>CM060931.1:376058863-386058863 GCA_030765085.1 Allium cepa
CGAAATTTTATGTCTCACTCAGAAGATGATTTACAAATTTTCTATATAAAAATATTCAGCTTTGGAAATTGTTTTATTACCATCAATTTTTAACCGATTTAAATTGAAATAGAATTTCACAATAAAAATAAACATTCATATTATCTAATGAAAATTTACCAGTTGCTATGTTAAAATAGACATATCCCAAATATCAAATTTATATTTCAAAATCTAATTGTTTAAAATTTCACAAAATTTCAATTAATTAAATAATTAAAACCACTAAAATTTTGGGTCGTTACAAAATTTTATCACGGTATTGTTAAATATGCGCTTATATGATTTTTGTTTGATGATAATAAACATATATACATTCGTTTAAATGTATTTGATAATATACTATTTTATTTTTCACAGATTAAATAAATATTTGCTGAATAAAATAAATAACACGGAATTTGAATTCAAACGAATATTTTATTCAAACAAATATTTATTACAATTTTGATAGTACAAATTCAAGCTCTCACTATACATATACATTTTGATTACATCACTATTTTACATTTACATTTAACCTCACTACATATCACTCACACTCGTATTTTTATCTTCAACTTCATTCCAGTTAGAATCCAGCATCTCAGCAATCTGCAAAAATATACACTAACGCAGTAAAATTGAAAAAGAAATATTTTTGCAACATAAAATAAAATATGATTTTTGAAAATATTATTTGCCTCAGTTATTTGGGTTGTTCGTCATGATTTATATTTGAATTCATCACACGAACAATGTGACATGCACAGTGTATCACTGTACATGCCATAAGGCCGTGCAAACCGATATACACTTGATAATGCTACAGGGACATGTGAGCACAAGGTCAAACCCAAATATACAGACAGGTTCAACTCAAGTGCAATATATTCAAAATCTCGTCAACAGCATAAGGTCAAACCCGAGTTTTTGAAACTGGATTCAACGCAAGTAAAATTTCAAAAGTCAACATGAAATACATGAAGACAAAGTAGACCAGAAGTACAAACTGAAGATCACAAGTGTGCAACAACTCAACAATTTCAAGTGACAACCAGAATGAAGACCAAAAACATGGACTGCAACAAACATCGGCAGATCAAACATAATGGGTGCAGATAACACAGTAGCAAGCTACAAGTGATCAAGGTAAACTGGCAACAAACATGAAGTGAATCAAGTCAGTAGCAACCTTCAAACACCCACATATATGAAGCATACAAGTACAGGCCACAACATGTCAATGCAAGCACAGCCTCAAACATGAAACAAGACTAAAACCAGGCAACATGAATGAGAAGACTAATATGCAGTGTACTGTAATACAACAATGAGCACATTCATATGTACAAATGCAAAGAACAGTGGTGATGCAGTGCAACATCTACGACAGCAAGTACATGAATGCAAACTACAGGAATGAATATCAAGTGATACAACTGCAAGTATCAAGACCAGCGAACACAGCTAAGAAACTCGAGCTTCAAAAAGCTACAGCAACAATGCACCAATAAAGTTGAGACAAAGCAATGCCAACAACTAAAGTACAGTGCAACTCAAATCAACAAAGCATGCAACAGGACTAAGGCGACAATGTGCACAGGACAGAGACCAGTAGTGAATTCAACAAACGCAACAACATGGCAGTAAAGATATAATGGTTGTGAACAGCAAGTAAAATCGAGCAAGTGTGAAGCCCAATGAACAGAGACAATAAAAAATATACAGAGGCGATAACCACTTCACCAAAGTCAAAACATATTCAAGTTGAAGTCGTGCAAGTCCAGGATGACACAAATACAGGCAGTTAAGAATATCAAGTCAATGGTACAAAGTTAAACCAAAATCATGGAATCGCATAAACAAACACAGTGACACAGTGCCACGGTGAACACAAGTCAAGGAGCAGTTTCAAAGTGTAGTGGTTATTTATTTTTTGTGAAACCATGAGAATAAAATCAACAGAAATATGATCGGAGCTGAAGCCGTGGATAAGTTGGAACAAGTCAAAAACCAAGTCGAAGTCAAACATTATCCAGCATCAAGCCGAAGTCAAATGGATTCGAAACCGTGATAGACAAGCAAATTGACCAAGTCACAAATCAATACCGTGAGTGCCAAGCATCAAAAATACGAAATTGAAAAAGTCAGATCAATCCCAAGCATCCAAGCATAATCGAACGGGCGAAGACAAATTCAAATCAACATATACGAACGCAAAAATAGGAAATCAAATCCTATAAAAACCCTAATCATCATCGGCAATTATTCCATCGAGTTCAAGCAAGCCAAATCCGGAAAAGCAAAAAGCAGAAAATTACATACCGAAGCAAGGGACGAACTCGATCAATTCGAAGCAGTCGTAGTGCACAAAGGAAACCAGCAATTGACAAAAGAACGCCGAGTCGATAATTCCATCACAGACGCAAGCTTCGAATTTCAAAAACCCTAAATTGGATCGAAGGAACGAAGCCCTAATTTAGCTTCAAAGAAAAAAGGGAACGGCCGCCATCTCAAAATTAACGAACGAAGAAAATAAAAGGAACAGAGATTAAAAGAGAACGGACAAAATAGAAGGGGACCGACCTTTATATTAAAGGGCTTTTAATTTTATATTCGGGTTTTTGTTTTTATTTTTTAAATTGTTGTTTAAACCTTTTTTTTTAACTTTAAACTGTTGTATTTACTAGTCGTGTGACTAGGGGACAAGCTACGTGGCGTAGCTTGAAAATTCGCAACTCGGTGGTTGAGTTGTGGCAAGGTATTGAGCGTAGAGTTAGATTAGTCAATAGCTGGTATAGCGAGTTTACGTGTGTAAGCGAGGGACTATCTAATTTCTAGTAGAAACGTTGGGGGCAGCACGTAGGCAGGGTTTTGCCGAAGCTGGGTAAATTCTGTGTTGTTCTGTTTTTTCTGTTATTTATATTCTGCGATATCTGTGCTGCTATTCTGTGATCTGAATTGAATATTTTATAAGCTTCCGCGATTAATTTTTATAATTAACACTATCACCCTATTCACCCCACCTCTAGGGTGAAATCGGTCCTACAAGTGGTATCAGAGCAAGGTCTAGAAGTCAACATTGGTTTTAAAAATTCGATTTTTTTGCAAAAAATCAGTTTTGTTTTAAAAATTTGAATTTTTAAAATGGCTTCTTTTAATAATGCTTTTGCAGAGGGTCAGTCGATAGTTAGACCACCAATGTTCAATGGTGAATATGCTTTTTGGAAAAATAGGATGAAAATTTTTCTGAAAACCATTGACGCTTGGAATATTGTTGAGACAGGTTATAGAATACCAACTATAACTGTAGATAATCAGGAAATAGAGAAACCAAAAGATCAATGGACAGATCTAGAAAATAGATTACAAAATGCTAATGCTAGAGCTATGAATTCTATTATCTGTTCATTGGATCAATTTGAATTTAATCGTGTCTCACATTGTCTAACTGCACAGGAAATATGGCACACACTAGAAGTGACTCACGAAGGAACATCTCAAGTCAAAGAATCTCGCCCTGCCATGCTAAGCAGCGAATACGAGAACTTCACAATGGCGAAGGAAGAAAATGTCAAAGAGATGCATGGACGACTTTCCAATATCGTTTACAAATCAAAAGCTCTTGGAAAATCATACACAGAGTTGGAGATAGTCCGAAAAATCCTTAGAGTCCTTCCACAAAAATTTGAAGCAAAAGTGACTGCCATTCAAGAATCAAAAGATTTGAAACAAATGAAAGTCGAAGAACTCATCGGAAATCTCACCACTTATGAGCTAGAAATGAAATTCAAGGAAGAGCGTGAAGGAGGAGATACTCGAAAGAAATCAATAGCGCTCAAAGGAACAACCGAAAGTGATGATGATAACGATGATGATGATGGAGCAGCCGAGCTGACGCTACTAATAAAGAAATTCAAAAGGTGGAATCGCAAATACGGAAATCCAGCTCGAAATCATGAATTGAAAAGTAGAATAGGCAAAGCACTTGACTACTCAGAAGAACAGGAGATCATCTGTCATAAGTGCAACCAACCGGGACACATCAAGCCCAATTGTCCTCGAAATCGATGCGACTTTGAAAAGAAACAGAAGAAGAAAAGTTTTGCAGCCACTTGGGATGAAATGGATGAGAATGAGAAAAGTACTAGCAGTGAGAGTGAGAAAGCAGATATGTGCCTTCAAGGAAATATAACTGATAGCGACGATGACGAGCCAAGCGAGGTATCAAAACTTACTCACTCTGAATTGCTTATATATTTTCATGAAATAAATGGCTGTTATGAACGACTTAGGGAAAAATATGCTAAACTTGAATCTCAAAAGGATACTTTGATAGAATGCAATGAACAACTTGATCAATTAGTTAAGAACTATCAACGTAGTATCCCTAAGTGTTATAAGTGTCCAACATTCGAAGAAGAAATTAAAAAATCGGAAATCAATATAAAATCACTTGAAAATGAAATTCTGATTTTATAAGAGAATGAAAATATTAGGAGAGAGAATTCTATTAAAAAGTGCACACAATTGTTAAACGAAAATGAATCTCTCAAATCACAAGTCCAACAGCTGTCTACTACTTTAGATAAATTTTCCAAAAGTGAAAAATCGTTGAATATGCTATTAGGAAAGCAAACGGTTAATTCGGTTAGACAAGGACTTGGATATAATAGTTCGAAAATTGTTGAAAGCAATATTAATCAAGTTAATTCTATGTGCACAATTTGTAGAAAATATGGACACAATCACAATAATTGTTGGTATAGACCCAAACATGTGAAAACTATACTGATTTGGGTTCCAAAAGGCACAAATATAAAATCGCTCAAAGTTAAAAAAAATTGGGTGCCGAAGGGAACAATTATAAATAGTTTTGGGTCTTTACAAAATTGTTTTTCAAAATTTTCTGCCACTAACAACCATGGACCTACAAAAACAAATAGGTCACATAAATCTTTCATCGTGTAGGTGTGGTGGCAGACTAAGGAACAACAATAGTGTTCTCTGGATTTTGGCTGTTCCAGAAACACAACGGGCGACAAAGCAAAGTTCCTTAGCCTAGTATAAAGGTGATAGAATCACAACGGACAACATCAAAAATATCGTAGAGGTAAAAACAGGTAAAAGTATATTTATTTGAACGATATATTAAATGTGATAATCTGCACCATATTCTGAATTAAAATCAGCCAATAATGAGATGATGAAAAGATGGTGATTTTGACTTTGACTTATTCAACATAGTTGGCCAATTATATTTTATATGCCAAAAACACTACAAATTCTTGAAATACTTCATACAGATTAAATTGGGAAAATGATGGTGTTTTGGTATTAGGAAATTCATTGATTGTTGATAATACATTTGGCTAACTCTATATTCACAGTTTTTGATTATTTTCACGGCTTCGTTTCAAATTCAAGAGAACGTCATTTAAATTGCTGTTAAAATTGAGTTTGAAATTTTTGGTGCACACTTCATGGTTTGGTCAATCGAATTCAATTAATGATAATTTTGAGTGAAAGAGAAATTCAGATGCAGATTACACCGGTAATCTAGTTGATAGAAAAATTACTAGTTGAACGTGAGACATTTAGTAACTGCATCGTTTTTCAAAGAAAATATCTGCATATTCTTCATTTCAAATAATTTTCAAATAGCAGAAAATTTTCTTTTAAACCCCCCTGTAGAAAATCATTTTTGACCATATTTTCAGATTAGTCATTTTGAAAAATTAATTTCATAATTATTTTTGAATTTGATTTTAAATGACTATTTTGACTAATCTGACTCCCAAATGATTATCGAAAAGAAAAATAGTGATTGAAAAAGTGATGAGTGTTGATATTGATTATATATTATAACTCGAGAAAGTATAATTAGAAAATTTCTTTAGAAATTTAAACAAGAGTTATAAAACTTTTTGTTGGTAAAAATTCCATGACCATCTCTATATCTATCATATTTCTAACAACCATCACTCATCAAAATTCTATATAGTTTGTCGATATGTGGTACTTTAAACAGGAATCGTTCGTTTTTCGTTTTCACATTTTTTTAAAATAAATAAATAAATTTAATAATAATAAATAAATACCAAAGTATTCACTCTCATTTAAAAGTCCTCACGGTTATGCATGGGTGAATTACTTGGAATTTGTTATGTGCTTCCATGCTCATTTAAAAGTCCTCACGGTTATGCATGTATGGAACGCATATCAAAAGTTGATTTTTTAAATAAACAAGTTGATTCTAATCCCATTTAAAAGTCCTCACGGTTATGTGTGGTTAGAAGATACTTGAATTCATTTTTTTTTTAAATAAAATTAGAATACTACTAATCTCATTTAAAAGTCCTAACGGTTATGCATGGTTAGTAGATATTCAAATTCCTGATATAAATATACCACAAATAGACACGACGGTATGGTTTTATATGATGACATCATTTCCATCATTCTAAAAGTGGAATATGCGCCTAACAAAATATTTATGATTTTTGTTTGCTTTTTTTATTGAAATTTAATATTTATATTCAATTGAGTTTTAATGTTGGATTAATATCGATCACTTTATCTCTATTTTCTCTAACACTATTATTCTTTTGCTGATAACAAAAGGGGGAGAGAAAAGTTAAGATTTTGTCAAATAAAATCAAGCAAAGGTCAAATAATTTTCTATTTGCATCTAGACTCATTTGCATATTTTTATTTGTATGCATATATGTAGGGGGAGTATTGTGTAGAGAGGGAGCATTCAAATAGGGGCAGCAAATTAGAGCATATCAATGATCAAATACATTTAACATATTCAAAATCTTAAATATTGTTTGTTATCATCAAAAGGGGGAGATTGTTGAATATGCGCTTATATGATTTTTGTTTGATGATAATAAACATATATACATTCGTTTAAATGTATTTGATAATATACTATTTTATTTTTCACAGATTAAATAAAT
The DNA here is from genome assembly GCA_030765085.1 of Allium cepa. Lineage (NCBI taxonomy): Eukaryota > Viridiplantae > Streptophyta > Magnoliopsida > Asparagales > Amaryllidaceae > Allium > Allium cepa. Next base: position 376,065,850 of record CM060931.1, read on the forward strand.
ATTTGCTGAATAAAATAAATAACACGGAATTTGAATTCAAACGAATATTTTATTCGAACAAATATTTATTACAATTTTGATAGTACAAATTCAAGCTCTCACTATACATATACATTTTGATTACATCACTATTTTACATTTACATTTAACCTCACTACATATCACTCACACTCGTATTTTTATCTTCAACTTCATTCCAGTTAGAATCCAGCATCTGAGCAATCTGCAAAAATATACACTAACGCAGTAAAATTGAAAAAGAAATATTTTTGCAACATAAAATAAAATATGATTTTTGAAAATATTATTTGCCTCGGTTATTTGGATTGTTCGTCATGATTTATATTTGAATTCATCACACGAACAATGTGACATGCACAGTGTATCACTGTACATGCCACAAGGCCGTGCACACCGATATACACTTGATAATGCTACAGGGACAGGTGAGCACAAGGTCAAACCCAAATATACAGACAGGTTCAACTCAGGTGCAATATATTCAAAATCTCGTCAACAGCATAAGGTCAAACCCGAGTTTTTGAAACTGGATTCAACGCAAGTAAAATTTCAAAAGTCAACATGAAATACATGAAGACAAAGTAGACCAGAAGTACAAACTAAAGATCACAAGTGTGCAACAACTCAACCATTTCAAGTGACAACCAGAATGAAGACCAAAAACATGGACTGCAACAAATATCAGCAGATCAAACATAATGGGTGCAGATAACACAGTAGCAAGCTACAAGTGATCAAGGTAAACTGGCAACAAACATGAAGTGAATCAAGTCAGTAGCAACCTTCAAACACCCACATATATGAAGCATACAAGTACAGGCCACAATATGTCAATGCAAGCACAGCCTCAGACATGAAACAAGACTAAAACCAAGCAACATGAATGAGAAGACTAATATGCAGTGTACTGTAATACAACAGTGAGCACATTCATATGTACAAATGCAAAGAACAGTGGTGATGCAGTGCAACATCTATGACAGCAAGTACATGAATGCAAACTACAGGAATGAATATCAAGTGATACAACTGCAAGTATCAAGACCAGTGAACAGAGCTAAAAAACTCGAGCTTCAAAAAGCTACAGCAACAATGCACCAATAAAGTCGAGACAAAGCAATGCCAACAACTAAAGTACAGTGCAACTCAAATCAACAATGCATGCAATAGGACTAAGGCGACAATGTGCACAGGACAGAGACCAGTAGTGAATTCAACAAACGCAACAACATGGCAGTAAAGATATAATGGTTGTGAACAGCAAGTAAAATCGAGCAAGTGTGCAGCCCAATGGACAGAGACAATAAAAAAATATACAGAGGCGATAACCACTTCACCAAAGTCAAAACATATTCAAGTTGAAGCCGTGCAAGTCCAGGATGACACAAATACAAGCAGTTAAGAATATCAAGTCAATGGTACAAAGTTAAACCAAAATCATGGAATCGCATAAACAAACACAGCGCCACAGTGAACACAAGTCAAGGAGCAGTTTCAAAGTGTAGTGGTTATTTATTTTTCGTGAAATCATGAGAATAAAATCAACAGAAATATGATCGGAGTTGAAACCATGGATAAGTTGGAACAAGTCAAAAACCAAGTCGAAGTCAAACATTATCCAGCATCAAGCCGAAGTCAAATGGATTCGAAACCGTGATAGACAAGCAAATTCACCAAGTCACAAATCAAAACCGTGAGTGCCAAGCATCAAAAATACGAAATTGAAAAAGTCAGATCAATCCCAAGCATCCAAGCATAATCGAACGGGCGAAGACAAATTCAAATCAACATATACGAACGCAAAAATAGGAAATCAAATCCTATAAAAACCCTAATCATCATCGGCAATTATTCCATCGAGTTCAAGCAAGCCAAATCCAAAAAAGCAAAAAGCAAAAAATTACATACCGAAGCAAGGGACGAACTCGATCAATTCGAAGCAGTCGTAGTGCACAAAGGAAACCAGCAATTGACAAAAGAACGCCGAGTCGATAATTCCATCACAGTCGCAAGCTTCGAATTTCAAAAACCCTAAATTGGATCAAACGGACGAAGCCCTAATTTAGCTTCAAAGAAAAAAGGTAACGACCGCCATCTCAAAATTAACGAACGAAGAAAATAAAAGGAACAGAGATTAAAAGAGAACGGACAAAATAGAAGGGGGCCGACCTTTATATTAAAGGGCTTTTAATTTTATATTAGGGTTTTTGTTTTTATTTTTTAAATTGTTGTTTAAACCTTTTTTTTTTAACTTTAAACCGTTGTATTTACTAGTCGTATGACTAGGGGACAAGCTACGTGGCGTAGCTTGAGAATTCGCAACTCGGTGGTTGAGTTGTGGCAAGGTTTTGAGCGTAGAGTTAGATTAGTCAATAGCGGGTATAGCGAGTTTAAGTGTGTAAGCGAGGGACTATCTAATTTTTAGTAGAAACGTTGGGGGCAGCACGTAGGCAGGGTTTTGCCGAAGCTGGGTAAATTCTGTGTTGTTCTGTTTTTTCTGTTATTTATATTCTACGATATCTGTGCTGCTATTCTATGATCTGAATTGAATATTTTATAAGCTTCCGCGATTAATTTTTATAATTAACACTATCACCCTATTCACCCCCCCTCTAGGGTGAAATCGATCCTACAGATATTGTAATATTTTTGAAGTATTTGATAACGCTTTGAAAAAAGATTTTGATTTACTCCCAAAAGTATGTTTTGACATACAAACGATGTTTGTGTATATTATTTGAAATTATTATTTCAAATGATTTGAGATATAAACCTGATGTTTATTTTTTAAAGTTTTCATTAAAGAAATTTTAAATAAAATATAAGGTTACGTTTTTATAACTCTTGAATTGAAAAGATAGTAAAAATTAAACAAGCTTTAAATCGGTTTGAGCATCCATGTTAAGTAATCATTTGATGATATTGGACCAACTAATAAACGTCATTACCTTAGGTTTTCTATGGAAAGCAGACTCTAGCCTTGAGTTTGAATACCAGTGTCATGCTAGTCCTAGCTACCTGCCTAACACTACAAGAATGTATGGTTTTAATAGCAATAATGCTTAGCGTTTCCGCTCTTCCAGGTTTTTCAAATGCTATTTGAGAAATGAATACCGTGTCCTCATCGACGCTATACAAGGTTTCAACGGCGGGAAACAAAATAATTTATGCGCGAAACAAAAATAAGCGCATGTTTCCACTCCTTCAGAAATAGCCCTCTTTCACTTCTTCGCCTTAGACAACAAGAACCCTAGATCGCAAAATCCATAAACCGAAAAAATTGTGAATCGCAAATAACCCTGATCATCAATAGTTGATCCTGAATCTCCAATTTGAATCAACAGGTACTACAATCTTTACTATATTTTTTACAGCTTATGTTATAATTCTTAATTTATTTTTTATCTGAATTATTTAACCATTTGAGAAATGAATACAGCTTATGTTACTATAATCAATAGTCCTCTATTTCATATTTATTACCATTTTTATTTTAGATCGTCTTCTTTGCAGATTTAGGGTATATTCCTTTGATTAATGGTAGCACACAAATATCAAAATGGTTTTGCTCCATTTTTGATTAATGGTAAATCAGATCGCCTTATTTGCTCCATTTTGGTGTCTCTTTTGGATTTGGGGTATATTCTTTGCGGATTTGCGGATTTGGGGTATATTCTTTTAGCTTAACCATCTGAAATATTCGGCCTACAGGTTAAATATCAAAATGGAGCAAAACCAAAATTTCCAATAGACACTAAAGTTGGCATAATATGATACCAAGTGAATTCATTTGTACTGCATACATGGTTTTTCCATAATATATTAAGTTGAAAAGAGAAAACAGTCAGACATCATATTATAATAAATCTCTAAACCATGTACATATGTAATATGATGACATCAAATTATTAACTGTTTCATATAAGCTAAGGAAAATAATCTGCTCCACCAACAAATGCACTATGGATTATTATTTTTTAATTAGTATGACGCAACATATAATTTGACATGTGATCTTTTTTATATATGCAGTTGCATAAAAGTAAAATTCAAATAGAAATGGAATGTTTCATTACTTTTCTTTATTTACGTTGATGCTCACTTGTTGTTGGCCTACTTTTTTGGAATTACATCTGATTTAAGATGATATAAGCACCACCATTTTTCATACATGTACACATACTCATAAAACTATCGTTTTTGATTTTTTGTTTATTCTCTTGTTTGAAAATTCCAAACACTTGTGTCTACAGGAATATGCCTCTACTCTGTCATTAGAATTTCACAGTACTTTTGGATGGTGGTCAATTTATATGCATTTAGTAAATTCTGTCATAAGTTCTTGTTAATCACTTTCTGATTGTGTTTTTTCTTATGAAGTTCTCTGCATGTATAAGATGAACATATTTCTGTATTTGGCTTTTCTTTGCAAAGACGTACATTTTCTCAGTGAATGATTTTGTTATACATTTGAATTTTAACTCAAACATATTTGGTCTGGAATTCATTTTGTATCATCAAAATTCAGTAAATTTTATACATGCCCTTATAAGCATACCAAGTTATAGAATGAGGAAAAAAAATCTGCTACTGGAATTTTGATTGAAGCTAACTTATAATATTGTCAAATGAATGGTTGTTCATATTTATAATAAATATAATCATGATGCTTCAATTCACTGAGACTTAGGACTCATACAGATGATATTTATTTTTAGAAAACTGCCGTTCAAGTTTTTTTTATCTTTTACCTGGCCACTGCATATATGCTTTACAAAGAGCAAATAAATGATCAAAGATTCAAATAATTTTACATCCATGATTTTTTCTATGAGGTCTCCTAAACAACATTGGGAACAAGGGTTCTTTGTGTTTCAAGCCTCTTTGAGACTTTTTCCCTGATTCTTTGCATTTGTACTCGAAGAGATGTTTGGCACTTCTTCACAATAGAGGATATGTTTAACATGAGTTAACAGTTAGCCTTGATTTGGTATTAGTGCTTAACTGCAACTTCGTGTTGCTTAAAGTTTGGTGACGAATGGTTTATACAATTTTGTAGGTAAAGTTTGATAGTGATATAGGAGGGAGTGTCTGTTATTGTACATTTCAAGAATGGGTATTTTTTAGTATGTACTGAAGTATGTATTTTCTACGGTGTGTTAGGATTGAGCATAGCTTTGATATATGCATTAGATATCAAAATTTGATAAATGGATTGTGGTTTTTGGTTTCCCTTCCCATTGATTGCTGTAACGATCCAGAATTTCTATTAATTAAAATTCGTATATTTAATTGATTTTAAATATTAATAAGTAAAATTTGTAAGTCGAATAAATTTTATTTCGAATATCTGGATTTAATTGGATAATTAAATCGATAATTTAATAGTTGAAATTACAGAAATAATTGGAAATTGGGTTTAAAATCATTGAAAATGATTTGTAAAATTTTATTTAATCATATTGGAGTTAGAACAACATTATAGAACTTTTAAAATCGAATTAAAAGTTAAATTGTGAAAATTGAATATTTTAATATTAAATTGACGAGTTAAAATAGCCATTTTTCAAACAGTCTCGGATTTCGACGAAACCAGTTTCATCGGATCCATAATGTGATATTATTATATGGTTTCAAATTTCGTGTCAATCAGATTTACGGTTTGTCCGAGGCAAGCCAAAACGCATAGAAATTAGTTTAAATCGATTTAATTTAAATTTGATCGTTTATTGCCGTAACTCGCACAGATGATCGAATTGGCCTCCGAAACATGTTCCATTGCATTCGGAACGCGGGATAAACCCTAGAAACGCCGGTCACTGCGCTTGATTTGGAGTTTGGAAAATCCGGGATGAATAGTGTTCGTTGAATTTTCTATAAAAGCCCATTTACTTTCATTTTTGCAAATTAAAACAGCCCTAGGGTTTAAGCTTCAGGAGCCGCCACTTCAAAGATAAATGGCCGAAAATCTCTATCATTTCCCTCTCAACCTCTCTCAATCCCTTCATCATTTCGAAAATCCTCCAACACGAAGATTATAGAGCGGAGTGAGATCTTGTGATCCATACGGTGATGATGTTAAACAGAGCTACGGATTAGCTGCAATCAAAGTTTGAACGGCCACGTTCAAGCACGATTCTCGAGCAATAGGGGGGCCAAGCTTTCTAATGCTCTGGCCGTGGGCAGGGCTTGGATAGGCGAGTCGAATTGAGGTGCCTGATCATCTTCAGATGCATCAAATTGGTCGCGATAATTGGTGGATGGAGGCGGCCAAAGTGGGTTTCTTGCGTTCAAAATCTGGAACGGCAGCCAAGATTTGCAGATGTAAACGAATGGTGATGATAGATTTTAGCTTTAAAATTAAATAAGAATATGTTAATTGTTTATATTATAAAATTGTATAAACTTCTAAACGTCATAACTTGTTGATACAAGGTCCGTTTTGGACGAAACCAGTTGCATTGGAATCATATGGACGAATACTATGCAATGGAGCTGGTTTGGAGTCGTGTGGAGCTAGTTTGAATTTCGGGTAAAATTAAACGCGCGTTTAATTTTATTCGAAATAAAACGCGAAAACTGAATTGAAAGCGAGGCGAGAACTTCTCACTCAATCGAAATTGTTCGATGTTAATTTTAAATAGTTAGATTTAAAATTGTTGATTGTATGTTTGAATGATGATTGTTATCTATTGATTGTTAAAATAGACATTATACGCCGTTAGTAAGCGGAGGTTATTTATTAAAAACATATACCGCGAATATTTCACAGCAAAGTGAAATTGGTATTATTTATGTACTTGGAGTTGATTTCCCGCATTATATAGCGGATGAGACCCTATTGCGCCGCATAATAGCGGATAATATTTTATAAATCTCATATACCGTGATAATTCCGTACTGGAGCGGAATTGGTATTGTGCTAATGTTTGTGGATGTAGGGAAACAGGTTGGAGGGATCCAACTGGATTCCTCACCAGTATTTATTTGATTACAGATATTGTGATATTTGTTAATGTTTGTTGTCGCGATTGATTATTTGGTGTTGTTGCATCATCGGATCCATTTTTGAAGTTTGAAAATAATGATTTTTATTTTAAAGGGATTTCTAAAATAATTCTTTTTAAAGTATATGTTTTATTAAAATTTCGAATTGGTTCATTTTAAATAATTAAAACGTTATAAATTTTTATGTTATAAAAAATTAAGATTTTTGTCGAATATAACCAAAGTGTGATTTTTGAAATAAATAGTTATGTAATTTATAAAATGGTTTAAATTGGGATTTTTGAATTATTAAAAACGATGTATATAAAAGATTTATAAAATTTGATATTTTATAAGTTTAAAATATTGGAATAATAAAATGAGTTTTATAAATGTTTAAATGAAGTATTGAAGGATTTCATAAGTGAATAAATTCACAGTTGTATAAATTGTGAAGTTATAAAATGAATAGATTTTGTAAAATAAAAGATTTATAAGTAACTAATTTATAAATCGGACTTTGGCATTTAAATGGGATATAAATAGAAATTGTTAATAAAGGGATTTTATAAGTTGAAGTTGTTATAAAATATAATAGAATTTTAAAAGTAATAAGATTATAATGTGTGAAGTTTTTAAAGAACGATTTTGTAAATAAATGAATAAGTATTTAACTTATAATATGGACTTTTGGTATATAATTGAGTTATATAAATTGAATTGGATTAATAAAGGAGATTTATAAATCGAAGCTTTATAAATAGGAATGGAATTTATAAACATTATTTATAAATTCGAAATCAATTGAATTTGATAAATTAAACGTAGAAGTTATTAAAGGAGACATATTCGTGATTTTGGATAGCGAATTTTCCATTAAGTAAAATGTTGTGATAATAAAAGTCGGTTGGGAATTTTATCCACGATTTTGGACAGTGGATGATCTTTTAATGAATGTGTAGAAACGTTAAATTGGGTAAATAAAGTATATTCATGATTTTTGGACCATGAATATATTATGAAATAAAATGGATATGTTTTGGGGAAGTGATGTTTTAAATAGAATTTAAGACGATTTAAAGATGTTTTAAAATGCATTAAGTATCGAACACATAGATTTCAACATTCATTGTTGAAATAGACGTTTTCGAGAAAAAGGAAATGGTGGACTATAACATTGTTGTTATAGTAAATGATTTCCGAAAGGAAATGTTTTTGTATAGTATTGGGATTTATATATCTATCTAAATCTTGAATCCCTATACTAGTGATTTTGGGTTGTCGTAACGATGTTTTACGCAACATTCGTTTTGGCTCAAACAAATGTGTTTAAGAGAATGATTTCTTAAAGAATGAAATATATACTTAATTTCGATTTAAGTATATTGAATATTTTCCAAGTGTTGAAAATAAATGGATTTGTGAATTACTTGTTATTAAATAAGTATGGAAATGTTTTCCAATATAAAATGAATGTTTTGAGATTTTATCTTTTAAAGATAAATTGAAAATGAATATTAGAAATCGATTTGAAAATCGTATATTCATAGATATTTTGGAATTGTAAATTCACTATGGAATTTATAAAAGAAAGGGAAATTTGTTTAAAAATAAACATTGATTTATTTTTGAAGTGTGGGAATAAATTTACGGATTTGGAACGTAAATATAAAGTAAATCGTTGAGGATTTATTTAATTGGTTTAAATGAACCATGTTGAAATGAAAGTATTTCCGCGTAAATAAAATGTTTGAAATTTATTTTCAAAAGTAGTAAAGGTGAAAAGTGATTTGAAAATTGTTTTCAAATGGTTGAAGTGTGGAAAATATATATCTAGTAAAGATATTTTTGGAAAATAAATAATTTGGGAAATTATTTTGGAATCTTGTGATGTTGAGCATGCCTATTGATAGTTAAATAACCGAATATTAATATTTACCTTTAAATTGGTATTTGTTGTGATTTGCTTGAATATGAATGCCACACTTATTTTTAAAATAAGCGCTCACTATTCGGGTTAGCCAGGAATGGACCTTGGGGTCGTATAACCCATTCCGAATATGTGATACGTCGTTATGGATTGCATTTGATGACCGGTGTTGAAGACCGGATATTTATGAAAACGGAAGGATTACCATCGAACGTTTCTACATCGGCTGATCTCCGATATAGGAATTTATTACCCTTTGTGATGGGAAGTCCGGTCGTGATTAGTGAATATCCGGATTGCAAGGACTTCTTTGTAAGTGCCTTCGGTTTCGTTCAATCCCGGAACGGACTTGTATGGATGTGTGTCTGACGTTACAATTTGAGATGTAAAGCTGGTTTCTATCAAATATATTTCCGTTGGCGGCGGAGAATTTATTCTCTTAGCTTAACACCCTTAGAGGTTATGTAGTTGATGGTTATTAGCGATACATTCCCAAATTGGTAATGTAGCATACGAAGTGCTGTTGAGCATTTGATGGTCAATGCACAGCTTTTGTATAAAGAGTGGCTTTGTGGACGAGACTTCGTCGGACCTCACACCCCGAAAATGGTCCAAATAGGAAGGATACGGCAAGGTTATTAGGGGGTAGCGCCCCTTTAGTGTATGTCATTCCTTCTGGATAGAGGTGGTATCATGGTATGGAGCCCAGATATTTAACCTATGTTGTTGCTGCAAACTTATTGCTTTGTGGTTGTTGGAAATCAAGGATCCTCGGATATAGATCGGTTACGATCGGGGAATGACATATTCGTGTTAGTAGTTACCCAGTTAGGGGTAACCCGGCTTTGTGTTGGCAGAGATCCAGTTAGGTTCCCGGGTCGTCTTTCCTGAGGCGTACCCATGTGGCAATGGGAAGTTCCTTGGCCTGACCATTTGTTGGAAATCCAAAGAAACAATACGATCTTGTACGGTTTTAGTTGTACAACCTATCATTCACTTATGGTGGCGCCCCACTGTTTGGATGGTAGCTATAGTAGGCATATGATAATGGTCGTATGTTGGCTAAGATTTATATCTTTACTTTCGAAATGATTTTCCCTACACTATGCACTAGTAATAATATTAAATGTTTCTTTTTAATGCGTATCAACCATCTTTGACTACCATAAGGAGAAATCTCCTCCGATTCTGCGTTTGCATTGTGTGTGTGTGTGGGAGGCCTTATGGTGTCTCATTTTATAAAAAGCATTGCGAATCTATTTTAAAATTATCCTGTACTTTGTTTTAAAAATAAACTTTTTTAGTTCTCACACAAGTCACATGACTGACTCGGAGTTTATTGTTTTCCTTCCTAAACTCTGGGTGCCCACCAATTTCCACACGGGCTGTCTAGAGTCAGGTTATCAGGATATTCTGGAATTCAGGAGTTGCTGGATGGCATGGCGTACTCACTAGTATATAGTATTTCTTTTCCGCTGTTTGTTGTTGTTTGTTGTTGTTTGCTCTGATGATGTAATGTAATGTAATATGATGTAATGTAATAACTGATATAGTTCTTTGTTTAAAGATTATTTATTTATCTATTATATGTTGTTCCGCTGCGATTGTGAGATCTGATGTTGTTCTGTTCTATCTTTCTCTCTTATTCTATCTGTTTCTTCTTCTTTAACCATAACATTTCGGTTTTTCGGCATTCGATTGCTCGGCAGTTGATACAGTGGACGTATTGATGTCGGTTTTCGAGCGTCGGAAAGTCGCAAACGTTACATTTGGTATCAGAGCATATGGTTAAGAGACAACCATGGCTCTGTTGGGAATTACTCATTAGAGATGGAGTCAGTAGTACTCTAGAATGAGTTTGGGTGTAATAATAGATACGAGCGCGTATTTGTTAGTGAATATGAGATTGTTTTATATTGTGATGATTGGTTTGTTAGGTGGTATATGGATTTTGGTCAACACGAGTAATTAACGTTGTTGATAGGAATCTCTAAGCACTTGTACAGAACAAATTGACACGATATCATTTTAATTGGGTAAATGAAATAATTTTACCTGATTATATTTTATATATAAAGGAATAATTTTTCAGAATTATTAAAGTGTATATGAATTGATTGTTTGGTTGTTGAATAAGTTAAATAAAAACAACAGCTGTAAAAGAATGAATTGTATAAGCAATTGAATTATAAAGTATGGAATTATTATTAAAATGATTTACACCGGTGAAATAATCTTATATAGAAGAGGTGAAATTATATAAGTAAAAGATTTGTAAATATGATTTATAATAAAATTCCAGAGAAGTGTTTTGAAAGGATTTGATATTTTGGAAAATTTGTTTTGGAGAAATTAAAGCTCTAAACTCTTTTCGGTCGCTGGAAAATAATTCCGATGATGCGCGACATCATTGATGTTCATTTTCGGGTTTCCAAAAGAGGGATTGCTGCCAGATTATTTTAAATGAAAGTTGTTTGGAAAATTTGGATTTGGTTTTGGAAATTCAAAGGATAATTTGAATTGATTTCAAAAATGGTTTTGAAAGGTTGAAAAGACTCTGGAGTCTAATTTAAAATATTATGGGAATGATAAATGATTTGATAACTTATATAATTTGAATTTTGATAGAATAAATTTAACTTAAAAGATGGAGTTAAATTAAAGAAAGTATAAGTGAATCAATAAAAAAAATCCAAGTGGTAATTGTTGAATATAAGTTGTATATCTTATAAAATGAGAAAATGTAAGTGAAACCAATTATTAAAATGGTTAAACGATTTGTTAAGCAAAATAAATCTGAATTTGAATAAGTGATAATAAATTTGGCTTTGGCAAAAAGTTAAATAGGAATGAAATCTGAATTGGATTTATAAGTGGAAACTTAAGTTAAGTGAAACACATGATGTTTGAAATTGATGAATATAACTTAAGTGAAGTTGAATAAAGTTGATTTTGGTGTCGAAGTAAATTAATAAAGTGAATTAAATGGATGAGAACTTGAGTTATATAAATGAAATTCAACCTTATATTGTTAAAGGAATTAGCAATTGAATAAATTCGAATGGAAGTCAATTTAATATCAACCAATTGGAGTTAAAAAGTGTTAAACCAAATAGAATGTAAATTAAATAATTTGGTTATGTTGAATATACATTGGTTGTTATATGGTTGTAAAATTGATTGTGTACATTAAGTATTAATGAAGTTGAATTGATAAAAAATTGAAAGCTGTGTAATTGAATTCAAATTGGAAGAAAGTGAATCTTAAATAGAATTGAATTTGATTTGTAAGTGAACCAACTTGAATGTAAATTAGTGAATGCAAACTAATTGAAATTGAATATGAATGAATGTTAGTAAAAACATCCAATGTTAATGAATCAAATGTGATTTAAATTGGAAAACCAATTCATTGAATATTAATGAGAATATGAATGAATATTTATTTGGTTAGTTGGATGATAGTTGTTTGATGGTTGCATGTGTTGCTTTTGTTGCATTTGCTATTGGCATATATAGTTGTTATGTTGCTATATGATGTATATTGATATTATTTTCATATATACATGTTTCTCATTTGTTTGATTGGGTGTATAGTAGGTGCGGATTGCGCTTTCTTCGCATTTGGAGCTCTCTTTCGTGCTATATTAGCCGTATACGCTCGCTAATAATAAATAAGGTACATATCTCGGATTAAATTTCGTACTTTTACACTTTTTTCCCAGCGGGATGCCTCATCACTTGATGAGATGTATATTTGTGATATATATACTGTCATTTTTTTTCGGATCGAGCCGCGCAAAGGAGACTCTGGCGAATTTTTTTGAAAATTTAAGGCGTTAGAATATTTTTGAGAAAATTGAGAAATTTTTGAAAACTAAGTTTGGATTTGGAAACTAAGTAAATATTTTGTAAGAAGTTTAACTTTGAATTTTGGAAAAGTTAAACACTTAAGGGATTTGAAAAATCCAATTTGAATGGTTTGTTTTGGAAAGTTAACGGATTTTGTAACTTTTTCTTACTTCGAGGACGAAATTCATTTAAGGGGGAAGTTTGTAACGATCTAGAATTTCTATTAATTAAAATTCATATATTTAATTGATTTTAAATATTAGTAAGTAAAATTTGTAAGTCGAATAAATTTTATTTCGAATATCTGGATTTAATTGGATAATTAAATCGATAATTTAATAGTTGAAATTACAGAAATAATTGGAAATTGGATTTAAAATGATTGAAAATGATTTGTAAAATTTTATTTAATCACTTGGAGTTAGAATAACGTTATAGAACTTTTAAAATCGAATTAAAAGTTAATTTGTGAAAATTGAATATTTTAATATTAAATTGACGAGTTAAAATAGCCATTTTTCAAACAGTCTCGGATTTCGACGAAACCTGTTTCATCGGATCCGTAATGTGATATTATTGTATGGTTTCAAATTTCGTGTCAATCGGATTTACGGTTTGTCCGGGGCAAGCCAAAACGCATATAAATTAGTTTAAATCGATTTAATTTAAATTTGATCGTTTATTGCCGTAACTCGCACAGATGATCGAATAGGCCTCCGAAACATGTTCCATTTTGTTCGGAACGTAGGGTAAACCCTAGAAACGCTGGTCACTGCGCTTGATTTGGAGTTTGAAAAATCCGGGATGAATAGTGTTCGTTGAATTTTCTATAAAAGCCCATTTACTTTCATTTTTGCAAATAAAAACAGCCCTAGGGTTTAAGCTTCAGGAGCCGCCACTTCAAAGATAAATGGCCGAAAATCTCTATCGTTTCCCTCTCAATCTCTCTCAATCCCTTCATCATTTCGAAAATCCTCCAACATGAAGATTATAGAGCGGAGTGAGATCTTGTGATCCATACAGTGATGATGTTAAACGGAGCTATGGATTAGCTACAATCGATGTTTGAACGGCCATGTTCGAGCACGATGCTCGAGCAACAGGGGGGCCAAGCTTCCTACTGCTCTGATCGTCTTCAGATGCATCAAATTGGTCGCGATAATTAGTGGATGGGGGTGGCCAAAGTGGGTTTCTTGCGTTCAAAATCTGGAACGAGGAAGATGAAAGATGTTGCGGCCGAGATTTGCAGATGTAAATGAATGGTGATGATAGATTTTAGGTTTAAAATTAAATAAGAAAATGTTAATTGTTTATATTATAAAATTGTATAAACTTCTAAACGTCATAACTTGTGGATACGAGGTCCGTTTTGGACGAAACCAGTTGCGTAGGAACCATATGGACGAATACTACGCAATGGAGCTGGTTTGGAGTAGTGTGGAGCTAGTTTGAATTTCGGGTAAAATTAAACGTGCGTTCAATTTTATTCGAAATAAAACGTGAAAACTGAATTGAAAGCGAGTGTTGATATCAAGGAATTTTAGACAATATCAATTTAGTAATCTTTATATAAAATTTAATTGATATTGACAATATTGATTAATAAAATATGTTTTGATTTAATAATCAGATTTAATAAACCTTTAATTTGTGATTTTATCTTTTTAAAGGTAAAATAAATGTTTAAAATTATAATGTGTATATATATTTGTATGTATATTATACTTTATCTTTGTTTTAGAATTTAATAAATAAATGAAGTTTTGTTTTTAAGTTCTAATAATATATCTAATAATTAGGAAATTATGTTTTAAATTAATATTAAGCTTTTTAAAATCTATTTTAACTAGTAATTATATGGTTTGATAATATTTAAATTAAGTATGAAATTGTTTAAAATTTGTCTTAGCTTAGTTTTTGTTTTAAATTTAAATACAAGTTGATTTTTATTTTCTTTTTAAATATTAATTGAGTAATATGATTGGAGAATAATTTATATAAGTCTAAATATAAAATAGCATATGGTTTAAATTTATTTATTATAAAAGTGATTTATAATTTCTTTATAAATCATATAAAAATTGTTAAATAGTTATTTTAAGCCATATAAATAAATAAACTATTTTTTTTCATAAATAAAAAGAAGAATTAAAATAATGAAATAGAATCTTCATTTTAATTTAAATAAATTGATTTTTATTTTTATTTCAAAGAATTAATTTGATTTGGAAATTTTATTTTGAAATTCAAATTAATTGATTCTTTAAAATATTTGTATAAGTTTTTAATTTATAAATTGTTTTATTTACATTTACTTTAATGAGAAAATCATATATATTCATTCTAACATAAACAAATTAAAGAAAACTCTTTTTAAACATCTAAAATATAACTAAATTTAATTTAAAACAAGTGTAATCTAATTAGCAATCTAAGCTACATGTGTCTATTTAAAATAAAGAAAACATGACAAGTGTCATTGTTTTATATTAATTTATTTTTATTTTGAATTAAAATAGATTTCAACAATATAACCTTTTTCATTTCTCCCTTCATCCTCTTTTCAAAAATCAAAGAAAACATTGCATTTCAAATCTGAATTCCTCAAAGAAGAATTAACCTGCAAAAATAAATTCCTGCATGTCATCTCTAAAAATCAAGTTTGCATATCTAAATCACTCCTCAAATTTTTTTGCATTTTCTAAAAGCACATGAAAACTACATTCTTACAAAACCCGGAACTTCTGCAAATCAAAATCAAGTCTACACTTTTACAACCTGAAAACCCACTGCATTTACATCTCTGGAATATCACTAACATGCATATGGTTTTGGTCAGTGTGCAAATGCAAGCAATATCAAGTCTGCGTCTTTGAAATTTTAAAAGATCAAACCTGCTTGCATGAAGTTTTAACAAGAAATAAAAGCTCCTTCAATTTTCAGTACTGCTCTGTTCTTCAAATCTAAAGGTGAGTAACATTTTTGTTAAAATAATTTAAGTAACATGGTTGCATGATTTATTTCTGTGATGAGTATGACTAGTGATAAGTATGTTTCTGTATGTATATCTATGAATTATCTGTAGATATTTGGATGATATGTGTGCATGTCTGCTAATATTTTGACCCCTCTGTTTCAAGTTTAAACTCAGTTCTTATTTTTAATTTAAATTCCCTATCTCATGATCTAAGCATTGTTATGAATTGTTATACAAACAAAAATTGTTTGAGAGATCATAAGTTTAAGCTTAAAAATTTAATTGAGTAAAAATAAAATTTAACTTGCTCTGAAAACCCAAAAGAGATCAGGAAGACATGAGATAGTTAAAAATCCAAATTTCCTAATTCATTAATTTAAGTTTATGATCTGAAAACTGATATAAAAACATGATTTTTAAAACCTAAATAATAATTTTTAACAATTAATCTAAGGAGCAGTTCTAGTTAATCAAAAAGGGGGTTTTTGGGTTACCTCTGGCAATATAGAAGCTTGGAATGGTTAGGGCTCATATTGAAGGAAGAGGAGTGATCTAGAACTTCGACAAAATTATCAGATAGGAGAATGGTCCATCATGGCAGCTGTGATTGAGGATCGAAGATTGTAAACCTAGTTTTTAGACATGAATAGAATTCGATCACCATGATAGCTGTAATGAATCGAGTTGCATGTAATTCTTGGAAATAGAAGTTTGGGAAATGGCGAAGTTGTGGTCGGAAGCGAGGGCACTCTGGTGATCGGAGTTTGGTGAACGTGGACGTTACAGGTTAGGAAATGGGTTCCAGTTTGAGTCCTTATGCTCAATTTTGATTATGAGTAGATGGTGAAGTGCTGATGATTGAGTTCGTGTTCGATATTGTTCGTGGAAGTGTGGGGAGCATTGGTGACGGTCGGAGCTTCGCCGTGGATGGTGCAAGGTGTATCTACTGATACCTGGGTTGAAGGGGAGAGTTGTATTCGAGTAAATGCTCGAGTTATTTGAAAGTTTACTCGAAGATAGGAGGAAGATGACTCGAAGAAATTGGTTCCTGGCTCGAGTAGTTTGGTAGTTCCAGGTTTTGTCTCTGAAACCTGACTGTTTCAGGTTTCTGCAAAATTTAAACTGAATTTAAATTAAAAGGAAGCAAGATTTGAACTGGTGTTTGAATGAGTTTAAATATGAATTCAAAATGAATTTAAATTCTTGTTTCAAAATAAATAAACTTTACAAAATGAAATTTTTAACAACTAAGATATGTACAGTATTTTATAAGGTGTTTTAAAAATCTAAAAAAATGAGATTTAAAACATGATTTTAAATTTAAGTTTACAAATCTAAATGGTAAATCTGAATTAAAATTTTAATTAAAATTTTAGGATTTGAAAAGGAATAAGTTTATAAATTATAATGTTATAATTAAGCTTGAGATTTTAGTATTTTATAACATATGTTGTATAAATCTGAAATGAAATCTAAAACAAGATTTTAAATTTATATATTTAAATCTGAAAATTTGAAACGCAATTTAAATTCTAATTGTAATATAAATAAGATTTTGAATTTAAAGGTTTCAGAAACACTTGAATTTATTTAAATATAATATAAATTTATTTAAATAGATTTTGGGTTAAACCATTTTTAAATTTTACCTTAGGTGATTCTTTAAACTGAAATTTAAAAGGTTTTGGAATACTTAAACCTTGTTTAGGTTTAAACTTGATTTCATGGGATTTAGAAAATTTTTAAAGCAATTTATTTTTAAATTACTTTGATAATGATAATTAGATCATTAATGAGATTAATGATTTTCATTAAATTGTTTAGAACTTAATAATTTATTATTTGAAAAAGGTAATTAAGATTTTAATTAATTAATTAATTTATAATTAGGGTATTAATTAAATAATTAAGGGTTTATTTAATTAATAAAAAGATTAGGTAAGTTAATTAAACTTGTTAAAGTGTGATTTAGAAATTAATTAAATAAGATTTGATTAATTTAATTAATGAATTGAATTTATTAATCAAGTAATTAATAATTAATTAAGTTTTTAATTATAACTTGATTAATTTAATAATTTAAAAAATTAATTAAGAAGTTTCTTTAAATAAATTAAGAATTAATATTGATTAATTCAATTAATTACTTTGGAAAAGTAATTAAAGATTTGTCATTGGTTAATGAAGGTCATTAGCTTAGTATTATTTTATAATTAATTAATGTAATTAATTTTAATGATCAATTGGATTAATTAATTTAAAGATAATCATTTGAGAATTATTTAAGTGTAATTACTTAATGAAAGTAATTAAGAAAATTAATTATTGATTGTAATTTATTAAGTTATTTTTGATTAATTGAGTTAATTAATTAAGTTTAATTAATTTAATTTAATCACTGGTTGATTTGAGAAGTAATTCCAAATGTAATTAAAAATGAATAATTACTTAGTGAAGTAATTAAGGAGATAAATTACTTGATGTAATTTAATATAAGGATACTTGGATAATGGAGGAGTTTTGGAAATTAATTACTTTGTGTAATTAATATGTAATTTGTATAATTACTTAAGTAAGTAATTAATAATTAATTACTTAGTGTAATTAATTTAGGTTTTGATAATTGAGTTATTTGAAAATGATTAAGAGATGTAATTAATTTAATGTAATTAATTGCTTAACGTGATTAATCAGGAATGATCAATCAATAGAGATAACTGATAATTAATTTAATGGAGTTATTTTAAATAAAGTAATTTGGGATCATTAATTTAAATAATTAATGATATAATTGAGGGTTGATTAATAAGAACAATTAATCAATGAAGGTATTAATTAATTTAATTAATTAAGGATTAATGTAATTAATTATTATTAATTAATTAATAAAGTAATTACAAGTTAATTACTGGTTTGGTTTGGAATAATTAATTTGGGAAATTAATTAGAGGTCAATTACTTGAATGTAATTAAAAGGTAATTAATCAAGATGATTAATTAGGGTAACATGTTAAGAGTAATTAATTGATTTATTTATAATTAATTGATATGTAAGCAAGATTTATATGGGTGAGTAATTAAATTAATTCATTTTAAATTAATTAAGGAAGATGTAATTAATTTAATTGATTTTAAATTAATTATAGAATGATGATTGATAAGTCTTTGCTTATGAACAATGATTGATATTTATTACCCTGAATGGTTGAGATCTCAGTTATGAGATAAATGATGTTGTGTGATTTGGATGCTATGGTTGTATTGAGTTGATAATATGAATTATCTGTTTGAGTTGATAATATAGACTATCTGATGTGATGATAATATTGATTATCTATTGTGATGTTGAGAATTATCTATCTGTGTGTATATAGATAATATTGAATCAAATTGTTTTAAACTTTAAAACAACTTGGACCTAAAAGACACGCTTTGGATTTGGATGAGACCGGGATCGAGTTTCCAAATTTGGATATCCGGAAACCACATCGATCCAAATTAACGATAGGTCGTGAATCTTATGTGAAGAGTGAAGACTCGAGGTGTAAGTACTATACGTCAGTATAACTCTGGGGGTGATTCCGTGATGAGTTTGACGGAACTAGTTCTTATAGGTTCGAGATGAAGATTCAGAGAGCAAGGGTTATCGTCGTTAACTCCGAGGGTGATTCCAAAACGAGTGTAACGAGATAATGCCTTCGGTTTCGTTCGAACCCGGAACGAACTTGTATGGATTGAATGCTTTCAGAACATCGTCAGGTGGACGATGAGCATTCTAAGAGATGTGTTCTCTAAAGGTAATCGTAGCCTCAAGCCTCATCAACCGGGAATGGCTAAAACAGGGGAGGTGCAGCAAGGCTTCGTGGGTAGCTCCCACTGGAGAGCGAGATTGATCCCTGTCTAGAGGTCCCTTTATATTCGGTTGTGTGGGCGGTTGATTGCAACAACTGCTGGGGTTGTCTTGTTTGGAACTGTTCAGTAAGGAATGGTTCCGGCCATGTGTTGCAGGGGAGCAGACGTACTCCTTGGTACGGTGATCTAGGCCATGTACTATGACGGGTGGTACCCTAGTAGCCCTGCCATTGTATGGAATCCAAAATCCAAGAAGTGCCAACGGTTTTGATTGTATTACCCACTATTGTGGCTAGTAGCTGGAATTTAATAGATGTAACAATTTCGGCTATTTCATATTTACTTGAAAACCCTAGACACTATTATAATATCATCGGATTTCCTATCAAATGTTTTGGTTAGCGTAAGGTAAAAACTTTTCCATGTTTATGCGTGGGAAGTCTTACGTGATACCTTTCTTTTCAAAAGGTTTTTAAAGTTAAGCAACCTTAACCTGTTACTCACACCA
Source organism: Allium cepa (assembly GCA_030765085.1). Classification (NCBI taxonomy): domain Eukaryota; kingdom Viridiplantae; phylum Streptophyta; class Magnoliopsida; order Asparagales; family Amaryllidaceae; genus Allium; species Allium cepa. The sequence continues at coordinate 376,085,977 of CM060931.1, forward strand.
GACCCATGTCTTACCCGGAGTTTATCTTTATTTTCTTAAACTCTTGGGTACTCAATTTTTTTTACTAATAGCCAAGGGATTCAGTTTTGCTTTGACGAATAATGGAGGAGCAATGGAGGAGGAGGCTTCTGCGTTGTAGATATATAGTTCCGCTGTGTGTTCTCTGTGTTGTGATTTTATTAAATTGTAAATACTAGACAAGTGTTTATAACTGTCTAGTATATGTGATGTGTATATGGTGTAACTCTGATTGGTATTGTATATTATGTAAATACTTATGTTATTAATATAATTTATTCGTTCCGCTGTTGAGATTCTAGTGTTGTTTCTTCTTTCTCTTCTTTCTTTTCTTCTTCTATTCCTTTCTTTCTTAATTGATGATGCGATTTTCTGGGAGTGGAAAGTCGGATCGTCACAGGTGGTATCAGAGCATTAGGTTGAGTGAATACCTAGGCTCTGGAGTGGTGTCTATCTTGAGGGAGCGTATTTGTAATTTTTATATATTTATATACATATATATATTTATTTTATTTCTACCTATCTGTTGGGTTACCTGTTCGGGTTTTCCAATATGGATTATAAAGGTAGAGTGAGGTAGTCGTGTGTGTAACACAACTACCGATTGGTTGGAGTTTGTATGTTTGAGGTTGGAAGTGTATCTGTCGAGGCTGTAGACTGAATACCGTCTTGAGTGAGTTTTGCTTGGTGTAAGGACTTCATTGATCTCTAAAGGTAATCTGTTACGGTTCAGAGTTCATCTTTGAAGTTGGATGAGTAGAGTTTGGATCTGTTGGCGGAGCAGAAGCGAGCAATGATATCTTGATATCTCAAGAAATAGTAGCTGCGTGATGAGATGCAGTGACTATGGATGTTTTCGAAGATAATTTCATTGGAACAAGTTTAAGGAAGTAGGTCTGCTTCGGTGTTGTGGCTGAGTTCAGCAGGGTGTTTTTGTGTGGTTTGAAGTCCGAGTTTCTCGAAGAGCTTTGGATTGGGAATTCTTTGGCATTGGAATCAGCAGTGCAACTCGGAGTGTTCTGTGTGTCAACAGAGTTTTCTGGGTTAGCTGTTTTCTGGAGATGGAATTCAGAATAGTGGAGTAGAATCCATTTCTTCGATGGATTGGCAAGACCAGCATAAGCTGTTCTAATTGGTAAAGAGAGAACAGTTTTCTTTGGAATTAGATTGAGTTGATCGCAAAAGTGACTTTTGATAGTTGAGTAATCTCTGGGATTGTTGGATATTTTTATGAATATTTTTAGAGAAGTCAGAGCTTGTCTTCATCTAGAGATTCAGTGGTACCGGTGGTTCAACTAGCTGAAGGTTGGTTTCTTGAGATGGAGTTTGTTGAAGCAGCTCAGGATTTGAGGAACTTCTGAGTTTTCTCTGGGTTATTAGAGATCTTCTTGGTTATGCTGTCCAGTTGTGCTTGTGTTCTTTATCAACATTCTTTTCTGCTCCAGATCAGAGTTGTGCAACGGAAGCAGTTTGGGAGTGCATCTGCTTTTCTTTTCCGGATAGGAGAAGTTTGTTTTCTTCTGATGGTTGTGAGTGGAGTTTGTTCTTGAACTTGATTGATCATGGAGGATCATTTTGGTGGATTAGGTTTGGTCTAGTTTGTTTCTTGAGACATCAGCAAGGATTGAACTGATCAGGTAGGAGATAGGCGGTCGAATATCTGATTTCGGATAAGTTCTCAATTTTTAGGAGCCATAAATTTTGGTAAAGTTGGGTAAGCTAGCTCCGAGATGTTTTGGATTTCTTTTGTGTTTTGTTTTGGATAAATGTTTGATTATCTGAATTGAATTTTCGGCTTGGACAACTAGAATTCGATGTGTTTCACGTATCTCTGAGGGAGTACATGTATGATTTATTTCTGGTTTTGGAATCAGCTGTTATGGGAAATTTGGTTGTTGAGTTGACTTGTCTGTAGTTTGATGTCTTGATCAGTTATAGATAGAGATGAGTAGGAGTTCTGTAACTCAGTAGTGTTGATTGTTTGGGTTTTCTAGAGCGAGTAACCCGGTGTTTACTTAGGGAACTCGAGGAAACTCTATCCAGAATTTTGTCTGGATAGTTAATTTTGTTTGATTGGATGAATTGATTGCTATGGTTGTTAGCATATGTTTGATATATGCTTGGTTTTAAAATTAAAATCTTCAATAGGTTATTAAATTACCTTTGTTTTAAATTTTCGGGGACGAAATTCTTTTAAGGGGGAAGGAATGTGATATCCCGGAATTTTAGACAATATCAATTTAGTAATCTTTATATAAAATTTAATTGATATTGACAATATTGATTAATAAAATATGTTTTGATTTAATAATCAGATTTAATAAACATTTAATTTGTGATTTTATCTTTTAAAAGCTAAAATAAATGTTTTAAAATTATAATGTATATATATAGTTGTATATATATTATAGTTTATCTTTGTTTTAGAATTTAATAAATAAATGTAGTTTTGTTTTTAAGTTCTAATAATATATCTAATAATTAGGAAATTATGTTTTAAATTAATATTAAGCTTTTTAAAATCTATTTTAACTAGTAATTATATGGTTTGATAATATTTAAATTAAGTATGAAATTGTTTAAAATTTGTCTTAGCTTAATTTTTGTTTTAAATTTAAAAAAAAGTTGATTTTTATTTTCTTTTTAAATATTAATTGAGTTATATGATTCGAGAATAATTTATATAAGTCTAAATATAAAATAGCATATGGTTTAAATTTATTTATTATAAAAGTGATTTATAATTTCTTTATAAATCATATAAAAATTGTTAAATAGTTATTTTAAGCCATATAAATAAATATACTATTTTTTTCCATAAACAAAAAGAAGAATTAAAATAATGAAATAGAATCTTCATTTTAATTTGAATAAATTGATTTTTATTTTGATTTCAAAGAATTAATTTGATTTGGAAATTTTATTTTGAAATTCAAATTAATTGATTCTTTAAAATATTTGTATAAGTTTTTAATTTATAAATTGTTTTATTTACATTTACTTTTAATAAGAAAATCATATATATTCATTCTAACATAAACAAATTAAAGAAAACTCTTTTTAAACATCTAAAATATAACTAAATTTAATTTAAAACAAGTGTAATCTAATTAGCAATCTAAGCTACATGTGTCTATTTAAAATAAAGAAAACATGACAACTGTCATTGTTTTATTTTAATATATTTTTATTTTGAATTAAAATAGACTTCAACATTATAACCATTTTCATTTCTCCCTTCATCCTCTTTTCAAAAATCAAAGAAAACATTGCATTTCAAATCTGAATTCCTCAAAGAAGAATTAACCTGCAAAAATAAATTCCTGCATGTCATCTCTAAAAATCAAGTTTTCATATCTAAATCACTCCTCAAAAATTTCTGCATTTTCTAAAAGCACATGCAAACTACATTCTTAAAAAACCCGGAACTTCTGCAAATCAAAATCAAGTCTACACTTTTACAACCTGAAAACCCACTGCATTTACATCTCTGGAATATCACTAGCATGCATATGGTTTTGGTCAGAGTTTAAATGCAAGCAATCTCAAGTCTGCATCTCTTTCAAATTTTAAAAGATCAAACCTGCTTGCATGAAGTTTTAACAAGAAATAAAAGCTCCTTCAATTTTCAGTACTGCTCTGTTCTTCAAATCTAAAGGTGAGTAACTTTTTTGTTAAAATAATTTAAGTAACATGGTTGCATGATTTATTTCTGTGATGAGTATGACTTATGATAAGTATGTTTCTGTATGTATATCTATGAATTATCTGTAGATATTTGGATGATATGTGTGCATGTCTGCTAATATTTTGACCCCTCTGTTTCTAGTTTAAACTCAGTTCTTATTTTTAATTTAAATTCCCTATCTCATGATCTAAGCATTGTTATGTATTGTGATACAAACAAAAATTGTTTGAGAGATCATAAGTTTAAGCTTAAAAATTTAATTAAGTAAAAATAAAATTTAACTTGCTCTGAAAACCCAAAAGAGATCAGGAAGACAAGAGATAGTTAAAAATCCAAATTTCCTAATTCATTAATTTAAGTTTATGATCTGAAAACTGATATAAAAACATGATTTTTAAAACCTAAATAATAATTTTTAACAATTAATCTAAGAAGCAGTTCTAGTTAATCAAAAAAGTGTTTTTGGGTTACCTCTAGCAATATAGAAGCTTGGAATGGTTAGGGCTCATATTGAAGGAAGAGGAGTGATCTAGAACTTCGGCAAAATTATCAGATAGGAGAATGGTCCATCATGGCAGCTGTGATTGAGGATCGAAGATTGTAAACCTAGTTTTTAGACATGAACAGAATTCGATCACCATGATAGCTGTAATGAATCGTGTTGCATGTGATTCTTGGAAATAGAAGTTTGGGAAATGACAAAGTCGTGGTCGGAAGCGGGGGCACTCCGATGATCGGAGTTTGGTGAACGTGGACGTTACAGGTTAGGAAATGGGTTCCAGTTTGAGTCCTTATGCTCAATTTTGATTATGAGGAGATGGTGAAGTGCTGATGATTGAGTTCGTGTTCGATGTTGTTCGTGGAAGTGTGGGGAGCATTGGCGACGGTCGGAGCTTCGCCGTGGATGGTGCAAGGTGTATCTACTGATACCTGGGTTGAAGGGGAGAGTTGTATTCGAGTAAATGCTCGAGTTATTTGAAAGTTTACTCGAAGATAGGAGGAAGATGACTCGAAGAAATTGGTTCCTGGCTCGAGTAGTTTGCTAGTTCCAGGTTTTGTCTCTGAAACCTGACTGTTTCAGGTTTCTACAAAATTTGAACTGAATTTAAATTAAAAGGAAGCAAGATTTGAACTGGAGTTTGAATGAGTTTAAATATGAATTCAAAATGAATTTAAATTCTTGTTTCAAAGTAAAAAAACTTTATAAAATGAAATGTTTAACAACTAAGATATGTACAGTATTTTATAAGGTGTTTTAAAAATCTGAAAAAAATGAGATTTAAAACATGATTTTAAATTTAAGTTTACAAATCTAAATGGTAAATCTGAATTAAAATTTGAATTTAAATTTTAGGATTTGAAAAGGAATAAGTTTATAAATTCTAATGTTATAATTAAGCTTGAAGGTTTTAGTATTTTATAACGTATGTTGTATAAATCTGAAATGAAATCTAAAATCAGATTTTAAATTTATATTTTTAAATCTGAAAATTTGAAAGCAATTTAAATTCTAATTGTAATATAAATAAGATTTTGAATTTAATGGTTTCAGAAACACGTGAATATATTTAAATATAATATAAATTTATTTAAATAGATTTTTGGGTTAAACCATTTTTAAATTTTACCTTAGGTAATTCTTTAAACTGAAATTTAAAAGGTTTTGGAATACTTAAACCTTGTTTAGGTTTAAACTTGATTTCATGGGATTTAGAAAATTTTAAAAGCAATTTGTTTTTAAATTACTTTGATAATGATAATTAAATCATTAATGAGATTAATGATTTTCATTAAATTGTTTAGAACTTAATAATTTATTATTTGAAAAAGGTAATTAATATTTTAATTAATTAATTTAATTAATTTATAATTAGGGTATTAATTAAATAATTAAGGGTTTACTTAATGAATAAAAAGATTAGGTAAGTCAATTAAACTTGATTAAAGTGTGATTTAGAAATTAATTAAATAAGATTTGATTAATTTAATTAATGAATTGAATTTATTAATCAAGTAATTAATAATTAATTAAGTTTTTAATTTTCACTTGATTAATTTAATAATTAAAAAAATTAATTAAGAAGTTTCTTTAAATAAATTAAGAATTAATATTGATTAATTCAATTAATTACTTTGGAAAAGTAATTAAAGATTTGTTATTGGTTAATGAAAGTCATTAGCTTAGTATTATTTTATAATTAATTAATGTAATTAATTTTAATGATCAATTGGATTAATTAATTTAAAGATAATCATTTGAGAATTATTTAAGTGTGATTACTTAATGAATGTAATTAAGAAAATTAATTATTGATTGTAATTAATTAAGTTATTTTTGATTAATTGAGTTAATTAATTAAGTTTAATTAATTTAATTTAATCACTGGTTGATTTGAGAAGTAATTGCAAATGTAATTAAAAATGAATAATTACTTAGTAAAGTATTTAAGGAGATAAATTACTTGATGTAATTTAATATAAGGATACTTGGATAATGGAGGAGTTTTGGAAATTAATTACTTTGTGTAATTAATATGTAATTTGTATAATTACTTAAGTAAGTAATTAATAATTAATTACTTAGTGTAATTAATTTAGGTTTTGAAATTGAGTTATTTGAAAATGATTAAGAGATGTAATTAATTTAATGTAATTAATTTCTTAATGTGATTAATCAAGGATGATCAATCAATAGAGATAATTGATAATTAATTTAATGGAGTTATTTTAAATAAAGTAATTTGGGATCATTAATTTAAATAATTAATGATATAATTAAGGGTTGATTAATAAGAACAATTAATCAATGAAGATATTAATTAATTTAATTAATTAAGGATTAGTGTAATTAGTTATTATTTATTAATTAATAAAGTAATTACAAGTTAATTACTGGTTTGGTTTGGAATAATTAATTTGGGAAATTAATTAGACGTTAATTACTTGAATGTAATTAAAGGGTAATTAATCAAGATGATTAATTAGGGTAACTTGTTAAGAGTAATTAATTGATTTATTTATAATTAATTGATATGTAAGCAAGATTTATGTGGTTGAGTAATTAAATTAATTCATTTTAAATTAATTAAAGAAGATGTAATTAATTTAATTGATTTTAAATTAATTATAGAATGATGATTGATAAGTCTTTGCTTATGAACGATGATTGATATTTATTACCCTGAATGGTTGAGATCTCAGTTACAATTTGATATTTATTACCGTGAATGGTTGATATCTCAGTTACTAACTTATAAATCGGACTTTGGCATTTAAATGGGATATAAATAGAAATTTTTAATAAAGGGATTTTATAAGTTGACGTTGTTATAAAATATAATAGAATCTTAAAAGTAATAAGATTATAATCTGTGAAGTTTTTAAAGAATGATTTTGTAAATAAATGAATTATAAGTATTTAACTTATAATATGGTCTTTTGGTATATAATTGAGTTATATAAATTGAATTGGATTAATAAAGGAGATTTATAAATCGAAGCTTTATAAATAGGAATGGAATTTATAAACATTTTTTATAAATTCAAAATCAATTGAATTTGATAAATTAAAGGTAGATGTTATTAAAGGAGATATATTCGTGATTTTGGATAGCGAATTTTCCTTTAAGTTAAATGTTGTGATAATAAAAGTCGGTTGGGAATTTTATCCACGATTTTGGACAGTGGATAATCTTTTAATAAATGTGTAGAAACGTTGAATTGGGTAAATAAAGTATATTCATGATTTTTGGACCATGAATATATTATGAAATAAAATGGATATGTTCTGGGGAAGTGATGTTTTAAATAGAACTTAAGACGATTTAAAGATGTTTTAAAATGCATTAAGTATCGAACACATAGATTTCAACATTCATTGTTGAAATAGACGTTTTCGAGAAATAAGGAAATGGTGGACTATAACACTGTTGTTATAGTAAATGATTTCCGAAAGGAAATGTTTTTGTATAGTATTGGGATTTATATATCTATCTAAATCTCGAATCCCTATACTAGTGATTTTGGGTTGTCGTAACGATGTTTTACGCAACATTCGTTTTGGCTCAAACAAATGAGTTTAAGAGAATGATTTCTTAAAGAATGAAATATATACTTAATTTCGATTTAAGTATATTGAATATTTTCCAAACGTTGAAAATAAATGGATTTGTGAATTACTTATCATTAAATAAGTATGGAAATGTTTTCCAATATGAAATGAATGTTTTGAGATTTTATCTTTTAAAGATAAATTGAAAATGAATATTAGAAATCGATTTGAAAATCGTATTTTCATAGATATTTTGGAATTGTAAATTCACTATGGAATTTATAAAAGAACGGGAATTTTTTTTAAAAATAAACATTGATTTATTTTTGAAGTGTGGGAATAAATTTACGGATTTGGAACGTAAATATAAAGTAAATCGTTAAGGATTTATTTAATTGGTTTAAATGAACCATGTTGAAATGAAAGTATTTCCGCGTAAGGAAAATGTTTGAAATTTATTTTCAAAAGTGGTAAAGGTGAAAAGTGATTTGAAAATTGTTTTCAAATGGTTAAAGTGTGGAAAATATATATCTAGCAATGATATTTTTGAAAAATAAATAATTTGGGAAATTATTTGGAATCTGGTGATGTTGAGCATGCCTATTGATAGTTAAATAACCAATTATCAATATTTACCTTTAAATAGGTATTTGTTGTCATTTTCTTGAATTTGAATGCCACACTTATTTTTAAAATAAGCGCTCACTATTCGTGTTAGCTGGGAAAGGACCTTGGGGTCGTATAACCCATTCTGAATATGTGATACGTCGTTATGTATTGCATTTGATGACCGGTGTTGAAGACCAGATATTTATGAAAACGGAAGAATTACCGTTAAATGTTTCTGCATCGGCTGATCTTCGATATAGGAATTTATTACCCTTTGTGATGGGAAGTCCGGTCATGATTAGTGAATATCCAGATTGCAAGGACTTCTTTGTAAGTGCCTTCGGTTCCGTTCGATCTCGGAACGGACTTGTATGGATGTGTGTCTGACGTTACAATTTGAGATGTAAAGCTGGTTTCTATCAAATATATTTCCGTTGGTGGCGGAGAATTTACTCTCTTAGCTTAACACCCTTAGAGGTTATGTAGTTGATGGTTATTAGCGATACATCCCCAAATTGGTAATGTGGCATACGGAGTGTTGTTGAGCATTTGATGATCAAAGCACAGCTTTTTTATAAAGCGTGGCGTTGTGGACGAGACTTCGTCGGACCTCACACCCTGGAAATGGTCAAAACAGGAAGGATGCGACAAGGTTATTAGGGTGTAGCGCCCCTTTAGTGTATGTCATTCCTTCTGGATAGAGGTGGTATCATGGTATGGAGCCCAGATATTTAAACTATGTTGTTGCTGCAAATTTATTGCTTTGTGGTTGTTGGAAATTGAGGATCCTCGGATATAGATCGGTTACGATCGGGGAATGACATATACGTGTTAGTAGTTACCCAGTTAGGGGTAACCCGGCCTTGTGTTGGCAGAGATCCGGTTAGGTTCTCGGGTCGTCTTTCCAAGGGCGTACCCATGTGGAAATGGGAAGTTCCTTGGCCTGACCATTTGTTGGAAATCCAAAGAAACAATACGATCTTGTACGGTTTTAGTTGTACAACCTATCATTCACTTAGGTGGCGCCCCACTGTTTGGATGGTAGCTATAGTAGGCATACGATAATGGTCGTATGTTGGCTAAGATTTATATCTTTACTTTCAAAATGATTTTCCCTACACTATGCACTAGTAATAATATCAAATGTTTCTTTTTAATGCGTATCAAGCATCTTTGACTATCATAAGGGAAAATCTCCTCCGATTCTGCGTTTGCATTGTGTGTGTGTGCGGGAGGCCTTATGGTAGTCTCATTTTCTAAAAAGTATTTCGAATCTATTTTAAAATTATCCTGTACTTTTTTTTTAAAAATAAACTGTTTTAGTTCTCACACCAGTCACATGACTAACTCGGAGTTTATTGTTTTCCTTCCTAAACTCTAGGTGCCCACCAATTTCCACACGGGCAGTCTAGAGTCAGGTTATCAGGATATTCTGAAATTCAGGAGTTGCTGGAGGCAAGCTGGATGGCATGGCGTATTCACTAGTATATAGTATTTCTTTTCCGCTGTTTTTTGTTGTACACTCTGATGATGTAATGTAATGTAATAACTAATATAGTTCTTTGTTTAAAGATTATTCATTTATCATTTATATGTTGTTCCGCTACGATTGTGAGATTCTGATGTTGTTCTGTTGTTTCTTTCTGTTCTGTTCTATCTTTCTCTCTTCTTCTATCTTTTTCTTCTTCTTTAACCATAACATTTCGGTTTTCTAGCATTCGATTGCTCGGCAGTTGATACAGAGGACGTATTGATGTCGGTTTTCGAGCGTCGAAAAGTCGCAAACGTTGCAATTGCACTGTCAATACACAAGTGTTATAACTGTGAAATCAAACACAAAAAATCAATGAAGATGGTTGTCAAATTATTAGCAAAACAATCCAGATTAACACTTTTTTGTTTGCCTTTTGTTTGTTTGGTCTTTATAGTACTATATACTATTTAGACTATTGATCCTTATACATGTACAACAATGTTAAACGTTCTTGCAATAATCATAGAATTTTATTGCAGCTGCTGAATCAACTTGTTTGTGAATTGCCACCAGAGCACCCTTTGTTTAATTGTAGGCCTTTACGCGATTCATTAGGACACACTCCACTCCAGGTTTGCACCTATTTGTATATACTTTTATGTTTAAAGCCAAGCTTATTAGATTATTCTTTATATGAAAATAATTTTTTCCCTGCCATCACCTGTTTCCTTATTTATGATTTGGAGTAGAAACTGCCAATGATTCATTAAGGCTCATTTCACGGCAGAGTCATGCACTTTTTTCAATCTTTCTTTTATTTGCAAACAACTCTTAGTAGATTGTTTCTTATCACTTTTGTCAATAATTATATGCTTTCTTCTTTAGTTAAATGAAAACTCTTTATGCATTTTGTTTTGTTTTGTTCATCTCATTTGCATTTGTTTTCAATGTTTGAGCATTTCCAGGTGTGCGTGAATTTAATTTTTAAAAAAAGTTTCAAAACAAAGCAAACATTTTTGCATTCCAATTATAGTTTGTTTTTTGTTTTATTACATTGTGTGCATTGCATGTTTTGGTGTCTTAACTATTTTTGAAAACTATTTCCATTTTTTACATTATCCCTTGTTGCATTCTTAGTGTGCATTTGTGTTTCTCTGTTGTGCTCTCTGATTAACTTATTCTCCATTCTCTGTATATTTTATGTGCATTGCAATTTAAAAAATTTACGTTGCAACTTTGATTTTTCTTTTTTTTTTACAAACAAAATTTGCATACATTCTCACTGTTCTTGAATTGCATTTAGTTCTGAAAAAACAAAAACATTTTCTAATTGTCTACTTGAACAGCAGACCTCCTGTCAATAAGAGAACAATCAGCTTCTGTCTTTATCCCCTCCCATACAAGATTATAGCAGTAGCACCAAACACTTCACCAACCAATACACTGTCCACAAATACACCTCCTGTCACTAGTACACTACTATTCTAATTGTCTACTTCATCACCATTATAACCAGCCTCGACCATCACTTAATCCTCCTACACCCCATCTACACAAATCGTTCTTTACCTTCCAACCATCCACCCCCTTGCATTCAACCATACCACTGCCATTCCCCATTCAACCATATCCCATTCACTTCACTGCATTAATAATTACTTGAACTAAATGATTATTAAAAATAATACTCTATGTTGACAATTTTCGGATTTGTTTCCATGTAACAATGTTCTTAAATGATTTCCAAAAAAAAAAAATCATGTAATAACATTTCTGACTGATAGAAGGTTCAAGCTTCTATGACTGTCTTTCTCATGTGCTAGTAATGTTCAGTCTGCCAAGTACATCTATTTTTTAATAATATAAGATTATGACATAACTGGATTAGAACATAAAAAGACTAGGCATAATTGAATTTCAAAGTTGAAGAAAAATTGATATTTAAAACCAATCAATCATGGAGGTCGAATATGGGGACGATTATTTTAATGAAACCTTGAACTTATTGTTTTATCTTTTATTTTATGTTTATATTTATCATTTGTTATGGATGTTAAACATGTAAATGCATCAAGCGACCTGCCCTTTGAACCAATATTCCAATCATGCATCCATAATCAACAATTTTAATATTAAGTCCATACACATCCTAGAAATATGAAAAAAAATTGCAAAATTAAAATAAACACTTTTAGAGTTTTTTGCCTCTTGGAGAAACTTAGAAATTGCGTAATCAGCTTGCTGTCCTATTTTATGACTTGATCTGCTTAACATGTTAAATGAATCTGTAAATCATAAGTAAAATAAACAAGCTCATACTATTTGAGGATCGATGATTTCAAGTCATGTTAATATAAACCAAATTTGCATTTTACACCAGCTACACCTTTCATTTACTCCATTAATTTTATTTAGTACCCCTCCTCTGCATTTATTCCCCCTTCTTTTTCAGTTTCCTACTTAATCCAACTTCCCCTCTCAACATTTTTTCATAGTATCAAACGTTGTCTTCCTTAATTTATCTTCAATTCCTCTGTTAAACCAGTTTGCAGCCGTGTGATCTATTATACTTTATGAATTTTGATTGCTTGCTTTTTCTACACTTTGTTTTACTCCAAAATTTTCATAATTATGAGATATTGCTTAATCATCATGGTCTTTGTTACATTTTTGAACTTTTAGTCTGTAAGGATTCATCTAAATTCTAGTCAATGGTTACAATTATGTTGTTTTTTGTGTGTGTTGCTTGGTTTATTTATTTATGAATTTGGGTGAATATATTTGTCATCGTACTAATGGTTATGTTGGTTGTTTGCTCAAAGTTTGGATCCTTTAGTCTCTCTTCATTCTTTTTATATTCTAAATAACATTTAGATCTGTGTTAGTAATGTTCTAAAAAAATCTGTGTTATTTAGAATATAAAACAACTAAATGTTAGTTAGAATATAAAATTCTATTCACTTGCATTTGGTTGTGTCTGTTCACTTGCATTTATATAAATAGAATTGTATATAAATTGTATATATAAATAGAATTTTTGAATAAAATTAGAGAAACTAAATGTTATTTAGAATATAAAATTCTATTCACTTGCATTTAGATCAGTCTCTCTTCAAAGTTATTTAGAATATAAAAAGAATGAAGAGAGACTAAATGTTATTTAGTTATTAAGAATAACTAAATGTTATTTAGAATATAAAATTCTATTCACTTGCATTTAGTTGTGTCTGTTCACTTGCATTTAGATCTGTGTCCATGCATTCTTTGTGACTTGTAGATAGTAAAATCTCAAATTTTGATAACCATATTTGCTTCTTCAATTTCTTGTTTGCTTCCACATTTCTGCGTATACTTATTTGTTAATTCTTTTCTCCACCTATAGTTATTGTTCATCCATTTTTTGGTAATTCAGTATTCTCACAACCATACAGCAAGCATTATAATATGACAAAGGGAAGTAAGCATTATTCAGAATTGGACCTGGGAGAGAAAATAAGGAATTGATGCGGTGTCATTTCCAATGATTGACATTAGATCCAATAGTTGAAAATCAAACAATAAATGTCAACTTTTGAACTCGAACCCGTGATCATTTTGCTCGCTGTAGTAAATCATTAAGCGACTGACTAGGCCACGTTGGCTTTGTTTTCCCCTTGAAAATTGATAAGAAGGATTGTCCTGTTACACGCATATGTTTAAATGACGTTACTCTAAAACATTAGGTTAAGGATAACACGCATATGTAGCTTTTTCGAATAGCCATATGTATATGTGCTAGGTTCATGTGTATATATTTGTCAATATAGAGATTAAAATTTGTTTATGAACTTTTAAAACAGTTGATCATCAAGATTTGGTGACTTGATTTCATCAAATTTGATTTAGAATTAGTGTCAAGAGTGTTTACTGTTCGTAAATCTGATACTTTTTTCCATTTGAAAAGACAAGAAATGATGGATAAAGATTGGGTACGTCTAAACAGGTAATTATATGGTACTTAATTATAATATTGAATTTAACACATATTTTAATATCTAAGGTTATTATTTGTTTTTTATTATTATTATAGAACCACTAAAGAATACGAGCAAGCAGCTTGGAATTTTGTAAACGATGCAAAGCTAAAGCTGCAAAATATGGAAAAAAAATTATGTCCTTGTGTAGATTGTAGAAATCTTACCCGTCTTCGTGGAGAAGTTATTGTCAAGCATTTGATTATAAGAGGAATGGATCCTAAGTACATGGACGGTGAGTGGTACAATCACGGCGAGCGAATAAATAAAAGCAAAAATACAAAGCCGGGTGATGTGTTTGATTTGCTTAAAGCCATTATCTGTGAAGACGAAGATTTTATTAATCATACTTTCTTTGATGATGATAAAGGTGAAGATGATGCACAGAGACAAAAGGATGAATTACACAAAAATTTGGAAGATGCAGAGACCCCATTGTATCCTGGTTGCAAGGATCAAACAAAGTTATCTGCTATCTTTGCCATGTATAATCTTAAATGTGAGACTGGATTGTCTGATAATGGTTTCGATAAGCTTCTAAATGTGCAGCAATTGTTGTTGCCAAAAAATAACGTACTTCCCATGTCGTTATACGAATTAAAGAAATTCCTTAAAATATTTAACATGGGTTTCGAGAAGATTCATGCATGTGAGACTATTGACATTTTAGGAATGAATATAAAGATTTGAATAATTGTCCAAAATGTTGATTTTCGAGGTGGAAAGTAAATCAACGGACAAAGGAGATTACGCATGGCATTCCAGTTAAAGTGTTGCGTTATTTTCCAATAATTCCGAGGTTTAGGAGAATGTTTAGATCCAAAAGGATGGCGGAAGATTTACGGTGGCATTTCAATAACAAAAGCACCGATGGAAAAATGTGACATCCAGTAGATTCTATAACATGGAATGTAGTGGATGAGAAATTCAAATCATTTTCAGCAGATCCACGCAATCTTAGGCTTGGCCTTGCAACAGATGGCTTCAATCCATTTTCTATGTTAAGTTCCAAATATAGTTGTTGGCCTGTAATGCTCGTGACATATAATCTTTCTCCTAAGTTGTGCATGAAGAAAGATAATATTATGTTAACATTGTTAATTCTTGGTCCGAAGCAACCAGGAAATGACATTGATGTATTTTTAGCGCCATTGGTAGAAGATTTATGTCATTTATGGAATACCGGAGTTGAGGTTTATGATGCATATAGTCAATCGATCTTTAATATGAAACCAATTTTGCTTTGGACAATAAATGACTTTCCGGCATATGGTAATCTTGTTTGGATGCTGTGTAAAAGGTAAAAAGGCTTTTCCATTATGCGGTGTCAACACTCATCATCGATGGCTAAACCACAGTAGAAAGACCGTCTATATGGTCCATAGAAGATTTCTATCTCCTTCAAACCCTTTGAGAAAAAGAAGGCCTTGTTTGATAACACCGTGGAGGAAGGGTGTAGACCTAGGATTCTAACTGGGAGAAAAATTTCTATCATTTTAAAAGATTTTCCGAATAATTTTGGAAATGCAAAAAAGAACCAAAAAAAGAATAACAGAAAAGGTAAAAAATTGAATGAGCAAAATAAAATAGGAAATAAAAGAAGAATTGAGCATAGCAAGAAAAACGAAGATTGTAAGGATAAAGATCCCGTGAGAATGGAGCTATTAAGGTGGAAAAAAAGTCCATCTTTTTTCAGTTGCCATATTGGGAGGTTAGTGCATACATTTTATTTTATTCTATTAGACTAACATTATGGAATCATACAACTAAATTGTTCCATTATTGATTTTTATAGGAACTTGCAATACGTTATAATGTAGATGTAATGCATGTCGAGAAAAATGTTGGAGAAAGTCTACTAGGCACAATGTTGCATGACAAGAAATCAAAAGATGGAGTTAACTCTAGAAAGGATTTGGAGGATTGGGGAATTCAACATGGTCTTCATACACAACCCCGCGGGAACAAGACATATCTTCCGCCAGCTCCATATACATTATCAAAAGGAGAGGAAAAAAACATTTTTCAAAAGGTTGTAGATTTTAGAGGAACTGATGGTTATTGTTCAAATTTTAAAGGTTGCGTATCATTGGAGGACTACAAAATAGTGGCTTGAAGTCTCATGACTATCATGTTTTAATGCAACAATTATTACCTGTTTTAATTAGAGGATTGCATCCAAAGAAGCCAAGGAAAACAATAATTCGTTTCTGTTCATCGTTTAATAAATTATGTCAACGTGTTATCGATAGAGAGAAATTAAATCAACTTGACGATGAGATTATTGTAACTTTGTGCGAGCTTGAAAAATACTTTCCACCTTCTTTTTTTGACATAATGATACACTTGACAATTCATCTTGCAAGAGAAGCACGATTGTGTGGGCCAGTCCATTTTCGTTGGATGTACCCCTTTGAAAGATACATGAAGACACTAAAGGATTATGTAAGAAATCATGCTCGTCCTGAGGGGTGTATTGCAGAATCTTATCTTGTAGAAGAATGCATGAGATTCTTTGGTGAATTTTTAACAAAATCACAGAAGAAAGAAGTTAGAAATGAAGATTACCAAAGTAATGTAATACTTGAAGGACGTCCAATATCAGCACATAAGACAATCACATTGTCTTCAAATGAGAAATAATCTGCTCATTTGGCTGTGCTAATGAATCTGACCATGGTAGAGCCATTTTTAGAGTAAGTGAATATTCCCCCTTTTTCATTGTTTGATTGTTTGTAATTTTAAATATAACATAACATCTCTTGTTATACGCTAGTTTGCATTTGGAGGAGTTACAAAATCCAGACAAGCGCATGGAAAGAAATGCAACGTTACGTTGGAAAAATCATATAGCTACGTTCTCTAATTGGATTAAAAAAGGTCAATTGAATTCTTAAATGTTACTAATTAACTTAAAATCGTATAACGAATATTTTAAGCAAATGAAATTATTTTTTATAGGTATCTGTTAGCTGCAAAGATCACGACGACATGTTAAAATGGATTGCTTATGGTCCAAAGAACGATGCTTTGTCCTACACAAGATACATCATTAATGGACAACGTTTTCACACAAAAGATGTTGGGGGAGAAACCCAAAATAGTGGAGTGACTTATGATGCAACAACCATGTGTAGGGCTAGCGCAAAAGATGTTTCTCAAGTGGTCGACGTTGTCACTTATTATGGGATACTTACCGATATAATTTTGTTGGACTATAACATTTTTTATGTTCCGTTCTTTAAGTGTGATTGGGCAAACAAAAGTGTTTGCACAAAAAATGGGCAAACACCTCCAAGTCATATGATTTTGTTGATTATATGTTGTTCTTAAGGATTTGGATGATTTATGCAAATATATAAAATAGATGGACTAA
Source organism: Allium cepa (assembly GCA_030765085.1). Lineage (NCBI taxonomy): Eukaryota > Viridiplantae > Streptophyta > Magnoliopsida > Asparagales > Amaryllidaceae > Allium > Allium cepa. The sequence goes on from CM060931.1 coordinate 376,103,206, forward strand.
ACTGTAAAAGACACACAGATTTATAGTGGTTCGGCCAGAATGTGCCTACGTCCACTTTATATGTTATTCTCCTTTACTTCAGGTTACAAGTACAAAGATTTTATTACAAGTATCTGAAAGTTGTTTGAAAGTTCTATCCGTGCTTGAGCTCTCAAACTTGTCCCCCATTGTTGTACCCCTGCCCCTCTATTTATAGCGTGAGGTTGGGGCCAGGGTTCTTGGATGTATATAGCTGCTGGTGGGCCTGGGCTGATGCAATCTGGCCTGGAAGTGTTGGTCCGGTATGCCTTGGTCCGGTAGAACTTGGTTCGGTAATGGGTGGAGTGTGGGTTGGTTCGGTAGTAGGTGGTTCGATAGCGAGGGGAATTTGGTGGCTTGGGAGTGAGTTGGTTCGGTGGGCATGGGATGGAGCCTGTCCGGTGAGATGTTGATTCGGTGGTAGGGATGGAGCCGGTCGAAACACACCCAACATTTGCCCCCCAAAGTACGGCATATGCCTGTATATGGCGTGCTTTGTTTTAAGTCATTCGTCTGGACGCTATCATCCGGTCTCTAATGCCGAACCAACTGGTCCGGTCATTGATATTTGCTTATAAGTAGGGGCCTAACGCTTTATTTTTTCCTTATCAGCCGAACCAAACCCCTGTCTTTGCCGAATCAAAATCTCATCTCTGCCGAATCAAACATGTTAGCCGAACTAGAATCTTATTTTTGCCGAACCAGGTGAGATTCGTTTCTGCCGAATGTGTTTTTGCTCTGGACTACCGAATGATTTCGGGGATTCGACTCACCGAATGAACTTCGTGGAGTATAAGTGCCGAATGAACTTATGTACTTGGATTACCGGATGAACTCAAATCTTGAATTACCGAATGAACTCGAATCTTGGGTTACCGAATGATACCCGGGGACCTTAAGATCGAATGAACTCAAACCTTGATTTTTTTTTGTTTCGAATTACGAGTGAAATTCCAGACTACATAGTTTATATGTTTAAACGATATACTTTCTTGTATTGCAGATAAATGTCTCATAAAGTGGAAACTCGATCAGATAAGAGGAAATCTATGGACAGAAGAGAGTCCCTCGTTGTGCCCCCAGCCCAGCCAGGACCGGGACGACAGGGACCCACCCCGAGATCACTAGTGGATGGATATGGCCCTCAGGAGCTCTTGAACTCCCTTCTGGACTGCTTTCCTAGCTTCCTCAAAGAGGAGCATCTTGATGTTATATCTCGTTCTTTCGAGATTGATAGAGCACTTATGGTGCTGCCAGGGAATGCAGTCATGCCGTATGATCCCCCTGAAGGATATTTTGCTTATAGCAGGTACCATTGTATGTGTGGGCCATTCCCCCGATCAATGCTTGGATAGTCAGCTTCATCACCTACCTAAAGGTGGCACCTTTCCAGCTTCAGCCTAACTCTTATGCTATCTTGGTGAGCCTATTTATCATTTTCCAGCGAAAATACGGGCGCCCTCCTTCCAACAGGGAGATCCGATATTTGTACAACTTGAGGGGCTACAAGAAAGGGTCTCCATACATCAGCTTGGAATCGGCCGTGTCCTTCAAGCCGGTCCTGGACTTATATTCGAAGTTCAGCATGTTCAAGAAAGAATGGTTTTTCGTCAAGGACGACTCCGTTTCTATCCGTCGCTTCACCTCCGGCTGTAAGTTGAAGCTTATTTATAATTTCCGTTCTGACTGAAATGCTTCTTCTTATGTTTTTTTATTTCTTGCTAGCGACAGGTGGCTTTGCGGTCGTGGAGAACGATCACCTGGTTCAGATGGATGCGGAGATAGAGGCCATTTCGGGAAGGGAGAGGTCAGCTTCTTACCTGATCAGGAATGCTACTCTTCTGCAACACAACTTGATTCTACAACGTTAGTCTGTGGTCCAGCAGAGAGACACAGCTGAGGAGAGGGCTGCCAAAGCCAAAGGAGGGGCCACGACAAAGAGTAGCAAGAGGAAACCCTTCTCGATACCTCCAGTCGTCGGGGGGAAGAAGCTCAAGAAATCTGATGGACCCTCCCCTAGCACATGTCCAGATGTTCCGGAGGAGGAAAATGTAGAGGAGGAAAGAGGCGAGGAGGAGAGCGGAGGTGATGGAGAAGGTGATGGTGGTGATGACGTCGAAGGACAGAGTGGTGATGGTGCCAGGGCTTTGTCTTCTGGGCAAGTGGGCGAGATCCAAGAGTGGTTAGATGATGCTTTCTGCCAGGCTTTTGAGGGGTTGGAGGAAGGATCGGCCTTGGTAGAGAAGCCAAAGAAAACTTATAAAGCCGGGACTGGTGCCTGTTCATCTTCCGAGAGCGTTTCAGCTAGGGCATCTCCAGCGATTCAAGGTGAATTTTTGACTCTTCTTTTAACTTCACATGTTTCTTGGATTATAGTCCCATGCATGCTCGCAACACTTGGTTTTTATTCCAGGAACGGGTAAGGTGGCCAAGACATCAGACATTCGGCACCGCCTCGAGCAATTCAAACTCCTCAAAGCTTCCGCTAAACCAAAGCCTCCGACCAACCGTTCTGGGGATGTAGTCGGCTATCGCCCTCTTCTCGGAGTTATTGAAGAGGACATTCAAAAGAAGAAGAGGAGGCGCTCCTTATTCGAACCTTCACCTGGTCCTCCGCCCCCAACCCAGCCTATCCATGATATTACGGGGGAGGATACTGAGTTCATACCCTCTCCGCATCCGTATGAGAATCCTACCGTTACTCAGATTGATCATCCCGACTTGGCTCGTAATCCCTTTGCGGGTCATCCCGATCTGGATCCGGGTTCTCATGATATTTCCTTTGACGAGGTTATCGGGGAGCACCTTCTCCCTCGCAATCCTATGGTAAGGGTGCTTGATAAGGCCAAGTCTCTGGACCTTGATTTTCTTACTACTCGGATTGTAACTATGGGGGATGAAGCTAAAGTAAATATCGACCGGGTTGCTGAGGAGACTAGGAAGTTGATGGGGCATCATGCCCGATTAGTCAAGGCCGGGGAGGAAATTGGGAGTGCCAACATAAGATTGCGGTTAGTGGTTGCCGACCATGCCAAGCAACTTGCCGATCAGGCCATCCAGATCTCTGAGCACGAGGCTGCCTCCAGACGGCTAAAGAAAACCATGGAAGAGGCTAGCGAAGCCGAGCTGCGGAAAATGGAGGCCATCTGCAAGGAACAGATCGATATGGCCATTACAACGGTGGACGAGGTTCGGAAAGCGGATCTGGAGCGGGTAGGGGAATTATCTGGGAAGCTTGAAGCCGCGGAGCTTGCTCAAGCCAAGCTGAAGGAGGAGATGGAGGCGGTGAGGAAATCCCTTCAGGCTGACTGCTCGCGATACCGATCGGAGTGGAATGTTGCCGTTGCAAAGTTGTTGGCTTCTGAGGTCCGAATGAGGGAGTTTGAGGAAAATGAGGGGATGATGGATGAGATGCTCCAGGATATGTATTTCCGTACATGGAAGCAGGGCAACTTATCCTGGATGGATGATTATCCCCGGATCATGGCCAGGATTTATCTCCGGGCTCTGGAGGAGGCCAAGGCTGATGCGGATAAGGAGGGTGGTATGGCCTTCAGGATGGATGTGGTTACGGCCCAGTTCACTAAGGAGGAGAAAGCGGCGGTGAAGGAGGGCATGCGGTTGCTCGCTGCCGAGGAGGTAGGTGTGCAGTTGGGAGATGATGATCAAGGAACGGATGCTGGTAAGTCTTCCCTTTTAGCCTTTTCATAGCTTGGTTGCTTATTGTTTATTTAATGAATTCTTCTCTTGAATTGGACAGGCGGTACATCTGAAGTGCCAACTACCTTTGGTCAGTATGCAGGGAGCTCTAATCCGGCGGTTAAGTAGACCTCGGAGGGCTAGCAGGATAGAAGCGAGGCCCCGATGCAGTCGGCTCCTTGGCTTGATCTGGACATTTTTTTAGCTTATTTGACATTGCTGTCTATGTTAGTCTTAAAACATTAATGTAATCTTTGGGCTGTAATTATGTAACGAACAACTTGATTTTTGGCATGTAACTTTATAACATAAGCTGATTTTGTCATGTTTGAATGCTGTCGTTATTTCGATGTGTTACGTAAAATATAGCTGCACATGTGTTAGTGATTCAATTGTGTTTTATGCTAAGTTTTTGCTTAAAATATAATTTCATGTCTTGCAATGTTAGTGTGATGTGCGTAGAAATTACAGTTACATATTTATGTACAAGAGAAGAAAGTACCGCCCTTCAAGTTTTTGCTGTAGATGGTAGCTTTGACTGCCTCGTGTAATCGAATATGGAATGCAGCTGAATGACCTGTCATCCATCTGTGAGTTCTTATTCCCATTAGCGAGTGTCTCCTATTTTGTGTCCTGTACTTTAGTGATCGTTATAGAGGATAGGAGGAGAATTTTTATAAATAAAATGGAAATATAAGAAATAGTAAAACTTCCAATCATGGAAGGCCTTAGATGTGCTTAAGTTCGTGGCAAACGGGTTTTGTAGTCACTTTCCCTAGCTGTGGGTCTTGGAGACATTTGTCACCCATCTTACGCCTCTGCGAGGAATTTTCTTTTTTACCACAGCCGTACTGAAGACACATCGGAGCCGAGATCGCGCATGGTAACTACCCGGGCCATTATGGCCCATAATCGTGGGTACTACTCGATTTACCGTGGCCGGCTAGCGCGGGTGCCGACTGTCAATTGTGAACTGCCCCTGGCTGGCCACACCTTATGTTGGGGCTTATAATTGGTTCACAGTTGTCGGCGAGCCGAACGCCGTAATGAGCTGCCTAGGCTATTTTCGGCCTCCTCGGTGGCTTATAATCGGCTCATTACAGTTGGCTTTGAGGGCCGTCGTGAGCAATGAGTTAACCCGCAACAGAGGGATGCTAGAGCAAAAGTGTCTTATTGGCGATGGCATAGATTCGTATAGTACCTGTTAGGTCTTGTCTAGGTGAGATTGTGTCGTGAAGTGTCCAGAATGGGAATGCCATTACACAGGATTTTGTTCAACAGAAAAGGATAAAGCTTAACAAGCAGCCAAGATGTAAAGGAACAAGTTAAAAAGAGACAAGATTTTTAAAGTGGTTCGGCACGAAAATGCCTACGTCCACTGATTCTCTTTGTTAATTCACTTCATATGGGCAGTACAAGTTAAGAAAAGTATCGACGAAGGTGTTGGATGTTCCATGCCCTCTGGAACACCTCTCCGTCCACTGTTGACAAAACATAAGCTCCGTTGTGGAGATCTTTATGAATTACATAGGGTCCGTCCCAGATTGGATCCAGCGCTCCGGGGCGTGGGAAGATCCACTTGAGGACAAGATCTCCTTCTTGTAAGCTGTGGTGCTTGACTTTGGTGTTGTATTGTGCTGCCACCTTTTGCTTGTGAGCTGTTGCTTTAAGTGCTGCATCATTTCTTCTTTCTTCGATTAGATCCAAAGACATGTAGAGGAGTTCTTCGTTCTCTTCTGGGTTGTAGTGGATCCTAGGTGGGATGGCACTACAGTTTCAACTGGGAGCATGGCCTCCGATCCGTATGCCAAAGAGAAAGGAGTATGCCCTGTTGATGTCCTGAAAGAAGTGCGGTAGGCCCAAAGTGTCGTAGGAAGTTCATCCACCCAAGCGCCTTTTGATTTTTCAAGCGTCTTCTTGATTAGAGTTTTAAGAATTTTGTTGACACCTTCGACTTGTCCATTTGCCTGGGGATAAGCCACAGATGAGAAGCTTTTGTGAATTCCGTGCTCTTGGCACCAGTCGGCGAACTCCTCGCTGTCAAACTGAAGTCCATTGTCCGATATGATTTTGAGTGGAACCCCATACATATGTCGCATCTTTTGACGAAGTCTAAGGCGTCTTTGTTTAAAATGGGCCAGTAGTATCCATATCGGGTCGTCTTCTTTGCCAGAGTTTGCCCACCAGTGTGTTCTCCGCAGCTCCGTTGATGGATGTTGGATAAGATTTCATTGGCTTCCCTTCCCGTGACACACCTGAATAAGGGGTTAGAGAAGCCGCGCCGATAGAGGGTGCCTTCTTGTATTGTGTAGCGGGAAGCTTTCCTCAAGATTTTCTTAACTTCGTTACACCCCTGGGGCAGTGTGCCATTTTGTAAGTATTTCCGGATAGGAGTCATCTAAGTTTCCTCTTCGATTGCAGCTATCAGATCTTTTTGTTCGAAACTTGGGGATAGTTGTTTCGCGATGGTTACTACTTCGGAAATGGTGCTGTTCTTCGTGCTAACTTGCTTTTCCAGTTCGTCAGCCTCTCGATTCTCTTCTTGAGGAATGTGTTTGATTAAATAGTGATCCAGTTGATCGAGCAGCAGTTTGGTCTTCTTTAGATATGCTGTGAGTCGTTCTCCTCGAGTCTGAAACTCTCCTAGTACTTGGTTTACGATAAGTTTAGAATCACTATGAAGACATAAAGAACTGATTCCAATTTCTAAGGCAAGTTCTAATCCTGCTATTACTGCTTCATATTCTGTATCGTTGTTGGTGGCAGCGAATTCCAACCTTAGGGCATAGTGCAGCTTCCTTCCCCTGGGGATGATTATCACAATACCTGCCCCCGAGCCTTGTTTGTTTGATGCTCCATCTACAAGGAGATTCCACTTGATATCTTTTGTTATTTCAGATTGATCCTTACCTTCGTTGGTAGTGAATTCGGCAATGAAATCGTCCATGGCTTGTCCCTTGATGGCGGTGCGGGGATGGTAGGTGATATCATATTGACTCAGTTCAATGCACCATTTGAGTAGTCACCCAGAAGTGTCGGGGCGATGGAGTACCTGCCTTAGCGGTTGATCGGTTAAAACTCTGATGGAATGAGACTGGAAATAGTGTCGCAGTTTCCGTGACGTGATTAGCAAACAGTATGCTAGCTTCTCAAGTTTAGGGTATCTGGCTTCTGCCTCCGTAAATCTCTTGCTTACAAAGTATACGGGCCGCTGCGCGTGGTTGTCTTCTCTCACCAAAGCGGCGCTTAGAGCATGGGACTATACAGCAATGTATAGGTATAGTTCTTCGCCTTCATTTGGAGTTGAGAGTACTGGTGGTCTCTGGAGGTGTTCGATTAGGTTAAGGAAGGATGTTGAGCATTCGCCAGTTCATTCGAACTTTTCTTTGTCTTTCTTTAGGGCTTCGAAGAAAGGGATGCATTTGTCGGTTGCTTTAGAGATGAATCTGCTTAGGGCGGCCACCTTCCCATTTAGGCTTTGCATCTCTCTTCGAGTGGATGGTATCTTGATATCTTGCAAAGCCCAGACTTGTTTGGGGTTTGCTACAATCCCCCTGGCATGGACGATGAATCCCAAGAACTTTCCCGACGATACTCCGAAGGAGCACTTTAGAGGATTCAGCTTCATTCCATATTGGCGAAGTACTTGAAACATCTCGTCCAGGTGGTTTATATGATCATTGGCTTTCCTCGATTTTACCAGCATGTCATCCACATAAACTTCCATAGTTCGTCCTATTAGTTCCGAAAACATCTTGTTGACCAGGCGCTTATAAGTAGCTCCAGCGTTTTTAAGTCCAAAAGGCATTACTCTGTAGCAGTACAATCCCCGGTTAGTGATGAAACTAGTGTGATCTTGATCGGGGGCGTGCATAGGGATCTGGTTATATCCTGAGTATGCATCTATAAAGGATAAGAGTTCGTGTCCGACTGTGCTGTCCACGAGTTGATCGATTCGGGGGAGTGGGAAGAAATCCTTTGGGCAAGCGTCATTTAAGTTGGAGAAGTCGATGCATGTTCGCCACTTCCCATTAGCCTTCTTTACCAGTACCGGGTTGGCGATCCATTCTGGGTAGATGGCTTCTCGTATGAAGTTATTGGCAAGTAGGTTCTTTACTTCTTCCTCGAGGGCCGCTGATCGTTCTGCCCCCATGCTTCTCTTTTTCTGCTTTACTGGCACCTTGGTGGGATCGATGTTCAGTACGTGGCATGCTACGTCTGGGGAGATTCCAGTCATGATAGCGTGCGTCCATGCAAATACATCCAAGTTGTGGCGAAGAAAATCGACGAGTTGATCCTTCAATTCCACTCTTAACTGAGACCTGACTCTCAGCAGTCTACTTGGGTCATGTTAGTCTACAGATACAAATTCCATAGCCTCTGCAGGTTCGGCGGTGGCCTCCTCCTCTTTGTCCCTGGGGTCTAATTCATTGAAAGGATCACTGGTATATCGAAGAGGAGGGGCTTTCTTTAGTTGCTATGCTTCCAAGTTTTTCTTACAGAGAGAAGTCTCTGCATTCTTCCCCCTATCCTTTCTGCGGTTATTGCGAAGCTCGGTTATATAGAAGTCTCGAGCAGCGTCTTGATCTCCCTCTACTTCCCCTATTCCATTGTCTGTTGGAAATTTCATCTTCAGGCACCATAGGGCCAAGAAAATTTGGAAGTCAAACAAGGTTGGTCTTCCTAAAAAGGCGTTGTAGGCCGAGTGGTTTTCTATCAGCACAAATGTTTGTTTCCGCACAACGGAGCGGGGATGACTTCCTATTTCGACAAAGAGGTCCAGTTGCTCGAGGGACATCTTCGCATCCCCTGTGAAACCGTGTAGTGGTTTGTTGCAGGGAGACACATCTTTCATTGACAGCTTCATTTTGTCGAAAGCATTCTTAAATAGGATATTTACTGAGCTACCAGTGTCTACTAGAATGCGGAAAACCTTGGCTGGACCGAACCAGGCAGAGATGACTATAGGATCCAAGTGAGGGTACTGCCTCCCCTCTAGATCACGCCTACTGAATGTGATGCCATCATTCTCTTTTCGTGTCGGGTGGCGTTCTTCCATAACAGAATTAACGTAGCCTTCATTGTTTCTAAGTGACTTGCCGTATCTTTCCATCTCTTCCCAGATTTCGTCAGCAATGTGTGGTCCTTCTGATATGGTATGGACCACTATCTTCTCTTCACTAGAGCCACTGGTGTTGCGATTTCCTCCGCCCAATTCTGGGAGGGGTAGCCCTGGGTTCTCATTGGCAGGAGTTGAAGTCCTTGTTCTGACCTTTCACATAGCACTCCAGTCTCTTCCTTCTGATGTGTTCTTCAATCAAGTCCCGGAGATGATGGCATTCATTGGTGTCATGCCCATGAGATTCATGGAAGCGGAAGAACTTTCCAGACTTAATTGCATTATCTGATTCCTTCTTGTGCCGGGGGGGAGGGGGGGCGCTTGTATCTAACTTCGTCTTGGGTGGCCAAGAAGATGTTTTCGATTGTTTCATTTAAAGGAGTGTAAGAGTCAAATCTCAGTCCTGGCCTATATAAACGCTTTTCTCCCTTCTTGCCCCCAGCATTGTCTCTGGAGTCATTTGTTCGAACGTCCTTTGCTACTGCGGGTGTGTTGCCATGAGCTGTCTTAGCTTGTTGCACTGTCTGCCTTTCAATGGCAGCGTCTTCAAGTCTCATATATTTTCCGACTTCATGGAAGAAGTCGGGTAAGGTAGCTGGTTTTTCTTTCGTTAATCTCCTAGCAAATTTGGTATCCGGATGCACACCACTGCAGAGGGCCATTAGGACAAGTTTCTCATCGGCATCCTGGACTGCGGCCGCTGCGGCATTGAATCGGGTTACATATTGTTGCACTGTTTCTCCCGGCTTTTGTTTGATATTGGATAAGGAATAAGCGTCCTTGGGTTGTTCCACATAAATGCGGAATTGGCTGATGAACTTTTCTTTCAACATTTCGCATGAGCTGATGGACCCTTGGGGTAGATGGCAGAACCAGGAGGTAGCTAGATCGGCCAAGAAGAGTGGAAAGCGTTTACACAATACTCCTTCTGTCGCTCCGCTCATGAGCATATGCTGTGTGTATCTCTATAAGTGTACGACGGGGTCAGAGGTTCCCTTGTAACGCTCCATTGTTGGCATTTTCCTTTCTCGGGGGGTGATGGCAATCTCAATATTGCGGGTGAAGGGGCAGGTTACCCTAGTGCCTATCTCTCGATCTCTTTGATCCCGTCGGGCGCACTCTCTGAATAATCGCGCCATCCTTTCATCAGAATTTGGAGTAGATAGAAATGAGTTTGGTTCTTCTCTGCGGGATTGACTCTTTCCAGATGACCTGTAGGGATGGTACCGTTTATTACTCCTAACATTTTCCGGTGGCTGTCTTCGGTCTTTCGGGAGCATGCTGGGGTCAGCCACAGTTGGCCCTTGCCTCGACCTTCTCCTGCTGTGCTCTGTTCTAAGCATTCCCTCGGGTCCAACTTCGGGCTGGACTCCAGCTTGGCCCCGTCCATTGGTGTTCCCATGGTTAGGTAGCATGACAGGCTCAGCCATATCCGACCCCTGCCTGGTACCTCCCCCGTTGGGTTCGGTTCCAAGCATTTCCTCGGGTTGGAATTTGGGCTGAGTCTGGGCTCAGCTCCTACCATTGCTGTTTCCGTTGTTAGCCTCTTCGAAGAAGAAAGATCTTTGTCGCCTCCCAGATCCTCCAGACTGGGACTCACCGCATGATTATGTGTTGCGGTTGGATTCTTCAGCATCCCTTAAGCGTGACATGAGTTGGTCCACCAAGGCTTCTTGTTGAGATGTGAAGCGGCTAGTTACTTCAGCCACGACCCTGTCCAGATCTGCCCTAGTAATTGGTTGCTCCGTGGCAGGGGCTGTCGGATTTTCCTGATTTCCATTTGCTGTTGGAACGGAACGATTCCCTTGATCTGTGATTACTGGATCTGGAATACTACTAGTCGCGATGTTTTTTCCTTTGTTAACATCTTTCTTCTGCCTGGAAGGCATGTTTTCCAAGCAATGAGCAAAGCTATTAGGAAGAAGGCTGAGGGGGAGAAGCCGAAGCTTCTAGCTTGAGTTCTCAGTGAAAGCACCAAAAAATGTTTGCACAAAAAATGGGCAAACACCTCCAAGTCGTATGATTTTGTTGATTATATGTTGTTCTTAAGGATTTGGGTGATTTATGCAAATATATAAAATAGATGGACTAAACTGTAAAAGACACACAGATTTATAGTGGTTCGGCCAGAATGTGTCTACGTCCACTTTATATGTTATTCTCCTTTAATTTTCAGGTTACAAGTACAAAGCTTTTATTACAAGTATCTGAAAGTTGTTTGAAAGTTCTATCCATGCTTGAGCTCTCAAACTTGTCCCCCATTGTTGTACCCCTGCCCCTCTATTTATAGCGTGAGGTTGGGGGCAGGGGTCTTGGATGTATATAGCTGCTGGTGGGCCTGAGCTGATGCAATCTGGCCTGGAAGTGTTGGTCCGGTATGCCTTGGTCCGGTGGAACTTGGTTCGGCAATGGGTGGAGTGTGGGTTGGTTCAGTAGTAGGTGGTTCGGTAGAGAGGGGAATTGGACCGGTGGTGGCTTAGGAGTGAGTTGGTTCGGTGGGCATGGGATGGAGCCGGTCCGGTGAGATGTTGATCGGTGGTAGGGATGGAGCCGGTCGAAACACACCCAACAATAAGAAATGGTGTGAAGGTTGAGGATGGATTTACGCTTGTCAATTGACATCAATGTCAAGCTTCATTTTCAAACACTACAAGAAATTTGATTTTTAGTGGCGCTCAAAAAACGCTACAAAAAGTTTTGGTGGCATTTTGATAAACACGGCTAGAAAACATGCGACTAAAAATCCATGATTTTTTGTTGCATTTATTTTAACGCCACTATGAATGAATTTTTGGCAGCGTTTTTTAAAAGTTACTAAAGATCTTTTTTACAGCGTTTAAGAAACGCCACCGAAAAGGTGCCGTTTACTATCTCATTTCTTTGTTGCAATTATTATTATTTTTTGCAGCGTTTTTGAACGCCACGGAGATTATCTGAGTTAGTATAATTGCTAACTCTGTAGCACTTTTTAAACGCTACAAAAAAATATTCGTATAATCATCATATTCGAACAATTAAAAAAATATTAATCATATAATCAAATAAGATACCCATAACCATTCTAATATAGTAGATTTTTTATAAAATGACCAGCATACAATAACTATTCGTATACAAATTTAAACATCTAGTACTAATAAAATGTTATGCCAAACTAGTGCTAACAAAATGCTTGATTATCCATAATTCTTTGTTGCATGCAGAAGTGAAAGCTAGTAGCACAAAAGTTCAGCTTTGCCCACTTCGAAAGTCCAATGCCTGCACAAGTTAAAGCACAACGTATAGATAAACAATTATATTAATTCGTAGGACACAAATCTGATATCAAACATCTACAACATTGTACAAGTGTATCATTCCCATCTACGTGTATGCTACGAATTCCATAAGCCTGGCCTTTTACTACCACTCCATCACCTGCACAGCTCATTTATTATAAGTTATCTTATACCTTTCTGGTATGTGTAAAGAAGGAAAATATACAATAATATAACTTAAGTTCAGTAAACATTTACTTTGAAATTGCTCTGTAGCAGGAGTGCTAGTAGCCCAACCATTATTTCTGCAGAAGAATATGATTGGAACCACCATCAGAGAAGAAAAGTTCAAACCAGCATGAAAATTACCCTATATTTATTGTTATTTGTTATATTTTGTAATACCTCAAAGTGCTACTATAAAGCGAGGTTCTCAAAATTGTTCATGCATGTTTAATAGGTAAGAAACAAAAGAAACAAAAATGCATGCAAGTACATATTAACTATCAGCATCCTAAAAAGATTTAAATAGAAGCACTAGCTGTGGGTCTAGGCTTCCTCTTCTCTATTAAGATCTCTGGCCTTGGAATGATGGCACCCGAAGCTTCTTGACCACGTGCAATTCTTACTTTTGCTCCATCTTCCTTCCAGTAAAATCCTATCTTACAAGGTCTCTTGATGAAAAAATACGTATAAAGATATTAACAAGTTTTGGGAAATTTCATAGAAATGATATAAAATTGAGATTTACGCATAGTTTACCTAGGTCGAGTAACACATAACTCCGCTAAAGTTACATGTTTATAATCAGTTGCTCATTGCACAGTCACCTCAGCCATGTCAAATCCAAAAATACATATATTTTTCTTATAAATTCTTACATTATTCAAGGTTTTGTTTTGCATGTAATGCGAAAGAAAAAGAAGGAAAAAAGGAGGGAAAAATGAAAATAAAATGAGGAAGTGTATGGTATATTGATGAATTCAAGGTATACAAGCATCAATAGTAGTATATTTCAACTTTCAAGATAAACATGAATTGCAGAAGTATATCTTTTTATAGGACAACTTAAATTTCAATTATTTATAGATTAATATGGTCAACATAAGTTATACCTAGTAAGAGGATCCAAAACTTGAACAATTGGAGACATGAAGAGGTGCCTCTATACTGAAGATTCCTCCTTTGTGACCTTTCCCCTGCTTGATGTGCTTCTTTGCCTGTTTATCAAATGCAAGACAACGTTTCATCTTTCAAGCATGATATAATTTTCATATCATGAATGTATTATCAAGGGATTCAATTTGAATGCGAACAATTTGCTCCATGATATTCTATCATATAAACAAATTTAGGAATACAAAATCATAAGTCCTCAATTTGGTAAAATTACAAATATGCAATGTTTAAATCAACATAATATTTATTTTTAATCTCTACTCTAATGTAATGTAAACGACTGAACCCAAACCTTTTAGCAACAACTAAAGCAGGCCTTACTCACTAAAGCTACAAATCTTATCGCTTGCACAGTGTCATTGGCGAATTCTAAAATTCGCTACTCCAATAGATAACCTAGAAGTGCAGTTTTGGATGTGTTTAACCGGTGTAGAATTTCGTGGAAATTAGGATCTGCGGCTTATTGTCAAAAGTTAATACAAAGAAAACTCATGTCAGAACCTTTTCAATGAACGCACCGTGGTTATTTAAACTGCAAATATTTGTTGGTTTTACAGCGGAATATTTAATAATAATAGAAACATTTAATTATAAATATTTTTTGGGTTTTTAGGTCCAGGGAAAAAATTGGATAAAAATTTAGTATATAAACTATGTTAACTTAGTTATCAAGACCACCAACAAATTTTTTTTCCCTTTTAAGTGTATGAACTTCTACATGAATATTGAATAATCCAGCAGAAATGTGTACTCTATTAGTAAAATACTAACATTGAACAAAAACATCATTCACTTTATTGATGTCCGCCAACCTGAACTAAGTAGTACAAGCATGACACAAAACCAACTACTCTGAGCTATATATAGACATCTCTCTCTCTCTCACTATATACATATATATATATATATATATAGTATTACTTAAAACAGGCAGCTCATAAAAAATTTCCAAGACTATTCGGAGTGGGAAGTTTTTCGAATTAATTTCTTCTAATGTATTTTTATTTTCCATGTAAAAATTGGTGAATTTGAGCTGTCAAATAAACGGAGAAGTGATAAAAATCTCACATAAGCGTAGACTTAACAGCATGGGTGAAAGTGGCTCCGCCAGCTTTGAGAATTGCTCTTATGTTCTTCATGCCCTTCAAATCCCAAAAGAAACAAGTAAATCAACTAACATTACGTTGTAACATGTACCAGTATCTTAGTTTATTTACTTGACGAGTTTGGTCTTCCACGTCTTTTGAAATGATTTCTCCTGACTGCATATACGTATTTCATTAAGAATATAGTTTGTTATATAAAGTTTTAATTGGACATGCACAACGACATATCATATACAAGTGAAGTAAATATGCTTACTACCATATATCACAATAATAAATCATATACTCCAAGAGCCTGTATATAATCTCCTAACAGTGGTGGTGCCTTGTCTGTATGAACCTTTCTTCTTAAAGCTGTCAATCATTTTTGTTGTTACATAGTTGAGGTAGAAGAAAACAAATATACTACGAATTATTCAAAATAGTGAATTTCTCCTGCCTTTAATTAATTCGCTGGTAATTAACTAAGACGGAAATAACAATAATGCAATTTACTACGGATGCCCTAAGTACATAATCAAATAATATATATCTTTGTCACAATCGATAAAAATTGCTGATTGGATCGTCATGGTTAACTCTGAACATTTAATACCCGCGATAAATCGTTAGTCCTATTATTTGGCAAAAAATATAAGAAGATGAATCTCGTGTTCATGTAGGTATTCTCATTTGATCGAGCTAGTTTTATAGAGACCCTCGCAGTGTGATTTATAAGCAAGAAGACTAAAAAAACATTTCATTTTCACTTTTGTGATTATATGAATGTATCCATTCATATTTTGTGTTACATATGATCTGCGCCTACTTGAAGTAGAAACCTATACATATGTATAAAAGTACAGATTTTTAATTTTAAAATTAAAACAGGAAATGCCAGGATCAACAGGACAGATACCAATTTTTATTTTTATTATATAACAGAACCATGAAACATACATAAAACATATGTAGGTTCTTGCATTACTTTTCTATCGATAACTTACCTCAGTAGTTGTGCAAGTTATTCGCCACTTTTAGTGCTTAGATTGCTCCAATAGCAGCATTTGATGATCACTTGCCACGCTCAACACTCCAGCAACCACCGTGCTTACCTTCGCACTTTAAACCTGTAGCATTCAGCAGTGTTCACTCCCTCTTGATGGACTGAATCTTTGCATTCCAGTCCTGCAACATGTTCTCGTACCTTCTTTCACTCCCTACAAATATTGCACTTCAGATCTACACTTCAAATGCACTCTGTCACTTCCTTGTACGTTTCTTCCATATCAATAGCTCTGCACAGTTCTTCTGACATATGCATCGCTGAATATCTTCACACTTCCTTATACATTTTCAAACCTGCGCATTTATGACCTACACCTTTGAATAGTTCCTGCCTGTTCGTTCAGAGCTTGCATCCACTACCATTTCCTTTTGGCTGCTAGACTCAAAGCTTGCATCAATCAAACTTGATCCTTCCAGTCTTGCCAACACACGAGCTCGACTGTGTATGAATCTGCCTATGTAGCTCACACATTCCTTTCACTCAGCAATTGTTCAACTAGCGCGAGTAAACTGATTCCTGTCTTTGCAAATAATGCCAATTACAAGCCAAAATGTAGATCCTTGTTTGCCAATACATGAATAATAAGAAAGATATAGTGACCTGCACGTTAATGACAATTGACTGATACTGTAAATGTTAAGCACATTTTAGAAACAAAAGGAGATGCAACGGGTACAAAACAAAAGGCAAAGAAAAAATACTAGCAGTAACACTATAAAATGAAGGGATGAAAAAAAAGCTCATATAAGTAAAACTTCTAAAAATTGTAGAGCATAAGTAACAGAAACAACAATGCCTATATTATTCTAAAGGTTTCAAGAATTAATCACATGGGAAAACATTCCTGTAGAATATTATAGTTTATATAACTTAAACGTCTGAAATTTGTATCAAAATATATGATATGTTCAAAACGTTATGAGTAACAAAAAGAGGCATGCCTAATTTATTATAAATGTTTCAAAAAGTTAATAAAAGTGAGAACATTCATCATTTACGGCTTTAGATTTAACAGCCCTACTATCAATAACATCTTAATATTATCACTATAATTAGGTTGAAAATTAAAGGATAACTTGTCAAAAAAATGAATAAGAACCTTCAAAATTTTATTCTCTGTAGTAGTAACAACCTTTTGAAAATGCAATTGACTGGAGTTTCTATGGAGAAACTACTCAAATATCATCTAAAGAAGGAGGAAACTACTCTGAAGGTAACGATTACAAAGGAACAATTAAATGATCTCTAGACACATTCATCCAAACCAAAAGTTATGTTTCAAAGTGAGGAGAAGTATAATTTATTATTATAATCTGAATGCTAAGATAAATGAACTAGAAAAAAAATAATATAGAACATAGCTTCATTTTTATCCTTACTTCCCATTGACATTCATACCTTTTGTGATTGTGGTTTTCTAGACATTTAATTATGTCAGAGGAAGAAGGATAACGAAGACTGAAGCAAAATCACCAACCAAACATATGATAAGCATAGTAAAAGCAAGCAGTTTCATAGTGACTGCAAGTAGTCTAACATTAGACATGAATCAAGTTACCCGACAAATTATAACTCTGGACCATCCTTCTTTGTAGCACAAAAAGATCAATTTTGTCTAACCTATGCCTACATCAAGCCCTAATAAAATTTTATTTTAGTCCACAGTTATCCGCAACAACCGATTCTCGACCAATGTCCTGATTACATGAACAACTACCAACAATCAATCAATCACAAGATAGGTGTTGAAGTTGGGTTAAGATAAAATTAATATAATATTTCCATTGTATGAACATTTAACAAACTAACACATAACATATAATATCAAAAAAAAAATTAAAAGCAATCATCCGAAACTCAAAAATCACATCAAATTCAGATACACCTGATAGATGACCAGTTTTCAAATTTAATTCACGAATTAATTCACCTGATAGTCGCATGTAAATAAAGAGTTCATCTTACTGTGATAGCTCACTTGGCCTTGCTTGACTGTCGTTGTTAGAGACTCCGATAAAAACCTCAACTATCACTTGCTTTTCTTGATGTTCGGAATTTGATGAACCGCAATTGCAAAGATCAGCAGCTGAATCGGTCAATCAAGTTTAATGGAAGGATGGGGAAACGAAGAGGGAACCAATGATTTTTTTTGTGATGAATGGAGAGAGAAAGAAAATTTTCAACGTAGCAAAGAATTGGGAATTAGGGATTTAGGAGTAAAGAGGCAGAAATTTTGTAAGTACTAAAGGAGAATGAGGCGGTAAATTTTGGGTTACAATTGTTGGGTTAGGCGGAAATTATTTAGCTGAAGGTGGGAACGGGAAATATTTTTTTGTTACGTTTATAGTACAGTATGATATAGTATTGGCCGCATTTAGATTTAAATTCCATAAACTATTGCTACTATAAATGGTTTTTCTTACAGTGAAAAGATCCATATATACTTGCATGTCAAGCAAAGAAAATTTTTTATTCAAGAGAAAATGATTCTTCTAATTGGTATGTGGTAATGAAAACACCTTTGAGAGTTTTTGACGATTTAGAGATCCACGACTCCTTTGAGGAAGTAAGCCATGTTGGGGAAGATTGCCAAGAAATCAATATGGATGTTGATGATTATGCTGAGGATGTTTCTTTTGTTAGAGAAGATTGTAAAGGCATACTTGAGTAGTCTTGAAATGTGTCCTTATATTTTCCTTATAATTCTTCCTTTTTTTTGTTAAGGAAGATTGCCAGGAAACGTATCCTTATATTTTCCTTATAAATCTTCCTTTTTTTGTTGTTTTTGTCCAACACTTGTTTAAGAACTTGCTTGTTTAAAGCTTAACTCACACATCACAAGAATGCATATTCTTGTATTTTGTTGCATGAATGTTTTACTGCCTAATTGAATCATATATATTCATATCGATTTATATACATAGGGAAGGCATTACAAATGATATTCTTTATTCTGCTGTTATGCTTTGCTTGATATATATTCTGAGTGCATCTTCATTTGGAAATTTGTGATGCATAATACTTTCCCATTAAAATTTTCCCCTTTCCTCTATTTATTATGGTTGTTAGTTTTGGAAATTCCATTTCATTGTTGTTTACGATACTGTGTATTTTACAGAGTCTAATATCTCCTCGTTTTACTTCATTCGCTCGGTTTGCTAATGAACTGCTTGACTAAATATGTAAAATAAATGCCTGAACTATCTTACTAACACAAGGTTCCTTTTCTTTTTCTATTTACAGGATCCTCACAAGAGTATTAAGGTAACATGTGTTAAAATATCAAATTATGCATTTTTGATCATTCAAATGATGAATTTACAACTGCTTTGATAGCATACAATGGTTTTATACTGCTACTATAGAATTTGTTAAACTATTAATTCGTTTTGTTATGCATATTAAGTTGATAAACAAGAGTCCACATTGATAACAAGAGTGCAAGGTGTGTATTTCTAATTTTATGTATGTGCATTATGAGTCCTATAAGTTGTATAGCATATTTATCATTTGTATTAGCCAGTAAAGAGATCGTCTGTCTGATTCTATTTCTTTCTTTGTTTTTTTTTTTGAAAGGGTACTTTTATATACAAAAAATCATTGGGAAAACATATCCCATGTCAATACACGTCCAAAAGCAAGTTTTGAACTTGTGACCTCTTGCACCAAAGTCGAATCAAATGATTCTATTTCTTCTAAATAGAAAAATAACAGAAACTCCTCTTCTGATCAAGTAGTCTGATATTTCTTCATAACGATACATAAGACCCTATAGAGAAAATAGAAAAATTGTACACAGGAAAAAATAAATGTGGAATTACAAAATTATACATGGTTAACCATCCATTTAAAGCCAATAGAGGCCATGCATTTAGGTTTTGAAGCACTATTATTCCAATCAAGATTGCAAACTTCGTCCATTGTCTTGAATATAACAGAAATATTTTTCCAAGGATTTTTTTTTTCATAATTTTTTCCCTTTCATTACCATATTTCTGTACAGAAGATCCACTTTCTCCTAAACAAAAGTAAAATGAAGATAGCATCAGCTTCATAAAGAGGCATAATTGTATCAAACAACTGACATGGTGTATCGCTTTTACAAATGCAAACATGAATACTGCAGGTATAACAAGCAAAGCATAAATTTTGTCCCAGCCTGACTGGGATTTATTGCAAATAAAGTATAAAATTTATCTCAATAAAATATTTTACATCAGCTCAAAAACACACAAAATACATCTTCTGTTTTTCAAAAATGAAAAGAAGTACTCTAGAGTCTCTCATCTTTAGGGCCGTCTTTTTGTTGCAACTTGGGAATCCATCTTCTTTGTCACTGCTTCTTCTACGGACCTTAAAAGCACAAAAAATAGATCATTATCATATTTGAACAACATGTCTCAACACACCTGCAACAAACAATAATTCATTAATATATATTGTGAATAAGTGAACTTTGCATATTGTATGTATTAAGTGGGA
This sequence comes from Allium cepa, assembly GCA_030765085.1. Lineage (NCBI taxonomy): Eukaryota > Viridiplantae > Streptophyta > Magnoliopsida > Asparagales > Amaryllidaceae > Allium > Allium cepa. The sequence continues at coordinate 376,123,114 of CM060931.1, forward strand.
AAAGATAACATTCTGTTGTTAACCGATGCAAATTCTTTTTCTTGCTTGATTTATAGTCAAAATTCAAAGAAAAATTATATTTTTGTACTAACTACAGGATATGGCAAAGAAGAGGAAGATTACTCGCAAACAAAAACAAGCCGAGGAACCAAAAGAAGCAAGTATTGAATCCAACGAGCAACCGGAACCAAATTTAGAAACCAAAGAGCAACATGAAGAAAATTTAGAAACTAATGAGCAACATGAAGTCAATTTAGAAACCAATGAGCAAGGAATTGAAGCATGTACATACAATATGATGCAAGTTGAAGAAAATATTGAAAATGAATTGAAATTGGAAACGATGCGATGGAAAATGAGACTGATATTCAACACACGGATGAAAGTACGATGCGAAAGATAAAAGCTAGAGGCCAAAGTAGAATGAAAAGACTTCCTCCAGATCGTGTGTCTCGGGTTAACGTTGAATTTAATGACAATGTTATACCACTAGGAGAAGGTTCTATAAAACTATCTTCGTACTTAGGACCGCTCGTACGGGAGCATGTTCCATTCACGATTGATGATTGGCAGAATATTGGCGATGATTTAAAACATGTGTTGTGGAGATCCATTCAGGTGTCACTATACGTTAGACATTTACTGTATGTACTAAGTACTGCTTATTAAAACTGAACAGTTGCATGAATCATTTGATATTCATATACAAGTTATCTCCCATCATAAACCCACAGTCAACAGATGGAAAATAATAAAATTTAAATCAAATATCCATTCTTAAATTGATAAGAAAGTTTGAGTACCGTTTATCTGTACTGACACCAATGTTGATTCAAAGTTCTTTGATTTATAATTTTCCTCCTTGCTTTTTTTTCTTTTTTGATGATTCTGATTTTTATTCTGCATTCAGATATATTTAAATTGTTTGAAATATAATAAATTATCTTAATCCGTCAATAGAGTTGGAATTTATAACATACAATACAAATTAAATTTGCACAGTTGCACAGGAACTTAAGAGTTCAACCAAAGTCTTTCAGGTTAGTTTTCTGAATAATCATAAACATGCACAATCAATTTCAGTCTAAATTCCATTTAATTTCTTTTTTTGCTCTTGGTTTGTTATTAATAACTCGTGTTTTTTTCTCATTTTAGTTAATTTCTTAAAAAGGTGCACACAACCTAATAGTTTTTATTTCAATCTCAATGTACTTTTGCATCAAAATTCTCAACATAAAAGAAATGAATGCACTCAAGAAGAAGAAAAACCTATCAAAACTTCAGTTTGATTCCAATACTAAAGAAATCGTTCCAAAACAAGTTGCGTAAAAATAAAAACACCTAAAAGGCAATAAACTAAATCCCTACTCATGGTCCTGGCTACGAAGCCTAACACCCTTAGAAGAAATCATTCCAATACTAAACATATGATGACTTTTTTTTCCGGTTTAGAAGAAAAAACAAAGGGGACAAGCACCTGAATTGAAATAACTATGTAATTAAGATACTCAATAAAATTGTCAAAGACCATACCTACTAGAACTTAACACTTCATTTAATCATGCTCTCTGTTAATATATTCATTTCCTTCTCTTTTTTGTGCTGGCCTATACTTTTGCATTATCTCATAATTACTTTTACCTAGTTAGAAAACGATACTAGTATTTAAGTTACATACCTTCATATTTCATTACAAAATAGTTTATAATTTATTTTTATTTATTTTATCGTTTTGCATTTTGCAGGCTAGATTTAAACTGGATAAGGAGTGGCAGAAAGCGCCTATTTTTCAGCAAATGGGATGCATATGGAGGGCTTCAAAAAGCAGGTTCGTTAGGCAAATACTGGAAGAGAAGAACATGGAGGAAAGGATTAAGCTCAAACCTGGTAATGTCGAAAATATGAAGGACTGGAGGGATTTTCTAAAAAAGAAAACAGACTCAAAGTTTAAGGTAAACAAAATACCAAATTCAATTGTATTACGTAATAATTATAATTATTCAGTGTATTATATCTTTTCATCTTAGGCACAAAGTGATCAATTCATAGCTATTAGAAGTTTTCAAGTGCCACATACAGTAAGTCGCAAAGGAATGGCTCGATTAGCGGAAGATATGGTGAGAAAAAACAACTAGTTTAATTTGTGTAACATATTATGATTATGTATTTAATACAACTACATTCACTTTATTTATCATTCTTAACATAGAAACAAGAGAGTGGTGTCCACATCTCTATTCCTAGAAGTCAAATTTGGATTAAATCCCGCACTCGAAAGAATTGCGAAGCAGTTAATACATATGTTCTAGAGACTATTGTAAGACCTTGCAATATTGATAAAAATTGTATAGTATTGTCTTTCTATCCGTTATTGGCATTCTATCTATTACTTATATGTGAATAACGTTAACTTTTGTAGGAAAAGGTTAAAAAAATTGAAAGTGAATCAAACTCAACCAACAGTTCTTTAAGAGAAGATGCTCTCTCCCAAGTGTTGGGTCAGGATAAACCTGGACGACTACGAGCAATGGGAAGAGCTGCAAACTACCAAGTTCTTGCTCTCACGAGCTAAAGATGATAGAATTTCACAATTGGAAGAGGAGGTTCGCATGCTAAAGAAAAATCTGGTATATAGCATGTCAATCTTTTACTTGTTATTCTACTTGTGTGGTAATATTAGAGATAATGTTCGATTTTTTTTTCATATGGTTTTTTAATCCACCGTCCACACTTGATTTTTTAGGTTAATGCATGTCAAAGAGAGGAATCAATGCCTCGGGTAAACATCGAATATTAGCATACGCATAATTTCATGTTTGCATATGTGTGCATATGATTCTTTGCTATTTAACATCAAATACATTATCATTGTGATATTATCTAAAAATTAATTTTAATATAGTATTTAACTTAAGACGCTTCTAATTAATTGCAGAGCAATGGAAATACATTTGATAAATGTGATTTACTGGATTGGAGCGGAACTGATGAAATAGTTGTTGAAGGAAGAGTCGTGTCAAGTGATCCAAATGAGCTTGTACATGGAATTCCTCTAGGACCAAATGCAAAGATAGTTTTGATTGAGTTTCGAAGGAAATTGGATGCTTTTTTATGGCGAGCCATGTTTCATACGATACATATTGGAGAGGCTGCTTGTATGTTAGTAGCATGGCTTGCCGATAAAGTTATTTTGCATAAGCTAGATCAAATCGACAACACGGTAAATTAAATATCACTTTATTTATAATTTTTATTTTAAAATACAACTATTAATTTCATAAATACATATTCTTTTTTAATAGACTAAAAGTATCAGCACTGAGCCTTCATGCAAGCTATATGATTGGGTTAGAGGCGAAGAAGTAGTTGTTGAAGGACGCTTGTACTCTAGCGATCCAAACCAGCTTGTGAATGGCGTTCCTATTGGACCATCAGCTATGGTAGTTTCTATTGATAATCCAAACAACCCCAAGGCCTTTTTATGGAAACTAACAAATAATATGATATATGTTGGAGATGCCGTTGGTAATAAAGTTGCTTGGCCAAAATCAAAAGTAGTTGTCGAGAAAGCTAAAGCACCATCATTTGTTTCTAATCGTGGCAACGTAACATCTCATACGGTAATATGTTTAAACATAATTATAGCAACTTGTTATCAAATTTATATATATATATATATATATATATTAAAACCATCACTTTTCTTTTTCTTGTTTGATAGAGTGGAAGGCCAGCCCCCAAAAGCAAATGCAGGCTGATTGATGTTGGTGGAACAGGAATAATAGTTGCCGAAGGGTTTGTGGCTTCAACCGATCCAAATGAAATGGTCCATTTTGTTCAACTTGGAAGTGTCGCCGTTAAAGTTTGGGCAGTGAATGCTACAGTTCCCGATGCAGTTCTGTGGAGACCATCTTCTGATCTTGTCTGCATTGAAGATGCTGTAGGCTCTACAGTGGAATAGCCAACCTCAAAAGTTGTGATAGAATCAAGTTCTAGTAAGTATAATTTTTTTATACATATATACAAAATTTCAAAATGTATTCATATTTGATTGTATGATTTAATTCTTGACATTATATCGTTTTCTTTTATATAGGTAACCATTGTTAAAGTTTGTTGACTGATCACAAGAAAATAAAGCTTCACAACTGTACTCTAGGTAAATTTATGAATAATACATCATGCATAAAAGTCATTTTATGTTTTTCGTTTGATATGCATATTTTGGTTCTTATCAAAGTTAAATTCTTAATTTAGTGTGGTCAAACAACCATAATACCAAAGTCAGTTTATTGTCCATAAATACAAAAGATAAATGTATGGGTATTTTTCGCTTATGTATTTTGAGAAAAATTATTCTTCTTTAAAAGCAACCTACAATTCTTATTTCCTTCATTTTTGAAAATTTCACTAATATATTGAGGAAAAAACTGCAATTAAAATTGTTTTATTTGTTTATTCATGCAACTTATGGCAGTTTTTGAAACTAAGAAAATAAATTTTGAACCTTATGGACGAACAAAAGTTACTCATAAAGATAGAGTATATTCATACTCTTTTTGGGTTTGGAAATAATATCACAAATAATAATGAGTCTTTTAGGTAGAATCCATCTTGTACATTTCTTGGCTTTGAAAATAAAACTAGTATAGAAGACGTTAGCTTGTTCACGATATGGAAGTCTCAGCTATGGGATGAGTTTTCATGATGTGGTGTAGGATGAAGTGAAGAGCTGCCATGTGATTTGGGTTCGTTGGTGGTGATTTTGGTTTGCAGTGGTTTTGGTAGTGTTTGGAGGAGAATGGTAGCTTGGTGCGGTGTTAGGGGTTGCTTGGTTTTGTGAAGTGCAAGGAAGGAAGTGTTGTAGTTATTGGGTGGATGGTTGTTATGGCAATGGAGAGGGAAAATTTGTTGTTTTTCAGGTTGCAGGTTGGATGAACTTGTTCTTGGAATTTAGGAGATTTGTGAAATGCCTGAAGCAGGCAGAGGTTGTGGGATATATGGTGATAGGCTGGTCGTTGTGTTAAGGAGGTTTTGTGATATGGAAGTGTGGACAAGGCTGGTTTGTTGGTGAAGAGGAAATGAAATGTTGAGGTGGTGTGTAGTGGCTAAGTTGGTGAGTGTGATGGGCTGGTCAGGTTGTAATTCTGTAGTTTATGGTGCTGGTGAAGTGTTTCAGGCAATTTTTCAGGTGGTAGGTTGGTTTGTAGGCGATGGTGTTCACGTGGGTAAAGTGGAAACAGAGGTTGGTTGTAGTGTGGTTATTGAAGTGGACTAAAGTTTGAACTGAGGTGGCTGAGTGTGATAGCAATTTCAGTTGTGTGGGGTTGATGCAAGTTGGTTGAATGAATGATGGTTGTAGGAATGAATGATGGTTGTAGGAATGCATGAGATTTAGTGGAGGTTGAAGGTGATGTAGAGGGTGGAGTGTTGTATTGAAGGTTGATTGATTTGCAATGAGGTAATGGTGTTTGGGATTATCTTTTGGTCTTACTTGGGGTTGTTTAGGTATTGATTATGTAGGTGGGTATGGTTGTGGTTGAATCAGTTGTGGGAGGTTGGGTGTGTTGTTGTCGGTATGGTTGTAAATGGCAGGAGTTGATTTGCTAAAGCGTGGTGATTGTGGTGTTTGAGGATTTTAGGAGATGTGGAGGGTATGTTGAAGTTGTGGAGTGCAGTTTGGATGTCAGATTTGAAACGTTTGAGATGAGGTGCAGGAGAAAAGGGCGAGGTGGTAGGAATTGGTGATTGGGTAGGCGTAGGCTGTGGTGTTGGCAGAGCAGGGCACTGGATGTGTTTGGTGATAGGGAAGATGTGTATGGGATGACGAAGTTTTGGTTAAGAGGTGGTGGTGTGGCTCTATTGTGATGCAGTGGGTTTGCGCAAAGTGATATAGCAGTTTTGAGTAGGGAGGCAGTGCCGTATGTGCTGTGCTTAACGATTGGTGAGATTCAGATGGTGATGTTGAAATAGGTGTAATCAGAAATGTAAATGTAAATGTTATTTAAACAAAAATGAAAATTAAACTTCAACCAAAATGAGTTTTTTCTTTCTTTTTGAATTGGAATGAAACCCAAATGCCCTCAAACATGAATGCAAATGAAACACACAAATGAAACCGATAATGGAACAAATTGAACACACAAACGCAGTTTGGTGGATGAAACAGATAATGAAACATAAATGCAAATTAAACATAAATGCAAATGAAACAACCAAATATTGGAATAGAAATACAGTTGCAACGCAAAACGAATACACAACTAATAAAGACAGAATACAAATATTCAAGATAAGATTTCGTTAGCTTTTGATAATAAGAAAGTTGAACAAAAAATACAGTAACAGATAACAAGCATAAAAGGCGTAATAGGAAGAGGGTGGAGCGTAAACATAATCAACATCCATTTTGTACTTCCAATTTCATCTGCAAATTCATAAATGGTAGGTGGGTTAGTACATGTATTAATATGATATTCATGATGCAAATTTAATATATTCAACCTGGAACTGTCATTGTCTACTTTGTCATTTAATGCAGGAACTTTGTTAGCACTGAAGCAACCTGGATCAATGTTTAGATCCTTGCAAGAATCTACTGTAGCAGCCATTTCCGAATCATCGTCTCCATAACTGAGTATTTGTGTCCATTTGTTAGACTATTTTGAGCTATTATCATGTGACTATGTCTTGTAGTATTTGTGTTCATTTGTTAGACTATTTTGAACTATTATCATGTGACCATGTCTTGTAGTATTTGAAATATTAGCAGAATTATTTGAAACTTTTCCACTGGTTTGATTGTGTGTTTCCAAATTAGAATTCACTGCAACGTTATCATTGTTACATATAGTTATTGTCATCTTCTCGATTTGTTACTTCTAGGATCCACATTTTAATATATATATATATATATATATATATCTGTGTGTGTGTGTGTGTAATGTGTATACATATATCTATCTGTGTGCATATATATATAATATAATATAATAAAAAGAAAGTTGAAACAAATGCTGAAAATTAATATTATATAGAATAGCATTTGAAAAACGCTATTGATTCATCAAACGCTATCGCAACTCTATATGAGATGTAAGATTTACGCATCAAAAAAGCTAAAATAGAATCAAAAATGCTTTAGTAGAAAATAAAAACGCTATACAAGCATGACGAGAAATGCTATCGAAAAACATTGCAACTCTATAACATGGTTTGATGAAATGCTATAAAATGTGCTCGAAAATGCTATAGAAGTTAAATGAAGGATTATATTCCTTATAGCATTTAAGTTTAATAACAGGGAAAAAACGCTATGGTAGGTTGTAAATGGTATGCCCTTTTGTAAATGCTATTAGCTATTATAGCGTTTTTCTTCCTGCTATGTAATGCTGCCGGCCTACCATAGCTTGTGGTTCCACGGCGTTGTCTGAAACGCTATGGTAGCCTGTTATAGCATTTTTCAAACGCTATGAAACCCATAAACTATTGTAGTGTAACTCGATAGTTAAAGAAGTCAAAAGGTTGACTCGATTATAAGGCCTAGATTTATTTTGGGCATTGATCTGAATTTTATGAAGTAAAATGAATTTGTAGTTTTGTATATACTCTTAGGATGCAGTAGAGTATTATACAAGTAATAAAGGAAAGTAAAATTTTAAGAAATTTTTTAACGATAAAGTTCTGTCTTTATAAAATGATTTGTAAACTTGAGTTATGTTTTATGAAATGCTTCATAAATGATTTCAGTATGGAGCGAGATACTATTTGGATAAATGAATGTGATTATAAAGTAATTGGTATAAGTTAAGAACCCATTTGGAATAAGAATATGGATACATTTCTATGTGTTGAAAAGAGTATAAATGAATAGTGAAAGAGTAGACATGAATAGCAAAATAGTAGTATGAATATATATCTTTTGTAAAGGTATCTTAAATACATATACAAGTATTTACAAAGAGCTTTAATTAATAAAAGGTTAATTAAATAAAAAGGGATTAGGAGTGACTTAAGTAGCTCAACCAGGTTTTGTATGACTTAATCACTGTAAAGACTCGGTATTTTGAACCATTCGCATCCGCACATGTCGGACATGAATTGCTCAAAACAACAGATTATTAATTTATATTTGGCAAAACTTAGCATATGTTGTAAATAAGTGAATCACAAACACAGAGTATTACAACAATAAGCAGCGAAATAGATAAATAGTAATTTATGAAGATACTATAAAGCATCAGAGTCCGAAACAAAATACAACAGAATCTCAAATACGAATGAATCTTTAATACATAAGCAACTGACGAATCTGAACATAAATGACAGGAATAAGCTGAAATAACTGAAAGCTGACTAGATGTATGATAGATCTTGAAGCAAAGCTCCACACTCCAAAGAAGAGTTTCAAATGCTATGTCACTTAGTCTGACCCAAGCAAAACACAAAACACTCGAGTCAGGATTAACATTCTTATATTAATAAATTCAACTCAAGTGCAATGTCGATTGAAATACAAGTAACTTAAAGGATGTTTGGGATTTCCATTCTCTAAGGATCCGTTGAACTATCTATTATGCAGTAATATATGTTGTTATAATATGTCTATAGTAAAGTAAACTATTAAAATAGCGTTAAGGCGTTACCCATATCCCCCTTAACACATTTTAAATATTCCCATAGTCTATACAGTACCATAACTCCCCTCGTAAACTGGAGGGATATCAAAGGGCACTCCATAGGTATGGTACTAACCAAACTCGTAGATGGTGTGATAAGGCATACGTCACGCCACTCAAGGTAATGCCAGGGTAGATATACCATTTGCACTCCCGGACTTGTGGTAACGCATAACTGCTACTACCTCCCACCTCGTGACACACTCCCAAATCAAAGGTTGCACCCAATCAAATCACAAAAGCAATAGAATAGTATCAATGAAATGTATCTAATAGTTGGAATGACCCCACTTGGCCCGGTATAGATCCTGTTTTAGCCACATCAAGCTAACTCATGGGAGTCAACGCTACGTAAATACCATATAGAATCGTCGCCAAACCATCCTACTTCGTTCTACAATCTCCACCACGTACACAGTTGTTAAAGTGGTTTTCAGTATCGGCAGAGAGTATGACAATATTCGATCACGGTCTCTTTAACAACAAAACGCTTATTTCACACCGTGGTCATTTCCATACTTCATATCAAAAAATCACATTCATTTCCAAATCATATCAATTCAATATCATTAATTACTTTAAATAATATTCATGTAATAGCCCTGGTTTTGGTGATTACCTGGAAATTTAATTATAACAACGGTTATAATTTAATAATATAGAAATAAAAATAAATTAGAGATTAAAAATTGTTTATTTAAACGATGAATTTGGAAAGAATAAAATGGAGTTAATATGATAATGTTGGTAACAAATGGTGGAAAATGAATATATTAATTTGTTAATCTATTGGATTAAATAAAAGAAAAAAGTGTTAGTTGAATAATAATTTGTTGAAATGAATTTAAATGTTAAGAATAAAGTTATAAAAACTTTATTTTGATTGTCTGCACTCGAAATGATCAATATATGATGGTAATTTGAGAAAATGCAATAATTCTAGCAATTATTGCCAAACGTGGCATTTGTTGATTTTTAAATGAAGTATTTAATTTAATATATTGTTTACTGTAAATAAAAAGGTGAAATATTGGATAAATAATAATTTTTGGAAGTAAGAATGATGTTAAAATGGTTTTTTATATTTAACTATACAAGGAAATAATTTTTGTGTAAATTTTGGTGTTAAAAACAAAGCTTTGTGTAAATTATCGTGTAAATTGTACATTCAATTAAAATAAGAGTTATTAATAATGAAAAATATTTTTGTAACTATATTATCTTTTTAATTGTTGTTAAAATGTTTTTTAAACTTGAAAATATGTTGGAAAGATTTTATTACGTTAAAAACTTGAATACATATGTTGTTTTATTAATGACATAGGTGTATATATGCATTTAAGTGGTCAGAGAGTTAATTTAATTTTTCGTTTAATTAAATATTGGGCTATGCCCATTTTCATTCTAACCTATAAAGAAATGAGAAATATCTTTCTCTTCCTCAAACATCAATACTTTCATTCTGTAACGACCCGGCTTTTTCAACAGTTAATTTGCGATATTTAAAATGAATTTAAATATTTAATTAAAATTATAATTTGATTTTGAATATGGAAAGCTGTTTCATTTAATAAAAAGAATTCAAAATTCAAAATATAATGACCTACTGAATTAATTAATTAATTATTAAAGTGGTAAGTAGATATTGGGTAAAATATAAAAATTTGGAATTATAAGTTTGTTAAAAATATTTTAAAGGCTTATAAAATTTATATTAATAATTCTGAAAATAATAGATGAGTTAAAATTGGAATTTAACAGTGGTTTGTTCAATTTTAAAATTGCATCGTTTAAATTGACATTTAAAAATAGCCATCTGAGGCATTCGACGAAACCAGTTCCGTAGGATCCGTAATATTGAATTATTACCGGATTTCAAATTTCGTAATTTTCGGAGCTACCGTGTGATTGTACGATAAGCAAACGCGCTATAATTTAATTGAAATTCGAGAAGGTTTTTAAATATAAAGTTTAAATATAAAATAATTAATGTAGCTTCCTCAACACACTAACACTATTGTTCGTCTTCTTATATATGCTTCTTTTCTAGTTAAAAATCGCGATACCTTCGGTTTCTTTTTTTCGATCAGAACACAAAAACTAAAATCTAAATTCATGGCTGCCTTTCCCTTTCTCCTAATCGCGAAACCCAACCCTTCGTTTTTTTAATTTCGAAATCCTTTTTGTTTCACCTATTCTTCCCTCAAGCCGAATTCGACGGCATATGAAAAAAAACCCTAACTCAAATCAATCGAAGAGAGTAAGGAGGGGCGCTCGTGCCTGAGCCGCGCGAGTCGATCAAAGCAAAGGAAGGGGCGGGTCGCGTGCGAATTTGGTCAGCGATGAGAAGTGGGTCACGCGCGCTCGCGAGGGGAGCTTGATGCTCGGCAGGACGGCGGCGACGACTTGATAATTCGAGTTGAGGGGTTGTACTTCATCTGTAGGTCGTGTTGTTGATCTCGATGGGGGAGGGTTTGGGGCCCGCGTCACTTTTGGGGGACGCAGTGGTGTTCGCGAGTCGATGGGGTCGGGTCGAAGCTGGTTCATGCTCGATTGAGCGCGCAGTGAGGTATAATTTTTATAGTCAGTTAATTTAAATTTTAAATTTGAGGATTAATTTTAAATTTACAGTAAATTAGGGTTTTGATTCTGGAAAAAAAATTTAAATTTATTTTTACCGATAAATAGTTTAGATCTTCAGAATTTATTCTAGTTTAATTTAAAAATATATGTATATATATATAAGATTTTTAAGAATAAATATGAATTTTAAACTATTTGAAGTCTATATAAAAATTTGATTTTGAAATCTATTTACTTATTTTTATAAGTATATATATGTAGTTTCAAAATAAAATCAATATATGTCACTTTGGAATAAGTAGGTTCAAAGAGAAAAATATAAAAAAATAATATACATCTCTACATTTTAAATATTGTTAGTTCGTTCGAAAATAATTTACTTAGGTGATTAATTTGTTAATTTACTTATTTAATTATTTGTTGAAATAAATCGTGAGTTAAATTAAATTATTAAAGTTAGAGAATAAATTTATTCAAACAGAAATTAATTGTTGATCTGTCCAAATATTAATAAAATCCATGCAATTGTTATTCAAGGTCAAAAAAATATGGAAACGAGTCGGGATCGGGAAGGATTGCAACAATTAAATCAAAGGTGAGATTTTCTCACTCATTTGGATGCCATAAATTTAATTTAAATGTTAAATTTAAATCATTGGATGTGTTTGGATGATTTATAATAGTTTATTCACCGAATAATATTATAAACCCACATACTGTAATATCCACCGGAAGTGGAATTGATATTTTATTTTGTGCTAACATCTGTGGATGCAGGGAAAGAGGTTGGAGGGATCCAATAGGATTCCTCAAAGTATTTATTGATTATATATATATATGTATGTATGTGTTGTATGACAGGTTGGATAGAATAATATGGAATTGCATGTGAATTAAATTATTAAGTGTTAAATAACATGGAAATTGGAATTTGGTAATTTTTAAATACCATAAATAATTTAATTAAAGGAAGTTAAATGAAACCTAAATTAAAAAAAATATTTATTACATTGGTTATACTTATAATTGGTTAAAGTTAAGTTTTGGACAATTTAACATATATGTTAATACCTCTAAGGAATAAAAGTGAAATTCTAATTAAGGAAATAAAAAAATGAATTTTTTTTAAAGAGATAAAAAGGGAATTCCATTATGGAATAAAAAGAAATGTGATTAAGGAATGAATTACTAAGGAATAATATGAAATTCTATTGAGGAATAAAATTATAAAAGATGAATTTTTTTTTTGAATAAAATTATTTTATAAATAAATAGAAAACTCAAGGAAGATTATCAAATTTATAAACGGGGTTTAGAAATGGAAAGGAAGAAACCAATAAATATGGGAATTGATAAGTCAAGGGGAAATCTCTTATGTTGAGTTATAAATTTGTTTGTAATGGAAATAGTAGAATATTTCCGAAAGTAAGAAGTGAATTGTGGACAAGAGGTATTTATAGATGGATATTGGATTTCCTAAAATTATAAAGTTATTTAAAAAGGAATATTTTTAAATTAATATACTATATAGGTTTTATAAATCATTTCTGAATTTAAAATATTTCAAATTAGTTATTTTTGAAGGCTTAGCAATTATTTGTAATAAACTCTAATTTTTCTAAAACCAGCTTTGAAACTTATAAATAACTAGATATAAAAATTTTAATATCTAATATTACTTATTTTATAAATCTATATGTTTTCAAAATGTTTTTTTTATCCAATTAAAATCCTCTTGTGATGGTAAGCAAATTAATTTAAAGGAGATAAGATTTGGGAGAAATCTTATAAAGTGGAGAAATAGAGTTTGAAAAATTATAAACAAAAGTATAAATTGATTTTTGAGGAAGGAATGAGAAAATAAAGGATATTTTCAAAGGGTAAATCAAAATGTGAGTGAGTATAAGAAATCAGTTAAAGGATTTCATGGAAATAAAAGGACTTTAAAATTTTATTTCAAATGGGTTAAAAAGAAAATAATATCTGAATGATATTTGAGATAAATAATTTAAGGAAATTATTTGATGGTTGCTTGTGAATGATTAGTTGATAGTTAAATCACCGACTATCAATATTGGTCAATGCGCTAATCTTTTCGAAGAGTCCTGGATCGGATTTAATTATCCGAAAACCACTTCGATCCAGTTTGAACGACTATGAATGAAGACCGTGAAGAGTTGAAGACGGTGATTCGGTTTGTCCAGACCCAGGGAAACTTGTATGGATTGAATGCTTTCAGAACATCGTCAGGTGGACGATGAGCATTCTAAGTGGGACTTGTTCTTAAAAGGTAACGTTTAACCTCAAGCCTCATCAAAGGGGAATGGCTAAAACTGGGGAGGTGCAGCAAGACTTCGTGGGTAGCCCCTACTAGAGGGTGAGGTTTCCCCTGTCTAGATGTCCCTTTTATTTCGGCTTAGTGGGTGGTTGGTCGCGCCAACCACGGGGTGATCTTGCTTGGGACTATCCAGTAAGTGATGGTTCCAGTCTTGTGTTGCAGGGGAGTTAGGGTGGCCCCTCGGTACCCTGATCTAGACCAGGTACGGTGACGGGCGGTACCCCAGTAGCCCTGCCATTGTATGGAATCCAATCTCCAATAAGCGCCTGTACGGTTTTGATTGTGCCCAACTATTGCTGAAACGTGACATGCAAGCATTTCAGCTAGATTCTATTTTACTTTCTATAGACACTATTATAATATCAGACGAATTTAATAAAAATGTTTTAGCTATTGTAAGGTAAAAACCCGACATGTTTATTTGTGGCGTGGTCTTACGAGATGCTTTGTTTTTCAAAAGATTTTTTTTTTGAAAATATAATAATACAATTGAGTGTGATTTTCTTATGCTGGTTTTCCAGACTGACTCGGGTGTTGTTTTATATGATGCTCGGGTCAGACCGAGTTAAACAGGATCAGGTTAAAGCAAAGGAGCTCAGGAGACGAGCTGGATGACAGAGTGTATTTCCGTATTTGCCTATTATTTCCGCTGTGTATGGACATGTATGATTGTTTGATGTACTCTGATGATGGTATGTATGTACGTATGTATACAGTACAAATTTCTTGTATTTAAAACTGTATTCTATATTATATTTTATTCCGCTGCGATGTGAGATTCTGATGTTGTTTTCTTTTATTCTTTTTCTACCTCTTTCTTCTTTAAACCCAAAGACTCGTACTTTTGTGCCATTTTGGGCTGAAGTGTGGTTGTTTTTGTCAGCTCAAAGGGGTATGGGTTTGCGGGCTATTACACTTTCTCTTTCACAGTAAAACAAAACTCAGAAACCATTCCTCTTTCTTAACCCTAAAGCTCTAAATATTTAATTTTCTTCTTTCCTTTGCTGCAAATTTATCAAATTAAAGCGGATTATTATGGTAATCCATCCCAAAATCAAAATTCCTTTCATCTACTTCCAATTTTTATGAGTTTTTGTTTGTAATTGAGGTTTGGTGCTTGCATGTCTATACAAACTTCCTTTTCAGATTCTGGAAGCTAAAATCAAAGGCGAGCTTCTATCTTTCTTCGAATTTCCAAGGGTTTGCTCTTCAAAATTTCTAAGGTGAGTTACAAACCCACATATCTTTCTCTATAAATTCTTAGTTTTTTGAATTTAGTGATAAGTATCAATAAATAGTTGAATGGTTTGAGTATGATTGAATTGTAGAAATTTGCAAAGTGGTTGCTGAAATTTATTTATGAACATTGCTGTAGTAAAAAAGCAATATCTCAGTGTAGAATGATCTGAATTTATTCATTCTTTTGGCGGTAGAAGGATATTTAAATAAGCTATAAGTTCTACTTTGATCTTTTTCAAATTCTATGTTTAAAAGGGTCTAAATTATGTTTGAAACTGATGTTATAGCACAGCCATTTCAAATTTCCTTAGTTGATATTTGACGGTAAAATGACAATAACTTATTAGCCATAAATTCGAATTAAGTATACTTTTTTTGATAGAAGCTAAGACATTAAGAAACAACCTTTATTTGTAAGTTTCTTCAATTCTACGATCTGTAGGGTCGAAATTGGGTTTGAATCTGATACACATGCTCTGCAAGGATTTTCTGAGTTGAAACCTGAAACTAAAATCATCATAACTTTTGAATGGTAAATCGAAATTGAGTGAGGTTTTTTTAGTTGGAAGGTATATTTATAAGGAAAACCTTTTATGTTTATCATTTTCTGCAGATCTACACTTTGCTAAGCATAATATGTGTTTGAAGAGCAGGTAACCTCTCTATCTTGTGTTTTTAATTTCAACTTTAAAACACAGAATTATGTTGGCCATATCTTGTAAGGACCCGCCTTTCAATCCACAGAAAGACGTATCATCAATAAGAAAAGAAATAGGAAGAAATAGAAGAGATAGAAGAAAGAACTAATAAATATCAGAATATCACTGCGGAAACGAAACAAAATATTATACATCACATAACTATTACATAGTTATCCATACATCAGAGTTACATAACATCATTCAACAAGACAAGTCATATATATCTGCCATTACATACATCCCAAAATACAACATACATCAACTAACACAACAGAACTAGATAGATAGATACGTCTAGACTCATGCTCTAAGCACCTCTAGACTTCGACAATCCAAGACCTATCACTTGGCTACTTATAAAAATTTGAGTACCAAAGATTTTAAGAAAAACAGAATAAACTCCGGGTCAGACATGGGTCTGGTGTGAGTAAACGGGTTAAAGTTGCTTAACTTTGAAAACCATTTGAAACAAAGGTATCACGTAGGACTTCCCGCACATAAACATGGGTAAGTTTTTACCTTACGCTAGCCAAAACATTTTATAGAAAATCCGGTGATATTATAATAGTGTCTAGGGTTTTCAAGTAAAATAGAAAATAGCTGAAATGCTTACATATCACATTCCAACATAGTTGGGCACAATCAAAACGTACAGCACTTATTGGTGATTGGATTCCATACAATGACAGGGCTACTACGGTACCTCCCGTCACAGTACGGGGCCTAGATCACCGTACTGAGGATCACTCCCGATCCCCTGCAACACAAGGCGGAACCATCCCTTACCGGACAGTCCCGAACAAGATAACCCCGCAGTTGTGGCCAACTATTGCCCACACAGCCGAAATAAAAGCGACATACAGACAGGGGTATATCTCGTCCTACTTGGGTGCTACCAACTTAACCTTGCTGCACCTCCCCTGTTTTAGCCATTCTCGGTTGATGAGGCATGAGGCTACGATTACCTTAAGAGAACTCATCTCTTAGAATGCTCATCGTCCACCTAACGATATTCTGAAAGCATTCAATCCATACAAGTTCGTTCCGGTTCAAAGGAAACCGAATGCATTATCTTGTTACAATCATTTTGGAATCACCCTAAGAGTTAACGACAATAACCCTTGCACTCTAAAACACCATCTCAATCATCACTTGAGATTCACGACCTAACGTTTACCTTGGACCGATGCGGTTTTCGGATAATCGTAACTGAAACCCGATCCCGGTCTCATCGAAATCCAAACGTGTTTTAAAGGCCAAGTTGTTTAATAGTTGAAACAATTTAATTCAACACTTTGAATTCACATAGCATTTATCACAGATATATCCAAAACATATCACAGAGTATTACAGAACATCACCCAATAGATATCACAAATCTAGATATTCCACTCATACAACATCAAAACATGAATTATTAATCCATGTTATAATTAATTTAATTATCTTAAATTACACAAGAATTAATCACTAATCCTGCTTAATTAATCATTAATTAGTTTATTTCAAAACATTATATTAATTAAATTAATGTTTTAATTATCAATTAATAACCTTAATTATTAATTAATAAAAATTAATTACCCATTTATTAATCACTAATTACTTAATTAATCAATTATTAATTCTTAATTAAATTACTTAATTAGTTAACTACTAATCATATGTTAATTAACTTTAAGTAGTTAATTTAAAATCCTTGATTTTGAATTAATTAAACACTTAATCATTTTTAATCAATCTTTAATAACAAATTTATAAATCTCAATTCACTTAGTTAACTACCATTATCAATGAATTAACATTCTTAATTACCTTCCAATATAAATTAGTTAAATTAGAATCATTTATCTTACATCTTAAAATCTTCCTTAATAACTTTTAGTTAACTAGTTACTAGCTTAAAAGCTTTAATGTTAATTAAATTTAACACTCATCTTAAATTAACTACTTAATTAGAATATTAATTAAGATTTAAAACATTCTTAAGTATTCACTTAATTAATTAAAATTTAAAATAAATTCTTTACTTAAATTGTCAAACATTAATTAAGTCATCAATACCTAAAATGTGTTTAAGATGACATAACTTAAATTTTATTAAGCTAAGCACTTTGAAAACCAATCCCAAGAAAATCTCGAGTTTCTCGACTTAAAACTCAAGTTTCTTCACCATTTCCCCCGAGTCCTTCTTCTTCTTCATCACGTATTTTTTATTTAAGAACAACAGTTATTATACTTCCCACACAACACACGTAAAAACTCGAGTCAAAACTTCAAAATCACAAGTACCACTTCGGGTTACCACGAACCACTTCTTTCAGACACCAATACTTTGCCGTGCACGTTCACAGCGCCTCGCCGACGCTTCGACGAACCACGCTACCTCTGGCGAGTCACAAATCACCCTTATACTCAATTCGAAGATCCACTCGGTGCCAAAAATTCCAGATCGAGGTTTAGCCCTTCGTTCGAAAACCTGAAACTTGACTCAACCCAGCAAATCGCTTCACCCCATTCGCTCCGACCAACGGAGATACTACAACGCCGGCCTCACCTCATCGATTCCCCATACTACCCTTCCCTTGAATACCATGCAGCTCGATCAACCAGATGAGACGAAATCTCCTTGTTTCTGATCACCTCCAAACTCGAGTGTTAAACGCTAACTTTGCCTCGTTCCATTATCCCTTGCAATGAAAAATTATTTGACAATTTTCTCGACTTCGTCGATTGCCAAACTAGCTTTGTGCAAAATTTCAACATCCAGCATACCTCCAATTGCCAGAAATTGGTTAAAACTCATTTCCAGTTCAACTATGAACTGCTCTTAGCATACTCAACTAAAAATTACCATTTAGGTCTTAAAAATCCTATTTTCCGATGACGATTCAAGTTATATAATTGAATTAACAATTCATAATATTCTAATTTAACATATATTTATATTTTGCTCTGTAAAATAAGTTTCCAGCTGTAATATTTCACCAACATGCTTTAAACAAATTTTTAAATCTTGATTTATGTTTAAACAACTTCTTTTGTTTTAAACTCTCAGCCTAATAATGGCTAGATGAAAATAATTTGAACTTTGATTAACTATTCAACTCTATAACTAAAAACAGAGAAGAACATGTATGTTCAATTTACACAGAACAACTCATATTATACAGAGCTACATTCAAAAAAATACATATGCAAACACAATATTATCCATGAATCACCTGCACAAATTTAATTATACTTAAGTCTTTAAAAAATGTGTTTACTCACCTGTAAAATTAATTTGAACAGAGAACAATTTTTTTTTGAAAAGCAAAACTGCTAGCTTGATCTTCTTTTAAATCTTCTTGCTTTGTTTATTTGAATTGTATTTGAGTTTGTAAAGTGGTGATGCTTACCTTTTCTTTTTCTGGTTTGCTGTGCTGTGAACGAACTGGAACAAGAGGATGTATACATATAGAAAAGGTTTACAGGGACAAGAAATTTCTGGTACAAAGTTGTTTTCTTTAGTCAGAGATATTTTCTTTGACCAGGCAAGATTTTTTTAAATTGAAATGATTTACAAAGGACGTGAAATGACTTTTGTTTTGTGCTTGAGATGATAATATTTAATGCATGTCTCCTTCCATGTTTACATCTTATCCTATTGATTTTGTATGTACATATTTATTTATTTTCTTTTTCTTGCCTTGCATATACAAAATTCACTTACTTACATTTCTTGCCTGGTTTTGCTTTATACCTTTGTGCTTAATATAAACTTGTTATAGTTATTTTTATAGTTTTAACTTATGTTGCATACACACAATAACCACTTATATACTTATTTCTTACATAAATCCTTATTTGTTTTTTTCTATTTTAAGCATAAACTATCAAACACTTGAATTATTCATATATTTTTATTTTATACTTATATTTAGTATTGATAAGATTGATTTTATTTTAAGCATTACTATCTAGATTACATTCACACACACACACACACACACACACACACACATATATATATATATATATATATATATTTAGATCAAATGTTAATAAGGTAGGCTTTTAATTTAATGTGAATAATATAGATTTTATTTTAAATATTTTTGAAAGTTTTATCTTAAATTTCCAAATCATAGTTTCCTTCACAATACGTACATACATACATACATACATATATATATATATATAAATAAATGGTAAATGGCCAAAAGTCTAATTCATTTTTAAAATGATAAGTTTGTATTTTATTTAATCAGATTAGATGCTTATTAAAATAATATTGCCAAAATCGCGGTTGTCGCATTCCTCCCCCTTAAAAGAATTTCGTCCCCGAAATTTGAAGCAAAAGATAATTCAAAAGCTTTTACATCAACAACCCGATCATACATATCATCCATATATCAACAATCAACGAAACAGTTTATCCTAACAAACATCACTAGCTATCTGGACACAAATCTGGATAGGCTTTCCTAAAGCTATCCAGAGTTTCCTAAGTACAATCTCTGGGATCCTCGCTCCACTGCACTTTAACAAGCTTCACTACTTTTCTCCTGAGTTGCCTCTCGTCTTGATCAACAATCTGAACTGGGTTCCTGTCCACAGTCAAGGTTGGCTCGACCTCCAAATCTTCTTGGACTACTGGTTCTACAACCAGTGATGGGTCATGGACAAACTTCCGTAGATGGGATACAACAAATACATTATGAATTCCAGACGTCCAATCTGGCAAATCAATTCTGTAAGCCACAGCTACAATCCTTTCCAGCACCCGGAATGGACCAATATATCTCGGGGCTAGTTTTCTCGTCTTTCCAAATCTAATAACTCCTTTGATCGGGGAAACTATGACAAAGAAAAAATCTCTGATCTCAAATTCCAATTGTCGTCGCGTTTTATTTGCATACTTCTTATGACGTCCTGAGCAGCTTTCATTCTCTTCTTGATAATGTAACGACCCAGAATGTTTGTCATTTGAAATTCAGATATTTAATTGATTTTAAATACTAACAAGTTAAATTTGTAAGTCGAATAATTTATTTTTCGAATATTTAGATTTAATTGGATAATTAAATCGATAATTTAATATTTGAAATTGCAGAAAAATTTGAAAATTGGGTTTAATATGATTAAAATTGATCTGCAAAATTTTATTTAACCATATTGGAGTTAGAATGATGTTATAGAACTTTTAAAATTTAATTAAAAGTTAATTTGTGGAAATTGAATATTTTAATATTAATTGACGAGTAAAAATTGACGTTTTTCAAACAGTCTCGGATTTCGACGAAACTAGTTTCATCGGATCCGTAATGTTATATTATTGTATGGTTTCAAATTTCGTGTCAATCGAGTTTACGGTTTGTTCGGGGCAAGCCAAAATGCATAGAAATTGGTTTAATCGATTTAATCTAAAATTGATCGTTTATTTCCGTAACTCGCACATATGATCGAATTAGCTTCCAAACACTTTCCATTATGTCCGGAACATGGGTAAAATCCTAGAAACGCCGGTCACCGCGCGAGATTTGGAGTTCGAAAAAGTCGGATAAATAGTGTTTTGTGAAAATTTCTATAAAAGGACCCATCCTCTTCACAATTGCAAACCCTAACCCTAATAATGTTTCAGCTGCCGCTTCTAATAATTCCAATGGACGACGTTTTCCCTTTTTCTTTCTTTGATTTCTTCCGATCCACAAATCAATTCAAGAAAGTTTCAACTGCAATGTTGTAGATCGTCTCGAAATCTACGACTTCAACGGTGGTGATCGAGTATTATGCGGTGGATCAACGACAATTTGAGTTGGAAGTGTGGCCTTTCAATCATGTTTTTCGAGCAAAGTTCATGACCGAGCTCGACCATACTCAGGGCGTTGATGGAGTAAGTGGAGGGCTTCATGATGAGGGTCGCTGATCGTGGTAGAAGTCGTCGAGTTGGCCACGGCTATTAGGGTTATGGCAGTGGCCGGTTGGGTTTGTTTATGCGAGCGAACACGGGAAGAAGAAGATAAAGGGGATGCGGCCAGGATCTGATGATAAGGAAAGAACGGCCGAGGTTGGGCTAGGTTATAAAAATATGAAGAAAATTGTAAATTATATTATATTATAAATTGTACAATCTTTGAAATGCGTTATCTCTTTCATACGAGGTCGAAAACGCACAAAACGAATTGCGTTGGGTCCGTATGGACAAGCACTATGCAATGGAGCTGGTTTGGAGTCATTTGGAGCTAGTGATAATTTTGGGTAAAATTAAACGAGTGTTTAATTTTATTCGAAACAAAACGCTACAACTGTTATCGAAAACTCAAGGTGAAAACTTCTCACTCAATCGAATCTGTTTCGATTTAAATTTTAAATAGTTAGATTTAAAATTGCTTGATTGTGTGATTGCATGATAGTTATTATCTGTTGTCTTGATATAAACCCTATACGCCGTATATTAAGCGGATGTTATTTATTAAACACATATACCACGATAATTCCAACTTGTGTGGAATTGGTATTATATATGTATTTGGAGTTGATTTTCCGCATTATATAGCTGATGAGACCCTATTGCGCCGCATAATAGCGGATAGTATTTTATAAACCCCATATACCGCGATATTTCACCTCGAAGTGGAATTGATATTGTGCGACCATCTGTGGATGCAGGGAAACAGGTTGGAGGGATCCAATTGGATTCCTCAAACATTTGAATTTATTTCAATGTTGTGTGTTGATCTATTTATAATCTGCGTGATTATCTTTGTGATTGAAATCGTTAAAGGCTAAATTTTAGCCAAATATAAATTGTTATCGTTAGATACCAAAAATAAGTAAAATTTGAACTTTCGAAATTTAAATTGAAAATTTATAATTAAATTTATTTTTGAGAATCGTATAAATTTGAAGGAAGGAATTTTTAAAATGATAAAGTTTTATTTTTACCTTATTGAATAAAATTCCAAAATATGGTAAGAAGGCTTAATAAATAGATTTTTGATAATATTATTCAAAGGTTGAAAATTTATTCAAAATATGGATTTTGAAAGAGTTGGAAAATAAAAGAATTTGTATTCTTAAAAAAAAGAAATTATTTTGAAAACAAATAAATTTAGAAATCCATTTGGGAATTGATTTTGGTAATTGAAAATAGATCTTTTGGAAATCCATTTGGAAATTTATTTGGTGTTTTGAAATGAATTTGGAATCAATTTGGAAATTAATTTGAGGTTTATTAGAAATTGATTTCAATTTGAAATTCGAATGAAATTCACTTAATGTTTAATTTCTTGTAAAATCAATATGGAATTTGATTTGGTGTTTTTGGAAATCAATTGAAAACTGATTTTTGTGTTGAAAGTGAATAATTGAAATCGATTTGAAAAATCGTATAAAAAGTGAATATTTAGAAATGTAAATTCACAATGGAAATTTATAAGGGAAATTTATTTTAAAAATAAACATTGATTTATTTTTAAAAGTGTGGAAATAAATTTACGAATTTGGAACGTAAATTTAATAAATCGGTAAGGATTTATTTAATTGGTTTGAATGAACCATTTTGAAACGAAAATGTATCCTCCCTGGAAAGCCGAATAAATTTCTAAATAACTTTGAAAAAAAATATTATTCATATACATAAAATTCTAGTATTAGTTTTGAAAAGGATACTTTGAAGAAATTTACCTCTTAAATTATTTTAAATCCTTTAAGTAAAGATTTATTAAATTGTTTATAGAAATGATTATTTCTAAGATTTAATCAGTAATTGTTTTAGAAAATAGTTATTTAAATAGTTATACTCTATTTACTAATTTTATTTTGAAAAATTAGTTTGGGTTCAAGTTTATATAATATAGGTATAATATTTTATAGCTAATATTTTAAGTAAAGTGTTTAAAGAAAAACAGTTTTATTTAAAAGTGTTTTCCAGATAAATTTTTGGATAAGAAATTTTCAATTATTTTAAAATATTTGAACTCGGAAGATTTCCAATGAAAATGAATAACTATTTGTAAGTGTTTTCCGCTTAAGGAAAATGATTTGAAATTTAATTTCAAAAGTTGTAAAGGTGAAAATTGATTTGAAATTTGTTTTCAAATGGTTGAAAGTGTGGAAATTATATCTTGTAAAGATATTTTGAAAATAAATAATTTGGGAAGATTATTTGGAATCTGGTTTTGGTTTGAATATTGATTGATAGTTAAATAACCGACTATCAATATTGACCCTTAAATGGCTATTTGTTGTGAATTGGTTGAAACTGAATGCTACACTTATTTTTAAATTGTTGTTCTCGTTATTCGGATTACCCATTCCGAATAGTGATACGACGTAATGGATAGCATTGAAGAACGGTGTTGAAGTTCGGGTATTTGTGAAAATGATAGGATGACCTATCGATTGTCTCTGCACCGTTAGCTACAGTATAGAAATTTCCTTTGTGATGGGAAATTCGATCGGGATTGTGAATACTCGGATTGCAAGGGCTTCTTTGGAAGTGCCTTCGGTTCTGTTCAAACCCGAAACAGCCTTGTATGGTTACGTGTCTGACATTACATCTTGAGATATAAGCAGATTTCTTTCAAATACAATTTTGTTGGTGGAGAATTTATTCTCTTAGTTAACACCTTTTCTGAGATGTACGAGCTCAGAGGTTATTCAGTTGAAGGTTATCAACGATATATTCCCAATTTGTTAATGTGGCATGCTGAGTGTTGCTGTGTGATGATTATTTATTGATCATTTGTTGATCAAAGCGTGGCTTTGGGAAAAGCATAGCTTTGTGGATGGGACTTCGTCAGACCTCACACCCCGGAAATGGTCGAAACAGGAATATGCGGCAAGGTTATGAGGGTCGCTCCCTTTAGGGTATGTCATTCCCTTCTGGAAAAGGGTGGTGGCAGGTATGGAGCCCTGATGCTTAACCTATGTGGTTGC
Organism: Allium cepa; assembly: GCA_030765085.1. Taxonomy (NCBI): domain Eukaryota; kingdom Viridiplantae; phylum Streptophyta; class Magnoliopsida; order Asparagales; family Amaryllidaceae; genus Allium; species Allium cepa. The sequence goes on from CM060931.1 coordinate 376,147,578, forward strand.
TCCAATCTCATTTTCTGTGTGGTTGTTGCTTTGTGATCGAGGGCCCTTGGATAAAGGTCCCAAAGGACCGGGGGGTGGCATATTCGTGTATTAGTTACCTAGTTACAAAGCTAACCCGGTCTAGTGTTGGCAGAGAGCTGGTTAAGTTCTCCGGATGTCCCGCCAGAGGCGATCCCATGTGGCAGTAGGAAGTTCCTTAGCCTAACCATTTGTTGGAAATCCAAAGAAACAATATGAGCCTTGTATGGTTTTAGTTGTATAACCTGCCATGGAATGTGGCGGTAACCTGCTATTGAACATGGTAGCTATAGTAGGCATACGATAATGGTCGTATGTTGGCTAAGATTCATATTATACTTTCGAAGGGTTTTCCACTGTGCACTTATAATAATAATATCAAAGAAATTTGCGTATTAAGCTTCTTTAACTATCATAAGGAGAAATCTCCTCCAATTCTGCATTTGCATTGTGTGTGTGCGGGGAGGCCTTATGGTAGTTTCATTTTCACAAAAGCATTGCGAATTATTTTCACTTCCCTTGTTGTTGCTATTTTAAAGATAAATAACTGCTTTAAGTTCTCACACCAGTCCCATGACTGACCTGGAGTTTATTGTTCTCTTCCTAAACTCTAGGTGCCCATAATTTTCCACACGGGCCGCCTAGAGTCAGGTTATCAGGTCATTCTGGATTCAGAAGTGATTTGGAGCTCAAGAGGCGAGCTGGATGGCGAGGCGTATTAATTGTATATGATATTATCTTTCTGCTGTAAATTCACTTGTAAGGACATGTTTGTACAACTGTCCATTGTTTTGTTGTGTTGTATATTGTTGTTGTACACTCTGATGATAATGTAATGTATTAACTGAGATAGTTCTTTGTTTTTAAAGATTATTCATTTGTTTTTTATATGTTATTCCGCTGCGATATGTGAGATGCTGATATTGTTTCTGTTGTTCTTCTTTCATTCTAATTTCTTCTTCTTCTACCTCTTCTTTAAACCCTAACGGTACGGTTTTTCGGCATTTGATTGCTCGACAGTTGATACAGTGGACGTATTAATGTCGGCTTTCGTGAGTCAAAAATAGCAATCGTTACATTTGGTATCAGAGCATATGGTTAAGTGACAACCTTGGCTCTATTGGGGATTACTCATTAGAGATAGAGTCAGCAGTACTCTAGAATGAGTTGAGTGTAATAATAGATATGAGCGCGTATTTGTTAGTGAATATGAAATTGTTTTGTATTGTGTTGGCTTATCAATTGATTGATTATAGATTCTGGTCGGTGCAGTCTAGCTAACTGTATCGATAGGGGTTTCTAAACTCTTAAACGAGATAAACCGACATAGTATGGTTTTAAATTGGGTAAATGAAATAATTTTACCTCGATTATATTTTATATATATAAAGGAATAATTTTTCAGAATTATCAAAGTGTATGTAAAATTGAATTGTTTGATTGTTGAAAATGTATGAAAATATATAAGTGAATCGAAGTTGTTCGAATAATCTGAATGAAAACAACAATTGTGAAAGAAGAAATTATATAAGCAAATGAATTATAAAAATGGAATTATAATTGAAATGATTACAATTGTGGAATAATCTTGTATAAGTAAAGGGAAATAGTGAAATTATATAAGCAAGATTTATAAATGTGATTTATAAATAAAGAAAATTTTGAAAGAATTTAAAGTATTGGATTCACTACTGTTGCTGGGGAATAATAAGGGTGATGACTGCAGCATCATCAGTATCATTTTCAATTTTCTGCGTGATGGATTTGCTACCATAGTAAATTGAAATTGAATTTTGTTGTGATAAACAAATTTGAAATTAAAATCCAAGTTGAAATTGATGAATATAAGTTATCAATTTTTGAACTTATAATATGAGATAATAAAATTTAACTATAGTAAAGTTGAAATAAATTTGAATTAGTATGATTAAATATATGATGTGAAATTTAACTAAAGGAAGTTAAATAAATTAAATCAGATTTGGAAGTTGAATAATAAGTTGTATAACTTATTAAATGTGAAGATGTAAGTAAAACCAATTATTAAAATGGTTAAACAACTTTGTTAAGCAAAACGAGGTATGAATCTGAATAAGTGATAAAATTGACTTTGGTAAAAGTTAAATAGAATTTTTTTGGAGTTGGAATTTGAATTGGATTTTAACTGGATTAGATATGTTGTTGACATGGAAATTTAAGTTAAGTTAAACAAATGATGTTTAAAAGTAATATAACTTAAGTGATGCTGAATGAAGTTGATTTTGGTATCGAAGTAAAATAATGAAGTGAATTAAATGAAAGTGAACTTGAGTTATATAAAGGGGATTCAACTTTATTTGTAAAATAAATTAGTAATTGAACTAATGAATTGAATATTAACCCATCGAATGTAATGAATTGTTATAGAATAATGGATATAAGTGTTAATTCATTTAAGGCTAATTCAAGGTTAAACCAAATTGAAGGTAAACAAAGTGAATATGAATGTTGAATGTAAAGTGAATAAATTCGGTTGTATTGGATATACATTGGTTGTTAGATTATTGTTAACTGATTGAATAGAAATTCATATGCAATTGAATGAATAAAATTGAAAGCTAAAGCAATTAAATTCAAATTGGAAGTTAAGTAAATTAAAATTGAATAGAAATTGATTGAATTGAAAGTGAACCAATGTGAATGTAAATTAGTGAATGTAAACTAATTTAAAATGAATAATTGAATGTCGTTGAATATGAATTGGTTGTAAACAATCACAAGTAATGTCGAAATCATATAAGTTGTTTATAAACCTTGCTTAGTATGCATTTCTTTTAATATGCATGTGTTGTAGTTATTTAAAAAGAGTAAAATGTGAATAACTTCTTATATATATCACTTACGTGTTTATATTGAGTAAGTACAGGTACCGGGGCTACCGTTAGCGGGATTTGGTTGCGCAAAATGCTAAATAAATAACTGCTTTGCTTAAAAATGCTAAAAAGGTACGCCTATGCAATAAAAATAGGAAATGTGAACTGTTTTTATGTTTTCCGACCGTGTGGGTCGATGTATATATATTTATATCTATTGTGATATTGTAAAAGCTCCTCCGTACAAAGGAGGTTATGGCGAAATTTCCTGAAAATTTAAGGCGTTAGAAAATTTTCGGGAAATTTTGGAATTTTTTTTTGAAAACTAAGTTTTGATTTGAAGTTAAAGGTTAAATGATATAGTTGATTTTGAAAAGATAACTATATATGGATTTGAAAATATTAGTAAAGTTTTGTAAGAGGTTTAACTATGGATTTTGAAGAAGTTAAACATCTAAATGAATTTGAAACTTAATTTGAACGAATTGTTTTGAAAAATTAATGAATTTGGGGCATTTTTCTTACTTGCTAATTTCGAGAACGAAATTCTTTTAAGGGGGAAGATTGTAATGACCCATAATTTCTGTCATTTGAAATTCAGATATTTAATTACTTTTAAATATTAACAAGTAAAATTTGTAAGTCGAATAATTTATTTTTCGAATATTTAGATTTAATTGGATAATTAAATCGATAATTTAATATTTTAAATTACAGAAAAATTTGGAAATTTGGTTTAATATGATTAAAATTTATTTGTAAAATTTTATTTAATCATATTGGAGTTAGAATGATGTTATAGAACTTTTAAAATTTAATTAAAAGTTAATTTGTGGAAATTGAATATTTTAATATTTAATTGATGAGTAAAAATTGACATTTTTCAAACAGTCTCAGATTTCGACGAAACCTATTTCAACTGACCGTAATGTTATATTATTGTATGGTTTCAAATTTCGTGTCAATCGGGTTTACGGTTTGTCCGGGGCAAACCAAAACGCATAGAAATTGGTTTAATCGATTTAATTTAAAATTGATCGTTTATTTCTGTAACTTGCACATATGATCAAATTAGCTTCCGAAACATGTTCCATTGTGTCCAGAACGTGGGTAAAACCCTAGAAACGTCGGTCACCGCGCGAGATTTGGAGTTCGGAAAAGTCGGATGAATAGTGTTTTGTGAAAATTTCTATAGAAAGACCCATCCTCTTCACAATTACAAACCTTAACTCTAATAATGTTTCAGCCGCCACTTCTAATAATTCCAATGGCCGACGTTTTCCCATTTTCTTTCTTTGATTTCTTTCGATCCACAAATCAATTCAAGAAAGTTTCAACTGCAATGTTGCAGATCGTCTCGAGATCTACGACTTCAACGGTGGTGATCGAGTATTATGCGGTGGATCAACGGCAATTTGAGCTGGAAGTGCGCCGTTCGATCACGTTTTTCGAGAAATGCTCATGACCGAGCTCAACCATACTTGGGGCATTGATGGAGTAGGTGGAGGGCTTCGTGATGAGGGTCGCTGATCGGTAGAAGTCGTCGAGTTGGCCACGGCTATTAGGGTTATGGCGGCGGCCGGTTGGGTTTGTTAACGCGAGCGAACACGGGAAGAAGAAGATAAAGGGGATGCAGCTAGGTTCTGATGATAAGGAATGAACGGCCGAGATTGGGCTAGGTTATAAAAATATGAAGAAAATTGTAAATTATATTATGTTATAAATTGTACAATCTTTGAAATTCGATATCTCTTTCATACGAGGTCGAAAACGCACGAAACGAATTGCGTTGGGACGTATGGACGAGCATTACGCAAAGGAGCTTGTTTGGAGTCGTTTGGAGCTAGTGATAATTTCGAGTAAAGTTAAAGCGTGTTTAATTTTGTTCGAAACAAAATGCTACAACCGTTATCGGAAACTCAAGGTGAGAACTTCCGACTCAATCGAATCTGTTTCGATTTAAATTTTAAATAGCTAGATTTAAAATTGCTTGATTGTTTGATTGGATGATAGTTATTATCTGTTGTCTTGAAATAGACCCTAAACGCCGTATATTAAGCGGATGTTATTATTAGACACGTATACCGCGATAATTCCAACTTGTATGGAATTGGTATTATACATGTATTTGGAGTTGATTTCCCGCATTATATAGCGGATGAGATCCTATTGCGCCGCATAATAGCGGATAGTATTTTATAAACCCATATACCACGATATTTCACCTCGAAGTGGAATTGGTATTGTGCAAACAACTTTGGATGTAGGGAAACGGGCTGGAGGGATCCAACTGGATTCCTCAAACATTTGAATTTGTTTCAATGTTGTGTGTTGATCTATTTATAATCTGCGTTATTATCTTTGTGATTGAAATCGTTAAAGGATAAATTTTCGCCGAATATAAATTGGTATCGTTAGATACCGAAAATAAGTAAAATGTGAACTTTCGAAATTTAAATTGAAAATTTATAATTAAATTTATTTTTGAGAATCGTATAAATTTGAAGGAAGGAATTTTTAAAATGATAAAGTTTTATTTTTATCTTATTGAATAAAATTCCAAAATATGGTAAGAAGGCTTAATAAATGGATTTTCGATAATATTATTCGAAGGTAGAAAATTTATTCAATATATGGATTTTTAAAGAGTTGGAAAACAAAAGAATTTGTATTCTTAAAAAAAAAATATTTTGAAAATAAATAAATTTAGAAATCCATTTGGTAGCTGATTTTGGTAATTGAAAATAGATCTTTTGGAAATCCATTAGGAAATTATTTGGTGTTTTGAAATGAATTTGGATTCAATTTGGAAATTAATTTGAGGTTTAGTACAAACTGATTTCAATTTGAAATTTGAATGAAATTCACTTAGTGTTTAATTTCTTGGAAAATCAATATGGAATTTGATTTGGTGTTTTTGGAAATCAATTGAAAACTGATTTTGGTATTGAAAGTGAATAATTGAAATCGATTTGAAAAATCGTATAAAAAGTGAATATTTGAAAATGTAAATTCACAACGGAAATTTATAAGGGAAATTTGTTTTAAAAATAAACATTGATTTATTTTTAAAAGTGTGGAAATAAATTTACGGATTTGGAATGTAAATTTAATAAGTCGGTAAGGATTTATTTAATTGGTTTGAATGAACCATTTTGAAATGAAAATGTATCCTCCCTGGAAAGCCGAACAAAATTTCCGATTAGCTTTGAAAAAAAAATATTGTTCATATATATAAAATTATAGTATTAGTTTTGAAAAGGAAACTTTAAAGAAATTTACCTCTTAAATTATTTTAAATCCTTTAAGTAAACATTTATTAAATTGTTTATAGAAATGATTATTTCTAAGATTTAATCGGTAATTGTTTTAGAAAATAGTTATTGAAATAGTTATACTCTATTTACTAATTTTATTTTGAAAAATTAGTTTGGGTTCAAGTTTATATAATATAGGTATAATATTTTATAACTAATATTTCAAGTTAAGTGTTTAAAGAAAAAAGTTTTATTTAAAAGTGTTTTCCAGATATATTTTTGGATAAGAAATTTTCAATTATTTTAAAATATTTGAACTCGGCAGATTTTCAGTGAAAATGAATAACTATTTGTAAGTGTTTTATGCTTAAGGAAAATGATTTGAAATTTAATTTCAAAAGTTGTAAAGGTGAAAATTGATTTGAAATTTGTTTTCAAATGGTTGAAGTGTGTAAATTATATCTTGTAAAGATATTTTGAAAATAAATAATTTGGGAAGATTATTTGGAATCTGGTTATGTTGTGAATATTGATTGATAGTTAGATAACCGACTATCAATATTGACCCTTAAATGGCTATTTGTTGTGAATTGGTTGAAATTGAATGCTACACTTATTTTTAAATTATTGCGCCCGTTATTCGGATTACCTATTCCGAATAGTGATACGACGTAATGGATAGCATTGAAGACCGGTGTTGAAGACCGGGTATTTGTGAAAACGATGGGATGACCTATCGATTGTCTCTGCACCGTTAGCTACGTTATAGATATTTCCTTTGTGATGGGAAATTCGATCAGGATTGTGAATGCCCGGATTGCAAGGGCTTCTTTGGAAGTGCCTGCGGTTCTGTTCAAACAAGGAACAGACTTGTATGGTTACGTGTCTGACATTACATTTTGAGATATAAAGAAGATTTCTTTCAAATACATTACTGTTGGTGGCGGAGAATTTATTCTCTTAGTTAACACCCTTCTCTGAGACGTACGAGCTCAGACGTTATGTAGTTGAAGGTTATCAGCGATATATTCCCAATTTGGTAATGTGGCATGCTGAGTGTTGTTGTGTGATGATTATTTATTGATCATTTGTTGATCAAAGCGTGGCTTTGTGAAAAAGCGTAGCTTTGTGGACGAGACTTCGTTAGACCTCACACCCCGGAAATGGTCGAAACAGGAATATGCGGCAAGGTTATGAGGGTCGCTCCCTTTAGGGTATGTCATTCCCTTCTGAAAAAGGGTGGTGTCAGGTATGGAGCCCTGATGCTTAACCTATGTGGTAGCTCCAATTTCATTTTCTATGTGGTTGTTGCTTTGTGATCGAGGGCCCTCGGATAAAGGTCCCAAATGACGGGGGTTGGCATATTCGTGTAGTAGTTACCAAGTTACAAAGGTAACCCGGCCTTGTGTTGGAAGAGAGCTGGTTAAGTTCTCGGGACATCCCGCCAGAGCGATCCTATATGGCAATAGGAAGTTCCTTAGCCTGACCATTTATTGGAAATTCAAAGAAACAATACGAGCCTTGTACGGTTTTGGTTGTATAACCTGCCATGGAATGTGGCGGTAACCTGCTATTGAACATGGTAGCTATAGTAGGCATACGATAATGGTCGTATGTTGGCCAAGATTTATATTATACTTTCGAAAGGTTTTCCACTATGCACTTATAATAATAATATCAAAGAAATTTGCGTATTAAGCATCTTTGACTATCATAAGGAGAAATCACCTCCAATTCCACATTAGCATTGTGTGTGTGCGGGGAGGCCTTATGGTAGTTTCATTTTCCAAAAGCATTGCGGATATTTTTCACTTCCCTTGTTGTTGTTGTTTTAAAGATAAATAACTGTTTTAAGTTCTCACACCAGTCCCATTGACCTGGAGTTTATTGTTCTCTTCCTAAACTTTGGGTGCCCATAATTTTCCACACGGGCAGCCTAGAGTCAGGTTATCAGGTCATTCTGGATTCAGAAGTGCTTTGGAGCTCAGGAGACGAGCTGGATGGCGAGGCGTATTACTTATATATGATATTATCTTTCTACTGTAAATTCACTTGTATGGACATGTTTGTACAACTGTCCATTGTTTTGTTGTGTCGTACATTGTTGTTGTACACTCTGATGATAATGTAATGTATTAACTGAGATAGTTCTTTGTTTTTGAAGATTATTCATTTATCTATTATATGTTGTTACGCTGCGTTATGTGAGATTCTGATATTGTTTCTGTTGTTCTTCTTTCATTCTAATTTCTTCTTCTTCTACCTCTTCTTTAAACCCTAACGGTACGGTTTTCCGGCATTTGATTGCTTGGCAGTTGATACTATGGACGTATTAATGTCGCCTTTCGTGAGTCGAAAATCGCAATCGTTACAGATATGCTCAACTTTCGTAGATGCTTCACGAATCATATCTGGTCCAAGCACAAGACGATCTCTCGACTCTATCCAACAGGATGGGGATCTACACGGTCTTCCATACAGAGCTTCATAAGGAGCCATCTTAATACTCGCATGGTAACAGTTATTATAGGAGAATTCTACCAGATGATGATGGTCTTCCCACGATCCACCAAAATCCAATACACATGCCCTCATCATATCTTCTAGAATTCAGTTAAGTCTCACCATCTGCCCATCTGTCTGGTGATGACAGGCTGTACCCAAACTCAATCTCATTCCCATAGCTGATTACAAAGCCTCCTAGAATTTGCTGGTGAAGATAGGATCTCGATCACTTACTGTACTAACTGGAACACCATGCAATCTGACTATCTCTCTCAAGAAAATCTCTGCTAGAGAAGCTGCAGCACGAGTTGCCTTAACCGGTATAAAAGGAGCGCTTTTGGTTAGATGGTCCACAATCACCCATATTCTTTCGTTTTCTTTCTTGGTTCTAGGCAAACCGTCAATGAAATCCATCGAAATCATCTCCCACTTCCACATCGGGATTTCTAAAGGTTGCAATAATCCGGCTGACTTCTGCTGATATCCTTTAACTTGCTGGCAGATAGCACAATTATTGACAGAAGCAGCCACATCTCTCTTCATGCTTGGCCACCAGAAAACCCTTCTCATATCCTTATACATCTTAGATATTCTTGGGTGAATATTCAGTCTGGAGCGATGACACTCAGAAAAGACTTCTTGCCTCAATCCATCTATATTAGGTACATACAAACGACCATTAATCCTCAGAGCACCTTGATCGTCCACCTTGAAATCCAAATATCGGCCATCCTTGGTTCCAAGAATCAGTTCTTCAAAAGAACTATCCTCCATTTGCTTGCTTATGATTCTTTCCTAGAGAGACGGAAGAACTTTCAAAAGAGACAGAACTGCATTCCTGCTAAGAGCATCTGCCACAACATTTTCCTTTCCTGGGGTATACAGGATATCTAAATCATATGATGCTAGAAACTCGACCCATCGCTGCCTCCTCAGATTAAGAACCTTTTGAGAGAAAAGATATTTCAACGGTTTGTGATCCGTGAATAACTCGAACTTCTCTCCCGAAATATAGTGCCTCCAGATCTTCAAAGCAAAAACAATGGCTAACAGCTCAATATTGTGCATAGCATAGTTCTTTTCATGTGGCTTCAATTGCTGACTCGCATACATAATTACTCTTCCATTATGCATCAACACTGCACCCAATCCTACTATACAAGCATCTATATAAACCTCAAACTTGCTCTTTCCATCCGGAATAGCTAGCACAGGTGCACTGGTTAGCCTCGTCTTCAACTCCTGGAAAGCCTCTTCACACTGGGGTGTACACTTAAACTTAGCTCCTTTCCTTGTCAACTTGGTCAGATGTGAAGAAATCTTGGAATAATCCTTGATAAATTTTCTGTAGTAGACAGCCAATCCCAGAAAACTACGGACTTTTGCAAGAGTCTTCGGTTGCTTCCACTCCAGAATAGTCTCAACATTTGCTAGATCTACAGAGATACCTTCTCCAGAAACAATGTGCCCTAAAAATTTGACTTTCGATTTCCAAAAATGGCAATTAGAGACTTTTTTCTTCAAAACATGCCTTCTCAGAGTCTCTAACACAATCTTCAAATGATGCTTGTGCTCTTCTTCAGACTTAGAGTAGACCAGGATATCATTTATGAACACCAGAACAAACTTATTCAATACAGCTTGAAAGACTGGGTTCATCAGATCGACAAAGTAACCAGGAGCGTTGGTTTACCCAAAAGGCATAACCAACCACATATAGAAACAATTTGGTCCCCTAAATGCAGTTAAGGGGATACTGTCCTCAGCTACCATTAACTGATGGAAACCCGATGCTAAATCCAGTTGAGAAAAGACAGAAGCTCCATGCAGATGGTCAAATAAATCATCAATACGAGGAAGAGGATACATATTTCGTATGGTCACTTTGTTCAACTCTCGATAGTCAACACAGAACCATAGCGACCCATCCGACTTGGTGAAAAACACCGCATTAGAACCCCAACAAGAAAAACTGGGCCTGATCAATCCCTTCTACAAAAGATTCTAAGTTTGCTTTACTAGCTCCTTCCTCTCCCTAGGAGCCATCCACCTGCTAGGCTAAATTACTGGTACTGCTCCTGGAACCAAATCAATGCGAAACTCTATCTCTCGATGCGGAGGTAAACAATTGACTTCCTCGAATACATCTGCGAAATCTTGGACCACATCGATATCTTCAACCTTCTTTTGAGAAGTCTTAACTCCATGTAAAGGACTACTCAATTGAATTCCAGAATTATCACACACCACTCTGGAAATCCTACCCAGATCGGTTTCCAATGAAACTGTTCTCTCATCATAATTTAGGACAGCCTTATACTTATCAAGCCAATCCATCCCCAATATAAGGTCAAACCCCTTAAAATCCAATACATAAGGGTCACAAGAAAAACTATGGGACAGATAGGAAATCCTCAAGTTCTTACAGATCATATCTAATTTGGTTACCCCTCCTATAGGATTAGATACAAAGTTAGGATGGTCAACATTACTAGGGGAAGAAAGAACTTCTCTACAGATTCCAAAGAAATAAAACTCAAAGAAGCACCCGAATCAAACAAAACGTTAATATAATTTCCATCTAAAAGTAATGTACCTTCCAATGCTCTCTTGCCTTTAGATGAAGTTGATTGTGCACCCTCCAAAGCAAATACCTTATTTTGTTGAGCTTTATGAAATAGCGGGCAATTCTTGATCATATGATCTGGTTGGTGGCAATTGAAGCATAGAGATTTCTGAACCAAAGCCGAACCCGGTCCACTTTGATGTGACTGCTGCTATTGTTGCTGAGATCCTTTCCTGGGACACTTATTCGCCAAGTAACCTTCTTTTTGACATATATAGCATTTGCGAGGTCCATTGTTGCTTCCAGGCTTCTTCATGTTCTGCTTCTTCCAATTGGGATTAAACTTCCTCTTATTTGGATTAGCAAAATTCCCTCCTGATGCTGCTACTGGTGCCACTGATTTCTTATTCATCAAATCCTCATATCTTAGAGCCATATCAATTAACTCGGCAAAAGATCGTTTCAAATGCGCTGTCATCTTTTCATGAAATTCTGGCCTCAATCCTTGCACAAACATTTCGTTCTTTTTAAGGGGAGTGTCTATGAGTCCCGATCCATAGCAAGATAGTTCATTGAATTTAGTCTCACACTCAGATATAGTCATGCTACCCTGCTACAAATTCAGAAAATCTCGGTACAGACGAGTTTTCCCTGCTGTTGGCATGAATTTCTCCTCAAACAACTCTTTTAATATTTTCCAAGAAATCTCATCCTCAGAGACATTTTCTATCACTGCATCCTACTAGGCTGCAGCGCCTTCTTGCAATTGCCATGAAGCCATTTCCCTTTTCTGCTCATCAGACAACTTCATACTCTTAAAGATGCGCTCACATGCGCGTAGCCAAGCTAGGACCTCAATTATAGTCTCTGACCCTTTAAATAGCCTCCTTCCAAGGTTGGTGAAGTGCTTGCATAAAGTGGCAAAACTAACCTGAGGCAGTACTGGATCCACAGCCTCACTAGCAGTCTGACTTCGTCCATTATTGATCGAGGTACTGCCCCTACCTCTGTCTCTCCTTCCAGAACTCATGTTGGCAACCTGGACAGGTAACCCAACAAATTTAGATAGATATATAGTTATATAAAAATTACAATGACGCACTCTTAAGACAGATACTATTCCAGAGCCTAGGTATTATCTCAACATATGCTCTGGTACCAATTGTAACGACCCGCCTTTCAATCCACAGAAAGACGCATCATCAATAAGAAAAGAAATAGGTAGAAATAGAAAAGATAGAAGAAAGAACTAACAAATATCAGAATCTCACTACGGAAACTGAATAAATATAATACATCACATTACTATTGCATAGTTATCCATACATCAGAGTTACATAACATCATTTAACAAGACAGTCATATATATCTGCCATTACATACATCCCAAAATACAACATACATCAACTAACACAGCGGAACTAGATAGATAGATACGTCTAGACTCCTACTCTAAGCTCCTCCAGACTTCGACAATCCAAGACCTATCACTTGGCTACTCATAAAAAATTGAGTACCCAAGAGTTTAAGAAAAACAGAATAAACTCCAGGTCAGACATGGGTCTGGTGTGAGTAAACGGGTTAGAGTTGCTTAACTTTGAAAACCATTTGAAACAAAGGTATCACGTAAGACTTCCCACACATAAACATGGGTAAGTTTTAACCTTACGCTAACCAAAACATTTTATAGAAAATCCAGTGATATTATAATAGTGTCTAGGGTTTTCAAGTAAAATAGAAAATAGCTGAAATGCTTACATATCACATTCCTACATAGTTGGGCACTATCAAAATGTACGGCGCTTATTGGAGATTGGATTCCATACAATGGCAGGGCTACTGATGTACCGCCCGTCATAGTACGGGGCCTAGATCACCGTACCGAGCCCGATCCCCTACAACACAAGGCCGGAACCATCCCTTACTGACAGTCCCGAACAAGATAACCCCGCAGTTGTGGCTAACAACTGCCCACACAACCAAAATTAAAGGAACATCTAGATAGGGGTATATCTCGTCCTACATGGGTTATACCTACTTAACCTTGCTGCACCTCCCCTGTTTTAGCCATTCCCGGTTGACGAGGCTTGAGGCTACAATTACCTTAAGAGAACTCATCTCTTAGAATGCTCATCGTCCATATGACGATGTTCTGAAAGCATTCAATCCATACAAGTTCGTTCTGGTTCGAACGAAACCGAAGGCATTATCTCGTTACACTCATTTTGGAATCACCCTCAGAGTTAATGACAATAACCCTTGCACTCTGAAACACCATCTCGATCATCACCTGAGATTCACGACCTAACGTTTATCTTGGTTCGATGTAGTTTTCGGATAATCATAATTGACACCCGATCCCGGTCTCATCGAAATCCAAACGTGTTTTAAAGGCCAAGTTGTTTAATAGTTTAAACAATTTAATTTAACACTTTGAATTCACATAGCATTTATCATAGATAAATCATGCTCCATCACAGATATATCCAAAACATATCACAGAGTATCACAGAATATCACCCAATAGATATCACAAATACAGATATTCCACTCATACAACATCCAAACATGAATTATTAATCCATGTTATAATTAATTTAGTTAACTTAAATTACTTAAGAATTAGTCACTAATCCTGCTTAATTAATTTATTTCAAAACGTTATGTTAATTAAATTAATCTTTTAATTATCAATTAGTAACCTTAATTATTAATTAATAAAACTTAATTACCTATTTAATAATCACTAATTACTTAATTAATCAATTATTAATTCTTAATTAAATTACTTAATTAGTTAACTACTAATCATATATTAATTAACTTTAAGTAGTTAATTTAAAATCCTTAATTTCGAATTAATTAAACACTTAATCATTTGTTAATCAATCTTTAATAACAAATTTATAAATCTCAATTCACTTAGTTAATTACCATTATCAGGGAATTAACATTCTTAATTACCTTACAATATAAATTAATTAAATTAGAATCATTTATCTTACATCTTAAAATCTTCCTTAACAACTTTAAGTAAACTAGTTACTAACTTAAAAGCTTTAATTTAATTAAATTTAACACTCATCTTAAATTAACTACTTAATTAGAATATTAATTAAGATTTAAAACATTCTTAAGTATTCACTTAATTAATTAAAACTTAAAATAAATTCTTTACTTAAATTGTCAAACATTAATTAAGTCATCAATACTTAAAACTTGTTTAAGATGATATAACTTAAATTTTGTTAAGCGAAGCACTTTGAAAACCAAACCCGAGAAAATCTCAGGTTTACTCGAGTTAAAACTCGAGTTTCTTCACCATTTCCCCCGAGTCCTTCTTTATCGCGTATTTTTTTAAGAACAATAGTTATTATACTTCCTAGACAACACATGTAAAAACTCGAGTCAAAACTTCAAAATCACGAGTACCATATTGGGTTACCACGAACCTACTTCTTCCAGACACCAATACTTTGTCGTGCATGTGCACAGCGGTTCGCCGACGCTTCGACGAACCACGCTACCTCCGGCGAGTCACAAATCACACCTACACTCTATTACGAAGATCCACTCGGTGCCAAAAATTCCCGATCGAGGTTTGGCCCATCGTTTGAAAACCTGAAACTTGACTCCACCCAGCAAATCGCTTCGCCCCATTCGCTCCGACCATCGGAGGTACTATAACTCCGGCATCACCTCGCCGATTCCCTATACTACCCTTCCCTTGAATACCATGCAGCTCGATCAACCAGAGGAGACGAAATCTCCTTTTTTCTGACCACCTCCAAACTCGAGTGTTAAACCTTAACTTTGCCTCGTTCCATCATCCTTGCAATGGAAAATTTATTTAACAATTTTCTCGACTTCATCGATTGCCAAACTAGCTTTGTGCAAAATTTCAACATCCAGCATACCTCCGATCGCCAGAAATTGGTTAAAACACATTTCCAGTTCAACTATGAACTGCTCTTAGCATACTCAACTATTACCATTTAGGTCTTAAAAATCCTATTTTTCGATGATGATTCAAGTTATATAATTGAATTAACAATTCATAACATTCGAATTTAACATATATTTTACTTTGCTCTGCAAAATTAAGTTTCCAACTATAATATTTCACCAACATGCTTTAAACAAATTTTTAAATCTTGATTAATATTTAAACAACTTCTTTTGTTTTAAACTCTAAGCCTAATAATGGCTAGATGAAAATAATTTGAACTTTGATTAACTATTCAACTCTGTAACTAAAAACAGAGAAGAACAGGTATGTTCAATTTACATAGAACAACTCGTATATATACAAAGCTACATTCAAAAAAAATACATATGCAAACACAATATTATCCATGAATCACCTACATAGATTTAATTATACTTTAGTCGTTAAAAAATATGTTTACTCACCTGTAAAAATAATTTGAACAGAGAACAATTCTGCTTTGAAAAGCAAAACTGCTAGCTTGATCTTCTTTTAAATCTTCTTGCTTTGTTTAGTTGAATTGTACTTGAGTTTGTAAAGTGGTAATGCTTACGTTTTGTTTTCCTAGTTTGTTGTGTTGTGAACAAACTGGAACAAGAGGATGTGTGTGTATATATATATATATATATAAAAGGTTTACAGGGATAAGAAATTTTTGGTACAAAGTTGTTTTCTTTAGTCAGAGACATTTTCTTTGACCAGGCAAGATTTTTTTTTAAAAAAACTGAAATGATTTACAAATGTTGCAAAATGACTTTTGTTTTGTGCTTGAGATGATAGTATTTAATGCATGTCTCCTTCCATGTTTACATCTTATCCAATTGATTTTGTCTGCATATAGATTTGTTTTCTTCTTCTTGCGTTGCATATACAAAATTCACATACTTACATTTCTTGTATGGTTTTGCTTTATACCTTTGTGCTTAATATAAAATTGTTACAGTTATTGTTATTGTGATGCCCCACTTCTATACCCACGCTAGCCAAGGACACTACGGTTTAATGCCGTCAACTAGCGCGGAGAATAAGGCTGTTGAGGAGCGACCATCCGTGTAATTGCTTTGTGTGAGTACCGATATGCCAGATAAAAATATAACCTGCATTTCAAGAGGGAATCTGACATACCGATGCAAACTCAAAGTTACTGCATAGTGGCTATAATATCTTCGGAAACAAATATAGAAATATCATCACACAAATCAGTCACAGAAGTTCATATCTCAAAGGCGGAAACAGATATGCATACTACACATGAAAGTGTATATCAGAGTAGTGGTCAAACAAGACCCACAATATCACAAAAGAATAGTTACAAGTGCTACACAAAAGAATAAGTATACATCAATGAGTCTATATCTCAAATGTATACAACCAAAAACTACTAACCTAAGTAGTTAGCCAAAAGTCATGGTAATAATCCCAGATGAGAAGTCAAGCAGAAGCACCTGTAACATCTCGGTCTGACCCGAGTATTATTTAATAAGAAAATAATAAACGGATTAGTCTAACTATAAATATCAGATAAAATGATATAGAATAAGAGATACGACAAAAACATATGATAACCATAAAGCCATAGTATGCAATTGAAAATCAACCAGAGATTAATCAATATCACAAGAATCTTCGCAAAGATCAAAAGAATGTCATACTCTTTAGTTTTATTCACCAAGTCACAAATATCGACATCATATCGATGCCAATCATAAAAGCTGGTGGATCACAAATTATAGAAATCATCAATAGAAATCCAGAAATCACAAAAAAAGGGGGAGGCCTATCACAAAACGAGAGCATAAAAATTCACCACGTGTATCACAAACGGGACGCTATCCCATGGTCCCTAACCATAGAGCCGGTGCAACGACGTAGTACAATATCGGTACGCCCGAGGAACCCGAAACTCGAATAATTCAAAACAACGACGTAGTACAACGGTATGCCCGATGATCTTGATAAGCTGGCGCATTGTAACGTCCCGCCTTTTCGCACGATTTAAACAGACACACGTGCCAATTCAAACCATACGGAAGGGCGGATTGTTATGGGGTAAATAGGAAAACAGAGAAGAAATAAAATAAAATAAAATCTCACAGCGGAAGGATAAAATATAATAATAAAATATACAGTTTATAAAACTGTTTACAAAACATTAGATTCTTCTTTATACAATTAAATATCAGAGTTCACATACCAATAATATCAATGCAGCGGAATATAGTGTAGTGGAATAATAGTAGATAATAGTAATACAAATCTTCGTCTTCATCCTCCAGAGCTAAAACTTCAAATCCTGAAACGCTCGGACTCACCCGAGCGAATTTGAAAAGACAAAAACACTCGAGTCGGAACTAAAAGAACTTATGTGAGTTAAATCAACAGGAGTAAATATGAGTACAGTAACTCAAGAGATGCTCGGGATTTACATCTCCTAAGGATCCGTTAAACTATTTACTATGTAGTATATTGCGCTATTACAATAGTGTCTAATTGTAAAATAAACTTACTTTTAAATAGCATTAAGGGGTTACCCATATAGCCCTTAACACAGAATATATTCCCATAGTCTATGCAGTACCGTAATCTCCCCCGTACTGGGCGTCGTCAGAGGGCACTCCATAGGTATGGTACAAAACCAAAATCGTATAAGGCGCGCTAGGGTAGGTGACACGGCACAACTAGGCAATGCCAGGGTACATATACCAATTGCTATTCGGGCTGGTGGTAACGCATAGCCGCAGCTACCGCCCACCTCGAACTAACACCCCCAAATCAAAGAAATCAATAGTGGCCACCGAAACAATCCAAAGTCAGAGTATAGTATCGAAGGAGTGCGTTCGATCAGAGGAATGACCTCATTGGCCCGAGAATCGCTCCTGTTTTAGCCACCTTATGCCAACTCACGGGAGTTGGGTCCACGTATTTACCTTACAGGAAACGTCGCCACCAACCTACTTTATTCTGGAATCTCCACCGCGTACACGGTTAGTCAAAGTGGTTTTCGGTATCGACAGAGAGTATGTCCATATCCGATCCCGGTCTCTTTGCTAACCCATCGTTATTATAACACCGCGGTCATTTAAAAATAGTTTATACTTTAAAACCAGAATAAAAATTTCCATTTCAAACTATGAATACGATATCATTTTAAAACCCAAAACAATATGATATAATTTTATCCAAACATATTTCTTTTCCAAAATCATACTGCTTTAAAAATTTATAATATCCGGAAACCAAACATTTGAATTATACTTTCAAAACATAATATTTCGGAATTCATACTTTTAAGAACCATAACTTCTAAAACTTGAATGGTTTGGATATTCAACGGTATATGAAATAAATGTTTTAACTTTAAGGTTACTTTGTAAAGAAAAATAATTTCCATGGCTTTACAAATATATTTCTTTATTTTAAAGTCTAAACCAAAATTTAAATATCATTTCCAAGTTCCAAAATCACTTCAATTCTATATATATATATATATATATATATATATATATATATCCATTTGGAGTATTCATATTTCAAAAACTAAAGTTGGGTTTTATTCTTTCAACAAATTAATGTTCTATTATTTAGTCTTGAATATTCACATAAATTCCATAAATAAAACTCCAATTTCTAGAAATTAAATATTTTCTCAAGTTTACTTTATACTAGAATTTTCATTTTTAATTCATCTTGAAAAGTCCAGTTATAAATATCATACCTTAAAATTTCCAAACTTAAACATATAAAATAAATTTCCAAATTCCCTTTTCTCAATTTTTCATTTTTATTCAACAGTTTTATACACAACTAAATTTTCAAATTTTTAACTTCATATGTATATATATCGAAGAATAATATTTTATAAAATATCAAAACCAAATTTTTATAAACCGTATCCCATCCAAACCATAGAAATCACTTTAAAATAATTTATATATAGACCACGGTGCCTGTATATAATTTTCTATCCTATGGTCAAGTGATACGGATATTTATCATTTCAATCCTCAATTTAAAAATAAAATTTTGCGGTCGTATATCATTTCAAACCACAATCCCGAATGAAACGAAAAATGCATGATAACTTGCAGTTTAATGATATAAAATAAAATATCCATTCATCAACATCATCCATCATCCAAATCACAATCATCATCCAATAAAAATTCAATATCAATATATATCTGATAATATATATCAGGCAATAACTAGCGGTTATATTCAAAAATAAATTTAATCAACTATTAAACCAACAGTTTATATTTAGTAATAAATTTTATAACTGTTTACTAGCAGTTCCTATGCAAATAACTAAATTCTAACTGTCAATTAATATACAATAAATAAAATAAATTAACAGTTAAATTAAATTACGCGATTTAGCAAATATGATGAACAAAACATGCCAAACAGTTATAAATAAATTTCTACTCATATCTAAAATAAATTTAACAAACATAAAAACTTTTAGAAGTTGTGAGTGGGTTAAAACACTCACCTTTTGAATTTAAATCGAATTTAAACCCAAAAATTCGACGGTCTCCAAATCTGTCCAAACCAACGCCAACAGATCCGGAATTTAATTTCGATCCTAACAAAAGAAATCTCACGTAAATCGGAGTCCGTATGTGAAAGTTATTCGATAAAACGCTTGAAAATCAAAATTAAATTTAAAACAAAACAAAAAAAACAAATTCACCCACACAACAGTTCCACGTCAGTACGTTTATCACCTTCCACATCCCTGTACGCAGCCGAAGACACAGAGGGCAACACGAAAAACGAACCCATAAAACAACGTTGACCGCCTGTTTGACCTCGCTCCCTAGCCACCAACGGCCACCGCCGTCGACCCCAATGGCTCCGTTCCACTCGCCTCTTTCTTCTCTCCAGGTTGCACCCCCTCCGGTTCCCCCAAGGTGCCGCGCCGCCGCCTCCAAAACTAGGTCTTCAAACCCTAATTCGAATTAAACTCCAAATCTAACCGTCAAACTGCCGCAAAATTTATTTGGATGCACTCCCCTCGGTTATCTCCACCATACCTAGAAACAGTTTTCCGATCGGGCAAGTTTTGCTGCGGTGATGATGAATGGCCGAAACTGGTTTGAATTTTACTGGACGAACGATAGCTCCAATCGAAAAACAAATCACACCAGCAGATTACGAACACTGAGAACTATGACATATATTTTTATGGAATTTTCTGGAGAGTTTGAATTTTCATTGAAATTTTGAATTAAAATAGATCTAGGTTTTGCAACCATTGAGGAAGAGAAAGAGATGAAGAAAATGAACGTACAGACAAATGATAGAAGATGGAGGCTAGGGTTTATCACAACATATTTATAGACAAATGGTAGTAGGCTAGGTGGGCAAGAATTACGAACGTGCTAAACGGTAGTTGGCCCAAAAAACCCGTTCTGACCCTGGAACGAAATTTATTAAACCCATATATCCAAATAGGTATTTTAAAATATTCTGAACGCGATGGAAAAAGTTTCACGTCCAAATTCGATCGTATGAAAAAGTTATGCTGAAAACAAAATTTCCAAATTGATTTCAAATTGATTTTAATTAAATCGATTTCAAGGCGTTTCGCGTCCGTACGATCAAACGACAGGTCTGATCGTTACGAAACTTGAAACCCTACAATAGTTCACTGATACGGATCCGATGAAACTGGTTTCGTCGAAATCCGAGTCCTTGACAAAAATGGCTATTTTTATATTAATTAAATAAATTAAAAATTAGTCAATTAAATCTAATTTCCCATTTCTTTTTGATAATTGACGATTCTTATTATTATAAATTTTTCAATATGTAAATATTTCCAATTTCATCTGAACTTATATTTACATAATTCCTAAATATTAAATTTCAAATATCACTTCAATTAACGTTAACGTAATAATTATTTATTAATTATTGCAGTTGATTATCAGTTACAATTAATATACTAAATAGATGGTAAATCTTGAATACTGGTTATCCTTAACGTTTTATTTCCCATTTAATTGCAACAACGCAATTCCAAAAAAATTTAACCCAATTAAATAGACAACTCTTTATATTCTAAATCAATTGCAATGGTTTAAAAGTTGCTAAATTTTGATTTCAGTAACACCTTTACTTCGATTCAAAATCAGCAATTACCTATTAAATGCCCCAAAATTCCTATTAAATAAATCTAACAAATCTTCATCATCCATTAGATGAATTAAATATTGCAATCAACTATTTCGTTAATAATTTCCGTTTCACTTTAAAGTATCTAAATTAGCCAATTACAATACTTATTACCCAAATAACTTCAATTTCTTCCAAATAATATTTACATAATTAATTTAAATATTGAATCCATTTAATTGCAAAAAAATTCAATTGATTGCAAATCAATTCTAAATAAATTTGATTTTTATCCAGTTACAACTTAATATTAAATCAGTTTTCGCTTAACTAACAAAGTCATTATTACTTAGAATTTCATTACATTTTATATTTTCACATTTTCATTTTGGTTTCATTTCTTTTCCCGCATAGTTTATAAAAAAAATGGGATTTTCCTTGGTTACAACTTATTTGGATCCAACATTCTTCATTTACCAATTTATTCCACTTTAACTGCAGTAATTTTGGGGATAAATTGACTTTGATTCCAGATTAACATTGACAACAAATAAAATAAGTAACGTACAACAATTATAGTCATTAACTCTATTTCACACGTCTACATTCAGTTACTATTAGAAAATCTTATTGCATTGGTTTTATACAATCGCCATTTACTTTACATTTCATTACTATTTAATATATATATTTATTCATAAATAAATTCGATATTCATTCTTCTTTCCTCCTATTGATAAATAACCTAGTATACATTTTACATATATTCGTTTCATTTCATTCATTTATGGGCATTGCATTGAAATTTATTTATTAACTAATATCAACGTTATTATCATTAATTTAAATTGGATTCCCAATTTTATTCAATACCCTGAACAAATAACATATATATTAATCAAATCCCTACATTTGTATTTCTCATATTCCATAAAAATCAAATCATAACATTTTAAATGATTTTATTAAATTGGAATCTCATTCAAGTCGTAATCTATTAAGTGGAACTAATATGATTCCTTAATTTATTCCCATTTACCGTTTAAAATCTTTCATTGCATTAAAACCATTTACCATTTTCATAAATTTCTCATATTAAATTCCATATCCAGGTGAGAATCCTTTTTCTACTTAATTCATTTGGATTTCATTCTAAATTAAATTAGAAATCCTATTAAATTATCACATTTAAAATTATCGAATTTAACGGGTCGTTACACTCTCCCCCACTCAAAACTTTTCGTCCCCGAAAAGGAAAATGAAGGGAGAAAAAGAATTTAAATAACAATACATCTTATTCAAAATATTTAACCTATAACCAATAATTTACTAAATTCATTACCTTACATAAAATATACTCGTCTTATAATCATTATATCTTTATGTACTTAAATAAATAAAGTTTGGATAACATTTTCAAATAATCTCTAAGTGGTTTCAATCACTAACAATCAAATCAATCCAATAACCATCCATTTCAACAAACAGCATACAAAACAAACAACCATTCGATCAAACAAGCAAATAGTTGTTCGGGTTCAAAATTTGAAATGGTACGGAATGAAAAATAACTATCCAGTGCATCATTTACTCAACAGTCTTAGATGGGACAGAATAGATTATTTATCCATCCAACTACTCCAAATTTCCTTACCCGACCAACCATAAATCAAACAATAACAATTCAACCAACAAATCAACTAACTCATTATAAATTCATTACATACTTTAGTTGTATGATTTCCTGTCTTTTATTCAACCCACATAAATTTTCCTTTTTATAATTTACATTTATTTCTAACAAACTTCCAATTTTATCTTCTCATTCAGTGGTTGTTTCTTTCATTTCTACTTATTACTAACAATTATTCATTTTTGCTTATTTAGGTCATGTAAGTTTCTTTTATTTGTATTATATTTAATGCACTTCTAAATTCCAATCATTTGTATTATATTTAATAATAGCAACCCCTTTTAATTACACTTAAATTCTTAACCTTATAACATTCATTCTTATAAGTAAAGGATTTTATTTATTCATTAACTATGGTTTGCAGTCATTTATTTATATTTCCTACTTTCCATTATATTAAACTAGTAGCATTTTTATCATACTTAAGTTTATAACCATTAAATTCTTATTTATAATAGCAATTCATTGAATACTTCATTTTTTTCCAAAATTTTCTACTTGTATAATATTCTATTCAAATCTCTTATTTAACATTTCAACTTTTCATATTTGGTAAGTTATATATGTTAAAGAAAATGCAAAAGAACTTATACAAATTTTATCTCTTCTTTTAATTAAATTTAATGTTCAACAATATTACTTTTTGCCTCATATGTTAAAAATTTCAAATTTCCCTTTACAACTTTGCATTAATTTCTCTTACCTAAATTAGAGATTTCAATTCATTAATTACTTACCTTTTATTTCACTAAACTAAATTAAACAATTAATTAATGGAAATTTAGGAATTAAATACCGGGTCAGATTTCAATTATTTTTAAAAATAATAGATAAATATATTCTTATAACTTATATACCTCTAATTATACTCAAAACAATTAAAATTTTGATATTTTCAAAATAAATCCGCAGTAGAATTTACTACAGTGGCCTTTCCCCTTCGAAACTCGAAAATGAAAGTCGATGATGCGGCCGCCATCACCGAAATTATTTTCCAGCGACAGAGAGGAAAGTACAAAATTTATTTTCTCCAAAATCTTCTTTAAAACAATTTTTCCGAATTTTAAAATGAAATATTTATATCGAAAAATATATATAACAATATTATTATACTTTAAAAATCCTTTGAAAGAAAATTTTAAAAATCCCGGACTTAAGTCCTAAAATTTCCAAATTTCATTGATTTTATTTTCAATCTCATTTTACCTATTATTTAAAATTTTATTCCTAACAACCAATCTATTGCAACCAACAATATATATATATAATACCTTTATAAAATATTTTATATATAGAAAATATAATAGGCAAAGTTATTTCATTCACCTAAAAAAACAAATATTATGTCGGTCTGTCCTATTAAGTGTTTAGAAATCCCTATTGATGTCATAGCGTCCCATGCACCAACCAGAATTTATAAATACAAAACGGAACAGATTAACACAATATCAAAATCCTTTTATAACACTAACAAATACGCTCACTCATATATATACACTCAGCGACTCCCATAGAGTATTACTACCCTATTAACAAAGAGTCAAACCCCACAAAGCTAAGGTTTATCGCTAAACCAAAGCTCTGATACCAATTGTAACGTCCCGCCTTTTCGCACGATTTAAACAGACACACGTGCCAATTCAAACCATACGGAAGGGCGGATTGTTATGGGGTAAATAGGAAAAAAGAGAAGAAATAAAACAAAATAAAATCTCACAGCGGAAGGATAAAATATAATAATAAAATATACAGTTTATAAAACTGTTTACAAAACATTAGATTCTTCTTTATACAATTAAATATCAGAGTTCACATACCAATAATATCGATGCAGTGGAATATAGTGTAGTGGAATAATAGTAGATAATAGTAATACAAATCTTCGTCTTCGTCCTCCAGAGCTAAAACTTCAAATTTTGAAATGCTCTGACTGACCCGAACGAATTTGAAAAGACAAAAACACTCGAGTCAGAACTAAAAGAACTTATGTGAGTTAAATCAACAGGAGTAAATATGAGTGCAGTAACTCAAGAGATGCTCGGGATTTACATCTCCTAAGGATCCGTTAAACTATTTACTATGTAGTATACTGCGCTATTATAATAGTGTCTAATTGTAAAATAAACTTACTTTTAAATAGCGTTAAGGGGTTACCCATATAGCCCTTAACACAGAATATATTTCCATAGTCTATACAGTACCGTAATCTCCCCCGTACTAGGCGTCGTCAGAGGGCACTCCATAGGTATGGTACAAAACCAAAATCGTACAAGGCGCGCTAGGGTAGGTGACACGGCACAACTAGGCAATGCCAGGGTAGATATACCAATTGCTATCCGGGATGGTGGTAACGCATAGCCGCAGCTACCGCCCACCTCGAACTAACACCCCCAAATCAAAGAAATCAATAGTGGCCACCGAAACAATCCAAAGTCAGAGTATAGTATCGAACGAGTGCGTTCGATCAGAGGAATGACCTCATTGGCCCGAGAATCGCTCCTGTTTTAGCCACCTTATGCCAACTCACGGGAGTTGGGTCCACGTATTTACCTTACAGGAAACGTCGCCACCAACCTACTTCATTCTGGAATCTCCACCGCGTACACGGTTAGTCAAAGTGGTTTTCGATATCGACAGAGAGTATGTCCATATCCGATCCCGGTCTCTTTGCTAACCCATCGTTATTATAACACCGCGGTCATTTAAAAATAGTTTATACTTTAAAACCAGAATAAAAATTTCCATTTCAAACTATGAATACGATATCATTTTAAAACCCAAAATAATATGATATCATTTTATCCAAACATATTTCTTTTCCAAAATCATACTGCTTTAAAAATTTATAATATCTGGAAACCAAACATTTGAATTATACTTTCGAAACATAATATTTCGGAATTCATACTTTTAAGAACCATAACTTCTAAAACTTGAATGGTTTGGATATTCAACGGTATATGAAATAAATGGTTTAACTTTAAGGTTACTTTGTAAAGAAAAATAATTTCCATGGCTTTACAAATATATTTCTTTATTTTAAAGTCTAAACCAAAATTTAAATATCATTTCCAAGTTCCAAAATCACTTCAATTATATATATATATATATATATATATATATATATATATATCCATTTGGAGTATTCATATTTCAAAAACTAAAGTTGGGTTTTATTCTTTCAACAAATTAATGTTCTATTATTTTGTCTTGAATATTCACATAAATTCCATAAATAAAACTCCAATTTCTAGAAATTAAATATTTTCTCAAGTTTACTTTATACTAGAATTTTCATTTTTAATTCATCTTGAAAAATCCAGTTATAAATATCTTACCTTAAAATTTCCAAACTTAAACATATAAAATAAATTTCCAAATTCCCTTTTCTCAATTTTTCATTTTTATTCAACAGGTTTATACACAACTAAATTTTCAAATTTTTAACTTCATATGTATATATATCGAAGAATAATATTTTATAAAATATCAAAACCAAATTTTTATAAACCGTATCCCATCCAAACCATAGAAATCACTTTAAAATAATTTATATATAGACCACGGTGCTTGTATATAATTTTCTATCCTATGGTCAAGTGATATGGATATTTATCATTTCAATCCGCAACTTAAAAATAAAATTTTGCGGTCGTATATCATTTCAAACCACAATCCCGAATGAAACGAAAAATGCATGATAACTTGCAGTTTAATGATATAAAATAAAACATCCATTCATCAACATCATCCATCATCCAAATCACGATCATCATCCAAAAAAAATTCAATATCAATATATATCTGATAATATATATCAGGCAATAACTGGCGGTTATATTCAAAAATAAATTTAATCAACTATTAAACCAACATTTTATATTTAGTAATAAGTTTTATAACTGTTTACTAGCAGTTCCTATGCAAATAAATAAATTCTAACTGTCAATTAATATGCAATAAATAAAATAAATTAACAGTTAAATTAAATAACGCGATTTAGCAAATATGATGAACAAAACATGCCAAACAGTTATAAATAAATTTCTACTCATATATAAAATAAATTTAACAAACATAAAAACTTTTAGAAGTTGTGAGTGGGTTAAAACACTCACCTTTTGAATTTAAATCGAATTTAAATCCGATTTAAACCCAAAAATTCAACGGTCTCCAAATCTGTCCAAACCAGTGCCAACAGATCCGGAATTTAATTTCGATCCTAACAAAAGAAATTTCGCGTAAATCGGAGTCTGTATGTGAAAGTTATTCGATAAAACGCTTGAAAATCAAAATTAAATTTAAAAAAAAAAAAAAACAAACTCACCCACACAACAGTTCCACGTCAGCACGTTTATCACCTTCCACATCCCTGTACACGGCCGAAGACACATAGGGCATCACGAAAAATGAACCCATAAAACAACGTTGACCGCCTGTTTGACCTCGCTCCCTAGCCACCAACGGCCACCGCCGTCGACCCTAATGGCTCCGTTCCACTCGCCTCTTCCTCCTCTCCAGGATGCACCCCCTCCGGTTCCCCCAAGGTGCCGCGCCGCCGCCTCCAAAACTAGGTCTTCAAACCCTAATTCGAATTAAACTCCAATCTAACCGTCAATCTGCCGCAAAATTTATTTGGATGCACTCCCCTCGGTTATCTCCACCATACCCAGAAACAGTTTTCCGATCGGGCGAGTTTTGCTGCGGTGATGATGAATGGCCGAAACTGGTTTGAATTTTACTGGACGAACGATAGCTCCAATCGAAAAACAAATCACACCAGCAGATTACGAACACTGAGAACTATGACATATATTTTTATGGAATTTTCTAGAGAGTTTGAATTTTCATTGAAATTTTGAATTAAAATAGATCTAGGTTTTGCAACCATTGAGGAAGAGAAAGAGATGAAGAAAATGAACGTACAGACAAATGATAGAAGATGGAGGCTAGGGTTTATCACAACATATTTATAGACAAATGGTAGTAGGCTAGGTGGGCACGAATTACGAACGTGCTAAACGGTAGTTGGCCCAAAAAGCCCGTTCTGACCCTGGAACGAAATTTATTAAACCCATATATCCAAATAGGTATTTTAAAATATTCTGAACGCGATGGAAAAAGTTTCACGTCCAAATTCGATCGTATGAAAAAGTTATGCTGAAAACAAAATTTCCAAATTGATTTCAAATTGATTTTAATTAAATCGATTTCAAGGCGTTTCGCGTCCGTACGATCAAACGACAGGTCCGATCGATACGAAACTTGAAACCCTACAATAATTCACTGATACGAATCCGATGAAACTGGTTTCGTCGAAATCCGAGTCCGTGACAAAAATGGCTATTTTTATATTAATTAAATAAATTAAAAATTAGTCAATTAAATCAAATTTCCCATTTCCTTTTTATAATTGACGATTCTTATTATTATAAATTTTTCAATATGTAAATATTTCCAATTTCATCTAAACTTATATTTACATAATTCCTAAATATTAAATTTCAAATATCATTTCAATTAACGTTAACATAATAATTATTTATTATTTATTGCAGTTGATTATCAGTTACAATTAATATACTAAATAGATGGTAAATCTTGAATACTGGTTATCCTTAACATTTTATTTCCCATTTAATTGCAACAACGCAATTCCAAAAAAATTTAACCCAATTAAATAGACAACTCTTTATATTCTAAATCAATTGCAATGGTTCAAAAGTTGCTAAATTCTAATTTCAGTAATCCCTTTACTTCGATTCAAAATCAGCAATTACCTATTAAATGCCCCAAAATTCCTATTAAATAAATCTAACAAATCTTTATCATCCATTAGATGAATTAAATATTGCAATCAACTATTTCGTTAATAATTTCCGTTTCACTTTAAAGTATCTAAATTAGCCAATTACAATACTTATTACCCAAATAACTTCAATTTCTTCCAAATAATATTTACATAATTAATTTAAATATTGAATCCATTTAATTGCAAAAAAATTCAATTGATTGCAAATCAATTCTAAATAAATTTGATTTTTATCCAGTTACAACTTAATATTAAATCAGTTTTCACTTAACTAACAAAGTCATTATTACTTAGAATTTCATTACATTTTATATTTTCACATTTTCATTTTGGTTTCATTTCTTTTCCCACATAGTTTATAAAAAAATGGGATTTTCCTTGGTTACAACTTATTTGGATCCAACATTCTTCATTTACCAATTTATTCCACTTTAACTGCAGTAATTTTGGGGATAAATTGAATTTGATTCCAGATTAACATTGACAATAAATAAAATAAGTAACGTACAATAATTATAGTCATTAACTCTATTTCACACGTCTACAGTCAGTTACTATTAGAAAATCTTATTGCATTGGTTTTATACAATCGCCATTTACTTTACATTTCATTACTATTTAATATATATATTTATTCATAAATAAATTCGATATTCATTCTTCTTTCCTCCTATTGATAAATAACCTAGTATACATTTTACATATATTCGTTTCATTTCATTCATTTATGGGCATTGCATTGAAATTTATTTATTAACTAATATCAACGTTATTATCATTAATTTAAATTGGATTCCCAATTTTATTCAATACCCTGAACAAATAACATATATATTAATCAAATCCCTACATTTGTATTTCTCATATTCCATAAAAATCAAATCATAACATTTTAAATGATTTTATTAAATTGGAATCTCATTCAAGTCGTAATCTATTAACTGGAACTAATATGATTCCTTAATTTATTCCCATTTACCGTTTAAAATCTTTCATTGCATTAAAACCATTTACCATTTTCATAAATTTCTCATATTAAATTCCATATCCAGGTGAGAATCCTTTTTCTACTTAATTCATTTGGATTTCATTCTAAATTAAATTAGAAATCCTATTAAATTATCACATTTAAACTTATCGAATTTAACGGGTCGTTACACGCAACAACGTAGTACAAAGGTACGTTCGATGGACCGAACTCCATAAAAGAACATGGGTCGCTAGCCCACAAAAATTGAATCGAAACTCCAAATAATACATAGGTCGTTAGCCTATAAAAGAAATGAGACGAAGCTCAATAATACATAGGTCGTTAGCCTATAAAAGAAATGAGACGAAACTCAATAATACATAGGTCGTTAGCCTACAAAAGAAAAGAGACGAAACTCAATAAAAGGAGGTACCATCCCCTACGTGGATAAAGAAACATAGCATATCGCTAGTGTAAATCACAAAATGATTATCATCGATCATCAAGAATTGTCAATTACACTAAGCTAGTAAATATATGAGCTTAGCTTCATGTCCCATAACCACTAGCTTAACTTAAATATTTACGAACAAACTACAAGTCTCCACTCGAAAATTGTCACAAGAAATTCAATCGAACAAGTCCAAGAATTAACCGACGAAGTAAATGCAAGCGTTTCATACCACTTGTTTTACTAAGCCGTTTAATTAGATTTCTCATACGAGTGAGGTAAAGGTTTATATGTACTAATAGATTGGAAAACGGTTTAAGAAATGAGCTTTGTAATAAAATAGTGTTGAAATTGCTTTAATGAAAGAGTTTTGATATTTACTACTAGTATAGAAAACCTTTATATTTTTAAAGTGACAAATCACAAAAAACGATTGTAGAAATAATCAATCACTAAAATTCACATACGAAGACGTGAATTAATTCCAAAGAAATCGATATCAAATCCATCAAAATGGATATTTCCAAAAATCCCAAAGAAAATGTCATCAAAGTCGATAATAGATGATAACAACAAAAGGGAATCAACACAATCGATAAAATTGGAATTCTTAAAAAAAATAGGCAAGCCGGCAAAACACAGCATATTCAGCCGTCTGAAACATTTGGTTCAGACGTCAGAATCTTGAAAATAAGAAGTTTTCCAGAATGTAATTCAGACGTCTGAACCAAATATTGCAGACGTCTGAAATAGGTGTTTTTAGCCTATTTCCTTTCTGTTTGAAATCAAGCCAATTCAGACGTTTGAAATTCCAGATTCAGACGTTTGAAACTGGAATTCAGAGCATTTCCTGAACCTCAACCAAAATTGGCCAAATGAATATCGGAAGTGAACGGATGAGCAATTGATGACTAAGGATTTACGCCATGCGACAACCCAGCCTTAACGGCTCTTCGATACGCCTCAAATATCAATGTCCAAATATCCATAATAGGATTTTCATAGATTTTGATTTCAAAACACCAAAAATTGAAATTTACAATAAATCAATCCAAACCAAAATCAATTGCACAAGAATAAGTGTTAGGAATTCATACCTAACAATCGAAGATAATTATAGACTAAGATGTGAGATAAAAATCTCACCTTTAAACCCAAAACTATGAAGAAGAAGCTATAGAGCAATGGCAAGAACAATCACTCTTCAATTCCAACCCAAAGAGCTTGAGTCTAAGCTTAAAAGAAAAACATTTCCTAAATTAGGTTTAGGAATTTCTGAAATTGGTAAGAGAATGAGTTAGAGAAGAAGAAGAGGAGGCTTACCAAAGCTTGTTCTATAAATTTGGAGCTAGAACTTGATTTGCAAATAGAAACTAGGGCTTGGAGTTTTAATTTCCCGTTCCTCTCTCCATTGATGCTAAAGCTTGAGTATTAGGAAATAAAAATGAAGTAATGAAAAGAAGAGGGGTGAAGCTTGGGTCTAATGGGCTGAAACAAAACCAAATCCCTAAGCGAAAAAGTAGCAAAATTCCACTAACTCCAAACATATCAAAGTTTACATTCAAAAAGGTCGCAAAAGTCATTTTGAACTCAATGGGGGTAGTCTCGAGTCCTAATTCAACTGTTTGCAAAAAGTAGCTTTTGGACTAAAATCCGACCAACGATGAAATATTTAGATGAAATATTTAAATAAATATTTAAATACTCAATCGTAAAATATGCGGGTTGTTACAGACTCCCCTCCTTAAAGAAATTGCCTCCTCGCAATATTTAAGAAGAAAATATAAAGTAACAACCATAAAAGCATATTCAACACAAAAGAAGTTTGAAAATAAAAAGTTCACCTCAAAGAGCACAAGAAAGTAAGTCCGGATGTGTTCGCTCGATGAATTCTATGGATTCCCAAGAACAATCCTTAGGATTTGAGGACCATTGAACCTTCATAAGAGGAACATCTTTATTTCGAAGGCGTTTAATCTCCGAAGCAATGATACAAATAGGATGTTGCTCATAAGTCAAATTAGGTGAAACCTTAATTTCTTCCACAATACCGGGCTCAAGAATAGAATCGGAATCTCGAAGGCATTTCCGTAGTTGAGAAACGTGAAACACGTCATGAATAGCAGAAAACTGAGCCGGTAATAAGAGGCGATAAGCCACGGAACCAATACGTTCGGTGATGGGAAATGGACCAAGATATCGAGGTGCTAATTTCCCGATCGACTGAAACGCACAACACCCTTCATAGGTGAAACACGAACAAACACAAAATATCCCACAGAAAATTCTAATTTCCTTCTTCGGTTATCGGCGTAGGATTTTTGTCTACTTTGGGCCCTTTCACCCTGTGCCGAATAAGGTCAATCTTTTCTGTGGAATCACGAATGAAGTCAGGACCTAAAACCAGCTTCTCACCGGCCTCAAGCCAACAAGAAGGAGATCGGCATGCCTTCCATAGAGTGCCTCGAAAGCTGCCATACCAATACTAGATTGAAAGTTATTGTTATAGTAAAAGTCAACAAAAGAAATATGATCTTTCCAACTTCCACCAAAATCAAGAACACATGCACGAAGAAGATCTTCAAGAGTTTGATTCACACGCTCGGTTTGTCCATCGGACTGAGGATGATAAGCGGTGCCAAAATTAAGCTTCGTTCCCAACGCTTTTTGAAGACTCTTCCAAAATCCACTAGTAAACAATGGATCATGATCACTAACAATAGAAGTAGGAACTCCATGGAATTTAACAATTTCTTTAATAAAGAGCTTGACCAAAAGAGGAACGGTCCGGTTAGATCGAACGGGAATAAAATGGGCGGATTTAGTAAGTCTATCAACTATCACCCATAAGCTATCATGACCTAAACGAGAACGGGGAAGGCCGTCAATAAAATCCATGGAAAATTGATCCCACTACCAAATTGGAATTTTTAAAGGTTGCAATAACCCATCGGGCCTTTGATGCTCGGCCTTGACAAGTTGGCAAGTCATGCAACACTTAACAAAGTTAGCAATATCATATTTCATTCCCTCCCAATAATAAAGTTGCCTCATATCCGCGTACATTTTACTACTGCCGGGATGAATGATAAATTTAGAACGATGAGAATCTTCTAAAATGTCTTTACGAAGATCACAAATATTTGGCACGATAAGTCTACCAAATTTTTGAATGCCGCCACGAGAATCAATATCGAAGTCTTTCAAACTTTCAATACCAATTTTATCCCTACAACTTTGGCTAAGAAGAGCCAATTCGGGATCTAGCTTTTGAGCTTCAAGAATGCGGTCCAAGAGAGAAGGATGAGCCTCAAGGCTACATAAAACAAGAGATGAACAAAAATCGGATACACGATCTCGAATCTCACGAGTGGATAAAATCTTGAGATCATTCCATTTGGATATCATCATGGAAACAACCTCTTGTTGCTTGCGACTAATTGCATCGGCAACCCGATTTCTCTTTCCGGGAGTATAAAGAATATCAAGATCATATGATGCAAGAAATTCGAGCCAACGCTGTTGATGCAAATTAAGTTCCTTTTGAGAAAATAAATATTTCAAAGATTTATGGTCGGTGTAAAGAATAAACTTTTCTCCCAAAAGATAATGACGCCAAATTCGAAGGGCGAAAACAATAGCCGCAAGCTCTAAATCGTGAGTGGCGTATCTAGTCTCGGCTGGCTTCAATTGCCTAGAAGCATAAGCAATAACATGTTCTCTTTGCATAAGAACGACACCCAAACCAATGCGACTAGCATCAGTATAAACAATAAACTCTTGATTCCCCTCGAGAATAACAAGAATAGGAGCATCAGGAAGGAGTTCTTTTAATTTCTGAAAAGAAGCTTCACATTTGTCCGACCAAATGCATTTAACAGCTTTCTTTGTTAAGCTAGTAAGAGACACGACAATTTTAGAGAAGTGTTTAATAAAATGACGGTAATAACTCGCCAATCCGAGAAAACTACGGATCTCCAGCACACTCTCCGGTCTCTTCCAATTTTGAATCGCTTCAATCTTTGTAGGATCCATGGAAATTCCGGATTCGGAAATATTATGACCAAGAAACTTCACACGAGATTGTCAAAAGTGGCATTTAGAAAACTTTGCTTTCAATTGATTGCTCCTAAGAGTTTCTAGCACAATCTGAAGATACTTTTCATGCTCCTCCCCGATTTTAGAATACACAAGAATGTCATCAATAAAGATGAGAACGAATCGATCGAGGAAGTCTTTGAAGCTCTATTCATATGGTCAACGAAATAAGCCGGAGCGTTCGTTAAACCAAATGGCATAACAAGCCATTCATAAGATCCATAACGAGTGCGGAACGATGTCAAAGGAATGCTATCCTTTACAATACGAAGCTGATGAAAACCGGTTGCTAAGTCTAATTGTGAAAAGACTCTAGCACCACTAAGTTGATCGAATAAATCATCAATCCGAGGTAAAGGATATTTATTTTTGATAGTAAGATCATTAAGCTTGCGGTAGTCAACGCAAAGTCTAAGTGTACCATCGGATTTCTTCACGAAAATAGCCGAAGCTCCCCAAGGCAAGGAACTAGAGCGAATAAATTGCTTCGTCTCCAATTTGGATAATTTTTTGCGCATCTCCTCATTTTCCTTATTGGACATGCGATAAGGACGAGTAATAGGTAGAGCTCCAGGAATTAGATTAATTCTGAATTCAATTACATGCTTAGGTGGTAATCCTAAAATGGGCTCAAATATGTCGGAAAATTCACGAACAACGTGAATAAGAGAAATGACATCTTCCTCGTCATCATTATCGTCATCATGAGGATTTAAAGAATATAAAGATGTAACCAAGTTGGAATCCAAATCTTTAAGATTAATATAAATCTACTTAACAGATTGAGGATGTCGGAGATGAATAGCCCGCTCAGGACATAGGATTTGAGCTTCGTAGTGGTTAAGCCAATCCATTCCCAAAATCATTCGAAAGCCTAAATAACGCATGACATGCAAATTGGCTCGGAAAGAAAAATCATACAAAATAATCTCGACATCTTTACAAAGTAAACTAATTGTTGTGGATCCACCAACCGGATTTGCAATTCTCAAGGAAGTCATTAAAGCAACAACACTTAAAGAAAAAGTATCAACAAGTTCTTTTGATATAAAAGAATGGGACGCACCCGTATCAAAAAGAACCCGAATAGGTTGATCACGAAATAAAATAATGCCATCGAGGATAGGATGAGAAATACCCTGACCACGAGAAGTGTTGATAGGGGCTTGTACAACATTTAACTTTCCCTCTTTCATGCCTTGAAGTTTGGGACATGAAGATAAAAGATGACATGAACTTATGCAATAACGACAAAAGAGAGGTTTCGGACATCTATTGGCACAATGGTCTTTAGAACCACAATTGTAGCATTGCCCACTACTAGGGCAGAAGTCTTTGCCACCGGAGTGCTTGCTTCCCTTTCTTATTGGGATAAGGACCTTTGAATTTAATAGGCCTTTTCTTGTTGTTGTTGAATTTTGGTTTGGCACTCACAACTTCAACATCACTTTCTTTATCTGCCTTTTCAAGTCGAAGAGCGATATCAACGAGTTGATCAAAAGAAACTTCTAACTTTAGTAGTAATGTCTTCTTGAGATTTTTGTTCAAGCCATAAATAAATCTTTGGTTCTTCTTTAATGGGGTGTTTATATATTCGACCCCGTATTTAGAAAGTGACTCAAATGATGCGACATAGTCTGCCATGGAGGATTCACCTTGAACAAGGTCTGTGAAACGACGAGCCAATGTCACCTTCTCAGCTTCTGGCACAAATTTTAACTCGAATCGTTCCCGAAATTTTTCCCAAGTAAGATCCGCTTCAATAATTTCAGAAATAAGAAGCTCATACTAATCTAATGCTCTTTCTTGGAGCATACTTGAAGCTAGTTGGACACGGTGAAGATCAATTAGATTCATGCGAGTAAAGATGCGATCGCATGTTTTGAGCCAAGCTTGGACCTGAATGACACTTTCAGAACCCATAAATGGCTTCCCACCCAAGTTGGTATAGTCACTGCACAAACGTGCAAATCCGGACATAGGGTGAGTAGGCTCTGGATTGGGTCCGGCAGCTTGAGCATTCTTCACGAGATCTAAAAGCTGCTGGGCAGACATAAATACTCCATCCTGGGGAGTAGCATTAGATTGACCGATGCTGGGACGACCAGGTCTAACCATTTCCCTTCTTTAAGAAAGAAAGAAAGAAGAAGAAAAAGGTTATTCACAAAATGAATATCAAACAATAATGATTGCTAAAACAAGGAATCATAAAAGAAAATAGGATAGAACGGTTCGAAGACCCGAATAAAATCCTAAGGCAGACTCCTAAGATGAACTTAGGATGATGGTCCTTGTTAAATTATCCTACATTGTTCCGAAGTTTGGCTCTGATACCATGCTGTGACGCCCCACCTCTATACCCAGGCTAGCCAAGGACACTACGGTGTAATGCCGTCAACTAGCGCGGAGAATAAGGCTGTTGAGGAGCGACTATCCGTGTAATTTCTTTGTGCGAGTACCGATATGCCAGATAAAAATATAACCTGCATTTCAAGAGGGAATCTGACATACCGATGCAAACTCAAAGTTACTGCATAGTGGCTATAATATCTTCGGAAATCAATATAGAAATATCATCACACAAATCAGTCACAGAAGTTCATATCTCAAAGGCGGAAACAGATATGCATACTACACATGAAAGTGTATATCAAAATAGTGGTCAAACAAGACCCACGATATCACAAAAGTATAGTTACAAGCGCTACACAAAAGAATAAGTATACATCAATGAGTCTATATCTCAAATGTATACAACCAAAAACTACTAATCTAAGTAGTTAGCCAAAAGTTAGTATAATAAATCCTAGATGAGAAGTCAAGCAGAAGTACCTGTAACATCTCGGTCTGACCTGAGTATTATTTAATAAGAAAATAATAAACGGATCAGTCTAACTATACATATCTGATAAAATGATATAGAATACGAGATACGACAAAAACGTATGATAACTATTAAGCCATACTATGATAAGTATGTAATTGAAAATCAACCAGAGATTAATCAATATCACAAGAATCTTCTTAAAGATCAAAAGAATGTCATACTCTTTAGTTTTATTCACCAAGTCACAAATATCGACATCATATCGATGCCAATCATAAAAGCTGGTGGATCTCAAATTCTAGAAATCATCAATAGAAATCCAGAAATCACAAAAAAAGGGGAGGCCTATCACAAAACGGGAGATCTATACCAAAAATTGAATTCTCAAATGCTTAACTTAAATTCATTTCAATTACAAATCAATTTATGAACCGTGTTTTATAATTTCATCTATTTATATCATGTTACAATAGTCAATGGTTTGCAAAGCAATAATGATAACCAAACATTAACATTTTCTTACAACCAATTCATTGAACTATTTTATTTCAGAAAATTATACCTTTATATATATAATATAATCATACACAAAATTATTTCCTTTATAAATTTTAAAAACATTATTGTGTCAGTTTGCTTTGTTCAAATGTTTTGGAATTCTTATCGATAGCATTAGCTAGACGAATCGATCAAAACCCAAAATTCAAACTTGACATTTCAAACAACACAATATATAAAACATTTTTATATTGATTACAAATACACTCTCTCATAGGATGGTACAAAATAGATTTAGGACAAGGATAGAGTTCAAATTTAGAGAGACCCTAATTACAGAGAATTCCAACAAGGAAGATAGGCTCGAGACGAAGATAAGTTAATTAAATTACAAAATAAAATAGATAGGTGGACTAATAATGAACGCGGCGACTTTAACGGGTCAACCGAGATTCCATGAATAAGATCGGTGCAGAAATTCAATTTCCTGCTTAAAGGGAAGAGATGTACTTCACCCAAAACAACAGGATGATCCCTAACTATAGGGGTGGAGTTGAGATCATTAGGCTGAACATTAGATGAAAAGTTAGAACCGCCTACTTAATCTAGAGGCATTCGACATTCGATCACGAGAGAATTACCCGGGTCGTCTACTATTGAAACATTCAGGAATTGCAAGAGATAATAGCATCAAATCGAGGATATAGAAATCATTGGTGAATCAATGCTTAAAGGTTTTTCACCCCTTTACAAATCACACAAGATTGGCGGGGCCGCCGATGGAACTAGACACGCACAAGGATGAAATTTCCAAATTGAGGTGGCAAGATGTTCTTCAATTTATTATAGGGATCAATCGAAGTGGAGGTATGGGATGCTCAAGAATCATGAAGAACATGAACAAGAAGAGACCAGAGTCGATTTCAGAACAAAGGGGAAAATTCCAAATTTCAAAAGAAATCTGAATCAAAGAGGAAGAAACTCAAGTTCAAACAAAGATGATTCTGTAATTAAATTTACTCTATATGTTAAGTTTTGCCTAAACCAGAGCTCCGATACCACTTGTAACGACCCGGTATTTTGAACCATTCGCATCCGCACATTTCGGACTTGAATTGCTCAAAACAATATATTGTTAATTTATATTTGGCAAAACTTAGCATATGCAGTAAATAAATCAATCATAGAATCATAGACACATAGTATTACAACAATAAGCAGCGGAATAGATAAGTAGTAGTTTATGAAGCTACTATAAAGCATCAGAGTTGGAAACAAAATACAACAGAATCTCAAATATGAATGAATCTTTAATATATAAGCAACCAACGAATCTGATCATAGATGACTGGAATAAACTGAAATAACTGAAAGCTGACTAGATATACGATAGATCTTCATGCAAAGCTTCATACTCCAAAGGTGAGTCTCAAATACTCTATCACTCAGTTTGACCTGAGCAAAAAGCAAAATGCAAAACACTCGAGTCAGGATTAACATTCTTATATTAATAAATTCAACTCAAGTGCAATGTCAACTGAAATACAAGTAACTTAAAGGATATTTGGTATTTCCATCCTCTAAGGATCCATGGAACTATCTGCTATGCAGTAATATACGCATATGTCTATAGTAAAGTAAACTATTAAAATATCGTTAATGTGTTACTCATATCCCCCTTAACACATTTTATATATTCGCATAGTCTATACAGTACCGTACCTCCCTCCGTAAACTGAAGGGCTATCAGAGGGCACTCCATAGGTATGGTACAAACCAAACTCGTAGAAGGTGCGATAAGGCACTCGAGGCAATGCCAGGGCAGATATACCATATGCACTCCCGGACTGGTGGTAACGCATAACAGCTACTACCGCCCACCCCATGACACACTCCCAAATCAAAGGGTGCACCCAATTAAATCGCAAAAGCAATAGAATGGTATCAAAGAAGTGTGTCCGACAAAAGAAATGACCCCACTTAGACCGGTATAGCTCCTGTTTAGCCACATCAAGCAGACTCATAGAAGCCAGGGCTACGTAAATACCATATAGAATCATCTCTAAACCATCCTACTTCGTTCTGGAATCTCCACCACGTATATAGTTGTTAAAGTGATTTTTGGTGTTGTCGGAGAGTATGACAATATCTGATCCCGGTCTCTTTAAGAATCAAACGCTTATTTCACACCGTGGTCATTTCATTTCAAATAGTTCATACTTCATATCAAAATATCATATTCATTTCGAAACCTTATCAATTCAATATCATTA
Source organism: Allium cepa (assembly GCA_030765085.1). Classification (NCBI taxonomy): domain Eukaryota; kingdom Viridiplantae; phylum Streptophyta; class Magnoliopsida; order Asparagales; family Amaryllidaceae; genus Allium; species Allium cepa. The sequence continues at coordinate 376,187,509 of CM060931.1, forward strand.
TTCACTTTAAATGATATTCATTTCCAAAATCGTAACACTTTCAAAATTATAACACTTTCGACATCATAACATTTTTATATCATAGCACCTTTGAAATTCATAACAGTCCAACTTAACTGTAGATATTAAAAAAAGTACATATATTAAAATAGTTATATATTGAAAAAAATTATATATTAAAAATACTTTATATAATAAAATTAGTTTCCTCCAATTTCGCATGTCGATTCAAATCGTATTAAATTCCAAAATTTCAATTTAAATCAATTCCAGTTTCACCATTTCAATTTAAAGGTCAAAGATTCAATTCAAATTCTCTATAAACCATTTCACTTTATATCAATTTCAAATCCAAGTTTGAACTATCACTCAATTCCAATAAGATTCAAATTTAAATATTCAACATTTACAATATAAATTTCATTTATATTTCAACATTTAACTTTTAGATTTGTTCAAATTGGAATGTATCCACTTAATCATTTCAATAACAATTTATTAAAATCCCAATTTATAAATTTAAATCAATAACAAATATTCAATGTCAATTTTATTAAATATTCAGAATATTCCTTTAAGTGCATTTTATCAAATTAAGTTATAAATCATGTTTTTCAACATCTAAAATGTAACACCCCACCCCGAGACCCGACTTAGTAAAGAGAATTAACAAGTAATTCCGTCTACTAAAGCGGAGAATAGGGCTGGTTAAGGGCGACCATCTATAACTTTGTCTTAAACATCTACTGAATACGTCGATAAATGCAATATAATTTTTTTTTCTTTTCTATCTCAATGGATTGACATACACAGTAAATGTTTATCTAAAACTATAGGTGGTTGACGGATCTATCAGAGCAAAATACAATAACTAAATGTAAAGCACATCACAGAACAGTAATCGACATCATATATACATATACACTGATACATGTTTAGTAAAATGCAATATGAATACAATAAAGGTGGTACTCGACCATACCATATACATCAAATCAAATGTAAAAAAAAATCAGAGTATGCGGAAGAAATAAACCACTCAAGCGAAAGAAGAGATGATATCCAACACCAACTTCAAGCTAAGTCCAATAGATGATACCTGAAACAACTCGGTCTGACCCGAGTATAAATACACGGGTCAGTCTAGCTACACAAATCAGTCAATATCGATAATATGAAGCAGAATGGATATAGTGATACTTCTTCTCGAATGAGGAGAAGGATTAGATAACTCATAGCTCAATACTTGAGTAACAAATGCTACCTAAGTGACTAAATACCTCGAAAGAGGTAACTCAAATTCAATACTCTAATAAAACACAAGTGCCTCATATCATTAGCGATAACCCATAATGAACTCAAATCAATTCATATAAAACTCAAGCAAAACTCAAATGGTTCGATGAACCATTACTCCAAAAAGAAGAAAACTCATCTCAATCACAAATAGAAGTCATGAAAGCAACACAAGACAACTCCATAAGAATGTGAGATCTCAAACTCATAAGTAGGCCAAGGCGGCTAAATCTCACAAATACATCTCAATCATAAAAACTCATGGAACTCGACACAAATTCAAACTTAATAAAGAATTCGATGCATGTCAAAAACTTAGAAAATCTTAACACTAATGCGCCAAAAACAGCGAATTCAAAATCAGAAAACCCGAATTGGCCATATCCCTGACTGCAATACCGAAGCAATGCTGCACGTGCTAAACTCAGATGGCCGAAGCCTTAGACAAGGTCGCTAACACCTTCCAAAGCAGTTCTTCCTGGTGACAAGGTCGCTGACACCTTTCCAAAGCAGTTCGTCCTCATTACAAGGTCGCTGACACCTTTCCAAGCCATTTTGTCATTCCTAACAAGGTTGCTAACACCTCCAAAGAAATTCGTCCTCATGATAAGGTCGCTCACACCTCTCAAAGCAGTTCTGTTAGGTAAACATCGTGAATATGTCACAAACTCACGGATATGAACCCGAAAAGTGTTAACGTGTGTCCCATACCACACATTCGCACTTAGCGGTTTACTAGCCGTTAGTTGATACCACACTAAAAACATCATAAAACTCAGAAAATTATATCTCGCCTAGTCTCATTGGCGAGTGATAAAGAGATATCATACTTGTCTCATCTCATAGATAAGTATTAGATGGCATCATAACTTGTCTCATCTCATCGACAAGTGAAAATCATCATGATGGTTTCTCATAAACCATGAATCTTAAAATATGAAATCAAAAATCTAAGACTTGCCTTATGTCATTAGCAAGTAAATAAAACATCGTGATGGTTCTCATCGATCAAACTCCTACATAGGAGATCTCAAACCATAATACTTGCCAAATATTGGCCATCTTAAATAATTCCAATAAATAGGAATTATAAAACTCAAAATATGCCATAAAATGGCAAAACATCTCAGAAATATTAAACTCAAATAGCTTCGATTGTACAAGTCTGGAATTAATCGAAATAGTAAGCGCACATGTCCCATCCCACATGTTTTATTAAATCGTTTAATTCTCCTTCTTATACATTCGAATAGTACAAAAGTGTGTGTTTTATATTAAAAATAGTTTACTAAAGAAAACAAGCTTTTAAAACTTTTTCCCGAAAAGATTAATAAACCCATATTTGAAATTCTTTTATTATAGGGAATAAATAGGTTTTTTTTATATTAGAAAAATAATTTTAAAATACTATATCATAATAATTTGAAATGTCCATTTATTTCAAAAATTATTTCAAAAATTGTTCAGTGAAAACTATACTCGAAAACAATGAAAAACAAGAAAGATAACTCAAGACCGATAACTTGAGTTCAATACGAATTCAATTCAAATTTAACTAAAAATCAATCCGAATTCTATTTAAATTTGAATTAAAAAAATTTCAAATATAGCTAGGCTATAGATAGGCATCATAGCTCTCAAAGACCTCAAAAACATCATCAAAACCGGAAGAGAATAAGAGTAAAAATGAGCTAATACAATTTTAAGGTCAATGTTTGTTGTTGTTGTCATCTTGTTCTCAGGACAACAACTTATAACCATAATTTCGACCAAGAAAACTTCAAAATTCCAGAAAACACAATGAACAGATCTTGTAGCACACAATTTAAGCTTTTCAAAACATCTAAAATTATCAAAATCGGATAAGAAACGAAGAAGTTATAGCCAATTTTGTTTCAGTCTTAAGCACAAAGCAAATATTGCTTTTGCTCTCGAGACAACGATAGAAAAATTGGATTTTGACATAGCAAACCTCTAATTTACAGAAAACACAACACATGAAAGTTGTTCCACATAAATATATCTTCCAACATGTAAAAGTCTCACTCAATTCCGATTTGCCATTCAAAAGTTATGGTGATTTTAAGATCAGGTTTCAACAAAAAATTGCACAGAGCAGAGCTGTGTACATCAGTTTCAAACTAAATTTCGATGCCATAGATTATAGAATTTGCATAAACTAACAACATTAAAGTTGTTCCTTTATGTCTTAGCTTTCTAACAAAAAGAAGTATACATAATTTAGGCTTACGGCTTAAAAGTTATGGCCATTTTACACTCAGATATCAACTCAGGAAATTTCAAATGGTTGTGCTATAACATCAGTTTCAAATTTAATTTCGACCCTTTTAAACATAGAATTTCGAAAAATGATTGAAATAGAACTTATAGCTTATTTTAAAATCTTTCTACCACCAAAAGAATGAACGAATTCGGATAAATCTGCACTAAGATATTGCTGTTTTACTGCAGCAATGTTCATAAAAATAATAATTCAGCAACCACTTCGCAAATTTCAACAATTCAGTCAAATTACTCAAACCATTCAACTATTTATTGATATATATCACTCAATTCAAAGAATTAATACTTTGTAGAGAGAGATATGTGAGTTTGCAACTCACCTTAGAAATTTTGAAGAACAAACCCATGGAAATTTGAAGAAAGATGGAAGCTTTGCCTCCGATTCAGCTTTAAAAATCTAAAACTATTTTTAATGCTTTCAATTTGATTAATTTCAGAAAATATTTAAAGAAATTGGAGATTTTAGGTATTAGGTTTAAAAGAGGAAGAAGCTTTTGCAGTTTCTCTTTTGTTTGCTGTAATGAACTGTACGTACCAAAATGAGAAGGAAACGCTTCTCTTTTCTTAATCTTGGACTCTAAATGGGCTTGACCCATTAAAAAAAGAATTAGTTAGCCAAAAAACTCAAATTATCTCTAAATCACATATATACAATTGATAAACAAATTAAAACAACATAATTTTTTTCAAAATTTCAACACACTAAATGTAGACAAACATATTTTCATGTTTACAAAACATTTTAAAACTAATAAAAAGATAATTTAGTTATAAAAATATTTTTATTAAAAAAAACTCTTATTTTTGAAATAAACACACAATTTACACAAATATTTACATAAAATGCTATTTTCAACAACATATGTAACGTCCCGCCTTTTCGCACGATTTACACATGCCGATTCAATCCATACGGAAGGGCGGATTGTTATGGGGTAAATAAGAAAAATAAGAAAGAAATAAAAGAAAACAGAATCTCGCAGCGGAAGGATAAAATATAATAATAAAATATACAGTTTATAAATTTGTTTACAAAACATTCATATAATACATATCAGAGTTACACATACCAACAACAATGCAGCAGAACAGTGTGTAGTGCACTAGTATAAATAATAATAATATACATCTTCGTCTTCGTCCTCTAGAGCTAAATCTTCAAATCTTGAAACGCTCGGACTGACCCGAGCGAATTGAAAAGACAAAACACTCGAGTCAGAACTAAAAGATCGTATGTAAGTTAAATTAACAGAAATAATTATGAGTGCAGTAACTCAAGAGATGCTCGGGATTTACATCTCCTAAGGATCCATTAAACTATTTACTATATAGTATATTGCGCTATTATAATAGTGTCTATTTGTAAAATAAACTTACTTTTTAATAGCGTTAAGGGGTTACCCATATAGCCCTTAACACAAATAATGCCAATAGTCTATACAGTACCGTAATACCTCCTGATCGGGAGGCTACCAGAGGATACTCCATAGGTACGACACAAATAGAAACTCGTAGTAAAGGCACGGTAGGTTAGGTGACACGGCACAACTAGGCAATGCCAGGGTAGATATACCAATTACGCTTCCGGGCCGATGGAAACGCACAGCGCGCAGCTGCCGCCCACCTCGAACAAACTCCCCACATCAAAGAAATCAAAAATGAAGGTGGCCACCGAATCAATCCAAAATCAGAGTATAGTATCGAAGGGAAGTGTCCGATCAGAGGTGCTACCTCATTAACCTGTCAATCGCTCCTGTTTTAGCCACCTTATGCCAACTCATGGGAGTTGGGTCCACGTATTTACCTTACAGGAAACGTCGCCACCAACCTACTTCATTCTGGAATCTCCACCGCATACACGGTTAGTCAAAGTGGTTTTCGGTATCGACAGAGAGTATGTCCATATCCGATCCCGGTCTTTTTGCCAACCAATCGTTATTATAACACCGCGGTTATTTAAAAAAATTATACTTTTAAAACCATAATAAAATATCCATTTAAAACCCATATAAACCCGATATCATTTATTCTTAAAACCCCAAATCAATACGATATCATTTATTTTCCAATATATATTCTTTCCAAAATCATAGGGTTTCCAAAGTAAAATATTTAGAAATCAAAACTCTTGAATATAATATTTCCAAATTATACTACCTTGAAAACATAGCTTTGAAACAAAATTTCCATCTCTTAAATGGTTAAATATTAAATTACTTTTATAAACAAAATAGCTTCTTTAGATTTCACAAATCAATTTCAAATATCGATTTAAACTTCCAAATACCATTTCAATTCTTATGTTTCAAGGCTTTAAATATTTCACCATTTCAAACAGACTCATTTGACAATTCAATATATATATATATCAAAGGGAGAATTAATTTAAAGGAAAAAAATTTCTAAATTTTTTGCCTCAAGGACACGACCTCAATATTTTTACCATAAGGACAAACATTCTTCTAAAAATTATTCACAAGGACAAACATTTTCCAAAATTATTCATAAGGACAACAAAACTGATACCGAGCTAAAAACTGATACCTAAAAACTGCTACCGATAACTAAAAACTGATACCTAAAAACTGCTATAAATAACTAAAAACTGATACCTACAGAAAGTTGTCCTTCAGGATAAAATATTGAAGGTCTGTCCTTGAGGCTAAAAAGCTGTGAAATTTTGTCCTTGACAATAATTTTCTGTATATCAAATTCAGTTACTTATTATTTAGACTTGAAATGTTTGCTTAATGAATTCAATATAATTTAAGAAAACCTTTAACTTCATATAACTGGATCATCTTTCAATTTATTATATATTCATTTAATCAACCTGATATTCATTAAAATCACTTTACACAAAAATCAAGTTATAAAAATCATATCCTTTAAAAATTCTAATTTTTATTAAATTTCAATTTAACTTAATATTCATCTTCCAAATCTATTCTCATTAAGTCATAAAACTCCATAAATTAAATTTTAAATAATGTTTAATCTTATTTGATCTTAAAATCAAACTTTATTTAAACTTCAAATCAAATTTATACAAAGCTTAAAAACCGGAAATTACTATATATATAATAGCCTTTATCAATAACCAAATCAATATCTCATAAACCATATATATATAACTTTACAAAACCATAGAAAAACATTTCAAAAATAATTTTATATATTTACCGCGGTGCCTGTATATAATTTTCTATCCTATGGTCATGTGATACGGATGTTTATCATTTCAATCCGCAACTTAAAATATATAAAAAATGCGGTTATATATCATTTCAAACCGCAATCCCGAATGAATGAAATGCATAGCAACTTGCAATTAATAAAATTAATCATCCATTCATCCATCAAATCATACATCCATTTATCACAGTCATCATCCAATTTCAAACAATCATCAATACATAACAGGTGATAAATAATGGTATCAATTATCAGTTTATACTCAAAATAAATTTAATAACTGTTAATTGGCAGTTTATATGCAAAAAAAACGTAAATTTAACTGGCAGTTAATATGAAATAAAAATTTAACATAACTATGACTGGCAGTTAATATGCAATTAAATAAATTCTAACTATCAAATTTATATGCAATAAATAAATAAATTTACAGTTATATTAAATAAATGCGTTTAAACAGAAATAGTGAATAAAACATGCCAAACAGTCATAAAAAATTTCTACCTATATCTAAAATTAATTTAACAAACACAAGAAATTTTAGAAATTGTGAGTGGGTTAAAACACTCACCTTTTGAATTTAAATCGAATTAAAAATCCGATTTAAATCCAAAAATTCGACGATCTCCAAATCTGTCCAAACCGGTGTCAAAAGATCTGGAATTTTATTACGATCCTAACAAAAAAAATCTTGCGTGAAACGGAGTTCGTAGGAGAAAGTTATACGCATTAATGGTGATTGAAATTTCCAAAAAAAAAAAGAATAGAAATAAAAGAACACCTTCAAGCGCCACGTCATCCCCCTTTCTTTCCCTCTCTCCCTCATGCGTTTTGCTTCCAGATTTTTCTGAGAAGTTTGAATTTTAGCTTTTGATTTGGTTTGGAATTTTTATTTGGATCTAAGCTTTGTTTGTCTACCATTGAGGAGGAGAAGGAGCTGATGAAATTTTACGCGCAGACAAATGAGAATAGGCGGAGGCTAGGGTTTAGCGGGGTATTTATAGATGAAGTTGGAATAGACAGATGGATCCGAATTTAAATGAATTCACAATTTGTCAAATTTAAATTCCAATAATCCATTTATTTGATTTTTAGATCTTATTATGAATAAATGGTCAACTTACCATTCCTATCATTTCTGATTGCAATTAGCTTCAAATTTATTAACCAAACCTCCATATCAAATAAAGATTTATTGCAAAAAAATTAGTGTTTACCTTTAATTAAAGTAAATTCAATAAATTATAAAACCTTATTTCCAATGAAATTTTATACCATTCGTATTCAATTCTCTTTATTAAATCAATCGTCATCTTATGTATATATTTAACATTAGTATATATCAATTTACCCCAATTAAATAAAATTTTATTCCCAAATTGATTTACAGCCTAATATAACATTTGAATTTTATTCCCAGTTCATAAATTACTACCTTAACTAAATTTTACGTTTCCCTTTTAATTTACATTTTCACCTTACGTTACTACATTAATTATCCTTAAAGTAACGTCTATTATTAATAACAATATTATAATTACTTACCATTTTATTTCATAAATTAATCCATTTCATCTAAATTCTTATCTATGTAATATTTCAACATTTAATTTCATCAAATGTAATTGTTTTCCAATACGTTAATAACTTTATTTCCAAGTCTTATATTACAACAAACTATCCAATACGAAAGTCTTAACATTGTTACAAATACTACTTTAATTAACATTAACGCAATACTCAATTAAAAATTATTGTAACTGATTTCAAAATTGTAAATTAACAAGCTACCAAAATAGGCAACATATAATAATCGTACTCTAACCTTTAGTCACATTAATACGCTTTTACTTCTCAAAATCAAAGTTCCCATTTAACTAAATGTCCATAAATGAATTTGACGTTATCTTCAAAAAGTACTTTATATTAACATTAACGTAAACATTTATTTATATCTATTGCAATTGATTTAGTACTATTTTCTCAATATTTAAAATGATTTAACAAATTTTAAATCTCAATTTATTCAAGATTAAATCAATATAAATATTCAATTCCATAAAATCCAAAACTGTTGATAAATTTCCAAAACTTCCTTTTTTATTGAATCAACCTATATTTATTCCTTTCATTAATCTCAAATATAAGGGTTTACCCTTTGGATTAAAAATTATCACATAAATATCCTATTTCAACGTAATTCTTAATTTAACATAATAAATAAATTTTGATTTCATTTATCTCAATAAGTCCTGCTATTATAAATTAACCAATTGACTCACTATTCAAATTCACCTTCTATAATTCAAAAATTTTCTATCACCTTGATTTACTTAACTTTATAATTCCTTAGACAAATCTCTATCTCAAATCTTAAATGTAAGTCATTCTACTAATTATAGTACTTAATATTTTCTTAAAATAATCTTTCTATAATCCAATTTATTAAATAAGTTTCCAATTAGATCCAATTTCAACCTTGCACATAAGTTTAGGTTATAATTAACTTATAACGTATACTTCCCTAGTTATTTCTTTATATACTCCCCATATTAATTCCACAATTAACCATTATTATTAGAATAACGTTTATAATAAATACAATCCCATAATTTACTCAACACTTAATTATTTCCTTTTCCATTAGGGTAACATTCCTTTATCTGATTATTACTTATTACACATTCTAATTCCATTAACAAGGAAGCAGGTAAATTATGATATATGCTACAAATTTTCAATTTATTACTATTCATTATTATTAACCTAAATTCAGCATTACTTACCTCGCATTAACCTTATTACTTAAAATCCTTATCCAATTGAAATTAATACTCTAAATAAATACATTTACTTCTTTCGTTATTTTATTAGTTACAATTAAGGCACACCTAATTATCTTTATAGGTAAATGAGTGAATTTATTAGTATCCTACTATTACAACCTTTAATATACTTGTATATGGTTATTTTACCCTTTTATAATCCCTTTATAAATATATGCACATCTACAAATTAAGATTCTAAATCTAATTTTTTATTCCATATAGGTTCCATTTCTTCACTTTATGAATAACTAGAATTTCCTATTCATTTGTTACATCTACTTATATTCACTTTATGAATAATTTTGATATTCCATTTATTACTAACTTTAATTATTCCAATTTATTATCTACATACAATTTGAATCTATTTTCAAATTTTCACCTTTTTAATAATTAACACCTTCCAATAATAAATAAAAAGGATTGTACTATATAAAATTATATTTTCATTAATGAATTCAATCCTTACCTTTATTTACTTATTTCTAACCTTATATCCAATTGCAACAATTTCCACTATTACACTTAATTGCAATAAACATTCAATTTGTAAATTTCAATTAACTTAGATACATCTAATTTCAACATTCTCTTTCATATAAATAAATAAGATTTCCGTTTCTTTCTAAAAAAAAAAGTTTTAAAAATCCTATTAATATAATTCATTTTAAGCATCGAATTTGCACGGGTCGTTACACTCTCCCCCACTCAAAACTTTTCATCCCCGAAAAGGAAAGGAAGGAAAAAGAAGAATTAAATAACAATACATCTTATTAAAAATATTAACTCATAAACAATAACTTACTAAATTTATTACCTTAAATAAAATATACCCATTATAATCATAATATCTTTTTATACTTAAATTACTAAAGTTCGGAAAACATTTTTAAAATATTCTAAGTCTAAAATTTTACGGAGAATTTTGGCAGAGTCTCCTTTGTATGGAGAGGCTCGGGAGAAAATATAATATCAAAGTATAACAATATACACAAATATTTTCCAAAAATAATATGTATCACTACACGGGAAAATGTATAAAATAGCGTTATAAACCGTAATTCTAAACGTACCTATTTGTCGTGCAATTTACGCTTAATTTATGGAACCAAAAGCAGTAACAATTGCTTCCATAACCTGTATTTCACTTATAAAATCCAAAGAGGTAACAATTTATATAAAGTGAAATATTTAAGTGGTTTCAATCACTATTAACAAATCAATACAACAACCAACAATTTCAACAAACAGCATATACAACAAATACAAACAACCATTCATTCAAACAAACAAATAGTTGTTCGGGTTCAAAACTTTTAAGTTATACGGAATGAAGAATAAACCATCAAGTGCATCATTTACTCAACAGTCTTAGATTAAACCCAATGGATTATTCATCCATCCCAACAAGATTAAAGTTCCCTTACCCAACAACTCCAAACCACGACAAACAACAATTTAAATCAACAAATCAAATTAACTTATTATAAATTTTATTTCATACATTAGTTGTTTGATTCTTTTCATTCATATAACAGTTTATCTTTTATTTTCATTTATTTCATTCAATTTTATTTCCATTTTACTTCTTTCAATTATATTCAGAAATAACTCTACCCTATTTCTTAAATTTACAATTTCTCTTTATTATATTACATTCATTTATTTTCACTTTAATTACTTAAGTTTATAAACGTTTATTTACCATACTTACCTTTAATTATATTTACTTGGTAAAATTTTAATTATAACTTAAGTTTATAACATTAAATTCTCATTTAACAGCGATTTCAATGAATACTTCATTACCTACCTTTACTTGTACAATTTTCATTACATTTCCTATTAAACATTTCAACTTTTAATATTTGGTAAGTTATATATGTTATTTAAGAGTATAATTGAAAGTTATACAAGCTTATTCTATTTCCTTAAATTAAATTAAAGTTCAATAATAGTAATCTTTATTTCATAAGTTACAAATTTCCAATTTCATTTAATACCATTTTCACTTTACTTAAAGGTTCAAATTTGCTACACTTAATTGTCCTATTAATTAACTGGAACCTAAGAACCAAATACCGGGTTTAATTTTAAATCATTTAAAATAATAGATAGATATCTACGCTTAACATATATATCCAACTATAATTAAAACGATAAAATTTCTTAACGATTCTGCAGTTAATTACTACAGTGGCCTTCCCACTTCGAAACTCGAAAATGAATGTCGATGATGCGTGCACTCATCACCGAAACTATTTTCCAGCGACAGAGAGGAAAGTACAAAACTCATTTTCTCCAAAAATCTTTTTTAAAACAATTTCTTTTAAATTATATTAAATATTTATATCAGAAAATACTTATAACAATATTATTATATTCCAAATCATTTGAAAGAAGTTTTCAAAAACCCCAGAACTTAAGTTCTAAATTCCCAAATTACATTTATTTATTTTTAATCTTATTTACCTATTATTTATAAATTTTATTCCTAACAACCAATATATTGCAATCAAATATAGATATCATTCGAAAATTTTATTTTATATATAGAAAATATAATAGGCAAAATTATTTCATTCACCTATATTAAAAACAAATACTATGTCGGTCTGTCCTATTAAGTGTTTAGAAATTCCTATTGATGTCACAGCGTCCCATGCACCAACCAGAATTTATAAATACAAAACGGAACAGATCAACACAATATTAAAACCTTTTTATAACACTAACAAATACGCTCTCTCATATATAAACACTCAGCGACTCTCATAAGGTATTACTACCCTGTTAGTAAAGAGTCAAACCCCCACAAAGCTAAGGTTTATCGCTAAACCAAAGCTCTGATACCAACTGTAACGTCCCGCGTTTTCGCACGATTTACACATGCCGGTTCAATTCATACGGAAGGGCGGATTGTTATGGGGTAAATAAGAAAAATAAGAAAGAAATAAAAGAAAACAGAATCTCGCAGCGGAAGGATAAAATATAATAATAAAATATACAGTTTATAAATCTTTTTACAAAACATTCATATAATACATAACAGAGTTACACATACCAACAACAATGCAGCGGAACAGTGTGTAGTGCACTACTATAAATAATAATAATATACATCTTCGTCTTCGTCCTCTAGAGCTAAATCTTCAAATCTTGAAACGCTCGGACTGACCCGAGCGAATTGAAAAGACAAAACACTCGAGTCAGAACTAAAAGATCTTATGTAAGTTAAATTAACAGAAATAAATATGATTGCAGTAACTCAAGAGATGCTCGGGATTTACATCTCCTAAGGATCCGTTAAACTATTTACTATATAGTATATTGCGCTATTATAATAGTGTCTATTTGTAAAATAAACTTACTTTTTAATAGCGTTAAGGGGTTACCCATATAGCCCTCAACACAAATAATGCCAATAGTCTATACAGTACCGTAATACCTCCTGATCGGGAGGCTACCAGAGGATACTCCATAGGTACGACACAAATAGAAACTCGTAGTAAAGGCGCGGTAGGGTAGGTGACACAGCACAACTAGGCAATGCCTGGGTAGATATACCAATTACGCTTCCGGGCCGATGGAAATGCGCAGCGCGCAGCTGCCGCCCACCTCGAACAAACTCCCCACATCAAAGAAATCAAAAATGAAGGTGGCCACCGAATCAATCCAAAATCAGAGTATAGTAACGAAGGGAAGTGTCCGATCAGAGGTGCTACCTCATTAACCCGTCAATCGCTCCTGTTTTAGCCACCTTATGCCAACTCACGGGAGTTGGGTCCACGTATTTACCTTACAGGAAACGTCGCCACCAACCTACTTCATTCTGGAATCTCCACCGCGTACACGGTTAGTCAAAGTGGTTTTCGGTATCGACAGAGAGTATGTCCATATCCGATCCCGGTCTCTTTGCCAACCAATCGATATTATAACACCGCGGTTATTTAAAAAAATTATACTTTTAAAACCATAATAAAATATCCATTTAAAACCCATATAAACCCGATATCATTTATTCTTAAAACCCCAAATCAATACGATATCATTTATTTTCCAATATATATTCTTTCCAAAATCATAGGGTTCCCAAAGTAAAATATTTAGAAATCAAAACTCTTGAATATAATATTTCCAAATTATACTACCTTGAAAACATAGCTTTGAAACAAAATTTCCATCTCTTAAATGGTTAAATATTAAATTACTTTTATAAACAAAATAGCTTCTTTAGATTTCACAAATCAATTTCAAATATCGATTTAAACTTCCAAATACCATTTCAATTCTTATGTTTCAAGGCTTTAAATATTTCACCATTTCAAACAGACTCATTTGACAATTCCATATATATATCAAATTCAGTTACTTATTATTTAGACTTGAAATGTTTGCTTAATGAATTCAATATAATTTAAGAAAACCTTTAACTTCATATAACTGGATCATCTTTCAATTTATTATATATTCATTTAATCAACCTGATATTCATTAAAATCACTTTACACAAAAATCAAGTTATAAAAATCATATCCTTTAAAAATTTTAATTTTTATTAAATTTAAATTTAACTTAATATTCATCTTCCAAACCTATTCTCATTAAGTCATAAAACTCCAGAAATTAAATTTTAAATAAATGTTTAATTTATTTGATCTTAAAATCAAACTTTATTTAAACTTCAAATCAAATTTATACAAAGCTTAAAAACCGGAAATTACTATATATATAATAGCCTTTATCAATAACCAAATCAATATCTCATAAACCATATATATATAACTTTACAAAACCATAGAAAAACATTTCAAAAATAATTTTATATATTTACCGCGGTGCCTGTATATAATTTTCTATCCTATGGTCATGTGATACGGATGTTTATCATTTCAATCCGCAATTTAAAATATATAAAAAATGCAGTTATGTATCATTTCAAACCGCAATCCCGAGTGAATGAAATTCATAGCAACTTGCAATTAATAAAATTAATCATCCATTCATCCATCAAATCATACATCCATTTATCACAGTCATCATCCAATTTCAAACCATCATCAATACATAACAGGTGATAAATAATGGTATCAATTATCAGTTTATACTCAAAATAAATTTAATAACTGTTAATTGGCAGTTTATATGCAAAAAAAAACGTAAATTTAACTGGCAGTTAACATGAAATAAAAATTTAACATAACTATGACTGGCAGTTAATATGCAATTAAATAAATTCTAACTGTCAAATTTATATGCAATAAATAAATAAATTTACAGTTATATTAAATAAATGCGTTTAAACAGAAATAGTGAATAAAACATGCCAAACAGTCATAAAAAATTTCTACCTATATCTAAAATTAATTTAACAAGCACAAGAAATTTTAGAAATTATGAGTGGGTTAAAACACTCATCTTTTGAATTTAAATCGAATTAAAAATCCGATTTAAATCCAAAAATTCGACGATCTCCAAATCTGTCCAAACCGGTGTCAAAAGATCTGGAATTTTATTACGATCCTAACAAAAAAAATCTTGCGTGAAACAGATTTCGTAGGAGAAAGTTATACGCATTAATGGTGATTGAAATTTCCAAAAAAAAAGAATAGAAATAAAAGAACACCTTCAAGCGCCACGTCATCCCCCTTTCTTTCCCTCTCTCCCTCATGCGTTTTGCTTCCAGATTTTTCTCAGAAGTTTGAATTTTAGCTTTTGATTTGGTTTGGAATTTTTATTTGGATCTAAGCTTTGTTTGTCTACCATTGAGGAGGAGAAGGAGCTGATGAAATTTTACGCGCAGACAAATGAGAATAGGCGGAGGCTAGGGTTTAGCGGGGTATTTATAGATGAAGTTGGAATAGACAGATGGATCCGAATGTAAATGAATTCACAATTTGTCAAATTTAAATTCCAATAATCCATTTATTTGATTTTTAGATCTTATTATGAATAAATGGTCAACTTACCATTCCTATCATTTCTGATTGCAATTAGCTTCAAATTTATTAACCAAACCTCCATATCAAATAAAGATTTATTGCAAAAATTTTAGTGTTTAACTTTAATTAAAGTAAATTCAATAAATTATAAAATCTTATTTCAAACGAAATTTTATACCATTCGTATTCAATTCTCTTTATTAAATCAATCATCATCTTATGTATATATTTAACATTAGTATATATCAATTTACCACAATTAAATAAAATTTTATTCCCAAATTGATTTACAGCCTAATATAATATTTGAATTTTATTCCCAATTCATAAATTACTACCTTAACTAAATTTTACGTTTCCCTTTTAATTTACATTTTCACCTTACGTTACTACATTAATTATCCTTAAAGTAACGTCTATTATTAATAACAATATTATAATTACTTACCATTTTATTTCATAAATTAATCCATTTCATCTAAATTCTTATCTACGTAATATTTCAACATTTAATTTCATCAAATGTAATTGTTTTCCAATACGTTAATAACTTTATTTCCAAGTCTTATATTACAATAAACTATCCAATACGAAAGTCTTAACATTGTTACAAATACTACTTTAATTAACATTAACGCAATACTCAATTAAAAATTATTGTAACTGATTTCAAAATTGTAAATTAACAAGCTACCAAAATAGGCAACATACAATAATCGTACTCTAACCTTTAGTCACATTAATACGCTTTTACTTCTCAAAATCAAAGTTCCCATTTAACTAAATCTCCATAAATGAATTTGACGTTATCTTCAAAAAGTACTTTATATTAACATTAACGTAAACATTTATTTATATCTATTGCAATTGATTTAGTACTATTTCTCAATATTTAAAATGATTTAACAAATTTTAAATGTCAGTTTATTCAAGATTAAATCAATATAAATATTCAATTCCATAAAATCCAAAACTGTTGATAAATTTCCAAAACTTCCTTTTTTATTGAATCAACCTATATTTATTCCTTTCATTAATCTCAAATATAAGGGTTTACCCTTTGGATTAAAAATTATCACATAAATATCCTATTTCAACGTAATTCTTAATTTAACATAATAAATAAATTTTGATTTCATTTATCTCAATAAGTCCTGCTATTATAAATTAACCAATTGACTCACTATTCAAATTCACCTTCTATAATTCAAAATTTTTCTATCACCTTGATTTACTTAACTTTATAATTCCTTAGACAAATCTCTATCTCAAATCTTAAATGTAAGTCATTCTACTAATTATAGTACTTAATATTTTCTTAAAATAATCTTTCTATAATCCAATTTATTAAATAAGTTTCCAATTAGATCCAATTTCAACCTTGCACATAAGTTTAGGTTATAATTAACTTATAACGTATACTTCCCTAGTTATTTCTTTATATACTCCCCATATTAATTCCACAATTAACCATTATTATTAGAATAACGTTTATAATAAATACAATCCTATAATTTACTCAACACTTAATTATTTCCTTTTCCATTAGGGTAACATTCCTTTATCTGATTATTACTTATTACACATTCTAATTCCATTAACAAGGAAGCAGGTAAATTATGATATATGCTACAAATTTTCAATTTATTACTATTCATTATTATTAACCTAAATTCAGCATTACTTACCTCGCATTAACCTTATTACTTAAAATCCTTATCCAATTGAAATTAATACTCTAAATAAATACATTTACTTCTTTCGTTATTTTATTAGTTACAATTAAGGCACACCTAATTATCTTTATAGGTAAATGAGTGAATTTACTAGTATCCTACTATTACAACCTTTAATATACTTGTATATGGTTATTTTACCCTTTTATAATCCCTTTATAAATATATGCACATCTACAAATTAAGATTCTAAATCCAATTTCTTATTCCATCTAGGTTCCATTTCTTCACTTTATGAATAACTAGAATTTCCTATTCATTTGTTACATCTACTTATATTCACTTTACGAATAGTTTTGATATTCCATTTATTACTAACTTTAATTATTCCAATTTATTATCTACATACAATTTGAATCTATTTTCAAATTTTCACCTTTTTAATAATTAACACCTTCCAATAATAAATAAAAAGGATTGTACTAAATAAAATTTTATTTTCATTAATGAATTCAATCCTTGCCTTTATTTACTTATTTCTAACCTTATATCCAATTGCAACAATTTCCACTATTACACTTAATTGCAATAAAGATTCAATTTGTAAATTTCAATTAACCTAGATACATCTAATTTCAACATTCTCTTTCATATAAATAAATAAGATTTCCGCTTCTTTCTAAAAAAAAAAAAAGTTTTAAAAATCCTATTAATATAATTCATTTTAAGCATCGAATTTACACGGGTCGTTACAACATAACTTTTACAAAATTGTTTTCTTGCATAATAAAATGCAATAAATCATTCTAGCATCATTTTTATGTCCAAAACTTATTTTTTAAACCAAATTTCATCTTTTTATTTATTACAAACACATATTAAAACAATATACTTCTTTTAAGAATCAATAACAGAAATACTTGTCAATAATTACAAGAATTATCGCATTTTCTCTAAATAAAATCATATTTCACTCACATTTCTCACAAAACCATCAAAAAGTTTGTAAAACTTTATTTTTTACATTTTATTTCCAAAATCCTTTTTTTTATTTCAAATAAACATCTTAAATCTCCAATTTATTATTAATTCACAATATTAAATTATAACTACCATTATAATTTAATATTTATAGGTAATCGCCAAAATCAGGGATGTCACAGACTCCCCCTAGAAAAATTGCGTCCCCGCAATTTCCTAGAAAAAGAGCCGTAAACGACACAAAAATTCAATCGAAAAAGAATAAAAGACAAGCTCGAAACCCAAACCATTCATACTCTCAACATAGAGTGGTTGAGAGAAACAAGGAAAAACTCACTTGGTTAATCCAATGGCCCATCAAATGCTAATATAATGATTATCAAACCATCGAATTTTCCAAGTATCTCGAAATCGAAGATATCCCGTTTTCGAATCAAAACTCAATAAGATGCCTAACAATTAATCAATCGAAAATGATTGATTTCTTAAAAGTCTACGAATAGAGTCGGGATCAAACTCATTCTAACCCAAACTCTAAGCAACAAAGATGATCATCAACACAAATTTTCGCATAATAATACGGAAAGAACATCTTCACAACAAGGATAGACTCAATAGACAAGATAGATAAATCACACAAAATGGCTTCTGACAAGCCACCAAACTCGAACGACCGCGAGAATGCACGTCATTGATAATAGCTCAAAGATAGAATATACTCAAGAACAAGGATACAAGTTAGAGTTATCTTTTAATCCAAGATATTTATAAATTTTAAATCTCAACGTCTTTTAAATTTTTAAATCTCAATTTTCAACATTTGAAAATCTCTCAAACTCTTTACTATATTACTTACTAAGTAATTTAAAACTCAAATTAAAATTTCAAATTTCTTCTGTTACTTCAAAATTAATTTTCAAAGAATTTTGTAAATCCATAATAATTTTCCTCAAAATAAATTAAGGGTTTAAATTCTCTTTACTCTTTTTATTAAACCACTTAAATCGTTTAAAAACAATCTTCAAATCTTCTTATAACTCTTCTCTTAAAACATCCAATGTATATAATATAGATTCTAAAATCTCAAATATACTCTCAATAAAGTATAGCTCAAGAATATTCTCCCTTATTCTCATCTTTTTAATTAAACTAAATAAATGGCATTGCCTCGCCATTGAGTCTCTAATAAATAAATATATCTATTGGCTGCAGAGTTGACCAAATGATCAAAACTGCCTCGCCACTCTATTACTCATCTCTAAAATCGATGGCTGCAATTACCATTCAAAAATAAATTTAATATTTAATCTCAAAATATTATTTTCAAAATCTCAATCCTTAAAACACAAATCATCATGCCTGATTGCCTCATCATAGCATTTAGGAGATTCCTATCGATAACGTTGATCACGCGTATCGACCAGAACTCTTAACTACTCGATGGATAACCCAACACTCTCAGATTATTACTATGAAAGAATACTACTCATATAAATATATTCTCAAAACATTCTTTGATTTTTAAAATATCTCAAAACTCTAATTTCTCTTTTCTAAAACTCGTGTATATAGCTTCAAAAACTCAAACCAAAGAACATTAAGAGAATGCATGGAGATATTCCTAGAGTACACGATTCACAAAATCAATAGAAGGAGATGGAGTGTTCGTCAACTCCTACATCAGGACGAGCCACTCTCAGAAATCATCAAGACCAAAGATAAGTAAGATATTCTCCTCGAAGGAAGAGAAGCATACAAACCACAAATCATTACTTCAAACAAAGTAATGCTGCAAAGGATAACACCCTTTGAGTATTCAAAAAGGATAACTTAAAGAAACTGAATGATAAACTCAATCGAACTCGAATAATCTAGAAACTCACCTCATTCCTTAGTGGATATCCTCATGGAACGATAATCGAAGAGCTAAGAGCCAGGAATAAGGTTACCTCAACATTCGATTGCCTGATTGGATGTCAAATCCAAACGGACTCACAAAAATCAACAAAGTCGCCTTGATTGGAATTCGAGATGTATCATCAACATCTCGATACTCAAGAGTGAATACAGAAACTTCGGAATCATCATTAACATTCCAAAGTGATAGAAATAATAAACCAATCAAATTAGGATGCCTAAATAAATATAGGATCCTATAACAACCAAAAGGATCGGAATTAACATCAAATAAGTCAATCCATCACAAATCAAATACATCTCAATATAGTGAGTAATAAACAAATACACACTAAAGCAGCAACAAATAGAAAAAACAGAATGCTCACAACAAGCCAATTATCGTGGACCCCTTAATAGGGTTCACAACTCTCAAAGGAATGCAACAAGAATGCTTCAAAGAAATCAATCAGCTCCATCGAAACGAACTCACTCGTATCGACAAAAATAAGAATACAATAATCCTAAATAAGATTATTTAAGATAATATGACATCAAACTCTATTATGGAATACTACGGAATACAATATACATATTCCTACACATATTCCATCTCAACATATCCTAATACACGAAAAAGAATCAAAGAATGATTCGAAAACAAGCTCGAATAAAATACAATGATTCACTCGTATTATACTTCGACGTATTGTGATATACATACTGTTCTATGTTTATTCTACTTTGTTCTGACCACAGCTCTGATACCAAACTGTAAAGCCCACCCCGAGACCCAGCTTAGTAAAGATAATCAACGAGTAATTCCTTCTACTAAAGCGGAGAATAGGGCTAGTTAAGGGGGACCATCTATAACTTTGTCTTAAACATCTACTGAATACGTAGATAAATGCAATATAATTTTTTTTCTTTTCTATCTCAATAGATCGACATACACAGAAAATGTTTAATCTAAAACTATAGGTGGTTGACGGATCTATCAGAACAAAATACAATAACTAAATGTAAAGCACATCACAGAACAGTAACCGACATCATATATATACATATACACTGATACATGTTTAGTAAAATACAATATGAATACAATAATGGTGGTACTCGACCATACCATATACATCAAATCAAATGTAAAAAAAATCAGAGTATGCGGAAGAAATAAACTACTCAAGCGAAAGAAGAGATGATATCCAACACCAACTTCAAGCTAAGTCCAATAGATGATACCTGAAACAACTCGGTCTGACCCGAGTATAAATAAACGGGTCAGTCTAACTACACAAATCAGTCAATATCGATAATATGAAGCAGAATGGATATAGTGATACTTCTTCTCGAATGAGGAGAAGGATTAGATAACTCATAGCTCAATACTTAAGTAACAAACGCTACCTAAGTGACTAAATACCTCGAAAGAGGTAACTCAAACTCAATACTCTAATAAAACACAAGTGCCTCATATCATTAGCAATAACCCATAATGAACTCAAATCAATTCATATAAAACTCAAGCAAAACTCAAATGGTTCAATGAACCATTACTCCAAAAAGGAGAAAACTCATCTCAATCACAAATAGAAGTCATGAAAGCAACACAAGACAACTCCATAAGAATGTGAGATCTCAAACTCATAAGTAGGCCAAGGCGGCTAAATCTCACAAATACATCTCAATCATAAAAACTCATGGAACTCGATACAAATTCAAACTCAATAAAGAATTTCATGCACGTCCAAAACTCGAAAAATCTTAACACTAATGCGCCAAAAACGGCGAATTCAAAACTCAGAAAACCCGGATTGGCCATATCCCTGACTACAATACCAAAGCAATGCTGCACGTGCTAAACTCAAATGGCCAAAGTCTTAGACAAGGTCGCTATCACCTTCCAAAGTAGTTCGTCCCGATGACAAGGTCGCTGGCACCTTTCCAAAGTAGTTCGTCCTGATGACAAGGTCGCTAACACCTTTCCAAAGCAGTTCGTCCTCATGACAAGATCGCTGACACCATTCCAAGCCATTTTGTCATCCCTAACAAGGTTGCTAACACCTCCAAAGCAATTCGTCCTCATGACAAGGTCGCTGACACCTCTCAAAGCAGTTCTGTTAGGTAAACATCATGAATGCGTCACAAACTCACGGATAGGAACCCGAAAAGTGTTAACGTGTGTCCCATACCACACAAGCGCACTTAGCGGTTTACTAGCCGTTAGTTGATGCCACACTAAAAACATCATAAAACTCAGAAAATTATATCTCGCCTAGTCTCATTGGCGAGTGATAAAGAGATATCATACTTGTCTCATCTCATCGATAAGTATTAAATGACATCATAACTTGTCTCATCTTATCGACAAGTGAAAAACACCATGATGGTTTCTCATAAACCATAAATCTCAAAATATGAAATCATAAACTCAAGACTTGCCTTATGTCATTGGCAAGTAAATAAAACATCGTGATGGTTCTCATCGATCAAACTCCTACATAGGAGATCTCAAACTATAATACTTGCCAAATATTGGCCATCTTAAATAAATCCAATAAATAGGAATTATAAAACTCAAAATACGCCATAAAATGGCAAAACATCTCAGAAATATTAAACTCAAATAGCTTCGATTGTACAAGTCCGGAATTAACCGAAATAGTAAACGCACATGTCCCATACCACATGTTTTATTAAATCATTTAATT
The DNA here is from genome assembly GCA_030765085.1 of Allium cepa. NCBI lineage: Eukaryota > Viridiplantae > Streptophyta > Magnoliopsida > Asparagales > Amaryllidaceae > Allium > Allium cepa. The sequence goes on from CM060931.1 coordinate 376,210,341, forward strand.
CTCTTTCTTATACGTTCGAATCGTACAAAAGTGTGTGTTTTATATCAAAAATAGTTCACTAGAGAAAACAAGCTTTTAAAACTTTTTCCCGAAAAGATTAATAAACCATATTTGAAATTCTTTTATTATAGGGAATAAATAGGTTTTTTTTATATTAGAAAAATAATTTTAAAATACTATATCATAAAAATTTGAATTGTCTATTTATTTCAAAAAAAAATTCAAAAATTGTTCAGTGAAAACTATACTCGAGAACAATGAAAAACAAGAAAGATAACTCAAGACCGATAACTTGAGTTCAATACGAATTCAATTCAAATTTAACTAAAAATCAATCCGAATTCTATTTAAATTTGAATGATAAAATTTTCAAATATAGCTAGCCTATAGATAGGCATCATAGCACTCAAAAATCTCAAAAACATCATCAAAACCGGAAGAGAATAAGAGTAAAAATGAGCTAATACAATTTTAAGGTCAATGTTTGTTGTTGTTGTCATCTTGTTCTCAGGACAACAACTTATAACCATAATTTCGACCAAGAAAACTTCAAAATTTCAGAAAAAACAATGAAAAATTCTTCTAGCACATAATTTAAGCTTTTCAAAACATCTAAAATTATCAAAATCGGATAAGAAACGAAGAAGTTATGGCCAATTTTGTTTCAGCCTTAAGCACAAAGCAAATATTGTTTTTGCTCTCGGGACAACAGTAGAAAAACTGGATTTTGACATAGCAAACCTCTAAATTACAGAAAACACAATGCATGAAAGTTGTAGTATATGATTTTCGCTTTCCGAAACATCTAATATTATCAAAATCGGATCAAAAACGAAGAAGTTATGGCAAATTTAATTTCAGCCTTAAGCACAGAGCAAATATTGCTTTTGCTCTCGGGATACCAGTAGAAAAATTGGATTTTGACATAGCAAACCTCTAAATTACAGAAAACACAATATATAAAAGTTGTAGAATATGATTTGTGCTTTCCGAAACATCTAAAATTATCAAAATCGGGTGAAAAATGAAGAAGTTATAGCCAATTAAGTTCAGCCTTAAGCATAGAGCAAATATTGCTTTTGCTCTCGGGACAACAGTAAAAAAATTGGATTTTGACATAACAAACCTCTAAATTACAGAAAACACAACACATGAAAGTTGTTCCACATAAACATATCTTCCAACTGGAGAAAGTCTCACTCAATTCCGATTTGCCATTCAAAAGTTATGGTGATTTTAAGATCAGGTTTCAACAAAAAATTGCACAGAGCAGAGCTGTGTACATCAGTTTCAAACTAAATTTCGACCCTATAGATCATAGAATTTGCAGAAACTTACAACATGAAAGTTTTTCCTTTATGTCTTAGCTTTCTAATAAAAAGAAGTATACATAATTTAGGTTTATGGCTTAAAAGTTATGGCCATTTTACTGTCAGATATCAACTCAGGAAATTTCAAATGGTTGTGCTATAACATCAGTTTCAAATTTAATTTCGACCTTTTAAACATAGAATATCGAAAAATGATTGAAATAGAACTTATAGCTTATTTAAATATCTTTCTACCACAAAAAGAATGAATGAATTCGGATCATTCTACACTAAGATATTGTTGTTTTACTGCAGCAATGTTCATAAAAATAATAATTCAGCAACCACTTCGCAAATTTCAACAATTCAATCAAATTACTCAAACCATTCAACTATATATATCACTCAATTCAAAGAATTAATACTTTATAGAGATAGATATATGAGTTTGCAACTCACCTTAGAAATTTTGAAGAGCAAACCCATGGAAATTTGAAGAAAGATGGAAGCTTTGCCTCCGATTCAGCTGTAAAAATCCAAAACTATCAGTGCTTTCAATTTGATTATTTCCATCAAATATTTGAAGAAAATTGGAGATTTTAGGTATTAGGTTTAAAAGAGGAAGAAGCTTTTGCAGTTTCTCTTTTGTTTGCTGTAATGAACTGTACGTACCAAAACGAGAAGGAGAAGCTTCTCTTTTCTTAATCTAGGACACTAAATGGGCTTGACCCATTAACAAAAGAATTAATTAGCAAAAAAAATCAAATAATCTCTAAATCACATATATACAATTGACAAACAAAATAAAACAACATATTTTTTTTCAAAATTTCAACACACTAAATTTAGACAAACATATTTTCAAGTTTACAAAATATTTTACAACTAATAAAAAGATAATTTAGTTATAAAAATATTTTTATTAACAAAAACTCTTATTTTTGAAATAAATACACAATTTACACAAATATTTACATAAAATGCTATTTTCAACAACATAACTTTTACAAAATTATTTTTTTGCATAATAAAATGCAATAAATCATTCTAGCATCATTTTTATGTCCAAAACTTATTTTTTAAACCAAATTTCATCTTTATATTTATTAGAAACACATATTAAAACAACATACTTCTTTTAAGAATCAATAACAGAAATACTTGACAATAATTATTGCATTTTCTCCAAATAAAATCATATTTCACTCACATTTCTCACAAAAACCATCAAAAGTTTGTAAAACTTTATTTTTTACATTTTATTCCGAAATCCATTTTTTTATTTCAAATAAACAATTTAAATCTCCAATTTATTCTTAATTCACAATATTAAATTATAACTACCATTATAATTTAATATTTATAGGTAATCGCCAAAATCAGGGATGTTACATAAAAATCAATGAATACTGGTAAATTCTTATTTAAATTCAATTTAACCAATTTAAATTCCAAGTCAACATAAATTTATCTTCCCAACCTTTATTATTAAAGTTATAAAAATCCATTTTTAAAGTATTAATATAAATTTAAATAAATACTCAAACATTTTACAAACTAATTAAGTTAAATTTTTATTAAATTAAATCTTATTATAAATGCATTTTGTATTAAATATATTTTTATATATTTTAAATTAATAAAATAATAAAAAAATCCCAAAAATTATATTTTCAAAACTAACTTATAAATTAAAATTTCCAAAAAATATTATTTTAAAAATCTAGATTTTATACACATATAAAAATAGCCTATATATATTATAATTTAAGATCAATGTTTTTTAAAACCATATATATAATCCTTCCAATGCTTTGGAAGTCATTTTTCAAAACATAGACCAACGATGTCATAAATTTCTATCCTATGGTCAAGTGATACAGATATCTATCATTTCAATCCGCAATTTAAATATCTATGGGTGTACATTATTTCAACCTGCAATCCCAAAAATTTAAAATCAATGTAAATCGCTTGGGTTTATCACTTCAACCTATAACGATTTTCCCCTAATCTATAATATCGTTCGTGTATGTATCATTCAACCAATAGGGAATTCTAATCTAACAGGGAAACTTGCAGAGTGAGAACAAATATGATAAAATATAACATATCAACAACAGGCAGATATCATCCGTGATGAATTAAATAAAATATATACAACAGGACACGGTGTCATATATCGCATGTGAACAATTGCAGATAATGATATATCATATGTAACAATTGAGTAACTAGCAATTCAAATTTAACAGCATATTTCAATTGTCGTTCCAAGTGAAATCAAATTTAGTAACTATAAGAATGTTAATCGTAAGTGATTGCTCACCTTTCGAGGCTAGAGAAATTTGATAGCGAAATGAGCTGGGAATCCAAGCAATGAATTCCAAAGTAAAGTACGATGATCACGACGTTGATGGTCAAAGTGAAGCTGGAAGTTTGAAATTGACGGAACAAATCAAAATTAGCTTAATATACTGAGCAAAATATAGGTTATATATATAAAATTTTCTCTTAATCAATTTAAAACATATATTTAAATTATATTCTCTATATATAATTTCAATTCAAAAATTTAATTTAAACGAATAAAAATATCTCTACATATTTTTGAAAACCAACTCATGCATACATATACATACATATATATATATATATACTAATATAAAATCATGTATATAAACTTACATGCACATTATATTTTCAAATCAACAATTATTATAAAATCAATATATACTGACCTTATTATAATATATATAAACTTGAACAGATTCTATATAAATTTACATAAACTTATATATAAAAACTACCACGTTATACATAATTTATATAAACTTATATATATAAACAAAAGATTATTAGCAACTTATATAGACTTATATTTGAAACCTATATTCATTTCGAAATTAAAATACACACACACACACATATATATATATATATATATATATTATATTTTTAAAACCGTACATAAACCATAAATTAAACTTTAAAACATATACAATTACTTTAAACGTAGGCTATTGATGCAGTACGAACTACGGAATCGATATGTTTAAATTGTTCAAGGCCTTTAAGTCGTTTGGAGTTGGCTTCGTTTTTGAGTCGTTCGGAGGTTATAAGTCGCTCACGACTTAACAAAGGGTATTCACGACCTAATGATAAGGCCTTAAGTCGTTCGCAACTTAACAGAGGGAAGGATGACGAGTTACGACTTAAGGAAGCAGAGCTAAGTCGTCCACGACTTAAGGGAAAGGAGCTGCGACTTAACTCCAATGGTTTGCGACCTAACGAAGTGATTTTAAGTCGTTTGCGACTTAACGAGAAGGATGCAAAGAAGTTACGACTTAGTGGGAACCTGAGTCGTTCGAGTTTGATGAGTCGTACACGACTCAACGATTCTTTTATAAGTCGCCTCCGAGCCAACTGGATACCAGAGGGAAAATGTGCCGAGTTAACGAGTTACGACTCATGATGAGTCGACCCAGCTAAGTCGTTTGAGGAAATACCGCAGGGAGGTTGTGTTAAGTCGGCAAGGAGTTGAGTCATTGTAACTGATAAGTCATAGGTCGTGGTCAAAGTTTGAGTCATTTGTGTTGAACGTGTTGTACATAGGTTGTCTGAGTCGTGAGCCGTTAGGTCGTATACGACCTAACTGTTGTAAACATGTGAGTGTGGTGATGTAATATGCTGAGCCGTGTGAGTTAAGTCGCTGCCGACTTAAGTTGAGTCGTATGATGGTATGTCACTTTGTACATATGTAAGTCGCGTAATGTGTTGGGTCGCATGAGGCATGTTTTGAACCGTGTTGTACTAGGTCGTTAACGACCTATACTAAGTCGTAAGTCGCAGCCGACTTAAGGGTCTGAGTTAGTTGTAAAAAACTATAAACAGGGGGGTGTGTTGTACATTTCAGGGGTTGATTTTTTGAATAAAATTTCTTATTGATTACTGTGTGCTTTCATCTTAAATTGGTAGTTGAGTGTAATCTCCTATCTCCTCTTTCGGTTAATCGAGTGCGCTCGATTCAACGATCGTAGAAGCCGATTCACGGTATCTAGTGCGTTAGATCAACGTACGAAGAATCGTAGATCTTTGAACACGGTATAGTGCGCTATCAACGTGTTTGAGATAGCTAGAATTCGGTATCTTCGGGTCAACGAATTTGGGCATTTTGGTACTCATCAATCCACCGATTGCTACTTTCACCGATTGAAGTTTATTTTGATTAATCTGCTGCGTCAGTTTTTTGGTATTAGAGCCATACTTAGCCAATCATTGCTAAGTTGATTCTTGGAGCCAAGTATTTGAAGTTTGAAGTTGTTGTTCATCGTGTTCATCTTGAAGTTGCAACGAGTTTGAAGATTTTGATCCATTTCATTTTGGATCAAACTTGGAGAAGTGTTTGAATTGGAAGTTGCTTGGAGACCTTGAGCCGAGCTAAGTTGAGGCCGAGCTAAGTGTTAGGCCATGACTTGTTTGACTTATTGAAGTATTTGTTGAAGTATTTGAGAAGTATTTGAAGTTTTTGAGAAGTTTTCAATCATGCCGCCAAGAAGAGCTAATCGTCATCAAAACGTTGAAGCGTTGTATAGAAGAGAAGAAGCCGAGCTTATGGAACAACGTATTAATGAGAAATTTGATGAAGGCATTGGAAAGCTAGAGAAATTGATGAATGATTTGAATCAAACTCAAAGGAGGAGATCACCAAACTCGAACCATGGAGGAAACTGAGTTTCGCCATCGGTTACGGAAGCGAGGAGGGTATCACCGCATTCTTTTAGAGATAGAAGAGAAACATCAATTTCATCACAGAGAGATCATCATGACTATGGACATGAAGAGAGAAGAAGTCAACGTGAATTTGACAATGAGGCGTATAGAGATGAAGAGAGATATAGTCGAAGAAGCATGCATGAACGAAGGATGATAATGGTCGAGATCGATGTAGGCGTACTTTTAATTTTGAAGAAGGTGATCGAGCTAGCATTCATTATCGAGATCGAGACCAAGTTCGAAATTCTTATCGGGATGTAGAGGATGATCGTCGATGGGAATCGGGTATGAAAATGGAAATTCCAGAGTTTAAAGGTGGAATGGTAACCGAAGAATTTCTTGATTGGTTGTCTAATGTAGAAGGAATCTTTGATTTCAAGGAGGTTCCAGAGAATCGAAGGGTGAAGTTAGTTGCTACTAGGTTGAGGGGGAGAGCTTCGTCGTGGTGGCAGCAAACTAAACTTATAAGGGAGAGAATGGGAAAGTCAAAGATTGAATCATGGGAGAAGATGAAGAAGTTGATGAGAGCTACTTTCTTACCATACAACTATCAATCACTTATGTACCAGAGGTTGCAGAATCTGAGGCAAGGGACGAAGTCTGTTAGTGATTATGCTGATGAATTTTACCAACTCATTGCCAGGAATGATATTATGGAAATGGAAGAACAACTAACTGCTAGATTCATTGGGGGATTGAGAATGCAGATCCAGGATATGGTTAATATGTTTGATCCTAGATCTGTTACAGAGGCACATCAGAAAGCGTTGGCTTGGGAGAAGCAAGGAAGGCGTGGAGGTGGTGCGTTTACTAATTCCAATAATCAAGCGAAGGGTGTTAGTGGAAGTTCTAATATTCCTAAACCTGTTACAAAACCAATGGTGAAGGAGGCTGAGAAGGCAAAGGTTAGCAGTGGTTTCAAATGTTATAACTGTCAGGAGTTGGGTCACAAAAGCAATGAATGTCCGAAGCCGAAGAAGAGAGCAATGGTTGCTGAGATTGAGGATGATGGTGAGGAGGCAGAATGTTCAAATGCACCTTATGTTGAGGAGGAAGAAGAATTGTCTGGAGATGAAGGTTGTAATCTTATGATGAGGAGGTCATGTCTTACACCAAAGCAAGAAGAGGATTCTAGTTGGTTGAGAAGCAATATTTTTCAGTCGACATGCACTATTCTAGGGAAAGTTTGCAAGTTCGTTATTGATGCTGGAAGCTGTGACAACATTATTTCTATAGAAGCAGTAAGGAAGTTGAACTTGAAAACTGAGAAGCATCCTAAACCGTACAAGTTAGCATGGTTAAGGAAGGGTGGTGAAGTGAAGGTGTGTCGAAGGGCTTGTGTGAATTTTTCTATTGGGAAGAAGTACAAAGATGAAATTTGGTGTGACGTTGTAGACATGGATGTGTGTCATCTGTTGTTGGGCAGACCATGGCAGTTTGATAGAGCAGTGCAACATGATGGTCGTGCTAATAGCTACAGTTTTATGTTTGAAGGTACTAAAATCACTTTAGTTCCTAAGAAGCAACAACAGAAGGAGAGCAAGTTGGAGGAGATCGAAGAACTGAAAACTTTGCTATCTTTGAAGGAGTTTGTCAAGGAGGTTGAAGAGGAGCCTGAAGTCTTTTTGTTGATTGGACGAGAGTGTAGTGAAGAGTTGAAATTCCAGAAGAAGCAAAGCCAGTTTTGAAAGAATTTGAAGATGTATTTCCAGAAGAGTTTCCTAAGGAGTTACCGCCACTGAGGGGCATTCAACATCAAATTGATCTTGTTCCGAGAGCAGTTTTACCACATCGACCACATTATCGAATGAGTCCGAAGGAACATGAGGAGTTACGAAGGCAAGTGGAAGAGTTGTTAGAACAGGGACGTGTTCAGGAAAGCTTGAGTCCTTGTGCAGTACCAGCATTGTTGGTTCCGAAGAAGGATGGAACATGGAGAATGTGTACCGATAGTAGAGCTTTGAACAAGATTACTGTTCGCTACAGATTTCCTATGCCAAGGTTGGATGACTTGCTAGATCAGTTGAGTGGGGCTACTATCTTTTCGAAGATTGATTTGAAGAGTGGTTATCATCAGATTCGGATTAGACCTGGAGACGAATGGAAGACAGCCTTCAAGACGAGAGAGGGGTTATACGAATGGTTGGTTATGCCATTTGGTTTATCAAATGCACCTAGTACATTCATGCGGGTGATGAATCAAATCTTTAGACCATTCATTGGGAAGTTCATGGTGGTTTATTTCGATGATATTCTGATATACAGCAGGAGTACAGAGGAGCATGTAGAGCATTTGAGAAAGGTGTTAATTATTCTTCGTAAGGAACAATTTTATGCAGCTACGAAGAAATGTGTGTTCATGACTCGAAGTGTGTTATTTTTGGGATATGTTGTATCTGAGAAGGGAATCCAAGTGGACCAGAGTAAAGTTGAAGCTATTAGAAATTGGCCACAGCCGAGAACTATCACTGAAGTTAGAAGTTTTCATGGATTGGCATCATTCTACCGAAGATTCATTCCACACTTCAGTAGCGTGATGGCACCAGTTACCGATTGTATGAAAGGAAAGCAGTTTTCTTGGTCAGAGGAAGCAGGAGTTGCTTTCGAACGAATCAAAGAACTTTTGACGACAACAACAATTTTTGTATTACCAGATTTTCAGTTGTTGTTTGAGCTACACACTGATGCATCAAAGTTTGGGATTGGAGGAGTGTTGAGTCAGAGTGGGAGACCAGTTGCTTATTTCAGTGAGAAGTTATCAGGAGCAAAGATGAGATACAGTACATACGATGTTGAGTTTTATGCTGTTGTGCAAGCTGTTAAACATTGGAGGCATTATCTATTTCAGAAAGAATTTGTTCTTTACACTGATCATGAAGCTTTGAAGCATTTACAGGGGCTGGATAAGATTTCAGCGAGACATGCATCGTGGATTGCATATTTACAGCAATTTACCTTTGTTGTTAAGCACAAATCTGGGGTAACGAATCGTGTGGCTGATGCTTTGAGTAGGAGGAGTCATTTGTTGACTACAATGAAAGTTGAGGTGATGGGGTTTGAATTATTGCCAGAGTTGATTGACGAAGATCCATACTTTGCAAAGTTTGTTGAGAAAGTTAAGGATGGAGATACTGATGAATTTATGTTGGTTGATGGATTCTTGTTTAAAGGAAATCGATTATGTATTCCAGAGAGCAGTTTGAGAATGAAGATTATCAAAGAATTACACGAAGAAGGCCACGTGGGTAGAGATCGTACTTTGCAGTTAATTTCTCAATCCTATTTTTGGCCATCGATGAGGAAAGAGGTTGAAAGGTTTGTGGAGAGATGTCATATATGTCAGGTTTCGAAAGGAACAGCGACAAATGCGGGATTGTATATGCCGTTACCTGTACCATCTAAACCATGGGTTGATATCAGCATGGATTTCGTTTTGGGTTTGCCTAGAACTCAAAGGGGAAATGATTCTATATTTGTTGTGGTGGATATATTTTCTAAAATGGCACATTTTATTGCCTGCAAGAAGACAGCGGATGCAGTTCGAGTGGCACAATTATTCTTTAAGGAGGTGTATCGATTGCATGGTTTACCAAAATCTATTGTTTCTGATCGGGATACCAGATTTTTGAGTCACTTTTGGCTATGTTTATGGAAGATGGTGGGAACGAAGTTAAACTTTAGTAGTGCTTATCATCCGCAAATAGATGGGCAGACAGAAGTTGTCAACAGATCGTTGGGAAATTTGTTACGATGTCTTGTGAAGGATAATCTGAAAAGTTGGGACATGAAGTTATGCCAAGCGGAGTTTGCTCATAATCATGAAGTGAATCGTAGTACGGGATTCAGCCCATTCCAGATTGTATATTCAAATTTACCCTGGGGACCATTGGATTTAGCAGTAGTGCCACAACCGAAGGGGACGGTTAAACGAGCTGTAGACTTTGTTGATGGGTTGACTGAATGTCATAGAATCGTTCGGGAACGATTGGAGAAATCAAATGAGAAATACAAGAGATTTGCAGACTTGAAACGACGAAGTGTTGAATTTAACGAAGGAGATTTGGTTTACGCTGTATTAACCAAGGATCGATTTCCAGTGGGCGCTTATAACAAGTTGAAAGCCAGAAAAATTGGTCCTGTAGAAGTTGTGAAACGGATCAATGAAAACGCTTATAAGTTGAAGCTACCGAAAGACGTATACACTTCTGACGTGTTCAATGTAAAACATTTGATTCCATATCATGAAAATGAAATTATTGTGGAAAGAGAAAGTGAAAATTCGAGGACGAATTTCTATCAACCGCGGGAGGATGATGCAGTACGAACTACGGATCGATATGTTTAAATTGTCCAAGGCCTTTAAGTCGTTTGGAGTTGGCTTCGTTTTTGAGTCGTTCGGAGGTTATAAGTCGCTCACGACTTAACAAAGGGTATTCACGACCTAATGATAAGGCCTTGAGTCGTTCGCAGCTTAACAGAGGGAAGGATGACGAGTTACGACTTAAGGAAGCAGAGCTAAGTCGTCCACGACTTAAGGGAAAGGAGCTGCAACTTAACTCCAATGGTTTGCGACCTAACGAATTGATTTTAAGTCGTTTGCGACTTAACGAGAAGGATGCAAAGAAGTTACGACTTAGTGGGAACCTGAGTCGTTCGAGTTTGATGAGTCGTACACGACTCAACGATTCTTCTATAAGTCGCCTCCGAGCCAACTGGATACCAGAGGGAAAATGTGCCGAGTTAACGAGTTACGACTCATGATGAGTCGACCCAGCTAAGTCGTTTGAGGAAATACCGCAGGGAGGTTGTGTTAAGTCGGCAAGGAGTTGAGTCGTTGTAACTGATAAGTCGTAGGTCGTGGTCAAAGTTTGAGTCATTTGTGCTGAACGTGTTGTACATAGGTTGTCTGAGTCGTGAGTCGTTAGGTCGTATACGACCTAACTGTTGTAAACATGTGAGTGTGGTGATGTAATATGCTGAGCCGTGTGAGTTAAGTCGCTGCCGACTTAAGTTGAGTCGTATGATGGTATGTCGCTTTGTACATATGTAAGTCGCGTAATGTGTTGGGTCGCATGAGGCATGTTTTGAACTGTGTTGTACTAGGTCGTTAACGACCTATACTAAGTCGTAAGTCGCAGCCGACTTAAGGGTCTGAGTTAGTTGTGAAAAACTATAAATAGGGGGGTGTGTTGTACATTTCAGGGGTTGATTTTTTGAATAAAATTTCTTATTGATTGCTGTGTGCTTTCATCTTAAATTGGTAGTTGAGTGTAATCTCCTATCTCCTCTTTCGGTTAATCGAGTGTGCTCGATTCAACGATCGTAGAAGCCGATTCACGGTATCTAGTGCGTTAGATCAACGTACGAAGAATCGTAGATCTTTGAACACGGTATAGTGTGCTATCAACGTGTTTGAGATAGCTAGAATTCGGTATCTTCGGATCAACGAATTTGGGCATTTTGGTATTCATCAATCCACCGATTGCTACTTTCACCGATTGAAGTTTATTTTGATTAATCCGCTACGTCAGATATAAACGCCTAAACATGTGAGCAAACAAGCATTTTTAAAAATTTCATCACATATATATTAGAATAGTATATATGTAAAATAATCTTATAACTGCATATATATATATATACAATTGAGTAGATAAGTGTATATAACAGCTAATAGGACAACAGACTAAGCTTTAAAATAATATATATATATTACTTTTATAATATAATACACTATACTCGTATATAATATATATGTCCTAATCATATATATATATATATATATATATGTTCAAAACCAATGTAAAACATTATATATATACACACACGAAAAGTATAACGTAATACCCTTGTATGCATACAAGCGACGAGGAGAAGATGGTGCTGCTTGACTCGGAGTCGGGTGCATAGGCGGATGATGGGCAGAGCTCATGAGCGGCTGTAAGGAGGCCTGAAGCAATGGGTCTCGATGGTGGCAAGGTTATTGTGGTGATGGAGTGATGTGGTGGAAAGGTAGAGGTAGAGTAGCGGGTCTGGTCGGCATGGCAGAGGGTCGTGATGGGCTGGGACGTGATCGATGCTAGGCTGTCGATAAGAGGGGGAAAACTACAGTAGTTGTGGATGGTTGTTAAAGTCAAAGGCAGAGAGGCGATTTTGGGATGGCCATGAGGTGGAGCTCGGCACGGTGTAGGGGATAGCAAGCTGTGGCGGCCGATGGTAGTGGTGGTCACTTGGCTACTCGAGTTGATAGGCGGCGATGGGTTTTCATGGCATCACATGGAGGAGAAAGGTGGAGCATGTGTTCAGGTGATGGAAGGGTTGGTACGGGCTATCATTGCTATAAGAGGAGGTGGGTTAGTGGATGATGGTGGATCGAGAAAGTCGTGACATAGTGGGAAGCGTGCCAGGTGAGGTCGTGAAGAGAGAGACGAGAGGACGAACAACTTTTGGGAGGAAGACGCAAACCTTGTTCTTGGAAAAATCAATATACAAGCTTCACAATATTTAGTTTGGAGAATGATAGAACGAATAGAAAAGAAAGGTAAGAAAAATGAATGGCAACGAAGGCTAATGAATAGGCAGGAAAGCAAATATATTTGAACCGGAGAAATAAAGTAGAAGGTGTAAGAATAAATATAAATGGAAAGAAATGGCAACGGTCACACAGTGATTAAGCTCAAAACATTTAAAGCAATTTATTATTGTGGCATGGGTTGCACGGTTTCAAATTTGTAAAGCAAGGAAATCCCAAAAGTCACATATTTCGTTACCGATAGGACGCACAATTTTATTGTTTCCGTCGCGTACCAGACCTCAAAATACAGAAATAAATATACTACGGAGATCAGCATGACGAGGCGAATAGAATGGCACACATATATCAGTAATACGACTGAATTATAAAAATTCAATTTTTCGCGGTCAAAAATGCTGCTAAAATGTCGAAACTAAGATAAACGGAGCTATAGTATTCCAAATCTGATGAAACGAAATATGACGTCTCACTTAGAAAATAATTTACATTTTTATTATAAAAAATATTCAGGTTTCGAAAACATTTATTTTCATCAAATAATAACAGATTTAAATTTAAATAAAATTACACAATAAAAAATAAGCTCCCTTACTTTCTGATGAAAATTTACCATTTCCTAGGTTTAAATAGACGCATACCAAATATCAAATTTTCATTGTTAAATTTTGTAATTTAATTTCAAGAAAAATTTCGGTTAAATACGTTATTAAAACCGTTAAAATATCTAGGCCGTTACAATCATACTTTGTTTGTTTGCTAGTTTATGGAAAGTATTTAGTCGTATACTTAGCACTAAAATCCAATGAAGTAGGCTTATCTATTTGTAGGAGTTGAGAATGATGTTCGAGTGGTGTTTAGAAGCAACTGTTTTCTAACCTATTGGTTACACTCTTGACTGAAGGATAGTGTAAGTTAAAAAGATCGAAAATATGATAAGTATACGAGACATAGTTTCCATTTACGATCATCTATTTTTTTACTTGATGGTCGAGCTGTCGACTATCAGAATTGACCAAATTAACTTAGGATGTATCTAAAAGCCTCACGACTTCATATAGTTTGAGACTCCTAGAAGAAGAGCATTTTTATGAAACATCTCTAGCTTTAAGAACTAATCTATATGAGATCCCTAGGGGAGTGCTCCTCTTTGTATAGTTCGCTAACTTCTAAAAGAATCGTAATTGAGTTAACAGGAATTCATTGATTTAGTGTTAAAGAGTCTGGGATCGATAAGCGTTTTACTTACTGAATAAGACTTCAAAACTAATATACGGGTTCTATGTTTTTGAAGTGGTTGTGAAGTGGAATATTATAGAGTTGAAATGTCTATACTAAGTGCGACGACCCGCCTTTTTGGTTAATTCAAGTTGACATTAAACCACATATGTCAAACCCGAATCATTCAAAAAGATGAATTATCAAGGGGTTTACAGGAAAAGAAAAGGGGAAGAGGAAGAAAACAATATATAGAATTTCACATCAAAAGGATAAATTTTAATAATAACATAATTACAAAGATGTCTATCAATATACTTTGATTCCATTTCAATAATATCATACGTTTAACTTAACATGCCAATATAGTGTAGTAGAATAATAGTAGTAAGTACGGTCTTCAAATCTCCATCACCGTCTTCAAGTAACTAAGGATTTCGAGAGCTGAAACAAATCGGGCTGACCTGAGCATAATGAAAAGAAAATACACTCGAGCTAAGACTATATTCTCTTATGCAAGTAAATTCAAATCAAACAATATAGGTATATAAGTTTAAGAGACTACGACTTCGTATGAGCAATAAAACTCAAGTTTGAATTCAATTTTCACATTTCAATTTACGAATTCATATTAAACTTATCAGTAATATACGCATTCTTGGAAATAATCTCTTTAACTCGATTTCATTTCACAGAACCATTTTATTTAAAAGATAAAATATCTTTTATTTTCCAACATTTCATTTATAAATACTGTCTTTCAGTTAACCTTTAAAAATATATTTTTGTGAAAATCCTATTTTACCTTTACAAAACTTCCAAATTTCATTACCATGCAAATTAACAAAGTTAATTACACTTTAAATACTATATTTTTATTATTAATTATTCAATTTAATTAACTTCGGAATTAATTTACTTATTTTCTTAATTTGAAACATTTAATAGAATTTTAATTGGAAACAATTCAATTTAATCATTATAGTTTTATTCAATAAAATCAATTAAAATTTTCACTTTGATTAAATCCAATAATTAATTAAAATTTAACTACCTACACAATTTTAACAAATTTCATTTTATTCCAAATAATCAACTTAGCGAGTTTAAGTATCATTAATCTTCAATGTAATCATTTTAATTCAATTTCATACTTTTAAAATAGTTCAATTAATATTTTATTTTAGAGTCTAAATTCACTTTATAGATTTCCATAATATTAGCTTCAATGAAAAATTTAAACTATAAATTAACGTTAAATTTCCAAATATCTCTTAATATCGAATTGAAATATTAAATTTCCAAAATAAATTTCAATTGACCAATCAGTGTTTATTATTAAATTTTCTATCCCAGACCGAGTGATTTAATTTGGGTATTTATCATTTTAACCCATATCCAAGTTCAAAGTTTGGTCTCCAATTCAATGCATATAATAACAATATAACAGTGATAGGTATCAATAAATCAATTAGTGTCCAATATTCAACTTTTCTATAGTTAGCGTTTTCACATGCAATTGGGATTCAAATCAGACATTTAAATTATTTCAACTAAATCATGTATCTTAACATCAACAATCAATGATTTTCAAATTTCAATGTTGATCATAATTATAAATCAATAATTTATAACACAGCAGGATACTTGCATATGAAAATCTAATCGCGAGCTTAAAATCACACACCTTTCAGGGCTAGAGAAAAATAGACAGCACGACAAGCTATAAATTGAATCATGAACTCGACAATCGACCAATCTAAATGACGATTCCAAAGCATAGCAAGGTTGGAACTCGATAATTGATAAAAACAAAATATATAACCTTTAAAAAATTAGAATTTACTCATATAAAATCTTTATATTGTATATTTTTAAAAAATCAATACTCAGTTTGATACACATATCAAAATAAATTCTTTATATATATATATATTAAAATCAATTTTTTTTCTTTTTTCAAATTCCATTTAAAAATAAAATATATATTATATATATGTTCATTTCAACATATTAACATAACATATTATATATATACCTTTCAAAATACTAACATAACGCAATATTTATACACACACATAAAGAGGAGGTTGCATGCTAAGGTGGCTGGAGTGGAGGTTGACACGAAGGTAGAGGCGGTGCTTCACTGGTGAGAAAAGCGGCTTGGCTGGATCAACGACTGATAGGTGGTAGGTCGTAGGCGAGCGAAGGATGTAAGTAGAGGTAGCCAAGGGGATGTGGCGGTTCTAATAGGGATATGGCGGAGCTGCATGCTGGCTTCGATGAAACACAGTTCGGTGTGGATGGAGTGGGGTTCGCTGGTAGAGACAGGCTGGCAAAGGTGTGCAATGAACTAGGTGGTTGGCTGGGATCAATGGGTAGGCCAATAGCGTGAAGGGAGCTCGACGATAAAGTAAGGTTGCTGGTGGGGAGGCAGCTTCGGGTGCGGGTGGAGTCGAGGAGGTGGCTGATCGGGGAGGGGCTGGTAGGTCAGCGTGGGTCGGGTTCTGGAGGTCTAGTGCGGTCTGGGCTTGGTAGAGGCGGAGGTTTCGAGTGCTCATGTGGATGGAAGGCCGGTGAGGAGCTACGGATGTGGGGAGGTGTGGGTGCAGGCTGGATTTTGGGCGCAGGGAGGGTCGTGTGGTGGTGGGTGTGGGGTCCAGGCGTACTCAAGTGGGCGAGTGGTAAGGCAGAAGGAGGTTGCGAGGGCTAGCTTCGACAAGTGCTGGGTGGGGGTCGGTTTCGGTGTAGGAGGGTGGTGGTATGTAGAGGTCTGTGGTGGAGAGAGAGAAGGTAGGAGTGGGAGAAGTTACGTATGTATATATGATTTTTAGTTTTTAAACTTAGTAAAATTTTCAATAGAAAGTAGCAAGGCACAAAGAAGAGAATGAGGGAAAGCAAGGAGAATGTTTTATATACAGAGGGAATGCATAGAACATTAAATGCAACAATTAATAAATTAGTCTGCGCATTAAGGAATAAAGGCTGAAAAGAAATAATCTCGGCTGAAAAGAATGTGTGGAATTATGAATCCAGGACACGGTCACAGACCACTATCTCACACATTTAGCCTTCTACCACGGAAGCCAAAATACGAAAACAAATATATCGCAGAGATCGGCACAACGAGACGAATCCAATGATTTAATCAAATCTGTGTGACGTCATTCGTAACAAAATCTCATCTTTCATCATTGTTACTGCTTCGAAATTGGACAACAATGTCAATTCTTGAAAACTGAGCTACTGTGGTCGGAATGAATTTTAACATTTTAATTAGATAATTTTCTGGATCATTTCTATGCAAAAATATTCATACTTTAAAATTGGATAATTCACACGAAAATGGCGCTGACTAAGTTTCTAACGAATTCTGATGTAAAATAAATTTTATTGGTCTTATTTCAATGGATGAATTTTAGATATCTAGTTTTCACGGTCAAATTTTTATTTTTAAAAATTAATTTTATTTCAAAATCTTCATCAAATTCGTATCTAAAATGTCAAAAAATCTAGGTCGTTACAATTTTCCCCACTCGAAAATTTTCGTCCTTGAAAAGTGAGGAATAAGAGAACAGAAAGATAAACAAAAATCTAGTTTTTTTAATATTTAAGAATTGAAAATTTTCTTTGTTAAAATTTAATAATTTTTATATTGGAAATACTTTTGATAACTCGATGTTTCAACAAGTTTATCCTCGTTCTTACAGAATCTAGTAATACTTTGATCAGGCGCAAGCCTAGAAAGCTCTAATTACTTGGTAGACCCGTTTTCAACACCCAATGAAAATACTAGAAAAACTTTTCAAAACAGATATAGAAAGTACAATCCAATCAGCAAAATCAAACGAACGAGATCATTATGTAATGTAGTCCCTAAGGTTACTCTCTCGCTAAGTCGTGAGGACAGAGCGACGCGGCCTCAAGTGACTTTAGGCTATCACTACCCCACATCTTAGGCCATGCATCCAAAACAACCATAGGTCGTAGATACACAATGGTTTCGCCTGCGTCCCCTAGGAAACATCCGTACCTGTGAGCAATCACTACTTTACGAATTACGCTATGCAAATCACTCACATGCATCGTAGTCTACTAATAGTAGAGCCGGTGGTTACGTTGTTGTAACGATCCCTGATTTTTTTCTAAGTTTAAAATGAAAATTAATTTAATATTTGAATAAACATTGTGAAATTAATTGGTAAAATGATTTTATTTTCTCCAAATTTAACTAAAGATATGTGTTTTATAAATTGATTGAGAATAGAATTTTGGGTTATATCGGAATACCTCAAATTTAAATTATATACGTTAATACAAACAAAATATACTACAAAATAATAAAATAAATATATATATATGTGTAGACATACGAGATAATAAATATTTAAGTTAGGAATACACTTATGTATGTAAAATATAAAATCGACACATTAGCTAAAATCTAGCAACATATTGAATATAGAACTTCATTTAGAATGCAAAGTAATATGACAAAAGAAAGAAATATATACTCAAGTATGTATAAAAATTAAATTTGATGTGAATGATAAAGTGAAACAAGACAAATATGTTGCTGTAAATTTAGTTATGCAAAGGCTAAATAAATATCTATGTATAAAAAACAAAAAATGCACATGCAAATCAAATAGCATAAGTATGTAAACTAAATGGTAAGCATATGCATTTATTTCTATCTATTCTCAAGACACAAAAAAATCAATTCAGCCGAAAAGAAAAAAATGATAAGCATAAGCTTATAAATCAAATATGTATTCATGAAAATAAGACAATGATAATCAATGCTAGCCTCCTTAGCACACAAAATATGTTTATATCAGCCACCAAAGTAAGTTTATCAGCCACCAAACAAAAATTAAAATCTTTGGTCAAAAAATGTAGGCAAGAGAAAAAAAAATCTTTGATCAAATCAAATAGAAACAAAAAAATCTCCGACTTATATTGTACAAAAGAAAATAATCACCCTGCACAAATATATCCCCTCTACACTTCTTTTATATATCAACTTCCTCATTTCATTTCGTTCATCAAAACATAGTGAACCAGAAAATAAGCATCACTGTTTTCAAACTCAAATTCACTCAATCAGAAAAAAAAAATCAAAACAAAGCAACAACCTGTTGCAAAATATCCCAACCTGGAAAATAAAGCCTGTAAGCAAAAAAAAAATCTGAAAGATCTGAAGCAGCAGATCAAAGTCCAAATTCAACAATCAAGCATCATCAAAACCAGAGCAACAACAAAACAGAAAAGAGATTAAAGAAGAGGGCTTCAGCTTGCATTTTCACAACCTGTTTCAAATAGAACTCTGTTCATTCTTCTGGAATCTAATGTGAGTAAACATTTAAATTTAACTTAAGCTGGTATAAAAATTTGTTGCTTAAGTAATTGCTGTGATGATGATGTTTACGTGTGTATATAATAGCATAGAATCTATGTATATGAATGCATTTGAATATGCATCTGTGCTTCTCTGTTCTTTTAGGTTACAGAGATTTTAAAATGAACTAAAATTCAAAACTTCCGATCTAAACACTTTGAAGCTTTGGGTTTCAAACAAATTTGTCTAGTTTAAACACTATCTAGATTTTAAAAACAAGTTTAAGTATTTTTAGTTTGGGAGATTCCTGTAAACAAAAAAATAGAGTTCAAAACTTAAATAATGTGATAAATCAAATGTTGTATTATATTAATTCAAATATATATCTTGGATCAACGTTGAAAGTTAGGATTTTTAAGACAAAAATCAGAATTTTTAATACTGAATTGAATGTGAATTTGGGAAATGTCTGGAAAATGGTTCTTGATCAATTTCTGGTGATGCACTGATTTGTTGAGGACGGGGTTCTTTGGGGTGGTAGTGGAGTGAACGGTGGTTGTAGGAAAAATGCTAGGATGGTGTGAAGTTAGTCATGGTGGAGGCGGCGAACTCGAGAAGTTCGTAAGCCTAATTTTGTAGAGGCTTGATGTTTTCGATTCATTCGTAACCTATGATGGATCGAGTGCTACGTGTTTCTGGAGGATGGCAGAGGAAACGACGACAAGTAGATGGCCGAAGTTTGAGGCTTTCTAGTGGTCAGAGGCACGAGATTGGGGTGTTCTAGGCTTGCGTGTTTTGTTCCAGTATTTGTTCAGAGTACTCGAATTTGATTTCGAGTAGGTATTGATGGAATTGGTGTGTGGATGGTCTGAGTGTGTCGTCACCGACCTAGGAAGGGATGCGAGTCGACCAGTGATGGTCGGAGCCACCGTGCACGCGCACGGTGCAGTTTCCTGGTAAAGATGAGTTGAGCTGTGGACTTGTACTCGAGTATTTGCTCGAGTTGTTTCGTGAATTTCTCGAAGCACAGGGGTGATTTGGCTCGGGATTTTGATATAAGAGCTCGGGTCAAATTGTTAGTTACAGGTTCTATTTAAACCTGTCAGCGTTTAAATTTGAAACGAAATTAAAAATAGAAAGCCAGATTTAAACAAAGTTTTAAATAAGTTTTAAAGCATGGATTCAAAATGAATTTAATTCTAGTTTTAAAATAAATAAGTTTTATAAAAATGAAATGTTTTAACAACTTTAAATTGTTAAAGTATTTTATAAAGCGGATTTAAATTCTGAAATTAAAGATTTAAACAGAGTTTTAAATCTAAACCTAACTCGGGAAAATATGAGAAGGACTCGGGTGTTTACTCGAGTAAACTGGAATCTTGCTGGGGTTCGCGTGTGAGAAGAAGGAGAGATAACTGGAAGCATGATCAAGTTATCATCGGTTCTAACCCGAAGTCAGGGTAACCAAAATTTAAAACTTGTTTTAATAAGTTCTTTTGGAAATGTAAAAAATGAATTTTTTTAATCCTTTATAATTTTTTTAAATTATATGTCTTTCAAAACCTTAATTAAGAAAGAGTTTGATTGTTAAATTAAGTATGTTAAATACTTAAAGATATTTTAAATTTAACTATTTTATAAATAAAGTAAATTATAATTAAAGGTAAAGGTTTTTGAAATGTGCAACAAAGAGGATGTTTATCTTAAGTATAATTAAGACTTTGATAATTCATGAAATAAATTAAAAATTAATTAAGTAATTAATTAATTAAAGTGGATTAAGTGATTAGGGATAATCACTTATTGCAATTAATTAAGAATAATTAATTAAATGGTAACTAATTAGGGGTTGATTAATTTATTAATGAATTAATTAAGGGAAATTATTTAAAGGATAATCGAATAATTAAAGGTCAATTATTCAATAATTAAAGGTTGATTTATTTAATTAATAAATGATTAAAGGACAATTAATCAAATGATTTGAAATCAATTAATGTTAATTACCATGATCGATAACTTATCCGATTTAACTTAATCAGATAATTAATTAAGTTACTTATGGATGTTTTGAATTCTATTGATTGTCGAACTGTTCGATATTTCTAATATATGCTTTGTGCTACGAATTGTTTCGATATGATCTGTGGTGAATGTTGTTTATTTATCTGTGATAAATGTATATTATTTATCTGTGTATCTGTGTATGAACGATAAGCGTTATAAATTATATCGCTTATCAATATCGATGTGCTTAAATATGTGATGTGATGATTGATGATGTTGCACTATTTTGTGAAACCGCTGGACTACGCCATTCACACAGATATTGATTGCACGAGGAAATCGGCTAAGTCAAATATTTTTAACGATTTTAAAGATTGAATTCTTGAATCCAAAATAGTTTTGGAATTGGTATTGAAAGCTTTTGAAAATGAGCTTCAAAAATAAAAGTTATTTTATATAACTTAATAAAATTTGAAATTTAAATAATTTGATTTAAATTTGAATTCAATATTTGAAATTGAATTCAATGATCGGGAAATTTTGGTTTACAAAGATTATACAAGTTATCAAGGTATTTATATGGGTTTCAACCATTTAGAAAGTATGGTTTGGAAATTTAAATTTAAATCCAAGTTTTATACTTGAAAGGCTTTAACATATGTAAATTGAAATCAGTTTTCCCAAAACGAAAACTATTTATTTTAAATAATAATAGCTTTCATAGAAAGAAAGGATTTCCAATTTGTATCGAAAGATTTCAAGTTTGAAATGAAATTGTAAATAGTTTGGAAAAACTATGAATTAACCTTTGTGAAGATGATTAAATCTTATTTTGAGATCGAAAAGGATTTGAATTGGTATGACTCCCATATGCAAGATATGAATTGGTTTGAAAGTTATGAATTAAATCTTTAATTGAAAGATTGGATAATTAATCCAATTGGAAATGGAATTGTTCTGGATAGCCGTAAATAAATCTTTGTTAAAAGTGGGCGAACTTTCTGAAGTAAATCTTTTTTATTTAAAAAGATTTAAAATGGTAATTTGCTTAAACCATTTGAAAGAAAATTTTTGGATAATAAGTTGTGACTTAACTGAAATCCCATTATCCATACGTTTTTAAATATTATGCTCATTATTCGATTTAGCCGGGGGAGGACTTTGTGTCATATAACCCATTTCGAATAATGATACGTCGATATGGATAGCATTTGAAGACCGGTGGTGAAGACCGGGTAATTTCGAGAATGAAAGGATAACCCGTCGATTGTCTCTGCACTGAGTCGCCCTGGTATAGAGATTAACTAAGTGATGGGAAGTCCGATCGGGATTGTGAATACCCGGATTGCAAGGGCTTCTTTGGAAGTGCCTTCAGTTCTGTTCGAACCCAGAACAGACTTGTATGGTTGTATGTCTGACACTACACCTTAAGATATAAAGCATATTTCTTTAAAATACATATCTGTTGGTGGCGGAGAATTTATTATCTTAGCTTAACACCCTTCTCTGAGACATACGAGCTTAGAGGTTATGTAGTTGAAGGTTATAAGTGATATACTCCCAATTTGACAGTGTGGCATGCTGAGTGCTGTTGTGTGTTGATGATCATTTTTTGATCATTTGTGATCAAAGCATGGCTTTCGTATAAAGCGTAGTTTGTGGACGAGACTGCATCAAGACCTCACACCCCGGAAATGGTCGAAATAGGAAAGATGCTGCAAGGTTATGAGGGTCGCGCCCTTTAGGGTGTGTCATTCCCTTCTGGAAAAGGATGGTATCATGGTTTGGAGCCCAGATACTTACCCATATGGATAATGTAGATCTATTACTTTGTGATTGCTCTGTGGTTTAGAGGCGCCTCGGATAAAGGTCCCAAGGGACCGGGGGACGGCATGCTCGAGTAGTAGTTACCTAGTTACAGAGGTAACCCGGCCTTGTGTTGGCAGAGAGCAGGGTAGGTTCTCGGGACGTCCGGCCAGAGGCGTACCCATGGACAGTGGGATGTTCCTTAGCCTGACCATTTGTTGGAAATCCAAACAAAACAATACGCACCCTATACGGTTTTAGTTGTTTAACCTGTCATGGAATGTGGCGGTAACCTGCTATTGAACATGATTGCTATAGTAGGCATACAATAATGGTTGTATGTTGGCTAAGATTCTGATTATACTTTCGAAAGATTTTCCACTATGCACTAGTAATAATATCAAAGAAATTCTTTCGTATCAAGCATGTTTGACTATCATAAGAAGAAATCTCCTCCAATTCTGCGATTGCATTGTGTGTGTGGCGGGAGGTCTTATTGTAGTTTCATTTTCCAAAAAGCATTGCGGTTTTCAATGTTTTAAAATTCTTTTGTTATTGGTTTTAAAAGATAAACTGTTTTTGTGTACTCATACCAGTCCCATGACTGGCCTGGAGTTTACTATTCCTTTCCTAAACTCTGGATGCCCATAATTTTCCACACCGGCAATCTAGAGTTGGGTTTTTAGATAGTCGAATAGTAGGAATTGATTTGATAGCCTTCGAAGCCCTTTTGGATTTGAGGATCGCATTTGCTACAATTCAGCTTTCACGGCCGACCTTGTTTAGCTTGGTGCAACTTGATGATTGTTCGAGCTATCTTTAGTTTGGAGATAGTTTGTTGTTGCATTTTGGAGATGTATTCCATTGAAGATATCCTTTTCTACTGCTATTTCTTGTACCTCTGATGTATGATGATATCTATTGTATCATTCTATTGTATGATCATTGTATCTGAATATTGTATCAAACATTATATATAAAATGATATTACTCATTTTTTCCACTGTGTTGTACTTGATGTGTTATAAGCTCCGGCACGAGTCAAATTTTAACGGTTGAATCTGCGACATTCAAGTACGAGTAAAGTACGGTTGTCAATTTTCGAACGCTGATATTTGGAACGTGACATTTTGGTATCAGAGCTGAGGGTTAAAACTTTAGGTCAGGAGTATAACACATTATTTAATTCATTAGAAATAGGGTAAAGTATACCCTAGAATGAGTATATCCCTAACATATCCGTCTGTATGCTTCAGTAAATTCTCTTGCTATCCATTGATAGCAAGTATGAGTGCAAGAAGAGAACGAGATAGGGGACAAGGGAGTACCACTACAAATGGTCAATACCCTGCGACAACGGAAACAATCTTTCCCTATCAATTTCCTTTGATTCAATTTCAATTCTTTTTATTGGCTTTGTGGCAGCCCGAGGGAGAAGCTTTGGTGAGATGGTGGCTCTTGCGAATCGTGTGGATAAGTTTCTATTTCGTATTCTCTTCGTTAAATTCTATCAGCTTTTCGTTTTTAACTTTAGTGAATTTGAAATTCTATTTGAAATAAATTGGTAAATTAAATATAAAGTTGAACATGAAGATTTGTATTGATAAAACAATTTCGATTAAACCAAATTTGAAATTCTATTGTAATTTCTTGTGAATATCAAAGTTCGAAGAGGGACAAGTTATATATATTTTGGGGTATTCCGACTTGAGTTTGGAATCCATATCTAATGCTTGAGAGTTATGGAAAATTTAATCCATTTATCTATTGTTTGGGTCTCGATATATTATACGAACAGCTAGTTATCTATCGGTATAACCAGCGCCTTGCATATTTCGTATATTTGATGACCCGAATATCCTGTGTAGTACTGAATGAGTTTGTTCTCATATTGGTGATATTCTGATTTGGTAAGCCAAATACAGAATAGATATCCAATTTGACCTGGAAAATTGTTTCTCTAGCTTTGTGTATCTATCTTTGTTGTTTCCTTACATGCAAATTTCGAGGACGAAATTTCTTTAAGGGGGAATCTGTAACGATCCCGGATTTTTTTTTCTAAGTTTAAATTGAAAATTAATTTAATTTTTGAATAAACATTGTGAAATTAATTGGTAAATTGATTTGAGTTTCTCCAAATTCAACTAAAAATATGTGTTTTATAAATTGATTGAGAATAGAATTTTGGGTTATATCTGAATACCTTAAATTTAAATTATACGTGTTAATACAAACAAAATAAACTACAAAAATAATAAAAATAAATATATATATATATATATATATGTAGACATACGAGATAATAAATATTTAAGTTAGGAATACACTTATGTACGTAAAATATAAAATCAACACATTAGCTAAAATCAAACAACATATTGAATAGAGAACTTCATTTAGATTGCAAAGTAATATGACAAAAGAAAGAAATATATACTCAAGTATGTATACAAATTAAATTTGATGTGAATGATAAAGTGAAACAAGATAAATATGTTATTGTAAATTTAGGAATGCAAAGGCTAAATAAATATCTATGTATAAAAAACAAAAAAAATGTACATACAAATCAAATAGCATAAGTATGTAAACTAAATGGTAAGCATATGCATTTATTTCTATTCATTCTCAACACACAAAAAAATCGTTTCCGTCGAAAAGAAAAAAATGATAAGCATAAGCTTATAAAACAAGTATGTACTCATGAAAATAAGACAATGATAATTAATGCTAGCCTTCTTAGTACACAAAATAGGTTTATATCAGCCACCAAATTAAGATTATCAGCCACCAAACAAAAATAAAAATCTTTGGTCAAAAAATGTAGGCAGGAGAAAAAAAATCTTTGGTCAAATCAAATAGAAACAAAAAAATCTCTGACTTATATTGTACAAAAGAAAATAATCACCCTGTAAAAATATAACCCCTCTACGCTTCTTTTATATATCAACTTCCTAATTTCATTTCGTTCATCAAAACATAGTGAACCAAAAAATAAGCGTCAATGCTTTCAAACTCAAATTCATTCAATCAGAAAAAAAAAACAAAACAAAGCAACAACCTGTTGCAAAATATCTCAACCTGGAAAATAAAGCCTGTAAGCAAAGCAAAAATCTGAAAGATCAGAAGCAGCAGATCAAAGTCGAAATTCAATAATCAAGCATCATCAAAACCAGAGCAACAACAAAACAGAAAAGAGATTAAAGAAGAGGGCTTCAGCTTGCAATTTCACAACCTGTTTCAAATAGAACTCTGTTCGTTCTTCTGGAATCTAATGTGAGTAAACATTTAAATTTAAACTTAAGTTGGTTATAAAAATTTGTTGCTTAAGTAATTGCTGTGATGATGATGATGTTTACATGTGTATATAATAGCATAGAATCTGTGAATATGAATGCATTTGAATATGCATCGGTGCTTCTATGTTCTTTTAGGTTACTGAGATTTTAAAATTAACCAAAAATACAAAACTTCCCATCTAAACACTTTGAAGCTTTGGGTTTCAAACAAATTTGTCTAGTTTAAACACCATCTAGATTTTGAAAACAAGTTTAAGTATTTTTAGTTGGGAGATTCCTGTAAAAAAAAATACAGTTGAAAACTTAAATAATGTGATAAATCAAATGTTCTAATATATTAATTCAAATATATATCTTGAATCAACGTTGAAAGTTAGAATTTTTAAGACAAAAATTAGAATTTTTAGTATCGAATTGAATGTGAATTTGGGAAATGTCTGGAAAATGGTTCTTGATCAATTTCTGGTGATCCAGTGATTTGTTGAGGACAGGGTTCTTTGGGGTGGTAGTGGAGTGAACGGTGGTTGTAGGAAAAATGCTTGGATGGTGTGTAGTTGGTCGTGGTGGCAGCGGCGAACTCGAGAAGTTCGTAAACCTAATTTTGTCGAGGCTTGATGTTTTTGATTCGTATGTCACCTATGATGGATCGAGTGCTGCATGTTCCTGGAGGATGGCAGAGAAAACGACGACAAGTAGATGGCCAGAGTTTGAGGCTTTCTAGTGGTCGGAGGCTCGAGATTGGGGCAGTTTCAGGCTTGCGTGTTTTGTTCCAGTATTAGTTCAGAGTACTCGAATTTGATTTCGAGTAGGTATTCATGGAATTGGTGTTTGGATGGTCTGAGTGTGTCCTCACCGACCTAGGGAGGGACGCGACGTCGACCAGTGGTGGTTGGAGCCACCGTGCACGTGCACGGTGCAGTTTTGTTTCCTGGTGAAGATGAGTTGAGCAGTGGACTTGTACTCGAGTATTTACTCGAGTTGTTTCATGAATTTCTCGAAGCATAGGGGTGATATGGCTCGGGGTTTTGATATAAGGGCTCGGGTCAAAAAGTTAGTTACAGGTTTTATTTAAAACCTGTCAGCGTTTAAATTTAAAATGAAATTGAAAATTGAAAGCTAGATTTAAAAAAAGTTTTAAATAAGTTTTAAAGCATGGATTCAAAATGAATTTGATTCAAGTTTTAAAATAAATAAGTTCTATAAAAATGAATGTTTTAACAACTTTAAATTGTTAAAGTATTTTATAAAGCGATTTTAAATTCTGAAATTAAAGATTTAAACAGAGTTTTAAATCTAAACTTAACTCGGGAAAATAGGAGAAGGACGCGGGTGTTTACTCGAGTAAACTTGAATCTTGCTCGGGTTCACGTGTGAGAAGAAGGATAGATAACTCGTAGCAGGGTCGAGTTATCATCGGTTCTAACCCGAAGTCAGGGCAACCAAAATTTAAAACTTATTTTAATAAGTTCTTTTGGAAATGTAACAAAATGAAAATGTTTTAATCCTTTATAAATTTTTTAAATTAAATGTCTTTCAAAACCTTAATTATGAAACAGTTTGATTGTTAAAGTAAGTATGTTAAATACTTAAAGATATTTTAGATTTAATTATTTTATAAATAAAGTTAAATTATAATTGAAGGTAAAGGTTTTGGAAATGTGATTTAGTATTTAACAAAGAGGATGTTTATCTTAATTATAATTAAGATTTTGATAATTCATGAAATAAATTAAAAATTAATTAAGTAATTAATTAATTAAAGTGGATTAAGTGATTAGGGATAATCACTTATTGCAATTAATTAAGAATAATTAATTAAATGGTAATTAATTAGGGCTTGATTAATTTATTAATGAATTAATTAAGGGAAATTAATTAAAGGATAATTGAATAATTAAAGGTCAATTATTCAACAATTAAAGGTTGATTTATTTAATTAATAAATGATTGAAGGATAGTTAATCAAATGATTTGAAATCAATTAATGTTAATTACCACGATCGATAACTTACCCGATTAAATTAATCAGATAATTCATTAAGTTAGTATGGATGTTTTGAATTCTATTGATTGTCGAACTGTTTGATATTTCTGATATATGCTTTGGGTTATGAATTGTTTCGGTATGATCTGTGATGAATGTAATTTATTTATCTATGATAAATTTATATTATTTATCTATGTATCTGTGGATGAACAATAAGCATTATAGACTATACCTCTTATCAATATCGATGTGCTTAAACATGTGATGTTATGATTGATGATGTTGCACTATTGTGTGAGACCCCTGGACTACACCATACACACATAGATATGGATTGCATGAGGAAATCGGCTAAGTCACAGATTTTTAACGATTTTAAAGATTGAATTCTTGAATCCAAAATAGTTTTGGAATTGGAATTGAAAGCTTTTGAAAATGAGTTTCAAAAATAAAAGTTATTTATATAACTTAATAAAACTTGAAAGTTAAATAATTTGATTAGAATTTGAATTCAATATATGAAATTAAATTCAATGATCGGGAAATTTTGGTCTAAAAAGATTATACAAGTTATCAAGGTATTTATATGGGTTTCAACCATTTAAAAAGTATGGTTTGGAAATTTAAATTTAAATCCAAGTTTTATACTTGAACGGCTTTAACTTATGTAAATTGAAATCGGTTTTCCCAAAATGAAAACTATTTATTTTAATTAATAATAGCTTTCATAGAAAGAAAGGTTTTCAATTTGTATCATAAGATTTCAAGTTTGAAATGAAATTGTAAATAGTTTGGAAAAACTATGAATTAACCTTTGTGAAGATGATTAAATCTTGTTTTGAGATCGAAAAGGATTTTAAATGGTATGACTCCCATATGCAAGATATGAATTGGTTTGAAAGTTATGAATTAAATCTTTAATTGAAAGATTGGATAATTAATCCAATTGGAAATGGAATTGTTCTGGAAAGCCGTAAATAAATCTTTGTGAAAGGTGGGTGAACTTTGTGAAATAAATCTTTTTTATTTAAAAATATTTAAAATGGTAATTTGCTTAAACCATTTGAAAGAAATTTTTTGGATAATAAGTTGTGACTTAACTGAAATCCCACTATCCATCTGTTTTTATATATTATGCTCATTATTCGGTTTAGCCGGAAGAGGACTTTGTGTTATATAACCCATTCCGAATAATGATACGTCGATATGGATAACATTCGAAGACCGGTGGTGAAGACCGGATATTTTCGAGAACGAAAGGATAACTCGTCGATTGTCTCTGCACTGAGTCGCGCCGGTATAGAAATTTCCTAAGTGATGGAAAGTCCGATCGGGATTGTGAATACCCACATTGCAAGGGATTCTTTGGAAGTGCCTTCGGTTCTGTTCGAACCCGGAACAGACTTGTATGGTTGTATGTTTGACACTACACCTTGAGATATAAAGCAGATTTCTTTCAAATACATATCTGTTTGTGGCAAAGAATTTATTCTCTTAGCTTAACACTCTTCTCTGAGGCATACGAGCTCACAGGTTATGTAGTTGAAGGTTATCAGTGATATACTCCCAATTTGGTAGTGTGGCATGCTGAGTGCTGCTGTGTGTTGATGATCATATGTTGATCATTTGTGATCAAAGCATGGCTTTCGTATAAAGCGTAGCTTTGTGGACGAGACTGCATCAGGATCTCACACCTCGGAAATGGTCGAAACAGGAAAGATGCGGCAAGGTTATGAGGGTCGCACCTTTTAGGGTTTGTCATTCCCTTCTGGAAAAGGGTGGTATCATGGTATGGAGCCCAGATACTTACTCATGTGGATACTGTAGATCTATTACTTTGTGATTGCTTTGTCTTTTAGAGGCGCCTTGGATAATGTTCCCAAGGGACCGGGGGATGGCATGCTCGAGTAGTAGTTACCTAGTTACAGAGGTAACCTAGCCTTGTGTTGGCAGAGAGCCGGGTAGGTTCTCGGGACGTCCCACCAGAGGCGTACCCATGGACAGTGGGAAGTTCCTTAGCCTGACCATTTGTTGGAAATCCAAACAAAACAATACGTGCCCTGTACGGTTTTAGTTGTATAACCTGCCATGGAATGTGGCGATAACCTGCTATTGAACATGGTAGCTATAGTAGGCATACAAATCAGGATTGCAGAAGCAAATGAAGGTCAGGTTCAAGACCAGAATACAGGAGCTGAAGGTGGTCAACAAGGCCTTGGGGGCAGACCCTTAGGGTCCGATACTGGGAGACCAACAGACGGAGCTCAACAAGCTGGAGCCAATGCATATGTTAACGAGCCACCCGAAGAATACGTACCAGAATTCCCTTCAAGGCTCGGGGGGCAGGACAGGAACCCTCCAAAATTCAAATTGCCAACGCTAGAACCTTATGACGGGAGATCAGACCCGACCATGCATATTACCAGATATATCAGGCACATGGAAGTACTGGGGGCATCCGAGGAAGTGATGGCACGATGCTTCCCTCTATATTTATCAGATTTAGCTGCACTATGGTTCAGACAACTGGAGACTGGATCGATAGGAACATGGAGCGAGCTTGTTGACTGCTTCATGAGACAGTTCAGGGTCCATGTGACGCGACCCAAGAGTGTGATGACTTTAGCTTCAATCAAGATTAATATTATACTTTTGAAAGATTTTCCACTATGCACTAGTAATAATATCAAAGAAATTCTTTCATATCAAGCATGTTTGACTATCATAAGAAGAAATCTCCTCTAATTCTGCGATTGCATTGTGTGTGTGGCAGGAGGTCTTATGGTAGTTTCATTTTCCAAAAAGCATTGCGGTTTTCAATGTTTTAAAATTCTTTTGTTGTTAGTTTTAAAAGATAAACTGTTTTTGTTTACTCATACCAGTCCCATGACGGACCTGGATTTTATTGTTCCTTTTCTAAACTTTGGGTGCCCACAATTTTCCACACGGGCAGTTTAGAGTTAGGTTTTTCAGATAGTCGAATAATAGGAATTGATTTGATAGCCTTCGAAGCCGTTTTGGATTTGTGGATCGCATTTGCTACATTTCAGCTTTTACGGTTGACCTTGCTTAGCTTGGTGGAACTTGATGATTATTTGAGCTATATTTAGTTTGGAGATAGTTTGCTATTGCATTTTGGAGATGTATTCTATTGAAGATATCCTTTTTCGCTGCTATTTCTTGTACCTCTGATGTATGATGATATCTATCGTATCATTCTATTGTATGATCATTGTATCTGAATATTGTATCAAACATTGTATATCAAATGATATTACTCATTTTCTTCCACTGTGTTGTACTTGATGTGTTATAAGCTCCGGCATGAGTCAAATTTTAACGGTTGAATCTGCGGCATTCAAGTACGAGTAAAGTACGGGTGTCGATTTTCGAACGCTGAAATTTGTAACGTGCCAACTATTGTCAATCATAGACTCAAGGCAATCGTCTGCCCCCTCGAATTACACCATATTGATTTTGCATGGTTCCCCTAGGAAACATCCGTACCTCAGGGCAATCGCTCTACCTAGGCGGATTACGTCGAAAACGACCGTAGAACGTTGTTACACAATAGTTTCACCTGATTTCCCCGGGTAACATCCGTAACCGTAAACCTTCACAGGCCTGCAAATTTCGCTATGCAGCTGAGTCATAAGACCAAAGGTTACGCTACGGAATTTGAAGGAACTCTTGAGTTTTTGTTCAGACGACCTAAATCAATCAGTCGAAAGCTATCTACAATGTGGCCACAAAAGCAATAGTCAACATAAACTACTTCCCATATCTTCAATTGCAAAATGTATATCATACTATATATAGTACCTTTTTAAATCATCAATTTAAAATATATCATTATTATATAATTCCATTATAACGACCTGGTATTTCGAACTGTTTAAATCGACAATCATCCACACATGTCGGACTTGAATTTCTTAAAACAACAGATTGTTAATTTATATTTGGCAAAGCTTAGCATATACAGTAAATAAATCAATCATAGAATCACAGATACAGAGTATTACAACAATAAGTAGCGGAATAGATAAATAGTAGTTCACGAAGCAACTATAAAACATCAAAGTCTGAAAGAAAATACAACAGAATCCCAAATAGAAATAAATCTCTAATACATAAGCAATTGAAGAGTCTAAACACAAATGACTGGAATAAACTGAAATAACTGAAAGTTGGATAGATATATGGATCTTCAAGCGAAGCTCCAAAATCCAAAGGAGAGTCTCAAATGTTGTGATAATCAGTCTGACCCGAGCATAAAGCAAAATACAAAACACTAGATTCAGGATTAACATTCTTATGCCAGTAAATTAACTCAAGTGAAGTGTCAACTGAAATATGAGTAACTTAAAGGATGCTTGCGATTTCCATCCTCTAAGGATCCATAGAACTATCTACTATTTAGTAATATATGCTATTATAATATGTCTAAGTAAAGTAAAGTATTAAAATAGCATTAAAGCGTTACCCACATCCCCCTTAACACATTTTTGTATATTTCTATAGTCTACATGGTACCGTAATTCCTCCGTAAACTGGAGGGCTATCAGAGGGCATTCCATAGGTATGGTATAAACAAAACTCATAGAAGGCGCGATAAGGCATATGACAAGGCACGCGAGGCAATGTCAGGTTAGGTATACCGTTTGCACTCCCGGACTGGTGGTAACGCATTGCAGCTACTACTGCCCACCTCGTGACACACTCCAAAATCAAAGGTGCACCCAATCAAATCACAAAAGCAATAGAATGGTATCAACGAAATGTA
Organism: Allium cepa; assembly: GCA_030765085.1. Taxonomy (NCBI): domain Eukaryota; kingdom Viridiplantae; phylum Streptophyta; class Magnoliopsida; order Asparagales; family Amaryllidaceae; genus Allium; species Allium cepa. The sequence continues at coordinate 376,243,403 of CM060931.1, forward strand.
CCCGATCAGGGGAATAACCCCACTTGGCCCGGTATAGCTCCTGTTTTAGCCACATCCAACTGACTCACGGAAGTCAGGGCTACATAAATACCATATAGAATCGTTCGCCCAACCATCCTACTTCATTCTGAAATATCCACCACGTACATAGGTTTTAAAGTGGTTTTTGGTATTGGCAGAAAGTATGATAATATCCGATCCCGGTCTATTTAACAACCAAATGTTTATTTCACACCATGGCCATTTCATTTCAATTAGTTTATACTTCATATCAAAAAATCATATTCATTTCAGAGCCATATCAACTTGATATCACTATTCACTTTAAATAATATTCATTTCCAGCATCGTAACGCTTTTAAAAATTACAACACTTTCAAAATCATAACACTTTAAAATCACAACACTTTTAAAATTGTAGCACTTATGAAATCATAACATTTTTGAAATCATAACACTTTTGTAATCATAACAGTTCCAACTTACAGTTTAGATATTGAATATAGTATATATATATATATATATTAAAATAGTTATGATTTAAAATTGTTTATATATTAAAATAATTGTAAATTTAAAATAGTATATATTTATTTAAAGATATTATGCTAAAGTAGTTTCTAAATTTGAATTTTTCCTCCCATTTCCACAAATCGATTCAAATCATATAAAATTCAAATTTTTTTTAATCAAATCCCAGTTCAACAATTTCAATTAAAAAGGTTAAAAATTAAAATCCTCAATAAGCCATTTTAATTTTAATCGAATTCAAATCAAGGTTTGAATTATCCCTTCAATTCCAATAAGATTCAAAGTTTAAATATTCTAACATAGTTTCATTACTATTTGAACATTCAATTTTAAGTTTATTCAAATTGGAAAAATATTCACTTAATAATCAACTAAATAAAATCTCAATTTATAAATTTAAATCAAAATTAAGTTTTCTGTCTCAATTTTCATTTATAGTTGAGAATATTCATTTAATCACTTTTTATCAAATCAAGTTATAAATCATACCTTTCAAATCTCAAAATCAATAAGTTCAAATAAATTCTTATTTAAATTCAATTATTAACCAATTAAATTTCTAGTAGATTTTTACTTTACTTTTTATCCAACCTCCGTTTATTTAAAGTTGTTACAAAAATCTATTAAAAAAATATTAATGTACAATTTTAAATAAATATTTAAACATATTATATATATATATGCTAATTAAATTAAATTTTATTTAAATAAATCATATCAAATTAAATATTATTGACAAATCTATTTTGAATCTTATTTTATATATTTAAAATTAATGAAATTATAAGTAAAATCTTAAAATTAATATTTTCAAAACAAACTTGTAAATTCAAAATTTTCAAACATATAATTTAGAAATCTAATTTTACAAAATAAAATATCTTTATATTATATTTAATATTCAATATTTAATAAAATCCTTCCTTTCGAGACTTTGGAAATCATTTCAAAATATAGACCAACGGTGTCTGTATATAATTTTCTATCCCATGGTCAACCGTTATGGATATTTATCATTTGAATTTGCAAATTAAATATTTACGGATGTATATCATTTTAACACACAATCCCAAAATTCAAAATCAATGAAAATCGCTTCGGTTTATCATTTCAACCCATAACGATTTTCCCTTAATCTATAATATTGTTCGGGTATGTATCATTTCAACCCATAGGGAATTCTAAACTAACGGGAACTTGCAGTGTGAGAACAAATATGATAATAATATAACATATTAACAACATGCATATGTCATCAGTGATAAATTAAATGAAATATATACAACATGCTATGGTGTCATATATCTTAGGTGAACAATTGCATATAATGCCATATCACCTTAAATAATTAAATAACTAATAATTCAAATTTAACAGCATATTTCAATTGTAGTTTCAAGTGAAATCAAATTTATTAAATATAAGGATGTTAATCGTGAGTAATTGCTCACCTTTTGAAGATAGAGAAGATAAACAACGTGACAAGCTATGAATTGAATCACAAACTCGAAAATAAACTAAATCAAAACAACAAATCTCAAGCGAAGGAAGCTGAATACGGACTCGATAAATAAAGCTAATAGCAAAGAGTCGATGAAAACAAATTAAGAATCAGCTTGATACAAACTGAAACAAAATATTTATTCTATTGTTTTCTTTTAAAACCCAATATTAAATTAAAATATATTTTTAAAAATCATATCTATTATATTTTAATTTATTCAAAACATATACTTCCTCAAAATTCCAAATGAATATTTAAACATATTACAAAATAAAACTTTAAGACAACTATTTCCATATATTAACATGAATACCCTTTAGTCCAATACTAAATATCAACTATAATTTCAAATATATATATATAATCGGTTGTATTTAAATATCAAGTGTAAAATATAATATATACATACATATATATATATGTAGTATATATGAAAACATATAAGAAAACTCAAATATATGCCTGGATAGAGAATAACAAATATATATACAATATATGTACAATACTACTCTTATAATATAATATAATGTGACATACCTATAGAGTGACCACATATCGCATATCTTTTTAAAATCAAATATACTATAACATACTATAACTACTTTTAAATCAACTATACACACACACACACAAACACACACACACACACACATATATAAACTGCTTTCTTATAAACACAACAGCTTTATTTGATAACCAAATTCCTTAACAAGGTAGAATGAAGGCAACCTTGTATAAATACTAACTTTTATATAAATACTTTTCTTAAATGATGAGAGGAAGCAAGCAAAATAAAACATGAAAATTTTACAATAGTTCATATATAAACATAGGAAGGCTTTTATATTCAACTGTATGTACGAAGAGGATGAACAGGCTAACTCAATCAAGCATGAGAACCGCATTGAATAGGATTACTCAATCAAACAAGGCATGTAGAGGAGATTTGTGACGACCCGGAATTTTTGGATGATTGAAATTGAAATATTTAATTGGTTTTAAATATTTAAAAGTTATTATTTAGCTCGAATTCCAAATATCACTATTTGTTGGATGGTTTAATTATTAAATAAAATAATCTGAAGCTAGGTAAAATGTTGAATATGGAGTTTTAAGCCCGTTAAAAATAATTTAAGGATTTGTAAAATTTATATTGATAATACTGAAGATAGTAAAAGTGTTAAAATTGAATTTGGGAATGTTTTGTTAAGTGTTGAAATATATCATTTAAATTGATGTTTAAAAATAGCTTTCCGAGGCACAGTCTCGGATTTCGATGAAACTAGTTCCATTGGATCCATAATATCATACTATTATCGAATTTCAAATTTCGTAGTAATTGGAGTAGTTGTGTGAGCAAACGATATATAAACGCGCTGAAATTGATACCGAAAATTTAATATATTAACTGGGTTCAAAAAGCTATCTTCCCCATACGATCGTTTTAGGACTTGAAACCTTTTCCACTACATTCGGAATATGGGTATAACATTATAAACGCCTAGCGACATGCCTCGATAGGAAATCAAAATTCATGTTGCGTTTATTGAGACAATTTGAATTTGAATTTAATTAAATATATATTTATTTCTATAACCTAAGTCAACAAGCAGAGATTTTTTCCCCAGCCTGTTCCCTTTCTACATCAAAACTTTTTTGTCTTCACTATTGCCAACCTTCTCCTACACGCCACTCTCTCCTGTCTTTCACTTTCCTCTATAAACCACGTATCCCTCCTTCAATTCGACAGAGAAAATTAAATCATTCGTTTCAGAAATATAAAACGAAACTAAAAACAATGGCCGAACTTTGATAATCTCTGCCTCAAGTATACTTCGTTCCCTTCCCCAATTTCAAACCCTCGGTTTCCTTCATTTCCATTTCCCTTCACAAGCAAAATCAATTTTCGTTCCTCAAAACAAAAACGCATGAAATCTCAAGGTCAAGGGAAATAGGTTGCGATTTTGATTTGCAAAGGGGAGATGAGCTCGACTAGGGCAACACGTGAGCCGCAAGAAGGAGAGGCGGGCGTAGGCGAGGCAATAGGCGTGTGGTCGAGTTCAATAGGGTTCTCGACGGCGCGTTTGGGTTTTGGTGGCGAACGTGGGAAGGCGACGATGTTGGCATCGCGTGGGCGAAGCTCGTGCACGAAGGAGCGGCAGCTCGATTGAGGAGGTTCGCGCAAATTCTAGGGAGGCATAGTCGCGACTGTAGATTAGAGATAGGCTTGGCACGATGAGTGACGATTGGAGGAAGGAGTTTGGGTTCTTTAGAGGCTGTAATGTATATTTTACGGATTTTATTTAGTTATTGTTTTTATTTATTTATTTATTTACTGGAAGCAGAAAATAAAATGTTCAAGGGTATATAAAAATATATTTTCCTGTTTTACAGTAAAGCATTTCGAAGGTAAATTTGTTTTTAATTTATTATATATATATATATAAGATTACGAAAGTGTATATATAAGGATTTTGAATATTAAAAAGTTAATATAAAAATAGATTTTTAAATCTATATAAATTATTTGGTTACTAAAGATAATTTATTAAAAGAAAATTTTATTAATATCAAATTTATTAAATAAATAAATAAATAAATATAGATGACTAGTTTAAATTAAATTGTTGGTCAACTAAATTTATTAAATGGTAAATTTTTATAGATTCTCTCAGATGTTAAAAAGTCGTATAATGATTATACATGGTCATTAATCGCGAGAATCAAGTTGGGGATAAAGTGGACTACAACTAGGAAAAAGATGAGTTAATCCCACTCATCTGGGTTATTTAAATTTAAATAGTTAAATTTAAATAATCGATTGAATGATTGAATTGTTTGGATGTGCTATATTATATATAGTAGTATGTATAGATATATAATATATTAGATTGATTGATTTCCCGCATTATATATCGGATGAGACCCTATGCGCCGCATAATAGTGGATGATAATATATTTAAATCCTATATACCACGATATTCCACCTCAAAGTGGAATTGGTATTGTGCTAACGTCTGTGGATGCAGAGAAATAGGTTGGAGGGATCCAACTGGATTCCTCAACATTTATTTAGATTATTTAATATTCTCTGTTATGAATATTTGATATTCTTTTATGAATAATATTGATAATTGGAATATTGAACGCTGTGGTTTGCTTAAATATATTTCGGTACACTGAATATAAAAATACATAGAATTGGAATTTTTGAAAAGAAAATAAAGGAGTGAATTTTTAAATGAAATAACTATAGAGAATTTGAATTAAAATAAGAATGAATTGGAATGGAATAAAAGTGAATTTTTTTAAATCCTAATAAATTCTGGGTATGAAAAATGGATTTTGAACAAAAAGAGAAATAATGAATTTTAAACTCAAGTGATATTAATTCCAGAAATAAAGAATTTATTTCGAAATTCAAGATTTGAATTTATTTGATAGGATAAAGAAGAAATTTAGGAAATATGAAATTGCTAATTTCAGTTTACAAGATTTTAAATTATAATGGAGAAATTAAATCTGAGGTTGATGGATTTTGGAGTAAATGAAGTAAGTAAGGAAATTTATTTATATAGTGAAGTAAATTGGAAATCAAATTGGAGATTGATTTAAGTGTGTAAAATCGTGATTTTAAATGGAAGTTGAAACTAAGAAATTTATAAACCGGGTTTATAAAAGTAAAGTAATATATTAGTGGATATTTGGAAGAATAAATTCACGGTAGGAATTTATTAAAGGAATGGGTAGATTTGTTTAAAAATAAATAGTTGTTTATTTTTAAAAGCTATGAAAGAGAAGCGTATTTTCCTTGGATATCCAAGTACGTTTTCAAAACAGAATTATAACTATAAGTTAAAAGTTAAAGTTATGTTAAAAAGTATGTTTTAGAAATTTATTATTTTTGAATGTTTAAACTCTAAAGTAAGTATATTTTCAAATCTATTATCGTAGTAATTATTTAAAGGTGGCTTGGTATTTTGTTTTAAAAGTTAGAAATTCAGTTTTATATTGTACAAAGTAGTTTTATTTTAAAAATTCTTAAAGTATATATTTTAATAAGTATTAAAGTATTTTTTAATTTAAATATTTAAAAGGATATTTTGTAATAAAGTGTTTTAAATTATTTTCAAATATAAAGTTTTTGTACTGGGTGTCTTCAGTGGAAATAAATATTTGGGAATTCATTCCATGAGGAGAGTGTAGTTTGAAAACCGTTTTCAAAAGAATTGAAAATGGAAATATATCTTGTGAAGATATTTTGAGATTGATAAATAATTTGGTGAAATTATTTATGTTTGATGTTTGTTGTGAATGTTAATTTATAGTTAAATAACCGACTATCAATATTGGACAATGCGTTGATCGTTTCGAAGAGACCTAGATCTGGATTAATTTCTTGAAAACCACTTCGATCCGATTTGTGTGCTTTCGTTTGGAAAACAAGATTTTGGAGTCGAAGATGGAGCAGTTAAGTGCAAGGGCTAGTCGCTACTAATCTTGAGGTTATTCCAAAATGGATGTAGTAGGAGTAGTGCCTTCGGTTTCGTTCGAACCTGGGACGGACTTGTATGGATGAATGCTTTCAGAACATCGTCGGGTGGTTGATGAGCATTATAAGAGATGAGTTCTCTTAAGGTAACGCTTAGCCTCAAGCCTCATCATGCGGAAATGACTGAAAATCAGGGGTTATGCAGCAAGGCCAGGTGGCAGAGCCCATTAGGGTAAGGTCATCCCTGTCTAGATGTCCCTTTTTATTTGGCTTAGTGGTGCGGTCGTTGATCCCAACCGTGGGGTGATCTTACTCGGGATTGTCCAGTAAGGGATAGTCCCAGCCTTGTGTTGCAGGGGATTGGGAGTAATTCTCGGTACGCTGATCTAGACCAGGTACTGTGACAGGTGGTACCCCGGTGCTTAGTCATTAGCTAGAAATCCATTATCCCTACGCACTGGTACGATTTTGATTTTTCCCAACTATTACTAAAACGTGAGATGCAAGCATTTCAGCTAGATTCTATTTTACTTTCTATAGATACTATTATAATATCAGAGCATTTTAATAAAAGTGTTTTAGCTATCGTAAGGTAAAAACCCGGCATGTTTATTTGTGGCGTGGTCTTACGAGATGATTTTGTTTTCAAAAGAATTTTGAAACTTTAATAATCAATTTGAGTGTGGTTTTCTCATGCTGGTATTCCAGACTGACTCAGGTGTTATTTATCTATAATGCTCGGGTCAGACCGAGTATTATAGGATACAGGAAAAGATGCTGTGGAGCTCAGGAGACGAGCTGGATGGCGATACGTACTTCTGTACTTGATTATTGTTCCGCCGTGTATTCTGTTTTGAGTATAAGTTTATATGACTGTCCAGTTGTATGTTATTGATGTTTTTGAACTCTGATGATGTATTCTGATGATGTGTATATATAAAATGGATATAGTTTTCCTTTGTGTAAAGATCTGTTATTATCTATTACATTTTATTCCGCTGCGATGGTTAGATTCTGATGTTGTTTTCTACTTTCTTCTTCTACCTCTTCTTCTTTAACCCAAATGGTTCGTATTTCCGTTCACCTTGAGTTGATGTGTTGTAAATAGTGTTGACTTAAGGGATACGGAACTTCAGGTTGTTTCACTTTGTATCAGAGCTTAGATCGGTGATAACCTTGGCTCTGGTGGGGATTACTCATTGGAAATAGAGTCCGTAGTACTCTAGAATGAGTTTGAGCGTTTTAATAGATATGAGCACATATTTGTTGGTGAATATTAATTGTTTTCATATTGTGTTGATTTATTGGTTGAGTGGAATATGAATTCTGATCGAGTAAGTTAGCCGCTATTCGAGAAGAGTTCATAAACACCTGACACGATAAAGTGACACAGTATTATTTTAAAGGTGGGTGAATGAAATAATTTTACCCGAAATATATTTTGATATAAAAGAAATATTTCCTTAAATTTTTATATAACTTGGATGTTTGGATGATAGTATTTTAAAAAAATAAGATTTTAAAAATTGGAATGATTTGGAAAATCAAATAGGAATTTGTATGAGCATAAATTATACAAATGAATTATAGTTAAAATTTGATTTAAATCAAATTTGAAAATCTAAAACCTCGGAGATTTTGGAAGTGTTTTGGAAGTTTTTTGAAGACAAATAATAGCATTATCATTTTAGAAGTATTTCTAAAAGAAATTGTTTCGAATAACTCTTGAGACGGGATATAGCATTGAACACACTTCAGTCGCTGGAAAATAACTTCGGTGATGACTGCAGCATCATCGATGTTCATTTTCGAGTTTCTAAGTGACAGATTGCTGCCAAATTGATTTGTTCAGAAGAACTAGTTTTATTTTTGAAATTTCAAAGGAAATTTGTTAGGGACAAAAACCAGGATAGGTTTAAAAATTTGAGATATGTGATTTTGGGATAATGGTGGTTTTAAAATAATTTGAACCAAAAGCCGGGTGTCGAAATCCTGAATCCTTATTTGAACTGAAAATCCTGATGAGGTAAGTTATAAACTTGTAAAGTTGAGATGATTTTTAAATAAGAAAGGAAAATATGAGCTTTGAGTGTTGGCAATCAAAATTTAAAGTGAAAAAGGTTATAAATGAAATTAACTTGGATTGAGGAAGAAAATTGAATCGAATCGAATTAAATAAATTTGAGTTAAAATAGAACTGAAATGGAATAAAGTGAAGAAATTAAAATTTTGAAGCTTAAATGGATTGTGATTGAATGAAAAAAATAAAATAAAAATAAATTGGAATTGAATTGGATGGAGAAATTAAATTGTGGAAAATTTAGTTGATGGTGATTTAAAAGGAATAAAATTTAATTGACTTACGCTAAATAAATTATTTGATAGAGTATGTTAATAAAATTTAACTCGGTTAAATGACATGGATTGTACGTTAATAATGCAGTTTGGAAATAAACTCGAATTATAAATAGAATTCGACCTGGAGTGATAATGAATTAAAATAAGTGGGGATGTTGTAAAAAAATAAAATGGAATTGGATTAAAGTGGCAATGGGTATTGCAAATAAAATCCAAGTAAGTAGAAATAAATTGGAAATGGCCTTGTTATTAATAATATAAATTTGGGATGAATTGAGTACGGAAATTAAAATTCATAATGGATTGAGTGAATAAACTAATTGTGTTGAATAAATAAATGGATAGAATTTGATTAAATAAGAATCAAATGAAAGATGGAAATAGAACTTGTTGCAAAAAGAAATGGAGGTTGGTTGAATGAAATGAACATATGCTATAATGTTAAAAATAGAGTAGTTTTAGTCGCAACTAGTTAAGAAGAAACTAAACGCAAATGAATGGATCGTGAATAAAATTGAGAGGGAATAAAATTGAAATGGAATGTGTCGAGCTAAATAAAATGGTTGTGAATGAATTAAAATAGAAGGAATTAAATATAAATTGAGTTGGAATCAATTTAAAATGGTTATAAGCTTAAGTAATTATTTATTCACATGAATATTTTCAAATTGCATAAGAAAATGGGTCGTTCGATGTAAACGAGATTAGATAAAATCCTATGAGTTATTAGAAGTGAAATAGGATAATTTTGAAATCAATTGGAATGAATATGGGTTTGTTTTTCTTAGAATGAATTAAATATAAGCGAGCAAGTTGTAAATCACTTAATTGAGTGGAATGGTTTGAGAATTGGTTGTAGGCAATTGTAATAAGTGTCGGAACCTTGTATGTGCTTATGGAAATTATATAACATGCATTATATGTGAAATATATGTGTTAGCTATATTAAAATAAGTGAAATACTAGTAAATTGCATATATTTAGCACTTACATGTTTTAGTTGAGTAAGTACAGGTTCAGGGAAGCCGTTGGGCTGGATTTGATCATGCAAAATGCTAATTAAATAAGCCGCTTGCTTAAAAATGCTAAATAAAGGTACGCCTATGCAATAAAAATAGGAAATATGAACTGTTTTTATTTTTCCGACAGGGTGGGTCGATGTATATATATTTATATCTCTTGTCAAATTGAAAAAGCTGCTCTGTACAAAAGAGATTCCGCCAAAATTCTCCGAAATTTTTGGGAGTTAGAAAATTTTTTGAAAATTTTTGTTAGCGACAAAATGATTTCAAATTGGAAATTGAAATAATTTAGTGGATGAAACTAATTTAAAATAATGATATGAATCAGTTATAAATGGAAGATAAAATTCAATATTCAGCGTTGAAGATAAATTAAATTCATATGGTAATGGGAGAACCAATTTGAATAGAAGTAGATATAAACTCAAGTGGTGAAGTGAAAGTAAATAAAGAAGCATATAAAATGCTTATATTAAACTTAAGAAAGGTATGGTGAATTCTTAAGTAAAATTTAGTATTAGAAATATGTTCTAAGTTAATATTTGAATGAAGATTTAATAAAAGTGATAATTGTGAATAAGTGAATAGAAATCAAAATGAATGTGGATAAAGAGAAAATTGATATAGTTGACAATCAATTGAGATAAATACGTAGGATGTACGTATATCATTTTATTCGCATAGCAATTTGTAACAGATTCGGGCATAGAATTTCGAGATAGATATATCGATCCTAGTTAGGATTTTTCACTCGATTTTCGACGGTGAACCCTGGATATGGATTTTGATTGATTCTGGAAATTATGTATCCTAGTTATGACTATGCAAGGAGAATGACGATTTCTGATTAGGAAACCAGATCTGGGTCCGCACTAGGAAGTCGGGTAGATGATACTAGTTTGGAAGTGAAATTGTGTGATCGAGCGAGCGATCGAATTTGACATTGCGTACGAATGGTATATGTGCATCGTACAGATGTGAATGAAATAGATATGGAAACTTCTGTAAGGAAATGTATAAAACGATTTTAAATGCTATGGTTGGATATTATTGCTATGTAGGATATACAGGTATTATAAAGGGAAAGGAAAATTGATTTTGATTTCAGAAAATAAATTTGAATTGCTCGACAAAAAGGTATTTGTTTAAATTTCTATACGAAATTTGATTGCGTTTTTGATCTAGTCACTTGGCCTTTTGTTTTCTTTTGGAATTTGGGAGCCCGTAGAGGCAATTTGTAGTTGTACCGAGCTAGCCATGCAAAGGAGACGCTGGCGAAATTTTTTACAAATTTAGGAGTTAATTTTTTTTTTGAGAAATTTGGAAAATTTAAAACTTGGTTTTGAATTATAATTTGAATGGATGAATAGGTAGAGTTGTTTGGGAACTATGGAAAAGTTTGGAAGGTTAGTAAGATGGATAGTGTGCCTTTAATAAAGATTGTTGGGTTGTTGTTCTGTTCGGTTTTGAAAAATAGTAATGGGTATTGAATCATCCTTCTTAACTAGCAATTTCGGGGACGGAATTCTTTTAAGGGGGGAGGAATGTGACGACCCGGAATTTTTGGATGTTTGAAATTGGAATATTTAATTGATTTTAAATATTTAAAAGTTAATGTTTAACTTGAATTCCAAATATCACTATTTATTGGATGGTTTAGTTATTAAATAAAATAATTTGAAGCTGGGTAAAATGTTGAATCTGGAGTTTTAAGCCCGTTGAAAATAATTTAAGGATTTGTAAAATTTATATTGATAATAATGAAGATATTAAAAGTGTTAAAATTGAATTTGAGTAGGGTTTATTAAGTGTTGAAATATATCGTTTAAATTGACATTTAAAAATAGCTTTCCGAGGCACAGTCTCGGATTTCGACGAAACCAGTTCCAATGGATCCGTAATATTGTATTATTATTGGATTTCAAATTTCGTAGTAATTGGAGTAGTTGTGTGAGCATACGCTATTTAAACGCGCTGAAATTTATATCGAAATTTAATATAATAACTGGGTCCAAAAGCTATCTTCCCCATACAATCGTTTTAGGACTCGAAACCTTTTCCATTGCGTTCAGAATAGCAGTATAACATTATTAACGCCTAGCGGCATGCCTCAATAGGAAATCAAAATTTCATGTTGCGTTTATCGAGACAATTTGAATTTGAATTTAACTAAATATATACATTTATTTATATAACCTAAGTCAACAAGTAGAGATTTTTTCCCCAGCATGTTCCCTTTCTACATCAAAACTTTTTTGACTTCACTGTAGCCAACCTTCTCCTCCATGCCACTCTCTCATGTCTTTCACTTTCCTCTATAAGCCACTTATCCCTCCTTCAGTTCAATAGAGAAAATGAAATCATTCGTTTCAGAAATATAAAAAGAAAATAAAAACAATGGCCGAACTTCGATAATCTCTGCCTCAAGTATACTTCGTTCCCTTCCCCAATTTCAAACCCTCGGCTTCCTTCATTTCCATTTCCCTTCACAAGCAAAATCAATTTTCATTCCTCAAAACAAAAACGCACGAAATCGCATGGCCAAGGGAAATAGGTCGCAATTTTGATTTGCAAAAGGGAGATGAGCTCGACTAGGGCAACACGTAGGCGGCGAGAAGGAGAGTAGGGCGTAGGGGAGGCAATAGGTGTGTGGTAGAGTTCGATGGGGTTCTCGACGGCGCGTTTGGGTTTCGTGGTGAATGTGGAAAGGCGACGATGTTAGCATCGTGTGGGAGAAGCTCGCGCACGAAGGAGCGGCAGCTCGATTGAGGAGGTTCCCGCAAATTCTAGGGAGGCATAGTCATGACTGCAGATTGGAGATAGGTTCGGCACGATGAGTGACGATTGGAGGAAGGAGTTTGGGTTCTTTAGGGGCTGTAAGGTATATTTTACGGATTTTATTTAGTTATTTTATTTATTTATTTATTTATTTATTGGAAGCAGAAAATAAAATGTTTAAAGGTATACAAAAATATATTTTCCTGTTTTACAGTAAAGCATTTCAAAGGAAAAATTGTTTTTAATTTATTATATATATAAGATTAGGAAAGTGTATATATAAGGATTTTGAATATTAAAAAGTTAATGTAAAAATATATTTTTAAATCTATACAAATTATTTGGTTACTAAAAATAATTTATTAAAAGAAAAATTTATTAATATCAAATTTTAAAAATAAATAAATAAATAAATATAGATGAATAGTTTAAATTAAATTATTGGTCAACTAAATTTATTAAGTGGTAAATTTTTATAGATTCTCTCAAATGTTAATAAGTCGTATAATGATTATACAAGGTCATTAATCGCGAGAATCAAGTTGGGGATGAAGTGGATTACAACTAGGAAAAAGGTGAGTAAATCTCACTCATTTGGGATATTTAAATTTAAATAGTTAAATTTAAATAATTGATTGAATGATTGAATTGTTTTGGATGTGCTATATTATAGATAGTAGTGTATGTGTGTGTGTGTGTATAGAATATTTTGGAGTGATTGATTTCCCGCATTATATACGGATGAGACCCTATGCGCCGCATAATAGCAGATGATATTTTATTTAAATCCCATATACCACGATATTCCACCTCGTAGTGGAATTGGTATTGTGCTAACGTCTGTGGATGCAGGGAAACAGGTTGGACGGATCCAACTGGATTCCTCAACATTTATTTAGATTATTTAATATTCTCTGTTATGAATATTTGATATTCTGTGATGAATATTATTGATAATTGGAATATTGAATGTTGTGGTTTGATTAAAAATATTTCGGTACGCTGAGTTATTAAAAGGGGGAATTAATTTAAAGGACAAAAATTTGTATACTTTTTGCCTCAAGGACACGACCTCAATATTTTTACCATAAGGACAAACATGCTTCTAAAAATTATTCATAAGGACAAATGTTTTCCAAAATTATTCATAAGGACAACAAAACTGCTACCGAGCTAAAACTGATACCTAAAAACTGCTACCGATAACTACAAAATGATACCTAAAAACTGCTATCAATAACTAAAACCTTATACCTACAGAAAGTTGTCCTTCAAGATAAAATATTGAAGGTCTGTCCTTGAGGCTAAAAAACTGTGAAATTTTGTCCTCGACAATAATTTCCTGTTATTAAAATATATAGAATTGGAATTTTTGCAAAAGAGAATAAAAGAGTGAATTTTTAAGTGAAATAACTATAGAGAATTTGAATAAAAATAAGAATGAATTGGAATGGAATAAAAGTGAATTTTTTTAAATCCTAATAAATTCTGGGTATGAAAAATGGATTTTGAATAAAAAGAGAAATAATGAATTTTAAACTCAAGTGATATTAATTCCAGAAATAAAGAATTTATTTCGAAATTCAAGATTTGAATTTATTTGATAGGATAAAGAAGAAATTTAGGAAATATGAAATTGCTAATTTCAGTTTACAAGATTTTAAATTATAATGGAGAAATTAAATCTGAGGTTGATGGATTTTGGAGTAAATGAAGTAAGTAAGGAAATTTATTTATATAGTGAAGTAAATTGGAAATCAAATTGGAGATTGATTTAAGTGTGTAAAATCGTGATTTTAAATGGAAGTTGAAACTAAGAAATTTATAAACCGGGTTTATAAAAGTAAAGTAATATATTAGTGGATATTTGGAAGAATAAATTCACGTCAGGAATTTATTAAAGGAATGGGTAAATTTATTTAAAAATAAATAGTTGTTTATTTTTAAAAGCTGTGAAAGAGAACCGTATTTTCGCTGGATAGCCAAGTATGTTTTCAATACAAATTTATAAATATAAGTTAAAAGTTAAAGTTGTGTTAAAAAGTATGTTTTAGAAATTTATTATTTCTGAATGTTTAAACTCTAAAGTAAGTATATTCAAATCTATTATCGTAGTAATTATTTGAATGTGGCTTGGTATTTTGTTTTATAAGTTAGAAATTCAGTTTTATACTGTACAAAGTAGTTTAATTTTAAATATTCTTAAAGTATATATTTTAATAAGTATTAAAGTATTTTTTAATTTAAATGTTTAAAAGGATATTTTATAATAAAGTGTTTTAAATTATTTTCAAATCCAAAGCTTTTGTACTTGGTGTCTTCAGTGGAAATAAATATTGGGAATTCGTTCCATGCGGAGAGTGTGGTTTGAAAACCATTTTCAAAATAATTGAAAATTGAAATATATCTTGTGAAGATATTTTGAGATTAACAAACAATTTGGTGAAATTATTTATGTTTGATGGTTGTTGTGAATGTTAATTGATAGTTAAATAACCGACAATCAATATTGGACAATGCACCGATCATTTCGAAGAGAACGGGATCGAGATTAATTTCTCGAAAACCACTTCGATCCGGTTTTTACGTTTTCGTGTGGAAGACAAGAGTTCAGAGTCGAAGATGGAGCGGTGAAGTGCAAGTGCTATTCGCTACTAATCCTGAGGTTATTCCAAAATGGATGTAGTAGAAGTAGTGCCTTCGATTCCGTTCGAACCCGGCATGGACTTGTATGGATGAATGCTTTCAGAACATCGTCAGGTGGACGATGAGCATTCTAAGAGATGAGTTCTCTCAAGGTAACGCTTAGCCTTAAGCCTCATCATCCGAGAATGACTGAAAATCAGGGGTTATGCAGCAAGGCTAGGTGGGTAGCGCCCATTAGGGTGAGGTCATCCCTGTCTAGAATTCCCTTTTTATTCGGCTTAGTGTTGCGGTTGCTGATCCCATCCGTGGAGTGATCTTACTCGGGTTTATCCAGTAATGGATAGTCCCGGTCTTGTGTTGCAGGGGATTGGGAGTAATCCTCGTTACGCTGATCTAGACTAGGTACCGTGACATGTGGTACCCCAGTGCCTAGTCATTAGTGGGAAATCCATTTTCCCTACGCGCTTTTACAGTTTTGATTGTGCCCAACTATTGCTAAAACGTGAGATGTAAGCATTTAAGCTAGATTCTATTTTACTTTCTATAGACACTATTATAATATTAGAGAATTCTAATAAAAAGTGTTTTAGCTATCGTAAGGTAAAAACCAACATGTTTATTTTTGGCGTGGTCTTACAAGATGCATTTGCTTTCAAAAGAATTTTGAAACTTTAATAATCAATTTAAGTGTGGTTTTCTCACGCTGCTATTCCAGACTGACTCGAGTGTTATTTAACTATAATGCTCGGGTCAGACCGAGTATTATAGGATACAAGAAAAGTTGTTGTTGAGCTCAGGAGTCGAGCTGGATGGCGATACGTACTTCCGTACTTGATTATTGTTCCGCTGTGTATTCAGTTTTGAGGATAAGTTTATATGACCGTCCAGTTGTATGTCATTGATGTTGTTGAACTTTGATGATGTATTCTGATGATGTATATATGTAAAACAGATACAGTTTTCCTTTGCGTAAAGATTTGTTATTATCTATTATATTTTATTCCGCTGCGATGGTTAGATTCTGATATTGTTTTCTACTTTCTTCTTCTACCTCTTCTTCTTTAAACCAAATGGTTCGTATTGTTGAGTCAAGATTTTTATAGAGTTTTGATTTCTGTCAAAGGGATAAGCCGTGATCGACAAGACAAAGGGATAAGCCGTGATCGACAAAAAGAAGTTATTCATTAAAGAGACACAAAGAGCTCCATATGTTAGAGGTTGATTATTTGGTATGTTAGTAATGTTATTTATGTTAAAATCTATCCTCAAATAATCTTATACCTTCAATCTTTGAATACATACATATATATATATATATATATGAATGAGTGCACATTAACTGTGCAATCTGGGCTAAACCGGTCGACCGGTCAAAACAAGGTAGTCGACCGTTTATGCCCAGAATGCATAGTTAAACATGCACAAGTGTACATAACGTGTATATATTCAAATTCCTTTCTACTGGTCCTTTTTGACCTGTCGACCGTTTTCAAACAGAAAGCAACCTTTCGTATAGACACTTCCTTTTCTTCAACGGTTGCTTCTCTTTCTCTTCACCAATGATCATGACCTTTGTTTGTACCTTTTCACAAAGGTTTACAACTGTTTATTTCTTATATAAACATCATGAAATCATTATTCCAACCAACCAATTTCTATTATTTCTATTCTCTATTCTATTGATCTCAATCTTATACTTTCAAGTGCTCAAATTGCTCATATTCTAACATATATCGTTTTTGAATCCTGAAATTTATTTAACATTCTTTTGATTCAATACTATATCCACTTCCAAATCTTCATATATACAAATATTCTATTTGAGGATAAGATTATAGGAAGTTTGTACTACAATTGACAAAATAGTGTTAGCAAGAACACATACCGTCAACAAACAATTATTTTCATCTTTGTTGAAGTCCTCGGTGTTGTAAGAGGCAAGTGTTGAAGTCCTTGTGTTGTAAGAGGCAAGTGTTGAAGTCCTCAGTGTATTAGAGGCATGAAATCCCGTTCGTCTGCTCGGGTGTTGTAAACCTGTTCCTCCGGGTGAAGAGAGGTAGTTGGTAGTGAAAATCCAGATAGAAGTCTGGGACTAGATGTAGGACGGTGCTCCGAACCAGTATAAAAATCTCTGGTGTGCTTTTTCTATTTTACTGAATTTTCTATTATCTGTGATTAGTCATATTTTTGTGTGTTGTTCATCATATTACACGATCCGTGTGTACTATATTAGCACGTACACATTTTCATTTGGTATCAGAGCTCGGTCATCATATAACCGTAACACAGTTATATGATGACCTGGACCACTTACACGGTATATTCTTGTAATATGGCAAATAACGCAAGTTCTAGCACTCAAAACACCACTTACACGGAAGGTCAATCGACACAAAGGCCTCCATTTTTCAGTGGTCTTAACTATAGCTATTGGTAAACACGTATGTCATTCTTTATGCAATCTAATTGTTATGATGCCTGTAATACTACTCAAAAAGAAATAGTGAATCCAACAACTGATTATTCAGAATGGACAGCGGCTGAGAAAACGGCAGCAGCCGTAAATGCAAAAGCAATAAATATGTTGTTTTGTGCATTAGACCAAAATGAATATAACCGTGTTAGTATCTGCACTACTGCATATCAAATTTGGCAAACGCTGAAAACCACTCATGAAGGTACTAACAAGGTTAAACAAGCCAAAATAGCCATGCTGAAAAGTCAATTTCAAAATTTCAAAATGAAACCAAATGAGACAATCAATGACATGTATTCACGTTTTCAAACTATCCACCATGCACTTATTGGCTTAGGACAAAAGTATTCTAATTTTGATGTTGTTTCAACAGCCCTACATTATCTGACTAGTGAATGGGAAGGAAAAGTATTAGCAATTGAAGAAGCTAATGACCATTCCGTCATGAAGCCAGATGAACTGATAGGAAATCTAATGTCCTATGAAGCTAACTTGCATACTAGAAAGGAACAAAAAGAAGAAAAGAAGAACATGGCATTCCATGCTGAAAAAGACGAAAATGAATCAGGGTCTGAAGATGAAGATCTGGCATTCATAGCAAAAGGTTTCAAAAAATTCCTAAAACAGCGAAAAGCCGGTCGTTATAACAGAAAGAAATCTGAATCAAATAAACCAACATCATCCGTTATAGAATGCTTCAACTGTCACAAAAAAGGGCACATGCGCAAGGATTGTCCGGAGCAAAAGAAGAAGTCAGAAAATGACAAATTAAAATATAAGAATGACAAATCATAGAAACGAGCATTCTCGGTAACGTGGGATGATACAGACTCATCAAAAAGTGATAATGATACGGAAGATGAACAAGCAAATGTCTGTTTCGTGGCAAGAGAAGATGAGGTACAAATTCCTACATTTGATGAAGTACTTGATATTAATGCTGAACTGATAGTCAAATATAAAGACATAAAACGACAGCTAAAAGAAGCCAAAGCAGATTTGAGTAGAGCAGAATTTGAACCAGATATGTTAAAAGACGAGAAGAAAATATTAGAAGAAGAACTTGAAAAACTTCAAGAATCATCATCTAATGTTGACTCTCAATTATCTCTTTTGAGTCAAGAAATTGAAACTCAAAAAGAGAAAAATGATGATCTCACTACTAAAAATCATGAGCTTAAGGCAAAAGTCAAAATTCTGGACCTAGAAAAGGCTAGTTTACAAACTAAGTTAGATAACATTACTCAAAATGTTTCTAACTTTAACAAAGGACGAGAAAATTTGACAAAAATCATTGAAAGTTCACAATCTGTTTCAAATAAACAAGGTTTGGGATATAAGAAACAAGAAACCAAGAAACATCTTGGTAATGAAAGGAAGAAGAAAGTACAAAAGGTTGAAGCTAAGAAAAATCTTAGTTTATTATATTCCAAACCAAAACCAGTTGTGAAATTTCAGAAGAAAAATGTCAAGACTATCAAAATATGGGTTCCTAAAACAAATAACAACTTGATTAGGGACAAATATATTCAGAATTTCATGAATTCTGTGCATCTTAATACAAATTATATATATAAAGGGGATACCGGACCCGTATGGGTTTGGACTCCTAAGACCTAACTCTTAGGACCCCATAAAAAGTGGGTACCATGGACTTAATTTTATTTTTTGCAGGTCCCACTTAAGAAAAGAGGAAAGTGGATATTAGACAGTGGTTGCTCGAAGCACATGACTGGAGATAAGAGCTTATTGACAAATATTACATACTCAGATGGTGGCTCCGTCACTTTTGGAGATAATTCAAAAGGCTATATCATCGGCAAAGGCGATGTGAGCAATTGCGGTACATCTAACTTACCTCTCATTACTAATGTCATCCTAGTTAGAAATTTGAAACACAATTTACTTAGTATTAGTCAGTTATGTGACAAGGGTTTAACAATTTCCTTTTCGGATAATAAGTGTAGTATTTTAGATAAAGACCATAATTTAGTTTTGGAAGGTTATAGAGACAGAAATATATATATTCTGAATATGAATATTAATCATAATTTAGATATGTGTCTTGTGGCTAATGATAATGATCCATGGTTATGGAACAAATGCTTCTGTCATATAAACTTCATAACTATTGACAAGTTAGCCAAAAACGATCTAGTTAGAGGACTACCCAAAATAAGTTTTAAGGTTAATAACATCTGTGACGCATGCCAATTAGGAAAGTTGACCAAATCATCTTTTAAATCCAAGAAAGTCATATCAACATTACAACCACTTGAGTTACTACATATGGATTTATTTGGACCTACTAGGGTTCAGTCAATAAATCACAGTCGATATGTGCTTGTAATTGTTGATGATTTCTCTCGTTACACATGGACAATTTTCTTAAAAAACAAAAGTGATACTTTCGATCATTTCAAATCTTTCGTCAAAAGAATTCAAAAATCAAAAGGGATTAAAGTTAAAAATATAAGAAGTGATCAGGGCGGAGAGTTTGAAAATAATGAATTTGAACATTTTTGTACAAAGAAAGGTATATATATCATAATTTTTCGTTTCCCAGAACTCCACAACAAAATGAAGTTGCAGAACGGAAGAACCAAACTTTACAAGAATGTGCAAGAACATTATTGAATGGAACCACCTTACCAAAACATTTCTGGGCAAAAGCCGTCGCTACTGCCTGTTATGTTTTAAATCGTGTGTCCATAAGACCTCTCACCAAGAATACTCCTTATGAATTATTTAACAAAAGAAAGCCTAAAATCTCATACTTCAAATTTTTTGGTTCCAAGTGCTTTATTTTAAATATGAAAGACCAGCTTGGTAAATTCGATCCAAAAGCCGATGAAGGAATATTTGTCGGTTATTCAGAACGAAGCAAGGCCTATCGTATATTTAATAAACAAACCAAAACTATTGAAGAATCACTTCATGTCTCTTTCGATGAATTCTATCAGCATCCTCAAAATATATTAGATGATGACGAAACAATAGTCACTGATAATCCAATCATCACAAATGTTGATTCTGACTCGAAAATAATTATTGAGAATTTTCCTCAAATATGTGAGTTACAGTCACCACCAAGGATATTAAGAGACCATCCGGCCCAAAATATAATCGGTGAAGTAACATCACATGTCAGGACAAGGAGTCAACTCAACCAAATGGGTCATGTCGCTTTTCTCTCAAATATCAAACCGAAGAATCCAAAAGAAGCTGCTACAGACGATTACTGGATCATTGCAATGTAGGAAGAAATAAATCAGTTCGAGCGCAATGACGTTTGGGAACTTGTTCCAAGACCAACTGATCAGTCAGTTATTGGTACTAAATGGGTCTATAAAAATAAGGATGACGAACAAGGAAATATCACCAAAAATAAAGCAAGATTAGTAGCACAAGGGTATAATCAAGAATAAGGTATTGATTATGAAGAAACTATTGCACCAGTTGCTCGATTAGAAGCTATTACAATCCTATTATCTTTTTCTTGTCACCATAATTTCAAACTTTATCAGATGGATGTCAAAAGTGCATTTCTCAATGCATTTATCAAAGAGAATGTATATGTCGAACAACCTCCTTTGTTCGTACATGAAAAATATCCTGACCATGTGTTCAAACTTAAGAAAGCTCTGTATGGTTTAAAACAATCACCTCGTGCTTGGTATGAACGACTACCTAGCTATCTTATTAACTCATGATTTCAAATAGGCAAAGTCGATCAAACTTTGTTTATCAAACATTCTCAAAAGGATATTTTAGTTATTCAGATATATGTAGACGATATCATCTTTGGTTCAACAAACGATAAACTCTGCAAGGAATTTGCAAAATTATGACCAAAGAATTTGAAATGTCTCATATGGGAGAACTATCATATTTTCTTGGACTTCAAATCAATCAACTTCCGAATGGTATCTTTATTAATCAAGAAAAATACTGCAGAAATCTTATCAAATGCTTCGGGTTAAATAACACATCTGGTAAACCTACTCCTATGAGTACAACTACACATCTTGAAAATGATAAAAATGGTAAGAATATTGACCAGAAACTATATCGAAGAATGATTGGTTCTCTTCTTTATCTTATAGCAAGCCGTCCAGATATAATGATGAGTGTTTGTCTATGTGCACGCTTTCAAGCAGATCCAAAGGAATCACATCTACGAGCAGTGAAACGTATAATTCGTTATCTAAATAATACCAAATATTTCGGTCTTTTTTATCCAAAAGAATGTCCATTTGAATTAGTATCATATAGTGAGGCTGATTTTGGAGGCTCTCGAACGGATAGAAAGAGCACAAGTGGTACGTGCCATTTTATAGGAAAATCACTTGTCTCTTGGTTTAGTAAGAAACAAAATTGTGTTTCACTATCAACATGTGAAGCTGAATATATATCAGCGGCTCTCGCTTGTACTCAAGTAATATACATGCAACAAACACTTCAAGATTTTGATATTCATTTATCAAATTCTATTATATACTGTGATAACACAAGTGCTATAAATCTTTCTAAGAATCCAGTGAATCACTCCAGAACCAAACACATTGATATCCATTATCATTTCCTTAGAGACAATATTGAAAAAGGAAATATATGTCTTGAATATGTCCAAACTGATAGTCAACTAGCGGAAATTTTTACTAAGCCTCTACTTGAGTCTAGTTTCATTAAATTTCGTAGAGAACTTGGTTTAATTTCTAGAAAAGAACTTGATAAGTAATCACTAATGTTATATTCTTAAGTTCTTTTCGGATTATTTTTGCTATTGCTATATTAGGAAATTGAATATGAGCTTCTAATTTTTTCTTCGGCCAAGTTTGCATGACAATTCTCATCCACAAGCTTATATATAGGAATTTTTTTATATACATAAGTTTGACAAAAAATATTGTTTTTATCACTTCCTATCTAAGACTAAAATTTATACATATAGTTCATTATGGAACATATTTGTGATGAGTGTGCTCAAAAGTCCCATATTTCGGTCACAAGTTCTGAGACAGAAGAATATTACTCTCCTGAAACTCCGAAACAGAAATCAAAGTGTCATCACCAATGCATTCATACTGCTGGCAAAACACCAACTTTGAAACGAGCAAAGAAGGTGTTGTTTTGTTCACCCCGTACCAGAGAGAAGATCAATGAGATTCATCATTATCAAAAAAATCAAATCGATCTTCAAAGACGGCTGCATTATGAGCAACAACTAACTTCGGAACGTCTATCTCTTCTAGAAAGAATGGCATCATTCTTTTGTGTTTCAAAAAAACATGGCGTATACGAGCCAATGTCTCATGCACCTTCATCCTCTAGAAGCCCAAATTCATGGGATAAAAACTATGCTCAGAAAGAAGGAGCGAAAGAAAAATGGTCGCCATGGAAACCATGCATTACCGATGTCAAAGAAAAGACTTCCGACCTAAATTCCTCTACCTCTCATTAAATATGTTTCAACATTACAATTGTATTCTCGTATTTTTTTATGAACTAATATATATGTACATATATATCATGTTTTGAATAAACTCAATATTATATGGACCGTTAAACTTAGAAATGCAAGCAAGAAGAAGAAAAGCAACTCACAGGCAAACCAGTCGACCGGCTATAAACCACTTGTCGACCGTTTTTGCCTCTGTATGAAAACGGTCGACCGGATATTTCAGGGCGGTCGACCGGTTTCGGGCTGTTTTGTTTTTTAAAAGGCTTATACAGTTATTTCTTCAGTCCATCTCTTCATATTTTTTTTAAAACAAACTCTCATAACCCTAGAACTACATTCTTCTACCAATCTCACCCAAATGGCTCCTCGACAAAAGAAATTAAAGCAAGCTTCTTCCTCCGAAACTCAACCAATCGATCTCTCTGTCAGGAAGTGGCTTGTGGATCCAATCGCAGTAAAAAGGTGGAATGAGATAAAGGATTTTACAATCCATCCAGGTTCTTTTGTCAAATTTTCAGATTGCTCTAGTTATCGTATTCTTGGCTTAGCAAAGGATGCCGACATTGAAAACCTAATTGACTTTGATCAAAACAATGTGGAAATTAACCATGTAATGATCAAGTTATTCTATGCTAACCTAAATTTAGAGAAAAACAAGCCAGAGAATCCTAATTATTGTCTTTGGTCCGTTGTTTGTGGCAAAGAAGTGTTTATCTCATGTGATAGGATGGCAACCATTCTTGGTTCTTCGTTTATCGGTGAAAAATTCTCAAGTAATTTTTGCAATGTTCATGTCCGTAATCAAATTAGCCATCAATTTATTGAAGATGACAAGGATAGCACTAAGTCTATTGGTTTATGGCCTTCTGCAAGAATTCTTCATCATACTATTGTGCACTCTCTTTTACCGAGAATAGGAAATTTTGATGCCGTCTATAAAGAAAATTTCAAGGCATTATACTCAATCTATGGGGGTATTCGTATAAATTGGATTGGTATGATCTTCGATGAGATCTTGAAAGTAAATGATTGCTCTAGGCCACACTTGTTCTATAATGAGTATATTATGCGTATTTTGCTTGATTGTGGCATTGAACCTCCCAAGTCTTCAATTTCCAAACCAAAAGTCATCAACAAAGCATCGATTACAAGAATGAAGCTTCCCGCTCCATACTTTAATATTATGCCTTTTGAACAATGGAAAGAACAAGGACATAAAGAAGCTTCATCACGATCATCCCGCCCTAAACCTGTGGAAGTTAAACTTTTACGACCATCTTCCTCAACAAAAGAATCACTTGACACTATTGCTCGAAATCAATTCCTTCTCGAAGCACGACTTAAGCGCATGAATACAAAAATGGATAAACGCTTTAACAAACTTAAGTCTTTCTTCGTTTCTATATGGGAAGCAATATCATGTGGTGCATCATCTTCATCAATGCAAGCTCCAGACCTTGGCAAGCGCCCAGCTCCTCCTACTTTTGCATGGACATCTTCGGAGGAAGGTACAAGCTCGGGTACTAGTCATGAACGTGGACACGGAAAATCTCAGCTTGTTGAAGAAGAAGGAGAAGAAGAAGAGGGTGAGACAGAGTCAGATTAAGTCTCTTTTAGTTTATTTTGCGTTCTTATGACTTTTGTTTTTTGCTTTAAAGACATTATCTGGCACTAGTACTAAATAATGTCGTGTTTTAATTCGTACTAAACTTATGAGTATTATCATCTTATGCGAATGTTACTCTTGATCTATGGTAGTAGTTTTATGTTGCTTATAATCTCATTTACAAAGAGAGAGAAAATTGTTGCTTTCATAATTTTATGTTGCTTATTATCCTCCATTTAACAACTCCTTTTCATCGATGACAAAAGGGAGAAAATTGTGCTAACAGTATTTATGCAGGACACAATCTCATGGGGATATCATATACAGGGGGAGATTCATAACTATGTTGTCATCAATCAAAAAGGGAGAGAATGTTGAGTCAAGATTTTTATAGAGTTTTGATTTCTGTCAAAGGGATAAGCCGTGATCGACAAGACAAAGGGATAAGCCATGATCGACAAATAGAAGTTATTCATTAAAGAGACACAAAGAGCTCCATATGTTAGAGGTTGATTATTTGGTATGTTAGTAATGTTATTTATGTTAAAATCTATCCACAAATAATCTTATACCTTCAATCTTTGAGTGTGTGTGTGTGTGTGTGTGTGTGTGTGTATGAATGAGTGCACATTAACTGTGCAATCTGGGCTAAACCGGTCGACCGGTCAAAACAAGGCAGTCGACCGTTTATGCCCAGAATGCATAGTTAAACGTGCACAAGTGTACATAACATATATATATTCAAATTCCTTTCTACTGGTCCTTTTTGACCTGTCGACCGTTTTCAAACAGAAAGCAACCTTTCGTATAGACACTTCCTTTTCTTCAATGGTTGCTTCTCTTTCTCTTCACCAATGATCATGACCTTTGTTTGTACCTTTTCACAAAGGGTTACCATTGTTTATTTCTTATATAAACATCATGAAATCATTATTCCAACCAACCAATTTATATTATTTCTATTCTCTATTCTATTGATCTCAATCTTATACTTTCAAGCGCTCAAATTGCTCATATTCTAACATATATCGTTTTTGATTCCTGAAATTTATTTAACATTCTTTTGATTCAATACGATATCCACTTCCAAATCTTCATGTAAGATTATAGGAAGTTTGTACTACAAGTGACAAAAAAGTGTGAGCAAGAACACATACCGTCAACAAACAATTATTTTCATCTTTGTTGAAGTCCTCGGTGTTGTAAGAGGCAAGTGTTGAAGTCCTCGTGTTGTAAGAGGCAAGTGTTGAAGTCCTCAGTGTATTAGAGGCATGAAATCCCGTTCGTCTGCTCGGGTGTTGTAAACCTGTTCCTTTGGGTGAAGCGAGGTAGTTGGTAGTGAAAATCCAGATAGAAGTCTGGGACTGGACGTAGGACGGTGCTCCGAACCAGTATAAAAATCTCTGGTGTGCTTTTTCTATTTTAATGAATTTTCTATTATCTGTGATTAGCCATATTTTTGTGTGTTATTCATCATATTACACAATCCGTGTGTACTATATTAGCACGTACTCATTTTCACGTATTTCTATTCACCTTGAGTTGATGTGTTGGAAATAGTGTTGACTTAAGGGATACGGAACTGCAGGTCGTTTCAAGATTAGTCACCTCCATTGCATGGCGGGGATGCGGGCGGTGGCCAGAGGCTTAATGAAGGTGGCAGAAGGTGGTGCTCAAGTTAGAGCTACACATGTGGTGGTCAGAGGAGATGTGAAAGGTCAGCAGGAGAGGGATGGAGTGGTGCTGCTCGTGGTTCGAGGCTGATGGGCAGTTGTTGTGGGTTTGGGCAGAAAGTTTGTCGGTGAATGGTCGATGGGTGGTGTGGGTTTGGCTGTGTTGTTCGGTGGCGGCAACAGTACTGAGTGGTTGTGGAGCAGTGAAGTGCGGAATATGGCTGCATATAGCAACATGGACGAGCAGAGGTTGTAATATCCCGGAATTTCAAGGAGTTTAAAATGTTGATAATCTCTTAATTTAAATTATTTGAAATTGATAAAATGGTTATTTTCAAATATAATTAGCCAAACAATTAATAATGCGATGATTTTAATAAGTGTGTTTTTACATCTGTGTACTTAAATTAATTTCAAATTTGGATTTTTAAATTCGACTTTGAATTAAATATAAACTTGAATTTAAGGAATAAATACAAGGCTTTTGAAAAAGCATTTAAAAATTGAGTTTGCAATGTTTTATAATTTTATTTAAATTATATTTGGTTCATTCATTTCAAAGATTGTATTTTTAAATTAAGAAGAAAAACATGTTTGTTCATTAGGAAATATTTTAAAAAGTCTTTTAAATTTCTTTTAAAATAAAATATACATAAGAAGTGACAAATGTCTAATTTTAAAACACTTTGTTAACAAGTGTAAAACATTTGTGTAATTTTAGTGACAGGTGTCACATGCGTAAATTATTTTCTTTAGTTTTTATAAAACAAAAAGAAAAAGAAAAAAAAGGAAAAAAAAGAAAAGAACTTAATAATTAGTACCTAAATACAAAAGGGGCTTTTTATTAACATCTAAAAAAAATTATTATTACTAATTTTGCATAATTACAAATGTTTGTCTAAAAATCATTTTAATAACAAATGAGATATTTGAATATAAGTTTGAACACTTGTAAAATATCTCATTATTGCATATTAACCCTTGTAAGGAAGTGATTATTTACATTGACAAATGTAAGCTTAAGTTTTACAAAAGACATTTTATATATGAATAAACTAAATTGAAATATTATGCATACATATTAAAACATACTAAAAATATGAATAATTACAAATGTAAGCAAAAGAGTATATCTAGTTACAAGTGTAGATGAATTATTAAAAGATAAGGACAAGTGTCCTCCTTAAATTTTTCTTTCTTTCTTTAATTTTGATAAAACTCAAATTTAGATTTCATCCCTTAAAACAAATACTAAAATCAGAACATTCAATCTACAAAAAAATTCATCTCAGTTTTTAAAGGGAAATTCCATCTTCAAACAAATGGATTTTTCAGACTGCATTTTTTTTTTAAAATCTGGAATCAAGCATGCATGTAGTTCCAATTTAAAGTAGCAAGCATTCCAGTTTAAAAATAGGAAAGCAACTCAGTGTTCATCAAACAATTCAAGTTTTTTTTAAGAAAAGAGGAGAAAAAGGGGTCTACTGCATTTCCTATTCTCAGTATCGAAACAGTTTTCAAATCTTATAAGCCTCTGTTCATCTTCTAACTAGGTGAGTAAAACAAACCTATATCTGATTAAATCCGGTTGCATGA
The DNA here is from genome assembly GCA_030765085.1 of Allium cepa. Classification (NCBI taxonomy): domain Eukaryota; kingdom Viridiplantae; phylum Streptophyta; class Magnoliopsida; order Asparagales; family Amaryllidaceae; genus Allium; species Allium cepa. The sequence goes on from CM060931.1 coordinate 376,271,550, forward strand.
TATAGGAGCATGAAGTAATGGGGTGTTAATGGTTAGAGTGAATGGAAATTTGTCTTGCATGTTAATAAATTTATGGAACCTATCTGTGTATGTCCAAGTGCAAGAAAACTTGCTCTGTTCTAAATTTTACAGGTTTAAAACCTTTAAAAATTTAAATCCTCTTCATCTGTTCTATAATAGGTCCGGATTATCAAACAAAATAGATTGGTTTGAACATAAATTAAGATATAAAATATATTTGGGTGAAACATGTCTGTATATATTTTTATTTCCAAAAGAACAGTGGGAATTTGAGATATGAGAAATTTTCAAACATTTTAATTTTTAGATTCAGGTATGTGATTTGAATCACTATGTTAAGTCACGATTTTTAAAGGTTAATTCGTGATTTTTAGAGGGGATTCGAGTGATAGGTTTGGGGTTGACCAGAAAATGAGTTTTAAGATACCACAGGTGATTGGGACGATGTGGAGGGTCAGGACCACGACTATAGGTGGCGAGAAGGTCGGTAAGTTTTGGAAAAACAGAAGGAAGTGGATTAGAACACTGTGGCGATGGTGGTTAGGGGATGAAGTTTTTAAAACCTATTTTTCGGTTCATCAGTAAAATTGATCACCGCGAACTCTAGACTTAATCGAGTTGCTCCAAATTTCAAATAGATGAACGTTGGAGTGTGGAAGAGGTAGCTGCCGGAGGTCAAGCTCCTCTAATGATCGGATTTTGGTGTTAAAGGAAATTTCTTGTGTTCGACATTAATTCAGTTTTGAGCTTGAATGCTCGAATTTGATATTGGTGTTCTGCAATTGATTTGAGGGTAGGAATCAAGTTAGGAGGCGACCGTCGACTTGCGAGTGGGGTTGTGAAAGGTGGGAGTTGACGGCAGCGGTGGTGTAGGTGCACGGCGTACTTGGGGTGTCAGTTGTTGTTTTGGGAAATTTGGGGTCTCGTGTTTGTTCGGGTTGCATCGTATATTTGCTCGAAGCTTGGGGTTGATTTACTCGAAGTTGCTGTTGTTTTGGGCTCGAGTGTTTGATGTTAGGGGTTTTGCATCAGTCAATGTTCAGTTTATATTATTCAATATGGAAAGGGGCTACTCGGGTTTTACTCGAGATATTTTGTGTCTTGGCTGGGGCTAGGTTAGGATTAGACTCGAGTGATGAATGTATAGATTGAGTTAGTTCTATTACAAGTTGGAAAACTGTTTATTTTCAAAATTTAAACTAAATTTAAAAATAGTAAACAGGGATTTAAAACAAGTTTAAATATAATTTTAATTATGGGTTCAAGTTTAAATTGAATACTAAGCTGGAAATGGATGAAGTTTTTAAATTTTAAAATTTGTTTAAATAACTTGAAGGGGTTTATTGTTTAAAAAGGTTTTTAAAGAAATTTGAATTTAAATTAGAAACTGAAATGAAAAGAAATGTTTTAAACAAGTTTAAATTTGATTCAAATCTGAATTTGAATCTTTGATAAGTAAAATTTAATATTTTGAATTTAAAAAGAAATTTGTTTTTAACTCTTGTAAAATTTCTTTTATAAGTGGAAGTATTATTTATCATTTAAATTTAAAGGTTTAAATTGATTTTAAAACTTGTTAAAGTAAAATTTTAATTTAATGATTTGTATTTCATTTAATTATTAGGGTAATTAAATGAATAATTAATTTATCTAATAAATTAATAAAATGGTAATTAAGGGTTTAATCTTAAAGGTTTAAGATTAATTATTTTTAGAATAATAACTTGTATTTAAGAATGATTAATTAAATAAGATTAGTTTTTAATTAATGATTAATAATTAATTAATCAAGTAATAATGGATTAACTAAGTTTTAATTAACACTTAATTATTTAGTTAATTAGAGATTAATTAATGGGTTAATTAATGATTAATTAATTTGTAATTAATAATGATTAAAATAAGTTGATTATTTTAGAAACAAAATAATTAATGAATTGTTAATAGTTAATGAAGGTCATTAACTAAGAATTATTTAATATTTAATTAACGTGATTAATTTTTAATTATTAATTAGATTAATTAATTTAAAGATAGTCATTTGTGTAAATTGTTAAGTATAATTACTTATGGAAGTAATTAAGGAAATTTATTTACTTATTGTAATTAATTGAGTTAATTTGATTAGATTAAGTTAATTAATTCAGTTTAATTAATTTAGAATAATCATTAGATGATTTTTGTAGAGGATAATTACTTAATGTAATTTGATGAAGAGGAATTACTTGGAAAAGTAATTAATGAGTAATTACTTGATGTAATTCATTTAACGGTGATTGGTTAATGAAAGTAATTTGAATTCAATTACCTTGTGTAATTAATCAAGGATGATTAATTTAGGTTGATTAATTAGAGAATGATTAATTAATTATTTATAATTAATTGATGGTAATATATGCAAGATTTATGTTGATGAAGAAATTAATATAATTCCTTTTAAATTATAGTTTGATTATTGGATCCTTGCTATGTATAGATAGATGATACTGATTGATTTGAGCAGTTTGAAATAGTATGGTTACCTATCGAAATGCACTGATGTGTATATGGGAATCCTGTATTTAGAAAAAGTTTGAATTGTATTTCATTTGTATAATCTGGTTTAAGTAACATTGGATTCGAAGAGACCGGAGTCGGGTGTTAGTAAATACCCGAGACCACTTCAATCCTTTATAGATTAATTTGAGAAATCAATAAGTTTAAATGGGATGATTGAAGTGAATTGGATCAATTCCTAAGATTTGGTACTTAGGAATTGATGAATGAAGTAAGTGATGGCTATAAAAATTGGTGAAATCGTAATGTGATACAAGTTACCCGGGACATATATATAAGTTGAATGCTTTTGTAATTCATGATTAGATGGGTTTACTCACGCTGGTTTCCAGCATGACCCAGGTGTTACTTTGATGTAATGCTCGGGTCAGACCGAGTATTACAGATTTTCAGGTAAGGACGTTCTGGAGCTTAGGAGGCGAGCTGGATGGCAGCGACGTATGGAGAGTTTACACTGTGATTCTGTAGTAATCGGATATGATTGTTTTGTCCAGTGTTTATGTATATGTGTAACCATGATGTATAAAAATGTAAATTAACAGATATAGTCTTCTTTGTATAACTGCTATTTTATTTGATATTATATTTGATCCGCTGCGAATGTGATGTTTCTGTGACTTGTTTCTGTGTTCTTCTTCTTTCTATTTTCTTCTTTTCACTAACTATCCGGAATTTTCTGGATCGAAAATTCTAGGTCGTTACATTTGGTATCAGAGCTGAAGGTTAAGCGAGAACCTTGGTTCTGTTGGGATTACTCATTAAGGATAGGGTAAGTGGTACCCTAGAATGAGTTGAGTATATAAATATGAGAGAGCGTACTTGTTATTTTCTTATATAAAGGTTTTAAATGATTTCAAAAGTAAATGAATCTTATATAAGAAATAGATTATCTATTATATTAAGGAAATTGGATGTAGTATTAATTAAACTAAAAGTATAGTAAGAATTAAGTGGTAATAGAATTACAACCAAATTGAAAATTAAATTGAAGACAAGTTTCAAATGGATAATAATTGGAAATGATAAATAAAGAGGGAGTTACATAATGAAGTAACTAAAGGTAAGTAATTTAAGGGACAATTACTTAATGAAGATAATTAAGAAATAAGTTAATTACCGAATGTGATTAATTAATGACGTAATTAATTTAAAGAAATAGTAAATAATATTATTTAATGCAATTGAATGAAATGGTCTTATTTCAAACAAGAGTTGTTTGAAAATATAAAGAAATTTGTTTGAATTAAAAACCAAAGGTGGTTTAAAATTTTAAAGTATAACTTGGTATGTAAAAGAAATTAATATGTATATATGTGGATATACATAATATCAAAGTTGGTTTGAAATAAACTCTAAATATTGAGTTTTGAATTTGGAATAAGATGTGATATCCAAGTGATAAGTTTTGAATTTATAAATGGGTGCGATCATACCAGCACTAAAGCACCGGATCCCATCAAAACTCCGAAGTTAAGCGTGCTTGGGCGATAGTAGTACTTGGATGGATGTTTTGAAATAATTGGATGATATCATCCTATTGTCATTAATAATCTTTAAATGTGAGTTGGACTTGTTTAAATGAATGAGGAATGGAGTATGGTAATGCATTGTGGGGATAAAAAGGTAAACTGATTTAAAGGAATTAAATCAACATTTGAAGTATTAACTCGAATTTATATAATTCAAGATGGTTTAAATTTGAAATTAGTCCAAATTGATTTGAATAATTTGGGATTGTATTTAAAGTTGAATAGTTTTAAATTCAAATGAAATTTGAATTAAATTTGGGAGGAAATCAAGAATAATTCAACTTGATTTGGAAATGGAGTTAGAAAATTGGGATTAATTCAAACAGGAGTTGAAATGGATTGGAATTGAAGTGGGTTCAATTGATTGGATATTAGTCCAAAGTGATTGGAATAGCTTGGGATTGTAATTAAAGTTGAATATGTTTAAAATCAAATGGAATTTGATTTAAATTGAAAAGGAATTGAGAATTAATTCAACTTGAATTGGGGTTTTAATCAATTTCAATGGGAATTGAAGTTATTTAAATTGGAATTGGGTCAATTTAAATGAAAGTGGAAATTTAAATTGAATTGAGTGAGAATGAAGATTGGGAAGTGAACAGTTTTGACTCTGAACTATTTTTAATAAAAATTATTTTAATAAAAACCTATTTTCAAGCTATTTATTATATATCCAACTTTTCTTTTAAAAGCCAAACCATCTTATAGTTGTTTTACAATTATTTTTGAAATTGTTTTCCAACTGTTTTATAAACTAATTACTACATTTCAACTATTTTACAAAACTAATTACTATCCTACTATTATTTTACAATTATTTTACAATTACTGAACTATTTTACAGCTATTTTACAAACTAGTAATTATTTTCCAACTACTCATCTATTTGTAAACTTTTCAAACTATTTTCTAAATAAACTGGACAGAGTTCAAACTGTTATTGGTTAGATACCCAATCGAGATAAGAATAGAGGTGGTAACCCAAATGGATTGAAGCAATTATGAGTAAGTGAATGAAAATTAAAGTAAATGTGAATAGAAAGAAAATTGGTTTGGCTAATAACCAATAAAGATAAATACGTAGGGTGTATGTATGTTATTCTATTAGCATAGTGATTTGATCCAGATTCGAGCATAGAATTTTGAGATAGTTATATCGATCCGAGTGGAATTTTTCACTCGATTTTCGACGGCGAACCTGGATATGGATTGTTGATTGGTTCTGGATGTTCTCTATCATAGTTATGACTATGCAAGGAGAATGATGGTTTGTGATCAAGAAACCAGATCTGTGTCCGCACCAGGAAGTCGGGTGGACGATACTAGTTCGAAAATGAAATTGTGTGATCGAGTGAGCGATCAGATTGGTATAGTGTACGAATGATATGGGTACATCGTGCGGATTTGAATGAAATTGATATTGAAAAGAGTAATCAAATTTGAATATTTGATTTTGGGTAAACAGAGTTAAATATCTTTGTTTTATAAAATGATACTCCCCATGATGAATCTTTTGTCGGAAGGAAATGGTTTTTGGAGGTGTTTGAAGTATAAAAGGAGTTTTATACAAATTTGAAATGATCCAAAGTTTTAAAGGATTTTATATATGTGAATATATATATATATATATATATATATATAAAGAATCATATGAGGATTTTGGAAAAAGGTTTTGGGAACCTATGGATTTGGAAAGGCTTTTGATTTTTGGGTAAAATCAATATTATATTTGGAAAGCCTAGTTTGAGAATTATCAAATTTGGGATAATCGATTTTGTATAAAGGAGCTTTGAATGAGATCATACTAGGTGTATGATTTAAAGATACTATATATGTATAGTATAAAATGTTTTGATGATGCTCTGGGGAAAAAGGCACTCCCTTCGAATGGACTTCTCAGGAGTACCACCGGGTGGTGCTGCCTTGAGCCCCAAGGGGGGGTTCTAAAGTTGATCTTGTGAGGAGTCCGGATAAAACTAGTTCCTGAGGATTATTGGGTAGCGAAAGTCGATGGCGCTGATGCCTACAGGGGCATTTCGGTTATGCTGTGACGACAGTGTAAATCGATGTCGCTGCGATCTACTGTGGGGACCATAGCGAAAATCGTGTGGAGGATGAGTGTCAACGGTCTACACTTGATTTTGCCGGGAAGGCAACGCAACATTGGTAGACTGCGATCTATGGTCAAGTGGAGTGGAGAAGTTTCATTTTTGGAAGCGAAAGTCGAGGGCGCTGATGCCTACAGTTATATGGGTTTTAGCTGTGATAGCTACGTAATCCCAGTTGTAGTTGCGATCTGTAGCGGGTTCCATGGTGTAATCGTGGGGCGCGGAGGCCTACAGTTACCTGTGGATTTTGTCGGGACGGCAACGTAATCATCGGGTTAACTGCGACCATGGATGGGGGTGATGATTTCCAGAGCATTCTCACCAAAAATATATCCTCTATTTTTCAAAAATTGTTTTCTATATTTTCAATAAAAATTATTTGCCAAGTATTTTCACTAGGTGTTGAAAATGGGTCTGCTAAGTACTTATAAATTTTCAGTTGTACGCCTGATCAACGTATGACCGAATTTCTATGAGAACAAGGATGGACAGGTTGAAAACATCGAGTTATAAAAGTATTTTTATAAAAACTATTTTATAATACTATATAGATTTTAAAAAAAGTGTTTTAAAATAATCAAAGAGAAATTTATCTGATTACAAGCATTTTAATAAATCTGGCTTCGTTCCTTTTCGAGGACGAAAAGATTCTAAGGGGAGAGGATTGTAATATCCCGGAATTTCTAGGAGTTTAAAATGTTGATAATCTCTTAATTTAAATTATTTGAAATTGATAAAATGGTTATTTTCAAATATAATTAGCCAAACAATTAATAATGCGATGATTTTAATAAGTGTGTTTTTACATCTGTGTATTTAAATTAATTTTAAATTTGGATTTTTAAATTCGACTTTGAATTAAATATAAACTTGAATTTAAGGAATAAATACAAGGCTTTTGAAAAAGCATTTAAAAATTGAGTTTGCAATGTTTTATAATTTTATTTAAATTATATTTGGTTCATTCTTTTCAAAGATTGTATTTTTAAATTAAGAAGAAAAACATGTTTGTTCATTAGGAAATATTTTAAAAAGTCTTTTAAATTTCTTTTAAAATAAAATATACATAAGAAGTGACAAATGTTTAATTTTAAAACACTTTGTTAACAAGTGTAAAACATTTGTGTAAGTTTAGTGACAGGTGTCACATGTGTAAATTATTTTCTTTAGTTTTTATAAAAAAAAAAGAAAAGAAAAAAGAAAAAAAAAGAAAAAAAAAAGAAAAGAACTTAATAATTAGTACCTAAATACAGAAGGGGCTTTTTATTAACATCTAAAAAAATTTATTATTACTAATTTTGCATAATTACAAATGTTTGTCTAAAAATCATTTTAATAACAAATGAGATATTTGAATATAAGTTTGAACACTTGTAAAATATCTCATTATTGCATATTAACCTTTGTAAGGAAGTAATTATTTACATTGACAAATGTAAGCTTAAGTTTTACAAAAGACATTTTATATATGAATAAACGAAATTGAAATATTTTGAATACATATTAAAACATACTAAAAATATGAATAATTACAAATGTAAGCAAAAGAGTATATCTAGTTACAAGTGTAGATGAATGATTAAATGATAAGGACAAGTGTCCTCCTTAAATTTTTCTTTCTTTCTTTAATTTTGATAAAACTCAAATTTAGATTTCATCCCTTAAAACAAATACTAAAATCAGAACATTCAATCTATGAAAATTCATCTCAGTTTTTAAAGGGAAATTCCATCTTCAAACAAATGGATTTTTCAGACTGCATTTTTTAAAAAAAAATCTGGAATCAAGCATGCATGCAGTTCCAATTTAAAGTAGCAAGCATTCTAGTTTAAAAATAGGAAAGCAACTCAGTGTTCATCAAACAATTCAAGTTTTTTTTAAGAAAAGAGGAGAAAAAGGGGTCTACTGCATTTCCTGTTCTCAGTATCGAAACAGTTTTCAAATCTTGGAAGCCTCTGTTCATCTACTAACCAGGTGAGTAAAACAAACCTATATCTGATTAAATCCTGTTGCATGATATAGGAGCACGAAGTAATGAGGTGTTAATGGTTAGAGTGAATGGAAATTTGTGTTGCATGTTAATAAATTTATGGAACCTATCTGTGTATGTCCAAGTGCAAGAAAACTTGCTCTGTTCTAAATTTTACAAGTTTAAAACCTTTAAAATTTAAATCCTCTTCATCTGTTCTATAATAGGTCTGGATTATCAAACAAAATAGATTGGTTTGAACATAAATTAAGATATAAAATATATTTGGGTGAAACAAGTCTGTATATATTTTTATTTCCAAAAGAACAGTGGGAATTTGAGATATGAGAAATTTTCAAACATTTTAATTTTTCGATTCAGGTATGTGATTTGAATCACTATGTTAAATCATGATTTTTAAAGGTTAATTCGTGATTTTTAGAGGGGATTCGAGTGATAGGTTTGGGGTTGACCAGAAAATGAGTTTTAAGATACCACAGGTGATTGGGACAATGTGGAGGGTCAGGACCACGTCTATAGGTGGCGAGAAGGTCGGCAAGTTTGGGAAAAATGGAAGGAAGTGGATTAGAACGCTGTGGCGATGGTGGTTAGGGGATGAAGTTTTTAAAACCTAGTTTTCGGTTCATCAGTAAAATTGATCACCGCGAACTCTAGACTTAATCGAGTTGCTCCAAATTTCGAATAGATGAACGTTGGAGTGTGGAAGAGGTAGCGGCCGGAGGTCAAGCTCCTCTGGTGATCGGATTTTGGTGTTAAAGGCAATTTCTTGTGTTCGACATTAATTCAGTTTTGAGCTTGAATGCTAGAATTTGATATTGGGGTTCTGCAATTGATTTGAGGGTTGGAATCGAGTTAGGAGGCGACCGTCGACTTGCGAGTGGGGTTGCGAAAGGTGGGAGTTGACGGCAGCGGTGGTGTAGGTGCACGGCGTACTTGGGGTGTCAGCTATTGTTTTGGGAAATTTGGGGTCTCGTGTTTGTTCGGGTTGCATCGTATATTTGCTCGAAGCTTGGGGTTGATTTACTCGAAGTTGCTGTTGTTTTGGGCTCGAGGGTTTGATGTTAGGGGTTTTGCATCTGTCAATTTTCAGTTTATATTATTCAATATGGAAAGGGGCTACTCGTGTTTTACTCGAGATATTTTGTGTCTTGGCTCGGGCTAGGTTAGGATTAGACTCGAGTGATGAATGTATAGATTGAGTTAGTTCTATTACAAGTTGGAAACCTGTTTATTTTAAAATTTTAAACTAAATTTAAAAATAGTAAACAAGGATTTAAAACAAGTTTAAATCTAATTTTAATTATGGGTTCAAGTTTAAATTGAATACTAAGCTGGAAATGGATGAAGTTTTTAAATTTTAAAATTTGTTTAAATAACTTGAAGGGGTTTATTGTTTAAAAAGGTTTTTAAAGAAATTTGAATTTAAATTAGAAACTGAAATGAAAACAAATGTTTTAAACAAGTTTAAATTTGATTCAAATCTAAATTTGAATCTTTGATAAGTAAAATTTAATATTTTGAATTTAAAAAGAAATTTGTTTTTAACTCTTGTAAAATTTCTTTTATAAGTGGAAGTATTATTTATCATTTAAATTTAAAGGTTTAAATTGATTTTAAAACTTGTTAAAGTAAAATTTTAATTTAATGATTTGTATTTCATTTAATTATTAGGGTAATTAAATGAATAATTAATTTATCTAATAAATTAATAAAATGGTAATTAAGGGTTTAATCTTAAAGGTTTAAGATTAATTATTTTTAGAATAATAACTTGTATTTAAGAATGATTAATTAAATAAGATTAGTTTTTAATTAATGATTAATAATTAATTAATCAAGTAATAATGGATTAACTAAGTTTTAATTAACACTTAATTATTTAGTTAATTAGAGATTAATTAATGGGTTAATTAATGATTAATTAATTTGTAATTAATAATGATTAAAATAAGTTGATTATTTTAGAAACAAAATAATTAATGAATTGTTAATAGTTAATGAAGGTCATTAACTAAGAATTATTTAATATTTAATTAATGTGATTAATTTTTAATTATTAATTAGATTAATTAATTTAAAGATAGTCATTTGTGTAAATTGTTAAGTATAATTACTTATGGAAGTAATTAAGGAAATTTATTTACTTATTGTAATTAATCGAGTTAATTTGATTAGATTAAGTTAATTAATTCAGTTTAATTAATTTAGAATAATCATTAGATGATTTGTAGAGGATAATTACTTAACGTAATTTAATGAAGAGGAATTACTTGGAAAAGTAATTAATGAGTAATTACTGGATGTAATTAATTTAACGGTGATTGGTTAATGAAAGTAATTTGAATTTAATTACCTTGTGTAACTAATCAAGGGTGATTAATTTAGGGTGATTAATTAGAGAATGATTAATTAATTATTTATAATTAATTGATGGTTATATATGCAAGATTTATGTTGATGAAGAAATTAATATAATTCCTTTTAAATTATAGTTTGATTATTGGATCCTTGCTATGTATAGATAGATGATACTGATTGATTTGAGCAGTTTGAAATAGTATGGTTACCTATCGAAATGCATTGATGTGTATATGGGAATCCTGTATGTAGAAAAAGTTTGAATTGTATTTCATTTGTATAATCTGGTTAAGTAACATTGGATTCGAAGAGACCGGAGTCGGGTGTTAGTAAATACCTGAGACCACTTCAATCCTTTATAGACTAATTTGTGAAATCAATAAGTTTAAATGGGATGATTGAAGTGAATTGGATCAATTCCTAAGATTTGGTACTTAGGAATTGATGAATGAAGTAAGTGATGGCTATAAAAATTGGTGAAATCGTAATGTGATACAAGTTACCAGAGACATATATATAAGTTGAATGCTTTTGTAATTCATGATTAGATGGGTTTACTCACGCTGGTTTCCAGCCTGACCCGGGTGTTACTTTGATGTAATGCTCGGGTCAGACCGAGTATTACAGATTTTCAGTTAAGGACGTTCTGGAGCTCAGGAGGCGAGCTGGATGGCAGCGACGTATGGAGAGTTTACACTGTGATTCTGTAGTAATCGGATATGATTGTTTTGTCTAGTGTTTATGTATATGTGTAACCATGATGTATAAAAATGTAAATTAACAGATATAGTCTTCTTTGTATAACTGCTATTTTATTTGATATTATATTTGATCCGCTGCGAATGTGATGTTTCTGTGACTTGTTTCTGTCTTCTTCTTCTTTCTCTTTTCTTCTTTTCACTAACTATCCGGAATTTTCTGGATCGAAAATTCTGGGTCGTTACAGAGGTGGAGACATAGCCGGAGAAATGGGTTTGCGTGAAAGGGAGGGGAGGACTGAGGCATTCGGCTTTAGGGTGGAGGAGGGGCTACTAGAAAGACATGGTCGGAGGAAGATGTTTTCGTGGGGTTTTAGCTTGGAATGGAGAGAGAGGCGATGCGGTGGAAGCTTCGATTGGGAAAGCTTGGGTTACGGCAAAAATGAAGAAGTGTAGTAGGTTAAAGAACAAAAGCAACACTGTTCGGCTATATATAATTTACATATTTTATTTTATCTGCAAATATCAGAAGGAGACAGAGAAACGAAATAAAATACATAAATCAATCAGTGAATAGTAAAGGACGGGCACGAGAATTAATGGGAAATTAAAGCAAATGACCGTGTGTTATCAATCGGAGGACAACTGAATAAACAGAGGGAACACAAAAGACTCAAAATGGTTACCAGTATGGTCCACCGTTTCTCAGATTTCGCCGTACACTGGACTTCGAAGTGCATAAACGAATATATTACGGAGATTAGGATGACGAGATGGACAGAAAGGTACATGGAATCAGATTCGATCATCCTATCAAAAGTCGATATTCGCTGCTGCTAATTCGTCAAAAGTATGATAAACGTGGCTATAGCTTTCCAAATTTGGCGAAACGAACTATGACGTCTTACTCAGAAAATCATTTACCTTTCTATTATATAAAAATATTCAGATTTCAATCATATTTTATTTACATCAATTTCAACTAATTTAAATTGAAATTGAAATTACACAACAGAACTAACATTCGTATTTACTAGTGAATATCTACCATTAGCTATGTTTAAATAGATGCAAACCAAATAAATAATTTTCATCATTAAATTTAGTTGTTTTATTTTGAAGTAAAAATTAGTTTTTTACGTCAATAAAACTGTTAAAATTTATGAGTCGTTACACTCTCCCCCACTCAAAACTTTTTTCCCAAAAAAGGAACAAGATAGGAGAACAGAAACAATCAGAAGAAAAGATAGACTGATATACAAAATACAACCATTGATTTTCATTTAGTTTATTTCCATTTATTTTATTTAATTCAAACCGTTGATTGAAAATTGTATAAATTTCATTAGTTTTCAAATTGATCAATATTCAAAAAATTTGGTTTATATCCATTTCATTCAATCAATGAATATTCACCTTATTCACACTTGGTTGATTTCAATTCAATAGTTGACTGTCTTTCAATTTATTAACAGTTATTACAAGATTTCTTTCAAATAGAATTTATTTCATTTAACTCTTTTAATTTATCCACTTTCTTTAGTTTAGTTAATTCCACTTATAATTCAATTTTGACTATTCCTTGGTATTTATAAACAGTTTCAAAATATAAATTTATTTATTTCCTGTTGATATTCTTAAGTTCATAATCAGTTGCTTATATAACACTCTCATTTTATTGTTCAATTTATTTCACTAAATCAGTATATGAACATTTATTATACCCACCCACTTTTATTCATACATTTCCTTAAAATTTCATTTTTGGGCATCTTTTTACTTAACTTTATATTGTATATTATTCAATTACATTTTCTCATTAACATTTTAACTTTTTCTAGGTTGGTCATGGTAATGTTTTGAATGTAATTAAACGCTATATAAGTTTTGTTTTTATTTACAAGATTTCTATTAAGAAAAATTTAGTTTGAACATTTTATCACTTAAATTTCCTCTCGTCTAACCTTCAACTTCATTCATATAAACATTTTTAACTTTTTTGAGTAATTTAGGTAAGTTGTATATATTAAAATGCAATTGACTATTATGCAAATAAATTTTATCCTATTTCTACTGTTTCAAAGTGTTTTAAATTCCAATTTAAAATTTAAACACTTCAAATATTTCAATTTTTTTTAAATTTCAAAAATTGAAAACCTTAACACAAAATTTAAAAATTAAATTTCCGGTTTCACTTCCCACCATTTTGAATTCAAGAAGTTCAAGTCAAATTCCTTTTTTCAAAACAAAAGTGTAGCAAAGCTACTAAGTAGTCTCTCCACTTCGGGACTCGAAAATGAATGTCGATGATGTTGCACTCATCACCGAAATTATTTTCCAGCGACAAAAGAGGAGAGTACTGATTTACGTCAATTAAAATTCTTTGAAAACAATTCCTATTCCAAAATACTTCCAAATAATATTCTACAAATCTTTGAAAGATATATTTTGAAGGCTTTGGAAATTAAATTCTCAAATTCTAAATTTAAGTTCATATCATTTTCAAATCGAATTTGTGAACCATATTTATAAAATTTCAACACCTTATAACACACAACAAAAGTTAACGGTTTAGGATTGTTAACAAAACAACAAATGATAATCTAGTATTATTGTTTCTGACTATAAATTCATTTAACAATCTAATTTTAGAAAAATATACTTTTATAGATAAAATATAATCATACAAAATTAAAAATTTTGGAAAAAATGCTTTGTGAGTTTGATCTGTTCAAGCGTTTTGAATTCCTACCGATAGCTTTGGCCAGAAGAATCGATCTGAACACCAAATCAAACTTAACAACTCAAACAACAAAATACAAAATATTTTAATATTAATTACAATCACTCTGTTTCATAGGATGATTCAAGAATAGATTTCAGGATAAGGATAAAGATTCAAATTTAGATGAACCCTGGTCAAAGAAAATTCTAAGTACGAAGGTAGACTCGAAAGGAAGATGAAATAATTAAATTATAAAAGAAAATAACATAGATAGAATAACATTTTTATTGCAGCGACCTTAACCGTGTCAACCGAGATTCCAAAAATAAGATCGATGCGGAATTCAATTTCTCGCATGGGAGGAGGAGGTGTGACTTCACCAAAACATCAGGATATTCCCTGATTATCATGGTGTAGTCAAGATCACTAAACTAAGAATCAAATGAAAAGATAGGATTGCTTGCATAATCGCAAGGCAATCAAAATTCGAGTACGAAAGAATTACCCGGTTGTCTATTAGAGAAACGATTTGGGATTTGCAAGAGATAAAAACATCAAAATCGAGGACATAGAAATCTCCGATAAATCGACGCCTGTTGTAAAGGGGTTTCTCCCTTTACAAATCACACTAAGGTTGTTGGAACAGAAATGGAGTTAGACACACACAAGGAAGAAGTTTCCAATAGAGTTGGCAAGATATGCCCGAATTTATTATAGATATCGATAGAAATGGAGCTATGGGATGCTCCAAAATTTAGAAGAACATGAACAGGAAGAGACCAGAATTGATTTCAGAATAAAGAGGGAGTTCTAAAAATCCGAAAGAAATTCAAATCTAGGAGAATCCTAATGAAGGAATTTCAAGCTCGAACGAAGATGATTCTGTAATTAAATTTTACTCCATATGCTAAGTTTTGCCTAACCCGGATCTCTGAGACCACTTGTAATGACCCGATATTTCGAATCGTTCAATTCGATAATCATCCACACCTGTCAGAGTTGAATTGCTCAAAACAACAGATTCTTAATTTATATTTGACAAAGCTTAGCATATATAGTAAATAAATCAATCATAGAATCACAGATACAGAGTATTACAAAAATAGGCAACGGAATAGATAAATAGTAGTTCATGAAGCTACTATAAAACAATAGAGTCTGAAGCAAAATACAACAGAATCTCATACACAAATGAATCTCAAATACAAATGAATCTCTAATACATAAGCAACTGACTAGTTTGAACATAAATGACTTGAATAAACTGAAATAACTGAAAGCTGGAAAGATATATGGATCTTCAAGCGAAGCTCCAAACTCCAACTGTGAGTCTCAAATGCCGTGACACTCAGTCTGACCCGAGCATAAAGAAAAATAAAAAACACTCGAGTCAGGATTAACATTATTATAAATTAACTCAAGTGAAATGTCAACTGAAATACAAGTAACTTAAAGGATGCTTGCGATTTCCATCCTCTAAGGATCCATGGAACTATCTTCTATGTAGTAATATACGCTATTGTAATATGTCCGTAGTAAAGTAAAATATTAAAATAGCGTTAAGGCGTTACCCATATCCCCCTTAACACATTTTTGTATATTCCCATAGCCCATATAGTACCGTAATTCCTCCGTAAACTGGAGGGCTATAAGTGGGCACTCAGTAGATAAGGTAAAAACAAAATTCGTAGAAGGCGCGATAAGGCATATGACAAGGCACATGAGGCAATACCAAGGTAGATATACCGTTTGCAATCCCGGACTAGTGGTGACGCATATCAGCTACTACCGACCACCTCGTGGCACACTCCCAAATCAAAGTTTCACCTAATCAAATCACAAAAGTAAGAATGATATCGAAGAACCGTGCTTGATTGGGGGAATGACCCCACTTGGCCTGGTATAGCTTTTGTTTTAGCCACATCAAGCTGTGTAACAACTCGTATATCTGGACCATTTAAATTGACAATAATCCACACATGTCAACTTAAATAATACAAAACACGAATCACTATGGGATTATAAATACATAAATGTAAATGAGAATCAATACAACATCACAGACACAGAACATTCACAGAATAATGCAGCGGAAAATACATCGTCATAATAGTAGTTCATGAAGCTACTACATGAAGTACAATAATGTCTTAACATAAAGTGACTAAAAGGAAATACATAAATGTCCAACAGACTAGGACATCAATACAGGAATAGAAATAGACTGATAAAGATAAATGCTAAGTCTTCAGCATCTTCAACCAACCTTGATCAGCAACTTGATAGCTTCAGACTGACCCGAGCATATACAAAAGGGAAACACTCGAGTCAGCACTCAAAATCTTATACAGGATAATCAAGTGCAGGGAATAAAGTCCATAACTCAAAGATGAATAAAAATAACATCTCTAAGGATCTGATAAACTATCTATATATACAATTGAATACGATATGTAGGTAATGTCTAATCAGTAAAGTACGATATTAAAATAGCGTTAAGGCGTTACCATAATTCCTCTTAACACATTTTATAATGTCATAGTCTATACAGCACCGTAAACCCCACCGTAAACTAGTGGTTATCAGAGGGTACCCCATAGGTATAACACAAAACAAAACGTAGTGGTCGCGAATAGGATAATCAGTATGACAAGGTACATGAGGCGATACCAACTAGGATACTAGTAGTGTGATCCGGACTGATGTTGAGCATAACAGCTACAACCACAACACCGTGAAACAACACTCCCAAATCAAGGGGTGCACCCAAATCGAATCACAAAAGTAATAGATCTGGTATCGAAGAAGTGTGTCCGCTAGAGGTGGCGATCCTCGATGGCCCGGCGCGGCCCCTGTTTTAGTTATGTCAGGGGTCATCCAATATCGTTCTCTTTCTTCAGTCAACACGTTCACCAAATCATCCACTTCATTGTGGATCAACACTCCGCATATAATAGTTATTAAAGTGGTTTCTGGTATCGATAGAGAGTATGTCCATATCCGATCCCGGTCTCTTTAATAACTACGCATTTGTTACCCGATGGTTGGTTAAATTAAAGTTTAAACAAATCAAAGTCCAAAAGTCAAGGTGCAAATTTGACTTCCAAAATTTGACATTTCATGATTCAATTTATTTCTGATATTTAAAACATATTTCCAAATGAAATCTTTAGTTCAAACATTTGGGTCAATAGTAAAATTAAGTATTCAAGTTCAATATAATAAGGTCTCAATGTCGCTTATTAAATTTAATTCATAATCAATGAATTCAATTTAGTGGTTAACTCAGTTTGAATCATTAAATCGAATTCTATTCATGTCACTTCATGTTTACATCCACCGTTATCATAAATTCGATTAAATCGATTTCATTTACTAAATTCCTTATATCAAAACTTCATTTGATCTATTTACCAATTCAATTAGATTTATATTTACAGAAATTCATTTCCATTTATTTGGTTCACTGATCTATACATTTCAAATAAGTTATTTCCGAGTTACAATTTTACTTAGTCCATATTTCGTTTAAAATATCCTTATTTGATTAATTCATTAAATTTAAAATCATTTTAAATTTAAATTATCACTAAGTTAAATCTAAAAAACTTTAGTTAGTTTCGTATTCCAATTAAGTCTAAATTTCTAAATCTCAAATTAAATTTATAACAAGTTTCAAAACTATTTAATTTAAAGCGGAGTTTAAATCTAAATCTAACAAATCTTTAAATTATTAAATTCTAAAACTTACTTGTTTCTAAATCTCATTTCAATTAAATTTTCCAATTTATTTTATTCAATTGAATAAGTTTATTAATCCGTTTCAATTAAATCCATTAATTTATTTCAATTTAAATCCCTTAAGTTTGTTACTTAATTTCCAAATAAATTGTTAAGTTCATTCCTCAATTTCGCATATATTTCAATTTCAAAAATGATTTTTGTTGACCAATTGGGTTTCTTATTTTTAATTATCTATCCTAGGCCAAGTTTTTTAATTGGGTATTTATCATTTCAACCCAATATCATTCAATATAAAGCAAAGCATAGAAAAGGGAACTTGCAGTGTGATAACTGGGATGGTGTCAAAGTAAATAAACAAGCAATAGCAACCATACATAACAATTCAATAATTTATTAAATAATCCCGAAATAATCATATTAACTTACATTTGTTATTTATGTAAATTAATATAATTATTCCTAGAATCCACACTATCATTTCATGCAGATTAAAGATTGTTACATTATGGTTTCACTTAGTGTCTATTATCAGTTTACTATATCAATCATACATTCAATGGTCCAAAGTGTAGTTAGCGCTATTTCTACGCGACGATTTATTTAACATTTAAAGGGGTCAAGTTCAACATACATAATCCATTTTAAATTGTCTACTATCCTATATCAATTTCAATTTCATATTAAATTTTACTTATATTAACAGCCAAATTCAACATCACTTGGCAAATTTAGTTTCACAACTATTTACCATAAACCAACATCACATCTCAATTTATCACGTTAAATCTTTTTAAACAATACATGGCATCAATTTAGAAATTTTAAATTCTATCAATACTCAATTTTAACTTGTATAGCAATTAACAGTTTTATTTCAACAATTTTAACAATCAACCATTTAATATCCCAATTAATATTAACAACAATTATGACTCGATTATCATAGCATAATAGATTTGAGTCGTGAATGAAATATTCACCTTGCGTGGTTAGAGAAGACGACGAAGCACGAAGATGAATAGATAAAATAGACCCTAACAAGCACGACGCAAAATGAACACAACTGCAATCAAAGAATAATTAATAAATAATTTGTTTATTGCAATATATATATATCGATTGAATATATATATAAACCATACCAAAACAAAGAAACTAGATAGATCTGATAAGCTGAATGGAAGCCTACGTCTCCGAAGCAGTAGGGGAAACAACACAGTAAAACACTGTATATGAGCAACCGGAATTCAAAGTTATATACTACAACTTAATATAACAGCCACATATATATTTTTATTAATATATATAAAGTAAAGCAATAGTTTTTAAGAAAATATTTCTGCATGAACTACACAACTGAAACTTCAGGGGTTTCGGCCGCGGTCAAGCAGTGGCAAGGGTGAACTGGACGTAGTTGGGTGGCGGATGGTGGCAGCGGGGACACGGGCGGAGTGGGGATGCTGGGGGGTTCGGGTGGTCAGCGGGTATGGGTGGTCAGGGTTCGGTTGGCCTGGGTAGGAGTGGCAGGTGGTGAAGGCGAAGGCTGGTGGACGTGGACACATGGCCGGGCGGAGTGCAGTGGTGCGGGCTGATGGCGGAGGGTGGGAGCACACGGTGGTAGGGTCGGCAATGGGTCTGGAACGCGGAGGCGGGCTGTGGGCGACGTGGTGGCATGAGCAATGGGACGCGGGGAAGCGGGCAGGGCAGAGGTGGGCTGATGGTGGCAGTGGACTAGGTTGGGCGTGGAGCGGGGCGAACGTGGTGAAGGTGGAGCGGCGGCGGATCGGGGAGGGCAGTGAACTCGGATGGTGCAGTGGGGAGGCAGAGCGGGCGAAGGGTGGAGCGGAGTGGTGCATGGAGAAGTTTGGGTTGGAGACGGTTTTTGTGAGTTTCACAATCTGGAGAGGAGAGAAAAATAACAATAAGAAGAATGCTGAAGAAGCGAGAAGAGAGGAAGTGCAGAGACGTACCAGAGAAGCAGTGAGTAATAAATGAAGGCAGAGCAGTTAATGCAAGGCAGAGGGGGTAGCAGATATATACAGAGGGGTTTAGAGTCCCCATGCCAATGCAATGATGTCTTCTGTAAAGTGGCTATTGGTTTTCTGAATGGTCAAAGGCTCCTAGAATTCTGAGCGTTGGAAAGTTGGGTACCGGTTTGTGCGGCGTAACAGACCAGTTTGTACTCCGTTTACCAATTATAATTTGGAACGCCGAACTCCAATTGACACAAATAAATATACCGTTTTGATCAGTGCAACGAGACGGACACAACGGTATAAAGATATTGATGGTTTGACACTGTTTGCGAAGTGGTTAATCTTATTGAACCATTTACACGAGCGAACATTTTAACTAGCAATTAAAAGCGAAATTTGACAAAACAAAATGCGCCGTCATATTCGGAATATTTTTCTTATGCAACATTGTGAAAAATATTTGAGTTCGGACAATAGGAAATTTACACATAAAATTTAAACTAGTACGTAAATGCGACGAGCGAAATTTACTTCAATATTTTTCAACGAAATTTGGCGTATGCCTATGTCTATCTAGACGCATTCCAAATGTGAAGTTTGAATAGCATCGGAATTTGTTTGTGAAAATTCGAATTTCTACACTAATATACGATTTTAAAAATTTTAAACTGGGTTTGAATTTCAGGGTCGTTACATTCTCCCCCACTCAAAACTTTTCGTCCTCGAAAAGGAACGCTGTAATGAGTAGAAGAACAGATAGAAGTGACATGATGGATATATAATAGATTATGGAACAGAATATAGAATATTGAATGGAATTTACCTTCAACAAACAATTCTGGATTAGAATCTCGGATACTCTCCACGGTTTCCCAAGTAGAATCACGATCATCGGGACTCCATTGGACTTTGACTAGGCTAACAGATTTCCTTCTAAGCTGCTTCGATCCCTATCAACAATATGAAGTAGTCTCCTCTCTATAGTCAAATCCGGCTCAATATTAACCTCATCTAACTGAGCAATAGGAATGGTCATGGATAAATCATGTGCAACCTTCCGAAGATGTGAAACATGGAATACGCTGAGCACGCCCTTAAATTTCTCCGGCAGTGCAACTCTGTAGGCTTGTGTACCGAAGTGATAGTGAATGGTCCAACAAATCTAGGAGCGAGCTTCCCTCTACGAGCAAATCGAATAACATTTTTCAAAGGTGATACCTTAAGAAATACCTCATCCCCAACCTGGAATTTTAAATCTCTTCTACGCCTATCTGCATAGCTCTTCTGCCTATCCTGTGTAGTTTTCATCTTCCTTCTGATCTCATTAACCTTCTCGGATGCTTCCGTAATCATATATGGGCCAAGAACTAATCGGTCACCAGGTTCAATCCAACAAGCTGGCGATTTGCATGGTCGTCCATATAAAGCTTCGAACGGTGCCATATCGATACTTGCCTGATTATAAAGATAGTTAAATTTCAATTAAATTTTACTTATTCAAAATTGAAATCTTTTTCGATTACCTGATAACTGTTATTATAAGTAAATTCAACCAAATGGAGACGGTCTTCCCAAAATCCATCGAAATCAATAATGCAAGCTCGGAGCAGATCCTCCAAAATCTAATTTACCCTCTCAGTTTGGCCATCTGTCTGAGGATGATAAGCTGTACTCGGATTCAGTTTTGTGCCCAAGACATCCTGAAATGCCTTCCAGAATTTACTAGTGAATAAAGGATCTCTATCGCATACAATACTAGATGGAACTCCATGAAGTCTAACAATATCTCTCATATAAATCTCGGCCAAACTCGAAGCAGCACGAGTGGTCTTAACAGGAATAAAGTGAGCAGATTTGGTCAACCTATCAACAACCACCCATATACTCTCGTTACCCTTTCTGGTCCTCGGTAATCCATCAATGAAGTCCATAGAAATCTGATCCCATTTCCAACACGGAATCTCTAGGGGTTGAAGTAATCCTGCCGTGTTCCGGTGATCGGCCTTGACTTGCTGGCAAGTGGTGCATCTACTGACATATACAGAAATATCTCTCTTCATCCCACTCCACCAATACAAACGCTTCATATTTCGATACATCTTGGTGACACCAGGATGAAATGAAAGAGATGACTGATGGTTCTCTCTAAGCACTTCTTGTCTCAATCCATCAACATTAGGAACACAAATATGGTTGTCAATTCTCATAACTCCATTACTATCTATCTGTGCTCCCACTTTACTGTCAGCATTTCCAACTCTACCAAGAACTAACTCCTTCATGCGATAGAGCAAGGTGTCCTCATATTTCTTAGCTTTGATGCGATCCATAAGAGATGGGGAGATAACCAGCTGAAATAGCCTGTCTTCTACAAGATTACAACATGACAATGCTTTGCTACGGCTTAGAGCATCAGCTACAACATTCGCTTTCCCAGGAGTATAATTGATGTCGAGATCATATGCACCTAGGAATTCGATCCATCGGACTTGTCTCTGGTTCAAATCCTTTTGAGAGAAAATATACCTCAAGGACTTATGATCAGTGAATAATTCAAATTTTGTTACCAAAAGATGGTGCCCCCATAGTTTCAAAGCAAATACAACTGCAAGAAGCTCTAGATCATTAGTTGCATAGTTTACTTCATGGGTCTTCAACTGACGACCAACATAAGCAACAACCTTACCATTTTGCCTCGAGACAGCGCCTAAACCTTCTCGACATGCATCGGTATAGACAGTTAATCCTTCACTCCCGTAAATTACCGCAAGAACTGGAGCTGAAGTTAACTTACGTTTCAACTCATTAAAAGCTGATTCACACTTCTCACTCCAAATAAACTTGACATCCTTTCGAGTTAAAGCAGTAAGTGGGGCGGAAATCCGAGCAAAGTGCTCAATAAATCTGCGATAATAACCGGCCAAGCCCAAGAAGCTACGAATCTCTATAGGAGTTTTGGGAGTCTCCCAATCCTGAAGATAAATTTTTAAATTAGAAAGGAATAAGATGGATCGAATAGAAATATGAATAGGTATAACTTACATTGATTACAGCGATCTTAGCTGGATCGACCAAAATCCCATTTTCAGAAACAATATAGCCAAGGAATCGTACTTCGTCTCGCCAGAAGTGGCATTTCGAGAACTTGGCTTTAAGCTGATGATTTCGGAGTGTTTCCAGAACATAAGCAAGATGTGTCTCATGCTCTTTCTCATCTTTGGAGAAGACGAGAATATCATCAATGAAGACAAGAACAAACTTGTTAAGGACATCACGGAGGACTCGATTCATCAAGTCGACGAAATAAGCAGGGGCGTTGGTCAACCCGAACGGCATAACCAACCATTCACAGAATCCGCTCTCGGTACGGAAAGCTGTCTTATGGATACTATCTTCTGCTACTCTGAGTTGGTGGAACCCAGTGGCTAGATCAAGTTACGAGAAGACTTTAGCTCCATGGAGCTGATCGAATAAATCATTTATGCGAGGCATCGGATAGCGATTTTTGAGAGTGCGTTTGTTTAATTCCCTGTAATCAACACACATGCGAAGAGATCCATCTGATTTGGTGACAAATACAACTGCGGCGCCCCATTCAGAACAACTTCTCCTGATCAAACTCCTAGCAAATAGATCATCAGTTTGAGTTTTAAGTTCAGCTTTCTCTTCAGGAGCCATCCTTCTGTGAGGGAGAACTACGGGAGTAGCTCCAGGAATAAGGTCAATGCGGAAATCGATCTCCCGTTTAGGCGGTAGAGAGTTGACCTCTCCAAATACATCTGGAAATTTCTGAACAATAGGAGTAGTACTAAGATCATCCGGGTGAGAATCAAGAGAGAATATGATGCTTCCGGCATATTTCTGAGGTGATTTGCATTCAATGACAAGCGGTAGACCCTTGTCATTGACTAGAGAAACAGATCGAGCTTTGCAAGAAATAATAGCATTTAATTTTCTTAACCAATCAGCACCTAATAAGATGTCAAATGCTATGAAGCCAAGCACATAAAAATCCCAAGTGAATCGATTTTTTCCATACAGAAGCACAACCTCTTTACAAATTCTACTGAGGTTGGCAAGACCTCCAATAGGGTTGTAGACACATAAGGAAGTAGTAGCGAGAGTAGGTTCTAATTTGAGCTTATTACAAAGATCAATAGATATGAAGCTATGAGAAGCACTAGTATCGAACAGTACCCCAACAGGTAAATCATGTAATGAAAAAGTACTTCGTAAGTTACCTCGGTCATCCTGAGCAGGTGGTGGAGGTGGTGCAGGAGTGGTGATAGCAAATACTCCAGATGGTGTGCCTCTCTTCCTCAATGGGTATTCTTTCTTGAAGTGACCAGGCTGGAGGCAGGCATGGCATAAATCACCCCTCATCTGAGAAGGTGGTGGAATAGCAGCTCCGGCAGATGGACAGCAATTAGCATAATGACCTTTCTTATCGCATTTAAAGCAAGTGATATTAGCAAGGTCGATTGTGCTTTTCTGGGCATATCCTAATCCTGTAGTCTTTTGCCAAGCTTTCTTTTGTTGATCAAAGTTCATATTCCTCTTTCCGAGCTGGCTAGAAGAGGGCTGAGTAGGAGTGTCCTTGGCAGTGGGTCCCTTAGGCTTTGCCTCATATCGAAGAGCATAGTTGACAAGCTCTGTGAAGGTGCAGTGAGTGTGGCCAATAAGCAAGTCATAATACTCTGGTCTAGCTCACAAAATGAACTTCTCATTCTTTAGAAGTGGTGTGTCGATCAATCCCGGGCCAAATTTGGAGAGTTCGTTGAATTTCCTCTCATACTCAAAAAAAGTCATACTGCCTTGCTTAAGGTCCATAAAAGCTCTATAAAGTTGGGTTTTCCCAGCAGCAGGCATCCATTGTTCCGAGAAAGTATCCCTAATCAAAAGATAGACTAGATGAATAACATTCCAAAGATTGAAAGAAGAATTTAGACTACGAAATCCAAACAAATTTATACCTAAACTTGGCCCAAGTTATGGTGTTCTCCTCGATACGAGAAGTAATAGATTCCGACCAATCTTGCGCGACATCCTGAAGTTGCCACGCAGCAAGCTGACGCTTCTGAGCATCAGTGATCTCCAATCCAGAAAATATCCTCTCTAAGCTTTTGACCCATTGCTGAGCTTCGATAATACCCTCGGATCCAGAAAACTTAGTACCCCCTAACTGTGTATACTCCTTACTAAGAGTGGTGAATTTGACTGGAGCTGCGATGGCAGGTGCAGCCTGGGCAAGACCATGGCCTCTTCCTCCCCTATTGTTTCTTCCGGTACTCATCCTGAAATATCGAAAGAGATTTAGAACCAAGGATAGAAAAATCATAGAGCTTTAAGAGAAATCCAATTAGCGAGTCAAAAGAAGTTTGAATTAAAAGGATCTGGATATTGAATCGATTCTCCTCATTCTAGGGTATTGCTACCCTATCTCTAATGAGTTTATATAACCCCAAACTAAGGTTTTTAGGGAAACAAAAGCTATGATACCAACTGTAACAAACCGTATATTTGGACCATTTAAATTGACAATAATCCACACATGTCAACTTAAATAATACAAAACACGAATCACTATGGGATTATAAATATATAAATGTAAATGAGAATCAATACAACATCACAGACACAGAACAGTCACAGAATAATGCAGCGGAAAATACATCGTCATAATAGCAGTTCATGAAGCTACTACATGAAGTACAACAATGTCTTAACATAAAGTTACTAAATGGAAATACATAAATGTCCAACAGACTAGGACATCAATACATGAATAGAAATAGACTGATAAAGATAAATGGTAAGTCTTCAGCATCTTCAACCAACCTTGATCAGCAACTGGATAGCTTCAGACTGACCCTAGCATATACAAAAGGGAAACACTCGAGTCAGGACTCAAAAAATTATACAGGATAATACAATGCAGGGAATAAAGTCCATAACTCAAAGATGAATAAAAATAACATCTCTAAGGATCCGATAAACTATCTATATATACAATTAAATACGATATGTAGGTAATGTCTAATCATAAAGTACGATATTAAAATAGCGTTAAGGCGTTACCATAATTCCCCTTAACGTATTTTATAATGTCATAGTCTATACAGCACCGTAAACCCCACCGTAAACTAGTGGTTATCAGAGGGTACCCCATAGGTATAACACAAAACAAAACGTAGTGGTCACGAATAGGATAATCAGTATGACAAGGTACATGAGGAGATACCAACTAGGATACTAGCAGTTGCGTGATCCGAACTGATGTTGATCATAGCAGCTACTATCTCAACACCGCGAAACAACACTCCCAAATCAAGGGGTGCATACAAATCGAATCACAAAAGTAATAGATATGGTATCGAAGAAGTGTGTCCGCTAGAGGTGGCGATCCTCAATGGCCCTGCGCGGCTCCTGTTTTAGTCATGTCAGGGGTCATCCAATATCGTTCTCTTTCTTCAGTCAACACGTTCACCAAATCATCCATTTCATTCTGGTTCAACACTGCGCGTATAATAGTTATTAAAGTGATTTTCGGT
Organism: Allium cepa; assembly: GCA_030765085.1. Taxonomy (NCBI): domain Eukaryota; kingdom Viridiplantae; phylum Streptophyta; class Magnoliopsida; order Asparagales; family Amaryllidaceae; genus Allium; species Allium cepa. The sequence goes on from CM060931.1 coordinate 376,297,806, forward strand.
ATCGATAGAGAGTATGTCCATATCCGATCCCGGTCTCTTTGATAACTATGTATTTGTTACCCGATGGTTGATTAAATTAAATTTTAAACAAATCAAAGTCCAAAAGTCAAGGTGCAAATTTGACTTCCAAAATTTGACATCTCACGATTCAATTTATTTCGGATATTTAAAACATATTTCCAAATGAAATCTTTAGTTCAAACATTTGGGTCAATAGTAAAATTAAGTATTCAAGTTCAATTTAATAAGGTCTCAATGTCGCTTATTAAATTTAGTTCTTAATCAATGAATTCAATTTAATGGTTAACTCAGTTTGAAACATTAAATCAAATTCTATTCATGTCACTTCATGTTTACATCCACTGTTATCATAAATTCGATTAAATCGATTTCATTTACTAAATTCCTTATATCAAAACTTCATTTGATTTATTTACCAATTCAATTAGATTTATATTTACAAAAATCCATTTCCATTTATTTGGTTCACTGATCTGTACATTTCAAATAAGTTATTTCCGAGTTACAATTTTACTTAATCCATATTCCGTTCAAAATGTCCTTATTTGATTAATTCATTAAATTTAAAATCATTTTAAATTTAAATTATCACTAAGTTAAATCAAAAAAAACTTTAGTTAGTTTTGTATTCCACTTAAGTCAAAATTTTCTAAATCTCAAATTAAATTTATATCAAGTTTCAAAACTATTTAATTTAAAGCCGAGTTTAAATCTAAATCTAACAAATCTAATAAATATTTAAATTATTAAATTCTAAAACTTACTTGTTTCTAAATCTCATTTCAATTAAATTTTCCAATTCATTTTATTCAATTAAATAGGTCTATTAATCCATTTCAATTAAATCCATTAATTTCTTTCAATTTAAATCCCTTAAGTTCGTTACTTAATTTCCAAATAAATTGTTCAGTTCATTCCTTAATTTCACATATATTTCAATTTTAAAAATGATTTTTGTTGACCAATCGGGTTTCTTATTTTTAATTATCTATCCTAGGCCAAGTTGTTTAATTGGGTATTTATCATTTCAACCTAATATCTTTCAATATAAAGCAAAGCATAGCAAAGGGAACTTGCAGTGTGATAACTGGGATGGTGTCAAAGTAAATAAACAAGCAGTAGCAACCATACATAACAATTAAATAATTTATTAAATAATCCCGAAATAATCGTATTAACTTACATTTGTTATTATGTAAATTAATATAATTATTCCTAGAATCCACACTATCATTTCATGCAAATTAAAGATTATTGCATTATGGTTTTACTTAGTGTCTATTATCAATCATGCATTCAATGGTCCAAAGTGTAGTTAACGCTATTTCTACGCGACGATTTATTTAACATTTAAAGGGGTCAAGTTCAACATATATAATCCATTTTAAATTGTTGACTATCCTATATCAGTTTCAATTTCGTATTAAATTTTACTTATATTAACAGCCTAATTCAACATCACGTAGAAAATTTAGTGTCACAACTATTTACCATAAACCAACATCAAATCACAATTTATCACGTTAAATCTTTTTAAACAATACATGGCGTCAATTTAGAAATTTTAAATTCTATCAGTACTCAATTTTAACTTGTATAGCAATTAACAGTTTTATTTCAACAATTTTGACAATCAACCATTTAATATCCCAATTAATATTAAAAACAATTATCACTTGATTATCATAGCATAATAGATTTGAGTCGTGAATGAAATATTCACCTTCCGTGGTTAGAGAAGATGACGAAGCACGAAGACGAATGGATAAAATAGACCCTAACAAGCATGACGCAAAATGAACACAACTGCAATCAACGAATAATTAATAAATAATTTGTTTATTGCAATATATATATATCGATTGAATATATATATAAACCATACCAAAACAAAGAAATTAGATAGATCTGATAAGCTGAATGGAAGCCTACGTCTTCGAAGCAGTAGATGAAACAACACAGTAAAACACTGTATATGAGCAACCAGAATTCAAAGTTATATACTGCTACCTAATATAACAGCGACATATATATTTTTATTAATATATATAAAGTAAAGCAGCAGTTTTGAAGAAAATATTTCTGCATGAACTACACAACTGAAACATCAGGGGCTTCGGCCGTGGTCAGGCAGTGGCAAGGGCGAACTGGACGTGGGTGGGTGGCAGATGGTGGTAGCGGGGACACGGGCGGAGGGGATGCTGGCGGGTTCGGGTGGTCAGCGGGTATGGGTGGTCTGGGTTCGGCTGGCCAGGGTAGGAGTGGCAGGTGGTGAAGGCTGGTGGACGTGGACACGTGGACGGGCGGAGTGCAGTGGTGCGGGCTGATGGTGGAGGGTGGGAGCACACGGTGGTGGGGTCGAAAATGGGTCTGGAACATGGAGGCGGGCTGTGGGCGACGTGGCGGCTAAGGTAATGGGACGCGGGGAAGCGGGCAGGGCGGAGGTGGGCTGATGGTGGTAGTGGACTGGGCTGGGCGTGGAGCTGGGCGAACATGGGGAAGGTGGAGCGGCGGCGGATCGGGGAGGGCAGTGAACTGGGGTGGCGCAGTTGGGAGGTGAAGCGGGCGAAGGGTCGAGCGGAGTGGTGCAAGGAGGAGTTTTGGTTGGAGAGGGTTTTTGTGAGTATTACAATCTGGAGAGGAGAGAAAAATAATAATAAGAAGAATGCTGAAGGAGGGCGAAGAGAGGAAGTGCAGAGACGTACCAGATAAGTAGTGAGCAATAAATGAAGGCAGAGCAGTTAATGCAAGGCAAAGGGGGTAGCAGATATATACAGAGGGGTTTAGAGTCCCTAGGCCAATGCAATGATGTCTTATGTAAAGTGGTGGCTATTGGGTTTCTGAATGGTCAAAGGCTCCTAGAATTCTGAGCGTTGGAAAGTTGGGTACCGGTTTGTGCTGCGTAACGGACCAGATTATACTCCGTTAACCAATTATAATTTGCAACGTCGAACTCCAATTGACACAAATAAATATACCGTTTTGATCAGCGCAACGAGATGGAAACAACGGTATAAAGATATTGATGGTTTGACACTGTTTGCGAAGTGGTTAATCTTATTGAACCATTTGCACGAGCGAACATTTTAACTAGCAATTAAAAGTGAAATTTGACCAAACGAAATGCGCCATCGTGTTCGGAATATTTTTCTTATGCAACATTGTGAAAAATATTTGAGTTCGGACAATAGGAAATTTACACATAAAATTTAAACTAATATGTGAATGCGACGAGCGAAATTTACTTCAATATTTTTCAACGAAATTTGGCATACGCCTATGTCTATCTAGACGCATTCCAAATGCGAAGTTTGAATAGCATCGGAATTTGTTTGTCTAAATTCGAATTTCTACACTAATATACGATTTTAAAAATTTTAAACTGGGTCTAAATTTCAGGGTCGTTACAAGCTGACTCACGTGAGTCAGGGCTACGTAAATACCATACAGAATCGTTCGCCAAACCATTCTATTTCATTCTGGAATCTCCACCACGTACATAGTTGTTAAAGTGGTTTTCGGTATTGGTAGAGAGTATGACAATATCCGATCCTGGTCTCTTTAACAACCAAACGTTTATTTCACACAATGGTCACTTCATTTTAATTATTTTATACTTCATGTCAAAATATCATATTTATTTCAAAACCATATCAATTAGATATCACTTTTCACTTTAAATAATATTCATTTCCATTATCGTAACTCTTTTAAAAATTATAACACTTTCGAAATCATAACGCTTTTGAAATCATAGCACTTTTGAATTCATAACACTTTTGAAATCATAAAACTTCCGTAATCATAACAGTTCTAGCTTACAGTTTAGATATTGAAAATAGTATATATATATTAAAATAGTTAAGAATTAAAATAGTTTATATATAAAATAATTCTAAATTTAAAGTAGTATACATTTATTTAAAGAAATTATGCTAAAGTACAAATTTGAATTGTACTTCCCATTTCTACAAATCGATTAAAATCATCTTAAATTCAAAATTTAACTTAATCAAATCCCAGTTCAACAATTTTAGTTTAAAAGGTTAACAATTCAAATTCTCAATAAGCCATTTTAATTTTAATCGATTTCAAATCTAGGTTTGAACAATCCCTTCAATTCCAATAAGATTCATAATTCAAATATTCTAACATAGAAACAGATTCAAGGATAAAGCCGGAGAGGTCATGGATTTGATAATATGATTACGACTGTTCAAAACAAACCTTCCAACAGCAAGGAATGTTTTGGTGGGCAAGTGTTAACCCACCTTTTTACAAGGCCATGGACAGGCGGAGTTAACAAAAACAACTTCACGACTAATCGAGGCTGAAATATGATGGATTCGGTTTAAATGGATGTTGGTCACTTGGATAGGTGATAGGTCGTTCGGTCGGAATGAAGTGGTTCAAAGTGTTTGGGGTTCGACCTTGTGGTTTGGTCGTTCGGCATGGCAATATCCAGTGGAGGTATGGAAGTTCAAGAAGGTCGTTTGATTGTGGCTCGGCATTGTCGCTCGGCTTTGGACATTGCTCGGCATTGGGCCTCGGTCGGCACTGGACATCGTTCGGCATGTTGGGTCGTTCGGCGTGATGCGTCGTTCGGTGTGATGAGTCATTCGACATGATGGGTCGTTTGGAATGATGGGCCGTTCCGCATAATGGGTCTTTCGGCATGATGGATTGTTCGGCATGATGGGTCATTCGACATATTGGGTCGTTCAACATGATGGGTCGTTTGGCATGTTGGGTCGTTCGACGTGATGGGTCGTTCGGCATCAGGTATGGATCGGCATTGGGGAGAGGCCATTATGGATCGGCATTGGGGAAAGGCAGGTGTGGCTAGGCATGGTGGTTCGGCATAGACCGTTCGGCCTTGATGGTCCCAGGTTATTCAGAGATCCCAACAACTACCTCGACATGCCTATAAATACAGCATGTAGGAGTTCAGAAAAAGGGATCTTCTCTTCGGCTCTCCGACTTTCTATTTTCTAAGACTAAGGCTAGTCAACCATTTTGTAATTGTAATCGATTATTACGACAATAAAAAGGAAATTACCGGAGTGGACGTAGGCCGGAGTTAGCCGAACCGCTATAAATCCTGTGTCTTTACTGCTTTCATTTTAATTTCTATTATTCTTCATATTTATATTCTCTACATATAATCCATCTATTATCTATGATTGTGATTTGGTGTTTTCATCTGGATTTGGGTGTTAGTGACCAATTTTGGCGCTAACATTTTGGTGCTTTCACTGAGAACGCATGCACTCGGGAATTTCGGAGCTAGGAACTTGGATTTTAGAAAACAATGGCTAGACCATCAGCAAGGAAGCAAGTGAAAGAAAGGAGTAATCAGGAGGGAAGTCAAGAGGCTTCCTCTGGAGCTGGAGCAGGTCAAACATCTATCTACATCACTAAAGATGAGAAGGAAGCGATGTTGAAAAGACAAGAGGAGATGATGCAGGCTCCTCTCAGACAATTTGCACAAGCAGGAAATGCTGGAGCTCAGATCCTTGGAACTAGATCAGAAGCGCTCAACCAGCAAGCTGAGGGAATGGCTAAGCAGGGGGCAGCCCCTAATTAGGAGACGGCTAACAATCTAAATGGACCTAGACTTGGGGGCACACCACCAGGAAATGTTGGACCAATCCATGGAGGGATACAAGATGACGATGTGCAACCCAACACCAATAGGAGTGCAGGAGCACGAGATGAGGAGTATGTGCCTGAATTTCCTCTTGAGCTCGGGATGTAGACCGGAGGCAACAGACAAGGATTACAGCTTGGCGATAACGACAGATTAGGTGAATGGTCAGATGGTCTATGAGAGGAGGATTGGTAAATAAAGACTTAGAGAATGTGAATAGGAGTCCCTTTACTCCTACAATCAGGCAGCTAGGAATCCATCGGACTTTAAGCTACCAATGTTGGACATGTATGATGGGAGAACGGATCCCACCGTTCACCCGACGAGGTACATTAGGCATATGGAGGTACTGGAGGCATCAGACGGGGTCATGGCTCAATGCTTTCCATTGTTTTTGATGGATAACGCAGCTATGTGGTTCAGACAGCTGGAGAATGGTTCTATTGGCACATGGACGGAGTTGATTGAAAATTTTATGAGACAGTTTCGAGTCCATATAGTCAAACCTAAGAATGTAATGACCTTGACATCGATGAAGCAATGGAAGGGAGAGTCACTTAGGAACTTCTTAACCAGATTTAACGCAGCAGTAGCCTCAGTGGATCGACCCGATCCATCAATGGTTTTGATGGCAGTGGTCTTAGGAATCGTAGATAATTCAGATTTCAAGATATCATTGGAACGGGACCCACCGAGGGACCTTGGGGAGTTCTACCATGAGGCGGAAAGGTTCTTGAGACAAGATGACATGTAGGTTGAGAGAGAGGAGGGAGAGGCTGAGGCTTATGCAATGAAAGGTGGAGGTCCATCCTGGGAGGATCCGAGTAAAGACGATAAAGGAAAAAAGGAGAACAAATGGCAACGGTGGCACTTCGAAGAGGCCTCGAAGGGAGTCAAAGTTTTCTTATCACATAGATTTAACTGAGACTCTAGAAAGGATTTACTTGGACACTCGGGGGTGACTCCAATATCGAAGGTCGACAAAGAGAGAGCCTTCTGAATACGAGCAGGCATCGGGGAAGCATTGCCTATTCCATGAGTTGGATGGGCACAACACAAATTGTGAAGACCCGCAAATCCGTACTCCTTGAATATACACTAATCTCCATAGATTAATTCAAGATGAACGTAAATACGAATTCTCAATGTTTAAGAAAAAGAAAAATATAGAAAAAGAGAGAAAAATAGAACAGAATAGAAAGAAAACAACAGAACAACAACAGAATCTCACAATCGCAGCGGAACAACATATAATAATAAATGAATAATCTTTAAACAAAGAACTATATCAGTTATTACATTACATCACATTTCATTACATCATATCATAAGAGTGTACAACAACAAACAACAACAAACATCGGAAAAGAAATACTATATACTAGTAATACGCCATGCCATCCAGCTTGCCTCCAGCAACTCCAGAATATCTCGATAAACCTTAACTCTTGGCTGCCCGTGTGGAAATTGGTGGGCACCCAGAGTTTAGGAAGGAAAAAAATAAACTCCGAGTCAGTCATGTGACTGGTGTGAGAACTCAAAACAGTTTATTTGTCTTAAAAATCAAAATAGAGGAATATTTTTAAAGTCAATTCGCAATGCTTTTAAAAATGAGACTACCATAAGGCCTCCCGCACACACACACAATGCAAATGCAGAATCGGAGGAGATTTCTCCTTATGATAGACAAAGATGCTTGATACGCATTTAAAAGAACATTTGATATTATTACTAGTGCATAGTGTAGGAAAAATTCATTTCGAAAGTAAAGATATAAGTCTTAGCCAACATAGACATTTCGAACTATGCCTACTATAGCTACCATCCAAACAGTGGGGCGCCACCATAAGTGAATGATAGGTTCTACAACTAATACCATACAAGATCGTATTGTTTCTTTGGATTTCCAACAAATGGTCAGGCCAAGGAACTTCCCATTGCCACATGAGAACGCCTCTGATAGGACGTCCCCGAGAACCAAACCGGATCTCTGCCAACACAAGGTCGGGTTACCCCTAACTGGGTAACTACCGACACGAGTATGCCATTCCCCGGTCCTTTGGGACCTTTAACCGAGCGCTCGTAATCAACATCACACCAAATAATAAGTGTTTCAACATGAGTAAGTATCTGGGCTCCATACCATGATACCACCCTTTTCCAGAAGGAAATGCACATACCCTAAAGGGAGCTACCCCTCATAACCTTGTCGCATCTTTCCTGTTTTGACCATTCTAGGGTGTGAGGTTCGACGCAGTCTCGTCCACAAAGTCACGCTTTATACAAAAGCTGTGCTTTGGGTCAACAAATGACCATAGAAATGATCACAAAGATAAACGATCAAACAAATGATCATATCACAAATGATCAAACCATGATCATTTCACAGCAACACTCAGCATGTCACATTACCAAATTGGGAATATATTGCTAATAACCTTCAACTACATAACCTCTAAGCTCGTACGTCTCAGAGAAGGGTGTTAAGCGAAGAGAATAAATTCTCCGCCACCAACAGAAATATATTTGAAAGAAATCAGCTTTATATCTCAATTTGTAATGTCAGACATACAATCCATACAAGTCTGTTCCGGGCTCGAACAGAACCGAAGGCACTTACAAAGAAGTCCTTGCAATCCGGATATCCACAATCCTGATCGGATTCCCCATCACATATGGAGAACTCTATACTGGAGCAACTCGGTGCAGAGTCAATCGACAGGTCATCCTATCGCCCTCGCAAATACCCGGTCTTCAACACCGGTCATCAATGCTATCCATTACGTCGTATCACTATTCGGAATGGGTAATCTGAATAACGAGCGCAATAATTTAAAAATAAGTGTAGCATTCAAATTCAGCAAATCACAACAAATACCTTTCAAAGGTAAATATTGATAGTCGGTTATTGAACTATCAATGGATATGCACAACATCACCAGATTCCAAATAATTTTCCAAATTATTTATTTCCCAAAAATATCTTTACAAGATATATGTTTTCAATACTTCAAAAATAAATCAATATTTATTTTAAAACAAATTCCACTTTCTTTTATAAATTCCATAGTGAATTTATATTTCACAATATCTACTGATATACGATTTTCAATAGGTTTCAAATATTCATTTTCAATTTATCTTCAAAAAGATAAATTCTCAAAACGTTTCATTTCACATTGGAAAAACATTTCCATACTTATTTATTCATAAGTAATTCACAAATTTTATTTATTTTCAACCTTTGGAAAATATGCAAATACTTAATCGAGATTAAGTACATATTTCATTCTTTAAGGAAATCATTCTCTTAAACATATTTATTTGGGCCAAAACGAATGCTGCGTAAAACATCGTTACGACAACCCAAAATCACTAGTATAGGGATTCGAAATTAAAATAGATATATAAATCCCAATACTATACAAAACATTTCCTTTCGGAAATCATTTACTATAACAATAGTGTTATAGTCCACCATTTCCTTTTATTTCTCGAAAACGTCTATTTCAACAATGAATGTTGAAATCTATGGTTTCGAATCTCAACACCTTTTGAAAACATCGTTAGATCGTTTTAATTCTATTTAAAACATCACATTCAAAACAATTTCTTTAACATATTATTCACTATTCAAAAACGTGAATATACTACGTTAACCAATTTCATCCTTTCTATACATTTTGTTTCAAAGGATTATTCACTATCTAAAATGTGAATATAACTCCATAAATAAGTTATAACAATTTACTTATCAAAATAAGTCGTTTGCGAATTTATAAAACAATATTTATAAATTCCATTTCTATTTGTTTTATAACTACTTCCATTATAAATCTCCTTTATTAACCTATTCGATTTATAACTCAATTATAAACCAAAAGTTCACATTATAAGTTAAATACTTATAATTTATTTATTTACAAGATCGTTCCTTTAAACTTCATAATTATAGATCTTATAACTTATAAGATTCAATTATTTATCCAAAACCATTCTTTTAATAACTTTGCAAATTTTATAAACCTACTGCTTATAAAATTCCATTTATAACTTCACCGTTTATAATTCTATAAATTTCAGTCGTTTATGAAATTCATTCACAATTCATTCTAACAGTTATAAAAACTCGTTTTATAATTCCAATATTTTTAATTTATAAATATCCATTTATAAATCTTTTATATAAATCAATTTATACTTTTTTTTTAAAACATCTTTATCCCCTTCATAATTTCACCATTTTGATTTATAAAATAATCAAATTTTATAAATCCTATATTTTCAACTTTTTATAATAAATTCAAAAATCCCAATTTAAACTATTTTATAAAATCATTAACCCATATTTTCAAAAATCAATTTTTAAGTATATTTCTCAAAAACCATAATTTTATAACTTTTAAAAGTATAACGTTTATTTATTTAAAAGGAATCAATTCCAAAAATATTTTATAAACGTATACTCTTCAAAAATCGCTTTAAAAGTCCTTTTAAAATTCCAAAATTTGGCCTAGTGATGCTACACACCAAATAGTCAATCACGACAACAACGATATCATATATCGATATGATAATCAACGAATAACAAAATATCCATAATCAAATAAATACTGTTAAGGAATCCAGTTGGATCCCTCCAACCCGTTTTCCTGTATCCAAAGATGTTAGCACAATACCAATTCCGTTCCAGTACGAAATTATCACGGTATATGGGATTTAAAATATTATCCGCTTAATAGACGGCGCAATAGGGTCTCATCCGCTATACAATGCGGGAAATCAATAACTGCAATATATACATATGCCAATATATATATATATTGCTATATATATATAATACCAATTTCACTGTTTATGAAATATTCGCGGTATATGTTTTTAATAAATAAAATCTGCTTACTAACGGCGCATAATGTCTATTTTAACAATCAATAGATAATAATCATCATTCAAACATGCATTCAAATATTTTAAATATAACTATTTAAAATTAAAATCGAAACCGATTCGATTGAGTGAGAAGTTCTCACCTTGATTTCAATTTCATTTTAGCGATTTATTTCGAATAAAATTAAACGTGCGTTTAATTTTACCCAAAATTCTCACTAACTCCAAACGACTCCAATCTAATTCCATCGCGTAGTGCTCGTCCATACGATTCCAACGCAACTGGTTTCGCGCGTTTTCGACCTCATATGAAAAAGATATGATTTTTACAAGTTTTACACGATTTTATATTTATAAATTTACAACAATATTATTTATATTTTTAACCTACAAAATTTCTGGCCGTAGGATCCATCCCTTTGCAGCATCAAGACCCTTCACTGCTCCCTCCTTCTTCATGCAACTCCATCCCCATACAACATTCACGCAACCAAACCCATCCATGAAAATTAGGGTTCGATTTTTGCAACCTCGACGAGCGTTTCAAAGTTGATCAGCTACCTCCATATTGAAGTTCATCTCCATATCTACTCTCGGCCACGACCCTAGCGAGCTCGGTCATCATACCATCCTCGAAATGCGTTCGCAACATCAGGCCTTTGAGCCACGATTTCGACCACCCCGCAGCTCCATTCGCGATCATATCCGTTAGATCTCTAGAACTCAATGCCCTCTACAACTTTCATGTAGAAAGTTTCTCGAATTGAATGACGGATTTGACGAATTTGAGGGAGAAAGGTCGTTAATTTCTGGCCGTGTTTTAGAGGCCGGTGGCTAGGGTTTCTAAAACCTAATTTTTTTATTTATTTTTTATTTTGAAGAGATGGATGGTCTATTTATAGAAAATAAAACGACACTATTCATTTTGAATTTTCCAAACTCCGGTTTACGCACGGTGACCAGCGTTTCTAGGGTTTATCCCACGTTCCGGACACAATGGAACAGGTTTCGAAAGCTAATTCGGTCATCTGTGCGAGTTACGGCAATAAACGTTCAATTTAAATTAAGCCGATTTAAACGATTTTCTAGGCGTTTTAGCTTGCACCGGACAAACGATACATCCGATTGACATGAAATTTGAAACCATACAATAATATCACATTACGGATCCGTTGAAACTGGTTTCGTCGAAATCCGAGACTTTTTTGAAAAATCGCTATTTTAACTCGCTAAATTAATATTAAAACAATTTCGATGCGTTACGAGCTGCCACGATCAAACGATAACTCCGATTGCTACGAAAATTGAAATCCGGTAATAACAAACTATTACGGATCCAATGGAACTAGTTTCGTCCAATTCTGAGACTGTTTGAAAATTGGCTATTTTACAGTTGATAATTAAATATTAAAATATTCAATTTTCACAAATTAACTTTTAATTCGATTTTAAAAGTTCTATAACATCATTCTAACTTCAATACGATATAATAAAATTTTACAAATCATATTTAACCCAACTTTCAATTATTTATGTATTTCCAACTATTAAATTATCGATTTAATTATTCAATTAAATCCAATTATTCGAAATAAAATTTATTCGACTTATAAATTTCACTTATTAATATTTAAAATTAATTAAATATTCAAATTTTAATTAATTAAAATTCTGGGTCGTTACATACTTCCCCCCTTAAAAGAATTTCGTCCTCGAAATTACCAAGTAAGAAAAGTTACAGAATCTATTAATTTTCCAAAATTCATAGTTAAACTTCTTATAATACTTTACTAAGTTTTCAAATCATACTTAGTTATCTTTTCAAACCAAACTATTGTTTAACTTTCAACTCCAAAATCAAAGTTAAAGTTTTCAAAACTTTCCAGTTTTTCTCAAAAATATTCTAATGCCTTCAATTTTCGGAAAAATTCGCCAAAGTCTCCTTTGCGCGGCTCGATCCGAAAAAAAATGACAGTATATATATCACAAATATACATCTCATCAAGTGATGAGGCATCCCGCAGGGAAAAAAGTGTAAAAGTACGGTATGTAATCCGAGATATGTACCTTATATTTTATTAGCAAGCATATACGGCTAATATAGCACGAAAGCGAGCTCCAAATGCGAAGCAAACGCGATCCGCACCTACTAAACACTCAACAAACAACATGAGAACATGTATATAGACAATAGTATCGATATACAACATATAGCAACGTAATAACTATATATGCCAACATAGCAAATGTAGTAAAAGCAATATGTATTCAACCATCAACCAACTATCATCCAACTAATTCATAACCAATAAATATTCATTCATATTCTCGTTAATATTCAATGAAATGGTTTTCAATTTAATCACCTTTGATTCATTAACAGTGGATGTTTTTACTAACATTCATTTTCAGTTAGTTTATATTCACTAATTCATATTCAAGTTGGTTCACTTCCAAATAAAATTCAATTCCATTTAAGATTCACTTAACTTGCAATTGAATTCCAATTACTTTAGCTTCCAATTTCATTAACTCATTTCATTAACACTTAATGAATTATATACAATCAACCAACAACCATATAACAACCAATGTATATTAATTACAACCAAACTCCTTTGCTTATATTCATTCAATTTGGTTTAGTTAAATTGATTTTCATTCAACTATTTTAACTTCCAATAACACTAGATTTTAATGAATTAACACTTACATTCATTTTATAAACATCACTTGGTTTTACTTAACTTAAGTTCCCACTTATAAATAAATTCAGATTCTAATTCTAAGTAAATTTCCATGTAACTTTAAATTCATTTTTATTTACAACTCATATTCATTAATATATCCATATAGTTTCACTTCTTATATATATAAGTTTATTTCACAATTGTAAATCACTTTAATTATAATTCAATTCTTATAATTCAATTCTTATAATTCATTTGCTTATACAATTATTTTCTTATTTAGATTATTCAAACAACTTATTCAATAACCAAACAATCAACTTATATACACTTTAATAATTATGAAAAATTATTCCTTTATATATAAAATACAATCAAGGTAAAATTATTTCATTTACCCAATTTTAAAACAATACTGTGCCGAATTGTTCTATTCAAGTGTTTATAAACCCCTTCGGCATAGTTGTGCATACCGTGCTGACGAAGGTTCATACGCCACTCAATAAACCAATCATCACAATATAAAACAATTTTATATTCACTAACAAATACGCTCTCATAGCTATTATTACACTCAACTCATTCTAGAGTACTACTGACTCTATCTCTAATGAGTAATACCCAACAGAACCATGCTTGTCGCTTAACCATATGCTCTGATACCACCTGTGAAGACCCACAACTCCGTACTCCTTGAATATACACTAATCTCCATAGATTAATTCAAGATGAACATAAATACGAATTCTCAATGTTTAAGAAAAAGAAAAAGATAGAAAAAGAGAGAAAAATAGAACAGAATAGAAAGAAAACAACAGAACAACAATAGAATCTCACAATCGCAGCGGAACAACATATAATAATAAATGAATAATCTTTAAACAAAGAACTATATCAGTTATTACATTACATCACATTTCATTACATCATATCATCAAAGTGTACAACAACAAACAACAACAAACAGCGGAAAAGAAATACTATATACTAGTAATACGCCATGCCATCCAGCTTGCCTCCAGCAACTCCAGAATATCCTGATAAACCTTAACTCTAGACTGCCCGTGTGGAAATTGGTGGGCACCAAGAGTTTAGGAAGGAAAACAATAAACTCCGAGTCAGTCATGTGACTGGTGTGAGAACTCAAAACAGTTTATTTATCTTAAAAATCAAAATAGAGGAATATTTTTAAAGTCAATTCGCAATGCTTTTAAAAATGAGACTACCATAAGGCCTCCCGCACACACACACAATGCAAACGCAGAATCGGAGGAGATTTCTCCTTATGATAGTCAAAGATGCTTGATACACATTTAAAAGAACATTTGATATTATTACTAGTGCATAGTGTAGGAAAAATTCATTTCGAAAGTAAAGATATAAATCTTAGCCAACATAGACATTTCGAACTATGCCTACTATAGCTACCATCCAAACAGTGGGGCGCCACCATAAGTGAATGATAGGTCCTACAACTAATACCGTACAAGATCGTATTGTTTCTTTGGATTTCCAACAAATGGTCAGGCCAAGGAACTTCCCATTGCCACATGAGAACGCCTCTGGAAGGACGTCCCCGAGAACCAAACCGGATCTCTGCCAACACAAGGCCGGGTTACCCCTAACTGGGTAACTACCGACACGAGTATGCCATCCCCCGGTCCTTTGGGGCCTTTAACCGAGCGCTCGTAATCTATATCATACCAAATAATAAGTGTTTCAACATGAGTAAGTATCTGGGCTCCATACCATGATACCACCCTTTTCCAGAAGGAAATGCACATACCCTAAAGGGAGCTACCCCTCATAACCTTGCCGCATCTTTCCTGTTTTGACCATTTCGGGGTGTGAGGTTCGACGCAGTCTCGTCCACAAAGTCACGCTTTATACAAAAGCTGTGCTTTGGGTCAACAAATGATCATAGAAATGATCACAAAGATAAACGATCAAACAAATGATCATATCACAAATGATCAAACCATGATCATTTTACAGCAACACTCAGCATGTCACATTACCAAATTAGGAATATATTGCTAATAACCTTCAACTACATAACCTCTGAGCTCGTACGTCTCAGAGAAGGGTGTTAAGCTAAGAGAATAAATTTTCCGCCACCAACAGAAATATATTTGAAAGAAATCAGCTTTATATCTCAATTTGTAATGTCAGACATACAATCCATACAAGTCTGTTCCGGGCTCGAACAGAACCGAAGGCACTTACAAAGAAGTCCTTGCAATCCGGATATCCACAATCCTGATCGGATTCCCCATCACATATGGAGAACTCTATACTGGAGCAACTCGGTGCAGAGTCAATCGACAGGTCATCCTATCGCCCTCGCAAATACCCGGTATTCAACACCGGTCATCAATGCTATCCATTACGTCGTATCACTATTCGGAATGGGTAATCCGAATAACGAGCGCAATAATTTAAAAATATGTGTAGCATTCAAATTCAGCAAATCACAACAAATACCTTTCAAAGGTAAATATTGATAGTCGGTTATTGAACTATCAATGGATATGCACAACATCACCAGATTCCAAATAATTTTCCAAATTATTTATTTCCCAAAAATATCTTTACAAGATATATGTTTTCAATACTTCAAAAATAAATCAATATTTATTTTTAAACAAATTCCACTTTCTTTTATAAATTCCATAGTGAATTTATATTTCACAATATCTACTGATATACGATTTTCAATAGGTTTCAAATATTCATTTTCAATTTATCTTCAAAAAGATAAATTCTCAAAACGTTTCATTTCACATTGGAAAAACATTTCCATACTTATTTATTCATAAGTAATTCACAAATTTTATTTATTTTCAACCTTTGGAAAATATTCAATATACTTAATCGAGATTAAGTACATATTTCATTCTTTAAGGAAATCATTCTCTTAAACATATTTATTTGGGCCAAAACGAATGTTGCGTAAAACATCGTTACGACAACCCAAAATCACTAGTATAGGGATTCGAAATTAAAATAGATATATAAATCCCAATACTATAGAAAACATTTCCTTTCGGAAATCATTTACTATAACAACAGTGTTATAGTCCACCATTTCCTTTTATTTCTCGAAAACGTCTATTTCAACAATGAATGTTGAAATCTATGGTTTCGAATCTCAACACCTTTTGAAAACATCGTTAGATCGTTTTAATTCTACTTAAAACATCACATTCAAAACAATTTCTTTAACATATTATTCACTATTCAAAAACGTGAATATACTACGTTAACCAATTCCATCCTTTCTATACATTTTGTTTCAAAGGATTATTCACTATCTAAAATGTGAATATAACTCCATAAATAAGTTATAACAATTTACTTATCAAAATAAGTCATTTGCGAATTTATAAAACAATATTTATAAATTCCATTTCTATTTGTTTTATAACTACTTTCTTTATAAATCTCCTTTATTAACCTATTCGATTTATAACTCAATTATAAACCAAAAGTTCACATTATAAGTTAAATACTTATAATTTATTTATTTACAAGATCGTTCCTTTAAACTTCATAATTATAGATCTTATAACTTATAAGATTCAATTATTTATCGAAAACCATTCTTTTAATAACTTTGCAAATTTTATAAACCTACTGCTTATAAAATTCCATTTATAACTTCACCGTTTATAATTCTATAAATTTCATTCGTTTATGAAATTCATTCACAATTCATTCTAACACTTATAAAAACTCGTTTTATAATTCCAATATTTTTAATTTATAAATGTCCATTTATAAATCTTTTATATAAATCAATTTATACTATTATTATTTTTAAAACATCTTTATCCCCTTTATAATTTCACCATTTTGATTTATAAAATAATCAAATTTTATAAATCCTATATTTTCAACTTTTTATAATAAATTCAAAAATCCCAATTTAAACTATTTTATAAAATCATTAACCCATATTTTCAAAAATCAATTTTTAACTATATTTCTCAAAAACCATAATTTTATAACTTTTAAAAGTATAACGTTTATTTATTTAAAAGGAATCAATTCCAAAAATATTTTATAAACGTATACTCTTTAAAAATCACTTTAAAAGTCCTTTTAAAATTCCAAAATTTGGCCTAGTGATGCTACACACCAAATAGTCAATCACGACAACAACGATATCATATATCGATATGATAATCAACGAATATCAAAATATCCATAATCAAATAAATACTGTTGAGGAATCCAGTTAGATCCCTCCAACCTGTTTTCCTGCATCCAAAGATGTTAGCACAATACCAATTCCGTTCCAGTACGAAATTATCGCGGTATATGGGATTTAAAATATTATCCGCTTAATAGACGGCGCAATAGGGTTTCATCCGCTATACAATGCGGGAAATCAATAACTGCAATATATACATATGCCAATATATATATATTGCTATTATATATAATACCAATTTCACTGTTTATGAAATATTCGCGGTATATGTTTTTAATAAATAACATCCGCTTACTAACGGCGCATAATGTCTATTTTAACAATCAATAGATAACAATCATCATTCAAACATGCATTCAAATATTTTAAATATAACTATTTAAAATTAAAATCGAAACCGATTCGATTGAGTGAGAAGTTCTCACCTTGATTTCAATTTCATTTTAGCGATTTATTTCAAATAAAATTAAATGTGCGTTTAATTTTACCCAAAATTATCACTAACTCCAAACGACTCCAATCCTATTCCATCGCGTAGTGCTCGTCCATACGATTCCAACGCAACTGGTTTCGCGCGTTTTCGACCTCGTATGAAAATGATATGATTTTTACAAGTTTTACACGATTTTATATTTATAAATTTACAACAATATTATTTATATTTTTAACCTACAACATTTCTGGACGTAGGATCCATCCCTTTGCAGCATCAAGACCCTTCACTGCTCCCTCCTTCTTCACGCAACTCCATCCCCAGACAACATTCACGCAACCAAACCCATCCATGAAAATTAGGGTTCGATATTTGCAACCTCGACGAGCGTTTCAAAGTTGATCAGCTACCTCCATATTGAAGTTCATCTCCATATCTACTCTCGGCCACGACCCAAGCGAGCTCGGTCATCATACCATCCTCGAAATGCGTGCGCAACATCAGGCCTTTGAGCCACGATTTCGACCACCCCGCAGCTCCATTCGCGATCATATCCGTTAGATCCCTAGAACTCAATGCCCTCTACAACTTTCATGTAGAAAGTTTCTCGAATTCAATGACGGATTTGACGAATTTGAGGGAGGAAGGTCGTTAATTTCTGGCAGTGTTTTAAAGGCCGACGGCTAAGGTTTCGAAAACCTAATTTATTTATTTATTTTTATTTTGAAGAGATGGATGGTTTATTTATAGAAAATAAAACGACACTATTCATTTTGGATTTTCCAAACTCCGATTTACGCGCGGTGACCAGTGTTTCTAGGGTTTATCCCGCGTTCCGGACACAAAGGAATAGGTTTCGAAAGCTAATTCGGTCATCTGTGCGAGTTATGGCAATAAATGGTCAATTTAAATTAAACCGATTTAAACGATTTTCTAGGCGTTTTAGTTTGCACCGGACAAATGATACATCCGATTGACACGAAATTTGAAACCATACAATAATATCACATTACGGATCCGATGAAACTGGTTTCGTCGAAATCCGAGACTTTTTGAAAAATGGCTATTTTAACTCGCTAAATTAATATTAAAACAATTTCGATGCGTTACGAGTTGCCACGATCAAACGGTAACTCCGATTGCTACGAAAATTGAAATCCGGTAATAACAAACAATTACGGATCCAATGGAACTAATTTCGTCCAATTCTGAGACTGTTTGAAAATTGGCTATTTTACAGTCGATAATTAAATATTAAAATATTCAATTTTCACAAATTAACTTTTAATTCGATTTTAAAAGTTCTATAACATCATTCTAACTTCAATATGATATAATAAAATTTTACAAATCATTTTCAATCATATTAAACCCAATTTCTATTATTTCTGTATTTCCAACTATTAAATTATCGATTTAATTATTCAATTAAATCCAATTATTCGAAATAAAATTTATTCGACTTATAAATTTCACTTATTAATATTTAAAATTAATTAAATATTCAAATTTAATTAATTAAAATTCTGGGTCGTTACACAAATGACTGTAGGCATTTGAGGGATATCATTGAGGAGCATGTAAGGAAGGTCATCTACAGTAGTATGTCAGGAATCGAGCTGTGGCTGTGGGACAGGAGCGACCACCGCCTACCTCGAACGGAGATGGCACTGGACCTGGGCAACGTCAGCTCATTATCAACTAAACTGATTTATGGTTTTTAATAAGTAATTGAACTCAAAGTAATGCGGCTAGGTCACTTACACACGTACGGGATCGAGGACGGTCCCTAGGCGTGCTCTGAGATGATGAAAAACCATACTATTTGAGTCTATGAAATCCTACTTTCTTTCCATTTTTCTTCAAACTTTTGTTTTCTCTTTCATACATTGGACATTTACTTTTCTTTGGTATGGTTTTGGAGTTTGGATTGAACTCCCAGTTTGGTTTGTTTTTTGGTTTTCCATTTTGGTTTGGCTGTTTGATTTTTGATATGGATTTCGGTTTTATAATTGGATTTGGATCGCTGTATTAAAACAATTTAGGATTAGCGATTACTGTCCTGACCGGAGAGAGGGATCGCGAGTTACGAGTCCCTTCGTCGGAGGGCGATGGAATGGACTATGATTGAATGTCAAAGTCCTTGGCCGGAGTGCCGAGGCCGATGAATATCAAAGTCCCTGGCCGGAGTGCCGAGCCCGGTGAATTTCAAAGTCCTTGGCCGGAGTGCCGAGGCCGGTGAATGTAAAAGTCCTTGGCCGGAGTGCCGAGGCCGGTGAATGTAAAAGTCCTAGGCCGGAGTGCCGAGGCCGGTGAATGTCAAAGTCCTTGGCCATAGTGCTGAGGCCGGTGAATGTAAAAGTCCATGGCTAGAGTGCCGCGGTAGGTGAATGTCAAAGTCCTTGGCCGGAGTGCCGAGGCCGGTGAATGTAAAAGTCCTTGACAGGAGTGTCGAGGCCCATGAATATCAAAGTCCCTGGCCAGAGTGCCGAGGCAGGTGAATATCAAAGTCCTTGGACGGAGTGCCGAGATCGGTGAATGTAAAAGTCCTTGGCCGGAGTGCCGAGGCCGGTGAATGTAAAAGTCCTTGGCCGGAGTGCCGAGGCCGGTGAATGTCAAAGTCCTTGGCCGTAGTACATCGAGGCCAGTGAATGTAAAAGTCTTTGGTCGGAGTGCCAAGGCCGGTGAATGTCAGAGTCCTTGGCCGTAGTGCCGAGGCCAGTGAATGTAAAAGTCCTTGGCCGGAGTGCCGAGGCCCATGAATGTCAAAGTCCTTGGCCGGAGTGCCGAGGCCGGTGAATCTCAAAGTCCTTGACCGGAGTGCCGAGGCCGGTGAAGATCAAAGTCCTTGACCGGAATTCTGAGGCCGGTGAATAAAAAATTCCTTGGCCGGAGTGCTGAGGACAGAAAACAGAAAAGCCCTTGACAAGAAGATCAAGGCGGGAACAGGATAACACGACCCGGTGAGGTTTACAGATTCAAGGATAAAGCTGGAGAGGTCATGGATTTGATAATATGATTAAGAAAGGGATATGGACTTTCGATATCGGATTTGAGGCTATTCAAAACACACCTTCCAGTAGAAAGACATGTTTTGGGGGCAAGTGTTAACCCGCCTTTTTACAAAGCCACGGACGGGCGGAGTTAACTAAAACAACTTCACGACTAATCGAGGCTAAAATATGATGGATTCGGTTTAAATGGATGATGGTCACTTGGATAGGTGATAGGTCGTTCGGTTGGAATGAAGTGGTTCAAAGTGTTTGGGGTTCGACCTTGTGGATTGGCCGTTCGGCACGGAAATATCCGGTGGAGGTATGGAAGTTCAGGAAGGTCTGTTGATTGTCGCTCGGCATTGTCGCTCGGCTTTGGACATCGCTTGGCATTGCGCCTCGCTCGGCATTGGACATCGTCCGGCATGTTGGCTCGTTCGACGTGATGAGTCATTCGGCATGATGGATCATTCGGCGTGATGAGTCGTTCAGCGTGATGGGCCGTTCGGCATAATGGGTCATTCGACGTGATGAGTCGTTCGGCATGATGGATCGTTCGGAGTGATGCGTCGTTCAGCATGATGGGTCGTTCGGCATGATGGGTCGTTCGGCGTGATGAGTCGTTCGGCATGATGGATCGTTCGGCGTGATGAGTCGTTGGGCATGATGGATCGTTCGATGTGATGGGTCGTTCGGCGTGATGGGTCGTTCGACGTGATGGGTTGTTTGGCATGATGGGTCATTTGGCATGTTGGTTCGTTCGGCGTGATGGGTCGTTCGGCATCAGGTGTGGCTCGGCATTGGGGAGAGGTCGTTATGGATCGACATTTGGGAAAGGCAGGCGTGGCTCGGCATGGTGGTTCGGCATAGACCGTTCGGCCTTGTTGGGGCCTGGTTATTCAAAGAGCCCAACAAATACCTGGATGTGTCTATAAATACGGCATGTAGGAGTTTAGAAAAGAGATCTTCTCCTCGGCTCTCCGACTTTCTATTTTCTAAGACTAAGGCTAGTCTACCATTTTGTAACTGTAATCGATTATTACGGCAATAAAAAGGAAATTACTGGAGCGGACGTAGGCCGGAGTTAGCCGAAGCACTATAAATCCCGTGTCTTTACTGCTTTCATTTTAATTTCTGTTATTCTTCATATTAATATTCTCTACATATAATCAATCTGTTACCTGTGACTGTGATTTGGTGCTTTCATCTAGATTTGGGTGTTAGTGACCAATTTTGACCCTAACACTCTATTTACTTAAAGTTACTACAAAAATCTATTAAAATATTTTAATGCAAAAATTTAGTTAAATATTTAAACATATTATATATATAATTAAATTAATTTTTTTTGAATAAATTATCAAATTAAATCTCATTAATAAATCTATTTTAGATCTTATTTTATATATTTAAAATTAATAAAATAATAAGTAAAATATTAAAATTTATAATTTTAAAACTGTAACGACCCGTATTTTCGCTACTTCGAAAATGAGAGATTTCGAACGATTTAAAATCTAAAAGGATAAATTTTATAAAGATAATAAAAGTATGTTAAAAGATTTAAAAATTTGTTAATAATCGTTTTACAAAAATAACCAAAATTTGTCGCATTTTGTCAGTTTTGCATACACGGTAAAATTAGAGATTTTGATATTAATTAAATATGATTTTAGAATATAAAGAGACTTGTTTTAATTTATTTAAAGAAGTAAAAAGTTCATTTTTAAATTTGGTTTACTTCAATACATAGTTTAACTAAAACGTCAAAATGTGACCGTAAAACATTTCGTCGAAAAACGACGTTTTGTCAATTAAAAGTTGTCGCAACGTCGTCGCACCTTTATTTTCTTATATAGGAACATATATTCAAATAGTATAAGTATTAATTAATTCACTAATCAAGTTTACTTTTACTAAACATACTTAGAAAATTCTAGAATATAATTAAGAAAAGTAAGTAAGAAAAGTCAAAAGTAAACATCAAATCAACATCAAATCAAACCAAACATAATTATTACTTTACTTTACTTACTTCTTAAGTGAAAGTGACATAAAGCATGATTTGAAATGTGATGTTAAGTTAAAAAGTAAGTAAAGGGCATTTTGGTCATTTTACATAATAATATTTTATTTCAAACTTTTTCCTATAAATAGCCATGCATACCTCTTTCATTTTCACACAAATCTTTCTTTTCTTCTTCTTCCTTTAAGCTATTTTAATGGCTTCTCTCTTAAGAGAGGTAGGAGGGTTAAAAATAGTGGAGTGCTTAAGCACTAATCCACTTGTTACTCTCTAACCTCTTCTTAATTCACTTCTTCTTCTTCTCTTCTTAAAAAAGGCCTTAGGCCATGAGTTTGGAAGTTGATAAAGGAAGGACGTGAGCAAAGCAAGTAAAGATGGAGATGGTCGAGCACTTGGAAGCATGGTTATGATAAGGTTTAGTGAAGCGTTGAATTAAATGAATGTTGGTAGGAAGTTAAACGTTTGGTTTAAATGTGAGAAATTCTCATCGCTTTTAAATTATATTGATTATCATGCTAAATTGTTATGTTAGATAATCACTATTTGATGATATGTATGTTTGGTTGATTGTTTGAATATGTTGGATAATCCGTAGTAATGTTATGACATTTACCGTATGGAAAATATTGATGTTATATGATTGTTGTATGGTTGTTATGATAATGTGGATATCAAATTCCTATTGATTTAGTAATCACTTTTGTTTAAAAGACCATATTTTAGTAATATGAGGAATTGTGGAAAAATAAGTCTCTTTTCATTTAGAAGTGAAATTTAAGTTATAATGAAAGAGAATTTGAAATTTGAAGTGAAACGGATTTGAAAAGAATAGCTAATTAGAAAATTGAAAGTTAGATGAATAGTGAAATTGAAATTAAAATCGATTTTGAAAAAGTGAAGTTTAGTTTGAGATTAAATTGAAATTTAAATTGGAATTAGATTTGAAATCTAAGTTTTAAATGTGTTTAATTTGAGATTAGAATTGAAATTGAGTTGAAATTGGGTTTTAAAGTTTAATATTAAAATAATGGGAATATAATAATATTTTAATGTGGTAAGAGTGAAAATATATTTTAAAAGCTTTAAAAGGTGAAAATATCGATTTAAAAGGGTTTCTAATCATTTTATAAGTATTGAAATCCAATTTGAATAAATTATTTCAAATGTTGAAAAAATAAGTTAAAACTAGACGCGTCGCGCAACGGTAGTTCGCGATTTCGCGTTGAAAAGTTCAAATGAATGTGTAGAGTGGAATATTGCTCGGAATTCTTCGAGATAAGAAAATTCCGGACTATTATATCCATATCTTCTAAATGAAGAAAGAAAATCAAAGTTTCGATAAGTAGATTTTGAATTATGTCCAAATCAATTTTCTAGAAAAATCGCGCTAGTGCAGTTTAGTGACCATAACAGAAAATCTGTTCGAATGAATGTTTTTAATTATGGAAAAATATGGAATAAATTTGATAAATCTATTTAAATGATTTAAAAGAGATTTGGATTGGAAAATATGAATTATCGAATGTTTAAAAGTTGTTTTAATCAAATAAGCTTATATAGCACTTTCCGCAGCACTTTTATGCTGTGAATTGTATAACTTTTGGAATATGAGTTTAAATGTAATGATGTTTCCCAGAATCAATTGTGAATGTTTTAAAAAGGATAATTAAGCGTTTTGAAAGATAATTTGGAATATTGATAAGCAATTCCAAAATAAGTTGAAATCTGAGTATGCGGAAACGACTAGTACATTTGTCCCGCCTGTGAGATCTGGGAAGATAAAACAAGGTGTTTAACTAAGGTTAGGGATGGAGCAACCAGTGCCCTGAACTTACCTGGCCTATGTTTTCTTTTCTTAGGCGAGGGGTGGAACAGATCGAAAGGAAAGCCCGGATGCTCTCAAAATAAAAATATTCTGTTAGGTTTTCCAAAATAAAAGAAGATTAGTATTATCCAAAAGTTAAGCAATCTCCAAAATGAATGATTTCTACGAACCTGTGAAGTTTAGAAAAGAATTTATAATGAATTTTAGGAATGCTAAGATTTGAAAGGAATGAATTGGTAAATAAGAGTATTAGATTTTGACTTACAAGTGAGATATAAAAATGGAATTTATAAACACCATTTTGTAAATCTGAAATCAATTTAAATTGATAAGTTAAATGTGAAAGTTATTAAAGGAATTATATTCGCGATTTTGGACAGTGAATAATCCTTTAGATTAAATGGATGTTTTGGAAGGTGATATTATAAAGGGAATGTTTTCCTTAAGTTAAAAGTTAAGAAATTTGGATCAAGAATTAAGTAAAGAAATCTGAGATATTTTCCAAAACAAAAGAATGAATTACTTAGAATTATCCTAAGTTAAAAGAAAGAGATTTCGAAATCATCCGAAAAGAATTTAAGTGAAAAGAGACTTAACAAATCCTATATACTCATATTCACTTTTATCGATGATTGGATTTCGAAGGAACCGGAGTCGGATTTGGTTAATTCCTATCCGAAAACCACTTCGAACCAATGTATGCGTTCGAACGTGAAGACATGTTGAAGATGGTGATTGAAGACCGTGGATCTTCCTAGCGTGAAGACTGCTTGTTGATTTGCTCAGGGTGCACCAATTATAGAGTTATATATAGCAGTGGTCTCCTCGTGATAGAGATTTTGCGGATTGCAAGGGCTTCTCGCCTAGTAATGGCCGAGGAAAGTACCTTCGGTTTGTCCTGTTCCTGGACAACTTGTATGGACGTTTGTCTGACGTTGCATTTCTAAAGATTACGTACATTGGTTTTTACAAACGTACATCAGTGGTGGCGGAGAAGGCAACTTCTCTAGCTTAACACCCTCCTTGAGACATACGAGCTCAAGGGTTGTATTTTTGTGGAAGGCAATTAGTAGTTAACGGAAATGGCAATGTGGCATTCAAAGATGTGATATGTGCTTTGTGAAAAGGTAATCGTAGCCTTAAGCCTCATCAAACCGGAAATGACCGAAACAGGATTAGATGCAGCAGGGCTATGTGGGTCATTCCCATTAGGGTATGATCATCCCCTTCTAGATATATTTCTTCCCGCTATGACGTCGGGATGTTAATTAATGTGGTGTATGGAAAACGAGCGCTCGGTTAAAGGTCGGCAACGACCGGGGGATGACATATTCGGTACCATCTAGTTACAGAGGTGGGCCGGTCTTGTGTTGGTAGAGGGCAGATGTTCTGTGCCTCGGGACATCCATCTAGAGGTGTACCCATTTCGGAAGGTAGATCCTGCGCCTGGTCATTTGTATGGAAATCCATTCTCCAATAAGAACCTACGGTTTTGTTTGTATTGGCGTAATGAATAGCCTCGAAATGCTATATGGGTAACCATTTCGGATAAGATTAATAAGTTTATTTGCAAATGTTTTCAAAGAGATGTCATTAGAAATAATATCAAAGGTTTTGATATAAAAGTGTTTTAGTTATCATAAGGTAAAAACCCGTCCGTGTTTATGTGTGGGCGTGGTCTTATGAGATACTATTTATTTCAAAGGATTTTATCCAAAGGCTGATATATGACACTGTCATTTATTATTGAGTTTTTCTCACGCTGGTTTATCAAGCCTGATCCGGGTATTTCCAATACTTGGGTCAGATCCGAGTAGTTTCAGGATAGTCGAAGACGGTTGGAGTTTCCAGAGGAGAGCTGGAGATATTCATGGACGCATGGAGATATTCTTTCATAGGCTTTGCTTAGTGTATTTTGTTTGATGTTTGTCAGCAATTGTAAGGGCAGGTTTTATAACTGTCCAAGCTGAATCTAGGTTAGACTCTGATATTGTATTTTAAAATTTTCCGCTGTAAAGATTATTATTGAAATAATATATGTTATTCCATTCGTGTGAGATTCTGTTCTGTCTATTTTTCTTTATCACCCTTGATGATCCGTTTTTTCGTGCAATTTGAGTTGGACATGGGTGGTTTATTGTCGATTCAAAGGGTACGGGAAAACGGGCCTTCACATTTGGTATCAGAGCTGAAGGTTAAGCGAGAACCTTGGCTCTATTATGGGTAAATTCTCATCAGAGATAGGATTAGTAATATCCTAGGATGAGTAACTCATTAGAGATAGGGTTAGTAATACCCTAGAATGAGTTATGAGAGTATTATATATATGAGCGCGTATTTGTTAATTTTACAAAATGATTTTGTTTTAAAGAAATTGGTAAATGAAATAATTTTACCTTGGGTTTATATTATAAATACTAAAGAGGATATTATTATCTTTTGGGTTAGAAATTAAGGATTGATTGTGATTCAGCTTAGTAAAACTAAAATATGAATATCTTGTGATTAGAATTTCACAATTTGACTATAAGATATTTCATATAGGATCAGTTAGTTGAAAGCTAGAATTTAAAACTGTAATCATATACCCTTAGATACTTAGTATTAAGAAATAATAATGATTAAGTGATTATCATAATAGATGGATTTAAAAGCTAAGTACAAATATCTTGTGAAGTAAAATTCGCAATTTGATTATAAGATATTTGATGATAATATTGAAGCTAGAAGTGTAATTAGAGGAAGTAAAGTGAAAATTTACACTTAGAAAAATTCTTATCAATAAGACAGAAAAGATAAGCCAAAATTGAAATTTTGGGTAAATATATTATGAAAGGATAAGTTCTATAACTTATAAATGAGTTAAGGTAATTTGAAATTCAGACACTTTGATTAGAAACAAGAGGTATAAGAAATATCATCCTAATATAAAATTTGAAATAATGATACATTTAGGGTAATATTTTTAATTCAAAATGAAGTAAGATTAGAAGGAGGTAGTTTTGAATAATATGGTTAGTAGTTGAATGTTGGATGAAAATGTTTAAATAACAAATACCATGTGAATTAAGTTTCACAATTTGACTATAAGGTATTTGACGGATTTAAGGTTAAGAAATTTGATTTAGAAAATGGATAGGTAAATAAGTTAACTTTGTAAGAAAAAGGACGTACATTTAGTAAAGTTGTCTTATAAAAATATGGATTAGATAAATAATATTAGCTAAATGGAGACCTTAGGTAAAAAAAACTAGGGATTAAGTTTTATAACTTATTTATTTGGAATAATAGAATTCCACATTTGTTGAAAACCCTAATTAAAGTAAATGACGATTTGAAGGTTTGGGATATGTATATATACTCTTAGGAAGTAAAGGTATATTATACAAGTTAAGTCATTTGTATGCTTAAGTAATAATGGATTTAGAAGAAAGCAATGGTTGTGAAATAAATTTGGATTAATAGAAGTTTTGGAAGAAATGTATTAGGTAAAGATGAATGTGAATAAGTACATAAGTTAAACGTAGATCATTTTGGCACATAAATTTTGATCTAAGATTTGAGTACAGAACTTTGAGGTGTTTACACCAATCCGAAAAAGGATTTATCACTCAATTCTTGATGGCGAATATTGATGAGAGTTTGTGATTATGTACACGAGTTTTCTATCATAGTTGAGAGCTATGCAAGGAAAGCAAGGGTTTGTGATCAAGAAGTCTGATCAAAGTCCGCAGTAGAAAATCGGGAGATCGATACTAGTTCGAAAGAAAAGTTGTGGATTTGAATAATAGATCGAATCAAATATCACATATAGTATGATGTGTTGGGTCTATCAACTTAGTAGTTCGATAGTTATCTTGAATAGAAGACATAAGAGATAATGGTTAGAATTATGTTTTGGTATGTATATATATAGACCTCAGGTGTAGTACATGCTTAGGTCAGAGGATGGGTTATGTGGATGTATTCATTTATGTTGATATAGTTTGGTTGTTTTTGGAGGTATAGTCTTGTTTGATAGTTGGATACATTATCTTAAGTGTGCAGTACGCACTAGGATGGGAAGGATAGAAGTTTGACTTGATGTATGTATATATAATCTTAAGAAAGTGATAAGTACTCAGCTTAGTGTGGGGAATCTTTATATATGTTTGGCATCATTTGTTTTAGTGTTGTTATGATATCGGCCTTCTTCTTTTCTATCATCAATAGAAATAAGTCAATCTTTTTTGAGGATATGAGTATGAGATAGATTCCTTTATCTAACTTTCATTTCGAGGACGAAATGCTTCTAAGTAGGGGAGAATGTAACGACCCGTATTTTCGCTACTTCGAAAATGAGAGATTTCGAACGATTTAAAATCTAAAAGGATAAATTTTATAAAGATAATAAAAGTATGTTAAAAGATTTAAAAATTTGTTAATAATCGTTTTACAAAAATAACCAAAATTTGTCGCATTTTGTCAGTTTTGCATACACGGTAAAATTAGAGATTTTGATATTAATTAAATATGATTTTAGAATATAAAGAGACTTGTTTTAATTTATTTAAAGAAGTAAAAAGTTCATTTTTAAATTTGGTTTACTTCAATACATAGTTTAACTAAAACGTCAAAATGTGACCGTAAAACATTTCGTCGAAAAACGACGTTTTGTCAATTAAAAGTTGTCGCAACGTCGTCGCACCTTTATTTTCTTATATAGGAACATATATTCAAATAGTATAAGTATTAATTAATTCACTAATCAAGTTTACTTTTACTAAACATACTTAGAAAATTCTAGAATATAATTAAGAAAAGTAAGTAAGAAAAGTCAAAAGTAAACATCAAATCAACATCAAATCAAACCAAACATAATTATTACTTTACTTTACTTACTTCTTAAGTGAAAGTGACATAAAGCATGATTTGAAATGTGATGTTAAGTTAAAAAGTAAGTAAAGGGCATTTTGGTCATTTTACATAATAATATTTTATTTCAAACTTTTTCCTATAAATAGCCATGCATACCTCTTTCATTTTCACACAAATCTTTCTTTTCTTCTTCTTCCTTTAAGCTATTTTAATGGCTTCTCTCTTAAGAGAGGTAGGAGGGTTAAAAATAGTGGAGTGCTTAAGCACTAATCCACTTGTTACTCTCTAACCTCTTCTTAATTCACTTCTTCTTCTTCTCTTCTTAAAAAAGGCCTTAGGCCATGAGTTTGGAAGTTGATAAAGGAAGGACGTGAGCAAAGCAAGTAAAGATGGAGATGGTCGAGCACTTGGAAGCATGGTTATGATAAGGTTTAGTGAAGCGTTGAATTAAATGAATGTTGGTAGGAAGTTAAACGTTTGGTTTAAATGTGAGAAATTCTCATCGCTTTTAAATTATATTGATTATCATGCTAAATTGTTATGTTAGATAATCACTATTTGATGATATGTATGTTTGGTTGATTGTTTGAATATGTTGGATAATCCGTAGTAATGTTATGACATTTACCGTATGGAAAATATTGGTGTTATATGATTGTTGTATGGTTGTTATGATAATGTGGATATCAAATTCCTATTGATTTAGTAATCACTTTTGTTTAAAAGACCATATTTTAGTAATATGAGGAATTGTGGAAAAATAAGTCTCTTTTCATTTAGAAGTGAAATTTAAGTTATAATGAAAGAGAATTTGAAATTTGAAGTGAAACGGATTTGAAAAGAATAGCTAATTAGAAAATTGAAAGTTAGATGAATAGTGAAATTGAAATTAAAATCGATTTTGAAAAAGTGAAGTTTAGTTTGAGATTAAATTGAAATTTAAATTGGAATTAGATTTGAAATCTAAGTTTTAAATGTGTTTAATTTGAGATTAGAATTGAAATTGAGTTGAAATTGGGTTTTAAAGTTTAATATTAAAATAATGGGAATATAATAATATTTTAATGTGGTAAGAGTGAAAATATATTTTAAAAGCTTTAAAAGGTGAAAATATCGATTTAAAAGGGTTTCTAATCATTTTATAAGTATTGAAATCCAATTTGAATAAATTATTTCAAATGTTGAAAAAATAAGTTAAAACTAGACGCGTCGCGCAACGGTAGTTCGCGATTTCGCGTTGAAAAGTTCAAATGAATGTGTAGAGTGGAATATTGCTCGGAATTCTTCGAGATAAGAAAATTCCGGACTATTATATCCATATCTTCTAAATGAAGAAAGAAAATCAAAGTTTCGATAAGTAGATTTTGAATTATGTCCAAATCAATTTTCTAGAAAAATCGCGCTAGTGCAGTTTAGTGACCATAACAGAAAATCTGTTCGAATGAATGTTTTTAATTATGGAAAAATATGGAATAAATTTGACAAATCTATTTAAATGATTTAAAAGAGATTTGGATTGGAAAATATGAATTATCGAATGTTTAAAAGTTGTTTTAATCAAATAAGCTTATATAGCACTTTCCGCAGCACTTTTATGCTGTGAATTGTATAACTTTTGGAATATGAGTTTAAATGTAATGATGTTTCCCAGAATCAATTGTGAATGTTTTAAAAAGGATAATTAAGCGTTTTGAAAGATAATTTGGAATATTGATAAGCAATTCCAAAATAAGTTGAAATCTGAGTATGCGGAAACGACTAGTACATTTGTCCCGCCTGTGAGATCTGGGAAGATAAAACAAGGTGTTTAACTAAGGTTAGGGATGGAGCAACCAGTGCCCTGAACTTACCTGGCCTATGTTTTCTTTTCTTAGGCGAGGGGTGGAACAGATCGAAAGGAAAGCCCGGATGCTCTCAAAATAAAAATATTCTGTTAGGTTTTCCAAAATAAAAGAAGATTGGTATTATCCAAAAGTTAAGCAATCTCCAAAATGAATGATTTCTACGAACCTGTGAAGTTTAGAAAAGAATTTATAATGAATTTTAGGAATGCTAAGATTTGAAAGGAATGAATTGGTAAATAAGAGTATTAGATTTTGACTTACAAGTGAGATATAAAAATGGAATTTATAAACACCATTTTGTAAATCTGAAATCAATTTAAATTGATAAGTTAAATGTGAAAGTTATTAAAGGAATTATATTCGCGATTTTGGACAGTGAATAATCCTTTAGATTAAATGGATGTTTTGGAAGGTGATATTATAAAGGGAATGTTTTCCTTAAGTTAAAAGTTAAGAAATTTGGATCAAGAATTAAGTAAAGAAATCTGAGATATTTTCCAAAACAAAAGAATGAATTACTTAGAATTATCCTAAGTTAAAAGAAAGAGATTTCGAAATCATCCGAAAAGAATTTAAGTGAAAAGAGACTTAACAAATCCTATATACTCATATTCACTTTTATCGATGATTGGATTTCGAAGGAACCGGAGTCGGATTTGGTTAATTCCTATCCGAAAACCACTTCGAACCAATGTATGCGTTCGAACGTGAAGACATGTTGAAGATGGTGATTGAAGACCGTGGATCTTCCTAGCGTGAAGACTGCTTGTTGATTTGCTCAGGGTGCACCAATTATAGAGTTATATATAGCAGTGGTCTCCTCGTGATAGAGATTTTGCGGATTGCAAGGGCTTCTCGCCTAGTAATGGCCGAGGAAAGTACCTTCGGTTTGTCCTGTTCCTGGACAACTTGTATGGACGTTTGTCTGACGTTGCATTTCTAAAGATTACGTACATTGGTTTTTACAAACGTACATCAGTGGTGGCGGAGAAGGCAACTTCTCTAGCTTAACACCCTCCTTGAGACATACGAGCTCAAGGGTTGTATTTTTGTGGAAGGCAATTAGTAGTTAACGGAAATGGCAATGTGGCATTCAAAGATGTGATATGTGCTTTGTGAAAAGGTAATCGTAGCCTTAAGCCTCATCAAACCGGAAATGACCGAAACAGGATTAGATGCAGCAGGGCTATGTGGGTCATTCCCATTAGGGTATGATCATCCCCTTCTAGATATATTTCTTCCCGCTATGACGTCGGGATGTTAATTAATGTGGTGTATGGAAAACGAGCGCTCGGTTAAAGGTCGGCAACGACCGGGGGATGACATATTCGGTACCATCTAGTTACAGAGGTGGGCCGGTCTTGTGTTGGTAGAGGGCAGATGTTCTGTGCCTCGGGACATCCATCTAGAGGTGTACCCATTTCGGAAGGTAGATCCTGCGCCTGGTCATTTGTATGGAAATCCATTCTCCAATAAGAACCTACGGTTTTGTTTGTATTGGCGTAATGAATAGCCTCGAAATGCTATATGGGTAACCATTTCGGATAAGATTAATAAGTTTATTTGCAAATGTTTTCAAAGAGATGTCATTAGAAATAATATCAAAGGTTTTGATATAAAAGTGTTTTAGTTATCATAAGGTAAAAACCCGTCCGTGTTTATGTGTGGGCGTGGTCTTATGAGATACTATTTATTTCAAAGGATTTTATCCAAAGGCTGATATATGACACTGTCATTTATTATTGAGTTTTTCTCACGCTGGTTTATCAAGCCTGATCCGGGTATTTCCAATACTTGGGTCAGATCCGAGTAGTTTCAGGATAGTCGAAGACGGTTGGAGTTTCCAGAGGAGAGCTGGAGATATTCATGGACGCATGGAGATATTCTTTCATAGGCTTTGCTTAGTGTATTTTGTTTGATGTTTGTCAGCAATTGTAAGGGCAGGTTTTATAACTGTCCAAGCTGAATCTAGGTTAGACTCTGATATTGTATTTTAAAATTTTCCGCTGTAAAGATTATTATTGAAATAATATATGTTATTCCATTCGTGTGAGATTCTGTTCTGTCTATTTTTCTTTATCACCCTTGATGATCCGTTTTTTCGTGCAATTTGAGTTGGACATGGGTGGTTTATTGTCGATTCAAAGGGTACGGGAAAACGGGCCTTCACAAAAACGAACTTGTAAATTTATAATTTCCAAACATATAATTTTACAAAATAAAATATCTTTATATTATATTTAAAAATCAATATTTAATAAAATCCTTCCTTCTAAAACTTTGGAAATCATTTAAAAATATAGACCAACAGTGTCCACATATAATTTTCTATCCTATGGTCAAGTGCTATGGATATTTATCATTTCATTCCGCAAATTAAATATTTACGCGTGTATGCCATTTCAACCCGTAATCCTAAAATTCGAAATCAATGAAAATCTCTTGTGTTAATCATTTCAACCCATAATGATTTTCTTGTAATCTATAATATCGTTTGAGTAAGCATCATTTCAACCCATAGGGAATTTTAAACTAAAGGGAACTTGCGGAGTGAGAACGAATATGATAATAATATAACATATTAATAACACACATATATCATCAGTGATAAATAAAATTACATATACAACAGGCTATGGTGTCATATATCACAGGTGAACAATTGCAGATAATGGCATATCATCTTTAACAATTCAAATTTAACAGCATATTCCAATTGTAGTTTCAAGTGAAATCAAATTTACTAAATATAAGGATGTTAATTGTGAGTGATTGCTCACCTTTCGAGGATAGAGAAGATAGACAATGTGACAAGCTATAAATTGAATCACGAACCCAAAAAACAACCAATCCAAACTACAAATCTCAAGCAAAGCAAGCTGAACATGGATTCGACGAATAAAGCAGATAGCAAAGAATCGATGAAAACAAATTAAAAATCAACTTGATATAAACTGAAACAAAATATTTATTCTTTTATTTTTCTTTTAAAACCAATATTAAATTAAAATATGTTTTTAAAATATCATATCTATTATATTCTAATTTATTCAAAATGTATACTTCCTTAAAATTATAAATGAATATTTAAACATAATATAAAATAAAACTAGTACAACAACTCTTTCCAAATATTAGCATGAATACCCTTCAGTCCAATACTAAATATCAACTATATTTTCAAAAAAAGTGTATATATATATATATAATCGGTTGTATTTAAATATCAAGTGTCAAATATAATATATATACACACACACGTAATATATATGCAAACATATAAGAAAACCCAAATATTTGATGGATAGAGAATAACAAATATATATACAATATATACACAATACGACTCTTATAATATAATAAACCATTACATACCTATACAGTGACCACATATCATATTTCTTTTTAAAATCTAATATACTACAACTACTTCCAAGTCAACTATATTATATACATATATATATATATATATATATATATATATATATATATATATATATATATAAACAGCTTTCTTATAAACACAACAGCTTTATTTCATAACCAAATTCCACAACAAGGCAGAATGAAGGCAACTTTGTATACATACTAACTTTTATATAAATACCTTTTTTAAATGATGAGAGGAAGCAGGCAAAATAAAACTTGCAAAATTTACAATAGTTCATATATAAACATAAGAAGGATATCATATACAACTGTATATACGAAAAGAATAAACAGGCTAACTCAGTCCAGCATGCGAATCGTATTGAACAGGATTACTCAATCAGACATGGCACAGATAGGAGACTAGTCACCTACATGACACTACGGGGATGAGGGCGGTGGTTTGAGGCTTAGTGTAACGACCCGTAAATTTTGATAAATAAATTGGTTAATTTAATTTAATTTAGGAAGATATAAAAAAATTATAATTAATAATGAAGCAAATGTTGAAAATGAAATGAAACCATGGAAAATAAAGCTAAGTATTAACAGTTGAAATGAAATTACGAATAAATTGAAGTAATGTAAATTGTTATACTAGGCTAAGAATTGAATATAAGAAAACAAAGGTAAATAGTGAATTTATGAATTAATAATAATGAATAGTAATTGAATGTCTTGTAAGAAGTTATAATATTGTGTGGAAAGGGAAAACTTATAAAAGTATGAATGAGAGTAGGCATTTAATTAACCAATGCAATAATATTGATTTAAAGAAATTGTATGTAAATTTAGGGTAGTATTGTAAATGGCAGTTGATGAATAACCAATTCAATGCAATCCAAATTTGATTGAAACGACTGTTTAGGTTATAATTGAATGTAAATTAAAATAGAAAAATAAACTTATTATAAGGTAGTAATTTGTGTAATAAAAAGATGAAACCAAGTAAGTAAATTTATTGAGAATATTTAACTGTAATTAATGTATATATTTGGCAAAGATATAATAAATGAAAATAGGATAGTTAATAACAAAGAAGTTAGAAAATTTGAATAGATTTAATGTAACATTTATTCAACTATAAGATGTAAAAGGGCGTATAATAGTGTAATAGATAAGTACCCATTTTGACATCAACTTTAAGATGGTAAGTTGTAATTGATTCATAATAAGGAAATCAATTAAATGGATTTATTTGAATGGTAATTGACAATTAATGAATGTATTAAAATTTTAAAGGTTATAATTGATTTCATTAAATTTACTTTTGGTAATCAATTTGTAATGAATCTAAATTTAACGTTTTGTGATGTAAATTTAAGTAATAATCGGAAATTAATGTTGATTATACTCATAAAATGTCAGTTTATTTAATAGCAAGATTTCAAATAATTAAACGGTTTTATTTAGTTTTCGAGGGATAATTAATGAAGTTAATGTGAAAACAAATTGCAATTACTTGACTTAATTTGTGTGGTTAGGGTAGATTTGATTTGGCGTTGAAGGTGGTTATTTCTATAAGATGCAATAAATGTTAATTTTGTTTATAATATGAAGATTGGTTGATTTAAGGAGTGAAAACCAAGATTTATTAATTTATTTGAAATTCAAAATTTAATAAATTGCGAATAAGTGGGAGATAATATTAAAATATTACATAAATGAGAATTTAGATGAAAGGTGAAACTGTTAATGTAATGGATTTTGATTCCAATATTTATTTCGTCCGTGTGTTAATAATGAATTGAATGGTAGAATGAAAAGTAAATTTAACAGAAATTTTAGACATTAAATTTATAATTTTTGAATTGAATGGAATTGAGATTAATAGTGGAACTTATAAATTTATCAACTGTGAATTGATTTTTTTATTTGTTTAAAATATTGTAAATCTTTGAGAAATATAAAGGTGATAAAATTGTCAATTTTAGAATTGAAATTTAAAATTGGATTTAATTAATTAATTATAAATTTATTTAATTAGTGTAAAAATAGCCATTTTGGCCACTGACTCGGATTTCGATGAAACCAGTTTCATCGGATCTGTAACGCTGAATTATTGTAGGGTTTCATGGTTCGTAGCGATCGTACGGACTCGAAACGCCTTGAAATCGATAAATTGAAATCAATTTGAAAAATATTGATTTTAGCATAACTTCTTCATACGATGGAATTTGGACTTGAAACCTTTTCGATTGCGTTTAAAATATTTTAAAACATCTATTTTAATATATGGGTTGACCCAATTTCGTTCCGAAGTCAGAACGGGCTTTTTGGGCCATTTCGTCGTAGCACGTACATCTATTTTATCTGATCCATTCTATTTCAAATCTATCCATAAATACGTTGTTATAAACCCTAACTTCCTTCATTCTCATTTGTATGTACGTACATCTTCTTCTCAACTCCTCCTTTCCAATTGCAGACAAACGAATTCTAAATCCAAAAAACAAATCAAATTCAAAATCAAAGCAAAAATTCAAACTCCACAAAATATAGCAAATTATATATGGATTCGAAGCTCTCGAAGAGCGTAACCCAGATCTGTGATTCGTTTTCCTAATTAGACGACGGTTAGGCCAAAAATTGATCAAACAGCCACGGCCGTTCATCACGCGACGATCAACGTCGATAGATCGTCAAATCAATTATATCGTCACGTGGAGAAGACCGAGAGGAGCTCATCGGCATGATTTGTGGGGCGAGTTGACGGTTAGATCGAGCGCAGTAATTCGATTCGGGTTTTAAACCCGGTGCGATGGCTGTTCGATTTGAGGCGACCGGAGTGGCTCGTATTGCCAGGCAAGGGGCGGCCTGGAGTGGGAAGGCAGACGACGACATGAGTTTGGTAGTGGATCATGTGGCGGCGTGCGTTCGAGAGGGGAGACGGCGGCTCGAGTAGGGTTGTAGCAGTAAAAAAAATTTTGCGTTCGTGGTCTCGCCTTTCTGGAAGAAGCTCGTGCGTACCGTGCTTGGTCTGTGAGAATATTTGTGACGTGCACGTAGGTGCTTTTATTTATTTTCTTGTTTTATTTTAATTTAAATTCAGAAACTTCTAATCGAAATAACTTTTGCATTCGAACTCTATTTTACGTGAAATTTTCTTTGTTAGGATCGTAATTAAATTCCGGACTTTTTGGCGCTGGTTTGGACGAATTCTGAGACGGCCTAATTTTTGGGTTTAAATTGGATTTAAATTCAATTTAAATCTAAAAGATGAGTGTTTTAACCCACTCACAACTTCCAAAATTTCTTATGTTTGTTAAATTGATATATGATGTGATTTAAAATTTAATCATGGTTGTTTGGAATATTTTTAACCATTATCTCCTTCAATTTCATTTATTTAAATTAAATTTCTATTTTATTTATTCATTGCATTTAAACTGCTAGTTAAATTGTTAATTAATTATTCATTGCATATAAAATACCAGTTAAACAGTTATTTAATTTATTATTGAATATAAACTGCTACCTAATACCCGTTGTTTATTATCCATTCTATATTGATGCTATTGATTGAATTTGATGATGATTGTGATAAATGGTTGATGGTTGACATTGGATGAATGGATGCTGTATTTCATATTGTTATAAACTGCAAGTTATTATGCATTTTCATTTCATTCGGGATTGCGGTTTGAAATGATATATAACCGTAAATTTTATTTTTAAATTGTGGATTGAAATGATAAATATCTCTATCACTTGACCATAGGATAGAAAATTTTATAAAGAAACCGCGGTATATATATATATATAAATATTTTGAAATGATTTTCTATGTTTTGTAAAGAAATATATATATGGTTTTATGAGATATTGATTTCGGATATTTGATAAAAGTTATTTTATATATAGTTAAATTCTTGTTTTTAAGCTATGTATAAAATTGTTTAAAGTATGAAGTAGCTTAATAATAAAGTTGATTTTATTAAAATATATTATGGTTAAGTATTTACTAAAATTATATTCCAATGTAGAGTTTATATTGATTTTTATAAATCAAAGTTGAGAAGATAGTTTTGAAATTGATTTGAGATTTTATTTAATTAAGATCTTATTGAAATTTACATTTAAAAAGAATACGGTGTTATGACTAAATTCGGGTTTAAGATGATTTAAGTGAATATATCTAGTCTAAATAAATTGAGGAATATTCAATTATTGAATTTGAAAGCTTTATTTGAAGAATACTGGATTTATTAAGTAATTATTTCAAAACTAAATAATAGTAAAGTGAATTTGGCATATATATATATGAATTAAAAATTTAGTTTGAAATGGTGGAATATTTAAAACTTTGAAATATATGGAAATTTAAATGATTTATTTGGGAATTCAATTCTGTATTTGGAATTGATTTGGGAAATTAAAAAGCTAATTTACTTTATAAAGTAATTTATTATTAAACCACTTAAGTATTGAAAAATTTGTTTCGAAGCTATGGGTTTAAGGTATATATATTTGTAAGTACTATAATTTGGGAAAAAGAATACATTTTGAAATAAAATGAAACCATATTGATTTGGGTTCTAAAACAGCAATGATATCGTATTTATAGGATTTGAAACGGATATTATATTCTGGTTTTAAAGTTTAAACTATTTTGAAAAGACCACGGTGTTATAATAACGTTTGGTTGTTGAAGAGGCCGGGATCGGAAGTTGTCATACTCTCTACCAACTCTAAAAACCACTTTAACAACCGTGTACACGGTGGAGATTCTAGAATGAAGTAGGATGGTGGCAGCGTTTCCTTTGAGGTAAATATGTGGACCCTACTCCCCTGAGTCGGCATAAGGTGGCTAAAATAGGAGCGATCGACGGGTTAATTGAGGTAGCACCTTTGATCGGACACATCCCTCCAATATTACACTTTGACTTTTGGATTGATTCGGTGGCCACTTTTGATTTTTTTTATTTAAGGTGTGTCTCGAGGTGGGCAGTAGCTGCATGCTATGCGTTACCACCGACCCGGAAGCGTAATTGGTATATCTACCCTGGCATTGCCCAGTTGTGCCGTGTCACCTACCCTATCGCTCCTTGTACGAGTTTGGATTTCTCTCGTAGCCCGTGCGGTATCCTCTGGTGGCTTCCGGATCAGGAGAGACCATGATATTGGATGGATGATGTGCACGTAAATGTGCATATTTTTACCACCATATTTAATCTATTTGAATTAAGTAAATGATCTTATCGGGTATTTTAACTTGTTTAAACCAAAAATTCAAATTATTCCAAATTGTCACATATTCATCTTCATATACTTGCAAAACGGTCATTTGTGT
This sequence comes from Allium cepa, assembly GCA_030765085.1. Taxonomy (NCBI): domain Eukaryota; kingdom Viridiplantae; phylum Streptophyta; class Magnoliopsida; order Asparagales; family Amaryllidaceae; genus Allium; species Allium cepa. Next base: position 376,337,973 of record CM060931.1, read on the forward strand.
GCATATATTTCTTTGAGAAAAATTAATTGAAAATTTATATATATTTTTGTAGGAATTTGATCTCAAATAGAAGTGGTTTCATGAAGATATGCATGCACAAAATTAAAACAAAGGAATGAAGATGGAAATAATTCAAAGTGAAGAACATGGAGGACCCCACCTACCCACCTACCTTAATGTACAAATTAAAGGCTAATGCACATGCTTTTGGAGTTAATGGCTTCATGTACACTTAATGGGGGACTAAGACATGTTAATGATTACTTGGCCTCCACACTTCCTAAGAGGCATTTTGGGCATTCCCCAAAAAAAATGAATTAGGGTTTTAACACTTGTATAAATACCCCTTATGTTTCAGGTAACATCATCTCTTCTCTTAGTCTCTCTTAGGCCTACTTTTCTTTAGTTTAGTTTAGATCAAAATACAAGAAAGCTCTCTTTCTCTTTTCATGGCTACTTAGCCATTTTTATTTTATATAATTTTCTTTTCTTTTATGCAAGTTAATTAGCTTATCTTTTCATTTTGCTCTCTTTTCCTCTTCATTTTGATTTCCTGTTGTTAGCTACATTTGTTAATAAAATGACAAACATGAAAAGCTAAACCCCTTCAATTTAGGGGTAATGAAGCTCTCTAATTAATGTAGCTTCAACATTTTATCAATTCATGCTCTCTTTTTGTGCTTAATGAGAATGATTGAAGTGGTTTAATTTGTTGTCTTTGCTTTGAATTTGATAGTCTATATTGTTGACACCAAATAGGCTATGCTTAAACAATCACTAACACAAATGCCTCTTCATCAATATATGATTATGGCATAAGAAAGTGATTTGAAATTAAAATTTGATGGTCTATGTTTCTAATCAATAGTTAATAGGCCATACTTAAAATAGATTTCATTTTCGTTTTCTTTGTCAAGTTTCATGAAAGTTAGTAAGTGTTTTAAGGGGTGTGTTATAGTTTGATGCCTTATGTTGGCTAATCAATAGCTCAAATATGCCATACTTATGATAAACACATCAAATAAAACACTAATGACCATAAAAGAGAGATCATGATTTCATGTGTTGAACTACATGATCTAGAGAGTGGATTTATTCTCTAAATTGTCATTTAACTCTCATATTTGCATTTCTTTTCTTTTTGTTAGTTAGTTCATATTCTCATTTTCTAGCTTAAACACACTCTCGACTTTGCTATAATTTGATTGAGCAGGAAATTTAAATCAACAATTCCCTGTGGATCGACCCGTATTCGCCGCGTGCTACATTCGTACACCGTGCGCTTGCGGTTAATTTTAATTTAAATTCGTTCGGCTGTTTTCTAAACCGATAGAATTTCCGTCGACGAACAAGTTTTTGGCGCCGTTGCCGGGGAATAGTTTTGATTTTATTTTCTATTTTTCGAATTATTTGTTGTTTGATTTTATTGTGTGTTTGTTTTGTGTGTTAGCTTGCATTGTAAAAAAAATTGTGTTTGTGTGATTTTTGATTGCATTTTGATTGTGTTTGTCGTTTTCTAGTTCATTTGCATTTTCATTTCTTCTTTTATATTAAAAAAACATACACAATTTATAAAAAAAATATTTTTGCATTTGAATTTACATTTACAATTTTCTTTGTACAAATCTGTGCATTGTGCAAAACTGTTCTCTGTTTCACTGTTTTACAATTCATTGTTACATATATATTTCCTCCTCCTACTGTTGCTTCTCTGTTACATACATATATCACACTGCACTTCTTCATCTAACAGTCATTTCCTTGCTACCTGATCACAACTCTATGTACAACTTCCTCTCAATCAATTCACCATTATTCATGCCGTACGTCATCCAAGAACCACTACATCTGTTCACATTAACCACACTTCAATTCCTTCAGCAAAAGTCACTGCAATACTTTCACTTCTAATACCACTTCCTATACAATTCACTCCTACACCCTGTTCCACACACCCATATCACTACATCACTTGACCACTTCCTCCACTGCGTATCAATCCTCCATTCGTATTTCCACTTCCAGTCAACACAACAGTCATTACAAGGCTGCTACCACTTTGCAACAATTTTCATCCTCCTCCTGTACCTCTCTACCCATCTCTGACGTCAACCTTGCCATATCACAACTTCCTTGCAACATCAATACAACTTCCACCATCCCTGAAACATTCTCCTCCTCCTCCAAGCAACTACACGTTCAGCAACCTCTTCTCTGCCACCTATACTTCATTGAATAACATCATTTCGACTGGCACAAACCAGAGCAATTCACATACCCTTCAACAACCCCTCCACCTTGCTATACTACACTGACATTCATAAAAAGGAAAAAGCACCAAACTGCCTTGACATTCACAATATACCATCCTTGACATTCACAGAAACAAAATACTTACATTGTAGCATATTCGAGCATTCCTTACCACCTACAATCCCCGAATCCCCCAATCAAACTCCCTCATCACCAAATTCGAACAACCTCAAGTTTTTGTCCCTGACATACAAACGCCAGCCACTTCGCAACTTCAAACATCCCATATCGCCAACTACCGAAACCACCATCGCGAACTCAAATAGCCCTCTGTTTAACCGCCGTAACCCATCCTCAACAAATTCCCATCGCCAGATCCACAATTCGAACTGAACAACCACCTCCACGAATCGTCGCAATAATCCAGTTTCATGCATCCTTCAAAAAGGCGAAGTTTTGAATTAGTTTGGTGATTTTCATTATCATTTTTCTTTGTGAATTTAATTTGGGTTGGGAATTGGATTTTATGAATTAGTTTCGTGAATTGGTAATTTGAGGATGCGTTACAAACTGTGAGCTGTTCTTTATTTAAAAAAATAATAATAATTGGGCCGGGTTTGCTTTCTTTTTAGGTTGAGTAATATTGTTTTTGTTTTTGTTTACAGTGTCTTATTTTGTTTTTTTCTAGGCTGAGTAATTCTTTGTTAAAAAAAAGAAGAAGGGTAATTTGTTTTGTTTTGTTGTGTTTTATTTTGTTTTCAAGTCATTTCATTTTTATTTCTCTTTGTTTAAAACAGAAAAACTTGTGTATATATATCTTGCTTTTATTTTCAGGTTGTCCAAGCAGATAAGAAGAATTGCTTGCGTTGCTGAGCTTGCCAAAAAAACTGCTTGCTTATTTATAATTTTCTTTTGCCTTGCATTTATATATCTATAATTTTTGTTTGTCTTGCATTGTTGTTTGCTTGCATTTAAAAAAAGAATCATTTTTAGTTGCATTGTTAATACATGTTTAATTTCTGCTTTGCATTTCAACTTAGATTTTGATTAATAATAACAGTTAGACATCGACAACACTTAATTGTATATCAACAAATTGTCTTCTTTAAACAATTTATTTTCTTGGTGTCTAGGCAACGGCAGAGCAATAATTTGTTATAAATACTACGGTGATTCATAAATATTATACTGAATTGTTTCTCTGAAGGTACTTAAACCTTCGGCTGCATTGCTACGGTGATTCGTGGTGCACCGATAAATCCTGTCCGTTACCTCGCTGAGAACTATCTTGTTGATTTAAGACAATTTGTGATTATACAATTTTGGGTTAACTTAAGATAAATAATTTGAAATTAACCTTGCATTCATTTAGTTGCATTAGTTCATGCATATTTAAAAAAAAATTCAAAAATCCAAAACTAAAAAAAATTGTAAATATTCCTTTTATTTTTCTTTGAATGTTTTAAATCCTTTTACTTTGAAATTTTAAAAATCCAAAAAAAATAAAATAAAATCTTTTCAAAAACCAAAAAAAATTGAAAATCCAAAAAAAAAAAAAAAAATCAATTTTTCAATTTGAAAAATAAATTGTCTTTGTAAATATTTTTCTTTTATAAAAAAAAAACCAAAAAAATTCTTGAAAATGTCCGAGTTTCCTTTTTCTTACTTACTTGATTTTAGTTTGGAAAATCAGTATAATCCATACAATTTCACTCAAAATTCTTATGGATATTTTAACGACTACTATTTTGTAAATAATTCAAATTTTGAACAACAAAGTTTTCAAAACGATGATCAACCTTCGATTCTTGAAAATAGCATTGAAATGATTTCATCTTTACTCAAACTCTCTACACAACAAAATCAAGAGATAAATGATTTGTGCAATTCATATTTGTGTAATAACTCGAGTCAAGGATTTCAAAATTTGAGTTCAATTCAAAATTCGAACAATTTCGATCACAACCCATGCCAATTCAATTTTGATCTCCAAAATAAATTTCAAACCCAAAACAAAAATGGAAACAAATTTTCAAACGAATTTGACAATGGGTATAATCTCAACCACAATACAACTGAAAACTTTGTTCCTCATCGAATTCAAAGTGAAAATTTTCAAACTAATAATCATGAATTTGATTTTGTTGACCAAATGGAAGAAGATAACGGGGATTTACTACTTGAGAAATACAAAACTTTTTGTGAAACTCGTAATCAAATCCCAACTTCCGAAGAATCAAATCCACCATTTATTGAAATTGGCGATTCTTGTCCTCAACAAGCACAAATCAAAAGTTTTCAAGTTAATAATCACAAATTTGACTTTGTTGAACAAATGAATGAAATGTACAATGATCACATGGATTTGGTGTTCGAAACATATTTGAATCAACGTGATAAACATACTCAAATCCCAACGTGTGACAAATCAAGCGATAATCCATCTTTCACCCAAATCGAAGATTTTCAAATAACAAATTTTGAAATGAAAAATGATGATCTTAACGAAGTTGTTGAAAATTTGGTAGTTGAGTTGGATTTCAATTCTATTGAGGGTGAGAAAATCGATTTAAATTTTGATTTTCCTTTTTCTGAAAATTTGAATACAACAACTTTGAATTTTGAACTTGATTTATGTAATAAATTTGTTGATAATCCAACGAAGGAAGACGAATTTAATGAACACGAATTTTTTGGACTTTTGGATGATGAGTTGTTAAATTCCGAGTGGAAGATGAAAATCACCATTTTGATTTCGAAATCAATAACTCTGAAAATGTTTCCAATAATAAGCTTGAATTTCAAATTGGTGAAAATAAACTAGAAATTCAATCAATTGTTTTATCGACCCCAAAAATCATCGAAAACAAAACAACTCGTATAATTTTCAATAAAAAAACATTCGTTTTTTCAAATTAATGTTCAACTTCGAAATCTTTTACGGTTTGGTTTTCTACGCTTGAGCTGTGTCTTACATACTTGGTGAGACAAATGAATCGGTTCTTGGAAGACCGGTTCATTTACTCTTTAACGGCATACTTTCTGATGACTTGTAAATAATCATGTTTTCATTTTTATCTAAATAAAGGTTAGGTTTTTATATTTTCTCCTTCCACTTGGGTTGACTGTGGGGACACAGTCAAAATCAAGTGTGGGGGGGAGACTCATCTTCATTTTTTTTCATGGTTTATTATTGCTTTAAAATAAAATATATATAAAAAAATCCAAAAAACAAATTTTCTTTTGATTTATTTTTAAAAGAAACACTATAAGGTAAATATATGGCTTTGTTTTATTAAATTGAAATTTTTGAAAATTTATTGTTCTTAACAAAAATAAAAATGATGTTTGATTACAAATAATAATGGCTTAACTAGTATATAGGAAGATTCATATGTGTTAATTATGAAGTACATCCTAATTGAAAATCTTTGTTTTAAAAAGTGGTTGATTTAAAGTAAAGGATATAACATTTTTTTTGTCTTCTAAGTTAAATGGTGCTAAGATGATTTTGCAAAACTCCCTCTGAAAAAAATATAAAAATAAAAAATAATAACGTCCAAGTATTCACTCTCATTTAAAAGTCCTCACGGTTATGCATGTGTGATTACTTGGAATTTTTGATTATGTGATTTCATACTCATTTAAAAGTCCTCACGGTTATGATGTATGGAACACATGTAAAAAAAAGACTTAATAAAAACCACCTACGGTCGATAGTGTATGCATGAAAGTGTGTGCACTCGCCATGCTCTATACTCCCCTCACATAAGCCCGAAAGGCAGTGCATGGGTGGTATATCTGGCCTCAGTTTATCTGAGCTAGGTGTGTAATTTTTCTTGCAAATAATGAGAGAGCAAGCAACTAAAATCCTAGCACTATTTTTACTTATTTGATTTTATTTGTTATTGAAAAGAAATGAAAATACCACTTTGATAAACTTTGATAATCAACTAAGGATCTATTTTATAATTACACTTTGTTATCAACCGAAACAATAAGTTAAACTATTGTCTATTTGTTATGATAACTTGATTTTTGTTGGAAATTTGACAAGTAAATGACTTAAATTTTCAAGATAATGACCAAAACCAATATTTAACTTATCTGTGCCGATTTAAAAATAAATCCTTAATTTTGTAAATATTTCAGAAACTTGCATTCATCTCTTTGTAAATAAATCTTACATTTTGTAAATATTTTCATCCTGCATTTGGATTTTTGTGGGTAGTATCCGCTGAAAACCCTCACAAGATAACACTCGTCCTACTGGGGAGACCCAGAGGTTTAACGGCATGTTGCATATGCTCAATGCAATCGTGCTCCCTACGAAAACGGATTTATCTTGGTTTTTCCTTTATTCGAGGACGAATAAAAAAATAAGTGTGGGGGTATTTGATGTGCACGTAAATGTGAATATTTTTACCACCATATTTAATCTATTTGAATTAAATAAATGATCATATCGGGTATTTTAACTTGTTTAAACCAAAAATTCAAATTATTCCAAATTGTCACATATTCATCTTCATATATGGGCAAAACAGTCATTTGTGTGCATATATTTCTTTGAGAAAAAATAATTGAAAATTTATATATATTTTTGTAGGAATTTGATCTCAAATAGAAGTGGTTTCATGAAGATATACATGCACAAAAATAATACAAAGGAATGAAGATGGAAATAATTCAAAGTGAAGAACATGGAGGACCCCACCTACCCACCTACCTTAATGTACAAATTAAAGGCTAATGCACATGCTTTTGGAGTTAATAGCTTCATGTACACTTAATGGGGGATTAAGACATGTTAATGATTACTTGGCCTCCACATTTCCTAAGGGGCATTTTGGGCATTCCCCAAAAAAATGAATTAGGGTTTTAACACTTGTATAAATACCCCTTATGTTTCATGTAACATCATCTCTTCTCTTAGTCTCTCTTAGGCCTACTTTTCTTTAGCTTAGTTTAGATCAAAATAAAAGAAAGCTCTCTTTCTCTTTTCATGGCTACTTAGCCATTTTTATTTTATGTAATTTTCTTTTATGCAAGTTAATTAGCTTATCTTTTCATTTTTCTCTCTTTTTCCTCTTCGTTTTGCTTTCATGTTGTTAGCTACATTTGTTAATAAAATGACAAATATGAGAAGCTAAACCCCTTCAATTTAGGGGTAATGAAGCTATCTAATTAATGTAGTTTCAACATTTTATCAATTCATGCTCTCTTTTTGTGCTTAATGAGAATGATTGAAGTGGTTTAATTTGTTGTCTTTGCTTTGAATTTGATAGTCTATATTGTTGACACCAAATAGGCTATGCTTAAACAATCACTAACACAAATGCCTCTTCATCAATATATGATTATGGCATAAGAAAGCAATTTGAAATTAAAATTTGATGGTCTATGTTTCTAATCAATAGTTAATAGGCCATACTTAAAATAGATTTCATTTTCATTTTCTTTGTCAAGTTTCATGAAAGTTAGTAAGCGTTTTAAGGGGTGTGTTATAGTTTGATGGCTTATGTTGGCTAATCAATAGCTCAAATATGCCATACTTATGATAAACACATCAATTAAAACACTAATGACCATAAAAGAGAGATCATGATTTCATGTGTTGAGCTACATGATTTAGAGAGTGGATTTATTCTCTAAATTGTCGTTTAACTCTCATATTTGCATTTCTTTTCTTTTTGTTAGTTAGTTCATATTCTCATTTTCTAGCTTAAACACACTCTTGACTTTGGTATAATTTGACTGAGTAGGAAATTTAAATCAACAATTCCTTGTGGATCAACCCGTATTCGCCGCGTGCTACATTCGTACACCGTGCGCTTGCGGTTAATTTTAATTTAAATTCGTTCGGCGGTTTTCTAAACCGATAGAATTTCCGTCGACGAACAATGGACTACTGGGACTATTACGTGTTAGGGGCTATATGGGTAACCCCTTAATGCTAAGAAAAAGTAAGTTTATTTTACTATTAGAATTATTTTAATAGAGAAATATTACTACATAGTAAATAGTTCAACGGATCCTTAGGAGGTGTGAATCCCGAGAATCTCTTAAGTTACTGCACTCATATTTATTTCTGTTAATTTAACTCACATAAGATCTTTTAGTTCTGACTCGAGTGTTTTGTCTTTTCAATTCGCTTGGGTCAGTCCGAGCGTTTTAGGATTTGAAGATTTTATTCTGGAGGATGAAGACGAAGGTTTGTAGTACTATTATCTACTATATTATTCCACTACACTGTTGTATTCCGCTGCATTATTGATATTCTATGGTATGTATAACTCTGATATATATTGTAAGTATAATTAAATATTTTGAAAAACAGCTTCAAGAATTGTATATTTGATTATTATATTTTACCCTTCCGCCCTGAGATTCTGTTATGTTTTATTTCTTTCTCGTTTTTCTTATTTACCCCATAACAATCCGCCCTTCCGTATGGTTTGAATTGTCACGTGTCTCGATTTAAAGCGTGCGAAAAGGCGGGCCGTTACAGCTGGTATCAGAGCTTTGGTTTAGCGATAAACCTTAGCTTTGTGGGGTTTGACTCTTTACTAATAGGGTAGTAATACCCTTTGGTGAGTCGCTGAGTGTATATATGAGAGAGCGTATTTGTTAGTGTGATAAAAAGGTTTTTATATTGTGTTAATTTGTTTTGTTTTGTATTTATAAATTCTGCTTGATGCATGGGACGCTATGACATCAATAGGGATTTTTAAACATCTAATAGGACAGACCGATATAATATTTGTTTTTAATATAGGTGAATGAAATAATTTTGCCTATTATAGTTTTATTTATATAATTTTTTTTAAAATGATAAATATTTGATCGCAATGGATTGGTTGATTAGGTAACGAAATTTATAAATAATAGTTGAAATAAGATTTAAGATAAAATAAATGAAAATTGGAAATTTAGAACTTGAGTTTCGGGGTTTTTGAAACTTTCTTTCAAATGATTTCGGAATATAACGGTAATAATATTATTAGAAGTATTTTCTGATATAAGTATTTCAAAATGATTTGAAAGGGTTGTTTTAAAGAAAATTTGAAAAGAATTAAGTTCTGTACTTCCCTCTCTGTCGCAGGAAAATAATTTCGGTGATGGCGGCCGCATCATCGACATTTATTTTCGAGTTTCGAAGTGGGAAGGCCACGGTAGTAGTTTTACTACGGATTTTATTTATAATAAAATATAAAATTCTGATTGTTAAGTATAACGGATATATAAGTTTTAAGTATAAACCTTTATCTATTATCTTTAAAAAGATTTGAAATTTAAACCCGGGATTTAGTTCTCAAGTTCCGATTTATTAATAGTTTCCATTATTTTAGTGAAATGGAATGTAACTAACTTATAATTGGAGCCTGTAATTAAAATAAGAAATTTAATGCAAGGTTATAAATTAAAGTAAAAGAAATGAGGTAAAACTTGTATAATTTTTTAATTACATTCTTAAAGCAGATATATAACTTACCATATTATAAAGTTACAATGTAATAAGAAAATGTAATGGGAAATCTTACAAGTAAAACTTGAGTTAATGAAAGTATTCAACGAATTCGCAGTTATAAACAAGAATTTAATGTTATAAACTTAAGTACGACTGAAAGGCCACTAATTAAATATAATTGCAAGGTTATAAAGAAATGATACTAAACTTAAGTTAGAATGGAAATCTTACTATAATAAAATATGATAGAAGTAAATGTTGAAGTTAGTTATTTCAATAAACAGAAAGATGAATACTATAAATAAATGAAACTAAGTAGTATAAATGAATGATAATGAACTTAAGTAAACAGTTGAAGATATCTATAAATATAAATTAAAGGAAAAAAAATAAATGCTATGAAATTGAAAATTTACTTGATTTATTGTTGAAATTGTTGTTTGTTTTTGGTTTATGGTTGTTTGGGGTAAGGATACTTTAAAATTTGTTGAATGAATGAATAATCTATTTAGTTTCATCTAGTACTGTTGAGTAAATGGTGAGCTTAATAGTTTATTTTTCATTTTGTACAATTTAAGGTTTTTAATCCCGGACAGCTATTTTTTTGTTACTATGGATGGTTGATTTTATCAGGCTTTATATTGTGGCAGTATGTTGTAATTGCAAGTTATTGTTGTTTGGATTGATTTGGTTGTTATGGTTGAAGCAACTTTTATTTCATTTAAATAATTATTAACTCTTTTAGATTATATAAGTGAGATACAGGTTATGGAAGCAATTGTTATTGCTTTTGGTTTCATAATTAAGCGTAATTTCCCGACGAATAGATACGTTTTTGGATTACGGTTTTATAGCGCTATTATATTATTATTTTTCCCGTGCCGGGATACATTATTTTTGAAAAATTTATGTTGTATATTAATAAAATTGACATTATATTTTCTCCCGAGCCTCCCCGTACAATGGAGACTCCGCCGAAATTTTCCATAAATTTCGGACTTAGAGAAAAATTTGAAAATGTTTTTCCAAACTTTATCAATTTGAGTATAAAAAGGTTTAATGGTTATAAATTTGTATATTTTGTTTAAAGTAATTAATTTTGTAAGTTTAGTTGTGTATAAAGTTAATATTTTGATTTCTTAATTCTTCTTTTCCTTTACAGGGATGAAAAGTTTTGAGCGAGGGAGAGTGTAACGACCCGTAAATTTTGATAAATAAATTGGTTAGTTTAATTTAATTTTGCAATTTAATTTAGGAAGAAATAAAAAAATTATAATTAACAATAAAGCAAATGTTGAAAATGAAATGAAACCATGGAAAATAAAGCTAAGTATTAACAGTTGAATTGAAATTACGAATAAATTGAAGTAATGTAAATTGTTATACTAGGGTAAGAATTGAGTATAAGAAAACAAAGGTAAATAGTGAATTTATGAATTAATAATAATAAATAGTAATTGAATGTCTTGTAAGAAGTTATAATATTGTGTGGAAAGGGAAAACTTATAAAAGTATGAATGAAAGTAGGCATTTAATTAACCAATGCAATAGTATTGATTTAAAGAAATTGTATGTAAATTTAGGGTAGTATTGTAAATGGTAGTTGATGAATAACCAATTCAATGCAATCCAAATTTGATTGAAACGACTGTTTAGGTTATAATTGAATGTAAATTAAAATAGAAAAGTAAACTTATTATAAGGTAGTAACTTGTGTAATAAAAAGATGAAACCAAGTAAGTAAATTTATTGAGAATATTTAACCGTAATTAATGTATATATTTGGCAAAGATATAATAAATGAAAATAGGATAGTTAATAACAAAGAAGTTAGAAAATTTGAATAGATTTAATGTAACATTTATACAACTGTAAGATGTAAAAGGGCGTATAATAGTGTAATAGATAAGTACCCATTTTGACATCAACTTTAAGATGGTAAGTTATAATTGATTCATAATAAGGAAATCAATTGAATGGATTTATTTGAATGGTAATTGACAATTAATGAATGTATTAAAATTTTAAAGGTCATAACTGATTTCATTTAAATTAATTTTTGGTAATCAATTTGTAATGAATCTAAATTTAACGTTTTGTGATTTAAATTTAAGTAATAATCGGAAATCAATGTTGATTATACTCATAAAATGTCAGTTTATTTAATAGCAAGATTTTAAATAAATAAACAGTTTTATTTAGATTTCAAGGGATAATTAATGAAGTTAGTGTGAAATCAAATTGCAATTAATTGACTTATTTTGTGCAGTTAGGGTAGATTTGATTTGGCATTGAAGGTGGTTAATTCTATAAGATGTAATAAATGTTAATTTTGTTTATAATATGAAGATTGGTGTATTTAAGGAGTGAAAACCAAGATTTATTAATTTATTTGAAATTTAATAAATTGTAAATAAGTGGGAGATAATATTAAAATATTACATAAATGAGAATTTAGATGAAAGGTGAAAATGTTAATGTAATGGATTTTGATTCCAATATTTATTTCATCCGTGTTTTAATAATGAATTGAATAGTAGAATGAAAAGTAAATTTAATAGAAATTTTGGAAGTCAAATTTATAATTTCTGAATTGAATGGAATTGAGATTTATAGTGGAATTGATAAATTTATCAAATGTGAATTGATTTTTTTTTATTTGTTTAAAAAATTGTAAATGTTTGAGAAATATAAAGGTGATAAAAATTGCCAATTTTAGAATTGAAATTTAAAATTGTATTTAGTTAATTAATTATAAATTTATTTAACTAGTGTAAAAATAGTCATTTTGGCCACTGACTTGGATTTCGACGAAACTAGTTTCATCGGTTCCGTAATGGTGAATTATTGTAGGGTTTTAAGTTTCGTAGCGATCGTACTTGTCGTTTGATCGTACAAACTCGAAGCGCCTTGAAATCGACAAATTGAAATTAATTCAAATCAATTTATAAAATATTGATTTTAGCATATTGTTCGTCGACGGAAGTTCTATCGGTTTAGAAAACCGTCGAATGAATTTAAATTAAAAATAACCGCAAGCGCACGGTACACGAATGTAGCACGTGGCGAATACGGGTCGATCCATAGGGAATTGATGATTTTAAAATTCTATACAATCAAATCATACCGGAGTCGAGAGTGAATAGTTAGAAATGTAAGAAACTAACAAAAACTAGCAAAAGAAAATGATAAAAATATGAGAGTTAAAAGAACAATTTAGAAATAAATCCACTCTCTATATCATATAAATCAACAAAATGAAGTTATGGTCTCTCTTTTCTTTTCATTAGTGTAATTAGTTGATGTGTTTATCCTAAGTATGATATATTTGTGCTATTAATTAGCCCAATATAAAGCATCAAACTATAACACAACCACTAATACACATTTAACTCTCATGAAATATGACAACGAAGTTGAAATAAAAATCTATTTTAAGCATAGCCTATTAACTATTGTTTAGAAATATAGGCTATCAAATTTCAATTTCAACATTCATTTCTTTGCCATAATCATATTTAGATGAAGAGGCAATTTGTGTTATGTTTGTTTAAGCATATCATATTTGTTATGAACAACATAGACTATCAAATTCAAAGCTAAACAACATCATTAAACCACTTCAAGTGTTTCCATTAAAGCACAAAAGAGAGTATAAACATCAAAATGTTGCATCTACGTTCTAGAGAGCTTCATTGCCCCTAAATTGTAGGGATTAAGCTATCATAATTGTTATCAAATCAACAAATGTAGAAAGCAACATGAAAGCAAAAAGAAAGGAAAATGAAAGCTAATGGAAAAGACAACTAATCTAATTGCATAAAGGTAAATCTACACTATTACATAAGAAGAGAAGAAGCATGTAAATAAAAGAGAATTAACATTGCAAAAAGAAAAGAAAATTACATGAAATAAAATGGCTAAGTAGCCATGGAAAGAAAGAGAGCTTTGATTTATTTTCTAAACTAAAACTAACTAACTAAGAGGAAGATGGCTACATGAAACATAAGGGGTATTTATACAAGTTAGAAACCCTAATGCTTATTTTTGGGGAGTACCCAAAATGCCCTTCGAGGAAGTGTGGTGGCCAAGTTATCATTAGCTTTAATAATCCCCCACTTAAATGTGCATGAAGCTTTAAATTTTTTTTAGCATATGCATTAGCCTTTAATTTGTACATTAGGTAGTGGGTAGGTTGGGTCCTCCATGTTCTTCACTTTGAATTATTTCCATCTTCATTCCTTTGTATTCATTTTGTGCATGCATATTCCTTCATGAACCCACTTGTAATTGAGTGTAATTTCCTACAAAATAATATAAAAATTTCCAATTAAATGTTCTCAAATTAATATATGCACAAAAATGACCATTTTGCCCCTGGATGAAGATGAATATGTGACAATTTCAAATAATATGAATTTTGGTTTAAACAAGTTAAAATACCCAATATGATCATTTATTTAATTTAAAAAGAATAAATATGGTAGTTAAAATTTGCACATTTACATGCACATCACATAACTTCTTCATACGATGGAATTTGGACTTGAAACCTTTTCCATTGCCTTTAAAATATTTTAAAACATCTATTTTGATATATGGGTTGACCCAATTTCGTTCCGGAGTCAGAACGGGCTTTTTGGGCCATTTCATCGTAGCACGTACATCTATTTTATCTGATCTATTCTATTTCAAATCTATATATAAATATGTTGTTATAAACTCTAGTTTCCTTCATTCTCATTTGTCTGTACATACATCTTCTTCTCAACTCTTCCTTTCTGATGGCAGACAAATGAATTCTAAATGCAAAAAACAAATCAAATTCAAAATCAAAGCAAAAATTCAAACTCCACAAAATATAGCAAATTATATATGGATTCGAAGCTCTCGAAGAGCGTAACCCAGATCTATGATTCGTTTTCCTAATTGGATGATGCTTTGGCCAGAAATTGGTCAACCAGCCATGGCCGTTCATCACGCGACGATCAACATCGATAGATCGTCAAATCAATTATACCGTCGCGTGGAGAGGACAGAGAGGAGCTCATCGGCATGATTTGTGGGGCGAGTTGATGGTTAGATCGAGCGTAGTAATTCGATTAGGGTTTTAAACCCGGTGCGGGGGCTGTTAGATTTGAGGCGACCGGAGTGGCTCGTATTGCCAGGCAAGGGGTGGCCTGAAGTGGAGAGGCGGACGGCGACCTGATTTTAGTAGTGGGTCATGTGGCGGCTTGCGTTCGAGAGGGGAGACGGCGGCTCGAGTAGGGTTGCAGCAGTAAAAAATTTTTTTGCGTTCTTGGTCTCGCTTTTTGGAAGAAGCTCGTGCGTACTATGCTTGGGCTGTGAGAATATTTGTGACGTGGCATGTAGGTCCTTTTATTTATTTCTTGTTTTATTTTAATTTAAATTCAGAAACTTCTAATCAAAATAACTTTTGCATTCAAACTCCATTTTACGCGCAATTTTCTTTGTTAGGATCGTAATGAAATTCTGGACTTTTTGGCGTTGGTTTGGACGAATTCTGAGACGGTCAAATTTTTGGGTTTAAATTGGATTTAAATTCAATTTAAATCCAAAAGGTGAGTGTTTTAACCCACTTACAACTTCCAAAATTTCTTATGTTTGTTAAATAGATATATGATGTGATTTAAAATTAAATTATGGTTGTTTGGCATATTTTTAATCATCATCTCAGTTAATTTCACTTATTTAAACTAAATTGCTTTTTAATTTATTCATTGCATTTAAACTGCCAGTTAAATTGTTAATTAATTATTCATTGCATATAAACTGCCAGTTAAACATTTATTTAATTTATTATTGAATATAAACTGCTATTTAATAACCGTTGTTTATTATCCGTTCTATATTGATGCTATTGATTGAATTTGATGATGATTGTGACAAATTGTTGATGGTTGACATTGGATGAATGGATGCTGTATTTCATATTGTTACAAAGTGCAAGTTATTATGCATTTTCATTTCATTCGGGATTGCGGTTTGAAATGATATATAACCGTAAATTTTATTTTTAAATTGCGGATTGAAATGATAAATATCCGTATCACTTGACCATAGGATAGAAAATTTTATACACACACCGCGGTATATATATAAAAATATTTTGAAATGATTTTCTGTTTTGTAAAGAAGTATATATATATACGGTTTTATGAGATATTGATTTCGGATATTTGGCAAAGGTTATTTTATATATAGTTAAATTCTTGGTTTTAAGCTATGTATAAAATTGTTTAAAGTATGAAGTAAGTTTAATAATAAAGTTGATTTTATTAAAATATATTATGGATAAGTATTTACTAAAATTATATTCCAATATAGAGTTTATATTGATTTTTATAAATCAAAGTTGAGAAGATAGTTTTGAAATTGATTTGATATTTTATTTAATTAAGATCTTATTGAAATTTAGATTTTAAAAGAATACGGTGTTATAACTAAATTCAGGTTTAAGATGATTTAAGTGAATATATCTAGTCTAAATAAATTGAGGAATACTCTATTATTGAATTTGAAAGTTTTATTTAAAGGATACTGGATTTATTAAGTAAGTATTTCAAAAATAAATAATAGTAAAGTAAATTTGGCATATATATATATATATATATATATATATATGAATTGAAAATTTAGTTTAAAATGGTGGAATATTTAAAAATTTGAAATATATGGAAATTTAAATGGTTCATTTGGGAATTCAATTCTGTATTTGGAATTGATTTGAGAAATTAAAAAGCTAGTTTACTTTATAAAGTAATTTATTATTAAACCATTTAAGTATTGAAAATTTTGTTTCGAAGCTATGGGTTTAAGGTATATATATTTGAAAGTACTATGATTTTGGGAAAAAGAATATATTTTGAAATAAAATGATATCATATTGATTTGGGTTTTAAAATAGAAATGATATCGTATTTATAGGATTTTGAAATAGATATTATATTCTGGTTTTAAAGTATAAACTATTTTGAAAAGACCGCGGTGTTATAATAAAGTTTGTTTGTTAAAGAGACCAGGATCGGAAGTTGTCATACTCTCTGCTAACTCCGAAAACCACTTTAACAACCGTGTACGCGGTGGAGATTCCAGAATGCAGTAGGATGGTGGCGACGTTTCCTTTGAGGTAAATACGTGGTCCCAACTCCCGTGAGTTGGCATAAGGTGGCTATAATAGGAGCGATCGACCAGTTAATTGAGGTAGCACCTTTGATCGGACACATCCCTTCGATATTACACTTTGACTTTTGGATTGATTCGGTTGCCACTTTTGATTTTTTTTATTTGGGGGTGTGGCTTGAGGTGGGCGGTAGCTGCGCACACGCGTTACCACCGATCCGGAATCGTAATTGGTATATCTACCCTGGCATTGCCTAATTGTGCCGTGTCACCTACCCTATCGCGCCTTGTACGAGTTTGGATTTCTCCTGTAGCCCGTGTGGTATCCTCTGGTGGCTTCCGATCAGGAGGGACCATGATATTGGATGGACTACTGGGACTATTACGTGTTAAGGGTTCTATGGGTAACCCCTTAATGCTAAGAAAAAGTAAGTTTATTTTACTATTAGACATTATTATAATAGCGAAATATTTCTACATAGTAAATAGTTTAACGGATCCTTAGGAGGTGTGAATCCCGAGCATCTCTTAAGTTATTGCACTCATATTTATTTCTGTTAATTTAACTCACATAAGATCTTTTAGTTCTGACTCGAGTGTTTTGTCTTTTCAATTCGCTCGGTTCAGTCCGAGCGTTTCATGATTTGAAGATTTTATTCTGGAGGACGAAGACGGAGATTTGTAGTACTATTATCTAATATACTATTCCACTACACTATTGTATTCCGCTGCATTAATGATATTCTATGGTATGTATAACTCTGATATATATTGTAAGTATAGTTAAATATTTTGAAAAACAGCTTCATGAACTGTATATTTGATTATTATATTTTACCCTTCCGTTGTGAGATTCTATTTTGTTTTGTTTCTTTCTCGTTTTTCTTATTTACCCTATAACAAACCGCCTTTTCGTATGGTTTGAATTGTCACGTGTGTCGATTTAAAGCGTGCAAAAGGTCGGGATGTTACACTTTGTGCAGGCGGTAGAAGGTGGTGCTCAAGTCGGAGCTGCACATTTGGAAGTCGGAGGAGACGTGAAAGCGTGGCGGGCGAGGGATGGAGTGGTTCTGCTCGTGGCACGAGGCTGACGGGCTGTTGTTGTGGGTTTGGACGGAGAGTTGGTCGGTGAAAGGTCGATGGGCGGTGCAGGTTGGGCTGCGTTGTTCGATGGTGGTGGCAGTGCTGGGTGGTTGTGGAGCAATGAAGTGCATAATACGGCCGTATGGAGCAACATGGACGAGTAGAGGTGGGACATGGCCGGAGAAATAGGTTTGCGTGAAAGGGAGGGGAGGGCTGAGGTGCTCGGCTTTAAGGTGTAGGAGGAGCTACTGGAAAGGCGTGGATGGAGGAAGATGTTTTCGTAAGGTTTCGGCTTGGAACAGAGAGAGAGAGAGAGAGAGAGAGAGAGAGAGAGAGAGAGAGGTGAGGCGGTGGATGCTCCTGCTGGGAAAGCTTGGGTTACGGAAAAAATGAAGAAGAAGAGTAGCAAGTCCAGGAACAGATGCAACACTATTCGGCTATATATATTTTGTATATTTTATCTGCAAATATCAGAAGGAGACAGGGCAACGAAAAAAGAAAAAAAATCAACCAGTGAATAGTAAAGGATAGGCACGAGACTTAATGGGATATTAAAGCAAATGTCTATTTGTTATCAATCGGAGGACAACTGAATAGACAGAGGGAACACAAAAGACTCAAAATGGTTACCAATATGGGCTACCATTTCTCTGATTTCGCCGTGTACCAGACTTCGAAGTGCACAAATGAATATACTGCAGAGATCAGGACGACAAGGCGAACAGAACGGTGCGCAGATATTAGCGATTCGATCATCCTATCAAAAGTCGATATTCACTGCCAAACTGCTGCTAATTAGTTGAAAATAAGATAAACGTGGCTATAGAAGTTCAAATTTGGCAAAAAAAAACATCTCACTTAGAAAATCTAAAAATATTTAGATATCGATAATATTTTATTTATATCAATTTTAACTGATCTAAATTGAAATTGAAATTACACAATAGAACTAACATTCATATTTACCAGTGAAAATCTACCTTGTGCTATATTTAAATAGACGTATACCAAGTAGGCAATTTCATCGTTAAATTTAATTGTTTTATTTTCAAGAAAAATTCAATTATTTACGCAAATAAAATCATTAAAATTTATGAATCGTTACATCCGTTATATATAAGATCATCGCTTTTCAAATCAAGTTCTTCCAAAATCAATAGTTTTTGAAATAACTTCATACTTATACAAACCAGTTTTATATAAGAATCAAAAACTTTTTAATCAAATATTTATATAGAGTCAATGGTCTTGGAAATGAATCCATTTTCATATATCAATTCATTTTCAAATCCATATATGATCTCAACAATCATTTTCCCTTTCAAATCGAATATCCTTCAAAATTCCAAAGTTTCTAAATTTCTTATCAATTCTTTTTCACAACTTCAGTTCTATGTTTATGTCAAGCCATATAAAAATCAAATTTCTTTCCAATCAAATACTTTTCTTTAAACAATAGTCTTAAAAATCCCTTATTCTTATATAACATCCATCTTATTTAAGAATCAATTTTTTTTTTCAAAATCAATTACATCGCACGAAGAGCCGTATGGGATTGAACATCATTGCTTTATAAAAGTTTTCGAATTTAGATTGATTTTGCATACAAAATAGTCTGTAAAGCAGATTTGTATATAAAATATGTTTGCAACAAAATGGGTCACAACACTCTTCGAAAGTTTTTGAAGAGATAGTAATGAAGAATATAAATTGAAAATGAGCGTTATCTAACAAAAACTCCAAACAACAGGAAAGTCAATGCGTAGACAAGCAATTTAGAGTGGTTCGGCGTGTTGTCTACGTCCACTATGAAGTTTTTTGCAGTTTTGTTGATGCTCTTTCAATGATTACAAGTTGTTACAGCAATCAACAACAAGTTACAACTGGAAATTCGAAATTGACAGCAAGAATATGGTGTAGGATGATGGAGATCTCGATCCCACAGAGTCTGGGCGCTTGAGAGTCCAAAGATCCCTTCTCTGTAGTCTCTGGGGCTCTATTTATAGGCGTAGGAGGCTGATATTTCGCTCAATCTTCGGGAGACTCGTTCTGGCACGTGAGTGGGCCTACGCGACCAACCTCAGGAAGTTTCGACTTGATCGGCGATCGATACGAAGTCATTTCGTATCGATCAAGATGACGTCCAATTGAGCTGAAATTTGGTGTAGACTTTCCTCAGCATGTACGAAAGCTCCTGTGAAAATTTCATGGCATTTTGATCAGTGGATCATGAGTTATCGTCGATACGAAATGGGATTTCTCGGTGGCTGATTGGTTCGAATCCACCATTTTGAATCGATCCCTTTGACTCCATCAACTCACGTAGTCTTGTGATGATGTGGCACGCATACTTCACCTCGATCCGGTCTTTACTTCGAGTTGACCGCATCGACTCCATAAATCTCGCCTCGTTCGTATCGAGGGATGACACATCATCTTGGTCTACTAACTCAATGGATTCGAATAAGGCCTCACTGATGGATTCGAACTACTGATGTTCAATGGTTACGAACAAGTCATTCCTTGATGGACACGAAACCAATCGATGTGAACTAGAACCTTTCGATGGATACGAAGTAGGATAACCTGATGGATACGAAATGCCCTGCCCATGATGGGTTCGAAGAGAGGTTTCCACGATGGGTACGAAGTAGTAACCGTTGCCTCAGTTGATGGATGCGAAATGCTCTATCTGCCAATGGATACGAAGTAGGAAGATGCCAATGGATTCGAATAAGGAAGTGCTGACCGATACGAAGCGCGGTTTTATGATGGGTACGAAGACCATCGATAAGAACTCGATGGATTCGAACACAACCAAGTTTATCGATACGAACCGGTGCTCCTCGATGGATACGAAACCGCTGGACCCATGATGGATATGAAATTGATCGATACGAACTGGAGCTTGATGATCGATACAAAACCGAAGCTTTTCCATTCAACTTACATCCATCATAACTTGAGCATACGAACTCGGATTGACTTGAAACTTGGAAAGTTGGCTCTCTTGGCTTTGCTAGTCATGTCTTATCAATTATGGCTCAATCTGGACTTAGACAGAATTCACCGATATCCATAGCGAACTTTCGTACGTCTAATATCCCAGAAGAGTGATCCATGGCTTTCAATCACTTCCTTGCTATCTCGACCTTGCCAAAAGGTGGGATAAAATTTTCCCCCCAAAGTACGTCTTGTGGAAACATGACGTGCTTTGAAAAGCTATAGTTTCTCTTTGAACGATTGTCGTATTTTTTGCTGGAAGTTGTACTCCGTATCGCTGCTAGTTATTTTGTTTGTTATATTGATTTTCGTATCGACCCTCTCCTGAATCGACGCGAAATTTGAGTTGCAACAACGTTAGACAGTTGTTTTTGTGGAGTTCCTTCGTATCGACCCTCTCCTGAATTGATGTAAAAAGGTTAAAAAGTAGTCTTCACATCGATGCGAGTCGGAATGATGGATACGAAATGATCGCTCGTATCGACGAGCTTTGATGGATACAAAATTATTGTTCGTATCGATGAGTTTTGATGGATATGAAATTTCTGTTCGTATCGATGAGTTTTGATGGATACGAAATTCCTGTTCGTATCGATATGCAGTGGATGGAGTTGTGAACTTATTGATATGAACAAGGGCTTTGAGCCGATGGACTTCACAATCTTCAGCCGTCCTTGCTGCGTGCTTCGTATTGATGGATTTACTGTCCATTTCGAATCGATGGAAACACTTGGTCCGATGGGTTTGAACAGGGCGTTCGATTCGATTCGCGGTTTGACCGGTTGCGACCGGTTAAGTAGACTGGGAGGCAAAACGACCCAATTCCTTCTAGGCTTCATATAAATACTTCGGACTTAGCCATTTTTTCACTTTTTCACTTTTACTGTTGGCTTATACTTTCTGCGCTTTCTTATCGATAAAGAGCCCAAGAGAACGAACTGGTTTAGTCGGAACGATGAAACTCGAAATTTTAACCATCCATCTTGCTTTTACGACCGGTTTTGATGGATTTGAGATCTAGACGAGTGAGAGAAAGATTGGGGATGGAGCGCGGCCATGGAGTTGAGGCCCTTTTGGAGAAGAAGGAGTTGTGAAGGAACGACTTTGCCTTCATTTCGTGTCGATCTATAATTGGAGTTTTTGAATCGATCCAGATTATATGATTTCGTGTCGATACGAATATGAGAGCGGCGATCGATGCGAAGCCTGTTTTTTCAGATCGATGCGAAATGGTGTGCCCTCGATCGATACGAAACGTATCGTTTCGAACTCGATCGATACGAAACGTATCGATTCGAACCTGATCGATACGAACGTATCAATTCGAACATGGTCGATACAAAAAATGATGTATCTCTAACTTGTTACGAATTTGAACTGCGACGACGGATTCCAAGTTGAAATTAGACGAATTTAGAGAATTTTTGCACATTAAAATATTTGACTCCAACGAGCTTCTGCTTTGCATGACTGAACTTGACCGTAGAACGACATATTGGACTACCTTTCGAAGCTCGTCGATGGAACCGTAACTTAACAAAAATATAACGAACTCGGATCGATCGTTTGCATCTGGATGGCACGGTTGTGACGGTCAGCGATGACTATCATTTCCGGTCTGATTCTCAGAGTTTTTTCGTTCATACATTTCAGTTTATTCCGTAGAATTTGCTCAAGTAATGCACAACACTGCATGACACATCATACACTTCACACGTGGGGAACACATGGGCTCTTCAGCATCTAACGATGATTTCTCGTGAGTTAGCTAGTTATGGAAACTTCAATTTCACAGCCGCAAGAAACTTAGAGTTCAGTCCCTCCCGTGCTTGAAGTACCGGAGATTGTGGTTGAGGTTATCGGTCTAGCTCCGGACGAGTTACCTGACGCATCCTTCATTAGTAACCCATCAGACTCTGTTCCGTCCAACATTTCGGAAGACATGCTAGGAAAAATATGCTTAAGGCATGGTTTGTCAATGGACGACGTATTATTGCCGGGACCAAATGATAGACCGCACAATCCACCGGGAGGATATACCGCATTTAGTCTCCATGCATGCGCAGCAGGGACACTCCCTCTATTTAACCAGTATATAAGAGAAGTATTGTCGTTTTTGGGGATCGCCCCATCTCAGCTACATTCGAACGGATATGTGTCACTCAATAGCTTGTTCATTACATTTATGGAGCATCTTTATCGATCGCCACTCCCTATTGAGATCAGATACTTGTTCAACTTCAAGAGTCGGGCTGATAGTCCATCTTTCACATTCCTGGAGGCGGTAAGAAATTGCCAAGTGGTCACAGGGGCTTGGACTAGATTGAGCTACTTCAAAACGGAGTGGTTTTATGTTAGATGCCCCCCAGGACTTGCTAGGCGACGACTATTTAGGCGTGAGTATTGCTATCTTCTCGGGTAGTTGATAAAACTGATGTAGATGAAGTCAAACTCACATCTCTTTTTCTTTTCAGCCATAATCCAGCGACCCGAAGGTGAACGTTTCAAGGAGATAGTTCGTATCTTCCAAGAAATTCCAAGCGAAGAGAGGAAAATCGAGTTGCTATTGACGGATAGGAATCTTAGGATTCTTGGGCTGATTAAACGAAGACAAAGTATAATGCTCTACGGTGTGTTAAGGACTGTATCGAAAGAAAAAGTTAAACGAAGAAAGCCTACAGTTGTCATAATTGAGGAGGCTAACTCCGAGAGAACTCACACCGATGAAGAACCATTGGGCGAATCTGTGGATGTAGCCCAGGATACCGAAGAGCAAAGAAAAGGCAAGGCAGGCGTTGTTAAGCCACCTAAAAAGGGAAGATGGAAATCGGTTGTCACGGCCCGACCCGCCTTTGGAATTAGAATTTCAAATATGTCTCCCCCAAGAAATGAGAATCTTTATGAAGGGCTCGCCGATATTCCAATTTCGGACAATGTGTCCTTGCAGCATGATGTCGAAATGGACGAACTTTCAGAAGCCATAGTTTTAAGCGAGCCTCTGCCCACTAGTGCGGTTGACACATCCGGTTGGCCGGGGTGTTGCACCTACATTCACACTTCATGGTACTACACGATTTCTTAGTGTAATACGCTCACTGTGAGAGATCACTAACTTCGTTTTATGTTTTTGCTTCGCAGATACCATGTCTGGTCGAGGTTCGATGCTCGGCAGCCTTCGCAGCTAACAGAAGTCTTCTTCATATTACGAATCATATAGGAGAGAAGGAGATAGAGATATGACCATGGGTACTCGAGTCATGAGCGCTTTGATAGAGACTAAGATTATAGGCGTCGGTCTCGATCTCGCACGCCACCTCCTAGAGCTCCTGCACCGCCTCCGGTTCACGTTTCAAGGCCTTCAGAAACTTCACGGCACAAGCCGTCTTCCCAATCATCAAGGTCAGACACTTATCGCAGAACGGAGATTGCGGCCCCCCGACAACAAAGCAAACATTGACTGAGCCTTCGGGGGAAGGACCAGCGAGGCTTGCTCAACTAAAGAAAGATTTCCCTGAGATCTGCTTTGACGGGTTCATCTTCCCCCCGCATCTGAAAAGGATACCAGCGTCAGTTGCACCTATGATGCATGATTATCTCTCTGATATATTTTTCCAGTATCAGGTATGGTCAAAGACCGCGAAGAGAGCGTCAAAGGTGGCCTTTGACCGGGCGGTCGCGATTGAGAAGTTGGAGAAGGAACTTGGTCAAAAGGACCAAATTATTCAAGTGCTCGGCAGTGAAGCCGAGTCTTCTCGCAAATCAGAGATTGAGGCTCTTAGAAAATATGATGAAGCCCAGGCAGCAATGGATAGGATGAAGCGCGAGCATTATGCTAAGGTTGAGGACATGGGCCACCGAAACACCATTGTAACCGCCGAGCGGGATGCGGCCTTGAAAGAGCTAAACGAGCCCAAGGCCAAAATTTCGGAGAATATGAAGGAGAGGGACACCGCTAACGTTTCTGCACAGGAAGCGTGCGATTAGGCGGCGGAGTTTTGGAGGGAAAGAGATGCGGCCTTGGAAAAGGTCTGCGAGATGGAAGCCGAAGTCGATGAGAAAGTTCGGCAGGCAGAGATCAAGCTCGAGATGGAGATTGAAGAGCTTCTCATTACTTATAATGCCAATGTGCTGAGGCATAGAAATTTGGCGTGGCTCGATGATTATCCGACATACTTATTCAATGCCTGGAATTTTTTAGTTGAAGAAGAGAATACAACACAGCCGGGGGAAGCTTTTGATGAATTCGAGTTGGAGAACCGTATATTGAATGATGATGCAAAGAAGGTTCTCCACGATTTTATGATCTCTCATGCAAAAGAGAGACTGGGTACCCAACACATAGAGGTTGGTGAGGGTTCTGGCGTTGCACACCAGCTACAACTTCTGGGATGATTACTTCATCTGGATCCGAGCCGATGCCAGTGATTGAGCCGCAGTTGGTCCCAGGCTACGACCCTGAGAAGCCACGCTTATCTCCCATAAGGGAACATCCTTCAGAAGCTGTTCAGCCAGCCACGAGCCGAACTGAGGAAGGTACTTTGTACAATTCTTGTGTGTATTTGAAGTGACGGGCTTGTTCTTGAAGTGTGTTCTGACAACTTCTTTCTTTCTTGTCCGGTGAGCAAAGTTACACCGACAGCGCCTCCTGCAATCCATGAATTGTACCAAGTGCAGGAGGCCATCACTACTGAAGCGGTTATCACGACTATGGTCGCGCCGACGGGGATGACACTAGGGAGCTCACTGTCTTTGGATGAGAAGATGATGAATGAGCTTTTAGGTCAAGGAAGTGATCCTTTTGCGGACATGCCGTTCGTTCTTGGTGCGTTCCCACCTGTTTCTATTGTTTCGTCATAGTCCACCACTACCTAACGTGAATCTTGTGCCGCTCGTGAGGCTGAGATACTGGCTCAAATCAATGCATAGATGGAAGCGGCAACACACGGTGGTAATTCTGAGAGTGTTACGACGACTGTCGGTCCCACTCCTCTTGAGGTGATATCTTCTGGGGACACGCTTGTCGGAACTAGTGTGCCCATTCCGCCCCCGGTGGTAGACCCGACTCCTCCGACTCCTCCAGAAGTGAATATTCCTTTAAGTTCAAGTTCGGAGGAAGACGTCGATATCATGCCTTCATCAGAGGAAGATCCGCCAATGGGTACGGGGTCGAAGCGGAAGATTGTTAGCGGTTCTAGTAGTTCTGCATTGAAGAAAAAGCCGAAGAAGAAATAGTAGATAATCCCCCTTTGGTGTATTTTTGGCAGTTAGGAAGTTGTTTTTAATTTTCTTTCATAGGCCATGTATAGATGCAGGCTCGGCCCCCTGCTAGTAGGAATTTTTTGGAATGACTTGTACACGAATCTTCACATACAATTAGTTGAAATAAGATTTAGTTTCTCTGCTTCAACTCTCATTTCTTTTGTGCTTAAGTATTTGCAGTATTTGGCTTTCTGTCCAGTGCACTTGTGGTGTTTTTACCGTCAAGTAGAGTTCGTTTTATTCATCAAGTCCGAAGGTCCTGATCACCAGCCGTGATTGATGAATGAGTTGAACTTTGGACATTGTGTCACTTTGGTCAGCGGTTAACACTTGAGCTTTTGCCCCCAGCTTCGGGGGGAATAGCATTTGTATTTCGATGGTCGATCACACCTATTGCAAATCTTGACCACATGTCCACACTCCGGGGACTTAGGATAATCTGTGATCGATAATCTTGTTCGCACACTGGGAATTTGAGAGTTATCGATGTTTGTAACACAGTTCGCACTTCAGGAACTCTAACTTGGCATTTGTACTTTAATTCACACTCTGGGAATTTGGAGTCAGCATGTATATTTCGGTTCGCACTCCGGGAACCTGGAATTGATGTTTACTCTTCAATTCACACTCTGGGAACTTGGAGTTAGCAATTATGTTTCGGTTCGCACTTCGAGAACCTGGAATTGATGTTTATACTCCGAATCACGCTCTGGGAATCTGGAGTTAGCATTTATGTTTCGGTTCGCACTCCGGGAATCAGGAATTGATGTTTGTACTCCAACTCACGCTCTGGGAATTTGAAGTTAGCCGGTAGATGGTCAGTCATATCTATTTGGGCTTTTAGGAGTCCGTTCACACTATGGGAATGATGGATTTGATGTTTATACTCTAATTCATGCTCTGAGAACTAGGAGTCCGTTCACACTCTGGGAACGATGGATTTGATGTTTATACTCTAATTCACGCTCTGGGAACATGGAGTCCGTTCACACTCTGGGAAAGATGGATTTGATGTTTATACTCCAATTCACGCTCTGGGAACTTGGAGTCCGTTCACACTCTGGGAACGAAGGATTTGATGTTTATACTCCAATTCACGCTCTGGGAACTTGGAGTCCGTTCACACTATGGGAACGATGGATTTGATGTTTATACTCCAATTCACGCTCTGGGAACTTGGAGTCCGTTCACACTATGGGAACGATGTATTTGATGTTTATACTCCAATTCACGCTCTGGGAACTTGGAGTCCGTTCACACTCTGGGAACGATGGATTTGATGTTTATACTCCAATTCACGCTCTGGGAACTTGGAGTTAGTTGTAGGAATGTCGTGTGTCGGTCCAGTTCAGCCTTTGATGTGACGGCTTGCCCCCGAGCTGAGGTTTCACTTAGTGAGTGGCCGGTCGTATCACAGTCACTCGCTATTTGAATAAATTCCATTGTTCGATGGAACTTAGCTCTTCGTGCGTCGTGATTGTTGAATGTCACATTTGGTGAATCACAGCTCTAGCTTGAAGAGATAGTAATTTATTGCTAGAACGGAAAAACATGGCAAAGTCAGTGCCTTATGATAAATTCAAACTTCAAAATGCAAAGGAAATTGCAAAGTATTCATAGGCTAGATAGAGCCTGTCATGTGTAACAGTGACGAAGATCCTCGTCGTTCCAGGCTCCTGACAAAGTGGGTCCGCCGCTGACGGCATTTATCACTAGTCTCCCGTTGGGACGGATAGCGTTCTCCTGTCTCAGATGATCAGATTCATTATTTTGATTTGATGGGCCTGCTCCTCCAGGCTGCGGTGCCCGCACAAACTGTTCCAGCATTCTTTCTCTAATCAATTTTTCTACGAGATCTTGTAAATGAGGACATTCGTTTGTATTGTACCCGTAGCTTTCATGAAACCTGCAAAAATTTCCCTTCTGAATTTGCCTCTCTGACGACGGTTTTGGAACAGGTTTTTTGTATTGAATTGTATTACAGGTTTGTAAATACAAGTTCTCCAGTGATGTATTCAAAGGAGTGTAACTGTCAAACATAGGATTCTTGCGCTGTGGGCCACAATTTTGATCTCGCTTTCTAGTTTGATTCACGTTCTTTCTTCACTGAGTTTGTTTGTTTTAAAGGTTCAACTGAACTTTTCTGAATCACTCATCGGACTGTTTGATTGCGACATTGCTTTAGATCCCTTCCGTGCTTGGCCCTGCATCAGTTTTCTTCCTAGACTGTTTCGCATCTTCCCTTCTCAGGAATTGAGCCGCCTGGGCGTGGAAACGGTCCAATGATGCAGGTGGTTTTCCAGCCAACCAGTTGCCAAACTCAGAATCGGGGTCAATCCCCTTAGTCAACGCCATAAGGATGGAGTTATCATTCGGATTGCTAATTTCCGCACATGCAGTATGGAATCTTTCTAAGTAGTGTCTGAGTGTCTCTCCAGGAGCTGGGGTGATGCTAGACTGTGTGTTGACATCTTTTGGCCTTGCGACGTGCATGCGGAATTGCTCAACAAATTTTGTGGCCAACTGGTCGAATGAAGAGATGGATCGAGGTGGCAGTCGAGTGAACCACAAGCTAGCGATGCCCCCCAAGGATATGGGAAAACTATGACACTTCACTGCATCGTCAGCTCTGGCAACGCTCATCGACCGTTCATGTTTCAGAATATGTTGGTTGGGGTCAGAGTTTCCTTCGTACATGGGTAGAGTCGGCATCTTGAATCGCCGTGGGGGTTCAGCAGTAAGAATATCGTCCGTAAAAGGAGTGTGACTTCTGGAGATTCCTCAGTCGTCGTTCATGAGACCCCGGCTCTCACGGATCATCTGACGTACCATGGTCGGTATATCCGGCATTTGTATGTTCGGTGCGGCTCGTACCGGAGTATGGTGGTGTTCCATATTATGGGGTTGGACCGGATGCTATCGACGGTCCACATCTTGCCTTCATGGCTTATGGTCCATTGGGATGTACGGTTCTGGATGATGTCCACGTTGACGGCGGTCCAGGTTCGACTGATTTTGGGCATCGACCCCTGGATCAACCGCGACGTTCGTGGCGCGGTATTCTATGGTGTAGTGAGGAGCGGTACCCCCCGGAAGGAGGGCTCGGTTTGGAAACTGGCTGATGGACTAACTCTCAATTGTCCAACGGTTATTGCCGGTTGATATCCAGCAGCTTACATGTGACTCTCATCCAGTCGGGGTCGTGGAGATCGATGGTGATAATCAGAAGAGGAAGAACTTTCGCAGGAGGAGCGAGAAGCATGATCTCTCCTTGATCTCCTTCGCTTCAGGCGATTCAGCTGGTTGGTCAGCTTGGCGTTAGCGCGCAGCTGTTCTGATAGTTGTTGCCGACTCTAGGTCAGCTCTTGGAGTAGCAACTGGAACTCTTTCCTAGTAACCGGACCTGATGGTTCTGAGTGTCCAGTGTCGTCTTGGTTAGAGGGAGGTAGTGGTGTAGGATTATGTTTATCCTGTTCTTCTTGATTGATAGCGTTAGAGGTGGTCCTTGTGCTAACCATCCTGAGGGTTGGATTCCTTTCCTAGACTTTATGCAAATCTGAATAGAAGGGAAGGAACTTGGATTTGATGATCTAGATCTCTCTCTTTGATTTATTCAATCCGGTATCGATGACAGATCCAAAGAGCAGGAGAAAATCTAGGTTTTCTTAGTGAAAGCAAAAGTGTTTGCTCCAAAATTGGTCACAACACTCTTCGGAAGTTTTTGAAGAGATAATAATGAAGAATATAAATTGAAAATGAGTGTTATCTAACAAAATCTCCAAACAACAGGAAAGTAAATGCGTACACAAGCAATTTAGAGTGGTTCGGCGTGTTGCCTACGTCCACTATGAAGTTTTTTGTAGTTTTATTAATTCTCTTTCAATGATTACAAGTTGTTACAGCAATCAACAGCAAGTTACAACTGGAAATTCGAAATTTACCGCAAGAATATGGTGTAGGATGATGAAGATCTCGATTCGGCAGAGTCTGGGTGCATGAGAATCCAAAGATCCCTACTCTGTAGGCTCCGGGGCTCTATTTATAGGCGTAGGAGGCTGATATTTTGCTCAAACTTCGGGAGACTCGTTCTGCCACGTGAGTGGGCCCACACGCCCAACCTTAGGAAGTTTCGACTAGATCGGCGATCGATAAGAAGTCATTTCGTATCGATCAAG
The DNA here is from genome assembly GCA_030765085.1 of Allium cepa. NCBI lineage: Eukaryota > Viridiplantae > Streptophyta > Magnoliopsida > Asparagales > Amaryllidaceae > Allium > Allium cepa. Next base: position 376,368,360 of record CM060931.1, read on the forward strand.
ATGACGTCCAATCGAGCTGAAATTTCGTTGAGACATTCCTCAGCATGTACGCAAGCTCCTGTGAAAATTTCATGGCATTTTGATCAGTGGATCATGAGTTATCGTCGATACGAAATGGGATTTCTCGGTGGCTGATTGGCTCGAATACACCATTTCGAATCGATCCCTTCAACTCCATCAACTCACGAGGTCTTGTTATGATGTGGCACGCATACTTCGCTTCGATCCGGTCTTTACTCCGAGTTGACCACATCGACTCCATAAATCTCGCCTCGTTCATAACGAGGGATGACACGTCATCTTGGTCTATTGACTCGATGGATTTGAATAAGGCCTCACTGATGAATTCGAACTATTGATGTTCAATGGTTACAAACAAGTCTTTCCTTGATGGACACGAAACCAATCGATGCGAACTGGAACCTTTCGATGGATACGAAGTAGGATAGCCTGATGGATACGAAATGCCCTGCCCATGATGGGTTCGAAGAGAGCTTTCCATGATGGATACGAAGTAGTGACCGTTGCCTCAGTTGATGGATGCGAAATGCTCTATCTGCCAATGGATACGAAGTAGGGAGATGTCAATGGATTCGAATAAGGAAGTGCTGACCGATACGAAGCGTGGCTTTATGGCAGGTACGAAGTCCATCGATACAAACTCGATCGATTCGAACACAGCCAAGTTTATCTATAGGAACCGGTGCGCCTCGATGGATACGAAACCACTGGACCCATGATCGATACGAAATCGATCGATACGAACTGGAGCTTGATGATCGATACGAAACCGGAGCTTTTCCCTTCAACTTACATCCATGATAACTTGAGCATATGAACTAGGATTGACTTGAAACTTGGAAAGTTGGCTCTCTTGGCTTTGCTAGTCATGTCTTATCAATTATGGCTCAATCTGGACTTGGACAAAATTCACCGATATCCATAGCGAACCTTCGTACGTCTAATATCTCGGAAGAGTGATCCATGGCTTTCAATCAGTTCCTTGGTATGACCTTGCCAAAAGGTGGGATAACAAAATAAAATAGTTTTGTATATAAAATAAAATAGTTTTGTATATAAAATAGTTTGTAAAATAGTTTTGTACATAAAATAATTTGTAAAAATTATTTGTATATAAAATAAAATAGTTTTGTATATAAAATAGTTTGTAAAATAGTTTTGTATATAAAATAATTTATAAAATGAATTTGTATATAAAATAAAATAATTTTGTATATATAATAGTTTGAAAAATTGCTTTGTACAGAAAATAATTTGTAAAGCAGATTTTTATATAAAATAGTTTGTAAAATAGTTTCGTATATAAAGTAGTTTGTATATAAAATAAAATAAAATAGTTTTGTAAAATAGTTTTAAATTAATAATGCATATTACAAAGGATTTCCAATCCTACAACTTCTAATTTCAGCGTCAAAGCATATAAATTATATTAGAACATAATATGTACATATGTAATCATCATGTAATATCATATTCGATCGCTTGCTCGATCATAGAAATTTGCTTTTGAACTAGTATTGTTCATCTGACTTCCCTAGTGCATACTTCGATAACATTTCTTGACTAGAAACCATCATTCTCCTTACATAGCCATATACTGGCAGAGAATTTTAGAAACGAAAGAAGAATCCATATCAAATATTCGCCATCAAGAATCAAATGAAATATCCTAAAATGGTGTACTTCACCTCGAACTTATGTACTCAAATTTGTATCAAATTAAACATGCGAATAAAACAACATACCTACAACTTACGTATTTATTCCAATTTGTTTTATCACAATTACATTTTAATTTAAATTCATTATTAATCTCATTGATTAACAAAAATATCACTTCATACTTTAATATTTGTTTTACAGAATTTCTCCACTAAATATATAAAACATTTATATATTCATTCTCATAGCATTACTTACATTTCTCTTCATTTTAAATTATATTCATTTTCACATGTAATATTTATCATTTAATACTATATTCATTTGCGAATCATTTCATAATAAATTTCCTTAAGTTTATAACCAATTTTATAAAGGCTCAACTCCTTTTTGTAAGACACAACTCGAGTTTAAAGTTATCATAACTTTAATCAGAACCATTTATTGCGACATCCATTCATTTAATAAATAGTTTACAAGTCATGACTTTACCAATAATCATTTCACTTTTAGTTTTATTAGTTTTTCCAATTAGTTTTCACATATGATTACAATAATCATTTTTCGAATTGGATATTATTCAATGTTCATATATTTTAAAATTCCAAATCATCATTTTTCAAGAATTTCTTCGGTTTCATATTTACACAAAGTAACTAAGTTTTAAAACCACAATTTCTTTTCAAAATCAAACTTTACAAATACTTTATAATTTTTTTTAAGTTCAAAAACATTTCTCAAACAATTTCATTATAAAAACTTTTCAAACTATATTTCACATTTTTACATTATTAAATTTTTCTTCAAAAATCATTTTGCAAATAGTAAGGTTTTATAAGTATTTACGAAGTCCAAAGCAATTCTTAAAACTCAATTTCATTTAAAGTAGTTTAGCCAATTTCCTCTTTGTAAAATACGAAATAATCCTATTAATTTTACATATCAAAATATTTAACATTTTAAAACTTATCAAACTTCTATTTACCTTTATTTTTAAAATTTTCAAAACTAAACTCCTTTATAACTTTCCAAAGTACATTTATACTTTTCAAAAATGTTTATCTTTAAAAATTTATTCTCAATTTGGGAGTGTTCGACTAATCTGAATAGTCGAAAAGTCAAATTCTAATTCAAAGTTGGAAATCAGCAATCAATTATCTCAATAAGATGCATAATCAATCATCAATCAATCCTAATGTATAGGGTAAAAGTGTTCATAATATCATTAATCTGAAAACTCGAGAATTGAACACCGGTTCATTTCTAATAAATAGATATGTATATCCTTCGATTATCAAATCATACATCAGGAATTTGAATCAAAATCAGTTTCATTAAATCAATCATGTAGCAAAGCTAGCAAAGTGGTATTTTTCCTACTTTTGAAACTCAAAAATGAATATCGATGATGCGGTCGTCCTCATCAAAATTATTCTATAGCAATTGAAGCGAGTTCTGGACTTTTATTTCGTTTAAAATCATTTTGAAAATTGTTTTGAAAACATTTCCTACTCGGGAAAAAAATACTTTTCAAGTAGTATTTTCTTTCAAAATCTGAAATTAATTTCAAGAATCCAAAATTCATATTCTCAAATTTTTAGTTTGGATTTCCTTTCAGTCTTAAATCATATTAATATAAATCATTTCTCATATAGAATCATTTCACAATTGTATATGTTTGCTTAAATTGAATATACAACTTTTAATCAACTAAAATTTCCATGTCTTTTAAGTTATGATAAGTTTACAAAATACTAGTATATATATGCACAAAAATATAAATACGTTCTCTCGACTCTTAACTCATTCTAGGGCACTACTGACCCAATCTCTAATGAGTTAATCCTAACAAGGCCAAGGTTCTTGCTTAACCTTCTGCTCTGATACTAAGTGTGATGACTTGCCTTTTTGGTAAATTCAAGTCGAAATTAAACTACATATGTCAGACCTAAATCATTCAAAAAGATGAATTATCAAGGGGTTCATGAGAAAAGAAAAGGGGAAGAGGAAGATATATATATATATATATAATCTCACAGCGGAAGGATAAAATTTAATAATAACATAATTACAAAGTTGTCTATCAATATACATTTGATTCCATTTCAATAATTTAAGAATTATACATTTAACTGAACTTGTCAATATAGTGCAGTGGAATAATAGTAGTAAGTAAGGCCTTCAAATCTCCATCTTCATCCTCAAGTAACCAAGGTCTTCGGGAACTGAAACAACTCTGGCTGACCCGAGCGTAATGAAAAGATAATATAATTGAGTCTCGACTATATTTTCTTATGGAAGTAAATTTAAATCAAACAATATAGGTATAGAAGTTTAAGAGACTAAACAAATTGCATCGACTTCGTATGAGCAATCAAACTTAAGTTTTAATTCAATTTTCAAATTTCGATTTACAAATTCATATTAAACTTATTAGTAATATACTCATTCTCGGAAATAATCTCTTCAACTCAATTTTATTTCACAAAACCATTTTATTTAAAAGATAAAATATCTTTTATTTTCCAACATTTCATTTATAAATACTATCTTTCAATTAAACTTTCAAAATATATTTTTGTGAAAATCCTATTTTACCTTTACACAATTTCCAAATTTCATTACTATTCAAATTAAAAAAGTTAATTAAATCATTGAATACAAAAGTTTTATTATTAAATATTCAATTTAATTAACTTCGGAATTAATTTTATTAATTAATTAATTTAATACATTTAATTGAACTTTATTCCAAAACAATTTAATTTAATCATTATATTTTTATTTAGTAAAATCAATTAAAATTCTCATTATAATTAGATCCAATATTTAATTAAAACATAATTACCTATAGAATATTCACAAATTTCATTCTATTCCAAATAATCAACTTAACTAGATAAATATCATTAATCTTTAATATGACCATTTTAATTCAATTTTATATTTTTTAAATAGTTCAATTAATATTTCATTTTAAAATCTATATTCACTTAATGGATTTCAAAATATTAACTTTAACGAAAAATTTAAATTATAAATTCACGTTAAATTTCCAGATTATCTCTTAATTTCGAATTTAAATATTCAATTTCCAAAATAAATTTCAATTGACCAATCGGTTTTATTATTAAATTTTCATTCCTAGGCCTAGTGATTTAACTCGAATACTTATTATTTTAACCCATATCCTGGTTCAAATTTTGGTGTCCAGTTCAATGCATACAACAATAATATAACAGTGACAGGTACCAATGAATCAATTAACATCCAATATTTAACCTTTGAATAGTTAAAGGTTTTCACATGCAATTGGGATTCTAATCAAACATTTAAACTATATCAGCTAAATCATATATATCAACGTCGGCAATCAATGTTTTTCAAATTTCAATATCGTTCTTAATTATCTTTCTATAATTTATGACACAACAGGATACTTGCATATGAAAATCTAATCGCGAGCTTAAATTTGCTCAACTTTCGAGGCTAGAGAAAAATAGACAACACCGCAAGCTACGAATTGAATCAAGAACATGTCAATCGACCAATCCAAATGATAATTCCAAAGCAAATCAAGGCAGGAACTCGATAATCAATGAGAACAAAATATATAATCTTTAAAAATTTAGAATTTACTCATGTAAAATCTTTATGTCAATTATTTTCTTTTAAAATCAATGCTCAATTTGAAACACATATCAAAATAAATTGTTTATATATAAATATATATATATATATATTTTAAAATAAAAAAATTATTTTTTTCAAAACCAATATAAAAATAATATATATATATTATATGTTTATTTGAGAATAATAACATAACACATTATATATATATACACACACACATTTCAAAATACTAACATAACGGATTATATATTTATATACACAAAAAGAAGGTTGCACGCTAAGGTGGCTGAAGTGGACGCTGGCTCGAATGCAGAGGCGGTGCTTCACTTGTGAGAAGGGCGACTGAGCCGAATCAATAGCTAATAGGTGGCAGATCATAGGCGAGCGGATGATGCAAGTGGAGGTTACCAAGGGGATGTGGCCGATCAGTTGGGGACAGGGCGGAGCTATGAGATCGCTTCGATGCGACGTGGGTTCGGTGTGTGTAACGACCCTGAATTTCTGTCAATTGAAATTCATATATTTAATTGATTTTTAATATTAACAAGTAAAATTTGTAAGTCGAATAAATTTTTATTCCAAATATCTAGATTTAATTTGATAATTAAATCGATAATTTAATATTTGAAATTACAGAAATAATTGGAAATTTGGTTTAATGTGATTAAAATTGATTTGTAAACTTGTATTAAATCATATTGAAGTTAGAATGATGTTGTAGAACTTTTAAAATTGAATTAAAAGTTAATTTGTGGAAATTGAATATTTTAATATTTAATTGACGAGATAAAATAGTCATTTTTCGAACAGTCTTGGATTTCGACGAAATTAGTTTCACCAGATCCATAATGTTAAATTATTGTATGATTTCAAATTTCGTGTCAATCGGATTTACGGTTTGTCCGGGGGAAGCTAAAACGCGTAGAAATTGATTTGAGTGAATTTTAAATTTAAATAATTCGATTCGAAAACTTATGTTTCAAATTTGATGGAATTTCTCCTGATATATATACCATTGCATTCGGAATGGGGGTAAAACATTATAAACGCCAGGCGGTACCCTTCGTTTGGAGTTCGGAAAATTCCGGGATGAATAGTGTTTCGATATTTTCTATATAAGGACCTCACATCTTCTATTTTGCAACAAACCTTAATGGCAAACCCGAGCCGCCACCTTCAGATTGAAGGCCTAAAATTTTCAATTCTTCTTCAAATAATCTCTTCCAATCCGTGCAATATTTTAACAAACTTCCAACTAACATATTATAGAGCTAAGTGAGATCTACAAATCTATACGGATGTGATCATGTATAGTCTTGTGAATCGATGGAAATTGGAGTTTGAAGTGCCGACATTCGTTCATGATTTATGAGGCAAAGGGGGGGGCCGAGTTCGCCATGGTTCAATCCGTGGGTGAAGGTCGTGATGGCGCACGAGATGACGATGGTTGATCGGCGTTGAGTTGCTCGAAGAGGGTCGCGTGCATTAGGGTTTTCGGCGGCATGTTGGGTGTTCGGTCGCGTTTTTACTGAAGGGGGAAGATGGGAGGGGATGGCCCTGATGTGGCTACAGGGAACGAACGGCAGAGATGGATTGAGATTTAAAAAAATATGAAGAAATTGTAAATATTAATATATTTAATTCGTTCAAAGTTTAAAATTGTGTAACTCTTTCATATGAGGTCCTTTTTGCACAAAACGAATTGCGTCGGGTTTGTATTCACGAACACTACGCGATGGAGCTGGATTGGAGTTGATTAGAGCTAGTGAAAATTTTGGGTAAAATTAAACGCACGTTTAATTTTATTCGAAATAAAACGCTGAAACAATTATTGGAAACAAGGTGAGAACTTCTCACTCGGTCGAAATAGTTTCGATTTAAATTTTAAATAGTTAGATTTAAAATTTCTTGATTGTGTGTTTGGATGATAAGTTATATTCTATTGTTTTGAAATACACCCTATACGTCGTATATTAAACGGATGTTATTTATTAAACACATATACCGCGATATTCCAACTTGAAGTGGAATTGGTACTATATATGTACTTGGAGTTGATTTTCCCGCATTATATAGCGGATGAGACCCTATTGCGCCGCATAATAGCGGATAATATTTTATAAACCACGATATTCCGTATTGACATGGGATTGGTATTGTGCTAACATATGTGGATGCAGGGAAACAGGTTGGAGGGTTCCAATTGGATTCCTCAACAGTATTGATTATTTACAAATATTTCGATATATTCTGTTATCATATTGATATATGATGTTTGGATGTCGTGATTGTTATATTTAGTGCCGTTGCAGCATTGGGCCAATTTTTGGAGTTTTAAAAATGTTAAAGTGATGATTTTCAAATTTAAAAGAATTTTAAAGTGATTTTTGAAAGTATACGTTTTATTGAATTTTGGATACATTTTAAATAAATAAATTTTATAATTTTAATGTTATAAAAATTATGATTTTTGAGAAATATAGTTGAAATGTGATTTTTGAAATATGGTGTTAATGATTTTATAAAAATAGTTTAAATTGTGATTTTTTAAATTATTATAAAAGCTTTATATATATGATTTATAAAATTGGATGTTTATAAATCAAAGTGATGGAATTATAAAGGAGTTTTGAAAATGTTTTAAAATGATGTTAAAATGGGTTTTATAGAAGAATAGAATCTACGATTTTGAAGTTATAAAAAGAATGAATTTGTAAATAGAGAATTATAAGAAATTTGCTTATAATTTAGATTTTTGCGTGTAAATGGGATATGGATGGAATTTGTTAATAAAGTGCTTTTATAAGTTGAAGTTGTTATAAAATATAAATGGAATTTATAAACATTGTTTTATAAATCCGAGAACGACTTATTTTGATAAGTTTATTATTGTAGCTTATTAAAGGAGATATATCCACGATTTTTGACAGTGGATAATCCTTTAAATAAAATGTGTAGAAATGTTGAATTTGGTTAACGAAGCATATTCATGATTTTGGACAGTGAATTATATATATTAAAGCAATGTTCTAGAAAGTGATCTTTTAAATAGAATTAAAACGATTTGAAGTTGTTTTAAAATGTGTTAAGGATCGAAACCATAGATTTCAACATTCATTGCTGAAATAGACGTTTTTTGAGAAATAAGGAAATGGTGGACTATAACACTGCTGTTATAGTAAATGATTTTCGTAAGGAAATATTTTGTATAGTATTGGGATTTATATATCTATCTTAATTTCGAATCCCAATACTAGTGATTTTGAGTTGTCGTAATGATGTTTTACGCAACATTCGTTTTGACTCAAATGAATGTGTTTAAGAGAATGTTTTCCTTAAAGAATAAAATATATACTTAATTGTGATTTAAGTATATCGAATATTTTCCCAAGTATTGAAAATAAATAGATTTGTGAATTACTTATTGTTAAATAAGTATGGAAATTTTTTCCAATATGAAGTGAAATGTTTTGGGTTTTTATCTTTTAAAGATAAATTGAAAATGAATAAGTATTTGGAAATGTTTTCCAATGTTGAATTTGAAATGGTTTAGAGAATATATCCTTTTAAAGACAAATTGAAGTGAATATTTGGCAAGTTATTTAATTTATGGAAGATTAATAAAAAGGACCTAGTGATTGTTATGGTGTTGAATATTTGTTGGTTTGCTTTGATAGTTAAATAACCGACTATCGACATTTACCTCTAAATGGGTATTTGTTATGATTGCTTGAATTTGAATGCTACACTTATTTTTTTAAAATAAGCGCTCGTTATTCGGTTTAGCCGGAAGAGGACCTTTGTGTCATAAATCCCATTCCGAATAGTGATTTGTCATAATGGATAGCATTTGAAGACCGGTGTTGAAGGCCGGATATTTTTGAAAACGGAAGGATTACCGTCGAATGTTTCTACATCGGCTGATCTACGATATAGAGATTTTATCACCATTTGTGATAGGAAGTCCGGTCGTGATTAGTGAATATCCGGATTGCAAGGGTTTCTTTGGAAGTGCCTTCGGTTTTGTTCGAACCCAGAATGGACTTGTATGGATGTGTGTCTGACATTACAATTTGAGATGTAAAGCTGGTTTCTATCAAATATATTTCTGTTGGTGCAGGAGAATTTACTCTCTTAGCTTAATACCCTTCTCTGAGATGTACGAACTCAAAGGTTATGTAGTTGATGGTTACTAGTGATACATTCCCAAATTGGTATTGTGGCATACGAAGTGTTGCTGATCATTTGTTGATCAAAGCATAGCTTTTGTATAAGGCGTAGCTTTGTGGAAGAGACTTCGTCGGACCTCACACCCCGGTAATGGTCAAAACAGGAAAGATGCGGCAAGGTTATTAGGGGATAACGCCCCCTTAGTGTATGTCATTCCTTCTGGATAGAGGTGGCATTATGGTATGGAGCCCGGATACTTAACCTATGTTGTGCTGCAAACTTATTATTTTGTGGTTGTTGGTGATTCCCGGGATTTAGGTCGGTTATGACCGGGGGATGGCATATTTGTGTCAGTAGTTACCCAGTTAGGGGTAACCCGGCCTTGTGTTGGCAGAGATCCGGTTAGGTTCTTGGGGCATCTTTCCAGAGGCGTACCCATGTGGCAATGGGAAGTTCCTTGGCCTGACCATTTGTTGGAAATCCAAACTCCAATACGCACCTTGTACTGTTTTAGTTGTAGAACCCGCCATTTAGTTATGGTGGTCACCACTATTTAGATGGTAGATATAGTAGGCATAGTGCGAAATGCCTATGTTGGCTAAGTTTTATATTATACTTTCGAAATGTTTATCGACACTTTGCACTTATAGTTATAATATCAAAGAAATTTACGTATCAAGCATGTTTGACTATCATAAGGAGAAATCTCCTCCGATTCTGCGTTTGCATTGTGTGTGTGTGGGAGGCCTTATGGTAGTCTCATTTTCTAAAAGCATTGCGGATCTACCTTAAAATATTTCTTTGTTTGTTTTTAAAAGATACACTATTTAAGTTCTCACACCAGTCACATGACTGACTTAGAGTTTATTGTTTCCTTCCTAAACTTTGGGTGCCCACCAATTTCAACACGGGCAGTCTAGAGTAAGGTTATCAGGTCATTCTAGAATTCAGGAGTTGCTGTGGAGATCAGGAGCAAGCTGGACATCATGGCGTATCAACTAGTATATAGTATTTCTTTTCCGCTGTTTGTTGTTGTAAACTTTGATAATGTAATGTGATGTAATGTAATGACTAATATAGTTCTTTTGATTTAAAAGATTATTCGTTTAACTATTATATGTTGTTCCGCTGCGATTGTGAGATTCTGATATTGTTTCTGTTGCTTTTTCTTTCTTCTTCTATCTTCTACCTCTTCTTTAACCCTAACGGTTCGGTTTTCCGGCATTCGATTGTTCGGCAGTTGATACAGTAGACATATTAATGTCGACTTTCGGGAGTCGAAAATCCCTTTCGTTACATTTGGTATTGGAGCATATGGTTAAGTGACAACCTTGGCTCTATTCAGAATTACTCATTAGAGATAGAGTCAGTAGTACTCTAGAATGAGTGCGAGTGTTATAATAGGTATGAGCGCGTATTTGTTAGTGAATATGAAACTGTTTTGTATTATGTTGACTTATCGGTTGATTGTTTATAGATTTTGGTTGTTGTAGTCTAGCTAACTGTTTCGATGGAGGTTTCTAACCTCTTAAACGAGATAAACAGACATAGTATCATTTTCAATTGGGTAAATGAAATAATTTTACCCTGATTATATTTTATATGTAAAGGAACAATTTTTCAGAATTATTTAAGTGTATATGAATTGATTGTTTAGTTGTTGAGAATGTAAGAATATATATAAGTTAATTAAAAGATGTTTGAATAATCTAATTAAAAGAAAATTTGTATAAGCAAATGATTTATTAAGATGAAATTATAATTAATGTGATTTACAATTGTGAAATAATCTTATATATAAGAAGTGAAACTATATGAATATATTTATAAATATAAATTGTAAACTGTGATTCATAATTTGAAATGGAATTCCAGAGTAATATTTGAAAACAAATTTAAAGAATTTCAAATTTTGAGATTTGGGAAACTTAAATTCTTTGAAGTTTGAAAAGGATTTTCAAGGGTTTTGGAAAATTATTTTGAAGGAAAGAAAGCACTAATGTAACAACCCGCATATTTATCGATTTTATATTTAAATATTTTATTGTTAGTCGGAATTTAGTCCGAAAAGCTACTTTTTGCAAACGGTCAAATTAGGACTCGAGACCACTTCCATTGAGTTCGAAATGACATTTCCAATCTTTTTAGGTATAAACTTTGATATGTTTGGAGTCGGTGGAATTTCACTACTTTTTCGCTTTGGACTTTAGTTTGGACATAGCCTATTAGACCCAAACCTCCACTCCCTTTTCTCTTCCTTCCTTCATAAATTTCCTAACACTAAAGCTTCATCAAAAATGGTTAGTGGAATGGGAAATTAAAATTCCAAGCTCAAGTTCTCTTGCAAATCCATCATCCAACTCTAAATCTAGAGAGAAGCCATTGATTCAAGCTCCTTGTGTTGAGATTGAAGTGGGATTGCTTCTTCTTTTGCTTTCAAGCTTGATTTTTCATTTAAATTGTGAAAAGGTGAGATTTTTATCTCACATTCTTATCTATAACTATCTCGGATTGTTGGGAATGAATTCCTATCACTTTTACATGTGCATTTGCTTTTGGATTGGATTGATTGGTGAAAAATCCCAATTTTCGTGTGTATTTGCATTTTCTGCACCTTAGGTCGTTCGGACGTTGAAAATTCTCGGCCTGCATTTAGCTCGATAACCCTAGGTCGTTCGGCAATGTTAGGTCGTTCGGCAATAACTGGGTCGCTAGGTCGCGCCACAATGGGTCGTTCCACACTGCTAGGTCGCTCGGCCTATGCTGTTTGTTAGGTCGCGTGTTAATTAGGTCGTTCGGCTTCAAATAATTAGGTCGCTCGGTCATGTCACCTAGTTAGGTCGCAACCTCTAGGTCGCTCGCTTAAGTCGCTCAACCTTCAAGTCAAGCTTGTTCCACTTTAGGTCGCACGACCTCAACCACTAGGTCGCTTGGCCTGGTTGTACTTATGGTGTACCACCTTAAGTCGCTCATCCACTAGGTCATGCTGCTAAGTCGCTCAGCACTAGCTTATGCACCTTAGGTCGCTCGGCCTCACCATTTGGTCGTTCCGCCTTACTAACTCCTTACGTCGTTCCTATGCTTTACCCGACCATGTTAGGTCGTTCACCCCCCTTAGGTCGCACCATTTGTCGCGTGCTAACTTCTTAGGTTGCGCCGTGTTAGGTTGCGCCAATTTCTTATGTTGAATTATGCTATGTCACAGGGGTATTTCTACCTTGATGCATTTGGAACTGATTTCCTTGGATTTTATTCACGTCTTTGAATGTGAATTTTTGTGACATATTGTTTCTATAATCATTTTTGTGGTTTGTCACTTTAAAATTATAAAGGTTTCAATACTAGTAGTAAATACCAAGACTTTTTCATCAAAACGATTTCAACACTATTGTATTACAAAGTTCTTTTCTTAAAACGTTTTCCAATCTATTAGTATGTATAAACCTTTACCTCATTCATATGAGAAATCTAATTAAACGACTTAGTAAAACAAGTGATATGAAATGCTTGCGTTTAATTCGTCGGTTAATTCTTGGACTTGTTCGATTGAACCTCTTGTGACAATTTTCTAGTGAAAAGCTACAGTTTGTTCGTAAATAATTAAGTTAAGCAAGTGGTTATGGGACATAAAGCTAAACTCATATATTTACTGACTTAGTGTAATTGACACTTCTTGATGATCATTGACGATCACTTTTGTGTTTTAGACTAGCAATTGTGCGACGTCTCTTTGTCTACGAGGGAGACTAAACCCCGTTTGTGTGATGTTTCGACTCACATATGTGGGGTAGCGCCCCATGGTCTTCGGGCTGTTCGTGTGGAGCCTCGGCTCAAAAATTAATGGTTAGCTACCATGAGATAGCGTCTCGTTTGTGTGATACACGTGTTGGTGAGCTTTCATGCTCCTGTTCTTGTGATAGGCATCCCCTTTTTTTGTGATTTCTGGATTTCGTGTGTTGATTTCTGGAATTTGTGCTTCACCAATTTTCATGATTTTCATTAATAAGTTTTATCAATTTTTGTGCCTTGGTGAATTCGTGTGTCATTACCTTTTTGTGGATTTGGATCTTTGAGAAGATTCTTGTGATATTGATTAATCTCTTGTTGATTATCATTTACATACTTATAGTAGTATGCCATCATGGTTATTATACGTTTATGCCATATCTCTTATTCTATATCATGTCATCTGATATTTATAGCTAGACTGATTCGTTTATTATTTTCTTATGAAATAATACTCGGGTCAGACCGAGATGTTGCAAGTGCTTCTGCTTGACTTCTCTCCAGGGATCTATAGCTCTGACTTTTGGCTAACTACTTAGATTAGTAGTTTTTTTTGTATACATTTGAGATATCGACTCAAAGATGTATTCTTTTGTATAGCACATGTTGCTATTGTTTTGTGTTATTGTGGATCTTTCAAACCACTACTCTGTTGTACACTTTCATGTGTTATATATTCATATCTTTTTCCGCCTTTGCGATATGGATGTTTGTGACTGATTTTTGTTATGTTTATTTCTATATTTGTTTTCGAAGATTATATATAGCCACTGTGTAGTAGCTTTGAGTTTATATCGGTATATCGGATTTCCTCCTTAAATGAAATGTATGCTATACTATCTGACATATCGGAACTCGCACAAAGAAATTACATGGATGGTCGCTCTTCCACAGCCTTATTCTCTGTGTTAGTTGACAGCATTACTCCGTAGTGTTCTTAGTTAGCGTGGATATAGAGGTGGGGCGTCGCAGTTTGGTATTAGAGCCTAACTTCGGAACAATGTAGAATAATTTAACAAGGATCATCGTCCTAAGTCCATCTTAGAAGTTATGCTTTAGGGTATTATTAGGGTCTTCGTACCGTTTTATCCTATTTTCCTTTATGATTCCTTGCTTCACCTATCAAGAATGTTTGATATTCATTTGGTGAATAATCTTCTTCCTCTTCTTTCTTTCTGAAGGAAGAGAAATGTTTAGACCAGGCCGTCCCAGCGCCAGTCAACCTAGAGATACTCACCAAGATGGAGTATTTATGACTGCCCAACAGCTTCTTGATCTCGTTAAAAATGCTCAGGCAGCCGGTTCTAATCCGGAGACTACTCACCCTAAGTCTGGATTTGCACGTTTATGCAACGACTATACCAATTTGGGTGGGAAACCATTCAAAGGATCTGAAATCATTATTGAGGTCCAAGCTTGGTTAAGAGCATGCGATCGAATCTTTTCTCGCATGAATATTATTGATCTTCACCATGTTCAGGTGGCTTCTAGTATGCTCCAAGAAAGAGCATTAGAATGGTACGAACTTCTTGTTTCTGAAATAGTTGAAGCGGATCTCACCTGGGAGCAATTCCGGAGACGCTTCGAATTGAAGTTTGTGTCAGAAGCAGAAAAGGTGACATTGGCTCGCCGTTTTATTGACCTTGTTCAAGGCGAATCTTCTGTGACAGACTATGTCGCATCTTTCGAATCTCTTTCCAAATATGGGGTTGAATATATCAACACCACATTAAAGAAGAACCAAAGATTTGTTTATGGCTTGAACAAAAATCTTAAGAAGCCATTACTTCTAAAATTAGAAGTTTCTTTCGCCAACTCATTGATATCGCTCTTCGTCTTGAAGAGGCGGATAGGGAAAGTGATGCTGAAGTGGTGGTTTCCAAACCAAACTACAACAACAAGAAGAGGCCAAACAAATTCAAAGGTCCCTATCCCAACAAAAAGGGTAAGCAAGCAACTCCTGATGCAAAGACTTTTTCCTCTAGTGATGGGAAATGCTTTAACTGTGGTTCTAGATACCATTTTGCGAACAAGTGTTCAAAGCCCCATTCTTATCGCGATTGTAAAAGTCCAGATCATTTTATGCATGTATGTCCCACACTTCAAAATAGGAAGGAGGGAAAGCTGAATGTGGCTACAGCCCCTGGCATCACATCTCGTGGTCAAGGTATTTCTCATTCTATCCTTGATGGCATTATTTTGTTTCGTGATCATCCTATTCGAGTTTTTTTGATATGGGTGCGTCCCACTCTTTTATTTCAAAAGAACTTGTTGATACTTTTTCTTTGGATGTTTTGTGTTTAATGACCTCTTTGAAAATTGCGAATCCGGTTGGTGGATCCGCAACACTAGTTTGATTTGTAAAGTTGTCGAGATTATTTTATGTGATTTTTCTTTTCTAGCCGATTTGCATGTTATGCGCTACTTAGGCTTTGGAATGATTTTGGAATGGATTGGCTTAACCGTTATGAAGCTCATATCCTATGTCCCGGGCGAACTTGTAACGACCCGCTATTTTGGACCATTCAAATCGACAATAAAAGCATACATTTCCGACTTGAATAATTCAAAATACATAATTGTTAATTAAAATTTGGCAAAACTTAAAATATACAGTAAATAAATCAATCACAGATCACAAAATGATATAATGCAGCGGAATAGATAAAGAATAGTAGTTCATGAAGCTACTATATACATCAGAGTTTAGAAAAATACAACCGAATAGTTCAAATGCAGTGAAGTCTCCAATGCAACAGATGACTTCTCTGAACCAATCAACTGGAAAGGCTGGAATCTGAATCGATAGTTGGATTTCCAAATGAAGCTCTGAACTCCAAAGGTGAGTCTCAAATGCTGTATAACTCAGTCTGACCCGAGCGTAAAGCAAAACACAAAACACTCCAGTCAACATTAACGTTCTTATATCAATAAATCCAAATCAAGCGAAATATCAACTGAGATACAAATAACTTAAAGGATGTTTGTGATAACCATCCTCTAAGGGTCCATGGAACTTTCTACAAGGTATAAATATACACTATAACACCGTGATCATTTCTGCTTAATTTATACTTCAAAACCAAATCTCATTTTCACTTCACATATCTCTATATTTCCCAAAATAGTATTTATATATATATATATATATATATTAAATAACTTATACAGTAAAGTATTTTCAATTTCCTCAACTTAACAAATCGTTCCAACGTCAACCCGACCTTCCCATTCAAATTAAATTCAATCTCAATTTACCAATTTAAATTCAACTCAATTTCTAAAATAACCACTTAAATTTTATCGATCTCAAATTCGGATTTATAATCACAAATACCCTTTATATTTCCATATATTTCAAAACTTTAAGTATTCAACGTTTCATCTAAATTTTCATTCAATTTAGTTTTCTAAATAATAAATTCAAATTTAATTCAACCTAAATTTTCATTTTAATTCAATTTAGTTGCTAAATAACAAATTCAACTACGTTGATTTCAAATACAGATCCGAATCTCAACATAAACCATTTAAATTCCAATATAGTTCAAGGCTTTAATATTTAAATGTTCTATATAACAGTTTCATATAGATCTCGATTTAACCTCATTATTATTTAGTCTTGAAATACTCCCTTGTTAGATTCAATATCATTTAAGTAAACTTAAATTACATTTTACGCAATATTTTCTTTAATTTATTTAAACGTGAAATATTCATTGAATCACTTAAATCAAAAATCTAGTTATAAAATCATACCTTTTAAATTTCCCATTCAAAAATTTCAAATTGATTCAATTAAATAAATCCTTATTTAAATGCCATTTTAGTAAACCCAAATTTATCTCCCAATCTTAATTATTCAATTTATCACAAGAGAATCTATTTGAAATATAGATTTACATAAATACTTAACCATATTATATGTATTAAATCAAATATTACTACCAAATCTATATATACAATTTTCATTTAATAATATCTTAAGAACCAAATTTATTAAACCATATATTTCTTTCCAAAATTATAGAAAATATTTTCAAAATATTTGTATGGACTAACGGTGTCTGTATATATTTCCTATCATATAGTCAAGTGCTATGAATATTTATCATTTCAATCCGTATACTAAATATATACGGGTGGATATCATTTCAACCCGAAATCCCAAATTCAATTAAATGAAAATCGCTTGGGTTTATCATTTCGACCCATTACGATTTTCTTCTATTCTAAAGTCCGCTCGGGTATGAATCATTTCAACCCATAGTGATTTCTAAACTACAGGACACTTGCAGAGCGATAACAGAAAATACAATAAAATAACAGGCATATATCATCAATAACAATATAATATAAACAGCAGGATATGGTGTCATATCCCGTAGGTGAATAGTTACAGATAATAGCATGTATAACAAATTTAAATAACTACAACAGCATATTTCAATTGTCGATTCAATTGAAATCTAACTTAATGAATAAAAGAATGTTAATCGTGAGTGATTGCTCACCTTTTGAGGCTAGAGAGATTTGAAATGGGTTATGGATCAAAGAACGAATTTCCAAAATGAACAAGATTGGTACGAATAGGATGAACAAAGCTGATAAATAGAGATCGATGAAAATAGAGTAGAAACTGCTTGATGTAGACCGAAACAAAATATATAAAATCCCAAAATATTATTTTCTTAACTAATAATAACTTTGAGACTCGTTAAAATTATATACATACGTTTTCCAAAAATATAAATAGTTTAGGAACAACTATTGACCATACGTTCTGTAAAATCAACATATATCCATTATACATTTAAACTAGACTATATTTAAATTATACTATGTATAGTAATGTAATATAGTATACAGTACACTTATTACAATACACGTTAAGACTATAAATATAATATTTAACAATACACTTATAACAAAATATGTGAATGTAAAATTTCAGTTTTAATATAAACACAGAGAACAACCTTATATATTTATTAATATTCAGTTATATAAAAACTCTTGCTATATATTTATATTCAAAAGCTAATAACATAACTATACTACAAACGTATATGTGGTTGAGAATATTTAATACCTTTTTATACTTTCTTATGCACCTTAATATACTCAACAACGAGTTATATATATAAGTGGTCATGCATTTTTATATGAAACAACAAGTATAAAATAACTTTTAAAACTTTATCATTATATATATATTTTATACACTGAACAATTAAAATAACTTTTAAAACATTTTTAAAAACTTTATCATTATAAAATAACTTTTAAAATATACATCATATGAATGTTTTAACCCACACAAAAAATATATGCTTCCTTATACGTATTATATATATCTAATTTATTTATTCTTACTATTATTACTTTTTTTTATATATAAAAAAGAAAAGTGGTGCCTGAATAATATTTTCTCATTCTTCTATAGCATAGGTGACTAACAAAACATGCATGGTCTAACATGTGATAACATTTATTATCTATTTTTATAAAAGTGATGCAAACATATTTACTCTATCTTAGAGTACAAGTGGAGCAAATGATTTTTTTTTCAAGGCCTAAGCCAAATGTATGTTTTTATCAAACCAAAATACTTATTAACGTTAAGATCTTGAACGAACAAAGCTGAGGAGAATATTTTTACTGATTTAAAACCTGAAGTAAAACAGCGATGCCACCTACATCCTTTTCCAACATGTTTATAAATGATATAAGCAAGAATCTGTCTATTCTGTTGAGGGCGCTCTTGATTGTGGAGGAGGGTGGGTGTCATGTGGTGAAATAGTAGAGCAAAAAATTTGAACAGAACAATGAAGAAAAGAAGAAAAAAAAGAAGGAGGAAAAATAATTCGGTCATTACCTGATGCTTTGCTCACACGCAAGGAAGAAGGAGAGGAACCCAAAATGAGATGCAGATGAAGTTTGATACGTGGTTTGTATTTATTTGTGAAAACACAATTGTTAAAGTGGGAAAGCAAAAATCAAGGCATGCAAATTTTAAAGCAAGGAAGAAAACGTGTTTAGCATTTAAAGAAAATCTTGCGTGCATCAAGGGCAAAATGGAAAGAAATTTAAAGATTTTGGACCGGTTCACGTTCCTATTAAATTAGAAGGCAAAAGGAAAGTGAATATAATTTGCATGTAAATGGTGAGGCATATTTTATATTTAAAGGGAGTAATTTGCGTTGATTGACTGGAGGAAACAATATGAAATAAATTGCTTTAGAAATGGTAGATAAATATGAAATGAATCGTGTTTTATAATCAAACATGCGTTGATAATGGTGAAAGAAAAAGGCAGGAGGAAAGTTGATTTTGAACCGGATTGGATTTTAAAGATTTTATACCAATTTTAAACGAGAGGCAATTGGAAAGAGTAAAATAATTTCCGCAAGAATCCAAGGCAAACATTTTAAACTAATTGAATGGTTAGGGAATTTCTTTCCCACTTAAAAAAAATACGCCTACGGATAAATTTAATAATTATCCAAGGTAAGAAAATGAGACATGCGTAAAACTGACGTAAAAATATACGCCCAATTTATAACAAAGAAACCCTTTTAAATTTGTACTTTTTTCTCATGTAGTAAATATAGGTTATAATATTACATCAAATTCATACCATTTGTATGCCAACTAAATTGTACAAATTAAAATATGTATCTTAAATAGCTTATTTACACTATTAACTTAAAATTTATTGCTTAATTAAAATATGATTTGTTTATATCTTTTTGATTTACTTAACATTTAAGAAATAAACTATTGTATATACATACAAAAGAAAACGTAGAATGCGTACAACAGACGCTGTGATTTTTGTCCAAAAAAATGAAAATAATGGATTTAAATTTTATACGTTTTCTTGTATGTATATATACATTATTTATTCCGTCAAATAACGTGCCTTTTAAACGCGAAATTAAACAGTTTATTTATACATAAAGTTTTGGAAATTTATTACTTATATAAAAATATGATTTGTTTACACATTTACTAAGAAATTTATATTCAAAAATGTATACAAGTAAAATATAAAATATTAAATTTTCTAAAAGTATAAAATCAATTTTTTTTAAAGAACAAAAGGTGAAATAAATGTTGTTACGAACATATTAAATTAAACCAAAAAATTAAAAATTAAAAATTTAAAGATTTATAACTTCAAAAGCAAATGTTAAGTTTTAACCAAAATAAAAATTTTAGAATTTTCACACTAATAAAAATCTTGGGTGATTATTTATAATTAAATTTAGACAATCAAATTTTCGAAAAATAAAACCCCAGAGTTATAAATAAAGAATAAAATATTGCTAAAATTTGGGCTGTTACACTCTCCCCCACTCAAAACTTTTCGTCCCCGAAAAGGAAGGAGGCAAGAGAATTAAAAAAACCAGAAAGAAAATAGATTGAAAGACAAGATAAACAATAAATTTTAAATTATATAAATTTTACTTGAAATATTCATTTGAAAACTTCACTTGGAAATCAATTTTTTTACTACTTTATCTTAAGATACTTTCAACATTATAGATACATCAATAATCATTTATTTAAACATGTTTTATTAAATTAATAACTTGAAACTATTTATAGCACTAAAATTTTCTATTAAACAATGTAGTATACAAATAAGCAATATTTAAAAAGGATATATCCAACAAGGAAGGAAGGTAGATTTGGAAAACAGAATCAAGGTAAATAACTAAACTGCGCAGATAAGGTAGATGCAAGGAATAGTATCGGGCACGAGTAATTAATCTAGAACCATAGGAATTTAAATTTCAAATATTAATTCAAAATTTCTTTGTTGGGAAAAATACTTTTATAATAAATACTTTTATAATAATACTTTTACAATAAAATACTATTATATTGAAATAAATTTTCCTTTCTAAAATACTTTTATAACTCGATGTTTCAACAAATTTATCCTCGTTCTTGTAGACTCTGGCCATGCGTTGATCAGGCGCAAAGCTAGAATTCTTCAAGTACTTAGTAGACTTGAAAAACCTTTAAAACAGATATGGAAAGTGCAATCCAAACAAAACAACCAAACCAAAACCTTTGTCCGACCATGGTTCGCAGATACACAATGGTTATGCCTGGATCCCCCAGGAAACAATCCATATCCGTAATCTTTCTCAGCCCTGCGAGTTACGCCATGATGACTAGTAGAGTGCAGGATACACAATGGTTACGCCTGGGTCCCCCAGGAAGCAATCCGTACCCCTAGGCTGTCTCAGCCAGGCAGTTTCGCTACTATTCGCGACCTACACAGATTGCAGGATACATAATGGTTACGCTGGCCCCCCCAGGAAACAATCCGTACCCCTAGGCCAGACTCAGCCAGGCAATTGCACTATGCAGTCGCGAGAGCAAAAAAACCATGGGTTACGCCACGGTGGGAACACTCGAGTATTACATCCGGAAAACCAAAAATCAGAGAGAATAATATCGATAGAATGAATCCACAATGTGGCCACAAAGCGGTATCAAGCAGAAGGCACTTTCCATATCTTTACTTCGAAAATAAATATCATATAGTACCTTTTCAAATCACTTTCAAATATCGTACTTATATAAAGTCTACATATATAGGATTCCATTTTTCCCAAATCGAATACTTTACAAATCAATAGTAGATCAAATCATACTTATATAGACTTCGATTATATAAAATCTCTTTCCAAATTGAGTACCTTTCAAATCAATAGATTTCAAATCAACTTCATACTTATACAATCCATTTTATATAAGTTCGACCACTCCCAATTCAAGTGCTTAGTAATCTAAGGTTCTCGATTTTAAATCATTTCAATATCAATTCAGCTTCAAAATCGTATATGATTTCACCAAATTTTCTTCCAAATTAAATATCTAAATTTCAAAGTTCCCAAAATAATAGGTTTAGAAAATTATCCCAGTTTCCAAATTAAAACAAGTCAAGTCAAACAAATTCATTTCCAAAATCACCATATAAGTACCGGTTTTTAATTTCAATTTAATTTTCAAAACCAAATATTTTCTCAAAATCAATTATACTCAAAATGGTTTCCAAATTTATAATTATCCCTTTAAAACTTTTAAACTATTTATTTCTATTTGAAATATCCAATTTACCTTTCTGAAAACCATTATTCAAAACTAAATTTATATTCTTTATCAAACATTATATACTCTTCGAAATTTATTAGCTTTGAAAATTTAATCTCGATTTGGAAGTGTTCGAACACTCAAAATAGTTAGGGAAATCAAATTTTCAATTCAAGAGTTGAAAATCAACAATAAATCAATAAATCAATTATTAAATCCAAAACTCAAGGACTGAACACCAGTCTCAATTTAAATTGTTTCAAATATATACTTATATCTTTCTAAAATATCAAATTATACTTCGGAATTTGAAATCAAAAACGGTTTTACAAAACACTTGCATAGCGAAGCTATTAAAGTGGCCTATCCCCACTCTGAAACTCGAAAATCAATGTCGATGATGCGTGCACTCATCACCGAAATTATTTTCCAGCGACATAAGTGAGTTCTGGACTTCTATTTTGTTGAAAACTTCTTTGAAATTTCTTCAAAATTGTTGGAATTCATTTGAACTCATTTGAAACATTTCTTATTCGGAAAAATACTTTTAAATCGTATTGTTTTTATATATTTTCCAAAATCTTAAAACCATTTTCAAAATACCGGAATTCAATTATCGAATTTCAAATTTAACTCTACAGTTATAAATCATTTTTATGTAAATCAATTTCTTATAATTTTTCAAAATTTCAAATCCTTTCAAAACCTTTTTATATAGAATAACATTTCTTATTTGTTTTATATATAGGTATATAATCCTTATCGAAAACATTTTCACTTTTATGTATATATATAAAAAATCATAGTTATCAAAATAAAATTTTGGTATAAAAAATTTCAAAAAAACAAACAAAACCTGATTTCAAAGGATGATTCAAGAATGGATTTTAAAACAAAGATGGAGATTTAATTTAGAGGAACTCCAATCAATAGAATCCTGATTCGAATATAGACTCGATCGAAGATGAGATAATTATATTACAAAATAGAAGATGGATATACTTCTATAAATCGCGGGTGACTTTTACCGGTTAACCGTGATTCCAAATTAGATCGGTGTAGAATTCTGAGGCAATTCGACATTCGATCGCAAGAGATATAGAATTTGGCATAACAAGATATAGCAGCATTGTAAATCGAGGATATAGAAATCTTCGGTGAGTCAATGCCAATTGAAAAGGAGTTTTCACCCCCTTTACAAATCATTCAGTGGAGTTATGGGATACTCCGGAATCAAACGAATATAAATAGGGAGAGACATAATGAATTTCCGAACCGAGGGACATTCCAAAATTCAAAGGAAATCGAGTCAAAAGGAAGAGATTCAACTCGAGCGAAAGTGATTCTCTAAATAAATTGCCATATATGCTAAGTTTTGCCTAGAGCCAAATGTAACGACCCGCCATTCTGAACGCCCCTAGTCGGTAATTAAAACCAACTTGAAACGTTCAAAATGACGGATTGTTATTCAGTTTATAGAGTTTAAACAGAATCAGCCACAGAAACACAGAATAATTATATTTCACATAATGAATTTTTGTACATATATCAGAGTTTATACAATGAATTAAATTTATACAGCGGAATATTTCTTTAAGTACAAAAATAAATCCCTGAAAAGCTAAAGTGAAGCGTTATCCCAACTCTCTCTCTAACTTCGCTGCCCGAAAATCTTCAAGCCATAAAATACTCGGTCTGACCCGAGTATTACATTCAAAAGAAAATAATACACAGGTCAGTCTAATTCAAACTCAGTTATTAGTGCATAGAGGCAATAATAATTAAATAACAATTAGACAACAGTCAAAGATAAATTTACCTATCCGATCCTTAACAAGAAATCGGATAACGGTAAATATAACACTTAACATTGTTAAGCAACAAATCAGTAGATTCAGATTATTAATGAAGATAGATGAAGGGATTAGTAATGAAGGTAATTTAGAAAAAACACATCAGAATTGCCTAAACGGCAATTAATTACAAAATCATCAAAATGCGATTCAAAAAAAATATTGAATTGGCAACATAAAACAATTTCATCAATAGAAAACATCAATTAAAACATCAAGTCTAGTAGGGCTGTAGTACACGCACGCAAGTACGACCTCGCCACAACAACATGTTAACTTCGTGTGGCTGCAATTCACGCTTGCGTGCACTGCCTCGCCACTACCGTAATGAAATATACAAAAGATCATAAATCAAAACAAAATAGTATATTAATAAAACAAAACCGTGTGGCTGCAGTTCACGCTTGCGTGCACTGCCTCGCCACAACAACATGTGAAATTATCACAACAGAGAATACTATCAGAAATCAAAGTTGCAAAGGTCAAGTCAGTGCTATCGTGACTCAACGCAACTGCAAATAAAACTAAGTATAACGGGCTAGAAATTTAAGTGCAAATCCACTATCAGAAATGTAGACTACGATTAAACATGCCCAAATCAAATTCAACCAAATGCAAAAGGTCAAGTCAGTGACTCAACGCAGCTGCAACACCAAAACCCATGCAACATGGCAAGGTCGAAATGCAATTGTTTTGCATATACTCAAGTGAATTCAAGAAACAAGTTTCCAAACAACTAATTACTGCACACTTCAACAAGTGTAATATTTTATAAAAAACGAAACTGCGGCCCCACTTGGACTCAAGGGCAAACTGCCACAAGACTATTGCCCCCACTTGAATACAAGGAAGCCAGTACAAGGTACAACAAATCAAACTGCAATTGAAATCAGTGCATCAATGCAATGCAAACCAGGCAAGGGAAAAATCTCGACAAAAAGCACTGCAGCCACCACAATATTCAAGGGCAAGACTGCAAGAATGAAACCAAAAGAATTTATAGAGATAACAAATAGCCTGTTCAAATCAAACAACAGGCGAAACATTGACATGCCAAAAATCTAAGGCAAAGGTAAATGATGGCAGCCAATCAAATAAAGCTACAGGAACGTGCAAATCAAATTAACAAGCTATGGGATATGTGTGCAATTTCAACAATACATGCATACACAGTTAACATATATGATCAGGTGGCTACACTATATGAAGTGCACAACAGGTTCAAGTCTGCAATTCAAGACTCAATCTAGGCAACAGTGAATGGCATATATAACAAATGATTAGTGGACAATGCATGAGGCTTGAATAAGACTTGAGTGCTACATTAGAGAGTGCACAGACAATAAAATGAAGGCAATGCACAGACAACACATGAAGGCAATGCACAGGTTAATGTGACAGCAAGTACAACCAGTGGTACAAGACAATGAACAAACAAGATGAACTTAAAATCAGTGACAACTTCACAACCAACTGATCAGACTTCACGCTGGGCAATGGACCAGTAAAAAGTGACTTCAACATAGCAGTGTCTTGTAGTTTTATTTGAACTTTGTTTTAGAAAACTCAGGTCAAATCTGGGTTTAAAGTTGAAAACTGAATTTAACAAAGTCTCAAAATCAAATCTTAATGTATGAACTTAGATCAGATTGTATACTAGTTGTAATGTTTTAAGTTTATAAAATTATTAATGCCAGAATCGACAAGATAACCAAACTCAAAGCCAAACCATTAAATAACTCGAGTAAAACTCGAGTAACTTTCTCAGCCTAACCCCAAAAACATCAAAGAAATGTCGAAAATCATTCCAGCAACATGAAAATGAACCAAGTGCAACTGGAAACCAACATTTTTAATATGTACCAATATGCTATGCAGTGAAGCCAAAGAAATCAGAGGGATAAATATGGCAGCACAGCTATGTAGTGAAGCAACTTGAGCTCCAACAGACCAAATCAAACAGTATGAAAAAGGGCAGTGGACAGGAAGTAATATCAAAAATCAAGTTGAAGCCATGTTCAACAGAAATCGAAGTCGTGGTGGCCACGAGATACAATGAGGCCGTGATAACCAGGAAACAAGAAATCACCACATCAAAACATTTCAAGTTGAAGTCAAATGAACAATTTCACAAATTTAGTCTGTATATATATTCTTTTCACAAACCAAAGACAGTGTCGATCCCAACATCAAAGAAAGCCATACATTGGAAAAAGGTCAGAATTATAATGGCCAAAACTCATACATGA
The DNA here is from genome assembly GCA_030765085.1 of Allium cepa. Lineage (NCBI taxonomy): Eukaryota > Viridiplantae > Streptophyta > Magnoliopsida > Asparagales > Amaryllidaceae > Allium > Allium cepa. Next base: position 376,394,851 of record CM060931.1, read on the forward strand.
TCAAGTACAAGCTGAGGCAAACATCAAGTTTAATTGATCAAGACCAATGTCAACAGAAAAATGCTAAAAGTCACAGCCGAAGACACATGAACAAGCCGTGTGCTACAGACCGTAGTCTAAGGAAAAATCAACAGTGAAACAAAAATCAATTTCCAGAAATTCGAACAAGTGAACCAGGAAATCGTCATCACAGCAAGCAATTTAAAAAAATCCAAGTAAGCCAAGGAAATCACAAAATCGCAAAATTTAAAATAGCTAGATAGTTTAAATTTAGATGTGAGTAAATTTAATTACTCACCTTTGCAAACGTATTGGGGCAGCCGCGAGCCAGAGAATCGATCAAGCTACTGAAGTCGAAGCCGTGGTCCTCAAGAAGACGAGCGCGATCGAATTCCATAAGCCCTAATTTGCGAACGAAGAGGATGACGGGCAAAAAGGAACGGCCGCCATGTTTTTTTCTTTCGTATGATTTTTTTTTCTGATGAAAAGAAGAGGGTAGGGTTTCGAATATAAATGGGAAAGGAGACGTGATTTTTGCGTGATGGAAGGCATAGATTAAGGCTGAAACAAAGGCGTGTTTGCAGCTGATAAAGGCAAGGCAGTTGGATTTTTTTAATTTTATTTATTATTATTATTTTTTCATTTTTAAATTCAATTTGTTTTGTATATATTTTCTTTAGTTTGTTTTGTAAATTTTGTTGTTTGAATTTTTAACTATGTGTATTTCTTTATTTATTTTGTATTGATTAAAATTTTATTCCTTTTTATTTTAAAGAAAAGAAAATTGTTATTTAAAACTAACCATCCATTTATAAATTTACATAAATAATAATTCTTGTATCCAAATTATTTTTCTAAGTCATTAGTTTGAATTTAAAATACAAATTCAATATTCAATTTCAACTCCAAAGTCAAATTTAAATTTTTATTCAACTTTTTATAGATTAAATTTTAAAATTTAACCGTCAATTTCATAGTTATATTAGGAATTCAATTCAAACCATCATTTAAATATTTAAAATTAATTAAATATTTACAATTTAAATTGTTTAAAATTCAGGGTTGTTACAATCTTCCCTCCTTAAAGAATTTCGTCCCGAAATTATAAGTTAGGAAAAATGATTGTTAAAATCTCACCGATATTTATACCCTACACAATTTTATTAAGATCAAAATTTATTAAATAAATAAATATAGGATTCATTCCATTTGTTTTATTTCACTAGCTTTGTTCATTATCTCCTTTGTTCATTGATTTCTATAGTCAAGACGCAAAAGTCTTTTACCAAAATTTTCGACTTACAAAACTCAGATTTTTTAAACTTGAAATTCTTCATGCTAGATATTTGCATATCATATCTTTTCCAAAGCTGTGTGCTTTCAAGATATTTTAAAAATCTTCTTCTTTAGTTCATTAAGGTGGAATCATGTAATTTTTATTTCAGACTATTGATTTGCTATTTAAAGTTTTGAAAATACTTGCTAACTCGAAATTTAACAAGTCTATTATCGTTCTTACAAACATTAGGCATACGCTGGCCAGGCGTAGGACTAAAAATCTCCAAGTACTAAATATACTTGCTTCAACTCCCAGTGAAAATACTTTTAAAAATTCTTTTAAAAATGGATATGGAAAGCACGTTCCCCCATGGATCACAGTTTACCCGGCGGTTGCACTACTATCCCAGTAGAATCGCTTGTAACTGTAGATTTCACATCTCTCTTGAATTTCTCCATGGTTGTTGCCATAGATCGCGGTTCACACGGCGGTTTCGCTACTATCCCAGTAGAATCGGTCGTGACCGTAGGCATCTCGCCCCACAAATTACGCTTTGGCCTCTAGATCGCAGTTTACGCGGCGGTTGCGCCACTATCCCAGTGTAATCGCTTGTAACTGTAGGCATCACGCCCCACGAATTACGCTAGCATACATCATCAATTCACATGATCCCAACACGATGATCCATCGTGGGGGATTCCAGTCCCAATGGACATTCCACTAATGGAAATTCTATGTAGCTACGATTTTCGAACGGACACTCACACCGAGTTCCAATCACCTTCACAAATTATAAATGGAAGGTACATTTCCATATCCTCAGTTTTAGAAAACATATGTCATATACATATAGTACTTCATTTCGCATTTCGTACATATCATACCTATGTAAACCTACACAGGATTTTCATAATAATGACTTTCCAAACTGATGGTTTTCGAATTATTACATTCACATATATAAGTTCTGAAAACCCAATTCACATTCATAACAAATAGAGGATTCCAAAATTTTCCATCTCGTTTAAAATTTTCCTCTAAATCGATTTGAAAATTTAAGGTTATCTCAAACCCAATTCACATTCATAATCCAATTCATTATCGACTTCACATTCGATTTGGATTTCACGTTACATCGTCAATTCTCAACACATAATTGATGTCTACCGATATATAACCTCTAAGCTCGTACGTCTCAGAGAAGGGTGTTAAGCTAAAAGAATAAATTCTCCACCACCACAGATATATATTTAATAGAGATCAATTGCTATGTCATTAATTCACCATGTTAGACATACAATCCAAATCGACTATCCGAAATTCAAAGCTCAACTTATATTTGTTTTTGGTGTCGAAGTTAAACTCAATTTAACTCATAATTCAATCTTTTTGAAAAAAATTCAAGTTGAACTGATCGTTCAAATTTCCCAAAAACATCTTTACAAGATATATATAATTTTCCACACTTAAACATTTGAAACAAATTTCAAATATTCATTTTTCAATTTATCTTTAAAAGATAAAATTTCAAACTTTCCATTTCATATTGGAAAACATTTCCATACTTATTTAATAATAAGTAATTCACAAATCCATTCATTTTCAACACTTGGAAAATATTCAATATACTTAAATCATAATCAAGTATATATTCCATTCTTTAAGGAAAGCGTTCTTTTAAACACTTTTATTTGAGTCAAAACGATTGTTGCGTAAAACATCGTTACGACAACTCAAAATCACTAGTATAGGGATTCGAATTTAAGATAGATATATAAATCCCAATACTATATAAAAACATTTCCTTTCGAAAACCATTTACTATAACAACAGTGTTATAGTCCACCATTTCCTTCTATTTCTCGAAAACGTCTATTTCAACAATGAAAGTTGAAATCTATGATTTCGATAGTTAATACATTTTAAAACAACTTTTAAAACAATTAAATTCATTTCATAATATCACTTCTTTAAATTTGAAAAACACTTTCTTTAAAGTGATTCTAGTAACTATTCATATAAACATCATAAACTGAGCTTTGTATAAACCAAAGCTCTGATACCACTTTTTGTAACGACCCGCCGTTCTGAGCGCCCCTAGTCGGTAATTAAAACCAACTTGAAACGTTCAAAATGACGGATTGTTATTCAGTTTATAGAGTTTAAACAGAATCAGCCACAGAAACACAGAATAATTATATTTCACATAATGAATTTTTGTACATATATCAGAGTTTATACAATGAATTAAATTTATACAGCGGAATATTTCTTTAAGTACAAAAATAAATCCCTGAAAAGCTAAAGGGAAGCGTTATCCCAACTCTCTCTCTAACTTCGCTGCCCAAAAATCTTCAAGCTGCAAAATACTCGGTCTGATCCGAGTATTACGTTCAAAAGAAAATAATACATAGGTCAGTCTAATTCAAACTCAGTTATTAGTGCATAGAGGCAATAATAATTAAATAACAATTAGACGATAGTCAAAGATAAATTTACCTATCCGATCCTTAACAAGAAATTGGATAACGATAAATATAACACTTAACAGTGTTAAGCAACAAATCAGTAGATTCAGATTATCAATGAAGATAGATGAAGGGATTATTAATGAAGGTAATTATAACGATCCCCCGTTCTGACCACCTCCAGTCGGTAATTAAACCAACTAGAAACGTTCAAAATGACGGATTGTTATTTAGTTTATAGAGTTTAAACAGAATCAGCCACAAAATCACAGAATAATAATAACATTTCACATAAATGAATTTTTCTTTTATATACAAATATCAGAGTTTATACAATGCATTTAAATTTTTATACAGCGGAATATCTCTTTTAAGTACAAAATCCCTGAAAGCTAAAGCGGTATCCCCCCTCTCCCTCTAACTTCGCTGCCCAAAAATCTTCAAGCTGTAAAATACTCGGTCTGACCCGAGTATTACATTCAAAAGAAAATAATACACGGGTCAGTCTAATTCAAACTCAGTTATTAGTGAATAGAAGCAATAATAATTAAATAGCAATTAGATGATAGACACAGATAAATTCACCTATCCGACCCTTTTAACAAAGAAATCGGATAACAGTAACATAACACTTAACAGTATTAAAACAACAAATCAGTAGATTCAAATTATCAACGAAGATAGATGAAGGGATTATTTATGAAGGTAATTTAGAAAGAAAAAAACATCAATATTGCCTAAACGGCAATTAACAACAAAATCATCAATTTAAATCAAATCAATTTAAATAATTGAAAAGTTACTTGAAAACATCAAAACCGATTGGCTACAGTACACGCAAGCGTGTACTGCCTCGCCAATACGGCATATGAAAAACGCAAAGGATAAATGGATCAAAACCAAAATAGAATATTATAAAAGTCGTACCGTATGGCTGCAGTTCACGCTTGCGTGCACTGCCTTGCCACAATAGTGATAATGTACCCAAAAGATCCACGGAAGTTCACACACGAGCACAAGGTCAAACCCAAGCATTTAAGCCGGATTCAACTCAAGTGTAAATAAAAACAAATCCAATTGCATCAATGCAACGCAAATCAACAAGGGCAAGACTGCATACAATTCGAAACAGCAGTCACCATAAAATGCAGCACTTACATCAATAAATGAAACAACATAATGCATCATTGAGACAAACCCAAAGAACAGGCAACATGAGGCAGGCCAGGGTATTAACTCAGCATGTGCAAGGCAACTACACAAGTAATCAGACGTAAAACAGTGATGTACACGAGGATCACATTACAAAGAAGCAACCAAGCTTAAATGACCGTGTTCAAGGCAGAGCAGCAGTTCAAAATGGAAAACGACAGAGACAAGTGCATCTCTACTAAATGTACATGAATACTTGCAACAAATGGTGCAAAATGCAACCTACAGCTATACACAATGGTATATGACCAAAAGCAATGCAAACTAATGCACTAACCAAAGCACTAGTACCATTACATGAACCTGTATAATATGCAGCAGTAAGTTATGTACAAGAACATGAAGGCAAGGCACAAGTTAGGCAGTGGTACAGTCAAAGCCCAAAGTGAATACAGTGAAACATGCATAGGCCGTGCCCATATAAACATGTGATATAATACATATATACAGCAGTTCGAATAACAATGCGACTCAAATCAAAGTGTGTACGAGTGGCAACATGTTACAGTAAGGGACAACCTGAAATGATGTTTGCATGCCCAAAAGGTCAGAGGCAATATAAATGCAAACAATGTCATATATGAAACATTGGCAAATTGCACAAACAAGCACAAGTGTGCTCAGAGAATATGCAACATGAAAGACATGAAGGCAGTGAAGTGCTGACTGGAAACAGACTACAAAGGCATCATCAAGTTTGACATAAAGCAGTGCTACAGGTGGGCAGTGCAACCACCAGGCAGTGGCACATAGATTATACCAAAATGAGGGAACATCACTACAACATGCACCAGTGATGCATGTTAAAAGCAACTATGGAAAGATAGCACCCACAACTACTTCAACATGGCAAATCCAAACAACAAGAAGATCACCAATGAATCAAAATTTTTTAACCAAAGGCTACATGAAATGAATCACCAAACAGAGGATTTACATGACCAACAGGTACACATAATGCACCATGGACTGAGTCACCTATGCAAGGGTCAGGCATACATGCACTCAAATACAATGCAGGCTCTAAATGACAAAGATGTTACATGGTCGGACACAAAGGCAGATGTAGTGATGGAAATGCAGTGATGCAACATAAGAATCCAAAGCACTAAAATAAACTCAAAGTGACCAGTAATAACAGGAATTGAAATCCTGATGGCCACAAACGAAGTTAACAGTTTCATAATGCAGACAACAATTTCAAAATCACAGATAGCAGACGAATAAAGCCACTACGGGCATACGAAGAAATCCAGACAAAAGCAAGTGAATGGGTAAATGCAACTCGAGGGATGATAGTGGTAATCACAGAACAAGACCTACTCGATATCACTGACCACATACAATGAGACAGCATCAATAACAAGTGGAGATGATACAAATACACAAAATGCAGAGAGAGGATCAACAGCCCCAAGTCTAGATAGAACTACAGGAATGTACCAAGCAACCAGGCTACAACCAGACATAGTGCAGACCACAAACTAAATACAAAGAAGAGTGCAGTACAACTACTACAATGATGCAAGTTCAAGTAAATTCAAGTCAAAAACAGAGAAATTCACAAGAGATAATGACCTAATATGTAAATCCAGATTAGAAGATACAGGGTATAATGATGTAGTAAACTACAGTTTCGCAATTAATAACAAAGTTATGGCTTCCAGTTAATCAAGTCATTCAATGTCGAAGTCGAGGAACAGTCGAACAAATTCATGTCGACAGCAAAAGTGACAAACATCAAAATCGCAGTAAGAGTTCACATATCAACATCAATTTCCAACATCAACAAAACAAAAAGGCAGAGATAAAACAACTTCAAAGCAAAAATTCGAATTGCAGAAGCACCCTACTAAGAAAGAACCAGATGTGAGTAAGTCAAATTACTCACCTTAGTACGAAGAGCAGATCGAAGCAGAGATGAACGAAAACCAGAGGATCGATCAAGCAAATCGAAGCCGGCGCCTTAGATTTTGAAAAGCCCTAATTGTTTTTTTGGAACGAAGCCGAAGCTCTAGCTTTGAAGATGAGCAGGAAGAAGATCGAGTCTTTGATTTTTTTTTTATTTTTTTTACGAGCCCTAATTTTGAAAAGAGGGACGAAGAAGAAAGACGAAGTCCCCATTTTTCTTTCTTTCGTGTGTTTAAGATTTAGGGTTATGAATGAAAATAGAGAGGGAATCGAGTATAGCCTTAGATAACATTACAGCACTAAGAAAAACCATGGGCTAAGAAAATTGTAAAACCCACCTAATTCCTTAATCAAATTATTAAGTAATTATAACTCTTTTTTTTTTGAGGAATTCAAACGTTTAAAATTCCAACAGCAATTAGGCACAATTTATAATTGTCATTCCTTCATTATCTAGATATTAACTCAAAACAATTTATAAAAGAAACTATCTCTTTATAAATAAACAACATAATTTATTTGAATTTGGAAAAACTCAAATCGATTAACCAATGAATCTCACAATTTTAGTAAGCTTCTTAGATATATATTTGTTTGAATAATATGTTTTACAATTAGATTTTTTATACTTGTATTTTCTATTGATAAAATTTATTCCATTTTATTTAAGTTAAAGAAAAATGTCATTTAAAATTATCCATCAATTTATTAATTTACATAAATAATAATTCTTAAATCCAAATTATTTTTTCTAAGTCATTAGTTCGAATTTTTAAATACAAATTTAATATTCAATTTTCAAACTCCAAAGTCAAATTCAAATTTTATTCAACTTTCAATAGATTAAATCTTTAAAATTTAATCGCCAAATTCATAGTTATATTGGAAATTCAATTCAAACCATCATTCACATATTTAAAATTAATTAAATATTTTCAATTTGAATTGTTAAAAATTCAGGGTCGTTACAATCTTCCCTCCTTAAAAGAATTTCGTCCCGAAATTATAAGTTAGGAAAAATGATTGTTAAAATCTCACCGATATTTATACCCTACACAATTTGACTAAGCTCGAAACATATTAAAAATAAATATAGAATTCATTCCATTTATTTTATCTCACTAGCTTTGTTCATTAATTCCTTTTTGTTCATTAATTTCCACAAACAAGACGCAGAAGTCTTTTACCAAAATTTTCGACTTACAAAACTCAGATTTAAACTTAAAATTCTTCACATTAGAGATTTGCATATTATATCTTTTCCAAAGCTGTGGATTTTCAAAATATTTCAAAAATCATCTTCCTTAGTTTATTAGGTTGGAATTATGAAATTTTAATTTCAGACTATTGACTTGTTATTTAAAGTTTGAAAATACTTCCTAACTCGAAATTTAACAAGTCTATTGTCGTTCTTACAAACGTTAGGCCTACGCTGGCCAAGCGCAATACTAAAAATCTCCAAGTACTAAATATACTTGCTTCAATTCCCAGTGAAAATACTTTTTAAAAATTCTTTTAAAAATGGATATGGAAAGCACGTTCCCCCATGGATCACAGTTACCCACGGTTACGCTACTATCCCAGTAGAATCGCTTGTAACCGTAGATTTCTCATCTCTCTTGAATTTTACCATGGTTGTTGCCATAGATCACGGTCCACACGGCGGTTACGCCACTATCCCAGTGGAATCGTTTGTAACCGTAGGCATCTCGCCCCTCGAATTTCGCTTTGGCATCTAGATTGCAGTTTACACGGCAGTTGCGCCACTATCCCAGTGGAATCGCTTGTAACTGTCGGCATCACGCCCCTCAAATTACGCTAGTCACTCCAACTAATGGAATTCAAATGGCCATTCCAACTAATGGAAATCAAATGGTCAATCCAACTAATGGAATTCAAATGGTCAATCCAACTAATGGAATTCAAATGGTCAATCCAACTAATGGAATTCTACGTAGCTACGATTTTCAATTGGACACTCATATCGAGTTTCAATACCTTCACAAATTTTAAATGGAAGGTACTTTTCCATATCCTCAGTTTAGAAAAACATAATATCATATATATGTATTACTTCACATTTCGTACATATCATACCTATGTAAACTTACATAAGGTTTCCATAACAATTTCTTTCTAAACTGATGGTTTTCGAATTCACTACATTCTCATATATAAGTTTCGAAAACCTCAATATCTCATACCCATAACAAATAGAGGATTCATGAGTTTTCCATCTCATTACCAATTTAAAATTTTCCTCTAAGTCGATTTGGAATTTTAAGTTTATCTTAAACCCAATTCACATTCATAATTCAATTTATTATCGACTTCACAGTCGATTTGGATTACACGTTACATCGTCAATTCTCAACACATAATTGATGTCTACCGATATATAACCACTGAGCTCGTACGTCTCAGAGAAGGGTGTTAAGCTAAGAGAATAAATTCTCCGCCACCAAACAGATATATATTTAATAGAGATCAATTGCTATGTCATCAATTCACAATGTTAGACATACAATCCAAATCGACCATTCGAAATTTCAAGTTGAACTAATTGTTCAAATTTCCCAAAAATATCTTTACAAGATATATATAATTTTCCACACTTAACCATTTGAAAACAAATTTCAAATCATTTTTTTCACCTTTCAATCTTTGAAAACAAATTTCAAATCAATTTCCTTAAACGGAAACATTTCCAAATATTTATCCATTTTAAACTTAAAATGGTTCATTTAAATCAATCAAATAAATCCTTACCGATTTATTTTAAACTTACGTTCCAAATCCGTAAATTTATTTCCACATTTCAAAAATAAATCAATATTTATTTTTAACAAATTTCCCTTTCTTTTATAAATTCCATAGTGAATTTACATTTCCAAAATATCTATGAATATACGATTTTCAAATCGATTTCTAATCTTCATTTTCAATTTATCTTTAAAAGATAAAATCTCAAAACATTCACTTCATATTGGAAAAACATTTCCATACTTATTTAATAATAAGTAATCCACAAATCCATTTTATTTTCAACACTTGAAAAATATTCAATATACTTATATCGTAATCAAGTATATATATCATTCTTTTAAGAAAAGCGATCTTTTAAACACATTTATTTGAGTCAAAACGAATGTTGCGTAAAACATCGTTACAACGACCCAAAATCACTAGTACAGGGATTCGAATTTAAGATAGATATATAAATCCCAATACTATACAAAACATTTCCTTTCGGAAACCATTTACTATAACAACAGTGTTATAGTCCACCATTTCCTTTTATTTCTCTCGAAAACGTCTATTTCAACAATGAATGTTGAAATCTATGTATTTGATAGTTAATGCATTTTAAAACATCTTTAAAACCATTTTCATTTCATAATATCACTTCCCTAAAACATATCTGTTTTATTTAATAATATATTCACTGTCCAAAATTGTGAATATACTTCGTTAACCAATTTCAATATTCTACTCATTTAATTCAGAATTATCCACTGTCCAAAATCGTGGATATAATTCCTAACCAATTTTTTTATTATCACAATATTTAACTTAAAGGATAATTCGCTGTCCAAAATCACGAATATATCTCCTTTAATAACTTCTATGTTTCATTTATCAAATTCAATTTGTTTCAAATTTATAAACAACCTTTACAAATTCCATTTCTATTTATAAAACTTCGATTTATAAATCTCCTTTATTAATTCAATTCAATTTATATAACTCAATTATATACCAAAAGTCCATTTATAAGTTAAGTACTTATAATTCATTTATTGACTAAATCGCTCTTCAAAACATTTGAAATCAATTTTCAAAAGAATTCAGAATCAAATTTCCAAGTTATAGTTCAATGATCCCCTTGGCTATAACCAAATTAACATGTCATTTTATTTACCAATTATTACTTTGGAGATATTTAAAATATTTGATTTAAACCAATTCATTAATTCACTTAACTTATATTTTATTTTTCATAAATCTCAGCAATTCGATAATAGGTTTTCGAATGATCGGGACTCAAATCTAAGGAGACCTTACCGAAGAGAAACTATTGTAAACCTAAATTTAGAGAGGGGAATTTACGAAAAAGATTTGAATTTTCAAAATACCTTTTATTTTTCAAAGAAAACAATTTTATACATTCTTTAGTTTTGGAAAACGTTTTCTTAACAGTGATTCTAGTAACTATTCATATTAAACGCCATAAACTAAGCTTTGTGTAAACCAAAGCTCTGATACCACTTTATAACGATCCCCCGTTCTGACCGCCTCCGGTCCGTAATTAAACCAACTAGAAACGTTCAAAATGAGGATTGTTATTTAGTTTATAGAGTTTAAGCAGAATCAGCCACAGAATCACAGAATAATAATAACATTTCACATAAATGGTTTTTTCTTTTATATACAAATATCAGAGTTTATACAATGCATTTAAATTTTTACACAGCGAAATATCTCTTTTAAGTACAAAATCCTTGAAAGCTAAAGCGGTATCCCCCCTCTCCCTCTAACTTCGCTGCCCGAAAATCTTCAAGCTGTAAAATACTCGATCTGACCCGAGTATTACATTCAAAAGAAAATAATACACGGGTCAGTCTAATTCAAACTCAGTTATTAGTGCATAGAAGCAATAATAATTAAATAGCAATTAGATGACAGTCATAGATAAATTCACCTATCCGACCCTTTTAACAAAGAAATTGGATAACGGTAACATAACACTTAACAGTATTAAAACAACAAATCAGTAGATTCAAATTATCAACGAAGATAGATGAAGGGATTATTTATGAAGGTAATTTAGAAAGAAAAAAAATGAATATTGCCTAAACGGCAATTAACAACAAAATTATCAATTTAAATAAAATCAATTTAAATAATTAAAAGTTACTTGAAAACATCAAAACCGATTGGCTGTAGTACACGGACGCATGTACTGCCTCGCCAATACGGCATATGAAAAACGCAAAGGATAAATGGATCAAAAGAAAAGTAGAATATTATAAAAGTCGTACCGTGTGGCTGCAGTTCACGCTTGCGTGCACTGCCTTGCCACAATAGTGATAATGTACCCAAAAAATCAACAGAAGTTCACACACGAGCACAAGGTCAAACCCAAGCGTTTAAGCCGGATTCAACTCAAGTGTAAATAAAAACAAATCCAATTGCATCAATGCAATGCAAATCAACAAGGGCAAGACTGCATACGATTCGAAACTGCAGTCACCACAAAATGCAACACTTACATCAATAAATGAAACAACATAATGCATCATTGAGACAAACCCAAAGAACAGGCAACATGAGGCAGGCCAGGGTATTAACTCAGCATGTGCAAGGCAACTACACAAGTAATCAGACGTAAAACAGTGATGTACACGGGGATCACATTACAAAGAAGCAACCAAGCATAAAATGACCATGTTCAAGGCAGAGCAGCAGTTCAAAATGGCAAAAGACAGAGACAAGTGCATCTCTACTAAATGTACATGAATACTTGCAACAAATGGTGCAAAATGCAACCTACAGCTATACACAATGGTATATGACCAAAAGCAATGCAAACTAATGCACTAACCAAAGCACTAGTACCATTACATGAACCTGTATAATATGCAGCAGTAAGTTATGTACAAGAACATGAAGGCAAGGCACAAGTCAGGCAGTGGTACAGTCAAAGCCCAAAGTGAATACAGTGAAACATGCATAGGCAGTGCCCACATAAACATGTGATACAATACATATATACAGGAGTTCGAATAACAATGCGACTCAAATCAAAGTGTGTACGAGTGGCAACATGTTACAGTAAGGGACAACCTAAAATGATGTTTTCATGCCCAAAAGGTCAGAGGCAATATAAATGAAAACAATGTCATATATGAAACAGTGGCAAATTGCACAAACAAGCACAAGTGTGCTCAGAGAATATGCAACATGAAAGACATGAAGGCAGTGAAGTGCTGACTGGAAACAGACTACAAAGGCATCGTCAAGTTTGACATAAAGCAGTGCTACAGGTGGGCAGTGCAACCACCAGGCAGTGGCACATAGATTATACCAAAATGAGGGAACATCACTGCAACATGCACCAGTGATGCATGTTAAAAGCAACTACGGAAAGATAGCACCCACAACTACTTCAACATGGCAAATCCAAACAACAAGAAGATCACCAATGAATCAAAATTTATTAACCAAAGGCTACATGAAATGAATCACCAAACAGAGGATTTACATGACCAACAGGTACGCATAATGCACCATGGACTGAGTCACCTATGCAAGGGTCAGGCATACATGCACTCAAATACAATGCAGGCTCTAAATGACAAAGATGTAACATGGTCGGACACAAAGGCAGATGTAGTGATGGAAATGCAGTGGTGCAACATAAGAATCCAAAGCACTAAAATAAACTCAAAGTGACCAGTAATAACAGGAATTGAAATCCTGGTGGCCACAAACGAAGTTAACAGTTTCATAATACAGACAACAATTTCAAAATCACAGATAGCAGACGAATAAAGCCACTACGGGCATACGAAGAAATCCAGACAAAAGCAAGTGAATAGGTAAATGCAACTCGAGGGATGATAGTGGTAATCACAGAACAAGACCTACTCGATATCACTGACCACATACAATCAGACATCATCAATAACAAGTGGAGATGATACAAATACACAAAATGCAGAGAGAGGATCAACAGCCCCAAGTCTAGATAGAACTACAGGAATGTACCAAGCAAGCAGGCTACAACCAGACATAGTGCAGACCACAAACTAAATACAAAGATGAGTGCAGTACAACTACTACAATGATGCAAGTTCAAGTAAATTCAAGTCAAAAACAGAGAAATTCACAAGAGACAGTGACCTAATATGTAAATCCACATTCGAAGATACAGGGTATAATGATGTAGTAAACTACAGTTTCGCAATTAATAACAAAGTTATGGCTTCCAGGTAATCAAGTCATTCAATGTCGAAGTCGAGGAACAGTCGAACAAATTCATGTCGACAGCAAAAGTGACAAATATCAAAATCGCAGTAAGAGTTCACACATCAACATCAATTTCCAACATCAACAAAACAAAAAGGCAGAGATAAAACAACATCAAAGCAAAAATTCGAATTGCAGAAGCACCCTACTAAGAAAGAACCAGATGTGAGTAAGTCAAATTACTCACCTTAGTACGAAGAGCAGATCGAAGCAGAGATGAACGAAAACCAGAGGATCGGTCAAGCAAATCGAAGCCGGCGCCTTAGATTTTGAAAAGCCCTAATTGTTTTTTTGGAACGAAGCCGAAGCCCTAGCTTTGGAGATGAGCAGGAAGAAGATCGAGTCTTTGATTTTTTTTTTACGAGCCCTAATTTTGAAAAGAGGGACGAATAAGAAAGACGAAGTCGCCATTTTTTTTCTTTCGTGTGTTTAAGATTTAGGGTTATGAATGAAAATAGAGAGGGAATCGAGTATAGCCTTAGATAATATTACAGCACTAAGCAAAACCATGGGCTAAGAAAATTGTAAAGCCCACCTAATTCCTTAATCAAATTATTAAGGAATTATAACTCATTTTTTTTTGAGGAATTCAACCGTTTAAAATTCCAACAGCAATTAGGCATAATTTATAATTGTCATTCCTTCATTATCTTGATATTAACTCAAAACAATTTATAAAAGAAACTATCTCTTTATAAATAAACAACATAATTTATTTGAATTTGGAAAAACTCAATTCGATTAACCAATGAATCTCACAATTTTAGTAAGCTTCTTAGATATATATTTGTTTGAATAATATGTTTTTCACAATTAGATTTTTTATACTTGTATTTTCTATTGATAAAATTTATTCCATTTTATTTAAGTTAAAGAAAAATGCCACTTAAAATTATCCATCAATTTATTAATTTGCATAAATAATAATACTTAAATCCAAATTATTTTTTCTAAGTCATTAGTTCGAATTTTTAAATACAAATTTAATATTCAATTTTCAAACTCCAAAGTCAAATTCAAATTTTATTCTACTTTCAATAGATTAAATCTTTAAAATTTAATCGCCAAATTCATAGTTATATTGGGAATTCAATTCAAACCATCATTCACATATTTAAAATTAATTAAATATTTTCAATTTGAATTGTTAAAAATGCAGGGTCGTTACAGTAATTTAGAAAAACACATCAGAATTGCTTAAACGGCAATTAATTACAAAATCATCAAAATGCGATTCAAAAAAAAAAAATTAAATTGGCAACATAAAACAATTTCATCAATAGAAAACATCAATTAAAACATCAAGTCTAGTAGGGCTGAAGTACACGCACGCGTGTAAGGCCTCGCCACAACAACATGTTAACTTTGTGTGGCTGCAGTTCACGCTTGCGTGCACTACCTCGCCACTACCGTAATGAAATATGCAAAAGATCATAAATCAAAACAAAATAGTATATTAATAAAACAAAACCGTGTGGCTGCAGTTCACGCTTGCGTGCACTGCCTCGCCACAACAACATGTGAAATTATCAAAACAGAGAATACTATCAGAAATCAAAGTTGCAAAGGTCAAGTCAGTGCTATCGTGACTCAACGCAACTGCAAATAAAACTAAGTATAACGGGCTAGAAATTTAAGTGCAAATCCACTATCAGAAATGTAGACTGCGATTAAACAGGCCCAAATCAACTTCAACCAAATGCAAAAGGTCAAGTCAGTGACTCAACGCAGCTGCAACACCAAAACCCATGCAACATAGCAAGGTCGAAATGCAATTGTTTTGCATATACTCAAGTAAATTCAAGAAACAAGTTTCCAAACAACTGATTACTGCACACTTCAACAAGTGTAATATTTTATATAAAAGGAAACTGCGGCCCCACTTGGACTCAAGGGCAAACTGCCAAAAGAGTGCAGCCCCCACTTGAATACAAGGAAGCCAGTACAAGGTACAACAAATCAAACTGCAATTGAAATCAGTGCATCAATGCAATGCAAACCAGGCAAGGGAAAAATCTCGACAAAAAGTACTGTAGCCACCACAATATTCAAGGGCAAGACTGCAAGAATGAAACCAAAAGAATTTACAGCGATAACAAATAGCCTGTTCAAATCAAACAATAGGAGAAACATGGACATGCCAAAAATCTAAGGCAAAGGCAAATGATGGCAGCCAATCAAATAAAGCTACAGGGACGTGCAAATTAAAGTAACAAGCTATGGGATATGTGTGCAATTTCAACAATACATGCGTACACGGTTAACATATATAATCAGGTGGCTACACTATATGAAGTGCACAACAGGTTCAAGTCTGCAATTCAAGACTCAATCTAGGCAACAGTGAATGGCATATATAAAAAATGATCAGTGGAAAATGCATGAGGCTTGAATAAGACTTGAGTGCTACATTAGAGAGTGCACAGACAATAAAATGAAGGCAATGCACATACAACACATGAAGGCAATGCACATGTTAATGTGACAGCAAGTACAACCAGTGGTACAAGACAATGAACAAACAAGATGAACTTAAAATCAGTGACAACTTCACAACCAACTGATCAGACTTCACGCTGGGCAATGGACCAGTAAATAGTGACTTCAACATAGCGGTGTCTTGTAGTTTTATTTGAACTTTGTTTTAGAAAACTCAGGTCAAATCTGGGTTTAAAGTTGAAAACTGAATTTAACAAAGTCTCAAAATCAAATCTTAAAGTATGAACTTAGATCAGGTTGTATACTAGTTGTAATGTTTTAAGTTTTATAAAATTATTAATGCCGGAATCGACCAGATAACCAAACTCAAAGCCAAACCATTAAATAACTCGAGCAAAACTCGAGTAACTTTCTCAGCCTAACCCCCAAAACATCAAAGAAATGTCGAAAATCATTCCAACAACATGAAAATGAACCAAGTGCAACTGGAAACCAACATTTTTAATATGTACCAATATGCTATGCAGTGAAGCCAAAGAAATCAGAGGGATAAATATGGCAACACAGCTATGCAGTAAAGCAACTTGAGCTCCAACAGACAAAATCAAACAGTATGAAAAAGGCAGTGGACAGGAAGTAATATCAAAAATCAAGTTGAAGCTATGTTCAACAGAAATCGAAGTCATGGTGGCCACGAGATCCAACGAGGCCGTGATAACCAGGAAACAAGAAATCACCACATCAAAACATTTCAAGTTGAAGTCAAATGAACAATTTCACAAATTTAGTCTGTATATATTTTTTTTTTCACAAACCAAAGACAGTGTCGATCCCAACATCAAAGAAAGCCATACATTGGAACAAGGTCAGAATTATAATGGCCAAAACTCATACATGATCAAGTACAAGCCTAGGAAAACATCAAGTTTAATTGATCAAGACCAATGTCAACAGAAAAATGCTTAAAGTCACCGCCGAAGACACATGAACAAGCCGTGTGCTACAGACCGTAGTCCAAGGAAAAATCAACAGTGAAACAAAAATCAATTTCCAGAAATTCGAACAAGTGAACCAGGAAATCGTCATCACAGCAAGCAATTTAACAAAATCCAAGTAAGCCAAGGAAATCACGAAATCGCAAAATTTAAAATAGCAAGACAGTTTAAATTTAGATGTGAGTAAATTAACTACTCACCTTTGCAAACGAATTGGAGCAGCCGCGAGCCAGAGAATCGATCAAGCTATTGAAGTCGAAGCCGTGGTCCTCAAGAAGACGAGCGCGATCGAATTCCATAAGCCCTAATTTGCGAACGAAGAGGAAGACGAGCGAAAAGGAACGGCCGCCATTTTTTTTCTTTCGTATGATTTTTTTTTTCTGATGAAAAGAAGAGGGTAGGGTTTCGAATATGAAAGGGAAAGGAGACGTGATTTTTGCGTGATGGAAGGCATAGATTAAGGCTGAAACAAAGGCGTGTTTGCAGCTGATAAAGGTAAGGCAGTTGGATTTATTTTATTTTATTTTATTTATTATTATTATTTTTTCATTTTTAAATTCAATTTGTTTTGTATATATTTTCTTTAGTTTGTTTTGTAAATTTTTTTGTTTGAATTTTTAACTATGTGTATTTCTTTATTTATTTTGTATTGATTAAAATTTTATTCCTTTTTATTTTAAAGAAAAGAAAAAGGTTATTTAAAACTAACCATCCATTTATAAATTTACATAAATAGTAATTCTTGTATCCAAATTATTTTTCTAAGTCATTAGTTTGAATTTAAAATACAAATTCAATATTCAATTTCAACTCCAAAGTCAAATTTAAATTTTTATTCAACTTTTTATAGATTTAATTTTAAAATTTAATCGTCAATTTCATAGTTATATTGGGTATTCAATTCAAACCACCATTTAAATATTTAAAATTAATTAAATATTTACAATTTAAATTGTTTAAAATTCAGGGTTGTCACACCAAAGCTCTGATACCAACTGTAACGGCCCGCTATTTTGGACCATTCAAATCGAAAATAAAACCATGCATATCCAACTTGAATAATTCAAAATGCCGAATTGTTAATTAAAATTTGGCAAAACTTAAAATATACAGTAAATAAATCAATCACATATCACAAAGTGATATAATGCAGCGGAATAGATAAAGAATAGTAGTTCATGAAGCTACTATATACACCATAGTTTAGAAAAATACAACCGAATAGTTCAAATGCAGTGAAGTCTCCAATGCAACAGATGACTTCTCTGAACCAATCAACTGGAAAGGCTGGAATCTGAATCGATGGTTGGATTTCCAAATGAAGCTCCAAACTCCAAAGGTGAGTCTCAAATGCTGTATCACTCAGTCTGACCCGAGCATAAAGCAAAACACAAAACACTCGAGTCAGGATTAACGTTCTTATATCAATAAATTCAACTCAAGCGAAATATCAACTGAGATACAAATAACTTAAAGGATGTTTGGGATAACCATCCTCTAAGGGTCCATGGATCTTTCTACAAGGTAGAAATATACATTATAACACCGTGATCATTTCTGCTTAATTTATACTTCAAAACCAAATCTCATTTTCACTTCAAATATCTCTATATTTCCCAAAATAGTATTTATATATATATTAAATAATTTATACAGTAAAGTATTTTCAATTTCCTCAACTTAACAAATCGTTCCAACATCAACCCGACCTTCCCATTCAAATTAAATCCAATCTCAATTTACCAATTTAAATTCAACTCAATTTCTAAAATAACCACTTAAATTTTATCGATCTCAAATTCAGATTTATGATCACAAATACCCCTTTACATCTCCATATATTTCAAAACTTTAAGTATTCAATGTTTCATCTAAATTTTCATTCAATTTAGTTTTCTAAATAATAAATTCAAATTTAATTCAACCTAAATTTTCATTTTAATTCAATTTAGTTGCTAAATAACAAATTCAACTACGTTGATTTCAAATATAGATCCGAATCTCAACATAAACCATTTAAATTCCAATATAGTTCAAGGCTTTAATATTTAAATGTTCTATATAACAGTTTCATATAGATCTCGATTTAACCTCATTATTATTTAGTCTTGAAATACTCCCTTTTAGATTCAATATCATTTAAGTAACCTTAAATTACATTTTACTCAATATTTTCTTTAATTTATATAAACGTGAAATATTCATTAAATCATTTAATCAAAAATCCAGTTATAAAATCATACCTTTTAAATTTCCCATTCAAAAATTTCAAATTGATTTAATTAAATAAATCCTTATTTAAATACCGTTTTAGTAAACCCAAATTTATCTCCCAATCTTAATTATTCAATTTATTACAAGAGAACCTATTTGAAATATAGATTTACATAAATACTTAACCATATTATATGTATTAAATCAAATATTACTGCCAAATATATATATACAATTTTCATTTAATAATATCTTAAGAACCAAATTTATTAAACCATATATTTCTTTCCAAAAATATAGAAATTATTTTCAAAATATTTGTATGGACCAATGGTGTCTGTATATATTTCCTATCATATAGTCAAGTGCTACGGATATTTATCATTTCAATCCGTATACTAAATATATACGGGTGGATATCATTTCAACCCGAAATCCCAAATTCAATTAAATGAAAATCGCTTGGGTTTATCATTTCAACCCATAACGATTTTCTCCTATTCTAAAGTCTGTTCGGGTATGAATCATTTCAACCCATAGTGATTTCTAAACTACAAGACACTTGCAGAGCGATAACAGAAAGTAAAATAAAATAACAGGCATATATCATCAATAATAATATATTATAAACAACAGGATATGGTGTCATATCCCGCAGGTGAACAGTTATAGATAATAGCATATATAACAAACTGAAATAACTACAGCAGCATATTTCAATTGTCGTTTCAATTGAAATCAAATTTAATGAATAAAAGAATGTTAATCGTGAGTGATTGCTCATCTTTCGAGGCTAGAGAGATTTGAAATGGGTTATGGATCCAAGAACGAATTTCCAAAATGAACAAGATTGGCACGAATAGGACGAACAAAGCTGATAAATAGAGATCGATGAAAATAGATTAGAAACTGCTTGATATAGACCGAAACAAAATATATAAAATCCCAAAATATTATTTGCTTAACTAATAATAACTTTGAGACTCGTTAAAATTATATACATACGTTTTCCAAAAATATAAATAGTTTGAGAACAACTATTGAGCATACGTTTTGTAAAATCAACATATATCCATTATACATTTAAACTAAACTATATTTAAATTATACTATGTATAGTAATGTAATATAGTATACAGTACACTTATTACAATACACGTTAAGACTATAAATATAATATTTAACAATACACTTATAACAAAATATGTGACTGTAAAATTTCAGTTTTAATATAAACACAGAGAACAACCTTATATATTTATTAATATTCAGTTATATAAAAACTCTTGTTATATATTTATATTCAAAAGCTAATAACATAACTATACTGCAAACGTATATGTGGTTGAGAATATATAATACCTTTTTATACTTTCTTATGCACTTAATATACTCAACAACGAGTTATATATATAAGCGGTCATGCATTTTTATATGAAACAACAAGTATAAAATAACTTTTAAAACTTTATCATTATATATATATTTTATACACTGAACAGTTAAAATAACTTTTAAAACATTTTTAAAAACTTTATCATTATAAAATAACTTTTAAAATATACATCATATGAATGTTTTAACCCACACAAAAAATATATGCTTCCTTATACATATTATATATATATATATATATCTATTTTATTTATTCTTATTATTATTACTTTTTTATATATATAAAAGAAAAGTGGTGCCTGAATAATATTTTCTCATTCTCCTATAGCATAGGTGACTAACAAAACATGCATGGTCTAACATGTGATAACATTTATTTTCTATTTTTATAAAAGTGGTGCAAACATATTTACTCTATCTTAGAGTACAAGTGGAGCAAATGATTTTTTTTTTCAAGGCCTTAGCCAAATGTATATTTTTATCAAACCAAAATACTTATTAACGTTAAGACCTTGAACGAACAAAGCCGAGGAGAATATTTTTACTGATTTAAAACCTGAAGTAAAACAGCGATGCCACCTACATCCTTTTCCAACGTGTTCATAAATGATACAAGCAAGAATCTGTCTATACTGTGGAGGGTGCTCTTGATTGTGGAGAAGGGTGGGTGTCATGTGGTGAAATAGTAGAGCCAAAAATTGAACAGAACAATGAAGAAAAGAAGAAAAAAAAGAAGGAGGAAAAATAATTCGGTCATTACCACATGCTTTGCTCACACGTAAGGAAGAAGGAGAGGAACCCAAAATGGGATGCAGATGAAGTTTGATACGTGGTTTGTATTTATTTGTGAAAACACAATTGTTAAAGTGGGAAAGCAAACATCAAGGCATGCAAATTTTAAAGCAAGGAAGAAAACGTGTTTAGCACTTAAAGAAAATCTTGCGTGCATCAAGGGGAAAATGGAAAGAAATTTAAAGATTTTGGAACGGTTAGTAATTTGTGGATCACGTTCCTATTAAATCAGAAGGCAAAAGGAAAGTGAATATAATTTGCATGTAAATGGTGAGGCATATTTTATATTTAAAGGGAGTAATTTGCGTTGATTGAGTGGAGAAAACGGTATGAAATAAATTGCTTTAGAAATGGTAGAGAAGTATGAAATGAATCTTGTTTTATAATCAAACACGCATTGCTAATGGTGAAAGAAAAAGACAGGAGGAAAGTTGATTTTGAACCGGATTGGATTTTAAAGATTTTATACCAATTTTAAACGAGAGGCAATTGGAAAGAGTAGAAAATTTTCCGCATGAATCCAAGGCAAACATTTTAAACTAATTGAATGGTTAGGGAATTTATTTCTTTCCCACTTAAAAAAAATACGCCTACGGATAAATTTAATTATTATCCAAGGTAAGAAAATGAGACATGCGTAAAACTAACGTAAAAATATACGCCCAATTTACAACAAAGAAACGCTTTTAAATTTGTACGTTTTTCTTATATAGTAAATATAGGTTATAATATTACATCAAATTCATACCATTTGTATGCCAACTAAATTGTACAAATTAAAACGTGTATCTTAAATAGCTTATTTACACTATTAACTTAAAATTTATTACTTAATTAAAATATGATTTGTTTATATCTTTTTGATTTACTTAACATTTGAGAAATAAACTATTGTATATACGTATAAAAGAAAACATAGAATGCGTACAACAGACGCAGTGATTTTTGTCCAAAAAAATGAAAACAATCGATTTAAATTTTATACGTTTTCTTGTATGTATATATACATTATTTATTTCATCAAATAACGCGCCTTTTAAACGCGAAATTAAAAAGTTTATTTATGCACAAAGTTTTGGAAATTTATTACTTATATAAAAATATGATTTGTTTACACATTTACTAAGAAATTTATATTCAAAAATGTATGTAAGTAAAATATAAAATATTAAATTTTCTAAAAGTATAAAATCAATTTATTGTAAAGAACAAAAGGTGAAATAAACGTTGTTACGAACATATTAAATTAAACCAAAAGATTAAAAATTAAAAATTTAAAGATTTATAACTTCAAAAAAAAATGTTAAGTTTTAACCAAAATAAGAATTTTGGAATTTTCACACTAATAAAAATCTTGGGTGATTATTTATAATTAAATTTGGACAATCAAATTTTCGAAAAATAAAACCCCAGAATTATAAATAAAGAATAAAATATTGCTAAAATTTAGGCTGTTACAGAACTATTCATCTTCGACATCCTCAATCTGTTAAGCAGATTTCTATTAATCTTAAGGATTCAGATTCCTGCTTGGTTGCATCTTTATATTCTCTAAATCCTCATGATGACGATAATGATGACGAAGAGGATATTATTTCTCTTATTCATGTTGTTCGTGAATTTTTCCACATATTTGAGCCCGTTTTAGGATTGCCACCTAAGCAAGCAATTGAGTTCAGAATTAATCTCATCCCTGGAGCTCAGCCTATCACTCGTCCTCCTTATCATATGTCCAATAAAGAAAATGAGGAGATGCGCAAACAATTATCCGAATTGGAGACGAAGCAATTTATTCGCACTAGTTCCTCTCCTTGGGGAGCTTCGGCTATTTTTGTGAAGAAATCCAATGGTACACTTAGGCTTTGCGTTGACTACCGCAAGCTTAATGACCTTACTATCAAGAATAAATATCTTCTACCTCGGATTGATGATCTTTACGATCAACTTAGTGGTGCTAGAGTCTTTTCACAATTAGACTTAGCTACCAGTTTTCATCAGCTTCATATTGCAGAGGATAGCATTCCTTTGACGTCGTTCCGTACTCGTTATGGATCTTGTCAATGGCTTGTTATGGCATTTGGTTTAACGAAGGCTCCGGCTTATTTCGTTGACCTCATGAATCGAGTTTTCAAAGACTTCCTCGATCGGTTTGTTCTCATCTTTATTGATGATATTCTAGTGTATTCAAAAACCGAGGAGGATCATAAAAAACATCTTCGGATTGTGCTGGAAACTCTTAGGAGCAATCAATTGAAAGAAAATTTTTCTATATGCCACTTTTGGCAATCTCGTGTGAAGTTTCTCAGTCATATTATTTCCAAATCCAGAATTTCCGTGGATCCTTCAAAGATTGTAGCGATTCAAAATTGGAAGAGACCGGAGAGTGTGACGGAAATCCGAAGCTTCCTTGGATTGGCGGACTATTACCGTCGTTTCATAAAAGACTTTTCCAAAATTTCAGTGCCTCTTACTAGTTTGACAAAGATAGGTATTAAATACGTTTGGTCGGACAAATGTGAAGCTTCTTTTCAAAAACTAAAAGAACTCCTTTCCGATGCTCCTATTCCTTGATTCCCGAAGGAAATAAAGATTTCATTGTATATATCGATGCTAGTCGCGTTGGTTTGGGTGCCGTTCTTATGCAAAGAGAACGTGTTATTACATATGCTTCTAGGCAGTTGAAGCCAGCCGAGACTAGATATGCCACTCATGATTTAGAACTCGCGGCAATTGTTTTCGCCCTTCGTATTTGGCGACATTATCTTTTAGGAGAGAAATTTATTCTCTATACCGATCATAAATTTTTGAAGTATTTATTTTCTCAAAAGAAACTTAATTTGCGTTAACAATGTTGGCTCGAGTTCCTTGCACCTTATGATCTTGATATTCTTTATACTCCCGGAAAGGGAAATCGTGTTGTAGATGCCCTTAGTCGCAAGCAACAAGCGGTTGTCACTATGATGATATCCGAATGGAATAATCTCGAGATTCTTTCCACTTATGAGATTCGAGATCGTGTTTCTGAATTATGTTCATCTCTTGTCTTGTGTAGCCTTAAGGCTCATCCTTCTCTTTTAGACCGCATTCTTGAAGCTCAAAGGCTAGATCCCGAATTGGCTCTTCTTGGCCAAAATATTAAGGATGAAATCGATTTTGAAGGTTCGAAAGACTTTGATATTGGTTCTCGTGGCGGCATTCAAAAATTTAGTAGACTTATTGTGCCAAACATTAGTGATCTTCGTAAAGATATTTTAGAAGATTCACATCATTCTAAATTAACCATTCATCCCGGTAGTAGTAAAATGTACGCAGATATGAAACGACTTTGTTATTGGGAGGGAATGAAATCAGATATTGCTAACTTTGTTAAATGTTGCATGACTTGCCAACTTATCAAGGCCGAATATCAAAGGACTGGTTGGTTGTTGCAACCTTTAGAAATTCCAATTTGGAAGTGGGATCAAATTTCCATGGATTTTATTGATGGCCTTCCCCGTTCACGTTCGAGTCATGATAGCTTATGGGTGATAGTCGATAGACTTACTAAATCCGTCTATTTTATTCCGTTCGGTCTAATCGAACCGTTCCCCTTTTGCCAAACTCTTTATCAAAGAAATTGTTAAATTGCATGGTGTTCCTACTTCTATCGTTAGTGATCGTGAACCATTGTTTACTAGTGGATTTTGAAGAGTCTTCAAAAAGCTTTCGGAACGAAGCTTAATTTTAACATCGCTTATTACCCCCAGTCCGATGGACAAACCAAGCGTGTGAATCAAACTCTTGAAGATCTCCTTCGTGCTTGTGTTCTTGATTTTGGTGGAAGTTGGGAAGATCACATTTCTCTCGTTGAGTTTTCCTATAATAATAGCTTCCAATCTAGTACTGGTATGGCACCTTTTGAGGCACTTTATGGAAGGCCATGCTGATGTCCTTTTTGTTGGCTTGAGGCCGGTGAGAAGCTGTTTTAGGTCCAGATTTTATTCGTGATTCCACAGAAAAGATTGGCTTTATTCGTCATAGGATGAAAGAAGCCCAAAGTAGACAGAAATCCTATGCCGATAACCGGAGAAGGAAATTAGAATTTTCTGTGGGAGGTCTTGTGTTTATTCGTGTTTCACCTATGAAAGGTGTTGTACGTTTCAGTCGATCGGGAAAGTTAGCGCCTCGATATATTGGGCCATTTCCTTTCACTGAGCATATTGGTTCCATGGCTTAACGCCTTTTATTACCGGATTTGTTTTCTGCAATTCATGACGTGTTTCACGTTTCTCAATTACGGAAGTGCCTTCAAAATTCTGATTCTATTCTTAAGCCTGGTGTTGTGGAAGAAATTGAAGTTTCGCCAAATTTAATGTATGAGCAACATCCTATTCGTATTATTGCTTCGGAGATCAAAAGACTTCGAAATAAAGATGTCCCTCTTGTTAAAGTTCAATGGTCCTCAAATCCTAAAGATTGTTCTTGGGAATCTAGAGAATTCATCGAGCGAACACATCCAGAATTACTTTCTCATGCTCTTTAAGCTGAGCTTCTTATTTCAAATTTCTTTTGTGATAATATGCTTTTATGGTTGTTACTTTTTATTTCCATCTTGTATGTTGCGAGGACGCAATTTCTTTAAGGAGGGAGTCTGTAACAACCCGCATATTTATCGATTTTATATTTAAATATTTTATTGTTAGTCGGAATTTAGTCCGAAAAGCTACTTTTTGCAAACGGTCAAATTAGGACTCGAGACCACTTCCATTGAGTTCGAAATGACATTTTCAATCTTTATAGGTATAGACTTTGATAAGTTTGGAGTTGGTGGAATTTCACTACTTTTTCACTTTGGACTTTAGTTTGGACTTAGCCTATTAGACCCAACCTCCACTCCCTCTTCTCTTCATTCCTTCATAAATTTCCTAACACAAAAGCTTCATCAAAAATGGTGAGTGGAATGGGGAAATTAAAATTCCAAGCTTAAGTTCTCTTGCAAATCCATCATCCAACTCCAAATCTAGAGAGAAGCCATTGATTCAAGCTCCTTGTGTTGAGATTGAAGTGGGATTGCTTCTTCTTTTTCTTTCAAGCTTGATTTTTCATTTAAATTGTGAAAAGGTGAGATTTTTATCTCACATTCTTGTCTATAACTATCTCGAATTTTTGGGAATGAATTCCTATCACTTTTACATGTGCATTTGCTTTTGGATTGGATTGAATTGGTGAAAAACCCCAATTTTCATGTGTATTTGCATTTTCTGCACCTTAGGTGGTTCAGCCATTGAAAAGTCTCGGCCTGCATTTAGCTCGATAACCCTTAGGTTGTTCGGCAACGTTAGGTCGTTCGACAATAACTGGGTCGCTTGGTCCCGCCATAATGGGTCGTTCCACACTTTTAGGTCGCTCGGCCTATGCTGTTTGTTAGGTCGCATGTTAATTAGGTCGTTCGGATTCAAATAATTAGGTTACTCGGTCATGTCACCTAGTTAGGTCGCAACCACTAGGTCGCTCGCTTAAGTCACTCAACCTTCAGGTCATGCTCGCTCCACTTTAGATCGCACGGCCTCAACCACTAGGTCGCTTGGCCTGGTTGTACTTAGGGTGTACCACCTTAAGTCGCTCATCCACTAGGTCACGCTGCTAAGTGCTAGCTTGTGCACCTTAGGTCGCTCGGCCTCACCTTTAGGTCGTTCGGCCTTACTAACTCCTTAGGTCGTTCCTATGCTTTACTCGACCGTGTTAGGTCGTTCACCCCCTTTAGGTCGCACCATTTGTCATGTGCTAACTTCTTAGGTTGCGTCGTGTTAGGTCGCGCCAATTTCTTATGTTGAATTATGCTATGTCACAGGGGTATTTCTTCCTTGATGCATTTGGAACTGATTTCCTTGGATTTTATTCACGTCTTTGAATGTGAATTTTTGTGACATATTGTTTCTACAATCATTTTTGTGGTTTTTCACTTTAAAATTATAAAGGTTTCAATACTAGTAGTAAATACTAAAACTCTTTCATCAAAACGATTTCAACACTATTGTATTACAAAGTTCTTTTCTTGAAACGTTTTCCAATCTATTAGTATATACAAACCTTTACCTCATTCGTATGAGAAATCTAATTAAACGACTTAGTAAAACAAGTGATATGAAACGCTTGCGTTTACTTTGTCGGTTAATTCTTGGACTTGTTCGAATGAACCTCTTGTGACAATTTTCTAGTGAAGACCTACAGTTTGTTCGTAAATATTTAAGTTAAGCAAGTGGTTATGGGACATTAAGCTAAACTCATATTTTTACTGACTTAGTGTAATTGACACTTCTTGATGATCATTGATGATCATTTTTGTGTTTTAGACTAGCAATTGTGCGATGTCTCTTTGTTTACGAGGGAGACTAAACCCCGTTTGTGTGATGTTTCGACTCACATATGTGGGGGTAGCGCCCCATGGTCTTCGGGCCGTTCGTGTGGAGCCTCGGCTCAAAAATTAATGGTTAGCTACCATGAGATAGCGTCTCATTTGTGTGATACACGTGTTGGTGGGCTTTCATGCTCCCGTTCTTGTGATAGGCCTCCCCCTTTTTTGTGATTTCTGGATTTCGTGTGTTGATTTCTAGAATTTGTGCTTCACCAATTTTTGTGGTTTTCATTAATAAGTTTTATCAATTTTTGTGCCTTGGTGAATTCGTGTGTCATTACCTTTTTGTGGATTTGGATCTTTGAGAGGATTCTTGTGATAATGATTAATCTCCTGTTGATTATCATTTACATCCTTATAGTAGTATGCCATTATGGTTATTATACGTTTATGCCATATCTCTTATTCTGTATCATGTCATCTGATATTTATAGCTAGACTGATCCGTTTATTATTTTCTTATGATATAATACTCGGGTCAGACCGAGATGTTACAGGTGTTTCTGCTTGACTTCTCTCCAGGGAGCTATTACTCTGACTTTTGGCTAACTACTTAGATTAGTACTTTTTTTGTTGTATACATTTGAGATATCGACTCATAGATGTATTCTTTTATATATCATATGTTGCTATTGTTTTGTGTTATTGTGGATC
The DNA here is from genome assembly GCA_030765085.1 of Allium cepa. Classification (NCBI taxonomy): domain Eukaryota; kingdom Viridiplantae; phylum Streptophyta; class Magnoliopsida; order Asparagales; family Amaryllidaceae; genus Allium; species Allium cepa. The sequence goes on from CM060931.1 coordinate 376,423,636, forward strand.
TTTCAGACCACTACTCTGATGTACACTTTCATGTGTTATATATTCATATCTTTTTCCGCCTTTGTGATATGGATGTCTATGACTGATTTGTGTTATGTTTGTTTCTATATTTGTTTCCGAAGATTATATATGGCCACTGTGTTGTAGCTTTGAGTTTGTATCGATATGTCGGATTTCCTCCTTAAATGAAATGTATGTTATACTATCTGATATATCGAAACTTGCACAAAGAAATTACATGGATGGTCGCTCCTCCACAGCCTTATTCTCCGTGTTAGTTGACATCTTTACTCCATAATGTTCTTGGCTAGCATGGGTATAGAGGTGGGGAATCACAACTAAACTCTTTTTGGTCGCTGGAAAATAATTCCAATAATGATCGCGACATCATCGGTGTTCATTTTCGAGTTTCCATGAGAGGAATTACTGCCGAATTATAATTAAATGGAAGTTGTTTGGAAAATTTGGGTTTGAGTTTTGAAATTCAAAGGATAATTGAATTGGTTTCAAAAATGATTTTGAAAGACTGAAAAGACTCTGGAATGTTATATTAAATGATTGGAATACGATTATTAAGTTGGAAAATAAATTGTGAATGAATAAGTAAAATTTGCAAGTGTAAGAAAATGAAATTGAAATCCCTTTCGAATTTGTATGTAAATAGAACTAGAATTGGAATCTGAATTGGATTTATAAGTGGAAATTTAAGTTAAGTTAAACAAATGATGTTTGAAATGGAATATAACTTAAGTAATGTTGAATGAAGTTGATTTTGGTATCGAAGTAAATTAATAAAGTGAACTGATGAATATGAACTTGAGTTATGTAATGAAATTCAACTTTTGTGGTTAAATGAATTAGCAATTGAATTAAATGAATGAATTGAATGTAAATAAATTGATATGAAATAATGGATGTAAGAGTTAATTCAATAAAGCTAATTAAAAGTGATGAACCAATTGAATGAAGGTAAGCAAAGTAAAGAAATTTGGTAATGTTGGATATACATTGTTTGTCAGATGATGGTTAGTTGATTGTATAGAAATCCATATGAAATTGAATTAATGAAATTGAAAGCTGTGTAATTGAATTTGATTTGGAAGTGAACTAACTTGAATATAAATTAGTGAATGTAAACTAATTGAATATGAATAAATGAATGTTAGTAAAAACATCCAGAGATAATGAATCAAATGTGATTTAAATCGGAAAACCAATTCATTGAATATAATGAGAAGTGAATTTATATTGATTTGGTTATTGATTGATTAGATAGATATTGGATGTAGTTGGATGTTAGTTGAACGATAGTTGGTTGATGGTTGAATTTGTTGCTTTTGTTACATTTGCTATATTGGCACATATTGTTGTTGCTTCTGGTATATGTTGTATATCGATATTATTTTCTATATACATGTTTCTCATTGTGGTTGAGTGTTTAGTAGGTGCGGACTGCGCTTGCTTCGCTTTTGGAGCTAGCTTTCGCGCTATATTAGCCATATATGCTCGCTAATAATATATAAGGTACATATCTCGGATTACATATCATACTTTTACACTTTTTTCCCTGCGGGATGCCTCATTACTTGATGAGATGTATATTTGTGATATATATATTGCCATTTTTTTTCGGATCGAGCCGCGCAAAGGAGACCATGACGAATTTTCTGAAAATTTAAGGCGTTAGAATATTTTTGAGAAAATTGAAATTTTTTGAAAATATAACTAAGTATGATTTGAAAACTTAGTAAAGTTATTGTAAGAAGTTTAACCATGGATTTTGGGAAAGTTAAACACTCAAATGAATTTGAAATTTAATTTGAACAAATGGTTTTGAAAAGTTAACGGATTTTGTAACTTTTCTTACTTGGTAATTTCGAGGACGAAATTCTTTTAAGAGGGGAAGTTTGTTACAACCCAGAATTTCTGTTAATTGAAATTCGTATGTTTAATTGATTTTTATATTAACAAGTAAAATTTGTAAGTCGAATAAATTTTTATTTCGAATATCCAGATTTAATTTCATAATTAAATCGATAATTTAATATTTGAAATTACAGAAATAATTGAAAATTTGGTTCAATGTGATTAAAATTGATTTTTAAACTTGTAATAAATCATATTGAAGTTAGAATGATGTTGTAGAACTTTTAAAATTGAAATAAAAGTTAATTTGTGAAAATTGAATATTTTAATATTTAATTGATGAGTTAAAATAGTCATTTTTCAAACAGTCTTGGTTTCGACGAAATCAGTTTCATCGGATCCGTAATGATAAATTATTGTATGGTTTCAAATTTCGTGTCAATCGGATTTACGTTTTGTCCGGGGGAAGCTAAAACGCGTAGAAATTGATTTGAGTGAATTTTAAATTTAAATAATTCAATTCGAAAACTTATCTTTCAAATTTGATCGAATTGGCTCGTGATATATATTCCGTTGCGTTCGGAATGGGGGTAAAACATTATAAACGCCAGGCGGCACGCATCGTTTGGAGTTCGGAAAATTTCAGGATGAATAGTGTTTCGATATTTTCTATATAAGGACCTCACATCTTCTATTTTGCAACTAACCCTAATGGCAAACCCTAGCCGCCACCTTCAGATTGAAGGCCGAAAATTTTCAATTCTTCTTCCATTAATCTCTTCCAATCCGTGCGATATTTCAACAAACTTCCAACTATCAAATTATAGAGTTAGGTGAGATCTACAAATCTATACGGATGTGATCAAGTATAGTCTTGTGAATCGATGGCAATTGGGGTTTGAAGTGCCGGCATTCGTTCACGATTTACGAGGCAAAGGGGGGACCGAGCTCGCCATGGTTCAGGTCGTTAGTGAAGGTCGTGATGGCGCACGAGATGATGGTCGTTGATCAGCGTGGAGTTGCTCGAAGACGGTCGCGTGCATTAGGGTTTTCGCCGGCATGTTGGGTGTTCGATCGCATTTTTACTGAAGGGGGAAGACGGGAGGGGACGGCCCTGATATGGCTACAGGGAACGAACGGCAAAGATCGATTGAGGTTTAAAAAAATAAAAAGAAATTGTAAATATTAATATATTTAATCCGTTCGAAAAATGTGTAACTATTTCATATGAGGTCCGTTTCGCACGAAACGAATTACGTCGGGTTCTTATTCGTGAACACTACGCGATGGAGCTAGATTGGAGTTGATTGGAGCTAGTGAAAATTTTGGGTAAAATTAAACGATGTTTAATTTTATTCGAAATAAAACGCTGAAACTATTATTGGAAACAAGGTGAGAACTTCTCACCCAATCGAAATAGTTTCGATTTAAATTTTAAATAGTTAGATTTAAAATTTCTTGATCGTGTGTTTGGATGATAAATTATTATCTATTGTTTTGAAATAGACCCTATACGTCGTATATTAAGCGGATGTTATTTATTAAACACATATATCGCGATATTCCATTTTGAAGTGGAATTGGTATTATATATGTACTTGGAGTTGATTTTCCTGCATTATATAGCGGATGAGACCCTATTGCGCCGCATAATAGCGGATAATATTTTATAAATCCCATATACCGCGATATTCCATATTGACACGGGATTGGTATTGTGCTAACATCTATGGATGCAGGGAAACAAGTTGGAGAGATCCAACTAGATTCCTCAACAGCATTGATTATTTACAGATATTTGCGATATATTCTGTCATCATATTGATATATGATGTTTGGATGCCGTGATTGTTATATTTAGTGCTGTTGCAGCATTGGGCCTATTTTTGGAGTTTTAAAAATGTTAAAGTGATGATTTTCAAATTTAAAAGAATTTTAAAGTGATTTTTGAAAGTATATGTTTTATTGAATTTTGGAATTGATTCATTTTAAATAAATAAACGTTATAATTTTAATGTTATAAAAATTATGATTTTTTAGAAATATATTTGAAATCTAATTTTTCAAATATGGAGTTATTGATTTTATCAAAAAAGTTTAAATTGAGATTTTTGAATTTAATATAAAAGCTTTATATATATGATTTATAAAATTGGATGTTTATAAATCAAAGTGGTGGAATTATAAAGGAGTTTTGAAAATGTTTTAAAATAATGTTAAAATGGGTTTTTATAAAAGAATAGAATCTATGATTTTTAAGTTATAAAAAGAATGAATTTCTAAATAGAGAGTTATAAGAAATTTGCTTATAATTTGGATTTTTGCGTGTAAATGGGATATGGATAGAATTTGTTAATAAAGTTCTTTTATAAGTTGAAGTTGTTATAAAATATAAATGGAATTTATAAACATTGTTTTATAAATCCAAAAATGCCTTATTTTGATAAGTTAATTATTTTAGCTTATTAAAGGAGATATATCCACAATTTTGGACAGTGGATAATCCTTTAAATAAAATGTGTAGAAATGTTGAATTTGGTTAACGAAGTATATTCTCGATTTTGGACAGTGAATTATATATATTAAAGCAATGTTTTAGAAAGTGATCTTTTAAATAGAATTAAAACGATTTGAAGTTGTTTTAAAATGTGTTAAGGATCGAAGCCATAGATTTCAACATTCATTGCTGAAATGGATGTTTTTCGAGAAATAAGGAAATGGGGGACTATAACACTGTTGTCATAGTAAATGATTTTCGAAAGGAAATATTTTGTATAGTATTGGGATTTTTATATCTATCTTAATTTCGAATCCCAATACTAGTGATTTTGAGTTGTCGTAACGAAGTTTTACGCAACATTCGTTTCGACTCAAATGAATGTGTTTAAGAGAATGTTTTCCTTAAAGAACAAAATATGTACTTAATTGTGGTTTAATTATATTGAATATTTTCCAAAGTATTGAAAATAAATAGATTTGTGAATTACTTATTATTAAATAAGTATGGAAATGTTTTCAATATGAAGTGAAATGTTTTGGGTTTTTATCTTTTAAAGATAAATTGAAAATGAATAATTATTTGGAAATGTTTTCCAATGTTGAATTTGAAAAGGTTTAGAGAATATATCTTTTTAAAGATAAATTGAAGTGAATATTTGGCAAGTTATTTAATTTATGGAAGATTAATAAAAAGGGCCTAGTGATTGTTATGGTGCTGAATATTTGTTGGTTTGCTTTGATAGTTAAATAACCGACTATCGACAGTTACCTTTAAATGGGTATTTGTTGTGACGCCCCACCTCTAAACCCACGCTAGCCAAGAACATTACGGTGAATGATGTCAACTAGCACGGAGAATAAGGCTGTTGAGGAGCGACCATCCGTGTAATTGCTTTGTGCGAGCATCGATATGTCAGATAGTATAGCATGCAATTCTTTTCAAGTGGAAATCCGACATGCCGACACAAACTCAAAGCTACTGCACAGTGGCTATAACATCTTCGGAAACAAATATAGAAGTAAACATAACATAAATCAGTCACAGACAATTCATATCACAAAGGCGGAAGTAGATATCAATATAACACATGAAAGTGTTCATCGGAGTAGTGGTCAAAAAGATCCACAATAATACAAAGGAATAGATACAAGTGCTAGACAAAAATATGTATACATCAAGAAGTCTATATCTTAAATGTATACAACAAAAAACTACTAAACTAAAGTAGTTAACCAAAAGTCAAGGAGGTAATCCCGGATGTAAAGTCAAGCAGAAGCACCTGTAACATCTCGGTCTGACTCGAGTATTATTTAATAAGAAAATAATAAACGGATCAGTCTAGCTATAAATATCAGATAACATGATATAGAATAAGAGATATGGCTAAACGTATAATAATCACAATGCCAAGCTGTGATATATAAGTAATTGAAAATCAACAAGAGATTAATCAATATCACAATAATCAACTCAAGGATCAAAAGGAATGTCATACTCCTAATTTCATTCACCAAGCCACAATAAATGACATATATATCAATGCTAATCGTAAAAGTTGGTGAAACATAAATTCCAGAATTCAACACACGAAATCAAGAAATCACAAGAAAAAGGATGGCCAATCCCACAAACTGGACATCGACGCACCTAGAAAGACACGCCCCATGCACAGTCGAACATCGACGCACCTAGAAAGATATGCCCCATGCTCTAGCATCGACGCACCTAGAAAGATACGCCCCATGCATAAATAAACATCGATGCACCTAGAAAGATACATCCATGCATAAATAAACATCGATGCATCTAGAAAGATACACCCCATGTAATGTCTAACATCGATACACCTAGAAAGATACACCCCATGCTAAGTCGAACATCGACGCACCTAGCAAGGCACGCCCCATGCATAGACGAACATCGACGCACCTAGAAAGATACGCCCCATGTCCCGACTTATTGAGCCGATTGCTCCACGAAGTAAATAAACATCGATGCACCTAGAAAGATACATCCCATGCATAAATAAACATCGATGCACCTAGAAAGGTACGACCCATGTATAAACAAACATCGATGCACCTAGAAAGGTACACCCCATGCATAATAAAACATTGACGCACCTAAAAAGGTACGACCCATGTGAGAAATGAGACGAAGCTCAATAAAATGAGGAACAGTCCTCCACATAAACAAAGAGACATCGCACTTTGCTAGTCTAAACCACAAAGATGATCGTCATGATCAACGAGAAGTGTCAATTACAATAAGCTAGTAAATATATGAGCTTAGCTTCATGTCCCATAACCACTAGCTTAACTTAAATATTTACGAACAAATTGTAGATCTCCACTAGAAAATTGTCACAAGAGATTCAATCGAACAAGTCTAAGAATTAACCGACGAAGTAAACGCAAGCGTTTCATACCACTTGTTTTACTAAGTCGTTTAATTAGATTTCTCATACGAGTGAGGTAAAGGTTTGTATATACTAATAGATTGGAAAATGGTTTAAGAACGAGCTTTGTACTAAAATAGTGTTGAAATCATTTGAAGAAAGAGTTTTGATATTTACTACTAGTATTGAAAACCTTTATATTTTTAAAGTGACAAATCACAAAGAAGATTGTAGGAACAATCAATCACTAAAATTCATATACGAAGATGTGAATAAAAATCCAGCGAAATCGATAAAGAATCCATCGAAATGGATATTCAAAAATCCCTAAAAAGTCATCAAAGTCATAGCAAATGATAACAACACATAGGAAACAACACGAATCGATTAAAGTTTGAAATTCAAACAACTAGGCGAATTAGGCAAAAATGCAACAGGCCGGTCGGCCGGCTACAGAGCTCGGTCGACCGGACCCTGCCAAAAAAATTCCCCGAGAAGCAGGTCGGTCGGCCGAACCCTGTACTCGGCCGACCGAACCTTAAACAGAGAGGTGCTTATGCACCTGGTAGAAGGTCGGTCGGCCGGCTACAGAGCTCGGTCGACCGGACCTGTTGCCAGTCCCTTCCTAGCCCATCCAAATGAGGTCCAACCTCGACCAAATTGCACTCGCTCGAGCAACGGTGCTAAGGGTTTATGCCTATCGACTACCCGACCCTATATGCTCCACGATGCATCACCAAAAACATGTTCAAACATCAAAGTTAGGATTTTTAACGAATTGAACTCAAAACACCAAAAATTGGAATATTCACCAAATCAATCCAAACCAAAAGCAAATGCACACGAATAAGTGTTAGGAATTCATACCTAACATTCGAAGATAAATATAAGCATAGATGTGAGATAAAAATCTCACCTTTGAACCCGAAAACAATGAACAAGAAGCTTGAAGACAAGGGAAGATCAACCACACTTCAATCTCAACACTAGAAGCTTGAATCTAAGCTTAAAAGAAGAACATTCCCTAAGTTAGGTTTAGGAAATTTCTGAAATCAAAGAGAGAATGAGTTGGAGAAGATGAAGGAGATGCTTACCAATGGGTTCACTTGAGTTTGGAGCTAGAAGATGGATTTGCTAATGAAGACTAGGGCTTGGAGTTTTAATTTCCACTCTTCTCCACCATTGTTGCTAAAGCTTGAGTGTTAGGAATATGAGATGAAGTAATGAAGAGGAGAGGGGGTTTGGGGCTGAGTTAGTAAGTGGCTAATGGGTTCAGCCCAAACCAAAGCTCTAAGTGAAAAAGTGGCAAAAATCAACTTTCTCCAAACATATCGAAGCTTATACTCAAAAAGGTCGCAAACGTCATTTTGAACTCAATGGGGGTGGTCTCGAGTCCCAATTCGACTGTTTGCAAAAAGTAGCTTTTCGGACCAAAATCCGACGAACGATAAAATATTTAAATAAAATATTTAAATATAAAATCGATAAATATGCGGGTTGTTACAGACTCCCCTCCTTAAAGAAATTGTGTCCTCGCAATACCTAAGAAGAAAATAAGAAGTAACAACCATAGAAGCAAATCAACACAAAAGAAAATTTGAAATAGGAAGTTCACCATAAGTGTAGGATCTAGATTAACCCTAGAGGGGGGGGGGTGAATAGGGTTATAGCAAATTTTCTCAAATTAAACACAGAAATATAATTGCAGAAATAAATATGCTGAAAAGTAAATCACACACAAAATTTACCCAGCTTCGGCAACCCCTGCCTACTGCTGCATTCCCAGATTTCTATTAGAATTAAACAGTATCACGCTTACAAACACTCTACTAGACTCGCAGACCCTTTTGCTCCCGCTCACAAACACTCTACTAGACTCGCACACCCTGCTCCCGCCTATAGAGTTTCGCTCACTCGCAAACACTGCTCCCGCCTATAGAGCTTTGCAAACTCGCACTCCCTACTCACTGAACTAATTCTAAATAGACAATCTGACACTACCTAATCCCTAGGTGGTGATTTACAAATTCTTCGACTCGAAAAGAAAAACAAACTTCAAAATTAAAACCGGAGCAAAAATTAAACTACAACTTGAATGCGTAATTTTTGCTCAAAATAAAATAACTAAAAAACCCCTTTATAATTGAACCCCTAAAAACTTAAGCCCTTTTATAATTTACAAGGCCGGCCCCTTGTTTTTTATTAACCCGATCCACTTTGGCTTTGACCCGTTCCTTCTTTTGCTTGTAAAAATGTCGGCCTTTCTTTGTCGAATTAGGGCTTCGGCTTCTTTCTCGAATTAGGGCTTCGTTCTGATGATCGATTCTCTGATTTGTGACCGATGGCTTGCATCGCTTGTTCTCTGATAATTGATTCTTGTTGCTAGCTCGTTCTCTGGTGATCGATTTGCATTGACATATCGTTCTCTGATGATCGAGTTGTTGATGATTCGGTATGTTATTTCTTTTCGTTGCTGGTTTTAATGATTTGCTTGACTCTATAACTCGATGCTGATGATGATAGTATGGGATTTGTATTTATATGAATTCGAATTGGACTTGGTCTACTTGTAATCTCTGGTATTTTATTGCTGACTTTTTCATTCGGCAACAACTTGCTTCGAATTGTATTCTGTGCATACTGTACTCGGTCGAGTTCATCCCCATTCTGTAGACCTGAACCTTGCATTTTATACAAAATTATATGCTCACTATCTTCTGTTCACCTGCATGTTTACTGTGACGTTGGTCTTCATGTACTTGATATTGTAGTCTTCTTCGAACTGTCTTCATGTCTTGTTTCATGTTGCAACTGACTTGTGTCTGCATTGTATTGATGATTTTGTATGCTAGTAACTATGGTTTAATACTGCTTCACCATGTCACTTGAGGTCTTGCAGTTTGGTTACTGATGCATTGTTGTACATTGGTCGTTTCTGCTATGTTATCTTCACTGCTGCCACTTTGTAGTTGCTCTGCACTTTGGTGGCTCTGGCTTGTTTATCTGAACTTGTTGCATATATCACTGAGTTCTCATTTCATATGCTTGCACTACTTCTCTTTGGTAATGTCTGATGGCATTTCTTTTGTGGTCTTTGTTGTTGGCATTGTCTTCATGGCTGACTTGATGTTTGTAACTTGTGATTTCATGCTTCATGCATGTACTCTATTCATATGTTCTTGGTGGCATTTCTTTGGACTGCACTGCAGTGTTCATTATGTTGGCCGAGCTTGCATTCTTTGTTGGCACTTTTGAATGTTTGCAGCTTGGTCTTGAGTTGTTTAATGAAGAGGTTGAACTTGCATACTTCATGTAGCCTTTTGGTCTGACTGTTGCTTCATGTAGTTGACATATTTGTGGTCTTCATTTGGTGATTTGCACTGCTACACTGTTGCATTATAGTAGTTGCTTCTGCAGTTGCACATTGCTGCTTGTAGCACTTGTATACTTGGTCGAGTCCATTTGCATTCTGCAGGCTTGTACTGTCCACTGCCCTGTAATCTTGAGTTTGTTTGCTTGGTGTCTTCATTTTTGATGCAAAACTTCAGTGCTTTTATTGACATGTTATGGCTTGTACTCGGTTTGCTTTTGATGCATTCTGGTGCGGTGTTGTTCATTGTAGTTGCACTCCTTGTTTCATTATGACTGCTCTATGTTGTCACTTGATCTTGTATTACTGCCCTTGTGTCTGCACTTGTGAACTTTGTTGCATTCATGTCTTCGACTGTTTCTGTTTGATGCTGTCTTGATTTTGCGCAGTCCATGTTGCATTCATTCCATTTTGCATTGATGCAGTTTGAAGCTTGCCACTGACTTTGGTTCTTCGCTTGCATCGTTGTAGTTGCATTTATGTCACGTAGTTGCATACTTTGACTTTAATGAGTCATTTGGAATTGGTCTGTTGTGATTTATCGAAGCTTTGAACTGTTTGCAACTTGACACTGTTGTACACTTGCTCTTGTTGGCTGCGCACACGAGTTGGCGAGGCAGTGCACACGTGTATGAATGTACACGTGTGTACTGCAGCCACTTATGGCTACCTGTCCCTGTAATATCTATGTGCACTGCTTTGTGATGAAAGCAAGTGTGAATTATGACGAACAACCCAAATAACTGAGGCAAACCATATTTTCAAAAATCGTATTTTATTTTATATTGCAAAAATATTTCTTTTTCAATTTTACTGCGTTAGTGAATATTTTTGCAGATTTCTCAGATGCTGGATTCAAACTGGAATGCAGTTGAAGACAAAATACGAGTCTGAGTGATATGTAGTGAGGTTATCAATGTAAAAATATTTGTGATGTAATCGTGATGTAATCAGAAATGTATACGTATAGTGAGAGCATGAATTTGTACTATTCAAGATTGTAATAAATATTTGTTTGAATAAAATTTCTGTTTGAATTCAAAATCAAATTCTGTGTAATTTATTTTATTCAACAAATATTTATTTAATCTATGAAAAACAAAATAGTACATTACCAAATACATTTAAATGAATATATATGTTTATTATCATCAAACAAAAACATATAAGCGCATATTCAACAATCTCCCCATTTTGATGATAACAAACATATATTTAAGATTTTGACCGTGTTAAATGTATTTGACCAATTATATACTCTAATTGCTCCCCCTATTTAAATGCTTCCTCTCTACATGATGCTCCCCCTACATATATGCATACAAATAGAAATATATTCAAATTATATACTCTAATTGCTCCCCCTATTTAAATGCTTCCTCTCTACATGATGCTCCCCCTACATATATGCATACAAATAGAAATATATTCAAATGAGCCTAGATACATATGGGAAAATTATTTGACCTTTGCTTGATTCTATTTGACAAAATCTTAACTTTTCTCTCCCCCTTTTGTTATCAGCAAAAGAATAATAGTGTTAGAGAAAAATAGAGATAAAGTGATTGATATTAATCCAACATTAAACTCAAATTGAATATAAATATTAAACTTCAATAAGAATCAAACAAAAACCATAATTACCCTTGTTAGGCGCATATTCCACTTTTAGAAATGATGGATATGATGTTTATATAAAATCATACAGTTGAATCTTCTTGTGATACATTTCTATCAGGAATTTGAATATCTACTAATCATGCATAACCGTTAGGACTTTTAAATGAGATTACTAGTATTCGAATTTAATTTTAGAAAATGAAATCAAGTATCTTCTAACCACGCATGACCGTGAGGACTTTTAAATGGGATTAGAATCAACTTGCCTATTAAATCAATTAATTTTGATATGCGTTCCATACATGCATAACTGTAAGGACTTTTAAATGAGCATGGAAGCACATAATCAAAAATCCAAGTAATTCACCCATGCATAACCGTGAGGACTTTTAAATGAGAGTGAATACTTTGGATATTTATTTATTTTTAAAAAATATGACATGAAAAACAAATGATTCTTGATTATAGTACCACATATCGACAAACTATATTGAATATTTGATAAAAACATGGTCGATAGAAATAATGATAGATATAGAAATGGTCATGGAATCTTTACCCAACAAAAAATTTTATAATTCTTGTTTTAATTCCTAAAGAAATTTTCCAAATATACTCTCTTGAGTAATGTATGTTAAATATCAACACTCATCACTTTTTCAATCACTATTTATCTCTTTGATAATTAGTAGAGAGTCGGATTAGTCAAAATTTATCATTTAAAATCAAATAAAATTAACTAATCTGAAAATATAGTCAAACAATTATTTTCTCGAAGGGGTTATATGGAAAAAAATTCTGCTAAATGAAAAATTATTTCAAGTGAAAAAATATGCAGATATTTTCCTTGGAAAAACGATGCAGCAAATGAATGTTTCAAAAATTAATCACGTTCAACTCGTATGTTTTCTATCAACTAGATTACCAGTATGAACTGCATCTGAATTTCTTTTTCAATCCAAAGTATCACTAACTGGATTTGGTAAACCAGACATGAAGTGTGCATCAAAAATTTCAAACTCAATTTTAGCAACAATTTAAATGACATCCTTTGGATTTTGAATTGAAGCCATGTTCACACTCAACCAAATATCATGGTGTTAATTTCAGAAAGTATAGGATAAACAATTATATTCATGAGTAATCAACAGTCGGTCAACATCATAATTATTTCAAAAACACTTTCTTGAAGTTTCAACAATTTCTTAAAATCCTTTTTCATGAATTTGAAATCGTGCAAATTTACAAGCAGTGACCAAAATGTCAAAATATATCTATGTGTAGCATGAGTAGTCAAGGATCAATAAAATACCATCATTTGACCAAACATATTAAGCTCAATGATGAAAGGATGGTTGGTCTACTTTTAAGCACAAATCAAAAGTAAGAACAAGTCAAAGGAAAAATCATATCAATAAGTCAGAATTAAAGACATCACATCATTATCGCAATTTTGGCTGATTTAATTCAGAATATGGTGCAGATTATCACATATAATATACCTTCACCTGTTTTACCTTTACGATAATTTCTCGTGATTGCCCATTGTGATTCTGTCACCTTTATACTAGGCTAAGGAACTTTGCTATGTTGCCCGTTGTGTTTCTGGAACAGCCAAAATCCAGAGAACACCGTTGTTGTTCCTTAGCCTGCCACCACACCTACACGATGAAGGATTTTTGTGACCTATTTCTAGGTCCATGATTGTTAGTGGCAGAAACATTATGAATAAACAAACCCTTTGGAACCCAAACTTGTTTAGTCCTTTTATTCTTGTTCCAATAGACATGAATTTGTTTGTAGAATTCTTAGGAACCCAAACTTGTATAAATTTTGTGTTCTTGTTCCTATGACTACAATTTTCAGAATGATGTCCAATTATTTCACATATATCAAAGACACTTTTCCCTTTTGCATTATCCTCAGCTTGTGTTTTCCCAAAACCAAGTCCTTTTCTGTTGTTAGCAAAAATTTGATTTCCCAATAGCATGTTGAAAGATTTTTCGCCTCTTGAAAAGTTATTCAACGATTTCTCAAGATTTTGGACTTTGATTTTTAGTGTTGTATTTTCAGTGACAAGTGAGGTGCATCGATTTATAAAATCCTTTTTCCTAGTGTCGATGGTTTCCTTAAGATTCAAGTTTTCTTTTTCAAGATTCTCAGAGTTATTCTAAAGTCTTGTCAATTCTGAATCTAAAACTTTACATCTTTTACATTCTAGGTTTTGAATATTTTCAAGTTCAGTTTCTAACCTAAAATTTTTACGAGCAAGTTCTCTCCTATCAGTTTTCAGTTTTTCAATTTTAGATTCAAGAGCATCAACTACTTTAGTAAGATCAGAACACATAAAAACAAGATCTCTATAGGAATACTCACCTTCCTCACTAGATTCCTCTGAGCTTGAATCTGAATTTGATTTCGCCATAAGACACAAGTTAGCCTTCTCTGAGCTGCTATCCGAAGCTTCTTCTCCTTCTTTATCATCCCAAGTCGCTGCAAATACCTTCTTTGCCTTTTTCTTTTCTTTGTTGTTTTTGAGAAGTGGGCATTTTGGTTTGATGTGGCCAGGCTTGTTGCAGTTATAGCACGTCAGTTCATTATCGGAATTTTTGGAATCTTTTGACCTATTGCCCTTTGTTTTCTTCTTGCGTGGCTTGAATCTAGACCATCTTCTGAGATTATTGACAGCCATTGCAAGCTCTTCAATTGGATCTTCTTCATCGCTTTCTTCTTTACTCTTTAAGGCAATCGTCTTCTTCTTTGGTTCGGAGTTGTTGCGTTCTTCCTTTGCTTTTAACTCAAGCTCATATGTCATCAAGTTGCCAATCAACTCCTCCATGCTTAGTTTGCTCAGATCTTTCAATTCTTGGATTGCTGTGACTTTTGCCTCAAAGTTCATTGGTAAAACTCGTAGTATCTTCCGCACAAGCTCTACCTCAGTGAATACCTTCCCAAGTGCTCTAGCGTTGTACACCAAAGTTGAAAAGCGTCCAAACATGTCCTTTATGCTCTCGCCTTTGTCCATCACAAAGTTCTCGTATTCATTGTTGAATAGGGCTAGACGAGACTCCTTGACTTGAGAAGTTCCTTCGTGTGTCACCTCCAAAGTGTGCCAAATTTCCTGTGCTGTTGTACAATGAGAAATTCTATTAAATTCATTTTTATCAAGAGCACATATCAAAGCATTCATGGCTTTAGCATTTGTCGTTTTCAATCTCTTATCGTTAGCATCCCACCTATCCTTAGGTTTAGGAATCTCAGTATCACCAACGATTATCGTGGGAGGTTTATAGCCAGTTTCAATAATATCCCAAACATCATAATCAACGGAACTAAGGTAAATACTCATCCTAACTTTCCAGTAAGCACAATCATTTCCGTTAAACATGGGTGGCCTAACAATAGATTGCCCCTCAGAAAAAGCATTATTTGACGGATTCATGACTCTAGAGTTAAATAAAAATATCAGGCTCTGATACCACTTGTAGGATTTAGATTAACCCTAGAGGGGGGTGAATAGGGTTATAGCAAATTTTCTCAAATTAAACACAGAAATATAATTGCAGAAATAAATATGCTGAAAAGTAAATCACACACAAAATTTACCCAGCTTCGGCAACCCCTGCCTACTGCTGCATTCCCAGATTTCTATTAGAATTAAACAGTATCACGCTTACAAACACTCTACTAGACTTGCAGACCCTTTTTCTCCCGCTCACAAACACTCTACTAAACTTCGCACACCCTGCTCCCGCCTATAGAGTTTCGCTCACTCGCAAACACTGCTCCCGCCTATAGAGCTTTGCAAACTCGCACTCCCTGCTCACTGAACTAATTCTAAATAGACAATCTGACACTACCTAATCCCTAGGTGGTGATTTATAAATTCTTCGACTCGAAAAGAAAAACAAACTTCAAAATTAAAACCGGAGCAAAGATTAAACTACAACTTGAATGCGTAATTTTTGCTCAAAATAAAATAACTAAAAAACCCCTTTATAATTGAACCCCTAAAAACTTAAGCCCTTTTATAATTAACAAGGCCGGCCCCTTGTTTTTTATTAACCCGATCCACTTTGGCTTTGACCCGTTCCTTCTTTTGCTTGTAAAAATGTCGGCCTTTCTTTGTCGAATTAGGGCTTCGGCTTCTTTCTCGAATTATGGCTTCGTTCTGATGATCGATTCTCTGATTTGTGACCGATGGCTTGCGTCGCTTGTTCTCTGATAATTGATTCTTGTTGCTAGCTCGTTCTCTGGTGATCGATTTGCATTGACAGTTCGTTCTCTGATGATCGAGTTGTTGATGATTCGGTATGTTATTTCTTTTCGTTGCTGGTTTTAATGATTTGCTTGACTCTATAACTCGATGCCGATGATGATAGTATGGGATTTGTATTTATATGAATTCGAATTGGACTTGGTCTACTTGTAATCTCTGGTATTTTATTGCTGACTTTTTCATTCGGCAACAACTTGCTTCGAATTGTATTCTGTGCATACTGTACTCGGTCGAGTTCATCCCCATTCTATAGACCTGAACCTTGCATTTTATACAAAAGTATATGCTCACTATCTTCTGTTCACCTGCATGTTTACTGTGACGTTGGTCTTCATGTACTTGATATTGTAGTCTTCTTCGAACTGTCTTCATGTCTTGTTTCATGTTGCAACTGACTTGTGTCTGCATTGTATTGATGATTTTGTATGCTAGTAACTATGGTTTAATACTGCTTCACCATGTCACTTGAGGTCTTGCAGTTTGGTTACTGATGCATTGTTGTACATTGGTCGTTTCTGCTATGTTATCTTCACTACTGCCACTTTGTAGTTGCTCTGCACTTTGGTGGCTCTGGCTTGTTTATCTGAACTTGTTGCATATATCACTGAGTTCTCATTTCATATGCTTGCACTATTTCTCTTTGGTCATGTCTGATGGCATTTCTTTTGTGGTCTTTGTTGTTGGCATTGTCTTCATGCCTGACTTGATGTTTGTAACTTGTGATTTCATGCTTCATGCATGTACTCTGTTCATATGTTCTTAGTGGCATTTCTTTGGACTGCACTGCAGTATTCATTATGTTGGTCGAGCTTGCATTCTTTGTTGGCACTTTTGAATGTTTGCAGCTTGGTCTTGAGTTGTTTAATGAAGAGGTTGAACTTGCATACTTCATGTAGCCTTTTGGTCTGACTGTTGCTTCATGTAGTTGACATATTTGTGGTCTTCATTTGGTGATTTGCACTGCTACACTGTTGCATTATAGTAGTTGCTTCTGCAGTTGCACATTGCTGCTTGTAGCACTTGTATACTTGGTCGAGTCCATTTGCATTCTGCAGGCTTGTACTATCCACTGCCCTGTAATCTTGAGTTTGTTTGCTTGCTGTCTTCATTTTTGATGCAGAACTTCAGTGCTTTTATTGACATGTTATGGCTTGTACTCGGTTTGCTTTTGATGCATTCTGGTGCGGTGTTGTTCATTGTAGTTGCACTCCTTGTTTCATTATGACTGCTCTATGTTGTCACTTGATCTTGTATTACTGCCCTTGTGTCTGCACTTGTGAACTTTGTTGCATTCATGTCTTCGACTGTTTCTGTTTGATGCTGTCTTGATTTTGCGCAGTCCATGTTGCATTCATTCCATTTTGCATTGATGCAGTTTGAAGCTTGCCACTGACTTTGGTTCTTCGCTTGCATCGTTGTAGTTGCATTTATGTCACGTAGTTGCATACTTTGACTTTACTGAGTCATTTGGAATTGGTCTGTTGTGATTTGTCGAAGCTTTGAACTGTTTGCAACTTGACACTGTTGTACACTTGCTCTTGTTGGCTGCGCACACGAGTTGGCGAGGCAGTGCACACGTGTATGAATGTACACGTGTGTATTGCAGCCACTTATGGCTACCTGTCCCTGTAATATCTATGTGCACTACTTTGTGATGAAAGCAAGTTTGAATTATGACGAACAACCCAAATAACTGAGGCAAACCATATTTTCAAAAATCGTATTTTATTTTATATTGCAAAAATATTTCTTTTTCAATTTTACTGCGTTAGTGAATATTTTTGCAGATTTCTCAGATGCCGGATTCAAACTGGAATGCAGTTGAAGACAAAATACGAGTGTGAGTGATATGTAGTGAGGTTATCAATGTAAAAATATTTGTGATGTAATCGTGATGTAATCAGAAATGTATATGTATAGCGAGAGCATGAATTTGTACTATTCAAGATTGTAATCAATATTTGTTTGAATAAAATTTCTGTTTGAATTCAAAATCAAATTCTGTGTAATTTATTTTATTCAACAAATATTTATTTAATCTATGAAAAACAAAATAGTACATTACCAAATACATTTAAATGAATATATATGTTTATTATCATCAAACAAAAACATATAAGCGCATATTCAACAATAAGGAGCATGAAAGAGTAAGCCTGAACGGGATCGCTCGATGAATTCTCTGAATTCCCAAGAGCAATCCTTAGGATTTGAGAACCATTGAACTATCTCAAGAAGAACATCTTTATTCCGAAGGCGCTCAACCTCCGAAGCAATGATGCGAATGGAATGTTGCTCATAAACCAAATTGTGACGACCCTGACTCGACCTTCGAAAATCGGCACCGAATACGACACTCGTATTCAAATGCCGCAGGTTCAAACGTCGAATCTGGTTCGCCGGAGCTTATAACACATTAAGTAAATAACACAGCGGAAGAAAAGAATAGCATATATCAATATACAACATTTGATACAATAACTGATACAATATGATACAACAGATGATATAATGAATATACATCAGAGATATGATACAAGATAATAGCAGCGGAAAGAAAAGATAACACTAGCAGCGGAACAAAAATCTCTAATATGGTCTTCAAGAAGAACTCCAGTAACAGTAATCTCCATCTCCAAAGCACCAATCTAGAAATAGCTCAAACTCCAAAACAAGATGAAGAGAAGCAACTCGATCCAAAATGCGATTGCCAAATCCTAAGGTTGAAAGCTATCGAATCTACACCTACCATTGATTATCTGAAAACCCCAACTCTAGACTGCCCGTGTGGGAAAATAGTGGGCACCCAGAGTTTAGGAAAGGAACAATAAACTCCAGGTCAGTCATGGGACTGGTATGAGCAAACAAAAACATTTGGTCTTTTAAAACAAACAACAAAATTTAAATTTAAAATCCGCAATGCTTTTTGGAAAATGAAACTACCATAAGGCCTCCCGGCACACACACAATGCAAACGCACACATGGGGGAGATTTCTCCTTATGATAGTCAAACATGCTTACTACGAGAAAAATTCTTTGATATTATTACTAGTGCATAGTGGAAAATCTTTCGAAAGTATAATATAAATCCTAGCCAGCATAGGTACCATGATACTATGCCTACTATAGCTGCCATGTTAAATGGCAGGTTCTACAACTAAAACCGTACAAGGCACGTAATTGAAGAATGGATTTCCAACAAATGGTCAGGCTAAGGAACTTCCTACTGCCACATGGGATCGCCTCTGGCGGGACGTCCCGAGAACTAACGTTACGGTTAGATCTCTGCCAACACAAGGCCGGGTTACCTCTGTAACTAGGTAACTACTACACGAATATGCCATCCCCCGGTCCTTTGGGACCTTTATCCGAGGCGCCTCAAAGCAACAACCACACAGTAAATGAGATTGGAGCAACCACATAGGTTAAATACCAGGGCTCCATACCTGATACCACCCTTTACCAGAAGGGAATGACACACCCTAAAGGGAGCGACCCTCATAACCTTGCCGCATCTTTCCTGTTTCGACCATTTCCGGGGAGTGAGGTCCTGATGCAGTCTCGTCCACAAAGCTACGCTTTGGCACAAAGCCATGCTCTGGGTCAACAGATGACCAAAGCAATGATCACAAAGATAAATGATCAAACAAATGATCATATCACAAATGATCAACCAATGATCATCACACAGCAGCACTCAGCATGCCACATTACCAAATTGGGAATATCACTGATAAATATCAACTACATAACCTCTGAGCTCATACGTCTCAGAGAAGGGTGTTAAGCTAAGAGAATAAATTCTCCGCCACCAAGCAGAAATGTATTTCATAGAAATCAGATAACATCTCAAAGTGTAATGTCGGACATAAAACCATACAAGTCTGTTCCGGGTTCGAACAGAACCGAAGGCACTTCCGAAGAAGCCCTTGCAAATCCGGGTATCCCCAATCCCGATCGGACTTCCCATCACTAAGGAGAACTCTATACCGGAGCAACTCAGTGCAGAGTCAATCGATAGGTTATCCTATCGTTCTCACAGATACCCGGTCTTCACCACCGGTCTTCAATGCTATCCATAACGACGTATCACATATTCGGAATGGGCTATATGACACAAAGGTCCTCTCCCGGCTAAACCGAATAGTGAGCGCAAAATTTAAAAACATATGGATATGGGATTTCGGTTAAGTCACAACTTAAAAATCCAAAGCTTTTCTTTCAAATGGTTAAACAAATTACCCTTTTAAATCTTTAAATAAAAAGATTAATTTCACAAAGTTTCACCAAATTTCATAAAGCTCTATCTATAGATTCAAAACAACTTCCATTCCAATTGGATTAACTCGATAAATCTTTAAATTAAAGATTTAATTTATAGCTTTCAAAACACGTTCCAAAGATTTATTCATAACTTGGAAAACCATTTTTCATTTTGAAACTTGAATTCCTTTTAACACATATTGGAAATCCATTTCTTATATGAAAGCTTCTATTATTTGGAAACAACAGTTTTCGTTTCAGAAAAGTCCGATTTATACAAGTTGAGAATCTTGGGTTAAATTTAAATTCCAAACATCACTTTTTAAAATGGTTTAAAAACCCATATAAATCCATTTATAAGTTGGATAACTTTTTAAACCCTAGTTCCCAAATTATAGAATTCAACTTCAAATATTGAATTCAAATTTAAATCAAATTATTTAAATTTCAAAACTCAATCAAGTTATTCACATAACTTTTATTTTTGAAATTCATTTTTTCTTCAAAAACTTCAATTCTAATTCCAAAACTATTTTGGATTCTAAAATTCAAATTCTTAAACAATTTCAAAATCTGTGACTTAACCCATTTCCACGTGCATTCCATATTTGTGTGTGTATAAGTGTGGTCTAGGGGTTCAACACAATAGTGCACAACATCAACATCACAGATTCAATCATAAAGATAAGCGGTATAACCCATAACGCTTATCTATATTCATAGATTCATAGATAAAGTAAATTATCGATCACAAAAATTCACTAATATGATTCGATGTGGGTTTCGGATAACCAAATGGAATCCGACTCCCTGTCGCATCGAAATTCAAATGTCGTTTTACGGGTCAAAGGATTTGCATATTCATACAACAGCATGTTCATCACAAATATAGCAGATCAGCACAAAGTATCACATAGCATCACATCACATATCAAATATATCAATCCATCATACAACATTCAATAACCATCAGCATCTACAATTAAGATGAATAAACTGGGTGGTTTTAAATTTATTACCTACATGATTACTTTCATTTATTAGTCCTAATTAATTAACTATCCATATTTATTCAATTAATAAATCTTCAATTATAAATTTTAAATCTAATATCATTCAATTAATGATTTCTTAATTACAAATTAATTATTCTAAGAAAAATTAATCTTAAACTTTAATTAATCAAATTAAAACCCTTAATTACTTTAATTAATTATCCATTTCATTAATTAATTAATTTTATTAATTATCCATTTGTACTACCTTAATAATTAAATGAATTACAAATCATTAAACTTTTCTTTATCTTTAGGTAAACATTCCTTATTTAAATTATGCATTTAAAAACAAAAATGTTTTTTTTTTATTTATATTAAATTCCATTTAACATTTCTTTTAAACTTTAAGACTTAAATATATTTAAAATAAGATTTTTAAAACAATACAAACTTAATCTTATATGTTTACAAGAAACATCTACCTTATTAATAAGTGTAAAGAATTTAAATTTCAATTCAAATCAAATTCAAATCAATTAAAAAAAATACTTTAAAATTTCAAGATTGAAATATAACTTCCATTCTCATTTTAGTTTTAAATTCTTTAAAACTCTTTTTTTTACAATTTACACCTTCAATTCAAATGTAAATCATTTGAAGCAATTTAAATTTAAATCTTTATTTAAAACTGAAGTTTAAAAATAGATTTAAAAAAACTCAGAGTTTGAATTCATTTTTAAATTCCTAATTTTAAACATTTAACCTTTCAATTCAAATGCCAAAACACAATGCATTTATAGTTGAGAGTTTAAAATCAAATTTAAATTTAAAAACACAATATGGTTTCAAAATTTCAGACAATTAAAAATTTGAATTCATATTCAAATTTTCAAACTTACACTCAGTTTTAAATCTCCACTTAAAAAATTTTTAAACCTACCTCTTACATTTAAAAAACAGAAACAGTTTTCTGTTTTATAAAAAGAAAATCAAACTTTGAATTTTCCTGAAATTAAATAATTTCAGAAGAACAGAATTCAACTTATTTGAATTCATATTCAAATTCAGGTTCTTAAAGCCTAAGTCCAAATTGAGTTTGCATTTTAAACTTTCACTTTCAATTTTAAAAACTGCAAACAGTTTTTCTGTTCCTCTCTTTTTTTTTTGACAACTTGAATTACTGCATTTAAAGTATTCAAAATCAGAATTCAAAATATTTGAATTCAACTTAAGATTCAAGTTTAAATTCTGATTTTAAATCTCCAGATTAATTTAAGACTTTATTTTAAAAAATTCTTAAAACAGAACTGCTCTGTTTATTAAAGTCTGAAACAAAAATGGTATACTCGAGTCACCATAAATTTTGCTTCGAGTCAGAAGCTTATATGCTTCGAGTTTCCCTTCAGTTAACCCGAGTCCATCCCGAGTCAAAACACTGCTATCCCAAAACCAACCCCCAAACCTGAAACAGCCTTACCCCCAACTTCCTAAGACCTGTCAACTCCAATTTCTCTCATCTCCGACCAACATCATCGACCAAACTCCGGTGATAGCTTCTTCACCTCACCATCCACCAATACCCACAAAATCATAGAACTCGAATCACTGAGGAAGCCGCAGCACCAAATTCACTTAAACCCAGTAAACTATGGTTCTTACTGCAATTCCCAAATACAAAACCCAAAATAGAATTTTAATCCACTTAAAAAATTTCCTACAAATCTTAGATAGTTACAGCATCTTCAGAAGCAAATTCAATCCAAACAAATGCCAATATTCCAATGTTTGTCAAATATATATAATACTGTAACTTAAACTGTTCTTGGTTTACAGTATTATAAATACTAATTTTTGATTTAAAATTTCATGCATTCACTTGATGTTTTGAGTTCTACTTTTACAACATTGATTTGAAATGTTTTATATATTTTACTTATAAAATTTCCTATGCTCTGGTATTTATTCCAGTAAGTAAAATTTGAATTTTACTTTAATAAAATTCTAGAGTCCAAACTATAAACTGCCCTACCATCATAATTAAATTCTAAAATCCAACAAAGACAAATTGATGATATAATAATTTAATTAGAATCTAGAAATAGAAAACACACAGATCATAGCAATGTAAACAGCATGCATATATACATATGTACTTCATACATCAGACAGTAGGCATTAATTATATGAACATTATTTATCTTAGCATGCAACAGTTTTAACCCTTAAATTTATAAAGAAAGTTACTCACAAGCATTAACAAGAAAATAGGTTTCAGGAGGGAAAGTTGCTCACAAGCACTAGAAAAATAGATCAGAGGTTGGAGAGTTTACTCACCTGTTTTCCAGATGACAAAAGCACTTGACAGTTTACAAACAGAGATGGACTCAATCAACAACATGCACAGCCACACACCTATGTATATATATATGGTATACATTCAAGCAAATTCACAACTTTACTTTAAGCATGCATCAAATCATAAATCAGATCAAAATAAGGTTTGCTCACCTTAAAAAGCAGAAAATAAAGTGGAGAACTGGAATTTTGTTGTTTCCAGGTTTGCATCCCAGATTTCCTTTGGTTTGGGTTATCATCCCCTCAGCATAAAAATGATAGAGTTGTTTAAATCTTTGTTTCTTTTCCTGATTACTAACATCAATTCAATTTTTTTAAGAAAAAGAAATTTACTTGCCTACAATGATTTCCAGAGAGCTTTGAACCTAGATTGAAGTTTGATTGCCTTCTTCCATTTTCCAGATTTTTAGTTTGATCTGAGAATTGTAAACTGAGTTGCCAATTTTTTTCTTTTTTTGATATCTATGCTTTAGACAGCTTTATGTATTGGAATAGGTGAGGCCACATCTCTTTTTACTGTTTGTTTCAGATTTTGTGAGATATGGTTTGATTGCATTTCTAAACTTGATTATTTAAAATAAAGAGTGATGATGCTATTTGGATATATATGCATATATGTAAGATCCTTTAAAGCATGTTATATTGGTTTGTGTACACATATATACAATGTGTTAAAAGAATTGTTCTTCTCTTTTTTTTTTTTCATTTATTTGTTACTATTGTTCAATGTTAAAAGAATTAAATCAATATTTATGTATATTAATATATATACATATATTATATCTTAACAAATTTTTAAATGCTACTCATTTTTTTTAAAACACTCATTTTAAACTTGAGATACTAACATATGTATTTATTTTACTTTTACAAATTTTTAAAAAGAAATGAATTTAAAGCAATTTGTACACTCACAAACAAATCACACATATATATACATTCCTTAGTTTATGAAGCTTTTGTAAACTTATTTATTAAATCAATTTTATAAAATTACTTTTTAAACCAATATTATTTATAAGCTTAGTTTATTTTTATTTTTGAATTAAAACTAGTATACCTTTTAAATAAATCATTATCTATATTTATATTATTTTTAAATTTTTATTTCTTGTTTTATATCCATTTACATAAATGACAAACAAATATCTACTTAAATTTGAAAAATATCCAGTTAATTCACAATTTAATTTCTAAAATTAATTAAATTTCCAATTTAAATTCGATTCAAAAACGGGAATGTTACAGGTTCCCCTCCTTAAGAAATTTCGTCCCCGAAATTTGCCAGGAAGACGAGAAAGAAAAGATAATAGATAAAGAAATGATTGATCAGATCAGAATCGAGATATTTATTCTGCATTCGGTTTACCAAATCAGAATATCAACAATATGAGAACAAACTCATATAATTATTTCACAAGATATTTGGGTCCACTGGTCTACGAATATGTAAGGGCATTGATTAGTTCGAAGGGATAACTAATCGTTCGTAGAATATATCGGATCCCAGAGAATAGATAGATAGATAGATTCAATCTTTTGCAATTTCTCAAACGATAGATATGGATTCCAAATTCAAGCCAGAATACTCCAAAGTATATACCGACTTATTCCTCTTCGGGCTTTGATATACGGAAGAAATTACAATAGAATTCCAAATTTGGTTTTAATCGATATCATTTTATTAATATAATTCAAATTTATTCTTACATTCTATTAACCAATTTAACTCAATTTAGAAATTCCCATTTATTTAATTTAAATTTTCAAATTCAAATTCATTAGAGCTTAGATCGAAAAGCTGATAAGAAATCGATGAAGATACGAAGTAAGAATTTCTACAACGATTCGTAGGGTCACCATCGCACCGAAACTTCTTTCTGGAGCAGCTACGAAGCAATCAAAAGAATTCGAAATCGAATCAAAGGAGATTGATAGAGAAAAGATATTTCCACTGTTGTAGGGTATTGACCATTTGTAGTGGTACTCCCCTGTCCCCTATCTCGTCCTCTCCTCGCACTCATACTTACTATTGGTGGATAGCAAGAGAATTTACTGAGGCATTCGAACGGATATCTTGAGGATATACTCATTCTAGGGTATACTCCACCCTATCTCTAATGAGCTACTCAATGTGTTATACTCCTGAGCTAAGGTTTTAACCATCAGCTCTGATACCAAATTGTGACGACCCTGACTCGACCTTCGAAAATCGGCACCGAATACGACACTCGTATTCAAATGCCGCAGGTTCAAACGTCGAATCTGGTTCGCCGGAGCTTATAACACATTAAGTAAATAACACAGCGGAAGAAAAGAATAGCATATATCAATATACAACATTTGATACAATAACTGATACAATATGATACAACAGATGATATAATGAATATACATCAGAGATATGATACAAGATAATAGCAGCGGAAAGAAAAGATAACACTAGCAGCGGAACAAAAATCTCTAATATGGTCTTCAAGAAGAACTCCAGTAACAGTAATCTCCATCTCCAAAGCACCAATCTAGAAATAGCTCAAACTCCAAAACAAGATGAAGAGAAGCAACTCGATCCAAAATGCGATTGCCAAATCCTAAGGTTGAAAGCTATCGAATCTACACCTACCATTGATTATCTGAAAACCCCAACTCTAGACTGCCCGTGTGGGAAAATAGTGGGCACCCAGAGTTTAGGAAAGGAACAATAAACTCCAGGTCAGTCATGGGACTGGTATGAGCAAACAAAAACATTTGGTCTTTTAAAACAAACAACAAAATTTAAATTTAAAATCCGCAATGCTTTTTGGAAAATGAAACTACCATAAGGCCTCCCGGCACACACACAATGCAAACGCACACATGGGGGAGATTTCTCCTTATGATAGTCAAACATGCTTACTACGAGAAAAATTCTTTGATATTATTACTAGTGCATAGTGGAAAATCTTTCGAAAGTATAATATAAATCCTAGCCAGCATAGGTACCATGATACTATGCCTACTATAGCTGCCATGTTAAATGGCAGGTTCTACAACTAAAACCGTACAAGGCACGTAATTGAAGAATGGATTTCCAACAAATGGTCAGGCTAAGGAACTTCCTACTGCCACATGGGATCGCCTCTGGCGGGACGTCCCGAGAACTAACGTTACGGTTAGATCTCTGCCAACACAAGGCCGGGTTACCTCTGTAACTAGGTAACTACTACACGAATATGCCATCCCCCGGTCCTTTGGGACCTTTATCCGAGGCGCCTCAAAGCAACAACCACACAGTAAATGAGATTGGAGCAACCACATAGGTTAAATACCAGGGCTCCATACCTGATACCACCCTTTACCAGAAGGGAATGACACACCCTAAAGGGAGCGACCCTCATAACCTTGCCGCATCTTTCCTGTTTCGACCATTTCCGGGGAGTGAGGTCCTGATGCAGTCTCGTCCACAAAGCTACGCTTTGGCACAAAGCCATGCTCTGGGTCAACAGATGACCAAAGCAATGATCACAAAGATAAATGATCAAACAAATGATCATATCACAAATGATCAACCAATGATCATCACACAGCAGCACTCAGCATGCCACATTACCAAATTGGGAATATCACTGATAAATATCAACTACATAACCTCTGAGCTCATACGTCTCAGAGAAGGGTGTTAAGCTAAGAGAATAAATTCTCCGCCACCAAGCAGAAATGTATTTGATAGAAATCAGATAACATCTCAAAGTGTAATGTCGGACATACAACCATACAAGTCTGTTCCGGGTTCGAACAGAACCGAAGGCACTTCCGAAGAAGCCCTTGCAAATCCGGGTATCCCCAATCCCGATCGGACTTCCCATCACTAAGGAGAACTCTATACCGGAGCAACTCAGTGCAGAGTCAATCGATAGGTTATCCTATCGTTCTCACAGATACCCGGTCTTCACCACCGGTCTTCAATGCTATCCATAACGACGTATCACATATTCGGAATGGGCTATATGACACAAAGGTCCTCTCCCGGCTAAACCGAATAGTGAGCGCAAAATTTAAAAACATATGGATATGGGATTTCGGTTAAGTCACAACTTAAAAATCCAAAGCTTTTCTTTCAAATGGTTAAACAAATTACCCTTTTAAATCTTTAAATAAAAAGATTAATTTCACAAAGTTTCACCAAATTTCATAAAGGTCTATCTATAGATTCAAAACAACTTCCATTCCAATTGGATTAACTCGATAAATCTTTAAATTAAAGATTTAATTTATAGCTTTCAAAACACGTTCCAAAGATTTATTCATAACTTGGAAAACCATTTTTCATTTTGAAACTTGAATTCCTTTTAACACATATTGGAAATCCATTTCTTATATGAAAGCTTCTATTATTTGGAAACAACAGTTTTCGTTTCAGAAAAGTCCGATTTATACAAGTTGAGAATCTTGGGTTAAATTTAAATTCCAAACATCACTTTTTAAAATGGTTTAAAAACCCATATAAATCCATTTATAAGTTGGATAACTTTTTAAACCCTAGTTCCCAAATTATAGAATTCAACTTCAAATATTGAATTCAAATTTAAATCAAATTATTTAAATTTCAAAACTCAATCAAGTTATTCACATAACTTTTATTTTTGAAATTCATTTTTTCTTCAAAAACTTCAATTCTAATTCCAAAACTATTTTGGATTCTAAAATTCAAATTCTTAAACAATTTCAAAATCTGTGACTTAACCCATTTCCACGTGCATTCCATATTTGTGTGTGTATAAGTGTGGTCTAGGGGTTCAACACAATAGTGCACAACATCAACATCACAGATTCAATCATAAAGATAAGCGGTATAACCCATAACGCTTATCTATATTCATAGATTCATAGATAAAGTAAATTATCGATCACAAAAATTCACTAATATGATTCGATGTGGGTTTCGGATAACCAAATGGAATCCGACTCCCTGTCGCATCGAAATTCAAATGTCGTTTTACGGGTCAAAGGATTTGCATATTCATACAACAGCATGTTCATCACAAATATAGCAGATCAGCACAAAGTATCACATAGCATCACATCACATATCAAATATATCAATCCATCATACAACATTCAATAACCATCAGCATCTACAATTAAGATGAATAAACTGGGTGGTTTTAAATTTATTACCTACATGATTACTTTCATTTATTAGTCCTAATTAATTAACTATCCATATTTATTCAATTAATAAATCTTCAATTATAAATTTTAAATCTAATATCATTCAATTAATGATTTCTTAATTACAAATTAATTATTCTAAGAAAAATTAATCTTAAACTTTAATTAATCAAATTAAAACCCTTAATTACTTTAATTAATTATCCATTTCATTAATTAATTAATTTTATTAATTATCCATTTGTACTACCTTAATAATTAAATGAATTACAAATCATTAAACTTTTCTTTATCTTTAGGTAAACATTCCTTATTTAAATTATGCATTTAAAAACAAAAATGTTTTTTTTTTATTTATATTAAATTCCATTTAACATTTCTTTTAAACTTTAAGACTTAAATATATTTAAAATAAGATTTTTAAAACAATACAAACTTAATCTTATATGTTTACAAGAAACATCTACCTTATTAATAAGTGTAAAGAATTTAAATTTCAATTCAAATCAAATTCAAATCAATTAAAAAAAATACTTTAAAATTTCAAGATTGAAATATAACTTCCATTCTCATTTTAGTTTTAAATTCTTTAAAACTCTTTTTTTTACAATTTACACCTTCAATTCAAATGTAAATCATTTGAAGCAATTTAAATTTAAATCTTTATTTAAAACTGAAGTTTAAAAATAGATTTAAAAAAACTCAGAGTTTGAATTCATTTTTAAATTCCTAATTTTAAACATTTAACCTTTCAATTCAAATGCCAAAACACAATGCATTTATAGTTGAGAGTTTAAAATCAAATTTAAATTTAAAAACACAATATGGTTTCAAAATTTCAGACAATTAAAAATTTGAATTCATATTCAAATTTTCAAACTTACACTCAGTTTTAAATCTCCACTTAAAAAATTTTTAAACCTACCTCTTACATTTAAAAAACAGAAACAGTTTTCTGTTTTATAAAAAGAAAATCAAACTTTGAATTTTCCTGAAATTAAATAATTTCAGAAGAACAGAATTCAACTTATTTGAATTCATATTCAAATTCAGGTTCTTAAAGCCTAAGTCCAAATTGAGTTTGCATTTTAAACTTTCACTTTCAATTTTAAAAACTGCAAACAGTTTTTCTGTTCCTCTCTTTTTTTTTTAACAACTTGAATTACTGCATTTAAAGTATTCAAAATCAGAATTCAAAATATTTGAATTCAACTTAAGATTCAAGTTTAAATT
This sequence comes from Allium cepa, assembly GCA_030765085.1. Taxonomy (NCBI): domain Eukaryota; kingdom Viridiplantae; phylum Streptophyta; class Magnoliopsida; order Asparagales; family Amaryllidaceae; genus Allium; species Allium cepa. The sequence goes on from CM060931.1 coordinate 376,453,670, forward strand.
CTGATTTTAAATCTCCAGATTAATTTAAGACTTTATTTTAAAAAATTCTTAAAACAGAACTGCTCTGTTTATTAAAGTCTGAAACAAAAATGGTATACTCGAGTCACCATAAATTTTGCTTCGAGTCAGAAGCTTATATGCTTCGAGTTTCCCTTCAGTTAACCCGAGTCCATCCCGAGTCAAAACACTGCTATCCCAAAACCAACCCCCAAACCTGAAACAGCCTTACCCCCAACTTCCTAAGACCTGTCAACTCCAATTTCTCTCATCTCCGACCAACATCATCGACCAAACTCCGGTGATAGCTTCTTCACCTCACCATCCACCAATACCCACAAAATCATAGAACTCGAATCACTGAGGAAGCCGCAGCACCAAATTCACTTAAACCCAGTAAACTATGGTTCTTACTGCAATTCCCAAATACAAAACCCAAAATAGAATTTTAATCCACTTAAAAAATTTCCTACAAATCTTAGATAGTTACAGCATCTTCAGAAGCAAATTCAATCCAAACAAATGCCAATATTCCAATGTTTGTCAAATATATATAATACTGTAACTTAAACTGTTCTTGGTTTACAGTATTATAAATACTAATTTTTGATTTAAAATTTCATGCATTCACTTGATGTTTTGAGTTCTACTTTTACAACATTGATTTGAAATGTTTTATATATTTTACTTATAAAATTTCCTATGCTCTGGTATTTATTCCAGTAAGTAAAATTTGAATTTTACTTTAATAAAATTCTAGAGTCCAAACTATAAACTGCCCTACCATCATAATTAAATTCTAAAATCCAACAAAGACAAATTGATGATATAATAATTTAATTAGAATCTAGAAATAGAAAACACATAGATCATAGCAATGTAAACAGCATGCATATATACATATGTACTTCATACATCAGACAGTAGGCATTAATTATATGAACATTATTTATCTTAGCATGCAACAGTTTTAACCCTTAAATTTATAAAGAAAGTTACTCACAAGCATTAACAAGAAAATAGGTTTCAGGAGGGAAAGTTGCTCACAAGCACTAGAAAAATAGATCAGAGGTTGGAGAGTTTACTCACCTGTTTTCCAGATGACAAAAGCACTTGACAGTTTACAAACAGAGATGGACTCAATCAACAACATGCACAGCCACACACCTATGTATATATATATGGTATACATTCAAGCAAATTCACAACTTTACTTTAAGCATGCATCAAATCATAAATCAGATCAAAATAAGGTTTGCTCACCTTAAAAAGCAGAAAATAAAGTGGAGAACTGGAATTTTGTTGTTTCCAGGTTTGCATCCCAGATTTCCTTTGGTTTGGGTTATCATCCCCTCAGCATAAAAATGATAGAGTTGTTTAAATCTTTGTTTCTTTTCCTGATTACTAACATCAATTCAATTTTTTTAAGAAAAAGAAATTTACTTGCCTACAATGATTTCCAGAGAGCTTTGAACCTAGATTGAAGTTTGATTGCCTTCTTCCATTTTCCAGATTTTTAGTTTGATCTGAGAATTGTAAACTGAGTTGCCAATTTTTTTCTTTTTTTGATATCTATGCTTTAGACAGCTTTATGTATTGGAATAGGTGAGGCCACATCTCTTTTTACTGTTTGTTTCAGATTTTGTGAGATATGGTTTGATTGCATTTCTAAACTTGATTATTTAAAATAAAGAGTGATGATGCTATTTGGATATATATGCATATATGTAAGATCCTTTAAAGCATGTTATATTGGTTTGTGTACACATATATACAATGTGTTAAAAGAATTGTTCTTCTCTTTTTTTTTTTCATTTATTTGTTACTATTGTTCAATGTTAAAAGAATTAAATCAATATTTATGTATATTAATATATATACATATATTATATCTTAACAAATTTTTAAATGCTACTCATTTTTTTTAAAACACTCATTTTAAACTTGAGATACTAACATATGTATTTATTTTACTTTTACAAATTTTTAAAAAGAAATGAATTTAAAGCAATTTGTACACTCACAAACAAATCACACATATATATACATTCCTTAGTTTATGAAGCTTTTGTAAACTTATTTATTAAATCAATTTTATAAAATTACTTTTTAAACCAATATTATTTATAAGCTTAGTTTATTTTTATTTTTGAATTAAAACTAGTATACCTTTTAAATAAATCATTATCTATATTTATATTATTTTTAAATTTTTATTTCTTGTTTTATATCCATTTACATAAATGACAAACAAATATCTACTTAAATTTGAAAAATATCCAGTTAATTCACAATTTAATTTCTAAAATTAATTAAATTTCCAATTTAAATTCGATTCAAAAACGGGAATGTTACATCAAATCTGGTGAAACTTCAATTTCCACAATATCATCGGGCACAAGAATAAAAACCGGAATCCCTAAGGCATTTCCGTAGTAAAAAGACGTGAGAAAACGTCATGAATATCAGAAAATTGAGCTAGTGCAACGACGTAGTATAAAAACAGTACGCCCGAGAAACTAAAAACTCAAATAATTTGGAACATCAGCGTAGTAAAAAAAAACGGCACGCCCAATGAACCAAAGCCCGAATAATTTCGGAACACCGACGTAGTATAAAAACGGTACGTCCAATGAATCCAAAAGCAAAGACATTGATGTAGTACAAACGGTACATCCAACGAATCAAATAGCAAAGACATTGATGTAGTACAAACGGTACATCCAATGAATCAAATAGCAAAGACATTGATGTAGTACAAACGGTACATCCAATGAATCAAATAGCAAAGACATTGATGTAGTACAACGGTACATCCAATGAATCAAATAGCAAAGACATTGATGTAGTACAAACGGTACATCCAATGAATCAAATAGCAAAGACATTGATGTAGTACAATGGTACATCCAATGAATCAAATAGCAAAGACATTGATGTAGTACAACGGTACATCCAATGAATCAAATAAGACGGAACATCGATGTAGTATAATAACAGTACATCCGATAAACCGAACACCATAAAAGAACATCGGACACTAGTCCATAAAAGGAATGAGATAAAACTCAATAAAACGAAGTGTACCAAAACGTCCGATGAACTTGATGAAAAGATAATTCCATTCAGACAACATCAAAGAATTAACCACTTTTTGCTTACGACAAAGCGCATTGGCAACACGATTTCCCTTCCAGGAATAAAAAGAATATCAAGATCATAAGATGTCAGGAGCTCGAGTCAACATGGAGTTCCATATGAGAAAATAATTATTCCAAAGATTTATGATCGAGGTAGAGAACAATTTCTCATCCAAATATGATGATGCCAAATTCCAAAAGTAAAAACAATAGCCGAGAGCACTAGATCATGAGTGGCGTATCTAGTCTCGATAAGCTAAAATGATTTAGAAGCACAAGTGATAGCACATTCTCTTTTGCATGAGAACGACACCCAAACCAATACGACTAGTATCGGTACAAATAGCAAAGTCTTGGTTCCCCTTCAGGAATCACAAGAATAAGAGTTTCGAAAAGAAAGAATTTCTTTTAAATAATCTTCTTTCCCATAAAGTTAAAACTTTCAAAATTACACTTATCTTTATGTAATTATCTTTCTAGAAAAGTTTTACGTTTTACAAGTCAATACATCGTGTCTGATTGTCACATCAAAGCGTTTAGGAAATTCCTATCGATAACGTTGATCAAGCGCATCGACCAAAATTCTTAAAACACTAAATGGGCAATACAATCACAAAATCGTCTTCTAGATAATAAACACGTTTCCTAAAAACTTTTAAGAATATTATTCGTTCGTTTCAAGAACAAAATCCAGTTTTACTTATAAATAAATCTTATGAAAACGATTTGCAAAATTTTAAATTACTATTTTCATCCAAAATCAGTAAATACAAGAATAGTCTCATCGAAATATTCATAGAATATTCGATTTATAAAATGGATGAAATAAGCTGGACAATTTGAATAACATAATAAGCCATTCATAAGAATCATAACGAGTGCGGAATGCGGTAAGTGGAATGCTAATTTTCGCAACTCGTAGCAAACGAAAACCGGTGGTAAAGTTAAACTGAAAAGACCTTAACACCACACAAAAGATTTCTTAGGTGATAATCCTAAGACAAACTCAAAAATACCGGAAAATTTCTCAAACTACATGAATGAGAGAAATAACACTTTCCTTATATGTGGGCTTAAGGAATAAAATGATGCCATCAAGTTGGAATCAAAATCATAAAGGAAAAATAGAAATCTTCTTAACAGATTGAAAATGTCGAAGATGAATAGTCCACTCGAAAAATAGGATATGGGCTTCACAATGATTAAGCTGATCCTTTCAAAAAATCAATTCCGAAGCCTAAGTAAAAATATCGGCTCGGAAAGAAAAGTCTCATAAAATAATTTCGACATCAATAAAAAGAAAATTGAGTGTTGCGGATCTACCATCCGGATTCACAATCCTCAAAGAAGTCATCAAGCCCAAAATATTCAAAGAAAAAGAATCGACAAGTTCTTTTGATATAAAAATAATGAGATGAAACCTATATAAAAAAGAACTCAAATAAGAAGATCACAAAATAAATGTAATCAAGGATTAAATGAGAAATACCTTGACCACGAGTAGTGTTACCAGGAGCTTGCACCACATTGAGCTCTCCCTCCTTCTTATTTTGAAGTACGGGACATGCAGTAATATGGTGACCCGAATTTTTGCAATAGCGACAAAAGAGGGGTCACGGACACTCCCTTGCATAGTGGTTCGTGGAACCACAATTGTAGCATTGACCACGACTAGAGGTAGGATTCTTTGCTACCGGAATTTGTTGCTTCCCTTTCTTATTAGAATTGGAGCCTTTGAATTTGATAGGCCTCTTCAAGTTATTGTCGAAGTTCTGTTGGGCACGCACAACTTCAACATCACCTTCATTATCGTCCTCTTCAAGACGAAGAGCGATATCAATAAGCTGATCAAATGAAACTTCAAGTTTCATAAGTAATGGCTTCTTAAGATTCTTATTCAAGCCATAGACGAATCTCTGATTTTTCTTCATTGGGGTGTTAATGTATTCAACCCCGTATTTGAAAAGAGATTCGAAAGATGCGACATAGTTTGTCACAGAAGATTCACCTTGAACAAGGTCAATAAAACGCCGGGCCAAAGTTTCTTTTTCGGCCTCCGGCACAAATTTCAACTCGAAGCGTTCTCGGAATTGCTCCTAGGTGAGATCCGCTTCAATGATTTCAGAAATTAAAAGCTCATACCAATCTAATGCTCTTTCTTGGAGCATGCTAGAAGCCATTTGGACTCGATGAAGGTCAATAAGGTTCATGCGAGAAAAGATGCGATCGCATGATTTGAGCCAAGCTTGAATTTCAATAACACTCTCGGATCCCCTGAATGGCCTTCCACCCAAATCGGTGTAGTCTCTGCACAAGCGTGCAAAACCGGATCTTGGATGAGTAGGCTCTGGATTGGGTTCGGCAGCTTGAGCATTCTTAACAAGATCTAAAAGCTGCTGGGCAGACATAAAAACTCCATCTTGGGGAGTGGCACTAGATTGACTGGCGCTGGGACGGCCTGGTCTAACCATTTCTCTTCTTTAAGAAAGAAATAAAGAAGAAGAAAAAGTTATTCTCAAGATAAATATCAAGCAATTCTTGATAGATAAAACAAGGAATCATAAAGAAAATAGGATGAATTGGTACGAAGACTCGAATTAAATCCTAAAGCACGACTCCTAAGAAAGACTTAGGACGATGACCCTTGTTATAATATTCCATATTGTTCTGAAGTTTGGCTCTGATACCAAGCTGTGACGCCCCACATCTATACCCACGCTAGCCAAGAACATTACGGTGAATGCTGTCAACTAGCACGGGGAATAAGGCTGTTGAGGAGCGACCATCCGTGTAATTGCTTTGTGCGAGCATCGATATGTCAGATAGTATAGCATGCAATTCTTTTCAAGTGGAAATCCGACATGCCGACACAAACTCAAAGCTACTACACAGTGGCTATAATATCTTCGGAAACAAATATAGAAGTAAACATAACATAAATCAGTCACAGACAATTCATATCACAAAGGCGGAAGTAGATATGAATATAACACATGAAAGTGTTCATCAGAGTAGTGGTCAAAAAGATCCACAATAATACAAAGGAATAGATACAAGTGCTAGACAAAAATATGTATACATCAAGAAGTCTATATCTTAAATGTATACAACAAAAAATTACTAAACTAAAGTAGTTAACCAAAAGTCAAGGAGGTAATCCCGGATGTAAAGTCAAGCAGAAGCACCTGTAACATCTCGGTCTGACCCGAGTATTATTTAATAAGAAAATAATAAACGGATCAGTCTAGCTATAAATATCAGATAACATGATATAGAATAAGAGATATGGCTAAACGTATAATAATCACAATGCCAAGCTGTGATATATAAGTAATTGAAAATCAACAAGAGATTAATCAATATCACAATAATGAACTCAAGGATCAAAAGGAATGTCATACTCCTAATTTCATTCACCAAGCCACAATAAATGACATATATATCAATGCCAATCGTAAAAGTTGGTGAAACATAAATTCCAGAATTCAACACACGAAATCAAGAAATCACAAGAAAAAGGATGGCCAATCCCACAAACTGGACATCGACGCACCTAGAAAGACACGCCCCATGCACAGTCAAACATCGACGCACCTAGAAAGATACGCCCCATGCTCTAGCATCGACGCACCTAGAAAGATACGCCCCATGCTCTAGCATCGACGCACCTAGAAAGATACGCCCCATGCATAAATAAGCATCGATGCACCTAGAAAGATACATCCCATGCATAAATAAACATCGATGCATCTAGAAAGATACACCCCATGTAATGTCTAACATCGATGCACCTAGAAAGATACACCCCATGCTAAGTCGAACATCGACGCACCTAGCAAGACACGCCCATGCATAGACGAACATCGACGCACCTAGAAAGATACGCCCCATGTCCCGACTTATTGAGCCGATTTCTCCACGAAGTAAATAAACATCGATGCACCTAGAAAGATACATCCCATGCATAAATAAACATCGACGCACCTAGAAAGGTACGACCCATGTATAAAAAAACATCGATGCACCTAGAAAGGTACACCCCATGCATAATAAAACATTGACGCACCTAAAAAGGTACGACCCATGTGAGAAATGAGACGAAGCTCAATAAAATGAGGAACAGTCCTCCACATAAACAAAGAGACATCGCACATTGCTAGTCTAAACCACAAAGATGATCGTCATGATCAACGAGAAGTGTCAATTACAATAAGCTAGTAAATATATGAGCTTATCTTCATGTCCCATAACCACTAGCTTAACTTAAATATTTACGAACAAATTGTAGATCTCCACTAGAAAATTGTCACAAGAGATTCAATCGAACAAGTCGAAGAATTAGCCGACGAAGTAAACGCAAGCATTTCATACCACTTGTTTTACTAAGTCGTTTAATTAGATTTCTCATACGAGTGAGGTAAAGGTTTGTATATACTAATAGATTGGAAAATGGTTTAAGAACGAGCTTTGTACTAAAATAGTGTTGAAATCATTTGAAGAAAGAGTTTTGATATTTACTACTAGTATAGAAAACCTTTATATTTTTAAAGTGACAAATCACAAAGAAGATTGTAGGAACAATCAATCACTAAAATTCACATACGAAGATGTGAATAAAAATCCAATGAAATCGATAAAGAATCCATCGAAATGGATATTCAAAAATCCCTAAGAAGGAGTCATCAAAGTCATAGCAAATGATAACAACACATAGGAAACAACACGAATCGATTAAAGTTGGAAATTCAAACAACTAGGCGAATTAAGCAAAAATACAACAGGTCGATCGGCCGGCTACAGAGCTCGGTCGACCGGACCCTGCCAAAAAAATTCCCCGAGAAGCAGGTCGGTCGGCCGAACCCTGTACTCGGTCGACCGAACCTTAAACAGAGAGGTGCTTATGCACCTGGCAGCAGGTCGGTCGGCCGGCTACAGAGCTCGGTCGACCGAACCTGTTGCCAGTCCCTTCCCAGCCCATCCAAATGAGGTCCAACCTCGACCAAATTGCACTCGCTCGAGCAACGGCGCTAAGGGTTTATGCCTATCGACTGCCCGACCCTATATGCTCCACGATGCATCACCAAAAACATGTTCAAACATCAAAGTTAGGATTTTTAACGAATTGAACTCAAAACACCAAAAATTGGAATATTCACCAAATCAATCCAAACCAAAAGAAAATGCACACGAATAAGTGTTAGGAATTCATACCTAACATTCGAAGATAAATATAAGCATAGATGTGAGATAAAAATCTCACCTTTGAACCCGAAAACAATGAACAAGAAGCTTGAAGACAAGGGAAGATCAACCACACTTCAATCTCAACACTAGAAGCTTGAATCTAAGCTTAAAAGAAGAACATTCCCTAAGTTAGGTTTAGGAAATTTCTGAAATCAAAGAGAGAATGAGTTGGAGAAGATGAAGGAGATGCTTACCAATGGGTTCACTTGAGTTTGGAGCTAGAAGATGGATTTGCTAATGAAGACTAGGGCTTGGAGTTTTAATTTCCACTCTTCTCCACCATTGTTGCTAAAGCTTGAGTGTTAGGAATATGAGATGAAGTAATAAAGAGGAAAGGGGGTTTGGGGCTGAATTAGTAAGTGGCTAATGGGTTCAGCCCAAACCAAAGCCCTAAGTGAAAAAGTGGCAAAAATCAACTTTCTCCAAACATATCAAAGCTTATACTCAAAAAGGTCGCAAACGTCATTTGAACTCAATGGGGGTGGTCTCGAGTCCCAATTCGACTGTTTGCAAAAAGTAGCTTTTCGGACCAAAATCCGACGAACGATAAAATATTTAAATAAAATATTTAAATATAAAATCGATAAATATGCGGGTTGTTACATTTGTTGTGATTGATTGAATTTGAATGCTATACTTATTTTTTTTAAATAAGCGCTCGTTATTCGATTTAGCCAAGAGAGGACCTTTGTGTCATAAATCCCATTCCGAATAATGATATGTCGTAATGGATAGCATTTGAAGGCCAGTGTTGAAGACCGGATATTTTTGAAAACGGAAGGATTACCATCGAATGTTTCTGCATCGGCTGATCTCCGATATAGAGATTTTATCAACCTTTGTGATGGGAAGTCCGGTCGTGATTAGTGAATATCCGGATTGCAAGGGCTTCTTTGGAAGTGTCTTCGGTTCTGTTCGAACCTAGAATGGACTTGTATGTATGTGTGTTTGACATTACAATTTGAGATGTAAAGCTAGTTTCTATCAAATTTATTTCTGTTGGTGGCGGAGAATTTATTCTCTTAGCTTAACACCCATCTCTGAGATGTACGAGCTCAGAGGTTATGTAGTTGATGCTTACTAGTGATACATTCCCAAATTGGTAATGTGGCATACGAAGTGTTGCTGATCATTTGTTGATCAAAGCACAGCTTTTGTATAAAGCGTAGCTTTGTGGACGAGACTTCGTCGGACCTCACACCCCGGTAATGGTCAAAAGAGGAAAGATGCGGAAAGGTTATTAGGGGATAGCGCCCCCTTAGTGTATGTCATTCCTTCTGGATAGAGGTGGTATTATGGTATGGAGCCCTGATACTTAACCTATGTTGTGCTGCAAACTTATTATTTTGTGGTTGTTGGTGAATCCCGGGATTTAGGTCGGTTACGACCGGTGGATGGCTTGTTTGTGTCAGTAGTTATCCAGTTAGGGGTAACCCGGCCTTGTGTTGGCAGAGATCCGGTTAGGTTCTCGGGGCGTCTTTCCAGAGGCGTACCCATGTGGCAATAGGAAGTTCCTTGGCCTGACCATTTGTTGGAAATCCAAACTCCAATACGCACCTTGTATGGTTTTAGTTGTAGAACTTGCCATTTACTTATGGTGGTCACCATTGTTTAGATGGTAGCTATAGTAGGCATAGTGCAAAATGCCTATGTTGGCTAAGATTTATATTATACTTTCGAAATGCTTACCTACACTTTGCACTTATAGTTATAAGATCAATGAAATTTACGTATCAAGCATGTTTGACTATCATAAGGAGAAATCTCCTCCGGCTCTGTGTTTGCATTGTGTGTGTGTATGGGAGGCCTTATGGTAGTCTCATTTTCTAAAAGCATTGCGGATCTACCTTAAAATATTTCATTGTTTGTTTTTAAAAGATAAACTGTTTAGGTTCTCACACCATTCACATGGCTGACTTTGAGTTTATTGTTTCCTTCATAAACTCTAGGTGCCTACCAATTTTAACACGGGCAGTCTAGAGTAAGGTTATCAGGTCATTCTAGAATTTAGGAGTTGTTGTGGAGATCAGGAGCAAGCTGGACATCATGGCGTATCAACTAGTATATAGTATTTCTTTTTCGCTGTTTGTTGTTGTAAACTCTGATAATGTAATGTAATGTGATGTAATGTAATAACTAATATAGTTCTTTTGACTTAAAAGATTATTCATTTATCTATTATATGTTGTTCCGCTGCGATTGTGAGATTCTGATCTTGTTTCTGTTGCTTTTTCTTTCTTCTTCTATCTTCTACCTTTTCTTTAACCCTAACGGTTTGGTTTACCGGCATTCGATTGTTCGGCAGTTGATACAGTGGACGTAGTAATGTCAACTTTCCGGAGCCGAAAATCCCTTTCGTTACATTTGGTATCGGAGCATATGGTTAAGTGACAACCTTGGCTCCGTTGGGAATTACTCATTAGAGATAGAGTCAGTAGTGCTCTAGAATGAGTGCGAGTGTAATAATAGATATGAGCGCGTATTTGTTAGTGAACATGAAACTATTTTGTATTGTGTTGACTTATCGGTTGATTGTTTATAGATTCTGGTCGGTGCAGTCTAGCTAACTGTTTCGATATGGGTTTCTAAACTCTTAAACGGGATAAACCGACATAGTATCATTTTCAATTGGGTAAATGAAATAATTTTACCTTGATTATAATTTATATACAAAGGAATAATTTTTCAGAATTATTTAAATGTATATGAATTGATTGTTTGGTTGTTGAAAATGTAAGAATATATATAAGTTAATTAAAATATATTTGAATAATCTAATTAAAAGAAAATTTTTATAAGCAAATGAATTATTAAGATGGAATTATAATTAATGTGATTTACAATTGTGAAATAATCTTATATATAAGAAGTGAAACTATATGAATATATTTATAAATATAAATTGTAAACTGTGATTCATAATTTGAAACGGAATTCTAGAGTAATATTTGAAAACAAATTTAAGGAATTTGAAATTTTGAGATTTGGGAAATTTAAATTCTTTGAAGTTTGAAAAGGATTTTCAAGGGTTTTGGAAAATTATTTTGAAGGCAAGAAAGCACTAAACTCTTTTCGGTCGTTGGAAAATAGTTCAGATAATGATCGCGACATCATCGATATTCATTTTCGAGTTTCCATGAGAGGAATTGCTGCCGAATTATAACTAAATGGAAGTTGTTTGGAAAATTTGGGTTTGGGTTTTGAAATTCAAAGGATAATTGAATTGGTTTCAAAAATGGTTTTGAAAGATTGAAAAGACTCTGGAATGTTTATAAAATGATTGGAATACAATTATTAAGTTGGAAAATAAATTGTGAATGAATAAATAAAATTTGCAAGTGCATTAAAATGAAATTGAAATCCACTTCGAGTTTGTAAGTAAATAGAACTGGAATTGGAATCTGAATTGGATTTATAAGTGGAAATTTAAGTTAAGTTAAACAAATGATGTTTGAAATGGAATATAACTTAAGTAATGTTGAATGAAGTTGATTTTGGTATCGAAGTAAATTAATAAAGTGAAGTGATGAATATGAACTTGAGTTATATAATGAAATTCAACTTTTGTGGTTAAATGAATTAGCAATTGAATTAAATGAATGAATTGAATGTAAATCAATTGAATGTAAATAAATTGATATGAAATAATGGATGTAAGTGTTAATTCATTAAAGCTAATTAAAAGTGATGAACCAAATTGAATGAAGGTAAGCAAAGTAAAGAAATTTGGTAATGTTGGATATACATTGTTTGTTAGATGATGGTTAGTTGATTGTATAGAAATCCATATGAAATTGAATTAATTAAATTGAATGCTGTGTAATTAAATTTGATTTGGAAGTGAACTAACTTGAATATAAATTAGTGAATGTAAACTAATTGAATATGAATAAATGAATGTTAGTAAAAACATCCAAAGATAATGAATCAAATGTGATTTAAATCAAAAAACCAATTCATTGAATATAATGAGAAGTGAATTTATGTTGATTTGGTTATTGATTGATTGGATAGATATTGGATGTAGTTGGATGTTAGTTGGATGATAGTAGGTTGATGATTGAATTTGTTGCTTTTGTTGCATTTGCTATATTGGCACATATTGTTGTTGCTTCTGGTATATGTTGTATATCGATAATATTTTCTATATACAGGTTTCTCATTGTGGTTGAGTGTTTAGTACATGTGGACTGCGCTCGCTTCGCTTTTAGAGCTCGCTTTCGCGCTATATTATCTGTATATGCTCGCTAATAATATATATTGTACATATCTCGGATTACATATCGTACTTTTACACTTTTTTCCCTGCGGGATGCCTCATTACTTGATGAGATGTATGTTTGTGATATATATATTGCCATTTTTTTCGGATCGAGCCGCACAAAGGAGACCATGACGAATTTTCTGTAAATTTAAGGCGCTAGAATATTTTTGAGAAAATTGGAAAATTTTGAAAATATAACTAAGTATGATTTGAAAACTTAGTAAAGTTATTGTAAGAAGTTTAACTATGGATTTTGGGAAAGTTAAACACTCAAATGAATTTTAAATTTAATTTGAACAAATGGTTTTGAAAAGTTAAAGGATTCCGTAACTTTTTCTTACTTGGTAATTTCGAGGATGAAATTCTTTTAAGGGGGAAGTTTGTAACGACCCAGAATTTCTGTTAATTGAAATTCATATATTTAATTGATTTTTAATATTAACAAGTAAAATTTGTAAGTCGAATAAATTTTTATTTCTAATATCTAGATTTAATTTGATAATTAAATCGATAATTTAATATTTGAAATTATAGAAATAATTGGAAATTTGGTTTAATGTGATAAAAATTGATTTGTAAACTTGCAATAAATCATATTGAAGTTAGAATGATGTTGTAGAACTTTTAAAATTGAATTAATAGTTAATTTGTGGAAATTGAATATTTTAATATTTAATCGACGAGTTAAAATAGTCATTTTTCAAATAGTCTTCGATTTTGACGAAATCAGTTTCATCGTATCCGTAATGTTAAATTATTGTATGGTTTCAAATTTCGTGTCAATCGGATTTACTGTTTGTCCGGGGGAAGCTAAAACGCGTAGAAATTAATGTGAGTGAATTTTAAATTTAAATAATTCGATTCGAAAACTTATCTTTCAAATTTGATCGAATTGGCTCCCGATATATATTCCATTGCGTTCGAGATGGGGGTAAAACATATAAACGCCAGGCGGCACACATCGTTTAGAGTTCGGAAAATTTCGGAATGAATAGTGTTTCGATATTTTCTATATAAGGACCTCACATCTTCTATTTTGCAACTAACCCTAATGGCAAACCCTAGGCGCCACCTTCAGATTGAAGGCCGAAAATTTTCAATTCTTCTTCCATTATTCTCTTCCAATCTATGCGATATTTCAACAAACTTCCAACTAACAAATTATAGAGCTAAGTGAGATCTACAAATCTATACAGATGTGATCAAGTATAGTCTTGTGAATCGGTGGCAATTGGAGTTTGAAGTGCCGGCGTTCGTTCACGATTTATGAGGAAAAGGGGGCCGAGCCCGCCATAGTTCAGGCCGTGGGCGAAGGTCGTGATGGCGCATGAGATGATGGTGGTTGATCAGCGTGGAGTTGCTTGAAGAGGGTCGCATGCATTAGGGTTTTCGGCGGCATGTTGGGTGTTCGGTCGCGTTTTTACTAAAGGGGGAAGATGGGAGGGGGCCGCCCTGATGTGGCTACAGGGAATGAACGGCAGAGATGGATTGAGGTTTAAAAAAATAAAAAGAAATTGTAAATATTAATATATTTAATTTGTTCGAACTTTAAAAACGTGTAACTCTTTTATACTAGGTCCGTTTCGCACGAAACGAATTGCGTCGGGTTCGTATTCACGAACACTACGCGATGGAGCTGGATTGGAGTTGATTGGAGCTAGTGAAAATTTTGGGTAAAATTAAACGCACGTTTAATTTATTCAAATAAAACGCTGAAACTATTATTGAAAACCAGGTGAGAACTTCTCACTCAATCGAAATAGTTTAGATTTAAATTTTAAATAGTTAGATTTAAAATTTCTTGATTGTGTGTTTGGATGATAAATTATTATCTATTGTTTTGAAATAGACCCTATACGCCGTATATTAAGCGGATGTTATTTATTAAACACATATACCGCGATATTCCATCTTGAAGTAGAATTGGTATTATATATGTACTTGGAGTTGATTTTTCCGCATTATATAGCGGATGAGACCCTATTGCGCCGTATAATAGCGGATAATATTTTATAAATGCCATATACTACGATATTCCGTATTGATACGGGATTGGTATTGTGCTAACTTCTGTGGTTGCAGAGAAACGGGTTTTTAGAGATCCAATTGGATTCCTCAACAGTATTGATTATTTACAGATATTTGCGATATATTCTGTTATCAGTTGATATATGATGTTTGGACGCCGTGATTGTTATATTTAGTGTTGTTGCAGCATTGGGCCTATTTTTGGAGTTTTAAAAATGTTAAAGTGATGATTTTCAAATTTAAAAGAATTTTAAAGTGATTTTAGAAAGTATATGTTTTATTGAATTTTGGAATTGATTCATTTTAAATAAATAAACGTTATAATTTTATGTTATAAAAATTATGATTTTTGAGAAATATAGTTGAAATGTGATTTTTGAAATATAGAGTTAATGATTTTATAAAAACAGTTTAAATTGAGATTTTTGAATTTATTATAAAAGCTTTATATATATGATTTATAAAATTGGATGTTTATAAATCAAAGTGATGGAATTGTAAAGGAGTTTTCAAAATGTTTTAAAATGATGTTAAAAAGGATTTTATAAAAGAATAGATTCTACGATTTTGAAGTTGTAAAAGGAATGAATTTGTAAATAGAGAATTATAAGAAATTTGCTTATAATTTGAATTTTTGCGTGTAAATGGGATATGGATAGAATTTGTTAATAAAGTTCTTTTATAAGTTGAAGTTGTTATAAAATATAAATAGAATTTATAAACATTGTTTTATAAATCCGAAAACGACTTATTTTGATAAGTTAATTATTTTAGCTTATTAAAGGAGATATATCCACGATTTTGGACAGTGGATAATCCTTTAAATAAAATGTGTAGAATTGTTGAATTTGGTTAACGAAGTATATTCACAATTTTGGACAATGAATTATATATATTAAAGCAATGTTTTAGAAAGTGATCTTTTAAATAGAATTAAAACGATTTGAAGTTGTCTTAAAATGTGTTAAGGATCGAAACCATAGATTTCAACATTCATTGCTGAAATAGACGTTTTTCGAGAAATAAGGAAATGGTGGACTATAACACTGTTGTTATAGTAAATGATTTTCGAAAGGAAATATTTTGTATAGTATTGGGATTTATATATCTATCTTAATTTTGAATCCCAATACTAGTGATTTTGAATTGTTGTAACGATGTTTTACGCAACATTCGTTTTTACTCAAATGAATGTGTTTAAGAGAATGTTTTCCTTAAAGAATAAAATATATACTTAATTGAGATTTAAGTATATTGAATATTTTCCAAAGTATTGAAAATAAATAGATTTGTGAATTACTTATTGTTAAATAAGTATGGAAATGTTTTCCAGTATGAAGTGAAATGTTTTGGGTTTTTATCTTTTAAAGATAAACTGAAAATGAATAAGTTTTTGGAAATTTTTTCCAATGTTGAATTTGAAATGGTTTAGAGAATATATCCTTTTAAAGATAAATTGAAGTGAATATTTGGCAAGTTATTTAATTTATAGAAGATTAATAAAAAGGGCCTAGTGATTGTTATGGTGCTAAATATTTGTTGGTTTGCTTTGATGGTTAAATAACCGACTATCGACATTTACCTTTAAATGGGTATTTGTTGTGATTGCTTGAATTTGAATGCTACACTTATTTTTTTAAAATAAGTGCTCGTTATTCGGTTTAGCCGGGAGAGGACCTTTGTGTCATAAATCCCATTCCGATTAGTGATATGTCGTAATGGATAGCATTTGAAGACCAGTGTTGAAGACCAGATATTTTTAAAAATGGAAGGATTACCATCGAACGTTTCTACATCGGCTGATCTACGATATAGAGATTTTATCACTCTTTGTGATGGGAAGCCCGGTCGTGATTAGTGAATATCCGGATTGCAAGGGCTTCTTTGGAAGTACCTCTGGTTCTGTTTGAACCCAGAATGGACTTGTATGGATGTGTGTATGACATTACAATTTGAGATGTAAAGCTAGTTTCTATCAAATATATTTCTGCTGGTGGCGGAGAATTTATTCTCTTAGCTTAACACCCTTCTCTGAGACGTACGAGCTCAGAGGTTATGTAGTTGATGGTTACTAGTGATACATTCCCAAATTGGTAATGTGGCATACGAAGTGTTGCTGATCATTTGTTGATCAAAGCACAGCTTTTGTATAAAGCGTAGCTTTGTAGACGAAACGTCGTCGGACCTCACACCCCGGTAATGGTCAAAACAGGAAAGATGCGGCAAGGTTATTAAGGGATAGTGTCATCTTAGTGTATGTCATTCCTTCTGGATAAAGGTGGTATTATGGTATGGAGCCCTGATACTTAACGTATGTTGTGCTGCAAACTTATTATTTTGTGGTTGTTGGTGAATCCCGGGATTTAGGTCGGTTATGGCCGGGGGATGGCATATTTATGTCATTAATTACCCATTTAGGGGTAACCCGGCCTTGTGTTGACATAGATCCGGTTAGGTTCTCGAGGCGTCTTTCCAGAGGTGTGCCCATATGGCAATGGGAAGTTCCTTGGCCTGACCATTTGTTGGAAATCCAAACTCCAATACGCACATTGTACGGTTTTAGTTGTAGAACCTGCCATTTACTTATGGTAGTCACCATTGTTTAGATGGTTGCTATAGTGGGCATAGTGCGAAATGCCTATGTTGGCTAAGATTTATATTATACTTTTGAAATGTTTACCTACACTTTGCAATTATAGTAATAATATCAAAGAAATTTACATATCAAGCATGTTTGACTATCATAATGAGAAATCTCCTCCGATTCTGCATTTGCATTGTGTGTGTGTGTGTGGGAGGCATTATGGTAGTCTCATTTTCTAAAAGCATTCTGGATCTACGTTAAAATATTTCTTTGTTTATTTTTAAAAGATAAACTATTTAAGTTCTCACACCAGTCACATGACTGACTTGGAGTTTATTGTTTCCTTTCTAAACACTGGGTGCCCACCAATTTTAACACGGGTAGTCTAGAGTAAGGTTATCAGGTCATTCTAGAATTCAGGAGTTGCTGTGGAGATCAAGAGCAAGCTGGACGTCATGGCGTATCAACTAGTATATAGTATTTCTTTTCCGCTGTTTGTTGTTGTAAACTCTAATAATGTAATGTAATGTGATGTAATGTAATAACTAATATAGTTCTTTTGATTTAAAAGATTATTCATTTATCTATCATATGTTGTTCCGCTGCGATTGTGAGATTCTGATATTGTTTTTGTTGCTTTTTCTTTCTTCTTCTATCTTCCACGTCTTCTTTAACCCTAATGGTTCGTTTTTCGGCATTCGATTGTTCGACAGTTGATACAGTGGACGTATTAATGTCGACTTTCGGGAGTCGAAAATCCCTTTCGTTACAGTGTGGTTGGAGCGGGGTTCCTGGGTGGATAAAGGCTGGTGAAGGGGTGCGGTGAACTAGGTGATTGGCTGGGCTCCGCGAGTAGGCCAATAACATGAAGGGAGCTTGGTGGTTCAGTAAGATAGCTTGTGAGGAAGCGGCTTCAGTTGTGGGTGGAGTAGAAGGCGTTGGCTGCTCTAGGAGAGGTTGGTGGGTTAGTGGGGCTCGAGTGGTGGAGGTGGGGAGCGGTCTGGGCTCGATAGAGGAGGAGGTTTTATGTGCTCGGGTGGGTGGCAGGTCGGCGAGGAGCTACGGATGTGGGTAGGTGATGGGTTCAGGCTGGGTTCTGGGTGCAAGAAGGGTCGTACAATAATGGGTGCAGGGTCCAGGCCTACTCAGGAAGGAGGTTGTGAGGTCTAGCTTCGGTGAGTGCTGGGCGAGGGTTGGTTTCGGTGTAGGAGGGTGGTGGTATGGGTGGTCTGTGGTGGGGAGAGAGAAGTTAAGAAGGGGAGAAGTTACGTAGGTATATATGTTTTAAAAAATTTAAAAGTAGTAAAATTTTCATCAAAAATTTGCAAGGCATGAAGATGAGAATAATGGAAAGCAAGGAGAATGTATTTATATACAAAGGGAATACACAAAATGTTAAATGCTGCAGTTAATAAATTGGTCTGCGCACGCAAGGAATATAGGATGAAAAGAAATAATCTCGGCTGAAAAGAATATGTGCAATTATGATTCCAGGGCATGGTCACGGACCACTATATCATCCATTCAACGTTTTGCCGCGGAAGCCAAAATACGAAAACAATTATATCATGGAGATCGGCACGACGAGACAAATCCAACGATGTAATCAAATCTGTGCTACGTCGTTCGTAGCAAAGTCTTATATGTCACCGCTGTTACCGCTTCGAAATTGGAAGACAACGGCGATTCTTAAAAAACGGGGCTTCAGAGGTCAGAATTAGACGGAACGAATTTTAACGTTTCAACCAAAAAAAATTCTAGATCATTTTTGTGTAAAAATATTCATACTTTAAAATTGGATAACTCGCACTAAAAATGGCGCTGAACGAATTTTGATCTAAAATAAATTTTATTCGTCTTATTTCATTGGATGCAATTTAGATATCTAGTTTTCGTGGCCAAATGTTTATTTTTAAAAATAAATTTTATTTCAAAATCTTCGTTAAATTCATTTTTAAAACTTCCAAAAATCTAGGTCATTACACTAAGGTTAGGTCCAAGGAAGATGTCAGCATTAGCTTTCGTCGAAAGACTTACGATGGCATCCTTATAGAGATTCGTGGACTATTCAAGAAGCTGGGATCCAACGGGAGATTTGAGATATATTCGAGTGATAAAGACTCGTGTGAGAGATGCCAAATGTAACGATCGACAAATTTATCACTTGGATAAATTTTATTTAATTTTAAAATATTTAGATATGGGTTTAAAGTAAAAAATAATCATGTTTTAAGTGGTAAATATTAATAATAATTATTGTTTAAGAAAAATATTTACGGATAAATTACCGAGCTAAAATATTGATAATTTGTACATATCATCCTAAGAAAAATGTTAATAAAACTACTTTTAAACAATAATGATCATGCATAGCTCTGGACTCATACACTAATATATGTATTCAACAAAGATTATGAGATAAAATAATTTTTTTTACTTTTGCAAAATAAAATGTATTTATGACATCGACCGTTGATATCATTAGTTTTATATATTTCTTCAGAAATTCAAGTTAAGTTTAAATATTAAATAAATGGATTTTTATTTATAAATAAACCGATTATAATTAATTAATAATGATGGTAAAACGGTTTTTAAAATTTGTTCACCAAAGTTGATAGTTCGTACCCAAGAACATTTTCCAAAATTTCGAATTTTCGACACCGAGAAGTTGTGGGGAACGTTGTTCACCTTTATGGACTATATGTACACATATACAAGTGATAATTAACCATATAATAATATACTTAATTATTTATTATCTTATGTTAAATATGTTTAGCACGTGATGTGACAAGACATGATTTTAAAATAACAACTTGCATACGTACTAAATCATATTATTATCTCTTATCATTTCCCTAAATACCATCATCATTACCCATCATGGCTTATTCGACGTAACTAGAGACGAGGGAGATTTGACACATACGACGGGGAAGAAGGTGGTGATGTGACATGTCAAAATAATGACATTATGATATATTAAACTAAGGATAAAGTGGTAATTTCCCCACTTTCCTTCGTCTACGAATACACATCCCCACACACAATTCATTTACATTCCAACCTCATTCTTTTCTAAACCTTCTTATCTAAAAATTCCATGGCTTCCATGGTTCAAAAATTTTAGCTTTCTGTGATGTAATTAGCTTCCATACCATATATACATCTTATACTTTCATTTCAACATCCTCTCATCCAAAAACCAAGGCCGTCACTACTCGAGAAAGCCCTAGCCAAACCAAATCACCTCTGACTGAACCTATTCTAAGGCCTTAGCCTATCCAAAGTTTCAAAAATTTTAGCTAGAGTCGAGCATAGAGGCATTGTCGGGCTATAGTCGAATTTCGGGCGATGTTAGTTGTTGAATATGCTAGTATATGATTTTTGTTTGATGATGATAAACATATATATATATATATATATATATATATATATATATTCATTTAAATGTATTTGTTAATGTACTATTTTATTTTTCACATAATTAAATAAATATTTGCTGAATAAAATAAATAACACATAATTTAAATTCAAACAGATATATTATTCAACCAAATATTTATTACAACTTTTGAATAATACAAATTTGAACTCTCACTATATATGCACAATTTTTATTACAATACAAATTTGATTACATCGCAATTTTCAATTTACATTTGCACCTCACTACATATCACTCATTCACTCGTATTTAATCTTCAACTCTATTCCAGATTGAATCCAACATCTAAGCGATTAGTAAAATAAATATTAACACTGTAAAATTGAAAAAGAAATATTTTCTGCAGTGTAAAATAAAATATGGTTTGAAAAAATTATTTTCCTCGCTTATTTGGATTGTTCATCATCATATTTATTTTTGAACTCATTATACACATATAACTTGTACATGCACAGTGTATCACTGTACATGCCACAAGGCCGTGCACACCGATATACACTTGATAAAACTACTGGGATGGATGAGCACAAGGTCAAACCCAATCAAAAGCCTGGTACAACTCAAGTGAAATAAAAATAAAGTCACTACATGAGCACAAGGTCAAACCCAAGCTATAAGCTGGGTTTAATTCAGGTGCACTACAAAACATCGCAAAATTGTGGAGCGTAAGAATTCAAATACAACCAAACAAACGAAGCTAAGCAACGAATGATCGATCAACAGTGCAATTACGAGAACATCCAATCGTTCGATCAACAAAGTCGGCTTCTTCAATTTTACAGAAACCTTAAAGTTTTGAAAGTGGAACGAACGAAGACGAACGAGCAAAAAGGAAGCAGGCATTATTTCAAGAAAAGGCTACCGGCCAATAAGACAAAAAGAAAAAAGAGGCTTCACTTTAATTTATTTTGGGCCGATGTTATCTTTTCATTTGGTCCTTAGTATTTAAAATAAGGTTTCTAGTTTTTTAGTTGTTTTAAATTATATTTTTATTCTAAACTTTTGTAAATTCTAGTCGTATGACCAGGGAAAGAACTACGATGGTGTAGTTCAAGAATTCGCAACTCAGTGGCTGAGTTGTGGCAGGGTTTTGAGCGTAGAGTTAGGTTAGTCGATAGCCGGTATCGCTAGTTTACATGTGTAACCGTCTAACTACATAATTTCTAGTAGAAACCTTGGGGGCAGCACATAGGCTGGGTTTTTCCGAAGCTGGGTAAATTTTTGTGTTCTGTTTTCTGCTTTTAATTTTCTGCTATTATTTGTGCTACTATTATTCTGCTATTATTAGTACTACAATTATTTTATATACTTCCTCAATAAATTTTGTAATTAATAGTATCACCCTATTCACTCACTCTAGGGTGAAATCGATCCTACAAGTGGTATCATAGCTAGGAATAGAAGTCAATTTTTGTTTTAAAAATTTGAGTTTTAAAATGGCTTCTTTTAACAATGCTTTTGTAGAGGGTTAGTCCATAGTTAGGCCACCAATGTTCAATAGTGAATACGCTTACCTGAAAAATAGAATGAAATTTTTTCTAGAAACCACTGATTCTTGGAATATTGTTGAGACAGGATATAGGACACCAACTATAGTTGTAGATAATCAAGAAATAGATAAACCAATGGATCAATGGACAGATCTTGAAAATAGAACAGAATGCTAATGCTAATAATGCTATGAATTCTATTATTTGTTCATTGGATCAAATAGAATTTAATCATGTCTCACATTGTCTAACTGCATAGGAAATCTAGCACACACTTGAAGTGACCCACGAAGGAACATATCAAGTCAAGGAATCAAGCTTTGCCATGCTTAGTAGAAAATATGAGAATTTCACAATGGCTAAGGAAGAAAATATCAAAAAGATGTACGGATGACTTTCCAATATCGTATTCAAATCAAAAGCTCTTGGAAAATCATACAAAGAATTAGAAATAGTCCAAGAAATCCTCATAGTCCTTCCATGGAATATTGAAGCCAAAGTCACTATTATACAAGAATCGAAGGATTTGAAACAAATCAAAGCTGAAGAACTCATCCGAAATCTCACCACTTATGAGCTAGAAATAAAATTCATGGAAAAATACGAAGGAGGAGATACATGAAAGAAATCAATAGCTCTTAAAGAAATAACAGAAAGTGATGACAATGATGATGATGGAGCAGCTGAGCTGGCAATATAATAAAGATATCCAAAAAATGGAACTACAAATACGGAAATCCAGCTTTAAATCAACAATTGAAAAGAAAAATAGCCAAAGCACTAGACAACTCAGAAGAGCAGGAGATTATTTGTCACAAGTGCAATGAACCCGGTCATATCAAGCCCAATTGTCCACAGAATCGAATTAGCCAAGGAAAGAAATAGAAAAGGAGAAGTTTTGCAGCCACTTGGTATGAAACTGATGAAGATGATAAGGGCACTGGCAGTGAGAGTGAAAAAGTAGTATTTTGTCTTCGAGGTGATATAACCCATAGTGACGATGACAAGCCAAGCGAGATATTAAAACTTACTCATTCAGAGTTGCTTATATATTTTCAAGAATTAAATGGCTATTTCGAAAGACTTAGGGAGAAATATACTAAAATTGATAACAATGAGATACTTTGACAGATTTAAATAATCAGATTGCTCAATTGATTAAAAACTATCAAATCAAAAGCCCTAAGTTTGAAAAGTGTCCAACATTTGAAGAAGAAATTAAAAATTAGATATTTAAATAAAATCACTTGAAAGTGAAATTCTAATTTTAAAAGAGAGTGAAAAAACTAGAAGAAAAAATTCTATTAAAAAGTGCACACAATTAATAAATGAAAACAAATCACTCAAAACACACGTCCAATAATTGCCAACGACTTTAGGAAAATTTTCAAAAAGTGAAAGATCGTTAAATATGCTATTAAGGAAACAAACTCTTGGATAATCAAACTAAAATTATTAGAAATGAAATTAATCAAGTAAAATCAAAGTGCACGGTATGTGGAAAAACTGGACACAATCAGAATATATGCTGGTATAGACCCAAACATGTGAAAACCATTCCAATTTGGGTTCCAAAAGGAAAGAATATAAAATCCCTTAAAGTTAAAAAAATTTGGATGCAAAAGGGAACAAATATAAATAGTTTTGGGTCACCACAAACATATTTTTCGAAATCATTTGCCAATAAAAACCATGGGCCAATAAAAACAAATAGGTTGTGAAAATCTTTTCTCGTGTAGGTATGGTGGCAGGCTAAGGAAAAACAATAGTGTTATCTGGATTCTGGCTGTTCTAGATACACAAAGGGTGACAAATCAAAGTTCCTTAGCCTAGTACAAAGGGGGCAGAAGCATAATGAGCAGCAGCATAAAATTATTGTAAAGGTAAAATAGGTAACCGTACACCAATCTTGAACGACATATTAAATGTGATAATCTGCACCATAATCTGAATTAAATCAGCCGGTTATGTGATAATGAATGTTGATTCTGACTTTTTTAAAATTGTTGGCCAATTACTCTTTCATGCCGAGAACACTATTGTCTTCGAACAGCTTCATATAGATTTTTTTGGATTAATGATGATTACATGTGGATATATTTGTTTATCTTATCTAACACTATGGTCACTGTTTGTTTATTTGCACGGTTTCAATTTAGTTTCAATTTAAAGTTGTTAAAAATGATTTTAAGATATTTTGTTGCACACTTCATGGTCTGTTCTATGACATCAATTATGATAACCTTGAGTTTAAGAAAAATTCATATGCAGATTACACTAGTAATCTAGTTGATAGAAAAATTACTAGTGCAACGTGTTTTACGTAGAGACATTCATTAGGTGCATCGCATTTTTCAAAGAAAAAATTTGCATATTTTTCAATTCAAATAATTTTCAATTAGCAGATATTTTTTCTTTCCAGAAAATCATTTTTGTTGACCTTGTTTCAGATTAGTCATTTTGGAAAATCTAATTTTTTAATTATTTTTGGGTTTGATTTTAAATGACTACATTAACTAATTTGACTCCCTACTGATTACTGAAAAGATAAATAGTGATTGAAAAGTGATGAATGTTGATATTAATCATATATTATAACTTGAGATAGTATAATTAGTAAATTTATTTGGAAATTTGAACAAGAGTTATACAAACTTTTGTTGGTAAAAATTCCATGACCATTTCTATTTCTATCATATTTCTATCGACCATCCCTCCTCAAAATCCAATATAGTATGATAATATGTGGTATTTTAAACATGAAATCATTCGTTTTTCAATTTATTATATTTTTAGCAATAAAAACATCCAAAGTATTCACTCTCATTTAAAAGTCTTCACGGTTATGCATGGTTTAATTAATTGGAATTTTTATTATGCGTTTCCTTGCTCATTTAAAAAGTCCTCACGGTTATGCATGTATGGAACGCATATTAAAATTGATTAATTAAATAGACAAGTTAATTCTAATCCCATTTAAAAGTCCTCACGGTTAGCATGGTTAGAAGACATGAATTCAATTTTCAAAGAAAAATTAAGAATACTACTAATCTCACTTAAAATTCCTAACGGTTATGCATGTTTAGTAGATATGCAAATTCCTGATATAAATTTACTACAAATAGACACAACTATATTATTTTATAGACATCGTCCCTATCATTCTAAAGTGGAATACGCGTATAAAGAGTATTTATTATTTTTGTTTGATTTTTTTTATTGAAATTTTTTATTTATACTTAATTGGGTATTAATGTTGTATTAATGTCTATCACTTTATCTCTATTTTTCTAACACTATTACCTTTTGCTGATAACAAAAGAGAGAGAGAGAAAAGTTAAGATTTTGGCAAATAAAGGTCGAATGTTTTATTTTGTATTTTCTATTTGCATCAAGGTCCATTTGCATATTTTTATTTGTTTTCATGCATATATGAAGGGGGAGTTTTTGTTGCAGAGAAGGAGCATTCAAATAGGGGAGAAAAGTGAATGATCAAATACATTTAATAAAATTCAAAATCTTAAATATATGTTTGTTATCATCAAAAGGGGAGATTATTGAATATGCTAGTATATGATTTTTGTTTGGCGATAATAAACATATATATATATATATATATATTCGTTTAAATGTATTTCCTAATGTACTATTTTATTTTTCACATAATTAAATAAATATTTGCTGAATAAAATAAATAACACAGAATTTAAATTCAAACGGATATTTTATCGAACCAAATATGTATTACAACTTTTGAATAGTGAAATTTTTAGCTCTCACTATATATACACATAATTTCAATTACAATACAAATTTGATTACATCACAATTTTCAATTTACATTTGCACCTCACTACATATCACTCATTCACTCGTATTTAATCTTCAACTCTATTCCAGATTGAATCCAGCATCTAAGCGATCTGTAAAATAAACACTAACACGTTGAAATTGAAGAAAAAAATTCGATGGTGCGAAATAAAATATGGTTTGAAAAAATTATGTGCCTCAGTTATTTGGGTTGTTCTTCATCATATTCATTTTTGAATTCATCATACACGAACAACTTGTGATATGCACAGTGTATCACTATACATGCCATAAGGCCTTGCATACCGATATACACTTGATTAAATTGCAGAAACAGGTGAGCACATGGTCAGACCCAATCAAAAGAAGGGTTCAACTCAAGTGAAATAAAAATAAAGTCACAGCATGAGCACAAGGTCAAACTCGAGCTATAAGATGGATTCAACTCAGGTGCGCTACAAAACATCACAAAATTGTATAGCACAAGAATTCAAATACAACCAAACAAGAGCACAGTCTCGACCAAAACAACCACCTGTAAAACAGATATATCAAGTGAAGTCATGAACCAAAATATGCATACAAACCAACTAACAAAACAACCAAACTCAAGTGGATATAAAAGTGGAGATGACCAGTAATCAAATGCAGGTTCATCAGATATTTTTTTAGAACAGTCAACTTGAAAGTATGTTCAAAGACAACAACATCAAATGAAGTGTGACTGCACTCGACCAGGGTGGACTCAACAAGACAGTCAAGTTCGAATGCAAACTGGCTCGAGGCTACAAGGCACAATACAAAACAGAAGCATGGATGAACACTAATGCGTATAGACCAGAGCAGTAATACATACATGAATGCAATGACCAGTAGCCTCAATACTAAATGAATCACATGAAAACAGTAAACATGTACATACATGTGCAACTCAGACTTGAAGTAACAAGAAGGATCATCTATACTAAAAAATGATGACTGGAAACACTATAGCAACTCAACATAATGAATATGTTAGCAGTGATGTACACATGAAGCCAACAACAAAGCATGTACCAGTTCAATATAACCAAGGATAGAGGTGACATCAATGTACATGTCGACCAGGCAGCAAACAAGAGTGAAAACTACAGTGTAACTCGAAGATAAATTCGAGCTAGTATATCAAGTACATATATATAACAGTTCAAAGTTTCGGCTGCAACAAAATTGAAGTGCACAACATACATAGATACATGTATGTACATATATGATGACGCTGCAGCTACAAATCAAACAAATGGTCGAGTACAAGTTCAAATAGTAAATGTTTCGACCAGACTTACATATGAATGACCAGAACAACCAGGTGAAGACTTCAAGAGGAACAAGATGATCTGCCTTGAAGCACATGACTTAATGCAAACACAGTGAAACCAGAAGAAACCACATCAGGAAAAAAATCAAGAATCGAACAAATCAGACGCAAGCCGCATAAGTAAATATTTTCATAATTTCAAAATGACAAAGTCAAGTTTAAAATGCCAGAGAATCAAAACTGCGGTGAATAAGGTACCGTTCAAACAAAATTATCATGACACAGCAGTTACAAAAATTAGGTACAAGTCGAACAAGTCAACTGAGAAAAGAATGGAATCAAATTCCAAAACAAATCAAAGCCATGATGACCAAGGAAAAGATCGAACAAGCCAAATTCAAAGCTGTGATAACCAAGGTAATCAAGTAAGCAAAAATATACGAAATTGAACTAGTCTAAAGAAATCATGAGCATTCAAGCATAATCGAATGACCGAGCTCAAAAATTATCAGAGAATTCAAAAATATATTCGAACGTAAATTTAGGTATTTCATCCCTATATAAACCATCTACATCACCGGCATTAAAGCCATCGAGTTCAAGAAAATTAACCAGTAAATCAAAGAGCATAAAACACATACCAAATTCTGTTCGAACTCGATCGAATTTGAAGGAGTCGAAGCTGTGCAACGAACGATCGATCAACAATGCAATCACGAGAACATCCACTCAATCGATCAACAAAGTCGGCTTCTTCAATTTTACAAAAACCCCAAAGTTTTGAAAGAGGAACGAATGAAGACGAACGAGCAAAAAGGAAGCATACATTATTTCAAGAAAAGGATACCGACCTATAATACAAAAAGAAAAAGGGGACTTCACTTTAATTTATTTTGGGTTGTTGTTTTCTTTTCGTTTGGGCTTTAATATTTAAAATAGGGTTTCTAGTTTTTTAGTTGTTTTTTATTTTTATTTTTATTCTAAACTTTTCTAAATACTAGTCGTGTGGCTGGGGGACGAACTACGATGGTGTAGTTCGAGAATTCGTAACTCGGTGGCTGAGTTTTAGCAGGGTTTTAAGTGTAGAGTTTGGTTAGTCGATAGCTGGTAGGCATGGTTTTGCCGAAGCTGGGTAAATCGGTGTGTTCTATTTTCTGCTTTTAATTTTCTGTTATTATTTGTGCTGTTATTGTTCTGCTATTTTCAGTGCTGCAATTATTTTATATACTTCCACAATAAATTTTTTTAATTAATAGTAATACCCTATTCACCCACCCTCTAGGGTGAAATCGATCCTGCAAGTGGTATCAGAGCTAGGAACAGAAGTCAATTTTGGTTTTTATAATTTGATATGTTTTAAAATTTTGAATTTTTAAAATGGCTTGTTTTGTTAATGCTTTTGCTGAGGGTCAATCCATAGTTAGACCACCAATGTTAACTGGTGAATATGCTTATTATAAAAATAGAATGAAATTTTTTCTGAAAACCATTGATGCTTGGAATATTGTTGTGACAGGATATAGGAAACCAATTATAGTTGTAGATAATCAAGAAATAGATAAACCGATGGATCAATGGATCGGTCTTGAAAATAGACTTTAGAATACTAATGTTAAAGCCATGAATTTTATTATTTATACATTGGATCGAACAGAACTTAATCATGTCTCACATTGTCTAACTGTGTAGGAAATCTGGCACACACTTGAAGTGTCTCACGAAGGAACATCTCAAGTCAAGGAATCTCGCGTTGCCATGGTTGGTAGTGAATACAAGAATTTCACAATGGCCAAGGAAGAAAACGTCAAAGAGATGTATGGATGACTTTCCAATATCGGATACAAATCAAAAGCTCTTGGCAAATCATACATAGAATTGGAAGTAGTCCAAAAAATCCTCAGAGTCCTTCCACGGAATTTTGAAGCCAAGATCACTAATATTCAAGAATCCAAGGATTTAAAACAAATCACAGTTGAAGAACTTCTCACTACTTATGAGCTAGAAACAAAATTCAAGGAAGAACGCGAAGGAGGAGATACACAAAAGAAATCGATAACTCTCAAAAGGAACAAAAGAAAATGACGATGATGATGATGGAGTAGCTGAGATGGCACTACTAAAAAAGAAATTCAAAATGTGGAACCGCAAATATGGAAATCCAGCTTTAAATAAACAATTGAAAAGCAAAATAGCCAAAGCACTAGAAAACTCAGAAGAGCAGGAGATCATTTGTTACAAGTGCAATAAACCCGGTCATATCAAGCCCAATTGTCAACAGAATCGACTCAGGCAAGGAAAGAAATAGAAAAGAAGAAGTTTTGCAGCCACTTGGTATGAAACTGATGAAGATGATAAAAGCACTGGAAGTGAGAGTGAAAAGCTGATCTGTGCTTCGAGGTGATATAACCGACTGTGATGATGACGAGCCAAGCGAGGTATTAAAACATACTCATTCAGAGTTGCCTATATATTATCACGAAATAAATGGTTGTTTCGAAAGTCTTAGGGCGAAATATGCCAAAATTGAATTACAAAGAGATACTTTGATAGATTAAAATTAACAGCATTATCAATTGTTTAAAAACAATCATACCAAATGCCCTAAGTGTGAAAAGTGTCCAACATTCAAAGAAGAAATTAAAAAATTAGAACTTAAAATAAAATCACTTGAAAATTGAAATTAGAGTGAAAATACTAGAAGAGAAAATTCTATTAAAAAGTGCACACAATTATTAAATAAAAACGAATCGCTCAAAACACAAGTCCAACAACTGTCAATGACTTTAAGAAAATTTTCAAAAAATGAAAGATCCTTAAATATGTTATTAGGTAAACAAACTATCGGATATAATCAAACCGAACATGTTAGAAATGAAATTAATCAAGTCAAATCAGAATATTTGCTGGTGTAGACCCAAACATGTGAAAACTATTCCAATTTGGGTTCCAAAAGGCACGAATGTAAAATCTCTTAAAGTTAAACAAATATGGGTGCCAAAAGGGACAAATATTACTAGTTTTGGGTCTTGCACAAACATATTTTTCAAATCATTTTCCGCTAACAACTATGGACCTATGAAAACAAATAGGCCACAAAAATCTTTTCTCCTGTAGGTATGGTGGCAGGCTAAGGAACAACAGCAGTGTTATCTGGATTCTAGCTGTTCCAGATACACAAAAGGCGACAAATAAAAGTTCCTTAGCGTAGTACAAAGGCGGCAGAATCACAATGAGCAACAACGAAAAATTATCATAAAGGTAAAGCAGGTAACAGTATATGTAGCTTGAACGATTCATTAAATGTGATAATATGCACCATAATCTGAATTAAAACAGCTAGTTATGTGATAATGAATGTTGATTCTGACTTTCTCAAAATTGTGGGCCAATTACTCTTTCATGCCGAGAACACTAGAGTCTATGAACTACATCATATATATTTGTTTGGATTAATGATGATTTTTATTGATTACAGATCACTTATGATAAAAGAGGATATATTTGTTTATCTTATCTAACATTGTGGCCATTGTTTGTTAATTTGAACGGTTTCAATTCAACTACAATTTAATTTTATGTAAAAGCTGTTAAAAATGATTTTAAGATATTTTGTTGCACATTTCATGGTCTGGTCTATGACATCAATCAAATGATAACCTTGAGTTTAAGACAAATTCAGATGCAGATGACAATGGTAATCTAGTTGATAGAAAAATTACTAGTGAAACGTATTTTATGTAGAGACATACACTAGTTGCATCGCATTTTTCAAAGAAAAAAAATCTGCATATTTTTCATTTCAAATACGTTTCAATTAGTAGACATTTTTTCTTTCCAAAAAATCATTTTCGTTGAACTTGTTTCAAATTAGTCATTTTGGAAAATCTGAGTGTAACGATCCCGATTTTCAAATAAATTTAAATTGATAATTAAAATGTATTTTTTTGAATAAAATTGTAGATTAATTTGAATTTTTCAAATTTAAATAGGATATGTATGTATTTGGACATTGATTCTACAATTTAACTATGAATTTGAAATTCTATATTTAATATCTTATAAACAAAATAAAATAAAATAACATCCTAAAATCTGTCAATATAAGTTAATAATATATTTTTAACTTTTGAAATATAATTTGACAATAAACTGAAAAAAAAGTAATTATAAACTATACATAAATAAATTCCAATTGATTTTGAGTTTAAGAATCTTGAGATGATAAATATTTTAAGGAAATCATTTGAATTCAAATTATATAATACATACTTTCTTTTGAAAAGGAAAAAAATTCACTTATTAATAAAAATTAGTTTTAAATCATTTGTTTCTTTAAATTGGTATAAGTTGAAATAACAAACAAAAATGTATATTGCATATGTGAGTATGTATATGGACATAAATGGAATTTAAAATTCATTGAGATATAATGTATATATGTAAATATTGGCTAAGAAACAAAATTCTTTCAACATTGTATATGTATATACATACACACAAATGAATAAAGATATATATATTGGTTTATAATAGTATATATAACATAGGAAATAAATCCATAAAACTTTCTTTTGCTTTGTAAACATCAAAGGCTAATTATACATTCATAATGGAGTAGAATGATCAACAAAAATCTAAGGCATAAGATATCTCTTTACAAATGGCATCAAATTGAATTAAATAATAAGATTAAAAATTACAAAAACCTTTCCATTTCCCCACAAGCAATTATAATAGCTTTTAGAAAACTGGAAACAAATAGTATCAAGGATTTGATGTCACAAGTCCAAACACCAAACAAACAAAATTGATAAAAAATCTGAAAAACATTATGAACCAGATTTCCAAATTCAACTCAAAACAAAAAAAAGATTCAGTTTAATCAACCCTGGAATTAAAATCAAGTAAGCAAGTCTGCAATCTGGAAATTGGTTCTGCATGCAAATCAAAAGCAAAATATGGAATTCAAGAAGATTCAAAAACAAAAGCTAGAAGCAACTCAACTGGATTCAAACATCAAGTAACAATCAGTTTCAAAGCTGAAAAGAGAATTTACAAATCAAATAGGGCCTGGAAATCAAAACCTGAGAAATTAGTGTAAAAGCAAACAAGTGCAAGATCAATCTCAGGTAAGTTTTTAACATCAAAAGTAATAAATTTTTGGTTTCAAAATCAAGTTTAACACAAACAAATTTCAAAACTGCAGTTTAAAATCAGCTACTGCAGCAAAATAATCAAGAAAGAAAAATTGCTTCAGCCTAGGAAGCAAGTGCAGGGTTTCTAAAAGTAAATAAAGGCAAGTAACCTTCTTTTTAAAATTGGAAATTGAAGTTGTTAAACAATAATAAAGCAGGAATTTAACTAATTGAATCAATCAATTTATTTGCAGGAAAGTATAAGATCAAAGACTCAAAACAAATTGTTTTTTTTTTCAAAGTTCCGGGAAATAACTCTGTTTTATTCAAAAACAGTAAGTGAATTTAAAATTCTTGTTTTGATATTAATAAACTGAATAAACAAGAGCATGCAATAGAGATTAAACAAAGTGTTATAATTTCAAAGATGCAGATTTAAAACTAAAATCAAGATCAGATTCAAACAACTTCAACGGGCTAAAAAAATCAAATGCAAGTTCAAAGAACAAATTCAAAGATCCAGGAAAATCCAGAAACCTGTTCTCTGTTTGGCTTTCTGCTTTTACGCACTCAGGTGAGGAAACCACCCATATTTGTTTCTTAAAGCTTGTTATATTTGATTAGCACGTGAAGATCTTTGAAGTATGATCTGGATTAGTGTGTGCATGTTGATTCTTATGCATATGTACGTGGGGAAATATCTGTATATATATTTGGAAACAGGAAAACCATGTTTCTGTTTAAACATAACAGGTTCTAAACCTGTTCAAGATTCTGAGTCTAACTTTCTAACTCCCCTTTAGGCGTTGAGGTTCGAATAAAAGTTGTTTGAATGATCATAATCTAAATTTTTAAAATATTATTAGATATTATTAACATATAGAATTACAGGGTATAATGGTTGTTTTGGTTAAGGAAGTCAGTAGGTCGAATTGCATTGCCTCTGATGAATCGAGTCGCTTGAGGGTTGGGGCATGGCTATGTGGTAGATCCACGAAGGCGTGGCTGGAGGTTCTGACCATCTGGTGGCCTGTCGAGTGAGCGCGTGGTGTTTTTTCAATTCGGGTTGTGTTCCAGGTTTTCTTCAACTTGCTCGATTTCTTTTCCTCATGAATTCATGGGAACTGAGGGTTTAGGGTGTTCGTTTAGATGGTCGTTGACTTGTTGATGATCAGCGTCTTGATTGGAGATCGCCAGTTTGGGCGTGCACGTGCACGCGTGATAGCGTGTACCTGGGTTTGTGTGGTGGGGAAGAAGATGAGTTTCTCTTGGGTTGTTTGTTAGTTTTTAAACGTAAAACTGAAACAAAGTTGGGAAAAAAAAGAAAGGGAAGAGAGGACTGGGCTGAGTTGTTTGGGCCGAAGCAAAGTTTTGGGCCAAGTTAGAGAAATAAAAGGTAAAAGAACAAGTAAGGTAAAGAGGAAATGATTTGTAACCGGTTTAAAGTTTGATAAAAGCAAGATCTTGAATTTTAAATAAATCAAATTTAAACTATTTTTTTTAATTCTTTTATGTAATAAATGTTTTTAAATGATTTGTTTGAGAAAGTTGTGTGATTTACTTTACTTAAATTAGTTAAGTTGAATTCTAAAGTTATTTTTAGCTTAATTTAAAAATGTAATTAAGTAGCTTATTAAGGTAAAATGTTCAAATGTATGTGTTAATGTTAATTTAACAATTAATAAAGATAGGTGGTTTATCTTAAAAATAATTAAGGATTAATTAACTAGTATTTAAAGATTAATTTGTAATTAAGGGTTCATAAATTAATAGTTAAGGTTTATTAATTAACAATTGAAGGATGAAATAAATTAATAATCATAGAATAAGTAATTAGTAATTAAAGATTTAATTAATTAATTTGTGAAGTAAATTAAGGAATGATTTATTAATAAAGGTAATTAATTTAATTAAGTAATTAAGAATAATTAATTAAATTTAAGATTTAATTAATAATTAGGGTTTATTAATTAAAGTAATTACTTAAGGAATAAGTAATTAAGATTTAATTAATTACAATTAAAGGTTAATTAATTAAGATAATTAATTAAAGAAATGAATAATTAATGAAGGTGGTTAAGACTTAATCAATTGTAGTTAATGGTAATTTATCATTGATTAAAGATTACTAATGAAAATAAATATGTGAGTAATAAATCCACATGATTTATTCACCTTAATTGTAGATGTTTGATTGCTATTGATTGATGTGTGATGGATTGTTATATTTGTTATGTGATGTAATGCTATGTAATGTTTTGTGCTAAGCTATTATATCTGTGATGTATATATTATTATATGAATATGCAACCCCTTGACCCATACAACGACATTTCAATTTCGATGCGACAGGGAGTCGGATTCCAATTGGTTATCCGAAACCCACATCGAATCGTAATAGTGAATCTTTGTAATTGATAAATTCATTTTATCAATGACTCTATGAATAAAGATAAGCGTTATGGACTATATCGCTTATCAATATGATCGGATCTGTGATGATGATGTTGTGCACTATTGTGTTGAACCCCTGGACCACACTATACACACACAAATATGGATTGCACGTGGAAATGGGTTAAGTCACAGATTTTTGAGATTGTTTTAAAATTGAATTTTTGAATCCAAAATAGTTTTGGAATTAGAATTGAAAGCTTTTGAAAATGAATTTCAAAAATAAAAGTTATTTTGAATAACTTGATTGAGTTTTGAAATTTAAATAATTTGATTTAAATTTGAATTCAATATTTGAAATTGAATTCTATGATTTGGAACTAAGGTTTAAAAAGGGTATTCAACATATAATTGGGTTTATATGAGTTTTTAAACCATTTTAAAAAATGTTGTTTTGGGACTTTAAATTTAACCCAAGGTTTTAACTTGTATGAATATAATTGGATTTTTCTGAAACAAAAACTGTCGTTTTCAAATAATAAAAGCTTTCACATAAGAAGTAAACGTCCAATTTGTGTTAAAAGGATTTCAAGTATAAAATGGAAAATAGTTTTTCCTAGTTATGAATAAATCTTTGGAAACGGTTTGAAAGCTAAAAATTAAGTCTTTAATTTAAAGATTTAATGAGTTAATCCATTTGAAATGGAAATTTGTTTTGGAAATCTATAAATGGACCTTTGTGAAACTGGGTGAAACTTTGTGAAATAAATCTTTTTGTTTAAAGATTTAAAATGGTAATTTGTTAACCATTTGAAAGAAAAGCTTTGGATTTTTAAGTTGTGACTTAACCTAATCCCATATCCATATGTTTTAAAATATGATGCTCATTATTCGGTTTAGCCGGGAGAGGACCTTGTGTCATATAGCCCATTCCGAATAGTGATACGACGTTATGGATTGCATTTGAAGACCGGTGTTGAAGACCGGGTGTCTTCGAGAACGATAGGATAACTTGTCGATTGACTCTGCACTGAGTTGCTCCGGTATAGAGTTCTCCCTTAGTCACGGGAAGTCCGATCGGTGTTGTGGATACCCGGATTTGCAAGGGCTTCTTCGGAAGTGCCTTCGGTTCTGTTCGAACCCGGAACAGACTTGTATGGTTGTATGTCCGACATTACACTTTGAGATATTAAACTGATCTCTATCAAATACATTTCTGCTTAGTGGCGGAGAATTTATTCTCTTAGCTTAACACCCTTTTCTGAGACGTACGAGCTCAGAGGTTATGTAGTTGATATTTATCAGTGATATATTCCCAATTTGGTAATGTGACATGCTGAGTGCTGCTGTGTGATGATGATAATTTGTTGATCATTTTTGATCAAAGCATGGCTTTTGTATAAAGCATAGCTTTGTGGACGAGACTGCATCAGGACCTCACACCCCGGAAATGGTCGAAACAGGAAAGATGCGGCAAGGTTATGAGGGTCGCGCCCTTTAGGGTGTGTCATTCCCTTCTGGTAAAGGGTGGTATCATGGTATGGAGCCCAAATACTTACTCATGTGGTTGCTCCAATCTCATTTACTGTGTGGTTGTTGCTTTGAGGCGCCTCGGATAAAGGTCCCAAAGGACCGGGGGATGGCATATTCGTGTAGTAGTTACCTAGTTACGGAGGTAACCCGACCTTGTGTTGGCAGAGATCTAACCGTAACGTTAGTTCTCGGGACGTCCCGCCAGAGGCGATCCCATGTGGCAGTAGAAACTTCCTTAACCTGACCATTTGATGGAAATCCATTCATCCAATACGTGCCTTGTACGGTTTTTGTTGTAGAACCTGCCATTTACTTATGGTGGCGACCCACTGTTTAGATGGTAGCTATAGTAGCCATACGATACTGGTCGTATGTTGGCTAGGATTTATATTATACTTTCGAAATGGTTTTTATGCACTTTGCACTTATAGTAATAATATCAAAGAAATTTTCTCGTATCAAGCATATTTGACTACCATAAGGAGAAATCTCCTCCAATTCTGCGTTTGCATTGTGTGTGTGGCGGGAGGCCTTATGGTAGTTTCATTTTCTAAAAAGCATTGCGGATTTATTTTAAATTCCTTTGTTTGTTTTAAAGACCAACTGTTTTTGTTTGCTTATACCAGTCCCATGACTGACCTGGAGTTTATTGTTCATTTCCTAAACTCTGGGTGCCCACTATTTTTCCACACGGGCAGTCTAGGGTTGGGTTTTTCAGATAATCAATAGTAGGTGTAGATTCGATAGCTTTCAGCCTAGGATTTGGAAATCGCTTGCGGACGAGACTTGCTTATCTTTGTGCATTATTATGGGGAGTTCGAGCTATTTCTGGATTGGTGTTTTGAAGATGGAGATTACCGATGCTGGAGTTCTTTCTTGTAGACCATATTAGAGATTTTTGTTCCGCTGCTGTGTTATCTTTTCTTTTCCGCTGTTGTTATCTTGTATCATATCTCTGATGTATAATGATATCTATTGTGTCATCTGTTATCTTGTATCATATTGTATCAATGTTGTATATTGATATGTATTATTCTTTTTCTTCTGCTGTATACTTAATGTGTTATACGCTCCGACGAACCAGATT
Source organism: Allium cepa (assembly GCA_030765085.1). NCBI lineage: Eukaryota > Viridiplantae > Streptophyta > Magnoliopsida > Asparagales > Amaryllidaceae > Allium > Allium cepa. The sequence goes on from CM060931.1 coordinate 376,491,124, forward strand.
CGACGTTTGGATCTGGGGCAATTGAATACGAGTGTCGTATTCGATGCCGATTTTCGAAGGCCGAGTCAGGATCGCTACATTTGGTATCAGAGCAGAGGGGTAAAATTTTAGCTCAGGAGAATAACACATTCAGTAACTCATTAGAGATAGGGTGAAGTATACCCTAGAATGAGTATATCCTTAAGATATCTGTTCGAACGCCTCAGTAAATTCTCTTACTATTCACCGATAGTAAGTATGAGTGCGAGAAGAGAACGAGATAGGGGATAGGGAAGTACCACTATAAATGGTCAATACCCTGCAACAGTGGAAACAGCTTTCTTCTCAATCTCCTATGATTCGATTCTAAATTCTTTTGATTGCTTCGTGTCAGCTCCAGAAAGAAGTTTCGATGAGACGGTAGCCTTACGAATCTTTGTAGAAATTCTTACTTCGTATCGTCATCGATTCTTATCAGCTTTTCGATCTAAACTCTAATGAAATTGAAATTGAAAATTTAAATTAAATAAATTGGAAATTTTAAATTGAGTAAAGTCGGTTAATTGAATGTAAGGATAAATTCGAATTGTATCAATAAGACGATATCAATTAAAACCAAATTTGAAATTCTATTGTGAATCTCTTGTGTATATCAAAGTCCGAAGTGGGATAAGTTATATATATACTTTGGGGTATTCCAACCTGAATTTGAAACCCATTTCTAGTGTTTGAGAATTATGAAAGATTAAATCCATCTATCTATTCTCTGGGATCCGATATATTCTACGAACGATTAGTTATCCCATCGAACTAATCAATGCCCTCGTATATTCGTAGACCGATGGACCCGAATATCTTGTGTAATATTATATGAGTTCGTTCTCATATTGTTGATATTCTGATTTGGTAAGCCAAATGCAGAATTAATATTCATTTTGATTTGGAAAGATATTTCTCTATCTTTCATCTATTCTTTCTCGTCTTCCTTGCAAATTTCGAGGATGAAATTTATTTAAGGGGGGGGGGGGGAATCTGTAACGATCCCGATTTTCAATTAAATTTAAATTGATAATTAAAATGTATTTTTTTGAATAAAATTGTAGATTAATTTGAATTTTTCAAATTTAAATAGTATATGTATTTATTTGGACATTGATTCTACAATTTAACTATGAATTTGAAATTCTATATTTAATATCTTATAAATAAAATAAAATAAAATAACATCCTAAAATCTGTCAATATAAGTTAATAATATATTTTTAACTTTTGAAATATAATTTGAGAATAAATTGAAAAAAAAGAAATTATAAACTATACATAAATAAATTCCAATTGATTTTGAGTTTAAGAATCTTGAGATGATAAATATTTTAAGGAAATCATTTGAATTCAAATTATATAATACATACTTTCTTTTGAAAAGGAAAAAAATTCACTTATTAATAAAAATTAGTTTTAAATCATTTGTTTCTTTAAATTGGTATAAGTTGAAATAACAAACAAAAATGTATATTGCATATGTGAGTATGTATAAGGACATAAATGGAATTTAAAATTCATTGAGATATAATGTATATATGTAAATATTGGCTAAGAAACAAAATTCTTTTAACATTGTATATGTATATACATACACACAAATGAATAAAGATATATATATATTGGTTTATAAAAGTATATATAACATAGGAAATAAATCCATAAAACTTTCTTTTGCTTTGTAAACATCGAAGGCTAATTATACATTCACAATGGAGTAGAATGATCAACAAAAATCTAAGGCATAAGATATCTCTTTACAAATGGCATCAAATTGAATTAAATAATAAGATTAAAAATTACAAAAACCTTTCCATTTCCCCACAAGCAATTATAATAGCTTTTTAGAAAACTGGAAACAAATAGTATCAAGGATTTGATGTCACAAGTCCAAACACCAAAGCAACAAAATTGATAAAAAAATCTGAAAAACATTATGAACCAGATTTCCAAATTCATCTCAAAACAAAAAAAAGATTCAGTTTAATCAACCCTGGAATTAAAATCAAGTAAGCAAGTCTGCAATCTGGAAATTGGTTCTGCATGCAAATCAAAAGCAAAATCTGGAATTCAAGAAGATTCAAAAACAAAAGCTAGAAGCAACTCAATTGGATTCAAACATCAAGTAACAATTAGTTTCAAAGCTGAAAAGAGAATTTACAAATCAAATAGGGCCTGGAAATCAAAACCTGAGAAATTAGTGTAAAAGCAAACAAGTGCAAGATCAATCTCAGGTAAGTTTTTAACATCAAAAGTAATAAATTTTTGGTTTCAAAATCAAGTTTAACACAAACAAATTTCAAAACTGCAGTTTAAAATCAGCTACTGCAGCAAAATAATCAAGAAAGAAAAATTGCTTCAGCCTGGGAAGCAAGTGCAGGGTTTCTGAAAGTAAATAAAGGCAAGTAACCTTCTTTTTAAAATTGGAAATTGAAGTTGTTAAACAATAATAAAGCAGGAATTTAACTAATTGAATCAATCAATTTATTTGCAGGAAAGTATAAGGTCAAAGACTCAAAACAAATTGTTTTTTTTTCAAAGTTCCAGGAAATAACTCTGTTTTATTCAAAAACAGTAAGTGAATTTAAAATACTTGTTTTGATATTAATAAACTGAATAAACAAGAGCATGCAATAGAGATTAAACAAAGTGTTATAATTTCAAAGATGCAGATTTAAAACTAAAATCAAGATCAGATTCAAACAACTTCAACAGGCTAAAAAAATCAAATGCAAGTTCAAAGAACAAATTCAAAGATCCAGGAAAATCCAGAAACCTGTTCTCTGTTTGGCTTTCTGCTTTTACACACTCGGGTGAGCAAACCACCCATATTTGTTTCTTAAAGCTTGTTATATTTGATTAGCACGTGAAGATCTTTGAAGTATGATCTGGATTAGTTTGTGCATGTTGATTCTTATGCATATGTATGTGGGGAAATATCTGTATATATGTTTGGAAACAGGCAAACCAGATTTCTGTTTAAACATAACAGGTTCTAAACCTGTTCAAGATTCTGAGTCTAACTTTCTAACTCCCCTTTAGGCGTTGAGGTTCGAATAAAAGTTGTTTGAATGATCATAATCTAAATTTTTAAAATATTATTAGATATTATTAACATATAGAATTACAAGGTATAACAGTTGTTTTGGGTAAGGAAGTCAGTAGGTCGAATTGCGTTGCCTCTGATGAATCGAGTCGCTTGAGGGTTGGGGCATGGCTATGTGGTAGATCCACGAAGGCGTGGCTGGAGGTTATGACCATCTGGTGGCCTGTCGAGTGAGCGCATGGTGTTTTTTCAATTTGGGTTGTGTTCCAGGTTTTCTTCAACTTGCTCGATTTCGTTTCCTCATGAATTCATGGGAACTGAGGGTTTAGGGTGTTCGTTTAGATGGTCGTTGACTTGTTGATGATCAGCGTCTTGATTGGAGATCGCCAGTTTGGGCGTGCACGTGCACGCGTGATAGCGTGTACCTGGGTTTGTGTGGTGGGGAAGAAGATGAGTTTCGCTTGGGTTGTTTGTTAGTTTTTAAACGTAAAACTGAAACAAAGTTGGGAAAAAAAGAAAGGGAAGAGAGGACTGGGCTGAGTTGTTTGGGCCGAAGCAAAGTTTTGGGCCAAGTTAGAGAAATAATAGGTAAAAGAACAAGTAAGGTAAAGAGGAAATGATTTGTAACCGGTTTAAAGTTTGATAAAAGCAAGATCTTGAATTTTAAATAAATCAAATTTAAACTAATTTTTTTTAAATTCTTTTATGTAATAAATGTTTTTAAATGATTTGTTTGAGAAAGTTGTGTGATTTACTTTACTTAAATTAGTTAAGTTGTATTCTAAAGTTATTTTTTAGCTTAATTTAAAAATGTAATTAAGTAGCTTATTAAGGTAAAATGTTCAAATGTATGTGTTAATGTTAATTTAACAATTAATAAAGATAGGTGGTTTATCTTAAAAATAATTAAGGATTAATTAACTAGTAATTAAAGATTAATTTATAATTAAGGGTTCATAAATTAATAGTTAAGGTTTATTAATTAACAATTGAAGGATGAAATAAATTAATAATCATAGAATAAGTAATCAGTAATTAAAGATTTAATTAATTAATTTGTGAAGTAAATTAAGGAATGATTTATTAATAAAGGTAATTAATTTAATTAAGTAATTAAGAATAATTAATTAAATTTAAGATTTAATTAATAATTAGGGGTTTATTAATTAAAGTAATTACTTAAGGAATAAGTAATTAAGATTTAATTAATTACAATTAAAGGTTAATTAATTAAGATAATTAATTAAAGAAATGAATAATTAATGAAGGTGGTTAAGACTTAATCAATTGTAGTTAATGGTAATTTATCATTGATTAAAGATTACTAATGAAAATAAATATGTGAGTAATAAATCCACACGATTTATTCACCTTAATTGTAGATGTTTGATTGCTATTGATTGATGTGTGATGGATTGTTATATTTGTTATGTGATGTAATGCTATGTAATGTTTTGTGCTAATCTGTTATATCTGTGATGTATATATTATTATATGAATATGCAACCCCTTGACCCATAGACGACATTTGAATTTCGATGCGATAGGGAGTCAGATTCCAATTGGTTATCCGAAACCCACATCGAATCGTAATAGTGAATCTTTGTAATTGATAAATTCATTTTATCAATGACTCTATGAATAAAGATAAGCGTTATGGACTATATCGCTTATCAATATGATCGGATCTGTGATGATGATGTTGTGCACTATTGTGTTGAACCCCTGGACCACACTATACACACACAAATATGGATTGCACGTGGAAATGGGTTAAGTCACAGATTTTTGAGATTGTTTTAAAATTGAATTTTTGAATCCAAAATAGTTTTGGAATTAGAATTGAAAGCTTTTGAAAATGAATTTCAAAAATAAAAGTTATTTTGAATAACTTGATTGAGTTTTGAAATTTAATAATTTATTTAAATTTGAATTCAATATTTGAAATTGAATTCTATGATTTGGAACTAAGGTTTAAAAAGGGTATTCAACATATAATTGGGTTTATATGAGTTTTTAAACCATTTTAAAAAGTGTTGTTTTGGGACTTTAAATTTAACCCAAGGTTTTAACCTGTATGAATATAATTGGATTTTTCTGAAACAAAAACTGTCGTTTTCAAATAATAAAAGCTTTCACATAAGAAGTAAACGTCCAATTTGTGTTAAAAGGATTTCAAGTATAAAATGGAAAATAGTTTTTCCTAGTTATGAATAAATCTTTGGGCATGGTTTGAAAGCTAAAAATTAAGTCTTTAATTTAAAGATTTAATGAGTTAATCCATTTGAAATGGAAATTTGTTTTGGAAATCGATAAATGGACCTTTGTGAAACTGGGTGAAACTTTGTGAAATAAATCTTTTTGTTTAAAGATTTAAAATGGTAATTTGTTAACCATTTGAAAGAAAAGCTTTGGATTTTTAAGTTGTGACTTAACCTAATCCCATATCCATATGTTTTAAAATATGACGCTCATTATTCGGTTTAGCCGGGAGAGGACCTTGTGTCATACAGCCCATTCCGAATAGTGATACGACGTTATGGATTGCATTTGAAGACCGGTGTTGAAGACCGGGTGTCTTCGAGAACGATAGAATAACTTGTCGATTGACTCTGCACTGAGTTTCTCCAGTATAGAGTTCTCCCTTAGTGACGGGAAGTCTGATCGGTATTGTGGATACCCGATTTGCAAGGGCTTCTTCGGAAGTGCCTTCGGTTCTGTTCGAACCCGGAACAGACTTGTATGGTTGTATGTCCGACATTACACTTTGAGATATTAAACTGATCTCTATCAAATACATTTCTGCTTGGTGGCGGAGAATTTATTCTCTTAGCTTAACACCCTTATCTGAGACGTGCGAGCTCAGAGGTTATGTAGTTGATATTTATCAGTGATATATTCCCAATTTGGTAATGTGACATGCTGAGTGCTGTTGTGTGATGATGATCATTTGTTGATCATTTGTGATCAAAGCATGGCTTTTGTATAAAGCGTAGCTTTGTCGACGAGACTGCATCAGGACCTCACACCCCGGAAATGGTCGAAACAGGAAAGATGCGGCAAGGTTATGAGGGTCGCGCCCTTTAGGGTGTGTCATTCCCTTCTGGTAAAGGGTGGTATCATGGTATGGAGCCCAGATACTTACTCATGTGGTTGCTCCAATCTCATTTACTATGTGGTTGTTACTTTGAGGCGCCTCGGATAAAGGTCCCAAAGGACCAGTGGATGGCATATTCGTGTAGTAGTTACCTAGTTACAGAGGTAACCCGGCCTTGTGTTGGCAGAGATCTAACCGTAACGTTAGTTCTCGGGACGTCCCGCCAGAGGTGATCCCATGTGGCAGTAGGAAGTTCCTTAGCCTGACCATTTGATGGAAATCCATTCATCCAATACGTGCCTTGTACGGTTTTAGTTGTAGAACCTGCCATTTACTTATGGTGGCGCCCCACTGTTTAGATGGTAGCTATAGTAGGCATACGATACTGGTCGTATGTTGGCTAGGATTTATATTATACTTTCGAAATGGTTTTTATGCACTTTGCACTTATAGTAATAATATCAAAGAAATTTTCTCGTATCTAGCATATTTGACTATCATAAGGAGAAATCTCCTCCAATTCTGCGTTTGCATTGTGTGTGTGGCGGGAGGCCTTATGGTAGTTTCATTTTCTAAAAAGCATTGCGGATTTATTTTAAATTCCTTTGTTTGTTTTAAAGACCAACTGTTTTTGTTTTCTTATACCAGTCCCATGACTGACCTGGAGTTTATTGTTCATTTCCTAAACTCTGGGTGCCCACTATTTTTCCACACGGGCAGTCTAGAGTTGGGTTTTTCAGATAATCAATAGTAGGTGTAGATTTGATAGCTTTCAGCCTAGGATTTGGAAATCGCTTGCGGACGAGACTTGCTTATCTTTGTGCATTATTATGGGGAGTTCGAGCTATTTCTGGATTGGTGTTTTGAAGATGGAGATTACCGATGCTGGAGTTCTTTCTTGAAGACCATATTAGAGATATTTGTTCCGCTGTTGTGTTATCTTTTCTTTTCCGCTGCTGTTATCTTGTATCATATCTCTGATGTATAATGATATCTATTGTGTCATCTGCTATCTTGTATCATATTGTATCAGATATTGTATCAATGTTGTATATTGATATGTATTATTCTTTTTCTTCCGCTGTGTTGTTATACTTAATGTGTTATAAGCTCCGGCGAACCAGATTCGACGTTTGGATCTACGGCATTTGAATACGAGTGTCGTATTCGGTGCCGATTTTCGAAGGCCAATTCAGGATCGCTACACTGAGTTTATAATTATTTTTGGATTTGATTTTAAATGACTACATTAACTAATCTGACTCCCTACTGATTATCGAGAAGATAAATAGTGATTGGAAAAGTGACGAGTGTTCATATTAATCATATATTATAACTTGAAACGGTATAATTAGTAAATTTCTTTAGAAATTTAAATAAGAGTTATAAAACTTCTTATTGGTAAAAATTCCATGACCATTTCTATTTCTATCATATTTCTAACGACCATCACTCATCAAAATCCAATATAGTATGTCAATATGTGGTATTATAAACGGAAAAACGTTCATTTTTCAATTTATTATATTTTTAGCAACAAAAACATCGAAAGTATTCACTCTCATTTAAAAGTCCTCACGGTTATGCATGGGCGAATTACTTGGAATTTTGATTATATGCTTCCATGCTCATTTAAAAGTCCTCGCGGTTATGCATTTGTGGAACACATATCAAAATTGAGTAATTAAATAGACAAGTTGATTTTAATCCCATTTAAAAGTTCTCACGGTTATGCGTGGTTAGAAGACACATAAATTCATTTAAAAAAAATTAAGAATGCTAAATCTCATTTAAAATTCCTTACGGTTACGCATGTTTAGTAGATATGCAAATTCCTAGTTTAAATATACCACAAATAGACACAACTATATTTTTTTATACCGACATCATTCCTATCATTCTAAAGTGGAATATGCGTCTAACAGATTATTTGTGATTTTTTTTATTGAAATTTAATATTCACACTTGATTGGGTATTAATGTTGTATTAATGTCTATCACTTTATCTCTATCTTTCTAACACTATTACTCTTTTGCTAATAACAAAAGGGGGAGAGAAAAATTAATATTTAGGCAAATAAAGGTTAAATATTTTATTTTGTACTTTCTATTTGCATGAAGGTCCATTTGCATATTTTTATTTTCTTTCATGCATATATGAAAGGGAAGTTTTTGTTGTAGAGAGGGGGCATTCAAATAGGGGGACCAAATTGAATGATCAAATACATTTAATAAAATTCAAAATCTTAAATATATCTTTGTTATCATCAAAAGGGAGATTGTTGAATATGCTAGTATATGATTTTTGTTTGATGATAATACACATATATACATTCATTTAGATGTATTTGTTAATGGACTATTATATTTTTCACATAATTAAATAAATATTTGCTAAGTGAAATAAATAACGTAGAATTTAAATTCGAACAGATATATTATTCAACCAAATATTTATTACAACTTTTGAATAGTATAAATTTGAGCTCTCACTACACATACACAATTTTTATCACAATACAAATTTGATTACATCACAATTTTCAATTTACATTTGCACCTCACTACATATCATTCATTCATTGATATTTAATATTCAACACTATTTCAGAATGAATCCAGCATATGAGAGATCTGTAAAATAAACACTGATACAGTAAAATTGAAAAGGAAATATTTTCTACAGTGTCAAATAAATTTGCCTCGAAAAAATTATTTGCCTCAGTCATTTGGGTTGTTCGTCATCATATTCATTTTTGGATTCATCAAATACAAACAACTTGTGACATGCACAGGTATCGCCGTACATGCACTAAGGCCATGCACACCGATATATACTTGATAAAATTGTAGGGACGGGTGTGCACAAGGTCAAACTCAATGAAAAGCCGGGTTCAACTCAAGTGAAATAAAAATAAAGTCCCGACATGAGCATAATGTCAAACTCGAGATATAAGCTGGATTCAACTCAGGTGCACTACAAAACATCACAAAATTGTCGAGCATAAGAATTCAAATACAACCAAACAAGATCACAGTCTCGACCAAAACAACCACCAGTAAAACAGATATATCAAGTGAAATCTCAACAGTCATGAACCAAACTATGCATACAAACCAACAAACAAAATAATCAGACGCAAGTGGATATGAAAACGGGGTTGACTAGTAATCAAGTGGGGTTCACTAGATATTTTTTAGGCCGGTCAACTTGAAAGTATGATCAAAGACAATAAATCAAATAAAGTGTGATTGAACTCAACCAGGATTAACTCAATAAGACAATCAAGTTCAAATGCAAACTGGCTTGAGGCTACTAGGATGAACACTAATGCATATAGACCAGAGATCTAATATACATACATGAATGCAATGACTAGTAGCCTCAATAGTAAATGAATCATATGATAACAGTAAACATGTATATATGTGAAACTCAGACTTGAAGTAACAAGAAGGATTAACTAAACTAAGAAATGATGATTGGAAACCTTATATCAACTCAACACAATGCATATGTTAGTAGTGATATACACATAAAGCCAACAACAAAGCATGTACCAGTTCAATATAACCAAGGCCAGATGTGACATCAATATACATGTCGGCCAGGTAACAAACAAGAGTGAAAGCTGCAGTTTAACTCGAAAACAAATTCGAGCTAGTATATCAAGTACATATATATAACAGTTCAAAGTTTCGACTGCAACAAAAATTAAGTACACAACATATATAGATACAAGTATGTACATATATTATGACACTGCATCTACAGATCAACCATATGGTCGAGTACAAGTTCAAACAGTAAATGCTTCGACCAGACTTATAAATAAATGACCAGAACAACCAGGTGAAGACTTCAAGAGCAATAAGATGATCTGCCTCGAAGCACATAAATAAATGCAAACACGGTGAAACCAGAAGCAACCACATCAGGAAAAGCGCAAGAATTGAACAAATCAGACGCAGGCCGTATAATTAAATATTTTCACCATTTCAAAATTACAAAGTCAAGTTTAAAATGCAAGAGAATCAAAATCGCGGAGAATAAGGTGCAGTTCGAACAAAATTATCATGAAACAACAGCTACAAAAATAAGGTACAAGTCGAACAAGTTAACAGAGAAAAGAATCGAATCAAATTCCAAAACAAATCAAAGCCGTGATGACCAAGGAAAAGATCGAACAAGCCAAAGTCAAAGCCGTGATAACCAAGGTAATCAAGCAATCAAAAATATATGAAAGTGAACTAGTCTAAAGAAATCATGAGCACTCAAGCATAATCGAATGGTCAAGCTCAAAAATTTCAAATGAATTCAGAAAAATATTCGAACATAAATTTAGGGTTTTCATCCCTATATAAACCATCTATATTATCGGCATTATAGGCATTGAGTTCAAGAAAATTAACCAATAAAGAAAAAAGCATAAAACACATACCAAATTCTGTTCGAACTCGATCGAATTTGAAGGAGTCGAAGCTGTGCAACGAACGATCGATCAACAGTGCAATCATGAGAACATCCACTCAATCGATCAACAAAGTCGGCTTCTTCAATTTTACAAAAACCCCATAGTTTTGAAAGAGGAACGAATGAAGACGAACGAGCAAAAAGGAAGCATACATTATTTCAAGAAAAGGATACCGACCTATAATACAAAAAGAAAAAGGGGACTTCACTTTAATTTATTTTGGGTTGTTGTTTTCTTTTCGTTTGGGCTTTAATATTTAAAATAGGGTTTCTAGTTTTTTACTTGTTTTTAATTTGTATTTTTATCCTAAGCTTTTGTAAATTCTAGTCATGTGACTAGGGGACGAACTACGGTGGTGTAGTTCGAGAATTCGCAACTAAGTGGCTGAGTTTTGGTAGGGTTTTGAGTGTAGAGTTAGGTTAGTCAATAGTGGGTGTCGTGATTTTACGTGTGTAATCTTCTGACTACTTAATTTCTAGTAGAAACCATGGGTGCAGCACGTAGGTAGGGTTTTGCCGAAGCTGGGTAAATCAGTGTATTCTATTTTCTACTTTTAATTTTTTGCTATTATTTGTGCTGCTATTATTCAGCTATTATCAATGCTGCAATTATTTTATATATTTCCACAATATATTTTTACAATTAATAGTATCACCCTATTTACTCCACCTCTAGGGTGAAATCGATCCTACATTAGTTACATAAAGGCGAGTAATACAACTTTGTTTTTGAAAAGTTTTTGACTTTATTATGATGTGTTATTGTGGTACTAATATGATGAGAAAATTGAATGGTAATTTTGTTCATGGATGGTGATTTGATAGATATTTGTGTTTGGTGGATGTATGCTTGTGATCTAAGAACCAAAATATGTTGAGTTAAAACAAATTAACAAATTTGTGTGTCGCAATGGACGTGAGATCCGATTTGGAATGAAAAACTAGGTTTTCTTGTTTTAAAGTTTCTATCATTGTTTATAAGTCTCAAAAAATTTAAAAGTTATATTTCTAAACATGAAATATGATAGAATAAGCAAGTTTTCCTGCTTAAAGTATGTTTAAGCGTACTTCACTCATAGTGAAAGTTGCTATGGACTTGGTTCGAGAAAAATTTCGATTTTCGTTTTAAAATGTTTTCTTTTGAAATGGTTTTGCAAAAGTTTTTAAAACTTAATTAGTTACATAAAAAGCGATTATGTTTAGATAAATTGACATTTTATTATTAATAAAATAATTAAAGGTAATTAGTACTTAATTAGTAATTAAGTGATTAGAGGTTAAGTAACATTTAAGGAAGGTTAATGACTAATTATTGATTAATAAGGTTTTAATTAGTGATTAATGAAGTTAAGAAGTAATATAATGATTAGTTATTGTTTAGTTAAGTTAATTAGTTAGATCATAATTATTTAAGTAAGTTAATTAGTTAATTAACTATTATTTAATTAAGTGATTATTTAATTAATTTCTAATTAGTTAGGATTTAACTAATAATGAATTTTTTAAACCTTAGCTAAGATACATTAAAAAGTTAATTAGGACTTAACCAAGTTCATTAAGTTAATTAAAGTTTAATTATGAATTAATCTTGATTTAATTAAGATATAATTAGGGTTTAAGCTAATTAAATATACTTTAATCTTTTCAAAAATATTTTTAAACTTAATTGGTTATGTTTTAAATCAATCTTCTTTTCAAGTTAAGTAATTTTAAATCAAAGGATCTTTCTTCTTGACCGTTAAGTAGCCAAATTAATAAAAGTAATGATTATAAAATGTCAACATGTTTTGGGGGAAGTAAGTGACTTATATTTAGCAAAATTGTTGAATATCGGTAACGTGATAGACACAACGAAGTTAATTTCAATAAGAGGGTCATGTTAACTTAAGCATATAGAATATAATTATATATGTACATTTTTCACCGGTAATTGATGTATCTTTATTTATAAGTTGGACATCTACCTATGATTGATTATATGGTATGTGTGAATCCCTTATATATCTGATGTTCTGTAGAATTTATGATATAATTTAGATAAGTTAAACCCAAATTTAATGATCAATTATAGTCGTTGAGCCTTTATTTGGTTTTGTAAAGTAAATATTTCATTTTCTTTTGAAACTATCTTCAAAGCTATTCAATTTTGAACAAGACAATTAAAGAATGATTTAACAATTGGTTAGAAAAGTTTCATATATAATTTTGGTGTATTCATTAAAGGGATTTTTAGAAATGGTTTTTAATGTTTATACAAAGATTTTATAAATGGATTTGAATGTCTATAAAGGGAAATTTTGTAAGGTTTGAAAGTTTATAAAGAAGTTTATATAACTAGGTTTGAATATCTATGAAGAAACTCATTAACGAGTATAGAGGTTGATAAATGTTTTTTAAAGGGGTTTGGGTTAAAGAAAAATAGATTTCATGGATAAAGGTTATCTATAAAAGAATTTATTTAAGATAAATAAAACAGGAATTTGAGGTTTGGGTTTCTTAAGGCTAACATTTTAAAAATGGTGGTATGGGATATCCACTCCACACTTTACACCGAAGGAATAGTGCATAGAGTTATCCTTTTCTCCGATTTAAATAATGTAGTTAAATCCTTTTTAGAGATTTAGTAATGGAAAATCTTACAAATATTTTGTGTATACTTATTTCAGAAAGTTAAATGTATGAATGTTTTTGAAAGAGATTTATTAAACAAAGATATGTTTTGAGGCTTAGTGGTTGCTATGGATAAATAAATCTCAAATGGAATTGGTTGTTGTTTGTTTATTTTATAGTTAAATAATCTACTATCAAGTTTGATCAAATTTGATCTAGGAAGTATGAATGTAAATTCGAGTTCCCCGATGAGGACTCGAGTACTTACTTCCAAAAGAACCGGGAATGGGTCAACCAGGAATTATCAATTGTTGGTATGGAAAGACGGGGATCAGATTTATATATCTGGAAACCACTCCAAACCAACATGTATGTTCGAGTGGAAGACATCTTGATTTTGATTGAAGATGGTGCTCATTGAAGTGCAAGGGCTACCGCTACTAGTCCTAAGGGCAATTCCAAAATGGATGCAGTAGAGTTAGTGCCTTCGATTTCGTCCAGATGTTGAACAATCTTGTATGGATGAATGCTGGCATTGCATTGATGGCTGGAGGGCAGTGTTAGCATTCTAAGATGGATTGCTATTTTGATAAGTAAAGCGTAGCCTCAAGCCTTACAACCGAGAGGAATGGCAAAAACAAGGCATGTAACAGGGCTATGTGGTTAGCTACCACTAGGAGCGGTCACCCCATTTTAGATGTTCCTTTCAGAGTTGGTTTGTCCACAAACAGCATGGTAGTATAAGGCCTCGGTGTCAAGGAGGTAGGGTAATTCGGTTTGGCATGTTAAAGGAGCAGCCAGCACTGTGTTAGCATCAGTACATCTTCTAGAGGTGTATCATTGGAATGTAGCCCCTTACCTTGCCATTGTGGGGATCTATTCTACAATACGTGCCTTGCATTTTCAATTATAGAGCCTGGTATGTTGGAAAGTGAGATGCAAGCATTTCATATATTTTATCTATTTACTTTAAACCTGGACACTATGATAATATCATTGGATTTTGATATAAAATATTTTGGTTATCGTAACTTAAAAACGCATCCGGTTTTATGTACGGTGTGGTCTTACGAGATATCCTTTGTCTGAAAAGTTTTCAAACGTACAAATCAGTTTTGTTGTTACTAGTTATCGAGTTTTACTCACGCTGGTTTACCAGACTGACCCTTGCATTATTCCATGTAATTCTCAGGTCAGACCGAGCATGGTTTTCCAGGTTAGTCGGATAATTTGGAGTTGGAGAGGAGTTGGATAGTCAAGACATATTAATGTATATTTGGCTTCGCCTGTATTATAGAGTCTATATGTTGGCCAATGTAAGGACAGGTTTCTATAACTGTCCAAATTTAGGATAAGTCTAGTGTACTCTAATGTTATATGAATAAAGATGCTTTCTTTTTATAAAGATCATTGTTATATTATATATTATTTGCTATGTGAGATTAGGTGTTGTTTAGTCTTGTTCTATCCTCCACCTTCTTCTTTCACCCTAACAAATTCGTATTTCTGGCACTTGAATGTTCGACATGTCATTAAGCGGACGTATTAGTATCGATTTTCAAGGATCAAAAATCTGGTTTGTTACACCGAATATGACCACGACATCAGGAATGGGTAAAGACAGAGTAGGCTGCACAACCTGGGGTTTACCTGACCTACGACATGGTATATCAACTCGATGTATAGAATAGGATTATAGATGTTGCGCGTAGGATTAACGGTACTTGGTTCCACCTGATTCACACTATGTTCGGGTATAGGCCAATTGTATTTACCTTAAGGTATATTTTATCTATAGATATACAACGCTCAGAAGGTGGTTTTTAATCCTTGTGCATGGGGACCCGCTTTAGTTTACTGGAGGTGTCTCCTTGGAAAATCCATATATGAATATACCTTGGCGGTTTTAGTTGTACTCCAATATTGTTGTGTCGTGATATAAAAGCAGCATGGTTATTTTCTGATTTATATTACACACTCTAGACATTATCTATTATATCACCTTATTTGCTTATTAGATGAGTGGTTCTTTTGAGTGGACAATCGTAATGATATTCTGTGCGATCTCAAAAGTACTATTAAATGCTAACTACATATATCTTGATTTTCTCAAACCATAGTAATGTCTGACTCGTGGTTTTATATTTCAATTATTTCCATGGGTGCTCTTTCGATTAGTCTAAGAAAGGTAGGTTTTCGTTGATGTTCTTTGATGCTCGAAGGGACAAGCTAGATGCTTTCACCTAATATATTATTGTTATTTCTATTGCATTGCTGTTATGTATATATTAGCAGTTGTGAGGACAAGTTGTTATAAATATCTAGAAAAATGATAGTTTTTAGAATTGTAACTATGAAATGCTATGTATCTTAGAGTGGTACATCGTTGTCTTTTGATATTATATGTTATCATTCCGCTGTGAGATTATGATGTTTTATTCTCTTCTTTGTTGTTTCTTTTCTTTTTCTTTTTATATTACCCTAATAATCTATCTTTCCAGCACTTGGTGCTTAGTATGTGAATACCATTGATGTATTCACATTGATATTTAGGGGTCGAAAAGGTGGATCATTACATATAAAATCATGACTTTCGATGGGTAGCAGGATGCACCTTTACAAACCAAACAGTAGTACAGTGATTCTGTAACGAATCATACCTTTTGAATACAAATCTCACAGTCTTCAGTACACAGATCTTATAGACCTCCAGTAGTGTTCTATAATTGAAATCTAAGCGGAAATAGACGAAATCATTGATATAATGATAAAGAATGCAAGTCGGAATTCTCTGATATTTTATGGTTCTTAAATTCCTAAAGAATGAGAGTGAAAGAATATAAATTCACAAAGTATACGAGTAAAGTTATAAGAGAACTTTATCACAAAGTAGTAGAGAAGAAAGATTAAGAGAAAAGTATTAGAATTGTTATTAAAATTCATTTTCCAAAGCCTTTACATAGAAGATAAAGATAAGTATCTTTTGGTAAAGGGTTGAAAGGTCAGTCCATTCATTTAAATTCAAATGTCACATTAACTGCTCTTATGTTGATGCTTCATAGGTATGTCGACATATTCGTTTTTCATCTTATAAAAAATTTCAGTGGTTACTATGTTGACATATATTCTAGGATATGTCGATATATGCTAGTTGATTTTGAAAAACCACTTTATAAAAATTATTTTAACATTTATAACTTTTAAAATTAAATGTATAACTTTATAAAATTATTTTAGAGATTGAAAGAGAGATATTTAAAATATAGATTTCAAAGATGTACATGAGGTCTTTTAACAAATATTTCTAAGATCTTTACGCATGATTCTGACTAACTTAATGTCTTGTTTTCTTCCGGTCTCTATTTCTTGAGTTTATTGTATCCTCTTAGCCTTGTCCTTAAATCTTCTATATTCTTATAGTTTTGTCTGTGTATCTTTTGCATTCTTTTAGTCTTGTTCTTGTGTTCCTAGCCTTGATTACTTCTTGTCTCCTAGACCTACTTCGTGAATCCTTATATTGGTATGTCTTCAAGTATAGTATTATTTGTACTAGTATATCCCTGCAATATATATTTGTAGTGCACATGTATTTATTACACTATAGTCTATGTGACATGAAAAATCATTAGTAATAATATTTATATGGCTGCTGCCATCAAAATCCATATCGGTGCTATTAACAATCTTCCCATTTTTGATGACGACAACCTTCTGAATATCTTTGACATAATATTATAACTTGATTTTACACTTAAATTAAACTCCCATATCCATCAATTCCCCCTTAGTTAATACATCTATGACTCCCACTATAGTTTTGATTATCATATATATTATTATATACTTTTTTCTCTCCATTTGTCATCAACAAAAATGGGTAAAAAAAATTATAGGTAACAATCTTATTAAGGAGCATAAGATATTGATATTTATTTTTGTATGTAACCAATGATAAATAATTAGTAAAATAAGGACCATACGAATAAAAAATTATACATAAATGTACTTTCAAACATCACAATTATGCAAAAATTGAAGTATCACTACATAGAAATAGTCATACTTATTAAGTACATGACATAAGACAGACAAGCAGATACAACTATAACATAATAGTTATATGATAACAGATACATTGTATTTACATACGAAGGCATATATGATTGCGACGATTGGGGTAAGAGGTATAGAAATTTCACTTTTATTTGACCATGTTTCCTTTAGAGTCAAAGGTGATATCGCCCATGCAATGAACATCAGAGTCGTCAACAATTTTCTAGACTTCTTCCTCCTCCTCCTTCTTTTAACTCTCCACTAATGGGTAATGGATAACTACATTTGTTTTGGATTTTGGTTTGGTGATGATGATTGGGTTAGCTACATTATTAATCAAGTGGTTTTGAATGATCCTAATCATCCAATCTAACTTTTTCTATTCGTTCTTGAATCTTATTTAAAGAACCTCAATTACACTATGCATACTGAGTATATGCTTCATAGGTTCTTTAATTTTTCTTAGTTTTGAGAATGTAAAGTCTCTAAATGGTAAAGAATTTTCTCTTGGCTTCTAGGAAGTACTTGGATCCATTAGAGATTACTTTAGGAATTTTTTATAGTAGAGAAATGAATAAGAAATGGGTTAGAATCGAAATTTTCCAGTTATGTAAGTTATTTTCCAGTTTCAACAATAGAAGGGTAATTCAAATCTGTTAAGACAATGAACATGTTAACATGCTCCGATCAATTCTGGTCAGTCTAAGGGAATAAAAAACCAATGCAGTGGAAAACAACTGGATCGTGATTATGGTGAGACGAAACAAACAGAGACAACAATAGAAAAAATAGTCATAGATCATTGTAATGCAGAAAAATAAATAACACTAGTATTTATAGTGGTTCAACTACTACGAGGCAGTGTACTTCCACTTGGGGAGAGGAGATTTTATTAATCACTGAAAGATAAGAGTGACAAGATTGATTCATATTTGGAGGCTATACAAAAAATAAGAATTAACAATACATACAATATTCTACAAAGTTTCAGCTCTCTTGGATGGCTCTGAAATTGGCTGAAATTAGCTCTCAATTTCGGCCGGCATTATTGTCCAAAAGCTTTCCTATTTATAGAGTAAAGAAATGAGGAGGGGTAGCTGCTATATAGCAGCCCTGGGGTTTGGTTTGGTAAACACCGAGCAAAAAATTTGGACCGGTAGGCAAATCACCGAACGAAATATTTCATCGGCAAATCACGGAACGAAATATTTCGTTTGACAATATTTTTTTTCTTCTGTTCCTCTATTTTATCGAACGAACTCCTTATCTCCAAATACGCTTCCAAGCGTCTCCTTCATCATCGAATGAGCTTCCACCGCTCGAGATTTGGAGTGGCATCTCCTTCTTCACGCGGCTCTTATACGGTGCAAAATTAAGGTTGGCTTCATCTTCCTCCTCTCTTGGAATCAGGTAACATATCTAACAATCTCCACCTTATTACCTTATTCCATATAAGTTATCCAACTCCATCTACGCCACTATGTTCCAATCAATGGATACTCAATGAGCTTTGGCAATGCCATCACCCATTATACTGTATCAACGAACTCCGGCAAGGCCATCGCCTGTCAACAAAGTGTTCGAGATACCAAATTTGTGTAGAACCTATCAATCTCCACCATGAAAACAAATGTCTCCATAAACGATCTCAACTCTCCCCCCATGCCACCCCATGGCACCTAGCACTTCATTAAGCGAATCAAGTCCGGGCAATGCTTGAACTTAGTAACAATTATCGACTTGGTAAACATGTCTCGTGTGTTCTCCTTTGTGTGAATTTTCTAAAGATGAACTAGCTTCTTTTTGCTCATCGATACAAGGAACGACTCTCTCACCGTAGTATGATTCGTCCTCGAGCTGAAAGCCAGAATTTTAGCCAAGTGAATTTCACTCTGATTGTCATAGTACACTTTCACTCCTTCATATTCGACGCCTAAATCACACAACCCTCGCCCCAAATAAAGCGCCTCCTTAGCCGCTTCAGTCGCAGCTATGAGCTCGGCCTCTGTAGTAGACAATGCCACAATCGTTTGCAACCTTGTTCTCCAACTGATCGCTATCCCACAAGTGGTGCACACATATCCGGAGGTTGACTTCCTTTGATCACTATCACAGCCATAGTCGAAATCACAAAATCCAATCAAGCTAAAATCTCAATCTCTGCCGCCAAAGACAATTCCATGGTTTAGAGTTCCTCTAAGGTATCTGAAGATACACTTCACTGATTCCCAACGCGTCTTTCCTGGATTTTCCCTGGACCTACTCACTATTCCAACCACCTATGTAATGTCAGGCTTAGTGCAAACCATGGCATACTTCAAACTGCAAACTGCACTTACATATGGGACCTTTATCATATAAGTCTTGTCCTTTTCCAAGATTGGAGAGCCTTTACTAGAAAGTTGTATGTGCAAAGGCATGGGTGTGCTGATTGCCTTCGCCCCTTCCCTGCTAAAACGAGGAAGCGCCTTTCGAATGTACTCCTTTTGAGTGAGGCTCAAAAGTTCTAGCTTTCTATCCCTTTGAATTTCCGTACCCAAAATTTTCTTTGCTTCTCCAAGGTCTTTCATTTTGAGTTCTGCTTTTAGCTTTCGCTTTAAACTATCAATTTCAACATTATCCTTAGAAGCAATCAATATATCATCCACGTACAAGAGTAGGTACACCCATCTACCATTCTTTAAATGCTTGAAGTACACACAAGCATCTTTGAAGCTACGATCAAAACCAAGTTAAAGCATAAAAGAGTCGAACCTCTTGTACCATTCTCTAGGCGGCTACTTAAGTCGATACAATGAATTCATCAATTTGCAAACCCAATTTTATTTCCCATTTATAGAAAATCCTTCTGGCTGCTTCATATAGATGGTCTCATCCAAATCTCTATGCAAGAAAGCAGTTTTCACGTCCAGTTGTGCCAGCTCCAAGTCATGAGCTACGACTATACCGTGCAATATGCGGATGAACGTATGCCTCACTACTGAGGAGAATATCTCATCATATTTCAATCCCTTTCTTTTTTTGAAAATCCTTTAGCAACTAGTCTAGCCTTGTATCTCCCATTGTACTTCACCTTTAATACCCATTTGCAACCTATGGCTCAGCTTCCATAAGGAGGTGGTACCAAATCCCAAGTCTTGCTCTTCTTCAATGACTCTAACTCCTCTTCCTTATTAAACATCGACTTCGAGCTGTCATATGACTTCAAAGCTACATTAAGGTCAAGTGGCTCCTCATAAACCACATGCAGGGCATAGTTAAACTGATCACCAACGCTGAGGTTCGCAAACTGCCAATCGCCATACCTTTCGGGTGGCCTAATAGTCCTCCGACTGACCTAGGTAGGTACTGCTTCGCCTAAACTTCTTTCAGCTCTACCTTGAACTGAACATCCTCTAGATTCATGCACATCACCAGCACCACTAGAAGGTACCTGTGGACTATCCTGTGATGTTTCATCAACTGCGTTTTCCTCGACAGAATCAACAACTCCTCTATTCCTTGGCTACAACACCGGAACTTCTTCCATTTCCTTAGGCCTATCAGAATCTTCTGATGTGGCAGGTAGCTTCTCCTTTTGATTGAATGTATCAGACTCATCAAAAGTAACATGTCTGGGATGAACATTCTTCCGATCAACAAGGGTCCAAATTTGATACAATTGGTGTATCCCATTAGTATGCCCTTGTATGCTTTGGCCTCTAACTTGTCATCACCTGTATGGTGAATGTAAACAGGACAACAAAAATTCAGAAGTAACCAAAATACACCGCTTTACCTCTCCACTTCTCCTCTGGAATCTTCCCATCTATGGCTGAGCATGGGATTCAATTTATGATATGCGACGTAGTTGATAATGCCTTAGCCCAAATGCCTCTAGACAAGCCCTCCGTCAATCTCAAGCAATTAGCCTTCTCTGGTAGAGTCTTGTTCATCCTTTCTACAACCCCATTGGATTACGGATCGTTAGATGTAGTGAAATGTCTCTAAATGCCATGTTATCTACAAAAGTCAAGGAAATCCCTAGAAACAAATTCATCGCCGTTATCAGATCTCAGCACCTTCAACCTAGAAGCTGATTGATTCTCAACAAGCGCTTTCCAGTCTTTGACCTTCTCAAGACTCTCTGATTTGGCATTCATCACATACACACGTACTTTCCAAGAAAAGTCTTCAATGAAAGAGATAAAATACTTTCCTCCTCCAAGAGAAGGAGTAGCAATCTGTCCCCAAACATCTATATGCACGTACTCAAGTACTCGCCTCGATCTATGGAGTCCAACTCCAAAAGATACTTTAGTTTGCTTGCCTAACATAGACTCTTGGAAAAATTCCATCTTTTCAAAGCTTTCTCCCTTGATCATCTTTCGTCTTCGAAGCAACTCTAAGTCCTCTGAAATATGACTCACCTGAGATGTCAAAGCTTTGTGGCATCCAATGCGTGAGAACTATCTACTCCAACACACGACTCTCCAAGAACCATGGTTCCTTTCAGCAAATACAAATTTTGGAATAAATCACCTTTCATAAGAACTAGTGCACCTCTCAAAACCTTAAGACTTTCCTTCTTGATAGTTACCTTGTGTCCCAAAGATGCCAATTGTCCTAAAGAAATTAAGGACTTTTGAAGACCTGGAACATACCGGACACCTGTCAAAGTGCGTACTACTCCGTCAAACATCCTGATCCTCATTGTACCTTCACTCACTGCTATACATTTAGCATCATTACCCATAAGAATAGAGCTTCCATCTCATCTAATGAAAGAACTGAAGTAATCCTTATTAGGGGTCATATGGAAAGATGCCCCCGAGTCCAGCACCCAATTGTCTGAGACATCCGACACTGTTACAGATAATACATCGTCAGATACAGACCTCTCCACTGCAAATGATGAAGATCCATTTTCTTCATTCTTCTACAAATTTGGACAATCTTTTTTCCAATGATCAGGTTTCTTGTAGATGAAGCACTTCCCGTCATTAGACTTGCCTCTTCTGCCATTATCGGGCTTCTAGAATTGGAACGCCCTCTAGAGTGCCAATTCTTCTTATATTCTCTACATCTTTCAACCAACAGGCTGTGACTATTACTTCCACCTCTAATTCCTTTGCTTATCTCCTTCATCTGATCCCTCAAACCCTCAGAAAGAAGGCTTGACTTCACATCTTCCACTATCAATGTGCCCCTAGTGAAGGTAATACAATTGGTGAAACCCATGTATCGCTCCATAAGAGAACACAAAAGAACCATTGCCATTTGCGTCTTATCCATCTTCAAGTCAACAGTCTTCATCTTCATCATGAGATCGTCAATGAAATTAATAAGTTTCTTCATTGAAGTATCCTCTCTAGTCTGCATGGTGAAATATGTCTTCAGCAATATCATACGGATTGTCAGAGAATTCTTCAAGTAGAAATTTTTCAGCTTGGTCCAAATGCCCCTAGCAATGGTCTCACTACTAATCTCTAAGATGACA
Source organism: Allium cepa (assembly GCA_030765085.1). NCBI lineage: Eukaryota > Viridiplantae > Streptophyta > Magnoliopsida > Asparagales > Amaryllidaceae > Allium > Allium cepa. The sequence goes on from CM060931.1 coordinate 376,513,904, forward strand.
TTCTCTCCTATAGCTAGTTGTAAAGTAGTAAACGTCCATTTCTCCATCTACTTCCTTTCCGTGACTGAGGTATCAACCGTCAACTCATCATGGGCAAACACTACTGGATGGACTTCGTTCCTCATTAGAACAGCCTTCATCCTCCATTGCCACTTCTCGAAGTCTTTATCCATATTTCATATCTTAATTGTCAACTGTGATCCTGACGCGATATACATCCTTCTAGTATAGGGTCTAGTAATAACTGGAGTTGCTTCATCTCCTACCATAGCATCTAACACTCCTCAATCAACCTTGCAGCTCTGATACCAGATCGTTGGGGATAGTCATTTGAGATGATCAATCTAAGGGAATAAAAACCCTAATGTAGTAGAAAATAATTGGATTGTAAGTTTAGTGAGATGAAAAAAATAGAGATAAACACCAGAACAGATAGTCATAGATCAATGCAATGCAGAAAAATAAATAATAGCAGTATTTATAGTGGTTCCACTATCGCGAGGCAGTGTACGTCCTCGTAGGGAGAGGATATTTTATTAATTACTAGAAGATTAGAGTTACAAGATTGATTCACTTTTGGAGACTATACAAAAAAGAAGAATTAACAATACAGATAAAATTTTGTAGAGTTTCAGCTCTCTAGGAGGGCTCTAAAATTGGTTGAAATTAGCTCTCAGTTTCGGCAGCCATTATTTTCCAAAAGCTCCTTTATTTATAGAGTGAAGAAATTAGGAAGGGTAATGCTATGTAGCATCCCTGGGATTTGGTTTGGAATGCATCTGGTTTGGTCCAGCAAAATGCCGTACGAATTTTTTTGAAAGGTAGGCGAATCACCGAACGAAATATTTCATTCGGCAATTTTCTCTCTCTTTCCATTCCTCTATTTTTCCTAACGAACTCCCTTTCTCTAAATCCGCTTCCAAGAATCTCCTTCATCATCGAACGAGCTTCCACTGCTCGAGATTTGGAGCGGCATCTCCTTCTTCACGCGGCTCTTCTATGGTGCAAAATTGGGACTGGCTTCATCTTCCTCCTCTCATGGAATCGGGTAAAATATCTGACAATTATGTATATGTGTTTTGTCCTAACATGTTGGGATGGATTTAAGATAAGTTTATTGCACTTGTATTACAATATATTGGTGGTTGTTTAACATCAAGGCCAATGTCTTTAAACATTTATTGAATATATATTGCTTTAGAACATAACAATGTTGTAGATATATATTTTACCTCTATAGTAGGCAGAGACATGGAAATCTACTTTTTACTAAATCAATACAACTGAATATCCTTAAAAGTGAAACGTTCCACTCTTACCTTTTCGGTCTGATTTGCAACTTGCAAAATGTCAATCACTAAATGATATTAAATTAAATAAATCTTCCTTAGCAAGTAATAATTGATAGTCTAACATGTTATTAACATATTTGAGAATTCTTTGAACTCTTTTAAAGTATGTTTCCTTTGGGTTTGACTGATATCCTTCATAGAGGGATACACTATGCATTATATCAGGTCTACTTGTAGTTATGTAGACTAGAGCACCGATCATACCTTGATACGTTTTTAATTTACATATTCATATTTTCTTCTTTCTTAGGTTTACTCCAGCTTCCATAGGAGTATGTTTACCTCTCATATTAGACATTCCAAATTTTTTAGATGTTCATTAGCATATAATCCTTGACTTATAAATATTCCATTATCTAATTGTTTAATTAAAGTCTTAGAAAGAAAGTTAATTATCCTATATGACTCATTGTAAATAATTTGTCAATATTTTTGAAAATCCTAATTTTATTTATTCATTTATGGATCTAAAACAATATCATGTACATAAATTTGTACTAACTTTATATCATTATTAGTTCTTTTAATAAATAGTTATTTATTTTTCTATTTCAAAACCTGACAAAATTAAATTGGATTTAAATCTTTCATATCAAGCATGGGGTGCTTGTTTTAAACTGTAAAATAATCTTTTTAGTTTATAAACATAGTTATTATTTTCATATAGTGGGAGTTTTTCAACATATACATCTTCTTTAATTACCCCATTTAAGAAAAAGTTTTTTACATCGCTTTGATAGAGTCTAAAATTATTATAGTTTGCGAATGCGAGTAATATAATTATAGTCTCTAACCATTCTAACCTTCTTCTTGATTATAACCTTATGCTACTAATTGTGCTTTATATTTTACAACCTCTACAATTCATTTAGTTTATTGTTTATACCCATGAATTCCTAATAAACAATTGATTTTGAAATTATCGAACTAATTTCCAAATAACATTCCTTGGAAATTTATTCAACTCTTCTTTCATAGCAAGAATCCTTAAATCATCTAATGATGCTTTTTTGGATTTTTAGATTAGTTTGTCAAGATAAATGCCATGTTACTTATTTTATTTAATTGATTTCTATTTCTTACGAAGGATTCAATATTTTTTAATATATTCTCTTTTGGACGATCTTTTAAAATTCTTGTCTAGTTAATTAAGTCCATTTATATCTTCACTAATATTATTATCAATATTTCCATTATTTTAAATTGGATTAGTAAAAATTTCTTCGTAGTTAAATATTGTTTTGAAGTTTTCATCAAACAAAACGTGTAAAGTTTCTTTAATTATGTTAGTTCTTGTATTATAAATTCTATACACTTTGCATATGTTATAATATCTAATAAGTATTCTTTTATTAAACATTGCATTAGATTTATCTAAATTATCTTTTGTATTTAGTATTTTCAAAAATTTTAAAAATATGTCAATTTTGGCGTTTTATCAAAAAATAATTCATAAGGTGTTCTCTTTGTTAGTGGTCTAATCAAAATTCTATTTAGGATATAATATGTTGTTGCAACTACTTTAATCAAAAATTCTTAGATAAGTTAATACCATGCAACAATGTCCTAGCACATTCTTGAATAATTCTAATTTTACTTTTTAATACTCCATTTGTTAAGGGGTGCTTGAAGAAGATAAATAGTGTGTTAATCCTTTCTTATTATAAAAAATTTCCAAGTTTCGAATTCTCCTCCATGAACGCTCCTTATAGTTTTAATTTTAGGGGATTTTTGGCTTAAATTCTTTTGGTAAAAAATTTAAACATTTCAAAAGCTTTGCCTTTATATTATAAGAAAATTGTCCATGTACATCTTGGAAAGTCATCTATCATTACAAAAAGATATTTTTTATGGTTTTTTGATTGTATTTGTGATAGTCTGAAAGGTAAAAACGAAGTAGTTTTAAAGAATATGATGTAGATGTCATATCTTTATATTTAAATGACTTCTTGTGAAGTTTTCCCATTTGACAAGAATCACAAAGATTTTATACTTTGAATTTCATCTTTAGAAGGCCTCTCACAAGTCCATATCTAGTAATTTTCAATTGGAGTTCAATATTCAAGTGACCAAAGCATTTATACCAAATTTAGGAGTCCTTTGATTCGGCAATAAGACTTAGCTTATCATTTGATACTTTCATACTTAACACATAGATGTTTTCTTTACTAATTCCTTTGAATTTTTTTTGAAATATTGATCTAAGATGTGACAAGTTTCTTTTTCAAATTTTTTTTAAGTCCTTTATCACATAATTTACCGTACTTAGTGGGTTATGCTTTACATTTTCAACTACAAAATAATAGGAGGTTTAGAATTATTGATTTTATCGATGCCAATGTCATATCCCTTCGAGTTATCTCCAAAATTTACTATTCTACCATCTTTATAAGTGATATCCATTACTAGTCATGTGTCTTAAGTATTCATCATTAGATAGTCATTTATCCTTTTTAATATTTGGTACCGGTTCATTATTTTCCATAAAACATGCCTCAATGTTTTCTATTTCTGAAATGGTGTTGCTTGATGTTGTTTCAGAATCGTCCAATGTTCCTATGAATGTTCACTTTCTTTTCTTGATCGAATCAGTGTTCGTTGAGTTCATGGATTTTCTACAAATTCAGGAAGTCCCATTTTAGATGTCCAAATTTCTCATATTCAAAACATTTAATCACACTTTCGTTTCCTATGTTGTTTGCATTGTTTTCCATCCTTAGAATATTGTTCCTTTCCTTGTACTTCAAGAATTTCCCCAATTTTCTTCCCATTAATGTTATTTCGTCATCGTTGTCTTCATTTAATCCTTGATTCTTTATCGTGGAATTGATAGTTGGACATTTCTTTCCATTTGTTTGACTTTCTTTCCTTCCCTATAAATGTACGTTAAATTACAAATTAACTCTTCTACTTCCATTGTACTTATAAATTGGCACCACAATCATTTGATCCTATTCACTACAAAGCGAGTTTATGATTTTATGGACTTGCTCCTCTTTAGTAAAACTCTATCCTAATGATACTAGTGCATGCAATATGTCCAGAAATCTTAAATACATGTCAAAAATAGATTCATTTTGTTTCTCTTGAAAAGTTATAACCAATTCATTAACATAATGGGTTTTTTACTTTATTATTTCCTTATTGCATGACCTGCAACGTCCTCCAAATTTCACATGCACTTTACAAATACATATCTATCTAAGTCACTTTATCTAAGGCACATAAAAAATATTCATAGTCTTTGAATTATTAGGGGTGCGTATCTTTTGTTTATGAGTCCACTACGCATAAGTTGTTTGGGGATCAATGTACTCAATTTATGACCATTATATTATAAATAAATTTTCACTCTACATGACCAATATATATAATTACTACGTTAAAAGATTATGGTCTAATAGAGAATGTAATTCTACAAATGTGTTAAAGAGAGCATTGTTAATGCTACTACCCATTTAATCTTTCGAAAAATTAAATGCTGAATTTTTTTGAAAACTACATGCTTTTGATACTAAATGTGGGTTATGTGAGATACCTTAATACTTATGCAGAATGGATCTCAAGGCTATTATAACACTATGAGGGGGTGTATAGTTAATTAAAACTAAAAAAAATTAACTTGTTGTTTTTAAATTATTCAATTCGGGATCATATATATTCATAGATAAATGCAAGTAAATGCAGAGATAAAAGAAGCAAAGTAAAAGGAGAAAGACCAACAATTTTATACTGGTTCAGATTCTGACTCTTACTTCTTTTCTTATACCTCATACATTATTTTCACTATAGAAAACTTGCAATTCTTCGGGCAGCATGTACAACTATACAACTTAACTTTGAATTAAGTGGCAAGCACACATATCTTGACTTTTCATCGGTAGCAGGACACACCAGACCTCATGACTTTTCACAATGGTGAAGAACATCTAAAAAATAATAATTTTCTATGAGTGCTACGATATAACTTTACTGCAACACCCCATATTTTCAACAAAAATTATTAATTTTTAAAAAAAAATGACATTTTGATAATTTTACATAAGGCTGAAATAATAAGTTTTTATAAATGAAGATGTTTGTAACGACCCAGAAAATTTTAACAATTTTAATTGATTCTATAACGTATTTAATTGAATATTTATGAAATCTTATAATAATTTAATTTTGTAACAGCCCAATTTTTTTTACAAGTATTTTTCACTTGTATATATTTTTTTTTTTTTTTGAAAAAAAAACTTTGGGGTTTATTTAAAGTGATTAAAACAAAATATGAAAAAAAAATTAGGACTAACTAATAAGATCTCTGAAAAAATCAAGTTTTAATTAAGAAAACATTTATAGCTTAGGTGGTTAAGACATCTGGGCTATTCACGACAGGTCACGAGTTCGAGTCTCAACACGGTCAGAATTTCGAATTTTTTTTATGTATAAATGAACTGGGTAATCACGCGTTAAAAAGGGCGCGTAAATCTAGGGAATAAGTACCGTGTATATATATATATAAAATATGAAGAATGTAAACCAATTTAAATTTTAGTTAAGTATTATTTTTGAAGGATTTAGTGTATTTATAAACTGTTAAATATCGCGTTTAAAAGGACGCGTAAAATTTATGGTAAGTAATGTAATAAAACGTGTAAAATTTAAAACGTTATTTTATATATATATTTTTGATGTTTTGTATTACGTCAGTTTGACGTACTTTTAAAATCATATATAAACACCTTTATGTATTAAAACATCAGTTAGTGATTTTTAAGACGAACGTTACTTTTGGTTGTAACTGACAGTTTGGTTTTAAATAAAATGTGTATATACGTTTCCATTTCCAAAAGCTTTGAAAAATTCTTGCCGTCATTTAATTAAATCAAACTAAAAAAAATAATATATCAATTCTCATATAATTGGAACGGTTCATATTTTGCCATTCCTCTGATCACGAAACCTTATCTGCCTAAATCTACAATCACGCATATATCATTTGAAAGAAAATCAATTTTGCCTTCCTTTGCGCGTGACACAAAATTTTATTCTTTTAACATTTTTGACATTTGCCTCTTACCATTTGTTTCTTGAGCATGTCACTGTATTCATTTATTCACGCAACCTAAATGGACTAATATATTTGATTGCCTAAAAATCAACTCATGCATTCAATTTAACCTTGCCTATCTTTTCAAATTCTCACATTCCTATTTATATCTCTCTGTTTCCACTGCCTTTATTTTGCAAGATAAAAATTTTTTCGTTCCTATAATCACGCATATAAAGTAAAAAAAATCGTATTTAAATATCTTTATGGAGAAAAATATCAGTCAGTGATTTTAAGACGGACGTTATTTTGTTTTAAAGGACCGTTTGATTTCTTTTAATAAATGGTATACGTTCTTTGCCTAAAGCTTACATAAATATTCACCTTTCATTTATGGGTATCAAACTAAAATCAAGATTTTAGCTAAAATAAAATGGATCACACGTGAGCAACATTAGTGCATTTGTATATATGTAACGTTCGCATTTTTGCTTATTCCTCTTACCCTCTGTTGTCATCAGCTTTACCAAACATCACGCTTGCCCTTCCTTTGATCAATATTCCCCTTAAGTAACGTACAAACTTTATAAATCAAACCATGTATCACGCAAGTCATTTATTTCCCATAATCCAAGCTGCCATTTTCTCTGCCTTTTTGTTTACAAATTTTCGAATACTGATCAAACTTTATACGTTGGAAAAAAAAAATTTTATCCTTTTGCAAAACTGAAATGAGTTAATCACGCCACATCCCTTGACCACTGCCTTGCCGTTTCACAAATTCGTGTATAAATATGCCAGAGATCCACATATAAAAAAAAAAAAGAGAATATTTATAATTTAGAAATGATATAATAAAATTTTATAAAGGAAGTAACGTGCAGATCAAATAATGTACTATCCATGCATTAGTTTGTACTATAGGCTGGGTGAAAACTTTTGCATGTGTACACGCAAATCTAGTAGGAAATAGGCAGTGTGTTTTTGCGTGAAGGGAAAAAATTAAGGGAGTGAAGTATTTGCATTTCTTTGGGTTACAGTGAGCGTACATTCTTAGTTGATATAGGCTTGGGCCGTGACCTTATGCATACTTCCAGTTGAAGTTTAGTAATGTGGTGGTTGTGCGTTTTGTTTAATTAAATAATAGAGTATATATATAAAAGGTAGAAAAAAAAAAAGATTTTATTTTGGGCCGAGTTGTTCGTCAAGTAGGGTGGTGTAGTGGTCGAGCGTATCGTGCCAAATTTCTTTGACTCTATTCGTTCCAATTGTTTCAAATATTTGCGTTGACCATAAATTTTAAAAGTCACGTATTCGGTATTTGGATCTTGTTATAGATTTGAATCTAGACGTGACATCCAGGGAAATTTGATCGCTACCCTCTGTGCGTTTCTTTTTTTTTTGGTGGATTTTTCATTTTCGCTTGAATCAAATTTTCTGCAGCTTTCAGGTGAGTATTTCTCACCAGACATACGTATTTATATTTTGGTAAATTATTGCAAGTGTATGTGTAAAATTGTATTTCACTATTATCTGTCTGTAATGTAATATAGAATGATGGACCCCATTTAAATTGACACCTCATCAGTATTATCTGTTATATTATTTCTGCAGTTATATTATTAATTGTTATTTACTGCTTAAATCACCACTGCAAGTTCCCTGTTAAAGTTGGATTGTTATGGGCTGAAATAATGATTATTGTTAAACTAGTCTGTTAACTGCTTAACTGATAACTTGGGATTGCGGGTTTGAAATGATAGAACCCGGGGTTTTGTAAATTACGGGTTGAAATGATATAAATCCGTATCACTTGACCTAGGCTAGAGAACTATATACAGGCCCGTGGTCCTTATAATATTTTCTGAAATATTTAAAATTATTTTGGAAGTTAAATATTTGATTTAATATCTTTAAAGGATTTTATATTGATTTTGAATGAGTTATAAATGTTAATAAATAAATAAATAAATATTTGAATAAAATTTTGGAATATAACTTATTTTGGAAATTCTGGATTTTTGAAAGGATAAGATTTCAGTTAAGAAATATATATATATAAGTTATATTTGGAAATATTTATTATGTTAAACAATCTACTAAAGCATTTAAATGCTGTCTTTTGAAATTGGACTAGTTTTACCCGTAACTTTAGGTAGCATTTCCTAAGTGCTATAGAATCTGGAATTTGATTGTTTTGAAATTTAAGGAATTTGATAAATTATATTTATGTTTAAGTTTTGGAGGCCTTTAAGATATGAGATTTATAACTGGATTTTCTTAATAAATTTAAGATGAACATTCTAGTGTTAAGTAAATTTTGAAATTATTTAATGGCATAATTTTGGAGTTTTATCTATGGAATTTATGGGAATATTCAAGACGAAATAATAAACACTAATTTGTTGAAAGAAAAAATATCCAACCTTAGTTTTGAATATTAATACTCCAATTGGATATATATATAGGAATTGAAATGGTCTTGGGAACATGAAGTGATATTTAAATTATGGTTTAAAATAAAGAAATATATTTGTAAAGCTATGTAAATTATCTTCTTTACAAAGTAACCATAAAGTTAAACCATTTATATCCAAACCATTTGTGTTTTGGGAGTTATGTTTTTTTTAAAGAAAAATTTCCAATATATTATGGTTTAAAGGTATAATTCAAATATTTGGTTTCCAGATATTATAAATTTTAAGCAGTATGGTTTTGGAAAAGAATTATATTTGAATATAACGATATCATGTTGTTTTGGGTTTTAAATGATATCGTATTTATAGTTTTGAAATGGAAATGTTTATACTGGTTTTAAAGTATAAATTGTTTTTAAATGACCACGGGTTATAATAACGATGGGTTGGCAAAGAGACCGGGATCGGATATGGACATACTCTCTGTCGATACCGAAAACCACTTTGACCAACCGTGTACGCGGTGGAGATTCCAGAATGAAGTAGGTCGGTGGTGGCGTTTCCTGTAAGGTAAATACGTGGACCCGACTCCCGTGAGTTGGCATAAGGTGGCTAAAACAGGAGCAATTCCAGGCCAATGAGGTCATTCCTCTGATCGGACGCTCCTCTTCGATATTATACTATGATTTTGGATTGATTCGGTGGCCACCTCTATATTTTGATTTTGGGGAGTTAGTCCGAGGTGGGCGGTAACTGCGGCTACGCGTTTCCACCAGCCTGGATAGCAATTGGTATATCTACCCTGGCATTGCCTAGTTGTGCCGTGTCATCTACCATACCGAGCCTTGTACGAGTTTAGATTTCTCCCGTAGCCCGTGTGGTATCCTCTAGTTGCTTCCCGATCAGGAGGAGCTATGATATTGGATGGACTACTGGGACTATTACGTGTTAAGGTGGAAAATGTAAAGCCTTAATGCTATTTAAAAGTATGTTTATTTTATAAATAGACACTATTATAATAGCGCAATATACTACATAGTAAATAGTTTGACGGATCCTTAGAGGATGGGCGGTCCCAAGCATCCTTTAAGTTACTTGCTCTATATTACAGTACACTTGAATTAGCTTACATTATATAAGTATGTATGTCCTGACTCGAGTGTTATGTTTTATTTTTCGCTCGGGTCAGCCTGAGTTGCAGCTTCAATTTCTTCTCCGTAGCTAGGACACTCAGTAGATCATTCGCGCTGCTGGAAGTTGTTTCAGCCTTTATCTTTTCTGGAATTCAAGACTTTGAAGACTCTGTCTCTATTTATGTCTTAAAATTTGTATTGAGGATTATAGACAATGTAAGTTCTGTTTTGTTGAAGTTATATCAGTGGCTTCATGAACCACTAAATTTTTAATTTCCGCTGCGAGATTCTGATATCTGTGTATGTGATTCTGTGATCTATTTATTGTATATTCTGAGTTTTGCCAAATTTATTCTACAACGCAGTATTTTGAACAATTCAAGTCCGACAATGTGCGGATGCGAATGGTTGAAAATATTGGGTCGTTACATTTGGTATCAGAGCTTTGGTTCTAGGCAAAACTTAGAATGTATGGTAAATTTGATTTACAGAATCACGTTCATTCGAGATTGAACCACTCTCTTTTCGAATTTTGGAACATTCCCTACGGTTCCAAAGCTCATTCGTATCCCTCACTTTTTCATCTGCTTTAGATTCTGGAGTATCTCATAACTCCACTTCGGATGATCTTTATTGTAAATTGGCGGTCTCGCCATTATTCTAATAAAGGGGTGAAACTCCTTTACCATTAGCATTGATTCACCGGAGATTTATATTTATCCTCGGTTTATATGCTAGTATCTTTGGTTATTCCAAATTCTATCTCTTCGGATCAAATGTAGATTTACCCCAACCACATCGATATGGCTCTTTAAGTCACGGATGACTAGGTCAAGGTTGTCCGCGACTTATATAGACTTACCCAGTTTCCTTATTCTGATCTTCTGATTTCAATTTATCTTGAATTCTATTTGATTTGAGTTCATCAAATTTGAGTCTCTATCCTGGTTTGAGAAGTTTATTCCTATATTTGAAATTAAAATCTAATATTATATATATGAGTATAATTTTCAAAATTTTATAATTAATTTAACTAGTTGTCAAGAGATAATAGTTTTGATTTTATTTATGGTGTTGTAAGCCATGTGTTTGTCTAATAAATAAGTGAATATAAAACAATGGTTATAAATTAATTTGGAAACAGAAATGAATTTAAAACTAAAACTTGAGAATTAAATTTCTGATGATTTCAAACCTTGTGTTTAAATTTTAAAAGGATGTAATAAGTATTTTTGTATAGAAATTTGTTTCCAAAGAAATTTTAAAATTAGTGCTTTTCTCTTTGTCACTGGAAAATAATTTCGGTGATGACTGCAGCATCATCGACATTCATTTTCGAGTTTCGAAGTGAAAAGACCATTCTGTAGTCTGGCTACAGTGTTTCCTTGAGATTTTAATTGATTTGAATTTCTAAAGTATGACTTAATATATATAGATATATAATTTAAATTTGATTTGACATATTAGGTATATATATTTAGTTATCTCTAAATGGTTTGAAGGGAATCAGGAATTTAATTCTTAAAGTTATCTTGAGGAAGGAAAATAAATATAATAACAAAAATTTGAATAAAAAGGTTCCAATTGGAGATAATTAAATTGAAAGTTTTATTTGTATAACACCCAATTTCATTTAATATAACTTACCTTGATTTTCAAAAGTTAACATGTAATTGGATAATATACAATATAAAAGGATTTTATGAGTGGTTATAATAAATATTATACACTTAAATTTTAGTTATAAAAGATTAATGGGGATAAATAAGGAAAAGGAATTTAAGGAATTTTATTCAAATGTCTTAATAATCAAATTAATTTAATATGGATCCGTAAATCTAACCAAGAGATTTTAATAAAAGGTTATTTCCTGAAATGAATATGTTTGTGTAATAAACAAGGTATCTTTGAATAAGGAAAATATATTTGAAAGGGATATTTTTGGAGTAAGGATTATATATCTTCAAATCATAGTTTAATTGATGTCTAAATAAATAGTTAAGACGTATTCTAATATCACTAAATTTTGATAATTGAGAATTGGTTTTCAAATGGAAATTCAAGGGTAACTTATTGAAGGAATATCTTATTTATAAGATAAGTATTTTTAATAAAGTGTTAGGTTATTTGTTAAAATTCAGAGTTAAGTACATAATAAACTGATTAGGAATACTATTATATCTACTATAGCATATTATGAGTGCTGCTGTTTCTAAAAATAAAATGTTTTGGAAATTTTTTTTATATAAATGAACTTAGGAATATTTCAACCTTGAAATGAATATTGTTTGGCATTGAATTTAAAAGGTATAAATGAAGATTATTTTAAAGGTATTATGATTTTAGTAGCATGATTTCCAAATGATAATATTTATAAATTTAATGATTTCAAAGCATTATGATTGCAAATTTATTATCTTATTTGTTTTCAAACTATCTTTAAGTGTCCTTGGTTTCCCTATCTGCTACAGAATGAGGAGGCTATTGCTTATACCAGTCTATTTAGAAATCTTTTCTATAATCTTTAAAAATCTTTGTTACTCATCGGGGCCTGAGCACCGCTTACCACCCATAGACCGACGGTCGAACTGAAAAGAGTAAAACCGATTCTAGAAGATCTTCTTCGTGCTTCAAATCCGGAACTATTCGTTTAAAGTTCTTGTTTATCTAGCTTATCTTCCTTTGTTTCTTTTCTTTTGTTCCTTTTCGAGGACGAAAAGTTCTTAAGTGGGGGAGAGTGTAACAGCCCAATTTTTTTTACAAGTATTTTTCACTTGTATATTTTTTTTTTTTTTTTTGAAAAAAAAACTTTGGGGTTTATTTAAAGTGATTAAAACAAAATACGAAAAAAAAATTAGGACTAACTAATAAGATCTCTGAAAAAATCAAGTTTTAATTAAGAAAACATTTATAGCTTAGGTGGTTAAGACATTTGGGCTATTCACGACAGGTCACGAGTTCGAGTCTCAACACGGTCAGAATTTCGAATTTTTTTTATGTATAAATGAACTGGGTAATCACGCGTTAAAAAGGGCGCGTAAATCTAGGGAATAAGTACCGTGTATATATATATATAAAATATGAAGAATGTAAACCAATTTAAATTTTAGTTAAGTATTATTTTTGAAGGATTTAGTGTATTTATAAACTGTTAAATATCGCGTTTAAAAGGACGCGTAAAATTTATGGTAAGTAATGTAATAAAACGTGTAAAATTTAAAACGTTATTTTATATATATATTTTTGATGTTTTGTATTACGTCAGTTTGACGTACTTTTAAAATCATATATAAACACCTTTATGTATTAAAACATCAGTTAGTGATTTTTAAGACGAACGTTACTTTTGGTTGTAACTGACAGTTTGGTTTTAAATAAAATGTGTATATACGTTTCCATTTCCAAAAGCTTTGAAAAATTCTTGTCGTCATTTAATTAAATCAAACTAAAAAAAATAATATATCAATTCTCATATAATTGGAACGGTTCATATTTTGCCATTCCTCTGATCACGAAACCTTATCTGCCTAAATCTACAATCACGCATATATCATTTGAAAGAAAATCAATTTTGCCTTCCTTTGCGCGTGACACAAAATTTTATTCTTTTAACATTTTTGACATTTGCCTCTTACCATTTGTTTCTTGAGCATGTCACTGTATTCATTTATTCACGCAACCTAAATGGACTAATATATTTGATTGCCTAAAAATCAACTCATGCATTCAATTTAACCTTGCCTATCTTTTCAAATTCTCACATTCCTATTTATATCTCTCTGTTTCCACTGCCTTTATTTTGCAAGATAAAAATTTTTTCGTTCCTATAATCACGCATATAAAGTAAAAAAAAATCGTATTTAAATATCTTTATGGAGAAAAATATCAGTCAGTGATTTTAAGACGGACGTTATTTTGTTTTAAAGGACCGTTTGATTTCTTTTAATAAATGGTATACGTTCTTTGCCTAAAGCTTACATAAATATTCACCTTTTCATTTATGGGTATCAAACTAAAATCAAGATTTTAGCTAAAATAAAATGGATCACACGTGAGCAACATTAGTGCATTTGTATATATGTAACGTTCGCATTTTTGCTTATTCCTCTTACCCTCTGTTGTCATCAGCTTTACCAAACATCACGCTTGCCCTTCCTTTGATCAATATTCCCCTTAAGTAACGTACAAACTTTATAAATCAAACCATGTATCATGCAAGTCATTTATTTCCCATAATCCAAGCTGCCATTTTCTCTGCCTTTTTGTTTACAAATTTTCGAATACTGATCAAACTTTATACGTTGGAAAAAAAAAAATTTATCCTTTTGCAAAACTGAAATGAGTTAATCACGCCACATCCCTTGACCACTGCCTTGCCGTTTCACAAATTCGTGTATAAATATGCCAGAGATCCACATATATAAAAAAAAAAAAAGAATATTTATAATTTAGAAATGATATAATAAAATTTTATAAAGGAAGTAACGTGCAGATCAAATAATGTACTATCCATGCATTAGTTTGTACTATAGGCTGGGTGAAAACTTTTGCATGTGTACACGCAAATCTAGTAGGAAATAGGCAGTGTGTTTTTGCGTGAAGGGAAAAAATTAAGGGAGTGAAGTATTTGCATTTCTTTGGGTTACAGTGAGCGTACATTCTTAGTTGATATAGGCTTGGGCCGTGACCTTATGCATACTTCCAGTTGAAGTTTAGTAATGTGGTGGTTGTGCGTTTTGTTTAATTAAATAATAGAGTATATATATAAAAGGTAGAAAAAAAAAAGATTTTATTTTGGGCCGAGTTGTTCGTCAAGTAGGGTGGTGTAGTGGTCGAGCGTATCGTGCCAAATTTCTTTGACTCTATTCGTTCCAATTGTTTCAAATATTTGCGTTGACCATAAATTTTAAAAGTCACGTATTCGGTATTTGGATCTTGTTATAGATTTGAATCTAGACGTGACATCCAGGGAAATTTGATCGCTACCCTCTGTGCGTTTCTTTTTTTTTTGGTGGATTTTTCATTTTCGCTTGAATCAAATTTTCTGCAGCTTTCAGGTGAGTATTTCTCACCAGACATACGTATTTATATTTTGGTAAATTATTGCAAGTGTATGTGTAAAATTGTATTTCACTATTATCTGTCTGTAATGTAATATAGAATGATGGACCCCATTTAAATTGACACCTCGTCAGTATTATCTGTTATATTATTTCTGCAGTTATATTATTAATTGTTATTTACTGCTTAAATCACCACTGCAAGTTCCCTGTTAAAGTTGGATTGTTATGGGCTGAAATAATGATTATTGTTAAACTAGTCTGTTAACTGCTTAACTGATAACTTGGGATTGCGGGTTTGAAATGATAGAACCCGGGGTTTTGTAAATTACGGGTTGAAATGATACAAATCCGTATCACTTGACCTAGGCTAGAGAACTATATACAGGCCCGTGGTCCTTATAATATTTTCTGAAATATTTAAAATTATTTTGGAAGTTAAATATTTGATTTAATATCTTTAAAGGATTTTATATTGATTTTGAATGAGTTATAAATGTTAATAAATAAATAAATAAATATTTGAATAAATTTTTGGAATATAACTTATTTTGGAAATTCTGGATTTTTGAAAGGATAAGATTTCAGTTAAGAAATATATATATATAAGTTATATTTGGAAATATTTATTAAGTTAAACAATCTACTAAAGCATTTAAATGCTGTCTTTTGAAATTGGACTAGTTTTACCCGTAACTTTAGGTAGCATTTCCTAAGTGCTATAGAATCTGGAATTTGATTGTTTTGAAATTTAAGGAATTTGATAAATTATATTTATGTTTAAGTTTTGGAGACCTTTAAGATATGAGATTTATAACTGGATTTTCTTAATAAATTTAAGATGAACATTCTAGTGTTAAGTAAATTTTGAAATTATTTAATGGCATAATTTTGGAGTTTTATCTATGGAATTTATGGGAATATTCAAGACGAAATAATAAACACTAATTTGTTGAAAGAAAAAATATCCAACCTTAGTTTTGAATATTAATACTCCAATTGGATATATATATAGGAATTGAAATGGTCTTGGGAACATGAAGTGATATTTAAATTATGGTTTAAAATAAAGAAATATATTTGTAAAGCTATGTAAATTATCTTCTTTACAAAGTAACCATAAAGTTAAACCATTTATATCCAAACCATTTGTGTTTTGGGAGTTATGTTTTTTTTTAAGAAAAATTTCCAATATATTATGGTTTAAAGGTATAATTCAAATATTTGGTTTCCAGATATTATAAATTTTAAGCAGTATGGTTTTGGAAAAGAATTATATTTGAATATAACGATATCATGTTGTTTTGGGTTTTAAATGATATCGTATTTATAGTTTTGAAATGGAAATGTTTATACTGGTTTTAAAGTATAAATTGTTTTTAAATGACCACGGGTTATAATAACGATGGGTTGGCAAAGAGACCGGGATCGGATATGGACATACTCTCTGTCGATACCGAAAACCACTTTGACCAACCGTGTACGCGGTGGAGATTCCAGAATGAAGTAGGTCGGTGGTGGCGTTTCCTGTAAGGTAAATACGTGGACCCGACTCCCGTGAGTTGGCATAAGGTGGCTAAAACAGGAGCAATTCCAGGCCAATGAGGTCATTCCTCTGATCGGACGCTCCTCTTCGATATTATACTATGATTTTGGACTGATTCGGTGGCCACCTCTATATTTTGATTTTGGGGAGTTAGTCCGAGGTGGGCGGTAACTGCGGCTACGCGTTTCCACCAGCCTGGATAGCAATTGGTATATCTACCCTGGCATTGCCTAGTTGTGCCGTGTCATCTACCATACCGAGCCTTGTACGAGTTTAGATTTCTCCCGTAGCCCGTGTGGTATCCTCTAGTTGCTTCCCGATCAGGAGGAGCTATGATATTGGATGGACTACTGGGACTATTACGTGTTAAGGTGGAAAATGTAAAGCCTTAATGCTATTTAAAAGTATGTTTATTTTATAAATAGACACTATTATAATAGCGCAATATACTACATAGTAAATAGTTTGACGGATCCTTAGAGGATGGGCGGTCCCAAGCATCCTTTAAGTTACTTGCTCTATATTACAGTACACTTGAATTAGCTTACATTATATAAGTATGTATGTCCTGACTCGAGTGTTATGTTTTATTTTTCGCTCGGGTCAGCCTGAGTTGCAGCTTCAATTTCTTCTCCGTAGCTAGGACACTCAGTAGATCATTCGCGCTGCTGGAAGTTGTTTCAGCCTTTATCTTTTCTGGAATTCAAGACTTTGAAGACTCTGTCTCTATTTATGTCTTAAAATTTGTATTGAGGATTATAGACAATGTAAGTTCTGTTTTGTTGAAGTTATATCAGTGGCTTCATGAACCACTAAATTTTTAATTTCCGCTGCGAGATTCTGATATCTGTGTATGTGATTCTGTGATCTATTTATTGTATATTCTGAGTTTTGCCAAATTTATTCTACAACGCAGTATTTTGAACAATTCAAGTCCGACAATGTGCGGATGCGAATGGTTGAAAATATTGGGTCGTTACAAATTTTTAAATAAAATGTTTATATATTTAGAATACGTATATTTAAATATAGCAGATTGTAAATTTTCAAATAATTTTATGGAAGTTTATTTAATTGAGAAAATGTGCTGTCCAATTCAAGCTATTAATTGCTTTAATTGATTTCTGAATCAGTGCGTAACGGTTTCTTTTTACTACCGTTAAAGATTTCTATTGCTTAATACTTTTCCAATTCAGGAAGACTTTTCCATTCGTAACCATTAATAAATTTGAGATCATCGACCTTGCTTTTATTATTCCTTGTAGTTTCGTGCACTGACTTTACCTTTCCCACTACCCATAATTTTCTCTATACGTTTCTTTTGCAATTGAAGCGTATATTTATATTTATGGTGGTGCGTTTATTCTAGTCTCTCTTTATTTTTGTTTTTAACGCTTGAAAGAATCTCAAATCATCAAGCTAGTAGCATCCGTTCCTTCCCTCGCTTTCATAAGGCCTATAATATATAAACCTCTTGCTTAAAGATCCGAACACAACTTTGTCATCAAATTTAATGTGCCTTCCTCTCCCTATTATTTCGGTTCCAACCTTCCTAGTAAATGGCTTTAATAAATTTTGGCTAAATCATAGCTATGGACTTTTCAAATTTCTTTCATTTTATATTTATTTCCAATTCCTTCATTTGCTTCAAAAATTTTGAACGTGCCTAATCATCTCAGCATGTATATATAATGTAAGCCTACCTTTCCTTGGAAAGATATTGCTCACAAAATTTCCTGATTTCTTTCCTTTTATCCATTTTTATATCCTTGACTTTCAAAACTCATTATGTGTTGTACAAACAAACAAAAATTTATTGCCTTAAGTGTATAGCTAAATCAACTATTGACGGTTACAATTACTTTTATTTTTATATTCATTTCAATTTATTACTTAAATAATGTTTTGATGAATTAATGGACAGCTTTACGTTTCTTTTGCTTTTGAAAACTTTATATTAATAGTGTACGTTTCTTTTGCATTTCAAAAATTTGAAACATGCTGCCCCATTTAAGCCATTAATTGTTTTAATTATTTTTCTTAATCAACATATAAACGTTTCTTTTTATTATTCCAGGATTTACATCCATACTTTAATCTCTGCTGTTCCATTTATTTCATTTGAAATCTAAATTTATTTACCATTCATTTATACGCCTCTTTCTCTTCCCTCTTTTACCTCTTCGTTTTCGTGTTTCTAGGAATATATATATAGTATAGCATAGATTGCATCTTCTTTTCTCTCTGTAGGCTATTCGTTGCCCTCAAATTAATATTAAAAGAGGAGAGTGCTTTGTAAATATTATATAAAGTCATATAGCACGTTCACATATCAGATGCAGACCTACCTTTATATTTAAGAAACTAGCATTTTCTCTATTGCCTGAAGAATGCCCTTCGCCATGTCATGTTGCTTGAATCACGCATGCATTCTTCCTTTAAAAATCGCCTGTTCTCATCTCCCCTCCATCTTTTCTTATTTCTTCCAAACCTGAGCATGAGCTCTCTCTTTTCCTTGGCCTGCCTCCTCCCCATGGCTGCATGCATTAGTTGGCAAAACATTTCCTCTCTGGTTTTTAAAAGTAAGTACGCATTTTATTTGATATAAGTCTATTTTATATATTAAGAACAATATAGATTGTGCATAAGTTTTGTTTTATATGTTTACTGCAACTATGTGGATTTTGAATTCCCTAACAGTTGAACTTTAAAAATAATAATATATTTCTTAATAGTATATATATGATAATTGTTATATTTATAAACGTGTATATAAATATTTAACTTCTGTTCATATATAAAGGTTAGTATATATTTAAACCGTATTATGTATATTATTTTAAGATTTTACGGTATATAGTTTTTGACTTTTGTTAGCATATAGTTATCGTACGGCTTTTAGATACGTATGTTTTACTAACTAGTTGATAAGTTATATATATATATATATATATATATATATATATATATACACGCGTTTTATTTTACTATTGATAGCTTACGGTATATATGGTATAAGTTTGGCAGCCTTCTATTAATATACGTATTTTTATATGTTTTATATATTTGGTTATAACAGTTTCAACTATAATAAAATATGTTATTTTATTAGCTTTCATATGTTAGATATATAAAATATAGTATTTCAATTTTCGTTACTGTTTTGGTATATATATTATATAAAATTGGTGGGTACAAGTTTGATAGGTCAATTTATAATATATATATATTTTTATGATTGTTTTAGTACTTTAGAGTCTACCGTACTATATTTTATTTTATTTTCAACAATTTACACAAGTTATATTTAAAATGTAGGTATATATATAAAATTTTCTATGGTAGTTTTACAGTATAAGTTATATCAATATTTTATAATTTCAACAGTATATGCTTTCAAAAGTTTATTTCATGTCAGCCATAAGGTTGTTTGCACTGACTGATATACGTTGGATTTTTTTTTAAGGGATGTGTATTTTGATTTCAAGTATAGTCATATGTATAGTCATATACAAATTGGTAGAGGAAATGTTATATAGTATATATATGGTTATATTAATATAGTCGGTCTGCACACCTATGTATATATATTAACCGAGGTATGCATATTTTGTTGCATATTTTATAAACTGTGTCTGCATATGTTGGCTAGTTGTATAAGCTCACTTATCCTATTTATCTTCCTTGATCCAATTCTGATTTGAATTCGTCTATTCCTATTATCAGCTTTGATCATTGAACCGTGTCCATCTAGCTTTGATTTGGAATTCGGATCTGGATTTCATAACTCACTTCTTTTTCTCTGGCCTCGAAAGGTGAGAAATCACTCACGATTAACGTTCTTTTATTTACTAAATTTGATTTCAATTGAGACGACAATTGAAATATAAGGCTGTAGTTATTTAAATTGTTATATATGCTATTATCTATAACTATTCACTTATGGGATATGACACCATATCCTATTGTTTGTATATTTATTTTGATGATATATGCCTGTTATTATTATTTACATATCTGTTATCACTCTGCAAGTTCCCTGTTAGTATAGAAATCAATATGGGTTGAAATGATACATACCCGAATAGACTTTAGAATAGGAGAAAATCGTTATGGGTTAAAATAATAAACCCAAGCGATTTTCATTTAATTGAATTGGGATTACGGGTTGAAATGCTATCCACCCGTATACATTTAGTGTACGGATTGAAATGATAAATATCCACAACACTTGACCATATGATAAGAAATATATACAGACATCGTTGGTCCATATATATAAATATTTTGAAATTTAATTCATTGTTTTGGAAAGAAATATATGGTCTTATTAAATGTTAATCCTTAAATTTTTTTATATATAAAGGGTAATGATATATAGATTTAATAATATTTAATTTAGTCAAAATTTGATTTAATACATAAATTATGCCAAATATTTATGTAAATTTTATTCCAAAAGTATTCTGCAATTTACTAATATTGGGAGATAAATGTGGGTTTATCTAAATAGTATTTAAATAAGGATTTATTCAATTAAATCAATTTGAAATTTTTGAATGGGAAATTTGAGGGTATGATTTTGTAACTGGATTTTTATTTAAGTGATTTAATGAATATTTCTCGTTTAAATAAATTAAAGAAAATATTGAGTAAAATGTAATTTAAGGTTACTTAAATGATATTGTATCTAATGAGGGATTATTTTAAGACTAGATAATAATGAGGTTAAATCGAGATCTATAGGGAACTATTAAATTTAACATTTAATTAAATGTTAAAGCTTTGAACTATATTGGGATTTAAATGGTTTATTTTGAGATTCGGATATGTATTTGAAATCAGTATAGTTGAATTTATTATTTAGAAACTAAATTGATTAAAAAGTTAGTTTGAAACGTTGAATACTTCAAGTTTTGAAATATATTGAACATAAAGGGTATTTTGTGATTTCAAATCCGAATTTGAGATCGATAAAGTTGAAGTGGTTAGAGTTGAATTTAAATTAATAAATTGAGATTGAAATAGATTTAAATGGGGTGGTCGGGTTGATGTTAAACGATTTGTTAAGTTGAGGGAATTGAAATTTCTTTACTGTACAAATTATTTAATATATAAAAATACTATTTGGGAAGTATAGAGATATTTGAAGTGAAAATGATATTTGGTTTTGAAGTATAAATTAAGTTGAAAAGACTACGGTGTTATAGTGTATATTTCTATCTTTTAGATAGTTCCATGGACCCTTAGAGGATGGTTATCCCAAACATCCTCTAAGTTAATTATATTTCAGTTGATATTTCACTTGAGTTAGATTTATAGATATAAGAATGTTAATCCTGACTCGAGTGTTTTGTGTTTTGCTTTACGCTCGGGTCAGACTGAGAGATACAACATTTGAGACTCATCTTCGAAGTTGGAGCTTTGCTTGAAGATCCAGCTATCTATCCCTTCAGCCATCCAGTTGATTGGTTCAGAGAAGCCATCTGTTGCATTGGAGACTTCATGGCATTTGAACTATTCAGTTATATTTTATTTCAAACTCTGAGGTATATAGTAGCTTCATGAACTACTATTCTTTATCTATTCCGCTGCATTGTATTATTCTGTGTAAGTGATCTATGATTGATTTATTTACTGTATATTTTAAGGTTTGCCAAATTTTATTAACAATTCGGTATTTTGAATTATTCAAGTCGGACATGTACGGTTTTATTGTCGATTTGAATGGTCCAAAATAGCGGGTCGTTACAATATTTGAAGAATTTGACTTTTTCATTGCGTTAAATATATTTTTCTTCCCAAAATTCATATATAAAGTTTCAAAAACGAATATCGAGTAATAAAGATACATAATGTTTGCCAAAGTGCGCATTTTGGATTTTATGTCTATTTTGCAATTAAGTTTAAGAATTAATCACAAGAATAGATCGAAATTTAGTTATTAAGAAATTAATTAAATATGTTTGAATTACTCTAAAAAGGGTATGATGATTTTATGTGCATTAAAAGAAAAGTAGAAGTGATATTTTCGTGCACAAGTTTGAAATCCCTTCAGGAAAAACGATTAATTACCATGATGATGAAATTATTGCTGTAATTAGTGAAGTGATATGTTATGTATAATAAAAGGAGAAATTAACAAATTATTCATAAATAAACATGCATTTAATGAAAGCAACATTACATATTTTTAAAAAAGAAGCTAACAATATAGTTATGAAAAGAACAAAGTTTAAAATGGAAAATGTATATTATTTTATTTTCGTAAAGAAAAGGTTAAATCCAATTTTTAAATTAGAAAACATTAATACCAATCAATTACAAATTGATTGAGCAATTACTAATATAGAACAGATTTCCTAATTAACATCAATGTATACACACACGCGTACATGCATACATATATGTATGTATATTTGAATATCAATTTGTGATTCCCTACAATAATCAATAATAATAATATATATCTGGAATATCATTAAATGAGATTGATTTGAATTATAATAAATGGTATTGATTGGAATTATAATAAATGGTATTGATTCAAATAATAATTAATGACATTAATTGGAAAAATATAAACATCGTTTTCTTTAAGAAAGTAAAACCAAAGAAATTTTATGTAGGAGTAAGGATAACTGGTATGTGAATTTTTTTCCCTAAACCTAGACTTCACCTATAAATATAAATTAGGGCCTTGATTCTTTCATTTTAATCCTATCTGCTACCTCTATAATTTTATACGTACATTTCATCTTCCTCCTTAATTTTTCTTAATCCAAATACCACTTAGTATTCTCTTCTCTAAGTATCTAAATCAAAACTAAATGTAGATAAAACCATTAAAAGAGGGGGAGAGGAGAGAGACAGAGGAATATTGTCGTATGGAAAGAGGGAGAGAAGGAGAAATGCAAACAAATCATGGAATAAAAGATGGGAGGCTCCAATTAAAATTAGGTTAGGAAAAGGATTTCTTTAAACAACCCTTCCAGGTGAGTAGGCACATCGGTGAAATGATTATGTTATAGATAAGTGATTAATTATATACCCTCCGAGAACTAAAAATATGCCTTGACCCAAATCAATACTTCCTATTTCAAAAATATTGAATTGAGAAGAAAGGAAAACCTAGGTAATGAATTTATAAAATAATCATTGTAATTTTGAAGGGAAGTGTAAATTGAATTGAAACTACCTTTAATTTTATTGACCTGGTTTTATATAATAAGTTTGTATAGATTTAATTGCTAATAAAGTAAATGAATATGTCTCTTTGATTTTACCTTGATATTTACACAATAAAATTTAATATATGAAGATAATTGATTAAAATATGCATAGATACTGGACTGAAATATTGAAAGCGATTGATAAGAAAAACTACTTAAAGTCATGTACAAATATGGTATAAATTATGTAAAAACTATTTTTAAAAATGAATCTAATGTGTATATTTGAATCCGTAAAGAAGAAGAATAAAATAAACAAATCATTAGACCTAGAAATTTATATTCAGACGTCTAAATTTAAATTCGGACATCTTAATTTCAGAAATTAAGGAACTGAGAAGAAACAATCCAATAAGACCTGATTTAGAGTTTTGGAATCAAATTCAATATATGATTAGGGAACTAGAAATTTTAATGCCGGTAAAAAAGATTCTGTATAGGAGATCAGACATATGAATTAATATTCAGATGTTTGATTTATTGCAGCATGCCCTAGTTGAACCTGGACTGGTAGAGGTCAAGATGGATGGATTGAGGAAACTTGCTCTTACTTCCTTGTCTTTCAGGATTTCACGTACATGAATGGAGACATGTAGCAAGATGGAAAACTATCACACTTAATGACGTCCTAGGCCCTCACTTAATGAAGTTGTTAAACATGACACTCAACGTAGCATGTAATTTCATCATAATTATAAGCTCATATCATTTGTAGCCGGTGCTAGTCACCTGTTGGTGAAAGATGGAAAGAGTACACAGAGATGTTCATCATAGTAGGACATGTTAGTTCTATAGATGAGTTGGATTTGTTAATCCATCCTTGTTGATACTTGTGTAATATTATAGAGCATCAGACCGTACACTAATAAGAAGGTTATTCGATGTTTAGGTGACAAATTATTATTGCGATTTCTAAACCAGAAGATTGTATTAGGATTGTTAACCTAAAAGATTATATTGTGATTATTAAGCCAAATATATAGGCTTGGCATGATAAGTTATACTTGGTTATTTGCAACCTAAATAACTGTCATTGGGAATGTTAACTCAATATATAGTAAAGTTGTTACCATTGAGAGCGCTAACTCGATGTATAGAAACGTGGTCGTACATTAGAGATGTTTCTACAATTAATACTCTCTAGAGATTAGGAATAGACAAGCTACATTAAGAAAGTACCCGTCATATAGAAGAGACACAGACTAAAGAACATCCGTCGATGTAGTTTATAGCTAAGTTCAAATACTTTTCAACACCATACCATTAGTGATATAATTCACTCGCAGACTTTTTCGCACCCCTCCATTTCTACCTCTTTATCTCTATCATAAGAGGACATTCCAGTAATATGTGGAGGAGGTAACATAACAGTTTAGAGACACTTATTTATAGTTACTCCCTTATGTATTTTATATTATATTATTTCTATCTTTCGAACTTAATGTATTGTTAATCGGAGAAATTATTATGTGGACCAAATTGTTTTGGGACTACTATTTGATTTACTTACTTTTAGTACTTATATTTTATTTTCTTTTTTCGTGAGATTTAAAAGTGTAGATATATTATAACTGCACCTATCTCTGTATCATGCAAACTTTAAAAAAAAACTTGGAGATTCCTACTTCTTGACATGATGCAAGTCCAATTGCCATTTTTAGGCCTTTGATCGGTGAGTCCGAGGGTATGGGTTGTTACACTTGATATCAAAACTTGGGTTAAACGATTCCTACAAAATTAGGACATATGAGAGAGTGTATTTGTAATTTTCTTTATATGTATATTTATTTATTTATTTATTGGCAACACTCTATATTTTTTGATTTATAAGGTAGTTGTTAGCATGTCCCTTATATAAATAAACAACCGTGAATTAAAATAAATGGTAAGATTATAGTGGTTGGGGATGAAAATTAAAACCTTCACATTTACTATAAATTACTCCATAAAGAAATGATTATAGAAGTTCCCTATACCATCTAACATTAGTGAGTAAATTACAAGCCCATGGTTGAATAAAAGAAGAGTAGAACCATTGGACCCATATGAAAAAAATTATGATGTTGACATGGTATAATAGAGGCATAAGAGAAGAACTCCTCAAAGTTAGAGTAAATTTCCTTGGTTAAAGTGGATATCCTATAATTATAGTTGTAGAAACTCCATTTTAACTTGAATTAGGCAACTAGAGTGTTCCAACATTGGAATTAGACACTATGTTATAGGAAAGTGAGAGTTAAAAACTTTAAAATGGAAAGGAGCTAAAACTTTATGCAGTTAAAGATTGTTAGGTGTAGTTGGGCTTGTGTAAATTGGATTGTCTCCATACGCTCCAATTCAAGTGTTAAACCATTAGAAATGGTTTATAAAAAGATGTAAACTATTAGATATCATATATTATTTAAAGAATAAGTTGGTTTATGATTTTCTATTAATGTTCAAACAGACTTTATTTTAATCTTCAAACATGAGAAAACATAATAAAAAGCAATTTTTCATAACAATTGTAAAGCTTTGAATTTTGTAAAAAATTAGTATAGCACATTGTTTCACCTATCTTTTGATGTATACTTGTCTTATGGACGTTGAAATTTTTGGAAGATAAATTGAAATAAAAGTAAGCAAAGCCCATCATTTTTAAAATATTCCGATCGTACTTTGATAAAGAAATTAAAATATCATGTTTTCTTTTAACATACACCTTTGTGATTGTTCCTTACTTATAAAAAAAATTTAGAAGGGTACGTTTACTTGTCTACTTTTATAAGCCAAGCTGAACAATTTGGGATAAAGAATTATATTGGAAAACAATGTCACTATTCTTGTCATAAGGGAACATTTGTTGAATTTAGCAGGGTATTTATGAGTTTACTAGTTTCTATAAAAAACTGAAAATCAAAAATTTTGAAAAAACTTTTCGCTGGAAATTTGATTGGAGTTAAAATAATTACACAACATATAAGCGAAACAGGGGGACACCTATAAAAATGGTGTCTGTTTTTGGCGACTGTCCTCATCTCAAGATCTATTTCTTATCGCCACCGCTCCAAATGGCAAAAAATGGTAAATAGAAGGCATGATTTGTGGCTTTCCTTGATCTCTGTTCATCATCCTCCAAAACATGATCCGGTCGCACCTATGCGGCTGCTCCATCTTCCTCTACTGTTCGAGCTCAACATTTCATCTAAGTTAGTTTGAATCCATCCTCTAAGTGCCTACAGTCTTGCTATTTAGTCTTGCATAATATTGAATTCAGTACTCATTATCTGTTAGATGTTGATTTTAACATGCGAGTACCTACCTTTATTAGTTATCCAAACAAGATCATTACTCATGCTGAGATGGTTATAGGAACAAGGGCTTCCACATCCCTATTAATAATTCGATGAACATTGTTTTGGAAGAAAATTAGGTTACTGCAATACATGGTGCGAAGGCAAGGAATTGTATAAATGTAAAAGAAAATATTGTCACTTCTTCTGCTTGGGTTTCTCAGGGGTCTCCTTGTACCTGTTGCCTCAACCAGCCCCCATCGAAACTGAACATGGTTATGATCTGTATGAAACCATGCCTAACGAAATGCCCTTAAAGTGGTCCTCCTTATTTGCATCTAAGCCACGAAATGCGATTGTATACATCCCCAGAGATTTTGAGATGAAATGTTCACGGGATGAATATTCCTCCGAAGGAATCCATTGAATCGGTTCATGCATTTTGGCAACAACATTTTGTAGAATTCTTTTTTGATGAAAGTCCTTTTTGGGTAGAAAAATTACACCTCATGAAGTATTGGAAGTTGAATGGTAGTGTCAAAATGCGATATGAAACTTCTTATTCTTCTTCGAATTTTCTTGCTTAGAAAATAAACTTTGTACTCCTTTTTCCTAAAAGATTCAACTTCCAAAGGTTATGAAACATATTTGGGATCTTAAACACGTTTCCCCTCCTTCCATTGTAACACACTAAAAATCAGCAAAATTTAATAAGAAGATTAAATTAAGAAAAACAAGGACGAAAAGAAATTTTTTGTACATGATTGAATTTGGCTGGGAAACTTGCACCATTGCATTCATAGAAATTTTTTGGACGATTTTCATACGTAACACTTCCAAATTGGAGATAATACAGAGAAGTTATGGGCGTTAGAAGAATTTGATATAGAATAAAATTGAAAAATAAAATCCACATTTTAACACGGTGATCAATTGACTGTTGATGAGTGATGGTTGACCGGTGGTGACGACCCGACATTCTCACCACAGAAAATCACATTATCTTGAAGATAGAAAGGGATAGAAAAGAGAAAGAAAGAGAAGAAAGAAGAAACAACAACAGAATCTCAACAGCGGAACGAATAAATTATATTAATAACATAAATATTACATAGTTTACAACCATTACCAGAGTTACACAGATTACACATCACATACTAGACAGTTATAAACACATGTCTAGTTATACAACTCAATACAATACAAGGAAACTACTCAGAGAAACCAACATTGTGGAACACTATATATCTACACACAAAAGCCTCCTGCTCCATTGCTCCTCCACAATTCGTCAGAGCTAACCTGAATCCCTTGGCTACTCGTAAAAATATGAGTACCTAAGAGTTTAAGAAAACAAAAGATAAACTCCGGGTCAGACATGGGTCTGGTGTGAGTAACAGGTTAAGGTTGCTTAACTTTCAAAAACCTTTGAAAAGAAAAAGTATCACATAAGACTTCCCATACATAAACATGTTAAAGTTTTTACCTTACGCTAACCAAAACATTTGATAGGAAATGCAGTGATATTATAGTAGGTCTAGGGTTTTCAAGTAAATAGAAAATAGCCGAAATTGTTACATTCATTAAATTCCTGCTACTAGCCACAAAAGTGGGTAATACAATCAAAACCGATGGCACCTATTGGATTCCATACAATGGCAGGTCTACTGTGGTACCATCCGTCACAGTACGTGACCTAGATCAACGTACCGAGGAGCCACCCTAACTCCCCTGCAACACAAGGTCGGAACCATCCCTTACTGGACAGTCCCGAACAAGACAAGCCCGCAGTTGGCGTACGTTCCAGCTGCCCACACAGCCGAATAAAAAGGGACTTCTAGACATGGAAAAATCTCGTCCTACTTGGGCATGACCCACTTAGCCTTGCTGCACCTCCCCTGTTTTAGCCATTCCCGGTTGATGAGGCTTGAGGCTACGATTACCTTTAGATAACACATCTCTTGAATGTGCATCGTCCACCTGACGATGTTCTGAAAGCATTCAACCCATACAAGTTCGTTCTGGGTTCGAACGAAACCGAAGGCATTATCTCGTTACTCATTTTGGAATCACCCTCAGAGTTAACGACGATAACCCTTGCACTTTGAATCTTCATCTCGAATCTGAAAGTACTACTCCGTTAAACTTGTATTGGAATCACCCTCAGAGTTTTAATGACGAATAGTCCTTACACCTCGAGTCTTCACTCTTCACTTGAGATTCACGACCTATCGTAAATTTGGATCGATGTGATTTTCGGATATCCAAATCTGGAAACCCGATCCCGGTCTAATTGAAATCCAAAGCGTATCTTTTAAGGCCAAGTTGTTTTAAAGGTTTAAAATAATTCAATTTCATTATCTAAATACACACAGGTAAATAATTCACAAATCACAATAGATAATCATCATTATCATCACCACAGATAATCCATATCATCAATCACAAATAGATAATTCTTATTATCATCACAAATAGATAATTCATATTATAATCCTAATGCAACCAAAGCATCCATATCACACCGCATTATTATCTCATATCTGAGATCTCAAACCATTCAAGGCAACCAATATCATCCATTCATATATAAGCAATGATTAATAATCACACCAAA
Source organism: Allium cepa (assembly GCA_030765085.1). Lineage (NCBI taxonomy): Eukaryota > Viridiplantae > Streptophyta > Magnoliopsida > Asparagales > Amaryllidaceae > Allium > Allium cepa. The sequence goes on from CM060931.1 coordinate 376,543,568, forward strand.
TATAATTAATTTAAAATGAGTTAAATTAATTACATCATTTCTAATTAATTTAAAGTGAATTAAATTAATTACTTCATCTTTAAAAATCTTGCTTATATAACCATTAATTAATTACAAATTAATTAATTATCCTCTAATTATTCACCTTAATTAATCACCCTTGATTAATTATTCCTTAATTACATTCAAGTAATTATCATTTAATTAATTTTACAAATTAATTATGCTTAACCAAATACAGTAATTAAACTTTAAATTACTTTATTGATGTGCACGTAAATATGCATATTTTTACCACCATATTTAATCTATTTAAATTGAATAAATGATCATATTAGGTATTTTAACTTGTTTAAACCAAAAATTCAAATTATTCCAAATTGTCACATATTCATCTTCATATATGGGCAAAACAATCATTTATGTGCATATATTTCTTTGAGAAAAATTAATTGAAAATTTGTATATATTTTTGTAAGAAATTGATCTCAAATAGAAGTGGTTTCATGAAGATATGCATGCATAAAATTAATACAGAGGAATGAAGATGGAAATAACTCAAAGTGAAGAACATGGAGCACCCCGCCTACCCACCTACCTTAATGTACAAATTAAAGTCAAATGCACATGCTTTTGGAGTTAATGGCTTCATGTACACTTAATGGGGGATTAAGACATGTTAATGGTAACTTGGCCTCCACACTTCATAAGGGGCATTTTGGGCATTCCCCAAAAAAATGAATTAGGGTTTTAACACTTGTATAAATACCCCTTATGTTTCATGTAGCCATCTTCCTCTTAGTTAGTTAGTTTTAGTTTAGAAAATAAATCAAAGCTCTCTTTCTTTCCATGGCTACTTAGCCATTTTATTTCATATAATTTTCTTTTCTTTTATGCAATGTTAATTCTCTTTTATTTACATGCTTCTTCTCTTCTTATGTAATAGTGTAGATTTACCTTTATGCAATTAGATTAGTTTGTCTTTTCCATTAGCTTTCATTTTCCTTTCTTTTTGCTTTCATGTTGCTTTCTACATTTGTTGATTTGATAACAAATATGAGAGCTTAATCCCTACAATTTAGGGGTAATGAAGCTCTCTAGTATGTTGATGCAACATTTTGATGTTTATACTCTCTTTTTATGCTCTAATAGAAACGCCTGAAGTGGTTTAATAATGTTGTTTGGCTTTGAATTTGATAGTCTATGTTGTTCATAACAAATAAGCTATGCTTAAACAAACATAACACAAATTGCCTCTTCATCTAAATATGATTATGGAAAAGAAGTGAATGTTGAAGTTGAAATTTGATAGCCTATATTTCTAAATAATAGTTAATAGGCTATGCTTAAAATAGATTTTTATTTCAACCTTGTTGTCATATTTCATGAGAGTTAAATGTGTATTAATGGTTGTGTTATAGTTTGATGGTTTATATTGGGCAAATTAATAGCACAAATATATCATACTTATGATAAACACATCAACTAATTACACTAATGAAATGAAAAGAGAGATCATAACTTTATTTTGTTGATTTATATGATCTAGAGAGTGGATTTATCTCTAAATTGTTCTTTTAACTCTCATATTTTTATCATTTTCTTTTGCTAGTTTTTGTTAGTTTCTTACATTTCTAACTATTCACTCTCAACTTCGGTATAATTTGATTGAATAGAATTTTAAAATCATCAATTCCCTGTTGATCGACCCGTATTCGCCACGTGCTATATTCGTACACCGTGCGCTTGCGGTTATTTTTATTTCAAAATTCGTTCGACGGTTTTCTAAACCAATAGAATTTCCGTCGACGAACAAGTTTTTGGCGCCGTTGCCGGGGAGTTGTTTTGATTTTTAATTTTCTATTTTTCGAATTAGTTTGTTTGATTTTTATTGTGTGTTTGTTTGCATTTTTTTTTTTAAAAAAAATTTATGTATGTTTGTTGTGTGATTTTGTTCTTGTGCATTTCTTGATTTTAATTACCATTTGCATTTCTAGTTTATAAAAAAAAAGATCATACACATTTCAAAACAAAAAAAGTTTCATTCACTGTTACCTTTACATTACATTGTTTTACATATCTCTGTTTACATTTGCAATTTTTCTTTATTTTTACATAACAAACTGTTTCTCTGTGCATACTTGTGCACATCCACCCCCTCAACCACTTTCTTGCGGTTTTGCCTCCCCACCATATCACCACAGTTCTGCCATCTCATAACCATACAAGCCTCACTTCTGTTCATCCTATACCCCTGCTACTTCCCCCCAGAACCATTCTCAGCTCCATCACAATCAATTGCACTGCCACAACCCATACTTCCAACTGCCTTTTCCTGTCCACTGCACACAACCACAAACATTCCTAACGTTCACTCTACCTGTTCGCTCACTATTCCCAAAACCTCTTCCCCCTGACCACTGTCATCCATCCACTGGCACACTAACTTCATTGCTACAAGTCAATATTTCATCAAACATTCAACATCAAACCGCAGACATTTTTTTTTGCCATCACTTCTACCACTGATACATCCATCCCTTCACTCCTCTGCCCAACAACCTTCACGTCAAACATCACTGTCTCTTACTCCACTAATTACAACATCCCACACTTCATCATCTTCATAACACTCTCATACCAAAACCATCATCACACAAAAAATGCAGCAACTCCTGCACATACTCCTCACAACAGTAACACCAACCAACACTTCAGCAGATACAACCTTGTTCCCTCCTTAGTTCCCTCAGCCATTCCATCATCAACATTTCATCCCCTTCAAACACTTCATAACTGATAACTGACAGCAGTTCCTCATCATCTCAATATAGCAATTGGACCATTTCAACCACAATTTCATACAACTGCAACCACCACCGCAGTATCATATCAACACATACAACATCGCATATAATCGCACCTCACCCCAAACTCTATCACAGCCTTTCATCGACGCCAATTCAACTCCACTACCTCCTTCCACCAAACTGAACCGCCTTCATTCACCAACCTACCCCATTAAAACCACCACGACTTTCCTCATCGATTCCATCACCTCGAACTCAGGCCGCAACCGATAGCAGGCTCCAGCTAGCCCAAATCCCCAAACTACAACGGCCTCGTCAGCAATCGAATTCGAATCATCGCAACCTCTCAACCACCGTGACAATCCCCCAAACTCACCCAACTTAATCTTCACTATCATCTGCCTGCAAACCCTAGTAGGTGCCCACCTCATCGCTGAAATCGAACAACCCAAACCGAAGCTTGAACCATCGCGACCCTAACCGCAGATTTTGATTTCGCATTTCCTTTTTTTTGGGGTTCTTGAATTAGAATTGGATTTCATTAGAGAAAGGCAAATTGGATTTGGTTTTGTTTTCTTCTGATAAGCGGTTTTACAGAAGAGAAGGAAGTAGGTGTCCTTTGTTTTAACTGTAGTCGTTTGGCCTTTTCTTTTGTTTAGTGGGTACTAGGCCTATTGGGCTAAGTTATTATTTTGTTTTCTTTTATTTCAAACCTTTTGTGTTTTCTTTTGTTTAAATATATTTAAAAAAAACAAAGAGTAATAATAACGAATTGTTTTTGGTCTTATTTATTTAGTGAAATTGGTTTTGGCAAATTGTTTGTTTTGGTTTCAATTTTTTTTTCAGTTTCTTTCTCTTAAAAAAATATAAAATAAAAATAAAGCTGTGTGTGTGTGCTTGTGTGTGTGTGTGTGTATACCTTGTTTTTATTTCCAGGTTGCAAAAGCAGATAAAGAACAATAAGTGGATTGCGCTACTAAGCTTGCCAAAAAAAAACTGCTTGCTCTATCTCTTGTTTTTATTTGCTTTGCATAGTTTGTTTGCTTGCATTTAAAAAAAATTCAAAAACCAAAAACAAAAAACAAAAAAACAAAATCCATTCGTAGTTGCATTGTTAATACACGTTTAATTTTTGGTTTGCATTTCATCATAGAATTTGTTAATAATAACAGTTAGACATCGATAACACTTAATTGTATATTAACAATTTGTCTTCTTTGAACAATTTAATTTTTTGGTGTCTAGGATACGGCATAGTAATAACCATTTATAAATATTACGGTGATTCGTAAATATTATAGTGGTTGTTCCTCTGAAGGTACTTAAACCTTCAGCTGCATTGCTACGGTGATTCGTGGTGCACCGATAACCCCTGCCCGTTACCTGGCAGAGAGCTATCTTGTTGATTTAAGACAATTTGTGATTATACAATTTTGAGTTAACTTAGGATAAATCATTTGTAATTAACCACTGCATTCATTTAGTTGCATTAGTTCATGCATATTTAAAAAAAACAATAAAAAAATCAAAATCCAAAACTAAAAAAAATTTTGTAAATATTCCTTTTCCTTTGAAATTTATTAAAATCCTTTTCCTTTGAAATTTCTAAAATTCAAAAAATTTAGAAAAACAAAAATCCAAAAAAATATATAAAAGTTTTTCTTAAAAAAAGCCAAAAAAAATTTGAAAATCCAAAAACAAAACAAAAATCAATTTTCCATTTTGAAAAATAAATTCCATTTATAAATATTTTTCTTTTACAAAAAAAAAACACAAAAACATTATTGAAAATGTCCGATTTTCCCCACATACATGGATTTTACAACAGTTGTGAAAATCAATATAATCAATATAATTTCACCTCAAATTCTTATGGATATTTCAACAACAACTATTTTTTAAACGATTCGAATTTTGAACCTCAAAATTTTCAAAATGATGACCAACCTTCAAATCTTGAAAATAGCATTTCATCTTTACTTGAAGCTACACAACAAAATCAAATGATAAATGAGTTATGCAATTCACGTTTGTGCTATAACTCGAATCAAAGTTTTCAAAATAATCAAAATTTGAATTCACTTCAAAATTCAAATGATTTCGAGTGTAACCCATGCCAATTCAATTTCGAGCTTCAACATGAATTTCAAAATCAAAATGAAAATGAGATCCACTTTTCAAATAATCTTGGTAATGGGAATAATCTCGACTACGATGCGATTGAAAAAATTTGCCCTCAACAAATCCAAATCGAAAATTCTCAAGTTAATAACTAAAAATTGGATTTTGTTGAACAAATGAACGAAATTTACGATGATCACACGGATTTGTTGTTTGAAACATATATGAAACAACGTGAAAAACAAAATCAAGCCCAACGTGTGACGAGTCAAATAATAATCCATCTTTTACCACAATTGACAATTTTCAAATAACAACTTTTGAAACTGAAAATGATGATCTTAATGAAGTTGTTGAAAATACGGTAATTGAGTTGGATATTGATTCTTTTGAGGGTGTGGAACCAAATTTAAAATTCAATCTTCCTTTTCTCAATTTCAAAAATTTGAATACAATAGCTTTGGATTTTGAACTTGAGATACGCAATGAAGTTGTTGATAATCCAACAAAGGAAGACGAATTTAACGAACACGATTTCTTTGGACTTTTTGAAGATGGGTTGTTAGATTCCAAAGGGGACGATTCACATCACCATTTTGAAATCAATAATTTTGAAGAATTTTTCAATGACAAACTTGAATTTCAATTTGGTGAAAATAAATGTGAATTTCAATCAATCGTTATATCTACCCCAAAAATCATCGAAAATAAAACAACTCGTAAGATTTTTAATAAAACGACATTCGTTTTTCCAAAGCCACATTCGACTTCAAAATCTTTTACGGTTTTGTTTTTCGAGCCTAAGCTTTGTCTCGTATACTTGACGAGACAAATGAATCGGTCTTTGGAAGACCGTTCCATTTACTTTTTGGCAATATACTTTCTGATGTCGTGTAAATACATTTCATTTTCATGTAAATAATAATAAACGTTCCTTTTGACTTGGGTTGACTGTGGGGACACAGTCAAAATCAAGTGTGGGGGGAGACTCGTCTTCTTCTGATTTTTGAGGATTAATTTTTCATTTTTCTTCCAAAAACTCAAAAAAAAATCCAAAAACAAAAGATTTTTTTTAGCGTTTTTGATTTATTTTTAGAGAAACTCTATAGGATAAATATATGGTTTTGGTTTATGAAATTGAAATTATTGAAAATTTATTTGTCTTAACAAAAATAAAAATGAAGTTTAATTATAAATAACAATGGTTTAACTAGTATATAGGAAGATTCATACGTCTTAGTTATGAAGTACATCCTAATTGAAAATCTTTGTTTTAAAAGTGGTTGATTTAAAGTAAAGGATATAACATTTTTTTTGCCTTCTAAGTTAAATGTTGCTAAGATGATTTTGCAAAACTCTCTCTCTCTCTCTTTAAAAAAAATATAAAAAAAAAATAATAACATCCAAGTGTTCACTCTCATTTAAAAGTCCTCACGGTTATGCATGGGTGAATTACTTTGAATTTTTGATTATGTGCTTTCATACTCATTTAAAAGTCCTCACGGTTATGCATGTATGGAATACATGTAAAAAAACAGACTTAATAAAAACCACCTACGGTCGATAGGTGTATGCACGAAAGTGTGTGCACTCGCCATGCTCTGTACTCCCCTCACATAAGCCCGAAAGGCAGTGCATGGGTGGTATATCTGGCCTCAGTTTTCCTGACCTAGGTGTGTAATTTTTTTTGCAAATAAGAGAGAGCAAGCAATTGAAATCCTAGCACTATTTTTACTTATTTGATTTGTTATTGAAAAGAAATGAAAATACCACTTTGATAAACTTTGATAATCAACTAAGGATCCATTTTATAATTACACTTTGTTATCTACAGAAACAACAAGTTAAACTATAGTCTATTTGTTATGATAACTTGATTTTTGTTGGAAATTTTGACGAGTAAATGACAAATTTTCAAGATAATGACCAAAATCTATATTTAACTTATTCGTGTCAATTTAAAAATAAATTCTTCATTTGTAAATATTTTCAAAAATTCGCATTCATCTCTTTGTAAACAAATCTTGCATTTTGTAAATATTTTCATCCTACATTTGGATTTTGTGGGTAGTATCCGCTGAAAACCCTCACGAGACAACACTCGTCCTACTGGGGACACCTAGAGGTTTAATGGCTTGTTGCATATGCTCAATGCAATCGTGCTCCCTACGAAAACGGATTTATCCTAGTTTTTCTTTATTCGAGGACGAATAAAAAGATAAGTGTGGGGGTATTTGATGTGCACGTAAATATGCATATTTTTACCACCATATTTAATCTATTTAAATTGAATAAATGATCGTATTGGGTATTTTAACTTGTTTAAACCAAAAATTCAAATTATTCCAAATTGTCACATATTCATCTTCATATATGGGCAAAACGGTCATTTATGTCCATTTTTTTTGAGAAAAATTAATTGAAAATTTGTATATATTTTTATAGGAAATTGATCTCAAATACAAGTGGTTTCATAAAGATATGCATGCACAAAATTAATACAAAGAAATAAAGATGCAAATAATTCAAAGTGAAGAACATGGAGGACCCCACCTACCCACCTACCTTAATGTACAAATTAAAGGCTAATGCACATGCTTTTGGAGTTAATGGCTTCATGTACACTTAATGGGGGATTAAGACATGTTAATGATAACTTGGCCTCCACACTTCTTAAGGGGCATTTTGGGCACTCCCCAAAAAAATGAATTAGGGTTTTAACACTTGTATAAATACCCCTTATGTTTCATGTAGCCATCTTCCTCTTAGTTAGTTAGTTTTAGTTTAGAAAATAAATCAAAGCTCTCTTTCATTCCATGGCTAATTAGCCATTTTATTTCATGTAATTTTATTTTCTTTTATGTAATGTTAATTCTCTTTTATTTACATGATTCTTCTCTTCTTATGTAATAGTGTAGATTTACCTTTATGCAATTAGATTAGTTGTCTTTTCCATTAGCTTTCATTTTCCTTTCTTTTTGCTTTCATGTTGCTTTCTACATTTGTTGATTTGATAACAAATATGAGAGCTTAATGCCTACAATTTAGGGGTAATGAAGCTCCCTAGTATGTAGATGCAACATTTTGATGTTTATACTCTCTTTTTATGCTTTAATAGAAACGCCTGAAGTGGTTTAATGATGTTGTTTGGCTTTGAATTTGATAGTCTATGTTGTTCATAACAAATAGGCTATGCTTAAACAAACATAACACAAATTGCCTCTTCATCTAAATATGATTATGGCAAAGAAGTGAATGTTGAAATTGAAATTTGATAGCCTATATTTCTAAACAATAGTTAATAGGCTATGCTTAAAATAGATTTTTATTTCAACTTTGTTGTCATATTTCATGAGAGTTAAATGTGTATTAGTGGTTGTGTTATAGTTTGATGGTTTATATTGGCCTAATTAATAGCACAAATATATCATACTTATGATAAACACATCAGCTAATTACACTAATGAAAAGAAAAGAGAGATCATAACTTCATTTTGTCGATTTATAAGATCTAGAGAGTGGATTTATCTCTAAATTGTTCATTTAACTCTCATATTTTTATCATTTTCTTTTGCTAGTTTTTGTTAGGTAGCCAGTGCGCACGACCGATAGCTCCTTCTTCTATTGAAATGAGAGGGCCCAATCAAGTTCCTATATCTCAAACCTCCGGAAATGAGTCGTCTCTCCTTTGAGATTGGCCGGCTTCGCCACCTCTCCACTAGCTCAATTGAGTATCTAACTCAACTCTGATCTTTCGTATCATTGTGATGTTCCTACAAACGTGCGGCCTTCCTTTGAGATTGACTCCATCTTCCCACCACGCTGTAGTGTAGCAGGGCGAAATCTCTGATGGGTGCTGGTGCCCTAGGTAGCTGAGTCTGGGTTGGAGGTCTAGTCTGGAGACCCACGAGTACGACTAGCTGCTCTGACACCGGGATTTCCGCTGCCTTAAAGAAGGAGCGATCCAAGTAAGTGGAAGAGAGCATACCTCGAGATAGAGGGCAGGAGCGATCCATAATCATCGACAAGGAGGAAGGCTTAGATCATCAGATGCAAGTTCATCTCGATTGGAAACTAGAGCACATAATCAAACTTGGCTTTGTTGATCCGCGTAGACAGAGAGGACACGTGACTTTCGTCATTCTGCTGTGTGGGCTTTTGCCAATTCACGTATAGCACCAACTCTGGCATCAGTATGTGACAGCGGATCATTCGGTAGCTAGGCTGGGTGACAAGTAGCTGACTCAGTCGCGATACTGCTTGCTTAACACATGCAAGTCGTACGTTGTTTTCAATTCGATCCCCAGTATAAACATTGGCTAGCTACTTGATTTTCAGCCGTAGTTTGCTGGAATCGGAATCGTTGAGAACAAAGTGGCGAACGGGTGCGTAACGCGTGGGTAAAACAAGCCATCAATCATAAGACTTTTACATAGTTAGATTCTCACGTGTAAATAACAGATTATCGTGCTCCTTCTGCAATCTAGTGCCCGGGCCGAGGCCCAAGCGCCAATTGTCAATTGTCAGCAAAACGGACGCAGAGAGATTCCTCTACGCCCATTTCATTTAAGACTTAGAGTTTGAATTCTTTTCTTTCATTTCTTGAATCATTGAAAGAAAACTTCAATCGCGATTGGGAAACCCTATCGATTCTACGGAAATTGTATCATGTCGATAAGAGAATCAAAATGACAGATAAAAGAGCACTACTATACAATGAGAAAAATGTATGGATAGACACAACACCAAAACCAAGTCCAGTATAAACATTGCAGGCGGGAACGGAGATGGAACGGCGGAATAAAGAACATTTTGGGCGCAGGTTCAAATTTTCGAGGGCCATAACTCTTGGCTCGTTTAGAGTTACGGGAGCCATAACCAGTCAAAAGGAAGCTCTCTATGAGTTCTACAGCTCTGACGGCTTTAAGCCGTCACCGGTTAGTTTCATACCCCAAAAATCCTATCCGAACCTCATTCGGGTCTTGGAAGCCCTTCGTTTTTTTCATCACGTGCATTTTTTCTGTAAAACGGGATCCCAGTGGCTGGTCTATGATTTGCCATCGCTGGAGAGTGGTGCACCATGGTAATTCTCCGTTTCATATCCATGCACCCATTTCTAAAAGTCGTACTGGTGTAACTGGTTATTCCTTACCTCGGGACCAAATTGGTTATTGGGCAGTCAAAATTGTGACAGGCGTGCCTGACGCTATTCCTATAATAGGAATTGGCCGGCTTCGCCACCTCTCTGCTAGCTCAATTGAGTATCTAACCCAACTCTGATCTTTCGTATCATTGTGATGTTCCTACAAACGTGCGGCCTTCCTTTGAGATTGACTAATACTCTCTCATGGATTTATTGGCGCTGCACTTTTTTTCTTGGTAGGAATGAGTTGTGATAGAATACATCACAGTTGGCACTGGAATGATAGCAAGCATCCCCCACTAAAGTACATCCAGTTAATAAAAAGAAGGAGCTAGGATTTTTTAAGTCAGAATGAGTCCCCGGGACCCCGGGACATTCGGATTCTGAACTGGAAAACCGGAGCAAGATTGCTTGGTACCCTTTGTACTGTTTGCAAGCCTTTTCCCCTTGGACAGATAGCGTTGTCAAGCTACCCGCACCTGTCTGGTCCGATCGTTTAGCGGCTCTTTCTAAGAGACGGGAATGTAAATAGAAAACATCCCCAGGGAAAGCCTCACGGCCTGGTGGTCGGCGTAACAATAATGACATTTGTCGATATGCCACCGCCTGTTTACTAAGATCATCATATATTATTAATGCATGCATGGAATTATCGCGGAAATATTCCCTAGTGAGGTAGCGTAGCTCTAACATCCAGTATATTAATTGGGACCTCTGGAACCTCCATTCATCCGACCAGATGTGTGGATAACGAGTTCTAACTATTCACTCTCGACTTTGGTATAATTTGATTGAATAGAATTTTAAAATCATCAATTCCCTCTGGATCGACCCGTATTCGCCACGTGCTACATTCGTACACCGTGCGCTTGCGGTTATTTTTATTTCAAAATTCGTTCGACGATTTTCTAAACCGATAGAATTTCCGTCGACGAACAATATCATCCATTATCATCCATTCATATATAAGCAATATCATCCATAATCATCCATTCATATTTTTATTCAAGGTAACCAATATCATCCATTCATATATAAGCAATGATTAATAATCACGCCAAATATAATTAATTTAAAATGAATTAAATTAATTACATCATTTCTAATTAATTTAAAGTGAATTAAATTAATTACTTCATCTTTAAAAATCTTTCTTATATTACCATTGATTAATTAAAAATTAATTAATTAATTATCCTCTAATTATTCACCTTAATTAATCACCCTTGATTAATTATTCCTTAATTACATTCAAGTAATTATCATTTAATTAATTTTACAAATTAATTATGATTAACCAAATACAGTAATTAAACTTTAAATTACTTTATTATTAATTAACAAAAATTAATTACATTACTTCTTAATTAATTACATTAATAAATCCCTTCATTTATTAGTTATTTCAAAATAAATCCATTCTAAATTACACATTAATTATAATAATTAATGATCTCTAATTACATTTTCTATTTAAATTAATTACATTAATTAATTAATTTTCAATTAAACCATAATTGTTAATCACCCTTGATTAACCCCATTCAGTAATTAACTACCCTTAATTACTTCCCCAAATAAATTAATTACTCCTTAATTAATTATCTCTAATTAATCCCTTGATTAATTTTTCAAAGTAATTATACTCAAATTACTTCCATCATGAAATCACCTTCAATTAATTACATCTAGTAATTACCCATTAATTACTTTCCTAAGTAATTTCTCTCCATTAAATTACGTTAAGCAATTATACTTCACAAATCATCAAATGATTATTCTAAATTAATTAAACTGAATTAATTAACTTAATCTAATCAAATTAAACTCAATTAATCATAATGAGTAATTAATTCCTTAATTACTTCCATAAGTAATTATACTTAACAATTTACACAAATGATTATCGTTAAATTAATCAATCTAATTAATTATTAAAAATTAATCACATTAATTAATTATTAAATAATCTTTAGTTAATAACCTTTGTTAACTATTAACAATTCATTAATTATTTTTCTAAAGTAATTAACTTATTTTAATCATTATTGATTACAAATGAATTAACCATTAATAGTCCATTAATTAAACCCTAATTATTTAATTAAATAAGTGTTAACTGAAACTTAATTAATCCTTTATTGCTCGATTAATTAATTACTAATCATTAATTAAAATCTAATCTTATTTAATTAATGATTCTTAAATTACAAGTTAACTATTCTAAGAATAATTATTCTTAAACTTTTAAGTTTAAAACCCTTAATTACTTTAAGTAATTATCCATTTCATTAATTTATTAAATAATTAATTATCCATTTAATTACCCTAATAATTAAATGAATTACAAATCATTAAATTCTAATTTAACATTAAGATAAAACCTTTTTCTTATCTATGGTTAGATTATCATTCACAAATATATTTGAAAACATTCATTTCCAAATTTAATTTCAAATTTCATTTTATATTCATGTTTTAAAATGAAAGCCAGTTTATCTTCAACAAAATTTAAAATCAATTTAAAACCTTTAAATTTACAAGATAAAGAGTACTTTCTCTTATAAAAGGAATTTTACAAGAGTTTAAACCAAATTCCTTTTTAAATTCAAAACATTTAAATTTTACTTTATCATTCAAAATTGTTAAAACACTTAATTTATAAAACTGAAATTTATTTTAAAACAAAGATTCAAATTTGGATTTGAATCAGATTTAAACTTTTTTTGAATCATTCCTTTACATTTCAAACTCCAATTTAAATTCAAATTCCTTTAAAAACACTTTTGAACACTTAACCCCTTTAAGGTTATTTAAAAAATTTGAATTTAAAAACTTTATTCATTTCCAGCTAAGATTCAAATTAAACTTTAATCCATTATTTAAAATTAGATTTAAAACTTATTTTAAATCTTTGCTTAATACTTTGAATTTTCAGTTTAAAATTTGAAAATAGAACAGGGTTTCTAACCTGTAACAAATCTAACCCGAGCCACACATAAATCACTCGAGCCTAACCAAACCTAGCCTGAGCAAAACACTAAATAACTCGAGTAAAATTTGAGTAACATTTCCATTTGAATTCATTAAAAACTTAAGTACTGACAGGTTTTACACAAATCTGTAACAACAACACACCCGAGCCCACACAACAACTACTTCAAGACCAAGATCCCAACGCTTCGAGAAAAACACGAAACAACACGAATAACACTCGAGTAACCATCTTCTTCCAAATCAACAGCAGATACCCCATGTCCTCCGTGCACCTGCACCAACACTGCAATCAACTTCGACCACTCGCGACGTCTCACGCAAGTTGACGATCACCCCCCAACTCAATTCCGACCCTCAAACCATTTGCAGAAACTCAAAATCAAAATCGAGCTTTAAAGCTCAGACTGGAACCAATGTCGAAAACTATAATCACCTCAATCACAAGACTACGACCACCAGATTGCCTTCACCCCCGGCCACGACTTCTTCCACACTCCATCTATCACCTCCCTGAATTTGGGAAAGCTCGGTCATCTCTAGAGTTCGCGTCGAACAAATTTTATGATCAACAGAAAAACTAGGGTTAAAAACTTCAATGCCTAACCACCATCGCCACAGTGCATTGATCCTCTTCCAACTATTTTTCCCTGAATCTCCTGGCACCACTTCATCATCAAAGAAGATGCTGACCACCCCGACCACCTAGATCGACAAAAACTTCCCAAAACATCATTTATGGTCAAACCAGAAATGCTCAACCAATTTCAAACTAAAAATTCTAATTTTTGTTTTAAAATTCAAGTTTTAGTTTAAGTAATCGGTTTATAATCCTGTATAAATGAATCTGGATGATTAAATTTTTACTTACATAAGGTTTGTTCTGTATTAATTTGAATTTCAAAGACAATACAGAAATTTTTATATTAAATAAAATTTAAACTTTAACTTATGTTATACAGTCATATTTTGTTTGAATCTTAGTCCTTAACATAGCTTAGATTATGAGATCATGATTTTTGATTAGAATTTAAACCTAGAATCTAGAACAGGCAAGAACAAATTTACAACAGCAAGCATGCATTCAGAAACCCATACATATATACAGAGAATTCTATCATATTCATCCAAACAAATCATGATTATCATAGGAATAAATGAGGCAACCATATTTACTTAAATTATTTTAAATAAAAATGTTACTCACCAGTATTAAAGAACAGAGCAACCTTGTTTTTGAAAAGCTTGAAACTGGAATGTGCTTTGATTTGAAAACTTTGAGTTGCTGTGGTTTGCTTTTGATCTTAAAACTCAGTTGCATGTTTTCTTTTTTTTTAAAAACTTCAAATTGAAGATGAATGCAGGCCTGGTTGTTGTTTCAAACAAAAGTGAAGGAACTACAGCTCTTTTGAACATCTTTGAAAATAATTTGCAAAATGATGATCAGGTTAATGATTTGAAGAGGGCTACAGGTGATTGATTTCTGGTTTTGAAGATGATTTCAGATAGTTGTAGTTTGATTTGGTTAGAGAAAATATTGGTTTATGATTTGTTTTTGAGGGAATTCACAGATTTTGTTTTGAACAAAATTTTCTGTTTTGAATAAATCTTCAAATGAATTTCAGATTTTGGTTGTGATTTGAAGAAGATGATTTTTCAGATTTGTTTTGGGGTTATTTGGTTTGAATGTTGGTTGAAGATTTCTTAAGTTATGAAGAAGAATAGAAAAAAAATAAAAGTGAGAAGTAATGTGTTTATATAAATAAATTTTTGATTTAATTAAAATAAAAGAAAATTTAATAGGACACTTGTTCTAAATTTTAACACTTGTCACATTGTTTAATTTATGACTTAACACATGTCATTAAATGTCTTAAGGAATTTACACTTGTAATTTAAGTATTTTATTTTAATTTAAATTGTTTATAAAAGCTTTTAACTTATTTTATTACCTTTTATGTATACATAAATATAAATTTCCCCTTTTTTTTAGAAAACTAAAACAAAACAAATAATAAATAAAAGCTTATCCAAATATTTTTTTTAATATCCGTTCTTTTGAATTTCAAAACATTAAATCAAATTTAAATTAAATTATAAAAATCCAATTTAAAAAAATCAAGTTATATATATATATATATATGCATATATAACTACCATTAAAATTTGAAAATAACAAATCCTATTTCTTATAAAATTTATTTATGTTTACAAAAACTAAGTATTATAATTATTATTTGAAAATAATAAATTTAACAATTTTAAATAATTTATAAAAGAGATTATAAATCACTTCTGTTACTCAATAAATTAAGATCATATGTAAATTGTATTTTAAACTCTTATATATAATTTCAAGCACTATTTAAAAAGAATATAAAACAAATCTTTTATGTTAATCTAATTTAGGTTCATATTTAAGTTAATTAAATATAATTTTAAAACAAGTAAGATTTACCTTAAGTATTTACAAACTATATAGATATTTATTAAATTGCTTTGAAAAGCTAAATGTTAAATTTAAATAGAAATTCCCAATTTACCAAAAATAAATTAGAATTAGAAAATTGCTTTATTTACTAAATTCCAAACAAAAGCTTATCTATTTACAATATATACAATTATATATATATATATATATATATATATATATATTATAAATAGAAAACAATTTATTTGCTTTAAAAAGATAAAATCTACCAATTTAAGTATTTATTAAAGAAGATTATTAAATAAATTCAAATTTTATTATAAAAAATTATCAAATCCATTTAATTTTCAACACAGATTATTAAATTTATATTGCCAAAAATTCCGGGATATCACACCGGTAGCGACTAACTATAGGCAATATAAATTCGAGAGTTATCAGGTGCTTTGCGATGTGCTCAAATGATATGATACTTACTTCATTGCCAAGTATTGATGAATGTTCCAGATGACTCTGAAGATTATCTTGGCTAGATCCAACGTCGTAAACAAATTGCTAATCCCAATAAATGCAAGTCTAACCTAATCCTAGATGTCACTCAACGGTTCATTGTAATAAATTCTACCAAATTTTCCCTTCTTCTTAAAACCCTTAAATTCTATAAAAATAAAATAAAATCAACCTAGAAGTACACAAGCAATTGGAGATAGACAGATCAAGCAAGGCTAGCATTAGGAGGGGCGAATCTTGGGCAAGTATATATTTAAAGTAATTAAGGGTTACGGTGAGTGGGAACAAAATTAGGTAGATGATTATCTACAGTTTAAAGTACTCTATCCTATATGATCTAGGATGCTATAAATCTAATTTTAAACTGCAAACCCCTAAAATTAAAATATGTAATCCAGGGCAGAATTGAAATCGCTGCCAACTATTAAAATTGATATTGATCTAGCATGCCTTTAGATTTGTTAACTATGAGCTCTAAAACCTATAAGCCCTAGATTGAAAATTTTGAATTAAAATTTGAGAAATATTGGTTGGTCATTACAATTACTAGTTACTGTAAATGAAAAAATCAACAAATGCAGGGGTAAGCAATTAATGTAAACCCAAATTAAAAAATCGAAATCAAAATATAGCAAAAATCCTAATTTTTTACCATATCCAATCGACCCTTACCCCGAGCGGTCGACCGCAAGCAGTTGACCAATTAGGGTTAGTAGTCGATCAGTTAGCATGTAAAATGCTAAATTTGAACCTCGGCCTAACTCGTAGATTGTAATAAAAATTATATAATTTGAAATGGAAATTATATAAGCATGAATTATTGTTTGAGATTATTTAGAGGCAAGGTGTGCGAGATAGAAATAGTAGGGAAGCTAGTACCTATAAGAGGACAATAGGTCATTGTGGGGTTAGATAAATGTTGTTTACTCAATTTAGGATCAAGTAATCGATGGGAGCCGATGTATTTTTGCAAATGGCACTTACAGGAGTTTCCAGGTGGGCATGCAACATTGACGAGGATGTCGGATGGAGTGGGTCTGGCGCAATGGGAGTCCTAGTATGCACGATTTATGACTCACGTGATACAGTTAAAATGAAGGATCCCGAATCGTGCAATAAGAGGTCAACTCTACGATCAAGAGGTGGAAGTGGATGCAGTCGACGAGACATACTGGTGAGTTGGCATTTTGGGTTCTTCCTCTCCAAATGTAGTAATGGGGAATCGGTTCCCCGGTAGCCTAGTGGCAGTGATAGTGGTGGGATTTTTTTTCCACACCAACCTTGTGGTGGTGTATTCATGGTTGGCAATCAAAGGGATGGTTTTTCCATTTTTAGTAGCATTATGGCAGTGGTTACAAGTTCTAGCAACCTAGAGACATTGTTAATAATGAGTAGCTTTGAGAATGGTGGTCGATCGTTAGATGTGAGGATCGATCTTTTGTTCGATCCATTATAATAGCCTACATAAATTATACTATAAGAATGTATTAAACAAGAACCCCTAGGTTATAGACCTATAGAATTCATAAACACTTATAGTACACCTTATGTCATATAGAATAGAGTTAAAGTTAACTACATATAATCCTCACACAATAAACGTGTACTTATTCACAAGACTTATGTTTGATCCATCCACTTCTTTATGTTTTCCCCACTATGGGATAATAGGTAAGCAGTTGTTTGTGCATAGTATGTGAAGAAAGGAGCTACAAATTGGGGTTCTCATACTATTTATTATTCATTATGGAGTTACTTATTGTATTGAAAGCCTATAAATTCATATTGTATTTTGGAAATAGTGTATATGGAAATTAAGTATATCGAAGACTGTTTTATGAAATGTTTATTTTTTGTACTTATATATTTATTCCTTCCGCTATAAGATCAAAAAGTGTAGAATATCTTAGAACTTACCTATATAATTGTGCTATAATTTTTTTTTTAAAAACCCAACAGACATTTCTTAGCATGACGCAATTACAAAAGTCACACTAGACTGTGGATGGTTGTGTTGGAAAGTACGGGTTGTAACATTTAGTCCTAGAGCTTAGATTTAAGATCCCCTAGGATTTATGGACGTGGTGAGGGAACGTGCTTGAAAGTTTTTTGAAAAAGGTGGTTTTCGAAAGGTTTTTCGAAAAGTTTTCAAAAATGAATTTTGGAAACACACATAGATAAATATATGTGTATATATATAAGTTTTCCAAAAGCTTTCCAAAGATTTTGTCTATATATCGTAATTCTCTATATTCAAGGATATACTATCTTTGGGAAAGTTAAAAATAATTCCCAATCAGCGATAATAAGAATGACTAAAAGTTTTAAAGGAATGGCTGTAGAAAGGCTGCTAAGAATTCGAGCATGAACATTCTTATATGGTTCCGTCGGTATCTAAAGCGAGGAGATAAGATGAGCCTAACCCAACTAAGGGAGCATAGTTATAATTTTCTAATATGTTTGTTAGTACACAACAACTTATATATTTTGATTCATAAGGTAATTGTTGGCTTATCCCTTATGTAGCAGAAAATTATGGGTTACGGTAAATGTTAAGATTATAACAGTTAAGGTGAAAAATAAACTTTTCACGTTTATTGGAGTTTATCCTATTAAGAAAGGCTAGTGGAGATTTATATACCAACTAATAGTAGCAACTAAATTATGGACTTAAGAATGAGTATAGAAGATTAGTACCCTAAGACCCATAAAATAGGAATATGATGTTGACAGCATTAGGAGGAGTTTACAAATTAAAGAAATATTTCCTAATTAAATTAGAAACTATGTTATCATATTGGTTTTAGTCACTAGGACTCCTGTTTATTTAGAGCTATGGCTAGAGTATTTCCATATTGAAGTTCGACAATGCATTGTAAAATAAGTTTGAGTAAACCATCTTTGAAAAGGAGGATAGTAACCTTATGAACTTAAGCATTTTTAGATTTAAGTTGGCTAAGGGTAATTAAGTGGCTATTATCTACTCTAATTTAAGTG
This sequence comes from Allium cepa, assembly GCA_030765085.1. NCBI lineage: Eukaryota > Viridiplantae > Streptophyta > Magnoliopsida > Asparagales > Amaryllidaceae > Allium > Allium cepa. Next base: position 376,562,574 of record CM060931.1, read on the forward strand.
ACAAACCAATAAAAATGTTTTCTAAAAGTTAGAAACTATGGATGTCTGACATTTAAATGGAAAGAGAAAGTGGAATATGATTTAATATAAACTAATCAGACAAACTTTAGGGAATTTGTTTAAAAAGAAAAAAATTAGAAAATTGGTTAAAAGTGGATTTTTCAATAATCATTTTAAAGCTTTTGTTTTGTATTTTTGGCACATTATTACACTTGCCCTCAATGTGCACTTTACTTTTTACAATAGGAGTTTTGGAAAATTAAAATTAAAATCGAGAAGTATGTAAGAACTATCTTTTGAACTGTTTTTATAAACAAAACATAGTTATTACTTGAAAATGTCTTTTATTTATGTTTTTGTCAATCTCTAAAATAATAATTGTAATAAGTTAAAAATACCGCATTTTCTTTGAAAATACGTTATTATGGAAAACTTCTATGTAACACATTTTTAAATTGGTGTGTTTTATGTACATTTTGCTAAATTAAGCTTAACCTTTTTTGATAATTTAATTAAAGAAATATGTTGTGATCTTAGTAAGAAGCAAATGCTTGTTAGAAAGAAAAAATGATGGGGAGATTTATTGTTCGAAAATTTACTAGTTTTATGAAATAAAGTTAAAAAGGTTTTGATTTAGAAAGGGAAAAGTGAAAATACTATGACTATCACTTAAAATAAAAAAGGAAAGAAATAGATCGGAGATAGAGAAATAGGATTGAATAGCCCATTAGGACAGAACTGACTATAGATTTGAACGCCTTAAAATGGTTGGGATAGAGAAAAAAAGGAAACATTGGAATTATTGAAATTTTTAATCAAACGGTTGAATTGGATGGACGGAGTGCTAAGTCAAACTTTCTGTAGAAACGAAGGGTGTGCACTAACTTTTATCTTTTTACCTAAATATGGTTTGAATCGTAGATTCTTTTTGTGAGGAAGTTGGAAATTATGGTTTGGGTAAAACATATTCCAGAATAAGGAAAGAGTAAGCCAAGATGGTTATTGTTAAGGGATGCTATATATGCAAGAAGTTTTATTCGGTCTGTAGTGTAAAAAGGGCCAAGTAGGGGTTTACTTTAATTTATATATAGATAGTTACAAAGCGGCAATCCGAATATTGGTCAGTACTATGTAGTTAAGGATAGGATGCCAGGAGGCTACAGGCGGGCCAGGCGGACTTGGTGGATGCGAGTGGGAAGTCATATTAAAGGAAAAGCAATTCCCATAGCAGAATTATTTGGTGATAGTATTGGAAATTGGTTTCCACAATAGCCTACGGGTAGTGTTACCTTATTGGACTTTATCATTGTAGAGATGTTCCAAGTATGCCTGTGTTAATCCTGGAATTATATGATTAAAAATTTGCATATATTTGAATATCGAAAATATTGCATATTTGTAGTCCTTGAAACTTGTAGATCATGTGATAGTCATAGATTTGTTGATTTGAATAATGTGTGCAAGTAAAAGGTAAATTAAGTAGTCACGGTAAATTGTTGGGATTTAGGTGATCATAGATTTTGTTGGATGATTAATATACGTTAGTAGACATAAGTGAAAGTAGTGACAAATTGGAAACGAGATTTAAGTAGTATTTTAATTCATTGGAATGTGGAGGGTTGAATTGCAAATTCCTATGATTTATCAAGTTTAGATTTATAAATAAAAGTGTATTATTTGAAATGACAAGGAGTATGCCCAAAAATAAAGAGATGCATAAAATATGGATATTTACCATACTTTGTACTGTCTATTTCAATAATTATGAAAAATATAATTCCTTTTAATTCCAAACATAACACAAACTCCTTTCAATTAAGACATAAAAATTTACACTATCAATCGTTCCTTGGGTAGAGATGTAGTACCAATGCATTAAAATACAAAAATCCCTAAGTATAAATCAAAGTATTGGTCATAATGTTTATTAGATTAGATGTAGAGCAATATTCCGTATTGAACCATGAAATAATTGGTATAAAGTGTAAGATCCTTTGTTCTGTAAAAAGGCCTCATTTATGTCAGGACATTAAGAGATGGTAAAGTGTAGGAAGTTCCAACCACAAAAAGCATCGTAGATGAGATTTTAGTCAAGATTATGCAGCAGATGGTTAACTCAAGAATTTGAGTCACAGACATGAGAAAAATATTGTTATATGCACGCACTAGGAATGCAAAGGTTATTTTCATAGAAAACTAGATCGAAAAATTCTTGAAAATATTTAAACGAAGGGATAAAAAGTATTCTTCTGAATTATCCATCGGTTGGGCAGAGGACTATCTACTTAAAAAATTCATGGAAGACTATCTCATAATACACAACTGTGGGCATAGCAATCACGCGGAAACAAAGTACTACTTAAGTGATTATTACCAATACTAGAGTGGTTCTAAGTTATGACTTCAATAAATTTTGGGACTTTTATTATTAAGGTTAAATGGGAAAATAAACCAAACTTTTGTAGAATTCAAGATAGATCCCTATAGACTGTAAACATGGTACCTAGGAACTAAGATTTCTGAAGGACTGAAGAAACAATTCAGAAGTAAAATGAGCTGGCCTAAGTCAAACCAAATTGGCAAAGGGGTTTTGCTATTTTCAACAATTTAATAAATCAACAAGTTTGGAATCTTTAGCTAGAGTGGATAAATAACAAAGAGCTATATAGGAAGTACTACAGAAGGAAACCATGTCCGCATTCATGTTGTCTCACTTGGAATCTAGATGTTTAAGTGATTAGGTATATCACTGGATGGGTAAGACTATGTTGTGTATTGACGTTTCATAGAGCTACAATTTGGTCGAAGCGTATATATGCTCAAGTTATTTAGCATGGTTCATATCGACACCATTTGAGTTAGTAGAAAGGATTATAGAGAATTACTTATGCACATACGTTTGGATTAATAAAGATTTATGTCGTGATAAAGGATGAGGAGTGTTGTGACGACCCGATGTTCTTACCATAGAAAATCACATCATTTTTAAGAAACAAAGGGATAGAAAAGAGAAAAGAAAGAAGAGAAGAAAGAAACAACATCAGAATCTAAACAGCGGAACGAATAAATTATATTAATCACATAATACATTACATAGTACAATATACATCAGAGTTACATAACATAATCAACACATACTAGACAGTTATAAACACCTGTCTAGTCATATAACTAAATACAACAAAAAGACAACAACTCAGAGAACACACAGCGAAATACTATATAACTATACGCAGAAGCCTCCTGCTCCATTTCTCCTCCTGAATTCGTCAAAGCCAACCTGAATTCCCCTGGCTACTCGTAAAAATTTGAGTACCCAAGAGTTTAAGAAAAACAGAATAAACTCCGGGTCATACATGGGTCTGGTGTGAGTAAACGGTTAAAGTTGCTTAACTTTAAAAACCTTTTGAAAGAAAAGGTATCACGTAAGACTTCCTACACATAAACATGGAAAAGTTTTTACCTTACGCTTACCAAAACATTTGATAGGAAATCCAATGATATTATAATAGTGTCTAGGGTTTTCAAATAAATAAGAAATAGCCGAAATTGTTACATTTATTAAATTCCAGCTACTAGCCACAAAAGTGCGTAATACAATCAAAACCGTTGGTACTTATTGGATTTTGGATTCCATACAATGGCATGGCTACTGGGGTAGTGACCTTCACAGTACGTGGCCTAGATCACCGTACCGAGGAGTACGCCCGCTCTCCTGCAACACAAAGCTGGACCCATTCCTTACTGAACAGTTTCGAGTAAGACAACCCTGACGGATGTAGCTATTCAACCGCCCACACAGCCGAAATAAAAGGGCCCTCTAGACAGGGGTAACTCTTACTCTCAAGTGGGGGCTACACACGAAGCCTTGCTGCACCTCCCCTGTTTTAGCCATTCCCGGTTGATGAGGCTTGAGGCTACGATTACCTTTAATTGAACACCTCACTTAGAATGCTCATCGTCCACTTGACGATGTTCTGAAAGCATTCAATCCATACAAGTTCGTTCCGGGTTCGAACGAAACCGAAGGCATTATCTCGTTACACTCATTTGGAAATCACCCTCAGAGTTAACGACAATAACCCTTGCACTTTGAATCACTATCTCAAACCTATAAGAACTAGTTCCGTCAAACTCATCACGGAATCACCCACAGAGTTATACTGATGTATAGTCCTTACACCTCGAGTCTTCACAAAGCTCTTCGTTAATCCACGACCTAACGTTAATTTGGATCGATGTGGTTTTCGGATATCCAAATATGGAAACCCGATCCCGATCTCATCGAAATCCAAAGTGTATCTTTTAGGTCCAAGTTGTTTAAAGTTAAACAATTCAATTCAACTATCTATATACACACAGAATAGATAATTCACAAGTCATAATTGATAATCACATTATCAAATAAACAGATGATCCACAACAAAATAGGTAATCCACATCATTATCACAATAGATAATCTATATTACCATCACAACGCAACCAAGCATTCGTACCACATAACATTATTTATCTCATTCCTGAGATTACATCCATACAAGACAATCAATGTCACCCATTCATACATAAGCAATGATTTACTTAATCATAACATAATTAATTTAAAATGAATTAAATTAACTATCTCTATCTCTAATTAATTTAAAGTGAATTAAATTAATTACTTCATCTTTTAATTAATTTAAAATTAATTAAATTAATTAGCTCCATCTCAATAAATCTTGCTTAAATAAACATTAATTAAACCAATTAATTAATCACCATCCTAATTAATCAACCCTGATTAATTTAACTCTTATTCAAATAATTAATCCTTAATTATTCTCCTTAATAATATCAATTAATGAACTTTAATTAATTACTTCCATCAATTAATTAACCATAATTAATTACATTATATGATTAATTAATTACATTAATTAATCATGCTTAAATTAATTGCTTTCAATTATCAACTTTAATAAATATAAACAGTAATTAATTATTCTTAATTACTTCTTAATTACTTTTAATTACTTTATAAATTCTTTGATTTATCACACCAAGTAAAAAACCCTTAATTACTTTAACAAGTAATTATCCATTTAAAATTTCTTCCCATTCAGTGATTTACTTTATCTCAATTACCTCTGTAATTTATCAATTTCTTTTCTTAAGTAACTAGCCTTATCAAAACTTATTAAGTAAACATACTTAATCATTTGTCAAGTGACTATTCTTAATTAATTAACAAAATTAATTAACTTACTTGATCACACTCATCTCATCAATTATAATTGAGTAATTTATCCCTTAGTTACTCTTTAACCAAATTAATCTTCAATTAACAGATTAATTATCTTCAATTATTAATTAATAAACCATAATTATTAATCAATTCTTTAATACAAAGTAATTAATCACTAATTACTTTTATAACTAATTAACTTTAATTAATCAATTAATCATCTCTTAATCATTAATAAATAAACTTTATTATTAATTAATTACCTTAATTACAAACTCATTAATTCATAATTAAAATTAATCAATCCTTAATTACAATTAATTAACCTTTAACAATGGATAATTAATTCTTAATTAACTTGTATTATAGATTAATAACCTTTTAATTATTAATTAAGAAAACCAAATTAAAACTTAAATACTAGTTTAATTACTTAATTAATTACTTAATTAACCCCTTAAAATAATAATTAAATTAATTAACTAAACTTAAAATTCTTAATTAACTAACTAATTACAAATCATTAACACTTAATTATTATTTAAAATAAAACATTAGCTTAAATTAATCTTGAAAAACTTTACTTAACATAAGTCATTAATTAGTTTAAAAGTAATCATTAATTACTCTCCTTTAATCATTAATTAACAATTTCTTAATTACCAGTTAATAAATTACTTAAACCTTTAATTGTTAATTATAAAATCATTTTTCATTAACCAATAAAAACATTCCCTTATAAATTTCCTTTTATGTTTCCAAAATAAGTTTGAAAATAACATCAACTTAACGCATGTAGACAAATCATACAAATTCATTTATAAAAACAATTCAATTCAAAAACAAGAATTTTAATTTAACTTAAACTATTTAAAGTTTAAACTTACTTATTTTAAATTACAAATCTTGTTAAACATTTAAATTTGGATCCAACCCATGTATACCTGAATTCAAGTACAAGTACATCTTTTTTTTTAAAACAGTTTGATTTTAAATTTTAAAAGCTGTTTCAGTTTAAAACTAAAAACTGTTAAAACATAACAGTATAAACCCACATGTAAAAACCCCATAACCCACACGAGCTATTCCCCGAGTCATCTACCATATGCCCCGAGTCCCTCTTCGAGAAAACAACAAAACCAAAACAAAAACACACCCCATTGACACCACAGCCCACCCATGCACCTAAACTAGTGCCGGAACCACCTCCGGTCATCGCCGACTTCAGCGACACGTCATCCAAGCCCCCTGCAAACTCCTACGACCAACAGAACCCCACTTCTTGCCTCAATCCAAAATCGAGCTCCTCATGGTTCACAGAAGCCCAAACATCATCAGAACATTTCCCAAATCCTACACCTCCGATCAACATTTACCGCCACGATCGCGGCTAGTGCTTGCCGACCCACCACTCCTCCTTCCCCCAAAATCCCTTACAACTCGATGCAAAGATGAAGATACAGTAGTTTAATATACAGCAAGAACAAAAAATAGGTTTAAAAAAAATCTCGAGCATATTCGAACTTCATAGGGGATTACAAATTCTTTAACCATTTTTGCAGCACTCTCCAATCCAAACCCTAGCTTCATCAAGAATCTCAAGCAACCCAGATGCATAAATCGACTGATTTTTGCAATAACCCAAATACCAGATAAACCCCAATTCCTCACTTAATACAATTTCAAAAAAAAATTGATTTTCTTTCTAAAATTCATAATTCACAGTGACATTCCCAATTATATAATTATTTTAACCAAATTAAACACTTGTTTTCAAACATTGATGTACATTCTTTACTGCATTATTTGTTTCTAGAAGAATTTTCAAACCAGAACTTAGTTTTATTTCTGTGTTCTTATTTTATACTAATCCAACTTATTTTGCTTGAATAAAAATCCTACTGTTCTTTTAAATAGAAAAATCTTTTAGTTCTAACCGTTCTCTAAATTTTGCAGTAGGAAAAAAAATAAACTGATAAGACCAAGCATGCACGGATTCAAAGCCATACATCACATTGCATGTTTATATACAGATAACAGAGGCAACTTATATAAATAAAGATCATCATAACTTATATGCAACATAAAATATACAACTTAATTTTTTTTGTAAATTGTTTACTCACAATTTTTAAGGAATGCAGGGGTTTGATGAAAAACTGGAACTTCGCAAAATGCATTGAACTTGTTGCTGAAACCCCTTTTTGAAACAGAGAAGCTTTAAAACTGAAATGCTCACATCAGAAATGCTTCGGGTTTACTTTGAATACTTGCTAGCTTAACTTCTTGCTTCAAATTCCATCTTAAAAACTTGCATGCATATGAAAAATTGAGGCAGACATTGAAAGTGCAGAACTGGGTTGATAACTTGCATCAACTTTTGAAAACAGGGAGTGGTGTTTGAATTTGAGGAGTTTATTTTTTTTGAAAATAAACTACAAACATGCAGTTTTGATTTGCACTTGAAAAGAGTTACAGGATTTGGTAAACAGGAATTAATATTTCAGGTTTTTGATTTGAGCATTTGTTTTGAATTGAAGAATTGATGTAGGTTTGGGAAAATGTTTTTCAGGAAAACAAAATTTGCAGAATTGTTTTGAGGATTTTTTGAAGATTTGCTGATTTTTGGAATGAGTGAAAGATTGGCATGGATATTTCTAGTTTATTTTTTTAGGGATGAACAAAAATTTTAAAGAGAAAGAAGATGGAGAGAAAGGATGTTTATATAGGTAATTTCAGATTTTATTAAATTAAAAAGAAAAAATAGAAAAATAAATGGACACTTGTCTATAAATTACTCAAATGTTGAAGCACTTGTTGACATGGTGTTTTAAAACTAAACACATGTCAATTTTTATTTAATTTTATTCCAAAAGAAATTTAAAAGCCCTTTTTAAATTAATTTCCTATTTACTAATATGTTTTCTTAATTTAAAAATATGCTTTTCTAATTAAATTAGTAATAAACAAATACATTTATAAATTTACAAATGTTTTCTAAATTTATACAAATACAATCTTTGAAAATAAAATAAAATAAAATCAATTATAATTTAAATAAAATTATATAAATATTGCAAACTTATTTTAAAAAATGCTATTTCAAAAGCCTTGCATTTATTTTTATTAAATAAATACAAATCCAAATTTCCATATATAAATTTCTATAAAAAGAAATAAAATGAATCTTATTTTTAATTAAAAACATTATCTATATATTTTAAGACCAAACTATATTATTATTCTATTTTAAGATGTATGTATATCCTTGAATTCTAATTTATATTCAATTCAAAGTCAAATTTAAAAATCAAACCTAAAAATCAATTTAAATAAATGAATATCAATTTTTAAATAAGCTCAATATTATTTACAAATAATTTATCCTATTTTAAAAATCAATTTAAATACATAGAAATAAATATTTTTAAACACACTTATCAATTTTGAAAACAATAAGCCAATTTAGAATTTATTTATACAAACAAAATTATTATTATTATTATAAAACCAATTTATAACCATAATTAAAATATTATATTATTATTATTTGGTTAATTATCTTTGAAACTAACAATTCATCAATTTCAAATAATTTAAATAAGAGATTATCAACATTTTAAACTCTTGGAAATTCCGAGATATTACAATCCTCCCCCCTTAAAAGAATTTCGTCCTCGAAATTTAAAACAAAGATAATCCACAGTTTTATTTTATTTTAACCAATTCAAACGTACATATCAGCCATACAATATCAATAAAACAAACAATTTCATCCAAATAACCAATTCAATCGAATAAATAACACTAGCTATCCGGAAAAAGATCCAGATAAGCTTCGTAAAATTATCTCGAGTTTCCCAAGTACAGACACAGGAATACTCGCTCTACTAAATGAAAACCATCTATACTGCTAAGCTACTGAGTCTCACTCAGCAAGATCTATAATCTGCACCAAGATATCAAACCACAGACAAGACCGATCAACAACTAAATCCTTCACAGAACTGCTGGTCTCAAAACCAGTGATGACCAAACACGTACTCCCTCAGAGACATGTGAAATATTTTGAATTCCAGTCTTCCAAACTGGCAATTCAACTCTTCAAACCAAAGCACTGATCTCTACAAAAACTCAGAAGAATCCAATATACCTCGGAGCTCACCTAATCTTATTGCTTCCTTTTCCAGAGAAAATCTCAATAACATCGAAGTTTCCAACTTCGAATTCCAAATTCTCCTTTTTCTTAACCTCAAAAACTTCCCATATGATCCTGGATGCCTACAGATTTTTCCTGATCAGCTCAACCTTCGCTGTTTCCTCAACAAACAAACTGGATCAACTCACAAACTGATCCTCGCAAGATCAATCCAAAGTCAAAACCAAACTTTACTATCAACAGTAGAAAACAACTTCTCCCATCCGAAAAAAAAGACAGAACAGACTCACTCGTCAACTTGCCTCAGATTCTGAAAATTAATAAATTCAGTAGAAAACTCTCAAGTCCAAAATACTGCAACTTCCAGTTGCTTCTACTCAAGAACAACAGCCACCTTGCTTCCTCTACACAACTCTGATCTGGAGCAGATGAAAATGCCGTCGAATGGATACAGGCACAGACTAAACATCACATCTCAGAAATAAGGTTCAACAGAAGTTCCAAGAAATACAGAGCTATTTCCCAAACAATCAACCGAGGAGACAACCTTCTAACCAGCTGAATCACTAGCATCACTCCTGACATCAAGTCAATTCAGAACTCAAACTCTAATGCAGGCAAATTTCTAACTTTCCTGAAGATATGTCCAGAAAAATCTTCAGCAACTCCATAACTTCTACATCCACTAGAAATGCCACAAATCCAAGCAAAAGACTATCTAAGAAAATCACCAAACTATCGCAAGTCACTTTTGTGATCAACCAATCCAATATCCAAGATACTGTTCTCTTTCCACTAATCAGATCAGTTTTTCCTCGAGCAACTAATCCATTGAAGAAACAGATCCTCACTGCTGCTTCTGAATCCTACCTAAAGGAAATGCTAAGCCAAAAAGATCTTCCTGCTGGAACACAGAACACTCTCGAGTTGCACTGCTAGCATAGATGCCAAAGACTTCTTATCGCGAATTCTTTGAGAAACTCGGACCTCCAACTAAACACATACATCCTGCTGAACTCAGTTGCAACACCAAAGCAGACACACTTCTTTAAACTTGCTCTAAAAGAAAACATCTTCGGAGACAATCCGTAGTCACTACATCTCATCACGCAGCTACTACTCCCTGAGGTATCAAGATACCATCACTTACTCCTGCCTCACCGACATATCCAAATTCTCAAAAATCCGCTCACACGAGCGCGATCAAACTCACACTTGAAAGATGAACTCCGAACTTTAACAGGTTTCCTTCAGAGATCAAATGAAATCTTACACCAAACTGCACAGATTACTCGATACGGTATTAGGTCTACAGTCTCGACAAATACATTCCAATCTCAGACATTCAAACTCCAACCATTGGTAGTCGTGTTAACCACACCACTACCTCATCTACCATTATAACTTATATTGGAAAACCCGAACAGGTAACCCAACGGATGGGTAGTAATATATATATATATATATATTTATATAGTCATATATAAAAATTACAAGTACGCTCTCTCAAGAAAGACACCACTACATAGCCTAGGTATTCACTCAACCTAATACTCTGATACCAACTGTGACGACCCGACTTTCTTACCACAGAAAATCGCATCATTTTTAAGAAAAAATGGATAAAAAAGAGAAAATAAAGAAGAGAAGAAAGAAATAACATCAGAATCTAAACAACGGAATGAATAAATTATATTAATCACATAATACATTACATAGTATCATATACATCAGAGTTACACAACATAATCAACACATACTAGACAGTTATAAACACCTGTCTAGTTATACAACTCAATACAACACAAAGACAACAACTTAGAGAACACACAGCGGAATACTATATAACTATACGCAGAAGCCTCCTGCTCCGTTACTCCTCCTAAATTCGTTAAAGCCAACCTGAATTCCCCTTGCTACTCGTAAAAATTTGAGTACCCAAGAGTTTAAGAAAAACAGAATAAACTCCGGGTCAGACATGGGTCTGGTGTGAGTAAATATAAACATGCTTAAATTAATTTCTTTTAATTAATCAACTTCGATAAATATAAACAGTAATTGGTTATTCTTAATTACTTCTTAATTACTTTTAATTACTTATAAATTCTTTGATTTATCACACTAAGTAATAAACCCTTAATTATTTTAACAAGTAATTATCCATTTAAAATTACTTCCCAATCAGTAATTTACTTTATCTCAATTACCTCTGTAATTTATCAATTTCTTTTCTTAAGTAATTAGCCTTATCAAAACTTATTAAGTAAACATACTTAATCATTTATCAAGTGACTATTCTTAATTAATTAACAAAATTAATTAACTTACTTGATCACACTCATCTCATCAATTATAATTGAGTAATTTATCCCTTAATTACTCTTTAACCAAATTAATCTTCAATTAACAAATTAATTATCTTCAATTATTAATTAATAAACCATAATTATTAATCAAATCTTTAATACAAAGTAATTAATCACTAATTACTTTTATAATTAATTAACTAACTTTAATCAATTAATCATCACTTAATCATCAATTAATAAACTTAATTATTAATTAACAACCTTAATTGCAGATTCATTAATTCATAATTAAAATTAATCAATCCTTAATTACAATTAATTAACCTTTAATAATAGATAATTAATTCTTAATTAACTTGTATTATAGATTAATAACCTTTTAATTAATAATTAAGAAAACCAAATTAAAATTAATTAATAGTTTAATTACTTAAGTAATTACTTAATTAACCCCTTAAAATAATAATTAAATTAATTAACTAAACTTAAAATTGTTAATTAACTAACTAATTACAAATCATTAACACTTAATTATTATTTAAAATAAAACATTACCTTAAATTAATCTTGAAAAACTTCACTTAACATAAGTCATAATTAGTTTAAAAGTAATCATTAATTACTTTCCCTTAATCACTAATTAACAATTTCTTAATTACGAATTAATAAATTACTTAAACCATTAATTGTTAATTATAAAATCATTTTTCATTAACCAATAAAAACATTCCATTATAAATTTCCTCTTATATTTCCAAAATAAGTTTGAAAATAACATTAACTTAAAACATTTAAACAAATCATACAAATTCATTTATAAGAACAATTCAATTCAAAAACAAGAATTTTAATTTAACTTAAACCATTTAAAGTTTAAACTTACTTATTTTAAATTACAAATCTTGTTAAACATTTAAATTTGGATCCAACCCATGTATACTTGAATTCAAGTACAAGTACATCTTCATTTTTTTTCTTCTAAAAACATTTTGATTTTAAATTTTAAAAGCTGTTTCAGTATAAAATTAAAAACTGTTAAAACATAACAGTATAAACCCACATGCAAAACCCCCAGAGCCCACAGGAGCTATTCACCGAGTCATCTACCATATGCTCCGAGTCCCTCTTCAAGAAAACAAAAAACCCAAAACAAAAACACACCCCACTGACACCACAGCCCACCCGTGCACCTGCACCAGTGCCGGAACCACCTCCGGTCATCACCGACTTCATCGACACGTCATCGAAGCCCTCTGCAAACTCCTACGACCAACAGAACCCCACTTCTTGCCTCAATCAAAAATCGAGCACCTCATGGTTTACTGAAACCCAAACATCATTAGAACATTTCCCAAATCCCACGCCTCCGATCAACGTTAACGGCCACGATCACGACAAGTGCTTGCCAACCAACCACTCCTCCTTATCCTAAAAACCCTTACAACTCGATGCAAAGATAAAGGTATAGTAGTTCAATATACAGCAAGAACAAAAATTAGGTTTAAAACAAATCTTGAGCAAATTCAAACTTCACAGTGGATTACGAATTCTTTAACCATTTTTGCAGCACTCTCCAATCCAAACCCTAGCTTCATCAAGAATCTCGAGCAACCCAGATGCATAAATCAACTGATTTTTGCAAAAACCCAAATACCAGATAAACCCCAATTCCTCACTTAATACAATTTTAAATTTTTTGATTTTCTTTCTAAAAATTCATAATTCCCAGTGACATTCCCAATTATATAATTATTTTAACCAAATTAAACACTTGTTTTCAAACATTGATGTACATTTGTTACTGCACTATTTGTTTCCAGTAGAATTTTAAAACCAGAACTTAGTTTTATTTCTTTGTACTTAGTTTATACTAATCCAACTTATTTTTCTTGAATCAAAATCCTACTGTTGTTTTAAATAGAAAGAGCTTGTAGTTCTAACTATTCTCTAAATTTTGCAGTAAGAAAAAAAATAAACTGATAAGCCCAAGCATGCACAGATTCAAAGCCATACATCACATTACATGTTTATATACAGACAACAGAGGAAACTTATATAAATAAAGATCATCACAACTTATATGCAACATAAAATATACTACTTGATTTTTTTTGTAAATTGTTTACTCACAATTTTTAAGGAATGTAGGGGTTTGATGAAAAACCGAAACTTTGCAAAATGCATTGAACTTGTAGCTGAAACCCCTTTTTGAAACAGAGAAGCTTTAAAACTGAAATGCTCACATCAGAAATGCTTCAGGTTTACTTTGAATACTTGCTGGCTTAACTTCTTGCTTCAAATTCCGTCTTAAAAATTTGCATGCATATGAAAAATTGAGGCAGACATTTAAAGTGCAGAACTGGGTTGGTAACTTGCATCAACTTTTGCAAACAGGGAGTGGTGTTTGAATTCGAGGAGTTTATTTGTTTTGAAAATAAACTGCAGACATGCAGTTTTGATTTGCACTTGAAAATAGTTACAGGATTTGGTAAACAGGAATTAATATTTCAGGTTTTTGATTTGAGCATTTGTTTTGAATTGAGGAATTGATGCAGGTTTGGGAAAATGTTTTTCAGGAAAACAAAATTTGCAGAATTGTTTTGAGGATTGTTTGAAGATTTGCTGATTTTTGGAATAAGTGAAAGATTGGCATGGATATTTCTAGTTTCTTTTTTTAGGGATGAACAAAATTTTTAAAGAAAAAGAAGATGGAGAGAAAGGATGTTTATATAGGTAATTTCAGATTTTATTAAATTAAAAAGAAAAATTAGAAAATAAATGGACACTTGTCTTTAAATTACTCAAATGTTGTAACACTTGTTGATATAGTGTTTTAAAACTAAACACATGTCAATTTTTATTTAATTTTATTCCAAAAGAAATTTAAAACCCTTTTTAAATTAATTTCCTAATTACTAATATGTTTTCTTAATTTAAAATATGCTTTTCTAATTAAATTACTAATAAACAAATACATTTATACATTTACAAATGTTTTCTAAATTTATACAAATACAATCTTTGAAAAGAAAATAAAATAAAATCAATTATAATTTAAACAAAATTATATAAATATTGCAAACTTATTTTAAAAAATGCTATTTCAAAAGCCTTGCATTTATTTTTATTAAATAAATACAAATCCAAATTTCCATATATAAATTTCTATAAAAAGAAATAAAACAAATCTTATTTTTAATTAAAAATATTGTCTATATATTTTAAAACCAAACTATGTTATTATTCTATTTTAAGATGTATGTATATCCTTGAATTCTAATTTATATTCAGTTCAAAGTCAAATTTAAAAATCAAACCTAAAACTCAATTTAAATAAATGAATATCAATTTTTAAATAAGCTCAATATTATTTACAAATAATTTATCCTATTTTAAAAATCAATTGAAATACACAGAAATAAATATTCTTAAGCACACTTATCAATTTTGAAAACAATAAGCCAATTTAAAATTTATTTATAGAAACAAAATAATAATTATTATTATTATGAAACCAATTTATAACCATAATTAAAACATTACATTATTATTGTTTGGTTAATTATCTTTGAAAATAACAATTTATCAATTTCAAATAATTTAAATAAGAGATTATCAACATTTTAAACTCTTGGAAATTCCTGGATATTACAAGTGTAATTGAGGAATATGGATAGGTTTATTTTATAGACGGACAAGGACTGCACAAGATATGTAGAAAAGCATGTACCGCCCAGATACATTAGGGGTAGTCCATGAAACCGAGTTCACAATTAGGAAGCAAAAAAGTAGAAAGCCCCTAATGATTAATTGTGAACTCGGTTTCCTAATTATGAAAACATGCATGAAATTTTTATATAATTTATATGAATTCATATACATACATTTCATAATATGTGAAAACATGCATGAAATTTTTATATAATTTATATGAATTCATATACATACATTTCATAATATATGAAAACATGAATGAAATTATATTTAAACTATTAGGGACACTTAATCATGTCAAATGGAAACAAAATTATTTTATGAAGTTTGATATGAAGGTATTAGGTCTAAAAATTATTTTTGTGGAATTTTATTTTATTTATATGATTTATAAAGAAGTGATTTCTTGATATATAAAAATCAGCCCGGTTTTGTGAAAAAATGATTTGTGATATAAAATCATATCAAAATGGCATAAAAGTGATTTTCGAAGTTAAGATACAATTAAATGTGAATTTATAAATTTAATTATGGATTTATAGATATATGTTCTAAGAGATATGGTTGAGAAATGGAAAATAAACAATGTTTTAAACTATGAAATGAATTATATCAAAAAAAAATTATAAATTGCAATTTGATATACTGGATTTATCTTTAATTCATAATGATTTTTAATTGTAGCTTGAAGACATCCATGCAAAAAGGCTATATTTCTATTTTCTAGAAACTAGCTCAAATACACCGATTTATACAACAATTTTCAAACTATTTCTACTTCCAATTTTTGATGCAATGAGAGTAGAAAGACAATAGAGTTTTATATCTAAATTTAGAAGAAAATGGATTAAGAATCTAATTAAAAAAGAGTGAGAAACAAGCAAAACAAATTCTGAAAATTATATACCACAAGATGTCTGTTTCAGCCGGCAACCATAGGTTGACCAATAGACAACACAAGTGCATCGATGAGGCACATTTTTGTCAAATTTTCTAATTAGACAAAGCAAAATCGAAGGGGTTTGATCCGGGGTTCTTTTGGGTATTCGGGCAGCGTTTAGACTACGTCCATGGACCTAGAATTCCATGCTTGTGTTGAGTTTTGGCATGTTAGTGTTCGATTAAATTTGTGAACTAATTTATAATTTATAAAACATTAGTCAAAGGAAAATTAGAGCTTTATAAATAAGAAAAAGAAAAGGAATTAATAAAACTTTGCTTATTGGATCCATACATAACCATATGGTCGAAGTAGTAGTGAAATTATAAGATGGAGAAAACCTATATGTTCATTTTCTCCCATCTCTTTCTCATTTCATCCACGCACTAAAAATTTGAATATATATCTTTTCTTTATTCCTAAATCTTAGAAACTAAAATCCTCCTCAAATTCAACTTAAATAAATGGGTAATTGGCTAATTATTGAAGATAAACAATTCAGGTAATCTCTTCTATCCTATATCGCATCTATTGGAGTTTTAATTTTAGCTTTCGTCTTAGTTAGTAATCTTGTTTTAGCAATTTCAGAGAACTAAACCTAGGTTGTAGATGAAAACCATTGTCCTAGATGAATATGAGATCTTAGCACTAATTTAAGTTTAATTCGGTGAGTTAAATTCACATTTCCAGACCATCTTTGAATGCTTGTTTTTTAATAGATTTAGATGAATCTTATGTTGAAATGATCTTAATCTTTTATGTTATTTTCATCAATTGCTATGATACTTTTTATTTGCTGAAATCCTCCTCATATTATTTTAATTAACATCCATATGTAGATGTTTTATGCTCGAATGAGGGCTTAATCAGTAATTTAGAAGTTAAGAGAAACAATAGCAGAGAAACGAGCGACGACGAACCACCGGAGTGCCAAAGGAGCCAGCTGGAGGTCGTTCCACGCATGCCTACTAGTGGAACGGTCCCACCAAACCGATGCACCGATGGTGACATGTACTTAGCCCTAGGTCACTCCATTCGGCCCTAAATGTCGTTTGCCTGTTCGTTCGTACGTTTGGCTCCTTTTCACGATTTGCTTGATTTTGAGGTTATTTTTCTTACCTATCTCCTTGCTATGTTGGGATTTTGAATTATGAATTTGTGAATTCATTTTGGTGTTTTTATACCATAGAATTGCTCCATAGGTCCATAGCATAATACATAAATTTTTATGCACTTTTTCAACTTGGATTTCTAAAAGGTTGAATACTAAGTCAAACCATTTTATTGAAATCTTTTTGAAAATGAATCTAACTCCTATATAAAGAATTTTATATATATATATATATATATATATATATTATATTCTCATTAATAGTGGATCAATGGTTTAAAAAATGAATGTATACACACACACACTACTTTATAAACCAATATTTTACGAGAATGATTTGAAGTGAAATCTTTTATAAAATTGCACGACATTGACTGAATGAGAAATTGATTTAAATTGTTAAATAAAACCAGTGGTATGGAAGGCTCGCATTTGTTTTAATGGTTAATTCCCGAATTTGTACAACCGAGCTATTTATATACACATAAGTGGAGTTTCCTATCTTATATTAAACGTTTAAGCAAACCCGTAGGGTATGGCACACATGGTTGTTACTTGTTTGATTGGCATTTGGGAGTACATGACACTTATATCGATGAGTTTATGACTTGCCTTTGGAGTTTTACAGGTCTTGCACCAACCTTAGAGTTTCTATTGGTCTTATAGCTTTCTTGGAGTTTCTAAAGGTCTTATACCTTTCATAGAGTTTTATAGTACTTGTTCCTTTCTCATAGTTTATAGGTCTCGTGCCTATCGTGGAGTTTTATACCCTCTAGCCTGTCTTGGAGTTATTATGGGAATTATACCCATCTTGGAGTTTATAGACATATATGTCAATCATGGAGTTACATGCATGTAGGTAAAGTTATTCACCAATCTTTGAGTTTGGCAACTTTTTCTCATTTTATGAGAATTCTGGATTTCATTTTGTGATTTCAAGATTCAATTTTATTTGTGTTATCACCAAATAGTTTTGGTGATTTTACTCGTAGAAGCTATCTTTAGTTTTTACCTTTGCTGATTTCATCTTCAAGTTTTGAAATATGCTTAACATTTGTCGATATATGACTTGATGACTATATCTGAGATCTAGATCATTTTATCTATCGTCCATCTTGCTAACTCGTTTATTTTAGCCTAGACTAACTCGTTTATTGTTTTACAATACTCGGGTCAGACCAAGATGTTACAAGTCCTTCAGCTCGATGCTTTTAGAGTAGACTTCCTATCAGTTAGCTAGATGTTTACTTTTGTCATTACTATTTATATTGACATTATGATGTATATTATGCCGAGCTCGACTTCTTTTATGTAGATATTCGTATATTTGGGATGCAATACTATTGTGTTACGTAGTCTACATCATGTATTTATTTGTGTCTATTCAAACTTATGTTTATTTGTATTCCACTACATATATTATGTGATTTGTATTTATCATATATTGTTCAAGATTATTAATTTAGCCAACGTAGTTATGTTTTAAGCCATGTTCACCAATGTCGATTGGAGGTGAGGTATAAAAATATATAGCATATTAATCGACATATCGATGCTTGCTTGACGTAAAATTCATGGATGATTGCTTCTAACCAGCCTTATTCTCTACACTAGCAGACGACATTACTTTGTAATATCTTTTATTAGTGTAGGTCTTGGGGTGGGGCATCACAACTTGGTATCAGAGCTGGTTCAGAACAAAATATGATATTACTGCCATAAATCTTGGTCTAGATGCTCTTAGATACCGCCCATTACAGGTTCTTACGGCAGATAGTAGGAATCATTTCCTTTAGAATAAGACAGCATCATTTGGGATTCTAGTAATGCTTTCCTTTGGTTCCTCTTTGATGTTCCTATTGCCGAATCATGTGATCCTAAGTAATCTTTGATCCAATCTTATCTATTCTAGAAGTGTAATTGGATGACGACTAAGTTACTCATTCTAGAATTAGGCAATCCAGCAAGCTCAGTTGAGATGTAGTACTTTATTTGCCTAGCAAAGCATGAAGTATGTTGTTAATTTTTCTAATAATCATAGTTACACAGTAGAAGCAGGAAGATGGTTCTTCTTGGCACATTATTCTGTAAATTTGTGATTGATTTAACTGGTAGATTGAATGTATATTTGCATAAGATTCCTAGTGATAATTCTAATTCAGTTAAGAAATGTTCCTTGATAATTAGAATCCTAATTAAAGTTTAGTAATTAAATCTTGCAGTATCTTCGTATTGGAAATCCCCACAAGAGAAAATTGAATTTCAATTGTATAAAATAACAACGATTAAATCTTGTAGTTATAAATATTAATTAGTTGGAGTATGTAAAGATATAAATATTCTCCATTTTAAAAGAGGATTTTTGAAACACGCACACACACGCGCACACACACACACATATATATATATATTATGAAGCTAAATTGCCTGTTGGGTGCTTTAAGGATTTTGGTCAAGGACGTTTGGCTTACGTGCTTGATAAGAATTCCAAGACATTCAAACGAGACAATTAGACATGCACTTTTATTAAAATAAGTGTTTTGTAAAATCATATTTTTTTACGAATATGTCAATTCAAAAGGGAATAAAAACATTTTGAAACTAATATGGTTTAAAATAAAATGATATTTTGATATGCATATAAAGGTATATAATTATAATTATATATTAAGGTTTTATAAATATAAGGTATTTCTATGATATAGAAAGAATATAAATATCAATAAATAAATATAATATTTAGAAACCATTTTCTATAAGAAAGAATACATTATTGGATTTCTAAATTATAATCCTATAAGGAAAATGTTTTGAGAGCCTTAGTTTTATAATATGAGTAAGTATTAACAATCGACTTAGTATTTCCAATTGGTTTAAATGCTCTCAAGTAACGCTTCACGTAATATAGTATAACTCATTGAATACAATGTTTGGGTGGAACTTACTCGCTAATTAGTGAATGTTCAAATTTCACCAAGTAGCATGGGATTCCTTGGTTAAATTCTTGTAATTTCTATTAGGCAGTATTTAACACTTTAGGATTGTATTCTCTTTTGGTGTTAGGTGGGACCGATAGATCCGTAAAGGAATATAGTTCAAGTTTTTCCAATGGTATCCGTAACAAGTGAGATTTACTAGCTTTTAATAAATACTTGAATTTCACTAAGCGGTATGGGGCATTTTAGTTACGTTCTAGTGGTTATGGAAAGTGATAGTATTTGGCATTTTAGAGCATATTTCCTTTTAGTGTTCAGTCTAGGGGCCGGATTGATGCATAAGAGGTAATGTAACATCCTAAAATTTCATCAATTTAAATTATTAATTTATTTGAATTTTGGGATTTAATTTGAAATTAATTTGAAAAGTTTCAAAACAAATAAAATAAGTGTTAATTTGTATAGATAAGATTTCAATTTCATTTGAATTTAAAATTAGAAATAATAAATGTATTTAACATCATTTGAATTTAAATTTTAATATATATATGTGTGTGTGTGCGCGCGCGCATATATGAGCAGATTTGAATTTGACTTTGAATTTGAATTTAAATTTAAATTTTAAATCATTGCTTTAGTAAAATAATTTGGATTTATAAATAAATATATATGTACATAGTTTATTTAATGTGTATTAATTTCAAAACATTCTCTTTTAAATAGTATTTATTAATAATACGCAATTGTCATTATAAAATGGAAAGTGTAAATTTAAATACAATTTAAATAATGTAAAATATTATTCTAATAAAAATTTACAAATGTTAAGCAAGTAATAAATATAGGGATAAGTGTTTAACATGTAGAAAGAATTTAACAAGTGTCATTACATTATTTTCATTTTTTTAAAATTCATAGAAAAGGAAATAAAGCTATATAAGCCATTTTATCTCCTCCCTCTTATCTCTTTTATTCATTTCTTATACAAAATTTTAAAACCAGATAGAAGAAAAAATCATCAGCAACAAAGTAACCAAGTCAAAACAATTCAAGTTCAAACTCAAAAAGAAAACACTGCATACATGTTCAAATAAATTAAAAAACATGTAACCTTCTCAAACAAACAGTTTGACCTCAAAGCAAGTTCAAGCATCTTATTTTTTCAAGATCAAGCCTTTAAGATTCAACTTCAACAACATAATCAGGATCAACTCATGGTTGTAAATTCCAGTTTCAAGTTGCAAACCAGTTTTTCTCTGTTTTCATAAAAAAATCAAAACTGTAAGTAAATCTTTTTAAAAGAATTTGAATTGGAATTTGTTGTTAAGGAATTAAGCAAGTCATCCCATCAGGAAACTAAGCAAACTTATATAAATTAGTTGCAGGTAAAAAAAGTTCAAGATCAAATTTAAAACCAGTTTCCAGATTTCAACTTTTTAAACCAATGAAGCTTTCTGTTCAAATTTCAAGGTGAGTAAACCATTTAAAATCTGAGCAAATCTTGATGTTGTGATGATTTTTGGAAATATAATTGTAATTAATGCCTGCATGTATATGAACACATGTGAATGACTTATGCATGTCTGTTTTACAAACATATATGCCTCTGTGTTTCCAGGTTTTCAAAAAAAAAACCTATTCAAATTTTGATTTCTCCTCCTCTAATCCTTATTAGCCCTTAGGATCTAAACAATTTTTGCTTGATTAAGCCTATTTCATGTTTTAAAAATAAATTTGAGTAAAATAAATCAAAGCATTCTCTGAAAAAGATTAAAATTACAGGCAAACTCATTTCTATCGAAATTTCAACCATCATCGTTTTTTATTTAAATTATATTATCGGAAGCGTTTTTAAAAATAATGAATTTTAAAGCTAAGATCAAAAATTTTAAACTTGAATTCACTTGGAATTTGTGAATTGAATGATATTGGGTTTTGGGGCAGATTCAGGTGATCGGGGTTATGATAAATCTCGTGATCAGGTTTGGAGCTTGGTGGATGATCTGGGATCGTCGGAAAATTACTAATCGAATTTATAAGTCATCGTGGTGATCGAAAATTGCTGAACTAGGGTTTAAACCCATGTCTGGTCGTAGTCAAATATCTGGGTTGCTGTAAATTCGTCGTGGCACCGAAGCTGATCGCACCGGTGGCGATCGAAGCGTTGAAGTCAAGCACAGCTACGGTTGAAGTTACGTGGCCCCTGGCGGCCTGAGGTGGCTAGGCGGAGGATCTTCTTGGTGATTAATGTGGTTCCAAAATTGGTTCGATGCCAAATTTTCGAAATTGTCAATGCTTTGGGTTTCTGGCTGATCTGTGATTTTGTATCGGTCGTCGATAAGTTGTGGGGGATAACGAAGTTGATTGGAGTTCATCGGAATGTATGTGCATGTGCACAATGTCGAATTCGTGTCAGTAAGCAATAGTTGGAGAAGAGGGGATGCGACTCGAAGTAGCCATCGGGAAGTAAGGTTTCAAGCTCGGGTATGGGGTCGAAGTGAATTTTGGGTTGCACGGGTTTGTACTTAAACAAAATTTAAGTTTAAAGAAAATAGGTCATACGGGTTGATTTGTGGTGAAACTCGAAGCGAGTAGCGTATCTGTTAAGGGAAGACCCGAAGTAGTCTTAGGGGTTGACGTACAAAGCAGCTTTACTTAAGAAAAATAAAATTCAAACTTTTAAACAATTTTAAATCCATGTTTTTAAAACATAATTTTGATTTAAGTTTAAACTAATTTAGGTTTTAAGTAAGACATTTTTAAAGTAATTTAATTTAAATTTTGCTACATTATTTTATAAAATTATTTATACTAATTTAATAATGTAATTAAGGAAGGTAATTAAGATAAAATGTTATTTAAAACTAATCTAAATCCTTTAAGTTAAATTGTGTGATAAGGATGATTTATTAAACAAGGGTTATAAGGTAATCAAAGTGATTAACAAAGGTAAAAATATTTATCTTTTAAATTTATTAAGTAAATAATGATTTGTTAATAAATCATTTAAAAAATAACTATTTAATTAATTACTTAGTATTAAATATTGATTAAGTAAATCATTAAGGTTAATTGATTTGTAATTAATAATTAATTAATTAAGGAAATAATTAATTAATAAAAGTAATTAAGATTTAATTAATTAACAATTAAGGATTAATTAATTAAGACAATTAATTAATGAAGGTGATTAAGATTTAATTAATTATAATTAAGGATAACTAATCATTGGTTAAAGATAACTAATGAAAGTAATTATGTGATTAATTAATTTAAATCACACGATTAGTTCTCCTTAATTGTAGATGATTAATTATTAGAGAACGTTGTGTACTGATTAATATCTCTGATATGTGATTGTAATGCTATGTGATATGATTTACACCGTGCTGCGCAGTGATATCTGTGATTTGTTTCTATATGAATGTGAAAACCCATTGGCGCGTAAAACGGCATTAGAATTTCGATGCGACAAGGAGTCAGATTCTAGTTGGTTATCCGAAGCCCACATCAAACCCTGAAAATGAATCTTTGTGATTGATATATCCACGTGTTTATAAATTGAGCGCTTCACTATTCGGTTTAGCCGGGAGAGGACATTTGTGTCATATAACCTATTCCGAATAGTGATACGACGAAATGGATAGCATTTGAAGATGGTGGTGAAGACCGGGTGTCTTGAAGAACGATAGGATAACCTGTCGAATGACTCTGCACTAAGTTGCTCCGGTATACAGATCTCCATATGTGATGGGGAGTCCAATCGGGTTTTTGGATGCCCGGATTGCAAGGGCTTCTTCGTAAGTGCCTTCGGTTCTGTTCGAACCCGGAACAGATTTGTATGGTTACATGTCTGAAATTACACTTTGAGATATAAAGAAAATTTCTTTAAAATACATTTCTGCTGGTGGCGGAGGCTTTATTCTCTTAGCTTAACACCCTTCTCTGAGACTTACGAGCTCAGAGGGTATGTAGTTGAAGGTTATCGGTAATATATGATAGTAACTAATGACTATGCTCCGATACCAAATGAAAGTTACTATGCTCTGATACCAAATGAAAGCGACTATGCTCCGATACCAAATGAAAGTGACTATGCTCTGATACCAAATGAAAATAACTACTATGGGCTAGCTATTACTTAGGATCGACTAATATGGAATATAATTAAATCTAAATGCGGAAACAGATGATAATAGCAAAGTAAATAAAAATAAAACAAGCACACCAGGAATTTTTATACTGGTTAGAACATCCCGTTCTACGTCCAGTCCCAGAATCCTTCTGGAATTTCAACTACAACAACCCTCACTTAACCCGGAGGAATAGGCTTACACTGCCTGAGAAATCGAATAGGACTTCGCACGCCTAAGCAACCGAATAGGACTTCAACAGCCTTAGCAACAGAAAAGGACTTCTTTGCAAATAACAAATGTATATGACTGTAGTGTGTTCTTAAATAACACTGATAAGCCAATTAAGTACAATCTTCCTATAATCTTCTCCTTTATGACATATATATATATATATATATATATATATATATATATGTATATATATATATATATGAATACGTGAAGAATAAGGAAGTAATAGAATGAATTTGTATGAAATTGAATGCACATGAGTATTAAAATCAGAGAATATGAGAGTAGAGTAAGAATAAATTGAATTCTTGTTATGAAAACATGATTCTAATGTGTTTATATAGATTATAAATAGGTGCATTTGTTCGTGAAGAGTTATCATGAAGAGATATTGTCATATCTATTGAAATGAAGGAAGCATCTCTTCATGAAAGGAAGTGCCTATTTGAAAATTTAGCCATTGTAGATATTCAGACTTCTGAATTTGCACTAAACAGTATTCAGACTTCTGAATTGAATAATTCAGACTTTTAAATTAAGTTGAAACGCAAACAGTGAGAAAATAGGCTATTTCTGAGGTTATTCAGACGTCTGAATATTTTCATTCAAACGTCTGAATATTTTCATTCAGACGTCTGAATATTATGGAACCACAATTTTGTTTCAGCATTCAGACGTCTGAATGAAGTATTTCAGACGTTTGAATTTAGCCTGGAACAAAAAGTATCATAGCTCATTTGGTTAGAGCACTTGCCTTCTAAACTAGAGACTCGGGTTCGAGTCCCCTCCATGTAATTTTTGAAAACTTGATTTTTCATTTAAAATATGAATGTACATATGTGTATACCTTTAGGAGATGATTTTAACATTTGTAAACTCTAGACACGACACTATATGACTAATAAAACTTTGTTTGTCACCTTCGTCTTGTCATTGTCGTGTATATCTCTTCTTGTATCTCCATATACATACTTTCATCCTTTTTTGTACCGTATATCTTCATTTTGAACGTATTTGATCATCTCTTTTTGATGCTCATGTACCTGCAAATTAGCTTAAAGATTCTTTGACATATTTGTATAGTTGTTGTCATTAAAATCCAACAACTGAGGTTCTAACAATATACTCCCAACTTGGTAGTGTGGCATGCTGAGTGCTGCTGATCATTTGTTGATTGAAGCATGGCTTTTGTGAAATGCGTAGCTTTGTGGAGGAGACTTCGCCAAACCTCACAACCCGGTAATGGTCGAAACAGGAAGGATGCATCAAGGTTATTGGGGTAGCACCCCTTAGGGTATGTGCATTTCCTTCTGGATAGAAATGGTATCAGGGTATGGAGCCCAGATACTTAACTTATGTTGATATTGTAAATATGTTGCTTTACGATTGTTGTTGTTAGGGCCCCGGATAAAGGTTGGTTACAACCGGGGGATGGCATACTCATGTCAGTAGTTACCTAGTTACAGAGGTAACACGGCCTTGTGTTGGCAGAGATCCGGCTAGGTTCTCGAGGCGTCCCTCCAGCGGCATACCCATGTGGCCTAGAAAGTTCCTTAGCCTGACCATTTGTTGGAAATCCAATTACCAGTACGAACCCAATACGATTTCAATTGTATAACCTACCATTCTTAAATGGTAGCTATAGTTGGCATAGTATAATGGTACCTATGCTGGCTAAGATTAATATTATATTTTCGAAAAAAAATTCACACTATGCACTAATAATAATAATAATATCAGAAGAGTTTCCTCGTATTAAGCATATTTAACTATCATAAGGAGAAATCTCCCCCAAGTGTGCGATTGCATTGTGTATGTGCCGGAAGGCCTTAAGGTAGTTTTATTTTGCAAAAGCATGAACGCTTTTCTTTTAAAAATAAAATTTTATTTTTATCCAAAACAGCTGTTTTTGTTTACTCATACCAGTCCCATGACTAATCCAGAGTTTATTGTTCCCTTTCTAAACTCTGGATGCCCATAATTTCTACATGGGCAGCCTAGAAGCAGGTTTTCCGTGTTTTGGTGCTGGCTTGGAAATCTTTTGAAGTCTTTTGGGTTTGGAAGCTATCAGATTTTGGAAAGCTTTGGGTTGGATATATTTTGGATTGTTTGGAATTTTGAAGACCTTATCGAAGTAGAAGTATGTTAGAACCTTTTGAAGACTTTCTCGAAGGGTGATAGTTTGTTGTTCCGCTGTGATGTTTCTATTTTGAAGTTGTGTTATATGTATAAAATGCTATAATGGATACTATGATGATGTTGTATTTTGATGATGATCAATGATAATTCATTTTTTTTCCATTGTTTGTATTCATCTAATGTTGTTATAAGCTCCATCCGAACTGGAGTTCGATGTTTGAACCTCCGACAGTCGAATACAAGTGTGGTAGTTGATGTCGAGTTTTGAACGCTGGATTTTGGGGTCGTGACAAGTGGTATTAGAGCTAAAGGTTGAGTAAGAACTTTAGCTACGGAGTATAACACATTAGGTGGCTCATTAGAGATAGGGTGAAGTATACCCTAGAATGAGTATAGCTCGAGACCAAAACCCTAAATTTTCTTGGTCTATTTCTTTTAACTGCTGATATTTCCTAAGATATATTGTCCGTATTCCTAAATTAAGTTTTCTTACTAATTACAGACAATAGGAATGAGCGGGCGAAGAGGAAGAGCTAGGGGACAAGGAAGTACCACAACTGGTCAAGTTCCCCTAACAGCAAAAGCAGCAATACCCACTCAACATCAGCCGAATCTGGCAGATCTATATAAAAGCTTCTCGAGACTTGGTGGTACGCCATTCACTGGCAAGGAATCTATTGTTGAGGCCCATGCTTGGATCAGGTCATGTGAAAGAATTTTTAAAGGGATGAAGTTAGAAAACGACCAAATGCGACTAAGAGCTTCTTGGCAACTCCAAGAAGAAGCCTTAGCCTGGTGGGAGACAGTTACTGTAGATGAACCTGAAGAAGAGTTTACTTGGAGTCGATTTAAGGAAGTGTTTGAGAAGCGCTATACGCCGTCAGTTGATATTTCCGAATATACCAGGAATTTATGGACTTGAAGCAGGGGAGTTTGTCATTTGAGGAGTACTTAAACAAATTCAAGGAATTATCCTGTTTCGGTCCAGAATTGGTGAACATGCCTCTAATGAAAAATGAAAGGTTCATTCATGGGATGAATAAGAAATTCCATGAAAGGATGACAGCACGTCAAAGAATCTTTTTCTGATCTTATCGATATGGGTATAGGTATGCTACCCAAGATATGCAGGAAGTCCCGAGGGAAGGAGGAAATATGAGCAATCAAAATGAAAAAAAAAAGTTCGGGGGCAAGAAACCATATCAAGGCAAGAATAAGAAAAGCAATCAAGGAAACTCGGCTAGAGACATAACTTGTTACAATTGCCAAGAAAAGGGCCATTATTCAAACAGCTGTAAGAATCCGAAGAAACAAGTTAAGAAAGAACAACTTGTGAAGACTGTTCAAGGAGTTAGAAAATGTTATTATTGTCACAAGCCTGGACATGTAGTTAAGAATTGCCCGGCGATGAAGTAAGCACAAGTGTCCAATGTCTATGCGATAAAGGATGACCCCTTAACTTCAAGGGCAGATAAAGGGAAAGGTGTTTTAGAAGGTAAGCTTACTATTTATGATAAAGTTGTAGAGTTTTGTTTGACACGGGAGCTTCGTATAGCTTTGTCTCCCAACAAACCGTAAATGAATTAGAACTTAAACCTGAATTTGTTAACGACCCTATTTGCGTGATGAATCCGGTTGGTGGTCCCACAAATCTATGTCTATATTGTAGGAAAGTCCCTATCTCATATTCTTGCCATCAATTTCCTAACAACCTTTATGTTCTTGACTTTAATGAATTTGAAATCTTACTCATAGTGAATTGGTTATCGAAATATGAAGCTAAATTGGATTATAATAATTGAACGATTTTGATCAAAACAAAACTGGGAATTTTTTATTGAAATCACTTGTGAGGATCCGAGTCCTAATAGAGATAAACTGATGTATACTTTGGGATATCCTGAACCCAGTCTGGAGTCCACACCTGTTGTTCGGGAACTTCCAAACGTATTGTAGAAGTAAAGTGTTTACCTCCACATAGAGAAATAGAATTTAGAATTGACTTAGTACCCAATGCCCGTCCTGTCATTCATGTAAGTCGTAGGATGGCACCCAGGGAAAGAATTGAACTAGTCAAGCAAACCGATGATTTGCTAGAAAAAGGGTTGATACGTCGTAGTGTTTTCGAATGGGGTTCAGCTGTGGTGTTTGTGGCTAAATCCGGCGGATCCTTGAGATTGTGTGTAGACTACCGCGATCTCAATAAACAAACTCTCAAGAACAAATTCCCTTTACCTAGAATCGACGATCTATTCGATCAACTTCATGGGGCTCGATTATTTTCTAAGATGGATCTAGCTTAGGAGTTTCATCAGCTACGAATTTCCAATGAATGTGTTCAGTTGACTGCTTTCAAGGGTCCAGACATTTTCTACGAATGGTTAGTCATGCCTTATGGACTAACCAATGCTCCAACATACTTCTAGACTTAATGACCTGTGTATTCCTAGAAGTATAGAATAAGTTTGTGCTGGTGATATTCTAATCTATTCCAAAACCAAAGAAGAGCATCTTGAGCATCTTAGAATTGTTTTGGAGATATTAAGGAAAAACATTCTGTTTGCAAAGTTTTCTAAATGCCATTTTTGGGTTAAAGAAGTCAGATTTCTCAGCCATATTGTTAATAAAGAAGGAATCTTTGTTGATCCGTGAAAGATTTCTGCTATTCTAGACTGGAAGCGACCCACTTGCCCAAAAGAAGTTCGAAGTTTTCTGGGTTTAGCAGGATATTATAGAAAGTTTGTCAAAGATTTTTCCAAGTTGGCCAGTCCACTGACTAAGCTAACAATGAAGAATACTAAATTCGATTGGACTCCAAAATGTGTTGAAGCTTTCTAGGAGTTGAAAAGGAGATTAACTACCGCTCCTATTCTCGCTATCATTAATGGGAACCAGGGTTTATCTGTCTCTACTGACGCTTGTGGTGAGGGTTTGGGTGCGTACTAATGCGGAATGGGAAGGTAATTGCCTAGGCGAGTAAAAAATTATGTCCGCATGAGAAAAATTACCCAACTCACGATCTCGAGCTTCTATCTGTTATTTTCGCTTTGAAAATCTGGCGACACTATCTTCTGGGTAAAAATCTCTTTCAGCTTTACTAAAATTTAAAAGTTTAATTTAATTTAAGATATATACTTAATAACCCTTTCTTGTTTTAGATGAAAATTTTGAATTATTCACGGACCACAAATCTTTGAAATATCTCTTCACCCAGAAATATTTAAATCTGAGGCAACAAAGATGGTTAGAATTTCTAGCTTCAAATGACATAGATATTCTGTATATGCTTGGAAAGGCCAATGTAGTTGCTGATGCTTTAAGTAGGAAACATGATACTCTTGCTCATCTTGTCGTCGCTCCTACTCTTCTTAAGAAGATCACCAGTAAATTGAAAGAAGACAAGTTTCTTCTAGAAATTTATAGAAGAATTCTTCATGGTGAAAATTCCAGTTTTGAGGTCGATAAGAATAGAATTGTAAGACTAAATGGCAGGTTGTGGGTTCCTGATATCCCTGATCTTAAACGCACGAGTGCCACAAGCCTAAACTCGGTATCCATCCAGGAGTTAATAAGATGTATAGAGATATCAAAAGAACTTTCTGGTGGAAGACAATGAAAAGGGATATATCTATATATGTGAGTCGCTGTGCCACTTGTCAACAAATTAAAATCGATCAGAAGAAGGTGGCGGGTTTACTCCAGTCTTTGGAGGTACCCAAGTGGAAATGGGATCAAGTATCGACTGATTTCATCGATGGATCCCCGCATTCAAAAGGGGAATGAAGCAATTTGGATTATTGTGGACCGTTTGACTAAATTTGCCCATTTCATTCCAATGAAATCCACCCCGACAGCGGCAAGCTTGGCAGAGCTATATGTCAAAGAAATTGTTCGTCTTCATGGCATACCCAGCAGTATAGTAAGTGATCGTGATCCGATCTTCAGTAGTAGATTTTGGGAGGCATTCCAAGATGCATTGGGAACAAAACAGAACTTCAGCACTGCTTATCGCCTACAGTCTGATGGGCAGACTGAAAGGATAAATCGAATATTAGAAGACCTTTCGCAAGCTTGTATTCTCGACTTTGGTGGTTCTTGGGAGGACATTTACATCTGGTTGATTTCTCATATAATATTAGCTATCAAACCAGTATAGAAATGGCTCCTTTTGAAGCTTTATATGGTCGTCCGTGTCGATCACCGGCATGCTGGATTAAGTCTGGTGATAGACTCGTTCTTGAACCAGATATGATTAAAGAAGCCACTGAAAAAGCTGATTTTATTCGAAAGAAGTTAACAACTGCTCAAAGTCTCCAAAAGAGCTATTACGACCGTAGGAGAAGAGTTTTAGAATTTCAAGTTGGAGATTCCGTTTTATTGAAAGTGTCTCCAATGCGTGGTGTGTTAAGATTCAGGAAGACTGGTAAGCTGGCACCACGATACAATTGTCCTCTTCCTATACTGGAAAGGATCGGTCCTTTGGCATATCGAGTGCAGCTACCTAGCTGGTTTTCTGGCATACACAATATATTTCACGTTACACATCTTCGAAAATATGCGCACGATCCAAATAGTATAATTGAAGAAGCAACTTAGTAGGACCTTGAAACCACTCCCAACTTAGCAATTAGAAGAGAGGCATTGAAAATAATCTATTGTGATGAAAAAAATCGAGGAACCTAGTTGTGAAATTGGTTAAAGTGCAATGGAGCAGTGATCCAAAGGACTGTACTTGGGAGACAGAGGACAGTATGCAAAAGTCTTATTCCAATTGCAGAGTGGATATTCCGGCTTAAACTGGTAAGCCTTTCTCTATCTTTTTCTATATTCTTATATCCTTTGTTTTCTTTTCTCTCTCTTTCAAACTTCGAGTACGAAATTTTCTTAAGGAGGGGAAATTTGTAACATCCCAAAATTTTATCAATTTAAATTAGTTATTTATTTGAATTTTTTGGGATTTAATTTGAAATTAATTTGAAAAGTTTCAAAACAAATAAAATAAGTGTTAATTTGTATGGATAAGATACCAATTTCATTTGAGTTTGAAATTAGAAATAATATGTATTTAAAATCATTTGAATTTAAATTTTAAAATATATATGTGTGTGCGTGCGCGCATATATGAGTAGATTTGAATTTGACTTTGAATTTAAATTTAAATTTTAAATAAATGCTTTAGTAAAATAATTTGGATATATATATGCAGTTTTTTTAATGTGTATTAATTTCAAAACATTCTCTTTTAAATAGTATTTATTAATAATAAGCAAATGTCTTTATAAAAATGGAAAGTGTAAATTTAAATACAATTTAAATAATTTAAAAATATTATTCTATTAAAAATTTACAGATCTTAAGCAAGTAATAAATATAGAGACAAGTGTTTAACATGTAGAAAGAAATTAACAAGTGTCGTTACATTTTTTTTATTTTTTTTAATTCATAGAAAAGGAAATAAAGCTATATAAGCCATTTTATCTCTTCCCTCTTATCTCTTTTATTCATTTCTTAAGCCTATACAAAATTCTAAAACCAGAAAGAAGAAAAAATCATCAGCAACAAAGTAACCAATCAAAACAATTCAAGTTCAAACTCAAAAAGGAAACCCCGCATACATGTTCAAATAAGTCAAAAAACCTGTAACCTTCTCAAACAAACAGTTCGACCTCAAAGCAAGTTCAAGCATATCATTTTTTTTCAAGATCAATCCTTTAAGATTCAACTTGAACAACACAATCAGGTTCAACTCAATATTGTAAATTCCAGTTTCAAGTTGCAGACCAAAGTTTTCCTCTGTTTTCAGAAAAAAATCAAAACTATAAGTAAATCTTTTTAAAAGAATTTGAATTTGAATTTGTTGTTAAGGAATTAAGCAAGTCATTCCATCAGAAAACTAAGCAAGCTTATATAAATTAGTTGCAGATAAAAAAAGTTCAAGATCAAATTTTAAAACAGTTTCCAGATTTCAACTTTTTAAACCCATGAAGCTTTCTGTTCAAATTTCGAGGTGAGTAAACCATTTAAAATCTGAGAAAATCTTGATGTTGTGATGAATTTTTGAAATATAATTGTAATTAATGCCTGCATGTATATGAACACATGTGAGTGACCTGTGCATGTCTTTTTTACAAACATATATGCCTCTATATTTCCAGGTTTTCAAAAAAAAACCTGTTCAAATTTTGATTTCTCCTCCTCTAATCCTTACTTGGCCCTAGGATCTAAATGAATTTTGCTTGATTAAACCTGTTTCATGTTTTAAAAATAAATTTGAGTAAAATAAATCAAAGCATTCTTTGAAAAAGATTAAAATTACAGGCAAACTCATTTCTATCGAAATTTCGACCATCATCGTTTTTTATTTAAATTATATTATCGGAAGCGTTTTTGAAAATAATGAATTTTAAAGCTAAGATCAAAATTTTTAAAATTGAATTCACTTGGAATTTGTGAATTGAATGATATTGGGTTTTGGGGCAGATTCAGGTGATCGGGGTTATGATAAATCTCGTGATCGGGTTTGGAGCTTGGTGGATGATCTGGGATCATCAAAAAATTACTAATCGAATTTATAAGTCATCCTGGTGATCAGAAATTGCTGAACTAGGGTTTGAACCCATGTCTGTCGAAGTCAAATATTTGGGTTGTTGCAATTTCGTCGTCGCACCGGAGCTGATAGCACAGATGGCGATCGAAGCATTGAAGTCAGACGCAGGTATGGTTGAAGTTATGTGGCCCTTGGTGGCCTAAGGTGGCGGGGCGGAGGGTCTTCCTGGTGATAGATGTGGTTCCAGAATTGTTCGATGTCGAATTTTCGAAATTGTCAATGCTTTGGGTTTCTGGCTAATCAGTGATCTTATATCGGTCGCCAATGAGTTCTAGGGGATGGCGACGTTGATCGAAGTTCATCTGAATGACTGTGCATGTGCACTACGTCAAATTCAAGTCAGTAAGCAATATTTGAGGAAGAAGGGATGCGATTCGAAGTAGCCTTTGGAAGTAAGGGTTCAAGCTCGGGCATGGGTTCGAAGTGAATTTTGGGTTGCACGGGTTTATACTTAAACAAAATTTAAGTTTAAAGAAAATAGGTCATACGGGTTGATTTGTGGTGAAACTCGAAGCGAGTAGCGTATCTGTTCGGGGAAGAACAGAAGTAGTCTTAGGGGTTGATGTACAAAACAGCTTTACTTAAAAAAATAAAATTCAAACTTTTAAACAATTTTAAATCCATGTTTTTAAAAGATAATTTTGATTTAAGTTTAAACTAATTAAGGTTTTAAGTAAGACATTTTTAAAGTAATTTAATTTAAATTTTGCTACATTATTTTATAAAATTATTTATATTAATTGAATAATGTAATTAAGGAAGGTAATTAAGAAAAAATGTTATTTAAAACTAATCTAAATCCTTTAAGTTAAATTATGTGATAAGGATGTTTCGTTAAACAAGGGTTATAAGGTAATCAAAGTGATTAACAAAGGCAAAAATATTTATCTTTTAAATTTATTAAGTAATTTATGATTTGTTAATAAATCATTTAAAGAATAACTATTTAATTAATTACTTATAATTAAAGATTGATTAAGTAAATCATTAAGGTTAATTGATTTGTAATTAATAAATAATTAATTAATGAAATAATTAATTCATAAAAGTAATTAAGATTTAACTAATTAATTATTAAGGATTAATTAATTAAGATAATTAATTAAGGAATAATTAATTAATGAAGGTGATTAAGATTTAATTAATTATAATTAAGAATAACTAATCATTGATTAAAGATAATTAATGAAAGTAATTATGTGATTAATTAATTTAAACCACACGATTAGTTCTCCTTAATTGTAGATGATTAATTTTTAGTGAATGATTTGTACTAATTAATACCTCTGATATGTGATTGTAATGCTATGTGACATGATTTACCTTGTGTTGAGCTGTGATATCTGTGATTTGTTTCTGTATGAATGTGAAAACCCATTGGACCGTAAAACGACATTCGAATTTCGATGCGACAGGGAGTCGGATTCCAGTTGGTTATCCAAAACCCACATCGAACCTTGAAAATGAATCTTTGTGATTGATATATCCAAGGTGTTTTTAAATCTAGCGCTCACTATTCGGTTCATCCGGTGGAGGACCTTTGTGTCATATAACCCATTTCGAATAGTGATACGACGAAATGGATAGCATTTGAAGATGGTGGTGAAGACCGCGTGTCTTCGAGAACGATAGGATAACCTGTCGAATGACTCTGCACTGAGTTGCTTCGGTATAGAGATCTCCATATTTGATGGGGAGTCCAATCGGGATTGTGGATGCTTGGATTGCAAGGGCTTCTTCGAAAGTGCCTTCGGTTCTGTTCGAACCTGGAACAGACTTATATGGTTGCATGTCTGACATTACATTTTGAGATATAAAGCAGATTTCCTTCAAATACATTTCATTTGGTGGCGGAGAATTTATTCTCTTAGCTTAACACTCTTGTTTGAGACGTACAAGCTCAGAGGTTATGTAGTTGAAGGTTATCAATAATATACTCCCAACTTGGTAGTGTGGCATGCTAAGTGCTGCTGATCATTTGTTGATCGAAGCATGGCTTTTGTGAAAAGCGTAGCTTTATGGATGAGACTTCGTCGAACCTCACAACTCGGTAATGGTCAAAACAGGAAGGATGCAGCAGGTTATTAGGGGTAGCGACCCTTAGGGTATGTTCATTTCCCTATGGATAGAAGTAGTATCATGGTATGGAGCCCAGATACTTAACTTATGTTGATATTGATAATATATTGCTTTGTGATTGTTGTTGTTGGGGCCTCGGATAAAGGTTGGTTACAACCGAGGGATGGCATACTCGTGTCAGTAGTTACCTAGTTACGGAGGTAACCCGACCTTGTGTTGGCAGAGACCCGGTTAGGTTATCGGGGCGTCCCTCCAGAGGCGCACCCATGTGGCCCAGGAAGTTCCTTAGCCTGACCATTTGTTAGAAATCCAATTACCAATACAAACCTAGTACTGTTTCAATTGTATAACCTGCCATTCTTAAATGGTAGCTATATTAGCCATAGTATAATGGTACCTATGCTGGCTAAGATTAATATTATATTTTCAAAATGTTTTTCACATTATGCACAAATAATAATAATATCAAAAGAGTTTTTTCGTATTAAGCATATTTGACTATCATAAGGAGAAATCTTCCCCAAGTGTGCGGTTGCATTGTGTGTGTCCGGAAGGCCTTATGGTATTTTCATTTTCCAAAAGCATGAAAGGTTTTCTTTTAAAAAAAATTATTTTTATTCAAAACAACTATTTTTGTTTACTCATACCAGTCCTATGACTGACACAGAGTTTATTGTTCTCTTCTTAAACTCTGGGTGCCCATAATTTCCACACATGCAGCCTAGAAGCAGGTTTTCCGCGTTTTGGTGTTGGCTTGGAAATCTTTTGGGTTTTGAAGCTATCATATTTTGGAAAGCTTTGGGTTGGATATCTTTTGGAGTGTTTGGAGTTTTGAAGACCTTATCGAAGTAAAAGTATGTTAAAACCTTTTGAATACTTTCTCGAAGTGTGATATTTTTTGTTCCGCTGTGCTGTTTCTATTTTGAAGTTGTGTTGTATGTATAAAATGCTCTGATGTTGGGAATAAATGTTGTAATGGATATTGTGATGATGTTGTATCTACATGATGATCAATGATAATTCATTTGGTTTCCACGGTTTGTATTCATTTAATGTTGTTATAAGCTCCATCCAAACTAGAGTTCGACGTTTGGATCTCCGACATTCGAATACAAGTGAGGCATTTAATGTCGATTTTTGAACGCTGGATTTTCAGGTCGTGACAGGTATACTTTGGATAGGCTATGAAAGACTATTATAATCTAAGTACAAACACATAAGTGTAAATCCTTAAATTGCCAAATCAGTAAAAGCTAAAGAGAAGCATGATTCTTTTATTTATAATCAGTTAGAAACTAATTTTGAATCAATAAGCTTAGGTTAAATAATATGTGAGCTTGAGATGCCATCTCTAATTGTATTTGAAATAACAACTTGTGGAAATAACTTTATGAATTAATTCGTCTTGTTGGTATTTACTAATACTAGTATTAAAAGAAGTTTTTGGTAATGCGTTGTGGAGCATATGTTATATGCATTGACTCACGGTTCAAATTTCTTATTAAGGAAGGTAACTACTTGAGCTTATACCATTAAGAGCTTAAAGTATTTTCAAAATTATAATCACGACTTTATGGATTAATTTATCTCTTAGATATTATTTAAAATATTAAAGGTAATTTGATGTATTCATAAAATGGGGCTAGAGACTTAATAATAACTTGTTAGATACACACATACACACGCATACACTATTTCAATAACAAATTAGGTAATGTCTAAAGTTTCAAACTTACACTTAGAAAAGGTTTTATTCAAACTAATAATAATCAAGGATTGGAAAGTATTTTCCCAAATCGTAAATGGTGAAAAGCCAAAGATAAGGAATAACACTAGATCAATATTTTTGGTTATTACTTGTATAAAATTTGTTGAAATAAAATAAACCCGTCTAAACTATGGGAAAATATTAAATCAAAGTGTATCTGGAAGATAAATTATATTAGTGAATCCTTTTAGTTCACCTAATTATATTAAAAAGGTAGTTGTTGATCTATATGGGATTTAATTACGAAGATCTCATTTGAAAATCCAAATAAATAACATGAATTCTTTAGAATGAATTATATAAACTTCCAAATTAAAGCAAAGTAGGAATTCTACTCAAAATAAAAATAATAAAATTGCATATTTAAAAAAAAAAATTGTTAATTGGAGTTTTTGAGAATTTTAAAATTAAAGCCCGTAGGAAAAGATTTTGTGGTAAGATAAATGTATACTATGAATCTAGAAGTCCTATTAAGGAGAAATTCTAAAATTAATCCACAATTTTTGCATATGATTAATTAAGCAAGTATATTAGAATATTAAGAATGATAAGCATTCTGAATAAAAAATATTTTTAATAAATTGAGATGTGAAAATTTAGATTAAAACTTCCTACGAAATTTACAACTAAGAACCTCTTTTGGGTTATAACCTTTATTGGATTTACTGAGGTTGGAATTTGTAAATTTTAAATCCTTTTAAACAAGTTATATAAGTAATCCGTTGTGCAATCTAAGAACGAGGTAACAAAGAAATTTTTTGGAAGTAAAAGATTATGGAAAATTTGAGAATTCTAACCAATCATTTGAATTTATCTCAAATAAATAACAAACAAAATTATATCTTAAGAAAAAATTAGATAGAGAACTCCCAGCGGTTTGTTGTAAATAAGTCTACCTCATGATTATACTCTTTACTTTAGTAGTGCTAGGAGGATCATACCTGCCTTAATTGAATTTTCCTATTGTTGATTGTTTCCAATCCGGTATCGTTATGGCTCCTTTCAAGGCTTTATATGAGAGGCTATATCGATCGCTCTCTTGTTAGCTTGAGTTCGGGAAAAAAATTGAGATTAAATTTCAATTATATTTATGATGGCACTTTGATATGTGGGACCCTATCGAATGAAAGAGCATAGTGGCCCTATCACTTGTCGAATTTCTTTACCAGTCTAGTTTTCTGGCATTTACATTGCTCTTCATGTGTTTCAGATTTGGAAACACTTTAGGAATTATGATTCTATTCTTAGGCATAGATCTGTGTTGCACTTGAGAATCTTGTTTTAATTATCACTCGATCACAACTTATTTCTTTTGATAGGTGTATTATCCATAGTTGGTTATTGACTTTTACCTTAAAGAAAATTGCAGGGACACAATTTTTATAGGGGGAGTCTGTATCAACCCTGGTCGAGATTACCTGAAATTAAACATAAAAGAATATTTATTTTAAATTTACATTCCAAAATTTATTAATAAATTACATTCCAAAATTTACATTTCAATAAATTAATACATCCTCTCGATTTATTTTAAATTTACATTCAAAAATTTGTAAATTTCTTTCCCCTCCTTTTAAAAAATAACCAATATTTATTTCAAACACAAAATCAAATTCCAATTTGATTTTCCTCAAATTAGTTTCCCAATATCAAATCATATTCAAATTGATTTCGAAGTTATTTCCAAAACACTAACCAAATTTCCAAATATCGATTCCTAAGGTTTATTTTAACTCCAAATTAATTCCCGAATCGATTCCTAAAATTAATTTCAACTCTAAATTAAATTCCAAATTTAATTTCTAAATTTATTTCCCTTTGAAATAAATTTCTTTATGTCCTTTAATTATTTAAAATCCGTATCTTAAATAAATTCTTCAACTATTTAACAACCTTACTCAAAATTCCTTTATAAAAAATATTTTCCCATATTTTTGGAATTTATTCTATAAGTTTTCAAAGATAAAACTTTATCTATTAAAATTTCCTTCTTTTAAAATTCACCCGATTCCTTTGAGTGAATTCATTATAAATTTTCTATTCAAATTTCAAAATCAATTAACTAATTATTTCTGGTATCCTACGATACCAAAAGTATATTCGGCTGAATTACAGCCTTTACGGTTTCAATCACAAATAGTCACACGAATTTAAAAATAATCAACATACAACATACAAAACAAATTAAATATTTAAGGAATCCAGTTGGATCCCTCCAACCTGCTTCCCTGCATCCACAGACGTTAGCACACAATTAAATACTCATTCCACTTCAAGGTGGAATATCGCATTATATGAGATTTATAAAATATTATCCGCTATTATGTGGCGCAATAGGGTCTAAACTAATATAACTAATAATAAATAAATTATCCAAACACACAATCCATCCATTTTAATTTAACTATCATAATTTCACAACCAATCAATAACTGGAATTTTCAATTAAAATTTTGATTGAGAAGATCTCACCTTTGATTTTATTTGCCATCCATTTCCATTCCAGTCATTTCTTCAGGATTTAAGACCTTGTAACAATATTATAGGGTTTTTATTAATATTAGAATAATTGAGCAATTCAATTTCCATTAAATAAATTTATTTTAACAAATTTTCCTTTAAATAAATATTTCTAGCAACAAAAATCATTGGTTTAAGTTTGTTAACAAATTAATTTCCACAAATTTGACCTTGTATGACAATTATACAATTTATTACGAAATAAATCGAATAACAAATATTCGTTTGGTAATTTTATTTACCTAATTATTATTTTTGAACCAATTTCGTTTAATAAATTTATTTTAACTAAAAATAAAATTTAAAACTAATTTTCTATTTAAATAACCTTTGGCAAAAATAATCAAATAAGTTTTTTTATTAAACAAAACTTCCTTTATCATATATATGTCCTTCTCTAAAATTAAAATTAAAATATGCATATATGCTCTATTTAGGTGTGTGTATATATATATATATATATATATATATATATATTTCCTATAAAAATAAAAATCTGTTCACTGTACACATTTAAAAATGTGCATGTTCTTCTATTATTTTCTAGTTTTCCTATATGTATACAAGTATATAATTTACAAAAATAAATTAAAATAAATAATGATATACTTTACGGAGTTTATCGATCGAGATATCCAATTCTCGAACGCCTCAGCTCACACGAAATCGAACCCTAAAACGCCGCCGTTACCCAACTTCGATTGAAACTTCTTCCCTATTTACCTCGACGTTGCTTCGATTAACTTGCCGCTCTGCTCGAGTTACCATAGTCGTGCTCATCTTCCTATGCAAAATCGAAGTTGCGACCCAAAATTGCTATCGTGAGCTCTCCACTCCCATCGAGTCGCCGCGCTATCTTACGCGAGCCCACAGTGGCAATTTGAACCACCTCGACTCGATTCGAATGCGGCTCCCCTCATTTTGAAGCGACGGCCATT
The DNA here is from genome assembly GCA_030765085.1 of Allium cepa. Taxonomy (NCBI): domain Eukaryota; kingdom Viridiplantae; phylum Streptophyta; class Magnoliopsida; order Asparagales; family Amaryllidaceae; genus Allium; species Allium cepa. Next base: position 376,603,389 of record CM060931.1, read on the forward strand.
TCCTCTAGTCGCGATTAAACGAAATCGAATGGTTTTCTTAATCCCCCTGCGAGCATGGAGTTGGAATCGGCTTCGTTCTTTCTGTTTTTTTATTAAAACAAAATCGATCAAATTTCGATCGATTCTATATGCTCGAGTTTAATTCAAAGCCGAGAGAGAGGCCAAGGGTTTAGTTTTGAAGCTTTCTGTTGTTTTTTTTCTTTGAAATCGCTGGCTTGGTTTTTCGATCGAACGAACAAAAATTGCTTGGTTCAATTTTTTTTATCAAAACAAACGCGTGTGCAATTAATCAGAAGAAAGGAAACACGTGCTTGAGGGGTGGGAACAGGTGTCGAACGAAGTTAATTAGTAAATTTAGGGGAACATATATGTTTATTTTTAAATTCAAATTTTAGATCGTTTTCAAATTACGCAATTCAAAATCTCAACCTCCAATCGAAACTCGCCGCTAGGCTTTTATAATGTTAAACCCCCATTGCAAACGTGATGGAAAAGGTTTCGAGTCCATATTTGATCGTATGGAGAAGATAAATTTTTGAACGAGTTGAAATATCCAATTTTCGATTTTATTTTCAGCGCGTTTATTTATCGTACGGACAAACGATCACTCCAAACACTACGAAAATTGAAATCCGATAATAACACAATATTACAATTTCAATGGAACTAGTTTCGTCTAATTCTGAGACTGTGCCTCAGACGGATATTTTTAAATATCGATTTAAACGATATAAATTCAATACTGAACAAAATAGTTTCAAATTAAATTCTGAAGCTTCTATCAACCTCAGTATTATCAATATGAATTTTCTAAGCCATTAAATTATTTTTAACAGGCTTAAAATTGAAGATTTACAATTTTACCCAAATTTCTATAACTAAATTTGATAACTAAATTGCCAAATTCATCCTGATATTTGAAATTCAAGTTAAATTATAATTCAAAACATTTAAAATTAATTAAATATTTCGATTTCAAATGTCCAAAATTCAGGGTCGTCACAAAATTAATTATGGAAATTATATAAAGGACTTCAGGTCTGAAATTTTCCTATATTAGAAAAAATACAAAAAGTGAATTATAAAGATTTTTAGGGGATTTTTACTACGTGTTTAATATGGTTATGAAATTATTTAAGCTGGAGGACTTAAATGTTTAAATCTTCTATGGAAGGGAATGGCTTATTTGTTAAAATAACTAAATTATAAACTATTGAATTCGGCAGCCTCTTTAGAAAAAGATTTTTGATAAAGAAATGGAAACCAATTATATTTTGACAAATTTGCAAGTTAGATGAAAATGTTACTTTGTAAGGCATAAAATCAGTTGACGTAATTTACAACTACGCCACTTCCAATTGCTACCTTTCATCGGCATACGTCTCTTAATAAACTCAATCGAAAACAATACACATGGTAACAATCCATTGATACATAGTAGACAAGAGGAAGGCAGAAGAGACATTGTCGAAACCAAGCTTTCGAAAGGGTAGAGGTTATTTTTGTAAGCTTTCGAATATATTACTTGCCTTTTCCTTTAAAAGATGCTTTCGAAGGGGTTGATGTTACTTTTAAATAGCTTTCGAATGAATTGCTACTTGCCTTTGGTTTAAATGGAACTTTCAAATAAGTTGTCGCATATTAGTTTTAATAAGGAGCTTTCAAATGGGTAGCTGTTGGTCAACCTATTCGAAACCTTACTACCGCATTCATGCTTTTCGAATTGGTTTAAGGCCGCTTTCTTTAGAATTTTAAATTAATGCTTTCGAAAGAGCAGCTATCACCCTTGTAAAAAATTGAAGCCGCCTTCCTAATGCCTTCGAAAGGGCTCGTATTGAAGCTTTTGTCAATGCTTTCGAAAGAATGGTTTCGATGCTATCCTTTTCTCCAATTCTTTTAATTGAAGATCAATGCTTTCGAAAAGGTTACCTTCACTTTTTTTTGACCCAGAAGTTATATTCAATATTAAACCTAATGACTTTGAAAGTGATACTCTTAAATGGTTTTGGAGCTATACTTCCATTAATTTTACGAACTTTGTGCCTTCAGAAGATAAGCTTTGATCATTTCTAAAGGAATTATTCAATGCTTTCGAAAGGAATCATTTAAGTGTTTTGAAAGGTATATCTTTGAGTGTTTTAAAAGGAAGGTTTGATTACTTTCGAAAGGTATGTTTTTACGGTTTCGAAAGAGAAGACCAAAGGTTTCAAAAGCCTTAGTATTCAAACAAGGAACCTCATCTCATTTTTAAAAGTTAACTCATGGCTATATGAAAGAGTTTTGTAATGACATTTAACTACGGTATTTTTGAAGAATCCTTCCTTGCTAAAGATAATAGTTAAAGGTATTGACCATATTTCATTTGAAAAATGATTAAAAGGAAGTTAAACCATGTATTTTTATATTATTATGTTATGATCATTTATCATGTATGCTTCTTCTGCAAATATATTCACTTTATAGTCAACTTTTAACTGCATTTTGGGGTGCTAAGGGCAGAATAACCAGCTAGGTTGACCTAGTAGTGAATATATAGTGAGTAAACTCTTAAGTGAGTAGAACTGCATCCAATAGGTTAGGTAGACTAGATTGTAGGATGCCCAAAGATCAATCAAAGAATTATTGGTTTAGATAGATTTATAGTAAGCCCATGAAAACTATGTATATAGATTGTTATCGACAGGGGCCAACATGTTCTTAGTAATCCCATGAAAACTATGTTCGAACAAGTTATTGAAGAGCTTAATAGGTTCATAACGATCCTATGAAATTTATGACATAAAAGAAGTTATTGGAGACCCCAATAGGTTCATAATCAGCCCATGAAAACTATGATTGAAGAAAGTTGTTGGTAGATACCAGATTCATAGAGACCCCATGAAAACTATGATTGGATGATGCCATTGGTAGAACTAGTAGGTTCGTAGTGACCCCATGAAAACTATGAAAAAGGATAGTAATTCCACTGAGAATTAATAGGTTATTAGTCTGCCCATGAAAACTATTAGATTAATAGTGACCTTGGAAGCTATAACTTGAGACAGATAGTCAGATTAATAGGGATAAGAAATCCGGTGCAAATTGCATGTTTGCATATCATCATTATACCTTCTATTATGTTATGTTCTAACCATTATGGAAGCAGTTGCATAGTATATGTTTACTATAAATTGATTTAATATACTAGAGGTGAAACCTGTTCTGCTAAGCGGCGTGATCTCACTAGATATCTATATGGCTCAAATGGTAGTTTATTATTCATACCAGGCTTTTTATCTGACTTTAAGTTTATGTTTTCCCCTTAATCACTCGGTGCTCAATTAATTTTGAGTAGATTGAGAGTTGATGTTATTAGGTTCTCCATTAGATGAATAAGTTTCCAAAGATGTCCAGGAGGCAAGCTAGCTATTAGGAATTCTTTCTGTTTGATTCCGCTATATTTTTGTTGTAATGTTAAAATTTCTTAATTGCCTATGTTTAGACTCTAATCATCCACGATGGCATCTTCATATGTTGCAATTGGCATATTTTTTAATGATTATATTTATCTGAACGTGGTTCACGAAATTGGGATTATGCAGTGAATTTGAAAAATGATTTGAAGTGGAACGAGAAATTTGTTTTATGAGTTTAATTATTTTCATATTCATGTGTTTCTGATTTATCAATGTATCTAACATTCCCATATTTTGTCATCGAAAATTAATAACTATGGATGATTGCATCATCTGTAGCCCTTACTTTTGGGCCTCCATGTGGGGGATGTTACAAGTTAGCATCAGAGCATAGGTTTATGTAAATTTAAAAGAAATGTAAACCTAAAAGATTTTCAAAACATAACCCAATAAATTAGAAAATTAAGAACGTGGTTTGGGTTAACGTTGTAGTAACATACTTATATTTATTGTGTGTATATCTATAAGTGCGTACTTCCCTCTCTATCAGACCGTTCTATATCTTACTAAAGCTTGTATCCAGATTTATGAGAAGGGAAATATGGAGGTAGGAAACAGAAGAGGAAATCTAGGTGGTGGAAGCACGACAACTAACAGAAATGCTCGACCCAACACCATGAGGGATCCGGGTCGACAGGCAAATGCTAATCCAAATGCAAATGCCAATGTAGGTGTGAGAATCTCGCAAGTAGATATGGGGATGATGCATCGGTTTTTTGTTAATCCGATGCAAGCTGGAGCAGCTTTAGGGGTAGTTGGGGGTGATGATGTGAATGTTGGAGGAGCCAATCCCGTGGCCCCAGTTGACAATAACTATACCAAGCTGAGCATGGATTACACCAGTTTTGCTGGGAAACGATTATTGGGAACAGAGGACACTGTCAAAGTGGAAAACTGGTTATTGCATTATGAAAAGAACTTCGCTGACTTAGGATTAAATGATTGGCATAAGAGGAGAATTACCGCTAGATAGTTGCAAGGAGCAACATTTCATTGGTGGAATAGTGTTTTCGTGGGAGTTCTTGAGAAATAGTTGACTTGGGTAGAGTTTTGTAGGTGATTCAAAGTGAATTTTTTGTCTGAAATTGCCGAGTCAATATTGCTAAGAAAGTTCATGGCCTTAATATAAGGTTAGATGTCATTGATTGAGTATGCTATGAATTTTGATGAGTTATCCTGATACGGGTAGCATTGACACCGTCACTAAAAGAAACGAGAAGTTTATTCAAGGGTTAATACCCAAGATTGCTGTAGCAATTATGCCACATCTCCTTGATCTAAGTACAGTTGTAGTGGAGATGGAAATTTGGAATGAATAGATGCTTTCTACTTATGGGAAGGAGAAGCAGGTTGAAACCCTGGGATTTCAGGGCAAGAAGAGGAAATTCTTTAAGAAGAAAGGAACCTAAAAGGAATGAACTTCCAAGAAGGCGAAGGCTAATCTAGTTGTCTTTATGCATGAAAAGAAGGGACATTATGCTCATGAATGTCTAATTGGAAAAGGGAAGAAGGTCGCAGATAAGAAAGTAGTGAAGTGCTTCAATTATGACCAGATTGGGCATTATAAGAATAAGTGCCGAGAACCGGTCAAAGCGGACAAAGAAAAGGTCTTTGCTGTAGGAAAATCATCTGTTATGCCAACCGCCGCTGAGAAGGGAAAGACTATGATAGAATGTATGGTTTTGATTCATAGTATACCGGTTAAGGTACTATTTGATACTGGTGCATCACATTCATTTATATCTCGTTGTTTAGTAGATAGGTAATGTTTAGAACCCCCATACCTTGTTACTCCCTTAAGGGTTGCGAATCCAATATGAGGGTATGCAACTGTAGGGATGAGATATGGCCAGTTAGAATTTGATTTGTTAGGTCATAAGTTTTTATGCAGTTTGTATGTTTTTGATTTCGTAGGCTTCAAGATCATTTTGGTTATGGACTGGTTAGAAAGATATGATGCTAGGATATTTTGTCAAGATGAGGAAATATTGCCAAGGCACCCTAACAGTCATAACCGAATTATACACTTGGTGAAGAATTCAGATTGGAGTGCTTGTGCTTTGTTAAGTGCTATGGAAGTAGAAAAAGAATTGAATAAGGTTTTGGTAGCAAGAGAGTTTATAGGTATTTTTAAGCCGGACACTGGAATACCTTCGAAACGAGCCATTAAGTTTTGGATAGATCTTGTGTAAGGAGAAAAACCTGTAAGTAGACCACCAAGCAGGATGACATCGTCGGAGATGAAGGAATTGAAAGTGCAACTAGTGGATTTAGAAGGAAAGAATTTTATTAGAACAGGCTGTTTTCCTAAGGGAACGGCCGTGGTGTTCATGAGAAAACCGGATAGGTCGTTAAGGATGTGTATTGACTATCGTAAGTTGAACGAGAAGACGATCATGAATAGGTATCCTTTGCCAAGAATCGATGATTTAGTTGATCGGTTGAGTGGATCTAGAGAATTTTCCCAATTGGGTTTGGTGACATGTTTCCATCAACTAAGCGTGGTAGAGGACAGTATTCCATTAACAGTATTTAGAACTAGGTATGGTTCGTACGAATGGTTTGTAATGCCATTTGGGTTAATGAATGCGTAACTTTTTTCATGGATTTGATGAACCGGATTTTCTGAGAGCTCTTGGGTAGGTTTGTACTAGTATTCATAGATGACATTTTAATATACTCTAAGGATGAAACTAAGCATGAAATTCATCTTAGAGTAGTTCTTGAGATGTTGATGTAGCATCAACTGAAAGAGACGTTTTTGAAGTGTCATTTCTAGAAGAAAGAGATTAAGTTTCTTGGTCACGTGGTCTCAGAGAAGGGTTTATCAATTGATCCAGCTAAGACCGAAGCTATTAAAAATTGAAAGAGACTAGAGACGGTGACTGAGATGTGAAGTTTCCTTAGACTTGCTAACTATTGCAGCAGATTCATTAAGGATTTCTTATTGATAGCAGCGCCTTTGACTAAGCTAACTTGGAAGTATGTGAAGTTTATTTGGTACGACAAATTTAAGGAAGCATTCCTTAGGTTAAAGCATTTGTTAACCAATGCGCCTATATTAGTAGTTCCAAATGGGAATCAAGGATTAGTAGTGTATACCGATGCCTGTGGAAACAGATCAGGGGTTGTATTAATGTAGAAAGGTAAAGTTATTGCCTACACTTCATGATAGTTTGGACCACATGAAGTGAGATATCCTACTCATGATCTAGAGTTGGCTGCGTGTGATCTTCACACTGAAAGCATGGAGACATTATCTCTTAGGGGAGAAATTTGAATTATACACTGATCATAAGTCCTTAACTATTTATTCTCTCAGAAGCAGTTAAATATGAGACACGAGAGGTGGCTGGAGTGTTTAGCAACTTATGATTTTGGTATAGAGTATACACATGGAAAAGTAAATAAAATAGTGGATGATCTTAGTAGGAAACTTCAAGATGTGGTCTTACAAATGTTAAAGAGTGGAAGGATCTAGAGGCTTTGACTACTTGTAGCATGTAGTTAAGATCAACTGCTAGTTCTAATCAGAGCACTGCCATGTTATCCTGCATGGAAGTCCAACTAGTTCTGATCGAAAGGATTGCTTTAAAGTAGAAAAAAGACCCATTGTTAGCCGAGAAGATTAGAAGGCTTGAGGTTGGATCGAAGATTTATGATCTAAATGATTTTGATCTTGATCAGAGGGGAAGGTTGTGAAAGAAGGGACGGTTGTGTGTTCCAAATGTTAGGGACCGAAGGAGAGAAGTTCTGAGGGAATGTCATCGATCCAAATTTATAGTTCATCATGGGGAAACCAAGATGTATCAGGACATGAAGAGGAGTTCTACTGAAAAGGTATGAAGATGGATGTTGGCTTGTGGGTAAAGAAGTATGTGAGTTGTCAATGAGTGATCGCCGAACATCAAAACCCAAGTGGGTTGCTTCAACCTTTGGAGATCCTAATTTGGAAATAGGATTCGATATCTGTGGATTTTATAGACGCATTGCTAAAGGAGAATCGAGGAAATGAAAGCATATGGGTCATAATGGACAGGTTGACCAAGAATGTCTATTTCATACCAGTTAAGTCAACCCGGACGACACCTGGTTTAACTAAATTGTTTATGAAAAACATAGTTAGATTGCATGGAATTCCTAGTAGTATAATACGTGGTAGAGATACTTTTTTTACTAATGAATTCTGGAAGAGTCTACTGAATGTGTTAGGTACCAACTGAAGATGAGTATTGTACATCACCCTCAGACAGATGGGCCGACAAATGGAGTCAATAAGGTACTCGAGGATTTGTTGAGAGCTTGTGTGCTAGATTTTGGTGGATCTTCGGAAGATCACCAACATTTAGTCGAATTTTCCTATAATAATAGTTATCAGACTAGTATAGGAATGGCACCATTCGAAGCTTTGTATGGGAGGCCATGCAAGTCACCAGCATGTTGGTTGGAAACTGGACAAATTGATCTTAGGTCAAGATCTGGGGAGAGAGGCGATAGAAAAGAATGAGTTGATCCAAGATAGGATAAAGGAAGCTTAGTCTAGACAAAAGAATTACGTAGATAAGAGGCATAAGAATCTCAAGTTCTCAGTTGGAGATAGGGTTTTTATTAAAATATCACAAATGAAGGGTTTGGTGCGATTCAAAAAGTCAGGGAAACTGGCACCGAGATATGTTGGACCATTCCCAGTTATAAAGAGGATTAGAAAGCTCGCATACAAAGTAGAGTTGCCAAGCAATTTGGTAGGTGTCCATAAAGTGTTTCATGTGTCTCATCTTCATAAGTGAGTTAATAATCCAGAGACTATTATTCTTCCAATTAGAAGCTAAAGACTCAAGCAAGTAAGAATTAAGCAAGAACAAACCTCAAGTTCCTTATCCAAAAAAGGTGAGTAATAATCTAAACTATCTCATATATGTTTATTTGAACAATTAAATTTCGATTTAAGTTTTTAAAACCGTTTGGATGGATTAAATGATGATATGCTTTGATTATATGCCATGATTGATGTAAATAATTTTTTTTATGCAAAGGTATAATTCGATTTTAAGGTTAAAACCATGTGAAATGGATTTCGAATGCCATGAGGGTTGAATATGTTATGTAAAACATTATTTTAGAGGTGGGTTTAAATTTTCATAATAATCTAAGCTCTGGATAACTTATTATTAATTTTAAATGGAAGAAATAGATAATTTGGTTTTAAAATTAATTACGGCAATAATATAAAGGACTTCGGGTCTGAAATTTCTATATATTAGAAAATGTATTAAAAGTGAATTATATTGATTTTTAGGGGATTTTTCATAAGTGTTTAATGTGGTTATTAAATTATTTAAGTTGGAGGACTTAAATTTTTTATGGAAAGTAATGGATTATTTTTCAAAAATAATTTCAATTAAAAATTATTGAACTCGGCAACCTTTTTAGATAATGATTTATGATAAAGAAATGGCAACAAATTATATTTTGACAAATTGGAAAGTTAGATGAAAAGATGTCACTTTGTAAGGCATAAAATAAGTTTTGACGTAATTTACAACTTGGCCACTTCCAATTGCTACCTTTCATCGCCACACTTCTGCTAATAAACCCATTAGAAACCGATACACATGGTATCAAGCCAATGATATGGTAGACAGGAGAAAGGCAGAAGAGAGAGTGTCGAAACCAAGCTTTCGAATAGATTGCCCCTTGCCTTTGTTTTAAAAGGAGCTTTTGAATGAGTTGCTGCATATTCTGTTTTAAAAAGAAGCTTTCGAATGGGTAGCCATTGGTGAACATATTCGAAACCTAGCGGCTGCATTCATGCCTTTCGAATTAGTTAACGGCCACTTTCTTTATAACTTTAAATCAATGCTTTCATAAGGGGATCTTTCACCATTGTAACAAAAAAATTAAAGCCGCCTTCCCAATGCTCTCAAAAGGGCTGTTGTAGCCGCTTTTATCAATGCTTTTGAAATGGCGGTTTCGATGTTATCCTTTTCCCCAATTCTTTTGTTTGAAGATCAATGCTTTCAAATGGGTTAATTTCAATTTTTTTTATTTGACCCATAATTTATGTTTAATGTTAAAACCAATAATTTCGAAAGAGATCCTCTTAAATAGTTTCGAAGTTATGCTTTCATTAATTTTACCTCAACTAGGCGCCTTCAAAAGATAAGTTTTAAGCATTTCTAACGGAAGTTTTCAATGCTTTCGAAAGGAATGATTTGAGTGTTTCGAAAGTTATATCTTTAAGTGTTATGAAAGGAAGGTTTGATTACTTTCGAAAGGTATGATTTTATGGTTTTGAAAGATAAGGCCTAAGGGTTCGAAAGTTCGAAACCCTTAGTTTTCAAACAAGAAACCGTATCTTATTTTGAAAAGTTAACCCATGGCTATATGAAAGAGTTTTGAAATGGAATTTTACTTTGGTATTTTTGAAGAAGGTTTCCTTGCCGAAGATAATAGCTTAAAGGTATTAACTATATTTCATTTGAAAAATGATTACAAGGAAGTTAAACCATGGATGTTTATATTTTTACGTTATGATCAATTATCATGTGTGCTTCTTATGTAAACATATTCACTTTATAATCAACCCATAACTGCATTGTGGGCTGTTAATGGTAGAAGAACCAGCTAGGTTTACCTAGTAGTGAATATCAAGCGAGTTAACTCCTGTGTGAGTAGAAATGCATCCAGGAGGTCAGGAAAACTAAAATGCAGGATGCCAAAAGACTAAACAAAGATTTATTGGTTTAGACAGGTTTATAGTAAACCTTTGACAACTATATGTAGAGATTGTGATTGATACGGGCCAATAGATTTTTAGTGATCCCATGAAAACTATGCCCCGAAAAGTTATTGAAGAGATTAATAGGTTCATAGTGATACCATGAAAACTATGACATGAGAGAAGTTATCAGAGAACGCAATAGGTTCATAGTTAGGCCATGAAAACTATTATTGGAGAAATTTATTGGTTGATACCAATAGGTTCATAGTGACTACATGAAAAACTATGATGGGATGATGGTATTGGTAGAAACCAGTATGTTCATAGTGAACCTATGAAAACTATGAAAACGGATAGGAATTCCACTAAGATTTAATAGGTTATTAGTTGGCTCATGAAAACTAATAGGTTAATAGTGACCCGAGAAACTTTAACTTGAGACAGAACGTCGGAAAAATTGGGATAGGAAATCCAGGTCGCATTGCATGTTTGCATATCATCATCATACCTTCTACTATATTATGTTCTAACCATTGTGGTTGTAGATGCACAGTATAAGGTTACTATGAATTGAGTTAAGATACTAATGAGGGGAAAACACATTCCCCTAAGAAGCGTGGCCTCACTAGATATCTATATGGTCTGAACTGGTACGTTATTATTCATACAAGAATTTTTGTATGACTCAAAGTTTATGTTTTCCCCTTAAATTCTCAGGTGCTCAATTAATTTTGAGCAGTTTGAGAGTTAAGGTTTTTAGATTCTCCTCTTAAGGAATAAGTTTCCGGAGACATGCAAGAGGCAAACTAGCTATTAAGAGTTCTTTCTGTTTGATTCCGCTATATTTTGGTTGTAATGGAAAACTTGCTTAATTGCCTATGTTTAGACTCTGATCATCCAAGGTAGCATCTTCATATGTAGCTCTTAGTGTATTTTGTAATAATTATATTTCGCTGAATGTGTTTACCAAATTTGGATTATGTAAGTAATTTCAAATATGATTTTAAGTCGAATGAGAAATTTGTTTTATGAGTTTATTTTTTCCATATTTATGTATTACTATTATATCAATGTATCTAACATTACCACATTTGATCACCGAAAATTAATAACTATGGATGACTGCAGCATCCATGGCCGTTAGTTTTGGGCTTCTAAGTGGGGGACTTTACAATAATACCCAAAATTTAGAAGAAAAAGGATCGAGAATCTGATTAAAAAGGAGTGAGAAGCAAGCAAAATAAAATTTTGAAAATTATATATAATAGGCTGTCAATTTCAGCTGTCCACCACAGGTGGATAGTAGACACCATCGGTGCACCAATGGGGCACATTTTGATCATATTTTCTAATCAAGCAAAGCCAATCAAAGGTGGTTTGGTTCAAGGTTCTTCTAGGGTATTCGAGCAGCGTTTAGGCTACATCTTTGGATTAGAATTCCATGCTTGTTTTGGGTTTGGGCATGTTATTGCTTGATTAAAATTTGTGAAATAATTTATAATTCATAAAACATTGTTTAAAGGAAAAGTAGTATTTTATAAATTAAAAAAACATAATGAAATTTTAACTCTTTGCTTATTGGTTACATACATACTCGTATGGCCTAAGCAGTACTAAAATTGTGAGATGGAGAAAACATATACGTTCAATTTCTCTCATCTCTTTCTCTTCTCAGCCATACGTTAAAAATCTAGAAATATATCTCCTCTTTATTCCTAAACCCTAAAAACTAAAATCCTCCCTAAATTCAATTAGGATTAAATGGTAATTAGCTAATTATTAACGAAAAACAAATCAAATAATTTCTTTTATCAAATATCGCATCTATTGGAGCTTTAATTTCTATTTCATCTTAGTTAATAATCTTGTTTTGCAAATTCTAAGAATCCAACTTAGGTTGTAGCTAAAAACCATTAGCCTGGGAGAATCTATGATCTTAGAACTAACTCAAGTTCAATTCAGTGAGTTTAACTCACATTTCTAGACTATCTTTGAATGGTTGTGGTTGTTTATTGATTTAGACGAATCTTATGCTGAAATGACCTTAGTCTTTTGTGTTATTTCCATAAATTGCCGATGATTCTTTTTTTTTGATAAAACCCTCCCTATATGATCTTAATTAACATCCATTAGTAGATCTTTTATGCTTGCATGGGGGCTTAATTAGTACTTCAAAAGTTAAGTGAAACAACGGTGGAGAAACGAGCAATGTCAGACCACCAGAGCCACCTGGTGCTCACTGCGGGTATGCCCGCCTATGGAATGGTCCAACCAAAACCAATGCACTAGTGGTGACATTTCTAAGCCTCAGGTCACTCCGTCCGGCCCTCTAGTTCATACCATTCGCACGTTTGTTCGTCCGCTTGACTCCTTTTCGCTATTTGCTTGATTTTGATGTTGTTTTCTCTACCAATTTCATTGCTATTTTGGGATTTTGAATTATAATTGTTAATTTATTTTTTTGTTTCTATACCATAGAATTGCTGTGTAGGTCCTTGGCACAATACACAAATTTTGATGCATGTTTTCAACTTGGATTTATAAAAGGAAGATTTCTAAATCAAACCATTTTATCGAAATCTTTATGAATATAAATTTAGTTTCTATATAAATAATTTTATAAAAATATATTATTTATTCTCATTAACAATGGTTTTTAGAGATGATTTGGAGCAAGTTTTTAAAAGTGAGTGTGTGTGTGTGTGTTCTTGCTTGTATACCAATATTTTACACCAATCATTTAAAATGAAATCTTTTATAAAAATTGCACGACATCGATCTAATGAGGAATTAATTTAAATGTCTAAATAAACAAGTTGTATGGAACACCCATGTTTATTTTATCGACTGATTCACGGACTTTTTTGACGGAATCATTGATAAACACAACTAGAGTTTACTTTTTTATAGTAAACATTTGTGTGAACCTATGTGGTATGGGACACATGGTCATTACTTATTCGGTTGCTATTTGGAAGTACATGAAACTTATGTCGATGAGTTTATGACTCGCCCTTAGAGTATCCATAGGTCTTGTACCTTTCTTGGAGTTTCTATAGGTCTTGTACATATCTTAGAGTTTCTATAGGTCTTGTACCTATCATGGAGTTCTATAGGACTTGTTCCTAAATTTGAGTTTGTAAGTCCTACACCTATCTTCGAGTTTTATAGGCTCTCGCCTATCTTGGAGTTACTATGGGAATTATACCCGCCTTGGAGTTTATTGACATATATTTCTATTTTGGAGTTACATGCATGTAGGTGATGGTATTCATCAATCTTGGAGTTTGGAAACTTTTTCCTCTTTTATGATATTTCTAATTTTTATTCTTATTTTTAGATTCGATGTTATTTGTGTTGTTTCCAAATAGTTTCGAGGATTTCGCTTGGAGAAGCTATCTTGAGTTTTGATCTTTGGTGATTCCATTCTTAAAGTTTTGATGTATTCTTTGATATTTGTCGATACATGACATGATGACTATATTTGAGATCTATTTCATTTTATCTATCATTCATCTCGCTAACCCATTTATAATACTTGGGTCATAACGAGTTGTTTCAGGTCTTTCAAGTTGATGCTTTTAGAGCAAACTTCCTATCAGTTAGTTAGATGTTTAATTTTGTCATCACTGCGTATATTGATATTATGATATATCTTATGTCAAGCTAGGCTCCTTTTATTTACATATTCGTATATTTATGATATAGTACTATTGTATTATATAGTCTACATTATGCATCTATTTGTGTCTGTTCAAACTTGTATTTATTTGTGTTCCACTGTGTATTCTATGATTCTATGATTTATATTTACCATATATTGTCCTGGAATATTAATTTAGCCGCTATAGTTTTGTTTTAAGCCTGATTCACCTACGTCGATTTCACTTGAGATATCCTAACTAGCCCTATTTTCTACAATACCAGACGATGTTACCCTGTAATATCCTTTGTAAGTGTGGGTCTTGGGATGGGACATCATGCACACATCCACTTTATCCCTTACTACTGTCTAACTTATATTATTCGATACATATGGATGCTTGATTATTATTTATCATGCATATGGATGTTGCCTATGGATGGAATGGTTGTGCATACATGTAGAATGGCAAGTATACTTGTTTTGGATGTTTAATACATTTTGGATGCATGGCATGATCACTTGCATGATGGGATTTTGACTGGATTAGGAGATCGCCTTCTTTTTGCGTTAGCATAGGTTCACATGCATTTCACGTTGAATATATATATATATATATATATATATATATATATGTACATATTGGATTAAAAATGTTTCCAAGGACAATGATTGGCCATGGATGACGGATGAGAAGATGATTGCAACTATTGGTTGTTATATGTGCAAGTTACATTTTTTCATCCTTTGAGATTTCGAGGACAAAATCCTTTTTAAAGGAGAAAGAATGTAACACCCCAAATATTTAATGGAAATTTAATAAGAAATTTAATTAAGTAACATAAAGAGTAAAAAGAAGTTTTTTGCATAGGATTGAATTTGACTATGAAACTTACACCATTCGTTTATAGCAATTTTCTGGAAATTTTCATAGATAACACTTTTGAATTAGTTAATACATAGAAGTTACATGCATTGGAAGAATTGGATATATAATGAAAATTTAAAAATAAAATTTACAATTTAACATGGTGACTGGTCAACCGTTGATGGGTGATGGTCAATCGATCGTGATTGACCCAAGGAGAGGAGCGGTAGATCGTTGGCGATATAAATTTGAGAGTAAGTAGGTGCATCATGACATGTTCGAACAATTGTGATTCAAACTTCATTCCTAAGTATAATTGAGCATACCTGATGACGTTGAAGATTCTCTAGGCTAGACCCAACATCATAAACAAATTGCTCCTATAAATGCAAGCCTAACATAACCTATAGACCTCACTTAATAGTTCATAGTAACGGAACATTGCCAATATTTTTCCTCTTCTTAAAGCCTAGGGGTTCTTAAAAATTAAAATACAATAAACATGGAAGGACACAAGAAATTGGAGATAGTTGGACCAAGCGAGTTTAGCATTAGGAAGGGTGAATCTCAAGTAAGCAAATAGAAAGAGCTTAGGCTTGAGTTGAGTGGAAATAAATTTAGTTAGTTGGTTACTTACAGTTAATCTTACTTTATCCTATATGATCTAGGATGCTAGAAATCTGATTTTAAACTACAATGCCCAAAAATTAAAATTTGTAATCTAAGGTAGAATTGAAATTACTGTCAATTGTGAATCCTAATATCGATCTAGCGCATCTCTTCAAATTAGTTAACTATATTCTATAAACCTTAGATTGAAGAATTGAAATTAAAATTTGAGAAATATTGGCTAGTCATTATAATTATTGGTTACCGTAAATGCTGAAATCAACAAACGAAGGAATAATCGATTAACGTAAATATAAATTAAAAAAATTAAAATCGAAAAATAGCAAGACCTTAATTTTTGACCATGACCGGTCAACACTCAGCTCGAGCGTTCGACCGGTAAGCGTGTGAAATGCAGTATCTGAACCTCGACGTGAGGCCCAGATTGTAAAAAAAATTATATAATTTGAAATGGTAATTTTATAACTATGAATTGTAGTTTGAGCTTATTTATGGGCTAGGTGTGTATGCTAGAAATAGTAGGGAAGCTAGTTCCTTATGAGAGGATGTTAGGTCATTGCGTGGTTGGGTAAATGCTATTTGCCCAATTTGAGATCGAGTAATCGACGAGAGGTGATGTATTTTTACAAATGGTACTCACATGAGGATCCATGATGGATGTGCAACACCTATGATAATACCTGATGGAGTGGGTCCGGCACAAGGGGAGTCCTAGTATGCATGATTTCTGATGCATGTGATATAGTTCGAATGGAAGATCTCAGAGCATGCAATAATAGGACAATACTACAATTGATAGGTGGAAGCGGGTGTAGGTGATGAGACATACCAACGAGTCATCATTTCGGGTCATCCTCTCTAGGCATAGTTAGGGGATTGGTTCCTTAGTACTAGCATAGTGGCAGTAATAGTAGTGGGAATTTATTTCCACGGTAGCCTTATGGCATACCATATGTCATCTTGAGTAGAGTTAAAGTTAACTACACATGATATCATACATTAAATTTGTATTCATTCACCATATTTTTGTCTGACCCACCTTATTCTTTTCATTTCCCCACCATAGGATGATAGGTTGGCAGTTGATTGGACATAATAAATAGAGAAAGGAGCTACATGTTGGGGGTTCTCATATTATTTATTGTTTATCATGGGTTACTTATTGCGTTAAAAACCTATAAAACTCATATTTTATTTTAGAAATAGTGTATATAGAAATTATTTATTTTGGAGACTATTTTTTTAATGTTTATTTTTCAGCACTTATATTTTAGTACCTTCCACTGTGAGATTTGAAAGTGTAGAGTATCTTATACCCTTACAATTATGCCCTATAATGTTTTTAAAACCCAACAGCTCAATTTTCTTCGCATGACGTGAGTTTGAAAGTCACCATAAGCTTTGGATCGGTGTGTCAAGAAATGCGGGTTGTTACATCTATTAAAGGCGACGAACCTTCCACTTATTTGCTCGATGAAACTAGACTAGCTCTAGCTCTGGTACTAGCCCTATGACTTGGAATTCCAAAGAAAAGACTTAGGTTCATGAAGGCATGCGGTTCTGTTACTGTCCTAAGACAAATTCATATTTCAAGTACGTTATTGAAGTTGAATTTGAGCATATATCATTGTATTATCATATTACTGGAGACTCACTAGCTCTAACCATCAAAGAGAAATATGGGGAAGACAATCGAGAGATTCTTCAAGATGAAATTTGGGATAGGAGATTCGTTTTTATTGGAGTCTTTGGATAATGATTCTTGCATTACTAAGTTGTTTAATGAGTATGATTATATTATTAGGACTGATTCGTCTAAGGATGACAATGGCTCCTCCTCCTCTTTGGGGGGAGTTAGTATGTTTCCAGTATTTGTTGTTGTGACTTATGTTCCAAGGACCTGTTTTAACTTTCTTTCTACTAGTTTCTGAGGCGTTATTCCTCACTTCTATCATAATTATCATAAAGTTGAACGGCCACTATAATCTGGCTTGCCCGTGAAAACTAGTAATAAATTGTTTTTCCTACAAAATTACATAGCATCTAAAGTTTGAATTGATTATGGTAAACCGGCTAGAATAGTCAATATGCCAGTGTGCGAATGTAACGACCCTGAATTTCCGACCTAATTTAAAATTTTAAATCCATTATTTTAGTGTAAAAATTTGAAATTTATATACGATCTCAATTAACGTCCAAACTTCGTTTATAAGATGCGTCTAGTTAGCTATGGATATAGGAAAAGTTTCGTCGCAAAATATTACAGTAAATTTCGTTCGCGTTTTTATTGAATATCAGTTTATTTCAAATTGCGAAAAATTTATCTTTCAAATCCAAATATTTTTACACAGTAATGTTGTAAAAATTTGTCTGATCAAGATATCGCAATTCGTTTCGTCAAACACCGTCCTCGCCTGCTCCATTTAAATGTTTTGATAAACGAACAATTTATTCCACGTAAAATTTCGAGTTTTTATAAAACTATCGTATCGCAATTATCTATGTACCGTTGGAAGTGTGTCGTCGTGCTGATCAAAACTGTATTTTCATTTGTGCAAATCGGAGTCCGACGTAAAACGTCGCGTTAATATAACCGTTCCGAGCAGACCGGTTAAACCATTTTTAGCCCAGAAATATTCAGCCCATATCCATTTAAATTTGAAAAGAAAATTTTAGCTGATAGAAATAAATACGGGTAGTTGGCTGATGGGGGTTAGCTTGGGAAACTGAAAAGGCGTTTTGTGAATTACCAGGAGAAACGACTGCAAATACAGTTCTCAAAATTTATAGAATATAAACGCAACAGCCTTTGCTCTATATCCGTTCACTCCTATTCGCTACATTTACCTCCCCTCCATTCTTTCTCCTTTCTGTTTATCTCAATTCACTGTAAAAAATAAAAATGGGTTTGCAGAAAAAAGAAATAGAGATAAACTTCACCTCTCCTTCATACGCGCGAGCACCACCTTTACCACCTTCACGTCAGCCAATACCGCCACTCCTTCCCCATTGGCACACGACTTTCCACCCACGAACGCCACCCCACCTGAACACGCCCTCCATCGTCCAGTCCACCACCAGCCACGCCGATTCCCTTCGCCCACGCCTCGCCACTTCCATCTACCTCAAGCGCACGCCTCCTCCAACGTCGTACGACACACCCATGCTCCCTCTGGCTATCACGCCTTCTCAGACCTCGTGCGCACATCCCCATACACGCGTGCAGTCTCCATCATCCCTTACCTGAAAACGCACGTGCGCATCACTTCCAGTGCCCAGTCCACCTCCTACTCCATTCGTCTGAACCATCTCTGAGCATCACTTCCAGTTCCTGGCCTGCGTGTGTGTCATTTGCATGCATATGTTGGGCCGTGTGCATGCGTATGTGGGTAAAAGGAAGTGCGTGCATATGCATGAGATGCAGTATGCATTGGTGAAGGAGATAATGTGTTCTGCGCAATAGTCTTTGTTTATAAAACAAAGGAAAATGAAGTAAACAGTGTACTATTGCTTCGTGAAATAGTGGCAGTTTATTGTGGCTTTGTCGTATTGATCCGAGAACACCGGCTTCACATCGATCGCCGCTCTCACATTCGTATCGATACGAAATCGCATGCTTTCCTTCGATTCGAAAGCTCCACAACTCCTCCAAAACAGGACCTCGACTCCATGGCAACGCATCCATCCCCAACCTTGCTCTCACTCACCCAGATCTTCAATTCACCGAAACCGATGATAAAAGCAAAGAGGACGGATTAAGACTTAGAGTTTCATCATTCTAAAACACGATTCTATCCATTAAATTACCTGATTTTAATGACGTGACAAACTGCTCTCGGAAGCTTCGAGTCGATACAAGGACAAGAGGGTAAAAAGCAATAGTAAAAAGTAAAAAAAGTGAAAAGTGGCGAAGCCCACGCTATTTATATGAGGCCATAGGAGAACCGGGTCGATTCGTCTCCCGATCCATGTGACTACTCATCACCGGTCACCCTAGCACTCGATTTGAACGGTAGGTTCGAATCCATCACCGAAGACTTCTATAGGTTCAAAATAAACGACAGACCAATAGATACGAAGCAAGCAGCAGGGACAGCTGAAAATTGTGAACTCCATCAGCTCAAAGCCCACGTTCACATCAACAGGTTCACGACTCCATCTACAACCTACCGATACGAACAGAAACTTCGCATCCATTATTTCTCATCAATACGAACCACAGATTCGTATCCATCAAAACCCATCGATACGAACAACAATTTCGTATCCATCCCTTCTCATCGGTGCGAATGGACGTTTCGTACCCATCCAAGCTCATCGATACGAACTGTCATTTCGTATCCATCATTTCGACTCGCATCAATATGAAAAACTACTTTTCAACCTTTTACATCGATTCCGGAGAGGATCAATACAAAAGAATAGTCAAAAACAACCATCACGCGTTGTTTCAACTAAAATTTCCAAATCGGTTCAGGAGAGAATCGATACGAAATTCAACAACAAACAAAACCGACAACGACTCGTGGACGCACGACGTTAACAAGGGTCAAACTAACATATGTGCATATATGTCGGACTAACATTCGATTTAAACATTTACAGGGATCGAATACTTATCTTGTTACGAATACAACAACCAACGGCTAAGCACTATCATACGGCAATCAATCATATCAACGCAGGGTTACAACCTTCGACAAGAGAGCAATGGCAGCTTTTCAAAGCACGTCATGTTTCCACAAGACATACTTTGGGGGGCAAATGTTATCCCGCTTCTTGGCAAAGCCGTGATACCTAAAGGTCGATCGAAAACAAAGGACAGTTCGTCTCAGAGATTGGTCATACTATGCTTCACTATGGATATCGCTGAATTTTATCCGAGTCCAGATTGAGCTACAATTGTTAGGACATGACAGGACAGACCATAAAAGTCAGCATCTCAAATTTCAAGACAATCCGAGTTCATACACTTGAGTGGTGATCGATTCAATTTGAAGAGAAAAGCCCAGATTTTGTATCCATCACTATGGGTGTTTTCGCATCAATCACCGAACACTGGTTCGAATCGATCACCTTCGTATCGATCAACTTCAAATCCATCGAAGTGCCTCGGATTCGACTCCATCGACTTTGAATCCATCGAGTTCGTATCGATGGACCTCGTACCCATCAGCAGATGAAGCGCTTCGTATCCAGCAGATGATCATCCTTCGAATCCATCGAAGGGTTCAAGTTCGCATCGATTGACTTTGTATCCATGGAGAAGCTACAAGGCTCGTATCCATCGGAGGAAGGTCTGTTCACATCCATCAAAGGGGTGATGTTCGAGCCCATCAGTAACATCGGCCTTCGAATCCATAACACTTAAAACGGTCGAAAGGATGATAGCCTCGCCTCCATCTGGTTTGAATACACCAAACTCTCCGTAGTTCGAATCCATGGGAACACTTCTCTTCGAATTCGTCAAGTTCGTATCGATGAACTTCACACCCATCAACAGTTGCAGTTCGTATCCATGAATGCGGCACCATTCGAATCCATCGAGTCAACTAGCCATGGTGACGTGTCATTCATAGATGCGAACGCGTCGAGATATATGGAATCGAAGCGGTCAACTCGGAGCAAAATCCGGATCGAGGCGAAGTGTGCGCTCCACGTCAACACGAAGGCGCATGCCATCTTCGGTTCGAAGCAATCGATTCAAACGAATCGATTCGAACCAAACAACCACCGAAGAAGCACATTTCGTATCGACCATATCTCACAATCCACCGATCCAAATGCCATGAAATTTTCACAGAAGCTTGCATACATGTTGAAGAATGTCCACACCAAATTTCACCTCGATTGGATGATTTTCTGATCGATTCGAATGGAGTTCGAATCGATCCCAAAGTGGGCCCAAATCTCCTAAGGCCGGGCGTGTGGGGCCCCTCACGTGCCAGAAGTGGTCTCCCGAATTTTCAGTGAAATATCAACACCCTACGCCTATAAATAGAGCCCCAGAGCCAACAGAAAAGGGATCTTTTGACTCTCAAGCGTCCAGACTCTACCGGATTGAGATCTCCATTATCCTACATCATAATTTTGCTGTGGATTTCAAATTTCCAGTTAACTCACTGTTGATCGCTGTAACAACTTGTAATCATTAAAAGAGAATCAATAAAACTGCAAAAAACTTCATAGTGGACGTAGGCAACACGCCGAACCATTATAAATCGCTTGTCTACGCATTCACATTACTATTGATTGGAGTTTTTGTTAGATAATACTCGTTTTGAATTTACATTCTTCATTATTATCTCTTCAACGACTCCCGAAGAGTGTTGTGACCAATTTTGGTTCAAACAATGGGAATATATAAAAATATGTTAAGGGGGATATAGGTAATGCCTTAATGCTATTTTAATAATCTACTTTACTGTAGACACTAGTATAATAGCGTATTGTATTATGTATGTAGATAGTTTAACGGATCCTTAAGAGATGGGAATCCTGAACATCTCTTAAGTTATTGCATTCAAGATAGACATTGGATAGAAGATGTCAAACCCTATAAACATCTCTGAAGCCATTACACTCATATTTATTTTCTGTTGGTTTAACTTACATAAGATCTTTTAGATCCGACTCGAGTGTTTTATCCTTTCAATTCGCTCCGGTCAACCTGAGCTTTTCAATTTATCGAAGACTGCTTTCTGAACGATGAAGATGAAGATTTTATATAATTATTATTTATTATGTTTATTCCACTGCATCATGTTATTCCGCTGCATTTATTTATTATTTATTCATGTTATGTGTAACTCTGATATGGATTTTAAAAGAATAATCAATGTTATTTGTAAAAAGCTTCAAGAACTGTTTATTTGAATATTATATTTTGTCATTCCGCTGCGAGATTCTGTATTTGTTTTCTTTCTAACTCTGCTTTTTCTTATTTACCCATAGCAATCTGCTCTTTTGAATCGGTCGAGTCTAGCGTGTATGTCGATTTAAACCGTCCAAAAAGGCAGGTCGTTACAATATATATATATATATATATATATATATATATATATATATATATATATTATAACTTTATAATATATTATACTTATTTTTAACCATAAATATAATTTTAAAGACCTAACTTAATATCCAGACCATACAAGAATATATAATTCACTTATAAAACCAATACAAATCTTATAATCAACAAATAATTTAACTAAGTGATTCAACAGTCAATAATTCACCTTACAAATAATTCAATCAATGATCTTATTTAATTTACCCAAATAAGTAGAATCACTAATGGGATGATTATAAGTATAAATATCAAATAATAGAATTAGATATAGTTGTGAGCTTAAAACTAACTCATCGAACGATGAACGCATGCTCATTAACACTGCCAACAACTATTGAACAAAACCTCAACCAGCCATAGCCTCCTACATCGACTTCTACCGCTCCCAGCCATAACACCATCACTCGCCGCCTCTTCTAAAATCATTGCAACCTTAGTCATCGTGCACGACACTATTTGCCCTACCCTCAAACGTCGGACGCAACATCCAAGTCCCTATTCCCAGGTTAACTTTGAATGCTTGAAGGCGAGTAGGAAACGAGAAAATCGAATTAGGGTTTTCTAAATTTCATTTATAATTGCTTTATTTTAGAGATGAAATTATTTTCCACTTTGGATTTTTTAGATGCAAGATGAGGATAGTCTCTCCAATGAATGAACAAAATAAAAATTAAAGAATAATATTTCTAGAATTTTGGCTTAAGGTTCAACTAAGTTTCGACTTTTGGGCTAAAGATTTGATTTTAGTGAGAATATATATATATATATATATATATATATATATTCTTAAGCTAAAATTTAATTCAAATGAACCCAAGTTCATTTTTTTCTAAAATCTTTTCCCTTTTATCCAAACTATTATTTTATTCCATCTTTATCAGTTTCGTAAAATATTATTTTCTATATTTATAGCTCATTTAAATTTAACTGTCATTATTACCAAATTAAATTCCTTTTATAAAATAATTATCGAACCAATATCAAATAAACCATCAATTTTCAATTTAATGAAATTAATTTCTATTATTAATGTTGTTAATTATTTCTTAACAATCGAGTTGTTAAAGACTTGCCCATTAACAAAATTGTTTGCAATTTCTTATATGGAGAAATCTATAACAATTCTAATTATATAAAACTTAATTTTTCCATTTTCACCTTATTGAATATAAACTCTTTCCATAAGTAAGAATAATTTTGTAGAATTACAAGAATTTCATTAGGAAAATATTATTCATTTATATATATTTTACAGAAAAATCTTATTATGCTATAATTATTTTAATTTGAATCCAAACTCTTACTGAATAATCTTTAAATGATTTTACTAACAAAAATTCATAATTCAAAATTCCTTCTAAACCCAAAAATAATCTTGATATTCATAACTTAAATTCTCATTTAATTTTGATTTTCTTTGCAAATCATAACCCGCATAATCTTGGAACACTATATATACATATTGACACATTACCAGCCTATATTTTACCGAGTTATTTAGCCTGCACATAATCGACATTAACCTCCTAGCCTTGAATGACTCAATAATGAAAGTAGGGAGCAAAAAAATGTTGCTGTTACATTAAATTTTCTTATTCTAACATTCTCATGTGATAAGCAATTTACACAATATATCCTTGTCCAACAACATATCTTTAAGATTCTAATGTAAAACTTTGGTGCAAGAACTAAATAATCAATTTACACATCTTGCCTACAAAAGTTATACATTTTGTTAAACAAAATCCATTCTCGCTTCCAAAATCTTATATATTTTATATCATTTTCTTGTTCTTTGCTTCATTGTCTGCGTCCCACTGGCTATTTCTTCTACTAACAAACTGAACTGATTTACTATGATTCGACCTTTTTCTTTTAAAACAATAAAATCTTCTTTTATTGTTTTCATTGGACATCTATGTTAATTGCAGCCAATACGTGGAACTTCAACTTCCAAAAAGTTGTTGCACTTCTGCTCTTCGCCCATTTTTATTAAATTTCTTTGCTTATTTATTTATGTTCTTTTTCTAGCCATAAATGATAAATATTTATATTCTGTTCATAGAAGTTAGTACTGTTATATAACATAAGATCATTGGTTTGAAGGAAATTGTGTATGCAAATTAAAACACTCCTTATTTTTATTAACATTATTCAAGAAATTTAATTAGATAAATTAAATGGAATAATGTAAGTATTAAGTGATAAAGGGATTGAGATTTGTATAAACACATAGAGGACATGCTTAATTAAATAAATGGGCTTAAGAATGGTATATAAGAAAATTAATTTACCTAAGTATATATTGGAAATAGCCGCAAATAACCCATCACCTATAGATACATACATACATACATACATATATATATTCTCATTTCCCTTTACTCACATTCTTTTGTGCAAAACAAAAAAAGGCAAACATAAAAGAAGAGCCAACCATTGTTAAGGAAGAGAAATTCAAATCAAGCTAAGGAATTAAAGAAGGGGAATAAATCTTAATCTAAATCTAATCTTCGTATCTTAATCAGGGTGAATAATAATTTATACCATCTCTATTTTGTTTCGAATCATTTATTTTCGGGTTTAAGATTAAATCCTTTTTTATGATGATTAGGATGACGTTATTCTTGGATCATAACATGTTAGATTTAAACAAGATTGTTTAAATATGGATTTTACGGTTTTAAAGGTAAAAGCAATTACAATTGATTTCTAATGCCATAAGGAATTTATATGTTATGTAAAACATGATTTTGGACATGGGTTATAATTTTGACAATTTTCCATGCTATGCAATGTTTATTATGAATTTTCAAAGAAAAATATATTTAATTGGGATTTGAAATTTATTTCAAAAGTTATATGGAGAATTTAGGTCTGAAATTTGGATGTGTTAGATAATATGTTATGTAACGACCCAGAATTTCTGTTATTTGAAATTCAGATATTTAATTGATTTTAAATATTAACAAGCAAAATTTATAAGTCGAATAATTTATTTTTCGAATATTTAGATTTATTTGGAAATTGAATCGACAATTTAATATTTGAAATTGCGTAAATAAATGGAAATTGGGTTTAATGTGATTAAAAATGATTTATAAAGTTATATTAAATCATATTGGAGTTAGAACAATGTTTGTGAACTTTTAAAATTGAACTAAAAGTTAATTTGCGAAAATTGAATATTTTATCATTTAATCGACTAGTGAAAATAGCCATTTTCAATCAATCTCGGATTTCGACGAAACTAGTTTCATCGGATCCGTAATGTTATATTATTATAAGATTTCAAATTTCATGTCAATCGGATTTACCGCTTGTCCGGGGCAAGCCAAAACGCATAGAAATTAGTTTAATCGATTTAAATTAAATTTGATCGTTTATTTTCGTAACTCGCACATATGATCGAATTAGCATCCGGAACACGTTCCACTGTGTCAAGAACGTGGGGTAAACCCTAGAAATGCCAGCCGGCATGCTTCATTTGGAGTTCGGAAAATTTGGGATGAATAGTGTTTTGGAATTTTTCTATAAAAGGACCCCCTTATTCACAATTTGCAACAAAATAAAACCTAACCCTAATTTGTTTCAGCTGCCACCTCAAAATTCTAATGGCCAAAATCTATTCTCCTTGTTCCTCAAATTTCTTCAAACCCACTAAGCAATTCAAGAAACTTTCAACATGAAAAGTGTAGAGCAATCCAAGATCTTAATATTCAACGGTTGTGATCGGAAACTGAAGCTACCAATCGCTGGCAATTCGCATTCAAAGTTGTGCATTCATCTTCTTTTTGTGTGCAGCAGGGAGGGCCGAGCTTGTCCATATTATGGCCGATGGTGGCACTCGAGAGGAGCTTCGAAATGGTGGTAGTTGATCGTCGTGGAAGTGAAGGATTTGGTCGCGTCATTTAGGGTTTCAAGGGCGGCCGTGGGTTTCAACTTGCGTGCGTTTCTTTTACTGGAGAAAATGTGAAAAGGAGAAGAAGAGGAAGTGTGGCCGTGATTTTCTTGGAGGAGATGGTCGGCCTGGATTAAAAGTAGGGCTAAAAATATAAAAAGGAAATTGTTAATTAATATATTATAATTCGTTCAAAGTCTAAAATGTTGTATCTTTGTCATACGAGGTCCGTTTTGGATGAAACGAATTGCGTTGGGTTCATATGGACGAGCACTACGCAATGAAGCTTGTTTGGAGTCGTTTGGAGTCGTTTGGAGCTAGTGAAAATTTCGAGTAAAATTAAACGCATGTTTAATTTTATTCGAAATAAACGCTACAACTGTTATCGGAAACTAAAGGTGAGAACTTCTCACTCAATCGAATTGTTTCGATGTGAATTTTAAATAGTTAAATTTAAAATTGCTTGATTGTGTGATTGGATGATAATTATTATCAATTGTTTTGAAATAGACCATATACGCCGTATATTAAGCGGAAGTTATTTATTAAAAACATATACTGCGATAATTCCAACTTGATATGGAATTGGTATTATATATGTAATTAGAGTTGATTTTCCCGCATTATATAGCGGATGAGACCCTATTGCGCCGCATAATAGCGGATAATAATTTATAAATCCCATATACCGCGATATTCCATCTCGAAGCGGAATGGGTATTGTGCTAACGTCTTTGGATGCAGGGAAACAGGTTGGGGGGATCCAACTGGATTCCTCAAATGATTGAATTTGTTTCAATGTTGTGTGTTGATCTATTTATAATCTGCATGATTATCTTTGTGATTGAAATCGTCAAAGGCTAAAATTTAGCCGAATATATTTGGTATCGTTAGATGCCGAAAATAAATAAAATTGGATTTTTGAAAATTTAAATTGAGAATTCACAATAAAATTAAATTTTGGAATTGGTTCATTTTAAATAAATAAACGTTGAAATTTTTATGTTATAAAAATTATGATTTTTGTGAAATATAACCGAAATGTGATTTTTGAAATAAGTAGTTGATTAACTTATAAAATTGTTTAAATTGGTATTTTTAAATTATTATAAATGATTTATATAAAAGATTTATAAATTTGATATTTATAAATTAAAATATTAGAATTATAAAACGATTTTTTATAAGTATTAAAACGAAGTATAAATGGATGTCATAAGTGGATGAAATCTATAGATTTATAAATTGTGAAGTTATAAAACGAATAGATTTAGTAAAATAAAAGATTTATAAGTAATTAACTTATAACTTTGACTTTGGCATGTAAATGGAATATGGATAGAAATTTGTTAATAAAGTGATTTTATGAGTTAAAGTTGTTATAAAGTATAAATGGAATTTATAAACGTTGTTTTATAAATCCGAAATCGACTTATTTTGATAAGTTTAATTAGTATAGCTTATTAAAGGAGATATATCCACGATTTTGGGACAGTGGATAATCCTTTAAATAAAATATGTAGAAATTGAATTTGGTTAATGAAGTATATTCACGATTTTGGACGGCGAATAATTTATTAAAAAATATTTTAGGAAAGTGATATATCAAATAGAATTTAAAACAATTTAAAGATGTTTCAAAATGAATTAAGTATCGAAACCATAGATTTCAACATTCATTGTTGAAATAGACGTTTTCGAGAAATAGAAGGAAATGGTGGATTATAACACTGTTGTTATAGTAAATGATTTCCAAATGGAAAAGTTTTGTATAGTATTGGGGTTTATATATCTATCTTAATTTTTGAATCCCTATACTAGTGATTTTGCGTTTTCGTAATGATGTTTTACGTTACATTAGTTTTGACCCTAATAAATGTGTTTAAGAGAAGTTTTCCTCAAAGAATAAAATATATACTCAATTTGGATCTAAGTATATTGAATATTTTCCAAATGTTGAAAATAAATAGATTTGTGAATTACTTATTGTTAAATAAGTATGGAAATGTTTTCCAATATGAAGTGAATGTTTTGAGATTATATCTTTTAAAGATAAATTGAAAGTGAATAATTGAAATCGATTTGAAAAATTGAATAAAAGGTGAATATTTGGAAATGTAAATTCACAATAGAAATTTACAAGGGCAATTTGTTTTTAAAAACAAACATTGATTTATTTTTAAAAGTGTGGAAATAAATTTACGGATTTGGAACGTAAATTTAATTAATCGGTAAGGATTTATTTGATTTGTTTAAATGAACCATTTTGAAATGAAAGTTGTAAGGGTGTAAATTGATTTGAAATTGGTTTTCAAAGGGTTGAAATGTGGAAAGTATATCTTGTAAAGGTATTTTTGAAAATAAATAATTTGGGAAATTATATGGAATCGGGTGATGTTGTGAATATTAATTTATATTTAAATAACCGGCTATCAATATTGACCCTTGAATGGCTATTTGCTGTGAATTGATTGAAATTGAAAGCTACACTTATTTTTAAATTATTGTGCTCGTTATTCGGATTACCCATTCCGAATAGTGCTAGGACATAATGGATAGCATTGAAGACCGGTGTTGAAGACCGGGTATTTGTGAAAACGATAGGATGACCTATCGATTGTCTCTGCACTATTAGCTACGGTATGGAGATTTCCTTTGTGATGGGAAATTCGATCGGGATTGTGAATACCTGGATTGCAAGGGCTTCTTTGGAGGTTCCTACGGTTCTGTTCGAGCCCGGAATAGACTTGTATGGTTACGTGTCTGACATTACATTTTGAGATATAAAGCAGTTTTTTTTCAAATACATTTCTGTTGGTGTAGAGGATTTATTCTCTTAGCTTAACACCCTTCTTTGAGACGTACGAGCTCAGAGGTTTTGTAGTTGAAGGTTATCACCGATATATTCCCAATTTGGTAATGTGGCATGCTGAGTGTTGTTGTGTGATGATTATTTATTGATCATTTGTTGATCAAAGCGTGGACTTGTGGAAAAGCGTAGCTTTGTGGACGAGACTTCGTCAGACCTTACATCCCGAAAATGGTCGAAACAGGAATATGCAGCAAGGTTATGAGGGTCGCTCCCTTTAGGGTATGTCATTCCCTTCTGGAAAAGGGTGGTGTCAGGTATGGAGCCCTGATGCTTAACCTATGTGGTTGCTCTAATCTCATTTTTCTTTGTGGTTGTTTCTTGGTGATAGAGGGCCCTCGGATAAAGGTCCCAAAGGACCGGGGGTGGCATATTCGTGTAGTAGTTACCTAGTTACAGAGGTAACCCGGCCTTGTCTTGGCAGAGAGCTGGTTAAGTTCTCGGGACGTCCCACCAGAGGCGATCCCATGTGGTAGTAGGAAGTTCCTTAGCCTGACCATTTGTTGGAAATCCAAAGAAACAATACGAGCCTTGTACGGTTTTAGTTGTATTAACTGCCATTCACTTGTGGTGGCGCCCCACTGTTTGGATGGTAGCTATAGTAGGCATAGTTCGAAATGTCTATGTTGGCTAAGATTTATATTCTATTTTCGAAATTCTTTCATCACTATGTACTAATAATAATATCAAAAATGATTTGCTTTGCGTAGTAAGCATCTTTGACTATCATAAGGAGAAATCTCCTCCATCTGCGTTTGCATTGTGTGCGTGCGGGGAGGCCTTATGGTAGTTTCATTTTCCAAAAGCATTGCAGATATTTTTTCCACTTCTATTGTTCTTGTTGTTTTAAAGATAAATAACTGTTTTTGAGTTCTCACAACAGTCTTGCTTATCTTAGTGAAATGTGATGGGGGGTTCTCGCTTCGCGGTTAGTTGGCGAACGGGAGACTCTTACCCTCTACATGTCCTCTCTTCGTGAATAAGGGTTGGTTAGGCGCAAGCTGTGACAGTTGAAAGGCTGGCCGTAAAAGCAAGTTTGGGATACCAGTGTAAGCCATGACGGTTATTAGCCGCTGACGATGGTTGAAAAGCCCAGTTCGTTACATGTGGTATCAGAGCATATGGTTAAGTGACAACCTTGGCTCTGTTGGGGATTACTCATTAGAGATAGAGTCAGCAGTACTCTAGAATGAGTTTGAGTGTACTAATAGATATGAGCGCGTATCTGTTAGTGAATATGAAATTTTTTTGTATTGTGTTGACTTATCAGTTGATTGTTTATAGATTCTGGTCGGTGCAGTCTGGCTAACTGTCATCGATAGGGGTTTCTAAACTCTTAAACAAGGTAAGCCAACATAATATTATTTTAAAATTGGGTAAATGAAATAATTTTACCTCGATTATATATTACATATACAGGAAATAATTTTTCAGAAATTATCAAAGTGTATGTAAAATTGAATTGTTTGATTGTTGAAAATGTAAGGAAAATATATAAGTGAATCAAAGTTGTTCGAATAATCTGAATAAAAACAACAATTGTGAAAGATAAATTATATAAAAGCAACAATTGTATAAGTATAGAATTTTAATTGAAATGATTTACAATTGTGGAATAATCTTGTATAAGTAAAGGTAAATAGTGAAATTATATAAGCAAGATTTATAAATGTGATTTATAAATAAAAGAAAATTTTGAAAGAATTTAAAGCACTGGTGTAATAGCCTAGCTTTCCTAGCAATTTATTTCTTTTAATTATTAAATCTTGAAATTTATTTTTAATATATATATATATATATATATATATATATATATTTGACGTAAATCTTTTTTCAAAGGTCTAAAAATAAAATTTAAAAGTTTTGAAGTTTTTAACTTTGTTAAAAGACGACTCAATTCGCAATGTTAATAAAATGAATTTTTTATATGTATAATATATGTAAACCAATAAAATTTTGGTAAGTAATCAATTTGTAAAAAAAAATTAGTGTATTAATGAACTGTTGGATTTCGCGTTTAAAGGGCGCGTAAAATTTATGGTATAAGTAACGTAATAAACGTATAAACTAAAAACGTTATTTTATATAAATTTTTAGGTGTTTTGCATTGCGTCGGTTTGGCGTATTTTAAAAATCATATTTATATCTATATGGATTAAAATATCAGTCAGTAGTTTTATAGTAAACGTTACCTTTTCCATAGCTTTCAATTGGGTTTTAATTTTTGTATATGACTTTTTCATTCCAAAATCTTCGACAATTCTTGTTGTTTCATTTAATTCAATCAAAATAAAGATCAAAATTTCATATAGCTGATCACGCAACTATTAATTGGTAACAAACGTTGAAATCAAAAGTTTAGTATATCTGGCAAATAATCGCGCAAACGTTCAAATAATAAATCTTACTTGTTTTTTTCTGGATTTCGCAAGCCTTGCCGTTTCTTGCATTAATCACGCATATAAAATAACGATCAAACAAAGCAAACTGGAAGGTAATCACGTAGACTATATTCATCAAAATCTGGCAATAATTAATCACGCAAGCAGCTCGGATTTTTACTTTGCCAAAAGAATATTTCTCTGATTTTTAGCATCCTTATCTTTTCAAATGAAGAAAACTGGGAATAAAATCACTCGGCCTTCCATCTTATTAATACGAAATTTATTGCTTTCTATAATTTGTGCAACTCGCATCTCTAAGGACTCTCACTTGCGTTCAATAGATCTCAGCTTGTTCTTATATATATCATTAAACCCCACCAAAGCATTTTTCACCTCTTCAACAAATATTTTCTTGCATTGCTTTGGCTTGCGTACAAAGCTTGCTTCAGGTAATGGGTTTCTTTTTTTTCCTTTCTATATTTTTCTTCTGTTCCCTTGCTTTGTTACCCCTTACGGTCGCATACAATAACCGTGCATGCATATCTGTTGGAGGGGGACGTGTTATCTGTTTGGAGAGGGGGATGTGTATCTGAGACTGAAAGGGGGAAAGGAGAAATGTTTACCTAAGATTTGCGTGAGAACTGAGAAGCATGCATTATGTTGTGGAAGTTTTTCTGTTTTCTTTTGCAAAAATTTAAGAATAATGTAATATGCATGCGTACATGCTTTGGATAGGCAGGGCCGTGCCTCTTGTAGCAGCCATAGCAAAGTTGAGTTGATAAATGCAGTTGTGTAGGAAGGCATAGAAAAAAAGAAAAGAAAAAAGAGGAGAAGGAGAGAAAATTTGGTGAAGTACAGTTGCGTGAACTTTGGATCTGAACTTGGTAAATGGCCAAGATTGGGAGTGTGGGGGTGAGAAGGCTGTGACATGTGTGGCCACATCATATTTTTTTGCAAACTTGTTCCATTTTTGCTTTATATTTTTTTTTTTCGTTAGGATTTTCTTTAATTCGCATAGTTTGTTTTATCTATTTAGATTTGAATCTGGTTGTGGGATCATCAACAATCTAAATCGTGCCTCTAGTACGTTTTTCGGGGTGGTTACCGTCGTTTTGAAATTCAAAATTTTCTGCAGCATTCAAGTGAGTATTTCTCACCAGACAAACATGCCTATATCTCTGTGAATTATCGCAAGTGTATTAGTAAAAAATTTTTATTAAATTTTATCTGCCTGTGATATAACGTATGATGTTAAACCCCATTATTAATTGACACATCATCAGTTGTTATTTATTGTAATATTATTGCAGTTATACTATTTAATGCTTATTTACTGTTAATCACACTACAAGTTCCCTGAAAATTTGAGATCGTTATAAGCTGAAATGATAGGCTTGAACGATAATTTTTTATTCATTTATTTAATTATTCATTTTTAACTTGGGATTGCGGGTTTGAAATGATAGAACCCGGGTTTTAAATAAATTGCGGATTGAAATGATATATATCCGTATCACTTGACCTAGGCTAGAAAACTATATACAGACTCGTGGTTTATATAATATTTTTATGAAATGTTTTAAAAATATTTTAAAGTTTATGATATTCTGGCTTAAAATGTATTTAAAGGATTTTATGAAATTTATAATGATTTTTGAATGAGTCAAAATGTTAAATAAATGGAAGTTAAGTAAAATTTTGGAATATAACTTATTCTGAATTTTTTTTAAAAGTGAGATTTTAGTTAAGTAAAATAATTGATAATAAGTTATATTTGGGAATTTAAAATTTAATTGTTAAGTTAATAATTAATTACAACACTTAAATGATGTCTTTTATAAACGAACTGTTTTAACCTATAAACTTAAGGTAGCATTTCGTAAGTGCTACGGAAACTGAATTTTGGATTTTTAAAATAAATTTATGGAAATAATCTTTGGGGAAAACGCTTAAATTTTGGAATTTAATATGTAATTAAAAAAAAATAAGAAGTTGACTTTGTATGGCTTTAATGGAAGAATTTAACTTTAGTAAAAAGGCAAATTAATTCCTAAATAAATTGAATAGATTTAAATGGTAATTTATAAAATGACCAATGTTTAAAAACAATATTTTGATATTGAAGGTATTTGGAATTTATTTTGATTTCAAAGTATAAATACCATTTTTTAAAAGTTGTAACCACGGGTTATAATAAGGTTTGGTTGTTAAAGAGACCGGGATCGGATATCTGGCATACTCTCTGTCGATACCGAAAACCACTTTGACAACCGTGTACACGGTGGAGATTTCAGAATGAAGTAGGATGGTGGTGACGTTTTCTTTGAGGTAAATACGTGGACCCGACTCCCGTGAGTTGGCATAAGGTGGCTAAAACAGGAGCGATTCTCGGATTAATGAGGTAGCACCTCTAATCGGACGCACTTCTTCATATGCCATTCTATTACTTTTGTGATTGTTTTGGTGCGCACCTTTGATTTGGGAGTGTTGTTCGAGGTGGGCGGTAACTGCGGCTACGCGTTTCCATCGGTCCGGATAGCAATTGGTATATTTACCCTAGCATTTCCTAGTTTTGCCGTGTCACCTACCATAGCGAGCCTTATACGATTTTGGTTTTGTACCATACCTATGGAGTGCCCTCTGACGACGCCCAGTACGGGGGATATTACGGTACTGTATAGACTATGGGAATATATTCTGTGTTAAGGGCTATATGGGTAACCCCTTAACGCTATTGAAAAGTAAGTTTATTTTACTAATAGACATTATTATAATAGCGAAATATTACTACATAGTAAATAGTTTAACGGATCCTTAGAGGATGGGCGGTCCCAAGCATCCTTTAAGTTACTTGCTCTATACTACAGTACACTTGAATTAACTTACACTATATAAGTATGTATGTCCTGACTCGAGTGTTTATGTTTTATTTTACAATCGGGTTAGCCTGAGTTGCAGTTTCAGCTTTCTTTCCGGAGCTAGGACTTTCTGTAGATCATTCGTGTTGCCGGCAAAAGCTTTTCACTCTATATCTTATTTATGTAATGGATATTTTGGAATATTTGGCTTTCTATTGAAGTTTTAAACTGTATTGGAGATTTAAACTATGTAATTTTATTTGGTTGAGATTTTATAGTGGCTTCATGAACCACTAAGTATTTTAATTCCGCTGTGAGTTTTCTGATATCTGTGTCTGTGATTCTGTGATTTGATTTCATTTGCTCCTAAGTTATTTACAATCTATTGTTTTGAACTATTCAAGCTTGACATGTTTTATTTGTTGTCGAATTTGAATGGTACAAAATAGTGGGTCTTTACAGTTGGTATCAAAGCTTTGGTTTAACCATAGCTAAGGAGGAAAAAACTCATTAGAGATAGGGTAGCAATACCCTAGAATGAGTGAAGTCAAATTCTAGAATCCTTTCCTTGTGAGAGAACGTATTTTAAAGTATAAAATGATTTTCAAAAAGGGTTTTTAAAGAAGTATTTTGATATAAAAACTTCCTATTTTAAAATAAATTTTTCCAAATACTCCTTCCTTCTCTCCATCGTTTATAACTCGAGCCTTGTTAATTGCTTGTCCAAGTTAAACTTTATCTTATCCTAGAATATCTTGACATTAATATTTTTCCTTTGCACTTAAAATTCATTCTTGATCTTTCAGGATGAATAGAGGAAATAATAGAGGTAGAGGGCGAGCTGCTCCTCCACCTGCTGCCCCTGCCAGATTTACTAAGCTATGCAAAGACTATGCTGAACTAGGTGGCACTAAATTTACGGGTTCTGAAACCATTATAGAAGCTCAACAATGGTTACGAGACTTGGAGAGAATCTTCTCCTGTCTCGAAATCACAAATGCCCAGCAGAGGCAACTCGCGGCCTGGCAGATGAAGGGAGCCGCTTTAAATTGGTGGCTATCTATTACTGGTCACACTAATGAGGCTGACCTCACTTGGGAGCAATTTAGGGAGGCCTTTCTGGTCAAATGGATGCCCGAAGCGGGCAAGTCTCAGCTATATCGAGACTTTATGGATCTGAAGCAAGGCGATATGTCCTTCACGGAATACGAGAGAAAGTTTAATGAGCTCTCCCAGTATGGCCTGAATTTGATCGATACCCCGCTTAAGAAGAACGAGAAATTTATCGCTGGTGCTCGCCCCGAGTTCTACGATCGACTCATTACACATGTGCATGGGACGTTCACGGCTTTGATGGATATGGCTCTCCGGTATGAGAACCTCACCTCTAGGACCACTCCAGCTGCTCAGTCTACACCGGCCCAGTCTTCTGGGAATTCAAGGAAAAGGAAGTCAAATTTCTATCATCATAAGAGGACAAGACTCAAGGGTTGGGATCATCATCTTCTGCTACTGCGAGGCCACCTCTAGATGTGTCTACCATCACTTGCCATAGATGCCATCAGAAGGGACACTTCGCAAATCGCTGTCCTACTTTGGGTGCTGATATTCCACCTCCTTCTCAGTTTGCTAGACGAGACTTATGCCACATCTGCCTTTAGCTGGGACACTTCAAGAAGGATTGCCCCACTCAAAAGAAGGGCACAGCGTCAGGAATCTTCGCGGTGACTTCTGCATCCTCTCCAGCCCCACAGCCTGCACCCGTTTCAGCTCCGAACGACTCTCAAGGTACACTTCAAGGTTCTTTTACTTTGTTCAAATCTCCTGTTCGCGTTTTATTTGATACCGGAGCTTCCCACAGTTTCATTTCGTCGGATCTCTGTAATAGATTTGAACATCTCCTTTCCCCTGAATATTCTTCTGTACCTTTATGTGTTTCAAACCCCATCAGTGGTCCAGCGAACCTTAGCAAAGTCTGTAGGGATGTGAAGCTTCTCCATCTCCTGCAGTGCTTCACTAGTGACTTCTTTGTTTTAGGTTTTGACGCTTTCGACCTTTTGCTTGGAGGTGATTGGTTAGATAAACATGATGTAGGTATCTCCTGTAGTTCTCATACGGTTGCTCTTAAGGATGATTTGGGAAATCCATTGAAGATCCAGTGTAAATTGCCTCAAGAGTTCGCTGGAAGTTTCATTTATTCTCTCGATATTTTCCCTGGTGATATTGAGTCCACTCCGGTGGTTAGATTATTTCCCGACGTATTTGGTGAAGTCACTTCTTTACCTCCAAAGAGGGAAATTGATTTTCGTATCGACCTCATCCTTGGAGCGCGACCTATAGTTCTTCCACCCAGAAGAATGGCACCACGGGAGAAGAGCGAATTAAAGAAGCAAATCCAAGACTTATCCTCCAAAGGTCTGATCAGACCTAGCTTCTCGGAATGGGGAGCAGCTGTAGTTTTTGTCACAAAATCTGATGGTTCCCTCCGGATGTGTGTTGATTATAGGGAACTGAACAAGCTTACTATGAAGAACAGATATCCCATGCCCCACATAAATGATATGTTCGATCAACTCTATGGAGCGACTGTTTTCTCTCAGCTTGATTTAGCCACAGGTTTCCATCAGCTTAGAGTTGCTGAGGAGAGCATACCCAAAACTGCTTTCCGTACCGAAAATGGTTTCTTTGAATGGCTAGTTATGCCTTTTGGGCTGACTAACGCTCCTGCCTTCTTCGTCGACTTGATGAATCGTGTCTTCCGCGATGTGCTAAATAAATTTGTTGTAGTATTCATTGATGATATCCTTGTGTTCTCCAAATCTGAGGAAGAGCATAAATCTCACTTGAGCTTTGTATTGGGGACTCTTAGGAGGCACCGGTTAAAAGCTAAATTCTCTAAATGCCATTTCTGGGAAGAAGAAGTCCGATTCCTCGGACACATTGTCTCTAGTGAGGGAGTTTCTGTTGATCCAGTCAAAATCGTTGTAATCAAGGATTGGGAAGAACCTAAGACTCCTACTGATATTCGTAGTTTTCTAGGCCTTGCCGGTTACTACCGAAGGTTCATTGAGAACTTTGCTCGGATTTCGGCAACTCTGACTGCTCTAACTCGAAGGAATGCGAAGTTTATATGGAGCAATAAGTGTAAAGCTGCATTCCAAGAGTTAAAGGATAAGCTCACCTCCGCACCAGTGCTTACTGTACCAAATGGAAGTGAAAGATTAACGGTATTTACCGATGCTTGTCGAGAGGGTTTGGGAGCGGTTCTAATGCAAGATGGGAAAGTAATTGCATAAGTTAGTCGTCAGCTGAAGACACATGAAGCTAATTACGCTGCTCACGATTTAGAATTGCTGGCTGTTGTTTTTGCTTTGAAGCTTTGGAGACATCATCTCTTGGGAGCTAAGTTTGATCTCTTTACCGATCATCAGTCTCTGAAATATATCTTTACCCAGAAGGATTTAAATCAGAGACAAGTGCGGTGGCTCGAGTTTCTTGCTTCTTATGATCTCAACATAAACTATACTCCCGGGAAAGCAAATGTAGTGGCTGATGCGTTGAGTAGAAAGAAATCTTTGTTGCGCCAGCTATTTGTTTCTTCTCCTATATTGGATCGTATCAAGGCTAGGCAGGACGAGGATGTGAGACTGAGAAGTACGAAAGAAAATGTTCGTAGCAGAGGAGGTAGAAATTCTGATGGGAATGGAGCTCAGATTGATGATGAAGGGATTTTGAGAGTAAATAGAAGGATTTGTGTCCCGAATGTTGATGGTCTGAGGCAGGAATTACTTCGGGAACATCACCAATCCCGACTTTCCATACATCCTGGCGTAGCAAAGATGTATTAAGATTTAAAGAAACTCTACTGGTGGAAGGGTATGAAACGCATGTCTCTGTCTTTGTGAGTAGATGTGCGACTTGTCAGCAAGTCAAGGCGGACCATCAGAAGACACCGGGTTTGTTACAGCCTTTGGAGATTCCAAATTGGAAGTGGAAGCAAGTTTCTATGGATTTTATCGATGGTTTGCCGAGATTTAGGAAGGGAAATGAAAGCATCTGGGTTATTGTGGATAGACTGACTAAGTCCGCTCATTTTATTCCAGTCAGGTCTACCCGTACAGCTTCGAGCTTATCCGAAATTTATACGAGGGAGATTGTACGCCTCCATGGCGTTTCCCTTAGCATTGTTTGCGATCGAGACCCTATTTTCACTAGTCAGTTTTGGAAAGCGTTCCAAGAATCCTTGGGTACTCATTTGAACTTGAGCACCGCTTACCACCCACAAACTGACGGTCAAACCGAAAGTGTAAATCAGATTCTTGAGGATTTTCTTCGTGCTTGCATCTTAGATTATGGAGGATCTTGGGAAGATCATCTCCATCTTGTGGAATTCACCTATAACAATAGTTATCAGGTATAAATTCCAATCCTCTGACCTTATCCTATCTTATTCCCTATCTATCTCATTCTATCTTTTCAGGCTAGTCTTAAGATGTCCCCATTTGCTACTCTGTACGGAAGACCGTGTAGATCTCCTTCTTGTTGGATTGAATCCGGTAGCCGCTTAGTTCTTGGCCCCGAAATGATTTTGGAAGCTTCGGAGAAGGTAGAGGAGATTAAGAAAAGGTTAAAAGTTGCTCAGGATAGGCAAAAGAAGTATGCTGATCGGCGCAGAAGGAGCTTGGAGTTTGATGTTGGCGATTTGGTTTTTCTAAAAGTTTCCCCTTTAAGAAATGTGGTTCGGTTTGGGCGTAGAGGAAAGCTGGCCCGTAGGTTCATCGGTCCATTCCGTATCTTGGAGAGGATTGGATCTCTTGCTTATCGACTAGATCTACCCGAGAAGTTTGCTGGAATACACAATGTGTTTCATGTATCCCACCTTCGTCGCTGTCTTCACGATCCATCTCTTTTCATCCAGCGTACTGCTCTTGATGGTCTGGACATCGAGCCTGATCTAACTATTGAAAGAAAGCTGCTTCGTATCGTCGATCAAGGTACGAAACAGCTAAGAAGAAAGTCTGTCCGATTGGTCAAAGTGCAATGGAGCCCGGATGAGCGAGATTGCACATGGGAGACGGAGGAGAGCATTCGTGCTTCGAATCCGGAATTATTTGTTTAAGGTACTTGCTTTACCATCTTATCTTCCTTTGTTTCTTTCTTTCGTTCCTTTTCGAGGACGAAAAGTTCTGAGTGGGGGAGAGTGTAACAGCCTAGTTTTCCTAGCAATTTATTTCTTTTAATTATTAAATTTTGAAATTTATTTTTAATATATATATATATATATATATATATATTTGATGTAAATCTTTTTCCAAAGGTCTAAAAATAAAATTTAAAAGTTTTGAAGTTTTTAACTTTGTTAAAAGACGACTCAATTCGCAATGTTAATAAAATGAATTTTGTATATGTATAATATATGTAAACCAATAAAATTTTGGTAAGTAATAACTTTGTAAAAAAAATTTAGTGTATTAATGAACTGTTGGATTTCGCGTTTAAAGGGAGCGTAAAATTTATGGTATAAGTAACGTAATAAACGTATAAACTAAAAACGTTATTTTATATAAATTTTTAGGTGTTTTGCATTGCGTCGGTTTGGCGTATTTTAAAAATCATATTTATATCTATATGGATTAAAATATCAGTCAGTAGTTTTATAGTAAACGTTACCTTTTCCATAGCTTTCAATTGGGTTTTAATTTTTGTATATGACTTTTTCATTCCAAAATCTTTGCCAATTCTTGCCGTTTCATTTAATTCAATCAAAATAAGGATCAAAATTTCATATAGCTGATCACGCAACTATTAATTGGTAACAAACGTTGAAATCAAAAGTTTAGTATATCTGGCAAATAATCGCGCAAACGTTCAAATAATAAATCTTACTTGTTTTTTTTTCTGGATTTCGCAAGCCTTGCCGTTTCTTGCATTAATCACGCATATAAAATAACGATCAAACAAAGCAAACTGGAAGGTAATCACGCAGACTATATTCATCAAAATCTGGCAATAATTAATCACGCAAGCAACTCGGATTTTTACTTTGCCAAAAGAATATTTCTCTGATTTTTAGCATCCTTATCTTTTCAAATGAAGAAAATTCGGAATAAAATCACTCGGCCTTCCATCTTATTAATACGAAATTTATTGCTTTCTATAATTTGTGCAACTCGCATCTCTAAGGACTCTCACTTGCGTTCAATAGATCTCAGCTTGTTCTTATATATATCATTAAACCCCACCAAAGCATTTTTCACCTCTTCAACAAATATTTTCTTGCATTGCTCTGGCTTGCGTACAAAGCTTGCTTCAGGTAATGGGTTTCTTTTTTTTTCCTTTCTATATTTTTCTTCTGTTCCCTTTCTTTGTTACCCCTTACAGTCGCATACAATAACCGTGCATGCATATCTGTTGGAGGGGGACGTGTTATCTGTTTAGAGAGGGGGATGTGTATCTGAAACTGAAAGGGGGAAAGGAGAAATGTTTACCTAAGATTTGCGTGAGAACTGAGAAGCATGCATTATGTTGTGGAAGTTTTTCTGTTTTCCTTTGCAAAAATTAAAGAATAATGTAATATGCATGCGTACATGCTTTGGATAGGCAGGGCCGTGCCTCTTGTAGCAGCCATAGCAAAGTTGAGTTGATAAATGCAGTTGTGTAGGAAGGCATAGAAAAAAATAAAAGAAAAAAGAGGAGAAGGAGAGAAAATTTGGTGAAGTACAGTTGCGTGAACTTTGGATCTGAACTTGGTAAATGGCCAAGA
This sequence comes from Allium cepa, assembly GCA_030765085.1. Classification (NCBI taxonomy): domain Eukaryota; kingdom Viridiplantae; phylum Streptophyta; class Magnoliopsida; order Asparagales; family Amaryllidaceae; genus Allium; species Allium cepa. The sequence continues at coordinate 376,644,556 of CM060931.1, forward strand.
TTGGGAGTGTGGGGGTGAGAAGGCTGTGACATGTGTGGCCACATCATATTTTTTTGCAAACTTGTTGCATTTTTGCTTTATATTTTTTTTTCATTAGGATTTTCTTAAATTCGCATAGTTTGTTTTATCTATTTAGATTTGAATCTGGTTGTGGGATCATCAATAATCTAAATCGTGCCTCTAGTACGTTTTTCGGGGTGGTTACCATCGTTTTGAAATTCAAAATTTTCTGCAGCATCCAAGTGAGTATTTCTCACCAAACATACATACCTATATCTCTGTGAATTATCGCAAGTGTATTTGTAAATTTTTTTTATTAAATTTTATCTGCCTGTGATATAACGTATGATGTTAAACCCCATTATTAATTGACACATCATCAGTTGTTATTTATTGTAATATTATTGCAGTTATACTATTTAATGCTTATTTACTGTTAATCACACTACAAGTTCCCTGAAAATTTGAGATCGTTATAAGCTGAAATGATAGGTTTGAACGATAATTTTTTATTCATTTATTTAATTATTTAATTATTCATTTTTAACTTGGCATTGCGGGTTTGAAATAATAGAACTCGGGTTTTAAATAAATTGCGGATTGAAATGATATATATCCGTATCACTTGACCTAGGCTAGAAAACTATATACAGACCCGTGGTTTATATAATATTTTTATGAAATGTTTTAAAAATATTTTAAAGTTTATGATATTCTGGCTTAAAATGTATTTAAAGGATTTTATGAAATTTATAATGATTTTTGAATGAGTCAAAATGTTAAATAAATGGAAGTTAAGTAAAATTTTGGAATATAACTTATTCTGAATTTTTGTTAAAAGTGAGATTTTAGTTAAGTAAAATAATTGATAATAAGTTATATTTGGGAATTTAAAATTTAACTGTTAAGTTAATAATTTATTACAACACTTAAATGATGTCTTTTATAAACAAACTGTTTTAACCTATAAACTTAAGGTAGCATTTCATAAGTGCTACGGAAACTGAATTTTGGATTTTTAAAATAAATTTATGGAAATAATCTTTGGGGAAAAGGCTTAAATTTTGGAATTTAATATGTAATTAAAAAAAATAAGAAGTTGACTTTGTATGGCTTTAATGGAAGAATTTAACTTTAGTAAAAAGGCAAATTAATTCCTAAATAAATTGAATAGATTTAAATGGTAATTTATAAAATGACCAATGTTTAAAAACAATATTTTGATATTGAAGGTATTTGGAATTTATTTTGATTTCAAAGTATAAATACCATTTTTTAAAAGTTGTAACCACGGGTTATAATAAGGTTTGGTTGTTAAAGAGACCGGGATCGGATATCTGGCATACTCTCTGTCGATACCGAAAACCACTTTGACAACCGTGTACGCAGTGGAGATTTCAGAATGAAGTAGGATGGTGGTGACGTTTTCTTTGAGGTAAATACGTGGACCCGACTCCCGTGAGTTGGCATAAGGTGGCTAAAACAGGAGCGATTCTCGGATTAATGAGGTAGCACCTCTGATCGGACGCACTTCTTCGTATGCCATTCTATTACTTTTGTGATTGTTTTGGTGCGCACCTTTGATTTGGGAGTGTTGTTCGAGGTGGGCGGTAACTGCGGCTACGCGTTTCCATCGGTCCGGATAGCAATTGGTATATCTACCCTAGCATTGCCTAGTTTTGCCGTGTCACCTACCATAGCGAGCCTTATACGATTTTGGTTTTGTACCATACCTATGGAGTGCCCTCTGACGACGCCCAGTACGGGGGAGATTACGGTACTGTATAGACTATGGGAATATATTCTGTGTTAAGGGCTATATGGGTAACCCCTTAACGCTATTGAAAAGTAAGTTTATTTTACTAATAGACATTATTATAATAGCGAAATATTACTACATAGTAAATAGTTTAACGGATCCTTAGAGGATGGGCGGTCCCAAGCATCCTTTAAGTTACTTGCTCTATACTACAGTACACTTGAATTAACTTACACTATATAAGTATGTATGTCCTGACTCGAGTGTTTATGTTTTATTTTACGCTCGGGTCAGCCTGAGTTGCAGTTTCAGCTTTCTTTCCGGAGCTAGGACTTTCTGTAGATCATTCGTGTTGCCGGCAAAAGCTTTTCACTCTATATCTTATTTATGTAATGGATATTTTGGAATATTTGGCTTTCTATTGAAGTTTTAAACTGTATTGGAGATTTAAACTATGTAATTTTATTTGGTTGAGATTTTATAGTGGCTTCATGAACCACTAAGTATTTTAATTCCGCTGTGAGTTTTCTGATATCTGTGTCTGTGATTCTGTGATTTGATTTCATTTGCTCCTAAGTTATTTACAATCTATTATTTTGAACTATTCAAGCTTGACATGTTTTATTTTTGTCGAATTTGAATGGTACAAAATAGTGGGTCGTTACAACTGGATTCACTACTGTTGCTGGGAAATAATAAGGGTGATGACTGCAGCATCATTAGTATCATTTTCGAGTTTCTGTGTGATGGATTTGCTACCATAGTAAATTGAAATTGAATTTTGTTGAGATAAACAAATTTGAAATTAAAATCCAAGTTGAAATTAATGAATATAAGTGATCAAGTTTTGAACTCATGATATGAGATAATAAAGTTTTAATTTAGTAAAGTTGAAATAAATTTGAATTAGTATGATAAAATATATGATGTGAAATTTAACTAAAGGAAGTTAAATAAATTAAATCAAATTTGGAAGTTGAATAATAAGTGGTATAACTTATTAAATGTGAAGATGTAAGTAAAACCAATTGTTAAAATGGTTAAACAACTTTGTTAAGCAAAACGAAGTATGAATCTGAATGAGTGATAAAAAAATTTGACTTTGGCAAAAGTTAAATAGAATTTACTTCGGAGTTTGAATTTGAATTGGATTTTAACTGGATTAGATATGTTGTTGAAGTGGAAATTTAAGTTAAGTTAAACAAATGATGTTTAAATGGAATATAACTTAAGTGATGCTGAAAAAAGTTGATTTTGGTATCAAAATGAATTAATGAAATGGAGTCATTAAATGAATATGAATTTGAGTTATATAAAGGAGATTCAACTTTATTTGTAAAGTAAATTAGTAATTGAACTAATGAATTGAATATTAATCAATAGAATGTAAGTAAATTGATATAGAATAATGGATATAAGTGTAAATTCATTTACGGCTAATTGAATGTTAAACCAAATTGAAAGTAAATAAAGTGAATATGAATGTTGAATGTAAAGTGAATAAATTTGGTTGTGTTGGTTATACATTGGTTGTTAGATTGTTGATTTAATAGAAATTCATATGCAATTGAATGAATAGAAATTGAAAGCTAAAGCAATTAAATTCAAATTGGAAGTTAAGTAAATGGAAATTGAATGGAAATTGATTTGAATTGAAAGTGAACAAATGTGAATGTAAATTAGTGAATGTAAACTAACTGAAAATGAATAAATGAATGTCGTTGTATATGGATTGGTTGTAAACAATTACAAGTAATGTCGAAATCATATAAGTTGTTTATAAACCTTGTTTACTGTGCATTTCTTTTAATATGCATGTGTTGTAGTTGTTTAAAAGAGTAAAATGTTAATAACTTCTTATATATGTCACTTACATGTTTATATTGAGTAAGTACAGGTAACGGTGCTATCATTGGCAGGTTTTGGGTTGCGCAAAATGCTAATAAATAACTGCTTTGCTTAAAAATCCTAAAAAGGTACGCCTACGCAATAAAAATAGGAAATATGAACAGTTTTTTTGTTTTCCGACCGTGTGGGTCGATGTATATATATTTATATCTATTGTGAATTGTAAAAGCTCCTCCGTACAAAGAAGGTTATGGCAAAATTTTCTAAAAATTTAAGGCGTTAGAAAATTTTCGAGAAATTTTGGAGAAAAAATTTGTGAAAACTAAGTTTTGATTTGAAGTTAAAGGTTAAACGATATAGTTAGTTTTGAAAAGATAACTATATATGGATTTGAAAACTTATAAATATTTTGTAATAAGTTTTACTATTGAATTTTTGGAAAGGTTAAACACTTAAAAGATTTGTAAATCAAATTTGAACGGTTTGTTTTGAAAAGTTAATGGATTCTGTAACTTTTTCTTACTTGGTAATTTCGAGGACGAAATTCTTTTAAGGGGGAAGTTTGTAACGACTCTGAATTTTTGTTATTTGAAATTCAGATATTTAATCTATTTTAAATATTAACAAGTAGAATTTATAAGTCGAATAATTTATTTTTTGAATATTTAGATTTATTTGGATAATTAAATCAACAATTTAATATTTGAAATTGCGTAAATAATTGGAAATTGGGTTTAATGTGATTAAAAATGATTTATAAAGTTATATTAAATCATATTGGAGTTAGAACAATTTTTGTGTACTTTTAAAATTGAATTAAAAGGTAATTTGTGAAAATTAAATATTTTAATATTTAATCGACTAGTGAAAATAGCCATTTTTCAAACAGTCTCGGATTTCAACGAAAACAGTTTCATCGGATCCGTAATGTTATATTATTATAAGATTTCAAATTTCGTGTCAATCGGATTTATCGTTTGTCCGGGGCAAGCCAAAACGCATAGAAATTAGATTAATCGATTTAAATTAAATTTGATCGTTTATTTCCGTAACTCGCACATATGATCGAATTAGCTCGCGGGGTAAACCCTAGAAACGCCAGCCGGCACACTTCGTTTGGAGTTCGGAAAATTCGGGATGAATAGTGTTTTTGAATTTTTCTATAAAAGGACCCCCGTATTCACAATTTGCAACAAAAGAAAACCTAACCTTAATTTGTTTCAGCCTCCACCTCAAAATTCTAATGGCCGAAATCTATTCTCCTTCTTCCTCAAATTTCTTCAAATCCACTAAGCAATTCAAGAAACTTTCAACATGAAATGTGTAGAGCACTCCAAGATCTTAATATTCAATGATTGTGATCGGAAACAAAGCTACCAATCGCTGGCAATTCACATTCAAAGTTGTGCCTTCAACTTTGTTTTGCATGCAGCAGGGAGGGCTGAGCTTGTCCATATTGCGGCCGATGGTGGCACTCGAGAGGAGCTTCGAGATGGTGGTAGTTGATCGTCGTGGAAGTGAAGGATTTGCTCGCGTCATTTAAGGTTTCAAGGGCGGCCGTGTGTTTCAACTTGCATGCGTTTCTTTTACTGGAGAAAATGTGAAAGGGAGAAGAAGAGGAAGTGCGGCCGTGATTTGCTTGGAGGAGATGGTCGGCCTGGATTAAAAGTAGGGTTAAAAATATAAAAAGGAACTTGTTAGTTATTATATTATAATTCGTTCAAAGTTTAAAATGCTGTATCTTTGTCATACGAGGTACGTTTTTGACGAAACGAATTGCGTTAGGTTCGTATGGACGAGCACTACGCAATGAAGCTAGTTTGGAGTCGTTTGGAGTTAGTGAAAATTTCAGGTAAAATTAAACGCATGTTTAATTTTATTTGATATAAAACGCTACAATATCGGAAACTCAAGGTGAGAACTTCTCACTCAATCGAATTGTTTCAATGTAAATTTTAAATAGTTAAATTTAAAATTGCTTGATTATGTGATTGGATGATAATTTTTATCTATTTTTTTTGAAATAGACCCTATACACCGTATATTAAGCGGATGTTATTTATTAAAAACATATATCGCGATATTTCCAACTTGATATGGAATTGGTATTATATATGTATTTGGAGATGATTTTCCTGCATTATATAGCGGATGAGACCCTATTACGCCGCATAATAGCGGATAATATTTTATAAATCCCATATACCGCGATATTCCGTCTCGAAGCGGAATGGGTATTGTGCTAACATCTTTGGATGCAAGGAAATAGGTTGGAGGGATCCAACTGGATTCCTCAAATGATTGAATTTGTTTCAGTGTTGTGTGTTGATCTATTTATAATCTGCGTGACTATCTTTGTGATTGAAATCGTTAAAGGCTAAAATTTAGCCGGATATATTTTGGTATCGTTAGATGCCGAAAACAAATAAAATTGGATTTTTGAAAATTTAAGTTGATAATTCATAATAAAATTAAATTTTGGAATTGATTCATTTTAAATAAATAAACGTTGAAATTTTTATGTTATAAAAATTATGATTTTTGTGAAATATAACCGAAATGCGATTTTTGAAATAAGTAGTTGATTAACTTATAAAATGGTTTAAATTGGGATTTTCAAATAATTATAAATGATTTATATAAAATATTTATAAATTTGACATTCATAAATTAAAATGTTGGAATTATAAAATGAGTTTTTATAAGTGTTAAAACGAAGTATAAATGGATGTCATAAGTGGATGAAATCTATAGATTTATAAATTGTGAAGCTATAAAACAAATAGATTTTGTATAATAAAAGATTTATAAGTAATTAACTTATAAATTGGATTTTGGCGTGTAAATGGAATGTGGATAGAAATTTGTTAATAAAGTGATTTTATGAGTTAAAGTTGTTATAAAGTACAAATGGAATTTATAAACGTTGTTTTATAAATCCGAAATCGACTAATTTTGATAAGTTTAATTATTTTAGCTTATTAAAGGAGATATATCCATGATTTTGGGACAGTGGATAATCCTTTAAATAAAATATGTAGAAATTGAATTTGGTTAATGAAGTATATTCATGATTTTGGACGGTGAATAATATATTAAAGAAATATTTTGGGAAAGTGATATTTCAAATAGAATTTAAAACAATTTAAAGATGTTTCAAAATGTATTAAGTATCGAAACCATAGATTTCAACATTCATAGTTGAAATAGACGTTTTTGAGAAATAGAAGGAAATGGTGGACTATAACACTATTGTTATAGTAAATGATTTCCGAAAGGAAAAGTTTTGTATAGTATTGGGGTTTATATATCTATATTAATTTTTGAATCCCCATACTAGTGATTTTGGGTAGTCGTAACGGTGTTTTACGTAACATTAGTTTTGACCCAAATAAATGTGTTTAAGAGAAGTTTTCCTTAAAGAACAAAATATATACTTAATTTGGGTTTAAGTATATTGAATATTTTCCAAATGTTGAAAATAAATAGATTTGTGAATTACTTATTATTAAATAAGTATGGAAACGTTTTCCAATATGAAGTGAATGTTTTGAGATTATATCTTTTAAAGATAAATTGAAAGTGAATAATTGAAATCGATTTGAAAAATCGTAAAAAAGGTGAATGTTTGGAAATGTAAATTCACAATGGAAATTTATAAGGGCAATTTGTTTTTAAAAATAAACATTTATTTATTTTAAAAGTGTGGAAATAAATTTACGGATTTGGAACGTAAATTTAATAAATCGGTAAGGATTTATTTGATTGGTTTAAATGAACCATTTTGAAATGAAATTTGTAAGGGTGTAAATTGATTTGAAATTGGTTTTCAAAGGGTTGAAATGTGGAAAGTATATCTTGTAAAGATATTTTTGAAAATAAACAATTTGGGAAATTATTTGGAATCGGGCGATGTTGTGAATATTAATTTATATTTAAATAACCAGCTATCAATATTGACCCTTGAATGGCTATTTGTTGTGAATTGATTGAAATTGAATGCTACACTTATTTTTAAATTATTGCGCTCGTTATTTGGATTACCCATTCCGAATAGTGATACGACGTAATGGATAGCATTGAAGACCGGTGTTGAAGATAGGGTATTTGTGAAAAAGATAGGATCACCTATCGATTGTCTCTGCACCGTTAGCTACGGTATGGAGATTTCCTTTGTGATGGGAAATTCGATCGGGATTGTGAATACCTGGATTGCAAGGGCTTCTTTGGAAGTGCCTCCGGTTCTATTCGAGCCCGAAACAGACTTGTATGGTTACGTGTCTGACATTATATTTTGAGATATAAAGAAGATTTCTTTCAAATACATTTCTGTTCGTGCAGAGGATTTATTCTCTTAGGTTAACACCCTTCTCTGAGACGTACGAGCTCAAAGGTTTTGTAGTTGAAGGTTATCAGCGATATATTCCTAATTTGGTGATGTGGCATGCTGAGTGTTGTTGTGTGATGATTATTTATTGATCATTTGTTGATCAAAGCGTGGCTTTGTGAAAAAGCGTAGCTTTGTGGACGAGACTTCGTCAGACGTCACACCCCGAAAATGGTCGAAATAGGAATATGCAGCAAGGTTATGAGGGTCGCTCCCTTTAGGGAATGTCATTCCCTTCTGGAAAAGGGTGGTGTCAGGTATAGAGCCCTGATGCTTAACCTATGTGGTTGCTCCAATCTCATTTTTCTGTGTGGTTGTTTCTTGGTGATAGAGGGCCCTCGGATAAAGGTCCCAAAGGACCGGGGGGTGGCATACTCGTGTAGTAGTTACCTAGTTACAGAGGTAACTCGGCCTTGTGCTAGCAGAGAGATGGTTAAGTTCTCGAGACGTCCCGCTAGAAGCGATCCCATGTGGCGGTAGGAAGTTCCTTAACCTGACCATTTGTTGGAAATCCAAAGAAACAATACGAGCCTTGTACGGTTTTAGTTGTATTACCTGCCATTCACTTATGGTGGCGCCACACTGTTTGGATGGTAGCTATAGTAGGCATAGTTCGAAATGACTATGCTGGCTAGGATTTATATTTTATTTTCGAAATGCTTTCATCACTATGCACTAATAATAATATCAAAAATGATTTGTTTTGCATAGTAAGCATCTTTGACTATCATAAGGAGAAATCTCCTCCAATTCTGCGTTTGCATTTTGTGTGTACGGGGAGGCCTTATGGTAGTTTCATTTTCCAAAAGCATTGCGGATATTTTTTCCACTTCTATTGTTGTTGTTTTAAAGATAAATAACTGTTTTTGAATTCTCACACCAGCCTTGCTTATCTTAGTGAAATGTGATGGGGGATTCTCGCTTCGTGGTTAGGTGGCGAATAGGAGACTCTTACCCCTACATGTCCTCTCTTCGCGAATAGGGGTTGGTTAGGCGTAAGCTGTGACAGTCGAAAGGCTGGCCGTAAAAGCAAGTTTGGGATACCAGTGTAAGCCACAGCGGTTATTAGTCGCTGACGATGGTTGAAAAGCCTAGTTCGTTACATGTGGTATCAGAGCATATGGTTAAGTGAAAACCTTGGCTCTGTTGGGGATTACTCATTAGAGAAAGAGTCAGCAGTACTCTAGAATGAGTTTGAGTGTAATAATTGATATGAACGCGTATTTGTTAGTGAATATGAAATTGTTTTGTATTGTGTTGACTTATCAGTTGATTGTTTATAGATTCTGGTCGGTGCAGTCTGGCTAACTATCATCGATAGGGGTTTCTAAACTCTTAAACGAGATAAACCGACATAGTATTGTTTTAAAATTGGGTAAATGAAATAATTTTACCTCGATAATATTTTATATATAAAGGAAATAATTTTTCAGAAATTATCAAAGTGTATGTAAAATTGAATTGTTTGATTGTTGAAAATGTAAGGAAAATATATAAGTGAATCAAAGTTATACGGATAATCTGAATAAAAACAACAATTGTGAAAGAATAAATTATATAAAAGCAACAATTGTATAAGTATAGAATTTTAATTGAAATGATTTACAATTGTGGGATAATCTTGTATAAGTAAAGGGAAATAGTGAAATTATATAAGAAAGATTTATAAATATGATTTATAAATAAAAGAAAATTTTGAAAGAATTTAAAGCACTGGATTCACTACTGTTGCTGGGAAATAATAAGGGTGATGACTACAGCATCATCAGTATCATTTTCGAGTTTCCGTGTGATGGATTTGCTACCATGGTAAATTGAAATTGAATTTTGTTGTGATAAACAAATTTGAAATTAAAATCCAAGTTGAAATTGATGAATATAAGTGATCAAGTTTTGAACTCATGATATGAGATAATAAATTTTAACGTTGAAATAAATTTGAATTAGTATGATAAAATATATGATGTGAAATTTAACTAAAGGAAGTTAAATAAATTAAATCAAATTTGGAAGTTGAATAATAAGTGGCATAACTGATTAAATGTAAAGATGTAAGTAAAACCAATTGTTAAAATGGTTAAACAACTTTGTTAAGCAAAACTAGGTATGAATCTGAATGAGTGATAAAAAAAATTGACTTCGATAAAAGTTAAATAGAATTTACTTCGGAGTTGGAATTTGAATTGGATTTTAACCGGATTAGATATGTTGTTGAAGTGGAGATTTAAGTTAAGTTAAACAAATGATGTTTAGATGGAATATAACTTAAGTGATGCTAAATAAAGTTGATTTTGGTATCAAAATGAATTAATGAAATGAAGTCATTAAATGAATATGAATTTGAGTTATATAAAGGAGATTCAACTTTATTTGTAAAGTAAATTAGTAATTGAACTAATGAATTGAATATTAATCAATTGAATGTAAGTAAATTGATATAGAGTAATGGATATAAGTGTAAATTCATTTACGGCTAATTGAATGTTAAACCAAATTGAAGGTAAATAAAGTGAATATGAATGTTGAATGTAAAGTGAATAAATTTGGTTGTGTTGGTTATACATTGATTGTTAGATTGTTGATTTAATAGAAATTCATATGCAATTGAATGAATAGAAATTGAAATCTAAAGAAATTAAATTCAAATTGGAAGTTAAGTAAATTTAAATTGAATGGAAATTGATTTGAATTGAAAGTGAACAAATGTGAATGTAAATTAGTGAATGTAAACTAATTGAAAATAAATAAATAAATGTCGTTGTATATGGATTGGTTGTAAACAATTACAAGTAATGTCGAAATCATATAAGTTGTTTATAAACCTTGTTTAGTATGCATTTCTTTTAATATGCATGTGTTATAGTTGTTTAAAAGAGTAAAATGTTAATAACTTCTTATATATGTCACTTACGTGTTTATATTGAGCAAGTACAGGTACCGGGGCTACCGTTGGCTGGTTTTGGGTTGCGCAAAATGCTAAATAAATAACTGCTTTGCTTAAAAATGCTAAAAAGGTACGGCTACGCAATAAAAATAGGAAATATGAACTGTTTTTTTGTTTTCCGACCGTGTGGGTTGATGTATATATATTTATATCTGTTGTGATATTGTAAAAGATCCTCTGTACAAAGGAGGTTATGTCAAAATTTTCTAAAAATTTAAGGAGTTAGAAAATTTTTGGTAAATTTTGGGAATTTTTTTTGTGGAAACTAAGTTTTGATTTGAAGTTAAAGGTTAAACGATATAGTTGGTTTTGAAAAGATAACTATATATGGATTTGAAAACATAGTAAATATTTTGTAAGAAGTTTAACTATTGAAATTTTGGAAAGGTTAAACACTTAAGAGATTTGTAAATCAAATTTGAACGGTTTGTTTTGAAAAGTTAATGGATTCTGTAACTTTTTCCTACTTGGTAATTTTGAGGACAATATTCTTTTAAAGGGGGAAGTTTGTAACGATCCAGAATTTCTATTATTTGAAATTCAGATATTTAATTGATTGTAAAAATTAACAAGTAAAATTTATAAGTCGAATAATTTATTTTTTGAATATTTAGATTTATTTGGATAATTAAATCGACAATTTAATATTTGAAATTGTGTAAATAATTGGAAATTTGGTTTAATGTGATTAAAAATAAGTATGGAAATGTTTTCCAGTATGAAGTGAATGTTTTGAGATTATATCTTTTAAAGATAAATTGAAAGTGAATAATTGAAATCGATTTGAAAAATCGTATAAAAGGTGAATATTTGGAAATGTAAATTCATAATGGAAATTTATAAGGGCAATTTGTTTGTAAAAATAAACATTGATTTATTTTTAAAAGTGTGGAAATAAATTTACGGATTTGGAACGTAAATTTAATAAATCGGTAAGGATTTATTTGATTGGTTTAAATGAACCATTTTGAAATGAAAGTTGTAAGGGCGTAAATGTATTTGAAATTGGTTTTCAAAGGGTTGAAATATGGAAAGTATATCTTGTAAAGATATTTTTGAAAATAAATAATTTGGGAAATTATTTGGAATCGGGTGATGCTGTGAATATTAATTGATAGTTAAATAATCGGCTACCAATATTGACCCTTGAATGGCTATTTGTTGTGAATTGATTGAAATTGAATGCTACACTTTTTTTTAAGTTATTGCGCTCGTATTCGGAATACCCATTCCGAATAGTGATACGACGTAATGGATAACATTGAAGACCGGTGTTCAAGGCCGGGTATTTGTGAAAACGAAAGGATGACCTATCGATTGTCTCTGCACCGTTAGCTACGGTATGGAGATTTTCTTTGTGATGGGAAATTCGATCGGGATTGTGAATACCTGGATTACAAGGGCTTCTTTGGAAGTGCCTTCGGTTCTGTTCGAGCCCGGAACAGACTTGTATTGTTACATGTCTGATATTACATTTTGAGATATAAAGCGGATTTCTTTCAAATACATTTCTGTTGGTGCAGAGGATTTATTCTCTTAGCTTAACACCCTTCTCTGAGACGTACGAGCTCAGAGGTTTTGTAGTTGAAGGTTATCAGCGATATATTCTCAATTAGGTAATGTGGCATGCTGAGTGTTGCTGTGATGATTATTTAATGATCATTTGTTGATCAAAGCGTGGCTTTGTGAAAAACCGTAGCTTTGTAGACGAGACTTCGTCAGACCTCACACCCCGGAAATGGTCGAAACAGGAATATGCGGCAAGGTTATGAAGGTCGCTCCCTTTAGGGTATGTCACTCCCTTATGGAAAAGGGTGGTGTCAGGTATGGAGCCCTGATGCTTAACCTATGTGGTTGCTCAATTCTCATTTTTCTATGTGGTTGTTGCTTGGTGATAGAGGGCCTTCGGATAAAGGTCCCAAAGGACCGAGGGATGCCATATTCGTGTAGTAATTACCTAGTTACAGAGGTAACCCGGCCTTGTGTTGGTAGAGAGCGGTTAAGTTCTCTGGACGTCCCGCCAGATGCGATCCCATGTGGCAGTAGGAAGTTCCTTAGCCTGCCATTTGTTGGAAATCCAAACAAATTATACGAGCCTTGTACGGTTTTAGTTGTATTACCTACCATTCGCTTATGGTGGCGCCCCACTGTTTGGATGGTAGCTATAGTAGGCATAGTTCGAAATGTCTGTGCTGGCTAAGATTTATATTCTATTTTTGAAATGCTTTCATCACTATGCACTAATAATAATATCAAAAATGATTTGTTTTGCGTAGTAAGCATCTTTGACTATCATAAGGAGAAATCTCCTCCAATTCTACGTTTGCATTGTTTGTGTGTGGGGTGGCTTTATGTTAGTTTCATTTTCCAAAAGCATTGCGGATATTTTTTCCACTTCTATTGTTGTTGTTGTTTTAAAGATAAATAACTGGTTTTGAGTTCTCACACCAGTCCCATGACTGACCTGGATTTATTGTTCTCTTCCTAAACTCTGGGGGCCCATAATTTTCCACACGGGCAGTCTAGAGTCAGGTTATCAGGTCATTCTGGATTCAGAAGTGCTTTGGAGCTCAAGTGGCGAGCTGGATAGCGAGGCGTATTACTTATATATGATATTATCTTTTCCGCTGTATAATTCACTTGTAAGGACGAATTCATATAATTGTTTAGTTGTGTTGTATATTGTTGTTGTACACTCTGATGATAATGTAATGTAATAACTGAGATAGTTCTTTGTACTAAAGATTATACATTTTTCTATTATATGTTGTTCCGCTACGACTGTGAGATTCTGATTTTGTTTCTGGTACTCTTCTTTTTTTCTTCTTCTATCTTTTTCCTCTTCTTAAACCCTAACAATTTGGTTTTCCGGCATTCGATTATGCGGCATTTGATACAGTGGACGTAAGAATGCCGACCTTCGGATCCCGACAAAATCGAATTCGTTACATGTTAAAAATGAATTTCTATGATTTTTGGGGATCTTTACTAAGTGATTTGCTATGGAAATTAAATTATTATAGAAGATGGACTTATTAGCATAATTAGTATTGCTTTATCTAAGGGCTTATTTGTTAAATTAATCAAGGTACAGATCTGAAATTATACGGCAGTTATTTTGGTAAAGAATTTGAAAAGTTGAGACAACAAATCATACGTTTAGATTGGGCAGGTTAGTTAGAAATTGTTTGCTTTATTTGGCATTAAATCAAATTTACACAGAAAAGTGGGTTTGCCTCTATTAGAAGCACCTTTCGACCCATAGCTTCCGCCTTCAATCAAACCCCACAAAGTCAAAACCAATACACAAGGTATCAACGTTGGTACAACATGGACTGGAGAAGGGCGGAAGGTAGAGTGTCGAAGTGTTGTTTCGATGGGGTCGATACCTTTGTTTTGTTATAAAATATTAAGCGCCTGCTTTTGTTTTATTAAAACTTTCGAAGGAGTCGAAACCTATGCTATCAAAAAGGGTTTTCTACATAGCTTTCGAAGAAGATTTTCATCTTTCATTTTTAAGTATAAGCTTTTGAATGAGTCCCTTGTTTATAAAACAATGCTTTCGAAAATGAAGTTTTTGACCTAGTCAAAACCCTACTGTCGTTCTTTTGCCTTTTGAATGTATTGAAGTCATCAATGCTTGTGAATGGTAGCCTTTGTTTTAAATTTATAAGAAGCCACTTCTTAGGTGCTTTCGAAAGTGTACAAGGGATTCGAAGGTAATGGCTTCAAAAGAGGGTTTCGATGTTATCCTTCAAATTTTTCTTAAAAGTTTTGAAGCTTTCTTAAGGATGGTGCCAACGCTATTAAGCTTTCCCCAAACAATTTTATATGAAGATTAATGGTTTTTAAAGTGATACTTTCATATATTTTTATTTTGACCTAAAGGATTTTTTTGAGTATATCCAATGGTTTTGAAAATGGTACTTTGATTAGTTTCGAAACTATGTTTCTAGGGAGTATTAATTAATTGTTTGATACTTTCAAATGGTATATTTTAGTTACAAAAGAGATAATTTAAAGAGCTTTGAAAAATTTATATGTAGTGTTTTGAAAAGAGGTTTTCTATGCTTTCGAAGGAGGTTATCTAGGAGTTTTAAAAGTGACGTTTTAAGGTTTAGAAAGGCATAGTTTTCAAAACAAATAACCCAATCTCATTTTAAAATAAAACCATAGCATAAATAAAGTGTTTTGAAATGGAGTTTTGAAGAAGTTTTCCTTGATTAATGGGTTAAAGGTATTATATATAAAATGATTTCAAGGATATTAAACTGCAGTAGTTGGTATTGTTATGTTTGCTTCTTTAAATATGTATTTATGTATATTCACATTGCAATGGACCCATAACTATAATTTGGGGAAGGGAAAAATAACCAGTTAGGTTGACCCAGTAGTGAATATAAATTAAATTGACTCTAAATGAGCGGAATTGCATCTTGGAGGTCAGGAAGACCAAAGTATAGGATGCTAAAATATTAAAAGAAGATATTGGCAGAGGCAAATAGGTTCATAGTAAACTAATGAAAACAATGTATAGAAGAAGTTATCAGGGGGACTGGTTCATAGTAAACCCATGAAAACTATGATTTGAAAGAGTTATTAGTAAGGGCCAATAGGTTTGTAGCGAACCCATAAAAACTATATCTGGATTAAGTCATATACAGATGTCAATATGTTCCTAGTCAACCCATAAAAAATAGGGTAAGAGGGAAGTTATTGGAGTTACCGATAGGCTCAGGGAGAGCCGATGAAATAATGATGTTATTGGCAAGGGCCAATAGGTTCTTAATGATCCCATGAAAACTATGAAATAGGCTAGAGAGTACATAAATTTAAGTGGAAATTAGCCACAAGGGCCTCTTTAGCAAGTGTAATTAGTTTCTAGGACACATAACTGAAATAATTACTTTTAAGAAAAAAAGGATCATGAAAGAAGATCGGTATCAGCGCATAGGTTTATGAAAATTAAAATAAATTTAAATCTAAAATATTTTCAAACATAATCCAATGAATCTGAGAATAAGATCGGGGTTCGGGTTAACGCAGTAGTAATGTGCTTGTATTTGATATATGTATGTATGTATGTATGTATGTATGTATGTATGTATGTATGTATGTATGTATGTATGTATGTATGTATGTATGTATAGGTGTGTATGTATATACATATATATAAGTATGTATTCCCCTATCTCTTAGACCGTTCTTCTATATCTTACTAAGGCTTGTATGTAGATTTATGAGAAAGAAGATATGGAAGCAAGAAACAGAAGAAGAAATCTCAGCGGTGGAAGCAATACAGCTAATGGAAATGCTCGACCCACTAGGAGGAACCCGGATCGACAGGTAATGCTAACCAAAATGTAGATGCGAATGTGGGTGCTGGAAATCCACCAGTGGATGTGGTGGAGATGTATCAATTCTTCATCAATATGATGCAAGTAGGAGTTTCTATTGTGTTGTTGGAAATGTTGGAGGATCTAATCTTATGGCTCCAGTTGGGAATAATTATGCTAAGCTGAGCAAAGATTACACCAGTCTAGGTGGGAAGCCTTTTATGCAGACGGAGAATGCCAAAGAGGTAGAGAATTGACTGTCTCATTGTGGGAGAATATTTGTTGATCTGGGTTTAGTTGTTGAGAAGAAGAGAAGATTGGCCTCTAGATAGTTCCAAGGGTCATCACTTCATTAATTGAACAGTGTTACTATTGGAGTTCTGGAGGAGGAATTGACTTGAGCTGATTTTCGAAGGAGATTTGAATAGAGGTTTATGTTTGAGGTTGCTAAATCAACATTGTTGAGGAAGTTTTTGGATCTAGAACAAGGAGAGTTGTCGGTTGTTGACTACACCACTAAGTTTGATGAGTTGTCCCATTATTAATATAATATTATAGACACTGTCATCAGGAGGAATGAGAGGTTCATTAAGGGACCGAGGCTCGAGATTGCTAGGGCGATCCTGCCACATCATTGTGATCCTAGTAATGCAGTGGTGGAGATGGAAATCCACCACGAGGAGATGCTTGCTCTTTGTGCTAGGGAGAAGCCATTTGAAACCCAGGGTTCTCAGGGAAAAAAGAGGAAGTTCTTTAAAAAGAATGGAGCCTAAAAGGGAGATGCTACCAAGAAGGAAAAAGATGATTTAGTTTTCTTCAAGTGCAACAATAAGTGCCATTATGCTTATGAGTGATGGTCAAGCAAGGGAAGAAGTCTGTAGATAAGAAGAATGACAAGTGCTTTAACTGTGATCAAGTTGGACATTATAAGAACCATGATCCAAAGCCAGTAAGGGAGGACAAGGGGAAGGTTTTTGTTGTTGGACCATCATCTGCTAGGCCAACTACAGCTGAAAAAGGGAAAACAATAGTGGAGGGTACGTTTTTGATTCAAAGTATATCAGTTAGGATACTAATTGATATCGGTGCATCACATTCATTTATATTTCATTGTTTGGTTGATAGGTTATGCTTAGAAACCACATACCTTGTTACTTCCTTAAGGGTTGCGAATCCAATAGGAGCGTATGCAACTCTGGAGATGAGATGTGACCAGTTAAAACTTGATTTGTTGGGTCATAAGTTTAAATGAAGTATGTATGTTTTTGATTTGTAGATTTCAAAATCATTTGGGGTAGGATTGGTTGAGCAAGTATGAGGTTAGGATAATTTGCCAGGATGGGGAGATATCATTGAGACACCTCGATAGTCATAACCGAATCATATTCTTAGTAGAGAATTCTAACTAGAGTAGTTGTGCTTTGTTAAGTGCAATGGAAGTGGAAGAAGAGTTAATTCAGGTTCAAGTAGCAAGGGATTTTTAATATGTCATTGAGCCGGTCAAAAGGTTACCACCGAAAGAAGCTGTTGAGTTCGGATAGATTTTGTACCAGGAGCTAAACCTGTTAGTAAACTACCTAGCAGAATGGCACCTACAGAGTTGAAGGAATTGAAGGTGCAGCTAGTGGAACTAGAGGGAAGGAATATTATTAGAATAAGCAATCCACCTTGGGGAGCGACTGCGGTATTCATGAAGAAACCAGATGGCTTGTTGAGGATGTGCATTGACTATCATAAGTTGAACGAAGGGATGATCAAGAATAAATATCCTTTGCCAAGAATAGATGATCTATTGGATCAGTTGTGTGGAGCCAGAGTGTTTTCCCTGTTGGATTTAGCGACAGATTTTCCATCTGTTAAGAGTGGTAGAGGATAGCATTCCATTGACAGCATTTCAAATTAGGTATGATTTGTATGAATGGCTAGTAATGCCATTCGGATTAATGAATGCACCTACTTTCTTTGTGGATTTGATGAATCTATTTTTTTGAGAGTACTTGGATAAGTTCGTGTTGGTGGTTATATATGACATTTAGATATACTATAAGGATGAAAGAGAGCATGAAGATCATCTTAGATTTGTGCTTGAGACGCTGAGGCAGAATCAGCTGAAGGCGATGTTTTCGAAGTGTCATTTTGGAAGAAAGAGGTTAAGTTTCTTGCTCACGTGGTTTCAAAGAAGGGATTGTCAGTCGATCAAGATAAGATCAAAGCTGTTAATAATTGGAAGAGACTTGAGATGGTGACTGAGATTAGAAGTTTTCTCAAACTTATTGGCTATTTCCGAAGACTCATCAAGGATTTCCCGCAGATAGCAGCACCTTTGACTAAGCTAACCAAGAAAGAGGTGAAGTTTGCCTACTCCGACAAATGTGAGGAAGCATTCCTTAAGTTAAAGCATTTTTTGACCAATGCACCTGTGTTAGTAATTCTAGACAGAAACCAAGGGTTGGTGGTGTATACCGACGCATGTGGAACTAGATTAGGAGCTATGTTGATTTAGAAGGGTAAAGTGATTGCCTACGCTTCACGACAGCTTAGACCACATGAAGTGAGATATCCTACTAATGGTTTGGATTTAGTTGCTGTGATCTTCGCACTGAAGATTCGGATTCATTATCTCTTAGGGGAGAGATTTGAGCTATGCACAGATCATCAATCATTTGGGTATTTATTCTCTTAGATTAGTTGAATATGAGACAGTAGAGGTGGCTGAAGTTTTTGGCTGCTTATGATTTTGGTATAGAATATACTCCTAAAAAAGGAAATAAAGTAGCGGATGCTATTAGCAGAAGACATTGGAATATGGTGTTAGCTATGTTGGTCGAGGGGAAGTATTTAGAATTTTTGACTACTTGTAGTGTGTAGTTAAGATCGACTTCTATTTCTAATCAGAGTACTACCATGTTGTCCTGCTTGGAAGTTCGACCAGTGTTGATCAAAAGGATTGCTTCTAAGCAGGAAGTGGATCCAGTGTTATCTGAGATGATTAGAAGACTTGAGGTTGGAATCGAGATCAATAATCTAAAAGTTTTTATTCTTTCTAGAGAGGATGGTTGAGAAAGAAGGGACATTTTTGTGTTTTGAATGTTGTGGACTTGAGGAAATAAGTTCTTGGAGAATATCATCGATCTAGGTTTATGGTTAATTCTTGAGGGACCAAGATGTATAAATATATGAAGAGTAGTTTCTATTAGAAAGGTATGAAGAGGGATGTTGGCTTGTGGGTTAGGCAGTGTGCAAATTGTCCAAAAGTGAAAGTCGAACATCAAAAGCCGGGTGGAGTGCTTCAGCCTTTAGAGATTCCTATTTGGAAATAGGACACGATATCCATGGATTTTATAGACAAGTTTCCAAGATCAAATAGGGGAAATGAATGTATATGGTCATAGTGGACAGGTTGACCAAGAGTGCCCATTTCGTTCTAGTTAAGTCAACAAGGACGGCACCTGTTTTAGCTAAGTTGTTCATGAAAAATATAGTTAGACTACATGGGATTCTTAGTAGCATAGTCAGTGATAGAGACTCTTTGTTTACTAATGAATTCGAGAAGAGTCTATAGGATGTGTTAAGCACTAAACTCAAGATGAGTACTGCATATCGCCCTCAAAAGGATGGGAAGATAAAGAGAGTCAATAAGGCAATCGAGGATTTATTGCGATCTTATGTATTGGACTTTGGTAGATCTTCGGAGGATCACCTACATTTGGTTGAGTTTTCTTATAATAATAGGTATTAGACTAGCATAGGAATAGTGCCTTTCGAAGCTTTGTATGGAAGGTCATGCAAATCACCAACATGTTGGTTGGAAATTGGAGACAGATTAGTCTTAGTTCCTGATCTGGTTTGAGAGGCAACAGAGAAGGCTGAGCTAATCCGAGAAATGATGATGGAAGCTTAGTCTAGGTAGAAAAGTTACATAGATAAGAGGCGTAAAGACCTAGAATTCTCAGTTGGAGATAAGGTTTTCATTAACGTATCACCGATGAAGGGTGTGGTAGGATTTTGAAAGTCGGGGAAACTGGCTTTGAGATATTTTGGTCCATTCCAGATTATAGAGAAGATTGGAAAGCTTGCATACAGAGTAGAGTTGCCGAGCAGTATGGAAGGTGTCCATAATGTGTTTCATGTATCTCACCTTCACATGTATGTGCATGATCCAGAGACTACTCTTCTTTCACTAGGGTTGGAATATTTGATGGTAATGCCCAATTTGACTTGTGTTAGACAACCAATTCGGGTTGTAGCAAGAGATGAGAAAAGATAGAGAAACATGACATTCAAGTTGGTGAAAGTTCAATGGAGCGACAACGAGAAGGACTTTACTTGGGAGACAGAAGACATGATTCGAGATATTTATCCTGATCTGCTTTGAAGGTATGTCTATATTAGCTTTATATAGATAGTTGCTAGTTATATAGACTAGTATGGTTGTTAGGAGTCATTACAAATGATTGCTATGTTTAGTATTTAGTCCTTACTAAATTCCGAGGATGAAATTCTTTAAGGAGAGGAGCCTATAACACCCCTAATTTTTAAAAACATTATTTAGGAGATTTAATTAGCTAAATTAAATGGAATGATGTAAATATTAAGTGATAAGGGGACTGAGATTTGAATAAACAATTAGAGGCCATGCTTAAATAAATGGACTTAAGGATGGTTTATAAGCATATTAATTTACGTAAGGGTCTATTGGGAAATAGCAACACATAACCCATCACCTATATATTCTCTCATTTCCCTTTATTCACGTTCATTTGTGCAAAACAAAAATAAAATGCAAACATAAAAGAGGAGCCGACTATTGCTAAGGAAGAGAAATTCAAATCAAGCTAAGGAATTAAAGAAGGGGAATAAATCTTAATATTAATCCAATCTCATTATCTTAATCAAGATGAATAATAATTATACAATCTTTATTATGATTCTAATAATTTGTTTTCGGGTTTAAGATTAAATTCCTTTTTATGATGATTTGGATGATGATATGCTTGGATCATAACATGTTAGATTTAAACAAGATTGTTTGAATACGATTTTTACGGTTTTAAATGTAAAACCGATTATAACTGATTTTGAATGCCATGAGGAATTTATATGTTATGTAAAATATGATTTTGAAGTTGGTTTTTAATTTTGATAATTTTTCGAGCTATGCAAAGACTATTATGAATTTTCAAAGGAAAATACAATTAATTGTGTTTACAAATTTATTTCCAAAATTATATTGAGAATTTGGGCCTGAAATTTAGATATGTTAGAAAATATGTTGAAAGTGAATTTATGTGATTTTTTGGGAATTTTTCTTAAGTGATTTGCTATGGAAATTAAATTATTTTAGAAGGACTTATTAGCATTACTGGTTTTGGTTAATGGAAGGGCTTATTTGTAAATTAATCATGGTTTAAATCTGAAATTATGCAGCAGTTATTTTTGTAAAGAAATTTGAAAAGTTGAGGTAACCAATCACATTTTTACACATAGGCAGGTTAGTTAGAAAGTATTTTCTTTAATTGGCATTAAATCGAATCTACACAAGTGGGTTCCACCTTTATTAGAAGCACCTTTCGACCCATAGCCTCCGCCTTCAATCAAAACCCGCAAAGTCAAAACCAATGCACAAGGTATCAACGTTGGTACCTAATGGAATGAAGAAAGGCAGAAGGCATAGTGTCGAAGCATTGCTTCCGAAGGGGTCGATACCAATGTTTTGTTTTAAAATGTTAAGCCTTTGCCTTTGATCTATTAAAGCTTTCGAAGGAAACAGAAACATATGTTATTGAAAGGGGTTTCTCAAAAGCTTTCAAAGAAGATTGCCATCTATCATTTTTAAATATACGCTTTCAAATAAGTCTCTTGTTTATAAAACAATGCTTTCGAAAATGATGATTTCGACCAAGCCGAAACCCTGCTGCCGTTCTTTTGCCTTTCAAGTGTATTGAAGTCATCAATGCTTTTGAAGGGTGGCCTTTGTTTTAAACTTATAGTAAGCCACTTCTTAGGCTCTTTTGAAAGGGTTCAAGGGTTTTGAAGGCAATGACTTCGTAAGAGGGTTTTGATGCTATCCTTTAAAAAAATTCTTAAATATTTTGAAGCTTTCGAAAGGATGGTGCTGACGCCATCAAGCTTTTCCCAAAAAAATTTACATGAAGATTAAAGGTTTGAAAGGGATATTTTCGTATATATTCACTTTGACCCAAAAGATGTTTTTGAGTAAATCCAATGGTTTCGAAAGGGGTACTTTCATTGGTTTCAAAGCTATGTTTCTAAGGATTATTAGGTAATGTTTTGATACTTTCGAAAGGCATATTTTCGTTTTGAAAGAGTTGATTAAAAAAGCTTCGAAATGTTTATACGTAATGTTTTGAAAAGAGGTTTTCTATGCTTTCGAAGGAGGTTATCAAGGAGTTTCAAAAGTGATGTTTTAAGGTTTTGAAAGCCTTAGTTTTCTAAACAAGTAACCCAATCTCATTTTAAAGGAAACCCACAAAATAAATAAAGTGTTTTGAAATTGAGTTCATGAAGAAGTTTTCCTTGATTAATGGGTTAAAGGGATAACCAAGTTTTATATAAAATTATTTCAAGGATATTAAACCATAGGGGTTGGTATTATTATGTTTACTTCTTCATATATGTATTTGTCTATATTCACACTGTAACAGACCCATAACTATAAATTGGAAAAGGGCAGAATAACCAGTTAGGTTGACCCACTAGTGAATATAAATTAAATTAAATCTTGAATGAGTGAAATTGCATCCAGCAGTTCAGAAAGACCATAGTTTAGAATGCTAAAATAATAAAAGGAGATATTGATGGGAGCCAATAGGTTCATAGTAAATCCATGATAACTATGTATAGAAGAAGTTGTTAGAGAAACTGGTCCGTAGTAAACCCATGAAAACTATGATTTGAAAGAGTTTTTGGCAAGGACCAATAGTTTGTAGCGACCCATGAAAACTATATCCATATTAAGTTATTTACAGATGTCAATAGGTTCCTAGTCAGCCCATGAAAACTGGGATAAGAGGGAAGTTATTGGAGTTACATATATATTCAGGGAGAACACATGAAATAATTATGTTATTGGCAGGGGCCAGTAGGTTCTTAGTGATCCCATGAAAACTATCAAATAGGGAATGGAGTCCATAAATTTCAACTTGTGAACAGTAAGCCCATGAAAACTATAAAACTAGACAGGGAGTCCATAAGTATTAAACAGGTTATTAGTCAGCCCATGAAAACGAATAGGTTAATAGTAACATTAGAAAATTAACTGAGAAAGATAGTCAAATTGAATGAGGATAGGTAATCCAGAATTGATTTACTTGTCTTACGTATCATCATATTATTTGAGATGTTTTAACCATTGTGGATGTGGGAGCACAGTATATTGTTTTATATAGTTTTTAGGATACTAGTGAGGGGAGAACCCGTTCCGCTAAGTGGCGTGGTATCACTAGATATCTAAATGGTTTGAGATAGAGATTATTATTTATAACAGGCTTTATGTCTGACTCGAAGTTTATGTTTTCCTTTTAAACTCTCGGGTACTCAATTGATTTTGAGTAGTTTGAGAGTTGAGGTTTTCAGGTATCTCTTTTGACGAATAAGCTTCTACAGACTGCAGGAGACTTGATAGTTACTTAGAGTTCTCTTTTTTTTTGAATCCACTACGTTGTTGTTGTAAAGGCAAAGTTGTTTAATTGCCTATATATACTCTGATCATCCAAGGGAACATCTTCATATGTTACACTTGGCGTATGTCGTAATAAATATACTTTCTCTGAACGTAGTTCTCGTATTGAGGTTATGTAATGAATTTGAAATGTTTTGCAATAGAATGCGGAACTTGTTCGATGTTTTAATTTTTTTCCATATTTATGTGTTTCTGTTATATCAATGTATCTAACATTATCTTACTTGGTTGCTAAGGATTAATAACTATGGATGACTGCGGCATCTGTAGTCATTAGTCTTGGGCCTCTAAGTGGGGGATGTTACACAAATCAGCAGTAAATAGCTAAATAATCAAAAGTTAAATTTTGTTTGATTTTATGTTCCATTTCAGTTTATTAACACAAAATTTTTGAACTCCAAACTCTACTAAAAATTATCTATCAACAGCACATGGAACGCAAATGCAACTCAATGAACCCATGAATATATATCTACATGTACATTCACAAGTGACAACAAAAACTCAACATGAATTAAATGCATGCATACATATCCATAACTAAATAGAGTAGCAAGGTTACATAATGGGTCAGGGACAAGCATAAACAAGGTCAAGGATGAGCATGAACAAGTTAGTGAGCCAAATCAAACAAGCACACAGGCTAGCATAAGGGTACACTCATAAGCAAGTAAACATGGTCAGAAATGCACAGAAGAGTATCAGGTCAAAGCTAGCAATTTAAAATGCACATTGGCAAGATGATACATTTCAGGCTAGAGTCATAACAGTGCACCAAGAAGACAAGATAAGAACGGAATTCAAGATAGTGCATATAAATAATCTCAGGCATGTAAAAGCTTCTACTAAACAGACCATCAAAGACCAAAATCATCTCAACAAGGCAATGTGCAAGAATGAATCAAATAGTGGAAGAACATACAGTTTTAGACAATGGGCAAAGAGGATGCAAGGAAATATAGTGCACCCAAGAGATTGGTATGCCAAGATCAGGAAGATGTAACACACACAGAGGTTAACATAGACAAGCCAGCATGTAAATGCGGCAAACATTGACAAAGAGAAATGAACAAGCAACAAAGAAATCAAACCACAATCATCACACTCAACTAACAAAACAACTGGAAGTGAATCGAGGCATGGTGATAAACAGGAAAAGTAATATTCATTTGATCAGAACCAGTAAGTTCATAATAATCAGCAATACATGATCATGAAATCTCTACATCAAAATTCAGCTAGGGCTGAACTTTGAATAAATGGTGAAAAAATATGTTTAAAAATTTATAAAAGTATTAATAAAAATCTTACTATACTGCATACATATAGTTTTATTAGTTAATTCAAATTAAAGTATCCAACTCATATACATTAATAAACTCATATTATTCTACAATTCCAAAATATAAACATTCAAATTGAATAAAACTTTCATATGTTAAATCCCAAAATCTATAATATTTTGCATTTCAAAATTTTACATGTATTTCCAATTTCCCGTTACAAATAATTTTTTCAAAATAATAAATATAATCTCTTATTCTCAAAATGAAAGGAAATGCAAATTTCAAACAACACTTTCCAAACATTTTTTCTTGTATATACTTTTATCCTTCCTCTATTCAAAACATTCAATTCTCACCCAATAAACATTTAGAAATTATTTATACCTTTCCCAAATATTGTGTCCATATGTCTTGTCTAAGTGTTTAAGAACCTTTATTGAATACTTGTGCACCTGCATCGACCAAAATTCTTAACACACTCAACGTACAAGTTAACACTATATTATTCCAAAAACTTATATAAATATTAATTTTACCTACTAACAATATACGTGTTCCAATAAAAAATTTCTAATTCATTTTCAAATTTTGATTACAGCTACACCTATAATACATATCTTCCAAAAGATTTCTGATTAGAATACTCACTTGACTTTCCAAAATCATTTAGTAATAATAATCAATATTTTCATATATTATAAGTCTTTACTTCTATCTAACACTTAATGGTTTCAAATATTTCTAAAACAATGTATCCGACTGCCTCATATGAGCATTTAGGAATCACTATCAATAACGTTGATAAGATGCATCGACTAGAATTGTTAAACCATTATATATACAAACTAACACTAAAATGATCGAAATATATTTCTAATCATTTTATAAAATCAATTCATATTTATCAACCATACACTTATTTGAGTAGAGTATTTATATTTAAACCCTCCACATGTATATTTCCACTATTAACAAAAATCAATATTGTATTTAAAATACAGTTGTTGTTTAGGCATTTAATTTGGTAACATAATAAAGTTGTCAAACAAACCATATTGATAGGGAAAAGAGTAATAATATATCTATAATAGGAAATACATCCCCAAATAATTACCAGAGTAATCATCATATACTCCTAATATCTCTTAAATTTAAATAAAATCTACCATACACCCATGGGGACAGGAACTTTAAGTCTCATCTAAGGCTAATACTCGTATCTTTGATGTAAATGTATTGTTCCAAACTCGCTCTGATACCACTTTGTAATGCTCCACCTCTATGTCCATACTATCCAATAGTGTTATAAAGTAATACTGTCAGATAATATGAAGAATGAGGCTATATGGGGTACAAACATGAATATTCCCCTGAACCGACACTGGTACATATTAAACATCTAGTATATAATTAATCCATACATACATAGTATCATTGCAAAGCAATAAACACGTATCTCTCTAAGATTGAACAATACACAATATATAATGAGTACTAGAGAACATAAAGCCAGTCGTAGCGATAATATACAATATATAATACAATAATACTATAAGGATATAATAAAAATGAAGTGTCAATTACATGCACACGCATATAGTGAATCAATATCATCCAAATACCAAAAAATCATACTATTACATTACTCCTTTAAGCCTAAAGTAAACAAATGCTAGTCATATCACCCTTGTACCTGAAATGTCTCGGACTGACCCGAGCATTATAAAATTACATATGGCTCAAGCTATATCTAATCAAGGATCATAATAAGGGTAATAATATGTAAAATAAATAAAAATAAATATAGAAATGTATGTATAGAAAATCTATACAATATAATAGATATATATCAATGCATCACGCCTCACAAACAACTCAAATTTATATGAAAAAATCAACATTAATATCAAAAGATGCCATCACCTATATCTAAATACAATGAATCAGAAATCATGAAATAAAGTCAAAGAGGTTAATCATACACATCTAGAAATCATCATCTAATCTAAAAAATAGGTAATGAGACACCCTCAAGTGAAGCCAAGTAGTAGTAGACCAATGCCTATTATCTCTCTCAATCTCAAATTATTAAATACCAATATCAAATCTGTAGCGGCCCTAACTCGACCTTCGAAAATCAGCACCAAATACGACACTCGTATGCTAATGCCGCAGATCCAAACGTCGAATCTGGTTCGCCGGAGCTTATAACACTATTAAGTAAAACACAGTGGAAGAAAAGAATATCAATATATACAACACTGATACAATATCTGATATGATATGATACAAGAAATGATATAATAGATATCAATACTATCAGAGATACAAGACATAGCGGAAAGAATATCTTCAATAGAATGCATTTCCAAATCCAATGCTCCAATCCAAAGCAAGCTCAAACCACCACCATGTGTCACCTAGACAAGCAAGTCTCGTCCAAATCCAAAGATTGAACACACTCTAGATAATCTACTAAACCTGATTATCTGAAAAATCTAACTCTAGACTGCCCGTGTGAAAAAATTGTGGGCACCCGGAGTTTAGGAAACGAATAATAAACTCCGAGTCAGTCATGGGACTGGTGTGAGTAACAAAAACAATTTATCTTTTAAAACAAACAACAAAAGAATTTACAATATGTTTGCGTCAAAATTGACCACAAACACCCAATATCGTGAAAGCGCTCGTTTATGACCACAAATCAGCAACAATCAATATAAAACCCAGATCTAAGCAATAACAATCGCAATAATTCGCAAATAACAATCACAAACACAAGATTTATAGTGGTTCGGCGATCTTGCCTACGTCCACTCTGAAGTTTATATCTTTATTAATTCACTTGATGATGTCAATCGATTACAGCGGATTACAGCAAGTTGTAGCTCTAATACTTGATTACAATGGTGATAGAAAGACGTAGAACTGAATCCGGCAGAGTCTGGACGTTCAATGGTGGAAGAAGAAGATCCCCTTTTCTGAAGGCTTCAAGGTGCTATTTATAGGCGTAGGAGGCCCAGATCTCGCTCAAACTTAGGGAGACTTTTTCTGGCACGTGAGTGGGCCCACGCGACTGACCCCACCAAATTTCGACTTGATCTGAGATCGATACGAAGTCATTTCGAATCCATCAAAAAATGATCCAATCGAGTTGAAACTTGGCAGAAACAATCTTTACCTTGTATGGAAGCTACTGTGAAAATTTCGTTGCATTTGGATCAGTGATCTAGGAGATATGATCGATTCAAGTTGTGGTTTTTCGTGAGGGCTGTTGCGTTCGAATCCATTGGTTCGAATCCACTCCCTTCGACTCGATCGGTCACGTGGTTCTTTGGTGACGTGGCGCGCACTCCTCGCATCGATCCTATTTTTTCTCCGAGTCGACCGCTTCGCATCCATGATCTTCGCCTCGTTTGTATCGTTGAATGACACGTCATCCAAGCTAGTTGACTTGATGGACACGAACGAGTGATTGTTCATGGATTCGAATCCAATGGATGCGAAGATGATCGATACGAAGTAGTGCATGGGCACGAGACCGATCGATTCGAAGTAGGGCATACTGATGGTGATGGATTCGAAGTGCTCTGGACTCGATGGATACGAAACAGAGCTCTAGCATGGATACGAACGTGCTGAGGGGATGCCCATCTGATGGATTCGAACCAATCGATTCGAAGTGATTAATATCACGCATGATCGGTTCGAACTCGATCGACTCGAAGCGTATGCAAACCGATGGATTCGAACAAGATGGATACGAATCCTATGGGTTCGAAATGAGCATCTCCTCCACTTTTTAATGGGTTCAAATGACATTCTTTTGCTAACTTGCATCGATCTTATCTCATTCATACGACCTTCGATTAACCTAAAATTTGGAACACTGGCTTTTATGGCTTTTCTTGTCATGTCCTATCAATTGTAGCCTGATCCGGGTTCGGATAAAATTCGTCGATATCCATAGCGAAGTGAAGTACAATGTAACGACCCGCGTAAATTCGATGTTTAAAATGAATTAAATTAATAGGATTTTGTTTTAAATTTAGAAATAAATAAAAATCTTATTAATTTATATGAAAGAAAATATTGACATTTGATGTATCAAAGGTAATTAAAATTTGCAAATTAAATTATATATTGCAATTAATAGTAATAGTGGAAATTGTTGCAAGTATTGAATTTGTCAATGGAATAAAATATTGATTTACGGAAATTGAATATAAACGGAGGTAATAAAGTAATGCAAGAAAATAAATAATGTAATTAGTACAATCCCTTTTATTTGTAAACTATTGTAAGGTGTTAATTAATTGAAATATGAAAATTTGGAAACAGATTCAAAATTTATGTTAGATAAATGAATTGAAATAATTAAAGTTAGTAATTAATAGGGTAAAGGGAATACCAATTTATTCATAAAGTGAACATAAGTGAATGTAACAAAATAAATAGGAAACACTAATTATTCATAAGTGATGGTTGATGATATAAACGTTACTAATTATTAATGTAGTAACGTAAGATGTAAATGTATTTTCAACGGAAATGTAACCTTATTTCTAGGTAGAAATTGCAGGTAGATTTATGAAATGGAGTTTATGCGATAAATAGAATTGAATGTTTCGTTAGTATGAATTTAAGGGAATATGGGGTAAATTGATTTAATCAATAGAAGACAATAAATGCAATGATGATTGGGTTAGTAATAAAAGTGAATAGGGAAATGATTGTATAGTAAAAATGGAATTCCAACTTGTTGGAATGGAGTAAATACACTTAGTAATAAATTTAGGATAGGAAAACGAAATGGAAATATTGAATTAGTTAATTCGTATATATATATATAGAATGGCGATTATTGGATTGTAAATAATAAACTTATTAATGGTGATCAAGAGTTGTGACCACAAGTTATTATGAGTGATACATATATATTTAATTCAATTCAATTGATTTGGAAATCATTGCATTAAATATAAATTAAATGTTACGTTGAATAAGTTAAGGTAATAAATGGATAATAACGTAAATGTTCTTCATAGATATGATAATTTGAATCTATTGAAATTTATGGAATTTGAATATAACATTTTACGTTAATTGGAGATAAAGATGGAAATAGGTAATAATTGCATTAATTTGTAAGTACAAAAAATCGTTAATGAGAACAAGTATTTAAGATTAACCACCTATTTAGTATATTAAGTTATAACGGAAAATCAATTACAATAATTAAAAATATATTTATTACATTATTGATAATGACGTAATATTTGAAATATTAAATAGGATGGAATTCAAATGTATATAACGATAGAAATGTGAAATTTGGGGAATAGATTCAAAGTTATAAATGAGTTGTTAAAATAATACATAATAAGTGCAAATTGAATGAATCAATGGGAGCATAGATTTAAGTTTAGAAAACGATATTTTAGTTTAATTAAAGTATTGCAAAATAAATGAAATTAACGTTTAAATATTTCATTTATAGAGATTAAACTAAAATTCAAGGATATTAAAATAATAGATTTTGAACCCAACATGGAATCCTTCTACTTAAAAGTTTAGATGGAATAAACATTTTATTATTTAATTGAATAGAGAAAAAGATTTATTTAGTATGTAATTTAATGCTTGTTGGAAACTGTAATTTTATAAACATGTTTGCTTGACTATAAATAAGGATTACAATGTTCACGTATTTATTTAATTGATTTCATCAATTAGGGTCTGTTTTGAAGTGGAAGATTAAAATTAATTGGAAATAAATTTATTAAAATCTTTCAATTGAAAAAGGAAAAGAAACAAAGTGCAATTAATAAAATTAATGTAAGAATGTTTTCATTATGAATGTACATTATTTGGAAATATAAGAATGGATTTAATATTGTATAAGTTGATCATTTTAGAATATAAGAATGTTTACATTTATGAATTGCAAGTAACGAATAAGCATTTTTAAGGAAAATAAAAGAAAGTTGAGGAAATAAAGTGAACGTTTCCATTCTGAATATAAATATAACGTTGTAAAAAAGAGAAAATTGAATTTTTAAAACAACATTTTACGGTAGTTAAATAGCAGGCATAGGTTACACGGAAGTGATTTTATTACTAACCTTGAAATTTAAAATAAATTAAACAATTGAGTTCATAATTACGTGTCGAGAAAAATGTTATTTTTAAATTTGAATTTTTAAATCATGGTTCATATTTTATTTATGTATCCGTTGTCCCCGTTATGTAAATTGGTCTTTTTAAAATTTAGTTATGTTGTGGTAATTAAATCTTTAATGAGTGTCAAATTTGGTATGTTTGGGGTTAAAAAAAAATTAATTTGGTGAACAAATGTTTTGAAATTTGAATTCTAAAAGTTTGTTTATAGAGTAGAGTTGGTCCATTCATTCCCTTTCTAATTAATAATTGTCACACGTTTTTTTTAATTATTTCCTCATTTGTTCCATTACTCATTTCCATTTACATGGTCTAAAGCCTTTTCATTTCATGAACGTTACATACTTTTCATATTTTTATTTCTTTCTTTAACCTCTTTTAATATCTACCATTTTTATTGGGTTGTTTATGTTTTTACTTTATTTCAATTCCTACTTTGTTTATATTTAGCTTTTCACTAGTTCAT
Source organism: Allium cepa (assembly GCA_030765085.1). Lineage (NCBI taxonomy): Eukaryota > Viridiplantae > Streptophyta > Magnoliopsida > Asparagales > Amaryllidaceae > Allium > Allium cepa. Next base: position 376,676,464 of record CM060931.1, read on the forward strand.
TCCTCATTCTTGTAGCTTCATTTCATTTTTTTAAAATTTCATCTTCTATAGCTTCATTTTTGTCACTCTTCACCTTCCTTCTTCCTTTTTCATGTTTCTTCTTCAAATCTCCTTTCTTTTTTTTTTCCTCTTTCTTCTTCTTATTCTTCAAATCTTCATCTTTATCAAAGTTTCCTTTTCTTTTTTTGTTGTTGTTCTTCTTCTTCTTTAAAATTTTTTTTTTCTCTTTTAAACCTTATCTTCTTTCCATGTCTTTTTTCTTCAAATCCATATTTATATAATCTTCTCTTCAAAACTTTCTATAAAAATAAAATAAAAAAAATATTAAGATAGCAAGGAAACAAAACAAAATGAGAAAGTAGTTCCAGATCCAAATCTGGCTAAGCAAAAAGGTACGCAATACTAAAAAATTCCATTGAAGGTTAAATAAATATATGATGTGATATATAATTTCTTTTTTCTTTTTTTGAAATTTCAATCACCATTAATGCGTATAACTTTCTCATACAACCTCCGATTTACGCGATTTTTTTCTTCTAGGATCGTAATAAATTTCCAGATCTCTTGACGCCAGTTTGAAAAGATTTGGAGACTGTCGAATTTTTGAGTTTAAATTGGATTTAAATCCAATTTAAATTCAAAAGGTGAGTGTTTTAACCCACTCACAACTTCTAAAACTTCTTATGTCTGTTAAATTAATTTTAGATATGAGTAGAAATTTATTTATGACTATTTGACATGTTTTATTCATTATCTCTGTTAAATTGTATTTATTTAATTTAACTGTTAATTTATTTTATTTATTGCATAAATTTGACAGTTAGAATTTATTTATTTGCATATTTACTACCAGGCATAGTTATGTTAAATTTTTATTTCATATTAACTGTCAGTTAAATTTACGGTTATTTTTGCATATAAACTGCCAATTAACAGTTATTAAATTTATTTTGAGTATAAACTGATAATTGATACCATTATTTATCACCTGTTATGTATTGATGATTGTTTGAAATTGGATGATGACTGTGACAAATGGATGTATGATTTGATGGATGAATGGATGATTAATTTTATTAATAGCAAGTTGCTGTGCATTTCATTCATTCGGGATTGCGGTTTGAAATGATATATAACCGCATTTTTTTCATTTTAAATTGCGGATTGAAATGATAAACATCTGTATCACTTGACCATAGGATAGAAAAGTTTCTACAGGCACCGCGGTAAATATATAAATTATTTTGGAAATGTTTTACTATGGTTTTGTAAAGTTATACATATATATATGGTTTATGGGTTTTGATTTGATCATTAATAAAAGCTACATATATATATATATATATATATATATATATATATAGAAATTTTCCGGTTTTAGGCTTTGTATAAAAATTGATTTGAAGTATAAACCGAAGTTTGATTTTAAGATCAAATACGATTAAGCATTTAATTAAAATTTAATTTCTGGTAGTTCTATTGACTTACATGAGAATAAAATTGGAAGTTGAATATTAAGTTAAATCGGAATTTAAATAAAAGTTAAATTTTTAAAGGATATGATTTATAACTTGATTTTGTGTAAAGTGATTTAAATGAGTATCAGGTTGTTTTAAATGAATATATCAAGTTAAATAAATTGAAAAAATTTCCAGTTATGTGAAGTTAAAGGTTTACTTAAATTATATTGAATTCAATAAGTAAACACTTCAAGTCTAAATAATAAGTAATTGGATTTGATACATATGGGTTTGTCAAATAAGTTTGTTTTTGAAACGGTGAAATATTTAAAGCTTTTAACCATAAGAATTGAAATGGTATTTGGAAGTTTAAATCGATATTTAGAATTGATTTGTGAAATCTAAAGAAGCTATTTTGTTTTATAAAAGTAGTTAAATATTTAACCATTTAAGAGATGGAAATTTGTTTCAAAGCTATGTTTTTCAAGGTAGTATAAGTTGGAAATATTATATTCAAGAGTTTTGATTTCTAAATATTTTACTTTGGAAACCCTATGATTTTGGAAATAATATATATTGGAAAATAAAATGATATCGTATTGATTTGGGGTTTTAAGAATAAAAATGATATCGTTTTTATATGGGTTTTAAATGGATATTTTATTTTGGTTTTAAAAGTATAATAATTTTTAAATGACCACCGTGTTATAATAACGATTGGTTAGCAAAGAGACCGGGATCGGATATGGACATACTCTTTGTCGATACCGAAAACCACTTTGACTAACCGTGTACGCGGTGGAGATTCCAGAATGAAGTAGGTTGGTGGCGACGTTTCCTGTAAGGTAAATACGTGGACCCAACTCCCGTGAGTTGGCATAAGGTGGCTAAAACAGGAGCGATTGACGGGTTAATAAGGTAGCACCTTTGATCGGACACATCCCTTCGATATTATACTTTGACTTTTGGATTGATTCGGTGGCCACTTTTGATTTCTTTTATTTGAGGGTGTGGCTCGAGGTGGGCGGTAGCTACGGCTATGCGTTACCACCGACCCGGAAGCGTAATTGGTATATCTACCCTGGCATTGCCTAGTTGTGCCGTGTCACCTACCCTAGCGCGCCTTATACGATTTTGGCTTTGTACCATACCTATGGAGTGCCCTCTGACGACGCCCAGTACGGGGGAGATTACGGTACTGTATAGACTATGGGAATATTTTTTTTGTTAAGGGCTATATGGGTAACCCCTTAACGCTATTTAAAAGTAAGTTTATTTTATAAATAGACACTATTATAATAGCGCAATATACTACATAGTAAATAGTTTAATGGATCCTTAGGAGATGTAAATCCCGAGCATCTCTTGAGTTACTGTACTCATATTTATTTCTGTTAATTTAACTCACATGAGATCTTTTAGTTCTGACTCGAGTGGTTTGTCTTTTCAATTCGCTCGGGTCAGTCCGAGCGTTTCAGGATTTGAAGTTTTAGCTCTGGAGGACGAAGACGAGAATTTGTAGTATTACTGTTATTATTTATACTAGTGCACTACACACTGTTCCGCTGCATTGTTATTGGTATGTGTAACTCTGATATGTATTATATAAATGTTTGTAAACAGTTTTATAAACTGTATATTTTATTGTTATATTTTATCCTTCCGCTGTGAGATTCTATTTTGTTTATTTCTTCTCCGTTTTTCTTATTTACCCCATAACAATCCGCCCTTCTGTATGGTTTAAATTGGCATGTGTGTCGATTTGAAGCGTGCGAAAAGGCGGGATGTTACAGTTGGTATCAGAGCTTTGGTTTAGCGATTGTAACGACCCAGAATTTCTATTAATCTAAATTTGAATATTTAATTAATTTTAAGTATTAATAAATTATAAGTCAAATAAATTTTTATTTGAATTATTGGATTTAATTGGATAATTAAATCAATAATTTAATATGTTAAATTATGGAAATAATTGAAAATTGGGTTAAATATGATTGAAAATGATTTGTAAAATTTTATTTTATCATGTTGGAGTTAGAATGATATTTTAGAACTTTTAAAATCGAATTAAAAGTTAATTTGTGAAAATTGAATATTTTAATATTTAATCGACTAGTGAAAATAGCCAATTTTTGAACAGTCTCAGAATTGAACGAAACCAGTTCCATTGGATCCGTAATAGTTAGTTATTACCGGATTTAGATTTTCGTGTCAATCGGAGTTACCGTTTGAGCGTGGCAGCTCGAAACGCATCGATTTATTTTTTAATTTTAATTTGGCGAGTTAAAATAGCCATTTTTCAAAAAGTCTCGGATTTGACGAAACTAGTTTCATCGGATCCGTAATGTGATATTATTGTAAGGTTTCAAATTTCGTGTCAATTGGATTTACCGTTTGTCCGGTACAAATTAAAACGCCTAGAAAATCGTTTAAATCGGTTTAATTTAAATTGAACGTTTGTTGCCATAACTCGCACAAATGTCCGAATTAGCTTTCGAAACCTGTTCCATTGTGTCCGGAACGTGGGGTAAACCCTAGAAACGTTGGTTACGGCGCGTAAATCGGAGTTCGGAATTTCCGGATGAATAGTGATTGAAAATTTTCCTATAAATACACCTTTAATTCACAAAAAAAAATAAAAGAAAATTCTAAACCCTAATATTTGTTCAGGCCGCCGTTCATAGCAACCTATGGCCGAAATTCAATTGTCTTTCCTCCTTAATTTCTTCAAATCCATCAATCTTCTCAAGAATCTTTCAACTACAAAATTGAAGAGTGAGATGAGAGCTTCAAGTTGAACGGCTATGATCGAGTTTTGTTGAGTAAATCGATGGGATTTTGGCCATGAAGGCAGGCCATTCGGCCTCGATTTGCGCGCGATATAGATGACCGAGCTTCATCACCTTGAGGCCGAACCTAGAGCAAGCGGAGGGCTTCGACATGGAGCTACCTGATCGTGCTATAGATCGTCGAGGAGGGTGCAAATTTAAACCCTAATATATGTGAATGGGTTTGTTTGTTCGGCCTTGCTTCTGGAGATGATTCGCGTGAAGGAAGAAAGGGGGGGGGGGTTTGCGTCCTACGGCTGTGATGGGGGGGGGGTATGCAGATCGAACGGCTCTAGATTGAATAGGTTATAATATAAATATTTATGTTGTAAATATTGTTTATATAAAATTCGTGTAAGTTCAAATATTCATAACTTTTTCATACGAGGTCGAAAACGCGCGAAACTAGTTGCGTTGGAATCGTATGGACGAGCACTACGCGATGAAGTTGGATTGGAGTCGTTTGGAGTTAGTGAGAATTTTGGGTAAAATTAAACGTCCGTTTAATTTTATTCGAAATAAATCGCTAAAACGAAATTAAAATCAAGGTGGGAACTTCTCACTCAATCGAATCAGTTTCGATTTTATTTTAAATAGTTAGATTTAAAATATTTGAATGCATGTTTGAATGTTGATTGATATCTATTGATTGTTAAAATAGACATTATACGCCGTTAGTAAGCGGATGTTATTTATTAAAAACATATACCACGAATATTTCATAAACAATGAAATTGGTATTATATATAATAGCAATATATATATATTGGCATATGTATATATTGGAGCTATTGATTTCCCGCATTTTTTGTTTAGCGGATGAGACCCTATTGCGCCGTCTATTAAGCGGATAATATTTTAAATCCCATATACCGCGATAATTTCGTACTGGAGCGAAATTGGTATTGTGCTAATGTTTGTGGATGCAGGAAAACAGGTTGGAGGGATCCAACTGGATTCCTCAACAGTTTTTATTTGATTTCAGATATTTTGATATTTGATTGATTATCATATCGATATATGATGTCGTTGTTGTCGTGATTGACTATTTGGTGTGTAGCATCACTAGACCAAATTTTGGAATTTTAAAAGTGATTTTTGAAAATATACTATATTTTTGGAATTGATCCATGTTAAATAAATAAACGTTATAATTTTCAAAGTTATAAAATTATGGTTTTTGTGAAATATAGTTAAAAGCTGATTTTTGAGAAATAAGGGTTAATGATTTTATAAAATAGTTTAAATTGGATTTTTGAATTTATTTTAAAAATTTAAATATAGGATTTATAAAATTTAATTATTTTATGAATCAAAATGGTGAAATAATAAAGGAGATTAAAGATGTTTTAAAATAATAGTATAAATTGATTTTATAAAGGATTTATAAATTAAAACCTTTGAATTATAAAACGAGTTTTTATAAGTGTTGAATGAAGTGAAAATGAATTGCATAAGCGAATGGAAGTTATAAAATTATAAATGGTGAAGTTATAAATAAAATTTATAAATAGTAAGATTTATAAAATTTGTGAAATTATTAAAGAATATATTTGGATGAATAATCGAATCTTATAAGTTATAAGATTTATAATTATGAAGTTCAAAGGAACGATTTTTGCAAACAAATAAATTATAAGTATTTAACTTATAATATGAACCTTTGGTACATAATTGAGCGATGAATTGAATATAAGATAGAAAAAGAATTTATAAACGTTGTTTTATAAATTCGTAAACAACTTATTTTGATAAGTAAATTGTTGAAACCTATTAATGAAGTTATATTCACATTTTTGACTGTGAATAATACTTTAAAATAAAATGTATAAAAGGATGAAAAAAAATTGTTAACGTAGTATATTAACGTTTTTGAATAGTGAATAATATGTTAAAGAAAATGTTTAGAATGTGATATTTTAAATAGAATTAAAACGATCTAACGATGTTTTAAATGTGTTGAGATTCGAAACCATAGATTTCAACATTTATTGTTGAAATAGACGTTTTCGAGAAATAAAAGGAAATGGTAGACTATAACACTGTTGTTATAGTAAATGATTTCCGAAAGGAAATGTTTTGTATAGTATTGGGATTTATATATCTATTTTAATTTCGAATCCCTATACTAGTGATTTTGGGATGTCGTAACGAGTTTTACGCAACATTCGTTTTGGCCCAAATAAATATGTTTAAGAGAATGATTTCCTTAAAGAATGAAATATATACTTAATCTCGATTTAAGTATATTGAATATTTTCCAAATGTTGAAAATAAATAAAATTTGTGAATTACTTATAAATAAATAAGTATGGAAATGTTTTCCAATGTGAAATGAAACGTTTTGAGAATTTATTCTTTTGAAGATAAATTGAAAATGGATAGTTGAAATCGTATATGCATGGATATTTTGGAATATAAATTCACTATGGAATTTATAATAGAAAGTGGAATTTGTTTAAAAATAAATATTGATTTATTTTTGAAGTATTGAAATTTTATATCTTGTAAAGATATTTTGTGAAATAAATAATTTGGAAAATTATTTGGAAACTGGTGATGTGTGCATATCCATTGATAGTTCAATAACCGACTATCAATATTTCCCTTTGAATGGGTATTTGATGTGATTTGTTTGATTTTGAATGCCACACTTATTTTTGAATAAGCGCTCACTATTCGGGTTAACCGGGAAAGGACCATGGGGTCGTATAACCCATTCCGAATATGTGATACGTCGTTATGAATTGCATTTGAAGACCGGATCTTTTTGAAAGCGAAAGGACAACTCGTCGATTGTCTTTGCACCGAGTATCTACGGTATAGAGACTCCCTATGTGATGGGAAGTCCGGACGTGATTAGAGATTATCCGGATTGCAAGGACTTCTTTGTAAGTGCCTTCGGTTTTGTTCGAGCCCGGAACAGACTTGTATGGATTGTATGTCTGACATTACAAATTGAGATATAAAGCCGATTTCATTCAAATATATTTCTGTTGGTGGCGGAGAATTTATTCTTTTAGCTTAACACCCTTCTCTGAGACGTACGAGCTCAGAGGTTATGTAGTTGAATGTTATCAGCGATATATTCCCAATTTGGTAATGTGACATGCTGAGTGTTGCTGTAAATGATCATTGTGTTGATTATTTGTGATAGGATCATTTGTTTGATCGTCTATCTTGGTGATCATTTCTATGATCATTTGTTGACTCAAAGCACGGCTTTTGTATAAAGTGTGTTTTTGTGGACGTGACTTCGTCGAGCCTCACAAACCGGTAATGGTCGAAACAGGAATTGTGCGGCAAGGTTTTCAGGGATAACTTCCCTAGGGTATGACCATTCCTTCTGGAAAAGGGTAGTATCATGGTATGGAGCCCAGATACTTACTCATGTTGAAACACTTATTATTATGGTGTGATGTTGGTTAGAGAGCGCTCTCGTTTAAAGGTCCCAAAGGACCGGGGGTGGCATATATGAGGGTTTGTAATATTCCTTGGGAAAAGGGATTCCCGGCTTTGTTTAGCAGAGAACGGTGGTTCTCGGGGCGTCCATCCAGAGGCGTTTCCATGTGGCAATGGGAAGTTCCTTGGCCTGACCATTTGTTGGAAATCCAAAGAAACAATACGTACCTTGTACGGTTTTAGATGTAGAACCTGCCATTTAAAATGGTAGCTATAGTAAGCATAATATAATGGTACCTATGCTGGCTAAGATTTATATTCTACTTTCGAAACGAATTTTTCTACACTATGCACTAATAATAATATCAAATGTTTCTTTTTAAATGCGTATCAAGCATCTTTGACTATCATAAGGAGAAATCTCCTCCAAGTCTGCGTTTGCATTGTGTGTGTGGCGGGAGGTCTTATGGTAGTCTCATTTTTAAAAGCATTGCGAATTGACTTTAAAAATATTCCTCTATTTTGATTTTAAAGATAAATAAACTGTTTTGAGTTCTCACACCAGTCACATGATTGACTCGGAGTTTATTGTTTTCCTTCCTAAACTCTGGGTGCCCACCAATTTCTACACGGGCAGTCAAGAGTTAGGTTTATCAGGATATTCTGGATATTCAGGAGTTGCTGGAGGCAAGATGGATGGCATGGCGTATTATTAGTATATAGTATTTCTTTTGCACTGTTTGTTGTTGTTGTTGTACACTCTGATGATATGATGTAATGAAATGTAATGTGTAAAATGTAATAACTGATATAGTTCTTTGTTTAAAAATTATTCATTTATTATTATATGTTGTTCCGCTGCGAATTGTGAGATTCTGATGTTGTTCTGTTGTTTTCTGTTCCGTTCTATTTTCTATTTTCTTTTCCCTCTGTTTCCTTTTCTCTCCATTTTCTACCCTCTTCTACTTCTTCTTTTCTTTTTCTTAAACCCATAACATTTCGGTTTTTCGGCAACGAAAAATCGCAAACGTTACATTTGGTATCGGAGCTTATTGTTAAGCGACAACCATGGTTCTGTTGGGTATTACTCATTAGAGATAGAGTCAGTAGTGCTCTAGAATGAGTTTGAGTGTAATAATAGCTATGAGAGCGTAACTGTTAGTGAATATATAAAATTGTTTTATATTGTGATGATTGGTTTGTTGAGTGGCATATGAACTTTCGTCAGCGTGGTCCGCAAGACTATGCCGAAGGGGTTTCTAAACACTTGAATAGAACAATTCGGCACAATATTGATTTTAAAATTGGGTAAATAAAATAATTTTACCTTGAGTATATTTTATATATAAAGGAATAATTTTTCAGAATTATTAAAGTATATAAGATGATTGTTTAGTTGTTTGAATAATCTAAATTAAAGAATAATTGTATAAGTAAAAAGAATTATAAGAATTGAATTATAATTAAAGTGATTTACAATTGTGAAATAAACTTATATATATAAGAAGTGAAACTATATGAAATAATGAATATAAGTGTTAATTCATTAAAATCTAATGTTATTAGAAAGTTGAATAATTGAATGAATATAAGCAAAGGAATTTGGTTGCAATTAATAAACATTGGTTGTTATTTGATTGTTGGTTGATTGTATATAATTCATTAAGTGTTAATGAAATTGAGTTAATGAAATTGAAAATTAAAGTAATTGAAAATTCAATTGGAAGTGAACCAACTTGAATATAAATTAGTGAATATAAACTAATTAAAAATGAATGTTAGTAATAACATCCACTGTTAATGAATCAATGTGATTTAAATGGAAAACCAATTCATTGAATATTAATGAGAATATGAATGAATATTTATTGGTTATGGATGATAGTTGGTTGATGTTTGCATTTATTGCTTTAGTTGCATTTGCTATATTATATAGTTGTGATGTTGCTATATGTTGTATATTGAGATTATTTTCATATATGCATGTTCTCATGTTGTTCGTTGAGTAATTAGTAGGTGCGGATCGCGTTTGCTTCGCATTTGGAGCTCGCTTTCGCGCTATATTAGCCGTATATGCTTGCTAATAAAATATAAGGTACATATCTCGGATTAAATATCGTACTTTTACAAATTTTTCCCTGCGGGATGCCTCATTACTTGATGAGATGTATATTTGTGATATATATACTGTCAATTTTTTTTTTGGATCGAGCCGCGCAAAGGAGACTATGGCGAATTTTTCCGGAAATTTAAGGCGTTAGAAAAAATTTGAGAAAATTGGAAAGTCTTGAAAACTATAACTTTGATTTAGAAGTTGAAAGTTAAACAATAGAAGTTGTTTTTGAAAAGATAACTAAGTATGATTTGAAAACTTAGTAAAAAAAAAAAAATTATAAGAAGTTAAACTATGGATTTTGGAAAATTAATAGATTCTGTAACTTTCTTACTTAATAATTTCGAGGACGAAATTCTTTTAAGTGGGGAAGATTGTAACGACCCAGAATTTCTATTAATTTAAATTTGAATATTTAATTAATTTTAAGTATTAATAAGTGAAATTATAAGTCAAATAAATTTTTATTTGAATTATTGGATTTAATTGGATAATTAAATCAATAATTTAATATGTTAAATTATGGACGTAATTGAAAATTGGGTTAAATATGATTGAAAATGATTAGTAAAATTTTATTTTATCATGTTGGAGTTAGAATGATATTTTAGAACTTTTAAAATCGAATTAAAAGTTAATTTGTGAAAATTGAATATTTTAATATTTAATCGACTAGTGAAAATAGCCAATTTTTGAACAGTCTCAGAATTGAACGAAACTAGTTCCATTGGATCCGTAATAGTTAGTTATTACCGGATTTTGATTTTCGTGTCAATCGGAGTTACCGTTTGAGCGTGGCAGCTCGAAACGCATCGATTTATTTTTTAATTTTAATTTGGCGAGTTAAAATAGCCATTTTTCAAAAAGTCTCGGATTTCGACGAAACTAGTTTCATCGGATCCATAATGTGATATTATTGTAAGGTTTCAAATTTCGTGTCAATTGGATTTACCGTTTGTCCGGTACAAATTAAAACGCCTAGAAAATCGTTTAAATCGGTTTAATTTAAATTGAACGTTTGTTGCCATAACTCGCACAGATGTCCGAATTAGCTTTCGAAACCTGTTCCATTGTGTCCGGAACGCGGGGTAAACCCTAGAAACGCTGGTTACGGCGCGTAAATCGAAGTTCGAAATTTCCGGATGAATAGTGATTGAAAATTTTCCTATAAATACACCTTTAATTCAAAAAAATAAAATAAAAGAAAATTCTAAACCCTAATATTTGTTCAGGCCGCCGTTCATAGCAACCTATGGCCGAAATTCAATTGTCTTTCCTCCTTAATTTCTTCAAATCCATCAATCTTCTCAAGAATCTTTCAACTACAAAATTGAAGAGTGAGATGAGAGCTTCAAGTTGAACGGCTATGATCGAGTTTTGTTGAGTAAATCGATGGGATTTTGGCCATGAAGGCAGGCCGTTCGTCCTCGATTTGCATGCGATATAGATGACCGAGCTTCATCACCTTGAGGCCGAACCTAGAGCAAGCGGAGGGCTTCGACATGGAGCTACCTGATCGTGCTATAGATCGTCGAGGAGGGTGCAAATTTAAACCCTAATATATGTGAATGGGTTTGTTTGTTCGGCCTTGCTTCTGGAGATGATTCGCGTGAAGGAAGAAAGGGGGGGTTGCGTCCTACGGCTGTGATGGGGGGGGGGTATGCAGATCGAACGGCTCTAGATTGAATAGGTTATAATATAAATATTTATGTTGTAAATATTGTTTATATAAAATTCGTGTAAGTTCAAATATTCATAACTTTTTCATACGAGGTCGAAAACGCGCGAAACCAGTTGCATTGGAATCGTATGGACGAGCACTACGCGATGAAGTTGGATTGGAGTCGTTTGGAGTTAGTGAGAATTTTGGGTAAAATTAAACGTCCGTTTAATTTTATTCGAAATAAATCGCTAAAACGAAATTAAAATCAAGGTGAGAACTTCTCACTCAATCGAATCAGTTTCGATTTTTTTTTAAATAGTTAGATTTAAAATATTTGAATGCATGTTTGAATGTTGATTGATATCTATTGATTGTTAAAATAGACATTATACGCCGTTAGTAAGCGGATGTTATTTATTAGAAACATATACCGCGAATATTTCATAAACAGTGAAATTGGTATTATATATAATAGCAATATATATATATATTGGCATATGTATATATTGGAGTTATTGATTTCCCGCATTTTTTGTTTAGCGGATGAGACCCTATTGCGCCGTCTATTAAGCGGATAATATTTTAAATTCCATATACCGCGATAATTTCGTACTGGAGCGAAATTGGTATTGTGCTAATGTTTGTGGATGCAGGAAAACAGGTTGGAGGGATCCAACTGGATTCCTCAACAGTTTTTATTTGATTGATTATCATATCGATATATGATGTCGTTGTTGTCGTGATTGACTATTTGGTATGTAGCATCACTAGACCAAATTTTGGAATTTTAAAATGATTTTAAAAGTGATTTTTGAAAATATACTATATTTTTGGAATTGATCCATGTTAAATAAATAAACGTTATAATTTTCAAAGTTATAAAATTATGGTTTTTGTGAAATATAGTTAAAAGCTGATTTTTGAGAAATAAGGGTTAATGATTTTATAAAATAGTTTAAATTGGATTTTTGAATTTATTGTAAAAAGTTTAAATATAGGATTTATAAAATTTAATTATTTTATGAATCAAAATGGTGAAATAATAAAGGAGATTAAAGATGTTTTAAAATAATAGTATAAATTGATTTTATAAAGGATTTATAAATTGATATTTATAAATTAAAACCTTTGAATTATAAAACGAGTTTTTATAAGTGTTGAATGAAGTGAAAATGAATTGCATAAGCGAATGGAAGTTATAAAATTATAAATGGTGAAGTTATAAATAAAATTTATAAATAGTAAGATTTATAAAATTTGTGAAATTATTAAAGAATATATTTGGATGAATAATCGAATCTTATAAGTTATAAGATTTATAATTATGAAGTTCAAAGGAACGATTTTTGCAAACAAATAAATTATAAGTATTTAACTTATAATATGAACCTTTGGTACATAATTGAGTTATGAATTGAATATAGGATAGAAAAAGAATTTATAAACGTTGTTTTATAAATTCGTAAACAACTTATTTTGATAAGTAAATTGTTGAAACCTATTAATGAAGTTATATTCACATTTTTGACTGTGAATAATACTTTAAAATAAAATGTATAAAAGGATGGAAAAAAATTGTTAACGTAGTATATTCACATTTTTGAATAGTGAATAATATGTTAAAGAAAATGTTTAGAATGTGATATTTTAAATAGAATTAAAACGATCTAACGATGTTTTAAATGTGTTGAGATTCAAAACCATAGATTTCAACATTTATTGTTGAAATAGACGTTTTCGAGAAATAAAAGGAAATGGTAGACTATAACACTGTTGTTATAGTAAATGATTTCCGAAAGGAAATGTTTTGTATAGTATTGGGATTTATATATCTATTTTAATTTCGAATCCCTATACTAGTGATTTTGGGATGTCGTAACGCTGTTTTACGCAACATTCGTTTTGGCCCAAATAAATATGTTTAAGAGAATGATTTCCTTAAAGAATGAAATATATACTTAATCTCGATTTAAGTATATTGAATATTTTCCAAATGTTGAAAATAAATAAAATTTGTGAATTACTTATAAATAAATAAGTATGGAAATGTTTTCCAATGTGAAATGAAACGTTTTGAGAATTTATTCTTTTGAAGATAAATTGAAAATGGATAGTTGAAATCGTATATGCATGGATATTTTGGAATATAAATTCACTATGGAATTTATAATAGAAAGTGGAATTTGTTTAAAAATAAATATTGATTTATTTTTGAAGTATTGAAATTTTATATCTTGTAAAGATATTTTGTGAAATAAATAATTTGGAAAATTATTTGGAAACTGGTGATGTGTGCATATCCATTGATAGTTCAATAACCGACTATCAATATTTCCCTTTGAATGGGTATTTGATGTGATTTGTTTGATTTTGAATGCCACACTTATTTGTGAATAAGCGCTCACTATTCGGGTTAACCGGGAAAGGACCATGGGGTCGTATAACCCATTCCGAATATGTGATACGTCGTTATGAATTGCATTTGAAGACCGGATCTTTTTGAAAGCGAAAGGACAACTCGTCGATTGTCTTTGCACCGAGTAGCTACGATATAGAGACTCCCTATGTGATGGGAAGTCCGGACGTGATTAGAGATTATCCGGATTGCAAGGACTTCTTTGTAAGTGCCTTCGGTTTTGTTCGAGCCCGGAACAGACTTGTATGGATTGTATGTCTGACATTACAAATTGAGATATAAAGCCGATTTCATTCAAATATATTTCTGTTGGTGGCGGAGAATTTATTCTTTTAGCTTAACACCCTTCTCTGAGACGTACGAGCTCAGAGGTTATGTAGTTGAATGTTATCAGCGATATATTCCCAATTTGGTAATGTGACATGCTGAGTGTTGCTGTAAATGATCATTGTGTTGATTATTTGTGATAGGATCATTTGTTTGATCGTCTATCTTGGTGATCATTTCTATGATCATTTGTTGACCCAAAGCACGGCTTTTGTATAAAGTGTGTTTTCGTGGACGTGACTTCGTCGAGCCTCACAAACCGGTAATGGTCGAAACAGGAATTGTGCGGCAAGGTTTTCAGGGATAACTTCCCTAGGGTATGACCATTCCTTCTGGAAAAGGGTAGTATCATGGTATGGAGCCCAGATACTTACTCATGTTGAAACACTTATTATTATGGTGTGATGTTGGTTAGAGAGCGCTCTCGTTTAAAGGTCCCAAAGGACCGGGGGTGGCATATCTGAGGGTTTGTAATATTCCTTGGGAAAAGGGATTCCCGGCTTTGTTTAGCAGAGAACGGTGGTTCTCGGGGCGTCCATCCAGAGGCGTTTCCATGTGGCAATGGGAAGTTCCTTGGCCTGACCATTTGTTGGAAATCCAAAGAAACAATACGTACCTTGTACGGTTTTAGTTGTAGAACCTGCCATTTAAAATGGTAGCTATAGTAAGCATAATATAATGGTACCTATGCTGGCTAAGATTTATATTCTACTTTCGAAATGAATTTTTCTACACTATGCACTAATAATAATATCAAATGTTTCTTTTTAAATGCGTATCAAGCATCTTTGACTATCATAAGGAGAAATCTCCTCCAAGTCTGCGTTTGCATTGTGTGTGTGGCGGGAGGTCTTATGGTAGTCTCATTTTTAAAAGCATTGTGAATTGACTTTAAAAATATTCCTCTATTTTGATTTTAAAGATAAATAAACTGTTTTGAGTTCTCACACCAGTCACATGACTGACTCGGAGTTTATTGTTTTCCTTCCTAAACTCTGGGTGCCTACCAATTTTTACACGGGCAGTCAAGAGTTAGGTTTATCAGGATATTCTGGATATTCAGGAGTTGCTGGAGGCAAGATGGATGGCATGGCGTATTATTAGTATATAGTATTTCTTTTGCACTGTTTGTTGTTGTTGTTGTTGTACACTCTGATGATATGATGTAATGAAATGTAATGTGTAAAATGTAATAACTGATATAGTTCTCTGTTTAAAGATTATTCATTTATTATTATATGTTGTTCCGCTGCGAATTGTGAGATTATGATGTTGTTCTGTTGTTTTCTGTTCCGTTCTATTTTCTATTTTCTTTTCCCTCTGTTTTCTTTTCTCTCCATTTTCTACCCTCTTCTACTTCTTCTTTTCTTTTTCTTAAACCCATAACATTTCGGTTTTTCGGCAACGAAAAATCGCAAACGTTACAGATAAACTTTAGCTTTGTGGGGTTTGACTCTTTGTTAATACGGTAATAATACCCTATGGGAGTCACTGAGTGTATATATAAGAGAGCGTATTTGTTAGTGTTATAAAAAGGTTTTAATATTGTGTTAATTTGTTTCGTTTCGTATTTATAAATTCTGGTTGGTGCATGGGACGCTATGACATCAATAGGGATTTCTAAACACTTAATAGGACAGACCGACATAATATTTGTTTTTAATATAGGTGAATGAAAATTTTTTGCCTATTATATTTTTATATATAAAATAAAAAATTTCAATTGATATTTATATTTGGCTGCAATAGATTGATTGTTAGGCAATAAAGTGTAAATAATAATAGAAATAAGATTGAAAAATAAGATAAATGAAATTTGGAAATTTAGAACTTAAGTCCGGGGTTTTTCTTTTGAATGATTTTGAAATATATTAATAATTTTGTGTATAAGTATTTTCTGATATAAATATTTAACATAATTCGGAAGAATCGTTTTAAAGAAGATTTTTGAGAAAATAAGTTTTGTACTTTCCTCTCTGTCGCTGGAAAATAATTTCGGTGATGGCGGCCGCATCATCGACTTTCATTTTCGAGTTTCGAAGGGGAAAGGCCACTGTAGTTGTTCTACTGCAGATTCAATTTTTGAAAATATATAAATTTTGAATTGTTTTAATATAATTAGAAATATATAAGTTATAAGAATATATTTATCAATTGTTTTAAAATAAAAATTTAAAATTTAACCTGGTATTAAATTCTTAAATTTCCATTAATTAAATGTTTCAATTATTGTAGTGAAACAGAATTTAACTAATAATTCAAACCCTAAATAAAATAAGAGATTTAGATGCTAAGTTATAAATGGAAATTAAAGAAAATTTGAAATTTGTAACATATGAAACAAAGAGTAATATTGTTGAACATTAGATTTAATTAAAGGATGAGATAAAACTTGTATAAGTTCATTTGCATTTTCTTTAACATATATAACTTACCAAATATAAAAAGTTGAAATGTTAATAAAGAATGTAATGGAAATTGTATAAGTAAAAGTAGGTAATGGAGTATCCAATGAATTTGCTATTAAATGAGAATTTAATGTTATAAACTTAAGTTATAATCGAAATTTTACCAAGTAAATAAAATTAAAGGGGAGTATGACAAATACATGATTGTCAACTTAAGTAAATAAAATGGAAATGCTAAGAAATTAAATGGGACATGAATACTATTGGTATACAAATCTAAATAAATGTAAATAAATGAGGGCATGCAATAATTGAATGAATAATTATAATAAAATAAAAAGAACTGGAGTGACCTGAGTTAATGGGATTGAATAATTATAAGTAATAAGAAAAATTAAATGAAGCAAACATTTAATGAGTAAATGTAAATTTAAAGGATAACTCACTGTATAAGTAAAAAGGAAGATCAAACAACAAAGGTATGTAATGAAATTAATAAAAAGTGAAGTTGGTTGTTGTTTGGATTGTTGTTGTTTGGTTATGGTTGTTCGGGTAAAATATTTTAAAATTAGATTTGGGGTGAATGAATAATCTATTTAGTTTTATCTAAGACTGTTGAGTAAATGATGCACTTGATGGTTTATTCTTCGTTCCGTACGATTTAAAAGTTTGAACCCGAACGACTATTTGTTTGTTTGATTGAATGGTTGCTTTGAATTTGTTGGGTATGCTGGTTGTTGAAATTGATGGATGTTGTATTGATTTGTTGTTAGTGATTGAAACCACTTAAAAAAATCACTTTATAAAAATTGTAACCCTTTGGATTATATAAGAAAATGTAGTATCTTACAAATATTTTGAAAATGTTTTTCGAAACTTTAATAATTTAAATATAAAGGATTAAATAGTTATAAATTAAGATATCTTATTCAAAGTAATTAATTTTGTAAATTTAATTGTTTATAAGATTAAATAATTTTGAATAAGATGTATTGTATTTAATTCTTCTTTTCCCTTTTTTTTCCTTTTCGGGGACGAAAAGTTTTGAGTGGGGGAGAGTGCAACGACCCGCGTAAATTCGATGTTTAAAATGAATTAAATTAATAGGATTTTATTTTAAATTTAGAAATAAATAAAAATCTTATTAATTTATATGAAAGAAAATATTGACATTTGATGTATCAAAGGTAATTAAAATTTGCAAATTAGATTATGTATTGCAATTAATAGTAATAGTGGAAATTGTTGCAAGTATTGAATTTGTCAATGGAATAAAATATTGATTTACGGAAATTGAATATAAACGGAGGTAATAAAGTAATGCAAGAAAATAAATAATGTAATTAGTACAATCCCTTTTATTTGTAAACTATTGTAAGGTGTTAATTAATTGAAATATGAAAGTTTGGAAATAGATTCAAAATTTATGTTAGATAAATGAATTGAAATAATTTAAGTTAGTAATTAATAGGGTAAAGGGAATACCAATTTATTCATAAAGTGAACATAAGTGAATGTAACAAAATAAATAGGAAACACTAATTATTCATAAGTGATGGTTGATGATATAAACGTTACTAATTATTAATGTAGTAACGTAAGATGTAAATGTATTTTCAACGGAAATGTAACCTTATTTCTAGGTAGAAATTGTAGGTAGATTTATGAAATGGAGTTTATGCGATAAATAGAATTGAATGTTTCGTTAGTATGAATTTAAGGGAATATGGGGTAAATTGATTTAATCAATAAAAGACAATAAATGCAATGATGATTGGGTTAGAAATAAAAGTGAATAGGGAAATGATTGTATAGTAAAAATGGAATTCCAACTTGTTGGAATGGAGTAAATACACTTAGTAATAAATTTAGGATAGGAAAACGAAATGGAAATATTGAATTAGTTAATTCGTATATATATATAGAATGGCGATTATTGGATTGTAAATAATAAACTTATTAATGGTGATCAAGAGTTGTGACCACAAGTTATTATGAGTGATACATATATATTTAATTCAATTCAATTGATTTGGAAATCATTGCATTAAATATAAATTAAATGTTATGTTGAATAAGCTAAGGTAATAAATGGATAATAACGTAAATGTTCTTCATAGATATGATAATTTGAATCTATTGAAATTTATGGAATTTGAATATAACATTTTACGTTAATTGGAGATAAAGATGGAAATAGGTAATAATTGCATTAATTTGTAAGTAGAAAAAATCGTTAATGAGAACAAGTATTTAAGATTAACCACCTATTTAGTATATTAAGTTATAACGGAAAATCAATTACAATAATTAAAAATATATTTATTACATTAATGATAATGTCGTAATATTTGAAATATTAAATAGGATGGAATTCAAATGTATATAACGATAGAAATGTGAAATTTGGGGAATAGATTCAAAGTTATAAATGAGTTGTTAAAATAATACATAATAAGTACAAATTGAATGAATCAATGGGAGCATAGATTTAAGTTTAGAAAACGATATTTTAGTTTAATTAAAGTATTGCAAAATAAATGAAATTAACGTTTAAATATTTCGTTTATAGAGATTAAACTAAAATTCAAGGATATTAAAATAATAGATTTTGAACCCAACATGGAATCCTTCTACTTAAATTTTTAGATGGAATAAGCATTTGATTATTTAATTGAATAGAGAAAAAGATTTATTTAGTATGTAATTTAATGCTTGTTGGAAACTGTAATTTTATAAACATGTTTGCTTGACTATAAATAAGGAATACAATGTTCACGTATTTATTTAATTGATTTCATCAATTAGGGTCTGTTTTGAAGTGGAAGATTAAAATTAATTGGAAATAAATTTATTAAAATCTTTCAATTGAAAAAGGAAAAGAAACAAAGTGCAATTAATAAAATTAATGTAAGAATGTTTTCATTATGAATGTACATTATTTGGAAATATAAGAATGGATTTAATATTGTATAAGTTGATCATTTTAGAATATAAGAATGTTTACATTTATGAATTGCAAGTAACGAATAAGCATTTTTAAGGAAAATAAAAGAATGTTGAGGAAATAAAGTGAACGTTTCCATTCTGAATATAAATATAACGTTGTAAAAAAGAGAAAATTGAATTTTTAAAACAACATTTTACGGTAGTTAAATAGCAGGCATAGGTTGCACGGAAGTGATTTTATTACTAACCTTGAAATTTAAAATAAATTAAACAATTGAGTTCATAATTACGTGTCGAGAAAAATGTTATTTTTAAATTTTAATTTTTAAATCATGGTTCATATTTTATTTATGTATCCGTTGTCCCCGTTATGTGAAGTGGTCTTTTTAAAATTTAGTTATGTTGTGGTAATTAAATCTTTAATGAGTGTCAAATTTGGTATGCTTGGGGTTAAATTTTTTTTTAAAATTTAGTTATGTTGTGGTAATTAAATCTTTAATGAGTGTCAAATTTGGTATGTTTGGGGTTAAAAAATAATAATTGGGTGAACAAATGTTTTGAAATTTGAATTCTAAAAGTTTGTTTATAGAGTAGAGTTGGTCCATTCATTCCCTTTCTAATTAATAATTGTCACACGTTTTTTTTAATTGTTTCCTCATTTGTTCCATTACTCATTTCCATTTACATGGTCTAAAGCCTTTTCATTTCATGAACGTTACATACTTTTCATATTTTTATTTCTTTCTTTAACCTCTTTTAATATCTACCATTTTTATTGGGTTGTTTATATTTTTACTTTATTTCAATTCCTACTTTGTTTATATTTAGCTTTTCACTAGTTTCATTCCTCATTCTTGTAGCTTCATTTCATTTTTTTAAAATTTCATCTTCTATAGCTTCATTTTTGTCACTCTTCACCTTCCTTCTTCCTTTTTCATGTTTCTTCTTCAAATCTCCTTTCTTTTTTTTTTCCTCTTTCTTCTTCTTATTCTTCAAATCTTCTTCTTTATCAAAGTTTCCTTTTCTTTTTTTGTTGTTGTTCTTCTTCTTCTTTAAATTTTTTTTTTCTCTTTTAAACCTTATCTTCTTTCCATGTCTTTTTTCTTAAAATCCATATTTATATAATCTTCTCTTCAAAACTTTCTATAAAAATAAAATAAAAAAAATATTAAGACAGCAAGGAAACAAAAAAAAAATGAGAAAGTAGTTCCAGATCCAAATCTGGCTAAGCAAAAAGGTACGCAATACTAAAAATTCCATTGCAAGTTAAATAAATATATGATGTGATATATAATTTCCTTTTTCTTTTTTTGAAATTTCAATCAACATTAATGCGTATAACTTTCTCATACAACCTCCGATTTACGCGAATTTTTTTCTTCTAGGATCGTAATAAATTTCCAGATCTGTTGACGCTAGTTTGAAAAGATTTGGAGACCGTCGAATTTTTGAGTTTAAATTGGATTTAAATCCAATTTAAATTCAAAAGGTGAGTGTTTTAACCCACTCACAACTTCTAAAACTTCTTATGTCTGTTAAATTAATTTTAGATATGAGTAGAAATTTATTTATGACTATTTGACATGTTTTATTCATTATCTCTGTTAAATTGTATTTATTTAATTTAACTGTTAATTTATTTTATTTATTGCATAAATTTGACAGTTAGAATTTATTTATTTGCATATTAACTACCAGGCATAGTTATGTTAAATTTTTATTTCATATTAACTGCCAGTTAAATTTACGGTTATTTTTGCATATAAACTGCCAATTAACAGTTATTAAATTTATTTTGAGTATAAACTGGTAATTGATACCATTATTTATCACCTGTTATGTATTGATGATTGTTTGAAATTGGATGATGACTGTGACAAATGGATGTATGATTTGATGGATGAATGGATGATTAATTTTATTAATAGCAAGTTGTTGTGCATTTCATTCATTCGGGATTGCGGTTTGAAATGATATATAACCGCATTTTTTTCATTTTAAATTGCGGATTGAAATGATAAACATCCGTATCACTTGACCATAGTATAGAAAATTTTGTACAGGCACCGCGGTAAATATATAAATTATTTTGGAAATGTTTTACTATGGTTTTGTAAAGTTATACATATATATATATATATATGGTTTATGGGTTTTGATTTGATCATTAATAAAAGCTATATATATATATATAGAAATTTTCCGGTTTTAGGCTTTGTATAAAAATTGATTTGAAGTATAAACCGAAGTTTGATTTTAAGATCAAATACGATTAAGCATTTAATTAAAATTTAATTTCTGGTAGTTCTATTGACTTAAATGAGAATAAAATTGGAAGTTGAATATTAAGTTAAATTGGAATTTAAATAAAAGTTAAATTTTTAAAGGATATGATTTATAACTTGATTTTGTGTAAAGTTATTTAAATGAGTATCAAGTTGTTTTAAATGAATATATCAAGTTAAATAAATTGAAAAAATTTCCAGTTATGTGAAGTTAAAGGTTTACTTAAATTATATTGAATTCAATAAGTAAACATTTCAAGTCTAAATAATAAGTAATTGGATTTGATACATATGGGTTTGTCAAATAAGTTTGTTTTTGAAACGGTGAAATATTTAAAGCTTTTAACCATAAGAATTGAAATGGTATTTGGAAGTTTAAATCGATATTTAGAATTGATTTGTGAAATCTAAAGAAGCTATTTTGTTTTATAAAAGTAGTTAAATATTTAACCATTTAAGAGATGGAAATTTGTTTCAAAGCTATGTTTTTCAAGGTAGTATAAGTTGGAAATATTATATTCAAGAGTTTTGATTTCTAAATATTTTACTTTGGAAACCCTATGATTTTGGAAATAATATATATTGGAAAATAAAATGATATCGTATTGATTTGGGGTTTTAAGAATAAAAATGATATCGTTTTTATATGGGTTTTAAATGGATATTTTATTTTGGTTTTAAAAGTATAATTATTTTTAAATGACCGCGGTGTTATAATAACGATTGGTTGGCAAAGAGACCGGGATCGGATATGGACATACTCTCTGTCGATACCGAAAACCACTTTGACTAACCGTGTACGCGGTGGAGATTCCAGAATGAAGTAGGTTGGTGGCAACGTTTCCTGTAAGGTAAATACGTGGACCCAACTCCCGTGAGTTGGCATAAGGTGGCTAAAACAGGAGCGATTGAAGGGTTAATAAGGTAGCACCTTTGATCGGACACATCCCTTCGATATTATACTTTGACTTTTGGACTGATTCGGTGGCCACTTTTGATTTCTTTGATTTGGGGGTGTGGCTCGAGGTGGGCGGTAGCTGCGGCTATGCGTTACCACCGACCCGGAAGCGTGATTGGTATATCTACCCTGGCATTGCCTAGTTGTGCCGTGTCACCTACCCTAGCGCGCCTTATACGATTTTGGCTTTGTACCATACCTATGGAGTGCCCTCTGACGACACCCAGTACGGGGGAGATTACAGTACTGTATAGACTATGAGAATATATTTTGTGTTAAGGGCTATATGGGTAAC
Source organism: Allium cepa (assembly GCA_030765085.1). Taxonomy (NCBI): domain Eukaryota; kingdom Viridiplantae; phylum Streptophyta; class Magnoliopsida; order Asparagales; family Amaryllidaceae; genus Allium; species Allium cepa. The sequence goes on from CM060931.1 coordinate 376,699,568, forward strand.
CCCTTAACACTATTTAAAAGTAAGTTTATTTTATAAATAGACACTATTATAATAGCGCAATATACTACATAGTAAATAGTTTAACGGATCCTTAGGAGATGTAAATCCCGAGCATCTCTTGAGTTACTGTACTCATATTTATTTCTGTTAATTTAACTCACATAAGATCTTTTAGTTCTGACTCGGGTGTTTTGTCTTTTCAATTCGCTCGGGTCAGTCCGAGCGTTTCAAGATTTGAAGTTTTAGCTCTGGAGGACGAAGATGAAGATTTGTAGTATTACCGTTATTATTTATACTAGTGCACTACACACTATTCCACTGCATTGTTATTGGTATGTGTAACTCTGATATGTATTATATAAATGTTTGTAAACAGTTTTATAAACTTTATATTTTATTATTATATTTTATCCTTCCGCTGTGAGATTCTATTTTGTTTATTTCTTATCTGTTTTTCTTATTTACCCCATAACAATCCCCCCTTCCGTATGGTTTAAATTGGCATGTGTGTCGATTTGAAGCGTGCGAAAAGGCGGGATGTTACATACAACCAATCTTTGAGACGAACTGTCTTTTGTATTTGACCGATCTTTTGGTATCACGGCTTTTCCAAAAAGCGGGATAACACAATAAATCCGTAATGCTTTTTAGAAAATGAAACTACCATAAGGCCTCCCGCCACACAAACAATGCAAACGCAGAATTGAAGGAGATTTCTCCTTATGATAGTCAAACATGCTTGATACGAGAAAATTTCTTTTCAATATTATTATTAGTGCATAGTGTAGAAAACCATTTCGAACGTATAATATAAAGACATTCCGAACTATGCCTACTATAGCTACCATATAAACAATGGTGACCACCATAAGTAAATGGCAGGTTCTACAACTAAAACTGTACAAGGCACGTATTGGATGAATGGATTTGCAACAAATGGTCAGGCTAAGGAACTTCCTACTTTCCATGGGATCGCCTATGGCGGGACGTCCCGAGAACCTAACCGGATCTCTGCCAACGCAAGGCCGGGTTACCTCTGTAACTAGGTAACTACTACTCGAGCATGCCATCCCTCTGGTCCTTTGGGACCTTTATCCGAGGCGCCTTTAAACCACAAAGCAACAACCATAAAGAAAATGAGATTGAAGCCACCAAATAGGTAAATACCTAGGCTCCATACCATGATACCACCCTTTACCAGAAGCGAATGACACACCCTAAAGGGCACGACCCTCATAACCTTGCCGCATCTTTCATGTTTCGACCATTTCCGGGGTGTGAGGTCCTGATGCAGTTTCGTCCACAAAGCTACAAAAGCCATGCTTTGGTCACAAATGATCAACAAATGATCATCAACACATAGCAGCACTCAGCATGCCACACTACCAAATTGGGAGTATATCACTGATAACCTTCAACTACATAACCTCTGAGCTCGTACGTCTCAGAGAAAGGTGTTAAGTTAAGAGAATAAATTCTCGGCCACCAACAGATATGTATTTGAAAGAAATCTGCTCTATATCTCAAGGTATAGTGTCAGACATACAAACATACAAGTCTGTCCCGGGTTCAAACAGAACCGAATGCACTTCCGAAGAAGCCCTTGCAAATCCGGGTATCCATATTCCCGATTGGACTTCCCATCACTTAGGGTGAACTCTATACCGGAGAAACTCAGTGCAAAGTCAATCGATAGGTTATCCTATCTCTCTCACAAATACCTGGTCTTCATCCTCGGTCTTCAAATGCTATCCATAATGACGTATCATTATTCTGAATGGGTTATATGACACAAAGTCCTCTCCTGGCTAAACCAAATAATGAGCGCAATATTTAAAAATATATGGATATGGGATTTCAGTTAAGTCACAACTGATGAAATCCAAAACTTTTCTTCCAAATGGTTTAAACAAATTATCACTTCAAATCCTTTAAACAAAAAGATTTATTCCACAATGTTCACCCAGTTTCACAAAGATCCATTTACGGATTTCAAAACAATTTCCATTTCAATTGGGTTAACTCATTAATCTTTATAACAAGGGTTTAACTTATAGCTTTCAAACCGTTTCCATAATTTGGAAATCATTTTCATTTCAAACTAGAAATTCCTTTAACACAAATGGGCAATTCATTTCTTATGTGACATCTTTCATTATTTGAAAACAAATAGTTTTTGTTTCCGAAGAATCCAATTATATTTATACAAGTTAAAGCCTTTGAATTTAAATTCGAATTCCCAAATAAATACACTTAAAATGGTTTAACATCTTGAATCCCTAATTTCAAATCATAGAATTCAGTTTCAAATTTTGAATTTAAATTTAAATCAGATTATATAAATTTCAAGTTTTATTAGATTATTTAAAAATAAATTTATCTTCGAAATTCCATTTCAAAAGCTTTTTACTTTAATCCCAATCCATTCCCAAAACTATTTGGATTAAAAATTCAAATTCAAACTATTTCAAAAATCCGCGACTTAACCCATTTCCACGTGCAATCCATATTTGTGTGTGTATGGTGTAGTTCAGGGGTTTCACACTATAGTGCAACATCATCAACCATCACATCACATAATTAAGCACATCAATATTGAAAAGCGGTATAATTTATAACGCTTATCGTTCATTCACAGATTCACAGATAATATACAAATGTATCACAAATAAATGAATAAATTATACACAGCTCAATCCACAAAACAAAATATCACAGATCAGATAGGACAATCAATTCAAGGCATCTCATACAATATAATCATTCATAAGTAAGGTCAAACATTCAATAATCATTTATAAGCAGGATTAATTAATTGTTTAATCCTAACTAATTCAATTTATTTCCAATTAAATTAATTACTTATGAATAAACTATCCAATCCTGATTTATTAATTACAAATCATATGATATAAATTAATTTATCAAACACTTTAATTAATTATTCTTAATTAATAAATTATTCTTAATTAATTATATTAATTAAATTAACCTCTAAACCGATTACATAATTAATTAACCCCTTAATTAATTATTTTGAGAAATTAACCCTTTAATAACTTACCATAAAGTAATTACACTTACACAATCTCATAAATGGTTATCATAATTTAATTAATCTAATTAATTGTTAAAATTAATCATATTAATTAATTATTTAAATAATCTTAGTTAATGACCTTCATTTACTAATAACAATTCTTTAATTACTTTCCTAATTAATCTCTAATTACAAATTAATCTAAATCATTAACAAATAAATTAAATAAATAAATCATTCCTTAATTATCTTATTCATTAAATCATTTTAATACCTTAATTATCTCTAAGGTAATCCTTTTCTTTGTTAATGACTCAATTAATATTAAAGTGTATTTAAAACATTACACTTCTAAATTTAGATTCAAATTTCATTTTGAATTTAAGATTCAAAATGATTATATATGTAAACATTAACCAAATTTAAATATCAACTTATAAATGTATATAAGAAAAGTTCTAACTAAATTACTTAAATTTTTTATTTAAAAATTAAGCTTTAAAAAGAAATATGTTATTATAATTTATTCTAATGTAATCACTTTATATTTTAATCTATCTTGTATATATCTATTTCTATTTTTAATCTATTTTATATACATATTTATTTTTAACTTTAACACTTATTGTCTTATTTTACATTTTGCATTCATATATATATATATATATATATATATATATATATATTTAACCTTTAAAGAAATTGTTTTTAAAACTTAATTATATTTTAATAATATGAACATACACATTTTTATTTGAATTTAGAAAAACTCAAATCAATTTACCCATTAATTTCACAATTTTTATTAAAAAATTAAATTAATTATCAATTTAAACTTATTAAAAATCCAGGATCGTTACAGATTCCCCCCTTAAGAAATTTCGTCCCCGAAATTTATAGGCATGAAAATAACAAAGGTAGATACACAAAGACAGAGAAACAGTTTCCCAGGTCAAATTGGATATCTATTCTTTATTTGGCTTACAAAATCAGAATATCGACAATATGAGAACAAACTCATACAATACTACATAGGATACTCGGGTCACCAGTCTACGAATATGAAAGGCACTGTTTAGTTCGAAGGGCAACTAACCATTCATAGAATATATCGGATCCTAGAGAATAGATAGATATATTCAATCTCTACGATTTCTCAAACACAAGATATGGATTCCAACTTAAGTTGGAACACCCCAAAGTATATACCAACTTGTCCCTCTTCGGACTTCAGTCTACACAAGAAATTACAATAGTATTTCAAATTTGGTTTTAAACAAATCGTTTCATCGATACAATTCAGATTTAGCCTTATTCTATTAGCCAATTTAACTCAATTTAAAATTTCCAATTTATTTAATTTAAATTTCATTAAAGTTCAGATCGGAAAGCTAATAAGAAATCGATGAAGATACGAAGTAAGGATTTTCTACAACGATTAGTAGGGCCACCATCACACCAAAACTTCTTTCTGGAGCTGTCACGAAGCAATCAAAAGAATTTGGAATTGAATCAAAGGAGATTGAGAAGAAAGTTATTTCCACTGTCGCAGGGTATTGACCATTTTTAGCGGTACTCCCCTGTCCCCTATCTCATCCTCTTCTTGCACTCATACTCATTATCAGTGGATAGTAAGAGAACTTACAGACGCATTCGAACGGATATCTTATGAATATACTCATTCTAGGGTATACTTCACCCTATCTCTAATGAGTTACTTAATGTGTTATACTCCTGAGCTAAAGTTTTTAACCCTCAGCTCTGATACCAAATGTAGCGGCCCTGACTCGACCTTCGAAAATCGACACCGAATACGACACTCGTATCCTAATGCCGTAGATCCAAACGTCGAATCTGGTTCGCCGGAGCTTATAACACCATTAAGTACAACACAGCGGAAGAAAAGAATATCAATATATACAACATTGATACAATATCTGATATGATATGATTCAACAGAATGATACAATAGATATCAATACTATCAATGATATAAGACATAGCGGAAAGAATATCTTCAATAGAATGCATTTCCAAATCTAATGCTCCAATCCAAAGCTAGCTCAAACCACCATCACGTATCACCTAGACAAGCAAGTCTCGTCCAAATCAAAAGACTGAACTAACTCCAGATAATCTACTAAACCTGACTATTTGAAAAACCCAACTCTAGACTGCCCGTGTGGAAAAATTATGGACACCCAGAGTTTAGGAAACGAACAATAAACTCTGAGTCAGTCATGGGACTGATGTGAGTAACAAAAACAATTTGTCATTTAAACAAACAACAAAAGAATTTACAATAAATCCGCAATGCTTTTTAGAAAATGAAACTACCATAAGGCCTCCCGCCACACACATAATGCAAACGCAGAATTGGAGGAGATTTCTCCTTATGATAGTCAAACATGCTTGATACGAAAAAATTTCTTTTCAATATTATTATTGGTGCATAGTGTAGAAAACCATTTCGAAAGTATAATATAAATCCTAGCCAGCATAGACATTCCGAACTATGCCTACTATAGCTACCATCTAAACAGTGGTGACCACCACAAGTAAATGGCAGGTTCTACAACCAAAACCATACAAGGCACGTATTGGATGAATGGATTTCCAACAAATGGTCAGGCTAAGGAACTTCCTACTGTCCATGGGATTTCCTCTAGCGGGACGTCTCGAGAACTTAACCGGATCTTTGCCAACACAAGGCCGGGTTACCTCTTTAACTAGGTAACTACTGCACGAGCATGCCATCCCCCGGTCCTTTAGGACCTTTATCCCAGGCGCCTCTAAACCACAAAGCAACAACCACACAGAAAATGAGGTTGAAGCCACCACATAGGTAAATACCTGGGCTCCATACCATGATACCACCCTTTACCAAAAGGTAATGACACACCCTAAAGGGTGCGACCCTCATAACCTTGCCGCATCTTTTCTGTTTCGACCATTTCCGGGGTGTGAGGTCCTGATGCAGTTTCGTTCACAAAGCTACGCTTTATACAAAAGCCATGCTTTGATCACAAATGATCAACAAATGATCATCAACACACAGCAGCACCCAGCATGCCACACTACCAAATTGGGAGTATATCACTGATAACCTTCAACTACGTAACCTCTGAGCTCGTACATCTCAGAGAACGGTGTTAAGCTAAGAGAATAAATTCTCCGCCACTAACAGATATGTATTTGAAAGAAATCTGCTCTATATCTCAAAGTGTAGTGTTAGACATACAACCATACAAGTCTGTCCCGGGTTAGAACAGAACCGAATGCACTTCCGAAGAAGCCCTTGCAAATCCGGGTATCTACAATCCCGATTGGAATTCCCATCACTTAGGGAGAACTCTATATCGGAGTAACTCAGTGCAGAGTCAATCGATAGGTTATCCTATCATTCTCGCAAATATTCGATCTTCGCCATTGGTCTTTAAATGATATCCCTAAAGACATATCATTAATCAGAATGGGTTATATGACACAAAGTCCTCTCCCGGCTAAACCAAATAATGAGCACAATATTTAAAAATATATGGATATGGGATTTTAGTTAAGTCACAACTGATGAAATCCATTAAAATAAATAATATATTTAAACTCTTGGGTTTAACTTTAGAATAAATTGGAAGGAAAATCTAAAACAAATAAAATTATTGGAAATAATATATGGAATAAATTCTAATTTTATTTTGAGTTGAAAATTTTGAAATATAAAATGTTTTAAAAGTCATTGGGATTTAAAATCTTATATATATGAACATGACATATATTAGTAACATTGAATACACCTTAAAAAATTTGATTTAAATTTGTTCAAAATAAGGGTGGATATATAAATGGAAATTAGTGTTTATATTTCAAGTTTAAAAATTTAAGTTTGTATTTAAATTTGGAATAAATGTTTTAAAATTAAGTAGCATTAAAAATCATTACGAAATAAAGTATACAATGGTCATACAACTTTTCTTTTAACATTGTACATATGCATATATATACACAAATGAATAAATATATATATATATTGGTTTATAAAAGTATATATAATATAGAAAATAAAATCTATAAAACTTCTTTGGCTTTGTAAACATCAAAAGGCTGAAACATACCTTCACAATAAAGTTGAATAATTAACAAAATCTAGGGCTTAAGATATCTCCTTACAAATGGCACAAACCATCATTGCCTAAATAAAATATTCAAATAAAAAATTCAGGAAAACGCTTCACCTTCTAAAATTCAAATTTTTAAATCCCCTAACACCTGATGTTCAGTAATCAAAAGATCTTTGAAATTTTTACTTCAGCACTCAAGAAAAAAAGGGGGAAAGTTCGGAAAAAAAAGAGAAACTGTCTTCTTCAATTTCAAAGTAAAATCTGAAGTGTTTCAAACAGTATTGTGATACTTTCAGGTAAGTTTTGTTTTAAAATTTATAGTCTATGAAATTTTGATTTTTTTTAAATCAAGTGTTAACAATCAAGTTCAAAACAAAAAAACTGCAGATTTGTGAAGCAGAGGGGTTTCTGGATTTCAACGGCAGTGCAGTTCTTTTCTTTTTCTGGAAATAAATTAAAAAGGCACGTAATTTTTTCTTTTTTTAAAGTTGAACTTGAAGTTGTAATTTCTAAGGAAGTAAGAGTTTAATTCAACAATATTTAATCTGTTGCAGGAAAGAAAAAAAAATCAAGAATTAAAAGCTATTACTGGTTTTTCAAGTTTCAGGAAAAAGCCCTCTGTAAAAAATTCAAGCTGTAAGTAATCTGGAAAAATTTGTTATTTTTAATGATTAAAATAAATGAATACATCATGGGATTTAATACAACAATATCTAATTTTATTGCAGGAAGAATCAAGGATTAGAAGCTTTAATCTATTTTTGGTTTCAAGTTTCAGAAAATAAAAAGTGTCTTCTCTGCTATAAATCTCAAATGTAAGTAAAATAAAAAAATCTCGTTATTAATAATTTAAATGCATGAATACAACCCAGAGAAATCATAGATCTGTAATCATCATCTGCAGATCCAAAACTTAAAAGAATTTAAAGTAGAAAAAAAGAAGAAGAGGTACAGGCTTCATCTCTGTTTTGAACTGTCAGGAAGCATTCCTATCTTCTGAAAAAAAGGTGAGTGGACCTATGTTTATTCAAATTCTTTGTGCTTGAATCCCTGTATGAATGTGATGGCTTTGAATTGAATGAATGATAGGCTTGTGTTTTGATTGTCTGGAAACATTGTTTCCTGTTTTTCTTTGTTGTGTTTTGTTTTTCCTGTAAACAATTTGAGTTACAGTGTCATTCAAAAAAAAACTCTCTCCCTAGTTCTTTTGAAAAGTAATCGAATTGTAAAGATAGGTAGAAGGATGTTTAATAATGCATCATGGTTTATATTTAATCAAAGAAAAGGCACTGTTCTTTACTAGGAACATTTTGGGGAAAAAATAAAACAGTTGCATATGAACTTTGGTTCACAGGGTAATCTATATCAAAGGAAATTTAAATCTCTCTCTCTCCTTGTTTCTGAAAAGATGTAAACAAGCAAAAAATTTTTTTAACCTGTCTTGTATTTTCAGTAAAGAATTAAAGTAAGTTTTATATAGTTCTTCCTGGAAATTTTGAAACACAAGTAACAATTCAAATTTTGCAGAAATTCGAACTTTACGAATTTTTATTTCAATAATTTTATTTGAATCCCCATGGAAAATGATAATTTTTGAAACTAAAATCTAAGTTTTTTGTTGGTTTTTTCACTGAAACATTTGGGATGTTCTGGGAAATAAAGTTTTACCAAAATCTGATGATCTAAGGAGTTATAGGCCTCGAATTCGCTGTCGTAGATGGTTTGGGGGTTCGTGATTTCCATGAAAATACTAGGTTAAATTATAGATTCTTAAATCTTGGATTCAAGAGCAAACTAGGGTTTAAGAACTCCTTTCTATTCAGGTTGCATACAATGGTGACATGTCTGTCGGAATGTGTGTCGGGGGAGCAAATGGATGTGTTGCACGACGTGGAAGCTGGAGGCAAAATTTGGTGGCCGATAGTGGGCTGGAGAGGCGGCGCAAGGCGAATGTCTGATGGCGTGCCTGATGTTTTTTTGGGTCCTGTTGCTCGATTTGTGGTTTCGAAATAAATTCGAAATCCGAGTGTTCGTGGTGTCTTAGGGGGTGGACGTCGAAGTGTTGGTGGCCGCAGCACCGTCCAACGATGGCGAAGATAGCCGTGCACGTGCACGTGGATGGGTGGTGTGTCAGTGTGATGGGTTGGGGAGGACGAGGAGTAACTCGAAGAGCAGCACGGGGAAATCGCGTGGGAACTCGAAGAGAAACTCAAGTGGTTTTAGCGTTTATCGTGTCGTTTTTAAAACCTTAAGCAAAATTCGAAAGAAAAAAATTGCAACACGGGTCACTCTGGAGGAAAACCCGAAGTAAAGGGACGATTGCCTCGGGGTAAACCCGAAGCAGGTCTCGGGTGAGTGAATGTAAAACAGCAACCCAGTTTGTTTTTACCAAATTTTTGAAAACACCAGTAAACTTATTTCCTGAACAAACTAATGATATTTGTAAATAGAATATGAAACAAACGGTAACTAGAATTTATGAAATTCAAGAATATTTTAAAATTAATAAAAGTTTGTTTTAAAAGTTAGCTTAATGACAAATTCAAAAGTAAAGAAAATATCCAAGTGTAACTTTAAAAACAAATTTATCTTGAAATCATAATTAACAATTAATGTTTTGTAATGGTTTTTATAAACAAATAATTTATTTAAATAATAGCCAATGAATAAAGGTAGTTAAACTTAATTAGTTAACCACCAAAAAATTAATAAATTAAAACAATGAATTAAAGAATAATCAACTAATTAAGCCAATCAATTTAATTCATAATAAAAATTAAATTAACATTAATTCAAAATGATTAATAAAGACAATTATATGGCTAATTCACTTTAATCACAATCACTTGAATCAACGATGACTGACCATCATCAAATATTCTATATTGGATTGATATTTTTGTTGTGATGCTGTGATTGCTTTGTGATGAATCGCGATTTGTGATTTGTTCCTATATGTATGTGAAACCCCTTTTGCCCGTAAAACGGCATTTAAACTTCGATGCGACAGGGAGTCGGATTTCAGTTGTTATCCGAAACCGACATCGAACCTTGAATGTGAACCTATGTGATTGATACACCCACATGTTTTAAATTTGAGCGCTCACAATTCGAATTAGTCGGGAGAGGACCTTTGTGTCATATAACCCATTCCGAATAGTGATTCGATGAATGGATTGCATTTGGAGACCGTCGGTGAAGACCGGGTGTCTTCGAAAATGATAGGATAACCTATCGATTGTCTCTGCACCGAGTTGCTCCGGTATAGGGATTCCCTAAGTGATGGGAAGTTCGATCGGGATTGTGGACGCCCGGATTTACAAGGGCTTCTTCCTTTATTGGACGAAGTGCCTTCGGTTCTGTTCGAACCCGTAACAGACTTGTATGGTCGTGTGTCTGACACTACACTTTGAGATATACAGCCGATTTCTTTCAAATACATATCTATTGGTGGTGGAGAATTTATTCTCTTAGCTTAACACCCTTCCCCGAGACGTACGAGCTCAGAGGTTATGTAGTTGAAGGTTATCAGCGATATACTCCCAATTTGGTAGTGTGGCATGCTAAGTGTTGCTGTATAGTGATGATCATTTGTTGATCAATTGTGATCAAAGCATGGATTTCGTGTAAAGCGTAGCTTTGTGGACGAGACCTCATCGGACCTCACACCCCGGAAATGGTCGAAACAGGAAAGATGCGGCAAGGTTATGAGGGTCGCGTCTTTTAGGGTATGTCTTTTCCTTCTGGAAAAAGGTAGTGCCATGGTATGGAGCCCAGATACTTACCTATGTGGTTGCTTCAATCTCATTATTCTGTGTGGTTGTTTCTTTATGATGGAGGGCCCTCGGATAAAGGTCCCAAAGGACCGGGGAGTGGCATACTCGAGTAGTAGTTACCTAGTTATAGAGGTAACCCGGCCTTGTGTTGGTAGAGAGCCGGGTAGGTTCTCGGGACGTCCCGCCAGACGCGTACCCATGTGGCATAGGAAGTTCCTTAGCCTGACCATTTGTTGGAAATCCAATTCCCAATACGAACCCAGTACGGTTTTAGTTGTATAACCTGCCATGGAATGTGGCGGTAACCTGCTATTGAACATGGTAGCTATAGTAGGCATACGACGAAATGTCGTATGTTGGCTAGGATTGATATTATATTTTCGAAATGGCTTTCTACACTATGCACTAGTAATAATATCAAAGAATTTTCCCATATCAAGCATATTTGACTATCATAAGAAAAAATCTCCTCCAATTCTGCAGTTGCATTGTGTGTGTGGCGGGCGGTCTTATGGTAGTTTCATTTTCCAAAAGCATACCGGTTTTCTTGTATAAATCTGTTTTATTTGAAAGAAATTATCTTTGTTTACTCATACCAGTCCCATGACTGACCCGGAGTTTATTGTTTCATTTCTAAACTCTGGGTGCCCACCATTTCTACACGGGCAGCCTAGTAGCAGGTTTTCTATATTTTGGCTCTAGCTACATTTTGGAGTATTTTGGTTTGGGGATTTTTGGTTTTTGGAAGCTCACACCTTAGAGACATTTTGGATGCTTTTGGATCTCGAGGTGCTTAGTTTGGCGTTCACTATCATTCTCTATCCTTTTGAAGACTTTTGACATATGATATCTAGTTGTTCTACTATGTCATTCTACTTGGAGATGTTTTTCATGTATTATGTACTCTGATGTTGTAATAGATAATATTATGATGTTGTATCTGTGATATGATGCATGATATTCATTTTTTTTCCGCTGCTTTATATTCATTTAATGTTGTTATAAGCTCCATCCGACTGGAGTTCGATGTTTGAATCATTGACAGTCGAATACAAGTGAGGTATTTGATGTCAATTTTCGAACGTTGAATTTCGGGTCGTGATAGTTGGTATCCGAGCTAAAGGTTGAGTAAGAACTTTAGCTATGGAGTATAACACATTAGATGGCTCATTAGAGATAGGGTGAAGTATACCCTAGAATGAGTATAATCGATTAACACCTCAAATTTTTCTTGGTCTATTTCCTTTAATTGCAGATATTTCTTAAGATATCTCGTCCAAATATCTAAGCCAATTTTCTTACTAATTACAGATAGTAAGGATGAGCGGCCGAAGAGGCAGAGTTGGGGGGCGAGGAAATGCCACAGCACCTAACCAAGTTCCCCCTACAACCGAGGCAGCTTTACCTATTCAGAATCAGCCGAATCTGTCTGACTTATATAAGAACTTCTCAAGGCTTGGGGGTAAGCCATTCACCGGCAAAGAGACGATTGTTGAGGCCCAGGCATGGATTAGATCTTGTGAGAAAATCTTTAAGGGGCTTAAGCTGCAATATGATCAGATGCGTCTCATAGCTACTTGGCAACTTCAAGATGAAGCTTCAGCATGGTGGGCGACAGTCACTATTGATGAGTCCGAGGACGAGTTCACTTGGGGAAGATTCAAAGAAGTATTTGAGAAACGCTACATGCCATCAGCTGGGATTTCACGTATGTACCAGGAATTCATGGACTTAAAGAAAAGAAGTTTGTCATTCGAAGAGTATCTCAACAAATTCAATGAATTGTCTCGCTTTGGTCCAGAATTAGTGAACATACCTTTGAAGAAGAATGAGAGATTCATTCGTGGGATGAATAAAAAGTTCCACGAAAGGATGACTGGCCACGTCAAAGAATCCTTCTCAGATTTGGTTGATATGGGATACCGTTATGCTACACTAGACATGCAAGAAGCACCAAGGGAGAAAGGAAACTTGAGCAATCAGAATTGGAAGAAGAGGAAATTTGGAGGCAAGAAACCATGGCAAGGCAAGGAGAGAAAGAAGAGAAATCAAGGGAGCACAACAAAGAATGTCACTTGCTATAATTTCTTGGAGAAGGGACACTATTCTAATAGCTACAAGAAGCCAAAGAGAAATCAATCCGCTCAAGAAAAGCCCAGGAAGTGCTATTATTGTCAGAAGGTGGGACATGAAGTAAAAGACTGCACAACTATGAAGCAAGCCCAGACAGCTAAAGTGTACTCAGTCAAAGACAAGCCTACATCTTCCAAAGCAGAAAACGGAAAAGGAGTTCTGGAAGGTAATCTTACCATTTATGATAGCATTGTTAGGGTTCTTTTTGATACTGGCGCTACACACAGTTTTATCTCTCAACAAGCTATTAATGAATTGAATATTGAACCTGATTTTGTTGATGAGCCTATATGTGTAAGGAATCTAGTTGGAGGTCCCGCAAACCTCTGTCTTCGATGTAGAGATATTCCTATCTCATATTCTTGCCATCAATTCCCTATTGGTCTCTTTGTTCTTGACTTCAACGAGTTTGAAGTCTTGCTCGGAATGGATTGGCTAGCAAAATATGAAGCCAAATTGGATTGCAATAATCGGTTGATTTCAATCAAAACCGAATTTGGGGATTTCATCGAAATTTCTTGTGAGGAACATAGTCCTAAAAAGGAAGGGTTGATGTATAATTTGGGTTATCCTGAACCCAGCTTGGGGTCTATTCCTATTGTTAGAGATTTTCCAGATGCATTTGAAGAAGTGATATCTCTACCTCCTTACCGAGAAATAGAATTCAGAATCGACCTTGTACCCAATGCCCGTCCTGTCGTTCATGCAAGTCGCAGGATGGCACCTAGGGAAAGGGTTGAATTAGTCGAGCAAACTAGATATTTACTAGAAAAAGGGTTGATTCGACCCAGTGTTTCTGAATGGGGCTCAGCAGTCGTATTTGTTGCTAAGTCAGATGGATCTTTGAGGTTGTGCGTAGACTCTTAAGAATAAATTCCCACTGCCCAGAATTGATGATTTATTTGATCAGTTGCACGGCGCTTGTTTCTTTTCGAAGATGGATCTAGCCCAAGGATTCCATCAATTACGAATCGCCAAAGGCTGTGTTCATTTGACAGCTTTCAGGGGTCCCAATATGTTCTACGAAAGGGTAGTCATGCCTTTTGGGCTAACCAATGCCCCATCATACTTTATGGACCTTATGACTCGTGTGTTTCGGGATGTATTGAATAAATTTGTGTTCTTATTCATTGATGATATTTTGGTCTATTCCATGACCGAAGAGGAGCATGCCGAACACCTTAGAATCGTCTTGGAAATATTGAGGAGGAACATTCTATATGCTAAATTTTCCAAATGCCACTTTTGGGTCGAAGAAGTCAAATTTCTTGGCCATATTGTTAATGAAGGAGGGATTTCTGTTGATCCTAGCAAAATTACCGCCATTCTTGATTGGAGAAGACCTACTACCCCAAAGGAAGTTTGAAGCTTTTTGGGCCTAGCAGGTTATTATCGGAAGTTTGTGTCGGACTTTTTGAAGTTAGCTAGTCCATTGACCAAGCTAACAATGAAGAATGCAAAGTTCATTTGGACTCCAAAATGTGAAGAAGCTTTTGAGGAGTTGAAGAAGAGATTAACCACCGCTCCTGTTCTCGCTATTATCAACGGGAATCAGGGTTTACCTGTTTATACCGATGCTTGCGGTGAACGCTTGGGTGCAGTATTGATGCAAAATGGGAAGGTGATTGCCTATGCGAGTGGACAATTACGTCCTCATGAAAGAAATTATCCGACCCATGATTTAGAGCTTCTAGCTATTATCTTCGCTTTAAAAATATGGCGACATTAGCTTTTGGGTAAGAATCATTTTAGCTTTCTTAACAATCTATGAATTTAAATTAATTTAATTTAAAAATATACTTATCGAACTCTCTTTATTTCTAGGTGAAAAATTCAAATTATTCACCGACCATAAATCTTTGAAATATCTCTTCACCCAGAAAGATCTGAATTTGCGACAACAACGTTGGCTGGAATTTCTGGCATCTTATGACCTAGATATTCAATATACGCCCGAAAAAGCCAATGTGGTTGCCGATGCTTTAAGTAGGAGGCATGATGTTCTTGCATATCTTGTTGTTACTCCTACTCTCTTTGAAAAGATCGACGGCAAGCAAAAAGAAGACCCATTCCTTCGTGGAATTTGTAAAATAATTCATCAAGGTGAAGATTCCAGTTTTGAAATTGATGATAATGAAGTTATAAAGATGAAAGGCAGAATTTGTGTCCCCGACATTCCAGATTTGAAACGAGAAGTGTTAGATGAATGTCACAAATCAAAATTCAGCATCCATCTAGGAGTCAACAAGATGTATAGAGATATCAAAAGAACTTTCTGGTGGAAGATGATGAAAAGAGATATATCTATTTATGTGAGTCGCTGTGCTACTTGCCAACAAATCAAGAGCGACCAAAAGAAGATGGCGGGTTTACTTCAGCCTTTAGAAGTGCCCAAGTGGAAATGGGACCAAGTGTCGATGGATTTCATCGACGGTTTGCCTCACACTCGAAAGGGCAATGAAGCGATTTGTGTCATCGTAGATCGTTTGACTAAGTCAGCCCACTTCTTGCCAGTAAAAGCTACCCGCGCAACTGCAAGTCTAGCTAATTTGTATGTGAAAGAAATTGTCCGTCTCCATGGCATTCCTAGTAGCATAGTGAGTGATCGTGATTCGATCTTCACTAGTAGATTTTGGGAGGCGTTTCAAGATGCATTGGGAACTAAGCTGCATTTCAGTACTGCTTATCACCCACAGTCTGATGGGCAGACAGAAAGGATCAATCGAATCTTGGTGGACCTATTGCGAGCTTGTATTCTAGATTTCGGTGGTTCTTGGGAGGATCATTAACATTTGGTCGAGTTCTCTTATAACAACAGCTATCAGGCCAGTATAGAGATGGCTCCTTTTGAGGCTTTATATGGCTGACCGTGTCGATCACCGGCATGCTGGATCGAGGCAGGTGATAGACTCGTTCTTGGGCAGGACATGATTAAAGAAGCCACCGAGAAAGTTGATTTTATTCGAAAAAAATTGAAGACGGTTCAGAGTCGTCAAAAGAGCTATTACGATCGTAGAAGATGGGATTTGGAATTCCAGGTTGGGGATTCTATTTTTCTTAAAGTATCTCCTATGAGAGGTGTATTGAGATTTGGGAAGACCGATAAGCTAGCACCACAATATATTGGTCCTTTTCCTATTCTGGAGAGGATTGGTTCTCTAGCCTATCGTGTGCAGTTGCCTAGATGGTTATCTGGTTTGCATGATGTATTCCACATCTCTAGCCTTCAGAAGTATGTGCACGATCCGGATTGTATTATTGAAGAAGCTACCCAACAGGATCTTGACATCACTACCAATCTAACCGTTAAAAGAGAACTGATAAAGATTGTGGATCATGAAGAGAAGAAATTAAGGAATAAGGTTGTAAAGCTGGTAAATGTTCAGTGGAGTGGCGACCCAAAGGACTGCACTTGGGAAACTGAAGATAATATGCAGAAATCTTATCCCAATTGCAGAGTGGATATCTCGGCTTAGCCAGTAAGCCATTTCCTTATTTTTTTTGAATTCGTATATTCTTCGTTTGTTTTTTTCTCTCTCTTTTTTTCAATTACGAGGACGAATTTTTTTTAAAGGAGGGGGTATTTGTAACATCTCAAATTTTTTAATTAAAATAAATAATATATTTAAACTCTTGGGTTTAACTTGAGAATAAATTGGAAGGAAAGTCTAAAACAAATAAAGTTAGTGGAAATAATATAAGGAATAACTTCTAATTTTATTTTGAGTTGAAAATATTGAAATATAAAATGTTTTGAAAGTCATTGGGATTTAAAATCTTATATATATGAACATGACCTATAATAGTAACATTGAATACACCTTAAATATTTTAATTTTAATTTGATCAAAATATGGATGGATATATAAATGGACATTAGTGTTTATATTTCAAGCTTAAAAATTTAAGTTTGAATTTAAATTTGGAATAAATGTTTTAAAATTAAGTAGCATTAAAAACCATTGAGAAATAAAGTATACAATGGTCAGACAACTTTTCTTTTAACATTGTACATATGCATATATACAAATGAATATATATATATATATATATATTGGTTTATAAAAGTACATATAATATAGAAAATAAAATCTATAAAACTTTCTTTGGCTTTGTAAACATCAAATGGCTGAAACATACCTTCACAATAAAGTTGAATAATTAACAAAATCTAGGGCTTGACATATCTCCTTACAAATGGCACAAACCATCATTGCCTAAATAAAATATTCAAATGAAAAATTCAAGAAAACTCTTCACCTTCTAAAATTCAAATTTTTAAATCCCCTAACACCTGATGTTCAGTAATCAAAAGATCTTTGAAATTTTTACTTCAGTACTCAAAAAAAAAAGGGAAAGTTCAGGGAAAAAAAAGAGAAACTGTCTCCTTCAATTTCAAAGTAAAATCTGAAGGGTTTCAAAACATAGGCCTATAACTCCATAGGTCCAGAACAAAGATCTTTGTTCTGTACCTATGTTTATTCAAATTCTTTGTGCTTGAATCCCTGTATGAATGTGATGGCTTTGAATTAAATGAATGATAGGCTTGTGTTTTAATTTTCTGGAAACATTGTTTCTTGTTTTTCTTTGTTGTGTTTTGTTTTTCCTGTAAACAATTTGAGTTACAGTGTCATTCAAAACAAAACTCTCTCCCCAGTTCTTTTGAAAAGTAATCGAATTGTAAAGATAGGTAGAAGGATGTTTAACAATGCATCATGGTTAAGATTTAATCAAAGCAAAGCCATTGTTCTTTACTAGGAAAATTTTGGGAAAAAAATAATAATAAAACAGTAGCATCTGAACTTTGGTTCACAAGGTAATCTATATCAAAGGAAATTTAAATCTCTCTCTCTCCTTGTTTCTGAAAAGATGTAAACAAGTAAAAAATTTTTTTTTAACTTGTCTTGTATTTTCAGTAAAGAATTAAAGTAAGTTTTATATAGTTCTTCCTGGAAATTTTGAAACACAAGTAACAATTCAAATTTTGCAGAAATTCGAACTTTACGAATTTTTATTTCAATAATTTTATTTGAATCCCCTTGGAAAATGATAACTTTTGAAACTAAAATCTAAGTTTTTCGTTGGTTTTTTCACTGAAACATTTGGGATGTTCTGGGAAATAAAGTTTTACCAAAATCTGATGATCTAAGGAGTTATAGGCCTCGAATTCGCTGTCGTAGATGGTTTGGGGGTTCGTGATTTCCAGAAAAATACTAGATTAAATTATAGATTCTTAAATCATGGATTCAAGAGTAAACTAGGGTTTAAAAACTCCTTTCTGTTCACGTTGGATACAACGGTGTCGTGCCTCCTAGGGATGATCGAAATGTGTGTCGGGGGGCAAATGGATGTGTCGCACGACGTGGAAGCTGGAGGCAAAATTTGGTGGCCGATAGTGGGCTGGAGAGGAGGCGAGAGGCGAATGTCTGATGGCGTGCCTGATGTTTTTTTGGGTCCTGTTGCTCGATTTGTTGTTTCTAAATAAATTCGAAATCCGAGTGTTTGTGGTGTCTTAGAGGGTGGACGTCGAAGTGTTGGTGGCCGCGACACCGTCCAACGACGGCGAAGATAGCCGTGCACGTGCACGTGGATGGGTGGTGTGTCAGTGTGATGGGTTGGGGAGGACGAGGAGTAACTCGAAGAGCAGCACGGGGAAATCGCGTGGGAACTCGAAGAGAAACTCGAGTGGTTTTAGCGTTTATCGTGTCGTTTTAAAAACCTTAAGCAAAATTCAAAAAAAAAATTTGCAACACGGGTCACTCTGGGGGAAAACTTGAAGTAAAGGGACGATTGTCTCGGGGTAAACCCGAAGCAGGTCTCGGGTGAGTGAATGTAAAACAGCAACCCAGTTTGTTTTTACCAAATTTTTGAAACACCAGTAAACTTATTTCCTGAACAAACTAATGATATTTGTAATAGAACGTGAAACAAATGGTAATTAGAATTTACGAAATTCAAGAATATCTTAAAATTAATAAAAGTTTTTTTTAAAAGTTAGCTTAATGACAAATTCAAAAGTAAAGCAAATATCCAAGTGTAACTTTAAAAACAAATTTATCTTGAAATCGTAATTAACAATTAATGTTTTGTAATGGTTTTTATAAACAAATAATTTATTTAAAGAATAGCCAATGAATAAAGGTAATTAAACTTAATTAGTTAACCACCAAAAAAATTAATAAAGTGAAACAATGAACTAACGAATAATCAACTAATTAAGCCAATCAAATTAATTCATAATAAAAATTAAATTAACATCATTTTAATTTAAAATGATTAATAAAGACAATTATATGGCTAATTCACTTTAATCACAATCACTTGAATCAACGATGATTGACCATCATCACATATTCTATATTGGATTGATATTTTTGTTGTGATGCTGTGATTGCTTTATGATGAATCGTGATTTGTGATTTGTGCCTATATGTTTGTGAAACCCCTTTTGCCCGTAAAACGGCATTTAAACTTCGATGTGACAGGGAGTCGGATTTCAGTTGTTATCCGAAACCCACATCGAACCTTGAATGTGAACCTTTGTGATTGATACACCCACATGTTTTAAATTTGAGCGCTCACAATTCGGATTAGTCGGGAGAGGACCTTTGTGTCATATAACCCATTCTGAATAGTGATTCGACGAATGGATTGCATTTGAAGACCATCGGTGAAGACCGGGTGTATTCGAAAACGATAGGATAACCTATCGATTGTCTCTGCACTGAGTTGCTCCGGTATAGGGATTCCCTAAGTGATGGGAAGTCCGATCGGGATTGTGGACGCCCGGATTTACAAGGGCTTCTTCCTTTATTGGACGAAGTGCCTTCGGTTCTGTTCGAACCCGGAACAGACTTGTATGGTCGTGTGTCTGACACTACACTTTGAGATATAAAGCCAATTTCGTTCAAATACATATCTGTTGGTGGCGGAGAATTTATTCTCTTAGCTTAACACCCTTCTCTGAGATGTACGAGCTCAGAGGTTATGTAGTTGAAGGTTATCAGCGATATACTCCCAATTTGGTAGTGTGGCATGCTAAGTGCTACTGTATAGTGATGATCATTTGTTGATCATTTGTGATCAAAGCATGGATTTCGTGTAAAGAGTAGCTTTGTGGACGAGACCTCATCGGACCTCACACCACGGAAATGGTCGAAACAGGAAAGATGCGGCAAGGTTATGAGGGTCGCGCCCTTTAGGGTATGTCTTTTCCTTCTGGAAAAAGGTAGTGTCATGGTATGGAGCCCAGATACTTACCTATGTGGTTGCTTCAATCTCATTATTCTGTGTGGTTGTTGCTTTGTAATGGAGGGCCCTCGGATAAAGGTCCTAAAGGACCGAGGAGTGGCATACTCGAGTAGTAGTTACCTAGTTATAGAGGTAACCCGGCCTTGTGTTGGTTGAGAGCCGGGTAGGTTCTCGGGACGTCCCGCCAGATGCGTGCCCATGTGGCATAGGAAGTTCCTTAGCCTGACCATTTGATGGAAATCCAATTCCCAATACGAACCCAGTACGGTTTTAGTTGTATAACCTGCCATGGAATGTGGCAGTAACCTGCTATTGAACATGGTAGCTATAGTAGGCATACGATGAAATGTCGTATGTTGGCTAGGATTGATATTATATTTTTGAAATGGCTTTCTACACTATGCGCTAGTAATAATCTCAAACAATTTTCCCGTATCAAGCATATTTGACTATCATAAGTAGAAATCTCCTCCAATTCCGCGATTGCATTGTGTTTGTGGCGGGAGGTCTTATGGTAGTTTCATTTTCCAAAAGCATACCGGTTTTCTTGTATAAATCTGTTTTATTTGAAAGCAATTATCTTTGTTTACTCATACCAGTCCCATGACTGACCCAGAGTTTATTGTTTCCTTTCTAAACTCTGGGTGCCCACCATTTCTACACGGGCAGCCTAGTAGCAGGTTTTCTGTATTTTGGCTCTAGCTACATTTTGGAGTATTTTGGTTTAGGGACTTTTGGTTTTTGGAAGCTCACACCTTAGAGACTTTTTGGAAGCTTTTGGATCTCGAGGTGCTTAGTTTGGCGTTCACTATCATTCTCTATCCTTTCAAATTCCCAAATCAATACATTTAAAATGGTTTAATATCTTTAATCCCTAATTTCAAATCATAGAATTCAGTTTCAAATTTTGAATTTAAATTTAAATCAGATTGTTTAAATTTCAAGTTTTATTAGATTATTTAAAAATAAATTTTATCTTTGAAATTCCATTTCAAAAGATTTTTACTTTAATCCCAATCCATTTCCAAAACTATTTGGATTAAAAATTCAAATTCAAACTATTTCAAAAATCCGCGACTTAACCCATTTCTACGTGCAATCCATATTTGTGTGTGTATGGTGTAGTTCAGGGGTTTCACACTATAGTGCAACATCATCAACCATCACATCACATAATTAAGCACATCAATATTGAAAAGCGGTATAATTTATAACGCTTATCGTTGATTCACAGATTCACAAATAATATACAAATGTATCACAAATAAATGAATAAATTATACACAGCTCAATCCACAAAACAAAATATCACAGATCAGATAGGACAATCAATTCAAGGCATCTCATACAATATAATCATTCATAAGTAAGGTCAAACATTCAATAATTATTTATAAGCCGGATTAATTAATTGTTTAATCCTAACTAATTCAATTTGTTTCTAATTAAATTAATTACTTATGAATAAATTATCCAATCTTGATTTATTAATTACAAATCATTTGATATAAATTAATTTATCAAACACTTTAATTAATTATTCTTAATTAATAAATTACTCTTAATTAATCATATTAATTAAATGAACCTCTAAACCAATTACATAATTAATTAACCCCTTAATTTATTATTTTAAGAAATTAACCCTTTAATTACTTACCATAAAGTAATTACACTTGCACAATCTCATAAATGATTATCATTATTTAATTAATCTAATTAATTGTTAAAATTAATTATATTAATTAATTATTTAAATAATCTTAGTTAATGACCTTCATTTACTAATAACAATTCTTTAATTACTTTCCTAATTAATCTCTATTTATAAATTAATCTAAATCATTAATAAATAAATTAAATAAATAAGTCATTCCTTTATTATCTTATTCATTAAATCATTTTAATACCTTAATTATCTCTAAGGTAATCCATTTCTTTATTAATGACTCCATTAATATTAAAGTGTATTTAAAACATTACACTTCAAAATTTAGATTCAAATTTCATTTTGAATTTAAGATTCAAGATGATTATATATGTAAACATTAACCAAATTTAAATATCAACTTACAAACGTATATAAGAAAAGTTCTAACTAAATTACTTAAATTTTTTATTTAAAAATTAAGCTTTAAAATACATTACATTTTAACTTGCAAATTCAAGTTGAAACAAATTATTTAACTTTTCATTCAAAATCTTTTTTTTGTAAAAGAACTTAATCAAAATCAAATTCAAATATTTATTTGAAAACAAATTACTTTAAACAGCTACTTGATTTAAACTTGTTTAAAACATGAAACTGATTTAAATCACAGATTTGAATTCAAGAAACTTGAATCCATATCAAAACATTTGATTCAACCTTGGCTTTGAACTTTGATTTAAAACTTTGACTTAAATCTACTTGTAAAACCATGATTTAAAATCCTTGATTTAAAATCCCAATTCATTTTAAAGCCTAAGATTCAAAAGTTTATTTGAAACTAAACTTAAATTTTTAATTTAAACCCAGTTTAAATTCTGTTTCCAGATTTTAAATTAAATTTTAAAATCTAGAAAAACTGTCCGGTTTGTTTTTAAAACCTGAAAACCCTCTTTTAAATATTTTTAAATCTTTAAGACTTCAAAGTCATTTTGAATATAACTTCATCTAGATTTAAACTTGTTTTTAAATCTATCTCACCATTTGAATTCTGTTTAAATTCGCTTTGAATTCAAATTTTCTATCAAGTTTGCTAAAACCTGTAGCAAAACAAAACAACCCGAGGCAACTTTTCTTTACTTCGAGTTCAACCCCAACTTAACACGAGCCAAACAACCCATTACTACGAGTAAAACTCGAGACAAATACGCGTTCACTCCTACTTCCACCCAATACACAATTTCCAGAATCCAGAACAATGCACGGTGTATGTGCATGACGCCGATGATCTTTTCCAATCGTCGCCACTTTCTCGAGCAACTCGACGATCACCCACGCACCATTCCCCGATCATCAGAACGTCGCCATCTTCTCGAATTCGAAAACGAGTTCACAACCCAAACCTGGAAATAACAAAACCCATCACCACCCAACCTGTCAACGCTTCTTCCTCGCAGCTCCGACCACCTGAAGGTCTACAACTCCGGCTACGACTTCGACTACCACCCCTCTACCAATCCCCAAAAGCATGTTGAACTCGATCGATTAGTGACGATGAACGAGACGAAATACAACATCACGTTAAAACTAGGTTTACGAGCTAAAACTCGTCACCACCGCTTCCACATCCAACTGCTCACCACCACAGTAATTTTCCTGCAACCCCCGATCGCTCCTCCACCTCCAGTAGCGATTCCGACCTCCTTAGATCCCTCGACCACCAGAAAATGATCAAAGACCCATCTCCAGTCATCCCCAAAATGCACACTTAACTCTAAACTAAAATTTATGATCTTCATCTTAAAAATCATGATTTTACAATACTGATCTGGATATAAAATCACAACTTCAAATTTACATGATTGATTTTAACCCATTTTTTGATTTTACAGCCTTCTATAAAAGTTTTGAGACAATTTACTAATTAAAATTTCTTGAACTATTTTTATAATTAATATCACACTATCATAATCATTTTTCATTCACGGATCTAAGCTTAAAATCTTTTGGATTAGGAGGTATTAATTTTTTGTTTGGTGTGAACTTGAGACTGCATATTACAGAACAGATTTGTATCTATATGTTTACAGTCATATCACAGACATCCCACATATATATATTCATATCCATATTCTAAGTAACCAATCCACTAAAATCATTCGTCACACGCATCCATAACAATAGATTTTAACTGTTTTTAAGTTAAAAATGTTTACTCGCCTTGTTTTTCTAGAATGAACAGAGCACTTTTTTTGTTTGAAACAGGCTTTGAATTTAATTTTTTTTTGCTAGCTGAGGTTGAGTTGATTGTATGGTTGTTTAAAAATTGAATTTTTTATTTAAATTTTAGATGATGTTTACTTCAGATTGCTTTGAATAATGGACGAACCTCAAATGAGAAGTTTATATATAGCAAAGAAGTTTGCAGATGACATTATTTTGTTTGTACAAAAAGGTCAGAGATTTTTTCCTGTTTCATGTTGACTAAAGATTTATTTTTCTAAGCTAAGCAAGATTTCGGCTGATGAATCTAATTTGTGTGCTAAGAATTAATGATCTTTGTCTTTTTTTTCCCTTATGTCCCCATACTTAAATATATGTCTGTCTTCTTGTGCAAGTTTCATATACATGTTTACATACATATCTTGTCTTTAGTCTTATTTCTTTGTAATATAAATAAAATCCTATAGTTAACATGATATTAGAATTTGTCTAATGTATTTACTTTATATTTTAATTTATCTTATATATATCTATTGTTATAAATATTTAGTTTTAACTTCCATACTTATTTTCATTCATTCATTATTTACACAACTTTAAAAATCCATTTCATACTTTTAAATTCAAATATCCTTACATTATTTATAAATCCCAATTTCAAATTCTATTTCAATCTATTTTATACACATATTTATTTTCTTTTGTCTTATTACTTTATAATATAAATAAATTTCTATAGTTAATATATTATTATAATTTATTCTAGTGTAATCACTTTATATTTTAATTTATCTTGTATATATCTATTTCTATTTTTAATCTGTTTTATATACATATTTATTTTTAACTTTAATACTTATTATCTTATTTTACATTTTTCATTCATATATATATATATATATATAACCTTTAAAGAAATTGTTTTTAAAACTTAATTATATTTTAATAATATAAACACACATTTTTATTTGAATTTAGAAAAACTCAAATCAATTTACCCATTAATTTCACATTTTTATTAAAAAATTAAATTAATTATCAATTTAAACTTAGTAAAAATCCGGGATCGTTACAAAATCAATAATAAAGATTTGAGCTAGCTCATAACAATGTCGTAATGTGCAAAATGATATATCTTGACCTACAGCCCGTGTAGAGACGAAACCCTCGACTAAAAGGCCCTAAAAGATAGAAACAACAAATCAATAATAAGTAGGTCATCTTCCCTAGGAGGACACGGAATTGATCAAACTTTGGACACAGCCCTAAGTATAATCTCATCTATACTTAATATATATCTATCTACTACTCACATACATACACAAACATGCACATATGCCGGAACTAGATGGGAGATGACAACACATCTACTTGCTACAGGAGACACATGTGGTCTATATGGCACGACTCCTAAAATCATCTGTTACCATTGCCTCTCCCTTTTCAATATGGTGACAATCATCCACCATTTGCCTAACAACATGTAGCCTCTTTCGCCATAACTACTAACAGATGCCTCTATGGTAACTGTCTACTGGCCTATGCAACACAAAGGCAACCAACTACCAATCTCATGTTTCACATCAAATCAAATACCATAAACAACAATGGTATCGTAGATCTTGGGCGCGACCTCATAATTAGGTCGTCAGGGTGGATATTGGCCAATCTAATTCACTTCCGAAACAAAAGGGGAGTAAGATTAAGGTAGATAGACGTATAGTGTACAAAAACTATATGGTCAAATGTTGCCTCCATACATGCTTACCCCAAGGAGTCACAAGAGTCGCACATACATCATATATCTTTGTATGAATGTCATCCACGAGTAAAGAATAATTAAATAAATAAAACAATGGCGTCCCACACCACCACGAGTTACTAGTCTATTTATTCAATGCTCACACATCACACTCACTCCTGCAATATTCTATATAACAAGTTCAAATAATAAACGGAAGAGTATTACCGAAAGTCCCATACCAGATGGTATCACTAAATATTTTATTCCAGTTTCTTGTTGCACAGAATAAAATACAAACAATTATATCAAGGATGTCATCACCGTATCATACCAAATCACCAAACAGTCCAACATCAATGGTGAATCACTCATATAGTCCAATTCAACATATGAGCGAAGAATGATCGGAAGAGTAAAATGAAATAGTTTATTCAAACAAAATTGTTACAACAACAAAAAGATAAATATTTAGTAGATGATCATTTACAACAAATAATACTGTATACAAATAAATACTAGAAATGGATACTGAAATATATATATATATGTATATATATGTATGTATGTATTATATATATGTATATATATTATGGAATTTAACTAGCTATTTTCTAATGTAATATGTTCTTTATGATAAATAACTTAATTATCAACCATAAATAATGATATGTAAATCTTTAAATAAATCTATAATCTCCAAGATAAATTTTATTCATTCGAAACTATATAATATTGTCTAAAATCTCTTATTTATGTTCAAGATTATTGATAACACTTCTTAAAATCATTTACGATATCAAAATCTGTATAAGACATGAGAAAGCAAAAGATATAAAATTCATTCTTAAATTATAATTATAATTCAAACATTGTAATAATAATAAAGTTCATTTAAAACATGACATCAAACAATTCACATAAACATTCAAATAAACAATTCCCATAATTAACTATCACATCATAATTATATATATACATATAAACTTTAATATATATTATGTAACGACCCACCTTTTTGGATGGTTTAGATCGACAATAAACCACGTACGTCTAATTCAAACCATTCAAAAGGGAGGATTGTCAATAGGGTAAATAAGAAAATAAAAGAAAAGAAGAAAAAGTAAAGCATAGATTCTCGCAGCGAATTGACAAAATATAATAATCAAATAAATAGTTCATGATGCTGTTTTACAAATAACATGTGATTACACTTTTACAATTCAAATCAGAGTTATACATACAGTAGGAATAAACAAATAATGCAGTGGAATAATTATAATAAATAATAGTATACTGAATCTTCGTCTTCGTCCTCCAGAAAATAGTCTTCAGTACACTGAAAAGCTTAGACTGACCCAAGCGTAATGAAAACAAAACACTCGAGTCAGAACTAAAAGATCTTATGCAAGCCAAATTAATCTAAAACAAAATGTGAGTGCAATTGCTTTAGAGATGTTACGGGATTTTCCATCTCCGATCAAGTGTACAACGTGAATATAATTATTAAAATATTGCAAATAATTCGAGGCATCAATTTTAACCACTTTAATAAAAAAAATCGAAGTTTAACTTAAACCTTTTAAATAATTAAATTCCAATACATAATCCAAATTCAAGAAATTTTATGGATGTATATGTTCTTTTTTTTGAAAATGGGTTAATTTATTATTGATTGGGCTTTGCGGCCCATAGCAAAATACACAGCTTTAGCTTAAATTTACAATTAAAGTTAGGCCGACAAACATCAAGACAACCCATCTCCCACAACTCAAACATTCCATGTTTAGGTTTCTTCTATGGCGGCTGCCAGTTCCATGATTGAATTCGTTCACTCGACTCCATCTTCCTCAACTTCTCCAATAGTTGTTTTTCTTGTTCCGATGCAATGGTAAGTATCTTATTGGAGATTCTTCCGATGATAATACTGATCTCTCTGTTGATTTGATTTGTGAGAGCTAATGTATTTTTCTGTTTTTTTTCGAAAGCCCTATAGTTTCGCTCCTTCCAGATGAACCACAGAGTAGTTGTGAGTCCAATTTTGCCAACATCCTTCATCAACTTCGAGAGGTTACTCCTATCGTACAAGTATTACACTTCTTCTGTTAAGCTTCTCCCAGAATTGTTGAGCTGAAGTCTAATTTTTTGTGTGCTCTATATTATTTTTGAGTAATCACAGTTAAAAATAAATGGTCATGTGTTTCTTCATCCCTGCAGCAAAGATAACATGTTGTGTCTTCCAAAATACTCCATTTTTTTAGTCTATCTTTGGTGGGTAGTTTACCCAGAATCGCCTTGTAAAGTGCATACGCCAATTTTGGGTTATTTGATTTGCTCTAGACTACCTTAAACCATTTTACCTCTGAGCATTTTCTTCTTGATTCTTTCCAAATTTCCTTAAACTTGAGTTGATTGCTTGAGCTTGCCTTCCATATACATTTATCTTCAGATTCTTCTCTATGTATATATTTACGTCGAACTTCTTCCTGATAATTGAGGGTTAATAAATTGTTGGCGCATTTCCATTCTCCATTCTCCACAATTTCGGCAACCTTCCAATTAGGTGATCCATAAGACGAGAAAGCCTCCCAACCTAGTCTGTCTATAAAACTTTTAGAATTGAGCCATGGGTCCCTCTAGATATCAGTGTTTCTTCCATTAGCAATCATTCTATCTAAATAACTTTGGAATTCATCTCTGATCTTAAGTATATTTTTTCGAGTAACCGAGGAATTGTTGTCTGTTTTAATAGTCCAAAAATTTTTCTTTCAGATATCTATATCTCATCCAAGTTGCCCACAAGTTTTTTGAGGTTAGCACATTCCAGGCTAATTTAAGGCAGTACACTTTTTTGAGTTCATAAAGATTTTTCAATCCAACTCCACCCTCTTCCTTTTTCCTACATAAGTCTGAGTATTTAACTTTATGCATCCCCCCTCTCTAAATAAAATCAGCACATACCGAGTTGATTTTTGCAATAGAACAATATGGGATTTGAAAAGATTATAGCAAGATCTGACTTTAGAAGTTCCAACTGTGTGTACTAACTCCACTCTACCTGTAAAAAATAAAAGCTTTGACCTCCACCTATATAATTTTTCTCTTATGTCATTTATAAGTTTGCCACATTCTGTATCAGTGATATTATTATTAGACAGAGGTACCCCCAAATATTTGACTGGGAGATGCCCCCCAGTAAAACCCAGCATGTCTAGCAAAACCTGCTTGTTTAAGCAGTGTTTGTTAAAGTAGCATTTAGTCTTTAATTCATTTAGTTTAAGACCCGCATAGTATTATAGTTCTTTAAAAATTGATTTGATTTTTCCTATTGACTTCAAGTTGCCTATGACCACCACCAGCAGGTCATCTGCATATATTAGATGTGTAACACATGGGGGTTTATTATATACTGGCTGAATGAGTCCCTGTATATTTGCCAATTCCATTTGCAAAGTAAACCATTCTATAGCTACTGCAAATAAGTATGGGGAAAGCGGGTCACCCTATCTAATTCCACGATTGCTTTGTATGTATCCTGTAGGAGTACCATTAATCATTATAGAAAAGGTTGGAGTGCCTAGGAAGAATTTTATCAATTTTAACATCTTCATTGGGACCCCCATGGATTCTAGCATATGTATGATGAAGCTTCTGTTGAACTTATCATAAGCCTTTTGTAAATCCACTTTGATGCAGATTTTGTCAGCTCCTTGTTTATTGAAATTCCTGATCAATTCATGAGCCATCAGAGAATTTTCTGAGATGAGTCTACCCTTGATGAATGCACTTTGACATTGTTATATTAAGTCTGGTAGTACTTTGTTCAATCTTTTGCAGATAATTTTACTAAGAATTTTGTAGGTGACATTACAGCAAGCTATAGGCCTATACTCTTCAATTCTCTCTGGTTTCTTAGTTTTAGGAATGAGAGATATGAATGTATGATTGATTTCTTGAATGAACTCTCCAGTTTCAAATACTTCATTATATGCCTTTAACATGTATTCGTTCGAGTTTATCCAATACATTTTGAAGAAGGCTGCCCCCATTCCATCAGGTTCCGGGGAGGAGTCGCTGTGGATGGAGGAGACAGCATCCCTCAGTTCTCCTTCCAAGTTCGGAGCTGTCAACATGTTGGTTCCTTCAGCGGAAATTTTCCTTCAGCAGATGACATGAGGTAATTGATTATTATTATCACCATTATATAATCTTGAGAAATAAGTAATTGCTTGATCTTCTATGTCCTTTATATGTCTTGATGCACCACCATGCTCATCTATATAGTTCTGCAGATTATTATGATGTTGTCGTATGGACATTTTGGTATAGAAGAATTTGTTACATTCATCTCCTTGAATAAGCCATTTTTCTTTGGCTTTTTGCTTCAACTCTATTGTCTGCTTATTTATTTCTTCTTTAAGACATCTTTGTAATGTGTAGAATTCTGCATTTAAGCCTTCGTGTAGAGGGTCGTCATCAAGTCTATGCTGTATGTTTTCTAACTGCTGTTGGATTTTTGCGATTTTATCAGTGGTCTTGGGTCTGAACTTATTCCAATCCTTAAGTCTGTTTTTCATGATTTTGATGAGCATTACAAAACGATACATGTGGTTACCCGAAGGAATCCTTACTGTGTTAAAGTTCACAACTTCCTCAAATCCATCAATCAAAGGCTAGTGATTTGCATAACAGAAAGGTTTTCCCTTATGCATATTACCATCTTCATTGAATTGTAACAAAAGGAGGCAATGGTCGCTTATCGAACAAGGTAGAACAGTCACTTTAAATTTGGGAATTTTATTAAACAGCTCTGAATTTCCAAGCACTTTGTCTAATCTTGATGTAATTTTCTTAGACTCACCACTTTTCTACGTGAATTTCAAGCCTGAGTGGTATTCTTCTGCAAGTCCACTGGATAATACACAGTTATTAAATTCAGCTACTTGTGCTACCCTCAATGTAAGACCACCTATCTTTTCATTAGTCTTTAAGACAGCATTAAAGTCACCTGTGACTATCCAGGGTGTTTCAATATTTTTGGAATTGTTAGTTATTTGTTTCCATAATTCTATCCTCTCAGAGGCTATGTTTTTTGCATATACAAAAGTGGTTATTATCTCCAGTCCCCCGTTATTGTGGAAGTTAATAGTTATTTGTTGATCACTCATCTCTATTATATTTCCATTCCAGTAATTACTTTCACAACCCACTATAATTCTTCCATTAGTCTGGGTTGTTACAAAGTGCCACTGATTTCCAAATTGAGTTTTCATCATCTATAAGTTATTGTTATTCAATTTATTTTCCAAAAGAGGTAAAATAGTTGGCCTATGTTTAGCCTTAAAAATGTGGAGGTCTAACTTAGGTGTGTCATTGTTAATACCTCTCACATTCCAACAAATGATAGACATATTTATCTTTGGTAGATTTTCTCCGAGTAACCTGAGCTGTACCTACCAAGACTGATTTAACAGTTCTACCTTTATCATTAGTCAGGAATTGGTTATCATATGCAACATTACATTCTGTATGCTTACTGATATCTTCTGACAACTCTTCTTCCTCCTCGTCTTCAGTTGAATCCAATTCAATATCCAGCTTGCGGATATCTGATAGGGAGTTTGGCAACTCCTCCTCCCTCCTTCTGTTCAACAGATGGTGGAGCCTCAGCCTGTGGTGCCTGAATCTGTTCTGGTTGATGATGATTTGATGCAGGTGGAACCTGTGTGTCAGAGCTATTCAAATGATCCTTTGTATAAGGTGTCTTCTCTTTCTAAACAGGAGCTAGATGAGATGCTTGCTCTAATTCGCAGTCCGACTCCATAGTCTCTTTCTATTTGTATTCAGGTTGAAAATATGTATTAGAGGAGGTATTTTGTATTTTTGTAATCTCCTCTCTATATTTTGGACTACTTGTTTCAGGTAAGTCTGTGGTGCTTTTTGGTTTTTCAACCCAAACCTTCTGTCATTCTATTTTTTTGTTTTGACAATGTTGATTAGTATGTCCAAAACACAAACACTCACCACACTTAGGTGGAACAAATTCATATTCCACCTCTTGCTTATATATATTGCCCTGCTTGTCTATGGCTTTTACTATTTTTAGCAGAACCGTACTAGCTGAAATCTCAACCAGTACCCTAGCATATTTGATTTTTTCGAGTTTTCTTGTATTTTCATCAATGTCAATTGGCCTTCCTACTATACTTGCAAGTTTGCTAATGCATCTCATGTTCCACAAAGCAAGATTCAGATTATTAAATTTGACCCAAATAGGATATGTTGTTAACATAGCATGTTCAAAATTGAAGTCAGCCTCCCATTTACGCATCAGGATAAGTCTGCTATCCATAAACCACAGACTGCCATTGATGATTCGTTGAAAATCCTCCTCCAATTCAAATTTTATCAAGTAAAAACCATTATCACGAGGGTATAGATCCCAAGCCCCTTTCGGTTTCCATGTTCGTTTAATATAAGCATTGAAGTGAATGAAATATGGCCTTTTGCCTAGCATATAAGCATAGATTGAGTGTTGCCATAATCGCTTAGATTCAGCGTAGTCTTCCTCGTCTATCAGTTGATATAAATCGTCTCCATTGATTTGTGGTTCATAGTAGTTTGTAATACCCTTAAGTTCTATTTTAGATCCGACTGCCTCTATCCAGGATTTCGCCTTTGGAATCCCCTTATTTGATTGAGAGCCTCAGCGAACGATATCTTAGTCTTTCCCCTATGCATAACCTCCTTCCAGGCTCCGCCGTCGTTATCATCTTCCGCCCCTAAGGTTTCGGGAATACCATATTCGGCCGCCATTTTTCTCGTTTATAAGATCATTTCTTGTTCATAGTAGGTATGGATGTATATATCATTTCAACCAGTATCTAAAATTAAAATTTTCAAATAAAAGAAATATCTAAAATTAAAATTTTCAAATAAAAGAAATATCTAAAATCAAAATTTTCAAATAAAAGAAGACCGCTCAGGTTTATCATTCCAACCTAAAACGATTTCCCTAATTTATAAGATCATTCGGGTATGTATCATTTCAACCCATAGTGATAACAAAGATATAGGCATAAATAAATATCCAATAATCCAAAATTTTAACCAATAACATCCATCACAATCGACATTCAAATTAGCAAATAAATCACAACAATTAATTGGTTATCGTTATTAGATGTTTAACTAGAAATGTAACAGCCCAATTTTTTTAACAAGTATTTTTCACTTGTATTTTTCTAAAAAAAAAACTTTGGGGTTTATTTAAAGCGATTAAAAATAAAAATATAAAAAAAAAACAATTGACCAAATTTTTAATTAAATAATAAGATCTTTGAAATTTTGACATGGTTAAGAATTAACTTTAATTTGGAAATTTGGGGTTTTGTCGAAGATGGTAAATAACTTAATGTCTAGCAAAATCAAGTTTTAATTAAGAAAACATTAATAGCTTAGGTGGTTAAGACATCTGGGCTATTCACGTCAGGTCACGAGTTCGAGTCTTGGCATGGTCAGAATTTCCAATTTTTTAGTATATAAATGAACTGGGTAATTACGCCTTAAAAAGGGCGCCTAAATTTAGGGAATAAATACCGTGTATATATATATATATAAGATTATATATAAGAAAACGTATAGAACTTTAATCCGTTATTTTTCTCTTTCCAGTAAAATTTACTTCCCAATTTATATACATATATAATTTGATTTAAATCATTTCCTTAAAATACTAAATATGGAAATTTAAAGTGTGAAACGGTTAAATTTGTTAAAAGACAACTCCATTTGAATTTTAATAAAAGGAATTTTGTATATATATATAATATGTTAAAACCAATTAAGTTTGTTAAGTAATAATTTTGAAGAATTTAGTGTATTAATGAACTGTTGGATTTCGCGTTTATAGGACGCGTAAAATTTATGGTACAAGTAACGTAATAAACGTATAAAATTTAAAACGTTATTTTTATATAAATCTTGGGTGTTTTATATTACGTCAGTTTGGCGTATTTTAAAAATCATATTTCAACATCCATATGTATTTAAAATATCGTATCAATGGTCTGTATACAAAATCAACGCTTACTTTAATCACGCATATAAAGTATAGAATCCAAAGCTTTGTATAACTGGCAATTAATATTTTCGCAAGCCTTATCTCAAATCCAGAGGAATAACGTGCATATCCAGGCATCAAAAAAGCATGCAAATCTGAATTTAAAAGAGAAACGTTCAAATCTGTTTGTAACTGTTCTTTAAAATATAATGATAATAATCAACTCTTCCATTTTTGATTTAAACATACCATATATTTCTTCTTAAATCACGCATATATTATTTGAGAGAAAATCAATTTTGCATTCCTTTGCGCGTGACACAAAATTTTATTCTTTTAACATTTTTGGCATTTGCCTCTTACCTTTTTGTTTCTTGAGCATGTCACTGTATTCATTTATTCACGCAACCTAAATGGACCAATATATTTGATTGCCTAAAATCAACTCATGCATTCAAATTTAACCTTGCCTATCTTTTCAAATTCTCACATTCCTATTTATATCTCTCTGTTTCCACTGCCTTTATTTTGCAAGATAAAATTTTTCGTTCCTATAATCACGCATATAAAGTAAAAATCATATTTAAATATACTTATCGATTAAAATATCAGTTAGTGATTTTTATAACAAACGTTACTTTTGTTTTAACTGTCAAAATTTGTTTTAAACATTTATAACAAACTTTTGTATCCAAATATCTTTTGCCTAAAATCAACTCATGCATTCAAATTTAACCTTGCCTATCTTTTCAAATTCTCACATTCCTATTTATATCTCTCTGTTTCCACTGCCTTTATTTTGCAAGATAAAATTTTTCGTTCCTATAATCACGCATATAAAGTAAAAATCATATTTAAATATACTTATCGATTAAAATATCAGTTAGTGATTTTTATAACAAACGTTACTTTTGTTTTAACTGTCAAAATTTGTTTTAAACATTTATAACAAACTTTTGTATCCAAATATCTTTTGCCTAAAATCAATCTCTTGCCTAATATCAGTTCTTCCAAATGCCGTTTCTTCAATCTACAATCACGCAACTATCAAATAAAAAAAAATGTTGAAATCAAAACTCATAAACTGGCAATGAATATCACGCATATAAAATCAAATCTAATTGCTAACCGTGGTCCCTAAAATCACACGAGCCTTATCCATTCAAACAAGATAAAAACTGGAAATAAATCACTGAGCTCTGCTTGCTTTTTCTTTTTCCATTGATTTCGCCTTAAATCAATTCTTTATCTGCAAAACGTTCAATCTTCTATCAATGCTGCCGTTTTTTTTTCAATCTCTTGCCAAGGTATTCACATTCAAACTTTTTGAACGTACGAAATTTTGCTTTATCAATCAATTGTTTAGGCATGCCAAGATATGTTGCCATTTTTGTACCGAGCCCTTTTGATTTTCTTCACGTGTATATGTTTTCTTGCATCTAGAGCAAACACTCCCCTCTATAAATATATTAGCCTGGTTCGTATTTTATCTCCTCATCTTGCATAACATCATCCACAAGGAGAAAAGCTTCTATCAGGTAATATTACTATTCCTCTTCTTCTTTTGCATCCTCTCCGTTTTCCTTCTTCAGTTTTTTTTCCTTTGCTTTCCCATCTTTTGGCTCGGCCACTCCAACCCTGACTACCACTCTAGTGCTCAGCCAAGTTTCCTACGAGACATATATTTTGAAAAAAAACCTTGTTTCTAGTAGCAGTGGATATGTGTGTTGATGATGAGGTCTTAAGAGAAATGCATTACCTTGCTAATTCATTCAAGTCAGGTCAATAACCTGTAGGAAGCTAGGTTATGGAATTAGTGTAGTTATGATGTAGTAAGTGTTATTCTGGATGTACTTATCACTAATGATTTGTGCATGTTTTACCATCTTGTAACAGTAGATAGCAGAGAGACGCAAGTTGTAGGCAGAGAGTTGCGTGAGTTTTGTTTTGCATAGGATGTTAGACATGTTTAAAAATAAATAAATAAATAAATAAATAAATAAATATAAAACGAGAGTAAAGAAGAATATAACAGAGGGAGAGAAAGAGAGTTTTCAGGGTTCATCAGAATATAACATGTTGACATAGTGAGTGAGCCTTCAGTTGCATATAGGCATATCATATAGGCAGGCTTTTAGTGAAATCTTGACCGTGTTTTAGGTAACTGACTTGGGTAGTTATTCGTTGATGATAGTAAAAAATTTAAAGAAGAAATGATGTATCCGTGCATGTTTTATAAAATATATATATAAGATTCGGTTGAAAAAAAAAGGGAGAAAGCCTGTAATACTTCAGATAACAGAGAAGATGTTAGGTGGAAATGTTTAGTTGCATATAAAAGCATATAACTGCAATATGCTTTATAGTTGCGTGGGACAGTGCATAAGCCTGTAGGTAGTAGAGTATTGGATGCACTTGTACATGCATATATCACGGCCTATAGGAGAAAAACTTCACCATTTTGTTTTAGATGGCCTTTAGGTAAATTTTACCTTGATTTTTGAAATGGCATGGTTCAGTAATGGGTAGGAAAAGTTTCGTTATGTTTTGATAGTATACCCAGTGGAGTGGTCGAGCAAGTCGAACTAATTCTCGTCCTATTTTTAATTTTTGCTTTGGACGTAAATTTCTAAAGTCACGTATCCGGTATTTGGATCTTGTTATAGATTTGAATCTAGGCGTGACATCCGGGATATTTGATCGTTGCTCTCTGTTCGTTTCTTTTCCGGTGGATTTTCGTTTTGAATCAAATTTTTCTGCAGCCTTCAGGTGAGTTTTTTTCTCACCAGACAAACATGCCTATATTTCTGTGAATTATCGCAAGTGTATGTGTAAATTATTATTTAACTGTTATCTGTCTGTAATATAACGTAGGATGTTAAACTCCATTTAAATTGACACCTCATCAGTTATTTATCTGTTGTAATATTTCTGCAGTTATATTGTTAAATGTTTATTTACTGATTTAAATCATCACTGCAAGTTCCCTATAAATTTAAATCGTTAAGGCTGAAATGATAGACCTAAAACGATGATTATTATGCATTTATTCAGTTAACTGTTTAATTTTAACTTGGGATTGCGGGTTTGAAATGATAGAACCCGGGGTTTGTAAAATTGCGGATTGAAATGATATAAATCCGTATCACTTGACCTAGGCTAGAAAATTTTATACAGACCCGTGGTTCCTATAATATTTTTCTGAAATATTTTAAAATTATTTTTAAATGGAAGTTTATAATATTGTGGTTTAATGTATTTAAAGGATTTTATAAAGATTTAAAAATGATTTTTGAATGAGTTAAGATTTTAAATAAATAAATATAACTTATTTGGAAAAATTCTGGATTTTTGTTAAGATGAGATTTCAGTTAAGAAATAATTGATAATAAGTTGTATTTGGAATTTAAACTAAATTGATAAGTTAATAACCTATTACAGCATTTAAATGCTGTCTTTTAAAATTGGACTGTTTAACCCATAAACTTTAGGTAGCATTTCATAGGTGCTGTAGAAATTGAAATTTGATTTATTTAAATTTATAGAAATTTATTTTGGGAATAAGTTAAATTTTTGGAATTTAAATATGTAATTAATAAAAATTAAGAAATGGACTTTGGATAGTTTTAAAGGAAGAAATTGATTTTAAAGTTTGTTAAAAGCAATAAATTCCAAATTAAATTGAATAAGTTGAAATGGTATATTATCAAATGAAATGTTTTAATCAAGAATTTGATATTGAAGGTATTTGAAATATATTTGATTTGTAAAAATACCATTTTTAAACTATAACCACGGGTATAATAACGTTTGGTTGGCAAAGAGACCGGGATCGGATATGGACATACTCTTTGTCGATACCGAAAACCACTTTGACTAACCGTGTACGCGGTGGAGATCCCAGAATGAAGTAGGATGGTGGTGACGGTTCCTTTAAGGTAAATACGTGGACCCGACTCCCGTGAGTTGGCATAAGGTGGCTAAAACAGGAGCGATTCTCGGATTAATGAGGTAGCACCTCTGATCGAACGCACTTCTTCGTATGCCATTCTATTACTCCTGTGATTGTTTTGGTGCGCACCTTTGATTTGGGAGTGTTGTTCGAGGTGGGCGGTAACTGCGGCTACGCGTTTCCACCGGTCCGGATAGCAATTGGTATATCTACCCTGCCATTGCCTAGTTGTGCCGTGTCACCTACCATAGCGAGCCTCCTACGAGTTTCTATTTGTGTCGTACCTATGGAGTATCCTCTGGTAGCTTCCCGATCAGGAGGTATTACGGTGCTGTATAGACTATTGGCATTATTTGTGTTAAGGGCTATATGGGTAACCCCTTAACGCTATTAAAAAGTAAGTTTATTTTACAATTAGACACTATTATAATAGCGCAATATACTGCATAGTAAATAGTTTAACGGATCCTTAGAGGATGGGCGGTCCCAAGCATCCTTTAAGTTACTTGCTCTATATTACAGTACACTTGAATTAGCTTACACTATATAAGTATGTATGTCCTGACTCGAGTGTTTATGTTTTATTTTACGCTCGGGTCAGCCTGAGTTGCAGTTCAGTCATCATCCCGGAGCTAGGACTTCTGTTGATCCTTTCAAGTTGTTGGCTTCTCTCTGTCCGCTATCTTATTTATGAAAACAAGACTTTGGGATTTTTATTTGATGATTTAAACTATATTTGGGATGGAAGACTTTGTAATTTGTATTTGTTGAGACTATTTATAGTGGCTTCATGAACCACTAAGTATTTTTAAATTCCGCTGCGAGTATTCTGATT
Organism: Allium cepa; assembly: GCA_030765085.1. Lineage (NCBI taxonomy): Eukaryota > Viridiplantae > Streptophyta > Magnoliopsida > Asparagales > Amaryllidaceae > Allium > Allium cepa. Next base: position 376,738,347 of record CM060931.1, read on the forward strand.
CTTTCTCTGTGATTCTGTGATTAATTATTTACTGTATATTTTGAGATTTGCCAAATTTATTTTTTACAATGCGGTATTTTGAACAATTCAAGTCCGACATGTGCGGATGCGAATGGTTGAAAACATCGGGTCATTACATCTGGTATCAGAGCTTTGGCTCTAGGCAAAACTTAGAATGTATGGTAAATTTGATTTACAGAATCACTTTCATTCGAGGTTGAATCTCTTCCTTTTTGAATTTTGGAACGTTCCCTGCGGTTCCGAAGTTCATTCGTGTCCCTCACTATTTATTTTTCTTTCGATTCCGGAGTATCCCATAACTCCACTTAGGATGATCTTTATAGTGAATTGGCGGTTTCGCCAATATTCTAATATAGCGGTGAAACTCCTTTACAACTAGCATTGATTCACCGGAGATTTATATTTATCCTCGGTTTAGATACTAGTATCTTTGGTTATTCTGTACTCTATCTCTTCAGATCGAATGTAGATTTACCCCAGAAAATCCACATCGATCTGACTCTTTAAGTCACGGTTGACCAGGTTAAGGTTGCCCGCGATTTATATAAACTTATCTGGTTTCTTATTCTGTTATTTAACCATCGGATCTTCTGATTCCAACTTATCTTTAAATCAAAATTCTCTTCAATTTGAGTCCTTCAAAATTTGAATCTCTATCCTTGTTTGAAAATTTTATTCCTATTTGGGAAAAATCTAATATTATATATATAAGTATAATTTTCAAAATTTAACTAGTTGTTTAGAGATAATAGTGTTTGGTTTTATTTATTGTTTTGTAAACCATTGGTTTTGTCTTATATAAATAATTGGACTATAAAACATGGTTATAAATTTATTTGGAAACAGAAATGGATTTAAAACAAGAATTTAAGAATTTAATATCTGATAGTTTCAAACCTTGTGTTTAAAGTCTTAAAAGGATATATTATTATTTAAATTATTTTCGAATATCAATTTGTTTCCAAAGAATTTTAAAGTTTTAAAAATCAGTGCTCTTCTCTTTGTCGCTAGAAAATAATTTCGGGGATGAGTACAACATCATCGACATTCATTTTCGAGTATCGAAGTAAAGAGACCATGTTGTAGTTTTGCTTCAAAAGTTTAATTGATTTGAATTTCTAAATGTGACTTAATTTATAATATATATAGATATATGATTTAAATTTGATTTGACATATGCAATATGTATGTATTTATTTATCTCTAAAGGGTTTGAAGTTAATTGGAAATTTAATTCATAAATTTATGGTAAAAGGTGATTCTAATGATAAAATAAAGTCAAATTTGGAATGAATATTTAAACTTGAATAATATAGTTGGAAAATTTTACTTGTATAATTGCATGTCAATATAACTTACCTAAATCATTCAGAAATTAACTATGTAATTGGATAATGTATAATATAAAAGGATTTTATAAATAAAAATTTGAGTGGTTATAATAATTGTTATACATTTAAAGTTTCAGTTACAACAAGACAAATAGAGGTAAATAGAAATAAAATAATAATTGAATAATATACAATATCAAATGGTGTTAAAAGAAATTTAGAAATATATTGGAATAGTTATATTAAATATAATCTACTTAATATGTGCGATAAGATATATTAAGTAGAATATATTTAATAATAATCTGGAATAAAGAAGAATTAAATTTGTTGAATAAAGATGATTATGATAAATGACTATACAAATTTCATATTTTAGAAAATAATTGGATAATGTATAATATAAAAGGATTTTATAAATTTGAGTGGTTATAATAAATGTTATACATTTAAAGTTTCAGTTACAACAAGACAAATAGAGGTAAATAGAAATAAAATAATAATTGAATAATACACAATATCAAATGGTGTTAAAGGAAATTTAGAAATATATTGGAATAGTTATATTAAATATAATCTACTTAATATGTGCGATAAGATATATTAAGTAGAATATATTTAATAATAATCTGGAATAAAGAAGAATTAAATTTGTTGAATAAAGATGATTATGATAAATGACTATACAAATTTCAGATTTTAGAAAATAATTGGATAATAAGATAATTAATTTGGAAATAGTTAAGATTGATTTAACTTCTATAAAAATCAAATGAATTAAATCAATTATTGAATATTAATTAATTGAATTTATATGGTTTAGATATTGAGAAAAATATTTGACATAGATGAGAAAAATATTGAGAAAAATAAATTTAATTATAGTTTGGAATAAAGAAGAAACTAAATGGGGAATTTAGTTTATTTTGGGAAATGGTAAATTTACTTTAACAATTAAGTTAAATTACCATTTCAAATTTGGATTAACATTAAACATTTTAAATTAGAATGTTATAATACCTTGGGTAAAATTTGGAAAAAAAAAATTGAATGATTTTTCTTTTTTTAGTGTAGGGATATTATACAAGTAAATATGTAAATAAATAAATGTTAAAATTTTAAGTATAAATAGATGAAATCAATGATTAATTTAAAATTGAATTTTTATTGTTTAGATTAATGATTCTAATTTAAGTTTCAATTTAGTTTTCTTTCAGGTTGTTTCTATTCCCCTACCTTCTTCCTTTTCGAGGACGAAAAGTTCTGAGTGGGGGAGAGTGTAACAGCCCAATTTTTTTAACAAGTATTTTTCACTTGTATTTTCCTAAAAAAAAAAACTTTGGGGTTTATTTAAAGTGATTAAAAATAAAAATATAAAAAAAACAATTGACCAAATTTTTAATTAAATAATAAGATCTCTGAAATTTTGACATGGTTAAGAATTAACTTTAATTTGGAAATTTGGGGTTTTGTCGAAGATGGTAAATAACTTAATGTCTAGCAAAATCAAGTTTTAATTAAGAAAACATTAATAGCTTAGGTGGTTAAGACATCTGGGCTATTCACGACAGGTCACGAGTTCGAGTCTTGGCATGGTCAGAATTTCTAATTTTTTAGTATATAAATGAACTGGGTAATTACGCCTTAAAAAGGGCGCCTAAATTTAGGGAATAAATACCGTGTATATATATATATATATAAGATTATATATAAGAAAACGTATAGAACTTTAATCCGTTATTTTTCTCTTTCCAGTAAAATTTACTTCCCAATTTATATACATATATAATTTGATTTAAATCATTTCCTTAAAATACTAAATATGGAAATTTAAAGTGTGTAACGTGCATATCCAGGCATCAAAAAAGCACGCAAATCTGAATTTAAAAGAGAAACGTTCAAATCTGTTTGTAACTGTTCTTTAAAATATAATGATAATAATCAACTCTTCCATTTTTGATTTAAACATACCATATATTTCTTCTTAAATCACGCATATATTATTTGAGAGAAAATCAATTTTGCATTCCTTTGCGCGTGACACAAAATTTTATTCTTTTAACATTTTTGGCATTTGCCTCTTACCTTTTTGTTTCTTGAGCATGTCACTGTATTCATTTATTCACGCAACCTAAATGGACCAATATATTTGATTGCCTAAAATCAACTCATGCATTCAAATTTAACCTTGCCTATCTTTTCAAATTCTCACATTCCTATTTATATCTCTCTGTTTCCACTGCCTTTATTTTGCAAGATAAAATTTTTCGTTCCTATAATCACGCATATAAAGTAAAAATCATATTTAAATATACTTATCGATTAAAATATCAGTTAGTGATTTTTATAACAAACGTTACTTTTGTTTTAACTGTCAAAATTTGTTTTAAACATTTATAACAAACTTTTGTATCCAAATATCTTTTGCCTAAAATCAACTCATGCATTCAAATTTAACCTTGCCTATCTTTTCAAATTCTCACATTCCTATTTATATCTCTCTGTTTCCACTGCCTTTATTTTGCAAGATAAAAATTTTCGTTCCTATAATCACGCATATAAAGTAAAAATCATATTTAAATATACTTATCGATTAAAATATCAGTTAGTGATTTTTATAACAAACGTTACTTTTGTTTTAACTGTCAAAATTTGTTTTAAACATTTATAACAAACTTTTGTATCCAAATATCTTTTGCCTAAAATCAATCTCTTGCCTAATATCAGTTCTTCCAAATGTCGTTTCTTCAATCTACAATCACGCAACTATCAAATAAAAAAAAATGTTGAAATCAAAACTCATAAACTGGCAATGAATATCACGCATATAAAATCAAATCTAATTGCTAACCGTGGTCCCTAAAATCACACGAGCCTTATCCATTCAAACAAGATAAAAACTGGAAATAAATCACTGAGCTCTGCTTGCTTTTTCTTTTTCCATTGATTTCGCCTCAAATCAATTCTTTATCTGCAAAACGTTCAATCTTCTATCAATGCTGCCCTTTTTTTTTCAATCTCTTGCCAAGGTATTCACATTCAAACTTTTTGAACGTACGAAATTTTGCTTTATCAATCAATTGTTTATGCATGCCAAGATATGTTGCCATTTTTGTACCGAGCCCTTTTGATTTTCTTCACGTGTATATGTTTTCTTGCATCTAAAGCAAACTCTCCCCTCTATAATATATTAGCCTGGTTCGTATTTTATCTCCTCATCTTGCATAACATCATCCACAAGGAGAAAAGCTTCTATCAGGTAATATTACTATTCCTCTTCTTCTTTTGCATCCTCTCTGTTTTCCTTCTTCAGTTTTTTTTCCTTTGCTTTCCCATCTTTTGGCTCGGCCACTCCAACCCTGACTACCACTCTAGTGCTCAGCCAAGTTTCCTACGAGACATATATTTTGAAAAAAAACCTTGTTTCTAGTAGCAGTGGATATGTGTGTTGATGATGAGGTCTTAAGAGAAATGCATTACCTTGCTAATTCATTCAAGTCAGGTCAATAACCTGTAGGAAGCTAGGTTATGGAATTAGTGTAGTTATGATGTAGTAAGTGTTATTCTGGATGTATTTATCACTAATGATTTGTGCATGTTTTACCATCTTGTAACAGTAGATAGCAGAGAGACGCAAGTTGTAGGCAGAGAGTTGCGTGAGTTTTGTTTTGCATAGGATGTTAGACATGTTTAAAAAAATAAATAAATAAATAAATAAATATAAAACGAGAGTAAAGAAGAATATAACAGAGGGAGAGAAAGAGAGTTTTCAGGGTTCATTAGAATATAACATGTTGACATAGTGAGTGAGCCTTCAGTTGCATATAGGCATATCATATAGGCAGGCTTTTAGTGAAATCTTGACCGTGTTTTAGGTAACTGACTTGGGTAGTTATTCGTTGATGATAGTAAAAATTTTAAAGAAGAAATGATGTATCCGTGCATGTTTTATAAAATATATATATAAGATTCGGTTGAAAAAAAAAGGGAGAAAGCCTGTAATACTTCAGATAACAGAGAAGATGTTAGGCGGAAATGTTTAGTTACATATAAAAGCATATAACTGCAATATGCTTTATAGTTGCGTGGGACAGTGCATAAGCCTGTAGGTAGTAGAGTATTGGATGCACTTGTACATGCATATATCGCGGCCTATAGGAGAAAAACTTCACCATTTTGTTTTAGATGGCCTTTAGGTAAATTTTACCTTGATTTTTGAAATGGCATGGTTCAGTAATGGGTAGGAAAAGTTTCGTTATGTTTTGATAGTATACCCAGTGGAGTGGTCGAGCAAGTCGAACTAATTCTCGTCCTATTTTTAATTTTTGCTTTGACCGTAAATTTCTAAAGTCACGTATCCGGTATTTGGATCTTGTTATAGATTTGAATCTAGGCGTGACATCCGGGATATTTGATCGTTACTCTCTGTTTGTTTCATTTCCGGTGGATTTTCGTTTTGAATCAAATTTTTCTACAGCCTTCAGGTGAGTTTTTTTCTCACCAGACAAACATGCCTATATTTCTGTGAATTATCGCAAGTGTATGTGTAAATTATTATTTAACTGTTATCTGTCTGTAATATAACGTAGGATGTTAAACTCCATTTAAATTGACACCTCATCAGTTATTTATCTGTTGTAATATTTCTGCAGTTATATTGTTAAATGTTTATTTACTGATTTAAATCATCACTGCAAGTTCCCTAAAAATTTAAATCGTTAAGGCTGAAATGATAGGCCTAAAACGATGATTATTATGCATTTATTCAGTTAACTGTTTAATTTTAACTTGGGATTGCGGGTTTGAAATGATAGAACCCGGGGTTTGTAAAATTGCGGATTGAAATGATATAAATCCGTATCACTTGACCTAGGCTAGAAAATTTTATACAGACCCGTGGTTCCTATAATATTTTTCTGAAATATTTTAAAATTATTTTTAAATGGAAGTTTATAATATTGTGGTTTAATGTATTTAAAGGATTTTATAAAGATTTAAAAATGATTTTTGAATGAGTTAAGATTTTAAATAAATAAATATAACTTATTTGGAAAAATTCTGGATTTTTGTTAAGATGAGATTTCAGTTAAGAAATAATTGATAATAAGTTGTATTTGGAATTTAAACTAAATTGATAAGTTAATAACCTATTACAGCATTTAAATGCTGTCTTTTAAAATTGGACTGTTTAACCCATAAACTTTAGGTAGCATTTCTTAGGTGCTGCAGAATTGAAATTTGATTTATTTAAATTTATAGAAATTTATTTTGGGAATAATTTAAATTTTTGGAATTTAAATATGTAATTAATAAAAATTAAGAAATGGACTTTGGATAGTTTTAAAGGAAGAAATTGATTTTAAAGTTTGTTAAAAGCAATAAATTCCAAATTAAATTGAATAAGTTGAAATGGTATATTATCAAATGAAATGTTTTAATCAAGAATTTGATATTGAAGGTATTTGAAATATATTTGATTTGTAAAAATACCATTTTTAAACTATAACCACGGGGTATAATAACGTTTGGTTGGCAAAGAGACCGGGATCGGATATGGACATACTCTCTGTCGATACCGAAAACCACTTTGACTAACCGTGTACGCCGTGGAGATCCCAGAATGAAGTAGGATGGTGGTGACGGTTCCTTTAAGGTAAATATGTGGACCCGACTCCCGTGAGTAGGCATAAGGTGGCTAAAACAGGAGCGATTCTCGGATTAATGAGGTAGCACCTATGATCGAACGCACTTCTTCGTATGCCATTCTATTACTCCTGTGATTGTTTTGGTGCGCACCTTTGGTTTGGGAGTGTTGTTCGAGGTGGGCGGTAACTGCGGCTACGCGTTTCCACTGGTCCGGATAGCAATTGGTATATCTACCCTAACATTGCCTAGTTGTGCCGTGTCACCTACCATAGCGAGCCTCCTACGAGTTTCTATTTGTGTCGTACCTATGGAGTATCCTCTGGTAGCTTCCCGATCAGGAGGTATTACGGTACTGTATAGACTATTGGCATTATTTGTGTTAAGGGCTATATGGGTAACCCCTTAACGCTATTAAAAAGTAAGTTTATTTTACAATTAGACACTATTATAATAGCGCAATATACTACATAGTAAATAGTTTAACGGATCCTTAGAGGATGGGCGGTCCCAAGCATCCTTTAAGTTACTTGCTCTATATTACAGTACACTTGAATTAGCTTACACTATATAAGTATGTATGTCCTGACTCGAGTGTTTATGTTTTATTTTACGCTCGGGTCAGCCTGAGTTGCAGTTCAGTCATCATCCCGGAGCTAGGACTTCTGTAGATCCTTTCAAGTTGTTGGCTTCTCTCTGTCCGCTATCTTATTTATGAAAACAAGACTTTGGGATTTTTATTTGATGATTTAAACTATATTTGGGATGGAAGACTTTGTAATTTGTATTTGTTGAGACTATTTATAGTGGCTTCATGAACCACTAAGTATTTTTGAATTCCGCTGCGAGTATTCTGATTCTGTGTCTGTGATTCTGTGATTAATTATTTACTGTATATTTTGAGATTTGCCAAATTTATTTTTTACAACGCGGTATTTTGAACAATTCAAGTCCGACATGTGCGGATGCGAATGGTTGAAAACACCGGGTCGTTACAAGAAATTATATTCAATATTAATTACATGGCTATGAAATTCAATATCAATTCAAATTAAATCCACATGACAAATTAAAACACCAAACAGTAATTAATAAACTTCTAATCACGTCATAAATCTTATTTAACGAACATAAGATAATTTAGTAGTTGTGAGTGGGTTAAAACACTGACCATTGATTTTTCGACGATTAAAAATCCAATTAAATGCCCAAATTTGAATGGCGAACAAACCAGAAACTAGGTAAGTTTAAGAAAATATACGAACCACCATATTACTGAATTTATAGAAGTAACTAACAAGAAAGTTGTTGCAAATTCTTTTCTCTCCATTTTCAAAAAAAGAATCACATAAAAAGCATCGGTCTTTAGTAAGTTATGGTCAATACAAACAGAGATGTTTTCTAAGTTGAAAATCGGAGTTCAAATGTACTTCGAAAAGATTTGAGTTTTTGGCATAGAAAATTAAGAAATTTGAAGAACTGATCTAAACAAAAGTTGAACCCACTAGAAAAATAAATGGTTTGATTAAAAGAATCGCATAATTTGGTTTATTCCTGAAAGAGATACGATTGATACAATATGGGAAATTTTCGTCCAAAATTGGACCCGAGAAATGACTTGAAAAATGGAGTTTATGATATAGAAATATTCGAAATGGGAAGAAGGGTTCAACAACAAAGTTGTTGCCATTGAAATTATACACGGTTTCAAAAATAATATTATTTGGTTTGGAGTAGTTTATTGGAATATAGAAGGCATGGAAATAAGGGGAAGGAAGAGGGAAAAAGAGAAGGGGGAAAGAATGGAAAAAAAGAGAAAGAAGAGAAGTGGAAAGTGGGGTTTGGCCATAGGTTATTGCCATGGGTTGTGGGTGGTGATGGAGGTGGGTGGTAGTAAGAGGAGAGAGGTAGGCTGGGTTTTGAAGGCGGAAGGATGGAATTTGATTTGGAGATTTAGGAGTTTTAGGGTTTGGAGTTTTCTATAGATTTGAGGAAGAAGAAGAAGAGTACGCAAAAAGTTTCTCAAATGGAGAACTTTTGTACATACTTGGTTTTAGTCAAATAGCAAAATAGAAGGTCAATTTATGAGAAAAGGAAGGATCCAAAGTCTCTTGGGGTTCCTAGGGTCTTTTGGTTTACTAAGGTGTGACATCTCGGAATTTTGACCCTATTATTATAATAAGTTTTTAATCTAATTTAATTAAAATATAAGATTTTCATTTATAAATAAATAAGAATTTGGATATTATTAGTTTTATATTGATTATAAAGGAATATAACTTCAAAATATAAAGTAGACTCTTTTAACAATATTCAAAAAAATTAAATCTGTTTTATTTATTTAAAATAAAATTTAAGTATGAATGACATTTAATATCAGATTTATGTATGCAGTTAATAATAAGAACAAGCTCAATAACATAATCATATTCATAAATACATTAATGCACATATAAGTATACAAATCAAATATTTGTAATATTTAACTTTAAATAAAAATAAGATTTAAGCAATGTTTCTGACAATAACTTTTATAACTAAAATAACATAAGCTTATAACTATTTAACATGAGTTCCTATATAAATATAAATACTTATAAATATGGTTATAAACATAAACTTCTTTATATTTAACATAAATAATAACATAAAGGTAGGATTACAAACATAAGTACCAATATAATAGGTATAAGATATAAATAGAAATGAAAACATTTAGTTCAAACACAAATGAGAACCTGCGTATGTCTTATACAAATAATTTGGCCAGCAAAGCATTATTAGTATAAACTGTATAAACATAAGGAATCAAACTTGCTCAGCAACAATGAAGAAAACCTTGAAGACCTGCAAACATCAATTATATGTTAACTTAAGTTTGAAGTCAAAATGTATAAAAAAAACTGTAAACATCTTAGTTCCAACATAGGTTCTGCAAAATATCTTTATAAAAGTAAAATAAGTGCCAGCAAAATATTAGTACAAATTCTACAAATATCTTTGTAAAGTTATGTGTCAGCAAATATTAATTTGTGTAAACTTATATGCACAGTAGTACAAGCCAAATCTGCACACATTAATAGGATGCTAGCATAAATAATAAAACAAAACCTGCAGCTCACATTTTTGTTTATATGTTCACATAAGTATGTTCAAATAAAACACAATCTGCAAATATCTTTGCATCATGGGTTTGTGTCAGCTAGCATTTAATTGTGTGTTAACTAAAATGATAACACAACCATTTAATTAGCCTACTTTTATGTACTGCAAAGAAGAAAAAAATAACTCCTAGCCGAAATTGTTGAACCATGTCAGGTTTTAGTACATAGGAAATTAAGTAAGATATTTATCAAGTGGAGGCTTATTCAAGAAGACTCCATTGTTCAAGTTATAGATAAATGTATTTATCATTCCTTATTGCATTAAGTTCAGTCATGAACTCATGAAACAAAATTGAGAAGAAGCAAAGTGTAAACAAAACTTAATATCTCTAGTTCAAATACAAATTCAAGCAAAGAAGAATAAACAAATTTCAAGTCAAAATGAAGTGCAGAAAGCAAAGAGGTTACTGGAAAATTCAAAATTTTGCAACTGCAGTCTTCTTTCCATCCTCTGTTTCAAGTTTCTTCAACAATCTTTTGGTGAGTAAGCAGTTTTAAAAATATAACTTTAATAAGTAATTTGAGAGGAATTGATATGTTGAATGTTCTGAGATGTTTACTGTAAGTTGTGCATATAATTGTTCTTCCAGGTTTCAATTGTTTTTACTGAGACAAAAAGAAATAAATAAAAGACAGTAAATATAACCAACCTTATTTAAGATTCTTGACTTTAATTAGTTACTTATCTAATAAATTAGTTTAAGTTTCAGATTTAGGTGTGGAGTATTTTTTTTAGTATCTGTAAACACTGTAAACTTCAATTTACAGTAAACATGAAACAAAGATTAAAATTCGAATATCTCGAATTACAAACTTGAATTTATAAGTTGAAACTACATACAAAACCATGATTTTTAAGACAAAAATCAAGATTTTTGATCCACTTTTCACAGTGCAGTTAGACAGTGATGCAAAATTACATTTATGTGAATATCAGAGGATTCATACAATAATCTTTGATGAAATTTCACATGTAACTAGTATATTGATTAGAGATTGACAGAAAAATATTTAGAGAAATTTCGAATGCGCGAATTGTTGAGGGTTATCAATAATAGGGTTTAAGGGTCTGTAAATTTTGGAGCAGTTCATTTGATTCGCGCGACGCATCAGCTCGACCGAGTGCTATGGGATTTGGGTAGATGCTAGAGTAGGGTGTCGACAAGCCATGGTCGAAGTTTTATCATTTCTGGTGGTCGCGATCGAAATCGCGAAGCGAATTTTATGTATTGGGTTTGAGTTTCTGTTCGACTTTAGGGTCGAATTTTGATTTCGTGCGTATGGGGTTGAACTGGATTTTGTTATCGAGTAAGTGGAGGATTTTCGACTTGTGGGTGGAGTCGCGAGATGTTAGCGCGGTGGTGGACCGCCGTGCACGTGCACGGCGGCGGAGATAATGGTGTTTTGGGTCGACTCGAGGAAAACTTGAGTAGGTACGTGGAACGCTTCGAGTTTGATGTTGGGTCGAGTGTTTATGCGCGTGAGATTTTAAGTTTTTAACAGTTTATAAAGAAACTTAAGTTTGGAAAAAAAAAAGTATCAGTGAAAGGAAGGAACAGGGGAGAAGAAGAGAGGCAGGGGAGGATCGCGTGAATATTTCTAGGTGGATTCGAGTCCTACTCGAGGCGAGCTCGAGGTTGTCTTCGGGTTTGAGAAGGCAGAAATTTAGGCTAACTGTAATATGATAGTAAAAGTAATTGAGTATAAACTATGTTATTAAGTATGAAACAATTTGACTTTGATAATCTTGAATGCTTTGCTGAAACAAAAATAGAGTAGTTAATTTAAAATGGAAATTAATTATGTAGGTAATAAAATTTATAATTGTGATTTAAAAAGTAGATCAAACTTAATTCAAATTAATAATTAAAGATTTTAATAATAGTCTTGTATAAAATCATATGTAATCAAGAATTCAATTAATCATTTGAAGTTGATTAATTAACAAATCAGAGATAACTGATTAAATAAATAATTAATGGTGGAACGATTAAGTTAATTAATAATTAATGATTAATTAAGCAATTAATAATAATTAATTGTGTAATTAAGTTTTATAAATCAATAATTAAGGTTATTGATTAGTAATTAAGAATTTATTTCATTAATTAAGGAATAATTAATAAATTGAAATAAGTTAATTAATCGTAATTAGTTAAGCATGAATAAAATATAATTTATGTTTAAGTATGCAATTAAGTTTAAAAAAAATCAAAAATGTTGATTTAAATCGATGATTATATTGATTGCCTCTGATGATTATTTATATCCTGTGATGTTCTGTGATATTCTGTTTATATCTGTGATGATTGTGCATGATTTATCTGTGTTAAATTAATGTATGATTTATCTAATGTTATTTATCTGTATTAAATTGCTATATGAATTCAATTGTTAAATTTAAACTATTAAGTTAATTAGACAACTTGGACTTTAAAATGGCGTTTGGATTTCGATGAGACCGGGATCGGGTATCCAATTGTTATTCTGAAAACCACATCGATCCAAATTAAACGTTAGGTCGTGTAATCTCAAGTGAAGATCGAGATGGTGTTTTCAGAATGCAAGGGTTATCGTCGTTAACTCTGAGGGTGATTCCAAAACGAGTGTAACGAGATAATGCCTTCGGTTTCGTTCGAACCCGGAACGAACTTGTATGGATTGAATGCTTTCAGCACATCGTCAGGCGGACGATGAGCATTCTAAGTGATATGTCCTATAAAGGTAATCGCAGCCTCAAGCCTCATCAACCGGGAATGGCTAAAACAGGGGAGGTGCAGCAAGGTTAGGTGGGTCATGCCCAAGCAGGACGAGATATACCCCTGTCTAGATGTCCCTTTATTCGGCTGTGTGGGCGGTTGGATGTACACCAACTGCGGGGTTATCTTGTTCGGGACTGTTCAGTAAGGAATGGTTCCGGCCTTGTGTTGCAGGGGAGTTAGGGTGGCTCCTCGGTACTGTGATCTAGACCACGTACTGTGACGGGCGGTACCCCAGTAGCCCTGCCATTGTGTGGGATCCAATTTCCTATAAGCGTCGTACGTTTTGATTGTGCCCAACTATGTTGAAATGTGAGATGTAAGCATTTCAGCTATTTCTGTATTTTACTTGAAAACCCTAGACACTATTATAATATCACTGGATTTCCTATAAAATGTTTTGGTTAGCGTAAGGTAAAAACTTACCCGTATTTATTTGTGGGGAGTCTTACGTGATACCTTTCTTTTAAATGATTTCAAAGTTAAGCAACTTTAACCCGTTTACTCATACCAGACCCATGTCTGACCCGGAGTTTATTTTTGTTTTTCATAAACTTTCGGGTATCCAAATTTTTACGGGTAGCCAAGGGATTCAGGTTAGCTTTGACGACTTCTGGAGGAGCAATGGAGCAAGCGGCTTCAGCGTTGTAGGCATATATATCTTTATAGTTCCGCTGTGTTAGTTAGTTTATGATATTTGAGATGTATGTTCTGACTGATATGTATATGACAGTCATGTTGTATGATATTGTTTAACTTTGATGTATATATAACTATGTAATATTTATGTTGATATATTATATTTTATTCCGTTCCGCTGTGAGATTCTGATGTTGTTGTTCTTTCTTTCTTTTCTTTCCTATTTCTATCCCTTTCTTTCTTATTGATGACACGACTTTCTGGGCATAGAAAGCCGGGTCGTCACAGGTGGTATCAGAGCGCTAGGTTGAGAGAATACCTAGGCTCTTGAGTGATTTCTTTCTTGAGAGAGCGTATTTGTAATTTATATATATATATATATATATATATATATATATATATATATTTCTACCTATTTATTGGGTTACCTGTTCGGGTATTGCAATATAAGTTATAAGGTAGATGTAGTGGTGTGTGACACACGACTACTGATGATTGGAGTTTGGATATTTGTAGTGGGAGTGTATTTGTCGAGACTGTAGACCTATTACCGTCTCGAGTGAGCTTTGGATGATGTTAGGATTTCATTGTTGGAATGTAATTTTGGATGAGCTTGAGTTTGGATCTATCGGATGGACATGACCAAATCATGATATCTTGATATCTCAAGGAGTTGTAGCTGTGTGATGAGACACAGTGAATTTGGATGTCTCCGAAGATGTTTCTTTGGAACTAGTTAAGGAAGTATGTCCGTTTTGGAATTGTGACCAAGTTCAGTAGGGTATTTTTGTTTGATTGAGGCCCAAATTTCGCGAAGAGCTTGGAATAGAAGTCTTTGGGCATTGAGGATTAGCCCTATAGCTGGAAGTGTTCAGTGTGCTGTTGAGAAGGTTTGTTGATTAGAATTTTTCTTGAGGTGATTTCAGAAGTAGCAGAGTGGATTTATTTCTTCGATGGATTGACCTGAACAGTATATGACTGTTCTGGATTGTGAAGAGAGAACAAACTTATTTGGGTAGAATTGCCAGAGTGTCGTGCGATAATTCTGGATTTCACTTGAGTAGTCTTTTCCAAGGAGTTGAGACTTCTCAAGAGAAAGTGAGGAAATCTAAGTGGTTCAAGATTTTCCTGATGTTTTCGAAGAAGTCAAGTGTCTACCGCCACATCGAGAAATTGAGTTTCGTATTGATTTGATTCTAGGAGCTGTGCCGGCGATGCACCTAGAGAGAGAGAAGAGTTGATTAAGCAGACGCAAGACCTTTTGGAACAGGGTTTGATTAGACCCAGTTTTTATTGATTGGGGCTCTGCTGCTGTGTTTGTCACCAAATCGGATGGTTCGCTAAGGTTTTGTGTTGAATAAGTTGTGCTGGTATTCATTGATGATATTTTGGTTTACTCTAAATCGGAAGAAGAGCACAGACAACATTTGAGAATTGTATTGGAGGCTCTGAGGAAGCATGGGTTGAAGGCAAAGTTCTCAAAGTGCCATTTCTGGAAATCGGAAGTTATTTTTGGGGCACATTATTTTGGGTGAAGATATCTCTGTAGACCCAGCGAAAGGAGAATCTATTCTAGAATGGAAGCAACCGATGGGAATTCATAATTTTCGGGGTTTAGCTAGCTACTACAGAAAATTTATTAAGGATTATTCCAAAATTTCTTCGCATCTGACCAAGCTAACAAGGAAAGGAACCAAGGAAATTTGAAGTATATACAGATGCATGTTTAGTTGGATTGGGTGCAGTATTGATGCTCTTAGTAGAAATACTGTTTTATCTCTTTTGGAAGTCGTTCCATCTCTCCAAGAAAGGATTGTTAGTAAGCAAATGGAAGATAAATCTTTTGAGGAAAAAATTCATGGAACTAAGGACGGACAATATTCGGTTTCAAGGTACTTTAAGGATTAATAGTCGTTTGTGTGTGCCTAATATTGATGGACTAAAACAAGAAGTTTTAGCTGAGTGTCATCGTTCCAAATTGAATATTCACCCGGGAATTTCGAAGATGTACAAAGATATGAGGAGAGTTTTCTGGTGGCCGAATATGAAGAAGGATATAGCTGCTTTTGTAAATAGTTGTGCCATTTGCCAACAAGTGAAGGAGATCAACAAAAGTCTGCTGGACTATTGCAACCTTTGGAAATTCTAGATTGAAAAAGGGAAATGATCTCGATGGATTTTATTGATGGTTTTCTTAGGACCAAGAAAGGAAATGAAGGAGTATGGGTTATTGTGGATCGTTTAACGAAGAGTGCCCATTTTATTCCAGTTAAGGCGACTCATACTGCAGTTTCCTTGGAGAAAATTTCCTTGAAGGAGATAGTCAGATTGCATGGTATTCCTATTAGCATAGTAAGTGACCGTGGTCCTATTTTTCACTAGTAAATTTTGGGAAGCTTTGCAATCAGCAATGGGAACTAGTTTGAGATTAAGTACAATCTATCATCCTCAAACGGAAAGCCTTAATCGAATTCTGGAAGATATGCTTCGAGCTTGTGTATTGGACTTTGACGGATCATGGGAAGACCATCTTCATCTAGTAGAATTTTCTTATAATAATAGTTATCAAGTGAGTATTAAGATGACTCCTTATGAAGCTCTGTATGGAAGACCGTGTAGACCCCCATCTTGTTGGATTGAATCGAATGATCGACTTGTACTTGGACCCGACCTAATTCAAGAAGCTTTTGCTAAGGTTGAGCTTATAAAGAAAAGAATGGAAGCTGCTCAAGATCGTCAGAAGGAATATGCAGATAGGAGACGAAGACCATTGGAATTTGAGATCGGAGATTTAGTGTTTATTAAAGTTTCCTCAATCAAAGGTGCTATAAGATTTGGAAAACGGGAAAACTTGCTCCGAAATATATTGGTCCATTCCGAGTGTTGGAAAGAATTGGAACTGTAGTCTATAGGATTGAATTGCCAGAACGGATGTCTGGGATCCACAATGTAATTCATGTGTCTCATTTAAGGAAATTTATTCATGACCCATCATTAGTGGTAGAACCAGTTATTCAGGAAGATTTAGAAGTAGAACCCAACCTAACTGTAGTTAGAAATCCTGTTTAAATTGTAGATCAAGACGAGAAGCAACTCAGGAACATAGTGGTGAAACTCGTCAAGGTACAATGGAGTGAGGATCCCAGAGACTGTACCTGGGAAACTCTTGATAGTTTTAGGAAAGCTTATCCAGATTTATGTCCGGATAGCTAGCAATGTTGTTAGGATTGACTGTTTGATTGTTTGTTTTTGTATGGATGATATGTATGTTTGGATTGTTAATACTAAGTTTTTAAATTAACTGTTGTTTAAATTTCGGGGACGAAATTCTTTTAAGGGGGGAGGAATGTGACGTCCCGGAATTTTGACCCTATTATTATAATAAGTTTTTAATCTAATTTAATTAAAATATAAGATTTTCATTTATAAATAAATAAGAATTTGGATATTATTAGTTTTATATTGATTATAAAGGAATATAACCACAAAATATAAAGTAGACTCTTTTAACAATATTCAAAAAAATTAAATCTGTTTTATTTATTTAAAATAAAATTTAAGTATGAATGACATTTAATATCAGATTTATGTATGCAGTTAATAATAAGAACAAGCTCAATAACATAATCATATTCATAAATACATTAATGCACATATAAGTATACAAATCAAATATTTGTAATATTTAACTTTAAATAAAAATAAGATTTAAGCAATGTTTCTAACAATAACTTTTATAACTAAAATAACATAAGCTTATAACTATTTAACATGAGTTCCTATATAAATATAAATACTTATAAATATGGTTATAAACATAAACTTCTTTATATTTAACATAAATAATAACATAAAGGTAGGATTACAAACATAAGTACTAATATAATAGGTATAAGATACAAATAGAAATGAAAACATTTAGTTCAAACACAAATGAGAACCTGCATATGTCTTATACAAATAATTTGGCCAGCAAAGCATTATTAGTATAAACTGTATAAACATAAGGAATCAAACTTGCTCAGCAACAATGAAGAAAACCTTGCAGACCTGCAAACATCAATTATATGTTAACTTAAGTTTGAAGTCAAAATGTATAAAAAAACTGTAAACATCTTAGTTCCAACATAGGTTCTGCAAAATATCTTTATAAAAGTAAAATAAGTGCCAGCAAAATATTAGTACAAATTCTGCAAATATCTTTGTAAAGTTATGTGTCAGCAAATATTAATTTGTGTAAACTTATATGCACAGTGGTATAAGCCAAATCTGCACACATTAATAGGATGCTAGCATAAATAATAAAACAAAACCTGCAGCTCACATTTTTGTTTATATGTTCACATAAGTATGTTCAAATAAAACACAATCTGCAAATATCTTTGCATCATGGGTTTGTGTCAGCTAGCATTTAATTGTGTGTTAACTAAAATGATAACACAACCATTTAATTAGCCTACTTTTATGTACTGCAAAAAAAAAAAAACTCCTAGCCGAAATTGTTGAACCATGTCAGGTTTTAGTACATAGGAAATTAAGTAAGATATTTATCAAGTGGAGGCTTATTCAAGAAGACTCCATTGTTCAAGTTATAGATAAATGTATTTATCATTCCTTATTGCATTAAGTTCAGTCATGAACTCATGAAACAAAACTGAGAAGAAGCAAAGTATAAACAAAACTTAATATCTCTAGTTCAAATACAAATTCAAGCAAAGAAGAATAAACAAATTTCAAGTCAAAATGAAGTGCAGAAAGCAAAGAGGTTGCTGGAAAATTCAAAATTTTGCAGCTGCAGTCTTCTTACCATCCTCTGTTTCAAGTTTCTTCGGCAATCTTTTGGTGAGTAAACAGTTTTAAAAATATAACTTTAATAAGTAATTTGAGAGGAATTCATATGTTGAATGTTCTGAGATGTTTACTGTAAGTTGTGCATATAATTGTTCTTCCAGGTTTCAATTGTTTTTACTGAGACAAAAAGAAATAAATAAAAGACAGTAAATGTAACCAACCTTATTTAAGATTCTTGACTTTAATTAGTTACTTATCTAATAAATTAGTTTAAGTTTCAGATTTAGGTATGGAGTATTTTTTTTAGTACCTGTAAACACTGTAAACTTCAATTTACAGTAAACATGAAGCAAAGATTAAAATTCGAATATCTCGAATTGCAAACTTGAATTTATAAGTTGAAACTACATACAAAACCATGATTTTTAGGACAAAAATCAAGATTTTTAATCCACTTTTCACAGTGCAGTTAGACAGTGATGCAAAATTACATTTATGTGAATATCAGAGGATTCATACAATAATCTTTGATGAAATTTCACATGTAACTAGTATATTGATTAGAGATTGACAGAAAAATATTTATAGAAATTTCGAATGCGCGAATTGTTGAGGGGAATCAATAATAGGGTTTAAGGGTCTGTAAATATTGGAGCAGTTCATTTGATTCACGCGACGCATCAGCTCGACCGAGTGCTATGGGATTTGGGTAGATGCTAGAGTAGGGTGTCGGCAAGCCATGGTCGAAGTTTTATCATTTCTGGTGGTCGCGATCGAAATCGCGAAGCAAATTTTATGTATTGGGTTTGAGTTTCTGTTCGACTTTAGGGTCGAATTTTGATTTCGTGCGTATGGGGTTGAACTGGATTTTGTTATCGAGTAAGTGGAGGATTTACGACTTGTGGGTAGAGTCACGAGATGTTAGCACGGTGGTGGACCGCCATGCACGTGCATGGCGGCGTAGATGATGGTGTTTTGGGTCGACTCGAGGAAAACTCGAGTAGGTACGTGGAACGCTTCGAGTTTGATGCTGGGTCGAGTGTTTATGCGCGTGAGATTTTAAGTTTTAACAGTTTAAAAAGAAACTTAAGTTTAGATTAAAAAAAAAGTATCAGTGAAAGGAAGGAACAGGGGAGAAGAAGAGAGGAAGGGGAGGATCGCGTGAATATTTCTGGGTGGATTCGAGTCCTACTCGAGGCGAGCTCGAGGTTGTCTTGGGGTTTGAGAAGGCAGAAATTTGGGCTAACTGTAATATGATAGTAAAAGTAATTGAGTATAAACTATGTTATTAAGTATGAAACAATTTGACTTTGATAATCTTGAATGCTTTGCTGAAACAAAAATGGAGTAGTTAATTTAAAATGGAAATTAATTATGTAGGTAATAAAATTTATAATTGTGATTTAAAAAGTAGATCAAACTTAATTCAAATTAATAATTAAAGATTTTAATAATAATCTTGTATAAAATCATATGTAATCAAGAATTCAATTAATCATTTGAAGTTGATTAATTAACAAATCAGAGATAACTGGTTAAATAAATAATTAATGGTGGAACGATTAAGTTAATTAATAATTAATGATTAATTAAGCAATTAATAATAATTAATTGTGTAATTAAGTTTTATAAATCAATAATTAAGGTTATTGATTAGTAATTAAGAATTTGTTTCATTAATTAAGGAATAATTAATAAATTGAAATAAGTTAATTAATCGTAATTGGTTAAGCATGAATAAAATATAATTTATGTTTAAGTATGCAATTAAGTTTAAAACAAATCAAAACTGTTGATTTAAATCGATGATTATATTGATTGCCTCTGATTATTATTTATATCCTGTGATGTTCTGTGATATTCTGTTTATATCTGTGATGATTGTGCATGATTTATCTGTGTTAAATTGATGTATGATTTATCTGATGTTATTTATCTGTATTAAATTGCTATATGAATTCAATTGTTAAATTTAAACTGTTAAGTTAATTAGACAACTTGGACTTTAAAATGGCGTTTGGATTTCGATGAGACCGGGATCGGGTATCCAATTGATATTCCAAAACCACATCGATCCAAATTAAACGTTAGGTCTGTAATCTCAAGTGAAGATCGAGATGGTGTTTTCAGAATGCAAGGGTTATCGTCATTAACTCTGAGGGTGATTCCAAAACGAGTGTAACGAGATAATGCCTTCGGTTTCGTTCGAACCCGGAACGAACTTGTATGGATTGAATGCTTTCAGCACATCGTCAGGCGGACGATGAGCATTCTAAGTGATATGTCCTATAAAGGTAATCGCAGCCTCAAGCCTCATCAACCGGGAATGGCTAAAACAGGGGAGGTGCATCAAGGTTAGGTGGGTCATGCCCAAGCAGGACGAGATATACCCCTATCTAGATGTCCCTTTATTCGGCTGTGTGGGCGGTTGGATGTACACCAACTGCGGGGTTATCTTGTTCGGGACTGTTCAGTAAGGAATGGTTCCGGCCTTGTGTTGCAGGGGAGTTAGGGTGGCTCCTCGGTACTGTGATCTAGACCACGTACTGTGACGGGCGGTACCCCAGTAGCCCTGTCGTTGTATGGGATCCAATTTCCAATAAGCGCCGTACGTTTTGATTGTGCCCAACTATGTTGAAATGTGAGATGTAAGCATTTCAGCTATTTTTGTATTTTACTTGAAAACCCTAGACACTATTATAATATCACTGGATTTCCTATAAAATGTTTTGGTTAGCGTAAGGTAAAAACTTACCCGTATTTATTTGTGGGGAGTCTTACGTGATACCTTTCTTTTAAATGATTTCAAAGTTAAGCAACTTTAACCCGTTTACTCATACCAGACCCATGTCTGACCCGGAGTTTATTTTTGTTTTTCATAAACTTTCGGGTACCCAAATTTTTACGGGTAGCCAAGGGATTCAGGTTAGCTTTGACGACTTCTGGAGGAGCAATGGAGCAGGAGGCTTCAGCGTTGTAGGCATATATATCTTTATAGTTCCGCTGTGTTAGTTAGTTTATGATATTTGAGATGTATGTTCTGACAGATATGTATATGAAAGTCATGTTGTATGATATTGTTTAACTTTGATGTATATATAACTATGTAATATTTATGTTGATATATTATATTTTATTCCATTCCGCTGTGAGATTCTGATGTTGTTGTTCTTTCTTTCTTTTCTTTCCTATTTCTATCCCTTTCTTTCTTATTGATGACACGACTTTCTGGGCATAGAAAGCCGGGTCGTTACATAAGGATCCCATTAGTCTAAAATAAACCCAATAAGACTTAGCAAAAAAAATAGAACACAAATATACACTGCAAATGAAAGAAATAAGCTGCAGGTTATTTAATAATTAGAAAATTATGGTGGAGAGAAAAAAATAAATGTCATTTTTTATTTTGAAAGCTTCAGGCATTAGTAATGCATAATGAAATGTATGTAGAAATGGAGAAGTTTGCAAACCAAAGAAAAGTGAAATGTTTATACGCGAAAATGAGGTGGGAAGAATTAAATACAATCTAAACGTCTAGGCTCAGGTATTAAATAGAAGGAGAATGAACGGATCAAGTATTAATAATGAGATAACTATTTTAAAACGTACATGCAACAATTAATAACAAAAGAAATGAAGGGACCATGTACATCGCACAACATTTTTGAAATTCAATTTGTGAAACGTAGCCAAATTAAGTTCATTAACTCAAATAATATTCAAATTCATACGTATTTAGTTTTTTATCTATGCATAATAAATAAAATTACTTACCATAAAAATGAAAATGTTCAATTTGGTTTTTCCAAAATGATCTTTCATTTCCATTAAAACATCCTTTTTGTTTAACAAAAAGGTGTGTTTCTTTTATTAAATCTATTAATTGCATCAACGTTTTCTTCCCTTCTAATTGAAATATTTCAATTACATTAATTGCAATTACTTACAAAGTTAAATTTCAAAACAAACAACTAAAATGGATGAAAAATAGAATAATTATTTCCTTTAGTCATTTAAACATGTTTATAAATGTGTTGTTTATACGGCAGAGAAATAAACAACTTACTTAAATAAATTATTTTTCTACTCTTATAATCCATCTATATGCTAAAACACGGTTCAAATATACATATATTTCTTCCTCTAAAAAAATCACTCTATTCTTTATTTTAAAGAAATTGAACCTACATTCACAAATGAAACATTCATTTTATTTGATATAAATGTTCTTTTTATTAAACCAACTTTCCTTATATTTTTATAAAACATAAGCTACGTTTAATTACACCTATTAATTCACAACTTGGTGTCCTCTCTATCATTAATTGAAATTATTCAATTACATTAGTTTCAGTTGTTTACAAATGTGAATTTCAATATGGACAAAATAAATGTAATGAGAAATAGAACATTTATTTCCTATCAAATAGTGATTTAAACATACTTAAGCACTATTGGAAACAAACAGTAATTATACATTTCTTACCAAATTATAGTTTCTCATCACTGCAATCAATCTTTCAGCTACCAAACATTTCAATTAAATAAACATATGATTTCTTTTTTAGTAAAGAAACATTTATTATTCCTTATTAACATTTATTATCCCAATCGATTGAAAATTAACAGGCACATAATTGTTAATATCATTCAAACAAATGTTATTAAAATACACACTAACATTTGTTATCATCCTTATATTATTGCAAACATATGTCATTAATAGAAATTTTAATTAAGCTCAAAACTTGTATTATAATTTAATTTGTATTAACAAAATCTTAATTTTTTTATTCCTAACATTTTTATTCAAAAATCTTATTTAATTTAATACTTTTAAATGTTTAAAAATACAGGTCGTTACAAATTATACTTATTTTTTTACCATAAATATAATTTCAAAGTCCTAACCTAATATCCAAACGTAACAGGAATATAACATTTTCTTATAAAATAATTCCAAATCATATATTCAATAATTAATTCAACCAAATGATTCGACAATCAATAATTCATCTCACAAAGTAATTCAATGCAACAACCCGATATTTTCTGCCATTCGCATCCACACATGCCGGACTTGAATTACTCAAAATATCAGATTGTAAATAAATTTGAAGCAAATGCAATACAAATCACGGAATCACAGACATAGAAATATCAGAATAACTCGCAGCGGGTATTAAAATAACATAGTAGTTCATGAAGCTACTATAACAAACACTCAAAACATAATACATAATATCAGTTTGAAAAACATGTACAACAGAAATCTCAAATACATAGCAGTTTATAAATACCAGAGCTGAAATAGAACAACTGAAACTGAAAGGGAACAGAGAACTAGACAAGCAGAATCTCCAGCGATTCCTAGCTTCAGAAAAGAAAACCAAAGCTAAGCTGTAAATATTCAGGCTGACCCGAGCGTAAAGTAAAACACAAAACACTCAAGTCAAGACATATATACTTATATAATGTAAACCAACTCAAGTGAACTGTAATAGTAATGTACAATAACTTAAAGGATGCTTGGGATCGCCCATCCTTTAAGGATCAGCTAAACTATAAATTAAATACATCCCGTGGTTAAAATTTCAAAATAGTAATTTATACTTCGAAATCAAATATCATTTCAAAATTCAATATCACTCAAAAATCCATTTCAAAATATTATATTTTCCTAACCATATTCATTTTTAATTAAAAATACCATTTCAACACACATTTCAAAATAATTTATATTTCAAAACCAATTACTTCATTTTAAATCGTAAAATGAAGTTATTATATTTAATAATTAAATTATTTAAATTCCAAAATTTTAATCTTCCAAAATTCATTTATTCACTTAAATTTATTAAAACAATGAAAATTCAACTTTCGCAGCATTTAGAGAAATGCTACGGAAAGTTACTTTTAAAACAATTCAATTTAATAAAAGACAGCATTCAAAATGCTGTAATAGGGTTACATTAATTCGAATAAAACCTTAGTTACATTCAACAATTATAGCACTTACAAAGTGCTATAACAGTCTTTAATTCAATTTAGCCCTTTAGTTCATTTATATTAACTACAGCATTTACAAATGTTGTATTATCATTTACATTAGAAATAATCGCATTTCAAGAATGCAGTTAATTGACTTCAAATATTCAATATAATTTCACAAACAATTATATTTTTATTTAAATCATTTTTAACTTATAAAATCTCATATTTTCGCTTTTAAAACAATCATTCGAACACCCGTATATACAGGATTTTATAAAGTTAAATTTCCATTTAAAAATCAATATTTAATAATAATTCACTTATTAAATTCCAACATTCAATTTTAAATTCATTAAATTAAATTTTAACTTAACAATTAAGTTTAGATTTTCAAATATAACTTAATTTCATTTTATTTACTTAACTTCAAAATTCACTTTTTAAACAAAATTCATAAATTCCAATTTAAGTTATATTTCAAATTTCAACTTAAATATTCATTCATTTCACATTTTAACTTTATTCAAAAATCATTAATATATTATAAAATCATTTTAAATTCAAAATATCATAAATTTATCATATTTTCGTATTTAATTTAAATTCCAATTATCACCAAATTAAAATTTCCAAAATAACTTATATTTCAAATTTCCAACTTTATCGTTAATTTATTTCACCTATAAATTCTTAGAAAATCAATAATACTTTACAAAAATCATTTTTTATTAAGTTTAAATCAAAATATTATAATATTTACATTTCTAAAATATTTTAAAATTTTCAGAAAAACATATTTTAACTGCGGGTCTTTATTTCGTTTTCTAGCCTAGGTAAAGTGATACGGGTAATATATCATTTCAACCGTAATTTACAAAGAAAACTAGGGTTTTATCATTTCAAACCCACGGTCCCAAGTAAATGAAATAATTTGGAAATCGTTCAGGCCTATCATTTCAGCCTATAACGATTTTCCCCTATTCTAAAGTCTGTTCAGGTATGTATCATTTCAACCCATAGTGATTCTAATCTAAAGTGAACTTGCAGTGTGATAAACTGATATAAATAACAGAACAGCATAATATAACAGTAACATATGATATAACAGGTGTTTAACCATAGGTGAACATCATATGATCATAACATAGCAAAATATAATATGGTGATGCATTTACAGATTCACAGGTGATCGATTAACTATTCATATAAGTATAAAACTGTCTAGTGAGAATAACTCACTGGTATAAGATGGAGATGACAACAAACGAATGCACAACTGAGATCAACAAAAGCACGATAGCATGACAAAGATTCAAGTGGGAGATCCAAAGATTAGTTTCCTTGAATACAATTCAATCAAAACAATACAACAAACATAAGTTTTCAACCCAAAATACGATTAAACAATGTTAGAATTAACTGCATAAAACAAAGCCAAAATCTTTGCACTTGCTTCCAACAAATTATGTTTCAGCCTATGGTCAAAAACATATGGCTATAGTGAGAGTTTGGATCTGGTTTTGGTTGATATGGGTCGGCCAAACATGGGTAGAAGGTGGTGCAAAGTTGTGTGAGCTAGAATACACAAAACAAGGCCACTACAAGTGGTTTCAAGGCCTAAATAGGCTCGGCCAAAAAAATAGTGGGCATGGCCATCTCTGGTGGGGTTAGGGGATGATATGGCAGAGGTGTTAGGTCAGGTAGGGGCCAGAGATGATGGTGTAGGTGGCGGCCAAGGGGGTGTTTGTGGTGGTTGAAGGATTGTGTGTTCGGCTATGCTATTTCAAGAGGAGTTTGTGCCTTTTGGTGGTGGATCATCAAACTAGGGTGGCTCGGCATGGGATGGTCGGTGAGGATTAGGTGGTGGTGACATGTTCAGGTGGTGATTGAGGCGGCATAGCCATTGGAGATGGTAGGGCCGAACCTAAAAAGAAGAAGAAAGCAAGTGCAAAATCAAATAAAAAAAACAATGCAAAGTGAAAATGAAAAAGAAGTTTACCAAAAAAAAATTTTCAAAGGAGAGGCCGAACTTTTTTTCTCAGGTTGAGATAATTTTTTTGTGCGTGAAATGATATGAGATAGTCGGCTGAAGAGAATGCATTAAGGCAACAAAAAATGGATAGGTGTTGGTTGAAGATGAAGAGGTGTGAATACAAAAAGGCTAAAGTAAATCAAAGGTCATAAACTCTTCAAATAACCATATTCTTTTTGTAATTTTAAATAATTGAAACATATATATAAATTTAGATAAAAATAAGAAAATTTAGTAAATAAAAAAAATATTAATTATATATAACTAAATTAAGAAAATAGCAAAGAAAATGAAAACTAGGCTAGAAAAATTGAAAATAAATGGAATAAACTTTGGAAAATTTTTAAATACTTAAAAAATATTTACAAATAAAGATAAGAACACAAAATAAAAATGCATTCACAAAAATAAATAAATAAATTTTAATTAAATATAATTTAAATGAAGAAAATAGAAGAAAAATGGAAACAAGGCTTTAAAAAAATAGGAAATAAATGCAATAAATTTTGAAAATTTTTTATTATCACTTTAAAAATATTTAGAAATGAAATCTTACAATAAAAACAAATTTAAAATAATTTCAAGCAAAATAAAGTCCAATTTAAGTTATATTCAAAAATCTAGGGTTGTTACATCTCCCCCACTCAAATCTTTTCGTCCTCGAAAAGAACAGCAAGGAAAAAAAGAGAAAGAAGATAGAAAAACAAAATAGTACCTGAAACGAATAATTCCTGATTCGAAGCACGAATGCTCTTCTCCGTTTCCCAGGTACGATCTCGATTGTCAGTACTCCACTGTACTTTGACCAGATTAACAGATTTCCTTCTGAGCTGCTTCGTACCTCTATCGACAATACGAAGTGGCTTCCTCTCAATAGTCAGATTAGGCTCAATATCCAAACTATCAAGAGCAGAAGGCTGGACAATAAGAGATGGATCATGAAGATGTCGGCGAAGATGCGAGACATGGAATACATCATGCATTCTAGAAAACTTCTAGGGCAAATCTAAACGATATGCCAAAGAACCAACTCTTTCCATAATGCAGAAAGAACCCTCGAAGAGGAAGAAAGTAGGAATAGCTACAAGGAAAAATAGGTTAGAAGACAAGGATGAACCATATTTTAAAACCATATACATTTCAATTTAAAGTTTTATAACATTTTGAAGATAGTCATTTGATTCAAATCCGATAGTTCGAAGTAAACAATATTTTAAAGTATTTTAAATTATTTAGGAAAGTAAAATAAATGATCAAAATACCCTTTATATAATACTTTATCAACATACTTTTAATACTCGATGTCTTAACAAGTTTACTTTCGTTCCTGCAGTCTCTGGCTATGCGTTGATTAGGTGCAAAGCTAGAATTCCCTAAGTACTTAGTAGACTTGTTTCAACACCCAGTGAAAATACTTGAAAAACCTTTTAGAAACAGATTTCTCAGCCCTGCGAGTTACGCCATGATGACTAGTAGAGTGTAGGATACACATTGGTTACGCCTGGATCCCTCAGGAAACAATCCGTACCCCTAGGCCGTCTCAACTAGGCAGTTTCGCTAATAATGCGACCTACATAGATTGCAGGATACAAAATGGTTACGCCTGGATCCTCAGGAAACAATCCGTACCCCCAGGCCATCTCAGCCAGGCAGTCGCGCTCGTAAGACCATGGAGATCGCCATGGAATTCGATGGACACTCGAGTATCATATCCGAAAAACCCAAATCAGAGAGAATTATATCGATAGAATGAATCCACGGTGTGGCCACAAAGCGGATATCAAGAAGAAGGCACTTTCCATATCTTTATTTCGAAAATATGCATCGTATAGTACCTTTTCAAAATCGCTTTCAAATATCATACTTATATAAAGTCCATTATATATTAGATTTCATTTCAAATCGAATACTTCCCAAAATCAATAGTATATCAAATCACACTTATATAGACTTCGATTATATAAGATTTCAATTTACAAGTTGAGTACCTTTTAAATCGATAGTTTCAAATCACTTCGTGCTTATACAAATCAATTTTATATAAGTTCGATAACTCCCAATCAAAGTATTTAGTAAAAAAAGGTTCTCAATTTCAATTCCTTTCGATATCAGTTCAGTTCCAAAATATATATGATTTCGCCAAATCATTTCCTTCAAATTTCATATATTCAGTTTTAAAGTTTCTTAAAACAACAGATTAGGAAATAATCCAAATTTCCAAATCAAAAAAATTTAGGTCAAACAAATTCATTTCAATTTTAAACATATATTCACTTTCAAAAATCATAATACTTTCAAAGTTATAAATCTTTCAAAACCAAAATACTTGAAATCATTACACTTTGAAAATCATAACCTTTCGAAATCATACATTTGAAATCATAAAATATTCCTTTAATTCTTTACGTTTCACAAATTTATTCAATTAAACCCAAATCTAAAATTTCCAATTTTAATTCAATTCAAACCATTAGTTTCAATTCAATTTAGTTTTCCAACAAAACCATTTCGAATATTATCAAATTTCAAATAAAGATTTGATCCATAAAATAAACTATTCAATCTTTAATATACTTCAAAGCTAAATATACCATATTTCAATACTAAATTTTATAATTTCGCATATCTCCAATTTTACTTCGTTATTACTTAGTTTTGAAATATTCATTTCATACATCCATCATTTTTAAATAAACTCGAATTACAAGTAAACCAAATATCCTTTCATACAAATATAAACATCAAATATTCATTTATGAAAATCAATTATCCTTTCAAATTCACATTCTTTATCAAAGTAAAGATTAAATCATTTCCAAACCATTTCAATCATCAAAATATCTAACATGGTTACAAAGTTTAAAACCATCTCTTATTAAAACCTTCAAACTATTTATTTCTGTACGAAAAATCCAATTTACCATTGGAAAGATTTTTATTCTATATATATACTTTATTCAAAACATTTCAAATCTATATTTCATACCAGTATAATTCAACATAATCTTATTTATTTCACTCAACAAACAGTTTCAAACTTATATAAATCATATTACTTTATACTTTAATCATACCAAACTAAACTTATATTCTTTATCAAATACCGTATACCTTTCGAAATTGCTTGGCTTTGAAAAGTTAAACTTGATTTGGAAGTGTTTGAACCTTAAAATAGTATAAGAAATCATAATTTCATTCCAAGAATTGGAAATTGCCAACAAATTAGTAAACCAATTTCAAAAGATAGGGTTATACCCAAAACAAATCTAAAACCTGAGGACTGAACACCGGCTTACTTTAAATCATTTCAAATATATACATACACATATATCTTTCGAACATCAAACCATACTTCGAAATATGAAATCAAAATTTGGTTTCACAAAATCACTCGCATAGCAGCGCTACTAGAGTGGCCTCTCCCCACTCAAAAACTCGAAAATCAATGTCGATGATGCATGCATTCATCATCGAAATTATTTTCCAGCGACATAAGTGGGTTCTGGACTTTTATTTTCTTGAAACTTCTTTGAAATCACTTCGAAATCATTGGAATTAGTTCAAATACATTTGAAACATTTCTTATTCGAAAAATATCTTTAAATCATATTAGTATTATATATAAAAAATTCAAAATCTTAAAATCGATTTCAAAACACCATAGTTCGATTCCTCGAAATTCAAATTCAAAACCCCAGTTATAAATCATTTTTATATAAGCCAGATTATTATAAATTTTCAAAATTTCAAATCCTTTCGAAACTACAAGTTTCATTTTTAAAAGGTATAAAATCCTTATCGAAAACATTTCACTTTTATATAAAAAGTGGTCATCCTTATCAAAATAATAATTTCGATGTATGCACAATTCAAAATACAACCAAACACAAAATTTAAAGGGATGATTCAAGATTGAATTTCCAACAAACAGATATTCAATTTTGGAGGAACTCTAATCAAATAGAATTCTTGTTCGAAGATACACTCGAACGAAGAAGAGATAATTTAATTACCAAATAGGATATGATCAGCCTATTTAAATCGTGGGCGACCTTTACTGGTCAACCGTGACTTTAGGGATATAACCAATGCGGAAATATAAGGCAAATCGACATTCGATTGCCAGAGATAGAATCCAGATATAGCAGAAGGTAGAGAGCATCGTAAACCGAGGAAACAGAAATCTCCGGTTAATCAATGTCAATTGTAAAGGAGTTTCACCCCTCTACAAATCATTCGAAGACTTGCAGAATTACTGATTCTTTATAGAGGTCATTCAAAGTGGAGATATGGAATGCCCCAAAATCAAAAGGATAAAATAGGGAAGACCAGACTGGATTTCAGAACAAGTGGGAGCGTTCCAAAGTTCAAGGAATCCTAATCGATAAGAATCCTAACCAAGAGATTTCTAACAAGGTGGATACAGAAGGAGTGAAGCTTAGAAAATCTTGGTTTCAAAATAAGAAATTTTTTATACCAAAATGATCTTTGAAAATCTTTTAAAATCATTTGGAAATTATTTTATACTTCAAAAATATGTTCTCTCACAAAGAAAGGATTCTGAGATTGATTTCACTCATTCTAGGGTATTTCTACCCTATCACTAATAAGCTTTTGCTCAGCACGCTATGGTTTGCCTAAAAACCAAAGCTCTGATACCAACTGTTACAACACGATATTTTCAGCCATTCGCATCCACGCACGCCGGACTTAAATTGCTCAAAATACCGCATTGTAAATAAATTTGGAGCAAATGAAATACAAATCACAGAATTTCAGAAACAGAAATATCAGAATAACTCGTAGTGGAAATTAAAATACCATAGTAGTTCACGAAGCTACTATAACAAACGCTCAAAACATAATACATAATATCAGTCTGAAAAACATGTACAATAGAAATATCAAATACATAGCAGTTTATAAATACCAGAGCTGAAATAGAACAACTGAAACTGAAGGGAACAGATAACTAGACAAGCAGAATCTCCAACGATTCCTAGCTCCAAAAAAGAAATCCAAAGCTAAGCTGTAAATACTCAAGCTAACCCGAGCGTAAAGTAAAACACAAAACACTCGAGTCAGGACATATATACCTATATAATGTAAACCAACTCAAGTGAACTGTAATAGTAATGTACAATAACTTAAAGGATGCTTGGGATCGCCCATCCTTTAAGGATCAGTTAAACTATAAATTAAATACATCGCATGGTTAAAATTTCAAAATAGTAATTTATACTTCGAAATCAAATATTATTTCAAAATTCAATATCGCTCAAAAATCCATTTCAAAATATCAAAATATCATATTTTCCCAACCATATTCGTTTTTGATTAAAAATACCATTTCAACACACATTTCAAAATAGTTTATATCTCAAAACAAATTACTTCATTTTAAATCGTAAAAATGAAGTTATTATATTTAATAATTAAATTATTTAAATTCCAAAATTTTAATCTTCCAAAATTCATTTATCTACTTAAATTTATTAAAACAATGAAAATTCAACTTTCGCAGCATTTAGAAAAATGCTACGGAAACTTATTTTTAAAACAATTCAATTTAACAAAAGACAGCATTCAAAATGCTGTAATAGGGTTACATTAATTCAAATAAAACCTTAGTTAAATTCAACAATTATAGCACTTAAAAAGTGCTATAATAGCCTTTAATTCAATTTAGCCATTTAGTTCGTTTAAACTAACTACATCATTCACAAATGTTGTATTATCATTTACATTAGTAATAATAGCATTTCAAGAATGCAGTTAATTAACTTCAAATATTCATTATAATTTCACAAACAATTATATTTTTATTTAAATCATTTTTAACTTATAAAATCACATATTTTCATTTTTAATACAATCATTCAAATACCCTTATATACATGATTTTATAAAGTTAAATTTCCATTCAAAATCAATATTTAATAATAATTCACTTATTAAATTCCAACATTTAATTTTAAATTCATTAAATTAAATTTTAACTTAACACTTAAGTTTAAATTTTCAAATATAACTTAATTTTATTTACTTAACTTCAAAATTCACTTTTTAAACAAAATTCATAAATTCCAATTTAAGTTATGTTTCCAAATTTCAACTTAAATATTCATTCATTTCACATTTTAACTTTATTTAAAAATCATTAATATATTATAAAATCATTTTAAATTCAATTAAATTCAAAATATCATAAATTTATCACATTTTCGTATTTAATTTAAATTCCAATTATCACCAAATTAAAATTTCCAAAATAACTTATATTTCAAATTTCCAACTTTATCGTTAATTTATTTCGCTTATAAATTCTTAGAAAATCAATAATACTTTACAAAAATCATTTTTTATTAAGTTTAAATCAAATATTATAATGTTTACATTTCTAAGATATTTTAAAAAATCTAGAAAAACATATTTTAACTACGGGTCTGTATTTCATTTTCTAGCCTAGGTAAAGTGATAAGGGTAATATATCATTTCAACCCGTAATTTACATAGTAAACCCGGGTTTTATCATTTCAAACTCACAGTCCCAAGTAAATGAAATAATTTGAAAATCGTTCAAGCCTATCATTTCAGCCCATAATGATTTTCCCCTATTCTAAAGTCCGTTCGGATATGTATCATTTCAACCCATAGTGATTCTAATCTAAAGTGAACTTGCAGTGTGATAAGCTGATATAAATAATAGAACAGCATAATATAATAGTAACAGATGATATAATAGGTGTTTAAGCATGGGTGAACATCATATGGTCATAACATAGCAAATATAATATGGTGATGCATTTTACAGATTCACATGTGATCGGTTTACTATTCATATAAGTATAAAACTGTCTGGTGAGAATAACTCATTGGTATAAGCTGGAGATGACAACAAACGAATGCACAACTGAGATCCACAAAATCACGATAGAACAACAAAGATTCGAGTGGGCGAGCCAAAGATTAATTTTCTTGAATACAATTCAATCAAAACAATATAACAAACATAAGTTTTCAACCCAAAACACGATTAAACAATGTTTAGAATTAACTGCATAAAACAAAGCCAAAATCATTACACTTGCTTCCAACAACTTGTGCTTCAGCCTAAGGTCAGAAACATATGGCTATGGTGAGAGTTTGGATCTGGTTTGGGTTGATATGGGTCGGCCAAAATGGGTAGAAGGTGGTGCAAAGTTATGTGAGCTAGAATACACAAAACAAGGCCACTACAAGTGGTTTCAAGGCCTAAATAGGCTCGGCCAAAACAATGGTGGGCACGTCCATCTCTGGTGGGATCAGAGGATGAAGTGGCAGAGGTGTCAAGTCAGGTGGGGGTTGGAGATGATGGTGTAGGTGGCCGCCAACGGGGTGTTTGTGGTGGTGGAAGGATTGTGTGTTCAGCTATGCTGTTTCAAGAGGAGTTTGTGCCTTTTGGTGGTGGATCATCAAACTAGGGTGGCTCGGCATGGGATGGCCAGTTAAGAGGAGGTGGTGGTGACATGTTCAGGTGGTGGTGGAGGCGGCATAGCCGTTGGATATGGTAGGGCCGAACCTAAAAAGAAGAAGAGAGCAAGTGCAAAATCAAATAAAAAACAATGCAAAGTGAAAAAGAAAAAGAAGTTTACCAAAGTTTTTGTCTTTCAAAGGAGAGGCTGAACTTTTTTCTCAAGATGAGATAATTTTTTTGTGCATGAAATGATATGAGATACTCAGCTGAAGAGAATGAGTTAAGGCAGCAAAAATTGGATAGGTGTAGGTTGAAGATGAAGAGGTGTGAATACAAAAAGGCTAAAGTAAATCAAAGGTCGTAAACTCTTCAAATAACCATATTTCTTTTTTTAATTTTAAATAAATGAAAAATATATATAATTCAGATAAAGATACGAAAATTTAGTAAATAAACAAAAATAAATAAATAAATATTAATTATATATAATTAAATTAAGAAAATAGCAAAGAAAATGAAAACTAGGCTAGAAAATTTAAAAATAAAAGGAATAAACTTTGGAAAATTTTTATGTACTTGAAAAATATTTATAAATAAATATAATAACACAAAATAAAAATGCATTCACAAAAATAAATAAATAAATTTTAATTAAATATAATTTAAATGAAGAAAATAGCAGAAAAATGGAAACTAGGCTTTAAAAAAATAGGAAATAAATGCAACAAATTTTGGAAAATTTTTATTATCACTTTAAAATATTTAGAAATGAAATGAAATCTTACAATAAAAAAAAATTAAAACAACATAAAGTCAAATTTAAATTATATTCAAAAATCTAGGGTTATCACATTCAATCAATGATTTTATTTAATTTACCAAAACAATTGCAATCACTAATGGGATTATTATAAGTACAAATAGTAAATAATAGAATTAGTTATCATTGTAAGTGTGAAATTAACCCATCAAATGATGAAAGCATACTCACTAACATTGCCAACATCAATTGAACCATACCACAACCAGGCCGCAACCTCCCACATCAACCTCTAGTGCTCCTAACAATAACACAATCACTCATTACTTCTTCCAAAATCAATGCAACTATAATCATCATGCATGGAACAGTTTGCCCTACCCACAGACATCGAATGCAACATCCAAATCGCTCTTCCTAGGTTACCTTTGAACACTTGAAGGGAAGCAGGAAATAAGAAAATCGAATTTTGGATTATCTAAATTTTGTTTATAGTCGCTTAATTTTAGAGATGAAATTATTTTCTACTTTAGATTTCTTCAAATGCAAGATGAGGATAGTCTCTCTAGTGAATAACTGAAGTAAAACTAAAAGAAACAAAATATCTAGAATTTTGGTTAGGGTTTAACCAAGTTTGTGCTTTGGGCTTTGGGCTTAAGATTTGATTTTAAAGAGAATATATATATTTATTCTTAAGCTACAGTTCAATTCAAATAATCAAAGTTCATTTTCTTCCTTAAACCTTTTCCCTTTCACCCAGACTATTATTTTATTTCATCTTTATCAACTTTGTAAAATATTATTTTCCATATTTATTGCTCGGTTAAATTTAGCTACCACAATTACGAAATTTAAATCCTTTTATAAAACAATTACCGAGCTAGTATCAAATAAACCATCAAATTTCAATTTATTTAAATCAACTTCCATTATTAATGTTAATTAATTATTTATTAAAAATCCGATCGTTACACTATTTATATGTATATATTTACATAAATTATAACTATGGAAGTTTGATCGTATCACACAAGGGTGCGCAGATGTGCAATACATACACAAATGTAGTTTCTACAAAAAATTAAAATTAAACATATATGTATTTCTTAGTATGTTTATTTATTTATTTTATATAAGTATTGTTTGACTTTTTCATGTAAGTTGCAATTATGTAAGTTTATACATTATCTCTCTTTTGGCCTATGCAATTTATAAATTACTAATCTAAATCAGATCTAAACTTAATTATAAATTTACAAAAGATGAAAGAAGAAAAAATCCAAAATTTTAGATGTCGGTTAGATCTTTCCTTGTTCAAGTATTTGAAATTGGAATTTATTACAATAATTGCTCTTGAATCATTATTTAAACAAACATAGATGAATGGTAATTTACACACATGCACGTGCGCACATACGCACACACTTATATATATATAGTGATACACATGTTCCCATATCATTTTTTTGCCATAACATGGCATACTTTTGCATTTTATACCCTAAATGTTCATTTGATCTTTCTCCTTTCCTAATTTAATAAATATCACTCCTAATTAATTGCATAATTATCATATTTATGATCTATTAAGTTGTTTCCATAATTAACAATTTAACCCTTTACATACCCGAATGACAGAATGCTAATACCCAACCAAATTACACTTGCTTCAAGTCTTGCATGTTTGTCAAACACTTTGAAATATGAACATATTTGATATGTTCTCACCTTTTCAAATTTCAGACCTTTTAAATCCAAAAGTAAATTGATTAATATGATAAATTAATTAAAATAAGTACAATATTAATAAAATATGATTTTCTGAAAATCAACTAGATTGGATACAACGAAACCCATTAAAATTCATAGGCCAATTATGATCTAAATAGGGAAATTTTTGAAATTCACTTATTTTACCCGCTGTTGATCGGCCCAATTCCGTTCAATGTTGGCACATGCTAATTAATTCGGAAAACACATTACAAAAATTTTCTTAAACTTTATAGCTTTTATAATCAATATTGTGCTTTTCTAAAAAGATTCTGGAGATGAAAATTCAGATCTTTAAAAGAGAGATTTCAGAAATATGCTATATAGTGTTTAACAAATATTCTAAGAAGCTTTACACACAATTTTGACTAACTGAATATCTTATGCTCTTCTAATCTTTATTTCTTGAGACTCTTTTATCCTCCTGACCATGTCCTTGAATCTCTTGCATTCTCCAAGTTTTGTTTTTGGATCTTCTATATCTTGTTCTTATCTTTCAAAACTTAATTCCTCCTTATCTCCTTGATTAGCTTCTTGAATTCTTGTACCGATTCATCTAAAAGTATAACTCATCTTTATTAGTATATCCTTGCAATAGTTTCGAGTAGCGTACTGTTATTTTATAGACTATAGTCTGCACAACTTAAAAAGTCATTAGTAATAACATTTTTATGGTTGTTGTCATCAAATACATATCTGTGGTACTAACATATAGATGATCGATTGGTTCCTGGCACTTACTGGAAGAGGCTTTGAACTGGTAGAACACTGTTACAACAGAGACAGAGGAAATTAAGAATATTTGGATTGAGTTTAGGAGAGGTTTTGAAGCCATGTTCATATCTGAAGCTAAATGGGGAGTTTAACTAGAGAAGTTTAACCACTTAAAGTAGGGAAACCGAATTGTTAGATAATATGTTAATGAATTCATCCAATTACCAGAATATGACCTAGATCTCATTAATACACCAACAAATAAGGTGACAAAATTTGCTAATGGTTTGTACAAATCTTTGAGAGATATAACTTTGAACCGTGTACCTACATAAGATACTTTTGGGATATAATAGATATGGCATTATTGAATTTAGTTGCTATAAAGGAGCTAAACTAAGAAGAAGAAAAGCTAGTTTGACTGAATAAATAAAAAGGTGACCTAGGTAGAGAATCTTAAGGCAAAGCAAAGGATCGGAAGTTAAAAGCAAAAGGTACAATATGAGATGGCATATAGAAAAGAATTGCAGGGTAAATATTTCGAAGATTAAATGTTTCAACTACAACTAACCGGGAGATATGAAGAGACAGCCTTCACCCATGCCTAAGACTACTACATAAATAGTTCCAGCTTATGCACTTAATTGTGTTCCTAGCTCAAGAGCAGCAACAACTTTTGACAATGGAAAGAAAGTCGTCATGTAAGGTTTGTTAACTCTTTCTATTTTATCCATTTGCATTTTATTTGACACATAAGCATCCCACTTGTTCATTTTGAGCAAGTTTGTGGATAAATTGCATTTAAAAACTAATATAGTGGTTGACCCTATCATAATGTTGATTCCTATTAGGGGATCGATCCATGGTTTATTGTGGTTTGAAGTTATATATTTTAGGTTTTGAATTTGATTTTGAAGCATTTATAGTAGGATAATCTGATTTTGTTTTATTTCTATGGATGGACAAATGTCTACTCATGGGGCAGTGATGGATTGTGGTGGGAGGGTTATTCGTTTGATGCTTGTAGTAGGTTTAACCTTGATGTTTGTTGTGAGCCCAATAGATCTATTATGCTAAGCTATTTGTATTTTCTAAACCTGCCAGAAGATGAATTATCTTCCGTTCATGTAATTTGGGATTCCCCTAATGTTTTTGTCAAAGTCTTTGGTTTTCCTCCTCATAGGGAGATTGAAATTTAGATTTATTTAGAACAGGATGTCAGCCTTGTCGCTTTAGAACTTAGGCATATAGCTCCAAGTGAAGGACACGGCTCAGAAAATATGTTGATTATTATAAGAGAAGAATTTCATTTAGAGTAGTATTTTAGATTGGGGAGTGTCTATTGCCTTTGCTAGTAAACCAGATGTCTCTATAAGGCTTTGCATCGAGAACCGTCAATTAAATAAGCTAACGAAAGAGAATTGTTGTTGGATTATTTGATCAGTTAGTTGGAGCAAGCATATTTTCCCAAATTCACCTGGCTATAAATTCCATTAGTTGCATGTGGATGAGGATAGTATTAAGAAAACTACTTTTCATACACTTGATGGACTTTATAAGTGATTAATTATGCCATTTGGATTAGAAAATTCCCTCAACGTATTTTGTAGAACTTATGAATCGAATCTTTAGGCGATTATAGAATAAGTTCATGGTGGTATTCATAGATGATATACTTGTTTATTCGAAAAGTAAAGAAGAGCATAAGTTGCATTTGAGAGAAGTGCTTAACACTTTACATAGTAAAATTTAAAAGAGAATTTTCTAAAATGCCACTTTTGGTGCAAAGAAGTTTGTTTTTTTGGTCATGTTATTTCTAAGTATGGATTGTTGATTCATCCGGTTAAAGTTGCTATAGTTCAAGATTGGGATATACCAAAGAATGTTATAGAGATAATATGTTTTCTTGGTTTGGTTGGCTACTATAGAAAGTTTATTAAAGAGTTTGCAAAGATTTCTTCGCTATTGACATGCCTTACTAAGAAAATTTTGGTTTTCTCTTAGAATTCAGAGTGCGAGCTTGCTTTTATTAAGTTAAAGGAATTACTTACAAGTGCAACTATTATGGTACTTCCTGATGATTTGATTTCATTTACTATGTATGCCTATGCTTGTGGTGCATGGCTTCACGTTGTCTCGATTTAGGAGTGTAGAGTCATTGTTATGCCAGAGGTGGAGCCTTGGCGCAACGATTAGATCAGCCGTAGGTGATCTCGGCACCCAGGTTTGAGTTCGGAAATAGAATCTTCGCAATGCGAGAGAAAGGTTGTGTACATTTTCGACCTCGCTAAAGCCCGCTATCATGCGGGAGCCTCGTGCACTGGGCTCCACCTTTGGAGTCACTGTTATGCTAGACGATTGCTTAAATACATGAGAAAGTTTATTCAATTCATGATCTTAAGTTAGCAGCTATTGTTTTTCTCTCAAATCTTAGATATAGGAAAACAATTTGAGTTGTTTAAAAATCATAAATCACAAAAGTGTATATTCTCCTAGAAAGATTTGAATTTACGATGGCAAAGATGGATGGAATTCTTTACATCGTATGATTTTGATGTTTCATATACTCCAGGCAAAGATAATGTTATAGTAGATGCCTTGAGTTGGAGACATGCAATGCTTGGTTTTATGTTTTTAGAGTGGAGGCATTTGGAGTTCATTTCTGTATTCGATCTCAATCCTTCGTCGGATCTAGAACCAGGGTTACAAGAAGCTTTAAATGTTCAACCATCAGTTACAACTATATTGGCTTGAATTAGAAGATAGACATTTGAGCATCTTAGTAGAGGTGAGCATTTGAGTCATCTGGACTATATTCCATTTATCATAGAGGTGGTTGCATAGAGGTGGTATGTTGTGTGTTTCAATTATTACAAAGTTGATTGACTTGGTACTTGATGTGTCCCATCGTTCTAGGATAACTATTCATCCTGATGGTGTCAAAATGTGCCGAGATGAGAAAAGAGTATTTTATTTTCCAGGTATGAAGAAACATGTAGTAGAGTTCATTTGAAGTGTTTGACATGTTAGAGAGTTAAAGTAAATCAGAAAAAACTCAATGAATTATAACAACCTTTAGATATTCCATAGTGGAAGTAGGAAAGTATTTTAATGGATTTATTGATGGGCTGCGTAGAGTAGAAGAGCAAATGATTGTAATTGGGTTATCGTTGATCGGGAGAAAAAATGCGCTCATTTTATTCTGATTAGGAGTATAAGGATAGCTGCATCTTTAGTAATTCTATATGTTGGAGAGGTTGTTCGATTGCACATAATTCCTTCTAGTATTATTAGTGATCGAGATCCTATTTTTTGTAGTGATTTTCGAAGGAGTCCTTAGAATGCCTTAGGCATTGAATCGAATTTCAATATGGCATATCACCCATAGATAGACGAATAGACTATGCAGGTGAACTGAGTGTTAGAGAATTTATTGTTTATGTATTATGATTTCAGAGGTTATTGGGAAGACCACCTGCCGTTAGTGTAGTTTGGTCATAATAATAACTATAAGGAAAGTATTAGGATGGCACAGTGAGGCATTATATGGGAGACCATGCAGATCTCCATCTTGTTGGTGGGCACGACAGAAAGGATTATTCTTAAACCATATATAATCGGATAGACTTCAAAGAAGGTAGATCTAATTTGCAGTAGGATGAAAAATGCACATAATTGATAGAAATCGTATGCTGATAAGGAACGCACAGCGTTGGCATTAGTTGTAGGCGGCATGGTTTTCATGAAGGCCTCACTGCTAAGATACATATAAGGATTGTTAGTTTGGAAAAGTTAGTACCGAGGTTTGAAAAGCCTTTTCCGATATTAGAGGGAGTAAGGAAGTTATCATATAGAGTGAAACTTACTAAAAAGTTGGTGGGAGTTCATATGTTGAACTTACGAAAGTGCTTACACGATTTAGCTATTACAGTTGATCTGAGTCAATTAGAGGAGGTTGAAGGTGTGATAGAGTCACTTTCTCACCATCCACCTACTCATATCGTAGATCATGTCATAAAGCTCTGAAATAAGATAGTTAAACCAGTTAGGGTCCAGTAAGGAAATGATCTGGCTGAGAATACTTAGGAGTCAAAAGAGAAGATTAGGGCTTCTTATTCCTTTCTCTTTTCA
The DNA here is from genome assembly GCA_030765085.1 of Allium cepa. Classification (NCBI taxonomy): domain Eukaryota; kingdom Viridiplantae; phylum Streptophyta; class Magnoliopsida; order Asparagales; family Amaryllidaceae; genus Allium; species Allium cepa. The sequence goes on from CM060931.1 coordinate 376,779,552, forward strand.
GGTATATTTTCCATATTTTGTTTGCTTGGTTAAATTATTAATGGTTGGTGTGGTATGTTTTTTTATGTAGCTTATGTTTTATTTGGTGATTTGACTTTACATGTATGTATGTATGTATGTGTATGTGTGTATAGACACATACAAACACACAAACACACGCACACATATAGACATATGTTTCTGTGTGTTTGTGTGTAGTATACATAAAATTATTTTTATATTTTAGGATGTCTTGCATACATGCTTATATTGATTTTTCATTCATGTAAAGGCCATATTAGTTGCATTTATTCATTTATCACATGATGTATTCAAGACATATGTTTGATTTGATGGATGTGTATTGTCTATTTACATGTATATTAATGCGGATGTATATTGTTATCTATATGCAAGTTGCAGTTGATGTCCATATGGATATCACATCTTCTATTGTTAGAAATGTTAGGAATTGGGTATGTTTAATATGAATTGTTTGGATTGATTTGATTATGATGTAGTTTGATTGCATATAATGCACTTTTAGATAGTTTGGAATTTGTTTAGATTTAATTCAATTTACTTTGAAGAATACATGATAATCAATTTGATTGTATATGTATAATCCCTTGAAATATATATGTATAATTTACTGGGAAATATTGAAAAATGTTAGAATATATCACTTAAAATTGGATATGAACAATTAGGAATGGCATAAAAAGTACATGTTCAACTAAACTCTATATTATACTCAAATCTACGAAGAAAATAGAATATAAAAATAAATAAATCATGAAATATGGAAAATACATACTAGACATCGGAATAGGGTAGCAAGACATCTGATAGTATTCCCAAACGTCTAAAGGCATAGAAATTTCGATAGAAAGAAAACAACATAAAATAGGGTTGATTTAGACGTCTGAATACTCCAACCAGATATTTTAGAAGGTGATAGACGTTCGAGTTAAAGATACAAACATCTAAATGCTAAAATTTATTTTTAAGTAATTTAGGGTCAGACGTCTGACTTGTAGAATTAGACATCTGAGTTACTGCAGCAGACTAGTTTGAACCTAGTTCTGGTATAGGCCAAATAGAAAGGAAACTTGTTCCCACTTTTTAGTTACTTAGGAGTGCGCGCAACTAAATGGAGTCGGGTAGCAAGATGGAAATGTAATTCCTTTGGGTAAAGTCCTAGCCTTTCGCTTCATGAAGTTGAAACGCAACACTCAACGTGGCATGCGATCATATCACAATTATAAGTTCTTATCATTTATAGCTGGCCCTAGCCACAGATTGGTGGAAGTTGAAAAGAGTGGATGAAGATGTTCATTAGAAAAGGAACAGTGAATCTTAGATCAGGGGCGGATCGACCCTTGATTGCTACCTGTGTAACGATATAGAACTTAGGAAGTAGACTAGCAAGGAGATTCACTAATGCAATATAGCAATAACTATTAGATAGTTATTCAACGAATATGTCGTGCATTAAATGCATACTCCACTTAGTATACAAATTCAAGATGGAAAGAACCATTAGATTATGATTCGATGAATGGAACAGGCATTGGATATATATTCCGATAGAAGCACCATTGCATAGATAGCAAGAACCATTAGATAGTGATTCGATAAATGGGCAGGTCACTAGGTGTATATTCAAATAGGATTAACCTTAGCAACTACTATTAAAGATGTTAGTTGATGTATAGTTAGGTGGTCTATTATTGGGACCATACACTAGAGATGCCTTTAGGAATTACTCTATTTTAGTATGCTCGACCTGTGAGTGGAACTTTGATAAACCATAATTGGACATCTAGAATAGTCAAATTAAAATGTAAAATAACTAGCTCCTTCTAACATACACCAAGGAACACCCAATGTGTAGGATCTTATCGAACTTCAATCACTTGTTTGCACCATACTACTAGTGATATAATTCATTCACCAGACTTTGTTTGATCCTGTAACATCTTGCCTTTTTGTACGTTTTAAATCGACGATAAGCCACACACGTCAGACTCAAACCATACATAAGGGCGAATTGTTATTGGGGTAATAAGAAAAACAGGGAAAGAAAGAAAATAAAAAAGAATCTCGCAGCGGAATGAAAAAATATAATAATCAAATAATAGTTCATGAAGCTGTTTACAAAACAATTGACTTTACTTATACAATACAAATCAGAGTTATACATACCAGAGAAAAATAAATAACAATGCAGCGGATCAATGTGTTGTAGTGAAATAGTAATAAATAATAGTAATGCAATCTCTTTCTTCGTCCTCTAGAAATAAAGTCTTCGAATCCTGAAATGTTCATACTGACCCGAGCGAATTGAAAAGACAAAACACTCAAGCCAGAACTAAAAAATCTTATGTGAGTTAAATCAACAGAAATAAATATGAGTGTAACGGTGTCAGAGATGTTTATGGGATTTGAATCTTCTATCCAGTGTCAAACGTGAGTGCAGTAACTTAAAAGATGATCGGGATTCGCATCTCCTAAGGATCCGTTAAACTATTTACTATGTAGTAATATTTTACTATTATAATAATGTCTAATAGTAATATAAACTTACTTTTAAATAGCGTTAAGGAGTTACCCATATAGCCCTTACCATGTAATAGTCGCAGTAGTCCACCCAGTATCAGCGCATCTCCAGATCGGGAGACTACCCTAAATACTCCATGGGCTACGGGAGAAAACCAAACTTGTGCAAGGCGCGCTAGGGTAGGTGACATGACACAACTAGGCAATGCCAGGGTAGATATACCAGTTATGCTTCCGGACCGGTGGTAACACGTAGCAGCTACTACCGTCCACCTCGAGCCACACTCCCAAAATCAAAAAAGGCCCCAATCAATCACAAAGTAATTGAATGGTATTGAAGGAGTGTGTCCGATAAAAGGTGCTACCTTCTTAGCCAGTCGGTCGCTCCTGTTTAGCCACCTTATACCAACTCACGGGTGTCATGTCCACATATACACCTCAAAGAAAGCGCCGCAACCATCCTACTTCATTCTGGAATCTCCACCGCGTACATGGTTGTTAAAGTGGTTTTTGGAGTTGGCAGAGAGTATGACAACTTCCGATCTTGGTCTCTTTAACAACCAAACGTTATTTTGACACCACGGTCATTTCAAAATAATTATACTTCAAAACCAGAATATAATATCCCTTTCAAAACCATATAAATACGTTATCCTTACCCTTTTAAAAACCATATCAATTTGATATCATTTTCATTTCAAATGTATCCTTTTCTAAATCCTTAACACTTTCAAAATTATAATATTTAGAAACTAAACATCTTGAAATATAACCTTTCAAAACATAATACTTTGAATTTCATAGATTTGAAACATAACTACACTACTTAAATGGCTTAAATATTAAATTACTTTATATAATAAAATAGCTTCTTCAATTTCATAAATCAATTCCAAATACAGATATGAACCCCCAAAGAAAGCATTTCAAAACTAATTCTTTGATAATTCGATATATATCAAATTCAATTACTATTATTTAGATTTGAAATGTTTAATTAATAAACCTAATATCATTAAAGTAAAACTCTTAAACTTCAGATAACTGGATATTCTTTCAATTTATTTAACTTAATATATTCATTTAAATCAACTTGATATTCATTTAAATCACTCTAAACCAAAATCAAGTTACAAAAATCATACCCTTTAAAATATCAATTTTATTTAAATTTCAAATCAAATTTATTCGAGTATAATTCTTAAATAATTTAATTCAAATCAATTTCATATTTATCTTCTGACCTTAATTTTACTTAAGTCATCATAAACTTTATATGCATAAACTTTATATGCAATATAATTTAAACAGATACTTAACCATATTATATAAAACGATCAACTTTATTATTTGACTTATTTTATATTTCAAAACAAATTTACACATAGCTAAAATCAATGATAAATAAACATTTATATAACATCTGAAATCAATATTTATATAACCCATATATCTCTTTAAAGAACCATAGAAATCATTTCAAAATATTTTTATATAATATAGACTGCGGTGTTTGTATAAAACTTTCTATCCTATGGTCAAGTGATGCGGATGTTTATCATTTCGATCTACAATTTAAAATATAAATACGGTTATATATCATTTCGAACCGCAATTCCGAATGAAACAAAATCCAAAACAGCTTGCACTTTATAACAATATAAAATACAACATCCATTCATTCAATATCAATCATCAAACATTTATCACAATGATCATCTAATCCAAACAATAACATCAATATAGAACAGATAACAATATCGGGTATTTACTGGCAGTTTATATTCAATAATAAATTAAATAATAATTTAATAGGCAGTTTATATGCAATAATGAATTAAATAACAATTTAGTTCAAATAAATTCAATTTAACTGAGATGATGATTAAAAATATGCCAAACAGTCATAAACAAATTTCTAATCACATCATAAATTAATTTAACAAACATAAGAAAATTTAGAAGCTATGAGTGGGTTAAAACACTCACCTTTTGAATTTAAATTGAATTTAAATCCAATTTAAACCCAAAATTCAAACAGTCTCAGAATTCGTCCAAACCGACGCCAAAATGTCCAAAATTTTAATACGATCATAACGCAAGAAACCTCGCCTTACTTCAGTGGTCGAGCATCATGCAAAAAGTCCCGAGATTATTACTTCATCTCGATCTGAGCCTGCTTCAGTGGTTGAGCCCCAACTTACAACCCAGAGCAGCCACATTTATCTCCTATAAGGGAGCACACTTCTGAAGCTGCTCAGCCAACTGCGAGCCAAACTGAGGAAGGTACTCTGAACAAATCTCATGTGTGTTCGAAATGAAGAACTTGTTTTGAAGTGTGTATTAACAACTTCTCTTCTTCTTTGTCCAGTGATTGAAGTTATATCGACAGTGCCTCCTGCAATTCAGGAATCACATCAAGCGCAGGAAGCCATCATCACCGAAGCGACCACTACAACAACGACCGTCCCCATTGAAGTAACGTAGGGGAGCTCATTTTCTTTTGATGAGAAAATGATGAACGAGCTTCTAGGCCGATAGAGTGACCCCTTTGCGGACTTACCATTCTTTATTAGTGGATTTGTGCCCACCTCTAGTGCTTCAACACAGACCACTGCTGCCCCCAGCGATGCTCGATCTATTCGAGAAGACGAAATACTAGCTGAAATCAATGCTGAGTTGGAGGCAGCAGGACATGGCGGTAGTTCTGAAGGTGGAATGGCAGCGCTCGGTCCAGTTCCACTTAGAATGATATCACCCGGGGGTACACTTGTTGATACAAGTGTGTCCATTCCGCCCTCGATTGTAGATCCGGTTCCCCCAACTCTTCCTATAGAGAGCATTCCTCTAGACTCAAGTTCGGAGGAGGAAGTCGACATCATGCCTCCGTCCGGAGGTGATCCGCCAAAGGGTAAAAGCTCAAACCGAAAAATCACTAGTGGCTCTGGCGGATCCACACTGAAGAGGAAACCGAAGAAGAAAAAGGAATAGATAGGCCCCTCCAATGCATTTTTTGATGATTAGGAACTTGTTTTTCTTTCATAGGCTGTGTATAGATGCGGGTTCGACCCCTGCTAGTAGGAATTTTTTGGAAGAACTTGTATATGGATCTTCACTTTTAATCAGTTGAAATGAAATTTTGTTTTCTTGCTTCAACTGTTATTCCTGTCTTTTATGCTTAAATGTTGTAGCATTTGATCCTTAGTTCAATGCACTTGTAGAGTCCCAACTTTTGAGCTGAGTTTGTTTCATTCACCAAGTCTAAAAATCATGAATATAAGTCGTAGCTAGAGATTTGGTTGGATTTTTGACGCTGCACTGCTTCGACCAATGATAAACACTTTTGCTTTGCCCCCAATTCCGGGGATAGGTGACGACGATCAGCTAGTGGTTGCCATTTGTCTTTATCGCTTCCGACTTAACATCGTCGGATCGATGCTAAAACAAGTAAGAGTTGAGCAGTCGAATCACACTCGCTTACTCATAGTACCCACATCCGCGCTCCGGGGATCTGCATTTGTATTTCGGCAATCAGTCGCACCTGTTGAAGTTTTTTAAGCACACGTCCATACTCTAGGGACGTAGGTTAGTTTATGAGCGATCGTCTGCACTCGAGTTAGATTTATACTCTGACCACACTCTAGGGACTCAAAGTTATTTGCGATCGATAGTCTGGCTCGCACTCTGGGAATCCGTAGACTATCGATGTTTGTAACATCGTTCGCACTCCGAAACTTGGACTTAGCGGTTACACACCAATTCACACTGTGGGAATTAGAGTTAGTGTTTATACTCCTATTCACACTCTAGGAATTTGGGGTTAGTGTTTATGCTCTGGTTGACGCTCTAGGAAACTAGAGTTGATGTTTATACTCCAATTCACGCTCTGGGAATTTGGAGTTGGTTTTTATACTCCGGTTCATACTTTGGGAACCTAGGGCAGATGTTTATACTCTGATTCACGCTCTGGGAATTTGGAGTTGGCCGGCAGATGGTCAGTCACATCTGTTTAGGGTTTTTAGGAGTTCGTTTGCACTTTGGGTGTAACATGTCCGATTTCTCGACACTCGAAAGTCGACATCAATACGTCCACTGTATCGAATGCCACACAGTCGAATGCTGAAAAACCGTACCGTTAGGGTTTAAAGAAGAAGAAGATAGAAGAAGAAACAGAAACAATAACAGAATCTCACATATCGCAGCGGAACAAATATAACATAATAGATAAATGAATATCTTCAAAACAAAGAACTATATCGGTTATTACATTACATCACATTACATTATCAGAGTGTTACAACAACAAACAGTGGAAAAGAATATAATATATACTAGGGATACGCTTCGCCGTCCGCCTTGCTCCTGATCTCCACAGCATCACTTTTTCGATTTTTTGCTCCCGAATAATGCTAACCAGACTCTAGACTGCCCGTGTGGAAAATTATGGGCACCCAGAGTTTAGAAAGGGAATAATAAACTCTAGGTCAGTCATGGGACTGGTGTGAGATCACAAAAACAATTATTTTCACAAAGAAAATAAAAAGAAATCTGCTATGCTTTTGGCAAATGAAACTACCATAAGGCCTCCCGCCAAACACACAATGCAAACGCAGAATTAAAGGAGATTTCTCCTTATAGTAGTCAATCATGATTAATACGCAAAATCTTTTCGATATTATCATTAGTGCATAGTATAGAAAACATTTTGAAAGTATAATATTAATCTTAGCCAGCATAGACATTTCGTACTATGCCAACTACAGCTACCATCTAAACAGTGGTGACCACCATAAGTAAATGGCAAGTTATACAACTAAAACCGTAAAGAACTCGTATTGGATGATTGGATTTCCAACAAATGGTGAGGTAAAGGAACTTTCCACATAAAATGGAACGCCTTTGGAGGGACGACCCTGAGAACCTAACTGGATCTCTGCTACACGAGGTCGGGTTACCTCTGTAACTAGGTAACAAATGACACGAGTATGCCATCCCTCGGTCGTTACCAACCTTTATCCGAGGGCCCTCAATCCAACAACCAACACAGCAAAGTATCTAGGCTCCATACCATGATACCACTTTTTATAAACAAAATCAACATAAGTAAATATCTAGGCTCTATACCATGATATCACTTTTTTATCCAGAAGGAAATGGTCATACCCTCAGGAGGAGCTACCCCCAAATAACCTTGCTGCCACGATTCGTGTTTCGACCATTACCGGGTTGTGAGGTTCGACGAAATCACGTCCACAAAGCTACGCTTTTTCACAAAGCCATGCTTCGATCACAAATGATCAACAAATGATCATCAACACACAGCAGCACTTAGCATGCCACATTACCAAATTTGGAATGTATCACTAGTAACCATCAACTACATAACCTCTGAGCTCGTACGTCTCAGAGAAGGGTGCTAAGCTAAGAGAATAAATCTCCGCCACCAACAGAAATGTATTTGATAGAAACCATCTTTACATCTCAAAGTGTAATGTCAGACACACATTCATACAAGTCTATTCCGGGTTCAAACATAACCGAAGGCACTTCCAAAGAAGACCTTGCAAATCCGGGTATTCACAATCTCGATCGGACTTCCCATCACTTAGGAAATCTCTATACAGGTGCGACTCAGTGTAGAGACAATCGGCGGGTTATCCTTTCGTTCTCGAAAATACCCGGTCTACACCATCGATCTTCCATGCTATCCATATCGATGTATCATTATTCGGAATCGGTTATATGACACAAAGTCCTCTCCCGGCTAAACGAATAATGAGCGTAAATTTAAAAACATATGGATATTGGAATTTCAATTAAGTCATAACTTTAGAATTCAAATATTTCTTTCAAATGGTTTAAAAAAATTACCATTTCAAATCTTTAAACAAAAAGATTTATTCCACAAAGTTCACTCAGTTTCACAAAGATACATTCACGAATTTCAAAACAATTTCCACCTCAATTGGATTAGCCCATTTAATCTTTAAATCAAAGATTTAACTTATAGCTTCCAAAACCGTTCCCAAAGATTCATTCATAACTTGGAAAACCATTTCAATTCAACTTGAACTTCCTTTAATGCAAATTGGAAATTCATTTCATATATGAATGCTTATATCATTTAAAAACAAATAGTTTTTATTTTGAAAAAATCCGATTTTATTTATACCAGTTAAAATCTTAGGGTTAATTTAAATTCCCAAAGCAACACTTTCTAAAATGGTTTAAATTCATGTAAACTTATATAAACCTTTTTAAAATCGTAGGTTCCCAACATAGAATAGAATTTCAAATTTTTAGTTCAAATTTAAATCAAATTTCAAAACTAAATTAAGTTATTCAAAAATAACTCTTTATTTTCAAATTCCTTTTCAAAGGTATTTCCACTTTAAATCCAATTTATTTCCAAAACCATTTGGATTCAAGAATTCAATTCTAAAATTATTTCAAAAAAACTGTGACTTCACCAATTTCCACATGCAATCCATATTCATGTGTGTATAGTGTAGTCCAGGGGTTTAACACAATAGTGCGCAATATCAACCATCACAGATTCAATCATATTAACATCGATAAGCGGTATAATCCATAACGCTTATCTTTATTCACAGACTCGTAGATAAAATAAATTTATCAATGAGATATATCAAAGAATATAAATAAAGTTACTATTTGTAAGGAATCCAGTTGGATCCCTCCAACCTATTTCCCTGCATCCACAGATAGTAGCACAACCAACAAATCTCGATTCAATCTGATAATAATTATCATATTCAGCCAAACAACCAATCAAACAATTAAATGTTAGTTATTTAAATTAACTGATATCCAGATTTGAGTGAGATTAACTCACCTTGCATTTGTTGAGCGTTTAAATTTTGAATTAAATCGACCACGATCGATTTAACCCAAAATTCTGCTAACTCCAATCGTCTCCAAATCTAGACTGCAGCGTAGATCGTGTCGCTGCAATTCCGGCGCTTCTTGTATTATTTGAATCTGATAATGAACGCACGAAATATGAATTTTTAAAGTTTAAATAGAATTTGTAAAACAAAATTTCTTTTTTTATATTACCAAACAAATCATGACCGAAGACGTTCTCTTCCAAACTCACTCTTCCAGGGGTTATTCGAACCCAACACGCAACGTTGCTTCCCGATGTCGCACCCCCCTCCTGCGCCTCGGAGATCGATCCGAGATCATCGACGCCTTGCTAGGCTGCGCCCACATCCAGACACCTACCTTCCACCATGGCACCAAACTCGAGAAAACCACATGAAAACGTGAAACGAACGTTCCCCAAATTCGCCCCCAATCGACGACGATAATCCAGATCCACCGTTGGATAAGTAGATGTCGAGGTGTTCTCCAACTTCCCAGTTAAAAGTTTTTGTAAAAACGAGTGGATTTGAAGAAAATCGAAGAAGAAAGTGTAAGCATTTCGGCCATTAATTGTATAAGTGACGGCCGAAGGAAATAGCTAGGTTTGGCCCCTTAAACATGAACATAAACGTTTATTTATATTATTTCATTAATAAAATTTCCAAATAACAAGTTTATACAAACGAACTCCAAATCACACGTGCCGCCTGGCGATTAAAGGTTTTACCCACGTTTCAAACACAATGGAACGTGTTTCGGAGGCTAATTCGGTCATATGCACTAGTTACGGAAATAAACATTCAATTTTAAATTAAATCGATTAAAATAGTTTCTATGCGTTTTGAGCTGCCAGAGTCAAACGACAACTCCGATTGCTACGAAAATTAAAATCTGATAATAACTAACTATTATGGATCAAATGGAACTGGTTTCAATAAATTCCAAGACTGTGCCCCGGAAGGCTATTTCAACTCGTCGATAAATTCGAGCAATTTTCCACAATCGTCGAAATCACTTAAAATTTCACCTTTAAAATTTTATTAACTCCATTATAAATCGTATAGACTTTATAATTACATTAGAAACTATTCTGATTCACTTCGCACCAAAATCTGATTATTTGCATTATTATATTATTAAATTCCATTATTAAATTAATCAAAAATTCCAAGTTTTAAACCTATCGACTTATGATTCCATCCAAAAGTCTAACATCGCTATTTAAATTCAAATAGACTTAAAATAAATTGTAGAAACCATTTTTATATTTATTTACACCCAGATTCACCAATTATCCCAATTCCAATATTAAATTATTATTATTCAAATTTCAATTGAATTTCCGTGTTGAAAACTACAACTAAATTCTATTGATTTAACAAAACCCTTATTTCAAAATCAATTCAAAATCCACATTTAACATTTAAAATGAATTAAATGTTTAAAATTTACGACTAGAAATTTTGGGTCGTTACATCCTTCACCCCTTAAAAGAATTTCGTCGCTGAAATTTCCTAAGGTAGAAAGAATGCTCCAAACTCAATAGCAAAACCCACTTAGTGAAAATCTCAAATTCACCTTGCCTACACTCTTAAGTTCCAATCAAAGCCACTAGTTTCGATTCCCATTCCAAAATCCTTTTATTTCAATTTTAATTTGAAATCAATTTGTCGTTAACGAAACGTTTCAAAAATTTCTAATTCCCAAAATTTTGGAAAAAATTTGGCAGAGTTTCCCTTATACGGAGGAGCTTCTGCAATATCGCAATAGATATAAATATATATACATCGACCCACATGGTCGGAAAACCAAAAACAGTTCATATTTCCTTTTTTATGTTGGCGTACCTTTTATTAGCATTTCAAAAGCATGCGGCTAATTTATAATGTATATACGCGCTCCAACTCTATCGATTGCTTCCCGACCTGTACTTACTCAACAAACACATCAGTTTTCAATAATATGAGAATTTATTAACATTCTATTCATTAAACTAGACAAACACATCAATTACATAGTTTAAACAAATAAACCTCATAATTAACATGTTAACCATATTTTAACAGCAATCCAAAGATTTAATTTCAATTCCAAATTAATTTAGAATCAATCTTTATTTCAAATTTGATACATTTGCATTTCTTTATGATTCACTTGCATCTATATACAAATCCACTTATTAAAATTTCAATCCATTCCAATTGATTTAAAAACCAATTTTACTCACTTTTTCAAATCAATTTACTTCCATTTACGACAAAACGACTATTTTCTTGTGCAAATTTTAATGTTGTTTATACAAACAACAATTACATAAGCTTATACTGATTTCACTTAATTCATCTCAATCTAATACATTCAAACTAACTTCATTTACTTTCCTTAGTTTATTAGCTTTGTTTACAACAAAACGACTAATCTCAATGCAAATTTGATGCCATTCAAGCAAACAACAATTACTGAAGTTTATAACCATTTTAAATTAATTCCAAACCAAACTATATTAATTTTACTCCTTTCGAAATTATTTACAACCCAACATCCTCATTTTGTTCCATTATCAAATTAAATTCTTATTCTTACACTTCCAATTCATTATCCATATAGGTTTATATTAATATCATTCAATTCTGGGTTTTATACAACTCATACATTCTTATTTCACCACAATAAGAAATTAAAATTCTTTCGCTTGCACTAAAATTTTATTATCTAAACAAATTTCATTCAAAACCATTTCATAAGTTTAACAACAAATATTCCACAATTTCCTTAAGTTTATTTAATTTCAAAATATCTCAATTTCTTCTTACATCATATTTATTTATATTTTAAATTTGATTCTTATCCCATCAAATTCCAATCCATTTAAAACTTATTTTATTAACAATGAGACCACTTTAAATCATTTCACTCATTTGAATTTATTTATAATTCAACCCATCACTATTATAGTCTAATTTCATTATTCATTCACACTCTCGACTTTTTACTGCCAAAATTAAATCCCATGCCAGAACTGGGTTTTATTTTTCTTTTCAAAATTTTCTTAACAACCAACCAAAATTTCATCCATGTCATTACAAATTCCATTTAATTTAATTTACACTAAATTCATCTTCGTCCTATTCTTTTAACTTTAGTGGAGTTAAAAATTTATTCATACAATATCCTTTCAACTTAATTAAATTTTCTTTCAATTCAATTCTTTTCCAATTCTAATTCATGATTAACTAAATTTTATTTAGTCAACTTAAATTCATTCCACTTCATTTACTACTTAAATAAGAATTGAATTTCATTCAATATTATTTATAATGCAACTGAATTTTAAATTTCTATTCAATCCAAATTTAACTTAATTTCTTTTTAATCGAAGTTAAGAACAATTCGATCCAATTTTATTTCTCCATTCAATTTAAATTTTTACTTTCTAATATATAAGTTTAAAACTTGTTTACTAACTTAAGTCCATTTACATCTTATATTTTTCTTTTCCTTATCACACTTAACATCCATTTAGGATATATTTTGAATTCACCATACCATTCAACTATTTCCCATTTATGATTATAATTCCATTTTCTATTTATAAGTTCACTAACTTATTTACCCAAAAGCTTATATTGCTCATTTGAGTTATTTTCATCTTATAATCACAATTCCAAATTATCTATCTAACACTTAATAGCTTAAGGATATAAATTTTCATTACACAATTATAACCCACACTTATATAATCATTTTACATTTCAACTTTATATCCAATTTAATTAAATTTCAAATTCCAATTTTATTTAACTTATCTTAAGTAAAATTCAAATATATTTTATTCACCATCATATATTCAAATTAAATTTTTAATTCCAGGAATAAAATTTTCATTTTTCTTCTTATTAATATCAACTTCACTTAATAGGTTCAATAGTTGATTTATCTTAACATTCACATTATTTAAATAGTGTTTCCAGAGTTCAATTGCCTGCTTTTATTTCAAAACCATTTTGAAATAATAATCAACTCATACCTACTTGGCATATCAAATCAAACTTCCAGATTCCAAAACAACTTGGTTTTACCAAAACAAATTTCCCCTTTGAAATTTCTAAAATACCTTGTATGTCAAACAAATCTAAACAAATATCATACGCAATTATTATGGAAGCAAACCATCACTTTAGAAACTCGAAAATGAATTCTAATGATGTGGCCATCATCATCAGGATTATTTTCCAGCGAATGAAGTGAGTTCAGTGCTTCTTTACTTCCACAAATTCATTTCAAAACAATTTCCTTTCAGAAATATTTTCCAAAATAATACTCTATCATTGCCTTCAAGCACTTTGGAAACATTTCAAACATTCCCAAGATTTTAAATTTCCAAACTTTGTTTTAAATTCATTTAAACCCTTTTCGAAATTCCCGGGATTTAAATTCTGGTTTAATCAAATTTAGTTATTCTTCTTTTGGATAAATCATACTTATAGAATTTTATTTGGTTATAAACCTTTTCAAACTCTAGATTCTTATATTTGATTATAACACCAACAACCAAACATCCAAATATATATAATATTTTCAGAAATTCCGCTAACTCCGATCGTCTCCAAATCTAGACTACAGCGTAGATTGCGTTGCTGCGATTACGACGCTTCTTGTTTCATTTGAATCTGATGATGAACGCACGAAATATGAATTTTTAAAGTTTGAATAGAATTTATAAAACAAAATTTCTTTTTTATATATTTCCAAACAAATCACGGCCGAAGACGTGCTCTTCCAAGCTCACTCGTTCTGGGGGTTATTCGAATCCAATACGCAACCTTGCTTCCCGATGTCGCACCCCCCTCCTGTGCCTCGGAGATCGATCGAAGATCATCGAATGATGCGCCTTGCTAGGCTTCGCCCACGGCCAGAGACCGGCCTTCCACCATGTCAACAAACTCGAGAAAACAACATGAAAACATGAAACGAACGGGCCCCAAATTCGCCCCCAATCGACGACGATACTCCAGATCCACCGTTGGATAGGTAGATGTCGAGGTGTTCTCCAACTTCCCAGTTAAAAGACTTTTGTAAAACCGAATGGATTTGAAGAAAATCGAAGAAGAAAGTGGAAGCATTTTGGCCATTAATTGTATAAGTGACGGCCGAAGGAAATAGCTATGGTTTGGCCCCATAAACGTGAATATAAACGTTAATTTATATTATTTTATTAATAAAATTTCCAAATAACAAGCTTATACAAACGAACTTCAAATCACACGTGCCGCCTGGCGATTATAAGGTTTTCCCACGTTTTGAACACAACGGAACGCGTTTCGGAGGCTAATTCGGTCATATGCACGAGTTATGGAAATAAACGCTCAATTTTAAATTAAATCGATTAAAATAGTTTCTATGCGTTTTGAGCTTCCAGAGTCAAACGACTACTCTGATTGCTGCAAAAATTGAAATCCGATAATAACTAACTATTATGGATCCATTGGAACTTGTTTTGTCGAATTCCGAGCCTGTGTCCCGGAAGGCTATTTCAACTCGTCGATAAATTCGAGCGATTTTCCACAATCGTCGAAATCACTTAAAATTTCACCTTTAAAATTTTATTAACTCTATTATAAACCGTATAGACTTTATAATTACATTAGAAACTATTCTGATTCACTTCGCACCAAAATCCGATTATTTGCATTATTATATTATTAAATTCCATTATTAAATTAATATAAAATTCCAAATTTTAAACCTATCGACTTCTGATTCCATCCAAAAGTCTAACATCGCTATTTAAATTCAAATAGACTTAAAATAAATTTTAGAAACCATTTTTATATTTATTTACACCCAAATTCATCAATTATCCCAATGCCAATATTAAATTACTATTATTCAAATTTCAATTGAATTTCCATGTTGAAAATTACAACTAAATTCTATTGATTTAACAAAACCCTTATTTCAAAATCAATTCAAAATCCACATTTAATATTTAAAATGAATTAAATGTTCAAAATTTACGACTAGAAATTCTGGGTCGTTACATCGGCAACGAAGGATTTATCGGGTTCGTGGATGGTCGGTTCACATCCAACCTGAGTTAACAGGTGAGGTCGTTAGATGAACGGGTCCATCCTCCTCAAATCCGGTCTGGGTACGGTTGGAGTCGTTAGGCAGACGGGTCTACCCTCTCCAGGACCGTATTTAAGAGTTTTATGCTCCAACTCGCACTCTGGGAGTTTGGATTTGGTTAAAGGATTGTCGTGTATCAATCCTTCTTAATTTTGGTTAGTGACTTTCCTCCGAGCTTGAGTTTCACTTAGTGAGTGACTGATCAAATCATAGTCACTCTCTATTTGAATAAATCCCACCGCATGATGGAACTTAGCTCTCCTTGCATCGTGATGTTGTTTGTCATATTCAATAAATCACAGCTCTGGCTCGAAGAGATGGTATTTTATTGCTGAAATGAAAAAGATATGGCAAAGTCAGTTGCCTTATTACAATTTAAAATTTCGAAATGTAGAAACAAATTGTAAATGGAAAAAATAGACTGAAGTAAATAGAGCCTGTCATGTGTAGTAGCGATGGAGACTCTCACTGTTTCAGGCTCTTGGCAAAGTAAGACCGTCAACGGTCGATAACTTGTACGTGCCATCTCCCAGCTTTTTTGCAATCACATACGGCCCTTCCCAATTTAGGTTCATGTCTGAAGGAACCAGATAGATTCTTTTGAGAACGAGATCGCCAAGTTCAAAGGTTTATGGCCGAACTTTGGCATTGTACAATCGGGCGACCTGACTTCGATATGCGGCTGCACTCAAATCAGCCTCTTCCCGCTTCTCATCCAGTAAATCCAAAGATTCAGCAAGTAATATGGCATTTGTCTTTGGGTCATAATAAGTCAAACTATGAGAAGGCACTTCGATCTCGACTGGAATAACGGCTTCGGGGCCATAAAATAGAGAAAATAGAGTGCGTTCGGTCGCGGACTTGTAGGTTGTTTGGTAAGCCCATAAAGCCATAGGAATTTCATCTACCCACTTGCCCACATCTTTTTCCAGTTGTTTCTTTAGAATAGATTTGATTACCTTGTTAACAGCTTCAACTTGGCTATTCGCTTGAGGGTGTGCAACTACAGAGAATTTCTTGTGGATATGAAATCATTGGCAGAAATTCTTGAATTCAACACTGTCGAACTGGGCTCCATTGTCAGTGATAATGGTATGCGGGAGACAAAATTGGCAGATAATGTTACGAACTACGAAATTGATCACTTTCTTCATCGTGATTGTTGTAAGGGGTTCAGCTTCAACCCATTTGGTAAAGTAATCAACTGCGACGATGGCATTTTCGATCCACCTTTGGCCAGAGGTAGAGCGCCAATAATATCAATGCCCCATAATGCAAACGGCCACGGGCTGACCATTTGGGTTATCTCAGTAGGTGGGGCTCTAGGAATTCGGGCATGTTTCTGGCATTTACCCCATTTCCTAGCATAGTCTGCTGCATCTCGGCTTACAATGGGCCAGTAATACCCATATCGGAGACCTTTCTTAGCAAGAGCTTGCCCCTGGTATGATCGCCACATTCTCCGTAATGTACATCATGTAACACTCGTTTAATTGCACCGTGTGCGATACATCGGAGGAGAGGAATAGAATATCCTCTTCTATAATGACTACATCCTGGATGGTGAACCGTGAGGCTTTTCGAAGAATCTATCTTCTTTCACTCCTATGCTCAGGCAGTGTTCCATGCTCAATGTAATTTTGATACGGAGTCATCCATGATTCCCTACCTGGAGTGGTTTCGAATACGAAGTCTGTCTCCATCTGATCAATACTCGAAGAAGATAACGTCTCCATAGGACCAAGCCCTATTTGTTGTGCTTCGCCCGTACTCGCTAACTTCTCCAATGAGTCAGCCTTTTTATTGTGCTCGTGGGGTATATAGAAAATGGCGTAATAATCAAACTGATCAAGTATTTCTTGGACTCGAGATAATTACGTAGCTAGTCTTCGATCCTTGGCCTGATATTCACCCCGAACTTGGCATATGACTAATTGGAAATCACAATAAATTTCCATAACAATAATTCTCAAATCGCGGGAGAGTTTTAATCTAGCAAGCAAAGCTTCATATTCAGATTCATTATTGGTCGCACAAAATTCAAATTTCGAAGCATAGCATATGGATCGGCCTTCGGAGGTTTCAAGTACTACTCCAGTACCCGAGCACCGATCATTGAATGCACCATTGGTATGCAGCTTTCAGATGTATTCGGGAGATTTATTGCTTTTAGGCAAGTCCTCTAGAATGGTAAATTCAGCTAGGAAATCTGCTAAGACTTGTCCTTGAATGGCTCTCCTTGGAGTATAGGTGATATCAAACTGACTCAGTTTAATATTTCACTTGAGTAACGTACCAGATGTCTCAGGCCGCATAAGGACCTGCCGTAACGGCCGATCGGTGTATGCAGTAATAGGATAAGCTTGGAAATATGGATGGAGCTTCCTTGAGGCAATGACTAGGTAGTAAGCCAATTTATCTAGCTTCAGATAATTTCTCTCAACTTCGGTTAGCCGTTTTCTAACATAGTAGATCAGTTTCTGCACTCGGTCTTCCTCTCGAACTAAGGCAGCACTGATTGCATTCTCTGATACCGCTAGATAAAGATATAACTACTCGTGGTCGATAAGCTTCGACAAAATCGTTGGCATGGAGAGATGTTGAACCAGTGCTTTGAATGTGTCTTCACATTCAGTGGCCATTCGAAGTTTTTCTTTCCTTTTCAGATCAGATCGAAGAAGGGAATGCATTTGTCGGTGGACTTTGAAATGAACCTACACAATGCTGCTACCTTCCTGTCGAGACTCTGGACCTGCTTTATGGTTCTCAGAGTTTGTAAATTTCTGATTGCCCAGATCATTTCGGGATTTGATTCTATTCCTCGAGCGTTGACATTGAACCCAAGGAACTTTCCAGATGCGACTCCAAAATGACACTTCAGCGGATTGAGCTTCATCCTGTATTCTCGAAGAACGCTGAACATTGATTCCAAATCTCTAACATTATCAGTAGAGGATCATGACTTTACCAGCATGTCATCTACATATACTTCCATGGTCTTTCTGATCTGGTTGGCAAACATCCGGTTGACTGGGCGTTGATAAGTTGCTCCGGCATTCATGAGCCCAAAAGGCATGACTCTATAGCAGTAAATTCCCAGATCGTTCATGAAAGTGGTATGTTCTTGATCAGGTAAATGCACGGGTATTGGATTTTAACTGAAATAAGCATTCATAAAAGATAATAACTTGTTCCAGCCATTGAATCTACGAGCTGATCAATTTGGAGGAGTGGAAAGCTATCCTTTGGGCAAGCTTTATTTAAATCAGAATAATCTACACACGTCCTCCATTTTCCATTCGGCTTTCGAACAAGTACGGGATTGGATACCCACTCTAGGTATAAAGCATCTCGAATGAACCCATTTGTTTTCAGCTTATCGACTTCTTCTTTAAGGGCGGCAGATCTCTCTGGATCCATACCATGCCTTTTTTGTTTGACCGGGATACACCGTGGATCAATATTCAAGGTGGGGCTCGCGATGTCCGGTGAGATCCTACACATATTAGAGTGTGTCCAAGCGAACACGTCGAGATTCGCCCGGAGAAATTCAACCAATTCCTGTTGCATCTGGTGGCTCAGTTGAGACCCAACCTTTAGCATTCTTGAATCATCATCATCATCGATCGTCAGTTCAGCTGAGGAAGCTTGACTCTCTTTAAATTCATCCTAGCTTTCAGTGTCTCTTAGGCAAGATCCCTCTGGAATTGGTTGTGGGGCCCGGACCTAGGTCTAGGCACCAATTGTCAATTGTTGGCAAAACAGATGCATAGAGATTCCTCTACGCCCTTTCCTTTCCCCCTTCGCTACGCCTTGCGCGGCTCAACAACATAACAGGCTCTCCCAGCAGCCTGATCTCCTTGAACTACTCTGACCCCACGATCAGTATGGAATTTTAGAGTCAAACACCATGGGGCAATGGCTACCCGGAATTCAGTAAGGGCTGGTCGGCCTAAAAAGGCATTATATGGAGAATCAATGTCTAGAACAACAAATTGTAAAATCCGGACTCTTCGGCGTTCTCCAACCCCCAACTCCACCGGCAGTTCCACCACTCCAGTGAGTATAGTTGCACTTCCATTAAAGCCATGGATTCGAGATTGACAAGGTTTCAAACCCTTGGCTTCCATCTTCATTAAGTCGTAAGCTCGCTTAAACAAAATATTTACAGAGCTCCCACTGTCAACCAAGATCCTCTTTATCCAAGCAGGACCTACCTGGGAAGATATGACTAGTGGGCCGATAGTGGTGGCTTCGACCTTATCAGCATCCCAGTTTCTGACTATGATGTCATCAGTCATCGTCCTTTGTTGCTTGGCCGGAGCCCCATCATCAGAATTACTACACTACATGAAGTCTACATACCTAATAGAGCTGGCATACGACTCCATTTCCCTCCAGCTTCGGTCTACTGGATGAGGACCACCACTTACTTTGTTTATAACTAACCTCCTGCCTGTACGAGCGGGTTCCTCCTACCTTTCCTGATTTTGTACATGATTTTGATTTAACGGGTTCGCACCTCCAAACTACGGTGCTCGCACGAACCGATCTAACTTTCTCTCCTTGATTAATTTCTCAATGAGGCCCTGTAAATGATGACAATCATTCGTATTGTGGCCGTAGCTTTCATGAAACCTACAAACCATTCCCGTCTGAATCTGCCTCTCTGATGATAGCTTCGGAGCAAGCTTCTTGTATTGCATGGCATTATAAGTCTGCAAATACACGTTTTCCAACGACGTGTTCAAGGGAGTGTAATTATCAAACATTGGAGCCCTTCGTCGTTGGCCTCGATTTTGATCTCGCTTCTTAATCTGATTATCATTACTTCTTGGCTAAGCTTGCTTGTTCTGTATGTTCAATTGAACCTTTCCGAAACTCTCACCGGACTATTTGACTACAACATTACTCTGTATGCCTTCCATGCTAGATCCCGCATCATCCTGTTTCCTAGTCTGTTTCACGTCCTCCCGTCCCAAGAATTGAGCAGCTTTGGGGTAGAAACGGTTCAATGACGCGGGGGTTTTCCAGCTAGTCAATTTCTGAACTCGCAATCAGGATCAATCCCCTTTGCCAATGCCATCAGAATATAATTGTCATTAGGATTACTTATTTCCACACATACAGCATGAAATCTCTCCAAGTAGCGTCCAAGTGTTTCTCCGGGAGCTTGAGTGACACTGGATAGAGTATTAACATCTTTCAGCCTTGCTACATGCATTCGGAACTGTTCCACGAACTTGGTGTCCATTTGGTCGAAGAAAGAAATGGATTGGGGTGGCAGTCGCGTAAACGATATGGCAGCAATGCCCCCTTGAAAGACGAGAAAGCTACGACACTTCACTGCATCATCGGCTCTTGCAGCATTCATCAGCCATTCATACTTCAGAATGTGCTGATTTAGAGCTGAATTCCCTTCATAAACTGGCAGGGCCAGCATTCTGAATCGTCGAGGAGGCTCGGCATAAAGTATGTCATCCGTGAAACGGGCATGACTCAAGGAGAGTCCCCAGTCATCGTTAGTTTGACCCTGGCTTTCATGGATCATTTTCCGAATCATAGTCGGAATGTCCGGCGTCTGGACATTCTGTGTATGTTGAGCCAAGGTATGGTCGGGCTCCACAGTGCGAGGCTGGACCGGGCGCTCGACGGTCCACGTCTCGCCTCCTTGGCGTATAGTCTTCAGGGATGTACAGTTTAGGAGTACGCCCGTGCTGATGTTGGATTGGATCGGGCTGATTCCGGGTGTCAACCCTTGGTTCTGCAACGGCGATTGTGGTGCGGTTATCCATGGTATAATGTGGAACTGTACCTCCTCGAGAGGAGGGTCCAGTATGGAAACTGGCCGATGGGCAGGCTCTCATCTGCCCAACGGTCATCACAGGTTGATGTCCGGTAGCCTGTGTGTAGCTCCGGTCCAGCCAAGGATAGGTAGATCTGTGTTGGTAATCGGACAAGGCAGAACTTTCTATGGAGGAATTGGAAGCACGATCCCTTCTAGATCTTCTATGCCTTTGGTGGTTTGGCTGGTTGGTCAACTCAGCATTAGCGCGTAGATGCTCAGTTAATTGCTGCCGACTTTAGGTCAATTCTTGGAGCAGCATCTGAGATTCTTGCCTCGTGACCGGGCCTGACGGATCTGAGGGTCCGGTAGCGTTTTGGTTGGATGGATGCAGTTGCGTGGGATTCTGTCTATCCCGACCTTCCTAATCGGAAGTATTGGAGGTGGTCCTTGTGCTTACTATTCTGAGTGATGAAGTCCTTTCCTATATTTTTTGCAAATCTGAATAGCTTAGAAGGATTCTGGAGTAGAGATCCGGATCTTCCTCTTAGATTTTTGCAATCCGACATCGATAGTAGATCCAACGAGTAGGAGAAAACCTGAGTTCAACTCTCAGTGAAAGCACCAATGTGTTTGTATAAAAAATGGGCATGACACTTTTTAGAAGTTTTTGAAGAGATAAAAATGAAGAATATAAATTAAAAGGTGGCTTATCTAACAAAAACTCCAAAAATTGATAAATAAATGCACAGACACAAGCGATTTAGAGTGGTTCAATGTGTTGCCTACGTCCACTATGAATTTTCTATGACTTTATTGATTTTTTCTCGATGAATACACTTTATTACAGCGAACAACAGTGAATTATACCTTCAAATTCGTGTACAACAGCAGTAATATGATGCAAAGTTCAATCTGGAGGAGTCTGGGCACTTGAGAATCCAAAGATCCTTCTTCTATAGGCCCTGGGGCTCTATTTATAGGCGTAGGAGGCTGATATCTCGCTCAAACTTCGAGAGACTCCTTATGGCACGCGAGTGGGCCGACGCGATCGATCCCAGGGAGTTTCGACTCAATCTGTGATCGATACGAATGCAATTCGTATCGATTAAGATTTTGTCCAATGGAGTCGAAACTTGGTGTGAACCTTCTTTAGCTTGTACGTAAGCTCCTGTGAAAATTTCATAGCATTTGAACTAGTGGATCTCGAGTTATGATCGATACGAGATGGCAGTTTTCGGCAAATTGTTTGATTTGAATCGATCAACTCAAATCAATCTGTTCGAACCGATGATAGCATGTGCCCTCGTGATGACGTGGCACGCACTCCTCGCATCGATCCACCTTTCACTCCAAGTTGGCCATGTTGTTTCCCTGAATTTTTCCTCGTTTGTATTGATGACCGTTGCATATCTCGAATCGATGGAGATGTTCTAGTTCGCATCGAAGAAGGCGACGTGGTTCGCATCAATAAAGGCAGCTTTGTTCGCATCCATCAAGCCAGTCCTTGTTCGTATCGATCCAAGTCACTTCAACTTAATGGATACGAAAAGGCAATATTATGATGGATTTGAATAGGTGGCAATGCCGCTTAGCTCGATAGATTCAAATAACGATTACTCAATGGATGCGAAGTATGGTCGCCTAATGGATGCAAACTAGAGCTAATCGATGGATACGAAGTAGGCAAGAGACGATCGACACAAGTGAGCTCTTCTGATGGACACGAGACTGATCGATGCGAAGTCAATGGATATGAAGATGTGGCCATTCTGATCGATGCAAAGTCGATGGATTCAAACCGAGGTGTGATGATGGATACGAATCAGATCCATACGAACTAAGGCTTACTGATGGATACGAAAAAGATGCCATTTCCTCCAATTTGCATCGATCATAACTCGAACATACGAAGTCGGATTGACTTGAAATTTGGAATGCTGGCTTTCATGGCTTCACTTATCATGCCTTGTCGATTCTAGCATGATCTGGACTCAGACAAAATTCACCGATATCCATAGCGAACATGTGCATACTCGATATCCAGGACAAGTGATCCTTTTTTTTCAATCAGTTCCTTGATATCTCGGCCTTGCCAAAAGGCGGTATAACATATATAGAAGGTATAATAGGAAAAATTATTTCATTCACCTATACTTAATACAAATATTATGTCGGTCTGTCATATTAAGTGTTTAGAAATCCCTATTGATGTCATAGCGTCCTATGCACCAACCAGAATTTATAAATACAAAATGGAACAAATTAACACAATATCAAAACCCTTTTATATCACTAACAAGTACGCTCTCTCATATATTCGTTCAGCGACTCATCATAGGGTATTACTATCCTACAGATAAAGAGTCGGATCCCACAAAGCTAAGGTTTATCGCTAAACCAAAGCTCTGATACAAGATGTAAGATCCCGCCTTTTTGCACGTTTTAAATCGACGATAAGCCACACATGTCAGACTCAAACCATACATGAGGGCGGATTTTTATTGGGGTAAATAAGAAAAACAGAGAAAGAAAGGAAATAAAACAGAATCTCACAGCGGAATGACAAAATATAATAATCAAATAACAGTTCATGAAGTTGTTTACAAAACAATTGATTTTACTTATACAATAGAAAATCAGAGTTAAACATACCAGAGAAAAATAAATAACAATGCAGTCGAACAATGTGATGCGGTGAAATAATAATAAATAAGAGGTAATGCAAATCTCCATCTTCGTCCTCTAGAAATAAATTCTTCGAATCCTGAAATGCACAGACTGACCTGAGCGAATTGAAAAGACAAAACACTCAAGTCAGAACTAAAAGATCTTATGTGAGTTAAATCAACAGAAATAAATATGAGTGTAACGGAGTCAGAGATGTTTACGAGATTTGACATCTCCTATTCAATGTTAAACGTGAGTGTAGTAACTTAAGAGATGCTCGAGATTCGTATCTCCTAAGGATCCGTTAAACTATTTACTATGTAGTAATATTTCACTATTATAAAAATGTATAATAGTAAAATAAACTTACTTTTAAATAGCGTTAAGAGGTTACCCATATAGCCCTTACCACGTAATAGTCCCAGTAGTCCATCCAGTATCAGCACATCTCCAGATCGGGAGACCACCCTAAATAATCAACGGGCTACGGGAGAAAACCAAACTCGTACAAGGCGCGCTAGGGTAGGTGACACGGCACAACTAGGCAACGCCATCGTGGATATACCAATTACGCTTCCGGACCGATGGTAATGCGTAGCAGCTACTACCTCCCACCTCGAGCCATACCCCCAAAATAAAAAAGGGCCTCAATCAATCACAAAGTAACAGAATGGTATCAAAGGAGCGTGTCCGATAAAAGGTGCTACCTTCTTAGCCCATCGATCGCTCTTGTTTTAGCGACCTTATGCCAACTCAAGGGAGTCGGGTCCAGATATATACCTCAAAGGAAATGCCGCCACCGTCCTACTTCATTCTGGAATCTCCACCACGTACACGGTTGCTAAAGTGGTTTTCGGAATTGGCAGAGAGTGTGACAACTTCCGATCCCGGTCTCTTTAACAACCAAACGTTGTTATAACACCGCGGTCATTTCAAAATAATTATACTTCAAAACCAGAATATACTATCCATTTCAAAACCATATAAATACGATATTCTTTCCCTTTTAAAAACCAAATCAACATGATATCATTTTTATTTCAAATATATCCTTTTCTAAAACCATAACACTTTCAAAATTATAATATTTCGAAACCAAACGCTTGAAATATAACCTTTCAAAACATAATACTTTGAATTCCATAGCTTTGAAACATAACTACACCACTTAAATGGCTTAAATATTAAATTACTTTATATAATAAAATAGCTTCTTCAATTTCACAAATCAATTCCAAATACAGATATGAACCCCCAAATAAACCATTTCAAAACTAATTCTTTGATATTTCGATATACATCAGATTCAATTACTATTATTTAGATTTGAAATATTTAACTAATAAATCTAATATCATTTAAGTAAAACTCTTAAACTTCAAATAACTGGATATTCTTTCAATTTATTTAGTTTAATATATTCATTTAAATCAACTTGATATTCATTTAAATCACTCTAAACCAAAATCAAGTTATAAAAATCATACCCTTTAAAATCTCAACTTTATTTAAATTTCAAATCAAATTTATTCGAGTATAAATCTTAAATAATTTAATTCAAATCAATTTCATATTTATCTTCCGACCTTAATTTTACTTAAGTCATCATAAACTCTATACACAATATAATTTAAACAAATACTTAACCATATTATATAAAACAATCAACTTTATCATTTGGCTTATTTTATATTTCAAAACAAATTTACACATAGCTAGAACCAATGATAAAATAACATTTACATAAGATCTGAAATTAATATTTATATAACCCATATATCTCTTGATAGAACCATAAAAATCATTTCAAAATATTTTTATATATATAGACCGCGGTGTCTATATAAAATTTTCTATCCTATGGTCAAGTGATACGGATGTTTATCATTTCAATCCGCAATGTAAAATATAAATAGGGTTATGTATCATTTCAAACGCAATCCCGAATGAAATAAAATCCAAAACATCTTGCAGTTTTAACAATATAAAATACAACATCCATTCATCCAATATCAATCATCAAACATTTATCACAATCATCATCCAATCCAAACAATAACATCAATACAGAACAGTTAATAATATCAGGTATTTACTGGCAGTTTATATTCAATAATAAATTAAATAACAATTTAACAGGCAGTTTATATGCAATAATGAATTAAATAAAAATTTATTTCAAATAAATTCAATTTAACTTAGATGATGATTAAAAGCATACCAAATAGTCATAAATTAATTTCTAATCACATCATAAATTAATTTAACAAACATAAGAAATTTTAGAAGTTGTGAGTGGGTTAAACACTCACCTTTTGAATTTAAATCCAACTTAAATCCAATTTAAATCCAAAATTCAAACAGTCTCAGAATCTGTCCAAACTGGTGCAAAAACGTCCGAAATTTTAATACGATCCCAACGCAAGAAATCGCGCGTGAATTGGACCTCGATGTGAAAATTATAGCAGTTAGAAGTTATACGATTTTAAATTTTGAAACACATAAAAAAAGACACGTCACCTCAGAAAATCTCTCGAAATCATCTTTTCGTTTCTCTCGTAGTTAGGATTTATGGCCGCCACAGGCTAGCATCCTCCAACGAGGTGCCGCACCGCTTGAGACGCTCGCCGTCGCCACCGGAGAAACGCCACGACCACCCCTCATCGATCCAACCGGCAGCGATCGACCCTCATCGGTCGAGAACACCCAGCCGCCGCCACCAAATCACAGCTCTAATCGATTTATTCCTCCCGATCCAGCCGTTGAAATGTTGAACGTGGCATGCCGATGAACTCCCCTCGTTCCTCTCCACCCAACGGTACCCTCAATTTGTCGATCGGACAAA
Organism: Allium cepa; assembly: GCA_030765085.1. NCBI lineage: Eukaryota > Viridiplantae > Streptophyta > Magnoliopsida > Asparagales > Amaryllidaceae > Allium > Allium cepa. The sequence goes on from CM060931.1 coordinate 376,806,410, forward strand.
GTCGATCGCAACGCTACGGATGGCTGAGAACAAATCCTCATTTTTCAGCTACACAAAATCTCAAATCGAAAAAAAGACAAAGGATTTGAGTTGCGCTCTTCCAGAGCTTTTCGACGATACAAAATATGATATAGTTTGAAGAGTTTAAATTTTTGGCTTTGAATTTGATTTGAAATTGCATTTTGGGATTTAGGGTTCTGTCTTCCATTGAAAGAGGAGAAGCAAATAGAATTATACGTATAGAAATGAGGAATAAGAAATAGGCTAGGGTTTATAACGACATATTTATAGGTGGATCAGAAAATATAAACAATTAGATCGAATTGGTTTGAAAGTTGAACGCTCCACGGCCCAAAAGCCCATTTCAACTTCGGAAGGAAAATGGCTCAACCAATATTTCAAAATAAATGTTTTAAAATAATTTAAAATCAATGGAACAACTTTCAGGTCCAAGTTCCATCGTATGAAGAAGTTATGCTAAAATTAAGTTATTTCAAATTGATTTCAATTGATTTCAATTAATTGATTTCTAGGCGTTTCAAGTCCATACGATTAAATGACAAGTCCGATCACTACGAAACTTGAAATCCTACAATAATTCACCGTTACGGATCTGATGAAACTAGTTCCGTCGAAATCCGAGTCAGTGGCCAAAATGGCTATTTTCATATTATTAAAGTATAAAATATTAAATTAATTAAATCAAATCTTCAATTCTAATTCTATAATTAGCAATCTTTATCATTTTTGATTTCTTAAACCTTCACAAAAATTTAGACACGTTCAGATATCAATTTTAAGCTAATTAATTTACCCATTACTGTATTAAATTTCAAATTTAAATAAATTCACTAATTATCAGTTGAAATTCCAATAAATCCATTTATTTGATTTTAAATCTTTTTATTCAATTTTTTATCACGGTATAGATATAACTAACAATTGTTTACATCTTCGTACAGTAATAATTCCCCATTTCATTAATTTCCATTTACATAATATTTGATTATTAATTCATTTAATTGCAATTAATCTAATTATTATAATTTAAATCCCAATGAATTAATAAATCTTGATTTCTGTTCCTTTTATTCAACCAATTGTCATATTATGAATAAAGTAAATTTTATTTCCCATTGTTAACTAAATTTACATTAACAAAATATTTAATTTAGATTTATTGCAATATTTACCAAATTTAAATTAACAGGCTAAATAAATTGGTAACATAAAATATTTGTTACCATTTACTTTCAATCACACTTATAAGTTATTATTCCCAAACAATTCTTACAATTGTTTACATAACACAAATTTCATTCAATCATCATTAACAATATATTATTTCATTATTAAATTAAAAAATTTCATTTCTTCCAATATTAAATAACAAAATTTAATTTAATTAATAATTTAAATTATCGAAAATTTACGGGTCGTTACTGATCCCCTCTATTTCTCCCTCTTATTACCTATTACCGAAGGACATAGCAGTAAGTGAGGTGATTTGGCCAAGTGCATGGAGAAGGTGACATGGCATTGGAGATCTATTTATTTGCAGTCTTTCTCTATATACCTTATTATATCTTTTAGTTAGACTACTATTATGTCATTATTAGGAGACTTTACCTCTAACAGACTTATGTTTTATTGGCATTTAGAGACATTGCTGTGTCATTCATCGTATAGACCATGGTTATTCTGAGATTGTGATACTTGGATTATTTTTAGTACATATATTTTATTTTCCTCCGTTGTAAGATTTGGAAGTGTAGAATTATGTAATTTTATAATTGTCTCTATATCATGTAAACCAGTTTAGAACATAATGATTCGTACTTCTTTGCATGAGTGTCGTTTATAAGCCACTTTTGGGCATTAAATTGATGTTTTCGAAGGTATGGGTCGTTACAGTTATTTGGCCAGATATGCAATAAATTAAATTTATATATATCGTATTAAATTTAATAACATGATCTATGACCAATTTGATGATTTATTTGTTATATATAGTTAAGTTGATAATTGCAAGAATTCAAGATCATCACCTTAATAATAGAATCGACATGAATTAGGGGAGGATTAATTGGATATGTTAGTCACCTTAAAGCCATGTAGGATAGGTTGATAATATAGTCGGACACTCTTTTGTAATCAATAAAATTGGTTAGTATAAATATTGATCATAGTATGACATATATAATGATAATGACAAATTACATCGAAAAGAAGTTATAAATACAATTATTGAATTATTGATCGTATGAGTTGAGTAACGGTATTAATTAAAATGAATAAGTGTTAAAGTGAACCAATAATGAAATAGACAGAAGTCATGCTCAAAGTCAGAGAAGATGGAAGAATGATGAAACAAGCAAAATTAGACAAGACAATGTTGTTTAGAGTGCTAAAACAAAATAATAGAAAAACAATAGACTGATCGATTCTCATGAGTCGACCGATTACATACACCCAAATGAAAATATTAAAAATAGAGGTAGAACGGATGAATGATTAATGATTGTTAGTCGATTGAACAAGCGAACAACCAATTGATGTACTGCGCAGAAAAAAATTATACATAGTTGAACAGTCAACTGTTTGATATTCTATAATTGATCCAATTATCGAAGCCAGCATAATATGAATATGGACATAATGTAGGCCCTGTAATGTGTTTGGGGTTAGTTTTCCCCACTCATTCGATGTGTTAGAGTTCCATGTGACATCCCAACATTGTATAACCTGACAATAGGCTTAGGGATCTAATTGTATCGCATTTAGATTGCTCTTATTGTTAATGCTAGTGCCACGAGTCGCACAATTTAGTATGTGGATTGTTGGGAGAATGGAGATATCCATATAGCATGTTTATGTCATGTCGATCGATGTACTAGTGCAGGAATTGATTTATTGATCGATCCCTGTATGTTATCAATTGAACAATGGAGATTGTAGAACACAGTATTATAATTGTATAGCGGTTTACCATCAAGATTGTATATTCAGTGTGTTATGATAGTGTATGTAACAACGCTATCATTAATTACCTAATTAATTAAGTTTAATTATGGATAATTAATTATAATTTCATATTTGTGAAATTAAATCTAGTTTTGAAAATAGTGATTTGATTCTTTAATTAATAAGTTTCATTTCCTATAAAAGGATTTCAATTTAAATTTTGAAATATGATTAAACCAATTATTTAAAATTTTCATTTGAGTAAATTGTTAATATTAGGATTATTGTTAAAATGAGTTTTTTAGAAATTTATAACATGTATTTGTAAAAGTTGTATTGAATTTATCCCAAGTACTTCAATATTGATTAAAACGATAATTTCTAACATATTAGTATTTGTCAAATTTTGTGAGATCAAATTTATAAATTATAAAACATTTTTTAGTATAAATGAATATGTTATAAGTGATAAAACAAAATTAAAATTTAGAAACACTTCTCTTAAAAAGAAAATCAGTAACACTTTTCTAGTTGGATCCATATCAACCCTCTTGGCCCATTTAGAATTGCTAGAAAAAAGAAATAAAAAGTACGTATACCTACTTTCACAATTCATTTAGTTCTATAAAATATAAAACATAAATACTCTCTTGCTCCCATTAACCCTAGCTCAAGCACTTCCCAAATTCTAGTTACAAAACATAGAGCTTTTGTTAATAAATATAGAAATCAGTCTTATGTAATTTTCTCTATCTTTTAATGGGCTTAATTAATTGATTTTTTTTTTTTTTGGGCTAGGGTTATGATCTTTTCTCTTTCAATTTCTGAAATTTGCTTTAGTTTGTAGCTGAAAGTAATTGCCCTGGGTGACTCCGAGTTTTAAAACATCGGTTCAAGTTTTAAAGGTGAGTTTATCTCACATTATTATCTCTAAATGCAAGTTTATTTGTTGTTTAGTAAATTGATTGAGTCTATTATTAAATTGCTCTCAAATTCTTATATTGGTTGCATCTTTTTATTTTCAATTCTCTATTTTTTGAATCCCCTGCCAAATGATCTTATAAATCATCAAATTTAAAGTTGTCTAGTTGCTTGCATGACAGCTAATTTAGTGTAGTTGAAGTCTTTGTTCAATTCAGTGAAAGAATTACCACCAACGGGCGATCGGAGAACTGTCAGTGACGCCTGAGGTTCAGGCAATGCAAGCCAAACGCTGCACCGATCATGATGAACGGTCAACCGGTCACGATCTGGGTTAAGACCCAGGTCATGCCGTTTCGGGCTCCATTTATTCCCCTTCGCACCTCCGTTCTTTGGTTGATCGGTTAAACGTAATTTCTTGCTTTGATACTGTTTTTCATGCTAGTTTCAATATTATTTTTGGATTTTGATTTCATGAATTTGTGAATTTATTATGGAATGGCTATGACAAAGAGTACACTGCATAACACGATAATTCCGTCACATGTTTTCAATAAGGATTTCAAAAGAATTGGATTTCAAACCAAATCGTTTCTTCTAACTCTTTATGAGTATTAAATTATGTTATTTATAAAGAATATTTGAAAGTGTGTGTGTATATATATGTATGTATGTATTTATATAGACATTTATTTATTATTTTATAATAAAAATTGAATTTTCAATATAAAAATGGTTATTTCTAATTAAAGGTTTATCTATATGGATCTGGATAAGAGTAATTATGGATTTATAAACTGCAAGGATTTTTTTTATATGTTTTGGAATATAGTTTATTAACTAAATATTTTATATAGAATTTAAGAAAACTATTTTTATACATGTGCATTTTTGGAATAGTTCAGATTTATGTAATATTTTATCAAATAACGTATATCTATATAAAGTTAAATAATAATCAAGTAATGAATTTGTATTATAAAGGACCTTGGAAGCAGTATTGTATAAAAATTAATTTTAGAAAATTGTTTTATATATTAAAATTAAAATTTAATTACTTTTTAACCATAAACCTTATAATATTTTATAAAATTAGGCATCTTCGTGCGGTTTTGGGTTTTTAAATATTAAAAAATTATTTTGAGAACCTTAATTCTATAATTTGGAAAATACTAATAATCTACTTAGTATTATTGATTGGTTTAAATACTTTCAAATAATGCTTCATCGAATATTGTATAACTCATTAAATAGAATGTTTGAGTGGAATCTACTAGCTTATTAGCAAATACTTGAATTTCACCAGGTATTATGGGATGTCTTGATTAAATTCTTGTGATTACTATTAGCAAGTATTTAACACTTTAGAGTTGTATTTTATTTCAGTGTTCGCTTGGACCAATAGATCCTTAAAGGAATATAGTTCAGGTTTTCCAGTTATATCCATAATAAGTGAGATTTACTAGCTTCTAGTAAATACTTTAATTTCACCGGACGATGTGGGACGTTTTGGTTAAGATCTTGTGATTACTAATAGTGATAGTGTCTGGCACTTTAGAGTGTAATCCTTTTGATGTTTGGTGGGACCGATAGATCCTTAAGGTGTATTCTCGTAGATTCTTTAAAATATTTTATACCATGTTATGTATTCTACGATCATCTTAATCCATACTGACAAACCATGTGATTAGCTAGGATTTGTATGGTAAGGACGATCCTTAGTATCATATCAGTATGAGTGGTACTAGATTTGTTATTTTCCAGGATATGGATGATCGTTATGATCGGTATGAACGATCAAATTGATCGGTATGAATCGTTTTGGTTTTCATGACTTTCTAATGTTTCATGATTTGAATGTTCTTGCGCTTTGTGATAAGTTCCAAGTTAAACCATTTATGTAACTAGTTCACATTTATAGTGCCATATACTTTATGTTATATCTTGTTCTTACCCTTTTGGATATTTAGAGATAGTCTGACCCATTTATTTTTTATATTCGGGTCATGCCGAGACTTTACAGGTATCAAGACTTGTAAGCTTTTGGGTAGGTGTGCCAGCAGATAATAGAAATTTTGACCTTTTAGATTAACTTCTATAGGATATTCATGTACTGTATTATGGGATATATTATTTGAGATAATGACTTTTTTTATGTATATTATATGAGTCTAGTATTAAATTTGTAGACTCACAGTATGTATTGTATACGATGTATATTAATCTGTGAATGTTGTCTATATGATATATTGTTGTGATTTTTGAGAAACCAATGTGTTCATTTCTTTAAACTGGGACTATATACGTCAAAAATTCCATTCTAGATATTTATCAAAATTAGTATGTATGACGTGTCAATGTTAGATTAAAGATGTACACCTGGTCTCCCGAAACATGCTGTATTCTACATATTATTAGACGATATTATTTATAATGTTTACTAATAATAATGGTATTGCGATGGGGTTGTTACAGTTTAGTATCAGAGCAGAGCTAGAACATTATAACATATAATATCACAGACTTGAGACCTAGATGACTATGAGTCCTTTCTTTTGGGGTGTGTGGTAGATAGTTATATGTTATCTATATAGGAATAGGAATATAAAATGATTATGGGATAATCATTTGGGATGTATTTTGATATTAACTTGCGTATTTTAAATTATAATAGATTTGGATAATGTTGAATTGGATTATGGTTGAGGCAGACCTAGAGTTACACCAGGATCGACCAGTAATCTTGGAACAGGAGGGAAGTTTTTGACTCCTGAGTAGATAGCAAAGATCATCTGTGCTGCACAGACAGTTACTTCTGATGGTAATTTTGTTTGTGCTAATTTTTCTCGCTCTTTGCAGTGACCTTGGACGCTTAGGAGGTAGACCCTTTAAAGGAATAGAGAAGCTTATAGAGATACTATTTAAAACCAAATTAGCCACAAACACCTAACAAGATTTAAGTAGTGGAACAAATGAAAGAAGGGAATCAAAAAATATCAAAGAAACACAGCAAAAAGCAGAAGCAACAAGATCTATACTAGTTCGACATTGATTACCTATGTCCACTTTGAATATTCTCTATATTATTTCTTAATTCACTTGATTACAATTACAAACAGCAAGAAATAACAAGAGATCAGAAAAGAATGGAGCAAGTTAGTTACAATAATGGTAGAGTTTAATTAATAACATAAGAGTCCCTAGAGTGGTCCCCTGTGCACGTATTTATAAATGAAGGCAACCTCCAATCTGACTCAAACTTTGGCAACAGGTTCTCCTTCATCATATGGGCTCACCATAAGAAGGGCTAGGTCCAACTCTCAATGGATAGGGATAGGTACCAATCCCTCCATTAGTTGAGTTTGGACTAGCGATCCCTATGGTAGCACTCTTATGGTCTATAATGACGGCGCTTCGAAATCATAGTGCTTGGACTTATGGATCTTAAGTTCTTGCAATATTCAACTCGAATCTTGATTTGGTCTAGGCAATGTCGATCCCTCCTGATGCCTCCAAATATATGCCGATCCATACTCCACTAGCCATGCCCTGCCAATCCATATTATATGAACCATATCATGTTGATCCTTATCCTCCGAGGATACTATGCAGATTCATACTCCACTCTAAATACATTATGCCAATCCATATCTCTTGAATATAATATGCGATACCATGCCGATCCATTCCCTCCAAATACATTATGTCGATCCCTACCGTTTGAATGTAATATGCCGACCCATCTCTCCATGGCATCATGTCGATCCCACTCTTACAAGCGCATCACACTGAACCCTTTTGCATCATAAGCTATGCCGATCCCTCTACGTTCTTGTCCAAAACAACTATCGTGCCAAATAACTATACCGACCTCCCACTATATTAAGTGTATACTGATCCCTCTATTATCTCATCTAATTCGACCAATGTCCATGCTGATCCCTATTTCAACCATGTAAACTCCATTGTTCGGACATCCTGCATTGTTTATTTATTAACTCTATTCACCCTGGGCTGGATACAACTACCCGGACATTATATTTTGGTCATATGGGTGATGTCTCATGATCATCCTTCTCATCATTACTCGAGCCTAGCCTTCATAATAAGCTCTATGTAGCCAGATCAAGGCAACAAGTAACACTTTCCCCTCAAATTACGTCTTGGGAGTGACACGGCGTGCATTGAGTTCAGAAAATAAGGCTCTCTGGAATAAGTCAATACAACTTTCTGGTTGATCATTGTTCCTTTATTAATCTTTGATTATATAGGTTCGATGTCGTACTCCATTAGTATGCTTGGATTTGGTCATGTGAGATTTACTGGCTTTTTTCTGATTTGACTTCAAACTTGATCGCTCTAAGCCAAACCGCCATTTCAGTTAATCTCAAATGGTTGAATCCTTGAGTTTATTCCATGCACGTTCACATATACATTTCTGTTGTTAGCTCCCAGACGTGCTCGGATGCTCGTTGCCCTTTCCCAAGCTGTTTTATTTTATATGCTTACGTTTACAGTCTAACCCTCACTATATCAGTTGCCATTTGATTTCCGTTTATCTACCATTTTCTTTTACTTCCCTTTTTATTTCATTCATCTCCATCATTCACACATCTCTCTCCTTTCCTTTTTTCTTTCTTTTTATATTACATTACTATAAATTTATTTTTATTATTACTATTACTATTACAGATATTATTATTATTTTATATAACAGGAGTGGTCGACATTCGGTATGCCGATCCATTGGTGAGTTTGCATGGATAGGGTTCGGTTAGCCTTGGGGCCGATCCCTTTTAATCTCGTGACTGAGTCACTTGGGATGACTAGTTCATCTTCCTTCCAAACACGCCTGTATATATAATCATAGCTTCTCCTTTCCTTCACTTTTCTACTTTGCAATTTTACTTAACTCTTCTTATCTACCCTTCGCAAAGCTCTCCTTGCTCGAACATAAAATGGCCTAAAACACGAGACTTGCATAACTAGATCGACATACTAGAAACTTTTGGATTTCCCAACATGAACTAAGTAAAAACACTAGCTAAACGAACTTGAACAACAAACTTCATAATTCAAAATGTGAGCATCCGATCCTAAAGCTTTGGTTGTCGATCAACTTTCTCGTCAGGTGAGACGATCAGCAATGACAGTCTCTCTGGCGAAATCCCCAAGTTTTGACAGTTTACTTTCGCTTCTTTGTTTTCAAACTATTTATCTTTTTTCACATTACACTGCACTAATTCACACACAATACGGGAGGAATGGGTTTTTATTTCTAATATTGACTGTCTGCTGAGTATAGCTGATATAGATTTGAAGTTACATGGAACACTTAACCATGTTGTCTTCTGAATCGGCCGCGAGATCAAGCTCCGCCACCCTATCCAATAACCTATTCTAAGTCCTCAAACAGAACAAGTATGGCATCTGATCCGCAAACAAATCCCTTTTCCAACATTCCAGTCTTTCCTATAGAAGTTATCGAACGGCTCTAAATGCCTTGAGGGTGTTATCATCCTAAACAATTCGATTGACTCACAAGCGCTAGAATCGGTGAAGCTGCTCTTCGTTGATTATGTTCCATCTATGGAATTCCTTTCGAAGAAGTTCTAGTTCCATTGAGGCAAGACAGACCTCACTTGCCCACAGCTGGATATACTGCTTGCAACAAGTTCATATGCTGGGTCGGATGTGTTCCGCCCTTCACCTCCTTCAATCAGCAAATGTTGAGATACCTAGGGATCGCTCTTACTAAACGGCACCCTAGTAGTTATGCCTTTATCCATGGCACTTTTCATCTCTTCATGAATGTCGCCTACTCCTGAAGACATCAGATACATCTACAATTTCAAAAGATGGACTAGGAGTCCTTCATATGTTTTTCTCGAACCCTCACCCAACTGCCAAGTCTTAACAGGCGCGTGGAACAAGCTTTCCCTATTTAAATACGAATGGTTCTATGTATGGTGTCCTCCCAGCTTTGCAAGGAGATGACTGCAAGGACGTGAGTGTTACTCTTATTTTTATCTTTAGTTTAAAGATTCAAGTCATAAATTCTTTCTTGATTATACTAACATATCTAGTTCTTTTAGGTATCCATCATCGACCTGAAGGCGTCGAGTATTCCAAGGCCGTCGTGGCCATTCATGCCACTCTCGTTGACGATCGGGATATCAAACTTTTGTCACTGATGAGCTGATCTCATTATTTGGGCTATTGGAAGAGGCCACAAAATTTGGCTTTCCAGTAGCAAAGTGGTTCTGAGAATTGTTGTCGAAAGAAGGGTAGAAGCAAGTGACCTCGTAATGCCCCAATTGAGGGAACCCGGGAAGACATTGAAGAGGGGGAGATAAGAGAATCTCAATATGTGGGGCTGAGACGCGAAGGAGTAGGCCTTGGAAAAGCGCCGGTAGTCAAAGCTCCAAAGACCAGCCTAATGCAAACTCCCCCGAAGTGGAGAAAAAGGTTGGTGTACAAGTTGCGGAAGAGCAAGGCCTGGGCAAACACGGAATTCGTCATAACCCCAATCAAAAAGGAGTCATCTTCCCAGCAAATGGAAAGCTCGATGAAGAGACTCTCTGACATTCTTATCCTGTATGATATATTAAATTAAAACTTTGCTAACTTTGACTTCGAATGGTTTAACTCTCCGTCGAGAAGCGACGATGGAATGCAAGCTTCTAATAGAGAGGAGGCAACTTCAATGCGTAAAGCCAATATTACTGGTCGGTCGGGGGGAAACACCATGGCACACACAAACACTCGTACCCCACCATACACTTATGATTAATTCCTTGTGTTACAACTTCTAATATACTCCTATTTGATTCTTTTATAGGTGCAATGTCACACTCTCATGTGTTTGACCATCTCTAGGGCTACTCCACTTATTATTGTTCAGGTCAAGATTCTGATTCTAGAAGACGCGGAGACAAAGATGATGGGCAAGACAAAGACTACTATTCTGGAGAGTCTTCTTCCTTATCCAGACGGAAGTCTCAACCACATGCTCCACGCCATGACAGTCAATCACAGCTTCCCGCTCATAGCGGAGACAAGTCCTCATGTTAGGGTTCTCAAGCTATTGTGCCTCACGAACAACATTCTGGGTCATCCAGTTCAAGGCTATCATGCGTGCACCATTCCAGCAAGCATCCGCTTGCTACTTCTGATCCGCTTCCACCGGTTCCCGCTCATGAGCCTGCCACAGGAGAAAAGTTGGTTGAACTCAAAGCTACTTTTCAAAAATCTACTTTGATGGACTTAACTTCCTCCCCTCCATATATGTCATTCCTGAAAGTTTCAAAGATCTACTTTATAGGATCGATTTTACCCTAAAGGGGGGTGAATAGGGTGATACTAATATTATAAAAATTTAATGCGGAAGTATAAAATAATTACAACACAGATATAGCAGAACAATAGCAGCACAGATAATAGTAGAATGATAAAAAACAGAGATAGAGTAACACAAATTTACCCAGCTTCAGCAAAACCCTACCTATGTGCTACCCAAAGATTTCATCTAGAAATTAAGTAGTCAGACGTTTACACACGTAAACTCGTGACACCCATTATCAACTTACCTAATTCCACGCTCAAACCCTGCCACAACTCAGCCACTGAGTTATGAATTCTCAAACTATACCATCGTAGTTCGTCCCCAAATCACATGACTAGAAAATTACAAACATTTAAAAGTAAAATACAAAATAAAGCAACTTAACAACTAGAAACCCTAGTTAAAAAATTGAAAGCCCAAAGTAATAATTATTTGCCGACCTAAATAAATAAAGTTATAAAATAATGTTTCCCCTTTTCCTTTTCTTACGTCTTCGGCCTATATTCTTAGAGAGAAAAACAACTGCTTCCTTTTTTACTCGTTCGTTCTTCTTCGTTCTAAACTAGGGCTTCTGGAATTCAAGTAGCCGATTGATGTTGTACGACTGAATTGATATTCTCATGATTGCTTTATCGATTGATTGTCTCTCTGATTTACGAGCAGCTGCTTCAATTCTTCGAGTTTGATTTGACATGGTATGTGATTTCCTTTTTGCTTTTTTGGTTAATTTTCTTGAACTCGATTTAATTTTCCATGTCGATGATGATATGGGTTATATATGGTTTAATTCCCTTAATTATCGCCCGAATATTTTTATTTCACTTCGTATGTTAATTAACTCGACCATTAATTTTTGATTGAATGTTGTTGATTCTCTCTGACATTTGCAATTCGTATATTTTATGTTTGCTTGATTAACATGGCTTTGATTTTGACTTGTTCAATTCCTTGGCCACCTCGGCTATGACTTGATTTGAAATTGTTGTTACATTCACTTGTACATCATGACACTGTTATAATTTTTTGTGTTGACTTCTTCGGCTTGATCAGTTCATGTTATCACTTTGACACCCATGGCTTCTTGCTGTGTTGATTGCTCATAGTCACTTGCTTAAGCTAGTTCAACCTGCTACATGATTTTTGTTCCGCTGCTTACTTACATTGTTCACTATATTGAGTTATTGTGTGCCTATGGTCTAGTTGGTGTTGCAATGTTGAACTGTGTGTGGTTTCAATGTGTATTCATATGTACTGGGTTGTAGCCTCGAGCCAGTTTGCATTTGAAATTGACTGTGCAGTCTGCACTTGTATTTTCCACTGTCGTGTTGCCTCTATCCTTCACTTGGTTGTTGTATACCTCTATTGCAGTTTGCATTTTTGTGATGAGTTGCTTATGATATGGTTTATGATATCTTCATGCTAGTTGAGTTGTCCTTTTGCCTATGTAATTTGCTTAAAGTTGTAGCCTTTGGTATTTGAGTTCATTTACTCATAGGAGCAGCTATCTTCATGTTGAGGTGTGATATTGTGTACTTGTAGTAACTTCCATTCTTTGACCATATGTGCTATTTGGTTGTCTGCACTATGATTATCAAATTACTTATGTATATATGCATATGTTCTATTTCCTGGCATCACCTTTTGTATATTTGAGCTTGTTGAACTGTTCTTTGCATATGTACCTTGCTGAACTGTTGAGTTATATGCACATTCGAGTTTAAGCTTGTGCCTGGTCATTCATACTTGAGTTTTAAACTGATGCATGCTTTGTTGTTGGCTTCATGTGTACATCACTGCTAACATATACATATATGCATTGCGTTGGTATTTGCAGTCTTAAGTCAGTTGGACTTCATGTAGTCTGGTAGCTGCATATTGAACTGCTTCCTTTTGTGTGTTGTTCATCACTTTTGTACTCTGTCATTGTTATCTTGATATTGCTTTGTTTTCATTTTGTTGTTGCCTCTGGACATGTTCATGTCTTCACTTGTTCCACATGAGTCTGGTTGTATACGAAGTCTTTTTACATCTATGTTGTTGAGTGTTTCTAATCTAGTTGATGATGGTTTGTTGGTTCATGTATACACTTTGATTGTTGAGGCTGCTCCAATCATTAAAAACTTGACCATTCTATTTTTTATTTTGTATTGCACCAAAGTTGAACCAAGCTTTAGCTCGGGTTTGACCTTGCGCTCGTATCATGACTTTATTTGTGTTGCACTTGAGTTGAACCTAGCTTTGGCTCGGGTTTGACCCTATGCTCACATGTCCCTGTAGTTTTGTCAAGTGCATATCGGTACATGGCATTGCGGCATGTATAGTGATACACTGTGCATGTCACAGGTTGTTCACGTATGATGAATTCAATGTGATGACGAACAACCCAAATAAATGAGACGAATAATATTTTTAAAAGCACATTTTATTTTACACTGAAAAATATTTCTTTTTCAATTTTACTGCGTTAGTGTGTATTTTGCAGATAACTCAAATGCTGGATTCAAGCTGGAATAGAGTTGAAGATAAACACGAGTGAATGAGTGATACGTAGTAAGGACTGTTGTGCAAACTGAAATGTGTTGTAATTGAAATTTTGTATATATAGTGAGAGCACAAATTTGTACAATTCAAAATTGTAATAAAATATTTATTTGAATAAAATATCTATTTGAATTTAAATTATGCGTTATTTATTTTATTCAGCAAACATTTATTTAATTATGTGAAAATAAAATAATAAAATAAAAAATTCATTTAAATGAATATATATATGTTTATTATCATTTAACAAAAATCATATACTAGCATATTCAACAATCTCCCCCTTTTGATGATAATAAATATATATTTAAGATTTTGAATTTATTAAATGTATTTGATCATTCAATTTTCTCCCCTATTCGAATGCTCCCTCTCTACAACAAAAATTCCCCCTTCCTTTATAAATGAAAATAAATAAAAGTATGCAAATGAACCTAGATGCAAATAGAAAATACAAAATAAAATATTTGATCTTAATTTTCCGAAATCTTAACTTTTCTCTCCCCCTTTTGTTATCAACAAAAGAGTAATAATGTTGGAAAAATAGAGATAAAGTGATAGACATTAATACAACATTAATACCCAACCAAGTACAAGTATTAAATTTCAATAAAAAATCAAACAAAAATCATAAATACTCTGTTAGGCGCATGTTCCAATTTAGAATGATACGATGATGTAAAACCATATAGCTGTGTCTATTTATGGTATATTTATATCAAGAATTTGAATATCTACTAACCATGCATAACCGTTAGGACTTTTAAATGAGATTAATAGTATTCCAAAAAAAATTAAAAATGAATTCAAGTATCTTCTAACCACGCATAACCGTAAGGACTTTTAAATAGGATTAGAATCAACTTGTCTATTAACCAATTTTGATATGTGCTCCATACATGCATAATCGTGAGGACTTTTAAATGAGCATGAAAGCACATAATCAAAAATTCTAAGTAATTCACCCAAGTATAACCGTGAGAACTTTTAAATGAGAGTGAATACTTTGGATGTATTTATTGCTAAAAATATGATAAATTGAAAAACTAATGATTTCTCGTCTGAAATACCACATTTTGATATACTATATTGGACTTTTATAAGTGATGGTCATTAGAAATATAGTAGAAATAGAGATGGTCATGGAATTTTTAACAATAAAAAATTATTATAATTCTTGTTTAAGTTTTTAAGGAAATTTACTAAATATACCGTCTCAAGTATAATATATGATTAATATCAACACTCATCACCTTTTCAATCACTATTTATCTTTTTGATAATTAATAGGGAGTTAGATTAGTTAATATAGGCAGTTAAGGTCATAATCAAAAGTATAGAATCAAATTTCTAAAATGCCTAATTTGAGACGAAGTCGATAAAAACTATTTTCTAGAAGGCGTTTTGTAAAAATGTCTACCAATTGAGAATCATTGAAATGAAATTTATGCAGATATTTTCTTTGGAAATATGATCTCTAATAAAATGATGTCTAACATTTATATGTTTTGTTCGTGAGTGATGTACAGGATTATTTGTGAGATCAATTGCACTTTTGCTATCACACATTAGTGGTACATGTTTAAAATTTAGACCACAGTCTTGCAAAGTTTGTATCATCCATAAAATTTGAGCAGAGCAACCACTTAGAGCAATATACTCTGCCTCTATGGTAGATAATGCAATACAATTCTTTTTTCTACCTGACCATGCAACTAACGAATGTCCTAACATAAAACACGTTCCATGGGTACTTTTTCTATCAACTAGACTTCCAACATAATCTGCATCTGAATATCCATTTAATTCAAATTTATCATTAGTTGGATACCAAAGACCAAAACGTGGGGTCTGCAACAAATATTTTATAATTCTTTTAACGGCTTTTAAATGGGATTCTTTTGGATTAGACTGAAATCGTGCGCATAAGTAGACAGAAAACATGATGTCAGGTTTAGAAGCCGTAGGATAAAGAAGTGATCCAATCATACCTCGATATTGATTTTGATCAACTACCTTACCTTTTCCACCTTTGTCAAGTTTAATTGTTGTGCTCATGGGGGCTTTAGCAGGTTTAGCATCTTTCAATCCAAATTTTTTGATAAGTTCTCTAATATATTTCATTTGAGAGATGAATGTACCTTTATCGCTATGTTTGACTTGAAATCCTAAAAAGAATTTTGATTCTCCAACCAACCTCATTTCAAACTTTTCCTGCATAACTTTTTCAAATTTCTCATATAACAAATCGTTAGTGGCACCATAAATAATGTCATCAACGTATATTTGAACAATCAAAAGATCATCATTTTTATGCAATAGAAATAGTGTGGTGTCTACACAGCCCTTTTTGAACCCATTTTCAAGGAGATAAGTGGTAAGACATTCATACCAAGGTCTAGGGGATTGTTTTAATCCACAAAATGCTTTTTTAAGTTTATATACATGGTTAGGATATTCATGACATTCAAAACCTTCTGGTTGTTCAACAAAAAACATTTTCTTTCAAAATTCCATTAATATCCATTTGTCTTAGTTTAAATCCTTTATAGCAAGCAAAAGCTAACAATATCCTAGTGGATTCTAGTCTAGCTACTGGTACAAAAGTTTCATCAAATCAATTCCTTAAATATAACTATATCCTTTAGTAAACTAACCTAGCTTTATTCCTAATCACATTTCTAGATTCATCATATTTATTTTTATAAATCCATTTTGTTCCTATGACTGGATAATCATTAGGTCTAGGTGCTAGAGTCCTAACATTATTTCACTCAAATTAATTTAGCTCTTCTTGCATAGCCATAAACCAATTTTCATCATTAAGAGTTGTATCTATGTCTTTGGGTTCAATTTCTGAAATAAATCCACTATATAGACACAAATCACACAAATTACTAAAGAAGGAACGAGTTTGAACACCTATGATAGGATTTCCTTTTACCAATTCTGGAGGATGATCTACTTTGAGTTTCAAAACCTCTGGATCTATATTTCTTCGGACTTCTTTTGTGGTTGTAGCTTCTTTTCGTTTTTCATTTTCATCTTTTTCGTTCTCCTCTTCAACATTGCTTTAGATTGTTTCCTTGTTTTGATCATCAATGCTTTCATCAAATTTCACATTGATTGACTTCATAATTGTTTTTGTCCTTTTGTTGTAAACTATAAAGGCTTTGCTTCTAGAAGAGTGTCCCATGAACATGTCCTCGTCGGATTTTGTTTCAAATTTTCCTAATTGATTAACTATATTGAGAATATAGCACGGACACCCAAAATTTTTGAAGTATGCAATGTTTGGTTTATTTTTGAACCATAGCTAATAGGGTGTATTCTTAAGATCGGTCTATTCATAACTCTAATCATTACATAACAAGTTGTATTTACTGCCTCTGCCCAAAAGAACAAAGGTAGTTCATACTCATTTATCATAGGCCTAGCCACCTCTTGTAATGTTTGGTTCTTTCTCTCGATGACCCTATTTCGTTGTGGATTACGTGGAGCAGAGAATTCATATTTAAATCATTTTCATCATAAAAAATTTCAAATTCTTAATTTTCAAATTCTCCACCATGATTGCTTCTAAACGAAATGATAGAAACTCCTTTTTCATTTTGAACTAATTTTGTGAATTTAGTGAAGTATTAAAAGGTTTCTGATTTTTAGCTAAGAAGTACACCCATGTATATCTCGAGTAATCATCAACCAACACAGAATAATATTTCTTACCGCCTAAGCTAGCAATGTCGTTAGGTCCAAATAGATCCGTATGAACTAGTTCAAGAATTCTAGAAGTGCTTATAGTGTTTTTGGCATGAAAAGATGATTTCTTTCCCATAGTTATGCTTTACATAGATTTTCTGTTTTAAAATCATGAGATGGTAAACCCCTTACCAAGTCTTTTCGTTTTAATTTATTCAATAAATTCATATAACATGTCCTAGTCGTCTATGCCATAGGTTTACTTCTACATCCTTAGCTATTAGGCATTTTGAAAGAGTAAGATCATAAAAAATTAGAGAATATATATTACCTTTCCTTTTACCTGAAAACAATATTTCTTTGATGATTGGTCAATAATTTGGCGTAAGTAAGAGTCAAAATAACATTCATTCCTTTATCACATAGCTGGCTGATTGATATCAAATTGTGGTCCAGATTTTCAACATATAATATGTCATTTAAGGTAAATGTATTGTTACCTACTTTACCTTTACCAATAATTCTACATTTTTCATTATTACCCATTGTGACTCTACCACCTTTATACTTCTCTAGGCTAAGGAACTTTAGTTTGCCGCCTATCATGTGCGCGGAATAGCCAAAATGCAAATACCATTGTTGTTGTTCCTTAGCTTGCTAGCATATCTACACACGGAGAGAATTTAGTGACCTATTTGTTTTATAGGTCCATGATTATTAGTGACAAAAGGTTTTATGAAATATGTTTGTGTAGACCTAAAACTATTTATATTTGTTCCTTTTGGCATCCAGATTTTTTTGACTTTAAGGGAATTTATATCGTGCCTATTGGAACCCAAAATGGTATAGTTTTTACGTTTTTGGGGTTATACCAACAAATGTTTTGATTGTGTCTAATTTTTCTACAAATTGTGCACTCAGATTTGACTTGATTAATTTTGCTTCTAACAAGTTCAGGTTGATTATATCCAAGTCCTTGTCTATCTGTATTAATAGTTTGTTTCCCTAATAGAATATTTAACGATCTTTCTCCTTTGGAAAATTTTCCTACAGTTGTAGATAGTTTTTGGACTTGTGTTTTGAGAGATTCATTGTCGTTCAACTATTGAGTGCACTTTTTAATAAATTTTTCTCTCCTAGTATTTTTACTTTCTTTTGAAATCAGAATTTCATTTTCAAGTGTTTTAATTTTAATTTCTAATTTTTTAATTTCTTCTTCAAGTGATGGACACTTATCACACTTAGGGCACTTGTTTTGATAGTTTTGAACTAATTGAGCAAGCTATTTATTTAATTATATCAAACTATCTTTTTGTGATTCAATTTTAGCGTACTTCTCTTTAAGTCGTTCAAAACAGCCATTTACTTCATGAAGATATATAAGTAATTCTGATTAAGTAAGTTTTGATACCTCGCTTGGCTCATCATCATCGCTGTTAGTTACTTCTCTATGAAGACACAGATTTGCTTTTTCACTCTCACTGCCAGTGCTATCGGTTTTATCTTCATCACTTTCATCCCAAGTGGCTGCAAAACTTCTCTTTTTTGTTCTTTCCTTGGCTGAGTCGATTTTAAGGACAATTTGGCTTAATATGGCTAGTTTATTACACTAGTGGCAGATGATCTCTTTTTTTCGGAGTTGTCTAGAACTTTGTTGATTCTGCTCTTTAGTTGATGATTTTTGGCTGGATTTCCATATTTACGGTTCCACTTTTGAATCTTTTTATTAATAGTGCCAGTTTACACCATCATTATCATCTTCTTCACTTTCAGTTATTCCATTGAGAGCTATTGATTTCTTTCGAGTGTCACCTCCTTCACGCTCTTCCTTGAATTTCATTTCTAGCTCATAAGTGGTGAGATTTCCAATAAGTTCTTCGACTTTAGTCTGTTTCAAATCCTTTGTTTCTTGAATAGCAGTGACTTTGGCTTCAAAATTTCGTGGAAGGACGCTGAGGATTTTTTGGACTATTTCCAACTCTGTGTATGATTTTCCGTGATCTTTTGATTTGTATACGATATTGGAAAGTCATCAATACATCTCTTTGACATTTTCTTCCTTGGCCTTTATGAAATTCTCGTATTTTCTACTCAGCATGGCAAGGCACGATTCTTTGACTTGAGACGTTCCTACGTGAGTCACTTCAAGTATGTGCCAGATTTTCTACGCAGATAGACAATGTGAGACACGATTAAATTCAATTTGATCCAATGAACAAATAATAGAATTCATAGCTTTAGCATTAGCATTTTGTAATTTATTTACTAGATCTACCCACTGATCCATCGGTTTTCAATTTCTTGATTATCTACTACTATAATTGGTGTTCTATATCCTGTCTCAACAATATTCCAAGCATCAATGGTTTTCAGGAAAAATTTCACCCTATTTTTTTAGTAAGCATATTCAGCATTGAACATTCGTGGTCTAACAATTGCCTGTCCCTTAGCAAAAGCATTATTAAAAGAAGCCATTTTAAAATTTTAATTTTAAAAAAAAAAAATTGGTTTTCGAAAAACCAAATTTTTAAAACAAAAATTGACTTTTGTACTAGCTCTGATACCACTTGTAGGATTGATTTAACCCTAAAGGGGGCGAATAGGGTGGTACTAATAATTATAAAAATTTAATGCTGAAGTATAGAATAATTGCAACACAGATATAGGATAATAGCAGCATAGATAATAGCAGAATAATAAAAAAACAAACATAGAATAACACAGATTTGCCCAGTTTGGCGAAACCCTGCCTACGTGCTGCCCCCAAGATTTCTACTTGAAATTAAGCAGTCAGATGCTTACATACGTAAACTCACGGCACCAGCTATCGACTAACCTAATTCTATGCTCAAAACCCTACCACAATTCAGCCATTGAGTTGCGAATTCTCGAACTACACCACCGTAGTTCGTCACATATTCACACGACTAGAAAATTACAAACGTTTAAAAGTAAAATACAAAATAAAAAACTTAACAAATAGAAACCCTAGTTAAACAAATGAAAGTCCAAAGTAATAATTATTTGTCGGCCCAAATAAGTAAGTGATAAAACAAAGTTCCCCCGTTTTCTTTTTTTATGTCTTCAGCATGTATTCTTCGAGAGAAAAAGGCCGCTTCCCTTTTTACTCGTTTCTTCTTCTTCGTTCTAAACTAGGGCTTTTGGAATTCAAGTAGCTGATTGATTATTGAACAACTAAATTGATATTCTCGTGATTTCTTTGTCGATCGATTGTCTCTCTGATTTGCAAGCGGCTGCTTCAATTCTTCGAGAACGATTTGACTTGGTATGCGATTTCCTTTTTTCTTTTCTAGTTAATTTGCATGAACTCGATTGATTTTTCCATGTCGATAATGATATGGGTTATATAGGGTTTAATTCCCTTAATTATCGTTCGAATGTATTTATTTGACTTCGTCTGTTAATTTAACTTGGCCGTTGATTTTTGATTGAATGCTATTGATGTTCTCTGACTTTTTCGATTTGTATATTTTATGTTTTCTTGATTAACACGACTTTGATTTTGACTTGTTCGATTCCTTGGCCACCATGGCTCTCACTTGATTTGAAACTGCTGTTATATTCACTTGTACATCATGACACTATTATAATTTTTTGTGTTGACTTCTTCGGCTTGATCAATTCCTGTTATCACTTTAACACCGATGGTTTCTTACTTTGTTGATTGATCATAGTCACTTGATTAAGCTGGTTCAACCTGCTACGTGATTTTTGTTCTACTGCTTGCTTACATGTTCACTGTATTGAGTTATTGTGTGCCTCTGGTCTAGTTGGTGTTGCAGTGTTGAACCGTGTCTGGTTTCAATGTGCATTCATATGTACTGGGTTGTAGCCTCGAGCCAGTCTGCATTTGAACTTGACTGTGTAGTCCGCACCTGTATTGTCCACTGCCATGTTGCTTCTGTCCTTCACTTGGTTGTTGTATACCTCTATTGCAATTTGCATTTTTGTGATGGGTTGCTTATGAGCTGGTTCATGATATCTTCATGTTAATCGAGTTGTCCTTTTGCCTATGTAATTTGCTTGAAGTTGTAGTCTTTGGTATTTGAGTCCATTTGCTTATAGGAGCTGCTGTTTTCATGTTGAGGTGTGATATTGTGTACTTGTAGCAACTTTCTTCCTCTGACCATATGTGCTATTTGGTTGTCTACACTATGATTCTCGAATTACTTGTGTATATATGCACCCGTTCTATTTCCTGGCATCACCCTTTGTATATTTGAGCTTGTTGAACTGTTCTTTGCATATATACCTTGCTGAACTACTAAGTTGTATGCAAATTTGAGTTTAAGCTTGTGCCTGTTTGGTCATACTTGAGTTTTAAACTGATGCATGCTTTGTTGTTGGCTTCATGTGTACATCACTGCTAACATATACATATATGAATTATGTTGGTATTTTCAGTCTTGAGTTAGTTAGACTTCATGTAGTCTGGTGGCTGCATATTGAACTACTTCCTTTTGTGTGTTGTTCATCACTTTTTCATTGTGTCACTGTTATCTTGATATTTCTTTGTTTGATTTTGTCGTTGCCTCTGGTCATGTTCATGTCTTTACTTGTTCCATATGAGTCTGGTCGTATATGAAGTCTTTTTACGTCT
This sequence comes from Allium cepa, assembly GCA_030765085.1. NCBI lineage: Eukaryota > Viridiplantae > Streptophyta > Magnoliopsida > Asparagales > Amaryllidaceae > Allium > Allium cepa. Next base: position 376,828,501 of record CM060931.1, read on the forward strand.
GAGCTGTTAAATGTATGTGATCTGATTGATGATGGTTTGTTGGTTCATGTGTACACTTTTACTGTTGAGGTTGTTCCCGTCATTAAAAACTTGACCATTCTATTTTTGTTTTTGTATTGCACCTAAGTTGAACCTAGCTTTGGCTCGGGTTTGACCTTGTGCTCGTATCGTGACTTTATTTGTGTTGCACTTGAGTTGAACCTGGCTTTGGCTTGGGTTTGACCTTGTGCTCACCTGTCCCTGCAGCTTTGTCAAGTGTATATTGGCGTGCATGGCCTAGTGGCATGTACAGTGATACACTATGCATGTCACAAGTTGTTCCTGTATCATGAATTCATTATGATGACGAACAACCCAAATAACTGAGGCAAATAATATTTTCAAAAACATATTTTATTTTACAATGCAAAAATGTTTCTTTTTCAATTTTACTGCTTCAATTTTGTGGATAACTCAAATGCTGGATTCAAGCTGGAATAGAGTTGAAGATAAATATGAGTGAATGAGTGATATGTAGTGAGGACAATTGTGCAAATTGAAATGTATTGTAATTGAAATTTTGTATATATAGTGAGAGCACAAATTTGTACTATTCAAAATTGTAATAAAATATTTGTTTGAATAAAATATCTGTCTGAATTTAAATTCTGTGCGATTTATTTTATTCAACAAATATTTATTTAATTATGTGAACATAAAATAGTACAATAACAAATACATTTAAATGAATATATATATATATATGTTTATTATCATCAAACAAAAATCATACACTAGCATATTCAACATATCTTGAATCGCTCGCTAATGCCTAGGATGTTATCACCAAAATCAAGAGTGAAAAGCTGGGAGTGACAAAATTTAATGAGGAGGCCCTCATGCGAGAAGTGCTCTGAGGAAATGAGCCATCTGACCAGGCCGTTGTGAAGCTTCAGTTCTCTATTGCCTTTTCCCCTGACAAAGAAGGACAAGCCATTGCTGGGTCCTCTAGAACTGATCTCAAGGTTCCTTCTCCTACTCAGATGATCGAAGTGTCATCTTCTCACCATACAGAGCAACATATTGGCAATGATCCAGACAGACCTAGCCTCGGCCCACAAATACTGTCTCTCATTCTCGAAGGGAGACTACAATGACAATCAAGAGCCAACATGATGCTGGTATAGCATAAAATTTTCATGAATTCAGCCATGTGCTGTTTTTAGCACATAACGGTCGTTGACTAATGCCTGTACTTTAACTAACTTTTTCAGGTCATCTCGATCTAAAGCAAACTCTTTGGAGCAATGTCACCACAAAGCAACAAGGGAAATTGGCTAAGGCTCGGCTGCTGTAGATATTCCAGGTCCCGATGCTTGAATCATCGATGCACTCAAGGAGGATAAGCTTGAGGAACTATTGCCTAGTGAGGAGTGGGATGATGTAGTGGTCATGAGCATCTCGGAGCACGCTGCAAAAAGAATTATGGAGAAGCAAATTGAAGAGGAAGAAAGATCGAAGCAGAAAGTTAAAACAGAGCCCATTGAGGTCGTAGTCAAAGATCCTATTCCTGCACCTTTGCAAGTCATTCCACCTAGTGGGATAATTCCCATTGAAATTCCTCCTTCTTCAAGCATCTCCACAAAGGGCAACAAAGGGTGTTGGAAAAGACGCTCGACTGATTCAACTCCAGAAAAATCGAAGAAGGAGAAGAATGAAGAAATAATTAGTGTGTTGTGTCAATGTACATAACTTAGATAAGTTAGACGTGTGTTTATTTTCTTAGTAGTAGGTGTACGGGCATGGATCCCGAACTTTTGAATAGTTTGTAATGGATTTTTTAGATAGTGAATAAAAAATTTTGATTTTTGATTAATCATCATGTGAACTATTACTTCAATGGTAGAGTAATTACTTCCCACTTCATGTACTTGTAATACTTTTCACAAGTCTCGTTAATGATTCACTATCTCCATGTCAAAGCCTCTTTGTAGTCGCCGTCTTAAGTCGTAAGCAATGCCAAGCCAGAACTGAAATGGATGATTATGTCTTGCCGCTAAAAGTTCGAGTATCTTCCATCGAATTAAGAGTAGAATTCATAGGATAGAGAACTGTCGAAATTCATCTGTCCACCCATTGGGTTCTCGAGTTAACTGCGGTCTGGGGCATAGAATTTATCGTAGGCGATCAGCTATATTCCAAACGCCCATACTCTAATCTATGCTTCGAAGACTCAAAGTTTTCGGTGCAAGCAGTCGCATTTCCGCAAGTGAATGTTATTCCACTATCGAATAATTTATACTCCATTCCACAGTTAGGGGCATAAATTTTTCTAGTATGTGGTCGGGGACTTGGGATATCTAGTATGCAATCAGGGACATAGAGTTTTCTAGTCCATGGTCAGGGACATAGAAATTTTTAGTCCGCAGTCGGGGACTTGGGACTTTTAGTCCACGATCAAGGACTTAGAATTTTCATCGTGGGCAGTTGTGTTTCCACCCGAATGGTTTATACTCTGGCTCGTAGTCAGGGCCTTGGAGTTTTCTAGTCCACGGTCAGGGACTTAGAATTTTTTTAGTCTGCGGTCGGCGACTTGGGATTTTCTAGTCCGCGGTCAAGTGCTTAGAAATTTCATTATGGGTAGTCGTGTTTCCGCCCGAATGGTTTATACTCTAGTTCATAGTTAGGGGCTTAGAGTTTTCCCTTCATCGGCAACCTTTGTTCCTTATTGTGAGCTTTGCTTTTTGATTCGTCTACGGGAATCGCCAGCCAAGCAAACTTACAAAGCTTACCTCGTTCGATCCCATCGGGGATTGGTATGATTGATCGACTTTAAGCCTTATGAAACTGTTCACACGTCACAGATGTCGGTATCAATTAGTTCCAATGCATACTTAGCATAAAATGTAATAACAGCAGCTTATGCAAAGGAAGCTTCAAGATTTTATTCATCGTACGAAAGGGAACAAAATAACTCATCTTATTACACATTAAAAGGTCAAACACCAAAGAAAATGTCAAAAGTAACTAGTACTAAAACATAAAAGAAATAGCCTAGATGAATAGCACCATAAATGCTCGTTATTCCATGCTCTTGGAAGTGTCGCTCCATCAACAATCGCTAGCTTGAAAGCCCCTTCTCCAAGCCTCTATTCAATGAGTAAGGTCCTTCCCATGTCGGGTTCATGTGCGACGGTACCGGGAAAACTCGTTTCAGGACAAGGTCGCCAACTTAAAAGGTTCTCGATAGGACTTTAGTATTATAGTACTGGGCGATCTGATGTTGATGTGCAGATGCTCTCAAATTGGCCTCCCAGTGCTTCTCATCGATGAAGTCTAATGACTACAATAAGAGATTTTAGTTTGTTCTAGGATTGTAGTAAGTCATTCAATAGGAAAGGACTTTGAGTTGTACTGCAATAACTGCTTTGGCTCTGTAAGCAAGAGTAAATAAAGTATAACCGGTCATGGACTTGTGAGTGGTCCTGTAGGCCCAAAATGCCATCGGAAGCTCATCCACCCCCTGTCTCTAGCCTTCTCCAAATAATGTTTCAAAATAGATTTTATAATCTTGTTTATAGCTTCAATCTTTCCTTTCATTTGAAAGTGGCGACCACCTCAAACCTCTTCTCAATAAAATACCTTCGACAAAACTATTTAAACTCGGTGTTATCGAGTTGAGTCCCATTTTCAATCGCGATAGTCCATGAAAGATCGAAATGGCATATGATGTTCCGAACAACGAAGTTAATAAATTTATTGTTTTAATCATGGCTAATGGTTCCGCCTTGGCCCATTTGGTGAAGCAGTCAACCGGGACAATTGCGTACTTTGTGCCACCTTTAGAGATTGGTAGAGAGTCGATGATGTCGGTACCCCCACACAACGAAAGGCCATGGACTGACCATTTGTATGATCTCCATCGATGGGGCTCTTGGCACTTTTGCATATATCTGGCATTTGTCGCATCGTCTAACATAGTCAACAGCACCCCAGTTCAGGGTTGGCCAGTAGTATCCATAACCGAGTATCTTTTTTGCTAAAATTTGCCCCCTAGTGTGATCGCCACATTCCCCCTCATGGACTCTTGTAAGACACACTTTCTCTTCGTGGGTGATACACCGGAGTAAGGGAATGGAAAACCCCTTTCTGTACATAGTTCCTTCCTGCATAATGTAACGTGAAGCTTTGCGAAGGACTTTTTTCTTTTTATTTCTCTTCTCTTGCAAGGTTCCATGCAACAAGTATTCTTTAAATGGAGTTTCCATGAATCCCTTTTGGACTCCGTCTCTGGTATTTGGTCAACTTCCGTCATATCTATACTAGGGTTGTGCAATGTCTCGACCGGGACCAAGCCCATCTATTGCGCATCACCAGTGACCGCGATCATTGCCAATGAATCGGCTTCTCCATTCCGCTAATGCAGGATATGCATAATTTCATAGTATAAGATATTCACCAACTAATCCTGAACTCAGGAAAGATATGGGCAAGTCATTGTCCCTTAGCCTGGTAATATTCCCTTACCTTATATACCACCAGTTGTGAGTCAAAAATGATTTCAAGAGACTTTACTTCGAGCTCCCTTATGATTTTTAGCTCGACGATCAACGCTTCATATTCGACTGCGTTATTTGTGGAAGCAAAATCAAGCTTTAGAGTGTAAAAAATTAACCGGTTCTTAGGGGTCACGAGAACATTTCCAGCTCCAGAACAATAGTCATTAGATGCTCTATCGGTGTACATCTTCCATCAGACAGCAGGGATTACTCTATTCTTTGGAGGCTCATCTTGCATGGCAAACTCCGCTATGAAGTCTGCCAATGCATGTCCTTGAATAGCTCTTCACGGCAAATATGTAATGTCGAACTGGCTGATTTTGATATTCCATTTAAGTAATCTTCCAGACGTCTTAGTTTTTTGCAGGACTTACGCAATGGCTAGTCAATGTACACGTTAATTGGATGGGCCTATAAATACGGGCAAAGCTTGTGGGACGTGATCACCAAGAAGTACACAAGTTTCTATATCTTCGAGTAGTTTCTTTCAACCTCGCAAATCGTTTACTGACGTAGTATACCATTCTCTGAATCCGATTCTCCTCACGAATCAATGCGGCACTTATGGCATGTGGCGATATAGCTAAGTAAATATACAAGTCGTTATGGTTTACTAGCTTTGACAAAACATGGGGTTTCTCCAAATGATCCGCCAAAGCTCAGAATGCACATTTACAATCTTCCATCCACTTGAAATTCCTCTTCCCTTTCCTTATCAAATCGATGAAAGGAATGCATTTATCGGTCACCCTAGAGATGAACCGACTCAAAGCAACAACCTTCCCATTCAAACACTGTACTTGCTTAATTGTTCTAGGTGCTTTTATATCCCGAATTGCTTGAATCATTTCTAGATTAACTTCAATACCTCAAGCATTGACGATAAAGCCTAAGAACTTCCCGATGCAACACCAAACGAGCACTTCAAAGGATTGATTTTCATGTTATAGAATCGAAAGATATCGAACATCTTCACTAAGTCTCGAATGTGGTTATTTGATTATCTGGACATCACAAAAATATCATCCACATAGACTTCCATCGTCCTACCAATCTGATCCTTAAACATCTGGTTAACCATACATTGATAGGTTGCTCCAGCATTTTTTAATCCGAAGGGCATCACAATGTAACAGTATAACCCAACATACATGACAAAACTGGTATGTTTCTGATCTGGGACATGCATCGGGATTTGGCTATACCCTAAGTACGCATCCATAAATGATAACAATTCATACCCTATAGTTGAATCAACTAGCTAATTAATTCTTAGCGGGGAAAACTATCTTTAGGGCACGTCTTATTCAGGTCCGAATAGTCAATACATCTTCTCCATTTCCATTTGCTTTCTTTACCACCACGGGGTTAGATATCCATTTGAGATAGAGTTCACCATGAATAAATCCATTGCCTTTAAGTTTATCCACCTCCTCTTTAAGGGCAACGGATATCTCCAGATCCATGCCCCATCTTTTCTATTTCACATGGACATATTTCGGATTAATATTTAATGCATGGCTCACGATGGTAGGCGAAATCCCATACATATCATAATGCATCTAAGCGAACACATCTAAATTTGCTCAAAGGAAATCACTAAGTTCTCTCATCATCAAAGGGCTGAGTTGCGATCCAATCTTCAGCACCGCGATGGATCGTCGTGGCTGACAGTGATATTAATCGTTAGTTCAACCAACGCTACCATGGTCTCATTAGGTTCCTCCTCATCATCCCTTAGATCTATATCTCTATAGAACCGATTGTGGTGCTTAAGCTAAGGCTTAGGGGCCATTTGTCAATCTTCAGTAACTTTTATATGGACAGACTTGTCTACACCCTTTCCTTTCTATTTTCGTTGAGCCCTTCTCAACTCAGCCACATAATAGGCATGTCCAGTCGCCTAATCACCATGAACAACACCTACTCCATTATCAGTCGGAAATTTCTATGTCATACATCATGAGGCAATAGCTGCCGAGAATTCAGCCAGGGCAGGACAATCCTGAGAAACATTGTATGGTGAATCAACATCCAAAACAATGAACGGTAGGATCCGTATCCTCCTACATTTACCTTCCCCCAATTTGACAGGCAATTCTATGTAACCAACTACTTTGGTAGCCATGCCATTGAAACCGTGTATACGAGCTTTAGACCGTTTCAAATCCTTAGCCTCATCCTTTGTAATGACCTGATATTTTGGACCATTCAAATCGACAATAACCCACACATGTCAGACTTGAATTGCTCAAAATATAAGATTGTTAATTTAAAATTTGGCAAAGCCCAGCATGTAGTAAATAAATCAATCACAGACATAGAGTAATATAATGCAGCGGAATAGATAAATAGTAGTTCATGAAGCTACTATATAAACATCAGAGTTAGAAATAAAATACAGCAGGATAACTCAAACACACTGAACTCTCGAATACAAACAGTTGACATCTTTGAACCAATCAACTAGAAAAAACTGAAAGTTGAATCGATAGCTGGATCTCCAAATGAGCTCCAAACTCCAAAGGTGAGTCTCAAATGCTGTATCACTCTATCTGACCCGAGCGTAAAACAAAACACAAAACACTTGAGTCAGGATTAACATTCTTATATCAATAAATCCAACTCAAGTGAAATATCAACTGAAATACAATTAACTTAAAGGATGTTTGGGATAACCATCCTCTAAGGATCCGTGGAACTATCTACAATGCAGAAAATATACACTATAACACCGTGGTCATTTCAATAAATTTATACTTCAAAACCAAATTGTCATTTCCATTAAATATATATATATATATATATATATATTTCCTCAATTTCACAAATAGATTCCAATCAATTCGAGTTCCAAATTCACATTTAATTCAATTCATATTTGTCCATTTTAATTCAATTCAGTTTCTAAATAATAAATGCAAGTTTTATTAATTTCAAATACAGATCTGGATCATAAATAAAACATTTAAATTCCAACATTTCAAAGCTTTAGTATTCAACATTTTCAAAGTTCAATTTAATGGTTTCATATAAATCTCGATTTAACTCATTATTATTTGGTCTAGAAATATTCACTTAATAAATTAAGTATTATTTAAATAACCTAATTTTACCCTTAAACTAAATGTTCCTTGCGATTTGTTTAAACTTAAAATATTCATTTAGTCACTTTAAATCAAAAATCAAATTATAAAATCAATCTTAAACTTCAGCTTCAATAGTTCAAATCGATTAAATTTAGTAGAATTCTTAATTAAATACAATCTCAACTAATTCAGCTTTATCTTCTCAACCTTAACTTATTCAAATTATTACAACAATCTATTTTGATATGCAGATTTAAATATACACTTAATCATATTATATGTATTAAATTAATTTCAATATTATTATTATTAACTCTTTATATAAAATTAACATAAATATATGTATAATATATTAAGAACCAATATTTATTAAAAACCATATATTTCTTTTCAAAACCATAGAAATTATTTTTAAACATTTATATATGGACTGACGGTGTCTGTATATATTTCCCTATCCTATGGTCAAGTGATACGGATATTTATCATTTCAATCCGTAATATATACGGGTAGATATCATTTCGACCCGCAATCCCAAATTCAATTCAATGAAAATCGCTTGGGTTTATCATTTCAACCCATAACGATTTTCTCCTATTCTAAAGTCCGTTCGGGTATGTATCATTTCAACCCATAGTGAATTCTATACTAACAGGGAAGTTGTAGAGTGATAACAGATAATATAAATTTAACAATAGGCATATATCATCAATAACAATATAATATAAACAACAGGATATGGTGTCATATCCCACATGTGAACGGTTACAGATAATAGCATATATAACAATTTAAATAACTACAGTAGCATATTTCAATTGTCGTTTCAACTGAAATCAAATTTAATAAATAAAAGAACGTTAATCGTGAGTGATTGCTCACCTTTTGACGCTAGAGAGATAGACAATGAAGTTGAGTAACGAAATCCAGGCACGAATCCAAAACAAAAAATTTGGCACGAATTCGATGGACAACTAATAAATAGAAATTGACGAGAACAAATCAGAATCGACTTGATATATATAGAAAATATATATTTGTTTCAAAATCAATTTCGATAGATATATAAATAAAATTTCTATATACGTATATTCAAAACCAATGTGTTAACAAAATCATTATATAATATATAATAAAACACATACAAGTCTAAAATAAATATTATGACAAACCTCTATACATATATACTTTGAAATCAACCATATGCTTATACTATAAAATTATTAGATATATATATATATATATATATATAAACCAATATGCAGAGGTCTAAACATATATATAAAGTACAGTAAAAGTTTATACTTTAAAGCATGCAACCATATATATATAAAACTTACATCATTTCAAAATATAATATTTATACTTATCAATCATTATATACAGCGGTATAAACAACACTTTAATATAATTTGTCCAAACTTTATACATATAAAAACATACTTCTCTTTCCAAAACAACAAACTGTATATATAACAGCTAATAGAACACAAGCTACGTCTTAAAGTATGATATGTATATATATATATATATATATATATTGGTATAATACTTCTTTTATAAATTAATATATACTTTCTTCTAGAATATATATTATAAATCAACATTTGCTATGAAATAATACAGCTGCAAAACTATGAATACTTATACATTTTTTTAACACCAGTGCTTACGTCACATTATACTACTGTAAGAAGATATTTGTAACAAACATTGTAACTTACAGGTTATGTAAACTCTTCGAAATATAAACACATACAAATAACTGTATCATATAAACAGAATATATAACTTATATATATTTATTTAACTTATATATAACAATTTATATTATAAACTAACATACTATATATATAAACAAAATAACAATATATACATATACGTGTGTACAATTTCACAAACTGAAGTTATATACGACTGTAAATTTTATATACACATAAATAAACTAATACACATACTTACTGACATGTATATACCTTTGCAACTTTGTAAACTGTATAGTATATGCTACATAATATAATATAAATAATATAACATACCCATATATAAAAAAGGAGATGGTGGTGGTGGTCGGAGGAGATGGTGGCGGTTGAGGCCGAGCTAAACAAGAGGAAGCAAGGCAAAACAAATGAAAAAAAAAAGAATAAAAGTGGAAAGGAAGAAGCCATTACTTACAGATTTTTTTGTGGCCGTGAGAAATGAAAGATGAGAAGTAAATTTTCACATGAAAATGAGTTGGAGGCGGCTAGGGTTAAGGATGCACGGATAAAATTTTGGAGAAGTTATGGTAGGAAATCAAAAGGGTGGAAAATATAAAGGCAAGAAATCAAATGAAACGTATGTCTATAATTTAAACAAGTAACGTATCTTAATTGATTCGTTTCCTATAAATTAAAGAAAGATGTATACAAATGAACCTTCACAAAATAAATAAATACAAGAACATTTAATAAGTAAATTTTAGAAGACATGCATTTAAGTCAATAATGTATATCTATTTGAAATTTCTTTCCAAGAAATAAATACGGGATCTAAACGCATAACCATTCAATTAATAAATGAATGTCTAAATAAATAAAATAGAAAGATAGGGTGGAGATAGATATTATGAAAAATAAGTAAATAATTTTAGGAAAAATAGAAAATAAATATAGAAAATACTCTATTTAATTGAAACTAGAATTAAAATTTGTAGACAAAATAAAACTAACATTGGAAAATTTCAACTACACTTATAAAATGTTTTAAAAATAAAATATATATACATAACATGTCATTTTACACATGTAAACGTAAATTAGAACATGACATGACAAACAAAAATATTATTTATATAAATTAAAATAATAAATTTTGTTAAATAAAACAATTTACATATAATAGTTTAAAAAGCATAACTTTCACAATATTAATCAGATTTCAACGAAACAAAAAGCAGTATACTTAGAATGTTATTCACTTTCATAAAATAAAGATAAATTTAAAAAGTTCGAATTTTATATTTTTTAAATTAAAAGTCAAAGTTTGACCACATTGACAAAAATTCACATTTCTGGAAAATATACTATTTATTCATGTTTGGAATCATAGTTCACATACAAATCAAAATTTATATTTAAAGATGAAAAAAAATCCATTTTAATAAATAAAATCAAGTTTTTAAATCAGGAAATTCAGTTTAAAATAATTAAAATATACAATTAAAACAATCACAAAAATACCGGTTTGTTACATCCTCATTTGATCGTACGCCTTCTTAAAGATAATGCTCACAGTGCTTCCACAATCAATCAAAATTCTTATCACCAGAGCGGGGCCAATCATGGCTGATATAACCATTGGATTAATGGTTGGGTCCTCCACTCTATCGGCATCGCTGCTTTGGAATACTATATCATACATCATTGTACGTTGTTGTTTGACCGGAGTTCCATCCTCCATATTCGAATAACATTCGAAATTCATTTGTCGCATTGAACTAGCATAGTTCTCCATTTCCTGCCAACTTCTTTCCGCAGGATACGGTCCACTAACTACCGTTTTTATTACCAACCTTCCGCCGGTCCATCCTCGGCCTCGCGTGGGGCCTGCCCTCAATTGGGATCAGACGCCCCATATCTGTCAACCTACGGAATTTTCACAAACTGCCGCAACTTTTTCTCTCGAATCAATTTCTCAATGGCATCATGTAGATGCTTACACTTGTTCATATTGTGCCCATAACATTCATGAAATTGACAGTGCTTCCCGGTTTGTTTTTCTGCCTCCATAGATTCTTTCGGATGTGGCTTCTAATACTAGAAAGTATTACAAGTGGACAGATAAATGTTCTCCAATGATGCATTCAAAGGTGTATAGCTATTATACATAGGAAACTTGGACCTCCACTTTTCCCGCTCCCTCTTTCGGTTACAATTCCCTTCTCCGCTTCTTGTTTGTAGATCTGGCTTATTTTTTAACATTGACCTGAACCCTCCCGAAACTCTCACCAGACTACTTTACTGCAATGTTGCTCTGTATCGCTTCCCTATTTGGCCCGGAAGCATTGCTTTTCCTAGACAACCTAGACTATTCCTTTCTCATGAACTGGGACACCTTCAAGTCGAAACACTCCAACGTGGCAGGCGGTTTTCCAGCTAGCCAATCACCGAACTCAGATTTGGGGTCAACCCCCCTTATCACAGCCATAAGTATTACATTGTCATTAGAGTTACTAACTTCAGGGCAGCAACATGAAATCTCTGCAAGTAGTCCTTCAGTGATTCCCCTAGAGCCTAGATTACACTGGCCAACGACATCACATCTTTGGGGCGAGTAGTGTGAATCCAAAACTGCTCCATAAATCTTATTGCTAGCTCGTTGAACCTTGAGATCGATCGCAGGGGTAAACTCGTGAACCACATCGTGGTGGTACCAAAAGAAGCAATGGGGAAGCATCTGCATTTGGTGGCATCATTTTCTCTTTTTGAATCCATCAACCATTCTTACGTCATTATGCGTTGCGTTGGGTCAGTTTTCCCTTCATAAGCAGGTATCGTAAGCATGTTAAACCTTCTAGGGTAGTCCATATGTAAAATACTATCGGTAAATGGGATGTGGCTCCTAGAGATTCCCCAATCATTATTTGTCAAGCCCCTGTTCTCCCTCATCAGCTGTTTGACCATTGCGGATAAATCTGATGTCTGGATAGGTGGCGCCAAGTGGTGGTCATGCTCCACCTCATATGAATGTTCCGGTCAGTGTCACCGGGCCATTTCATGCCTCCTTGGCCTATCATCCTCCTTATGTGCATCCTAAGAATTCACTTCATCATCATTCCAGATAGGTAGTTGGTCGGCATCCAAACGTACTCCAACGTCCAAGTTCTAGGCCCATCATGTGCATGATCCACCATTTGCACTTGAGGAGTTGTCCCTCTTGCTGAGGGATAGGTACTGATCCCTAGGGATGGATCGGCACCGATCCGTCTTAGCAAACCATGTTTGTCTGCTAAGCATTGCTCCGATGCTCCTGTCCGTGTTGCTTCAAGTCTAAGATGCCTATGATGTTAATCTGATGAAGTCGAGCTATCTGACGCCAGGTAAGAAATTAGATCCCTTCTAGTGCTTTGGCGCTATTATTGAGCAATTTGGTTCATCAAGTTAGCAATGGTTTGGATTTTCCTGTTTAGCTGCCTACGACTTTCCATTAGTTCCTTTATCAAGTCATTGAATTCAGCTCTAGTTATGGAATCAACGGTATTCAAGACTACAACATGTCCCACATTCACATTAGCAGGTTGGTTGCTTGGAGCCCCTTGTTGGACATTGGCAGTTTTATTGGCATCAACATTGTGGGAAGTAGATCTTGTGTGTCTTACCATTCTGGATTTCTTTTCCTATATTTTGGTAAATCTGAGTAGTATCTGCAAGCTTCTGATGATGAATCTGGAACTCTTTCAAGAGATTTCTTCAATCCAGTAGTAACTAAGGTGATCCTAATAACCTGAGAACTAACGTTCCCAGTGAAAGCACTAAAATGTTTGCAACCAAATTGCCCATAAACACCCAAGAACATATTTAAGTAGTGGAATAAATGAATAAATTAAATGAAAATAAAGGAGAATCACAAAATATCAAAGAAAACACAGCAGAAAGCCAAAACAATAAGATCTATAGTGGTTCGGCATTGATTGCCTACGTGCACTTTGAATATTCTCTTTATTGCTTCTTAATTCACTAGATTACAATTACAAACAGCGAGAAATAACAAGAGACCAGAAAAGAATGGAGGAAGTCAGTTACTATAATGGCAGCATTTAACTAATAGGGTAAGAGTCCCCAGAATGGCCCTCTGTGCATGTATTTATAGATGTGGGCAGCCTCAAATCTGGCTCAAACTTCGGCAACGAAACCTCCTCCACCATATGGGCCAAGCAGAGGAAGGGCTAGGCCCAACTCTTAATGGACAAGGATTGATACTGATACCTCCATGAGTCGAATTTGGGCTAGCAATCCCTATGGTAGCTCTCCTATGGTCTACAATGATGGTGCTTCGAATATCATAGTGCTCGGACTTGTGGAGCTTAAGTTCTTGCAATATTTCAACTAGAATCTTGACTTGGTCTAGGCAATGCTAATCCCTCCTGATGCCCATTATATATGCTGACCCAAACTCCTCTAGCCATGCCTTGCCAATCCATATTATACGAACCGTACCATGTTGATCTATATCTTTCGAGGATACTATGCCAATTCAACTCCACTCCAAATACATTATGCCGATCCATATCTCATGAATATAATATGCTGATCCATGTCCTTTGAGGATACCATGCCAATCCATTCCCTCCAAATACATTATGCCGATCCATATCTCATGAATATAATATGCCGATCCATGTCCTTTGAGGATACCATGCCAATCCATTCCCTCCAAATACATTATGTCGATCCCTGCATTTTGAATGCAATATGTCGCCCCATGTCTCTTTAGGGCATCATGCCGATCCCACTCTCACAAGAGCATCACACCGAGCCCTTTTGCTTCATAAGCCATGTCGATATTCTCACCCAAACCATCTATCTTGCCAAATAACTATGCCAACCTCCCACTATATTTAGTGTATACCAGTCCATCCGTTATCTTATCCAAATCAACCAATATCCATGCTGATCCTTATTCCAACCAGCTAAACTCCATAGTTCTGACATCCTGCATTGTCTATCTATAAACTCTATTCATCCTGGGCTGGATAAAACTGCCCAAACATTATATTTTGGTCATGTGGCTGATGTCTCATGATCATGATTCTCATCATTAGTCGAGGCTGGCCTTCGTAAATTTGTAATCAGCTCTATGTAGCCAGGTCAAGGCACCGGGTAACAGATACAGCCTTGGATAAAGGCATGCAAGAGGATCTTTTCTCGCAAGAGTCTTAATGATGCAAAAAGGATTCAGGTGGCATCCAGTCAGTTACAAGAAAGGGCATTAGAATGGTATGACTTATTAGTAGCGGAGATTGAGGAGGATTAGCTTACTTATGCACAGTTTAGAGAGAGATTTGAGCAGAAGTTTATACCAAAGGCAGAAAAGGAAGCAATGACTTGGAAATTCATTGCTCTTAGGAAGAATTGGGCTTCTATTACGGAGTATGTGGTAGATCTAGAGGCACTATCCAAGTATGGATTGGATTTCATTAGTACCCTAAGGAAGAAAAATCAAAAATTTATTTATGGATTGTACAAGTCTTTGAAAAAGGCTTGTTACTTTAGATGAACATATCATTCGAATCTTTAATCGATTCAGCACTCCGTCTCAAGGAGGAGGACAAGAATAGCGAGGCGGAGGAAACTCTAACAAGTAAAAGAAAGAGTTTACCCATAAAAGAAAACAACCAATGAAGCAAGGAAATTCTAAAGTAAAGGGCAAAAAGAAGAAGCAGGATGAGTCTGGTTCGATAGCCCCACATAGGAGTCGGGTAGCATGTTCAATTGTGGAACCAAAGGCCACTATTCGAGCGAGTGTAAGAAGCCTAATGTTTCTTCTCAAGCGGATGCTTTATTTTACTATAAGAAAGAGGGGCACTTGATAGCGGCTTGCCTATATAGGGAACATAAGGAAGGAAAGAGGAAGGTCGTTAGAACTTCTAGTAGATCATCTTAGCTAGGGATAGTTCTTTTTATTTTTGGGAAATGTTCTTTCTTTTGTTGGATTCCATTAGAGTGAGTTTTAGAAATAATTTTCCTTTTTGTGATTTTTGCATTTTATTGGTAGGATTTAGGATAAAAGTTATTTGCTTTTAGTTGATTGGTTGTTAAAAATTGACTGTTTATTTCTATTCATTAAACTTGGATGCATAAATGCTATTAATAATAAAATAGTCATAACTAAGGGAAAATTTATAATTAATTATTACAATTACTCGTCCAGTAAATGTTTAAGGATTTTGATCGATATATAAGATGCTATGTTATCGATAGGAATTCCTAAACATCGATCGAGACCTTTTGACAGGAGAATCTAAAATAATTACTTAAGGAAAAAATATTTTCTGTAAAATAAATAAATTGAAATAACCTTTTCTCCATAAAATAATGGTGTGAAGTGGAGGGACTTCGTAAGGCATTTTTGATAGCGTATGCAATCAACTTTGTAAGCAACAAAGTGGAGCAGAATAATTTCGTGGTTTAATATTATTTTATACAATGAGATAATTTTAATTCAAAATTTATGAATTAATTAGAAAACTTTTAAGAGTCCCTTATGGAGTAAAAAGGATCGAATATATTAATTATCCTTAAGTATTTTATAAACTCGAAGATAAAAATATTTTTGGTTAAAGAAAATTTAAGATTTTGATTTAAAAATTTCCTTCGTTAAGGAAATTGCCGGGACACAATTTTCTTAAGGGCAAAATCTATTATTACCTTATTCTTAATCAACTAATTAATCAAGTTTAATTATGGATAACTAAATCTAATTTATGGCTTGTGAAGTTTAATCTAGTTTTGAAAATAGTGATTTGATTACTTAAGGAATAAGTTTCATTTCCTTAAAAAGGATTTCAATTTAAAGTTTGAAATATGATTAAACCAATTATTTAAATTTCACATTTGAGTAAATTATTAATATTGGGATTATTGGTAAAATAATATTTTTGGAAATTTATAAATCATCTTTATTAAAATGATAATAATTTGTATTTGTAAAAATTGTATTGAATTATACCAAGCACTTCAATATTGATTAAAATGATAATTCATAACATTTTAGTATTTGTCAAATTTTGTGAGATCAAATTTATAAATTATAAAACATTTCTTAGTATTAATGAGTATGTTATAAGTGATAAAAATAGAAAATTAGTAACAATTCTCTTAAAAATAAAATTAGTAACACTTTGCTAATCGGATCCATATCTTACCCACTTGGCCCATTTAGAATTGTTAGAAAGGAGAAATAAAAAGTATGTATACTTCCTTTCTCAGTTCATTTAGTTCCAAAAAACAAAAGACACAAATACTCTCTTGCTCTCATTTACCCTAGCTCAAGCAATCCCCAAATTCTAGTTGCAAAACATAGGGCTTTTTTCAATAATTATAGAAATCAATCTTAGGTAATTTTTTCTACATTCTAATGGATATAATTCATTGATTAATTTTAGTTTTGGTCCAGGGTTGTGATCTTTTCTCTTTCAATTTATGAAATTTGCTTAAGGTTATAGGTAAAAGTAATTGGCCTAAGTGAATTCGAGTTTTAAAACATCATTTCATGTTTTAAAGGTGAGTCTGTCTCATGATCTCTAAATGCAAGTTTATTAGATGTTTAGTCAATTAGTTTAATCTATGATTGAATTGCTCTCAAATTATTATGTTGGTTGCATCTTTGATATTTAATTCTTTGTTTGCTGAAACCCTTGTCAAATGATCTTCTAAATCGTCAAATATGAAGTTGTTTGGTCCTTGCATGATAGCTAATTTAGTGTGGTTGAAGTTTGGGTTCAATTCAGCGAAAGAACTTACGCCGAAGGATGATCAGAGCACCGTTGACGACACTTGGGGTTCGGCCTAAGAATCCAACCAGTGCACCGATAATTATGACCAGTCCACCAGTCATAACCAGGGCTGAGACCCAGGTTACGCTATTTCAAGCTCTGTTTGTTACTATGTGCTATTTCGTTTGTTTGGTTGATCGATTGAACGTAATTGCTTATTTTGATACTATTTTCGATGCCCACTTCAATATTATATTTGGATTTTGATTTCATGAATTTGTGAATTTTTTTTGGAATAGTTATGACAAAGTGTCCATAGCACAACACTAAAATTCCATCGCATGTTTTCAATAAGGACTTTCAAAGGAATTGATTTTCTAACTGTAACGACCAGGATTTTCGACCCTCGAACATCGACACGAATGGAATAACATATATTATTTCAATATACAATCTTTATAGTGGAAAATTAAACAGCATATCAGAGTCTAACCTTCATTTAGCCAACACAACTATAAATCTCTATATTTACTATTGCTGAAAAATAACAACACAAATGCAGTAGAAAAATAGAATACGTCCATGCGTTGATGAAGATCTCCAACTCCCCTCTGGAAACTCCAATTTTCTTTAGCTAATCCTAAAACTACTCGAATCTTATCCGAGTATTAGTAATAACCGGAACAGGCTTGATAAACTTGCGTAAGACACTATTTATAAATATATATAATTGTTAAAGATTGACTTTGTTGTCCAATAAAAACCCTTTTTGAAAAAGAAGAGTATCTCATAAGACTACGCCGTACATAAACATTGACGGGTTTTTTACCTTATGATAACTGGAATATTTTATACTTAAAACAACTGATACTATGTCTATTGACATTGCTATGAAAATCCTTTCCAAGTAAATATATATAAATTAGCTAAAATTGTTATATTACTAAATTCCAGCATACTAGGCCTACAAAGTAGGTTTTACAATCAAGTCCAAAAGCACTCATTGGAATTGGGTTTCCAACATGATAGGAGATTAGTTGTCGTTTCCTTCGAAATCCATGCATAAACAACTTGCACCTCAGTGGCTATTCACTTATCTCTAGTAAGAATCGAAACAATATTGGATACATCATTATGGAACAATGTATTAATCGGTGCCTATACTCGTTCTTCGTCAAGCCTCCAATACCTGTCTATAAGGCATAAATGCCTTAAGGCCCAGATTCCACTGGTCACCTCCATACTCATAAAATCGCTAGCCCAAAATATAGGTCGGACCACATCATTACCCTTATCATCATCGAGGTGTAAGGCTCGTACATAAGGCTACGCTCAACTTCTACAAAGCCACGCTTTATTTCACACAAAGCCACGCTTTGCCTTTCTAATAATAGGTTCCACTTTGAATGTCACGTTGTCATTTCTAACAACATACAATTTATTTCCACAAATGAACAATCTCTGAGCTTGATCTCTCAAAGAAGGATGTTAAGTGTAATAGACTTACCTCCTATGCCACCAAATAGATGTACGTTTGTAGAGATCAATATATGTGGACTTGGAAATGCAATGTCAAACACTCATCCATACAATTTTCTCAAGAAAAGGGCCAACCGAAGGCACTCTCCTATCATATACCAACGGGAACTACCCCTAGGAATAGTAGCAAATAGTCCCTGCATTTTAAAGATTTTCAAAACGAAGGGACCGCTGCTATTTATTTTATTCTGGGAGCTAAACAGAGATTATCAACAAGTTGTCCTTCCAAAATGAAGATCTTCTATCTTCAAGATTATTGTCTTCAACATGTATTCACTTTCGAATGCGTATATTGGTTGGAAGTGATTTATGGATAGCAAGTTCGATTTTGGTTTCTCCAAATTAATTATAGATAAAAAGAAGTCAGGTATATAGGTGATTATTATTTGATTCATTCATTCCTTTTATCAAAAATATCCTTTGAAGATCTGTAAGTTTCGAACTTTTCTTTTTTGATATATATGGAATCATTAAACCTGTATTTTAACTTTGGAAATGCCAAATCGTTTCTCCTAAGTCATATATGAAAAAAATTAAGGGCAAAAAGGGATCCATGGAAATTTTACTCAATATCAATTTTCGTATTCAATAAGTACTATCAATTGAATCACGGTAAAATCACCTTTTAAATTTATATGGTTAGTACAAATACTCTCCTCCGAATTTAACATTAAGTATAAGAAGATTATCTCCATACAATCTAAGGTGTGCCAAATTAAATTTATAAATTTTGAGACTTTTATACTTGTCTCATTTCCGACATTTTGACCTAATCTATCCCTTGCCCAGAAAAGAAGCCTGGTGAGCCAAGGCACTGGTTGCTCCTTAACTTTTCCTTAGTTTTAGCACCCTACATTTGGGTCTTATAGATAGAAAAATCTAGTCTACTCATCGGTTTTTAGAGCCAAGATTAAAGCACTTTATTTATAACATCTTTTCTTCAAATTATTTATTTAAACTCTTTTAAATAAACTATAATAACTCCAAATCATTATTAAAAACTTATTTATTCATTTGAAAATATTTATAAATGATTTGGAAAAGAATTTATAAGTTTAAATCCATATTTTAAAAGTTATTAAAAACTACTATAAAAAGTGCTGCGAATAGCGCTTTTAATGCTTATGTGATCGAAACAACTTTTCTATCACTTAGAAATCTATTTTTGTAACTTAAATCTCTTTTAAAACATTTTAAAAGGTTTATATAATTTATCCTATATTTTTAGAGAATTAAAATTTTCACTTCTAAAAATTTTATTGCTTTGGTTTCAAAACTATCAAAATGCGACTATTCTAAAAATTTGTTATGCTCATATTTCAAATCTACTAAACGAAATCTCAATCTTTTTCTTTTTTTGAAAACTACGGTTATAAGAGTTCGTAAAAGTCTTATTACAAGGAATTTCGACTCTGAATCCATCGTGGAAATGGAATTAACTATTACGGCTTGAAATTGCGAACTATCACTATGCGACGCGCCTATTTTTGCCTTAATTTTCATAACTTGTCAAAACTTCACCAAAGAGGATTATTAGTGTTTACAAAGCATTTATAACCATTTTTAAGAGGTTTAATCATCCCATAACGCCTTTATAATTCATATTCATTCTTACTCCATATTATAATATTATATTATTATAATTTTATTTCAGCCATTTTCGTATACAAATTCACACAAAGGATAATTAAACTTCGTATATACATCAATATTAATGTAGTTTCTATTAATTAACTAATTTAATTACCTAACCATTTCTTATTATGATTTCTCATAATTAATCACAACCAAGTTATCAACCAAATATCCAACCAATTATTCTACAAAGCTTATTAATTAACTATTTAAACTTACATATAATCGTTTTAAGTTTTAAATACTTAAAAGTAGATTAGTGTACTCACCGTTATCAAACTCAATCTTCCTACCAACATTTAATCGAACCAAAACTTCACTAATATACTACCTACACAGCTCCACCTTGCCTAGTTGCTCTCGGCCCTAGACTTCCTTCAACTAATGCTCACGCCTTTGCTTTGGAGATGGTGGAGCGCGCTACCAATGGTGATGGTGGTAGCCAAAAGTATATAAGGAAAGCGATGGAGCTTCGACCTTGAATTCACAAAACTAGACCCGAAAATAGGTCATTTTCTCTCGGCTTTTTGGCCATGTTTATCTCAAAATTTGGAAATGTTGTCAAAGGGAAAGTTCTTGAAAATTCTCTCCTCTTGAAATTTTAGAAAAAGAATCGTTGAATTTCAAGAGGTTTTGAGGGAGATATAGTCAAAAGAAGAAAAGGTATTTTCGAACATGAAAATCTAAGTTCAAAAACACTCTGCAAAGAATGGAGAATTTGGCATAGCTAATCTCAAGATAAAAAGAAGTGGTAAATATTAAAGTTGTAGCCATTAGAATTTTTTACGGTTTGAAAAAAGAATTTCTCTATTTGGTTTTGGTTTGATGATGTTATGGTAGAATGAAGAAGATTGAAAATGAGAGGGTATTTATAGAAAAAGTTCACCTCCCAAAATATCATGATATTTATTTATCATGCATCACTACTTTGTCACCACCCTACCCCTCCCTCATGTCACTATAAATGGCTGAAAGGACACCCCCCATGTGTGTGCACAGTATATGTCCTTTGTGTGTAAGAAGGTTGACTTTAGGTGCTTAAAGAGTAAGAAAACTAAATATCTTAAATTTCTTTAACATATATGAAAATATAAATGCATATATATGTTTTGTGTTTTATATGTATGTATATGTATGCATGTGACATGCATATACATATATTTGTATGTGTACAAGAGAATAAACAACTTTTCAATGACTTTGAACAAATTTCGTTCGTTAAACCGTTGAAAATTGGAAAGCCGATTTTTGATCACATTTTCACTTATTTATTATATTGCATATAAATGTAAACAAAATTTTGAAAATTTATCTCTCATCATTATTAATTAAATAAAATGATCTCATGTGAGTTATAAAACCATGTAAATCAATATTAAACAATTGTCTACAAAGAATATTATTATATCGGTAAAGCGATATCAATTTTCCTTATAATTTTAAATTAAATATATAAACTAACAAAATTATTGTAAATTATTTATTATCACTTTATAACTATTTAAAACAAATAATTACCATTTAAAATAATAATTGAATAGTTAAAATAATTAGTAAATCATTGAATCTCAATTTAGTTTCATAAATCAATTATTAAATATAACGACCTCACTACTGATGCAATACATACATTTTATTTTCCAAAATTAAATAAATAATTTAATTTCATATTCTTATTTAAATATAAAAATAAGGGTATGCATCTAGCTCCGTACGCGACGTTTGATGATTATGGAGCTGTTTTTTTATAAAACGATTTTTTGGCCATTTTTTCGGTATTTTTCCAAAGTTTATATTTTGGTAAATACTTATTCAAAATAATATTACCATTATTATTTAATTTTTCATAACATCAAAATCTATGTTAAAAACATATACTTGAATATTTTAAAAATAAATATAATTTAGCAAAGTGATAAATTTGCGGGTCGTTACAAACTTTCCCTCTTAAAAGAACTTCGTCCCTATAATTACACTAAAACAAAACCAAAGGTATTTGCCCAAAATATTTATTTTTAAACTTACATTAGTATAATGTATAAACATCATCTGATTGGATCTACTATTGGAATCCATAACTTTACTTCCAAACTAGTATTGATCCCCTGATCTTCTAGTACGAACTCTGATCAGGCTTTCCAATCAGAACTTTTAGTTTTTCTTGCATGGCTCTCAACTATGATAAAAAACATAAGTATCCAAATACAAACCCTCGTCAATGTTCACCATTAAAAATCGAGTGATAAATCATTTTTCGAACCGGTATAAACACCTCTAAGTTCCCTTCCCAAATCTTTGATCAAAATAGTGTGACGAAATAATTTACATATGGCGTACATACTTATTAACATTTGATACTGTTTATGAAAACATTTTATAAAATCTTAACTTTGACACAAACTCTTTTATAAAGATAATCATTTGCAAATATTTTTTAAAGGAAAACATTTTATTCCAAAAGATACATGCCTTTTCCATAAACATTGTTCATTATGGCACATTTTTCTCAAATGTTTTCAAAATCTATTTGTATACAATTTCTTTTCTATAACCGTGTCATAATAGTTTCTAAAAAAAAGCCTGCTTACAACATATTTTTATTAAATTGATAAATTATCCTCCTTCCAAAAAACCGTTTAAAAGAAAATTTTCCTTTTAACTTAAACATTATTTATTGAACGCCATATAGTTGAATTGTGAAACTAAATTCACGAGGTGTTTGATTTTAAAATTTTAAATCAAATAACAAATCAATCAATGATAATACTTGAATATTATCATTTCCTCAACAATCGAATGCTACACAAACAACTATATCATTTGAAAGATATTCCTTTATATTCAAAATATAATCCTACATAAAATTATTTCATTTACCAATTTTTCAAAACAAACATCATTTTTATATAGCATTAACAAATACAGGCTCATATATAATACTCTTAACTCATTCAAGGGTGTTACCCAGCTCTAATGAGTTACTCATCTTAGGATATTATTAATCCTATCACTGATGAGACTTTCCCCCTATTAGGCTCCGGTGTCCGCTTAGCCTAAGCTCTCCTTTGGAAACTCCAAGCACCTTCAGCTAATCCTAAAACTACTCAAATCTGACCCCAGTATTAATAATACCCGGATCAGGCTTGATAAACTAGTATGCGACACGATTTACAAATATATATATATATATATATATTTATATATATGTATGTATGTATGTATGTATGTATGTATGAAAGTGTTATAGATTGATTTTGTTGTTCAACAAAGTCCTTTTCGAAAAAGAAGAGTATCTCATAAGACCACGCCGCACATAAACACGGTCGGTTTTATACCTTATGACAACCAAAACATTTTACAATTAAAACAACTAATATTATTTCTATTGACATTGCTTTGAAAATCCTTTCCAAGTAAGTATACATAAACTATCAGAAATTGTTACATTATTAAATTTTAGCATACTAGGCCTACAAAGTAGGATCTACAATCAGGTCTAAAAGCACTTACTCGAATTGTGTTTCTAACATGACAGGGAACTAGTGGCCATTTCCTTCGGAATCCAAGTATAAACAACAACACCTTAGTGGCCATTCACTTATCTAAAGCAAGCCTCCTAACTATGTTGGATACTCTACTATGGAACAATGTATTACCCGATGGCTATACTTGTTCTCCGTCAAGCCTTCAATACCTTTTAATAAGGCATACATGCCTTAAGGCCCAGATTCCACTGGTCACCTCCATACTTATGAAACTGATAGCCTAAAATATAGGTCAGACCATATCATTACTAGTATCATCTTCAAGGTGTGAGGCTTGTACGTTAGGCTACGCTCAACTTCTACAAAGCCACGCTTTATTTCACACAAAGCCACGCTTTAGCTTCCTCATAACAGGTTCCACTTTGAATGCCATATTGTCATTTCTAACAACACACTATTGATTTCCACAAATGTACAACTTCTGAGCTTGTACGTCTCGAAGAAGGGTGTTAAGTGTAAGAGAGTTACCTCCTACACTAACAAACAAATGTACGTTTATAGAGATCAATAAATGTGTTCTTGGAAATGCAATGGCAAACACTCATCCATACAAATTGTCTTGGAAAAGGACAAACCGAAGGCACTTTCCTATCACATTTAGTCTGGAACTACCCATAGGGTTAGTAGTGTATAGTCCTCGTATTTCAAATATTTATATAACGAAGGGAACGATGCTACTCTTTAATATTCTGGGAGCTAACCAGAACTTATCAACAAGTAGTCCTTTAGAAATAATGATCTCCACTGTAACAACCCAGGGTTTTGGTCACTTAAACTAGGCAATTTGTATTTCATATTGTCAATAAATGAATTTTTATAGAAAAATAAACTTTTTTAATCTATAGATAATAGTGGTAAAATCATTTTCAAAAATTGTTTAACATATTAAATAGTTCGTAGAATAATAGAAAATGTGGCTTCCAAGTTTTACCAAAGTTTATAAAATCAAAAATCTTGAATTGTTTTAAACGTTCCAAAATGGTTTTAAACTCCTCCATTTTACCCCCACTTTATTCGGCCATGGCTTCCACTAAACTTCACCAAATCAAGATTTTCGTTTTTTCAAAACATTCATATTTCCAATGGCTACAACCATGTATAACTCCCTTAAAATTTAACATTTTTGAGTAATTTTATTAATGGTAGAGGAAAGAATATTCTAAAACTTTTCTTTTGATCACGTTTTAATTATCCTAAAGTAAGAGGTCCAAAAATTCATGGGAAGTGACCTATTTTGGAGCTTAGTTTTTAGGGCTCGAGTGGAATTTTGCAAAGCTTTAAGGTGAGTAAACTTCTAAATTTTTGGAAAGATTCTATCTTTAAATATATATTTTCTATTTTTTTTATGTAT
This sequence comes from Allium cepa, assembly GCA_030765085.1. Classification (NCBI taxonomy): domain Eukaryota; kingdom Viridiplantae; phylum Streptophyta; class Magnoliopsida; order Asparagales; family Amaryllidaceae; genus Allium; species Allium cepa. Next base: position 376,853,674 of record CM060931.1, read on the forward strand.
GTGGTTAGTTTCTTTGATTTTTGTAATGACACACTAGTTTGTACCATTCAAATCGATAATAATCCACACATGTCAAACTTGAATGATGCAAAGTAACAGATTGTAACAAAATTTGGAGCAAAAGCAATCATCACAGAATCACAGATACAGAAATATCAGAATAACTTACAACGGAAATAAAATGCCATAGTAGTTCATGTAGCTACTATAACAAACTCTCAAACAAATACATAATATCAGTCTAAAAACAAATACAATAGAAATTGCAAATACATAGAAGTCCACTAGTATAGGCTAAAATAGAACAACTGAACTAAAATAAATAGATAACTAGATAAGCAAAATCTCCAGCGATTCCAAGCTTCAGAAAGAGAAATCCAAAGCTAAGCTGTGAATACTCAGGCTGACCCGAGCGTAAAGCAAAAAATACAAAACACTCGAGTCAGGACATACATACTTGCATAATGTAAACCAACTCAAGTAAACTGTAATAAAGTACAAGTAACTTAAAGGATGCTTGGGACCGTCCATCCTCTAAGGATCCGTTAAACTATTTACTATATAGTAATACTGCGCTATTATAATAATGTCTACAGTAAAATAAACTTACTTTAAAATAGCGTTAAGGAGTGACCCAGTATTCCCCTTAACACGTAATAGTCCCAGTAGTCCATCCAGTATCAGCATATCTCCAGATCGGAAGACTACCCTAAATACTCCACGGGCTATGGGAGAAAAACAAACTCGTAGTAAGGCTCGATATGGTAGATGACATGGCACAACTAGGCAGTGCTAGGGTAGATATACCAATTACGCTTCCGGGCTGGTGGTAACGCATAGTAGCCACTACCGCACACCTCGGTACACACTCCCAATCAAAATCGGAGGATGTACATCGAATCAATCACAAGTAAGAGTCACTACAACAAAAATCATTTTTAACAGCAACAATTCTCAGCGTTTGTTAGACAAATGCAGTAAAAAATTATTTTAAACGAACTGATTTTCGTGAAAACGCTGACATTACCTTAGGTCAAAAACATTTCGCTTTCCCTCTCTCATTATTAAACTTCGTGAAAAAAATTCGCTTTCCCTCTTCTTATTCCCTCTTCTTTTCAGTTCCCTCGTTCCTCAATTTCATCCTGCCTGAATTCCTTTCCATTTAATTTTCGTCGTTTCGTCTTTTGCTTAGGGATACACCAATTTTTAACCGAATTTGTGTTTCGCAGATGGACGAAAAATCGAATTCGGTCCAGAATTTCAGAGATTTGGGGGTTTGTGAACCGTTAGTGGATGCTTGCCGGAGCAGAGGATGGGTGGTGCCTACTAAAATTCAAGCCGAAGCCATACCTCAAGCTCTGCAAGGTTTTATGTTTTCTTCTCATTTTGGTGTTGCATGTATATATACTGACTTCATTTTTTTCCTTTTTTGAAAAATGGTTGTTTTTAGTTTAGCATATTCGTAATCAGTTTTTCACGATGATTATAAAATATTATAGTAATCACCAGCAAATTTGTCAAAAAAAAAAGAAGGTGTTTTTTGGTGACAAAGATGCAATTGAATTAGTGCACTGCTAAAAGCACACGCGTTTGTGCTGCGGGCTATCACAGTCGGTGGTTTTCCGCCGACCTCAGTGTAAATCAAAAAAAAAAATGGGTAGCCTATAGTACAAAACCATGTTTTTAGCAGTACACTTGAATTATTCCAGGTATAAGAAACTATTTACCATATCGGTTATAAGAAATATCAAATACTAAAACCAAATCTAAACGGGGTAAATAATAAAGGAAAGAAGAATAAAAAAGTTGGGAATTAGATGATAATGGCAAGATTAGAGAGAATTCTATAAAATCCATTTTTATTAGTTAATTCATTGTGGATTAACCCATGAAAAATAAAAAATAAGTTAATTTTCTAATTGAAATTCAAAATGTGGATTAACCTTTGGAAGTTGTGAATATAAATTAGATTTCCCAATGTCTTTTTAAACCCTTAGATGTATATTTTTTTTTCATGCTTAATTTCGGATACTAATGATCCTGAGATTACGTTATGTTCGCTTGGTTGGTATTTCTTATGTTAATTTGTTCACATGACGTACTTCAAAACCAATTCATTTTCATATCAGTAAACAGTATAAAATTATTATGGTAATATAGAGATTTAATATAGATTAGTTCTTGCTTTCGGTATTGTAGGTAAAATGTTCCTGTATTTGATTGAAGAATCAATCAATTTGGTAATATTCTATTTCATGCAGGGAGAGATATTGTTGGACTTGCAGAAACAGGGTCTGGCAAAACTGGAGCTTTCGTTCTTCCAATTATACAAACATTTCTGGAGAAGAAACACGAAGGGGAAATACTAGATTTCTTTGCTTATGTATTATCGCCAACTAGGTAAAAATAGAAAATCGAATTAGTCTATTCCTGGAAGTTTATGTTTCACCAAATACTCTGCTATAGCGTTTGACTTTTGTGTATGACTTTATCTGTTTGGTTGAATACTCTTGAACAGTATTTAATCTTTAGCCTTTAGTGTAATTTATAAAGCGTACAATGTTGCTTGGAATACATACAAAATTCAAATGCTTATAAACCGTACTTTGATGAAGTTGTGCTTGTTATTTCAGGGAATTGGCTCTTCAAATAGCTGGTGAATTTAATGCTATAGGATCTGGAATAGGACTTAAATCCACAGCGGTATGTGTTAAGACATAAAATTATATTCATATGTATTGTGGATTGTTGTAGTAAACTACCCTAAACTGCCTTCATGTAGTCCGCTAAGTTTTTTTTATTACTGACAGTGTACATTGTACACCTCTATAAAAGTGAAAATATCTTTGAAAACAATCGAAAGATGTAAGTGGTAGAAAACACGTTCTTTTTGCATGGATTTATTGGACCAAACCAATGCGACATTCATTGTCATGTAGCACTTACCCTCTCTTATGGTTTTTATTGGGGTAGTGTGGGCACAATTTATCCTTTGATTTGACATTCGAGTTTCGAACCATGCAATTGTTTTAATGCGTATCTTTTACGCGGTTATGTATAGCTAAATGTACTCTAAAATGGCTAATTTGTTGGACGCACTTCAGTCTCAAGTTAAGATGTTACATGATTGCATGTGATGATTAAATATACATTGTTTTTTTGATTTCTGACCACATAATGGCATGATTTTCACTTTTAACAAGTGGTTTTATTAATAACCATTGGAGTTTTACATTATGAGTTAAATTTCATTTGCAGCTCTTTGGTGGAGTTGATATGACCGAGCAAGTGGTTTCCCTTGGGAGATGCCCACATGTTGTGGTATGTATAACTTTAAATATACATAAGAATCTTGTTTGTTAGGTATTTTTATGAGGAATTTATATATTACTAATTTTATTTATTCGTCTTGTGCATTCAAAAATTACAACTATTCTGTGTCCATCCTTCGATGTAGGTGGCCACTCCGGGGCGTTTATTGGATCATTTAACCAACACGAAAGGCTTTAGCTTGCGCATGATAAATTTTTTGGTATGAACTCCAGATTTGTTGTTAATACCATTTTTAAAAAGGTTATCTCAAAAGGTGAACATTCAATTATGTTTTGGTTTCAAATGCTAACACATTTTCTGTCTAGGTTTTAGATGAAGCTGATAGGTTGCTAAGCTCGGAGTTTGAAAGAGCAATCGGTGACATCTTGAAAAGTCTACCCTCAGAACGGCGCACTTTATTATTTTCAGCAACCATGACTAAAAAGGTTAACATAAAAAATTACTTTTTTTTTAATGTTTCATGAATGTCATATGTCCTCCTATATACTTCCATTACTCCGACAGTTGGGGAATTGTTTAACTTGCTGTTATGTCAGGTTGGTAAACTTGAAAGAGCTTTTCTGAAGAATCCTGTCAAGGTTAGTGTTCAGTCATACTAATGTTTTAATGTGTTCTGAAAAAATTGCAATTAATCACACTTCTTTATATTTGTCAGCTTGAAGCTTCTGCAAAATACTCAACTGTCTACACACGCGAGCAAAAATTTCGATTGGTTCCTTCACAATATAAGGTTATTGTCTATAAGAATTTTGGTTTACATCACATACTGTCTTGTAAGGATGAGACATGGTTTTGAATTACTTTACCACAAGCTAAATATACTTAGAATTAGTATTAGAGTGAACAAACCTAACTGTTTGGTCAACAATAATCAATCCAATGCTTTATTATGTGTTTCACATTTTAATCGATTCTAAGTAGTGCCATCTTAAACAATGCTCACACTTATATTTCCAGAAAAATACTCATGGATTGCCTTCTATTTCAATCATAGTGATCTTTTTTTCTTTGGTTTACCCTTTTTTTTTCCTTCAGGATTGTTACCTTGTTTATATTCTGACTGAAAAAGAAGGATGTACCTCTATGATTTTCACTAGTACATGTGAGTCAACACGAGTTCTTGCCATGCTTCTCCGGCAGCTGGGTTTTAAAGCCATCTCTATCAATGGTCAAATGTCTCAGATGATGCATCATATATTCGTATTTTATGTGTTCTTAAAAAGGTACCGTACTAAGAAAGCATATCACAACAATCAAAAAATTTATCCTGAAGTTTTCCCTTTAGAGCAATAGAACTTGGTCATTGTAATTCTAGTAAGGTTAGAATTACCTCTCTTGGTCATAAATACCAATCACAAATTCACAATAATATGAAGACCTTAAAGATCAAGATTTTTAGCATTGTTTGGTAAATTCTTCAAAAGATTTTGCCATGCTAAACTATCATTGACCTCACGTTTTCCTTATCATCTATATACATGTTTTGTCTTGTACGAATTCATTTTTATATAAATGCATGCTCAGTAGTATATTCATTTGCAGCAAAAACGTTTAGGAGCTTTAAACAAATTCAAGGCGGGTGAATGCGATATTCTTGTGTGCACAGATGTGGCTAGCAGAGCTCTTGACATTCCTGCAGTTGGTCTTGTGATTAATTATGATATCCCTTCCAACTCTAAGGTTTAAAGTTTGCTATCAGTTATAATCTACTCTTTGTTCTTTTGATGATGAACTTATTCAGTTGAAGCATGAATGATATGTTGAAGACGGAAGTGATTGTGATTACTATCTATTTTATATATGTGTGTTTATAGGATTATTTCCATCGTATTGGACGTGCTGGATGCTCTGGGCTTGCTGTTTCCCTTGTGAATCAGTATGAGACAGAGTACTACCTTCAAATTGAGAAGCTCCTCAGTGAGTCTTCTCGTTTCTTTTTTTTCTTTTTTAGCCCCTAATGGTATGAATACAGTTCATAATGATCTTTTTTGCTGCAGACAAGAAGTTGCCTGAATATCCTGCTGTGAAAAAGGAAGTGCTTGCATATTTAAAGCGGGTATCTGAAGCCAAACGACTTGCTTTTATACAGCTCTATGATACGCTGTAATCTTACTGCCCATTTTAATATTACATCGATTTAAGATAAGATTTACGTAGAGGTCTTGCTTTATTTTCTATTTTAGTGTGCAAACTTTTGAAAATCCTCATACACCGTATTTATTCTATTTTGAGAATCCTCTACTTATATTTTTTGTTCACTGCATGTAAAGCAAAAAGTCCAAACTCGGTCCAATTTTGGTGAATAATTATTTAATTTATCGCGTCAATTGTTTTTGCATGGCTCAAACACATCATTTGTTTTCTAATTTATTTTAAACCTCTTGTACGTAAAGTTAAAACTTCTTATTTTCATTCAAATGTTTTTGAATGTAACTAGCTCTAGTTATTTTGTAATTTTTTCCCGTTTCAAGCTCAAGCTGTATACTAATGTAACTTGTCACCAAAGACTTTGTTGTGTTATATTTTCGGACTTCATACTTTCGAATGCATGTTTTTTCCTATTTATATCTCGTCATAGGTACTTGTCATTAACGTATGGAAAACCTGCTTCTTTTGTACAAAATCTCATTTTCAATGGATCCTTTATGCAAAATCATGTGGTTGTAGGCTTATGCATTGTCTTGTGTGCAGTTTGGCAAGCTTAGAGGAGTGCAGTATGAATACCACCTGAACTATCTTATCATCACAGTAAGCATTACCATTTACTTACTGACATTAGTGTTTTTAGCATGCCATTCTTCATGGTTTACTGTTTTTTGAATTTAGGAACATGGAAATGCATGCTTGGGAATTCCTGAAGGCAGTAAACATCGCCTAAATGATCTCAAACTCATTGGAGGTAAGCTTATGCGAGTCCACTTAATTAATATATATGTAAACACTAGCATATATTACGACGCCATCTATATATTACTAGTGACTGAAATTACATGACTGGCTGATGTTTGCAGATATAGCAATGCTAAACATGATGGTCAATTATGACAATGAAAGGCATAGAATAGGTTGGACCAAAAAGACTTGCGACAGACCCCCCAATTATACATTCCCCATGCCGTGGAACAGCAAGGAGGAAAGTTTCTAAGAAAATCGGCTACACAGAGAATAAAAGGAAGGTCGGTTGAACTTGTGTTTAAGATTAAAGGCTTGTATGCAATATTAAGTCTTATAAGAATACATACAATAATAAAATCCTACGCTTTATACAGTGTAGTATAAGTTCCATTGTCGTGTTGCTCCTATTAAAAGTTGTAGAAAGTACACATGTTTTTATGTTCTTATTCTCACTTTTTCATGTTTAACATAATTTGTGCCAACTTGGTTTACTTTGTTATTTTTGTTTATGGATATTATTGAAACTTGGTTTATGGATGCCTTTTGTTTATTAATATTATCTTAACTAGTTTATGTAACCAATTAATAGTTATTAGAACCTGTTATATATACTAGTTGCTTGAATATGCTTAAAATATAGTTTTGGAATATTCAAAAATAGAGTGGAATATGAAAGCTGTTATATAAATAGAAGACAACGTTTGATTAATGCTGTCAATGAAGAAACAACAGCGTTTAAGTCGTGCTGTAATTATCTTGAAACTGTCAATAACAGCGTTTATCACATGCTGTCGAAATAGTTGATGATTCAATCACAGCGTTTTTAACATGCTGTCGAAATTGTTGATGATTCAGTAACAGCATTTAGAAAACGCTATTGTAAACAGTTAAAGTAGAATTTGAACATCTTCGACAACTAAATTATAAACGCTGTTGAAACATAATACAGCATGTCTGAAAACGCTGTAAAAAGATTATTGACAGCTCGTAATAAACGCTGTCAAAGAGATGTTTCAACAGCGTTTATATAAAAGCTGTTGTAAGTTATCTATATACGACAGCATGTCGTTATACAGCGTTTGTAATAACGCTGTAGTATCATATTACAGCGTTTATCAAACGCTGTTAAAAGCCTTTTGTGGTGTAGTGAGTATAGTATCGAAGGAAGGTATCCGATCGGAGGAGCTACCTCACTTGCCCGTCAATCGCACTTGTTTTAGCCACCTTAAGCCAACTCATGGGAGTTGGGTCCACATTCATACCTCAAGAGGATCGTCGCCACCATCCTACTTCGTCCTGAAATCTCCACCACGTACACAGTTGTCAAAGTGGTTTTCGGTATCGACAGAGAGTATGTCCATATCCGATCCCGGTCTCTTTAACAACCAATCGTTATTATAACCCGTGGTTATAATTTAAAAATTATAGTTTATACTTCAAAATAAAGTATCATTTTCAAATTCAAAATCTTTATCAAAATAAAGATCAAATCTTTTCCAAACCATTTCAATATATCAAAATATCATATCTTTTCAAAACTTCATTTTAAAATCATTATTTGATTTCAAATCCAAATATTCAAATTTAAATACTCTTTTTAATTCAATGATATCATTCATTAATTATCATTTCAAATCACCTTTCAAATAGTTTATATTTAAATCAAAACAATTCATTTAAACCATTAAAAAGTGAAATTATTATATTTGCAAAACAAGTATTCAATTCCCAAAATTTTAGACAATTCTGAGCTCATTTATTTAGTTAAATACCATAAACATTGAAAATTTCAGCCTTTCACAGCATTTAGAAAAAGCAAATGTAAGTTATAATTGAAAACAGTTCAATTCAACAAAGACATCATTTAAACAAAACTGCTGTAATAGTTCAGTTCATTCAAAAACAGTTTATTCAGAAAAGACAGCATTTAATAAAACTGCTGTAATAGTTCAGTTCATTTGAAAACAGTTCATTTTAGCCTACCGCAACACTTATTAAGTGCAACTGTAGCCCTTTATTTAGTTTCAGATTTTAGTTTCTTTCTTCTACCACAGCACTTACCAAGTGCTGTAATATCATTTAATTAAAATTTAGCTATAGTTCATTTGTATCAACCACAGACTTACAATGTGTTGTAATATCATTTACTTCAGATTTTAAGTTAACTTCAGAAACAATAGCATTTCTGAAGTGCTGTTATTTAATTTTCAGATTTTCAATTTAATTTTAGCAACAAATAAACTTTGATTTTAACCCTTTAAACATTATAAAAATCATATTTTAACACTCAAAGTTGTTCATTAAAATACCTTTAACTTAAGATTTTTATAAAGTAAATTTCCTATAAAATCAAATTTTCAATAATTCACTTAATAAATTCAAGTGCAAAATTTTCTATTCTTGCATTTACTTTACACCTTTAATTAAATTTACAATTTCATAATTTAAACTTGATTTCCATTTTATTTATATAACTTAAATTTCATTTTTAAACCAAATTTCGCATTTCCAAATTTAAATTATATTTCAAATTACACTTTTAAGTATTTATTTATTTAACCATTTTAATTCATAGAAAAATCAATAACACTTTATGAAAATCATTTTAAATTCAAATTTAAATCAAATTATCATATTTTACATTTTTAAAATACTTTAAAAATTCCAAAAAAACATGTATAATAACCATGGGTCTGTATAAAATTTTCTAGCCTAAGTCAAGTGATACGGATATTATCATTTCAATTTGAAGTTTACAAAGAAAAATTCGGGTTCTATCATTTCAAACCCTCAATCCCAAGTCAATTGAAATAAATAAAAATCATTCAGGCCTATCATTTCAAACCATAACGATTTTTTCCTATTCTAAAGTTCGTTCGGTTATGCATCATTTCAACCCATAGTGATTCTATTCTACAAGGAACTTGCAGTGTGATAAACAGAAATAAATGAACAATATAGTAACATATAGCAGTAACAGATGATATGACAAGTTAATAAACAGGGTTAACATCATATGATTCATATCACAAGCAGGTATAACATGATATAATAATATTCTACATATTCACTTGCGATCAATTCACTATTATATAAGTACAAATGTCAAGCGTGATTACTCATTGTTTCAAGTTGGAAATAGCAGAACAAAGCACACAAACGAATTCCAGAAAGCATGATAGCACGACTTAAGAATTGAGTGGGAAGATAACCAAGCTAGTGATCTTGTACATAACCAATGAAAAAAGACAAATATAAATATAATTTCAACATAAAATACATGTTGAAACAATTGAAAATAAAAGCAACAAAACACACATGATTTGACCATTGCCTCAACCATCATATGCTCGGCCTAGGGGTCTAATGTGCTCGGCCATAGTGGTATATTGGGTTGGGTATAGGTTCATAAAGGCATGGCTAGTAGGAGTTGAAGTGGTGGAAGTTACAAAAGAAGGAAGATCCAGAGGTAGGCAACATAAGTGGTTTTTGGTGCAACTTTGGGTTCAGCCATGCAAGGTGGTCGTCAGGTGATGTCTGGAGTTGCAGCTAGGGGTGGTGGAGGAGCAGGTGGTGGCGGCTAAGGGGGTGGCTAAGGTGGAAAATGAAGGTGATATTGTCAACAAGCTTGGCTATGGCATTTTGCATGTAGTTTGTGGAGTTTTGTGGTGCAAGCAACATAGGTAGGTCACGGCGCTGATTGGACAGAGGGAGAGGAGGGTGATGTGGCCATGAATGGTGGTGGAGTTGGTCGGTGGATGTGGTGGAGGGCTATGGCTGAGCAAATACATTAAGAGGCAAGGCAAAATCCAGTAGAAAAATCGGTAAAAATGAAAAGAAAACGTAGAAAAAGAAGAAGACATTACCAAGTTTTTTTTCTCTGATCTGAAAGAAAACATGAAAGATGAAATGAGAAGAGATGTTTTACGTGAATAACAAAAGAAAATCACAGCTATCAGCATTGGGAAAGGTCGGCCCAAAAAATGAAGAGATGAGTAGGTGGAAGGTCAAAAGTTTAAAGGCTTTAAGTCTCTTGAAATTTCCCTTTTCATTTGTGCAAATAAACTAAAATGAAAATCATGTAACTAAAAAAAATGAATACAAAATAAAGTAAAAATGAAATAAATGAATTAATTTTATAAAAAATGGAAAAATATAAGAAAATAGTTATTATATGTAAACTAGTATCAAAATTGTAAACAAAATATAACTAGTTTTGGAAAAAATAACTACAACGCTTTAAAAAAATGTTTCAAAAATAAAATATATACATAAAATGTCATAATACACATATATATACAAAACTAGATATGAAAAACAAAAATATTATTTATATAAATTAAAATAAACAATATTGTTAAATAAATCAATTTACACACAATATTGTAAAAAGCATAACTTTCACAATATTAATCAGATTTCAACGAAACGAAAAGCAGTATACTTAAATTTAATTCATTCATAATAAAATATAAAATTCAAAAATTCAAAATTTTGAATTTTGAATTTGAAAGTCAATGTTTGACCATATTGACCAAAATCCACTTTTTTGAAAATTATTCTATTTATTCATGTTTGGAATTATAAATCACATAAAAATCAAAATTTATATTTAAAATAAAAAAATTTATTCATTTTAATAAATAAAATAAAGTTTTTAAGTCAGGAAATTCAATTTAAAATAAATAAAATATACAGTTAAAATAAGCACAAAATACAGGGTTGTTACACTCTCCCCCCTTAAAACTTTTCGTCCCCGAAAAGGAATGAAGTATGGGAAAAACACAGAAAAAATAGAATGAAATTTGATTAAGACAGGATGATAAGAAGATTGACGTTATACCTAATAACTGTTGTCATAGGTAAGTTTAACAAGGTGGAGATAATCTTCCCAAGATCCTCCAGAATCAAAAACACCTACACGAAGAAGATCCTCGAGAAATCCGATTCACTCTTCCTGTTTGACCGTCGGTCTGTGGATGGAAAGCAGTGCTCAGATTCAGATGAGTACCCAAAGATACCTAAAAAGCTTTCCAAACTAATTGGAAAAGATAGGATCACAATCACCAATCAATACTGAGAAGAACATCATGGGGATGAACAATCTCCCTCATGCAGATCTCAGACAAGCTAGAAGCAGAACGAGTAGATTTGACCGGAATGAAATGAGAGGATTTGGTCAATCTATCCACAATAACCCAGATAAACTAAGTAGTAAGAAGTGCAACAATTCGAGAAAAATTCTCAATGAATCTTCCATAATAACTGGAAATGCTTAGAAAACTACGAAATCTTAGAAGAAATCTTAGAATTTTCCCAATCCTGTAACAGAATAGGAAGAAATAAGAACAACAGAAAAGATAGAATAATTGAATGACTAAGGAAAAAGAGAAAGAAAGAAAGATTTTCATTAATCGCAGCGATCATGACTGGATCAACAGAAACTCCATTACTAGAAACAATATGTCCAAGGAATCGGACTTCTTCCTTCCAAAAATGGATTTAAAAAATTTATTAAGCACAGCATAAAAAACAAGATTCATCAAATCAACAAAGAAAGCAAGAGCATTAGTCAAACCAAAAGGCATGACTAACTATTCATAGAACCCATTCTCAGAACTCTAGGAATAAGATCAATACGGAAATCAATTTCCCACATAGGAGGTAAAGCAGTGACTTCACCAAATACATCGGGATAGAATCTGACTACAAGGGTCGATTGAAGATCACCACTAAAGCAATGACCAGAATAGGGAGGTTGCACATGCTTACAAATCCTATTAATGTTTGTGGGGCCCCAATTGGATTTGAAACGCAAAAAGGTTCAGAAGAAAACTCAGGAGAAAGGAGATACTCAAACTTATCACATAAATCAGCAGAAATAAAACTATGGAAAACTCTAGTATCAAATAAAACACCAACATGATACAGAAATAAATAAAAGGTTGCACCGAAGAGTACCTTGGTCATCCCTAGGAGCAGGAGCTGAAGAAGATGCAGAGGTGATAGAAAATATACCGAAAGGCTTACCCAACTGAGCAGGAGGAGGAACAGCAACTCCAGCTAAAGTAGGGCAACTATTGGCATAGTGTGCCTTCTGATCATATTTGAAGCAGGTGATGGTAGAAAGGTCAACAGGCTGCCTCTGAGAAGGAGAAGATGATGAAGATTCCAAACTCGGATTCTTGAGCCAATTCTGCTTCTGCTGCTAGAAATTAGTCTTTCTCTTCTTAGAGTTAGCAGAGGATGACTGAGATAAAGGAGCACCAACAACAGCGGGACCCATAGAAGTAGGATTCTCATAACGGATGGCCATATCCGTAAGCTGGGTAAAAGAGCCATGAACATGAGAAATGAGACGACCATAATACTCGGGACGAGCACCCGAAATGAACTTCTCATTCTTCCTGAGAGGAGTGTCTATTAGGCAAGGACCGAACTTAGAAAGTTTGTTGAACTTCCTCTCATACTCTGAAAAAGACATGCTTCCTTGCTTGAGATCCATGAACTCCCTATAAAGCTAGGATTTCCCGGCTTCGGGCATCCACTTAGCAACGAAAGCATCCCTGAAAAAGATGATAGATAAGCTTAGAAAAGGCACGAAAGAGATAGAAAAACGGAGTTCCAATAAACAGAAGAAGATGCCTAAACTGCTCCCAAGAAAGATCAGCCTCGACGGGGTTAGCCGTAACAGACTCCCACCAATCTTGGGCAGCCTCCTGCAACTGCCATGCTGCTAACTGATGCTTCTGGGCATCAGTGATCTCAAGACCAGTAAATATCCTCTCTAAACTATGCAACCATTGTTGGGCTTCAATAATGCTCTCTGAACCGCTAAACTTAGTCCCACCAAGTTGAGAGAATTCCTTACAGAGAACAGTAAACCTAACAGGTGCAACAGGTTGAGGAGCTGGGGCACGACCCCTACATCTGGCATTTCCATGATTTATCCTGAAAAAATCAAGAATGAATTCAGGGTAAGATATAGAGGAGACAAAGATAAGATAAGATAAAATTCACTTGGATGAATATCCTAAAGAAGAAAATACTAACAAGGTAGATACGAAAGGACGGAAGTTTAGAAAATTTTCCTTTTAAAACAAGGAAAAAATTTATATAAAAATAATCTTTCAAAAATCCTTTGAAAAATCATTTTGAAAATCAGTTTATACTTTGAAAATATGTTCTCTCACAAAAAAAGTGATTCTGAGATTGATTTCACTCATTCTAGGATATTTCTACCCTATCTCTAATGAGTTTTTGCTCCATAGGCTATGGTTTGCCTAAAATCCAAAGCTCTGATACCAAATGTAACGACCCACTATTTTGTACCATTCAAATCGACAATAATCCACACATGTCAGACTTGAATGATGCAAAATAACATATTGCAATAAAATTTAGAGCATATGAAATCATCACAGAATCACAGATACAGAAATATCAGAATAACTCACAACGGAAATAAAATACCTTAGTAGTTCATGAAGCTAGTACAACAAACTCTCAAACAAATACATAATATCAATCTGAAAACAAATACAATAGAAATCCCAAATACATAGAAGTCCGCTAGTACAAGCTGAAATAGAACAACTGAACTGAAATAAATAGATAACTAGATAGGCAAAATCTCCAGCGATTCCTAGCTCCAGAAAGAGAAATCCAAAGTTAAGCTGTGAAAACTCCGGCTAACCTGAGCGTAAAGCAAAAAATACAAAACACTCGAGTTAGGACATACATATTTATATAATGTAAACCAACTCAAGTAAACTGTAATAAAGTACAAGTAACTTAAAGGATGGTTGGGACCACCCATCCTCTAAGGATCCGTTAAACTATTTACTATGTAGTAACATTGCGCTATTGTAATAATGTCTATAGTAAAATAAACTTACTTTAAAATAGCGTTAAGCAGTGACCCAATATTCCCCTTAACACGTAGTAGTCCCAGTAGTCCATCCAGTATCAGCATATCCCCAGATCGGGAGACTACCCTAAATACTCCACAGGCTATGGGGGAAAAACCAACTCGTAGTAAGGCTCGATATGGTATGTGACACGGCACAACTAGGCAATGCCAGGGTAGATATACCAATTACGCTTCCGGGCTAGTGGTAACGCATAGCAGCCACTACCGCCCACCTTGGAACACATTCTCAATCAAAATCGTAGGATGTACATCAAATCAATCACAAGTAAGAGTATAGTATCGAAGGAATGTGTCCGATTGGAGGAGCTACCTCACTTGGCCCGTCTGTCACTCAAGTTTTAGCCGCCTTAAGCCAACTCACAGGAGTAGGGTCCACGTTCATACCTCAAGAGGATCGTCGTCACCATCCTACTTCATCCTGGAATCTCCACCGCATACACAGTTGTTAAAGTATTTTTCGGTATCGATAGAGAGTATGTCCTTATCTGATCCCGGTCTCTTTAACAACCAACCGTTATTATAACCCGTGGTTATAATTTAAAAATCATAGTTTATACTTCAAAATAAAGTATCATTTTCAAATTCAAAATCTTTATCAAAATAAAGATCAAATCATTTGCAAACCATTTCTATATATCAAAATATTATATCTTTTCAAAACTTCATTTTCAAATCATTATTTGAATTCAAATCCAAATATTTAAATACCCTTTTTAATTCAAAGATATCATTCATTAATTATCATTTCAAATCACCTTTCAAATAGTTTATATTTAAATCAAAACAATTCATTTAAACCATTTAAAAGTGAAGTTATCATATTTACAAAACAAGTATTCAATTCCTAAAATTTTAGACAATTCTGAGCTCATTTATTTAGTTAAACACCATAAACAATGAAAATTTCAGCCTTTCACGGCATTTAGAAAACGCTGCTGTAAGTTATAGTTGAAAACAGTTCAATTCAGCAAAGACAGCATTTAAACAAAACTGCTGTAATAGTTCAGTTCATTTGTGTAATAGCTCAGTCCATTTGAAAACAGATCATTTCATCCTACCGCGGCACTTATCAAGTGCTACTATAGCCCTTTATTTAGTTTCATATTTTAGTTTTCTTTCTGCTACCGCAGTACTTACCAAGTGCTGTAATATCACTTAGTTAAAATTTAGCCATAATTCATTTGTATCAACCACAGCACTTACAAAGTGTTGTAATATAATTTACTTCAGATTTTAAGTTAACTTCAGAAACGATAGCATTTATGAAGTGCTGTTATTTAATTTCCAGATTTTCAATGTAATTTCAGCAACAAAAAAACTTTTATTTTAACCCTTTAAATTATAAAAATTATATTTGAACCCTCAAAGTTGTTCGTTAATATACCTTTAACTTATGATTTTATAAAGTAAATTTCCTATAAATAAAATCAAATTTTCAGTAATTCACTTAATAAATTCAAGTGTAAAATTTTCTATTCTTTCGTTTACTTTACACCTTTAATTAAATTTACCATTTCATAATTTAAACTTAATTTCCATTTTATTTATATAACTTAAATCTCATTTTTAAACCAAATTTCACGTTTCCAAATTTAAATTATATTTCAAATTACACTTCTAAGTATTCATTTATTTAACCATTTTAATTCATGGAAAAATCAATAAAACTTTATAAAAATCATTTTAAATTCAAATTATCATATTTTAAATTTTTAAAATACTTTAAAAATTACAGAAAAATATATATAATAACCACGGGTCAATATAAAATTTTCTAGCCTAGGTCAAGTGATACGGATATGTATCATTTCAATCCGCAGTTTACAAAGAAAAATCCAGGTTCTATCATTTCAAACCCGCAATCCCAAGTCAATTAAAATAAATAAAAATCATTCAGGCCTACCGTTTTAGCCCATAACGATTTTCCCTATTCTAAAGTCCGTTCGGGTATGTATCATTTCAACCCATAGTGATTCTATTCTACAGGGAACTTGTAGTGTGATAAACAGAAATAAATGAACAATATTGTAACATATAGCAGTAACACATGATATGAAAGGTTTATAAATTGGGTTAACATCATATGATTCATATCACAAGCAGGTATAACATGATATAATAATATTCGACATATTCACTTGCGATCAATTCACTATTATATAAGTATAAATGTCAAGCATGATTACTCACTTGTTTTAAGATGGAGATAGCAAGACAAAGCTCACAAACGAATTCCAGAAAGCACGATAGCACGACTTAAGACTTGAGTGGGAAGAGAACCAAGCTAGTGATCTTGTACATAACCAACAAAACAAGACAAATATAAGTATAATTTCAACATAGAATACATGTTGAAACAATTGAAAATAAAAGCAACAAAACACAACATGGTTTGACCATTGCCTCAACCATCATATGCTCGGCCTAGGGGTCTAATGTACTCGGCCATAGTGGTATATTGGGTCGGGTATAGGTTCATAATGGCACGGCTAGTAGGAGTTGAATTGGTGGAAGTTACAACATGAAGGAAGATCAAGAGGTAGGCAACATAAGTGGTTTTTGCTGCAACTTTGGGTTCGGCCTAAAGTGATGTGGGCTCGACCATGCAAGGTGGTGGTCAGGTGATGTCTGAAGTTGCGGCCAGAGGTGGTGGAGGAGCAAGTGGCTGCGGCTAAGAGGGTGGCTAAGGTGGAAAATGAAGGTGATGTTGTCAACAAGCTCGGCTATGGCATTTTGCATGGAGTTTGTGGAGTTTTGTGGTGTAAGCAACATAGGTAGGTCACGGCGTTGACTGGACAAAGGGGGAGGAGATGACGTGGTCGTGGATGGTGGTGGAGTTGGTCGGCGGAGGTGGTGGAGGGCTATGGCCCAGCAAATACAGGAAGAGGCAAGGCAAAATCCAATAGAAAAATCAATAAAAATGAAAAGAAAAAGTAGAAAAAGAGGAAACACTACTAAAAAAAATTCTCAGATCTGAAAGCATGCATGAAAGATGAAAAGAGAAGAGATGTTTTACGTGAATAACAAAAGAAAATCATGACTATCAGCATTGCGAAAGGTCGGCCCAAAAATGAAGAGATGAGTAGATGGAAGGTCAAAAGTTTAAAGGCTTTAGTCTCTTGAAATTTCCCTTTTCATTTATGCAAATAAACTAAAACAAAAATCATGTAAATACAATAAAAATGAATAAAAAACAAAGTAAAAATAAAATAAATTAATTAATTTTAGGAAAAATAGAAAAATATAGGAAAATAGTTATTATATGTAAACTAGTATCAAAATTGTAAACAAAATATGACTAGTTTTGGGAAAATAACTACAACACTTTAAAAAAAATGTTTTAAAAATAAAATATATACATAACATGTCATATGAAACATATATATACAAATTAGAACAATATATGGCAAGCAAAAATATTATTTATGTAAATTAAAATAAACAATATTGTTAAATAAATCAATTTACACACAACATTGTAAAAAGCAAAATTTTCACAATATTAATCAAGTTTCAACGAAACAAAAAGCAGTATACTTAAAATCTAATTCATTCATAATAAAAGATAAAATTCAAAAATTCAAAAATTTAAATTTTAAATTTAAAAGTCAAAGTTTGACCATATTGACCAAAATCCACTTTTCTGGAAACTATTCTATTTATTAATGTTTGGAATTATAATTCACATAAAAATCAAAATTTATGTTTAAAATAACAAATATTGTTCATTTTAATAAATAAAATAAAGTTTTTAAATCAAGAAATTCAATTTAAAATAAATAAAATATACAATTAAAATAATCACAAAATACAGGGTTGTTATAATTTTATATGGTTTGGATATACATGTTTATGCGAACTTTTGTTTAGGATTTAACTTTGAATTGTTGTTTAAATTGATGAGTTTGGATATAAAGTGATGATCTTCTGTTATTTTGGTGATGATATGTTGTGGTATATGGAACCTTGAGTATATGGTTGAATGTTTATGGAAGTAAGTATATGTGTGAAAGACTAAAGAAAAATCAAATGGGGTTTGCTAGTTGGTTTACTAAAGGAATTTCATTTAAATATAGTGTTGATTTCAACTTTGTTAACTTTTTTAATTTAAGACTTATTTTTTAAAGAATTAGCAAACCTTTAGGTGTTAAGTATCAAAAGGGAGTTAAAACAAGTTGGAAATTACGAGTATTCATTGCGATAGTTGCTATATATGTTATTCGTTTAAAAAAATTCGATTTTTGTAGAGTATGGTTTTTATACTTCAAATTGTCCTGCAAACGTTTTACAAACTAACTAATGGTGTTTTAAAAATTAATTAAGTTATTAATAATTAATTTTTAATTAATTAAGTTTTTAATAATTAATAATTAATTAGGGATTAAACATGGTTTAGTATTTATAATTAAGTGACGATTAGTTATTAATTAACTATCTTTTAAAGTTTTATTTTAATTAGTTACTATTGAAGCTAATTAATTTGAAATCAATTATGAGTTAAGTGATTATGTTAGCAGAATAAATCCTCATTCTGCTATTAATTTGTTGAATTGTTTGGACATCTATTTAGAGGGACAAATCACCATCTCCCTATTATCATTTGACACGTATATGATAGTTACTTCATATTGACATGTTATTCCCTGATTTGGATATGATTCGAACTGTTGCTTATGTTAATAACAGTTAAGTGAATTGGAATTGAAATTGAATGGTAACTTAAATTAGTACCATTGGAATTGCTAAGCCTCATTTTGAATTTGTAAAGTATGCTTTTGAATTTATAAATTATATTTTTTAATTAACTTTAATTCTTAAATAAATGTTAGAGTTTAAAGTTTATAAATTATTTCCAAGTTGTGCTATTATGTTGTAAAGTCATTTATAAGTAATAACTTGTTTATAAAGGGACTTTACTAAAGGTTTACTTAAAGTGTTTTACAAAACATAATTTGTAAATGATATTTATAAAGGTTTTATAAAGAAGTTTTATAAAGATTTTTAAATTAGAAAGAGATCTATAAATCATTTCAGAGATTTCAAAGGAAGTTTAAATCTAGTTGGAAATTTATAAAAAAAAAAAGTTTAGAATTGAAGTAAATGGCCTTAATTGTGAGTGAAGTTTTTAAAAAGGGAATTGGCCATTTAATATGGAATTTTGAAGAGGGAAATGTTTGATAAATATTGTGAATTATTTCCAAGTTTAAAGGTAACTTTAATGTAATGACCTAATTTTTTTCGACTTTCGAAAGTGGACATCAATACGTCCATTGTATCAAATGTCGTATAGTTGAATGCCGAAAAACCGAACTGTTAGGGCTAAAGAAGAAGAAAATAGAAGAAGAAACGGAAAAAATAACAGAATCTCACATTTTTCAGCGGAACAGTATATAATAAATAAATATCTTTAAAACAAAGAACTATATCACTTTATACATCACATCAGAGTTTACAACAACACAATACAACACTAGCAGTTGGTATAACTTGACCCACATGAAAAAATTGCTTTGCACCAACCATACGCAGCGGACAACTTCACGCCATTCAGCTTGAACTCTAGATCTCCACAGCATACTTCTTGATTGACTTCGCTCTAGAACAATAATAACCTGACTCTAGGCTGCCCGTGTGGAAATTATGGGCACCCAGAGTTTAGAGAGGGAACAATAAACTCCAGGTCATTCATGGGACTGGTGTGAGATCTAAAAAACAATTATTTCCACAAAGAAAGGAAAAGAAATTTGCTATGCTTTTGGAAAATGAAACTACCATAAAGCCTCCCGGCACTCACACAATGCAATCGCACACTTGGGGGAGATTTCTCCTTATGATAGTCAAACATGCTTGATACGCAAAATTCTTTTTTTTAGTATTATCATTACTGCATAGTGGAAAACATTTACAAGTATAATATTAATCTTAGCCAGCATACGTACCATTATAGTATGCCTATTATAGCTACCATATTAGATGGAAGGTTCTACAACTAAAATCGTACAGGGCGCGTATTGATAATTGGATTTCCAACAAATGGTCAGGCTAAGAAACTTTCTATTGCCACATGGGTACGCCTCTGGAGGGACGTCCCGAGAACCTAATCGGATCTCTACCAACACAAGGCCGGGTTACCTCTGTAACTAGGTAACTGCTAGCACGAGTATGCCATCCCCCGGTCGTAACCGACCTTTATTCGAGGATCCTCAACACCAACAACACAAAGTAATAAATTTGCATCATTCATATAGGTTAAATATCTGGGCTCCATACCATGATACCACCTCTTTCCAGAAGGAAATGACATACCCTCAGGGGATGTTATCCTCAAATAACCTTGCCGCAACTTTCCTGTTTTGACCATTCCGAGTTGTGAGGTTCGACGAGGTCTCGTCCACAAAGCTACGCTTTTCATAAAAGTCATGCTTCGATCAACAAATGATCAGCAGCACTTCGTATGCCACATTACCAATTTAGGAATATATCACTAGTAACCATCAACTACATAACCTCTAAGCTCGTACGTCTCGAAGAAGTATGTTAAGCTAAAAGAATAAATTCTCTGCACCAATAGAAATGTATTCGATAGAAACCAGCTTTACATCTCAAAATGTAACGTCAGACACACATCCATACAAGTCTGTTCTGGGATCGAACGGAACTGAAGGCACTTCAAAGAAGCCCTTGCAAATCCGGATATTCACAAAATCATGTCCGGAATCCCCATCACAAAGGGTGATAAAATCTCTATACCGAAGCAACCCGGTGCAGAGACATTCGACAGGTAATCCTTTTGCTTTCGAAAATACTCGGCGTTCAACACCATCTTCAAATGCAATCCTATTTCGTCGTATCATTATTCGAAATGTGTTTTATGACTCAGAGTCCTCTCCCGGCCAATCCGAATAACGAGCGCTTATTAAAAATAAGTGTTACATTAAGATTTCAAACAAATCACTACAATTTCCCCTTTGATCTTTTAAACAAAAGATCTATCACAAAGATTCGATGTGTTTTTCAAATATCCATTTGGAATTCGACCCCCGGCCGCATCGAAATTCAAATGCCATTTAAAGACCAATATTGATTGTCGGTTATTCAATCTATATTCACAACAATCACCAAGATTTAATTGATTTTCCCCAATTATTTATTTTCAAAATATCTTTGCAAGATATAATTTTAACACTTCAACCATTTTAAAACAAATTTCAAATAGCTTTTCACCTTTTAATCTGTTAAAAAAAAATTCAAATCACTTTCCTCACGTGGAATAAATTTCCAAATATTTACTTAATTCCACTGAAAATTTTCCAAGTTCAAATACTTTAAAATCATTTAGATTACTTATCCAAACACATATACTTGAAAATATTTAAAATAAAACTATTTCTAAATACTTATTTAAGTTCTAGATATGAAAACATTATACCAATACCTCATATAATACTTCAAGTCCAAACTAATTTTAAAATAAAATTAGTAGATAGAGTATAAATATTTAAATAACTATTTTCTAAATCAAATATCAATTCAATCTTTAAAATAATCCATTCTAAAATTAATTAAATAAATCTTTACTTTAAAGAATTAAAACAATTTTCAAAATTAATTTCTCCTACAATATTCTTCCAAATCAATTTCTAGAATCTTTTAGTTTATACTTCAAAAGCTACTTTAAAATATACTTGGCTTTCCAAGGAAGAATTCTCTTTCCATTAGAAATTGGTTCATTTACGTCAATTAATAAACCTTTCTCGATTTATTTTAAATTTACATTCCAAATCCGCGGTTTCTTTCCACCCTTTTAAAAAAATAAACCAACATTTATTTTTAAAACAAAATCCCTTTTCCTTTATAAAATTCCCATTATGAATTTAAATTTCCAAAAATATCCACTAATATATGATTTTCAAATCGTTTTCCAAATATTCACTTTCAAACACCAAATCAAATCCCAAATTGATTTAAAAGAATTATTTTAGACACCAAATCAAATTTCAGTTTGATTTCCCAAAGATTCATTTTCAATCACCAGATTAAATTCCAAATTTGATTTCTTAATTTATTTCCTTTTAAAATAAATTCCTTTATCTCTTCCAATCTATTTAAAATCTAAATTTTAAATAAATTCTTCAACTATTAAACAATATTACTCAAAACCCATTTATTAAAATCTTTCCCATATTTTGGAATTTATTCTATAAGTTTTCAAAAAGTAAAACTTTATCTATTTAAATTTCTTCTTTTAAATTCACCCAATTCTTTTAAATGAATTTATTATAAATTTTCTACTTAAATTCCAAAAATCCAATTTTATTTATTTCTGGTATCCTACGATACCAAAAATATATATTCAGCTAAACTATAGCCTTCAACGATCTCAATCACACATATAATCACACACAGATTATAAAAAATCAACACACAATGATGAAACAAATCAAAATATTTGAGGAATCCAGTTGGATCCCTCCAACCTATTTTCCTGCATCGACAGATGTTAGCATAACAATTAAATACCAATTCCACTTCGAGGTGGAATATCGCGGTATTTGGGATTTATAAAATATCATCTGCTGTTATGCAGTGCATAGGGTCCCATCCACTATATAATGCGGGAAATTAATCACTCCAAATACATATATAATACCAATTCCACTTCGAGGTGGAATATCGCGGTATATGGGTTTAATATAATATCATCCGCTATTATGCGGTGCATAGGGTCTAATCCAATACAACTGATAATAATTTATCATCCAAGCACATAATCAACAATTTTAAATTTAACTATTCAAAATTAAATCAGAAAAAAAATCTGATAGAGTGAGAAGATCTCACCTTTAACAATGCATGCAATCCATTTAACTCATTTCCATTCCGGCTTTTTTCTCCATTTTAGACCTTGTATAAATATTTATATATTTCATTAATATTCGAAATAATCGAATAACCAATTTTCGTTTGGTAATTTTAATTATCCAATGATTTTATTCTAAACCAATTTCTTTTAATCAAATTATTTAACAAAAAATTAAATTTAAAACTAAGTTTCCTTTAATAAATTATTTTCATTTTATCTAATAAATTAAATTTCTAACTAATTTTCTTTTACAACTTATTTTTAGTGATTAAAATAACTTTAAATAAGTTTATTAAATAAATTTTATCTCCATACTACATCATTTTGAAAATAACCCAGTAGATAAAAAAAATGTATATATCGATTTTTCATTTTAAAACTATATACTTATATTCAAAAAATAAATTTTGGAAATAAATCATTATCCTTTCAAACCTTAAACAGGAATTCTTAACTATAATAATTTTTTTCTTTTTCTTCTATCATCTTAAAGAGTAAGTTTGCTGCATAAATTAAACATGCATGTGAAACTATATCCTTTGAACTAGAATCAAAATTATTTTTTTTAATTTTTTTCTTTGCTTTCTGTATATCTATTTTCTCATTGACTAAAAAGATTCTATTTCTTAAACTTTTTCTACTAATCACCAAAAATCTGCATATACGTATAAAATTTAGAAATAAAAATAAAAATAAAAATAAAAATAAATCACCTTACAACCTTGACTATCAAAACCTTAGCTCGGCCTAACCCCACTCGAACCTCTGCCACCGTTCGCAAGCATCACCCCAGCCTCCCATTGGCCCTGTCGTGCTCGACTTCGACTTTACCATCGCGCAACCCTCGTCGACATTGCTTTTACCGTCGCCGTCACGCGTTGAACTAGCCACAATCGCGACCCCCTTCGATCGGCGAAGACTGGCCATCCCCTTGCCACGATGTCGCACGCGCGAGCGCCATTCATCACACAAGCCACTAACCAATCGTTGCTGCGCCTCCTGCCAGTGCCGCCTCACATTTGAGACTCCCTCGCGAGTGACATCGAACCCATTTTCTTTAATTTCATTTTCGAGCGAAATCAATTCCGTTCATTCTCACTCTTTTTGCCAATTCTCTGGTCGATTTTGAAATGAAAACGAATTTGGAAGGAGGGAACGTGATTTGATTAGAAGAGAGGGAATAGCATACGCGACCATTATTGAATCGATGCCAAAAAATTTTGTTATCGCCGTTTGTATATATTTTTTTTATTTGATTTTGAACGAGATAAGAAATATTTTCTTCAACGCTTCTCGACAATCTTTGCCATGTGTTGGATTAGGGAAACACGTGTAGAGTTTTACCTGAGAACATTAATATATACATATATATATATATATTATTTATATTAAAAATGCAAATTCAAATTTAAATTGTCTCGGTTTCCGCATTTCAAAATTTTGATCTCCAATCAAGGCGTGCCGCCAGGTGTTTATAATGTTATATGCTCATTCCGAATGCAATGGAAAAGGTTTCGAGTCCAAATTCGATCGTACGGGGAAGATAGCTTTTTGAACCCAACTTTTATATTAAATTCTCAATATAATCTTCAGCACACATACTTATCGTACGGCCAAACGATCACTTCAAACATTATGAAAATTGCAATCCGATAATAATACAATATTACGAATCTAATCGAACTGATTTCGTCGAAATCCGAAATTGTGCCTCGGAAGGCTATTTTTAAATATCGATTTAAACGATATAAATTCAAAACTAAATAAATCACTTTGGAATTCAATTCTGAAGCTTCCATTATCTTCAGTATCCTCAATACAAATTTTCTAAGCCATCAAATTATTTTTAATAGGCTTAAAACTGAAGATTCAAATTTATTTACCCAAATTTATATTGTTAAATTCAATAATTTAATTGCCCAAATAAACTCTGATATTTAAAATTCAAGTTGAACTAACCTTCAAATATTTAAAATCGATTAAATATTTTCAATTTCAAATGTTCAAAATTCTAGGTGGTCACATTCTTCCCCCCTTAAAAGAATTTCGTCCCGAAATTATTAGTTAAGAAGAATGTCCACAACCTGTTTATCTTTTACCCAAAACCAAACACTTTTATCAACTTGCTAAAACAAATCTATTTATTAAAGACCCTCATTACTTCAACTAAATTTCCAAATTCAATCATAAATTCCAGACAAAATTGTTTTCTTTAACAATTCAAATTTAAATTTAAATTCAAATTTTAAATTTTTGAAATTTTCTCAAAATTTTTCTATCTCCCTAAATTTTCCAAAAATTTCGCCAACGTCTCCTTTGCGTGGCTAGCTTGGTACGACAGCGAAATGCCACAACGGGCCCTCAGATTTCAAAAAGAAAACAAAAGGCTAAGCGGCTAGACAAGAAAGTCATCAAATTACATACTGAATTTAAATACATACCTTTTCTGAGCAACTCAATTTAACAAATCCCAATTTATCCTTTGCTTTTAACATACCTGTATATCCTAGTAGCCATCATATCCAATTACAACATTAAAAATCATTTTGCACATTTCTTTACGAAAATTTGAATATTTATTTCATTCAAACCCGTACGATGTACTTATATCATTCGCACGCAATAACAAATCTGGTCGCTCACTCGATCATACAATTTCACTTCCGAATTAGTATCGTCCAACGGATGTCCTAGTGCGGACTCAGATTTGATTTCTTGATCAAAAACCGTCATTCTTCTTGCATAGCCATAAACTATGATAGGGAATTTTCACAATTAACCAAAAATCCATATATAGGTTCGTCGTCGAAAATGGAGTGAAAATTTCCAACTCGAATCGATATAACTATCTCGAAATTCTGTGCTCGAATTCTGTATCAAATCGCTATGTGAATAAAATAATATATGTACATCCTACGTATTCATTCCAAATTGATTATTGGCCTTATCAATTTCTTTTCTTTTATTCACATTGATTATTTTCATTCACTTATTCACATTGATTCATTTATTCACAATTACCATTTCACGAACTTCAAGTTTAATCTTCACTCAATCATCAACTTAGAATATTTCCTCAATTCAAAATTTACTTGAGAATTTTTGCCATTTACTTCTTAAGTTCAATAAATATTCTATATACACCATATATTTAATTTCATTTACTTGTATTTCAGTTGCATTTAAATTCAATTCACCACTTTAGTTTACAACTATTTATTTAAACTGGATTTTCAATTCTATATGAATTCAATTTACCTTTCATTAATAAATATCGAATTCAATTCGTTTCAAACCACATTCAATTTTGTCATTCCTTTAATTAGTTTTACTTACTAATTTAATTTCAATACTTCACTTTGTTTACCACAAATCAAATTCAATCCTAATTCCAGTTCTTTTTACTTATAAATTCGAAATGAATTTCAATATTCAATTTCACTTTCATATTCTTGCACTTGTAAATTTATTTATTCATTCACAATTTTTATTTTCCACCTTAATAAAATTTATTCCATAACTGTTTTTATTAGATTCTAGAGTCTTTTCATCTTTTCAAAACCATTTTTAAATCAATTCAATTTATCTTTTGGATTCCCAAAACCAACCCAGTTTGCAAATAACTTCCTTTTAAAATAATTCGACAGCAATTCCTCTCTTGGTAACTCGAAATGAACACCGATGATGTCGCGATCATCATCGGAATTATTTTCCAGCGACCGAAAAGAGTTTAGTGCTTTCATCCCTTCAAAACATTTTTTCAAAACCTTTGAAAATCATTTTAAACTCAAAAGGGATTTGATGCAGCACGATCTACAATTCCTCAAGGGTTAAGTCGTTCACGAGCTAATAAAGAGGCCTTAAGTCGTTCGCGACTTAACAGGGTGAAGGATAACGAGTTACGACCTAAGGAAGAGGAGCTACGAGTTGAGGCAGCCGCGTTGAATTATCTGCGAGCTAAGGACTCAAGTCGGCTACGACTTAAGAGTTTAAGTCGGCTACGACTTAAGAGTTTAAGTCGGCTACGACTTAACAGAAGAGGAAGCAGTCACGACCTAACTAAGCCGTTGAGGAGATATGCGCAGGGAGATTGGGGCTTGAGTCGGCATGCGCTTAAGTCGGCCATATGAGCATATGTGTTGTAGTTTGTTGCCTTTGAGTCGTTAGGTCGTATACGACCTAACTGTTGTATCCATGTGGTGTTGAGTCGGCCTTGTGTTGTAAGGTCGCGAGTCTTTGAGTCGTTAAGTCGGTGTGATGTTGGGTCGGCCGAAGGCTGTGTAATGTAATGAGCTGAGTCCTTGAGTCGGTCTTGTATGTAATGTGTTAGGTCGCGTACGACCTATGATGAGTCGGTCGTGTTGAGTCGTTTACATTGGGCTGTATTGTAAAGGAGTTGAGTCGCGTGTGTTAAGTCGGTCACGACTTAAGTTGGGTCGTAGGTCGGCAACGACTTAGGGACTGGGTTGTAACTCCTATAAATACGCGTGTGTTGTATATTTTGAGGTTGTTGATTTTGAATAAAATTTCTCTTTTGTTAGCTTTGTGCTTTCATACCAATTGGTAGTTGAGTGTAATCTCCTATCTCCACTTACGTCGTTCGAGTGCGCTCGAATCCACGTTTGTTGAAGCCGATTCACGGAATCTAGTGCGCTAGATCAACGTGCGAAGAATCGTAGATCTTTGAACACGGTATAGTGCGCTATCAACGTGTTTGAGATAGCTAGAGTTCGGTATCTTTGGATCAACGAACTTGGGCATTTTTGGTATCTTCAACTCACCGATTGCTACAATCCATCGATTGAAGTTTTGTTTGATTAATCCGCTGCGTCAGTTTTGGTATCAGAGCCATACTTAGCCAATCATAGCTAAGTTTGATTCTTGGAGCCAAGTTTTTGAAGTTTTTGAAGTTTATGAAGTTTGAAGGAGTTCATCGTGTTCATATTGAAGTTGCATCAAGTTTGGAGAGTTTGATCCATTTCATTTTGGATCGAGGAGTTGGATTTTGTTTGGATTTTGAATTGGTGATTTGCGCGCCAAAGTTTTGAAGGTTTTGGAGTGAGCCGAGGCAAGTCTTGACCGAGCCAAGCAAAGTTGTGAAGAGTCAAGGCCGAGACAAGCATTGCCGAGACAGTTGAGCCTAGATTGCCTTATCGTGTGAAATTTTGAAGTATTGTGTTCAATTTGTTGAAGTTTGTGAAAATTTTAACCATGCCACCGAGGAGAGCTAACCGACATCAAAACGTTGAAGCTTTGTATCGTAGAGAAGAAGCCGAGCTTATGGAACAACGTATTAATGAAAAATTTGATGAAGGCATTGGTAAATTGGAGAGATTGATGAATGATTTGAATCAAAGGAGGAGATCACCAAACTCGAACCATGGAGGAAACCGAGTTTCGCCATTGGTTACGGAAGCGAGGAGGGTATCACCACATTCTTGTAGAGATAGAAGAGAAACATCAATTTCATCACGAAGAGATCATCATGACTATGCACATGAAGAAAGAAGAAGTCATCGAGAATTTGACCATGAAGTATATAGAGATGAAGAGGGACATAGTCAAAGAAGCATGCATGAGAGAAGGGATGATGTTAGTCGAGATCGATGTAGGCGTACCTTTGATTTTGTTGAAGAGGGTGATAGAGCAAGTATTCATTATCGAGATCGAGACCAAGTTCGAAATTCTTACCGTGATGTGGAGGATGACCGTCGTTGGGAGTCGGGTATGAAAATGGAGATTCCGGAGTTTAAAGGCGGGATGGTTGCTGAGGAGTTCTTAGATTGGTTGTCTAATGTGGAGGAAATCTTTGATTTCAAGGAGGTGCCGGAGAATCGAAGGGTGAAGTTGGTTGCTACTAGGTTGAGGGGAAGAGCTTTGGCGTGGTGGCAGCAAACTAAACTTACTCGAGAACGAATGGGGAAGTCAAAGATAGAATCTTGGGAGAAGATGAAAAAGTTGATGAGATCTACATTTTTGCCTTATAACTACCAATCACTTATGTACCAGAGGTTGCAGAATCTGAGGCAAGGGACAAAATCTGTTAGTGATTATGCTGATGAATTTTACCAACTCATCGCCAGGAATGATATCATGGAAACAGAAGAACAGCTAACTGCTAGATTCATTGGGGGCTTGAGAATGCAGATCCAAGATATGGTTAATATGTTTGATCCTAGATCAGTAGCAGAGGCACATCAGAAAGCGTTAGCTTGGGAGAAACAAGGAAGGCGTGGAGGTGGTGTGTTTACTAATTCCAATAATCAAGCAAGGGGTGTTGGCGGAAGTTCTAATGTTCCTAAACCTGTTACAAAGCCAGTGGTCAAGGAGGTTGAGAAGGCGAAGGCTAGTAGTGTTTTCAAATGTTATAATTGTCAGGAGTTGGGTCACAAAAGCAACGAATGTCCGAAGCCGAAGAAGAGAACCATGGTTGCAGAGGTTGAAGCAGATGATGGTGAGGAGGCAGAGTATTCAAATGTACCTTATGTTGAGGAGGAAGAAAAAGTGTCGGGTGATGAAGGTTGTAATCTTATGATGAGGAGAAGTTGTTTGACACCTAAGCAAGAGGAGGATTGTAGTTGGCTGAGAAGCAATATTTTCCAATCGACATGTACTATTCTGGGAAAGGTCTGCAAGTTTGTTATTGATGCAGGAAGTTGTGATAATATTATTTCTACAGAAGCAGTGAGAAAGTTGAATTTGAAGACCGAGAAGCATCCTAAACCATACAAGCTAGCATGGTTAAGAAAAGGAGGTGAAGTGAAAGTGTGTCGAAGAGCTTGTGTGAATTTTTCGATTGGGAAGAAGTACAAAGATGAAATTTGGTGTGATGTTGTGGACATGGATGTTTGTCACTTGTTATTGGGCAGGCCATGGCAGTTTGATAGAGCAGTTCAGCATGACGGTCGTGCCAACAGTTACAGTTTCATGTTCGAGGGTACTAAAATCACTTTGGTTCCTAAGAAGCAACAGCAGAAGGAGAACAAACTAGAAGAGATTGAAGAATTGAAAACTCTGTTGACTTTGAAGGAGTTTGTCAAGGAAGTGGAGGAAGAACCTGAAGTGTTTTTGTTGATTGGAAGAGAGAGTAGTGAAGAAGTTGAAATCCCAGAAGCAGCAAAGCCAATTTTGAAAGAATTTGAAGATGTCTTTCCAGAGGAGTTGCCTAAGAAGTTACCGCCACTTAGAGACATTCAACATCAAATTGATCTTGTTCCGGGAGCAGTGTTACCACATCGACCACATTACCGAATGAGTCCGAAGGAACATGAAGAGTTACGAAGGCAGGTGGAAGAGTTGTTGGAACAGGGACGTGTTCAGGAAAGCTTGAGTCCTTGTGCCGTGCCAGCATTATTAGTACCAAAGAAGGACGGAACATGGAGGATGTGCACAGATAGTAGAGCTTTGAATAAGATCACTGTTCGATATAGATTTCCTATGCCGAGGTTGGATGATTTGTTAGATCAATTGAGTGGGGCAACTATATTTTCAAAGATTGATTTGAAGAGTGGTTATCATCAAATTCGAATCAGACCTGGAGATGAATGGAAGACAGCTTTCAAGACGAGAGAGGGGTTATACGAATGGTTGGTTATGCCATTTGGTTTGTCAAATGCACCTAGTACATTCATGCGGGTGATGAATCAAATCTTTAGACCATTCATTGGAAAGTTCGTCGTGGTTTATTTCGATGATATTTTGATTTATAGCAGGAGTACGGAGGAACATGTTCTACATCTGAGAGAAGTGTTGTTTATTCTTCGTGAAGAACAATTTTATGCTGCTACAAAGAAATGTGTGTTTATGACACCTAGTGTTTTATTCCTGGGGTATGTTGTTTCAGGGAAAGGTATTCAAGTTGACCAGAGCAAAGTTGAAGCAGTCAAGAATTGGCCACAGCCAAAGACAATTACAGAAGTGAGAAGTTTTCATGGGCTAGCGTCATTCTACCGAAGGTTCATACCACACTTCAGTAGCGTGATGGCTCCAGTGACTGATTGCATGAAGGGTAAACAGTTGGTGTGGTCAGAGGAAGCGGGGGTTGCCTTTGAAAGGATCAAGGAATTGTTGACGTCTGCACCAATTCTTGTTCTACCTAATTTTCAGTTATTGTTTGAATTGCATACTGATGCTTCGAAGGTTGGAATTGGAGGAGTTCTGAGCCAGAATGGAAAGCCAGTTGCTTATTTTAGTGAGAAACTGTCAGGGGCAAAGATCAGATACAGTACATATGACGTTGAATTTTATGCTGTTGTTCAGGCTGTTAAGCATTGGAGACATTACTTATTTCAGAAGGAATTTGTTCTGTACACTGATCACGAAGCTTTGAAACATTTACAGGGGCAAGATAAGATTTCAGCAAGACATGCATCATGGATTGCATATTTACAGCAGTTTACTTTTGTCGTTAAGCACAAATCTGGGGTGACCAATCGAGTAGCTGATGCTTTAAGTAGGAGGAGTCATTTACTGACGACAATGAAGGTGGAAGTGACGGGGTTTGAAATGTTGCCAGAGATGATTGAAGAAGATCCTTACTTTGTGAAATATGTTGAAAAAGTGAAGGATGGGAGTACCGATGAATTCATGTTAGTTGATGGTTTTCTGTTTAAAGGAAATCGTTTATGTATTCCGGACTGTAGTTTGAGGATGAAGATTGTGAAGGAATTGCACGAGGAAGGACATGTTGGCCGTGATCGTACTTTACAGTTGATTTCGCAGTCTTACTTTTGGCCGTCGATGAGGAAAGAGGTTGAAAGATTCGTGGAGCGATGTCATATTTGCCAAGTTTCAAAAGGGACAGCAACGAATGCAGGGTTGTATATACCGTTACCAGTACCATCTAAGCCATGGGTTGATATCAGCATGGATTTCGTTTTGGGTTTGCCGAGAACTCAAAGGGGAAATGATTCGATATTTGTTGTGGTGGACAGGTTTTCAAAGATGGCACATTTTGTTGCTTGCAAGAAGACAGCAGATGCAGTTCGAGTCGCACAGCTATTTTTCAAGGAGATTTATCGACTTCATGGTTTACCAGAATCTATTGTTTCTGATCGAGATACTCGTTTCCTGAGTCACTTTTGGCTGAGTTTGTGGAAGATGGTCGGAACAAAGCTGAATTTTAGTAGCGCTTACCATCCACAAACTGATGGGCAGACAGAAGTTGTTAACAGGTCATTGGGAAATTTGTTGCGTTGTCTTGTACAGGATAATTTGAGAAGTTGGGACATGAAGCTATGCCAGGCAGAATTTGCTCATAATCATGCAGTGAATCGTAGCACAGGATTCAGTCCATTTCAGATTGTTTATTCAATTTTACCCAGGGGACCGTTAGATTTAGCGGTGGTACCACAAGCAAAGGGGACGGTTAAACGAGCTGTTGATTTTATTGAAGGATTGACGGAGTGTCATAAGATCGTTCGGGAACGATTGGAAAAGTCGAATGAGAAGTATAAGCAAGCTGCAGATTTAAAGAGACGAAATGTTGAATTTAATAAAGGTGATTTGGTGTATGCTGTGTTAACAAAGGATCGTTTTCCAATGGGCGCTTATAATAAGTTGAAAGCCAGAAAAATTGGTCCAGTAGAAGTTGTGAAACAGATCAATGAGAATGCTTATAAGTTGAAACTGCCGGAGGATGTATACACTTCTGACGTATTCAATGTTAAACATCTTGTGCCGTATTATGGAGATGGACAATCTGATGGGAAAGAATTTACAAATTCGAGGACGAATTTTTCTCAACCAGGGGAGGATGATGCAGCACGATCTACAATTCCTCAAGGGTTAAGTCGTTCACGAGCTAATAAAGAGGCCTTAAGTCGTTCGCGACTTAACAGGGTGAAGGATAACGAGTTACGACCTAAGGAAGAGGAGCTACGAGTTGAGGCAGCCGCGTTGAATTATCTGCGAGCTAAGGACTCAAGTCGGCTACGACTTAAGAGTTTAAGTCGGCTACGACTTAAGAGTTTAAGTCGGCTACGACTTAACAGAAGAGGAAGCAGTCACGACCTAACTAAGCCGTTGAGGAGATATGCGCAGGGAGATTGGGGCTTGAGTCGGCATGCGCTTAAGTCGGCCATATGAGCATATGTGTTGTAGTTTGTTGCCTTTGAGTCGTTAGGTCGTATACGACCTAACTGTTGTATCCATGTGGTGTTGAGTCGGCCTTGTGTTGTAAGGTCGCGAGTCTTTGAGTCGTTAAGTCGGTGTGATGTTGGGTCGGCCGAAGGCTGTGTAATGTAATGAGCTGAGTCCTTGAGTCGGTCTTGTATGTAATGTGTTAGGTCGCGTACGACCTATGATGAGTCGGTCGTGTTGAGTCGTTTACATTGGGCTGTATTGTAAAGGAGTTGAGTCGCGTGTGTTAAGTCGGTCACGACTTAAGTTGGGTCGTAGGTCGGCAACGACTTAGGGACTGGGTTGTAACTCCTATAAATACGCGTGTGTTGTATATTTTGAGGTTGTTGATTTTGAATAAAATTTCTCTTTTGTTAGCTTTGTGCTTTCATACCAATTGGTAGTTGAGTGTAATCTCCTATCTCCACTTACGTCGTTCGAGTGCGCTCGAATCCACGTTTGTTGAAGCCGATTCACGGAATCTAGTGCGCTAGATCAACGTGCGAAGAATCGTAGATCTTTGAACACGGTATAGTGCGCTATCAACGTGTTTGAGATAGCTAGAGTTCGGTATCTTTGGATCAACGAACTTGGGCATTTTTGGTATCTTCAACTCACCGATTGCTACAATCCATCGATTGAAGTTTTGTTTGATTAATCCGCTGCGTCAGGATTTAATTTCTAAATTTTCCACATTTCAAAGCTTTTCAAAAACATTTCCAAATATTTCTCTAGAATTCTATTTCAAATTATAAATCACATTTACAATTTATATTTACAAATCTCATTTGTATATGAATTTATTTCTCAGCTTTGTATTATGATTTCAATTTCTTACTAAATTATCAATGATAATAATTTAATATTTTCAATTCCTAACATCCAAGCAGCCATATACTATAATAGTTTACAAAAATTATTACCTTTTATATACAAAAATAGTTTGCGTAAAATTATTTCATTTACCCGATTTTAAAACAATACTATGTCGGTTTATCCTGTTTAAGAGTTTAGAAACCCCTATCGACACAGTTGGCCAAACTGCACCGACCAGAATTTATAAACAATCAACCGATAAGTCAACACAATACAAATCAATTTTATATTCACTAATAAATACGCGCTCATATCTATTATTACACTCAAACTCATTCTAGAGTACTACTGACTCTATCTCTAATGAGTAATCCCCACCAGAGCCAAGGTTGTCGCTTAACCAAATGCTCTGATACCAAATTGTAACGACCCGATTTTTTTCGACTTTCGAAAGTCGACATTAATACGTCCACTGTATCAAATGCCGCATAGTCGAATGCCGAAAAACGGAACCGTTAGGGTTAAAGAAGAAGGAACAGAAACAATAACAGAATCTCATATTTCGCATCGGAACAATATATAATAAATAAATGAATATCTTTAAAACAAAGAACTATATCAGTTTATACATCACATCAGAGTTTACAACAACACAATACAACATTGGTAGTTGGTATAACTTAACTCACATGAAAAATTTACTTCGCACCAACCATACGCAGTGGACACTAAATAGTATAAGTGATACGTCTTGCCATCCAGCTTGAACTCCAAATATCCACAGCATACTCCTTGATTGACTTCGCTCCAGAACAATGATAACCTGACTCTAGGCCACCCATGTGGAAAATTACGGGCACCCAGAGTTTAGAAAGGGAACAATAAACTCCAGGTCAGTCATGGGACAGGTGTGAGATCTTAAAAACATTTATTTTCACAAAGAAAGGAAAAGAAATCCGCTATGTTTTTGGAAAATGAAACTACCATAAGGCCTCCCGGCACACACAATGCAATCGCATACTTAGGGGAGATTTCTCTTTAGGATAATCAAACATGCTTGATACACAAAATTCTTTTTTTAATATTATCATTAGTGCATAGTGGAAAACATTTGCAAGTATAATATTAATCTTAGCCAGCATACATACCATTATAGTGTGCCTACTACAGCTAGCATATTAGATGGCAGGTTCTACAAGTAAAACCGTACAGGGCGCATATTGATAATGGGATTTCCAACAAATGGTCAGGCTAAGGAACTTCCTATTGCCACATGGGTACGCCTTTGGAGGGATGCCCGAGAACCTAACCAGATCTGTTCCAACACAAGATCAGGTTACCTCTGTAACTAGGTAACTACTGACACGAGTATGCCATCCGCCGGTCGTAACCGACCTTTATCCGAGGATCCTTAACACCAACAACCACAAAGTAATAAATTTGTTATATTCACATATGTTAAATAACTTGGCTTCATACCATGATACCACCTCTTTCCACAAGGAAATGACATACCCTCAGGGGGCTCTCCGCCTAAATAACCTTGCCGCATCTTTCCTGTTTTGACCATTCCGAGTTGTGAGGTCCGACGAGGTCTCGTCGACAAAGCTACGCTTTTCACAAAAGCCATGCTTCAATCAACAAATGATCAGCAGCACTTCGTATGCCACATTACCAATTTGGGAATATATCACAAATAACCATCAACTACATAACCTCTGAGCTCGTACGTCTCAGAGAAGGGTGTTAAGCTAAAAGAATAAATTCTCCGCCACCAGTAGAAATGTATTTGATAGAAACCAGCTTTACATCTCAAAGTGTAACGTCAGACACAAATCAATACAAGTCCGTTCTGGGATCGAACCGAACCGAAGGCACTTCAAAGAAGCCCTTGCAAATCCAGGTATTCACAAATCATGTCTGGAATCCCCATCACAAAGGGTGATAACATCTCTATACCGGAGCAACCCGGTGCAGAGACATT
Organism: Allium cepa; assembly: GCA_030765085.1. Classification (NCBI taxonomy): domain Eukaryota; kingdom Viridiplantae; phylum Streptophyta; class Magnoliopsida; order Asparagales; family Amaryllidaceae; genus Allium; species Allium cepa. The sequence goes on from CM060931.1 coordinate 376,889,617, forward strand.
CGACAGGTGATCCTTGCGCTTTCGAAAATACCCAGCCTTCAACACCATCTTTAGATGCAATCCAATTTTGTCGTATCATTATTCGGAATGGGTTTTATGACACAAAGTCCTCTCGCGGCTAATCCAAATAACGAGCGCTTACTAAAAATAAGTGTTACATTCAGATTTTAAACAAATCACAACAATTTCCCCTTTGATCTTTTGAACAAAAGATCTGTCACAAAGATTCGATGTGGTTTTCGAATATCCATTTGGAATTCGACCTCGGTCGCATCGAAATTCAAATGCCATTTAAAGGCCAATATTGATAGTCGGTTATTTAACTATCAATCTATATTCACAACAATCACCAAGATTTAAATAATTTTCCCCAATTATTTATTTTCAAAATATCTTTGCAAGATATAATTTTAACACTTCAACCATTTGAAAACAAATTTTAAATCACTTTTCACCTTTCAATCCTTTAAAAACAAATTTCAAATCACAATCCTCACATGGAATAAATTTCCAAATATTTATTTAATTCAACTGAAAATTTTCCAAGTTCAAATACTTTAAAATCATTTAAATTACTTATCCAAACATATATACTTGAAAATATTTAAAATAAAACTATTTCTAAATAATTATTTAAATATTAGATATGAAAATATTATACCAATACCTCATATAATACTTCAAGTCTAAACTTATTTTAAAATAAAATTAGTAGATAGAGTATAAATATTTCAATAAGTATTTTCTAAATCAAATATCAATTTAATCTTTAAAATAATCCCTTCTATAATTAATTAGATAAATCTTTACTTTAATGATTTAAAACTATTTTCAAAACTAATTTCTCCAACAATATTCTTTCAAATCAATTTCTAGAAACTTCTAATTTATACTTCAGAAGCTACTTTAAAAATATAATCGGCTTTCCAAGGAAGAATTCTCTTTCCATTCCAAAATGGTTCATTTACGTCAATTAATAAACCTATCTCAATTTATTTTAAATTAACATTCCAAATCCACAAATTTCTTTCCATATTTTTAAAAAAATAAACCAACATTTATTTTCAAAATAAAATCCCCTTTCCTTTATAAAATTTCCATTGTGAATTAAAATTTCCCAAATATCCACTGATATATGATTTTCAAATCGTTTTCCAAATATTTACTTTCAGACACCAAATAAAATCCCAAATTTATTTAAAAAATTTATTTCAGAAACCAAATCAAATTTCAAATTGATTTCCTAAAGATTCATTTTCAATCACCAAATTAAATTCCAAACTTGATTTCTAAATTTATTTCCTTTTAAAATAAATTCCTTTATCTCTTTCAATCTATTTTAAATCAAAATTTTAAATAAATTCCTCAACTATTAAATAATATTACTCAAAACCCATTTAATAAAATCTTTCCCATATTTTGGTATTTATTCAATAAGTTTTCAAAAAATAAAACTTTAGCTATTTAAATTTCTTCTTTTAAATTCACCAATTCTTTTAAATGAATTTATTGTAAATTTTCCACATAAATTTCAAAATTCCAATTTTATTCATTTCTGGTATCCTACGATACCTAAAAAAATATTCAGCTAAACTATAGCCTTCAACGATTTCAATCACACATATATCATACACTGATTATAAATAATCAACACACAATATGGAAACAAATTCAAATATTTGAGGAATCCAATTGGATCCCTCCAACCTGTTTTCCTACATCCACAGATGTTGGCACAACAATTAAATACCAATTCCACTTCGAGGTGGAATATCGCGTTATATGGGATTTATAAAATATCATCCGTTATTATGCGGCGTATAGGGTCTCATCCGCTATATAATGCGAGAAATCAATCACTCTAAATACATATATAATACCAAATTCCACTTCGAGGTGGAATTTCACGGTATATAGGTTTAATATAATATCATCTGCTATTATGCTATGCATAGAGTCTAATCTAATACAACTAATAATAATTTATCATCCAAGAACACAATCAGTAATTTTAAATTTAACTATTTAAAATTAAATCAAAAAAAAATCTGATTGAGTGAGAAGATCTGACCTTTAACAATGCATGCAATCCATTCCAACTCATTTCCATTCCGCCGTGTTTCTCCATTTTAGACCTTTTATAAACACTTATATAATTCATTAATATTCGAAATAATCGAATAACCAATTTTCGTTTGGTAATTTTAATTATCCAATGATTTTATTTTAAACCAATTTCTTTTAATAAATTTATTTAACTAAAACTTAAATTTAAAACTAAGTTTCTTTCAATAAATTATTTTCATTTTATCTAATAAATTAATTTTCTAACTAATTTTCTTTTACAACTTATTTTTAGTGATTAAAATAAGTTTAAATAAGTTTATTAAACAATTTTATCTCCATACTACATAATTTTGAAAATAACCCAGTAGATAAAAAAATGTATATATCGATTTTTCATTTTAAAACTATATACTTATATTTAAAAAATAAATTTTGGAAATTAATCCTTATCCTTTCAAATCTTAAACAGGAATTCTTAGTTGTAATAAAAAAAATTTCTTTTTCTTCTATAATCTTAAAGAGTAAGATTACTGCATAAACTAAACATGCATGTGACACTATATCCTTTAAATTGGAATCAAAGTTATTTTATTCTTATTTTTTTCTTTGCTTTTTGTATATCTATTTTCTCACTGAGTAAAAAGTTTCTTTTTTTAAACTTTTTCTGCTAATCACCGAAAATTTGCATATACCTTTAAAATTTAAAAATAAAAATAAAAAAAGAAATCACCTTACAACCTTGACTATCAAAACCCTAGCTCGGCCTAACCCCACTCGAACCTCTGCCACTATTCGCAAGCATCACCCCAGCCTCCCATTGACCCTGCCGTGCTCGACTTCGACTTAAACATTGCGCTCGCCTCTCGTCGACGTTGCTTTTATCGTCGCCGCCGCACCTTGAACTAGATACAGTCGCGACCCCCTTCGATCGACGAAGACCGGCCATCACTCTGCCAGGATGTCGCACGCGCGAGCGCCATTGACCACACGAGCCACTACACCAATCGTTGCTACGCCTCCTGCCAGTACCGCCTCGACTTCGAGGCTTCCTCGCGAATGACATCGAACAAATTTTCTTTAATTTCATTTTCGGACGAAATCATTTCTGTTCGTTCTCTCTATTTATTCCGAATGCTCTGCTCGATTTTGAAATGAAAACGAATTTGGGAGGAGAGAACGTGATTTGATTAGAAGAGAGGGAATAGCGTGCGCGGCCATCATTGAATTGATGTCGAAAATTTTAGTTATTGTTGTTCGTATATTTGTTTATTTTATTTTATTTCGAACGAGATAAGAAATATTTCCTTCAACGCGTGTCGACAATCTTTGCCAAGTGTTGGATTAGGGAAACATGTGTAGAGTTTAACCCGAGAAAATATTAATATATATTATTTATATTCAAAATGCAAATTCAAATTTAAATTGTCTCAGATTTCGCAGTTTAAAATTTTGATCCCCAATCGAGGCATGCCGCCAGGCAATTATAATGTTATACGCACATTCCGAATGCAATGGAAACGGTTTTGAGTCCAAATTCGGTCGTATGGAGAAGATAGCTTTTTGAACCCAGCTTTTATATTAAATTCTCGATACAATCTTTAGTGCATTTACTTATCGTACGGCCAAATGATTATTCCAAACATTACGAAAATTGAAATCCGATAATAATACAATATTACGGATCCAATGGAACTAGTTTCGTCAAAATCCGAGACTGTGCCTTGAAAGGCTATTTTTAAATATCGATTTAAACGATATAAATTCAAAAATGAATAAGTCGCTTTTGAATTAAATTCTGAAGCTTCCATTATCTTCAGTATCCTCAATACAAATTTTCTAAGCCATCAAATTATTTTTAACAGGCTTAAAACTGAAGATTCAAATTTTTTTACCCAAATTTATATAGTTAAATTCAATAATTTAGTTGCCTAAATAAAGTCTAATATTTAAAATTCAAGTTGAACTAACCTTCAAATATTTAAAATTGATTAAATATTTTCAGTTTCAAATGTTCAAAATTATGGGTCGTCACAGTTAAGGTTTTAGAAATAGTGTTTTGAAAAGATCTTTTGATCAAGTTTTATAAAGTATCTTTTTGATTAAAGAGAATTAATGAAGGCTTAGTGGATCCCATTTTGGGAATTAAAACATGATTGGATGTTTATTTATTGATTGTTAAATAACTGGGTGTCAAGTTTGGCCCAATTTGACATAGGAAGTATGAACGTAAATTCGAATTGCCCGATAAGGTCTTGAATACTTACTTCAAAAAGAACCGCGAATGAGTCAACCGAAAATTATCGGTTGTTGGTATGGAGAGACCGGGGTCGCCTTTATATATTCGAAAACCACTCCAAACAAACATGTACGTTCAAGGGAAAGACATATTGATAATGATTAAGATGGTGCTCTTTGAAGTGCAAGGGCTACTGTTACTGATCCGGAGGGTGATTCCAAAATGGACGTAATAGGAGTAGTGCCTTCGGTTTCATTCAATCCCAGAACGAACTTGTATGGATGAATGCTAGCATTGCAATGATGCCAAGAGGGCAATGTTAGCATTCTAAGAGGGAAGTGTTATATGTAAAAGGTAAATAGTAGCCTCAAGCCTCATCAATCGGGAAATAACAAAAATTAGACCTATAGTAGGGCCAAGTGGGTAACTCCCAAGTAGAGTATGGTCATTCCAAATCTAGATCGGTTATTATCTATTCTTGTATGCTTCGAAGCCCAAGCGAGGTGACCATATTCGGTGCTACTAGTCAAGTGGTTGGTCAGTCTTGTGTGCAGGTGTATAAGATGTTCTTATCAGGCCCCGATGCATTTATCTTGAGATGTATCTTCAGAAGGTAGTCTCTTACCTTGTCATAGTATGAAATCCAATCTTCAATACATGCCTTATATTTTTGATTGTAAAACCTAGTATGTTGGAATGTGAGATGCAAGCATTCAAGCTATTTTATCTATTTTCTTTAAACCTAGACACCATGATATTTTGGATTTTTATATAAAATGCTTTGGTTATCGTAAGGTAAAAACCCATCTGTTTTTATATGCGGTGTGGTCTTACGAGATACCCTTTGTTTGAAAGGTTTTTCAAATGTAGAGATTCGAATTGGTTGTTACTTGTTATTGAGTTTTACTGAGGCTAGTTTACCAGACTGACCCGTGCATTATTCCATGTAATGCTCGGGTCAAACCGAGCATGTTTTTCCAGGTTTAGTTGGATACTTTGGAGTTAGTGGCGCGCTAGATGGTCAAGACATATTCATGTATATTTTCTTCCACTGTATTATAGAGTGTACACTTATCAATATAAGGACAGCTTTCTATAACTGTCCTAATTTAGGATAAGTCTAGTGTACTCTGATGTTGTATATATGAATAAAGATGTTTCTTTTTGTAAATATCATTATTGTATTATAAATTATGCGATGCATTATGAGACTCTATGTTGTTCATTTTTCTTTAATCTTCTACCTTCTTCATTCACCCTAACAAATCGGTATTTCCGACACTTGAATGTTCGGCATGTGATACGGTGGTTGTTAGTATCGATTTTCGAGGGTCGAAAATCTCGGTTCGTTACACCTATCTTCAAGATCATTGTCTTCAACATGTCTTCATTTTCAAACCGGTATATTGGTTCGAAGTGTTTTCAGATAGCAAGTCTGATTCCTGTTTCTCTGAACCAATTATTGATAAAAAGAAACTAGGTATATATGTGATTATATTTTATCAATTCATTCCTTTCATCAAAAATATCCTTTAAACATATATAACTTTCAAAAATTTCTTTTTGGGTATATACGGAATCATTAAACCACTCTTTTAACTTTGGAAATATCAAATTGTTTCTCTTAAGTCATATTTGAAAACATTATTGAGTAAAAAGGGATCCGCGGAAATTATTTTAATTTTACTCAATATCAATTTCATTATCCAACGAGTACTATCTATCGAACAATGGTGAAATCACCTTTTAAATTCATATAATTGGTATGAATTCCCTCCTTGGAATTTAACACCAAGTATAAGAAAATTATCTCCATACAATACAAGTTGTATCAAATTAAATTTATAAATTTTGAATCTTTTATACTTGTCTCATTTTTGATATCTGGACCTTATCTATCCCTCATCCAGGATGGAGGCCAGGAAAGCTAGGGCACAGGTTGCTCTTGAACATCTCCTTAATTTAAGCACCCCACGTCAGGAACTCACAAATAGTAAAATCCAGTCTACTCATCAGCTTTTAGAGCCAAGATTAAATCACTTTATTTATAATAACTTTTCTGCAAATCATTTATTTAAACTCTTTTAAATAAACTGTAAAACCTCCAAATCATTGTTAAAATGATTATTTATTCACTTGATAACATTTATAAAATATTAGAAAAAGACTTGTTAATTTTAAATCCATATTTCAAAAGTTATTAAAAACTACTACAAAAGTGCTACAGTGTGCTGCAAATAATGCTTTTATTGCTTATTTGATCAAAATAACTTTTCTATCATTTACAAATATATTTTTGCTGCTTAAATCTCTTTTAAAACATTTTAGAAAATTTATAGAATTTATTCCATATCTTTAAAGAATTAAAATATCACTTTTAAAGATTTTATCACTTTGCCTTCTAAACTGCCAAAACGCTATTATTCTGAAACCTTGTCTTGCTTATATTTCAAAATCTACTAAACGAAATCGCGATTGTTTTCTTTTGTTTGATAACTATGATTATAAGAGTTTGGAAAATACTAATTACAAAGAATTTCGACTCTGAATCCATCGTATAAATGGATTTAACTACTATGGCTTGAAATAGCAAACTACCATTATGCGACGGGCCCTTTTTTGACTTAATTTTCATAACTTGTTAAGACATAACCAAATTATATTATTAGGGTTTATAAAGTATTTATAAACCATTTTAAACCATTTTTAAGAGGTTTATTCATCCCATAACACCTTTATAATTCATATTAATTTTTATTCAATATTATATATTATATTATTATAATGTTTATTTTAACCTTTTCGTATACAAATTCACAAAGAGGATAATTAAACTTCATATATACATCAATATTGGTTTATTTTCTATTAATTTACTATGGTTAATTACTTAACCATTTCTTGTTATGATTTCTCATAATTTATCATCACCATGTTATCCACCAAACATCCAACCGATTATTCAATAATCATTTTAAGTTTTAAATACATAAAAATAGATTAGTTTTCTCACGATTATCAAACTCAAACTTGCTACCAACATTCAATCGAATCAACACTTCACTGATACACCACCTAAAGAGCTTCCCCTTGCCTAGTTGATCTCGGCTCTAGACTTCCTTCACCCCTATGCTCATGGATTTGCTCTAGAGATGATGGATCTCATGGCCAATGGTGATGGAGAGGGGTAGCCGAAAGTATAGAAGAGAAATGGGGGAGCTTCGACCTTGAATTCATAATACTAGACCCGAAAATAGGTCATTGTCTCTTGGCTTTTTGACCATGTTTATCTCAAAATTTGAAAATTTTGTAAAAGGTAAAGTTCTTGAAAATTCTATCCTCTTGAATATTTAAGAAAGAATTATTCAATTTCGGGTAGTTTTGAGGGAGATATGGTTAAAAGAAGACTAGCATTTTTAGACAAGAAAAATTGAGTTCAAAAGCGTTCTGCAAAGAATGGATATTTTGGCATAACTGTCATCTAAATAGAAAGAAGCGATACACGTGATAGTTGTACACACTGGAATTTTTTATGGTTTGAGAAAAATAATTTCTCCATTTAGTTTGGTTTTGAGGAAGTTATGGAAGAATGAAGAAATGAGAGTGTATTTAAAGCCAAAGATCACCTCCCAAAATATCATGATATTTGTTCATAGTGCATCACCACACCACCCCTCCCTTACGTTACCCTACATGGCTAAAATTACTACCCCCCATGTATGTGCACATGAGTATGTCCTTTGTATGTAAGAAAGTTGAGCTTGGGATGCTTAAAGAGTAAGAAAACTAAATATCTTAAATATTTTTAACATATATTTATATATAAATGTATACATATGTTGTGTTTGCTATATATACACATATATATACATATATATATATATACATATTTATACATAGATATATATATATATATATATATATATGCGTGAATGTGACATGTATGTACATGTTTGTGCACAAGAGAATAAAAACCGTTTCAATGACTTTGAATAAATTTCATTCGTTGAACCATTGAAAATCGGGAAGCCGATTTTCGGTCACATTTTCACTTATTTATTATATAACATATAAATGTAAACTATTTTTTGAAAAATAATATCTCATCATTAACAATTAATTAAAATGATCTCATTTGAATTATAAAACCAAGAAAATCAATATTAAATAATTGTTTACAAAAGGTGTTATTATATTGATAAAGTGATATCAATTTTCCTTATAACTTCAAGTCAAATATATATTTATAAAAAATATTATAAATGGTTTATTATCACTTTAAAACTATTTAAAATAAACGATTATCATTTAAAACAATTGTTGAATAATTAAAATAATTATTAAATAATTAAATCTCAATTTAGTTTCATAAATCAAATATTAAATATAATGACCTCACTAATGATGTCATATATACATTTTATTTTTCAAAAAGTAAAATAATTATTTTCATATTCTTGTTTTAATCTAAGTGTATATATCCATCTCCGCGCGCGATGTTTGATGATTATAGATCTATTATTGATAAAACAGTTTTCGGTCATTTTTTCGGTATTTTTCCAAAGTGTATATTTTTATAAATACTTATTAAAAATAAGATTACCATTATTATTTATTATTCACAACGTCATAACCTATGTTAAAAAACTTATATTTGAACATTATAAAAACAAATATAATTTATCAAAGTGATAAATTTGTGGATTGTTACAAACTTCCCCCTTAAAAGAATTTTGTTCCCAAAATTACACTAAAACAAAACCCAAAGGAATTTGTCCAAAAAATTTATTTTAAAATATAAATTTGTATGATGTCTACAGATCGTCTAATTTGATCTACTATTTGAATACACAAGTTTAATTCTGAACTAGTATTGATCCCCCAATCCTCTAATGCAGACTCTGATCAGGCTTTCCAATTAGAACTTTTAGTTTTCCTTGCATTGCTCTCAACTATGACAGAAAACATAAGTATCCAAACGCAAATCGCATCAATGTTCGGCATCAAAAATTGAGTGACAAATCCATTTTTAGATTGGTGTAAACACCTCCAAGTTTCGTACTCGAATCTTAAATCAAAATCATGTGACGAAATGATCTACGTATGACATGCATACTTATTAACATTCAAAAGTTTATGAAAACTTTTCATAAAATCTTAATTTTGATTCAAACTCTTATATAAAGATAATCATTTCCAAATATTTCTTTTTAAAGGAAAATATTTTATTCCTAAAGACAAATATCTGTTCCATAAACATCATTCCATATAATACTTTTTTCTTAAATGTTTTTAAAATCTATTTGTAAACAATTTCTTTCCTATAACCATATAATAGTAATTTATGAGAAAAAACCCCACTTTCAACATCATATTGTCAAATTCTAAAACTAAATTCACGAGGTGTTTGGGTTTAAACTTTTGAATCAAGCAACAAATCAGTCAATGGTAATATTGAATATTATTATTTCCTTAACGACCAAACATTACACAAATAACTATATCATTTGAAAATTATTCCTTTATATTCAAAATATAATCTTAGGTAAAATTATTTCATTTACCAATTTTTCAAAACAAAAATAAATTTTACATTCGTTAAAAAATGCATGCTCATATATTATACTCTAAACTCATTTTAGGATGTTAATAACCTTATCTCTAATGAGTTACTCATCCTAGGTATTACTAGCCCTATCTCTGATGAGACTTTACCTCTATCAGAATCCGATGCTCACTCGACCTAAGCTTTAATATCATATATAACGAATGGAATTTTCCACCATCGAAAATCGACATTATTACATCTTCTGTATTCATGTGCCATAAATTCTAGTGCCGGAAAATCCGATTGTTAGCGGGAAAAAAAATCAAGACAAAACAGAATCTCGCATGAATGGAATAATATATATTATTTCAATATATAATCTTTACAGCAGAAAATTAAATACCATATCAGAGTCTAACCTAGATTCATCCTGCATAGGTATAAATCTACGTCCTTACAATTGCTGAAAAATAACAATACAAATGTAGTGGAAAAATAGAATAGGTCCATGCGTCGATGAAGATCTCTAGCCCTCCTCTGGAAACTCCAAGCGTCCTCAGCAAAACTTGAAACTACGCGAATCTAACCGAGTATTTATAATACCCGGATTAGGCTTAATAAACCAGCATGAGGCAGGATTTATAAATATATGTGAAAGTGTTATAAATTGATTTTGTTGTTGAACTAAACACTTTTTGAAAAAGAAGAGAATCTCATAAGACCACGCCGCACATAAACATGGATTGGTTTTTACCTTATGATAACCAAAACATTTTGCACTTAAAACAATTGATATTATTTCTATTGACATTGCTTTGAAAATCCTTTTCAAGTAAATATATATAAACTAGCTGAGATCGTAACATTATTAAATCTAGCATACTAGGCCTACAAAGTAGGTTCTGCAACCAACTCCAAAATCGCTTATTGGAATTGGGTTTCCAACATGATAGGGAACTAATGGCCACTTCCTTCGAAAGCCATTCATAAACAATTAGCGCCTCTGTGGTTATTCAGTTATCTCAAGCAAGCCTCTGGACTATGTTGGATACACTACTATGGAACAGGGTATTACTGGGTGGCTATACTCGTTCTCCATCAAGCCACCAATACCTATCTATAAGGGATAAATGCCTTGAGTCCCAAATTCCACTGGTCACTTCCATACTTCTAAAACCGATACCCTGAAATATAGGTCAGACCACATCATTACCCATATCATCTTCGAGGTGTGAGGCTCGTACGTGAGGTTACGCTCAACTTCTACAAAGCCACACTTTATTTCATAAAAAGCCACACTTTGCCTTCTCATACCACGTTCCATTTGAATGACGCATTAACATGTCTAGCAACACACTAATGATTCCATAAATATACAACCTCTGAGCTCGTATATCTCAAAGAAAGGTGTTAAGTGTAAGATAATTACCTTCTACACCACCAAACATATGTTTGTAGAGATCGATAAACGTGGTCTTGGAAATGCAATGTTAGACACTCATCTATATAAATTGTCCGGGAAAAGGACAAACCAAAGGCACTCTCTTACCATATCCTATTAGGAACTACCCAAGGGATAGCAAATCTCAGAATGAAGGGACCACTGCTACTTATTTTATATGGGGAGCTAACTAGAGATTATCAACAAGGTGTCCTTCTGAAATGAAGATTTCCAGTCTTCAAGATCGTTGTCTCCAGCATGTCTTCACTTTCGTACGTGTAAATTGGTTCGAAGTGATTTTTGGATAGCAAGTTTGATTTCAGTTTCCTTGAACCAATTATTGGTAAAAAGTTGTTAGGTATATTTATTATTTGATCAATTCATTCCTTTTATAAAAACTATCCTTTAAAGATATACAACTTTTAAATTTTCCTTTCTGGCGCATACGAAATCATTAAGCCTCTCTTTTAAGTTTGGAAATACCAAATCGTTTCTCCTAAGTCATATTTGAGAACATTGTTGAGTAAAATGGGATCCACGGAGCTTATACTAATGTTACTCAATATCAGTTCCCATATTTAGCAAGTACTATCCATCGAATAATGGTGAAATAACCTTCTAATTCACATGGCTAGTACAAGTTCCCTCCTCGAAATTTAATACCAAGTATAAGAAGATTATCTGCATATAATTCAAGTTGTATCAAATTAAATTTATAAATTTTAGATATTTTATACTTTTCTTATTTTTGACATTTCGACCTTATCTATCCCCTGTCCAGGAAAGAGGCCAGGTGAGCCAGGGCATTGGCTACTCCTAAGCATCTCCTTAATTTAAGCACCCAACACATGTATTTCATGAATAAAAAATCGATTCTACTCTTTGGCTTTTAGAGCCAAGATTATGTCACTTTTTTATAATAGCTTTTCCTTAAATCATTTATTTAAACTCTTTTAAAAAAACTATAAAACCTCCTAATCATTATTAAAACACGTATCTATTCATTTGAAAACATTTCTAAAATAGTTGAATAATAATTTTTAAGTTTAAATCCATATTTCAAAAGTTATTAAAAACTACTGCAAAAAGTGCTATGAATAGTGCTTTTAATGCTTATTTGATCAAAACAACCTTTCTATCATTTAGAAATATATTTAATAACTTAAATCTCTTCTAAAATATTTTAAATGATTTATAGAATTTATCCCATATTTCTAAAAATTAAAAAATATCACTTTTAAATATTTTATTGCTTTGGTTTCCAAATTGCCAAAACGTAATTTTTTTGAAAACTTGTTTTGCTCTTATTTCAAAATCTACTCAACAAAATCTCAATTGTTTTCCTTTGTTTGCAAACTATGATTACAAGAGTTAGAAACTTCTTACTACAAAGAATTTCGGCTTCGAATCCATCGTATAAATGGATTTAACAATTACGGTGCGAAATCGCGAACTGCCGTTACGCGACGCGCCTATTTTTGACTTAATTTTCATAACTTGTCAAAACTTCACCAAATTGGACTTTAGTGTTTATAAAGCATTTATAAACCTTTCTAAACCATTTTAAAGAGATTTAATCATCCTAAAACACCTTCATAATTCATATTCATTTTTATTCCATATTATAATATTATATTATTATATTTATTTCAACCAATTTCATATAAAAATTCACACAAAGGATAATTAAACTTCATATAAACATAAATATTGATTTAATTTCTATTATTTAACTATGGTTAATTACTTAACCATTTCTTATTATGATTTCTCATAATTTATCACAACCAAGTTATCAACCAATATCTATCAATTATTCAACCAAGCATATTAATTAACTAATCGATCTTGCATATAATCATTTTAAGTTTTAAATACTTAGAAATAAATTTGTATATCAAACTCAAACTTCCTACCAACATTCAATCGAAACAACACTTCACCAATACCTAAACTGTTCCCCTTTGCCTAGTTGCTCTCGGCCCTAGACTTCCTTCACCCCTAATGCTTATGGCCAATAGTGATGGAGGTGGTGCCGAAAGTATAGAATAGAAGTAGTGGAGCTTCGAGCTTGAATTCACAAATCTAGATCCGAAAATGGGTCATTATCTCTCGGTTTTTTGACCATGTTGCTCTCAAATTTGGAAATGTTGTAAAAATGAAAGTCCTTTAAAATTATCTCCTTTTGAATTTAAAAGAAAAGAATTACCCAATTTCGAGTTATTTTGATGGAGATACGGTCAAAAAAAGAAGAGGCATTTTCGGACATAAAAATCTAAATCCAAAACACTCTACAAATAATGGATATTTTGGCATAGCTAACCTCAAAACAGGAAGAAGTGGTAAACATGAAAGTTGTAGCCACTGGAATTTTCTATGGTTTGAGTAAAAGAATTTCTCCATTTGATTTTGGTTTTAGGGAGTTAGGGTAGAATGAAGAAGACGAAAAATGAGTGGGAATTTATAGCCAACGTTCACCTTCCGAATTTCATGATAATTCTTTATAGTGTATCACCACTTCATCACCACTCTACCCCTCCCTTATATACACCATACACAGCTGAATGACACACCCCACCATGGGTATGCACATGTGTATGTCCATTGTGTGTAAGAAGGTTGACCTTATGATGCTTAAAGAGTAAGAAAAATAAATATCTTAGATATTTTTAACATATATATATATATATATATATGTATGTATGTATGTATCTATGTATGTTTACCTTTTTATATGCTTTATATGTATGTATATGTGTGCATGTGACATGTGCATACATGTACATTATGTGCACAAAAGCATAAACAACGTTTCGACGACTTTGAACGACTTTCGTTCGTTAAACCCTTGAAAATCGTAAAGCCGATTTCCGGTTACATTTTCAATTATTTATTATATTACATATAAACGTAAACAAAATAATGAAAACAAATTTCTCATCATTATTAGTTAATAAAAATTATGTCATTTGAATCATAAACCATGTAAATCAATATTAAATAATTTTTTACAAAAAGAATTATTATATCGATAAAGCGATATCAATTTTCCTTATAATTTCAAATCAAACATATATTTTTACAAAACTATTATAAATGATTTAATATCACTTTATAAATATTTAAAATAAATTACTATCATTTAAAATAATTATTTAATAATTAAAATAATTATTAAACCATTAAATATCAATTTACTTTCATAAATCAATTATTAAATATATAATGACCTCATGATGATGTCATAAATACATTTTATTTTTCAAAAATAAAAAAATAATTTTATGTCATGTTCTTATTTAAAGATAAAAACAAGTGTATGTATCCAGCTCCATACGCGATATTTGAAGATCATAGAGCTGTTTATTGATAAAACGGTTTTCAGCCATTTTATTAGTATCTTTCTAAAGTATATATTTTTGTACATACTTATTAAAAATAAGATTACCATTACTATTTATTGTTCACAACATCATAATCTATGTTAAAAAACTTATATTTGAATATTTTAAAAATAAATATAATTTACCAAAGTGATAAATTTATGGATCATTGCAGACTTACCGCTATAAAGGAACTACACACCCGAGATTACACTAAAACAAAACCCAATGGTATTTGCCCAAAATATTTATTTTATAACTTACATTCGTATGATGTATATAGATCATCCGATTTGATCTACTATTCGATCCAAAACTTTATTTTCGAATTAGTATTGATCCCCCGATCCTCTAGTGTGGAATCTGATCAGGCTTTCCAATTAGAACTTTTAATTTTCCTTGCATAGCTCTCAAATATGATATAAAACATAAGTATCCACACAAAAACCCTCATCAAAGTTTAGTGTCAAAAATCGATTGATAAATCCTTGTTTGGACAGGTATAAACACCTCCAAGTTCTGCATTCGAATCTCAGATCAAAATTGTGTAACGAAATGATCAACATATGACATACATACTTATTAAAATTCAAAACTATTAATGAAAACATTTCATAAATCATAACTTTGATACAAACTCTTTTATAACAAAATCATTTCCAAATATTTATTTTTAAAGGAAAACATTTTGTTTCAAAAGATAAATATCTTTTCCATAAAAAACATTCGTTATAACATATTTTTCTCAAATATTTTCAAAATCTATTTGTATACAATTTCTTTTCTATAACCATATCATAATAGTTTCTAAAAAACGACTTTCAACATAATTTATTAAATTGATAAATTATCATTCTTCCAACGAAACCATTTAAAAGATAAATTTCCTTTTGACTTAAACATTATTTATTGAACACTGTAATGCCCTAAAAATTTGTGAAAAAAATATTTTAATAAAATAATTTTAGTTCAAAAATATTTAGATTAAATATTGATGGAATTTCTGAATTTAATTATGATGTGCAAAGATATGTGTGCACATGCGCACTGGAAATGGCACAGGGAAATTCCAAGAATTTGTGGAAAAAAAACAAGAAAGTGAATTCTTTATTTAAAACATTGGATTTTAACTTAGGGCTAACCAAGTTAAAAATGAAATATATTCCTATATGATTTTTTTGAATTCTGTGAAACATGGGGAATTAAATAAAATAAACATTTATATACCTATACACATGTATATTTTCTGTGAGCAGAAAATGTTAAAGTTAAGCAAGAAGAGATAGCATCAAAAATGACATGAAATATAATATAAGTCAATATGTTTGTGTAGGTAAAAATAGGAAGGAAAATTTCTGGAAAAGAATAGAAGTAAAAAAAAATATGACTGAGCCACACATTTATCATGACTTGGGTGAGTATACAATGTAGGATCGATTTCACCCTAGAGGGGGGGTGAATAGGGTGATAGTGTTAATTATAAAAATTAATCGCGGAAGCTTATAAACTAATATTAACACAGATCACAGAATATTACCAGCACAGAAATAAATAGCAGAATAATAAAATGCAGAACAGAACAACACAGAATTTACCCAGCTTCGGCAAAACCCTGCCTACGTGCTGCCCCCAAGGTTTCTACTAGAAATTAGATAGTCCCTCGCTTACACACGTAAACTCGCTATACCCGCTATTGACTAACCTAACTCTACGCTCAAAACCTTGACCACAACTCAACTACCGAGTTGCAAATTCCCAAACTACACACCGTAGTTTGCACCCTAGTCACACGACTAGAAAAATTAAAACGGTTTAAAAAGGAAAATTACAAATTAAAAAGCAAATTAAAATTAAACCCTAATTAAAAACCCTTATAAAAAAATATTTCTCCCTTTTAAAACAATAGGCCGGCCCTTTCTTCAATTCGACCCGTCTCTTTATT
This sequence comes from Allium cepa, assembly GCA_030765085.1. Taxonomy (NCBI): domain Eukaryota; kingdom Viridiplantae; phylum Streptophyta; class Magnoliopsida; order Asparagales; family Amaryllidaceae; genus Allium; species Allium cepa. The sequence continues at coordinate 376,906,234 of CM060931.1, forward strand.
TTCTTTGCTTTGTTTGGTTGCGTATACAATGGTGGTCGTTCCTCTTTCAATTTTAGGGCTTTCGTTCGTGATTCAAATTAGGGCTTTGAAGAACCGTTACTACTTCGATCGAATCTGTGATTGTTCAAGATTTGCCTTGCTCGATCGATTTCTGGTTGTTGCTCACTTCGGCTCTTGAATGATTGAGTTCGATTTCTCCGGTATGTAATTTGTGCCTTTTTCTTCTTTTGATTTTTCGTGCTTGAACTCAATGAATCATTGCCGATGATGATGTAGGGTTTTATATAGGAATCCAATTCCTATTTTTGCGTTCGTATAGATTAATTTGAATTTGTCAATTAATTTGTTCGGCCGTTGATTTTAGCTTGGATGTTTGAGATGATTGCTGACTTCTTCAATTCACGTATATATTTTGGTTGCTTAACATTCACGGTATTGAATCATTACGTGATGACCACGGCTTGGAATTCTTGACTTGGCTTGAATTTTCTCGGCTTTGAATTTTAACTTGGTCAATGATTTTTGCGTTGCCTTTCTTGTTGACTATGGCATGACCATCTTCACTGTAAATTGATCAATTTGAAATTTTGTTCACGGCTTATACGAGTCCTTTCTTGCATTCCTGTACTGATGCATTCACTTCATGTTTTGATTATGACTTCAGTGCATATAGTCATTGATACTGCTGGCTTCGACATCTTATATTCATGAGATGTTTATTGTGAAGCTTGGTTTACTGTCTGTATTCACTACAGTTTGTACATGCTTCACTGTTCTTTTGCATTTGTGAACATTATGTTCATTTGAGTTGTCTCCACCTTCTGCCCTTGAACCTGTTGCATACATGACTGCTGTATGGTTGCATATTTGTTCAGTTTGCATCATGCTTTTGTGCATTTCTCTGTACTCAGTTGAGTTGATTGTTGCATTGTCACTATTGGGTTGATGTACATATGTTTGCATTTTCACTACTGGTTAGCCACTGTTGCATTACTATGTCTTGTGGCATGTTGTCTTTGCTATCCACTGCAGTGATGATGCTGTGCACTTTTGTGCTTTGGTTTGAACTTGCTGTTAGGTCATTTTGTACTTCTCTTATGTACACTTGCACCTGTACTTTGTTGTAACTGGAATTCCTGTAGTTTGTTTTGTTTGCCGAGATTCTTGCTTGTAGTTGATGGTTCATTTGACTTGGAATACTGGTGCATTTGCAGTTACTTGCATTGGTGCTGTTGCAATTTGTTACGGCCTATAGTGTTCATGTAATCTTGTGTTTATTGTTGCATCCATTGCAGTCCTATATGTGTATGCATCTTCTTGTCTCTGCTCCAATCTGGTTCACTTGTACCTGATGTACATGCAGTTGATTTACTTCATGTTGCTTAGGGTTGTCTGCACCTCTGGTCAGCAGCTTGTCGAATTTACATTTACACTGTGTCATTTATCTTTGCACTTGCGTACTTGGTTTCCACCTTGATGTTGTGTAGCCTGGTCTCTGTTGCATGTGTTGCCTCTGGTGTAGTCTTGTCTGGTGCATTGTCTTTTGTATCACTGAGTTGAGTAACAGCTGTGGTCCATGTTGCTGCTGGTCGATAAGTATACATGCATACTTTGATCATTGCATTCATGTGTGCATTTGCAGTTGCACCTGTGTTGAATCCAGTTTCAAACACTCGGGTTTGACCTTGTGCTGAGAATTGTGACATTTATATTATTGCACGTGAGTTGAACCCGACTTTTTATTTGGGTTTGACCTGTGCTCACCTGTCCCTGTAAATCAATCAAGTGTATATATCGGTGTGCACGGCCTTGTGGCATATACAGTAATATACTGTGTATGTCACAAGTTGTTCGTGTATGATGAATTCAAATTTAAATTATGAAGAACAACCCAAATAACTGAGGCAAACAATGTTTTCAAAATCATCTTTTATTTTGAATTGCAAAAATATTTTCTTTTCAATTTTACTGCGTTAGTGAATATTTTTGCAGATTGCTCAGATGCTGGATTCAAACTGGAATGCAGTTGTAGATAAAAATACGAGTGTGAGTGATATGTAGTGAGGTGAATATGTAAATGTGAAATGTGATGTAATTGTAATCAAAGTTGTATAGTATAGTGAGAGCTTGAAATTGTATTATTCAAAATTGTAATAAATATTTGTTTGAATAAAATATTCGTTTGAATTTAAAATCTGTGTTATTTATTTTATTCAGCAAATATTTATTTAATCTGTGAAAATAAATAGTATATTAACAAATACATTTAAACGAATGTATATATGTTTATTATCATCAAACAAAAATCATATAAGCGCATATTCAACAATCTCCCCCTTTTGATGATAACAAACATATATTTAAGATTTTGAATATATTAAATGTATTTGATAATTTCAATTGCTCCCCCTATTTGAATGCTTCCTTTCTATATGATACTCCCCCTACATATATGACTCCCCCTACATATATGCATACAAATAAAATGTGCAAATGAGTCTATATGCATATTGAAAACTTCTTTGACCTTTTCTCTCCCTTTTTACAAAATCTTAACTTTTCTCTCCCCCTTTTGTTATCAGCAAAAGAATAATAGTAATAGAAAGTAGAGATATAGTGATCGGTATTAATTAAACATTAAAAACTCAATTTAATATAAATATTAAATTTCAATAGAAAATCAAACAAAAATCATAAAACTATTGTTAGGCGCATATTCCACTTTTAGAATGATGGAGATGATGTCATCATATAAAACCATACAATTGTGTCTATTTGTGGTATTTTTATATCAGGAATTTGAATATCTACTAATCATGCATAACCGTTAGGATTTTTAAATGAGATTAGTAGTATTCCAATTTTATTTTTAAAAAAAAATGAATTCAAGTATCTTCTAACCACGCATAACCGTGAGGACTTTTAAATGGGATTAGAATCAACTTGTTTATTTTAAAAGAAAGAAAAAAAAAATCAACTTTTGATATGCGTTCCATACATGCATAACCGTGAGGACTTTTAAATGAGCATGGAAGCACATAACAAATTCCAAGTAATTCACCCATGCATAACCGTGAGGACTTTTAAATGAGAGTGAATACTTTGGTATTTATTTATTTATTTATTTATTTATTTATTTTTTTTATTTATTATTTTTTTTAAATGTGAAAATGAAAAAACGAACGATTCCTGTTTAAAGTACCACATATCGACAAACTATATAGAATTTTGATGAATGATGGTTGATAGAAATATGATAGGTATAGAGATGGTCATGGAATTTTTACCAACAAAAAGTTTTATAACTCTTGTTTACATTTCTAAAGAAATTTTCTAATTATACTTTCTCGAGTTATAATATATAATCAATATCAACACTCATCACTTTTTTTCAATCACTATTTTTTTTTTTCGATAATTTGTAGGGAGAGAAAAAAAATGTTAAATATTCAGCAAATTTCTAAAACACCTAGACTGAGTCGTAGTTTACAAAAACTATTTTCTGGTAGGGGTTTTGTAAAGATGTCTGCCAATTGAGAATCAGTTGAAATAAAATTTATGCAGATATTTTCTTTGGAAATATGATCTCTAATAAAATGAAGTCTTACATCTATATGTTTTGTTCGCGAATGATGTACAGGATTATTTGTGAGATCAATTGCGCTTTTGCTATCACACATTAGTGGTACACGTTTAAAATTTAGGCCATAGTCATGCAAAGTTTGTATCATCCATAAGATTTGAGCAGAGCAACCGCTCAAAGCAATATACTCTGCTTCTGTTGTGGATAATGCAATACAATTTTGTTTTCTACTCGACCATGCAACTAATGAATGTCCTAACATAAAACATGCTCCACTAGTACTTTTTCTATCAACCAAATTTCCAGCATAATCAGCATCTGAAAAACCTTTCAATTCAAAATTATCATTTGATGGATACCAAAGACCAAACCGTGGGGTGTGCAATAAATATATTATAATTCTTTTAACAGCTTTTAAATGAGATTCTTTTGGGTTAGATTGAAAACGCGCACATAAGCAGACAGAAAACATGATGTCAGGTCTAGAGGCGGTAAGATAAAGGAGTGATCCAATCATACCTCTGTACAGCTTTTGATCAACTGTCTTACCCTTTTCATCTTTGTCAAGTTTAAGTGTTGTACTCATGGGAGTTCTTGCTGGTTTAGCATCTTTCAATCCAAATTTGTTGACAAGTTCCCTAATATATTTTGTTTGAGAAATGAATGTGCCTTTATTGCTTTGTTGGATTTGAAATCCTAAAAAGAATTTTAACTCTCCAACCAAGCTCATTTCAAACTTTTCCTGCATGACTTTTTCAAATTTCTCATACAATAACTTGTTAGTAGCACCATAAATGATGTCATCAACATATATTTGAACAATCAAAATATCATTGTTTTCATGCAACAGAAATAGTGTGGTATCTACACATCCCTTTTTTAACCCATTTTCAAGGAGATAAGAAGTAAGACATTCATACCAAGCTCTGGGAGCTTGTTTTAATCCATATAATGCCTTCTTTAGTTTGTATACATGGTTTGGATATTCATGACTTTCAAAACCTTCTGGTTGTTCAACAAACACATCTTCTTTTAAAACTCCGTTAAGAAAAGCACTCTTAATATCCATTTGTCTTAGTTTAAATCCTTTGTAGCAAGCAAAAGCTAACAATATTCTAATTGATTCTAGTCTAGCTACAGGCGCAAAGGTTTCATCAAAGTCAACTCCTTCAATTTGATTGTATCCTTTAGCAACTAGTCTAGCTTTATTTCTAATTATATTTCCAGATTCATCATATTTATTTTTAAAAATCCATTTTGTTCCTATAACTGGATAATCCTTAGGTCTAGGTGCTAGACTCCAAACATTATTTCGTTCAAACTGATTTAGTTCTTCTTGCATGGCCATGAACCAGTTTTCATCATTAAGGGCTGAATCTATGCTATTTGGTTCTATTTCTGAAATAAATCCGCTATACAAGCACAGATCACATAGATTTTTAAAGGATGAACGAGTTTGTATACCTGCTATAGGGTTTCCAATTACCAATTCTGGTGGATGGTCTGTTTTGTATTTCAGCTTTTCTAGATCCAGGTTTCTTCTGACTTCTTGAGTTGTGGTAGTTTCTCTAGCATCAGCAGTTTCTTTTGGTTTTTCAAATTCATCTTTTTCTTTCTCTTCTTCAACGTTGCTTTTGGATGTATTCTGTTCGTCAATGCCTTCATCAAATTTCACATTGATTGACTCTACGATTGTTTTAGTCTTTTTGTTGTAGACTCTATAAGCTTTGCTTCTCGAAGAGTAACCCGTGAAGATGCCATCATCAGCCTTTGCTTCAAATTTTCCTAACTGATCACCTGTATTAAGAATATAGCAAGGACATCCAAACACTTTGAAGTATGCGATGTTTGGTTTTTTGTTGAACCATAACTCATAGGGGGTTTTGTTAAGAATCGGTCTGATGATAACTCTATTCATTACATAACATGCTGTATTTACAGCTTCTGCCCAGAGATGCAGAGGTAGTTCATATTCATTTAACATAGACCTAGCCAATTCTTGTAAAGTACGATTCTTTCTCTCAACTACCCCATTTTGTTGTGGAGTACGTGGTGCAGAGAACTCATGTTTGATTCCGTTTTCATCACAGAAAGTTTCAAATTCATAATTTTCAAATTCTCCACCATGATCACTTCTTAACGAAACAATAGAGACTTCTTTTTCATTTTGCACGAATTTTGCGAATCTTGTGAAGTATGAAAAAGTTTCTGATTTTTTAGCTAAGAAGTATACCCATGTATATCTTGAGTAATCATCAACTAACACAAAGCAATATTTCTTGCCTCCTAAGCTAGCAATGTCATTAGGTCCAAATAGATCCATATGAATTAGTTCAAGAACTCTAGAAGTGCTTACATTGTTTTTGGCATGAAACGATGATTTTCTAAGTTTTCCCAAAGTACATGCTTTACAGATGTTTTCAGTTTCAAACTCATGTGATGGCAACCCTCTTACCAAACTTTTCCTTTTTAATTTGTTTAATAAGTTCATACTAGCATGCCCTAAACGTCTATGCCATAAATTCACTTCTATATCCTTAGCTACCAAGCATTTAGAGAGGATGAGATCATCAAAAGATAGAGAATATATATTACCTTTCCTTTTTCCTGAAAATAAGATTTCTTTTGATGATTTGTCAACAATTTTGCACATGTCAGAATCAAAGATAACATTCATACCTTTATCACATAGCTGGCTGATTGATATCAAATTGTGGTGCAGATTTTCAACATATAAAACGTCATTTAAGGTAAATGTATTGTTACCTACTTTACCTTTACCGACAATTTTACACTTGTCATTGTTCCCCATTGTGACTCTGCCACCTTTGTACTTTTCTAGGCTAAGGAACTTCGATTTATCGCCTGTCATGTGCCTGGAACAGCCAGAATCCAAGTACCATTGCTGTTGTTCCTTAGCCTGCCAACATACCTACACGAAAAGAGAGTTTAGTGACCTATTTGTTTTTATAGGTCCATGGTTGTTAGTGGCAGAAAATTTTGAAAAATGATTTTGTGTAGACCCAAAACTATTTATAATTGTTCCCTTTGGCACCCAAATTTGTTTAACTTTGAGAGATTTTATATTTGTGCCTTTTGAAACCCAAATCGGTATAGTTTTCACATGTTTGGGTCTATACCAACAATTATTGTGACCGTGTCCAAATTTTCTACAAATTGTGCACATAGAATTAACTTGATTAATCTTGTTTTCAACAATTTTTGAATTATTATATCCAAGTCCTTGTCTAACCGTATTAATAGTTTGCTTTCCTAATAACATATTCAACGATTTTTCACTTTTTGAAAATTTATCTAAAGTCGTTGACAATTGTTGGACTTGTGATTTGAGAGATTCATTTTCGTTTAACAACTGTGTGCACTTTTTAATAGAATTCTCTCTCCTAGTATTTTCATTCTCTTTTAAAATCAGAATTTCATTTTCAAGTGATTTTATATTGATTTCCGATTTTTTAATTTCTTCTTCAAATGTTGGACACTTATCACACTTAGGGATCCTACGTTGATAGTTCTTAACTAATTGATCAAGTTGTTCATTGCATTCTATCAAAGTATTCTTTTGAGATTCAAGTTTGGCGTATTTTTCCCTAAGTCGTTCATAACAGCCATTTACTTCATGGAAATAAATAAGTAATTTAGAATGAGTGAGTTTTGATACCTCGCTTGGCTCGTCATCATCACTGTCTGTAACTTCACCATGAAGGCACATGTTTGCTTTTTCACTCTCACTCTCGGTGTTATCACTTTCATCTTCGTCAGTTTCATCCCAAGTAGCCGCAAAGCTTTTCTTCTTTAGTTTCTTTCCTTGATTTGATCGTTTTTGAGGACATTGTGGCTTGATATGGCCGGGTTTGTTGCATTTGTAACAGATGATTTTCTGATCTTCTGGGTTGTCTAGTGCTTTGCCTATTCTATTTTTCAATTCATGATTTCGAGCTGGATTTCCGTATTTGCGATTCCACTTTTTAAATTTCTTTATTAGTAGCGCTAGCTCTGCTGCTCCATCATCATCGTCATCATTTTCATCATCACTTTCAGTTGTTCCTTTGAGAGCTATTGATTTCTTTCGAGTATCTCCACCTTCACGCTCTTCCTTGAATTTCATTTCTAGCTCATAAGTGGTGAGATTTCCGATGAGTTCTTCGACTTTGAGTTGTTTTAAATCTTTCGATTCTTGAATGGCAGTTACTTTTGCTTCAAAGCTTCGTGGAAGAACTCTGAGGATTTTACGGACTATTTCCAATTCTGTGTATGTTTTTCCGAGAGCTTTTGATTTGTATACGATGTTGGAAAGTCGACCGTACATCTCTTTGACATTTTCTTCCTTTGCCATTGTAAAGTTCTCGTATTCGCTGCTTAACATGGCAAGGCGAGATTCTTTTACTTGAGATGTTCCTTCGTGAGTCACTTCTAGTATGTGCCATATTTCCTGCGCAGTTAGACAATGTGAGACACGATTAAATTCAAATTGATCTAATGAACAGATAATAGAATTCATAGCTTTGGCATTAGTATTCTGTAATTTATTTTCTAATTCTGTCCATTGTTCCTTTGGTTTCTCTATTTCCTGATTATCTACAGTTATAATTGGTATCCTATAACCTGTTTCAACAATATCCCAAGCGTCAATGGTTTTCAAAAAAAAATTCATCCTATTTTTCCAAAAAGCATATTCACCATTGAACATTGGTGGTCTAACTATGGATTGACCTTCTGCAAAAGCATTATTAAAAGAAGCCATTTTAAAAATTCGAATTTTTAAACAAAAACTGATTTTTTCAAAAAAAATAGAATTTTTAAAACAAATGTTGACTTCTATTCCTAGCTCTGATACCACTTGTAGGATCGATTTCACCCTAGAGGGAGGGTGAATAGGGTGATAGTGTTAATTATAAAAATTAATCGCGGAAGCTTATAAACTAATATTAACACAGATCACAGAATATTACCAGCACAGAAATAAATAGCAGAATAATAAAATGCAGAACAGAACAACACAGAATTTACCCAGCTTCGGCAAAACCCTGCCTACGTGCTGCCCCCAAGGTTTCTACTAGAAATTAGATAGTCCCTCGCTTACACACGTAAACTCGCTATACCCGCTATTGACTAACCTAACTCTACGCTCAAAACCTTGACCACAACTCAACTACCGAGTTGCAAATTCCCAAACTACACACCGTAGTTTGCACCCTAGTCACACGACTAGAAAAATTAAAACGGTTTAAAAAGGAAACTTACAAATTAAAAAGCAAATTAAAATTAAACCCTAATTAAAAACCCTTATAAAAAAATATTTCTCCCTTTTAAAACAATAGGCCGGCCCTTTCTTCAATTCGACCCGTCTCTTTATTTTCTTTGCTTTGTTTAGTTGCGTATACAATGGTGGCCGTTCCTCTTTCAATTTTAGGGCTTTCGTTCGTGATTCAAATTAGGGCTTTGAAGAACCGTTACTACTTCGATCGAATCTGTGATTGTTCAAGATTTGCCTTGCTCGATCGATTTCTGGTTGTTGCTCACTTCGGCTCTTGAATGATTGAGTTCGATTTCTCCGGTATGTAATTTGTGCCTTTTTCTTCTTTTGATTTTTCGTGCTTGAACTCAATGAATCATTGCCGATGATGATGTAGGGTTTTATATAGGAATCCAATTCCTATTTTTGCGTTCGTATAGATTAATTTGAATTTGTCAATTAATTTGTTCGGCCGTTGATTTTAGCTTGGATGTTTGAGATGATTGCTGACTTCTTCAATTCACGTATATATTTTGGTTGCTTAACATTCACGGTATTGAATCATTACGTGATGACCACGGCTTGGAATTCTTGACTTGGCTTGAATTTTCTCGGCTTTGAATTTTAACTTGGTCAATGATTTTTGCGTTGCCTTTCTTGTTGACTATGGCATGACCATCTTCACTGTAAATTGATCAATTTGAAATTTTGTTCACGGCTTATACGAGTCCTTTCTTGCATTCCTGTACTGATGCATTCACTTCATGTTTTGATTATGACTTTAGTGCATATAGTCATTGATACTGCTGGCTTCGACATCTTATATTCATGAGATGTTTATTGTGAAGCTTGGTTTACTGTCTGCATTCACTACAGTTTGTACATGCTTCACTGTTCTTTTGCATTTGTGAACATTGTGTTCATTTGAGTTGTCTCCACCTTCTGCCCTTGAACCTGTTGCATACATGACTGCTGTATGGTTGCATATTTGTTCAGTTTGCATCATGCTTTTGTGCATTTCTCTGTACTCAGTTGAGTTGATTGTTGCATTGTCACTATTGGGTTGATGTACATATGTTTGCATTTTCACTACTGGTTAGCCACTGTTGCATTACTATGTCTTGTGGCATGTTGTCTTTGCTATCCACTGCAGTGATGATGCTGTGCACTTTTGTGCTTTGGTTTGAACTTGATGTTAGGTCATTTTGTACTTCTCTTATGTACACTTGCACCTGTACTTTGTTGTAACTGGAATTCCTGTAGTTTGTTTTGTTTGCCGAGATTCTTGCTTGTAGTTGATGGTTCATTTGACTTGGAATACTGGTGCATTTGCAGTTACTTGCATTGGTGCTGTTGCAATTTGTTACGGCCTATAGTGTTCATGTAATCTTGTGTTTATTGTTGCATCCATTGCAGTCCTATATGTGTATGCATCTTCTTGTCTCTGCTCCAATCTGGTTCACTTGTACCTGATGTACATGCAGTTGATTTACTTCATGTTGCTTAGGGTTGTCTGCACCTCTGGTCAGCAGCTTGTCGAATTTACATTTACACTGTGTCATTTATCTTTGCACTTGCGTACTTGGTTTCCACCTTGATGTTGTGTAGCCTGGTCTCTGTTGCATGTGTTGCCTCTGGTGTAGTCTTGTCTGGTGCATTGTCTTTTGTATCACTGAGTTGAGTAACAGCTGTGGTCCATGTTGCTGCTGGTCGATAAGTATACATGCATACTTTGATCATTGCATTCATGTGTGCATTTGCAGTTGCACCTGTGTTGAATCCAGTTTCAAACACTCGGGTTTGACCTTGTGCTGAGAATTGTGACATTTATATTATTGCACGTGAGTTGAACCCGACTTTTTATTTGGGTTTGACCTGTGCTCACCTGTCCCTGTAAATCAATCAAGTGTATATATCGGTGTGCACGGCCTTGTGGCATATACAGTAATATACTGTGTATGTCACAAGTTGTTCGTGTATGATGAATTCAAATTTAAATTATGAAGAACAACCCAAATAACTGAGGCAAACAATGTTTTCAAAATCATCTTTTATTTTGAATTGCAAAAATATTTTCTTTTCAATTTTACTGCGTTAGTGAATATTTTTGCAGATTGCTCAGATGCTGGATTCAAACTGGAATGCAGTTGTAGATAAAAATACGAGTGTGAGTGATATGTAGTGAGGTGAATATGTAAATGTGAAATGTGATGTAATTGTAATCAAAGTTGTATAGTATAGTGAGAGCTTGAAATTGTATTATTCAAAATTGTAATAAATATTTGTTTGAATAAAATATTCGTTTCAATTTAAAATCTGTGTTATTTATTTTATTCAGCAAATATTTATTTAATCTGTGAAAATAAATAGTATATTAACAAATACATTTAAACGAATGTATATATGTTTATTATCATCAAACAAAAATCATATAAGCGCATATTCAACATACAAAAATGGCCATTTTTTTGGAAAAGTAAAGAGAAAGAAGTACAAACCAAAATTGACTAAGGTAGTCGGGGTATTAAGGAGGGAAATGTGAAAAATGCAAAACGAAAAATACACGATGATGGCTAGGAAAAAAGTGGAATTTTATCTTGATAAAACCCTAGAGAAAAACATTTATATAAATGGGCAGTATAACCAAAAAATCATTTTACCCGAGTTGCTTAAAAAATAAGAAAGAAAGAAGAACAATTAAAAGGGAAGGAGAAACACACAAGGATTTTTGTTCAAAGAAGGAAGAACTTAGGTGAGTAACCTCACCAAATTCATGGCATTAAGACCTGAGATGAGGCAGCCAATTTTTATATTGCTATTTGCTTATTTCTGGTTTTGTTGAATATGATTTTATCAATGCTCTTTGGATGTTTTTAGATCTGTCATGATTTTATTATGGATGTTTTTGGGTGATCTTTGATATGTTGTGATATTTTCCTTTGGATATGCAACTTGCTATTTTATTTTCCTCGGAAAAGTTAAGGCTTAGAATTTTAAAACTATGGGAAGAATACTCTCAACTGTTATAGATCTATGGCATGGGAATTTCAATAAAGAAAAATATTATGAGCTGCATTATACTTTGTATAAGTGCTGAGGCTTAAAAAATCAAAGAAATTAAGGGTGCAATAGAAGTTCTATATGTGCTGAGCCCTTAATCAGAGGAAAAAAAACCCCCACAAGCTAAAAATTATGGTTAAGCTAGATCTTGAATCTAGCTCAACCATAGTTACTTGCAGATCAAAAATCATTCAATATGCCATGTCTTTATTTTTCAGTTGAAAATATTCTTGTATTTTTATTGAGATTAAGACATATTGACAACATCCTTGAAAATGATTATCTGCTTATTTCTGGAAAAAAATTGTTATGCTGGTAAGATGCATGGATATTTCCATATTTACAATGTCATGTTCACCTAGATATCTGATGATAGGATTTTAGCCAACATTTCTAGTAAATAAACTAGGGATATGAGCCAAGAAGGCTGCTGGAATGCTTGTTATATTTGATGTATGCAAGTTGGCACATGGATTGTTTAAGCCCTGAGATCTTTATGCAATGTTGTGAATTAGTTCATTGCAATGTGACCCTGTGATTCCTAAATAGCAGATGAGGCTAGGAATTTAAATTTATATATACAACCTATAAATGAAGAAATAGGAATATGAGTATTTCTTAGGTTGGTTGGAACGGAACCATGGTTGTTCCAGTAAATACCTATGCAGCAGACTGATATTCATGATTACATAATTAATTATGTATAGAAGGATGATAGATAAAGATATCATCCTTGTACCAAAGTATATGAAACATAATAAAACAGAGGATTAAAGAAATTATATATGCAAAGTCAATACTCATGCTCATCACCCAGTTGCTTAATGTTTTGAATATTTTGATGTTGCTCATACCAGATCTCAGATCTGACCCTTGTTTTCTCATGGCATATGGGGGTGTCTCATTTTAAATGGGGAAGCCACTAATGCTCTTTCAGGGAATGCAAAGCTTAAATAGGAAGAAAGGTTAATGGCTAATGAGGAAAAAAAATGGATGAGCATGCTTGCTAGTTTTAATAAGAGCCTATGATGATTAACTGCATGTATTCATGAAAACTATGTTCTAAAATTTCAGTTATGTAATGAACATGCTATGTTTAACGATCAAGTTGCTTTTGTTTTCTGCAAAGTGTTAGATTGAATTAGTTGTTTGTTGAAGTTGTTGTATGTTAAGGTTTAAAGAATTGGAGTAATATCTATGTTGCAAATAGGAGAAAAGCTTAAATTATCATCTATAAAAATCTGGAAAAAAAATATAGGTATGAATAATTGTTCTACATAATCTATAACAAGTACCGGACAATGTTGAATCATTTAAAAGCATCAAGTTATGGAGATAAAATCTGGTTTCTTTTTCTTTAACTTGCAATGCACCTTTAAGTATTTAGTGCTTCTCACTGAAATATTTTGTAAAAGTTTAAGTTCATTTCTAAGTTGTTTTGAGAAGAACAAATAGTTTGAAAAGGTTGCACACACCATGCAAGTGAATGGCATATCAATTGCCATGATCAAAGTGTCTAGTTGATATAATGTCATGAGTTAACTAGCTTCAAAAGATGGGGGTTCTGGTTGAACATGTTTGATTATATTTTGATAGTAAAAGGCTCTTCAAAATCTTTAGTTTCTTTTTGCAAATGTTTAGCTTAAAACTCTCTTTAAAATGCTATAAACAGATGTGCATCTTGAACTGGTTTGAACTATCAAATCAGGAAACACTCTACATTCTTTTGAACATTTTAAAATTTAGATTCTTGTCACAGCAAAATTTTATACAAATGCTCAACCCACAGTGTGTCATATAGGCTAAGATTAAAATAGAAAGGCTATCTTGATTGAACCAAAAAAAACCAGAGGGTTTCAAAAAAAACACATAAGTTGAAAATGATAAATGTAAGTATCATTTTCTGGTACTTAGTTAAATATCAATCAATTGAACTATGCAAAAATAATAATCTCAGGTATTCTGAGATTATCTGCCCAGATAAAATTAACAGAAAAAATCATGGTTAGCATGATCAAATCCGGTACAAATATGCATATGAACGTGGTCTACTTATATAATGCAAATATCAAAGAACATGGGAATTTAAATTATGAGTGTGTTAATTTCAAAATTCAAGTCAAACAGAACTGGCTCTTGTTTACAAATTTAAAAAAAATTACTCTGATTTAAACAAGAGGAACACATACATCATCATATGTATGTGCATATTTCTATGATTAAACTGATATATTTATATTAGTAGAAATTTAAATCCTAGACAAATTGTTTGAAAAGAAAATGACCCTGAGAAATTAAACTAAGTCTAATTGAGCAAATGTATATGGAAAAAAAATCCTAGAAAAATGTACGCAAAATTGGAGTGTCATTTCATTTGGTATCAGAGCAAATGGTTGCATCGGTTACTAAATACTATAGAAATATATATATATATATATATATATATATATATATATATATATATATTGTCTGTTTGTTTGGATGAAATAATTTAGATAGGAAAATATTAACTACAGAAAATACTCACAGTATACTAACACCATTTTCCCATAACTTAGTTAGCAAACTATGGTAGGAAGGTGATCACATCAAGCAGGAACAAGTGCACCACAAATGCTTGATATGCAAGAGTTTGTAAGGGTTTTAAGGGATGGAATTGGGCATAGGCCTGAGAATCCACATGAGGAACTTTCAAACCTATTAAAGGATTATACAAATTTGGGAAGAAAAAGTTTTGAAGGAACTGAGAATGTGATGGAAATTCAAGCATGGTTGAGGACATTGGATAGGATTTTCAATGACATGCAGCTTGATGATCAAAGGAAGAGGCAAGTGGCTTCAAGACAGCTGAAAGGAGTAGCTTTAAGCTAGTGGGAGGTGATCATAGCTGGGAGAATTGAAAATGAAATCAATTGGAATCAAATCAAGGAAATGTTGGAGGCAAGATTTGTACCAGCATCAGCTAAGACCACTTTACTTGAAGAATTTATTAGACTCGGGCAGGGAAATTTGAATGTCACTGAGTACACTCAAAAGTTTGAGGGATTATCCAAATATGGAGCAATGCTAGTGGCAGATGAAGCATCCAAAAATGACATGTACATTAAAGGTTTGAACCCAGGACTTTGCAGAGCCATGTTACCTTATGCTGACAGGACTTTTGATCAAGTAATAGACTTGGCTTTGAAACTCGAGCAACATGACAAGGAAAGGGAGAAGTATAGAAATTTTAAGAGCAACAACAACAAGAAGAATAAGGGAAGATACCACCCCTATGACAAGAAGAAGGAGGAAGCAGACACCAAAAAGGCCAGTGATACCAAGGCCAGTGATGCTAAGAAGAAATTGGTTTGCCATCAATGTGGAAAGGAAGGACACATCAAACCAAGGTGCCCAGAATTAAAAGGAGGGAGTTTCAAGTGCAATCTATGTGGGAAAGAGGGGCATATGAAGAGAAACTGTCCTGAGTATAAACAGCAAGGGAAATTGGCAAATTTGGAAGGCAAAGGTAAACCCACAGTGGAATTAATGCTGAAAATCATGGTCAAGTGGAAGGTACACTACTTATTTGTACCATACCCATAGCGGTAGTATATGATACTGGGGCAACCCACTCTTTAATTTCTTATGAAATAGTTAAGATGCTAAAATTGAACTGCATATTAGTTGAAACCCCATTTCTTGTACAAAGTCCACTAGGGAGTTCTAGTGTTTTAAATATGATTTGTGTGGATGTGGAATTAAACATAGGAGGAGATACTTTTATTTCCAATTTATATGTTTTAAACTACCCAAATATAGGTGTTATATTGGGAGTAGACTGGTTAAGGCAATTTAAAGCCATAATTAATTTAGATTCATCCACCATATCATTGCAAAACTTTAGAGGCCAGAGAATCACAATTTTGTGTGAAGTAGCTAAAGAAAGGAAATTGTATCATTTAATTGACTTGGAAAAGGATTTCAATGAACTATCCATTGAAGAAATTCCCATAGTCAATGAATACTTGGATGTGTCTGGGGAGGTCAAGGGTGTTCCACACCATAGACCAGTAGAGTTTCAAATCAATCTCATTACAGGAGCAAGCCCAATAATTAGGAAGCCTACCAGAATGGGGCCAAGTGAGTTAAAAGAATTGAAAAAACCAATTAGAGGAATTAGAAAGTAAAGGGTTTATAAGGCCAAGTAACTCATGCTGGGGTGCTCCAGTGGTGTTTGTAAGGAAGCATGAGGTACTTTGAGGATGTGCATAGATTACAGAGAACTAAATAAGGTCACCATCAAAAATAAATACCCATTGCCTAGGATAGATGATCTCTTTGATCAACTCAGTGAAGCTAAGATATTCTCTAGATTAGACTTAGCATCAAGGTTCCATCAGATGAAGGTTGAAGAGTCAAGTGTTAAGTACACTGCATTTAACACTAGATATGGTTTATATGAGTTTATGGTTATGCCATTTGGGTTGACAAATGCCCCTCATATTTTGTAGATTTAATGAATAGAACCTTTAGAGATTATTTAGACAAACTTGTGCTGATTTTTATTGATGACATTTTAATTTATTCCAAAACAGTGGAAGAGCATAAAAATCATTTGCATCTGGTTTTGTCTAGATTGAGGGAAAAAGATTTAAGGCAAAATTTTCGAAATGTGCATTTTGGAAAGAGGAAGTACATTTTCTTGGCCATGTCATTTCTGCTAAAGGAATTTCAGTGAACCCCAATAAAGTAATAGCTATTCAAGCATGGAAGAGGCCTAGCACAGTGAGTGAAGTAAGATCATTTATGGGAATGGCTGGATATTATAGGAGATTTATAAATGATTTTTCAAAAATATCATCACCAATTACCAATTTAACTAGAAAGAATCAAGCCTTTGTGTGGACTAAAAAATGTGAACAAGCTTTTATCGAGATAAAAGAAGGCTTAGTTATTGCACCAGTGTTAAGAGTACCTGAAGGAAATGAGGGGTTAATTGTGTATACTGATGCAAGTGGCTCGGGGCTAGGGGCTGTGTTGATGCAACAAGACCAAGTGATAGCCTATGCATCCAGACAATTAAAACCACATGAAACTAAATATGCAACCCATGATCTTGAATTAGCAGCAGTGGTGTATGCATTGAAACTTTGGAGACATTATTTGTTAGGTGCCAAATTTAATTTGTACACAGATCATAAAGCATTGAAGTATCTTTTCTCACAAAAAGATTTGAATATGAGGCAACATAGATGGGTGGAGCTCCTAGCTGCCTATGATCTAGACATACTCTATACACCAGGCAAAGCAAACAAAGTTGCAGATGCCTTAAGTAGACAACATGCTAAGGCAGCCAAGTTGATGTTGGAAGAATTTAAGGATTTATCTATACTTGCTGACTTAGATATTGAAGCAAACAGTGAGATGCATATGATGACAACTGAAAAGGATGAAAGTAAAGGGAGACCGAGTTTAATAACTTTACATTCAGATTTAATTTTAAAAGTAGGGAAAATGCAAGAACAAGACACAGACCTCATGGAGAAGAAAACCCTTATAGCAAAGGGGGAAGAAGTGATAAACTACCATATTGAAAAAAATGGTTACTTAAAGAATAAGGATAGAATATGTGTTCCAGAGAACATAAAGTTGAAGGAGGAAATATTGAATGAATACCGCAGAAGTAAGTACTCCATACACCCAGGCAGTACAAAGATGTATCAAAATTTAAAAAGAAATTTTTTGGTGGAAGGGAATGAAATCAGATGTAGCCAAATATATTACAAGATGTATGACTTGCCAACAAGTCAAGGCAGAAACACAAAGGCCATCAGGGTTGTTACAACCTCTTAGCATACCACAGTGGAAATGGGAGGATATATCTATGGATTTCATAGATGGACTGCCTAGATCTAAAAGAGGAAACACAAGCATATGGGTAATAGTGGATAGGCTAACTAAAGTGGCACATTTTATCCCTGTCAAATCAGAAAGGAATGCACCAAAATTAGCTCAAGTATTCATGAAGGAGGTGGTAAGGTTACATGGCATTCCTAAAACCATTGTGAGTGATAGGGATACCATCTTCACCTCAAGATTTTGGAAAAGTTTTCAAGAAGCCTTGGGAAGTGAATTATGCTTAAGCACTGCCTACCATCCACAATCAGATGGACAGACTGAGGTGGTGAACAAAGTTTTAGAGGACTTGTTAAGGGCATGTGCACTGGATTTTGTAGGTAGCTGGGAAGACTATCTCCATTTAGCTGAGTTTACATACAATAACAGCTATCAAAGCACTATAGGGATGGCTCCATTTGAAGCCTCATATGGCAAGCCATGTTTATCACCTGTATGTTGGGTAGGGACAGGATAAAGAGCTATTTTAGGGCCTGAGTACATACAAGAAACTACAGAGAAAATTGAGCTGGTAAGGAGGAGAATGGCAGCAGCTCAAGACAGGCAAAAGAAATTTGTAGACATGAAAAGGAAGCGGGTGGAATATGAAGTAGGAGACTATGTTTTCATCAAGATTTCACCTATGAGGTCTTGAGATTTGGCAAGCAAGGAAAACTCACACTAAGGTATGTTGGACCCTATAAAATTCTGGAAAGTATAGGCACTTTAGCATACAAATTGGAACTACCAGAGGAAATGAAAGCGATGCATAATGTTTTTCATGTGTCACAACTTAGAAGATGGGTACATGATAAAGAAGAAATTCTGGAAAAGCCTACACAAATTCAAATAAATCCTAATTTGGTTTATGAGAAAGAACCAGTGGGATTTTAGCTAAAGAAGAAAAGAAATTGAGAAGCAAAACTTGGAAACTAGTGAAGGTCCAGTGGAGTCTTGATCCTAATGATTGTACATGGGAGTTAGAAGATAAGATTAGGATGGATTATCCTAAACTTTTTACAAATTAAAGGCAATTTTCAATTTCTGGAGAATTTAATATGTATGGGTGTTATGGTTGAATTATTTGCTCATGCATGTGTTTGATAGATTTTCAAAAAAAAATCAGTGATTGCTTGTTATAAGTTTTAGGAAAATTGTGAGGACACAATTCCTAAAAGGAGGGGTGAATGTAATGCCCCAAAATTTTGTGAAAAAGTTATTTTAATAAAAAATTTCAGTTCAAAAATATTTAGACTAAATATTGATGGAATTTCTGAATTTAATTATGATGTGCAAAGATATGTGTGCACATGCACACTGGAAATGGCACGGGGAAATTCCAAGAATTTGTGGAGAAAAAATAAGAAAGTGAATTCTTTATTTAAGCATTGGATTTTAACTTAGGCCTAACCAAGTTAAAGATGAAATATATGCCTATATGTATTTTTTTTATTCTGTGAAACATGGGGAATTAAATAAAATAAACATTTATATACCTATACACATGTATATTTTCTGTGAGCATAAAATGTTAAAGTTAAGCAAGAAGAGATAGCATCAAAAATGACATGAAATATAATACAAGTCAATATGTTTGTGTAGGTAAAAATAGAAAGGAAGATTTCTGGAAAAGAATAAAAGTAAAAATAAAAAAATTGACTGAGTCACACATTTATCATGACTTGGTTGAGTACTCAAAAATGGCCATTTTTCAGGAAAAGTAAAGAGAAAGAAGTACTAGCCAAAATTGACTAAGGTAGCCGGGGTATTAAGGAGGGAAATGTGAAAAATGCAAAATGAAAAATACATGATGATAGCTAGGACAAAAGTGGAATTTGGTCTTGATAAAACCCTAGAGAAAAACATTTATATAAATGGGCAATATAACCAGAAAATCATTTTGCCCGAGTTGCTTAAAAAATAAGAAAGAAAGAAGAATAATTAAAAAGGAAGGAGAAACACACAAGGATTTTTGATCAAAGAAGGAAGAACTTAGGTGAGTAACCTCACAAAATTCAGGGCATTAAGACCTGAGATGAGGCAGCCAATTTTTATATTGCAATTTGCTTATTTCTGGTTTTGTTGAATATGATTTTATCAATGCTCTTTGGATGTTTTTGGATCTGTCATGATTTTATTATGGATGTTTTTGGGTGATCTTTGATCTGTTGTGATGTTTGCCTTTAGATGTGTAACTTACTGTTTTATTTTTCTCAGAAAAGTTAAGGCCCAGATTTTTAGAACTATGGGAAGAATACTCTCGACAGTTATATATCTATGGCATGGGAATTTCAATAAAGAAAAATTTTATGAGCTGCATTATACTTTGTATAAGTGCTGAGGCTTAAAAAAACAAAGAAATTAGGGTGCAATAGAAATTCTATATGTGCCGAGCCCTTAATCAGAGAAAAAAAACCCCACAAGCTAAAAATTGTGGTTAAGCTAGATCTTGAATCTGGCTCAACCATAGTTACTTGCAGATCAAAAATCATTCAATATGCCATGTCTTTATTTTTCAGTTGAAAATATTCTTGTATTTTTATTGAGATTAAGACATAATGACAACATCCTTGAAAATGATTATCTGCTTATTTCTGGAAAAAAATTGTTATGCTAGTAAGATGCATGGATATTTCCATGTTTACAATGTCATGTTCACCTGGCTATCTGATGATAGGATTTTAACCAACACTTCTAGTAAATAAACTAGGGATATGAGCCAAGAAGGCTGCTGGAATGCTTGTTATATTTGACGTATGCAAGTTGGCACATGGTTTGTTTAAGCCCTGAGATCTTTGTGCAGTGTTGTGAATTAGTTCATTGCAATGTGTCCCTGTGATTCCTAAATAGCAGATGAGGCTAGGAATTTAAATTTATATATACAACCTATAAATGAAGAAATAGGAATATGAGTATTTCTTAGGTTGGTTGGAACGGAACCATGGTTGTTCCAGTAAACAGATGTGCATCTTGAACTGGTTTGAACTATCAAATCAGGAAACACTCTACATTCTTTTAAATACTTTAAAGTTTAGATTCTTGTCACAGCAAAATTTTATGCAAATGCTCAACCCACAGTGTGTCCTATAGGCTAAGATTAAAACGGAAAGGCTATCTCGATTGAATCAAAAAAAAACAGAGGGTTTCAAACAAAACACATACGTTGAAAATGATAAATGTAAGTATCATTTTCTGGTACTTAGTTAAATATCAATCAATTGAACTATGCAAAAAAAAACTCAGGTATTCTGAGATTATCTGGCCAGATAAAATTAACAGAAAAATCATGGTTAGCATGATCAAATCCGGTACAAATAAATATGAACAGGGTCTACTTATATAATGCAAATATCAGAGAACATGGGAATTCAAATTATGAGTAGGTTAATTTCAAAATTCAAGTCAAATAGAACTGGCTCTTGTTTACAAATTTAAAAAAAATTACTCTGATTTAAACAAGAGGAACACATACATCATCATATGTATATGCATATTTCTATGATTAAACTGATATATTTATATTAGTAGAAATTTAAATCCTGGACAAATTGTTTGAAAAGAAAATGACCCTGAGAAATTAAACTAAGTCTAATTGAGCAAATGTATATGAAAAAAAATCCTAGAAAAATGTAGGCAAAATTGGAGCGTCATTTCAAACACCATATAGTCAAATCGTAAAATTAAATTCAAGAGGTGTTTGAATTTAAACTTTTAAATCAAACAACAAATTAATCAATGGTAATACTTAAATACTACCATTTCCTTTACAACCAAATACTACACAAACAACTATATCATTTTAAAAATATTCCTTTATATTCAAAATGTAATTGTAACGACCCACCTTTTTGGACAGTTTAAACCGACGATCAAATACACATGTCGATTCCAAACCATTCAAAAGGCAGATGGTTATTGGGGAAAATAAGAAAAGAAAAGAAAGAGAAATAAAGGAAATGAAACAACACAGAATCTCGCAGCGGAACGATAAAATATAATAGTCAAATAAACAGTTCATGAAGTTGTTTACTATACTTTGACAATTATTTATACAACATTTATCAGAGTTATACATATACAACAGAACAAATAAAATAATGCAGCAGATAGCATGATGCAAGGGTAATAATAGTAATAGTATACCAAATTTTCGTCTTCATCCTCCAGAATAGATCTTCAAAATCTGAAAAACTCAGGACTGACCCGAGCGTAATGAAAAGACAAAACACTCGAGTTAGGACTAAAATATCCTTATGAAAGTTAAATCAATCATAAATAAATATGAGTGTAACGGCGTCAGAGATGTTTACGGGGTTTGACATCTCATATCCAGTGTCAACGTGCGTGCAATAACTCAAGATATGTTACGGGATTTTCCATCTCTCAAGGATCCGTGAAACTATCTACTATGTAGTAATATACGCTAAGTAGATAATGTCTATCAGTAATATAAAGTATCAAAATAGCGTTAAGGCTTTACCATAATCCCCCTTAACACATTTTTATAATGCCATAGTCTATACAGCACCGTAAGCCCCACCGTAAACTGGTGGTTATCAGAGGGTACCCCATAGTTATAACACAAAACATAACGTAGTGGTCGCGAATAGGATAATCAGTATGACAAGGTACATGAGGCGATACCAACTAGGATACTAGTAGTTGCGTGATCCGGACTGATGTTGGGCATAGCCAGCAGCCACCCCAACATCGCGAAACAACACTCCCAAATCAAGGGGTGCACCCAAATCGAATCACAAATGTAATAGAAATGGTATCGAAGAAGTATGTCCGCTAGAGGTGGCGAACCTCAATGGCCCGGCGCGGCTCCTGTTTTAGTCATGTCAGGGGTCATCCAATAATCGTTCTCTTTCTTCAGTCAACGCGTTCACCAAACCATCCACTTCATTCTGGATCAACACTCCGTGTATAATAGTTATTAAAGTGGTTTTCGGTATCGACAGAGAGTATGTCCATATCCGATCCCGGTCTCTTTAATAACTACGTATTATTACACCTGGCTCTTTTACATTTCAATCGATTCATAACTGATATCAAAATATCATATTCGCTTCAAAAATCAAATCCATTTCAAATATCATCGTATCTTTTCAAATATAAGATTTCGTTTCAAAAATCGTTTTTCGCATCAATATCTCATTTCGGTTTCAAAATCATTTCGAATTTCAATTTAGGTTTCAACTTCATTTAACTCAATTCGTATTTAAATTCAAGGTTTAAATATAAACATTTCACCTTATTAACCAGCTTGAAATTTTTAGAAAATAGTTTAAGTAGTTTAAAAGTAGTTTAAATAATTAAAATAGTTAAAAATACTTAAAATCTTTGAAATGGATTTAAAATAGATAAATTAGTTTAAATAATTTAAATTGGGTTAAGTAGATTAAAAATAGATTAAAATAGTTTAAGTATTCAAAATGGTTTATATAACAGAGTAATTTGGAAAAACAAATTAAAACAGCTTCAAAACCAATCCATTTCAATTATAACTTCCAAATTCAAATCAATTTCAATTTCCATTCTACCGATTCAATTTCGATTTCAATTCAAATCAATGTCATCTTTGACTTCAAATTTATTCAATTTTACATTCTCCTTCAAATTATTCAATTCCAATGTATATCGAATTTTTTTAGCTTGATTTTTCAAAATATCAATTTTTAACACTTAACAAAATTTTCCTTCAATATTCAAATTTAAATCCCACTTACAAATATGATTCAATTTCAAGCTCAATTTCAAATATCATTTTATATCGCTTTTACTTAGTAATATTCAAAGCTCGAATTAAGGTTCAATCTTTTAAAATGAATACATTTTCGAAATTCAATCATAACCCAATTTTAAATTTCAAGTCTCAACTTAAATCATTTAACAACTTCTTTTAACCAAAATCTATTTCAACATTCCAAACTCAATTTTTCGATAAATTCGATTTCTATAAATTGATTTCTATTTATAACTTTTAAATCAAAACATTTAACTAAATTTCAAATCGACGATTTTAACAATTATTAATTTAGCCAATTCGGTGTCCGTATATAATTTTCTATCCTATGGCCAAGTGATTATTTATTTCAATTAAATGTCAGGGATGAATATATATTACTTAAATCAAATCACAGTTTCATATGTATGCATAACAGGATATATATAAGCAAATAAACATCCAAACATTTAAATATCAACCAATAACATCCATCGAAATACATCATCCAATAAACAATACAATTCATGGCAATTTCATAGTTATCAATGTCAGGTAACTAAATCGCAATTCAATTTCAATTTCAATTTAACTGTCAATTTAATTTCCAACGGTTAATTCAAATGACAACCTATATGACAATTAAATTCTATCAAACAACGACAAATAAAATTCATATCACTTCATAATATCAATTTAACTAGCATAAAGATATTTAGTACGTCGTGAGCGTTATAAAACACTCACCTTGATTTCAATGCAGCTCCAGCGTTTTATTTTGAATAAAATTAAACGAGCGTTTAATTTTACCCGAAATTTTCACTAACTCCAAACGACTCCAATCCAGTTGCATCGTGTAGAGCTCGTCCATACGATTCCAACGCAAAATATTTCGCCTCAATCGGACCTCTAGAAGTTATACAATTTATAAGATATCGACATTTGAATTCACAAAACAATTTATATTATAATTAAACTAATTCATACCCAAAGAAAAGGAGGCCCAGCCACTTAGCCTCATCTTCCCCAAAGCTACAGCCTGTACACGATATGCTCAAACCCATGGCCGCATGCATCATTTCGAGTGATACGGAGCTACGCACGACGAAACCAAATTCCGCCTTCGCCAAACTCCTTCTCTCCGCATGCTCGACTCGACCATACCAAAATCCCCAAGCTCGGCCACCCCTACAAAATCGCGACACGCATTCCCACCGTACGCACGCGATCAGGTCGCGCGTCCCAAACCATAGCCGCACACCACCAAAACTTGCTCCGAGATGCTATCTTCGACGACGAGTTCAAATTCGCACTCCAATCCGCGAATCGATAGCTAAATCCCTCGATTTTTCAAACCCTAGTTCACGCCTAGGAACGGCCTCGACCCCAATAGTTGTCGCACCCAGCATCGAGCATATCAAATCGAAGAGAATTCAAAAATATGATTTTAGGAAGAGGTTTGGGATTTTTTCATTGAAAATTTTGCAAGAAATAAATTTTTAAAGTTGGATTTATGTTTTTTCCTCTGCCTGAAGCTTGCGTGCAGTTATTAAAAAGGGAAGGAGAGGCTCTTGCGTGTTTGAATGGGTCAAAGGTACAATGGAAAGATGGGATAGCAGCTGAAAAGGAGATTGACTAATTAAAATATTTATTTAAATTTCAAAATACCTCGATCTACGCAACTCGAAATCTCGAACCCCTATCAGGGCATGCCGCTAGGCGTTCATAATGTTATACCCCTATTCCAGACGCAATGGTAAAGGTTTCGGAAGCTAATTCGATCATATGTGTGAGTTACGGCAATAAACGATCGATTTGAAATTAAACCGATTCAACTAATTTCTATGCGTTTGGGCTCGCCCCGGACAAACGGTAAATCCGATTGACTCGAAATTTGAAACCTTACAATAATATGTCATTACGGATCCGATGAAACTAGTTTCGTCGAAATCCGAGACTGTTTGAAAAATGGCTAATTTAACTCGCCCAATTAATATTAAAACGATTCCGATGCGTTTCGAGCTGCCACGGTCAAACGAAAACTCCGATTGCTACGAAAATTGAAATCCTATAATAACTAACTATTACGGATCCAATGGAACTAGTTTCGTCCAATTGTGAGACTGTTCAAAATTTGGCTATTTTCCAGTCGATAATTAAATATTAAAATATTCAATTTTCACAAATTTACTTTTAATTCGATTTTAAAAGTTCTACAACATCATTCTAACTTTAATATGACAAAATAACATTTTACAAATCATTTCTTAATCATATTAAACCCGTTATTCAATTATCCAATAATTCCAATTTTAAAATCTTATTAACCCTATTATAATCCCAATATACTTACATTCACTTTGAAAACCAATTTGAATCATATTAAATCAAATTTCAATCATTCACTCTACTTTCATATATTAAATTTCAATATCAAATTAATCGTATCAAATTCAAAATTTAATTATTCAAACATTTGTAATATTAAATTTAAACAAATTGATTATTCTTAAATCACTATCTTTTGAAATATTCAAAACGAACTTAAAATTTAACTTTTGAAACGAATTAAGATTATAGAATAACCATTTCCATTATACGGTTATTCAATTCCCATTATTAAATTATTCAAATAATTCCAAATATTCAATTTAAACAATTTCGCTTATCCAATAATTCATTATCTTTTGAAATATTGAAATTGAACTTATAAGATTCAACTTTTAAAACCAATTCACAATTTAGAACACTATTTTCATTTTACAGTTATTCAATTATTCAATAAGTTTTAAATATTTAATTTAAACAATTTACCTGTTCAATATTCAATGCTTGATTTTAAATAGATTTTACTTATCGATCAATTACTCTATTATACCCAATGAATTCAACATTTTATTATCCTATTCAACTATTGATTGCAAAGGTATACACTAAGTAGCTTTTATTTTTCATTACTTGGATAGTTATTATCGCAATTCATTCAAGTTATTATTATTCCAAACGAATCACAAAATTTTTTCTAACATTAAATCACGAAATCTTATTAAATTAGCTATTTTAATTATCGAAAATTTATGGGTCGTTACAGTAATCCTTGGTAAATTTATTTCGTTTACCAATTTTTCAAAACAAACATCATTTTTATATAGAATTAACGAATACACACTCGTATATAACTCTCAAATTACTCTACGGTGTTGCTAACTCGATATCTTATGAGTTACTCATCCTAGGGTCTTACTTACCCTATCTCTGATATACTTTACCCCTACCAAGCTCAAGGGTTCGCTCAGCCTAACCTTTGACACCAAATGTAACGAATGGGATTTTCGACCCTTGAAAATCAACACTAATGCATCCTTGGTATTCATTTTCTGTGAATTCAAGTGCTGGAAAAACTGATTTTTAAGGAAAAAAGAAAATAAAGACAAAACAGAATCTCATATGAATGGAATAACATATCTTATTTCAATATATAATCTTTACAGCAGAAAATTAAATACCATATCAGAGTCCAACCTAGATTCAACCTAGACGACTATAATTCTCTGTCCTTATAATCACTGTAATAAAAATACAAATGCAAGGGGAAAATAGAATAGGTCCACGCGTTGATGAAGATCTCCAGCTCTCCTTTGAAAACTCCAAGTGTCTTCAGCTAATCTTGAAACTACTCGAATCTGACCGAAGTAATAATAATACTCGTATCGGGCTCGATAAACCAATATGAGACATGATTTATATATATTTATATATACATACTGTTACATATTGACTTTATTGTCGAACAAAACCCATTTTAACAAAAAAAAAGTATCTCATAAGATCACACCGCACATAAACTTTGATAGGTTACCTAATGATAACTAAAACATTTATACTTAAAACAATTGATATTATTTCTATTGACATTGCTCTAAAAATACTTTCCAACTAAATATATATAACTAGCTGAAATTATTACACTATTATATTCCAGCACACTGGGCCTACAAAGTAGGTTCTACAATCAAGTCCGAAAGCACTTATTCGAACAAGGTTTCAAACATGATAGGGAAATAGTGCTCATTTCCTCCAAAATCCATGCATAAACAACTATCACCTCAGTGGTTATTCACTTATCTGAAGCAAGCCTCTGAAATATGTTAGACACACTATTAGAGAACAGCGTATTACTCGGAGGCTATAATCATTCTCCTTCAAGCCTCCAATACCAGTCTATAAAGCATAAATGCCTTGAGGCCTAGATTCCACTTGTCACCTCTATACTCACAAAACTGATAGCCCTAAATATAGGTAAGACCACATCATTACCTGTATCATCTTCGAGGTGTGAGGCTCGTACGTGAGGATATGCTCAATTTCTACAAAGCTACGCTTTATTTCACATAAACCAACACTTTGCCTTTCTTATAACAGGTTCCACTTTAAATGCGTAGCAAAACATTATTGGTTTCTAAAAATGTACAACCTCTGATCTCGTACATCTCAAAGAAGGGTGTTAGGTGTAAGAGAGCTACCTACTACACCACCAAACAGATGTATATTTATAGAGATCAATATACATGGCCTTGGAAATGCGTTGTTAGACACTCATCCATACAAGTTGTCCAAAAAAAGGATAAACTGAATGCACTCTTCTACCACACCCTGTTGGGTACTATCCTAGGATTAGTAGCGAATAATCCTTACATTTCAAAGATTTTCGAGACAAAGGGACCACTGCCATTTATTTTATTCTGGGTGCTAACCAGAGATTATTAACAAGCAATCCTTCCAAAATAAAGATCGCCTATCTTCAAGATCATTGTCTTTAACATGTCTTCACTTTCGAACGCATATATTGATTCGAAGTGGTTTTCGAATATCAAGCCCTTATCTGGTTTCTTCGAAACAATTATCGATAAAAAGATGTCAGGTAATTATTATTTGATTAATTCTTCCCTTTTATCACAAATATTCTTTAAAGATATATATCTTTCAAACTTTTCTTTTTTTGCATGTATGGAATCATTAAACCTCTCTTTTAACTTTGGAAATAAGAAATCATTTCTCCTAAGTCGTATCTAAAAACATTATTGAGTAAAATAGGATCCATGGAAATTATACTAATTTTACCCAATACCAATTTTTGTATTCAACAAGTACTATCCGTCAAATAATGGTGAAATCAACTTTTAAATTCATACGGTTAGTACAAGTTCCCTTCTCGAAATTTAACATCAAGTATAAGAAGACTATCTCCATGTAATCCATGTTGTAATCAAATTAAATTTATAAATTTTGAACCTTTTATACTTATCTCATTTTCGATATTTCGACCTTATCTATCCCTCGTCCTAGAAAGTGGCCAGGTGAGCCAAGGCACTAGTTGCTCTTGAACATCTCCATAGTTTAAGCACCCCATATTCGGATCTTACGAATAAAAAAAATCTAGTCTACCCATCGTCTTTTAAAGCCAAGATTAAATCATTTTATTTATAACATTTTTCTTCAAATCGTTTATTTAAACTCTTTTAAATAAATTATAAAAACTCTAAATCATTATTAAAACACTTATTTATTCATTTGATAACATTTATAAAAGATTTGAAAAATAACTGTAAAATTTAAATGCATATTTCAAAAGTAATTAAAAACCACTGCAAAAAGTGATGCAGATAGTGGTGCAAATAGAGCTTTTAACGCTTATTTAATCAGAATAACTTTTCTATCATTTAGAAATCTAATTTTATAACTTAAATCTCTTTTTAAATATTTTAAAATATTTATAGTATTTGTCTCATATTTCTAAAAAATGAATTTGTCCCATATTTTTAAAAAATGAAAAATATCACTTTTAAAGATTTTATTGCTCTAGTTTCCAAACTTCCAAAATGCGACTATTTTGAAAATTTATTTTGCTCATATTCCGAAAGCTACTACACAAAATCTCGATCGTTTTCTTTGTTTGAAATCTATGATTATAAGAGTTCAAAAAATTCTTATTAACAAGAATTCCGACATGAATCCATTGTATAAATGGATTTAACTATTACGATGCAAAATCACGAACTATGGTTACGCGATGCACCTATTTTTGACTTAATTTTCATAACTTGTCAAGACTTCACCAAATCTGATTATTAGTATATATAAAGCAT
The DNA here is from genome assembly GCA_030765085.1 of Allium cepa. Lineage (NCBI taxonomy): Eukaryota > Viridiplantae > Streptophyta > Magnoliopsida > Asparagales > Amaryllidaceae > Allium > Allium cepa. The sequence continues at coordinate 376,935,882 of CM060931.1, forward strand.
TTATAAACCATTTTAAACCATCTAAAGAGGTTTAATCATCCCAAAACACCTTTATAATTCATATTCATTTTTATTTCCTATTATAATATTATATTATTATAATATTTATTTTTATATTATAATAATATTTATTTCGACCATTTTCATATACAAATTCACATGGAGGATAATTTGACTTCATATATACATCAATATCGATTTATTTTCTATTAATTAGCTATGGTTAATTACATAACCATTTCTTATAATGATTTCTCATAATTTGTCACAACTAAATTATCAACCAATATCCAATAGATTATTCAACCAAGCTTATTAATTAATTAATTAAACTTGCATATAATCATTTTAAGTTTTAAATACTTAAAAACATATTAGTGTGCTCACCATTATCAAACTCAAACTTCCTACAAACATGCAATTGAATCAACACTTCACTAATGCACCACCTAAACTACTCCCCATGCCTAGTTGCTCTCGGCCCTAGACTTCCTTCATCCCTAATGCTCATGGCTTTGCTTTAGAGATGGTGGAGTTCACAGCTACTGGTAATGGAGGTGGTGGCCGAAAGTATAAAAGAGAAGTGGTGGAGCTTCGACCTTTAATTCGTAAAACTAGACCCAAAATTTTGTTGAGATTGAAGTGGATAGTGACATGAGTGTTCATTCCTTATATAATAGTTTGATTGAAAATCAAACGAGAGCGAATGTTTGTAACAATGCCTCTATCTATATTAAAGGTGGTAGTTTTAAGAATTGTTATATTTTAAGTGAATTCTTGTTTGATCATGACTTGGATCATCAGAACAGCACGTCAGATGTTAGAAAAGATCTGGATAATCGAATGGATGTAGATCATTATTCTAAATCCAGTAAGGCTTTTGGTAATGATTTGTGGTTGATAATGATAGATGTTGATTTTCCATATGTCTTCAATTTAAATGATCAAAGTGCCTTGATGGACTATAGTAAATACGATGGAGTCTTGGTAGATGAACTGGAGGATTCACTCATCTTTGGTGATTATGCTTATCTAGGCGATGAACATAAGTTTGAGCTAGGTGATTATCGTGAATGGAACATGTCCTTTGAACAACAGAAGGATGATGATAAATGCAACATCCCGCCTTTCCGCACGCTTTAAATCAATGATAAACCACACACGTCAGACTTAAAACATACAAAAGGGCGGATTGTTATGGGGTAAATAAGAAAAGCAGAGAAGAAAAACAAAACAAAATCTTGCAGCGGAACGATAAAATATAATAATCAATATACAGTTCATAAAACTGTTTTACAAAACATTTGATTTTTCTTTATACAATAAATATCAGAGTTCACATATCAAAGGATAATAACAATGCAGCGGAAATTTAATAGTGTAGTGGAATAATATAGTAGATAATAGTACTACAAATCTTCGTCTTCGTCCTCCAGAATAAAATCTTCGATCCTGAAACGCTCGGACAGACCCGAGCGAAATGAAAATACAAAACACTCGAGTCGGAACTAAAAGATCTTATGTGAGTTAAATCAACAGAAATAAATATGAGTGTAACGGCGTCGGAGATGTTTACGGGATTTGACATCTCCTATCCAGTGTCTAACGTGAGTGCGGTAACTCAAGAGATGCTCGGGATTCACATCTCCTAATGATCCGTTAAACTATTTACTATGTAGTATATTTTGCTATTATAATAATGTCTAATAGTAAAGTAAACTTACGTTTTAATAGCGTTAAGGGGTTACCCATATAGCCATTAACAAAAATAATGCCAATAGTCTATAACCGTAATACCTCCTGATCGGGAGGCTACCAGAGGATACTCCATAGGTACAACACAAATAGAAACTCGTATAAGGCGCGCTAGGGTAGGTGACACGGCACAACTAGGCAATGCCAGGGTAGATATACTAATTACGCATCCGGGCTGGTAGTAACGCATAGCAGCTACTACCGCCCACCTCGAACAACACTCCCAAAATAAAAAATCAAAAGTGGCCACCGAATCAATCCAAATGTCAGAGTATAATATCGAAGGAGTGCGTCCGATCAGAGGAATGACCTCATTGGCCTGAGAATCGCTCCTGTTTTAGCCACCTTATGCCAACTCACGGGAGTCGGGTCCACGTATTTACCTCAAAGGAAACGCCGCCGCCATCCTACTTCATTCTGGAATCTCCACCGCGTACATGGTTGTTAAAGTGGCTTTCGGAGTTGGCAGAGAGTATGACAACATCCGAACCCGGTCTCTTCAACAAACAAACGTTATTATAACACCGCGGTCATTTTAAAATAATTATACTTCAAAACCAGAATAAAATATTCATTTCAAAACCATATAAATACGATATCATTTTATTTTAAGACCCAAATCAATATGATATCATTTTATTTCAAATATATAATTTTTCAAGAAATCATAGCACTTTCAAATCTATATACCTTGAAATCTATAACTTTGAAACATAACTTAATATACTTCAATGGTTTACATATTAAATTACTTTATATAATAAAATAGCTCCTTTAATCTTTCAAATAAATCCCAAATACTGATTTGAACCTCTCAATAAGCTATTTCAATTCATATATTTCAAAGCTTTAAATATTTCACCATTTCAAAACAATTTCTTTGATATTTCCATATATATCAAATTCAGTTACTATTATTTAGATTTGAAATGTTTACTTAACAAATCCAAAAAAACTTAAGTAAAACTTTTAACTTCAACAACTCGATATTCTTTTAATTTTATTTAACTTGATATATTCATTTATCTCAACTTTATATTCATTTAAAACACTTTAAACCAAATCAAGTTATAAGAATCATACCCATCAAAATCTCAACTTATTTTAAATTCAAAATCAAATTTATTCAAGTACAATTCTTAAATAATTCAATTTAAACCAATTTCATATTTATCTTCCAACTTAAATTTCATTTAAGTCATTTAAACTCTATATATATAATACCTTAAATAGGTACCTACCCATATAATATAAACCATCAAACTCCATTGTTAAACTCATTTTTTCTAAACAATTTTATACATAGCTTAAATTCAAGAATTTAACTATATATATATATATATATATATAAAATAATATTTATACAACATCAAAATTTATATTTAACAAACCGTATATTCCTTTCCAAAACCATAGAAATCATTTAAAAATATTTTTATATATATAGACCACGGTGTCTGTATAAAATTTTCTATCCTATGGTCAAGTGATACAGATATTTATCATTTCAATCCGCAATTTAAAAATAAAATTTTACGGTTATATATCATTTCAAACCGCAATCCCGAATGCAATAAAATGCATAATAACTTACAGTTTATGATGATATAAATAAACATCCATTCATCCATCATGAAATCATATGTCCATTCATCAAAATCATCATCCAATTCAAACAATGCATCAATATATAACGAATAACAAACAACAGGTATCAACTAGCAGTTTATATTCAACAATAATTTGATTAACTGTTTAACTGGCAGTTTATATGAAATAAATAAATAAATAACAAATTTAACTGGCAATTTATATGCAATAAATAAATAAGTAACAATTTAATTAATTTAATTTAATTTAACTGGGATAATGATTGAAAATATGCCAAACAGTTATAAATTAATTTCTAAACACATCATAAATCAATTTAACAAACATAAGAAATTTTAGAAGTTGTGAGTGGGTTAAAACACTCACCTTTTGAATTTAAATTGAATTTAAATTCAATTTAAACCCAAAAATTTGACAGTTTCAGAATTCGTCCAAACCCGCGTCAAAATCTCAGGAATTTCAATACGACCCTAACAAAAAAACCACATGTGAATTGGTGTTCGTATGTGAAAGATATAGTGATTAGTGTGTTTGAATTTCTATAAAATAAAAATAAAAAAGCGAACACATTTAACTTCTTGCCACGTCATCACCTTCACTAACGTTCTTTTCACGCGCATGCATTCACCTTTCAGAAACCTACTCCCTCACGCGACCACACACAGGCCGCCGCTTCAATCGCTCACATCACACGCGCGTGCCACCGAAGCATCGCCGCCGCTAGGGGCCTCACGGCCACCCATCCCCTCCCCCCCCCCCCCATGCTTCACTCTGCTCGGTACGTACACCACTCGCTGCAAAGCCCCAACCGCCGCCGCCATTTTCCAACACCCTAACGAATTTTTGCTGCAATCTGACCGTCAACTCGCCATATTAACCACATAGATCGACTCCCCTCAGTCCCCTCTGCAATACCCAGAAAGAATTTTATGATCCGTCGCAGTTGATCGGAGCGCGACGGACGGTCGAAACTTCTTCCTAAATTTTCGGTCAAACGAAAACCCAGATCGAAAAATGGACGGCATATCTGACTTGCGCTCTTTGAGAGCTTCGAAATTTATTTATTTTGAATTTTTCTGAGAAGTTTTGATTTTTGACTTTGATTTTGAAATGGAATTGGATCCGGAATTTTGTTGTCTGCCATTGAGGAGGAGAGATAGTTGAACTGCGTACAGAAAAATGAGAATGAGGGTAATTACGGTTTATAACTGGGTTTATATAGGATGGTCAGAAATTAGAATGGATGGATAACGTTGGATATACGCGTTAACGCCAAAGTGGCCCAAAAAGCCCGTTTCGTCTCCGGAACGAAATTGGATCAACCCATATATCAAAATAAGTGTTTTAAAATATTTTGAACGCAATGGAAAAGGTTTCAAGTCCAAATTCCATCGTATGAAGAAGTTATGACAAAATTAATATTTTTCAATTTGATTTCAGTTGATTTCAATTTCATAAATTTCAAGGCGTTTCGAGTCCGTATGATCAAACGACAAGTCTGATCGCTACAAAACTTGAAACCCTACAATAATTCACCGTTACGGATTCGATGAAACTGGTTTCGTCGAAATCCGAGTTAGTGGCCAAAATGGCTATTTTTCCATTAATTAAATAAATTAATAATTAATTGATTAAATCCAATTTTAAATTTCAATCTTAAAATTGCCAAATTTTATCACTTTTATATTTCTCAATCAATTTCAATGTTTTAAACAAATTAAAAGTCAAATTAAAGTTGATTTCTTATCGATTTCAGTATTTTCCTTAGTTCCATTCAAATTCAGAAATTATAAATTTAATTTCCAAATTTTCTATTAAATTAAACTAACAAACCATTTTTCCATTCATTATTGTCAAATAGATGGATTTAACATTGGATTCAAAACTACTTACATTAATATCCTCACATTTCATCTAAATTCCCATTTTAAATATTAAATCCATTTAATTGCAATTAAATTCTTTCATTAAACTTTAAATTCCAATAAATTAATAAAGCTTTATTCCATTTCTATTTACATCTTTATTCCAATTGCATAACATTTTATTCCAATTTTACTATATTTGCCAAAAACGTACATTAATTTTTATTTATATTCTCCATTAATTATTTACTTGGTTTATACTTTAAATTCATTAAAATAAATCAATAAATCTTGATTTACAATCTTTACCTCAACCAATAGTCATATTATAAATGGAATTGTCATTATTTTCAAAAATTACTTAAATTAACATTCACGTAAAATTTTGTTTATATTCATTGCAATTGATTACGAGTTATAATTTAATATACTTGTCTAAAAGGTTAACTTACAATAATTGTTACCCTTTAACGTTTATTTCACTCATAAGTTATTATTAACAACCAAATGTTTAAATTTGATTTAGACCAAATTCAATGCACTACATAAATGGGTAAATGATTAAAGTTTTACATTATTGCCTCTTTTTCTTTATTTGTATTAATGGCTATGTTTCAAATGTGAAATCTTATTAATTACCCACATAAATTAAGGTTTTAAAACCAAACCTTAGTTCCATTCCCTTTTTTTCCAATTTATTACTTACGAAAAATTTTCCGTTTCTATTTATTTATTACATACCTACCTTCAGCCCTTGCATTAATTCTCATAAACATTACATTATTGAAATCCAAATTTTTTTTAATTTAGTAAACCAATTTGTTAGACTTTACTTACATTAACACTATTTCTCTTATTTTGGTTATTATTTCATACGTAGATCACAGGTTTACATTTCTTTATACTATCTTATGAAACAATATACATTTTTAATACTTTATTACATTTATTGGAATTAAATTTCCAAATTTACTAGATGCAACAAACCATGACCTTACAGTTATTTCAATTAATTAGGATTGTTCTAAATTAATTATTTATGAACTTACATTAACATAATTGCATTAATTTACATTCGGTTACAAATAAATCAATATATTATTTCACCCATAAATACAATAATTGCATTTGTTCTTATTATATTCCATTTATAGCTAAGTCATAATATTTGAATTTTAATTAAATTTTAACGTTCATTCAAGTTTATTAAATATTAACTTGCATCAGCACGTTTCCTTAATTTACAATCAAATACCGTTAACAATGTTTTATTACATTAATTCAATTTAATACTTTCCTTTGTTTCTCATATACAATTACATCTGGGAAAAATCTTTTCACTACCTTCATTCAAAAGAATTCTATTCAAATTTCAATTTCTTGCAATAACTCATTTATTATAAATTTGCATACCAATAAATTAGGTTCCAATAAACAGGGTTTATTCAATTCAACCTTTTTAATTAAGTCTATTTTAATCAATATAATATTTCATAGGTAAATTCTTAACATTTACTTCACTACAAATTATAACAATTATATTTCTTTATAAATTTAATTCCAAATCTTATTAATATGACAAATTTAATTAACGAAATTTATGGGTCTTCCCACTTCGAAACAATATCCAATTTAAAATTTATATTTGCTTATCAAAATAAATCTGCAGTAAACTACCACAGTGGCCTTCCCACTTCGAAACTCGTAAATGAATGTCGATGATGTGGCCGCCATCACTGAAATTATTTTCCAGCGACAGAGAGGGGAGTACAGAACTTATTTCTTTTTCAAATTTCTTTTAAAACATTCCTTTCAAATTATATTGAAATATTTATATCATAAAATACTTCTAAAATATTATTATTATATTCCAAAATCATTTGAAAGAAATTTTCAAACCCCCGGAACTTAAGTTCTAATTTCCAATTTGATTCATTTTATTTTATTTCTTATTTCAACTATTATTTATAATTCTCATTACCTAACAACCAATATATTGCAACCAAATATATATATATATATATATATATATATATATATATATATCATTTAAAAAATTTATTTTATATATAGAAAATATAATAGGAAAAATTATTTCATTCACCTATATTAAAACCATATATTATGTCGGTCTGTCCTATTAAGTGTTTAGAAATCCCTATTGATGTCATAGCGTCCCATGCATCAACCAGAATTTATAAATACAAAACGGAACAAATTAACACAATATTAAAACCTTTTTATAATACTAATAAATACGCTCTCTCATATACATATACACTCAGCGACTCCCATAGGGTATTACTACCCTATTAGTAAAGAGTCAAACCCCACACAGCTAAGGTTTATCGCTAAACCAAAGCTCTGATACCAGATGTAACATCCCGCCTTTCCGCACGCTTTAAATCGACGATAAACCACACATGTCAGACTTAAAACATACAAAAGGCCGGATTGTTATGGGGTAAATAAGAAAAGCAGAGAAGAAAAACAAAACAAAATCTTGCAGCGGAACGATAAAATATAATAATCAATATACAGTTCATAAAACTGTTTTACAAAACATTTGATTTTTCTTTATACAATAAATATCAGAGTTCACATACCAAAGATTAATAACAATGCAGCGGAAACTTAATGGTGTAGTGGAATCATATAGTAGATAATAGTACTACAAATCTTCGTCTTCGTCCTCTAGAATAAAATCTTCGATCCTGAAATGCTCAGACTGACCTGAGCGAATTGAAAAGAAAAAACACTCGAGTCAGAACTAAAAGATCTTATTGATGTGCACGTAAATGTGCACATTTTTATCGCCATATTTAATCTATTTAAATTAAATAAACGATCATATTGGGTATTTTAACTTGTTTTAACCAAAATTCACATTAATTCCAAATTGTCACACATTCATCTTCATACAAGGGTGAAATGGTCATTTTTGTGCATTTATTAAATTGTGAAAATTTACTTAGAATTTTCTATGTTTTTTGTAGGAAATTTGGTGACTTTTACAAGTGGTTTCATGAAGATATGCATGCATAAAGAATATAAAGGAATGAAGATGGAAATAATTCAAAGTGAAGATCATGGAGGACCCCACCTACCCACCTACCTTAATGTACAAATTAAAGGCTAATGCACATGTTTTTGGAGTTAATGGTTTCATGTACATTTAATGGGGGATTAAGACATGTTAATGATTACTTGGCCTCCACACTTCCTAAGGGGCATTTTGGGCATTCCCCAAAAATATGAATTAGGGTTTCATACATGTATAAATACCCATATGTTTCATGTAATTATCTCTTCTCCTTCTTAGTGAATCTCTTCTCTTAGTCTCTCTTAGGCATCTTCCTCTTAGTTAGTTAGTTTTAGTTTAGAAAATAAATCAAATCTCTCTTTCTTTCCATGGCTACTTAGCCATTTCTTCTCTTATGTAATTCTTTTTTTTTATGCAATGTTAATTATTGTTTCTTTTTAATTACATGTTCATTTCCTTTTATGCAAGTAGTGTAGATTTTCCTTTATGCAATTAGAATAGTTTTCCATTTCACTTTGCTTATGTTGCAAGCTACATTTGTTCATATGATAATAAATATAAGAGGCTAAACCCCTTCAATTTAGGGGTAATGAAGCTCTCTAATCATGTAGCTTCAACTTAATTTGATGTTTATGCTCTCTTTTTGTGCTTAATGAGAATGATTGAAGTGGTTTAATGATGTTGTTTGGCTTTGAATTTGATAGTCTATGTTGTTTATAACAAATAGGCTATGCTTAGTCAAACAAAACACAAATTGCCTCTTCATCTACATATGATTATGGCAAAGAAGTGATTGTTGAAATTAAAATTTGATGGCTTATATTTCTAATTAATAGTTAATAGGCCATGCTTAAAATAGATTTTGCTTTCAACTTTCTAGTCATATTTTATGAGATTTAAAAGTGTATGAGTGGTTGTGTTATAGTTTGATGGTTTATATTGAGCTAATTAATAGCACAAATATACCATACTTATGATAAGCACATCAACTAATTCACTAATGACAAGAAAAGAGAGATCATAACTTCATTTTATTGATTTATGTGATCTAGAGAGTGGAAATTGCCTCTAAATTGTCTTAACACTCATATTTTTATCAATTTTCTTTTGCTTGTTTTTCTTCTTTTCTAGTTTAACATTCTCTTCAAGATTGGTTTAATTTGATTGAATAGATTTTTAAAACCATCAATTCCCTGTGGATCGACCCGTATTCGCCGCGTGCTACATTCGTACACCGTGCGCTTGCGGTTATTTTTATTTCTAAATTCGTTCGGCGGTTTTCTAAACCGATAGAATTTCCGTCGTCCGAACAAGTTTTTGGCGCCGTTGCCGGGGAATTGTTTTGATTTTAAATTTTCTATTCTTCGAGTTATTTTCTTTTGATTTTTGTGTGTTTTTATTCTATGTGTAAGTGCATTTTTAAAAAAAATATTGTGTTTGTGCATGTTGATTTTTGTTGTTTGTAGTTAGCTAGTTTCTTTTCATTAGTATTTGCATTTTCTATACCAAAAAAAAAAGAGCATATACACAAAAAAAAAACATTTATCTCATTTGATTTTCTATTTCATTTACAAGTTACCAAAAAAAAAGGGGAACAGTGTACATTGGTGCAGTGTTTACTGTGCACAGCCTGCACAATTAATTCTCTCTGTTTTAACTCCTTATCCCACTTGCCTCCTCACTTCACAGCAGCAAACCAGCCACCCTCCTCCAACTTCCTACCCTCAACATCTTCCCTATCTTCAACAACATCTTCGCCACTACTCCCTTACAAACAACTGCCCTTCCTTACTTCACTTCATCCACTGCTTCAGCCTTCACTTCGGCCTGCATCTGCAACCAGCCAACAACTCTCCCACCTTCTGCCATATATGTTCACTGACCAAACTGCTACACAAGGCTATTGCCTACAACACTCCACCACCATTCCCACACTCTGCAAGCTTTCCTCTGACACAAAATTCTTCAGTTCATCACAATACCTCCAGAATCCCCACCACATTTCCTCTGACCACCATCTATCTACTGTCAATTGCCATATACCATACTTCATCCATATACCATACGACTACACTTCATCCATATACCAGATACATCTTCAAACTACCACAATTCAACCCCTACCACTACCATTACCAAACACGGCACAGTCCCCTGTAGCAGTTTTCACTTCTACTACAAACATCACCCAGTGCCGACAACTGCAACTACGGTACTCCTCCACTTCTTCTTCATTCATCACTACACTCCCTTCAAGACATCTACATTTTCAGTCATCACACCATACCACTTCTACATCCAATCAGTTACAACACATCACCCACAGCAGCTCCACAACAACTCCAATTGATCATCATAACCATACACGTACCTGCTACTACTGTATTCAGGCATCACCTCGCTCAAACCAAATCAGCGATTGCCGCTAAACGACTCCACTGTCTTTCACATCGTTCCATCTCCTTGCCCAATCACCACTTGCAACCCTATATTTGTACAAACTGTTGCCGAAATCACCAATCACCAGCTTCAAGCCCGAACAACGCTGAACCCAAACTTCGTAATTCAAACCACACGACTCACGCCTCCTTCAATTCGCCTTCACCAGAGCAGTGATTCGAAACCCAATTCGACAACACGCGAACCTAATTCGATAATCGGCAACCGAACGCCACAACCAATTTGAAATCAAGAAACCAATTCGAACTCAAGAACAAACAAAAAACGTATTTATGTTTTGAATTTGAAAATTGAAATTCCATTTCGTGAAGTTGAAGAGAAGAGTGAGTTCTGTTGAAAAGTTAAAACGCTAGTTTCTTTTGTGTACAAATTGACAAAAAAATGTTGGGCCGGGTTATATTTTGAAATGTCTTGACTTTCTCTATAAAAAAAAGAGTGAGTTTGTTATTTTTCTGTTTAGTTTTTATTTTTATTTTTATTTTGGTTTGTTTAAAAAAATTAGTTTGCTGGTTTAGTTTAATTAAAAAAAAAAGGTTTGCAAAAGTTGTTTGTTTAATTTCTTTGCTTTTAGTTTAGTTCTGTTTTTCCTAAAAAAAAAATTTAATTTTGTTTTGTTTTAATTTGGCTTGTTCTAAAAACGCAAAAAAAAAATTTTTTTTTTTTTTAAGTAAAACCCTACTTTTAAGTTTCCTTTCAAAAAAAAACAATTATTGTATATATCTTAGTTTTTAATTTTCAGGTTGCCAAAGCAGGAAATAAAGGAAGAATAGCTTGCTGAAAGTTGCTTCCTTCGCTAGCCAAAATAAATTGCTCTGCTTGATAAGAAAATTCTGCTTTCATTTCTAGTTTTATTTGAATTGCATTGTTGGTTGCTTGCATTTGCATTTTTAAAAAAAACAAAAAAAAAACATCATAGTTGCATTTTTAATACACGTTTAATTTCTGCTTTGCATTTCATCATAGAATTTGTTAATAATAACGGTTAGACATCGATAACACTTAATTGTGTATTAACAATTTGTCTTCTTTGAACAATTTAATTTCTTGGTGTCTAGGCTACGGTAGAGTAATAACCATTTATAAATATTACGATGATTCGTAAGTATTATAGTGGTTGTTCCTCTGAAGGTACTTAAACCTTCGGCTGCGTTACTACGGTGATTCGTGGTACACCGATAAATCCTGCCCGTTACCTGGCTGAGAACTATCTTGTTAATTTAAGACAATTTGCGATTATACAATTTTGGGTTAACTTAGGATAAATAATTTTTAATTAGACCATTGCATTCATTTAGCTGCGTTAGTTCATGCATGTTTAAAAACAAAAAAACAAAAAATTCAAAATCCAAAACTAAAAAAAATTATAAATATTCATTAACTTAGTTTTTTTCCCTTTTCCTTTGAAAATTTTCAAATCAAAATTCCAAAAATCCAAAAAAAAAAAATTCAGAAACAAAGAAAAAAAATTGAAAAGCCAAAAAACAAAACAAAAAAAATCAATTCCCTTTTGAAAAATAAATTCCATTTGTAGATATTTTTCCTTTATTGAAAAAAAAGAAAAAAAAACATTCTTGAAAATGTCCGAATTTCCATACACACTTGAATTTTACAATAGTTGTGAAAATCAATATAATCCATATGATTTTACTCCGAATTCTTATGGATATTTTAACGACAACTTTTGTATAAATAATTCGAATTTCGAACAACAAAATTTTCAAAACGATGATCAACCCTCAAATCTTGAAAAAAGCATAGAAATGATTTCGTATTTACTCGAACCCTCTACACAACAAAATCAAGAGATAAATGAGTTGTGTAACTCATATCTGTGTGATAGTTCAAATCAATGTTTTCAAAACAATCAAAATTTGAATCCACTTCAAAATTCAAATGACTTCGAGTGTAACCCATGCCAACTCAATTTTGAGCTTCAAAATGAATTTCAAAATCAAGACGAAAATGTGAACCAATTTTCAAATAATTTTGGCAATGGGAATAGTTTCAATAACGATACGATTGAAAACTTTGGTTATCAACAAATTCACAATGAAAGTTTTCAAATTAATAATCATGAATTTGATTTTGTTGACCAAATGGAAAAAGATAACGGGGATTTATTACTCGAAAAATACAAAAATTTTCGTGAAAATCATAATCAATTCTCAACTTGCGAAGAATCAAATAATAATCTACCGTTTATCGAAATTGACAATCCTTGTTCTCAACAAGTCCAAATCGAAAATTTTCAAGTTAATAATTACAAATTTGACTTTGTTGAGCAAATGAATGAAATGTACGATGATCATATGAATTTTTTGATTAAAACATTGGAAAATTTTCGTGAGAAACAAAATCAAATTTCAATGTGTGACGAGTCAAACGATAATCCATCTTTTACCCAAATCGACGATTTTCAAACAACAACTTTTGAAACTGAAAATGACGATCTTAATAGAGTTGTTGAAACCACGGTAATTGACTTGAATTTCCATTCTTTTGAGGGTGTGGAACTAAATTTAAAATTCGATCTTCCTTTTCTCGATTTCAAAATTTTAAATACAACAACTTTGGATTTTGAACTTGACACATGTAATAAAGTTGTTGATAATTCAATAAAGGAAGACGAATTCAATAAACACGATTTCTTTGGACTTTTGGATGACGAGTTGTTAAATTTTGACGGGGAAAGTGAAAATCACCATTTTGATTTTGAAATCGATGATAAGCTTGAATTTGGTGAAAATAAACTTGACTTTCAACCAATTGTTTTATCAACACAAAAAATCATCGAAAATAAAACAACTCGTAAGATTTTTAATAAAACAACATTCGTTTTTCCAAACCCACATTCGACTTCAAAATCTTTTATGGTTTGGTTTTTCGAGCTTAAGCTGTGTCTCGCATACTTGACGAGACAAATGAATCGGTCTTTGGAAGACCGTTTCATTTACTTTTTGACGATATACTTTCTGATCTTGTGTAAATACCGTTAATTTTCATTTAAATAAAGGTTATGTTTTTATTTTTCTTCTTCCACTTGGGTTGACTGTGGGGACACAGTCAAAATCAAGTGTGGGGGGAGACTCATTTTCTTTTTGATTATTCATGATTAAATTTTCATTTTTTTTCTTTTCTTCCAAAACTCAAAAAATATCAAAATTTTAAAATACAATATTTTTTTTAGCATTTTGATTTATTTTTAAAGAAACACTATAGGATAAATATATGGTTTTGGTTTATTAAATTGAAATTTTTGAAAATTTATTCGTCTTAACAAAAATAAAAATGAAGTTTGATTATAAATAACAATGGTTTAACTGGTATATAGGAAGGTTCATACGTGTTAATTATGAAATACATCCAAATTGAAAATATTTGTTTTAAAACTGGTGAATTTAAAGTAAAGGATATAACATTTTTTTGTCTTCTAAGTTAAATGGTGCTAAGATGATTTTGCAAAACTCTCTCACTCTTAAAAATAAAATATAAAAATAAAAAATAATAACATCCAAGTATTCACTCTCATTTAAAAGTCCTCACGGTTATGCATGAGTGAATTACTTGGAATCTTCGATTATGTGTTTTCATACTCATTTAAAAGTCCTCACGGTTATGCATGTATGGAACACATGTAAAAAAACGAATAGACTTAATAAAAACCACCTACGGTCGATAGGTGTATGCACGAAAGTGTGTGCACTCGCCATGCTCTGTACTCCCCTCATATAAGCCCGAAAGGCAGTGCATGGGTGATATATCTGGCCTCGGTTTACCTGAGCTAGGTGTGTAATTTTTCTTACAAATAATGAGAGGGCAAGCAATTGAAATCCTAGCACTATTTTTACTTATTTGATTTGATTTGTTATTGAAAAGAAATGAAAAAAACCACTATGATAAACTTTGATAATCAACTAAGGAATCATTTCACAGTTACACTATGCTATCAACCAAAATAACGAGTTAAACTATAGTATATTTGTTATGATAACTTTGTCTTTATTGGAAACTTTGATGAGTGAATGACTTAAATTTCAAGATAATGACCGAAACCTATGTTTAACTTATTTGTGTTGATTTAAAAATAAGTCCTTCATTTGTAAAGATTTTCCAAAACTTGCATCCATATCTTTGTTAATAAAGCTTGCATTTAGGAATCTTGCAGTTTGTAAATATTTCATCCTGCATTTGGATTTTGTGGGTAGCATCCGCTGAAAACCCTCACGAGACAACACTCGTCCTACTGGGAACACCCAGAGGTTTAACGGCTTGTTGCATACGCTCAATGCAATCGTGCTCCCTACGAAAACGGATTTATCTTAGTTTTTTCTTTATTCGAGGACGAATAAAAAGATAAGCGTCTGGGTATTTGATGTGCACGTAAATGTGCACATTTTTATCGCCATATTTAATCTATTTAAATTAAATAAACGATCATATTGGGTATTTTAACTTGTTTTAACCAAAATTCACATTAATTCCAAATTGTCACACATTCATCTTCATACAAGGGTGAAATGGTCATTTTTGTGCATTTATTAAATTGTGAAAATTTACTTAGAATTTTCTATGTTTTCTGTAGGAAATTTGGTGACTTTTACAAGTGGTTTCATGAAGATATGCATGCATAAAGAATATAAAAGAATGAAGATGGAAATAATTCAAAGTGAAGATCATGGAGGACCCCACCTACCCACCTACCTTAATGTACAAATTAAAGGCTAATGCACATGTTTTTGGAGTTAATGGTTTCATGTACATTTAATGAGGGATTAAGACATGTTAATGATTACTTGGCCTCCACACTTCCTAAGGGGCATTTTGGGCATTCCCCAAAAATATGAATTAGGGTTTCATACATGTATAAATACCCATATGTTTCATGTAATTATCTCTTCTCCTTCTTAGTGAATCTCTTCTCTTAGTCTCTCTTAGGCATCTTCCTCTTAGTTAGTTAGTTTTAGTTTAGAAAACAAATCAAATCTCTCTTTCTTTCCATGGCTACTTAGCCATTTCTTCTCTTATGTAATTCTTTTTTTTTATGCAATGTTAATTATTGTTTCTTTTTAATAACATGTTCATTTCCTTTTATGTAAGTAGTGTAGATTTTCCTTTATGCAATTAGAATAGTTTTCCATTTCACTTTGCTTATGTTGCAAGCTACATTTGTTCATATGATAATAAATATAAGAGGCTAAACCCCTTCAATTTAGGGGTAATGAAGCTCTCTAATCATGTAGCTTCAACTTAATTTGATGTTTATGCTCTCTTTTTGTGCTTAATGAGAATGATTGAAGTGGTTTAATGATGTTGTTTGGCTTTGAATTTGATAGTCTATGTTGTTTATAACAAATAGGCTATGCTTAGTCAAACAAAACACAAATTGCCTCTTCATCTACATATGGCAAAGATGTGATTGTTGAAATTAAAATTTGATGGCTTATATTTCTAATTAATAGTTAATAGGCCATGCTTAAAATAGATTTTTCTTTCAACTTTCTAGTCATATTTTATGAGATTTAAAAGTGTATGAGTGGTTGTGTTATAGTTTGATGGTTTATATTGAGCTAATTAATAGCACAAATATACCATACTTATGATAAGCACATCAACTAATTCACTAATGACAAGAAAAGAGAGATCATAACTTCATTTTATTGATTTATGTGATCTAGAGAGTGGAAATTGCCTCTAAATTGTCTTAACACTCATATTTTTATCAATTTTCTTTTGCTTGTTTTTCTTCTTTTCTAGTTTAACATTCTCTTCAAGATTGGTTTAATTTGATTGAATAGATTTTTAAAATCATCAATTCCCTGTGGATCGACCCGTATTCGCCGCGTGCTACATTCGTACACCGTGCGCTTGCGGTTATTTTTATTTCTAAATTCGTTCGGCGGTTTTCTAAACCGATAGAATTTCCGTCGTCCGAACACTTATGTGAGTTAAATCAACAGAAATAAATATGAGTGTAACGGCGTCAGAGATGTTTACGGGATTTAACATCTCCTATCCAGTGTCTGACGTGAGTACGGTAACTCAAGAGATGCTCGAGATTCACATCTCCTAAGGATCCGTTAAACTATTTACTATGTAGTGTATTTCGCTATTATAATAATGTCTAATAGTAAAGTAAACTTACTTTTTAATAGCGTTGAGGGGTTACCCATATAGCCCTTAACACAAATAATGCCAATAGTCTATACAGTACCGTAATACCTCCTGATCGGGAGGCTACCAGAGGATACTCCATAAGTACGACACAAATAGAAACTCGTACAAGGCGCTCTAGGGTAGGTGACACGGCACAACTAGACAATGGCAGGGTAGATATACCAATTACGCATCCGGGCTGGTGGTAACGCTTAGCAGCTACTACCGCCTACCTCGAACAACACCCCCAAAATCAAAAGTGGCCACCGAATCGATCCAAATGTCAGAGTATAATATCGAAGGAGTGCGTCCGATCAGAGGAATGACCTCATTGACCCGAGAATCGCTTCTGTTTTAGCCACCTTATGCTAACTCACGGGAGTCGGGTCCACGTATTTACCTCAAAGGAAACGCCGCCACCATCTTACTTCATTCTGGAATCTCCACCGCGTACACGGTTGTTAAAGTGGTTTTCGGAGTTGGCAGAGAGTATGACAACTTCCGATCCCGGACTCTTCAGCAACCAAACATTATTATAACACCGCGGTCATTTTAAAATAATTATAATTCAAAACTAGAATAAAATATTCATTTCAAAACCATATAAATACGATATCATTTTTATTTTAAGACCAAAATCAATATGATATCATTTTATTTCAAATATAACCTTTTTCAAGAAATCATAGCACTTTCAAATCTATATACCATGAAATCTATAGCTTTGAAACACAACTTAATATACTTTAATGGTTTACATATTAAATTACTTTATATAATAGAATAGCTCCTTTTATCTTTTAAATAAATCCCAAATACCGATTTGAACCTCTCAATAAGCTATTTCAATTCATATATTTCAAAGCTTTAAATATTTCACCATTTCAAAACAATTTCTTTGATAATTCCATGTATATCAAATTCAATTACTATTATTTAGATTTGAAATGTTTACTTAATAAATCCAAAAAATCTTAAGTAAAACTTTTAACTTCAACAACTCGATATTCTTTAAATTTTATTTAACTTGATATATTCATTTATCTCAACTTTATATTCATTTAAAACACTTTAAACCAAATCAAGTTATAAGAATCATACCCTTAAAAATCTCAACTTATTTTAAATTCCAAATCAAATTTATTCAAGAACAATTCTTAAATAATTCAATTTAAACCAATTTCATATTTATCTTCCAACTTAAATTTCATTTAAGTCATTTAAGCTCTATATATATAATACCTTAAATAGGTACTTACCCATATAATATAAACCATCAAACTCCATTATTAAACTCATTTTTTTTAAACAATTTTATACATAGCTTAAATTCAAGAATTTAACTATATATATATATATATATATATATATATATATAAAATAATATTTATATAACATCAAAATTTATATTTAATAAACCGTATATTCCTTTCCAAAACCATAGAAACAGTTTAAAAATATTTTTATATATATAGACCACGGTGTCTGTATAAAACTTTCTATACTATGGTCAAGAGATACGGATATTTATCATTTCAATCCGCAATTTAAAAATAAAATTTTACGGTTATATATCATTTCAACCGCAATCCCGAATGTAATAAAATGCATAATAACTTACAGTTTATGATGATATAAATAAACATCCATTCATCCGTTATAAAATCTTACGTCCATTCATCAAAATCATCATCCAATTCAAACAATACGTCAATATATAACGAATAACAAACAACAGGTATCAACTAGCAGTTTATATTCAATAATAATTTAACTAACTGTTTAACTGGAAGTTTATATGAAATAAATAAATAAATAAATAACAAATTTAACTGGCAGTTTATATGCAATAAATAAATAAGTAACAATTTAATTAATTTAATTTAATTTAACCGGGATGATGATTGAAAATATGCCAAAAAGTTATAAATTAATTTCTAAACACATCATAAATCAATTTAACAAACATAAGAAATTTTAGAAGTTGTGAGTGGGTTAAAACACTCACCTTTTGAATTTAAATTCAATTTAAACCCAAAAATTGGACAGTCTCAGAATTCGTCCAAACCCACGTAAAAATCTTTGGAATTTCAATACGATCCTAACAAAAAAAACCGCGCGTGAATTGGTGTTCATATGTGAAAGATATAGCAATTAGTGTGTTTGAATTTCCATAAAACAAAAATAAAAAAGACAATACATTTAACTTCTTGCCACGTCATCACCTTCACTAGCCTTCTTTTCACGCGCATTCATTCACCTTCTAGAAACCTACTCGCTCACGCGACCACGCATAGGCCACCGCTTCAATCGCTCACATCACACGTGCGTGCAGCCGAAGCATCGCCGCCGCTAGGGGCCTCGCCCCCCCTCCCCCACGCGTCACTCTGCTCGGTACTTACACCACTCGCTGCAAAGTCCCAGCCGTCACCACCATTTTCCAAAACCCTAACAAATTTTTGCCACAAATCTGACCCTCAACTCGCCATATTAACCACATAGATCGACTCCCCTCTGTCCCCTCTGCAATACCCAGAAAGGATTTTATGATCCGTCGCAGTTGATCGGAGCGCGACGGACGGCCGAAACTTCTTCCTAAATTTCCGGTCAAACGAAAACCCAGATCGAAAAACGGACTGTAGATCTGACTTGCGCTGTTTGAGAGCTTCGAAATATATATTTTTATGAATTTTTCTGAGAATTTTCGATTTTTGACTTTGATTTTGAAATGGAATTGGATCTGGAATTTTGTTGTCTGTCATTGAGGAGGAGAGATAGTTGAACTGCGTACATACAAATGAGAATGAGGGGAATTAGGGTTTATATAGGTAGGTCAGAAATTAGAATGGATGGATAAGGTTGGATATACGTGTTAACGCCAAAGTGGCCCAAAAAGCCCGTTTCGTCTCCGGAACGAAATTGGGTCAACCCATATATCAAAATAGGTGTTTTAAAATATTTAAAACGCAATGGAAAAGGTTTCAAGTCCAAATTCCATCATATAAAGAAGTTATACCAAAATTAATATTTTTCAAACTGATTTCAATTTAATAAATTTCAAGGCGTTTCGAGTCCGTACGATCAAACGACAAGTCCGATCGCTACGAAACTTGAAACCCTACAATAATTCACCATTACGGATCCGATAAAACTGGTTTCATCGAAATCCGAGTAAGTGGCCAAAATGTCTATTTTTCCATTAATTAGATAAATTAATAATTAATTAATTAAATCCAATTTTAAATTTCAATCTTAAAATTGCCAAATTTTATCACTTTTATATTTCTCAATCAATTTCAATGTTTTAAACAAATTCAAATTCAAATTAAAGTTGATTTCTTATCGATTTCAGTATTTCCCTCAGTTCCATTCAAATTCAAAAATTATAAATTTAATTTCCAAATTTTCTATTAAATTAAATTAACAAATCATTTTTCCATTCATTATTGTCAAATAGATGGATTTAACATTGGATTCAAAACTATTTACATTAATATCCTCACATTTCATCTAAATTCTCATTTTAAATATTAAATCCATTAAATCGCAATTAAATCCTTTCGATAAATTTTAAATTCCAATAAATTAATAAAGCTTTATTGTATTTATATTTTCATCTTTATTTCAATTGCATATCATTTTATTCCAATTTTACTGTATTTGCCAAAAACGTACATTAATTATTATTTATATTCTCCATTAATTATTTACTTGGTTTTATACTTTAAATTCATTCAAATAAATCAATAAATCTTGATTTATAATCTTTACCTCAACCAATAGTCATATTATAAATGGAATTGTCATTATTTTCAAAAATTACTTAAATTAACGTTAACATAAAATTTTGTTTATATTTATTGCAATTGATTACGAGTTATAATTTAATATACTTGTCTACAAGGTTAACTTACAATACTTGTTACACTTTAACGTTTATTTCACTCATAAGCTATTATTAACAACTAAATGTTTAAATTTGATTTAGACCGAATTCAATGCATTGCATAAATGGGTAAATGATTAAAGTTTTACACTATTGCCTCTTTTTCTTTATTTGTACTAGTGGCTATGTTTCAAATGTGAAATCTTATTAATTACCTACATAAATTAAGGTTTTAAAACCAAACCTTAGTTCCATTCCCTTTTTTCCAATTTATTACTTATGAAAAAATTTCCGTTTCTATTTATTTATTACATACCTACCTTCAGCCTTTGCATTAATTCTCATAAACATTACATTATGGATATCCATTTTTTTTTGATTTAGTAAACCAATTTGTTACACTTTACTTACATTAGCACTATTTCTCTTATTTTGGTTATTATTTCATACGTAGATCACAAGTTTACATTTCTTTATACTATCTTTTGAAACAATATACATTTCTAATATTTGTTATAATTATTGGAATTAAATTTCCTAATTTACTAGATACAACAAACTATGACCTTACAGTTATTTCAATTAATTGAGATTGAGCTAAATTAATTATTTATGAACTTACATTAACATAATTGCATTAATTTACATTCGGTTACAAATAAATCAATATTTTATTTCACCCATATATACAATAATTGCATTTGTTCTTATAATATTCCATTTATAGCTAAGTCATAATATTTGAATTTTAATTAAATTTTAACGTTCATTCAAGTTCATTAAATATTAATGCATTAGCACGTTTCCTTAATTTACAATCGAATACCATTAACAACGTTTTATTACATTAATTCAATTTAATACTTTCCTTTATTTCTCATATACAATTACATCCGGGAATAATCTTTTCACTACCTTCGTTCATAAGAATTCTATTCAAATTTCAGTTTCTTGCAATAACTCATTTATTATAAATTTGCATACTAATAAATTAGGTCCCAATAAACAGGATTTATTCAATTCAACCTTTTTAATTAAGTCTATTTTAATCAATATAATATTTCATAGGTAAATTCTTAACATTTACTTCATTACAAATTATAACAATTATATTTCTTTATAAATTTAATTCCAAAATCTTATTAATATGAAAAATTTAATTAACGAAATTCACGGGTCATTACAATAAAGCTGTAGAGCTAGAGTCTTGAGTTGCTTAAGAGAATTCAAATTCGATAATTATTTCTTTAGATGATATGCACGCTGCTGCAGTTGTGCATGGTGCATAGGTTTCGACTTTTGTTGATGTAATGAAGTCTTCAAGTCCCTTTTTGGTTGTTGATAGTCATTCTGAGGTGAGTTTGTCTGGTGTTAATGTTGTTTCCAACACCTTGAACGGTGGTGTTGCTTGTGATAATGGTGGTGATAAAGAAGTATCTACAGTTGCGAGTATGGGTGGAGTTGGTAATCTGGAAGAGGTGCTCTCAGGTTCCATGGCAACTTTAGAGTCTGTTAGTTTGGGTAGTGATTTAATAAATGAAGGGGATTCGTTAGTTTTGGTGAGGAGTAGTGGCACTAATGATCCTGCATTTTTGCAAACGTATAAAGGGAAATCTGGGCTTCATTTGAAAGTTCAAAATGGGGAGTTAGGTAGTAATTCAGCTTCTTGTTATATTTCATCGAAGAGAGATAGACGAAAGAAGTTTGTGGCATTTAGCGGGTTGGCTCATCGTAGTGTCAGGATTCGATGCAGTCATTCTCAGTCTTTGTGTAAGTTTCCTGGTTCGAGTTCCGTGAGCAGTGCTTCGGATTCAAGCTCAGGTACGCATTTTTATTTGGGTAGCACATATTCGTTCTTATGCTTTAGGTAATTCGTTAGCTTCTGAGTTCAGTCAGTTAGTTAGTGATACTTCTTTTATTTTCACTAATATAGAGTTAGATCATGAGTTTATTAGAGGTAAGGAATTTGATAGGGCTAGGTCAATAGGTTTATGAGGATCATTAGTTGGAATATTAGAGGTTTGAATGACTTAAATAAATGTGATAAGGTTAGAGCTTATTTTAAAGACTATTATATTGACATTGCACTTCTTCAGGAGACTAAAATTGAATGTCCAGATATTTGTTTTTATAGAAGACTTGGTGGATATCATTTTAGAAAATGGGTTTCTTACCTTCGGTGGGTGCATCTGGAGGTTTAATGATTGGTTGCCGGGGCAACTATTTTAAACTACTCCAATGTATCACCAAACAACATTTTCTACATATTATTCTAATTAATCTATCTGATAATTCTTTTTTAAACATTTCTAATGTTTATGGACCAAACTCAAAATTAGGTCGTTGGATTCTTTGGAATGAATGTCTTGAGTCTAGATCTTTAGCGTCGGGCTCTTGGATTTTGGAGGATGATTTTAATGTTAGTCGTTTTATAGGTGAGCGAACTCCAAGGGTGGGAGATTTCTATGCTAGGAGAAATTTGATCAATTTATTATTAATTCAAGTTTGATTGAAATTCCTCTCTCTAATAGAGATTTTAATTGGAGCAATTCTAGGGAGTCCCCTTCTATGTCTCTTCTAGATAGGTTTTTCGTTAGTGACGAAATAGAGGATAAATTTTCCATCTGTAGAGTGTCTGGGTTGCCCTACACTCTTTTCGATTATTGTCACATTATTCTCAATGTGATCATCATAGGGGTTTTAGTAGATTATTTAAATTTGAAAAAATATGGTTATTAGAATCTAGTTCATCTAACTTAATAATTAATAAAAGGACCTCTATGAGCTTGTATAATATTAGAAATGGAGACAATTCAACAAAAAAAATTGTTTTAAAACTAAGTAAACTTGGGTTTTTTCTTAAAAATTGGAGTAAGAATATTTTTGGTAGTATTAAAATTAAAAATAATATATTCTTAATGAGATGCTCAAACTAAATAAAATAGTAGAAAATAAACAATTAAATGTAGGTGAGCGGAATGTTCTTGCTAATTTAAAAGAAGAACTTAACTCTATTTTAGAAAAGGAGGAAGTTATGTGGAAGCAAAGATCCAGAATTCAGTGGATTAATGAAGGGGACAATAATACTAATTTTTTTTCAAAATATGGCCAATGGTAGAAAACGATGTAACACGATTAATTCCATTCTAGTTAATCATGTAGAATTAGTCGATCAAAGAGATCTTAATAAGGCATTCACAGACTATTATAAAGATATTTTTGGCAGCAAAAACAATCATAGAATAAATGTTATATGGAATGATTTATATCCGACTCCTTTCGATATTAACCTCTCAGAGTTAGATATTCCTTTTACTGAAGAGGAGATCCGAAAAGCCATCAACGATTTGCCAGGTGATAAATCCCCGGGTCCGGACGGATTCCCAATTTTCTTTTATAAAACATGTTGGGATGTTTTAAAATTAGATTTAATTAGCATGTTTAACTACTTTTATAATAGCAATTTACAATTGCGAAGATTTAATTTCACAAATGTTATTTTATTACATAAAAAAATAGGTGCTAATAATTTAAAAGATTTTAGACCTATTTCATTAATCAACCGTTCCATTAAATTATCTCAAAGTCTTAACTAATAGACTTAGTACTAAAATGAATGATCTAATTGATTGTTCACAATCTGCTTTCACTAAAGGGAGAAATATCACCGATGGTGTGGCGGTTATTCAAGAATATATTAATCACTGTTGTAAGAACAATATTACCTGTGCTACTTTAAAATTAGACTTTGCAGAAGTTTTTGATTCGGTAGATTGGGATTTTCTAGTAGATATTTTTCATGCTAGAGGTTTTAGTCCTAGATGGATTAGCTGGATCATAAATTTGCTTAAAACTAGTAACTCTAGTATTATGGTTAATGGTATTTTAGGAAATAGAATTCAATCTAAGAGAGATTTAAAGCAAGAGGATCCTTTATCGCCTCTTCTGTTTAACTTAGTCGTAGATTTTTTTGCTAAGATAATTAAAAAAGCGGTTGATAATGGATCATTGGGAAATATAGATAATGATATATCGCGTAACGGTATATCAGTCCTTCAATTTGCAGATGATACCTTGCTTTAGTCTTCTCATCTTCTTAGACGCATTATTTCTCTTAAGTATATAGTTTTGAACTCCTATCAGGTTTAAAATAAATTTTGTTAAAAGTTATGTTTTAGTTTTAAATGATTTTGAAAAAGTTGAAAATTTAGTTGCTAAAACGTTAAATTATAAAACTATGAGTTTTCCTTTTGACTATCTTGGTTTTGTGATTAGGCCTACTAAGCTAAAAACGATGATTGGTTTATGATTATAGATAAAATTAAACATAGGATTTCTAATTGGAATGGGAGACTTTTATCTAGAGCGGGTAGTCTTGTTTTAATTAATTTTGTTTTATCAGCTCTTCTGATCTATTGGATGTCTATGCATTTTTTTCTTGATTGGGTGATTGATAAAATAGATAAAATTAGAAGAGATTTTTTATGAAGCAGTGATAATTCAAACAGCTGCATAAAAGTTCGGTAAACTGGGAAACTATTTGTAAATTCAAGAAGGATGGAGGTTTAGGAGATATTAATTTGCGTAGTATGAATTTGTCCCTTCTAGGTAAGTGGTTATGGAAGTTTAAGGATATTAACGATAATGCCACTTGGAAAGAAATTATTTCTAAGTATTACTATAATGGTAGTAATAATCTTTATCAAATTAGTCCATCGGTTACATGTAAACAATCTTAATTTTGGAAATCTATTTTAAAATGTAATGTGATTTTTGATTTAGGCATTAATATTGTAGTTCACTCGGGTAATAATACCTCTTTTTGGCATGGCAGTTGGATTTCCGTCATTCCTCTCAGGATTGAGTTAAGAGAGTTGTATGATATTTGTAACTTTAAATATGCATTTATTTCAGAAGTTTTTTCTCCTGAAAATGACCCTCCTTGGATTTTTAGTTTTGGCAGAATTCTAGTAGGTTCTACCCTTAGGCAGCTTAATCTGCTTAACGCTAGATTAAATCTTTATAATATTGATAATGATAACGTTTATATTAGTTGGGAGTGGGATAAAAGTAAGAAATATTCTGCTAATTCTTTTTATAGATTTATTAACTTTTCGGGTGTAACTATTAATTTTTTTAAATTTATTTGGAAATCAAATGCTCCTTCTAAATCTAAAATTCATATGTGGCTAATTATGCGTGGTAAATTAAATACTATAGAATTATTAAAAAGAAAAAATATACATATTGACAATAAATGTTATTTTTGTAATAGGAATTCTGAGGATATTAAGCATGTTTACTATGATTGTATGGATACTTATTTTATTCTCATGAATACCCTTAATATTTTTGACTTTAATATTAGTACTAGAATTACTGATTGTGTTTACTATTGGAACGCTTTTAGATTTAAGTTTAATAAGGATAATAGATACTTGCTTGATACTTTATTCACTATATCTTGTTGATACATTTGGTTTGAAAGAAATCAACATATTTTTAGTAATAACAATAATCATTTCAATAAATTGATTTTTTTTAATTTCGTCTTTTTGCCTTAATTAGATTTCTAATCCTAAATATAAATTAGCTAAAATCAATCTTTTTAAGGAATATCTTAACAAGGTTAGTAATAATATTAATATATTTAAACAACACAATAATATTTTTGACATTAATTATAATAATATTAATATCTTTTCAAATTTAAATGATGATCCCTTAGTGTACCATAACTTGCTTTTAATTGAAGGGCCACAAAGACAATACTAGAATTTTTTTGTTTTTGAATTAGTTATTATTGTTCTTGTTTACAGTTCGTTAATTTTCTTCAGTTTGGACCATATTTCCTTTACTTTTTAGAACTGTTAGTTTCTGTACTAGATTATCTTTGCTTTATTTATATCTTATTTTGTTTTATTTACACATATATGTACATAAATTCTATTTATATACATATATGTGTTTCATTCTAATTATTTTCCTAGTTATGTTACAGGTTTGGGATAGATCGGATGTTAGTGTCTCTTTACAGGTGTGCAGGATAGCCATTTCCAGGATTGCTGATTGCGTCAGGTGCTACTTCCAGGTGTACCAGAGTTTTCAGAATGGATTTTTCTTTTTGGATCATTTGTCCTCCTTCTCCAGATTCGTTATTTCCTACTGAGGCAGCTACATAGAGTTTCCTTCTAGATTGAGCTGGCTTTCAGTATCTCTGGCTTTTGATACTATTCAGTCTTTTCAGGTACTTCCAACACCTTACTATCTGGTGGTGGCCATGCCGGAGCTCGATTTTGGGATGTAATGGGTGGTGGTTTTGCCGGCGCTCATTATAGGGGTACATGTGTTCTCCTTTGTTACTTGTATTTAGATTTGTCACCTGCCAGGCATGTTGGCAGCACCTTGTTATGTTCTATATATATAGTTTCGTCTGTGCTCTCCTCTTTTACTAGAGGATTACTCGTTTTTCTCAAAAAAAATGAAAGTTGTAGCCACTGGGATTTTACACAGTATAAAAAAGGAATTTCTCGATTTGGTTCTGGTTTAAGGAAGTTATGTATAATGAATAAGATGAAAAATGGATAGGAATTTATAGCCAAAGTTCACCTTCCAAATATCATGATAATTGTTTATCATGCATCACCACCCCCACCCTTCCCTTATGTTACCATACACGGCTGAAATGACACCTTCAACATATGTGTGCACATGTGGATGTCCTTTGTGTGTAAGAAGGTTGACCTTAGGATGCTTAAAGGGTAATAAAGCTAAATATCTTAGATATTTTTAACACATACACATATGTTATGTGTGTCATATGTATGTATATGTGTGCATGCGACATGTATATGCATGTACATGTATGTGTACAAGTGAATAAACAATGTTTTAATGACTTTGAACAACCTCCGTTGGTTAAACCTTTGAAAATTGAGAAGCCGATTTCCGATCACATTTTCACATGTAAAAAAATTTTGAAAACTAATTTCTCATCATCATTAATTAATTAAAATCATCTCGTTTGAATTATAAAACTATATAAATCAATATAAACAATAATTTACAAAAAGTGTTATTATATTAATAAAGTGATATCAGTTTTCCTTATATCAAATCAAATATATACTTTACAAAACAATATAAGTGGTTTATTATCACTGTATAACTATTTAAAATAAAATATTATCATTCAAAACAATTATTGAATAATTAAAATAATTATTAAATCATTACATCTCAATTAAGTTTCATAAATAATTATTAAATATAATGACCTCATTAATGATGTCATAAATACATTTTATTTTTCAAAAATAAAATAAATAATTTTATTTCCTATTCTTGTTTAGATATAACAATAAGTGTATGTATCCAGCTCCGTGCAAGACGCTTAATGTTTATAGAGCAGTTTATTGATAAAACAGTTTTCAGTCATTTTATCGGTATTTTTCCAAAGTACATTTTTTTAGATTCTTATTCAAAATTATTATCTATTATTAATAACATCGTAATCTACGTTAAAAAACTTATATTTGAATATTTTAAAAATAAACATAATTTATAAAAGTGATAAATTCACGGGTCCTTACAGACTTCCTCCCTTAAAAGAATTTCGTCCCCGAAATTACACTAAAACAAAAACCAAAGGTATTTGCCCAAAATATTTACTTTTTAACATACATTCATATGATGTATACAAATTATCCGATTTGATCTACTATTTGAATCCACAACTTTACTTCGGAACTAGTATTGATCCTTTAATCCTCTAGTGTGGATTATGATAGGCTTTCCAATTGGAAATTTTAGTTTTCCTTACATTGCCCTCGACTATGATAGAAAACATAAGTACCCAAACACAAGCCCACATCAATGTTCATCGTCAAAAATCAAGTGATAAATCCTTTTTTCGGACTGGTATAAACACCTACAAGTTTCGTACTCAAATCATAGACCAAAATCATATGACAAAATGATCTATGTATGACATACATACTTATTAACATTCAAAATTGTTTATGAAAACATTTCATAAAATCTTAATTTGTAACAAACTCTTTTATAAAGATAATCATTTCCATATATTTCTTTTTAAAGGAAAACATTTTATTCCAAAAGATAAACATTTTTTCCATAAACATCATTCACTATATCACATTTTCCTCAGGTGTTTTCAAAATCTATCTGTGTACAATTTCTTTTCTATAACCATATCATAATAGTTTCTGAAGAAAAAAACCCACTTTCAATATATTTTATTAAATTGATAAATTATCCCCTTCCAAAAAAACCGTTTAAAAAATAATTTTCCTTTTAACTTAGATGTTATTTATTAAACAATTTGTAGACAAATTATGAAACTAAATTCACGAGGTGTTTGAGTTTAAACTTTCAAATCAAACAACAGATCAATCAATGATAATACTTGAATATTATCATTTCCTTAACAACCAAACACTACACAGACAACTATATCATATATATTCAAAATATATTCCTAGGTAAAATTATTTTATTTACTAATTTTTCAAAACAAAAATCATCTTTATATAGCATTAACAAATACGCACTCATATATAATACTCTCAACTCATTCTAGGGTGTTACTAATCCTATATTTAACGAGTTACTCATCCTAGGGTATTACTAACCCTATCTTTAACAAAACCTTACCCCTATCAAGCTCCGATGTTCCGTCAACCTAAGCTCCAACACCAAATGTAACGAAAGGGATTTTGACCCTCGAAAGTGGACACTAATGCATTGTCGGTATTCACGTGCTGCAAATTCAAGTGCCGAAAAAACCAATTGTTAGAGGATAAAGAAAATAAAGACAAAACTGAATCTCACACGAATGGAATAACGTATATTATTTCAATATATAATCTTTACAACGGAAAATTAAATACCATATATGAGTCTAATCTAAAATCATCCTAGATAGTTATAAATCTCTATCCATATAATTGCTAAAAAATAATAATACAAATGCAGTGGAAAAATAGAATAGGTCCATGCGTTGATGAAGATCTCCAGGTCTCCTTTGGAAACTCCAAGCGTCTTCAGCTAATCCTGAAACTACTCAGATCTGACCCGAGTATTAATAATTCCTGGATCAAGCATGATAAACCATCATGAGACACAATTTATAAATTTGTACGAAAGTCTTATAGATTAACTTTTTGATCGAACAAAACCCTTTTTGAAAAAGAAGAGTGTCTTATAAGACCACGCCGCACATAATACGGATGGGTTTTTTACCTTATGATAATCGAATCATTTTATATTTAAAAAATTAATATTACTATTGTTGACGTTGCTTTGAAAATCCTTTCCAAGTAAATATATATAAAAACTTGTTAAATTTGTTACATTATTAAATTCCAGCATACTAGGCTAACAAAATAGGTTTTATAATAAAATTCAAAAGCACTTATTGGAATTAGGTTTCCAACATGATAGGAAACTAGTGCCCATTTCCTATGAAATCCACGAATAAACAACTAGCACCTCAGTGGCTATTCACTTATCTCAAGCAAGCCTCTGAACTATGATGGATACACTACCATGGAATAGTGTATTACTCATTTGCTATACTTGTTCTCCATCAAGCCTCCAATACATGTCTATAAGGCTTAAATGCCTTAAGGCCCAGATTCAACTGGTCATCTCCATACTCACTAAATCGATAACCGGAAATATTGATCAGACCACATCATTATCCGTATCATCTTCGAGGTGTGAGGCTCGTATTGAGGCTACGCTCAACTTCTACAAGCCATGCTTCATTACACAAAAAGCCTTGCTTTTTCTTTATCATAACATGCTCTACATTGAATGCCACATTGTCATTTCTAGAAACATACTATTGATTTCCATGACTATACAACCTCTGATCTCATACATCTCAGAGAAGGGTGTTAAGTGTAAGAGAGTTATCTCGTATACCACCAAAAAGATATATGTTTGTAGAGATCAATATATGTGGTCTTGCAAATGCAATGTCAGATACTCATCTATACAAGTTATTCAGGAAAAGGACAAACCAATGGCTCTCCCTACCACATCCTACTAGGAATTACTCCTAGGAATAATAGCAAATAATCCTTGCCTTCAAAGATTTTTAGAGCAAAGGAACTAGTGTTATTTATTTTATTCTAAGAGCTAATCGGAGATTATCAAAAAGTAGTCCTTCCGAAATGATGATCTTATGTCTTCAAGATCATTATCTTCAATATGTCTTCACTTTCGATTGTGTATAATGGTTTGAAGTGGTTTTTGGATAGCAAGTCCAATTATGGTTTCTTCAAACCAATTATCGATAAAAAGATGCCAGGTAATTATTATTTGACTAATTCATTTGGTT
The DNA here is from genome assembly GCA_030765085.1 of Allium cepa. NCBI lineage: Eukaryota > Viridiplantae > Streptophyta > Magnoliopsida > Asparagales > Amaryllidaceae > Allium > Allium cepa. Next base: position 376,967,024 of record CM060931.1, read on the forward strand.
TATCAAAAATATCCTTTAAGGATATATAACTTTCAAACTTTTCATTAAACCTCTCATTTAACTTTGAAAATACCAAATTGTTTCTTCTATTTCATACTTAAAAACATAATTGAATAAAAAGGGATCCACGGAAATTATACTAATTTTACTCAATATCAATTCCCGTATTCAACAAGTACTATCTGTCGAATCATGGTGAAATCACCTTTTAGATTCATACTATTAGTGTGAGTTCCTTCCTCGGAAGTTAACACTAGGAATAAGAAGACTATCTCCATATAATCCAAGTAGTATTAAATTAAATTAATAAATTTTGAATCTCTTATTCTTGTCTCATTTTCGGCATTTCGACCTAATTTATCCCTCGTCCAGGAAAGAGACCAGGTGAGGCAGGGCACTGGTTGCTCCTAAATATCTCCTTAGGTTAAGCACCCCACATCCAGATCTCACGAGTAGAAAAATCCAGTCTACTCATCGGCTTTTAGAGCCAAGGTTAAATCGCTTTATTATAACAGCTTTTCTTCAAATCATTTATTTAAACTCTTTTAAATAAATGATAAAACCTCCAAATAATTATTAAAACACTAATTTATTCATTTGAAAACATTTATAAAAGATTTTGAAAAGAACTGTTAAATGGACCGATCATGATTCGGTCCACCTGTCATGACCTGGGCAAAGATCCAGGTCATGTCTTTTCGAGCTTCGTTTGTCTCGTTCGCTCCTCCATTTGTTTGGTTGATAGGTTGAATGTAATTGCTTATTTTGATACATTTTTCATTCCATTTTCAGCATTATTTCTAGATTTTGATTTCATGAATTAGTGAATTTGTTTTGGAATGATCTATGACAAAGGGTCCATAGCACAACACTAAAATTCTATCCTATGTTTTCAACAAGGATTTTCAAAGGAATTGATTTTCAAACCAAACCATTTCTTCTAAATCTTTTTGAGTATAAAATTATGTTATTTATAAAAAATATTTGAATGGGTAAATATACATATAAGTATATTTATTTAGAATTTATTTATTATTTTATAATAAAAATTAAATTTTGAATATAAACAAGGTTATTTCTAATTAAAGGTTTAAATACCTATATGGATTTGTATAAGAGTAATTATGGATTTATAAATTACAAGGATTTTTATATATATGCTTTGGAATATGATTTATTAACTGAATATTTTATACGAAATTTAGGACAACTATTTATATACAAGTGCATTTTTGGAATAATTCGGATTTATGTAATATTTCATCAAATAGCGAATATCTATATAAAGTTAAATACTAATCAAGTTATGGATTTGTTTTATAAAGGATCTTGGAAGTATTATTCTATATAAAGTAATTTTGAAAAGCTATTTTATATATTAAAATTTATATTTAATTAATTTCGAACCTTATACCCTTATATGATTTTATGGCATTAGGCATTTCCATTCGATTTTGGAATTTTAAATAAAAATATGTTTTGAGAACCTTATTTCTATTAATTGAGAAATACTAATAATCGACTTAGTATTATCAATTGGTTTAAATACTTTCGAATAATGCTTCGTCAAATATAGTATAACTCACTGAATAGAATGTTTGAGTGGAACTTTCTAGCCCATTAGCGAGTACTTGAATTTCACCATGTAGTATGGATGCCTTGGTTAAATTCTTATGTTTGCTATTAAGAAGTATTTAATACTTTAGGGTTGTATTCTCTTTTGGTGCTTGGTGGGATCAATAGATTCTTATAACTTGGTGTATCCACTATATGATCATTAACTAAAATATGTCTATGGTTAACTAATTGCCTGGCTCCATGAATGTTCGTAGTCATACCTAATCAAAAAAGATATTATCCAACCACATCTCAAGTGGTTGTAGTAAAATCTGGCATGTTGATCCTTTGGCTTTCCTCACATGAATAGCTAAATAAGTCCAACATTGATTCCTTCAGACATGTCAATTGCGCAAATATGCCCATAGTGGCTCGGGCGGATTTCTCGTATCTGAAGGCTAGTTGTTTGTTCCATAAATCCTCATTGACCTAAATAACCCAATTTTCACCCATAAAAAATTTGTGCCAATGGATTAATTCAATCTAAAATTTAAGATGAAGGGTCTAGACCAAAAAAAGTTTCCCCTGTAAGGCTTGTTGGAAAACTTGTTGTAAGGCCTGATTAATTGCTCTTTGTTTTTCAAAATGAAGGTATCATCTTTGTAATTTTCTAATTGTTCCAAACTCTCAAAATTCGCATTAATCAAATTTACTTTTTCTTATTTTATCTCAAAGTATCCATTTATTCGATATTCCTTTACTTCCATTTCCACCATTAGAGCGTAAGCTAATAATGATGCATTCGGCTACTGGACTCCTACCATATAGGGTGCAGTACTCCGCTACTTTGCCTAGCAGCACCACGCTTGTATTTATCTCCCACAATCCATTTTCACAGTTTAGATTACTCCTATTTCGCTCGCAGCTGCTACGGGAATCGCTATTGCTTTCTTTTCCTATGGCTACTAAGATGTTTCAGTTCGCCAGGTTGTCTCTTTCCTGTCCATGGATTCAGGAAATGTAGTTCAGGTTTTCCAGTTGTATCATAATATGTGAGATTTACTACCTTCTAGTAAATACCTGGATTTAGCTATATGCAATGGGACATTTGGTTTAAGTTCTTGTGATTATTAACAGCGACGGTATCTAACACTATAGAGTGTATTCCTTTTGGTGCTCGGTGGGACCGATAGATCCTCAAGGAGTATTCTTCTGGATTCTTTAAAATATTTTGTGTTGTGTTATGTATTCTATGATCATCTTAATCGGTAGGGACTACCCTTGTGATTGGCTCGGTCTGTTTCACGTAAAGATGATCCTTAGTATCATATTGATACAAGTGATATGTGACGGTTCGAATTTTTCGCGTTCGAAAATCGACATCCATACTTTACATTGTACTCGAATGCCGCAGATTCGACCGTTCAAATTCGAGTCGCCGGAGCTTATAACACATTAAGTAAATAACACAGCGGAAGAAATGAATAATATATTACATATACAGCATTTGATACAATAACTGATACAACAGAATGATACAACGAACATCAATATACATCAGAGTTACAAGAAATAGCAGCGGAAAGAAAAAGATAACACTAGCAGCGGAACAAAATCTCCAAAATAGTCTTCAAGAAAGAACTCCAGCATCAGTAATCTCCATCTCCAAAGCACCAATCCAGAAATAGCTTGTACTCCCAATCAAGATGAACAGAAGCAACTCTAGAGCCAAATCCTAAGGCTGAAAGCTATCGAATCTACACCTACTATAGATTATCTGAAAACCCCAACTCTAGACTGCCCGTGTGGGAAAATAGTGGGCACCCAGAGTTTAGGAAAAGAACAATAAACTCCAAGTCAGTCATGGGACTGGTATGAGCAAACAAAAACATTTGGTCTTTTAAAACAAACAACAGAATTTAAATTTGAAATCCGCAATGCTTTTTAGAAAATGAAACTACCATAAGGCCTCCCGCCACACACACAATGCAAACGCAGACTTGGAGGAGATTTCTCCTTATGATAGTCAAATATGCTTACTACGCAAAAATCAAATCATTTTTGATATTATTATTAGTGCATAGTGTAGAAAACAATTTCGAAAGTAGAATATAAATCCTAGCCAACATAGACATTCCGAACTATGCCTATTATAGCTACCATCCAAACAGTGGTGACCACCATAAGTGAATGGTAGGTAATACAACTAAAACCGTACAAGGCACGTATTGGATGAATGGATTTCCAACAAATGGTCAGGCTAAGGAACTTCCTACTGTCTATGGGATCGCCTCTGGCGGGACGTCCCGAGAACTAACGTTACGGTTAGATCTCTGCCAACACAAGGCCGGGTTACCTCTGTAACTAGGTAACTACTACACGAATATGTCATCCCCCGGTCCTTTGGGACCTTTATCCGAGCGCGCGCAACAACCACAAAGTATCACAAAGTAATAGATCTGCAGTATCCACATGAGTAAGTATCTGGGCTCCATACCATGATACCACCCTTTACCAGAAGGGAATGACACACCCTAAAGGGCGCGACCCTCATAACCTTGCCGCATCTTTCCTGTTTCGACCATTTCCGGGGTGTGAGGTCCTGATGCAGTCTCATCCACAAAGCTACGCTTTGTGCAACAAAGCCATGCTTTGGGTCAACAGATGACCAAAGCAATGATCACAAAGATAAATGATCAAACAAATGATCATATCACAAATGATCAACCAATGATCATCACACAGCAGCACTCAGCACGCCACATTACCAAATTGGGAATATCACTGATAAATATCAACTACATAACCTCTGAGCTCGTACGTCTCAGAGAAGGGTGTTAAGCTGAGAGAATAAATTCTCCGCCACCAGGCAGAAATGTATTTGATAGAAATCAGTTAACATCTCAAAGTGTAATGTCGGACATACAACCATACAAGTCTGTTCCGGGTTCGAACAGAACCGAAGGCACTTTCGAAGAAGCCCTTGCAAATCCGGATAATCCCTAATCACGTCCGGACTTCCCATCACATATGGAGATCTCTATACCGGGGATCAGCCAGTGCAGAGACAATCGACGAGTTACCCTTTTGTTTTCGGAAATATCCGGTCTTCACCACCGGTCTTCAATTGCTATCCATAACGTCGTATCACTATTCGGAATGGGCTATATGACACTAGGTCCTCTCCCGGCTAAACCGAATAATGAGCGCCATATTTTAAAACATATGGATATGGGATTTTAGTTAAGTCACAACTTATAAAATCCAAAACTTTTCTTTCAAATGGTTAAGCAAATTACCATTTTAAATCTTTAAACAAAAAGATTTATTACACAAAGTTTCGCCTAATTTCACAAAGATCTATTCATAGATTTCAAAACAACTTCCATTTCAATTGGATTAACTCAATAAATCTTTAAATTAAAGATTTAATTTATAGCTTTCAAAAATCCGTTCCAAAGATTTATTAATAACTCGGAAAACCATTTTCATTTCAACTTGAATTCCTTTTAACACACATTGAAAATCCATTTCTTATATGAAAGCTTCTATTATTTGAAAACGACAGTTTTCGTTTCAGAAAAGTCCGATTTATACAAGTTGAAATCTTGGTTTAAATTTAAATTCCAAACATCACTTTTTAAAAGGGTTTAAAAACCCATATAAATCCATTTATAAGATGGATAACTTTTTAAAACCCTAGTTTCCCAATCATAGAATTCAATTCAATTATTGAATTCAAATTTAACTCAAATTATTTAAATTTCAAAACTCAATTAAGTTATTCACATAACTTTTATTTTTTTGAAATTCATTTTTTTCAAAAACTTCAATTCTAATTCCAAAACTATTTTGGATTCAAAAATTCAAATTTTAAAACAATTTCAAAATCTGTGACTTAACCCATTTCCACGTGCAATCCATATTTGTGTGTGTATAAGTGTGGTCCAGTGGTTCAACACAATAGTGCACAACATCATCATCACAGATTCAATCATAAAGATAAGCAGTATAACCCATAGCGCTTATTTATATTCACAGGTTCATAGATAAAGTAAGTTATCAATCAAAAAAAATTCACTAATATGATTCGATGTGGGTTTCGGATAACCAGCTGGAATCCGACTCCCTGTCGCATCGAAATTCAAATGTCGTTTTACGGGTCAAAGGGTTTCATATACATACAACAGTATATTCATCACAAATATAGCAGATCGGCACAAAGTATCACATAGCATCACATCACATATCAAATATATCAATCCATCACACAACATTCAATAACAATCAGCATCTACAATTAAGATGAATAAACTGGGTGGTTTTAAATTTATTACCTACATGATTACTTTCATTTATTATTCCTAATTAAATAACTATCCATATTTATTCAATTAATAAATCTTCAATTAATTTAAAATCTAATATCATTCAATAAATGATTTCTTAATTATAAATTAATTATTCTAAGAAAAATTAATCTTAAACTTTAATTAATCAAATTAAAACCCTTAATTACTTTAATTAATTATCCATTTCATTAATTAATTAATTATATTAATTATCCATTTGTACTACCTTAATATTAAATGAATTACAAATCATTATACTTTTCTTTATCTTTAGATAAACATTCCTTATTTAAATTATGCATTTTTTTAAAACAAAATGTTTTTTTTAATTTACATTAAATTCCATTTAACATTTTCTTTAAACTCAAGACTCAAATTTGTCTTAAATAAGAGTTTAAAACAATACACAACTTAATCTTATATGTTTAAAAGAAACATATACTTTATTAATAAGTTTAAACAATTTAGATTTCAATTCAACTTGAATTCAAATAAATTTAAAAATTGCTTTAAAATCTCAAAACTGAAATATAACTTCCATTTTCAATTTAGTTTAAACTCTTCCTACAATTTCACCTTCAATTCAAATGTAAATCATTTGAAAGCAATTTAAATTTAAATTCTTTACTTTAAAACTGAAGTTTAAAAAAATTTAAATCCAGATTTAAAAACTCAGTTTTCAATTCATTTGAATTCCTAACCTTCCATTCCAAATACAAATCACATATGCATTTATACTTGAGATTTTCAAATCAAATTTAAATTTAAAACACAATATGGTTTCAAATTTCAGACAATTAAAATTTGAATTCATTTTCAAATTCCAAACTAAAACTCAGTTTAAATCTCCACCCTAAAAAAATATTTAAACTTATCTTCACATTTAAACAGAAACAGTTTCTGTTTTATTAAAAAGAAAATCAAACTTTGAATTTTCCTGAAATTAAATAATTTCAGAAGAACAGAATTCAACTTATTTGAATTCATATTTGAATTGAGTTTCAAAAACCTAAGTTAAATTGTAGTTTGCATTTAATTCAAACCTTAAAAAAAACTGGAAACAGGCTCATGTTCCCCTTTCTTTTTTTTCTTTTTATTTTAAACCAATTTAAAATTTCTGCATTTAAATTATTACAAAATAATAATTCAAACAATTTGAATTCATCCCTAGGTTCAATTTTAAATCCTAAGTTCAAATTTCCATTTTAGTTTAAACTTGATTCTTAAAATTATAAAAAAAAACAGAACAGGTCTGTTAAATAAAACCTGAAACAATGCAACTTAATCTTATTTGAATTCTTGCATTTAAATTATTACAACATCAGAATTCAAATATTTTGAATTCATCTTCATATTCAAATTTCAGATTTAATCTAAACTTGGCTTTTTAAAATCAAAAAAAACAGAACAGTAACAGTTTCTGTCAAATTTAAAACCCTTTACATTATTGAATTTAAAATGTTTTCAAATTTCATGTTTGAATTATTTGAATCTATACTAAATTCAGGTTCCAACTGAATTCAAATTTCAAGTTTAGATTCCTATTATTACTACAACTTTATTCTTTTAAAAACCTGGAAAATAATTCTGTTTCTTAGTCCTGAAACAAAACACACAAAATTCCCTTAATTATTTCAAAGAAATTTAAATTCAAACTATTTGAATTCATCCTTAGCTTCAAGTTTGATTCTAAGTTCAAAATTTCAGATTTCATTTAAACTTTATTTTTAAAAATTCTTAAAACAGAACTGCTCTGTTGATAAACCTGAAACAATGCAAACTCCTGCAACAAAAATTCTACTTCGGGTCAATACAGCATTTACTTCGAGTTTTCTCACAGAAATCCCAAGTCAATCCCGAGACTAAAAACACTGCAATCTAAACAACATCAAAACCTGGAACAAAGCAACCCAGTGTCAAACCCAAAATTCCACTTCAATTCATCACTTAAAATCATAATTTTACTATTAAAATTCAACATTTATGAGCACAAATCAGATTGCATGATCAAAACAAAGAATTAAATCATTTGATTTTTTTAACATTAAAAGATCATTACTGTAAATTCTCAATTTCCAATAACTTATTTGTTATTTTTACTTATTTACATTTTTATAAAAAATGTTATACTCATATAAACATTATTCATTCAATAATCATACCCTAGAATGTTTTGTGTTGAGATAATTTAAATTTCCAAATAGGTTTTTAAAAAAAACTGGAAAGTGTGTATAGAGGCAAACTTCTGCCTATTTTCAGACATGAACATCATATTCAAGCATATATATATACTTCTCACAATTCTATCTCAAGCATGATCACAAGCAATCAACAATAACCAGATTCAAACAATAGGCATACTGTTTTTTTCACAGGCATTTCAAAATAAAGATGATGAGGTTTGCTCACCTATTTTTGAAGAATCAGAGGAGAAGATTGAGTTTTGAAACTCTGGACCATGCAACTTTCCAAACTGCTCTTCTTTTTGTTTGTTGTTGATTCAAGATTTTTTTTTTTTGATAATATGTTTGACTCCAGGTTGCAACTGACCTTGAATTGATTTTTAGATGAATTACTTGCTTAAATCTTTCAACAACAAAAATTCTTACTCAAAATTTCTGAAAGTATTTACTTACAGTTTTGTTTATTTTTTTTTTCTTTTTGAAACAGAGGAAAACCCTGGATTGCAAACTTGAAAACTTGATTACTGATCTGCTACTTGTTGATCTTTGCTTGAACTTTGAATTGAAACTTGTTGAAGCTATTGGAATTGAATCTTGATTGTTGTTTTGAAATCTTAAACCTGAATGCTTTGATCCAGGTTGAAGGTTGTTAATTACTTCAGACTTTTGATTTGCATTGTTTCTGGAATTTCCAGTTTGAAGCTTGCTGATTTTTGAACCTGTTTTTGATTCAACTTTGAATCTAGTTTGATTTTTATATTTCCAGGTTAATGTTTGAATACAGCATGGTTTGTTGTTTTTTTTTTTTTCCATGCTTGTTTTCAGATTTGTGGTCGTTTTAAACTTGATTTTCAGATCTGAGCAAATTTTGTTTTTGATAAAGATGAAAACAACTTGACTTGTCTTTTCTTCTTTTTCATGTTTCCAAAGATCAAATCCAAAAGAATAGATTTCCTTGCCACTTGTAAGTTAAAATATGAATTCTCTTACACTTGTTTGAATTCAACTAAATTTATTTTTTCAGCCCTTACTTTATTTTTAATGTGTAAACATGTAAGATCTAAAGGTATGATTACATTGTTTGTACATATACATATGTAATATATATATTTTTCATGTTCTACCTCTTTTGTATTATTGATTTGTAAATATGGAAGTGATTTGTATTATTTATATTTTCATTCTCCTAACATTTGTAAAAAATTTACATTTCAAATTTTGGAAATATAAAACTATATTCTTCTCCAGAAGAAGATGTATTTTTTTAAATCTTTTAATCAAATCAAATAAAAAAGTATATAATAGGGTTGAATTAAAATTCTGAAATAGCTTTTGTAATTTTTTATTTATTCATATCAATTTTATAATATTACTTTTTAAACCAATATTATTTTTTAAGCTTAGTTTTATATCATTTATATCTAATTCAAAATAAAATTTTCAAAAGAAATATTACCAATTTCTACTAGTATAAATTATGTGGTTTTCAAATCCAATTTTATAAATATATACATTTTGAATTTTCAAAAATCAAAATCTTATTTAAAATTTTAACTTTCAATATATACATATTTATTCAAATTATAGTGCATATTCATCTCAAATAAAATTATCCTTAAATTCCCACCAAATTTCTATTTATAATCTAAAATTTTAAGTTAATTTTGGAAATCTCAAATTAATTCACAATTAAATTCACAGTTTAAATTCAAAATCAATTTAATTATTGAATTATTTTGGCTAATATTTCAGGAATGTTACATGATACTAGATTTGTTGTTTTCCACAGTACGAACGATCTTTATGATCGGTATGAACGATCAAATTGATCGGTGTGAATTGTTTCGATTTTTATGACTTTCTAATGTTATGTGATTTAAATATTATTGTGCTTTGTGATAAGTTCGGAGTTAATCCATTTACGTAATTAGTTTACATTTATAATGCCATATACCTTATGATATATCTTGTTCCTACCCTCTTCGGTAGGTGTGTTAGCAGATGACAGACATTTTGACCTTTCAGATTATCTTCTGTAGGATATTTGTGTATTGTAATATGGGATATATTATTTGAGATAGTGACTTATTTTGGATGTATAGTTTGTGAGTCTAGCATTACATTTCGTAGACTCGTAGTATGTATTGTATATGATGTATATTATCCACTATGATATGTGAATGTTGTCTATATGATATACTGTTTTGATTTTTGAGAAACCAATGTGTTTATTTCTTTGAACTGAGACTGTTTATGTCAAAAATCCCATTCCAGATATTTATCAAAATTAGTAAGTATGACATATCAATGTAAGATTAAAGATGTATTCACACTTGATCGCTCTTAACAAGCCATATTCTACGTATTATTAGAAGAAATTATTTATAATGTTCTTTAATAATAATTGTATCGCAATGGGGTCGTTACAGTGTAATTGTAAAAGCAGTTTACTATCGAGATATATACTCGCTATATTCTTAGGCTTATCCAATTTTGGGATGTCTGACCTTCATGTTGAATTCAAGTGGGTTGTTATTGGATTTTAGGCATACTATAGGTTGTTGTCCTATATTATATAAGTTGGCTAATTTGTTGGGTGCTTGTGTACATGTTTATGTAAAAACAATAAGTTGTGTAGATTGTAATGCTAATTTATCTTCCTATTAACACCATGCCATTGCTGTTATTTCTTACTCAAAGTTTATGTCCGACCCCTTCTTTATTTTCCTCTTTATACGTATTTTACGGGCTTATGGGGTAGTACGGATGTGTGACTAGAGTAAGATATGTGAAGAAGATGACCATGCATGCTAAAGTTATTTTATTTTCATTCACTATATCCATATCTTATTATACTAGTCATATATTTATTTATTTATTTGTATTTCCAATCATTTACTATGAATTTTTCCTAGTTTGTTTCTTATATTTGGTCATATTTGTTTTAGCAAATATTTGACTTATTTCGATTATATATGTTTTACTCCTTCCGTTGTGAGATGTGAAAGTGTAGACTTTTAAAGTTTATGTTTATCTCTATACTATACAAACGATCTCAACCTAACGACCTGTCCTTCTTGGCACAAAGCAAGTTTGAATGTCGCTTTTAGATGTTGAAATGGTGTATCTAAAAGGGCGAGTGGTTATATCTCTTCTTTTTTCTTTCATCATCTGTTGGTTCCTTTACTAGTTTATGCCAATCAACGGTACTTCCTTCATCCGAGCTAGATGGAAAACTTCCTCTACCTTCATGATCCTTAGGGCGAGGTCCATCTCCTTACAAAGGTTTCTTACTCTTTACAAATTGCTTTTGTAATTCCGTCATAACAACATGCTGCATTGCTTATGTCTTTCGATCCTACATCTAAGACTTGCTTTGCCACCAAATGCATTGGAGATTGAATAGTTTCTTTATTATATCTATAATGTTCTCTAAAGGTTTCTTCTTCAGTAACATTCTTATTCACATTCTATTATGGTCACATCTCCGTCGGATCTCTTGGGGATTTTTTTTCACATCCTAATATCAAACCAAGATTCGACCTGATCTCCAATCTCTCAATGAAAACACTAAAAAACTCTTAGCTTTTATTTTGGGTTAATACCCCCAATCAATAAAAAAGTAGTAGATAAGTGAACTATTATAGGGATAAAAACGAATAAGAAAAGGGGACATGATATTTTCAGCAAGGGCCTACATCCACTTTTGAAACGACCCGTGAATTTCGTTAATTTAAGTTGTTATATTAATAAGATTTTTGAATTAAATTTATGAAGAAATATAATTGTTATAGTTTGTAATGAAGTAAATGTTAAGAATTAACCTATGAAATATTATATTGATTAAAATAGATTTGATTAAAAAGGTTAAATTGAATAAACCCTATTTATTGGAAACTAAATTATTGGTATGCAAATTTATAATAAATGAGTTTATTTCAAGAAATTGAAATTTGATATTATAGTGAATTGGAATTAATATAAAAATGGAAATAATGAATAGGTAAGGTCAAATTGACTGCATCTAATAAATTGGGGAATAAAATTCATTAAAGGCAATTTATTTATTATGTTAATGTAAATTATGATAAATTTGAAATTAATGTTAATTCCATTCATACTTGTGAATCAATTGGACCTAAATGAGCCTTAATGTTATATTAATAAGAATTAACACATTAACTAAATTTGTGTACACCCTAATTAATTGAAACAGATGGTAAGTTAGGATTGATTGAAATTAGTAAATTGGGAAAGGAATTCAAAATTATGTAACTGATGAAGAATATGTAATAAATTGTAAATTTATAAAATCAATGTCCGTTAAGTAGTTATAATATTTATAGTTGATAATAAACGTTACTTTAGTGATTATTAATATAATAATGGTAACAAGTATTGTATGTTAACCATTTATAGTATATTAAATTTTAACTGATAATCAATTGCAATAAATATAAATAAATTTTACGTTAACATTAATTGAAGTAATATTTGAAATTAATGTCAATTTTATTTATAATATAACTATTGGTTGATATAAAGAATGTAAATCAAAATTTATTAATTTATTTGAATGTAAGTAACATGTGTTGTATATAATGAATTAGTATAATAAATGGTAATTATATAAAAACATAAATATTTAAGAACTGAAACGGTTGCTTGATAATAGGGATTCATGGGTGTAATTAAAGGCATGGTAACACTTGTATAAGTTACCTGTTTATTTCGTTTAATATTAAAATTTGTGGTTATTAATGCAATAACTACGAACCAATGAAAATTCATCCAATTGATAATAGGAGCAGAACGGTGTATGCAATCAAATTTCAACACTTGTCCGTTAAGGATAGCTTAAATGTAATTTAACGTTAATAGGGTCTAATAAATTAGAATGGGTAATCAATTGCAACTTATCTAATTAAAGGTTGTATTAGTAAATATGGGTAGTAATGGGTAATAATGTATTGCTAATGGGGTATGAGTGAATAGATGATTTAAATTAAAGGAAATGATGGTAATGTTATTCACTTTGGACAATTTGTTAAATTTTAAGGAATGGAAATAGAGTTTTATCAATATATTGGAATTTAATTTCTGATAATAAGATAAATTGAAATTAAATGAAATTGTAATAGCTAAATAATATGTTATTTGAAATTTGGATGGAATATGAGAATATTTTATGCAATAGTTTGAATCCAATGTTAAATCCATCTAATCGATAATTTCTGTAATTGAATGGAATTGAGGAAATTACTGAAATCGATAAGTTAATCAAAATTTAAATTGACTTTTAAATTTTTTAAAACATTTTAATTGATAGAGAAATATAAAAGTGATAAAATTGGTCATTTTAGAATTTAAATTTAAGTCGGATTTTATTAATTTATTTAATTAATAGAAAAATAGCCATTTTGGCCACTGACTCGGATTTCGACGAAACTAGTTTCATCGGATCCGTAACGGTGAATTATTGTAGGATTTCAAGTTTCGTAGCGATCGGGCTTGTCGTTTGATCGCACGGACTCAAAACGCCTTGAAATTTATGAAATTGAAATCAATTTGAAAAATATTGATTTGAGCATAACTTATTCATACGATGGAATTTGGACTTGAAACTTGTTCCATCGCGTTCAAAATATTTTAAAACATCTACTTTGATATATGGGTTGACCCAATTTCGTTCCGGAGTCGAAACGGGCTTTTCGGGCCATATATCGTCCAACGCGTACATCTATTTGATCCGATCCATTCTTTTCCAACCTTGTCTAAAAATATATCGTTATAAACCCTAATTCCCCTCGATTTCATTTTTCTGTACGTATATCTCAACTCTCTCCTCCTCAATGGAAGACAACATAATTTCAGATGCAATACCAACTCAAATCCAAAGATAAAAATTCAAAGTCCTCAGAAAAATATGGAAAAAATATATGTTGAAGCTCTCAATGAGCGTAATCTACTGGTACTATCCGTTTTTTGATTCGTCACACCGTTTATCAAGAAATCATAAATTTATTTTCGGCCGTTCATTGTTAGTTGTGTGTTTTAACGGCGGATCGTCAGAGTTGTCTCGATCGAAAGGCATGGGGCATAGAAGGCGACTAGCGGAGCCGACCCATATGGTTGATTTGTCTAGAAGGATGGCCGATTCACCAGAAATCGATGGAGAAAAGGGGCAAAACTGTTCGTTCTCGGGCGAACTGGGGGAGGCCGCGATCAAGCCTTGGAGGCGGTGGAGGGTGGGCGACTCGGTGGAGCAACCTGATCTTGGTGCGCTCGCATGTGGAAGCCTCGAAAATTTATGAAATTAGCGGCGGCGGTTAGGGTTTCTAGGGGGTGGAGTAAGGGGGAAGACATTTTTGCTTGTGTGGCCCTGTAAACGTGAAGTTGAGTGATGTGGATGGTTAGTAGTTTGCTTTTTATTTTATTTTGATTTTTAATTTAATTCTTAAACGTTTTAACTTATAACTTTCTCATACGAACTCCGTTTCATGCGCGGTTTCTTGTGTTAGGATCGTATTTAGACATTTTGGCAATTGTTTGGACAAATTCTGAGGCTGTCGAATTTTTGAGTTTAAATTGGATTTAAATTCAATTTAAATTCAAAAGGTGAGTGTTTTAACCCACTCACTATTTCTAAAATTTCTTATGTTTGTTAAATTGATTTATAATGTGTTTAAAAATATATTTACAACTGTTTGGCATATATTTCATCATTATTTCAGTTAAATTGCATTCATTAAATTTATGTGTTATTTAATTCATTATTGCATATACACTGCCAGTTAAATTTCTCGATAAATTTATTTTTGCATATAAACTGATAGTTAAATTATTAGTTAATTTATTGTGCATATAAACAGCCAGTTAAATTATCAGTTAATTTATTTTGCATAATAAACTGCCAGTAAATGCCTATTATTTATTACCTGTTATATATTGATGTATTGTTTGTATTTGATGATGGTTTTGATAAATGGTTGATGGATGAATGGATGTTGTATTTTATATTGTTATAAACTGTAAGTTATTACGCATTTCATCTCATTCAGGGTTGTGGTTTGAAATGATGTACAACCGCATTTTTTATCTTTAAATTGCGGACTGAAATGATAAATATCTGTATCACTTGACCATAGGATAGAAAATTTTATACAGGCACCGTGGTATATATATATATATATATATATATAATTTTTTTAAATAATTTTTCTATGGTTTTGTAAAGAAATATATATGGTTTTATGAATATTTATTTCGGATATTTGATAAAGGTTGTTTTATATATAGTTAAATTCTTGGTTTTAAGCTATGTATAGAATTGTTTTAAGTATGAAGTAAAATAATAAAGTTGATTTTATAAAAATATATGATGGATAAGTATTTACTTAAATTATATTCTAATATGGAGTTTAAATTGATTTTTTTCAAATCAAAGTTGAGAAGATAGTTTGAAATTGATTTGAGATTTTATTTAATTAAGATCTTATTGAAATTTAGATCTAAAAGGAATATGGTGTTATAGCTAAATTCGGGTTTAAGAGGATTTAAGTGAATATATCCAGTCTACATAAATTGAAGAATATTCAATTATTGAATTTGAAAGTTTTGTTTAAAGAATTTATTAAGTATTTCAAAACTAAATAATAGTAAAGTAAATTTGGCATATATGTATGAATTAAAAATTTAGTTTTAAAATGGTGGAATATTTAAATTTTGAAATATATGGAAATTTAAATAGTTTATTTGGGAATTCAAATCTGTATTTGGAATTGATTTGAGAAATTAAAAGGCTAATTTACTGTATAAAGTAATTTATTATTAAACCATTTAAGTATTGAAAATTTTATTTCGAAGCTATGGGTTTAAGTTTTATGATTTGAAAGTACTATGATTTTTGAAAAAGATATATTTACAATAAAAACGATATCACATTGATTTGGGTTTTAAATAGAAATGGTATCGTATTTATATGGTTTTGAAATGGATATTTTATTCTGGTTTTAAAATATAAACTATTTTGAAAAGACCGCGGTGTTATAATAACGTTTGGTTATTAAATAGACCGGGATCAGAAGTTGTCATACTCTCTGCCAACTCCGAAAACCACTTTAACAACCATGTACGCGGTGGAGATTCCAGAATGAAGTAGGATGGTGGCGGCGTTTCCTTTGAGGTAAATACATGGACCCGACTCCTGTGAGTTGGCATAAGGTGGCTAAAATAGGAGCGATTCTCGGGCCAAGAGGGTAGCACCCTTTATCAGACACATCTCTTCGATACTATACTCTGACTTTGGATTGATTTGGTGGCCACCTTTATTTTTGATTTTGGGGGTGTTTGTTCGAGGTGGGCGGTAGCTGCGGCTATGCGTTACCACCAGCCCGGATAGCAATTGGTATATCTACCCTAGCATTGCCTAATTGTGTCGTGTCACCTACCATACCGAGCCTTTACTACGAGTTTCTATTTGTGTCATACCTATGGAGTGTCTTCTCGTAGTCTCCCGATCAGGAGATATGCAGGCACTGTATAGACTATTGGCATTATTTGTGTTAAGGGGAATATTGGGTCACTCCTTAACGCTATTTAAAAGTAAGTTTATTTTACTAATAGACACTATTATAATAGCGAAATATACTACATAGTAAATAGTTTAACGGATCCTTAAGAGATGTAAATCCCGAGCATCTCTTGAGTTACTGCACTCATATTTATTTCTGTTGATTTAACTTACATAAGATCTTTTAGTTCTGACTCGAGTGTTTTGTCTTTTCAATTCGCTCGGCTCAGTCCGAGCGTTTCAGGATTTGAAGATTTCATCTCTGGAGGAAGAAGGCGTCGATTAGTAGTACTATGACCTACTATATTATTCTACTATGCTATTGTATTCCGCTGCACTATTAATATTTGATGGTATGTATAACTCTGATATACATTATATAAGTAAAATTAAATATTTTGTAAACAGCTTCAAGTACTATATATTTGATTATTATATTTTATCCTTCCGCTGTGAGATTCTATTTTGTTTTATTTCTTCTTATTTTTTTACCCCATAACAATCCGCCCTTCTGTATGGTTTGAATCGACATGTGTGTCGATTTAAAGCATGCGAAAAGGCGGGACATCATAACTTTGATGTTTTACTTCTTTTGTCTTGCACTAGATCTACCAGTTTTACAATAAATTTCGAAGTTCAACTTTAAAATACCAAAATGGTAGAGTTTCCCATACTAAGCAAATAATAGAAGAAACATGTAACAGCCCGCAAATCCACGCTATTCAAGCTGACAACAAACCACACATGTCTAACTCAAATTGATTGAAAAGACGGATAGTTATGGAAAAGAAATAAGAAAGAAGAAGAGAAGAGAAGACGAAGAGAAAGAGATAGAATCTCACAATTGCAATGGAAAAACATATAATATAATATCAATGAACTTTACAAAAGAAAAACCATCATAAACATACATCCATCAGAATACAACAACAAATCACATCATCAGCCTACACAATTATAGTAACCTATCCTCACAAATTCTGATAATTTAAACAATAGTGTAGAAAAAATAAACATACACATGAATACAACCTCAAGACCTCCAGCTCATCTGTTGAAGCTCCAAAGCATCCAAATCTAAACCTGTAAATATGCTCAGTCTGATCCGAGCATTGAAAAGGAGGAACGTCCGGATCAATCTGGTAAACTATTGTGAGAAAACATATCTCAACTGAATTTTAAAGCTATTAAAACTTCTCTTTATCAAACAAAGGTATTTCATAAGACTACGTCGCACATAAATACGGATGGGTTTTTACCTTACGATAACCACAATATTTCATATCAAATGCTGTTATATTATACTAGTGTCTAGTATACAAATAATATTAAAATAGTTGAACCTGTTATATTGGCTAAATTTGACGGCATAATAGGTTTACAAACAAAACGGCAGGCTTGTTTTGGAGAATGAATTTCCACATAATGGCAGGCAAAGACTACCTTCCTTACAGCACATCTCTGGAGGAATATACTGAGGATACACAAACAATCCTCCGCATCTAGCAAGATCAGTCCATCCTTATTTGGCACTCATACATGGATTGGATAGAAATCGAATATGTAATCACCCCAGTCATTATCAAGCTATACAAGACGTTTCGTAACATGCACCATATACCTAAAATATAAAGATTTATCTAGAAAGATGATGATTATACCCTAATGGTTGTAAACCACATAGCCTTACGGCGTATCCTATTTAATCCATTATCGGGTGTTGAGGCTTAAGGCAACGTTTACCTTTCACATTGCACATTCTACTTTGAATGCCGTATTTACATTTCCATAATCACACAATTAATCACTATAAACATATAACTCCTGAGCTCGTATGCCTCGGGAAAGGGTGTTAAGCTAAAAGAAGTTGTCTTCTTCGCCACCAAACAGATGAGACATTTATAGAGATCAATCAATGTAATTAGAAATGCAACATCAAATATTTTTCCATACAAGTTGTTCATGAGCAGAACAAACCGAAGGCACTCTCCTACCACATCCTGTCAGGAGTTGCCCCTAGGATTAGTAGTGAGAAGTCCTTGCATATCGAAGATTTTCATAACCAAGCACTACTTTCACCATATATATATATATATATATATATATATAATATGCATCGTGGGTCTAGTGGCAAGTAGCCCTGCATCGTGAAGATCTCCATCTTCAAAAATCATCATCATAAACCTACACTTTAGAATGCATATATTGGTCCATAGTGTTTCTTGGATAAATCTGACCCCGGTCTCTCGGACCAACAACGATAAAGAGGCCCTCAACCTCATACGGAAAAAAAGTCTCATTGACTTATAATGTTTCTAACTCTCAACTTTTCGTCCTTCAGCCAAGAAGGAAGCCTGGTTGATTGGAGTACCATAGACATTCCGCACTACTCGAATCAACATTCTTTACCCAAACGATAATCAAGCCTACTCAGCCAGCTTCGTTCTAAGGGCATGACTAATCAGTTTCCACATCAATTCAAGGAACCAAAAATGGCCAAATTTGATAGTCGGTTATTTAACTATCAAAACAACAAACAATATCTAGCATATAAGCAGTCAATAGGCCTATTTAAATAATCTTTTATCAATTAAATGAATTTTCAAATATTTACTTCAAATTATCTTTAAAAAGATATATTCTCAAAAACATTTCAATCTTTTGATATTGGAAAACATTTCCATATATTTATATCAACGATATAAGTATATTTAATAACACTACCATTTTGGAGACATGCCAAATAGATTTCTATAATCATACAACTCACGAGTTCATACGCCTTAGAACGGGTGTTAAGCATAAGAAGCTTTGCTTCATATACCACTAAGCCTTTAGTACAATCATAAGAACCAATTCGTGTATTTCACTACGGAAGGTCAAAACACAATTTATTGGGTCAAAACAAATGTTGCGTAAAACATTGTTACAACAACCCAAAGGCACCAATATAGGGATTTGATTAATTATATATATGTAAAAATCCCGTATACTATATAAAAAATTTCCATTCGGAAAGCATTTACCGTAACAACAGTGTTATAGTCCATGTCTTCCATACTTTCCCGAAAACATTTATTACAACAATAAATGTTGATATCCATGTTTTCGATACTTAACGCATTTTAAACCACCTTTTAAAACCATTTGAACTCCATTTGAAATTACTACTTTCAATACTTTACTTTTAAGATTATCACTTTAGAAGCATTAACATCATCAAAAATATTACTTTCAAACCTTTAAAAGGTTATTTAACTCTTAAAAACCTGAATGTATTTCCTTTGTATAAAAATCCATATTTAAATCTCAACATAAATCATTTCCATATTTATAAATCTATGTTTATAAATCTCCTTTCTATTTTATAAAACTTCTATTTTATAAAAATCTTTATATATAAAATTCTATTTGCAAATCATTATTTTATAAAAACTCATTTTACTATCAAAATCCACTTATAAATCCATATTTTTATAAATCTAGTTTATTTATAAATCTATTTACCAAATAAACTTCAAATCCATTTACAAAATATTACAAATTTCGATTGTAATTCTATTTCTTTATTTATAATATATCGCTTTTATGAATCCTTTATATAAACTTATTCAAAATCTCTATTTAAAAATATTTCACAAAACTATACATTTATAATTATCAAAAATCATCTTTTTATTTGTTTAAAAGTAAATTCATTCCTTTTAATAGTTCAAAAATTATTAAAACATATGTACTTCCAAAATCACTTTGAAAATCATTTCAATTCAAAATCTCTATTTTATAGTATTTCAAAATAATATAAACATAGCCAAGTGTTGCTATAGCACTAAATAAGCAAAAAAAATCCACGTCATCAAATATGGCATCCAATACATCATATATCAAAACATATGAAAAGTAAAATCAACAGTGTGAGAAATCATATTGGATCCCTCCAACATGTCTTCCGCATCATATATAGTATATAATCAAGTAATATAAATCAACTGCTTCGAGACGGAATCATATACAAGGGGTCATCCACTCATACACGGGAACATAATAGGGTCTTATCCGCTCCAAAGGCGGGAATATATCCAACAAACTAATAAATATAGTAAATCAACCAAATAAGCAACAAATAGCACAAATAAAATTATGCACACTTATATAAAGATATAAGTGGGCTAGAGAGGTGAGTTTACTCACAGAAATTCGGTAATCGCTAAAGTGCTCCGGTTTGAATTGAAATCGAACAGGCATTCAATTTTAACCCAAATTCCTACTAACTTCAAATCTATCTAATCCAACTCCATAAAATAGTATTTGCTGATACGATCGCAGCAACTTGTTGAGTTCAATTTGGACCACGAATGAACAAGTTATGAATTAATGAACCTTGAGATCTATTTAATTTTAATTAACAAAAAATTAGTTAACTTTTAAACTGATTACCTTCCCTCCCGTATCAAGCTCACATCTAGGCAATCAAAAATGTGACCCAAAACACGACTTCCCCAACCAAATGTCATCGCCTCGCTGCCCCGTGCGCCGCTTCGAGCTCAGCGCCAATGCGCCTGGCCCCCCTCCTATCATCGCCCTAGGTCTTATCCCCCCTCGCCTCGCCAATTGCCATGATTTTGCAAATGAACGATGCTGCTTCCATCGCGAATGGCCACCATGTCGAGCATCCGATTGATGATCGGATTATATGGATGAAGTCGTGGTGAGGAGCTCGACAACTTTAATGTAGAAGGTTTTTATGACGCCCCGCCTCTATACCCACGTTAGCCAAGGACACTACGGGGTAATGCCGTCAACTAACATGGAGAATAAGGCTGGTTAGGAGCGACCATCTATAGCCTTGCTTTAACCATCTATTAAATACATCGACAATAACCATACACAGCAGATCGACATATCCAATGAATACTTAAAACAAAACCATAGGTGGTTGGAGGATCTATCAGAACATAATATAACAACTCAAATGTAATATACATCACAGAACAGTAGATCATCATATACACATATACAGATACATAACAGAGTACAGACTAATACATGTCAAGTGGTATAGCAAACCACAATATACAGACGAATCCAAAAGAATATATATATATATATATATATATATATATATATATATATATATATATATCAGGGTTACAAAAAAAAGGACTACACAAAAAGCCATAACAAAAAGAAGCTAGCTAAGTAGTCAAGGCAGAAGCAAAATAGGCTAAGTCCAAAAGCACCTAACCTGAAATATCTTGGTCTGACCCGAGTACAAATACACGGGTCAGTCTAGCTAAACAAATCAGTTAGATAAACTGAACAACAATAAACCTGCAAGGTCATAAAGTATAACAAATATCTCTAGAAGAGATAACCCAATCATCTAACAAAAGATGAATCATAACAGAACAAGCCTCATATCATCGGCAACACAATAAACAAAGGATATGAATATCCCAAAACAAGCCGAAAAGGCAAATAACAAATACCAATGAAGGTAATGCAAGTTCCACAAGGTAACCGCTACATCGTGTCGCTCAAAAAGGCCAACACCGAAGGACGATACCGAGGGAATATACATATCAATGAAACAACGGAAAATTTGCACGTGCTCAGTACTGTATAAACAAGGATCCATTAGCTCAAAGGCTACAAACCCGAAGGTGCAAACCCGGAGGCAACACATCCGAAGGCAACAAACCTGAAGGTGCAAACCCGAAGGCAACAAATCCGAAGGCAACAAACCTGAAGGTGCAAACCTGAAGGTGCAAACCCGAAGGCAAAAAACCGTAGTGGTGAAGGTCCGAAGGCCCAGTACTGGACACCACTAACTGGAAGAATGTGTCACAACTCTCGAAAAGGAATCCGAAAAGTGGCAACATGAGTCCCATAACCACTCGTTCGCACTAAACGGTTACTATCCGTTAGTCAATTTCACACTCAAAGTAGTACAAAATTTACCTCATCTCATCGGTAAACCAGACCAAAAGGTCAAAACTATCAATCGAATAGGTCGGGGATTAATCGGAAAGATAAACGCATGGATTCATGGTCCGTGTTTTACTTAACCATTTAATCTCCTTTCCACTCCGCTCGAAGTGCGAAATTGTGTGTGTTCGTTTTAAATAGAATTTATAAATTGGAGAAGCAAGCTTTTAATACAATTTAAAAGTTTATTTTATAGAAACCCGTGGATGAAGTCAAAAAGGAATCATCAAGGTCAAATATGCAAAAACAACTAATTGGAATCGACTTAAATCGATAAAAGTTGGAATCACAAACAAATAGGCACGCTAGGCAAAACAAGGAAACAGGAGCAGGTCGGTCGACTGAACTCTCTGAGTCGGTCGACCGAAAATAGCCCAGAAAGTTTCGGGCTCCAGCTCGGTCGACCGACCAGAGAGTTCGGTCGACCGACCAGAGAGCTCGGTCGACCGAACCCCAACTCCTGCATTTACTACCTTATTAATTGAAGTGCAAACTCTCACAATTCGCAACCGGTCGAGCACGGACGCTAGGGGATTACGCCCATCGGCTACCCGGTTCTATTGGCTCCTCGATGCATCACCAAAGACATGTTCAAACATCACAGTTAGGATCTTTAAAGATTTGAACCTAAAACACTAAAAATTGGGATATTCACCAATTCAATCCAAACCAAAAGCAAGTGCGCATGAATAAGAGTTAGGAATTCATACCTAACAATCAAAGATAGTTATAGACATAGATGTGAGATAAAAATCCCACCTTTAACCCAAAAACAAAGAAGAAGAAGAAGAAGAAGAAGAAGAAGAAGAAGAAGAAGAAGAAGAAGAAGAAGAAGAAGAAGCTCAATTGCAAGGAAAAGACCAACCACTCTCCACTTCAACTCTATTAGCTTCAATCTAAGATCAAAACAAGTATTTCCTAAGTTAGGTTTAGGAAACTTTCTGAAATTGAAGGAGAAAGTGTTGGAGAAGATGAAGAGGAGGCTTACCAATAGCTTCACTTTGATTTTGGAGCAAGAATTCAAGTTTGCAAAGAAGAACTAGGGCTTGGAATTTCTAATTCCTCTTCCTTTCCCCCATTTTCAGTTTTAGCTAGAATTTTAGAATGGAAATGAGTGAATGGAAGGAGAGGGGCTGAGTTAGGTTATTTAGTTAGCTAGTGGGCCGAACCCAAACCCAAAACCCAATTAGAAAAGGTAGCAAAACTCGACTTACTCCAAACATATCAAAGTTTATACTCAAAAAGATCACAAACGCCATTTCGAACTCAATGGAAGTGGTTTCAAACCCTAATTCGGTCGTTTGCAAAAAGTGACATTTCGGACCTAAAACCGACTAACGATGCTATATTTAAATAAAAAAATTAAATATATAATCGTTAAATATGCGGGTTGTTACAGATCTCCCTTCCTTACAAAATTGCATTCTCGCGATTCCCAGAGACGATATTTGTAACAACTACATACATACAACATTCAAAAGAAAAGGAAATAAGCTTGAGATGAAAAGATATTCTCACCATTGCCAATCAAAGATAGAAAAGCCGGATAGGATCGCTCGACGAACTCTCTGGTTTTCCAAGTACAGTCATTGGGATTAGCGGACCATTGAACTTTAATGAGCGGCACGTCCTTGTTTCGAAGGTGTCGCATCTCCGTGGCAAGCACGCGAATAGGTTGTTGTACAATAGATAAGTCGGATGAGATCTCAAGCACTAGCAAATCAGGAGAACCGATAACAGAATCCGAATCTCGAAGTCACTTCCGAAGTTAAGAGACGTGAAACACGTCGTGAATGCCAGATAAATGAGAAGGAAGTGAAACTCTTTAAGCCACTGGGCCAATACGTTCAGCAATAGAAAATGGTCCTATAAAGCGGGGAGTCAATTTCCCAGTCGTACTGAAACGCATAACCCCTTTCAAAGGAGAAACACGAATAAAAACAAGATCACCAATCGAGAACTCGAGAAGCTTCCTACGTTGTCCGCATAGGATTTCGGGCGGCTCTGTGCCTCTTTCATTCTCAACCGAAAAAGATCAATCTTCTCGGAAGAATCACGAACAAAATCTGGGCCAAGAATAAGCTTCTCCCTAGATTCCAACCAACAAGAAGGTGATCGACATAGCCTTCCGTATAAAGCTTCGAAAGGAGCCATATCGATACTGGACTGAAAACTATTGTTGTAGGAGAACTCTACAAGAGGTAGGTGATCCTCCCAACTATCACCAAAATCAAAAATACAAATACGAAGGAGATCTTCCAAGATACGATTCACCCGTTCAGTCTGTCCGTCAGACTTCGGATGATAAGCTGTACTAAAATTAAGCTTTGTTCCCAAAGCTTGCTGAAGACTCTGCAAAAAATGACTCGTGAATAAAGGATCATGGTCACTCACAATAGAACTGGGAACACCGTGAAGTCTCACGATTTCCTTGACATACAACTTAGCCAAATGCGAAGCAGTCCTATTAGACTTAATAGGAATAAAATGAGCAGACTTGGTGAGGCGATCAACAATAACCCAGATGCTAGAATGGCCCGATCTCGAACGAGGTAGGCCGTCATTGAAATCCATAGAAATTTGATCCCATTTCCACAATGGAATCTGTAGAGGCTGAAGAAGACCTGAAGGACGCTGATGTTCGGCCTTAATACGCTGACAAGTTATGCAATTACTCACATAACTCACCACATCGCGCTTCATGCCTTCCCAATAATAAAGGCGACGCATTTCGGCATACATCTTACTACTACCAGGATGAATGGTATACCTAGAACGGTGACAGTCATCAAGAATGCCACGCCTAAGTGCAAAATCAGAAGGCACAAAAAGATGGTTCTTCTTGCGAAGACACCCATGAGAATCAGTGCTGAAATCCTACAATGCCTCATCACAGGATCCAAACTCACAAAGCTGAATAAGATGCAACAAATCAGGATCATACCGCTGAGCATTGGCAACACGATCAAATAAAAGGGTCGAGCTCCCAAACTAAATAATAGAATAGGAGAATCATAAGATAAAGCTCGATCGTGAATTTCACAAAAAGATAGAGTCTTAAGAATATCCCACTCGGCAAGCATCATAGAAACAACAGCCGAACGTTTGCGACTAAGCGCATCAGCAACACGATTACCCTTTCCAGGGGTATACTGGATACCAAAGTCATAAGAGGCAAGAAACTCGACCCAACACTGTTGACACAAATTAAGTTCCTTGTGAGAAAATAAATATTTTAAAAAAATACGATCGAGGAGGGGAACAAATTTCTCCCCCAAAAACAATGATGCGACACTAAAAGTGAAATCAATAGCCGCGAGCACTAGATCATAAGTGGTATGCCTAGCCTCGATAGGCTTCAATTATTAAGAATCATAAAAGATAGCACGTTTTATTTTGCAAGAGAACGACACCCAACCAATATGACTAGTATCGGTGCAAATAATGAAGTTTTGGTTCCCTTCGGGGGCCATAAGGATATGAGTATCGGAAAAGAGTTCTTTTAAATAATATTCTTTCCCGAAAAGCTAAAACTTCCAAAATTACAATTATCTTCATGTAATTGTTTTTCTAGAAAAAAATTACTTTTTATAAGTCAATTTATTGTGTCAAATTGTCTCATCAAAGCGTTTAGGAGATTCCTATCGATAACGTTGATCAAGCACATCGACCAGAATTCTTAAAGCGCTCAATAGGCAATACAATCACAAAATCATCTTCTATATAATAAAAATGGCTCTTAAAAACTTTATGAATACACTTTGTTCGTTTCAAGAACAAAAATCCATTTATACTTATAAATATCTTATGAAAAAGATGTGCAAAATTTTAAATTGTTGTTTTCCATCCAAAATAATAAATACAAAAAGGAGTCATCGAAATATTCATAGAATACTCGATTCATAAAATGGATAAATAAGCTAGACAAACTGAATGACATAATAAGTCATTCATAAGAATCATAACGAGTACGGAATGTGGTAAATGGAAGGCTAACTTCCGCAACTCGAAGCTAATGAAAGCCGGTGGCAAGGTCGAGCTGAAAGACCTTATCACCACTCTAAAGATTTCTTAGGAGATAATCCTAAGATAAGCTCAAAAATACCGGAAAATTTTACAAACTACCCAAATGAGATAAATAACATTTTCCTCATTATTTGGGTTTAAAGAATAAAATGATGCCATCAATTTGGAATCAAATCACAAATGACAATAGAAACATTCCAAAATAGGAGGAGATATACCTTATCCCTGAGAAGAACCTCCAGAAGCATCTGTTATATTTAGCTTGCCAGATTGAGAATTATTCGGAGCAATAGGACAAGTGGAAAGGCGATGGCCTTCCTTCTTGCAGTAGCGGCAGAAGAGAGGCTTAGGACAAGCTCGAATCATATGATCAGAAGAACCACAATTGAAACACTTCCGAATGGAAGGTGTTCCAGCAGACTGAGACCGAGAATCAGATTCAACAGGATTTTTCTTCTTGGAAGGGAAAAGTTTCCGCTCATCGAATGGAAACTACTTCTTATTGGTGTTCTTACGAACCTCAACGTCATCCCTACAATCACACTCCTCCTCGAAGGCTTCGAGATGAAGTGCCTAATCAACCAACTCCTCAAAAGAAAGCTTAAGCTGGAGCATTAAAGACTTCTTAAGACATTTCCTAAGACCAGAAGCAAACTTCAGATTCTTCCTACATGAGGTGCTAATGAATTTAAGACCATACCTAGATAAGGCCTCGAATGATGCAACATACTCAAAAACGGAAGATTACCCATGATTCAACTCAAGAAAGCGACGGGCCAATAAAACTTTCTCAGATTCAGGAACGAACCTGAGTTCGAATCGTTTCCGAAACTGAGTCCAAGAAAGAGCAGACTCGTCAAATTCGGCTAAAAGAAGCTTGTACCAATCAAAAGCACGCTCTTGCAATAAGCTAGAAGTTACAAGAACTCTGTCATGATCAGAAAGATCCATGCGAGTGAAAATATGCTCGTACATGCGAATCCAAGATTGGACTTCAAGAACAATCTCGGAGCCTTAAACCGGCTTCCCTCCAAGATGAGAAAAATCACTGCACAATCATGCGAAAGTGGACTTGCATGAAGGAGATGTTCGAGTAGGAGCTGGAGGCTGCGTCCTCCTAAACCATTCCAAAAACTGATCGATAGACATATAAACGTCATCCGGATGCGAGCCGTTGGATTGCCCAGCATCCGAACGTCGTCCCCTGCCTCTTCCAGCCATACGCTGAAAGTTAAGATAAGAACAAGATTATTCACAAGGTAGATGTCATTAATTCAAATGTGGAATACTACGGAACAAATTGCATTCCTAGACGTATTCCCACATTTTATCTACCACCAAAGGCACAGAAGAAATATAGAGGCACGATGGTTCAAAGATTTGTATCACTTATACACTTTGATGTACCGAAATATGTGCTTCTATTCTGTGTTTATCCTATTTTGTTCTGAACTCAGCTCTGATACCAAGCTGTGACGCCCCACCTCTATACCCACGTTAGCCAAGGACACTATGGGGTAATGCCGTCAACTAACATGGAGAATAAGGCTGGTTAGGAGCGACCATCTATAGCCTTGCTTTAACTATCTATTAAATACATCGACAATAACCATACACAGCAGATCGACATATCCAATGAATACTTAAAACAAAACCATAGATGGTTGGAGGATCTATCAGAACATAATATAACAACTCAAATGTAATATACATCACAGAACAGTAGATCATCATATACACATATACAGATACATAACAGAGTACAGACTGATACATGTCAAGTGGTATAGCAAACCACAATATACAGACGAATCCAAAAGAATATATATATATATATCAGGGTTACAAAAAAAAGGGCTACACAAAAAGCCATAACAAAAAGAAGCTAGCTAAGTAGTCCATGCGGAAGCAAAATAGGCTAAGTCCAAAAGCACCTAACCTGAAACATCTCGGTCTGACCCGAGTATAAATACACGGGTCAGTCTAGCTAAACAAATCAGTTAGATAAACTGAACAACAATAAACCTGCAAGGTTATAAAGTATAACAAATATCTCTAGAAGAGATAACCCAATCATCTAACAAAAGATGAATCATAACAGAACAAGCCTCATATCATCGACAACACAATAAACAAAGGATATGAATATCCTAAAACAAGCAAAAAAGGCAAATAACAAATACCAATGAAGGTAATACAAGTTCCACAAGGTAACCGCTATACATCGTGTGGCTCAAAAAGACCAACAACGAAGGACGATACTGAGGGAATATACATATCAATGAAACAACAGAAAATTTGCATGTGCTCGGTATTGTATAAACAATGATCCATTAGCCCGAAGGCTACAAACCCAAAGGTGCAAACCCGAAGGCAATACACTCGAAGGCAACAAACCTGAAGGTGCAAACCCGAAGGCAACACACCCGAAGGCAACAAACCTGAAGGTGCAAACCCAAAGGCAACACACTCGAAGGCAACAAACCCGAAGGTGCAAACCCGAAGGCAACACACCCGAAGGCAACAAACCGTAGTGGTGAAGATCCGAAGGCCCAGTACTGGACACCACTAACTGGCAAAATGTGTCACAACTCTCGAAAAGGAATCCGAAAAGTGGTAACGTGAGTCCTATAATCACTCGTTCGCACTAAACGATTTACTATCCGTTAGTTAATTTCACACTCAAAGTAGTACAAAGTTTACCTCATCTCATCGGTAAACCATACCAAAAGGTCAAAACTATCAATCGAATAGGTCGGGGATTAATCGGAAAGATAAACGCATGGATTCATGGTCCGTGTTTTACTTAACCATTTAATCTCCTTTCCACTCCGCTCGAAGTGCGAAATTGTGTGTGTGTGCGTTTTAAATAGAATTTATAAATTGGAGAAGCAAGCTTTTAATACAATTTAAAAGTTTATTTTATAAAAACCCGTGGATGAAGTCAAAAAGGAATCATCAAGGTCAAATATGCATAAACAACTAATTGGAATCGACTTAGATCGACAAAAGTTGGAATCACAAACAAATAGGCACGTAAGGCAAAACAGGGAAACAGGAGTAGATCGGTCGACTAAACTCTCTGAGTCGGTCGGCCGAATATAGCCCAGAAAGTTTCGGGCTCCAGCCCGGTCGGCCGACCAGAGAGCTCGGTCGACCGAACCCCAATTCCTACATTTACTACATTATTAATTGAAGTGCAAACTCTCACAATTCGCAACCGGTTGAGCACGGACGCTGGGGATTACGCCCATGGGCTACCCGGTCCTATTGGCTCCTCGATGCATCACCAAAAACATGTTCAAACGTCAAAGTTAGGATCTTTAAAGATTTGAACCCAAAACACTAAAAATTGGGATATTCACCGATTCAATCCAAACCAAAAGCAAGTGCACATGAATAAGAGTTAGGAATTCATACCTAACAATCAAAGATAGTTATAGACATAGATGTGAGATAAAAATCTTACCTTTAACCAAAAAACAAAGAAGAAGAAGAAGAAGAAGAAGAAGAAGAAGAAGAAGAAGAAGAAGAAGAAGAAGAAGAAGAAGCTCAATTGCAAGGAAAAGATCAACCACTCTCCACTTCAACTCTACTAGCTTCAATCTAAGATCAAAACAAGTATTTTCTAAGTTAGGTATAGGAAACTTTCTGAAATTGAAGGAGAAAGAGTTGGAGAAGATGAAGAGTAGGCTTACCAATTGCTTCACTTTGATTTTGGAGCAAGAATTCAAGTTTGCAAAGAAGAACTAGGGCTTGGAATTTCAAATTCCTCTTCCTTTCCCCCATTTTCAGTTTTAGAATGGAAATGAGTGAATGGAAGGAGAGGGACTGAGTTAGGTTATTTAGTTAGCAAGTGGGCTGAACCCAAACCCAAAACCCAATTAGAAAAGGTAGCAAAACTCGACTTACTCCAAACATATCAAACTTTATACTCAAAAAGATCGCAAACGCCATTTCGAACTCAATGGAAGTGGTTTCGAACTATAATTCGGCCGTTTGCAAAAAGTAACATTTCGGACCTAAAACCCGACTAACGACGCTATATTTAAATAAAACATTTAAATGTATAATCGTTAAATATGGGGGTTGTTATAGTTTTGGCTAATTTGTCCTTGATTGTTTTGAGAAACATGGGTCGTTGATGTTAGGGTTTGGGAAATGACAGCTGGAGCTTGGTTTTAGGGTTAGGTTGGAAATAAAAAACTTAGGTCCTTATATAGAAAATTTTCAAACACTATTCACACATTAAATTTTCGAATTCGAAATGAGGCATGCCGCCTAACGTTCTTTATATAATACTTCTGTTCCGAATACATTGGAACTAGTTTCGAAGCCTAATTTGATCATACATAGAAGATAGCTTTTCAAATCCATATTAATTTAAATTACTTTAAATAATATCTACGCGTTTCAAACTCGCTCGACCAAATGATACATCCAATTACCACGAAATTCGACGGCATACTATAATCCACTATTACGGATCCAATAGAACTAGTTTCGTCGAAATTCAAGACAGTGCCTAGAATGTTATTTTTACACGTTAATTAAAACGAGTTGTTTCCAAAATCTTTTTAATCACTTTTAAATCCAATTTAAAATTTTATTATCTCCATTATTTTTAAACAGAATTTAAACCAGTTTTCGAAATCAATTTTATCCACATTAAATTCAAGATTCAATTATCTAAACAATTCTAAATATTAAATTTAACAATTTAAT
Organism: Allium cepa; assembly: GCA_030765085.1. Lineage (NCBI taxonomy): Eukaryota > Viridiplantae > Streptophyta > Magnoliopsida > Asparagales > Amaryllidaceae > Allium > Allium cepa. Next base: position 376,998,427 of record CM060931.1, read on the forward strand.
TATCAAATAAATCGCTATATTGAAATTCAAGTTATTTAAGTTATACAATTAACTTTCTAATATTTAAAATCAATTAAATATTCCCAATTCGAATGACTGAAATTCTGAATCGTTACAAATCCTCTTTCTTGTTGGAGACGATGATCTATTTTACAGCTGAATTAGGTTGATCCAAACTTTTAGATTCGTCGGATATTATTCGAAATTGCAGTCAATTAGATCCGATATATCAAGAAAGAGATCGGGTCAAATCTGGATCAAATATCGAATCTTGATGTATCAGTACCGATCATGGACTTTGCTCCAAAATGTTTGTCTTCAATTCTTTAGAGTTTCAAAGGCAAAATGGCCATTTTGATGAATTGATACCTATCCATTACTCATGCCCAAAAACTTTTTTTCTTCAATTTGGCTAGAGATCCATATTGCTCAACAGGGCAATCTGGTCATTTAGATGGGTCAGTGCCGATCCGTCCAACGATCCAACAACTTGACCAAATTTTTCATTATTTTCCCTCAACTCTTTGTGTTGGTCGTTTTTGAGATCAAAGTTTATTCCTTCGTCATTTCATAATTCGATTTCATCGAAACCTTGTTTGGGTAAAAAGTTGGAAACAACTTTTAATTACAAACTGAACAATTACAAGTTCAAATCGTTTAGCATAACTAACTTGAATCTTCTGCTAGAGATAAAAGTGGATGAATATTTCATTAAATACCTTTTGATATGTATCTATGAATCTAATGACATAAATTTTGATCATTTTCCATTCATTTACAATACCCAACCCTTTGTAGTCACATCACACAGACCCACAAAAAATTCATAATGAATAAAACTAACCATTCAACAAGATATTGTTGGCAAGAAACTACCAATAGAGAGTTTGAGAAAATCTAATCTTATCCATATCATCACCTAAATATTAACATCTTTCTCGTGTGAACCACACAGTCACTAATCACAGAAACCATCATTTGAACCCTCTTCATCATATAACACACGCAAACTTCATCCATTTTCCACCATACTAAATAGACAAGAAAGTTCAAATGGCAGCAATGAACTCGAGTGTGTTAGCATGCAACTATGTAGTATCATCTGAATCAACCAAGAAACTCATGTCCATGCCTTCAAATGCATCAAGCTTGGCTGCAAATCAAAGGACGCAGAGCATCAAAGGTCAAAATGTTGAACAAATCGATGTACATGAGAAAAATATTGAAGGAAGAAGAGCTGCTCTTCTAGGTCTTGCTGGTGTGCTTTTCACTACAGCTGCTTCTAGTGCAAATGCAGGAGTTTTCGACGAATATCTCGAGAAAAGCAAGGCCAACAAGGTACAACCATCATCATCACGACTTTCGTAACTTGAGCCTTTTTAGCTTATAAGCTTCTTAACTTGAGCATTTTATTCATATATTTGAGTCGTGGTGATGAATAACGATGTAGGAACTTAATGACAAGAAGAGACTGGCTACTAGTGGAGCTAACTTTGCACGTGCATACACGGTGCAGTTCGGAACATGCACCTTCCCTTACAATTTCACTGGATGCCAAGATTTGGCTAAACAGAAGGTATGTTTTCTTCATTCCTTTATTCATATCTATGAATACCAGAGAAATTGCTACTAATTTCAAGTTGTACAACTACGGTGACAATATTATGATGCTAATTTGAAAACTATGGGTGATGCAGAAAGTTCCATTCATCAGCGATGACATAGAAATCGAGTGTGAAGGCAAAGATAAGTTCAAATGCGGATCAAATGTTTTCTGGAAATGGTGAAAAATGTAACATATATGTCAGAGATTGATCATCAATATAACAGGCATTTGTTATGTGTTTTTCTAAAATGATTTCCCCATTCTTGACTTTCTTTGTAAAGAAACATTGTAAAGTAGCAGTTTAAGGTTTTCTGTGTGCTAAAATAAATGCAGGTATTTACAATTTCCATCTCGTATTTGAATTTATAAAATATAACACTGACTACAGAAAATGAATTTGTGTATTTATGCTGATCATTATAATGTGTATAAGAAATAAACAGAACTGGATTCTGTAACTGCATATAAATATTCAACATAAACAGCAGATCGATTGAATGAAATAAAATGAGAAAACAAGATCCAGCAAGAGGGTAACAAAAACTAGATTCAAATGAACAAAAAATAAATCTTATACATAATTAAAATTTGTCAAATCCTATTTTAACACACAAAAAGCCAACGAGCCCCTCTTTATTTTATAAAATTTGGTTGGACAAAAATACCGTCGGTTGAATTTCTATTTTATATTTTTACAACACCACATATAGCGAGTATGTAGATTCATACATAAGCACGTAGAGCTAGTGCGTCGTTTATGAACATACCACGAACTTGAACTATGAGGTCCATGGGCTTACCTCACAATTGTTTTCCTTTATACCAGGTAGGTAGTCTATGGCCAAAAATGCGTAAATATAATAATATGGATCATATTTAGTGCGCGACTAAGGACACCGTCGTTTGTGCTTTGGAAAACCGCAGTGCAAGTCGGTCGGCGGTTTCCCGAAACACAAACCGCAGTGCCCTTAGTCCCACACTATATTAAATGAGGGCAATTTGGATAAATTTAATTTTATACTTTTTCGGAGGGCCGCTAGGCATTTTTGTATGTTCAAATAGAATTTGTCTTTATATTTTTATATGCTAAAATTAAATATTGTAATGTAGCAGTGTAAAAAATTTATATGCTAAAGTATATGCAGGTACCTACAGTTTATACTGCATATTTAAGCTACAAAAATTGCACAAGTAGTAAAGAAAATAAATTTGAATATTTATTGATCATTATAATATCATAAGAAATGAACAAACTGGATTCTGTACATTACAACATAGATATTCAGCATTAGCAGCAGACAAAATAGATCAAATGATAGGACAAGACAAAATCCAGCAAGGCTGTAACAAAAACAAGATTCAAATGAATTTCTCATTTTTGCATTATAATATTGGTAAGACAAATCTGTATACCTTTTCTCTTTAACTTAGCTATGTCTAGCAAAATGAACTAAGCTAGTTTAGTTTGAATAAAATTTACATCTACACTACCTTCATATTCTCTGCTCCATATACATCAACTCTACAGAAAGAAAGAAAAAAAAGCAAGAAGGAATAAGTACCAATTCACTATCACAGCAGTACTATTCCGGACTATCGACGACTACAAGCAGTAGAATTACTTGAATTACTTCTCAGTTGCAAACAAGGCACTGGGAAAACATCATAAGCTTCTCCTTCAACAAACTCACACAGCCAATCAACATGTGATTTCATCCCTTTTAAGCTGATATTTTTCAAACATACGCCTCCAAATACTGTTCCTTCAACACCTTGAAGTACAGGCGCCCTACCCATATCAACACCAACCACATTACTTATATAGATGCCATTAATTTTAGGAAATGCATTTTTATCCCATTTATCGTCAGGGTGGTCATTAGCTCCTCTGCTGAATCTTATTGGCACTTTAACCCTCTCCATTGATATATTAGTTATAGTGATATTACTTATATAACCACCACGTCCTCTATCAGTCTTTATTCTAACAGCAGCAGCTGAGTCCCAAACATGCATGTTTTCGACTAATATATTTGATACACCACCAGACATTTCGCTTCCAATTCCAACTCCTGAACAGGTTGGTGTTGTGCCTGAAACTCTTCTAACGATTATGTTAGAGCTAGGGCGAGAAAATGCAATCCCAAATTGGTCCCAACCACTCTTTATTGCAACTAGGTCATCTCCACTTTCAATGTAGCAGTCTTCGATGCATATGTTGGAGCTTGAATCTGGCAATTGATGGAACGAATTAATGCTGATTAAACTATGAAATATGACAACTATATATTGATGTTTGATTAATTATTGTGTGAGGTGATCACGGATCATATCGTTATGATATTAAAGTCAACTTGGACCACATATGATGCATCCCATTAATTATTTTATTCAAAGTCGTAATATGGTATTGATACTTTCAGAAGAAGAAAATAATGTTGTGATATAAGAATTTATTCAGAAAATGACAATAATATCATGGTGAATTCTATTTCAGGTCCTATGTCAAGAGACTCATAACACCTTACACATGAAAAAACTTGAGCAGTATTCAAATTTACCTGGATCAATACCATCAGTGTTAGGAGAGTGTAAAGGAGCCAAGACTGTCACATTCTTGATCACCACATTACTACAAGATAAAAAGAAAACTAAAGTCAAAATTTGAACTCCAAACGTAAAATTTAGTGAAAATATATAATGTTGAAGAAATGTTACCTGCAGTAAACAGGATGAATCGTCCAAAATGGAGAGTTACGAAAAGTGACGTTAGTAATGAGGACATTACTAGAATTTACTAATTCAAGGAGGTGGCCTCTTGTATGCACAAGTGTTCTGTTCCACCATAACTCCCACCACATTCTTCCTTGTCCATCTATACTTCCATTCTGACCTGCGTGATATGAATTATCAATGATTATTGTTAATAGTGTCATAGAAGACATTGTTGTATTTATCTTCTTTTATTAATTGAATTGGTAAATGTGCAATAGAAATATGTGAATTCCTGAATGAAGCATCAATAAAGTTGAAACAGTGTGCATGAGTAGGTGAGCAATATTGATAAGCAAGAATATTATTAGTTGCAACACATTATAATAGCTGAATCGCTATCAATACCCAAAAAAACTTTGTCAAATGGAACCAGCATAAAGTTCAGTTCTTATATACACCGGCCCCATTAAGATTTTTTCTGCAATAACGTTCTATTTTTGTCTATCTTTAATCAAAATTGAACTCACCACTATGTATTTAGTATTATTTTCCAACGAATTACAACGAAATTTCTTTCAATGGATGGATGCGCAAATTATAAAAATAGGTATATTAAGAATTTTTTGAGTGTTGGGAAAAGTGCTCAACTTAAAATTGATATATACCTCAGTTCCAAAAGGCAAAAGGCCAACAGTTACTGTCACCAATAATAATAATACATAAATAAAAGAAGAAGAAAAAGGATTATAATTTTTGAAAGGCACCTGTAATGATAACGTTACTGAGGCCAGTGCCATGGATGAGGCTAATATGTCGACCTCCCAATCTCTCTCGTCCTCTTCCATACGATGGCAAAGCCTCTATTATCGGCCAATCCTTTGGGTCCTGCACCACACCCAATATTAAATCCATTTTGTCACATTCATGTGTTAGCAATATACATACAATCTGATATAATGAAGAAACTCCTTAGCCAGGAAAAAAAATGAAATAAAATTGTTTTCACACCAAAATACACAGTAAACAATAGTTAGTCAAAATATTATCAAAGTACACTAATCATTACCCATAAAATACCCACACTTAATCCAAAAATGTCAAAGACAGTGGACACTGGTAACCAAATTTGATTGATACATTGAACCGAAAATGGAAACCATATGAAAAATGTTCAACTTTTAAACCGAATGGGTTCACAGCAATGAAATGTTAAGACGTTCAAAGTATTCGGCAACAAACAATTAATTGTTCCTCAAACACATATTAAACTTTGAAGTTCTGGTATGGGTAATATTCAATATATATTCTGGTTTCTAATAGCAATGCTAAAAAATAACAATGTATACTGCCTGAACAAAATTGCTCATCGTTATTCTAGACAACTAAACAGATAAGTTCAGTACCTGTGATCCCAAAATAACAGCTCCCTTTTCCAAAAACAGAGTAAAATTACTGGTCAAATTAAAGCTTCCAGTCAGCCACCTTCCAGCCGGCACATTAACCTGGGCCCCGCCTCTCACTCTAAATTCATCAGCCATTGCCACAGCCTTCCTAAAAGCCTCGGTATTCAAAGTTTTTCCATCCCCGATCGCACCAAATTCCACTATCGAGAAAACAATCTTATTCTCTCCAATTTCATTATTGAAAAACCCCGTACATGTATCTGCCGATCCATGGTTCAAGAAACTAAAAGTAGATCCTTTGGATTTCATGACAACGGACGGTGATGATTGAATCAGTGCAAGACCGACAAATGCGACGAATACTAGGGTTAGCATCGCTGAAGTGGGCCTGGTGAGGATTTTCCAGAGCTTGTTTGTTTTCGTGGATGCAACAGAGATAAGCCATGGCTGCTCGTCTGATATATCCATTGAATCAGAATTATAATCAGACGATAAGGGAAGAAAGAGGGTGATGAAATTTAAAATTTGATTGTTGAATGCGTGATCCGGTAAATTCGGTGTTCACTATGGAGAGTTTCGCTACTCTCCATGGGTGTTATTATATAGAACTAAATTTGATTCGCAGTGCGCTAATATTTGCCTGTAGATTGGGTTGGGCTTTCCGATATATATTCCTTTCGAATTTCAATATGAAGTTAGGCCACGTTTATTTCTTTTAAAATTGTTGAAATTAAATAATTGTGCTCATTCAACACAATAGGTTTGTCGTTTTGATCTGGATATTTTAAATGGTACAAATCAGTCGACTTATGAGCTTATTTCGAAGTACAGTATTTTTTTTCTTTTAAATGTTTAAAATACTAAACAAATAAGAATATGTTATAAAGCAATAAGAGCAGAAGCAATTAAAGAAAGAGGCATGAAACATTTTATTTATTTTAGAGATAAGTCATATATTTACATTACAGGAAATTATCGTCAAAGACAAAATTTCACAGCTTTTTAGCCTCAAGGACAGACTTTCAATATTTTATCCTAAAGGACAACTTTCTGTAGGTATCAGTTTTTAGTTATTGATAGCAGTTTTTAGATATCAGTTTGTAGTTATCGGTAGCAGTTTTTAGGTATCAGTTTTAGCTCGGTAGCAGTTTTGTTGTCCTTATGAATAATTTTGAAAAATGTTTGTCCTTATGAATAATTTTTAGAAGAATGTTTGTCCTTATGGTAAAAATATTGAGGTCGTGTTCTTGAGACAAAAAATATACAAATTTTTGTCCTTTAAATCAATTCCCCCTTTACATTACATAGTCTTTTTTATATAAAGTCTTCAAAGCTAAAGATTGAATTTTTCTTACGATGTGGGACTAAACAAAACAACATAAAAACATATTTATTTCATAATTTACGTATATTATAACACATCCCTTGAATATGCATCATCAAAATATTGATTGCTCAGATAACTTGAAATTGTCCCCTTTGAAACGTGTATGAGATTGCTCTCTTCATTATTATCGTGTTTGCATTTATCCATTTAGTCGATATAGATATTGTCTGTTGCCTCACTAAAAACCAATGTTAAGAAAATCCAGTGGGAAAAACATTGAACGAGGAAAAGAGTGCAACTTGTAAAATCATATGAAAAATGGTATTCTTTTTAAAAGGGTTTGATACTTGGGGATCAAAACAATGCCTCATTAAAACCTTACTAAAAAAACCCAATAAAAAAAAATTTAGTGAAGGAAAAAGAGTACAATAACCTATTTTATCATCTCATTTTCATCAAATATAGTTTGATACTTCAGGATCAAACTAATGCCTGTTAAAACTTTACTAAGGAAAACCCAGTGGGAAAAATTTTAGTGAAGGAAAAAAAGTACATTATGATATACTTATGTATACTCATCCTGATTTTATATTTTTCGCTTTAAGTTTGAATATATGTCATTATAATTCAGATCGTTATATAAACTTTTGCAACATAGCTTAGACAAGCATTAAAAATCTGAAGACAATAATTCTGCTTTCCATTCTTTAGATTGCTTTCCATTCTTTAGATGTTTATCATTTACAAATAGTTTCTTTTGACACAGTCGAATTTTCCAAGATTGCTTGTTCTAAATACGATTTGCGTTTAATGCATTTTGTATGCTACATGTATGAAAAACACTTCATGTGCTTTCATTTTTGTGCTTCAGATCATTTTTGTATACTGCAATTACATCTTTGATGAATATTAAAAGTTTCAATACAACAATACTCCAAAGCAGAAAGTAATCTACTCATCTTGAAGTATATCAAGATTTTCATTACAACAATACATAGAAGAAGGTTGTAATCTACATTCCATGTTTTTGGATTCTTTAGAATTATCAAAGTTATTTATATTCTTCTGGAACTTGTATGTTTTAATAAGTTTTGCCTATCGCAACTAATACTTCAATAGATATTAAGAGTTTCATTACAACAATACTTAAAAATAGAAAATAATCTACTCATCATGAATTACATCAAGATTTTCGTTACAACAACATTTAAAAGATGGTTGTAATCTATGCTCCTTATTCTTTGCCTTCTTTATAACCACCAAAGTTATTTATATTCTTCGGGAATTTCTATACTTTCATTGTTTTGATATGATTAAAGCAATATTTATATCATCGGGGTATATTAAGTATTTCAAACACTTTCGCTACTTTGCAGACTACAAGTCCACATTTCTATATTAGTAAAGTATCTATGATGGCCAATCATGTTTCCTTTAATTCTAGATCTTTAATCTATTTATAAACATAAGCGATTTTTGTTACTTACAAATTTATCATCGATGTTTTTTTCTTGTTCAGTTCTAAATATAATTTATTGATATCTTAATATTTATCTTATTTTAGGTACCTAAATCACTTCTAGGTTTATTTGACAATTATGTCATGGTCTCTTCCAAAGCACCCTAAGTGTTTCAGAAAGCACTCACCTTCTTTATGTGCCAGCTTTATTAATCACTTCAAAAATATTTCAAACTGACTTCTCTACCACACTTTAGATGTGATTTGTACCTTTTTGGTCCTTTTGAGATTTCAACTTATATTGGAGCAAGTGTACTAGGTATATTATCGATAATTTATTCAAGTTACTCAATATTTTACAACCAATATTTAATCTTGATAATCAAAATGAACTTGCACCCCTTTTGTCTTCCGCCTTAATGTTGAGGAACATTGAATAATTATCATCTTTGGATTCTCATTTTTATCCATTATGATATTGCTACTAGCAAATACATCGTACATATTACATATAAGAGGATAATTCTTTTATCAAATGATAAGATGCATTCAAGTGATATTGCTTATTTTTAGAGTTTTTTTTTCTTTTTTCATTCAATGATCTAACCAATTGAAACAATTTACTTATTATGTGGATCACTAGGATATATGCATGACTTCAGGTCATTCAACATTTATGTTGATTGAATTTTAAATCACTGAAAGATGTCTATGCATAATCTATATGATAAGCTCATATCAATTTAGTCAAACAACTTCACGTTGTTAGTTTAATATCTACACACACACGTGCGTCCATATAAATTATAGATTTGCGCATTCTTTATCATTTGAGTTAGTGATTTTAGAACAAACAAATAAAAGGATCCAGATTATTAATTTTTTTTGTTTACGACTCGATGTAAATGTGAATCCTTAAAGATTAAATGATAGTTTCCAAAACGTCTAGTTTGAAAACACATATGCATCAAGTTTGACTTATCATAATAACTATAGGTTATTTGATATGTTACAAATTTTAGTTATAGAATACATTGTAACTTCTAGTTACATTTGGCTATAGATAATAAGAATTTCAAGGTCAAAATCTTAAAAAATTTATATGTTCTTGCTTTAGTATTGAAGTCAAACTTTTTGTAGTAATAATTATAAAAACCATAGTTCATAAAACTTGCAGTATTTCATATAACCTTTTGTTTATCTCCATTATCAAACTTTGAACTTTATGTTTGTTCACTTAAATGCATGAATCCATACAAATACAGAATATAACTAAAACTTTCGACATACCTTTTTTTATTCGAATATGCTAAAGAACAATGCCCTTTGAATCAATAATTCAAATGTAACTTAATGGTTTTCTATTCCAACCAGGTTGAACTTCTGGTTCAAATAAATTATTTATACAAATTCGAGTTGTTAAAGTTTATTCTTTAATTATATTTCGAATATCTCTTTTGAACATTATTTACAATTATATATCATAGAATAATTTATAGTTTGAATTATATATTGACATCTCTTTGGAAGAGTTCAAAAATAATAATAATTATAATAATAATATTTACAACAAAAACAAGAATATCTTATAGAAACTTGATATGTTATAGAAATATGCAATTATATTTGTTACACATGAAGATCTCTTCAAGAACGTATTTTAATTTTCATGAAAATATTGATATGACATATAGATTATCTCTTTAAGGGGATATAAAGATTTCTTTAAGAATTGTTATGCATATGATATTCAATTCATCGTAAGTCTTGAAAAGTAAAAGGTTACATATCATATTTGCTTCTAAATTTGTCTAATGGAGCCACGGGTCCATGACAATAGACGATTGGATTTTAGGTAATTTATTATCATATTTTGAAGTGTTATATCATATTTGACAATATTCCATAGATAATTCTTTTATAGTGCTATATGAGGATATAATATCTCTTCTGAAGATATTTTATAAACATCACTCTTTGAGTGTAATATTTAAATCATCATGTCAACGGTCTACTTATGGAATATTACATTAATACATATTTTCTCCTTTGGGGATATTTTATAAATTTAGATATTTTTCCAACACCGCTTCTAGAGTATCAAATATCTCTTCTAAAGGTATTTTATATGTGTTGTGCAAAAATTGCACAAATGCGGAAAAAAAATAAGCACGATCTAGATTTGCCAATTTGAACATCACTCAATCTAGCAGCAATTGTTCTATTACTCCAAATAAATAGCAAATTACTATAAAGAAGGAAAAGAGACATACAATATTTATATTGGTTCCACTAACATCAAGGTAGTGTACGTCCAGTCGAATGGAGAGAGATTTGATTACAAATGAGAGAGTTACAAGAGATTACAAGATAAGAGTTTACATACTAAAGCCCTAAATTAGGGATAACAAGAAGCGACACTCCATTTGGGGATCAGTGGCTGAATACCAAGATGAGTTTACAATGAAATCTACCCTCAATATATAGCCAAAGCAAATTCATGTGAGTCATCAATCAAATTATCAAGATGTGGTAAAAAGATAATGGAGGCATATAACATCCTGCCTTTTTGTACACTTTTAAATCGACGATAAACCACATCGTCGGACTCAAACCATACAAAAGAGCGGATTGTTATTGGGGTGAATAAGAAAAGCAGAGAAAGAAATAAAACAAAACAGAATCTCATAGCGGAATGACAAAATATAATAATCAAATAACAGTTCATGAAGCTGTTTTATAGAAAATTTGATTATACTTATACAACACAGATCAGAGTTACACATACCAGAGAATAATAAATAATGCAACGGACCAGTATGAATGTTGTTGAATAATATAATAGATAATAGTAACATAATCTTCGTCTTCGTCCTCCGAAAATAAAGTCTTCAAATCTTGAAATGCTCAGGCTGACCCGAGTGAATTGAAAAGACAAAACACTCGAGTCAGAACTACAAGAACTTATGTGAGTTAAATTAACAGAAATAAATATGAGTGGAACAGCGTCAGAGATGTTTACGGATTTTGACATCTCATGTCCAGTGTCTAATGTGTGTGCAGTAACTTAAGAGATGTTCGGGATTCACACCACCTAAGGGTCCGTTAAATTATCTACTATGTAGTAATACACGCTATTATAATAATGTCTAAAGTAAAGTATAATATACTCGAAAATAGCGTTAAGGCTTTACATTTTCCACCTTAACACGCTTTTATATTCCCATAGTCTATACAGTACCGTAATCTCCCTCGTACTGGGCATCGTCAGAGGGAACTTCATAGGTATGGTACAAAACAAAATCGTATAAGGCGCGCTAGGGTAGGAGACACGGCACAACTAGGAAATGCCAGGGTAGATATACCAATTACGCTTCCGGACAGGTGGCAACGCGTTGCAACTACTACAGCCCACCTCGAGCCACACTCCCAAAATCAAAAGGGGCCCAATCAATCACAAAGTAATAGAATGGTATCGAAGGAGTGTATCCGATAAAAGGTGCTACCTTCTTAGTCCGTTAATCGCTTCTGTTTTAGCCACCTTATGCCAACTCACATGAGTCGAGTCCACGTATATACCTCAAAAGAAATGCCGCCACTATCCTACTTCATTCTGAAATCTCCACCGCATACACGGTTGTTAAAGTGGTTTTCGGAGTTGGCAGAGAGTATGACAACTTTCGATCCCGGTCTCTTTAACAACCAAATATTATTGTAACACCGCGGTCATTTCAAAATAATTATACTTCAAAACCAGAATATAATATCCATTTCAAAACCATATAAATACGATATCATTTCCATTTCAAAAACCAAATCAATATGATATCATTTTTATAAAAACCCAAATCAATATGATATCATTTTTATTTCAAATATATCCTTTTTCCAAAATCAAAGCACTTTCAAAGTTATAACCCTTCGAAATCAAAACACTTGAAATATAACACTTTCAAATCATAATACTTTGAAATACGACATTGAAACATAACTTCCACCACTTAAATGGTTTAGAAATTTAAAATACTTTATATAATACAATGGCTTCTTCGATTTCACAAATCAATTCCAAAACAACTCGAATTTATACATTTTATATTTAACCAAATTCCAAATCATAAATTTCAATTCGATTCAGTTTTCAAATCAACTATTCCAAATTTTATCGATTTCAAAACAGATTTGATCCACAAAATCAGCCATTTCAAATTCAACATATTTCAAACTATAAGTATTCAACAATTTCAAAACTAAGTTTGGTAATTACGATTCAACGATTTAATTTTCTATTATTTAGTTTCAAAATAATTTACGTAATAAATCCATTATCATTTAAATAAGACTCAAATTACAAATAACTAAATATTTCCTTCAATTTATTTGTACTTGAAATATTCATTAAATTCACCTTAAACCAAAATCAAGTTATAAAAATCATACCTTCTAAAATTTCAAATTTAATAAATTTGACATCAAACTTATTTGAGTTTAATTCTTAAATAAATTCAATTTCAAATAAATCTCAAATTTATCTTCCAACCTTAATTTATTTAAATCATTATAAACTCTATATTAAAATAAAATTTAAATACCTAATCATATTGTCTTCAATAAAAAAATCAAACTTGTTATTAAACTTATTCTATATTAAACAAATTATACATAGCTTAAAATCAAGGATAAAATAACATTTATATAATATCTAAAATCATCTAAAACCATATATTTCTTTACAAAACCATAGAAATATTTTTACATATAGACCACGGTGTTTGTATATAATTTTCTATCCTATGGTCAAGTGATACAGATATTTATCATTTCAATCCGTAATTTAAAATATAAATACGTTTATATATCACTTCAAACCGCAATCCCGAATGAAATAAAATCCATAACAACTTGCAGTTTATAACAATATAAAATACAACATGCATTCATCCAATATCATTCATCAACCATTTACCACAATCATCATCCAATTCAATCAATAACATCAATATAGAACAGATAATAAATAACAGGTATTTACTAGCAGTTTATATGCAATAATAAATTAAATAACTATTTTATCCAAATAAATTCAAATAACTGAGATGATGATTCAAAATATGCCAAACAGTCATAAATAAATTTCAAATCACATCATAAATCAATTCAACAAACATAAGAAATTTTAGAAGTTGTGAGTGGATTAAAACGCTCAACTTTTGAATTTAAATTGAAATTAAATTCAATTTAAAATCAAAATTCAAACAATCTCAGAATCCGTCCAAACCAGCGCCAAAATGTCTGAAATTCCAATATGATCGTAATGGAGGAAACCGCGCACAAAACAGACCTCGTATGTGAAAATTATTAGAGTTAGAACGATTGAATAATAAATTTAAATAAAATAAAGAAAAAAGAAAAAAAACCACCAACCGAACGAAGACACGTCATCTCCTCACTTCAACGCTTTGAAACCCTAACTACAGCGACTCGCAGCCGCCACTGATCGGAAGCACGCCGTGCCACCCCACGATTGACCTAGGACCATCCAACCATACCGTTCAACACTCCCCCACCAGCCGACCATTCTCACGCCCATGACGTGGCGAGCGACGCCCCCCAGACCAACGCTGCCGAGCGCCCATTTCGACCAACCATGGTGATTTCCGACATCCTACAGGCGAGCGACTTCATACCCAAGCCCTGCTCGACAAGCTCTACCACCCCATGCCTCCTGATCGTCGCTAAGGCGAAGATCCACCGTCGAAACACAAAAGCCGAAAACGAACGGCCGAAACCAAATTGTGGATTCCAGGAGAAATGGAGCTTCAAATTGGAAAACTAATTTCAAATCTGAGATGTGCTCGTCAAGTGCTTCATATCAATATATAATTTGATGTAGTTTGAGGAGATTGAATTTTGAAGTTGGATTTTGAATTGAAATTAGATTTAGAAGTTTTAGGGTTTTGAGCCATTGAAAAGAGGAGGAGCTAATGGAACTGTACGTGCAGAAATGAGGAATAGAAAGGTTGCTAGGGTTTATAATGAGATATATATAGGTAGGATTGAAGATAGAAAGAACGGATCAGATTTGATTAAACGATATCGGCCCAAAAGCCCGTTCTGACTCCGGAACGAAATTAGATCAACCCATATGTCAAAGTAGATGTTTTTGAATATTTTAAAAATGATGGAATAGGTTTCAAGTCCAAATTCCATCGTATGAATAAGTTACGTTAAAATCAATTTATTTCAAATTGATTTCAATTGATTTCAAGGCATTTCGAGTCAAAATGACAAGTCTGGTCGCTATGAAACTTGAAATCCTACTATAATTCACTCTTACGGATCCGATGAAACTGGTTTCGTCGAAATCCGAGTCAATTGCCAAAATGGCTATTTTTACATTAATTAAATAAATTAATAATTAATTAATTAAATCAAAATTTTAATTTCAATTCTATAATTGACAATGTTTATCATTTTCATATTTCTTAATCATTTACACTGATTTAAACAAATTTAGATGTAATTTAGAGTTGATTAATTTATCAAGTTCAGTGTTAACCTCAATTTCACTAAATTCAGAAATTATAAATTTAATTTTCAATAATTCCATTTAATTTACTTTTCATTCTATTATTCAATCCATTGTTGTCAAATGGATGAAATTAACATTGGATTCATGATCTATCACATTAATATTCTCGGATTTCATCTTAATTTCTGTTAACGTAATAATTAAATATTAAATTTCATTTAATTGCAATTAATCCAATTATTAAGTTTAAATTCCAATAAACTGATAAATCATGATTTCCATTCTTTCAATTCAACAAATTGTCCTATTATGAATAACATTAACATTATTTCCAAATATTACCTTAATTAACATTAATGTAATATTTTATTTAGATTTATTGAAATTGATTCAAATTCAATTTAATGGATTAAAAATATATCGATGACTTATAATAATTGATGCTGCTAACTCTCAATCATACTTTTATAAGTTATCAATAATTAAATCAATATTTACGTTCGTTTTCTTATATTAAATTTATTACCAAGTATAGATTTACCTTATTTCAACAAAGTGGAATTCCTTTCAAGTTGTAAATATTAACTATAAATAACATTGTTGCATTTCACTTTAGTTATTATTTCATTATTACCTTAAAACTTTTTATTTCTTCCAATATTAAATAACAAGATTCATTATGTTAACAAATTAAATTATCAAAAATTTATGGGTTGTTACAAGCTAATGGTAACAAATCGCGCAAACATAGCAAGTAATTCACTCATTCCAAAGATGGAAGAAAATAATCCCAAAGCATTGCGATTACGAAGAAAGAAATAATATGCATATCTTTTTGCATATATATTATTCCATAATGTGAGCATGCATATATTTCCTTGCCATCTCATTCAAATGCAATTCAATGATTTATGCATTTCCATAATGAACAAACGTGATTGCTTTCCTTCTTGCATATTTGTTTCCTTCTATTTGTGATTTTGTATCACCAATATTTAACACTCCACCTTGATGCAAAATCACACTTCTCCAACATCCCACCTCAACTCAAGTTCTCTTCTCAATATAAAACTCTTAAAATCAAACTCCACCTTCAACCAAAATCTCTTAACGAGATACAAACTAAAAATGAATATTTACCCAATGGCTTCCAACAAGGTCACCCCTCATCACACCTTGCTAACGAGCTCAGAATGTGTCTCCGTCCGCCAACAAAATGTTGCAAATATCCAAAATCAAAAGAAGGTAGATACCAAAATAATCTTAAAGCCACCAAGGCTAAAAAAATCCTCTCAATCACTAATCCAAATACAAAGCCAAAAAACTAATGTCAATGGATATAACAAGGCTAATCCAAATCTCTGCATGCAAGACAAATCTCTCTCCTCCCACATACCTTATCTGCTAAACAACAAATTTTCCATGGAAATCAACATAAGACTCTCACATCAACGTTGAGCCACGAAGTAGATACAAATTTCCAAATCCATCTGTCCCTTCAACATAGTAAACTCCTTATCACCAAATTTTCAAGACTAGAACGCTCTTCTCTCTTAATATAATCTCCTCCGTATTTATCTTCTATATTGCACAAAATCTCTTTTTCCATCCAAATGAGTAATAGCATAATCACCATCGGATCTATCACTCTTTCTAGAAGCCATTGATGCACAAATTTAAACAAATCGCCTGACTCTAATACCAATATATTGTGCAAAAATTACAAAAATACGGAAAAAAATAGGATCTTGATTTTTCAATTTTGAACATCACTCAATCTAGCAGCAATTATTCTATTACTCCAAATAATAGCAAATAACTATAAAGAAGGAAAAGAGACGCACAATATTTGTACTGGTTCCACTAACATCAAGATAGTGTACGTCTAGTCCAATAGTGAGAGATTTTATTATAAATGAGAGAGTTATAAGAGATTACAAGATTAGAGTTTACATACCAAAGCCCTAAATTAGGGATAACAAAAGGAGATACTCCATTTGGGGATCACTGGCTGAATACCAGGATGTGTTTACAATGAAGTCTAACATCAATATATGGCCAATGTAAATTCATGTGAGTCATCAATCAAATTACCAAGATGTGGTAAACAGATAATGGAGGCAAGTTACAATGGTAACAAATCGCACAAACATAGCAAGTAATTCACTCATTCCAAAGAAGGAAGAAAATAATCCTAAAGGAATGCGATTACGAAGAAAGAAATAATATGCATATCCTTTTGCATATATATTATTCCATAACGTGCGCATGCATATATTTCCTTGCCATCTCATTCAAATTCAATCCAATGATTTATGCATTTCCATAATGAACAAACGTGATTACTTTCCTTCTTTCATATTTGTTTTCTTCTATTTATGATTTTGTACCACCAAAATTTAACAATATGCACTACTTTTGGAATGCCATATCAATATGTAGTATCTTTTCTACATAAATTACATAATCATTATTCAAAGTAGCGTAAAATATCTTTTCTGGACATATTTACCATCACTAATCTTTTAGAATGGCTATGTAATATCTCTTTTGGAGATGAATTATTATCACCACTTCTAAAGTTTTATATGATGTTCCTTCAGGGATACAACGTTCCTTTTTAAGCAATTGCAATTAAATAAATTAAAATATTATTATCACCGCTTCTGAAGTTTTATATGATGTTCCTTCAGGGATACAATTTTCCTTTTTAAGCAATTTCAATTAAACAAATAAAAATAAAATGAAAATTCTATAAAATCTCTTCTGGGATGTTGGATTTTGCAATATAATAAATATAAATAAAGCTCTAAAAAAATATGGTAATCTTTTCTAAAGAATATTAAAATCTATTTCTTCAACAAAATACCTAGGCATACGTGCATAAAAATAATTTATCAAAACTTCAGATTTTACAGCAGTGTGTGGTTAGTGAAAATTATCAGATCTACTAATATAGTATTCACTCAAACTTCAAGTTTGAGTTACATAAGATACATAAATAATTAAGCAAGAAAGTGTTGGGCAGTAAGAATTCAAAATTGCATCCCAAACTAAAGTCGAGAAATCCACAATTACATAGATGTCATTAAAGTCAATAAATTAAAATTGGTTATGAAAACGTTTGTATCTAAGATTATGTCTAAATGACACACAAGAAGAAATGTAATAATCAACAACTATGCAGTTGATTTTCTTTTGAAATAAACAACTTGCTTAAATGGAAAGCAAAAAAAAGATATAACTTCAAACACTAAATCTCATAAGTGAAAAGCATCTTAGAAATAAATTGCTACTAAGATACTAAACCACAAACGCTCTCTCACTGAAGTACTTAATTCCTTCTTCTGTCCTTGATATTTCACTTACTAAATCATCCTTTTTATTAGTCAATACCAAGTGTTCCAATTGAGGTAATATTTTTCTATATAGTAAATTGGCATTTGAAAAACTAATAATATAAATCGATGATAGCAAAGAAAGAGAATCCATATGTTGGAAATGTATCCAGTGCTAGAACAAATAATGAATATGGGATAACGCAAAGATTAACATGTACCTTAGCATTTATCAAACTTTAGTATCTCAAAAGTGTTGACATTCTACTCAAGTTGACTATCAAAAAAAAATGAATCATTTCGAGCGTTTGGCCATAGATGCCATTGAATAGTGGAATAAGCAATAATAATGATTATATTTCATTATGGTGTGCAATACTAACGTGTATTTCATTTTTCAAACAAATAAATGATAATGGGACAATAACATGTAACTTACAGGGAGCTACCTAAAGGATAAAAATCAGGACATGAAGATTAACAGTACAATGACTAATAATAAAGCAAAAAAAATCACCGATATATATTGTTACTATCGAATGATTAACAGTGAACATTAATGAAAATAAAATTAAAAGGAAATCAAGAAAACATATTTAACCACATTATGTTAAAATACTAAATCACCACATCATATCTAATCTGACCAATTAAAGGTTTTAATACATATGTAACCAAAAAGGCTTAGCAAATCATAGCGTTTTAGTTTATACATATCAACGCTAACACAAACTGCAAATTCATTATATTCAGCCATTTTAAAAGTAAATGAACCTAAAATTGATCAGCTAAACCAAAATCAACTAATAGCTGGTCATATAAAAATAGGCCAGTTTTAAAACAATTCAAACCCAAATTCAAAAAAAAAAATCATCAAGTTCATTTTTCGTAAGAAAAACCAAATCTCAAAGATAAATTATTTAAGCATCATATTAAGATCTACAATATAATGAGCTCTGAAAACACTCGTTTTATAGTTGCCTTATTTCATTACCCTAGCTTCAAGAAAACAAAGCGTGTTGGCTTAAAAAGTCTTTCTCGTCTTTAATCTTCCATGCTTTACAATTTCGTAGCTACATTCCCTTTCTTCCCAGATTAAATCAGCAAAGTAATGTCTTGATATGACTGAGCAGGGAGACATTGTTTCACTACTTTGTATCACTTCATTTCGCTGTCTTCAAACCTTATCACTACCCTTAGGATCATTGAAGATGACGTTGCTTCTGCTCTTATCTAGTTTTCTAGATCCAGATCCGAGATAAGCCAATTCTAAGATGTTAGACTCTATAGTTAATTTTCATAAGATTTTCGTACACAATAAACTTGTTCCTCCTTTTTTTTCTTTATGATATAATTAACATGTTTTCGTTCCTGAGGAATTGCTATTTGGGATTAGGGTGACTCAAGCTGCTATGTTGATCTATAATGCGAAGCTGCTCATTGTTTCCTGTTCCAGAATCTGTTTCCCTAAAATCTTTGAGCTCCGCTTTGTCAAATAAATGTTTGATTAGATCATCATCAGTTTACTTTTGTAACACCTATATCAAAAAGTTAACACAAATGTCTTCTAGCATAATGGGTAGTGTATGTTGTTGTTTTCAGACGTGGCAGGGTTCGAATCTTGCATCGTCACATTTGGTATTAGAGCTCATACTTAAAGGAAATACTTTGCTTTGAGAAAACTAGTTTTTAAAACAACTTTTGAAATTGCTTGAAAAACATACCTTTGAAATTCTCTTTATTATAGAGAATAAAACAATTAATAGCTTTAAAAATAATTATACATATTGTAAAATATTCGTTTCAAAAGCTATTTTATTATAAAAATTATTTCAAGATCGGTTTAGAAAACCTATGCTCGAAAACAACAAAAAATGCCAAAAAGGCCAAAAATCGACATATGTAATTGTCTCAAAAGCACATCAATCTGGTGTACCACTCATCCATAATGCTGACTTTTCTGTTGCTAGGTTTAAGCCCTCCAAAATACTTCAAAATATTGCAAGAATTGATCACAACATTCACTGGAATAAGAAGAAATAGCAAAACAGTGTACAGGAAAGTAAACAGTGTGATATGGACGAATTAAAACAACATGGGTCGACCTAGAAAAGGCCAAGGTCAACCTTGTAGAGGCATGGGTCGACCCATACATGCCTTAGGTCGACCATAGGGTTGACCCCAATGTTTTTGGTCGACCTGAAGGTCGGAAATTCTACAGGCTTTCTACTTGTTCCATATGCAACTTTGAGCACTGATTTCAGGTGCTTCCATAATGATTCATGCTATAAAATTTGACAGGCACATACAACTAAACATAGACATTGATCCAGCAAAGATTCCACTCAATTCCGATATGAAATCAAAGAGATATAGGTTCACAAAGTTGAAGCCAGACAAGCTTTTTACTGTAAACTAGAAATCTCATGTTTATAGTTTACAGTAAATGAAAACACAACAGAAAATGAACAAATTTCTTACAGGAAATTAGTTTTAACTGTGAGTAACCACTAACCTTGGTAAGATTTTAGCAATCTAAATTAGTGAGTTATAGTCTTTTAGCCTTGATTTAGCTTTAGGAACCTATAAAAAGAGAAAACATAGACATACAGCAAAGAAGAGAAGAGTTACAGACAACATAAACTTCTGAAAAATTGGTATAGATGAAATCGATTTTGATTTTGGATTGATTACCTATTACTCTCTTTGATTTTCTAATTTTCCTTTGATTTCTATTTAGATTTGCCTTTGAAACATGTTAATGTAGGTTGTTTCGGTGAATTATGTAATTATGGTTAATAGCATAAGTAATAGGTTAATTAAAACCTATCATTGTTGCACAAGCTTAATTGGTAGGATTTGGTCCAAATCCAAACAAAATACCCAAGTTGAGAAGAGGGTAGCCGGAATTTGACCTCTTACTATTGTTGAGTGATTTCAAATTGGTGTTGACATTACTAGGACTAAATTGATTTACATAGCTTTTAGCCAATTTGGTCAAAAGGCTACTTAGATTATATAGAGAAAATTGTTGAAGCATGACGGTCCTTTGTTTTAAGGTAATCTTCTATTTCAGATTCAACATTCTTCATATTTCAAGATTGTGCTATATATATATATATATTGCTTTGAGTGTTGTAGTATTTTTTATTGGATTTGGCTAAAATGATTCGGTGACGGCCTTCAATCAGTTCCCATCTTTGCAACTTGCACAATATTTTGTTGTTATTTTTTATACATTTCTCTCTTTCCATATATGATAAATAGTTGTTGTGAATGCAACGTATGACGATCGCCTTACGCCTCTGGCACTCAAAATCCATAACAGAGTGCATTTCTCCCGGGGCCAGCCGATGTAGAACGATTACCAAGGTTGAAAAGAAAATAAGACAAAACACAAACATGTAGAACATCTCATAGCGCATAAATAAAATGTAATACAACAACATCGACGTAAAACAGGCGAGACGGTGATATAATGAAATGAACCATAAATAAGAATATCAGAGTGCAACAGGTTCATAGACTATACAAGAACTAAAATAATGTCTCTAAGAATACAAGTACTATCATAGATCCACAGTACTGTATAGTGGAATCCAACATCAATATAACAATGGAATATAAGAACATACCTAACAGCTACCAATGAAATAGCCTGCATCCACCTTCCATTCCCTCTTTCGCTCCTATTTGCAACTTCACACCAATACAGATAAGAAAAATAAAAAAGGGAATTTCTTTTAACTATTTTTCGACTTTTAATTTTTATACGCCCCAGTCCAACTCAAGGGATCCGGTGGCTATTATACAGAAAAAGATTGCCTACATACCCGTTTAGGTGGACCAAGCCTACGTGATTCTAATTCTTGCTTTTGTCCTACATCCAAATAGTCGTTAGCACATAGCAACAATAGCATCCATGCAACCATTTTCAATCATCACAGCTAATGTAACTAATGCAACCATTGCAAGCAGAAAACACTACTTCCATGCAACCATCAAATCACCAAAGTTACTAACACACCATATTCTTAACACGACGTTCACAACAACCAACTACACGCCACATTGTAATAATAGTAAATATCACATAGGCTATGTAGAACTATATCTAACTTGTCCCTGCATGCAAAGAGTTAGAACATAACTTTATTTTTTAAACTACTATCACAAGTCGCTGTAGGAAGTCCAAAGTCATCCCAGGTCATCTCAGGGTCGTCCATCCTTAATTCCCATCGACTCATCAAAGAACCCACTTCGCCTCGCAATTTTCCTATACCATGCCAAAAGTCTGTAGCTAAAACCCATGCTCCACCACTATCGGTCAAACCTCCAACCGAGCCAAGTAGAACACACAAGCTGAGCCAAGCAAAACACAAAAGCTAAGCCAAGTCTCAACGCCGAACCGAGTCCCATGCCCGGTCGCCGAACTGCCTCCCACCAAACGCCATTCTTGTTCGGTCGTTGGGCCTCTGCACCACCAAGCTGACACCTACCTATCAGCCAACCCTGTCCGGTCATAGCTCCACAACATGACTAAACTTATATTCATGCTTGGCCATCAACCCAAGCTCACCGTCGAACTGAATATATTGTTCGGACATCGATCTGGTTCCACCATTGAACCAGCTTTAATGTTTAACCACCGAACCACCACCATCGACCAGAATCAGACCGCCACCCCCACCGAACCGAATATCCTACTTGGCCACTAATCCAACCCTCCACCGAACCAACTTCCTTGCTCGGCACCGCACCATTCCACCGTCGAACCAATGCTAACTGAACCAACAATTGTCAAACCAACCATCACTAATGGAGTTTGGGACTTGAATGAGAAGTGGTGGAAAACGGGAATGATTTAGGGGGATGACTCACCTATTTATAGGTAAAACCCTAAGCAACCCCATAGAAGATCGGGAAACCCCCCCTCCAAACCAACTACTTTCGAACCAAGGCAACTGCTCTACAAACCCCGAACATGCCAGGCTCTTACTAAAGCCAAATCTTCAAACGACCATATTTTATAGCTATATAATCCAAATCGCTATTATGACCATTCTACAGAAAGGAAAACCATCGTATCTTTCCAATGAAAGTGGCCTCGAGCGCAAGTTCGGCTCCTATCCAAAGCTATAGTCGTTACAAGTTTTTTGGAGTAAAATCATTTGGAAAAATTCTTGAAATAAAAAATGTCACAAATGAGTATTTCCCAAAGCACTAATAGGCATTCTCTAAAGCTATAGAGTCAAACAACCTCATATAAATTAAATAATAATATTTTATGATCCACCTATTTGTAAAATATTAGTCGTTACACTTCCCCCTTTAGGAATTTCGCCCTTGAAATCCCAACACAAATAAGGCAAAGTCAAACATATCTACTCTGCATGTGTATCATCCATTAGCAATACACTTTGAATCTTGCCTTCCATAGGAATACTACTCCTAGGCTGGTACATATCCTTAATACCATCTACACAACTCCAAAGTGTGTTATATACTACCTTTCTGCTAAAAGATAAGAACATCACCCATGAACACCAGTGCAAGCACCCTAGGCTCTCGATACTCCACTCTATCTCCAAAAGTCATTCGCCCACTATACATATACTATGCACACTCCTCACTTGGATATACTCCTATAAAGGACTCTCTTTCTCCATGGACCTTCCACTTTCTTCTCTAGTCCTTCTCACTCTATGAGTACCACCCTCCTCGAAGGTAGAACCATGGTCCTAGGTCGACACGGAATTCAATCCCTTTACACATCAGTAGTCCGACCACCTTCGGGTGTTTCCCTTGCCATGGAAAATGATGACGAATCCTCCTACAAGTTCCCAAGAGAACATGCCAAGCTAACCATAACCATACCCTCTCAAGTGCACGGTCCATTTCTAGCATCTGCTCTCCTCCTTTCCCAATCGTAATCTTCAAATCCTCTTCATTTAGCATATCTCTGCGTCATTTTGGCCTCCTATCCAAGTAAAGAGCTCCGGATAAGCAGTCCTGATGCTCTCCACAAACTGCCAAGCTAGCTTTTCTTTTACTCAAACAATAGGGTGTCATCCTTACACTAGCATACTAACAAATAAAATACATGTGCAAAATCCTATACTGATCAAACATATGGTCAAAAGGTATAAACCACCACTAAGGTTTTTCACTACGCATAATTGGGCACACAATAATCCATGCGACCATTACAGAGATCGATAACTACTTAACACTACAACCCCACCAAAGCCTAAAGTAGCTTATTGCCATCACCAAGGAAAACTAGACCGTCACCAAGGTCTTACATCAGGCACTCCCTACCACCACCAAGGTGAATTAGACCGTCACTAAGGTTTCACATGACCATAGCCATCACCAAGCCTTTACATCATCACCAAGGTGTTGCTTCATCTTGACCATCATCAAGGCCTCGCATCACCACCAAGATGCTACTATATTCCTAACCAACACTAAGGTCTCGCTCTACTCAATCATCCTTGAAGCCTCGCTCCACCATAACCTCCTCCAAGTCCCCGAAGTCTCATTTGGTATAACCATTTACGAAGTCTCAGCCCGCTATGACTTTCTCAAAGACTCTCTTCATCTTGGCCTTCTCAATGCACATCCCCGAAGTCTTACTTCAGTATGACCATTTCTAGTGTCTCGCCCCATTATGATTATTCTCGAAGTATCAACCCGCTCCTTCTCAAGGTCTCTTACATACATGATAACTCATTCTATAACCTTTTAGGTTGGCAGAATCTCATGCCACAATTAGATCTAATTTTCTTTCGGATACCTATCTCATAGGTATTTCCCTTACAAGACAAGCTAGACCGTCTTGTGGTCCAAGGTACACAGGTGAGTGTCCTCATATACCCCTTCCTCTAGGAGCAACCATCCTATCTAGAGTTATCAATAATCCATCAGCATTCGACTCAGTACAAAACATCCCATGCTCCTCTGTATCTCTTTACCTTGTTGAATGTACCTCCTCAAACATCACCAAGTCCACATATATACTTCTCACCCGAAGTAGTCAAGCACACCGACTCACCCATCGATCCATCAAAGTTTGAAACATCTCTCAACATCTAACTTCATTCGTAGTGTAAACTTGTTGATGTGTCAAAGTCACTTTTTCAAAGCATCACCACACCTCATAACGTACACTCGTGTGCATTGGGTATATGATAACTCGTATGGCATAATCGCAAACCAGGGACTCATCGTTATCGCAGCTTTATTGGTGCTAGAATCCATGCCTCTCCAAAAGGCTAGGAACTAGGTTCACCATCCAAAAGCCCAGGGTAATCTACCATCACAAGATCCGATCATATTGAAAATCTAAGTGGGAGATACCCATATACCCCTTCTTCATGAGCACACTAGAATCCTGCGAGTTATCAACGATCCCTTTGCATGCATCTCCGTAAAGGAACCCAATCGTTATTCCATCCTAGCTATCCCTATTGTAGGACAACATCGCAACTCCCACTCATAAGACCCCATCATCAATCTTGCCCATGTGGATACCGCTCTGACTCCCATCGTTATGTCGTCTTATTTATTAATTGTCATTCCATTGTCATCTAGAGCCATCCTAGGGTCATCAATGCCTACCCAAACAAACTCCCGAGACTACCAAGCAACCCCAAGTCATGCCCCGAAGCCAACGCTCTAAAAGCACCACTCTGTGTTCTACCCTGCACTGGTGTGTTCGGCATGTAAACATGCTCCATCCGAACAGAAGCAACACCGAACATAATTTTCTATTTGGCTTTCCCCAACATCAAACCAACAATTACCAGACAAGATTTCATGTCTAGTCCTCCACTAGCCGAGCCAAGCTGTTGTCGAACATAATTTCCTACTTGGTCCTTCACTACCAAGCCGAGCTTCTTCTCTTGCTAAAGCCACCCATCAGACCACAACATGCTGGTTCGAGCTTTGCCGAACCAAAACCTATAGTTCCTTCAGCATACCAACATCGCGTTGAATCCATCACTACACTTAACATTTCAATCCTCATGCCTCACCCAATGAACGATATGATTTCAAATGCTCCAAAGGCTATCCAATAAAGTCTGATTCCATGGCTCCTTCCTATAGTTTGCTCCGATGGTCATTTTCTACCATACAAGCATACAAGTGAACACTATGCCCAAGGCTTTGGGAGTCGCTAAACCTAAGCTCTAATACCAAATGTGATGACCGCCCTATACCTCGGGCACCCCAAACCCATAAGAGAGTGTGCAGCTCTCAGGTCCGACCAATGTAAGACTATTGCCAAGGGTGAAAAGTAAAGAAGACCAAACACAAAACCTGTAGAATATCTCACACCGCACAAATGTAATACAACAACATAGATGTAGGTGATATAATCAAATGAACCATAAAAGAACATCAGAGTGCAACAGGTCCACAGACTATACAAGAACTAAAATACCATCTCTAAGAGTACAAGTGTTGTCATAGCTCCAAAGTACTGCCTAGCAGAATCCAACATTAATAAAACAATGGAATAAAAGTATATACTTAGCAGCCACCTACAACATAACCTGCATCCACCTTCCATTCCCTCTTTCGCTTCTATCTGCAACCTCACACCTATATAGATAGATAAAATAAAAAAGGAAAAGGTTTTAACTATTTTCGGACAACCAATTTCTATACACCCCAGCCCAAATCAAGGGATCCGATGGCTATTGCATAAAAAAGACTGCCTACGTACCCCTTTAGAGGGACTAAGCATACGTAATTCTAATATCTATTTTTCTCCTGCATCCAAATAGTCATTATCACATAACAACAATAGTATTCATGCAACCATGTGCAATCATCACATCTAATGCAGCTAATGTAACTAATGCAATCATTGCAAGCAGAAAACACTACTCCTATGCAACCACCAAATCACTAAAGGTACTAACACGCCATATTAGTAACATAACATTCACAACAACCAAGCACACACTATGTAGTAGTAATAGTAAAAATCACGTAGGGTATGTAGAACCATACCTGTCGTGTTCCTGCATGCAAAGAGTTAGCACATAAACACAATATATGCTAAACTACTATCATAAGTCACTGCATGAAGTCCAAAGTCATCCCAAGTCATCCCAGAGTCATCCATCCTTACTCCCATCGACCCATCAATGAAACCCCTCCGCCCCGCAATTCGTCCATACCATGCCCAAAGTCTGAAGCTAAACCCCATGCTCTACCACTATCGGTAAAATCTCCAACTGAGCCAAGCAAAACACGCAAGCTAAGCCAAGCAAAACACACAAGTTGAGCCAAGTCCCAATGCCGAAACAAGTCTAATTCCCGGTCATCGAACTACCTCCCACCGAACCACCATTCTTGTTCGGTCATCGGATCTCCACACCAACGAGCCTACACCCAGCGAATAGCCAGATCTGTTTGGTCATCGCTCCACGACACCACCGAGTCGATTTTCGTGCTTGACGACCAATCCAAGTTTACCGCCGAACTGAATGCTTGTTTGGCCATTGGCTCGATCCACCATCGAACCAACTTCAATGTTCGACCACCGAACCACCACTAATCGAACAACCTCCATCAACCAGAGTCGGACCGCCACCCCACTGAACTGAATATCCTGCTCGGTTATCAGTACAACCATCCACCGAACCGAATTCCTTGCTCGGCACCACACCATTCCACCATCGAACCAATGCCTAGCCAAATCAACTAATCCAGAATGAAGCTTCACTAATGGAGATTGAGACATGAATAGGAAGTGGCGAAAAAAGAGAATGATTTAGGAGGGATGGCTCTCCTATTTATAGGTTAACCCTAAGCTACCCCCTAGAAGTTCCGGACTACCCCCCCCCCCCCCCCCCCAAAACCGACTACTGCCGAGCCAAAGCAACTCCTCTCCAAACCCTGAATACACCTAATACCTACCATAACCAGATCTTCAAATTGTCATATCTCGTGGCCAGATAATCAAAATCACTATTATGACCACTCTACAAAGAGAAAAACCATCATATCTTTCCAATGGAAGTGGTGTTGAGCACTAATTTGGCTCCTATCCAAAGATATGGCCGAAACAAGTTTTTCAGCGGTAAAATCGTCTGGAAAAATTCTAAAAATAAGAAATGTCACTAATAGGCATTTTCCAAAGCTATGGAGTCATACGACCATATATGAATTAAATAACAATATTTTACGATCCTTCGACACATAAAATACGGTCGTTACACAGTATGTGCTAGATCCATTTCTTTGCACTTAACTTTGAAACCATCTTTAATAATTTGCACTTCGTTTCTTATGTTGAAATTTGATTTGTTGCGAATATTCAATTTAGTTATAGATAAAGTCCATAGGTAACTTGAATAGTTTCAATCGATAAGTAAGTGTCCATTAGTTTCATCTTCAATATCACATAGCAAACACTTAAGATTCTACTAATTATACCACTTTGTCAATTATCCTTAGTTGCTAATTTGATTTTAATGGCAAAGTTGTTTGATAACTTGCATCTTTATCAATGAGAAAAGGTTTTATTTATGAAATTCTTATTTATTATTATTGATGGGCTCAAGAGAGATGTAGAAAAATAGTATATTTATTTTTGTTTTCTCTCATTTCTCTCTTTTTTGAGAAAGAATATAAAAAAATAGAGTAAACCAAATTCTTCTTTTTATCACTTTCACTTTACGGTTTTCTTTGAAATAAAATCAGCCGTTCAAAATTATTCAAAACTCTAAGACAATTGACGCAGCGGATAATAACAAAACGATATAGATCGATGAAAGTAGTAAACGGTGGATTGAAGATACTGAAATGCCCAAATTCGTTGATCACAAAGATACCGAATTCTAGCTATCTTCGACACGTTGATCGCGCACGATACCGTGAAAGAAGATCTACAATTCTTCAAACGTTGATCAAGCGCACTTGATATCGTGAATTGGCTTCAATAATCGTTGATTCGAGCGCACTCGAATAACCGAAAGTGGAGATAGGAGATTACACTCAACTACCAATTTAGGATGAAAGCACACAGCAATCAAACAAGAATTTTATTCAAAAATCAACCACTACAAAATGTACAACACACGCCCTATTTATAGCTTTTTTACACCCTGACCCTTAAGTCATTGCCGACTTAACTCCCCTTAAGTCGTTGCCGACTCATGACTCACGACTCACGACTCAACATTCAGCGACTCAAGGAAAAGAAACAAACAAATTACAATGTCACGACTTAACTAGGTCGTTGCCGACCTAACATATACTACACGCCTCAATTACAACACAACACATATATACAGCGACTCAATCAACCCAACTCGTCCAATACACGACTTACGACTTATCAAATAGTCGACTCAACCTGTTACAATACATTCGACTCATCACAACATTCGGCCGACTTATCTTTATGCCGACCTACGACTCAAGAACATAATGACTCAATACAGAACGACTTACGAATGACAATATATTACATCACTTACAACTTACTCTAGGTCGTTGCCAATCTAACCTTCTTCCGTAGGTCGTAACTCTTTAGTTCGAAACCCTTTAGGTCGTAGCTCCTTTCCCCTTGCTTTGTTAAGTTGTAGCCGACTTAAGCCCTTAAGTCGCAGCCAACTTAAGTCTTCACTACAACAATGCGGCAGATCACTAGGTCCTTGGCTTTTAACTCGCAGCTCCTCCTCACGTGACTCCTTAGGTCGGGGCCAACCTTCATTAACTCGTGAACGACCTAAGCCTTGTGCTTCCCTAGGTCGTGCTGCATCATCCTCCCCTGGTTGAGAAAAATTCGTCCTTGAATTTGCAAATTCTTCCACATCAGATTGTTCATCTCCATAATATGGCAAAAGGTGCTTAACATTGAACACGTCAGACGTGTACACATCCTCCGGCAGCTTCAACTTATAAGCATTTTCATTGATTTTCTTTAGAATTTTAACTGGGCCAATTTTCCTAGCTTTCAACTTGTTATAAGCGCCTACTGGAAAACGATCCTTTGTTAACACAGCATATACCAAATCTCCCTCATTAAACTCAACACTTCTTTGCTTCATATCTGCGGATCTTTTATACTTCTCATTTGCTTTCTCCATTCGCTCCTGAATGATTTTAAGACATTCAGTCAACCCATCAACAAAGTCTACAGCTCGTTTAACCGTCCCCTTCGTTTGTGGTACTACCGTTAAGTCCAACGGTCCCCTTGGTAAATTTGAATATACAATCTGAAATGGACTGAATCCCGTACTACGATTCACTGCATGATTATGAGCAAACTCTACTTGGCATAACTTCATGTCCCAACTCTTCAGATTGTCCTTCACAAGACATTGTAACAAATTTCCCAACGATCTGTTGACAACTTCTGTCTGTCCATCTGTTTGCGGATGGTAAGCGCTACTAAACTTCAGCTTTGTTCCAACCATCTTCCACAAACTTAGCCAAAAGTGACTCAAAAATCTTGTATCCCTGTCTGAAACAATAGATTCTGGTAACCCATGTAAACGATAGATTTCTTTAAAGAATAACTGAGCAACACGAACAGCATCCGCCGTCTTCTTACAAGCAATAAAATGTGCCATTTTCGAAAACCGGTCAACCACCACAAAAATGGAATCGTTACCCCTTTGAGTTCTAGGCAACCCCAAAACAAAATCCATGCTAATGTCCACCCATGGTCTTGCTGGAATAGGTAAGGGCATATACAAACCCGCATTTGTCGCTGTCCCTTTTGAAATTTGACAAACATGACATCTCTCCACAAATCTCTCTACCTCTTTTCTCATCGACGGCCAAAAATAAGATTGTGAAATTAACTGTAAAGTGCGATCCCGTCCAACATGTCCTTCTTTATGTAACTCTTTGATAATCTTCATTCTCAAACTACCTTCTGGTATGCACAATTGATTCCCCTTGAACAAGAACCCATCGACCAACAAGAATTCATCAGTTCCCCCGTCCTTGACTTTCTCAACAAATTTCATAAAGTAAGGATCTTCTTCAAGCAATTCTGGCAATAGTTCAAACCCTGTCACTTCAACTTTCATTATCTTCAACAAATGATTTCTCCTGCTCAATGCATCAGCTACACGATTCGTCGCCCCTGATTTGTGTTTAACAACAAAAGTAAACTGTTGTAAATACGCGATCCATGAAGCGTGCCTAGCTGAAATTTTATCCTGCCCTTGCAAATGCTTCAAAGCTTCATGATCCGTATAAAGAACAAACTCCTTCTGAAACAGATAATGTCTCCAATGCTTCACTGCTTGAACAATTGCGTAAAACTCAACATCATAAGTGCTATATCTCAACTTAGCTCCTGATAACTTCTCATTGAAATAAGCAACTGGCCTTCCTTTCTGACTCAAAACTCCACCAACCCCAACCTTTGATGCATCAGTGTGTAGTTCAAACAGCAACTGAAAGTCTGGTAATACAAGAATTGGTGCTGTCGTCAACAGTTCCTTGATTCGCTCAAAAGCAACCCCTGCTTCCTTTGACCATACAAACTGCTTTCCCTTCATGCAATCGGTTATAGGTGCCATCACACTACTAAAATGTGGAATGAATCTTCGATAGAAAGATACCAATCCATGAAAACTTCGTACTTCAGTAATTGTCTTCGGTTGTGGCCAACTTCTGACAGCTTCCACTTTATTTTCATCCACTTGAATACCTTCCTTTGACAGAACATACCCCAGAAATAAAACACTGTGCGTCATGAACACACACTTCTTTGTTGCAGCATAAAATTTCTCCTGTCGTAGAATCAACAGTACTTCACGCAAATGCTGGACATGCTTTTCCATACTTCCACTGTAGATCAAAATATCATCAAAGTAAACAACCACGAACTTCCCAATGAATGGTCTGAAAATCTGGTTCATCACTCTCATAAAAGTACTCGGTGCATTCGATAAACCAAACGGCATAACCAACCATTCGTATAAACCTTCCCTGGTTTTGAAAGCAGTCTTCCATTCATCGCCTGGTCTAATACGAATATGATGGTATCCACTCTTCAAGTCAATCTTTAAAAACACAACAGCCCCACTCAGTTGATCAATCAAATCATCAAACCTCGGCATAGGAAACCTGTATCTCACAGTGATCTTGTTTAGAGCCCGACTATCCGTACACATCCTCCACGAACCATCCTTCTTGGGCACCAATAAAGCAGGTATTGCACAAGGACTCAAGCTCTCCTGAACACGCCCTTGTTCTAACAACTCCTCCACCTGCCTCCTTAGTTCCTCATGTTCCTTTGGACTCATTCGGTAATGTGGTCTATGCGGTAATACTGCTCCCGGAACAAGATCGATTTGATGTTGAATGTCTCTCAGTGGCGGTAACTCCTTAGGCAACTCTTCTGGAAATACATCTTCAAATTCTTTCAAAACTGGCTTCGCTTCTTTCGGAATTTCAACCTCTTCATGACTCTCTCGTCCAATCAACAAATACACTTCAGGTTCCTCTTCAACTTCTTTAACAAACTCCTTTAAAGATAGAAAAGTTTTCAGCTCTTCAATCTCCTCCAACTTGCTTTCCTTCTGTTGTTGCTTCTTGGGAATTAAGGTAATCTTAGTACTTTCAAACATGAAACTGTAGCTATTAGCACGGCCATCATGTTGTACTGCTCTATCAAACTGCCATGGTCTGCCCAACAACAGATGACACACATCCATGTCCACTACATCGCACCAAATTTCATCCTTGTATTTCTTCCCAATCGAAAATTTAACACGAGCTCTTCGTCCAACTTTCACCTCACCTCCCTTCCTCAACCATGCTAACTTGTACGGTTTAGGATGTTTCTCGGTTTTCAATTCCAGCTTCTTCACTGCGTCTGTAGAGATAATGTTGTCACAACTTCCAGCATCAATAACAAACTTGCAAACTCTTCCCAGAATAGTGCACGTAGATTGAAAAATGTTATGCCTCAACCAACTATCTTCCTCCTCTTGCTTCGGTGTCAAGCAACTTCTCCTCATCATTAGATTATATCATTCATCTCCCGACAATAAGTCTTCCTCTTCAACTGGTAATGAATTAGTGCATTCTGCCTCTTCATCATCAGCCTCCTCAACTTCTGCAACCATGGTTCTCTACTTTGGCTTTGGACATTCATTGCTTTTGTGACCCAACTCCTGGCAATTGTAACATTTAAAACCACTGTTAACCTTCACCTTCTCAGCCTCCTTCACCACTGGTTTACTGATAGGTTTAGAAACATTAGAACTTCCACTGGCACCCTTCACTGGATTATTGGAATTAGTAAACACACCACCTCCACGCCTTCCCTGCTTCTCCCAAGCCAACGCTTTCTGATGTGCCTCCGCCACAGATCTTGGATCGAACATATTAACCATATCCTGGATATGCATTCGCAACCCTCCAAAAAATCTAGCAGTCAGCTGTTCTTCTGTCTCCATAATCTCATTTCGAGCAATTAGTTGATAAAATTCATCAGCATAATCATTAACAGTCTTCGTCTCTTGCCTCAGATTCTGCAACCTCTGATACATGAGTGATTGATAATTGTAAGGTAAAAATGTAGCTTTCATCAACTTCTTCATCTTATCCCAAGAATCAACCTTTGACTTCCCCATTCTTTCTCTCGTAAGTTTAGTTTGCTGCCACCACGCCAAAGCTCTCCCCTTCAACCTAGTAGCAACCAACTTTACTCTACGATTCTCCGGAACCTTCTTGAAATCAAAGATCTCTTCAACATTTGACAACTAGTCTAAGAATTCTTCTGCAACCATTCCACCCTTGAATTCTGGAATTTCCATCTTCATACCCGACTCCCATCGACGATCTCCTCTACATCCCTATATAAATTTCGAACTTGGTCTCGATCTCGATAATGAAAACTAGCTCTATCACCATCTTCATCAAAATCAAATATACGTCGATATCGATTCCGTCTTTCTTCATCTCTATGATCATGCATAGTTCTTCTGCCTTGTCTATCCATATCGGGATGTGATTCATTCTCGAACTCACGAGGAGTTCCTCTCTCTTCATGTCCATAGTCATGGTGATCTCTCCTTGATGAAATTGATGTTTCTCTTCTGTCTCTAAAAGATTGCAGTGATACCCTTCTTGCTTCCGTAACCGATGGCGAAACTCGGTTTCCTCCATGGTTCGAGATTGGTGATCTCCTCCTTTGATTTTGATTCAAATCATTCATCAACTTCTCTAACTTTCCAATGCCTTCATCAAACTTCTCATTGATACGTTGTTCCATTTGCTCGGCTTCTTCTCTTCTATACAACGCTTCAACATTCTGATGACGGTTAGCTCTCCTCGGTGGCATGGTTGAACTTCACAACACTTCAACAAATACTTCAAAAATCTTCAACACAAGTCAAACAAGCACGGCCCCAACTCAATTTGGTTCGGCCTCAACACTTCAACACAAATCAAATTCAAACAACTTCCACACTATGATCCAAAATAGAATGGATCGAAAGTTCTCCTCTTGTTGCAACTTCAAGATGAACACGATGAACACCAAACTTCAAACTCCTTGGCTTCAAGACTCGGCTTAGCTATGATTGGCTAAGTCTAGCTCTGATACCAAAAACTGACGCAGCGGATAATAACAAAACGATATAGATCGATGAAAGTAGTAAACGGTGGATTGAAGATACTGAAATGCCCGAATTCGTTGATCACAAAGATACCGAATTCTTGATATCTTCGACACGTTGATCGCGCACGATACCGTGAAAGAAGATCTACAATTCTTCAAACGTTGATCAAGCGCACTTGATACCGTGAATTGGCTTCAACAATCGTTGATTCGAGCGCACTCGAATAACCGAAAGTGGAGATAGGAGATTACACTCAACTACCAATTTAGGATGAAAGCACACAGCAATCAAAAAAGAATTTTATTCAAAAATCAACCACTACAAAATGTACAACACACGCCCTATTTATAGCTTTTTTACACCCTGACCCTTAAGTCGTTGCCGACTTAACTCCCCTTAAGTCGTTGCCGACTCACGACTCACGACTCAACATTCAGCGACTCAAGGAAAAGAAACAAACAAATTACAACGTCATGACTTAACTAGGTCGTTGCCGACCTAACATATACTACACGCCTCAATTACAACACAACACATATATACAGCGACTCAATCAACCCAACTCGTCCAGTACACGACTTACGACTTATCAAATAGTCGACACAACCTGTTACAATACATTCGACTCATCACAACATTCGGCCGACTTATCTTTATGCCGACCTACGACTCAAGAACATAACGACTCAATACAGAACGACTTACGAATGACAATATATTACATCACTTACGACTTACTCTAGGTCGTTGCCGACCTAACCTTCTTCCGTAGGTCGTAACTCTTTAGTTCGAAACCTTTTAGGTCGTAGCTCCTTTCCCCTTGCTTTGTTAAGTCGTAGCCGACTTAAGCCCTTAAGTCGTAGCCGACTTAAGTCTTCACTACAACAATGCGGTAGATCACTAGGTCCTTGGCTTTTAACTCACAGCTCCTCCTCATGTGACTCCTTAGGTCGGGGCCGACCTTCATTAACTCGTGAACGACCTAAGCCTTGTGCTTCTGTAGGTCGTGCTGCATCAACAGTGACTTCTACAAATCATCAAATCCGTCAATTTTGAGTACATAAGTTGGAAGGATCGTTGTGTTAACCATGAAGAGTGAATGATAATTATCGATCACATCATAGTCGTGTCAAATTTTGCATTTAAGGCAGTTACTTCATCCACGACATAACTTCTATCCCTTACTGTTTCCATTATTCTTAACTTTCAAATCCAACAATTTGAAATCAAAATTAAATCCATGTTTTGAATCGGTTAATTATATGGATTTTAGGATAAAGACTAAATTATTATAAAGATTAGTTTGCTCAAAGAAGAAAATCAGTGATTTTGTGAAAATTTGAATTAGATTTGCGATATTTAAAATATTAAGAAGGTAAGAAGTTTAATGAGGTAACGCCAAGCTATGTTCCATTATTGCATTCTACCTATTCCCTTTTATATGATATCTAGGGTTTTGAAAACAACCCATTTATTGGATGGTGGTTTAGAAATCGAGTATTGTTAATGATATGTATATGTGTGTTATTGGTTGTAGCATAAACTTTGAATATTCTATAGTGCCGATTTTTTTTACTAAAATGTAACTTTGTGATAAAATGATTACTGAATTTGAAAATTGATGTAAAATATATGTAGTATTATGAGTATGTTCATGTACCAGGTAAGGCATTGTAATGGTTGGTTCGTATTCCAGATTGGTGCATTATATTATGGAACATAAAGAATAAGTCATATTGGAGCATACAATTCCATTTGGTATTTTTTATCACTAAACATTGAAGGAACCGGGCTAGTCGAAAGCGGGTTAAATTAGTGAATTTAAAAAAAAAATAAGCTTAGTTGAGTCTACGAAACCTGAATGTGTTTTAGATCCAATCTAAAATATTTTAAATAAAATCTTCATTTTATTTAACACATTTAAAAAAGTTTTTTCTAAAGTTTAGTTTACAAGTATATCAAGTTATAATGTACGAGCTATAAATAAGAAGTGTACATAGTTAATGTGATTGTATGTAGGTGTTGGGATTCACATTGCAATGTACTCATTTTTCCTTTACATATGCCTTAGTTGTCCAAGGTTTTGAATTGAAAAACATAAATAATAAAAAATGTACAATAATATGCAAACACACACAAACACATAAACATACATACATACATACATACATACATACATACATACATACATACATATTAGAACTGCATTTGGTAAATTTATATAAATTGAAATCTAAGATAACCATTAATCAATTTACTTTCAATTAGGAAAAGATTTGAAATCGAGATTATATTAATGCATAAAATCCTTCTTATTATTTTGGATTGGGCCAACACACATATGTTTCCATATAGACAAAAATAGCATTGTTAATCGATGGAAATTATATCGAATTAGAAAACCATCGAAAAGTATCAAAATTAAAATAACCGGAAGCACACGGTGTACGAATGTTGCACGTATGCGAGTACGGGTCGATCCGTAGGGAATTGATGATTTAAAAATTCTATTCAATCAAATTAACCAAAGTTGAAAGTGTGATTAGCTAAAAATGTAAGAAACCAACAAAAATTAGCAAAAGAAAAATAGATAAAAATATGAGAGTTAAATGACAATTTAGAGATAAATCCACTCTCTAGATCATATAATTCAACAATTAATTAAATTATGATCTCTTTTTTTGGTCATAAGTGAGATTAAATGTTGTGTTTATTATAAGTATAGCTCATTTGTGCTATTAATTAGCTCAACATAAGCCATCAAACTATAACACAACCTTTAAACCACATACTAACTCTCATGAAAATAACAACAAAGTTGAAAATGAAATCTACTTTAAGTATGTCCTATTAACTATTAATTAGAAATATAGACCATCAAATTTGAATTTCAAATCACTTTCTTATGCCATACTCATAATTTGATGAAGATGCATTTGTGTTAGTGATTGTTTAAGCATAGTCTATTTGGTGTCAACAATATAGGCTATCAAATTCAAAACAAAAACAACAAATTAAAGCACATCAAGCATTATGATGCAGCGCGATCTACAAAATCACAAGGCCTAGGTCGCTCACGACCTAATGGAGGTGTTTTAGGTCGCTCACGACCTAGTGAAGGTTGCTTACGACCTAACGAGTCACGTGATGTAGAGTCGCGACCTAACCGAGAACGGAAGAAGGAAGTTGCGCTGAGTTCGCGACCTAACAAGCTCACGAGTCACGGCCTAAAAGAGCCACGACCTAACTGGGAACAAGAGATGGGAGTTGCACTGAGTACGCGACCTAAAAAGCTCGCGAGTCATGACCTATCAACCTACGAGATAACGAGAAGTGTAACGTAACAGCATGTGAAACTTTAGGTTGCTCGAAGATTTCCAGGCACCGCTCCTTTAGGTCGTTCAAACGACTTACCGACCTAGGATAAGTCGCTAATCCTCATGCCCAAGAATGTTAGGTCGCTGAAGAGTTATGCCGCTTGGAGTTTAGGTCGCATGTTATATAGGTCGTAAGTCGTCTGTTGCTTATGTCGTTATGTTGTATCTACTATTAAGTCGTTGACTGTGTTGTTGTAATATGTTAGGTCGCTCACGACCTTACTTAGGTCGTAGGTCGTGTACTGGGCATGTTATGTTTGTTGAGTCATTGTGTTGTATATATGTGAATGTGTGTTGTTGTGTTAGGTCGCTAACGACCTAGCTTAGGTCGTAAGTCGTGTAAACGACCTAGGGGTCAGGGTGCAAAACTGCTATAAATAGTGAGTGTGTTGTAACTTTTGGGTTGGTGATTTTTGAATAAAATTCTTGTTTGTTAGCTTTGTGCTTTCATTAAATCGGTAGTTGAGTGTGATCTCCTATCTCCACCTACGGTATTCGAGTGCGCTCGAATCAACGTTTGTTGAAGCCAATTCGCGGAATCAAGTGCGCTTGATCAACGCTCGAAGAATTGTAGATCTCTTTTCACGGTATCGTGCACGATCAACGTGTCAGAGATATCTAGAATTCGGTATCTTCGGATCAACGAATTTGGGCCTTGCAGTATTTTCAATCCACCAATTGCTACTTTCACCGTTCCATCTAATTTTTGTTTTATTCGCTGTGTCAGTTTGGTATCAGAGCCTGACTTAGCCAATCATAGCTAAGCCGAGTCTTGGAGCCAAGGAGTTTGAAGTTGAAGTTCATCTTGTTGAAGTGTTTGAGCCGAGTCAAGCTTGTTCAATTTTGTGGGAGATTTGTTCAAGTGTAGATCTGAGCTAGTTGAAGGTCGTGCATCACTTTGTTCATCAAGGCCGAGAGTTGAAGTTTTTGAAGTTTGTGTTTGAATTGTTGAAGTATTTGTGTTTGATTCAATCATGCCTCCAAGGAGAGCTAACCGCCACCAGAATGTTGAAGCGTTGTATAGAAGAGAAGAAGTCGAGCAGATGGAACAACGTATCAATGAAAAATTTGATGAAGGCATTGGAAAGTTAGAGAAACTGATGATTGACATGAATGAAGGACAAAGAAGAAGGTCGCCAATCTCGAACCATGGAAGAAACAGAGTTTCGCCATCGGTTACGGAAGCGAGTAGGGTGTCGCCACAATCTTTTAGAGAAAGAAGAGAAACGTCAATTTCATCGAGAAGAGATCACCATGAATATAGACATGAAGAGAGAAGAACTCCACGTGAGTTTGAAGATGAGCCATATAGAGATGAAGAGAGACATAGTAGAAGGGACATATGTGATCGAAGGGATGATAATGGTAGAGATCGATATAGACATACATTTGATTATGATGAAGATGGTGATAGAGCTAGCATTCATTATCGAGATCGAGACCAAGTACGAAATGTATATCGGGATGTTGAAGATGATCGACGTTGGGAGTCGGGTATGAAGATGGAAATTCCAGAATTCAAGGGTGGAATGGTAGTAGAAGAATTTTTGGATTGGTTGTCTAAGGTTGAAGAGATCTTTGATTTCAAAGAGGTTCCGGAAAATCGTCGAGTAAGGTTGGTTGCTACTAGGTTGAGGGGAAGAGCTATGGCGTGATGGCAGCAAACCAAACTTACACGAGAACGGATGGGGAAGTCGAAGATTGAATCATGGGAGAAGATGAAGAAACTGATGAAAGCTACATTTTTACCTTATAATTATCAATCACTTATGTATCAGAGGTTGCAGAATCTGAGGCAAGGGACGAAGACAGTTAATGATTATGCTGATGAATTTTACCAACTGATTGCTCGAAATGACATTATGGAGACAGAGGAACAATTGACAGCTAGATTTGTTGGAGGGTTGAGGATCCAGATCCAGGATATGGTGAATATGTTTGATCCTAGATCTATAGCAGAAGCACATCAGAAAGCGTTGGCTTGGGAGAAGCAGGGAAGACGAGGAGGTGGTGTGTTTACAAGTTCCAATATTCAGAACAAAGGAGCTAGTGGGAGTTCCAATGTTTCTAAAGCTGTCAGTAGACCAGTTGTGAATGAAGTTGCGAAGGCGAAGGTCAACAACAGTTTCAAATGTTATAATTGCCAAGAAGTGGGTCACAAGAGTAATGAATGTCCGAAGCCGAAGAAACGAACTATGATTGCTGAAGCTGAAGGTGAGAATGTTGATGAAGGTTATTCTAGTCCAGCTGAGGAGGATGAACAGGATATTGCGTCAGGAGATGAAGGATGTAATCTAATGATGAGGAGGTCTTGTTTAACACCGAAGCAGGAAGAAGAAGCTAGTTGGTTGAGGAGTAATATCTTTCAGTCAACATGCACTATTCTGGGGAAGGTTTGTAAATTTGTGATTGACGAAGGAAGTTGTGACAATATTCTTTCTACTGAAGCTGTGAGAAAGTTGAAGTTGAAAACGGAGAAACATCCTAATCCTTACAAGTTAGCGTGGCTAAGAAAAGGAGGAGAGGTGAAGGTGGACAGGCGAGTTCGAGTTCCATTTTCTATTGGGAAGAAGTATAAAGACGAGATTTGGTGTGATGTTGTGGAAATGGATGTTTGTCACTTGCTTTTGGGAAGACCATGGCAGTATGATAGAGCGGTGCAGCATGACGGTCGGACCAATAGCTACAGCTTTATGTTTGAAGGTGTTAAGATCATTTTGGTTCCAAAGAAGAGACAACAAGGAGAAAGCAAATCAGAAGAGATTGAGGAGCTGAAGACTTTGTTGACTTTGAAAGAATTTGTTGAAGAAGTAGAAGAGAGTCCAGAGGTATTTTTGTTGATTGGACGTGAAGTAACTGAATCTGCTGAAGTCCCAGAGGAAGTAAAGCCGGTATTGGAAGAATTCAGAGACGTGTTTCCTGAAGAATTACCAACGGAGTTACCACCGTTGAGGGATATTCAACATCAGATTGATCTTGTGCCAGGGGCAGTATTACCACACAGACCACATTACAGGATGAGTCCTAAGAAGCATGAAGAACTGAGAAGGCAGGTAGAGGAGTTGTTAGAACATGGACGTGTTCAGGAGAGCTTGAGTCCTTGTGCAGTGCCAGCTTTATTGGTGCCAAAGAAGGATGGTTCGTGGAGGATGTGTACGGACGGTCGGGCTCTAAACAAGATCACTGTGAGATACAGATTTCCTATGCCGAGGTTTGATGATTTGATTGACCAGTTGAGTGGAGCTGTTGTGTTTTCGAAGATTGACTTGAAGAGTGGATACCATCAGATTCGTATTAGACCGGGTGATGAGTGGAAGACTGCTTTTAAAACAAGGGAAGGTTTATACGAATGGCTGGTTATGCCGTTTGGCTTGTCAAATGCTCCGAGTACTTTTATGAGAGTAATGAACCAGATTTTCATACCATTCATTGGGAAGTTTGTAGTAGTTTACTTCGACGATATTTTGATATATAGTGGGAGTATGGAAAAGCATGTCCAGCATTTGCGTGAAGTACTGTTGATTCTACAACAGGAGAAATTTTATGCTGCAACGAAGAAGTGTGTGTTCATGACGCACGGTGTTTTGTTTCTGGGATATGTTCTGTCGAAGGAAGGTATTCAAGTGGATGAAAGTAAAGTAGAAGCTGTCAGGAGTTGCCCACAACCCAAGACAATTACTGAAGTGAGAAGCTTTCATGGGTTGGTTTCATTTTACCGAAGATTCATTCCACACTTTAGTAGTGTAATGGCACCTGTAACCGATTGCATGAAAGGAAAGAAGTTTGAGTGGTCAGAGGAAGCAGGGGTTGCTTTTGAGAAGATCAAGACACTATTGACGAAAGCACCAATTCTAGTTTTACCGGATTTTCAGTTGTTGTTTGAATTACATACTGATACATCGAAGGTTGGGGTTGGTGGAGTTTTGAGTCAGAAAGGAAGACCAGTTGCTTATTTCAGTGAGAAGTTGTCTGGAGCTAAGTTGAGATATAGCACTTATGATGTTGAGTTTTACGCAATTGTTCAAGCTGTGAAGCACTGGAGACATTACCTATTTCAGAAGGAGTTTGTTCTTTATACGGATCATGAAGCTTTGAAGCATTTGCAAGGGCAGGACAAGATTTCAGCTAGGCATGCTTCATGGGTCGCGTATCTGCAGCAGTTTACTTTTGTTGTAAAGCACAAATCAGGGGTGACGAATCGTGTAGCTGATGCATTGAGCAGGAGGAATCATTTGTTGACAACGATGAAGGTGAAGTGACAGGATTTGAACTATTGCCAGAATTGGTTGAAGAGGATCCATACTTTGCAAAGTTTGTTGAGAAAGTTAAGGATGGGAGTACTGATGAATTTTTGTTGGTTGATGGATTCTTGTTCAAGGGGAATCGATTATGCATACCAGACTGTAGCTTGAGAATGAAGATTGTTAAAGAGTTGCATGAAGAAGGACATGTTGGACGAGATCGCACCTTACAGTTGATTTCTCAATCCTACTATTGGCCGTCGATGAGAAGGGAAGTTGAAAAGTTTGTGCGTAGATGTCATGCTTGTCAGGTTTCGAAAGGGACAGCTACAAATGCTGGATTGTATATGCCATTACCTGAACCAACTAAACCTTGGGTTGATGTAAGTATGGATTTTATTTTGGGTTTGCCTAGAACTCAAAAGGGTAACGATTCCATTTATGTGGTGGTTGACCGGTTTTCGAAAATGGCACATTTTATTGCTTGTAAGAAGACGGCGGATGTTGTTCATGTTGCTCAGTTATATTTCAAAGAGATCTATCGACTTGATGGGCTGCCAGAGTCTATTGTGTCGGATAGAGATACTCGTTTTCTGAGTCATTTTTGGTTAAGTTTGTGGAAGATGGTCGGAACGAAGCTGAATTTTAGTAGCGCTTACCATCCACAAACTGATGGGCAAATGGAGGTGGTTAATAGATCGTTGGGAAATTTATTGAGATGTCTTGTGTAAGACAATTTGAAGAGTTGGGATTGGAAATTATGTCAAGCAGAGTTTGCTCACAACCATGCGGTTAATCGAAGCACAGGGTTCAGTCCGTTTCAGGTTGTTTATTCGATAATTCCAAAGGGACCATTGGATTTAACAACAGTGCCATTTCGGAAGGGAGTTGTTAAGCGGGCTTGTGATTTCGTAAACAAGTTACAGGAGTGCCACAGAACTGTTCATGAACGGTTGCTTGCATCAAATGGAAAGTATAAACAACTGGCGGATAAAAAACGGAGAAGTGTGAATTTCAGGGAAGGAGATTTGGTTTACGCAGTGTTGACAAAAGATCGTTTTCCGGTGGGAACGTACAATAAATTGAAGGCGCGAAAGATTGGTCCTGTTAAAATTTTGAAGAAAATCAATGAGAATGCGTATCAATTGAAATTACCAGATGATGTTCATACTTTTGATGTTTTCAACGTCAAATACTTAATTCTGTATCATGGAAATGAAATTATTGTGGAAGAAGATGGTGAAAATTCGAGGTCGAATTTCTGTCAACCGGGGGAGGATGATGCAGCGCGATCTACAAAATCACAAGGCCTAGGTCGCTCACGACCTAATGGAGGAGTTTTAGGTCGCTCACGACCTAGTGAAGGTCGCTCACGACCTAACGAGTCACGTGATGTAGAGTCGCGACCTAACCGAGAACGGAAAAAGGAAGTTGCACTGAGTTCGCGACCTAACAAGCTCACGAGTCACGGCCTAAAAGAGCCATGACCTAACCGGGAACAAGAGATAGGAGTTGCACTGAGTATGCGACCTAAAAAGCTCGCGAGTCACGACCTATCAACTTACGAGATAACGAGAAGTGTAACGTAACAGCATGTGAAACTTTAGGTTGCTTGAAGATTTCCAGGCACCGCTCCTTTAGGTCGTTCAAACGATTTACCGACCTAGGATAAGTCGCTAATCCTCATGCCCAAGAATGTTAGGTCGCTGAAGATTTATGCCGCTTGGAGTTTAGGTCGCATGTTATATAGGTCGTAAGTCGTCCGTTGCTTATGTCGTTATGTTGTATCTACTATTAAGTCGTTGACTGTGTTGTTGCAATATGTTAGGTCGCTCACGACCTTACTTAGGTCGTAGGTCGTGTACTGGGCATGTTGTGTTTGTTGAGTCGTTGTGTTGTATATATGTGAATGTGTGTTGTTGTGTTAGGTCGCTAACGACCTAGCTTAGGTCGTAAGTCGTTTAAACGACCTAGGGGTCAGGGTGCGAAACTGCTATAAATAGTGGGTGTGTTGTAACTTTTGGGTTGGTGATTTTTGAATAAAATTCTTGTTTGTTAGCTTTGTGCTTTCATTAAATCGGTAGTTGAGTGTGATCTCCTATCTCCACCTACGGTATTCGAGTGCGCTTGAATCAACGTTTGTTAAAGCCAATTCACGGAATCAAGTGCGCTTGATCAACGCTTGAAGAATTGTAGATCTCTTTTCACG
This sequence comes from Allium cepa, assembly GCA_030765085.1. Classification (NCBI taxonomy): domain Eukaryota; kingdom Viridiplantae; phylum Streptophyta; class Magnoliopsida; order Asparagales; family Amaryllidaceae; genus Allium; species Allium cepa. The sequence continues at coordinate 377,043,250 of CM060931.1, forward strand.
GTATCGTGCGCGATCAACATGTCAGAGATAGCTAGAATTCGGTATCTTCGGATCAACGAATTTGGGCCTTGCAGTATTTTCAATCCACCAATTGCTATTTTCACCGTTCCATCTAATTTTCATTTTATCCGCTGCGTCACATTGTCATTAAGCACAAAAAGAGAGGTATAACTATCAAAAAGTTGAAGCTATATGATTAGAGGCTTCATTACCCCTAAATTGAAGGGATTAGCCTTTCATATTTGTTATCAAAACAACAATATAGCTTGCAACACGAAAGAAAAAAGAAAAGAAAAGAAAAGAAAAGGAAAATGAAAGCTAATGGAAAAGAGAACTACTATTCTACTTGCATCAAAAATAAAAGAAATCTACACTACAACATGAAAGGAAATAAACAAGAAAACAAGAAAAAAGCATGCATTTAAAGTTGCATAAAAAGAAATTACATAAAATAAAAATTGCTAGGTAGCCATGAAATGAAAAGAGAAGCTTTCTTTTATTTTGAGCCTAAACTAATCTAAAGAGAGACTATGTAAGAGAAGGTTACATGAACATAATGAGTTATTTATACAAGCATGAAACCCTAATCCATAATTTGGGGAATGCCCAAAATGCCCTTGAGGTACTGTGGAGGCCAAGTAATCATTAGCTTCTACTAATCATCATTTAAGTGTACATGAAGCCATTAATTCCATAAGCATGTGCATTAGCCTCTAATTTGTACATTAAGGTGGTGGGTAGGTGGGTCCTCCATGATCTTCACTTGGAATTATTTCCATCTTCATTCTTTTGTGTTCTTTTTGTGCATGCATATCTTCTTCATGAAACAACTTGAAATTGAAATCAAATTCCTAAAACATAGCATGGAAATTTCTAATTAAATTTTCTCAAGTTAATTTATGCACAAAAATGATTATTTTGCGCTTGGATGAAGAAATATGAATTTTGGTTAAAACAAGTTAAAATACCCAATATGATCATTTATTCAATTTAAATAGATCAAATATGGTAGTAAAAATATGCACGTTTATGTGCACGTGAAATACCCCCACACTTATCTTTTTATTCGTCCTCGAATAAAGAAAAACTAAGATAAATCCATTTTCGTAGGAAGCACGGTTACATTGAGTGTATGCAACAAGCCGTTAAACCTCTGGATGTCCCCAGTAGGATGAGTGTTGTCTTGTGAGGGTTTTCAGCGGATACTACCCACAAAATCCAAACGCAGGATGAAAATATTTACAAAATGCAAGATTTTTTTATAAAGAGATGAATGAAAGTTTTTGAAAATATTTACAAATGAAGGATTTATTTCTAAATTGACACGAATAAGTTAAATATAGGTTTTGGCTATTATCTTGAAAATTTATGTCATTTACTCTTCAAAATTTCCAACAAAAATCAAGTTATCATAACAAATAGACAATAGTTTAACTTGTTGTTTTGGTTAATAACACAGTGTAACTATGAAATGGACCCTTAGTTGATTATCAAAGTTTATCAAAGTGGTATTTTCATTTCTTTTCAATAACAAGTCAAATCAAATAAGTTAAAATAGTGCTTGGATTTCATTTGCTTACTCTCACTTATATTTTTTTGAAAATTTTATTGATATTTACAATATTTACATATGCCTAACTCAAATAAACTGAAGCCGGATATATTACCCATGCACTGCCTTGTGGACTTAAGTTAGGGGAATACAGAGCGTGGCGAGTGAACACACAAATGTGAACACCTATTGACTGTAGGCGTTATTAAAAAGAATTTTTTTATTTATATACATACACCTAGCTCAGATAAACTGAGGTCATATATACCACCCATGCATTCGCGGAATCAAGTGCGCTTGATCAACGCTCGAAGAATTGTAGATCTCTTTTCACGGTATCGTGCACGATCAACGTGTCAGAGATATCTAGAATTTGGTATCTTCGGATCAACGAATTTGGGCCTTGCAGTATTTTCAATCCACCAATTGCTACTTTCACCGTTCCATCTAATTTTTGTTTTATTCGCTGTGTCAGTTTGGTATCAGAGCCTGACTTAGCCAATCATAGCTAAGCCGAGTCTTGGAGCCAAGGAGTTTGAAGTTGAAGTTCATCTTGTTGAAGTGTTTCAGCCGAGTCAAGCTTGTTCAATTTTGTGGGAGATTTGTTCAAGTGTAGATCTGAGCTAGTTGAAGGTCGTGCATCACTTTGTCCATCAAGGCCGAGAGTTGAAGTTTTTGAAGTTTGTGTTTGAATTGTTGAAGTATTTGTGTTTGATTCAATCATGCCTCTAAGGAGAGCTAACCGCCACCAGAATGTTGAAGCGTTGTATAGAAGAGAAGAAGCCGAGCAGATGGAACAACGTATCAATGAAAAATTTGATGAAGGCATTGGAAAGTTAGAGAAACTGATGATTGACATGAATGAAGGACAAAGAAGAAGGTCGCCAATCTCGAACCATGGAAGAAACAGAGTTTCGCCATCGGTTACGGAAGCGAGGAGGGTGTCGCCACAATCTTTTAGAGAAAGAAGAGAAACGTCAATTTCATCGAGAAGAGATCACCATGAATATAGACATGAAGAGAGAAGAACTCCACGTGAGTTTGAAGATGAGCCATATAGAGATGAAGAGAGACATAGTAGAAGGGACATATGTGATCGAAGGGATGATAATGGTAGAGATCGATATAGACATACATTTGATTATGATGAAGATGGTGATAGAGCTAGCATTCATTATCGAGATCGAGACCAAGTACGAAATGTATATCGGGATGTTGAAGATGATCGACGTTGGGAGTCGGGTATGAAGATGGAAATTCCAGAATTCAAGGGTGGAATGGTAGCAGAAGAATTTTTGGATTGGTTGTCTAAGGTTGAAGAGATCTTTGATTTCAAAGAGGTTCCGGAAAATCGTCGAGTAAAGTTGGTTGCTACTAGGTTGAGGGGAAGAGCTATGGCGTGATGGCAGCAAACCAAACTTACACGAGAACGGATGGGGAAGTCGAAGATTGAATCATGGGAGAAGATGAAGAAACTGATGAAAGCTACATTTTTACCTTATAATTATCAATCACTTATGTATCAGAGGTTGCAGAATCTGAGGCAAGGGACGAAGACAGTTAATGATTATGCTGATGAATTTTACCAACTGATTGCTCGAAATGACATTATGGAGACAGAGGAACAATTGACAGCTAGATTTGTTGGAGGGTTGAGGATCCAGATCCAGGATATGGTGAATATGTTTGATCCTAGATCTGTAGCAGAAGCACATCAGAAAGCGTTGGCTTGGGAGAAGCAGGGAAGACGAGGAGGTGGTGTGTTTACAAGTTCCAATATTCAGAACAAAGGAGCTAGTGGGAGTTCCAATGTTTCTAAAGCTGTCAGTAGACCAGTTGTGAATGAAGTTGCGAAGGCGAAGGTCAACAACAGTTTCAAATGTTATAATTGCCAAGAAGTGGGTCACAAGAGTAATGAATGTCCAAAGCCGAAGAAACGAACTATGATTGCTGAAGCTGAAGGTGAGAATGTTGATGAAGGTTATTCTAGTCCAGCTGAGGAGGATGAACAGGATATTGCGTCAGGAGATGAAGGATGTAATCTAATGATGAGGAGGTCTTGTTTAACACCGAAGCAGGAAGAAGAAGCTAGTTGGTTGAGGAGTAATATCTTTCAGTCAACATGCACTATTCTGGGGAAGGTTTGTAAATTTGTGATTGACGAAGGAAGTTGTGACAATATTCTTTCTACTGAAGCTGTGAGAAAGTTGAAGTTGAAAACGGAGAAACATCCTAATCCTTACAAGTTAGCGTGGCTAAGAAAAGGAGGAGAGGTGAAGGTGGACAGGCGAGTTCGAGTTCCATTTTCTATTGGGAAGAAGTATAAAGACGAGATTTGGTGTGATGTTGTGGAAATGGATGTTTGTCACTTGCTTTTGGGAAGACCATGGCAGTATGATAGAGCGGTGCAGCATGACGGTCGGACCAATAGCTACAGCTTTATGTTTGAAGGTGTTAAGATCATTTTGGTTCCAAAGAAGAGACAACAAGGAGAAAGCAAATCAGAAGAGATTGAGGAGCTGAAGACTTTGTTGACTTTGAAAGAATTTGTTGAAGAAGTAGAAGAGAGTCCAGAGGTATTTTTGTTGATTGGACGTGAAGTAACTGAATCTGCTGAAGTCCCAGAGGAAGTAAAGCCGGTATTGGAAGAATTCAGAGACGTGTTTCCTGAAGAATTACCAACGGAGTTACCACCGTTGAGGGATATTCAACATCAGATTGATCTTGTGCCAGGGGCAGTATTACCACACAGACCACATTACAGGATGAGTCCTAAGAAGCATGAAGAACTGAGAAGGCAGGTAGAGGAGTTGTTAGAACATGGACGTGTTCAGGAGAGCTTGAGTCCTTGTGCAGTGCCAGCTTTATTGGTGCCAAAGAAGGATGGTTCGTGGAGGATGTGTACGGACGGTCGGGCTCTAAACAAGATCACTGTGAGATACAGATTTCCTATGCCGAGGTTTGATGATTTGATTGACCAGTTGAGTGGAGCTGTTGTGTTTTCGAAGATTGACTTGAAGAGTGGATACCATCAGATTCGTATTAGACCGGGTGATGAGTGGAAGACTGCTTTTAAAACAAGGGAAGGTTTATACGAATGGCTGGTTATGCCGTTTGGCTTGTCAAATGCTCCGAGTACTTTTATGAGAGTAATGAACCAGATTTTCATACCATTCATTGGGAAGTTTGTAGTAGTTTACTTCGACGATATTTTGATATATAGTGGGAGTATGGAAAAGCATGTCCAGCATTTGCGTGAAGTACTGTTGATTCTACAACAGGAGAAATTTTATGCTGCAACGAAGAAGTGTGTGTTCATGACGCACGGTGTTTTGTTTCTGGGATATGTTCTGTCGAAGGAAGGTATTCAAGTGGATGAAAGTAAAGTAGAAGCTGTCAGGAGTTGCCCACAACCCAAGACAATTACTGAAGTGAGAAGCTTTCATGGGTTGGTTTCATTTTACCGAAGATTCATTCCACACTTTAGTAGTGTAATGGCACCTGTAACCGATTGCATGAAAGGAAAGAAGTTTGAGTGGTCAGAGGAAGCAGGGGTTGCTTTTGAGAAGATCAAGACACTATTGACGAAAGCACCAATTCTAGTTTTACCGGATTTTCAGTTGTTGTTTGAATTACATACTGATACATCGAAGGTTGGGGTTGGTGGAGTTTTGAGTCAGAAAGGAAGACCAGTTGCTTATTTCAGTGAGAAGTTGTCTGGAGCTAAGTTGAGATATAGCACTTATGATGTTGAGTTTTACGCAATTGTTCAAGCTGTGAAGCACTGGAGACATTACCTATTTCAGAAGGAGTTTGTTCTTTATACGGATCATGAAGCTTTGAAGCATTTGCAAGGGCAGGACAAGATTTCAGCTAGGCATGCTTCATGGGTCGCGTATCTGCAGCAGTTTACTTTTGTTGTAAAGCACAAATCAGGGGTGACGAATCGTGTAGCTGATGCATTGAGAAGGAGGAATCATTTGTTGACAACGATGAAGGTGAAGTGACAGGATTTGAACTATTGCCAGAATTGGTTGAAGATGATCCATACTTTGCAAAGTTTGTTGAGAAAGTTAAGGATGGGAGTACTGATGAATTTTTGTTGGTTGATGGATTCTTGTTCAAGGGGAATCGATTATGCATACCAGACTGTAGCTTGAGAATGAAGATTGTTAAAGAGTTGCATGAAGAAGGACATGTTGGACGAGATCGCACCTTACAGTTGATTTCTCAATCCTACTATTGGCCGTCGATGAGAAGGGAAGTTGAAAAGTTTGTGCGTAGATGTCATGCTTGTCAGGTTTCGAAAGGGACAGCTACAAATGCTGGATTGTATATGCCATTACCTGAACCAACTAAACCTTGGGTTGATGTAAGTATGGATTTTATTTTGGCTTTGCCTAGAACTCAAAAGGGTAACGATTCCATTTATGTGGTGGTTGACCGGTTTTCGAAAATGGCACATTTTATTGCTTGTAAGAAGACGGCGGATGTTGTTCATGTTGCTCAGTTATATTTCAAAGAGATCTATCGACTTGATGGGCTGCCAGAGTCTATTGTGTCGGATAGAGATACTCGTTTTCTGAGTCATTTTTGGTTAAGTTTGTGGAAGATGGTCGGAACGAAGCTGAATTTTAGTAGCGCTTACCATCCACAAACTGATGGGCAAATGGAGGTGGTTAATAGATCGTTGGGAAATTTATAGAGATGTCTTGTGTAAGACAATTTGAAGAGTTGGGATTTGAAATTATGTCAAGCAGAGTTTGCTCACAACCATGCGGTTAATCGAAGCACAGGGTTCAGTCCGTTTCAGGTTGTTTATTCGATAATTCCAAAGGGACCATTGGATTTAACAACAGTGCCATTTCGGAAGGGAGTTGTTAAGCGGGCTTGTGATTTCGTAAACAATTACAGGAGTGCCACAGAACTGTTCATGAACGGTTGCTTGCATCAAATGGAAAGTATAAACAACTGGCGGATAAAAAATGGAGAAGTGTGAATTTCAGGGAAGGAGATTTGGTTTACGCAGTGTTGACAAAAGATCGTTTTCCGGTGGGAACGTACAATAAATTGAAGGCGCGAAAGATTGGTCCTGTTAAAATTTTGAAGAAAATCAATGAGAATGCGTATCAATTGAAATTACCAGATGATGTTCATACTTTTGATGTTTTCAACGTCAAATACTTAATTCTGTATCATGGAAATGAAATTATTGTGGAAGAAGATGGTGAAAATTCGAGGTCGAATTTCTGTCAACCGGGGGAGGATGATGCAGCGCGATCTACAAAATCACAAGGCCTAGGTCGCTCACGACCTAATGGAGGAGTTTTAGGTCGCTCACGACCTAGTGAAGGTCGCTCACGACCTAACGAGTCACGTGATGTAGAGTCGCGACCTAACCGAGAACGGAAGAAGGAAGTTGCGCTGAGTTCGCGACCTAACAAGCTCACGAGTCACGGCCTAAAAGAGCCATGACCTAACCGGGAACAAGAGATGGGAGTTGCACTGAGTATGCGACCTAAAAAGCTCGCGAGTCACGACCTATCAACTTACGAGATAACGAGAAGTGTAACGTAACAGCATGTGAAACTTTAGGTTGCTTGAAGATTTCCAGGCACCGCTCCTTTAGGTCGTTCAAACGATTTACCGACCTAGGATAAGTCGCTAATCCTCATGCCCAAGAATGTTAGGTCGCTGAAGAGTTATGCCGCTTGGAGTTTAGGTCGCATGTTATATAGGTCGTAAGTCGTCCGTTGCTTATGTCGTTATGTTGTATCTACTATTAAGTCGTTGACTGTGTTGTTGCAATATGTTAGGTCGCTCACGACCTTACTTAGGTCGTAGGTCGTGTACTGGGCATGTTGTGTTTGTTGAGTCGTTGTGTTGTATATATGTGATTGTGTGTTGTTGTGTTAGGTCGCTAACGACCTAGCTTAGGTCGTAAGTCGTTTAAACGGCCTAGGGGTCAGGGTGCGAAACTGCTATAAATAGTGAGTGTGTTGTAACTTTTGGGTTGGTGATTTTTGAATAAAATTCTTGTTTGTTAGCTTTGTGCTTTCATTAAATCGGTAGTTGAGTGTGATCTCCTATCTCCACCTACGGTATTCGAGTGCGCTTGAATCAACGTTTGTTGAAGCCAATTCGCGGAATCAAGTGCGCTTGATCAACGCTTGAAGAATTGTAGATCTCTTTTCACGGTATCGTGCGCGATCAACATGTCAGAGATAGCTAGAATTCGGTATCTTCGGATCAACGAATTTGGGCCTTGCAGTATTTTCAATCCACCAATTGCTACTTTCACCGTTCCATCTAATTTTCATTTTATCCGCTGCGTCACATTGTCATTAAGCACAAAAAGAGAGGTATAACTATCAAAATGTTGAAGCTATATGATTAGAGGCTTCATTACCCCTAAATTGAAGGGATTAGCCTTTCATATTTGTTATCAAAACAACAATATAGCTTGCAACACGAAAGAAAAAAGAAAAGAAAAGAAAAGAAAAGGAAAATGAAAGCTAATGGAAAAGAGAACTACTATTCTACTTGCATCAAAAATAAAAGAAATCTACACTACAACATGAAAGGAAATAAACAAGAAAACAAGAAAAAAGCATGCATTTAAAGTTGCATAAAAAGAAATTACATAAAATAAAAATTGCTAGGTAGCCATGAAATGAAAAGAGAAGCTTTCTTTTATTTTGAGCCTAAACTAATCTAAAGAGAGACTATGTAAGAGAAGGTTACATGAACATAATGAGTTATTTATACAAGCATGAAACCCTAATCCATAATTTGGGGAATGCCCAAAATGCCCTTGAGGTACTGTGGAGGCCAAGTAATCATTAGCTTCTACTAATCATCATTTAAGTGTACATGAAGCCATTAATTCCATAAGCATGTGCATTAGCCTCTAATTTGTACATTAAGGTGGTGGGTAGGTGGGTCCTCCATGATCTTCACTTGGAATTATTTCCATCTTCATTCTTTTGTGTTCTTTTTGTGCATGCATATCTTCTTCATGAAACAACTTGAAATTGAAATCAAATTCCTAAAACATAGCATGGAAATTTCTAATTAAATTTTCTCAAGTTAATTTATGCACAAAAATGATTATTTTGCGCTTGGATGAAGAAATATGAATTTTGGTTAAAACAAGTTAAAATACCCAATATGATCATTTATTCAATTTAAATAGATCAAATATGGTAGTAAAAATATGCACGTTTATGTGCACGTGAAATACCCCCACACTTATCTTTTTATTCGTCCTCGAATAAAGAAAAACTAAGATAAATCCATTTTCGTAGGAAGCACGGTTACATTGAGTGTATGCAACAAGCCGTTAAACCTCTAGATGTCCCCAGTAGGATGAGTGTTGTCTTGTGAGGGTTTTCAGCGGATACTACCCACAAAATCCAAACGCAGGATGAAAATATTTACAAAATGCAAGATTTTTTTATAAAGAGATGAATGAAAGTTTTTGAAAATATTTACAAATGAAGGATTTATTTCTAAATTGACACGAATAAGTTAAATATAGGTTTTGGCTATTATCTTGAAAATTTATGTCATTTACTCTTCAAAATTTCCAACAAAAATCAAGTTATCATAACAAATAGACAATAGTTTAACTTGTTGTTTTGGTTAATAACACAGTGTAACTATGAAATGGACCCTTAGTTGATTATCAAAGTTTATCAAAGTGGTATTTTCATTTCTTTTCAATAACAAGTCAAATCAAATAAGTTAAAATAGTGCTTGGATTTCATTTGCTTACTCTCACTTATATTTTTTTGAAAATTTTATTGATATTTACAATATTTACATATGCCTAACTCAAATAAACTGAAGCCGGATATATTACCCATGCACTGCCTTGCGGACTTAAGTTAGGGGAATACAGAGCGTGGCGAGTGAACACACAAATGTGAACACCTATTGACTGTAGGCGTTATTAAAAAGAATTTTTTTATTTATATACATACACCTAGCTCAGATAAACTGAGGTCATATATACCACCCATGCATTCGCGGAATCAAGTGCGCTTGATCAACGCTCGAAGAATTGTAGATCTCTTTTCACGGTATCGTGCACGATCAACGTGTCAGAGATATCTAGAATTTGGTATCTTCGGATCAACGAATTTGGGCCTTGCAGTATTTTCAATCCACCAATTGCTACTTTCACCGTTCCATCTAATTTTTGTTTTATTCGCTGTGTCAGTTTGGTATCAGAGCCTGACTTAGCCAATCATAGCTAAGCCGAGTCTTGGAGCCAAGGAGTTTGAAGTTGAAGTTCATCTTGTTGAAGTGTTTCAGCCGAGTCAAGCTTGTTCAATTTTGTGGGAGATTTGTTCAAGTGTAGATCTGAGCTAGTTGAAGGTCGTGCATCACTTTGTCCATCAAGGCCGAGAGTTGAAGTTTTTGAAGTTTGTGTTTGAATTGTTGAAGTATTTGTGTTTGATTCAATCATGCCTCTAAGGAGAGCTAACCGCCACCAGAATGTTGAAGCGTTGTATAGAAGAGAAGAAGCCGAGCAGATGGAACAACGTATCAATGAAAAATTTGATGAAGGCATTGGAAAGTTAGAGAAACTGATGATTGACATGAATGAAGGACAAAGAAGAAGGTCGCCAATCTCGAACCATGGAAGAAACAGAGTTTCGCCATCGGTTACGGAAGCGAGGAGGGTGTCGCCACAATCTTTTAGATAAAGAAGAGAAACGTCAATTTCATCGAGAAGAGATCACCATGAATATAGACATGAAGAGAGAAGAACTCCACGTGAGTTTGAAGATGAGCCATATAGAGATGAAGAGAGACATAGTAGAAGGGACATATGTGATCGAAGGGATGATAATGGTAGAGATCGATATAGACATACATTTGATTATGATGAAGATGGTGATAGAGCTAGCATTCATTATCGAGATCGAGACCAAGTACGAAATGTATATCGGGATGTTGAAGATGATCGACGTTGGGAGTCGGGTATGAAGATGGAAATTCCAGAATTCAAGGGTGGAATGGTAGCAGAAGAATTTTTGGATTGGTTGTCTAAGGTTGAAGAGATCTTTGATTTCAAAGAGGTTCCGGAAAATCGTCGAGTAAGGTTGGTTGCTACTAGGTTGAGGGGAAGAGCTATGGCGTGATGGCAGCAAACCAAACTTACACGAGAACGGATGGGGAAGTCGAAGATTGAATCATGGGAGAAGATGAAGAAACTGATGAAAGCTACATTTTTACCTTATAATTATCAATCACTTATGTATCAGAGGTTGCAGAATCTGAGGCAAGGGACGAAGACAGTTAATGATTATGCTGATGAATTTTACCAACTGATTGCTCGAAATGACATTATGGAGACAGAGGAACAATTGACAGCTAGATTTGTTGGAGGGTTGAGGATCCAGATCCAGGATATGGTGAATATGTTTGATCCTAGATCTGTAGCAGAAGCACATCAGAAAGCGTTGGCTTGGGAGAAGCAGGGAAGACGAGGAGGTGGTGTGTTTACAAGTTCCAATATTCAGAACAAAGGAGCTAGTGGGAGTTCCAATGTTTCTAAAGCTGTCAGTAGACCAGTTGTGAATGAAGTTGCGAAGGCGAAGGTCAACAACAGTTTCAAATGTTATAATTGCCAAGAAGTGGGTCACAAGAGTAATGAATGTCCAAAGCCGAAGAAACGAACTATGATTGCTGAAGCTGAAGGTGAGAATGTTGATGAAGGTTATTCTAGTCCAGCTGAGGAGGATGAACAGGATATTGCGTCAGGAGATGAAGGATGTAATCTAATGATGAGGAGGTCTTGTTTAACACCGAAGCAGGAAGAAGAAGCTAGTTGGTTGAGGAGTAATATCTTTCAGTCAACATGCACTATTCTGGGGAAGGTTTGTAAATTTGTGATTGACGAAGGAAGTTGTGACAATATTCTTTCTACTGAAGCTGTGAGAAAGTTGAAGTTGAAAACGGAGAAACATCCTAATCCTTACAAGTTAGCGTGGCTAAGAAAAGGAGGAGAGGTGAAGGTGGACAGGCGAGTTCGAGTTCCATTTTCTATTGGGAAGAAGTATAAAGACGAGATTTGGTGTGATGTTGTGGAAATGGATGTTTGTCACTTGCTTTTGGGAAGACCATGGCAGTATGATAGAGCGGTGCAGCATGACGGTCGGACCAATAGCTACAGCTTTATGTTTGAAGGTGTTAAGATCATTTTGGTTCCAAAGAAGAGACAACAAGGAGAAAGCAAATCAGAAGAGATTGAGGAGCTGAAGACTTTGTTGACTTTGAAAGAATTTGTTGAAGAAGTAGAAGAGAGTCCAGAGGTATTTTTGTTGATTGGACGTGAAGTAACTGAATCTGCTGAAGTCCCAGAGGAAGTAAAGCCGGTATTGGAAGAATTCAGAGACGTGTTTCCTGAAGAATTACCAACGGAGTTACCACCGTTGAGGGATATTCAACATCAGATTGATCTTGTGCCAGGGGCAGTATTACCACACAGACCACATTACAGGATGAGTCCTAAGAAGCATGAAGAACTGAGAAGGCAGGTAGAGGAGTTGTTAGAACATGGACGTGTTCAGGAGAGCTTGAGTCCTTGTGCAGTGCCAGCTTTATTGGTGCCAAAGAAGGATGGTTCGTGGAGGATGTGTACGGACGGTCGGGCTCTAAACAAGATCACTGTGAGATACAGATTTCCTATGCCGAGGTTTGATGATTTGATTGACCAGTTGAGTGGAGCTGTTGTGTTTTCGAAGATTGACTTGAAGAGTGGATACCATCAGATTCGTATTAGACCGGGTGATGAGTGGAAGACTGCTTTTAAAACAAGGGAAGGTTTATACGAATGGCTGGTTATGCCGTTTGGCTTGTCAAATGCTCCGAGTACTTTTATGAGAGTAATGAACCAGATTTTCATACCATTCATTGGGAAGTTTGTAGTAGTTTACTTCGACGATATTTTGATATATAGTGGGAGTATGGAAAAGCATGTCCAGCATTTGCGTGAAGTACTGTTGATTCTACAACAGGAGAAATTTTATGCTGCAACGAAGAAGTGTGTGTTCATGACGCACAGTGTTTTGTTTCTGGGATATGTTCTGTCGAAGGAAGGTATTCAAGTGGATGAAAGTAAAGTAGAAGCTGTCAGGAGTTGCCCACAACCCAAGACAATTACTGAAGTGAGAAGCTTTCATGGGTTGGTTTCATTTTACCGAAGATTCATTCCACACTTTAGTAGTGTAATGGCACCTGTAACCGATTGCATGAAAGGAAAGAAGTTTGAGTGGTCAGAGGAAGCAGGGGTTGCTTTTGAGAAGATCAAGACACTATTGACGAAAGCACCAATTCTAGTTTTACCGGATTTTCAGTTGTTGTTTGAATTACATACTGATACATCGAAGGTTGGGGTTGGTGGAGTTTTGAGTCAGAAAGGAAGACCAGTTGCTTATTTCAGTGAGAAGTTGTCTGGAGCTAAGTTGAGATATAGCACTTATGATGTTGAGTTTTACGCAATTGTTCAAGCTGTGAAGCACTGGAGACATTACCTATTTCAGAAGGAGTTTGTTCTTTATACGGATCATGAAGCTTTGAAGCATTTGCAAGGGCAGGACAAGATTTCAGCTAGGCATGCTTCATGGGTCGCGTATCTGCAGCAGTTTACTTTTGTTGTAAAGCACAAATCAGGGGTGACGAATCGTGTAGCTGATGCATTGAGAAGGAGGAATCATTTGTTGACAACGATGAAGGTGAAGTGACAGGATTTGAACTATTGCCAGAATTGGTTGAAGATGATCCATACTTTGCAAAGTTTGTTGAGAAAGTTAAGGATGGGAGTACTGATGAATTTTTGTTGGTTGATGGATTCTTGTTCAAGGGGAATCGATTATGCATACCAGACTGTAGCTTGAGAATGAAGATTGTTAAAGAGTTGCATGAAGAAGGACATGTTGGACGAGATCGCACCTTACAGTTGATTTCTCAATCCTACTATTGGCCGTCGATGAGAAGGGAAGTTGAAAAGTTTGTGCGTAGATGTCATGCTTGTCAGGTTTCGAAAGGGACAGCTACAAATGCTGGATTGTATATGCCATTACCTGAACCAACTAAACCTTGGGTTGATGTAAGTATGGATTTTATTTTGGCTTTGCCTAGAACTCAAAAGGGTAACGATTCCATTTATGTGGTGGTTGACCGGTTTTCGAAAATGGCACATTTTATTGCTTGTAAGAAGACGGCGGATGTTGTTCATGTTGCTCAGTTATATTTCAAAGAGATCTATCGACTTGATGGGCTGCCAGAGTCTATTGTGTCGGATAGAGATACTCGTTTTCTGAGTCATTTTTGGTTAAGTTTGTGGAAGATGGTCGGAACGAAGCTGAATTTTAGTAGCGCTTACCATCCACAAACTGATGGGCAAATGGAGGTGGTTAATAGATCGTTGGGAAATTTATAGAGATGTCTTGTGTAAGACAATTTGAAGAGTTGGGATTTGAAATTATGTCAAGCAGAGTTTGCTCACAACCATGCGGTTAATCGAAGCACAGGGTTCAGTCCGTTTCAGGTTGTTTATTCGATAATTCCAAAGGGACCATTGGATTTAACAACAGTGCCATTTCGGAAGGGAGTTGTTAAGCGGGCTTGTGATTTCGTAAACAATTACAGGAGTGCCACAGAACTGTTCATGAACGGTTGCTTGCATCAAATGGAAAGTATAAACAACTGGCGGATAAAAAACGGAGAAGTGTGAATTTCAGGGAAGGAGATTTGGTTTACGCAGTGTTGACAAAAGATCGTTTTCCGGTGGGAACGTACAATAAATTGAAGGCGCGAAAGATTGGTCCTGTTAAAATTTTGAAGAAAATCAATGAGAATGCGTATCAATTGAAATTACCAGATGATGTTCATACTTTTGATGTTTTCAACGTCAAATACTTAATTCTGTATCATGGAAATGAAATTATTGTGGAAGAAGATGGTGAAAATTCGAGGTCGAATTTCTGTCAACCGGGGGAGGATGATGCAGCGCGATCTACAAAATCACAAGGCCTAGGTCGCTCACGACCTAATGGAGGAGTTTTAGGTCGCTCACGACCTAGTGAAGGTCGCTCACGACCTAACGAGTCACGTGATGTAGAGTCGCGACCTAACCGAGAACGGAAGAAGGAAGTTGCGCTGAGTTCGCGACCTAACAAGCTCACGAGTCACGGCCTAAAAGAGCCATGACCTAACCGGGAACAAGAGATGGGAGTTGCACTGAGTATGCGACCTAAAAAGCTCGCGAGTCACGACCTATCAACTTACGAGATAACGAGAAGTGTAACGTAACAGCATGTGAAACTTTAGGTTGCTTGAAGATTTCCAGGCACCGCTCCTTTAGGTCGTTCAAACGATTTACCGACCTAGGATAAGTCGCTAATCCTCATGCCCAAGAATGTTAGGTCGCTGAAGAGTTATGCCGCTTGGAGTTTAGGTCGCATGTTATATAGGTCGTAAGTCGTCCGTTGCTTATGTCGTTATGTTGTATCTACTATTAAGTCGTTGACTGTGTTGTTGCAATATGTTAGGTCGCTCACGACCTTACTTAGGTCGTAGGTCGTGTACTGGGCATGTTGTGTTTGTTGAGTCGTTGGGTTGTATATATGTGATTGTGTGTTGTTGTGTTAGGTCGCTAACGACCTAGCTTAGGTCGTAAGTCGTTTAAACGGCCTAGGGGTCAGGGTGCGAAACTGCTATAAATAGTGAGTGTGTTGTAACTTTTGGGTTGGTGATTTTTGAATAAAATTCTTGTTTGTTAGCTTTGTGCTTTCATTAAATCGGTAGTTGAGTGTGATCTCCTATCTCCACCTACGGTATTCGAGTGCGCTTGAATCAACGTTTGTTGAAGCCAATTCGCGGAATCAAGTGCGCTTGATCAACGCTTGAAGAATTGTAGATCTCTTTTCACGGTATCGTGCGCGATCAACATGTCAGAGATAGCTAGAATTCGGTATCTTCGGATCAACGAATTTGGGCCTTGCAGTATTTTCAATCCACCAATTGCTACTTTCACCGTTCCATCTAATTTTCATTTTATCCGCTGCGTCACATTGTCATTAAGCACAAAAAGAGAGGTATAACTATCAAAATGTTGAAGCTATATGATTAGAGGCTTCATTACCCCTAAATTGAAGGGATTAGCCTTTCATATTTGTTATCAAAACAACAATATAGCTTGCAACACGAAAGAAAAAAGAAAAGAAAAGAAAAGGAAAATGAAAGCTAATGGAAAAGAGAACTACTATTCTACTTGCATCAAAAATAAAAGAAATCTACACTACAACATGAAAGGAAATAAACAAGAAAACAAGAAAAAAGCATGCATTTAAAGTTGCATAAAAAGAAATTACATAAAATAAAAATTGCTAGGTAGCCATGAAATGAAAAGAGAAGCTTTCTTTTATTTTGAGCCTAAACTAATCTAAAGAGAGACTATGTAAGAGAAGGTTACATGAACATAATGAGTTATTTATACAAGCATGAAACCCTAATCCATAATTTGGGGAATGCCCAAAATGCCCTTGAGGTACTGTGGAGGCCAAGTAATCATTAGCTTCTACTAATCATCATTTAAGTGTACATGAAGCCATTAATTCCATAAGCATGTGCATTAGCCTCTAATTTGTACATTAAGGTGGTGGGTAGGTGGGTCCTCCATGATCTTCACTTGGAATTATTTCCATCTTCATTCTTTTGTGTTCTTTTTGTGCATGCATATCTTCTTCATGAAACAACTTGAAATTGAAATCAAATTCCTAAAACATAGTATGGAAATTTCTAATTAAATTTTCTCAAGTTAATTTATGCACAAAAATGATTATTTTGCGCTTGGATGAAGAAATATGAATTTTGGTTAAAACAAGTTAAAATACCCAATATGATCATTTATTCAATTTAAATAGATTAAATATGGTAGTAAAAATATGCACGTTTATGTGCACGTGAAATACCCCCACACTTATCTTTTTATTCGTCCTCGAATAAAGAAAAACTAAGATAAATCCATTTTCGTAGGAAGCACGGTTACATTGAGTGTATGCAACAAGCCGTTAAACCTCTGGATGTCCCCAGTAGGATGAGTGTTGTCTTGTGAGGGTTTTCAGCGGATACTACCCACAAAATCCAAATGCAGGATGAAAATATTTACAAAATGCAAGATTTGTTTTTAAAGAGATGAATGAAAGTTTTTGAAAATATTTACAAATGAAGGATTTATTTCTAAATTGACACGAATAAGTTAAATATAGGTTTTGGCTATTATCTTGAAAATTTATGTCATTTACTCTTCAAAATTTCCAACAAAAATCAAGTTATCATAACAAATAGACAATAGTTTAACTTGTTGTTTTGGTTAATAACACAGTGTAACTATGAAATGGACCCTTAGTTGATTATTAAAGTTTATCAAAGTGGTATTTTCATTTCTTTTCAATAACAAGTCAAATCAAATAAGTTAAAATAGTGCTTGGATTTCATTTGCTTACTCTCACTTATATTTTTTTGAAAATTTTATTGATATTTACAATATTTACATATGCCCAACTCAAATAAACTGAAGCCGGATATATTACCCATGCACTGCCTTGCGGACTTAAGTTAGGGGAATACAGAGCGTGGCGAGTGAACACACCAATGTGAACACCTATTGACTGTAGGCGTTATTAAAAAGATTTTTTTTATTTATATACATACACCTAGCTCAGATAAACTGAGGTCATATATACCACCCATGCATTGCCTTTCGGGCTTATGTGAGGGGAGTACAGAGCATGGCGAGTGCATACATTTTCGTGCATACACCTATCGACCGTAGGTGGTTTTTATTAGTCTATTTTTTTCATTTTCTTTTTTACATGTGTTCCATACATGCATAACTGTGAGGACTTTTAAATGAGTACGAAAGAACATAATCAAAGATTCCAAGTAATTCACTCATGCATAACCGTGAGGATTTTTAAATGAGAGTGAATACTTAGATGTTATTATTTTTTATTTTTAATAGAGAGAGAGAGTTTTGCAAAATCATCTTAGCACCATTTAACTTAGAAGACAAAAAATTATTATATTCTTTACTTTAAATCAACCACTTTTTAAAACAAAGAATTTCAATTAGGATGTATTTCATAATTAACATTTATGAATCTTCCTATATACTCAAAATTCATTTTTATTTTTGTTAAGACAAATAAATTTTCAATAATTTCAATTAATAAGCCAAAACCATATATATAACCTATAGTGTTTCTTTAAAAATAAATCAAAATAAAATTTGTTTTTGGGATTTATTATTATTATTATTATTTGTGTTTTTTTTAAAGAAAAAGCAAAGATAAACCATGAAAATTAAAAAAAATGAAGATTAGTCTCCTCCTGCACTTGATTTTGATTATGTCCCCACAGTCAACCCAAGTGGAAGGAGAAAAAGAACATAACCTTTATTTAAATGAAAATGAAAAGATCATTATTTACATGACATCAGAAAGTATGCCGTTAAAGAGTAAATGAATCGGTCTTCTAAAAACCGATTCATTTGTCTCGCCAAGTATGCGAGACACGGTTTAAGCGCAGAAAACCAAACCGTAAAAGATTTTGGAATCAAATGTGGATTTGGAAAAACGAATGTCATTTTATTAACAATCGTATGAGTTGTTTTATTTTCGATGATTTTTGAGGTAGATATAACAATTGATTGAAGTTCAAGTTTATTTTCACCAAATTGAAATTCAAAATTATCATTGAAAGCTTCTTCAAAATTGTTGATTTCAAAATCAAAATGGTGATGTAACTCTTCCCCTTCAGAATTTAACAACTCATTTTCTAAAATTCCAAAGAAATCGTGTTCATTGAATGCGTCTTCCTTTATTGGATTATTAACAATTTCATTGCGTATCTCAAGTTCAAAATCCAAAGTTGTTGTATTTAAAATTTTGAAATCGGAAAAAGGAAGATCGAATTTTAAATTTGGTTCCACACCCTTAAAAGAATTGAAATTCAACTCAGTTACCGTGTTTCAACAACTTCATTAAGATTATCATTTTCAAGTTCAAAATTTGTTGTTTGAAAATCGTCGATTGTGGTAAAAGATGGATTATCGTTTGACTCGTCACACGTTGGGATTTGATTTTATTTATCACGTTGTTTTGTATATGTTTTGATCAACAAATCCATGTGATCATCGTAAATTATGTTCATTTCTTTAACAAAATCCAATTTGTAGTTATTAACTTGAGAATTTTCGATTTGGATTTATTGAGAATAAAAATTATCAATCGCATTGTAATCGAGATTATTTCCATTGCCAAAATTATTTGAAAAGTTATTTCCACTTTCGTTTTGATTTTGAAATTCATTTTGAAGTTCGAAATTGAGTTGGCATGGGTTATAATCGAAAATCGTTTGAATTTTGAATTGAATTCAAATTTTGAAATCCTTGACTCGATTTATTACACAAATCATTTATCATTTGATTTTGTTGTGTAGAGATTTCAAGTAAAGACGAAGTGCTACTTTCAAGATTTAAGGGTTGCGTGTTATTTTGAAAATTTTGTGGTTCGAAATTTGAATTGTTTAAACAGTAGTTGGTGTTAAAATATCCATATGAATTTGGAGCGAAATCATATGGATTATATTGATTTTCACAGCTATTATAAAATTCAAGTGAGTAGGGAAACTCGGATATTTTCAAGAATGTTTTTGTTTTTTATAAAGGAAAAAACTATTTACAAATAAAATTTATTTTTCAGAAGGAAAATTGATTTTTGTTTTGTTTTTGATTTTCGGAAAGTTTTATAGTTTTTTCGGATTTTTGATTCTTTAAAAAAAACTAAGAATTTTTTTTTTGGATTTTTGAAATTTCAAAGGAAAAGGATTTAAAAATTTAAAAGAAAAATAAAAGGAATAATTACAATTTTTTTTAGTTTTGGATTTTTGAAATCTTTTGTTTTTTTAAAAAATGCATGCACTAGTGCAACTAAATGAATGTGGTGGTTAATTACGAATGATTTATCCTAAGTTAACCCAAAATTATATAATCACACATTGTCTTAGATAAGCAAGATAGTTCTCAACCAGGTAACGAACAGGATTTATCGGTGCAACACGAATCACCGTAGCAATGCAGCCGAAGGTTTACGTACCTTCAGAGGAACAACCACTATAATATTTACGAATCACCGTAATATTTATTAATGGTTATTATCCGCCGTAGCTTAGACACAAAGAAATTAAATTGTTCAAAGAAGACTATTTGTCAATATACAATTAAAAGTTATTGATGTCTAACCGTTACTATTAATCAAAATTCTAGGATGAAATGCAAAGCAGAAATTAAACGTGAATTAACAATGCAACTACAAATGGATTTTTTGTTTTTGTTTTTAGATTTTAGATTTTTTTTTAATATATGCATGCAAACAATAGTGCAAGCTAAATAAAAACAATAAATATAGCAGGCAAGCAATTTTATTATTTTTCTGGGCAGCAGTTGAGCGAAGCAATTATTTTTAGCAAGTTGCTCCTTACCTTTTCTGCCTTTACAACCTGAAATTAAAAATAAGATATATACAGTTATTATTTTTTTATATCAATGAAAAGACTAAAACAAATTAAAGTAAAAAAAAAATTGAAATAAAACAAAATACAAAAGAACTTGCTTGCAATTTTTTTAAGAGAAAGATGGAACAGTTTGAAACAATACTAAGAAGACTAAACTAATTTTTTATATAAAAAAACTTAACCAGGCCTTCAAGTTTCTAACCCGTCCCAGCATCTAAACTAGTCCATCATCTTAAAAAACTTAACAAAACAAAACAAAAAAGATTCAATACAAACAGAGCGGCTTAATTCACTAAACTCAATAACACTCAAACGAGAATGAAGTTCTCGTGAATTCAATTCAACAAAAACAATAATCAATCATTTCTCACTCCCCAAATATTCGAATTCCAGTTCAAAATTCGCGATGCTTAAAAACCAATTTTCCAGTTCTCTCTCCCTATGTTGATTCCAACTTCGCAATATATTCCCTAAATCAAACAAAAATCGTTCGTAAATTTCAGTTAAATTGTCAAAACCAAAAATCTGTTCGCCTGTTTGAAGCTTGGGTTGGTGAATGGGCTGAGGTCGTGAATTCGTGATGTTCGATTATGACGAAGTTGTTATAGTGGTGGCGATTCGATGGTCGAGGCTGGTTTTGATGTCGAATTAGGGTTCGGTATCTGGGGGATTGGGGTTCTGCAGTGGTTTTGAAGTTATCGACTGTGGTCTGATGGTAGGAATGTGAAGTCCGTGGTGATTGCTCTGTTGAAGGATATATATAGGAGTCGTGGTGATTGAGGCAGTGGAGTTGGAGGCTTCAGGTTGAAGGAGGAATGTTGTGGGTTGTAGTGGCAGTGACTAGGTTGTGATTAGGCTGATGTTTGGGTTGTGATTTTGGGTTTGGGGTAGTTGAGTTGCGGTTGTCTGTGGATTGAAGATGGGGTGTGACAGTTGTTTGTGATGTTGGTTGTCTGGTGAGCGACAGGGGGTGGGTTTTGGCAGAAGTGGAGATTGATGTTTAGGCTGTGCAAATGGTTAGATAATGTGGTGCTAAGATAATATGGTGAGGCAGTGTTGCTTGGTATTGTAGCGTATGAAGTTTGGTGATGGAGTTTGGATGAATGTCGTGCAATCTGGCAATGGAAATGTTATGACTGGAAGGGGTTTTGTAGTGGTTGCGGTTTCGGTGACAGTGCTGTTCGAATTGGGTGTGCGTGAGTTCGATGTAGTGAAGTGGGGGAGAGTGCTTGCAAGCAGGTTGCGGGATGTTGTTCGACGAAGTGGTCAGTGGAGGATGGTAGTTGCTGTAGTTTTTGTGGATTGGTTGTGGAAAGGAAGGTGGATGGTTTGTTCAAGTGGTGTATAGAATGAAGACAGTGTTGTTTGGAGGTTGGGTAGTGCTGCAGTAGTATCTTGGCAGTGGCGTTGCTGTGAAGTTTGTAAGGTGGTATGGTGAACAGCAGCAGTGATCAAAGTGGTGACTGGGGAGAGCAGTTGTTCTATTTTCGTGGGGGTGTGTTGTCTGGTTCGCTGGAGGCTGGTGCTATTCGAGGACAGTGCAGTGTTTTTTTTTTTTTGGAGTATGTGGAGAAGCAGTTGAGTTTGTGTCAGTGATATGTAGTGATGGTAGTCGTTTGCTCTTTGGGTTTGCTGCAGTGTGGTTTGGATGTTGATTGCAGAGGTTAGGGAATTGGATGATTTGAATTGTGAAGTGGTGAAATGTTTGAAGGCAGTGATGGAAGTGCACTGTGGGTTGAAATGCTTAGTGATTTTAGAAGTGGAAAGCCAATGTAACAGTAATTTGAAAATGAGTTTGAAAGTGGTTATGGCCGGGGGTCTTGATGGTTTGAAATGTAACAGTGGGGTGGTTTAAAGGGGTATTGATGAATGTTGCTGCTGTGAAGGCTGATGGGTTTTGTTGGACAGTAGTGGCACAGGCAAGTTGTTTGAGGGTAGCTTGTGAGGAAGTTGACTGGTTGTGAACTGAGTTGAACTGTGTTGCAGCAGTGGGAGAGGCAGTAGATGATCAGGTTGAATGTTGCTTTGGTTTGAATGTGGAGGTTTGGTATGAATGGTGAAGGGCAGTGAATGAGCAACGTTGTGAAGGGATGGAGATAGTTATTGGCAGTGGGAATTTGCGATGTGGGTTGCGGTGAAATGAAGTAAAGAGTTGTTGGATGGTTTAGTTCTGTGTGCAGGAGTAGCAAATGTATTGATGATAAATGGGAAGTATGAATGTTGTGTCAGCAACACAGTTTTGTAGGAATGTGTTATGAAATGGTGAATGTGGCTGGTGGATGAAAGCAGTTCAGTGAATTGATGGACAGTGGTTGTGGTGGATGCTGTTTGAATTTGAACTGTCTGTTTGATTTGGTGGAAGTGGGGTGTGCAGTGGGAAGATATATGTATGGAGTGGTTAGGTTGTTGAGAAGCTGGTTTGAGAAGGCAGAAACAGTTTGAAGATGCAAATAGAAAATGAAAAATTTGTAACTGTTGTAAACACAGAGTGGTATGTGCAGTAAGATGCACAGTGCACTGTTATATGCACAGAAATCCTTCTTCTTTCTTTAAATAAAAGAAAGAAAAGAAAATTGTAAATGAAAAAATGCGAAAAGCAATGGCAGTGTAATTATTTTTTTCTTTTTCAATTGATGTTGTGTAATTTTATTTTAATATGAAAATGGAAAAGAAAACAAGAAAAACAAACAAACAACAAAATGCACACAAAAAAAAATCGCACAAACACACAATTGTTTTTTTTTACACACAAAATAAAATCAAATGAAAAATAATTCAAAAAATAGAAAATTAAAACCAAAATAAGTTTCCCGACAACGGCACCAAAAACTTATTAATCGACGGAGATTTTGTTGAATTAGAAAACCATCGAAAAATATCAAAATTAAAATAGCCGCAAGCGCACGGTGTACGAATGTAGCACGTATGCGAGTACGGATCGATCCGCAGGGAATTGATGATTTAAAAATTCTATTCAATTGAATTAACCAAAGTTGAAAGTGTGATTAGCTAAAAATGTAAGAAACTAATAAAAACTAGCAAAAGAAAAATAGATAAAAATATGAGAGTGAAATGACAATTTAAAGATAAATCCACTCTCTAGATCATATAATTCAACAATTAATGAAATTGTGATCTCTTTTTTGGTCATGAGTGAGTTTAAATATTGTGTTTATTATAAGTATAGCTCATTTGTGCTATTAATTAGCTCAACATAAGCCATCAAATTATAATAAAACCTTTAAACCACTTACTAACTCTCGTGAAAATGACAACAAAATTGAAAATGAAATCTATTTCAACTATGACCTATTAACTATTAATTAGAAATATAGACAATCAAATTTGAATTTCAAATCACTTTCTTATGCCATAATCATATTTTGATGGAGAGACATTTATGTTAGTGATTGTTTAAGCATAGTCTATTTGGTGTCAACAATATAGGCTATCAAATTTAAAACAAAAAACAACAAATTAAACCACATCATGCATTGTCATTAAGCACAAAAAGAGAGCTATAATTATCAAAATGTTGAAGCTATATGATTAAAGTCGTCATTGCCCCTAAATTGAAGGGATTAGCCTCTCATATTTGTTATCAAAACAACAAATATAGCTTGCAACATGAAAGGAAAAAAAAAAAGGAAAATGAAAGCTAATGGAAAATGAAACCACTATTATACTTGCATGAAAAATAAAAGAAATCTACACTACAACATGAAATGAAATAAACAAGAAAAGAAGAAAAGAGCATGTATTTAAAGTTGCATAAAAAGAAATTACATGAAATAAAAATGGCTAAGTAGCCATGAAAAGAAAAGAGAAGTTTTCTTTTATTTTGAGCCTAAACTAATCTAAAGAGAGACTAAGTAAGAGAAGGTTACATGAACATAATGGGTTATTTATACAAGCATGAAACCATAATCCATAATTTGGAGAATGGCCAAAATGCCCTTGAGGTATTGTGGAGGCCAATTAATCGTTAGCTTCTACTAATCATCATTTAAGTGTACATGAAGCCGTTAATTACATAAGCACGTGCATTAGCCTCTAATTTGTACATTAAGGTGGTGGGTAGGTGGGGTCCTCCATGATCTTCACTTGAATTATTTTCATCTTCATTCCTTTGTGTTCTTTTGTGCATGCATATCTTCTTCATGAAACAACTTGAAATTGAAATCAAATTCCTACAAAATAGTATGGAAATTTCTAATTAAATTTTCTCAAGTTAATTTATGCACAACAATGACTATTTTGCCCTTGGATGAAGATGAATATGTGACAATTTGGAATAAATATGGATTTTGGTTAAAAAAAGTTAAAATACCCAATATGATCATTTATTCAATTTAAATAGATTAACTATGGTGGTAAAAATATGCACATTTACGTGCACATCAAGCATGTGATGGTTTAGATCTTAAATTGGCTTATTTATTTAAACAAATTATGTATAGCATGTGTATAGATTTATTGGTTCTAAACCTAGCAATTTTAAATCAAACATTTAATTTTAAAGAGAAACGACAAATATGGAATCTTACACAATGCTTTAAGTTTAAATTGGAAGTAAAATTATTGGATTTTATACAAAAGTCCACATACGAATTCAAAAAAAAATCCTCTTTTTTTGTGAAAACAATACTCAAAACAATTGTACTCAAAACATCAAAAATGTAACAAAATGAGTTGGTTTTCAAGGAAAATATAAATGATTAACTTATATAACATGTAATTATAATGGAAGTTTACAACCAAAAATAGTTTAATTTAAAAAACAACAAAATGGAAATACTATAAGGAATTTGACAACTCCGACATATGTAAACTTGTGATATATCAAAATAATACATAGAACAAGTGTTAAATATCATAGTAGACAGAGTATTTGAATTATATGAATCATATGGACACACAATAACTAGAGATAAAAACAGAGGTGGATGTGAATCCAAACAACATAATAAACTTACTTTTAATTGAAATGGAAAAAGGGATGTGAATTAGATGTTGTAATATGAACAATAAAAAGAAACGATGAATAACATATTTTTGAAGTGGACGAATATGAGAAACACATAGATAAATTAAATCAAAAATACCTTAGGATGTTGCCAAAAAGTCACACCATGAATGATGAATGAAGAATCAACCTCCATATGTTGCAAAGATCAAGAGGTAAAAACCAAATTTAAATTTTGATTCCATTTGTATATGATTTTGGAATTTTTAGCCCTAAACCACCATGGAAATTTTGGCCATTGACTTGATGAGTGAAAGAAGAAAGTCTTTGTAATGAGAGGGAATATGTTCTAAAGGAAACATTAAAACTTTTCGATTCCCTCATTTAAAATCTTCCATAATTAATTCTCAATTAAATCTCATCAAATCCTTCCATTCATGGTTGGATATAGAATGAGGTAAAGTGGGCGTCAAAAATTTCAAAATCCATTCAACATTTGTTCCATTTAAATCTATTTAAATATTCTATCGATGTCATATATTGATACATGCATTTATAACTTTTATACACGCACTTTACTAAATACTTATGGTATTCAAACATTAAATAAAATTTAACAATTAATATTTCACAAATACTAATTAATTTACAATGATTATAAATTAATTAAACCATGTGGTTTATTCGGGTATTCATTATTTTGGTTGTGCGACTCAAATGTTTAAATTCAATCAACGACTAATATCGAACAATTCAAATATTAACGTTCACACGTCACTTTATCTAGTGATGTGATATTTTAGCTAAATTTATTGATTACACGTCTTTTTCGGCAAAGTCTAATCTTACTTATTTTAAGTGTTACCCCATAGTACCAATTTTTTATACCAATTCTCTTCATCAACACTATATCACATTAGGACTTATATAACTTGACTGCAGCCAAAATCCTAATATCATCCAAATTCAACTTGGTTATCTCATAAACAAAGTCCATAGTTCAATAATAACATTTATTATTAAGTGTACTTCTTTGACCAAAGATTTTGTCTTTGACTTGACTACAGTTGACCGTGATAATAATCTCATATAACTTAGGAGACGAATTCTCTATCCAATAATGTTTCACTTCCAATGCTTCAACTCAGACCCAACTATAGTCGTTCAATTGGTGTCATTCCTTCATTTAATTGTAACCAAACTAGAGTGTCCATATTGAAGTTTAACAGTAATTTCAAGTCGAAAAAACTGTGTAACATCGTCACTTCGAGATTCTCTATTTGACCTTAGTTATATTAGCCAACAGAAAACTCTCGAGTGAGTTATTCCATATTTATCCAATAACTATCAATACGTAACATCTTGGTGCCCCCACCAACCATGAGTAATACACTGCCCAATATTTAAAAAGCGTTACATAATCTAGTCTTGATATTTGTATAAATATCCCATCTCGAAACATCTTGACTAGGAATATTTAAAATAATATGTTATATTTAATGTGGTAAAATTCTCATGATTACAACATATTGTAATTACAATCACATAATATATTATTTAAAGATTTACTATTTAATATACAAATTAAATAATTAATTAATTATATCATAATATAACAAGTGTATAGTAGAATGGAAACACCCTTTATTTTTGAACAAAATAGGTTATCGAGTTAGATATATGTAAAAAATTACATAATTACCCCTATTGTGTACCCTAACTCCCTCAACCATGACAAGAGTCATATAATTGACTAAAGGAAAATGATTATAATATAGTTGACTATAGATAAAAGTAAAAATATATATTGTGAACTTTTATTTATCAATACTAAAGGCTTTTCAATTTACTAATGTTGGATATGCCGAATAATAGAGTTTTATAATTTCCAATATAAGGCATTGTTGAAATGTAAGCGTTTATTGGAAACTAATAAAATGAGGCCTTTGTACTTATGAAACAATTAAATTCTTGTTATGAAGTATATAAATTTATATCTATATGGATAATTTAAATTCTATGACTTTACCATATGCAGATGTTCCTAAATTTCTTTTGATCATTAGGTAAACAATTAGAAAGTACATATGAAATAAAAGGTTGATGTTTCATGTAATAAGTGTATAAGTTACCGGTATTAATTAATGAAGAAGCCTAACCATCTGTAGACTTTATCATGCGTATACATATTTCTATTTAGAACGATGTGATTAATTTATTTTGAAATCCTTTAGTATTTTAAATAAACGAGTTAGTCATTGATTATATTTATATAATATAATAAGAAACTGAAACTTGTGTAATAAATAGCTTGTATTTTATTATTATATTAATTAAAAGGATGATACTGTAAACATGAAGTAGTTTCTTCTTGAATTTCATAATCAAATGATTAGATTATTTAGTTTTATGATTTTATTAATTAATGTTTATCATATTTTATCCTTCCATTCCGAAAGGAGTTTGAACATCATTTACGAATCATAAATGCATGCAAATGCAACATTGTAAGTTTTAAAATTGACCTCCTTCCTGATAAAGCATGATTTATTGTTTTCTTATATTAACATTTAGGTATCCAAGATTGATGGATTTGCAAATGAATATGTATGAAGCATATTATTATGTACAAAGTATTTTTTAATACATCCATAGATTGAAAATATGAAGGTATTATATAAGTTGCGCAATTTGTGAAAATATTAAGGTGAGTAGATAACGTATATGCATATGAATGTTAATGAATTATTACAGAGGTCTCATTGAAGTTACATTTGATAGAATTTTTTTTTAATTGTATTTATTAAAAAATTAATGAGCAACCAAAACATGGTATTTGAAATTGAATCATATAAATTATTTATGATTTATTTATGGAAATAATTATGAGCATTTAATGGTTATTTAATTTATGAATCGAAAGTTAATATGAATGTCAAATCATGATAAATCAACTTTAAAACCGAGTAATAAGACCTTATATAGAGTTGGATTTTTTTGTTACACTATAAAAAGTACATAAATCTTTTGAATTTTAACTATAAAGATTATAATTTTATAGAATATCAAAGTTATCGTAAGTCTATATTGTAAATGCTTGGTATAAATTTTATTGTCAAAGGTAGGAAAATCTCCATGTATAAAGTTTTATAACGACAAACATATGCTAAAAATATTAAAAATTTTCATTTACTTAATCATAAGAATGGAAAAATTATGAATATTTAATGCATATATTGATCATGATAAATTTTATCCAAAATGCTATCATCTTAGATTCCCTACTATATTTTAATAAGTATTGAATATTGCGTTTGGATATATGTATAGAAAATAAGATTTATATGTTGTACATTGATATGGTTTTCCCCTTTAAATGATCGAAGGTTATATGACCATCTGTTTGACATGTCACACTGAATAAAATGCATACTTTATGAGTTTATGTATGCGGATAGAAGAACAACTTGAGTTGAATCGAGTATTGAAGTAATTCATGTTGGTTTAATTTGATTATTTTGTTTCCATGTATGATGTTGATTTTTGTTTGTATATATGAAAATACAAAACAAGTTAAAATAATGTTGAATGTAACTAATGCTATAAAATTAAATATATCGATCTTTGCAAGTTATATTGTATGTGGGGAAACTTGTTGATAAGGTTGTTTAGTACTCAACATGGTTCCTTATAAAACCTAGAAGGAACTATTTTCGGATTATGAAAAGGTGTTCGGCCAAACTGGAATTGTTGAAGTATGGAGTATCTAGCGAAAGCGGGTCTACTGCAATTTAGAAAAATCAACAATGGACATTTGGTAATTAATTATAGGTATTGTCCTATTAATAAGAGATAGCAGATGCAACACCTCTAATTTTTATTAACATTATTCAGGAAGTTTAATTAGATCAATCAAATAGAATAATGTGATGATTAGAGTGACAGAGATTTGAAAATAAGCAAGATCGTGCCTTAACCAAATAAAGACATAAGATTGTTTTATAACTTAAGCATATAATTGAATAGCGAAAGGTAATATAGGAATAAACAAGACTACATAACCCCTTATTTCTTCTCATTCACATTTTCATAAAATTAAAACAATCAAAATGCCTAAGCAAAGGCCGACCATTAACTACCATCTAGATTACGAAAATCAAGTAGAGATTCAAGAAGAAAAGCTAGAAAGATTAAGCAATAACCAAATCTCAAAATCCATTATCCAAATAAGGTGAATAATAATCTAAATCCATCTCATTTTCATCGTTTAATGATTGATTTGAAGCAATTTAGACGTAAAACTGAATGTACGAATGATGATGATATGCCATGATTAATATTTGCCATGTTTTTACTTAAATGATGAGTTATGAGAATTTTACATAACAAATTAACACGGTTATAAGAGTAAAATCATAGCAAATGATTTCTAAATCTATGAATTTCAATTATGTTGTTTGAAGTCTTATTCAGGAAATGTGTTTTCAACTTGTGAATTTTCCAAAATGATAGGAAGTTATTATGAATTTCCTAAGTTTAAATAGGCATAAATTCGGGTTTATTTTATAAATAATATAAATGTGGGCTTTAGATCCGAATATTCTATATGTCAAAAGAAACATAATTTTGGAATTAATATGAATTTTAGGATTTTTCCAATGTAATTTTGAATTATAGAGAATTATTTAGGATAGAGTATGCATACGAAAGTTTACTTAATTATGGTTAATAATTAATTATGTGAAATAATGTTTTGGACCTTGGAAACAGGGTGCGACGGTTTTTCAGTAAAGAAAATTGATAAAATTTTGTTAGCCAATAAGCTTTTGACAAATTATAGAGGTTTGGTGAAAAGCAATACCATTTTGTAGTAATTTAGCAGCTTTTTTAATGTTAACTAGAGTTTTGCCATGTCATCATTGGCTATGTCTAGCCATCACTCACCATAACCGAGAGCCATCGACGTGGAACAAAGCAATGTCACGTGATGTCAACGAGTTTGATATGAAGTGGATATGTTTTGGTTCTCATCGAAGCTGAAATAGAAAAGGCAAAGAGAATGTCTTTGACATAATGACGTCGATGTTTATTCATGCTGCATTTTAGACTAACAGGCTTGTTGTTGTGTTTTATACACTAGAAAGCATACTTCCGCATATATCATTTAATGTTTTGCCTCATCGACCCGTATGGTCATCGAGCCTATGCCGCTTTTAACTAGCCTTCGAGCCTAACCCATGCATTTTATTATCATCAAGCCTTGATAGGTTGCTTTTAACTTATCATCGATTTTATGCTATGCCGCTTTCAATATTGTTATGAGCTTTATCAATGCTTTTAACTAGTCTTCGAGTTTTTAAATAAGTGGATAACCTATGTATCAGGACGATTGACTACTTCATCATCATCGAGGCATGATGTCACATGTTTAGTCTTCGAGTTTTAATAGATGGAAAGCCTTATGCTTTTACATCAACATGATATTATGTCGATGTTGATCAAACTAAGATGTTCTGAAAGTAATAAAACTTGTATCATTTTCTATCATGTACATAGCACTATAAAAAAGGTTTTATAATATGGTATCAAAATTTTGAGAATATGAAAAGATGATTTCCTTGTTAATTTTTAGGCTACGGGTATTAGCCATATTTCCTTACGAAAATGATTACAAAGAATTAAAATATGGATGTTTATATTATTGTGTCCATTTGATTAGTCATTATAAATGCTATAGTTATCATATTCACTTCATTGTTGACTAATAATTGCATTTTAGGGAATTAAAGACGGAATAACCAACTAGGTTGATCTAATACTGAATATAAATTTATTTAACTCCTATGTGAGAAGAATTGCATCCAGGAGGTCAAGTAGACCATAATATAGGATGTCCATAACAGATCAAAAGATTATTGAGTTAGAGAGGTTCTTAGTTAGCCCATGAAAACTATGTTATGAGAAATATCATTGGCAAGGAAAAATGGGTTCTTAGTGATCTCATGAAACTATGTCCGAAATGTGTTATTGATAGAGATCAGTATGTTCATAGTTAGCTCATGAAAACTAAGATTTGAGAGATGTTATTGGTGAATCGAATAGGTTCACAGTGATCCCATGAAAACTATGATGGGCTAAAGTTATTGGAGAAACTAATAGTTTCATAGTGAACCTATGGAAACTATGAGTAGATAAGGTTATTAGTAAAAACCAACAGGTTCTTAGTGATCTTATGAAAACTATGAAATCAGATAGGTAGTCCGTAAGAATAGGTTATTAGTCAGATCATAAAAACTAATAGGTTAATAATAACCCTAGAAACTATAAACTGAGACAGATTGTCAGATAAATTGAGATGGAAAATCCAGGGCATATTGCATTTTTGAATATCATTATTATGTTATGTTTTAAACATTATGGATGCAATTGCATAGTATATGGTTATTACAGTATGTTTAAGATACTAGCAAGGGAAAACTCATTCCGCTTAGAGGCTTGGTCTTACTAGATATCTAGGTAGTCCGAGATAGCAGGTTACTATTCACAACGGACTTTTATCTAACTGAAAGTTTTTGTCTTTCCCCTTCAATTCTCAGGTACTAATTTGAGTAGATAGAGAATAAGGATTTTTTAGGTTCTTTTTAGACGAATAAGCTTCCAACGACATGTAGGAGGCAATCTAGCTAGTAAGCGTTATATATCTATTTTTCACTGTTTTTTTATTCTACTTTTGTGCTATAATGCCAAGTTGTATTAAATGCCAGATGGTTGATTGTGATCACCCAAGGGGCATGTTAACATGATTTCTTGCCAACACCCCAAAGTTATGCTAAGAAAATGGGTATCCTTTCCATGAATGATGGATGTGAATCCCTTTGGAATTGCCTTCAAATTTAGGCTTGTTGGTTGATTACTTTCGAATCAGACCTTTCGATGACGTCGAAAGGAATAGATGTTGGGTAATGAAACCTTCCATCTTTATTGAGATAAAGTGAGATCCTTTACAAAATGTTTCATTCTTTGGTTAGATTGAAATTCCTTAAGTTTGTCCTTCAAAGATTATTTTTTTTGTCTTGCCGAAAGGTTAGGATTATTGTCCTCTTTGGGTTTAGGTAGGATATCAAACTTCTTGGTGCGTATATAGAAGCTTTCGACCTTGTTGAAAGGTTAGATCACATGTATGATGTATGTTTTATCCTTGTCGAAAGGTATAGGAATGGCTTCTTTTGGAATAGGCTTTGTAAGTCCAGGTATCTATATTTAAACAGGAAACTTTGACCTAGTCGAAAGGTTAGACCACTTGAAGTATAGCTCGGAATGGTTACTGATATTGTTATAGCATAATCACTTTTGACCTAGTCAAAAGGTTTATGCCTCAAACTTGATCACTTTAGAAGGTTGCAATTAATGTTTAGACCAAATGTATTATTAACCTCGTCAAAAGGTTTAAACCATAAATTTAATGATTTCAGAAGGTTCCAGTAGACGTTGATCCAATTAAATTATCGACTTTGTCGACAAGAACCTTTCGGTGGTTTTGAACCTGTAATTAAGAGTTAATCTAATAAAAGTATAAGCAAACAGTAAAGTAATTTATAAAGCATAAGACTTCCCCCTTTGTACACAAAAAACTCCATTTTATTAAATCCCCAAATCAGCACTCCGCTAGGGTTACAATATATTGATTAAGAAAATATAAGATTAGAATGAGAGAATTCGGATCCCCAAAACATGTCCCCTTGGGTCTTATTATAGATGCATGTGGCCCCTCTTTCAACTCGATGCTTTCGATTGGGTCGGAAGGTCAGCTATGGACCTTTTGAATTTGTCGAAAAATTTGCTTTTCTTTATGCCTTCATGAACCTTTCGACATTGTCGAAGATTTTGCCTTCTTTATACTGCTGTGAACCCTTCGACCTTGTCGGAAAGTTGCTCTTATCTTGGTTGCCGTGATCCCTTCGATCTTGTCAGAAGGTTGCTCTTCTCTTGGTTGTTGTGAACTCTTCGGCCTTGCCGGAAGGTTGCTCTTCATTTGATTATTGTCGAGAGCTATGCTTTCCCTAAATGTTGTCCAAATTCTTTGCTGTCTTGTGAGTGATGCTTTCTTCATAAACCTTTCGACATTGTCGAAAGGTATCCTGGATTTGTTTCAACCTGTTCGTAAGGCTTGTGTTATCCTGCCTTTTGGCATGACCATGACACCAAGGAACTATCTGGAAATCAAAGACAGATCACCCCGAAGAATGGTTATGTATGGGTTCACTATGGATGCTGGTAAATTTTTTCCGAGTCCGGATCGAGCTACAATTGGTATGGTACGACGAAAAAAGTTATGAAAGCCAACGTTCTGAATTTCAAGTCAATCCAAGTTCGTATGCTCAAGATATGATCGATGCAACTCAAGTGATCACATTGTTCGTATCCATCGAGAAACTAGGAAGAAACCTCCTTCGTATCAATCTGGTTCGAATCCATCAGATGCCCATAGCTTCGTATCGATCAGGGGAGCATAAGTTTGCATCCGTAAAGAGAAGTGTTGCTCGTATCCATCCTTCCTCATACTTCTTCGTATCCATCACCTGTAGCTTGTTCGTATCGATCAACCAATGTCCACTTCGTATCCATCGAATCCATACAAAGCCGCTACTTCGTATCCATCCATTAACACACACTTCACATGTATCGATCGGCCTGTGTTCGATGCGAACAGTACAAGATGAACCAGTGCGAAATGCACTTAACGTTGATCGATACGAATAGAACAGTGATGATCGATACGAACAGGGCTAAGATGGATCGATACGAATAGAGCAGTGACGATCGATACGAATAGGGCTAAACTGGGTCGATACGAATGAGGCGCATCCATAATATTGACTCGATCGCTCGTCGTAAAATGTGGATCGATCCTAAAAGTAAGCGCCACGTCATTAAATATCACATGTAGAACCATCAATGCAAAACCATCGATACGAACCATATCAGTACGAAGTCAACAGCCTTCAAAAAAATCTAAACTTACATCGATCATAACTCCAAATCTACATGTCCAAATGCTACCAAATTTTCACAGGAGCTTGTGTACATCCTCAAGAATGCTCGTGATCGATCTCAACTCGATTGGATGAAATATTGATGGATACAAAGTTCGTTTGTATCGATCACGGATCGAGTGTAAATGGCATGGGATCGACATTGTGGACCCACCCAAGTGAGAGAAGAGGTATTCCGAGATTTGAGCAAGATATTTGCAGCCTACACCTATAAATGGCAACTCAGGATCTACTAAAAAAGGTCTTTTGGCTCTTCTATGTCCATACTCTGCCGAAATCACTGTTGTACTCAATTTTTACTATTGTAATTCGTTGTAACCAGTAAGCAAAAGTTAATAAAAGTCAATCATTCCATAGTGGACGTAGGCCATATGCCGAACTACTTTAAATCTCTATGTTTCTCTGCTGTTTTTCTGATTGTTTTTTGGAGTGTTTGTCAGGTAATCCTCTTTTTCCATTTATTTTCTTCATTTTATCTCTTTAAAAACTTCCGAAGAGTGTTGTGCCCAATTTTGGTAGAAACACTTTGGTGCTTTCACTGAGAAAACCTAGTTTTTCTCTTGCTCGATGGATCTACTATTGATATCGGATTGCATAAGTCTAAGAAGAAGAACAAGATTTCAAGCTTAAAGTTCTTCCATCCCGTTCAGATTTTCATCAAAGTCTAGGAAAGAGATTCGCTACCCACAATGGTTAACACTAGAACTACTTCAACTGCCGCTGATCCAAAAGGACGGGACATGCAGAATCCCGTACAGCTACATCCTACCGATCAGAATGCTGCCGGACCATCAGATCCGCAGGGCCCTGTCACCAGAGAAGAATTTCAGCTGCTTTTACAAGAACTAACTCAAAGCCGCCAACAGCTCACTCAACAACTCCGCGCTAACGTAGAACTGACCAATGAACTAAACCGTCAAAGACGAAGGAGATACAGGAGGTATCAGGCTTCCTATTCATCCGTTGAGAGTTCAACCTCTTTAGATTACCATCATAGATCCACACATCTACGACTGGATGGAAGTTATACTCAAGCTATTGGACATCAGAATACGCTGAATATTGAGCAACCGAGGGTTGGCCCGTTAAACAACTATCAAACTGGACCCTCCAGGTACTGTTCCTCACCATCTCAAAAACAACCGCACTGCCACCACTGCCACTAAATTGGGAGTTGATGCCCCAAAACCGGACAGATCCAAACCGTCGCCAACATAAACATACTCTAGAACTATATGTTGCAGAGAACTTAGAACCAAGGAGGCAAGATATGGTTCGTCAACCGCGACCGACCCAACCTCGCATTGTGGAATCCGACCACATCTTAACCCAGCATGCTTAAAACATCCAAATGCCGGACATCCCGATGATGATCCGTCAGATGATCAGAGAGAGTCAAGGTCTCAACAATGATGACTAGGGAATCTCCCAAAGTCATACTTCTTTTACTGATGAGATACTCTATACTGAACTACATCGGTGATTCAGGATGCCGACTTTACCCGTTTATGAAGGAAGCTCCATCCATATTTTCAGGCCCATCCTTTCACCGTTTACACCGACCAGCCATTACAACAGGTCCTTACACGGCCTGAGACGTCTGGTAGGTTATTCAAGTTGAATTTCGAGCTATGTCAATTTGACATTACTTACACTCCAAGGCGAGCCATTCAAGGACAAGTCCTAGCAGATTTCATAGTTGAACTTACTATCCCAAAGGATTTGCTCGAAACCAATGAATCTCCCAAGTATATCTAGAAGCTACAAACTGATGGTGCATCAAATGACTGTTTCTCAGGTACTGGAGTTGTACTTAAAACTCCCAAAAGTCGATCTATATGCTTCGCTTTAAGGTTTTATTTTCGTGCGACCAACAATGAAGCTGAATATAAGGCCCTGCTTGCCGAATTGAGACTTGCCAGAGATTTAAAATTCATTGCTGTGGAGATTTATTGTGATTCGTAATTGGTCATGTGTCAAGTTCGAGGGGTATATCAGGCCAAGGACCGAAGACTAGCTGCTTACCTTGCTCGGGTTCAGGAAATATTAAATTAGTTCGATTATTATGCCATATACTGCATACCTCGAGAGCATAATCAAAAAGCCGATTTGTTAGCAAAGTTAGCCAGTACATGTGAAGCACAACAAATGGGACTCATCCCTGTGGAAACGTTATCTTCCCCGAGCTTCGATCAATTGGAGATAGATTGTATATTTGAGGTTGTTCCTGATAAGGAGTCATGGATGACTCCGTTTAGAAATTATCTCGAGCGTGGGATCCTACTAGAGCGCAGGAATGAAAAGAGACAAATTCTTCGAAAAGCTTCGCGGTTCACTATTCAGAATAGAGTCATGTATAGAAGAGGATATACTATTCCTTTACTCTGGTGTATCGCTCATGATGAAATCAAACAAGTATTGCATGATGTGCACGAAGGAGAATGTGGCGATCACACCGGGGGGTAAGCTCTTGCCAAGAAAGTGCTCGATATGGATACTATTGGCCGACTGTAAATCGCGATGCATTGGACTACACCAGAAAATGTGACAGAGTCAGAAGCAAGCTTAAATTCCTAGATCCCCACTTACTGAGATAACTCAGATGGTCAATCCATGGCCGTTAACAGTATGGGGCATTGACATTATTGGTTCTCTACCTCTGGTTAAAGGTGGTGCGAAGTACACCATCATCACAGTTGATTACTTTACCAAGTGGACGGAAGCTGAACCCCTTGCTACAATCACAATGAAGAAAGTGATCAACTTTATAGTATGCAACGTTATCTGTCGGTTTGGCCTCCCACATACCATCACTACTTATAACGGAACCCAATTCAACGGTGTTGAATTTAAGAATTTCTATCAGCGATTTCACATCCAGAAGAAATTCTCCACGGTTGCACACCCTCAGACGAATGGACAGGTTGAAGCTGTTAATAATGTTATAAAGTCTATTTTGAAGAAATGATTGGAAAAGGCTATGGGCAAGTGGGTCGATGAACTTCCTATAGCTCTATGGGCTTAACGGAAAACCCATAAGTCCATGACCGGACACACTCCATTCTCTCTTTCCTACGGTTTAGAAGCTGTTATTCCAATTGAGATGGAAGTGCCTTCTCATCGTGTGAGTCATTCTGATCCCAAAACAAACGCCATATTACTTGCCGAATCTTTGGATTTATTGGATGAGAAGCATGAAGAGGCTGATTTGAGGTAACCGCATACCGTAGTCGAGTCGCCCGATTATACAATGCCAAGGTTGGACCCAAAACCTTCAAACTCGGCGATCCTTAAAAGAATCTACCAGATTCCTTCGCACATGAAACCAACATGGGAAGGGCCGTATGTCATCGAACAAAAGCTCGGAGACGGCACATTCAAATTATCAACCGTTGATGGTCTTACTCTATCGAGAGCCTGTAATAGTGAAAGCCTTCATCGCTACTACATATGTCAGGCTTTAATTATTCAGTTCACTTTTCAATTACAATTTGTTTATGCATTTCGAAATTTGAATTTTCAATAAGGCCTCTGACTGTGCCGTATTTTTTTATTTCAGCAATGAAATGCAATCTCTTCGAGGCAGAGCTATGATTTTTTTTAATGCATCATACAACTATCACTATGAACAGAGAGCTAAATTCCACCCGACGGTGGGGTTTATTCAAATAGGGAGTAACTATGATACGACGGATTATCCGCTAAGTGAAACCTGAGCTCGGGGGCAAGTTATCACATTGAATTCAAAAAAGGATTGATACACGACAATCCTTTAGCTGACTCCGAATTCCCAAAGTGTGAGTTAGAGTATAAACTTATAGACACGGTCTCCAACAGGGTGGATCTGTCCACCTAACGACTTCTCCCGTATCTTGACCAAGTTTGAGGAGGATGGATCAGTCCATCCAACAACTTCGCTTATTAACTCAGGGTCGATGTGAACCAACCATCCACAATCCTGATAGATTCATTATTCCTGGAGTGCGAACAAAAATCCTAAAGCCTAAACAGATGTGATTAACTATCTTTCGACCAACTCCAGATTCTCGGAGTGTGAACTGGAGTATAAACACAAACTAACTTCAGATTCCAAGAGTGCGAACTCGAGCATCAACATCAACCAACTCAAGATTCCCGAAGTGTGAACTAGAGTACAAAAATTAACTAACTCTGGATTCCCACAGTGTGAACCAGAGTATCGACAGCAATTGACTCTAAGTAACCGAAGCATGGATTGGAGTACAAACTTAAGCGGGCATAACCGACCGCTGACGAGTAAGTGCAATCCCAGAGTGTGGACACGATCATCAACTAATAAGCGAGTGTGGTTCGACTACCCAAACTCTTCATACTTCAGCTCCGCTTCATAAAGATTAAGATCGATGTGTTAAAGGTAAACAACGATTGCTGACTGATTTTTCCAATGTATCCCCAAATCAGGGGGCAGAACTTAAGTACTGACCACTGATTGAGACAGTGCAATATCATATTTCGACTTAACACTCAATTGCGACTCGAAACGGTAGCCACGAGACTTAGCAACTAAATCCGGGTCCAAATTAAAGAACTAAAGCTTCACAAGTGTATCAAAGGAAAGTTCGAGTGCTGAAGCAGTTATGCAAATTAACATAAGTTGTATAGAAGACGAAATGAAATTTTATTTCAGTCATTCTTTGGAAGAAAAAAGTTAAGCACAAAACTATACCAAAAGTCCTACTAGCAGGGGCCGAACCCGCATCAACACACGGCTTATAAAAAGAAAGCAAAACTAGATTCCTATATATTTACCAAAAATGAGCCAAAGAGACATGTCTATTCTTTTTTTTCTCGGTTTCTTCTTCCGCGTTGACCAGCTGGATTCATTACTTGGCTTTCTCTTCGAACCTTTTCTTTTTGGCGACCGATCCCCAGCTGAGGGAATTGCATCAACTTCCTTCTCCAAACTCAAGTGAATAAGAATGCTTACTGAAGGCAGAGTTGGAGGAATAGGATCAATGGTTGTAGGCGGAGGGGGTGCACTTGTACCAATGACCGTTCCTTTCGAAGAAATCATTCGTAATGGGGCTGGACCAGGGCCCGCCATTCCATCCCCAAAACTACTAGCCCGTGCAGCCGCTTCCATCTCAACATTAATTTCGGCTATCATTTCCTTTTCATGAGTTGTTTGCGCATCATCGGGAACACTAGCTGTTAGGCCTGAGGAACTGACTACAGGTGCTACTCCATCCATAACAAACGGCAAGTCGGCAAAGAGATCACTATGATGACCGAGAAGCTCCTCCATCATCTGTTCATCAAAAGTAAGTGTGCTTCCTTGTACCCCATCCATAGGTGCAGTAGCCATTGTTGTGGTCACTTTGGTTGTGATGGCCTCCTGTTGTTGGTGTTGCTCTTAAGTTGCAAGAGGCACGACCGATGTAGTTCCAATCACTGAATAGAAAAAAAAAAGAACTATTAATAATTACTTCAAGTAAAGCTTCCGATTTTGAGCAAGCATAGGAAATGTTCAAAGCACCTTCCGTAGTTTGACTCACAGCTGGTGGGGCAGCTTCAGATACTTGCATATGGACCGGAGACAATTGCGGTTGATCGGGATTGTATGCAAGAATAGACAGGGGATCAACCGCAGATGTAGTTTCAGGCTGGGTTGACACGAGAGTTTCAGGACTTATATCATGGTGCTCGACACCAGAACCTTATCCGACCTCCGAGTGCTAAGGGCAAAGTTTCTCCTTTTCATATTAAATCATCGTATCATGGATAATTTTCCATTCATCTTCGCTCAACACCCAGTTTTCGAGCTCGAACTCATCAATTGATTTAGCTTGGTGAGCAGCCTTTTCATCTTCTACTAATCAGCCCCAAACATTGAACAAGTGTGTTGGATAATTATCAAGCCAGGTCAGGTTTCTGTGCTTCAAAACATTGGCATTATAAGTGATGAGAAGATCTTCAATATCTGCCTCTAACCTAGACTCCGCCATTTTAACTTCATCCTTAACCTTGGCCTCAACCTCCCAGATTTTAAATGACGCCGCATCCCGTTCACCCCAAAACACCACAGCTTGTTCACACACCTCATGGGATGCTTTATTTGCATAATCCTTCACGTTGATGATTTCGAAAAGTTTTGCTTTAAGCTCGTTGAGTTCTTTCAGTACAGCGTCCCTTTCAGCTATAACTATGGTGTTCCGGTGGCCCATCTCCTCCACCAAAGCGAAATGCGTTTGTCGTATTCTTTCCATAGATTGAGTTGCCTCATCAGCTTTCTTGGTAGCCTCTATTTCTGATATTCAAGAAGATACAGCTTCATCATTGAGCACTTGGATAAGTCCTTTTGGGCGAGGTCTTAATTATTTTCGCTCGCTCAAAAGCCACCACCGACGCTTTGTCCGCAGCTTTCATCCACTCCTTGTATTGGGTATAAATACCATGGACGTAGTCATGCATTATTTGTTCCACCTCAAATGGAATTTTCTTTAAGTGAGGAGGGAAAATAAAACCGTCGAAGAAAATGTTCAGAAAATCTTTTCTCAACTAGGGAATTTTGATTGCCCCTTCCCCAGTGGGCTCGGTAATGGCTTGTTCAATGACAGGTGGAGTTTCGGCCTCAGTTTTACGATGTCGTGAATCAGGCCTGCGGGCTTGAGAAGATGGTTTTTGACATGGAGGCTCTAATGGTTGTTTTCCATGACCAGAGGGTTGTGTTGGGGCTCGAGGAGGTGGATAGCATGATCAAGATCGATGTCTGTATTCTCTATCTCTGTCCCTTTCCCACTCATAGCGTTCTTGGCTAGAATAACCGCGATTGCGGTCTCTATCTGCCTCCCTCCAGCGAGATAATACGAGCTCCATGACTGGTGCGCTGATCGGGGACTTCCAAGCATGGATTTCACCTAGTCATTGTTTCTGAAAAGTAAAAGAAAAATGGAGTTAGTGATCTCTAGAAGTGGAAAACTCAAGATTGGAAATCGTGTAGTGCCATGAAGTGTGTATGCATGTGTTAAAACCCCCCGACCAACCGGATATGTCGGCCACACTTGTAGGAAGTGGCTCGCTTAAATCTAAGGCACTTTGAAGCCCTTCCAATCCAGTGTCATGTTGGAGTGACACATAGTCCAGAATTGGAATGTCGGGAAGC
Source organism: Allium cepa (assembly GCA_030765085.1). Taxonomy (NCBI): domain Eukaryota; kingdom Viridiplantae; phylum Streptophyta; class Magnoliopsida; order Asparagales; family Amaryllidaceae; genus Allium; species Allium cepa. The sequence continues at coordinate 377,084,553 of CM060931.1, forward strand.
CCTTCAAAAAGATTCTCCATTTGCGAGGGAGGAGCCTCCGAATTCCAACACCGAAGACTGGCAGAGACACAACTATGGATTTCCATCTCAAAGATTTATGACACTGATGTGCTACTACCTTGCCTCATCTCCTTCCCTTTAAATCCTGAAAACTATCTGAAGGCCCATCTATGGATTCGTCATCAGTGGGTGTATCCTTTCTATCGCCTTCCTCAAATATTACCATCTCGGGCGCTCTGTGCTTGGCTCGTTATTTCGAAACTGCCCTGATCGACCCTTCGATTCTAATGCTCTAATTTTGATCGATAAGTCCAACAATCCTCAAGTTTTCGTCTATGAGCACCTAATCGATTTCTCTCATTTCACTTAGCACTTCCTGAAGAATTCGTACCATGTTTTTAAAATAAGCGCCTTCAGGTCATGGAGTTGCAGCTGTAAAGGAAGGAAAATATTAGACTCGGCATCGGTTGCAACAAACTTGTAAACTACTAGAGGAATTGTGTCACTTACGTCTAACTAACCACCCGTTGGAAAACCCTGGAGGGCATCAGACATAGAACTACTCCGTCTTGAAATAGCTGAGCCTAGTCCAAGACGCCGTCACCACCTGACAATTCCTAACTACTTCCAGGAATGTAAATGAAGGATTGTCCCCCGACTCTTGACATTAAATAAATATTTGACTTCTTCCACGGTTGGCGATTGAAAGAGATGTTCCATGAAAACGATGAAAAACCGTTCAGCACTGCATATCTATTCGGATGTAATTATGATGGGGCGATTCCAGAAAAAGCCAGCACCTCTCGAGTGTATTAGTTGAATGCAGTGAGAGTCCCCGCTGTGCACGAATGTCTATTAAGGCAGTAAACCCTTTCAGGGGAGAATGTAGTCTATCATTAGATCCCAGTAATAAGATGTCGTTCAATGCCAAACTGTGTCTTAGGTATATCCGCCCCAACATGTCTTCGAAGACATTGGACGGCACACAATCTTGTGAATTCCTGATAAAGCTGGCTCCTGGCAACTCGTTCGGTGCTGGATCTATAACTTCGGTCACGATGAACGATATCTCTATTACTAAGGGAGGTGAAATTTGAAGCTCCTGCTACTGTGAACTTGTAGAATCCATAACAATCATCTCATCAAAAACCATAGTAAGATGATAATAAGCCCGTGTGTTCCCCTGTGTAAAGTGCATGAATGTGCTGTGCAGTGCAGTGCTACATGATACTTAAGAAATTCTATAAAATTTAAGGAATGTTCAAATGACAAGTCTTCGAAATTCAACTAGAGTGACCATCATTGCTGACCGTCACAACATTGCCATCCAGACTTTAGAGACCGATCCAAGCTAAAGTTTGTTAGGTTTTTTCTAGTTACAATTCCATCAACGAGCTTCGAAGGGAATCCAATATACAGTTTAACAGTTAAATCCAAATATGGAAGGCTAAAGCTCGTCGGAGTCAAATGTTCAAGTATGCAATCGGCCATTAGTTCATATCCATTAAAATTCAACTTGGATCGTTCCACCAAAGCTTGTATTCATGTCGGTTTTGAGCAGTGTACTTTGTATCGATCATTCCAGGTTGATGCCCTTTGTATCGATCCCGAAGCCTGCATTCGTATCGATCCTGAAGCCTTGGCTTCATATCAATCACCCCAGACCACTCCACTTAGTAACAATCAAAGGCAAGCAACTTCGCATCGATCATTCCAGATCGATACAAACTCCCACCTTTCAGATTGACACCAAGTAGTTGTCACCCATGCCTCGTATCGATGCGAATGGCTCCATTGCCTCGATCAATAACTCTTCTTCTTCCTTAACTCTCCCAGAACTGCATTACTACTCCTTTAACCTCACTTTAGCCTAATTCCAACATCAATGATGCCGGAATCGGCCACGGCCTTGGATGAAATGGCATCGAGCTTCGAATCTCATCGTCCTAGAATGGATTGTTTCAGTTAATCACCTAATCTAAGCAACCGATTCGAAGGGTTAGAAGTTCGTTTGGTTTGAAGGCATAGGGTGGTTTTCTTTTTCTCAATATTTCAATCGATACGAGCGTAGTCTGTAAAACTGAAGGCAGATGAATTTTTTTCTAAGTCCACGAATTATTTATATGAGTAAGAAACCAAAGGAAGGAAACGATTCTCCTACCAGTGCTAATGACCGGTAAAAGTGGTTAAAGTACCATCGATACAAAGGGCGTTGTACAAGTATATCTGGAACGATCATATCCATCGATGCGAGGAGCGACCTTTGTATCCATCAATTCAAAGAAATCTAGCGTCTAGCGCTTCATACCCATCAATTACCAGCCATCTGTTTCAATTCCATCGATACGAAACGTCAATTTTGTATCCCCCTATTCGAAGTCCTTAAGATCTCGTGTCCATGGATACGAAGACAAATTTTCAACTTCTCACATCGATTCTGGAGAGGATCGATGCGAAGAGATACTTTGAAAACAACCATCAAGCGTTGTTACTACTCGATTTTCACATCGATTCAGGAGAGGATCGATATGGAATTCGATTCAAAAAAACTTGACAATGACTGGTGGACGTGCAAACATGAACGGGAGTCAGGTTAACATATGTGCATGTATGACGAACTAACATCCAACTTTTAAAATTCAAGGGAATTGAATTCTCACCTGGTGACAATTACCATAACAGTCTTCATACAAAACTCAGTTATAATAGTGCGCAGTACAACAATTAGCGGCAAACAATTCATCATTTACATTATAAAGATCAATCAAATGTTACAACTTTCGATGTGAAGACAACAACCATTCAAGCGACTCAGATAAAACTGTCAGTATAAAAATTAAAACTTTACAAAGCACGTCTTGTTCTCACAAGATGTACTTTGGGAGGAAAATGTTATCCTGCCTTTTGGCAAGGCTGTGACACCAAGGAACTGACTGGAAATCAAAGACAGATCACCTCGAAGAATGCTTATGTACGGGTTCGCTATGGATGCTGGTAATTTTTTTTCGAGTTCAGATCGAGCTACAGTTGGTATGACACGATGAACAAAGCTATGAAAGACAATGTTCTAAATTTCAAGTCAATCCGAGTTCATCTGCTTAAGATATGATCGATGCAACCCAAGTGATCACATTGTTTGTATTCATTAAGCAACCAGGAAGAAACCTCCTTCGTATCGATCTGGTTCGAATCCATCAGATGCGTATAGCTTCGTATCGATCAGGGGAGCACAAGTTTGCATCCATGGAGAGCGGCGTTCCTCGTATTCATCCTTCCTCATACTGCTTTGTATCCATCACCTCCAGCTTGTTTGTATCGATCAATCAACGTCCACTTCGTATACATCGAATCCATACAAAGCCGCTACCTCGTATCGATCCATTAACACACGCTTCAAGCATATCAATCGGTCAGTGATCGATGTGAACGATACAAGATGAACCAGTGTGAAATGCACTTAATATTGATTGATACGAATAGAGCAGTGACTATCGATATGAACAGGGTAAAACTGGATCGATACGAATAGAGCAGTGACGATCGATATGAACAGGGCTATATTGGGTCAATACGAACGAGGCGCATCCATAATATAGACTCGGTCGCTCGGCTCAAAATGTTGGTCGATCCTAAAAGCAAGTGCCATGTCACCAGACATTACGTGCAGAACCGTCGATGCAAAACCATTGATACGAACCATATCGGTACGATGCCAATAGCCTTCGAAAAATCCAAACTTACATCGATCATAACTCAAAATCTACAAGTCCAAATGCTACCAAATTTTCACAAAAGCTTGCGTACATCCTCAAGAATGCTCGTGATCGATCTCGACTTGATTTGATTAAATGTGATTGTAACATCCCAATATTTTCAACCATTCGCATCTGCACATGTCGGACTTGATTGCTCAAAATATTAGATTGTTAATTTATATTTGGAAAAACTCAGCATATACAATAAATAAATAATCATAAAATCACAGACACTAAGTAATATAACAACTAGTAGCGGAAACAAAGGATAGTAGTTTTTGAAGCTGCTATATATAATAGAGTTTGAACAAGATACAACAAAAGTCTCAATACAAAATTCAAAAACAAAATCCGAATACATCTCCAGAATCAACTGAATAACAGAAAGCTAAATAGATAGATGGATCTTCAAGCGAAGCTCCAACTCCAAAGGTGAGTCTCAAATGCTGTATCACTCAGGCTGCCTCGAGCGTAAAGCAAAACACAAAACAATCGAGTTAGGATTAACATTCCTATATCAATAAGTCCACCTCAAGTGAAATATCAACTGAAATACAAATAACTCAAAGGATGTTTGGGATAACCATCCTCTATGGATCCGTTAAACTATCTATTATATAGTAATATACACTATTATAATGATTTCCAAGGTAAAGTAAACTATTAAAATAGTGTTAAGGCATTACCTATATCCTCCTTAACACCTTTTATAGTTCCAATAGTCTATACAGTACCGTAATACCTCCTGATCGGGAGGCTACCAAAGGATACCCATAGGTACAACATAAAACAAACTCGTAATGGTCTCGATAGGGTAGGTGACACAGCACAACTAGGCAACGCTATGGTAGATATACCAATTACACTTCCGGGCTAGTGGTAACGCATAACTGCAGCTTCTGCCCATCTCGAGCTACACTCCCAAATCAAAGGTGCACACCAAATCAGTCACAAAGTAATAGAATGACATACGAAGAAGTGTGTCCGTTCGAAGGAGCTACCTCACTTGGCCCGTCAATTGCTCCTGTTTTAGCCACATTATGCCAACTCACGGGAGTCGGTTCCACATATATACCTCAAGAACATCGCCACCATCCTACTTCATTCTGGAATCTCCACTGCGTACACGGTTGTTAAAGTGGTTTTTGGTATTGGCAGAGTACGACAATATCCGATCCTAGTCTCTTTAACAACCAAACGTTATTATAATACCTTGGTCATTTCAAAATAGCTTATACTTCAAAACCAAAATATCATTCCCATTTCAAAACCATATCAACAATGTAACGACCCGTAAATTTTCGATAATTAAAATAGCTAATTTAATAAGATTTCGTGATTTAATGTTAGAAAAAAATTTTGTAATTCGTTTGGAATAATAATAACTGGAATGAATTGCAACAATAATTATCCAAGTAATGAAAAATAAATGCTACTTAGTGAATGCCTTTGAAATCAATAGTTGAATAGGATAATAAATGTTGAATTCATTGGGTATAATAGGATAATTGATTGATAAGTAAAATCTATTTAAAATTAAATATTGAATATTGAACAGGTAAATTGTTTATATTAAATATTTAAAAATTATTGAATAATTGAATAACTGTAAAATGAAAATAGTGTTCTAAACTGTGAATTGGTTTTAAAAGTTGAATCTTATAAGTTCAATTGCAATATTTCAAAAGATAATGAATTATTGGATAAGCGAAATTGTTTAAATTTAATATTTGGAATTTATTGAATAATTGAATAGCGGGAATTGAATAACTGTTTTAATGGAAATGGTTGTTCTATAATTTGAATTTGTTAAATTTTATAAGTTCGTTTTGAATATTTCAAAAGATAGTGATTTAAGAATAGTCAAATTTGTTTAAATTTAATATTACAAATGTTTGAATAATTAAATTCCGAAGTTGATATGATTAATTTGATATTGAAATTTAATATATGAAAATAGAGTGAATAATTGAAATTTGATTTAATATGATTCAAATTGGTTTCCAAAGTGAATGTAAGTTATATTGGGATTATAATAGAGTTAATAAGATTTTAAAATTGGAATTTATTGGATAATTGAATAAAGGGTTTAATATGATTAAAAACTATTTGTAAAATTTTATTTTATCATATTAAAGTTAGAATGATGTTGTAGAACTTTTAAAATCGAATTAAAAGTTAATTTGTGAAAATTGAATATTTTAATATTTAAATCGACTAATGAAATTAGCCGTTTTTCGAACAGTCTCAGAATTGGATGAAACTAGTTCCATTGGATCCGTAATAGTTTGTTATTATCGGATTTCAAATTTCGTAGCAATCGGAGTTTTCGTTTGACCGTGGCAGCTCGAAACGCATCGAAATTGTTTTAATATTAATTTGACGAGTTAAAATAGCCATTTTTCAAACAGTCTCGGATTTTGCCGAAACCAGTTTCATTGGATACGTAATGTGATATTATTGTTTGGTTTCAAATTTCGTGTCAATCGGATTTACCGTTTGTCCGGGGCAAGCTAAAACGCCTAGAAATTTGATTAACCGATTTAATTTTAAATCGATTGTTTATTGCCGTATCTCGCACAGATTATCGAAATGGTTTCCAAAACCTATTCTATTGTGTCCGGAACGCGGGATAAACCCTAGTAACGCCGGTCACCGTGCGAGATTTGGAGTTCGAAAATTCCGAGATGAATAGTGTTCGTTAAAATTCTATAAAAGGCCACCCATTTTCACAAATTGCAAACCCTACTCAGAAAACCCTAGCCGCCTGTGTTTTTTCAATGGCCAGAAACGCGCAAGCTTCCTCCTTCATTATCTCCCAATCCATCGACTTTTTCCAAAAACTATCAACTACAATGTTGAAGAGCTAGGGGAGATCTTGCAATCCATACGGATATGATCGTTTATAGTTGAGGCAATCATCGGCAATTTTCGTTCAAGGCGCTGCCGTTCGCCCTCGTCTCGTGTGCAAAGGAGATGGCCGAGATCCACCCTTTCCTGGCCGATGGTGGCTTGTTTGAAGGCCTTCGACGTGGTGTGCTTTGATCGACCTGGAGTTGCTCGTATGTAGGTGCGAATTTGACGAATGGGAGGCGGCCTTTGGGTTTAATTGCGTGCGTGGTTTCCTGGCTTGGAGCGAACGGGGAAAGAGAAGAAGGGGGGGGGGGGGGCGGCCAGATTTGAAGGTGTGGAAGTGGATGGCTGAGATGTTGTAGGGTATAATTTAAAAAGAAATTTGTGTAATTAGTTTATATTTAAAATTCGTGAATGTTTAAAATGCAATAACTTTTTGCTACGAGGTCAAAAACGCACGAAACCAGTTGCGATGGAATCGTATGGACGAGCACTACGCTATGGAACTGGATTGGAAGCGTTTGAAGCTAGGGAAAATTTTGGGTAAAATTAAACGCTCGTTTAATTTTATTCAAAATAAAACGCTGGAACTATATTGGAATCAAGGTGAGTGTTTTATAACGCTCACAATGTACTGAATATCTCTATGCTAGTTAAATTTGATATTATGAAGTGATATGAATTTTATTTGTCGTTGTTTGATAAAATTTAATTGTCATATAGATTGTCATTCGAATTTATCGTTGAAAATTTAGTTGACAGTTAAATTGAAATTAAAATTGAATTGCGATTAAATTACCTGACATCGATAACTATGGAATTGCCATGAATTGTATTGTCTATTGGATGATTTATTTCGATGGATGCTATTGGTTGATATTTAAATGTTTGGATGTCTATTTGCTTATATATAACATGTTATGCATACATATGACACTATGATAGATTTAAGTGATATATATTCATCCTTGACATTTAATTGAAATAAATAATTACTTGGCCATAGGATAGAAAATTATATACGGACACCGAATTGGCTAAATTAATAGTTTTTAAAATCGTCGATTTGAAATTTATTTAAATGTTTTGATTTAAAACTTAAAAATAGAAATCAATTTATAGAAATCAAATTTATCAAAAAATTGAGTTGGGAATGTTGAAATAAATTTTGGTTAAAAGAAATTGTTAAATAATTAAAGTGGAGACTTGGGAATTTAATATCGGGATATGATTGAATTTCGAAAATTGATTTATTTAAAGATTGAACCTTAATTCGAGCTTGAGTATTACTAAGTAAAAGCGATATAAAAAGATATTTTGAAATTGAGCTTGAAATTGAATCATAATTGTAACTGGGTTTTTAATTTGAATATTGAAAGATAATTTTGTTGAGTATTATAAATTGATATTTTGAAAAATCAAGCTCCGAATCAATATAACTTGAAATTGAATTAATTGGAAGTGAATATAAAATTGAATAAATTTGAAGTCAAAGTTTGATGATTGATTAAATCGAAATCGAAATTGAATCGGCAGAAGGGAAATTGAAATTGTTTTGAATTGGAAAGTTATAAATTGAAATGGTTTGGGTTTGAAGCAGTTTTATTTGTTTTCCAAATTACTCAGTTATATAAACCATTTTGAATACTTAAACTATTTTAATCTATTTTTAATCTACTTAACCCAATTTAAATTATTTAAACTAATTTACTTATTTCAAATCCATTTTAAGATTTGAAGTATTTTTAACTATTTTAATTATTTAAACTATTTTTAAACCATTTAAAACCATTTTCTAAAATTTCAAATAGGTAAATAAGATTAAATGTTTATGTTTAAATCTTGAATGTAAATACGAATTGGTTTAAATGAAGTTGCAACCTAAATTGAAATTCGAAATGATTTGGAAATCGAAATGAGATATTGATGCGAAAAATGATTTTTGAAACGGAATCTTACATTTTGAATAGCTACGATGATATTTGAACTGGATTTGATTTTTGAAGCGAATATGATATTTTGACATCAATTATGAATCGATTTGAAATGTAAAAGAGCCAATGGTGTAATAATACGTAGTTATTAAAGAGACCGGAATCGGATATGGACATACTCTCTGTCGATACCGAACACCACTTTAATAACTATTATACGCGGAGTGTTGATCCAGAATGAAGTGGATGATTTGGTGAACGCGTTGACTGAAGAAAGAGAACGATATTGGATGACCCCTGACATGACTAAAACAGGAGCCGCGCCGGGCCATTGAGGTTCGCCACCTCTAGCGGACACACTTCTTCGATACCATATCTATTACATTTGTGATTCGATTTGGGTGCACCCCTTGATTTGGGAGTGTTGTTTCACGGTGTTGGGGTAGCTGCTGGCTATGATCAACATCAGTCCGGATCACGCCACTACTATTATCCTAGTTGGTATCGCCTCATGTATCTTGTCATACTGATTATCCTATTCGCGACCACTACCTTTTGTTTTGTGTTATACCTATGGGGTACCCTCTGATAACCACCAGTTTACGGTGGGGCTTACGGTGCTATATAGACTATGGCATTATAAAAATGTGTTAAGGGGGATTATGGTAACGCCTTAACGCTATTTTGATACTTTATATTACTGATAGGCATTATCTACTTAGCGTACATTACTACATAGTAGATAATTTAACGGATCCTTAAGAGATGGAAAATCCCGTAACATCTTTTGAGTTATTGCACGCACGTTGACACTGGATATGAGATGTCAAACCCCGTAAACTTCTCTGACGCCGTTACACTCATATTTATTTACGATTGATTTAACTTTCATAAAGATATTTTAGTCCTGACTCGAGTGTTTTGTCTTTTCATTACGTTCAGGTCAGTCCTGAGTTTTTCAGATTTTTGAAGATCTATTCTGGAGGATGAAGACGAAGATTTGGTATACTATTACTATTATTACCCTTGCATCATGCTGTCTGCTGCATTATTATAATTGTTCTGTTGTATATGTGTAACTCTGATAAGTGTTGTATAAATAATGGTCAAAGTATAGTAAACAGCTTCATGAACTGTTTATTTGACTATTATATTTTATCGTTCCACTGCGAGATTCTGTGTTGTTTCATTTCCTTTATTTCTCTTTCACTTTTTCTTAATTACCCCAATAACCATCTGCCCTTTTGAATGGTTTGAAACCGGCATGTGTATTTGATCGTCGGTTTAAACTGTCCAAAAGGGCGGGTCGTTACAGTTGGTTTCAGAGCTTTGGTTTAGCGATAACCTTAGCTTTGTGGGGTCTGACTCTTTATAAATAGGGTAGTAATACCTTATGATGAGTCACTGAGTGTATATATATGAGAGAGCGTATTTGTTAGTGATATAAAATGTTTTATATTGTGTCGGTTGATTCGTTGAGTGGCTTATGGATTCTGGTCAATACGAGTAATTAACGTCATTGATAGGGATCTCTAAACACTTAAACAGAACAATTCGACATAGTATTGTTTTAAATTGGGTAAATGAAATAATTTTGCTCTAATTATATTTTGTATATAAAGAAAATTTTCAGAAATTATTGTGACTTATCTAGCTTACCAGGTTGTTAGAAATGATATATTGGTTATTATCATTAATTGGATATTGTAATTTAATAAATAAGGTGAATTACAAAAATGAACAGTAATAAAACAACTCGTGGAATGTTTAAGAAAGAAAATCCTATAAGAATATTTTATAAAGGTGACTTATAAATTAAAACAAATTTAAATTGGAAAATATTGAATTCAAGACCCGGGGACTTTTAAAATGGTTTTCAAAGCTTTGAAGAAAATATATTGTGATGTTAGTTGGAAAATATTTATAGGAAATATTTTGAAAGGATTTTTAAGAAGGAATGAATTAAGTACTCCTCTCTTCTGTCGCTGGAAAATAATTTCGGTGATGACTGCGCAGCATCATCGACGTTCATTTTCGAGTCTCAAAGTGGGGGAGACTTCTAAGAAGCTTTGCTTTTCTTCGAAATTATTTTGGGTAAATGGGTTTTGGTTTAAACTCCAAAGGTATGATTTGATATATTTAAAAGGATATAAGTATATATGTTTATTTCAAACGATTTGGAAAGAACCGGGCATTTAAAATTCTAAGTTATGTTAATTAGAAATTTTCGAATTATTTGAATGAAATGTGAATAACCAAAATTTATAAAATAAGAGGATTAGGATATCTAAGCTATTGTTTGGGAAAACTTTAAAGTTGAAAGGTAAAGAGGATTTAAACAAATTAAATTTGTGAACATTCTAATTAAGTAAAATGAAATTCTATAAATTTGTATAATACCAAAATTACATTCTGATAACATATGACAAGACTTACCAAATGTTAAAAGTTAAAATGATGTTTTGGATATGTAATGATATATTGTATAGATAAACAGAACCTGAAAGTAATTGAAATATACAAGTAAGGAAAACTCAAAAGGAATTAAAATGTATATAAATGGAAAATTTGGTTGTGAATTTTTTTTATATATACTTAAATATAGCATGAAATGATGGATGGATAAATGAAACAAGTAAGTGAACTTAAGAAAGAAGATAAATGAATCGTATTATATCTTTGTAAATTGGTTATAGAAAACAAATATAAACTGCAAAGGGGTTGTAAATTCTTTTCTGAATTTGTAACCTTTAAGATAACTGTAAACTAAGAAAAGTCATTTATGAGAGGTTAGGCTTTTATAGGATGATTAATATACTAAAGTGTCGGTTAATAAAATGTTCCACAAATGAATTCGTTATTAACTGAAATTATGAAAATGCAATAAATGTAAACAAAGGAATTTCTTATAGCTAAGAATCAATTGGAAAATGAAATTGAATTTAATTAAATTATATAGCATGTTTAAAATGAACTTGAGTAAGAAAATTCAATGATATGATGTTTAAGAAAAGATAATGCTAAAGAACATGCTATGTAAAGAAATAAATATATTAACTGAATAATGGATTGTGAATAATTAATTGTAAATAAAACGAAAGTCAATAAAATAATTTAATATAGATAAATTGGATAGAAATCTATTGGAAGGTAATACGTGAGATTGTACGTAAATTATTTTATTCGCATAACGATTTGATCCAAATTCGAGCATAAAATTTCGAGATGATTTATATCGATCCAAGTTAGGACTTTTCACTCGATTTTCGACGGCGAACCCTGGATATGGATTTTTAATTTGATTCTGGAATTCTCTATCATAGTATATGGCTATGCAAGGAGAGTAACAGTTTCCAATCAAGGAACCAAATCTGAGTCCGCACTAGAGAGTCGTGTGAACGATACTAGTTTGGAAGTGAAATTGTGTGATCGAATAAGCGATTAGATTGATATTGCTCACGGATGATATATGTACGGCTTACGAACTTAATTAAAGTTAATATTGGAAATTTAAGATGCCAAATATGTGAAGATAAATTTGTAACTTTTGAGATAACTATAAACTAAGAAAGCCATATATAAGAAGTTAGACTTTTATGGAATGACTATAAATTAAAGTGATGATTAACAAAATGTTCTGCATTAACAAAATGTCCGCAAATAAATTGGTTATTAACTGAAAATGAATATGAGGTAAATGTAAACAAAATAATTTGGTATGGCTAAGAATAAATTGGAATTGAAAGAGATAAACCAAATTGAATGTAAAATTAATAATTTGGTTATGTTAGGTATGATTTGGTTGTTATATGATTGTTTGTTGATTGTATATAATTCAGTAAGCGTTAATGAAATTGAAAGCTATAAATCATTTAAATCAAATTGGAAGCTAAATGAATTTAAAAGAATTTAATTCGATTCGAATTGGAAGTGAACTAATGTAAATATAAATTAGTGAATGTTAACTAATTGAATTAAGAATGACTGTTAGTAAAATCCAATGTTAATGAATCAACTGTGATTAAAATTGAAACCAAGTCAATAAATATTAATGAGAAGTGAATTTATATTGATTGGTTATGGATTCATTGGATAATAGTTGGATGATAGTTAATTGATGGTTGCATTTGTTGCTTTTGTTGCATTTGCTATGTTGGCATATGTAGTTGTTATGTTGCTATATGATGTATATTGATATTATTTTCCTATATGCATGTTTCTCATGGTTAGTTGAGTGTTAGTAGGTGCGGATTGCGCTTGCTTCGCATTTGGAGCTCGCTTTCGCGCTATATTAGCCGTATATGCTCGCTAATAATATATAAGGTACATATCTCGGATTACATACCGTACTTTTACACTTTTTTTCCCTGCGGGATGCCTCATCACTTGATGAGATGTATATTTGTGATATATATACTGTCATTTTTTTTTCCGATCGAGCCGTGCAAAGGAAACTCTGCCAAAATTTTCCGTAAAATCCGGGTGTTAGAAAAATTTTCAAGTTTTAATTTTTTTATTACTTGTTTTGATAACTAACTTTTAATGTTAGAAAGTCGTTCAGAGTAACTTAGTGGAAGTGTAGTAACGACTTTATAAATGGAATTTCGTTGTTTTATAAGTTGGTAACTTTGAATAAAATATATCTAATGTTGAATTCTATACTTAGTTCCTTTTCCCTTCTTTTTCCTTTTCGGGGACGAAAAGTTTTGAGTGGGGGAGAGTGTAACGACCCGTAAATTTTCGATAATTAAAATAGCTAATTTAATAAGATTTCGTGATTTAATGGTAGAAATTTTTTTTGTAATTCTTTTGGAATAATAATAACTGGAATGAATTGCAACAATAATTATCCAAGTAATGAAAAATAAATGCTACTTAGTGAATGCCTTTGAAATCAATAGTTGAATAGGATAATAAATGTTGAATTCATTGGGTATAATAGGGTAATTGATTGATAAGTAAAATCTATTTAAAATCAAATATTGAATATTGAACAGGTAAATTATTTAAATTAAATATTTAAAAATTATTGAATAATTAAATAACTCTAAAATGAAAATAGTGTTCTAAACTGTGAATTGGTTTCAAAAGTTGAATCTTATAAGTTCAATTGCAATATTTCAAAAGATAATGAATTATTGGATAAGCGAAATTGTTTAAATTTAATATTTGGAATTTATTGAATAATTGAATAGCGGGAATTGAATAACTGTTTTAATGGAAATGGTTGTTCTATAATTTGAATTTGTTAAATTTTATAAGTTCGTTTTGAATATTTCAAAAGATAGTGATTTAAGAATAATCAAATTTGTTTAAATTTAATATTACAAATGTTTGAATAATTAAATTCCGAAGTTGATATGATTAATTTGATATTGAAATTTAGTATATGAAAATAGAGTGAATAATTGAAATTTGATTTAATATGATTCAAATTGGTTTCCAAAGTGAATGTAAGTTATATTAGGATTATAATAGAGTTAATAAGATTTTAAAATTGGAATTTATTGGATAATTGAATAAAGGGTTTAATATGATTAAAAACTATTTGTAAAATTTTATTTTATCATATTAAAGTTAGAATGATGTTGTAGAACTTTTAAAATCGAATTAAAAGTTAATTTGTGAAAATTGAATATTTTAATATTTAAATCGACTAGTGAAATTAGCCATTTTCGAACTGTCTCAGAATTGGACGAAACTAGTTCCATTGGATCCGTAATAGTTTGTTATTATGAGATTTCAATTTTCGTAGCAATCGGAGTTTTCGTTTGACCGTGGCAGCTCGAAACGCATCGAAATTGTTTTAATATTAATTTGACGAGTTAAAATAGCCATTTTTCAAACAGTCTCGGATTTCGACGAAACCAGTTTCATCGGATCCGTAATGTGATATTATTGTTTGGTTTCCAATTTCGTGTCAATCGGATTTACCGTTTGTCTGGGGCAAGCTAAAACGCCTAGAAATTTGATTAACCGATTTAATTTTAAATCGATCGTTTATTGCCGTATCTTGCACAGACGATCGAATTAGCTTCCGAAACCTATTCCATTGTGTCCGGAACGTAGGATAAACCTTAGGAACGTCGGTCACCACGCGAGATTTGGAGTTCGAAAATTCCGGGATGAATAGTGTTCGTTAAAATTCTATAAAAGGCCACCCATTTTCACAAATTGCAAACCCTACTCAGAAAACCCTAGCCGCCGCCTGTGTTTTTTCAATGGTCAAAAACGCACAAGCTTCCTCCTTTGTTATCTCCTAATCCATCGACTTTTTCCAAAAACTATCAACTACAATGTTGAAGAGCTAGGGGAGATCTTGCAATCCATACGGATATGATCGTTTATAGTTGAGGCAATCATCGGCAATTTTCGTTCAAGACGCTGCCGTTCACCCTCGTATCGCGTGCAAAGGAGATGGCCGAGCTCCACCTTTTCCTGACTGATGGTGGCTTTTTTGAAGGCCTTCGACGTGTGTGCTTTGATCGACCTGGAGTTGCTCGTATGTGGGTGCGAATTTGACGAATGGGAGGCAGCCTTTGGGTTTAATTACGTGCGTGGTTTCCTGGCTTGGAGCGAACGGGGAAAGAGAAGAGGGGGGGAGGGAAGCCAGATTTGAAGGTGTGGAAGTGGGTGGCTGAGATGTTGTAGGGTATAATTTAAAAAGAAATTTGTGTAATTAGTTTATATTTAAAATTCGTGAATGTTTAAAATGCAATAAAATTTTGCTACGAGGTCGAAAACGCACGAAACCAGTTGCGATGGAATCATATGGATGAGCACTACGCTATGGAACCAGATTGGAAGCGTTTGAAGTTGGGGGAAATTTTGGATAAAATTAAACGCTCGTTTAATTTTATTTGAAATAAAACGCTGGAACTACATTGAAATCAAGGTGAGTGTTTTATAACGCTCACAACGTACTGAATATCTTTATGCTAGTTAAATTTGATATTATGAAGTGATATGAATTTTATTTGTCGTTGTTTGATAAAATTTAATTGTCATATAGATTGTCATTCGAATTTATCGTTGAAAATTTAGTTGACAGTTAAATTGAAATTAAAATTGAATTGCGATTAAATTACCTGACAATGATAACTATGGAATTGCCATGAATTGTATTATCTATTGGATGATTTATTTCGATGGATGCTATTGGTTGATATTTAAATGTTTGGATGTCTATTTTCTTATATATAACCTGTTATGCATACATATGACACTTCACTGCTCCATCTTCGAATCCAAACTCGTTTTCACAAACATTCATCAAAACAATAAATAATTTTTCAAATTATTTATTTATCTCAAAAATATCTTCACAAGATATATTTTCACTTTTCAAATTCCTTTGAAAACAGTTTTCAAAACTATCTGCCTTTCTCGGAATAAATTCCAAGAATTTCTATTTCCACAGGAATCGCCAAGCACAAAACTGGATTTTCTAAATTAATTTAAAACACTTAACTTTTTAAAATATACTTTAAAACATTCAAGTTAAAATTACTTTAATATTTTGTTAAAAATACATACTATATGAATATTTGAAATTAATGTTACTTAATAAAATATAAACTAGGTTTCTACTTTTAAAAACAAAATACTAAGTTACTTCTTAATAATTACTGCTAGTATAGATTAAAGAAAATACTTACTTTAGACTTAAATATTATAAATAATAAATTTTACACACCTTGCTTTCTTTAAAAACAACTTTAAACATTTAATTTATATATTTAAAAATTTACTTTTAAGAACATGTACTTGGCTATCCAGAGAAAGTTCCAACTTCAATCACTTAAATCAATTTTCCCAAATTGATTTCCAATTTATTTTATTTGAAATAAATTCTTTTACTTATCAGTTCATCTCCAAATTCAGTAGTTATGGACTTTATTATTATTATTATTATTTTCAGTTTCTTCTTTACTCTTTCAATAATTCAAATCTTAAATTCTAAATGAATGTTTGTTCTTTTTAATTAATAATACTGCATTTTAAAATCCATTAACTTTCTGTTTATTCAAATTTTCCTTTCCATTCTCAGGATTCATTTATTAGAATTTTAAAGTCACTTTATTTCTTTTCCATGTCATTCTTAAATTTATTCTTTAATTATTTTACTTACAATTCCATTTCTTTTATTTTCATAAAAAAAATCAAATTTATATTTTTGGTAATTCATTATACCCAACTATATCAACCAAGCCATAGCATTCAATACTTCCACATAATTCATCATAGAATATCAAATAATCAGAATAGAGAATATTAAATAATTTAAATAAAAGTTGAGGGGTCCAGTTGGACCCCTCCAACCTGTTTCCCCTGCATCCATGGACGTTAGCACAATATAAAATACCAATTCCATATATATATATATATATATATATATATATATATATATATATTATATCACATTCAGCCAATTCAACCATTCAACCATTTATTTAAATAATACTAGATGAGTGAGATTAACTCACCTTTGCATATTTTTGATGTTCGTAATCTACTTCCCTCTTGACTATTTTCTTCATGATATTTGGACCTTGAATAACAATTTATAATTTATTAATATTTGAAATAAATTGAACAATTTATTTCCATTTAGTTAACTAATCATTTAATTTATAAAATTTTCCTTTAAACCATTTGGTAACTGAAATATTTAAGTATGTTAATAAAACAAGTTAATCACTAAATCCATTGTTTAAAAATAAACTAGCAACTTTAAAATAGGTATATGTATATTAATATATTGTTTTGAAACTACATATACTTTTAATAATTTAATTATATATAGATCAAAATATGATTTCCTATAAATTCTTAAATCATTTAAAATTCATATATTTTATTATTAGTTTCCCAATCCCTATCTAAACATAAATAAGTTTTCTGTTCAAATCTTACTTGAAAAATTATTTCCTCATAAATCTACATATGTGTGTTTTTAAACCAAAATTTTGCTTCGACTTAATATATAAAATTTCAATCTGAATAAAATAAACGTGTACTGTTAATTTTCTTTAATAAACAAAATGATAATCGGCTATTGAAATAAATTTCTAATTAAACATTTGGTCACCTCGACTTTGACATCGCATCGAGCAACCCGCGACCCAATATCTCGCCCCATTATCACCTTCAACCTGACTAAACCCTAATTGCCGATGTCATCCCCTGCTTGCGGTTCGCTGCCAATGACAAAGAACCCCCAAATCGACCCGCCTCTCGAATTGCTGCCCAACCTCACACCCAATACCTGTTCGCGAATGCCTCGTTTGAAGTCGTGCCACGATCTTGATCTCGATTCGTATTCGAACTCCTCCTATCGGCATCTATCGAGTCGAGTTCGTTCACTATCCCATCAGATTCGATTCCGCTTGAGCAAAGAAAAGAAAAAAAAGGGTTTTGATTTTGGACGAGAAGATATTGCAATTGACCGCGGCCATTTTTTTTTATATATAAGGATCTAATTATTGCTCTGAGATGATTTGGGGAAAACGAGCGTTGATATGAATGTGCGGCCATGCTTTAATTTTTTTTTAATTTTTTTAATTTTTTTTATTTACAAGAAGAAGGGCTTTGATAAAAGTGACGAGAAATGGAGTATACTAGAAGATAAGGGTAGTGTGTTGAGGAATGGATAAAGGATGGCATACACAAGAAGCTCAATCAATTAAATTAAATTTTATTAGATTATTACCAATTAAATTTTCAGCGCATTTATATATCGTACACTCACACACTAACTCCGATTAATACGAAATTTGAAATCCGGTAATTATTCAATATTATGGACCCAATGGAGCTGGTTTCGTCGAATTTCGAGATTGTGTCCCGGAAGGCTATTTTAAATCCAATTTAAATGATATAAATTTCAAAACTGAGCAAACAACTTCTAAATTCAATTTTAACACCTTTACTATTTTCACTATCAACAATATAAATTTTATAAGCCTTCAAATTATTTAATCAGCTTAAAATTCTAGATTCAATAATTTACTCAACTTCTAATTATTAAATTCTATTATTTAATTATCAAATAAATAGCGATATTTGTAATTCAAGTTAAAATTATTATATTGAATTTTTAAAATCAATTAAATATTCCAATTTTAAATTGCTTAAAAATTCCGGGTCGTCACATTCCTCCCCCCTTAAAAGAATTTCGTCCCCGAAATTACTAATTAGGAAGAATGGTCCAATACCCGTTTACTTACCTCCAAAACCAAACAATTCAACATCTTACTAACTATCTTTTTATAAAAGACCCATTATTATTCTTATTAACTTCCCAACTCTCCCATAGCTTCAAACTATACTATTTGTTTAATCATTCGAGTTTCAATTTAAAATCAAATTTTAAATTATCAAAATTTTCTCAAAATTTTTCTAACTCCCTAAATTTCCGAAAAATTTCGCCAGCGTCTCCTTTGCGCGGCTAGCTCGGTACAACTACAAAATGGCTCTACGGCCTCCCAAATCCAAAAAGAAAACAAAAAAAAACCAAGTGGCTCAATCCAAAATACCAATCAAATTCCATACCAAATTTAAAATACATACCTTTTTTCGGGCAATTCATATTTATCTTTCTGAAATCAAAACCAAATCTATTTTTCCTTTATATTACCTGCATATCCTGCTAAGCACTAATATCCATCACAACTTTCAAAAACATTTTATCGATTTTCTCACAAAATGCCAATATCTATTCATTCCAATTATTGACTTAATTTGTATTGGTAGTATCAATTCCCAATCAAGAATTCACCATTCCCTTCTTAAGTTAGTATAAGTATTTTATATGTTTCTTATATTTATTTTCATCTCCCACTTTAGTTTATATCTATTTCTATTCAAATCGATTCTTCCATTTCCATATGAATTCAATTTATCTTTAACTCTGAATATATAAATTTTATTTGTCATTTATTACTAATTCATGTCATTACTTTAATTGGTTCCATTTACTAACTTATTTCAATTTTCCAGTTTTAAACCGTTTTGTCGTTAACAAAATTTCCCAAAAATTTTCAAAAATTTTCTAACTCCCAAAATTTCTGAATTTTTTTTTGCAGAGTCCCCTTTGTACGGAGGAGCTTTTGCAATTTGACAAAAGATATAAATATATATACATCGACCCACACGGTCGGAAAAACCAAAAACAGTTCATATTTCCTATTTTTATTGCGTAGGCGTACCTTATTTAGCATTTAAGCAAGCGGCTTATTATTTTTAGCAAATAGCACTACCAAATCCAGCCACACGGCTTCCAAGTACCTGTACTTACTCAATTTAAACATATTAGTGCCAAATATATGCAATTTAACTATATTTCACTTAGTTGCAATGGTTAAAACATATGGATTTTAAAGAAATGCACATCCAACATTTTCCGTAAGCAATTTTACAACTTTCATACTAATTCAACCGTTTCAATTAATTTATAAACCATTTTCATCCAATTTGAATGGTTTTCAATCCATTCGTATACCACTTCATCAATTTGAATGGTTTAAACTCAATCGCTTATATTTAATTTATTCTTAAGCAAACTGAACTCATATTTAATTCAATTTCTTTCAAAATCAATTTATTTTACCCTTATCAACACATAGAATTTTAATTACTTCCATTTACATCAAATGAAAATTTATTCTATGCAATCTGACGAGATCTATGTGAATAAATAGGTATTTATGTTTATAACCAATTTAAATGGATTTCAACTCAATTTATACTTAATCTATTCCATTTTCAATTTATTCACAGTCCATATATTCTCATTTTCATTGCATTTCAGATTTGAATCCATTCACTTGCATTTCCTTTTACTAACCAAACCAGTTCATTCACCAAACCAGTTCATTCAAAACCATTAACAATTTAGGTTCATCTTTAATACCAATTAAATTTCCTTTTTAGTTTAATTCATTCACGACCATTTATTTAGCTCGACCATTCCAAGCTTGCATATTTCTACCCATTCCCGAATTAATTCAAATGAAGCTTTAATTTAATGGTCTTCCAATTTTACTCGTAGTCGAGTTTCTAATTATTCTCCCCTTAAGTTAATGTACTCAATTTATTTCACTTCAAACTTAAGTTAACTTCCATTTGATTCTTATTTATCCCATCCATTTATTTATTCAATATAATTAGTTTATCCACATTCACTTAAACCATTCTAGTAAACTTGAAACATCTATTTTCCTATTGTCTCAAGTTATTTCAACTCCTTAATAATTTTAAATGGTTTACAATTATTTATTCTAGAATTTCATTCCATTAATATTATTTATAACTCATCGAATTTTATTTCGATTAAAAATTTATTTTCACTTGATTTAAACCAATCCAATATTATTAAACTTTGTTTAAGTTGAATTCAATTCAACTCTTCTCCATTCATTTAGCTTAAGTCAATTTACTTCAATTTATTCAAATTTTACACTTAAGCTCATTCTCATTTTGCAAACAAAGTTCTCTTTTCAATTTAACTTGATTCTATTTAATCCAATCCCATTTCAAACTACAAATTTATTTGATCAATATTTATACATTTTAACTTTCTAGATTCTTCTCATTCAATATATTACAAGGCCATTTCCAATTTATTTCCACCTATTTGGATTTTATTCGCACTACAAACCATTTCTATTTTAATCAAATTTCATTTTTCATTTTTTTCATTTTTTTTTTGCAATTATATTTAATTTGTTAACATTTCAAGTTAAACTTTCAATTTATAACTCAAGTTTTAAATCCACTATCCATTTTCAATTTGCCACCCAATTTATTAACCACAATTTAATTACATTTACTTCACTATCGATCCAAGTCGAATTTGATTTATAACTTGAGTTTTATTTTCCAACTTCATCATAAACTCACAGTTCAGCTTCTATTTAACTACATTGAACTCCATTTACACATTTCATTAACTAATTTATTATCAATTAGTTCTTCCCTTATCTATAATCCAACTCTTGAATTTTAATCCCAAATGTCACTGCATTTAATTTTCTTAGTTCAATTTTAGTTTATAATTCAAGTTTTGATTTTTATTTTATTCTCCCATTTCATCAATAATATTTATTTTGGAGTTTTATATCTCACTTTTCAAATTTAATAAGTCACAACTTATTATTTACACAATTTCATTCCTCATAGGCTTGAATATATTATTCTTTTATTTTTAACTCAAGCCTTATGCTTATTTATAACCCAAGCATATTTTTATTCCTATGGACTTTTAATTTCTCTTATAAGTTATTCTGTTTTATTTATTTCAATGCAATTCTTATCCAACTCATTTTCCATTAGTTCAAGTAAGAATCTAATTCCATTCAATAATTCAATTGAATTCTTATTCCAAATCAATTTTATTTTAACTCAGTTTTATTTAACTCAATTCGATTTCATCTTAATTCGAAAAACAACTGGATATTATTTTTCAGCCTAATTAACTAATTAATTTCCTTCCAGTTAAATTTTTATTTTCCAATCCAAGTTAATTCCATTTTTAACTTTTCCCTTTAAATTTAAATTCCAACATTTAAAGCTATATTCCCTTCCTGATTTAAAAATCATCTTAATTTATAAGCTTACAACTATCTCATCAGGATTTTTTTTAAACACCCGGTTTTTGGTTTCCAATTATTTTGAAATCTCCAACATCTCAAAATCAAAATTCTCAAAAATTAAACCAACCCTAGTTTTATTCCCAACAAATTTCCTTTGAAATTTTCAAAAACAACTAGCTCTTCTGAGCAAATAAATTTTTGGCAGCAATCCGTCACTTAGAAATTCGAAAATGAATACTGATGATGCGGCCGTCATCATCAGAATTATTTTCCAATAATCCAAGTGATTTCAATGCTATTTCACCTTCAAAATTCATTTAAACAATTTTCTTTCAGAAATACCTCCAAAACAATAATACTATCATTTATCTTCAAATACTTCCAAATCTCCAGGATTTAAATTTCCAAATCCTGCTTAATTCAATTTTACTAAAATTCATTTGCATAGCTTATGCTCATAAAAATTCTTATTTGATTATATTTCAATTTATAAATTTCATTTATAATTCATATTTATGAATTTTATAATTTATAATGTATTTATTTCCTTAACTTTGGTTATGTTTTCTATTTCTAGTTAATTTTTTTTTACTTAACAATGATAATAATTTAATATTATCATTTCTAACATCCAAGCAACCATATATTAGCTAAAATAGTTTACAAAAGCTTTTCTTTATATCAAAATATATTTTTGGGCAAAATTATTTCATTCACCTACATTTAAAACAGTATCGTGTCAATCGTTCTATTCAAGTGTTTAGAAACCCCTTCAATACAGTTGCGCAGACTGTGTCGACGAAGGTTCATATGCCACTCAATAAACCAATCATAACAATGTTAAAACAATTTATATTCACTAACAAATACGCGCTCATATCCATTAATACACTCAAACTCATTTTAGAGTATTACAGACTCTAATTTTAAATGAGTAGTTCCCACCAGAGCCAAGGTTATCTCCAACCTAAGCTCTGATACCACTGTAACAGCCCGCAAATCCGTACCCCTTGAGTCAACACTATTCTATCTAAATCAACTCAAGTTGTACAGAAATACGAACCATTTGGGTTAAAGAAGAAGAGGTAGAAGAAGAAAATAGAAAACAACAACAGAATCTAACCATCACAGCGGAATAAAATATAATAGATAATAAATAATTTTACTCAAAAATCAAATATCTCTATTTATATATATATTACATCAATCAGAGTACATCAATCACAGTTCAACATCAATACCATACAAATGGATACGCAGCAACTCAACACAGCGGAATATATATATATATATATATATATATATATATATATATATATAAACAAGTACGAGCGTACGTATCGTCATCCAGCTCGTCTCCTGAGCTCCACAGCATCAAATCCTGTATCCTATAATACTCGGTCTGACCCGAGCATTATAGTTAAATAACACCCGAGTCAGTCTGGAATACCAGCGTGAGAAAATCACACCCAATTGATTATTAAAGTTTCAAAAATTCTTTGAAAAACAAAAGCATCTCGTAAGACCACGCCACAAATAAATATGTCGGGTTTTTACCTTACGATAACTAAATTTTTTTTATAGAAATCCTCTGATATTATAATAGGGTCTATTTACAAATACTTATAAAATAGCCGAAATTGTTACATCTATCAAATTCCAGCTACTAGCCACAGAGTGGGTAATACAAAAAAAACTCGTACAAGGCTCGTATGGAGAATGGATTTCCAACCAATGACTAGGCACTGGGGTACCACCTGTCACAGTACAGGGCCTAGATCACCGTACTGAGAAGTACGCCCTCTCCCCTGCAACACAAGGCCGGGACTACCCCTTACTGGATAATCCCGAGTGAGATCACCCCGTGGTTGGGATCAGCAACCGCCCACTAATCCGAAATAAAAAGGGACATCTAGACAGGGATGACCTCACCCTGCTTGGGTGCTACCCACCTAGCCTTGCTGCATAACCCCTGATTTTCAATCATTTCCATTTGATGAGGCTTGAGGCTAAGCGTTACCTTTATAGAATATATCCTTTAGAATGTCCATCGTCCACCTGACGATGTTCCGCAAGCATTCATCCATGCAAGTCCGTCCCGGGTTCGAACGGAACCGAAGGCACTATTCCTACTACATCCATTTTGTAAATATCCTCAGGATTAGTAGCGACTAGGCCTTGCACTTCACTTCTCCATCTTCGAATCCAAACTCGTTTTCACGAAACGTACAAACCGGATCAAAGTGGTTTTCGAGAAATAAATCTCGATTCCGGTCTCTTCGAAACGATCAACGCATTGTCCAATGTTGATAGTCGGTTATTTAACTATCAATTTATATTCACAAACATTCATCAAAACAATAAATAATTTCCCAACTTATTTATTTACCTCAAAAATATCTTCACAAGATATATTTTCACTTTTCAAATTCCTTTGAAAACAGTTTTCAAAACTATCTGCCTTTCTCGGAATAAATTCCAAGAATTTCTATTTCCACAGGAATCGCCAAGCACAAAACTGGATTTTCTAAATTAATTTAAAACACTTAACTTTTTAAAATATACTTTAAAACATTCAAGTTAAAATTACTTTAATATTTTGTTAAAAATACATACTATATGAATATTTGAAATTAATGTTACTTAATAAAATATAAACTAGGTTTTTACTTTTAAAAACAAAATACTAAGTTACTTCTTAATAATTACTGCTAGTGTAGATTAAAGAAAATACTTACTTTAGACTTAAATATTAGAAATAATAAATTTTACAAAACTTTCTTTCTTTAAAAACAACTTTAAACATTTAATTTATATATTTAAAAATTTACTTTTAAGAACATGTACTTGGCTATCCAGTGAAAGTTCCAACTTCAATCACTTAAATCAATTTTCCCAAATTGATTTCAAATTTATTTTATTTGACATAAATTCTTTTACTTATCAGTTCATCTCCAAATTCAGTAGTTATGGACTTTATTATTATTATTATTTTGAATTTCTTCTTTACTCTTTCAATAATTCAAATCTTAAATTCTAAATGGATGTTTGTTCTTTTTAATTAATAATACTGCATTTTAAAATCCATTAACTTTCTGTTTATTCAAATTTTCCTTTCCATTCCCAGGATTCATTTATTAGAATTTTAAAGTCACTTTATTTCTTTTCCATGTCATTCTTAAATTTATTCTATAATTATTTTACTTACAATTCCACTTCTTTTATTTAAAAAAAAATCAAATTTATATTTTTGGTAATTCATTATACCCAATTATATCAACCAAGCCATAGCATTCAATACTTCCACATAATTCATCATAGAATATCAAATAATCAGAACAGAGAATATTAAATAATTTAAATAAAAGTTGAGGGGTCCAGTTGGATCCCTCCAACCTGTTTCCCCTGCATCCACGGACGCTAGCACAATATAAAATACCAATTCCATATATATATTATATCACATTCAACCAATTCAACCATTCAACCAATTATTTAAATAATACCAGATGAGTGAGATTAACTCACCATTGCATATTTTTGCTGTTCGCAATCTACTTCCCTCTTGACTATTTTCTTCATGATATTTGGACCTTGAATAACAATTTATAATTTATTAATATTTGAAATAAATTGAACAATTTATTTCCACTTAGTTAACTAATCATTTAATTTATAAAATTTTCCTTTAAACCATTTGGTAACTGAAATATTTAAGTATGTTAATAAAAAAAGTTAATCACTAAATCCATTGTTTAAAAATAAACTAGCAACTTTAAAATAGGTATATGTATATTAATTTATTGTTTTGAAACTACATATACTTTTAATAATTTAATTATATATAGATCAAAATCTGATTTCCTATAAATTCTTAAATCATTTAAAATTCATATATTTTATTATTAGTTTCCCAATCCCTATCTAAACATAAATAAGTTTTCTGTTCAAATCTTACTTGAGAAATTATTTCCTCAAAAATCTACATATGTGTGTTTTTAAACCAGAATTTTGCTTCAACTTAATATATAAAATTTCAATCTGAATAAAATAAACATGTACTGTTAATTTTCTCTAATAAACAAAATGATAATCGACTATTGAAATAAATTTCTAATTAAACATTTGGTCACCTCGACTTTGACATCGCATCGAGCAACCCGCGACCCAATATCTCGCCCCATCATCACCTTCAACCTGACTAAACCCTAATCGCCGATGTCATCCCCTGCTCGCGGTTTGCTGCCAACGACGCAGAACCCCCAAATCGACCCGCCTCTCGAGTTGCTGCCCAACCTCACACCCAATACCTGTTCGCGAATGCCTCGTTTGAAGCCGTGCCACGATCCTGATCTCGATTCGTATTCGAACTCCTCCTATCGGCATATATCGAGTCGAGTTCGTTCACTATCCCATCAAATTCGATTCCGCTTGAGCAAAGAAAAGAAAAAAAGGAGTTTTGATTTTGGACGAGAAGATATTGCAATTGACTGCGGCCATTTTTTTTTATATATAAGGATCGAATTGTTGCTCTGAGATGATTTGGGGAAAACGAGCGTTGATATGAATGTGCGGCCATGCTTCAATTTTTTATTTTTTTTTATTTACAAGAAGAAGGGCTTTGATAAAAGTGACGAGAAATGGAGTATACTGGAAGATAAGGGTAGCGTGTTGAGGAATGGATAAAGGATGGCGTACACAAGAAGCTCAATCAATTAAATTAAATTTTATTAGATTATTATCAATTAAATTTTCAGCGCGTTTATATATCGTACACTCACACACTAACTCCGATTAATACGAAATTTGAAATCCGGTAATAATTCAATATTACGGACCCAATGGAGCTAGTTTCGTCGAATTCCGAGACTGTGCCCCAGAAGGCTATTTTAAATCCAATTTAAACGATATAAATTTCAAAACTGAACAAACAACTTCTAAATTCAATTTTAACACCTTTACTATTTTCACTATCAACAATATAAATTTTATAAGCCTTCAAATTATTTAATCGGCTTAAAATTCTAGATTCAATAATTTACTCAACTTCTAATTATTAAATTCTATTATTTAATTATCAAACAAAAAGCGATATTTGTTATTCAAGTTAAAATTATTATATTGAATTTTTAAAATCAATTAAATATTCCAATTTTAAATTGCTTAAAAATTCTGGGTCGTCACAATAATTAACATAAAATTTATATTAAAATTGATATATAACATGTACATAACTACACACTTGAAACTTTATATATTTTATTTAACAACTTTATATATAAACAAACAACTTTATATATATTCGAACTCAGGCCAAATGTTCTTATGCATATAAGTTGATAAATATAACATATATACCTAACTTAAACTCATACACATTTAAAAATCAAAATCTATACATAAGAGTAACTATTATAAACTAATGTATGTAGACCAAAAGATCATACATCTTATAATATATGTAGTACAGCCTATATCTACATAATATATAAATATATATGAAATAGGCAATGGTAAAACAAAAACCAAAATCAAACATACATATATAGGACAACATATATATACATATTGGATCTATAATGAAACAGTACTTAAGCAAACATATATAATTTCTTTAAACAGTATAGAACATATATAAAATATCAACTTACATGATATATATAGGACGAAAATTGAATAGACTTGTCCTCTGTAAAAATACATATATAACAAGTCAAAGTATATGTACATATAATATATAACAACAACGTTATTATACAATCTTAATAATCTTATGTAAAATAAAATCTTTAACATATATATATATATATATATATATTGAAAATCACTATTGAACTTAAAATACGCACACACGTATATATATATAACATCAAAATATTTATATATATATAATCTGGATTTAAACACATATAGTATATATACTTCTGCAACTATGTACAATATGTACTAGTTTAAAAGAACAGGAAAAGCAAGCCTCAAAAACCAATATAAAGGCAACTCAAATATATATAAATACTAGCTTTCATAGATACAAAAATATATTCATTTCAAATATTACCATACATAATATATATGCATATTCATTTAAATTACTAACAGAACGTATTATATCAATATAAAAAAACAAAAAAATATTTGCATGTATCGCATGGGTAGATGGCTGAGGTTGATCAAGCGAGGAGGATAAGCCGAAGTTCGACGAGGTAGAGGATCTAGGATAGAGAGAGTATGGGTCGGCGAAGTTTCCTAGCGCGTGACTACGGGGCGCGAGGAAGGGAAGGAGGCACGACGCCCGTTGAGGTGGCTAGCATGGAGGCTGATGGGATGCCGACACTGGGAGAGATGGCGGTGGAAGGGTGATACGGGTGAGATGACACGGGTGAGGCCGAAGGCCAAAGGAGTGCTGGTGATCGATGCCTGCTTTCAAGTGGGTTGCATGCTTCAATATGACGAAGTGGGAGGATTTGAGGTTGAGGGAGAAAAGAAGATGAAAAGGTTTACTGGAACAAAAGTTTTTGACAAACAAAAATAGTGTTGAAGCCTCTCTGCATAGATTTCTATATAACATTATATTATTATATTATCTATTCATTCCAATTGTATAGAGAGAAAGAAAAAGTCTGAACGGACCAATTAATATGCATTGAAACCAAAGGAATCGGAAAAATCAAATTTGAATTTAGAGATGTAACAAAGAAAAATAGCTACCAACATAATACGGTGGAAATCAGAATATACCCAAAACTCAAATGGCACGAAACGGGTACCGATACGGTTAATCATTTTCACGGGTTCCACCATGTACCGGACTCTGAAACACACAAATAAATATAATGTGGAGATCAGCACAATGAGACGATCAAAACGATATGCAAATATCAGTGGTACGATCATCCTATCAAAAGTCGATAATCGGTACCGAAAATGCTGCTATTTTGCCGAAAATAAGATGAACGGAGCAATGGCAGTTCAAATTTGAAGAAACAAAATGTGACGTCTCGCTTAGAAGATGATCTAAAATTTATTATATAAAAATATTCAGGTTTGGAAAACATATCAGTATCATCAAATATTAACTGATTTATATTTAAATAAAATTTCATAATAAAATAAACTTCCATATTATCTGATGAAAAATTACCATTTTCTATGTTTAATTAGACATATTTCATATATTAAATTTTTGTTTCCAAATTTTATTTTTTGAAATTTCACAAAAATTCCAAAAGTTAAATTAATAAAACCACTAAAATTTATGGGTCGTTACATTGATCGATACGAAATTCGTTCGTATCGATCACTGATCGAGTGCAAATGGCATGAGATCGATCATATGGACCCACCCACGTGAGAGAAGAAGTCTTCCAAGATCTGAGCGAGATATTTGTACCCTACGCCTATACATGGCAGTCCAGGACCTATTTAGAAAGGACTTTTGGCTCTTCTACATCCAGACTCTATCGAAATCACTGTTGCACTTTAGTTTTACTATTATAATTCGTTGTAATAAGCAAGCAAAAGTTAATAAAAGTCAACCATTCCGTAGTGGACGTAGGCCATACCCCAAACTACTCTAAATCTCTGTGTTTCTCTGCTGTTTTTCTGATTATTGTTTGGAGTGTTTTTAGATAATCCTTTTTTTCCATTTATTTTCTTCATTTTATTTATTTAAACACTTCTAAAGAGTGTTGTGCCCAATTTTGGTACAAATAGCTTGTTATGCTTTCGAAAAGGCCATTACGGAGTTGCTCACACTTGCTTTGACTTCTTCATCTTCTTTGAAAGGTAAGGACTCCTTAGAAGATGAGAGATGGAACCTTTCAACTCCTTCGAAAGGTTTAAGACTGTTAAGCTGTGATGACTACATCCGTTCGTCTCCTTCGAAACGTTTGGGTTGTGATTATGTTTCTTTATCTTTATTGAAAGACCTTTCGACTTAATCGAAAGGTTGATTTTTGATGTAACATTTGCACCTTCCCAATCGAAGGGTTGCTCTTGACTTTTCAAGTCATCTTTGTCGAAAGCTATAAAATTCCTGACTACTGGCCTTCCTGTATTGATCTGGGACGTCCATTTCAATCTGATCCAATGGTTGAAAATTTACGCGACTTTCTTTTTATAGTACGCTTCTTCTCCTTCTTCCTCCTTTACCTATGAACAAAACTACTGCGTGCAAGCAAAAGAATTCTCCAAGACTTTTTGAATTTTGATTTCCAACAGCAAGATAATCTCTCGCATTTGATTCATAAATTTTAGTTTAATCTCCATTCTTATCGGTTTTCAATTAAATCTTCAGTTTTCTAAACCTAAAATCAAACTTAATTTTAGATTGGTTTTCTGAGAAATTCTCTTTCTAAATCAATATCTAACAAAATTTCATCTATGGCTTGGTGATGTTTGATAGAGGAAATCCTCTTATCAGATTTAACTTTTAACCCAAAGTCTCTAATTTTTCTTTTTGTTCTTAACCAGAGTTTTTGATATATTAAAAACTTTTACTCTTCTTTTGAAATCCAGTTGACTCAGTTTTAATTTAAATCTATTGGTTAATTGCTTAAATTCACTTGCTCTTCCATAAAAATTTGAAAACTGCATTTATAATTGGGCTTATGTTTCATTAAACCCGATATGATAACTTAGAACCACTAGTGTAAATTTGGTAACACAAAATGACCTTACTACCCCTTCGAAAGAGATTGAGGCGGCAATAATGGATTTTCCCTCTTTGTACCTTTTGATGGGGTCAGAAGGTATCGTGATGTTAACCTTTCCATTTTTGTTGAAGGATAGTTAAGTGGTCAAACCTTTCGACAACATGCTCTCGACAAGGTTAAAGAGTTTCAATCCTTTCAACTACCAGCTTTCAACAAGGTTGGAATTCATCAACCTTAGAGTGGCTTCTGCCCATCTTTGTCGAAACATTTAAAATACACATGAGCCAAACATGAATCCCTTCAACTTCGATGGGTAGAATGTATTTTCAACAATATTGATCAGGCCTTTCGACAACATCAATAATATCCATATTTTTAACTTAAGAATTTTAAGGTTCTAGTTTTGACCATATCGAAACGTCTTGCCACTTGGCTCTGTGTTACATTTGAAGTATATCTTGGTTTCCATAGAACTTTCGACATTGTCAAAAGGTAATGAATGGGTAAGTGCTTCATTTCTACCCTTCGACTCTGTCGTAAGCTTATGGAAATTATACCATTATTTATTCACTTTCTAAGCTTTCAATAATTTTGAAGCATGATGGTTAAGATTGATGTCATTATTCTTTCTAATGTTGTTGAAAGCTTGATCTATGATCCTTTTGACTTTGTCTAAAGCTTTTACTATATAAACGTTTCAACTTTGCCAAAAGCTTTTATTATATAAACCCTTCGACTTTGTTGAAAGCTTTTACTATCAAGTATTTTTTAAATCTTAACTGCTTGTGTAAATTCTCGAATAGACAAGAGATTTAACTAAAATGTTTTCACCTGGCAGAATTATGAGCTATCCAAAGATTAAAGCCATTGACAAGAATTCCTTCATCGAAATTCAGAATGAAGTTAATGCCATTCTCAAAGATTTTTGCACCACCAGGATCGAAGTTATCCCTCCCAAAGCGACTGACACCATTGACAACCCTCTAGAAGGGTATTTTGCTTACACGGCCATCCACATATGGCACGGTGGGTTCCTTACATTCTTTGAGTTCCTACTCTCCTACTTGTCTCACATTGGAGTCGCTCCAATACAACTTTCTCCAAATGTTTAATCTTCTGTCTCTTGAAATGCTGGTGTTGGAATCTGGACTTCCTTCACTTAATGCTACAGTCCTAAACTCCTTGACCAAATTGGCAAGGTTAAGTAAACTTAATAAGCAGATTTATAGAGTAAATGTGTATAAGAAGCTTACATGAGACGACATTAATAAGTTCAAGGATTGGGAAAATCAATTTTTCTTTGTCAAATGCTTTGTTCATGGGACTTTTGCTTCCCCTCGTAAGTCTACTTTAATGTTTTCTTTGCTTTACTCTACATTTTCTGTTAATTAATCTCTGAATTAGTTCCATGTGAATCTTCTAAAAAACTTAGTGACACCGATAAGAAAACTATTGACTCTTTAGTCGTAGCTTCAAAGCAACTTGGGAGCAGGCTAAATCTCTTAACCCCTTCGAATTTAAGAAAAAAATTCTCTGTTGCTTCATGGTTAGAGGATTCTAGGAACTCCTTCCGTAATAATGCACACTTCTCGTGGCATGCACTACTTTTCTTTAGGTGATGTTGAGCACTTCATTCACTGTCGCCTATATGTGCTAACATTTCTGGTATACTATTAGTTTAGAAATTTCTTTCTTTCTCTCTGGGATTCTTTAAATTACTTTGACTGATTTCATATCTGCTTGGATTTGTTTTAGCTCCCTCCAAGGCTATTGTATCTTAAATTGGTGCTTCCCCTCCCCCACCTTCTTTGGATGTAACTTCGGTCTTGGTGGCTTTTGCTAAATCTAAAAGATCTCTTAAGAGAAGACTAACGAAGCCTTCTAAAGATGCTCCTCCGATGAAAGTTGCAAAAATTACTGATGTGGAGGAGGAAGAAAAGCAAGCGCATCCTAAGAAAATTTCAAAGAGCCCTTTATTGAAGTCTCTAAAGATACAATGAAGCAAACTCCACCTACTCCGACACCCTTTCTCATATTACTATCACTGGCTCCCTAACTGAACTTGCGCAAATGAAGCTTGCTCTTTTTGAGACCCTTTTTAAGATGCAAATTCCGTCGGAACCGTCATCTTCTGTTCCTTCATCGACTAATTTTGAAGAACTGGTCAAGCTTATTCTTCATTCAAAATCTTTCCTTTCTTCCTCTCTGTCGTCAGTCTGTTCAGACTTAGTAGAAAACCATCACTCTTTGATGGAGCAACAACTTTTGGTAATCTCACTCCCAACTAACTCTATTATCATTGGATCTTTCTAATCTCTAACTTGTGTTTCTTTTTCCTTGTTGAAAATTTCCAAGAATTGGATTTTGCTAAATGACCATCTCTCCAGACTCTCTGCTGGATCCTCCAAGCTACATGAGGAAAATGCTGAACTTAAAGATCAACTGTCTTCTTTAACTGCCACTCAAAATGACACTTCCACTGAGTTGGAGCAAGTTAAGGCTTCTCTCACCAGGGCTAAAGTCGATC
This sequence comes from Allium cepa, assembly GCA_030765085.1. Classification (NCBI taxonomy): domain Eukaryota; kingdom Viridiplantae; phylum Streptophyta; class Magnoliopsida; order Asparagales; family Amaryllidaceae; genus Allium; species Allium cepa. The sequence goes on from CM060931.1 coordinate 377,117,871, forward strand.
TAGAAGTGGAGAGCTAAGCTCGCCAACTCTCCCTCGATGAAAATTTTCGTAATGAAGCTAGTTTTGAAAGACTTGGCAGATGTGAAAGCTCGCTTGGTTTCTAAGATTAATTTATTGGAAGACAGATTCAAGAGGACCAGAGCTTCACTTAAGTTAGCTGTTTAAAATCTCTCTGATGTCAAAAAGCAAATTTTCGAGTTCGTTGAAGCCACACTGGAGCCCATGATGCTGAAACATTACGAAGATGCTCTCATGCCTGCCTACGTCGACAATCATGAGAGATGTCTCAATTTTAGCTTCCCCTCTCTTGACCCAACCATAGCAGAAAGAGTAACGGATAAGATTAACAAAATTAGGCATGGCGCCGACCCTAAAGGTGAAGAGGAGATAGTTAATGTAAAGGATGCTCTCTCTTTTGACATTCCCCCTTTCAACATAGAATCCAATTATGAAGATGTGGATGATAAAGATAGCGATCCCGTAGAAAAAGATAATGATGAAGCTGATTGGGATAGTGACTACGACGATGACAACGATGAAACCCCTCGGAGGTCAAGGCCCTAGTGGAGACAAAGAGGGGCCTTACAGTTTTTCAGGGATGGACAGTAGTGGTCAAACCGAAGCTCCTGGGACAGAACAAGCCCCTTCAAAAAATATGCCTTCATCATCCCCTGGTCCTTCTGCCCTTCTAAAGGAGGAAACTGCTTCCACCCATTTTGATGATGTACCAGAGAAAGAACAGGCTCCCTTGGCTTCCATTCTAGTTTCACAGGTATGGGCTTTCCTATTTAAATGTTTTACACTTCGAAGATAATAACTAGTGATAAATTATTTGTCTTAGATAAAGAAAAAGTCAAAATTTCCCTATAGAACAAAACTTTAGAGCAAATAGGCAGAAATTAACAAGTTATATAAGGAGATAGATAAATTAATAAAGGAGTACAATGCTCTATCTGAGAAATTTCATAGCCTGGATAGGAGTACCTTTGTTTTATCATCTTTTAAATATCAGAGGGCAACTCCTTTACTAAAGAAAGTGCATCTCCGGTACGACGCTCTTGAAGGAAAATAAGAGTTAATAGCCCTATTTTGGATGATGATGGAAGAGAGAGACATTTTAATTAATTTTTTGTATAAAAAATATTATGGACACTCTATCATAGATTCTCATATTTAGTCGAATTCAGTGGGGGTCTACTTAGACACTTTCATAAAAGATACTTAGATGAATTCAGATCTGACCCGCATCTTGGAGCCTGCTTGATTTTACCCGAGGTCAGATCGATTCCTCAAGATCACCCCCTTGAAAAGCTTAAGTATTATAATGATAAATTTATTTCTGTGTTTTTCTCTAATTCTATTTTGTATGAACCATATGAGTGATTGTAAATATGTATCAAGCGATCGATTTATGAATTCATGCTTTGGCTTTGTTTTCTTTGCTTAGTTTCTTTTATTGTACTATTTTAGAATATCTGTTCTTTAGGTCGAGTTGTCACAAAGGATCACTTAAGTCGATATGTTAACTTGAGTAGATTTTACTCTAAAAATGCACCCATTTTAAAGTCTTTGAAGTAAGCGAAATATTGCTATCTTCAGGATTTACAAAAAATATACTTGGAATACCCTCGTCTCCATTTTTGACTTCCTTAGCAAAGAAAAGGAAATATTCCTAAGAGAAATAAGGACATTCCACTCAAAGTTAATTTGTGGCCGAGATAGCCCGCTAGCTAGGAAATGGGGCTATAGTAAATGTCCGACGGTTCTAACTCCTAAAGGCGTTACTATCCCTTTTGATTCAACATCATGCTTTCAGCTAATACTTTAACCAAAGTTAGAAATGTAGTCTCTCACCTTTAGATGTGATGAAAGTGTTTGTTGTACCTTTTGACCCTGTAGTTATTTGAATTATAACCCATTACTATAACAGTAAAGATATCTTTTACCCTGATTTTGATTTTCTCTCATTTCTTTTTGTATTAAATAGGAGCCACAATCATCTACAAACTCTCCTGCTTAAAACTAGATATCCCACATTGATGAAATCAAAAAGAGATTATTATTAGAAAGTAGGGCAATTGCGGTTCTGGATGAAGTGTTATTAGAACGTTTTGGTGGCAACGTTGGAGCTGTAAAATGGCACAAAAGATACCTTATACAAAAAACCATTGCTAGTAATCGTAAGGATCACTTTGACTATCTTGAAGCTAAAATTATGAAAAAAGATGAAGTAATTACTATGCTCAAACGAAAAGTGAAGTCGAATGCCATAATTGACTTTGATGGAAAGATGTCAGAGTTTATTCATCAAATAAGTGACTTAGAGTTAAAATTGAAGGATAGTCGGGATCAATGTGCCTCTTTAGAATTCATCTTGGGAGACAAGACTCCAAAGATTGAGCTTCCGGCCCTATAAGCAACTCCTTCAGCCGCCAAGCCTACTAGGTCATAACTTTTTGCAGCTTAAAAATTTCCTACTTTACTCAACCCTCCACCAGGCTTTGATGATAATGTAGTGGGGAAATGGTGCCGGGGGGTAAAATTCGAAATCACCAAATATTTTATTGAGTGCTAGAAGATGAAATTTTCTCAGATTATCAATGATTACGCTGCTAAAAATCAAAAGCTAGAGCATGACAATTACTTGCTCAACAAGTGGGTTTTAGAATTTGAAAAGGAAAACAAAGCCCTTAGGGCTGCAGACAGGGCCTTTAATTGTGCCCTAAAAACCAACATTGATGCTATTGATGACGAGAGTAGTATAAGAAGGAAAGAAAAGAAGCTTAAGGAAGTTCTCCACGCATCAATCAATCATGTCATAAAAGTGTTGAAGACTCTTTGTAAAGCAGCTCAAGATTTGTAATTCATTTATGCATTTGAGTCATGTAAATCTATCTTGTACATAATTTTGTTATTTGTAAATGACTTCATAACTTATGTAAATCATTAAAATTTTATAAATATCACCTGATTTGTGATCCTTTTCTGTAGTGTAACCTGTGATAAGCCTTTGAATTGCTCATTCAGTAACTTTTGTGCTTGTTTGATCTTTTGTTACCCCTTGTCATTCTAATTTTCCTGAGAAACATGTAGCAAACAATATCTTTAATTGTTAGCTTGAAATTGACATATTCATCTATGTATATTATTTTCCTAAATTATAAAATCATCTTGCCAATTGTATGAAAAGTGATTTGCTGAAAATGTTAAGGTCTCATCTTTAACCATGTGAGAAATGATTAAGGACTTAGCTTCGTCCACTTGTTTGGAATGCACAAAACTTGTGGGCAGTAGATTCTAACTTATCATTAGGTTATGCATATTAGAATATAACTTTTATTCATTAAAGAACCTAATTCAGGGGTCAGTGTCTTAAATCTTGAAGTAGTAATTCTCTTACCCATTCCTTAACACTAATGGGATTTAAAAAGTTAGAAGCCCATAGTTCCTATTTGGAGGCTCTTAATAGCGATTTTTTGATAATATTCTTTGTCCCAGATTTGGGCATTTTTAGATGAATAGAAATTCGAGGATCTTGTACCAAAATTAGAGTTTAAATAAACAATAGTTTTGATACCCAGATTCAGGTATAATGAGTTAGTGATTATAACAATTCAAAACCTAGATTTGGGTACATCAAGATAATCGGTAGTTAATAGAGACCAGAAACACAGATTCAGGTATTAGATTTGGAATTCATATATGAGAATCTTAAAGCCCAAATTCGGTCATTAAAATATGATGTTAAGAAGACCCCGAAACCCAGATTCAGGTGGTGTTCTGTTCTCCTGCTCTACTTCCGTCTTCTTTGACATGTATGAACCCTCCAGATTTTGAATATATAGGAGTAATTTGATTGGCTGCCTCTTGCGATAGGAAATCTCCGTCCATTATTGATTGAGCCTCTTCTCGGGCTTGGACATCTTAGTCCAAAGTTTAATGGGCCTCTTACCGAGACTAGACATCTTAGTCCATTGTTTGATAGGCCTCTTCTTGGGACTGAACATCTTAGTCCATTGTCTGATGCTTTTGGTCAGCTCATCTTAGAGGTTGGAACCAAGGACTTACTCGGCCTCCCTTTAGGAGGGGCCCTACCCTGGCCCTTTTGCAACGCAGACAAGGGCTAGTTCGGTGCTCTACCCTGGCCATCTTAGGCGTGAATAAAGGCTTACTCCATCCTCCCTTCAGGAGGTGCCTTAACCTGGCCATAGCGTGGCATGGTTAAGGACTTGTTTGGTGCTTTACCCTGTCCATCTTAGGTGCGGATATAGGCTTACTCCATCCTCCCATTAGGAGGTGCCTTAACGTGGCTATATCATGTTGCGGTTAAGGGCTTATTCAGTGCTCTACCCAGGCCATCTTAGGCATGGATAAAGGATTAGTTCGTCCTCCCTTCAAGAGGCGCTCTGTCCTGGCCATCTCGGCACAAACGGAGGCTTTTCTACCATCTTAGGTAGACTGCCATCTTAGGTAGTATCCAAATTTGAGGAGCATTTCACTCCCAATCATGTAGAGTTTTCCTTTATAGAAAGTTGATCTTTATTAATCTATCTCAAGTCCTTTTTACAAATTCATTGATCTTTCCTTGTTTAAAGAAACTGATGATCATGCCCTTTAGTGCTTTGCAATGGTTGGTTTCATGATCATTCACCATATGATTGTGGTAGAAGGATCCTCCCAAGTTTCTTTCATGTTTTTGTGTTTTCTTTTGTGATGGCCAATAGTTAAGTTTATCCTTAGTAAGCGAGTATACGTTTTCCATTGATGTTATTAAGTTGCGCTCTTTTGGAAGTCTAGACTAGAAACTTGACTCTTGAAGATAACACTTTGACTTTTTATTTTTCGGCCTTATCATTTCATGCTCTTCCATTATCTTTCTTTTTCTACCCTTTGAATCTCTTAGGTTAAAAGTGCTCTTGTTACTGTTGGTTTCCATTTGTGTGTAAAGGTGTTGCAATCATTCATTATCTCTTTCTCAAAGATTGTGCCCTTGGAATAACGTTGAATTTTTTTTCTCTATGACTAAAGACATTTTCATTTTCATTTGTTTTTTTTCCAAGTGAAAAGATTTGGGTAGGGACTGCATGTAAACGATTTAGACTCCATTTTTTAGGGTCGTAAGATTTTACTTTCTTTTTGTTTATAATTCTTTAGGCTTCGGGCCTTAGTCTTTGCTCTTCATCTTGATTAGAGCTTTTGATGTCTACTTGGGAGAATCGTGTCAAATACGGTTTAGAAGACCCTTATTAAGATCTTTTAAATCTTCTAGCCTTGTTCAAACCAAAGTGGATAACTTGATGTAGAATTGATCCAAATGGGATTTAGAGAATAGTAGTGTTAAAGGGTTAACCAAGTCGGAGGTTCCAGCCTTATTCCAAAGTTATGCTAAGAAAGACAGGAATCCTTTGTATGAATGATGGATGTGAATCCCTTCGGAATAGCCTTTAAATTTAGGCTTGTTGTTTGATAACTTTCGTATCGGACCTTTTGATGACGTCGAAAGGAATAGATACTGGGTTATGAAACCTTCCGTATTTATTGAGATAAAGTGAGATCCTTCACAACAAGTTTCCTTCTCTGGTTAGATTGAAATTCCTTGAGTTTGTCCATCAACGGTTAGTTTTTTATCTTGGTGAAAGGTTTGGATTATAGTCCTCTTTAGGTTTAGGTTGGATATCGAACTTTTTAGTGGGTATATAGAAGCTTTTGACCTTGTCGAAAGGTTAGATCACATGTATGTTGTATGTTTTATCCTTGTCAAAAGGTATAGGAATGGCTTCTTTGTAATAGGCCTTGCAAGTCCAGGTATCTATATTTAAATAGGAGACTTTGATCTAGTCGAAAGGTTAGACCACTTGAAGTATAGCTTTGAAAGATTAGTAATATTGTTATAGCATAATCACTATTGACCTAGTCGAAAGGTTTAGGCCTCAAAGTTGAACACTTTGGAAGGTTGCAGCTGATGTTTAGAAAAAAAATGTATTATCGACCTTGTCGAAAGGTTTAAACCATAAAGTAATTGATTTTGTAAGGTTCCAATAGACATTGATCCAATTAAATTGTCGACCTTGTCGACAAGAACCTTTCGGTGGTATCGAACATGTAATTAGGATTTAATCCAACAAAAGTATAAGCAAACAGTAAAGTAATTAATAGAGCATAAGACTTCTCTCTTTATCCATAAAAAACTCTGTTTTATTAAATCCCTAAATCAACACTCCATTAGGGTTGCAATGTATTGATTAAGAAAATATAAGATTAGAATGAGAGAATTCGGATCCTCAAAACATGACCATTCGGGTCTTATTTATAGATGCAAGCAGCCCCCTTTCAACTCCATACTTTCGACTAGGTAGGAAGGTCCCCCTTTTATATGCAACTATGGACCTTTTGTCTTTGTCGAAAGGTTTGCTTTTCTTTATCCCTTCATGAACCTTTCGACTTTGTCGAAGGGTTTGCCTTCTTTATACTGCTGTGAAGCCTTCGACCTTGTCGAAAGGTTGCTCTTCTCTTGGTTGTTGTGAACACTTCGACCTTGTCGGAAGGTTGCTATTCATTTGATTGTTGTCGAGAGCTATGCTTTTCCTCAATGTTGTCGAAAGGTTGTCTTCCATTCTTTGTTGTCTTGTGAGTGCTTCTTTCTTTATAAACCTTTCGACATTGTCGAACGATATCCTAGATGTATTTCATCCGGTTCGAAAGGCTTGTTTTGCTTTTGAAAAGGTCATTATAGAGTTTCTCACACTTACTTTGACTTCTTCAACTTCTTTGAAAGATAAGGAGTCCGTAGAAGCTGAGAGATGGAACCTTTCGACTCCTTCGAGAGATTTGAGACTGTTAAGCTCTGATGACTGCATCCTTTCGTCTCCTTCAAAAGGTTTGGGCTGTGCTTCTTTTCCTTTGTCTTTATTGAAAGATCTTTTGACTTAGTCGAATGGTTGTTTGGTGTAACACGACATCTTCATATTTCGCTCTTGGAATATGTTGTAATAATTATAATTTCTCTGAACGTGGTTTGCGAATTGGGATTACCTAATGAAATTGAAATCTTATTGTGAAATGAGATGAGAAAATTTATTTAAATATTTTTTTGGATTTCCATATTCATGTGTTTTTGGTATTATCAAAATGATTAACATAGCCGCATTTTATCATCGGAAATTGATAACTATGGATGACTGCATCATTCATAGTTCTTAGTTTTGGGCCTCTAAATGGGGGATGTTGCTGTTTGGTATCGGGCATAGATTTTTATAAAACTTATGAAGAATTTAAACCTAAAAGATTTTATAAAACTAATCCAACGAATCAGAGAATAATATTGGAGTTAGGATAACGGTATAATAACATACTTGTATTTTGCTATATATAGGTATGTATTCCTCTCTCTCTTAGGCCGTTCTTCTATAACTTACTAAGGTTCATATGCAGATTTACGAGAAAGAAAGGTATGGAAGCATGAAACAGAAGTGTGAATCTAGATAGAGAAAACACCATAACAAATGGAAATGCTCAACCCAATACCATGAGAAACCATGGTCGACAAACAAATGCTATTCAAAATGCAAATGTCAATGTAGGTGCTGGAAAACCACCAGTAGATATGGGGATGATGTATCAGTTCTTTGTTAACTTAATGTAAGAAGGAGCGGCTGCAGGAGTAGTTGGAGGAAATGTTGTGAATGCGAGAGGAGAAAATCACGTGGCGCTAGTTAGCAATAATTATGCCAAGCTAAGTCGAGCTTATAACAGTCCTAGAGGGAAGCCTTTTCATGGAATAGAGGATTCTATAGAAGCGAAAAATTGGCTTTTACATTGTGAGAGAATTTTTGCTAATCTTAGTTTGGATGATGAACAAAAAAGGAGACTAGCTTTGAGGCAGCTCTAGGGAGCAACATTGTTCTGGTGGAATGGAGTCACTGTAGGTGTGCTTGTGGAGGAGTTGATTTGGACAGAATTTCGAAGGAAATTCGTGAGAGATTTTTATTCAAGGTAGCTAAGTCTGCTTTGCACATGAAGTTTATGGACTTGAAGCAAGGAGCAATGTCAGTGACTGAGTATGCCACTAAGTTTGATGAGCTATTCATATATGGATATGTTACCAATTACACCGTCATTAAGAGGAATGAAAAGTTTATTCAAGGATTGAAGCCAGAGATTGCTAGGGCAACCATGCCACATCTTCGAGACCCAAGCAATCTTGTAGTAGAGATGGAAATCCAGAATGAAGAGATGCTTCCTACTTTTGGAAAAGAGAAGCATGGTTAAACTTAGGATTCTCAAGCTAAGAAGAGAAAGTTCATTAAGTAGAACGGAGCTCAAAAAGGAGGTGTTGCCAAGAAAGGGAAAGCCAATCTAGTTTGTTATAACTGTGATAAGAAGAGACATTTTTCTCATGAGTGCCGGTCTGGCAAATGGAAGAAAATTGCTGATGAGAAAAGAGTGACGTGCTTCAACTGTGATAAGATGGGGCACTACAAGAATATGTGTCCAGGACTAGTCAAAGCGGACAAGGGAAAAGATTTTCCTTTGGAACCATCATCCTCTAAACAAACAATAGCTGAGAAGGGAACATCTATGATGAAAGGTACACTTTTGATCCATAGTATACTAGTTAGGATACTATTTGAAACCGCTATATCACATTCATTTATATCTCAGTGTTTGGTAGACAAGTTATGCTTAGAATCATCATACCTTGTTACTTCTTTAAGGGCTACGAATCTAATAGAAGGGTATGCAATTTTGGAGATGATATGTGACAAGTTAGAACTTAATTTGTTAGGTCATAAGTTTTCATGTAGTTTGTATGTTTTTGATTTCGTAGGCTTCGGGATCATATTGGGTATGGACTGTTAGATAGGTATAATGCTAGGATATTTTGCCAGCACATAGAAATATAATTGAGGCATCCTAGCAGTAGTGACCGAATGATATACTCAGTCTAGAATTCAAGTTTAGGAATTTGTGCTTTGCTGAATGCTACGGAAGCAAAAGAAAAGTAGAATTGGGTTTTGGTAGCAAGAGAAGTTGTAGACGTTTTTGAACCAATCATAGGACTACCATCGAAACGAGCTATCGAATTTCAAATAGATCTTGTGCCAAGAAGAGCACCGGTAAGTAGATCACCTAGCACGATGACACCCACCGAGATGATAGAGTTAAATGTGCAGCTTGTGGATTTAGAAGAAAATAACTTAATTAGACCAAGCAATTCTCCTTGAGGAGTGGCTGCGGTGTTCGTAAAGAAACCGGATGGGTCGTTCAGGTTGCATATTGAGTACCGTAAGCTGAATGAGATGACGACTGAGAATAGATGTCATTTGCCAACAATCAATGATTTATTCGATCAGTTGAGTGGAGATAAAGTGTTTTACTAATTGGATTTGGCAACGAAGTTCCATCAGCTATGAGTGGCAGAGGATAGTATTCCGTTGACGTCGTTCTGAACGGGATGCGGTTCATATGAGCGGTCAGTAATGCCATTCAGGCTAATGACTGCGCCAGCTTTCTTCGAAGATTCGATGAGCTGGATTTTTCGAGTGCACTTGGATATGTTCATATTGGTGTTCATAGTCGATATTTTGATATATTCTAAGGAGGAAAGAGAGAACATCTTAGAATAGTGTTAGAGGCACTTAGACAGCATCATTTGAGAGCAAAATTTTCGAAGTGTCATTTTTGGACGAAAGAAGTAAAGTTTCATGGTCATGTAGTCTTAGGAGAAGGGTTATCAGTTGATCCAACTAAGATTAAAGTAGTTAATAGTTGGAAGAGACTAGAGACAGTGACCGAGGTAAGAAGTTTTCTTGGATTGGCTGGACATTACCGGAGATTTATTAGGGATTTTTCGCAGATAGCAGCACCCAATGTAACGACCCACCTTTTTGGATGGTTTAAATCTACAATAAACCACACATGTCAAAATCTGACTATTCAAAATGAAGGATTGTTATGGGGTAAATAAGAAAAAGTAGAGTGAAAAAAAACACAAAATCTCACAGTGGAATGACGAACTATAATAATCAAATAAACAATTTATGAAGCTGTTTTACAAATAACATTTGATTACACTTTTATAATATAGAATCAAAGTACATATAGCAGGAATAAATAAAAAAATACAATGGAACAACATGATGCAATGGGATAAATAAAATAAATAATAATAGCATACAATGTTCATCTTCATCCTCTAGAAATGAGGTCTTCAATACATTGAAAAGCTCAGACTGACTTGAGAAAATTAAAAATACAAAACATTCGAGTCATAACGAAATGATCTTATGTAAGTTAAATCAACAGTAAAAAATATGAGCGTAACGGCGTCAGAGATGTTTAGGGGGTTTGACATCTCTTATCCAGTGTCTAACGTGAGTGCAATAACTTAAGAGATGTTTGGGATTGTCATCTCTTAAGGATCCGTTAAACTATTTACTATGTAGTACATTGCTTTTATTATAATATGTATATAGTAAAGTAAAGTATTAAAATAGCGTTAAGGCGTTACCTATATCCCGTTTAACACATTTTATATATTCATGTAGTCTATACAATATCGTAAGCTCCACCAAACCGGTGGTTTAACCAGAGGGCACTCCATAGATATGATACAAAAAAAACTCATAGTGGGCGCGATAAGGCATGTGACAAGGCACGCGAGGCAATGACCAGGGTAGGATAATACCGCTTTGTGGATCCGGACTGGTTGTAACGCATGGCAGCTACTACCACTCATTTCAAAATACACTCCCAAATCAAATAAAAGGGTGGCCACCAAATCAATCACAAAGTCATAATATGGTATCGAAAAAATGTGTCTGATTGGAGGTGCGAGCTTACTTTGCCCAGCATGGCTCCATTTTTGCCACATCAAGCTGACTCATGGGAGTTAGGGCTTCGATAATACCTCATATAGAATCGTTCTCCAAACCATCCTACTTCATTCTGAAATCTCCACCATGTACATAGTTGTTAAAGTGGTTTTCGATATTGCCAGAGAGTATGACAATATCTGTTCCCGGTCTCTTTAACAACAAAATGCCTATTTCACGCCGGATCCTTTATAATTCCAAAAATGATTCATAATTGATATCAAAATATCATATTCTCAAACCATATCACCTTCGTAATCATATTTACTTTCTAAATCATATTCATTTTTGAAATCATATCACCTTTGAAATCATATTTACTCAAAAGGTGTCATTTCACTAGAAAATATCACTTCAAATCCCAACATAGGTTGAAACGTCATTTAATCATATTTGCTTTAGAGTCAAGGATTTAGTATAAGCACTTTCTCTTTACACAGTCTGAAATTTAGAAAATACTTTAGATAGTTATAAATAGTTTAAAATAAATTTCTAATAGTTAAAATACTCTAAAATAGTTTAAAAATAGATTAAAATAGTTTAGGTAGATATAAGATAGTTTAAATAGATTTAAAATAGTTTAAATACATTTAAAATAGATTTAATAGATTTAAAATGATTTAAAATAGATTAAATAGATTTAAAATGATTTAAATAGATTTAAAATTATTTAAACAGATTTAAAATTGATTAAATAGATTTAAATTAGAATAAAATGGGTTAACTAGTTTAAAATAGGTTAAGATAGATTAGATTGGATTATATAGATAAAATATATTAAAATAAGTTTAAATTGATTAAAATAGATTAAAATAGTTTGAAATAGATTGAACTAGTTTAATAGTTTGAAAATCTTAGTAATCGGGATTTAAAAATAATAAATTTAAAATAGTTTATACTAAAATCATAAATTTGAAATTAATATCAAATTATACTATTCCTTTCATTTCAACACATCTTTAAAAGTATTTAATCAATATCGATTCCAAATCTATGTTCGAACTATAAATTTAAACTATTTCAAATTTAGCAGGTTTCGAAGTTTAGATATCCAAATATTTCCATAACTCAGTTTCGATAAATTTTATTCATACTTCAAATCTAACTTTGAAATATCAATTTAAACTAATTCCAATTTCAACATTTAAAACTCGGATTTTCGAACATAATTCAGTTTATATATATCCTGTTTTCTTCAAAATATCATCTAACTAAATTCAAAATTTAAGGATTTAAAATCATTTAATTTAACCAACCCGGTGTCCGTATGTAATTTTCTACCCTATGGTCTAGTGGTGTAGACATTTATCATTTCACTCCACAAATATATTATATTTACGACTATATATAATTTCAACTCGCAATCCCAAAAAATTCAAAATCCATAAAAATCGTTTGAATCTATCGTTTCAACCAATAACGATTTTTTCTTAATCTATAGATCGTTCGGGTATGTGTCATTTCACACAATCACCATTCAATCAACCAATAAATAACATCAATTAACTGATTATGATCAATAGGTATTCAATTGACAAATAAATTCAATAATAAATTCAATGACGATTAAATGCAATAAAAGTCATTTTTAACTGGAATGACAATTTAAATATAACAAATATCAACCAATCAATTTATAATCACATCATAAATTCAATTTAACTAAAATAAGATAATTTAGTAGTTGTGGGTGTTAAAACACTTACCATGGTTTTAAATCGATTTGAAATCCAAATGAGGGCTTAAATTTCAATAGTCTTAGAATTCATTCAAGCTAGTTCCAAAATTCCAATACGCTCCCAGCGGAACAAACCGCGCATGAATCTGAGTTCGTATGCAAAAGATATAGTCGTGACGGTTTGAAATCGAAATTTAAATAAAATAAAATAAAACAAGGGTTACCCAATTACCGGCGGCCATGTCACCACCCAGGAATCTCATGCACGAAACCCTAATCGTTCGAATCCGAAATCACGTACGTGAACCAACTATGGCCGCCGACTTTCCACTGGAATTTGCCGCTGCCTGGTCGAGTTTCACCATAATCGAACGTTGCAACCCAGATCACCAAGCTCAGGCGCCTCCATCCCAAGTGGTGCGACCGCCTATGCCTCAGCCTGGTGGTGGGCGCCGCCCTGCTTTATTCAAATTTCCTGGCAAATCTTGAAGCCTCTAGCACCAATGAACACCACCCTAATGACCTGCTCGATCCAAGCATCCCAACCTCGCTTCCCGATCGTCGATCGGGAATAGATCCACCGTTGGATCAAAACCCTAGCAAATGGACGATCGAAACAAAATCACTGATTTCTAGAAAAATGGTGATTTGATTGCAAAGTGAATTGCATCAGTGGATTACGCTCATCGAGAGCTTCGAAATGGTATATAATATGTCATGGTTTGGAGGAGTTTGAATTTTTTGAAATTGATTTTAATTTGAATTTGGATTTGGGGATTTAGGTTTTCAGTCATTGAGAAGAGAGGAACGACAGAAATTTTAGCAAGTATAGAAATAAGAAAATGACTGCTAGGGTTTGGCAAACAAGACAATTTATGGACAAGTCCCGATAAGAAAGAATAGCATATCGAATTTGTTCGAAACGACAATAGCGACCCAAGAAGCCCGTTTTGCTTCAGAACGAAAGCTGGTCATCCCATATATCTAAATAGATGTTTTTAATATTTTTAAATTCAATGGAACAGGATTTCAGTCCTAATTCCATTGTATGAAGAAGTTAGCTTTTAAAACCAACTTATTTTAATTGAATTTAGTTAAATTGATTTCTCCGAGTTTTGAGCCCGCACGATCAGACCACAAGTCCAATTGTCTAACAACCCGAAATTTAACTCATAATAATAATTAATTCATTAATTAATGAAATAATAAAATAAAATTGTGAAATTATCATAATCAAGCCATGGGAGGTGCACCACTGTGTTCGTGGTAATTTTCTGGTCAATTTCCATATATAGAACACCAGAATCCGAGTTAATATGAGGGAGTAACAAATTAAAGTAGAAAACAGAAGAAAAATATATTATTGGAATAGGTCGACCAAGTGGTCGACCCAACTGCGCCCTAGGTCGGTCGGTCGACCTAAAGGAAGGAGCGGCCGGCTGCTCGATCGATCCACCTTGGATTATGGATGAAGGAAAACTTCCTTCATCCTGTAACGTTCGTTAGCAATTTTTTTTTTCATCGTTTGCATTCTTCCAGCTTATATGGTCCCTTCGTGCTTTCATCTGATGGCTCCTATTCAACCTATAATGTGGTTTAATCCTATTCAATTCCTAAATCTAACGGTCTGAGATCCACTTCTATGCCTATAAATATGACCTTAGGCCTAACACATTTTCTCATTCCAAGATTTTCTCCAATTGGGTTCACCTTTTCAAGAAGGACCCTAAACGGAATAATTTTCCAAGGAAGAAATCATTTTAAATAAAAATATTTAGAAACCCCAAGTGGATCCGAGAAGACCTGAAGGGAAGAGCTTAGGACCACAGGCGAGTGATTGTAATTATATATATTTTTAAGTAATTTAAAATAATAAGGTTTCCAATAGTTATTTTTTTACTACGATTTTTGGAATAACCTTTTTAGTAGTTTATCTACAGGTTTTAGAATTATTTTCAGTCTATTTCTTTTAGCTATTCTTTTCAGTTGATTTTAGTTTATTTCTGTTACTTATAGCTTTTCCATTTAACTAAAATTAATTTACAGTATTTTAGTTTATTTACTATTATTTATGCGTATTTACATCCTTTTCCTAAGCTTTGGATTTTCTTCTATTTTCATTTAAAATAATGGGGAGATGATGTTTCATACGCTACTTGGGAAGCTGAAGAGAAGATTCGTACTTCCTATCCTTATTTTTTCGATAGTAAGTTTTTGGAATTTCCTATTTTCCGTCTTTAGTTCTGAATAGTTTCTTTCCTTTATTATCCTTTGGGAGGGTAGAACTTAGGATTTAACCTATGGATGATATGATTTGATGTAAACATGTTTATAGAATATGTTGCGAATGATGTATGCCAATGGTAGCAAGTGATTGCTAGTTGATGCTAACGGATGCAGATATTTACACTAGGCACTATTATCTCTTAGGGATTGGCCTAACTAGGACACTACAGCATATGCAAATAGATGTGTGTGCATTTTATTTTATTTTTCGTGATTGCTATAAATGGATGATTATCACATGATTGTTGCATTTGGATGGTGTTTGTAGCACGCATATAGAACTATCAGTTATCATTAAGAATTTTTGCATTCATTTGGATACATGGCATAGACATGATTGCATAAAAGGAGACAAACTGATTCAGTGGAGCGTCTAATTTTTTGCATTAGTTAGGGACATACGCACTACACTAATCGCATAAATATCATAATTTGCATTAGAAAAAATGCTTAAGGATAATGGATGAATGGATGTTGGTTGAGTAGTTGGTCGTAGAACTTGGATGAAAACATCAGTTCATTCATTTATCCTTAAAGATTTTGGTGACGAAATCCCTTAAGGAGGGGAGAATGTAACAATCCGTAATTTAACTCATAATAATTAATTCGTTAATTAATGAAATAATAAATTAACTTTGTGAAATTATCAAAATCGAGTCATGAAAGTTGCACCATTGTGTCCGTGGTAATTTTCTGGTCAATTTCCATATATAGAACGTTAGAATCCGAGTTAATATGAGAGAGTTACAAATTAAACTAGAAAACTGAAAAAAAAATATTGGGCTAGGTTGACCGGCCGGTTGACCTAGGGTGAGGGATGGCCGACCGCCTAATCGACCCGCCTTGGGTTATGGACAAAGAAAGTTCTCCATCATCCTGTAATGTTCGTTAGCGAATTTTTTTATCATTTTCATTCTTTCAGCTCATCTGGTCCCTTCGTGCTTCCCTCTGATGGCTCCAATTCAGCCTATAACATGGTTGCATCCTATTCAATCCCCAAAATCTAACAGTCTGAGATCAACTTCTAACCCTACAAATAAAACCTAGGCCTAACACTTTTTCTCATTCTAAGATTTTCTCCAATTGGGTTCACCTTTTCAAGAAGCACCCTAAAGGCAATAATTTTCCAAGAAGGAAATCGTTTTAAAGAAAAATATTTAATAATCCTAAGTGGATCCGGGAAGACTTGAAGGGAAGAGCTTAGGATCACAGGTGAGTGATTGTAATTATATAGACATTTAAGTAATTTAAAATAATGGGCTTTCCAATAGTTGTAGTTTTACTATGATTTTTGGAATAATCTTTTTAGTAGTTTATTTACAGTGTTTAGAATTATTTTCAGTCTATTTCTTTTAACTATTATTTTCAGTTGATTTTAGTTTATTTCTTTTAATTATACCTTTTCCATTTAACTACAATTTATTTAGAGTATTTTAATTTATTTACTATTATTTATGCGTTATTTATACCATTTTCCTACGCTTTGGATTTTCCTATATTTTCAGTTTTTTTATTTCTCCTTCTTCTTCGCGTATGGATTAGAATAGATTAAATGTGTACATGGATTAAAATTATAAGAATACTAAATAATGGAAGATAAGATGTAAATTGTAAAGACTATAATAAAAATAGAATTAAGACTGAAATTGAGCCTAATTACGATATTAGTGTTAGAATTTGACTAATTAAAGATAATTGGCCTAGTTCTAACATATAATTATAACTAAAAAGAGTATAAGATGAAAGAAACCTATTTTTCACACTTAGACTTTCGGGTTAAGTAAATAATTTAAATCATAACGTAAGTTATAATAAGAAAAATCACCGAATGAAGCATATTTTAAGACTTAGGATAAATTAATAAGAACATATAGCAAGAACAAAATTAAAGGCTTATTTAAATAATTTATGTAAGTTAATAAGCAAGAATTTAAGTAGGACCCACACCAAATAACATTCCGCTATTATTTCTATAGACACGGTGCTTCACATAATCCTGAAGTGAGACGAGGGGCACGCTTATGCTAATAATGGTAGTAGTTGGTCAATAAGTAGAAGTCCAAATCATGGGGATTTGGGAAAGAGGCGAAACTAGATATTGTTTGGATGACGAGCCAGTACCAACAACATTTTCCTTATTTTCTACGGACATGGTGAACTTACATTAGCCTAAAGTGGCATGAGGGGCATGCTTACGTTGGAGCTTGAGGTAAGAAGAAGATACCCTATAAGTGGAATAACAGGTAACATGAGCTTGGTGGCGATTACGAGTCCGACTTCTATTCGGTTTCTCAGTAATCTTTATGAGTTCCAAGCGTTTAGCATGCGTGCCTTTCGTAGGCACCATTGCCTTCTTTTTAGGTAGCTATATAACGTCTAGTCCTCGGTAGATACTTTTCTATCATTTGTAGACACCATTTCTGTGTAGGGAGCTATATAGCGTCTAGTTCGTAGTAAGGTCTATGGAGTAGCAGGCCGATCAAATGGTAGAATTAGGACTCAGCCTTATTATAGGATTTGGAATTCAGCCTAAACAAAGCAGCTATCAAAGATAAGTGCAAACAATCAAAGTTAATTAATTTAGTTAATTCGTATTTATTTCCAGCTTATTCCTTCTTTCTATTTCCTTTGTTCCCTTTTACATATTGGAACTGTTGTATGGTCTATTACTTTTACTTTGCTTAAAGAGTCAAGTAATTACTATCATTCGCCAGACTTTTATTCTGACCCACTCCTCTATTTTCCCTTTTCCACCCTGGGCAATCAGGCGTAAGGAAGATAGGCCACAACTTCTTGGAGACTTGGAGACCCTATCATGTATTCCTTCATTTTATTTCCATCTTTTTTTCTTCTTTTGTTGTACTGGCACTGTATTGAGGGAAAGTTTGTGTTTGTACCATGGTTTTTCTGATGAGACCGAGATTTTAATTTCATAAGGCAATTGTATTTGGTATTTGGAACATACGTGGCTTGTCTGAAGTATTTGTGAATTATTAATTTTTAAATCACTTATTGTTTTTTTACTTAAGTCATGTTATTTATCTATTTTGTCTTGTTGATCTTAGTCTATGCTGGCTTAGTTGTACCTAATATGCACCACATCTTTCAGTATGTCCTTTTGTGTATACTAAGGGGTGTTGGGTGTTTCATTTGGTATCAGAGCCTAAGGTTACAGGATTCCTAAAAAAATATGTTAAAAGTAAAGTAATATTCAGAAAAGTAGTTTTTAAGTATAAAAGATTTTTATAAAAAATCCCCTTAGAAGTCCAGTTCAATCTCCCTTCGACTATTTCCTAAACTATCGTTTTCTTTTCGTAGAATGGCGGATGCCCCGAACCTTCCTAAGGGCATTCCACTCCCAGCCTAGTTTCATACGTATCTACAAGCCATGACTCCAGAGGTACGCGGGCAAGCACCTAATCCGGCGCCAATAGGTGGGAATCCCATCAACCCACTTGTCATCGCCAATTTCTCTAAGCTTTGTAAGAATTTAGCGAGTTTGGGTGGAAAGACTTTTCTGGTAAGAAGACTTTTGTGGAGGTGGGCACTTGGCTTAGTGACACAGAGAGGATATTCAAACTATTAGGATTGGATGATTAGTAGTGAGTTCAGCTAGCATCTTGGCAGCTGAAAGAGGAAGCTTCGTATTGGTGGGAGGTCATTGAGTTAGAAGGAAGAGAGGTGACTTGGAATGGGTTCTGGGAATGATTTGATAGGAAGTTTTTGTCTCAAGCATAGGAGAATGTTTAGCTGGAGCGATTCATTAATTTGAAGCAAGGGAGTCTGTTGGTGAAGGAGTACATCAATCAATTTAATGAATTGTCTCGGTTTGGAATGGAGTTGGTGAATAGCCGCATAAGAAAGCTACGAAGTTTGTGAAGGGATTGAATCAACCCCTTCAAGGATTGTTGTTGACTCACATATCGATGGGAGCTACTTATGAGTCTTTGGTAGAGATGGCACTTATGCTTGATGTAGTCAAGGAAGGAGAGTCTAAGGAAGTTGTTAAGTCAGAAGGTCCAAAGAAGAAGTGGTGGAGGAATAACAAAGAGAATAAGAAAGGCGATGGCCTTCAGAAGCAGATTATGAAAGGATTGAGGTGCAATAGTTGTGGAATTATGGGACATATCGCCAAGGATTGTAAAAGCGAGAAGATGAAAGGAAAGCGCTTTAATTGAGGGCAGCTTGATCACTTGAGTAGGAGTTGTCCCCAGAGGATAGGACAGGGAGCTAGTACTCTGGTTGCGTAGATTCAAGCGTTAGAAGCAGCACCTTCAGGCGGCATTCCAGATAGAGGTACGAAAGTCATAGTTGAAAGGTTTGATTTCCATTTTTGATCTTCCCCTTCGAACTTTATTTGATTCTAGAGCACCACACTCTTTTATCTCTAGTTCTCTTGTGGATTGTTTGCACTCAGACATTTCCTTAGTAGTGGAACCCATCATTGTTTCAAAGCCCATAAGAGGATCGGCACACTTAATTATGGTTTGTAGGGGTTTGAAAATTTATATCCTAAGCGTAGAATTTGACTGCGATGTCTATGTGTTGGGATTTTCAAAGTATGGGATAATCTTGGGGATGGATTGGTTATCCACATATGGAGCTATATAGACTCCGAGAAGAGAGTCGTTAGACTAGAGACGTGCAGTGGTAGGACTCTTCTTGCGACCTGCAAGGGTCATTCATGTTGAATTTCCTTTATTTCCTCGATTTTTCATCGTCAGAGATAGATTCGGTTCCTATCATCAGAGATTTTCCAAATGTCTTTGAGGAAGTTAGGAGATTACCCCCTAAGAGAGAGATTGAGTTTGGGATTTATTTGACTGAGAATGCTAAGCCAGCAGTATTCCCCGTGAGGCACATGGCACCTAGGGGGAGGAAGGAATTGAGCAAGCAGATTGGTGCTTTTGGAGAAAGGTCTCATAAGTAGGAGCGTATCGGAATGGGGAGCAGCAGTTGTCTTTGCTACTAAGGCGAATGGTTCTCTTCGACTTTGCGTTGATTATAGAGAATTTAATAAACTCACAAAGAAGAACCGATATCCGCTCCCTAGAATTGATGCTCTTTTTGACCAGTTAATTGGCTCTTTGGTATTTTGCCAGCTTGATTTAGCCATACGATTCCATTAGCTTAGGGTAACCGATGACAGCATAGATAAGACTGCATTTAGGACTCCAGATGGATTTTATGAGTGGTTGGTTATGCCTTTTGGGCCAACCAGCACCCCAGCCTACTTTATGAACTTGATGAGCCGCGTCTTTAGAGAAGTCCTAAATAAGTTTGTGGTGGTATTCGTGGATGATATCTTGGTGTTTTCCAAGAATATGGAGGAGCATATTGTTCATTTTGAGGAGGTTCTTCACACACTTAGTAGTCATCATTTGACAGTTAAGTTTTCGAAGTGCCACTTCTGGAGAGAGGAGGTACGTTTCTTAGGGCACGTGGTCTCGAAGGAAGGTTTGGCTGTTGACCCGGCTAAGGTGATTGCAGTGCAAGATTGGAAGGCCCCCAAGAAAGTCACCGAAGTTACGAGCTTCCTAGGATTGGCGAGTTACTATAGGAAGTTCATTAGAGACTTTGCCAAGATTTCGACACCACTCACGCACCTAACTAAGAAAAATAAAAATTTCGTGTGGGATGTGGATTGTGAGGATTCCTTCACGAAACTTAATAGAGCCCTTACTAGTGCACCAGCGTTGGTTATACCCAATGGAGCTAAGCCTTTTACAATATACACCGATGCATGTGGGATGGGTCTAGGAGCGGTGTTGATGTAAGAAGGAAGGGTGGTATGTTATGATAATAGGTAGTTAAGGATGCATGAGAAGAACTACACTACCCACGATTTGGAGTCAACTGCCATAGTTTTTGCACTCATGTCTTGGAGGCACTATTTTCTTGGAGAGAGTCTTGAGTTTTTCACCGACCATAAGTCATTGAAGTACCTATTCTCGTAGAAGAATTTGAACTTGAGGTAGCAACGGTGGATGGAGTTTTTTGTGTCGTACGATTTTGAGATAGCTTATACCCTGGCAAGGGTAATGTGGTTGTGGATGCATTAAGTAGGAAGAAGGAAAGCCTTAGTCCTTTGTTCGTAGAGTGGAGGATCTTGGAGTTTATTTTCTACTTTTGATTTTAATCCCTCTACGGATGTTACTCCTGGATCGTTAGCTACGCTTGAAGTGAGGCCTACCCTTATGGATCAGATTTGATCACGGCAGCGAGAGGATTCGGAGCTAATGGACATTATGGATTGGATTAACCGAGAAGAGGTATTTAGACATCCTCATCATTATTCCATAGATGGAAAAGGATAGGTTAGGGGAGATCGGCGGCTTTGTGTTCCCCGCACTAGTGATTTGTCGAAAGCGGTTTTAGAGGAAGCACATCATTACCGTATGTCTATTCATCCGAGCGGTGACAAGATGTATAGGGACATGAAGAGGATGTTTTATTGGAATGGCATGAAGAAGGATGTGGCGGAGTTTGTAGCTAAGTGTCTTATTTGCCAAAGGGTTAAGGCGGAGCAGAAGAAACCCGATGGATTACTTCAGCCGTTAGATGTTCCAGAATGGAAGTGGGACAACATTTCGATGAATTTTATAGATGGTTTACCCCATTCTAGAAAGTGGAATGATAGTATTTGGGTGATTGTTGATTGGTTGACTAAGAGTGTCCACTTCATTCTAGTTAAGAGAAAGCGTACGACATCTTATTTGGCATCCTTGTATGTTCGAGAGATAGTCTGACTAAATGAGTTCCCTCTAGCATAGTGAGCGATAGAGACCCTGTTCTCACTAGTGAGTTTTGGAGAAGCTTACAAGAAGCACTAGGGACGCAACTTAGGTTGAGTACGGCCTATTACCCATAGACGGATGGCCAAATGGGGAGAGTGAATAGAGTGCTCGAGGATTTGTTGCGGATGTGCATTTTGGACTTTGAAGGAACTTAGGAGGAGCATCTTCCATTGGTTGAGTTTGCGTATAATAACAGTTACCAAGCAAGCTAAGGAATAGCACCATTTGAGGCTTTATATAGGAGACTGTGTAAGTCCTCTTCATGTTGGGTGGAATCTACCGAGAAGTTGCTACTTTGGCCTGACATGGTGAGGGAGACATTGGAGAAAGTGGATTTGATTCCGCGAAGGATGAAGACAACCCAAGACAGGCAGAAGTCTGATGCAGACAAGTGGAGGAGAGACATTGAGTATGAGGTTGGAGACTTATTTTTTATCAAAGTATCCCCGCTTAGGAAGGTAATAAGGTTTCGATTGAATGGAAAGTTAACCCCCAGGTTTGTTGGATCATTTCCTATCATGGAGAGAGTTGGGAAGATGGCTTATCAAGTTAGGCTACCAGAAAGGCTTGTAGGAGTGCACGACGTCTTACATGACTCAGCGGAGGTTGTAGAGCCTAGCTAATTGGAGGAGGTGGAAGTAGAAAGGGAAGCATCTATTCATTGTATCCCTATGAAGATGGTTGGAAGAGGCACCAAGCGAATTAGGAATAAGAAGGTTCCATTAGTGAAGGTGCAATGGGGAGATGATGTTGCAGATGCTACTTAGGAAGCTGAAGAGAAGATTCGTTCTTCTTATCCTTATCTTTTCGACAGTAAGTTGTTGGAATTTACTATTTTCCATCTTTAGTTCTGAATAGGTTCTTTCCTTTATTATCCTTTGGAAGGGTAGAACTTAGGATTTAACCTATGGATAATATGATTTGATGTAAACATGTTAATAGAACATGTTATGAATGATGTATGCCAGTGGTTGCAAGTGATTGCTAGTGGATGCTAATGGACGCATATACTTACACTAGGCACTATTATCTCTTAAGGATCGGCCTAACTAGGACGCTAGATCATATGCATATGGATGTGTGTGCATTTAATTTTATTTTCCATGATTCCTATAAATGGATGATTATCACATGATTGTTTCATTTGGATAGTGTTTGTATTACGCATATAGAATTATCAGTTATGATTAGGAATTTTTGCATTCATTTGGATACATGGCATTGACATGATTGTATAAAAGGAGACAAGCTGAATTAGTGGACCGCCTAATCTTTTGCATTAGTTAGGGACATACGCACTACACTAATCGCATAAATATCATGAGTTGCATTAAAAAAAACTTAAGGATAATGGATGAATGGATGATGGTTGAGTAGTTGTTTGTAGAACTTTGATGAAAACATTAGTTCATTCATTTATCCTTAGAGATTTCAGGGACGATATCCCTTATGGAGGGGAGAATGTAACAATCCGAAATTTAACTCATAATAATTAATTCGTTAATTAATGAAATAATAAAATAACTTTGTGAAATTATCAAAATCGAGCCACGAAAGTTGCATCGTTGTGTCCGTGATAATTTTTTGGTGAATTTCCATACATAAAACGTCAGAATCTGAGTTAATATGAGAGAGTTACAAATTAAACTAGGATCCCGGAAGACGTGAAGGGAATAGCTTAGGACCACAAGTGAGTGATTGTAATTATATAGATTTTTAAGTAGTTTAAATAGTAAGGTTTTCAATAGGAATTTAGCTATATATAAATTTGTTTTAATATAAAATAAGTATATTTTATTTCCTAAGTCTACTATGTATTAACTACAATTTTTAAATCAATGAAGTAATAGTTAATTATTTGACAATGGAATTCTTATATGTTTACATATTTACATGCCTTCCATTGTCGAATTAGGCTTATTTTTGAAACAATGCAATACCTTAATGAATGTTTGCACTGTTCTTTTCTTCTTCCATCTCATTTCTTGCATTATAATACTACGATTTTTGGAATAAACTTTTTAGTAGTTTATTTACACTTTTTAGAATTATTTTCAATCTATTTCTTTTAGCTATTCTTTTCAGTGGATTTTAGTTTATTTTTGTTAATTATAGCTTTTCCATTTAACTACAATTTCTTTACGGTATTTTAATTTATTTACTATTATTTACGCGTTATTTACATCCTTTTCCTATGCTTTGGATTTTCTTCTATTTTGAGTTTTGTTTCATTTCTCCTTCTTCTTCGCTTATGAATTAGAGAGATTAAATGTGTATAAGGATTAAAATTATAAGAATACTGAAATAATGGAAGATAAGATGTAAATTATAACGACTGTAATAAAAATAGAATTAAGACTGAAATTGAGCTTAATTACGATATTAGTGTTAGAACTTGACTAATTAAAGATAATCAGCCTAGTTATAACATAGAATTATGACTGAAAAGAGTATAAGATGAAAGAAGCCTATTTTTTACACTTAGAAATTTGGGTTAAGTAAATAAGCTAAATTATAACGTAGGTTATAATAAGAAAAAGCACATAATGAAGCTTATTTTAAGACTTAGGATAAATTAATAAGCACATACAACAAGATCAAAAGTAAAGGCTTATTTAAATAATTTATCTAAGTTAATAAGCAAGAATTTAAGTAGGATCTGTACCAAATAACATTCCCCTATTATTTCTTTGGACATGGTGCTTCACATAATCCTGAAGTGAGACAAGGGCACGCTTATGCTAATAATGGTGGTAATGGTCAATAATTAGAAGTCCAAATCATTAAGATTTAGGGAAGAGGCACAACTAGATATTGTTTGGATGACGAGCCAGTACCAACATCATTTTCCCTATTTTCTATGGACACGGTGGTCTCACATTAGCCTGAAGTGGTACGAGGGGCACGCTTATGATGGAGCTTAAGGTAATAAGAAGACCCAATATGTGGAACAACATGTAACATGAGCATGGTGGCGGTTACGCGTGCGACTTCCATTCGGGTGCTCAGTAATCGTTATGAGTTACAAGCACTTAGTAAGTGTGCCTTTCGTAAGCACTATTGCCATCTGTGTAGGGTGCTTTATGACGTCTAGTCCACAGTAGATACTTTGTGTGTCATTAGTAGACACCATTTTTGTGTGGGGAGCTATATAGCGTCTAGTCTGCAGTAAGGTCTATGGAGTAGCAGGCTGATCAAAAGGTAGAATTAGGATCTCAGCCTAATTATAGGATTAGGAATTCTGTCTAATCAAAGCAACTATCAAAGACAAGTGCAAACAATCAAAGTTAATTAATTTAGTTAATTCGTACTTATTTCCAGCTTATTCCTTCTTCCTATTTCCTTTATTCCCTTTTATATACTAGAACTATTGTAAGGTCTATTAATTTTACTTTACTTAAAGATTTCAGTAATTACTATCATTCACCAAACTTTTAGTCTGACTCATTCCTCTATTTTCCCTTTTTTTCCCTTAGGCAATCAAGGGCAAGGAAGATCGATCGCAGCTTCTTGGGGACTTAGAGACCCTATCATGTATTCCTTTTTGTTTCCAATTTTTTGTTCTTTTATTGTATTGGAACTATATTGGGGAAAGTATGTCTTTGTACTATGGTTTTTCTGATGAGACCAATATTTTATTTTCATAAGACAATTGTATTTGGTATCTGGAACGTATGTAGTTTGTATGAAGTATTTATGAAGTATTAATTTTTAAAATCACTTATTGTTTTTACTTCTGCTATGTTATTTATCTATTTTTCTTGTGAATCTTAATATTTTCTAGCTTTTGTCGTACCTACAACGCACCACATCTTTCAATGTGTCCTTTTGGGTATACTAAGGGGTGTGGGGTGTTTCAGATCGCTATGAAAGTTGAAACCTTACAATAATCCACCATTACAGATCCGATGGAACTAGTTTCGTCAAAATCCAAGATATCGTCCAAAATATCTATTTTCACATTAATTTAATAAACTAATATTAACTTAATTAAATTACTTTTTCAATCCCAATTTTTATAATTAACAAATTTTATAATTTCTAATTAGACAGATATTAACAATCTTTTTTTAAAACCAAGTTCCCATGTCAAGTTCAACATTAACTATTGTACTAGTTATAGCGTACAAATTTCAATTGAAATAAATTCATTGATTATTAATTTAAATTACAATAAATCCATTTATTTGATTTTTCATCTTATTATTCAATCAATTGTCATCTTGTGGATATAATTACTATTGGTTTATATCTTATTACACTAGTATTCTACAATTATCATCTTAATTCATATTAACCAATATTTAATTACATTCAACTGCAATTGATTTCCAATTTAATTCAACAGATTAAATAAATATGTAACAAATAACAATTGTCACATTTTACTTAATCACATTTATAAGTTTGTTATCTACAAACAAATGTTATAACTATTTACACAACACTCATTTTATCCAATTACTAATTAATTACATATTATTTCACCAATTAATACAACATTTGGTTTATTTCCTTATTTTCAATTTATAAATACATTTATGTTTACAATCATTTCAATTAATTTAAATTTCATCAAAATAATTATCAGTGGCCTTAAATTAACATTATTAAATTTCATTCTGGTTATTTTCTCATTAATAAATCATAAATTTTAATTTTTTCCAATATTGAATTATAAAATCTTATTTAATTCAATGGTTTAATTATCCGAAAAATGCGGGTCGTTACACTCCCCCTTACTCAAAACTTTTCGTCCTCGAAAAAGGAAAGAGGGAACTGAGTAATTAATATATCTTATTCAAAGTATTCAATTTATAAACAATTAAGTTACATAACCAAATAATCTAAATAAAATATATCAATTTATAAAATCAATTAATCTTTTCCTATTCAAGTTAGATTAAAGTTTGAAAAACATTTCTACTTTCACAAAAATTTTCTAAGTCCAAAATTTATGGAAAATTTCGATAGAGTCACATTTATACGGAGAGGTCTAGGAAAAATAATAATATCAATAATAATCATATTTCAAAATAATATATCCCAAACCAAAGGAAAACAATATATTATTGCTATAAAACCGTAATCCGAATACGTACATATTTGTGGGACAAACAACGCTTATTTATGAAACCAAAAGCAGTAGCTATTGCTTCCATAAACCTGCATTTTACTTATATAATCCAAATAGTGAGAATTATGTAAAAGAGAAGTGTTTAAATTGTTTTAATCAATAATAAAACAAACCAACACAAAATAACAACAATCACTTGTAAACAAACCATACAATTCTCACATGCAATCAAAGTAATCAGTCACCCATCCATAACAACCAAAACAAATGGTTTGATCGGGTTCAGAGACTTTTAATCCTACAAAATGATAAATAAACTACTAAGCATACCATACTCTCAATAGTCTTAGATAAAAATTAATAGATTATTCATACATCCTAAATAATTTAAAGTAGCACTTCGCAACCATCCCATAAGCCAAAACAAACAGTAATTCCAAATATCATTTAGATTTATTCTTATTAATCTCCTTTCACATTATTTGCTATTCATCGGTTTCATTCATTCATACATTGTTTACTTTCATTAATTTACGCTCATAACTTACAAGAATTTCATTTCTCATTTATTTATACAATTTAAGTTTTCATTTCATACTTTACATTCATTTTTTTGCGTAAGTTATTTCCATTTCAATTATAAGATTATCCATTATTATGTAATCTTTTTTACAATTTAATTCACCACTAATTGATTATTTCTTTTTCGCATTAATTTCTTCCATATATACTGAATATTAAATCAATTTCTAAATCATTTCAACATTTTCTGAAGTTATAATCATTTAACTAATATGGGATTCACCCTTACTATTAAATCTGATTATAAATAGCTTAAAATGTTAACTTAAGTTAATAATCATTTTCTTATAATATCCACGTTTTCTATATTTTTAATTAGTAACATTCTAAATTATTAACTTAAGTTTATAATAATTTATAACATCAAAATTTTTATTTGTAGAAGGAATTCCATTGAACACTTTCATTACTTATGTTTTACTTGTATAATATTCTATTACATATTCTTATTACATATTCTTATCTAACATTTCAACTTTTAATAATTTGGTAAGTTTTATATATATATATATATATATATATATATATGCCTTTTAGAATGCAATTGAATATTACACTAGTTCATCTTATTCATTTAATTAACAAATGTTCAATAGTTACATTTTCTTATTTTTATAACTTTTAGATTTATAATTTACGAATTTCCAATTTCTTATCTATTTCGTTAATCACTTAGCATCTAATTTCTTATTTTCCATTTTAGAAGTTTCCAATTATTAATATAGTCAAGATTTCATTTTATTATAATAATTGAAATTTCTAATTTACAGAAACTTAAGAACTAAATACCGGGTTTCATTTTCATATCATTTTAAAATAATATATATAATCATATTTTTTATATATCCAAATCATATTTAGAAAAATTAATATTTGTTATCAAAATGCATGTGTAGTAAAACTACTACATCGGTCTTCCCACTTTGAAACTCGAAAATGAACATCGTTGATGCATGCACTCATCACGGAAATTATTTTCCAACGACAGAGAGTGGAGTACATAACTAATTTCCTTTAAAATTTCTTTGTAAAAATTTCTTTCAAATTACATTGACATATTCATCTCATAAAATACTTCTAAATACTATTATATTCCAAAATATTTTGAAATACAATTTCAAAATCCTAGAATAAGTTCTAAATTTTCGATTTATATTCATTTTATTTACAATCCCATTTTTACAACTAATAATTATAAATTTTACTTCCTAACAACAATATATCACATCCAACTTATAAAAATTATGCTTTAATCTATAAAATATAATACGAGGTAAAATTATTTTATTTACCACATTTCAAAATAATATTATGTAGGTCTGCCCTATTTAGTGTTAGAAATCACTATCGGTGCCATAGTGTCCTATGTACCGACCATAATTTATAGATACTAAATAGAACAAATTAACATTATACAAAACCTTTTATAACACTAACAAATACGCTCTCTCATTTATACACACTCAACGACTCATTCTAGGGTATTACTACCGTATTTCTAATGAGTAAGACCCCACAAAGCTGAGATTATTGCTAAACCAAAGCACTGATGCCAAATGTAA
Source organism: Allium cepa (assembly GCA_030765085.1). Taxonomy (NCBI): domain Eukaryota; kingdom Viridiplantae; phylum Streptophyta; class Magnoliopsida; order Asparagales; family Amaryllidaceae; genus Allium; species Allium cepa. Next base: position 377,146,727 of record CM060931.1, read on the forward strand.
TGACCCACCTTTTTGGATGGTTTAAATATACAATAAACCACATATATTAAACTCAGACCATTCAAAAGGGAGGATTGTTATGGGGTAAATATGAAAAAGCAGAGAAAAAACAAAACATAAAATCTCACAGCAGAATGACAAACCATAATAGTCAAATAAATAGTTCATGAAGCTGTTTTACAAATAACATTTGATTACACTTTTATAATAAAGAATCAGAGTACATATAGTAGGAATAAATAAATAAATGCAGCGAAACAACATGATGCAGTGGGATAAATAAAATAAATAATAATAGTATACAATCTTCGTCTTCATCCTCCAGAAATAAGGTCTTCAATACACTGAAATGCTCAGACTGACCCGAGCGAATTGAAAAGACAAAACACTCAAGTGAGAACTAAAAGATCTTATGTAAGTTAAATTAACAGTAAATAAATATAAGTGTAACAACGTCAGAGATGTTTATGGGGTTTGACATCTCCTATCCAATGTCTAACGTGAGTGCACTAACTTAAGAGATGTTCGGGATTACCATCTCCTAAGGATCCGTTAAACTATCTACTATATAGTACAATTTGCTATTATAATATGTCTACAGTGAAGTAAAGTATTAAAATAGCGTTAAGGTGTTACCCATATCCCTCTTAACACATTTTATATATTCTCATAGTTTATACAACCGTAAGCTCCACCAAACTGGTGGTTTACCTAGAAGGCGCTCCATAGGAACGGTACAAAACAAACTCATAGTGTGCGCAATAAGGCATGTGACAAGGCACGCGAGCCAATGCTCGGGGTAGGATACTACCGTTTTGCGGATCTGGACTGGTGGTAACACATAGCAGCTACTACCGTCCACCTCGAAACACACTCTCAAATCAAATCAAAGAGTGGCCACCAAATCAATCACAAAGTCATAATATGGTATTGAAGAAATGTGTCTGATCGGAGGTGCGACCTCACTTGGCCCGGCATGGCTCTTGTTTTAGTTGCATCAAGCAAACTCACAAGAGTCAGGGCTATGATAATACCTCATACATAATCGTTCACCAAACCATCCTACATCATTCTGGAATCTCTATCATATACACAGTGGTTAAAGTGGTTTTCGGTATTGGTAGAGGGTATGACAATATCTGATCCCGGTCTCTTTAAACACCAAACGTTATTTCACACCGGATGATCCTTTATATTTCCAAAACTGATTCATAATTGATATCAAAATATCATATTCTCAAAACCATATTACTTTCAAAATTTTATTTATTTTTAAAATCATATTCATTTTCGAAATCATATCACCTTTGAAATCATATTTTCAAATCATCATATTTACTCAAAAGGTGTCATTTCACTAGAAAAATATCATTGAAAATCCCAACTTAGGTTATAACATCATTTAATCATATTTATTTTAAATTTAAGGATCTAATTTAAACAATTCATCTTTACACAATCTGAAATTTAGCAAATAGTTTATATAGCTGTAAATAGTTTAGCATAGTTTAAATTAAATTTCAAATAGTTAAAATACTCTAAAATAGTTTAAAAATAGATTAAAATGGTTTAGGTGGATTTAAGAAAGGTTAAATAGATTTAAAATAGCTTAAATAGATTAGAATAGTTTAAATAGATTTAAAATAGATGAAATAGATTTAAAATGATTTAAATAGATTTAAAATAGATTAATTAGATTTAAAATGATTTAAATAGATTTAAAATATATTAAATAGATTTAAATTAGATTAAAATTGGTAATTAGTTTTAAATAGGTTAAGATTGATTAAATTGGATTAAATAGATAAAATAGGTTAAAATAAGTTTAATAGTTTAAATTGATAAAAATAGATTAAAATAGTTTAAAATAGATTAAATTAGTTTAATAGTATGAAAATCTTAGCAATCAGGATTTACAAATGATATATTTAAAATAGTTTATATTAAATAATAAATTTGAAACAATATCAAAGTATACTATTTCTTTCATTTCAATATCTCTTTAAAAACATTTAATTAATATCGATTCCAAATTTGTGTTCGAACTATAAATTTAAACTATTCAAATTTAGAAGATGTCGAAGATTAAACATCTAAATATTTCACTAACTCAATTTTGATAAATTTTATTTATACTTCAAATCTAACTTTAAAATTTCCACTTAAACCAATTCCAATTTCAACATTTAAAACTTCGATTTTCGAAAATAATTCATTTTATATAAATCAAGATTTTTTTTCAAATATTATCCAACTAAATTCAAATTTTATGGATCTAAAATCATTTAATTTAACCAATCTATTGTCTGTGTATAATTTTCTACACTATGGTCAAGTGATACGAATATTTACCATTTCAATCCGCAAATATTTTGTATTTACGGATATATAACATTTCAACCCGCTATCCGGAATAAAAATTTAAAATCCATAAAAATTGCTTGAGTCTATCATTTCAACCTATAACGATTTTTCCTTAATCTATAGATCATTTGGATATGTATCATTTCAACCCATAAGAAACTTGCAGTTTTATAAAAATATAAAAATATAACATCCAGTCATCCAATATCAAACAATCAAACATACATCACAACCACCATTCCATCATCTAATAAATAACATCAATTAATTGATTATCATCAACAGGTATTCTATTGACAATTAAATTCAATATTAAATTCAATGACGATTAAATGTAATAAAAGTTATATTTAACTTGAATGACAACTTAAATATACCAAACATCAACCAATCAATTTCTAATCACATCATAAATTAAATTTAACTAACATAAGTTAATTTAGTAGTTGTGAGTGGGTTAAAACACTCACCTTTGTTTTCAAATCAATTTGATATCCGAATGAGGGCCCAAATTTCAGTATTCTCAGAATTTATCCAAACCAGTCCTTAGACATCCAAAATTCCAATACGATCCCATTGGAGCAAACTGCACGTGGATCTGAATTCGTATGCAAAAGATATAATCATTAGAAGGTTTGAAATCGATATTTAAATAAAATAAAATAAAATAAAACGAGGGTTACCCATTTACTAGCGGCTCCGTCACCGCCCAAGAATCTCACACACGAAACCCTAATCATTTAACTCCGAAATCACATGCGTGAACAATCTATAGCCACCGACCTTTGACTGGAATTTGCTGCAGCCTAGTCGAGTTTCACCATGATCGAACGTCGCCATCCAGATCTCCAAGCTCAAGCGCTTCCATCCCAGGTGGTGAGACCACCTACACCTTAGCCTAGTGGTGTCCACTGCCATTGCTTTATTTGAATTGTCTGGAGAATCCTGAAGCCTCCAGCACCAACAAACACCACCCTAATGGCCTACTCGATACCAGCTTCCCAATGTCGATTGCCGATCGTCGATCGGGCGAAGATCCACTGTTGGATCAAAACCCTAGCAAATGGGCGGCTGAAACAAAATCACTGTTTTTTGGACAAACGGGTGTTCGATTGCAAAAATAAATTGCACCAGTGGATTATGCTCATCGAGGGCTTCGAAACGGTATATAATATTTCAGGTTTGTTGGCGTTCGAATTTTTTCGAAATTGATTCCGATTTGAATTTGGATTTGGGGATTTCTGGTTTTTAACCATTAAGAAGAGAGGAATGACAAAAAATTTAGTACGTACAGGAATAAGAAAATGACTACTAGGGTTTGGGAAACAAGACTATTTATATGGACAAGCCCCGATAAGAAAGAATAGCATATCGAATTAGTTCGAAACGACAATAATGACCTGAAAAGCCCGTTCTACTTTCGGACCAAAAGCAGGTCATCCCATATATCAAAATAAGTATTTTTGATATTTTTAAATTCATTGGAACTTGTTTCGAATCCCAATTCCATTGTATGTAGAAGTTAGCTTTTAAACCAGCTCATTTCAATTAAATTTAGTTAAATTGATCTCAACGCGTTTTGAGCCCGCATGATCAAATGACAAGTCCGATTGCTACGAAACTAGAAACCTTACAATAATTCACCATTATAGATCCGATGGAACTGGTTAGGTTGAAATCCGAGACAGCGGCCAAAATGGCTATTTTCACGTTAATTAAACTACTTTTTTAATCCCAATTTTTATAATTAACAAATTTTATGTTTCTAATTACACAGAAATTAACAATCTTTTTTAAAACCAATTTCCTATGTCAAGTTCAATATTAATTGCCGCACTAACTACAGCGTTAAAATTTCAATTGAAATAAATTCATTAGTTATTAATTTAAATTCCAATAATTCCAATTATTTGAGTTTTCATCTTATTATTCAATCAATTGTCATCTTATGGATATAATTAACATTGTTTTGTATCTTATTACACCAATATTCTACAATTATCATCTTAATTCATATTAACTAAATATTACATGTAATTGCAATAGATTTCCAATTTAATTCAAGAGGTTAAATAAATCATAACAAATGACAATTGTCACATTTTACTTAATTTAATCATATTTATAAGTTTATTATCCATAAATAAATGTTATAACTACTTACACAACACTGATTTTATCCAATTACGAATTAATTACATATTATTTCAACAGTTAATACAACATTTGGTTTATTTCCTTAGTTGCAATTTATAACCAAATTTTATATTTACAATCATTTCAATTAATTGAAATTTCATTAAAATAATTATCAATTACCTTAAATTAACATTAATAAATTTCTTTTTAATTATTATTCTCTTTAATAAATCATAAATTTTAGTTTCTTTCAATATTATATTACAAAATCTTATTAAATTCAATATTTTAATTATCGAAAAATGCGGGTCGTTACACCTGACTAAGCTAACCGGAAAGGACATCAAGTTTGTTTGGTCCGATAGATGCGGGGAAGCATTCCTTAAGTTAAAGCATTTATTGGCCAATGCATCCGTGTTAGTTGTGCAAGATCGTAATTAAGGGTTGTGGTTTATACAGATGCACTAGGACTGGATTACGTGCTGCATTAATATAGAAGGGTAAGGTGATTGTCTACGCTTCTCGATAGCTCGAACCACATGAAGTACGATATCCAACCCATGATTTAGAGATGGCAGCGGTAATCTTTGCATTGAAAGTATGGAGACATTATCTTTTATGAGGAAGATTTGAGTTGTACACGGATTATAAGTCTTTAAGGTATTTATTTTCTTCGAAGGAGTTGAATATGAGACAATAGAGGTGGCTAGATTTTTAGTAGCTTATGACTTCAGCATAGAGTATACACCGGGTAAAGGTAATAAAGTAGCATATGCTTTTAGCAAAAAGCATCAGAATGTGGTGTTGGCTATGTTGGTAGGATAGAAGGATCTAGAGGCACTGACTACCTGTAGTGTGCAGCTAAGGTGGACTGCTAGTACTAGTCAAAGTACAACTATGTTATCATGTTTAGAAGTTCGACTAGTTTTGATCAAAAGAATTGCTGCCAAGCCGGATGATCCAGTATTAGGCGAGAAAATTAGAGGACCTGAGGTTGGAATTGAGATTGATGATCTGAAAGATTTTGGCCTTGACCAGAAGGGATGGTTTAAAAAGAAGGGACGGTTGTGTGTTATAAATGTTAGAGACATAAGGAAAGAGATTCATAAGGAATGCCAGCGATCGAAGTTTACGATTCGTCCTGGAGGAACCAAGATGTATCAAGATATGAAGAGAAGTTTCTTCCGGGAAGGTATGTAGAGGGATATTGGCTTATAGGTAAAGCAATGTTCGAATTGCCAGTAAGGAAAAGCCGAACACCAGAAGCCGAATGGGTTGCTTCATCTTTTAGGTATACTAGTTTGGAAATGGGATTCAATATCCATGGACTTTATTTTAGGTTGCCAAGGTCGAATTGAGGAAAAGAGAGTGTACGGATTATAGTGGATAGATTGACCAAGAGCGTCCATTTCCTTCCCATTAAGTCAACCAGGACAGTACCTATTTTGGCTAAATTTTTTATGAAGAACATAGTTAGACTGCATGGTATTCCTAGTTGTATAGTCAGTGACATAAATACATTGTTTACTAGCGAGTCTAGAAAAGTCTATAGGAAGTTTTAGGTACCAACTTAAGATGAGTACCACTTATCACTCTCAGACAGTTGTGCAGACAAAGAGAGTCGATAATGTACTCGAGGATTTATTGAGAGCTTGCGTACTAGATTTTAGTTGATCATGGGAAGATCACTTGCACTTGGTTAAGTTTTCCTATAATAATAGTTATTAGACTAGTATAAGAATGGAGCCTTTCGAAGCTTTATATGGAAGGCCATGCAAGTCACTAGCATGTTGGTTGGAAACCAAAGGCAGAATAGTCTTAGGTCCAGATTTAGTAAGAGAAGCAACAGAGAAAGTTGAGTTAATTCGAAGTAGGATAAGAGAAGCTCAACCTAGACAGAAAAGTTACGCAGACAGAAGGCATAAGGATCAAGAGTTCTCAGTTGAAGATAAGGTTTTCATTAAAGTATCATCGATAAAGGGTGTTGTACATTTTGGAAAGTCAAAGAAACTGGCATCGAGATATACTGGACCGTTCCTAATTATAGAGAGGATCGAAAAGCTTGCGTATCGAGTAGAGTTACCGAGCAGTTTTGCAGGTGTCCATAACATTTTTCATGTTTCTCACTTTCAGAAGTATGTCTATGATCCAGTGATTACTATCACTTCGTGCATTGCAAGATTTAGTAGTCGAACCAGATCTTCCTTTTGTTAGGCAACTAGTTCGAGTTGTAGTGAGAGATGAGAAGTGGTTAAGGAAAACTATAGTCAAGTTAGTGAACGTTCAGTGGAGCGACAGCGAGAAAGACTGTACTTGGGAGACAAAGGACATGATTAGAGATACTTATCTTGATTTGTTATAAGGGTATGTACTATAGTTGATATATATAGATTGTTTGCTAGTTAGATAGATTAGTATTATTGTAATGTTACAGATGGTTGCATGGTTGATATGCTTAGTATTTAGTCCTTACTGAATTTCGAAGACGAAATTCTTTAAGAAGGGGACCCTGTAATACCCCTTATTTTAATTAACATTATTCAGGATATTTAATTAGATAAATTAAATAGAATAATGTGATGATTAGAGTGATATGAGAATTGAGATTTGAAAATAAGTAAGGTCGTGCCTTAACCAAATAAATACATAAGATTATTTTATAACTTAAGCATATACTTGAATAGGGAAAGGGTAATATTGGAATAAATAAGCCTATATAACCCCTAAACCCTTATTCCTTCTCATTCATGTTTTCATAAAATCAAAAAAATCAAAGAGCTCAAGAAAAGGCTGGCCATTAATGTGAGTCAGCGGAATAGGGATCTAAAGGCTAAATTAACACTTGGGGGGGAGGGGGGTAAATAGTGTTTAATGGATTATATGAATATTATTCAAATTCTTTAAGATTTTACTTCGAATAATGGAATTAACAATCACAGAATCAAAGTGTAGATAAAAGTAAATGCTGTAAAGGTAAAAAGGAAGAACACGCCAGGATTTTATAATGGTTAGGAGTTACCCTACATCCCGTCATGCATAATTTCTTATACAGATTTCTTTCCGACTGATAAATGCAAATACAATCTCGATTTCAAGGCTACGGGACACACCCTTCAGAATCCCAGCCTCTGGGTAAAGCCGCTTGATTTTCGGGCCACAAGCACACCCACTAGATTTATGGTCTACTAAGCACACCCAATTGATTTAAACAGGATATAATCACCACATACTTGGATTTCAGGGATACCAAACACACGACAGAGTATAAGAGTATTATTTGATAGTGTTTACAGACTCAGATCTTCGACCATGATTACTATTGATCCTACAACTCTTGAATAGCACTTTGATCTTGAAAGAGATGAAAGAAATCAGAGAGTGTAAGAAAGAGAATCAAACTAGTAATGACTGAATTCGATTCTGATTGGATTTCGAAAAAGTTTCGAAAAAAAATTACTTTAGAAATCAAGAGAGTTAGAGGAGGAGAGAAAAATAAGAAAGTAGTTAATTAAAATTCATCTGGAAATCCAGTATGTACAGGGAAACAATGGTCATGTTCATTCATGAAGAGATACGACAAAAAGACACTTCCATTTAAAATTTGAATTTTTAAATTTACGGCTAGTATGTCGACATATAGGATTTGGAGGATTTGGATATGTCGACATATCCTTCATAAAATTGAAAAATACCTTATAAATGTAATTTTGAAAATCCGTTGCTTTGTAAAATAATTTGATACTTTGTAGAATCATTTAAATATAGTTTATATAAATTTTAGTCAAAATATAACTTAAAAAACATTATAAAATAATTTTGAAAATTTAATAAGAATATTCAATATAACATAATAATATATAAAATAAATATAGTTATAAAGTATTGAAGTATAAACAAAAATTCAGTATATATAAACATTAAAACACTAAAATAATATCTTTGTAAGTATCAAAGATTTGAAAATCATTTTTGGAAATATTTTAAAAAGATTATTTTAAAAACAGAATATTTGAAAAACAATTTAAAACAAAACTAGAGAAGTCGAGAGAGATCAGGAAAGTGCTATCAATGGTTTAACATTAATTCTACGACTCTATAACTTATTTGGAATAACTTGAAACTCGAACTCTTCAATACTCGTGAGTCTTCATTCTTGAACTCTTGAAACTTTATATCGGCATCTTGAATCTACTCTTTATATCAGCATCTTAATACTGCACAGTCTTCTTAATCGATACATGTCTAATATCCTACACTATATAATATATATCTTGTATAATGTCCTATAGTTGTTATCATCAAAACTAATACTTAAGGTACTAATAATTAACTACCATCTAAATCATAGAAATCAAGTAGAGATTCAAGGAGGAAAGCTAGGAAATTAAGCAATAATCAAATCTCAAAATACATTATCCAAAAAGGTGAATAATAATCTAAATCCATCTCATTTTCATTATTTTATGATTGATTTGGTTCTCTTTAGATTTAAAACCAAATGTATGAATGATGATATGCCATGATTAGTGTTTGCCATATTTTTATTTAAATGATGAGTTATGAGAATTTTACATAGAAATTTTACATGATTTTAAGAGTAAAATCACAACAAATGATTTCTAAATGCTATGATTTTCGAATATATTGTTTAAATCCAAATTTTGGACATGAGCTTTTAATTTGCGAAATTTTTCAATATGATAGGAATTTATTATGAATTTCCTAAGTTTAAATAGGCATAAATTCGAGTTTAATTTATAAATGACAATTAAATGTGGGTTTTGGGCCCGAATATTCTATATCTCAAAAGAAATATAATTTTGGAATTAATATGAATTTTGAGATTTTCCCCCATGTAATTTTGAATTATGGAGAATTATTTATGCTAGAGTATGCATATAAAAGTTTAATTAATTATGGTTAGTAATTAATTATTTGAAATAATATTTTGGATCTTCGAAATAGGATGCGACGGTTTTTCAGTAAAGAGAACCGATAAAGTTTTGCTAGCCAATAAGCTTTTGAGAAATTATACAGGTTTGGTGAAAAGTAATTCCTTTTTATAGTAATTTCACAGTATTTTCTATTAATTACGGTTTTGCCATGTCGACATTGGCTAGGTCAAGCCATCACTCACCACAACCTAGAGTCGTCGATGTGGAATCAGGCAATTCTGCATGATGCAAAGAGTTTAACATAAAGTGGATAGGGTTTGGTTCTCGTCGAGGCTAAAATAGAAAAGGCAAAGAGATGGTTTTCGACATGACGATGTTGATATTTATTCATGATGCATTTTATACTAAGAGGCTTGTTGTCGCTTTTTATATACGAGAAAGAATATTATTGCATATACCATTCAATGTTTTGCCTCGTCGACCTAGATATTCATCGACCTATGCCGCTTTAAACTAGCCTTTGAGCCAAACCCATGCTTTATATTATCATCGAGCCTTGACAGGCTGCATCTAACTTGTCGACAAGTTTACCCTATGCCGTTTTCAATATTGTTATCGAGCTTTGTCAATGCCTTTAACTAGTCTTTGAGTTTTTAAGTAAGTGGATAACCTATGTATCAGGAGGATCGTCGACTTCATTGTCATCGAGGCATGATGGCACACATTTAGTATTCGAGTTTTAATTGACGGAAAACCTCGTGCTTTTACTTCAACATGATATTATACCGACGTTGACCAAATTAAGATGTTTTGAAAGTAATAACCATATATCATTTTCAATCATTTACATGGAAATATAAAAATGGTTTTATAAAATGGATTTAAAATTTGAGAATATGAAGAGATGATTTCCTTGTTAATTTTGAGGTTGAAGGTATTAACCATATTTCCTTAAGAAAATAATCACAAGGAATTAAACTATGGTGTTTATATTATTATGTTCATTTGACCAGTCATTATAAATGCTATTGTTATCATATTTACTTCGTTGTTGATCCATAACTGCATTTGAGGTATTACAGACAGAATAACCAACTAGGACCCAGTAGTAAGTATAAATTTACTTAACTTATGTGTTAGTAGAATTGCATCCAAGATGTCAAATAGACCAGAACATAAGATGCCCTGAATTGATCAAAAGATTATTGAGTTAGATGGGTTTTTAGTTAGACCATGAAAACTATGTTATGAGAAATGTTATTGGTAGGGACCAATAGATTCTAAGTGATCACGTGAAAACTATGTCTAGAATATGTTTTTGATAGAGATCAATGGGTTCACAATTAGCCTATGAAAACTATGATTTGAGAGATGTTATTGGAGAATCCAATGGGTTTATAGTGATCCCATGAAAACTATGATTGGATAAAGTTATTATAGAAACCAATAGGTTCATAGTGATCCTATGTAGACTATGATTGGATAAAATTATTGATAGAAAGCAATTGGTTCATAGTGATCCCATAAAAACTATGAAACCGATCGGTAGTCTGTAATGGAACCGGTTATGAGTCAGCCTAAAAAAACTAATAGGTTAATAGTAACCTTAGAAACTATAAATTGAGACAAATAGTCAGATAAATTGGGGTGAGAAATCCAGGGCTTATTGAAGTTTTGAATATCATCATATTATGTTATGTTTTAACCATTGTGGATGCGGGTGCACAGTATATGATTATTGTATTATGTTTAAGATACTAGTAACGGGAAAATTCGTTCTGCTTAGTAGGGTGGTCTCATTAGATTTCTAGTTGGTCTGAGATAGTAGATTACTATTCACACTAGACTTTTTGTCTGGCTTGAAGTTTTTTCTTTTCCCCTTAAACTCTCACGTACTTATTTGATAGATCGTGAGTAAGGGTTTCTCAAGTTCTCGTTAGACGAATAAGCTTTCAGAGACGTGTAGGAGGCAATCTAGTTGAGCCATATATCTATTTTCTGATGTATTTTGATTCTGCTTTTGGTTGTAATGGCAAGTTGTATTAAATGCTAAATATTTGACTCTCATCACTCAAGAGGCATCTTTATATATCGCTCTTGGAATATGTTGTAATAATTATATATTCTCTGAATGTGGTATGTGAATTAAGATTATGTAATGAAATTGAAATCTTATTGTGAAATGGGATGAAAAAATTTATTTTTAAAACTTTGTTGAATTTCCATATTCATATGTTTCTGGTATTATCAAAATAATGAACGTAGCTACATTTTGTCATCGGATATTAGTAACTATGGATGACTGCCACATCCGTAGCACTTAGTTTTGGGTCTCAAAATGGGGGATGCTACGGTAGGATAATGTGAGAACTGATTTTTTTTTTGAAGTTGATCCCGCAACATTAAAAATTCATGGAAATTTGATTATTTTGATGTAGCAGCTATGCTATCTCTCGATATTTCTTGCATATTTAAGAACAAATAACATAATTAGTCTAAGGATGAATGTGGTAGAATTAGAGGAAGCAACATGTTTCTCTTGAATTATTAAACATACTATTACTTATGATGTGAGGAGATATATTTATACCCCTATTGAACAACAATAAAATTCCCATAACAGTGTCTAATGAAAAGAGAAGACACATCCAATACAAACCTAAAGTAATCGAGCAATTGGTGAAAGAAATGATCTCATATAAAATGAATAAGACCAAAGAGAACTTCACAGGTCCACTTTCTAAATGATTTACAAAGGAAGTTAGTCCTTGAGTAATCAAGTAGAATGGGCCTCGAGCCTAAAGTAGAGAATACTTCGATAAGAATTTGAGACTCTTTGTACTTAGTATATCCATAACCAGTTTTAGGTGGTGCTTTTAAAACATACTTCATGGATTCCACTATTTAATATGATTTTGGGAATTTTTTTATATGATCCATAACCAGTTTTTGGTAGTACTTTTGAAAACACACTTGATGGATTCTTCTATTTGATATGAGTTTGAGATTGTACTTTATAATCCATAACTAGTTTTTGTTGGTGCTTTTGAGATGCACTTAATGGATCCATCTATTTAATATGAGTTTGGGATTCATTGTTTTTTATAATCGATAACCAACTTAGGACGGACTTTTGAGACGCACTTGTTGGATTCTACTATTTGATATGAGTTTGGATTTTTTTATTATATATATAATCCCTAACTAATTTTTTGTAGTGCTTTTGAGATGCGTTTGATGGATTCTACTTTTTGGTATGAGTCTGAGTTTCTTTACTTTTTTAATCTATAACTAGCTTTTGTTGGTTTTCAAGATGCATTTGATGGTCCTTCAATTTGATATGAGTTTGAGCTTCATTGTTTTTTATAAAGTTCATGATGGTGCTTTTGAGATGCAGTTGATGGATTCTATTATGTGATATGAGATTGAATTTTCTATTTTTTTTATATAATGCATAACCAGTTTTTGGTGGTGCTTTTGACACACGCTTGATGGATTCTAGTTTTTGATATGAGTTTAATCTTCTTTGCTTTTATATGATCCATAACCAATTTTTTCTTATGCTTTTGGGATGCACTTGATGGATTCTTCTATTTCCTATGAGCTTGAGTTTCTTTATTCTTATATTATCTACAACTAGTTTTTGATAGTGCTTTTGAGACGCATTTGATGGATTCTACTTTTTGATGAACATAATCCATAACCAATTTGGGTTTATTCTTTTGAGATGCACTTGATTGATTCTTTAATTTGATATGATTTTAAGTTTCTTTGTTTTTATGTAGTCCATAACCAGTTTTCTTGGTGCTTTTGAGATGAACTTGATCGATATATCGATTTAACTTAATTTGAGCTTGTTTGATCTTTTCAAATCCATAATGGTATTAGTTATGCTTTTGAAACACACTTGACGGATTTCACTGACTTATTTGAGGTTATGCCTTATTACTCATGTATAGTTCATAACTAGTATCGGTGGTTCTTTGGAGACACGTTTGATAAATTATGTTTGTTTATTTTTTTGAGGTTAAGCCTTTTGCTCTTGATGAATATATAACTATAAGTGGTTGTGCTAGAGTGGAGCATTTGATGGAAGCCTACTTGAGTGTGTAGGTGGGTCGCTATCCATAAGAGATTTAAGCTATCTAGAGCAATCTTGACTTCCCATGGTATGTGCATGACCATTAAAAGTGTATATTTATCGTGGAGTTTGTAGGAATTGAAAGTGTAGTAGATGATTTGAAATCTCAACCAAAATCTTTATAGTTCAATAAGAATTCGCAACATAGATTAAGTTTTAAACTCATTTCTTTATGTATCAATTTAATCGAAAGACAATCGTACTTACCGTTTGAAACATTTTTCTTGCCCAAATTATTTTTGGTAGAGTTAGGGGTATGCCCTAGAGGAAATTATGTAATTTTTACATATATCTAACTTGAAAAATAATTTGTTCGAAATAAAAGGTGCTTTAAGTATATTATATACTTGACATAGTGTATTATGTTAATCGAGTAATTAAATTAGAAGTATATTTAACAGAAAATCCATAAATGATAGATATTTGTGATAATAGTTGCAATATGTTATATCATGAGTTATTTATCACAATCAAATAAACATACCATTTTCAATATTCCTACTCAAGCTGTATTGAGGCTGGAGATCGATGCATCCACTGTGATTAGAATACGTAACACTCACCAAATGTTGGATAATGTATGACTCATGGCCATTGGGGGTACCAAGGAGTTACGTATTGATAGTTATACAACTAAGTCCGAAGGAACTTATTAGAGAATGGATTCCAAGAAATGACGAGGCTACTGGAGTACCGCTTACCACAGTACACCTTAAGAAAAATATACCACGGGCCACACATGGACCCCCTACTAACACGGGACTGACTTACCCCTTGCTGGATAGTACTGGCTATGTCATCACCATGGTTGCTTTGCAACCTTTTTTCATGAGCATACATGCACATACCAATTCCGTAAGTATCAATCTAGAAGGGAGATGCCCAGAACCCAATGGGTGCGACCCACATATTCTTGTCGCATATCCCATGATTTAGTCATTCCTGGTTATGATGCTTGAGGCGACGTTTTACCTTTTCTGCGAATCCCACCTGGAATGCTAACTACTCTCTAGGCAATAATGCAAGGCCATCATTTATCCATACAAGTTGTTCAAGATATGAACAACCAAAGGCACTTGTTCTACTACATCCTTTTTAGAATGACCCTTTGAATTAATAACAAGTAGCCCTTGTACTTCAAAGAGCTCTGTTTTCAATTCGAACGCTTAAGCTGGTTCGAAGTGGTTTTCAGATAACTCATGTTTATCCAATCCTAGTCTCTCCAAATGAACAACCGATAGTTTTCAGTAAACTTGTTTCTGTTTCTTTTGGGAATAAAAAGCCAATACATAAAAGTAGAGATCACCTACTAATTTTTTAAAGGGATGGATTTCCTTATCATTTTTCCTACAAGAACACAACGAGTTTATACATACATTATAGCATCCCTAACTATAATTGTAATGACCCAGAATTTCTGTCATTTGAAATTCGTATATTTAATTGATTTTAAATATGCAAAGCAAGTTTTAAAAGATGAATAACTTATATTCCAAATATCGTGATTTAATTGGATAATTATATCCCTATCAACAACGTTAATTACTCGTGTTGACTAAAATCCATATACCACTCAACAAACCATTCATCACAATATAAAATAATTTATATTCACTAACAAATACGCGCTTGTATATATTATTACACTCAAACTCATTCTAGAGTACTACTGACTCTATCTCTAATGAGTAATACCCAATAGAGCCATAGTTGTCGCTTAACCATAAGCTCTGATACCAAATGTAACGTACGCGATTTTTCGTTGCCGAAAAACCGAATAGTTAGGGTTTTAAGAAAAAGAAAGAGGCGGAAAAAGAGAGAAAAAGACAGAAGAAGAGAGAAAAGAAAATAGAACGGAACAGAAAACAACAGAACAACATCAGAATCTCACAATCGCAGCGGAACAACATATAATAAATAAATGAATAATCTTTAAACAAAGAACTATATCAGTTATTACATTACATTACATTACATTACATCATATCATCTGAGTGTACAACAACAAACAGCGGAAAAGAAATACTATATACTAGTAATACGCCATGCCATCCAGCTTGCCTCCGGCAAATCCTGAATTCCAGAATATCCTGATAAACCTTAACTCTTGACTGCCCGTGTGGAAATTGGTGGGCACCCAGAGTTTAGGAAGGAAAACAATAAACTCTGATTGCTACGAAAATTGAAATCCGATAATAACTAACTATTCCGGATCCAATGGAACTGGTCTCGTCCAATTCTGAGACTGTTTGAAAATTGGTTATTTTTCAGTCGATAATTAAATATTAAAATATTCAATTTTCATAGATTAACTCCAAATTCAATTTTAAAAGTTCTATAACTCCAACATGATAAAATAAAATTTTACAAATAATTTTCAATCATATTTAATCCAATTTTCAATTATTTCTGTATTTTCAACTATTAAATTATCGATTTAATTATCCAATTAAATCCAATTATTCGAAATAAAATTTATTTGACTCATAAATTTCACTTATTAATATTTAAATTCAATTAAATATTCGAATTTAAATTATCAAAAATTCTGGGTCGTTACAGACTTCCCCCCTTAAAAGAATTTCGTCCTCGAAATTAACAAGTAAGAAAAGTTACAGAATCTATTAACTTTCCCAAAATCCATAGTTAAACTTCTTACAATACTTTACTAAGTTTTCAAATCATACTTAGTTATCCTTTTCAAAAACAACTACTATTGTTTTACTTCCAATTCTAAATCAAAGTTATAGTTTTCACAAATTTCCCAATTTTCTCAAAAAATTTCTAACGCCTTAAATCTTCGGAAAAATTCGCCATAGTCTCCTTTGCGCGGCTCGATCCGAAAAAAAAATGACAGTATATATATCACAAATATACATCTCATCAAGTGATGAGGCATCCCGCAGGGAAAAAAGTGTAAAAGTACGGTATGTAATCCGAGATATGTACCTTATTTATTATTAGCGAGCATATACGGCTAATATAGCGCGAAAGCGAGCTCCAAAAGCGAAGCAACGCCATCCGCACCTACTAAACACTCAACAACAACATGAGAATCATGCATATATGAAAATAGTATCAATATACAACATATAGCAACATTTATATATGCCAATATAGCAAATGCAACTAAAGCAACAAATGCAAACATCAACCAACTATCATCCATAACCAAATCAATATTCATTCATATTCTCATTAATATTTAATGAATTGGTTTCCAATTAATTCACATTAACATTGGACTTTACTAACATTCATTCATGTCCAATTTCAATTAGTTTGCATTTACTAATTTACATTCAAGTTGGTTCATTTCCAAATCAAATTTCAATTCTATTTAACTTTTTACCAAAGCTAAATTTATTAACTCCTATCATAAGTTCAAAACTTATTTCACTTGTATTCATCATCTTATAAGTTATACAACTTATATTCAACAATTACTACTTGGATTTTATTGATTTACTTATACTTCCTTTAATTTAACTTCATCCTTTTAGTTAAATTTATTCTATCGAAATTCAATTTGTATAAGTTATCAACTCATTTATCATTTCCATAATATTTAAATAGGATTCCAGAGTCCTTTCAATCTTTCAAAACCATTTTTGAAATCAATTCAATTATCTTTTGAATTTCAAAACCCAAACTCAAAATTTTCCAAACAACTTTTATTTAAAACAATTTGGCAGCAATCTCTCTTTTGGAAACCCGAAAATGAATTCTAATGATGTGGCCATCATCATCAGGATTATTTTCCAGCGACCGAAAAGAGTTTAGAGCTTTAATTTCTCCAAAACAATTTTCCAAAATATCAAATCCTTTCAAAACACTTCTCTGGAATTTATTTTCAGATTATAAATCACATTTATAAATCTTTTACTTATATAATTTCACTTCTTATATATAAGATTATTTCACAAGTGTAAATCATTTTAATTATAATTCCACACTTATAATTTATTTGTTTATACCATTCATTCTTTTTCAACTGTTGTTTTTATTTAACTTATTCAACAACCAAACAATCAACTATATACTTTAATAATTCTGAAAAATTATTCCCTTATATATAGAATATAATCAAGGTAAAATTATTTCATTTACCCAATTTAAAACAATATCGTGTCGAATTGTTCTATTCAAGTGTTTAGAGATCCCAATCAACAACGTTAATTACTCGTGTTGACTAAAATCCATATACCACTCAACAAACCAATCATCACAATATAAAACAATTTATATTCACTAACAAATACACGCTCGTATCTATTATTACACTCAAACTCATTCTAGAGTACTAGTGACTCTATCTCTAATGAGTAATACCCAACATATCCATAGTTGTCGCTTAACCATAAGCTCTGATACCAAATGTAACGTACGCGATTTTTCGTTGCCGAAAAACCGAATAGTTAGGGATTTAAGAAAAAGAAAGAGGCAGAAAAAGAGAGAAAAAGACAGAAGAAGAGAGAAAAGAAAATAGAACGGAACAGAAAAACAACAGAACAACATCAGAATCTCACAATCGCAGCGGAACAACATATAATAAATAAATGAATAATCTTTAAACAAAGAACTATATCGGTTATTACATTACATTACATTACATTACATCATATCATCTGAGTGTACAACAACAAACAACAACAAACAGCGGAAAAGAAATACTATATACTAGTAATACGCCATGCCATCCAGCTTGCCTCCAGCAAATCCTGAATTCCAGAATATCATGATAAACCTTAACTCTTGACTGCCCGTGTGGAAATTGGTGGGCACCCAGAGTTTAGGAAGGAAAACAATAAACTCCGATTGCTACGAAAATTAAAATCCGATAATAACTAACTATTACGGATCCAATGGAACTAGTCTCGTCCAATTCTGAGACTGTTTGAAAATTGGCTATTTTTCAGTCGATAATTAAATATTAAAATATTCAATTTTCATAGATTAACTCCAAATTCAATTTTAAAAGTTCTATAACTCCAACATGATAAAATAAAATTTTACAAATAATTTTCAATCATATTTAATCCAATTTTCAATTATTTCTGTATTTTCAACTATTAAATTATCGATTTAATTATCCAATTAAATCCAATTATTCGAAATAAAATTTATTTGACTCATAAATTTCACTTATTAATATTTAAATTCAATTAAATATTCGAATTTGAATTATCAAAAATTCTGGGTCGTTACAAATGATGTCAGAGAACTTTTAAAATTGGATTAAAAGTTGAATTATAAAAATTGAATATTTTAATATTTAATTGACGAGCAAAAATAGCCATTTTCAAACAGTATCGGATTTCGACGAAACTAGTTTCATTGGATCCGTAATGTTAAATTATTATAAGATTTCAAATTTCGTGTCAATCGGATTTGCAGTTTGTCCGGGGCAAGCTAAAACGCGTAGAAATCGGTTTAAGTGAATTTTAAATTTAAATAGTCGATTTGAAAACCTATATTCCAAATATGATCGAATTGGCTCCCGATATATATTCCATTACATTCGGAATAAGGGTAAAATATTATAAATTCCAGGCGGCATGCTTCTTTCGAGTTTGAAAATTTTTCAATGAATAGTGTCACAACATTTTCTATATAAGGCCATATTTTTCACCATTTTTCACAAAACCCTAATGGGCTAGGGCTAGCCGCCATTGACATTTCAATGGCCAGAAAATCATCATCTTCCCTCCTCGATTTCTTCCAATTCATGAAATATTTCAACAAACCTCCAACTACAAAATTAAAGAGCACGACGAGAGCTAGGATATCAACGGTGGAGATCGTTTAAAACGAGGTGAATCAATGGCAATTGACTATCAAAGGTCATGCGCTCGAGCACATTTAACTAGGCGATGGAGCAACCAGATTTGACCGGACCCATGGCAGAATATAGAGCACATTGTGGTCGTTCATTTGAGGGTGTTCGATCATCTCCTCGACGTCGGTAGAAGGTGCGGCTACTAGGTTTTGGAGGCGGCTAATGGGTTGCATCGTGCGTGATAAAACCTGGGAGGATACGCGTGAGAGAAGAGAAAGGGGGGCAGCTCAGATTGTGGTAGAGGAAATCAACGGCCTGCGATTTGAGGTTAAATAGAAATTAAAGTAAAAAGAAATTTGTAAATTGATTATATATAAATTCGTACAATCTTTAAAATAGCGTAACTTTGTCATACGAGGTCGAAAACTGACGAAATGACTTGCGTTGGAATCATATTGACGAGCACTACGTGACAAAGTTGGTTTGAGGTTGATTGGAGCTAGTGAAAATTTTGGGTAAAATTAAACGGCTGTTTAATTTTATTCGGAATAAAACACTACAACTGCTATTGGACGCAATGCGAGTACAACTCACTCTTTCTGACTCACTGATATTTTTATATAAGTGAGAAATAATTTATTTTATGATGATTGATGATTGTTTGGATGATATATGATATATTGATTGGTATTTGGATATATATACCTGCCTAGTGGAGCAGATGACCCTATACGTTCCTGTGTATGAGCGGATGACCCTTTGTACGTGCGTCTGCCTTGAAGCAGACATTGTACACATATTTATAATATGTATATTTGTTGCAGGTGACAGGTTGGAGGGATCCAACTGGATTCCTCACCAGTATTGATTTATTTACAGATATTGTTTTATATTCTGTTATCATATGGTATATGATATTTTGGATGTCGTGATTGTTGTATTTAGTGCTGTTGCAGCATCGAGCCTATTTTGGAATTTTTAAAAATGTTAAAGTAACGATTTCGAATTTAAAAGAATTTTAAAAGCGATTTTGAAAATAAATGTTTTATTGAATTTTGAATCATTAAGAATTGATTTATTTTGAATAAATAAATGTGATAATTTTTATGTTATAAAAATTATGATGTTTTGGGAAATATAATTGAAATTATGATTTTTGTGAAATAAAACCAGAATATGATTTTTGGAATGTGAAGTTAACTATTTTGTAAAATGGTTTATATAGGAGATTTATAAAATTGATATTTTATAAATTAAAATATTATAATTATAAAGGAATTTTATAATGTTAAAATGAAGTTATAAATTGATTTATAAGTGAATAAGATTTACGAACTATTTGGTTATAAAATGAATGAATATGTGAAATAAGAGATTTATAAGTAATTGACTTAAAATTTGGATATGGCATATAAATGAGATGTAAATGGAATTGGTAAATAAAAGGAATTTATAACTTGAAGTTTTTATAAAATATAATTGTGAATTTATAAACATTATTTTATAATTCTGAAATCAATTGATTTGATAAGTAAATATGAAAGTTTATTAAAGGAGATATATCCACGATTTTGGACAGCGGATAATCCTTTAATGAATATATAGAAGCAATGATTTGGTAAAAGAACTATATCCACGATTTTGGACAGTGGATAATTCTTTAATAAATGTGTAGGAACGTTGGATTTGGTAAACAATTTATATTCACGATTTTGGACAGTGAATAATATATTAAAGAAATGTTTTGGGAAGTGATATTTTAAATGGAACAAAATGGTATAAAGATGTTTTAAAGGATGTTAAGTATCGAATTCATAGATTTTAACATTCATTGTTGAAATAGATATTTTCTAAAAATAAGGAAATGATGGAATATAACACTATTGTTATAGTAAATGATTTTCGAAAGAAAATGTTTTTGTATAGTATTGGGGTTTATATATCTATCTTATTTTTGAATCACTATACTAGTGATTTTGGGTTGTCGTAATGATGTTTTACGCAACAATCGTTTTGACCCAGATAAATATGTTTAATAAGAATGTTTTCCTTAAAGAATAAAATATATACTTAATCTTGATATAAGTATATGTAATATTTTCTAAGTGTTGGAAATAAATTGATTTGTGAATTACTTATTATTTTATAAGTATATGGAAATGTTTTCCAATATTGAAACATTTGAAATTATATCTTTTAAAGATAATTTGAAGTGAATATTTAGCAAGTGATTTAATTAATAAAATATTAATTAAAAGGGCATAGTGATTGTTATGGTGCTGAATATTTGTTTGTTTGCTTTGATAGTTAAATAACCGACTATCAAACTTTGTCAAATTTTAGTTCCTCGACTTGATGTGGGAAATATTTAGTCGTACACTTAGTATATAGCCTTCTGTGTAGGCTTGATTATCAATTGTGTTGAGGATTTTGATTCATATAGTGCAGAGTATTAGTCCAACCTATCGAGCTTCCTTCTTGGCCTGAAGGATAGCAAGTTGAAAGTTGGAGATGTGATAAGTCTATGAGACTTAGTTTCTGTGTGAGGCTGAGAAACTCTTTTGCGTCGTTGGTGCGAAGAGACCGGAATCAGATTTATCTGAAAACCACTTCGGACCAACGTATATGCGACGATTGTGCAGGTTGCTTATGATGATATTCCGGAGTTTCATTGTGGGGGGCTGCTTATTGATCGTTTGGGGTTAAAATCTCAATATACATCCAGTAGCAGTGGTCTCTTCATTATGAAATATCCAATACAAGGACTATTCGCTACTAATCCTAGGGATTTCTCGATAGGATGTGGTACGAAAGTACCTTCGGTTTGTCCTGTTGCTGGATAACTTGTATGGATTTTTGTCTGACATTGCATTTCTAAAAATTACGCGCATTGTTTTTTACAAACGTACATCGGTTGGGCGGAGAAGGCAACTTCTCTTAGCTTAACACCCTCCTATAGACGTATGAGGTTAAGGGTTTTATTTTTGTGGAAGGCAATTAGTAGTCAGCGGAAATGGTCGTGTGGCATTCTAAGTGATGTGATATGTGATTGTGAGTAGTAATCGTTGGTTAGGCCTTATCAACCAGAAATGACAAAAGCAGGTTTAGATGCAGCAGGGCTAAGTGGGTCGCTCCCATTAGGGTGTGATCATCCTCTTCTAGATATATCTTTGCACGCTATGACGTCGTGTACCTGATTATTGTGATTTGTATGCTAGAGGGCCCCCGATAAAGGTCGGTAAGGACCGGAGGATGATATATTTGGTACTATCTAGTTATAGAGGTATGCCGGTCTTGTGTTGGTAGAGGATCCTCTATGATGGTCCTCGGTACATTCTCTTAGAGATGTGTTGCCGGAAGGTAGTCCCTTCACCTGGTAATTTGTATGGAAATCCAAACTCCACTACGCACTTACCATTTTATTTGTAGAGCCTAGTATGCTAGAATTTAATAATGGTAACAATTTCAGCTATTTTGAATATTATTTGTGTACTAGACATTAATATAATATAACATGAATTTGATATGAAATGATTTATTTATCGTAAGGTAAAAACATGTCTGTGTTTATGTGCGGACTTGTCTTACGAGATACTTTTGTTTTGATAAAGGAAAAGTTTGGTAATTTAATAAATTCAGTTGAGTGTGTTTCTCATGCTGGTTTAACAGACTGATCCGGGGGTTCTTCACTTTCAATGCTCGGGTCAGACCGAGTATATTTAAAGGTTTAGATTTGGTGCTTTTGGAGCTTCAGCAGGAGAGCTGGAGATCTTCATTTCGTATACGCATATCTTTTTTGATTATTGATTATCCGCTATGCTTAGTAGTTGTTATTATCAGCATTTGTGAGAACAAATTATTATAACTATTCAGGCTGATAACTATTGATTGATTGTTGAACTCTGATTGATGTGTGTGTGTATACAGTTTCTATTTTGTAAAGATCATTGATAAGGTATTATATATTTTCAACTGCGATGTGAGATTCTGTATTGTTCTGTTTGGTTCTATCTTCTCTCTTTCCTCTCTTCTCTTTTCCTCTCTTCTTTTCTTTCTCTTGACTTTCCGTCAGACTGTGCTTTTTGGATCGAACATGTGTGGATTATTGTCGATTCAAAGTGTGCGGATTTGCGGGTCGTCACATTTGGTATCAGAGCTTAGATTTTGTATATTCCTAAGCTTTGATGTGTACTCAGTATAGATAGGGACAGTAGCACCCTAGATTGAATTTGAGTGTATTATCTATATGAGTGCATATTTTTTAGTGAATATAAAGTGTTTTATATTGTGTTTACTTATCTGTTGAGTTGTTTGTGAATTCTAGTCGGTATATGGGACACCATGTTATCGATATGGATTTCCAAACACTTAAACGAGGCAAGTCGACATAGTTTTATTTTAAATTGGGTAAATGAAATGATTTTACCTCGATTATATTTTTTATATAAAGGAATAATTTTTCAAAATTATTAAAGTGTATATAAATGAATTGTTTCATTGTTTGAAAATGTAAATATATATAAGTTAATGAAGGATGTTTGAATAATCTAAATAAAAACAACAATTGTAAGAGAATAAATTATATAAGAAAATGAATTATAAAGTATGTAATTATAATTAATATGATTTACAAACGTGAAATAATCTTATATATAAGAAATGAAACAATGTGAGTTATAAATGAAAATGTATTTAAACTACGAAGTTGAAAATTTGAATCCCATTTATTTTGGAAGTTATTTTTCAAAGTTAAAGATATTATATTATTATGAATCTAAGTAAAATAAATAAATTTGAAATGATCTTATATAAGTAAAAAGGTTTATAAATGTGATTTATAAATATAAAACGATATTTTTAAAAGAATATAAAGCACTGAATTCACTACAGTTACTGGGAAATAATAAGGGTGACGACTACAGCATCATCAGTATCATTTTCGAATTTCTATGTGATTGATTTGCTACCATTGTAAATTGAAATTGAAGTTTCGTTATGATAAACAAATTTGATTTAAAACCCAAGTTAAAATTGATAAAATAAGTGAAACGAGTTTGGGATTTATAATATGAAGTATAAATTTAAATTTGGAAAAGTTGAAAGAAATTTGAGTTAGCATATTAGATATATGAATTGAAATTTAACTAAAGTAAAGTTAAATAAATTGAACTGGATCTTAATTGGGTTAGATAAATTATTGAAATGGAAATTAAACTTAAGAGATAAGTGATTATATAACACAGATTTGAAAGTTTAGATAAATAAGTTGTATAACTTATAAAATGGGATAAGGTAAGTAAAAACAATTGTTAAAATGGTTAAACAATTTTGTTACAAACGAAATGTGAATTTGAATAGCAGAATGAAATTTGACTTAAGTAAAAGTTAAATAAAATAGAATTTGCAATGAATTAGAGATGAACTTAAGTTGTATAGTGAAAGTGAAGGTAAATGAAATTGAAATGAAAGATAACTTAAGTGATGTTAAATGAAGTTGATTTTGGGTATCAAAGTAAATTAATAAATTGAATTAATTAAATGAAGTGATGAATATGAACTTGAGTTATATTATGAAATTCAACTTTAATTGTAAAAGTGAATTAGGAATAAACATGGATTAGAAAATGTTGTTGTTAAGAATTGAATAATTGAATGAAAGTCAATTGAATGTTAAACCAATTTGAAATTAAAAGTGTTGAACCGAATTGAATGAATGTAAAGTAAATAATTTGGTAATGTTGGATATGCATTGATTGATAGATGTTTGTTAGTTGATTGAATAGACATTCATTAAATAATAATGAAATTGAATTAATGAAATAGAAAGCTATAAATAACTGAATTAAAATTGAAAGTGATGTAAATCTAAATAGAATTGAATTTTATTTGATTTGAAAGTGAACAAACTTGAATATGAATTAGTGAATGTAAACTAATTGAAAATGAATAAATGATGTTAGTAAAGTCCAATGTTAATGGATCAAATGTGATTAAATTGAAAACCAATTCAATGAATGTTAATGAGAAAATGAGTTTATATTGATTTGGTATGGATTGATTGGATAGATGTTGATTTGTTGTATGTTAGTTGGATGATAGTTGTTTGATGGTTGGATTTATTGCTTTTGATTGCATTTGCTTTATTGGCATATATAGTTGTTGTACTGATATATGTTGTATATTGATATTACTTTCATATATACATGTTTCTCATGGTTTGTTGAGTGTTTAGCAGGTGCGGATGGCGTATGCTTCGCATTTGGAGCTCGCTTTCGTGCTATATTAGCCGTATATGTTCACTAATAATATACAAGTACATGTCTCGGATTACATATCGTACTTTTACACGTTTTCCCTTCGGGATGCCTCATCCTCCATGATGAGATGTATATTGTGATATATATGTGCATTGCTATTTTTTTCGGATCAAACCGCGCAAAGGAGACGCTGGCGATTTTTTTTTAAAATTTAAAGCGTTAGAATTTTTTTGAGAAATTGGAAAATTTTTAAATAATTAAATTTTGATTTCGAGTTAAAATTAAACAATATTAGTTAAATTTTGATTTCGAGTTAAAATTAAACAATATTAGTTAAATTTTGATTTCGAGTTAAAATTAAACAATATTAGGATGTGACCATCCTCTTCTAGATATATCTTTGCACGTTATGACGTCGTGTATCTGATTATTGTGATTTGTATGCTAGAGGGCCCTCGATAAAGGTCGGTAAGGACCGGAGGATGATATATTCTGTACCAGCTAGTTATAGAGGTGGGTCGGTCTTGTGTTGGTAGAGGATCCTTTGTGATGGTCCTCGGTACATTCTTCTAGAGATGTAATGTCGGAAGGTAGTTCCTTCACCTGGTTATTTGTATGGAAATCCAAACTCCATTACGTACCTGCCATTTTATCTGTAGAGCCTAATATGCTGGAATTTAATAATGGTAACAATTTCGGCTATTTCGAATATTATTTGTTTACTAGACACTAATATAATATAACATGAATTTGATATGAAATGATTTAGTTATCGTAAGGTAAAAACATGTCTGTGTTTATGTATGGACCTGTCTTACGAGATACTTTTGTTTTGATAAAGGAATAGTTTGGTAATTTAATAAATTCATTTGAGTGTGTTTCTCACGCTGGTTTACCAGACTAATCCGGACGTTCTTCCCTTTCAATGCTCGGGTCAGACCGAGTATATTTACAGGTTTAGATTTGGTGCTTTTAGAGCTTCAACAAGAGAGCTGGAGATCTTCATTTCGTATACGCATATCTGTTTTGATTATTGATTATCCGCTGTGCTTAGTTGTTGTTATTTTTCGCATTTGTGAGGACAAGTTATTATAACTGTTCAGGCTGATAACTATTGATTGATTATTGAACTCTGATTGATGTGTGTATATATACAGTTTCTGTTTGTAAAATCATTGATATGATATTATATATTTTCCGCTGTGATGTGAGATTCTGTATTGTTCTGTTTGGTTCTATCTTCTCTCTTTCCTCTCTTCTCTTCTTCTCTCTTCTTTTCTTTCTCTTGACTTTCTGTCAGACTGTGCCTTTTGGGTCGGACACGTGTAGATTATTGTCGACTCAAAGGGTACAGATTTGGGGCCGTCACAGTAATTGTACCATATAATTCTCCTGTATTTTCTATATATTTCCAAAGTTAAAAGTTGGTCCATATTTGATAATCGGTTATTTAACTACCAAATGAACAAAAAAAATTAAACATAGATTTAATTACATAAGGAATCCACTAAGCCTCTTTAATTAATCTGCATTAATTAACACGCTTCACTTATTACTTGAAAAATATTCATATGCTTATCTCACCAGTATAAGCATATTCTCAAACCATCTCTCTTTCTATACTTGGAATACTTTACCATATACATATAGAATGGTATAAGTATATTCGCAAAGCATTGAAGAAAGGTTTCATATTTCAAAATCATATTAAATATATCAAAATCATATTTCAAAAAAAGTGTGTAACTTAGGTCAGCCTAAAAATATTGTTAATTATAAACCCAAAACACTTATCCATCAGTGTTAAGTATGGAAAGAATGCTTCCATACCACCATAATTAAGAAGGATTATTAATTAATTTCATAAAATTGATTTTCATTAGTGATCGAATTTGTATGCGGAATTAATACTTTATACAATGAACATTAATCTTCGATTTCAAAAAAAACTATCCTTCAGATAACAACGAAGCCATTCAAGTTAGGGTATTATTATTACCTTTCAAACCTTGACTCGACGACATTCTTACCTTTCAAGATAGGAAGAAATTTCCTTACCTCAAAGTTTAATATCTAGTATATGGGTACCAAAATCTTTATACTCTATTCATTTAAAATCAAAGTTTTATAAACCAAACTCTTTTTCCAATTTCCTAGATTTCTTTCTAATTTATAACTCTTTTAAATAAATTCTTTTTATGAAGTAAAATTTCTTTTATAATACAATTTATTATCTATAAACACCTTTATTTTGTTAACTAATCACCTTTAAACCTTCTAAATAAATAAATAAATAATTTCTAAAACATCATTAAATAAAGTAATTAATTAACTCAAACCTCTTCAATAAAATAATTAATTAACTTAAAGCATCTTTTACAAAATAATTAATTAACTTAAAACATCATTTATAAAATAATTAATTAACTTAAACTATCATAAAAAAATTAATTAACTTAAAAGATCATTTATAAAGTGATTAATTAACATAAAACATCATTTATATAATAATTAATTAAAATAAAAAATCGTTTATAAAATAATTAATTAACTTAAAACATCATTTATAATATAATCAATCTCACATTGTTATAAAATTTAAGTTAATTTAAATTCATAACTTTTCAAATTTGTAAAGAGGCTTCACGATCACATTGATACTTAAACAAGCTACCACTTATTTTTAGTTCAATATTCCAAGTCATATCACTGATATTTAAGTAAGCATACATATATGTAAATAAAATTCATAATTAATAATCTATAGCTAACACATCGCTTATCCAATATTAATCAAGTAAGCATAAATAAATGTCCAAATTTATATAGAAGTAGAACGAAGATTTATTCTGCTAAATAGATGGCAAAATAATCTATTCAATTTAATTATAGTAGAACGGTGTTTTATTCTGCTAACGGAAGTCAGTGCTGAAATATAATTACCTAACTACGCAATTATTTTCCACCACTATTAATTTTTCATCAAATTATATTTCACTAGAATTATCAACAACTTCTATTAAAGTGTTGTACTCGCCAAAACGAGTCTAATGCAAGAAACCGTGTGTTAAAAGGACCTAAAATGAGTAAGTTATAGCTTTCCAAAAGTTAATCACCTTTAAATTAAGTAATTTAATTACTTAACCACTACTATCCACCCCCATCCCAAACCCGGCCCAAGCTCACTTCACTCAAGCCCAATACAAAGCTTCTTCTTCCCATCACTTAAATCCCCAAATTCAATTTGATAAAATTCAAACGCTTGGACCCAAAAATACTCGTGCATAAATGTTTACGTGAACACCCAACCTCCTGCACCGACCATTGATCCCAGGCCACCCGCAAGTCCAACTACTCGAGCTTGTCCCAAAGCACCCATTGTCGTAAATCAAATTCCAACCGATCAACCCAAAAATTTGAAAAAGGAGCTTTAAGAACCACCGCAATGGCCGCGTTCAAACACCAATCACCACCACTCCACCATTTTCCAACCTCTACCGCCACCACCCATCAAACACCACTTTGTTGCCCTATCTCTAGGCCTTAGCACAACCGATCCAATGCTTCCCTTGAGCCCCCACAGACCCATTTCTGACCAAAATAACAAAAACCCCTAAAACCCTAACTTAAGCTCGAATAAGCTTTTCCGACCACAAATGACTACGCGACCACCACTGCCGCGTTCACCATCCCCCAAGCTTGCTTCCAGGACCAACACTCCTCCTTAGAACCTTAAATCGTCAGAAATTCACCAATTAACGAAAAACATTCATCTTGCCGCCACGACCACTCTATGCCACTAAAAATTTCATGATCACTCACTCATGTCCTTCGTCTTTCATTTTGCGATCGACAGACTTTCCACCGTTCCTCGATAATCGCTAAAATCGAACAATTTATGCCACTATAGTCTAGGAAACGTCGAGCGACTGTTTTTTAAAATTGTTATAGGATATAACAAACAACTTTACAGTCGATTGCTTTAGCTAATTTTCAAGGGTTTAAGGGATATTGATTTTTGAGTGTAAGAGGGAAAGATTCGATTATATTTATAGAGAGTAGGAATAGGAAGAAGAAGATGACCATTTCAGTGCTAACTGAGTTTCTATGTCTCTGTATACATTTCATTTAGAACCAGCACCTTTAACCCTCTTGCGACTTTTTTTTTAAAGTAAATAGCAACAACTAAGATTATAACACTTACACACATACATTAAAGTCACATGAAAATCAAAATCAAATTACTAACAGTATTTCCCTCTGTCATTCATATTTTCTAAAAGTACGTAACAATTTGAGTTCCCACCTTCCACATGGTTTGAAATGCTTCAAGTTTTAATCTTTAAGTGAAGTAATAACTTTTGACTAAGAAGATGTGATTTTTCAAAATAAAAAAGGAGTTGAGAAGATGAAAAAAATGAAACCAAGAAGTATGAAGATGAAATGAAATATACAAATGAGAAATGTATATATATAAGATGAAACAAAAAATAAAGATAGAGAAGGCTAAAGGCAAAAATTCCCACAATCCATTTTTCAACTTATCCATCATTTCCCAAGCCACCAAAGTACCGACCATTTTCAAATATCTTGGATATTTGAATGGTCGATGTACCTTTTTTAATTTTTATAGTTAAGGTGTCATGAAATGTAAATTCAAACTTCATATCCATCACTTCATATTTACTTTACTACATTTCATATTTTTTAATTTTTATTATTATTGTTTTATTCATTTATTTTCCCACTTTAAAAAATAGTGTTCATAAATTACAAAGTCATTTTAATGTTGTTTTAGTGTGTATGCAAAAGTACACCAACTTTCTACAACTTGTTATTCGATAAAAAGCTGAAAATCCAAAAAGTGAGTTTCGATCATATTTTCAGTTTTCCATCGAAATACCTATTTATGTAAAAAAAAATTAAAAATGAATTTCCTACCATTAGTTATAAATTAAAAGATAGCTATCTAATTATTAAAATAATTAACTGGATATTTACAATAAATTTAATATCCACGAATCAAAGAGATAAAATTTCGGGTCATTATAATCTTTCTCCCTTAAAAGAATTTTGATCTCGAAATTTCATCTCGGTCGACCAAAGAAGGAAACCATCCAACCTAAAAGCTTACTTTTTGCTTCCCATAACTATCTGTGAAAATATTTTCGTAAATCATAACTTAGGTTTAAACTTGTATAATACTCTATTATATCCCGGGGGCATATACAACCATCTGATTTAAACCATTTTATTTTGAATTTAACTTGAGAACTAAATACCCGGTTTTTATTTCAAAACCCTTTCTGAAAGGATACTATATATTTAAAAATATATACATATATAGCCCGAGTAAACCCAAAATGATACTAATGAACTGGGTACTACCAAATAGTATCATACATTCCTTTACCAAGAAGGATAATACTTAAGAGAAGTGCTTACCATTCGAACACGTCTCTTTTCCATTTTTAGTTATTTTCAGGCCATTCGAACTAGTTAACAAAAAAAACTTCTTCTTTTTCAAAATTCCCTTTTTGAAATAACACGGCATATATTCCCATACAAATAGTGTTAACCAGATATCAATTACCAACTTGCTTTGGGTTCGTTTGGATTCGAACTCGTTTCGATCGTATAACGATAAAGAGAATAATTTACTAAGTGCACTACAACGTTCGCCTTGGCAAACATCTGATCATCACGTCGAAGATTATTTAGATCATCACAAAACAAATCGACACTCATTCTCCGAACCAAACCAAAGGAAATACTCCTTACTTTAAAATTATCTTTCTAAAATATTCGTGCTTGTAACAACATTCAAGTAATACTATCATTACCTTTTCCCCAAAAGTCATTTGAAATATTTTTCAAAAACAATAGAATTTGAACTCTAAAAAATTCTCTTTATTTTATAGATCACACCATATAAACCAAATTCATAAAATTATCCTTATACAATGACTTTCTTTATCGGTAATCCTTTCAACCAAGTAAACTTGTTAAGCCTGCCTTATTAACGAACGCCTTATAGTCAAATCGTGAAACTGAATTCATAACGTGTTTGTATTTAATTCAATTAAACAACAAATGCCATAAAGTAACCAAGTAAAAGTAAATAATCAACAAACAATGATAAATAAATGTCATCATTTTCCAACGAACAATCACAACAAAAATAACTATATAATAATTTTGAAAATTATTCTTTTATATATGAAATATAATCCTACGTAAAATTATTTCATTTACCAATTTTAAAACAATATAAAACATTATTATAGAACTACCAAATATATGCTCTCATATATAATACACTCTAACTCATTATAAAGTGTCACTTACTCTATCCTAATGAGTTTAACCCACCAGGGCCAAGGTTTTCGCTTAATCTTCAGCTTTGATACAATATATGACACTAATACATCTACGGTATGCACGTGTCGAACATCTAACTTCTAGAAAGACAGAATTTTGGGGTGAAATAAAGAAAGAAAGGACATAACAAAATCTCACATCGTGATGAGTAACATATAATATACCAATTATCTTTACAAAAGGAAAACTTTAATATTCAATAATATCATATTCTACCCGTTGTCAGCCTGGAAAGTTATAACAGCATGTCCTTACAAATGTTGATAAATACAAACAATAAACATAGCAGAAATAAAAATACAAAAATACGTCTTGGAGGGATCTAGCTCATCTCCTAAAGCTCCAAAGAATCTAAATCTAACTTTGGAAAAATACTCGGTCTGACTCGTGTTATAAGAAAATGAAACTTGGATCAGTCTGGTAAACTAGCTCGAGAAACTCAAATCAAATGGGTAGTTATATCTGGCAAAAACTTTCAAGAGTAAGCGTATCTCGTAAAACCATGCTTCACATAAACACAGATGGGTATTTTCCTTATGATAACCCAACCATTTTAATAAACAATCCAATGATATTATAATTGTGTCTAGGGTTTAAAATTAATATTGAATCAAAGCTGAAATTGTCAATCGAATAAATTCCAACATAATAGGTATACAACTAAGCCCGAGTGCATTTATTGGAGAATCATTCTATATAATAACAAGGCTACTAAAGTAGCACCTACCACAGTAAACCTTTAGAAAAATGTACCAAGAGCCTCACATGGGCCCCTCCACCAATACACGACAGGCCTACCCCTTACTGGATAGTACTAAATATGTCACTACCCTGATTGCTTTGCAACCTTTACTTGTGAGCTCACACGTACGTACCGAATCCATAAATATCAATCTAGAAGGGTGATACCCATATCATAATGGGTGCGACCCATATAGCCCTGCCAAACATCCCCTATTTTAGCCATTCCCGGTTGTGAGGAGGCTAGTTTTACCTTTTCAGCAAATCCCACTTAGAACGCTATACAATCCTCCAAGAAACAAAGTAATGCCAGCATTCACCCACACAAGTTGTTCATGACAAAAAAAACTGAAGGCGCTACTTCTACTACATCCTTTTTGGAATCTTCCTCAAGATTAGTAGCAAGTAGCCCTTGCACTTCAAATAGCTCTATTTTCTATTCCATCATCTTCGAGATGTCTGCAATTCGAATACATAAGCTGGTTCAAATTGCTTTCGAATAACTCATGTTTATTCGATCCCGGTCTCTTCGAATCGACAATCTGTAGTATCCGGTAAACTCAATTTCGATTCTTTTGGAAATAAATAGATAATGCATAAGAGCAGAGATCACCTCCTAACCATCTAAGGGGATGGATTTCCTTATCATTTTTCCTAGAAGAATAAAATGAGTTTATACGTACAGTGTTGCATCCTCGATAATAACTCTACTATATAATTCTTCTATTTCTTGTAGATATTTCAAGAGTTAAAAATTGGTTTAGTCAGTTATTTAACTATCAAATAAACAAAAAAAATTAAAAATAAATTTAATTTCATATGGAATGCACATAACCTCTTTAATTAATATGTATTAATTAAAACACTTCACTTATTAGTTGGAAAAATATTCATATACTTATGTCACCGGTATAAATATACTCTCAAACCATTTCTCTTTCTATACTTGGAAGACTTTACCATATACTTGTATAATTATGTAAGTATGTTCATAAAGAATTTATGAAAGATTTCCTATTTCAAAATCATATTAAATAGATAAAAAACAAATATCATTCAAAACTTTGTTTACTATAAACCCAAACCACTTATCCTTTAGTGTTAAGTACGGAAAGAATGCTTCCACACCACCATTATTAAGAATGATCATTAATTAATTCATAAACTTTATTTTCGTAAGCGATCCAATTTGTATACAAAAATAAAACCGTGTACACCAAAAACCAATCTTCGATTTCGATCCAAAACTATCCTTCGGATAACAATGAAGCCTTTCAAGTTTGAGTATTATTAATATCTCTCAAAACTTGACTCGACGACATTCTTACCTTTCAGGATTGGTAAAAGAATCCATATCTCGAAGTTTAATGTCAAGTACATAGGTTCCAAAATCTCTGCACACTATTATTTAAAATTAAAGTTTTATAAACCAACCTCCTTTTTCGATTTCCAAGATTTCTTTCCAATACATAACCCTTTTTAATAAATCCTTTTTAATAAGAAAAACTCCTTTTATAGAATAATTTATTATGATAAATACCTTTATTTTATTAACCTTTAGACCTTCCAAATAAAAAATAATTAATTTTTAATACATTATTAAATAAAGTAATTAATTAATTTATACCTCTTTGATAAAATAATTAATTAACTTTAAACATCATTTATGTTTGCACCAAATGTTGGCACAAACACCCAATAGACTAAATGTAGAGAAATAAAGTGAAGAACTAAAATTAAAACAAAGGAAACAAGCAGAAAACAAGAACACACAGATTTATAGTGGTTTGGCATTTATTGCCTATGTCCACTTTGAATAAATTGCTTTATTAATCACTTAAAATTCTTAGTACAAGGGGATTGGTCAGATGCTCTTGGAGTATAGGTAAAACAGCAGCGTAAAGATCCCTAAAGTGAACTATAATCTCTATATTTATATGGGTAAACGATCGAATATCCTTCTAAAATTACACCAGCTGAATCTCTAGATGTAGATGAGGTCACCCAGGAAATTTCAAGGTCCAATTCCCAATACCGAGGGATCTACATCGATCGGTCTTCCTGGGCCACATGACACGCTACAATCGGTTATATGGGTCCCACTCCATGCTCGCTTCTTATCAAAAGTTGTCTCCATAGTTGCCTTCATGATTTAGAGTTATCGATCGTTTCCTGTCGAATTGAACTATTAGTAGATGTTGTTCATGACCATTATGATGCGATTGGAACTTTACCTAAGGGAAGGGATGGTACAGATCACCTTCCAGGAGGAGGTACTAATCCACACTTAAAATATTCCAAAGGTTCTACCTGTTGATATCGCTTGATCGTTGTTTCATATTATTGTCTGTGCTTGATCTCTGTACTCCACGATAACCTCTCTAGGCTGCTTGCCTTATCTATCATCGAGTCTAACTTGTCCAATAGTCTAGATATAGCAAGGTCAATAGGCCGGATAAGACTTTCTCCTAAAAGTACATCTTTTTTCAAACATGACATGCTTTGAATTGAAGCAAGTTAGAGTTGCTGGAAAGGATTCCATTCAATTTTCTGAATAGTCGTTATCCTTTCATTGAATTGCCTTTTCGAAGAGTCGTATCCCTTGCTATTTGTTGCAACGTTTGGTCTATATTAGTTGGTATAAGTCCAAAATTTCATCCCCAGCCTTTATCTATGCTTGGTTCCATTGAGCTTGTCGATCGAATTAGTAGGCCTCGATTATTTGAGCTGGTCTTTTCTCTCAGGAGCTCTCAGGTAATAATTCTATTTCTACCAATTCAAGAAATCGAATGTTGGCATGTACACCTGAACGTACATCCATGTACACATTTTTTTAATGGCTCTTGAACATGTTCACACATTTACGGGTTATTGCCAATTCTTCGTAGTTCCAATGCAATTGCATTGCACTTTTCTATTTTTTTATTATCTTTTTTGGATATGGAGTTCGGGACCACTCCTCTTGATAGGGGGATCGGTGTTGATCCCTTTGCTTGCAAAGACTTAGCCGATTGAGGCTTTGTGGAAGCGGGGGCACTAGTATATATAAGCTAAATGACTTAGTTTTATCTCCTCACTCGTTTCATTTATCTTGCAATCAAACCGATCCCTTCCTTTCCCTTGCTTCAGTCATTGCCAATCTTCAAGTATAACACTTCACCATATCTTCCATCGATCCATCCCCTCCCAAATGCGATTCCATCTTCCATCTTTCTAGAAGCCTTTGCCATTACGCCAAACCAAATCTGCTCTCAATTTCGGTTCCGAACTATAACCCGCATCGCTCTCGTCCTCTTCGAGCCAATTCGACTCTTCACCTTGCGTTTGTACTTGATTTTACATATATAGGTGGATTTTCAAATTAGTTATATGCGATTATGAGGAGACGATGGGATGTGTTGGATTTTGCTGATGGTTGTGGAAGTATAAGGCAGTTATGATGTAAGGAAACATGAGATGGAGTGTGCATTGGGGTCAGTCGTTGGAATGTTGGTGATGTGTTTTCAATCAAAGATGGGGATTGATTATGTTATGGAGTAACCGAACAGGATGATGAAATTGAAAGGATTGGTTGTGGTACGACATGGAGAGATCGGTTATGATATGGAGTGATGGATCAGAGTGATTGGATTCGGAGGATCGCTTATTAGCATATGAGGTTCGAAGTCGAATAAGGCGAGGTCGCCTACTTGGGGGATTGGGTATGATCCCTTCATCTAGGGGGTTTTAACCATTTTTACTTGAGTTGCACATGGGTGTTTGAACTTGAAAAATTGCATACTTAACCATATGAACGTGCAATAGGACATGACTTAGAACTTGAACATATGCACACAGACTCATATGGACTTGAATATTTGGACCCATGAACAAGTGCATATAACTTGGAACTTGATTGGACTTGAATGCAAATCTGTACTCCAATATATCGATAACGAATTCCACAACTTAGATAAAATCCACAACCATCGACGTGGAAGATGGTCAGGACGGTCAGCGATGACAGTCACTCTGGTCGAATCCCAGATTCTCGCCACTGTTGTTATTTTAATTTTGAATTACTTATAACTACAATGCACAACACCGCACCGCACCACACCGCACTAGTTTACACTTTACATAGAGAAATAGGTTTTTTCTCTGACAATGACTATCTACTAAGTTTGATAGCTATAGGTTCTAGATGCTCGAAGCATTTAGCTGCTATGGCTAAACAGACTGCTTCACATGGCTATTCTGATGCTGAGTCAAGCTTCGCAATAATATCTACTCGGCACATTTCGACCAATCAATCAGAATAGCCCGAAATTTCTCACCAAGTGCCTAAAATTACTATGAATCTAGAAGTAGAAGATGAACCAGCTCTGGACACTTTAGAAAATGCTACATTTTCAAAGAACCCAGAAGCTTCTATGGCTTCAAGAATCGACGAGGCTTCTCTTTGCAGAATTTGCATCAAAATGAGGACACCATATGAGGATGCATGAGTCCCAACTCAGAATGATAGAGCTCACTCACCTCTGGAAGGATATACCACTTGTAACAGATATATGTGCTGGGTAGGTTGCGTTTTGCCTTTTAATCCTTTCATTCAGAAGACGCTACATCATTTGAGATTGGATTCGACCCAGATGTATCCAAATAGCTACGCATTCCTTCACTTTATGTACATGATATTCCTTGAATTCTTACATCATAAACAAACTCCAAAGGATATTAGATTCATCTTCAATTTCAAGTGACGAAAGGGAATCCTCTCATATAAATTTCTTGAGTCAATCAGTAATTGTCAAGTCATGACCAGTGCTTAGAATAAGCTAACTGTTTTCAAGAATATGTGGTTTTATGTGTGTTGCCCATATAGCTTCTCGGGATGATGATTGGAAGGGTGTGAGTGTCGTTTTACTCAATCTTAAGTGCTTTTATTCAAGTTGTATTTCGAATTGACCGGTTCTTTGAACCTTGCAGGTAGGTATCCACGTCCCATTGGAGATAGTTATTCATAGGCAGTCTTTGAGCTTAGGAATATACCTCCAGAAGATAGAGATATTGGATCCCTTATTACCAAAAAGCACCTTGCCTTTGGTTTGCTAGAAGAGGGTCGTA
Source organism: Allium cepa (assembly GCA_030765085.1). NCBI lineage: Eukaryota > Viridiplantae > Streptophyta > Magnoliopsida > Asparagales > Amaryllidaceae > Allium > Allium cepa. The sequence goes on from CM060931.1 coordinate 377,184,530, forward strand.
GTACTAGGCAAACAGGGAACTTTGAGGATGAAGTGATAGGAGAAGAGGCACTGGTTAGTAGGGAGTTTGCGAGGTTAATTTGTGCCCTCAAACGAGGAGGCTTATGATGTCGTCGAAGAAGGCGAAGTAAGGGGCGATGCTAATGAGCCCGATCACGATGACGCGAATTCAAGCCATGAGGTGTAGTTGGATCTTCCCAATACACAAGCTTCCCACCCCAAAGAAGAGAAGAAGAAAGAGGCTCATTTATAGGCTTCACTAAGGGCAAGTCACCAAGCAGCCTAAGCCAATCATTGCTGCAGCAGATCAATCTACTTCTTTGCCTCTAGAAAATTTATTTGAGGGATTGTCAGACATCTCGTTACAGGTGATGTTGAGAGTTATGATTTTGCTAATATGAGCCTTGGGAGGTTTAACTCTCCTATCTGAATTAGTGTCGACATTCCTCCTACTAACATAGGATAGATCACTCCGGCTAGCAAAGCCTCAGTACCTGGTCTGTTGGGGGGGCATTAGGACACTCATGATCACGTGCACCACACCACACGAAACCTATCCACCTTTAATTTAAGTGATCCTTATACATCTTTGTCTTATTTGCAAGTTCTATGGTGTGCTGTCATAACTATGATCGGTTGAAGAAATCATCATATTCTCAGCCATATTATTTCTGGGCCAGTCGAGGTTCAGACTCCAGTCGATAGCAGACCAAGAGAGAGAAGGTCACGACGAAAGGGAAGACCGGGACATAAGCCACCACTCTAAGGATTTGTCATCCAGATATAAGGCAAAGTGTTTGTCTTCTCCACGCAAGGGCACCGATCCACATCCTACTGACTATAGTAGTAGCAAGTTGCTACCTCGGGTACCTACTTCGGCTACACCACTCGAGCAACATTCTGGTTCTTCTAGCATCCGATGATCTTCTAAATGCCAGGCTGGCCCAGGAAGTCTTGGTACATCTTATCATAAGCATGGTAGATGGTTTCTCTTAGCTCCAACTACTCTCAATACAACTGCTGTAGAAAAGATGGCCGAGCTTAAAGCCAAATTTCCTATGTTATGCTTTGATGAGTTCAAATTTGTTCCTACTTTGCATCCTATTCCTCCAAGCGAAAAGGAAACAGTGCTCTCTTATATTAATGACGTCAATGTCCAGCATGACACAACTCTTCGGGTGGCCGAGAGGATTTTTGAAGTGTCAATTGGAAGGAAGCATGACATCGATTGCTTAACTCTTGAAGCGAGTGATAATAAAGACACCATCAAACCTTTGGATGAGGAAGTCAGAGGGTTAAACACAAAGTTGGCCGATGTTGAGAAAAGAGCCAGCAAATCTTCTAAAGCAGTGGAACGTTTGACGAAAGCGCATCAAGTGGAACAGTACATCGCTTTTCACCGTAGTGGTAATTTAGCTCTTTAGAATGATGATTTCCAGAAGGAAAAGGACGCGCTTAAGAAAGATAATGATGCCTTGGCCCTCCATATTCGACAACCCGAGGAGGAGCTTAAGAAGGAAAAATAAGAGAAACTTAAGGCTCAACTAAAGTCCAAACGGTATTGCAAGGAAGCCGTCGAGGCTCGCCTCACCAAGATTGAGGCTTATAAACAACTTGCACAAATAGAGACCCTCGAATAGGAATCTAGAGGACCGGTCAAACAAAGATAAAAGATGACTTGGACCCCTTACTAATATATTATATTGCAAGTGTCCTCATGAACCGCAACCTTCACTTCCATAGAGAGGGGTACACTGAGTCGCTAATCAAAGGCAGGGACTATATTTTGGATTTGAAGAAGTCTCTTGATGGCACCGAGGTTGATGAGGAGCAGCGTATGCATGGAATCTTGCATGATGAAGAGCCTAATGAACTCAAGGCTGCTTGACTTAATTTACTCCACAACCCGACGATCACCGAGAAGGGGTAGGATGGCGACAAAGCCTCCAGGTCTGGCTCTCAAGACCCTTTTGGTAACTGGTTCCTCAGCTTCTCATACCTCCAAAAAGGAGATAAGCTATGATCTAGACCATCTTGAATTCCATAAGTCTTTTGGGTTATCTCCGATTCTTAAAGGCAACACTCCAGCTTCGACTGATGGCCAATTAGGGGAAGGTATACCTCTTACCTCCTCGATGTTTGAGAAAGTATACATTTTGCACATGAAAGTCACGGACTCACCCATTGAACTTTGTGAAATTGCAAACATGCCTACATCTGTACATGCTCCTGGTGGTTTAGGTATCCAAGGATAGTAGGCACTGACCATGGAGTCTACAGCGGTCGCTACTTCACAAACGGTCTCGACCGTCCAATCCATTAAGACTGCCGAATGCTGAAGTTATAGGGGTTTAATAAAGAAAAAACCGATGATCAATAGGCCTAGGATGATACAGATGTTATCGTGGTGACTCATGCCTCTGAGCATACAGATAAACACAGCTTGATGGAGTGCACTGAGAATGAAGAGATGGACAAGCAACCCAAGAGAGGGTGTGTCGAGATAGATATCACTCCACTCCAAGTCATACTACCTGGAAGGATCATTCCTGGAAACGACCCTTCTGTATCCCAAAGTGAGACTGCTTCCATTTCTATCTCTAAAAGTATTTCACCTAAGGGTAGCAAGGGTGGAGGAAGGTCGAAGGGGAAGGGCAATGGTGAGTGCTCCAGTGAGTCTACCCCGAAAAAGAATAAGAAGGACAAGAAATAGCTGTCGTATCGGCTTGGGTTATGTATAGCTAGGCATCTAGTTTGTTTCATTGGTAGTCATTATGCGGGTATAGCCCCTGCTTTTGTTTCCAGTTTTAGGAATAAACATTAGCTTTCCAAGTTTTTACTTGTGAATAAAAATTTCTTTAGTTTAGTATTGTATGATTTTGTTAAAGTGCTCGACCTATTACATTTTCCATTCAATGTACTAGTAATTTATCTCTTGTCTTTTAAGTTGTAATATCATTTGGTCGCCTATATTTTCGAGCGTCGATCCGATAAATTCATCTCAAGGCCTCCTTCGGTCGTAGGCTTAAGTTGTATCAAATAGAAGACATGAGCTATAGTCTTACAGTTTTGTATTCAGCGGTTAAGTATTGTACTCTTGTCCACTGTCTCGGGTTGGTGGAATTAGTTTGTGGATGGACGGATCCCATCCATTATGAGTTTATACTCCTCATGTGAGGTTCAGGTTAGAGTTGGTGATTGAGTAGCTGAGTCATGCTCATTCAATTTTTAAACTCTTATCCACACTCTGAGGATCAGAGTTAGTCGATGAGCGATTAATCATACCCGAGTGATGTTTATACTCCAGCTCACAGTTGAGGGACTGTAGTTATTCTAATAAATAGTCGAATCACATTTTTATCAGTTAATTCCCTTGCCCCCAAGTCAAGGGAAAAATTCAAAGAGTGGTCGGTCGTATAACGTCCACTTTTGTTTTGTATTCCTCATATCGAATCGGAGGACTGAGTTAGTTAACAAACGGTTAGGTCACATCCATTCCATGTTTTATACTCAACACATCTGATCGTAGGCAAACAGATGAACGGTCGAGTCACGTTTGTTTTGATCAATTCGATCACGGATCTAAGAACTTGGTTAGCACCAGACTTAGGGGACTTACTGGTTTATATTAGGGATACGAAGACGTATGTCGGTCGCATATCATAACTACTAAACTATGCACAAACAATTCATAGACATAGAAGAAATTTCAAGTATTATTGCCAACTGAAAAAGAGAACACAAAATCTGCCTTATTACATTGCTTTGAACTAAAATGCAAATTTAAAATGAAATGCAAATGAATGAAATAAAATCAAGTGAAATAGTATCATAGATGCTCTTTATTCCGTGCTCAAGGGAGTGCAATGCCATCGATAGTCGTTAGCTTGAAAGTTCCATCTCCAAGCTTCGGGTTGATGACATACATTCCTTTCCATCTCAGAGCCATGTTGGTGGGGCTAAGAAAGATCCATTTCAGAACAAGATCGTCAATTTCAAATGTCCTTGTCAGACTTTGACATTATATCATCGGACGACTCAGTGTCGGTGTGTCGCAGCCCTCAAATCAGCTTCTTCTTACTTCTCACTGATCATGTCTAGAGATTCCAATAGGAGATCTCTGTTTGTTTTGGGATCACAATAAGTTACTCGATGAGAAGGAACTTCAAGCTCTATGGGAATCACGGCCTCAGAGCCATAGGCAAGGGCGAATGAAGTTTGGCTAGTTGTGGTCTTGTTGGGGATCTGTATGCCTATAATGCCGACGGGAGTTCATCAACCCACTTGCATCTAGCCTTCTCCAAATGCTTTTTTAGAATGGAATTTATAATTTTATTAACAGTTCCGACCTGTCCATCAGTTTGACTGTGAATAAATATCGTAAATCTTTTCTTAAAACGATGCCAGCGGTAAAAGTCTTTAAATTCAGCACTGTCGAACTAGGTCCTTTTGTTAGTTATGATTGTTCGGGGAAGACCAAAATGACAGATGATGTTTGGAACATCAAATTTGATTACTTTCTTCATAGTGATTGTGGCCAATGGTTCAGCTTTAGCTCATTTAGTGAAGTAATCGACTGCTATGATGGTGTACTTCGATCCACCTTTAGAAATTGGCAAAGAGACGATTATGTCAATACGCCATGTAGAAAACGGCCATGGACTGACAATTTGAGTAATCTTCGTCAGCATGGCTTTTGGATTCTTTAGGAATATCTAGCACTTATCCATCATCTAGCATAACCAGCTGCTTCTCGATTGATAATTGGCCAGTAATTAACCATAGCAAAGTTTATTCTTTGCCAAGGTTTTCGTTCCGGTGTGATCCTATATTCTCATTCATGGACTTCTCTTAATACTTGCTTGACTTCAGCGTGGCGATACACCAAAGAAAGGGGATGTAAAATCCCTCCCAGTATATGATTCCTTTTTGAAGGATGTATCGTGAAGCTTTACGGAGGACCTGTCATTTTTCATTTCTATATTCCAGAAGGATTCCTCTCTACAAGTAATCTTTGATCGGAGCCATCCATTACTCCTTCTCAAACTCCGTCTTTAAGACCCAATCCGTCTCCTTCTGGTCAACGCCGAAGCATTAAGTATTTTAACTAGGACCAAACCACTTTTCTGTGCATCCTTAGAACTGCCAGCTTGGCTAGTGAGTTAGTTTTTTCATTCTATTCTCTAAGGATGTGTGTAATTGTGTAATGCTTAAGATCAGTTAGTAGTTCTTGGACTCGGTTGTTGTAAGGAGCAAGTTGCACTCCTTTCGATTGATATTCTACCCTGACTTGACGCAATACTAACTGGGAATCACAGAAAATTTGCAAAGTTTTTACTCCTAATTCTTTGGAAAGTTTGAGCCTAGAGATCAAGGCTCATATTCGACCTCGTTATTCATCGTAGAGAAGATGAGTTTTAGAGTGTAGTAGATCGAGCGTTCCTTAAGAGTTACTAGCATGACTCTATCACCAAAACACAGATCATTGGATGCTCTATCTATGAACATCTTCCATTGGATGGTAGTTACTCCACTACTCTCAAGAGAGTCATCTAGTGTAGTAAATTCAGCTATGAAGTTTGCCAACGCTTTTACTTGGATGGCTCTTCGAGGGAGAAGTGATATTGAACTGGCTTAACTCGTTGTTCCATTTAAGTAACCTTCCAGACGTCTCAGGTCACTGTAGGACTTGTCGTAATGGCTGGTTGGTTACGACATTGATAGGTTGAGCCTGGAAATAAGAGCAGAGCTTCCTCGATGCAATCAAATGGTGGTATGCAAGTTTTTCTAGCTTCGAATTATTTCTTTCACCACCCGTCAATCGCTTTCTAACATAGTATACTAGCCTTTAAATCCGATTCTCTTCGCTCAGTAGTGCGACATTTTTGGCATGTGCCGACGCTGCTAAATAGATGTACAATTATTCATGATCTACTGGCTTGGACAAGATGGAGTTTCTCTTAAAGTGATTTACTATAGCTTGGAATGCATCAATGCAATCCTACGTCCATTCGAAGTTTCTCTTCCCTCTCCCAATAGAGTCGAAGAAAGGAATGTACTTATCAGTAGCTCTAGAGATAAACCGACTCAGGGCAGCGAACTTCCCATTTAAGCTCTGCGCTTGTTTAATTGTCTTCGTTACTTGATTATCTATTATCTCTTGAATCTTCTCAGGATTGGCTACTATTCCATGAGAGTCAACGATGAAACCCATGAATTTCCCTAACGCAATGCCAAAAGAGCATTTCAGGGGGTTGAGTTTCATTCCATATTTTTGATGACCATTAAACATCTCCGCTAAATCATTTTATATGCTTGTTTAATCGTCGTGATTTCATGAGCATATCATCCATATATACTACCATCAACTGCCTGATCTGATCTTTGAACATTTGGTTGGCTAAGCTCTAATAAGTTGCACCAGCATCCTTCAGCTAGAATGGCATCACAATGTAAGAGTACAATACTTGGTCGGTAATGAAGCTAGTGTCTTCCTTGTATGGGACTGCATCAGGATCTAGTTGTATTTGGAGTATGCATCCATAAATGAAAGTAGTTCATATCCAGGTAGGTCATTAGTTTTGATGCGGAGAGACGTCTCCACATCCTTTCCTGTTTCATTTCGCTGAGCATCCCTCAACTCAACAACATTGCAAGCACGACCAGTCGCCTGATCTCCATGACTAATTCCCACACCATTCTTTATCGGGAATTTGAGTGTTAAACACTTGGGGACGATAGCTACCTTGAATTCAGCAAGGGCAGATCGGCCCAAAAATGTATTGTATGAAGAGTTCACATCCATCACAACAAACATCGGCAGCTGCGCTCTCCTATGGTTTCCTTCTCCCAATTCCATCGGTAGGTCCACATAGCCTACCGCTTCTGTAGCAATATCACTAAAGCCATGAACATGGGCTTTGCACAGTTTCAAGTCATTGGCTTCCAGTAACATTTGCTTGTATGCCTTCTTGAAAACGATATTAACTGAGCTTCCACTGTCGATCAAAATCTTTCTTACCAAGGTAGGGTCGATCATGGCTAAGCTCATCATTGGGTCAATAGTAGGGTCCTCCACCTTATCTGCATCTTTGCTTAAAACATGATGTCATCAGTCATGGTTCTCTACTACTTTGCTGGAGCATCGTCCTCTGTGTTCGAGCAACACTCAATATTGACATGTCTTATAGCATTCACGTAACGTTCCACTTCATTTTTGATTTTGTTAGTAGGATGCATTCCTCTAATAATGGTGTTAATGAATAACCTTCCTCCTGTCGATGTAGATTCCTTGGCACTAAGTGGAGCTTGTCCTCTATTGGGGTCGGATGTCCCTTGCCTGCCATCCTATAGGGCTTTACCAAATCACTGTAACTTTCTTTTAAGGATTAACTTTTAAACGACATTATGGAGGCGATGACAATTGTTCGTGGTATGACCATAACTATCATGGAATATATAGTACTTCCCTATCTGTCTCTACTTCTCCATCAGTTCCTTCGGAGGTGGATTTCTATACTGCATGATATTATAAGTCGATAGGTAGATGTTCTCTAATGATGTGCTCAATGGTATATAGGTGTCAAATGTCGGGATTCTTGGCTTTGCTCTATCAAAATCCCATCTTTGATCGTGATTTCCATCACCACCTCTCCTTTGCTTATTTTGTTTGTTGTGAACATTAATTTCAACTTTCTCGGAATTCTCTCTGGACTGTTTCACCGCCTCATATTTTGTACTCCATCGGAGCAATATATCTCTTCCAAGACCGCTTCTCCTCCTTCCTCAAATACTGAGCTACCTTCGCATAAAAACGATCCAAAATAGAAGGAGGCTTTTCCAATAAATGATCGCCAAAATAAAAACCTTGGCTAATTCCTTTTGTCAGTGCCATCAGCATTGCATCATCTTTTGGGTTACAGACTTCTGTAACAACTCTATTAAACCTTTCTAGATAATCTTTTAGTGACTACCCCGGAGTCTGGATCAATTTAGAGAGGGAAATGATATCTTTGGGGCGAGCCGTGTGCATGAAAATTGTTCCACAAACCCACTTGCTAACTCATCAAATGAAGAAATTGTCTATGGTGGCAGCTTGGTGAACCACATGGTCGTAACCCCTTCTAGAAAAATAGAAAAACATCTATACTTGACTCCATCTGTGGCTCGTGTGGAGTCCATGTGCCACTCGTACTTCATAAGATGCTGCCTAGGGTCAGTTTTTCTTACATAAGTAGGCATTGTAGGCATATTAAACCTCCATGGATACTCGACGTGCAGGATGTTGTCAGTGAATAGAGTGTGACTCCAAGAGAGTCTCCAATCATCATTGGTCAAGCCTTGACTTTCTTTCACCAGCTGTCTTACCATAGACATCAGATCTGGCGTCTGGAGTGCCGGTTCCTAGTAGTGGCCGCGTTCCACCTAACATGAATTTCCCGATCCACGCCTTCGAGCATCACCACATTGCCTTGGCTCATCTTGCTCTTGATGTTCCTTCTATGCAGTTGTCCTATCATTGTCTCTCAATATGGCTTCATTTGCATTAGCCCGAGCTCTAGTGCGTTGGTCGGCTATGGCGCATTCAGAGTTTGCTCTTCCAGTATTAGGTAAATTTCCCCCTTGGTTCAAGGATTCGATGTTGATCCCTTTAGAGGTTCCGTACCGATCGGTTCGTTCTAACAATAGTCGATCATGTAGTTTCCACATGACGTTCCAACATCGTATGCATCCATTTGGCCTCGTCTTCTTCTATGATAGTCGTCAGATGAAAAGTAGCTCTCTGATCCAATGTATGGAGTGGGCTCCCTCCTTGTCTTCCCATATTGGTCTATCAACTGGTTCATCAGTTCAATATTGGCCTGGATTTTCTGGTTGAGCCACCAACGGCTATCAAGCAGTTCCTTCATCTAGACTTCATTGTCGGCTTTAGTGATGTAATCAAGAGGAATTGGGGGACTATCAGCCGTCGATTGTAAATTCTATTTAACCTGTTGAACGTTGGTATCTTCATTGGACTTCAACAGCATGCGAAGTAGTAAACTATCATTTGGCCATGGCTAATAGCTTCCTTTTAGATCTTCTTCAAATTTGAGTAGAAACGAAAACTTATTGGCATAAATCTTGATATATCCCGTGAATATGGAAATCCACAGGTAGATAGCGAGATCCAATCAAGTTGAGAATTCATTCTTAGTGAATGCACTAAAATGTTTGCACCAAAAGTTGGCACAAACACTGAATAGATTAAGTGTAGAGAAATAAAATGAAGAACTAAAATTAAAATAGAGGAAACAAGCAAAAAATAAGAACACACAGATTTATAGTGGTTTGGCATTAATTGCTTACGTCCAGTTTTAATGAATTACTTTATTAATCACTTAGAATTTTGAGTTTAAGGGATTAGATTGGATGATCCTTGATTAAAATGGAATACAAGTAAAATAGTAGCAAGGATCCCTAAAATAAACTTTGAACTCTATATTTATAAGGGTAAACAACTGAATATCCTCCTGAAATTTTCTAGTAGAATCTCCAAATGTAGACAAGGTCACCTAGAAAATATCAAGTCCGAATTCCCAATACTAAGGGATCAGCACCGATCAGTCTTCCTAGCCATGTGGTGGGCTACGATAGGTCATGTGGGTCCCACTCCTTACTGGCTTAATGTTTCCAAAGTTTTTTGCATAGTTGTCTTCATGTTTTTACAGATATCGATCGATTTCCGTTGAATTGAACTGTTAGTTGATGTTGTTCATGATCATTATGATGTGATCTAATCCCCTAACTAAGAGAAGGGGTAGGTACCGATCCCCTGCCTAAGGGAGGTACTAATCCATACTAAGAATATTCCAAAGAATCTATCTCTTGATCTCACTTGATCGTTGTTTCATATTGTTGTGCTTAATCTCTAGACTCCATGATCACCTCTCTGGGCTGCTTGCCATATTTATCATCGAGTCTAACTTATTGAATAGTCCAAATATAGCCAGGTCAAAAAGCCGGATAACAATTTGTAAAATAATTAAGCAACTTAAAACATCATTTATAAAATAATTAATAACTTAAACCATCATTTATAAAGTAATTAGTTAACTTAAAACATTATTTATACAATAATCAATTAACTTAAAACATCATTGACAAAATAATTAATTAACTTAAAACATCATTTATAAAATAATTAATCTCCTATTGTTATAAAATTTAAGTAAATTTAAATATATGATCTTTCAAATTTGGAAGGAGGCTTGGCCACCATAATTGTACTTATACAAGCTACCACTTATTTTTAGTACAACATTCCAAGTCATATCAGTGATATTTACATAAGCACATATATATTTAAATAAAATTCATAATTAACAACCAACTGCGAATACACCACTTATCCAATATTAATCAAATGGCACATAAATAAATGCCAAAATTTATATAGTAGTAGAGCGGGGATTTATTCTGCTAAACAGATGTCTAAACAATCTATTCAATTTAATTATTGCAAAATGGTGTTTTATTCTGCCAACTGAATGTCTGTGCTGAAATATAATTACCTAACTACATAACTATTTTCCACCATTATTAATTTATCATCAAACTATGCTTCACTAAAATTATCAACCATTTCTATTAAAGTGTTATACTTGTCAGTACGAGTCTAGTGCGTGGGTTAAACAGATCTAAATGAGTAAGTTATAGCTTTCCAAAGTTAACCACCTTTTAATTTAAATGTTTTAATTACTGAACTACTACAACCCACACCCAACCCAAACATGGCCCAAGACCACTCCAATTAAAGTCAATACAAAGCTACTTTTCCCATCACTTAAATCCCTAAATTCAATTTGCTAAAACTCAAACACCCAGACTCAAAAAACTCACGCACGAATGAGCACGTGCACACTCAACCTCCTCCGTCGACCATGATCCAAGGTCACCCGCAAGTCCAATTCCTCGAGCTCATCACAACGCACCCTATTGCCATGATGATAGGGCCATAAATCAAATTTTGATAAATTAAATCAAAATTTTCAAAAACAAGCTTCAAGAAACACTACGTTCAAACATCAATTGCGGCCGCCCCACCATTTTCCAGCCTCTGCCGCTACCATCCATCGAACCCCACTTTGTCGCCCTATATTCAGGCCCTAGCACAACCGAATTGATGCTCCCTATAAGCCACCATAGACCTATTTCCAACAAAATAACAAAAAACCCTAGAACCCTAACTTGAGCTCGACCAAGCTTTTCCGACCACCAGCGACTATGCGACAACCACCATCACCATCGCCATCCGCCAAGCTTGCTTCCAACACCACTACTCCTCCCTTAGAACCCTAGATCGCTAAAATTTCACTAATGAATAGAAAACATTCATCTTGATACCACGACCAATTCGTGCCACTAAAAATTTTGAGATCACTACTAAAAATCCCCACTCGACGATACTAACTCACTCATATCCTCTGTTTGCCATTCAGCGATTGACAAATTTCCATCATTCCTCGACACTCGTTGAAATCGAAAAATTTCTACCACCATAGTCAACAAAACGCAAGCAACCATTTTTAAAAATTGTTATAGACTATAATGAACATCTTTATAGTTGATTGCTTTAGCTAATTTTCTAAGGTTTAAGAGATGTTGACTTTCGAGTGTAAGAGAGAAAATTTTGATTTTATTTACAGAGTAGGAATAGGAAGAAGAAGATGTACATGTTAGTGTTAACTGAGTTTTTGTGTCTCCGTATAAATTTCATTCACAACCAGCACCTTTAACCCTCTTATAACACTTAATTATTCAAAGTTAGTAACAATATAATAAGACTACAACACTTACATATATACAATGAAGTCACATGAAAATCAAAATCAAATTATAATAATATTTCCCTTCATCATTCATATTTTTTGAAAGTATGTAATAATGTTAGAGTTCTCACTTTCTGCATGGTCTAAAATGCGTCAAGTTTTAGTCTTTGAGTGAAGTAGGAATTTTTGAGCTGAGAATATATGATTTTTAAGAATAAAAAAGTTGAGATGATGAAGATAAAATAAAATCATGAAATATGAAGATGAAATGAAATATAAAAACGATATATATATATATATATATATATATAAGATGAAAGAAAAATAAATAAAGATAGAGAAGGCTAAAGACAAAAATGCCCATAATCCATTTTTCAACTCATCCACCATTTCCTACGCCACCAAAGTGCTAACCATTTGAAAATATATTAGATATTTGAATGGTCCATGTACCTTTGTTAATTTATACACTTAAAGGTATCATCAAATGTAAATTCAAAACTCATATCCATCACTTTATATTTAATTTACTGTATTTCATATTTATTAGTTGTTATTATTACTATTTTATACATATATTTTTCTCTTTTGAAAAAAAGTGTTCATAACTTGCAAAGTCGTTTAAATGTTGTTTTAGAGTGCATCCAAAGGTATACCAACTTTTTACAACTTATCGTTCGATAAAAAGCTGAAAATCCAAAAGCGAGTTTCGGTCACATTTTCAGTTTTCCATCAAACTACCTGTTAACATGAACAAAATTCAAAAAAGAATTTCCTAACATTAGTTATAAATTAAAAGAGATATATTTAATTATTAAAACCAATAATTGAATATTTAAAATAAATTAAATATTCACAAATCAAAGCGATAAAATTCTAAATCATTGCATAAATACTCCTTATACTACCTAATTTATTTAATTATGATTGTTATAAATTAATTAAATTACTTAATATTTATGAAATATTAGTTATAAAATTTTATTCAATTTATATTGATCAATATTAAATAGTGTGCTTAAACACACATATCAATATACGATATTGATGTGCATTTGAATTGGATTTACTTACACATTTATCTGATCGGCTTGTAGCAGTTAGGAGGCCTAGGCAGGGGCATATTATGGATGACTATTATAGGGGCTTGGAGGTTGAATGTTGATTCAAATCAAGATTGAATAGTAGGAGAAAGAGGTGGATTTGGTTCCCTTTTTTGCTCCGTAGATCTGCACTATATATAACTCTCAAACTCTACTCCCTATCTCTTTAATTTTTGGCTCCCCTCTAGATGATTAGGCTAGCCAAAACCCATGCCTCCCTCCTCTATTTCAGGCTTCAAAAATGCAAAATTAAAGGCCATTCGAAGATCGGTGGTTGATACTTTCTGATTTGTAGCTCCTTTTGGATTCTCTATACTAATTCATAGAGTTATTTGATTCAATGTTTCAAGGTATTTCATCTATGTTTTGGACAAGGTAAATCATTTATTTACATTTTAGATATAAATATATATAAAAAAATGGTTATAATGTGTATATATATATATGTTTAGATATTGTGTTCTCATCATGGATCCATATATGGTTATGTTGTCTTCATTTGATGAAACTGTATATATATGTATGTATTAAAAGAAATTCAATGTATATTTATATATAATGCTTATGGACAAGATTTTGTTTTATTTAGAATAGAATAATATTAAGATGATTTAAAACAAAATTAATTTTTACACTAACATAATTATATAAGGCATATTTTATATTTTACTACAATATATAACTTTCGGAAATAAAAAAGTGAATATCTTTTGCATACATACATATGTGTGTGTGTGTATAAATTCAAATATAATATATATACGGACATATGTTATTTAATTTAAATATTGTATCTATTTATATAAAACATATATATACATAAATATTATGAAATATATACATGTAAATATTTAATACAATAAGAATATATTCAATCTATTTTGAAAAATTTAAAAGAAAATTTAATTTTGTATCGGTATGGAAATCAATATATATATATACATATATATAAGGGAATTTTTAAACAAATCCAGACCACAAATTAAAAAAAATTATGGCTGAATGTATAACAACCCACACCTTAATAGGATTGAATTTCGATTAATCGAAATCCAAGTCCATTAGGGCATGGATCGTTGGTGTTGGTAATCTAAAATAAACATAAGTATATCAGAAAGCAATCTACATAAAATCACAGTGGAACAGAAAATAAAATAGAACATATATATGTTGACTATGGCCACTACCTTGGAATCAATATTGTTCCTTGGCTATCTAGTTGCCTTGTTGGTGACGAGCATCAATGAAAAAACTACTCCATCCACCGTTCCCATCGTTCACCAGTAGCATGTGCTTCTAAATCTATCTTGTGGGTTGTAATAAGGAGGGTGTCAGAATAATGTTCTTGTGACTGGAAAAGTACACACTTATTTATAACACTATTTTATGTCAATTGATTTTCATTTAAGTGTTATATCTGTTATTCATGGATTATCATTAAATTCCATATGTGCTTGTGACATGTCCAACCTTCTTTGATGTATAACCATATGTGTGTGTGTTGTAACGACCAAATTTTTCGAGCCCGAAAATTGACATCAACACGTCCACTGTATTAAATGCCGAACAATCGAATATCGGAAAACCGAACCATTATGGTTAAAGAAGAAGGAGGTAGAAGAAGAAATAGAAAACAATATCAGAATCTCACAATCGCAGCGGAACAATATATAATAGATAAATAACTGAATCTTTATACAAAGAAAACTGTAATTGTTATATTTATACATCATCAAAGTACAACACAATCAACAATACAATGCAGGACGGTTGTAATATCTCATCCTTCCAAAGCTGAATATACAGCTTACACTGCATAGTGGAAATATCAATCTACGGAAATACGCATCCAGCTCGTCTCCTGAGCTCCGCAGCAGTCCATCCCGAATCTGTATTCTATAATACTCGGTCTGACCCGAGCATTATAGTTAAATACCACCTGAGTCAGTCTGGAAAACCAGCGTGAGAAAACACACTCAATTGGATTGTTAAAGTTTTCAAAATCCTTTGAAATCAAAGGTATCTCATAAGACCGCGCCACAAATAAACATGCCGGGTTTTTACCTTACGATAACCAAAACATTTTTATCAAATCCGTCTGATATTATAATAGTGTCTATAGAAAGTAATATAGAATCTAGCTGAAATTCTTGCATCTCACGTTTCAGCATAATTGGGCACATTAAAAATCGTACAAGCGCTTATTGGAGATTGAATTCCATACAATGGAAGGACTACTTGGGTACCGCCCGTCACAGTACGTGGTCTAGGTCACTATGCCGAGGATCCACCCTGACCCCCTGCATCACAAGACCGGAGCTACCCCTTACTGGATAGTCCGAATAAGTTTACCATACGGCTGGGATCAGCAACCGCCCACACAGCCGAAATAAAGGGACATCTAGACAGGGGTGACTTTACCCTAATTGGTTGCTAGCCACTTAGCCTTGTGTGCACCTCACCTGTTTTAAGCCATTCCCGGTTGATGAGGCGCGAGGTTAAGCGTTACCTTTTAGCACACATTCACTTAGAATGCTCATCTTCCTCCTGACGATGTTCTGAAAGCATTCGTCCATACAACTCCGTTTTGGGTACGAACGGAACCGAAGGCACTACTCCTACTACATCCATTTTGGAATCACCCTCAGGATTAGTAACGACTAACCCTTGCACTTCACTGCTCCATCTTCGACTCCAAGCTCTTGTCTTCCTCACAAAAACGTTCAAACAAGATCGAAGTGGTTTCTGAGAAATTAATCCCGATCTTGGTATCTTCGAAACGATCAGCGCATTGGTCAATATTGATATTTCGTTATTTAACAATCAAATAACATTCACAAACAACCATCATACGTTAAATAGTTTTCCAAATTATTTATTTCAAAATATCTTCGCAAGCTATTTTCCACACATCAACTCTTTGAAAATAGTTTCAAACCACCTTTCTCTCACGGAATAAATTTCCCAAATATTGTTTATTTCCACTGAAAACAGCCAAATCCAAATACGTTAGATTTTAAAATAATTTAAATCACTTTATTCTAAATTATACTTTAAAACATTTAAATTAAAACTGCTTAAAAACTTTACTCAAAAATATATACTTTTAAAAATATTTAAAATAAAACTACTTTATAAAATGTAAAACTAATTTTAGAAAATAAAATAAAAGTAAAGCCAAACTAAATTTTAAAATAAGAGTTACGAAATTCTATACAAGTTTTCAAATAAAACTTTTACCAAACTATCTTTAAAATAAAACTATTTTATAAAATATAAATATTAATAATTATCTTTAAAATCATAATACTAATCAAACCTTTCAAATAATTACTACCATAATTATTTTAAATAAATATTAACTTCTATAATTTTAAACAACTTAAATAATAATTTCTCAAAAACATTCTTTTAAAACAACTTTAAAACTTTTAACTTATACTTGAAAATCTGCTTGAAAAACATACTTGGCTTTTCAGAGAAATACACTTTCCTTTCTACACCTTTTAAAAATAAACCACTATTTATTTTTAAAACAAATTACCCATTTCGTTAAAAATTCCCATCCTAAATTTATATTTCCAAATTTTCTTTTGATAAATAATTCACTCTATTTATAAACCCTGTTTATAAATTCTATAATCTTATTCTCTTTTGAAACACTGTTTCAATCACTTAATCGATTTTCTAAATTTAATTTCCCATAAAATTTATTTCTCGATTTATTCAAAACTTATTTCAGAAATCTATTAATACCAGATTTACTTCTTAATTATGATTTAAAAATCTTATTTAAAACTGAAATTACAAATTTCATACTTTATTTCAAAAATTCCCTTTTATTTCTTCCCAGACCATTTAAATCCTAAATTTTAAAATAAATCTTTTATTTCTCTAAATAATATCACTTAAGTTAAAAACAATCATTTATTTCCATTCATTCAAAATCTCCTTTACCATACTCGGAATTTATTTATTAGAATTTAAAAATCAACCTTTATCCTTTTCCATTTCATTATTTATTTTATCCAAATTCTTTATAATTATTTACTTAAAAGTCCTCTCCTTTTATTTTCCTTTCAAAATCCAATCTATATATTTTGATAACTCAGCATACCCAAATATATTCAATTGATAACAGCGGACCTCTTCGGGTCTATGCCTCTTCTTTTCTGTTTCCCAGGAATATATTTTGGATCTATGTTCAACATATGACTCGCAATAGTGGAAGAATCCTGCACATATCAGAATGCGTCCAAGCGAAAACATCCAGATTCGCTTGGAGGAAATCAGTAGGATCCTCGGCCACTGAAGGGTCGAGTTGTGATCCAATCTTAAGCACTCGTGACGGGTCATTCCGGCTAACTAGAATGTCGATCGTCAACTAAGGCGGTGCTGCATTCGTTTCCCTGTGTTCCCCATCATCATCTCTCGGATCTATGTCTCTAAGGATCCAAGAATGTTGCCCGAGCCAGGGCTCGGACACTACTTGTCAATCATCAGTATTTAGGATGTGGGCGGAGCTGTCCGCAACCTTCCCCTTTTCTCTCCGTTGAGCTTCTCTCAGCTCTGCCACATAACATGCACGACCGGTTGTCTGATCGCTATGTACTGCGCCGACTCCTTTGTCTGTTGGAAATTTTAATGTCAAACACCATGGGGCCAAAGCGGCCCTAAACTCCTCCAGGGTCGGACGACTCAGAAATACATTGTATGGAGAGTCAACATCCATTACTATGAACGGTAGGATTCTCACTCTCCTACGCTCACCTTCTCCCAGTTCAATAGGTAACTCAATATACCCCATCGCGTCGCTTGCGGCACCATTAAAGCCGTGGATACGAGCTTTGCATGGTTTTAAATCTTTAGTCTCCATCTTCATTTGGTCATAAGCCTTCTTGAAGATGATGTTGACAGAGCTTCCACAATCAATCAAAATCCTTTTTACGTAAGCTGGCCCGATCGTTGCAGATATGAACATCGGGTTGATAGTAGGAGCCTCCACCTTGTCTGCATCTCGACTCCTAAACACTATATCGTCCATCATCATGCGTTGTTGTTTTCGAGGGTTCCATCTACTACATTCGAAGAACATTCATAATTTTCATGCCTCAAGGAGGTAGCATATCTTTCCATCTCCTGCCAATTTTTGTCTACGGGATGAGGTCCTCCGACTATAGTGTTTATGATCTACCTTCCCACGGTCCGGGCAGGTTCCTCTAGGTGGCAAGGAGCTAGCCCGCGTCCGGCGTCTGACATTCCTTGCCTACCCTCTGATGGGTTCTTAACAAGTTCCTACAGCTTTTTCTGCCAGATTAACCTTTCTATGGCGTCATGGAGGTGTCTATGCTCCTCAGTATTGTGCCCGTGGGTCTCATGGAAGCGACAGTACTTCCCCGTCTGTTTTTGTTCCTCAATGGACTCCTTTGGGCGCGACTTTCTGTATTGAAAGGTGTTACGAGTAGATAGGTAAATGTTTCAAGGGACGTATTCAGGGGGGTGTATTCGTTGTAGGTCGGAATCCTCGACTTCCATCTCCCAGTCTCTTTTTTCTTTCTGGGATTTCCACCTTCGGATCCTTTAGATTGCCCAGGCTTGTTCTGGACGTGGACTTGAACTTTCCCCAGCTATCGCCGGATTGCTTCACGGCAATGTTACTTTTCACAGTCTCCTGAATAGGCCCTGGTGCTTTATCTCGTCTTGTCCATCGAGCTTCCTCCCTCCTTATGAACTGGTGAGCTTTGGAATAGAATCGCTCCAACGTAGTTGGGGGCTTTCCTGTGAACCAATCTCCAAACTCCGAGTTTGGATCTACACCTCGCATTACCACCATCAAGATTGCGTGGTCGTTAGGGTTGCTAGCTTTAGTGGCAGCAACATGAAACCTCTGCATTTATGCTTTCAAAGTCTCTCCTGGAGCCTGGATCACGCTTGTTAAGGACATCACATCCTTTGGACGAGTAGAATGTCCTGAATTGTTCAACAAACTTCATTGCCAACTCGCCGAAGCTGGATATAGACCATGGGGGAAGTCGAGTAAACCACATGGTGGCGATTCCAGACAAAGTGATTGGGAAGCACCTACACTTGGTCGCATCATTCGCCCTTGCAGAATCCATCATCTATTCGTACCTCATCACGTGTTGCCTAGGGTCAGTCTTCCCTTCGTAGGCCGGGATGGTCGGCATACTGAACTTCCTGGGATACTCAGCCTATAGAGTAGTATCTGTGAAGGGAGTATGACTCCTAGACACTCCCCAATCTTCATTGGTCAAGCCCAGATTCTCTCTTATTAACTGCCTGATCATAGCTGATAAGTCTGGAGTTTGTATGGAAGGTGTAAGGTTGGGTTCTGTTCCACGGGACCGCTCGGATAGGTGTCTCCTCTGCTGGTGATCGGCTAAACGCGCATCTTGAAGGCCAGCTTTATTAGGACCTTGGTGAGCCGGGCGTTCGGTCTCCTCAAGTGCCTGATCCCTGGCGGATCGATCAGTGGCACCTGCCTATGCAGCTTCAGTCTTACGGCGTCTACGCCTACGAGGTTCATCAACCGAGGTCGAGCTATCAGATGAAGAGTAAGGAGCAAGGCTACCTCCAGCATTCTGATGCTGCTGCTCGGTAAGCTGAGTCATGAGATTACTATTGGCTTGAATCTGCTCAACAAGTTGCCTTCTACTTTTTCTGAGTTCTCTCATCAAATCGTTGAACTCTGTTCGGGTAATGACTTCCGTTTGATTTTGGATGGAGGGTCCTATGTCTTGAATCGCTTGTTGGTTGCTAGGTCCAACTTGTTGCACGCTACCAGTCTCATGGATGTCCGCGTTGTGAGAGGCTGATTGGGTGCGGGGTCTTCCCATAGCAGAGTTGTCGGTTGGAACTTTGAATAGAATCAACGGGCGTCCTATGAATAAGTCGGATCTCCTTGGGAGATTTTTCAATCCAGTAGCTACAAAGTAGATCCTATCGATCCGAGAATTCGATTCTCAATGAAAACACCAAAATGTTAGCACCAGAATTGGTCACTAACACCCTTAAGAAAGATTATGTAGAGAGATTAATGAAGAAAGTAAATGTAAACGGTGAACAGAATGCTAAACTAAATGCAGAAAATAAGAACACCAGATTTATAGTGGTTCGGCGTAATTGCCTACGTCCACTTTGAGGTTAATCTTTATTGCTTACTTATCAACTAGTTACAGATACAATCCATACACCAACTACTTGATTACAATTGTTAAGCAAAGAAGATAAGTCTTGAATGAGTCTTGAATGCGGCAGAGTCTTCCCGGTATTCTCGAAAAAATGTCCCTTTCACTGTGCCCCCGCCTTTCTATTTATGGACGAAAATGGATTTGACTTCCCTGATGAGCCTAGTAGCTAGATATCTCGGCCCAAAGTGAGTGACTTCTGTGTGCTGAAGCACTAATGCGATCGGCAAATGCCGAATGTTTCCTTTATGCCGAACGAGGCTATGTGTTGAGTGAAGAGTGCAAGCCAAACGAGAACCGATGCCGGTCGATGGGAGATGCCGAACAAGGCTGGAATGCTGAACGAGGCTAGAATGCCGATCATGGCATGAATGCCGAACGAGGCTGGAATGCCGATCGTGGAATGAATGCCGAACGAGGCTGGAAGCCGGACTGGGCATTGCATGTCGAACGAGGCTGGAATGCAGAACGGGGCATTATATGTCGAACGACATTCTAATGCCGAATGACATACGAATGCCGAATGAGCTTCATGCCGGTCGAGATTGAATGCCGAACGACTCTGCCATGCCGAACGAGGCTTTGTGCCGATCGAGATTGAATGCCGAATGACTCTGCCATGCCGAACGGGGCTTTGTGTCGAACAAGGCTGGAATGCCGAACCACCATGCTATGCCAAACTGCCCTCAATGACGAATGAAGTCTGGATGCCGAGCAGTGTGGAATGCCGAACGACCATGCTGTGCCGAACGGCCCTCAATGCCGAACGAGGATAGATGCCGAATGGCCTGCTCATGCCGAATGGTGCTGGATGCCGATAGAGGCCTCTTCATCAAGTCTTTGGTTACCCGGTCAAGCCACTGGGTAACAGAAACAGATTAGAATTTCGCCACAAACACAATAAAATAACTTTTGTGGCCAAATTTCAACTTTTGTAAAACTTCCATATTCATTCCTTATCATATTTAATTCAATTTATTTCATTTATTTGTGGTTTCATTTTACGGGGTGTTACATATATCCATCCATTTACAAATCTAAAAGGAGTATTTTTCCAATTAGCATTACTTTGTGAAAAAATTATTTGTACAGGGGTATGGTCACTCGAGGTCTGAGGAAGTGCGATATATTTAAATTTAGAAAAACATTTGATAAAACCTTGATTGACTAGTATTCCATTAATTTACCATGTATATTTCTATATTCACCTGATTGCCAAGTATATTTATTTCCCTATATATTAGGTTCCACCAATCAAGGTTTTAAGGTAAAATTATTAAGAAATTCTAACTTTTAAAAAGTAATTGGTATACTTCCCTTTCTCAGAAGCCTGCAATGTTGCATTAAAATTTCCAAGTATTAACCAAAGGTGATTCATTGTTTTATTTATTTGTTCCAAAGTGTTATCCTTTCACTTCATTATTTGAAGCAGAAACCCCCTTTATTAATGCATTTACAATGTATATAATGTAAATTGATAAATATTGTTTTATATCCCATATAATAGGATCTCATAAGACAATGATTTTTCCATTAACGCTCACAATATTATTATTTAAGATTTTCTAATTGTTCAAAGATCTGTTTTGATATTCTTCTATTTTGTTGTTTAGTTTGTGTTATAATATTCCTATTGCACTAAGTTTATTAGAAAATAGTAAATTGACTAAGTCATGTTTTCTTTCAGGAGAATTTAACCTTCTTATATTCCATACAATAATAGTCATTATATAATAAAATGTATTTGGAAAAAACAGAAAAAATATTCTCAAGGACACTGTATGATTAGCGGTTACGGCGATTACAGTGAATTATTGTAACTGCTAAGTTCTAATCTCTCGGTTGGCTTTTTTCCCCTTTTTGTATGCTTTTACGTCCTGAAATTTAAGATGTTCTTCCCACTTTAGAATTTTGATGATGTACTTTTTTTGATTCAACTTTATCACTATTATTTGTGTTGCTGCTTGAAATGATATCATTTATATTCATCAATCTGCTTCTTTTGATTTTACTTTTATTTATAGGAGAATTGGAAGTTGTAACAAGCTTTACAACATCCTCCAACAATTATTTTGAGATTGAATTAGATGAGATATGTGATCCGAAGACATTAGCAAATATTTTGCCTTTATTAGTTTTATTATTGCTTTCCTTGTTAGTGCAAATTTCCATATTTATCCAGTCTTCATTTGAAATTAATCTTGGGCACTCCTGGTTGGGGGGGAGGGGGTATTCAATGAGCTGTACAATATAATCTTCTTTATTTTGTTGTATAGCTATTGCTTGATTTCCTTCTACTTGATATCTGGCCTCTGGATCTATACAATCTTTGGATATCTCCATTTTCTCGACAAAATCACTGTTTCGAGAATTTTCTTCCTAGTTTTTTAAATCTGTAATTTTGTTTATATTCATACTTTCAACAAAGTGGGTTTTTCCAAATACTACATTATTTGTTGTCTCAACCGATTTTTTTCAAATGGTCTTCTTGAACCAAATATTTGTATTTTTAGAGATTACAAGATTATTTACTGCATTAAAAATACAATTGCCTTATCAATATTTATTGTAGAATTTGCACTTGTTTTCTCCTATATACCTTTTTTGTCGAGCAAGCTTCGATGGGGTGTCCAAAATAGGTACAATTCTTGCATCTAGGAGGAATCTATTCTTATTCTATTTTCTAAATCATATTTTTTTTCCATCATGTATATTAATATATACATCTTCAGGCAATCCAAAATTCACTTTAATTTCAACATGAATTCTTGCAAAACTCAGTCTTGTATCTTTAGTTGTAGGTTCATCTAGTTTCAATGGCACCGCTACGACACTAGTTATTGCACTGAAAGCTTCTTTATCTCATAGCTTTAGATTTAACTCGGACAATCAAATCCAAATTTGTAAAGTGGATAGAGGATTCTTATCAAAGCATAGTTTATTACTCCACTTTTTCAAAATAATTAGTTTTCCACGGATAAAGTATGGACCCCGTTGATAACTTCTCACAATCGAATATATTTGCAAACCTTATAATAGAAAACCGTTGTTTTTGTATAAATTACAAAATTACCTGTTGGATTCCATGTTCTTGAGACAAAGGCCTTGAAATGATGATAATAAGGACGGTTGCCAAATACGTAGGCAATGACTAAACTGCCCCACAGGGTAGTAGTCCACTTGTTGAACCCTTTTTTACTTTCACTTCCTTTTTATTTTCAATGGTGATAGGAGCAAGATAGTTTAGATCAAAAATGGAGTCAACCCCTCCATTCTTAATCAAATTTGTCCAAGAAGAAGATTTCTCTGTTTATCTTCTCTATTCGATGTATATACTTGCGGGATTGCTTTTGGAGTGACTGTCTTGGTTCTTGCAATAGAAATTGAACAGTTCAAATAGTATATATCATGTTAAACGAAATACAAGTCTCAATCAAATGATTCAAAACATCAAAAGTTGAAGAATTAGCGATGGCTACCACTAGAGACTGGAATCTAAGGACTTCTCCACCACTTCTTCCAATCCTTTCCCAGCCCTAAACACTCTCTCTATTGCCAATACTAAAGAGAAGCCCTCTGATATACATGATGAAGGGTTCCAGCTTGTTAGGAATCGTCGAAACCTCCTCCTCCACCACCAAAATTCCCAAAGACAGTAGATAAGTAGCAGCACAGCAGAAGTGGCCCAAAAGATCCAAGAAATCCAGGTACAATTGAAAATAATATACATTTGCATACATTCAAACACACACGCACATGCACATGTATACATTCTCATATTCTATGTATCTAAAAAGTTGATATTCAAACACACACGTACATGCACATGTATACATTCTCATATTCTATGTATCTAAAAAGTTGATAAATGTTCTTTTCTCAATAAAAAATCTCATTAGTAATAAAGTCACGTAAGGTAATATATTTTTTCATTACCTTTATGCATTTAAAAATACACCACATTTAAGTGTGATTATAAATGAATTCATACGAAAAAGTTAAAGTAACAAATTTTCCATTCTAAATGATTACTATTTTAGAGGATATTCACAATGGAGAATTTTCAAAACATGGCTATGTAGCATGAAATGTGTTTATCTAGTTTAACTCAATACCATATCGGTTATGCTCACCTTCAAGCTTTTGTACATAAAGTAAACATATAACGAGCGACTAAACAGAAAAAAGAATCAACATAATATTTCGTAACTGTTGAATCTTATTGTGTTTGCATTGTTGACTGTAATCAACAGGAAATTTAACATCTGAGATTAATTGTGTCCAAATATTATGGCCTTTTTGTGTTTTCATAGTCCATTAACTCTAAACCAACGCTGCAAACCAAAATATCATTTAAGCTATTTTAAGAATAAGGAAGCAAACTTTGTTCAAAAAATTATAATATATTACCTTTTTTTTATCAATTTATGAAATTTGGTATTGACGTTCTCAAAATTTCTGACATTGTCTTATAATGAAGTTCCACATGTACAGCATGACTCAAGCCATCATGTGTTACTTTCCCATCTAACATGCGTAAGTTTATAACAATATTTATACTTGCGTACTAATTCTCGGGTACCAAAGAAGATAACATATTTACCTATACCATTTTAAAGAATCAAGAGAAAAGATTGAAGCAGGAAGCTTGAGCATTTCGCATTTCTCGAACAATTCGACCAGACATATGTTTATTTCATCTGGATACCGTCATATTCTTTCAAAAGTTTGCACTATACCTTATATGCGAATGCTTTGTTTGAAACGATCCACTAGACTAATAGACTACTGGATGAAAAAAATTATAATATTATCAGATCTTAAAACGGTGTTAAATATAGTACGATACCTTCTTCGTTTTACCCATTCTACATTTTAACCTTCCACGGACCATTACACACTTTAAAATACCGACTAATTATTTTCATGCTACTCATCAACAATCGATTTTTAGACTGCCGAACGACATTCATCTCTTAAAAAACAAACGTTTTCATACTGTCGTCTTCTGCTACCGATCGTATGTGTTATTTTAAAAAAACAAACAATTTTTCAAATGGTCTCATACTACCGTTCGGTAATATAGTGCTGTCCGCGTTCGGTAAAATAAACCAGCGTACCTTTTTTTTTTGGATAAAATGAAGGGGGTATCGTGGTGCATTTGGCAGTTTATTCAAAATTGAGGGGTTAAAGAAAGGGCTGCGTCAAGATTCGAGACCATTTTCTTTGAAAAGATCTGCCCATATACTTGCCTTTCCTGACCCATGAATTGTATTCTGCACAAGAGAATCACCGAATCCCATAGATCCGGCTTCATTAATTTCAAATCATCTCCGTACTTAGGCTCTCTTCCTATTCTTCAAGAAGGCATTTCTTGATTCTTGCTAGACTTGAGAAAATCTTCTGTTTTGAACCTGTCTCCTGATGAGTTTCAAAAGTTAGAATTCAGCCAATCTGGTTTAGAGTGTTCCCTTTCCATAGGCCTGCTGCCTTACGCCCCATATCGGAAATACTGCAGATTGCTATTGATCTGGCCAACCCTCCCTCTTGATCTATTTTTCTTTTAGACCGCCTTTCGTATCCCTTCTTCATCCATTAGAGAAAGATCAGGTGGAAGAGGGTCTGATGTTCCGCCTCTTGCTCAGGGGAGATCCGGAATACAATTATCTTTACTATGAACAGAGTCCGCCATTAGAGCTGTTAGCTAGAAAAATTAATATTGACAGCTCTCAAGCTATTTCAAAGTACGGTAAAGACCGGATAATTATAAGTTAATCTAACAAAGTACATTCATAACCAAAAACACAAACCAAAATGCTTCATCTTATGATAGCATATAGCTATACTATAACATCATACTTATAAAGAGGAATAACTATAAGATAGAGAAACATCGACTTCATTGTTCCTCTTCTTCTTCATGAGATTTTTGTTCTTCCACCCTAGTAAGCATCACATGCACATGCTTTGCGATTTTCTTTGCATCTAATGCAATACCATCTAATCCTTTCCTTGAAAACCCAGCACAGTAGATACCATCTTTGCCAAACCAGTGATTCGGAAAACTCTCTTTTGGAAACCCTTCGCCATCCATCAGCCTGCCTTCATCCTGTGTATTCACAATTATCCTTTAGTTCTTTTTCCTTCCAGAAGAAAAACTAACATGATTTACGAAGCTAATCTATTCTGTACAGTGTACACTAAGATTACAAGTTAAAATTAACAGAGTCTTAGTTATTTGTAGTTCATTCACACCTTCAGCCAATAATTTGCAGTGCTTTTGTAACCTGTAGCAAAAACTATGGCATCATATTGATAAACCTTTCCATCTTTGAACTCGGCGTAGTCTTCTCCAACACGGATGAGTTCTTTGACAACCTGTTCAACATGAGAGTAAGAAAAGTCGTAAATTGATTTAATATTTATTTTCTACACATAGTACCGATCAAATTTATATGATATGAAATTTATAAACTTTAGAATTCCTAAATGTATGAAATCAACATAGTCCCACATCGTCAAAATTGCAAAGCTATTCTAAGTATATTAATAGCTTTGCAATAAAAGGGTTGGGGCCTAGGGGCACCCAAATGTTTGTTTTGTTGTGAGAAGAGAGGTCATGCATCATCACACACGTGCGCCGCCGCAGTTCCGATCGGGCTTGGGTTTGGGTCTACATGATCGTTTTCTTATTGCAAAACTGGACCGGGTTTTCCAACAGTTGCAGGCTATACGAACATGTGCAAATCTATTCAAAAGCGGACTCAGATTGACCGAGTAGGTGTGACTTCTGAAGCGGGGGTGGGTTTTTTCACGAACAAACGCATCCAATAGCAGGCGGGTGCGGCCCGTCAACGAACACCGGCAATAAAAGGCAACGGGTGCGACCCATCGGACGGACACGGCTGTTCGAAGCGGTGGGTAGACACAGGAGCTACTCGTCATGTCTGCTCTAAAAAATCCATGTTTTCTACATATCAGAAATTCGATCACGAAGAAAAACCCTATATAGGTAATTCTGCGTTATCCATGATCGAAGGCAGTGGCACAGTAATCCTCAAGTTTACTTCTGAAAAAACTGTCAAGTTGAATGACGTGCTCCACATTCCAGACATATGCAAGAATCTCATATCTGGTACAGTACTATCGAAGAAAGGATTCAAAATAGTGTTCGAGTCAAACAAGATGGTTCTGTGCAAAGCTGGAATGTACATCGAAAGGGGTTATTTATGTGATGACCTATTTAAGGCAAATGTTGCCGTTATCGGCAATAAAACTATGCATTCTGATTGTGCTTTTAATAAAATTGAAGTTTCTTAATTGCTTGAGCACGAAATTTTACCATGGCATGATAGATTGGGACACATAAATTTTCGAAAAATGAAAATATTATCAAACATAGGATTAATTTCGAAATTCCAAGTAGATAAGAACTACAAATGTGAGACATGTGTAGAAGCAAAATTGGTTAGAAAAAACCATTTCAATCTGTTGATAGAAGCACCGAACCAATAGGTTTGGTTCATACAGATTTATGTGATTTTAAATCGTTACCTACAAGAGGTGGGAAAAAGTACTTTATCATGTTTATTGATGATTATACGCGATATTGCTACGTATATCTTTTGAATAGTAAAGATAAAGCAATTACATCATTTATAAAGTACAAGGTTGAGGTTGAAAATCAGTTAAATAAAAAGATCAAGATATTGAGATCTGATCGAGGTGGAGAATATGAATCACCATTTGAACAGTTCTGTGCCGAAAATGGTATAATTCATCAAACAACAGCTCCATATTCACCATAAAAAGCTAATGTAGCCGAAGGGAAGAACAGAACGTTAAAAGACATGATTAATGCCATGCTTTTAACTTCTGGTCTACCGACGAACTTGTGGGGGAAAGCCTTAAATATGTCTAATTACATATTAAACAAAGTCCCTCATAATAAAATAGGAACAATTCCATATGAGTTATGGAAAGGACACAAACCAAGTTTTAAATACCTCAAAATGTGGGGGTGCTTGGCAAAAGTACCAGTTCCGCCTCCCAAGAAAGTCAAACTTGGACCAAAAACAGTAGATTGTTACTACTTAGGGCCAGCCCAAAATAGTAGTGCCTATAGATTTTTAGTATTCAAGTTTGATATAGCTGATGTTCATGTAAGTACAATCATGGAATATAGAGATGCCTCATTCTTCGAAGACATGTTTCCACACAAAAGGAATGAAGGGAATAATGTCCCTAAAAGGACAAGAGAAGAATCAAGCAATTCACATGAAGATGAAACTCATCTTGAGATTGAGGAAGTTGAACCAAGAAGAAGCGTAAGGGCTAGGACTTCCAAGACATTTGGTTCGGATTTTTTCACATATGTGTTAGAACACGAACCTCAAACGTAGAAGGAAGTGATGTCATCTTCTGAATCTTCATGTTGGAAAGAAGCAATCCAAAGTGAGATTGATTCAATTCTAAGTAATAAAACTTGAAAAATTGTTGATATTCCACATATAATAAAACCTATTGGCTGTAAATGGATTTTCAAGAAGAAAATGAAAGCAGATGGCTCTATCGACAAGCATAAAGCCAGATTAGTGGCCAAAGGATATCTTTAAAAAGAAGGAGTAGACTTCTTTGATACGTATTCGCCGGTAACACGAACAACCTCCATAAGAATGCTAATAGAGATTGCATCGATCTGTAAGCTAGAAATTCATCAAATGGATGTAAAGACAGCATTCTTAAATGGAGATCTCGATGAGGAGATCTACATGGAGCAACCTAAAGGTTTTGTTTCTAAAGGAAATGAAAACAAAGTCTGTAGATTAGTAAAATCATTATACGGACTAAAACAAGCTCTAAAATAATAGCATGCAAAATTTGATAGTGTCATGATTAGGAATGGTTTTCATATAAATGAATGCGAAAAGCGTGTTTATTATAAATAAATTGGATAATCATATGTGATGAATTGTTTATATGTAGATGATATGTTAATATTTGGTCCAAATACTCAGGTAATAGAGACCATAAAGAAGATGTTAATTAGCAATTTCGATATGAAAGACTTAGAAGTTGCAGACGTTATTTTGGGAATCAAAATAATAAGAACATATAATGGAATTGAATTATCTCAGTCACACTATGTAGACAAAGTGATTGAAAATTTTCAAAATTTTGGAATTAAAGGAGCCAGAACACCTTTTAATCCATTAGAAGTACTGCATAAAAACACCAATGAGAGTGTAATGCAACTGGAATACTCTCATGTAATAGGATGTCTCATGTATCTCATGAATTGCACAAGACCAGACATAGCTTTTGTAGTAAGTAGACTGCGTAGGTATACAAGCAATCCAGGAAAATAACACTGGAAAGCACAAATGAGAGTGCTTGGATATTTAAAAAATATCGCAAATTATTCCTTACATTAAGGAAAATATCCCGCCATCTTAGAAGGATATAGTGATGCAAACTGGGTTGCTGATTCAAAGGAATCAAAATCAACAAGTGGTTATGTATTTACCTTAGCAAGGGCATCAGTGTCATGGAAATCTACTAAACAAACATGCATTGCTCGATCCACTATAGAATCAGATTTCATCGCTCTAGATAAAGCAGGCGAAGAAGCAGAATCGCTTCGTCACTTTTTAGAAGATATTCCGTTTTGGCCTAAACCTATACCGGCCATATGCATACACTGTGATAACCAAGCTGCGCTAAATAGAGCCCACAACTTTGTGTATAATGGAAAGTCACGACACATTCGTCGAAGCCATAGCACAGTTAGGCAGTTACTCTCAAATGGAACTATTTCCATAGATTATGTGAGAACAAATGATAACCTACCGGGTCCATTTACTCAAGGATTATCAAGAGAGAAAATTAACTGCGCATCGAGGTGAATGGGTTTAAAAGACTAAGCCACCAAGAGTTATCTTATACAAAAACCTATCCTAGCGACTTGAGATCTCGCGGACTAGGATTAATAGGCAAACCAGTTCAGAGTAACTCAAGACGTAATGCATTTGTGTGGACATAGTCCAACTCCATTCCTATGGTGCACAATATAAATGCATGCCTACAGAAGTATTTAAAGGTTAAAACTATGTTTTTTAATGATGACCATATCTTGAAAATAACAAGTGGTGTATATGTAGGATTCTCTTAGTGGTTGCGATCACCTATGTTAGTGTGAGCTGGGTCGGCCTTATGAGAATATTAAAGGCTTATATTTCCTATAAACACTCGCAGAACCAAAAATTGTTCAAGACCAAAATAAACACAACCAAGAGATTGGATGAGAAGGGAATCAATGCTTCGTAAAGCTTATTGTCTGGATATACAATAAAGGCTGACGGTTCAAGATGAAATAATTCATCGATTAGCAAAGTAGATCTGATATGTTTTAGCTAGGGAAAATTTAAAGTGAAATACCTACTTATCAAGATAAAGCATTATTCCATATGTACTCTGTGATATTTCGCTTTGTGTGGGGGATATGTATATTATCATTCATGTGGGGGATTGTTGGAATTCCTAAATGAATGAAAACAACATAGTCCCACACCGCCAAAATTGCAAAGCTATTCTAGTATATTAAAAGTTTTGCAATGAAGGGGTTGGGGACTTAGGGAACCAATGTGTTTGCTTCGTTGTGAGGAGGGAGATCATGCATCACCACCACACACGCATGCGCGCCTCGCCACCGTCCGACCGAACCGAACCGGGCCGGGCTCGGTTTTGGGTTTGGGTCTACAGGATTCTATTTTTACTGCAAACTGGGACGGGTTTTCTAACAGTTGCAGGCTATACGAACAGGTGTGAATCTGTACAGAAGTGGATGCGGATTGACTGAGGAGGTGCGACTTCGGAAGTGGGCGCGGGTTTTTTGGCGAACAGACGCATCCATTAGCAGACGGATGCGGGTGCGACTCTTTAGACGCGAACGGGTGCGACTTATGGCAGCAATGGGTGCGAACTCAGAACCAGTAGCGAACATGTGCGACCCGTTAACGAACAGCAGCAATGAAAGGCAACGGGTGCGACCCGTCAGGCGGACGCTACTGTTCAAAGGGGTGCGGACGAAATTATAAATAGAAGAGAATACTGATCACATTCTCATTCTATTCCAATTCTAATTTCTTCTGCTTCTTCTTCTCAACTGCTCTATACAATATATCACAGAGTTGACATACTCATTACAATCTCGTGTAGATTACGTCTGTTGTATCTTGAAAGACTTTAAATAACGTCTTAAGAAAATTATTACGAGAAGCCTCAGACGGAATTTCCTTCTTCAACCGGTTAGGTTTATAATTGATTTATATATATATATATATCATTTTCGTTTCTACATTGTACTATTTCTTTAAATAGTATAACGTTTGTTCTATCGCTATAGTTATTATTACTATAGTTGTTAGTTCGTCGTTGCAATTTAATTACGACATACCTATTGCTTAAATTAGCTAATATAGACTTGTAGAGTAGTGGAAATCTGATTGATAAACTTGTGAGACGAGTTTATAATTGATTATTCTCTGTTTAGGTATACTAGGCGTATAACATAAACTACTGTATAATACCTGAATTTCTCCACTTTTAATTTTATCCACAGTCCCAACATCAATAACTGGAGCTTTACTACATTCTTGTTTGAGTTGCATGGGGCCTTTCGTAGGTCTATAGATTCCATATTTCGAAAGATTGCCAAAATGTAACCAACTAAGATAAAGGAGGAATAGATCAACCACTTTGATTGGGTGGTGCTTTGCAAATATCATAGCCATGTGTATAAACTCCTTTGTCAACACATGAAACTGCATTGTATAGTTAACAACATCATGTTACATATATATATATATATATATATACATATATATCATAATCATATATTACATGGTTTGCTTACCGGACTTCTAATAGCAATGGAAGTTTTAGCACCATGGTTGCAAAGATCATAGGCAATCTCCATACCAGAATTCCCACTTCCTACAACCAATACACGCTTTCCTTCATAATCTTTTCCACTCTTATACTGACAAGAATGAATCATTTCTCCTTTGAAAGTTTCCAATCCAGAAATTTCAGGAATGAATCCCTTGGCGTTTTCTCCAGTCGCCACCACCAAGAACTTCGCTTCGTACACAAGTTCATCTCTTGTTACTTCATCGGTAGCTTTTATGATCCACTTCTCAACACTTTCATCATAGCATGCACTCTTAACAGGTGTGTTGTACACGATGTTCAGGTTGAATTTTTGAACGTATTTGTCGAGGTACTTAACGAAATCTTCTTTTGGAATGTAGGTTTCTACAGACTCTTCATGTGGCATGTGGGGCAGAGTGCAGAATTCTTTGGCCAAGTGCAGCTTTAGTCGATCATAGGTTTTTTTTCTCCATACGTGAGCGTAGCAATTTTCTTTCTCAATGATTATGTTTGGTATGGAGAGGTTATTGAGACATGCAGCTGTTGCAAGGCCTGCAGGACCTGCACCAACTATCACAACCTCTATTTGCATTTTCAGAGAAGAATGTATGTAGTTTGATACTTGTGGGTTTATGTGATTTGTGTTCATGTATATATATTGTATAACATTGATTTTGTCAACTGTTTTGATTTGTGAATGTTGATGTTACATGCACATTAATTAATTGTGTACAAGAGAATTAGAATCTTATCTTTCTATTAAATACATGCATTTAAAGAACGAAAATACATTTTTATGAATAATAAAAATTGTGTTCATGTACAGAAGATTTAAATATTATTTTTACAGAGAACACAACATTTTCCTTGTAGAAAAAAATAAATACATTGTACAAGAGATATAAAATAAGGGATATCTTTTTTCCTAACATTCCTTCAAAATTCACTTCTTCCCCCGTTTAAAAATAAGTTCCATCAAAAACACAGTCAACATTTTCAGCAAAAATGTGTAATTTAAACTGTAAATATTCATAGTTAGAACTAAAAATATTTACATTCTACACCGCAAATATGTATGGTTTAAAATGAACATTTTTGCTGAAAACATTGATGTTTTGTGAAATTTATTTTTGGAAAGAGTTTTTCGGGTACTGAGTTTGGAAATAAGGGACGGATCCTATTTTCAACTATAAAGCAATATCTCCCCTTTTTTGGAAGGAGTGTGAATACACTTTGCAACATATAACTTGTAAATAGAGTTCTCTAAAAAACTCAATAGTTAATCAAGTAGGTGAGGGTAATACTAAGGTTTTATATATAGGATGAATATTGAAATTGTATATTTATCTATATTCCTTGAATTCAATGGCCACTCTTCTAGATGATTCAAAAATTAGATCGAGGAGGTAAACATGTGGTTCGTTTTGTTACGGTTGTCTCGCACGATGACAGATTGGAATGATGGTTTGGAAATGGAATAGTGCAATCATTGATTAGCCTGATGATGTGATTTATAAATATGGATTGTTATGCACATAATATTGGGATTCTTTTTGGTATACTGGTGTCTATCAACTCTTATGCATACATCATTGCAGGAGATGCGGGAGAGTGATAACAATAATATTATTTGCTGAAGGGGTGATCCTCATAGTGAGGAGAGCATTTTACATATTATTATCATAAAAACCAAATGTCATCAAGCTCTAAAGTCTAAGGGATGTGATGATAATAACGAACAAGATCTAAAGAATTGTGCTTCATGCAAGATAAAGTTATTATTGAATAGCATATGTTCATACATGCAACAAAAGTTGGTCGGTACAAGTGATAGCCCCTTTCCTCCCCCCTCCCTTCAAATAAAATGCATGTTTGCTTAAAAATTGGACAAACACTGTGAGTGTTAATGGTATGCTATATGGGAAATTAGGTAATTTATTATAAATTATCTATCTTTGTACCGAATCTTGTTCATAATAAAGGTGTTTGTTTTCTATTATATAATTTATTATATTGTAATATAATTAATTAAGCAATTAATTTGAAGTATACAAAAATAAAATATTATGTGATTGTAGTTGCTAATAGTTTTAATCGTGAGTAGTTAATCATAATATAAAATAGCATTATATTCTGAATATTCCCAACCAAAATGTTTCGAAAAAGAATATTGATACATCTATTGAAACTAGAGTATATAACGCTCTTTAAATGTTGGGCTTTATCACTCATAGTAGTCGATGGTATTTAGGGGTTACGTACTTATTATTGTACAACTGTATAGAATGAATCAATAGAAGAGTTACCTAATGGTTGATGACAACTAGGTCAAATAGGAAATCTTAGTATGACAATAGTACAAAGTTCTATCGACTTAAGAATGTCGTGAAACTTCAATGTGGATAATACACTTTGATTATAGTTCAATTGTGGCATGTTGATGGTTGAATAACTATTATTAGGCCTGAGTTAAAGCATTAGAAGTGAAGCACTATTCAATACAAAATTCATTTCCTCGGGTGTTTGAGGTTAGTATCATGGTTAACGATAGTCAACTCAAACTCAAAATCTTTAGGTAGAACAGAATGGTTAATTATAAATATTACTATTAAAAAAAGGTCTTTGTTTATGGATCGAATAGTTAAATATTGATGCTATTAAAGTTTTGATCAATACCAAACTCTATATATCCTAACGTGATATAGTATTGACAAAGAGAACGTGTGTATATTATTATCATTTATGGTCAGTTTAAGTTGATGTAAAATAAGATTGTACCAAAGAAATCTATAAGCGATAAATTTTATTAAACTGTCGCACCACAATATAAGGTGATGTGTGAACATTAATATTTGAGTTGTTCAATATTTTTCGCCGGCTGAATTTGCACCTGTGGGTCATATAATTATATTTGTGAATTATACGAAACACACATAATTTAATAAGTTTATAAAGTGTTTTAAATTAATTAAATTGATTTATATTCAAGAAAGATTAATTATTAATGTATTTGATGTTTGTGTTGTTATTAGTAAGTGGGTTAGTTGCTAGAATTTTTTTAGGCACCACCTATAATTATTTGGACGTATAAATAAAGTTATATATATATATATATATATATATATATACGTATCAATATACGATATATATATATATATATATATATATATATAAACTTTAAATATAACTAATCATTTAACGGACTTTGAGATTATTTTTGTCCATATAGGAGATCAAGTATGGCTAGCCAAATATGGGGGTGGAATGGTCTAGATTTGGATCAATATATAAGTGGAATTGGTGAAAGAAATATGAAAAAAGTGGCATATTTTTCTCACTTTTTGCTAAGCCATTCACTGTCATTCTATGCTTTATACTTCTCTTTTCTAGCCACCATCTCTAGCCATGCTCCCCTCTTAGCCAACCCCCTTCATCCTAAAATATATCAAATATAATTAAATTAAAGTGGTTCGTTCAATCTTACAACATCATGGGTGATGATTCCAGCAATCTAGGATACGAGTCACAAATCGTGGTGTTACGAAGGTAGGATATGTTATGGCATAATTCCAATATATGTTATTCATTCACAATGTTCAACCCTGACCCAAATTTAGTTCATTGCCATTGTATTATATTTAATTTACAATCGTTTATATATTGTTTTTTATAAAATAGAATAAACATAAACATAAAATAAAATAAAAATTTTTATTTTATTTTGGCCATACTTATATATATATAATAATTATTTTGTATGTTTAATAATATATTAGATAATTATATATATATATATATATATATACGATTATTATTTTTGATGATCGTGTGTATATACACACACACATGTATGTATGTATAATCGACTTTATATTCTAACAAAAGATTTATGTTATTAGCTTACATCTATTATGATTTCTATTTCGATCTAATCGAGCATATATATTTTAATTATAAATGTTAAACCCTAAATAACTAGTGATCCAAGGTTGAGAAAATACCATCGCAAGTTAATGGAAGATAAAACTATCGCTTGCTGAGAGTAAATAAAGTCATCACAAGTTGGGATCCAGGAAAGTCATTGTATAATGATACGAAGTAAAGTCATTGCAAGTTGTAGCTATCGTAAGATGATAATATAAGCCATCACAAGGTGATATTTAAGTTATCGGAAGTAAAAAACCATTAAAGCTATCAAGGGATGGACCATATAAATTTGTCACGGTTGATAGGTAAAGCTACTGAAAGTTAACACAAATGAAGCGCATTATCAAATAAAGGGAAGATTTGCCGCAAGTTGGTGATTCAGAGATATCACATAATAATGAAACGAGCTATCATATATTGACAGAATAAGCTATCAAAAGTTGATACTGTAAAGCAATTGCATATAGATGGATTGGGCTATCAAGGAATGATGCTTCCGAGCTATTGCATATTGGTGGAATGTGCTATCGAAAGCTGATACTCAAAAGCTATCAAATATTGATAGAGTGGGATATCGAGGAACGATACTTCAAAGCTATCGCAAATTGATGGAATGAGTTATCTAGGAATGATATTTCAAGGCTATTTCATATTGATGGAATGATCTAAGGAAGGGCGATTCTTCAAGGCTATCGTGTATTGATAAATCGAGCTATCGAAAGTTGATAATCCGTAGCTATCCCACTTTGAAGAAAGTACCCAAACATCAACATCCTAACGGACTATGTGGCATTCTCCCAATAGACTAATTGTGCCATGTCATCACGATGGAGCTAAGAATAGTAGTTCCATATGTTGTCTTGAGCATGTGCTACATCAACAAATCATAACCGTAAATTTTCTCAAATAACATGTTATGAATCTAAAGGCTGAAATTTTCCATAAATAGGCATGTACCTACTACTAGAAAGAGGTCGATTCCTAGTTCTTCTTCTTCCTCATTGTAACGATCTAGAATTTCTGTCATTTGAAATTCGAATATTTAATTGATTTTAAATATTCACAAGTAAATTTTAAAAACTGAATAACATATAATTTGAATATCTCAATTTAATTGGATAATTAAATTGTTAATTTAATATTTGGAATTGTGTAAATAATTGGAAATTGGGATTAATATGAATAAAAATGATTTATAAAGTTGAAATAAATTCTAGTTGAATTTAAATGGTGTTAGAGAACTTTTAAAATTGAATTAAAAGTTAATTTGCAGAAATTGAATATTTTAATATTTAATTGATGTGTAAAAATAGCAATTTTTGAAACTGTCTTGGATTTCGACGAAACTAGTTTTATTAGATCCGTAATGTTATATTATTGTAAGATTTCAAATTTCGTGTCAATCAGGTTTACCGTTTGTCCGTGGTAAGCTAAAACGCATAGAAATCGGTTTAAGTGAATTTTAAATTTAAAATAGTCTATTTGAAAACCTATCTTTCAGATACGATCGAATTGGCTCCCGATATATATTCCATTGTGTTCGAAATAGGGGTAAAATATTATAAATGCTAGGCGGCATGCTTCGTTTGGAGTTCGCAAAATTTTCGGATGAATGGTGTCGTCAAATTTTCTATAAAAGGCCACGTTTTATTTCATGTTGCATAAACCTTAATGGAACTAGGGCTAGCCGCCTGTTTTCATTCAATGGCCGAAATTTATCGATTCTTTTCTCCTCAAAAACTTTCAACCCCTTCAATATTTTTGAAAACTTTCTAAAGCAAAACTGTAGTGCTTCTCGAGCTCTTCGAATCCATACGACGATGATGGAGTTTTTAACTACGGATCGATGTCGATTTGCATTTGAACGCCACACATTCAATCACGATTTTCGAGCAAATAATGCAGCCGAGCTTGCTTTCATTCAAGGTGGAGAAGCGCATGGACTAGGGGTTCGCATGGCACTCCCCGATCGTCGTCTCGATTATCGATGTGGTGTCGTTAATTTTAGGTATACGGTGGTATTTGGGTTGTTGCATGCGTTCAATTGCCTAAAGAAGAAGAAAGGCCGAATGGCCCTGACGTGGAAAGAAAATCGAACGGCTCTGATAGGTTAAGGGTTTAAAAATAAAAATAAAATGTGAAATTAATTATATTGAAATTAGTGTAGTGTTTAAAATGTTGTAACTTTTTCATACGAGGTCCGTTTTGTATGAAATGACTTGCGTTGGGTTCGTATGCACGAGCACTACGTTATGGAGCTGGTTAGGAGCTGATTGGAGCTAGTGTAAATTTTGGGTAAAATTAAACGCTCTTTTAATTTTATTCGGAATAAAACACTAAAACTGCGATTGGAAGCAATGTGAGTATAACTCACTCTTTCTAACTCACTGATATTTTTATACGAGTGAGGAATAATTTATTATATGATGATTGATGATTATTTGGATGATATATGATATATTGATTGATATTTTGTTATATACCTGCCTAGTGGAGCAGAAGACCCTATACGTTCCGGTGTATGAGCGGATGACCATTTGTATGCGCGTCTGCCTCGAAGCGGACATTGTATACATATTCTGATATGTATATTTGTTGCAGGTGCCAGGTTGGAGGGATCCAACAGGATTCCTCACCTGTATTGATTAATTTATAGATATTGTGATATATGCTGTTATTCTATGATGTATGATGCTTGGATGTTGTGATTGATGTATTTAGTGCTGTTACAACATTGGGCCTATTTTCGGAATTTTAAAAATATTTTAAGTGATGATTTCCAAATTCAAAAGGATTTTAAAGTGATTTTTGAAAGTATACTTTTTATTGAATTTTGAATTGATTCATTTTAAATAAATAAACTTATAATTTTTATGTTATAAAAATTATGGTTTTCGTGAAATAAAACAAGAATATGATTTTTGGAATGTGAAGTTAACTATTTTGTAAAATGGTTTAAATTGAGATTTTTGATTTATTATAAATAGTTTATATATAAGATTTATAAAAGTGATATTTTTATAAATCAAAATGAGGAAATTATAAAAGGAGTTTTGGAAGAGTTAGAATGAGGTTATAAATGGATTTTATAAGTGAATAGGAATTATAAAGTTATAAAATGAATGAGTTTTAAAATTAATGATTTATAAGTAATTAACTTATAAATTTGGATTTGGCACATAAGTGAGATGTAAATGGAATTGGTAAATAAAAGGAATTTATAATTTGAAGTTTTTATAAAATAGAAATGTAAATTTATAAACATTGTTTATAAATCCGAAATCAATTGAATATGATAAGTAAATACGAAAGCTTATTAAAGGAGATATATCAATGATTTTGGACAGTGGATAATCCTTTAATTAAATGTGTAGAAGTGTTGAATTTGGTTAGAGATTTATATCCATGATTTTGGACAGTGGATAATTCTGAATTAAATGTGTAGAAGCTTTAATTTGGTAAACGATTTATATTCACGATTTTGGACAGTGAATAATATATTAAAGAAATGTTTTGGAAAGTGATATTTCAAAATGGAGTTAAATGGTTTAAAGATGTTTTAAAATGTGTTAAGGATCGAAACCATAGATTTCAACATTCATTGTTGAAATAGACGTTTTCGAGAAATAAGGAAATGATGGACTATAACACTGTTGTTATGGTATATGATTTTCGAAAGGAAATATTTTTTATAGTATTGGGATTTATATATCTATCTTATTTTCGAATCCCTATACTAGTGATTTTTGGGTTGTCGTAACGATGTTTTATGCAATATCCGTTTTGACCCAGATAAAAGATGTTAAAGAGAATATTTTCTTTAAAGAATAAAATATATACTTAATCGTGATTTAAGTATATTAAATATTTTCTAAGTGTTGAAAATATAAATTGAATTATGAATTACTTATTATTAAATAAGTATTTGGAATTTTTTTCCAATGTTGAAACGATTTTGAGAATATATCTTTTTAAAGATAATTTGAAGTGAATATTTGGCAAGTAATTTAATTAATAAAAGATTAATTAAAAGGGCCTAGTGATTGTTATGGTGCTGAATATTTGTTTGTTTGTTTGGATAGTTAAATAACCGACTATCAAACTTAGCCAAAATTTTAGTTCCTCGACTTGTTGTGGGAACTATTTAGTCGTACACTTAGTACGCAGCCTTCTGTGTAGGCTAGATTATCATTTGTGTTGCGGATGTTGTTTCGCATAATGCGGAATGTTACTCCAATCTATCGAGCTTCCTTCTTGGCCCAATGGATAGCAAGTTGAAAGTTGGAGACGTGATAAGTCTATGAGACTTAGTTTCTGTGTGAGGTTGAGAAACATTTTTGCGTTGTTGGTGCGAAGAGATCGTGATCGGTTTATCAAGAAACCACTTCGTACCAACGTATATGCGACGATTGTGGAGGTTGCTTGTGATGATATTGATATTTTCAGAGTTTCATAGTGAGGGACTTCTGCTGATCGTTTGGGGTTAAAATCCCAATATACATACAGTAGTAGTGGTCTCCTCATTATGAAATATGCAATGCGAGGACTATTCGCTACTAATCTTAGGGATTTCCCGACAGGATGTGGTAGGAAAGTACCTTCGGTTTGTCTTGTTCCTGGACAACTAGTATGGATGCTTATCTGACATTGCATTTCTATAGATTACATACATTGGTTTTTACAAACGTACATCAGTGGTGGTGGAGAAGGCAACTTCTCTTAGCTTAACACCCTCCTTGAGACGTATGAGCTTAAGGGTTGTATTTTTGTGGAAGGCAATTAGTAGTCAACGGAAATGGCTATGTGGCATTCTAAGTGATGTGATATATGATTGTGAAAGGTAATCATTACCTCGTCAGGCCTCATTAACTGGAAATGACCAAAACAGGGTTAGATGCAGCAGAGCTAAGTGGGTCATTCCCATTAGGATATGATAATCCTCTTCTAGATATATCTTTACATGCTATGACCTCGTGTATCTGATTATTGTGGTTTGTAGGCTATGGGGGCCCTCGATAAAGGTCGGTAAGGACCGGAGGATGACAATTTCGGTACCATCTAGTTACAGAGGTGGGTCATGTTTGCGCCAAAATTGGTCACAAACCCCAAGTATTGTGAAAGCACCAAACAACGAATATAATTCAACATTATTCAAACACAAGTCTCTGATCCAAGCAAGCAACAAGCAACAATACAAAGATAACAATTAGAAACGCAAGATTTATAGTAGTTCGGCTATCTCAGGCCTACGTCCACTTCAAAGTTTTAACTTTTATTGATGTTCTTTGCTTGTTACAAGTGATTGCAGCAGTTACAATGATTGAATTTCGGCTATAATAGCTATGGAAGGAAATAGAATCGATTCCGGCAGAGTGTGGACTTTGAATGGCCAAAAAGATCCTTTTTCTATAGGCTTCAGGGGGTTATTTATAGGCGTAGGAGGCTAAGATCACGCTCAAACTTCGTGAGAATCGGTCTGGCATGTGAGGGGGCCTACATGACCGTTTCCTGAAAGTTTCAGCCCGATGTGAGATCGATACGAAACCATTTCGTATCGGTCAAGAAGATGTCCAATTGAGCTGAAATTTGGTGGGAAGCTTCGTTAGCCTGCGCGTAGTCTGCTCTGAAAATTTCATAGCATTTGGATTAGTGTATCGAAGATATGGTTGATAAGAAATAGGATTTTATGGTTCCTGTCTAGTTCGAATCGATGGCTTCGAATCGATGCCTTCGACTCCATCAGCTCACGTGGTTCTGTGATGAGGTGGCGTGCGTCCTTCGAGTCGATCCGATCTTCTCTTCGAGTTGAACGCTTTGACTCCTTAGATCTCGCCTACTTCGTATCGTGGAATGACACGTCATCAACGCTTGCTGACTTGGTGAATACGAACAAGCGATTGTTCATGGATTCGAACAAGGACTGCTGATGGATACGAAGCGGGCAGCACTTGATGGATACGAAACAGATGGATACGAGGGACTTCTGATGGATTCGAAGTAAAACTTTCCGATGGAGTCGAATGGTGGAACCCCGATGGATGCGAACAACTCTTCACACCTGGGTTCAAATAAGGCATCTTAAATAGAGACGAAGAGCAACTTCTCTGATGGATACGAAGAAGGCACCAGCTGATCATTACGAAGTGCATCATCTGCCTATGGATACGAAATCCATCGGTACGAAAATGATGGATTCGAATGAGACCATGCTTATGGGTTCGAACGTGATCGAGTCGAACTGAGGCAACCTGATGGATTCGAACTCGACCGATACGAATCAAGTCTTTCGATGGATACGAAGCTACTGGTCCTTCGATCGATACGATCAGGATCAATTCAAACTGGAGCTTGAAAATGGATACGAAAACGATGCCCTTTCCTTAGATTGAATCGATCATAACTTGCACATACGAGATCAGATTGACTCAAGATTTGAAATGCTAGCTTCTACAGCTTTGTTCATTATGTCTTGTCATTTGCGGCCTGATCTGGACTCGGACAAAATTCATCGATATCCATGGTTATCCTGCAATGCACAGTTGATATACAAGAATAGTAATCTTTGATTTTCAGCTAATTTTTGGGTATCTCAGCTTTGCCAAAAGTTGGGATAACACTTTGCCACCCCAAACATGCCTTTTTGTAAAAGGTATGTTTTGAACTGTCTAAATCGAGTGTAGTAAATTCACGTTTTATTCATAGCTACAATATTATCAATCAATTTTATGGCTGTTCGAAGCCGAATCGGCATTCGTTCTTTCCGTAGAAGTTGAGAATGAAGTTCCATAGTCTCTCCGGACTATTAATGGCTACTCTGGACCCTTACTAATTCCATCCTAGACTTAGCGATTGAATAGAAAGATCCTATTGCACTCTGGTGTTGCCTTCTATCCCTTGCACTCTGGTCCGGTTAGGACGTATAGCGATGCCTTGGTCGTTCTAGACCGATCGTAGCCTCTCTGTGCTCTTGCCGGATCCCATCCTGTCACTCTCCGGTGAAGGGGAAACATCGTTAAGTGAGTCGATCCTGTCACTCTCCGGCGAAGCAACTCACTTCTTGCACTCCGGTTCACTGTATCTGAACATTAAGCGACGTCATGGCCTAAATCGTGGGCCGATCACAGCCTCTCCAGGCTCTTATCGAATCTTCGATCTAATCACTCTCCGGTGAATGGGAAACGACGTTAAGTGAGTCGATCCTGTCGCTCTCCGGCGAAGCAACTCACTTCTTGCACTCCGGACCCGGCCTCTCCGGGTAGGGTCATAAAGCGATCATTTTCATATTGGTATTCAATATTCATCCTTTGACTCTTCGGTCAAAGGTTTATTTCAAGAAATTATAGTTTATTTATTTAAATTCGGGTTCTAGATGTTCAATCTCAAACATCAAGAAAAAGCTAAACATTGCCTCTTCGGGCATATTGGTCTATCTCCATCTTAGAGCATG
Organism: Allium cepa; assembly: GCA_030765085.1. Classification (NCBI taxonomy): domain Eukaryota; kingdom Viridiplantae; phylum Streptophyta; class Magnoliopsida; order Asparagales; family Amaryllidaceae; genus Allium; species Allium cepa. The sequence continues at coordinate 377,227,955 of CM060931.1, forward strand.
CCTAGGGATCTCTCCGGTTTCCATACATGAGTAATTGGAGTAGCCATTTTATTCTGAAAACAAATCGAATGAAATTATTTGACCGAAGTCCAAATCCTGGACTTGGCCCCTGCCATCTTTAATCAGTGGATGACGAGTCGTGATCCCGATCCAGGATCGTTCCTATTAGGTGGAGGCGGTAGTTCTTCAGGCCTTACCACTGTTGTCCGTTCTCTGACATATTGTGGCAATCTACCACTCCTGGCATGTTCTTCCACCTCATCCTTTAGGTGACGGCATTCATCTGTAGTGTGCCCATCCAGCTCATGGAATAGGCAATATTTTCCAGTTCTGCGCTCCCGCTCAGTAGGATCTCTCCTGGGTGGTTTTCGATAGGGGAGTTGCCCCCGAGTTTCAGTGTAAATCCTTTCTAGACTTGCCGTCAGATCCGTGTACTGTCTGAATCTAGGCTCTCGGAATTTTCTTCCGCTTATCAGGACCATCACGTCCATCGTCCTGCTTTCTCTTTCCTTTGTCCGCTTTGGACTGTTCCCTGGCGGTTCCTTCGCCCTGCACAACATTTATTTCTTTCCTTTCGGCTCGTGACTCTTCCAGCCAAATGAATCATTCAGCTTCATGATAAAATTCTCCAAGATCTTGTGGGGGATCTCTCGTTAAAGAATCTTTGAATTCTGTGCCTTCCCCGACTCCTGCTACCGCCGCCATCAAAATCATCAATGGATCCGGGCGATCTACAGAAGCCACTGTTGCATTGAATCGCAATAAGAAATCTTTTATGGACTCTCCGTCTTTTGCTTGATCGAGGCTAAAGTCATCACGCTCTTGGGTCACGTCACATGGACCTTAAACTGACTTATGAAGCAATCTACAAGCTCGCCCCATGTCCCGATTGATCCAGTCTCCAGTTGTCTGAAAAAAAGCACAGCTAAATCTGACAAGTATAGAGGGAAGCATCGAGCCATCACTTCCTCGGGTGCTCCCAGCACTTCCATGTTCCTGATGTATTCGGTAATATGCATCGTTGGGTCTGACCTCCCGTCATAAGGATCCAACGTAGGCAGTTTGAACTTCGAAGGATTCCTTGCATTCCTGATATTCGGAGTGAACGGACTCCGGCTGACTTCTTGTAATCCTCCACTCGACAATCCTCCTCTCATGATTCGTCGCACTAGACCAATCATTCTTTCATCTCCATCCGGGGGTTGCCCTCTTGTCATGTTTCTATCCTGCCCTCCAAGTCTTGAAGGGAACTCCGGTACATACTCTTCATGTGGCTCAGCAACAGTAGCATTGACTCCAGCTTGCTGAGCTTCATCCATGGGTCTTCCAATATCCGATCCTGAGGGTCTGCCCCCAAGTCCTTATTGATTGCTTTCAGGTCCTGCACTACGGTCTTTAAACTGACCTTCATTGGCCTCCGCACTCCTGACTCATTGCCCTGTACTTGCAGCCGCTGTAGTTGGCCCAAGGTTATGCGCGTTCGCTGCCCTTGTCTGCCCAAGGAAATTCTGCATCATCTCTTCGTGAGTCTTCATCATGCTTTCGCGTATCGAATTAGCCATAGCCTCCATCTCATCTCTAGTGATGTACATCGAAGCCTGTCCTTCTCCAGATCCAGAGGATGCTTCTTGGCTTCCTCCTTGTTGGCTCCGATCAGCTCTTTGCCTTGTTTGTCGAGTCATTGTCTCTAAGTCTGAAATCTTCAAGCTTTTCAAATTCTAACTTCGATCCGATGTAGCGGGTGCTGGTTTTCTCAGTGAAAGCACTAAAGTGTTTGCGCCAAAATTGGTCACAAACCCCAAGTATGGTGAAAGCACCAAACAACGAATATAATTCAACAATATTCAAACACAAGTCTCAGATCCAAGCAAGCAACAAGCAGCAATACAACGATAACAATTAGAAACGCAAGATTTATAGTGGTTCGGCTATCTCCGGCCTACGTCCACTTCAAAGTTTTAACTTTTATTGATGTTCTTTGCTGGTTACAAGTTATTGCAGCAGTTACAATGATTGAATTTCGGCTATAATAGCTATGGAAGGAAATAGAATCGATTCCGGCAGAGTCTGGACGTTGAATTGCTAAAAAGATCCTTTTTCTATAGGCTTCAGGGGGCTATTTATAGGCGCAGGAGGCTAAGATCGCGCTCAAACTTCGTGAGACTCAGTCTGGCACGTGAGGGGCCCCACACGACCGTTTCCTGAAAGTTTCAGCCCGATCTGAGATCGATACGAAACCATTTCATATCGATCAAGATGACGTCCAATTGAGCTGAAATTTGGTGGGAAGCTTCGTTAGCCTGTGCGTAGTCTCCTCTGAAAATTTCATAGCATTTGGATCAGTGTATCGAGAGATATGGTCGATACGAAATAGGATTTTCTGGTTCCTGTCTGGTTCGAATCAATGGCTTCGAATCGATGCCTTCGACTCCATCAGCTCACGTGGTTCTGTGATGAGGTGGCACGCGTCCTTCGAGTCGATCCGGTCTTCTCTCCGAGTTGAACGCTTTGACTCCTTAGATCTCGCCTACTTCGTATCGTGGAAAGAAACATCACTACGCTTGCTGACTTGGTGAATACGAACAAGCGATTGTTCATGGATTCGAACAAGGACTCCTGATGGATACGAAGCGGCCAGCACCTGATGGATACGAAACAGATGGATACGAGGGACTTCCGATGGATTCGAAGTAAAACTTTCCGATGGAGTCGAATGGCGGAACCACGATGGATGCGAACAACTCTTCACACCTGGGTTCAAATAAGGCTTCTTAAATGGAGATGAAGAGCAACTTCTCTGATGGATACGAAGCAGGCACCAGCTGATCATTATGAGGTGCATCATCTGCCCATGGATACGAAATCCATCGGTACGAAAATGATGGATTCGAATGAGACCATGCTTATGGGTTCGAACGTGATCGACTCGAACTGAGGCAACTTGATGGATTCGAACTCGACCGGTACAAATCAAGTCTTTCGATGGATACGAAGCTACTGGTCCTTTGATCGATACGATCAGGATTGATTCGAACCGAAGCTTGAAAATGGATACGAAAACGATGCCCTTTCCTTAGATTGAATCGACCATAACTTGCACATACGAGCTCAGATTGACTTGAGATTTGAAACGCTAGCTTCTACAGCTTTTTTCATCATGTCATGTCAATTGCGGCCGATCTAGACTCGGTCAAAATTCATCGATATCCATGGTTATCCTGCAATACACAGTTGATATTCAAGAATAGTAATCATTGATTTTCAGCTAATTTTTGGGTATCTCAGCTTTGCCAAAAGTTGGGATAACAGGTCGGTCTTGTGTTGGTAGAGGATTCTTTGTGATGTTCCTCGGTGCATTCTTCTAGAGATGTACTACCGGAAGGTAGTCCCTTCACCTGGTCATTTGTATGGAAATCCAAACTCCACTACGTACCTGCCATTTTATTTGTAGAGCCTTGTATGCTGGAATTTAATAATGGTAACAATTTTGCTATTTTGAATATTATTTGTATACTAGGCACTAGTATAATATCACATGAGTTTGATATGAAATGTTTTAGTTATTGTAAGGCAAAAACATGTCCTTGTTTATGTGTGGACTTGTCTTACGAGATACTTTTGTTTTGATAAAGGAAAAGTTTGGTAATTTAATAGATTCAGTTGAGTGTGTTTCTCACGCTGGTTTACCAAACTGATTCGGGCGTTCTTCCCTTTCAGTGCTCGGGTCAGACCGAGTATATTTACAGGTTCATATTTGATGCTTTTGAAGCTTCAGCAGGCGAGATGGAGATCTTCATTTCGTATACGCGTATTTATTTTGATTATTGATTATCCGCTCCATTGCTTAATTGTTTTAAATTATTGGCATTTGTGAGGATAGATTATTATAACTGTTCAGGCTGATAATTATTGTTTGATTGTTGAACTTTGATTGGTGTATATATATAGTTTCTTTTTTGTAAAGATCACTGATATGATATTATATATTTCCGGCTGCGATGTGAGATTCTGTATTGTTCTGTTTGGTTCTATCTTTTCTCTTTCTTCTCTCCCCTTCTTCTCTCTTCTTTTCTTTCCCTTGACTTTTCGTCAGTCTGTGCTTTTTGGGTCGGACATGTATGGAGTATTGTCAATTCAAATGGTACGGATTTGCGGGTTGTCACAGCTGGTATCAGAGCTTAGATTTTGTATATTCCTAAGTTTGGAGTGTACTCAGTATAAATAGGGACAGTAGCACCCTAGATAGAGTATTTTATTATATATATGAGCGTGTATTTGTTAGTGAACATAAAATGTTTTATATTGTGTTTGCTTATCCGTTGAGCTGTTTGTGAATTCTGGTTGCTATGTGGGACGCCATGTTATCGATATGGATTTCCAAACACTTAAACGAGGCAAGTCGACATAGTATTATTTTAAATTTGGTAAATGAAATAATTTTACCTCGATTATATTTTATATATAAAGAAACCATTTTTCAAGAATTATTAAAGTGTAAATAAATTGATTGTTTAGTTGTTTGAAAATATAGATATATATAAGTTAATAAAAGATGTTTGAATAATCTAAACTAAAACAACAATTGTAAAAGAATAAATTATATAAGCAAATGAATTATAAAGTATGAAATTATAATTAATAATTTACAATTGTGAAATAATCTTATATATAAGATGCGGAACTATATGAACATATTTATAAATGATAGTTATAAATAAAAATTAATTTAAACTAAGAATTTGTAATGTTGAATTCTGGTTATTTTGAAAGTTGTTTTTCAAAGTTAAAGATGTTATACTATTATAAATCTAAATAAGATAAAAGAATTTGGAACAAATCTTATATAAGTGAAGTGAAATGGTGAAATTATATAAGTTTGTAAACGTGATTTGTAAATAATAAAAGAAATTCTTTAAAAATAATATAAAGCACTGAATTCACTACTGTTACTGGGAAATAATAAGGGTGATGACTTCAGCATCATCAGTATCATTTTCGAGTTTCTGAGTGATGGATTTGCTACCAATAGTACATTGAAATTGAAGTTTTGTTATGTTAAACGAATTTGATTTAAAATCCAAGTTGAAATTGATAAATATAAGTGAAATGAGTTTTGGATTTATAATATGAAGTAAGAATTTACTTTGGTAAAGTTGAAATAAATGTGAATTAGAATAATAAATATATGATTTGAAATTTAACTAAAGGAAAGTTAATAAAGTGAATTAGGGAATAAACATGGATTATAAAATGTTTTTGTTAAGAATTGAATAAAACTTAAGTTAGGAAGTTGTGAATCAATAATAATATTGGAAGTGTTGTATAGAAATGTGAATATTGTGAATACTAGAACTCAATCCAAATTGAATATTAAATGAATTGAATAATTGAATGGAAGTCAATTGAATGTTAAACCAATTTGATATTAAAAGTGTTGAACCAAATTGAATGAATGTAAAGTAAATTAATTTGGTAAATGTTGGTTATGCATCGGTTGTTAGATGAATGTTAATCGACTGTATAGAAAATTCATATAGAATTGAATTAATGAAATTGAAAGCTAAATAATTGAATTCAAATTGGAAGTTAAGTGAATTTAAATAGGATTGATTTTATTTGAAAGTAGACTAACTTGAATGTAAATTGGTGAATGTAAACTAATTGAATATGAATGAATGAATGTTACTAAAATCCAACGTTAATGAATCAATTGTGATTAAATTGAAAATCAAGTTAATGAATATTAATAAGAAGTGAATGTATATTGATTTGGTTATGGAGTTGTGGGATGATAGTTGTTTGATAGTTGGATTTGTTCCTTTGGTTGCATTTGCTATATTGACATATATAGTTGTTGGTATATGTTGTATATTGATATTACTTTCTACATACATGTTTCTCATTTGTTTGTTAAGTGTTTAGTAGGTGCAGATGACGCTTGTGGAGCTTGCTTTAGCGCTACATTAGCCATATATGCTCGCTAATAATATAAAAGGTACATATCTCGGATTAAATATCGTGCTTTTACACTTTTTTTCCCTTCGAGATGCCTCATCCTTGATGATGAGATGTATATTTGTGATATATACATTGTTATTTTTTTCCGGATCGAAGCGCGCAAAGGAGACTATGGCGAATTTTTCTGAAAATTTAAGGAGTTAGAAAATTTTGGGAAAGTTAAACATTTAAATGATTTTGGTAAATCTAGTTTTAACGAATTGTTTTGAAAAGTTAATGGATTTTGTAACTTTTTCTTACATCATAATTTCGAGGACAAATTCTTTTAAGTAGGGGAGAATATAACGACCCAGAATTTGTGTCGTTTGAAATTCGTATATTTAATTGATTTTAAATATTCACAAGTAAATTTTATAACTGAATAACTTATAATTTGAATATCTCAATTTAATTGAATAATTAAATTGTTAATTTAATATTTGAAATTGTGTAAATAATTGGAAATTGGGTTTAATATGAATAAAAATGATTTATAAAATTGAAATAAATTCTAGTTGAATTTAAATGATGTTAGAGGGCTTTTAAAATCGAATTAAAAGTTAATTTCCTGAAATTGAATATTTTAATATTTAATTGGTGAGTAAAAATAGCCATTTTTCAAACAGTCTCGGAATTCGATGAAACAAGTTTCATTGGATCCATAATGTTTTATTATTGTAAGATTTCAAATTTCGTATCAATCGGATTTACGGTTTTCCCGAGGCAAGCTAAAACGCGTAGATATTGGTTTAAGTGAATTTTAAATTTAAAATAGTCGATTTGAAAACCTATCTTTCAAATACGATCGAATTGGCTCCTTATATATATTCCATTGTGCTCAGGATAGGGGTAAAACATTATAAACGCCAGGCAGCACGCTTTGTTTGGAGTTCGAAAATTTTTCGGATGAATAGTGTCGTCAAATTTTCTATAAAAGGCCACGTTTTATTTCATTTTGCATAAACCCTAGTGAAACTAGGGCTAGCCTCCCGTTTTCATTCAATGGACGAAATTTATCGATTCTTTTCTCCTCTAAATCTTCCAATCCCTTCAATATTTTTGAAAACTTTCTAAAGAAAAACAGTAGTGCTTCTTGAGCTCTTCGAATCCATACGGCGATGATGGAGTTTTGAGCTACGGATCGACGTCGACTTGCATTTGAACGCCGCGCGTTCAATCATGATTTTTGAGCAAATAATGCAGCCGAGCTTGCTTTCGTCCAAGGTGAAGGTGTGCGTGGGCTAGGGCGTTCGTATGGCACTTCCTGATCGTCGTCTCGATTATCTATGTGGTGGCGTTAATTTTGGGTATACGGTGGTATTTGGGTTGTTGCATGCATTCAATTGCCTATAGAAGAAGAAAGGCCAAACGACCCTGATGTAGAAAGCAAATCGAATGGCTCTGATTGGTTAAGGGTTTAAAAATAAAATGTGAAATTAATTATATCAAAATTCGTGTAATGTTTAAAATATTGTAGCTTTTTCATACGAGGTCTGTTTCGCACGAAATGACTTGCATTGGGTTCGTATGGATGAGCACTACATTTTGAAGCTAGTTTGGAGCTGATTGGAGCTAGTGTAAATTTTGGATAAAATTAAACGCTCGTTTAATTTTATTCGGAATAAAACACTGAAATTGCGATTGGAAGCAATGTGAGTATAACTCACTCTTTTTGACTCACTGATATTTTTATATAAGTGAGAAATAATTTGTTATATGATGATTGATGATTATTTGGATGATATATGATATACTGATTGATATTTGGATATATATACCTACCTAGTGGAGCAGACGACCCTATACGTTCCTGTGTATGAGCGGATGACCCTCTGTACGCGCGTCTGCCTCGAAGCGGACATTGTACACATTTTCTGATATGTATATTTGTTGCAGGTGACAGGTTGGAGGGATCCAACTGGATTCCTCACCTGTATTGATTTATTTACAGATATTGTGATATATGCTATTACCACATGATATATGATGCTTGGATGTTGTGATTGATGTATTTAGTGCTGTTACATCATTGGGCCAATTTTTGGAATTTTAAAAATGTTTAAAGTGATGATTTTCAAATTTAAAAGGATTTTAAAGTGATTTTTGAAAGTATACGTTTTATTGAATTTTTGAATTGATTCATTTTAAATAAAGAAACGTTATAATTTTTATGTTATAAAAATTATGGTTTTTGCGAAATAAAACTAGAGTATGATTTTTGGAATGCGAAGTTAACTATTTTGTAAAATGGTTGATTTTTGATTTATTATAAATGGTTTATATATAAGATTTATAAAAGTGATATTTTTATAAATCAAAATGAGGAAATTATAAAAGGAGTTTCGAAAGTGTTAAAATGAGGTTATAAATGAATTTTATAAGTGAATAGGATTTATAATTGTGAAGTTATAAAATGAATGATTTCGTAAAATAAAGGATTTATAAGTAATTAACTTATAAATTTGGATTTGGCACATAAATGAGATGTAAATGGAATTGGTAAATAAAAGGAATTTATAACTTGAAGTTTTTATAAAATAGAAATGTGAATTTATAAACATTGTTTATAAATCCGAAATCAATTGAATTTGATAAGTAAATATGAAAGCTTATTAAAGGAGATACATCCACGATTTTGGACAGTGGATAATCCTGTAATTAAATATGTAGAAGTGTTGAATTTGGTTAGAGATTTATATCCATGATTTTGGACAGTGGATAATTCTGAATTAAATGTGTAGAAGCTTTAATTTGGTAAAGATTTATATTCACGGTTTTGGACAATGAATAGTATATTAAAGAAATGTTTTGAAAAGTGATATTTTAAAATGGAGTTAAATGGTTTAAAGATGTTTTAAAACGTGTTAAGGATCGAAACCATAGATTTCAACATTCATTGTTGAAATAGACGTTTTCGAGAAATAAGGAAATGATGGACTATAATACTGTTGTTATAATAAATGATTTCTGAAAGGAAATGTTTTTGTATAGTATTGGAATTTATATACCTATCTTATTTTCAAATCCCTAGACTAGTGATTTTTGGGTTGTCGTAACGATGTTTTACGCAACATCCGTTTTGACCCAAATAAAAGAAGTTAAAGAGAATGTTTTCCTTAAAGAATAAAATATATACTTAATCGTGATTTAAGTATATGAAATATTTTCTAAGTATTGAAAATATAAATTGAATTATGAATTACTTATTATTAAATAAGTATTTGAAATTTTTTTCCAATGTTGAAATGATTTTGAAAATATATCTTTTTAAAGATAATTTGAAGTGAATATTTGGCAAGTAATTTAATTAATAAAAGATTAATTAAAAGGACCCAGTGATTGTTATGGTGCTGAATATTTGCTTGTTTGTTTTGATAGTTAAATAATCGACTATCAAACTTGGCCAAAATTTTAGTTCCTCGACTTGATGTGGGAACTATTTTGTCGTACACCTAGTACGCAGCCTTCTGTGTAGGCTTGATTATCATTTGTGTTGAGGATGTTGATTCGCATAATGCGGAATATTACTCCAATCTATCGATCTTCCTTCTTGGCCCGATGGATAGAAAGTTGAAAGTTGGAGACGTGATAAGTCTATGAGACTTAGTTTCTGTGTGAGGTTGAGAAACGTTTTTGCATTGTTGGTGCGAAGAGATCGGGATCGGTTTATCTGGAAACCACTTCGGACCAACGTATATGCGACGATTGTGCAGGTTGTTTGTGATGATATTGATATTTTCGAGTTTCATAGCGAGGGACTGCTGTTGATCATTTGGGGTTAGAATCCCAATATACATCCAGTAGCAGTGGTCTCTTTATTATGAAATATCCAATGCGAGGACTATTGACTACTAATCCTAGGGATTTTCTAATAGGATGTGGTAGGAAAGTGCCTTCAGTTTGTCCGGTTCCTGGACAACTTGTATGGACGTTTGTCTGACATTGCATTTCTATAGATTACGTACGTTGGTTTTACAAACGTACATCAGTGTTGGCGGAGAAGGCAACTTCTCTTAGCTTAACACCCTCCTTGAGATGTATGATCTTATGGGTTGTATTTTCATGGAAGGCAATTATTCAATGAAAATGGTCATGTGGCATTCTAAGTGATGTGATATGTGATTGTGAAAGGTAATTGTTACCTCGTCGGGCCTCATCAACTGAAAATGACTAAAACATGGTTAGATGCAGTAGGGCTAAGTGAGTCATTCCCATTAGGATACGATCATCCTCTTCAAGATATATCTTTACACGCTATGACATCGTGTATCTGATTATTATGGTTGTATGCTATGAGGGCCCTCGGTAAAGGTCGGTAAGGATCGTAGGGTGATATATTCGGTACCATCTAGTTACAGAGGTGGGCCGGTCTTGTGTTGGTAGAGGATCCTTTATGATTGTCCTCGGTGCATTCTTCTAAAGATGTACTACCGGAAGGTAGTCCCTTCACCTGGTCATTTGTATGGAAATCCAAACTCCACAACGTACCTGCCATTTTATTTGTAGAGCCTAGTATGCTGGGATTTAATAATGGTAACAATTTCGGCTATTTTGAATATTATTTGTATACTAGACACTAGTATAATATCACATGAGTTTGATATGAAATGTTTTAGTTATCGTAACGTAAAAACATGTCCGTGTTTATGTGTGGACTTGTCTTACGAGATACTTTTGTTTTGATAAAGGAAAGTTTGGTAATTTAATAAATTTAGTTGAGTGTGTTTCTCACGCTGGTTTACAAGAATGATCCGGGTGTTCTTCCCTTTCATTGCCCGGGTCAGATCGAATTTATTTACAGGTTCAGATTTGATGCTTTTGGAGCTTCAACAGGTGAGCTGTAGATCTTCATTTCGTATACGCGTATTTGTTTTGATTATTGATTATCTGCTGCATTGCTTAGTTATTTTAAATTATCGGCATTTGTGAGGATAGGTTATTATAACTGTTCAGACTGATAATTATTGTTTGATTGTTGAACATTGATTGGTGTATATATATACAGTTTCTATTTTGTAAAGATCACTGATATGATATGATATATTTTCCGCTGCGATGTGAGATTCTGTGTTGTTCTTTTTGGTTCTATCTTCTCCCTTTCTTCACTTCTCTTCTTCTCTCTTATTTTCTTTCTCTTGACTTTCCATCAGTCTATGCTTTTTGGGTCGGACATGTGTGGATTATTGTCGATTCAAAGGGTACAGATTTGTGGGTCATCACACTCATTTTATATTTTCTTATATGTGCAATGGAAAGCTTGAGATTAGTATTTCAATGGTAGTAGGTCAAATTAGAATTGAGACTTTATGGTTGAGGACTTGAAAAAAATATTCTTTACATAATTACCTTTATATGAACTTATGACATTCACTTGTTTCTTTAAGAATCAATGACTTGCATTTGATTGCTTATGGACTTATGACTTGCACTTGGGTACTCTGACTAGTATATTGAAATTAAGAACCTATTCTCCTTTAGTCTTCAAGCATATAGGATTGGACTAGATTTTACCTAACATTTAATGATGCTTTCATTGATAGTTGTAATCAAGGAAAAGAACTTTGATCATAGAATTGAATCCTGCTTCATCCAAAACTTGTACATGGTAGTTAAATATCAGGAAGGATCCACTGAGCCCAACTTAAACACTTCAACTTATCTACAACATGCTCTACAATTTAGAAAAGAATAAGAATTGAATCTAAGAAATCTAGCCCTTTTTACTTTAGAAGGAAAAAAAAGAGTTGCCCAGTAACTCAAGAAAATAGAGCTTAAACCCATTCCATATTGGGGGAAAATTAGGTTTTGCCTTGGCAAATGTACTAAATAAAAAGAGACCAATCAAAGGACATAGAAGAAATACCAAGTTAAGTGATGACCCATTTGCACAAGGAGACAAATTATTCAATTTTAGGTTTGACCGAAAATTTTGAAACAGAGCAAAACATGACTTTAACAAATTTGTCAAAGATGGGAAGACATTGTAAACTTGACTCATAAAAGGAAAGAAGGTTTTCGTATAATGAAAAGGAAATTGAATGACAACAAGAAAAGGTTATGAACCTATAAAAGAAGTACTGAAGCAAGCAAGGAGATCACGTAGTAAAAGGGGTAAAGCCCAAAATAGTTACTCCTCTTTGCATTTCTCAAGAGAGATTATATTTTTCTTATTAGAGAAAAACTAAACAATTGGACTTTCGAGAAAACCACAAGAAGGGAAGAAAAACATGAAGGTGGTGAATACTGCTATTATCATAGAACAAATGGCCATCATACTAAGAATTGTAGATCACTGATAGGAATAATATAATATTATGTCAAAAAAGGGAATTATAAGAGTTTGTCGGATGCAAGCTTTCGACAAAGTAGGGAAATGACAATAGAAGTTTTAAATAATGTTGGATGTACATTTAGAAAGATGAAACTAATGTTGGAGCCATGTTTTCAAAAAGGAAAAACTTTGAATGAAATTGAATAGAAACAAGATAAAAGCTTTTGGTCCCACCATAAGGCCTGGCCTAAGTACCCATCTAAAGAGTGATGGTCAATTAAGCCTTCGGTCCCACCGTCAGACCCAACCAAAGCACCCATGCAAGGGAGATGGATGAGAAGCATTCGATCTTGTTGCAAGGCTTGGTCAGAAAACCTCATGAAAGATTGATGGTCAATTAAGTCTTTGTTCCACTACTAGGCATGGTCAAAACACCCATCCAAGTGAGATGGATGAGAAGCCTCTGGTCCTACCCCAAGGCTTGGTCGTAGCACCCATCCAAAGAGTGATGGTCAATCAAGCCTTTGGTCCCACCACTAGACCTGGCCAAAACACCCATCAAAGGGAGATAGACGAGAAGCCTTCAGTCCTACTACAAGGCTTGTCGAAGCACCCATCCAAAGAGTGATGGTCAATCAAGCATTTCGTCCCACCGTCGAGCCTGGTTGAAGCACCCATCCAAGGGAAACGGAAGAAAGGAGATCGACCTTGCTTCAAAGCCTTATCAAAAAAACATATGCAAAGGAAATAAAATTTAATGTTTATCCTTTTGTCATTAAATTCTCTTAAAGCATTATTGAAAAGGATATAAATGTTATATCGAAAAATGCAAATAGACAACTTATCAAGAAGCATTTCAGGTACACAATTTTTTTATTACCTAAGAGTTATAGTACAAAAATAATTTTACAATAAGGTTAACCATCACAAATTTCATGGCTCTAGAGGATGAGGAAGTGGGCGATGTTGATAAACAAGCTCTTTTCCTGTCCCTTCGACTTCTAAAACACAATGGTGAGATTCACTGGACGAACCCGCATTCTTGTAGAAAATAAGATGACCACTAATTTCCCTGAGAACATCAGAGCATCCATACCAGAAGAAATGTTGGTACCTTTGGTAGTTGAAAGTGACAACCTTCCTTAATCGACAATCTCTTTCTGAGCCTATAATAAGAATTCAATTTTTAAATCAAAAGCAATAATGACTTCAACTAAATAATCTACTAGTAAATCAAGATGAGATGCCCTAGTGGAGTAAAATTTCATTAATTATAATTGGCCTTTGAGCTCTTTTACCTTTTTCATTAAATTTTCCAATGTAGAAGGGTGATCGACAATATATTAAATTGCAACAAGGAGGTATTTCTTTAATTATTCTCCTTATGGCTAGTAACTTTAAGGGAGTTAGAGTCAATATGAACTGTAAACGCCTTCTGATAAGTTCCATTAGCATTCCTTAATTAGGAAACTTGACGAGGCAAGCCATTTTTGTCAATCTCGAGTGCCTTGATCTTTAATGTAAGTTCATTCACTTTGCATTCTAAAGTCTCGACCTCAGGCCTAGGATCCAAAAGACTCTCAATAAATATTTTATTCTAATACTCATTTATTTTTTGGTTACACTCAAACTTGAAGGAATTGCTCGATCTAATAAGTTACCATATATTTTTTTCGATAAGGAAGGAGCTGGAGCAATCACACCACTGTTACGCGTCAAATGACCATGAGATAAAGGAGAAACCTACAAAGGTGCCATTTGGAGGACTTTGTCTGAGTCGTGACGGGAAGTCCTTCTTCGCCCTTGCTCAAGATAAGTTTGTATGATTGACATTCATTTCTAAACTTCAATAAGTCCATATCTAAATCAAGAATATGCTGATTAAGTTGTGCAATTTTGGGTTATATGCCAACTGTTAAGGATCAAAACGTGAGTTAAGCTTTCCAGTTAAATCCAAAATTTCAGCATCCTTGGTAGAAATTTTCTTTCCAAGGCCAACAATCATTTCTTGAGAAGCTCTTAAAATAGACTTTAATTGAATATGCTTCATGTACCACTTGTTGACTTCAGCATTATCGATGGTTGATAAAAAATAGAACAACCAAAACGATTATCCATGGACATCACTAATTTGGACTAAATACTCTCAAGATATTAAGCGAGGTTGGGATCATCAAGGAAAAAAGGCAATTCTTTATCATAAATTTAGAAATGCACAATAATTAATCTTATAAAAGAAAGAAAAACAGTAATAAGAAACTATATTAATAATTTGAAGAACATTTAGAGTCGTTATATTTGCTAAAACCTACATGCACACAACAATTTTGCTAATTCTAAGAATGAGAAAGAGCATTTTGAATTCTTTGAAAAGACCAAGAGAAATGTGAAATGTAGTATAAAAAGGAGCTCCAACACTAATGGGTGTATTTATTGGAAGAAGTTCCCTCATTCTTGGGAAGGAGGGCTAAGTTCACCACATAATAATTTCACATAATAGGTTCAAATTTCATAAAGAAACCAGTCTCATTGATCAAGAAACTGAAATCCAATTAGGAAAACTGAGTGTACATATAGTTATGGTTGTGAAGGAAGCAACATTTCGACAAACAAGACTTATTAAATAAGGAGGAATTTTCCTTAAAGAACCTTTTTAGTCTGACTACTTTACATAGGGTATCTTTACAGAAAAAATATAAACAAGAGATAGAAGCAAATTTAGTTGATGATATAACAAAGTTAAAAGTCAAAACATAGGTTTTACATGAATATGCTATTACAACATCAGCCCAAATATGAAGTAAAGATATACAATGTCATAAAGGTTCATTAAGATTGGAGTCCTTATAATACACAGCAATGAATCAATCATCATTGAAGTTAATCATTTCTGGAGGAAGGAACTAATAGTTAAAGGAGCAGGGAAGATTTTATGCAAATTTGAACACTCTCTAAGATGTGGACCTCGACCATGCTCATCTGGATATCTCTTATGAAGACGACTAATTAAGCCTCCATAGTTATTGCATAAGAAAAAGTTGGTCATGGGAAATTTGACATTTACTATATAAAACCACTCCATTAACTTAGTCATGTCCCCGATTAACATCTATAAAATGGTAGTAAGCTCTTCATTCTCGTTACGAAAATTAGATGATTTTTCATCGAAGAGGGGTGGCCCATTCTAAAAGTCCTCAAGGTACTTGAGGCATTTTAAGGGTCTCGTATATCAATCATTTGACTCATTCAAGTTCTTATATAAGCTTTTTCCTTCTCTATTAGCCTCAAAATCTTATCTATCTTTTAATCTAATAAAATATCAATGTAATTCCTATTTCTCTTTCTCTGCTAGTGGTCAAGTAATAATGAGGCTACCAGCTATAAAATAAGATACACTAGATAATAAAATTCATAGAACAAGTTACCTATGGAGGGGTCATCAAAGCACTTGGCTTGCAAAGTTGTATTTTTTTCCACCCCAAAAGAAGATTAGCCAATATTACTTTGGCATGAAGGGTTGAACCACCAGAAGTATTCATTAATGGTGATGAACCACCATGGACATAATCCATACAAGGGGAGGAAAACCAAGATCATGACTGGGGTCTTGAGGAGATCTATGCTCACCATAGCCTAAGCCACCATCTCTGACCTTCCCTGATGAACCATCTTGAACGTGATCCCTAATGCCACCATATGGTTCGTTATCATCGGACGGAGGGTTGCCAAAGGTTAGGAACTTAACTAATCAATGTGGCCATCATCTCCAAATGGAATGATCACCAGGAATTCGATCAAGGAGGATATCAAACTCCCTTCTGTAGTTTACGTTCGTAAAATGAGAGTAAGGAAGTCCATATTTGGTCACTATTTCAACATTGACTTTATAAGTAGTAAATAAGATGGTTTAGAATTCTAAACTTTCCAATAGGCAAGGGCTTCATTCAAAATGGAAGACACCTTAGATTCAATATTGCGCAAAGATGACCTAGATCACTTAAGAGAAAGTTTCTTCTTTGATAAATCCTTCCCTAAATCCGAAAGTTTAGCTGAAGCTTCAAGCCGGGCTTGCTTTTTTTCTTCATGACTTGAGGAAAGCTCTTTTTCCAAGGTTTTTAGCTTTTCTTCCAACTCGAGAGTTTTATTTTTTTTCTAAGTTAAATGAAGTTGAAATTTGAAGGTTTTCGATGGACAACGAGCTATTATCATCTTTGAGATTATGAACTTCTTTCTTGAGAGTCTCCACATTTTCAGATAGAAGGGAGTTAATTTCTCGCAATGATGACATATCCTTAGAAGAAGATGAAGACGATTGCTGGAGTAGAAATAAACGCTTTCCAATCTAAAAAACATCTTAAGTGTTAAAACTAACATGGTCAAACAATCTAATGCGTAAGAAAGAAGGTTCATACCAGGACGAATTGATGAAAAAGAAAGGCAAGAGCTTCTCTTCAAAGAGGAAGGGAAACTTGGTTAAGTCTAAAGAAGCAACAATAGTGGATTGGAAGATATGCATTAACAAGTCCTCAAAATTCAAAGCGAAGGAATCCCCGAGCTGGGGTTGAGAGGAGGAGCATCATGTAACAGAGGAAGGTTGAGCACTAGGTTATGGTGAAGGAAAGTTAGAGAATCCTTTAGTGGAGAACTCGTGATATCTATAATCCGGCTTCGAGCGAGTAATGAAGAAGAATTAGTAACAACGTTAGAAGTGGAAATCAAGGGCAGTGTTGAAGTATGATCGCCCTCAATAGATTCTTTAGAGAAGGCTCAAAAAAGGCATGCACATCGCTTGATTCCTTTCATTTTCTGCTCTTGGCCAATGATAAAGTGTCTCCTACAGTAGAAGTTATAGATAATGAGACCACTTTGGAGGTGCGAGAAGAGGAGGCTTCCCAATAGCTTTCAGAGAGATAGATAAATCCGAGGGGTCCTTATCTGAGGACAAGAAAGCTAGGTTGATCAAGCACACATCTAAAACATAGAAAACATAAGCAATGTTAAAAGAATAATTAATGATCCTTTAACATAAGAATGAAAAGAGCGATACATAAGGAGTATCCAGGACTATCGATTATTATACTCTAGATCAGAGAATTTACATAGAAAACTTCAAACTTAGCAGCAACAAGAGATGAGAAGCCATATTTATTCCTCTTTATGAATGGCGGTTTGCCCAAACTTGGGTATGGTAGCTGAATCAACGAGTGTTTTCTTAATTTTTCTTCATTAAGAAGCCTCTATTGACTTCTCGAGTACATAGTAGCATCACTAAGCAGATCGATCTTAGCCAAAACCTTAGAATTAATGCTTTTTGAGGTACAATCTTATAAAAATAATAAAAGATCAAACAAGAAAAGTTAGTACAAGATTATGGAAAGGTAGTAAAAAGATTATATGGTAGGAAACATAATGGGGACAAAAAATCTCCTAGAAATCTCCAAGGAAACGCATCTTATGTAAAAAAAATATGACTCAAATTTCTTGTTTTGTTAATATAATCAAGAGATCATCCTATGATTGGTTGGACAAAGATAAAACACTGTGCCCTAAAGATGATATCTAGCTTTCTAAGGAGTAGCAAGCGAGCATAAAATAGCAAAGGTCGAGTCTTCTATCTCAAGCTCCTTTAATAAGATTAAAAGAGAATAGATGTAACTATAAGAATTTGGGTTAAGCTGGATTGGAGCAATCCCAAGAAAATTTAAAATTTTGGTGATAAGGTCATCAAAGGGAAAGTAGAAAGAGTTCCAGATGTGTACTGGAGTGAAAGTAAAGAATCCTTTGGGAGGAGTTTTAATCCTATCAGAAGGGCCAGGTACCCTAGTCTTAACTTCGAAGATTCTAAAGTGCCTCGACAAAGAGTTAATGTCCTCTTGCCTTCAAAAGTAAGACTGACAATTGGTACAGAGTTTTTCTTCAAATGGCTCCTTGTGCTTAAGGAGCAAGGCGATTCTTTGGAGGTTCCTTTCTTCTTTCCAGTCATGATACTTACATAATTTAATTAAGCATACACAAATATATATATATATATATATATATAAATTTAATAAAGATTGCTTTTATAATAATCAAACAAGTAAGCTTCCAACATAGTTAAACTAACAAGTGCTAAACATATTAAGCAAGCAAAAGAAGGGTCATCACAACATAAACCATTACTTGAAGTAAATAGAATAAACTATCACAAGTCGAGCTATCGGTGATTGAGAAAGATAAATAGAATAAACTATCCCAAGTTGAGCTATCGGTGATTGAGAAAGGTAAATAGAATAAACTATCGCAAGTCGAGCTACCGCTAGTTGAAAAAGGTAAATAGAATAAATTGTTGCAAGTTGAGCTATCTCCGACTGAGAAAAAAAAAGAAAATAAATTATCACACGATGATCAGTTGCTAATTGAGAAAAGTAAATAAAATAAACTATCACAAGTTAATGTATTGCTAGTTGAGAAAATTAAATAAAATGAGCTATCACTAGTTGAATAAGGAAAATGAAATGGATTATTGCTAGTTGAACCATCGCTAATTCAGTAAAAGTGAATAAAATGAGTTATTGCATAATGATCCATCATAGGTTGACAAAGGTAACTAGGTCATCACACTCTGAGATGATGAGCATGTTACCACCAACTAAACACTTAAATTGGTATCGGTAAAAGGAATCCAAATCCCACTAACAAAAATAACAATAAACAAAACTAACATTGGATCGAAATGGAAATTAAAAAGGAATTTGAAGAAAACCTTAAGAAATTACAAAATTGGAATGTCCAATAAAACCAAAATATACAAAACTAAATCAAAGTGAATGATAAGGAGTTAACATTCGAAAAAAGAAACGTAATTATCATATTAAATAATAAATAAATTACCGCCAAAAGAAAATCTTTCGAGATTCAAGGCATTTGCAGGAAAATTTAATGGTAATTTAGAATTAAAATTTTTAAGAAGCTAGTAAAAGTGGGGAAGAAGATAATTATTTATAGGAGAGGGAGAAAATAGGTTGGTTATTGGATTGAGGAGGAGAAAAATGTAAAGCTAGGACAGAGGTTTCTAGAAATACGATGAGTTTTAGTCACGAAGAAGCAAAAGAACTTAGTTTTTACACTAAAGTATAAAATACTTTATAAAATGGAAGGGCAAATGTTACACCCAAAATAACTGGTTATCGCAGGTTGAGAAAAGGCCATCGCAAGTTGATAGAAGATAAAACTATCACATGTTAATAGTAAATAAATTCGTCGCAAGTTGAGTTCTAGGAAAGCCATCGTATAATGATGCTAAGTAAAGTCATCGCAAGTTGAAGTATCACAATATGATGATATGAGCCATCACAGTGTGATATTACAAGTTATCGCAAGTAGAACACTAGTAAAGCTATCAAGGGATGGACCAGATAAAGCTATCATAGTTTGAAAAGAAAAGCTATCGAAAGTTGACATAAACGAAGCGCCTGACATAATAAAGGGAAGATCTGTCGCATATTAGTGATTCAAAGTTATCGTGGTGGAATAAACTACCACATATTACTGGAATGAGCCATCGAAAGTTGAATAAAGCATATTGATGAAGTAGGCTATCGAGGGATGATACTTCAAAACTATAACATATTAATGGAATGATCCATTGAAAGTTAATAATCTATGGCTATCAAATATTAGTGGAGTGGAATGTTGAGGAATGATACTTCAAAGCCATTGCAATTGATGGAATGAGCTGATGATTTTTAAGGCTATAACATGTTGATGGAATGAGCCATTAAGGATGATTCTTCAAGGCTGTTGTGTATTGACAAATTGAGCTATCAAAAATTGTTAATTTGGAGTTTCGCACTCTAAAAAAAATACTCAAAATCGACATACTAACAGCCACGTGGCATTCTTCCATTGGGCTGAATGTGGCACTCATCATGAAGTAGCTAAGAAGGGTAGTGCCATATGTCATCTCGAGCATGTGCCACGTCAACAAATCATGACCATTAATTTTCTCAAATGACAAATGTCAAGAACCTACAGTTGAAGTTTTCTTTAAATAGGCATGTACCCACAACTAGAAATGTGTTGATTCCTAGTTCTTCTTCTTCCTCATGTTATATTTTCTCGTATGTAAAATGGAAAGCTTGGGATTGGGACTTCAATGATAGTTAGTTCAAATTAGAATTATGAATTTGTGGTTGAGGACATTAATAAATTATTCTTTGCATAATTATCTTCATATGAACTTATGACTTGCGCTTGTTTCTTTAAGAACCTATGCCTTGCGTTTGATTGCTTATGAATATAAAACTTGCACTTGTTTTCTACGACTTGTATATTGAACTCAAGAATCTATTCTTCTTTTATCTTCAAGCACATAGGATTGGACCAGATTTACCAAATAATAAATATATTATAAAATTTATTTTATAAAATTTATTCAATATATATATATGTGTGTGTGTGTGTGTGGGGAGGGGGGTGTTTAAGGATGAAACAAAAAACATTGATGTACTTCATAAATTTAATTTATTTAAAATGATAAATTTAGATATTTAAATATTTGAATTTTATAAAATATATTTATGTTATTTGAAATAGTAAATTATTTGAATTAAAATATTTTTACCATGTAAATCCTGATTTCAAATTTAGATAGTTTATTGTTTAGTTATTCAAACAAATATATTTCAAATTTATGTTCATTAACTAATTTCGAATTATAATATATATTTATATGTATATGTATATAAACACTTAATTTTACAATTATGCTGCAATGCTTATTAGGTATACATATACATATATATAGTTCATATGTAAGTACAAACCATATACATATATTATAGTACATTTCAACATATGTATATGCTTTGGCATTTATATTCCCTTGATATGCATATGAATTACCATATGTCTATGTAAGTATAATATATATGTATATAAAATAGTTGTAAATTCGAATATCTGTAGCATATATATAGTAATAAAAATGCTTATATCTATTAGGCTATCATATTAGCGCATAAATATGTTTGATATATTCTAAGTAGACATTAAATAAACTTATTAATATGATTAACTAAATAAATATAAAACACTTCAAGCTAAAGCAAGATTTTATTTAAATACATATATATTGGATCTAACGCTAACTAATAGATTACATGTGCCAATTACGATCCAAATAAAGATTTTTATTTTGAAATTTGCTCATATCACCTATTGCTAAATGGGCCAGTTTTAATAATGGTATCAAAGCCGGTATGGTATATACAATCTAATTAACCACCATTTCGTGCCAATCGATTCTTATGAGTGTCTACAATACTAGTGTCTAGGTTTGGGTTAGGTAAAAAGTATTCTCTCGTCCTGCCTACCGGCCTAGCTCAATTTATTGAGTAATTCCAAAAGGTTGATCTAAATATGAGGTCTCGAGTTATTTTGGGCCTTAAGCTAATTTTTAGTTTAAGATTTGAAAATTTAAAACGTATTATAAATTTAATTACTAAATTTAAAATATAAAAGTAAATTTTATAAAATAAATAAAAAAATAAAAAAATTTAAGAATAAATTTAATGCTTTTCGAAATTTTTATAATTGTTTAATTAATATGGTTAAATAAATAATTAATTAAAACCTAATAAATTAAAAGTATTTATACATTGATATATATACACATATATATTTATAACTATAATGGTTATCGTGTTTAAGGAAAAAAATAAAATTTTCAAAATTTACTAAAATATAAAATTAAAATGTTTAATTAAATAATTAATTCATTTGACAAATGATTAATTAAAGGTCAATTGATATACACACACACACACACACACACACATATTCTTATTAGGGGTTCCAATGAAGCTATTAAAACTGATTAAATATTCTCTAGACACCCAAACTTATTCAATCATGATGAATGGAATACCTAAACGGTATATTCAGAGCAATAGTGGAATTAGACAAGTGACCCTCTTTCCCCATATTTATTTGTTGTAGCCATGGAATGGTTCACCCTGCAAATGGAATTGGCATGCTTTCATGAATACATTCATCCAATTTACAACAACCTCCCAAGAATTACACACTTAATATATATAGATGATTTGATGGTGGTGATAAAAGGCAATTTGCAGGCAACTGACAAAGTCAAGGCTATATTTACAGAATTAGAGATATTTGCTGGGCTTAAACTGAATGAATCAAAAACTAAGTGCTACTTTAATAAATACTACTTAAACAAGCAGCTATGCTAGAGAGGCTAGGATTCTCGGAGGGGCACCTTCCAGTCAAATACTTGGGGTTTCCACTTTCAAATAACACTATCACAGATGTTAAGTGTGGCAAGCTAATAGATAACATCAGAGATAAACTACAAGGTTGGAGATCAAAGCTTCTATCTTTTGCAAGTAGAGTAGAATTGGTTCATACAGTTATCACATCTAAAGTAAGATTTTGGCTACAATCTTTCCAAATTCCAGACTGCTCTATTGCAAAAATTAATTCAGTCTATGCAAATTTTATATGAAAAGGGCCGATGCACAAAGTTAAGTACAAAAATTTATGCAGGAAAAAGGAGGAAGGAGGTGTTGGGTTGAAGAATATCTTTGAACTTAAAAAGTATATGGCTAGAAATTAGCTTGGAATTTTCTTACATCAAATAATTTATGGGCAACATGAATGAGGTCGAGGTATCTTAAAGATAATTTTTAGACTATTAAAATTGAAAACAATGCTTCTGTCACTTGGAAGAATATACTAAAAACTAGGGATGAACTATAGTCTTATTTAGAGAGAAAAATTGTAAATGGTAGAAACACTGATTTATAGAGAGATCCCTAGTTAAACTCAAAAAGCTTTAACGACAGGCTAGGATGGGATACTTTTTCAGCATACGGAGCTCCAAACTATAAGGTAGCTGATATTATAGACAATGGGGAATGGCACTGTAACAACAACTTGCTAATCCTAAACTATAAAAAGGAGATTCGAGGTAAAAACATTCATATAGACAAATTGGAGGACACCTGGACATGGAAGAAAACTCTAACAGTTAGTTCATGTTCTGAGAAGTATGGGAGGAGTCAAGAGACAAACATCCATCGGTTAACTAGTCTACAGTAGTCTGGAGCAGATCAAATAGTCCCAAAATGGCACATACTCTATACAAGGCAATTCTCGAAAAATTACCTACAAAGGATAGATTAAATAAATGGGGAGTTTTGGACAACACAACTTGTCATTTTTGTCATACAGCAGATGAAACACATGAGCATTAATTCTTTGAATGTGAACATAGCAAAAGAGTGTGGAGCATTCAAAAACTAATGTGTCTACTTACTAACAATGTTCAAAAGTTAGTAGAAGAGGTAGAATACCTGAACGGAGGGGGTAATCCCATGAAGTTGATGAAGGAGACTGGCAAAATTGGCCTCACAACCTCCTTGTGGTGCATTTGGAAGGAAAGAAATGTCGGGCTTTTGAAAATAGACAACAAGATGTACTAACTCTCACGAAATAGATTAATAGAGATATTAGCCTAATAATCAGGCGGATATCGAAGAAATTTCTCACCATTGTAACGGCACAAGAAGAAAAATTAACGGAGACGTTAAAGATGAAGGCGTTGAACGAACGAGTTCAATCAAAGAATTGGGAACCATCATAGTCGAATCCTAAAAATGGAAGGTTCTAGTTTGCAGGAAATTGTTTTTTTTGCTGTTATTCAATCGTTTGGCTTTCATTTGTAACATCTATAACGAGATTGTACTTGCTACTTTGGGCCGCAAAGCCCAACTCTTATTAATACATTAACCCATTTTCAATATATATATATATATATATATATATATATATTGTTTTATAGGTAAAACTATAAAGGTTGTAGTTGACTATTCATCTTAAATGGTTTATGATGAATAAAATAAAATTTCTTAAATTTTAATAAAATTTAACAAATTAGTTAATCAAATTGAGAATTAACATTAATCAAACTTCACTAGATCTAAATATTATATAACGTAACTAAATTAGAGTAGTTATAAATAAATTAATCTTATATTTTTTTTGTGTGTGTGTGTATATATATAAACATAACGTAAGTGGAACTATAAGAAACCAATATAATTTTGGAAAAAATACATACATATAGTACGGATACCGTAGTTTCAGATATGTTCGACAATTGAATCATGAGTGTGTTTCATTGGAAATCCATTATTCCTTAATTCAATATCACTCAAGATGTTTAAAAAATTATTAACCTTTAATATAGATTCCCTCTATCATTTATATGTTGATAGATCACATGCATACATACTTGTTATTGAGCAAACTCAAGCTAGAGATGTTATGTGTAGTACTATTAATATATTGCCTAGACAAAGTAAGATACATGCATGTATTTGTTAAGCAAACTCAAGGTACATGCATTATACTTAGTCCGTCAAGAAATGATATGTAAGAGTGAATAATCTCTTTATTTTTTTGAGCAAACTTAAGGTCAAGATCGAGATTAATACAAAAACTACGACCAGAAGTTGTACATGATACAAACAATAAGAAGTTATCCATCGCTCATGGACCTACGATTAGTTAAGCAACCTCAAGGTCAAAATCGTAAGACAAGTGAGTCCTAAAACTCACTAGCGAAATCGAAAGGATTTTATAATTCGTTTAACATCTTAAGGAATATAAAATATAGTGGGAGCTTTCTTAGCAAAATTAAATGAATACATTTTTTTAGGTCCGACCCATCTTAGCAGTGAGTGAAATGAGTAAATTTTAAAAAAAAAATCTTACTTACATCTTAATGAGTCTACGAAGTTCATTAACTAACATTAAATCCAATCTATTTATTAAATTAAATCACATTTCATTTAAATTTATTTTATATTTATTAGTAAATGATATTAATAAGTTTTATTAATTGTTTATTCGAATATATCATGTATATATTCAACAACATGACAAGATAGTACAATAAAATATAAACATGTGCATATCGATGTATACATGGATACTGGGATTTACATCTATTATATACGAATATTATAATTACATATGCATATGACAATTTCATATGAATATTGGGGATATAAACGCCTAAGAGTGTGTCTATGTGTGTGTGTATTTGTATGTGTTCAAATATTTTACAATATGTGCATATTGTTTATATATAGATATTTATGGTACCATATGAATGCATACATACATCCATATGAATGCATACATACATACATACATATATATTTGACCCATGCACACAGATATACGTATATATGATATCATATTGTTGCTTATATATAAATGAAAATAAATCAATATAATAAAATAGATATCTTTAAAATAGATGAAATCTTAGTTTTTAAGAGAAGATGGAGAAAAATATATTAGATCAAGTCAAATCAGGATTTAAAGAGAAAGAGAAAGACATGACATTTTAATTGATTCCACCTTCTACGTTTAGAAGCACCCAATTAATACCATATTCAATCTCTAAATTAATTGTACATTTATAAATAATAATAAAATATCTTAAATTCAATATTTTACACCTACATAAGCATATATGTAAACAAGATTATTTAAAAACATTATCATGATTATTAAACTGCTTCAACAACATGATTAACTAATTAAAACACTATATACATTAAAATTTAAAACTTAAACTTTAAATATATAAATTTGACTAAACAACAAAAAAGTTGACTACATTAAATTTGCAAACAAAATTAAACTTAACAAACAATTCAACTTAACACTAGTTTACTATTCTGAATAACATAAAGATGAATATACACATACACACACAATTCAATAAACTGGCAATCAAATCCATAATTTTAAATAAGTAAAAATTAAGAAATCAGATTTTGTTATAGCAAATCAAATGTGTTAGAACTAGGTCAGCATAGTGGAGTGAATGGGTGAATTTCAAATTCTTTGTACCATTTTTGATCTTATTCGACCTATGAAGTCCAAAATAGTTCAGATCTAATCTAAATAAATTCTAAATAAAATTATTGTTTTATTTATTTGATTAATATAAAGATGTTATGTTTTATATAAATGATATAATGTGTACATATGTATCAAATAAACATGTACACATATAATTGTGTATGCATATGCAACATATTATGTGTACATGGTTTAATATGCATGTATCAAACAATTGTAATTTACACTACAATGGACACATCAACCCCTTCATATACATATATGTTGTCTACCGTTATAATATTAATATAATATAAAATATACTTATATACACAAATAAATATAAATGTAACCATATATATATATATATATATATATATATATATATATATCTGTGTGTGTGCTCATACATATATTTATATATAAGATAAATATATATAAATTTAAATATAAAATAATTTAACATTCAAATTTTAGATCATCAAATTTGAAATATGATGTAGGTGTAAAATATCATTTTAGTATTTAAATTCTAGTTGAAACATTTTCAGTTAATTTATAAAATTATATTTATAAATAAGTATATACGAAAATATACATATTTATTCACACACACAGATATATATATACATGTATGTAAATAATTTAAATCATATAAATTCTAATTCATTTATATATATATATATATATATATATTATATAATTAAATGTGAAATAAAATAAATAAATATATTTATTTCAGCCATAAATTAATTTTAACAAAATAATTTTTTTATTTAGTCCATGTGGATTAAATGTATATATTTTTTATAATTTAAATTTGAAAATTTCCAGATAGAATTTTTTTTAAAATTTGAATATCATATGATATTCTGTTATATATATTAACAAGTTATAATTTAATAATTTTTAAATAGTTAATATGATTAATATGTATTTTTAAAATAAAATGCATGTAAACAATTTTTTTATTACATTTGCATGTGAAATAACATGTATAGAATTTATTGAAATAATATGTGTGTGTGTATAATAGCAATTTTAAAAATTCAATTTAAGTTAAAAATATTTTAAAACTAATTCCAGTTTCGAAAAATATTTTTTGTTTTAAAATATGGTTAAAAGAAAATAAATAATTCTTTTCATTTGTCTAGCGCATTCTTATGAAAATGGACAATAAATACATTTATGAATTTATGATATAATTTTAACCTATTCTTATAAAATAACATAGATGATCACATATATAAATTGCATTAAGTTAAATATTACCTTAGCTATGACCTAGTTGTAAATCTTGAATGTTGAATCAAAAGAACTCCTAGAATCAGATTTGGTCCCTTTTAAAAAATGCAACTAATCGAAGAGATCTACATACCTTTTGTAGCGACTAGGAATTTCATCGCTTTGATTTGCGAATATTTGGTTAATTTTAAATATTTAAATAATAGATTTTATAATCAAAATAAAACTCTTTTAAATAATAAATAATGACAGTGACATATTTTTCAAAATTAGTATACAAAAATAATTAATTCAAAGAAGAATAAAAAATGCGACCGGAATTCATTTTCCGAATTTTCGACTTTTCGATGAATAAATGTTATTGGAAACATTGTAAACCTAGAGTATAAATAGTCACATACATTTATAAGTTAGGATTATGTATTATCGTATATATGTTTTTGTGTGTGTGTGTCTATGTGTACTTGTGTGTATAGGATAATATATGTTGTATTTTATTAATAAATGAAAAGAGTGAATGTCATGCCATTAGAAACATGTTTAAACATGTTGGTTCATGGCGTTTTAAGTGGACTAGCTTCTAGGCATAAGTGCCATTGGGTAAAGGGGACACGGTGATGTGGCAAACTAAGAAAGGAAGGTAAGATACAAGAGTATTAACGTAATTTACTTTGTTCTCTTGCTTATAAATAGCTCTTTCACTTCTTCAATTTCACCTCCGTTTCCTTCTATCATATCTTCCTCATGTCTTATCCAAATGGTCTCTTTTTTCCAAATCGTAAAATATTCCATTGTCTATAACTTTGTCTATCTCTTATTTAAATTTTTAGCTTAGCCATGTCCAAATCTCATTTCTCTAATGAGTGTTTACGGACCCAATTTTTTTATTCCGAGAACACCTATTTTTCCTCAGGCCATATCTCCCTAAAAATATATCAAAATTGAGTTTTTATTTTTTTGAAATTATAGAGAAGAAAATTTAAAAGAACTTTACCTTTGACTACTTTTCCAAATTTCGTGAGTAAGTTGTCGAAAAATCAGTTGGAAGATGACCCATTTTCAGGTTTGATTTTTATGAATATGTTGATAATTCGAATCCCTCCACCATTCAAGGCCAAGCTCCACCATACCTTGAGCCTCCATTTGGTAAGGAAAGGAGGAGAAAGAGGGTGTCATAGTGTTATTGTTATTCAGGAGCATCATGAGTCGCTTTGGATAAGTTGGAGGCCTAATAGTGGGTAAAGCTCACTAATTTAATTAAAGTTTCTAACTTTAGTTATGTTAAATATTTGTTTATTTAATCATATGTGATTTGTTAGATGTAGGATTGACTTGTGTGTGTGTGTATGTATTTATGTTTGGAATGTGCTTGGTTGAAAATGACATATAACTTGAATATGCAAGTAATTAAGTCAAGTTAGTTATTAAATATGTCCTTAGTTGGTTATATTTAATTGTGGCATGCATGGAATGTTTTATGCTAAAGTAAGGTCAGATATTTAGTTATTGTGTGGTGCAGCATCGAAATCGCTTAATTTAAAGTTAATTTTACTTAAGAGTTCCTAAGAAGGACTTTTATCAAGTTTAAAACTTTACCTTCTAAGATCCAAAACTTTATTCAATATTTATAAAAGTAAATTAAAACCAAAAGATAAAGCTTTTAAAACTATTTGGAAGTTTTAAACAAGATTTAAATTTTGGATCATATAGCAATAGTTGCTATAACTGCAGTTCGTAAAATCAACTCTTTTGAAAAATTTAAATTTTATTCTTATCATAAGTGGTTTTTGAAAAATGTTTGCAAAAATTATTATAGCTATTTAAAAATAAATACTATTTATTTATTCATTTATTTAATGATTATTTAATTAAGTAAGATAATTAGTACTTAATCGTTAACTAAGTTAGGATAATTTGTATTTAATTATTTTTAAGTAAGTTAATTATAATTAAGTTGATTAATAAAGGGTTAATTATTGTCTTATTAATTATCTAAGGATTAATTATTATTTAAATAATTTATTATTTAAATTAGTTATTGATTATTAATTATTGATTAACTATTTATTTATACATGGGTTTAGTTATTAATATTTTTTATCAAAGCTAGCGGCTTTGGATGGACTCTTTTAGAATTTATTATAACAAAAGCAGTAAAATAAAATAACCCAAAACAAGCTTTGAGTTATGAACACAACCTCACAAACTAGAAAATTACAAAAGAAACACGCACAGGGAAAACAAACCACACAGAAAGTAAACAACCTCCGTGTAGAGACAATTTAAAGGATAATTAAGTAATGATTTTATTAGATGTGTTTTTGTAGATAATTGAATACTTTTTTTGATTATTTTGTTAATATGGTTTAAAAATAATTAAATGAAGGATGTTTTTAAATAATAACTTGTTGTTTATAGGTGTTTTAAAATAATTGTTTTGTTTATCGAAGGAACTTTATTAAATGAGATTTATTAGAGGAGTTCTGTGTTAAATAAGGAACATTTATAATGAAGTTTTATAAATGATTTTTAATATTTATAAAGAAGTTTTATAAATGGCTCTCAAAATTTATAATTGAAGTTTTAGAAATGATTTTAGATATTCTAAAGAGTTATATATATAGTTTTGATATTTATAAAAGAGTTTTCTAAATGAACTTGGAAATTTATAAAGGGTTTTGTAAATGGATTTGGAATTTAAGTAAAAGAGATTTCGTAAATGAAAGAGATTTATTAAAAGGATTAATTGAAGAAAATTTTATAAAAGAATTTAAGATTTTGATTTTCCTTAATTGACCTTCTTAATCATGGTGATATGGAGTATCTGTTCCACACTTAACACCGAAGGAATAATGTTTGGGGTTTCTTTATCTTTATTATAAATAACACTTGTTTTAATCCTTTTTAATATGATTTTAAAATAAGAAATTTTTCACGATGTTTTGTGAATATACTTATGCCAGTGACATACATATATGAATATTTTGATAAATATTTTGAAAAGAGATTCAACTAAATGAAAGATTTATTTTGAATCTTAGTGGTTTCTATGGGTAATTAAATCTCTGAATTGTTGTTTTTTGCTTATTTGATAGTTAAATAACTGATTATCAAATTTGGAGAAAAATATAACCACGGAAATATCTAAAAAAACACACGAGTTATACATACGGTCATCTAAAATGATGCTGTACTATTCGTATAAATCTTATTTTGTACTCCTAGTAGAAATGATAGGGAGGTCCGTCCACTTAAATGGTTAGGAGGTGATCCCTGCTCTTATGTATTGTCTGATTATTTTCAAAAGAACCGGGGTCGAGTTTATAGAAACTATCAAATGTAGTTTCAAAGAAACCAGGATTGGATAAGTATAAATTATCCGATAACCACTTCAATCCAACTCAAGCCTTTCGAATTGAAGAAATCTTGAAGATGATTAAAGATGGAGCTTTTAAAGTGCAAGGGCTACTTGCTACCAATCCTGAGTGTGATTCCACAATGGATGTGGTAGAGTAGTGCCTTTGGTTTTGTTTAGAACCAAAACAAACTTGTATGGATGAATGTTGGCATTGCATTTCTACCTGGAGGGCAGTGTTAGCTTTCCAAGATGGGTTGCTGTATAAAAAGGTAAAAGTAACCTCAAGCCTCACCAATCGAGAAAATGACTGAGGTAGGTAATTGCGATTGGGGTATGTAGGTCGCTTCCATTAGGGTACGATCATTCTATATCTAGAGTCGGTATTTATGTTTGCTTCAGGGCCCATTTCGGTTTTTTTATCAACCATGGGGAAATCATATTTAGCGCTATCTAGGAAAGGGTAGGGCCGGTCTTGTGAAGTAGAGGTGCAATGTGTTGTAGCCTCTTGTACATTTTAGCTAAAGGTGTACGGATTCAGTGGTTTGACACTTACCCTTTCATAGTTGGAATCCATTTTCTTATACGAGCTTTGGACTTGATTGTATACCTATTACGTTGGAATTTAATTAATGTAACAATTTCTGCTATGATTAATATGTATTTGTACCTTAGACATTATTATAATATCACTGGATTTTCTATAGAACATGTTTTGGTTATCATAAGGTAAAAACCCGTAAGTGTTTATGTGAGGAGTGGTCTTTCGAGATACCTTTGATTTAAAGGGTTTTACAAGTTAATTAAATAAAATTCTTTGTGATCTGAGTTTCTCACACAGGTTTCACCGGACCGACCAAGGCGTTGTTTTCCTATAATGCTCGGGTCAGCCCGAGCATATTTTCCAGATTTAGTTGGATTTTTTGAGATGAGCTGGATATTCCAAGACGTATTCATGTATCTTACATTTTTCCGATGTTATATTTGTTTTGGTCTTGTCTATATTTATTAGAATGGTTAGGACATGCTATAATAACTGTCTAGACTGAAAATAGGTTAGTGTACTCTGATGTTGTAAATATTAAAGATGATTTCTTTTTGCATCTTGTGTAGATTATATATTTTTCTCATCACAATGTGATATTCCAATCTATCTTCTTTTCACTTCACCCCAAATAACCTATTTTTCAGACCCTTAATTGATAGACATATGAATACTGAAGATATATTAAGTGTTGCTTTTAGGTGTAAGAAAGGAAGATCATTTCCTTTGGTATCAGAGTTTGGGTTGAGCGAACAACTAGGCTTTGGTGGGGTTGACTCATATGAGATAGGGTAAGTGAGACCTTAGAAAGATTTTGAGTGTATACATCGAGAGCATATTTGTTAGTGCCATAAAAATGTTTTAATTGTCTTGATTTATCAGTTGAGTGGTTTATGAATTCTGATTGAGACGTGAGGCACCACGGTGTCGATACGGGTTTTTGAACACTTAAACTAGGCAAATCGACATAGTATTGTTTTAAAATCTAGTAAATAAAATAATATTTCCTAAGAATATTTTTTATATATATAAAGGAATGGTTTTCAAAATAAAGTATAGTTATATATGATGTGATGGTTGTTAGGATTTGATAATATTTAATTATTATCATACAAGGTTGTAGATTCATTTCCAATCCTTCCTTTTAAATCATAGGTTGAGTAAATATAAAATTTGTGGGAACATTAAATGAAAACCTTGTGAATTAAATTTCATAATTTGACTATTAAGCGTTCGATGAAATGTCGGGTTAAAATTTTGATTTTAATAAAAGTTGTTTCTAAAAGAAAAATTAGAATATTTTGAAAAAATATATTTAGAAGTTGATTTTATAAAGCTTTATGAAATATGTTTTGTAACTAAAAGTAATTTTTGAGGACGTAAATCCTGGTGCTTTTGAAAAATGATTTTCAAGGTTTAGGAAGATAGTAATAATTTCACTTGAAAATACTTTAAGGTATAAATATTTTGAAAATGAATTTGAGAGTAATATTTTCCTTTGGACATTTCGAGGAATGAGTCTCAATCTGTTTTGTGAAAATCCAAATAATTTTCTAAGTGACAATCAAATGTTTGCTTAGGCGAATGGGTAGTGCACTTAGTAAATTATTCTCTTTGTCATTGTATGATCGAAGCAAGTTCGAATTCGAATGAATCGTAAGCAAGTGGATGATAAATATTTTATAGAAACAATTTAGTACGTACTATTGTTTCAAAATGAGGATTTGAAAATAGGAAATATTTTTATAACTAACTAGTTTGAGTGACTCGAAAGTAACTAAAAATGGAAAAAGGGACGTGCTCTGAATGTAAACACTTCTCCTGCGTATTTCCCTTCTTGAAAAGGGGATATATGATACTATTTGGTATAATCCAGTTCATTGATGTCATTTTGGAGTTATCGAGCTATATATTTGTTATAGATTAAAATTTATATAGTATTATTTCAAAAGATTTTTGAAATAAAAATCCGGGTATTCGACTCTTAAGTTTCAAAAATATAAAGATATCCTAATTTAAAATGGATATAGATATGAAGTTAAAATTAAAATTAAAATTATAGTTGATAGTGTTAGGGGTATGCCCTAGGGGCAATTCTATAATTTATTAACTCCGAAATCAATTCTTGTTCGAAATAAAGGTATTTCTTCTTTCTGTTATATATTTGTTATAATTTGTTATAAATAATAAAATGTTTAATTAAAAATATATTTTACAAAAAATCCATAAATGACATCTTTGTGACAGTAATTACAATTAGTTGTAATCATGAATATTGGATCACATTGTTATAAAACACATCATTTTAAATGTTCCCAATCAAGTTGCATCGACAGTGGATATCGATGTATCCATTGAGAATAGAGCAGATAATGCTTTCCAAATGTTGGGCAGTCTATTACTCATGACTGATGGGGCACCTATAGGTTATGTACTGATAGTTATTGGATAGCTATTGAACAACTCACTCGGTAGTTTTCTGTTGGTTAATATAGCTAAGGTCAAACAGAAAATACCGATGTGACTAATTTACCCAATTCTTTCAACTTGAGAATATTGTCAACCTTTAATTTGACAAATTCTGCTTTGATTATAGTCAAATCATGGAATGACATCCATCAAGTGATTATAGTTAGGTCGAGTGGAAGTATTGGAAAGAAGACACTATTCAAGAGAGGATTCGTCACTTCAGTTATATAAGGTTAGTATCATGGTCAACTCTAATCAACCCAATGTCAAAATCTCTGGCCAGAGCAGTACGGTATATAACAATTGTTATTATTGAATCAAGAATTTCATGTTTGGACTAGTTGAATATGGACAATGGTGGAATTTTGACCATTACTAGATTCCGTAAATCCAAACAGATATAGTTTTGACAAAGAGAATTAGTGTATATAAATTTCACAAACGAATAAGCGATAAATTTGGCCATAATGTCGCATCACCTGCTAAGAGATGTGTGAACGTTAACATTCGAATAGTTTGATGTTAATTGCTGATCAAATTTACACCTAAGAGTTATACAACAGAAATGATAAATTCCCTTAAGACCGAATGATTTAATTAATTTATAATTGTCATAAACATATTAAATTAATTAATATTTATCAAATATTAATTAAAAAAATTGAATATGGTTTGAGAAATAAAAATTGTTATATATTTATAATAGTTATAAATGTACCGATCGATATACGATATCGACAAGCGATTAAATTAGATTTAATTGCATAGAATTTTGGCTTGGGATTAAATGGGATTAAAGCCTATCATTAGGGTAGCAAATTTCAGTTTTGAAAAGTTATTGGAGGTGGCTAAAACTTAGGATTATACATAGAGATTGATGTCTAAGATTAAGAGAGAATAGGTAATGAGATTGTCCTAACATCTATCTTGTACAAGGCTATATATATGAATCTCTAAACCCTTAATCAAAAATAACTTTTGGCCTCCATAATTATCAAGTTTGCGGGTCCAAATTAATCCCTATATCAGTTCTAGGAATCTCAAATTAATTCAAGTTAAATAAAAACACTATTTGATAAGGTCAACGATTCCAAGCTTGCAATCTGGCAGATCGAGCATAACTAGAGAAAGGAATTCATTGATTCAAGCGTACTCAAAGGCATCATCAATTGGTATTTTATTTATATATTACAGTAATCATATCATATTTATTATTTAATATTGATTAATCCTGATTCTGCATATATAGATACACACACACATTAATGCTACTTTTAACCCGCCTTTTGGGAAGGTCGTGGACGGGCGGATTTTACTAAATCTACTACTCGTTTGTCGAGGCTAGAATACAATGGGGTTGAGTTAGTTGGATGGATAGATGATTAGCCATTAATGGTTTTATGTGGGTCGTTCAATCAAGGTGGCTCGGTCGTACGTGGCTCAGTCAAGGAGAGGAAATCATGCATGGTTCGGTCATGGTGCTTAAGCCAAGGTGGCTTGGCGCAACTGGCACGATGAGTATGACTCAACCTGAGTGGATCGACGTGGAGTGATTCGGTGTTAAAGTGGCTCGGTCAAGGTGGGATGGCATAATTTGGTCGGCTGTAGTGGATCGGCATGGAGTGGTTCGGCGTTAAAGTGGCTCGGTCAAGGTGGGTTGGCATAAGTCGGTCGGCTGGAGTGGATTGGCGTGGAGTGGTTCGGCGTTGAAGTGCCTCGGTTACGGCGGGTTGGTATAAGTCGGTCGGCTGAAGTGGATCGGCGTGGAGTGGTTCGGCTTTGAAGTGGCTCGGTCAAGGTGGGTTGGCATAAGTCATTGGATAAAATAGATTGGCATGGAGTGGTTCAGCATTGAAGTTTTTTGGTCAAGTTGGATCGGCATTTTAGTGGGTCGACGTAGTGCAAATTTTAAATCGGTGCAATGTTGCTTCGAGTCTTAGCATGAGTTACTTCGATTCCAACATATATTCGCTCCGAGTCACTCCCAAGGCAACATTGGGTCGGCATGCTAGGTGCTTGGGGTCGGTCATAATGATGAAGTTAGGCTCGGTTATCGCCTTTATGGTTTCGGACTACTCCGAAAGCCCAGCAACTTGGGATTTGCCTATAAATACAATAGGCGGGGCTTCAGAAAAGGGATCTTCATTCTTCTTCCCTTATTCTTCTACACTAAGGCAGCTCTACCATTGTTGTTCTAAAAAATTTGTATTGTAACTGTAATTGATTCTAACATAAATAAAAAGGAAATTTCTGGAGTGGACGTAGGCCAGTGTTAGCCGAACCACGGTAAATCCTGTGTTATTACTGCTTTATTTTCAATTTTTATTGTTCTTCACATTCGTACTCTCTACATACATTCTATCTGTGATTTGCGACTGTGATTTGGTGCTTTCATCTAGTCTTGGGTGTAAGTGACCAATTTTAGCGCTAACATTTGGTGCTTTCACTGAGAAGGCTAGAACTCAGGAAACCTACAACTTGGACTTTGGATTTGAAGACTTAAAGAATTGGAAAGCTATGGCAAGGCATTTGACAAGAAGACAGAGGACTGAAAGGAATCAGCATGAGGGGAGTGAGGAGGCTTCCTCCGGAGCTAATAAGGCCTCGAATTACATCACTAGAGATGAGATGGAAACAATTCTAAAAAGACAAGAGGAGATGATGTAGAACCTACTTCAAAAAGTTGCACATGTTGGAGTGCAGAGTCAAGGGAACACAATTGCATGAGATGCTAGAAATAGGATTCAGGAGCACGTAGAAACCAAAATTCAAAACAGAGCAGGACCATCAGGAACAACCCTAGGTCTAGGGGGCACTTCCTCGGAGCATGTTGATCCAATCCCGGGCGGACTACCAGGTGGAGCTGTACAACATGGTATCGATAGAGGAATATATGCTCATCTAGGAGAGCAGGTCCCAGGATTCTCTCGTAAACTCGGGGGGCAAATTAGAGGGAACATACAAGACTATAGCTTTGCGATACTGATAGGTTGGCAGAGATGGTTAGGAGAGCCATGAGAGGTGGATTGGTGAATAGAGACTTGGAGGATGTGAATAGGATTCCCTTTGCTTCTGCGATCAAGCAAGCTAGAAACCCACCAGATTTTAGGCTACCAACACAGGAGATGTATGACGGGAGAACGGATCCCGCTGTTCACATTACGAGGTACATAAGGCGTACGGAAGTGCTAGAGGCATCGAAGGAGGTCATGCAATAATGCTTCCCTTTGTTTTTGATGGATATTACAACATTATGGTTCAAACAGCTACAAAGTGGCTCTATCGGTACATGGACGGAGCTAATTGAAAGGTTTATGGGATGGTTTCGAGTCCACATAGTCAGACCCAACAACATGATGACTTTAGCATCGATGAAACAATGGAAAGGAGAGTTGATCAGGGATTTCTTAATCAGATTCAATGCAGCGGTGGCTTCGATGGATAGACCCGATCCATCGATGGTTTTGATGGCGGCATTTTCAAGAATTGCAAATAATTTCGATTTCAAAATATCATTGGAATGAGACCCACCGAGGGATCTCGAGGAGTTCAACCATAAGGTGGAAAGGTTCCTGAGGCAGGAAGAAGCGCATGCTGAGAGTGAAGGGAGAGAGGCTGAAGCTTACGCTGTAAGGAGTGGAGGTTCACCCACGGAGGATCCAAATAGAGATGATAAAGGAAGAAATAAAATGAATGACAACGGTAGCACTTCGAAAAGGCCTCGGAGGGAGTCGAAGTTTTCTTCTTGCACAAATTTGACTGAGACTCTAGAAAGGATTTACTTGGATACTCGAGGGTGCCTCCAGTATCGAAGGCTGGCAAAGAGGGAGCCTTCTGAATAAGAGTGGACATCAGGAAAACATTTCCTATTCCATGAGCTGGATGGGCACAATACAAACAACTGCAGGCATTTGAAAGATATCGTTGAGGAGCATGTAAGGAGTGGTCATCTATGGCAGTATGTAAGGAATCGAGCTGTGGTAGTGGAACATAAGCGGCCACTGCCCACCTCGAACGAAGATGACACATGACCTAGGCAGTGTCAGCTTATTATCAACTATATAGATTTATGGCATTGAATAAGTAATAGAACTCAAAGTGATACGACTAAGTCACTTACACATGTGCGGGATCGGGGACAGTCCCTAGGCATGCTCTAAGATTATGATAAACAGTGTTGCTCAAGTGTAATAAATCTTGTTTTCTTTTCGTTTTTTCTAAAAAAATTGGTTACTCCCTTGGATGTACAGACATTTATTTGGCTTTCCCTGGCTGTATAAACTTTTAAATGATTGGATTTGCATTAATGTAGCAAATAACACAGGTCCCATAATCATGGCCCCACCGGAGAGACGGGGCAGTGATTGCAGATTATGAGTCCTTTCATTGAAGAGTGATGGAATGGGCACGAACACTATATTGAAAAGTCCTCGGCCGGAGATCCGAGACCATAGAATATTAAAAAGTCCTCGATAGGAGAGCCAAGGCCGGAGAATATAAAAAGTCCTCGGCCGAGGAGTCGAGGTCGGAGAGTCGAGGCCAGAGAATATAAAAGGTCTTCGACCGAAGAGCCGAGGCTGGAGAATATAAAAAGTCCTCCGCTGGTGAGCTAAGGCCGGAGAATATAAAAATCCTCGGCCGGAGAGCCGATTCCG
Source organism: Allium cepa (assembly GCA_030765085.1). Taxonomy (NCBI): domain Eukaryota; kingdom Viridiplantae; phylum Streptophyta; class Magnoliopsida; order Asparagales; family Amaryllidaceae; genus Allium; species Allium cepa. The sequence goes on from CM060931.1 coordinate 377,266,414, forward strand.
AAGAATATAAAAAGTCCTTGGCCGAAGAGCTGAGGCCGGAAAATATAAAAAGTCCTTAGCTGGAGTGTCGAGACGGAGAATATAAAAGTCCTCGACTAGAGAGCCAAGTTTGGAGAACATAAAAGCCCTTGACCAAAGAGTTAAGGTCGGACAGGATAACGGCCTGGAGTGGTCATGGATTTGGTTATTAGTTATTGGATTCGAAGTCGGATATCGACTCAGAGCAGTCGTAGATTTGAATAAGAATACGGCAATGGCACTTGGATTAAATGGATTGGATTATGAATCGGAAGGTATGGCTATGGATAACATATGGAATTTGGATATTGGATTTGAGGCTATTCAAAGCACACTTCCAATTGCAAGGCATGTTTTGGGGGGAAAATGTAAACCCGCCTTTTGGCAAGGTCGTGGACAGGCTGATTTAACTAAATCGACTGATCGTTTGTCGAGGCTGGAATACGATGGGTTTCAGTCAGTTGGATGGATAAATGATCGGTCACAAATGGTTCGGTGTGGGTCGTTCGATCAAGATGGCTCGGTCATACATGGCTCGGTAGAGGAGAGGAAATCATGCATGGTTCAGTCATGGTACTTAAGCCAAGGTGGCTCGACGCGGCTGGCTCGGTGAGTATGACTCGGCCTGAGTGGATCGACGTGGAGTGGTTCGACGTTAAAGTGGTTCGGTCAAGGTGGGTTGGCATAAGTTGGGCGGCTAGAGTGGATCGGCATGGAGTAGTCCGGTGTTGATGTGGCTCGGTCAAGGTGGGTTGGAATAAGTCGGTGGCTGAAGTGGATCGACGTGGAGTGGTTCGGCATTGAAGTGGCTTGGTCAAGGTGGTTTGGCATAAGTCGGTCGGCTGAAGTGGATTGGCGTGGAGTGGTTCGGCTTTGTGGTGGCTCGGTCAAGGTGGGTTGGCATAAGTCGGTCGGCTGAAGTGGATCGGCCTGGAGTGGTTCGACATTGATGTGGTTCGGTCAAGTTGGATCGGCATTTGGTGGGTCGGCTTAGTGCAAATTTGGGATTGGTGCAATGTCGCTTCGAGTCTTGGCGCGAGTTACTTCGATTCCAACATATGTTGGCTTCGATTCACTCTCGAGGCAACATTGGGTTGGCATGCTCAGAGCTTGGGGTTGGTCATAATGTGAAGTTAGGTTCGGCTATGACTTTGATGGGTCTGGACTACTCAAAAAGCCAAACAACTAGGGATTTGCCTATAAATACAGCAGATGGGGCTTCAAAAAAGGGATCTTCATTCTTCTTTCTTTCTTCTTCTATACTAAGGCTGCTCTGCCATTATTTTTTTAAAAACTCTAGATTGTAACTATAATTGATTCTACCATCAATAAAAAGAAATTTTTTACAGTGGACGTAGGCCAGAGTCAGTCGAACCACTATAAATCCTGTGTTATTACTGCTTTATTTTTAATTTTCATTGTTCTTCACATTTATACTCTCTACATACATTCTATATGCGATCTATGACTGTGATTCGGTGCTTTCATCAAGACTTGGGTGTCAGTGACTAATTTTGGCGCTAACAACAGTATATCCAATTAGGTGAGATTTTTATAAGTATATGTAGTTGTCACAAATTAGTTTGGTAATGTTCATGGTTATATTACTATGTTGTATAATTTATGTATACAGAAATCTAATGCTGTAAAAATCATATTTTGTCATTATTAATTATTTTATGTATATTTATATATTACTTTAAATATTGACTAATGTATATTTTAAACATATAATTACATATATGTATATTTATAATGTATAAACTGCTTTGAGTTTTTCCCTACACCTATTCATACGTAATATGAATTATCAAATTCTAAAAATAATTTTTTTACATATATAAATAATTTTTAATTATCTTTTACTGATTATTTGAATTGTTTATTATATCTAAATTAATTTTTGCATTGAAATTTCAATTATATATTTTTTAATTTACTACATTTATGTAGAAACCCATGAAAAAATTTCTAGAATTTTTTGTTAATTTTTAATATTTTTAATAATTAAACTACTTTGCATTATAGATTTATGCACGTATTTAGACAACATACAATACATACGAAATGAACTAACGTGTCCGTTGCGATATAAATCCCAATGTCTATATACGGGCATGTTATACCCTTCACGGACACACACACATATATATGTATATGCTACATGTACATATATAAATTAAATCATTCAAATTAACTTTACATTACAAAATACTTAAATTCAAATAAAATACTTGATTTTATTTAAAACATTTTTAGAACTATTCTAAATGAATTAGACTTCATAGGCCCAATAAAGATCCAATAAGATAAAAAAAATTGAAATACACCACCATTACCGCTACGGGCCGGCCTAGTTCCAACAATGGTATCGGAGCCTAATAGCCTATGCAGTTTAAATTAGTCATGTTTGGGCTAACTTATTAAGCTTGCCCACTCAGTATGGCATCTAGAAAAGTAATGCCTAGGATTGGAATTGGGTAATCAAATGCCATGTCCTACCTGGTTACCAGCCTGGCCTGAAAGGTGAAGTGAGCCCAAAAGGTTGCCCCTAATAGAAAAGGTCCAACTTAATTTGGGCCTTGGGTAATTTTCAAAATTATCTTGAAAATTAAAGTAAAAGATTTTAAATTTAATTATTAAATTTAAAATAAAATATATGTTTGTTATAATAGTTATAATGTAACATATTTTTTAAAATGTTTGAAAAACAAAATAATATGATTTTTGAAAATTATAAATTTTATTAATAAGTTAATTAATAAAATGTATATGCATGTAGTAAATATATTATGAAATATGTTACGATATTTTAAAACGTTTAAGATATCATAAATATGCATGCATACATATGAATAATGATTTTTGAAATCAAGATAATTTAATTAATTTAATTTAATGGTTAATTAATTGAAATTATAATTACACATGTATATGATGTATGTGTTATACTATAAAGGTTATAGTACATAATGAATATAAATGTTATATCAATATAAAATTAGTTAAAATGTTAATTAATAAAATTAATTAAATATAATTTAATTAATATAATATCAAGACTATTATTTAAGTAATGTGAAATATAAAAACTATATAAATAAAACTTATATAATATGAATGTATAAAACCCATAATAGACTTAAGGAATAAACACATATGTAATCATATGTATATCGTGATTTCTGATGTGTTCGACACATGAATCACGAGCATAGTTCATAAGAATTACATTATTTCATAAGTCAATACCACTCAATTTAATGTTGTCCTCTACCATATATATGTTAATAAATTACTTGCATACTCCTTAGTTGTTGAGCAAACTGAAGCTAAGGAAGTTATGTGTAGTATAATTAATATATTAAATACATGAGGTAAGATAACGACATGTATTCGTTGATCAAACTCAAGGTACATATACTATACTTAGGCCATTAAGATATGGTAGGTACGAGTGAATAATTTCATTTCGATTTGTTGACAAAACTCAAGGTCAATATGAAATTAGCACAAGGGTTAGGAGTTGTATGTGATATAACCGATAAAATGTTATCCATTGTTCGTGGAGCTATGACTTGTTGAGCAAACTCAAGTAAGAATTCCAAGATGGACAAGTCCTAACACCTACTAGTGAAGTCATATGACTTCTATGGTTTTGACTTAGGGTTTGGAGAAACATAAATGATTAGTGAGAGCTTATTAGTAAAATGAAACATAACGTTTAGCCTTACTAATATTATAAGAACATCTATTATGTTTTGTTATAGTAATCTGCCATTTAAACTTGTAGAAAATTTCAACTTCAAAACTGATTTCTGAAAGTGACAAACTCACTGAACCCAACTATACCGACTGGCTAAGAGCAATTAAAATAGCATTGCCTTACGAACGTCTGTGGACTTATGTTACATGTGAATCCAAAACAAAACCCGCTGATGTTGCAAACACTATAGAACGACATGCTTATTTAAAGGGGTAATCTGACTTAGAGATCGCCTAGGTTTTCAAATTGTCTACCTTAGACAAACCGTTGCAAAGGAAACACGAGAACAAGTCTGTCCATGAGATTTTTAATAGTATCAAAGCTCCTTCGATGACCAGTCCCGTACCGCAAGGTACGAGCTTTCGAAAAAACTCTTTAACAACAAAATGATCAAGGGACAGAAAGTGGACGATTATGTCCTAATGATGAAAGGATATATTGATAGACTTGCACAATTAGGCATAGAGATAAGAAACGAAATGCAGGTATGCTTGGTCCTTGGTTCCCTCGCTCCTTAGTACGAACCGTTCATACTGAATTACAACATGGACTAATTCAATGTGAATCTCGTAGAGCTCCTTAATATGTTGAGGCCAGCCGATTCAACATCTAAGATCAAGGTGTCGTACTTGCTATGAGGGGAAGTGCATCATCTTTGAAAGGTTCGAAGAAGCGGAAAAGAGATAGTAAGAAAAAGAAAAGTAAGAATACCGATGACAAGGGTGAATGTCACCATTGCCATACGAAAGGTCACTAGAAGAGAAACTGTCCCGACTACTTGAAGATTGTCAAGGAAAGGAAGCAGAATGGTTCTGCGGCTCCATCAGGTACATTTATGGTTCAAAAATGTTTTGTAATCAATAAAATGTCATGGGTTTTAGATACTGGATCTGGTACATATATATATATATATCTATGTATGTATAATAAAAAAAATTCTTTGCAGGGGCTTAGGAACTGGCATCGCTTGGCAAAAGGTGAAATGAAGCTCCAAGTTGCTCTTGGATCTATAGTAGATGCAACGGAAGTATGAGACTATCATTTAGATTTGCCAAGTGCATTAGTATTAGTATTAAATAATTGGTATTATGCAAAATACTTTATTTGTGGAATTATCTATGTTTCTAGATTGTCTAAGACTGGATATATTTTTCATCGTGCAAATAACATTATGAATGTTAGTTTGGATGGAAATAAAGTGTGCAAAGGAGTCCTTGAAAATGGCATTTATGCGATTAATACTAATTATGTTTGTTCTGTAAATGAATTTTCTAATAAATTAAAGAATAATTATCTTTGGCATTGAAGGCTTGGTCATATTAGTGAGGTAAGAATACACAAATTGAAAACCGATGGTTTTCTACCATCAATTGATTCTGAATCATTTGAAACTTGTGAGGCATGTCTTAAAGGTAAAATGACCAAGCATCCCTCAAGTGGGAGCAATGAAAGAGTTAATGTACTCTTAGGCTTAGTACATAGTGATGTATGTGACCCAATGCCTATATTAACCAAAGATAATAGTTCTTACATTGTTACTTTCATTGACGACTTCTAAAGACTAGGATACTTATATCTTATGAAGAACAAATCTGACGTTTATGAGAATTTGTTGAGTACAAAAGGTTAGTAGAAAATCAAATGACCCGTAAAATTAAAATTCTTCGATCGGATCGAGGAAGTGAGTTTGTTGGATAGGATTTCCAACAATACTTAAAAGATAATGGGATTATCTCTCATGTCACTCCAACCTATACTCTGCAACACAATGGTATGTCAGAGCGAAGGAATTGAACCCGATTAGATATGGTTCATTCCATGACGAGTAAGACCGAGTGACCTCTGTTCTATTGGGGATTTGCGCTAGAAACTACAGCACATATGTTAAGCTTGTTACCCACTAAATCTATGCCAGAACACCATATAAGATGTGGTGTGGCAAGAAACCCTAAGTCAAATATTTGAAAGTATGAGGTTATTCAGCATACGTTAAGAACGTTGGTACAAATAAACAAAAGGTCATTGTTTCTTAGCATACTATCTTTTTAGAAAAATGAATTTCTGCTAAAACAAATTAATATCGAAGTTGTAGACTTGGATGGGAGCCGAGAAACTAACACTAAAGCCGAAACAGTGGGAGAAACAAGGTCATCCGTACATGAAAACACGCAACTTATTAGAAGGTCTGGTGGGGAATCTCGCATACTAGAGAGATACTACGATTTTCTCATTGATGGCGGAAAGGAGGACTGTGTCTTTGATGGCAGCACTCCTCTGAGTTTTCAACAAGCACTGTAAAGTAAAGACTCTGCACTTTGGGTAGAAGCTATGAAATCAAAGATGGACTCCATGTATGAAAACAAATTTTGGACTTTGTAGGATGTACCCGAAGGGATAAAACTCAACAGCTACAAGTGGATTTTTAAGAAAAAGCAAAACGTGGATGGAGAAGTGATGACTTTTAAGGCAAGGCTAGTTGCAGAAGGATTTTGCAAATTCAAGGCATTGATTATGACAAGACCTTTTCTCCCATAGCCATGATTAAATCTATTCGGATTATGTTAGCCATTTCTGCATTCTATGACTACGAAATATGGCAAATGGATGTAAAAACGGCTTTTCTAAATGATGATTTAGAAGAAATCGTTTATATGTCACAACCAGAGGGTTTGGTAGTCGGTGGGAGTGAAGGTAGAGCTTGCAAGTTGTTAAAGTCTATTTATGGACTAAAACAAGTTTCAAGGAGTTGGAACAAGTGTTTTGATAAAGTAATCAAACAGTTTGGTTTTTATCAGAACATAGGGGAAGCGTGCATATACAGGAAGGAACAGGGAAATGCTATCATATTATTAGCACTCTATGTTGATGATCTATTATTGATTGGCAATGACACTTCATTATTGCAAACAATGAAAGGTTGGCTTTCCAAAAACTTCTCCATGAAGGATTTGGGAGAAGCAGCCTATATACTTGGTATAAAGATCTATAGAGATAGGTCTAAGAGGCTATTGGGATTGTCCCAATCCCTATACATAGACATTATACTAAATGGTTTAGTATGGAGATATCCAAGCATAGTAGTGTTTCAATGTAATCTGGAATTGTCCTTTCAAAAAAGGATGCTCCTCATACCGAAGATGAGAAAGAGCGTATGAAGAGGATTACCTATGCTTCAGCCATAGGATCCATAATGTATGCTATGTTATGTACTAGACCGGAGGTAGCACACGCATTAGGATGTGTAAGCTGATACCAGTCTAATCCCAGAGAAAAACATTGGACGACCGTAAAATGTATACTTAAGTATTTGAGAAATACTAAGGATCTATTCCTTATTTTTAGGAATGAAGACTTCCTTATGAATGGGTATACAGATTCGAGCTTTCAAAGTGATATAGATGATAGTAAACCGGTGTCCGGCTATGCCTTTACACTAAACGGTGGAGCTGTTAGCTGGAAAAGTTTCAAGCAAGAAACAATTTCTGATTCAACGATGGAGGCCGAGTATATCGCATTCAATGAAGCAACAAAAGAGGCAGTATGGATGTGCAAGTTTTTGAGTGAGCTTGGAGTGATTCTTGATACTGAGAATCCAATGACATTGTTTTGTGACAACAATGCAGAATCACTGATCGCAAAGGAACTAAGAGCACATAAGAAGTCATGACACATTCTTCGAAAGTTCCACTTGATTATAGAATTCGTTGAGAAGAAAGAAGTTGAAATTCAAAGGGTAGATACCAAGGACAACATAGAAGATCCATTCGCTAATGGTTTAATTTGGTCAGTTTTCGAGAAACTGATTGAGAGGATGGGATTAAGATTCCATAATTGGCCCCAAGTGCAAGTGGAAGACTGATAGTGTTAAAGGTATGCCCTAGGGGAAATTCGATAAATTATTAACTCCAAAATCTATTCTTGTTTGAAATAAAGGTGTTTCTTCTTTTTGTTGTATATTTGTTATAATGTGTTATAAATAATTAAATGTTTAATTGAAAATATATTTAATAGAAAATCCAATAATGATGTTTTTGTGATATTAATTACAATTAGTTGTAATCATGAATATTGGATCACATTGTTACAAAACATATCATTTTAAATGTTCCTAGTCAAGGTGCATTGACACTAGATATCGATGTATCTGTTGAGACTAGAGTACATAATGCTGTCCAAATGCTGGGCGATGTATTACTGAAGACTGCTGGGGGCACCTGAAGGTTATGTACTGATAGTTATTGGATAGCTATAGAATAACTCACTCGGTAGTTTTCTATTGGTCAATATAACCAAGATCAATAGAAAATATCGATGTTACTAATTTCCACAATTCTTTCGATTTGAGAATATGTCAACCTTAAATATGAAACTTTGCTTTAATTATAGTCAAATTCTGGAATGACATCCGTCAAGTGATTATAGTTGGGTCAAGTGGAAGTATTGGAAGGAAGACACTATTCAAGAGAGGATTCAGTTATATGAGGTTGGTATCATGGTCAACTCAAGTCAACCAAAAGTAAAAATCTCTGGCCACAGTAGTATAATTAATAATAATTGTTATTATTGAACCAAGGATTTTGTGTTTGGACTATAGAGTTGAATATGGACAATATTGGAATTTTACCATTACCAAATTCCATAAATCCAAACAGATACAGTTTTTACGAAGAGAATTGGTGTACATAAATGTCACTAACGGGTAAAGCTTATTAAATTAAATAAGATTTTACTGAAAATGAATAAGCGATAAATTTGGCCATAATGTCACACCACTTGCTAAGTGACGTGTGAACGTTAACATTCGAATAGTTCTGTGTTAATTGCTGACCAAATTTACACCCAAGAGTTACACAACTGAAATGATGAATTCCTTCAAGACCAAATGATTTAATTAGTTTATAATTGTTATAAATAAATTAAATAAATTAATATTTATGAAATATTAATTATAAAAATTGAATATGGTTTGAGAAATAAAAGTTGTTATATATTTATAATAGTTATAAATCTAACAATCGATAAATAATATCGATAAGCGATTAAATTAGACTTAATTGCGTAGCATTTTGGCTTGGGCTTAAATGAGTTTAAAGCCAATCATTAGGGCTGTAAATTTTGGTTTTAAAAAGTTATTGGAGGTGGCTCAAACTAAGGATTAGACCTAGAGATGGATGGCTAAGATTAAGAGAGAATATGTAATAAGATTGTCCAAATATCTCTCTTATACAAGGCTATATATATGGATCTCTAAAACCTTAATCGAAAACAGCTTTTTGCTGCCACAATTATCAAGTTTTTTGGCCAAAATTAACTGTCAAACCGGTTCTAGGAATCTCAAATCAATTCAAGTTAAGTACAAGCACTATTTGATAGAAAAGGTCGACGATTCCAGACTTGCAATCTGACGGATCGAGCATAACTGGAGAAGGGAATCCATTGATTCAAGTGGACTCAAAGGCCTCATCAATTGGTATTTTATTTATATTTTACAGTAATCATATCATATTTTATGATTTAATATCAATGTATCCCAAAAAAATTTTGTGTGTGTGTGTGTGTGTATATTGATGTTGTATATCTAGCTAGGTGAAATTTTCGTAGCTATATGTAGTTGTCACAAATTAGTTGGTTATGTGCATGGTTATATTATTATGTGTTATAACTTATGTATAAATAAATCTAATTTGCTGTAAAAATTAAAAAAATTCATTATTAATTATTTTATGCATATTTATATACTAATTTAAATATAGACTAATGTATGTTTTTGTAACAACCCGGAAATTTCATCCAGAAAATTTCAGATAGTTAGGAAAAGAAGAAAAGAGAAAGCAGAAGAAAACAGAACAAAACTAGAAACCTCACATTCACAGCAAATCAAAATATAATATCACATAAATAATGGTTTTTTTACAAAGAAAAACTGCCTCAGTACAATTATATATTTTTATACAATAGATTTACAACATTTACACAACATTGGACAGTTTAAAACAACATGTACAAGACAACAATAATATATACATCAGTATATGCTCCATACGTTCCTGCCATCTAGCTCGCCTTCTGAGCTCCAAAACGTCCTTACCTGAAAATCCGTAATACTCAGTCTGACTCGAGCATTACATTAAAGTAACACCCGGGTCAGGCTGGAAACCAGCGTGAGTAAACTCATCTAACATGAAATTTCAATCCAAAGGACTTATTTAAAAAAAAAACCGAGGTAACTCGTAACAATTTACAAATTCACAATTTGTCAAAGACTTCACTTATATCATACATCAATTTATAAGTACCCATACTTAGATTAAATGGTCCAATTTACTTAAACCATTCCATTTCAGTCTATTGATTTCACAAATCAATCTATAAGAATCAAAGTGGTTTCGAATATTACTAACACCCGACTCCGGTCTCTTCGAATTCGATACCATCCTAACCTAAGTTGTTCAAGTGAAATATAATTCAACTTCCAATAAAAGATGTCATTTTTCGTGGAAATCCATCATCTATAGATAACCACATTATCATTGTCCACCAAAGCATATCATCTCACAAAGCATTTCATATCAGGGATATCAATCAATTCAAAGCATTAGATCATCGTTAAATTATTCATAAGAAAGACGGATCATTTCCAAAATTAATTTAATTCATCTCTAATTAAATTAATTACTAATCTTCAATCACTAAGATTTCCTTTACTTAACATTAATTACATACAATTTGATTAATTAATCATCCTTAAATTATCCTTCATAACTAATCACCTATGATTAATTATCCTTTAATTTCAATAAGTAATTAATTCTTAATAAATTACATAAATTAATTAGCCTTCCCCTATCACATCAAATGATCCCTTAATTACTTTTATGAAGTAATTAACAATGATTTATTAATTACCCTTAGACATTTTAGCTTCGATTATTTCATCAAGCAATTATTCCATTTGTTAATTACCCTCGGTCATTCAACCCTTAATTATTAATTTAACCATTAATTGCAAATTAAATCAATTAATCCTTCAATTAAGTAATTATCATTTAATTAATTAAATAAATAAATCACTCTTTTATTACTTAATCAATTAATTCTTAATTATCAATTCATTAATTAACTTTACCCTTAATTAATGATCCTTATCTTTAATTAATTAATCTTAAATTAATAACCCAATAATTAACTAATTTATAACTCCTAATCACCCATCCTTACTTAGTTAAAATAATTAATTTATTTTGATAATCATCAGCGTTAATCAACTTTCTGGAATTAATTATCATCAACTTGTAAATCTACAAGGTCCTTAAGTTTATTGATAAACATTCATCCTCTTAAATTATTAGTTAATTACATATTAAATTTTAATTAAATTTAAGATCTAACTAAATCTAAGTTAGACAAGGGAAGAAAAAATATTACATAATCTCAGCCTAAACCTTTAATAACCTACCTGAGTACTTCCTCTCCCAAAACCGAGTCCATCTATTTTCTCTTTATTTTATAAAACATATATTTCAAACTATCGCATAAAAATCTTGCTAAATCTCTAATACTAACTCGAGTCAAAACCTAGTTATCACGAACCAAATCCTGAGCCTCACTCATCTTTACTCGTGGCGATACCTTCTTCCCAAACTACAGCAGCCCCTACCCTAAACACTGACACGCGTGCACGTGTACACCGGAGACTCCCACCTCCGATCATCGACGACCCTCCTCACATCACGATGATCATCAACGCTTCCAATTATGACCCCCCAAATACCTAAACAATCACAAAATCAAAATCGAGACATCTCATACAATTCCAGAAATACCATCTCACCTAAAATCCCCTTGAACACCTACCGCCGACTACCAGTGGTCGTAAAATTCCAACCTTAGCCTCATCAGACCTCCATGTCCCCAACACACTAGGTCCGACGCTACTCGACGCGCCAGAGATGACACCGACATCCAAAATCCGACCCCAACCCAAAATTAGGGTTTAAAACCAAAATCGATTGATTATCGATGCCACAGGTGATAGCTCTTCTATATCTCAACCTTCTCCAGTGAAGTTTACAGTCGCCAGAAATCGCCTAGTCACCAGTTTTTAACCAAAAACGCTTCTCTGGTTATCATCAAATTGCCATCTCTAATCCTAACTAAAGTTTGAGATTTCTGTTTTAAAAATCTTAGTTTGGAAGGGAGATTCAGATTACATATATGAATTAACAAATCATTGTAATTAATTTTTAACCTATACTTAAATTCCTCTGTTCCTTTTTATTTTCCATACCATTTTTTTATTCATTTTTTTCTTAAACATATTTTTAGATCTTATTTTAGTTTTAAACAAACATATTTTGTTTAAGTACTTAAGCCAAGTAAAGTTTTAAATGAGAGGAATTGGAATTTACTTGAATTAAAACTCTGTACTTTTAAACAGATAACACTGTTATATCAGTTCTTGCACCCAGATACACTCATATATATATATATATATATATATTCAATACATCATCATATAACACTTCTTCATCAAACTTCCAAATTTCATTCACGCATCCAGATTTAAATAAAAACCAAGTTGAGTATACTCACCGATTAAAAAGGCAGATAGCACTGATTATGGAAACAGGAAAGCTTGCTTTGAAACCTAGAAAGTTTGAAACTGGAAATCCTGATCATGTTTACTGGAAACTTGACGATCCTTGAAAAACTGAGATGTCAATGCTTGATGATATATATAAAACTGGAAATCATGATACTCTGAAACTAGTTGTTGTTTTGGAAAAAAAAATTAAGTTTGAAACAGGGACGAAATCCTAGTTTGATTTTGGTTGATGCTTTGTTTTACAGGCTATTGAAAAAATGCTTTGCATGTTTGGTTTCAGATTTTGTTTGAGTATGACTTTGGTTTGAGGAATTGTTTTGAGGAATTGCTTTCAGGTTGATCATTTTCTGATTTTTAAAGATGAAGTCCAGGTTTTTAGATGAATGAACATGGCTTTGAAAAATTTTCTTAGAAAGTTAAGATGGAAAAGAAATAAAATAGAGGAGAGGAGAGTTTATAAAATGTGAATTAGGATTTAATTTAGAATTAAAGAAAAATAAAAATAAATCTTGACACTTGTTTACAAATGCTACACTTGTCACATACTATTTGTAATTCACTTACATATGTATTTATATGCTTTAATAAATCAACACTTGTAATTTTTCATTTTATTTATTTTCAAAGGATTTTTTTAAGAGGTTTTTTTAAATTAATTTTCCTAGTAAATAAATATATCTTTAAGCAAATAAACGCTTTCTTTAAGATATTTATCTTTGAATTTTCAATTCAAATTCAAATTAAATTTAAATTGACTAATATACATTTTTAAACAAACACACATTACATTTGTTTGAAAATAACGATTTTGCAAATTTTAAAATAATTATACTAGAAGATTATCAAATAAATATCTATCCAACTACAAATATTTATTATCTGATTTATTTGTTAAGTCTGTAAATCAATATTCTGTTAATTAACCCAGTTTGTTAATCAATTACAGATGTTCAAAAATTCGGGTTATCACATTCCTCCCCCTATGAATCTTTTCGTCCTCGAAAAGGAACGAAACCAGAATTTTTTATTAAAATACCATTTATCAGAAAAATTATCCTTTGATCATTTTAAAGCACTTTTTAAAATTTACATAATATTATAAAATAGTTTTTATGAAAATATTCTTTATTACTCGATGCTTCAACAAGTCCATCCTTATTCTCATAGAGATTCGGTCATACGTTGATCAGGCGTAGGACTGAAAATCTATAAGTATTTGGTAAACCTGTTTTCAACACCTAGTGAAAATACTTTAGAAAATAATTTTACTGAAAATTTCGAAAACATTTTTGAAAATAGGGGAAATATTTTTGGTGAGAATGCTCTGGAAATCATCACCCCCATCCATGGTCGCAGTTACATCCTGGGTTACATTGCCATCGCAGCAAAAGTCCATGTAAGTGCATGCTCTCTACGGCCTCTCGATTATGCCGTAGAATCCTCGACAGATCGCGGTTACATTCTAGGGTTACGTTCCCATCACAGCAAAAGTCCATGTAACTACAGGCTCTCTACGGCCTCTGATTTTCGCTGTCGAAATGAAACTTCTCCACTCCTACATAGGTCGCAGTCTACCGATATAAAATCAAACGCAGACTGTTGGCTCTCAGCGGCACACATGACTTTCGCTATGTTACCATAGGTCGCAGTATACCGATATAAAATCAAACGCAGATTGTTGGCTCACAGCGGCACACACAACTTTCGCTATGGTATACTCTACTCATAATCCCCAGGAACTAGTTTTGTCCGGACTCCTCATAGGATCAACTTTAGAACCCCCTTGGGGGCTCAAGGCAACACCACCCGGTGGCACTCCTGAGAAGTTCATTTCAAGGGAGCGCCTTTTTCTCCAGAGCCATCATCAAACCACTTTATACTATATATACATAGTATCTTTCAAATCATACACCTAGTATGATCTCATACAAGGCTCCTTTACACAAAATCGATTATCCCAAAATCGATAATTCTCAAAATAGGCTTTCCAAATTTCAATATTGATTTTACCCAAAAATCAAAAGCCTTTCCTAATCCAAAGGTTCCCAAAACTTTTTTCCAAAATCCTCATAAGATCATTTATATATATATATATATATATATATATATATAATTTTAAAAGCTTTGGATCCTTTCAAACTTGTAAAAAACTCCTTTTATACTTCAAACACCTTCAAAAATCCTTTCCTTCTGGCAATAGATTCAACAAGGGGAGTTTCATTTTATAAAACAAAGATATTTAACTTTGTTTACTCAAAATCAAATATTTAAAATCGATTACTCCTTTCAGTATCATTTTCATTCAAATCCGTACGATGTACACATATCATCCGTACGTTATACCAATCTAATCGCTCACTCGACCACACAATTTCACTTCCGAACTAGTATCGTCCACCCGACTTCCTAGTGCGGACACAGATCTGGTTTCTTGATCAGAAACAGTCATTCTTATCGCATAGTCATAACTATGATAGAGAATATCCATGACTAATCAACAATCCATATCTAGGTTCGCCGTCGAAAATCGAGTGAAAAATCCTAACTCGGATCGACATACTATCTTGAAATTCTATGCTGAATCTTGATCAAATCATTATGCGAATAGAATAACATACGTACACCCTACGTATTTATCTTTATTGGTTATTAGCCAAATCAATTCCCTTTCTATTCACATTCGCTTTAAATTTCATTCACTTATTCACAATTCTTACAATTCCATTGGATTATTACTTTAATCCTTATCTCAAATGGATATTCAATCATAAACAGTTTGCACTCTGACCAGCTTATATTTAGAGAATAGCTTGAAAGGTTAAAAATAGATAAATAGTAGAAAAATAACTATTAGTTTGTAAAATAGCTGTAAAATAATTAAATAATTGTGAAATAGTTGAGAAATGGCTAAATAATTTCAGAAATTTAAGATAATTGCAAAATAGTTGTAAAATAGTAATTAATTTGTAACACAGTTGAAAAATAGTAATTAGTTTAGAAAACAGTTGAAAAATGGTTAAATAGCTCCAAAAATAATTGTAAAACAAGTATAAAATAATTTAGCTTTAAGTAAGAAAGGTTGTATGTATTTAATAGCTTAGAAAAATAAGTTTATATTAAAACAATTTATTGAAAATAGTCCAGAGTCAAAACTGTTCAATTCCCACTCTCCATTCTCATCAATTCAATTTAAATTTCCACTTCCATTTAAATTGACCAAATCCCAATTTAAATAACTCCAATTTCCATTGGACTTGATTTATTTCCAATTCAAGTTGAATTAATTCTCAATTCCTTTCCAAATTTAAATCAAATTCCATTTGATTAAACATATTCAACTTGAATTACAATCCCAAGTTATTCCAATCACTTTGGACTAATATCCATTTAATTGAACCCACTTTAATTTCAATCATTTCAATTCAACCCAAATTTTCCATTTGAATTTTTTTTAAAACTTATACACCTTCAATCACAAGTCCAATTAATTCACGTCAGATTCAATTTCAATCTCAAATTTAACCCATCTCGAATTATATAAATTCGAGTTAAATTCACTAAGGTTGCTTTAACCCTTTAAACCAAGTTAACCTTTATTAAAAACTTTTAAACAATTTAATTTCTGAGCTTAAATTCTAGAATTTTCATTTTAAATTATCTTTACTTACTTATTTCAAAATTTACATAAGAGTTCAAAACAATTTTTATCTTAAAAATTCAACTTATCACCCAAATTTATCTTCTAGTTTAAAATCAATTCTTAAGCAAGTTTTAATTTACAAATTCAATCATTTAGATTTTCAATTCAAAGTAATTCCATATCCTTAATTTCAAATTAAAGTTAGATTTTTCTTTTATTTCAATAATGGATATATCACCACACTTTATTTCTTGTTCATTTAAACAAATCTGATTCGCAATTTAAAGATTTTCAATAACAAAGGAATGATATCATCCAATTATTTCAAAACATCCATCCATTTCCAACTTTCGAATCTCAAACCCAATTTAAGATCACTCAAATTCTCAATTACAATCAACCATTTAACTTCCCAAGTTAAATCTTAATTTCATTTTGAAATTTCCAAATCAAGTTGATCATTCCAACATATTTAACTTTTCCCAAGTTAAACTCTATTCACTTAATCCAGTCAACCTTACCCAATTTGAATCTTCCATTTCAAATTTTGAACTTCTCATAAATAATCATTGCACTTATTAAGTTCAAAAAATTATCACTCTGGGTATCATATCTCATTCCAGATTTAAAACTCAATATTTATAGTTTATTTCAAACCATCTTTGATATTATGTATATCCACACATATATACATATTTACTTCTTGGTCCACCAAGCCAAATTTAAAAATTTAAACCATCCTTGCTTTTAATTCAAAACAAAATTCCTTTAAAGTTTACAAATAACTTCTTATTCTAAAATAAGATTATATTTAAAATAGTTTGAATAATATTGTTTCTTTTAACATGTTGAAAACAATTTCAAATGTTTAAATTTAAAATTCAGAACTTCACAATTTGAAACCCACTTTAATTTACAAGTTATTCTCTTTTTTCTCAATGGTTACTTCCTTAAAACATTTTATTTTTTATTGGAAAACAGTCATCCCATTATTAAACACAATAAACATTCTATTTCCCCAGTTTGAAACCAATTCTAATTCATCTTATTTTGAAATTCTTCCCCAACTTCAAGATTTAATCCCAGTTTTGAATCCATTTCAAACTTATCTTTAATTTAATTCCAATTTGGTTGTATTTCTATTACCACTTAATTTAATTCCAATAATTTAACAACCAATACCTTAATATTTATGAGAAAGAAAAATTGCTATATATAACAAAGTATATTCTTATGAAATCATTTAAAATCTTTATATAAGAAAATAACAAGTACGCTCTCATATATATATTCACTCAACTCATTCTAGGGTACCATCGACCCTATCCTTAATGAGTAATCCCACTAGAGCCAAGGTTCTCGCTTAACCTTCTACTCTGATAACAATTGTAACGACCCGGAAATTTCATCCAGAAAATTCAGATAGTTAGGAAAAGAAGAAAAGAGAAAGAAGAAGAAAACAAAACAAAACCAGTAACCTCACATTCGCAGCGGATCAAAATATAATATCACATAAATAATGGTTTTTTTTACAAAGAAAAACTGCCTCAGTACAATTTTATATTTTTATACAACAGAGTTACAACATTTACACAACATTGGATAGTTTAAAACAACATGTCCAAGACAACAATAATATATACAGCGGTATATGCTCCATACGTTCCTGCCATCTATCTCGCCTTCTGAGCTCCAAAACGTCCTTACCTGAAAATCTGTAATACTCGGTCTGACCCGAGCATTACATCAAAGTAACACCCGGGTCAGGCTGGAAACCAGCGTGAGTAAACTCGTCTAACATGAAATTTCAATCCAAAGGACTTATTTAAAAAAAAACTGTGGTAACTCGTAACAATTTACAAATTCACAATTCGTTAGAGACATCACTTATATCATACATCAATTTCTAAGTACCCATACTTAGATTAAATGGTCCAATTTACTTAAGCCATTCCATTTCAGTCTATTGATTTCACAAATCAATCTATAAGAATCGAAGTGGTTTCAGATATTACTAACACCCGACCCCAGTCACTTCGAATTCGATACCATCCTAACCTAAGTTGTTCACATGAAATATAATTCAACTTCAAATAAAAGATGTCATTTTTCACAGAAATTCACCATCTATCGATAACCACATTATCATTGTCCACTAAAGCATATCATGTCACAAAGCATTTCATATCAGGGATATCAATCAATTCAAAGCATTAGATCATCGTTCAATTATTCATAAGAAAGACGGATCATTTCCAAAATTAATTTAATTCATCTCTAATTAAATTAAGTACTAATCTTTAACCACTAAGATTTACTTTACTTAACATTAATTACTTAAAATTTAATTAATTAATCATCCTTAAATTATCCTTCTTAACTAATCACCTTTGATTAATTATCCTTTAATTTCAATAATTAATTAATTCTTAATAAATTACATAAATTAATTAGCCTTCCCCTATCACATCAAATGATCCCTTAATTACTTTATGAAGTAATTAACAATGATTTATTACATTTATCCCTAATTAATTACCCAAATTAATTATTCTATAACCCTTACATTGATCAATTTTTCCTAAATTAATCATACTCAGTAATTTACTAACTCTTAGTTAATCCCTTAATTTAATCAGTCCTTTAATTAATTACACTAAGTAATTAATCCTTAAATTGCTTCCCTTAGACATTTTAGCTTCGATTATTTCATCAAGCAATTATTCCATTTGTTAATTACCTTCAGTTATTCAACCCTTAATTATTAATTTAACCATTAAATGCAAATTAAATTAATTAATCCTTCAATTAAGTAATTATCATTTAATTAAATAAATAAATAAATCACCCTTTTATTACTTAATCAATTAATTAATAATTATCAATTCATTAATTAACTTTAGCCTTAATTAATGATCCTTATCTTTAATTAATTAATCTTAAATTAATAACCCAATAATTAAATAATTTATAACTCCTAATCACCCATCCTTACTTAGTTAAAATAATTCATTTATTTTGATAATCATCAGCGTTAATCAAGTTTCTGGAATTAATTATCATCAACTTGTAAATCTACAAGGTCCTTAAGTTTATTGATAAACATTCATCCTCTTAAATTATTAGTTAATTACATTATTAAATTTTAATTAAATTTAAGATCTAACTAAATTTAAGTTAGAAAAGGGAAGAAGAAAAAATTACATAATCTCAGCCTAAACCTTTAATAACCCACCTGAGTACTTCCTCTCCCAAACCCGAGTCCATCTATTTTCTCTTTATTTTATAAAACATATATTTCAAACTATCGCATAAAAAGCTTGCTAAATCTCTAATACTAACTCGAGTCAAAACCCAGTTATCACGAACAAAATCCTGAGTCTCACTCATCTTTACTCGAGGCGATACCTTCTTCCCAAACTACAGCAACCCCTACCCTAAACACTGACACGCGCGCACGTGTACACCGGAGACTCCCATCTCCGATCATCGACGACCCCCCTCACATCACGATGATCATCAACGCATCCAATTCTGACCTCCCAAATGCCCAAACAATCACAAAATCAAAATCGAGACATCTCGTACAATTCCAGAAATACCATCTCACCTAAAATCCCCTTAAACACTTACCGTCAACCACCAGTGGTCGTAAAATTCCTACCTTAGCCTCATCAGACCTCCGTGTCACCAACACACTAGGTCCGAAGCGACTCAACGCGCTAGAGATGACACCAACATCCAAAATCCGACCCCAACCTAAAATTAGGGTTTAAAACAAAAATCGATTGATTACCGATGCCACAGGTGATAAGAAACCCACTTGGCAATTTTTTCCAGCTCTTCTATATCTCAACCTTCTCCAGTGAAGTTTACAGTTGCCAGAAATCGCCTAGTCACCAGTTTTTAACCAAAAACGCTTCTCTGGTTATCATCAAATTGCCATCTCAAATCCTAACTAAAGTTTGAGATTTTTGTTTTAAAAATCTTTGTTTAGACGGGAGATTCAGATTACATATATGAATTAACAAATCATTGTAATTGATTTTTAACCTGTACTTAAATTCCACTGTTCCTTTCTATTTTCTAGATCATATTTTTATTCATTTTTTTCTTAAACATATTTTTAGATCTCATTTTAGTTTTAAACAAACATATTTTGTTTAAGTACTTAAGCCAAATAAAGTTTTAAATGAGAGGAATTGGAATTTACATGAATTAAAACTCTGTACTTTTAAACAGATAACACTGTTATATCAGTTCTTGCACCCAGAAACATTCGTATATATATTCAATACATCATCATACAACACTTTTTCATCAAACTTCCAAATTTCATTCACACACCCAGATTTAAATTAAAACCAAGTTGAGTATACTCACCGATTAAAAAGGCAGATAGCACTGATTATGGAAATAGGAAAGCTTGCTTTGAAACCTAGAAAGTTTGTAACTGGAAATCCTGATCTTGTTTACTGGTAACTTGATGATCCTTGAAAACTAAGATGTCAATGCTTGATGATATATATAAAACTGGAAATCTTGATACTCTGAAACTAGTTGTTGTTTTGAAAAAAAAATTAAGTTTGAAACAGGGATGAAGACATATCTTTATTACAAGAACAATTTTGCACTTCAACTACTTAGTTAAACAAAATATTTTAGTAGCATCTGTACTTACCAATTTAATAACAAGATAAACATAGCATCTGTTCTTAACAGTTTAACAATTCAAGCAAATCGAGCAAATGACAGCAAATAGCAACCGAAAATCCAACATGCAGTAACCAATCTACCCATATCAGTTTCAAATTAAATTAGCCGAGCAAAAGATAACAAAATCACCCCAAAACATAGCATGCAACCAATATTCAATCCAAACAAATTTAAACACCTGAATTAAAAATTAATCGTGAGCAGAAAACTCACCATAACAAAGTCGAAATAGCCCCAAATTTGATTACAAGCCCTAGTTTTTGAATCGCGAGAAGTAAAGCCCCAAATTTTCCAAAGCAGAACGAGTCGAGAAGAACGAAGCCGCCATATTTTTTTTTTCCCGTGGTTTCATTTTGGTTGATGCTTTGTTTTACAGGCTATTGAAAAAAATGCTTCGCATGTTTGGTTTCAGATTTTGTTTGAGTATGATATTGGTTTGAGGAATTGTATTGAGGAATTGCTTTCAGGTTGATCATTTTCTAATTTTTAAAGATGAAGTTCAGGTTTTTAGATGAATGAACATGGCTTTGAAAAATTTTCTTAGAAAGTGAAGATGGAAAAGAAATAAAAGAGAGGAGAGGAGATTTTATAAAATGTGAATTAGGATTTAATTTAGAATTAAAGAAAAATAAGAATAAATCTTGAGACTTGTTTTCAAATGCTACACTTGTCACATACTATTTTTGATTCACTTACATATGTATTTATATGCTTTAATAAATCAAAACTTGTAATTTTTCATTTTATTTATTTTCAACGCATTTTTTTAAGAGGTTTTTTTTAAAAATTAATTTTCCTAGTAAATAAATACATCTTTAAACAAATAAATGCTTTCTTTAAGATATTTATCTTTAAATTTTCAATCTCAAATTCAAATTAAATTTAAATTGACTCATATACATTTTTAAACAAACACACATTACATATGTTTGAAAATAATGATTTTGCAAATTTTAAAATAATTATAGTAGAAGATTATCAAATAAATATCTATCCAACTATAAATATTTATTATCAGATTTATTTGTTAAATCTATAAATCAATATTCTATTAATTAACCCAGTTTGTTAATCAATTACAGATGTTCAAAAATTCGAGTTATCACATTCCTCCCCCCTATGAATCTTTTCGTCCTCGAAAAGGAACGAAACCAAAATTTTTAGTAAAATACTATTTATCGGAAAAATTATCCTTTGATCATTTTAAAACACTTTTTAAAATTTACATAATATTATAAAATAGTTTTTATGAAAATATTCTTTATAACTCCATGTTTCAACAAGTCCATCCTTATTCTCATAGAGATTCGGTCATACGTTGATCAGGCGTAGGACTTAAAATCTATAAGTATTTGGTAAACCCGTTTTCAACACCTAGTGAAAGTACTTTAGAAAATAATTTTATTGAAAATTTCTAAAACATTTTTGAAAATAGAGGAAATATTTTTGGTGAGAATGCTCTGGAAATCATCACCCCCATCCATGGTCGCGGTTACATCCTGGGTTACGTTGCCATTGCAGCAAAAGTCCATGTAACTGCAGGCTTTCTACGGCCTCTCGATTACGTCATGGAACCCACGACAGATCGCAGTTACATTCCAGGGTTACATTGCCATCACAGCAAAATTCCATGTAACTGTAGGCTCTCTGCGGCCTCTGATTTTCGCTGTCGAAATGAAACTTCTCTACTCCTACATAGGTTGCAGTCTACCGATATTAAATCAAACGCAGACTGTTGGCTCTCAGCGGCACACACGACTTTCGCTATGTTACCATAGGTCACAGTCTACCGATATAAAATCAAATGCAGACTGTTGGCTCCCAGCGGCACACACTACTTTTGCTATGGTATACTCTACTCATAATCCCCAGGAACTAGTTTTGTCCGGACTCCTCACAGGATCAACTTTAGAACACCCCTTGGGGCTCAAAGCAGCACCACCCGGTGGCACTCCTGAGAAGTTCATTTCAAGGGAGCGCCTTTTTCTCCAGAGCCATCACAAAAACACTTTATACTACATACATATAGTATCTTTCAAATCATACACCTAGTATGATCTCATACAAGGCTCCTTTACACAAAATCGATTATCCTAAAATCGATAATTCTCAAAATAGGCTTTCTAAATTTTAATACTTATTTTACCCAAAAATCAAAAGCCTTTCCAAATCCAAAGGTTCCCAAAACCTTTTTCCAAAATCCTCATAAGATCCTTTATATATATATATATATATATATATATATATATATATATATATATATATATATAATTTTAAAAGGTTTGGATCCTTTCAAACTTGTTTAAAACTCCTTTTATACTTCAAACACCTTCAAAAATCCTTTCCTTCTGGCGATAGATTCAACAAGGGGAGTTTCATTTTATAAAACAAAGATATTTAACTCTGTTTACTCAAAATCAAATATTCAAATTTGATTCTTCTCTTTCAATATCAATTTCATCCAAATCCGTACGATGTACACTTATCATCCGTACGCTATACCTAACTGATCGCTCACTCGACCACACAATCCACCCGACTTCCTAATGCGGACACAGATCTGGTTTCTTGATTAGAAACCGTCATTCTCCTTACATAGTCATAACTATGATAGAGAATATCCAGAACCAATCAACAATCATATCCAGGTTCGCCAACGAAAATCGAGTGAAAAATCCCAACTCGGATCGAAATACTATCTCGAAATTATGTGCTTGAATATAGATCAATTCATTATGCGAATAGAATAACATACGTACACCCTACGTATTTCTCTTTATTGGTTATTAGCAAAATCAGTTCCCTTTCTATTCACATTCACTTTAAATTTCATTCACTTATTCACAATTCGTACAATTCCATTAGATCATCACTTTAATCCTTATCTCAAATCGATATTCAATCATAAACAGTTTGCACTCTGACCAGCTTATATTTAGAGAATAGCTTGGAAGGTTGAAAATAGATAAATAGTTGAAAAATAACTATTAGTTTGTAAAATAGCTGTAAAATAATTAAATAATTGTAAAATAGTTGAGAAATGGCTAAATAATTTCAGAAATTTTAGATAATTGCAAAATAGTTGAAAAATAGTAATTAATTTATAACATAGTTGAAAAATAGTAATTAGTTTAGAAAACAGTTGAAAAATGGTTAAATAGCTCCAAAAATAAATGTAACACAAGTATAAAATAATTTGGCTTTAAGAAAGAAAGGTTTTATGTATTTAATAGCTTAGAAAAATAAGTTTATATTAAAACAATTTATTGAAAATAGTCCAGGGTCAAAACTGTTCAATTCCCAATCTCCATTCTCATCAATTCAATTTAAATTTCCATTTCCATTTAAATTGACCAAATCCCAATTTAAATAACTCCAATTTCCATTGGACTTGATTTATTTCCAATTTAAGTTGAATTAATACTCAATTCCTTTCCAAATTTAAATCAAATTCCATTTGACTAAACATATTCAACTTGAATTACAATCCCAAGTTATTCCAATCACTTTGGACTAATATCCATTCAATTGAACCCACTTCAATTTCAATCATTTCAATTCAACCCAAATTTTCCATTTGAATTTTTTTTTAAACTTATACACCTTCAATCACAAGTCCAATTAATTCAAGTCAGATTCTATTTCAGTCTCATATTTAAACCATCTCGAAATATATAAATTCGAGTTAAATTCACTAAGGTTGGTTTAACCCTTTAAACCAAGTTAACCTTTATTAAAACTTTTAAACAATTTAATTTCTGAGCACAAATTCTAGAATTTTCATTTTAAATTATCTTTACTTACTTATTTCAAAGTTTACATAAGAGTTCAAAACAATTTTTTATCTTAAAAATTCAACTTATCACCCAATTTTATCTTCTAGTTTGAAATCAATTCTTAAACAAGTTTTAATTTACAAATTCAATCATTCAGATTTTTAATTCAAAGTAATTACATATCCTTAATTTCAAATTAAATTTAGATTTTTCTTTTATTTCAATAATGGATATATCACCACACTTTATTTCTTGTTCATTTAAACAAATCTGATTCGCAATTTAAAGATTTTCAATAACAAAAGGATGATATCATCCAATTATTTCAAAAACATCCATCCATTTCCAACTTTCGAATCTCAAACCCAATTTGAGATCACTCAAATTCTCAATTACAATCAACCATTTAACTTCCCAAGTTAAATCTTAATTTCATTTTGAAATTTCCAAATCAGGTTGATCATTCCAACTTATTTAACTTTTCCCAAGTTAAACTATATTCACTTAAACCAGACAACCTTACCCAATTTGAATCTTCCATTTCAAATTTTGAACTTCTCATAAATAATATTCACACTTATTAAGTTCAAAAACTTATCACTCTAGTATCATATCTTATTTTGAAATTCTTCCCCAACTTCAAGATTTAATCTCAGTTTTGAATCCATTTCAAACTTATCTTTAATTTAATTCCAATTTGGTTGTATTTCTGTTACCACTTAATTTAATTCCAATAATTTAACAACCAATACCTTAATATTTATGAGAAAGAAATATTTCTATATATATCAAAATATATTCTTATGAAATCATTTAAAAACTTTATACAAGAAAATAACAAGTACGCTCTCATATATATATATATATATATATATATATATATATATATATATATATATATATTCACTCAACTCATTCTAGGGTACCATCGACCCTATCCTTAATGAGTACTCCCACCAGAGCCAAGGTTCTCGCTTAACCTTCTGCTCTGATACCAAATGTAACGACTCGGAAATTTCATCCAGAAAATTCCTGATAGTTAGGAAAAGAAGAAAAGAGAAAGAAGAAGAAAACAGAACAAAACCTGAAACCTCACATTCGCAGCGGATCAAAATATAATATCACATAAATAACGGTTTTTTTTACAAAGAAAAACTGCCTCAGTACATTCATATATTTTTATACAACAGAGATAAACATTTACACAACATTGGACAGTTTAAAACAACATGTCCAAGACAACAATAAAATATACAGCGGTATATGCTCCATACGTTCCTTCCATCTAGCTTGCCTCCTGAGCTCCAAAACGTCCTTACTTGAAAATCTGTAATACTCGGTCTGACCCGAGCATTACATCAAAGTAACACCCGGGTCAGGCTGGAAACCAACGTGAGTAAACTCATCTAACATGAAATTTCAATCCAAAGGACTTATTTAAAAAAAAACAGGGGTAAATCGTAACAATTTACACATTCACAATTCGTTAGAGACATCACTTATATCATACATCAATTTCTAAGTACCCATACTTAGATTGAATGGTCCAATTTACTTAAACCATTCCATTTCAGTCTATTGATTTCACAAATCAATCTATAAGAATCGAAGTGGTTTCGAATATTACTAACACCCGACTCCGGTCATTTCGAATTCGATACCATCCTAACCTAAGTTGTTCAAGTGAAATATAATTCAACTTCAAATAAAAGATGTCATTTCTCACAGAAATTCATCATCTATAGATAACCACATTATCATTGTCCACCAAAGTATATCATCTCACAAAGCATTTCATATTAGGGATATCAATCAATTCAAAGCATTAGATCATCGTTCAATTATTCATAAGAAAGACGGATCATTTCCAAAATTAATTTAATTCATCTCTAATTAAATTAATTACTAATCTTTTGTCACTAAGATTTCCTTTACTTAACATTAATTACTTACAATTTAATTAATTACTCATCCTTAAATTATCCGTCTTAACTAATCACCTTTGATTAATTATCCTTTAATTTCAATAAGTAATTAATTCTTAATAAATTACATAAATTAATTAGCCTTCCCCTATCACATCAAATGATCCTTTAATTACTTTTATGAAGTAATTAACAATGATTTATTACATTTATCCCTAATTAGTTACCCAAATTAATTATTCTATAATCCCTTACATTGATCAATTTTCCCTAAATTAATCATACTCAGCAATTAACTAAATCTTAGTTAATTCCCTTACTTTAATCAATCCTTTAATTAATTACACTACGTAATTAATCCTTAAATTGCTTCCCTTAGGCATTTTAGCTTCGATTATTTCATCAAGCAATTATTCCATTTGTTAATTACCCTCAGTTATTTAATGCTTAATTATTAATTTAACCATTAATTGCAAATTAAATTAATTAATCCTTCAATTTATCATTTAATTAATTAAATAAATAAGTCACCCTTTTATTACTTAATCTATTAATTCTTAATTATCAATTCATTAATTAACTTTACCCTTAATTAATGATCCTTATCTTTAATTAATTAATCTTAAATTAATAACCCAATAATTAACTAATTTATAACTCCTAATCACCAATCCTTACTTAGTTAATATAATTCATTTATTTTGATAATCATCAGTGTTAATCAACTTTCTAGAATTAATTATCATCAACTTGTAAATCTACAAGGTCCTTAGTTTATTGATAAACATTCATCCTCTTAAATTATTAGTTAATTACATTATTAAATTTTAATTAAATTTAAGATCTAACTAAATTTAAGTTAGAAAAGGGAAGAAAAAAAAATTACATAATCTCAGCCTAAACCTTTAATAACCCACCTGAGTACTTCCTCTTCCAAACGTGAGTCCATCTATTTTCTCTTTATTTTATAAAACATATATTTCAAACTATCGCATAAAAAGCTTGCTAAATCTCTAATACTAACTCGAGTCAAAACCCAGTTATCACGAACAAAATCCCGAGCCTCACTCATCTTTACTCGAGGCGATACCTTCTTCCCAAACTACAGCAGGCCCTACCCTAAACACTGACAGGCGTGCATGTGTACACCGGAGACTCCCATCTTCGATCATCGACGACCCTCCTCACATCACGATGATCATCAACGCATCCAATTCTGACCTTCCAAATACCCAAATAATCACGAAATCAAAATCGAGACATCTCGTACAATTCCAGAAATACCATCTCACCTAAAATCCCCTTGAACACCTACCGTCGACCACCAGTGGTCGTAAAATTCCGACCTTAGCCTCATCAGACCTCCATGTCACTAACACACTAGGTCCGAAGCTACTCGACGCGCTAGAGATGACACAAACAACCAAAATCCGACCCCAACCCAAATTAAGGTTTAAAACCAAAATCGATTGATTACCGATGCCACATGTGATAAGAAACCCACTTGGCAATTTTTTCCAGCTCTTTTATATCTCAACCTTCTCCACTGAAGTTTACAGTCGCCAGAAATCGCCTAGTCACCAGTTTTTAACCAAAAACGCTTCTCTGGTTATCATCAAATTGCCATCTCAAATCCTAACTAAAGTTCGAGACTTTGTTTTAAAAATCTTAGTTTGGAAGGGAGATTCAGATTACATATATGAGTTAACAAATCATTGTAATTGATTTTTAACCTATACTTAAATTCCTCTGCTCCTTTTTATTTTCTAGATCATTTTTTTATTCATTTTTTTCTTAAACATATTTTTAGATCTTATTTTAGTTTTGAACAAACATATTTTGTTTATGTACTTAAGCCAAATAAAGTTTTAAATGAGAGGAATTGGAATTTACTTGAATTAAAACTCTGTACTTTTAAACAGATAACACTGTTATATCAGTTCTTGCACCCAGATACATTCGTATATATATTCAATACATCATCATACAACACTTTTTCATCAAACTTCCAAATTTCATTCACACATCCAGATTTAAATTAAAACCAAGTTGAGTATACTCACCGATTAAAAAGGCATATAGCACTGATTATGGAAACAGGAAAGCTTGCTTTGAAACTGGAAATCCTGATCTTGTTTACTGGAAGCTTGATGATCCTTGAAAACCGAGATGTCAATGCTTGATGATATATATAAAACTGGAAATCTGGATGCCCTGAAACTAGTTGTTGTTTTGAAAAAAAAAAATTAAGTTTGAAACAGGGATGAAATCATGGTTTGATTTTGGTTGATGCTTTGTTTTACAGGCTATTGAAAAAATACTTTGCATGTTTGGTTTCAGATTTTATTTGAGTATTATTTTGGTTTGAGGAATTGTTTTAAGGAATTGCTTTTGGGTTGATCATTTTCTGATTTTCAAAGATGAAGTCCAGGTTTTTAGATGAATGAACATGGCTTTGAAAATTTTTCTTAGAAAGTGAAGATGGAAAGGAAATAAAAGAGAGGAGAGGAGAGTTTATAAAATGTGAATTAGGATTTAATTTAGAATTAAAGAAAAATAAAAATAAATCTTGACACTGGTTTACAAATGCTACACTTGTCACATACTATTTTTAATTCACTTACATATGTATTTATATGCTTTAATAAATCAACACTTGTAATTTTTCATTTTATTTATTTTCAAAGGATTTTTTAAGAGGTTTTTTTAAATTAATTTTCCTAGTAAATAAATACATCTTTAAGCAAATAAATGCTTTCTTTAAGATATTTACCTTTGAATTTTCAATCTCAAATTCAAATTAAACTGACTCATGTACATTTTTAAACAAACACACATTACATTTGTTTGAAAATAATGATTTTGCAAATTTTAAAATAATTATTCTAGAAGATTATCAAATAAATATCAATCCAAGTACAAATATTTATTATCATATTTATTTGTTAAATCTGTAAATCAATATTCTATTAATTAACCCAGTTTGTTAATCAATTACAGATGTTCAAAAATTCGGGTTATCACGGTTTTAAACATATAATTACATATATGTATATTTATAATGTATAAATAGCTTAGAATTTTTCCTTACACCTAGTTATACATAATATGAATTATCAAATTCGAAAATAAATTATATATATAATTTCAAATAATCTTTTATTGATTATTTTAATAGTATGTTATATCTAAAATAATTTTTACGCTGAAAATTCGATTTTATATTTTTTAATTTACTACATCTATGCAGTAACCTACGGAATACTTTTCAGATTTTTTTGTTAAATTTTAGTAATCTTAATAATTAAATTACTTCTATTAAACATTTATTTTATTTATTAAAAATAATATTTTATTTCAAAAAATCATGAAAATTTTTTGACCCTATAAATTTTAATCCTAAATTTTAGTAATTTTTTTTTTAATATTTAGTACTAATATTTTTAATTATCATGTTCAAAATATTTGTTATATATATAATGATAAAATTATAAAATTATTATTTTATGTTTTCATACTAATTTCTTTTTGGAAATAATTTTAAAATATATATATATATATATATTAAGTATTTGATTGTAATTAATTATTCATATATATACATTTTATTTAACTTTACATATATAATTTTAATTGTTATATATGTGTGTATATATACATATGTAAATATAATTTTATATGTTCAATTATGTATATATATTTATACAAATGTTTAAGTTATATATAAATTTAATTTTGAGACTTCTAGTTATAAAATATATTTTAAATATATGTATACATATTTATATAAATATACTTTGCATTATAGACATATAGGTATGTTATATCCTTCATGGATTATTACGTTACACACGCACACACATATGTATATGTATATGATACATGTATATATAAAAATTATATTATTCAAATTAACTTTACATTACAAAATACTTAAATTTAAATCAAATACATGATTTTATTCAAAACAAATTTAGAATTGTTCTAAATGAATTTAGACTTCGTTGGCCCAATAAAGAACTAATAGGATTAAAAAAAATTGAAATACACCCACCACTACCACTGCGGGCTGGCCTAGTTCAAAAAATAGTAAGGTTTTGTATATATACTTAAGAAGTATGATAGTATTACACAAATTATTGAATTAAAATGATTTTATGAAATGGTTTCATAAATAAAGTTATGTCATTTAAAAATGTTAAAACCAAAGCTGAAATTTTTTTGAAATGTTTTCATAAATTTTTTTGGAAGGGTAAAGAGTAGTTGAGTAGTAAGAGCCCTTATATAAGTATGTAAGTTGTATATAGATCCTTCCTCATTTCCATATAGCTTTCGATCCAAGATTCGAGTACATGCCTTGAGGTGTTTCACACCATTTTGAAGAAGCATTTAACACACAATTTTTGACGGTGAACACTTGGTGAGGGTTCATAATTTAGAAACAAAGTTTTCAATCATAGTATATGGCTATGTAAGGAGAAAAGAGGTTTCAAATTGATAAGCCTAATCGGATTCCGCACTAGGGAATCAAGTGAGCGATACTAGCTCGAAAATAAAGTTATGTATTCAAGTGAGTGATCAACATAGGTTTTACGTAGGAACGATCTATGTACATCTTACAGATATATGATTAGCGTAAAGCGTTTCTGGTTTAGGGCTGTGAAAAAAATTTGGGGTTAAAATTCTTTTAAGGCGGGAGAGTGTAACGATTTGGAATTTCACCGCTTTGATTTTCGAACATTTAATTAATATAAAATATTCAAACAATAGATTTATAATTAAAATAAAACTTTTTTAAATAATAAATAATGATGGTGAAATAGTTTTTAAAATTAGTTTACAAAAATAATTAGTTCAAAGAAGAATCGAAAATATGGCCAGAATTCGTTTTTCGAATTTTTGACTTTTCATTGAATAGAAGTTGTTGAAAACATTATAAACCCAAGAGTATAAATCATCACATACACTTATAAGTTGGGTTACGTATTATAGTAGAGTGTGTGTGTGTGTGTGTGTGTGTGTACGTGTGTGTGTGCGCGCGCGCACGCATATTTATTTATGATAATATACGTTGTATTTTATAAATAAATGGAAAATGTGAATGTCATGTTATTAGAAACATGTTTAAACATGTTGGCTCATGGGGTTTTAAAGGGGGACAAGCTTGTAGGCATGAGTGCCATGGGGTGGAGGGGACAAGGTGATGTGGCAAACTAAGAATTGATGGTGAAGTACAAGGGCATTAAGGTAATTTACTTTTTTCTCTTGCCTATAAATGGCCATTTCACTTCTTCAAGCTCAACCCACCAAGCTCTACCACCATCATCGCCTCCAACGGCGAGCTTATTACTCCAGCTAGTGGAACCTCCTTCTAGCAGCTACCCTCCGACCACTGCCAGCAACCCCTTTTTTAAGAGCTCTTCTGTCTCTTAGACTCCGCCTCAAGGGGCGGCCCTCCCGATTGGTCTTCCCTCAGGTCTCCTCCCTACGAGACCCTTAGACTAGGGTATTATACTCTTGCAATATTTACACTAGTCTCCTTTATTATTCTCTTGTACCAGTCTATAAATTGTAAGAGTTCGATATAGTAAAGGGACATCATAGTGGACGTAGGCCGCACTTGGCCAAACCACTATATATCGTTATGTGTTTACTTTCTGTACTCAGTTCTCCTTATGATCATTCTTTTCTATCTCCCTCCATAGAATTGCCTCCCTATTCGCTCTAGTTCTCCATACTCACTACCTTGGGAAAGCCTATCCGTCCGCTCTTGCCCATCTCAATCCACGTTCCCCTCATGCAAAGGCCGAATAGCAAAGGGCCCATCCGGCCGCCCACCACTTGGGGGTTGTCGGCACACAACCAACCTTATGGCTCAAACAGGTTCGCGCCCTCCACCAATGGTGAGCCTTCCCTTTGGGGTCATCTTGTCCAGAAAGTAAACCTAGCGTCGGCTCGACGATATCCATCCTGTCGCCATCGCATTCTGAGGTTCGGTCGGGTTTTCCGTACTCATGATTAAAAATCGGATAAACATTCTAGCACCCACCATAGGGCCCGATCCCACGACCACAATGTTGAAAGCCTCACAACAACGACCTCATATTGCATCAGCCGACATCCCAGCTTCAGTCGCAAAAGTCTTCTGGTCCTTTTCCTCCTTTCAACCAAGAAAAGGGAAGTCCAACCAGAAGAGAGAGGAATTTAGGTTCCTGTTCCACAATCCCATATTCTCCCGAAAGAAGAAACCACCGTCTCATGTTCCCTCAAGATGTGGCCTCGTCTGCATCCTTTATCCCTCCTGCATCCTCATGGTGCACTCCATGGACCTCCGGTTACTACGCTGGTCAGCAGAGCGCCCCTGTTCTCCTTCCTTCTCCCTTGCAGTACCATCAATTGACCCGAGGGTGGTACCTCTCGACCTAAAGGACGGGACATGGAACACATCTGCACATCCTACTTCAGTTGAAGCTAGAGTCCTAAAGCAGAGTCACCTCTTCCGCCATCTCATCCAAGCAACTCGAGGAACACCAACATTCTTGCACACCCATGTCAATGTCCTCCTTCAGACCTAGGGGCATCCACCACTTCCTAGGAGAGTCCTGTGAAAGGAAGCCATGGGACATCCGAGTCTCATGAGGATAGCCCGAGATTATGGAATGCATCAAATCATGCGCATCTTATTCACCTAGAAATATAAGCAGGCCATATCGCTCCACTTCGACATGGGTTTCACTTGGGCTCTGGATTGTACATCCATTCAATTAATGGTTCGTCCCCATTGTAGACCCCGAAGATGGCCATGCGCTTCAACTCATGCCAGAAAGCTCCGTACCAGTGAAGCACCCGTAACGCGCATTCTAACTACTACTCGATGTTAACTTGGAGACGACATGAAATGAATCCCTCCAGATAGGTCCCTCTCCAACACTCCTACAGCTGTCCCCAACCCTGGTCATCCTTCGACAACTTTCTAAATGCCGCAGTAGCAGGACACCTGAACTCACCTGGAGCAACCAGAGACTTTAGCGGACTGCATTTTTCACTCCGATCGAATCGAGCAATGCCTCAACCGCTACGGGAAGGCAAGTGATTTCCTCTCAGTGTCCGCCCCTAATCTATAGTTAGCAAGAAGGCGGACACACCAACTAGCCTCTAAATCAGCGTGCCCGTGCCTGAAGGGCATCCTGTCTTTGAAATCCAGAAAATTGCAAAGAAAGCCCTCCGAGTCCACCCTCTAGTTCTCTGCCCCTCAATTCATCAACAAGCCATGGTCATTCTACCTCATCGTCCCAGAATCTAGGTAGAAGCAGCCAGTGTCATCTCCGCGACCATCTTCCAATTACAGTTGGATAGCATCGACTTTTGCATGAGCGCTCTCAAAGTCTCTTCTATGGATGGCCCTCTCGGTAGGTCTTTCCTCATATCCTAATTAGCTCAAAGCATTCAAGTTCGCACTTGCAACCAAGGATAGACTTTGAAGGCAAAATGTTTTCCAAAGTTTTAGGTAAACAAAAAATTCCTAGAGAAGCTCCCAAATTTGGTCTGTCCGTCGGATCCTCGCTTACCTAGCTGGTTACCCTAAACAGCGGTCTACCAGTCCATAGTCTTCAACGGCCAGCTGCACCTACTCTATATCCAAGCACCATGATTGGAAGCTCAGCCCTCAAGCGACCCGCCTTTCCAACAAGGCACCAAGCACTTCCAACATTCTAGCGATCCTCTGAAGCTAGTCAGCCAATATCTCCTAGAGGCATAAGCCTAAGGTTGCACCCCGGGCCTTCGTTGGCATCCTTTCCCTTATCAGCCAGAGCCTCCCTCGGCATCTTTGGCACCCACCCGATCTAGTCCTTCATCCCAATGCATGCGCCATGTACCATACCTTCCATGCAACGCCATTCTTTAACGGCCTTCCTCCCTCTTTAAGGCCTAGGTCCGCTCTCGGCATGATCCTAGTATCAAAAGTAGCACCGCTCTCATGTGATCGCCCATCGATTTCGCTCATTACACGGCTGCAATCAGGCCCTGCATGTCTGCCCTTCGTCGGACACCCGGGTCGTCTAGAGTTGACATCAGACTGGTTATCTCATGTGTCCCAACTACTCCTACAATGGGATTTGCCCGACCTCCATGGACCGATCGCCTTATGTCCTTAGGATCCTAAACCTACCAGCTAGGATCGTTCGCTTAACCTGAAACAGCTTATTGTGAAGTACCCTAAACATTCCCAGTCCAACTGCTCCGAAGTACACGCTAATAGAGAAAAGTACTATTCCTCCTCCAACAGTACTCCATGTGCGGACCCTTCCTCTCCCTCACTTTTCCAATGGCCAAGCAGAATGCTTGCACCCCTACCTACTAAAGCCTATCACCTTTCCTAAGTCTGCCATATACCCTTCTTTCCGGTTGGTAATCAATCCAAGCCATGGGCTCGAATCCGCTTTCCAGTTGGCTCCAAGCTAGCTGGAGTAATAAGATTTGATTAAGATTAATTTGATTATTAATGAAGGTTTAAATTATTATTTAATAATTAATTAGGGATTAGTTATGGTTTAAATATTTATTTGAAGATTTAGTATTATTTAGTTATTTGTGTGAAGGATAATTATTATTTAGTTATTTATTTAGTAGTTAATTATGGTTTAATTAAAGGATTAATCATTTTAAATAAAGAGTTTAAATGTTATTTAATTATTAAAGAAAAGTTTTAAACCACTTTATTTCTTAAGACCGGTTTTGTTTAAAAACAACTCTCTTTAAAAAGAATATTTTTAAATCCAAGAGATTTCTATATCAATCACCCTCAAGTTACCCCAAATGACATCTGTTAGTGGAATAAAACAGCGTTACTCTAATTAACTTTTAATTGACATCTATTTGGTAGAATAAATAACAATTCCACCATAGTTCACCAAGTATCTTATGTGGACATCTACTAGGTAGAATAAAAACCCATTCTGCCATTGTATTAACTTGGACATGTGTTTAGCAAACAAAACCCCGTCTCCCATTTTGGTAACTTGAACATTTACCTATATGTTATTGATTGTGGATTGTCGATTCCTTTTAATATATGATTTCTATGTAAATACCCATGTTATAACTTGAATAAGTTAAACTCAATTAAATGAACCATTGTGGTCATTAAACCTCTTTCTGATTTTATGAAGTCAAATATTTAAATTTTATCCTTTTTGAAAAGAGTTTAAAGTTTATTATCAATTTATATATGATAGTTAAAGGATAATTAAGCAATGATTTTATAAAAGGTTTTTTTGAAGTTAATTGATTTTTTTGACTTTTTTGTTAATATGGTTTAAAGATAATTAAATGATGGATGTTTTTAATTAATAACTTGTTTTTTGAAGATGTTTAAAAATAATCATTTTGTTTATCAATGGAACTTTATTAAATGAGATTTATTAAAGGAGTTTTGTGTTAAATAAGGAACATTTATAAGGAAGTTTTATAAATGATTTTGAATATTTATAAAGAATTTTAATAAATGATTTTGAATATGTATAAAGACGTATAATAAATGGCTTTGGATATTTACAAAAGAAGTTTTATAAATGATTTTGGAGATTTATATAGAGTTATATGTATGGTTTTGATATTTATAAAAGAGTTTTGTTGATAAACTTGGAATTTATAAAGAGTTCTATAAATGGATTTAGAATTTAAATCAAAGAGATTTCATATATGAAAGAGATTTATTAAAAGGATTTATTGAAGTAAACTTATAAAAGAATTTGAGATTTGGATTGCCCTTAATTGACCTTTTTAATCAAGATGGTATAGAACATCCATTTCACACTTAACACCGAAGGAATAATGTTTGGGGTTATCCTTATCGTTACTATAAGTAACACTTGTTTTGATCCTTTTTATATGATTTTCATACAAGAAATATTTTTCAATGTTTTGTGAAGATACTTATGCTAGTGGGATACATATATGAATATTGTGATAAATATTTTGGAAAGAGATTTAAATAAATGAAAGATTTATTTTGAAACTCAGTGGTTGCTATGGGTAATTAAATTTCTGAACTGTTGCTTGATTTTTTATTTGATAGTTAAATAACCGACTATCAAATTTGGAGCAAAATGAAACCCCGGAAATATTTAGTAGAAACACACGAGTTATATAGCACAGTCATCTTCGATGATGCTATACTGTACGTATAAATTTCGTTTTGTTCTTCTAGCACGAATGATATAAAAATCCGTTCACTTAGTCGGTTAGGAGGTGATCCCTGCTCCTATGTATTGTCTGATTATTTCCAATAGAATATGGTTTGAGTTTACCGGAACTATCGAATGTTGTTTCGAAGAGACCAAGATCGGATAAGTATAAATTATCTGAAAACCAGTTCGATCCAATTCAAATGTTTTGAATCGAAGACAACTTGAAGATGATTGAAGAAGGAGCTTTTAAAGTGGAAGGGCTAATTTCTATTAATCCTGAGAGTGATTCCAAAATGGATGTAGTAGAGGTAGTGTCTTCGATTAGGTTCAGACCCAGAATGAATTTGTATGAATGAATGCTGGCATTGAATTTCTTTTTGGAGGGCATTATTAGCTTTCCAAGATGAACTTCTACGTAAAAAGTTAATTGTAGCCTCAAGCCTCATTTACATGAAAAGGAACTAAAGCAGTGACATGCAGCAGGGTTATGTCGATTGCTCCCATTAGGGTATGATCATTCCATATCTACAGTCGTTACTAATGTGTGCTTTGGGGCGCATTATGGTTGTTTATCAACCATGGGGTTATTATATTCGGCGCTATCCAGTAGGGCATGGGATCGGTCCTGAGTAGCAGAGGTGCAACGCGTTGTAGCCTCCCATACATTTTATCTAAAGGTGTACGGATTCGGTGGTTAGACCCTTACCCTTTCATTGTTGGAATCCATTTTCTAATGCGAGCCTTCAGACTTGATTTTATACCTATTATGATGTAATTTAATTAATGTAACAATTTTGGTTATGATTAATATGTATCTATACCTTAGATATTATTATAATATCACTGGATTTTCGATAGAAAATGTTTTGGTTATCATATGGTAAAAACTCATCCATGTTTAAGTGTGATGTGGTCTTACAAGATACCTTTGATTTTAAAGGGGTTTACAAGTTAATTAAATAAAATTCCTTGCAACTTGAGTTTCTTACGCTATTTTTACCAGACTGACCAGGTATTATTTTCCTATCATGCTCGGGTCAGCTCGAGCATATGTTCCAGATGTAGTTAGAATCTATGGAACTTTCAAAAGATGAACTAGATTTTTTAAGACGTATACACATATCTTACATTCTCCTACTATTCTGTTTGTTTTATTGTTGTTTATATCTATCAGGATTGTAAGGATAGACTGCTATAACCGTCTACACTAAAAATAGGTTAGTCTACATTGACGGTGTATATAATAAAGATGATTTCTTTTTGTAAAAATCTTGTGTATACTATATATATTTTTCTTGTCAAGGTGTGCGGTTCTGTTTTGTCTTCTTTTCTCTTCACTACAAATGACCTGTCTTTTGGACACCAAAATGATCGACACACAAAATATCGAGGATGTATTTAGTGTCGTCTGTAGGTGTAAGAAAGACAAATCATTACACATTTAATTCTATTTAATCTATTTAAATTTGATTTGGTAAATAAAGAGGGGAGATGGCTACAAACTTGTGGGCAAGGGGGTAGTGGAAGTAGCAAAAAAGTAAACTTTAAAACGCAAGGATGGTTGGCTTACAGAAGAAGAAGGAAGGAGATAAAGGAGGAGATCTAGATCTAGTTTTTTACCCCTTCTTTCTGCATTAATTCAAACCTTTGTTTCAAAAATAACACATCCCCAACCCCCCCTTACATGACCGTCAATATTTCTAAGCTAATGGGCCTATATGAACATTCGATCAACTCAGTAATTGCTCATTTTAAATATAATTCAAATCGTATTGATATTGTATGTCGATACGTACATTATAACTTTTATATACACACTATTTTCAATATTAATTCAAATAAAAATTTTATAATTAATATTTAGATCGTTTCTGATTATTGAAGCAAGGAACTCGAGACCTTGCTTGAGCGTTAGTCATAGGTAATCACCATTCCGTGTTCTTCTGGGATTATTATAACGTATGTTACATCATAAATCAAAATCGTTCCATGTTCATCCAGGAGTTAATGATCACATAACAAAATTAATGTTATCCCATGTTTGTCTGGGATCTTAGTTACGACATACAAATCATATGTCGGGTAATCAAGGGTCGGCAATTATGGAAGCTTATTGCCACCAGTTGGAATGTTATTAATATACATCTAGCATTGCATAGTATCTCATTATAAGATTGCCCAACCGGATCGAAGCAGTGACTTAATTTAATAATCGCTTAGCAAGTTGTTTCAAAGTCAAATGGCGTTCAAATCCAAAGTCTAATCCGATAATTAATTACCCAAAGTTTAAAAAAAATTAATTCATAAAAATTCTACACAAAACCAAGTTCATCGAAGTTTCTCAATGGACCAACTAAGAGCCACATAGATTGATCGTGAGAAATAGATTTCCAATAATATTAAATATTCGAATTACACGAAAACATATCATCGAAAATATCAATTTAATCGATCAGAACAGTCGTTATGTTGAATAGTTGTGCTAAAATATCTTGTTTATTTTCTAAGACTTAAATCACTATTTTTGAACATTTTTTAAAAGCGTGACGAGAATTAAACAAATTAATTGTTTAGTTTTCACAATTAAAAAAACAGCCGTCACTATCCACTAACTTTTATTGACAGCCATCAACGGCCATTCATGGTGTTTCATTTAGTGCATGGACCCATAGCAAATGTAAACTGCACCTGATTGCATGGTGGCTTCATGTAGCTTTAACTGCCGTTTTGTTCAAATCGCAGCAATAGTTTTGCAGAAGTTGGAGTACTGGTGTTTGTTTGATGGAGTGTTTAGAGATAGAGGGAAAGGCACGAAGATGACTTGTGAGTTACAACGGTTTTGAGCTTTTAATTGCGCAAGCCTTTGTGGCCTTTGAATTTAGCCCACACTCTTAATATGCCCTAAATATAACAAAATAATCATTTTTTTTGAAGTAAATAAATTGATAAATGGGCCAAGCCTAGTAATTACAAAAAGTAAGAAGGGGAGACCCCTAAGAACCGAAGCCAAACTTAACTACCCGAAACCAAACTTATCAAGCAATATATAGCAAACCCTAGAGCAGAAAACAAAACAGCGCCTCCACTTAACTTTCTAAGAGAAATGGCAGAGCTAAGTGGAGGAAAGAACACTGCTTTAATCTCAAAAAAATACTTGCTCAGACCAAATTATAGACTTAAGGAGGTCTCTACTCTCTTATTTCTTTAGCACAAAGACAGGAGATCTCTGGAACAAAGCTAGAGTGGCTTTGGCAAGCTGTTTTGGTCTTTGTATCCTTGTATTTATCTTCCTTATTACCATGATTACTCCCAGACTTTAGATCTGGCAAGGATTGAGGGTCGAAACTGGAGATTCCTTTTTATCAGACCTTGAAAGATTAGTATAGGCGTCTGTAAAGGATTTGCTGCTCTTTCCTTTTTTCCATACAGATAAGTGATAGATCTGCTTGATAATATGCTTATGTAGTGGGAGTTTCCTAATCTTTGCTCGCTAATAGCCAGATAGGAGTTGTAGACTTCTTCATCATTATTGCGGAACCTCCTGTTATAATCAGGTAAAATAACATCTACGTTAGTACACAATCTTTTACTTACCCTAAAGTTATCAGTATTAATAGCCTTGTCTCTTCCCTGATAGGTTAAGATCTGATTTTTTAAGGGGTTGTCTGCAACAATCTTGCTAGCGGCATTGAGTTGAGAAAAAACAGATAAGTGCTTGGAATTTTTAATGGCTTTATCCCTGGGTACATCGGAGTTAGATATAACGATGTTGCTTTGAATTTGCCCGTCATTAGGAAATAGAAGCTCAGAATTGAAAGGCCGGCTCTCCCTATGCATATCAGGTAAAAAAGAGTGTGAATTTTTATTTAAAATTTTTTTAGCATTAGTATTAGAATTGAAGTTAAGATTACTTCCCATGCAGGAAATATTTCTAGTATGCGTAGTGGCGTAGCAACCTTCAACCGAGGAACTATGAAACATGGATTCAGTTGGCTTTACCACGAGATAACCATCGGCAACAGGATGTTGAGAATTTTTGTTAAAATTATCCTTTTGTAAGTATTCTTCAACGAAGTTCTCATAATTGTCATCATATGTGTTATGAGATCTGTTGTTGTTTCTGTTGAATTTATGAAGAATGATGTTGAATTCGATTTCAATAGTTTTCCAAAGTTGGATGCTATTTGTTTCAACTTTGTTATGAAGTCTATTATTTCTCTCTTTTCAAATAAAGTGGATGACTGTAGAAAGCATTACAGTTGCTATATTGAAATCTCCTTTGTTGCCTTTGAATGCTTTTTGAAAGTAATGAATGCTGTCTCTAATGTTTTGGAGAGCCAGTTGTTGATTTATGCAAAGCATATTTTTGGCAATGAACCAAACATGTTTGGAATAAGGACAATCAAAGAAAAGATGATCAATGTTTTCAATTTCAGTTTTGCAAAGCAAGCAATTTATATTTCCTGAGTTTTGGGTCCATTTTCCACATCTTTCTCTAGTTGGCAGACGATTTAATAATGCAAAGTAGGTGCAGTAAGCCATTCTAGACAGTTTGCTGAGTACCAAACTGATTTGTGCCAGTCAACATCCATTTCCTCTCCTTTTAGAAAGCAACAAGTATTTTTGAAAGAGAAATTGCCTTTTAATGATAGTTTCCAACTCCAAGCATCTTTATCAGTATTTGGGTCAATCTCAATTTTATTAAAGAAGAATTAAAGATGGTAGCTGCAGGGAATGCTTGGGTATTCCAAGTAGAATTTTGGATGATATTGTCAACAGAAGCATTGACTTTTCCAAAGTTATAAAGGTTGTTCCAACCTAATAAGTTGATAAGAGAATTTCCATTAATCCAAGGGCCAAACCATAAGCTTGTGCATTTACTATCTTTAAATTTTCTCTCTATAAGATTGGCTCCAATTTCTCTACAATTTAAAATATTTTTCCAAACATAAGAATAATGACTTTTGATGGGCATGGTCCAGAAGTTTTTGTTTTTGACATATTTGGACCTCATCCATTCAGCCCATAAAATTTTGCCTTCTATGAATTTCCAGAATTTTTGTAATTTGCATGCTTCATTAATGTCTGAAAAGTTTTTGATTCCCAATCCCCCAGCTTCTTTGGTTTTAGTTATGGTATTCCAAGATATTTTGTGTAATTTTCCATTCCAGATGAAGTTGGTACAAAGTTTTTCCATTTTCTCTAAAATTTTTGCTGGTATGTTGAGATTGTAGCCAATACATAATGACTGCTATGATGACTGTGTGAACTAGCTTAACTCTTCCTGCTGTAGATAACATTTTACTAGACCAGTTGATGATTTTATTTTTAATGGTTTGATAAAGTTTGGCACAATCTCTTTCCATGATTTGATTGATACTGAGGGGTAGACCAAGATATCTAACAGGGAGATCACTCTGTTGGAATTTTAAAATGTTGAGGATTTCCATCTTGTTCCTGCAGTCTTTGCTGAAAAATATTTTGCTTTTATTTTCATTGATTTGAAGACCTGCTTGTTGTTTGAGGTTGTCAAAAATTTTCATGATGGTAACTGTAGAGAATGTATCTACATTTAAAAATATTAATAGATCATTAGCATATATAAGATGTGAAATACATGGAATAATTGAGTTAATTGGTTTTATATTTTTACACATCAGTTCCTTCTCCATTTGTAAAGTAAAATATTCCATAACAATAGTGAATAAATAAGAGGATAGGGGATCTCCTTGCCTAATTCCCCTATTATTGTGTAAAAAACCACAAGGAGATCCATTAATAAGTATAAAGTAAGATACATTGCAGATACATTCCTTAACTAAGTTGCAAAAATTTTCATTGAAGCCTAGTTAACCCATCATGTGAATAATAAAGTTTCTTTTTATTTTGTCAAATGATTTGTGAAGGTCAATTTTGAGACACATTTTGTTTTTACCTGCCTGATTAAAATCCCTTAGAAGTTCATGTGATAAAATAATATTTTCAACAATAAGCCTGTTTGGGATAAATGCACATTGATTTTTAGAAATGAGAAATTTTAAAAAACATTTGATTCTTTTACTAAGGATAGAAGCTATAATTTTGTATAAGAAATTACAGCAAGCAATTGGTCTGTACTCTCCCAGACAGGAAGGGTTTTTAGTTTTAGGAACAAGTGTTATGAAGGTATGATTTATGTTTTTTAAAAGCCTACCAGTTGAGAAAAATTCTTTGACATCCTCAAGTAGTATGTTTTTTATATCATCCCAGTGTGTTTTATAAAATTTAGCCCCAAACCCATCAGGTCCAAGGCTTCTATCATCATTGGTAGAAAAAACAATTTTTTTTATGTCTTCAAGACAAATAGGGGCAAGAAGGATTTCCTCACTATTAGAGTGTAGTATAAACTTAGGAGA
Source organism: Allium cepa (assembly GCA_030765085.1). Classification (NCBI taxonomy): domain Eukaryota; kingdom Viridiplantae; phylum Streptophyta; class Magnoliopsida; order Asparagales; family Amaryllidaceae; genus Allium; species Allium cepa. Next base: position 377,309,445 of record CM060931.1, read on the forward strand.
AATAGTTGGGAAAGTGCAAGGGTTCTCTTCAGAATGAAACAAGTCAGAGAAATAGAGAATAGCTTCTTTCTCTAATAAAGAGGCATCATTAATAATCTTACCATTACTATTAATTAATTTTCCTATATTATTATGGTATTTCCTACCAGACATTTTAGCATAAAAGAATTTAGTAGAGAGATCCCCTTGAGAGAGCCAGTTAATTTTGGCTTTCTGCCTTATATTAGCAGCTTCAATATGAAGGGAATTGGAAAGATTTTTCTGTAAAAGTTAGAATTCTTTAATTTTAGTTTTATCTGAGCTGTCATTATCAATACTGTCTTGCAATTTAACACAATCATCTCTAATTTGGTTAATTTCATTATTGTTCTTATTTTTAGTAAAATTCCAAGCTTTTAGATTATTTTTTGTATGAAGTAAAAAAATTCTGAACTTAAATTGGGCAGAACCATTAGAGGAAAATTGAAAGCAATTTTGAATAACACTTTTATATTCAGATTCATAAACCCATCCATTCTTAAATCTAAAAGGAATATTTTTCTTGGTTGAAGAGTTTTGAGATAAAATAAGTTGAATGGGAGTATGATCACTAGTATATTGGGGTAAAGTGTATCAATTAAAATCAGAAAAGTGATTTATGAAAGAACTATTAACAAGAATTCTATCTAGTTTACAGTGAATATTTCTATATTCACCTGATTCCCAGGTGAATTTATTACCCTTAACGGAAGGCTCAATCAAACCAGTTTTAATAAGAAAGTTAGAGAAAAATTCCAGTTTTTTTAATGGGGCTGGAATTCCTCCTCTTTTTTCATTAACTTTTGGTAATAGTATTAAAGTCTCCCATTATTACCCATGGGAGAGAAATATTTGTATTAAGTAGAACAAGAGAGTTCCATAACTGAATTCTTTCATTCTCAGAATTGGAGGCATAGACAAATGTGACAAATATTTGTAAGCCTCCTTTATTTATAAAGTTGCAATGGATATATTAAAGATTGAGGGTGAAATTACAGAGGTCCCAAATGATAGGATCCCAAAGAACAATGATCCTACCATTTTCCCCCATTGAATTATTATGAATAAGTTTCCAATTATTAAGGTTACTGATTCTAAACGAATCAATGTTTTTATCTGATAATTTGTGACCTAAAATGCCTACTAAAGATGGTTTATGGGAAAACAGTAAATATGAAAGGTCTAATTTCCTCTTAGGAGAATTAAGACCTCCAACATCCCAAGTAATTATATTCATAATTATAAAATAAGATATAAAGGATATTAAAAGGATACAATAGCAGCTAAATCAGGATTTTGCTGCTTATTCCCAAGCTTTCAGTAGTTTTTTCTCCGTTCCTTTCACATTCTTTTTTATCCTGAACTTTGAGAAATTCCTCCCATTTTGGATTTTTAATAATATATTTCTTCTCAAAAAGTTTGGAATTAGGAGTTGGACTGTCTTCTGTATTTTTATTCATAATTTCATGTATAGACTTTTCCTGGCCTTTTTCCTTTTGTTTTTGAGAGGAGAGGAGGGGACAGAAGAGACGAGTAATCCAGCGTTCTCCAGCATGGATTCGGGCAGAGCAGAACTTTCTGAGATGCTGTTTTTTGAGATTATTTGATGATTTGAATCTTTGTTTTGATGAATTGAAACCATGTCTGTAATTATAATTGCTTTCTCCTGAAGGGGGGAGGAAGCAAGAACTGTTCTTTATAATCCCTTTTGTAATGAGCCTGATTACTTTTATCTATCTGAGAACTGCCATGATGATCTGAAAGGGCAACTGTCTCAGTCATTTTCTGATCAGTATCCATGGCTACATTAAAAATTAGGGCCTTTACCTTATTATTTCTTGATAAAGCTTGTGGGATAATACTCTCTGATTGCTCAGTCATTTCAGTAAGATTCTTTTCAACATTTCCTTTTGGAGCCATCATGCTCAAATTATTTTCAAAAATTTGTAAATGATTTTCAGAGACTAAGTTGTTTACAGAAATATCATTACCAGGAGAGATCTTTTCCAGCAGTTGATTTTCTTGATTTTCATCTCTTTCGATTTCTGAATCAACCGAAGAATTTTTATCCAAATTATTATTAGAAGACTCTTTTTCTTTCCAAACTGTTTTCCAAGAGCAAGAATCTGAGAGGTGTCCAAAGCAAGCACATTTCTGACATCTAGGAGGAATAAATTCATATTCGAGTTTTTGTTTGATGCTTTCTCCATTGTGCATGGAAATTAATGCAAGATCAGGCAGCTCGTCTATGGCCTTTATCTCGACTAATATTCTGGCATAGCTAAGGCGAGTCTCCTTTGCTGTAGGCTCGTCTAGTTTTAGTGGTTTACCCACTACACTAGCTATGGCAGCAAAAAGCCTCCTTATCCCATAATCTAAGTTTTAATTCGGGCAACCTAATCCAGATTGGATAGGTAGAGAGAAGGTCGCGATCAAGAATTAGATTCTTGTCCCATCTTTTCAAGATAATTAATTTGCCATTGATAAAGAATGGGCCATTTTGAGTTACTTTGCTGCAGTCTTGCTCCATAGAAAATCTGATGATGAAGAAGCCGTTGTTTTTTGTAAAGATTTCAAAATTACCAACAGGGTTCCAAGTTTTAGAAACAAAATTCCTGAAATGATGATAGTATGGACGAGCTCCATAAACATAAGCAATAATAAAGTTACTCTATTTATTCTCAGTCCTTTTACTTATTTCCTCTTTAACGACCACTATTTTCTTATCTCCCAGTTTAATGGGGGCAGAATAGCTTAGATTAGTATTATTGCAGAAGCCACCGTTCTTGACTAAATCCGTCCAGGAAGAAGCTGACTTTGTAGAATTGAATGAGGCAGATGGTTGAGTTCTTGGTGGCTTTGATATTTGGCTGGATCTTGATTGCCTATTGAGTGGATTTGGATACGATCTCTGTCCTATAGACATGGATCTATCCGATGATCTATCCGATGGAATAACTGCTGATCTATGCGAAGGGATCTGAGATTTTGCAGAACTATTTCTGCGTCGATTCTTAACTATTTGAAAGCCATCCTCATCCTGATCACAAGGCTTATCTTTTGGATTAGAAGGAGGTGGGGGAATGAGAGAAGGATTGAGAAGGTAAGGGGAAGCTCTAGAACTCTGATCAGGATTATTTTCAAAAATTGGGTTATTTTTGATAATCATGGATGCCATTTTCATGATTGCAAACTATTGAATTGAATTATCTCAATAATCATTTATTTTATCTGTATGGACCAGGAGAAGCTCTTTTCACATTTGTGGCCTTTTCTGGCTTCTAATCAAGTTTCTTTCTATTTTTAACATAAAAAAGAGGTGTGAACGTTTTCTGAATAAGCAAAGCCGTTGACATACACACCATTGTTAAGTAGACAGAGTGATTAAATAAATTTTGTTGTTATATGCCAAAATTTAATTAAAGACCCTACAAATTTCTCCCCATCTAGATTAATGTCCCGTTCAGTCCGGCGGTAGTTAAGATAACCCAACAACCTTATAAACAAACAATTCAAAATATGTAGTCTCCTACAGATATTATATTAAGAAATTATCAAAGATAAGCAAATTATACAGACATGGAAGATTTCAGCTTCCCTACAATCAAAACAAGAGAAGAAGAACCATTCCCTCGATTTGGAACATCTCAAATATGGTACCGCAGAAGCTTCTCATCTGCTGAAGAAGCCGCTAAAGTTGCAGATAAATTAAGTGGATTCTCGCCTGCATTGAGTGATACTGGAGAAAACATGGATATGCTATGGGAGGAATTCAACGATGAGTTGAAAAAGAAGGATATGAAGCACCATATGAAGTCTGGTTCAGTTGAAGAGTTCTGTGTGCCGAAGAGAAAGAGCAGCTTGCGCTCTCATAAAAAGCCTGGGTTGATTGTGATGATGAAGGTTCTCAAGAAGTTGTTTTTGGTTCAGAAGAATGGTATGTCCAAAAAGGTCAGGGATGTAAATTAGTTTTATCTTCAAATTGAGATGTACAGATTGCGATATAGGCACAGATAGGAAATAATTGATGAGCAAATGATATTATCTGTACTTTTAGTTCACTTTCTGAGCTTCTTTTGCATGTTTACTGAAACAAGAAATAACAAAATTTTAATGCGATTCTATCGCAGTTTACAGATTCTTAGTAAACAAATCATACAATAGCAAAGTAGTTATAAAAGCCAATGAAACATGTAAATTATAGTTTAACATCTGTAGAGTTGTAGATGGAGTGTTTTAGTGTTAATGATCCGACCTCATATGAAGAATTGATTCAAAACTGTAGATCATATGTGCATGTTACGAAGTTCACTCTACATGATACACCGCTTCATGGACAAATGTATACTAGTGGATACTTCATACCTTGTTCACTTGTCCAGTTGATATTCCTTATCTGTTCAGTGAAGCTGAGATGTTACTGACACTAAACTCAACATAATCGTAGCAATCAACGAGAGTTTTAACAATGAATCAAGTACACCATAGTAGAAATATCTAATGGATTTCTGTTTTCTGACCTATTCTAAGAAAATATGCACCAGAGCCAAAACATAAGATAACAACTTGACCACTTTATGGAGTTTATTTAGAAGAATATAATTTTGGTTTATTGTCATGTTTCACTTTTTTGCCGGTAAAGTTTTTAACACAAAAGTCGACATTAATTCCTCTGTCCTCAAAAACGATGTGCTCCATATCGACTTTGAAATCCAACTGTTTATTTTGAGTGCTGGTTCTCTGCTATTTAATTTTTGATACAAATAATGAATGGTTGTGATTTAGAGGAAATATGGAACATACAATTTGAAATAGAAAAATTGACATCATGAAAATCTATTTAATACAGCAATCGGTTTTTATTTTGAAATTAATGGGCTAAAAAAGGGTAAACATACAACAACAATGCAGATTGAATTGGTTATCACTCTCTAACTAAATACAAAAATTGCATGAAAAAAAACAGCACATTTTCATTGCTATGATTTTACTGCAACTGAATGAAGAAAGATAATCTTCAAACATTTAGTGTAAAAGAATACGCCTGTAACCCTCGGTATGCAGCAACTCAACTACCCACTTTTTTGCATGTATATTCATCATTGGCTAGCTGAAATCTTCAATCAGGCAAACACGCTACAACTACTAACAAATAAAGCGAAGGAACAAGCTTCTCTTAGCAACAAAGTAAAATGATCGAACAAAACTTTAGTGTCAGCAAGTATGAGAATAGAATGCTCATAGATATCTCAGATTTTTCACAACTTGAAGACCAAAGTCAAGTTCCTCTTTGCATGTAGTGCATGATATTGTGCACTTCTTCTACAAAGTTGTTTTGTGCACGTCTCCATTTTCTTCGACCAACAGAAAAGGCCTGACAACCAAAGTGACGAAAAGGGCAGATGGGAGCAACTAGTTAATCGACAATACCAATTTCAAATACTGGAAAACGGAGGGACACGATTGAATTTCCAACCTTGATGCAGTGGTCTTGAAACCAATCCAATAATAAGAAGAGATCGTGTGGAGGTGCAAAGAAGCAGCAAAGAAGATTCGACCAAGAAGGAGAAATGAGGCAGAAGCAGCGGTTGCTTCAGTAAACGCTTCAGTCGACTGATAGAGTTTGCCGATCGGCTGAAACCCATTCCAGTCGACTGGGTTTTTGCCCGGTTTGAACCCAAGAAATCTATTATGCTTGGAGCCGACTGATGGTGGTAATTCTGAAGGAATTTGGGGTTTGAATTTTGAAGGGCAGTTTTATATTTTTCAGCCGTGTTGGAGTTTTCATCGCAGATCCAGCATATCTTCTGCGTATATTTTGATCCAACAATAAAAAGATCATACCACTTAAAGCTAATGATCATTGACGATCTTAGGTTTATTGTTGTATTTATCCGATTGAAAAAAGATAATTTTATTGCTTCTTCTTCTCTACATTTAGTGTCCAAATTGAAATTTATCTTGTAACTTTTTTCTTGTGGAGTAATAAAGACCTTCCCTCCTCAGAGTGAACATACACCATCTTGAGATAGTGGAGCCACCAATAAATCTCATGTGATTTATTGTTTTCTATTTGTATTTTTGTGATATTTGCTGCTTGTTTGGAATATTAGTCTTTTATTTGTTCTATCTTACCGGCGACACGTTCCACTTGTTATTTGGCTGCATTAAGGTTGGTTTGGATGAATTGAAATTTTCTCAAACAGTCTACTATTAGAGCAAGGTTGGTTGATAAATAGAAGGTGTTTGAAGGTATAATAAGAGATGAATGTATCCTAATTGATGCAAGATCCAATATTAGAGGATCATATGTTGCATCAGGATCTTAGTTGGGATTAGAGAAGTGGAACAAGGATAAGGACTTCGAGAAGTGACAATGGAGGATGAAGACTATTCTAAGGAGCAATATGGTTTATCTGGTAGTGTTTTGACATTGAAAAGTTACCAGGTGATGTTTCATCAATGGAGGAGGATATGGAAGAATGAGTGTATACTACTATACAGTTGGCCGTGGAAGAGAATGTTTTCTTGAAGATCAGCAACGAAATCATTACAAAAGGAATTTGGACCAAGTTGAAAAATATGTACATGAAAAAATTATTCAACAACCGTTGGATTTTGCTGAGGATATTTTTCACCATGAAGATGAGAGAGGATACTTTAGTGAAGGCACGCCTTACTTTCTTCGATGATCGTTTGATAAAGATATAGACTAGATTTGAATGTGGCTGAAGAGCAGAAGATGATGGTTCTTTTTATTCCCTTTCGGAGCATTACACATGTTTCGCTAACAGTATGATATATGGGAGAAACACTTTTGACAGTAGAATATGTGAAGTCGGGTCTTTAATATGAAGAATTGAGGGAGTAGATGAAGGAAATGGGTAAAGAAAGTGGAAGGAGTAGTAGTCATGATCTATGCATTGAGAGAGGAAGAGAAGAGAAGAAGAGTTGGAATCTTAAAGGGCATTCCAAGTCTACAATGCTCGAAAATGGTTGAAGAGAAAAGTCAAAAGATAGAAAGTGCCACCAGTATAAGAAACTATGCCATTGGAAAAAATATTATCTGGACTTGAAGAGAAATACTGAGAATGGATCTTCACGATTGCAGTGGAGTAGACTGTACTTGACGGTGTGTTGACTAAAGTAGTATCGGATGTATTAGACAATTGGGTGGTTAATTTAGAGACCATATAATGCCTGATAGGGATTACTTTATCCCCTTCACTGGAAATGAGGGAAGTGCAATTCTTATGAGAAATGATGATGGTTGTAGAGCCATGGAAGAGGGTACGCGGATTCAAATGATTGATGACATGATACGCACTTTGACAAGTGTCCGCTATGTTCCAATTCTTCAAAAGTCATTGATATTTTTGGAATAGTTGACATCCATCGGATGCAAGGTGGCTATAGAGAATGATAGTTTGAAGGTATCCGGAGGTGCACTAGTTGTATTATGCAATCTGTCTATGATGAAGGGGATCATAATATTGGGAGTCTTGTGTTGGTGTAGATAGTTTGCATGCTTTGGATGCCTCTAGACTTTGACATCTCATATTTGACCATATTTCGAAAAAAGGACTTGGAGTTGCTTCGCAGAAAAACGATGATCAAATGAGAAAACTTCAACAAGTTAGATTTCTACAAGGAGTGTGTTTTAGGAAAGCAGACGATGCATCTTTTGGAGTTGGAGTTCATAGATCATAGAGAGTCCTGGATTATGTGCATGTAAATGTCCTTGGACCAGTAGCTACTTCTTCCCTTAGGGGTGAAGTATTTTATTTTGTTTATCAAAGTATTTTCTCAAAAAGTGTGGATGTACGTGTGATGAAGGTCAAATCAGAAAGCTTTGATATGTTTCATTCTTGAAAGGCACTAGTTGAGAATTAATCATAGGGAGTTTCTCGATTTTTGTAAGTTGCATGGTATTCATAGACATTTCATTATTAGGGATGATTCTCGATTCAATAGGGTTGCTGAAAGGATGAATCAAACTCTACTTAAGAAGACTTGATGCTTCATATTGATGGCGGGCTTATCTAGTGGCTTTAGTGTTGAAGCTTTTTTGACCGAAACATATATTATAATTCAAGTTCCATAATCAAACATAGAAGGGATGATTTCAAAGAAGAAGTGGAGAGGTAAACCGGTATATCATGGCTATTTTTGTATTTCTGGTCGTCCTATGTATATACACTATACAGGTTATGATAAGTTAGAGGAAATAATGTATTTTTGGGATATACGGATGGAATCCAAGGATATCGAATTTTGAACCCTATTGATAGGAAAATTATGCATTACGGACATGAAACATTTGATAAGTTTGTAATGTTCAAGTCCAAGGAAGATTTACCCACAACATTAGTTGACTCTAACAGGCCTAAGGAGATGGAAGAAGTTCCTACATTTCTAGTAAAGTTATAGCTGTCGTTGTTTGATATGAAGATGCAGTTGATAAGACATTGCAGAAAAGTCCATAAGTACCATCTAACAGTGTTGGTGATTTGCGTGAAGCTAGAGGAAGTTCAGTTCAAGAGGAGATGAAAGGAGTTTAGGGGATGTTATACCTACTCGAACCCATTTATATGGTTATTAGGCCATCCAAGGTATAGTGATTGATAGTATTAAAACCTTAGCTTTGATGGTCAATTTGACTATGCCTTACATGTGGTTCATGATAAGCCATTTGACCTTGAAGAATCTATGAAGTCTAGTGATAGCACGAAGCGAATCTGTTCTATTAATTAGGAGTTAGAATTGTTAAGAAATAACAAGACTTGGAAGTTGGTACCACCTCCTGAATGAAGTCGAGCCATAAGATTCATGTGGGTGCTCAAAGTGAAGGACGATGAAGGATGCAAGGCTATACTAGTTGCCAAAGGGTTTTCGTAGAGGAATGGATTAGAGTATGATGAGATATTTACTTCTATAGCTAGACATACCTCCATCTGGATTTGTTTGTCATGATTGCATTTTATGACTTAAAGTTGGAGAAACTTGAGGTGATGACCGCTTTCGTGCACTATCGCACCCCGAATTTCATGTCTCCATTTTTCAAAATAAAATTACACATTTTCTTAACTCAATTACTAATTATACATATGCATAATTTTATTCAGTTTGTTGACTTTTAAACTTTATCAAATGCGACGGAAACGTCGAACGAAAAATTCCCATTTTTCATAAATAAAAACATCGATAAAATCTAATAAATTTGTTAAAAAGAAGGGTCGTTACAAATCCATCCCCTTAACAAAAATAGTATCCTTGCAATTTACAATATAAGTATCTACGAAATTTTCCGTGCTGCTGGGGAGATTCAGTCGTGCCTCCTCCTTCCACTTCATAGGCTGAATATGGCCAACATGTTCCAGTCAGTCTGGTCTTGGATCGAACTCCTTCTAATTTTAGAGTTCTTCTTAATCCACTGGAGAGAGCTTCTTCCATGATTTCTGCTAAAGTCTTGCACAACATCTGCCTACATCATGGCATTTTGGAGAAAGATGTGTGCCTTCTAGAGAATGATGAATTTGCCTACATGCCGCCTCCGGGATATACTGCTTGTCATCGGTATATGTGCTTGAATGGAGCAGTGCTCCCCTTCAACGAATTTTTGAGAGAAACCCTTCCGAACTCGAGAAACGCTTAGTTCCAGATTCATCCGAACAGATACGCTATTCTAACCTGTCTATATGTTCTTTTCATGGGGATTCTCAAGCGAGCCCTGAGCTTTGATGAGTTAAGATATTTTCTCTCGTTCAAAAGAAGAGATGAGTGTCCATCCTTGGTTATGATTAAGGCCTAGAGAAACTGTATGATTGTGTTACAACTGCAAAGCAATTTATCTCAATTCAAGACGTAATACTTCTTTGTTAGATGTCTCGAGGGATTCAATCGTATCTGGACGATGGGTGTATGTTCTTTTTCTCACTTAAAGAGCTTCGATGTGTTTCTATGGAATTTCTAAATAGTCAAATACTTTCTATAGTTATCCCAAGGCCGAATAAGGACTTTTATTTCAATGAAACATTCCGAACCCCGAAGGCTGTCGATGGCGAGGAGTGATCTGTTAAATTCTTCCTAATAGGGCTTTTGTATCCTGGGAGATCTGTAGTCCCAGATGAGGTCCCATCCCTTCTCGATCCTGGATACGTACGCGATCCACTTCTTCGTCCCTTGGTTCCAAGGAGGGTATTTTTCAAGAGAGGGTAGGCTTGTTCGACGAGTCGACCAAAGAAACTCATGGGAGAAAAGGCGCCGCGACCGAAACCATTTACTCGGCTAGAATTCCTTTGATTCCAGAAGAAGAGGAAGAGGAGTTTAATCAAAGAGAAGGCAAATCCACGAAAGAGATAGAAAAGGAGGAGGGTAAGATTAGGAGCCGTAGCGATGAGTCGTCCTTCAGTGACGATGATGAGCTCTATGCAGAATCCAACGATGGAGATCCTGAATCATGCGACAAGACTTTAGGGATGAGTCCGTTGTTCCAAGCTCACCTCCTCCAGACGTAAGTGATAAAGATGATGCTCCTGAAGTTAAACGACATTGAGATTCTCCGATTAAAGATACTGGTATAGACTTCAGAGATTTGAGCAATGTTAAGTCGATTTTGACGAGCTCATAGGGAAGACTTCAAGTTTAAGGAGGTGCCTCCCCGTCCGGGCTATGTTTCACCTGAAGTTAGTCCAATTCCTTCCACGACACCTGCCAAATCGGGTTTGTGACGATCTTTCGGCCATCACCAGCCTCGTGAAATAGAGGAGGAATGGAGGAGGAGAAAATATTCAAAGGTTGAAGCTTATCGTTGAGATAAGAGGGAACAAGGTCGAGTGTACAATGAAGGATATGAGAAAAGAAAGGCTTTCGATGAGCGAGAGGAGCTATACTAGAAGTCAAAAGTTGATCGTGGCTCTCACTCTTCGGAACAACAGGCTTTCGGCTTTCGCTCGAGCACCTGCTTCAATCGGTCCTGAAATCTCAGTTTCTTCTGTCTTCATTCCAACCTTGTCTCATGTTCCCTCATCCCATGTGGTGCTTGCCTCCAGTTCTTTACGCCCGCACAGGAGATCTGCCTATGTTCTTTTGTCCGGTCCTCCTAGGCTGGAAGCAACGCTCCTCGGGTGGTTTTTAAAGGGAGTTAAATTTGATCACGATCTTCATCAAGTTGGTAAAGATACATACATGCCTCACCTTCAGGCAATCCAGAATGATTTAGAGCAGGCCGATGGATGGGAGAAACTATGCAAACAACTAGCGGACATGAACCGCAATAACTATCAAGAAATTCTCTCCTTCGAATCGGAGAAGGATGAGTATGAGAAATCGTTGGCGGAACACGATGCCAAAGTCAAGCGGTTGGAAGAAGAAAGAGATGCGGTGCTTCGACAAAGAAAGAATAGCACCAGCTTACTGAAAGAGCTAAAAGAGGGTCATGAGAGAATAGACATCGTCTATAGGGACAAAAGTAGGAAGGCGCATGCAAAAGAAGCCAAGTTAAAAGAGGAGGTGGTAGCTTGTAGCACGACGATTGAGGTTTAAAAGAAGAACATTTCCAACCACGGCCTTATCCTAGAGGGGAAAAATGAACGATTGAAGAATATGAAGAAGTCCTGTTGTCATGCGATAAAACCATCTCCGACCAAGCTGAGACAATCACTAGGCTCCAGGATCAAGTTGCACAGCTTAACGCCGATAAAGCTCGGGTCGAAGTTAAAAAGGCCGCCGTTACGGCGGACTATATAGAGCTTCAGAACACCTTTTAGAGAAGGATGGAGAAGATGGATGAGATCATCTTGAACTTTTATGTCAACTCTCTATTGCACCAGGGAGTCTAAGTTACTTGGGTCCTAATTTCCTGCGCACTATCGTCGTGGTTTGGGAGGAAATCTTGACCTATTTCAATGATAAGGGGGATGTTTATACTGAGCGAGAGATAAAGAACACTTATCTTAATGAAGAATCAAAGAAAGCGTTTCTAGAAGTTTGGTAGATTTCGCAAATTGAAAGGGAGAAGGAGGGTCTTGATGCTACTACGACAACGACTGTCGAAGCAATATTGGAGCCTTATATTTCCAGTCCTGGCGAATTATTGAGGCTGCCCTATGATCCACCGACATGTTCTGGGCTTGAATCTTCTTCGTGGGTTGTGGAACCGTCCAAGGAGGGAGAGGGTGGTGAGTATGAGGTTGACATTATAGGTCACTTCTCCTATGTAGGTAATCTCGTTGCTTCTCCCGAGCTCGAGAAATTTCAACTCATGTCGCAAGAGCAAGATGAACTTAAAGCTTTCATTTTTGATCTTATACGTCTGTCCTCTTTATCTGTCGATCCTCCGGTTTATCCGGTGCATGGACCTGTTGCTATCTCAATTGCGTCCATGTTCATCTCTATAGCTACTCAAGTTGACATGTACGTGTCCGGCTCGCAGCCGAGGTCGGATTCTATAGAGGGTGATTTCATGGTGGCCGAAGTTCGGGAGTATGAGATTCATATAAAGCAGCCATGCAAATCTCAACAACAATTAGTTTCTATCAAGAAGGAGAAAGTTGAAGCGATAAAGTCCTCCAAGAGCTCTCGCAGATCTCGGAAGCACAAGACTAAAGGGGAAACTTCCAAGAACGTTAAAGAGTAGGAAGAAGATATCATCACCGAGGATGCAGTTGACGTTACCAGCAGCGATACCACTCACGAGGTGAAGTAGAAACTTTAGACGTAAGGTGGGAAGGGGAGTAGTGGAAAAAGGCGTTGAGAAGCTTGGACGATGGTTAATCTGATTTTGAGTCATTTTTTATTGTTTTGTTCAAGTGCAGAGTCTACACTCACTGCTTTTGTTGCGTTATCTATATTTTTTATTTTGTTGGCCGGTATTGTGGGGGCGGTATTGTGTGGGTATGGCCCCCACATTTTGACCTTGTATGGAAAAGAGTTATAAGTAATACATTGCTGATATTTTGACTGTAACTTCACTTGTCTGCTTATCTGTGTTCTATGCACTTATCTCTACTTTTCTTACTTCTATTTTATTTTATCTAGCCTTGTGATTACTGCAAAAAAAAATTGTCTAAAGTAATAGAACTTCTGAATTATTATCGTTCTTTTTTTTTGAGTGTTTCTACTTGAGTACCGATGTACGCCCCCCAGTTCATAGGGTTGTTTACCACAACCACTTGGCAAACGACTGATGACTTATGATTCAAATAGTCTGCATACAAAACCTTGGAATTATACTAGTTACTGTTTGATTTTCTTTAAGTTTCACAATTTTAGTATATAGTTCGTGTTTTTATGCAATTTGGAAAAGTGTGTAGCACATGTGTGTTAGAGATGTGCATAACAATGTAAGTTGAGTGCAGAATATATAGTAATACTTATTCACATTTTTTCTTAGGAATTTTGCAGTCCTCAAACACACGCTTCATTGCTTAGAGCATGCACAATGTATGATTTAACTATAGATAGCTAAACGTTATCCACATTAAATGTTATATTTAATCATTCGATGTCAACAGTTGGAGTTTTCTGCCGGTTTTTAGCACTTCAATTTTGTTGGGTTCATGCCCCTTACTCCTGATAATGGGAGTGGGTTGATCTTCGTCATTCCTGTGATGAATAAGTTTCCCGGTATTGCTAGGATAATTCTCAAACTTAAAATTGTGCACAGCTTTATAGGATGCGTGGCTTTTAATACTTCTCAATGTTGCCTACCTTCGTGCAACGTGAGGAGTTTATATTTTAAGAGCGCGATTTCATAGCTCGAAGATTTGGTGCATGGCTTACGGGATGCATGGCTTTTTATGCTTTTCAATATTTCCTATCTTCGAGCAACCTGAGGAATTTATGTTTTAAGAGCATGATTTCACGATTTGGAGTGTTAGTGCGTGGTTTACAGGATGCACGACTTTTTATGCTTCTCAATGTTGCCTATCTTCGGACAACGTGAGGAGTTTACATTTTAAGACCATGATTTCACATCTTAAAAAGTTAGTGCGCTGCTTATGGGATGCACAACTTTTTATTTGAGCCTTCCCGATGCCACCGGGGCAACACATGCTCTTAGAATGAAGGGATCGGGTTCCACTGATTTAACGGTTTGAGTCGATTTGCTTCCACCGACCCGACGGGAAGGTAGGGCGTATATGAGCGTGATTCCACTTTATCAAGTAGCAATTACATGGTTTTGAGTCGAATTGACCCCGTCGACACAGTAGATTACTATTGTGAATGTAGTTTTGTTGGTTCAAAAAGAAAATTAATATTATTAAGGAAAGTTGGGCAAGTTTTTGCCTATTTACGATGCCCTCGGCATCTCGGGATGGCATATTTACGTAAGGTAGTTTTCAGGTGAAGTAACGGAATAGCGATTCGCTGTTCCATGCTTTGGAAATTTGGATTCCGTCCACGGTTGTCAATTTGAAAGTTCCGTCCCTTAGCTTTTTATTGATCACATAAGGCCCTGCCCGATTTGGTTCGAAGGCTCCCGGCACGGGATAAACTCATTTGAGGACGAGGTCTCCCACTTTGAAGGTTTGGTTGTGAACTTTAGAGTTGAAGTATCACACGATCCTTTTTTCGTAGGTGGCAGTACTCAACTCGGCTTCTTCCCTTTTTTCATTAATCATATCCAGTGATTCGAGTAGGAGCTACAGTTTTGCTTCTGATTAAAAAATTTCCTTCGATGAGAGGAGACTTCTAGTTCGATAGAAATCATTGCTTTTGAGCCATATGCCAAGTTGAACGGAGTGTGACCGGTTGACGCTTTTTGATAGTGGACTTGAGAATCTTGTTTATTGCTTCCGCTTACCCGTTCGCTTGCGAATGAGCGACTACGAAAATCTCTTCTCAATTCGAAAGCATTTGCGGAAGTTTTTGAACTCAGCGCTTTCGAATTGGGTTCCATTGTCAGTGATAATTTTCTATGGCGCATCAAGCCTGCAAATAGTGTTTTTAGTAACAAAATTAATGACATTCTTTGTAGTAATGGTGGCCAGCAGTTTTGCTTCGGCCCATTTCATGAAAAAGTCAACAACAACTATTGCATATTTATCCCCTTCTTTAGCTATCGGCAGTCGGCCAATCAAGTCGATTCCCCATATTGCAAATGGTAACAGACCGATCATTTATGTTAACTCTGTTGAGGGAGTTCCTTTAGTTTTGTTGAATCTTTGGCAACAATCACACCGTCTAGCATTGTCTGCTGCATCGCGGTTTATTGTAGGCCAGAAGTACTCATACTGGAGAACTTTCTTTACATGGGTTTTCCTCCCAGTATTGCTTCCATATTCGGCTTCGTGCACTTCCTTCAGGATCCGTCGAGCTTCGTCATCGGTCACACATCTAAGAAGCGGGGTTGAGAATCCCCTTCGGTAGAGTATCCCATCTTTTATTATGAATCGTGTGCCTTCCGAAGAAGCTTTTTCAGTTGATTCCGGTCAGTTAGAAGGGTCCCTTTAGGAAAGTAGTCCTTAATTGGCATCATCCATGTTTTCGGTTCGGCGATGGTCTCAAGAATCCAATGGACGTCCATTTCATCTATACTCGGGGCAGTTAGAGTCTCAACCAGGAGTAGTCCCAACGATTGAGCTTCTTCGGAGCTTGCCAGTTTAGCTAAGTAGTCAGCCTTTGTTTTGCTCCCATGGAATGTGAGCAATGGTATAATGTTCGATGCCACTCAGCAACTGTTGTACTTCTTATTGATATGAGGTAAGGTTCTCCCCTCAAGCCTGGTACTCATGGTAGACAACTAGCTGGGAGTCGTGGTGGATGTGGACGGACTTTATCCTGAATTCATTCATAATTTTCAACCCTGCTATCAATGCTCTATTTTCATCTTCATTATTTGATGTAGGGAATTTCAAGCGTAAGGCGTAGCAAATGGCTCGTCCTTCAAGGGTTTCAAGCACTACCCCACCCCTGAATAGAGTTTGTTAGATGTGCCATCAAAAAAAAGTTTCCATTGCATATCCACTTCCAATGGTGTTTCTTCTTCGTCATCCCCTATGGTAAACTCGGTGTTGAAATCTGCCAACGCTTACCCATTGATAGCCTTTCTCGTATGGTAAGTAAGATCATATTGGCTCAGTTCGATGTTCCACTTGTGAAGTCTTTCGAAAGACTCAGGTCAGTATAGTACTTGCTTCAGAGGCTGATCAATTAGTACTTTGATTGGATATGCTTGGAAATATGGTTGTAATTTCCTAGACGCGATCAGGAGGCAATACGCTAGCTTTTCCAGCTTTGGGTAATTTTTCTCGGCTCCGGTAAAATGGTTGCTAATGTAGCATACATGACGTTGGATTGTCGCTTCTTCACACACAAGGGCAGCTCAATGCATAAGGTAAGATTGCTTGGTAAATGAATAGGTCATCTCTGTCCACTGGCTTTGATAGGATCGGTGGGGCTTCCATGTGTCACATCCATTCTATAAATACAGTTTGACATGCCTCACTCCATTTGAAGTTTTTCTTTCCTTTTTTTAATGTTTCAAAGAATGGTATGCGCTTGTCGGTGGCTTCCAAGATAAACCGACTTAATGCTGCGACCTTCTCAATCAAGCTTTGCAATTCTTTCTTGTTCTTCGACGCTTGAACTTCTCGTAGGGGAGTTATTTGCTCTGGATTTGCTTCAATGCCCTTGGCACTTACTATGAATCCTAAGAACTTTTCGGAGGCTACTTCGAAGTGACATTTGAGTGGATTGAGTTTCATTCCATACTTCCAGAGTATTTCAAACATTTCAGCGAGAGTATCCAGTTGATTGGTAGCTACTCGCGATTTGACCAACATGTCATCCATGTAAACTTCCATGGTTTTCCTGATTTGATACTTGAGCATGGTATTTACCAATCTTTGTAGGCTGGCGCATCATTTTTAAGCTAAATGGCATATTACCATGTAGCTGTATAGTCCCAGATCGGGGATGAAGACGGTGTTTTCTTGTTCAGGTTCATCATCGAGATCTGGTTGGACCTTGAGTATGTATCCATAAATGATAGCAATTGGTGTCCCGCCATCCCATCCACAAGCTGGTCAATTTTTGGCAAGGAAAGCTTTCTTTCGGGCAAGCCTTATTTATGTCCAAGTAGTCGATGCAGGTTCACCACTTCCTATTGGTCTTTTTGACTAAGACCGGGTTAGATACCACTTCGAAATAAGCTGCATCACAGATAAAACTGTTGTCCATTAGCTTGTCTACCTCTTCTCTTAACGAGTTGGACCATTTAGGGCCTAGGTTGTGCCTCTTTTGCTTTACTGGTGTGAACTTGGGTTCAATATTGAGCGCGTGGCATGCAATTTCTAGTGATACCCCACACATATCGAAATGCGCCCAAGTGAACACATCTAAGTTGGCATGAAGAAATTTCATAAGCTCCAATCACATCTTGTTTCCAAGATGCGATCCAATTTTTAAGACTCTTATGGGCATCCATATCGACTAGGATGGACAATGTCAATTTTACAGGTGCTGCCTGATCTTTCCCTAAACATTTTTTTCTAAGGTCCATACCTTGTCGAATCAGCTATGGCCCCCGAGCCAGGGGTAGCTCTGTAGTTGCAATTCAGAAGCTTCACATATGTGGAGTGTTCTCCCTACATCCCTTCTTTTTTCTATTCTTTTAGATTCACGTAACTCTACAATGTAACATTCTCTGACGGTGCATTGATCTCCTTTGACCACCCCAATTCCTTTTGTCATTGGGAACCTCATGGTAAGGCACCATTGGGCCAAAGCGACTATGAAATCAGCCAGGGTGAGTCGTCCCAATAAGGAGTTATACACGGAAGTTTCGTCCACAATTACGAAGGTTTGAATGAGGTTGACTCTTCGATCACCCTCTCCAAGCTCGACCGGCAAGGCAATTGTCCCTATGGGTTGTTTGGGTTCACTAGTAAACCCTTGGATTTTTGTTTGGCATGCAGACACGCTTTTCATGCCAATCTTCATTTGGTCAACGGTACGTTTGAAAAGATTATTGACAAAACTGCTGTTATCGATCAATACTCATCGGATCACAATGGGTCTGATTCCTACTTTCACCACCATTGGATCGAGGGTTGGAGCTTCGATTCCTTCAGTATCTTGATTTTTGAATACAATATTATCATTCAAGATTTTCTGCTGCTTGGATAGAACCCTATTTTCGATTGTGAGACATGATTCCTTCGGAGCGTGCTTTAGCGAACTTGCATACCTCTCCATCTCTTCCCAAACTCTCTACATGGGATATGGGCCTCCAGATATCATTCTAATGATGAGTCTCTGGTCAGTTCGCATCGATCCCTCTACACTGGTTTTGGCTTGGTTTCTTTAATTCCTAGGGGCTCGAGGAGCCGCAGGCTGGTAAGGATTCTGTGATTTTCTCACGTATTGCTGAAGCTTGTTCTCCTGAATCAGCTCTTCAATCAAGTTCTTTAGGCAGTAGCAATCGTTTGTGTTGTGATCTTGCGTCTTGTGGAAGTGGCAGAACTTCCCTGAGCGCTTCTGTTGTTTGATTGCTTCCTTCTTATGGATTTTACTATATTCCCCAGTCCCTTGTGTCACGAGATAAATGTTTTCCAAAGTTTCCTTGAGAGGAGTGTAATCTTCAGGCCTGAAGACTTTAAGGCATTTATTGTTTCCATTTTTCTTTTTTGAATTCCGATTCTTCCTTTCCCGATTTCCATTTTCCCTGTGATTCCTTCAGCAGTTTCGAAAGTATTTGTGTTCTGGTTCATCGCCATGTAACTCTGCCCGACATTCATCGGTTGCATGCCAAAAGACTTTCTTTCTGGCTTCTACTCCTCCTTCAATCTCAAGTATTGACTTGCTTTGCGATTGAAATCCTTCATTTTAGTGTGTTTCTTCTTTTTGATCCACTTCCCGAATTAAGTTTCGGGACGAATGGCATGGACCGTCTATGAAAACTATGTCCTCATTTGGATTACTCACCTCTGTCACTATGGTATTGAACCAGTTGCTGAAAGACTTCAGTGACTCGTTTCGTTTCTTGAATTGTTAGGATAAGGACATCATGTCTTTGGGTTGCGCGGTATGGGGCCTCAACTGATTGAGGAATCTTGTTGCTAGTTGGTCGAAAGTGGAGATGGATCTTGGAAGAAGCCTAGTGAACCACATGGAAGCAATTCCTTCCAGAAAGATGGGAAAACATCTACACTGAACAGCCTTCGAAGACTTTGCTTCGTCCATGTACCAATTATACTTGTACTAAGGGAGTTTTGGGTCTTTTGTCCCATCATAGGATGGAATAGTTGGCATCATGAAATTTTTCGGATAATGCCCATTCTAGATCTTATTAATAAAGGGAGTCCAACTTGGTGTAGATCCCAATTCATCATCTCTTCTATTTTGATTCTCGTCCAACAATCGTTTAACCATATCCGCGATAAATGCCTCAGATGTCTAGTAGTCCTGGGACGGGTGTCAGTCGCTACACCAAGTATTTGGCGAGTGGGCTGAAACCTAGGCCCTCCCGTCTTTTGGAGAACCACTCCCTCGGGATCCTATTGGCTTGTGGTTGGCCTGACTATGGTAGTCTAGGCATTTTAGGTATTGTCGAATAAATTGGCATTTTCTTCCAACTTATCATCATTAAATTGTTCTCCATCGGAGTTGGAGAGGTCCATGACTGTGATATCCCGAAGTTTTAAGCAAATAAAATGTGATAATCTTCTTTTATAAATTATTTAAAATTGGCAAACTATTCTTTTAAAAAAAAATTAAATATGTGTTTTTATATATGTATATTTATGTGAGTTGATTTTAAATTGAATTTGAATTTGAATTTGAAATTCAATAGATATATATCTTAGAATAAATTGGATTTAAATAATTATATATAATTTTTATTAGTGTATAATTAGTTTTATATTATTTTCTTTAAAGGATTTTATAAATATAAATAAAAGAAATATATTAAACCAAATAGAAATTAAATATAATGTTTTATAAAAACATTTAAAAATATATTAACACATGCATAAAACAAATGTAAATTTATTATAACATGCAAATGACAAATGTAAGATAATTAAACAAGTGTCACAATTTCTTTTATTTTTAAAAATCATAAATTAAAGCTATAAATATATCTGTCTCCTCTCTTTCATTTCTTTTCTATCCTCATTTTCAAACTAAGAAAACAAAAGTCTATAAACAACTTAAAACAAGAAAAATTAATTCAAACAATAATCTTTTCAAAGAAACAACTTTTTCAACTTTTTCAACCTGAATCATCAAGCAAATCAAAGAAAATTCATCTCAGATATAAGCAGGATCAACTCAACTAAGCGAATTTCCAGTTTCAATAAGAATTCAAGCTTACTGTAATTTTCCAGTTCAATACCAAAAGTATTCCAGTTTCCACTTCTCTGTCCAAACATGTTTTCCTGGTGAGTAAACAAACTAATACTTGTTTTAATTTATTGCATGTGATGGATATATGAAATAATGATGTGATAATTGTTTGCATGAGTGAAAATTAGGCTTGCATGTTATAAACATGCAGATGGATAAGTGTGCATGTCTGGATATATATCTATATATATGTATATATGTATATATATATATATATATATATATTCATCTCTATTTTTAAGTTACAGGGTTTAAAATAAATTCAAAATTCAAAATCTCGTTATTTAATCTCTTATAGGTCGTGATATTTAAACAAGTTATGTTTTTTAAACATAAACAAAGTTTTCAAAATATTTCCAAGTAAATATAGTTTGAATATTATCTGGGAAATTAAGAAAGACGGTGGAAACTTAAAAACATGTTAAATTCAACATTATGATTCTCGAATTCACCTATATAATATGAATTGTCTTTGAAAACAAGGATTTTAAAAGAAAAATTATTATTTTTAAGTAAGTAATTTGAGTGAATTTCTGGGTTGATCAGAAATTGGGTTTTGGGGCTTTTCTTGTGATCGGAGCACTCGGGTAAGTCGGGATTACTACTTCAGGTAGCGGGAAGTTAGGCGTTCTCGGCAAAAATAGTCGTAGGTCTTATATTTCACTGAGGCGGCGGCACGGCGTAGGAATAGGGTTTAAGCATTGGGTTTGGTCGAGGCTAGAATTTTGTTTTTGCGTCGTCTATGGAGCACCGGAATTCAATGGAGGTGGTGGAAAGGGTGCGAGGTTGGTTGGCAAAGTTATGGATGGGGTTTCTTGGTTGCTTGTGGTTGGAGTCGTCAGAACAAGATGTTTCTTGATCTGTGCTTTTCTGTTCCTGTTCAATCATGAAGCTCGATTTCAATTGATTGTTTAGTTGGAAGTTTGGGTGTTTAGGACCAATGATGGAGATGGTCGACGACATGTTGGAGGTATCGACGATGGTCGGAGTGGCAAGTTTCGTCGATGCACGTGCATGATGGGTTCGTGCATCAGTGGTTTGGGGAAGATGGTTGTCTCGGGAAATGGCTCGGGGTAGCTGTGTTGTGTCAAGAGTATGGCTTCAGATCCATATGCGTGAATGTTTTCTTGTATAACATATTTTAAACTTAAAACTAAAACTAAGTTTTAAAAAGGAAAGTGAATTTTCTCAGGTCTGGGCTCGGGCACATACCGAGTTGGACTCAGGCAATATTATAAAAGTTTTAAGTTTTAAATAAAAGCAAGTTTTAAATTTAAAATGAATCTAGTTTAAACTATTTCTTAAATCGATTTCTTTACATAGTAAATGTTTAAAATAATTGATTTAAAAAAGTTATATGATTTATTTTACTTAAATTGATTAAGTTAAATTCTTAAGTTATTTTAAACTTAATTTTTAAATGTAATTAAGTAGTTAATTAAAAGATAAAATGTTTTAAATTTTTGTGTTAATGATAATTAAATAATTAATAAACATAAATGCTTGATCTTAAATTTAATTAAGATTTTGGGTAATTATATATTAATTAAATTAATGAAGTAATCAAAGAGAAATTAATTAATAATTTAGGGATTAATTAATTAATAATTAAGGGAAATAAATTAATTAATTAGAGATCTGCTAATTAAGTAATTAGAGATTAATTAATTTGTAATTAAGGATTTATCAATTAATAATTAAGTATTTATTAATTAATGATTAGGGTTAATTAATTAGTGACTAAGGTTAATTAATTAACAATTAAAGGATAATTAGTCAATAATTAAAGTTTAACGAATTAATTTATAAAAGTAATTAAAGAATGATTAATTAAACTCGATAATTAATTAAAATGGTTTGTAATTACTTAATTAAGCAGGCTTAGATAATTAATTCTTAAATGATTAATTTAATTTGAGTTAATTAAATTAATTATATATGGATTAATATGTCTTGCTTGTGGATGATTGATTGTACAGAATGTCTAGATTGATATTTATACTATGATAATCTATGATATTCTGTGATGTTATATACTTTGGATATGGATGTGATAAATATGTGTTATTTATGTGGATGAAGGCTGTGTCTATACAAAGTTCTGGATTGAATTAAATTGTTTAATCCTTAAAAAACTTGGCCTTTAAGAAATGTTTGGATTTCAGTGAGACCGAGATCGGATATTAAATTCGATTATCCGAAAACCACATCGATCCAAGTTAAACGATAGGTCGTGAAATCTCTAGTGAAGATCGAGATGAAGATTCTGAGTGCAAGGACTATTGACGTTAACTCTGAGGGTGATTCCAAAATGAGTATAACAACATAGTGCCTTCGCTTTCGTTCTAACTCGAAACGAACTTGTATGGATGAATGCTATCAGGCCATCATCAATGGAGGACAATGAGCATTCCAAGATGTGTGTTCTTAAAAGGTAATCGTAGCCTCAAGCCTCATCAACTGGGAATGGCTAAAACAGGGAAGGTGGACGCAATGCTGAGTGGGTAGCACCCAAGTAGGATAAGATTTTCCCCTGTCTAGAGGTCCCTTTATTTGGCTGTATGGGTGGTTGTAAGCCACAACCACGGGGTTGTCTTATTCGGACTATCCAGTAAGGGGTAGTTCCAGTCTTGTGTTGCAGGGGATCAGTGTGGATCCTTGGTACAGTGATCTAGACCACGTACTTTGATGGGCATTACCCCAGTAGCCCTACCATTGTATGGAATCCATTCTCCAATAAGTAATCTCGGACTTTATTGTATACCTATGTATGCTGGAATTTAATAATGCAACAATTTCGGCTATGTGAGTATTTATTTGAAAACCCTTGACACTATTATAATATAACCAGATTTGCTATCAAATGTTTGGTTGTCGTAAGGGAAAAACTTGTTCGTGTTTATTTGCAGAGAGTCTGACGAGATACCATTTATTTCTAAGGTTTTTCAAGTTAAACAACTTGACCGTTTACTCACACCAGACCCATGTCTGACCCGGAGTTTATTCTGTTTTTCTTAAACCCATTGGTACTTAAATTTTCATGCGTAGCCAAGTGATCAGGTTTTCTTGGCGAATTTTGGGAAAAGCTTGGAGTAGGAGTCTTGGCGTATCTATATATCTATTTCCGCTGTGTTGACATCTTTGTGTGTTGTATTTTGAAACGTAATGAATAGACAGGGCTTCATGACTGTCTACTGTGAAGTTGTAACATTATAACTCTGATATGTAATGACTATGTAATAGTTATGTGATGTATTATATTTTTTCGTTTCCGTTGTGAGATTCCGATGTTGTTGTTTCTTTCTTTCTATCTATTCTCTTTTCTATCTATTTCTTTCTTACTGATGATACATCTTTCTGTGGAATGAAAGGCGGGTCATCACAGTTGGTATCAGAGTGCTAGGTTCAGATAATACCTAGGCGTTGGAGTAATATCTATCTTGAGAGCGCGTATTTGAAATTTTAATATATCTATATACCTATCAAAATTGTTGGGTTACCTATCTAGGTTGCCAACATGAGTTCTATAGGAAGGAGAGACAGAGTTGTGGGCAACCCAACGACCACTAATGGAAGAGGTCCGACTGCTAGCGAGGCTGTAAATCCAATGCCGCCTCGAGTAAGCTTTGCTGCTTTGTGCAAGGATTTCACCAATCTGGGAGGAAGACCTTTTAAAGGATCGAAGTCCATCATTGAAGTTCAGGCTAGTTTACGCTCATGTGAGCGAATTTTTAAGAGTTTGGATCTGTCGGACGAGCAATAGAGAGTGATGGCATCGTGGCAACTTCAAGAAGGAGTTGCAGCTTGGTGGGATGGAGTTACAGTGAACATTTCAGAAGATGATATTTCTTGGAGTAAGTTTGAGGAGCTATTTGAGGAACAGTTCATGCCTACAGCTGGGAAGACTGGTCTATATAGAGATTTTCTTGATTTTAAGCAAGGGAGTATGTCGGTATTCGAATATGAGACCAAGTTTAATGAATTATCTTGTTACAGACCTGGTTTGATTGACAAACCCCTCACGAAGAATGAGATGTTTGTGCTTGGAATGAGGCCTGAGTTCCATGAGAAAATGATGGCTCATCTCAAGGGATCTTTCGTGGAATTGATCGATATGGCATTGAGGTTTGAGGAGCTTATGAATAAGAAAACTTTGGCGTCTGCGGTAGCACCAAGTGGAACTTCTTCCAATCCGAACAAAAGGAAATTCAACCAAAATTGGAAGAAGCAAGGAAAAGGGAAATAGGGAGGCAACATGGAGCTCGTAAGTGTTATGTGTGTCAGCAAGAGGGTCATTTGGCTAAGCAGTGTCCGAGAGGTAGATTTCAGCAGCAGCAGCAACGTCAGAGTGGACCTGGTTCAGCATTGGTTCAGAAATCTTTGTGTTTCAACTGTCAACAACTAGGGCACATGGTGAAGGCTTGTCCGCTTCTTCAAAGAGCTTAGCCAACTAAGGTGTTTTCTATTCAAGAAGGACCGTCAACTTCTTCGGATAGGAAAGGAAAAGGCGTTCTGGAAGTTACTTTGCTCTTAGATGGCATTTTTATTAGAATTCTGTTTGATTCTAGTGCATCCCTTTGTTTCATTTATTTGGATACGGTAGAGAAGTTTCATCTTTCCCCTAGTTTGGTAGACCGTCCTATTTTTGTATCTAATGCTATAGGCAGAGTGACAAAGTTAGATAAGATCTGTAAAGGCCAAAGAATTTCTTATCTTTCTCATAGGTTCTCTTGCGACCCATTTGTATTGGATTTCAAAGGGTTTGACCTTATTCTGGGAGTGGATTGGTTGGATAAGCGTAAGGCTGTTTTGATTTGTGAAGAGAGAACTGTGACTTTGGAATCCGAGTTGGAAAGGATCGCAAAAGTGACTTGCGATAACTCTGGAGTTCACTTGAATAATCTTTTGCATGGAATCGAGGCATCCTCAGAAGCCGAAGAATCCATCGAAGTGGTCCAAGACTTTCCAGATGTCTTCGAGGAAGTTAAAGGTTTGGCCCCGCATCTGGAGATAGAGTTTCGGATCGAACTTGGTTCCGGGAGTAATACCTGTTGTTCAACCTAGTAGAAGGATGACGCCAAGAGAGGGATAAGAGCTGGTGAAGCAAACCTAAGATTTCTTAGAGAAAGGTTTGATTCGTCTTAGTTTTTCTAGTTGGGATTCTGCTGTAGTCTTTGTGACCAAGTCGGATGGGTCATTGAGATTCTGTGTGGATTATCGGGAGTTGAATAAGGTTACTATTAGGAATAAATATCCCTTGCCCTGTATAGACGATCTTTTGATCAACTCCATAGAGCTTCTGTTTTCCCCCAGTTGGATTTATCTTCGGGTTTCCACCAGTTAAGGGTAGTTGAGGATAGTATACCATGGACTGTGTTCAGGGGACCTAATTGTTTTTATGAATGGCTGGTTATGCCTTTTGGGCTAACCAACGCTCCCGCTTATTTTTTGGATCTGATGAACCGAGTTTTTCGAGATGTGTTGAATAAGTTCATGCTCGTGTTCATCGATGACATTCTTGCCTTTTCCAAGTCTGAAGAGGAGCACAAGCATCATTTGGAGATAGTATTAGAGACTTTGAGGAGACATGTCCTGAAGGCTAAGTTTTTGAAGTTCCATTTTGGGAAGTCAGAAGTTAGATTTTTGGGGCATATTGTATCAAGATAGGGTATTTCTGTACATCCGGCCAAGCTAGCAGCTATTCAAGAGTGGAAGTAACCGCAGACTCCTAGGGAAGTCCATAGTTTTTTGGGTTTGGTAGGGTACTATAGGAAATTTATCAGGGACTACTCTAAGATTTCTTCCCACTTGACCAAGTTGACTAGGAAAGGACCAAAGTTTAAGTGGACCCCCAAGTGTGAAGAAGCTTTCTTGGATTTGAAGGCACGATTGACCAGTGCACCTGTCGTAGCTATTCCTGATGGTAAGAGTAAGTTCGAAGTCTACATGGATGCTTATGGAGTTGGACTGGTGCAGTGCTGATAAAGTGATTGCGCATGCGAGTAGGTAGTTGAAGCCACATGAAAAGAATTACGCTATGCAAGATATGGAATTGTTAGCCATCATCTTTGCTTTGAAGATTTGGAGGCACTATCTTTTTGGAGAGAAGCTCGAGCTTTCGCGGATCATAAACCCTTGAAATACCTTTTCTCCCAAAAGGATCTGAACTTGAGGCAGTAGAGGTGGGTAGAATTTTTATCATCTTATGATCTGGATATCCTCTGTACTCTAGGGAAAGCGAATATTATGGCAGATGCTATAAGTAGGAATGCAGTTCTGTCCATTTTGGAAGTTGTTCCGTATCTACTTGAAAGGATTCCGAGTAAGCAGGAATCGGATAGAAGATTGAGAGAATTCATTAGGAGAGTCAAAAATGGTCAGTGTTCTAGTTTTGAGATTGATGACTAGGGAAATTTTAGGATCAACGGACGTTTGTGTGTGCCAGATATGGATGGCTTGAGGCAGGAAGTATTGCGGGAAGGCTACAAATTAAGGTTGAGTATCCATCCGGGGATCTCAAAGATGTATAAGGATATGAAAAGAGTTTTCTGGTGGCTAGGCATGAGGAAGGATATTGCTGCTTTCGTCAATGGATGTGCGATCTATCAATAGGTTAAAGGTAATCAACGGAAGACCGCAGGATTGTTGTAGCCTATGGAAGTCCCCAAGTGGAAGTGGGAAATGATACCGATGAATTTCATCGACGATTTGCCAAGGACTAGAAAAGGAAATGAAGTAATATGGGTAATGGTAGAACGGGTGACCAATAGCGCCCATTTTATTCCGATTAAGGCGACCGGAACTACAGCGTCTTTAGTGAAGGAGATCGTCATGTTGCACGGAGTTCCAGTCGGCATAGTTAGTGATCGTGATCCAATCTTTACCAGTAAATTTTGGGAGGCTCTGCAGACATCTTTGGGTACGAGATTGAGTTTAAGTATAGCCTATCATCCTCAGACCGACAGACAAACGAAAAGGTTGAATCGAATTTTTGAGGATATGTTGAGGGCTTGTGTTTTAGATTTCGATGGATCTTGGGAGGACCATCTGCATTTAGTGGAATTCTCGTACAATAATAGTTATCAGGCGAGTATCAAGATGACACCCTATGAAGCTTTGTATGGAAGATCTTGTAGATCACCGTCATATTGGGTAGAATCCGGAGATCGTCTTGTTCTTGGTCCAGATTTGATTCGAGAGGCATCTGCAAAGGTGAAGTCAATCAAGAACATAATGAAAGCAGCCTAGGATCGCCAAAAGAGTTATGCAGACAAGAGACGAAGGAAATTGTAATTCGAAGTCGGAGATTTGGTTTTTATCAAGGTTTCCTCGATTAAAGGAGCAATCAGATTTGGAAAGACGAGAAAGCTTGCCCCGAGGTATATTGGTCCCTTCCAAGTGCTCGAGAGAATTGGTGCTTTGGCCTATAGGATTGAATTGCCAGTTTGGATGGCTGGATTTCAAAATGTTTTTCACGTATCTCATCTGAGGAAGTACGTGTACGACCTATCTCTAATTATGGAACCAGCAATGCAGGAAAATTTAGAGATCGAACCAGACTTAACTATAGTCAGGCATCTAGTCCAGATAGTTGATCAAGATGAGAAGCATCCCAGAAACAAAGTGGTGAAGCTGGTCAAGGTTCAGTGGAGGGAGGATCCCAGATATTGTACGTGGGAAACTTTGGATAGTGTTAGGAAAGCCTATCCGGATTTGCGTCTGGATAGTTATAAATGTTTGATCGAATGAATTGTTTGTTTGGTTGTTAATGTATGACTGGTATGTATGCTTGGATTGTTAGAAATAAAAGCTTTTGGATTATCTTTTCCTTTTAAATTTCGGGGATGGAATTCTTTTTAAGGGAGAAGGAATGTGATATCCTGAAGTTTCAAGCAAATAAAATGTGATAATCATCTTTTATAAATTATTTAAAATTGAAAAATTATTCTTTTAAAAAAAATTAAACATGTGTTGATTATATATGTATATTTATGTGAGTTGATTTTAAATTGAATTTGAATTTGAATTTGAAATTCGATAGATAAATATCTTAAAATAATTTGGATTTAAATAATTATATATAATTTTTATTAGCATATAATTAGTTTCATGTTATTTTCTTTAAAGGATTTTATAAATATAAATAAAAGAAATATATTAAACTAAATAGAAATTAAATACGAAGTTTTATAAAAAAAACTTTTAAAAATATATTAACACATGCATAAAATAAATGTAAATTTATTATAACATGCAAATGACAAATGTAAGATAATTAAACAAGTGTCACAATTTTTTTTATTTTTTTTATTTTTAAAAATCATAAATTAAAGCTATAAATATATCCATCTCCTCTCTTTCATTTCATTTCTATCCTCATTTTCAAACTAAGAAAACAAAAGTCTGCAAACAACTTAAAAGCAGAAAGATTAATTCAAACAACAATATTTTCAATGTAACAACTTTTTCAACAATTTCAAGCTGAATCATCAAGCAAATCAAAGCAAATTCATCTCAGATTTAAGCAGGATCTACTAAACTAAGAAAATTTCCAGTTTCAAGTTTCAATAAGAATTCAAGCTTGTTGTAGTTTTCAAGTTCAAAAATCAAAAGTATTCTAGTTTCAACTTCTCTGTCCGAACATCTTTTCCTGGTGAGTAAACAAACTAATACTTGTTTTAATTTGTTGCATGTGATGGATACATGAAATAATGATGTGATAATTGTTTGCAAGAGTGAAAATTAGGCTTGCATTTTATAAATATGCAGATGGATAAGTGCGCACGTCTGGAAATATATATTCATCTCGGTTTTTAAGTTACAGGGTTTAAAATAAAGTAAAAATTCAAAATCTCCTTATTAAATCTCTTATCGGTCGTGATATTTAAACAAGTTATGTTTATTTGAACCTAAACTAAGTTTTAAAAATATTTCTAAGTAGATATAGTTTGAATATTATCAGGAAAATTAAGAAAGACATTGGAAACTTAAAACACATGTTAAATTCAAAACATTATGATTCTCGAATTTACCTATATAATCTGAATTGCCTTTGAAAACTAGGATTTTTAAAAGAAAAAAAAATGATTTTGAAGTAAGTAATTTGAGTGAATTTGCAGGTTGATCAAAAATTTGGTTTTAGGGCTTTTCTGATGACCGGAAGACTCGGGAAGGTCGGGATTACTGCTGGAGATAGCGGGAAGTTAGGCGGTCTCGGCAAAAATAGTCGTAGGTCTTATAGCTCACTGAGGAGGCGGCGGCTTGGCGTAGGAATAGGGTTTAAGCACTGGGTTTGGACGAGGCTAGAATTTTGGTTGCTGCATCGTCTCTGGAGCACCGGAGTTCTTCGGAGGTGGTGGAAAGGGTGCGAGGTTTGTCGGCAAAGTTGTGGACGGGTTTCGTGGTTGCTAGCGGCCGGAGTCGTCAAAACAAGTGGTTCTTGGTCAATGTTTTTCTGTTCCATTTTGATCATTAAGTTCGTTTCGATTGAGTGTTTAGGTGGAAGTTTGGGTAGTCAGGATCGATGACGGAGATGGTCGATGACATGTTGGAGGTATCGGCGATGGTCGGAGTGGCAAGTTTCGTCCGTCCACATGCACATTGGGTCTGTGTGTCAGTGGTTTGGGGATGATAGTTGTCTCGGAGAATGAC
This sequence comes from Allium cepa, assembly GCA_030765085.1. NCBI lineage: Eukaryota > Viridiplantae > Streptophyta > Magnoliopsida > Asparagales > Amaryllidaceae > Allium > Allium cepa. The sequence goes on from CM060931.1 coordinate 377,339,469, forward strand.
TCAGGGTAGCTGTGTCGTGTCTCGAGTATGGCTTCTGCGTGAGTGTTTTCTTGTATAACAGATTTTAAACTTAAAACTAAAACTAAGTTTTAAACAGGAAAGTGAATTTTCTCGGGTTTGGGCTCGAGTACATACCGAGTTGGACTCGGGTAATATTATAACAGTTTTAGTTTTAAATAAAGCAAGTTTTAAATTTAAAATGAATCTAATTTAAACTATTTCTTAAATCTATTTCTTTATATAATAAATGTTTTAAAATAGTTGATTTAAGAAAGTTATATGATTTATTTTACTTAAATCGATTAAGTGAAATTCTTAAGTTATTTTAAACATAATTTTAAATGTAATGAAGTAGTTAATTAAAAGATAAAATGCTTTAAATTTATGTGTTAATGATAATTAAATAATTAATAAAGATAAATGTTTTATCTTAAATTAAATTAAGATTTTGGGTAATTATAGATTAATTGAATTAATGAAGTAATTGAGGAGAAATTAATTAATTAATAATTTAGGGATTAATTAAGTAATAATTAAGGGAAATAAATTAATTAATTAGAGATTTATTAATTAAGTAATTAGAGATTAATTAATTCCTAATTAAGGATTTATTACTTTATAATTAAGGATTTATTAAATAATAATTAGGCTAATTAATTAGTGATTAAGGTTAATTAATTAATAATTAAAGGACATTTGGTCAGTAATAAAAGATTAATGAATTAATTTATAAAAGTAATTAAAGAATGATTAATTAATTTCAATAATTAATTAAAATGGTTTGTAATTACTTAATTAAGCATGGTTGGATAATTATTCTTAAGTGATTAATTTAGCTTGAGTTAATTAAATTAATTATAGTATGGATTAATAAGTCTTGCTTATGGATGATTGATTGTATAGAACGTCTGGATGGATATTTATAGTATGATAATCTGTGATATTTTATGATGTGATATACTTTGTATATGGCTGTGATAAATGTGTATTATTTATCAAAGATGAAGGCTATGTGTATACATAGTTCTGGATTGAAATTAATTGTTTAAACCTTAAATAACTTCGCCTTTATGAAACGTTTGGATTTCGATGAGACCGAGATCGGATATCAAATTTGATTATCCGAAAACCACATCGATCCAAGTCAAACGATAGGTCGTGAAATTTCAAGTGAAGATCGAGATGAAGATTCAGAGTGCAAGGGCTATTGTCGTTAACTCCGATAGTGATTCCAAAATGAGTGTAACGAGATAGTGCCATCGGTTTCGTTCGAACCCGGAACGAACTTGTATGGATGAATGCTATCAGACCATCGTCAATGGAGGACGATGAGCATTTCAAGATATGTGTTCTTAAAAGGTAATCGTAGCCTCGAGCCTCATCAATCGGGAATGGATAAAATAGAGGAGGTACACGCAACGCTTAATGGGTAGCACCCAAGTAGGGTAAGATTTTCCCTTGTTTAGAGGTCCTTTTATTCGGCTGCATGGGTGGTTGTAGGCCACAACCGTGAGGTTGCCTTATTCAGACTATCCAGTAAGGAGTCGCTCCGGTCTTGTGTTGTCAGGGATCGGGGTGGATCTCAATACGGTGATCTAGACCATTTACTATGACGGGCGGTACCCCAGTAGCCCTGCCATTGTATGGAATCCAATCTCCAATAAGTGATCTCGGACTTGATTACATACCTATGTATGCTGGAATTTAATAATGTAAAAGTTTCGGCTATGTGAATATTTATTTGAAAACACTAGACACTATTATAATATAACCAGATTTCTTATCAAATGTTTGGTTATCGTAAGGGAAAAAATTGTCTGTGTTTATTTTCGGAGAGTCTTACAAGATACCCATTATTTCAAAGGTTTTTCAAGTTAAACAACTTAACCGTTTACTCATACCAAACCCATGTCTAACCTGGAGTTTATTTTGTTTTTCTTAAACTCTTGGGTACTCAAATTTTTTTGAGTAGCCATGTGATCAGGTTTGCTTGACGAATTTTGGGGAAAGCTTGGGGCAGGAGTCTTGGCATATCTATATATCTATTTCCACTGTGTTGATATCTTTGTCTGTTGTATTTTGGAACGTAACAAATAGACAGGACTTCACGACTATCTACAGTGATGTTGTAACTGTATAACTCTGATGTGTAATGACTATGTAATAGTTATGTATTATATTTTTCTGTTTTCGTTGTGAGATTCTGATGTTGTTGTTCTTTCTTTCTATCTATTCTCTTTTCTATCTAATTCTTTCTTATTGATGATACGTCTTTTTGTGGAACGAAAGGCGGATCATCACAATGACTATATCTTCTCATGGGGTTTTCGCCTCTTGATTCAAGTTCAAAATTGGTTGCCATGCAGCGGGCGGAGTACTTGTATTTCCTTCTGTGTTGATTCCCACGGTTCATGACGTCACCCTACTTTGTGGTTGCTTCCCGTTTCTTCTGTTTAGGCCAAAAAGGAAATTTTTTTTACCCTATGACAGCTGCAGGTTCAACCGTAGTTCTTAGAGTATGATTTGACTTTAAGCTTAAGAGAGCATTGAGCTTATCCATCAGAGCTCTCTAACTGCTTTCCTTTTTTTGTTGATTTCGTCAACCATTTTGTTCAACGCGTCTCTTATGACGACTTTACGTTGATTGAAGGATGCTGGCACCTGATCTCCTACGTTGGCTCTATTTACTTTAGTTTGCTAATGATTCATACCTTGTCCAGCTACTACCGCCCCTATGGACCTTCCAGAGGCAGTTGTCATCCCTCCCAAAGCCATCAATTCCAAGCAACAGAATTTTCAAGCAAAGATTGAGGACCTAAATTTTGGATCTATCTAATCTAAAGTAGATAGCTGGATCTAGGCCTTACTTTTGCTTCTCAATGAAAGCACCAAAATGTTAACAAAAAATGGATCAACACTCAAGATTGAGTGCGAAAGCACCAGCCTTGTTATTGCAGAGCAGTAATATAGAGAGTAAATGTAAAAGAGCAGAAATAGAAAGAAGACAAGAAATTTTTTATAGTGGTTCGGCTGTTAATGAAGCCTACATCCACTTTATAATTTTTTTTATTGACTGATTATTGTTACAAAGTTGATCGATTTATAAAGTTCTTGAATATCCTAATTAGATCAAGTCCCCAATGCTAGATTTCATTGGAGAATCACAATGAACCCTTTGGATGACTGTTATGAGGAAGGAGAGGATTGAAGAATGATTTCGACAGAGTTTTAGCCATCAGTCTAGAAGATCCCATTTGTATTGTAGATCGAAGAGTATTTATAGAGGTTAGAGAGTAACTAGGCCAAGCTTCTTTGCCAAATGCTTATAAATAGTCATAGGAAGGGATAGTATAAGTTCTGCCGCGAGCCTAGTCAAAAGCATGGATCGCCAGTGATCCATATTTTATGGATCGGGTGTTTTCCATAAGGTATGCATGAAGGAAAGCCAACTCCTTAGTACCCTTCCCCTATATTGTTCTATGAAGGTCGCTACCACTTGATGAAATGGTATGGATCACTAACGATCCATAAACTTAGACTATTTTGGACTTTGCCTTCTGGATATCCTTTGTTGTCTTGTGTTGATGTTGTTCATGTAGTTTCGTGGCACGTTGCTTTGTTTTGATGATGATTTGCTTACCAGTTGTATTCATCTGCTGATCGGACCATACGAATGCTTGTCTCTTGAATTTAGCTAGCTTGCAATCACATCAAACTTAGTCATTGCTTCAAGAATATAGATTGAATCATGATGTAAGAAACTTGACAAACTCATGAGTTAATACCATAGATCGCTAGCGATCCACATCCTTGGCGTACTTTTCTTTCCTCTTCCTTTGACTACTTTTGGTTGGTTTCGTGCTATTCTGACTAGATGAAGTTATCTCAACTTCTTCTAAATTCTGCTGGGTTAAAAAGCTGGATAGAAATAAATAAGGAAATTTGATCGGGATACTTAACTAGTGATATAATGTAGGTAATATTGAAGTTAATAAGGAAATTTGATCGGGATACTTAACTAGTGATATAATGTAGGTAATATTGAATTTAATAAGGAAATTAGGTTAGTAAATTGGAATAAAGAATGTTTCAATGAACTTTAGGATTTTTAGAAAAAATAAACTTTAGCATGCAGAGTGTCAACATTCAAGGATAACCATTCATCTCAGAGGAGATTAGACGTATGAGGATATGAAGAGAAATTTCTGTTGGTCAGTGGTGAAGGAAAGTATAGCTAAATCTATTTCCAAATGTTAGACGTGCCGAAAGGTTAAGACCGAGTAAGGAATGCCTGAAGGATTGCTATTACCATTGCAGATTCCGACTTGGAAATAGTAGCATATGTCAATGGACTTTATGTATGGTTTTTCCTAGGAGTCAAAAGGGAAATAAAGCTATTTAGGTTATAGTAAACAAGTTCATTAAAAAGATCTCATTTTATACCCGTTAGGAGTAAGGGGACCGCAATATCTCTAACATAGATTTATATAAAGGAGGTGGTCCTACTTCATTGAATTCCTATTAGCATCGTTTGTGATAGGGACCCCTTATTTACAAGTGAATTTTGGAGGAGCTTGCAGGAAGCTTTAGGAAGTTCATTGAACCTTAACACTACTTACCACCCATGGATCGATAATCAAACCAAAATGGTAAATAGGATCTTGGAAGACCCATTGAGAGCTAGCATCATGGACTTTGGAGGACACTTGGAGCAGTAGTTACCTTTAGTCGAATTCGCATATACAGTCACCAAGCGATGATTGGTATAACATATTATGTAGCTTTTCATTAGAGGTCATGCAAATCATCAAATTTGTGGTGGTGAACCATCGACAAAATTTGGAATGGATTTAATTTGCAGGATTACAAGAAAGGTAGAATTGATTAGGCGGCGAATGAAGGTAGCACATGATCGCCAGAATTCCTATGCGGATAAGCGGAGAAAAGAGTTAGAGTTTAAAGTCGGGGACATAGTATTTTTTAAAGTTTTCCCGCTTAGGAAGGTCAAAAGATTTGGAAAGTCGAGAAGTTAACAACAAGAGTTTTTGGGCCTTTCCCAATTTTGAAAAGATTACGAAGACTTGCTTATCGAGTGGAGCTACTAGATAAGTTGGGAGGAGTTGTAACGCCCCAGAATTTCATCACCTTGATTTGTGAATATTCAATTAATTTTAATATTCAAATAAAAGGTTTTATAATTAAAATAAAACCCTTTTAAATAGTAAATAATGATGATGAAATAGTTTTCAAAATTTGTTTAAAAAATATATAGTTTGAGGAAAATTCAAAAATGTGATCGATATTCGTTTTTTGAATTTTCGACCTTCCATCAGCTAAAAGTTGTTGGAAAATTGTGAACACTTTAGTGTAAATATACACATTTAAAAATAATTTAGGTTATATATATATATATGTATGTATGTATGTATTAGTATATATGTACATATATGTATTTATACTTAGGTATATAAGGTTTAAAATATAATTAAGTCAAAAAGTAAATGTCACATCATTAGTAAATATAAGTACATAAGTACTAAAACATGTTTAAACATGCCGGAACATGGCGATGTGGTAAAATGAGATGGAAGGGACATAATTTTTGAAATTTTAAGGGGAAGGAGACATGTTTGGTGATGTGGCATGCTTTGGTGAAGGGTAATGTACCTTAGGGGTGTTTTGATAATTTATATATTTGATTTTATATAAAAACAATTTCTTATCTACTCTCTTTATCATATTTTATTTTTGTTTGTAAACTTCTTTCTTCATTCCTAAGTTCTAAAATAGATTCCATGGTTTCCAACTTAGTTTCCAAAGTTAAAAAACCACACATGTCCACTTTTTTATCTTTAAAAACTTATGTAAACACACTATCTTCTTTTACTACACCTCCTCTTCTACAAAACGAGTCCACCTAACCCATTACAAGCTTAGCCCGAGCACTCTACTCCCTTGGTCGAACCCTGCTTTTCTCCTATGGCCATAAAGTTTTTAAAATACAATATAAAGCCTAAGGTCATTTTCAAATGTTAGAAAAAGATTAGGTCGAGTAAGTAAGTTTTCGGTAGTTTTAACGTGAGTTAAAGCTCAACCCTTTTTTTGAAGTTTCTATCTTTATTTATAACGTATAATTGTTGTAAAATCATTTCTTCCTTGAATGAATATGGTATTAAGTTAGGTATATATGTGTATGCTTGGATTATAAGGTTGTATGTACTTGGAATGGATGAAAGTTAATAAGTTAGTGAAGTTTGGAAAAATCTGATTTTTTAATTGTTGTTGCAGTAATGGCCTGCATATATTTGCAATTATGTACTTGGTATTGTGTGCAAAAATGAATAGCACCTAAAGTTTAGATTTGCGATATTGAGTTCTTTGGTTAACATGTTTCCATTTAAGGTCGTGTTATAAAAGTTTTTAACTTTAGACCTGGATTTAGTTTTTAAAATATTGTTTTTGTTCCAAAGTCCTCTTGCTAAATTATAAATTAGTTAATACATAAAGCAAAGTGTTTGTGGAAGAATTTTGAAATATGAAACAAGTTTGGAAATTTCAGGTCGTATAACGACAGTCGCTATAAATGAGTTCGCAAAACGAACTCTTTTGCATATTTTAAATTTGTTTTCAACTTAAGTGTCATTTTTAAAAGTGTTTGCAAAACTTATTATAATTATTGAAACATAAGCATCACTTATTTATTTATTCAATTATTTAGTGATTATTCAATTAAACAATTAAATAAGGTAATTGGTACTTAATCAATAGTTAACCGGGTAGTTAGTGCTTAAGTATTAATTAGGTAAGTTAATTGTAACTAGTTAAATTGTTAAAAGGTTAATTATAAATTAATTAATTATTTAAGGATAAATAATTATTTTAATCAATTATTATAGATTAATTACTGATTATTTATTTATTTTAAAAGGACTTAATTATTTAATAACTTCTAATTAAGTTAAGATTTAATTAAAAACTTAATTATAATTAAATTATTTTAAATAGAGGTTTAATTAATTTTCTAAGTTTTATTTAATTTTCTAAGTTTTAATTAATTTTTTAAGTTTTAATTAAGGATGATTTAATTAATTAATTAAGACTAAATAATATTTAATTATATTTAAAAGTTTAAATTATTAGTAATAATTAATTAAAGATTAGAGATGGTTCAGTTTTTTAAAAGGTTAACTATTATTTCAATATTTATTCGAAGAATAATTATTATTTAATTATTTATTTTATAGTTAATTATGGTTTAATTATTAAATTAAGGTTTAATCATTTTAAATAAAGAGTTTAAATGTTATTTAATTATTAAATAAAAGTTTTAGAGTTTAAACTACTTTATTTCTAGAGATCGATTTTGTTTTAAAGCTACTTTCTTTTTTTAAAGATTACTTTAAATTCAAAGGATTTCTTCGCGATTACATTTAAATAACCCTAATTCAGTATGAAACACAATGACATCTATTTAATAGATATTAACACCGTTCTACTATTTAAGTTATACCGGATATCTATTTGGTAGAATAAATCATAGACTTGCCATAATTTCCCAAGTAAATTGTGTGGACATCTATCTAAGCAGAATAAAAACTCATTCTGCTGTTATATTAACTTGGATATGTATTAGTAAAACAAATTCGCATCTGTAATTTGGTAACTTGGACATTACCTATATGTTATTGATTATCGGTTGTTGATTCCTTTTACATACCTTATTTCTATGTAAATACTTATGTTATAACTTGTAAGGTTAATCTCAATTAAAAATGAACCACTATGGTCACTAAGCCTCTTACTGATTTCGGTAAGTCAAATATTTTATTTTGTTCTTTTTGAAATGGTTTAAAGTTTATTATTATTTTAAATATGATATTTTAAAGATAATTAAACAATGAATTTATTGAAATGTTTGAAGTTAATTTAATACTTTCAAATGATTGTTTAAATAATTATTTTGTTAATATGGTTTAAAAATAGTTAAATGAAGAATGCTTTAAATAATATCCTTTTTAATTAAAGGTGTCTTAAATAATTTATTTTATCAAATGAAATTTATAGATTAAGATTTATTAAAGGAGTTTGGTTTTAAATACGGAAATTTTTATGAAAAATGGTTTTGAATAAATATAAAGGAAGCTTTGTAAATTGTTTGAATATTCATAAACTAAGTTTTATAAATGGTTTGGAGATTTACAAATTATTTTATAATGGATTGAAAATTAAGTAAAGAAGATTTCATAAATTAAAGAGATTTATAAAAAGGATTTATTGAAGAAATTTATAAAAGAATTTGAGATGGGGTTTCCCTTAATGGACCTTCGTAATTATGATGGTGTGGACATTATTACATACTTAACAACGCATGAATGGTGTTTGCGGTTATTCTTATCTCTAATTTAAATACCATTTGGTTGATCCTTTAACTTGATTTGAAATAAGAAGACTTTCACAAATGTTTTGTGAATATACCTACGTCAGTGAGAAAAGTATATGAATGTTTTGATAAATGTTTTAAAAAGAGATTAAATAAGTTAAGATTTGTTTTTGAGCCTTAATGGTTGCTATGGGTAATTTAATCTCTAAATTTTTGTTTGTGTGTGCGTTTGATAGTTAGATAACCAACTATCAAATCTTTACCAGTTTTGACTTAGGAAGTATGATTGTATATGCAAATTTGTAACATCCTCTATTCTGACACTCGACGCCAAGTGCTACGGATGTTGTAATCATCTACAGTACTAACTTCTAATGAAAAAAATACGACGATGCTAACGATATCCATAATATTTGAAGCACATGAATATGAAATAAAATCAGCACAGATTTTGAAACAGCATTCTGATTACATTCATATCAATATTTCATGTTTAATTACATAATCCCCAAAACGATTTTAAGGTTTTGATCAAATATAATTATTAAAAATTAAGCCAAACGCGACATATGAAGATGCCCCCTTTAATGATCAAAGTGCTAGATAGATAGACATATTATTCATAAATACATCATGACGGAAACAATACTAAATAACTCCTACATAGCTACCTTTTCCTCCTGCACGTCTTTAGAAGCTTATTCGTCCAACCTACTAAAGCTTAAAAGTCCCTGACTCTCAATCTACTCAAATTTAATTTTGAGCACCCAAGGGTTAAAGGGGAAAATATGAACTTGGGGTCAGATACAAAGCCTGGTGTGAATAATTCTATTTAATCTCGGTTTAAGGATATTAAGTGAGACTACGCCACTTAGCAGAATGGGTTTCCCTTCAACAATATCCTTTTAAAATCATATCTTTTGCAAATTAAAATGCTGCAATCAAACTGATTATAACAACAATAGAAATAAAATATGTGCATATAAATTAGGCAATCAATGGACTATCTATTTGAATATTATAGTTTTATCTGGCTAACTATTAACCAGTGGTTGACTCGGGCCTATCAGACTTAATAAACATTTTAACTTCTGTTAGTTAAAATACTGGCCAGAAAACCTGTCCTTAACTTACTTCTCCAAGGGTTAACTGATCTTAATGGTTTGCAAGCTCACCTATAACATACCTCTACTTTATGTATTCCTTTCCATGTGTAACATCATTTTAGTTTTACTTGTGACAAAGCCCTACACCTTGGAATTTTGGACTAATATTAGCTAGGGGATACTAGTTAAAGTGTAAGGCGCAACCCTACACCGGTCCCATATTGTTTTCTTGTATCTGAGTCATATACATAGGATTAACTACCATATTCAATTTTCCTTGAAAACATTTCTTTCGAATCAATTTAGTCCTTTTAAATCTAACAACGAAAACACTCATTGCTTCATTCATAAAATCTATGCTATAATATATGCTTACACAAAACAATGTTGACGAAATTTAAATTAATAGTGTTATCTATCCCTTTGAAATAAGTCAAAGTCCTCTTTAACTTAGAAACATTAGGCTGTAAAGGCAGAACAACACCTTTGAAACCATTATTAAAAACCTTAAACAATCTCCTTTGAAATCATAGAAAGCATCACTTTCGAAATCATTGAAAGCATCCCTTTCGAAATTATTACCTAAAACCTTAAGCAACCTCTTTCAAAAGCATTAAACATATCTTTCGAAAGCATTGGAAACACTCCTTTAGAAACACTTAAATACATACCTTTCAAAATCATTGAAATCAAACCTTTCGAAGGCATTGATAACAAACCTTTCGAAGGCATTGAGTTCAAGTAAGAAGTTATGGAAGTATAGCTTCGAAACTAATTAAAACATTACTTTTGAAACCATAGTTTGAAAAAAAACAAACTATAAAGTATATAAGAGGCATAATTGAAGGCTATCCTTTCGAAACCATTTCCTCCAAAACTATGGGTAAAAGCGCCTAAGACGCCCCTTTATAAAGCATTGGGAAGGCGGCTTCAACATTAAGAAGACAAAAGCATTCCTTTCGATTACAGTGATTTAGGGTTATAATGAAAAGCAGCCTCTAACTAATGCGAAATGTATAAATGCGGCAGCTAGGGTATGGATGAGGTTCAAAGGCAGCACCATTTCAAAATCTTCTTTTAGAAACAAAGGAAAGTTAATGTATTCAAAAGCTAATAAGAGTGGCTTCGACCCTTTCGAAATCATGCTTTTGACACCATCCTTTTCTTCTGCTTTTCTCCAATACACTACGTACCAACTGCTTGATACCATGTGCATTGGCTTTGAATGGGTGCGAAGGTTTATTGGGTACGGTGACGGAGCAAGTAACGGAAGTGGCGAAGTTGTAGTTCAAAAAAACTAATTTTATGCCTTTTTAAAGTAATTCATTTTGACCTAACTTACATGATTTGCCAAAATATGATTGGTTGCTAATTCTTTACCAAAATTCTTTTCAAAAAGGCTATTGAATTCAGCATTTAACAATTAAAACATTTTAGGAAGTAAGCCCTTCTCCTTAATAAAACCTTTAAATCATTTAAATTATCTAACTTAAATAGTTTAATAACCATAGTGAAACACTTAGGAAATAACCCTCAAAAATCAAAATAATTTGCTTTTGATATGTTTTCTAACATATATAAATTTCAGATCCAAAAACATTAATTAATTGCCTTAAATAATCTAAACCCAAAATTAGCTATTTCCTCTCATAGAAAATTTATAATAACTCCACAATTACTTAGAAAATATAAAACTTGAAACCCACTTCTAGGGTACTGTTTTTGACCTTATAATAAAAACGCAAATGCAACTCATTAAATGTCATTTGATAGGTTTTCTAATCCAAAAATATCATAAAATCAATGTTAAGCCATATAAATCATCAATAAGCATATATATCCATTTAATATATCTAAACATGACATAATACTTGCAAAAATAATTATATCTAACTTGAAACTGAAATCATTATCAAAAGTGAGATAAGTAATTACTCGCTTTGGTTTGATTAAGAATGTTGAGATTTGGATTAAAGTTGATTTCCTAAGCTCTTGATCTTGAATCTCCTAGCTTTAATCTTTAGTTTCCCTTCTCTTTAATAGGCGACCACACCTCTTAGGTGTTTGTTTAGTTTGTAGATGCAAATGAATGAATGAAGTGGAGTACGAGAGAGTTTTAGAATATATAAACAAAGCTCTTCCTATTTTTCCCCCTTGTTTACCTTGTCCTTATCTTAAGTTCTAATTACTTATATTAGTTCACTCATAACGCACGACTCAAGTTTAATTATTAAATCTCAACCTCTTAACCATTTACATTGTTTAATTTAATTTATCTAATTAAATGTCTAAATAATGTTAATTAAAATTAGGGTCACTATGGAATTCCCTGGTGAGGACTCGAATACTTGTTGTATACTTCCAAAAGAACCGCGTATAAGTCAACAGGAAATTATCATTGTTGGTTTGGAGAGATCAGGATCAGATATGTTATTCGAAACCAGTCTGAACCAACATATGAGTTCATATGGAAAACATCTTGAAGATGACTGAAGAAGATGCTCCTTGAAGAGCCTTTGGTTTCATTCAAGTCCAGAATGAACCTATATGGATGAATGCTAGCATTGCATTTTTTACTAGAGGGCAATGTTAACATTCCAAGATGGATTGTTATATGTTAAGAGCATAGTCTCTCAAACTTCACATCCCAGTAATTATTAAAACAGGTAGACACGGTAGGGCTGTGTGGGTTGCACCCATTTGGAAATGATCATCCCAAGAGCTAGTGTTGATATCTCTGTATGCTTTGTGGCCCATTTTTGGTTGTTGATCACAGCCATGGTCTGATCATATTTGGTACTACCCAATTTAGAGGTAGGCCATTCCTATATTATTGGCAGAGGTCAATTTTTTTTCAATCTTGCTACACATTTTATCTAGAGGTGTATTGATTTTCAAAAGGTAGTCCCTTATCTTGCCATTGTTGGAAATCCATTCTCCAATAAACACTTTTGGTTTTTATTGTATACCTATTATTGCTGTCATGTACATACATCACAGCTACTTGATTATTGGTATTTAAAACCCGTAAGCATTATTATAATATCACGGGATTGCATATAGAAATGCTTTTGGTTATCCTAAGGTAAAAACCCTTCTTTTTTATGTGCAGCATGGTCTTACGAGATACCCTTGGTTTTTAAGGTTTTTATAAAGTTAAACTTATGCTTTACTTACACCAGACCTATGCCGGACCCAGAGTTTTATTTTCTGCTCCTAAAACCCATGGGTGCTCAAATTTTTATGAGCGATCAAGTAGTTCAGGTTTCCACAGATGCATTTTTGAAGGAGGTTGGAGCAGATGGCTTTATCGATATCTAGTTGTTTATCTTATTCTGCTGTGTATTATGTATTATGTATCAGTTAATTTAGGATAGGCAATTATAACTGTCCCAAGGATAGTAGTTGTACTATTATGATTCTGATGTATCATTTTGGAAATGACTATGTAAATTTTTTTTTGTTAATTATTATATACTGTTCCATTGCGTTGTTACATCCTATGTTGTTTAGCTTCTTCTTGTCTTCCTTTTTCTTTCTTTTTTCCCTAACAATTGATCTTTCCAGCACTTAGTTGTTCATCAATTGAATATCGTGGATGTATTAGTGTCGACATTTGAGAGTCAAAAAGATGGTTCGTTACAGTTGGTATCAGAGCTTAGGTTGAGTGAACACCTAGGTTTTGGTGGGGTCGACACATTTGAGATAAGTCAAGTGAGACCCTAGGATGGGTTTGAGAGTGTATTATATATAAGAGCATGTATTTGTTATTGTATAATTTTTTGTATATTATGTGGTTCGATCTGTTGAGTGGCTTAAGAATTCTGGTCGATGCGTTTGACCAATGTTGGTATATAGGGATTTCCTATATACTTGAACATCAACCAATACAATATTGTTTTCAAGTTGCTAAATGAAATAATTTTTCCTAGGACTATATTTTATGTATATAAAAGAAAATTTAAAAAATATTATAGTTATCTATGTTTTGGTTGTCGTTAGGAGTTGATAATGCTAAATTATTATCATATAGGATCTGATAGTCATGCTCATCCATCATTGAGCATTGACTATTTTCTAATCTACTTATAGTTTATTCTTTTATATATAGATGTGCTAGACAAAATTGTGGGAATATTGAATTGAACACCATGTGAATTATGCTTCATAGTTTGACTATAAAGCATTTGATGATAATGTTGAGTTAAAATTTGATTTTAATAGAAGGCGTTCATTGAAGTAAATATTTCAGATGATTTTACAAAAATTTGATTTTATAAATCTGGATTATTAAATATATTTTAAAAATAAGATTAATTTTCAAAGAATTTAAATCCTAGTGGTTTTGATAGAGTTTTCAAAGGATTCTTGGAAAAATAATAATTTTACTTAAAAATACTTTAAGGTACAAATATTTTGAAACGGAATTTGAGAATAAGATTTTTCTTAGGACAATTCAGGGAATGAATCTCGATCTATTTTGTGATGATTAGAATAATCTTTTAAGTGACAGTTAGATTTTTTCTTTGGCAGTTATGATGAGGTACTTAGTAAATTATTCTCTTTATCATTGTACGATCGAATTGAGTTCGAATCTGAATGAATCTAAAGCAAGTGGATAATTAATATTTTGTTAATAGCAATTGAGTTGGAAATATATACCTAATATTGTTTCTTAAAAGGATTTAAAAGAAAGTATTTTTTACGATTAACTAGTTTGGGTGAGTCGAAAGTGACCAAAAATGGACAGGAGATGTGTTTGATGGTAAACACTTCTCTTTAGTATTACTCTTCTTGGTAAAGGGTATGTGATATTATTTGGTAGCATCTAGTTTTTTGATACCATTTTGGAGCACTCATGCTGTATTTATATTTTTTAAAGGTTAAAAAAAGTATCATTTCAAAAAAAAAAATTGAATAAAACCCAAGTATTTGGCTTCCAAGATTTCAAAATGATAAGCTATATTGATTAAAGAATGGGTTAATAAATGATGTGTTAAAAACTGAATTAATTTGATAGGGAGGTTTAATAAACTTTGTTTCATTAAACTATGTCTTTTGATTTTAACATCTTGGAAGTGAAAAAAAAGTATTGGATGTTATTGGGCCAGCTAATAATTTTTTTTTACCTATAAATGTCTAAGAAAAAGTAGACTCTAGAATGGAGTTTGGATATCAGCATCTTACTCTTATGAGCTACTTACCAGACCGAACGAGTAAAGTGGTTGGATTGGTCGACTCCGTTTTAAGACCCAAAATAACTGTGGGACTACATCTAAATAGTTAAAAGATGAATAGGATTTTAAATTAGATGTTTTATGTATACTCTTAGGATGTAGAAGATTACTATAAAAGTTAGTAAACTGAAAATAATTTTCGAAAGGGTTTTATAAAATTAAGTTTTATCAAATAAAATGGTTGAACCTAAGAAAAAATTGTTAAGAAATGTTTTATAAGAGAGGGTAGAAAGTAATTAGTTAGTGAGAACCAATAAGTTAAGTACGTAGGTTGTACTTAACATAATTTCATTTTCCATATGTATTCTCGATCCAAAATTCAAGTACATGACTTGAGGTGTCTTAAACCATTTCGGATAAGGATTTATCACTCAATTTTTGACACATAACACTTGGTAAGGGGTCTTAATATGGCACCAAAAGTTTTCTATCATAGTTTATGCCTGTGTAAAAAAATTGAGGTTTCTAATTAAGAAGACTGATTAGAGTATGCACTAGAAAGTCGAGTGGGCGATGCTAGTTCGAAAGCAAAGCAATGTATTCGATTGAGTGACTATATCAAAGTTTTTCGCAGAAATGATCTATGTACATCATATGCACTGATGATTACTGTTAAGCGCTTATGGGTTTGGGTTGTGCTAAGATTTCGAGGATGAAATTCTTTAAGGGGGGAGGGTGTAATGACCCAAAATTTCGCCGCTTTAATTTGTGAATATTTAATTAATTTTTTATATTTAAATAATAGTTTTATTATTAAAATAAAACCCTTTTACATAGTAAATAATGACGATGAAAAATTTTTCAAAATTTAAAAAAAAAAAATTGAACGAAAATTCAAAACTGTGACTGGAATTCGTATATATACACATATGTATTTATAACTAGGTATATAAGGTTTAAAATATAATTAAGTAAAATACTAAGTGTCACATTATAAGTAAACATAAATACTAATGTACTAAACATGTTTAACATGTTGGAACATGGTGATGTGGTAAAATAAGGTGGATGGGCCATAATTTTTGAAATACTAAAGGGAAGGAGACTTGTTTGGTGATGTGGCATGCTTTGGTGAAGGGTAATGTACCTTAGGAGTGTTCTGGCAATTAGTATATTCG
This sequence comes from Allium cepa, assembly GCA_030765085.1. Taxonomy (NCBI): domain Eukaryota; kingdom Viridiplantae; phylum Streptophyta; class Magnoliopsida; order Asparagales; family Amaryllidaceae; genus Allium; species Allium cepa. The sequence continues at coordinate 377,355,310 of CM060931.1, forward strand.
ATTTGATATAAAAAAAATTCATATCTACTCTTTCTCTTACTTTCATTTTTCATTCTTGTTGCAAACTTCATCTTCTTTCTTTAGTTCTAAAACACTTCTTACGCCTTCCATCTTAGTTTCCATAGTTAAAAAAATCAACTCCTTACCTCCTTTTTAATCTTTAAAAGCCTATGTAAACACATTATCTTCTCTTACTACACTTCGTCTTCTACAAAACAAGTCCACATAACCCATTTCAAGCTTTGGTCGAGCACTCTATTCCCTAGATTGGACCCCACTTTTCTCCTAAGGCTATTAAGCTCTATTTTTCTCAAATTCAATTTACAACCCAAAGTCATTTTCAATTGTTAGAAAAAGAATGGGTTAAGTTGAAGCTCACCCTTTTTTTTCTAAAGTTTATAAACTTATTTACAATGTACAATTATTGTAAAATCATCGCTTTCTTGAATGAATATGGTATTGAGTTAGCTATACATGTGTATGCTTAGATTATAAGGTTGTATGTACTTGGAATAGATGATTGTTAAGTTGGTTAGTGAACTTTGGAAAGGTTTGATTTTTACTTATTGTTGTGGGTTATGGAATGCATATGTTTGCAATTATATATGTGGTATGATATGCTAGAATGAATAGCACCTAAAGTTGAGATTTTACGACATTGAGTACCTTGATTAATTGTTTCCATTTAAGGCCGTGTTGGAAAAGTTTTCAAGTCTAAACTTGGATTTTATTTTCAAAATATTATTTTTGTTTCAAAGTCCTCTTGCTAAGTTATAAATTAGTTAATACATAAGGATAAGTGTTCTTGAAAGAGATTTGGAATATAAATAAGTTTGGAAAATAAGCGTTCAAGTCATATAGCGATAGCCACTATAGATGTAGTTTACAAAACGAACTCTTTTGCAAATTTTAACTTTGTTTTCACCTTAAGTGTCATTTTGAAAAGTATTTACAAAACTTATTATATGTATTTAAAAATAAGCATCAATTATTCATTCATTCATTTATTTAGTGATATTTAATTAACAAATTAAATAAGGTAATTAATACATAATCAATAGTTAATATGGTAATTAGTACGTAAGTATTAATTAAGTAAGTTAATTATAATTAGTTAAATAATTAAAAGGTTAATTAATATTTAATTATTTATTTAAGGGTAAATAAACATTTTAATTAATTATTAAAGATTATTTACTAATAATTTATTTAATTTAAAAGGGCTTAATTATTTAATAACTACTAACTAAGTTAAAATTTAATTAAAAACTTAATTAAGATTTAGTTATTTTAAAAAAAAGGTTTATATTGTTTAAGTTTTAATTGAGGATTATTTAATTAATAAATTGAGATTAAATAATATTTAATCATCATTCAGAAGATTAAATTAGTAGTAATAATATACTAAAGATTAATGGTGGTTTAATTTTTCTAAAAAGGCTAACTATAGGTTATGCGTGGATTGGAAAAATGGTCACTAGTTCCCTATCATGTTGAAAATCCAATTCCAATAAGTTGTCTTTATGGTTTTGATTATAAAACCTACTTTTAAAAAATAGCAATAAGTGGTCAAATTTAATCAATTTAACAAATTCGACCATCTTGATATATTTTTTGGAAAGTGTTTTCGAAGGAATGTCATTAAAGTTAATATCAAACAATTTTGGTATAAAAGTGTTTGGTTATCACAGAGAAAAAACCCGTCCGTATTTATGTGTGGACGTGGTCATATGTGAAATCTTCTTTTCAAAAGTTTTTAACTGGCATCAATTTATAAATTGCGTATCTTACACTGGTTTATCAGGCCTGATTCGGGTATTTTTAATACTCGGATCAGATTCGAGTTGTTTCAAGTTTAATTGAAGGCAATTAGTGTTTCCAGAGGAAAGCTAGAGATCTTCATCTATGTATGGATGTATTCTATTATCCGCTACATCTAGTGCATTTACTTTTATTTTTCAGCATTTGTAAGGACAGAGGATTTATTACTGTCCAGGCTAAATCTAGGTTAGACTCTGATATTGTATTCAAAATTTTCCACCGTAAAGATTATTGTTGAAATAATATATTTTATTCCATTCGTGTGAGATTCTATTCTATCTTTATTTTCTTTTTTCCCTATCAATCAGGCTTTCGGACACTTGGATTCGCGACATGAATAATGAGGTTGTATTAGTTTCCATTTTCAAAGGCCGAAAATCACCAGTTGTTACATTCGGTATTAGAGCTTAGGTCGAATGAACACCTAGGCTTTGGTGGGGTAAAACTCATTACAGTTAGGGTTAGTAATACGCTAGAATGAGTGATTCATTAGTGATAGGGTTAGTAACACCCTAGAATGAGTTTTGAGAGTATTATACATATGAGTGCGTATTTGTTATTTGATATAAAAATGTTATGTGTTGATTTATCCGTTGAGTTGTACATAGATTTTGGTCGATGCGCTTGATCACTACTATAGATAGGGTTTTTTAAACACTTAAACAACGCAAATCGACACACTATTTTAAAAGGAATGTATTTTATATGTACAAAAGTATAAATATTTGGGTGATTTGGAAAATTTATACGATGCATCCCTTTGGAAAGTTCAAAGAATAAGGTCTTTATCTATTTGGCAATGGTGGCAATAAACTTCTAAGTATCGATCATATGTTGGCTTAGGCCAACACTATCGAACATTTGGCGAATTACTTTCCTTATCATTAGATGATCAAGGCAAGTTCAAAAAAAATCCGAACAAGGTGAATTAAGTTATTTAGACAAGAGGGTTTTTGGTCAAGAAATAAATGGTATAAACCTTTTAATGATATCGTGGGATATCACTTAGGCCAAGATGTCTTATTTTTCAGGGAAAGATTTCTTGATGACTCCAAAGTAGGCACGAAGAGCATGTGCAACAAAAGAAGCAAAAGCGAAACTAAAACTAGGATCTTATGCCGACATCTTCTATAACATATGCGATAAAGAAGGACATTACGTAGTTCTATGTAAGGATAGGAAAAAAGGAAAGGGATAAATGGAATGCAGAGAAAAAGAAGAAAGAAAAATCTTTTAGGGATGATATATTCTATCACAAGTGTAAAAGGCAAGGACATTTTCTATGTGGGTGTCCTAAAATGAAAAAGTAACCCAGAATTAGATCAGGAAAGGTAAAGGGTTGCTACCATTGCAAGGGATTAGGACATATAGCCAAAAAAATGTCCACGAACCTGCATTTGGTGCTTCTGAGGGAAACAAGGCCTCAACGACAAAGTATCGCCTACCTCAAAAGGGATCCAAGAATAGTAGGTATATAACAGTTCAAGTATCCATATATGTATGATGGTGGTGTGTGATAGGATATATCCCTTAAGAAAATTTTTAATCAGCTAAGAATGGATGTATAAATATGATGTTAATTAATAAACCTCTTTTAATTATTCTCTTTTTGTATTTCTTCTATCTTAAATCCGATCAATTTAATAAGATATTTTGAAATAAAAGGTTTATGTAATATAAAGAAGTGACTTTATAAAAATGTTTAAATTAAGATATTATTTAATAATATCTTTTATAAAAGTATATTTTATAAAATAATGTGTAATTAGCAAAAATAAAATGACGTTTGAGAAAAATGGGTTTGAGAATTCATATCCTAATGTTTTGAAAAAGTATAAAAGGGTAAGTTATGTAATATAAAAGAGGTTTAGAATTAAATTTATGATGAGATTTATTAACAAAGAAATTTCAAAGGAATTTTGAAATATGAATTATAATGGTAATATTCCAAACAAAGCATAATCAATTTCTTTTGGAGAAGGGATAGAAATATTTTTGGAAATAAATATTTTGAAGAAAGCATTTATAAAGGTATTTAAAATGAAAAATAAAAGTTTAGCGATGTTTTCAACAATTAGAAAAGGTTAAATAATTTGTAAGTTGATCATTTCGTCACACGATTTTGATCTAATATTTAAGTATGGAACTTTAAGGCGTTTACGTCAGCCCGGAAAAGGATTTATCAGTCGATTCTTGACGACGAACCTTGATGAGGATTTCTGTTTGGATACTTACGTTTTCTAGTATATTTGAGAGCTATGCAAGGAAAACTAAAAGTTCTAATTAAAAAGCCTGATCAGAGTCTACACTAGAGGATCGCGGGATCAATACTAGTTCGGAAGTAAAATTGTGGATTCGACTAGTAGATCGAACTAGAGGCTGTGTAAGGATGATCAATGTACATTGTATGGGTGTGAGTTTAATAATAAATATTTTGGGCAAAAACTTTGGGTTTTTGTTTTGGGTAACTTCGAGGATAAAATACTTTTAAAGGGGGGAAGTGGTAATGATCCGTAATTTGATCAGTTTAATTAAAGATATTTAAATTATTTTAAACAATAAAATATAGATTATTTTTCATAAATAATCAAGTGATAAGTAATGATAGTGAACTTATTTTGGAAAAATATTCACAAAAATATTTCCTTTAGAAATATATAGATAAAATGGCTGAATACCATTTTATCGATTAACAGCTTTATAATCATATAACATCTTGCAAGGAGTTGGATATATACACTTTATTTTGTAATTGAACAAGAATATGAAACAAAATTATTTATTATATTTTTTGAAATTAAAAGTATGTATGACATCCTCAATGATACCCTTGTATTTAATAATTGATTTCTGATTTTAAATTAAGATTTAATGATTTAATAATTATTATAATTATTCAAATAATTGTTTTTAAATGATAATATTTCATTTTTAATAGTTATAAGTGATAATAAATAATTTATAATAGTTTTATAAAGACATAGAATCAATTTGAAAAACATAAGAAAAATTGATATCGCTTTATCGCTATAATAGCAATTTTTGTAAATAATTATTAATATTGATTTTTATTATTTAATATTTCGAATAAGATCATTTTAATTAATTTATAATGATAAGGTATTTATTTTCAAATTTTGTTTACATATATAATTAATTTAAATTATAAGCAAAAATGTAACCGTGAATCGATTTCTCGATTTTCAATAGTTTAACAAACGGAAGTTATTCAAAGTTGTTGCAATGTTATAAATGACACTAACACATATTTATATGCATATATACATACAAATACTCACATGTACGTATATATGACATATATAAAAATATACACACACGCACATACACAAAAATGTTAAAAATATCAATGATATTTTACAAAACTTCACCCTTAAACATGCATAAGTCAACAATTAGGAAATGATGTGATAATAGAAGATGGTGGCACATGGGTGGGCTGGTTTCAACTTGTAAAGGGGTACATTTGGATGACATAGGGTGATGCATGAATAATGATATGTGGAGATATTTTCCACTTTACTTAAGGGTCAAGGCTTGAAAAGGGCTATAAATACCCACCCATATCCTCCTCCAATCTTCACAAATTCATTCTTCTTCTTTTTCACCATTCTTGAGCTCCTTAATGCTCTTTAATGGCTTCTCTTCTTTAAGAGAGGTAGGGGAGTTAAAAATAGTGGAGTGCTTAAGCATCAATCCGCTAATTACTCTCTAACTACTTCTTAATCTACTTCTTCCTCCTCTCTTCTTTAATGGCACTTGGCCGTAAGCAATATGGAGGAGGGGAGGCATGGCTGTGAGCATTGGAAGGTGGTTGGAGGCAATGGCTTAAGCAAGAAATGATAATGAGGGCATGGCCAAGAGAAAAGCAAGTTGAGGTGAGAATGGTCAAGTACTTGATGAGAGATAGAGTTGTTTAGTGAAGTATAAGATGAGATGATGAAGTGTTGTGATGATTTTAATGTTGGTAGGAAGTTTGAGTTTGATAATTGTGAGTACTCAACGTTTATTAAATAATAAATAATCTCTATAACTATTTTTAAGTATGATAATATGACCATTTAATCTCTTAATGTTTTGTATGAATGTTTGATAACTTGGTTGATTATATGGTTGATTTTATGGATGTTGATATGGTTTTACGACTTGGTTATGGTAAATTATGAGAAATCATAATAAAAATGGTTATGAAATTAACCATGATTAATTGATGAAAAATAAATTTGTATGGATGTGTATATGAAGTTATATAACCTCTTAATGGTTTTAAAATATAAGAAAATTTGGAAATGAATGTTATAATAATATATTATTTTGAACTAGTTTAAAAGTGAATAAGCGATTTAATATGGTCAATATTGGTTTAAATGTTTGAAATTAGTTTATATATGTTTTATAAATATTAAATTTCAACTTGGTGAAGTTTTGGTAAATAATAAATTTGGAGTCAAAAATAGGCGCGTTGCTTAATGGTAGTTCACGATTTCACGTCGTAGAAGTCAAACAAGTGTAGAGAATGGAATATAAATCGGAGTTATTCGAGATAAGAATTTTCTAAACTATTATATTCACAGTTTCAAACAAAAGAAAAGTATTAAGATTTCATTTAGTAAATTTTGAAATATGAATAAATCAAATTTTCAAGAAAATCGTGCTTTGGTAGTTCGGTGGCCAAAGTTGCAAATATTTTAAATAAATATTTTTAAAATGGTTAAAAATATGGAATAAATCCTATAAATCTTTTAAAATGTTTTAAAAGTGTTTTGAGATATGAAAATGAATTTTAAAATGATAAAAAGTCGTTTTGATCAATATATCTTAATAGGCACTTTTTGCTATAGTTTTTAATAACTTTTAAAATATAGCTTTAATCTTAACAATTCTTTTGCAAATCTTTAATAAATGTTTTCAAATGGATGTTTAAGTGTTTTAATATTGAGGTTTGTATAAGCTTACTTACAAGACTTTAAATAAATGATTTAAAGAAAAGCTATTACAAATAAAGTGTTTTAATCATGTCTCTAAAAGTCGAGGAGTATACTGGATTTTTCTATTCATGAGATCCGGATGTGAGGTGCTTAAACTAAGGAGATATTAAGGAGCAAGCAGTGCCTTGGCTCACTTGGCCTTTTCCCTGGGCGAGGGATAGATAAAATCGAAATGTTGGAAATGAGTTAAGTGTAAAAAGATTTAAATTTTCCAAATTAAATACAACTTTGATTGTATATCATAGTCCTTATACTTGGTGTTAAATCTCGTAGAGGAAACTTGTACTATTAGTGGAATTTAAAAGGTGATTTCGCCATTATTCTGTCCATAATACTTGTTGAATATGAGAATTGATATTGGGTAGAATTAGATGATTTCTATAGATTCTGCTCACTTAATATTTACTTGTTTTGCATTAACATCCTAGATAACATGGTTTTAACTCAATCAAAATTTCGAGTTTTGTATTAAGAAATCTCTTTTAAGATTTAAATGAAATAATTTGGAAATATTTTCCTAAGTGAAAAATGAAAGGATTTAGAATTATTCCAAGATTCAAAAAAAAGTTTTAATTAACCAAAAGGATTTGATAAATGATGCTTAATGATTTTGTATACTATTAAGAAGATAAATAGAATAATTTAAAATAATATGTTTTGCCTAAAATATTTATGAATCAATATAAAAGATGAATTAAATTGAATGATGATTGATACTCACATATGAACTTAACATATTTTTAATTGATGATTGGTTCGGAGGAACAAGGGTCGGATTTGGGTAACTCCTATCTGAAAACCACTTCGAACTAATATATATGTTTGGAAGTGAAGACATGATGATGATGAATTTTTAAGACGGTGATCTTCATGATGAAGGGCTACTTTCCACTAATCTCTTGGGGTGAAATTTACCATATCATATATTTATAGTGGCAGTTGTGCTCTGTTACGAAAATCTTCGATTACAAGGACTACTCGCTAATAATTCTAGGAATAACTCCCCAAGGACATGGTAGGAGGAGTGCCATCGAATTCGTTCAATACCAGAACAAACTTGTATGGACGAATGTTTGACATTGCATTTCTGAGATCACAACGTTGCCATTTACAAATGTACATCTGTTTGGTGGCAGAAAAAAGCAACTTCTCTTAGCATAACAACCTTCTCTGGCACGTACGAGGTTAGAGGTTGTATGTCAGTGAAATTCAATTGTTATCGAAGGAATGGCAAATGTGGCATACAAAGTGGAACCTATGACGATAAAAGCGTGCCTTTGTGAAAGGCAAAGCATGGCTTTTTGGAGCGTTGCCTCACGAGCTTCACATCCCAGGAATAATAGAGATACTATGTGGTCTGACAGACACAATTCAGGCTAAGAAGTAAGAAAGTGATCGGAGTGTATCTGGGCTACATGGACATGTATTGGAGGCTGACGGAGATCGTGTAAATCCCTCGACTAATGCCCTGTACCATAATAGTGTAACAGCGTAGCACAAAAGCTAACGGAGATCGTGTAAAACCATGCAGACCCTATGGGTTATGCGTGGATTGAAAAAAGGTCACTAGTTTCTTATCATGTTGGAAATCCAATTCCAACATGTTGCCTTTATGGTTTTGGAATGTAGAACCTACTTTTAAAAAGTAGCTATTAAGCCCTCAAATTTAGTCAATGTAACAATTTTGGCTATCTTGATATATTATTTGAAAAGTATTTTCAAACGAATGTCATTAAAGATAATATCAAATTTTTAGTTCCCAAAATGATGGTTTTGATAACAACAAACTTAGAAGTTGTTATAAAATATAAATACTAATATCTTTGTCTAGATATATATGTAATATGCAAGATATATTTATATATATGCAGGTACTAAAAATGAAGACTGTACAATATAGAGATTCAAGACCGATGAATTCAAGATTGTAGAAATCAAGACTGAAGACTCATGAATATCAAGATTATCAAGAGTTCAAGATATCAAGACAAGTAATAGAGTCTATATTTATGTTAAAACTTCATAATGGCACTAAAAAATTTATTTGGATTTCAATTGTGATATGGAGTCCACCTTCTCGCTTTAATAGTGGGATGGAACCCACGACCACTTTAATGCGACAGAACCCACGACCTTCTCTAGTGCAATGGAATCCACAAAATTTTCAAAATGACTTATTTTTAGATTTTTTTTCAAAACTATCTTTTTAAAAAGACATCTCTCTCTTGGTTTAAATATTTTAGCCTTAATTCGAAAACTATTTTTAATCATATTAATTTTGAAATCATTTCTTATTTTTAAACTATCTCTTAGTTTTAATGCTTTAGCTTTAATCTTAAAATATTTATATATTTAGTTTTTATTACTTTTATAATTCGTAAGATCAATTTTAAAAAAAATTTGTAATCATAAAATATATCCAAATAGTTTACAAAGTGCTAAGATTATTTCGAAAAAACCTAGTAAGAAAATCTCTTAAAACAAAAATCAATTTTCAAAAAATACTAGGGGATGTCGATAGCCTATACCCCCATGTCAACATGGTAGCTGTAGATTTAAAAATTCAAATTTTTAAAAGAAGTGTCAATTCATCATAACTTTTCATGAATGGGCTGACCATTTCTTTGATTAAAATCAATTGGATGTGATTGTAGCCCAAAAATCAATTAGGTGATCTTGTAGCCTGGTTAAATCAAGAGAGTTGTCCCTGGACTCGGAGACAGGAGGGTGTATCTCGTGGCCTTGAAATCGAGGTTATAATATCAACATTACTTTTGAAAATAAATCTACATAAGAGATTGTGTAGGACTGGATGTAGGGTAACTTCAAACTATTATAAGATTTCGGTGTGTTCTTTCCTTTATAATTTTTATTTACTATTTGCATCTGTGTGTGGTTCTATGATTGTTGTTGTGTTTGTGAATTGCATCTGTTTGGGTTTAATTTGAAAAGATTTCAAAATGATTAATAAAATTAATTAAACACTATTCACCCTCCCTCTAGTGTCAATTCTGCCTTAAGATCCCTAATATGCATTTCCTACATTTGGTATCAGAACATTGGTTTTCAAAGTTATCATAATATGATTTTGAAAAGGTTTAAAATGGCAATTTTGGAGTTTCTGTTAACATTAGTTCAAAACTGTCCAAATCATCATTGTCACATAAGTCTGCATATTAATGTTATAGAAAATAAAATTATCTACTTAATTGGTGTGTTGTGCAGAAATAGATGTGTTATATGGCTTTTGAAGAATCAACAATCAATGGACAAACGATGAAAATCAAGAAAAACAAATGGATACTTCATAATGGATGTTCAAGACACATGACTAGTAATCCAAAGATATTGAATGACGAATTTATGAAGATGGAGGACTGGTCAACTTTGGAGACAATTCAAAAGGATATGTGATTGGCATCGGCAATGTCGGTAACTCTAAAACTCCTATTATTTCTGGTGTTCTATTAGTTAGGAATCTAAAACTGATGCAGCGGAAATAAAAAAACTTGACATGCTAATAATGTTTTGATACAAATTGATGCAAACTTTCTTCCTCATGAAATGAATTTGTTTCAAGTAAACCGGGTAGAACTATAAATACCCAAATCCGTTGATCTCTCGAGATACCAGATTCTAGCTTTCTTCAACAAGTTGATCGCGCACGATTCCGTGTTAAAAGATCTACGATTCTTCAACGTTGATCTTGCGCACGAGATTCCGTGAATCGGCTTCAAATTCGTTGATTCGAGTGCACTCGAATATCCGAAGATGGAAGAAGAAGGAGATCACACTCAACTTCAACAAAAGTGGCAAAAAGCACCCTAACAAATTTTTATTCAAAATTCAACTCCCTTTACAATGACGACACACCCCTATTTATAGGGAAATTACAACATACAAAACTGACGACTCAACAGATGGCCGACCTACGACCTAACAATACATTCACGACCTACGACATAAGACACATATAGGTTACAACACAGCAACATAACAAAAAATGACTTAACAACAAACGACCTAATACATACAACACATAAGCGACTTAACAAATTTACAACACAACAGCCTGAGCGTCTTAAAGTAAGCGACTTAACATCAGGAGCGACCTAAGCTTCAGCGACATAAGGATACAACACAGCTTCATGAACTAGCGACTTAACACTGGAGCGATATAAGAAGATGAGCGACCTAACCATGGAGCGACTTAAGGAATCTCTACTTCAGGAACGACTTATGGATTGAGCGACTTATAGATCATAGGCAGGCGGCATAAGTGAGTTATGCGAACCAAGACTTAACTCGTTAAGTCGTATCTTGGTAGGTCGAAGCTCAGTAGGTCGTGACGATCTAAGGGAATGCTCGTTGGATGTGAGCGACCTAAGGATATGCGTGTTGGGTCGCTTAACTCGCTAGGTCGGTCAATATGACTCGCCAGATCGCTCGTCGACTTATCATAGGCCGCTGGATCATTTTCGACTGCATAACTCTGATATCTCGTTAGGTCGCTCAAGCGACTCAAGGCCTGGTGCACTGCTTCCTGCGACTTAACAAGATAACGACTTAAGGAACTGCGATTATCATGGTGCGCTGCATCATCCTCCCCTAGTTGAAAAGAATTCGACCCCGAATTCACACTTTCCTCTTCTTCGACATATTCATTCTCATGATATGGGATCAAGTGTTTGACGTTGAAAATGTCAGCGGTGTGGACATGATCTGACAGTCTCAACTGATACGCATTCTCATTTATCTTCTTCACAATCTCCAAAGGACCAATCTTTCTAGCAGCCAATTTGTTATAAGAACCAACAAGAAATCGATCCTTAGTCGATACTGCATATACAAAATCTCCTTCTTTGAATTCAACATGTCGTCGTTTGATATCTACGGATTGCTTATATTTCTCGTTCGCCTTAAGCAATCGTTCCTGCACAACCTTGTGGAATTCTTGCAATTCCTTCACCAAATCACTAGTCCGTTTGATCACTCCTTTTTGCTGTGGTACTGTAGATAAATCTAATGGTCCTTTAGGAATAGTTGAACAAACAACCTGAAATGGGTTGAACCCAGTGCTACGATTAACTGCATGGTTGTGTGCGAACTCAGCTTGACACGGTTTGGAATCCCAACTCTTCAAATTATCATTCACGAGGCATCTCAATAGATTACCAAGGGATCTATTCACAACTTATGTTTGTCCATCCGTCTGTGGATGATAAGCACTACTGAATTTCAGCTTTGTCCCGACCATTCTCCATAGACTCATCCAAAAATGACTCAGAAAACGAGTGTCTCTATCTGAAACAATAGATTCAGGCAACCCATGAAGACGATAGACCTCTCTGAAGTATAACTGTGCAACATTGACTGCATCTGTCGTGTTCTTGCATGCAATAAAATGTACCATTTTCGAAAAACGATCAAACACCACATAGATAGAATCATTGCCACGTTGCGTTCTCGGCAAACCCAACACAAAGTCCATGCCAACATCCACCCATAGCTTAGTAGGTATCGGCAACGACAAATAAAAACCTGCATTTGTCGCGGTTCCCTTTGAAACTTGGCAAATATGGCACCTCTGAACAAACTTTTCAACTTCTTTTCTCATTGACGGCTAAAAATAAGGCTTTGCAATCAACTGCATAGTACGATCGTGGCCCACATGTCCTTCCTTATGCAATTCTTTGATAATCTTCATTCGTAAACTGCAATCTGGAAGACACAATTGATTTCCTTTAAATAGAAAACCATCAACCAACGCATATCCATCCATGCTTCCCTGCTTGATTTTGTCTAGGATCCTGGAAAAATATGAATCTGAAGTAAGCAAATCTGGAAGTAAGTCAAAACCCATCACCTCTACTTGCATAGTTGTTAGTAAAGTATTCCTCCGACTCAATGCATCTGCGACGCGATTAGTTACTCCAGACTTATGCTTGACGACGAATGTAAATTGCTGCAAATAAGCTATCCACGATGCATGCCTAGCTGCAATTTTATCCTGCCCTTGCAAATGTTTCAATGCTTCATGATCTGTATACAAAACAAATTCTTTATGGAACAAATAATGTCTTCAATGCTTCACAGCCTGCACGATTGCATAAAACTCCACATCATAAGTATTGTATCTCATCTTTGCTCCAGAAAGTTTTTCACTGAAATAAGCTATTGGACAACCCTTCTGACTCAACACTCCTCCAATTCCAACTTTCGATGCATCTGTATGTAACTCAAATAGTACTTGAAAATCCGGCAACACTAGAATCGGTGCTGAGGTTAAAAGTTCCTTGATTCGCTCAAAAGCAAATCCTGCCTCTTCCGTCCATGAAAACTTCTTTCCTATCATGCAATCTGTAACAGGAGTCATCACACTACTAAAGTGCGATATAAATCTTCGATAAAATGAATCTAACCCATGAAAACTTCTGACTTCTGTGATAGTTTTGGGTTGTGTCCAATTTCTGATTGCGGCAACTTTATTCTGATCCACCTGTATCCCTTCCTCTGACACAACATAACCCAAAAATAAAACACTTGGTGTCATGAACACGCATTTCTTCGTTGCAGAATAGAATTTTTCCCGACGAAGAATAATTAACACCTTCCGCAAGTGTTGATTATGCTCCTCTGTGCTTGCACTATAGATCAAGATATCATCAAAATAAACAACAACAAACTTCCCAATGTAAGGTATAAAAATTTGATCCATCACCCTCATAAATGTACTTGGTGCATTCGATAGACCAAACGGCATGACCAGCCATTCATATAATCGTTCCCGAGTCTTGAATGTTGTCTTCCATTCATCACCCGGTCTAATACAAATCTGATGATAACCACTCTTAAGATCGATCGTTGAAAAGATTACAGACCCACTAAGTTGATCAAATAGATCATCAAGCCTTGGCATAGGAAATCTGTATCCGAAAGTTATTTTGTTGAGTGCCCTGCTATCTGTACACATCCTCCAAGAACCATCTTTCTTTGGCACTAACAAAGCTGGTACAACACAAGGACTGAGTCTTTCTCGAACACGCCCTTTCTCAAGCAATTCCTCAACCTGCCTCCTCAACTCTTCATGTTCTTTCGGGCTCATCCAATAATGTGGCCTATGCGGTAAAACAACACCTGGCACTAGATCAATCTGATGTTGTATGTCCCTTAGCGGCGGTAATTCCTTGGGCAATTCTGTAGGAAAGACATCTTCAAATTCATTCAACATTGGTCTAACCTCCTTAGGAATTTCAACATCTTCAGTTGTTTCATACCCAATCAACATAAACATTTCCGCACTATCTTTCACCTCTTCAACAAATTCTTTCGAAGATAATAGGCTAGTTGATTCCACCTTTTTCTTTGACTTGCTTTCACTTTGCTCACGCTTCTTAGGAACCAAAGTAATTTGCGTACCATCGAAAATGAAACTGTAGTTGTTGGTGCGACCATTATGTTGTACAGCTCTATCATATTGCCATGGTCTTCCCAATAGTAAGTGACAAACATCCATGTCAACAACATCACACCATATATCATCTTTATACTTCTTCCCAATAGAAAATGTAATAAAAGATCGCCTTCCCACTTTCACTTCTCCACCTTTCTTTAACCATGCCAGTTTGTAAGGTCTAGGATGTTTTTCAGTCTTCAAGCTTAACTTCGTAACGGCTTCTTCAGAAATAATGTTATCACAGCTTCCCGCATCGATAACAAACCGAAAAACCTTTCCCAAAATAGTACATGTAGACTGAAAAATATTGCTCCTCAGCCAACTAGAATCATTCTCTTGCTTTGGCGTTAAAAAGATCTTCTCATCATCAAGTTACATCCTTCATCCCCTGACACAAATTCTTCTTCATCATCAAACTTTGATGGTTGAGAATAGTCAACTTCAGCTTCCTCATTCTCATATTCACATTCCTCTGCAACCATTGCTCTCTTCTTTGGCTTTGTGCATTCATTACTTTTGTGGCCAAACTCCTGACAATTGTAGCACTTGATACTGTCATTGACCTTTGCTTTAGCGGCTTCTTTGACAATTGGCTTACTGACTGCCTTGAAAACATTAGCATTGCTACCAGCACCCTTATAGTGATTGTTGGAATTTGTAAACACACCACCTCCTCATCTCTCTTGTTTCTCCCAAGCTAAGGCTTTCTGATGTGCTTCAGTAATAGACATTGGATTAAACATATTCACCATGCCTTGAATCTGCATTCATAACCCTCCAATATATCTAGCCGTTAGCTGTTCCTCTGTTTCCATGATATCATTCTTGGCAATCAATTGATAGAATTCATCTGCATAATCATTCACTGTCCTCGTCCCATGTCTCAAATTCTGCAATCGTTGATACATAAGAGACTGATAATTATACGGCAAGAAAGTTGCTTTCATCATCTTTCCCATCTTCTCCCAAGTAACAACTTTGGATTTTCTCATTCTCTCCCGTGTTAGTTTAGTTTGTTGCCACCATGCCATAGCTCTTCCCCTTGATCTTGTAGCAACTAACTGAACTCTGCGATTCTCAAGCACCTCCTTGAATTCCAAAATCTCTTCAACATTTGACAACCAATCAAGAAATTCTTCTGCTTGCATACCACCCTTGAATTCTGGAATTTCCATCCTCATACCTGATTCCCATTTATGATCATTGTCTGAATCAAGATATCGATTTCGCACTTGGTCTCGATCTCGATAATGAATACTTCCTCTATCACCATATTCATCAAAATCATATGTATGCCGATATCGATCCCGTCCATCAACATCTCTACGACCATGCATGTCCGTTCTACCTTGCCTCTCAACATCACGATAAGATTCATCGTCAAACTCATGTGGGGTTCTTCTCTCTTCACCTCGATACTCATGGTGTTCTCTTCTCATGGAAACTGATGATTCTCTTCTATCTCGATAAGATTGGGGTGACATTCTCCTTCATTCCGAAACTGATGGTGAAACCCTATTTCCACTATGGTGCGAAACTGGTGAAGTTCTCCTTTGACTTTGATTCATGTCTTTCATCAACTTCTCTAACTTCTCAATACCTTTGTTGAACTTTTCATTGATACGCTGCTCCATCTTTTCAGCTTCTTATCTTCGATACACATCTTCAACATTTTGAAATCGATTAGCACCTCTCGGAGGCATACTCATCAACAAACTCGGTTTCGATCTACTTAGCTTTAACTCTCGGCTTTGACTTAGCACAAACTTGCTTTAATTCGTCTCGGCTCTGAACTTAGCTCGGCTCGGCTTTAACTCGGCCTTGATCCAACTTAGCTTCGACTTAGCTCTACAAGCTCTGATACCAAACTGACATAGCGGAAATAATAAATCTTGACGTGCTAATAATGTTTTGATACAAATTGATGCAAACTTTCTTCCTCACGAAATGAATTCGAGTCAAGTAAACCGGGTAGAATGATAAATGCCCAAATCCGTTGATCTCTCGAGATACCAGATTCTAGCTATCTTCAACACATTGATCGTGCACGATTCCATGTTAAAAGATCTACGATTCTTCGACGTTGATCTCACGCACGAGATTCCATGAATTGGGTTCAAATTTGTTGATTCGAGTGCACTCGAATATCCAAAGATGGAAGAAGAAGGAGATCACACTCAACTTCAACAAAAGTGGAAAAAAGCACCCAAACAAATTTTTATTCAAAATTCAACTCCCTTTACAATGATGACACACCCCTATTTATAGGGAAATTACAACATAAAAAACTGACGACTCAACAGATGGCCGACCTACGACCTAACAATACATTCACGACCTACGACATAAGACACATACAGGTTACAACACAGCGACATAAGAACAAATGACTTAACAACAAACGACCTAATACATACAACACATAAGCGACTTAACAAATTTACAACACAACAGCTTGAGCGTCTTAAAGTAAGCGACTTAACATAAGAACGACCTAAGCTTCAGCGACATAAGAATACAACACAGCTTCATGAACTAGCGACTTAACACTGGAGCGATATAAGAAGATGAGCGACCTAACCATGAAGCGACTTAAGGAATCTCAGCGACCTAACCATGGAGCGACTTAAGGAATCTCTGCTTCAGGAACGACTTATGGATTGAGAGACTTATAGATCATAGGCAGGCAGCATAAGTGAGTTATGCGAACCAAGACTTAACTAGTTAAGTCGTATCTCGGTAGGTCGAAGCTCAGTAGGTCGTAGCTACCTAAGGGAATGCGCGTTGGATGTGAGCGACCTAAGGATATGCATGTTGGGTAGCTTAACTCGCTAGGTCGGTCAATATGACTCGCCATGTCGCTTGTCGACTTATCATAGGTCGCTGGATCATTTTCCACTGCATAACTCTGATATCTCGTTAGGCCACTCAAGCGACTCAAGGCCTGGTGCACTGCTTCCTGCGACTTAACAAGATAACGACTTAAGGAACTGTGATTATCATGGTGCGCTGCATCAAAAACACAACTTAAATAGCATAAATCAACTATGTGACAAGGGTTAAAAATTAAATTTGAAAAGGATAAGTGTCATATCGTAGATAATAAATCAAATATTATCTTTGAAGGAATTAGGAAGAAAAATATTTATATTCTCAGTATGAAAATTTCAAATGATAACCTATGTCTTTTGGATAATACAAGCGACCCTTGGATTTGGTACAAAAGATTTGGACATTTGAACTTCAAACTCTTTCAAGACTTGATCTACTAAGAGGTCTTCCTAAAAAGAATTTTAAAGTAGATAGAATATGTGATGCTTGTCAATTAGGTAAACTTAGGAAGAGTCCACTCAAGTTGAAAGATATGATTTCAACTTCAAAACCTCTTAAGTTACTACATTTAGACCTATTTGGTCTATCTTAAATTTAGTCAATATATCTCAGTAATATGTTTTTGTAATTATAGATGATTATTCTAGATTTACATGGAAAAAATTTCTAAAAAAAGTGAGGCTTTTGATTTATTTAAAACTTTTGCAAAAAGAGTTCAAATCAACTTTCTTTAAAAATCAAAACTATTCGTAGTGATTACGGTGGATAATTTGAAAATGAAAATTTTGAGAATTTCTGTAATCAAAGAGGAATAACTCATAAATTTTCTTTTCCAAGAACTCCACAACAAAACAGAATGGTAGAGTGTTAAACTAGAAAGATTCAAGAGTGTGCAAGAACTATGCTTTCAGATAATAAGTTATCCAGAAATTTTTGACATAAAGCAGTCGCTACAGCTTGTTACATTTTGAATAGGATTTTAATTAGACCTCTAACCAACAAAACACCATATGAACTTCTTTTCAATAAGAAACCAAAGGTATATTATTTTAAATTTTTTGGAAGTAAGTTCTTTATTCTAAATACAAAGGACAATTTGGATAAATTTGATCCCGAATCCGACAATCTTTATCGGATATTCTAAGAAGTAAAGCATAAAGAGTTTTCAATTTAAAAACTAACACCATTGAAGAAATAATGCATGCATATTTTGATGAAAATTTTAAAGATTTTTTTCAAATAAATGATGAAGATGTTTTTGTTGCTTTAAATAATGAATCGGATGAAACAAATTATGAAACTGTACATGCTAATAAAAGGATCAGGCTTTTGAAAGATCATCCTATAGAAAATATACTAGGAAATATTGAATTTTTTTGTTAGAATTAGAAATCAACTAAAAAAATGAGTGATGTAGCTTTTATATCAACTATTAAACCCAAAAATCCAAAGGAAGCATCATCCAATGATTCATGGATTCTTGCTATGCAAGAAGAACTAATTCAATTAACCAGAATGATGTATAGGAACTTGTTCTTAGACCTAAGCACAAAACTATAGTAGGAAATTAATGGGTTTATAAAAATAAAATGAATGAACAAGATGAGGTCCTTTGCACCTTTGCACCTGTAGCTTATTGTGAGGAAGAAGGAGTAGACTTTAACGAAACCTTTGCACCCGTAGCAAGATTAGAAGCCAATAGAACTCTACTTGCTTTCGCAAACCACATCAATTTCAAAGTATTTCAAATGGATGTCTAATGTGCCTTTTTAAATGATTTTGTTAAAGAGGATATTTATGTTGAACAACCTCTACTTTTTGAAGAAGAAAAGTATCTAAATCATGTTTAAAAATTAAAGAAAGCTTTATATGGTCTAAAACAAGCTCCTAGAGCCTGGAATGATAGACTATTATCTTACCTATTACAATAAAATTTTGAAATTGGTAAAGTAGATAATACTATTTTTATTGAAAGAATCAAAAATGATATCTAATTAGTATATATTTAAGTAGATGATATCATTTTTGGATCAACAAACAATTAAATGAACAAGGAGTTTTCTAAAATAATAACAAAAGAGTTTGAGATGAGTCATATGGGTGAACTTACTTTCTTTTAAAATTTCAAATAAGATAACTAAATAGTGGTACTTTCATCAGTTAAGAAAAGTATGCTAGGGATCTAGTAGTAAGTTTGGTATGACCACTGTGAGCGAAAAACCCACTCCTATGGAAAACAATGAAGCCATGAATAAAGAAGACATGTCAAAAGATGTTGATCAAATACTA
Organism: Allium cepa; assembly: GCA_030765085.1. Taxonomy (NCBI): domain Eukaryota; kingdom Viridiplantae; phylum Streptophyta; class Magnoliopsida; order Asparagales; family Amaryllidaceae; genus Allium; species Allium cepa. The sequence goes on from CM060931.1 coordinate 377,374,714, forward strand.
TACAAGGGAATGATTGGATCGCTACTCTATATAATTGCAAGTAGGCTTGGTATCATGAATAGTTTATGTCTCTGTGCAAAATATCGATCTCAACCCAAAAAAAACCCATTTAAAAGCTGTAAAACGTATCCTAAGATATGTTAAACACATTTTAAAATATTTCCTATTTTAGTGTAAAAATAATTCATTTGGCTTAATCTCATATTGTGATGCTGACTATACTGGTTGTAATTAAGACCTAAAACCTACAAGTGGAACTTGTCACTTTTTAGGACACTCTTTGGTTTTTCTGGTTTATTAAAAAGAAAAATACTGTCTTGCTATCAACAGCTGAACCATAATATATCTTTGCTGCTTTAGCTTGTTCTCAAGTTATCTACATGCAATAGACTGTAAAGGATTTTGGATTAAATATTTCAAAATTACCAATCATCGTGATAATACAAGTGCAATAAATTTATCCCAAAATCCTACTCATCATGCCAGAACCAAACATATTGATATCAAACATCATTTTTCTTAAGGATAATATAAGTAAAGAAATTATTTCTCTAGAATTAATCAACACCAAGAATCAGATAGCTGATATACTGACCAAATCCTTGAATCTATCTACCTTCACTAAATTAAGAAGAGAACTAGTTATTTGTTCTGTAACTGAGATATAGAATACAGATATAGTAACACATATATTTAAGTAAATAGGGAAAAAGAAAATTCTCAAAATTTCAAAGGGATGCTGACATGCCTCTATACCCCATGTCGACGTACAATGGTCAGATTTGAAATCTTGATTTTCCCTCTAAAATTAGTTTGATGGTTATATAACCACAATATTTCGAATTCATCTATTTTCTCACTTCATTTTTTCTGTAATAAACTTCTAAAACTACAAAGTAATGGCCTCTTCTTCTAAATCAAACCAAAACGCAACCATTTCCTTCCCTTCTCCTAATTCTAGTCCATTTCAACGTGCTACATCGGCTCGAGTAATGAAGATCAAGGAAATTATGAAAGATTCTCTGCAAATGCTGACTGAATTACAAGTTACACAAATAAGGGTGGCAAAGGAACAAGAGAAACAAGGCAAGATTCTTAGAAATTTGCAAAAATTTCTATTGAATAATCGTGCAAATCCTATTGTGCTTAAAGATGATTCCTCTAACATACGTATTCATAATCCATTAACGGACGACGAAGAAGAAGATGAAGAGGAAGAAGTGCAAATGGATGAGTACGATAATGTTATTTGTGTTGGAGAAGTCTGTTTTGACAAAAATGATAATTAGGCTGAACAATATGGAAACTTTTGTCTCCGTTACCCTAATTTTTCGATTCACAAGTCACCAATTGTCAAGGACTCTCGTTGGATTGTTATTATGTTAATGTTTTTATATTTTTTGTACTTGTATATATTTGTGTTTATATTTCATATATATGTAACAACCCAAAATTTGTGCTATAATAATTAATTAACGAATTAATTAAATAATTAAATAAGTTTTTGAATTTTTTACAACTGAACCATATGAGTTGCACCATTGGGTCCGTGGTAATTTTCTGATAAATTTCCATATATAACTTGTCAAAATCTGAGTTAGTATGGAGAAGTCATGAGAGAAACAAGAATTGAGAATTTAATAAACTAAAAAGGACAAAAACAACTGTAGGGTTCAACACTCACTAGGGTAGGATCGACCAGAGGTCGACCCACAAACCCCTCAGGTCGACCCGCCAAAATCCTTGGACGTGAAAATTTCTAGGTACGAGCCGAAGAATATATTTTTTATTCTCAGCTCAATCCTGTGCATTCATGCTTGCACCCGGCGGTTCCTGGTGAGCCTATGACGTGGTTGGACAAGATTTAATCCTCAAATCCAACAGACTGAGATCCCTAAGCCACACTATATATAAGACCCTAGGCGTAGCTATTTATCTCATTCAGATTTTCTCCCAATTGGGTTCATTGCTTAAGGCTAAACCCTAAATAGAAAATTTATCTAGGGAGAAAATATTTTTAATGAAAATATTCTACACCCTAAGAGTGGATCTAGGAAGGCCAAGGAATAGAGCTAAGGACCATATATGAGTGTTTTATAATTATTTTTGATTTGTAAGCAATTTACAATAATAGGGTTCTCAATAGTTGTATTTTTTACGCAATTTTGAGTCAGTTTTTATGTAAATTTATTTACAGTCAGTTTTTAAGTAAATTTCAGAAGTTCATTTCAGTCTATTTTATTCAGTTATTTACAATTGTTTTAAGTTGGAATTTATCCTATAAATCTTAGTTTCTTTTTATAGAGACTTAATCCCTTTTTACGCGAATAAATTAAAAAGAGAAGAATTCGCTAATATGGATTAAAATAGAAAAATACTAAATTTAAGGAAATCGTATGTAAAATTAGAAACCAGAAATAAAAACAGAGATGGACTGATATAGGGAAATTTAAGATATTTACTAGCATAATTATAGCAAGTGGTTATAACTAAAAAGGGAAAATAGAAGAATAACAACTGAAAAAACAATTATAACATAGGTTATAATTAGAAAGAAAGAAATAATAGAAGAGGCTAAGCAAATATAGCAGAAATTATAGAAGAGGCTTATTTTAAAACTTAGATTAAGTTAATAATCAAATGTAGAAGTAGTGCCCATACCGGCTGCATTCCCTTTCAGATCTAGAACTGATGGTCTCACAATAGTAGGTGAGGCTGAGACACGCTTATTTTGATTAGGGTAAATAAGTGGCCAATAGATAGAGGCTTAAATCTAGGGATTTAGGCAAAGGGGCGCAATACTGGATGATTGTTTCTTAGGACCATCGCCGACAACATTCCCTTTCAAGTTTAGGACTGATGGTCTCACAACAGTTAGGTGATGGTCTCACAACAATTAGGTGACGCTGGGCACACTTATGCTGATTATGGTAAATAAAGGGTCAAATAGGGAGGCGACAATTAGTGTGTATTGGCAATGACCGAGCGTATGGCATTGATTAGGGTAAATAGTTTGCTACTGCATCCTAAGCGTTAAAGACGTGTCTTTTTCTGTGACCAACAAGATTGGTTCATAGTGGCATAACAGAGATATAATAGGCCAATCAGTGGGTAGGATTAGGAATTCAGCCTAATCATATTAGCGGTTGAGATAGGATTAGGGGTTTCAGCCTAGTCACAGTAGTTTAAGACAAGTGTGAACAATCAGAATCAAACAATCAAAGAAAATAGTCAAACAGATAAGAAACAATATTTTATTCGAGTTTTATCTTTTCTGTATTTTCCTTTCAAGTTAGAACTATTGCTTAGTCTATTATCTTTATCTTTCTTAGATATGCTAGTAATTACTTTCACTCACCCGACTTATTGTCTGACTCACTCCTCTATTTCCACTTTGCCCCCCCAATAGGCCTGTAGGGTTGAGTTGATTCAGGTTACATGAAGATTCATTTCCCGATTTTTCTCATTTTAGATGTATTCTTCCACTTTTCATCTTTTTCATTTATGATTTTAGTTGTGAGAGGGATTACTATTACTATCGTTACCTTTGTACTCTAATTTTATATAACTAAGATGTATTATTCATGAGACATGAATTTTTGTTACTTTGAGACATTTTATGTTTTATTTTGAAATGAATTTAAAAAAAAATTATTATTTAAATGTTTTCGCTATGTTTACTTCTTTGTCTTACGAATCTTAGCCTCTGTGATGCTTTAGCTATACCTACAACGCACCACATCCGTTAGTGTACCTTTTTAGGTATATTAAGGGGTGTGGGGTGTTTCACTTGGTATCAGAGCTTAGGGTTACAGGATTCCTAAAAACTTGATTTAAAAGTAGTATTTTTCAAAGGTAACATTATTTCAAACTATTTTTCAAAAAGAATCTCTTACAAATGGTTTTTGGGTATAGTAGTGTTTTTATAAAAATCCCCTAAAAGTCCAGTTCAACCTTCTTTTGATTCTTTCGAGCCTAATTTTTCTTTTCTGTGCATAGCATGGAGGACGCCCCACATCTTCCAATGGATGTCCAAGTCCTTGGCTGGTTTCATAGATACCTCCAAGCTACGGCACCAGAGGTGCAAGGGCGAGCGCCCATTGCAGCACCGGTGGGTGGGATCCCATTAATCCACCTACAGCAGTCAATTTTTCTAAGCTATGCAAGGACTTCGGTAGCCTAGGAGGCAAGATGTTTTCTGGCATAGAGGATTTCATGGAGGCACGTACTTGGTTGAAGAATACGGAGCAGATATTTGTGCTTTTAGGATTGGAGGACCGACAGAGAGTACAACTTGCATCTTGGCAGCTGAAGGGAGAAGATTCTTATTGGTGGGAGATTTTATAGATGGAGGGTAAAGAAATTGGTTGGTTTAGATGTTAGAAAAGGTTTGAGATAAAGTTCTTGTCGCAAGACGAGGAAATCATGCAGTTGAAGAAGTTCATTAGTTCGAAGAAAGAGAGTCTTTGGTGAAAAAGTATATAATCAGTTTAAACAGTTATTATGGATGGAGATGGAGCTTGTTAATACACCGCATAAGAAGGGCATCAACGTTGCTAAAGGTTTGAACCAGCTCATCTAAGTGTTGGCGTTGACACATGTACCTATGGCAGCGACGTAAGAATCACTTGTGGAAATGGCTCTCATGTCAGATTTTGCAAAGAAAGAAGAAGTTAAGGAGGTTCCTAAATCAGAAAACTCTAAGAAGCGGTGTTGGAAGAATAAGAAGGACAAGAAGAAAGGAGGAGTACCTCAAAAGGGACAGATCAAGGAAGGCGAGAAATGTCATAGTCATGGATTGGTTGGGCATTACTCAAAGGACTGTAAGAAGAACACGATGAAAAGGAGGTGTTATAACTCTGGCCAGCCAAGACACCTTAGTAGAGCTTGTCCTCAGAAGATGGGACAGAGATCAGGTGCACTTACAGCGCGAGTACAAGCTTTGAATGCAGCACCTTCTAGTAGTGGACCAGATCAAGGTAGGAAACTCTCCGTAGAAGGTTTGATCTCTATTTCAGATTTTCTTATCTAGACTCTTTTTGACTACGGAGCATCATATTCTTTCATTTCTAGTTCTTTTGTTGATTGTTTGCACTTAGATATTTCTCTAGTTGTAAACCCCATAGTTGTTTCAAACCCCATAGGAGGATTGGCACACTTATCCATGATTTGTATGGTTTTGGAAATTTATATACTAGGCATAGAGTTTGATTATGATGCCTATGTATCAGGATTTTCAGGATATGCGAAAATTTTGGGGATGGACTAGTTATCCACTTATGGTGCAATATTGGACTGCAAGAGTAGAGTCATTAGACTAGAGACACATAACGGAAGGACCCTCAAGGTTTCTTGCGACCCATAGGGTTCAGTCATGTTGAGCTTCCTTTATTCCTATGATTCATCGCTAGGAGAGTTAGATTTAATTCCAGTTGTTAGAGTTTTCCAAACGTTTTTGAGGAGGCTAGGGGACTACCCCTAAGAGGGAGATTGACTTTAGGATTTTTTTGAATGACAATACTAACCCTGCGGCATTTCCCATGAGACATATGGCTCTTAGGGAGAGGAAGGAGTTAACTAAGCAGATTGGTGAGCTATTGGAGGAAGGCTTCATCAGACGGAGCATATCTGAGTGGGGGGTGCTGGTCGTCTTCGCTACAAAGGTGGATGGTTCCCTTCGACTTTGCGTAGACTACAAAGAGTTGAATAAGCTCACGAAGAAGAACCATTACCCACTTCCTAGCATAGATGATCTTTTTGATCAGTTGGTTGGCACTTCAGTATTTTCTTACCTTGACTTAGCCACTAGATTTCATCAGCTTAGGGTTGCCGACGATAGCATTGATAAGACAGCATATAGGACACCCGATGGATTCTTTGAGTGGTTAGTTATGAGCTGACCAATGCCCCAGCCTATTTTGTAGAACTGATGAGTCATGTTTTTTGAGATGTCATAAATAAGTTTGTTGTAGTGTTTGTGGATGACATTTTGCTGTTTTCCAAGATTATGGAAGAGCATGTTATTCATCTTGAGGAGGTTCTTTGTACACTTTGTGTTCATCAATTGGACGAAAAATTCTTGAAGTGTCACTTTTGGCATAAGGAGGTGCATTTCTTGGGGCATGTAGTCTTAAGAGAAGGTTTAGCTGTGAATGCTGCTAAGACATTGGAAATACAAGATTGGAAGGCCCCTAAGAACGCTACCGAAGTTAGAAGCTTCCTAGGTTTGGCTGGTTATTATAGGAAGTTTATCGGAGATTTCGCTAAGATTTCAGTACCGCTTACTTACCTCACTAAGAAGAATGTGACATTCTTGTGGAACGTAGATTGTGATAATTACTTCACGATGCTAAGGAGAGCCCTTACTAGTTCGCCGATATTAGTTTTACTCGATGGAGCTAAGCCTTTTATAGCATACACTAATGCATGCAGGACAGGCCTGGGAGCAGTATTGATGCAAGAGGGGAGGGTAGTAAGAGATGAGAGCAGACAGTTGGGAGCTCATGAGAAGAACTACCCCACCCATGATTTGGAGCTAGCTTCTATTGTTTTGGCACTCAAGTCTTAGAGGCATTACCTACAAGGAGAGAAGTTCGAGCTTTTTACTGACCATAAACCATTGAAACTACCTATTCACACAAAAGTATTTAAACTTTAGGAAGCAACGTTGGATGGAGTTTTTGGCATCATACGACTTTGAGATAGCTTACACCCCTTGTATGGGAAACGTGGTTTCAGATGCGTTAATAGGAAGAGAGCAACCCTTAGTCCAATTTTCGTGGAGTGTAAGAGCCTAGAGTTTATTTCCCATTTGATTTTAAGCCCTCTACGGACGTTACTGCAGCACTGGAGGCTAAGTCTACCCTTATAGATCAGATTGGCTCAAGGCAGTGAGAAGATTAAGAGCTTTTGGATATTCTGGATAGGATTGGAAGAGGAGAGGTCTCTAGACATCTCTAATGCTATTCTATCGATGGTAAAGGGTGGCTAAGGAGAGATGGAAAACTTTCTGTTCCCTACACTGGTGATTTGATAAGAGCATTTCTAGCAGAGGCACGTCATTCTCGGATGACTATTCATCTGGGCGGTGATGAGATGTACAGGGACATGAAAAGAATGTTTTATTGGAGTGGCATGAAGAAGGATATAGCAAAGTTTATTGTAGAGTGTCTTGTGTGCCAAAGAGTTAAGGCGTAACAATAGAGGCCTAAAGATTTGCTTCACCCATTGGATGTACTCGAAGGGAAGTAGGATAGTATTTCGATGGACTTCATAGATGGTTTACCTCAATCTAGGAATGGTAATACCAGAATTTGGGTGATTGTAGATCGTTTGAAAAAGAGCGCCCACTTCATTTCGGTCAAGAGTAAGAGTACAACACCTTATTTGGCATCTATATACGTTCATGAGATAGTCTGACTTCATAGAGTTCCCTCTAGCATAGTGAGCGATAGAGACCCTATCTTTACTAGCGATTTCTGGAGGAGCTTATAAGAGGCTTTAGGGATACATCTTAGGTTAAGTATGGCCTATCACCCTTAAACGAATTGCCAAATGGAGAGAGTTAATAGAGTTCTTAAGGATTTATTGAGGATGTGCATTCTTGGTTTTGGAGGAACTTGGGTGGAGAACCTTCCTTTAGTGGAATTCGCTTATAACAATATTTTTTAGGCAAGCATTAGGATGGCACCTTTTGAAGCCCTTTATTGAAGACCTTGCAAGTTGCCTTCATGTTGGTTAGAGTCTACAGAAAAATTGCTACTTTGTCCCGATATGGATAGATAGACTTTGGAAAAGATTGATTTAATTAGAATGAGAATGAAGGCGGCCTAAGATAGACAGAAAACCTATGCAGATAAGCGGGGAAGAGATATTGAGTTTGAAGTAGGAGATTTGGTTTTCATTAAGGTGTCTGCGCTAAGAAAGGTAGTGAAGTTTGGATCAAGTGGGAAACTTGCTCTCAGATTTGTAGGACCATTCCCCATTGTGGAAAGGGTAGGGAAGATGGCGTATCAGATAAAGCTGCCAGAGAGGCTCGTGGGAGTTCATGATGTTTTTCATGTTTCGCACTTGAGAAGGGGCTTACATGATTCAACAAAGGTAGTGGAACCTAGCCAACTTGAGGAAGTTGACGTGGAGAGAGAAGCATCGGTTCGTCGCATTCCTACCAAGAACGTTGGATATGATATCAAGAAGCTTAGGAATAAATAAGTCCCTTTGGTTAAGGTGCAATAGGGAGGTAGTATTGAGGATGCTACGTGGGAGGCTGAGGAGAAAATACATACTCTTATCCGCATCTTTTTGATGGTACGTCTTGAACTTTCTATTTCCATCTTTAGTTTTGAATGGTTCTTTCCATTAGTTTTCTTTGGAGGGTAGATCTTAGGATTTAACCTTTGGATGGTAGGATTGAATGCAAACATGTTACTAGAACATGTTATGTATGTTGGACGTTAGTGGTTGCAAGTGGTTGCTAGTGGATGTTAATGGATGCATACACACACTAGGCACTATTATCTCTTAGGGATCGGTCTAACTAAGTCACTAAAGCATATACATATGGACATGTGTGCACTTGCATTTTTATTTACATGGTTGCTATAATTAATAATTATCATATGATTGTTGCACTTAGATGATGATTGTAGCAAGCATGTAGAATTATCAGTTACCATTAGGAAATTTGCATTCATTTGGAAACATGGCACATATATGATAGCATAAAAAGGTGGTCGACTGAATCAGTAGGCTTCCTAATCTTTTGTATTAATTAGGGACATCGACACTACACTTGCATATAACATAGTTGTAATAGAAAGTTAAGGTCAATGGATGTAATGGAAGATGGTTGAATATGTAGTCGCAGAATTTGGATGAAAATATTTATTTCATTTTCTGCCTTTGGAGATTTCGGGGACGATCAAGGAGGGGAGAATGTAACAACCTAGAATTTGAGCTATAATAATTAATTAACGAATTAATTAAATAATTAAATGAGTTTATGAAATTGTTAGAATTGAGCTACGAGAGTTGCACCATTGGGTCCATGGTAATTTTCTAATCAGTTTCCATTTACAACATGTTGAAATTAGAGTCATAATGGAAAATTTATGAGAGGAACAAGAATTCAGAATCTAATGAACTAAAAAACAACCTTAGTGGTCGACCCGCACCAGGGTCGTGTCGACCTATAGGTCGACCCGCAAACCCCTCAGGTCAACCCGCCAAAATCTCTGGACGTGAAAATATCCAGGTACAAGCCGAAGACTATATTTTTTATTTTCAGTTCAATCCTATGCGTTCATGCTTGCATCTGGCGGTTCCCAGTGAGCCTATGACATGGTTGCACCAGATTTAATCTTCAAATCAGATGGCCTGAGAAACCTAAGTCAGACTATAAATAAGACCCTAGGCCTAGCTATTTTTATCATTCATATTTTCTCCAAGTTGGTTTCATTGCTTGAGGCTTAACCCTAAATAGAAATTTTTTCTAGGGAGAATATCGTTTTAATAAAAATATTCCACGCACTAAGAGTGGATCAAGGAAGGTTAAGGAATATAGCTAAGGACTACAGGTGTGTGTTTCGTAATTATTTTAAATTTGTAAGCAATTCAAAATAATATGGTTCTCAATAGTAGTAGTTTTTTTGCAATTTTGAGACAGTTTTTATGTTAGTTTATTTACAATCAGTTTTTAAGTAAATTTCAGAAGTTTTTCAGTCTATTTTATTCAGCTATTTTATTCAGTTATTTACAGTTACTTATAGTTATTTACATCTATTTTAGGTTGGAATTTAGCTTGTAAATGTTAGTTTCTTTTCATAGAGATTTCGTCGCCTTTTATGCTAATAATTAAAAAAACACTGAATTTACAGAAATCAGATATAAAACGAGAAAAACTGAAATAAAAATAGAGATGGATGGAAATAGGCAAATTTAAGATATTTGCAAGCATAATTATAACAAGTTGTCATAACTAAAACGAGAAAAATAGAAGAATAACAGTTGCAGGAACAATTATAACACTTATTATAATTAGAATGAAAGAAATAACAGAAGTGGCTTATTTTAAAACATAGACCTTGGATTAAGTTAGTAAGTAAACATAGCAGATATAATACAAGAGGCTTTTTTTAAAACTTAGATTATTAATAAGCAAATAAAGAAGTATTGGCCCGTACCGACAATATTCCCTTTCAGATCTAGGACTGATGGTCTCACAATAGTAGGTGAGGCTGGGACACGCTTATGCTGATCAGGGTAAATAAGTGGCCAATAGATAGAGGCTCAAATCTAGGGATTTGAGCAAGGGGCGCAAAACTAGAAGATTGTTTGTTAGGACCAATACCGGCAGCATTCCCTTTCAAGTCTAGAACTGATGGTCCCACAACAGTTAGGTGAGGTTGGGCAGCATTCTCTTTCAGGTCTAGGACTGACGGTCTCATAAAAGTTAGGTGAGGCTGGGCATGCTTATGCTGATTAGGGTAAATAAAGGGTCAAATAAGAGGTGACAGTTAGTGTGTACCGGCGATGACCGAGCATGCGACATCGATTAGGGTAAATAATTCGCTACTGCATCCTAAGCGCTAAAGATGTGTCATTTTGTTGTGACCAATAGGATTGGTTCGCAGTGGCACAATAAAGATAGAATTGATTGACCAGTGGGTAGGATTAGGATTTCAGCCTAATCATATTAGCAATTGAGATAGGATTAGGTTTTTCAGCCTAATCACGGCAATTTTAAGACAAGTGCAAACAATCACAATCAAACAATCAAACAATTAAATAAAACAGTCAAACAGAATCATAAATGGTATTTTACCTGAGTTTTATATTTTCTATATTTTCCTTTTAAGCTAGAACTATTGCTTAGTCTATTATCTTTATCTTGCATAGAAATGCTAGTAATTAATTTAACTCACCAGACATATTGTCTGACCCACTCCTTTGTTTACCTTTCCGCCCAATAGGCCAGCATAGTTGAGTTGATTCAAGTTGCTTGGAGATTCATTACCAGAGTTTTCTCATTTCAGATCTATTCTTCGACTTTTCATCTTTTTCGTTAACGATGGTACTTGTGAAAGGGATACCAATTATTATTGTTATCTTTGTACTCTAATTCTGAAAGATTAAGAGGTATTATTCATGAGACATGAATTTGAGTTATTTTGAGACATGTTACGTTTTATTTCGAAATGATGTTTGATGACAAGTTATTATTTGAATGTTTCCATTGTTTTTACTTATTTTTCTTGTGAATCATAGCCTCTGTGATGCTTTAGCTATACCTATAAAGCATCACGCCCTTTAGTTTGTTCTTGTTGCATATATTAAGGGGTGTGGGGTGTTTCAATATATGTGTAATGTAACATCATATATAATAAAATTAGATTTATGTTTCCTTATTATACTTCAATAATAGCATTTCGTGACGACCCATAATTCCGTACTCTTTGAGCCGACAACAAACCACACATGTCTAACTCAAATTGCACAGAAGTATGGATTATCAAGGGTAATAAAGAAAATAGATAGAACAGAATCTCACATGAATGGAATAACATATAATATTGAATAAATATATTTAGAGTGGAAAACTTTTAAAATACATATTCACAGCCTAAACTAAATTCAGCTTGGACTATTATAAACATTTGTCCTTACAATTACTGACAAACATTAAACAAAAACAAACAGCAACAAATACTAGAATACGTCTATACGTAGAGGAATATCTCCTGCTCTCCTTTGGAAACTCTAACCGTCTTTAAATAAACATGAAACTACTCGGATCTGACCTGAGTATTGAAAATATCCAAATTAGGGTTGATAAACCAGCTTGAGAAAACTCAATAATAAATGACAGTGTCATATATCTGCCTTTGAATAAAATCCTTTGAAATGAAAGAGCATCTCATAATACCATGTCCACACATAAACACAGACGGGTTTTTACCTTATGATAACTAGAACACTTTTATATCACCACATTTGATATTATTTTTAATGATATATCTTTGAAAACATTTGCAAAAAAATCTTATTAATCTTAGCCGAAATTTTTACATCTATTAAATTCCAGCGTAATAGGTTTAGAATCAAATCCGTAGGTTCTTAATGGAGAATCGATTTCCATACAAATAACTGGGTGAAGGGACTACCTTCTAATGGGTACACCTCTAGATGGATGTCCCGAGGCACAGAACATCTGCCCTCTACCATCAAAAGACCAACCTACCTCTATAACTAGGTATTACTGAATATGTTTTCCCCTGGTCGTTACCGACCTTTAAACCGGGCATCCGAGCATATAAACCACATTAATTTACATCTCGAACGTCAAAGCGGGAAGAAATATATCTAGAAGGTGATGATGATACACTAATTGGGAATGTACCACTTAGCCTTGCTACATCTAACCCAGTTTCGGTCATTTCCAGTTGATGAGGCTTGCGGCAACGATTACCTTTTCACATAGCACAACTTCTTCACTTTAAATGCTACATTGCCATTCCACATTCACACGACTGATTTCTATAAGCATATAACTTCTTGAGCTCGTATGTCTCGAAAAAGGGTGTTAAGCTAAGAGAAGGCATCTTCTCCACCACCAACTGATATATAATTATAGAGATCACTCATTGCGATTTAGAATGCAAGGTCAGACACTTATCCATTAAAGTTCGTTCCAGGACTAAGCGAAACTAAAGGCACTTTCCTCGGCCATTACTAAGAGAGAAGCCTTTGTGGTTTCGTGGTTTTTCATAACAAAAAGAGCACATTGCTATAATATGTGAATCAGGAGTTTATGCCTAATTAATCAACAAGCAGTCCTTCATTATTATTCATTTCAATATATGTGTCTTCAAATAGCTTCATTTTTCGAACACGTAAATTGGTTCGAAGTTGTTTTCAGGTAGGAATCACCTAAATCCGACCCCAGTTCCTACGAAATCCAATTATCTATAAAAAATGAATATGAGTATATAGGATTTATTAAATCTCTTTTCACTCGATTGATATCAAAATCGCTTTCTTTTGTATTAGAGTAATCCTAAGTAAGTCATTCTTTTTCTTTGGATAATATTTCAAATTTCCCCACTCTAACCTCGATCCAAATTCCTTAACCTTTAGGCAGGTCAAAAATAATGTTATTTTTTGACATCACTTATGGTAAACCCTAAAATCAATCTTAGAAAACATTATTTAGTAAATAAGATCATAGAAATCGTTCTAATTTTATTCAACATCAATTTCATTATTCAACAAGTGCTATGGGCGGAATAACGGTAAGATCACCTTTTAAATTCCAAGAATAGGACGAGTGTAACGACCCGTAAATTTTCGATAATTAAAATAACTAATTTAATAAGATTTCGTGATTTAATGTTAGAAAAAAATTTGTAATTCGTTTGGAATAATAATAACTGGAATGAATTGCAACAATAATTATCCAAGTAATTTTTTTTAGATTGAATGTAGTTCTAATCTAATTGAATTGACTCAAATGTTATAGCTTGGTTATAAGGGAATATATGGAAAAACAAATGTAAATAAGTGAATAAGAATTGTGAATTATTTAGGTAGTAATACAAATTTTAATAGATTGGTGTCGAAGATTTGAATAGTAATAAGTATTGAAAAATAAATTCTACTTAGTGAATGCCTTTGCAATCAATAGTTGAATAGGATAATAAATGTTGAATTCATTGGGTATAATAGAGTAATCGATTGATAAGTAAAATCTATTTAAATCAAATATTGAATATTGAACAGGTAAATTGTTTAAAGTAAATATTTAAAACTTATTGAACAATTGAATAACTGTAAATTGAAAATAGTGTTCTAAGATGTGAATTGGTTTTAAAAGTTGAACCTTATAAGTTCAATTTCAAATATTTCAAAGGATAATGAATTATTGGATAATCAAAATTGTTTACATTTAATATTTGGAATTTATTGAATAATTGAATAACGGCTTTAATATGATTAAAAATGATTTGTAAAATTTTATTTTATCATATTAAAGTTAGAATGATGTTGTAGAACTTTTAAAATCGAATTAAAAGTAAATTTGTGAAAATTGAATATTTTAATATTTAATTATCGACTGAAAAATAGCCAATTTTCGAACAGTCTCAGAATTGGACGAAACTAGTTCCATTAGATGCGTAATAGTTTGTTATTATCGGATTTCAATTTTCGTAGCAATCAGAGTTTTCGTTTGACCGTGGCAGCTCGAAACGCATCGAAATTGTTTTAATATTAATTTGAGGAGTTAAAATAGTCATTTTTCAAACAGTCTCAGATTTCGACGAAACCCATTTCATCGGATCCGTAATGTTATATTATTGTAAGGTTTCAAATTTCAAGTCAATCGGATTGACCGTTTGTCCGGGGTAAGCCAAAACGCATAGAAATTTAGTTAATCGGTTTAATTTAAAATCGATCGTTTATTTCCATAACTCTCACATATGATCGAATTAGCCTCTGAAACCTGTTTAATTGTGTCTGGAACGTGGGGTAAACCCTAGAAACGCCAGCCGGCACACTTCGTTTGGAGTTCGGAAATTTTTCGATGAATAGTGTTTTGGCGATTTTCTATAAAAGGACCCCCACTTTCTTTGTTTTGCATAAACCCTAGGGTTTCAGCCCTTAGCCGCCACTTTCATTTCAATGGCCAGAAAATTTCGAAACTTCTTCCTCATTTTCCTACCAATCCATCAACAATTAGCAAAAACTCTCAACTACAAAGTTGTAGAGGGCATCAAGATCTATCTATCCAACGGTGGAGATCGAAAACAGAGCCACGGATTGACGGCAAAACGCGATGGAAGCAGCTGCATTTTTCACGCAATTCGAGGAAGAGGATGAAGCCGAGCTTGGAGCTATTTGGGGTGAAGGTGGAGTAAGGCGGTGGCTTCGAAGTGGTGTAACCTGATCGACTTCTGGACGCTCGTGGTGGCCGCGATTTGGAGCCCTAGTTTGGCTTGGATGGGTTCTTAGTCGCGTGTGTTCCTGGAGCAAGTAACGTGAACGTGAGGAAGAAGAGGGGTGCGGCCTGATGGGTGGAGGATGGGAATCAACGGTTGTGATTAGGTTATGAGAAAAAAATAAAGGAAATTGTTAATCTATTTATATTATAATTCGTGTAACTTTGAAATAACATAACTTTTTGCTGCGAGATAGAAAACTGATGAGATGAAGTGCGTTGGGATCGTATGGACGAGCACTACGCTATGGAATTGGATTGGAGTCGTTTGGAGCTAGTGAAAATTTCGGGTGAAATTAAACGCGCGTTTAATTTTATTCGAAATAAAACGCTGGAACTGCATTGAAATCAAGGTGAGTGTTTTGTAACGCTAACAACGTACTGAATATTTTTATGCTAGTTAAATTTAATATTATGAAGTGTTATGAATTTTATTTGTCGTTGTTTGACAAAATTTAGTTGTCATATAGATTGTCGTTTGAATTAACCGTTGAAAATTAAATTGACAGTTAAATTGCAATTGAAATTAAATTGCGATCAAATCACCTGATATTGATAACTATGAAATTTCCATGAATTGTATTGTCTATTGGATGATGTATTTTGATGGATGCTATTGGTTGATATTTAAATGTTGGATGTTTATTTGCTTATATATATCATGTTATGCATACATATGAAACTGTGATTTGATTTAAGTGATATATATTCATCCCTGACATTTAATTGAAATAAATAATCACTTGGCCATAGGATAGAAAATTATATACGGACACTGAATTGGCTAAATTAATAATTTTAAAAATCGTCGATTAGAAATTTATTTAAATGTTTGATTTAAAAGTTATAAATAAAAATCAATTTATAGAAATCGAATTTGTCGAAAAATTGAGTTTGGAATGTTGAAATAAATTTTGGTTAAAAGAAATTGGTAAATAATTTAAGTTGAAACTTTAAAATTTAAAATTTGGATATGATTGAATTTCGAAAATCTATTTATTTTAAAGATTGAACATTATTTCGAGCTTTGAGTATTACTAAGTAAAAGCGATAAAAAAAAAATAGTTTGAAATTGAGCTTGAAATTGAATCATATTTGTAATTGGGTTTTAAATTTGAATATTGAAAGATAATTTGTTAAGTATTACAATTTGATATTTTGAAAAATCAAGATAAAAATCGATATAAATTGAAATTGAATAAATTGAAGGTGAATGTAAAATTGAATTAATTTGAAGTCAAAGTTGACATTGATTTGAATTGAAATCGAAATTGAATCAGTAAAACGGAAATTGAAATTTGTTTTGAATTGGGAAGTTATAATTGAATGGTTTGGTTTTGAAGCTATTTTATTTTGTTTTCCAAATTACTCTATTATATAAACCATCTTTAAATACTTAAACTATTTTAATCTATTTTAAATCTACTTAACCCAATTTAAACTATTTTAAACTAATTTATCTATTTCAAATCCATTTTAAGATTTTAAGTATTTTAACTATTTTAATTATTTAAAACCACTTTTAAAACTACTTAAAACCATTTTCTAAAATTCCAAACTGGTTAATAAGGTGAAATGTTTATGTCTAAATCTTGAATTTGAATACGAATTGGATTAAATGAAGTTGCAACCTAAATTGAAATTCGAAATGATTTTGAAATCGAAATGAGAGATTGATGCGAAAATTGATTTCTGAAGCGAAATCTTACATTTGAATAGATACGATGATATTTGAAATGGATTTGATTTTTGAAGCGAATATGATATTTTGATATCAATTATAAATCGATTTGAAATGTAAAAGAGCCAATGGTGTAATAATACGTAGTTATGAAAGAGACCGGGATCGGATATGGACATACTCTCTGTCGATACCGAACACCACTTTAATAACTATTATACGCGGAGTGTTGATCCAGAATGAAGTGTATGGTTTGGTAAACGCGTTGACTGAAGAAAGAGAACGATATTGGATGACCCCTGACATGACTAAAACAGGAGCCGCGCCGGGCCATCGAGGTTCGCCACCTCTAGCGGACACACTTCTTTGATACCATATCTATTACATTTGTGATTCGATTTGGGTGCACCCCTTGATTTGGGAGTGTTGTTTCGCGGTGTTGGGGTAGCTGCTGGCTATGCTCAACATCAGTCCGGATCACGCAACTACTAGTATCCTAGTTGGTATCGCCTCATGTACCTTGTCATACTTATTATCCTATTCGCGACCACTACGTTTTGTTTTGTGTTATACCTATGGGGTACCCTCTGATAACCACCAGTTTACGGTAGGGCTTACGGTGCTGTATAGACTATGACATTATAAAAATGTGTTAAGGGTGATTATGGTAATGCCTTAACGCTATTTTGATACTTTATATTACTGATAGGCATTATCTACTTAGCGTACATTACTACATTGTAGATAGTTTAACGGATCCTTAAGAGATGGAAAATCCCGTAACATCTCTCGAGTTATTGCACGCAAGTTGACACTGGATATGAGATGTCAAACCCCGTAAACATCTCTAACGCTGTTACACTCATATTTATTTACAATTGATTTAACTTTCATAAGGATATTTTAGTCCTGACTCGAATGTTTTGTCTTTTCATTACGCTCGGGTCAGTCCTGAGTTTTTCAGATTTTTTTGAAGATCTATTCTGGAGGATGAAGACGAAGATTTGGTATACTATCACTATTATTACCCTTGCATCATGCTATCTGCTGCATTATTTTATTTGTTCTATTATATATGTATAACTCTGATAAATGTTGTATAAATAATGATCAAAGTATAGTAAACAACTTCATGAACTGTTTATTTGATTATTATATTTTATCGTTCCGCTCCAAGATTCAGTGTTGCTTCCTTTATTTTATTTCTCTTTCCTCTTCTTTTCTTATTTACCCCAATAACCATCTGCCCTTTTGAGTGGTTTGGAATAGACATGTGTATTTGATCTTCGGTTTAAACTGTTCAAAAAGGCAGGTCGTTACAGTTGGTATCAAAGCCTTGGTTTAGCGATAAACCTTGGCTCTAGTTGGGAATAACTCATTGAAATAGAGGTAAACTATATGAATGAGTTGAGTGTATATGAGAGAGTGTACTTGTTATTTGATATAAAATGGTTTTATATTGTGTTAACTTTGTTCCGTTGAGTATTTATGAATTCTGGTCGATATTTGGGACGCCAAGGCGTCGATAGGAATTTCTAAACACTCGAATAGGACAAACCAACACAATATCGTTTTGGAATATATTTTATATAAAAGAATTATTTGAATATTTATTCATTTTGATTGAATTGATTGTTAGGAGATGATAATATTAGATTATTATCGTTATTGTTTGATCAGTCAATATTTACAACAATTGATTAAATAACAATGGATTTAGGAAATTGAAATCTTGTAGACACAATTGATAATGAATATAAATGAATTTTAACTTGGATTTGGGAATTTAAATTCCGGTGTTTGAAATTGACTTACAAGAATTTGAAAAATATAATATGAGTATTATATGATAGTATAATTGAGTTGAAATTGTTTTCGAAGGATTTTTTATGATAAGTGTTGTATTCCCTTCTCTTGACGCTAGAAAATGATTTCGATGATGAGTGCACGCATCATCGGTGTTTATTTTCGAGAGTCCGAGTGGGGGAGACCACTTAATGGCTTGTCTAAACCTTGTTTTGATTCAAATTTTATTTTATTTTGTATTCTCTATAGTATGATTTGATATATAAATTATATAAGTATATATTATTTCAAAACTTGATTTGAAATGAAACCGAGATTGGAATTCTTAAGTCCTTTAATAATTAATGATTTTTTTAAATGATTGAAATGAATTTAGACTTGAATCATTAAGGAACTTCTGAACTGTGAAATGAGAAATGAACCTAAGAGCTAAGTGAAAATATCAATTGAAGTAGAAATCCTTAGAATTAGGAAATTATGAACTTAAAATAAAATTGAAAGTGTAAAACTCGCATAGTATTAAATTTCATTCTATAGCATAGATATAACTTGCCAAAATATTTAAGAAGTTTAAAAATATTATACGAATTGTTAATTGGATAATATACAAGTATAGGTTTGAATAATGAAATATGCATTTAATTAATGGTTTGAAAATATAAATAAAATTATTAGTAAATAATTGGAATTTAAATTAACATTTAAAGGTGATTCACAATTATGTTAATATAAAATGGAAATACTATATGTGAATGTAAATGTGAAACTAAATTATAGTGAAATTTAAGTAATGACTTAAGAATTAATTAATTGAAAATTCAACTTTAAATGAAAAGAAGTTGTATATTGTTTAACTACATTCTATTTGCATAACTATAAATTACCAAATACTTAAAAGGTTTAAAATTCTAATAAGGATAAGTAGAGAAATAATATACCAGGGTGAGAGTGAATAATAAAATGTGAAGATCTATTGATAGTTGTAAGTATAAAAAAAAATTAAGTTGTAAAATGAATGATATATATAAGTGAATGAATAAAATTTAAAATTAATGAAATATAAAATTGGTAAATGGAAACTAATTAAATTTGAATATAACTAAATGTCAATAAACTTGGAAGTGTATGAAATTAAAATTGTGGAAATGTATAATTGATTTAGTGTAGATTTTGGATGGATGTTAATGTTTGATATGCATTGGTTGTTAGATGGATGATAATTGATTAAGTAGAATTCATTAGTGTTAATGGAATTGAATAAACAGAACAAAATTTTAAAATAATTAAATTCAAATTTGAAGCAAAGTGAAATTAAATATAATTGAATTCAATTTAAATTGAAGCAAATTGACTCGAATTTAAAATGTGAATGAAACAAACTTGAATAAATCGGAAACAAATTGAATGTAAACCTATTGCATGGATGAATAAGAAAATAAATGACTTTGTGTTCATGATTGTTCTTTAGAAAATTTGAAGTTTTGATGGTTTGTACTTTGAAATAATAAAAGCAAATTTTGGGAAAAATTCAAAATTGTCCAATATATGCTGAAACGAAAACAACCATAACTTTTAATGGCTGAACGGAATTCAACGATCTTGGACTTTTCGAAAAGCTTAGAAACTATAGCACAACTTTTATTTAGAGTGTCTTGAGAAAATACCTTCGTCTACTAGGTTAAAAACTTGAATGTTACTCGCAATCCTGTGTAAAATAAGTAAAATAAGTAGTACATACCCTTAGTAATTTCGCCATACCTTTTGACTGGTTTATCTGATTTTTATGATCTTGCACTTTATGGAAAGCTAAGAACTTAAGCTAAAACTATTGTTTTAAGTGTTTTGTGTTTTGATGTCGTTTGGAAGATCGAAAACGCGGGTGAACGTCGCTGACCTCCACAATTCATTGCCCAGGCTGAGGCGTATCCTCTAAGTAAAAAGGCCATAATTTTTGAACATATGGTCCGAATTTGATGATTTTGGACATTCCAAAAAGCCTGAAATGAATGCAACAACTTTTTTTTAGATTCTGTTGCCGAATTTTATCATTTAGGTGACCTAAAACTAAGATTTGTTTGTTGTCCTGAAATTGGAATCTTAGGTTTGAAGCTAAATATGTTATATATATGTTGTGTAGGCTAAGTATATCGATCTATCTTTATATGCATTGTTCTAACTTAGTCATTGAGCATTTTAGTAGGTGCGGATTGCGCTTGCTTCGCATTTGGAGCTCGCTTTCATGCTATATTAGCCGTATATGCTCGCTAAAAATATATAAGGTACATATCTCGGATTACATACCGTACTTTTACACCTGTTCCCTGCGGGATGCCTCATCACTTGATGAGATGTATATTTGTGATATATATACTGTCATTTTTTTCCCGATCGAGCCGCGCAAAGGATACTCTGCCGAAATTTTCCGTAAATCCGGGCGTTAGAAAAAATTTTCAAGTTTTAATATTTTTTTTTTATAACTTGTTTCGATAACTAACTTTTAAAGTTGGAAAGCCGTTCGGAGTAACTTAGTGGAAGCATAATTATGACTTTATAAATGGAATTTCATTGCTTTATAAGTTGGTAATTTTAAATAAGATATATTAAATGTTGAATTCTTTACTTAGTCTATTTTCCCTTCTTTTTCCTTTTCGGGGACGAAAAGTTTTGAGTGGGGGAGAGTGTAACGACCCGTAAATTTTCGATAATTAAAATAGCTAATTTAATAAGATTTCGTGATTTAATGTTAGAAAAAAATTTGTAATTCGTTTGGAATAATAATAATTGGAATGAATTGCAACAATAATTATCCAAGTAATTTTTTTTAGATTGAATGTAGTTCCAATCTAATTGAATTGACTCAAATGTTATAGCTTGGTTATAAGGGAATATATGGAAAAACAAATGTAAATAAGTGAATAAGAATTGTGAATTATTTAGGCAGTAATACAAATTTTAATAGATTGGTGTTGAAGATTTGAATAGCAATAAGTATTGAAAAATAAATGCTACTTAGTGAATTCCTTTGCAATCAATAGCTGAATAGGATAATAAATGTTGAATTTATTGGGTATAATAGAGTAATTGATTGATAAGTAAAATCTATTTAAATCAAATTTTGAATATTGAACATGTAATTTGTTTAAAGTAAATATATAAAACTTATTGAACAATTGAATAACTGTAAATTGAAAATAGTGTTCTAAGATGTGAATTGGTTTTAAAAGTTGACCCTTATAAGTTCAATTTCAAATATTTCAAAGGATAATGAATTATTGGATAATCAAAATTGTTTACATTTAATATTTGGAATTTATTGAATAATTGAATAACGGGTTTAATATGATTAAAAATGATTTGTAAAATTTTATTTTATCATATTAAAGTTAGAATGATGTTGTAGAACTTTTAAAATCGAACTAAAAGTAAATTTGTGAAAATTGAATATTTTAATATTTAATTATGGACTGAAAAATAGCCAATTTTCGAACAGTCTCAGAATTGGACGAAACTAGTTCCATTAGATCCGTAATAGTTTGTTATTATCGGATTTCAATTTTCGTAGCAATCGGAGTTTTCGTTTGACCGTGGCAGCTCGAAACGCATCGAAATTGTTTTAATATTAATTTGACGAGTTAAAATAGTCATTTTTCAAACAGTCTCGGATTTCGATGAAACCCATTTCATCGGATCCGTAATGTTATATAATTGTAAGGTTTCAAATTTCAAGTCAATCGGATTGACCGTTTGTCCGGGGCAAGCCAAAACGCATAGAAATTTAGTTAATCGGTTTAATTTAAAATCGATCATTTATTTCCATAACTCTCACATATGATCGAATTAGCCTCCGAAACATATTTCATTGTGTCCGGAACGCGGGGTAAACCCTAAAAAGGCCAGCCGGCACGCTTCGTTTGGAGTTCGGAAAATTTTCGATGAATAGTGTTTTGGCGATTTTCTATAAAAGGACCCCCACTTTCTTTGTTTTGCATAAACCCTAGGGTTTCAGCCCTTAGCCGCCACTTTCATTTCAATGGCCAGAAAATTTCGGAACTTCTTCCTCATTTTCCTCTCAATCCATCAACAATTAGCAAAAACTCTCAACTACAAAGTTGTAGAGGGCATCAAGATCTAGCTATCCAACGGTGGAGATCGGAAACGGAGCCACGGATTGATGGCAAAACGCGATGGAAGCAGCTGCATTTTTCACGCAATTCGAGGCAGAGGATGAGGCGGAGCTTGGAGCTATTTGGGGTGAAGGTGGAGTAAGGCGGTGGCTTCGAAGTGGTGTAACCTGATCGACTTCTGGACGCTCGTGGTGGCCGCGATTTGGAGCCCTAGTTTGGCTTGGATGGGTTCTTAGTCGCGTGTGTTCCTGGAGCAAGTAACGTGAACGTGAGGAAGAAGAGGGGTGCGACTTGATGGGTGGAGGATGGGAATTAACGGTTGTGATTAGGTTATGAGAAAAAAATAAAGGAAATTGTTAATTTATTTATATTATAATTCGTGTAACTTTGAAATAACATAACTTTTTGCCGCGAGATCGAAAACTGATGAGATGAAGTGCGTTGGGATCGTATGGAAGAGCACTACGCTATGGAATTGGATTGGAGTTGTTTGGAGTTAGTGAAAATTTCGGGTAAAATTACGCGCGTTTAATTTTATTCGAAATAAAACGCTGGAACTGCATTGAAATCAAGGTGAGTGTTTTATAACGCTCACAACGTACTGAATATTTTTATGCTAGTTAAATTTAATATTATGAAGTGTTATGAATTTTATTTGTCGTTGTTTGATAAAATTTAGTTGTCATATAGATTTTCGTTTGAATTAACCGTTGAAAATTAAATTGACAGTTAAATTGCAATTGAAATTGAATTGCGATTGAATTACCTGACATTGATAACTATGAAATTACCATGAATTGTATTGTCTATTGGATGATGTATTTTGATGGATGCTATTGGTTGATATTTAAATGTTGGATGTTTATTTGCTTATATATATCATGTTATGCATACATATGAAACTGTGATTTGATTTAAGTGATATATATTCATCCCTGACATTTAATTGAAATAAATAATCACTTGGCCATAGGATAGAAAATTATATACGGACACCGAATTGGCTAAATTAATAATTTTAAAAATCGTCGATTAGAAATTTATTTAAATGTTTGATTTAAAAGTTATAAATAAAAATCAATTTATAGAAATCGAATTTGTCGAAAAATTGAGTTTGGAATGTTGAAATAAATTTTGGTTAAAAGAAATTGGTAAATAATTTAAGTTGAGACTTTAAAATTTAAAATTTGGATATGATTAAATTTCGAAAATCTATTTATTTTAAAGATTGAACATTATTTCGAGCTTTGAGTATTACTAAGTAAAAGCGATAAAAAAAATAGTTTGAAATTGAGCTTGAAATTGAATCATATTTGTAATTGGGTTTTAAATTTGAATATTGAAAGATAATTTGTGAAGTATTATAAATTGATATTTTGAAAAATCAAGATAAAAATCGATATAAATTGAAATTGAATAAATTGAAGGTGAATGTAAAATTGAATTAATTTGAAGTCAAAGTTGACATTGTTTTGAATTTAAATCGAAATTGAATCGGTAAAACGGAAATTGAATTTTTTTTTGAATTGGGAAGTTATAATTGAATGGTTTGGTTTAGAAGCTATTTTATTTTGTTTTCCAAATTACTCTGTTATATAAACCATCTTTAAATACTTAAACTATTTTAATCTATTTTAAATCTACTTAACCCAATTTAAATTATTTTAAACTAATTTATCTATTTCAAATCCATTTTAAGATTTTAAGTATTTTAACTATTTTAATTATTTAAAACCACTTTTAAAACTACTTAAAACTATTTTCTAAAATTCCAAACTGGTTAATAAGGTGAAATGTTTATGTTTAAATCTTGAATTTGAATACGAATTGGATAAAATGAAGTTGCAACCTAAATTGAAATTCGAAATGATTTTGAAATCGAAATGAGAGATTGATGCGAAAATTGATTTTTGAAGCGAAATCTTACATTTGAATAGATACGATGATATTTGAAATGGATTTGATTTTTGAAGCAAATATGATATTTTGATATCAATTATAAATCGATTTGAAATGTAAAAGAGCCAATGGTGTAATAATACGTAGTTATGAAAGAGACCGGGATCGGATATGGACATACTCTCTGTCGATACCGAACACCACTTTAATAACTATTATACGCGGAGTGTTAATCCAGAATGAAGTGGATGGTTTGGTGAACGCGTTGACTGAAGAAAGAGAACGATATTGGATGACCCCTGACATGACTAAAACAGGAGCCGCGCCGGGTCATTGAGGTTCGCCACCTCTAGCGGACACACTTCTTCGATACCATATCTATTACATTTGTGATTCGATTTGGGTGCACCCATTGATTTGGGAGTGTTGTTTCGCGGTGTTGGGGTAGCTGCTGGCTATGCTCAACATCAGTCCGGATCACGCAACTACTAGTATCCTAGTTGGTATCGCCTCATGTACCTTGTCATACTGATTATCCTATTCGCGACCACTACGTTTTGTTTTGTGTTATACCTATGGGGTACCCTCTGATAACCACCAGTTTACGGTAGGGCTTACGGTGCTGTATAGACTATGGCATTATAAGAATGTGTTAAGGGGGATTATGGTAACATCTTAACGCTATTTTGATACTTTATATTACTGATAGGCATTATCTACTTAGCGTACATTACTACATAGTAGATAGTTTAACAGATCCTTAAGAGATGGAAAATCCCGTAACATCTCTCGAGTTATTGCACGCACGTTGACACTGGATATGAGATGTCAAACCCCGTAAACATCTCTGATGCCGTTACACTCATATTTATTTACAATTGATTTAACTTTCATAAGGATATTTTAGTCCTGACTCGAGTGTTTTGTCTTTTCATTACGCTCGGGTCAGTCCTGAGTTTTTCAGATTTTTTTGAAGATCTATTCTGGAGGATGAAGACGAAGATTTGGTATACTATCACTATTATTACCCTTGCATCATGCTATCTGCTGCATTATTTTATTTGTTCTGTTGTATATGTATAACTCTGATAAATGTTGTGTAAATAATGATCAAAGTATAGTAAACAACTTCATGAACTGTTTATTTGATTATTATATTTTATCGTTCCGCTGCAAGATTCTGTGTTGCTTCCTTTATTTTATTTCTCTTTCCTCTTCTTTTCTTATTTACCCCAATAACCATCTGCCCTTTTGAATGGTTTGGAATCGACGTGTGTATTTGATCGTCGGTTTAAACTGTTCAAAAAGGCGGGTCGTTACAACGAGTTTCCTCTTTGGATTTTAATATCAAGTATAAGAGGATTATCTCTACGCAATCCAAGTTGTAGCTTAGTCATTTTGGAGATTAATCCTTTTATACTTAAATTGCTTAGCTTCTGGAAAATGGTAATTCTCTTTTATTTTGGAAAACTTAATATAATCTTTTAGAGCATCTTAGCTTACCTTTCGACCTATTCCACCCCTCGCTTAAAAAGAGAAAATAAAGGCCATGTAAGTTCAAGGCACGTGTTGCTCCATCCCTACCCTTAGTTAAACATCTTGTTTTATCTTTCTACATCTCACAGACGGGACAAATGTACAAGTCGTTTTCGCATACTTAGTTATCAACTTTATTTTGAAATTGATTATAAAAATTCCAAACTATCATTTAAACACTTAATTTTCCTTTAAAAAGATTCTAATAGATTCCTTGAATTTTTTTTAAGTTTAAACTTATATTCCAAAAGTTATAGAATTTGCAGCATAAAAGTGCTGCGGAAAGTGCTATATAAGCTTATTTGATTTAAAAATTTTAAGATTTGAAAATTCATATTTTTCACTTCAAATATCTTCTAAATTATTTAAATATATTTATCAAATTTATTCCATATTTTTACATAATAAAAAACGTTCATTTAAACAGATTTTACGTTGTGGTCACTTAACTGCACTAGCGCCATTTTTCTAGAAAATTGATTTGGACATAATTCAAAATCTACTTAACTGAATTTTGATTTTCTTTCTTCATTTAGAATATATGGATATACCAGTTCAGAATTTTCTTATCTCGAAAAATTCCAAGCTATATTCCACTCTATAAACTTATTTGAACTTTTCGGTGCGAAATCGCGAACTACCATTGCGCGACGCGCTTAGTTTTAACTTATTTTTTACTTTTTAAAATAACATATTCAAATTTAATACTATTATTTATAAAATCTTTGAAAATCATTTTAAATCAATATTTTCACCCTTTAAAGTATTTAAAATGTATTTTAAATATTTCCATATTATTATACTATTTTGTTCCTAATTCTTTAATATTAAATTTTAAATTCCAATTTCAATTCAAATTCAATTCTAAATTCAAATTAAACCAAATGAGAACTTAGATTTCAAATTTAATTTCAATTCTAATTTAAATTTCAAGCTTAATCTCAATTTCAATTTTCAAAATCGATTTCAATTTCAATTTCACTATTCGTCTCAATTTCAATTCAACTTTCGATTTCAAATCTAATCTTACTTTTTGACTTTTGTTTAAGCATGATATGGAGTGCATTAATGGTCAAATGATAGTAGGATTTAAGTTTTTACTTAATGAGATGATTATTCCTCTTATTTATAAAGCACTAAAATGTTAAAATATACTTTTGCTTATCTTCCATGCATGGAGAGACTTGGCATTAATGAGATAAGATCCTTGGATTTGAAGTAGTAATGATGCTGTAGTTTTTCATAAATTAGAAAATGCATAAAATCCCTTTTGCTCCTTTTCCATAAGTGATATGACTTAAGCATTAATGGTGAGGAGATTGGTTAGTCCTTTGTATATTGATGATGTTTAGTATAGATTTGTTTAAAGGTTTATGTCAAATCATGTTACCTTTAATTTTTTATATAAACTTTACTAATATAAACTTTTTTCTTATATTCTAAATGTATATATGTTTTATAGTTTGTAAAGGTGTACATATGCATATATGTATGTTAGGAAATGTATCATGTTGCAACAATGTGGCGATAAATTGTTTTGGTTGAAAACGGTATTTTTGTTGACAAATTTTACAGTCAAAATTTGACGTTTTTGTTAAACTATATTTTAAAGTAAACCAAACTTAAAAATGAAATTTTTTAGTTCTTTAAAAAAATTGAAACCTGTATATTCATATTCTAAAATCATATTTAAATAATATCAAAATCTCCATTTTTACAGTGTATGTAAAACCGACATAATGTGTAACGAATTGGTATTTTGAACCATTCGCATCCGCACATGTCAGACTTAAATCACTCAAAATAATAGATTGTTAGTTTATATTTGGCAAATCTCAGCATATACAATAAATAAATCAATTACAGAATCATAGATACGGAGTATTACAACAATAAGCAGCGGAATGGATAAATAGTAGTTCATAAAGCTATTATAGATCATTAGAGTCTGAAACAAAATACAACAGAACCTCAAATACAAATGAATCTCTAATACATAAGCAACTGACAAGTTTGAACATAAATGACTGGAATAAGCTGAAATAACTGAAAGCGGGATAGATAGATCTTCAAACAAAGCTCCAATCTCCAAAGGTGAGCCTCAAATGCTGTGACACTCAGTCTGACCCGAGCATAAAGATAAACACAAAACACTCGAGTCAGGGTTAACCCTCCTATACCAGTAAATTCAGCTCAAGTGAAATGTCAACTAAAATACAAGTAACTTAAAGGATGCTTGGGATTTCCATCATTTACGGATCTGTGGGACTATCTACTGTGTAGTAATATAGGCTATTGCAATATGTCTATCATTAAAGTAAAGTATTAAAATAGCCTTAGGCGTTACCCATATCCCCCTTAACACATTTTTTATATATTCCTGTAGTTTATACAGTACCGTAAGCTCCACCAAACCGGTGGTTTACACAGAGGGCACTCCATAGGTACGATACAAATCAAACTCGTAGAGTACATGATAGGGCATGTGACAAGGCACGTGAGGCAATGCCAAGGTAGAAATGCCGTTTGTACTCTCGGACTAGTGGTAACGCATAGTAGTTGCTAGCGCCCACCTCGAGACATACCCCAAATCAAAGGTGCACATAATTGAATCACAAAAGCAATAGAATGGTATCGAATAAATGTGCCCGATAGGGGGAGTGACCACACTTGGCCTAGTATAGCTCCTGTTTTAGCCACATCAAGATGACTCACGAGAGTCAGGGCTGCGTTAATACGTCGTATAGAATCGTCGCCAAACCATCCTACTTCATTAGTGATCTCCACCACGTACACAGTTGTTAAAGTGGTTTTCGGTATTGGCAAAGAGTATGACAATATCCGATCCCGGTCTCTTTAATAACGAAAAGCTTTCACACCGTAATCGTCTTATAAAAGTCACTTTTATAATCATTTCAAACAGTTCATATTTCATGTCGTAATATCATATCCATTTCAAAATCATATCACTTTTGAAATCATTATTCACTTTAAAATCATATTTATTTCCAAAATCTTTACCACAAAATAGGTTAAACCATCATATCAAAATATTCGCATCCATTAAATCTAAATCACAACAATTCCAATTTAAACAGTTTGAATATTGAAAATAGTTTATATATTAAAATAGTTATTAATTAAAAATAGTTTAGATATTTTAAAACTAAGTTATAAATAAAAAATATTTTATATATTAAAAATAGTTTATATACTAAAATAGTTTGTTTATATATATATATATATATATATATATATATAATAGTTATAAGTTAGAATTGTATCTTCCAATTTCACAAATCAATTCAAATTAATTTTTTAGTCCCAATGTTCAATTTAAATCAATATCAGTTCAACAATTTTAATTAAATAGATTAAAGGCTCTATCCAAATTCTCAATAAAACTATTTTAATCTATATCGATTTCAATCTAGGTTTATACTACAAATTTAAACCACTTACAATTCAGTAAGTTTCAAAGTTTAAATATTCAACTATTTACCATAACTCAATTGGATAAATTTTATTTATATTTCCAAATTCAAAATTTAGTTTTATTTAAATTTGAAATTATTAGCTAAATCCTTTTTAATAATATTTAAATAAATCTCAAATTACAAATTTAAATAAAATCAATAAATCAATATCTTACTTCAGTTACATTTAATTCTAAACATTCACCTAATCGCTTTTATAAACATTTAAATAAAATCTAAAATTAGTCATCTAAATCTAAATTAAATATTCAATTTTAATTATTTAAGTTTAAAATATTCATTTAATCACCTTTGGTTAACCATTTAAATAAAATATCAATTACAAATTTAAATCAAACTTCAATATTCAAATTCAATTTAATTAAATCTAAATATTCATTTAATCCTTATTAACCAAAATCAAGTTATCAGGTTATCAAATCATATCTTTAAATTCTCAAATCAATAAGTTTCAAATCAATTTTATTTAAATTCAATTCTTAAATAAATCAAATAACAAATTAGCTATAACTTATCTTTCCAAACATTATTTGTTGAAGTTAATACAAAAATATTAATTTAAATAAATATTCAAACATATTATATACATATATATTAGTTAAATTAAATTTAAATTTGAATCAAATCTTTTTATTAAACCTATTTAAATCTTATTTTATATATTTTAAAAATAATAAAGTATAACTGAAATCTTAAAATTTATATTTTCAAACTTAACTTATAAATTTTAAAATTTCTAAAATATATAATTTAAAATATAATTTTTTTACACATATTAAAATAAAAAAATCTTTATATTACATTTTAAAATCAAACTCATATATTTCCTTTTAAACTTTGGAAATCGTTTTCAAAAATAGACCAACGGTGTCCGTGTATAATTTTCAATCCTATGGTCAAGTGATACGGATATTTATCATTTCAATCCACAGTTAAATTTAATATTTACGAGTGTATATCATTTCAACCTGCAATCCAAATTCAAAATCGATGAACATCGCTTGGGTTTATCATTTCCACCCATAACGATTTTTCCCTAATCCATTAAATCGTTAGGGTATGTATCATTTCAAGTCATAGAAAATTTCTAAACTAATAGGGAACTTGTAGACTGAGAACAAATAAGATAATAGTTTAACATATCAACAACATGCATATATCATCAGTAACAAATTCAAATAAAATATACATAACAGGTTATGGTGTCATATGTCATAGGTGAATAATTGTAGAAAATGGCATGTCATGTTTAGCAATTAAATAACATGACAATTAAATAACATATTTCAATCATCATTTCAAGTGAAATAAATATACTAAATATAAGAATGTTAATCGTGAGTAATTGCTCAACTTTCGAGGCTAGGAAAACACGAGACCTGGACGGAAACAGGCATGGATAAGCATGGATAATCGACAAATCACCAAACTAATACGGATAATCACGAAGTGACAACAGGACAGCGATAAAGCAAAGCATTATGACTGGATTCGACAAAAATCAAATTAACACAAGCTTGATACAAATGGAAAATATAATCTATAATAATTTTTTGCTAAAATCAATATTTAACTAATAAAACGTATTAAAAATAAAATCTTCATAACTTATAATTATTAACCACATATAAAATAAAGTTTCTATATACATATATTTTAAACCAACATCAAAATAAATCTTTATATTTACATTTCAGAAATCAGTGTTTGTAAAATTCAATTCGACACACATATAAAACAACTTCTATATATATATATATATATATTATTTCAAAATCTTTTCCTTTAGCACATACCAAAATCATTTGTACATATATATTATATTTCTTCCCAAAATTTTCAAATTAATATTTAAGCACGATT
The DNA here is from genome assembly GCA_030765085.1 of Allium cepa. NCBI lineage: Eukaryota > Viridiplantae > Streptophyta > Magnoliopsida > Asparagales > Amaryllidaceae > Allium > Allium cepa. The sequence goes on from CM060931.1 coordinate 377,406,112, forward strand.
TACATATAAGAGTTATTACAAAATCTAAAAAAATTGTTATACGATATAAATAAACCTTTAAAACATATGATATATAGCATATAAACGTTTAAACCCTTAATATATAACATATGATATATACGTTTAAAACACTTATACATATAATATATATATATATATATATATATATATATATATATATATATATATATATAAGTTGGCACAACAAGGGGGCGAGAGAAGGAGCCAATTCAAATGCATGTAACATCATATATATATATATATATATATATATATATATATATATAGGATTTTCACTTCAAGGGCTTATTTGTGCAAGGTAATAAGTTTTAAGGACACTAATTCTGAAAAATTAGTTTTAAAGACATTTTACAGGAAAAAGATAAAAGAATTTATCATTTTTCAGTTATATATCAATAATGATAAAAGGATTTATCATTTTCCCGTATAACATAAAAAGATAAATGAATTTATCATTATGCTGTAAATTGTCCTTAAAACTAATTATTCAGAAGTGATGTCCTTAAAACTTATTACCTTACAAATAGAAGCCCTTCAACCTAATTTCCACACACATATATATATATATATATATACACATATATATATAGGTGCTGCTCGGCTCAAGGAGGAGGGAATGCGTTTGTTAGGTGGAGTACTAGCATTTTACAGTTGCTCGGGTGAAGATAAGGCTGAGGTGGAGGATAAGATGGTTGTCAGGGAACAAGCGGATCTCGTTCGGTGGACAGGTTTCGGTTTGGGCCGTGGGAACGTTAGTTCAGGATACGATTGTGGAAAAATATGGTGTTGCGGCTATTGGTTGCGGGTTTAGATTTGTACACATTGGAGCTTGGCTATAGGCGTGCGGCCCGATAGAGGAGAAATTTGCAGGCAGATGGATGGTTTGGGTTAGAAGGCTCGCAGAGGTGGAAAACTATTGCCGTGCGTCATGGAGAGATAGTGGTCGGAGTGGGAAAATAGGTCTCAACTGCTACAAGGCTTCGGCTATGCCAGGTGTTCAATTGAGTTAGAAGAAGTCGATGGGTTGGCTGTGATGGAAAGAAGGCGAAGAGATGGTCTAGGTTCGGGACTCTGGTGAACTGTCAGGAAAGTGCATGCTATTGGATTTGTGTCGGCAATGGTGTGGCGTATGGTGGTAGTAGGGTGGGGATGCAAGGCGGATTACTAGGTTCAAGGAGGGGTGGAGGTGGGTTGTCGTCTGTTGGTAGCGGAGTGTTTGACTGGTGGGAGATGCGGTGGAGATGGGCGAGGCGGAGGATTATTGAGCCGTTGTGGTTGGTAAAGAAGATGAGCTATAGTGGGTTCGAGGAATTGTTGATAGCCATGGTGGGAATTGGTTTAACATCAGAGAAAAAGAAAGTTTGCAAAACAAAACATACTGCATTAATATATAACTGTATTATAATAGTTTTCTCACCATTTTAAGTAACAGTGAATGGAAATGAACAATGAAAGGACAAGTCCACATGTACTGTACAGTAGTAATAGAAATGATGAAGCACGAATTCAGAGAAATAATGAATGCAAGAGGCTATTTGTTTTTAACCGGTGGATAAATGAAAAGGCACGAGAAACCCAAATGCTCAAAATGAATATAATACTGCTAACCGTTTTGCAGATTTCGCCGCGTATCGGATGCCGAAACACACAATGATTATACTATGAAGATCGGCACGACCAGGTGAACAGAATGGTACATGGATATTAAGGATACAACCATTCTTTCAAAACTCGATATTCGGTGTCGAAAATGCTGCTAAAACGCCAAAAATAAGATAAACAGAGCTAGTGCAGTCCAAATTAAATGAAACGAAAAATGACTTCTCAATCAGAATATGGTATGCATTTTAATTATGTAAAATTTTCTAATTTTAAAAATATTTTATTTTCATCAATTTGACTGATTCAAATTAAAATTGAAAATTACACAATAGAACTGACTTCCGTATTTACCAATGAAAATTTGCCATTTGCTATGCTTAAATAGGTGCATTTCAAATACCAAATTTTCATCGCTAAATTTTATAGTTTTAGTATCAAGAAAATTTCAGTTAATTACATTGTAATGATCATTAAAATTGACGGGTCCTTACATTCTCCCTGCTCAAAATTTTTCGGCCCCAAAAAGGAACGAGATTTGAGAATAGAAGAAACCAGAAAGAAAGATAGATTCCAAATACATGCCGGCTACAATAATTAATTTAAAACCATATAAATTTCATCAATTTTATATTGATTTATATTTAGCAAATTTGGTTTTAATTCATTTTACTCAATGGATATCCATTGTATCCACATTTTGTTGATTTCAATTCAAGGTATTTCTATTTAATGATTTGCTTCATTTTATTATTGTTTGTTACAAAATTTTCTTTCAAACCAAATTTATTTTATTTAACTCATTTATTTAACCTATTTAATTCACATTACTTCAACAAAAAATTCAATTTCAACTATCATTTGTAATTTACCATTAGTTTCCAAAGAATGGATCCTTTTATTACCAGTTTAGCTTCTTACGTTCTTATTCATTTACTTAAATTTCTTTTGTATAACCTTCAATTACACATTCACCTAACATTTTAACCTTCTGAATATTTCAGGTAAGTTATATATATGTTTTAGAATGCAACTGAGTTTTATACAAATAAATTATATTCGAGTTCAACTAAACCAAGTTATTTAATTTTTATTTCTCATTTTAGAAATTCCAATTATTCAAAAAAATTGCTTCATTTCAATAATTGAAAACCATAACTTAACATAAACATAAGAGTTAAATTTTCGGTTTCACTTCAAAACATTTTGAAGTAAATATTTACATATATATATTTTACGCAGCAAACCAAACTCAGGAAATTTAAATCAAATCTATTTTTCAAAACAAAATGTACCAAAGCTACTAATTGGTCTCTCCACCTTGAGAATAAAAAATGAATGTCGCCAATAGTGCAATCATCACCGAAATTATTTTCCAGTGACAAAAGAGGAGAATACCGACTTACTTCTTTTTAAAATTCTTCGAAAATAATTCCATTCGAAAATACTTTCAAATAATATTTTCAAAATTTCAAAAACCAAAATTTGTAAAGCACCGGAAATTTAATTCTCAAATCCTTAATTTAATTTCATTTCTTTTACAAATCAGCTTTATAAACCATGCTTTAAAATTTAAATTCCTATAATAAAAAAACAATAGTTAATGGTTGAGAAAACAACAAATGATAATCCAGTATTATCATTTCTAATAACCAATTCATTTATCTTTTACAAAATTATACTTGTATAGATATGATGTAATCATATAGATAATTATTATTTTTTCCAATTCGAAAACAACATTTTGTCACTTTGTTCTTTTTAAGTGCTTTGGAATTCCTATCGATAGCTTTGGCCAAACGAATCGGTCGAACCCAAAATTCAAACTTAACAACTTAAAAAACACAATATAATTTTTTTTATATTAATTGCAAATACACTCCCTCACAGGATGATTCTAGAATGGATTTTTAGAACAAGGATAGAGATCTGAATCAAGAGGAACCCTAGTCAAAGAGAATTCTAACAAGGAAGATAGGCTCGAAAGGAAGATAAGATAGTTAAATTAAAAAAGAGGAAAGATGGATAGACTTATATTAATTGCGGGTGACCATAACCGGGTCAACCGAGTCTTAGAAAGATGAGATATCATCAAAGAAAATGGGGACAGACTTACTGAGAACATTGCGGGATACGTGATTCATAAGATTGACGTAGAAGGCAGGAGAATTGGTTAACACAAAAGGCATGAATAACCATCCATAGAAACCATTCGTCTTAGAGAAAGGACAATAGGTCAAGCTCTAGGAATAAGAATGATGCGGAATTTAAAATTTCCCGCTTGGGAAGAAGAGAAGTGACTTTACCCAAATCCATCCGGAAGAGTTGGACAATAGGGGAAGTCAAGATCATAGGCTGAGAATCAAGCGGAAAGGTGAAACTACCTACATAATCCTAAGGCAATTGACATTCGATCACTAGAGAATTACCCAGATCGTCTACTAGAGAAACGGTTCTGGTTTTGCAAGAGATTACATCATCAAAACCGAGGATGTAGAAATCTTCGGTGAATCGATGCCTGTTGTAAAGGAGTTTCACCCCTTTATAGATCATTCAAATGTTGGCGGGACCGCCGATGGGATTAGTCACACATATGTATGAAGTTGACAGTTGAGGTTGAATTTATTTCAGATATCAACAGAAATAGAGCTACGGGATGTTCAAGTGTCAAAAGGGCACAAACATAAAAGACAAGGGTGTATTTTAGAACAAGGGGTAGTTCTAAGATTCAAAAGAAATCTTAATAAAAGACGAAGAATTTCAAGCTCGAGCGGAGATGATCCTATAATTGATTTTACTCATTCTAGGGTATCTATATCCTAACTCTAATGAGTTTTTACTCCAAATGCTAAATTTTTCCTAAACCAGAGCTCTAATACCAACTGTAATAGGACAACGCCAGTGGGGTAACGCCCACCGTAGATGGTACATGTGTTCTGCTTTTACAGCCAGCCTCTTGATTGCACCAACCCCATGGGACATGTAGGAGTAAGAGTCATTCGCCTACTACCAAACCCAAATGCGAGAACCCTTATCATGCTGCACCCGCCAAGTGCATAAGCAGACACACATGTGACACTTGAATCGCTCAAAACAACAAATTGTTAATTTATATTTGGCAAACCTCAGCACATACAGTTAATAAATCAATTACAGAATCACAGACATAGAATATTACAACAACAAGCAGCAAAATAGGTAATAGTAGTTCATAAAGCTACTATAAAACACTAGAGTATGAAACAAAATATAACAAAAACTCAAATACAAATGAACCTCTAATACATAAGCAACTGACAAGTCTGAACATAAATGACTGAAATAAACTGAAATAAACTGAAATAACCGAAAGCTGGATAGATAGATCTTCAATAAAGCTCCAATCTCCAAAGGTGAGTTTCAAATGCTGTGATACTTAGTCTGATCCGAGCATAAACCAAAACATAAAACACTCAAGTTGGGATAACATTCTTATGCCAGTATATTCAACTCATGTGAAATGTCAACTGAAATACAAGTACCTTAAAGGATGTTTTTGATTTCCATCCTCTAAGATCCATGAAACTATCTACTATGTAGTAATGTACACTATTATAACATGTCTATCAGTAAAGTATTAAAAATAGCATTAAAGAATTACCATATCCCTCTTAACACATTTTATATATTCCCATAGTCTATACAGTATCGTAAGCTACACCAAACCAGTGGTTTACTCAGTGGGCACTCCATAGGTATGGTACAAACGAAACTCGTAGAAGGCGCGATAAGGCATGTGACAAGGCATGCGAGGTAAAGCCAGGGTAGAAATACCATTTATACTCCCGGACTGGTGGTAACGTATAACAGTTACTACCGCCAACCTCGAGACACGCTCCTAAATCAATGGTTTACCCAATCGAATCAGAGAAGTAATAGAATGTTATTGCAGAAATGTGCCCGACAGGGGGAGCGACCCCCCTTGGCCCTCTATAACTCCTGTTTTAGCCACATTAAGATGATTCATGTGAGTTAGGGCTTCGTTAATACCTCATACAGAATCATCGCCAAATCCTACTGCATTCAAGAATCTTTACCACGTACAAAGTTGTTAAAGTGGTTTTCAATATTGGTAGAGAGTATGACAGTATCCGATCCCGGTCTCTTTAACAATCAAACGCTTTCACACCGAAATCGTTTTATAAAAATCACTTTTATCCTCATTTCAAACAGTTCATATTTCATGTCGATATATCATATCCATTTCAAAATCATTATTCACTTTAAAATTATATTTATTTCCAAAATCTTAACCATAAAATAGGTTAAACCATCATACCAAAATATTCGTATTTAAACCCATTAAATCTAAATCATAATAATTTCAATTTAAACAGTTTAAATATTGAAAATAGTTTATATAAATAGTTTAAAAATAAGTTATAAATTAAATATAGTTTATATATTAAAAATAGTTTATATACTAAAATAGTTTATGTATTAAATATATATATCGAAAATAGTTTCAATTTAGAAATGTATCTTCCAATTTCACAAATTAATTTAAATCAACTTTTTAGTTCTAAAGTTCAATTTAAATCAATCTCAGTCTAACAATTTTAATTAATAGATTAAAGGTGCAATTCAAATTCTCAATAAAACCATTTTAATTTTTGTCGATTTCAATCTTGGTTTGAACTACAAATTTAAACTACTTACAATTCAATAAGTTTCAAAGTTTAAATGTTCAACTATTTACAATAATTCAATTGGATAAATTTCATGTATATTTCTACGTTCAATATTTAATTTTATTTAATTTTAAATTACTAACTAAATCAATTTTAACTACATTTAGATAAATCTCATATTAGAAATTTAAATAAAATCAAATATCTAAGTTCAATTACATTTAATTCTAAACATTCACCTAATCACTTTCATAAGCATTTAAATAAAATCTTAAATTAGTCATTTAGATCATAAATATTTAATTTCATTTTATTTAAATTTAAGATATTCATTTAATCACCTTAGGTTAAACATTTAAATATAATCTCAAATTACAAATTTAAATCAATCTTCGATATTCAAATTCAATTTTATTTAAATTTAAATATTCATTTAATCCTCATTAAAGAAAATCAAGTTATAAAATCATATCTTTAAATACTCAAATCAATAAGTTTCAATCAATTTTTTTTAAATTCAGTACTTAAATAAATAAAATAACAAATCAGCCTTAACTTATCTTTCCAACCTTTGTTTATTAAAGTTAATACAAAAATATAAATTTAAATAAATATTCGAACATATTTTATAAATATTAGTTAAATTAAAATTAAATCAAATCTTCTTATTAAATCTATTTAAATCATATTTTATATATTTTGAAAACAATAACATATAAGTAAAATGTTAAATTTTACATTTTAAAACTTAACTTATAAATTTAAAAATTTATAAAACATATAATTTAAAATTTAATTTTTTTTACACATATTAAAATGAAAATCTTTATATTATATTTTAAAATCAAACTCATATATTTCCTTTCAAACTTTGGAAATTATTTTCAAAAATATAACAACGGTGTCCGTATGTAATTTTCAATCCTATGGTCAAGTGATACAGATGTTTATCATTTTAATCCGCAATATAAATTTAATATTTACAGTATATATCATTTCAATCCGCAATCCAAATTCAAAATTAATGAAAATCGCTTGGGTTTATCATTTCAACCCATAACGATTTTTCCCTAATCTATCAGATGGCTCGGGTATGTATCATTTCATCCCACAGGAAATTTCTAAACGAACAAGGAACTTGCAGACTGAGAACAAATACGATAATAATTTAATATATTAACAACAGGCATATATCATTAGTAACAAATTTAAATATAATATATACATAACATGTTATGGTGTAATATTTCATAGGTGAACAATTACAAATAATGGCATATCATATATATGAATTAAATAACTTAATAATTTAGTAGTATATTCAATCGTCATTTTAAGTGAATTAAATGTAAGAATGTTAATCGTGAGTGATTGTTCCCCTTTCGAGGCTAGAGAAACATGAGAACTAGATGGAAACGGGCATGGATAAGCATGGATAATTAACAAAACACTAAACTGATATGGATAAGCACGAAGTGACAATGGGACAGCGACAATGCAAAGCACGATGAACTTGATTCGACAAAAATCAAATCAAAACAAGCTTGATACAAATGGAAAATATAATCTATAATAAAAAATTTGTAAAACCAATATTAATTAACAACACGTATTTAAAATAAAATCTTCATAAGTTATATTTATTAAACACATATAAAATAAAGTTTCTATATACATATTTTCAAACCAGCATCAAAATAAATATTTATATTTACATTTCAAAAATCAATGTTTATAACATTCAATTTGACACACATATCAAAACAACTTACGTATATATATATATATATATATTATTTCAAAATCTTTTCCTTAAACACATAAAGAAATCATATATATATATATATATATATATTATATTTATTCCAAAACTTTTCAAATTAGTATTTAAGCATGCTTTATGCATGAAAGCTATTACAAAATCTACAAAATGTTATAAAGTGTAAATAAACCTTTAAAATATATGATATATTTTATATAAATATTTAAACCCATAATATATAACATATGATATATACGTTTAAAACACATATACATATAATATATATATATATATATATATATATAAATTTGGAACAGCAAGCAGGTGAGAGAAGGAGCAAATTTCAGATTCATGTAGCGTCATATATATATATATATATATATATATATATATATATATATATATATATATATATATATATATATATATATATATATATATATAAGGGCTGCTCGGTTCGGAGGAGGGAATGCAGTTTTTAGATGGAGTGCTGGCATGATGTGGCTGCTCGGGTGAAGATAAGGTCGAGGTGAAGGAAAAGATGGTTGTCAGGGAACAAGCAGATCTTAGCTGGTGGACAGGTTTGGGTTTGGGCTATGGGAACGTCAATTCGGGAAGGGGTTGTGGAAAAATATGGTGTTGCGGCTATTGGGTTACGGGTTTAGAGTTGTATGTGGTGGAGCTTGATTGTAGGTGTGCGGCCTGACGGAGAAGAAAATTACAAACGGATGGATGGTTCGGGTTCGAAGGCTCGCGGAGGTGGAAGACTATGGTTGTGCGGCTTGGAGAGGCAGTAGTCGGAGTGGGAAAATGGGTCTCGGATGCTATAAGGCTTCGGCAGTGCCAGGTGTTCAGTGGAGTTGGAGGAAATCGATGGGTTGGTTGTGGTAGACAAAAGGCGTATAAATGGTCTGGGTTTGGGACTCTGGTGAACTGTCAGGAAGGTGCAGGCTATTGGGTTTGGGTCGGCAATGGTGTGGCGTACGGTGGCAGTAGGGTGGTGGTGCGAGGCAGACTATTGGTTTCAAGGAGGGCAGAGGTGGGTTGTCAGCTGTTGATGGCAGAGTGTTTGACTAGTGGGAGATGCTGTGGCAGTAAGGTGGTGGTGCGAGGCAGACTGTTGGGTTCAAGGTGGGGCAAACGTGGGTTGTCGGCTGCTGATGGCGGAGTGTTTGACTAGTGGGAGATGCTGTGGAGACGGGCGAGGCAGAGGAATTGTGAGCTATTGTGGTCGGTAAAGGAGACGAGCTGCAGTGTGTTCAAGACATGTTGATGGCCATGGTAGGAATTGGTTTAACATCAAGGAAGAAGAAGGTTTGCAAAACAAAACATTCAGCATTAATATGTAACTGCATTATAATAGTTTTCTCACCATTTTAAGTAACAGTGAATGGAAATGAACAGTGAGAGGAAAAGTCCACATATACTGAACATTAGGGCTAGAAATGTTCAAGCACGAATTCAGAGAAATAATAAATGCCAGAAGCTTTTTGTTTTTAACCGGTAGATAAATGGAAAGGCACGAGAAACCATAAAGCTCAAAACGAATACCAATACGGCTAACTTTCGTAGATTTCACTACGTAACAGACGTTGAAACACAGAAATGAATATACTGCGAAGATCAGCACGACGACATGAACAGAATGGTATATGGATTTTAGAGATATGACCATTTTATCAAAAAATAATATTCGGTGCCGAAAATGCTGTTAAAACGCAGAAAATAAGATAAACGAGCTAGAGCGGTCCAAATTCAGCGAAAAGAAAAATGACATCTCACTTAGAAAATGGTCTGCATTTTAATTATATAAAAATATTTTTATTTCAAAAATATTTTATTACCATCATTTTAACTAATTTAAATATAAAATTGAAAATTACACGACAGAACTAACTTCCATATTTACTAATGAAAATTTGCCATTTGCTATGCTTAAATAGACACATTTCAAATATCAAATTTTCATTGCTAAATTTTATAGTTTTTATTTCAAAAAAATCAGTTGATTACGTTATAAAAATCGTTAAAATTCTTGGGTCGTTACAAAATGCGACAAAATTTGGATATTTTTTGAAAACGATTATTAATATAATTTTAAATATTTTAACATAATTCTATTATATTTTGTAAGTGTTTTTAATAAGATTTATCTTTCCAAATAAATATTTTAACCTATTTATTTAAGCATTTATGTATTTTTAATAAAGCCTAACTTTTGCTAATTTATGACAAAATTCGAACTTATACTTTTTGAATTATTAACTATAAGAATAAATAATTTCTGTATTATGATTTATTATATAAGTAATTTTTTAATTTTCAAACCTTTTTAAATTTAAAATAAACAAAATCTCTCATTTTTGAAGTAGCGAAATTATAGGTCGTTACATTCTCCGTTACTTTAAAAGCATTTCGTCCTCAAAATGATACGGAACTATAAAGGTCAAAACAATATATGCAAAGGAAATTCTATTAAATACTGATCATGAAATACAGACATCGATCCCAAACTTCCAACCTGAGTGCGTACTACACACTTGAGGTAAATACAGTCACAAATCAACTATCTACATTAGTCAACCAAAATATCATACTAAAAGACTAAACCCCATATCTTAGCGCATACCATGTGCTTAAGATAATAACAACTGCTATAAACAATCCCAAAATATCCCTAGGTGTGTAACACTACTCATCGGATAATTCCTCTGATGGTGCCTCTGGTCGATTTCTACTAGCTGCTTCACTTCCTCGGGCTCCTCTATAGGCTCTTCTTCCTCAAGCTCCTCATCCTCACTTAATTGGTCTAACATCCAATCATCTGCCTCTGTATCGACATCTTACCCCTCATCAATTGTTGTGCCTATGAGCAACACATCCTTATCATCTGATAAACTATCAAATCCTTATCCTCTGAGATGTATATCGGATCGTCGAGTGATCCTGGCACTACTCTAGAGGGCTCCCCTACATGAATATCATCCTCATCACTAGAAATCAGTATATCCAATACCTCTAAGTCTTCGTACTTAGATAAAGCTTCCTTAAATTTTTCTATAACTGCTAGTCTTTCATCCTTGGTTATTTTCTACAATTTATAAGAGAACTTGAAATCAGTTATTATTTCTTATTATCAAAGGTTCTATCTTAACTTTTTTATTTGTCCATTTCTAAATCAAATTTCTTAACCTTAAACCCATCGAATACCTTATAATCAAATTGTGAAGCTTAATTCACATAGTATTTGTTATTTAAACATTTTCATCCAACAATCAACCTACTAACCATATTATTCAAAACTTCCGTGCTATTTAACCTTTCCAACATATCCACTTCCAATCTTACTTCATTTTGAATTACAAATGTTACCTCAAATGTATCACTAATTCAATGTTTTATATTAGGATGATATTTTTTATATCTCTTATTTCTAAATTCCACTTTGATTTTAACCTAATCAAAGTGTCTAAATTTCAAATTATCTTATCTCCTTTATAAGTTATGGAACTTACCCTTTTATATTATATTTATCTAAAGTTTCATTTTAGGTTTATCTTTGATAAGAACTTCCTTTTTCTAAGTGTGCATTTCCTTTTTACTTTCTCTAATTACGACTTCGAGCTTCAATATTATCATCAAATATCTTATAGTCAAAGCGTGAATTTTACTACATAAGATATTTGTACTTGGTTTTTAAATCCATTAATTTTGTCGATCATCAAATCACTATTTCTTAATAACGAAATGTCAAGGGGTATATGATTGCAGTTCTAAATTCTAGTTTTTAACTAATTGATTCTATATGGAATATCATATAGTCAAACCATGCAATTCTAATCACAAGGTATTCATATTTAGTCATTGTTACCTGGCACCTTGGCCTGGCTACAAGACGATAGTTGCAAAGGTTATAGTCAATGCGAGACAAGTTTCTGACAAAGGAAGGTTGGAGGTATAAAGGGTTTGGGGCATTCGATATGTTCAGCATTTCTATATGGCTCGGTTAAAGTAAGGGAATATAAGGCTCGAAAAAAGTTTTGGAATACATGGTTCGAATTAAATGTATGGTTCGGCCTATCTGAGTGGCTCAGTATGTTCACGTCGCTTAGCCTTTAAGTATGGCTCGGTGTAGGTGGTTCGATCAAGGAAGCATGAACAAATATCCCTCGGTCTAGATGGTTCGACGCATATTGCTCGATTTAGATGGTTTGACACATACCGCTCGGCCTAGGTGGTTCGACACATATCGCTCGGTCTAGTAGGGTCAGCATACATCACTCGGTGCATATCAAGGGAGTTGGCAATTATCAGTTTCACTCCAAAGCGAGGCGATCGACATGTCATTGCTTCGAGTCACACCGCTATTCTCTTCGAGCTCCTTGAGGGTTTGCTTGGAGTCCTTTACCAAGACACCTCGGCTCGGCATTTGTCGGCCTGCTAAAGGCGATCGACATGACTTAGTCAGTCAACTTGATTTACAATTATGGGCCGAACTACCTCGATCTTGGGCTTGCACAGGGAATCTAGCATGTCTTCATCTATAAATAGAGGGGAAGGGGTACAGTTGAAGGGGGCTTTTTTCGAGAACTCTAGGGATACTCTACCATTTTGGATGCTTACTTCCATCGGTTCAAACATTATTCGAGTTATAAGTTTACGGATTGTATATGTATTCAAGTCTTTAATAAAAGCAATAAATATTACATTAACAGCGGACGTAGGCAGTTACGCCTAACCACTATAATTATGGTGTTCTTGTTTCTACAGTTAGCTTTGCATACAATCCTTTGTTTTAATTTAATATCTTCATTAATTTCTCAACACAAATCCTTTCTTTAGTGTTAATGACCAATTTTGTTGTAACAATTTGGTGCTTTCACTCAGAGTGGCGTTCTCAGGATGTTAGGATCTACTTTGTTGCTACTGGATTGAAGAAATCCTCCAAAGAAGATCCAAGTTCATTCACAAGAAGTTCATAGATTCTACTCAGAGTTCCGATCGATAACTCTACAATAGGAAGACCGCGGATCAGATCAACTTCCGATAATGCGAATGTCAATGAGACTGCTAGTGTCCAACAAGTAGGACCTAACAATCAACAAACTAATCTAGGTATAGGGACCGCCACCGTCTTAAACCAAACAGAAGTTGTCACTAGAACCAAGTTCAACAAGCTGATGAGAGAAAACGTGGAAAGCAAGAGACAACTTAATGTGCAGATTTAAGCTAACGCCAATCTCATGACCAAGCTTACTCAACAATAACATCAGAATGCTGGAGGAAGTCCCGCTACCTACTCAACATCTGATAGCTCCGCTTCATCTAATGAACTATCCAGGCGTACACGTCGTATAATTGAAACATTGCAAATAGGTGCAGTAAATCAATCCAACAGGAATGGTCCAGGTTTCCTACCTAGAGTCGTGGCCCCTCTCTTGCACCTAGGAAACCGCTCTGAAGTTGGAATGGAAAACTTAGGATCTAGAGCGCGAGTGGAAGCTGAACGACTGGCTCACAATGAAGCAGGTCCCCAGGACACTCATTTGGGAGATCACCGATCAAGGAGGCACCAGTCAAGATGGTCATGCAGGACGGAGTCCAACTTGCCACCTCCCATCCAGACCCTGGACTTGTCAGCCATGGTCAGACAGCTGATGAGGGAAAATTAGGGCTTATCCAACGATGATTGGGGCATATAGAAGTCATACTCCATTCATAAATGCTATCCTACATGCTGAATACCCCCGAAAGTTTTGTATGCCGACTATTCCAACCTATGAGGGGAAGACTGATCCCTGACAGCATGTAATGAGATACAAGTGGATGATGAACTCGGCTAGGGAAAATGATGCGACTAAATGTAGATGTTTCCCACTAACCCTATTTGGAATAGCTACCATGTGGTTCACCAGTCTGCTCCGCTATCGATCTCCAGATTTGATGAGTTGGTGATGAAATTTGTGGGGCAGTTCAGAATCCGTACCACTTGCCCAAAGGACATGATCTCTTTATCCAGTGTAATCCATGCTTCGGAGGAGTCCTTAAAGGAATATTTGTAAAGATTTTATGTTGGCACTACTGAAGTTAGCAGAGAAGAGTTGGCAAGAAATGGAACGCTATGCTAGTTCCTTGAAACATGTGGACTTTTAATGCTGCACGAACTCGGATAATGGGATTCTAAAGAAACAGCAACAAATGATGACGGATGATATAGTGTTCATAAGTAGAGATGCCGATTAGGTAGAGGCACCTACCATTGACTCGATGGTCATCTCGGCCATGATTGGGCCAACGTTTGTGAGAAGGATATTGATTGATTGCGGGAGTTATGTTAATATTATATTCAAAAAGGCATACAACCAAATGAAGATGGAGGCAAAGGATCTGAAACCATCTAAAGCACGCATTCACGGTTTTAATGGTGTAGTCACTTACGCGATATGTTTTGTTGAATGACCAGTTGAATTAGGAGAAGGTGAACGTAGGAGGGTACGGATCCTACCGTTCAATGTGTTGGATATTGATTCCTCGTATAATGTTTTTCTAGGCCGATCGGCTATGGCATAGTTTCGAGCAGCTTTGGCCCCGTGGCATTTGACTTTGAAGTTTTCGAAGGATAGAGGAGTTGGGGTTGTACATGACGATTAGGTGACAGATCGTGCAATTTATGTGGCTGAGCTGAGAGAGGCCTAGCGTAGAGAGAAGGGAAAGGTTGTGGACAAATCTATCCAGGTAGCACAAAATTGACAAGTAGCGCCCGATCCTTGGCTCGGGCGCAAGGTCGAATCTACAGAGATATAGATCCAACAGACGATGATGAACGACCTAAGGAACCTAAAGCTGCATCGGCTAAACTAACAATTGACATTTCAGTCAGCCACGATGGCCCATAATGGTTTCTTAAGATTGGATCACAACTCACTACATCGATGACTAAGGACCAAACTGATTTTCTCTAAGCAAACTTGGATGTTTTCGCTTGGACCCACTCTGATAGTGCAGGATTTCTCCCACCATCACCAGTCATATGTTGAACATTGACCTAAAGTATGTATTGGTGAAACAGAAAAGGAGAGGTATGGACCCGGAGAGGTCTGCTGCTCTCAGAGAGGAGGTGAACAAACTCAAAGCCAGTGGGTTCATCCGCGACGTCCTCTATCCTGAAAGGGTTCCTAATTCCATACTAGTGAGAAAAACAAATGGAAAATGGAGGACCTGTGTTAATTATTCAGACCTGAACAAGGCATGCCCAAAGGATAGTTTTCCTCTACCCAGAATTGACCAACTGGTTGACTCAACAGCCGGACACGAGTTATTGTAATTTATGGATGTGTATTTAGGACACAACCAAATCCCGATGCACATTCCAAATCAGGAACACACTAGTTTTGTCATGGACGTCGGGCTATATTGTTATATGGTGATGCCCTTTGGATTAAATAACGCCGGAGCAACATACCAGTGCTCGGTAAATCGAATGTTTAAAGACCAAATTGGTAGAACAATGGAAGTCTATATGGATGATATGCTCGTGAAGTCATTGCAGCCAAATGACCACATTCGAGACTTAGCGGAGATGTTGGATATACTTAGATACTATGGAATGAAAATCAATCCATTGAAGTGTACCTTTAGTGTGGCGTCGGGAAAGTTTTTGGATTTTATTATCAATGCGCGGGGAATCGAAGCTAATCTAGAAAAGGATCAGGCTATTCAAGACATACAACTGCCCGGAACTATAAAGGAAGTACCAAGCCTGAATGGAAAGGTCGCCGCGTTGAGTGTATTCATATCCAGAGCAACCGACAAATGTTTTCCCTTCTTCAATGTGATAAAGAAAGGGAACAGAAATTTTGAATGGACGCCCGACTGTGAGGATGCATTCCGAGCTCTGGTAAGATATTTGGAAAGTCCCCCGGTTCTGTCAAAGCCTGTAAACCATGAAGTGTTATATGTATACTTGGCCGTGTCCCAGCATGCCATGAGTACGGCCTTGGTTCACAAGGAGGACCAAATTCAAAAGCCAGTGTACTATGTCAGTAAACATCTAACAAAGGCGGAGATAAATTATCCTAAAATTGAGAAGCTATCCTACTATTTGGTTATTGTGTCACGCAAACTTCATCCATACTTTCAGGCACACCCGATCAATGTTCATACCGATCAACCTCTGTGATAGGTGCTCCAACGACCCCAAATCTTTGGAAGGTTGTTAAAGTGGAACATCGGTTTGAGTCAATTCGATATCACCTACCTGCCACGAAGGGCTATCCAAGGGCAAGCGCTTGCAGACTTTATTGCAGAATTCACCATGTCAAACGAGCCAAGCAGTGATGATGTTACTCCCCCCCATTCGATGGAAACTATACACCGATGGGGCATCCAACGACCGTTGTTCTGGGGCTGGTGTAATTCTTGTAACTCCTGAAAACCGATCAATTTGTTATGCTTTGAAGCTCAATTTCCCAGCTACAAATAATGAAGCTGAGTATGAAGCATTGATTGCTGGCTTAAAACTTATCAGCGAACTTGGAGTAAAATAAGTTGAAATCTTTCGTGACTCACAATTGGTGGTGTACGAAGTGCAGGGAGACTATTAAGCAAAGGGGCAGAGACTTTCCCCATACCTTGCTCGGGTTCAAGAGCTCTTACCAGACCTTGAATATTATGATATTTCACACATCCCACGCGAATAAAATGGGGAAGCCGATTCATTGGTAAAATTGGCAAGTACTGGTGACGCACAACAGATGGGCATTGTTCCCATCGAAATCTTACATGCTCCGAGAATAAAAGAGATGGAAGTATATTTTGTGTTGGAAACGAAAGCTGAGGGGGAGTCGTGGATAACCCTGTTCAAACGATACTAGTTACATAGGACTCTGCTCGAGAAAAGGAACAAAAGACGACAAGTCATTCGTAAAGCTTCACGGTCGTAACATCCTAATATTTTCAACCATTCGCATCCGCATATGTCGGACTTGAATTGCTCAAGATACTAGATTATTAATTTAAATTTGGCAAAAATTCAACATATACAGTAAATAAATAAATCACGGAATCACAAACACAGAGTAATATGAAATAAGCAGCGGAAACAAATGAATAATAGTTCATGAAGCTACTATATATATAACAAAATTAAACAAGATGCAACAGAAGTCTCGAATAAGATAATCAATAGAAAAATTGAATATATCGGTGGAGTTAACTAAATGACTGAAAGCTGGATAGATAGATGGATCTCTAATCGAAGCTCCAACTCCAAAGGTGAGTCTCAAATGCTATGACACTTAGTCTGACTTGAGCGTAAAGCAAAACACAAAACGCTTGAGTCGGGTTAGCATTCTTATATTAATAAATCCCACTCAAGTGAAATACCAACTGAAATACAAGTAACTTAGAGGATGTTTGGGATACCCATCCTTTAAGGATCCGTGGAAATATCTATTATGTAGTAATATACGCTATTAACAACCAAATGTCGTTATAACACCGTGGTCATTTCAAAATATCATACTCAAAGTTTTGACACTTTAGAAATTATAAAGCTTAGAATTTATAACACTTTGGAAATCATAACACTTGATAAGATAATACTTTGAAATTCATAACTTTAAAATCATAACTTCCCACTTGAACAGTTTAGATACTAATAATAGTATATATATATAATAAAATAATTTATAAAATAAAATAGTTTATATTAAAATAATTAGTATATCAAAATAGTTTATATTAAAATAATTTATAAAGTAAAATACAAAAATAGTTTTAAATATAATTTAAAAATACTTTATATAATAAAATAGTTTTCCTCAAATTTCACAAATCAATTCCCAATCAACTCAAATTCAAAAATTCAAATTTAATTAAATCTCAGTTCATAAATTTCAACTCAGTTCTCAATAAACCATTTCAAACTATATTGATTTCAAATACAGATTTGAACCACAAAATAAGCCATTTCAATTTCAATATATTTCAAAGCTTTAAATATCCACATTTTCAAAACAAAATTTGATAATTTCATACATATCTGAATTTAACTTCAATATTATTTTGTTCTGAAATGTTCACTTAATAAATCTAGTATCATTTAAATAAAACCCAAATTTACAAATAGACTAAATATTTCCTCCAATTTATTAAACCATATATTTCTTTCCAAAACGATAGAAATCAATTTCAATATATATATATATATATATATATATATATATATAAACCAACCGTGTCTTTATATAATTTTCTATCCTATGGTCAAGTGATACGGATATTTATCATTTCAATCCACAATTAAAATATATACGGATATGTAGCATTTCAACCCGCAATCCCAAATTCAATTCAATGAAAATCGCTTGAGTCTATCATTTTAACCCATAACGATTTTCTCTTATTCATAGATCGTTCGGGTATGTATCATTTCAACCCATAAGGAATTCTATAATAACATGGAACTTGCCAAGTGATAACAAATATGATAATAATATAACAAGCATATGTCATCAATATAAATAACAGATAATGGTGTCAGATGTCATAGGTGAACAGATACAGATAAAAGCATATATATAGCAATGAAAATAACTAGCAGCAGCATGTTTCAATTGTCGTGTCTATTGAAATCAAAATCAATAAACAAAAAAATGATAGTCATGAGTGATTGCTCACCTTTCGAGGATAAAGGGAGTAGACAAAGAAATAGGTTTCATATCCAAGCATGATTCCAAAGCAAAGCGAGATTGGCACGAATAAGGCGGACAAACTGATAGACAAGGGATCAATGAACAATTCGAATCAGTTGATATAAATTAAACTAAATATGTATATTATCTTCATTTTCAAACCAATGTTAAATCGTAATACATAAAATATACATTAAAATAAATTCTCTATATATATAAACAATATCTGAATTTATTTCAAACGAAAATCCCATCAAAACTTAAAATTTTCAAAATAGCAAACTGTATATATAAAATATACTAGAATACAACCTACTTTTTAAAGTATAATATATATAGGTATAATACACATACAATACTCATATACTATAATATATATATGGTATAAACTAATATACAACTACCGTAAATTCTTTCATACTTTTGAAAAACGATATGATTTACTTGTAATAACCCCAAACAGTTGGAATGCAAACTCATATAACATATATATGACTATCATAGTAAAGGCTGCAATATATAAATCAAGTATATATAATATATGACTTATAAAGTAATAGCCGAAACAATACACATATGTATGCAAACAGATTATGTATATACATAAAATATTACACACGACGTATAACTATGAAACAAAGGAGCCATACAAAGTATGATTTATAAATTAGCTTCAAACATACCAAAGTTGAGATAACAAAATATAGATATAATATAATATATATAGCTTATACAATATGCAGACCATAGAACTCACACGCAGTAGAAATATATGTATAACAACAACCATATTGTAGAAATCTATATAACTAATAAAATAAATCAAAATTTTAAAACTGATAAAAATATAAACACTATATGTAACTCAATATATAGGATAATATATATTCAGAATTGATATGAATAAAAGTATGTGTAGACATTTAAATTTAACCAATGTATAAAGAGCCGATGGATATAGAGTATAAACACACAAAATTTTCCAGAGCTCCGTATATATCATACTACAGCTATTGCAAACTATCTCCGAGCAAATTTTAAATTATAAATACATACTTTAACATATTATGTAAACAACAACTGACATGAATATATATCTTCTTTTTATAATAAAATATATAGTAAACATTTATACATCAAAATATAATAACATATATATGTCCCTTTTGGCAACCTTTAAAGCTTTGCTGCATCAAAATTTCTATGTATAAACCCAAACACTAATTACATATGTAAACTATTTATATATATAACAGAATACATATCTCATACATCTCATATAAACAACAAACCTTAACATTTCATATAGTAGACTAACGCATAAATCATTCATATATATACATACACACACATATAAAAAATCAAAAGCTATAAAGTGCAAATAAACCTTGTACAAAACTGTTATACAACCATATTGCCGAAAGTAGATAAAATACATATACTAACATATTAATACTCCTTTAATATATCATACTGTATACTACTAAAAAACATAGATTATACATCATTAATAATATAAAGTATGTTATAACTCATACACACACACACACACACACACACACACACACATATATATATATATAACACATGCCTATATACCAACAGTTAAAAAATATCACCTTTAAAAGAATAAAGCGGGTGAGATAAGGCTGCCGCGGTCGAAGTGATGATGGAGCAAGGTCGAGTAGGGGCGTTGGTGTTTCGACAAGCTGAAAGTTTCAGCTATGGGTGATGGCGTTTGGGTATGGTGGCTAGGGAAGGAAGTGGTTGTGGTTCCTAGCATTGGATAAATGGAAAAAAGAAGGCTGAGAGAAAATATAGAGAAGGAATGGATGAGCAACTTGTTGGAAAGGAGGAGTGGTAGAGCCATGGATAAGTGGAGGATGGAAGGGTGAGCCAATGGTGGAGGAGGGTGATTAGAAAAAGATGAAGCCTAGAATTATTACACTCAGGAACGAAAATGAAAAAATAGAATTGGCAGAGAAATGAACCAGTTGGTTATACGCTGAAACCAGAGAACTGAAAAGTCCAATTGTTAAATTTCTAGGAATATAAAAAGGCTGCTAGTGGCTATACAGTTTCATGATAGATAACTAATGGTCACAACAACCAAAAGGCAGGAACCGGTGCTGATATGGTTAACGTTACAACGGATTCCGCTGCTTACCGTACCTCAAAACACAGAATTGAATATACCACAGAGTTCAGCACGATGAGACGATCAAAATGTTATACAAATATTAGTGGTACGATCATCCTATCAAAAGTCGATAATCGGTACCCAAAATGCTGCTAAAATTTCTGAAATAAGATAAATGGAGCAATAGCGGTTCAAATTTGAAAAAACTAAAATATGATGTCTCACTTAGAAGATGATTTATAAATTTATGGTATAAAAATATTCAGGTTTGGAAAATAATTTATTATCATCAAATTTAACTGATTTAGATTGAAATAAAATTACACAATAAAATAAACTTCCCTATTATCTGATGAAAATTTACCATATCCTATGTTTAACTAGACCTATACAAATATTAAATATTTATCTTCAAATTTTATTATTTAAAATTCACAAAAATTCAGTTAACTACGTTAAGAAAATTAATGAAACTTACGGGTCGTTACACTATCCCCCACTCAAAACTTTTCGTCCCCGAAAAGGAAGAAGGTAGGAGAATAGAAACAACCAGAAAGAAAAATAGATTGAGAGACAAGATAAACAATTAATTTAAAACTGTATAAACTTCAATTTTAAATTAATTAATATTCAATAATTTCGTTAAACCCATTTATAATGTCCACAAATAGTCATTTGATTCAAATTTGTTAGTTCATACTATCAATTCAAATCACAAAATTTTCATTTAGTTTTAGATTGATTTCCATTCACTTATTTATATAAAGATCAATCGCTTACATAATTTGTTTTCCATTAAAGATTTAAATCATTATTGTATCATTTCATAAAATATTACTCAAGCTTCCATTGTCTTACTTAAATTTATAACTTAATTGGTTATTGAATAAAAATTTAAGTTTTTGGTATTCTCCCTTGAGGAGAAAAGAAATATTTCAATATATTTAAAAAAAATTCAATTAAAACATTAAACCTCATTCACTTGGTAAAATATAAGATATATTTAAAAACATCCTCATTCCAAAAGTCTAAAATAATGTTAGAAATTTATATAGAACATTAAAATAAGCTTTAAAATAAAGTCCCTTAAATCCGATAATTTATTAGACTCATCATTTTTAAAATGAGTATAATTCAAGATTATTAAACTGAAACTAATAGTATACTCAAATCTTACATTAAATTTCTAAATCAAAGTATAAAATTTCATATCTTCATAATTTTTTCATACTTGTTTGAAAATGAGTATTCAAATCATGAAAATCATTTATTATGGTTTAATACAAAAATTCAAACAGTAAATAACCCTATGAATTTGCTATTAACACTTCGAAATCAAGTAATATTCCAAATTACACTTCCAAAATAGAGATTCGAATTCGTTTGTTAAGTATATACTATAAATAAACTTCGCAAATATTTTTTTTTTCCATTTATATAATATCTTTAAATTATATATTCAAAGAAACTTATATAATTTTTTTACTGGTAATATTTATTTGAAAGCTTCATTTGCAAATCAATTATCTTTAATAGTTTAATACTTTCAAAAACTCATTTGTAAAATTTCTTGCTTCCTTTATAATTACCATTTATATGTTTAAATAATACCTTTATAAATATACGTAAACCATTTGAAAACAATTATTTACGTCATTACTTATATTTACAAAGAAGCTTATATTTACAAAGAAGCTATTGATAACATTAAATCCATAATTCGTAAATTTTATTAATTTATCTCAAGATACTTTTCAAACATTATTAATAAATCAATAATCATTTTCTTTAAATATGTTTTAAATAACTTCTCAAATATTTACAACACTAAGAACTTACTATTAAACCATGTAGTATATAAATAAACAATATTTTAAACATTTTAAATTATTTAGGAAAAAATAATCAAAATATTCATTATATAATATTTTATCAAAATACTTTTATAACTCGATGTCTTAATAGGTTTATCCTCGTTCCTACAGACTCTGGCCATGCGTTGATCAGGCATAAGGCTAGAATTCTCTAAGCACTTAGAAGACCTATTTCAACATCCAGTGAAAAATACTTAAAAATAGGTATGAGAAGTACCGCTCAAAATCCAATGTCAAATGTTGATGATACTATAGCAGTTGCCCGCTGCTGATCTAGTATTTACGCGATGGACACAAAACTTTCCAAAAGATCCTTCCACCTTCCGGATTCCAGAAAAATATCATAGCCAGTTCATAAACAAGGGACCATCAACCACTTCTGCAGTGGTACACTGTTGATTTAATGATTTACGCAATGGCTGCACTTCCTTCCCGGAAGATCCATAAACAACAGATCCCCAGATCGAAAATGCCTCCACTAGGTAAACTAAAGAACCATCTATCTTGTAAAAAATCGAGGAACTCATAAGTTTAAGTCCGGACAACCATATCAGTTCGAATCCATTTCTGAATTCACCCAAGCCCATTAGGGTTTATCAATCGAATCCATTCCTAGATTTCCCAAGTCCATTTGGGTCTATCATACTATACTTCTTCATGGAGGGTACTTCCACATACCTCTTATTTTGAAATATAAAATACCATATATAGTACTCTTTCAAAATCATAACTTCAAATATCGCACTTATATAAATTCCATTATATATAAGATTTCATTTTAGATAAAGGTACTTTTCAAAATCAATAATCTCAAATATATCAAATCATTCTTATACAAATTCTGTTATATATAAGATTTATCTCTTCAAATCGAATACCTTTCAAAATTAACATTATGTAAATCACCTTATACTTATATAAAGTCCGTTTAATACAAGAATCAAAAATTTTCCAACATCAATTTCACTGTATGAAACGCCATACGAGATTCAAAATTAGAATATTCCTAATCGAAGAGAACTCAAATCATGGAAATAGACTCGGTAGGAATATGATAATTAAAAATACAAAAGGTGAAGATGGGTAGCCTTATATCAATCCTGGGTGACCTTAACTAGGTCAACCAAGGCAAATCGACATTCGATCGCAAGAGATAGAATTCGGGCATAGTAAAAGATAGCAACATCTAAACCGAGGATATAAAAATCTCCGGTGAATCAATGCCTGTTGTAAAGGAGTTTCACTCTTTTACGAATCAGTCAGTAGAGCTATGGGATGCTTCAGAATCAAGAAAACACGAATAGGGAAAGACAGGGATGGATTTCAGAACGAATGAGAGAGTTTCAAAGTTCAAAGAAAATCGAGTCAAAGAGGAAGATTTTCAAAGTCGAACGAAAATAATTCTGTAATTAAATTTACTCTATATGCTATGTTTGCCTAAAACAAGAGCTCTGATACCAACTGTAACATCCTGATACTTTCAACCATTCGCATCCGCACATGTCGGACTTGAATTGCACAAGGTACCAGATTGTTAATTTAAATTTGGCTAAAACTCAGCATATACAGTAAATAAATAAATCACATAATCACATATACAGAGTAAAATGAAATAAGCAGCGGAAATAAATGAATAGTAGTTCATGAAGCTACTATATATATAACAAAATTAAACAAGATACAACAGAAGTCTTGAATACAATAATCAATACAAAATCTGAATATATCACTGGAGTTAACCGAATGATTGAAAGCTGGATAGGTAGATGGATCTCCAATCAAAGCTCCAACTCCAATGTTAAATCTCAAATGCTCTGACACTCAGTCTGACCCAAGCGTAAAGCAAAACACAAAACATTTGAGTCAAGTGAACATTCTAATATCAATAAATCCAACTCAAGTGAAATATTAATTGAAATAAAAGTAACTTAGAGGATGTTTGGGATACCCATCCTTTAAGGATCCGTGGAACTATCTATTATGTAGTAATATACGGTATTAACAACCAAATGTCATTATAACACCGTGGTCATTTCAAAATATCATACTTCAAAGTTATTACACTTTAGAAATTATAAAGCTTAGAAACTATAATACTTTGGAAATGATAAAAATTGATAACATAATACTTTGAAGTTCATAACTTTGAAATCATAACTTCCCACTTGAACAGTTAATATACTGATAGTAGTATATATATATATAATAAAATAATTTATAAAATAAATAGTTTATATTAAAATAATTGGTATATTAAAATAGTTTATATTAAAATCATTTATAAAGTAAAATATAAAAATAGTTTTAAATATAATTTAAAAATACTTTATATAATAAAATGGTTTTCCTCAAATTTCACAAATCAATTCCAAATCAACTCGAATTCCAAAATTCAAATTTTATTAAATCTCAGTTTATAAATTTCAACTCAGTTTCTCAATAAACTATTTCAAATTATATCGATTTCAAATATAGATTTGAACCACAAAATAAGCCATTTCAATTTCAATATATTTCAAAGTTTTAAATATCCACATTTTCAAAACTAATTTTGATAATTTCATATGTATCCTAATTTAACTTCAGTATTATTTTGTTTTGAAATATTCACTTAATAAATCCAATATCATTTTAATAAAACCCAAATTTACAAATAGACTAAATATTTCCTCTAATTTATTAAACGATATTTTTTTTCAAAACCATAGAAATCAATTTCAAAATATTTATATATATACCAACGGTTTATTTATATAATTTTCTATCCTATGGTCAAATGATAAGGATATTTATCATTTTAATCCGCAATTAAAATATACGGCTATATGTCATTTCAACCCGTAATCCTAAATTCAATTCAATGAAAATCGCTTGGGTCCATAATTTCATCCCATAACGATTTTCTCCTACTCTACAGATCATTCGGGTATGTATCTTTTCAACCCATAGGGAATTCTATACTGATAGGAACTTGTAGAGTGATAAAAGATATGATAATAATATAACAAGCATATATCATCAATATAAATAACACATAATGGTGTCAGAAGTCACAGGTGAACAGATACAAATAATAGCATATATATATCAATGTACATAACTAAAAGCAACATATTTCAGTTGTCATTTCTATTGAAATCAAATTTAATAAATATAAGAACGTTAATCATGAGTGATTTCTCACCTTTCGAGGCTAAAGAGAGTAGTCAATGAAATGGGTTATGGATCCAAGCATGAATTCTAACGCAAAGCGAGATTGGCACGAATAAAACGGAAAAACTGATAGATATGGGATCCATGAACAATTGGAATCAGTTGATATAAATTGAACTAATTATATATATATTATCTTCATTTTCAAACCAATATTAAATCGCAATACATAAAATATACATTAAAATAAATCCTCTATATATATAAACAATATCTAAATTTATTTCAAACCAAAATCCCCTCAGAACTTAAATTTTTCAAGACAACAAACTGTATATATAAAATCTACTAGAACACAGCCTATGTTTTAAGGTATAATATATATAGGTATAATACTATACAATACACATATAGTACTCGTACACTATAGTGTATATATATATATATATATATATATATATATATGGTATAAACTAATATACAACTACCGTAAATACTTTCATACTTTTGAAAAACGATATGATTCACTTGTAATAACCCTTAACAGCTGAAATGCAAACTCATATAAACATATATACGACTATCATAATAAAGGCTGCAATATATAAATCAAGTATAAATAATATATAACTTATAAAATTATAGCCGAAACAATAAACAAATGTATGCAAACAAATTATATTATATATATATATATATATATATATATATATATATAAACTATTACACATGAGGTATAACTATGAAACAAAGGAACCATACGAAGATGATTTATAAATTATCTTCAGACATACCAAAGTTGAGATAAAAAATATAGATATAATATAATATATATAGCTTATACAATATGCAGACCAAAGAACTCACACGTAGCAGAAATATATGTATATTAGAATACAGCAACCGTATTATAGAAATCTATATAACTTATAAAATCACCCAAAAGTTTAAAACCGATAAAAATATAAACACTATATGTAACTAAACATATAGGATAATATATATATTTAGACTTGATATGAATAAAAGTATATGCAGACATTTAAATTTAATCAATGTATAAAGAGTCGATGAATATAGAGTATAAACACACAAAAAATTTCCAGAGCTCGGTATATATCATACTACAGCTACTGCAAACTATATTCGAGCAAATTTTAAATTATAAATATATATATACTTTAACATATTATAGAACAACAACTGACATGAACATATATCTTCTTTTTATAATAAAATATATAGTAAACATTTATACAGCAAACTATAATAACATATATATGTCCTTTTTGACAACCTTTAAAGCTTTGGTGCAACAAATTTCTATGTATAAAGCCAAACACTAAATACATATGTAAACTATTTATATATATCAAGATATATATCTCATATACCTCATATAAACAATAAACCTTAACATTTCATATAGCAGACGAGCGCATAAATCATTCATACATACATATATATATATATATATATATATATATATATATATATATATATATATACACACACACACGCACACACACAATATATATATACACACAAAAAAATCAGAAGCTATAAAATACAAATAAACACTTGTACAAACTATTATATAACCATACTGTCTAAAGTAGATAAAATACATATACTAGCATATTAATACTCCTTTAATATATCATACTGTAAACCATTGAAAAACATAGATTATACATCATCAATAAAATAAAGTATGTTATAACTCACATATATATGCACACATATAATACATGCCTATATACCAAAAGTTAAAAAAGTATCACCTTTAAAAGAATAAAGCGGGTGAGACAAGGCTGCCGCTGTCGAAGTGGTGATGGAGCAAGGTCGAGTAGGGGCGTCGGTGTTTCGGCAAGCTGAATGTTTCGGCTATGGGTGGTGGCGTTTGGGTGTGGTGGCTCGGGAAGAAAGTGGGCTGTGGTTTTCAACGTTGGATAATTGGAAAAATGAAGGCTGAGAGAAAATATGGAGGAAGGATGGACGAATAGCTTGTTGGAAAGGAGGAGTGGTAGAGCCGTGGATAAGTGGAAGATGGAAGGGCGAGCCGATGGTGGAGGAGGGTGACGAGAACAAGAGGAAGCATCGAATTATTACACTCAGGACCGAAAATGAACAAATAGAATTGGCAGAGAAATGAACCAGTTGGTAATACGCTGAAACCAGGGAATTGAAAAGTCCAATTATTAAATTTTTGTGAATATAAAAAGGCTGCTAGTGGCTATTCAGTTTCATGATAGATAACCAATGGTCACAACAACCAAAAGGCAGGAACCGGCGCTGATATAGTTACCGTTTCCGCAGATTCCGCTGTATACCGGACTTCAAAACATAGAATTGAATATACCGCAGAGATCAGCATGGAGAGATGATCAAAACGATATATAGATATCAGTGGTACGATCAACCTATCATAAGTCGATAATCGGTACCGAAAAAGCTGCTAAAATGTCAGAAATAAGATAACGGAGCAATAGTAGTTCAAAATTTAAAAAAACGAAATACGACGTCTCACTCACAAGATGATTTATAAACTTATTATATAAAAATATTCAGGTTTGGAAAATAATTTATTATCACTAAATTTTAACTGATTTGAATTTAAATGAAAATTACACAATAAAATAAACTTCCATATTATCCGATGAAAATTAGCCATTTTCTATGTTTAATTAGACATATTCCAAATATTAAATATTTATTTTCAAATTTTATTATTTAAAATTTCACAAAAATTCAATTAATCATGTTAAGAAAATCTATGAAATTTACGGGTCGTGACAGCGGTACATAACGCAGGATGGAATAATGTATCGGAAAGGATTCTCGGTTCCCTTACTTCGGTGCATTACCCACAACGAGATAAAGCGGGTCTTGAAAGAGGTTCATGATGGAGAATGTAGCGACCATACTGAGGGCCAGATATAAGCGAAAAATATCCTCCGCTATGGATACAATTGGCCGACCGTGAATCAAGACGCTGCGGACTATGTAAGAAGGTGCGACAAATGCCAAAAGTATGAAAAAATCCCGAGAGCTCCTCTGACAGAACTCACACAAATGGTTAGTCCCTGGACATTTACAATATGGGGGATCGATATAATTGTCTCCTTACCGATCTCCAAAGATGGTGCAAAATATGCAATTGTTGCTGGTTGATTACTTTACCAAGTGGGCGGAAGCACGACCCTTAGCTATAATCACCACCAAAAAGGTCATTAATTTCATTGCGCGAAACATCATATGCCATTTTGGCCTCTCACGAACTATCACTACGAATAAGGAACTCAATTTGAAAGTAGGGAGTTCAAAGAATTCTGCCAAAAAATGGCATTGAGAAAAGGTTTGCAGCAGTCACTCGTCCTAAACCCAATGGATAAGTCGAACCGTAAACAAAATAATATAATCCATATTGAAAAAACATTCAGAGAAGGCTAGAGGCAAGTGGGTGAATGAGCTTCCGATAGCACTCTGGGCTTACAAAACCACCCACAAGTCCACGACTTGCCACACTCCATTCACATTGGCATATGGCACTGAAGCTGTTATACCCATGGAACTTGAAGTTCCCTCTCATAGGGTAACTCATTATGATCCTATGATGAATCAGGATCTCTTACTAGAATCGCTGGACTTTGTCGACGAAAAACGTGATGAAGCTGATTTAAAGGCAACTGCATATAGGCACCGTGTCGCTCGATATTATAATGAAAAATTTCGACTGAGAATTTTTGATGTGGGTGATCTCGTTTTAAAGCGAGTTTTTTCGATCCCAGAATCCCACATGGAAAGGTCCATACATCATTGAACAGAAGCTTGGAGAAGGAACTTTCAAGTTAGCGACTGTCAATGGCGTGATGCTCCCCCAAGCATGGAATAGCGGGCATTTGCACCATTATTACACTTAGCCCATTTCTTTTGCATTTTAGCAATAATTGTTTCCAGTTAGTTTTTCTTTTGTTGTTTTTTGCTTTCGGCATGTAATAAGACAATTTAGTTTTTCCTATATGTTATGATGAATAAAGGTTTAAAGACACTTTTCTATGAACTACTAATGTTCTGTGTGTTATAATTCTATGGAAAAAAATTACATTATATTGTCCAGCATATGAGCACACATACAAAATTAAAAGTCAATCGAAAAAACAAAAAATCTCTAAGTCCCCAGAGCGTGGACTAGAGTACTCTGAGTCCACAAAGTGTGGACTAGAGTACAAGCAACTTAAAAATCTCTAAGTCCGTAGTGGGCGGACTAGATGCCCTGAGTCACCAGAGTGCGGAATAGAGTATAAACGACGTAGAAATCACTAAGTCCCCGAGCGCGGACTAGAGTAGTTTGAGTCCCCAAAGTGCGAACTAGAGTATAAACGATTAAAAAATCTCTAAGTCCCAGGAGTGCGGACTAGAGCACTCTGAGTCCCCAAAAGTGCAGACTAGAGTATAAGTAACTTAAAAATCTCTAAGTCTCGGGAGTGCGGACTAGAGCACTCTGAGTACCCAGAGTGCGTACTAGAGTATACGACTTAAAAATTTCTAAGTCCCCAAAGCGAGGGCTAGAGTACTCCTAGTCCCCAAAGTGTAGAATTGAATATAAACGACATAAAAATGTCTAAGTCCTCGAAGCGCGGACTAGAATACTCCGAGTCCCTAGAGTGCAGACTAGAGTATAAATAATTTAAAAATCTTTAAGTCCTCGGAGCACGGACTAGAGTATAAACGACTTAAAACCTCTAAGTCCCCGGTGCGTAGACTAAAGTACTCCGAATCCCAGAGTGCAGACTAGAGTATAAACAACTTAAAAATCTCTTAAGTCCCCGGAGTATGGACTAGAGTACTCTGAGTCCTCAAAGTGCGGACTAGAGTATAAATGACTTAAAAATCTCTAAGTCCCTAGAGGACGGACTAGAGTATAAATGATTTAAAATCTCTAAGTCCTCGGAGCATGTACTAGAATACTCTGAGTCCCCATAGTGCGAACTAGAGTGTAAATGACTTAAAAATCTCTAAGTCTCCAAAACACGGGCTAGAGTACTCTGAGTCCCCAGAGTGCAGACTAGAGTGTAAACAACTTAAGAATCTCTATGTCCCCAGAATGTGAACTAGAGTACTTTGAGTCCAAAGAGTGCAGACTAGAGTATAAACGACTTTAAAATATCTAAATCCCCGGAGCACGGACTAGAATACTCTGAGTACCCGGAGTGCCGACTCGAGTTTAAACGACTTAAATATCTCTAAGTCCACGGAGTGTGGACTAGTGCACTCCAATACCTAGGAGTGCGAATTAGAGCGTAAACGATTCAAAAAAATCTCTAAGTCCCTGGAGCATGGACTAAAGTACTCTGAGTCCCCAAGAGCATGGACTAGAGGATTTACGATTCAAAAAATTTCTAAGTCATGTGGAAGCGAACCGGAGCTTACGTAACCCGTGAGATTTCAAGTTCCGGCTATAAGTTAGCAATAAGCTAAACACAAAGAATTGTAGAAGATAAAGAAACAAAATTTTATTGACTAATCCAAAATAAAGTTCCACTACAATTTCTCCTGAACTCGGAGCTAAAAGTTTATTTAGAATGACTATGAGAATAAATAGAAATAAATACATAATTCAGACTTATTCGGGTTGGATGAGGCACGACCGAATAGCTACTTTTTCAATTTTTTATCCTTCCTCGGCTTCTTCGAAGGCTCCTCACCCAAGCGTTTTCTCTTAGGCTCCTTTCTTCCGAGTGAGATGGTGCCCGAGGAAGGAGGAGGAACTTCCAGTGGCATGGTCCCATCGGGGAGAATGACCTTCATGGGACTGTTTAGAAGATCATCCAGTTCCACCACTTGGGGCTCAACCTTAATTTCAGCTTTCTTCTTCCCCTCTTTCATGATTTGTTCCTCCATGCTCAGTTTCAAAGTATGTTTGGAGGCGCCCATGATTTCGACTTCATCGTGTTCTTCTTTGGACGAGGGGTTATCGAGTTTGTCCTCATCGAGCACCCCGATCATTTGAGCATCGGGTCCAGGAGCATTACCATTGTGAGGAGCCATTCCTAATTTCTTTCTTTCTCCATGGTGGCATCGCTCCTAAGAATTAATTCGGGATCAGAACGGCCTACATGAAATCATAAGAGACAAGTGTTGGAATACACTTATTGCTCACCAAGAAGCGATGGTTATTTGAACTTTAGAAAAAAAAGGTTAAGTACCAGTCACTAGCTGGCTCTCACCTATTTTTGGAGTCTCATCCTCTTTGATAGGGACCGATGTGAAAATCAAGCCCGGGTTTCTCGGGATTCTAGCCAACAGGTTGTTCAAAAGGATCGAGTGAAGAGCGACCGTTCGGCTCAACAGAAGGAAGAACTAGTGATTCAGTTTCGGATGGACCAGCGGCGTTGTCCTTCCCTTTTGATGAGAAGTAATCTCTTCCACAAAGAACTTTGGCTATAGATAAGTCGGAAGGCTCGTCTCCTCAAAGCACTTCCTTTATAAGAGAATCCTCATCAACCTCCTCGGTGCTTAACTCTACTCGTTTGATTTTTATCAAGGTATCCCATGCCTCAACTAATGATTCGAGGCAACCCTCGCCCAAAAAAGATAGATCTCGATGCATGAGATCCCGAGCGTTGTATTCAGCAATAAGCGGATCAAATAGGCATTTGATTTCTTCTCTCCCAGCTTTAGCAGCTGCCTCAAGACAAGAGTCGATTTCTATCAATGCCATTGTTCTACCGTCTTCACGGGATGCATCCCCTACGCTTCAGCTTCGGAGAGCTCCTCATCAATCTTTGCTTTTAGAAGTCGTGTAGCAACAATATCGTCGTAATATTTTTGCGACTCCTCTTGAGCGGTAGTTTTTCTTCCTTTTCTTTGAGGAATAGCTCCTCCAATTCTTTGACTCGTTGAGCGAGGACATCTTTCTCTTTTTGGATTGAGTCTTTTTCTAAGGCTAAAGCGCCACGGCATTGAACCGCCTCATCAATTACCCTTTTGTGAGTAGATTCCAGACGATTGACTGCCTCGGCTATATCTTTAGCGTTTTGTTGGGCAACTTCAAGTTAATATCTATACGAGGAAAGCTCTTCATCCTAGGCTTTAATAATCTCTTTATCATGGATGGCTTCAAGTTTCAGGCGATCGATCTCATACTGATATTCCATAGAAACTTCTAAAACTTTTCTTACCATGTGAACAAATGCATCGTGTTAAACATAGACATCGTTATTGTAGGCGATTGCACTTTATTTGACGTGCCTTGGAATTGGTTGAATT
This sequence comes from Allium cepa, assembly GCA_030765085.1. Lineage (NCBI taxonomy): Eukaryota > Viridiplantae > Streptophyta > Magnoliopsida > Asparagales > Amaryllidaceae > Allium > Allium cepa. The sequence goes on from CM060931.1 coordinate 377,439,297, forward strand.
GCAAGAAGAAATTTCATTCCGTCGAAGCATATCATCGGAAATGTGGCTTTAAGTTAAGCGAAACATTCGAATATTGATGGATCGTGTGCAAAGATTATAGGGGTTAGCTTAGCCGGAGCCACAGACTTTTTATAAGGCTCACGAGATTGGTTTGCGCTGGATGAACAAGAGTGTTGGTCACGCGGAGCTTCAGATTGAGACCCCTTCTGAGCGGATTTTTCACTATTGTGCTCTGAGTGAGGGGGAGGACTGTTGGGGTATGAAGAATGGTTGCATGATTTTCTTTGAGAAGACGGCGAGTCTCTAGGGCGGTAGTCTCTATCGCCACTATCATCTATTTCTTGGCGTCTACCTGGCCCCGAATCCCGACTGGAGTGGTGAAAGATAGAAGACCCGTGAAGGCGGTCGAATCCATGAGTGCGCCTCATGTCAACTGCATAGAAATCAAGTGAGGATGAGTTAGCAAGAATAATATGATGGCTGAAATTTAAGTGCAGGGTGAAGTGTAAGTGTTTGTGTGTGTCCTAGTGATTACCCCCGACTTACCAATTTCTTTTGCTTTACTTATTAGATTTGACTCTCCATGTCGACCAGTCAGATCGCCTACATCACCCCTCGTGGGTGAATTAAGCCCCATATCTCCTGGGTCACTAAAACCGTAATTCAATTAGTCATCGGGGATGGTCAGGTCTAAAAGACCTTTTACTGAACGCTCTGGAAATTTGGAAGACGACTTTTTCTCAATCGGGGTGATGGTAACTTTAGAAGTCCCACCAACCGTTTTTTCCTTCAATTTATAGGCTAAGCATTTTTGCCTCTTCAAAGGAGGAAGCGATTTGGCGACGTCGGGTACGTCGGTTATAGGCGCAACATCAGAGCCTAAGTTCTCATTGGTAGTTTTTGGCACCTCGGCCTCCTTTATTTCGCCTTCTTCAGATATATCAAGGGTTCCTACTATATAGGGCATCGAAGGCCTCGCTTGCCCTTTGCCTTTTTACAAGGCAGGTCCGGTTGTAGTGGCGCTAGTTGGAGGAATTGTTCGACGACCTTCCACCAACAATCCAAAATTTAAAAGTAATTCATTGGAAATAACGGATTTGATATCACGGCCTCCCACGGGAATAGCTCAAATAACCTTGACAGTCTTAGAATACCTGGTGCCTTCGGGACATGGGCTGATACCTGTAAAAATGGAAAGAAGTTTAGAAAGTATGCACTTCATGCCTTAGAAAAATATTGGTCCGGAAATGGAACTTACTCCCTTCTAGCCATCTTCTCGCAAAGCCCAGGGGCAGCGTACGTAGAACCATTCCATCTTATATTTGGAGAATTTACTCTACGCCCTCGTCAGGATCTAACACTTGGAGCGTGGTTCAAGAAACATGAAGGGTGGAATGTCAGGCCGTCTTTTGAAGTGATAAATGTAGCGGATATCACCAGGAGTGGAGAGCCTGAATAAGATGCTCGTAAAGAGAATACAAGTGTCGTAGATGAATGCGTGACTATTGGGATATAGCTATGCCGGGGCAATCCTGATATACTGTAACACTTCATGAAGAAAGGAATTGAAAGGTGGCACGCTACTAACCCAACACATGAATTTATTTCATGCTGTATATCCATTTGGGGGAAGTTGAGGTCGATCTTGCATCGATGGAACTAAAACATCGTCAAAAGGGATTCCGTTAATTGCACCCAATCGACGAAGACCGGCTTCGTCGATTTTTGAAACTTGAGAATCGATAGTATCATCTAGGATGACCGCTCCATCTATAACATCAAAAGTTTGGCCAATAACTGTAGCTGATGGATTTGGGATGACCTGTGTAGGAGTTGTCGATGGATTTGAAGTTCCTACTACCTCGTGCTAAGAAATAGGCTCAGGCTTGTCGTAAACCGTAGCAGAGCTCGATCTTTTGGACATCTTTAACGGGTGTAGAATATGGGAAGATAACTTTATGAACTATACTTGAAAGACAATCGATATTAGATATGACGACAAAATTACTTTCCCCCGAGTAGTGTGTGGACTAGTGCAATCATTCAAGCATGAGTATAAAAGAATTAAAGGTTTAAAGAGCAATGAAGTGTGATTGAGTATTGAACTATCATCTTCAAAGATCATTGCCGTTGACCGTCTTCGAGAGATTGTTTTATGTTCGGTAGTAGGGGTCTTGAAATCGGATATTGGCATTATATGATGAAGGCTGTTGTTTGCTTTTGTTAAATTGAACTCGCATTTATAGTTCTTAAAGATATGGAGTCATTAGTATGAACCCATTCCATATGCTCATGTGCCTAAGTTTTTGTCATTTTTCATTGTTTTATGGTCAGGCGTGGAAGTATGTGATCTTGGCATATGCTATGCTTAAGTGGGGATGATTATGATTGTCAATGCCGATCCCAAGGCCCAAAGTCGGTCATCTTTTCGAACCTCCATACCGAACCACACTCTCTCGTCAACAAAAGGCCTACTAGGGCTACACTGAACCACACTTTCTTAGTATACCAAACCCTCCTTATGGACTCTCACCGGGCCGTAATGCTGCACTCAAATGACTGAGCGCACTCACTCCCTAAAAACCGAGCTGCCACATTCCTAAACACATGTTGGTCGATGCTTGTTCTAGGCCGAACGATGCTCACTCTGGTACTACTCCCATAAGAGACTTACCAACTAATAGACATCAACCTAAAATACCGACCAAGTGTTATCACTCAGCCTATGCTTTCTAAACTTAGAAACTCCTATCGACCCACTCACAATCCCTTCTCCCTCGTTCCCTAAACGCTGAACGATTTCGTACTAGATCAACAATTTAGCCCTACTTCAATAACCTAACAACCACACTCCCTCGCTCGGTGGCCCAACAGGAACCTACATCCTAGAGATCACCGGTATCCTTTTCCTTTCTCCTCTCTACCTTACCGACCTCGAAATTAGTTAAAACCATATCGAGTTCCAACCCTAAGGCTTGTTCTTATCTTAGATTCGTATTCCTCATCTGCAACGACTTCTACCATCCATAATCTGAAGAAAACTCGTGAATTCGAGCTTCTTACAAAACCCCTAATTTGAGAAAGTGGATCGATTGAGAGATTCATACCTATGTGAATGAATCGAAGCTTAAGGAACTATTTGATTTAGGGCCAAAGTTCGTTTAAATTTGTTAAAAAGGGGAATTGCGGAGAAAACATACTAGATTCAGGATGAGAAAGGAAGGCTGAAGTAGTAGCCAAAGTTCGAGGGGAGGTAAACTAAAAGTACTCCAGAGATAAAGTAAAAGTAATGGAAAGAAAAGGAGAAGTGTGGGCTTTTATACGAAGAAGGGGAGGCGAAAAGGCATTACCCTATGGAACTGGTCTGAGCACCATGGTAGGTCGGAGAGTAAATGTTACCGAGCGACACCGAGTTGACCGGCTGCATGGCTCGATGTTTGCACATAAGAGAGAGAGAGACAAAATATTGCTAAATAAAAGTTATATAAATGTACGCACGTGATGCAAGGAAAGTTCGCCATGTGACAACCTTCGTGAGATCGTATACACTTAGCTTTTGAAAGCAGGAAATGATTAGTGATTCAAAGCGTGCCGTGTTATTTCACATGACACAATTTGGGGTGAAAATGTTACCCGGCACCTTGGCATGGATACAAGACGATAGTTGCAGAGGTAATAGTCAGCGCCGGACAAGATTCTGACCAAGGAAGGTTGGAGGTATAAATGGTTTTGGGCATTCGATATGTTCGGCATTTCTATATGGCTCGGTTAAAGTAAGGTTACACAAGGCTTGACAAAAGTGTTCGAATACATGGTTCGGCTTAAATGTATGGTTCGGCCTATCTGAGTGGCTCGGTATATTCAGGTGGCTCAGCCTTTAAGTATGGCTTGGCGTGGGTGGTTCGGTTAAGGAAGCATGAATACATATCGCTCGGTCTAGATGGTTCGACACATATTGCTTGACCTTGATGGTTTGACACATATCGCTCGATCTAGATAGGTCAGCATAATTCACTCGGTGCATATCATAGGAGTTGGCATTTATCAGTTTCACTCCAAAGCGAGGCGATCGGCATGTCATCATTTTGAGTCACACCACTATTCGCTTTGAGCTCCTTGAGGGTTTGCTTTGAGTCCTTTAGTAAGACTCCCCGGTTCGGCATATATCGCTCGGCCAAATTCGATCGGCATGACTTGGTCGTTCAATTTGACTTACAGCTATTGGTCGAACTACCTTGGTCTTTGGCCTATGCAGGGAATCTAGCCCATCTTCATCAATAAATAGAGGGGTAGGGGTACAGTTGAAGGGGGCTTTTTTTGAGAATTCTAGGGAATTCTGCCATTTTGGATGCTCTCTTCCATCGGTTCAAACATGTATTCATGTTAGAAGTTTACGGATTATATTTGTATTCAAGTCTTTGAGAAAAGCAATAAAGATTACATTAACAGTAGACGTAGGCAGTTGCGTCGAACCACTATAATTCTGATGTTCTTGTTTCTGCAGTTAGTTCTGCATACATTTATCTATTTTAATTTATTATCTCCATTAATTTCTCTACACAAATCCTTTCTTGAGTGTTAGTGACCAATTTTGGTGCCAGTAGTAATCTATATTGCAAACAATCATTTATTTTTCTAACATAATATTTTTCAAAAATATTTCCCTTTTTACTTTCAAAACATACACTTAGGTAAAATTATTTCATTTACCAACTGTACTAAAACAAAAATCATTTATATAAAATCAACAAACACGCACTCATATATAATACGCTCGTAACTCAATCTAGGATGCTACTATCTCTTATGAGTTTCTCATCCTAGGTTATTACTAATCCTATCTTTGATGAGTCTTTACCCTATCATTCTACGGTGTTCTCTCAACAAAAAGCTCTCATACCAAATGTGATGACCTACAATTCGTACTCTTTGAGCTGATAATAAAACACACATGTCTGACCCAAATTGCATGGAAGTATGGATTATCAAGGGGAATAAAGAAAAATAGACAGAACATAATCTCGCATGAATGGAATAACATATAATATTGAACTAATATCTTTACAGTGGAAAACTTTTAAAATACATATATCAAAATCTAACCTAAATTCAACTTGGACAGTTATAAACATCTGCCCTTACAATTTCTGGCAAACATTAAACAAAAACAAACAGCAGCAGATAATATAATATGTCCATACATAGATAAATATCTCCATCTCTCCTCTGGAAACTCTAATCATCTTCAACTAAACCTAAACTAGTCGAAATTGACCTGAGTATTAAAAATATCTGGACGGGCTTGATAAACCAGCATGAGAAAACTCAATAATAAATGATAGTGTCATATAACGGCCTTTGAATAAAAACCTTTGAAAAGAAAGAGCATCTCATAAGACTACACCCACACATAAACACAGACAGGTTTTACCTTATGATAACTAAAACACTTTTATATCACAACGTTTTATATTATTTTTAATGACATATCTTTGAAAACATTTGCAAATAAACTTATTAATCTTAGCTAAAATTGTTACATTGATTAAATTCTTGCATCATATGTTTACAATCAAGTCCGTAGGTTCTTATTGGAGAATGGAATTCCATACAAATGACCAGGTGAAGGGACCACCTTCTGATGGGTACACCACTAGATGAATGTCCTGAGGCACAGAGTATTTTCCCTTTACCAATACAATATTAACATACCTCTATAACTTGGTAGTACCGAATATGTGTAACATCCTGCCCTTTTGTACGCTTTAAATCGACGATAAACCATACATGTCAGACTTAAACCATACAGAAGAGTGAATAGTTATGGGGTAAATAAGAAAAGCAGAGAAAGAAAAAAAACAAAATAGAATCTTGCGGCGGAATGAAAAAATATAATAATCAAATATACAGTTCATGAAGCTATTTTACAAAACATTTGATTATACTTATACAATACATACCAGAGTTACACATACCAGAGAATAATAAATAACAATGCAGCGGAACAAATGTGATGCGGTGGAATATAATAAATAGTAGTGATACGAATCTTCGTCTTCGACCTCCAAAATAAAGTCTTCAAATCCTGAAATGCTCAGACTGAGCCGAGCGAATTGAAAGGACAAAACACTCGTGTCAGAACTAAAAGATCTTATGTATGTTAAATCAACGGTAAAATATGAGTGGAACGGCGTCAGAGATGATTACGGGATTTGACATCTCCTATCAGTGTCAAATGTGAGTGCAGTAACTTAAGATATGTTCGGGATTTACATCTCCTAAAGATCCGTTAAACTATTTACTATGCAGTAATATTTCGCTATTATAATATTGTTTAATAGTAAAATAAACTTACTTTTTAATAGCGTTAAGGGGTTACCCATATAGCCCCTAACACTTAGTAGTGCCAATTGAGATGACCCGACTTCCTACTCTAGGAAATCGCATCATCAATGAAGAAAGAAAGGGATAGAAGAAGAAAAGAAAGAGAAAGAAGAAAGACAACAACATCGGAGAACTAACAGCGGAACGAATGAAATATAATATATCACATAAAATATTACATAATATCTTATTACATCAGGTTACACAACTTACACAACAGATATTAGACAGTTATAAACATCTGTCTAACTATACAACTCAAGTACAACCGAAACAGATACAACAAACACAGCGGAATCAATATATATCTACACGTCAAAGCCTTCTGCTCCATATCTCCTCCAAAATTCGTCAAGCAAACCTGAATCTCTTGACTACTCATACATAATATGAGTACCCAAGAGTTTAATAAAACTGAAAATAAACACTCGGGTCAGACAGGGATCTGTTGTGAGTAAACAGGTTATAATTGCTTAACTTTAGAAAAACCTTTGAAAAGAAAAGGTATCACGTAAGACTTACCACACATAAACATGGAAAATTTTTTACCTTATGCTAACCAAAACATTTGATAGGAAATCCAGTGATATTATAATAGTGTCTAGGGATTTCAAGTAAATAAGATATAGCTGAAATTGTTACATGATTAAATTCCAGCTACTAGCCACAAAAGTGGGCAATACAATCAAAACCATAGGGTCTCATAGGAAGAATGGGTTTCAATACAATCAAAACCACCCGTCACAGTACGTGGCCTAGATCAACTTATCGAGGAGCACGCCCGCTCCTCTGCAACACAAGGCCAGAACCATCCCTTACTGGACAGTCCCAAACAAGACCACCCCGTAGTTGGCGCGACTAACCACACACTAAGCCGAAATAGAAAGGGACCTCTAGACAGGGGTAAATCTCACCCTCAAGTAGGGGCTACCCACGAAGCCTTGTTGCACCTCCCTTGTTTTAGCCATTCCCGATTGATGAGGCTTGAGGTTACGATTACCTTTATAGAATACAACTATCTTGAATGCTCATCATCCACCTAACGATGTTCTGAAAGCATTCAATCCATACAATTTCGTTCCGGGTTCGAATGAAACCGAAGGCACTATCTTGTTGCACTCATTTTGGAATCACCCTAAGAGTCAACGACCATAGCCCTTGCACTCTAAATCACAATCTCGAATCTATAAGCACTATTCCGTCAACTCATTACAGAATCACCCATAGAGTTATACTGACGTATAGCTCTTACACCTCGAGTCTTCACAGAGCTCTACTTGGAATCACGACCTAACGTTTAATTGGAATCGATGTGGTTTTCGGATTATCCAAATATGGAAACCCGATCCTGGTGTCACCGAAACCAAACGCCATTTTAAGGTCCAAGTTGTACTTAAGGGTTTAAACAGTTAAACTTATATTCAGGATGACATATAAATAGATAGATGAATTACATTATCACAATAAATAATTCACATCAACATTCATCTCACAAAGCATCATATCACATATCAGATATATCCAAATCATCCAGTATCAACCAATATCAATCATCCAATATCATTCACCAAATATTGATCATCCAATATCAATCAATCAACCAATATTAATCAATCAACCCTTATTAATCAATCATCCAAAACAGAATTGATTATCTCTTAATCAATTGGATTACCATAATCCTTCTTCATTAATTATTATTCCAAATAAATAAATTAATCATCTCTAGTGATCTTCTTTAATTAGTCTTCCTTGATTAACTATACTTTAATTACAATCAAGTAATTATCCTTAACCATATACGGTAATTAACCTTTAATTACTATCATTAATTACAATAATTAATGATCATACATTTACTTCATTAATTAATCAATTATAATTAATTACATTAAAACTTAATTAATTAAAACTAATTAATCACACTTACATTAATCACTTATATTAATCAACCTTGATTAATAAACAAATGATCCTTATTAATTAATAATTACTTTAATTAATTAAATAATTAACTTATAATTAATCATTCTATTAATCATAATCAGTAATTAACAATTTGTAATTACTTATCTTAATTAATTAACTTCTTAATTAATTTACTTCTAATTTAATTATATTAATCCTTGATTAATTAATGCAATTAATTAATCTCTAATCACTTCATTAAGTAATTATTAAACAATTAAATTAATAAATAAATCCTTAATTACTTTATTAATTAATTATAATTTTAATTAATTACAAGTAGTGATTAATCTTTAATTAAACACATTTTATTAATTAATTAATCTCATTAATTAATCAACAAAATAATTAAGTAATTAACTCTTTAATTACTTAACAAGTAATTATCTCTAATTACTTCATTAATAACTCTTGATCACTTTCTTAATTAATTACCTTACCAAATAATTAATTCCATTATTAAATCATCCTTAATCTTTTAATTAATTAATTACTTCATAATTAATTAATTTCAACAATTATATTAATCAATTCTTCAATTGATATCATTAAGTTATTAACCAATAATCACTTCTATTAAAATACTACATGAGTAATTACCATTAATTACTTCCATAAATAATTAACTTCCTTAATTACATTCAACAATTAACCATTAATTACTTTATTAAGTAATTACACTTAATTAATCCATAATTAAGTGATTATTTATAATTAAATAAACAATTAACTAATTATTTAAAATTAACTAAACAATTAATTAATCAACTTATTTTATCTAAAATCCTTAATTAATTAAGAAAACATTATTCTTAATTAAACTTTACCCGTTACTAAATCATATTTAATTCAAGTATTCTTAAGTTAATAACAAAGATAATTTTACCCTATTTATCTTCATGATTAAATTATTTGAATTTAATCAAATTTAAATAACTTAAAAAAAAACTATTTAATTTGAATTACAAAATTAGATCAATAGTCTTATTTGAAAATAAAGCATTAAGAAAATTTATTTCAAAATTTAAAACACATTAAATATCTAATTTAAATAAATTTGCAAATTTTGTTATTAAAACATTGCTTAACAATTTACTTAGAAACTTTGGTTTAAATTCAAACATTTCCTTTTTAAATTTACATTCAACTTAAATGAAGTTAGTTACCTCAAAAAGAAATCATTTCTAAAAAAATTTGAATTTAAAATAAATACCATTAACACCCCATTTAGAAATTTAACTTTATTTCAAGACATCAACTTTTAAATTTATAAACTTGTTTACTTTAATAAACTTGTAGGTTTATCTCTTTATAAACTTGAACTCGATGAGGAAGTTATAGTTTGTACTTTCATAATATAACAGCACTTGAGTAAAAGCAACAACCCGGCATCGAGTACAACACCCAGTTACCCCGAGCCTACCCTGAGCAAACCCAACACTAACCTTCTTCGAGTCCTACGCGGTAAAACACGATAGTTTCCCTGAGTTCAAACGTCTTCCCAAACGTAACTCCCCCCCAGTGCACAGACCAATCACGGTGCACGCTGCACCACCATCCAACCCACCTCGACCATCGAGTCGATCGCCGACAAACGCCAAACGACCCCTACGACCATCTCCTCCACTCAGATCGAAGAATAAGAAATCGAATCGAAATTTCACTCTCGAGCACGAAAACTGCAGGAAAAACGATCACCAAAAACCCTCAACGCCGATCACTTCCTCACCGTTGACCATTGCCAACCCCACCACCGAGTCGCCACACCCAAGCACAACATCCACCCTAAAAGCGATCAACTCCGGTCACCAGTCCCAAACACAGTAGCCTCTACAAACAACCCGAAAAACAACACTATGCTAAACCCTACTTTAATCTAATTCGAATAATTCTATCATTTAAAAAATTTATTTGTATTTTTCCTATAATCTATAACTTACATACAAGCCACGATCTGAGAATCAAATCAAATTATTAGGTATAACATCCACAGTTCATAAAATTCCCAAATCATTCAAACAAAAAATTCAACTTAAATACACAATTTAAAATTATGATACCAACTCTAAAAATCATAACTTTCTTATTGTAATTCAGTTATACATTCAAAGTAGAATTTGAAATCATCAATTTTTGCCCAAATTTTGATTTTCACTGTAAATTTGAAAAATATGAATAACTACTTCATTTAAAATCCTATAACTATTTTTAGATGATAAATCACTTGATTACAAACAATTTTCATTTACAAATCACAGTCCAATTTGTATTCAAAATCAAGTTATTGATTTTAAAAAGAAGAAACAAACCTGTATAACAATAGTATACATATACAGGCATTTACTATTTTTTTTTATTTTACTTTTATTTTACAAACATACTTTTAGGTAGACTAAAATGCATTATCAAACTCAAATCCATTTGCATGCAACATTCAATCAAAAATTAAATCAAAACTGTTTTTAAAATAGGATTTACTCACACTTTCAATATGCAGGGAGGCAGTTTTGATTTTTCCTTTCCAGGCTTGAAAAACTTTGCAGATCAAATTTTGCTTTTGATTCTTGCTGATGAAATTCCCCTTTGCATGCTTTTAATTTGTTGATTAATAGTTGAAATTGTTGAGAAGACTTGAAGTTGCATGTAACATTCCCGAATTTTGAACAAGTTTAATTTGATAATTTATTTAATTTTGAAAATTAAATTGTGGATTTAATTATGAATTTATTAGAAAATTTCTATTTTTGAATTATAAATAGATTTGAATTGGGAATTTAAGAATAAAATATAAATTGTGTTTAAATTTTCAAAATTAATAAAGATGTATCTTTATTCATATAAATATATTTTAAGATAGAATATTTGAAAACAAAATTGTAACTATCGTTTGAAAATTTGAATGAATAAATATATCGAGAGAAAAAGTGTAAATAAAATTAATTAATTTGAAATCAAATGGAATATAAAGATATATTTAAAAAGGTATTTGATTATATATTCATTTATAAGTACAAATTTATTCTATATTAAATTTTGAATTTGAATTAAGAATGTAAAATTAGATTTGAATATAAAATTTGATTTGATTAAAAGATTTTAAACCATTAGAACATATAAAAAAATGTTATATTCAAATAATAGATATGTGTATTGTTTTATAATTATACTTGATTTTATCTTTTTAAAAGTTATCTATATAAGTTTGTAAATATAAAAAAAATCAAGGTTTAAAACAAACATTAACAAAATAATTTACATTAGGGACTTAAACATAAAATTGAAAATTTTTCACAAGTGTTCATATTTGTAAACAAATGTCAAAATAAATGTACAAGTGTAAAACATATGGAACAAGTGGCAGTATAGCTACTTTCTTTAGTAAAGAATTATATATATATATAAAAGTACACAAGAAAAAGAATTGATTTCACATTTCAGTAGAAAAGAAAATTTTCTCCCATCCTCAAACTTAAAACTGAAAAACCAAAGCCAGTAAAGCAACTGCAGATTCAAAGCAAACCTGGAAGAAATTGAAAACTTAAGACAAATATCAGAGAAAATCAGAAGCCTGCTTTCAAAGTTTCCAACCTGGATCAAGGCATTCAGGTTCAAATTAAAAATAACAATAAAAAAAAATTCAACTCAGTTTCAATCCGGTAACTAAAAAAGCATCAAGTTTGAATCAAAATTTCAAGACCTGGTTCTCTGTTCTTCATCCATATTAAGGTGAGCAAACTACCTCATTTTTGTTTTCATCTCTGTTTATATCTTGATTGGGTGATGAATTTCCTGAAGCTTGTGATTGGAATCATTATGGCATGTTGGTGTTGATGCAAAGTATCAGAGTATATATATATGTCTGGTATACAAAAAAAAAACAAACCTCTATTGTTTTTCAGGTTCCACCATAACTTGAATTCAATTCGATTTCTTGTTATACCATCAAATATAAGCCTTGATTTTAAAATAAAAGATGATGGTAAGAATGTAACCTAAATTTTAAAATTAACTATAAGTATAATTTGTTGAAGAATTTCTAGACAGGATGAAAATACAGTAGGATCGAAATATTGTAAGAAAATTTAGTTGATTTAAATATGAACTTTGATTACAAAATCATATTCTACTTCCTAAATCATGAATTTCAAAGGAATGATCCAGATTTTAAATTCGTTTATGAGCAAGTAACCTTAACATGAACGAGAAACATTAATTTGTCAATTTCCAGAAATCAAAGAAATTATAAATCTTGGGATTTAAAGGGAAGTATGTTTGGAGGTCGATGATTGTTAGAAAAATGCTCGATTGTTTTGAAATTTATCATGGGGAGCAAACGATGAAGATTTAGGGCTTGTGAGCATGTTTGAGGTGCTCGCGTTCTCAAGCAAACCGCGTCATCGTTGAGGGGTCTGAGATGATCGGCCCCGGGGAGAAGGTTCAGGGGTCATTGAGGCAACTATGGACGAAGTTGGTTGGGTTCTAGTGGCGTCAGGCGGCGGGGCGAGGTGAATTAGTGGGTAGAGTTGATTTCAGTGTGGGTTCCAGGCAAGAGTTGATCGGCTAAATTTCGAATTTTTCGCTGACTTGTGGTGTTGGGTAGTCTGGTAGGTAGAGTTGGCTGCCGATGACTTGTCGACAGTCGTAGGACTGACCGGAGGTTGTCAGAGCATTGTGCAACGTGCACGTGCACGTTTTGTTTTCTGGTCAATCCAGTTTTGGAAAGAGAGAGAGGGACTCGAAGTACTACTCGTGTGAATCTGCGTAGGTACTCGAAGACGGGCTCGTGTTGGTTGGGGGTCATATCGGGTTGATTTTAAAACTTAACAAATTTTTGTGAAAAAGAAATTTACTCGGGTTAATTTTTAGGAAAACCCGAAGAAATGGAGCAATTAGCTCGGGTTCGACTCGAAGAAAGTCTCGAGTCAGCAGGTAAGCAGTTTTGAAGTTTTTAAAGGAATTCAAGTTTTTGAAGATAAGTTTGTTAAATTTATTTCCTTTCAATATGTAATGTTTACTAAGTTTTTAAAATAGTTAAGGTGGGTTTTAAATAATTGTTTTAATTAACCTTAATTTAAATGGTTTAAAAAAAACTTTAATTTGATGGTTATCTTCTCATTAATGTATAAAGAAATGATCATTATAAAAGATGTTATAAAATGTTTAATTAATTTTTCAATGTTTAAGTTAAAGTATTTGTTAAAGGGAAATTATTATTAGGAGTGAATTACTTAACGAAAGGAATTAAAGTAATTAAAGAAATTAATTAATTAATAATTCAAGTTAAATTAATCAAGTAATTAATGAATGATTAATATAAATGATAACTAAGTAGTGAAAGTGATTCAAATAAGATAACTAAAGATTAAAGATGGATTAATCTAATATTTAGGGTCACTTACTTTAAAGTAATATTAATTAATGTGGTTAATTAATTTTTTAATTAAATTAATAATAATTAATTGAAGCTTAATTTACTAAAGTGATTAAGAAATTATTATTAATTAAGGAGTAATTAATTTTTGGTAATTAATTAAGAAGTGATTCAATTAATGAAGATGGTTAAGACTTAATTAAATTGAAATTAATGATTATGTGGGTAATAAATTTAAAACCACACGATTTACGCACCTAAATCAAAGATGCTTGATTGTTATTGAATGTTGTGTGATGGATTGATATATTTGATATGTGATGCGATGCTATGTGATGCTCTATGCTGAGCTGTTATATCTGTGATGCATGAATATGTAAGCCCTTTGACCCGTAGGATGACATTTAATTTCGATGCGACAGGGAGTCTGATTCCAGTTGGTTATCCGAAACCCACATCGAATAGTAATGGTGAATCTTTGTGATTGATAAATTCATCTTATCTATAAATATGTGAATAAAGATAAGCGTTACGGGTTATATCGCTTATCGATATGATTGAATCTGTGCTGATTGATGTTGTGAACTATTGTGTAAAACCCTTGGACCACACTTATACACATACAAATATGGATTTCACATGGAAATCGGTTAAGTCATAGATTTTTAAAATAAGCTTTGAATTTAAATTTTTAAATTCAAATAGTTTGGGAAATAAATTTCTTTTAATATGGAAAGCTTTAAAAAGGTGTTTTAAGAATGAAACTTATTTTGAATAACAAATAGAGACTTGGAATTTGAATAATTCGATTTAAATTGGAATTCAATATCTGGAATTGAATTCTATACTCGGTATCTATGATTTAAAAAGGGTTATACAAGCTTATATCTATTTAAACCATTTTAAAAATGTTGTTTTGGGAATTTGAATTAACCCAAGGATTTTAACCTGTATAAATGAAATCGGGTTTTTCGAAATAAAACTGTTTGATTTCAAATGATAAAAGCTTTCATATAAGTAATGAATTTTCAATTCATAAGAAATTTCAAGTTTGAATTGAAATATTTTTCTAAGTTATAAGTGAATCTTTGGAAATAACTTTGAAATCTATGAAAGGAGTCTTTGATTTAAAGACCCGATGAGTTAATCCAATTTGGAATGGGATTGTTTTGAAAAGCTATGAATGAATCTTTGTTAAAGATTTGTGTATCTTGTTTTTGAAATTGAAAGGGGATATTTAAGATAAATCTTTTGTTTAAAAGATTTAAAATGTGGAAATTGTTTAAACCATTGATGGTTTTGAAAATGAATCTTTTTGTTCAAAAGATTGGAAATGGTAACTGGTTTTAACCATTTGAATAAAAGGTTTTGGATTTTTAAGTTGTGACTTAACTGAGACCCCATATCCATATGTTTTTAAATATTACGCTCATTATTCGGTTTAGCCGAGAGAGGACCTTGTGTCATATAACCCATTCCGAATAATGATACATCGTTATGGATAGCATTTGAAGGCCGGGTATTTGCGAGAACGATAGGATAACCTATCGATTGTCTCTGCACCGAGTAGCTACGGTATAGAGATTCCCTAAGTGATGGGAAGTCCGATCGGGAATGTGGATTCTCGGAATTACAAGGACTTCTTCGGAAGTGCCTTCGGTTCTGTTCGAACCCGAAACAGACTTGTATGGATGTGTGTCTGACACTACACTTTGAGATGTAAAACTGGTTTCTATCAAATACATTTCTGTTTGGTGGCGGAGATTTATTCTTTTAGCTTAACACCCTTCTCTGAGACATACGAGCTCAGAGGTTATGTAGTTGATGGTTACCAGTGATACATTCCCAATTTGGTAATGTGGCATACGAAGTGCTGCTGATAATTTGTTGATCAAAGCATGGCTTTTGTAAAAAGCGTAGCTTTGTGGACGCGACTTCGTCGAACTTCACAACCCGAAATGGTCAAAACAGGAAGAATGCAGCAAGGTTATTTGGAGGTAGCGACTCCTAAGGGTATGTTCATTTCCTTCTGGATAGAGGTGATATCATGGTATGGAGCCCAGATATTTAACCTATTTGGTTACTGCAAATACATTACTTTGTGGTTGTTGGTATCGAGCGCTTGGTTAAAGGTTGGTTACGACCGGGGGATGGCATACTCGTGTCAGTAGTTACCTAGTTACAGAGGTAATCCGGCCTTGTGTTGGCAGAGATCCGGTTTATATTTAAATTTAATAATCTGGGTTTAAATTTAAATTGAATTGATGATTTTTGTTAATAAATTGTTCTCTATTTAATAATGTATATGTATTTATATATTTTTTAAATAGGCAAGTTGTTTTCAATTAAAACTAGTATAGCATAATTTTAATAATTTGAAATTAGGAATTATGATTTATTTCTAATTTAAGCTTTTCAAAAATATTTAATAAAATACTATATGACTTTAAATATGTGAGATAAATGTTTTATTTGTTTAAAAATTCATTTTTACTTAAGTTTGTATATTAAAATAAGTTACAAAAATATTTGTGTTATTCTTTTTAAAATATTAATTTATAAAATGTGACTTGTTAATTTAATTTGAATTTTAAAATACAATTTGAAATGTGAACATGTATTCATTATGTTACAAACTCTTTTATAAATTTATTTTAATTGTTTAAAGGTATAAGAACTAGTTAACTAAGTTTAATTTTCTTTAACCTTAATTAAAATAACAAAACATTTACAAATACATGTGTAAACTTATCATCAATCTAAAGTGACAAATGTAGTAGCTTAAGCCATGTGTCATTGTTTAATTTTGTTTTTCTTTAATTTTAATTTAAATCAAACATTTTTATTTAAAACTTGCATATATTCATTTCTTTAGCTCTTTCTCATTCTTCATTCTAAAAATAAATATGAAATTTTGTTCAAATGCATTTCTCAAACAAGTAAACATTTGCATTCAACTCCTCTCTTATTCAAACATTCAAAAACCTACAAATCATTCCCTGTAAACACTTGCATTTCTCAAACCTGCATTACACAAGACCCTGTAACTCCTCAAACCCAAAATACAAACCTGCATGCAACCATGAAAAAGCAAGAAAACCTGCATATGTGTAAACTAAAGCATGCATTCATTTTTCAAAACTTTGGAACATGCAAATTAAATCAAGTTGAAGCCTGCATTTCATCTGGAACATGCATATGAATCTGGAGATAAATGCAAATGAGTCTGGAAACACAAAGGAGCCTGCATTTCATTTGCAAGCATGAAGCCTGCATTTTTTTCAAAATAACCTAGGGATTTGCATCTGCATTCAAACTGGAAGCATCTTTTTAAAACAATGTGGCTCTATTCTTCATATTAGATTCAGGTGAGTAACACCTAATTTAAAATAAATAAGTAGGATTGCATGCTTGTTTATGTGATGAATTAAATTGTGCATATGTTTTTTTTAGTCTGCCTGCCTGTGTATATAAGAAATGTAATGCATGTCAGATCTCCAAGGTTTTGATTGTTATAGTTTAAGTTCAAAATTGAATAAAATCTGTTTGTTTTAGAATAAAGTAAATACAAATTTTATATGATTTAAAATTGAATTATTTGTAACTTGGAAAATCAAGTTACACAAAGTGAATTAGCATAAAGGAAATTCAAACTTTATAATTTGATGATTCAGATTTATACATAGCGTCATCAAGCAAATACATGAATTTTAAATCAAATATTAAAACTTTTAGTGTTTTAAATGAAGAGCAGATTTGAATATACTGTATTTTACAATTTGGTCAAGTTCAGTTGATGCATGCAATTGAATTGGTTGAATTTGTTTTTAGAGATAGTGTATCTATTATAGATCACAGGAAAAATATTGAATTGAATTAAAATTCAATCTTGGTGTTGCAATTTGGGTTTCCAGGTTTAGAACCCTAGTTTTGTTGGGTCTCTGATTTTGTCTAAATGTGAACTCCTGGATTGATCGAGTTCAACCGCGATTTGCATGATGGTAGATGATAGGTTGGCGAAGTTGTCGACGGAGGTTGAGTGGATATGGTGGCCGGAGGCGCGGGGGAGCGGCATGTTGACAGGTGGTGGTATTGGGTACTGACTGTTCCAGGTTCTGGTTGTAAACTTGAATTCAAAATTCGAGTTGAATATTGGGGATTTGAGGTTTGAAGGTAGATGTGGGGATTTTGATCGATGAGGGATGGCCACTGACGATGGCCAGAGGTGGCCGGAGTTGGATTATGGATGCACAAGGGTATGTGTGCATGGTAGTGTTGTTTTGGGTTGTAGGGTTTTAAAACCCGTGATGGTCTCGAGTTATTTGTGAAATGACTCGAAGTTAGGAAGTGATATACTCGAAGTAAATTATGTGATGCTCGGGTATAATCTAAGTTTCAGGTTTAGGCAGAAACTTGTTTTCCAGGTTTCTAAATTTTTAAGGTGAAAGTAAATTGCAAACAAAATCTGAAAACTAAAGTTGAATCTGAATTTAAGTATAAATTCAATTAATTAAATTTTGGGTTTTTGAAATAAATTAAATTTTGAAAATTTTAAATTAGTTTAGAGTTTGAACAGGAAACCTGTTTTTCCAGGTTTTACAAATTGATGTAAAAAGTAAAATTTAAAAATTTAAAGGATGAAGTTCAAACTGGAATTTTTTAACCTGAAACTTAAATTTGAATTCAATAATTTAAATCTGAGATTTTGAGACACTTTTGAATTCAAATGTAAGATGATTAAACTAGACAGAAAACTGTTTTCTATTTCATTTAAAAAGCAAATTTTAAAATGCATCTGAAAACTTAAAAACAAGTTTAAATCTGGGAACAGGTTTAGGAAGCTCAAGTTTGAATTTAATTCAGATCTGAAAAGTTTAAATTAGATTTTTAAACTTTTACAGTATAAAGAACATTGTTTTGAATTTTAAAACTATAAGTCTTAATGCATGAAATAAAGTTTAAACTAAGATCAAATTCAGTTTTAAAACCTGAGATTTGATTTTAATATCAGTTTTTAAAATTAAATAAGTTTTTAAATTTAAATTTGTTTTGATTACTTTAGAAAGTTTAAATAATTTGAATTTAAAAATGAAAATGGAAGAGTACGTAATGTTTTAAATTTTTAAGATTTAATCTGAAATGAAAATTTAAATTGTATTTCAGTTTGAAAATTTAAAAAGAAATTTTTAAATTTGAATTTTTGTTTTGAAACAAAGTGTTTAAAATACTTTGTATAAAGAAGTATGTTTCCAAATTTTGAACTTAAGAAATTAGTTTCACTTAAATTATTAATTTGAATGGAATATTAATTATTTAATTAATTAATATTGTGGATGTTTAATTAAGTAATTAATATTATTTTAAGGTTAATTAATTAGATTTGAGATTAATTAATTAAGGTTAACTAATCTAAAATTAAGGATGATTATTTAAATTTTAATTTATGATTAATATTTACTGTAACGACCCAGGAATTTTAATAATTAAAATTTGAATATTTAATTAATTTTAAATATTAATAAGTGAATTTATAAGTGAATTTATAAGTCGAATAAATTTTTATTTGAATTATTGGATTTAATTGAATAATTAAATCGATAATTTAATACGTTAAATTATGGAAATAATTGAAAATTGAGTTAAATATGATTGAAAATGATTTGTAAAATTTTATTTTATCATATGGAAGTTAGAACGATATTTTAGAACTTTTAAAATCGAATTAAAAGTTAATTTGTGAAAATTGAATATTTTAATATTTAAATCGACTAGTAAAAATAGTCAATTTTTGAACAGTCTCAGAATTGAACGAAACCAGTTCCATTGGATCCGTAATAGTTCGTTATTACCGGATTTCAATTTTCGTGTCAATCGGAGTTACCGTTTGATCGTAGCAGCTCGAAACGCATCGAATTATTTTAATTTTAATTTGGCGAGTTAAAATAGCCATTTTTCAAAAAGTCTCGGATTTCGACGAAACCAGTTTCATCGGATCCGTAATGTGATATTATTGTAAGGTTTCAAATTTCAAGTCAATTGGATTTACCGTTTGTCCGGTACAAATTAAAACGCCTAGAAATCGATTTAAATCGGTTTAATTTAAATTGAACGTTTATAGCCATAACTCGCACATATGTCCGAATTAGCTTCCGAAACCTGTTCCATTGTGTCCGAAACGCGGGGTAAACCCTAGAAACGCTGGTTACGGCGCGTAAATCGGAGTTCGGAATTTCCGGAATGAATAGTGTTTCAGAAAACTCTATAAATAGACCAAAATTCTCACAAAAATAAAAAATAAATAAAAGCCCTAATCTATTTGCACAGCCGCCACCATGGATTCCATGGCTGAAAATTGTCGTCGTTCTTCCTCAATTAACTCGAAATCCATTGATCTATTCCAAAATTGTTCAACTACAATGTTGAAGAGGGCAACACGAACTACAAGATCAACGGTCATGATCGAGATTGGAGTTGAAATTTGTGAGAAAGGAGGCCGCGTTCTCTAGGACTTGCGCACGCATTCCAAGGCAGCATAGGGGACCGAGTTTCAAGGTACATGGGCCGAAGGTGGAGGAGGGAGTGAGCTTCGTGTTGCAACTTCCTGATCGCGTTGGAAGTTGATGTGGTGGTCGGATTCGCTAACCCTAAGATGGAGCTTATGGGTTTCTTGTTCGTTCGTTGCCTGGGTATAAAACACGCATGAAGAAGAAAGCTATGCATGGTCCAGATGAGGAGATGCAAGATCCAAGGGCTGAAATTAGTTAGGTTATAAATTAGTTAATTTATGTTGTAAAAAGTTTATATAAATCGTGTACAATCTTTAAGAATTCATAACTTTTTCATACGAGGTCGAAAATGCACGAAACCAGTTGCGTTGGAATCGTATGGACGAGCACTACGCGATGGAGTTGGATTGGAGTCGTTTGGAGTTAGTGAAAATTTCGTGTAAAATTAAACGTCCATTTAATTTTATTCGAAATAAATCGCTAAAACGGAAATAAAATCAAGGTGAGAATTTCTCACTCAATCGAATCAGTTTCGATTTTATTTTAAATAGTTAGATTTAAAAATATTTGAATGCATGTTTGAATGTTGATTGATATCTATTTATTGTTAAAATAGACATTATACGCCGTTAGTAAGCGGATGTTATTTATTAAAAACATATACCGCGAATATTTCATAAACAGTGAAATTGGTATTATATATAGTAGCAATATATATATATTGGCATATGTATATATTGGAGTTATTGATTTCCCGCATATTTTGTTTAGCGGATGAGACCCTATTGCGCCGTCTATTAAGCGGATAATATTTAAATCCCATATACCGCGATAATTTCGTACTGGAGCGAAATTGGTATTGTGCTAATGTTTGTGGATGCAGGAAAACAGGTTGGAGGGATCCAACTGGATTCCTCAACAGTATTTATTTGATTTCAGATATTTTGATATTTGATGGATTATCATATCGATATATGATATCATTGTAGTCGTGATTGACTATTTGGTGTGTAGCATCATTGGACCAAATTCGGAATTTTAAAATGATTTCAAAGTGATTTTTGATAGTATACGTTTATAAAATATTTTTGGAATTGATTCATTTTGAATAAATAAACGTTATAATTTTAATGTTATAAGAATTATGATTTTTGAAGAATATAGTAAAAAGTTGATTTTTGAGAATATGATGCTAATGATTTTATAAAATAGTTTAATCGAGATTTTAGAATTTATTGTGAAAGGTCTAAATATAGGATTTATGAAATTTGATTATTTTATAAATCAAAATAGTGAAATTATAAAGGAGATTAAAGATGTTTTAAAATAATGGTATGAATTGATTTTTATAAAGGATTTATAAATGAATATTTATAAATTGAAATATTGACATTATAAAACGAGTTTTTATAAGTGTTTGAATGAAGTGAAAATAAATTTTGTAAATGAATGGAATTCATAAAATTAAAAATGGTGAAGTTATAAATGAAATTTATAAATAGTAAGATTTATAAATTTTATAAAGTTATTAAAAGAATAGTTTTGAATAAATCATTGAATCTTATAAGTTATAGGATTTATAATTATGAAGTTCAAAAGAATGATTCTTGTTAACAAATAAATTATAAGTGTTTAACTTATAATGTGAACCTTTGGTTTATAATTGAGTTATGAATTTGATATAGGTTAATAAAAGAATTTATAAACGTTGTTTTATAAATTCGCAAACGACTTATTTTAAGAAGTTAATTGTTGAAACCTATTAATGGAGTTATATTCACATTTTTGACTGTGAATAACCCTTTGAAATAAAGTGAATAGAAGTGATGAAAGTTGTTAACGTAGTATATTCACGTTTTTGAATTGTGAATAACACGTTAAAGAAATTGTTTTGGATTTTGTGTTTTAAACAGAATTAAAATGATCTAACGATGTTTTAAATGTGTTGAGATTCGAAACCATAGATTTCAACATTTATTGTTGAAATAGACGTTTTCGAGAAATAAAAGGAAATGGTGGACTATAACACTGTTGTTATAGTAAATGATTTCCGAAAGGAAACGTTTTGTATAGTATTGGGATTTATATATCTATTTTAAATTCGATTCCCTATACTAGTGATTTTGGGACGTTGTAACGATGTTTTACGCAACATTCGTTTTGGCCCAAATAAATATGTTTAAGAGAATGATTTCCTTAAAGAATGAAATATATACTTAATCTCGATTTAAGTATATTGAATATTTTCCAAGTGTTGAAAATAAATAAAATTTGTGAATTACTTATGAATAAATAAGTATGGAAAAGTTTTTCCAATATAAAGTGAATATTAGAGAATTTATCTTTTTGAAGATAAATTGAAAATGAATATTATAAATCGAATTGAAGTCGTATATTCATTAATACTTTGGAATTTAATTCACTATTGAATTTATAAAAGAAAGTAGAATTTGTTTAAAAATAAATATTGATTTATTTTTGAAGTGTGAAATAATATATCTTGTAAAGATATTTTGGAAAATAGATTTTTGGAAAATTATTTGGAAACTAGTGATGTGTGCATATCCATTGATAGTTCAATAACCGACTATCAATATTTCCCTTTGAATGGGTATTTGATGTGAATTGTTTGAATTTGAATGCCACACTTATTTTTGAATAAGCGCTCACTATTCGGGTTAACCGGGAAAGGACCATGGGGTCGTATAACCCATTCCGAATATGTGGTACGTCGTTGTGAATTGCATTGAAGATCGGCGTTGAAGACCGAATATTTGCGAGAGCGATAGGATGACCTGTCGATTGACTCTGCATCGAGTTGCTCCGGTATAGAGTTCTCCATATGTGATGGTGAATCCGATCAGGATTGTGAATATCCGGATTGCAAGGACTTCTTTGTAAGTGCCTTCGGTTTTGTTCGAGCCCGGAACAGACTTGTATGGATTGTATGTCTGACAGTACAATTTGAGATATAAAGCCGATTTCTTTCAAATATATTTCTGTTGGTGGCGGAGAATTTATTCTTTTAGCTTAACACCCTTCTCTGAGACGTACGTGCTCAGAGGTTATGTAGTTGAATGTTATCAGCGATATATTCCCAATTTGGTAATGTGACATGCTGAGTGTTGCTGTAAATGATCATTGTGTTGATTATTTGTGATACGATCGTTTATTTGATCGTCTATCTTTGTGATCATTTCTATGATCATTTGTTGACCCAAAGCATTGCTTTTGTATAAAGTATGTTTTTGTGGACGTGACTTCGTCGAGCCTCACACCCCGTGAATGGTCAAAACAGGAAAGAAGCAGCAAGGTTATGAGGGGTAGCGCCCTTTAGGATGTGTGCATTTCCTTCTGGAAAAGGGTGGTATCATGGTATGGAGCCCAGATACTTACTCATGTTGAAAACACTTTGTTATGATTGTGTGAATTGATTGTGAGCGCTCGGTGAAAGGTCCCAAAGGACCGGGGATGACATATTCGGTCAGTTGTTACTCAGTTAGGGGTAACCCGGCCTTGTGTTGGTAGAGATCCGGTTTGGTTCTCGGGGATGTCCATCCAGAGGCATTCTCATGTGGCAATGGGAAGTTCCTTGGCTTGATCATTCGTTGGAAATCCAAAGAAACAATACGTGACTTGTACGGTTTTAGTTGTAGAACCTGCTTCCTCAGGAGGTAGCTATAGTAGGCATAATATAATGGTACCTATGCTGGCTAAGATTTATATTCTACTTTCGAAATGAATTTCTTCTACACTATGCACTAATAATAATATCAAAATTGATTTGATTTTAATGCGTATCAAGCATCTTTGACTATCATAAGGAGAAATCTCCTCCAAGTCTGCGTTTGCATTGTGTGTGTCGTGGGAGATCTTATGGTAGTCTCATTTTTAAAAGCATTGCGAATTGACTTTAAAAATATTCCTCTATTTTGATGTTAAAGATAAATAAACTATTTTGAGTTCTCACACCAGTCACATGACTGACTCGGAGTTTATTGTTTTCCTTCCTAAACTCTGGGTGCCCACCAATTTCCACACGGGCAGTTAAGAGTTAGGTTTATCAGGATATTCTGGATATTCTGGAGTTGCTGGAGGCAAGCTGGATGGCATGGCGTATTACTAGTTTATATAGTATTTCTTTTTCCACTGCACTATTTGATGTTGTTATTGTTGTACACTCTGACGTAATGATGATGTGATGTAATGTAAAAACTGATATAGTTCTTTGTTTAAAGATTATTCATTTATTTATTATATGTTGTTCCGCTGCGAATTGTGAGATTCTGATATTGTTCTGTTGTTTTTTCTATTCCGTTCTATGTTTTCTTTAGTTTCTTTCTTTTCTATTTTTCTGTTTCCTTTCCTCTCTATCTTTCCTCTTCCTTCTCTCTTCTTCTTTCTTCTTCTCTTTTCTTAAATTCTTTTTCTTAAACCATAACATTTCGGGTTTTTGGCCTTCGATTTCTCGGCAGTCGATAAAGTGAGTACGATGTTGAATTTTCGAAAGTCGAAAATTTCCGGGGCGTTACATTTACTTAATCAAGTGATAAAAGTAATTAAGATTTTAATTAACACTTAATTAATTAATAATTAGAGATTAATTAAATTGTAATTAAATATTAATTAATTGATAATTAATAATGTTTTGTATATGATTAAGTAATTAAGTAATGCTAATGAAGGTCATTAACTTAAGATTATTTAACAATTAATTAATGTTATTAATTTTGATAATTAATTAGATTAATTAATTAATAATAATCAATTGTTTAATTACTTAATGGAAGTAATTAATGAATTAATTACTTGGTGTAATTAATTTGATTTAGGTGATTAGTTTAGATTAATTAAGTTAAATTAATTTAAACATTTCTGTATTGTTGATAATTACTTTATGTAATTTATGGATTGTAATTACTTAGAGAAGTAATTAATTAATAATTACAGGATGTAATTAAAAATATTTATTATAGAAGTAATTTGGATTTAAATTGCTTTGAAAATTAATCAAGTGATTAATGAAAATAATTAATTAAGAATAATTAATTTATGGGATGAGTAATTAAAATAGTTAATTACTGAATGGTTATTAATCATGGGTGATTAATATATATATATATATATATATATATATATATATGTTGTTTAAATTGAAGATTAATTACTTTTGTAATTAATTTATATTTAGAGATTGGTTAAATGTAATTTGAAATAA
Organism: Allium cepa; assembly: GCA_030765085.1. Classification (NCBI taxonomy): domain Eukaryota; kingdom Viridiplantae; phylum Streptophyta; class Magnoliopsida; order Asparagales; family Amaryllidaceae; genus Allium; species Allium cepa. The sequence continues at coordinate 377,464,744 of CM060931.1, forward strand.
TTAGTTAATTAATTAATCAATGATGTAATTTGGAATTGATTAATTAAGGTATAATTAATAATGAATAAATGATTAATGTAATTAATAAAAGCAATTACAAGTTAATCATTTGCAAAGGGTTTAATATAATTAACTTGTGTAATTAATATTAAATGCTAACTATTTATTGTAATTAGAGATAGTTAATCAATAAGGATTAAGTAATGAATATTGAGATGGTGGTTATTTAATTGATTTGTAATCAATTAATGGTTAAGTTAAGCAAAATTTAAATGATGAAGTAATTAATTTAATTCATTTTAAGTTAATTAGAGATTAAGTAATTAATTTAATTCATTTTAAATTAATTATAAATGGTGTGATCATTAGATAGTTGCTTATGTTTGATGATCGGTATTGATTGCCTGGTATGGTTTGTAATCTCAGTTATGAGATGAGTAGTGCATGTGATATGAATGCACTGGTTGCTTTTGGATGATAATAGTGATTATCTGATATGAATTATCTATTGATAATGATAAGGTTGATTATCCATTGTTATGTTGAGAATTATCTATCTGTGTATATTTAAATAATGAATTGAATTGTTTTAAACTCTAAAACAACTTGGACCTTAAAAGACACGCTTTGGATTTCGATGAGACCGGGATCGGGTTTCCATATTTGGGATCCGAAAACCACATCGATTCCAAATAACATTAGGTCGTTAACCCAAGTGGAGTGAGTGAAGACTCGAGGTATAAGGGCTATATGTCAGTATAACTCTGTGGGTGATTCCGTAATGAGTTTGACGGAATAGTACTTATAGATTCGAGATGGTGATTCAGAGTGCAAGGGTTATTGTCGTTAACTCTAAGGGTGATTCCAAAATGAGTGTAACGAGATAATGCCTTCGGTTTCGTTCGAACCCGGAATGAACTTGTATGGATCGAATGCTTTCAGAACATCGTCAGGTGGACGATGAGCATTCTAAGTAATATGTCCTATAAAGGTAATCGTAACCTCAAGCCTCATCAACCGGGAATGGCTAAAACAGGGGAGGTGCAGCAAAGCTTCTTGGGTAGCCCCCACTTGAGAGAAAGATTTATCCCTGTCTAGAGGTCCCTTTATTTCGGCTTAGTGGTGCGGTTGCTGATCACAACTGCGGGGTTGTCTTATTTGGAACTGTTCAGTAAAGAACGGGTCCGGCTTTGTGTTGTAGGGGATAGGGAGTAATCCTCGGTACGGTGATCTAGGCCACGTACTGTGACGGGCAGTACCCCAGTAGCCCAGCCATTGATGGAATCCAAAATCCAATAAGTGCCGTACGTATTAGTTGTGCCCAACTATGTTGGAATGTGAGATGTAAGCATTTCAGCTATTTCTGTATTTTACTTGAAAACCCTAGACACTATTATAATATCATCGAATTTCCTATGAAATGTTTTGGTTAGCGTAAGGTAAAAACTTTTCCATGTTTATGTGTGGGAAGTCTTACGTGATACCTTTTCTTTCCAAAGGTTTTTCAAAGTTAAGCAACTTTAACCTCTTACTCACACCAGACCCATGTCTGACCCGGAGTTATTTCTGTTTTCTTTAACTCTTGGGTACTCAAATTTTTACGAGTAGCCAAGGGAATTCAGGTTAGGATTCAGGTTAGCTTTGACGAATTGTGGAGGAGCAATGGAGCAGGAGGCTTCTGCGTATAGTTATTTAGTTTTTCCGTTGTGTTGGTATCTTTGAGTGTTTCTGTTATGTATTGAGTTGTAATAACTAGACATGTGTTTATAACTGTCTAGTATGTGATGTATTGTCTGTGTAACTCTGATATTTGATGTATACTATGTAATACTTATGTTATTAATATAGTTTATTCGTTCCGCTGTTGAAAATCTTGTGTTGTTTCTTCTTTCTCTTCTTTCTTTTCTCTTTTCTATCCCATTCTTTCTTAAGGATGATACGACTTTTTGTGGAGAAAAAGTCGGGTCGTCTCAGAAAGCTTTAAAAAGGAGTTTTAAGAATGAAAGTTATTTTGAATAACTAATAGAGACTTGGAATTTGAATAATTCGATTTAAATTAGAATTCAGTATCTGGAATTGAATTCTGTACTCGGTATCTATGATTTAAAAAGGCGTTTACAAGCTTATATCGATTTAAACCATTTTAAAAATGTTGTTTTGGGAATTTGAATTAACCCAAGGATTTTAACCTGTATAAATGAAATCGGGTTTTTCGAAATAAAACTGTTTGATTTCAAATGATAAAAGCTTTCACATAAGTAATGAATTTTCAATTCATAAGAAATTTCAAGTTTGAATTGAAATATTTTTCTAAGTTATAAGTGAATCTTTGGAAATAACTTTGAAATCTATGAAATGAGTCTTTGATTTAAAGACCCGATGAGTTAATCCAATTTGGAATGGGATTGTTTTGAAAAGCTATGAATGAATCTTTGTTAAAGATTTGTGTATCTTGTTTTTGAAATCGAAAGGGGATCTTTAAGATAAATCTTTTGTTTAAAAGATTTAAAATGTGGAAATTGTTTAAACCATTGAAGGTTTTGAAAATGAATCTTTTTGTTTAAAAGATTGGAAATGGTAACTTGTTTTAACCATTTGAATAAAAGGTTTTGGATTTTTAAGTTGTGACTTAACTGAGACCCCATATCCATATGTTTTTAAATATTACGCTCATTATTCGGTTTAGCCGGGAGAGGACCTTGTGTCATATATCCCATTCCGAATAATGATACGTTGTTATGGATAGCATTTGAAGACCGGTGGTGAAGACCGGGTATTTGCGAGAACGATAGGATAACCTATCGATTGTCTCTGCACCGAGTAGCTACGGTATAGAGATTCCCTAAGTGATGGGAAGTCCGATCGGGATTGTGGATTCCCGGAATTACAAGGACTTCTTCGGAAGTGCCTTCGGTTCTGTTCGAACCCGGAACAGACTTGTATGGATGTGTGTCTGACACAACACTTTAAGATGTAAAACCGGTTTCTATCAAATACATTTCTGTTTGGTGGCGGAGATTTATTCTTTTAGCTTAACACCCTTCTCTGAGACATACGAGCTCAGAGGTTATGTAGTTGATGGTTACCGGTGATACATTCCCAATTTGGTAATGTGGCATACGAAGTGCTGCTGATAATTTGTTGATCAAAGCATGGCTTTTGTAAAAAGCGTAGCTTTGTGGACGCGACTTCGTCGAACTTCACAACCCGGAATGGTCGAAACAGGAAGAATACAGGAAGGTTATTTGGAGGTAGCGACTCCTGAGGGTATGTTCATTTCCTTCTGGATAGAGGTGATATCATGGTATGGAGCCCAGATATTTAACCTATTTGGTTACTGCAAATACATTACTTTGTGGTTGTTGGTATCGAGCGCTCGGTTAAAGGTTGGTTAAGACCGGGGGATGGCATACTCGTGTCAGTAGTTACCTAGTTACAGAGGTAATTCGGCCTTGTGTTGGCAGGGATCCGGTTAGGTTCTCGGGGCGTCCCTCCAGAGGCGTACCCATGTGGTCTAGGAAGTTCCTTAGCCTGAACATTTGTTGGAAACCCAATTACCAATACGCGCCTTGTGCGGTTTTATTTGTAGAACCTGCCATCTAATATGGTAGCTATAGTAGGCATACTATAATGGTACGTATGCTGGCTAAGATTTATATTATACTTTCGAAATGATTTTCCACACTTTGCACTTATAGTAATAATATCAAAGAAATTTTCTCGTATCATGCATATTTGACTATCATAAGGAGAAATCTTCTCCAAGTCTGCGTTTGCATTGTGTGTGTGGCGGGAGGCCTTATGATGGTTTCATTTTCCAAAAGCATTGTGGATTCCAAAAATTTAAATTCTTTTTTTTGTTTAAAAGATAAACTGTTTTGTTTGCTCATACCGGTCCCATGACTGACCCGGAGTTTATTATTCCATTCCTAAACTCTGGGTGCCCACTATTTTCCACTCGGGCAGTCTAGAGTTGGGTTTCCAGATATAGATATCGATTCAGTAGCTTCTAGCTTTCTCTTTGGTATTCTTTGGAGGTCTTTGGATATTGAAGTCTTTGGTGATCGAGACTTGCTCGTCTTGATGAAGCGAGATGGTGGTTCGAGCTTGTGATTTTGGAGTTGGCTTTGGAGCATTGGATTTGAGTTGTTGTTGCTGTTTGGAGTTTTATTTTCCACTGCTTTATCATATTTTTTTTCCGCTGTAGCATTTGTTATCTTGTCTCTGATATTCTTTATATCATATATATATATCATTGTTGTATCATTCTGGATATTGTATCATTGGTTGTATATGATATTCATTTTTTTTCTTCCGCTGTGTTGTTTTACTTAATTGTGTTATAAGCTCCGGCGACTCGGATTTGAACGATTGAATCTGCGGCATTCAAGTACAAGTGGAGTACGGATGTCGATTTTCGAACGCGAAAAAATCCATGCCGTCACATTGTAGGTTTGTTGAATTGCAGTTTTTAATTCCAGATTTACTTCTGCTTTTGGTTTCAATGTCAGGTTTTGAAAAAGATTTCTGTTTTGATCTTTAATTCATGAAGAAAGAAAAATAATTTGAGAAGAAGATGAAAGATTGGAAATTAGAAGAGAAACAAATTCCCTTATGTTTAAATGAATTATGTTATGATAATAATTTTTTTAAAGAAAATAAAATTTAAAGGAAGACACTTGTCACTTAAGTATCTAATCTTCTTACATGTGTTTATTAAGGTAATTAACATGTTTACACATGTCTTAAGCAATTTTTAATAAATTTCCTTTCATTTAATTTAAATGTAATATAAACTAATTTATCAAATTTACTTTATAAATAAATATAAGTTTACTTTTAAAAGAAATATTCTAACACTAATAAAAATGAAAATAAATGTTATTTAAAATCTAACATTTATATTTATCATTTATAACCATTTTATAATAAGCATTTTTAAAAGAAAACAAAACAAAGCTTGTTTTAAATTCTTTTTAAACCATCATATTTACAATAAATTACAAACTTATATTTTAAAACAAATGAATAAATCTTTAAATTAACTTTTCAAAACATTGATTCTAAAAAAAAGCTTCAATCTACAATATTCATACATTATAAATTATCAATTGATTTAACTAAATTTCAAAATAACTCAAATTATAACATATGCAAACATATATATTACAATTTGAAAATTCATCTTTAATTTAAAAAAAAAGATCTTCTATTCACAATATATATCAAATGTGTATATTATAAACAGAATAAAATTTGATTAGCTTTGAAAATCAATTCTTATCCATTTCAAATTATTAGAAAGATATTGATCACAATCATCAGATTAAATATTTATTAACCTTAAAAAGAATAAATTTATCACTTTAAATTAATATTATAAAGAAAAATTATCAAATCAATTTAATTATTTATGCAGATTATTAAATTGATATTGCCTAAAATTCCGGGTCGTTACAATCCTCCCCCCTTAAAAGAATTTCCTCCCCGAAATTTAAAAGCAAAGGTAATTTAATAACCCTGTACATATTTTAATTTCAAACAGCAAAGCATTCCTATCAACCAGTAACTAACAACCGTTGCAACTAATCAAACAAACAAACCTAACTAATTATTCTGACACAAATCAGAATAAATCTCTAATACTATCTCGAGTTTCCCAAGTATAAATCACCGGGAGAATCGCTCTACAAAAGCCAACAAACTAACTACACTACCAAAACCAGAGCTCCTCTCATCTCTAGGTCCATTAATCTAAACAGAACATCAGAACATACTCAAATCCAGCACACTTCCAAATCCAACTGAACTACAGATTCAACAACCAATCGAAGAATCATACACGTATTCCCTCAGAGATACGTGATATACAATGAATTCCAGCTATCCAAACTGGCAATTCAATCTTATCTTATCAAAAACACAGATAAGAAATCTCAAATGCCTCAGCACTAGCTATCCAATCTAACCCAATTACTGCTCTCTCTTAACCAGAGAAATCTTAACAACAATGAAGTCTCCAACTTCGAATTCCAAATTCCTAATCTCATATCTGCATAACTCCACAGACAATCCTGAGCTGCCAAACTTCTTCTTGATCAGTTCAACCTATGCTGATACTTCCAGAAACAACTAGATCCAAAGAAACAGTTCCAGGATCCTATCCAACAGAAAAGTATTTCAAAATCCTTCGAAATCCAGAACATAACCTCTACTTCCCAAGCAATAGCAAACCGAACTTACTTCCATCCTTGCACAACAGCTACCTTGCTTCCGCTGCACAACTCTGATTCTGAAATAGATGAGAATACTGTTGATGAACACAAGTACGAACTTATCCACTATATCCGGAAAACTTTGTTCATCCATAAAATCTTAGTGACTCATCTGACTCAGTCACACATCCTTATAGCAGAAATCCAAACTCATAAACTAGATCTGACCAACTCATATTCCAAAAATATTCTGAGCTACTACATCAACTCTACTACTAGGCTAACTACTAGAATCGCTTCTGGAACCAAAACAATATGGAACTCAACTCCATATGCAGACAAACTCTGATTACATCAGTAGCTCCTACTTCCACATGAGAAACCTCAGTCTCAAACAAAAGATTGCCAAGAAAATTTCCCAATTAATCGCCAGTCACTTTTGCGATCCAACCTAGTTCGGATTCCAAATAAACTGTCCTCTCTTTGCCAATTAGAACATCCTTAAGCCTTTCCAAACAAGGTTAATCCTTCAAGAAAACTTTCGCCAACTGCCCGGACTGCTGAAAGATGAACCACAAGATTTCTGAACCATCGGAGAAACAACCACACTGCTGCTTCCAAACTCTACCTTGATGATACTGCGAAGCTAAAAGACCTTCTCGTCAGCACACCGAACACTTCGAGTTGCACTGCTACCACAACTAACCAAAGACTTCTAATCTAAAGGCTTCTCGAAAACCAAAACTATCAACAAACCACACAACAGACCTCCGAGATGGCAGACAACCCTTCAATAAACTTGGGCTCCAAACCAAGCATCCACATCTCGCTCTCCTTAAGGAATGACAAATGAGACCATGCCAAAGCGAAGCAACTCGTAGACCTTAGTCTCATATCCTATAACAGCTGTAACAACCCTAGATTTTTATGTATATTTTAATTTCGAATTTATTTCATTTTGAAATTATTTTAAACTTTTTTTATTTCAAACATTTCATTTGTAAAAATAAATTTTGATTATTATATGAATTATAATTTCAAACTGGCATAAATTGAATATTTTCCTGTAAAATGGAATTGTGGTCAAAACAGGTCAAACTTTGACTTTTAAACTTTAAATTTATATAATTTAATTCTTAAAATTTATCTTTTATTATGAAATTAGATTTAATAACTTGAATACTGCTTTTTGTTTCGTTGAAAACGAAGTTATATTGTGAAAGTTCTGTATATTTCAATATTGAGTACAATTTGTTTTATTTAGCAATTTTGCCTATTTTAAATTATATAAATCATATTTTTCTTTGTTATATTTTAATTTTAATATGTGTTAATATGTTATTTTATGTATATTTTGTCTTTTAATATTTTTAAAGTGATAATAAAAAAATTTCCAAAATTTACTGTATTTATTTCCTATTTTAAAGGTTGTTTTCTATTTTTCTGCTATTTTCTTCATTTAAATTATATTTAATTAAAATTTATATATTTATTTTGTTAATGAAACTTTTATTTTATGTTATTATCTTTGTTATAAATAATTTTACAAGTCCATATAAATTTTCCAAAGTTCATTCTGTTTATTTTCCATTTTTTTTGACTAGTTTGCAATTTTGTGCTATTTTCTTATTTTAACCTTATATAATTAATAAATATTTATATATATTTTATATTTCGTTATATTTTCGAATTTGTGACTAAAATTATTATTATTTCCAGTAATATAAACTTATATAAATAAATTAGTGGAAATTTGAAAGGTTTTAAACTTTTAAAATTCCAGGGTCCTTTTGTCTTCCGACCTTTCACTTTCTCAACTCCTTTCCTTATGATTTTTGGCCGTACCTTACTCTATCTTTTAGCCGACTTCTCTTTCATGTTTTTCACGCAAATACTTCTCTTTCTCCTCCAAAAAAAGCACGGCTCCATTGTGTTCAAGGTTTGGTAAAAATTATCATCTTCTTCCTTTGTTTTTATGATTTTTCTATTGAAATTTTGCTTATGCTCTCTACTTCATAGCTCCACTCCTCCTCAACCAAACTTTGGCCGACCACCACCACCCCCTTCCTCTGACCATCACCCATCCTAGTAACCCTCCTCACCAGGCCAAACCAACCCAAGGCCAAGATCTAAACAAAATCCACCAAAAACAATCACAACCTATCACCTATTGCACTAGCCTAGCCTAGTTTATCATCTCCTCCTTCTACCACCATTAGCCGGCACTACCTCCACCACCGCCTCTGGCCTGACCTCCACCCTCTGTCACGTCACTCACCACCTCCTAGAGCCAATGGCCATAACCCATGACTTCAGGCCGAACCAAACAAGAGCAAACAAATGATGTATGTTGCATAGTTTTAGCCTTGTACACCTAGTTTTATGCACCTAGACTAAACCCACCTTCAAAACAAATGTTGGCCGACCACTTGCATACCCAAACTAGACCTATAGCACCCCTAGGCCGAGCTAAACACCTGCATAACTGAAGTACATAAGGCAGAGAGCAAGTGCAAAGAAGTTGGTGTTGTTTTGGGTGTTGAATTCTATGTTGTTTGATGTTATATTTGTGTTGTAACTTATGTATGTATATATTGTTGTGTGTATATGTTATCAATTCATATAGCTTTGGCTCTCCACTCTCAAGTCATTTCCGTATTGTCGTGCCTTCGTAGTGTCTGTATTGTTTGCTTTGGTAGCTATATCCAGCTCTGAACATGTAACAACCCGCATATTTGTCGATTTTTACATTTTAAATATTTTATTTAAATATTTTATCGATACTCGGAATTTAGTCCGAAAATCTACTTTTTTCATACGGTCGAATTAGGACTCGGGACCACTCCCATTGAGTTTAAAATGCCGTTTGCGACCTTTTTGAGTATAAGCTTCGATATGTTTGGAGAAGGTTGATTTTCGCTACTTTTTCACTTTGGGTTTGGGTTTGGGCTCAGCCCTATGTTTAACTTATACTCAAATCTGAGCCACTCCTCCCCATTCACCCTCACTTTCTCCTCTTTTCAGTTTTAAAGCATCAATGGTGGGAGAGATGGGAAATTAAAACTCCAAAACCCTAGTTTCCTTTTTGCAAATCAAGCTCTAGCTCCAAACTAATAGAAGAACCCATTAGTAAGCTTCTCTTCTTCTTCTCCAACTCTTTCTCTCTTTGATTTCAGAAAATTCCTAAACCTAAGTTGGGAAATGTTTCTCTTTTTAGCTTAGAATCAAGCTTCTTGAGTTGGATTTGAAGAGTGGTTGATTCTCTTTTGCTTTCAAGCTTCTTTTTCCTATTGCTTGGGTTCAAAGGTGAGATTTTTATCTCACATCTATGCTTATAATTATCTTCGAATGTTAGGTATGAATTCCTAATACTTATTCCTGTGCATTAGCTTTTGGTTTGGATTGATTTGGTGAATATTCTAATTTTTGGTGTTTTGGGTTCAATTCTTTAAAAATCATAGCTTTGATGTTCAAATATGTTTTTGGTGATGCAACAAGGAGCACATAGGGCCGGGTAGTCGATTGGCATAAATCCTTAGTGCCGATGCTCGAGTGGTTGCAATTTGGTAGTGATTGGCCGTTGTATTCAATGGGCTAGGAGGGGACTGTGAACAGGTTCGGCCGACCGAGCCCTGTGGTCGGTCGACCAACCTGCTACTATGGTGCATAGGCACCTTTCTGTCTCTGGTCCGGTCGACTGGCTTCTGGGCCTAGCCGACCGACCTGCTTCCTGAGACTTTTTTGGAACAGGGTCCGGTCGACCGAGCTCTGTAGCCGGCCGACCGACCGGTGCATTTTTGCCTATTTCGCCTAGTTGTTTGAATTTCCAACTTTAATCGATTCGTGTTGTTTCCTATGTGTTGTTATCATTTGCTATGACTTTGATGACTCCTTTTTAGGGATTTTTGAATATCCATTTCGATGGATTCTTTATCGATTTCGTTGGATTTTTATTCACATCTTCGTATGTGAATTTTAGTGATTGATTGTTCCTACAATCCTCTTTGTGATTTTTCACTTTAAAAATATAAAGGTTTTCTATACTAGTAGTAAATATCAAAACTCTTTCTTTAAATAATTTCAACACTATTTTATAACAAAGCTCGTTTTCTCAAACCGATTTCCAATCTATTAGTATATACAAACCTTTACCTCACTCGTATGAGAAATCTAATTAAACGACTTAGTAAAACAAGTGGTATGAAATGCTTGCGTTTACTTCGTCGGTTAATTCTTGGACTCGTTCGATTGAAACTCTTATGACAATTTTCTAGTGGAGATCTACAATTTGTTCGTAAATATTTAAGTTGAGCTAGTGGTTATGGGACATGAAGCTAAGCTCATATATTTACTAGCTTACTGTAATTGACACTTCTTGATGATCATGACGATCATTTTCGTGATTTAGACTAGCAATGTGCGATGTCTCTTTGTCTGCGAGGGAGACTAAACCCCGTTTTGTGGAGTTTCGACTCAAATTGATGGGGTAGCGCCCCATGGTCTTCGGGCCGTTCGTGTGTCAAAAATTAATGGCTAGCTACCATGAGATAGCGTCTCGTTCGTGTGATACATATGTTGGTGAGTTTTCATGCTCCCGTTCGTGTGATAGGCCTCCCCCCTTTTTGTGTGATTTCTGGATTTCGTGTGTCGAATTCTGGAATTTCTTCTTCGCCTATTTTTGTGATTTCTATTGATATGATTTATCAATTTTTATGCATAGGTGAATTTGTGTGTCATTGACTGGATTTCTTGAGATGATTTCTAGAATTTGTGCTTCACCAATTTTCGTGATTTCCATTGATAAGTTTTATCAATATTTGTGCGTTGGTGAATTTGTGTGTCCTTGACTTTTGTGATTGACATTGATATAATCGTCACTATTTATGGTTTGATGAACGAAATAAGGAGTATGACATTTCCTTTGATTCTTGTGTAGATTTGGTGATATTGATTAATCCCTTGTTGATTTTCAATTACTTAAATATATCACAGCTTGGCATTGTGATTATTATGTGTTTAGTCATATCTCTTACTCTATATCGTTTCATCTGATATTTATAGTTAGACTGATCCGTTTATTATTTTCTTATTAAATAATACTCAGGTCAGACCGAGATGTTACAGGTGCTTCTGCTTGACTTTACATCCGGGATTACCTCCTTGACTTTTGGTTAACTACTTAGATTAGTAGTTTTTTGTTGTATACATTTGAGATATAGACTACATAATGTATACTTATTCTTTTTTGTAGTTCGTTTAACTATTCTTTTGTGATATTGTGGATCTTTTTAGACCACTACTCTGATGTACACTTCCTAGTGTAATATTCATATCTATTTCCGCCTTTGTGATATGAATTGTCTGTGACTGATTTATGTTATGTTTATTTCTATATTTGTTTCCGAAGATATTATAGCCACTGTGCAGTAGCTCTGAGTTTGTGTCGGTATGTCGGATTTCCCTCTTGAAAAATAAATGCATGTTATACTATCTGACATATCGATGCTCGCGCAAAGCAATTACACGGATGGTCGCTCCTCAACAGCCTTATTCTCCGTGCTAGTTGACAGCATTCACCGTAATGTTCTTGGCTAGCGTGGGTATAGAGGTGGGGCGTCACAGAACATGTGAGTTGTTCTCACCAGACAATATGTACGTATATAACTAGTAAATTGACCCCTTTTGAATCTGTAAAATGCATTATCATGTTACACTTGCTATATTATGATTATTATACGATGTTCACCCATGCTTAAACACCTGCTATAACATCTGTTACTGATATATTATGCTGTTCTGTTATTTTTATCAGTTTATCACACTACAAGTTCCCTTTAGATTAGAATCACTTTGGGTTGAAATGATACATACCCGAACGGACTTTAGAATAGGAGAAAATCGTTATGGGATGAAATGATAGGCCTGATTGATTTTCAATTATTTTCATTTACTTGGGATTGCGGGTTTGAAATGATCAAACCCGGGTTTTCTTTGTAAATTACGGGTTGAAACGATATATTACCCATGTCACTTTACCTAGGCTAGAAAATGAAATACAGACCCGTTGTTAAAATATGTTTTTCTAAAATTTTTATATTATTTTAGAAATGTAAATATTATAATATTTTGATTCAAATTTGATTAAAAATGATTTTTGTAAAGCATTATTGATTTTTTGAAAATTTATAAGTGAAATAAATAAATGGTAAAGTTAGGAAATCTGAAATGTAAGTTATTTTGGAAATTATATTTTGGTGATAAATGGAATTTAAATTAAATATTAAAATATGATAAATTTATGATATTTTGAATTAAATGAAATAAAAATGATTTTTATAATATATTAATGATTTTTGAATAAAGTTAAAATGTGAAATGAATGAATATTTAAGTTGAAATTTTGAAATATAACAAAATTTGGAAATATGTGAATTTGGCTTAAAAGTGAATTTTAAGTTAAGTAAATAAAAATGAAATTAAGTTATATTTGAAATTTAAACTTAAGTGTTAAGTTAAATTTAATTTAGTGAATTTAAATTTAATGTTGGAATTTAATAAGTGAATTATCATTAAATCTTGATTTTTGAATGGAGATTTAACTTTATAAAATCATGAATATAAGGTTATTTAAATGATTGTTTTAAAAGTGAAATTATATGATTTTATAAGTTAAAAACGATTTAAATAAAAAAAAATAATTGTTTGTGAAATTATACTTAACATTTGAAGTTAATTAACTGCATTTCTAAAATGCTATTAATTCTAATGTAAATGATAATACAGTATTTGTAAATGCTGTAGTGGATAATAATGAACCAAATGGCTAAGTTTAATTAAAGTCTATTATAGCATTTTTGTAAATGTTATAATTGTTGGATTTAACCAAGTTATATTGAAACTGATGTAACTCTATTATAGCATTTTTAAATGCTATCTTTTGTTAAATTGAACTATTTTGAATGTAACTTTCTGTAGCAATTTCTAAATGCTGCGAAAGTTGAATTTCCATTTGTTTTAGTAAATTAAGTGAATAAATGAATTTTGAAAGACTAAAATTTTGGAAATTTAATAATTTAATTATTAAATATAATAACTTCATTTTTTGATTTAAAAAGGAAGTAATTTGTTTCGAAATATAAACTATTTTGAAATGTGTTTCGTAATGGTATTTAAATTAAATAAAAATGAATGTGGTTTGGAAGATATTATATTTTTGATATTTTGAAATGGATTTTGAATGATATTGAATTTTGAAATGATATTTGATTTTGACATATAAAATACCATTTTGAAATTTTAACCACGGGATGTATTTAATTTATAGTTTAACTGATTCTTAAAGGATGGGCGATCCCAAGCATCCTTTAAGTTATTGTGTATTTCTACTACAGTTCACTTGAGTTGGTTTACATTATATAAGTATATATTGTCCTGACTCGAGTGTTCTGTGTTTTACTTTACGCTCGGGTCGGCCTGTGTATTTACAGCTTAGCATTAGATTTCTTTTCTGGAGCTAGGAATTGCTGGAGATTCTGCTTGTCTAGTTATCTATCCCTTCAGTTTCAGTTGTTCTATTTCAGCTTTGGTATTGATAAACTGTTAAGTAATTAAGATTTCTATTGTATATGTTTTTCAGGCTGGTATTATATATTATGTTTTGGGAGTTTGTCATAGTAGCTACATGAACTGCTATGGTATTTTAATTTCCGTTGCGAGTTATTCTGACATTTCTGTGTCTGTGATTCTGTGATTGTATTTCATTTGCTCCAAAATTATTTACAATGCGATATTTTGAGCAATTCAAGTCCGGCATGTGTGGATGCGAATGGTTGAAAATATCGGGTTGTTACAGTTGGTATCAGAGCCAGGTTTTAGGCAAACCTTAGCCTGCGGAGCATAAACTCATTAGAGATAGGGTGGAAATACCCTAGAACGAGTGAAATCAATCTCAGAATCCTTTCCTTGTAAGAGAACGTATTTTCGAAGTATAAAATGATTTCCAAATGATTTTTAAAGGATTTTCAAAGATTATTTTGGTATAAAATTTTTCTTATTTTGGAATCAAGATTTTCTGAAGTTCATTACTTCTGTATCCACCATGTTAGAAATCTCTTGGTTAGGATTCTTATCGATTTGGATTCCTTGAAATGTGGAACGCTCCCACTTGTTCTAAAATCCAGTCTTGTCTTCCCTATTTTACTCTTTTGATTTTGGGCATTCCGTAACCCCACTTTGGAATGACCTCTCTAAAGAGCAGTGATTCCGTAAATCTTTGAATGATTTATAAAGGGGTGAAATTCCTTTATAATTGGCATTGATTCACCAGAGATTTCTGTATCCTTGGATGTCGATGCTATCTATCTCCTACTCTATCTGGATCCTATATCTGGCGGTCGAATGTCGATTTGCCTTAGATTTCCAAATTGGTTATATTATGGAAGTCACGGTTGACCGGTTAGGGTTGTCCGTGATTTTTATAGGCATATCCATCTTCTGTTCGATAATTAAATTATCTCATCTTCGTTTGAGTTTATCTTCGAACTAGAATTCTATTTGATTAGAGTTCCTCTAATTTTGAATCTTTGTTTGTTTGAAATCCTTCCTTGAATCATCCTTTGGAAATTTGTGTTTGGTTGTATTTTGAAATTGTGCATACATCGAAATTATTAAGGATGACCATATTTTGTATATAAAAAGTGAAATGTTTCCGATAAGGATTATATACCTTTTAAAATGAAAATTGGAAGCTATGAAAGGATTTGAAATTTTGAAATTTATAAGAAACGTGATTTATACAAAAATGATTTATTACTGAAGGGTTTTGAATTTGAATTTCGAGGAATCGAATTCTGGTGTTTTGAAATCGGTTTTAAGATTTTGGTAAATATATAATAATAATATGATTTAAAGATATTTTTTTTCAAATAAGAAATGTTTCAAATGTATTCGAATGAATTTCAATGATTTCGAAGGAATTTCAAAGAAGTTTTTCAAAGTTAATTGAAGTCCAGAACTCACTTAGGTCGCTGGAAAATAATTTCGGTGATGAATGCATGCATCATCGACATTGATTTTCGAGTTTCTGAGTGAAGGAGAGGCCACTCTAGTAGCTTTGTTATGCGAGTAATTTTATGAAACCAATTTTGATTTCAGATTTCGAAGTATGGTTTGATATTCGAAAGATAGATCTGTATATATGTATTTGAAAAGATTTAAAGTAAGCCGGTGTTCAGTCCTCGAGTTTCAGATTTTGAAACCTAACTTTTGAAATTGATTTACTGATTTAGTGTTGATTTCCAACTCTTGGATTGAAAATATGATTTCTTCGACTATTTTAAGATTTGAGCACTTCCAAATCAGGGTTAACCTTTCAAAGATATTTTTTTTGAAAGGTATAAGTTATTTGATAAAGAATATAAGTTTAGTTTGTATGTTTCGAGTATGAAATAATATGATTTTTATAAGTTGAAACTGTTTTGTTAAATAAATAAATAAGACTATTTTGAATTATACTAATATGAAATTTAGTTTTGAAATGTTTTGGATAAAAATTAGTCTTCAAATGTTTGAGAAAAATTTGGTTTTAAATGTTTTAAGTTAGTAACATCTTTATGAAACTATTTATTTAACAAGTTGGAATATATACATAAGTTGTACGTATGCTGTTTTATTCGCATAATTAATTTGATCCATGTTTGAGTACACAAGTTTGAGGTGAATTACACCATTTCGTGTTAGGATTTTTCGTTTGAGTCTTGATGGCGAACATTTGATATGGATTTTGGGCTTGATTCTAGAATTCTCTATCATAGTATATGGCTATGCAAGGAGACTGATGGCTTCTAGTCGAGAAACCATATCGAAGTCCGCATTAGGGAAGTCGAATGGACAATACTAGTTCGAAAGTGAACTTGTATGACCAAGCGAGCGATCAAATGTAATGTTGCGAAATGATGACATATGTAAGTAACAATGAAGTAAAATTTGAGATATATGAAATTATAAAATTTAGTTTCAAATATGGTATATTTAAGCCTTGAAACATATTTAAGATTGAATAGTTTATTTTGTAAATCAAATATATATTTGAAATTGATAATATTTGAAATGGTTTTGTTGGAAAACTAAATTGAATTGAAACTGATGGTTTGAATGGAATTAAAATTTAGAAATTTTAGATTTTGGTTTAATTGAATAAATTTGTGAAATGTAAAGAATTAAGGGAATGTTTTATGATTTCAAATGTATCATTTCAAAATGTTATGATTCTCAAAGTGTAATGATTTCAAATATTTGGTTTCGAAAGATTTATAACTTTGAAAGTATTATGATTTTTGAAGTGAATATATGTTTGAAATGGAAATGAAATTGTTTGACCTAAATTTTGTTGATTTGGAAATTTGGATTATTTTCTAAATCTATTGTTTGAGAAACTTTGAAACTAAATTTATGTAATTTGGAAGAAATGATTTGGTGAAATCATATATGATTATGAAACTAAAACATTATTGAAAAGAATTAAAATTGAGAACCTTGATTATTTAATTACTTTGATTTGGGAGTTATCGAACTTATATAAAATTGATTTATATAAGTATGCAGTAGATTTGAAAACTATTGATTTGAAAACTGTTGATTTGAAAAGGTACCCAAGTTTGAAAAGTGAAATCTTATATAATCGAAATCTATATAAGTGTGATTTGATATACTATTGTTTTGAAAAGTATTTGATTTGAAATAAAATCTTATATAAAATGGACTTTATATAAGTATGATATTTGGAAGTGATTTTGAAAGGTACTATATGTTACATATTTTCGAAGTAAAGATATGGAAAGTGCCTTCTGCTTGATATCCGCTTTGTGGCCACATTGCAGATTCATTCTATCGATATTATTCTCTCTTTGATTTGGGTTTTCCGGATATGATACTCGAGTGTCCATCGAATTCCGCGGCGATCTCCGTGGTCTTATGATCGCGACTGCATAGCGCAACTGCCTAGCTGAGCTGGCCTGGGGGTACGGATTGTTTCCTGGGGGATCCAGGCGTAACCATTGTGTATTTTGCACTCTATGCAGGTCGCATTAGTAGCGAAACTGCCTGGCTGAGATGGCCTAGGGGTACAGATTGATTCCTGGGGGATCCAGGCGTAACCATTGTGTATCCTGCACTCTACTAGTCATCATGGCGTAACTCGCAAGGCTGAGAAAGCTTACGGATACGGATTGTTTCCTGGGGGATCCATGCGTAACCATTGTGTATCTGCGATCCATGGTTAGACAACTGTTTCGGTTTGGTTGATTTGTTTGGATTGTATTTTCCATATCTGTTTTTGAAAGTGTTTTCATTATTTTTGCTGGGTATTGAAACAAGTCTACCAAGTACCTGGAGAATTCTAGCTTTGCGCCTGATCAACGCATAGCCAGAGTCTGCAGGAACGAAAGTAAACTTGTTAAGACATCGAGTTATAAAAGTATTTTGATAAAAGTATCTTGATAAAGTACTATATAAAGAATATTTTGATCAGTTATTTTCCCTTCTAAAAATTTAAAATGTTTTAAATATTGTTTACCTTGAACCATCAGATTTGAATCAAATGACTATTCATCATATTATAAAATGTTATGAAATTTTCATTGAAATGTATAATGGTTTAAATAATGGTTCACCCTTGTCTTCCAACCTGCTTTCCTTCTTAGCTACTTTTTCCTATCTTCTTTCGGGATTTCTTCCAACCTATTGTTCATTCTAATTGTTTCTCCGCTTCCTTCCTTTTCGTGGACGAAAAGATTTGTGTGGGGGAGAGTGTAACAACCCTAGATTTTTGTGTATATTTTAATTTCGAATTTATTTCATTTTGAAATTATTTTAAACTTGTTTTATTTCAAACATTTCATTTGTAAAAATAAATTTTGACTATTATATGAATTATAATTTCAAACTGGTATAAATTGAATATTTTCCTGTAAAATGGAATTGTGGTCAAAACTGGTCAAACTTCGACTTTTAAAGTTTAAATTTATATATTTAAATTCTTAAACTTTATCTTTTATTATGAAATTAGATTTAATAAATAGAATACTGCTTTTCGTTTCGTTGAAAATGGAGTTATATTGTGAAAGTTATGTATATTTCAATATTGAGTACAATTTGTTTTATTTAGCAATCTTGTCTATTTTAAATTATATAAATCATATTTTTCTTTGTTATATTTTAATTTTAATATGTTTTAATTTCCTATTTTATGTTTATTTTGTCTTTTAATGTTTTTAAAGTGATAATAAAATTTTTTCCAAAATTTACTGTATTTATTTCCTATTTTAAAGGTTGTTTTCTATTTTTCTACTATTTTCTTCATTTAAATTATATTTAATTAAAATTTATATATTTATTTTGTTAATGTATTTTTTATTTTATGTTATTATCTTTGTTATAAATATTTTTACAAGTCCATATAAATTTTCCAAAGTTCATTCTGTGTATTTTCCATTTTTTTTAGACTAGTTTGCAATTTTGTGCTATTTTCTTATTTTAACCTTATATAATTAATAATTATTTATATATATTTTATATTTTGTTATATTTTCGAATTTGTGATTGAAATTATTATTATTTCCAGTAATATAAACTTATATAAATATATTAGTTGAAATTTGAAAGGTTTTAAACTTTTAAAATTCCAGGGTCCTTTTGTCTTCCGACCTTTCACTTTCTCAACTCCTTTCTTTATGATTTTTGGCCGTACCTCACTCTATCTTTCAGCCAACTTCTCTTTCATGTTTTTAACGAAAATACTTCTCTTTCCCCTCCAAAAAAATCACGGCTCCATTGTGTTCAAGGTTTGGTAAAAATTATCATCTTCTTCCTTTGTTTTTATGATTTTTCTATTGAAATTTTGCATATGCTCTCTACTTCATAGCTCCATTCCTCCTCAACCAAGCTTTGTCCGACCACCACCACCCCCTTCCTATGACCATCACCCATCCTAGTAACCCCCCTCCCTAGGCCGAACCAACCCAAGGCCAAGATCTACACAAAATCCACCAAAAACAATCACAACCTATCACCTATTGCACTAGCCTAGCCTAATTTATCATCTCCTCCTTCTACCACCATTAGCCGCCACTACCTCCACACCTCTGGCCCGACCTCCACCCTCTTCCATGTCACTCACCACCTTCTGGAGCCACTGGCCATGACCCATGACTTCTGGCCAAACCAAACAAGAGCAAACAAATGATGTATGTTGCATAGTTTTAGCCTTATACACCTAGTTTTATGCACCTAACTAAACCTACCTTCAAAACAAATGTTGGCCGACCACTTGCATACCCAAACCAGACCTATAGCACTCCTAGGCTGAGCTAAACACCTGTATAAATGAAGTACATGAGGTAGAGAGAAAGTGCAAAGAAGTTGTTGTTGTTTTGGGTGTTGAATTCTATGTTGTTTGATGTTATATTTGTGTTGTAACTTATGTATGTATATATTTTTGAGTGTATATGTTATCAAGTCATATAGCTTTGGCTCTCCACTCTCAAGTCGTTGCCGTATTTTCATGCCTTCGTAGTGTCTGTATTGTTTGCTTTGGTAGCTATCTCCAGCTCTGAACATGTGAGTTATTCTCACCAGACAATATGTACATATATAACTAGTAAATTGACCCCTTTTGAATCTGTAAAATGCATTATCATGTTACACCTGCTATATTATGATTATTATATGATGTTCACCCATGCTTAAACACCTGTTATAACATCTGCTACTGTTATATTATGCTGTTCAGTTATTTTTATCAGTTTATCACACTGCAAGTTCCCTTTAGATTAGAATCACTACGGGTTGAAATGATACATACCCGAACGGAATTTAGAATAGGAGAAAATCGTTATGGGCTGAAATGATAGGACTGAATGATTTTCAATTATTTTCATTTACTTGGGATTGCGTGTTTGAAATGATCAAACCCGGGTTTTCTTTGTAAATTACGGGTTGAAATGATATATTACCCGTATCACTTTACCTAAGCTAGAAAATGAAATACAGACCCGTTGTTAAAATATGTTTTTATAAATATTTTAAATTATTTTAGAAATGTAAATATTATAATAGTTTGATTTCAATTTGATTAAAAATTATTTTTGTAAAGCATTATTGATTTTCTGAAAATTTATAAGTGAAATAAATAAATGGTAAAGTTAGGAAATCTGAAATGTAAGTTATTTTGGAAATTATAATTTGGTGATAAATGGAATTTAAATTAAATACTAGAATATGATAAATTTATGATATTTTGAATTAAATGAATTAAAAATGATTTTTATAATATATTAATGATTTTTGAATAAAGTTAAAATGTGAAATGAATGGATATTTAAGTTGAAATTTTGAAATATAACAAAATTTGGAAATTTGTGAATTTGGCTTAAAAGTGAATTTTAAGTTAAGTAAATAAAAATGAAATTAAGTTATATTTGAAATTTAAACTTAAGTGTTAAGTTAAATTTAATTTAATGAATTTAAATTTAATGTTGGAATTTAATAAGTGAATTATCATTAAATCTTGATTTTTGAATGGAGATTTAACTTTATAAAATCATGAATATCAGGGTATTTGAATGATTATTTTAAAAGTGAAATTATAGGATATTATAAGTTAAAAATTATTTAAATATAAAAATATAATTGTTTGTGAAATTATACTTAACATTTGAAGTTAATTAACTGCATTTCTAAAATGCTATTAATTCTAATGTAAATGATAATACAGTATTTGTAAATGCTGTAGTGGATAATAATGAACCAAATGGCTAAGTTTAATTAAAGGCTATTATAGCATTTTTGTAAATGTTATAATTGTTGGATTTAACTAAGTTTTATTGAAACTGATGTAACTCTATTATAGCATTTTTAAATGCCATCTTTTGTTAAATTGAACTATTTTGAATGTAACTTTCTGTAGCAATTCTAAATGCTGCGAAAGTTGAATTTCCATCTGTTTTAGTAAATTAAGTGAATAAATGAATTTTGAAAGACTAAAATTTTGAAAATTAATAATTTAATTATTAAATATAATAACTTCATTTTTTGATTTAAAAAGGAAGTAATTTGTTTCGAAATATAAACTATTTTGAAATGTGTTTCGTAATGGTATTTAAATTAAATAAAAATGAATGTGGTTTGGAAGATATTATTTTTTTGATATTTTGCAATGGATTTTGAATGATATTGAATTTTGAAATGATATTTGATTTTGAAGTATAAAATACCATTTTGAAATTTTAACTACGGGATGTATTTAATTTATAGTTTAACTGATTCTTAAAGGATGGGCGATCCCAAGCATCCTTTAAGTTAATGTGTATTTCTACTACAGTTCACTTGAGTTGGTTTACATTATATAAGTATATATTGTCCTGACTCGAGTGTTCTGTGTTTTACTTTACGCTCGGGTCAGCCTGAGTATTTATAGCTTAGCTTTGGATTTCTTTTCTGGAGCTAGGAATTGCTGGAGATTCTGCTTGTCTAGTTATCTATCCCTTCAGTTTCAGTTGTTCTATTTCAGCTTTGGTATTTATAAACTGTTATGTAATTGAGATTTCTATTGTATATGTTTTTCAGACTGATATTATGTATTATGTTTTGAGAGTTTGTTATAGTAGCTTCATGAACTACTATGGTATTTAAATTTCCGATGCGAGTTATTATGATATCTCTGTGTCTGTGATTCTATGATTGTATTTCATTTGCTCCAGAATTATTCACAATGCGATTTTTTGAGCAATTCAAGTCCGGCATGTATGGATGCGAATGGTTGAAAATATCGGGTTGTTACAACAGCCAACCTCTGTGCTAAAGATTCAGACAACTTCTATACAAATGAGTCTTCCCTGTGGCAGGTAAAGACTGCTCCTCAACCACTTCTAAAACTGCTTCCAGAGAAAACACCTTCAGAAAATATCCAAGGATACTGCATCTCATCACGCAGTTATCAAGATATCATCACTTATTTCTGTACTTCCGACAGATCCAAACTCAAGAACAATTCGCTCACCCGAGCGAAATCCAAATTTACACTTCAAAGATAAACTCCGAATCTTTAAATGATTTCCTTCGGATATCAAAGAAATCCTTACTCCAAACTACAAATCTCACTCGAGACGGTTTTAGGTCTACAGTCTCGACCAAAACTTCCAACCTCAAACATATGGAACTCTTCCATCAGTGGTAGTCGTGTTACACACACACACCACTACTCCATCTACCTCTAAAACTTTTATTGGAAATTATGTACAGATAACCCAACAAATCAGGTAGATATAGATACATATAGATATATAGTTATATATAAAAATTACAAGTACGCTCTCTCAAGAAAGACACCACTCCAGAGCCTAGGTATTCACTCAACCTAATGCTCTGATACCAAATGAGACGACCCGACTTCCTATCTCCAGGAAATCGCATCATCAATGAAGAAAGAAAGGGATAGAAGAAGAAAAGAAAGAGAAAGAAGAAAGACAACAACATCGGAGAACTCACAGCGGAACGAATGAAATATAATATATCACATAAAATATTACATAGTATCTTATTACATCGGAGTACACAACTTACACAACAAATATTAGACAGTTATAAACATTTGTCTAACTATACAACTCAAGTACAACAGAAATAGATACAACAAACACAGCGAAATCAATATATATTTACACGTCGAAGCCTCCTGCTCCATATATCCTCCAAAATTCGTTAAGCAAACCTGAATCACTTAACTACTCATACATAATATGAGTACCCAAGATTTTAATAAAACAAAAAATAAACACTCGGGTGAGACAGAGGTCTGGTGTGAGTAAACGGGTTATAATTGCTTAACTTTAGAAAAACCTTTGAAAAGAAAAGGTATCACGTAAGACTTCCCAAACATAAACATGGAAAAGTTTTTACCTTACGCTAACCAAAACATTTGATAGGAAATCCAGTGATGATATTATAATAGTGTCTAGGGTTTTCAAGTAAATAAGAAATAGTCGTTACATGATTAAATTCCAGCTACAAGCCCCAAAAGTGGGTGATACAATCAAAACCGTAGGGTCTCGTAGGAAGAATGGGTTTCCATCAATGGCAGGGCTACTGGGGTACCGTCCGTCACAATACGTGGCCTAGATCAATGTACCGTAGAGTACGCCCGCTCCCATGCAACACAAGGCCGGAATCATCCCTTGCTGGACAGTCCTGAACAAGACCACCCCGTAGTTGGCACAACCAACCACACACTAAGCCGAAATAGAAAGGGACCTCTAGACAGGGGTAAATCTCACTCTCAAGTGGGGGCTACCCACGAAGCCTTGCTGCACCTCCCCTGTTTTAGCCATTCCCAATTGATGAGGCTTGAGGTTACGATTACCTTTATAGAACACATCTATCTTAGAATGCTCATCGTCCACTTGACGATGTTCTGAAAGTATTCAATCCATACAAGTTCGTTCCGGGTTCGAACGAAACCGAAGGCACTATCTCGTCGCACTCATTTTGGAATCACCCTCAGAGTCAACGACCATAGCCCTTGCACTCTAAATCACCATCTCGAATCTATAAGCACTATTCCGTCAACTCATTACGGAATCACCCACAGAGTTATACTAACGTATAGCACTTACACCTTGAGTCTTCACCGAGCTCCACTTGGAATCACGACCTAACGTTTAATTGGAATCGATGTGGTTTTCAGATTATCCAAATATGGAAACCCGATCCCGGTCTCATCGAAACCAAACGCCATTTTAATGTCCAAGTTGTAATTAAAGGTTTAAACAGTTAAACTTATATTCGGGATGAAATATAAACAGATAGATGAATCATATTATCACAATAGATAATTCATATCAACATTCATCTCACAAAGCAGCATATCACATATCAGATATATCCAAATCATCCAGTATCAACCAATATCAATCATCCAATATCAATCACCAAATATTGATCATCCAATATCAATCAATCAACCAATATTAATCAATCAACCCACATTAATCAATCATCCAAAACAGAATTGATTATCTCTTAATCAATTGGATTACCATAATCCTTCTTCATTAATTATTATTCCAAATAAATAAATTAATCATCTCTAATGATCTTCTTTAATTAATCTTCCTTGATTAACTATACTTTAATTACAATCAAGTAATTAACCTTAACCATATATAGTAATTAACCTTTAATTACTATCATTAATTACAATAATTAATGATCATACATTTACTTCATTAATTAATCAATTATAATTAATTACATTAAACCTTAATTAATTAAAATTAATTAATCACACTTACATTAGTCACTTATATTAATCAACCTTGATTAATTAACAAATGATCCTTATTAATTAATAATTACTTTAATTAATTAAATAATTAACTTATAATTAATCATTCTATTAATCATAATCAGCAATTACAATTTGTAATTACTTATCTTAATTAATTAACTTCTTAATTAATTAACTTCTAATTTAATTATATTAATCCTTGATTAATTAATCCAATTAATTAATCTTTAATTACTTCATTAAGTAATTATTAAACAATTAAATTAATAAATAAATCCTTAATTAATTACTTTATTAATTAATTACAATTTTAATTAATCACAATTAGCGATTAATCTTTAATTAAACACATTTTATTATTTAATTAATCTCATTAATTAATTAACTAATTAAGTAATTAACTCTTTAATTACTTAACAATTAATTATCTCTAATTACTTCATTAATAACTCTTGATTACTTTCTTAATTAATTACCTTAACAAATAATTAATTCCATTATTAAATAATCCTTAATCTTTTAATTAATTAATTACTTCATAATCAATTAATTTAAACAATTATATTAATCAATTCTTCAATTGATATCATTAAGTGATTAACCAATAATCACTTCTATTAAAATACTACATGAGTAATTACCATTAATTACTTCCATAAATAATTAACTTCCTTAATTACATTCAACAATTAACCATTAATTACTTTATTAAGTAATTACACTTAATTAATCCATAATTATGTGATTATTTATAATTAAATAAACAATTACCTAATTATTTAAAATTAATTAAACAATTAATTAATAAACTTATTTTATCTAAAATCCTTAATTAATTAAGAAAACATTATTCTTAATTAAACTTTACCAATTACTAAATCATATTTAATTCAAGTATTCTTAAGTTAATAACAAAGATAATTTTACCCTATTTATCTTCAGGATTAAATTATTTGAATTTAATCAAATTTAAATAACTTAAGAAAAACTATTTAATTTGAATTACAAAATTAAATCAATAGTCTTATTTGAAAATAAAGCATTAAGAAATTTATTTCAAAATTTAAAACACATTGAATATCTAATTTAAATAAATTTACAAACTTTGTTATTAAAACATTGCTTAACAATTTACTTAGAAACTTTGGTTTAAATTCAAACATTTCCTTTTTAAATTTACATTCAACTTAAATGAAGTTAGTTACCTCAAAAAGAAATCATTTTTAAACAAATTTCAATTTAAAATGAATACCATTAACACCCCTTTTAGAAATTTAACTTTATTTCAAAACATTGACTTTTAAATTTATAAACTTGTTTACTTTTATAAACTTGTAAGTTTATCTCTTTATAAACTTGAACTCGATGTTAAACATCAGCAAGTTCTAGTTTGTACTTTCATAATATAACGGCACTTAAGTAAAAGCAACAACCCAGCATCGAGTACAACACCCAGTTGCCCCGAGCCTACCCCGAGCAAACCCAACACTAACCTTCTTCGAGTCCGATGCGGTAAAACACGATAGTTTCCCCGAGTTCAAACGTCTTCCCAAACGTAACTCCCCCCCAGTGCACAGACCAATCACGGTGCACGCTGCACCACCATCCAACCCACCTCGACCATCGAGTCGATCGCCGACATACGCCATACGACCCCTACGACCATCTCCTCCACTCAGATCGAAGAATAAGAAATCGAATCGAAATTTCACTCTCGAGCACGAAAACTGCAGGAAGAACGATCACCAAAAACCCTCAACGCCGATCACTTCCTCACCGTTGACCATTGCCAACCCCACCATCGAGTCGCCATACCCAAGCACAACATCCACCCCAAAAGCGATCAACTCCGGTCACCAATCCCAAACACAGTAGCCTCTACAAACAACCCGAAAACAACACTATGCTAAACCCTACTTTAATCTAATTCGAATAATTCTATCATTTAAAAAATTTAATTGCATTTTTCCTATAATCTATAACTTACATACAAGCCACGATCCAAGAATCAAATCAAATTATTAGGTATAACATCCACAGTTCATAAAAATTCCCAAATCATTCAAACCAAAAATTCAACTTAAATACACAATTAAAAATTATGATACCAACCCTAAAAATCATAACTTTCCTATTGTAATTCAGTTATACATTCAAAACTAGAATTTGAAATCATAAATTTTTGCCCAAATTACTGTAAATCTGAAAAATATGAATAACTACTTCATTTAAAATCCTATAACTATTTTTAGATGATAAATCACTTGATTACAAACAATTTTCATTTACAAATCACAGTCCAATTTGTATTCAAAATCAAGTTATTGAATTTAAAAAGAAGAAACAAACCTGTATAACAACAGTATACATATACAGGCATTCACTATATTTTTTTTATTTTACTTTTATTTTACAAATATACATTCAGGTAGGCTAAAATGCATTATTAAACTCAAATCCATTTGCATGCAACATTCAATCAAAAATTAAATCAAAACTATCTTTAAAATAGGATTTACTCACATTTTCAATATGCAGGGACATAGCAGTTTTGATTTTTCCTTTCCAGGCTTGAAAAACTTTGCAGATCAAAATTTTCTTTTGATTCTTGCTGATGAAAATCCCTTTTGCATGCTTTTAATTTGTTTATTAAAAGTTGAAATTGCTGAGAAGACTTGAAGTTGGAGGTTTGTTGAATTGCAGTTTTTACTACCAGATTTACTTCTGCTTTTGGTTTCAATGTCAGGTTTTGAAAAAGATTTTTGTTTTGATCTTTTATTCGTGAAGAAAGAAAAATAATTTGAGAAGAAGATGAAAGATTGGAAATTCAAAGAGAAACAAATTCCCTTATGTTTAAATGAATCATGTTATGATAATAAATTTTTTAAAGAAAATAAAATTTAAAGGAAGACACTTGTCACTTAAGTATCTAATCTTCTTACATGTGTTTATTAAGGTAATTAACATGTTTACACATGTCTTAAGCAATTTTTAATAAATTTCTTTTCATTTAATTTAAATGTAATATAAACTTATTTATCAAATTTACTTTATAAATAAATATAAGTTTACTTTTAAAAGAAATATTCTAACACTAATAAAAATGCAAATAAATGTTATTAAAATCTAACATTTATATTTATCATTTATAACCATTTTATAATAAGCATTTTTAAAAGAAAACAAAACAAAGCTTATTTTAAATTCTTTTCAAACCATCATATTTAAAATAAATAATAAACTTATATTTTAAAACAAATGAATAAATCTTTAAGTTAACTTTTGAAAACATTGATTCTAAAACAAAGCTTCAATCTACAATATTCATACATTATAAATTATCAATTGATTTAATTAAATTTCAAAATAACTCAAATTATAACATATGCAAACATATATTACAATTTGAAAATTCATCTTAATTTAAAACAAAAGATCTTCTATTCACAATATATATCAAATGTATATATTATGAACAGAATAAAATTTGATTAGCTTTGAAAATCAATTCTTATCCATTTCAAATTATTAGAAAGATATTGATCACAATCATCAGATTAAATATTTATTAACCTTAAAAAAGAATAAATTTATCACTTTAAATTAATATTATAAAAAGAATTATCAAATCAATTTAATTATTTATGCAGATTATTAAATTGATATTGGCCAAAATTCCGGGTCGTTACACTAGTAGTCTATACCGTAATGTCTCCAGATCGAGAGGCTACCAGAGGATACTCCATAGGTATGACACAAATCAAACTCGTACAAGGCGCGCTAGGGTAGGTGACACGGCACAACTTGGCAATGCCAGGGTACATATACCAATTACGCTTCCGGAACGGTGGTAACACGTAACAGCTACTACCGCCCACCTCGAGCCACACCCCCAAAATCAAAAGGGCCCCAAACAATCACAAAGTAATATAATGGTATCGAAGGAGTGTGTCCGATAAATGGTACTACCTTCTTAGCCCGTCAATCGCTCATGTTTTAGCCACCTTATGCCAACTCACGGGAGTCGGGTTCACGTATTTACCTCAAAGGAAATGCCACCATCCTACTTCATTCTGGATCTCCACTACGTACATGGTTGTTAAAGTGGTTTTTGGAGTTGGAAAAGAGTATGACAACTTCCGATCCCGGTCTCTTTAACAACCAATTTTTATTATAACACGATGGTCATTTCAAAAATAGTTCGTACTTCAAAAATCAAATCATTTCATTTCCAAACTACATTCCTTTCAAAATAGTTTATACTTCGAAACCAAAACCATTTTTATTTCAAACCTATATTCAAATCAAAATAGTTTATACTTTTACAACCAGAATATAATATCCATTTCAAACCCATATACATACGATATCATTTTCGTTTTAAAAACCCAAATCAATATGAGGTCATTTTTATAAAACCCAAATCAATATGATATCGTTTTTATAAAAAACCCAAATTAATATAATATCATTTTTATTTCAAATATATCCTCTTTCCAAAAATCATAGCACTTCAAAACTTATAATACTTCGAAACAAAACACTTCAAATTATAACATTTTCAAATCATAAAACTTTGAAATTCGTAACTTGGAAACATAACTGTCATCTTTTAAATGGTTCAGATATTAAAATACTTTATTTAATAAACATCTTCTTTAATTTCGCAAATCAATTCCAAAACAACTTGAATTTCCAAATTTTTTTATTTAAACCAAATCCTAAATCAATAAATTTCAATACAATTCAGTTTTCATATAAACTATTCCAAATTATATTGATTTCACGACCGATTGATCCACAAAATAATCCCTTTCAAATTTATTATATTTCAAACCTTAAGTATTCAACAATTTCAAAACTAAGTTTGATAATTACAATTCAGCAATTCAATTTTCTATTATTTAGTTTTGAAATATTTTACTTAATAAATCCGTTATAACCTAAATATAACCCAAATTTCAAATAGCTGAATATTTCTTCAAATTTGGTTATACTTGAAATATTCATTTAAATCACTCTAAACCAAAATCAAGTTATAAGAATCATACCTTTTAAAGCCTCAATTTTATTTAAATTTCAAATCAAATTAATTCGGGTATAATTCTTAAATAATTTAATTCAAACCAATTTCATATTTATCTTCCAACCTTAATTTTATTTAAGTCATTATAAACTCTATATACAATATAATTTAAACAGATACTTAACCATATTACAAAAAAAGGTCAAATTTTATTATTTAGCTTATTTTATGTTTCAAAACAAATTTATACAGAGCTAAAAAAACAAATAATAAAATAACCATTATATAACTTCAAAAATCAATATTTATATAACCCATATATTTCTTCACAAAACCATAGAAATCATTTCAAAATATTTTTATATATAGACCACGGTGTTTGTATATAATTTTCTGCCCTATAGTCAAGTGATACAGATATTTATCATTTTAATCCGTAATTTAAAATAAAATATGGTTATATATCATTTCAAATCGCAATCCCGATTGATATAAAATGCATAACAACTTGTAGTTTATAATAATATAAAATACAACATCCATTCATCAAATAGCAATCATCAACCATTTATCACAACCATCATCCAATTCAATCAACGACATCAACATATAACAGAAAATAAATAATAGGCATTTACTGACAGTTTATATTCAATAATAAATTAAATACTATTTAACTTGCAGTTTATATTCAATAATAAATTAAATAACTATTTAACTGGCAGTTTATATGCAATAATAAATTAAATAACTATTTAACTGGCAGTTTATATGCAATAATAAGTTAAATAACTATTTAATTGGAAGTTTATATGCAATAATAAATTAAATAATTTTTTAAATGGCAGTTTATATGCAATAATAAATTAAATAACTATTTAACTGGAATTTTATATGCAATAATAAATTAAATAACTATTTAACTGGCATTTATTTGCAATAATAAATTAAATAACTATATAATTCAACAAATTCAATTCTAACCAAAATGATGATTAAAATATGCCAAACAATCATAAATAAATTTCTAATCACATTCAATCTAACAAACATAAGAAATTTTAGAAGTTGTGAGTGGGTTAAAACACTCACCTTTTGAATTTAAATTGAATTTAAATTCAATTTAAACCCAAAAATTGGACAGTCTCAGAATCCTTCCAAACCAGCGCTAAAATGTCTGGAATTCCAATACGAATCTAGCGGAGAAAACCGTGCGTAAAACGGACCTCGTACATAAAAGTTAATCGAGTTAGATGTTATAGAAATTAAAATTGAAAATAAATAAATTAATTAGGTAAATTACATGCTCCTTCCACGTCACATGCTACGAGCCATACTCCAGACCAAAATGCACATAATCGCGAAAAACTAGGCAACCGTACGCGCGACCACGGCTGCGCCCCTCGCGGCCACCCAGGCTTGCCGACGACGCTCCCTAAGGCCGCGACCACGAGCGATGGCCGCCCTATCACCATCGATGCCACGAACCTTGCAGCCGTTGCCAACAATCACTAACCCTAATCAATTATTCCCCTCAATCCAACCGTCATACCACCAGGTGAACACCGCCGATGCGCCCCCTCGGCGATCTCTACACAACCCCTCAATCGATTTGATGATCCATCGCAGTTGATTACGATGCAACGGACGGTCGAGAATAAACGAGCCAATTCCGTCTATACAGAAACCTAGATTGAGAAACTGACACAGCGGATTTAACTTTGACGTGCTAATAATGTTTTGATACTAATTTGGCGTAGCTTTCTTCCTCACGAAATGATTTCGTGTCAATTAAACTTGATAGAATGATAAAAGCCCAATTCCGTTGATCGTGTCGATGCCGGAATGTAGCTATCTCCAACCCGTTGATCTCGCAAGATACCGCGTTGAAAGATCTACAATTCGATCGTTGATCACTCGCAAGTGATACCGAGAATTGGCTTCTACTTCGTTGATTCGCACACGAATAACCCGAAGAAGGAAAGATGAAGGACAACACACTCAACTTCAACAATGGTGGCCAAAAGCAAACACAAATTTTTTATTCAAAATCAACTCTCTTTACAAATGACATCACGCCCCTATTTATAGGAGATTACAACTCAACACAGCCGACTTAACAACAAACGACTTAACAACACCACGCGACATAACAATACACGACCTAACATTACAACATACATGCGACTTACAAATCACCACACATGCGACATAACATTAAACGACTTAAAAAAATTACAACACACTCGACTTTACAACATACGACATAAGATCCAGCGACTTAAGAAATCAGCATAGGTTGAGCGACTTAAGAGAACCACGGCATAAGCTTCAGCTGCGACCTAAGAAATGCGGCTTATGTGAATCAGCGACTTAACAACAATGCGGCTTATAGAAGAAAGTACAGCTTCATGCGACATAAGGAAACAATGCAGCATAAGGTTGAGCGACTTAAAAAGGAACGACTTAAGAAGATAGCGGCATAAGTTGCAGTTGTTATAACTCGCTAGGTCGTTGCATCATCCTTCACTACATAACTCGCATAACTCATTAGGTCGCTCAGGTGACTCAGGCATGGTGTTAGGTCGCTCGCATAACTCGTTAGGTCGCTCAGGCGACTCAAGGCATGGTGTTAGGTCGCTCACGTGACTCAAGGCAAGGTGTGTTGCATCATCCTCCCCTGGTTGAAAAGAATTCATCCCCGAATTCACACTTTCCTCTTCATCGACATGCTTATTGCCATGATATGGAATCAAGTGTTTGACGTTAAAAACGTCAGCAGTATGGATATGATCCGGCAATCTCAACAGATAAGCATTCTCATTAATCTTCTTTACGATCTCCAAAGGACCAATCTCTCTAGCAGCTAGCTTGTTGTAAGCACCAATAGGAAATCGATCCTTAGTCAATACCGCATATACAAAATCTCCTTCTTTGAATTCAACATGTCGTCGTTTGATATCTGCGGATTGCATATATTTCTCATTCGCCTTAAGCAATCGTTCCTACACAACCTTGTGGCATTCTTGCAACTCATTCACAAAATCACTAGCTCGTTTGATCACTCCTTTCTGTTGTAGTACTATAGATAAATCCAATGGTCCTTTAGGAATTGTCGAGTAAACGACATGGAATGGACTGAACCCAGTGCTATGATTAACTGCATGGTTGTGTGCAAACTCAACTTGACACAGCATGGAATCCCAACTCTTCAAATTGTCATTCATGAGGCATCTCAATAGATTACCCAGGGATCTATTCACAACTTCTGTCTGTCCATCCGTTTGTGGATGATGAGCGCTACTAAATTTCAGCTTTGTCCCGACCATTCTCCATAGAATCATCCAAAAATGACTCAGAAAACAAGTGTCTCTATCTGATACAATAGATTCAGGCAACCCATGAAAACGATAGATCTCTCTGAAGTATAACTGTGCGACATTAACTGCATCTGTCGTCTTCTTGCATGCGATAAAAAGTACCATTTTTGAAAATCGATCAACCACCATAGATAGAATCATTGCCACGTTGCGTCCTTGGCAAACCCAATACAAAGTCCATACTAACATCCACCCATGGCTTAGTAGGTATAGGCAACGGCAAATATAAACCTGCATTTGTCGCGGTCCCCTTTGAAACTTGACAAATATGACACCTCTGAACAAACTTTTCAACTTCTTTCCTCATTGACGGCCAAAAATAAGACTGTGAGATCAACTGCATAGTACGGTCGCGGCCCACGTGTCCTTCTTCATGTAATTCCTTGATAATTTTCATTCGTAAACTGCAATCTGGAATACACAACCGATTTCCTTTGAATAGAAAACCATCAACCGCCATATATCCATCCATGCTTCCCTGCTTGACTTTGTCTAAGATCTTGGAAAAATAAGAATCTGATGTAAGCAACTCTAGAAGTAAATCAAAACCCATCACCTCTACTCGCATGGTTGTTAGTAAAGTATTCCTCCGACTCAATGCATCTGCGATGCGATTAGTTACTCCAGACTTATGCTTGACGACGAATGTAAATTGCTACAAATAAGCTATCCACGATGCATGCCTAGCTGCAATTTTATTCTGCCCTTGTAATGCTTCAATGCTTCATGATCCGTATACAAAACAAATTCTTTGTGGAACAAGTAATGTCTCCAATGCTTCACAGCCTGCACAATAGCATAAAACTCCAGATCATAAGTATTGTATCTCATCTTTGCTCCAAAAAGTTTTTCACTGAAATAGGCAATTGGATGACCCTTCTGACTCAACACTCCTCCAATTCTAACTTTAGATGCATCTGTATGTAACTCAAATAGTAACTGAAAATCTGGCAACACTAGAATCAGTGCTGAGGTTAAAAGTTCCTTGATTTGCTCAAAAGCAAATCCGGTCTCCTCCGTCTATGAAAAGTGTTTTCCTTTCATACAATCGGTAATAGAAGCCATCACACTACTAAAGTGCGGTATAAATCTTCGATAAAATGAAGCTAACCCATGGAAACTTCTGACTTTCGTTATAGTTTTGGGCTTTCGCCAATTTCTGATTGCGGCTACTTTACTTTGGTCCACTTGTATCCCTTCCTCAGACACAACATAATCCAAAAATAAAACACTTGGCGTCATGAACACGCATTTCTTTGTCGCTGCATAGAACTGTTCTTGACGAAGAATAGTTAACACCTTTCGCAAGTGTTGAATGTGCTCCTCTGTGCTGGCACTATAGATCAAGATATCATCAAAGTAGACTACTACAAACTTCCCGATGCAAGGTCTGAAAATTTGATTCATCGCCCTCATAAATGTACTTGGTGCATTAGATAGACCAAACGGCATTACCGGCCATTCATATAATCCATCCCGAGTCTTGAATGTTGTCTTCCATTCATCACCTGGTCTAATGCGAATCTGATGATAATCACTCTTAAGATCGATCTTCGAAAAGATTGCAGACCCACTGATTTGATCCAATAGATCATCAAGTCTTGGCATAGGAAATCTATATCTGACAGTTATTTTGTTGAGTGCCCTGCTATCTGTACACATTCTCCATGAACCATCTTTCTTCGGCACTAACAAAGCTGGTATAGCACAAGGACCGAGACTCTCTCGAACACGCCCTTACTCAAGCAACTCCTCAACCTCTCTCCTCAACTCTTCATGCTCTTTCGGACTCATACGATAATGCGGCCTATGCGGTAAAACAACACCTGGCACTAGGTCAATTTGATGTTGTATATCCCTCAATGGCGGTAATTCCTTGGGCAACTCCACAGGAAAGACAACTTCAAATTCATCCAACACCGGTCTAACCTCCGCAGGAATTTCAACATCTTCATTTGTTTCATACCCAATCAACATAAACAATTTAGCACTATCTTTCACTTCTTCAACAAACTCTTTCGTAGATAATAGACTAGTTGATTCCACCTTCTTTTCTGACTTGCTTTCACTTTGTTCACGTTTCTTAGGAACTAAGGTAATTTGAGTTCCTTCGAACATGAAACTGTAGCTGTTGGTGCGACCATTATGTTGTACAGCTCTATCATATTGCCATGGTCTTCCCAATAGTAAGTGACGCACATCCATATCTACAACATCACACCATATATCACCTTTGTACTTCTTCCCAATAGAAAATGTAACAAATTCTCGTCTTCCCACTGTCACTTCTCCGCCTTTCTTTAGCCATGCCAGTTTATAAGGTCTAGTGTGTTTTTGGTCTTCAACCCTAACTTCGTAACGGCTTCTTCAGAAATAATGTTATCACAGCTTCCCGCATCAATAAAAAATCGACAAACCTTTCCCAAGATAGTACATGTAGACCGAAAGATATTGCTTCTTAGCCAACTAGAATCATTCTCATGCTTTGGCACTAGACAAGACTTTCTTATCATCCAGTTACATCCTTCATCTCCTGACACAACTTCTTCATCTTCATCAAACTTCGATGGTTGAGAATAATCAACTTCAGCTTCCATATCCTCATACTCACATTCCTCTGCAACTAATGCTCTCTTCTTTGGCTTTGTACATTCAATACTCTTATGACCAAACTCTTGACAATTATAGCACTTGATACTGTCATTGACCTTTGCTTTAGCGGCTTCTTTGACAATTGGTTTACTGAATGCCTTGGAAACATTAGCACTGCTACTAGCACCCTTTTTCTGGTTGTTAGAACTCGTAAACACACCACCTCCTCGTCTCCCTTGTTTCTTCCAAGCTAAGGCTTTCTGATGTGCTTCGGCAACACACATTGGATTAAACATATTAACCATGTCTTGAATTTGTGTTCGTAACCCTCCAATATATCTAGCCGTTAGTTGTTCCTTTGTCTCCATAATATCATTCCTTGCGATCAATTGATAGAATTCATCTGCATAATCATTCACTGTCCTCGTCCCTTGTCTCAAATTCTGCAAACGTTGATACATAAGAGATTGATAATTGTACGGCAAGAAAGTTGCTTTCATCATCTTTCTCATCTTCTCCCAAGTGACAACTTTTGATTTTCCCATTCTCTCCCGAGTTAGTTTAGTTTGTTGCCACCAAGCCATAGATCTTCCCCTTAGTCTTGTAGCAACTAATTGAACTCTGTGATTCTCAGGAACTTCTTTGAATTCCAAAATTTCTTCAACATTTGACAACCAATCAAGAAATTCTTCTGCTTGCGTACCACCTTTGAATTATGAATTTCCATCCTCATACCCGATTCCCATTTAGGGTCATTTTCTGAATCAAGATATTGATTTCATACTTGGCCTCGATTTCGATAATGAATACTACCTCCATCACCATCCTCCTCAAAATCAAATGTATGTCGATATCGATCCCTACCATCTACATCTCTACGATCATGCATGTCCCTTCTATCTTGTCTTTCAGCATCACGATATGATTCATTCTCAAACCCACGTTGAGTTCTTTTTTCTTCATTTCGATACCCATGGTGTTCTCTTCTCATTGGAACTGATGATTCTCTCCTATCTCGATAAGACTGGGGTGACATCCTCCTTTCATCCGAAACCGATGGTGAAACCCTGTTTCCACTATGGTTCGAAACTGGTGACGTTCTCCTTTGACTTTGGTTCATGTCTTTCATCAATTTCTCTAATTTTTCAATACCCTCATTGAACTTTTCATTGATACGCTGCTCCATCTGTTCAGCTTCTTGTCTTCTATACACATCTTCAACATTATGATAGCGATTAACACGTCTCGGAGGCATGATTTTCAAACAATCTCGTTTCTTTAACTCGGCTCTTACTTGGCTCTGACTCGGCTCTAACTTTTGTTCGGCTCCGACCTAATTTGTTTTAACTCAGCTCCGACTTAACTTCAACTTGATCTTGCTTAGCTCCAATCCGGCTTTGATCTTACTTAGCTCTGTTCTGACTTTAACTTGGCTCTGACTTAGCTTCGACTCTAATCTGGCCTTGATCTTACTTAGCTCCGATACCAAAAAGTGACGCAGCGGATTTAACTCCGACGTGCTAATAATGTTTTGATACCAATTTGACGCAGCTTTCTTCCTCACGAAATGATTTTGTGTCAATTAATCTTGATAGAACGATAAATGCCCAATTCCGTTGCTCGTGACGATGCCGGAATCTAGCTATCTCCAACCCGTTGATCTCGCAAGATACCGTGTTGAAAGATCTACAATTCGATCGTTGATCACTCGCAAGTGATACCGAGAATTGGCTTCTACTTCGTTGATTCGCGCACGAATAACCCGAAGAAGGAAAGAAGAAGGAGATCACACTCAACTTCAACAATGGTGGCCAAAAGCACACACAATTTTTTTATTCAAAATCAACTCTCCTTACAAATGACATCACGCCCCTATTTATAGGAAATTACAACTCAACACGACAAACTTAACAACAAACTACTTAACAACACCACACGACGTAACAATACACGACCTAACATTACAACATACATGCGACTTACAAATCACCACACATGCGACGTAACATCAAACGACTTAACAGAATTACAACACACTCGAGTTAACAACATACGGCATAAGATCCAGCGACTTAAGAAATCAGCATAGGTTGAGCGACTTAAGCGAACCACGACATAAGCTTCAGCTGCGACCTAAGAAACGCGGCTTAAGTGAATCAGCGACTTAACAACAATGCGGCTTATAGAAGATAGCACAGCTTCATGCGACATAAGAAACAATGCGGCATAAGGTTGAGCGGCTTAAAAAGGAGTGACTTAAGAAGGTAGCGGCATAAGTTGCAGTTGGTATAACTCGCTAGGTCGTTGCATCATCCTTCACTACATAACTCGCATAACTCATATAACTCGTTAGGTCGCTCAGGTGACTCAGGCATGGTGTTAGGTCGCTCGCATAACTCGTTAGGTCGCTCAGGCGACTCAAGGCATGGTGTTAGGTCCCTCACGCGACTCAAGGCAAGGTGTGCTGCATCAGAAACGAATCATATATTTGACTTGCACACATTGAGAGCTTCAAATCCATATATAATTCGATGCAGTTTGAAGAGATTTAATTTTCAGCTTTGGATTTGATATGAAATTGCAATTGGAAATTTTGTTTGTTTGCCATTGAAAATGAAGGGGAGCAATAGGAATTATACGTACAAAAATGATGAATAAGAAGTAGGCTAGGGTTTATAACGAGGTATATATATGCAAGGCTGAAATTAGAATGGATGGACATGATTGACATACGCGTTGAACGATAAAATAGCCCGAAATGCCCATTCTAACTCCGGAATGAAATTGGGTCAACCCATATATCAAAATAGATGTTTTAAAATATTTTAAAATCAATGAAATAGGTTTCAGGCCCAAATTCCATCGTATGAAGAAGTTATGCTAAAATCAAATTATTTTAGATTGATTTCAATGCATTTCGAGTCCGTATGATCAAACAACAAGTCCAATCGCTACGAAACTTATAATCCTACAATAACTCATCGTTACAGATCCGATGAAACTGATTTCGTCAAAATCCGATTCAATGGCCAAAATGGCTATTTTACTATTAATTAAATAAATTATTATTAAATTAAAATAAATCACTTTTCTGTTCAATTATTATTATTTCAATTTCTATAATTAACAAATTTTATCATTTTGACTTCTTAAACAATTACAATACTTTAAACAAATATATATGTCGATTAAAGTTGATTAATCCATCAATTTCGGTGTTAAATTCCAATTTCATTAAATTCAAAAATTATAAATTAAATTTTCAATAATTCCATTTAACTTGAGCTTTCATCCTATTATTTAATCTATCACTATCAAATGGATTGAATTAATCTTGGTTCATGATTTATTACAAAATATTCTCAAATTCTCAACCAAATTTCCATTAACGGAATATCTAATTATTATATTCATTTAATTGCAATTAATCCAATTATTATAATTTAAATTCCAATGAATTAATAAATCTAGATTTCCATTCCTTTTATTCAACCAATTTCATATATTATGAATAGGGTAAACGTTATTCCCCATTATTAACTAAATTTACATTAAAAAAAATATTTAATTTAGATTTATTGTGATTCTTACCAAATTTAAATTAATAGGCTAAAAAAATAGGTAACATAAAATATTTTTTACCATTTACTTTTAATCACACTTATAAGTTATTATTCCCAAACAATTGTTACCATTGTTTACGTAACACGAATTTCATTCAATCATCATTAAAAATACATTATTTCATTAGTTAATTAAATATTCTTATTTATTTTCAAACATTCGGTTGATAACCAAGCATAACATTTTATAATACCTCGATTGATTGGAATCTCATTCGAGTTTTTAGT
This sequence comes from Allium cepa, assembly GCA_030765085.1. Classification (NCBI taxonomy): domain Eukaryota; kingdom Viridiplantae; phylum Streptophyta; class Magnoliopsida; order Asparagales; family Amaryllidaceae; genus Allium; species Allium cepa. The sequence goes on from CM060931.1 coordinate 377,504,148, forward strand.
AATTCACATAAATTAACATTTTCAACTCCCTGTAATAACCCAGTATTTTGTGATTATTTTAAATGTTTATTTTAATTATTTAAATTGAAACTCCAGAATAAAAAACTTTATTTTATTTATTAAAATGAATAAATTTTGTTATTTTAAAAGTATATTACGATTTTGTGCGAATTATAATTTCAAACCTGAATAAATAGAATATTTTTCAGAAAAGTGGATTTTCGGTCAATCTGGTCAAACTTTGACTTTTAAATTTAAATTTAAATATTTTTATTTTTGAATTTTATCTTTTATTATGAAAATATATTAAATTTAAAGAATACTACTTTTCGTTTCGTTGAAATCCGATTTATATTGTGAAAGTTATGCTTTTTACAATATTGGGTGTAAATTGATTTATTTAATAAAATTATCTATTTTAATTTATATAAATAATATTTTATTTTTCATATCATGTTCTAATGTGTGTAATATGACACGTTAGATATATATTTTATTTTTAAAACATTTTAAAGTGATGTTATAATTTTTCCAAAATTTATTGCATTTATTTCCTATTTTTAAAGGCTAGTTTCTATTTTTCTGCTATTTTCTTCATTTTAACTATATTTATTTAAAATTTATTTATTTATTTTTGTGAATGACTTTTTATTTTATGTTATTATCTTTATTTTTAAATATTTTCCAAGTCCATATAAATTTTTCAAAGTTTATTCTGTTTATTTTCAAATTGTCTAGACTAGTTTTCATTTTTGTGCTATTTTCTTGTTTTTATCATATATAATTAATATTTATTTATTTATATTTTGTATATTTGTTATATTTTCGAATTTTAACTGAAATTATATGTATTTTCAGTTATTTTAAATATTGTAAAAAGAAATAGAGAAATGTGAAAGGTTTGTGGCTTTTTATTTCCTATGACCTTTTATCTTCCCACCTTTTCACATTTCAACCACATCTTCATAACTCCTCATTCCTTCAGCCGACCATCATTTTTCTCATTCACGTAAACATCTTTTCTCCTCATTTCTGAAAGAAAAATCGGCCTTTGCTTTAGAGAAAAAAAAAATGGTAAAATTCTTTTCTTTTTCATGTTTTTATCTTGATTCACATAGTTTTGCACTTGCTTTCTTCATCTCTTTTTGGCTTGACCTCTCTCCTCCAATCCCTTTGCTGCCTCCACCATCACCACCTCTAGACAACACCTCCTTCAGCCCATCCCCATGCCATAGTCGTGCCCCTTGATGATGTAGATCCACATAAAAATGCACAAACACCACCTATATCCAACATAGCCTAGCTACAATTGTTCCATCACCTCACACACCCCTTGGACGCCACCTACACCACCACCAGCAGCAAATTCCTGACCTGAAACCACTGCCATGCAATCCTCCAGCCCTCTGCAGACCTGGCCGTGCCCATGATGCCTTGGCTGAGCCCTTATGTTGCTTAGAAATCATGTTGTTTTACCTTGTAGTGTTAGTTCATCCTTATATATTTTGTACACCATTTTTGCTATGCTAGGACAACCCATTTCAAACCCAAACCAGATCCAAATACATGTTTTGGTCATGCATTTCAGATCTATGGCTGAAGCATAAGTGGTAGAAATCAAGTGCAAAAGCTTTGGTTTTGTTTTATGCATTCATTCCTAGCATTGTTTATGTATATTTGAGTTTGAAACTTATGCTATATATATCTGTTTTGTTTGAATGTATCCAAGGCTATTAATCTTTGGCTCTCCATTATCAAATCATATTCATGCTTTCGTGCCTTCAAAGATCTTTGTTGTGTGTATTTGTTTGTCATCTCCAGCTAATACATGTTAGTAATTCTCACAAGACGTTTTGTACTTATATAACTAGTAAACTGACACCATTTTAATCTGTAAAATTATATCATCATGTTATAACTGCTTATATTATGATCATATAATGATCACACCTGTTATTACACCTGTTATATCATATATTACTATTATATTATGCTGTTATGTTGTTTATATCAGTTTATCACACTGCAAGTTCCCTTTAGATTAGAATCACTATGGGTTGAAATGATACATACCCGAATGGACTTTAGAATAGGGGAAAATCGTTATGGGTTGAAATGATAGGCCTGAGCGATTTTCAATTTATTTCATTTACTTGGGACTGTGGGTTTGAAATGATAAAATCCGGGTTTTCTTTGTAAATTACGGGTTGAAATGATATATTACCTGTATCACTTTTCCTAGTGTAGAAAATTATATACAGACCCGTAGTTATAATATGTTTTTCTAATTTTTTTTAAATATTTTAGAAATGTAAAGATTATAATATTTTGATTTAAAACTTAATTCAAAATAATTTTTATAAAGTATTATTGATTTTCTGAAAAATTATAAGTGAAATAAATTAATGGTAAAGATAGAAATTTTGAAATGCAAGTTATTTTCGAAATTTTAAATTGGTGATAAATGAAATTTAAATTTAATATGAAAATATGGTAAATTTATGTTATTTTGAATTTAAATGAAATTAAATGATTCTAATAATATACTAATGGATTTTGAATAAAGTTAAAATGTGAAATAAATGAATATTGAGTTGAATTTTGAAATACAACTTAAATTGGAAAATTGTGAATTTTGTTTAAAATTAAATTTTTGAAGTTAAGTAAATAAAATGTAAAATAAGTTATATTTTGAAATTTGAACTTAAGTGTTAAGTTAAAAATTTAATTATATAAATTGAAATTGAATGTTGGAATTTAATAAGGGTATTATTATTAAATATTGATTTTTGAATGGAAATTTAACTTTATAAAATCACGAATTTAAGGAAAGGTAATTGATAGTTATAAAAGTAAAAATATTTGGTTTTATAAGTTAAAAATGATTTAAATGAAAAATGTAATTGTTTGTGAAATTATATTGAATATTTGAAGTTAATTAACTGCATTCTGGAAATGCTATTATTTCTAATGTAAATGATAATACAATGTTTGTAAATGCTGTAGTTGATAGAAATGACTAAATGGCTAAATTTAATTAAAGGCTATTATAGCATTTTGTAAGTTCTATAATTTTTGAATTTAACTAAGTTTTATTTGAAATTAATGTAACCCTATTACAACATTTTTAAATGCTGTCTTTTGTTAAATTGAATTGTTTGAATGTAACTTTCTGTAGCATTTTTCTAAATGCCGCGAAAGTTGAATTTTCATTGTTTTTAATAAATTTAAGTGAATAAATGAGTTTTGAAAGACTAAAATTTTGGAAATTTAATAATTTAATTATTAATATAATAACTTCAATTTATGATTTAAAATGAAGTAATTTGTTCTGAAATATAAACTATTTTGAAATGTGTGTTGAAATGGTATTTTAAATAAATGAATGTGGTTTGGAAAATAAGATATTTTGAAATTTTGAAATAGATTTTTGAGTGATATTGAATTGTGAAATGATATTTGATTTCGAAGTATAAAATACCATTTGAAATTTTAACCACGGGATGTATTTAATTTATAGTTTAACTGATCCTTAAAGGATGGGCGACCCCAAGCATCCTTTAAGTTATTGTACACTACTACAGTTCACTTGAGTTGGTTTACATTATATAAGTATATATGTCCTGACTCGAGTGTTTTGTGTTTTACATTACGCTCGGGTCAGCCTAAGTATTCACAGCTTTGGATTCTCTTTCTGGAGCTGATCTTTGCTGGAGTTTCTGCTTATCTACATTTATAAATATTTCTGTTTCAGCTGTTCTAGTTTATCTCATGTATTTCTAAACTGCTATATATTTGAGATTTCTATTGTATACGTTTTCAGACTGATATTATGTATTATGTTTTGAGAGTTGTTATAGTAGCTTCATGAACTACTATGGTATTTTAATTTCCGTTGCGAGTTATTCTGATATTTCTGTGTCCATGATTCTGTGATTGTATTTCATTTGCCCCAAATTTATTTACAATGCGGTATTTTGAGCAATTCAAGTCCGGCATGTGTGGATGCGAATGGCTTAATCTATCTGGTTGTTACACTTCCAGTCGAGTTATTATTTCATTATTAAATTACAAATTTTTATTTCCTCCAATATTAAATAACAAAATTTAATTAAATTAATAATTTACATTGGCGAAAATTTACGGGTCGTTACACTCTACCCCACTCATAACTTTTCGTCCCCGAAAAGGAAAAGGAGGGAAAGAAAGAATTAAGAAAAATGATATATCTTATTTAAAATATCAAATCTGTAAAAATTCTTTTACAAAATCAAATAATTTAAACAAACTATATCAATTTATAACTATTAAATCCTTTTATATTCAAGTAAATAAAGTCTGGATGTAACATCCCGCCCTTTTGTATGCTTTGAATCGACGATAAACCACATACATCAGACTTAAACCATACGAAAGGGCGAATTGTTATGGGGAGAATAAGAAAACCAGAGAAAGAAAAAAGAACAAAATAGAATCTTGCGACGGAACGATAAAATATAATAATCAAATAAACAATTCATGAAGTGGTTTTACCAAACATTTGATTATACTTATACAATACATATCAGAGTTACACATACCAGAGAATAATAAATAACAATGCAGTGGAACAAATGTGATGCAGTGGAATATAATAAATAGTAGTGATACGAATCTTCGTCTTCGATCTCCAAAATAAAGTCTTCAAATCTCGAAATGCTCAGACCGACCTGAGCGAATTGAAAGGACAAAACACTCGAGTCAGAACTAAAAGATCTTATGTAAGTTAAATCAACGGTAAAATATGAGTGGAACGGTGTCAGCGATGTTTACAAGATTTGACATCTCCTATCCAGTGTCAAACGTGAGTGCAGTAACTTAAGAGATGTTTGGGATTTACATCTCCTAAGGATCCGTTAAACTATTTACTATGTAGTAATATTTCGCTATTAAAATAATGACTGATAGTAAAATAAATTTACTTTTTAATAGCGTTAAGGGGTTATCCATATAGCCCTTAACACGTGATAGTGCCAATAGTCTATACAGTACCGTAATACCTCCTGATCGGGAGGCTACCAGAGGATACTCTATAGGTACGACACAAATCAAACTTGTACAAGGTGCGCTAGGGTAGGTGCCACGGTACAACTAGGCAATGCCAGGGTAGATATACCAAATACGCTTCCGGACAGGTGGTAACGCGTAGCAGCTACTACCGCCCACCTTAAGCCACAACCCCAAATCAAAAGGGGCCCAAACAATGACAAAGTAATACAATGGTATCGAAGGAGTGTGTCCGATAAAAGGTGCTACCTTCTTAGCCCGTCAATCACTCCTGTTTTAGCCACCTTATGCCAACTCACGGGAGTCGGATCCACGTATTTACCTCAAAGGAAACGCCACCATCCTACTTTATTCTGGAATCTCCACCTCGTATACGGTTGTTAATGTGGTTTTAGGAGTTGGCAGAGAGTATGACAACTTTCGATACCGGTCTCTTTAACAACCAATCGTTATTATAACGTCGTGATCATTTCAAAAATAGTTCATACTTCAAAAATCAAATCATTTCATTTCCAAACTATATTCCTTTCAAAATAGTTTATACTTTGAAACCTAAACCATTTTTATTTCAAAACCATATTCAAATCAAAATAGTTTATACTTTTAAAAGCAGAATATAATATCCATTTCAAACCCATATACATACGATATCATTTTCGTTTTAAAAATCCAAATCAATATGATGTCATTTCTATAAAACCCAAATCAATATAATATCATTTTTATAAAAACCCAAATCAATATAATATCATTTTTATTTCAAATATATCCTCTTTCCCAAAAATCATCGAAACCAAACATTTGAAATTATAACATTTTCAAATCATAAAACTTTGAAATTTGTAACTTTGAAACATAACTTTCATCTTTTAAATGGTTCAAATATTAAAATACTTTATTTAATAAATAGCTTCTTCAATTTCGCAAATCAATTCCAAAACAACTTGAATTTCCAAATTTTTTTATATAAACCAAATCCCAAATCAATAAATTTCAATACAATTCCGTTTTCACATAAACTATTCCAAATTATATTGATTTCACGACCGATTGATCCACAAAATAATCCCTTTCAAATTCAGTATATTTCAACCTTAAGTATTCAACTATTTCAAAACTAAGTTTGATAATTAAAATTCAGCAATTCAATTTTCTATATTTAGTTTTGAAATATTTTACCGAATAAATCCATTATAATTTAAATACAACCCAAATTTCAAATAACTGAATATGTCCTTAAATTTAGTCATACTTGATATATTCATTTAAATCACTCTAAACAAAAATCAAGTTATAAGAATCATACCTTTTAATGCCTCAATTTTATTTAAATTTCAAATCAAATTTATTCAGGTATAATTCTTAAATAATTTGATTCAAACCAATTTCATATTTATCATCCAACCTTAATTTTATTTAAGTCATTACAACTCTATATACAATATAAATTAAACAGATACTTAACCATATTACATAAAAACAGTCAAACTTTATTATTTAACTTATTTTATATTTCAAAAAAAAATTGTACATAGCTAAAAACCAATAATAAAATAATCTTTATATAACATCAAAAATCAATATTTATGTAACCCATATATTTCTTTACAAAACCATAGAAATCATTTCAAAATATTTTTATATATAGACCACGGTGTCTCTATATAATTTTCTACCCTATGGTCAAGTGTTACGGATATTTATCATTTCAATATATAATTTAAAATAAAAATATGGTTATATATCATTTCAAACCGCAGCCTCGAATGAAATAAAATGCATAACAACTTGCAGTTTATAACAATATAAAATACAACGTCCATTCATCAAATATCAATCATCAACCATTTATCACAATCATCATCCAATTCAATCAATAATATCAATATATAACAGAAAATAAACAACAGGCATTTACTGGCAGTTTATATTCAATAATAATTTAAATACAATTTAACTGGCAGTTTATATGCAATAATAAATTAAATAACTATTTAACTCGCAGTTTATATGCAATAATAAATTAAATAACTATTTAACTAGCCGTTTATATGCAATAATAAATTAAATGACTATTTAACTAGCAGTTTTTATGCAATAATATGTTAAATAACTATTTAATTGTCAGTTTATATGCAATAATAAATTAAATAACTATTTCATTCAATAAATTCAATTCTAACCGAAATGATGATTAAAATATGCCAAATAGTCATAAATAAATTTCTAATCACATCATAAATCAATTTAACAAACATAAGAAATTTTAGAAGTTGTGAGTGGGTTAAAACACTCATCTTTTGAATTTAAATTGAATTTAAATCCAATTTAAATCCAAAAATTGGACAGTCTCAGAATCCGTCCAAACTAGCACCAAAATGTCTGGAATTCCAATACGAACCTAGTGGAGAAAAGCGCGCGTAAAACGGACCTAGTACGTAAAAGTTATTCGAGTTAGATGTTATAGAAATTAAAATTGAAAATAAATAAAAATAATTAGGTAAATTACATGCTCCTTCCACGTCACAGGCTACTAGCCATACTACAGACCAAAATGCGCACAATCGCGAAAACCTTGGCAACCGTACGCGCGATCACTGCTGTGCCCCTCACGGCCACCCAGGATTGCCGCCGACGCTCCACGAGGTCGCGACCACGAGCGATGCTCCGCCCTATCACCATCGATGCCACAAACCTTGCAGTCGCCGCCAACAATCACTATCCCTAATCAATTATTCCCCTCGATCCAACCGTCATACCACTAGGCGAACACCATGATGCGCCTCCCTCGGTGATCTCTACACAACCCCTCAATCAATTTGATGATCTGTCGCAGTTGATTACGATGCAACGTACGGCCGAGAGTAAACGAGCTGATTCCGGCTATCAAGAAACCCAGATTGAGAAAAGAATCATATACTTGACTTGCGCTCGTCGAGAGCTTCAAATCCACATATAATTCGATACAGTTTGAAGAGATTTAGTTTTTGGCTTTGGATTTGATTTGAAATTGCAATTGGAAATTTTGTTTGTCTGCCATTGAAAATGAAGAGGAGCATTAGAAATTGTACGTACAAAAATGATGAATAAAAAGTAGGCTAGGGTTTATAACGAGGTGTGTGTGTATGTGTGTGTGTGTATGTATCTGCAAGGATGAAATTAGAATGGATGGACAGGATTGACATATGCGTGGAACGATAAAATGGCCCGAAAAGCCCGTTCTGACTCTGAAACGAAATTAGGTCAACCCATATATCAAAATAGATGTTTTAAAATATTTTAAAATCAATGGAACAGGTTTCAGGTCCAAATTCCATCAAATGAAGAAGTTATGCTAAAATCAAATTATTTCATATTGATTTCAATTAAATTGATTTCAAGGCGTTTCGAGTCTGTACGATCAAACGATAAGTCTAATCGCTACGAAACTTGAAATCCTACAATAACTCACCGTTAGGATCCGATGAAACTGATTTCGTCGAAATCCGAGTCAATGGCCAAAATGTCTATTTTACTATTAATTAAATAAATTAATATTAAATTAAAATAAATCACTTTTCTCTTCAATTATTATTATTTCAGTTTCTATAATTAACAAATTTTATCATTTTGACTTCTTAAACAATTATAATACTTTAAACAAATTTATATGTCGATTTAAAGTTGATTAATCCATCAATTTCGGTGTTAAATTCCAATTTCATTAAATTCGGAAATTATAAATTAAATTTTCAATAATTCCATTCAACTTGACCTTTCATCCTATTATTTAATCTATCATTATCAAATGGATGGAATTAACCTCGGTTCATGATTTATTACAAAATATTCTCAAATTTTCAACTAAATTTCCATTAATAGAATATCTAATTATTATATTCATTTAATTGCAATTAATCCAATTATTATAATTTAAATACCAAGTGAATTAATAAATCTAGGTTTTCATTCCTTTTATTCAACCAATTGTCATATTATGAATAAGGTAAACATTATTCTCCATTTTTAACTAAATTTACATTAACAAAATATTTAATTTAGATTTATTGCGATTCTTACCAAATTTAAATTAACATCCTAAGTAAATAGGTAACATAAAATATTTGTTACCATTTACTTTCTATCATACTTATAAGTTATTATTCCCAAACAATTGTTATCATTGTTTACATAACATGAATTTCATTCAATCATAATTAACAATATATTATTTCATTAGTTAATTAAATATTCATATTTGTTTTCGAACATTTAATTGATAACCAAGCATAACATTTTATATTACTTCAACTGATTGGAATCTCATTCGAGTTTTTAGTAATTAACATAAATTAACATTTTCAACTTCCAGTCTAGTGAATATTTCATTATTAAATTACAAATTTTTATTTCCTCCAATATTAAATAAAAAAATTTAATTAAATTAATAATTTAAATTGTCAAAAATTTACGGGTCGTTACAATATGTCATCTCTTGGTCGTTATGGACGTTTAAACCGGGAGTCAGAGCATACAAACCACATCAATTTACATCTCGAACGTCATAGCATGAAGAAAAATATCTAGAAGGGACGATGATACCCTAATTAGGAATGACCCACTTAGCCTTGCTGCATCTAACCCTATTTCGGTCATTTCCAGTTGATGAGGCTAGAGGCAACGATTACCTTTTCATATAGCACGACTTCTTCACTTTGAACGCCACATTGTCATTCCACATTCACACGACTGATTTCTATAAACGTATAACTTCATGAGCTCGTATGTCTCGGGAAAGGGTGTTAAGCTGAGGGAAGGTGTCTTCTCCTCCGCCAAGTGATATACATTTATAGAGATCATTCATTGTGATTTAGAATGTAAGGTCAAACATTCGTCCATATTAGTTTGTTCTGGGACTAAAAAAAAACTAAGGCACTTTCCTTGGCCATTACTAAGAGAGAAGCCATTGTGGTTCTAAGGTTTTTCATAACATAGAGACCACTGCTACAATAAGTGAATCAAGAGTTTATCTCCAACTAATCAACAAGTGCTCCTTTGTTATTATTTGTCTTAATATGTCCTTCTTCAAACAGCTTCATTTTTCGAACATGTAAATTGGTTCGAAGTGGTTTACGAAGAGGAATCACCCAAATCCAACCCCGATTCCTTCAAAATCCAATTATCGATAAAAGGTGAATATGAGTATACATGATTTATTAAATCTCTTTTCACTTTAATTCTTTTTAGGTGATTTAAAAATATTTTTCTTTTGTCTTAGAGTAATCCTAAGTAATTCATTCTTTTTCTTTGGATAATATTTCAAATTTCCTCACTTAATCCTCAATCCAAATTACTTAACTTTTAGATAGGTCAAAACAATGTTATTTAAGATACCGCTTACCGTAAAACCTAAAATCAATCTTAGCAAACATTATTGAGTAAATAGGATCATAGAAATCATTCTAATTTTACTCAACATCAATTTCCATATTCAACAAGAGCCATGGGTAGAATAATGATGAGATAACCTTTTAAATTCCACGAATAGGATGAATTTCCTTTTCGGATTTTAATAACAAGTACAAAAAGATTATCTCTATGCAATCCAAGTTGTAGCTTATTCATTTTGGAGATTAATCCTTTTATACTTAATTGCTTTAATTTTGGAAAATAGCAATTCTCTTTTATTTTGGAAAACTTAATATAATCTTTTAGAGCATCCAGGTTTTCCTTTCGATCTATTCCATCCCTGGCCTAAGAAGAGAAATCAAAGGACATGTAAGTTCAGGGCACTACTTGCTCCATCCCCAACCTTAGTTAAACACCTTGTTTTATCTTCCTAGATCTCATAGGCGGAACAATGTACTACTCGTTTCCACATACTAAGTTATCAACTTTATTTTGGAATTGATTATAAAAATTCCAAATTATCGTTTAAACACTTAATTTTCCCTTTTAAAACATTCATAATAGATTCTAGAAAAAATCGTTACATTTAAACTTATTTCCCAAAAGCTATACAATTCACATCATAAAAGAGCCACGGAAAGTGTTATATAAGCTTATTTGATTCAGACAACTTTTTAATTTTTGAACATTCATATTTTCCACTTCAAATCTCTTTTAAATTATTTAAATAGATTTATCAAATTGATTCCATATTTTTCCATAATTAAAATCGTTCATTTAAACAGATTTTACGTTATGGTCACTTAACTACACCAGCGCGATTTTTCTAGAAAATTGATTTGGACATAATTCAAAATATACTTAATGAAATTTTGATTTTCTTTCTTCGTTTAGAAGATATGGATATAATAGTCTAGAATTTTCATATCCCGAAGAGTTCCGAGCTATATTCCACTCTATACACTCATTTGAACTTTTAGGCGTGAAATCGCGAACTACCGTTGCACGACGCGCCTAGTTTTAATTTATTTATCAATATATTAAATAATGTGTTCAAATTGAATCTTGTTGCTTATAAAACCATTACAAATCATTTTAAATCAATATTTTCACCTTTCAAAGTATTTAAAATGTATTTTTAATATTTCCATATTATAATATTTTTTTATTCCTAATATTTTAATATTAAATTTTAAATTCCAATTTCAATTCAATTTCAATTTGAACTTCAAATTCAACCAAATTAAAACCTAAATGTCAATTCTAATTTAAATTTCAACCTTAATCTCAATTTCAATTTCCAAAATCGATTTCAGTTTCACTATTCACCTCAATTTTAATTTAACTTTCCATTTTAAATCTAATCTTACTTCTAGTTTCAAATTCTCTTTTATTTCCACTTTAATTTTAATTCCACATAAAAAGAGACTTATTTTTCCAAAGTATATCATATCACCAAAATAGGGTCTTATTCAATAAAGAGGATAATTAATCAATATGAGCGTAATCGAGTTAACCTTTTTTACTAACATAATTATGGTCCGTACACAAGCTAATATGATAAAGAATCATAGCCATAACCACTTGCAACTATTTAAACATAACACAAACATTTCCAACCATCCATAACATAAAACGGTGATTATCTAACATAACCATTTAACTTTGTAATTAGTTTAAATCATATAGCGATAATTTTTTTCTCACCTTCATATCCACTCCGTCAATCTTTTTGTACGCTACATGCTTCTCGAACTAACGTGCTATTTTCGAATGTCTCGAATTTGCCGCTTTCATTTCCTTCTCTTTTTTTTCTTTTTTTTTTCTTTTTTTCTTTTTTTAATTTAGGCCGTGGGTATTTTGGGAGGAGGTATGGGCTTGGACCATGGATAGGTAGAGGGTGTGGCCTTGGAGTGGGATATGGTGGAGGGTGTGTGAGTTTGAAGCTTGGGTAGGTGGTGTGGGAGGCTTGGAGGAGGCGGGTAGGTGGTGTAGGTGCTTTGGCTGTTGGGTATGGAGGGGGGTACGGCTTTTGTGGAGGTGGGTAGGCTTTAGGGTGGCTGGGGTTTGGCTTTGTGGGTTGTGTGCGTGGGTTTTTGGCTTGGATATGTAGGCTATAGGGCTTTGGGTGAAGTGTAGATGGTATGGCCGAGAGTAAAGGGGGTTTTAGGTGGAGTAGGAAGCGTGTAGGGTGGTGTGAAGCTTGGTTTAGGTGGATGAAGTTATGAAAGTAGAAGAGAAGTTGGATGGAAGGGAAATGGAAGTGGAGAGGATGAAGAAAGTGAAGAGAAAGATAGAGAATGAAATGTGAATTTTTTTGAGAAATGTGTGTGCTATTTATACTTGAGTTTTGTAAGGTAAATGACACAAATACCCTTGGCTACTTTTTGACTTTTGTTTAAGCATGAAATGAAGTGCATTAATGGTGAAATAATGGTAGGATGTAAGTTTATACTTAATGGAATGATTATGCCCCTTTTTTGTAAATTTATAAAATGTTTAGAGATACTTTTGCTTATTTTACATGCATGAAGAGACTTGGCATTAATGAGATAAGATCCTTGGATTTGAAGTAATAATGATGTTGTACCTTTTTCATAAATTAGAAAATGCATAAATCCCTTCTTCCCCTTTTTCATAAGTGATATGACTTGAGTATTATTGGTAAGGAGATAGGTTATTTCTTTGTATGATAATGATGTTTAGTATAGATTTGTTTATAGGTTTATGTCAGATCATGTTACTTTATTTTTTTATACAATCTTTCCCAATGTAAACTTTTGTCTTGTATGCTAAATGTATATTTGCTTATAGTTTGTAAAGGTGGACATATTCATATATGTATGTTAGGAAATGTATCATGTTGCAACAATGTAGTGATAATTGTTTTGGTTGAAAACTATGTCTTTGTCGACAAATTTCACATTAAAATTTTGAATTTTTGTTAAAATATATTTTAAAGTAAACCAAACTTAAAAATGAACTTTTTTACTTATTTGAATGAATTAAAATATGTTTATTCATATTTTAAAACATATTTAAATAATATCAAAATCTCCATTTTTACACTATATGTAAAACTGACAAAAAGCGACAAAATTTGGATAATTTTGTAAAACGATTATTAATATACTTTTAAATCTTTTAATACACTTCTATTATCTTCATTAAGTGTTTTTTAATAAGATTTATCTTTTCAAATAAATATTTAAATCTATTTATTTAAGCATTTATTTATTTTTAACAAAACTTAACTTTCGTTGATTTGTGATAAAATCCAAACTTATACTTTTTAAATTATTAGCAATAAGAATAAATAATTTCTCTATTATGATTTGTCATATAACTTATTTATTTAAGTTTTAAGACTTTTTAAATTTAAAATAAACAAACTCTCATTTTCGAAGTAGTGAAATTATGGGTCGTTATACATTTAGTTCCATAGTCTTAGTTTAAGGGGGAGTTATGTAGTTTAGGCTTAGTTTTTGTTGATGAAAAGGGGAAGAATTATAAAATAGGATAGTTAGAATTAGACTAAGGGGGATTTAGTAGATTAAGGAGGAGTCGTTGGAATAAGGAAGAGTCAGAGTATAATCAGAGTTTGGTGGACTATATTTTATAAACAGAGGTTGTCATAATCAAAAAAGGGAAGATTGTTAGTTCCTGAGATGATGGTTTTGATGAAAAAACCTTAGGACATGTTATAAAATATAAATACTAATATCTTTGTCTAGATATATATGTATATGCAAGGGGTGTGTGTGTGTGTGCAGGCATTGAGAATAAAAACTGTAAAGTATAGATATTCAAGACTGACGAATTCAAGATTATAGAAATCAAAACTGAAGACTTATGTGTATCAAGATTATCAAGAGTTTAAGAGTTCAAGATATTGAGATAATTAATAGAGTCTAGATTTATGTTAAAACTTCATAATAGCACTAAAATCTTTGTTTGGATTTTAATTGTGGAATGAAAACCGCCTTCTCACTTTACTAGTGGGATGGAACCCATGACCTCTTTAGTGGAACATAACCCGTGACTTCTCTAGTGGAATGGAATCGATGAAATTTTCAAAATGACTTATTTTTAGATTTTTTTCAAAACTATCTTTTTAAAAGACATCTCTTTCTCTCGGTTTAAATATTTTAGCCTTAATTCAAAAACTATTTTTAATCATATTAGTTTCAAAATCATTTCTTGTTTTTAAACTATCTCTTGGTTTTAAAGTTATAGCTTTAATCTCGAAATATTAATATATTTAGTTTTTATTACTTTTACATTTCGTAAGATAACATTCCAAAGGTTTTTATAATCATAAAGTATATTCAAAATAGTTTACAAAGTTCTAAGATTGTTTCGACAAACTTTAGAAGGAAAATCTCTTTTAAGACAAAAATCAATTTTCAAAAAATACTAGGGGATATCAACATGCCTACACCCCCCATGTCGATATGATAGCCATAGATTTTAAAATTCAGATTATCAAAAGAGATGAATTTTTACTATAACCTTTCACGAATGGATATGGCTGTTGTTCTTCTATATATGCGAGTAGTTTTCTTTGAATTTTCACTTAAGATTTCTTTGTTCTCTCCTCTTTCTCTTACATTCTTATTTTCAAACATTCTTAACAAAACTTACCCAAAAACCTAAGTGAATCAAAATCGATCATCTCTAGCTTGATTCTCTACCACCCTCTCTCAAAGATTTCAGTGCTATTCAGAGTTATAGGATCATTTGTAATCAAAGATCGAAAGATCGAAGTGTATCGAGTCTCTCTCTATCAAAGTGTGATGGGAAATGGTGTGATTGTGGCTCATAAATAAATTGGATGTCATTTTATCCCGTAAATCAATTAAGTGATCTTGTAGCTTGGTTAAATCAAGAGAGTTTTCCCTGGACTTGAAGACAGGAGGGTGTATCTCGTGGACTTGGAAGCGAGGTTGTAATATCGACATTATATTTGGAAAAGAAATCCGCACAACAAATTGTGTGGGACTAGATGTAGAGTTACTTCGAACCAGTATAAAATTCTGATATGTTCTTTCCTTTGCTGCTTTTATTTACTATTTGCATTTGTGTCTAGTTCTGTGATTGTCTTTGTGTTTGTGAATTGCATCTGTTTGGGTTTAATTTGAAAAGATTTCAAACGGAATCATAATTTTTTTAAACACTATTCACCCCCTCTCTAGAGTTAATTCTTCCTTAAGATCCGTAATCCGCATTTCCTACACAAACTATTTCAGTATAAAAGTGTTTGGTTATCATAAGGTAAAAATCTGTCCGCATTTATATGTAGATGTGGTCTTATGAGATACCCTTCATTTTAATGGTTTTTAACTGACATTAATTTATATATCGAGTATCTCATGCTGGTTTATCAAGCCTGGTCCAAGTATACTCAGGTCAGATCCGAATAGTTTCAGGTTTAGCTGAAGATACTTGTAGTTTCCAAAAGAGAGCTAGAGATCTTCATCTACGTATGGACATATTCTATTATCTGTAGCACCTATTGCATTATTTTTTATATCTTTCAGCATTTGTAAGGATAGAGGATTTATAACTGTCTAGGTTGAATCTAGGTTAGACTCAAATCTTGTATTCAAAATTTTCCGCTTTAAAGATTACTGTTGAAATAATATATGTTATTTCATTCATGTGATATTTTGTTATATCTTTATTTTCTTTTTGCCCTGACACTTGGGCATTCCGGCACTTGTATTCACGGCACGTGAATACTGAAGTTGCATTAATGTCGACTTTTGAGGGTCGAAAATCCTTGGCCGTTACAGATCTCTTTGTCGATTACATTTAAGTAACCCCAATTGAATATGAAATCCAATGACATCCATTTAGAAGAACGGATTTAGTAGAAACAAGCACTGTTCTGCTAATTAAGTTATATTGGACATCTGTTTGGTAGAATATATCGTGGTTTTGCCAAAATTTCCCAAGTAGATTATGTGGACATCTATTTAAGTAGAATAAAACACATTTTGCTATTATATTAACTTGGATATGTGTTAGCAAAACAAATCCTCGTCTGCTATTTGGTAACTTGGGCATCACCTATATGTTATTGATTATTGGTTGTCGATTCCTTTTACATATCTTATTTCAATGTAAATACTCATGTTATAACTTGGAATGTTGAACTCAATTAAAAATGAACCATAGTGGTTACTAAACTTCTTTCTGATTCCACGAAGTCAAATATTTTATTTTACTCCTTTTGAAATGATTTAAAGTTTATTATCATTTTCAATATGATATTTAAAGAAAAATTTAACAATTATTTTATTTAGATGTTTGAAGTTAATTTTATACTTTTTAAATGATTGTTTAAATCATAATTATGTTAATGTAGTATAAAAATAATCAAATGAAGAATTTTTATATAATATCTTTTTTAGTTAAAGGTGTCTTACATTATTGATTTTATCAAAGGAACTTTATGGATTAAGATTTATTAAAGTAGTTTGGTTTTAAATAAGGAAATTTTATGAAAAATGGTTTTGAATATTTATAAAGGAAGTTTTCTAAATGGTTTGAATATTTATAAACTAAGTTATATAAATGGTTTTGGAAATTTATAAAGTGTTTTAGAATGGACTAAAAAATAAGTAAAGGATATTTCATAAATGAAAGAGATTTATTAAAATGATTTATTGAAGAAATTTGTAAAAAAAAATTGAGATAGGGTTTTCTCTTAACTGACCTTCTTAATTTTGTTAGTGTGGATATTGTTCCATGCTAACACCGAAGGTTGGGGTTATTCTTATCTTTAATTTAAGTGACATTTGGTTAATCCTTTAATATGATTTAAAAATTAGAAATCTTTCACAAATGTTTTGTAAATATACTTATGTTAGTAAGATAAGTGTATGAATATTTTGATAAACATTTTGAAAAGAAATTTTAAAAATGAAGATTTTTTTTTAGGCTTAGTGGTTGCTATGGGTAATTGAATCTATAGATTTTTATTCATGTGTGAATTTATTAATTAAATAACCAACTATCAAAATTGAAATAGTTTTGGCTTAGGAAGTATGATTGTATATGCGAGTTCCCCGGTGAGGACTCGAATGCTTGTTATATACTTTCAGAAGAACCACGAATGAGCCAACCAAAAATTATTATTGTTGGTTTAGAGAAACAGAGAACGGATATGTTATCTAGAAACCACTCCTAACCGACATATGAGTTTCACATGGGACATCTTGAAGATAATTGAAGACGATGCTCCTTGAAGAGCCTTTGGTTTCATTCAAACCCAAAATGAACTTGTACAGATGCATGCTTGCATTGCATTTCTACCTAAAGAGCAGTGTCAGCATTCCTACATTGATTGTTAAATGTTAAGCGCATAACCTCTCAATCCTCATATCCCTGTAATAGTTAAAACATGATAGATGTGGATGGACTATGTGGGTCGCACCCATTAGTGTATGATCATCCCAAGATCTAGTGTCGATATCTCTATGTATGCTTTGAGGCCCATTTTTGGTTGTTAATCACTGCCAATGGGTGATCATATTAGGTACTACCCAGTTTAACGATAGCGGGTCCTTTGTTAGCAGAGGTTGAAAGGTTTGCGATCTCACTATACATTTTATCGATAGGTGTACAGATTTTCGAAAGATATTCCTTACCCTACCATTGCTGCAAATCCATTATCCAACAAGCGCCTTGGGTTTTTGATTGTATACCTATTTTTGCTGTCATACACACACAACACAGCTACTTGATCATTGGTATTTTAAAACACATAGACGTTATTATAAAATCACTGGATTTTATATAGAAATATTTTGGTTATCATAAGGTTAAATTCTGTCCTTGTTTATGTGCGGCATGGTCTTATGTGGTACCCTTAGTTTTAAAGGTTTTTATAAAGTTAAACTTATGTTTTACTCACACCAGACACATGTTTGATCTGAAGTTTTATTTTTTTTCCTAAAACTATTAGGTGCTCAAATTTGTATGAACAGTCAAATAGTTCAGGTTTCTACGGATGCGTTTTTGGAGGAGCTAAGAGCTGGTGGCTTTACCGATAACTAGTTATTTATCTTGTTTCTGCTGTGTCTTAAGTACTTTGTATTGGTTAAGTTGGGACAGGCAATTGTAACTATCCCAAGGTAGAAGTTGTATTGTTATGACTCTATTTATCATTTTGGAAATTATTGTGTGAATTTTTATGTTAATTAATATATTATTCCTTTGCGTGTGGAGATTCTGTATTGTTTAGCTTCTTCTTGTGTTCTTTCTTTTTTCCCCTAACAGTCTATCTTTCCGCCACATAATTATTCTGCAAGTGGATACCGTGGATGTATTAATGTAAACGTCTAAAAGTCGAAAAGGCGGGTCGTTACAGGAGTCCATGATGTTTTTTTATGTTTTGCACTTTAGGAAATTCCTTCATAGCCTAGCCATTACGGTAGAGGCTGATCAATTCGGGGACATTGTGATCAAGATGATAGCATTTCGTGCCACTGCATGCAATATGGAACATGGAACTAGGAGGCACCGCAACAAAGTAATTAGGCTAGTTCGAGTACATTGGGGTGAAATCTTACAGAAAGCATGAGGACTTCTCAACCTAAACTTTCCTCTGGCAAACCTTCTCTCTCCAAATTAGGTTTTGTTTATATCATGGTTGCTAGATTGGATGGTAGAACATGGTTGCATCCTTTTCATTATCACTTTTGCACTTATATAGAAGACTTTTAGCATGTTTAGAATGTTGCATACATGCCTATATGCATGACACTTGCATTTATGCTAGGATTAAGCACACCTATAGTGTATCTACATACATAATCAGATTGCACTTTTGGTTGAGTTGATGATTGTGTAGATAACATCGTTTTATAATATGGATGCTTAATGCGCATTACGATGTCCGCCCCTAAGGGATTTTGAGGACAAAATCCTTTTAAGGAAAGAGAATTTGACTCCTCATAGAAATTGATAAGAAATTAACAAACAAGAAAAGTATTGGTAATAAATGAATAAGAAGGCTAAATATGAAAATTTTGTAAATGTTATAATTTGACCATGAAAGTTGTGTCATTGCACTAATGGTGATTTTCTGATCAATTTCCATATATAATATTTTAAAAACGGAGCTCGAACAAAAAGATTTTGAACGTTGAAGTTTTTGAATTCAAAATAATTTAAATAAAATTCAAAATCAAATATATATAATTAATTCTTAAATTTGAAATTCTAAAAGAAACTGTAAATAAACTTGGAGGCTAAGTAAATAATAAAATAATTAGTAATGTTAAAAACTAATTAAAGTATTAAATAAATTAATCATACGACAATAAATATCATTCTCAAATAAGGTAACCGGTAGACTATTATTACCCATAACCCGTAGATCGGTAGCGGTTAATCACTGGAGTATGATGGTTGACCATTACTCTGTGGCAGTTAGGTTTATTTCTATACAATGAACTTTCTAGATCATATTATTTTAAATCGACTTAATTTCAACAATTCTGGTCCTTTTTGACAACTTTAATAAGAGCCTAGCCCCCTCACCTTTATAAAAAATTATTTTGGGATCCAAGAAAATATTTATCAGTCTCTGTCCTAAAAAATTTAGAAAATACTCTAGGGTTTCAAGTAAGAAATTTTAGGTGTTTATTATTCAATTTCCATTCTACCCTCCTCCAATCCCTAAATTTCTAAATCTAGTTCATATACAATTCCCTTGTAGTATATTTCAAAAAGGGGATATCTATTGCAAATTCCAAGGAAGGGCTAAGAAATTTTTATGGGCGGAAATCTTAGTTTTTCTTATTTTGGTTGTTGTAAAGTATAACTTGGATTTGATATATGCCTTTGGGGAATTTTATTTACGAAAGAATCATACCAAAATCCCAAACTTCCCTTAAAGTGGAATATAAATTCTTAAGCTAGAATCTCAACTATTACATAATAAAATAATAAAATTGTAAGGGTGTTGCAGTTTTAAAGTTTTACATTCTATTCCACTTCTTAGCTTTTTCTTTGTATCTGATTAACAGTTTTGAAAAGAATAATTTAGGAAATGCTGTGAAAGCTACATTTTCTTTTATTTGTAATTTGCACCGCCTATTTCCATGACTCAAATAGAAATTCCCCTTTTCAATTTAATATAAAGAAGTTGAATAGAGCATAAAGTATTTGAATTGTAAGTTTCAATTTACATTGATTCTACTATTTTAGTATAAAATAAGTTGGTATGAATTCTATTTTATACAAATCCGTTGACTGAATTGTGGATATTGGAAACATTGTATATTTTTTTGACATGGAATTGGACTTGTATAAATTGAAAGCTTTGACATTTAAGTGTTAGTTAATGATACAATCTTTGCATGTTTAGAAGTAAATATAAATACATATGTATGTATGTATATGTATGTGTATATGTTTGTACACACACACATATATATATGTATGTATGTATGTATGTATGTATGTATATTAGCGTAAATAACATATAGTTATAACGTATTGCTTACGTAGTTGACAACCTATTAACTATCATTAAATACCCTTAGGAGAGAAGATAATTGTAAACGTTAAATAAGAGTTTCTTATAAGGCCTTGATATGAAATGCGGTGAGATATGTGATAATATGTTAATAGAATGTTTTAAATTATGACCAAGTTATTGGGATGCATGGTCAGTGAAAAGCACATGAAAGTCTGTCCACCTAATATATCTACCAGCAGTGTGACTTTGGGGTTGATGTGAGACGTTTCCTTTAATAAGTACACATGGGGACGTGAGGTTAGTCCCAAATTCTGTAGGTTAAAACTACCCAGCTAATCTAGCTATCAGTGCCTATGTATAGTCTGACTAATGTGAGATGTCACAGTTTAGGCTACAGGTCATAACATTGAGGACCTGCTTCAGGGTTGAAGGTATTATATGGCTAATTGAGGGCTTGCCTCTTCCCTATGTAAAGTATTAAAAGGTTTGGGTTAGCAGTTAGGCACGTTGGAGATATCTCGGGAAGGGTCTACTTTAGGTTTGGAGTATTAAGTGGCCTGAAGAGATTTTGTGCAATGCCAGTTAGATAGTACCAGAGAGTAGTCCCTCTTGAGATTGGTAGTAAATGATAGGGACTGCCTAAATTGAGGTATTAAATGGTCAGAGTGTACCTAATTCCATTAAAAAGGTATTAAATGACTTTGGTGCTATCTCTTACAGTATTAGGACATTATTGAAGATGGATGTAGGTTATTGGGTTGAAAGAGTAAGGGTTATCAAATCTGATCGAGAAAGCCTTATGGCTTATAGTTGGAAGACTTACAATATACTTAGGATACATAAAAAATATTCTTATTCTAACTATATCACCTAAGCACTATGATACAATGGCTCAAGCCCATTTCTGGGCGCGTTGTTACATCTAGTTTTTTATTATGGTTAGTGTCCCTTTTTCCCGAATTAAGTTATACATACATACATACATACATACATACATACATACATACATACATACATACATACATACATACATACATACATATATAAATGTATGTATGTGTATATATATATATATATGCATGTATATACATTTGCATGTGTATATATATAACCAATTTGATTAATAATCTTCGTCCTTAATTAACTATTAGCGTTAATCTATGTTTGTTAATTACGATTATTTTCTTAATTACGTATATAAGTATTTATGATCTGAAATATTCAAACATTAATAACCTTTTCTTTTGAACTCCCATCATAGAATTTTACATATGAAAACTGATAAGAAAATCTCCCGTTGCACGCTTCATAGTTAAAATCTAAAATTTGTAAAAAATATATTTTCGGTATTGCTAATCATTATTTAGTTTCTTTCTAGTTAATTATCATTAAATTTACGGGTGTTACATTCTACCCTTAAAAGAATTTCATCCATGAAATTCCTTAAAGACTGAATCATGAATATAATGTGTAACCATTCTAAGCTATCCATCCAATTAGAGTACAACCAATTTTATAGTCAAACGTGTACAAGTGCATGGTGGATTACAATAAATATGATATGTATGCTGGATAAATCAAAATTAGCGCCTCTTACATGAATGCATTCTTTAAACGATTTTGAAAATATGGTCGAAATAACATATATATACTGGCAATTCTATATGTATGAAAATTTTAGAAGTAAAAATCTTTGGTTCCTCATCCAAATTTTCCCACACCTTTATAAATAGAAGTATAGTGCAACCAAATTTTCATCCAATCGCTACTATCTAACACCTAGCACAAAATATTCTAACATCCCAAAATTTTGAAAATATAATTATCAAACCTATATTCTTACGGTGGAAAAAGGTTTTAGATAGAGACTTCCATATTTCCATCATTCTCTTTGTACCTTATCCATTGTAATTTGAGACCTTCTCTTTTGCACCTAATTCTTTTCCAACTTTTTCAAGTATAGCTCACATAAGCAAAAAAATTATTTCTTTAAAAAATTTAAATGGAATTATATTAAAACAAGTTTTTTTCACCTATCGACATGGTATGCAGAAAGAGATTCCAAAGCTAAAGCATCATTTTCCCTCGTCACTAACTATATTTTTTCTTACTGTCACTTCTGCTACACAGTAATATTAATATTTACTAACCATCAACATTTCCTATGCTAAGCACCTTTTATAAATCAAAAAAAATTATTTTCTGTTCAATGTCTTTTTCAGTTGAAATTTTAAAATAGTTGAAATTTTTCAAAAATAAAACTTTGCATTTTCAAAACTTTTCTTTCAAAAACATTTAATATTTAAAATCAAGGATTTTTGAACAGAATTTTCAAAAGTATTTGTCTTTATTTTTCAAAAAAATTTAACCGCATCCTATGCAGTCAGGATTTAGTCAAGGGTTTAATCTACATGATTGACTTATCTTATTGCATGGTAAAATTTAAAATTTCAAAAACCTTTTCTTTTATTTTAAAATAACAACCGACACACATGTTTATTTATAAATTTTAGATTTTAAGGCATAGGGATAATGACCCATGCTTTCGCAATAGCCATTCCTTGTCCTCTTTTTACCAAAATTTATCCCCCAAAAGTATACTGTTTTTTAGGAATAACTTTATTTACTTTTAGTAGCTTATAAATTTCTTAATTTATTTTATAAACATAAGAACTTACTTTGCATAGTCAAGTGTTCACATGAGATTTCCTTATTTATTTTTCCAATATATAGTGGTCAATCTACAAATCAACGCAGAAATAAAAAAAATTCTCAACAAAATCATACTCAATTTTATACAAACAAAGAAAACTAATGTTTACAACCCGACTAACCTAAACAAAATAATTGCTAGAAGCTGCCCTTCAACATTGACTAACATTGATGGTGTTGTGGTCCTATCACTTCTTAGTTAAATTAAATGGACCTTTCTAACATGTCATTCTACTATAACCCACATATCTTATCTTTCCTTTTATGGCTTCTAATAAACATGGTCTAACCATTATTTCCATTATCACACCCAGTTATGCGATAAACTGTGCATCCGCACACTGTAGTGGGCAACAAATATAAACTATGCACATTTACGATAACTCATTAGAAAATTGGCATAGCGGAATAACTTTTCCACCATCTATCTTGCCTTCCTTAACCTTGATTCTACCAATGTCCTCTATGTGTGTTTGTCATCTCATTATCCTCTATTAGCATCTTCTTTTAATCCAAATCTCTCGATAGTATTCTCAAATTTTGGTATTTATTTTCTTTATCGTTGATCTTTCATGCGACCATACTCTAGACTCGTAGAAGTGTACTTTGATACCATTCATCATTCCTTTATGGGTTATTCTTATGGCTTGCACACATGTTTAATAAAATATTCCTACATCCTCACCAGTATTCATTATGCTCTACGTGGATTCCTTATTGCTACTATATGAGCATTCATCGTTATTTTACTCATAGCCTTAACTTTTACCCCATCTTACCTAGCAATCATCCCTATCTACTCCTCATTAAATATTTAGTTTGTTTTTCACTAAATTTTTTCTAAAATTAATATTTTCGCAATTCTGAAGTACTTACTCCCATAACTTTTATCTTTGAAAGTTCAAACTAAGAAACGTTTTTCTAAATTCAAAATAACTTGGTGTCTTAACTTTTAAAGCTATAATGTAGGAATTTTAAAGCTTGTTCATCAAGTCCAAAACAAAATGTTAGCTATTTAATTTAAAAAGTTCCTTTTCTTTTCCTTCAAATCAACCTTTCCATCAAAACCTTTTCACAATAAAACATTTACTTTTTAAAAGTGGGATTTTTATCTCAAATCATTTACTTAGTTTTTCCTTTTTAACTCACTTGTTATATTAAACAATTTTTTTTTCAAAAATACACTTTACAAGGTTTTTAAAACGTCTTTTATAACTTTTAAAAAATCAACTAGAGTAGAAAAAGACGCTTCCATCCTGTAAGTTTTCTATCACTTGTGTTATTTCCATTTTCAACATTAGCAAAGACTCTAATAGCATATAAGGGGTCTTCTACAAATGATATGTGCAATTACTGTATGTATTTATAGAAACAATTCGTTTTTGTTTTTATTTTAATTTCATGTGTCATTTCTAATTACTAACATTATTTTATATAAATCTCTAGCATTGTTTCAATTTATATTTCATAACAATATTACCATTTAACTTTTTTTACCTAAACTGCTTTTATTTAAATTGCTTCTCTTTATGTAGCTTTTCTCCCAATTGACTGACTTCTTTATTGAACCATCGCAGTGCACTCGCCTATTGCTATGTTCTTGAGTTCTTGTCTCCTTTTCAATCTTTTTACCTCATTTAAAACCAGTACCACTTCCTATCGTCCACCATTAAAAAAGAATTTTACAATTCTAAAATTTTTCATCCAAGAAAAATCAACTAGTTATATATATGCTCTTCTTTTTTTCAAAGGAAATATCTCTTTATTAAAACTTATTTTTAATTTTTGTCCAGCAAATTTTAAATTTTCCAGTAAATTTTTTATTTAAATAAAACAAGGATATTTTATTTTTTTGGAAATTTAATATTTACTTACTTTTTAAAAGTATGGTTTTTCTATATTAATAAATCTCTTGAAAATTGTTTCAAATATATTATTTATATATTTTCCTCCAACTTTTATTTCAAACATTTTATTAAATTCTTTTATATGGGGGTTGGACTTAGAGTGGATTTTAGTTATCCCTTCTGTTGGACCTTTCTCCTTTTGCACTTGCTTTTTGATTTATCTACTTTTAGAATATTAAAATCTTGGTATCATCTTGGAGTGATTGCTAAGCACCTTCTTTTCGAAACTTACTTAATTATTACTTTCGGATATCTACAACATATAGATTCTTACTTTCACATTATTTAGATCTTATGTAAATCATTGATCGAGAATCCTACAGGGACCTATAACCATTGGGCAATCGGTGCCCTACATGGGAGTCAAGTACTATTCAACTTCAAGGACCCTTCTGTATGTTGCATTCATGCTCTTCTTTACGTCAATGCCTTCCAATACGACCTACTTCCCATGGGATAGTCAAAATAGGTGTATATCTACCACTAAATTTATTATTCTAACTCATAGACGCATTGTCCATCTTTTCAAAATATGGTTGCAACTACTTCTATAGTTGGAATTTATAAAGTTTGGCATATAATATATATATATATATATATACACACATATATATAATACTAATTAAAAATACTAATACTTTCACTCAACAAATCTTAATTCTTAAGATCAACTAACCTAAGCACTTATACAAAATGTAACAACCTACACCTTATGTAACGACCCGTAAATTTTAACGATTTATAGTAACGTAATTAACTGAAATTTTTCTTGAAATTTAAACAATAAAATTTAGCGATGAAGATTGATATTTGGAATGCGTCTATTTAAACGTAGCAAATGTCAGATTTTCATCATAAAATATAGATGTTGGTTCTATTGTGTAATTTTCATTTTCAATTTAAAATCAGTTAAATTAATGGAAAATAATTGTTTTCAAAATCTGAATATTTTTACATAATAAAAATGTAAATCATTTTCTAAGTGAGACGTCATAATTCATTTGGTAAAATTTGGACATCTCTAGCCCTCTTTATCTTATTTTCGGTGTTTTAGTAGC
Organism: Allium cepa; assembly: GCA_030765085.1. Classification (NCBI taxonomy): domain Eukaryota; kingdom Viridiplantae; phylum Streptophyta; class Magnoliopsida; order Asparagales; family Amaryllidaceae; genus Allium; species Allium cepa. The sequence goes on from CM060931.1 coordinate 377,530,754, forward strand.
ATTTTCGGGACCGAAAATTCGAGTTTTGATCGAATTATCGTATCTCCCATATCTGAATACCATTCTATTTGTCTTGTCGTCTTGATCTCCACAGTATATTCATTTATGCATTTCGACGCCCGGTATGCGGCAGAATCGACAAACGATTTGTCGTATCGGTTCCGTATTTGGGCTTTTGGGTATCTTGTGTCTATTCAGTTTCAACCTTGCAAAAAATGAATAGCCAATTATTTTTATTATTTCTATAAATATTCATTTGACCATTGCTATTAGTATGGTATCAATTTATATTAGCCTTCATTTATTCTTCTCTGTACATTGCCTTGAAAATTTTTAAATAATATATATAATCAAAGTTGCTTTCATATTTCTATTAACCTGCTTATCTTACCTATTTGCTCAAGTACTACTCGTGCCCTCCCATATTTTTTTCGAAGCTATCCCCTACCATTTCACAACCATGCACCATGCAAGCAATCATTACTCGACCCAAGCCCACACCATCAGCCGTCCACCGTCTCTCCGTCACGTGCGCCAAAACCTCCTCGCCAGATCTGCATCCAAACCCTTCTCACCCAACAGACCCTCCAACACAGTTGACCCTGCATCGAAGCACGATCTCAATCATGTAGCTCCGACTCTTCTTCTCCCTCCACTAGATCCCTCTGACCGATGCAGCCTTCCCACTCCATTCATCCACATGCCGGACCACGTACCACAATCAAACCTCTGCCTCCCTATGTTGAGCAGCCACGTCCATTAACCTTCCTACCCATCACCAAGCTCAGCTGCTCACCATCGTGTGTGACCAATGATCCATCTCTCTCCATCCACCATTTCTCACCTCCACTTGAACAGCTGTCCCTCCCATGCTTACAGCAGCCTCCATAACCCACCATCCTTTCTTTTACGGTCCTTCCCTATGACAGCTCTGCTTTGAGCGCACCACAACAGCCTCCGATCTCGACCAACGCAGCACTCCAGTTAAACCACCTGATAGTTCAAGGCTCACCAAATTACACTCCCTCCTCCGTAAATCCTTTCCTCCTCTCCCTCTCCGCCTTAACTATAAGCCTTTGCCCACAACTCAACAGCCACCTTGTCCATGTGCTTTCCAACCCTCCATCTCCTCTGACCGCCAGCACACAGTCGCGTCTGCCTGCCGCTTGCCTCGTCTGCACCGCCACTGACCACACTGACCGCATCCATCTCCCTAGTCAAGCCCGCTCCAACCTCCATGTGTAGCACCTTCCCTAATAGCCTAGCTCCTCTATCTTTTTGTGTAAGTATATATATACACGCACACACACACACACACATATATATACATATATAGTTTTTTTAAGACAATAGTCTGTGGTCAAATATATCAATTTATATAAGTTATATATATTGGCAGTTTGTGTAAATGTTAGTATATATAATTTATATATTATGACAGTTTACATAAATGTACAAGTGTTAGTTTGTATAAGTTATATAATATGTTGTGTGTATACATATGTATAAAAGTTCATGCAAGTTATATGATATGTTAGTTTATATATACTAGAATTGGCCAGTGCTTCGCACACGGGCTATTTATATTATTGTAAACGAAAAGGAAGGGCGTTTTCGAAATCTCAAAAAGATGCCGAGTAAATTAATTCAACGAATTTTCTTTATTAGTAGTAGAGATATAGTTTATGCAAGTCATGAAAAATCTGTTGTTTGTATACATAAGTATATATAAGTTTTCATATGATCTGTTTGGGTTTATTTTTATATATTATAATAAAGTAAGTCTATATTGATTTTATAATATTGATTTTATTATAATATGTATATAGGTTCATATATTAGTTTATATACGCACACACACATAGATACATGAGTTTTGATTTTTCAAGTATAACATAAGGGTTTATGTTAAATTTTAATATGTGTTTTAAATAAAGTAATGATTTTAAAATATATATATATTATTCTAATATGTGTAAAATTTAAAATACGATTTTAATAAATATATAATTTATATATATATATAAGTTCACTTATATAATCGATCTTCATTAGATCCAGTTCATCATGCTCTACTTTTGTCTCGAAGCTATCCAGAAATGGGTCGTAACAGTAGTTTCTAGCTTTGTCATTGCTCCATGTGCGTATCCGTGTCCATTTCTTTTTATTCCCATTGTTTCTCTAACCTCAAAAGGTGACAAATCACTCACGGTTAACATTCTTATATTTAGTAAATTGAATTCGCATGAAATGACGCTTGAAATATGCTGTTAAATTTGAATTGTTAAGTTACGTAGTTGTTAAATATGATATGCCACTATCTATAATTGTTTACCCCTAACATATGACAAGATACCCTGTTGCATATATTATATTTTAAAAAATTCTAATGATATATGCCTGTTGTTGATATGTTATATTTTATCATATTTGCTCTGACTTCGCAAGTTCCCCACCAATTTAGAAATTTCCTATGGGTTAAAATGATTCATACCTGAACAATCTTATAGATTATGGGAAAACCATTATGGGTAGAAATGATAAACCCAAGCGATTTTCATTGATTTTGGAATTTTCGGATTGCGGGTTGAAATGGTATATACCCATAAATATTAAATTTTATATTGCGGATTGAAATGATAGATCTCTGTATCACTTGACCATAGGATAGAAAACTATATACGGACGATGTTGGTCTATTTTTGAAAATGAACTCTGCAGTTTAAATGGAAATATTTGGATTTTAATAAATATTGATTTTTTCTTAAAATGTAATATATAAATTATATATATATATATATCTATGCAAAAATTTATATTTTTTAAGTTATATATTTGAAAATTTTAAATTTATAAGTTAGTTTTGAAAATATAAATTTTAAGATTTTTACTTATATTTTTAGTAATTTTGAATATATAAAATACGATTTAATATAAAATAAAATTTAATAATAAAATTTAATTTACTAAAATTTAATTTAATTAATATATATAAATAATATTTTAAGTATTTATATAAAGTTATATTTATATTTTGAAATAGATTTCATAATAAATTTAATAAAGTATGGTTGGAAAGATAAATTGAAATTGATTTGAAATATTATTTGTTTGAGAATTGGATAAATAAGAATCGATTAGAACATATTGATTTTGTGATTTTAGAATATGGTTTTATAACTTTATAACTTTATTCTGATTAAGGTGATTAAATGAATATATCCAAATATAAATAAAAATTGAAGTTGAAATTTGATTTATGTTTAAATTTGCAATTTTATTTAAATGTTCATAAAAGGTGATTAAGAAAATATTTCAGAATTAAATACATTGAGTTAGATATCAGATATTTTATTTTGATTTAAATTTGAAATCTGGGATTTTATTTAAATGCTTATAAAATAATTAAGTAAATATTTCAAATTGAAATAAAATCAAAGTTGAATTTTGAGATATAAATGAGGTTTATCAAAATGAGTTATTGTATGTGTTTGAATATTTAGACTTTGAAACCTATTGAATTGGAGTGGTTTAAATTTATAGTACAAACCCGGATTTGAAATCGATATAAATAGAAATGGTTAAATGAGATTGAATTGAATCTTTAACATATTTAAATTGAAATTGTTGAAGTGGTATTGATTTAAATTTAAAGTCGATTTGAATCGATTTGAGAAATTAGCAGAAAGTATTTTAATATATAAACTATTTTTAAGATATAAAGTTTTTTTTAATATATAAACTATTTTAATCTATAACCTATTTTGAATATAAACTATTCTTAATTTATAACTATTTCAATATATATATATAAACTATGTTCAATATTTAAACTGTTTGAGTTGGAACTGTTATGATTTATAGTGAATATGACTTTGAAAATGATATGATTCAAAGTGATATAATTCCGAAGGTGGATATGATTGCGAAAGTGATATGATTCTGAAATGAATATGATATTTTGATATGAAGTATAAACAGTTTGGAGAGTATAAAATGACCACGGTGTGAAATAAACGTTTGGTTTTTGAGAAGACCGGAATCGGTTATTGTCATACTCTCTGCCAATACCAAAAACCACACTAACAACTATGTATGTGGTGGAGATTCCAGAACGAAGTAGGATGGTTTGGCAACGATTCTAGATGAGGCATTAATGCAGCCCTAACTCCCACGAGTCAGCTTGATGTGGCTAAAACCGGAGCTATACCGGGCCAAGTGGGGTCGCTTCCCCTATCTAGAACATTTCTTCGATACCATTATATTGCTTTTGAGATATGATTGGGTGCACCTTTGGTGTGTAGCGACCCGCTATTTTGGACCATTCAAATCGACAATAAAACCATACATATCCGACTTGAATAATTCAAAATAACGAATTGTTAATTTAAATTTGACAAAACTTAAAATATACATTAAATAAATCAATCACAGATCATAGTGTAATATAGTGCAGCGGAATAGATAAAGAATCGTAGTTCATGAAGCTACCATATATATCAGAGTTAGAAAAATACAACCGAATAGTTCAAATGTAGTGAAGTCTCCAATGCAACAGATGACTTCTCTGAACCAATCAATTGGAAAGGCTGGAATCTGAATCGATAGTTGGATTTTCAAACGAAGCTCCGAACTCCAAAGGTGAGTCTCAAATGCTGTATCACTCAGTTTGACCCGAGCGTAAAGAAAAACACAAAACACTCGAGTCAGGATTAACATTCTTATATCAATAAATCCAACTCAAGTGAAATATCAACTGAAATACAAATAACTTAAAGGATGTTTGGGATAACCATCCTCTAAGGGTCCATGGAACTTTCTACAACGTAGAAATATACACTATAACACCGTGGTCATTTCAGCTTAATTTATACTTCAAAACCAAATCTCATTTTCACTTCAAATATCTCTATATTTCCTAAAATAGTATTTATATATATTAAATAATTTATACATTAAAGTATTTTCAATTTCCTCAACTCAACAAAACGTTCCAACATCAACCCGACCTTCCCATTCAAATTAAATTCAATCTCAGTTTATCAATTTAAATTCAACTCAATTTCTAAAATAACCACTTAAATTTTATCGATCTCAAATTCGGATTTATAATCACAAATACCCCTTTATATTTCCATATATTTCAAAACTTTAAGTATTCAACGCTTCATCTAAATTTTCATTCAATTTAGTTTTCTAAATAATAAATTCAAATTTATTTCAACCTAAATTTTCATTTCAATTCAATTTAGTTGCTAAATAACAAATTCAACTACGTTGATTTCAAATACAGATCTGAATCTCAACATAAACCATTTAAATTCCAATATAGTTCAAGGCTTTAATATTTAAATGTTCTATATAACAGTTTCATATAGATCTCGATTTAACCTCATTATTATTTTGTCTTGAAATACTCCCTTATTAGATTCAATATCATTTAAGTAACCTTAAATTACATTTTACTCAATATTTTTTTAAATTTATTTAAACGTGAAATATTCATTAAATAACTTAACTCAAAAATCCAGTTATAAAATCACACCCTTTAAATTTCCCATTCAAAAATTACAAATCGATTTAATTAAATAAATTCTTATTTAAATACCATTTTTATAAACCCAAATTTATCTCCCAATCTTAATTATTCAATTTATTACAAGAGAATCTATTTGAAATATAAATTTACATAAATACTTAACCATATTATATGCATTAAATCAATCTAATTTAAATCAAATATTACTACTAAATCTATATATACAATTTTCATTTATATAATATCTTAAGAATCAAATTTATTAAACCATATATTTCTTTCCAAAATTATAGAAATTGTTCTCAAAATATTTATATGGACCAACGGTGTCTGTATATATTTCCTATCATATAGTCAAGTGCTACAGATATTTATCATTTCAATCCGTATACTAAATATATACGGGTGGATATCATTTCAACCCGTAATCCCAAATTCAATTAAATGAAAATCGTTTGGGTTTATCATTTCAACCCATAAGTATTTTCTCCTATTCCAAAGTCTGTTCGGGTATGTATGATTTCAACCCAAAGTGATTTCTAAACTACAGGGAACTTGCGGAGTGATAACAGAAAATACAATAAAATAACTGGCATATATCATCAATAACAATATAATATAAACAACAGGATATGGTGTCATATCCCGTAGGTGAACAGTTGCAGATAATAGCATATATAACAAATTAATTACAGTAGCATATTTCAATTGTCGTTTCAATTGAAATCAAATTTAATGAATAAAAGAATGTTAATCGTGAGTGATTGCTCACCTTTCGATGTTAGAGAGATAGACAATGAAGTTGAGTTAAGAAATGGAAGCACGACTTCTAAAGCAAGGTTAGATGGTACGATTTCGACGAAAAAGCTGATAGATAGAAATTGATGAGAACGGATCAAATTAGCTTGATAAAATTGTAACGAAGATTATATGATTAATTTATTACTTTCTTTCAAAATGAACGTTAAATCCAAACACGCATTTTAAAAAATGATATATATATATATATATATGCACACCTATGAAAACCATATAACTTTAAAACTCTTCCATTTTATATTAATGTTAAATAACAAATATATAATTATTCAAAATGTCACATATATAGTATATTCATTTTATGGTTGTCGTTTCCATGTAATAAATATTCATTTTAAACCAATATTAAAATAATTTATATGTTTAGTTAAAAATCAATGTTCTAACATAAAACACATATATTAAAGATCAACATACACATATATAATATCTTTTAAAATGAATACTTTTGTATATATATAATTATTATAGTTTATTACTTTCCTTTTCAAAATATCCAGCAGGAAATCAAACAAACTTATGCACATATATATGCAGATAAACAATATTCTTTATAATACATTGTTAACTTACTCCTTTTTTTCCCTTTTTTTGTAAAGAGTATATATGCAGTACAGTTTATAAGAATTTTTTTTTATATAAAACCTTCATATACAACAAAATATATGTATAAAATAAAATATTTGTATATATAAAAATCAAAACATTTCAAACATATATTCAAAAACTGGATCATATAAATAACAATGTATTTAGTTAACACATAGTATAAAATTCATTTATATAACTCTCTTATATATTCATTATAACTATAATCGAAACGGTTATATATACTTTTATATAAATTAACCAAATATACACATTACTTAACCTATCTGTACCCAATCAACAGCTTTATTATTAAAGCACGCACATCATAACAGTATGAAGATATACAATGCTTTAGGCTTATTAAACAATATATTGCAACTTATGTATACTAATATGTGAATATAAATAAGCTTACATACTTATTATATAAAAATAAAATAAAAACAATATAAAAAATATATATAAACTCAGAAATTGATATATAAGCTTATACTATTATATCGAGAATTTTTTTTTATTAAGTACAGCCATACATATATATCTTTGGGTACTACAATTTGTATTATTTGCCTTTTATAAAGAAAATTGCGGTTGCACTGAGTTTGTACATATAGCTTACTTTATGTATATAAATAACATAAGCTGTCATACATATATACACTAAAATATGTAAATTTAAGGCAGTATACTACTAGCAAATATATATAATATAATACAATGTATAGACATACCCTTTATAAACTCGAGTCGTTGATGGGTGGGCAAAAGGAATAAATAAGAAACTACATACAATGGGGAAAATATTGATGCCACCTATGTGCTGTCAGAAGTTATTACCTCTAGGCTATACACTTGGCTATGATGAGGCTGCCGATGTGGATAGGGAAGATGTTGGGTTCGACTGGAAGGCGGTGTGTTTCTTAAGAGAAGAGGATGGGAGAAGGAGGGGACAGGCGCTTGGTGGAAAGAAAATTTGCAGAGAGGATGAAAAGAATGTAGATGCACTAGGTAAAAGAAAGGAGGAGCAGGCTAGAATAAATAGAATGTACGAAGAGAACAAGGAAGGTTATAAATCAGATTGGAATGAAAACGTAAAGAAAGAAAGAAAGAAAGAAAGAAATAAAAGAAATCAATGAATGCGAATTAACGTATAGTATTTTATACGTTTCAAACTTTGAAATGGCAACGGTCATGAGTTGATTTAGCTACATTTAAAGCAATAACTTTTTTGTTTGTTTGGATAGTACGTAATAAGTTTGGAAAGGAAATAATATTTAAAATGGAACAAGGAATGGACAGAGAATTTTAAGCAAAGATAAAATGTACAAAATAAATATAGAGTAACGGGACAGTCACGATAATTCAGTGGATAATTAAAGCAACTTGTAATGCCACCAGCTGCACGTTCAAATCTGAAAAGGCAGAGTAACGGACCATATAATAAATTGAAACGATGGATTGATAACAACTGCAAGTATATATTTAATAGAAAAGAACGGACAGAGAAAATTTTGTGAAACGTACTGAAAATAAATATGAAGTACTTATTATATTATACGTTTCTTTTTGAATGCAGAGTCCAAAATTTGAACGCCAAGTAACAGTCAACCCTTGATTTGGTGAAAATAATTATAGCAATTAATAAAAGAAATAAATAGCAATGGTCACGTTGCTTTGATTTAGCTGACCCATCAAAGTAAATTATTTATAATTTAACCGGTAGGAAACGTAAAGGAATGTACCACCATAAAATGAAATTGATAACATCTGTGCATTGATTCTGCAATATTTATTAAAGAAATTGATTCTGCAATATTTATTAAAGCAATTTATTAGCTAGCTTGAATTAAATAGAATTTCACAATGGAATAAACTTTGATAAAATAAATTAAAAATTTAAAATATGCTATATTTAATTGGACGTAATCCAAATATTAAATTCTTATTTCAAAATATTATTATATAAAATTTCTCAAAAGTTTCAATTAATTACGTTAAATAAAACCATTTAAAACCATTAAAATCTATGGGTCGTTATAGAGTGTGTCTCGAGGTGGGCGGTAGTAGCTGCTATGCGTTACCACCAGTCCGGGAGTGCAAATGGTATTTCTACTCTAGCATTGCCTCGTGTGGTTGTCACATGCCTTATTCTGCCTTTTACGAGTTTGTTTTGTACCATAACTATGGCCTGCCCTCTGGGTAAACCACTGGTTTGGTAGCACTTATAGTATTGTATACAATACGGGAATATATAAAACGTGTTAAGAAGGATATGGGTAACGCCTTAACGCTATTTTTAATACTTTACTTTACTGATAGACATGTTATAATAACGTATATTACTAATAGTAGATAGTTTCATGGATCCTTTGAGGATGGAAATCCAAAACATCCTTTAAGTTACCTGTATTTCTGTTGACATTTCACTTGATTTTAATCTACTAGTACAAGAATGTTAATCCCGACTTGAGTGTTTTTGTTTTAATTTATGCTCGGGTTAGACTGAGTGCCACAGCATTTGAGACTCACCTTTGGAGATTGAAGTTTTTTTGAAGATCCGCCTATCCATCTTTTAGTAATTTATTTTATTTTAGTCATTTATGTTCAGACTTACCAGTTGCTTATGTATTAAAGGTTCATTTGTATTTGAGATTCTGTTATATTTTGTTTCAGACTCTTATGTTTTATAGTAGCTTCATAAACTACTATTTACCTATTCCGTTGCATATTGTTGTGATACGCTGTATCTGTGATTCGATGATTTATTTATTTACTTTAAGTTTTGCCAAATATAAATTAACAGTCTGTTGTTTTGAGTAATTCAAGTCTGACATGAGTGGATGATTGTAGATTTGAATGGTTCAAAATACCAGGACGTTACAAGTGGTATTTGAGCTCTGGTTTAGGAAAAACTTAGCATATGGAGTAAAAAAACTAATTAGAGATAGGGTAGTAATACCTTAGAATGACTAACATTAATTACAGAATCATCGTCATTCGGGCTTGAATTTCTCCGTTAGGGTCTTCCTGGATTAGGATTTCTTTGGAATCTTGAAACTATCCCCTTTCTCTGAAATACATTCTTATCTTTTTCTCGCGTTCTTCTTGATACTGGAGTGTACCACAACTTCAATCTCAATTGGCAGCTTTGTCCTTTTGTGTGACTAATCCCATCGGTGGTTCCACCAACCTAGTCTGATTTGTAATGGGGTGAAAACTCCTTTACAATAGGCGTCGACTCATCAGAGATTTCTACGTCCTCGGATTTGATGCTTTTTTATTACAAATCCCAAACCATTTCTCTAATATACAACCAGGGTAATTCTCTTGTAATCGAATATCGATTTCCTTATGATTTTATGGGCAGTCTCATCTTTTCGCTTGATTCTCAGCCTAGTGATCTTGACTCCCCCGATAGTCAGGGATTATCCTGCTGCTTTAGGGAAGTCACTCCTCTTCCTCTCAAGCAGGAAATTGAATTCCGCTTCGATCTTATTCCTAGGGCTTGGCTTGTTGCCCTTCCTCCCGGATAAATGGTCTCAATGAATGGTTAGTCATACCCTTTGAATTAACCAATGCTTCTGACTTCTTCGTCCATTTTATTAAATCGTGTTTCCTTGATGTTCTTAACTAGTTGTCCCATCATCGTCGATGGTATTCTCATTTTTCTAAGTCTTTGTTGACCCAGCAAAGGCCACTGCGATTAAAAAAAGTTATCCATCTTTTCTATTTCGTAATTTAATTATCTTATCCTCCTTTCGAACCTATCTTCTCAGTTAGAACTCTCATTGATTTCGGCCTATCTAAATTTGAATCTCTACCCTTATTATAGAATCCATTCTTGGATCATCTAGTGGGGAAGTGTATTTGTAATTAATAAAAAAAATTATTTCGTGTTTTTTGAGTTGTTAAGTTTGAATTTTGGGTTTCCATCGATTCGTCTGGCCAACGCTATCGATAGGAATTCTAAAACACTTGAACATAGCAAACTGACACAATATTTCTTTCGAAATTGGTACTTGAAATATATTTATATATGATTATGTTTTATATATGTAAGTATAATTTTTTAAAATTGATAGTAAAATGAATTGGTTGTTAGAAATGATAATACTTGATTATCATTTATTTTTGTTTTTAACATTCCCAAACATTTTAACTATCATTGTTTATTATAAGAAGATGAAATTTTAAAACATGGTTTATAAAGCTGTTTTGAAAAATAAAATAAATTTAAATTAAGGATTTGAGAATTTAATTTTCAGTGCTTTTCTAAATTTGGTTACCAATGTTTTGGGAAAAATATTATTTGAAAGTATTTTCGAATAGAAATTATTTTCAAAGAATTTTAAAAGAAGTAAGTCAGTGCTCTCTTCTTTGTCACTTGAAAATAATTTTCAATGATGACTGTATCGTCATCGATGTTCGTTTTCGACTTTCAAAGTGGAGACGCAAGTTAGTAGCTTGGCTACATTGTTTTTTGGGAAATGGATTTGATCCGATATCTTGAAATTTTTGATGTATAAAATATATATGTTTATATGTAAATATTATTTCAAAATAGCTTGATGTGAAACCGAAAATTTAACTCTTAAATTCTGTGTTAAGTAATGGGATTCAATTATTGGAATAAAGCAAAATTTCTAAATATTAGGGTGTCTAATATAAGAAAACGAATTTGAAACAACTTAAAACAGTGAAATAGGAAAAAATTTAATTGTGTAATATTCAATTGCATTCTAAAACATTTATAACTTGCCTGAAATATTCAAAAAGTTTAAATGTAATGTGAATATGTAATTGAATAATATACAATATAAATGTAAGTAATGAAATGTCAAAAAATTAAATTTATATCGTTTGAATTAATTTTTGTATCTAGTGCTATGTATTTCAAATCTATTTTCCTTTTAGTTGGTTCTATTCTCCTATGACGTAACTTTTCGAGGACGAAAAGTTTTGAGTGGGGGAGATTGTAATGATCTACAAATTTTAACGATTTTTAGTGCCGTAATAAACCGAAATTTTTCTTGAAATGTAAAGAACAAAATTTAGCGATGAAGATTGGTATTTGGAATGCGTCTATTTAAACGTAGCAAATGTCAGATTTTCATTCGAAAATATAGATGTTTGTTTTGTTGCGTAATTTTCAATTTCAATTTAAAATCATTTAAATTGATGGAAAAAATGTTTTCAAAATCTGAATATTTTAACATAATAAAAATGTGAACTTTTTTCTGAGCGAGATGCCATTTCGTCAAACTTGAACTTCTCTAGCCCCGTTTATCTTATTTTTGGCGTTTTAGCAGCATTTTCGGGACCGAAAATTCAAGTTTTGATAGGATGATCGTATCTTCCATATCTATGCATCATTCTATTTGTCTTGTCATATTAATCTCCACAATATATTCGTTTGTGCATTTCGGCAGCCGGTACATGGCCGAATCGACAAACAATTTGCCGTATCGATTCAATATTTGGGCTTTTGGGTATCCTATGTCTATTTGGTTTCCACCTGGCTTAAAACGAAGAGCCAGTTGCTTTTATTATTTCTAGAAATAGTCACCTGACCTTTTCCATTCGCATGTAATCAATTTGTATTAGCATTCATTTATTTTTCGTTGTACATTGCCTTGAAAAATTTAAATACAAAATTGCTTTCATATTTCTATTAACCTTCTTATCTTCCCTATTTGCTCGAGTACTGTCCTTGCCCTCCCATATTTTTCTCGAAGCCATCCCCTAACGTTTCATAACCACGTGCCATGCAAGCATCCATTACTCGATCCGAGCCCACACAATCGGCCGTCCACCCTCTCTCCACCATGTGTGCCAACACCTCCTCCCAAGATCTGCGTCTAAACCTTTCTCACCGAACAGACCCTCCAACACAGTCGACCCCGCTTCCAAGCACGATCTCAGTCGAGCAGCTCCGACCCTTACTCTCCCTCCACTAGATCCCTCTGACCAATGCAGCCTTCCTACTCCATGCAGCCGCATGCCGAACTAGCTACCACACTCGAACCTCTGCCTCCCCATATTTAGCAGCCACATCCATCAAGCTTCCTACCCATCACCTAGCTCAACTGCTCATCACCGTGTGCCATTAGTGATCCTTCTCTCTCCATCTACCATTTCTCACCTCCACGTGAACAGATGTCCCTTCCATGCTTGCGGCTGCCACCATAATCCCACTTCCTTTCTTTTTCAGTCCTTACCCATGATAGCTCCGCCTTGAGCGCACCACAACAGCCTCCGACCCGACCAACACAACACTTCAGTTAAACCACCTGACAGTTCAAAGCTCACCCAATGCCACTCGCTCCTCCGTAAATCCTTTCCTCCTCTCCATCTCCGCCTTAACCATAAGCCTTTGCCTACGACTCGACAGCCACAACCACCATGTCCAAGTGCTTCCCAGCCCTCCATCTCCTCTAACCGCTAGCACACAGTCGCGTCAGCCCGCCTCTTGCCTCGCCTGCACCGCCACTGACCACACTCGCCACCTCCATCTCCCCAGTCGTGCCCACTTCAACCTCCTCATGTAGCACTTCCCCTAGTGGCCTAGCTCCTCTTCCTTGATGTGTAAGTGTGTGTGTGTGTATAGTTTTTTTAAGACAATGGTGTGTTGTCAGATATATAAATTTATGTAAGTTATATATATTGGTAGTTTGTATAAATGTTAGTTTATATAAGTTATATATTATGACAATTTATATAAATATACAAATGTTAGTTTATATAAGTTATATAATATGTTGTGTGTGTATTTATGAAAGTTATATGATAGGTTAGTTTATATATATAGTTTATGCAAGTCATGAAAAATCTATTATTTGTATATATAAGTTTATATAAGTTTTCTTATGATCTATTTGGATTTATTTATATATTATAATAGAGCTAGTTTATATTGATTTTTTTATAATATGTATATAGGTTCATATATTAGTCTATACACACACACACATATACATGAGTTTTGATTTTTCAAGCATGGCGTAAGGGTTTATGTTAAATTTTAATATGTGTTTTAAATAAAACAATGATTTTGAAATATATAGATTTTATTCTAGTATATGTTAAATTTAAGATATGATTTTTATATATATATATATATATATATATATATATATATATATATAAATGTGCAAGTTCACTTATGTATTTGATCTTCATCAAACCCAGTTCAACGTGATCTGTGTTTGTCTCGAAGCAGTCCACAAATGGGTCGTAACAGCAATTTCTAGCTGCTTTGTCATTGTTCCGTGTGTGTATCCATGTCTGTTGCTTTTCATTCATGTTGTTTCTCTAGCCTCGAAAGGTGAGAAATCGCTAACGATTAATATTCTTATATTCAGAAAATATAATTGACATGAAATGATGATTGAAATATGCTATTAAATTTGAATTGTTAAGTTATGTAGTTGTTAAATATGATATGCCATTATCTGCAATTGTTTACCCCTGACATATGACACGATAACCTATTGTATATATTATATTCAAACTTTTTTCTGATGATATATGCATGTTATTGATATGTTATATTTTTATCATATTTGTTATCACTCTGCAGGTTCCCTGTGAATTTATAAATTTCTTATGCGTTGAAATGATACATACCTGAACGATCTTATAGATTAAGGGAAAATCATAATGGGATGAAATGATAAACCCAAAGACTTTCATTCATTTTGGAATTTTGGGATTGCGGGTTGAAATGATATATACCGTAAATATTAAATTTTAAATTGCGGATTGAAATGATAAATATCTATATCACTTGACCATAGGGTAGAAAACAATATACGGACGTCGTTGGTCTATTTTTGAAAATGATTTCCGAAGTTTGAAAGGAAATATATGGATTTTAGTAAATATTGATTTTTTTTAAAATATAATATATAATTTTTTTTATATATGTGCAAAATTTTATATTTTTAAAATTATATATTTTAAAATTTTAAATTTATAAGTAAGTTTTGAAAATAAAATTTTAAGATTTTACTTATAATTTAATTAATTTTAAATATATAAAATAAAATTTAATATAAAGTAAAATTTAATAATAAAATTTAATTTAATTAGTATATACATAGTATGTTTAGGTATTTACATAAAACTATATTAATATTTTAAAAAAGATTTTGTAATAAATTTAATAAACTATGGTTGGAAAGATAAATTGAAATTGATTTGAAATATTATTTGTATGAGAATTTGATAAATAAGAATTGATTTGAACTTATTGATTTTGAGATTTTTAGAATATGATTTTTATAACTTTATTCTGATTAAGGTGATTAAATAAATATATTCAAATTTAAATAAAAATTGAAATTGAATATTTAAATTTGATTTAGTTTTGAATTTGAGATTTTATTTAAATGTTCATAAAAGCTGATTAAGAGAATATTTCAGAATTAAATAAGTTGAAGTTAGATATCAGATATTTTAATTTTGATTTAAATTTGAAATCTGGGATTTTATTTAAATTCTTATGAAATAGTTAGTGAATATTTCAAATTGAAATAAAATCAAAGTTGAATTCTGAGATACAAATGAGATTTATCAAATTGAGTTATTATATGTGTTTGAATATTTAGACTTTGGAACCTATTGAATTGGAGTGGTTTAAATTTATAGTTCAAACCTAGATTTGAAATCGGTATAAATTGAAATGCTTTATTGAGAATTTGAATTGAATCTTTAACCTATTTAAATTGAAATTGTTGAAGTGGGATTGATTTAAATTGAATTTTGAAATTGAAGTCGATTTGAATCGATTTGTGAAATTGGCAGAAACTATTTTTAAGATATAAAGTATTTTTAATATGCAAACTATTTTAATCTATAACCTATTTTGAATATAAACTATTCTTAATTTATAACTATTTCAATATATATATATATATATATAAAAACTATTTTCAATACTTAAACTGTTTGAGTTGGAACTGTTACAATTTAAAGTGAATACGATTTCAAAAATGATAAGATTTCGAAAATAATATGATTCAAATTGATATGATTCCAAAGATGGATATGATTTCAAAAGTGATATAGTTTTGAAATGAATATGATATTTTGATGTGAAGTATAAACATTTTGGAAAATATAAAAGGACCACGGTATGAAATAAGCGTTTTGTTGTTAAAAAGACCAGGGTCGGATATTGTCATACTCTCTGCCAATACCAAAAACCAATTTACCAACTGTGTACGTGGTGGAGATTCCAGAATGAAGTAGTATGGTTTGGCAACGATTCTATATGAGGTATTAACGCAGTCCTAACTCCCACGATTCAGCTTGATGTGGCTAAAAGAGGAGCTATACCGGGACAAGTGGGGTCGCTCCCCCTATCGGGCACATTTTTTCGATACCATTATATTGCTTTTGAGATTCGATTAGGTGCAACTTTGATTTGGGAGTGTGTCTCGAGGTGGATGGTAGTAACTACTATGCATTACCACCAGTCTGGGAGTGCAAACGGTATTTGCATTACCTCGCATGCATTGTCACATGCCTTATCGCGCCTTTTACGAGTTTGTTTTGTATCATACCTATGTAGTGCCCTCTGGGTAAACCACCTGTTTGGTGGAGCTTACGGTATTATATAGACTAAGGGAATATATAAAATGTGTTAGAGGAGATATGGGTAACACCTTAACGCTAATTTTAATACTTTACTGGTAGACATGCTATAATAGCATATACTATTACATTGTAGATAGTTCCTAATAACGAAATTACAAATATTTAGCGATATTCTATTCCATTTTTGAAAGATCTCTATTAAATGGTTATCTAGCCTTGCATCCTAACAATAAACTAACAAATAACTATAAAGCGGTGCATGTCCTAAATATGATCCACATTAGTAGGAGGTGTATTCTGTATAGGCATAACCTCTACCTTTCCGCTGAACACTTAGGACCGATGATGATCTCGGCCAATGTAAGCAGCTCTTACTCCTCGTATGTATGTTACCAATATCATTGTAATGATGTTGAGCCTAGCTTACCGTCCCATTTAGATCCTAATGCGATCAAGGAAATGCTCATTTGGTAACATAAAACGTACATACTAAAAGGTTAAAGCAGAATCTACTTATCCCTTGACAAGTCGATAAGGGAAAATCCTCCTACTTTGGTACATTCCCTTCACCTTTACGCGAACGTATAATTCCACGCGTCCAACAGTTGGATACATACCACGTTAGTATAAGGTATACGCAACTGCCGGTAGCCCCTTGTGGTGGACAGTTATGTTGTCCAGTACTACTAAAATGCATTCCAATCCATTTTAATGACTATATCATTCTTATTTAATCTAAGTTATTATCTGTATTCAATAGTTTACACCCATCATAAATGCATACTTAAGGCTATGTGTGTGTGTGTGTGTGTGTTTATATATATATATATACATACTTATTTAATTACTATGCTTCCAATGTTCAACTATTAATATTTAGTTGTTTTTACATAACTGACTCCTTGTCTCATTAATGTCAATTTATTGTCATTTACCACTTACTTTTAACTTAAAAAATTTAAATCTCTTTTACTACTAACTTCCCCTTTACTTCATTATATGTAACTTACCATTCCATTTCATTTCTTACTATCTTTTTTTAATTGCTAAACTTTCTTATTTACTTATTTCATTACTTTACATACATTTCGTTGCTTATTATTTAATATCGAACTTGTCTTTATTGCATATATTCGTTTTCTAATTAGACTGTTGTTACTATTACTACTTACAATTTTTTATTTTGTACTTAGGAATTTTTTTCATTTTAGTGTGTTGGAATTAGACCTTCGCAAAAGGTAACGTTAACACTATAAATTTCTATAACTTATCTAAAAGGGAATTTTTGTTACATTTGGAATTACAAGATATTTTCTTTTGTTTCTAATGAAATATACATTACAAACTATGGTAAACATCCCTACTTTATATTTCTCTTTCTTTTAGGCATATTCCTTGTTACTTCAATGATACACTTTTTTTCACAATTATAAAACTACATAATTTATATAAATTTAGGTTGCAACACGCTTCATTCCAATGAACTAAAATTCTAATTAAATTCCATTAAATTTTATAATTACTTCTAATTCATATTTACCAACACGCGACGTTTGACCAACAAATCTGGAATTTCTATAAAATCTTGTTGATGAAGGGACTACTACATACACCCTAACTTTATAGATACTAGTATATACAACATATAAATCAAGTTAAAAGCTCACAAAATATGTGCGCATGGTTTTCAATTTCATTACGCATATAATTAAGCCTACAACTTAAAAAATAAACATATCCAAGAATAAAAGGAAAGGATTTACACCGAAATAAATCCAATATTATACAGAAATGTATAGTTTCCCACTCACCTTTAAGCTTTTCAAATATCCAAATCTAAACCCTGTTATTTCTGTTTAACTCCATTCTTTTCCATAGTGAAATATGTATCGCAAACAAATAAATGATTACATGCGTATTAGAAATATAGAACTAAGAAGATGTTTGAATTTAATTTAGATTTGAATTTACAATTTACCTTGGCTTTAGTGATTCAATTCAATCCTAATTCTCCACTTGTGTATACAAATATATATATTATAGTTTTATTTAGATTTAAGAATTTTTAGAGAAAACAAAATGGCAGAGCATCGTCCTGCTTCAGAAAATGTAAGAAGAAAAATGAGGGATTGGACCCATATTTATAAAGGTTCGAATCAATCCCAGCCATTAGATTATATTCTTTTAAACCCAGGCTGTTTGGCCTAGGTTTATTTCACAACCCACAGTCGTCTACTGATTGACCACTACCTTATAATCGATCGACTCCTTGAAGTCAACCGGTCCCAAATAGGGTTCAAACGGTTGTTATTATGGTCAATGTTAATTTCTTTCCCGAATTACGTAATTATATATGTATATATACACAGACACAATCGATTTGACTAACAATAATTATTCTTCATCATTAAGTAACTGCTAACACTTATGAATGTTAGTTAATTGCAATTATTTCCTTAATTACATATATAATTATTTATGATTTGAAATATTCAAATGTTAATAACATTTTCGTTTGAACTTCGATCGTTAAAGTTTATATATAAAAATTGATTAGAAAATTACCAAGAACACAATGGTGGAAATTTCGTAGCCAAATTATGACTTTTGTAAAAATTCTATTTCAGGATTACTAATTATTAATTAATTTCCCTTTAATTAATTATCATTAAATATACGGGTGTTACAATGGTTGAGTAGATGGTTGTGTGACGCAGCGGATAATTGACAAAACGATATGGATCGATGAAAGTAGCAATCGGTGGATTGAAGATACTGAAATGCCCAAATTCGTTGATCACAAGGATACCGAATTCTAGCTATCTTCGACACGTTGATCGCACACGATACCGTGAGAGAAGATCTTCAATTCTTCAAGCGTTGATCAAGCGCACTTGATTCTGCGAATCGGCTTCAACAATCGTTGACTCGAGCGCACTAGAATAACCGAAAGTGGAGATAGGAGATTACACTCAACTACCAATTTAAATTGAAAGCACAAAGCTAACAAAGAGAATTTTATTCAAAAATCAACAACAACAAAATGTACAACACACTCCCTATTTATAGCTTTTCACAACCAGTCCTAAAGTCGTACACGACTCATCCCCACGACACACGACTTAATGCTCTCGACTTAGCAACAACACCACACCCAAATTACAACACAACACATAGGTCGGCAGCAACTCAACATCACGCGACTCATTCCCTTACAATGCGACGTACGACTTACGACTTACGTTGTTACCGACCTAACATATTACAACACAATACAACACAGACGTCTTAAAAATGATACGACTCAACAAAACAACATATATACACATGACCGACTTACATTCAACGACTCAAGGAAAAAAATTACAAACAGATAACGACTCAAGACTTTAAGACTTAACGAGTTGCAACCAGCTCAACACAAGACGACTTACGACTCATCCATACACAAGTTACAACGACTCAAGCTCCCAAGATCATAGCTTCTCAAACTACTTAACTAGGTCGTGCCCTTCCTCCGACTCAAAGCTTTTGATAGCTGGAACTTTCCCCTGCTTCATGATAAGTCGTGGACGACTTATAGATGAGTCGTTGGGTCGTGTACGACTCATCAAACTCGAACAACTCAAGCTCTCGTTAAGTCGTAACCCTGTCCCCTTAGCTTTGTTAAGTCGTGGATGACTTAAACCCGCCTCCTTAGGTCGTGGATGACTCAAGTCTTCAGTACAACAATGCAGTATGTCGTCCAGATCGTTATGTCCTTGGCTTTTGACCCGGGCCGCCTCATTCTTTAACTCGTTCCCTTTAATCTCGTTAAGTCGCGAACGACTTAAAGCCTTTATCTCGTTAAGTCGCGAATGACTTAAAGTTTCCTCATAAGTTCCTTCATTAACTCGCAGCTCCTCTTCATGCAGCTCCTTAGGTCGTGTACGGCCTATCGCCTCCAGGTTAAGTCATGGACGACTTAACTTTTTATTGATTCGCGTACGACTTATCACTTGAAGAAATTTTGGTTGCTTATTCTCTTCACTGGCCTGAGCTGCATCATCCTCCTCTGGTTGAGAAAAATTCGTCCTCGAATTTGTACTTTCTTCCACACAAGATTGTTCATCTCCATCACATGGCCTAAGATGCTTAACATTGAACACGTCAAAAGTGTACACATCCTCCGGCAGCATCAATTTATAAGCATTTTCATTAATCCGTTTCACAACTTCTACAGGACCAATTTTTCTAGCTTTCAACTTATTATAAGCACCTACTGGAAAACGATCCTTCGTTAACACAGCGTAAACCAAATCACCTTCTTTAAATTCAACATTTCGTCGCTTCAAATCTGCAGTTCGTTTATACTTCTCATTTGCCTTCACCAATCGTTCTTGAACAATTTTATGACATTCCGTTAATTCATCAACAAAATCAACAGCTCGTTTAACCGTCCCCTTCGGTTGTGGTACTACTGCCAAATCCAATGGTCCCCTTGGCAAACTTGAATATACGACCTGAAATGGACTGAATCCCGTACTACGATTCACTGCATGATTATGAGCAAACTCTGCCTGGCATAACTTCATATCCCAACTTTTCAGATTGTCCTTCACAAGACATCGCAACAAATTTCCTAACGATCTGTTAACAACTTCGGTCTGTCCATCCGTTTGCGGATGATAAGCGCTGCTAAAGTTCAACTTCGTTCCCACCATCTTCCACAAACTTAACCAAAAATGGCTTAAAAATCTAGTATCCCGATCAGAAACAATTGATCCTGGTAAACCATGCAATCGATACACCTCCTTAAAGAATAATTGTGCCACTCGAACTGCATCCGCTGTCTTCTTGCAGGCAATAAAATGTGCCATCTTCGAAAATCTGTCAACCACTACAAATATAGAATCATTTCCCCTTTGAGTTCTCGGCAAACCCAACACAAAATCCATACTAAGATCAACCCATGGTTTAATAGGCATGGGTAATGGCATATATAACCCCGCATTCGTAGCCGTTCCCTTCGAAACCTGACAGATATGACATCTCTCCACAAACCTTTCAACCTCTTTCCTCATCGACGGCCAAAAGTAAGATTGAGAAATCAAATGCAACGTACGATCACGGCCCACATGTCCTTCCTCATGCAACTCCTTGATAATCTTCATTCTCAAACTGCTATCTGGTATACATAATCGATTCCCCTTGAATAAGAAACCATCAACTAACATAAATTCATCAGTACTCCCATCCTTAACTTTCTCAACAAACTTTGCAAAGTAAGGATCTTCGTCAATCAACTCTGGCAATAATTCAAACCCCATCACCTCAACTTTCATTGTAGTCAACAAATGACTCCACCTACTCAAAGCATCAGCCACACGATTCGTTACCCCAGATTTGTGCTTCACAACAAAAGTAAACTATTGCAAATAAGTAATCCATGATGCATGTCTTGCTGAAATCTTATCCTGTCCTGGCAAATGTTTCAACGCCTCATGATCAGTGTAAAGAACAAACTCTTTCTGAAATAAATAATGCCTCCAATGTTTAACAGCTTGCACAACAGCATAAAACTCAACATCGTATGTACTGTATCTCATCTTTGCCCCTGATAGCTTCACACTGAAATAAGCAACGGGTTTTCCACTCTGACTCAAGACTCCCCCAATTCCAACCTTTGATGCATCAGTATGTAGCTCAAACAATAATTGAAAATCTGGCAAAACAAGAATTGGTGCTGTCGTCAACAGTTCCTTGATCTTCTCAAAAGCAATCCCAGCTTCCTCTGTCCAAGAAAATTGTTTCCCCTTCATGCAATCAGTAACTGGTGCCATCACGCTACTGAAGTGTGGAATGAATCTTCGGTAGAATGATGCCAATCCATGAAAACTTCTAACTTCAGTGATAGTTCTCGGTTGTGGCCAATTTCTAATAGCTTCAACTTTACTTTGGTCCACTTGGATTCCCTTCTCAGATACAATATATCCCAAGAATAAAACACTTTGAGTCATGAACACACATTTCTTCGTAGCTGCATAAAATTGTTCCTCACGAAGAATAATTAACACCTTTCTCAAATGTTGAACATGCTCTTCCGTACTCCTGCTGTATATCAGAATATCATCAATACACCACTACGAATTTCCCAATGAATGGTCTAAAGATTTGATTCATCACCCGCATGAACGTACTAGGCGCATTTGATAAACCAAATGGCATAACCAACCATTCGTATAACCCCTCTCTCGTCTTGAAGGCTGTCTTCCATTCGTCTCCAGGTCTAATCCGAATTTGATGATATCCGCTCTTCAAATCAATCTTCGAAAAGATAGTTGCCCCACTCAACTGATCTAGCAAGTCATCCAACCTTGGAATTGGGAATCTGTACCTCACAGTGATCTTATTCAATGCTCGACTGTCAGTGCACATCCTTCACGTCCCGTCCTTCTTCGGTACCAACAAAGCTGGCACAGCACATGGACTTAAACTTTCCCGCACACGTCCCTGCTCAAGTAACTCTTCCACCTGCCTCCTCAACTCCTCATGTTCCTTCGGACTAATCCGATAATGTGGTCTATGTGGTAATACTGCTTCCGGAACAAGATCGATTTGATGTTGAATGTCTCTCGGTGGCGGTAACTCCTTAGGCAACTCTTCTGGAAATACATCCCCAAATTCTTTCAAAACTGGCTTTGCTTCTTCTGGAATTTCAACCCCTTCACTGCACTCTCGCCCAATCAACAAAAAGACTTCAGGCTCCTCTTCAACTTCTTTAACAAACTCCTTCAAAGATAGCAAAGTTTTCAGTTCTTCAATCTCCTCTAGCTTGCTTTCCTTATGTTGTTGCTTCTTAGGAACTAAAGTGATTTTAGTACCTTCGAACATGAAACTGTAACTATTAGCACGACCATCGTGTTGCACTGCTCTATCAAATTGCCATAGTCTGCCCAACAACAGATGACACACATCCACGTCTACAACATCACACCAAATTTCATCTTTGTACTTCTTTCCAATAGATAAATTCACACAAGCTCTTCGACAAACTTTCACCTCACCACCTTTCCTTAACCATGCTAACTTGTACGGTTTAGGATGCTTCTCAGTTTTCAAGTTCAACTTCTTTACTGCTTCAGTAGAGATAATATTGTCACAACTCCCAGCATCAATGACGAACTTGCAAACCTTTCCCAGAATAGTGCATGTCGACTGGAAAATATTGCTTCTCAACCAACTAGAATCTTCCTCTTGCTTTGGTGTAAGACAAGATCTCCTCATCATCAAATTACAACATTCATCCCCGGACAATAAGTCTTCCTCCTCAACTGGTAATGAATTAGAACATTCTGCATCCACATCCTCTTCTTCAATCTCTGCAACCATTGCTCTCTTCTTCGGCTTTGGACATTCATTGCTTTTGTGACCCAACTCCTGACAATTGTAACATTTGAAACTTCTATTAACCTTCACCTTCTCAGCCTCCTTCACTAATGGCTTACTGACAGGTTTAGGAACATTAGAACTTTCACTAACACCCTTCACCTGATTGTTGGAATTAGTAAACACACCACCTCCATGCCTTCCCTGCTTCTCCCAAGCCAACGCTTTCTGATGTGCTTCTGCAACAGATCTTGGATCGAACATATTAACCATATCCTGGATCTGCATTCGTAACCCTCCAACAAATCTAGCAGTTAGCTGTTCTTCCGTCTCCATAATATCATTTCTGGCAATGAGTTGGTAAAATTCATCTGCATAATCATTAACTGACTTCGTCCCTTGCCTCAGATTCTGCAACCTCTAGTACATGAGTGATTGATAGTTGTAAGGTAAAAATGTAGCTCTCATCAACTTCTTCATCTTCTCCCATGATTCAATCTTCGACTTTCCCATTCTCTCTCTCGTAAGTTTAGTTTGTTGCCACCATGCCAAAGCTCTCCCCCTCGACCTAGTAGCAACCAACTTCACTCGACGATTCTCTGAAACTTCCTTGAAATCAAAGATCTCTTCAACATTAGACAACCAATCAAGAAATTCTTCTGCTACCATTCCACCTTTAAATTCAGGAATTTCCATCTTCATACCCGATTCCCATCGACGATCATCTTCAACATCCCGGTATGCACTACGAACTCGGTCTCGATCTTGATAATGAATGCTAGCTCTATCACCCTCTTCACTAAAATCAAATGTATGTCTATATCGATCTCGACCATCAACATCCCTTTGATCATGCATGTCTCTTCTACTATGTCTCTCTTCATCTCCATGGTCATGGTGATCTCTCCTTGAAGAAATTGATGTTTCTCTTCTCTCTCTAAAAGATTGCGGTGATACCCTCCTCGCTTCCGTAACCGATGGCGAAACTCTGTTTCCTCCATGGTTCGAGATTGGTGATCTCCTCCTTTGAGTTTGATTCAAATCATTCATCAACTTCTCTAACTTTCTAATGCCTTCATCAAATTTCTCATTAATACGTTGTTCCATAAGCTCGGCTGCTTCTCTTCTATACAATGCTTCAACATTTTGATGACGATTAACTCTTCTCGGCGGCATGATTACTCAATCAAAAACACCTCAACAATTCTAGATCCAAAATGAAATGGATTTAAAACTTCAAATTTGTTGCAATCTCGCGATGAACACGATGAACACCAAACTTCAAACTTCAACTTCAAAAATTGGCTCCAAGACTCGGCTTAGCTATGATTGGCTAAGTCTAGCTCCGATACCAAACTGACGTAGCGGATAATTGACAAAACGATATGGATCGATGAAAGTAGCAATCGGTGGATTGAAGATACTGAAATGCCCAAATTCGTTGATCACAAGGATACCGAATTCTAGCTATCTTCGACACGTTGATCGCGCACGATACCGTGAGAGAAGTCTTCAATTCTTCAAGAGTTGATCAAGCGCACTTGATTCCGCGAATCGGCTTCAACAATCGTTGACTCGAGCGCACTCGAATAACCGAAAGTGGAGATAGGAGATTACACTCAACTACCAATTTAAATTGAAAGCACAAAGCTAACAAAGAGAATTTTATTCAAAAATCAACAACAACAAAATGTACAACACACTCCCTATTTATAGCATTTCACAACCAGTCCTTAAGTCGTACACGACTCATCCCCCATGACTCACGACTCACGACTTAATGCTCTCGACTTAGCAACAACACCACACCCAAATTACAACACAACACATAGGTCGGCAGCGACTCAACATCACGCGACTCATTCCCTTACAATGCGACATACGACTTACGACTTACGTTGTTACCGACCTAACATATTACAACACAATACAACACAGACGTCTTAAAAATGATACGACTCAACAAAACAACATATATACACATGACTGACTTACATTCAACGACTCAAAGACTCAAGGAAAAAAATTAAAAACAGATAACGAATCAGGACTTTAAGACTTAACGAGTTGCAACCAGCTCAACACAAGACGACTTACAACTCATCCATACACAAGTTACAACGACTCAAGCTCCCAAGCTTATAGCTTCTCAAATGACTTAACTAGGTCGTGCCCTTCCTCCGACTCAAAGCTTTTGATAGCTGGAACTTTCCCCTGCTTCATGATAAGTCGTGGACGACTTATAGATGAGTCGTTGGGTCGTGTACGACTGATCAAACTCGAACAACTCAAGCTCTCGTTAATTCGTAACCCTGTCCCCTTAGCTTTGTTAAGTCATGGATGACTTAAACCCGCCTCCTTAGGTCGTGGACGACTCAAGTCTTCAGTACAACAATGCAGTATGTCGTCCAGATCGTTATGTCCTTGGCTTTTGACTCGGGCCGCCTCATTCTTTAACTCGTTCCCTTTAATCTCGTTAAGTCGCGAACGACTTAAAGCCTTTATCTCGTTAAGTCGCGAATGACTTAAAGTTTCCTCATAAGTTCCTTCATTAACTCGCATCTCCTCTTCATGCAGCTCCTTAGGTCGTGTACGACCTATCGCCTCCAGGTTAAGTCGTGGACGACTTAACTTTTTCTTGATTCGCGTACGACTTATCACTTGAAGAAATTTTGGTTGCTTATTCTCTTCACTGGCCCGAGCTGCATCATTGTTTGTAGTGGTTGTACGAGAGAATTACATTTTTACATCCTTAAAGACTCCAATGATGAAATCCTTTTAAGAGGGAAGAATGTAACACTTTAGAGATTCAAATAAATAAATTAAATTATTAATAATGGAAAAAAGGTAATTTTTCATAACATATGTATATGTATATGTATATTATGTATATGTATATGTAAATGTATATGTATACGTATATGTATATATTCATAAACATTGGAATTTGGCCATGGGGCCTATTCCATTACGTCTAGAAAATCATTTACAGTTAAGAAACATTTATGACATTTCAATTTTGGTAAAATTGGTCAAAAATATTGGAAAATATAACCAGTGCAATTTTTGTAAATATGGATTTCGAACCACCTCCACAAACCCTAGATTTAAACTATAAATTGACATCTAACCCTCATTTCAACTTATTCCTAGCCCTAGCTGCCACTTTGTAGTACATATCTTCTTTTACTTCCTTAAATACTTCTAAAAAACAAAACTGTCTATAGATGAAATCAAACTAGAAGAAAAGAAGGAGAAAGCTACTATAATGACCCGTCATTTTAAACCATTCAAATCGACAATAGTCCATACATGTCAGACTTGAATTTCACAAAACAACAGATTGTTAATTTATATTTGGCAAAAATTAGTATAAACAGTAAATAAATCAATCACATAATCATAGACATGGAGTAATACAACAAAAAGCAGAGGAAATAGAGAAATATTAGTCCATGAAGCTGTTACAGAAAATCAAAGTCCAAGGTAAAATACAACAGAAATCCAATTCATAGAAGTCTCAATACAATTGAAAATGACAAGTCTGAATGTAAAACTGAAAATAACTGAAATAACTTCAAAGATGAATAGATAAGATAGATCTCCAAGAAAAGCTTCAAGCTTCGACGGTGCGTCTCAAATGCCGTGATAATCAGGCTAACCTGGGCATAAAGCAAAATACAAAACACTCGAGTCTGGATTAACATTCTTATGCAAGTAAATCAACTCAAGTGAAATGTCCAAGTGAAATGCAATATAACTTAAAGGATGTTAGGGTTCTACCCCTTAAGGATCCGTGAAATTATCTACATACATAGTACAACACGCTATATATATAATGTCTGCAGTAAAGTAAAATGTTAAAATAGCATTAATAAGTTACCCATATCCCCTTTAACACATTTTTATATATATAGCGTAGTCTATACAGATACTGTAAGCCCCACCATACCAGTGGGATACTCAATGAGCACTCCGCATGTAAGATACAAACCAAACTTGTAATGGGCGCAATCAGGCATATGACAAGTCACGTGAGGCAATGTATAGGGTAGGATACTATAATTTTGTGGATCCGGACTGTTGGTAATGCATAGCAGTTACAATTGTCCACTATGGAACACACTCCCATAATCAAATCGAAGGTGACCGCCAAGTCAATCACAAAGTAATAGATATGGTATCGAAGAAGCATGTCCGATCGAAGGAGCGACCTCACTTGGCTCGGCGTGGCTCCTATTTTAGTCATATTAAGCTGATCCAAGATGGTCAGGGCTGCGTTCATACCTCATATAGACGTTCAACAAACCTTTCTACTTCATTCTAGATTCTCCACATCGTGCACAATTGTTAAAGTGGTTTTTGGCATTTGGCAGAGAGTATGACAATATCTGATCCTAGTCTTTTTAACACCCTAACGCTTATTTCAGACCATGGTCAATTTACATTTCAAATAGTTTATACTTCATATCAAAATATCATATTCATTTCAAAATCACATCACTTTCGAAACCACTATTTACTTCAAAATCATATTCACTTCCAAATCATAATCATTCGAAATCATATTCTATTTCGAAATCATTGTTCACCTTAAATCATATTAGTTTAAAAACCATAACCACAAAATAGGTTAAACTATCATATCCAAGTATTCGCATTTAAATCCATTAAATCAAAATCATAATAGTTCCAACTTAAACAGTTTGAATATTGAAATTAGTTTATATAATGGAATAGTTATACATTAAAGTAGTTTGTACTTAAAAATAGGTTATAGATTAAAATAGTTTATATATTGGAAATAGTTTATGTATTGAAATGTATATCTATTCGAAATTTTTTATAAATTTAAAATATTATATATTGAAATAGTTTGTATATTAAAAGAGTTTATATCGAAGATAATTTCAAACCAGAATTGTTTCTTCCAATTTCATGAATCAATTCAAATCAAATTTAGATCCAAAATTCAATTGAAATCAGTCGCAGTTCAATGATTTCAATTAAAAAGGTTAAAGGTTCAATTAGATTTCTCATTGAAACAATTTTAATTTATATCGATTTCAAATTTAGGTTTGAACTACAAATTTAAACTACTTCAAATTCAATAAGTTTCAAAGTTTAAATATTCAAACATTTACAATAACTCAATTTGATAAATTTTATTTATATCTCAAAATTCAACTTTAATTTTATGTAAATTTGAAAATTTTCACTTAAACATTTTAATAACATTTAAATAAAATCTCCAATTACAAGTTTAAATCAATATAAAATATTCAATATCAATTTTATTTAAATTTGAAAATATTCATTTAATCGCCTTTAATCAAAACCTAGTTATCAATTCATAAAACTCATATCTTTAAAATCTCAAAATTAATAAGTTCAAATTAATTCTCGTTTAAATACAATTCATAAACAAATTAAATTGCAAATCAATTTTAATTTTTCTTTCCAACCTTGATTTATTAAATTTGTTAAAAAATATATTTTCAAACATTAATATAAATTTTAAATAAATATTTATACGAAATTTATATATATTAGTTAAATTAGAGTTATATTAAATTTTATTAAATTAAATGTTATTAAATCAAATCTATCTTATTTTATACTAAATATTATTTTTTATATTTAAAATAAAATAAAATTATAAGTAAATGTTAAAATTTATATTTTTAACTTTACTTATAATTTAAAATTTTCCATACTTAAAATTTAAAATCTAAATTTTACGCATATATTAAAATAAAATATTTATATTATATTTAAAATCAAAATACATATATTTTTCTTTTCTCAAAAATTTGGAAATAATTTACAAATTGACCAACGGTGTCCGTATATAATTTTCTATCCTAGGGTCAAGTGATATGGATATTTATTATTTCAATCCACAATAATTTAATTTACGGGTTTATAACATTTCGACCCACACTCTCAAAATTTCAAAATCAATAAAATCACTTGTGTTTACCATTTCAGCCCATAACGATTTTCCCCTAATTTTTAAGATCGTTTGGGTATGTATCATTTCAACCCATGGGGATTTTCTAAACTAACAGGGAACTTGCAGTATGAGAACAATAGCATAATAATTTAAAATAACATAACATATCAATTAAAAGCATAGGTCATAACTAACAATTTAAAATATAATATATACAACGTGTTAATAAATGCAGATAATAATATATCATACTTAACAATTAAATTTCTAACCAATTCAAATTTAACAACATATTTCAATCATCATTTCATGTGAAAGCAATTTACTAAAATTAAGAATGATAATCGTGAGCGATCGCTCATCTTTGAGTTTAGAGAAAACAACGAGAACAAGATGTGACGATCCGTGGATATGGACATGAATAAGCATCAAACCACCAACGGACACGGCCACTTAGATGCAGATCCGGGCAGCAGCGAAACAAGCAAGCGAACTACTTGAATTTGATGAGAAACAATATATACATACCTTTCTTTCTTTTTAGTAAAGAGGGGAAGACTTCTAGTTGCTCGGTTGACAGTAGAAAGAGCCGAGAAAGTTGCGTGCTAACTACGTGTGTAATGGGTCGAATGGAGGTTTTGTCGGTCATAAGAGGAGGTTTGGCGGATGTGTTTCGCGAGCTATATGTAGGCGGGAAAGGTTGGAGGTTTACTGGATTAGAGAGCGGATGGCACAGGCTGGCGTTGAGGAGGATGGCGAGTCTGCTCGGTCGAGTCTATTGCGATGGGAGGTTCGCATGGGAAAGCGGAGAGGCTGGCACAGGCGGGCAGTGGTTTTTGGTGCGGTCAGTGATGGGGAAGGTAGATTGGATGATATAGGGTTGAGTGGCGATTTGGAGGGTTGTGCGGTGGAGGAAGGGGAATAAGGCTAAATGGAGGGAAGGCGGAAGTGTGAGGCGGAGAGGCGTAGGCATGAGCTGCTGGGTTGATGTGGTCAGGGTTGTGGAGGGAGGCTTGGTAGTTGGTGGTGGAGGTCCGTAGAAGGAAGAGGAGCACAGGCGAAGGAGGGATGTAGGCTACTGGAGAGAAATGGCGATCTGGTGTCTACATGAGTTTGGAAGGGGAGATGGAGAGGGCTGTTGGGTTTGGCAAAAAGGATACGAGCAGGAGCTAAAAGGGAGAGGACGAGCAAAGCTTTTCAAAAATATATAAGCAACTTTATGTATATATAGTAATAAAACAAGTATAGAATGGAAAGCAAAGAAGAAAGAGGGGAAAGAAATGAATGAACCAGAGAAAAGAAGATGAAATAGTAAATATAGTGAATATGGTGGAATAAAGAAAGCCATGTGACTATTCCTGGAAATAATAAAAGCTAATGACCCCTTCGTTTCTCACGGTGGACAAACGAAACGACACAAGGAAACCAAAAGATTCAAAATGGGTACCGATACAGCTAATCTTTCAACGGATTTCATCATGTACGGGACGCTGAAACATACAAATGAATATACCACAGAGATCAGCACGTCGAGACGAACAAGATGGTACATAAATGTGAGTGACAAGACCATCCTATCAAAACTCCATTTTCGTTGTCGAAAATGCTACTAAAACGCCGAGAATAATATAAACGGAGCTGGAGCAGTCCAAATTTGGCGAAACGAAATATGATCTCTCACTTAGACAATGATTTACATTATTTTTCTTTAAAAATATTTAAATTTTTAAAATATTTTATTTCCATCAAATCTTAACTGATTTTAAATTTTAAATTGAAATTTTACAACTAAATAAACTTACATATTTTCAAGTAAAATTCTGCAACTTGCTATGTTAAATAGACATATTCCAAGCATCATATTTTCATTGTAAAAATTTTATTGTTTATTTTCATGAATTTTTTTAGTTAATTACGTTCTTTAAAATTACTAGAATTTCCGGGTCGTTACACTCTCCCTCACTCAAAACATTTCGTCCACCGAAATGGAACGAGATAGGAGAATAGAAGCAATAGAAAGGAAAGATAGATTCGAAATACATAGTGCGAGATACAACAATTAATTCAAAACGATATAAATTTCATTTTCGAGTTTTAACATTATACATTAACTCTCTTTCAATTAGTTTACATTCAATTCGATTTATTTCATTCACAATTTATTTATATTCACCTTTTCATTATAATTCAGGTTCATTTTTTTTCAAAACAAATTTTATTTTATTTAACTCATTTATATTGTATACCATTCAATTATATGTTCTCATTACATTCAAACTTTTTCCCAGGTAAGTTTTATTAATGTTTCCAAACGTAATTGGGAATTATACAAATTTACTTTTATTTACAGCACTTTTATTAAGCAAAATTTAGTTTGAACATTTCTATTACTTAAGTTTTCTCTTGTATAATCTTCAATTACGTATTCACATTACATTTTAACTTTCTGAATATTTCAAGTAAGTTATGTATGTTTTAGAATGCAATTGATTATTATACAAATTAATTTTATCCTAGTTCAACTGTTTCAATTCTATTTCTTATTTTAGACACTCCAATTTTTCAAAAATTTGCTTTATTTCAATAATTGAAAACAGTCACTTAAAATAAAACTTAAGAGTTAAATTTTCGATTTCACTATAAATCAGTTTGAAATAAATATACATGTATATATATTTTGTACATCAAATCATACTCGAGAACCATTTTCCAAAACAAAAGTGTAGCAAAGCTACTAAGTGGTCTTCTCACTTTGAGACTCGAAAATGAATGTCGATGATGTTGTAGTCATCATTGAAATTATTTTCCAACGACATAATGGGAAAGTACTCACTTACTTCTTTTAAAATTCTTTGGAAACAATTTCCATTCGAAAATACTTTCAAATAATATATTTTTTTCAAAACGTTGAAAACCAAATTTTTTAAAAGCACTGAAAATTAAATTCCGAAATTATTAATTTAAATTCATTTCATTTTCAAATCAGATGTATAAAGCATGTTTCATCTCCTTATAAAATACAACAATAGCTAACGGTTTAGGAATGTTGAAAAAATAATAATTGACATTCTAGTACTATCATTTCTAACAACCAATTCATTTAACTATCTAATTTTAGAAAATTATACTTTTATATATAAAATATAATCATACATAACATTATTTCATTTACCAATTTCGAAACCAATATTATGTCAATTTGCTCTGTTCAAGTGCTTTGGAATTCCTATCGATAGTTTTTTCTTGATGGATTGATTGAATCCTAAATTAAAACTTAACAACTCAAACAACACAATATAAAACATTTTATATCAATTACAAATATGCTCCCTCATAAGATGATTCAAGAATGGAGTTTAGAACAAGGATAAAGATTCAAATTTAGAGGGAACCTAATCAAAGAGAATTCTAACTAAGAAGATAGGCTCGAAAGGAAGATAGGATAATCAAATTACAAAAGTGGAAAGATGGATAGACTTATATTAATCGTGGTGAAATTAACCGGGTAAATCGAGAGTCCATTTTCAAAAACAATGTGCCCAAGGAATCGGACTTCATCTCTCCAGAAATGGCATTTAGAAGATTTGGCTTTCAACTAATGATACCTAAGATTTGTAGCACATAGTCCAAATGTGACTCATGTTCCTTCTCAGACTTGGAAAAGATGAGAATATCATCCACAAAATGGGAACAAACTTGTTGAGAACATCGCGAAAAATGCGATTCATGAGATCGACAAAGAAGGCGGGCGCATTGGTTAATCCAAAGGGCATGACTAACCATTCGTCTGAGAGGAAGGACAACTGGTCAAGCTCCAAGAATAGGATCGATGCGGAATTCTATTTCTCGCTTGAGAGGAAGAGAAGTGACTTTACCAAAAACATGAGTATAATCCCTGACTATCAACGCTGAGTCAAGATCATTAGGCTGAGAATCAAGCGAGAAGATAAAATTACCTGCATAATCTTGAGGCATTCGATATACAATCACAAGAGAAATACCCTGGTGGTCTACTAGAGAAATGGTTGGGGCTTTGTAAGAGATAACAGCATCATAACTCTTTAACCAATCACCTCCAAGTAAGATATCAAATGCATATAAATCAAGGACATAGAAATCTCCAGTGAATCGACACCAGTGGTAAAGGAGTTTCACCCCATTACAAATCATACTAAGGCTGGCGGGACCGCCGAAGGGATTAGTTGTAACGACCCATAAATTTCGTGGTTTTAATTTGGTTGAATTAATGAGATTTGTAATTTAATTTAGTAGAAAAAAACTGTATAAACAAATTTTGAAATGAACGCTAAATTAAATTATATAAATGGTGACTTAAAACCGAGCTAGTAATAATTTATAAACTTGAATGAAAATTTCAATTTAATAAATTTATTCAAATGTAGGACTTAGTTATAAGCGTTGATTTATGGGTAAGATAACGAATTAGATAAATTGCCTAATTAAGTGATCAATGAATTTATTTGGCAATCAAACTCAGGTAAATGGTAAGTAATTATAATGTGTTATTTATATAACGTTACTAATTATTAATATAGTAGCAGGAATGTAAATGAAACACAACCATAGAAATTTAAGCTAAGTATTAACAATTGAAATGAATTGTTGATTTAATGGAATACTATAAATTATAATACTGCGCTAAGAGTTGAATATAAGGGAACAAAAGATATAATAGTGGGTAACTAGTAAATTCACTCATTTACCAATAAAGATAATTAGATGTGCCTTAATTGTAATTAATCAAATAACGAAAGGAGTAAATGTATTTATTTAGAGTATTAATTACAATTAGATAGAGTTTTTAAGTAACAATGTTAATGCAATATAAGTAATGCTAATTTAAGTCAATAATAAGGAATTGGAATGAATTCAAAATTTGTAACATATGGCTCGTAACATATATTATAAATTACCTGCGTATTTGTTAATGGAATTAGAATTTGTAATAAGTGATAATAAAATAAATGAATGTTACACTAATGGAAAATGAAATAACATTCCTTTAAATGTTGAGTAATTATAGGATCATATTTATTATAAGCGTTACTTTAATAATTATGACTAATTTGTGAAATTAATACAGGAAGATGTAAAGCAATAACTTGGGAAGTAATACGTTATAAATTAAATATAACCTAAACTTAAGTATAGGTAAAAGGTTGAAATTGAATCTAATCCATTTGAAACTAATTAAAATAAATTGGATTCAAAGTGTAATAAAGGGATTATTTTAAGAAATTGAAATAAATACTATAATTGGCAAAATTAGTTACTTTAAATTGAAACGGGAATTGACTTTTAGAATTATAAATTAATAAGTAAATCAAGATGATGAAATTCATGAATTATAGAATTTAAATTTTATCGTGAGTTAATTTATTTAATTTATAATAGTTGGATTTATTGCAAATGAATAAAAATCAAATATGTAATTATTACGTTAATTTAAAAATTAAGATGAAAACGGGAAATATTTATGCGATAATTTTTAAATCCAATGGTAAACCCTTATATTTGAAATATATGAATGGAATAATCATTGTTTCCTTTAATTTAATAGAATTATTAGAAAGTTAATATAAAATTTTGAATTTAACGAAGTTGAGAAATTATATTTAAATTTATAAACGAATCATCTAAATTTACATTTTTAATTTGTTTAAAACCATTGTAAATGATTGAGGAATCATAAGTGATAAAAATTTCCAATTCTAAAACTGAAAAAAAATTGGATTTATTTACTAATTATTAAATTATTTAATTAATAGGAAAATAGCCATTTTGGCCACTGACTCGGATTTCGACGAAACCAGTTTCATCGGATTAATGGTGAATTATAATAGTGTTTCAAGTTTCGTAGCGATCGGACTTGTCGTTTGATCGTACGGACTCGAAATGCCTTGAAATTTATGCATTTGAAATCAATTTGAAAATATTTTTTTTAACATAACTTCTTCATACGATGGAATTTGGGCTTGAAAATTGTTCCATCGCGTTTAAAATATTATAAAACATCTATTTTGATAAATGGGTTGGCACAATTTCGTTCCGGAGTCGAAACGGGCTTATCGGGCCATATATCGTCTAACGCGTACATCCATTTGATCCAGTCCATTCTTTTTCAACCTCGTCTATTTATATGTTGTTATGAACCCTAGTAGCAACCTCCACTTCATTTTTTATCCATAATGCCGAAATCAACCCTAATTGCATTCTAATGGCAATTAGCAAATCAAATAAAGTGGGTAAAATTCAAACTCTTCAAATCATATTATATAATATACCATTTCGAAGCTCTCGATGAATGGAGTCAGTGTATGGTATTCGTTTTGGGAAACAACGCTCGTATCAACCGGAAATCATGGTCAAAGGCACCGACGGTGAAGTCAAAGGGGGCAATTTGGGGGTTTTTGATCGGAGCAGCAATTGGCGAAATCAACTTCTGGGTATTGTAGAGATCGATGAGTGGATTCCAGATCTAGTTTCGATTTGACGATCGGAGCAGCGATGTTGTGGGAACTGGCCCCGAAAGGTCACAGCTGCGTTAACTTTGGGGCACAAATTCCAGCGACCGACATCAAATTAGGTGGCAGCGTTGGTAGACGTTAGTGGAGGAGATGATGATCTTCCGATTGCAAGTGGCGGCATGGTTTCAGGTGGTCGGAGCTAGGAGATATCAGCGGTCAAAGCGGGCTGGGCGTGAAGGATACGTTCGTGCATCTGCGGCCTGGGTGATGTTCACCTGTGCGTTACAAAGAGGTAGGTGACGTGTCTTTATTGAATGTGTTCCATTTTTTTATTTTTTTGGTTTTTTTATTTCAATCGCATTTATTGTCATAACTCTTGCATACGATATTCGTTTTACGCGCGGTTTCTTTTGTTAGGATCATAAAAGAATTCCGAACTTGATGACGCTAGTTTGGACAAATTCTGAGACTGTCAAATTTTTGGGTTTAAATCGGATTTAAATTCGATTTAAATTCAAAAGGTGAGCGTTTTAACCCACTCACAACTTCTAAAATTTCCTATGTCTGTTAAATTTACTTAAGATAAGAGTAAAAATTTATTCATGACTGTTTGGCATGTTTTATTCATCATCTCTATTAAATCGCATTTATTTAGTTTAGCTGTTAATTAATTTTATTATTGCATATAAATTAACAGTTAAATTTATTTATTTGCATATAAACTGCTAGTTAAACAGTTATTAAATTTATTACTGAATATAAACTGTTAGTTAATACCTGTTATTTATTCCCTGTTATATTTATATGCTCTATATTGATGTTGTAAAATTGGATGATGATTATAATTAATAGTTGATGTTCGATGTTTGGTGAATGGATGATGTGTACTATAATTAAAAATCTGTCAGTTATCATGCATTTCATTTTATTCGGGATTGCGAATTGAAATGATATACAACCGCATTTTTATTTTTTTTTAAATTGCGGGTTGAAAGGATAAATATCCGTATCACTTAACCATAGGGTAGAAAATTTTATATAGGCACCGCGGTATATATATATATAAAATTATTTTGAAATGATTTTCGGTTTGGATATGATACGGTTTAATAAATATTAAATTTGGATATTTTATAGTTAAATTTAGAATTTAAGCTACATATAAATCTGTTGAATATAAATAAATAAGTTGAATAGTGAAGTTTGACAATTTATATTATACGATTAAGTACAGGTTTAAGATATTTTATATTTTTTATATATAGAGTTTAATGATTCCAATCAATTAAGATTTGAAGATAAGTTGGAAATT
Organism: Allium cepa; assembly: GCA_030765085.1. Classification (NCBI taxonomy): domain Eukaryota; kingdom Viridiplantae; phylum Streptophyta; class Magnoliopsida; order Asparagales; family Amaryllidaceae; genus Allium; species Allium cepa. The sequence continues at coordinate 377,568,427 of CM060931.1, forward strand.
TATTTGGAATTGGGTTTATTTAAAAATTAAACTCCGTAAATTGATGTAAACTTATTAAGATTGGAAATTTTAAAGCTATGATATTCATAACTGGATTCTTTATTCAAGATAAATTTAATGAATATTTCTAGTAAAAATAATGTTTGCACAAAAAATGGGCAAACACCTCCAAGTTGTATGATTTAGTTGATTATTTGTTGTTCTTAATGGTTTGGGTGACTTATACAAATATATGAAATAGACGGACTAAACTGTAAAAGACACAAATTTATAGTGGTTCGGCCAGAACGTGCCTACGTCCACTTTATATGTTATTCTCCTTTTCTATTCAGATTACAGGTACAAAGCTTTGATTACAAGTAACTGAAAGTTGCTTGAAAGTTCTATCCGTGCTTGAGCTCTCAAACTTGTCTACCATTGTTGTACCCATGCCCCTCTATTTATAGAGTGAGGCTGGGGGCAGGGGTCCTGGATGCATATAGCTGCTGGTGGGCCTTGGCTGATGCAATCTGGCCTAGTAGTTTCGGTCCGGTACGCCTTGGTTCGGTGGTAGGTGGTAGATGGTTTGGTTCGACAGGAGGTTGGTTCGGTGGTGAGTGGTAGATGGTTTGGTTCGGCAGGAGGTTGGTTCGGTGGTGAGTGATAGATGGTTTGGTTCGGCGGGAGGTTGATTCGGCATGGGTTGATTCGGTGGTGAGTGGACCGGCAGTGCATGGGGATGGAGTTGGACCGGTGGAGGTTTGGTTCGGTGGTAGGAGTATGGTTCGGCAGGGGTGCTTTAAGGTCTGATTCGGTGGTGATGAAGATGGAGTTAATTTGGACCGGTGGTCTCCTCCTCCTGGATCGGTGGTGTGTAGGAAATGCACCCAACATTTGCCCCCCAAAGTGGGGCATACGCTAGCGTATGTCGCGCTTTGTTAGTTTGGATAGTTCCATTCGGTCCTAAGCGCCGAACTGCTCGGTCCGGTCACCTCATGCTCGCCTATAAGTAGGTGCCTCATGCCACCGTTATTCCCTACCAAACGAAATAGCCAAATCAGATTCCTCCCTGCCGAATTATCCTCATTACCGGATCACGTTCGACTGCCGAATCATGTGAGTTAACCTTCTCTTGTCGAATGACTTTTAAGTTTGAAATGCCGAATGAACTCCGTGGAGTTCAAGTGCCGAATAGGTCTTGTGCCTTGGACCACCGAATGGGTTTGAGAAGCATCAGCACCGAATGGACTTTCGGTTTTGAACTACCGAATGTACATATGCACTTGAATTACCGGATGAAACTGGAGGCTTCGAGCACCGAATGTACTTTTATATTTGCTTTACCGAGTGAACTTGAGAGTTTGAATGCCGAATGATCCTTATGTTTGAACTATTGATTGAACTCTGGGACCCTGAATGCTTAATGATTCTCTAGCTTTTCATGTTTCGACCTACGAATGAAACTCTAGATTGTACATACTTGCTTTTTTATATTTTCATACTCCTTGTTCTAACAACATACTTTTGCTTTTGTGTTTGCAGATAAATGTCTCACAAAGTGGAAACCCGATCAAAAAAGAAAAAATCTACGGACAGAAGTGAGTCTTCCGTCGTGCCCCCAGTCCAGCCGGGACCAGCGCGACATGGACCTTCCCCGAGGTCATTAGTGGACAGATATGGCCCTCAGGAGCTTCTAAACTCTCCTCCCGATTGCTTTCCGAGCTCCCTCAAAGAAGGGAAACTTGATGTCATCGGTCGCTCCTTTGGGATTGACAGGGCGAGTATGCTGTTGCCGGGAGATGGTGTGATGCCGTATGATCCTCCTGAAGGATATTTCGCTTATAGCCGATACCATTGTATGTGCGGGGCCATTCCCCTAATCAATGCCTGGATAGTCAGCTTTCTTACCTATTTGAAGGTGGCTCCATTCCAACCCCAGCCCAATTCCTATGCTATCCTGGTGTGCTTGTTCATCATTTTTCAGAGGAAATATGGGCGTCCCCCTTCCAATCGGGAGATCTGGTATCTGTACAACCTGAGAGACTATAAGAAGGGGTCTCCATACATCAGCTTGGAAGCGGCCGTGCCCTTCAAGCCGGTCCTGGATTTGTACTCGAAGCTCAGTATGTTCAAGAAAGAATGGTTCTTCATCAAGGATGACTCTATTTCCTTCCGCCTTTTCACTTCCGGCAGTAAGTTGAACTTCATTTATATTCTCCTTGTCTCGACCGCAATGCTTCTTCTTATATGCTTTTATTTCTTGCTAGCGACAGGTGGCTTTGCGGTCGTGGAGAACGATTCCTTGGCTCGGATGGCTGCAGAAATAAAGGCCATTTCGGGACGGGATAGGTCGGCTTCTTACCTGATCAGGAATGCCACTCTCCTGGAGTACAATTTAATTCTGCCACGTCAATCTGTGGTTAAGCAGAGAGATACAGCCGAGGAGAGGGCTGCCAAAGCTACAGACGGGGCTACTGCGAAGAGTAGCAAGAGGAGACCTTTCTCGGTACCTCTAGTCATCGGGGGAAAGAAGATTAAGAAATCTGATGGACCCTCTCCCAGCATATGCCCAGATGTTTCGGAGGAGGAAAGTGGAGAGGAAGAAAGAGGCGAGGAGGAGAGCGGAGGTGATGGAGAAGGTGACGGTTAAGGAGGGCATGCGGCTGCTCGCTGTGGATGAGGTAGGCGTGCAGCTAGATGATGATGATCAGGGAGTAGATGCTGGTAAGTCTTCCCTCTCAATCTTTCCTTAACTTGATTGCATATCATTTATCTAATGGATTCTTTTCCTGAATCGGACAAGTGGAACCCCTGGCCAGCATGCTGGGAGTTCTGACCCTGCGGTCAAGTAGATCCCGGATGGCGGGCAGGGTAGAGGCGGAGCCCTGATGTAGTTGACTCTTTTATTTGGTCTGTTTGACATTCCTGTATATACTAGTCCAAAACATTATTGTATTTTCAGGCTGTAATTATGTCATTGCAACGAACGTCTTTATGTAACTTTATAACATAAGCAGATTCTGTCATGTTCGAATGTGGTTGTTATTTTGATATGTTGCATAAGAAATACAGCTGCGTGTTTATGCATGTGGTTTAATCGTATTTGATGCTAAATTTCTACTCAAAATATTATTTCATGTCTTGCAATGTCAATATGATGTGTGAATAAATTAAAGCTACATATTTGTATACAAGAGAAGCAAGTACCGCCCTTCGTGTTTTAGTTGTAGAGGGCTGATTTGAATGTCTTGTGTGACTGAGTATGGAATGTAGCTAAGTGTTTCGTCATCCGGATGTGAGTTCATATTTCCACAAGCGAGAGTTCCCCTATTTTGTGACCTATACTTTAGGGAATGTTATATAGGATAGGAGAAAAGTTTTTAAATGAAATGGAAATATGAGAAACAGTAAAACTTCCAATCACGGAAGGCCGTCGATATGCTTAAGTTCATGGAAAACGGGTTTTGTAGTCACTTTCCCTAGCTGTGGGTCTTGGAGACATTTGTCACCCATCTCACGCCTCCGCGGGGAGTTTTATCTTTTTTACCACAGCCGCACTTAAGACATATCGGAGCCGAGATCGCGCATAGTAACTACCCGAGCCATTATGGCCCGTAATCGTGGGTATTGCTCGATTTACTATGGCCAGCTAGCGTGGGTGCCGATCGTCAACCGTGAACTACCCCTGGCTGGCCACACCTTATGTTGGGGCTTAAAGTAGGTTCACAGTTGCCGGCGAGCCGAACGCCGTAATGAGCTGCCATCAGCTATAGTTGGCCTTCTTGATGGCTTATAATCGGCTCATTACAGTTGGCTTTGAGGGCAGTCGCGAGCAATGAGTTAACCCGCAGCAGAGGGATGCTGGAGCAAAAGTGTCTCATTGGCGAATGCATAGATTCGCATAGTACCTATTGGGTCTTGTCCTGGTGAGGTTGCGCCGTGAAGTGTCCAGAGTGGAAATGTCGTTATACATGATTTTGTTCAACTGAAAAGGATAAAGCTTAACAAGAAGCCAAGATATAAAGGAACAAGTTAAAAAGAGACAAGATTTTTAAAGTGGTTCGGCACGAAAATGCCTACGTCCACTGATTCTCTTTGTTAATTCACTTCATATGGGCAGTACAAGTTAAGAAAAGTATCGACGGAGGTGTTGGATGTTCCATGCCCTCTGGAACACCTCTCCATCCACTGTTGACAAAATATAAGCTCCTTTGTGGAGATCTTTATGAATTACATAGGGTCCGTCCCAGATTGGATCTAGCGCTCCCGGGCGTGGGAAGATCCGCTTGAGGACAAGATCTCCTTCTTGTAAGATGCGGTGCTTGACTTTGGAGTTGTATTGTGCTGCCACTTTTTGCTTGTGTGCTGCCGCTTTAAGTGCTGCATCATTTCTTCTTTCTTCAATTAGATCCAAAGACATGTGGAGGAATTCTTCATTCTCTTCTGGGTTGTAGTGGATCCTACGGTGGGAAGGCACTACAGTTTCCACTGGGAGCATGGCCTCTGATCCGTATGCCAAAGAGAAAGGAGTATGCCCTGTTGATGTTCTGTAAGATGTGTGGTAGGCCCAAAGTGCCGTAGGAAGTTTATCCACCCAAGCGCCTTTTGATTTTTCAAGTTTCTTCTTGATTAGAGTTTTGAGAATTTTGTTGACAGCTTCGACTTGTCCGTTTGCCTGGGGGTAAGCTACAGATGAGAAGCTTTTGTGAATTCCGTGCTCTTAGCACCAGTTGGCGAATTCTTCGCTATCAAATTGAAGTCCGTTGTCCGATATGATTTTGAGTGGAACCTCGTATCTGCATAAAACATTTTTGATCAAGAAGTGAATAACTTTTGCCGAAGATATTTTATTTAGAGGCTCCACTTCCACCCATTTGGTTAAATAGTCGACTGCCACTATGGCATATTTGGCTCCGCCTCGGCCCATTGGCAGTTCGCCAATCAAGTCAATTCCCCATATCGCAAAGGGCCAAGGGCCGGTCATCTGGGTAATCTCAGTTGTTGGTAGTCGAGGAATCTTAGCAAATTTCTGACATCTGCCACATCTTTTGACGAAGTCTAAGGCGTCTTTGTTTAAAGTGGGCCGGTAAAACCCGTATCGGAGTATTTTCTTCGTTAGAGTCTGCCCTCCGGTGTGATCTCCGCAGCATCTGTGATGGATGTTGGACAAGACTTCCCTGGCTTCCCTTCCAGCGATACACCTTAATAAGGGATTAGAGAAGCCGCGCCGATAGAGGATGCCTTCTTGTAATGTGTAGCGGGAAGCCTTCCTTAAGATTTTCTTAGCTTCGTTACGCCCGTTGGGCAATGTGCCACTTTGTAAGTACTTCCGGATGTGAGTCATCCAAGTTTCCTCTTCGATTGCAGCTATCATATTCATTGGCTCGTAATTCGGGGCCAGTTGCTTTGAGATGGTAATTGTTCGGGAAGCGGTGTCGTCCTTCACGCTAGCTTGTTTTTCCAGTTCGTCGGCCTCCTGATTCTCTTCTCGAGGAATGTGTTTGATTAAATAGTGATCCAATTGATTGAGCAGCAGCTTGGTCTTCTTTAGATATGCTGTGAGTCGTTCTCCTCGAGTCTGGAATTCTCCCAGTATTTGATTTACAATAAGTTGAGAATCACTATGGAGACATAAAGAACCGACTCCAATCTCTAGAGCAAGTTCTAATCTGGCTATCACTGCTTCGTATTCTGCGTCATTGTTGGTGGCAGCGAATTCCAACCTTAGGGCGTAGTGCAGCTTCCTTCCCTTGGGGGTGATTATCACAACACCTGCCCCGAGCCTTGTTCATTTGATGCTCCATCTACGAAGAGATTCCACTTGATATCTTCTGCTATTTCAGATTGCTCCTTACCTTCATTAGTAGTGAATTCCGCAATGAAATCAGCTATGGCTTGCCCCTTGATAGCGGTGCGAGGATGGTAGGTGATATCATATTGACTCGGTTCAATGCACCACTTAAGTAGTCGCCCAGAAGTGTCGGGGCGATGGAGTACCTGCCTTAGCGGTTAATCGGTTAAAACTCTGATGAAATGAGATTGGAAATAGTGTCGCAGTTTCCGTGACGTGATTAGCAAACAGTATGCTAGCTGTGACGTCCCGGCTTTCTATGCCCAGAAAACCGCTTCGTCTTAAAGAAAGAAAGGTATGAGAAAATAGAAAAGATAGAGAAGAAAGAACAACAACATCAGAATCTCACAGCGGAACGAATAAATTATAATAATAACATAAGTATTTACATGATATACATCATCAATCAGAGTTATACAAACAATACATCATATACTAGACAGTTATAAACACCTGTCTAGTTATACAACTCAATACACAAGTCAACACAGAGATACCAACACAGCGAAACTATAAATATATATCTACAACGCTGAAGCCTCCTGCTCCATTGCTCCTCCAGAATTCGTCAAAGCTAACCTGAATCCCTTGGCTACCCGTAAAAAATTTGGGTACCCGAGAGTTTATGAAAAACAAAAATAAACTCCGGGTCAGACATGGGTCTGGTATGAGTAACAGGTTAAAGTTGCTTAACTTTGAAAATCTTTTGAAAACAAAAGGTATCACGTAAGACTCCCCACACATAAACATGGAAAAGTTTTTACCTTACGCTAACCAAAACATTTGATAGGAAATTCTGTGATATTATAATAGGTCTAGGGTTTTCAAGTAAATAGAAAATAGCCGAAATTGTTACATGATTAAATTCCAGCTACTAGCCACAAAAGTGGGTAATACAATCAAAACCGTTGGCACTTATTGGATTGTGAATTCCATACAATGGCAGGGCTACTGGGGTACCGCCCGTCACAGTACGGGGCCTAGATCACCATACCGAGGATTACTCCCTTCATCCCCTGCAACACAAGGCCGGAACCGTTCCTTACTGAACAGTCCCGAACAAGATACACCCCGCAGATAGCCGTCGCTACTGCCCACTAAGCCGAAAATAAAAGGGACATCTAGACAGGGGAATATCCTTGTCCTGCTTGGGCATGACCCACCTAGCCTTGCTGCATCTCCCCTGTTTTAGCCATTCCCGGTTGATGAGGCTTGAGGCTACGATTACCTTTTTAGAATACATTTCTTAGAATGCTCATCGCCCACCTGACGATGTGTTGAAAGCATTCAATCCATACAAGTTCGTTCCGGGTTCGAACGAAACCGAAGGCATTATCTCGTTACACTCATTTTGGAATCACCCTCAGAGTTAACGACGATAACCCTTGCATTCTGAATCTTCATCTTCCTTCAGATTCACGACCTATCGTTAATTTGGAAACGATGTGGTTTTCGGATGTTCCTAATGCGGAAAACCCGATCCCGGTCTCATCGAAATCCAAAACGTGTCTTTTAAGGCCAAGTTGTCTATTTAGTCTTAACAGTTTAATTCAATATCATCAATATACACACATATGGATAATTCACAATCACAATAGATAATCACATCATCATAAACAGATAATTCATATTATCATCAAAACAGATAATTAAATATTATCATACTTTAAATCAAGCATCCATATCACATAAATATTACTCATCTCATTACTGAGATCACAACCATTCAATACAATCAATACATAAGCAATTTGATTTATTCACTATCTATAATTAATTTAAAATGAATTAAATTAATTACTTCTATCTCTAATTAATTCCAAGTAAATTAAATTAATTACATCATCTTATAAATCCTGCTTATATATTAATTAATTAATTATAATTAATTAATTAATCCATTCTCTAAATATTTACTTTGATTAATCACCTTAGATTAATCATTCTCTAATTACAATAAGTAATTAGTTTTTACTTAATTTCACAAATCACATTATTTCCAATTATTTATAGTAATTAACTTTTAATTACTTCATTTATTAATTAACAATAATTAATTACATTTATCCTAAATTAATTACATTAATTAATCACTCTATTATTAATTATTTCCTATTTAACAATTCTTAATTACATCATTAATTAAATTAATGAATGATATCAAATACAATTAAATTAATTGCTTTATTCAAATTAATTACATTTAGAAATTAATCTGAAATTAATCCCAATTATTAATCACCCTTGATTAATATCTACTAGTAATTAACTACCCTTAATTACTCATACAAATAAATTTAATTATCCCATAATTAATTATCTTCGTTAATTAATCCCTTGATTAATTTCAAAAGTAATTATCCAAATTACTTTACTATAAATCATCTTCCTCTAATTACATTCTAGTAATTATCAATTATTACTTCCCTAAGTAATTCTGCTCCATTGCTTACATTTATCAAACCATAAATGATTTATTAAATTAATTAAACTAAATTAATTAACTTAACTAATCATATTATCAAAATTAATTACAATAAGTAATTAATCTCATAATTACTTCCATCAAGTAATTATATTTAACCAATTTACAAATAATTATCTAAATTAATTAACCCGATTAATTAATAAAAATTAATCACACTAATTACTTAAATAATTCTTAGTTAATTATCTTTGTTAACTAATAACATAACCTTATTTACTTCTTAATTAATCACTAGTTCTAAATTAATCTAAATTATTAACTATAAATTAAATAAATAAGTCATTCTTGATTATCTTATTAATTAAGTCTCTTCAATATCTTAATTATTCTAAGATAATCCATTTATTTTATTTATGACTTCATTATCATTAAAATGTATAACATTACTCTTTAGATAGAAATTCAAACTCCATTTTGAATGTAAGATTCAAAATGTTTATTTATTTAAAAATTTCCAATTTTAAATTCAATATATAATCCTAAAAATGAAATAAATGTGAATAACATTTATTACTTATATAATAACCTTATATAAGAAGAACTTTTAATTAATTTTCTTATTTAATTTTAAAAATAAAGCCTTTAAAATACACTACATTCAAACTTGCAAAGTCAAGTTTTAAAAACAAATCATATATTTTTCATTCAAATTCTTTTATAAAGAACTTTATCAAGATTCAAGTTTAAACATTTATTTGAACCAATTTACAAAAAAAAACTATTTGATTTAAACTTGATTTAAAAATATCTATATTTAGAAATTGGTTCAAATTCCAGATCTGGATTCCAGAAACTTGTTTGCAAACTGAACTTAACCTTTACATTTAAAACCACTAGATAGGGGAATATCCTTGTCCTGCTTGGGCATGACCCACCTAGCCTTGCTGCATCTCCCCTGTTTTAGCCATTCCCGGTTGATGAGGCTTGAGGCTACGATTACCTTTTTAGAATACATTTCTTAGAATGCTCATCGCCCACCTGACGATGTGTTGAAAGCATTCAATCCATACAAGTTCGTTCCGGGTTCGAACGAAACCGAAGGCATTATCTCGTTACACTCATTTTGGAATCACCCTCAGAGTTAACGACGATAATCCTTGCATTCTGAATCTTCATCTTCCTTCAGATTCACGACCTATCGTTAATTTGGAAACGATGTGGTTTTCGGATGTTCCTAATGCGGAAAACCCGATCCCGGTCTCATCGAAATCCAAAACGTGTCTTTTAAGGCCAAGTTGTCTATTTAGTCTTAACAGTTTAATTCAATATCATCAATATACACACATATGGATAATTCACAATCACAATAGATAATCACATCATCATAAACAGATAATTCATATTATCATCAAAACAGATAATTAAATATTATCATACTTTAAATCAAGCATCCATATCACATAAATATTACTCATCTCATTACTGAGATCACAACCATTCAATACAATCAATACATAAGCAATTTGATTTATTCACTATCTATAATTAATTTAAAATGAATTAAATTAATTACTTCTATCTCTAATTAATTCCAAGTAAATTAAATTAATTACATCATCTTATAAATCCTGCTTATATATTCATTAATTAATTATAATTAATTAATTAATCCATTCTCTAAATATTTACTTTGATTAATCACCTTAGATTAATCATTCTCTAATTACAATAAGTAATTAGTTTTTACTTAATTTCACAAATCACATTATTTCCAATTGTTTATAGTAATTAACTTTTAATTACTTCATTTATTAATTAACAATAATTAATTACATTTATCCTAAATTAATTACATTAATTAATCACTTTATTATTAATTATTTCCTATTTAACAATTCTTAATTACATCATTAATTAAATTAATGAATGATATCAAATACAATTAAATTAATTGCTTTATTCAAATTAATTACATTTAGAAATTAATCTGAAATTAATCCTAATTATTAATCACCCTTGATTAATATCTACTAGTAATTAACTACCCTTAATTACTCATACAAATAAATTTAAGTATCCCATAATTAATTATCTTCGTTAATTAATCCCTTGATTAATTTCAAAAGTAATTATCCAAATTACTTTACTATAAATCATCTTCCTCTAATTACATTCTAGTAATTATCAATTTTTACTTCCCTAAGTAATTCTGCTCCATTGCTTACATTTATCAAACCATAAATGATTTATTAAATTAATTAAACTAAATTAATTAACTTAACTAATTATATTATCAAAATTAATTACAATAAGTAATTAATCTCATAATTACTTCCATCAAGTAATTATATTTAACCAATTTACAAATAATTATCTAAATTAATTAACCCGATTAATTAATAAAAATTAATCACACTAATTACTTAAATAATTCTTAGTTAATTATCTTTGTTAACTAATAACATAACCTTATTTACTTCTTAATTAATCACTAGTTCTAAATTAATCTAAATTATTAACTATAAATTAAATAAATAAGTCATTCTTGATTATCTTATTAATTAAGTCTCTTCAATATCTTAATTATTCTAAGATAATCCATTTATTTTATTTATGACTTCATTATCATTAAAATGTATAACATTACTCTTTAGATAGAAATTCAAACTCCATTTTGAATGTAAGATTCAAAATGTTTATTTATTTAAAAATTTCCAATTTTAAATTCAATATATAATCCTAAAAATGAAATAAATGTGAATAACATTTATTACTTATATAATAACCTTATATAAGAAGAACTTTTAATTAATTTTCTTATTTAATTTTAAAAATAAAGCCTTTAAAATACACTACATTCAAACTTGCAAAGTCAAGTTTTAAAAACAAATCATATATTTTTCATTCACATTCTTTTATAAAGAACTTTATCAAGATTCAAGTTTAAACATTTATTTGAACCAATTTACAAAAAAAAAACTATTTGATTTAAACTTGATTTAAAAATATCCATATTTAGAAATTGGTTCAAATTCCAGATCTAGATTCCAGAAACTTGTTTGCAAACTGAACTTAACCTTTACATTTAAAACCACTTGTTTAAATTTATTTTCAGATTGAGATTCCAATTTTTAAAACTGGAAATCTGCAGTTCAAAAAAAAACTGAACCCTCTGAAGAAAAAAAATATATACAAAACTTTCAAGATTCAAATCCATTTAAATCTAAACTTCAACTAGATTTGTATTTGTTTAAATCTATCTCTCAACTTAAAAGTTCCATTTAAATTTTGATACACTTCAAAATTTGCAGACAGGTTTGAAAGAAACCTGAAGCAACCAACCGACCCGAGAAAATCCTTACATGCTTCGAGTCAGATTGCAATTCACTTCGAGTAAAACTCCTGGATTTACTCGAATATACTGAAGCACAATCTCTCCATACCCAAAGTTCATCAGGGCTTGGTGCACAGTGCACATGCACTGATCAACCACCTGACTTCAACCCATTCTGATGACTTAAACAAGTCATCCATCACTAGAGCATCCCACTTCCATCACCACACTTTGCTTTCTCCTCAAAATTCAAAAATTCAAGCTTCACTCAAACCTGGAATTCAACACAACATACTGCCAGAACCTGTCAACGCTTCCCATCCCTTCCTCCGACCTCCGGAGCACCAGCACCACCGGCCACCACTTCATCCATGGCCAAACTTCAACTTCCCAAACCCCTGTTAAACTCGATGCACCAGAGACCACAGGGTAGACTCGAGAAGCCCAGACAGTCGAACACTTATAACACCTCACACCCTCCACTAAAAATCACGAATCTTGTTTTAAAAATCACGTTTTAGTATTTCGATTACATTAGCATACCTGAATTCGAAAACCAAAGGATTCGAATTTTTGCCTAATCTGGAGTTGGTGTTCGAACAACTGGTTCCCCAGATATGCTACTAAATTATTTTAGGTTGAACTTATTTTTATAATCTAGTTCAAAGTCATACAACTACAATCTGTTTAAATGCTAGCTCCAAATAGCAAGTAGATTGGGTAGTAGTGATTTTTGAAACAAATGTTGTTCAGTTTTTAACACAGTGAATATACATGAGGACCTGCATACCACTTCAGCCTTCAACAAGCATAGGCAGTTCAATATACATAGATATATACACACAGCAAAATATACAACAGATTCATATATATAGCAACCTTCCTACAACAGTTCAGATGCTTACATTTTAAGAAAATATTCCTCATCTTTTAGAACAGAGGGTTTATGGGGTGGCAACAGTTTGGAAATGAAAACTGTTTGCTTATATTTATTTTTTTTAAAAAAAAATTTGTAGTCTTGTGTGCTAAAGGGAAAGTAAGTAACAGGCATTATCAAAGTTATACACACCATTTTACACTTCATTTAATTAACTAGCAAGCAACCATTCAATACTTAAGCATTTTTATAAAAATGTTACTCACCAGATTTTGAACGACAGAGCCTTGTTTGAAACTGTTTTGAGTTTTTGAAATCTGAAATTGCTTTTACTTTTTAAACTTGCAATCCTTATAAATGCTGAGATGTTGAAATGTTTGAATGCTGAAGAGCTTGGAAGTTTGAATGCATGTAGATGATCTTTAAATTTAAAGAAGAATACACATGCTACCTTTTTTTCTTTCTTTTTTTGAAAATGATTTGCAGTAGCTTAAAAAAAAGTATTACAGGCATATATATTTTTTTGATGAACGAACGAAACAAGAAGTAGGTATATATATATAAGAGGAAAAGAACACAGGGGAAGGTGTTATCTAGTCTTGCAAATGCTGGAGATAAGTATTAACCAGTACACAAATATATTTGTTTCAGAGATCTTCTTTTTATTAAGGAGGCTGAGGTGATTTTCCACCATACACATTCGAATTGACTTGGTGGCTGACTGGCTGCTAAGTATAAAAGCATTAAATGCAATAGGTACTTTATGTTTCTCCTATCTTATTTTGTCTAAAGATATTTTCTTCTTAGCACAGTTTATGTTCTAACTCGCCTGGTTTCTTATTTTATTCCATACTTATCTATTTTGTTTTTATGTTCATAGATATTTATTTACTATGTTTTAAGCTTGCATTTCAACCTCTTCCAGGCAACATACAAATGCAACATACAAATATATAAAGTCTGATTTGCTTTTTACTTATGTTCATCTTTGCATAAAATGTTCAAGTACTCAATGTTTTACTTTATATTGTTTGTACAAAGATGTTTTTATTATTATTTTACTTTTCTCTTTGCTTTTTAGTCTTTTTTTTTTTTTAGGTTATTGGTTATAAATTTTAACCTATGTTAATATCATAGCTCTTATGTTTATGTAATTATACTTATGTTAATAACTATATGTTTGATTTAAAACTTATGTTTGCATTGATAATATATATTTTATTTTAAATATTTTACAAAAGAAATTACCTCTATATTAATAAACTACTTGTTTTATCAAGCTAAATTTTAAAAAGAAAATAAAACAAACCTATTTGTTAAGCTAAAATAAAATTTAAAACTACTAATATTTATCCTAAGTATCTTAAACCATAGAGTTATTTATTAAATAGCTTTTAAAAAGATATATATTAAGTCAAGTTATAATCACCAAAATATTAAAATTAGAAAACAAGTCAATTTGTTAAATTCAAAACAAAGATTATCCATTTACAATATATTCAAATATATATATATTATAATTAGAAAATAATTGTTCGGCTTTTAAAAGATAAAATCACCCATTTAAATATTTATTAAAGAAAACCCAAAATTTATTAAATCAATTCAAATTATTATTAACAATATATTTAGTTTTAACACAGATTATTAAATTTTTATTGCCAAAAATTTCCGGGATATCACATTCCTCCCCTCTTAAAAGAATTTCGTCCCCGAAATTTAAAACAAAGGTAATTTAATAATCCAATTAAAGATTTAATTTTAAAACACAAGCATATATCAATCATATGCTAACAACCATAGCAACCAATTCATCCAATCAACAAATCTAATTATCCAGACAAAATTCTGGATAGATCTATCTAGAGTTCCCTAAGTATAAATACCGGGATACTCGCCCTACAGAATCCAAACAATCAATACTACTAAGCTACAGAGCTTTCACTCATCTAGATCTACAAAACAAGACAGGATATCAGACTACAGACGAGTCTGACTCAAACAACCAAAACTCCATGAAGTGCTGGTTCTACAACCAGAGATGGATCTTACACGTACTCCCTCAGAGATACGTGAAACACAATGAATCTCAGTTATCCAACTGACAATTCAATCCTGAAGACCAAACACTTATCCAAAATCAAATCTCCGACTTCGGAAATCAAATTCCTTCGTCTCTTATCCATAAAATTCTTCAGACGATCCTGGGCTGCCATCATGCTTCCTGATCAGCTCAACCCTTGCTGATGCCTCTAGGAACAAACTGAACCAAAAATAATCCAACACAATGATCTTTCCAAGATCAACTAAAACTCAGAACATAAAATCTATTCCAAATCAGAAAATAGATCCCACTTCTCCCATCTGGAAAAGATAAAAACAGGTGCACTCCAAATCTGCCTCAGATCCTGGAAAATTTCCTGAAGAAACTCTTTAATCCAAAGCACTGCAACTTCCAGTTGCTTCCAAACAAAAACAGCTTCCACCATGCTTCCACTGCGCAACTCTGATTGAGCAGATGAAAATGCTGATGATGATCACGAGCACAAGCTGGAAAACACATCCCAAAACTATGGTTCAACAGATCCAAAAATAAAACTCAGAAGTTCCTTCAAAACACGAGCTGCTTCACCAAACTCATTCTCCAGAAACCATCCTACTACTAAGCTGAACCACCGGTACCACTCCTAGAATCCAGTCGACACCAAACTCAATCTCCAAATGCTGACAAAACTCTGACTCCCTGAAGATATCCAGAAAAATCTCTGACGACCCAAGAGAACACTTAGCTATCGCAAATCACTTTTGCGATCCACCCAGCCTAATTCCAAAGAAAAACTATTCTCTCTTTACCAAACAGAACAGCCTATGTTTAATCAGCAAATCCATCAAAGAAATGGATCCACTCTGCTACTCCTGAATTCACCTCAAGAAAACTGCTACACCAGAAGATCTTTTGCCGATATACAGAACACTTCGAGCTGCATCGCTGCCACAGATGCCAAAGAAACTTCCTAATCCAAAACTCTTGGGGAAACTCGGACCACAAAACCAAACAGAAACACCCTGCTGAACACAGCCACAACACCGAAGCAACAAACTTCCTTAAACTTATTCCAAAGAAATGTCTTCGGAATCATCGATAGTCACTGCGTCTCATCACACAGCTACTGCTTCCTGAGGTATCAAGATACCATTACTGGCTTCTGCTCATCCGACAGATCCAAACTCTCAAGAATCCGCTCACACGAGCGCGATCATCTTACACTTAAATGATGAACTCCGAAACTTAACAGGTTTCCTTCGGAGACCAATGAAATCCTTACCACAGCCAAGCTCACTCGAGACGGTACTAGGTCTACAGTCTCGACACATGCACAAACCTCAACCAATAGTAGTTGTGTTACACACCACTACTCTATCTACCTTTATAACTCATTGGAAAACCCGAACAGGTAACCCAACAATAGATAGAAATAAATATATATATATATATATCAAAATTACAAATACGCTCTCTCAGGAAAGAAAACACTCAAGAGCCTAGGTATTCACTCAACCTAGTGCTCTGATACCAACTGTGACGTCCCGGCTTTCTATGCCCAGAAAACCGCTTCGTCTTAAAGAAAGAAAGGGATGAGAAAATAGAAAAGATAGAGAAGAAAGAACAACAACATCAGAATCTCACAGCGGAACGAATAAATTATAATAATCACATAAGTATTTACATGATATACATCATCAATCAGAGTTATACAAACAATACATCATATACTAGACAGTTATAAACACCTGTCTAGTTATACAACTCAATACACAAGTCAACACAGAGATACCAACACAGCGAAACTATAAATATATATCTACAACGCTGAAGCCTCCTGCTCTATTGCTCCTCCAGAATTCGTCAAAGCTAACCTAAATCCCTTGGCTACCCGTAAAAAATTTGGGTACCCGAGAGTTTATGAAAAACAAAAATAAACTCCGGGTCAGACATGGGTCTGGTATGAGTAACAGGTTAAAGTTGCTTAACTTTGAAAATCTTTTGAAAACAAAAGGTATCACGTAAGACTCCCCACACATAAACATGGAAAAGTTTTTACCTTACGCTAACCAAAACATTTGATAGGAAATTCTGTGATATTATAATAGGTCTAGGGTTTTCAAGTAAATAGAAAATAGCCGAAATTGTTACATGATTAAATTCCAGCTACTAGCCACAAAAGTGGGTAATACAATCAAAACCGTTGGCACTTATTGGATTGTGAATTCCATACAATGGCAGGGCTACTGGGGTACCGCCCGTCACAGTACGGGGCCTAGATCACCATACCGAGGATTACTCCCTTCATCCCCTGCAACACAAGGCCGGAACCGTTCCTTACTGAACAGTCCCGAACAAGATACACCCCGCAGATAGCCGTCGCTACTGCCCACTAAGCCGAAAATAAAAGGGACATCTAGACAGGGGAATATCCTTGTCCTGCTTGGGCATGACCCACCTAGCCTTGCTGCATCTCCCCTGTTTTAGCCATTCCCGGTTGATGAGGCTTGAGGCTACGATTACCTTTTTAGAATACATTTCTTAGAATGCTCATCGCCCACCTGACGATGTGTTGAAAGCATTCAATCCACACAAGTTCGTTCCGGGTTCGAACGAAACCGAAGGCATTATCTCGTTACACTCATTTTGGAATCACCCTCAGAGTTAACGACGATAACCCTTGCATTCTGAATCTTCATCTTCCTTCAGATTCACGACCTATCGTTAATTTGGAAACGATGTGGTTTTCGGATGTTCCTAATGCGGAAAACCCGATCCCGGTCTCATCGAAATCCAAAACGTGTCTTTTAAGGCCAAGTTGTCTATTTAGTCTTAACAGTTTAATTCAATATCATCAATATACACACATATGGATAATTCACAATCACAATAGATAATCACATCATCATAAACAGATAATTCATATTATCATCAAAACAGATAATTAAATATTATCATACTTTAAATCAAGCATCCATATCACATAAATATTACTCATCTCATTACTGAGATCACAACCATTCAATACAATCAATACATAAGCAATTTGATTTATTCACTATCTATAATTAATTTAAAATGAATTAAATTAATTACTTCTATCTCTAATTAATTCCAAGTAAATTAAATTAATTACATCATCTTATAAATCCTGCTTATATATTCATTAATTAATTATAATTAATTAATTAATCCATTCTCTAAATATTTACTTTGATTAATCACCTTAGATTAATCATTCTCTAATTACAATAAGTAATTAGTTTTTACTTAATTTCACAAATCACATTATTTCCAATTATTTATAGTAATTAACTTTTAATTACTTCATTTATTAATTAACAATAATTAATTACATTTATCCTAAATTAATTACATTAATTAATCACTCTATTATTAATTATTTCCTATTTAACAATTCTTAATTACATCATTAATTAAATTAATGAATGATATCAAATACAATTAAATTAATTGCTTTATTCAAATTAATTACATTTAGAAATTAATCTGAAATTAATCCCAATTATTAATCACCCTTGATTAATATCTACTAGTAATTAACTACCCTTAATTACTCATACAAATAAATTTAATTATCCCATAATTAATTATCTTCGTTAATTAATCCCTTGATTAATTTCAAAAGTAATTATCCAAATTACTTTACTATAAATCATCTTCCTCTAATTACATTCTAGTAATTATCAATTATTACTTCCCTAAGTAATTCTGCTCCATTGCTTACATTTATCAAACCATAAATGATTTATTAAATTAATTAAACTAAATTAATTAACTTAACTAATCATATTATCAAAATTAATTACAATAAGTAATTAATCTCATAATTACTTCCATCAAGTAATTATATTTAACCAATTTACAAATAATTATCTAAATTAATTAACCCGATTAATTAATAAAAATTAATCACACTAATTACTTAAATAATTCTTAGTTAATTATCTTTGTTAACTAATAACATAACCTTATTTACTTCTTAATTAATCACTAGTTCTAAATTAATCTAAATTATTAACTATAAATTAAATAAATAAGTCATTCTTGATTATCTTATTAATTAAGTCTCTTCAATATCTTAATTATTCTAAGATAATCCATTTATTTTATTTATGACTTCATTATCATTAAAATGTATAACATTACTCTTTAGATAGAAATTCAAACTCCATTTTGAATGTAAGATTCAAAATGTTTATTTATTTAAAAATTTCCAATTTTAAATTCAATATATAATCCTAAAAATGAAATAAATGTGAATAACATTTATTACTTATATAATAACCTTATATAAGAAGAACTTTTAATTAATTTTCTTATTTAATTTTAAAAATAAAGCCTTTAAAATACACTACATTCAAACTTGCAAAGTCAAGTTTTAAAAACAAATCATATATTTTTCATTCAAATTCTTTTATAAAGAACTTTATCAAGATTCAAGTTTAAACATTTATTTGAACCAATTTACAAAAAAAAACTATTTGATTTAAACTTGATTTAAAAATATCTATATTTAGAAATTGGTTCAAATTCCAGATCTGGATTCCAGAAACTTGTTTGCAAACTGAACTTAACCTTTACATTTAAAACCACTAGATAGGGGAATATCCTTGTCCTGCTTGGGCATGACCCACCTAGCCTTGCTGCATCTCCCCTGTTTTAGCCATTCCCGGTTGATGAGGCTTGAGGCTACGATTACCTTTTTAGAATACATTTCTTAGAATGCTCATCGCCCACCTGACGATGTGTTGAAAGCATTCAATCCATACAAGTTCGTTCCGGGTTCGAACGAAACCGAAGGCATTATCTCGTTACACTCATTTTGGAATCACCCTCAGAGTTAACGACGATAATCCTTGCATTCTGAATCTTCATCTTCCTTCAGATTCACGACCTATCGTTAATTTGGAAACAATGTGGTTTTCGGATGTTCCTAATGCGGAAAACCCGATCCCGGTCTCATCGAAATCCAAAACGTGTCTTTTAAGGCCAAGTTGTCTATTTAGTCTTAACAGTTTAATTCAATATCATCAATATACACACATATGGATAATTCACAATCACAATAGATAATCACATCATCATAAACAGATAATTCATATTATCATCAAAACAGATAATTAAATATTATCATACTTTAAATCAAGCATCCATATCACATAAATATTACTCATCTCATTACTGAGATCACAACCATTCAATACAATCAATACATAAGCAATTTGATTTATTCACTATCTATAATTAATTTAAAATGAATTAAATTAATTACTTCTATCTCTAATTAATTCCAAGTAAATTAAATTAATTACATCATCTTATAAATCCTGCTTATATATTCATTAATTAATTATAATTAATTAATTAATCCATTCTCTAAATATTTACTTTGATTAATCACCTTAGATTAATCATTCTCTAATTACAATAAGTAATTAGTTTTTACTTAATTTCACAAATCACATTATTTCCAATTATTTATAGTAATTAACTTTTAATTACTTCATTTATTAATTAACAATAATTAATTACATTTATCCTAAATTAATTACATTAATTAATCACTTTATTATTAATTATTTCCTATTTAACAATTCTTAATTACATCATTAATTAAATTAATGAATGATATCAAATACAATTAAATTAATTGCTTTATTCAAATTAATTACATTTAGAAATTAATCTGAAATTAATCCTAATTATTAATCACCCTTGATTAATATCTACTAGTAATTAACTACCCTTAATTACTCATACAAATAAATTTAAGTATCCCATAATTAATTATCTTCGTTAATTAATCCCTTGATTAATTTCAAAAGTAATTATCCAAATTACTTTACTATAAATCATCTTCCTCTAATTACATTCTAGTAATTATCAATTTTTACTTCCCTAAGTAATTCTGCTCCATTGCTTACATTTATCAAACCATAAATGATTTATTAAATTAATTAAACTAAATTAATTAACTTAACTAATTATATTATCAAAATTAATTACAATAAGTAATTAATCTCATAATTACTTCCATCAAGTAATTATATTTAACCAATTTACAAATAATTATCTAAATTAATTAACCCGATTAATTAATAAAAATTAATCACACTAATTACTTAAATAATTCTTAGTTAATTATCTTTGTTAACTAATAACATAACCTTATTTACTTCTTAATTAATCACTAGTTCTAAATTAATCTAAATTATTAACTATAAATTAAATAAATAAGTCATTCTTGATTATCTTATTAATTAAGTCTCTTCAATATCTTAATTATTCTAAGATAATCCATTTATTTTATTTATGACTTCATTATCATTAAAGTGTATAACATTACTCTTTAGATAGAAATTCAAACTCCATTTTGAATGTAAGATTCAAAATGTTTATTTATTTAAAAATTTCCAATTTTAAATTCAATATATAATCCTAAAAATGAAATAAATGTGAATAACATTTATTACTTATATAATAACCTTATATAAGAAGAACTTTTAATTAATTTTCTTATTTAATTTTCAAAATAAAGCCTTTAAAATACACTACATTCAAACTTGCAAAGTCAAGTTTTAAAAACAAATCATATATTTTTCATTCACATTCTTTTATAAAGAACTTTATCAAGATTCAAGTTTAAACATTTATTTGAACCAATTTACAAAAAAAAACTATTTGATTTAAACTTGATTTAAAAATATCCATATTTAGAAATTGGTTCAAATTCCAGATCTAGATTCCAGAAACTTGTTTGCAAACTGAACTTAACCTTTACATTTAAAACCACTTGTTTAAATTTATTTTCAGATTGAGATTCCAATTTTTAAAACTGGAAATCTGCAGTTCAAAAAAAAACTGAACCCTCTGAAGAAAAAAAAAAATATACAAAACTTTCAAGATTCAAATCCATTTAAATCTAAACTTCAACTAGATTTGTATTTGTTTAAATCTATCTCTCAACTTAAAAGTTCCATTTAAATTTTGATACACTTCAAAATTTGCAGACAGGTTTGAAAGAAACCTGAAGCAACCAACCGACCCGAGAAAATCCTTACATGCTTCGAGTCAGATTGCAATTCACTTCGAGTAAAACTCCTGGATTTACTCGAATATACTGAAGCACAATCTCTCCATACCCAAAGTTCATCAGGGCTTGGTGCACAGTGCCCATGCACTGATCAACCACCTGACTTCAACCCATTCTGATGACTTAAACAAGTCATCCATCACTAGAGCATCCCACTTCCATCACCACACTTTGCTTTCTCCTCAAAATTCAAAAATTCAAGCTTCACTCAAACCTGGAATTCAACACAACATACTGCCAGAACATGTCAACGCTTCCCATCCCTTCCTCCGACCTCCGGAGCACCAGCACCACCGGCCACCACTTCATCCATGGCCAAACTTCAACTTCCCAAACCCCTGTTAAACTCGATGCACCAGAGACCACAGGGTAGACTCGAGAAGCCCAGACAGTCGAACACTTATAACACCTCACACCCTCCACTAAAAATCACGAATCTTGTTTTAAAAATCACGTTTTAGTATTTCGATTACATTAGCATACCTGAATTCGAAAACCAAAGGATTCGAATTTTTGCCTAATCTGGAGTTGGTGTTCGAACAACTGGTTCCCCAGATATGCTACTAAATTATTTTAGGTTGAACTTATTTTTATAATCTAGTTCAAAGTCATACAACTACAATCTGTTTAAATGCTAGCTCCAAATAGCAAGTAGATTGGGTAGTAGTGATTTTTGAAACAAATGTTGTTCAGTTTTTAACACAGTGAATATACATGAGGACCTGCATACCACTTCAGCCTTCAACAAGCATAGGCAGTTCAATATACATAGATATATACACAAAGCAAAATATACAACAGATTCATATATATAGCAACCTTCCTACAACAGTTCAGATGCTTACATTTTAAGAAAATATTCCTCATCTTTTAGAACAGAGGGTTTATGGGGTGGCAACAGTTTGGAAATGAAAACTGTTTGCTTATATATATATTTTTTTTTTAAAAAAATTTGTAGTCTTGTGTGCTAAAGGGAAAGTAAGTAACAGGCATTATCAAAGTTATACACACCATTTTACACTTCATTTAATTAACTAGCAAGCAACCATTCAAAACTTAAGCATTTTTATAAAAATGTTACTCACCAGATTTTGAACGAAAGAGCCTTGTTTGAAACTGTTTTGAGTTTTTAAATCTGAAATTGCTTTTACTTTTTAAACTTGCAATCCTTATAAATGCTGAGATGTTGAAATGTTTGAATGCTGAAGAGCTTGGAAGTTTGAATGCATGTAGATGATCTTTAAATTTAAAGAAGAATACACATGCTACCTTTTTTTCTTTCTTTTTTTGAAAATGATTTGCAGTAGCTTAAAAAAAAAGTATTACAGGCATATTTTTTTTTTTGATGAACGAACGAAACAAGAAGTAGGTATATATATATATATAAGAGGAAAAGAACACAGGGGAAGGTGTTATCTAGTCTTGCAAATGCTGGAGATAAGTATTAACCAGTACACAAATATATTTGTTTCAGAGATCTTCTTTTTATTAAGGAGGCTGAGGTGATTTTCCACCATACACATTCGAATTGACTTGGTGGCTGACTGGCTGCTAAGTATGAAAGCATTAAATGCAATAGGTACTTTATGTTTCTCCTATCTTATTTTGTCTAAAGATATTTTCTTCTTAGCACAGTTTATGTTCTAACTCGCCTGGTTTCTTATTTTATTCCATACTTATCTATTTTGTTTTTATGTTCATAGATATTTATTTACTATGTTTTAAGCTTGCATTTCAACCTCTTCCAGGCAACATACAAATGCAACATACAAATATATAAAGTCTGATTTGCTTTTTACTTATGTTCATCTTTGCATAAAATGTTCAAGTACTCAATGTTTTACTTTATATTGTTTGTACAAAGATGTTTTTATTATTATTTTACTTTTCTCTTTGCTTTTTAGTCTTTTTTTTAGGTTATTGGTTATAAATTTTAACCTATGTTAATATCATAGCTCTTATGTTTATGTAATTATACTTATGTTAATAACTATATGTTTGATTTAAAACTTATGTTTGCATTGATAATATATATTTTATTTTAAATATTTTACAAAAGAAATTACCTCTATATTAATAAACTACTTGTTTTATCAAGCTAAATTTTAAAAAGAAAATAAAACAAACCTATTTGTTAAGCTAAAATAAAATTTAAAACTACTAATATCTATCCTAAGTATCTTAAACCATAGAGTTATTTATTAAATAGATTTTAAAAAGATATATATTAAATCAAGTTATAATCACCAAAATATTAAAATTAGAAAACAAGTCAATTTGTTAAATTCAAAACAAAGATTATCCATTTACAATATATTCAAATATATATATATATTATAATTAGAAAATAATTGTTCGGCTTTTAAAAGATAAAATCACCCATTTAAATATTTATTAAAGAAAACCCAAAATTTATTAAATCAATTCAAATTATTATTAACAATATATTTAGTTTTAACACAGATTATTAAATTTTTATTGCCAAAATTCTCTTTTTCTGCTTTACTGGCACCTTGGTTGGACCGATGTTCAGTACGTGGCATGCTACGTCTGGGGAGATTCCTGTCATGTCAGCGTGCGTCCATGCAAATACATCCATGTTGTGGCAAAGAAAATCAATGAGTTGATCCTTTAATTCTTCTTTTAGTTGAGATCCGATTTTCAATAGTCTACTTGAGTCATGTTTGTCTACAACTACAAATTCCATAGCCTCTACAGGCTCGGCAGTGGCCTCCTCCTCCTCCTTGTCCCTGGGGTCTAATTCATTGAAAGGGTCACTAGTATATCGAAGAGGAGGGGATTTCTTTATTTGCTATGCTTCCAAGCTTTTCATGCAGAGAGTAGTCTCTGCATTTTTCGCTTTATCTTTTCTGTGGTTATTGCGAAGTTCAGTTACATAGCAGTCTCGAGCAGCATCTTGATCTCCCTCCATTTCTCCTATTCCGTTATATGTTGGAAATTTCATCTTCAAGCACCATGGGGCTAGGACAATTTGGAAGTCAGACAAGGCTGGTCTTCCCAAAAAGGCGTTGTAGGCCGAATGATTCTCTATTAGTACAAATGTTTGTTTTCGCACAACGGAGCGGGGATGACTTCCTATTTCAACAAAGAGGTCCAGTTGCCCGAGGGGCATCTTCGCATCTCCAGTGAAACCATGTAGTGGTTTGTTGCAGGGAAACACATCCTTCATTGACAGCTTCATTTTGTCGAAAGCATGCTTGAATAGGATATTTACTGAGCTTCCAGTGTCTACTAAAATTCGGAAAACTTTGGCTGGACCGAACCAGGCAGAGATGACCATAGGGTCCATGTGTGGGTACTGCCTTCCCTCTATATCACGCCTACTGAATGTGATGTCGTCATTCTCTTTCCGTTTCGGGTGGCGTTCTTCCATAACAGAATTAACGTAGCCTTCATCGTTTCTAAGTGACTTACCGTATCTTTCCATCTCTGCCCAGCTTCTGTCGGCGATGTGTGGTCCTCCTGATATGGTAAGTACCACTATCTTCTCTTGACTGGAGCCGCTGGTGTTGCGATTTCCTCTGCCTACTTCCAGGAGGGGTAGCCCTGGGTTTTCATTGGTGGGAGCTGGAGTCCTTTTCTGGCTTTTTACATAGCGTTCCAGTCTCTTCCTTCTGATGTGTTCTTCAATTAAATCCCGGAGATGGTGGCATTCATTGGTGTCATGTCCATGGGATTCGTGGAAGCGGTAGAACTTTCCAGACTTGAGTTCGTTATCTGACTCCTTCTTATGTGGGGGGCGCTTGTATCTAACTTCGTCTTGGGTGGCTAGGAAGATGTTTTCGATTGTTTCATTCATAGGAGTGTAAGAGTCAAATCTTGGTCCTGGTCGATATAAACGCTTTTCTCCCTTCTTGCCCCCAGCATTGTCTCTAGAGTCATTTCTCCGAATATCCTTTACTACAGCGGAACCCTGTCTGGAGCTGTCTTAGCCTGTTGCCCTGACTGCCTCTCAGTGGCAGCGTCTTCAAGTCTCATATATTTTCCAACTTCATGGAAGAAATCAGGTAAAGTAGCTGATTTTTCCTTGGTTAGTCTTCTAGCAAACTTAGTATCCGGATGTACACCACTGCAGAGGGCCATTAGGATAAGTTTCTCGTCGGCATCTTGGACTGCGGCCGCTGCGGCGTTGAATCGGGTTAGATATTGTTGCACTGTCTCTCCGGGTTTCTATTTGATATTAGATAAGGAATAAGCGTCCTTGGGTTGTTCCACATGAATGTGAAACTGGCTGATTAGCTGATGGACCCTTGGGGTAGATGGTAGAACCAGGAGGTAGCTAGATCTGCCAAGAATAGTGGGAAGCATTTACACAATACTCCCTCCGTTGCTCCGCTCATGAGCATATGCTGGGTGTATCTCCGAAAGTGTATGATGGGGTCAGAGGTTCCCTTGTAAGGTTCCATTTTTGGCATTTTCCATTCCCGGGGGGTGATGGCAGTTTCGATATTGCGGGTGAAGGGGCTGGTTACCCTAGCGCCTATCCCCCGATCACTTTGGTCCCGTTGGACGCATTCTCTGAACAATCGCGCCATCCTTTCATCAGAATTTGAGGCGGATAGAAATGAGTTTGGTTCTTCCATGCGGGATTGATTCCGTCCAGACGACTTGTAGGGATGGTATCGTCTGTCACTCCTAACATTCTCCAATGGATGCCTCTGTTCTTCTGGGGGCATGCTGGGGTCAGCCACAGTTGGCCCTTGCCTTGATCTTCCCCTGTTGGGTTCTGTTCTCAGCACTTCCTCGGGTCCAACTTCGGGCTGGACTCCAGTTCGGCCCCGTCTACTGGTGTTTCCATGGTTAGGTAGCATGACAGGCTCAGCTACATCCGACCCCTGCCTGGTACCTCCCCTGTTGGGTTCGGTTCCAAGTGTTTCCTCGGGTCGGAATTCGGGCTGAGTCCGGGCTCGGCTCCTACCAATGTTGTTTCTGTTGTTAGCTTCTTCGAAGAAGAAAGACCTTTGTCGTCTCCCAGATCCTCCAGACCGAGACTCACCCCATGATTGAGTGTTTCGGTTGGATTCTTCAGCATCCCTTAAGTGTGACATGAGTTGGTCCACCAAGGCTTCTTGTTGAGATGCGAAGCGGTTAGTTACTTCAGCCATAATCCTGTCTAGATCCGTCCTAGTAATTGGTTGTTCCGTAGCGGGGGCTGTCTGATTTGCCTGATTTTCGTTTGCTGTTGGAACCGGACGATTGTCTTGATCTCTGATTACTGGATCTGGGATACTTCTAGTTGCAATGTTCTTTCCCTTGTTAGCATCTTTCTTCCGTCTGGGAGGCATGTTTTCCAAGCAATGAACGATGTTGATAGGAAAAAGGGCTGAGTGGGAGAAGCTGAAGCTTCGAGCTCCTATCGTTCTCAGTGAAAAGCACCAAAAATGTTCGCACAAAAAATGGGCAAACACCTCCAAGTTGTATGATTTAGTTGACTATTTGTTGTTCTTAATGGTTTGGGTGACTTATACAAATATATGAAATAGACAGACTAAACTGTAAAAGACACAGATTTATAGTGGTTCGGCCAGAACGTGCCTACGTCCACTTTATATGTTATTCTCCTTGTCTATTCAGATTACAGGTACAAAGCTTTGATTACAAGTAAGTGAAAGTTGTCTGAAAGTTCTATCCGTGCTTGAGCTCTCAAACTTGTCTACCATTGTTGTACCCCTGCCCCTCTATTTATAGAGTGAGACTGGGGGCAGGGATCCTGGATGCATATGGCTACTGGTGGGCCTGGGCTGATGCAATCTGACCTAGTAGTGTCGGTCTGGCACGCCTTGGTTCGGTGGTAGGTGGTAGATGGTTTGGTTCGGCAGGAGGTTGGTTCGGTGGTGAGTGGTAGATGGTTTGGTTCGGCAGGAGGTTGGTTCGGTGGTGAGTGGTAGATGGTTTGGTTCGGTGGGAGGTTGGTTCGGCATGGGTTGATTCGGTGGTGAGTGGACCGGCAGTGCATGGGGATGGAGTTGGACCGGTGGAGGTTTGGTTCGGTGGTAGGAGTATGGTTCGGCAGGGGTGCTTTAAGGTCTGATTCGGTGGTGATGAAGATGGTGTTAATTTGGACCGGTGGTCTCCTCCTCCTGGATCGGTGGTGTGTAGGAAATGCACCCAACAAATAAAGTGAAGGAAATAATTAATTGTTAGAAATTGGAGTTTTATTTTATGGATTTTTGTGTGAATATTTCAAAAATAAATAATAGGACAATAGATTTGTTGAATAGAAATTTCCAACCTTAGTTTTGAAATTGTTAAATACGCAAAGTTTGAAATATTTTGGAATCGAAGTGTTTTTATTGTAACTAAAAGTGAATCTAAATTTATGGAATTTAGAACTAAAATTTTAAATGAATAAAATTTGTGAAGTCGCGGAAATTATTTTATAAAGTAATTTTAAATTCAAACTATTTTATTCTAGATACTGTTGAATATCCAAACCATTCAAGTTTAGGAGTTATGGTTTTAAAGCTATGAATTTCGAAGTATTATGGCTTGAAAGTTATATTTCAAATGTTTGGTTTCCATATATTACAAATTTTAAAGCAGTATGATTTTGGGAAGGAAATATATTTGAAATAAAAAGGGATATCATATGGATTTGGGTTTTAAAATAGAAATGAAATCGTATTTATGCTTTTGAAAGGAATATTTTATTATGGTTTTAAATATAAATTAATTTGAAATAACCGCGGTGTTGTAATAATGATTGGTTGTTGAAGAGACCGGGATCGGAAGTTTTCATACTCTCTGCCAACTCCGAAAACCACTTTAACAACCGTGTACACGGTGGAGATTCCAGAATGAAGTAGGTTGGTGGTGGCGTTTCCTGTAAGGTAAATACGTGGACCCAACTCCTGTGAGTTGGCATAAGGTGGCTAAAATAGGAGCGATCGATGGGTTAATAAGGTAGCACATTTGATCGGACACATCCCTTCGATATTATACTTTGACTTTGGATTGATTCGGTGGCCACTTTTGATTTTTATTTGGGGGTGTGGCTCGAGGTGGGCGGTAGCTGCGTGCTACGCGTAACCACCGACCCGGAAGCGAAATTAGTATATCTACCCTGGCATTGCCTAGTTGTGTCGTGTCACCTACCCTATCGCGCCTTGTACGAATTTGGATTTCTCCCGTATCCCGTGTGGTATCCTCTGGTGGCTTCCCGATTATGAGGGACTATGATATTGGATGGACTACTAGGACTATTATTGTGTTAAGAGGAATATTGGGTCACTCCTTAACGCTATTTAAAAGTAAGTTTATTTTACAATTAGACACTATTATAATAGCGAAATATACTACATAGTAAATAGTTTAACGGATCCTTAGGAGATGTAAATCCTGAGCATCTTTTGAGTTACTGCACTCATATTTTTCTATTAAATTAACTTACATAAGATCTTTTAGTTCTGACTCGAGTGTTTTGTCTTTTCAATTCGCTCGGGTCAGTCCGAGCGTTTCAGGATTTGAAGATTTTATTCTGGAGGACAAAGACGAAGATTTGTATTTCTATTATCTACTATTATTCCACTACACCATTTAATTCCGCTGCATTGATATTTATTGTATAAAGAAGAAGCAAATGTTTGTAAACAGTTTTATGAACTATATATTTATTATTATATTTTATCCTTCCGCTGTGAGATTCTATTTTATTTTATTTCTTCTCTGTTTTTCTTGTTTACCCCATAACAATCCGCCCTTCCGTGTGGTTTGAATTGGCACGTGTGTCGATTTAAACCGTGCAAAAAGGCGGGACGTTACATTAGTCACACATAAGGATGTAGTTGCTAATTGAGATTGCAAGAAGTGCTCCTATATATTACTTAGATCAACATAAATAAAGTTATGTGATGCTCCAGTATAAAAAAGAACATGAACAGGAAAAACAAGAAAGGATTTTAGAACAAAGGTAAAGTTCCAAGATTCAAAAAAAATCCAAATCAAAGAGGGCTCTAACAAAGAATTTCAAGCTCGAACGAAGATAATTCTGTAATTAATTTTACTCATTCTAGGGTATTACTACCCTATCTCTATTGAGTTTTTTTACTCCATATGCTAAGTTTTTCCTAAACTAGTGCTCTGATAGCACATATAACGGGATGTCGCCAGTAGGGTAACGCCCACTGTAGCATATAGACAAACCTATGTTCTATTTTTACGGCCAACCTCCTGGCTGCACCAACCCAAGGGACATGCATGAGTAAGAGTCATCTGTTCTCTACCAAACCCAAAAGCGAGAATCCTTATCAAGCTATACCCTCTAAGTGCCAAACCAGACACATATGTCATACTTGAGTTTCTCAAAATAGCAGATTGTTAATTTATATTTGCAATACTTAGTATATACGGTAAATAAATCAATCAAAGAATCACAGAAACAAAGTAATACAATAATAAGCAGGAGAAGCAGATAAATAGTAGCTCACGAAGCTACTATAGAACATCAGAGTCTAAAGTAAAATACAACAGAAATCCAATACATAGGGTAACAGATATCAATCATAAAGTAACACCTCGGAACACACTCCCATAATCAAATCGAAGGTAACCACTAAATCAATCTTAAAGTAACAGATATGGTATCGAAGAAGCATATCCGATCGGAGGAACGACCCCACTTGGTCTGGCGTAGCTCCTGTTTTAGTCATATCAAGCTGACCCGAGGGGTCAGGGCAACATTCATACCTCACACAGATGTTCGCCAAACCATCCTACTTCGTTCTAGATTCTCCACCACATGCACAGTTGTCAAAGTGGTTTTCAGTATTAGCAGAGAGTATGAAAATATCTGATCCGGTCTTTTTAACAACCAAACGCTTATTTCACACCATGGTCAACTTAAATTTTAGTTTATACTTCATATCAAAATATCAGATCCATTTCAATATCATATCTATTTCGAAACCATTACTTTCTTCAAAATCATATTCACTTCCGAATCATAATCATTAAAAATCATATTCTCTTTTAAATCATTATTCACCTTAAATCATATTCGTTTAAAAATAATAACCACAAAATAGGTTAAACAATCATATCAACGTATTCCATTTAAATCCATTAAATCTAAATCATAGCAGTTCCAAGTTAAACAGTTTAAGCCCATAACGATTTTCCCCTAATATAGATCGTTTGGGTATGTATCATTTCGACCGGTTGGGATTTCCTAAACTAAAAGGGAACTTGCAGTGTGAGATTAATAGCATAATAATTTAAAATAGCATAAAATATCAATTACAAGCATGGGTCATAACTAACAATTTAAAATATAATATGCATACACACACACACAACGTGTTATGATGTCATATTTCAATTAAAATAGGTTGACAAATGCAGATAATAACATATCATACTAAACAATGAATTTCTAACTAATTCAAAATTTAACAACATATTTCAATGGTCATTTCATGTGAAATCAATTTACTAAACTTAAGAATGATAATCATGAGTGACCACTCACCTTTCAAGGCTAGAGAAAATGATGTGAACAAGATACGACGATCCACAGATATGGACAGGAATAAGTGATAACCACCAACGGACACGACAACTTGGATACGGATCTGGACAACGCGAAACAAGAAGGAGAACTACTTGAATTCGACGAGAAACAAAATATATGAATGTTACATATTTATACCATTTTATTTTTTTAATAAAGAGAAGAAGGCTGTTAGTTTCTTGGCTGATAGTAGAAAGAGTCGGGTGGAGTTTTGTGCTGGCTATGTGTACAATGGATCGATTGGAGGTGCTGCCAGTCATAAGCAGAGGCTTGGCTAATGTGTTCGGCGAGCTAGGTGTAGGCGGGAAAGGTTGGAAGCTGACTGGATTGGGAAGCAGATGGCATATGTTGGCATTTAGAAGCATGTCGGGTTTGCTTAGTCAAGTGTGTTGTGATGGTAAATTCGACACTGGAAATCGGAGAGGCCGGCACAGGCAAGCAGTGGGTATTTGGTGCGGTCAGTGATGGAGAAGGCCGAGTGGCTGATGTGGGGTTGAGTGGCGATATAGAGGGTTGTGCCATGGAGGGAGGAGGACCGAGGTTAACTGGAGGAAGGCGGAAATGTGAGGCGGTAAGGCACAAGTGTGAGATGCTAGGGTGATGCGGTTAGGGTTGTGGAGGAAGCTCGATTGTTGGAGGTGGAGGGTTTGGAGAGGATCGAGGAGCACAAGCGAAGAGGGGATGTAGCTTACTGGAGAGAAGTGGCAATCTGGTGTCTACGTGAGTTTGGAAGGGGAGATGGAGAGGGATGTTGGGTTCGACAAAAAGGATACCAACAGGAGCTAAAAGGAAGAGGACGAGCAAAGCTTTTCAGAAATATACATACAACTTTATATAATATATATATATATATATATATATATATATATATATATTAATAAAACAAAGCACAAGATGAAAAGCAAAGAAGAAAGAGGGAAGAGAAATTAATGAACCAGAGAAATGAAGATGAACCAGCAAATATTTCAATATGGTGGAATAGAGAAAGCCAAGTGACTATTACTGGAAATAATAAAAGCTAACGACCTCTTTGTTTCTCTCGGTGGATAAACGGAAGGACACAGGGAAACCAAAAGGTTCAAAACGGGTACATATACGGCTAATCGTTTCATAGATTTCGCCATGTACCGGATCTCAAAACATACAAATGAATATACTACGGAGATCAACGCAATGAGATGAACAAGATGGTAAACAGGTATGAGTGACACAACCACCCTATCAAAACATCATTTTTGTTGCCGAAAATGCTGCTAAAACGCCGAAAATGATATGAAGTTAGAGCAGTCCAAACTCGGCGAAACAAAATATAACGCCTCGCTAAGAAAATGATTGAAATTTTTGTTATGTAAAAATATTTAGATTTTGAAAATATTTTTTTCCATCAAATTTTAACTGATTTCAAATTTTAAATTGTAATTTCACAACCGAACAAACTTTTATATTTTCAATTAAATTTTGACACTTGCTATGCTAAAATAGACGTATTCCAAATATCAAATTTTCATTTGAAATTTTTTATTGTTTATGTTCATAAATTTTTTAGTTAATTATGTTATTTAAAATCTTTAAAATTTCCGGGTTGTTACAACTACTAAAACTAGGCAGAGTAGTAGATTCAAATCAAAATAAAGGTTTTTACAAACAAGGTGATTGGATTCTATCTACGAAATGCATATATTGGAAATAAGTAATTGATTTTCCATTATATAGTTCTTAGAGAAATCAACATGATTTCTATTTCTGAATCTATCTAATTCTTCTAAATTTTTAAATTGAAATGATTTGGGAATCCCTGAGAGATGATTGATCCAATACTTAAATTGAGAAATGAAAACGAAACATGTTATAACCACATTTAACCTTATAAATCAAAATTTGTATGACACGTTTGGTTTGAATTTAATAAATAAAAAATTATCTAAACTGCAACTAACCTTAATCTTATAGTTTCGATATATATAACAAATTTGAAATTAATTTTAGATATAATGCAGTGAATGAATGTATCCATTAGAATGTATTTAGAACTGATTCAATTTACATTGAAACACACGTGATAATTGATTTTGTTACACGTATATAATTCTTCAAAAATATACATATAATTGATTGGCGAACTTTGTACAAATGTTGGAAAAAATCACTTGAAGTGGGATATGAACAAGTAAAAATTGCATCGAAAATGCTTGTTAAACCAAACCTTACATTAATACTTAAATCCAGGAAAAGATGAATAAAATAAACATGACAAAAAATTTACAAAATTTGGAAAATATAGAACCAGACATTTGAATTTATTCCCAGACATTGGAATAAGTACATTTTTCATAACCGAATTAAAGTAGTTCAAAATAGACCCGGTTCAGATGTCTGAGTACCCATACCAATTGTTTGGTATTTTAGTCAGACATCTAATGAGGATGTTCAGATGTATGAACGCCTTGGAGATTATTATTTTTAAAATTATACGGGGTCAAACCTAAATGTGATTCAAATATCTGAGTTACTATAGCATGCCTAGATTGAACCTAGACCTAGAGCAAGCAAATTAGGAAGGATTAGGGAAACTTATCCCCACTTCTTTGTTTATCCAGAGTACGCATAGTTGAATGGAGTTAAGCAGCAAGCTAGAAACATATCGCCTTTGGTGAAGTCCTATGCTCTCGCTTCATGAAGTTGGAAGATGACACTCAATTGGCATGTGATTATATCACAATTAGAAGTTCTTATCATTCTTAGTCGTCCTAGGCGACAATCGGTGAAAGCTGGAAAGAGTGGGCAAAGACATTTGTCGAAAAAGGATCGGTGAATTCTAAATGAGGAGTAGATCAACCCATAATTGCTACTTGTGTAATGATGTAGAACTTAGGAAGCAGGTAACGAGGAGATGCATCAATGCATGGAAGGAAAGGATCATCGTATAGTGATTCGATGAAGAGGTCAAGCATTGGATGTATATTCGATTAGGGGCACTAGTGCATAGATGGAAAGTATTGTTGAATAGTGATGACCGGGGAAGGAATTGGATGTATAGATGTAAACCAAGCGAATACTATCAGGATTTTTGACTTGGTGTATAATTTGTTGGTCTACCATTAATACCATGCACTAAAGATGCCTCCAGAAAATACTCAGTTTCAATATGCTCCACATGTGAGTGGAACTTTAATAGATCATAATTAGACACCAAGGATAGTCAACCTATAATGTGAAACAACTAGCTCCTTATATATATATATATATATATATATATATATATATATATATATATATAACATGCACTAAGGAACATCCTAAGTGTATGATATAACCATACTTTAATTAATTGTTGATGCTATACCACTGGTGATATAATTCACTCATCGGAATTTGTCTGACCTCATACTCTTTTTCCCTTTTATATTCATTGTAGGGGGATACAGTAGCAAGTGTGTTGGTCTGGAAAGGTACGTAGAGATAGTGACTTGATGCTTCGAGGCTTAGCTATTCATATTCATTCTCTTATGTAACACATATATATTTACTGTCTTTTATTGTGAAGTTATTTGGAGGCTTTATTTATGTCTTAGTATTGTATTGGTCAATATGAGACAATTTCGTACGGATTACGTTTTATAGAATATGTTATCTGATTTGGATTATTTCGGTACTTATATTTTATTTCCTTCCATTTTGAGAATTGAAAGTGTAGAATGTTCTAAATTTATATTTGTTTATATATCATATAAGCTATTTAACCTAACGATTCATACTTCTTGGCATGATGCAAGTTCAAACATTGCTGTGGGCCTTAAAGTGGCGTGTCCAAAAGCATGAATTTATACAATAATAGACGGAAGGTACATACATCAGAACAAAGACAAACTTAAAAATCTTAAAATAAGAACTAGAGCCAACCTTTAGAATATGACTGTATTCCCTGAGAAGAATGACTCCATCGTCATTAAGGTCGTAGATGGAGGTCTAGCTCGGTTTAAGAATGCTCTCCGGTAGGTCTATTATGTCAAATGCATGTTCAAGGATTATATTCATGGATACCCTAGTGTCTACCATGATCTTAGAAACTTCTAAGAGGCCTATTTGAGTAGTAATAATCAAGGGATCATTATGAGGGTGGCAAGCATCCATCTTATCAATGTCCCAAAAGGTTAGCATTGGTTCGATCTTTTTCATATTCTCTCACCTATCCTCTTCATCCACTATTTCTTTGGCCCATTAGGCCAAACTGATGTACCATTTCCATTTGTCGTTATTGGATCTGACGATGAGAGAGCCTTCTAAAATCATAATGATAAAATTCCATAGTGTCTGCAATGATCTCGGCATCTAGTTTGGCTCAGGCGCTTTCCTTCTCTCACAAGTCGATTGACGAAGGAGCGAAAATCTACAATCTTTAGTTTAGTAGTTATTCAATCGATGGTATGAACAATACACACTTTCTTAGTTAGGCTCAAATAGGCTAGATTTTTTTTCTCCACTAGATACTTGATTTGGTCTTAATTCAAAGCATGGATCTAAGAGTATGAGTGGGTAAGAGGGAAGCTCTCTATAGCTTGAAACTCTAATCCTGGTTTTTTGGCTTGATTGAAGCTTTGGCCTTCATCATTCCACTCGCAGCTCATAACCTGATTCGGCATTAACTTATCAATTCTAATCTCTCCTTGAGCTCTACAAAAGAATCCATTTAATTATGTCTATTCATGCCTTATGAATCTTTTGATATAGCTGTAAGTTTTGACTCCTTCGATATCCTCCTTACATTTATGGCAATAGTGTTAAACCTTCTATAATAATCCTTAAAGGATTCTCCTTTCACTTGTTAAATATTAGCTGGCAAATATACCCAAGTTTGGATGTCTCTAAAAGTAAAGCACTAGAATAAAAAACCCATGGTCAATTTTTCCCTTGAACTTATTAAGTTCGATAGGTAGTGCTGGAACCACTTTAATGCAGATTCAGTAAAATTTGCACGGCCAAATCTACACTTTGCTTCAATCGAGGCCTAAATGGCCACGTTTGAATGTCGTATCAAGCAAGACGTTCTTCAAGATTAACTGATCTGTCACAAGCCAATTTAGGGATTCAAAATCTCATTGGCAGTGGAGCCCTCATGATTTCTTAAAAAAATGGTTGATGTTTTCTAACTCTCAGTCCCCATAAGAAATAGACCTTTCCTCATCCAGTTTTCACAACTACTCGGCCAGTTTCAATAGTCCCGAGCTAATGATAGAGGTAAGAACACTTTTTTCCCAAGTTAGTCTTTTAGAATTTCGGTCTCCACTAAAACATAAGTTGTCAGTAGGTTTAGTATAAACAAATCTCAATTATGGCCGAAACCTATTAGGCAACCCGAGGCTTATTCTTTTGGATCTCAAAGTTGGGGCCTATTCAGGTTAACCCTCTTTATTTATTCGAGTGGCTTCTTCCCTAGTCTTAAGAGCGGTACTTTTAACAAGTTAGCTTCATTCTCTCTAGTCATTGGTATTTCCTTAGGGTTTCGATTTGTCCTTAATGGTTGACTTACTTCATCAGTAGGAATAACGGTAATTTTCTCTCAATTGTCTTCTTCATCACCGCTTCGCACTCATCAAATTGTCTTCTAGTATTTTCTATAAAAGCCAACATCATTTTCTTGACTTTTTCTTATGTGGTAACTGAACGACTGCCCCCTCCGACGGTCGAAAGATTAACCATTTCAACTGGAGTATCTATAACTTTATTCTCAACCACAAGTGCCTGGGGGTTCTTTCTCTAAATAAACTTTGATTTCATTTTCAGGCTGAAGATCGGTAAAAACAAAATAATGAAAAGCAATAGAAAAGAATTGAGGTTGAGTTGCCCACCTTTTAAAGCCAAAAATGTTGGTGTAATTTTTCATCACATACCAACACCCTAATTTTTTTAAGGAAAAATCTGAGAATAGAAGTGAAAAGTTAAAGTCAAGCGAAGGCAACGTTCCTATATTGAAAGCAACAAGGAAGAAAAGTTCTAGAAAGTGAAGGCATGAAGACTCATAGTGGTTTGGGAGCCTTGTCACCCCGTGCAGCATTGAGAAAGTCTATTACTACTTCGTCAATATGTCAAAGGTGGATTTACAAGTTCTGAATGGCCATATTCATCATTAATGAGTATTCTTTGTAAGCTTAAGACTCAAAATTAAAATGACTACAAACGAGGGCTTGGTCAATCAATTCAAGATCCAATCCTGTTTAAAGGGATATGTGCCTTGTATTTATTGGCATCTTGCTACAATACCATTGGTGGTGAACATCCCTCTTAGCTTTCCAAAATAACTTACTTGTCGGCTGAGATTTGAGTGTGTCGTCTTTTGGCTACTTGCATATTGACATAGATTGATGATGTGGAATATATATATATATATATGTATGTATACATATACATATACATATATATGTATATGTATATATAGTTTCCGGCACCTTGGCCTTTATACTTCATATAAGCTTTAGACTATTTGAGTCCTTGATATATCTTTATGATATCTCAACCGTTGATCTCGATTATTCATTAAGGTTTTTTCGGCCTTTGGTAGAGACATCTCAGCTTTGTATGTTAAATAAGACATTTTAGGCATTTACACTAGATTGCATTCATCCTGAGTTGATGCTTTCAGTAGTGATACTCACAAGGTCTTGGTATATGAACTGAAGGTGACATGTAACCTCATATAGCAACACACCTTGATGCTTTCATATGGCATGTTTTGTTGCTTTTTTCATTCAATTAGAAGTCGGACTTTTGGCTTATGCTTTTAGTTGGAGATTCACCTTGAGGTCTATATTCTCAGTTTAAGGTCAACATAGTGACCACTGCTTTTGGTTTAGTTTGTATTATGCATAAGCTTTCGGGGCAGCTTGATCTAAGTCATAATACCATGTTTTTAAATAAGAGTGACATCAATGGTCTATGGTTTTCATTATACCATGTGCCCGATCTTTGGGTCTTAGTATTATGGGCCACTTTCGGTCGTTTAAGCTTAGCAACTAGCCTTTAGCGCTTTGGTCATTCTAACGGGCATCTAGCTCTTGTAACTTGTTTATTCCTCAGTATATGTGATTTACGTTTAGGGTAAGATTCCAAAGGAAGCTATGCGAGATGATATACAAGGTTTTCAATGATATTTAATACTTGTGGAAGATGAATCATAGAATAAAGCCTTCGGGTTTCAACTGAAGAGTTAATTCTTTCAATGTTCATGTTCAATGAATATTTATGAAAGATCATATTTTGTATTTTATTTTTAAATTTTCAAAATTATAAACTTTATACTTGTTTGACCTTTTAAACCAAATTAAAAGGAAAATAAAAAATGTTCTTTTTACCAGAATTCAAAAGAAATTATATATATAACGAAGGTTCAACGACATCGCTTTTTTGAGCACCCCTATCATATTATAAGTTACATGATTTGAAATATTATGAAATTTTATGGATATGTTAATATCATACTCATAATCATCTCTACAAAATTCGAGCACATTTTAATATACATAACAAGGTAAACA
Organism: Allium cepa; assembly: GCA_030765085.1. Taxonomy (NCBI): domain Eukaryota; kingdom Viridiplantae; phylum Streptophyta; class Magnoliopsida; order Asparagales; family Amaryllidaceae; genus Allium; species Allium cepa. The sequence continues at coordinate 377,607,115 of CM060931.1, forward strand.
TAGTGTTTCAAACGAACGGATAAAATAAATGATGTGGTGGTCAATATTTGCTTATTATTTTGATGAGGTTAGAAATTTTGGAATGATCTTATAATTTGTAAAGACAATATTCGTAATGTAAATTAAACATTAAAAAAATTTCATTACATTTAAAATCATGTCATTCAAAATATGATAGTGGTGTTAAATGAGTGTTCTAAAAAGGGGTGCTATTGAACCTTCCTATATACATGTATGTGTGTGTAATATGAAGTTGAAGGAAAATATGATTTTTTATATTTAAACATTAAGGGCGAATATAATTTAATAGTTCTAATATATATATATATATATATACACATACATATATATATATATATATAATGTTATAACATATTAAAGTGGTTTAGTTTATCTTGTTAATTAATCATTAAATTAATTTCAAAAATATTTTCCTTTCAAATTCTGGTCAAATTAATCACGGCATATACAAGCATAGATATGAACATAATTTATACATGTATATATAATTAAATAATTAAAATAAGGAATTACCTCTGCCTTGTGATCTTATTGACTGTCGGACACGTCGATTGTTTAGTTCTCTCCTCCCTTCTTGGCTATTGTTTGCAATATCATAACCATGGCTTCATCAATGTTTGTTAGAGGCTAGGATTTGATTATTTGAGTGTGGAGAGAATCAGAGTGGATGCTACCTATTTTCTCTAATACCCTAGTAAGTCCCATTGCCCCCTCCCCCTTTAGCTATGGCGGCCTCATATTGGCCCTTGTATGGTCAAATTGCCCAATTGACTCCTTTGAATAAATTAATTATTTTACTTAAGCCCATTTTTCAATTGAACGGAGATATAATCTTTGTTAATCATTGATTTTTAAGCATCAAATAAATAATTAAAACACCATAAAATAATAATACAACATACGTATTAATTTTATTACGAATTTATAACATTTATAAATTAATTTCAAATTGGTAGAATTTGAAAATAACTAACAACTTGGTTGTGCTAACTCTTGGGTGTGAACTTTGTCCTAGGTTAATATTTAAATAATTTAAATACCAAAGCATATATGGATTATCCTGAAATACAAGATCAAGTAAAAGTTCAATAGACAAAATCTAATTTCCAATCTATAATAAGAACACAAAGTAATGACATTTTATACATGTATTTTTTATCATCACCATATCTATTAGATATCTAGAGTTTGATCTAAGGTCAAAAACTTTATTGAAATCTATAATTAATTGCTTAGATCATTTTAATATCTTTAGTTTAATCTGATAATATTATGTAACGACCCGTAAATTTTGATGAATAAATCTGGTTAATTTAATTAAATTTTGTAATTAAATTTAGAAAGAAGTAAAATTTATAATTTATATCGAAATAAAAGTTTAAGAATGAATTGTAGCAACCAATTGTTGACAATTGAAGTAAAATCAATAAAAGTGAAATAGCGTAAATTGTGCACTTGTGTATAAATTAAAATAAGTAAATAAGCGTAAAAGTGGTGTAAATTAAAGGATTTGTATATAATTTATAGTAATTGAATGAATTCGGTATTATGTAGGTAATTATAATAATTGGTTGAAGCTGGATAAACTTAAGTGCAACCTTGGCATGTAAACAATTGCTATAAGTTACAAGTTTAATTTGTGGATGGAATTGGAAATAAATTTTAGTAAAAATAAATAAATGTTACATTTATGGGGAGGTGATACAATGTTAGAAATTAGATGTTGCAATTGTAATTAAAATTAACAATTTAGAATAAAATTGCAATTAACTTAAAATAATGTGAATTGTCTTACTTGGTTATAAGTTTAATATAAGCAACAAATGGAAATGTTGAATTAGTGAATCATTGATAAAAATATTAACTATAATGTAACTCAATTAATATAATAACGGAAAGGGTGAATGCAAATTTAAAATAGTAACGTAAAACTTATTTATAAGGTGGAAATTGGTGTAATAGAATGGATGAGACCAAGTAAATGAATTTATTGAGGATGCTAATAGTAATTAATGAATCAAAGAAATAGTAACGGTCGTAAGTTACTATTTAATTGTCCTATTAATTTGTTGTAACTGTTATATTTGAGAATAACGTAAATTTTATTCAGTGTTATGACAATTAGTGGAATAGAACATAAACTTAAGTGTAAATTTAAGGAATGGAAATAAAGATGTATTAATGTAATTACTTAATTAGCTAATGGAATAATAATAATAATATAGTAACGGTAATTAAATAAAATCAGAAGTATTTAAGAATTGTAACGGAAGGTGTTAATGTACTAATGAAATAAATGGAATTGTGAATTTATTCAAAATGTAGTAATCGATATAGTGGGAAGTGTGAACCCAAGTAAATGAAATGATTTAGGATGCCATCGCAATTAGTGTGTATATTGGTAGAAATAATAAAATGGAAATAGAGTAGTCAATATAAAGGAAAGATGAAAATTTGAGCGTACTATTGTAATAAAGGGCAAACAAATGTTATCTTTGTTTATTGGATAATAATTGATTTCGTAAATAGGATTGGACTAAGGAAATTTTATTAATTGGTTTTAAAACCTTAATTGATATGTGTAATAGACAATATTTCACATTTTGAAATATAACCATTTATACAAATCTAAGATGTATGTAGAAGTATCAGTGTAATGAAACGTAAACAAATGTTAAATATGTTTATAGGATAATGATTGTTTGAATAATAAGAATGAGAATCAACATTTATTTATTTATTTGAATTTAAATTACGATAATATGATTTATTGCAATTAAAATGAAAATTTAATATTTAAAATATTGCATAAATGGAAATGTAGATGAAATCTAAGAAAATAAATGTAAACAATCGTGAACCAATGTAAATTGCATCCTTTTGATAAGGATGAATTAGATAATAGAATGAAAAGTGAATTTAATAGAATTATTGGAAATTTTATTTATAATTTTGAATTTAATGAAATTGAGGATTTATATTGAATTTTATAAATTAATCTTCTCTAAATTGACATTTAGATTTGTTTAAATCATTGTAAATGTTTGAGAAATATAAAGATGATAAAATTGTCAATTTTAGAATTTGAAATTTGAAATTGGATTTAATCAATTAATTATAAATTTATTTAATTAGTGTAATAATAGCCATTTTGGCAACTGACTCGGATTTCGACGAAACCAGTTTCATCGGATCCGAAACAGTGAATTATCGTAGGATTTCAAGTTTCGTAACGATCGGACTTGTTGTTTGATCGTATGAACGTGAAACGCATTGAAATTGATAAATTGAAATCAATTGAAATCAATTTGAAATTATTGTTTTAAGCGTAACTTCTTCATATGATGGAATTTGAACTTGAAACCTTTTCCATTGTGTTTAAAATATTTTAAAACACCTATTTTGATATATGGGTTGACCCAATTTCGTTCCAGAGGCAGAACGGGCTTTTTGGGTCACTTTGTCAATAGCGCGTATATCCAATCCGATCCATCTATTCTATTTCCAGCCTGCCTATTTATACCCGGTAATAAACCCTAGCGGCCCTCTATTCCCTATATCTGCACGTACATTTCATTCTATTCCTCCTCTTCCTCAATGGCAGACAAAATTCTATATTTCCAGATCCAATTGCAAATCAAATCCAAAGCATAAATTTCATAGTCTTTAGAAAAATCTGAAAAAAATTATATATTGAAGCCCTCAATGAGCGTAATCTTCTGGTGGAATTCGTTTTCCAGATTGGTTCCCCGTTTGCCCAGAAATTGCAAATCAATAGGGTCGTTCGTAGTGGAGTTTGATCGATCCAATGGTGGATCTGCTGCCGATCGACGATCGGAGGGTGCCGTTGCGAAGCATATGACGAGCAGCTCATGGATCTTCCTTTTATTTACCATCAATTGATTGAGATTCATCGGAATTCATGTATATAGGCATGGCGGTTCGGGGGGTTTTTCCAGCACATGGGGGCGGCACGATTTCACCTAAGGGGCGGCGCGACAGCTCGAGACCAACGGTGGTCATGGATGGGGCCTAGGACATCTGGGGTGTCGGCGTTTTTGGCGTTGAGGAGGCGGCTTCGTGTGTCTGCGCGTGAATTAGGGTTTCGGTGGGTTTCTGGAACGTGGCTCGCGTGAGGCAAGAGAAAGGGGTGACGTGGCTCATCGTATGTGGTTTGTTTTCTTTTTTTTTCTATTTTATTTAATTTTGTTTTGGAATCTTCTAATACGAATAACTTTTACTTATGACAACCGTTTCACGCGCGGTTATTTTTGTTAGGATCATAATAAAATTCTGGACACTTTAGCGCTGGTTGGACTAATTCTGAGGCTGTCCAATTTTTGGGTTTAAATTGAATTTAAATTCAATTTAAATTCAAAAGGTGAGTGTTTTAACCCACTCACGACTTCTAAAATTTCTTATGTTTGTTAAATTAATTTTTGATGCATTTAGAAATTGGTTTGTGACTGTTTGGCATCTTTTTAATCATCATCTCAGTTAAATTAGATTTATTGGATTTAAATTGTTATTCAATTTATCATTGCATATAAACTGCCAGTTAAATTTATTTATTATTGTATTTAAACTGCCAGTAATTACCTGATATTTTTATCTGTTCTATAAATGTTATTGTTTTAATTGGATGATGATTGTGATAATGTTTGATGATTGACATTGGATGAATGGATGTTTTTTTATATTGTTATAAACTGTAAGTTGTTATCAAATTTTTATTTCACTCGGGATTGCGGTTTGAAATGATATAACCTAATTTTTATTTTAAATTACGGATTGAAATGATAAATATCCGTATCACTTGACCATAGGGTAGAAAATTATATACATGCACCGCGGTCTATATATTAAAATATTTTAAAATGATTTCTTTGGTTCTGTAAAGAAATGTACGGTTTATGAGATATTGATTTGGATAATTATAAATGTTATTTTATATGTATAATTTATTTCTTGGTTTTAAGCTATGTATAAAGTTGGTTTAAAGTATAAAAGAAGTTTAATAATAAAAGTTGATTTTATTAAGATGTTATACGGTTGAATGTTTATTTAAATTTTATTTATAGAGTTTATAATTACTTAAATAAAACTAAGGTGAGAGATAACTATGAATTTGATTGAATTAAAGTATTTAAGCATTATCCTCGAAAAATTTGATTTGAAATGTGAATAAATTAAGTTTTAAAAGGTTTGATTTTATAACTTGATTTCGGTAGAGGACTTAAAAGAATATCATGTCAATTTAAATGAATATTATCAAGTTAAATTGAATTGAAAGTATATCCTGTTATCTGAAGTTTAAAGGTTTTACATAAATGATATTTGATTTATTAAGTAAATATTTCAAATCGAAATAAGCGTAATGGAATTTGATATCTATGAAACTATCAAAGAATTCGTTGTGAAATGGTGTAATATTTGAAGCTTTGAAATATATGGTAATTAAAATGGTTTATTTGGGAATTTAAATCTATAATTGGAATTGATTTGTGAAGGTGAAGAAACTATTTTATTTTATGAAGTAATTTAATATTTAAACCATTTAAGTGGTGTAGTATGTTTCAAAGTTATGAAATTCAAAGTTTATATTTTGAAAGGCTATATTTCAAGTTTTGGTTTCGAAATATTATAACTTTGAAAATGTTATGGTTTTAGGAAAGGGATATGTTTGAAATTGTTATCATATTGATTTGGGTTTTTTAAAGAGGAAGTGATATCGTATTTATATGGTTTTGAAATAAATATTTTATTCTGGTTTTGAAGTATAATTATTTTAAAATGATTGCGGTGTTATAATAACATTTGGTTGTTGAAGAGACCGGGATCGGAAGTTGTCATACTCTCTGCCAACTCCGAAAACCACTTTAACAACCGTGTACGCGGTGGAGATCCCAGAATGATGTAGGATGGTGGCGGTGTTTCCTTTGAGGTAAATACGTGGACCCAACTGTCGTGAGTTGGCATAAGGTGGCTAAAACAGGAGTGATCGACGGGTAAAGAAGGTGGCCCCTTTTATTGGACATATCCCTTCGATATTCTACTCTGACTTTGGATTTATTCGGTGGCCACTTTTGATTTCTTTGATTTGGGGTGTGGCTCGAGGTGGACGGTAGCTGCGCGCTACGCGTTACCACCGACCCGGAAGCGTAATTGGTATATCTACCCTGGCATTGCCTAGTTGTGCCGTGTCACCTACCTAGCGCGCCTTGTACGAGTTTCTATTTATGTCGTACCTATGGATTATCCTCTGGTAGCCTCCCGATCAGGAGGTATTACGGTACTGTATAGACTATTGGACTTATTTGTGTGAAGGGGAATATTGGGTCACTCCTTAACGCTATTTAAAAGTAAGTTTATTTTACTAATAGACATTATTATAATAACGAAATATTACTACATAGTAAATAGTTTAACGGATCCTTAGGAGATGTGAATCCCGAGCATCTCTTGAGTTACTGCACTCACGTTGACACTGGATAGGAGTTTTCAAATGCCGTAAACATCTCAGACGCCGTTTCATTCATATTTTCATGTTGATTTAACTTACATAAGATCTTTTAGTTCTGACTCGAGTGTTTTGTCTTTTCAATTCGCTCGGGTCAGCCTGAGCATTTCAGGATTTGAAGACCTTACTTCTGGAGGATGAACACAAAGATTTTATTACTATTACCTATTATATTATTCCGCTACACTATTGTATTCCGCTGCATTATTAATATTCTCTACTACGTGTAACTCTGATATATATTGTATAAGTATAATCAAATATTTTGTAAACAGCTTCACGAACTATATATTTGATTATTATATTTTATCGTTCTGCTGCAAGATTCTATTTTTTTCTTTCTCTACTTTTTCTTATTTACCCCATAACAATCTACCATTCTGTATGGTTTAAGTCTGACGTGTGTGGTTTATCGTCGATTTAAACCGTGCGAAAAGGTGGGATGTTACATCTGGTATCAGAGCTTTGGTTTAGTGAAAACCTTAGCTTTGTGGGGTCTGACTCTTTATTAATAGGGTAGTAATATCCTATGGGAGTCGCTGAGTGTATAAATATGAGAGAGTGTATTTGTTAGTGTTATAAAAGGTTTTGATATTGTGTTAATTTGTTCCGTTTTGTATTTATAAATTTTGGTTGGTGCATGGGACGCTATGACATCAATAGGGATTTCTAAACACTTAATAGGACAGACCGACACAATATTTGTTTTAATATAGGTGAATCAAATAATTTTTCCTATTATATTTTCTATATATAAAATAAAGTTTTTATAAAGGTTATATTCGGTTGTAATGTATTGGTTGTTAGGTAATGAAATTTATAAATAATAGTTGAAATGAGATTGAAAATAAAATAAATCAAATTGGAAATTTTAGAACTTAAGTTCTGGGGTTTTGAAAAAAACTTTCTTTCAAATGATTTTGGAATATAATAATTATATTAATAAAAGTATTTTCTGATATAAATATTTTAACATGATTTGAAAGAATTAATTTAAAGAAATTTTGAACGGAAATAAATTCTGTGCTCCCCTCTCTGTCGCTGGAAATTATTTTCGGTGATGAGTGCACGCATCATCGACATTCATTTTCGAGTTTCGAAGTGGGAAGGCTACTGTAGTAGTTTTACTGCAAATTTATTTTGATAAACAAATATAAATTTTAAATTGTTTTAAATATAATTGGATATATAAACTGGAAGTATATACATTTATCTATTATTTTAAAATGATTTGAAATTAAACCCGGTATTTAAATTCTTAAGTTTCCGTTAATTAATAGTTTTAATTATTGTAGTGAAATGAAATGTAATCAATAATTATAACCTTTAATTAAAATAAGAGATAAATGCTAAGTTATAAATAAAGTTTAAAGAAAGTTGAAATTTGTAACTTATAAAACAAAGATGTAATTATTGAACATTAAATTAAATTAAAAGATGAGGTAAACTTGTATAAGTTTCATTTGCATTTTTTTACATATATATAACTTACGAAAAGATTTAAAAATTGAAGTGTTAAGAAGAAAATATAATGGAAGTTGTACAAGTAGATTTATGAATGAAAAGTGTTCAATGATTTTCTTTAATAAATAAGAATTTGATGTTGAAATGGTTATAAACTTAAGTTATAATGAAATGTGCTATAATAAAATATGGTAGGAAGTATGTAAGCAATTAGAAACTTAAATAAATGAATATAAATGCTAAGCCTTTGAATAGAACATGAATTCCATTAATAAATGAAAGGAAGTTAGCAAGTAATGAAAAAAAATATATGAAGGTGAGTATTAATTGAATAAAAAAGAAATCCAACCATAAATGTATGAAAAGGAATGATTAAGAATGAATTTAATGTATTTTTTGAATTGGTTGGTTGCTGTTTTGGTTTATGGTTGTTTGGCAAGGATACTTTAAATTTGTTTGGAAGTATGAATAATCTATTTAGCTTCATCTAAGACTGTTGAGTAAATGGTGCACTAAGTTGTTATTTTCCATTCCGTGCAATTTAAAGTTTGAAGCCGAACAACTATTTGTTTTGTCCTGCTTGGATGGTTGATTTGTTTTTGATGTGTATGATGTTTGTTGCAATTGACTGTTGTTGTATTGATTGTTTGCTTGTGGCTAAAACAACCTTAAATATTTCATTTTATATAATTGTTAACCTTTTTGGATTATATAAGTGAAATACAGGTTATGAAAGCAATTGCTACTGCTTTTGATTTCATAATTAAGCGTAATTGCCCGACGAATAGGTACGTTTTCGGATTACGATTTATAACATTTTTATATTATTTTTCCCGTGTTGGGATATATATATTATTTTGGAAATATATGATGTATATTGTTATATTTAAAATTATATTTTCTCCCGAGCCTCCCCGTACAAGGGAGACTCTGCCGAAATTTTTCGTAAATTTTGGACTTAGAAAATTTGAAAATGTTTTCCACACTTTAATAATTTGAGTATAAAGGGATTTAATAGTTATAAATTGATATTTTTCTTTTAAATTTTGTAAATTTATTTGTGTATAAATCTAATATTTTAAGCAAGATATATTGATTTCTTAATTCTTCTTTTCCCTTCTTTTTCCTTTTCGGGGACGAAAAGTTTTGAGTAGGGGAGAGTGTAACGACCCGTAAATTTTAATGAATAAATCTGGTTAATTTAATTAAATTTTGTAATTAAATTTAGAAAGAAATAAAATTTTATAATTTATATTGAAATAAATGTTTAAGAATGAATTGTAGCAACCAATTGTTGACAATTGAAGTAAAATCAATAAAAGTGAAATAGTGTAAATTGTGCACTTGTGTATAAATTAAAATAAGTAAATAAGCATAAAAGTGGTGTAAATTAAGGGATTTGTATATAATTTATAGTAATTGAATGAATTCGGTATTATGTAGGTAATTATAATAATTGATTGAAGCTGGATAAACTTGAGTGCAACCTTGGCATGTAAACAATACTATAAATTACATGTTTAATTTGTGGATGGAATTGGAAATAAATTTTAGCAAAAATAAATAAATGTTACATTTATGGGGAGATGATACAATGTTAGAAATTAGATGTAGCAATCGTAATTAAAATTAACAATTTAGAATAAAATTGTAATTAATTGAAAATAATGTGAATTGTCTTATTGGTTATAAGTTTAATATAAGCAACAAATGGAAATATTGAATTAGTGAATCATTAATAAAAATATTAAGTAGAATGGAATTCAATTAGTACTTAACGGAAAGAGTGAATGCAAATTAAAATAGTAACATAAAACTTATTTATAAGGTGGAAATTGGTGTAATAGAATGCATGAGACCAAGTAAATGAATTTATTGAGGATATTAATTGTAATCAATGAATTAAAGAAATAGTAACGGTCGTAAGTTACTATTTAATTGTCCTATTATTTTGTTGTAACTGTTATATTTGGGAATAACGTAAATTTTATTCAGTGTTATGATAATTAGTCGAATAAAACATAAACTTAAGTGTAAATTTAAGGAATGGAAATAAAGATGTATTAATGTAATTACTTAATTAGCTAATGGAATAAAAATAATATAGTAACGGTAATTAAATAAAAGCAGAAGTATTTAAGAACTGTAACAAAGGTATTAATATAATAATAAAATAAATGGAATTGTGAATTTATTCATAATGTAGTAATCGATATAGTGGGAAGTATGAACCCAAGTAAATGAACTGATTTAGGATGTCATCGCAATTAGCGTGTATATTGGTAGAAATAATAAAATGGATAGAGTAGTCTATAAAAAGGAAAGATGAAAATTGAGCGTACTATTGTAATAAAGGGTAAACAAATGTTATCTTTGTTTATATGATAATAATTGATTTGGTAAAAAGGATTGGACTATGGAAATTTTATTAATTGGTTTTAAAACCTTAATTAATATGTGTAATAGACAAGATTTCACATTTTGAAATATAACCATTTATACAAATCTAGGATGTATATAGAAGTATCAGTGTAATGAAACGTAAACAAATGTTAAATATGTTTATAGGATAATTATTGTTTGAATAATAAGAATAAAAATCAACATTTATTTATTTATTTGAATTTAAATTACGATAATACGATTTATTGCAATTAAAATGAAAATTTAATATTTAAAATATTGCATAAATGGAAACGTAGATGAAATCTAAGAAAATAAATGTAAATAATCGTGAACCAATGTAAATTGCATCCTTTTGATAACGATGAATTAAATAGCAGAATGAAAAGTGAATTTAATAGAATTGTTGGAAATTTTATTTATAATTTTGAATTTAATGAAATTGAGGATTTATATTGAAATTTATAAATTAATCTTCTCTAAATTGACATTTTGATTTGTTCAAATCATTGTAAATGTTTGAAAAATATAAAGGTGATAAAATTGTCAATTTTAGAATTTAAAATTTAAAATTGGATTTAATCAATTAATTATAAATTTATTTAATTAGCATAATAACAGTCATTTTGGCCACTGACTCGGATTTCGACGTAACCAGTTTCATCGGATCCGTAATAGTGAATTATCGTAGGATTTCAAGTTTCGTAACGATCGGACTTGTCATTTGATCGTACGAACGCGAAACGCCTTGAAATCGATAAATTGAAATCAATTTTAAATTATTTTTTTTAGCATAACTTCTTCATACAATGGAATTTGAACTTGAAACCTTTTCCATTATGTTTAAAATATTTTAAAACACCTATTTTGATACATGGGTTGACCACCCAATTTTTTTCCGGAGACAGAACGGGATTTTTAGGCCACTTTGTCGTTAGCGCGTATATCCAATCCGATCCATCTATTCTATTTCCAGCTTGCCTATTTATACCCGATTATAAACGCTAGCAGCCCTCTATTCCCCATTTCTGTACGTACAATTCATTCTATTCCTCTTCTTCCTCAATGGCAGACAAAATTCTATATTTACAGATCCAATTGCAAATCAAATCCAAAACATAAATTTCAAAGTCCTCAGAAAAATCTGGAAAAAATTATATATTGAAGCTCTCAATGAGTGTAATCTTTTGGTGGAATTCGTTTTCCAGATCGGTTCACCGTCTGCCCAAAAATCGCAAATCAATATGGGCCGTTCATAGTGGAGTTTGATCGATCCAACGGTGGATCTGCTGCCAATCGACGATCAGAGGGTGCCGTTGCGAAGCATATGACGAGCAGCTCACGGATCTGCCTTTTGTTTGCCATCAATTGATAGAGATTCGCCGGAATTCATGTATATAGGCACGGTGGCTCTGGGGATTTTTCCAGCACATGGGGGCGTGCGACTTCACCCAAGGGCCGGCGCGGCAGCTCGAGACCAAAGGTGGTCATGGATGGGGCCTACGGCATCTGGGGTGTCGCCGTTTTTGGCTTTGAGGAGGGGGCTTCGTGTGTCTGCGCGTGAATTAGGGTTTCGGTGGGTTTCTGGAATGTGGCTCGCGTGAGGCAAGAGAAAGGGGTGACGTAGCTCAACGTTTGTGGTTTGTTTTCTTTTTTTGGTCTATTTTATTTAATTTTGTTTTCGAATCTCCTAATACGAATAACTTTTACGTATGACATCCGTTTCAAGCGTGATTTTTTTGTTAGGATCGTAATAAAATTCCAGACACTTTGTCATTGGTTTGGATGAATTCTGAAGCTATCCAATTTTTGGGTTTAAATTGAATTTAAATTCAATTTAAATTCAAAAGGTGAGTGTTTTAACTCACTCACGACTTCTAAAATTTCTTATGTTTGTTAAATTAATTTTTGATGCATTTAGAAATTGGTTTGTGGCTGTTTGGCATCTTTTTGGTCATCAGCTCAGTTAAATTAGATTTATTGGATTTAAATTGTTATTCAATTTATCATTGCATATAAAGTGCCAGTTAAATTTATTTGTTATTGTATTTAAACTGCCAGTAATTACCTGATATTTTTATCTGTTCTATAAATGTTATTGTTTTAATTGGATAATGATTGTGATAATGTTTGATGATTGATATTGGATGAATGGATGTTTTATTTATATTGTCATAAACTGCAAGTTGTTATCAAATTTTTATTTCACTTGGGATTGCGGTTTGAAATGATATAACCGTAATTTTTATTTTAAATTACGGATTGAAATGATAAATATCCGTATCACTTGACTATAGGATAGAAAATTATATACAGGCACCGCGGTCTATATATTAAAATATTTTAAAATGATTTCTATGGTTTTGTAAAGAAATGTACGGTTTATGAGATATTGATTTGGATAATTATAAATGTTATTTTATATGTATAATTTATTTCTTGGTTTTAAGCTATGTACAAAGTTGGTTTAAAGTATAAGAGAAGTTTAATAATAAAAGTTGATTTTTTTAGGGTATTGTACGGTTGAGTATTTATTTAGATTTTATTTATAGAGTTTATAATGACTTAAATAAAATTAAGGTGAGAGATAAATATGAATTTCATTGAATTAAAGTATTTAAGCATTATCCTTGAAAATTTTGATTTGAAATGTAAATAAATTGATTTTTAAAAAGTAGGATATTATAACTTGATTTTGGTAGAGGACTTAAAAGAATATCAAGTAGATTTAAATGAATATTATCAAGTTAAATTAAATTGAAACTATATAATGTTATTTGAAGTTTAAAGGTTCTACTTAAATGATATTTGATTTATTAAGTAAATATTTCAAATCGAAATAAGTGTATTGGAATTTGATATATATGAAACTATCAAAGAATTCGTTGTGAAATGGTGTAATATTTAAAGCTTTGAAATATATGGTATTTGAAATGGTTTATTTGGGAATTTAAATCTATAATTGGAATTGATTTGTGAAGGTGAAGAAACTATTTTATTTTATGAAGTTATTTAATATTTAAACCATTTAAGTGGTGTAGTATGTTTCAAAGTTATGAAATTCAAAGTTTTATATTTTGAAAGGCTATATTTCAAGTTTTGGTTTCGGAATATTATAACTTTGAAAATATTATGGTTTTAGGAAAGGGATGTGCCTGAAACTGATATCATATTGATTTGGGTTTTTTAAAGAGGAAATGATATCGTATTTATATGGTTTTGAAATGAATATTTTATTCTGGTTTTGAAGTACAATTATTTTAAAATGACCGCGATGTTATAATAACGTTCGGTTGTTGAAGAGACCGAGATCGAAAGGTGTCATACTCTCTGCCAACTCTGAAAACCACTTTAACAACCGTGTACGCGATGGAGATTCCAGAATGAAGTAGGATGGCGGCGGCGTTTCCTTTGAGGTAAATACGTGGACCCAACTCCCATGAGTTGGCATAAGGTGGCTAAAACAGGAGCGAACGACGGGTTAAGAAGGTAGCCCATTTTAACGGACACATCCCTTCGATATTCTACTCTGACTTTGGATTTATTCGGTGGCCACTTTTGATTTCATTGATTTGGGGTGTGGCTTGAAGTGGGCGGTAGCTGCACGCTACGCGTTACCACTTACCCGGAAGCATAATTGGTATATCTACCCTGACATTGCCTAGTTGTGTCGTGTCACCTACCCTAGTGCGCCTTGTACGAGTTTCTATTTGTCTCGTACCTATGGATTATCCTCTGGTAGTCACCCGATCAGGAGGTATTACGGTACTGTATAGACTATTGGCATTATTTGTGTTAAGGGGAATATTGGGTCACTCCTTAACGCTATTTAAAAGTAAGTTTATTTTACTAATAGACAGTATTATAATATCGAAATATTACTATATAGTAAATAGTTTAACGGATCCATAGGAGATGTGAATCCCGAGCATCTCTTGAGTTACTGCACTCACGTTGACACTGGATAGGAGATGTCAAATTCCGTAAACATCTCTGACGCCATTTCACTCATATTTATTCATGTTGATTTAACTTACATAAGTTCTTTTAGTTCTGACTCGAGTGTTTTGTCTTTTCAATTCGCTCGGGTCAGCCTGAGCATTTCAGGATTTGAAGACGTTACTTCTGGAGGACGAAGACGAAGATTTTATTACTATTACCTATTATATTATTTCGCTACACTATTGTATTCTGCTGCATTATTAATATTCTCTGGTATGTGTAACACTGATATATATTGTATAAGTATAATCAAATATTTTGTAAACATCTTCATGAACTGTATACTTGATTATTATATTTTATCGTTCCACTGCAAGATTCTATTTTTTTTTCTTTCTCTACTTTTTCTTATTTACTCCATAAAAATCTGTCCTTCTGTATGGTTTAAGTCTGACGTGTGTGGTTTATCGTCGATTTAAACCGCGCGAAAAGGCGGGATGTTACATATTATCAATTAAACAATTTACTTTGGAAAAATATTTTGACTTTTACGTTGACTACCAATTACGGTGATATTAACCCTCTACAAAAAAGGAGACGATCCTCTATCGAGTAGTGTTTCTATAACAATCTGCTGACACCTAAAGATGACACTTTATACATCCTTGGTATTCGTTTGTCGATCATTTAAGTGTCTGAAAGACAGCCATTAGGGGTGAAAGAAAGAAAAAGAAAGAACAAAAGCTCACAATACGAGACGAGTAATATATAATATGAACAAGTCTTTACAAAAAGAATACACACATCATCAGCGTATATTAACCAATTATTAGCCTAGACCGTTAAAACAACACGTCCTTACAATTTCTGATAGGTATAGACAAAAACAAAAAAAAATGAAGATAGCGGAAGAATATAAGGTACGTGAATATGTCTTGGAGAATCCAGCTCATCACCTGAAAGCTCAGAAGGATCCAGCTAAATCTGGAAATAAGCTCTTGCTGACCCAAGCATTATAAGAAAAATAATGCACGGGTCAGTCTGGTAAAACCAGCATGAGAAACTCAAATCACAAGGAATTAATTTAATTTATTACAACTTATAAAAATTTTAACTTCAAAAGTATCTCGTAAGACCACGCCGTACATAAACAAGAACGGGTTTTTACCTTACGATAACCAAAAGATTTCTATAGAAAATCCAGTCATACCATGATAATGTCCAAAATACAAATATATATTAATCATAGCCGAAATTGTTACATTATTAAATTTCAGCATAATAGGCATACAATCAAGTCCGAAGGCACTTATTGGAGAATGGATTTCAATTATGAAAGGGTAAAGGTCTACCCACCGGATCCGTGCACCTCTAGATAAAATGTATAAGAGGTCACAACGCATTGCACCTCTGCTAGTTAGGACCGGCCCTACACCTTACAGGATAGCACTAGATATGATCACCATCTGGTTGCGATCGAACAACCACAATGGGCCTCGAAGCATACATAGAGATATCGACACTGGATCTTGGGATGATCATACACTAATGGGCATGACCCACATAACCCTGTTGCACTTTCCTGCTTTAGTCATTTTCCCAGTTGATGAGGCTTGAGGCTATGATTATTTTTTTATATAGCAGCCATCTTGGAATGCCAGCACTGTCCGTAAACAGCAATGTAGTGCCAACATTCATCCTTACAAGTTCATTCTGGGTCTAAAAAAAACCAAAAGCACAACCTCTATTACATCCATTTTGAAATCACTCTCAAGATTAGTAGCAAGTAGTCTTTGCACTTCAAAAGCTCCTCTTCAATCATCTTCAAGATATCTTCAGTTCGAAAACGTTTAAGTTGGATCGAAGTAATTTTCGAAAAATTTATACTTATCCGAGCCCGGTCTCTTCGAAACAACTTTCAATAGTTCCGGTAAACTCAACCCTAGTTCTTGTAATAATAATCGGACAATACATAGGAGAAGGGAACACCCACTAATTGTTTAAGTGGAAGGATCTCTCTATCCTTTGTCCTAGGAGAACAAAATGAGATTTATACACACAGTACAAAATCATCGAAGATGGCTGTGGTATATAACTCACGTGTTTCTCCTAGATATTTCCATATTTATATATCGGTCCAGATTTTACGGTCGGTTATTTAGCTATCAAATAACAAACAATGACAAATTCAAAAATTTAGTTACCCATAGCAACCATTGAGCCTCAAGCTAAATCTTTCATTTATTAAAATCTCTTTCCAAAAGTATTTATAAAAAACATTCATATCCTTGTCATACTGGCATAAGTATATTCCCAAAGCATTTGTGAAAGATTTCTCATTTCCAAATCATATCAAAGGATCATAACAAAATGTTAATTAAAATAGAGACAATGATAACCTCAAACAATATTCCTTCGGTGTTAATGTAGAATGAATGTCAATGCCACCAGAATTTGAAAAAGACGTTGCAGCAGGATCGTATGAAAAGAAATGTATAGATAGCAGAATATTAACAAAAAATAAAAGCGACACCAGAGATTTATAATGGTTCGAACTTCCCGTTCTACGTCCAGTCCCAGACTCCTTCTGGAACTTTAACTACAATAACCCTCACTTAACCTGGAGGAACATGTCTATATAACCCTTGAACAGCCAAACAAGGGACCTGAGCAGAAGAACAGGATTTCGCCTCAACAGCGGAAGAGGACTTCACTCGCCTGAACAGCAGAACAGGACTTCAACTTATACAGAGAGTATTTGACACAGTGTGTTCTTGATAACACGGATTTGTCTCTTGATAGTACAACCTTCCTATAATCTTCTCCTTTTGATATATGTGTGTGTGTGTGTGTGTGTGTGTGTGTGTGTGTGAATAATATGGAAGTAAATGAATGATTTTGTATAAACTTGAATGCACAAGAGTGTTAGAATCAAAGTAGATTAAGAATAGATTGTATTGATTGTTGAAAAGAATGATTCTAATGTGTTTATATAGATTATAAATAAGTGCATTTGTTCGTAAAGAGTTATCATGAAGAGATATGGTCATATCTACTGAAATGAAGGACGCATCTCTTCACGAATGAAAGTGCTCTTTGAAAAATATAGCCGTTATAGATATTCAGACTTCTGAATTGAAAAATTCAGACTTCTGAAATTGATAACGTGCAAACCAGAAAGAAAATAGGTCATTTTTGACCAGATTCAGACGTCTGAAAATTCCAATTTAGACGTCTGAATATTGTATGAAATTTCAGTTTTGATTACAGATTCAGACGTCTGAATTGACCATTTCAGACGTCTGAATTTGACCTGTAACTAAAAATTACCATTGCTCAAATGATTAGAGCACTTGCCTTCTGAACTAGTGGCCCAAGTTCGAGTCTCGCTTTATGCAATTTTTGAAAACTTGATTTTTCATTTTAAAATATGAAAGTATATGTGTGTATACCATTTGTAGAAGATTTTATCATTTGTAAACTCTAGACACAACCTTTATGACTAATAAAACATTGTTTGTCACCTTCCTCTCGTGTCCATCGTGTATATCTCTACTTGTATCTCCATATACATACTTTTGTACTGTATATCTTCATTTTGAACATATTTGATTATTTCTTTTTAATGCTCATGTACCTGCAAATTAGCTTAGAGATTCTTTGACATAATTGTATAGTTGTTGTCATTAAAATCCAACAATTGAGGTTCTAACATTCTCCCCCTTTTTGATGATGACAACTATAAATTTTTTTTTAAAATATTCATTCTATAAAAAATATATTAATATTTTTAAAGCTCCCCCTAAGTATTACATCTCCCCCTAAGTATAATATATCCCTCTATTAATATGCATATGAATTTCTCCCCCTTTGTCATTATCAAAAAGAATGAGGCAATATAATAAAAATATCTTGTAAATAGCTGGATAAACTCATTATTAATTATGAAGGAAAAAATAAAATAGATTTTACCATATGTGCTGAAGTCCATATGTAACGACCCAGAATTTTTTCTAATTAAAAATTGTGTATTTAATTGATTTTAAATATTAATGAGTGAAATTTATAAGTCGAATAAATTTTATTTCGAATAATTGAATTTAATTGAATAATTAAATCGATAATTTAATAGTTGAAATTACAGAAATAATTGAAAATTGGGTTAAATATGATTGAAAATGATTTGTAAAATTTTATTTAATCATATTGGAGTTAGAATGATGTTATAGAACTTTTAAAATTGAATTAAAAGTTAATTTGTGAAAATTGAATATTTTAATATTTAATTGACGAATTAAAATAGCCATTTTTCAAACAGTCTCGGGTTTCAACGAAAATAGTTTCATCGGATCCGTAATGTAAAATTATTGTATGGTTTCAAATTTCGTGTCAATCGGATTTACCGTTTGTCCGGGGCGAGCCCAAACGCATAGAAAATTCGTTGAATCGGTTTAATTTAAAATATATCGTTTATTGCCATAACTCGCACAGATGATCGAATTAGCCTCCGAAACATGTTCTATTGTGTTCGAAACGTGGGGTAAACCCTAGAAACGTCGGTCACCGCACGAGATTTGGAGTTCGAAAAATTTCGGATGAATAGTGTTCGTTGAATTTTCTATAAAAGCCCCTTTTTATTTCATTTTTGCAAAGAAAATAAAACCCTAGGGTTAGCTTCAGCCGGCCGCCACATATGAATTTAATGGCCGAAATTGTTCCTCTTTCTTCCTCAAATTTCTTCAAATCCATACACTAATCCAATAAACTTCCAACATGAACAACGTAGAGCTCTCCAAGATCTTGCTATCCAACGGTTAAGATCGTGAATGAAGCAAGGAATAGACGGCAATTATAGCTGGAAGGGGCCGTGTTTGCACAAGTATTTCCGTGCATAGGCAAGGCCGAGTTCCACCGTACTCATGCCGAAGGTAGAGGAGGAGATGGGCTTCCATATGGCACAACCTGATCGTCTTCAAAGTTGTCATGGTAGGCTCGATAATTCGACAAAGAAGGCGGCTTTGGGTTCTTTTTAGCGTGCGTGTATTGGGAGAGTGAACGGGGAAGAGAAAGAATAGGGGACGGCCTGATGCAAAGGAGTGAAATCGTGCGGCCTAGGTTTAATTCCAGTAATTATAAAAGAAAATAGTAAATAGTTATATTATTTTTAAAATCGTATAAACTTTAAAACGTTGTATCTCTTTCATACGAGGTCGAAAATGCACGAAATGAATTGCGTTGGGTTCGTTTTGTCGAGCACTATGCAATGGAGCTGGTTTGGAGTCGTTTGGAGCTAGTTTGAATTTTGGATAAAATTAAACGCTCGTTTAGTTTTATTCGAAATAAAACGCGAAAACTGAATTGAAAGCAAGGTGATAACTTCTCACTCAATCGAATCGGTTTCGATTCAAATTTTGAATAGTTAAATTTAAAATTGCTTGAATGTATGTTTGAATGATGATTGTTATTGCTTGTTAAAATAGACATTATGCGCCGTTAGTAAGCGGATGTTATTTATTAAAAACATATAACGCGATAATTTCACTGAAAAGTGAAATTGGTATTATTATGTACTTGGAGTTGATTTTCCCGCATTATATAATGGATGAGACCCTATTGCACCGTCTATTAAGCGGATAATATTTTATAAATCCCATATACCGCGATATTCCGCTTTGAACGGAATTGGTATTGTGCTAATGTTTGTGGATGCAGTGAAACAGGTTGGAAGGATCCAACTGGATTCCTCACCAGTATTTATTTGATTACAGATATTTTGATGTTTGTTGATTATCATATGATGATATATGATGTTTGTTGTCGTGATTGACTATTGGGTGTTGTTGCATCATCGGATCCATTTTTAAAGTTTAAAAATAACGATTTTGATTTTAAAAGGATTTTTAAAATGATTTTTCAAAGTATACGTTTTTATTAAATTTTTGAATTGATTCATTTTAAATAATTAAAACGTTAAAAAATTTTATGTTATATAAATTAAAAATTTTGTGAAATATAACCAAAAGGTGATTTTTTTATAAAATAGTTTAAATTTGGATTTTTGAATTATTATAAAGGATGTATATAAAAGATTTTTATCATTGATATTTATAATAAATATATATATATATATATATAAAATATTGGAATTATAAAACGAGTTTATTAAGTGTTAAAATGAAGTATAAAATGGATTTCATAAAAAATTATAGATTTATAAATTGTGAAGATTATAAAATGAATAGATGTTGTAAAATAAAAGATTTATAAGTAATCAACTTATAAACTGGATTTTGGGCATTTAAATGGGATATTAATAGAAATTGTTAATAAAGGAGATTTTATAAGTTGAAGTTGTTATAAAATATAAATGAATCTTATAAGTAATAGAAGTTTTAAAAAGAACGATTTTGTAAATAAATGAATTATAAGTATTTAACTTATAATATGGACTTTTGGTATATATTTGAGATATATATAAATTGAATTGGATTAATAAAGGAGATTTATAAATCGAAGTTTATAAATAGAAAGGGAATTTATAGACATTGTTTATAAATTCGAAATCAATGGAATTTGATAAATTGAATATAGAAATTTATTAAAAGAAGTATATTCGCGATTTTGGATAGCGAACTACTCTTTATATAAAATGTGTAGAAATATTGAAATTTGGTTAGTGAGGTATATTCACGATTTTGGACAGTGAATATATTATTAAATAAAATGGTTATGTTTTGGGAAAGAGATATTATAAAATGAAGTTAATTATTTTAAAAAGATGTTTTAAAATGTATTATGAATCGAATACATAGATTTCAACATTCATTGTTGAAATAGACGTTTTCGAGAAATAGAAGGAAATGGTGGACTATAACTCTGTTGTTATAGTAAATGATTTCCGAAAGGAAATGTTTTTGTATAGTATTGGGATTTATATATCTATCTTAATTTCGAATCCCTATACTAGTGATTTTGGGTCGTCGTAACGATGTTTTACGCAACATTCGTTTTGACTCAAATAAATGTGTTTAAGCGCACATTTTCTTTAAAGAATGAAATATATACTTAATTTTGATTTAAGTATATTGAATATTTTCCAAGTGTTGAAAATAAATGGATTTGTGAATTACTTATTATTAAATAAGTATGGAAATGTTTTCCAATATGAAGTGAAATGTTTGAGATTTTATCTTTTGAAGATAAATTGAAAATGAATATTTGAAATCGATTTGGAAATCGTATATTCATAGATATTTTGAAATTGTAAATTCACTATGGAATTTATAAAAGAAAGGGAAATTTGTTTAAAAAAAAAATTGATTTATTTTTGAAGTGTGGGAATAAATTTATGGATTTGGAACGTAAATATAAAGTAAATCGGTAAGGATTTATTTAATTGGTTTAAATGAACCATTTTGAAATGAAAATTTTTCCGCATAAGGAAAATGATTGAAATTTGTTTTCAAATGGTTGAAGTGTGGAAAATTATATATCTAGTAAAGATATTTTTGGAAAATAAATAATTTGGGAAATTATTTGGAATCTGGTGATGTTGAGCATACCTATTGATAGTTAAATAACCGACTATCCATATTTACCTTTAAATAAGTATTTGTTGTGATTGTCTTGAATTTGAATGCCACACTTATTTTTGAATAAGCACTCACTATTTGGGTTAGCCGGGAAAGGACCTTGGGGACGTATAACCCATTCCGAATATGTGATACGTCGTTATGGATTGCATTTAATGACCGGTGTTGAAGACCAGATATTTGTGAAAACGAAAGGATTACCGTCGAATGTTTCTGCATTGGCTGATCACCGATATAGAAATTTATTTCCCTTTGTGATGGGAAGTCCGGTCGTGATTAATGAATATCCGGATTGCAAGGACTTCTTTGTAAGTGCCTTCGGTTCCGTTCAATCCCGGAACGAACTTGTATGGATGTGTGTCTGACGTTACAATCTAAGATGTAATGCTGGTTTCTATCAATTATATTTCCGTTGGTGGCGGAGAATTTATTCTCTTAGCTTAACACCCTAGAGGTTATGTAGTTGATGGTTACTAGTGATACAGTCCCAAAATGGTAATGTGACATACGAAGTGCTTTTGAGCATTTGATGATCAAAGCACTGCTTTTATATAAAGCGTGGCTTTGTGGACGAGACTTCGTCGGACCTCACACCTCGGAAATGGTCAAAACAGGAAGGTTGCGGCAAGGTTATTAGGGGGTAGCGCCCCTTTAGTGTATTTCATTCCTTCTGGATAGAGGTGGTATCATGGTATGGAGCCCAGATACTTAACCTATGTTGTTGCTGCAAATTTATTACTTTGTGGTTGTTGGAAATCGAGGATCCTCGGATACAGATCGGTTACGATCGGGGAATGACATATTCGTGTCAGTAGTTACCCAGTTAGGGGTAACCCGGCCTTGTTTTGGCAGAGATCCGGTTAGGTTCTCGGGTCGTCTTTCCAGAGGCGTACCCATGTGGCAATGGGAAGTTCCTTGGCCTGACCATTTGTTGGAAATCCAAAGAAACAACACAATCTTGTACGGTTTTAGTTGTAGAACCTATCATTCACTTATGGTGGCGCCCAACTGTTTGGATGGTAGCTATAGTAGGCATACGATAATGGTCGTATGTTGGCTAAGATTTATATCTTTACTTTCGAAATGATTTTTCCTACACTATGCACTAGTAATAATATCAAATGTTTCTTTTTAATGCGTATCAAGCATCTTTGACTATCATAAGGAGAAATCTCCTCCGATTCTACATTTGCATTGTGTGTGTGTGAGTGTGTGTGTGTGCGGGAGGCCTTGTGGTAGTCTCATTTTCTAAAAAGAATTGCGAATCTATTTTAAAATTATCCTATTTTTTGTTTTAAAGATAAACTGTTTTAAGTTCTCACACCAGTCCCATGACTGACTCGGAGTTTATTGTTTTCCTTCCTAAAGTCTGGGCACCCACCAATTTCCACACGGGCAGTCTAGAGTCAGGTTTATCAGGATATTCTGGAATTCAGGAGTTGCTGGAGGCAAGCTGGATGACATGGCCTATTCACTAGTATATAGTATTTCTTTTCCGTTGTTTGTTCTTGTTTGTTGTTGTACACTCTGATGATGTAATGTGATGTAATATTATGTAATGTAATAACTGATATAGTTCTTTGTTTAAAGATTATTCATTTACCTATTATATGTTGTTCCGCTGCGATTGTGAGATTCTGATATTGTTCTGTTGTTTCTTTCTGTTCTGTTCTATCTTTTTGTCTCTTCTTCTATCTTTTTTTTTCTTCTTTAACCATAACGGTACGGTTTTCAAACATTCGATTGCTCTGCAGTTGATACAGTGGACGTATTGATGTCGGTTTTCGAGCGTCGAAAAGTCGCATTCGTTACACCATATTTCATTGTAAGCATGTAATTCTATTAAACGTATGGAACATTCTTTAAAATTCCAAAATCTATCGATTTCCTTTTGTTTCTCCGAGTACCTGCAATAAATAATAATTATTTTTGGTACCCACTTACTATGTTAGGGCCCGGAGGGGTTAGGTCTTAGGAAACCATACCCATTTGGGTGTGGTTGAACCTTTATAAATATAATTTTCATTATTAACTACCATATCCAAAAATTCATTACTGTATTTTTCTCTATTTTTCCAATTAACAGGAACCCAAATACTTAGATAATTTTTGTTCATGTTTCCATTCAATGATTTTGTATTTCTAGAGAAATTATAAACATTATTAGTCATAGCAGTATTTGAATTTCTATAAAAATTGGATTTAGACTTTACTCGAAATTTAGTACTAGCACTATCATTATTACTATACATGAAAGCATATCTAGTGCTATTTCTACGATCAGTTTTATTATATCCTAAAACACTTTTATCGTTGTGAGCTTTTGAATTCTTAGCATAACCTAATCCCTTCTTACTTGAAGCAAGTTGAGAATTTTCAATAATCCTGGATAAATTTTCTCTGCCTTTATTAAAATTGGAAACATTTTTAGTAATGTCATCAAGCTTGGTTTTGAGACTAGTTTTATCTAACTCAACAATTTTAATTTTTGTTTTTAACTCATGATTCTCAGAAGTTAGAGCATTATTCTTTTCTTTTTGAGTTTCTATTTCTTGACTTAGTAGAGCGAGTTGAGAATTGTCTGAATCTTGAATTTTCTCAAGTTCTTCTTCTAATATTCTCTTCTCATCTTTAAGCATATCTCTTTCAAATTCTGCTTTCTTCTGATTTTCTAGAGCTTTCTTATATTTTCTTTTGAGACTTTTTAAAGTGTCTAGAAGTTTTGAATTTATTTCTATCATATCATCAAAAGTTAGATCACTAACCTCGTTATCTTTTTCCATGAAGCATTTGTTTGTTTGCTCCTTTGATTTTTCTTTATTGCTCTTCCTCTTCTTATTGCCTTGACTAGATCTCTTTGTAGCCATTTATTCTAGGATGTTGTTACGATCTCTAGAATCCCAGGCTTCGATACCAAATGAAAATGACGTTGCAGCAGGATCATATGAAAAGAAATGTACAAATAGCAGAATATTAACAATAAATAAAAGCGACACCAGAGATTTATACTGGTTCGAACTTCCCATTCTACGTCCAGTCCCAAACTCCTTCTAGAATTTCAACTGCAACAACCCTTACTTAACCCGGAGGAACAGGTCTATACAACCCTTGAACAGCCGAAAAAGCGACCTGAGCAGCAGAACAAGATTTCGCCTCAACAACCGAAGAGTACTTCACTCGCCTGAACAGCAGAACAGGACTTCAACTTATACATAGAGTATTTGACACAATGTGTTCTTGATAACACGGATTTGTCTCTTGATAGTACAACCTTCCTATAATCTTATCCTTTTGATATATATATGTATATATATATATATATATATATATATATATATCTCTGTGTGTGTGTGTACGTGAAGAATATGGAAGTAAATGAATGAATTTGTATGAACTTGAATGCACAAGAGTGTTAGAATCAAAATAGATTAAGAATAGATTGTATTGATTGTTGAAAAGAATGATTCTAATGTGTTTATATAGATTATAAATAGGTGCATTTGTTCGTAAAGAGTTATCATGAAGAGATATGGTCATATCTATTGAAATGAAGGACGCATCTCCTCACGAATGAAAGTGCCTCTTTGAAAAATATAGCCGTTATAGATATTCGGACTTCTGCGTTGAAAAATTCAGACTTCTGAAATTGATAACGTGTAAACCAGAATGGAAATAGGTCATTATTGACCAGATTCAGACGTCCAAAATGTCCAATTCAGACGTTTGAATATTCTACGAAATTTCAGTTTTGATTACAGATTCAGACATCTGAATTGACCATTTCAGACTTCTGAATTTGACTTGTAAATAAAAATTACCATAGCTCAAAAGGTTAGAGCACTTGCCTTTTGAACTAGTGACCCGGGTTCGAGTCTTGCTCCATGCAATTTTCGAAAACTGGATTTTTCATTTTAAAATATGAATGTATATGTCTGTATACCATTTGGAGAAGATTTTAACATTTGTAAACTCTAGACACGACACTTTATGACTAATAAAACTTTGTTTGTCACCTTCGTCTTGTCTCTGTCGTGTATATCTCTTCTTGTATCTCCATATACATATTTTCGTACCGTGTATCTTCATTTTGAACGTATTTGATTATTATTTTTTGATGCTCATGTACCTGCAAATTAGCTTAGAGATTCTTTGACATAATTGTATAGTTGTTGTCGTCAACATCCAACAATTGAGATTCTAAAATTCTCCCCCCTTTTGATGATGACAACTATACAATTTTAAAAAAAAAATATTCAATGTATAAAAAATATATTAATATGTTTAAAGCTCCACCTAAGTACAACATCTCCCCCTAAGTATAATATCTCCCTCTATTAATATGCATATGAACTTCTCCCCCTTTGTCATTACAAAAAAGAATGAAGCAATATAATAAAAATATCTTGTAAATAGCAGGATAAACTCATTATTAGTTATGAAGGAAAAAATAAAATAGATTTTACCATATTTGCTGAAGTCCATATTTCATTGTAAGCACGTAATTCTATTAAACGTATGGAACATTCTTTAAAATTCCAAAATCAATCATTTTCCTTTTGTTTCTTCGAGTACCTGCAATAAATAATAATTATTTTTGGTACCCACTTACTATGTTAGGGTCCGGAGGGGTTAGGTCTAAGGAAACCATACCCATTTGGGTGTGGTTGAACCTTTATAAATATAATTTTCATTTTTAACTACCATATCCAAAAATTCATTAATGTATTTTTCTCTATTTTTCCAATTAACAAGAACCCAAATACTTAGATAATTTTTATTCATATTTCCATTTAATGATTTTGTACTTCTAGAGAAATTATAAACATTATTAGTCATAGCAGTATTTGAATTTCTATAAAAATTGGATTTAGACTTTACTCGAAATTTAGTACAAGCACTATTGTTTTTACTATACGTGAAAGCATATATAGTGATATTTCTACGATCAGTTTTATTATATCCTTAACCACTTATATCGTTGTGAGCTTTTGAATTCTTAACATAACCTAATCCATTCTTACTTGAAGCAAGTCGAGAATTTTCAATAATCCTGGATAAATTTTCTCTGCGTTTATTAAAATTGGAAACATTTTTAGTAATGTCATCAAGCTTAGTTTTGAGACTAGTTTTATCTAACTCAACAATTTTAATTTTTGTTTTTAACTCATGATTCTTAGAAGTTAGAGCATTATTCTTTTCTTTTTGAGTTTCTATTTCGTGACTTAGTAGAGCGAGTTGAGAATTGTCTGAATCTTGAATTTTCTCAAGTCCTTCTTCTAATATTCTCTTTTCATCTTTAAGCATATCTCTTTCGAATTCTGCTTTCTTCTGATTTTCCAGAGCTTACTTATATTTTCTTTTGAGACTTTTTAAAGTATCTAGAAGTTCTGAATTTATTTCTATCATATCATCAAAAGTTAGATCACTAACCTCATTATCTTTTGCCATGAAGCATTTCTTTTGTTTGCTCCTTTGATTTTTCTTTATTGCACTTCCTCTTCTTATTGCCTTGCCTAGATCTCTTTGTAGCCATTTATTCTAGGATGTTGTTACGATCTCTAGAATCCCAGGCTTTGATACCAAATGAAAATGACGTTGCAGCAGGATCGTATGAAAAGAAATGTATAGATAGCAGAATATTAACAATAAATAAAAGCGACACCAGAGATTTATACTGGTTCGAACTTCCCGTTCTACGTCCAGTCCTAGACTCCTTCTGGAATTTGAACTACAACAACCCTCGCTTAACCCGGAGGAACAGTTCTATACAACCCTTGAACAACCGAACAAGGGATCTGAGTAGCAGAACAGGATTTCGCCTCCACGCCGAAGAGGACTTCACTCTCCTGAATAGCAGAACAGGACTTCAACTTATACAGAGAGTATTTGACACACCGTGTTCTTGATAACACGGATTTGTCTCGTGATAGTACAACCTTCCTATAATCTTCTCCTTTTGATATACATACATACATACATACATACATATACATCTATATCTGTGTGTGTATGTGAAGAATATGGAAGTAAATGATTTTATATGAACTTGAATGCACAAGAGTGTTAGAATCAAAGTGTAAAGGCCCAAAAATCCGTACCCTTTTGTGTTGGCAAATTCCACAACAATTCAGCCAAAGAGGAAAAAATTTACGAGTCTTTAGGGTTTAAGAAGATGAAGGTAGAAGAAGAAGATAGAAACAATAACAGAATCTCACAATTCGCAGCGACACAAAATATAATATATCAATGAATAATCTTTAAAACAAAGAATCATATCTGTTATTACATTACATTACATTACATTATCAGAGTGTACGACAACAAACAGCAGAAGAAAATATAACATATACTAGTAATACGCTTTGCCATCCAGCTTGCTCCTGATCTCCACAGCAACTCCTGAATTCCAGAATGACCTGATACCCTGACTCTAGGCTGCCCGTGTGGAAATTGGCGGGCACCCAGAGTTTAGAAAGGGAACAATAAACTCCGGGTCAGTCATGGGACTGGTATGAGATCTTAAAAACAGTTATTTTCACAAAGAAAATAAAAAGAAATCCGCTATGCTTTTGGAAAATGAAACTACCATAAGGCCTCCCACCACACACACAATGCAAACGCAGAATTGGAGGAGATTTCTCCTTATGATAGTCAAATATGCTTACTACGCAAAATTCTTCTTCTATATTATTATTAGTGCATAGTGGAAAACATTTCGAAAGTATAATATTAATCTTAGCCAGCATAGGTACCATTATATTATGCCTGCTATAGCTACCTCCTGAGGAGGCAGGTTATACTATTGCAATCGTAAACGGATCGTGTTGTTTCTCTGGATTTCCATAAAATGATCAGGCTAAGGAACTTCCTAATGCCACATGGGTACGCCTCTGGAGGGACGTCCCCGAGAACCTACTCGGATCTCTGCCAACACAAGGCCGGGTTACCTCTGTAACTAGGTAACTACTACTCGAGTATGTCATCCCCCGGTCCTTTGGGACCTTTATCCCAGGATCCTCTACACCAACAACCACAAAGAAAAGTATTTAAAGTAACCATAAAGGTTAAATATCAGGGCTTCATACTTGACACCAAACTTTTCCAGAAGGAAATGACATACCCTAAAGGGCGCGACCCTCATAAACTTGCCCATCTTTCCTGTTTTGACCATTTTTGGGGTGTGAGGTCCGATGAGGTCTAGTCCACGAAGCTACACTCTTCACAAAGTCATGCTTTGATCAACAAATGATCAGCAGCACTTCGTGTGTCACATTACCAAATTGGGAATGTATCACTTGTAACTATCAACTACATAACCTCCGAGCTTGTACGTCTCAAAGAAGGGTGTTAAGCTAAGAGAATAAATTCTCCGCCACCAACAGAAATGTATTCGATAGAAACCAGCTTTACATCTCAAAGTGTAATGCCAGCCAAAAATCCATACAAGTCCGTTCCGAGATCGAACAGAACCGAAGGCACTTCCAAAGAATCCCTTGCAAATCCAGATATTGACAAATCACGTCCGGAATCCCCATCACAAAGGGTGATAAAATCTCTATACCGAAGAAACACGGTGCAGAGACATTTGACAGGTAATCCTTTCGCTTTCGAAAATACCCGGTCTTTAACACCATCTTCAAATGCAATCCCATTTCGTCGTATCGTTATTCGGAATGGGTTTTATGACACAAGGTCCTCTCCCGACTAATCCGAATAACGAGCGCTTATTTTTAAAAATAAGTGTTCAACCGGATTTCAAACAAATCACAACAATTTTCACTTCGATCTTTTAAATAAAAGATCTATCACAAATCACAAAGGTTTGATGTGGTTTTCGGATATCCACTTGGAATCCGACCCCCGGTCACATCGAAATTCAAATGTCCTTCATAGGCAAATATTGATAGTCGGCTATTTAACTATCAATAAATATTCACAACAACACCAAGATTTAAATACTTTTCCAAATTATTTATTTCCAGAATATCTTTGCAAGATATAAATTTTAACACTTCATCTATTTGAAAACAAATTTCAGATCACTTTACGCCTTTCAATCCTTGTAAAACAAATTTCAAATCACCAACCTCACTTGGAATAAATTTCCAAATGTTTATTTGATTCCACTGAAAATTTTGCTGAGTTTAAATACTTTAAAACAATTTAAATTACTTATCTAACATATATACTTGAAAATATTAAAAAAAAAACTATTTTAAAAACACTTACTTAAATATTAGTTGTGAAAATATATACTACTATCTCATATAACTCCAAGTCCAAACTAATTTTAAAATAAAATTAGTAGATGGGATATCACCTACTAAACCATCCATTTTCTAAATCAAAATCAATTTTAATCTTTAAAATATTCCCTTCTATAATTAATTAGATAAATCTTTACATTAAAGATTTGAAACAATTTCCAAAAATATTTCTCTAACCATAATTTCTTTCTTTAAATCAATTTCTAAGACTTTTAATTTATTCTTCAAAAGTTACTCTAAGAATATACTCGGCTTTCCAAGGAATAATTCTCTTTCCGTTTATATCAATTAATAAATCTTTCGATTTATTTAAATTTACATTCCAAATCTGTGAATTTCTTTTCATGCCTTTTAAAAATAAACCAATGTTTATTTTTAAGTCAAAATTCCTTTTCCTTTATAAAATTCTCATTCTGAATTTAAATACCCAAATATCCACTTATATGTGATTTTTAAATTGATTTCCAAAAATCCGGTACACACACCAAATCAATCTCCAATTCGATTTCTAAATTAAATTACTATAAATTCTCTATAGATTTCAAAAAAATCAAATTTTTATTTATTACTGGTATCCTACGATGCCAAAAACATATTCGCTATATTATGGCCTACAATAATTTCAAATATAACATAATCACACAGAGATTATCGATATACAACATAAGAAACAAATTCAATATTTGAGGAATCCAGTTGGATCCCTCCAACCTATTTTCCCTACATCCACAAATGTTAGCACAACAATTAAATACCAATTCCACTTTGAGATGGAATATTGTGGTATATGAGATTTATAAAATATTATCCGCTATTATGCGGCGCAATAGGGTCTCATCTGCTATATAATGCGGGAAATCAGCAACTCCAATATATACTATATACTACTATATATATAATATCATCCAGGGAATAATTATTATAAATCAATCATTCAAGCACACAGTCAATCAATTTTAAATTTAACTATTTAAAATTAAACAAAACCTTTTGTTTGAGTGAGAAGATCTCACCCTGGCTTTGTATGCAATACATTTTCATTCCAGTTTGTTTTTCACGATCTTTTGACCTTGTATAAACATTATACAGTTAATTAATATTTTGAAAAATTAGAAAGTTAATTACCATTTATTTATTAATTTTGAACAAATCAACTACCGCATTAATAAATTTAATTAGCTAATATTTTTATTTTAAACCAATAATTTTCCTCATTTTTTAAAAAATCTTTTAGTAGATAAATAAATTAAATAAGTTTACTAATCAAATTAATCACTAAAATACATTACGAAAAATAAATTAAATTTTCTGATTTCAAAAACAATATTTTAAAAACTCCTATCTTCTTTCTTCTGCATTTACACATACATAAATATTATTATTGAACTTTAAAATATAGGAACTATATACCTTACTGTCTAAATTTTGTTTTCTGAATGCAAATAAATCTGCAATTACCTCATATACAAGCTCGAACCCACCTCGACCATTTCGATCGCGCCTCCACTCGGTTGCCGCCCCCTACAACGTACGCCGTGTATCGCGCTTTTCCCAAGATGCGACCTTGAGTTCGCGTGCCGCCTCCTCGAGATACCCCATTCGTTTGAACGAAGGCGCCACAGCCTCAATGCCCTAGATCAATGCTCGCGACCTTGAAATTTCCATCGAGGCTCCACCACCGAGCTCCTCTCTCCTCGACGAATTGACCAACGCGACTCGCGATGCCATGAATCGCCTTCCCCTCTTTTCTTTTTGTTTTTTTTATTTCTTTCGAACGTTACTGAGGAAGGGAAGAAACAAATTGCGATTTCGTTTCTAAATGTTAAAAGAGGCTTCGGCCTTGATTGATTTCGATGCGGCATGAATATATTTTTTCTTCGATTTCTCAAACTGATTTTTGTTTCAAAACAAAAGGAAGGAAGGATATATACACTTATAATCTGATGGAAACTGCACGATTCAGAGGATTGGTCGGCCCATGTACGAGTTTAGGGTGAATAGGGTTTGACTTTTCAATTTATAATATTATAAAATTTATAAAATATCTCGTTTATGGAACTTTAAAATCTCTAACTCCTATCGAGGCGCGCCGCTAGGCGTTTACATGGTTTTATCCGCATTCTGAACATAATGGAACGTGTTATGGAGGCTAATTCGATCATATACGCAAGTTACAGAAGTAAACGATCAATTTTAAATTGAATCGATTAAAATAATTTCTATGCGTTTTGAGCTGCCAGGGTCAAACGACAACTTCGATTGCTACGAAAATTGAAATCCGATAATAATATGATATTATGGATCCAATGGAACTGGTTTCATCGAATTTCGAGACGGTGTCTCGGAAGACTATTTTTAAATATCGATTAAAATTTTTTTTCAAAACTGAATAAATTATTTCCAAATTCAATTCTGAAGCTTCCATTATCTTCAAGATCATCAATATAAATTTTCTAAGCTATCCAATTGCTTTTAACAAGCTAAAAATTGAAAATTCAAATTTATTACCCATCGTTAATAAATTAAACTCAATAATTTAAAGTGCCAAATTCATATTTATGTTCGAAATTCAAGATAAACTAACTTTCAAATATTTAAAACCTATTAAATATTACATTTCAAATGTTAAAAATTTCCGGTTCGTCACATCCTTCACCCCCAAAAAGAATTTCGTCCTGAAATTGCTAGTTAGGAAGAACGATCCTCAACCCATGTAATATTTTCCAACCCAAACAGTTTTATCAATTTATCAACCCAAATCCTTTTACTAAAGATTCATTTCAACTAACTTTCCAAGTTCAATTATAAGTTCCAAACAATATTATTTACTTCCCAATTCAAATTTAGATTTGAATTCAAATTTCAGACTTTCAAAATTTTCTCAAAAAATCTTCTAACACCCTAAATTTTTTAAAAATTTCGTCAGCATCTCCTTTGCACGGCTAGCTCGATACGACTACAAAATGGCACAACAGGCCCTCAAATCCCAAAAGAAAACAAAAAGCCAAGCGGCTGGAGAAGAAAATCACCAAATTTCATACTGGAATTGAAATGCATACCTTTTTGTCGAGCAAATCAATTTCATTTTTGAAA
Source organism: Allium cepa (assembly GCA_030765085.1). Lineage (NCBI taxonomy): Eukaryota > Viridiplantae > Streptophyta > Magnoliopsida > Asparagales > Amaryllidaceae > Allium > Allium cepa. Next base: position 377,640,417 of record CM060931.1, read on the forward strand.
TCAAAATCCCAATTCCACTTCCTTTAATACACCTGTATATGCTGATATCCATAATATCCAATTACAATATTCAAATATCATTTTGCACCTTTCATTATAAAATTTTCAATATATGCTTCTTATACCATTTTTACTTCACTATTGAAGTTATATATCCATTTTCATTCAATCTTGTATTTTAAATTTTTATTTGAATTCAATTTATCTTCAACTCTGAATATTGAATTTTTATCTTTCATTTACAACTGATTCATATTATTACTTTAATTCAGTTTCATCCACTAATTTACTTCAATTTCAATTTGGAAATCGTTTGTCGCTAACAATTTTTTTCACAAATTTTCTAACTCCCAAAATTTTCGAATTTTTTTGGCAGAGTCTCCTTTGTACGGAGGAGCATTTCCAATTTGACAAAAGATATAAATATATATACATCGACCCACCCAATCGGAAAAAACAAAAACAGTTCATATTTCCTATTTTTATTGCGTAGGCGTACCTTATTTAGCATTTTTAAGCAAGCGGCTTATTTAATTAGCATTTTGCGCAATCAAATCTAGCCCAACGGCTTCACTGAACCTGTACTTACTCAATTCAAATTTATAAATGCCAAAATCATGAAGCTCAACAACATTTTACACATTTAACTAGCAAACATACGAGTTTCTATAAGCAATGCAAGTTAAACAATATTTATAAGCAATTTATAGGGTTTCGACATAAATTTTAATTGTTAACAACAAATTCGTATACAACTTCATTCAATTTAAATGATTTAAAGCACAATTGTTTACATTCAATTCATTTTTAAGCAAAACAAACTCATATTCTCTTCAATTGATCTTAAAATCAATTTATTAAATGTCTATTAACTCATAGAATTTTAATTACCTTCGTTTACGTCAATCGACAATTCATTCTATGCAATTCGATGATATCCACGTGAATAAATAATTACTTAAGTTTTATAACAAATTTAAATTGATTCCGACTCAATTTATTTTAAATTCCATCACATTTATAGTTTTATTCATCAACCATACATTTGAATTTCATTCCATAATTGTCTTCATTTCATTTAAGACTATTTTATTAAGCTTGAACCATCCCATGCTTACATATTAATAATCATTTCCCAATTTAAATTTACCCAAGCTTTATTTAATGGATTTTTACCCATATTCGAAGCCAAGCTTCCACTAATTTTAAACTTAAATTAATTCACTTCAAATTGTTCAAATTTCATACTTAAGCTCATTCCCATTTTGCAAATAAATCTTCTTTTTCAATTTAACTCGATTCTATTTCAATCAAATCTCATTTCAAATTACAAATTTATTTGATTAGTTCATCTGTTTCGTATAAATTTAAAATTTCCAGATTCAATTCATTCTCAATTTATTTTCCACCTTAATAATTTTATTCCAATCATTTCAGTCTATTAGAGTTCTAAAATTCACCTTTATTAAAATTAACTCAAGTCAATTTTAGTTTAAATCTGAATTTTCTAAGTTTTCAAACTTGCTTATTATTCCAAAACTATTTTAAATAGGATTCCAGTGTTTTAAAAAAATTCTTAAATCATTTCGAAGTCAATTTTATATCCAAAACCCTTTGTATTTCCAAAACAAACCCAATTTTGGCAAACAATTTTCAATTTAAAATCATTCGGCAGCAATTCCTCTCTTGGAAAATCGAAAATAAACACCGATGATGTCGCGATCATCATCGAAATTATTTTTCAGCGACCGAAAAGAGTTTAGAGCTTTTATCCTTTTCAAACATTTTTTTCCAGAGCCTTTGAAAATCATTTTCAAACCAAAAAGGGATTTAACTTCCAAATCCCCAAAATTTTCAAATTCTTTTTAAAATATTTCTCTGGAATTCCATTTCAAATTACAAGTCATATTTTCAATTTATATTCTCAAATTCCATTTGTATATGGATTTTTTTTCTTAGCTTTTGATTTTGATTTCAATTTCTTATTCAACAATCAATGATAATAATTTAATATTATCACTTCCTAACAACCAAGCAACCATATACTATAATAATTTACAAAGATTATCTCATTTATCTATGAAAATAGTTTTGGGAAAAATTATTTCATTCACCCTATTTCAAAACAATATCGTGTCGAATCATCTTGTTTAAGAGTTTAGAAACCCCTATCGATGCAGTTAGCTAGACTGCACCGACCAGAATCTATAAACACTCAATCAATAAGTCAACACAATATAAAACAATTTTATATTCACTAACAAATACGTGCTCATATCTATTATTACACTCAAACTCATTCTAGAGTACTACTGACCTATTTCTAATGAGTAACACCCAACAGAGCCAAGGTTGTCGCTTAACCAAATGCTCTTATACCACTTGTAAAGGTCCGAAAATCCATACCCTTTTGAGCCGGCAAATTCCACAACAATTCAGCCAAAGAGGAACAAATTTATGAGTCTTTAGTGTTTAAGAAGAAGAAGGTAGAAGAAGAAGATAGAAATAATAACATAATCTCACAATTCGCAGCGGCACAACATATAATATGTCAATGAATAATCTTTAAAACAAAGAATCATACCTATTATTACATTATATCACATTACATTATCAGAGTGTACAACAACAAAGAGCAGAAGAAAATATAACATATACTAGTAATACACTTCCCCATCCAGCTTGCTCCTGAACTCCACAGCAACTCCTGAATTCCAGAATGATCTGATACCCTGACTCTAGGCTGCCCGTGTTGAAATTGGTGGGCACCTAGAGTTTAAAAGGGGAAAAATAAACTCCAGGTCAGTCATGGCACTGGTGTGAGATCTTAAAAACAGTTATTTTCACAAAGAAAATAAAAATAAATCCGCTATGCTTTTAGAAAATGAAACTATCATAAGGCCTCCCACCACACACATAATGCAAACGCAGAAGTGGAGGATATTTCTCCTTATGATAGTCAAATATGCTTACTACGCAAAATTCTTCTTCTATATTATTATTAGTGCATAGTGGAAAACATTTCGAAAGTATAATATTAATCTTAGCCAGCATAGATACCATTATATTATGCCTGCTATAGCTACCTCCTGAGGAGGCAGGTTATACAATTGCAATCGTAAAGGGCTCCTATTGTTTCTTTGGATTTCCAGCAAATGGTCAGGCTAAGGAACTTCCTAATGCCACATGTGTACGCCTCTGGAGGAACGTCCCGAGAACCTACCTGGATCTCTGCCAACACAAGGCCGGGTTACCTCTGTAACTAGGTAACTACTCCTCGAGTATGTCATCACCCGGTCCTTTAGGACCTTTATCCGAGGATCCTCTACACCAACAACCACAAAGAAAAGTATTTGCAGTAACCACATAGGTTAAATATCAGGGCTCCATACCCGACACCACCCTTTTCCAGAAGGAAATGACATACCCTAAAGGGTGCGACCCTTATAACTTTGCCGCATCTTTCATGTTTTGACCATTTCCGGGGTGTGAGGTACGATGAGGTCTCATCCATAAAGCTACACTCTTCACAAAGTCATGCTTTGATCAACAAATGATTAGCAGCACTTCGTGTGCCACATTACCAAACTGGGCATGTATCATTAGTAATTATCAACTACATAACCTCTTAGCTCGTACGTCTCAGAGAAGGGTGTTAAGCTAAGAGAATAAATTCTCTGCCACCAACAGAAATGTATTCGATAGAAACCAGCTTTACATTTCAAAGTGTAAGGCCAGCCACACATCCATACAAGTTCGTTCCGGGATCGAACGGAACCGAAGTCACTTCCAAAGAAGTCCTTGCAAATCCAGATATTCACAAATCACGCCCGTAATCCCCATCACAAAGGGTGATAAAATCTTTATACCGAAGCAACCCGGTGCAGAGACATTCGACAGGTAATCCTTTCGCTTTTGAAAATACCCGGTCTTCAACACCGTCTTCAAATGTAATCCCATTTCGTCATATCGTTATTCGGAATGGGTTTTATGACACAAGGTCCTCTCCCAGCTAATCCGAATAACGAGCGCGTATTTTTAAAAATAAGTGTTCAAACGGATTTCAAACAAATCACAACAATTTTCACTTCGATCTTTTAAATAAAAGATCTATAACAAATCACAAAGGTTCGATGTGATTTTCAGATATCCACTTGGAATCCGACCCTCGATCACATCGAAACTCAAATGTCCTTTAAAGGCAAATATTGATAGTCGGTTATTTAACTATCAATAAATATTCACAACAACACCAAGATTTAAATAATTTTCCAAATTATTTATTTCCAGAATATCTTTGCAAGATATAATTTTTTAACACTTCATCTATTTAACAACAAATTTCAAATCACTTTACGCCTTTCAATCCTTTGAAAACAAATTTCAAATCACCATCCTCACTTGGAATAAATTTCCAAATGTTTATTTGATTCCACTGAAAATTTGGCCGAGTTTAAATACTTCAAAACAATTTAAATTACTTATCTAACAAATATACTTGAAAATATTTAAAACAAAACTATTTTAAAAACACTTACTTAAATATAAGTTGTGAAAATATATACTATTATCTCATATAACTTTAAGTCCAAACTAATTTTAAAATAAAACTAGTAGACAGGATATCACCTACTAAAACATCCATTTTCTAAATCAAAATCAATTTTAATCTTTAAAATATTCCCTTCTATAATTAATTAGATAAATCTTTACTTTAATGATTTGAAACAAATTCCAAAAAATATTTCTCCAACCATAATTTCTTTCTTTAAATCAGTTTCTATGACTTTTAATTTATTCTTCAAAAGTTACTCTAAGAATATACTCGGCTTTCCAGGGAAGAATTCTCTTTCTGTTTATATCAATTAATAAATCATTCGATTTATTTAAATTTAAATTCCAAATCTATGAATTTCTTTTCACACCTTTTAAAAATAAACCAATGTTTATTTTTAAGTCGAAATTCCTTTTCCTTTATGAAATTCACATTCTGAATTTAAATCCCCAAATATCCCCTTATATGTGATTTTTAAATTGATTTCCAAAAATCGTGTACACGCACCAAATTAATCTCCAATTTGATTTCTAAATTAATTTACTATAAATTTTCTACTAGATTTCAAAAAAATCAATTTTTTATTTATTTCTGGTATCCTACGATACCAAAAACATATTCGCTAAATTATGGCCTACAATAATTTCAATTGTAACATAATCGCACAGAGTTTATCAACACACAACATATGAAACAAATTCGATATTTGAGGAATCCAGTTGGATCACTCCAACCTGTTTTCCCTGCGTCCACAGATGTTAGCACAACAATTAAATAACAATTCCACTTCAAGGTGGAATATCGCGGTATATGGGATTTATAAAATATTATCCGCTATTATGCGGCGCAATACGGTCTCATCCGCTATATAATGCGGGAAATCAACAGCTCCAATATATACTATGTACTACTATATATATATATAATATCATTCAGGGAATAATTATTATAAATCAATCATTCAAGCACACAGTCAATCAATTTTAAATTTAACTATTTAAAATTAAACAAAACCCTTTGTTTGAGTGAGAAGATCTCACCTTGGCTTTATATGCAATACATTTTCATTCTAGTTTTTTTTACGATCTTTTGACCTTGTATAAACATTATACAATTAATTAATATTTTGAACAATTGGAAAATCAATTACCATTTATTTATTAATTTTGAACAAATCAATTACCATATTAATAAATTTAATTTGCTAATATTTTTATTTTAAACCAATAATTTTCCTCTTTTTTTTAAAAAATCTTTTAGTAGCTAAATAAATTAAATAAATTTACTAATCAAATTAATCACTAAAATAAATTATCTAAAATAAATTATATTTTTTGATTCCAAAAACAATATTTTAAAAACTCCTATCTTCTTTCTTCTGCATTTACACATATATATATTATTATTAAACTTTAAAAAATTGGAATATATACCTTACTGTCTAAATTTTGTTTTCTGAATGCAAATAAATCTGCAATTACCTCATATACAAGCTCGAACCCACCTCGACCGTTTCGATCGCGCCTCCATTCGGTTGCCGCCCCTTGATAACGCACGCCGTGTATCGCGCTTTTCCCAAGACGCGACCTTGAGTTCGTGTGCCGCCTCCTCAAGACACCCCATTCGATCGAACGAAGGCGCCACAGCCTCAATGCCCTAGATCAATGCTCGCGACCTTGAAATTGCCATCGCGGCTCCACCACCGAGCTCCTCTCGCCTCGAGGAATCGACCAACCGACTCGCGATGCCACGAATCGCCTTCCCCTCTTTTCTTTTCTTTTTTTTATTTCTTTAGAATGTTACTGAGGAAGGGAAGAAACAAATTGCGATTTCGTTTCTGAATGTTAAAAGAGGCTTCGGCCTTGATTGATTTCGGATGCGGCATGAATTTTTTTTTGATTTCTCAAACTGATTTTCATTTCAAAACAAAAGGAAGGAAGGAGATATACACTTATAATCTGATGGAAACTGCGGATTTAGAGGATAGGTCGGCCCATATACGAGTTTAGGGTGAATAGGGTTTGACTTTTCAATTTATAATATTATAAAATTTCTAAAATATCTCGTTTATGGAACTTTAAAATCCTAAACTCCTATCGAGGCACTCCGCTAGGCATTTACAAGGTTTTATCCACATTCTGAACACAATGGAACGTGTTCTGGAGGCTAATTCGATCATATACGCAAGTTGTAGAAGTAAACGATCAATTTTAAATTGAATCGATTAAAATAGTTTCTATGCATTTTGAGCTGACAGGGTCAAACGACAACTCTGATTGCTACGACAATTGAAATCCGATAATAATATGATATTACGGATCCAATGGAACTGGTTTCATTGAATTCCGAGACTGTGCCTTGGAAGGCTATTTTTAAATATCGATTCAAACAACAAAATTTCAAAACTGAATAAATTATTTCGAAATTCAATTCTGAAGCTTCCATTATCTTCAGTATCATCAATATAAATTTTCTAAGCTATCTAATTACTTTTAACAAGCTAAAAATTGAAAATTCAAATTTTTTACCCATCATTAATAAATTAAACTAAATAATTTAAAGTGCCAAATTCATATTTATGTTTGAAATTCAAGTTAAACTAACTTTCAAATATTTAAAACCAATTAAATATTCCATTTCAAATGTTAAAATTTTTGGGTCGTCACACAAAGTAGATTAAGAATAGATTGTATTAATTGTAGAAAAGAATGATTTTACTATGTTTATATAGATTATAAATAGGTGCATTTGTTCGTAAAGAGTTTTCATGAAGAGATATGGTCATATCTATTAAAATGAAGGACGCATCTCTTCACGAATGAAAGTGCCTCTTTGAAAAATATAGCCGTTATAGATATTAAGACTTCTGAATTGAAAAATTCAGACTTCTGAAATTGATAATGTGCAAACCAGAAAGGAAAAATGTCATTTTTGACCTGATTCAGACGTCTGAAATTTCCAATTCAGATTCTGAATGTTGTATGAAATTTCAGTTTTGATTACAGATTCAGACGTCCGAATTGACCATTTCAGACGTCTAAATTTGACCTGTAACTAAAAATTACCATAGCTCAAATGGTTAGAGCACTTGCCTTTTGAACTAGTGACTCGGGTTCGAGTCTCGCTCCATGCAATTTTTGAAAACTTGATTTTTCATTTTAAAATATGAATGTATATGTGTGTATACCATTTGGAGAAGATTTTAACATTTGTACACTCTACACACGACACTTTATGACTAATAAAACTTCGTTTGTCACCTTCGTCTTGTCTCTATCGTGTATATCTCTTCTTGTATCTCCATATACATACTTTTGTACTATGTATCTTCATTTTGAACGTATTTGATTATTATTTTTTGATGCTCATGTACCTGCAAATTAGCTTAGAGATTCTTTGACATAATTGTATAGTTGTTGTCATTAAAATCCAATAATTGAGGTTCTAACAAAATTAAAAAGGCCGGTTAAAGTAAAACCAATCTCAAATTCTTTTATAAATTTCCTTCTATAAATCCTCTTAATAAATCTCTTTTATTTATGAAGCTTCTATATTTAATTTCCAAACCCATTTACAAAACTCTTTTTGCATCACCATGTTAAATATACAAAACTCTTTTATAAGTATTAAAACCATTTATTTATCTCTTTATAAATCTCCAAAATTATTTATGAAACTTCCTTTTTAAATATTCCTCATTTAAAATAAAGCTCCATTAATAAAGTCATTTAATAAAGTCCTTTTGATAGACAAAACAATTATTTAAAGTAACTTTACTAAAATTATCACTTAACTTGAAGACATTATTAAAAGAATTATTGACCTTAAAAATCGGAAAGAAGCTTAGTGACCACAATGGTTCTCATTTAACTGAGTTTACTTTCAAGTTATAACATGAGTATTTGCATAATAAAAAGATATGTATAAGGGAATCAACCGACAACAAACAAGTCAACATATAAGTAAGATGTCTAAGTTACTACAATACCAGACAGGAATTTTTTTGCTAAACACATGTCCAAGTTAATATAATAGCAGAATGAGTTTTTATTCTACTTAAATAGATGTTCATATAATATACTTGGGAAATTATGGCAGAACTGTGATTTATTTTACAAAACAAACGTCAAATGCAAATTAATTAGAAACACGGTGATTTATTCTGCTAACATATGTCCGCACAATCAATAATCAATTTATAATAGAAAGCAAATCTATTCTGTTATCCCTTGTCCACAATAACAAAACAATTACACTATAGAAGAACAAGCATTTATTCTGCTATAGGTGTCCCAACAATTCAATCAATCAACATTATAACCCATTTATAGTTATTTGTTTACTTAATGTATCGATATTTGAATCCCTTTTCCTCAAAATTATCCTTTGTAAAAGAATTTCCTTTTTAAATAAATTGATTCTTGGGAAATCAAAGGATTTAAAACTTAAACACCCCTTCAAAATAATTAATTATAAGTTAAACTCTTATCAAATCATAATTAATCTTTATTAAATCTAAATTTTATTAAATAAATAAAATAATAAATAATTAAACCTTTAAATAAATGATTAAATATTAATTAATTATTAAAAAATAATCAAACACTAATTAATCCTTTTATTAATTATTAAATAATCACTTAAACATTAGTTAATAATTTAATATTAATTAATATCAATTAAATTATCTTTAATTAAGTCTTAAATAATAAATTAAACATTTAAATAAATAATTTATAAATTAAAACCTTAATTAATTTAAAATTAAACACATGGTAAATTATTAACAATTAACCCTATATTTAATTAGTAATTAATTAAAAGTGTCATATACTTAACTTATAATTAATTATAAATTAAACGTACTTAATAATTGATTAATTAAAATTAATCTTATCCTTAAAAAGGTAATTAATTAGTAACTAATCTTTGCTTAACTAAAGTTAGTAAACCTTATTAACACTTAATTAATTAATAATAATTAAAAATTAATTAATTAATAATTATTAAATCCTTAATTAACTTTTTAAAACATTATTATTAGGCTCGTAATACGTTTACAAATTAATTTTGAGTATCAAACTTGAATTTGAAAATTTTAATTTTTAAAGCGAAACTACATCCATAGTGACTATCGCTATAGATGTCATAACTTGAAAACTTATTTTTCATATACACTAACCTTTAAGACTCTTATCCTTTACTTTAACTTACTTTCATAACTTAGCAAACAGTTTTGAAAATACATGTAAAGGTTGAAACTTTTATTGGAAAACAAATTAAGTAAACCACTTAACTCGAGGGATCTCCATGTCCCTTTAACAAATTCAAGTGCTAATCTTTCGTAGCATTCACAATTTGATACATCCACAAACATCTCATAATCCCAATATAAGAAAAAGATCTAATTTTATAACCATAACAACAATTACTAGGCTTTGCTAACATGTCTAAGCCAAAAATCAACCATACCACATATTTAATCACATACAAGCAACATGCATACATCTAACGACATGATAATCCAACCAAACATCCAAAATATTGCATAACAAACATGATAAAATATAAATTTAAAATATTTCCAAAATATAAGAAGGTTTGCTCACCAAATCTTTTTAGAAACTTGAAATAAAATTTAAACTTGTACAGCTTGGAAATCAACAAAAATCAGCTCGAAAAGGGTCATCTTTGTAGGATCTAGATTAACCCTAGAGGGGGGGGGGTGAATAGGGTTATAGCAAATTTTCTCGAATTAAACGCAAAACAAACTGCAGAAAAGTAAATATGCTGAACAGTAAATCACACACAAAATTTACCCAGCTTCGACAACCCCTGCCTACTGCTGCATTTCCAGATTTCTATTAGAATTAAACAGTCTCCCGCTTACAAACACTCTAACAGACTCGCAACCCCTGCTACCGCCTATAGAGTTTTGCAAACTCGCAAACCCTGCTCACTGAACTAATCCTAACTAGACAATCTGACACAACCTAAATCCTAGGTGGTGATTTACCAAGGTTTGATTCAAAAGATACAACCTTAAAAGAGATTTTAAATTTAAAACAAACTTTAAAATTAAAACCCTAATTGAAATAAACTAAAGCCCTTTTTATATTAAAACAAGGCCGTCCCAATTCGTTTCTTCTGCCCGTCCCCTTTTCTTCTTGCTTTTGTAAAATTGCGGCCTTGCTTTCGTTCCTCTTTGCGCTTTGAAATTAGGGATTGAGTTTTTCGATCCAAATTATGGCTTTTCTCAAGCACGCCTATGTTGATCGATTCTATGGTTTGCTTGTTGCCTTGCTCGATCGAGTGTGTTGCTCGCTGCTTCTCTGATGATTGGCTGCTTGCCTCGAGATTGCGAATCAACATTGGTACATTGTTCGTTCCTTTTGCTTTTCAGGATTTAATTGCTTGAATTATCGATTGTTCCGGTTTTCCACATTGCCTATGATGATTTTGGGTGAATATTTATATGGATTCCGAAACCCTTGAATTTGTTCATATCAATTCGTCACTTTCCTAATTCTCGGTTGCTTGATATTTGCGACTTACTTGATTCACACGGATTTGATTTTCAAGCGTTCGATTTTTCTTGAGTCATAAGGCAGAAACTTTCCTCTTTTGATTTGCTTTGACTATTTCAAAGATACGCACTTGATTTTATTTTACGATATTACTTAGTTGGTCTGCGTTTATATTTCTTTGTCTTGATTACTTCTGCTTTGACTTCAAACTTGTCAACTGATCTTTGGTACATTGTTTCTCGGCTTCAATTACTGTCTTCATTGAATTTCCTTGTTGACTTCTGTATGCTTCCACATGATTTCGACTTCACTGTGTATTATGACTTTGATTTTCTGTTCCCTGTGAGCTTCGTCTGTGGCCATCTCCTCTGGTTAGTTTAACCTGAACTCTACTTGAACATTGCATTCGTGAATTTTGATGTTGTCTGGTTGTTCACTATTTACATCACTGTTTCATATAGTTATTCACTTGTTTGAGTCTGGTTTCGCATGTGTCCATTCGCATTGACTTTCTGTTGCAAGTGCTTCATGATGTACTCGAAAAAATGTACTTCCTTTGTTTTACTCTGGTCTTCATTATATTGTAGTTCATGTATGTTGAGCTCTGGTCTCTGTTGCATGCATTGTTGTTGAGTTTCTTTATTATATCACTTGATATTTGTGGTATTTGCTTATATATCACTTCGAGTTGCATACTTGGTTGTTTGTATGTTGGCAACTTGTATTTGTGATGCCTGTTTCATTAAGCTTGATATGTTTGTGATCATCCTGCTTTGCCTGGATTGTATATATCTCTCTGTTGCATGGTTTATTCACTTGTTGTATACTTGGGCTGGCTTGAACTTGATTATATCATCTAGTTCATGGATTTGTACCTTTTATATACGTTGTTTGCATTATTGATGCTACGTTGTGATCTTCCTTTCTCTGGCACATTAGTATAACTGTCCAGTTTCACAGTTGCTTCATTTTGCACACTGCTGCTTGCTGCACTTGTTGTTCACCTCTCTTGTATCATATTTTGGCTCTGATCTTTTGTTGCTCATCTGCATATATAAGTGCCTGGTTGCTGTGATGTCGTATCTCGTAATTGTAGACTAGCTTGCACACTTTGATTTCCATTTTGAGTTTGCATCTTATCCTGAAGTGTTTCTTTGTTGTTAGCTTTGAGCACATACATTTTGTGGCTGAAGTCTGTGTTCATCTGATTCATTTGTTTATTTGGTTCAAGTCTTCTCAGTTGGGCTTCCATTTAAAGTCTGGTATGATTTGCTTCTGTAGTTGGTCTTGTTGCAGTTTGGTGCTGTTGACATGTGCATTTGTCTTTGTGGTCTTGTGTTGAACCCAGTTTTAAAAACTCGGGTTTGACCTTGTGCTCGTGTCATGATTTTATTTATAATGCACGTGAGTTGAACCCGGCTTTTCATTTGGGTTTGACCTGTGCTCACCTGTGTCTGCAGCATTATCAAGTGTATATCGATGTGCACGGCCTTATGGCATGTACAGTGATACACTGTGCATATCACATTGTTCGTGTATGATGAATTCAAATGTAAATGATGATGAACAACCCAAATAACTGAGGCAAATAATATTTTCAAAATCCATATTTTATTTTATATTGCAAAAATATTTCTTTTTCAATTTTACTGCGTTAGTGAATATTTTTGCAGATTGCTCAGATGCTGGATTCTAACTGGAATGAAGTTGAAGATAAACTACGAGTGTGAGTGATATGTAGTGAAGAATTTATGTAAATTGAATTGTGATGTAATTAGAATCAAAATTGTATATGTATAGTGAGAGCTTAAATTTGTACTATTCAAAATTGTAATAAATATTTGTTTGAATAAAATTTCTGTTCGAATTCAAATTCTGTGTAATTTATTTTATTCAACAAATATTTATTTAATCAATGAAAAGTAAAATAGTACATTAACAAATACATTTAAATGAATATATATATGTGTTTATTATCATCAAACAAAAAACATATAAGCGCATATTCAACAATCTCCCCCTTTTGATGATACCAAACATATATTTAAGATTATAACTGTGTTAAATGTATTTGATCAATGATATACTCTAATTGCTCCCCCTATTTAAATGCTTCCTCTCTACATGATGCTCCCCCCTGCATATATGCATACAAATAAGCCTAGATGCAAATGGAAAATTATTTGACTTTTGCTTGATTTTATTTGACAAAATCTTAACTTTTCTCTCCCCTTTTGTTATCAGCAAAAGAATAATAGTGTTAGAGAAAATAGAGATAAAGTGATCGATATTAATCCAACATTAAAACTCAATTTGAATATAAATATTAAACTTCAATAAAAATCAAACAAAAATCATAACTATCCTTTTTAGGCGCATATCCCACTTTTAGAATGATGGAAATGATGTTCTCATATAAAATCATACAGTTGTATCTACTTGTGGTACATTTATATCAGGAATTTGAAAATCTACTAATCATGCATAACCGTTAGGACTTTTAAATGAGATTAGTAGTATTTCGATTTAATTTTTTGAAAATGAATTCAAGTATCTTCTAACCACGCATGACCGTGAGGACTTTTAAATGGGATTAGAATCAACTTGTTTATTAAATAAATCAATTTTGACATGCGTTCCATACATGCATAACCGTAAGGACTTTTAAATGAGCATGGACGCACATAACAAATTCCAAGTAATTCACTCATGCATAACCGTGAGGACTTTTAAATGAGAGTGAATACTTTGGTAGTTATTTATTTTTAATTAAAAATGAAAAATGAAAAATGAAAAACGAATGATCCCTGATTATAGTACCACATATCGACAAACTATATTGAATTTTTGATAAACAATGGTCGATAGAAATATGATAGAAATAGAAATGGTCATGGAATTATTACCCAACAAAAAGTTTTTATAACTCTTATTTGAATTCCTAAAGAAATTTTCCAAATATACTGTCTTGAGTAATGTATGTTAAATATCAACACTTATCACCTTTTCAATCACTATTTATCTTTTTGATAATTAGTAGGGAGTCGGATTAGTCAAAATTTGTCATTTAAAATCAATTTTTTTTTTCAAAATGACTAATCTGAAAATAGGGTCAAAAAATGATTTTCTCGAAGGAGTTATATGAGAAAAAAATCCTGCTATTTGAAAATTATTTGTAATGAAAAATATGTAGATATTTTCTTTGAAAAACGATGCAGTTACTAAATGTCTCACCATAAATCACGTTCAACTAGTAAGTTTTCTGTCAACTAGATTACCAGTATGATCTGCATCTGAATTTCTCTTTTACTTCAAAACATCACCAATTAAATTTGATAGACCAGACCAAGAAGTGTGCATAAAAACTCAAACAGCATTTTAAATGGCATTCTCTTGAATTTGGATTGAAGCCGTGTAAATAATCAGAAAACCGTGAATATAGAGTTAGCCGTATTATAACCAAAAATATTATCATCTAACAAACACTATTTTTAATCCAAACTAATATATATGAAGTAAATCCAAGAATCTAGGGAATATAATTGGCCAACTATGTTGAACAAGTCAGAATCAAAATCATCACCTTTACAACGTCTCAATATTGGCTGATTTCATTCAGAATACTGTGCAGATTATCACATTTAATATATCGATAAAATAAATATACCTTCACCTATTTTACCTTTACGATAATTTTTCGTGGTTGCCCATTGTGATTCTGTCACCTTTGTACTAGGCTAAGGAACTTTTTCTTTGTTGCCCGTTGTGTTTCTGGAACAGCCAAAATCCAGAGAACACTGTTGTTGTTCCTTAGCCTGCCACCATACCTACACGATGAAAGATTTTTGTGACCTATTTGTTTTTATAGGTCCATGATTGTGAGTGGCAGAAGCATTGTGAATAAACAATCCCTTTGGAACCCAAATTTGTTTAGTCCTTTTATTCTTGTTCCAATAGACATGAAATTTGTTTGTAGAATTCTTAGGAGCCCAAACATGTATAAATTTTGTGTTCTTGTTCCTATAACTACAATTTTCAACACGATGTCCAGTTATTTCACATCTAGCAAAGACACTCTTACCTTTTGCATTATCATCAGCTTGTGTTTTCCCAAAGCCTAGTCCTTTTCTGTTGTTAGCAAAAATTTGATTTCCCAATAACATGTTGAATGATTTTTCTCCTCTTGAAAAGTTATTCAGAGATTTCTCAAGATTTTGGACTTTGGTTTTTAGTGTTGTGTTTTCAGTTACAAGTGAGGTGCATCTATTTATAAAATCCTTTTTCCTAGTGTCAATGGTTTCCTTAAGACTCAAGTTTTCTTTTCAAGATTCTCAAAGCTATTCTTAAGTCTTGATAATTCTGAATCTAAAATTTTACATTTTTTACAGTCTAGGTTTTGAATATTTTCAAGTTCAGTTTCTAACCTAGAATTTTCATGGACAAGTTCTCTCCTATCAGATTTTAGTTTTTCAATTTTAGATTCAAGAGTATCAATTATTTTAGAAAAATCACAATACATCAAAACAAGTTCTTTATAAGAATAGTCACCTACCTCACTAGATTCCTCTGAGCTTGCTTCTGAATCTGATTTTGCCATAAGACACAAGTTAGCCTCCTCTGAGCTATTATTCGAAACATCATCTCCTTCTTCATCATCCCAAGTCGCTGCAAAGGCCTTCTTCTTCTTTTTCTTTCCTTTGTTGTTTTTGAGAAGTGGGCATTCTTTTTTGAAGTGGCCAGGCTTCTTGCAGTTAAAGCACGTCAGTTCGTTATCGAAATTGTCAGAATCTTTTGGTCTAGTACCACTTGTTTTCTTCTTGTGTGGCCTGAATCTTGACCATTTTCTAAGATTATTGACAGCCATTGCAAGCTCTTCAATTGGATCTTCTTCTTCTTCATCGCTCTCTTCTTGGCTCTTTAAGGCAATCGTCTTCTTCTTTGATTCGGAGTTGTTGCGTTCCTCCTTTGCTTTTAGCTCAAGCTCAGATGTCATCAAGTTGCCGATCAACTCCTCCATGCTTAGTTTACTCAGATCTTTCGATTCTTGTAATGCCGTAACTTTTGCCTCAAAGCTCATCGGTAAGACTCGTAGCACCTTCCTCACA
Source organism: Allium cepa (assembly GCA_030765085.1). NCBI lineage: Eukaryota > Viridiplantae > Streptophyta > Magnoliopsida > Asparagales > Amaryllidaceae > Allium > Allium cepa. The sequence goes on from CM060931.1 coordinate 377,656,604, forward strand.
AGCTCTACCTCAGTGAATACCTTCCCAAGCGTTCTAGCATTGTACACCAAAGTAGAAAAGCGTCCAAACATGTCCTTTATGCTCTCGCCTTTGTCCATCACAAATTTCTCGTATTCATTGCTGAATAGGGCTAGACGAGACTCCTTGACTTGAGAAGTTCCTTCATGTGTCACCTCCAAGGTATGCCAAATTTCCTGTGCAGTTTTACAATGAGAAATTCTATTAAATTCAGTCTTATGAAGAGAACAGATCAAAGCATTCACGGCTTTAGCATTTGTAGTTTTTAGTTTCTTATCGTTAGCATCCTACCTATCCTTAGGTTTAGGAATCTCAGTATCACCAACAATTATAGTGGGAGATTTATAGCCAGTTTCAATAATGTCCCAAACATCATAATCAATAGAGCTAAGATAAATACCCATCCTAACTTTCCAATAAGCATAATCATTCAGATTAAACATGGGTGGCCTAGTAATATATTGCCCCTCCAAAAAGGCATTATTTGATGGATTCATGACTCTAGAGTTAAAGAAAAATACCGTGCTCTAATACCACTTGTAGGATCTAGATTAACCCTAGAGGGGGGTGAATAGGGTTATAGCAAATTTTCTCGAATTAAACGCAAAACAAACTGCAGAAAAGTAAATATGCTGAACAGTAAATCACACATAAAATTTACCCAGCTTCGACAACCCCTGCCTACTGCTGCATTTCCAGATTTCTATTAGAATTAAACAGTCTCCCGCTTACAAACACTCTAACAGACTCGCAACCCCTGCTACCGCCTATAGAGTTTTGCAAACTCGCAAACCCTGCTCACTGAACTAATCCTAACTAGACAATCTGACACAACCCAAATCCTAGGTGGTGATTTACCAAGGTTTGATTCAAAAGATACAACCTTAAAAGAGATTTTAAATTTAAAACAAACTTTAAAATTAAAACCCTAATTGAAATAAACTAAAGCCCTTTTTATATTAAAACAAGGCCGTCCCAATTCGTTTCTTCTGCCCGTCCCCTTTTCTTCTTGCTTTTGTAAAATTGCGGCCTTGCTTTCGTTCCTCTTTGCGCTTTGAAATTAGGGCTTGAGTTTTTCGATCCAAATTATGGCTTTTCTCAAGCACGCCTATGTTGATCGATTCTATGGTTTGCTTGTTGCCTTGCTCGATCGAGTGTGTTGCTCGCTGCTTCTCTGATGATCGGCTGCTTGCCTCGAGATTGCGAATCAACGTTGGTACGTTGTTCGTTCCTTTTGCTTTTCAGGATTTAATTGCTTGAATTATCGATTGTTCCTGTTTTTCACATTGCCTATGATGATTTTGGGTGAATATTTATATGGATTCCGAGACCCTTGAATTTGTTCGTATCAATTCGTCACTTTCCTAATTCTCGGTTGCTTGATATTTGCAACTTACTTGATTCACACGGATTTGATTTTGAAGCGTTCGATTTTTCTTGGGTCATACGGCAGAAACTTTCCTCTTTTGATTTGCTTTGACTATTTCAAAGATACGCACTTGATTTTATTTTACAATATTACTTAGTTAGTCTGCATTTATATTTCTTTGTCTTGATTCCTTCTGCTTTGACTTCGAACTTGTCATCTGATCTTTGGTACATTGTTTCTCGGCTTCAATTACTGTCTTCATTGAATTTCCTTGTTGACTTCTATATGCTTCCACATGATTTCGACTTCACTGTGTATTATGAATTTGATTTTCTATTCCCTGTGAGCTTCATCTCTGGCCATCTCCTCTGGTTGGTTTAACCTGAACTCTACTTGAACATTTCATTCGTGAATTTTGATGTTGTCTGGTTGTTCACTATTTGCATCACTGTTTCATATAGTTATTCACTTGTTTGAGTCTGGTTTCGCATGTGTCCATTCACATTGACTTTCTGTTGCAAGTGCTTCATGATGTACTCGACAAAATGTATTTCCTTTGTTTTACTCAGGTCTGCATTATATTGTAGTTCATGTATGTTGAGCTCTGGTCTCTGTTGCATGCATTGCTGTTGAGTTGCTTTAGTATATCACTTGATATTTGTGGTATTTGCTGTTATATCACTTCGAGTTGCATACTTGGTTGTTTGTATGTTGGCAACTTGTATTTGTGATGCCTGTTTCATTAAGCTTGATATGTTTGTGATCATCCTGCATTGCCTGGATTGTTTATATCTCTCTGTTGCATGGTTTATTCACTTGTTGTATACTTGGGCTGGCTTGAACTTGATTATATCATCTGGTTCATGGATTTGTAGCTTGTATATATGTTGTTTGCATTATTGATGCTACGTTGTGATCTTCCTTTCTCTGGCACATTAGTATAACTGTCCAGTTTCACAGTTGCTTCATTTTGCACACTGCTGCTTGTTGCACTTGTTGTTCACCTCTCTTGTATCATATTTTGTCTCTGATCTTTTGTTGCTCATCTGCATATATAAGTGCCTGGTTGTTGTGATTTCATATCTCGTAACTGTAGACTAGCTTGCACACTTTGATTTCCATTTTGAGTTTGCATCTTATCCTGAAGTGTTTCTTTGTTGTTAGCTTTGAGCACATACATTTTGTGGCTGAAGTCTGTGTTCATTTGATTCATTTGTTTATTTGGTTCAAGTCTTCTCAGTTGGGCTTCCATTTAAAGTCTGGTCTGATTTGCTTCTGTAGTTGGTCTTTTTGCAGTTTGGTGCTGTTGACATGTGCATTTGTCTTTGTGGTCTTGTGTTAAACCCAGTTTCAAAAACTCGGGTTTGACCTTGTGCTCGTGTCGTGATTTTATTTATATTGCACGTGAGTTGAACCCAGCTTTTCATTTGGGTTTGACCTGTGCTCACCTGTCCCTGTAGCATTATCAAGTGTATATCGATGTGCACGGCCTTGTGGCATGTACAGTGATACACTGTGCATGTCTCATTGTTCGTGTATGATGAATTCAAATGTAAATGATGACGAACAACCCAAATAACTGAAGCAAATAATATTTTCAAAATCCAAATTTTATTTTATATTGCAAAAATATTTCTTTTTCAATTTTACTACGTTAGTGAATATTTTTGCAGATTGCTCAGATGCTGGATTCTAACTGGAATGAAGTTGAAGATAAACTACGAGTGTGAGTGATATGTAGTGAAGAATTTATGTAAATTGAATTGTGATGTAATTAGAATCAAAATTGTATATGTATAGTGAGAGCTTGAATTTGTACTATTCAAAATTGTAATAAATATTTGTTTGAATAAAATTTCTGTTTGAGTTCAAATTCTGTGTAATTTATTTTATTCAACAAATATTTATTTAATCAAAGAAAAATAAAATAGTACATTAACAAATACATTTAAATGAATATATATATATATATATTATCATCAAACAAAAATCATATAAGCGCATATTCAACAATCTTCTCCTTTGTTTTTGGACAAGTTACACTCGGATTTTGGTAAAGTAGTCAAAAAGAAAATTTTGAAAATTATTTCCTCTATAATTTAAAAAAAATAAACATTCACTTATATTTATTCTGAAGAAGATATGGTCGGAATAAAAAGGACCATTTTCGAACTTGGATCTCTGAGTCCAAAAACACTTTGCAAATAAACGAGATTTTGACATAGCTGGACCCAAAATTTGGAAACATGATCTACACAAAAGTTGTGGCCACTAAAATTTGACATAGCTTGAAAAAAATGAAAATCACCATTTTTTTAAAGAATGAGGAAGATATGACAGAATAAAGAGGAGGTAAAAATGAAGAAATGAAAGGGGTATTTATAAGCAAGAAACAAATCAAATTACTTAAACACCCTTAGTCCTTTATCCTCCACCTCCTTTTTCCATCTCACCATGCTCCTCCTACCCTATGTACTTCAGCCCATAATCTTTCCCCCCTTACCTTTTCTTAGCCAACATCAAGTTAATTCATGTGTACTTATGTCTAAACATTTTTTTAAGGTATCTTCATGGAATATTCTTTCAACTTTAATTTGTTAACTTAACTATATGCACAAACATATATATATGCATACCTTAACTAATTGTAAATGTGAGTATATACATTATATTCTAAGGTTTATAACACTTCTGACAATGTTTAGTCAATGAAAAGTCAAAAATTCGAAAAACGTATTTCGGTCACATTTTCAATTTTTCATCGAACTAATTATATTTGTAAAAAAAATTAGAAAACAATTTTACCATCATTATCTATTACTAAAAAGAGTTTTGTTTTAATTATAAAATCTATTATTTGAATATTTAAAATTAATTAAATATTCCTAAATCAAAGAGGTGAAATTCCGGGACGTTACATTCTCCCTCCCTTAAAAGAATATTGACCACAAAATTTTTTTACAAACCTAAATCCAGAAACACTCAACACTACTGTAACGACCCAGGATTTTGACCATATTATTATAATAAAAATTTAATGTAATTAAATAAAATACAAGTTTTTCATTTATAAACAAATAAGGTTTTTAGTGATTTTCCAGTTATACATATGCTTGTGAAGGAAATTTTGATTTAAAAATTTAAAATAGACTATTTCAACAATATTTAAAATAAAACCTGTCTTATTCAATTAAATTAAAGACTCTATATTAGTGACATTTAATATCATATATTTATAAATGTAGTCCGTAATAATAATGTTTAAAATAACACAATTCTATCCATATTAAATGTAAATATAAAATATATTAATGCAAATATAGGTTATGAATCAAATATTTGGAAGTTAAACTCTAAATAAAAATAAAACCGAGAAGTTATTCTAACAACAACTTATATGATCAAAATAAAATAAATCTTATAAATATTGAACATAAGTATAAAACTAATTTGTGGTTATAAACATAAGTATATAAACATAAGAAAACTATAATATTAATATAAGTATAAAATAAACAAGTAAATGAAGTACTTAATAGTTTAAGTCTAAAATAGAGGTAAATATATAAAATAAATGGATGGTTTTATAACATGAAATCAGACAAAGTATAAGTAATACCTGACATAAATAGGTATATGTATTGTTCAAGATGGAAGATAATAAAACAAAAATCTTTGTACAAAGATAAATATCAGCATACATATAATAAGTTTGTAAACATATATGAAGACATGTTCATTAAATTCTAGCACACATTTGTCATTTCAAATTTACAAAAGAAATATCTCAGTACAACAACATGTTCAGCCGAAATACAAGGATCATCTCAAATTAAAGTAATTTAACATAAAACAAAATATGATCAAATAAGTTGAGGATTGTACTAGAATGTAACGACCCCACTTCCTAATCCCAGGAAGAAGCATCGTTAATAAGAAAGAAAGAGGTGAGAAAATAGAAAAGATAGAGAAGAAAGAACAACAACATCAGAATCTCACAGCGGAACGAATAAAATATAATAATCAGATAAGTATTTACATAACATATATAACATCAATCAGAGTGATACATATAGTACATCACATACTAGACAGTTATAAACACCTGTCTAGTTAATACAACTCAATACAATACATCACAAACAATAAGACTAAGAGATGACACACAGCGGAACTATATATATCTATAAGAAGCCTCCTGCTCCATTGCTCCTCCAGAATTCGTCAAAGCTAAACCTGAATCCCTTGGCTACCCGTAAAAATTTGGGTACCCGAGAGTTTATGGAAAACAAAAATAAACTTCGGGTTAGACATGGGTCTGGTATGAGTAACAGGTTAAAGTTGCTTAATTTTGAAAAATCCTTTGAAAACAAAAGGTATCACGTAAGACTTCCCACACATAAACATGGAAAAGTTTTTACCTTACGCTAATCAAAACATTTGATAGGAAATCCAGTGATATTATAATAGGTCTAGGGTTTTCAAGTAAATAGAAAATAGCCGAAATTGTTACATGATTAAATTCCAGCTACTAGCCACAAAAGTGGGTAATACAATCAAAACCGTAGGCACTTATTGGATTTTGGATTCCATACAATGGCAGGGCTACTGGGTAACGCCCGTCACAGTACGTGGCCTAGATCAACGTACCGAGGATTACTTCCTTCATCCCCTGCAACATAAGGCCGGAACCATTCCTTACTGAACAGTCCCGAACAAGATAAACCCTGCAGTTGGCTGCAGACCAACTGCCCACTAAGCCGAATAAAAAGGGACATCTAGACAGGGGAATATCCTTGTCCTGCTTGGGCATGACCCACCTAACCTTGCTGCACCTCCCCTGTTTTATCCATTCCTGGTTGATGAGGCTTGAGGTTACGATTACCTTTATAGAACATATTTCTTAGAATGCTCATTGTCCGTCTGACGATGTGTTGAAAGCATTCAATCCATACAAGTTCGTTCCGGGTTCGAACGAAACCGAAGGCATCATCTCGTTACACTCATTTTGGAATCACCCTCAGAGTTAACGACGATAATCCTTGCATTCAGAACCTTCATCTTCACTCCAGATTCACGACCTATCGTAAATTTGGAAACGATGTGGTTTTCGGATATTCCAAATAAGGAAAACCGATCCCGGTCTCATCGAAATCCAAAACGTGTCTTTTAAGGCCAAGTTGTCTATTTCGTCTTAACAATGAATTCAATATTATCAATATGCACAGATAGATAATTCACATCTCATAATAGATAATCACATCATCATCATAAACAGATAATTAATATCATCATCCAACAGATAATTAAATATTATCATACTTAAACTATACATCCATATCACATAGACATTATCCATCTCATTTCTGAGATCACAATCAATAAATGAAATATCAACATCATCCATCAGCAATGATTTATGGATCACAATCTATAATTAATTTAAAATGAATTAAATTAATTACTTCCATCTTAATTTATTTAAAATAAATTAAATTAATTACTCATTCCATAAGTCCTGCTTTCACAATCATTAATTAATTATAAATCAAATTAATTAACCATTCTCTAATTACAAGAAGTAAGTTAGTCTTTAATTAATTAATTCTCAATTGAATTATTCTAAATCATTCATAATAGATTAACATTTAATTACTTCCCTATTAATTATTCCTTGATTTACAATTCTTAATTACATCATTAATTATATTACTTAATGATCTTCAATTTATATTACATTACTTATTTAAATTAATTAAGTGATTAGTCTTTACTTAAACACAACTATTAATCACCTTTGATTAATAACAAACCAGTAATTAATTACCCTTAATTACTTATTAACAAATTAATCATTCCATGATTAGTTAATTCCATAAATAAATTCTTTGATTAATTACAAAGGAAATTACTCAAATTACTTCACTTGCAAATCATCTTGTAAGAATTTCATCAAGTAATTATCATCCAATTACTTTCCTAAGTAATTATGCTCCATTAATTACACTAAGTAATTACACATACCAAATCATCAAATGATTTCCAAAATTAATTAATTAACTTAATTTAAATCTTATTATTCATTACTTATATATATTCAAATTAATTATCTATGATTTAAATATACTTGACTGCATTTCAGAAATTTCCTTTAATTTATTTATAGAAATTAATCTTGAATAAATCCATTAATTAATTACATTTATCGATTGATTACCATTTACTTATCTTCTTGATTTATTATTCTCAAATAAACCAATATCTAATCCCATCATTAATTATTTTAATGATTTCTAATTACATTTCATTTGTTAATTATATTAAGAATACACATCTCCAAATCATAAATATTAATCCTCTTGATTAATATATACAGTAATTAATCATTCACAATTAATTACATTCCAATAACAAGCTTAATTAATCTCTTGATTAATTTTAAGTAATTATATTTATTCTTATTAACAACATCACCCAATTAATTACATCCCGTAATTATCCTTCAATTACTTCTCTAAGTAATTCAATTCCAAAATATCAGTTAATTAAATTAATTAACTCAAATCAATTTACACAATTAATAAGTAATTAATTTCTTAATTACTTCTCAATAAATAATTTCATTTAAACTATTGAACCAATTAATCTAATTGATTTATTACAAAATTTATCATATTAATTAATTATAACATAATCTGGTTAATGAACTTCATTAATAATTGTTTAAATATTTAATTATTTCCTTCTAACATAATCAACTTATATTAATTATTATTAATTACAAGTTAATTAACCATTATTAATTTAAAAATCTAATCTATAGTTCTAAATCACATATTAGTTAATTAATTTATTAATTAACTTTAATTACTACTTTTACACTATAATTACTAGTTTTAATTAATTTCAATCATTAATTATTCTTACTTAATCAACTTAAGAGTTAATGCATATAAAATTTCTAAAACTTCATGAATTAAAGTAAAATTCCAATATGTTTTAAAACATTTATTTAAATTACTTTCTAAATAAAACCAATTTATCATTAATAAAGTTTTAGAACTAATTTATATTTTTTTCAAAACTCTTTGTAATCTCACATATTCAATTGCCACTAAAACTTATTTGAATAAATTTAAATTATAAAACTTTATTTTAGTTCCAAATCTAGCTTTTCATAACTAAGTCCTGATTTCTTTGGAGTTAACTTGACTAAATACTTTCTTAACAATCTATATTTTATTTTTTTGAATTCAACTCCTTTTTGAATACACTTAAACACTAAGCACCTTTAAATTATGAAAATAAATTTAAGTTTTGAAAACATATTTATACCCAACTTTATTTTCAAAACTGACTTGAATTCACAGTTAAACTTTGATTTAGAACTAGGTTTTAACTTTGATTTTAAATTTTAAAACAAAGTTTTAAAACAGATGAAAACTGTTAAAAACAGTTCCAGGTTTTACAAACCTGTACACTAAAAACCCAGCACCCCCTGCGTTTCTTCGAGTAATACGCGAGTTTTCCCCGTCAAAACCAACATGCTACTTCGAGTTTCTCAGGCGCGCAAAAAAACAACAGGAGAGAACAAAACCTGAAACACAACTACACCTCTTCTTCTCCATACCTGTCAACGGCACGCGCACGGTGCCCCCACCACTGGAGTCCACCAAACTCCGGTTACTCCTTCGACCATCTCTCCCCTACCTCCCCTCCAATCCACATGGCACTCGGTCGCCTGAAATGGCCGTGTCGATCAAAACTTCCAAACACAGTAAAATTAGGTCTAGGAACTTGAAACCATTGCCGACGCTTCCACTATCCAATTTGCCGCCACCCACTATTTTTCCTAGCACAACGGCAACCTCCTCTACCCCTTGTCAGAGTCTCGACCACCCATATCCACTTGATCACCCACGGCCACTCAAAAACCCTGAAATGGATAAACTCGAACCATACCTCACTCCCTCCACTAAAAATCACCATATTCATTTTAAAAGTCATAATTTAGTTTAACTATTTGATTTATATACCTGAATTGATAAAATAAGATATTTGAATTTTTAATATTATAGAGATGCTCGGTCTTGTTTTCTTTTTTTCTTGGTTTCCTGAGTCATATATATACATTACTTGTTTTAAGTAAATTCCTAACTAATGTTTTGAAATGAAACTACAGATTTCATTTAAATCCTAAGGCTAAACAAGAATTAATTCAAAATTTTGAATTTAAATGGACAATACTGGAAACAGAGCAAATTGCAAGTTTAAATACCTGCACACAATCATACTTCCAGAGTTCACAGATATAAACACACAACCATACTCTACAATACAATATTTATCACTGCAATAACTTCAAACTAAGTTATACTTTAATTCCTTAAAAAAAATAAGTTGCTCACAGCAAATAGAAAACACAACAAGTTTATAAGAAAACAGTTTGATTTTGCAGGCTTTAGATATGCAGAATTACAATTCACAAATATCCAGAGAAAATGTAGATATAAATGTTCACACAATTCATTTAAATTCAAATATAGACATGCATCAGAATTTAAAACTTAAGTAAATGTTAAAAGTGTTACTCACCTGAAACAGAAAAGAATAGAGCCTTATTTTCTTTTCAACAAGCTTGCAATTTTCAGGTTGAACTCCCCTTTGATTCTCAAGTTGTTGATGAATGTTTGAAGTTTATTTGAATATAAAGTGTTTACTCAGTTCTTAGAATGGTCGAACTGAGGCAGATTTATAGAAAAGAAAAGAAGACAGGGCTCATTATTATGTTTTATGCACTGTGACAATATTTGCATACAAACTTTGTTTGTACAGATTTGTTTCCAGATATATTTTATTAATGGTGGCTGATATGTAATACTTAGTGTACTAAAAGATTTTTACATTAATTACTTTTTGTTTGTTAGCTTAAAGATATTTAATAATGTCTTCTCTAGCAAGCTTCACACATATACACAGTTTGTTTTTATTACTGTCATTTGCTTCTAGATATTATTATGTTTCAACACTAAGACAAAACTTGTACAATAAAACATAGCAATCTAGTTTGACCTGCACACATTATTGTTACTAAATTTTGTTTGTAAAATCACACAAGTGGCCTTGATGCTTAAAACATATACATATATATACTGCAGTCCAGTTTTATGTTAGCTTACAACTTTGAAAATTCTTTTGTTTCCAGTTTTAATTGTTGACTAGTTACTATATTTGAAAAGTATGTGAATGTTAGCATTTTTGTTTGCTGTTTGAAAACTAATAGAATTTTATAGTTATTATGTTATTGTAATATAACTAATGTGCTACTTATATGTCCTTTCCCAGTTTATCTTGTAGGCTTGTATTTTTATTTATATTATTTAAAAGTAACTCATTTATCAATTTGAAATAATAAATAAATTAAATCACCTTTTTATTATAAACTACATATTTATTAATGTATGTTAATGTATTTATTGACAAAATTATAATTAAAACTCATATATCATTTTAAATTCATATTTTAAATCAAGCTATACTAAAAAGAAAAGAAAACAAATCATTTTGTTAAAAATTCTAAATTTAAACTTAAGTTAAAATAAGTTTTAAACTATTTAAACATTTACTTATGTATTTAAAATCACATATTTATTTATTTAGCTTTGAAAAGTTTAAATAAAACATAATTTCCAATTCATTAAAATGTATATTAGAATTCAAAACATAATTTATTAGTTGAACTTTAAATCAAATCACATCTATTTACAATGTATACAAATATATACATTTATAAATAGAAACAAACAATTAATTTTAACAGATATCATTTACCAATTAAATATTTATTAAAAGAAAAGTAACAATTCAAGTATAATTAATAAAAATATATCAAATCAATTTAATATTTAATGCAGATTATTAAATTGATATTGCTAGAAAATTCCGGGTCGTCACATTCCTCCCCCCTTAAAAGAATTTTGTCCCCGAAATTTAAAAGCAAAGGTAATTTAATAATATATTTAAGATTTTAATTTAATTTTAAACCATAAGCATATATCAATCACATGCTAACAATCATCACAACCAATCTACTTAATCAACAAAGCTAACTATCCAGATAAAATTCTGGATAGAGCTCCCTAGAGTTTCCCAGTATAATACCGGAATACTCGATCTATAGAATCCAAACAGTCTATACTCCTAATCCATAGAACTCCTTTAGATCAGAGAAAATTCATCCAAAATGAAATCTCCGACTCCCAAATCCAAATTCCTTCGTCTCTTATTCATCAAATACTTCTGACAATCCAGTAGAATAATTTCCTCAAAACCAACCAAAACCAAGAACTCAACCTCTACTATCATCAGTAGAAAACATCCTCTCTTTCCCAGAAAAGAAAAACAATTGCACTTCCAACAGCTTCCGCTGCACAACTCTGATCTAGGGTAGATGAAAATGCTGATGATGCACATAAGCATAAACTGGACAACATATTACAAAAATATGATTCAGCAGATCCAAAATAAAACTCAGAAATTCCTCCAAAACTGAGTTGCTTAACCAATTCCTCTCTCCAGAAACCATTCTTTTACTAAGCTGAATCCATCGGCACTACTTCTGAAATCTAGTCGATACCAAACTCAACTTCTCAGATGCTAAGGCAAACCACCGACCTCTTCAAAGATATCCAGAAAAATTTCTGCCATCCCAGAGAATACTTCACTATCGCAAGTCACTTTTGCGATCAACCCAGGCTAATATCCAGAGAAAACTGTTCTCTCCTTACCAATCTGAATAGCTTAAACTAATCTAGAAATGGATTCACAAACTGCCTCTGGACTTCACCTCTAAAGAACTGCTGACAGATGACCTCCTCGCGTGCCGGTAGAACAATTTGAGCTGCAACACCGCTACTGATGCCTAAAATTCCTCGGAAAACTCGGGCCTCAAAGCCAAACACAACACTCAACTGAACTCAACCTCAGAACTGATGCAGACACACTTCCTTATCCAAAGATCTTTGAGAACTTCTTCGGAAACAACCCATCGCTACTGCATCTCAACACACAACCACTACTTCTTGAGTTACCAAGATAATATTCTAGCTTCTGCTCAACTCACAAAAATCCAAACTCTACTCATCCATTCTTGTACAACAAAAAAATGGACTCCAAATCTTAACAGTTTCCTCAAGAGATTAGGTGAAATCCTTACACCCCAAATTTACTCGAGACAGTATTAGGTCTACAGTCTCGTCAAATTTACTTCCAACCACTGGTAGTCGTGTTACACACACCACTACTCAATCTACCCTTATACTTATATTGGAAAACCCGAACAGGTAATCCAACAAATAGATAGAAAATATATATATATATATATATATATATATATATATATATTAAAATTACAAATACGCTCTCTCAGGAAAGAAATCACTTAAGAGCCTAGGTATTCACTCAACCTAGCGCTCTGATACCACTGTGACGACCCCACTTCCTAATCCCAGGAAGAAGCATCGTTAATAAGAAAGAAAGAGGTGAGAAAATAGAAAAGATAGAGAAGAAAGAACAACAACATCAGAATCTCACAGCGGAACAAATAAAATATAATAATCAGATAAGTATTTACATAACATATATAACATCAATCAGAGTGATACATATAGTACATCACATACTAGACAGTTATAAACACCTGTCTAGTTAATACAACTCAACACAATACATCACAAACAATAAGACTCAGAGATGCCACACAGCGGAACTATATACATATCTATAACGCTGAAGCCTCCTGCTCCATTGCTCCTCCAGAATTCGTCAAAGCTAAACCTGAATCCCTTGGTTACCCGTAAAAATTTGGGTACCCGAGAGTTTATGGAAAACAAAAATAAACTTCGGGTCAGACATGGGTCTGGTATGAGTAACAGATTAAAGTTGCTTAATTTTGAAAAATCCTTTGAAAACAAAAGGTATCACGTAAGACTTCCCACACATAAACATGGAAAAGTTTTTACCTTACGCTATTCAAAACATTTGATAGGAAATCCAGTGATATTATAATAGGTCTAGGGTGTTCAAGTAAATAGAAAATAGCCGAAATTGTTACATGATTAAATTCCAGCTACTAGCCACAAAAGTGGGTAATACAATCAAAACCGTAGGCACTTATTGGATTTTGGATTCCATACAATGGCAGGGCTACTGGGGTACCGCCCGTCACAGTACGCGGCCTAGATCAACGTACCGAGGATTACTCCCTTCATCCCCTGCAACACAAGGCCGGAACCATTCCTTACTGAACAATCCCGAACAAGATAAACCCCGCAGTTGGCTGCAGACCAACTGCCCACTAAGCCGAATAAAAAGGGACATCTAGACAGGGGAATATCCTTGTCCTGCTTGGGCATGACCCACCTAACCTTGCTGCACCTCCCCTGTTTTAGCCATTCCTGGTTGATGAGGCTTGAGGTTACGATTACCTTTGTAGAACATATTTCTTAGAATGCTCATTATCCGCCTGACGATGTGTTGAAAGCATTCAATCCATACAAGTTCGTTCCGGGTTCGAATGAAACCGAAGGCATCATCTCGTTACACTCATTTTGGAATCACCCTCAGAGTTAACGACGATAATCCTTGCATTCAGAACCTTCATCTTCACTCCAGATTCACGACCTATCATTAATTTGGAAACGATGTTGTTTACGGATATTCCAAATAAGGAAAACCGATCCCGGTCTCATCGAAATCCAAAACGTGTCTTTTAAGGCCAAGTTGTCTATTTCGTCTTAACAATGAATTCAATATTATCAATATGCACAGATAGATAATTCACATCTCATAATAGATAATCACATCATCATCATAAACAGATAATTAATATCATCATCCAACAGATAATTAAATATTATCATACTTAAACTATACATCCATATCACATAGACATTATCCATCTCATTTCTGAGATCACAATCAATAAATGAAATATCAACATCATCCATCAGCAATGATTTATGGATCACAATCTATAATTAATTTAAAATGAATTAAATTAATTACTTCCATCTTAATTTATTTAAAATAAATTAAATTAATTACTCATTCCATAAGTCCTGCTTTCACAATCATTAATTAATTATAAATCAAATTAATTAACCATTCTCTAATTACAAGAAGTAAGTTAGTCTTTAATTAATTAATTCTCAATTGAATTATTCTAAATCATTCATAATAGATTAACATTTAATTACTTCCCTATTAATTATTCCTTGATTTACAATTCTTAATTACATCATTAATTATATTACTTAATGATCTTCAATTTATATTACATTACTTATTTAAATTAATTAAGTGATTAATCTTTACTTAAACACAACTATTAATCACCTTTGATTAATAACAAACCAGTAATTAATTACCCTTAATTACTTATTAACAAATTAATCATTCCATGATTAGTTAATTCCATAAATTAATTCTTTGATTAATTACAAAGGAAATTACTCAAATTACTTCACTTGCAAATCATCTTGTAAGAATTTCATCAAGTAATTATCATCCAATTACTTTCCTAAGTAATTATGCTCCATTAATTACACTAAGTAATTACACATACCAAATCATCAAATGATTTCCAAAATTAATTAATTAACTTAATTTAAATCTTATTATTCATTACTTATATATATTCAAATTAATTATCTATGATTTAAATATACTTGACTACATTCCAGAAATTTCCTTTAATTTATTTATAGAAATTAATCTTGAATAAATCCATTAATTAATTACATTTATCGATTTATTACCATTTACTTATCTTCTTGATTTATTATTCTCAAATAAACCAATATCTAATCCCATCATTAATTATTTTAATGATTTCTAATTACATTTCATTTGTTAATTATATTAAGAATACACATCTCCAAATCATAAATATTAATCCTCTTGATTAATATATACAGTAATTAATCATTCATAATTAATTACATTCCAATAACAAGCTTAATTAATCTCTTGATTAATTTTAAGTAATTATATTCCAATTATTCTTATTAACAACATCACCAAATTAATTACATCCCGTAATTATCCTTCAATTACTTCTCTAAGTAATTCAATTCCAAAATATCAGTTAATTAAATTAATTAACTCAAATCAATTTACACAATTAATAAGTAAATAATTTCTTCATTACTTCTCAATAAATAATTTCATTTAAACTATCGAACTAATTAATCTAATTGATTTATTACAAAATTTATCATATTAATTAATTATAACATAATCTGGTTAATGAACTTCATTAATAATTATTTAATTATTTCCTTCTAACATAATCAACTTATATTAATTATAATTAATTATAAGTTAATTAACCATTATTAATTTAAAAATCTAATCTATAGTTCTAAATCACATATTAGTTAATTAATTTATTAATTAACTTTAATTACTACTTTTACACTATAATTACTAGTTTTAATTAATTTCAATCATTAATTATTCTTACTTAATCAACTTAAGAGTTAATGCATATAAAATTTCTAAAACTTCATGAATTAAAGTAAAATTCCAATATGTTTTAAAACATTTATTTAAATTACTTTCTAAATAAAACCAATTTATCATTAATAAAGTTTTAGAACTAATTTATATTTTTTTTCAAAACTCTTTGTAATCTCACATATTCAATTGCAACTAAAACTTATTTGAATAAATTTAAATTATAAAACTTTATTTTAGTTCTAAATCTAGCTTTTCATAACTAAGTCCTGATTTCTTTGGAGTTAACTTGACTAAATACTTTCTTAACAATCTATATTTTATTTTTTTGAATTCAACTCCTTTTTGAATACACATAAACATTAAGCACCTTTAAATTATTAAAATAAATTTAAGTTTTGAAAACTTATTTATACCCAACTTTATTTTCAAAACTGACTTGAATTCACAGTTAAACTTTGATTTAGAACTAGGTTTTAACTTTGATTTTAAATTTTAAAACAAAGTTTTAAAACAGATGAAAACTGTTAAAAACAGTTCCAGGTTTTACAAACCTGTACACTAAAAACCCGAGCACCCCCCTCCCCCCCGCGTTTCTTCGAGTAATACACGAGTTTTCCCTGTCAAAACCAACATGCTACTTCGAGTTTCTCAGGCGCGCAAAAAAACAGCAGGAGAGAACAAAACCTGAAACACAACTACACCTCTTCTTCTCCATACCTGTCAACGGCACGCGCACGGTGCCCCCACCACTGGAGGCCACCAAACTACGGTTACTCCTTCGACCATCTCTCCCCTACCTCCCCTCCAGTCCACGTGGCACTCGGTCGCCTGAAATGGCCGCGTCGATCAAAACTTCCAAACACAGTAAAATTAGGTCTAGGAACTTGTAACCATTGCCGACGCTTCCACTATCCAATTTGCCTCCACCCACTATTTTTCCTAGCACCACGACAACCTCCTCTACCCCTTGTCAGAGTCTCGACCCCCCATATCCACTTGATCACCCACGGCCACTCAAAAAGCCTGAAATGGATAAACTCGAACCATACCTCACCCCCTCCACTAAAAATCACCATATTCATTTTAAAAATCATAATTTGATTTAACTATTTGATTTATATACCTGAATTGATAAAATAAGATATTTGAATTTTTAATATTATAGAGATGCTCAGTCTTGTTTTCTTTTTTTCTTGGTTTCTTGAGTCATATATATACATTACTTGTTTTAAGTAAATTCCTAACTAATGTTTTGAAATTAAACTATAGATTTCATTTAAATCCTAAGGCTAAACAAGAATTAATTCAAAAATTTGAATTTAAATGGACAATACTGGAAACAGAGCAAATTGCAAGTTTAAATACCTGCACACAATCATACTTCCAGAGTTCACAGATATAAAAACACAACCATACTCTACAATACAATATTTATCACTGCAATAACTTCAAACTAAGTTATACTTTTAATTCCTTAAAAAAAATGAGTTACTCACAGCAAATAGAAAACACAACAAGTTTATAAGAAAACAGTTTGATTTTGCAGGCTTTAGATATGCAGAATTACAACTCACAAATATCCAGAGAAAATGTAGATATAAATGTTCACACAATTCATTTAAACATTCAAATATAGGCATGCATCAGAATTTAAAACTTAAGTAAATGTTAAAAGTGTTACTCACCTGAAACAGAAAAGAACAGAGCCTTATTTTCTTTTCAACAAGCTTGCAATTTTCGGGTTGAACTCCCCTTTGATTCTCAAGTTGTTGATGAATGTTTGAAGTTTATTTGAATATAAAGTGTTTACTCAGCTCTTAGAATGGTCGAACTGAGGCAGATTTATAGAAAAGAAAAGAAGACAGGGTTCATTATTATGTTTTATGCACTGTGACAATATTTGCATACAAACTTTGTTTGTACAGATTTGTTTCCAGAGATATTTTATTAATGGTGGCTGATATGTAATACTTAGTGTACTAAAAGATTTTTACATTAATTACTTTTTGTTTGTTAGCTTAAAGATATTTAATAATGTCTTCTCTAGCAAGCTACACACATATACACAGTTTGTTTTTATTACTGTCATTTGCTTCTAGATATTATTATGTTTCAACACTAAGACAAAACTTGTACAATAAAACATAGCAATCTAGTTTGACCTGCACACATTATTGTTACTAAATTTTGTTTGTAAAATCACACAAGTGGCCTTGATGCTTAAAACATATACATATATATACTGCAGTCCAGTTTTATGTTAGCTTGCAACTTTGAAAATTCTTTTGTTTCCAGTTTTAATTGTTGACTAGTTACTATATTTGAAAAGTATGTGAATGTTAGCATTTTTGTTTGCTGTTTGAAAACTAATAGAATTTTATAGTTATTATGTTATTGTAATATAACTAATGTACTACTTATATTTCCTTTCCCAGTTTATCTTGTAGGCTTGTATTTTTATTTATATTATTTAAAAGTAACTCATTTATCAATTTGAAATAATAAATAAATTAAATCACCTTTTTATTATAAACTATATATTTATTAATATATGTTAATGTATTTATTGACAAAATTATAATTAAAACTCATGTATCATTTTAAATTCATATTTTAAATCAAGCTATACTAAAAAGAAAAGAAAACAAATCATTTTGTTAAAAATTCTAAATTTAAACTTAAGTTAAAATAAGTTTTAAACTATTTAAACATTTACTTATGTATTTAAAATCACATATTTATTTATTTAGCTTTGAAATGTTTAAATAAAACATAATTTCCAATTCACTAAAATTTATATTAGAATTCAAAACATAATTTATTAGTTGAACTTTAAATCAAATCACATCTATTTACAATGTATACAAATATATACATTTATAAATAGAAACAAACAATTAATTTTAATAGATATCATTTACCAATTAAATATTTATTAAAAGAAAAGTAACAATTCAAGTCTAATTAATAAAAATATATCAAATCAATTTAATATTTAATGCAGATTATTAAATTGATATTGCTAGAAAATTCCGGGTCGTCACATAGAAGCTCATGTCTCTGTTCAAAGCTGTATATATATATATATATATATATGTATATATATATATATATCATCCTATTTTAGTTCATTTCATAACACAGTAAACCTGAGAAGCAAAACTGTGATAAGAAAAAATAACTTTACCAACTCAATATCATTCAACAAGGCAAAGAAATTTACAGGGATTTAAATTCAAACTGCAGTGTCTTTCAACAACAATTTGTTCTCTGTTTCAACTGTGATTTTAGGTGAGTAAACACCAACTTTAAACTCTAAGTTTAAATAAAAATAGTTAAGATGATTCACTGATGACGGTGTGTTGTATGTGTTTCATTTTGAGAATGGATTTGTGTTTGTATTAAGGTTGTTCCTGAATATATTGTTCTGCTCTGTTACTAGTTACGGTATTGAAATATTATTCAAACTCAAATTTTATTTTCTTCAAATCATCATCGAGCTTTAATTTTTCAACACAAAGAGATGCTTAAACTTCAATCCAGATTTTATAAAAACTATTTTAAAATGGATAGAGGAATATACTTCTGGAAATTTTAATTTACAGGTAACAAGTATCTACTTTGATAAATTAGATTTTTATAAATTATATATTCAAGTTCATAACTTGAATCTTCAATGCGAAATAGGATTTTTAAAGCAAGAATGACAATTTTTAGTTAAGAAATGTAAGAGAAGTTTACAGATGAACAAAAATCACCTTTTTACAAATTTTTGTCGATTTAATGAATTGTTGATGTTGAAATTTGTGGTGAAGCTAGCTTGATGATCCACAAATACAGGAAAAATACTAGAAATTTTTTTGAATGCAAGAACTTTTGGGTTGAATAGAGTTTAGGATTTTGGGTTCGAATTTTTATCGTCTGTAAGCTCGATGATTTCGTCGCCTTGGATCGACCGAGCTACACAAGATTTTAGGAGAAGGTAGAGGATGATGTGGCTGTGTTGTGGCCGGAGCCGCGTCGTCAATGGTGGTCAACGTTGGGTGGTCGTGGCGATTTCCTATTGACGCGTTCGAGTTGTTGTTCGTTCAAACGATCAAATTTTGATTTCGATCTTTTCATGTTGAATTGGGTTTTGATCTCGAACGTGAGGTCGATTTGTGGTTTGCTGGGGGCAATGTGGTTCGTCGGAGGGATGGAGAACCACCGTGCATGTGCATGGTGGCGTGAGAGTGTCAGCAGTTTCGAAGATTAGGTCGTCTCGAGTGACACTCGAGAATTTGGGAAGTTTGCTTCGGGTTTTCACTAGCGTACGCGAGTGTATTTATATAACTGCAGTTTTTATTTTTAACTTAACTTTATAAAAAAAGAACAGTAGAAGAAGAAGAAGTATGCAGGAGAAAGGACGCGAGAAAGTTCAAGGGAAACCCGAGATTAGCTCGAGCAATCACGTTGATTTCATCGGGTTTCAAATTTCTAGGGGTTAGCCAAATAAAAATCTTAAGCTAAAAGGTTAAACAAGTTTGATATTAATTAAGCTAAGAATTGATTTAAAATTTATTAAGAAAGGTTTTACAAAACGTAAGATGGTTAATTAATTTAAATTGAAAGCTAATTAAGAATACAATTAATTTATAATGGTGATTAAATAATTAGTTTAAGATTAAATAAATTTGTAATTAAGGATTGTTATCAATAATCTTATGTTTAATCAATTTGAACATAAGGATTTAATTGACTACTTAAAGTAAATTAACTAATAATAGTAGTTAACTAATTAAGTAATTAATTAAGGATTAAACGACTAATTAATTAGTAATTAATGGTTAATTAAGGAATTAGAGATAATTAGATGGGTAATTAAGTTTTATAAATCAATAATTAAGATTATTAATTAAGAATTAATTAATTAAGTGAGTAATTAAGAAGAAATTAATAAATTTAATAAGATGATTAAGTAGTGACTAATTAAGCAGGTTAAAATTCTTAAGTAATTAATTAAGTTTAAATTAATCAAACTATTTTGATATGAATTGATGATTCTTGATTCTGATATTTGTTGGATGATATTCTATGATACTCAGTGATATATTCTGGATATATATGTGATGAATGTGTATGATTTATCTGTGATAAATGTTATGTGAATTCAGAGTATTGAATTTAAAAATGTTTAAGCTATTAAACAACTTGGCCTCTAAAATGGCGTTTGGATTTCGATGAGACCGGGATCGGGTGTCAATTTGATATTCCGAAACCCACATCGATCCATATTAAACAATAGGTCGTGACATCTCAAGTGAAGGTCGAGATGGTGTTTTCAGAATGCAAGGGTTATCGCCGTTAACTCTAAGGGTGATTGCAAAACGAGTGTAACGAGATAATGCCTTCGGTTTCGTTCGAACCCGGAACGAAGTTGTATGGATTGAATGCTTTAAGCACATCGTCAGGAGGACGATGAGCATTCTACGAAATATGTTCTATAAAGGTAAACGCAGCCTCAAGCCTCATCAACCGGGAATGGCTAAAACAGGGGATGTGTAGCACGGTTAGGTGGGTCATGCCCAAGCAGGACGAGATATATCCCTGTCTAGATGTCCTTTTTATTCGGCTGTGTGGGCATTTGGATCTGCAGCCAACTGCGGGGTTATCTTTTTCGGGACTGTTCAGTAAGGAATGGTTCCGGCCTTATGCTGCGGGGGAGTTAGGGTGGCTCCTCGGTTCGGTGATCTAGGCCCCGTACTGTGGCGGGCGGTACCCCAGTAGCCCTGCCATTGATGGAAACTCATTTTCGCTACGAGACCCTACGGTTTTGATTTGTATTACCCACTTTTATGGCTAGTGGCTAGAATTTAATCATGTAACAATTTCGGCTATTTTCTATTTACTTGAAAACCCTAGACACTATTATAATATCACTGGATTTCCTATAAAATGTTTTGGTTAGCGTAAGGTAAAAACTTACCAGTGTTTACGTGTGGGAAGCCTTACGTTATACCTTTATTTTCAAATGGTTTTCAAAGTTAAACAACCTTAACCCGTTTACTCACACCATACCCATGTCTAACCCGGAGTTTATATTATGTTTTTCATGAACTCTTGGGTACTCAAATTTTTATGAGTAGCCAAGTGATAGGTTTCGAAGTATAGTGTTTTTGGAGGAGTTGGAGCAGAAGACAAGACGTATGTATCTATCTATATTGTTCCGCTGTGTAGTTAGTGTATGATGTATTTTGGATGTATGTATTGGCAAATATGTATATGACTGTCATGGTGTATGATGTAGTATAACTCTGATATATGTAAAAACTATGTAATAGTTATGTGATGTATTATATTTTGTTCCATTCCGCTGTGAGATTCTGATGTTGTTATTCGTTCTTTCTATCTTTTCTATTTCTATCCCTTTCTTTTCTTATTGATGATACGTCTTTCTGGGGTTAGAAAGGCGGTCGTCACAGTTGGTATCAGAGCGCGGTTGAGCGTGTATTTTCATATAATAATATACCTATCTAAATTTGTTGAGTTACCTATCCAGGGGCCAACATGAGTTCTGGAAGGAGAGGCAGAGGTAGGGCCAGTACCTCGACCGATAATGGACGAAGTCAAAATGCTAATTAGGTTGTAAATCCAGTACCGCCTCAGGTTAGTTTTGCCGCCTTATGCGAAGACTTCATCAACCTTGGAGGGAAACCATTTAAAGGGTCAGAATCGATAATTGAAGTTCAAGCTTGGCTACGCTCTTGTGAGCGCATCTTTAAGAGTATGAAGTTGTCTGATGAATGGAAGAGGGAAATGGCATCATGGCAATTGCAGGGAGTCGCAGCAGCCTGGTGGGATGCAACGGTAGCTAATATTTCCGAGGAAGACATTTCATGGGAAAGATTTAAGGAGTTATTCGAGGAGAAATTTATGCCAACGGTAGGGAAAACTCGTCTACACTAGGATTTTCTGAACTTGAAGCAGGGAAGCATGACTATAGCGGAGTATGATACCAAACTCAATGAACTTTCTTGCTATGGACCAGGGCTCATTGATACTCCCCTCAAAAAGAACGAAATGTTTGTGCAAGGATTGAGGCCAGAATTTCATGAAAAGATGACGGTGCTCTTGAAAGGATCTTTTATTGATTTAATTGATATGGGTTTGAGATATGGGAATTTGATGAACAAGAAATCAGTGGTACCAGTAGCAGCATCAGGAGGAAATTTCGCTAACCCAAATAAGAGGAAGTTTAATCCACTTTGGAAAAGGCAAGGCAAAGGAAAGAAACCTAGAGGAAGCAACAATGGACCTCGCAAGTGTTATAGTTGTCAGAAAGTTGGGCATTTGGCTAATTAGTGTCCTTAGGGAAGATCTCAGCAATGTGAGAGTGGTCCAGGATCAGCAATGGTTCAAAGATCGTTGTGTTTCAATTGTCACCAGCCAGGTCAAATGATCAAGAATTGTCCACTTTTGCAGAGGGCGCCTCAGAATAAAGTTTTGCCCTAGAAGCCGATCCATCTTCTTCTTCTCAAGGAAAAGGGGTATTGGAAGGTACATTACTTTTAGATGGCAAATATATTAAAGTTTTGTTTGATTCGGGTGCTTCTTGAAGGAGATAGTCAGATTGCATGGTCTTCCAGTCAGTATAGTAAGTGACCGTGATCCTATTTTCACCAGCAAATTATGGGAGGCTCTACAATCAGCTATGGGAATGAGTTTGAGATTGAGTACAGCCTATCATCCTTAGACAAACGGATATACGGAGAGGCTTAACCATATTGTAGAGGATATGCTGCGAGCTTGTGTATTGGATTTTGGTGGATCATGGGAAGACCATCTTCATCTAGTGGAATTTTCTTATAATAATAGTTACCAAGCGAGTATTAAGATGGCCCCGTATGAAGCTTTGTATGGAAGACCGTATAGATCCCCATCCTGTTAGATAGAATCGAAAGATCGTCTTGTGCTCGGACCCGATCTAATTCGTGAAGCTTCTGCGAATGTTGAGCTTATCAAGAAGTGGATGAAAGCTGCTCAGGATCGTCAGAAGAAATATGCAGATAAAAGGCGAAGACCATTAGAATTTGAGATCGGAGATTTAGTCTTTATCAAAGTTTCCCCGACCAAAGGAGCTATAAGATCGAAAAAACGGGAAAACTTGCCCCAAGATATATTGGACCATTCTGAGTGCTAGAGAGAATTGGAGCTGTAGCTTACAAAATTGAATTGCCAGAACGGATGTCTGGAATTCATAATGTATTCCATGTATCACATCTAAGGAAATTTGTTCATGACCCATCACTGGTTGTAGAACCAGTAGTTCAGGAAGATTTAGTAGTAGAACCCAAATTGATTGTGGTCAGAAATCCTGTTCAGATTGTGGATCAAGACGAGAAGCAACTCAGGAGCGAAGTAGTGAAACTCGTCAAAGTACAAAGGAGCGAGGATCCCAGAGATTGTACCTGGGAAACTCTGGATAGTTTTAGGAAAGCCTATCTGGATTTATGTCCGGATAACTAGTGATGTTTGTTAGGATAGACGATTTGATTGTTTGTTATTGTATGAATGATATGTATGTTTGGATTATTAATATAAAAGATTTTGAATTAACTTTTGTTTTAAATTTCAGGGACGAAATTATTTTAGGGGGGAGGAATGTAATGACTTAGGATTTTGACCATATTATTATAATAAGAATTTAATCTAATTAAATAAAATACAAGTTTTTCATTTATAAACAAATAAGGTTTTTAGGGATTTTCCAGTTATATATGTGCTTGTGAAGGAAATTTTGGTTTAAAATTTTAAAATAGACTCTTTCAACAATATTTAAAATAAGACCTGTCTTATTCAATTAAATTAAAGACTCTATATTGGTGACATTTAATATCATATATTTATAAATGTAGTCTATAATAATAACGTTTAAACTAATACAATTCTATCCATATTAAATATAAATATAAAATATATTAATGCAAATATAGGTTATAAATCAAATATTTGGAAGTTAAACTCTAAATAAAAATAAAACTGAGAAGTTATTCTAACAACAACTTATATGATTAAAATAAAATAAATCTTATAAATACTAAACATAAGTATAAGACCAATTTATGGTTATAAACATAAGTATATAAACATAAGAAAACTAATATTAATATAAGTATAAAATAAACAAGTAAATGAAGTACTTGATAGTTTAAGTCTAAAATAGAGGTAAATATATAAAATAAATGGATGGTTTTATAACATGAAATCAGACGAAGTATAAGTAATACTTGACATAAATAGGTATATGTATTGTTCAAGCTGGAAGATAATAGAACAAAAATCTTTGTACAAATATAAATATCAGCAAACATATAATGATTTTGTAAACATATATGAAGACATATTCATTAAATGCTAGAACATATTTGTCATTTCAAATTTCAAAAGAAATATCTGGATACAACAAGATGTTCAGCCGAAATATAAGGATCATCTCAAATTACAGTAATATAACATAAAAAAAATATGATCAAATAAGTTGAGGCTTGTACTAGAAGCTCATATCTCCGTTCAAAGCTATATATATATATATATTTATTTATCATCCTATTTTAGTTCATTTCATAACACAGTAAACCTGAGAAGCAAAACTGTGATAAGAAAAAAGAACTTTACCAACTCAATATCATTCAACAAGGCAAAGAAATTTACAGGGATTTAAATTCAAACTGCAGTGTCTTTCAACAACAATTTGTTCTCTGTTTCGACTGTGATTTTAGGTAAGTAAACACCAACTTTAAAACTCTAAGTTTGAATTAAAATAGTTAAGATGATTCACTAATGATGGTGTGTTGTATGTGTTTCATTTTGAGAATGGATTTGTGTTTGTATTCAGGTTGTTCTCGAATATATTGTTCTGCTCTGTTACTAGTTACAGTATTGAAATATTATTCAAACTCGATTTTTATTTTCTTCCAATCATTATCAAGCTTTAATTTTTCAACACAACGAGATGCTTAAACTTCAATCCAGATTTTATAAAAACTGTTTTAAAATGGATAGAGGAATATACTTCTGGAAATTTCAATTTACAGGTAACAAGTATCTACTTTGATAAATTAGATTGTTATAAATTACATATTCAAGTTCATAACTTGAATCTTCAATGCAAAATAGGATTTTTAAAGCAAGAATGACAATTTTTAGTTTAGAAATGTAAGAGCAGTTTACAAATGAACAAAAATCACCTTTTTACAATTTTCTGTCGATTTAATGAATTGTTGATGTTGAAATTTGTGGTGAAGCTTGCTTGATGATACACAAACACAGAAAAAATACAAGAAAAATTTTCGAATGCAAGAATTTTTGGGTTGAATAGAGATTAGGGTTTTGGGTTCGAATTTTTATAGCCTGTAAGTTCGATGATTTCGTCGTCTTGGATCGACCGAGCTATACAAGATTTTAGGTGGAGGTAGAGGATGATGTGACCGTGGTATGGTCGGAGCCGCGTCATCAATGATGGTCAACGTTGGGTGGTCGTGGCGATTTCCTATTGACGTGCTCGAGTTGTTGTTTGTTCAAACGAGCATATTTTGATTTCGATCTTTTCATGTTGAATTGGGTTTTGATCTCGAACGTGAGGTCGATTTGTGGTTTGCTGGGGGCAACGTGGGTCGCCGAAGGGATGGCGAACCATCGTGCACGTGCACGGTGGCGTGAGGGTGTCAGCAGTTTCGAAGATTAGGTCGTCTCGAGTGACACTCGAGAATTTTGGAAGTTTGCTTTGGTTTTCACTGGCGTACGCGAGTGTATTTATATAACTGCAGTTTATATTTTTAACTTGACTTAAAAAAGAAGAAAAAAGAACAGTAGAAGAAGAAGTTTGCAGGAGAAAGGACGCGGGAAAGTTCAAGGGAAGCCCGAGATTAGCTCGATCAACCACGTTGATTTCTTCGGGTTTCAAATTTCTAGGGGTTAGCCAAATAAAAATCTAAAATTAAAAGATTAAAAAAGTTTGATATTAATTAAGCTAAGAATTGATTTAAAATTTATTAAGAAAGGTTTTACAAAACGTAAGATGGTTAATTAATGTAACGACCCTGGATTTTTTTTCTTTCTAAGTCTAAATTGATAATTAATTTAATTTTTGAATAAAAAATTGTGGAATTAATTGGTAATTAATATAAGATTCTAGTTAAATTATGAATAATTGTGAATTAATTTGGATTCGGAAATAAATATGTATATAAAATAGAATTTGAATTGGGATTTATGAATAATGTAAAGATGTTTGAATTTAATCTTATAATGGATTTTTAAAGTTTGTGTAAATATAATGAATAAATGCACAATGTAAAATAGATATGTAAGTTAAAATAAATATTTGATTTAGAAATGCATATTTAAATTTGAAATATAAATAGATATATGTGTAAGATAAATTAAAATATAAAGTGATTTCATTAGGAAAAATTTAAACAACATATTAAAATAGAAATTTATTTATATTATAAATATATATACTCATGTGTATAAAATATAAAGTAACACATAGCTAAAATTTAAACAACATAACGAGACAAGAAGTAAGAAAATAGGCGAGTAAAAGTAAATGTCTACATACATGAAAGTAAAATATCTTTGTACAAATAAGATAAGTACGAAGACATAACAGACTTAAACAATTAATGTTAGCCACCAAAGTAATATGATCAGCCACCATTATAAAGCAAAAGAAAGAAGAAACAAAAGAAGAAGAAAAAATCTACAAAACCATAAGCTTGTAAAATAAGGCAAAGAAAATTTATACAAATAATTCTAGCACATCATAGCATATCACTTCAGCAGAATTAAGAAAATATCAGCCATCATAAATCATTTCAGCCTCCTATTTCTAATAAAAATCTCTGATATTGTACAAAAACAAAATAATATCACCTGTACAAATTATATCACCTGTACGCCTCCTTTATATATATCAACTTCATCTCAGATTCGTCCATCAACAAAAATGAGTGAACCTGAAGACAATATCATCTCAAACATAAAAAAACTTTAATTTAAACAAACAACAATACAACTTCATTACGACCAGAGAATCAAAAATGAAGGTTTCAGCTTGAAATTGCACAAGCCTGTTTCAAATAAAGCTCTGTTCATTTTGCTGGGAACCAAGGTGAGTAACATCACTTTAAACAATTTCAAAGTATGAATTTGTTGCAAGTTATATCTGGGATAAGTATGTTTAAATATATATATATGAACTCTCTGTACATATTGAAATGATGATGTATTATGTGCAAGCTATGTTTGTGTATATGTCCTCTGCCTGAGATTCTAAACCTAGATTCTTGATTCAAAAAAATCATTTCTTCTCGATCTAATTGTTGTTTGGATTTAGTGTTAAAACAAAAGTGGTTCGTTTGATTACAAACTAAGTTTTTAAATTCATTAAAGTTTGAAACAACTTGTTAGTATCGTCGGAAATCCAAAAGAACTGAGAAAACCTTAAATTAGTCAAATTTCAAATTTCTCAATTCTCGAATTCAGGTATGTATATCAAATTCGTATGTTTTGACTTGATTTTAAAGCTCAAATCATAATTTTTAGATCAAAGATAAAGGAGAATTTTGGTTTTATTCGAATTATGTATTTCTGGTCGTTACGGTCGATCTCGTTGATTGGAGAGGCCGAGCTTCCCCCTGGAGCTGGAGGAGTGATCAGAGATCATAGGAAAAATGGTATGATGGTCAGAAGATCGACATGGTGGCGGTGGTGAGGAGTTTTTTTCTAAACCTAAATTTTGAGAATGTCGAAAGAATGATCGTCGTGTCTCCTCTCTTGCATCGAGTTGCACGTACTTCTGGGAGGTGATAGTTTAGGTGTAGTCGAAGCTATGGCCGGTGGCGATGGCTCTCAGGTGGTCGGAGTTTCAAGGAAATGGCGTTGACAGGTTTGAGAGGAGTTACTGGTTTTGTTTCCAAGTTTCGAGTTTATATTTGATTTTTGAATTCGAGAAGTTGACAAAGTTTTTTTTGGTCGGAGTGTACGAATGGATGATCGTGGTCGTGTAGGTGATCGCGGTGATGGCCAGAGCGTCGCACGCCGACCGTGCATGTGCACGAGCACGGTGCTTTTGATCTGGAGTTGTTTTGTTTGGGTGGTTTCAGATTTGCTCGCGAGATTGTCTCGAGTTTGACTCGAAGTTTTTGGGCATTGGACTCGAAGGCTCCAGTGTTGGACTCGAAGCAGGAATAGGAGAAGCTCGGGTAGTAGTTGTTTTGTACCGGTTTTACAAGTTTTGTTTTGTTTTGACAATTTAAAACTGATTTTTTATTTATAAACTAAGTGTTAAATCAAAGTCAAATAATGATTTCAAGTTTAGTTTTGAAATTTAGTTGGAATTAAGTAAAGTTTAAAAATGCAAATTGTTTTAATAAAGGTGTTCTGCAATTTAGTGAACAAAAAGGAATTTAAATTTAAAATGGAATTTGTAATTTGTAAAGGAAGGATTTAAAACCAAGTTAATTCAAACATTTGAAATCTAGATTTAAACGTAAATCTGAATTCTAGATTTCGAAATAAAACAAATTTTTGTAAATTTAAATATTTAAATAAGTTAAATGTTAAGGTATACTTTAAATATGTAAATTTAAAGGAATATGATTTTTTATTCTTTAAATTTCTTTTATAACAAACGTATTACTTTGACATGAAAATTTAAAAGCGAATTGAATGTAATGTTTCAACATATTATAAGTGTTAATAAAATCATTAATAAGAATGAGATTTGTCTTAAGTTAATGAAGATATAATGATGATTTCTAATTCATAAATTATTAAGTTAATTAGATGGATAATTAATGTTTTGTATCAATTTAGTTAGTAAATATAAGGTTTAAATTTATTGATTAAGGTTTAAGTTAATTAATGATTAGGAATTAAGTGATTTGTAATTAGGAACTAATTATGTTATAATTAGCACTTAATTAATTAACTAATTAGGATTAATTAATGAGTTATTAATAGTTAATCAATTTTAATTAATGATGATTAATGTAAGTAATTTCTTTAGCAAAGTAATTAAAGAATTGTTATTAGTTAATGAAGGTCATTAACTAAGATTATTTAAATAATTAATTAATGTGATTAATTTTGACAATTAATTAGAATAATTAATTTATGATAATCATTTACGAAATTGTATAAGTGCAATTACTTTATGGTAAGTAATTAAAGGTTTAATTCCTTAAAATATTTAATTAAGGGGTTAATTAATCATGTAATTGGTTTAGAGGTTAATTTAATTAATGTGATTAATTGAGAATAATTTATTAATTAAGAATATATAATTAACGTGTTTGATAAATTAATTTATATTAAATGATTTGTAATTAATAAATCTGGATTGGAACATTAATTCATAAGTAATTAATTTAATTGGAAATAAATTGAATTAATTAGGATTAAACAATTAATTAATCCTGCTTATAAATGTTTATTGAATGCTTGATCTTACTTATGAATGATTGTATTGTATGAGATGCCTTGAATTGATTCTCCTATCTGATTTGTGATATTTTGTTCCGTGGATTGAGCTGTGTGCGATTTATTCATTTATTTGTGATACATTTGTTTATTATCTGTGACTCTATGAATGAATGATAAGCGTTATAGTTTATACTGCTTATCAACTATATTTCTGTGTTTTGATCTGTGATGATTGAATGTTGTTGCACCATTGTGTCAAACCCCTGGACTACACTATACACACAGAAATAAGGATTTCACGAGGAAATCGATTAAATCACAGATTTTTGAAATAATTTTTAAATTAGACAATTTGAATTCGAATGGTTTTGAAATGGAATCGGGTTAAATGTGAAAAGCTTTTGAAATGAAATTTCAAGATAAAAATTTATTTTTGAATAACTTGATAAAGTTTTGAAATTTAAATAATTTGATTTAAATTTGAATTCAACATTTGAAATTGAATTCTATGATTTGGAAACTAGGGTTTAAGAAGGCTATTCAACATGTAAATGAGTTTATATGATTTTTTAAACCATTGTAAAGGTATTAATTTGGGAATTGAAATTTAAATTCAAAGGCTTTAACTCGTGCAAATATAATTGGATTCTTCCGAAACGAAAGCTTTCACATAAGAAATGAACGTCCAATTTATGTCAAAAGGAATTTCATGTTTGAAATGAAAATGATTTCCAAGTTATGGAAACGGTTTGAAAGCTATAAGTTAAGTCTTTGATTTAGATTTAACGAGTTAATCCAATCGAAATGGAAATTGTTTTGGAAGCCTATGAATGTATTTTTGTGAAACTGGGTGAATTTTGTGGAATAAATCTTTTTGTTTGAAGATTTAAAATGGTAAATTGTTTAAACCGTTTGAAGAAAGGTTTTGGCTTTCTTTGAAAATTATGACTTAAACTGAAATCCCATATCCATATGTTTTGTTTTTAAAATATTGCGCTCATTATTCGGTTTAGCCGGGAGAGGACTTTCGTGTCATATAACCCATTCCGAATAATGATACATCGTTATGGAGTGCATTTGAAGACTAGTGGTGAAGACCGGGTATTTGTGAGAATGATAGGACAACCTATCCGTTGTCTCTGCACCGGATGATCCCTGGTATAGAGATTCCCTAAGTGATGGGAAGTCTGTTCGTGATTGTGGATACCCGGATTGCAAGGGCTTCTACGGAAGTGCCTTCGGTTCTGTTCGAACCAGGGACAGACTTGTATGGTTGTATGTCTGACACTACACTTTGAGATATAAAGCGGATTTCTTTCGAATACATATCTGTTGGTGGTGGAGAACTCATTCTCTTAGCTTAACACCCTTCTCTGAGACGTACAAGCTCCGAGGTTATGTAGTTGAAGGTTATCAGCAATACATTCCCAATTTTGTAGTGTGACATGCTAAGTGCTGCTATGTGTTGATGATCGTTTGTTGATCATTTGTGATCAGAGCATGGCTTTGTATAAAGCGTAGCTTTGTGGACGAGACTGCATCAGGACCACACCCCTCGGAAATGGTCGAAACAGGAAAAATGCGGCAAGGTTATGAGGGTCACGCCCTTTAGGGTGTGTCATTCCTTTTTGGTAAAGTGTTGTATCATGGTATAGAGCCCAGATACTTACCTATGTGTTGGGCTTCAATCTCATTTACTGTGTGGTTGTTGCTTTGTGGTTTAGAGGCGCCTCGGAAAAAGATCCCAAAGGACCGGGGGTGGCATGCTCGAGTAGCAGTTACCTAGTTACAGAGGTAACCCGGCCTTGTGTTAGCAGAGATCCGGTTAGGTTCTCTGGACGTCCCGCCAGAGGCGTACCCATGGACAGTGGAAAGTTCCTTAGCACGACCATTTGTTGGAAATCCATTCATCCAATACTTGCCTTGTACGATTTTAGTTGCAGAACCTGCCATTTACTTATGGTGGTCACCACTGTTTAGATAGTAGCTATAGTAGGCATAGTGCGAAATGCCTATGCTGGATAAGATTAATATTATACTTTCGAAATATTTTCTACACTATGCACTAATAATAATATTGAAAAGAAATTTTCTCGTATCAAGCATGTTTGACTATCATAAGGAGAAATCTCCTCCAATTCTGCATTTGCATGGTGTGTGTGGTGGGAGGCCTTATGGTAGTTTCATTTTCCAAAAAAGCATTGTGTTTTCAATTTATATTCGTTGTTTGTTTGTTTTAAAAGATAAACTGTTTTCGTTACTCACACCAGTCCCATGACTGACCTAGAGTTTTTTGTTCCTTCCCTGAACTCTGGGTGCCTACAATTTTCAACAAGGGCAGTCTGGAGTTGGGTTTTTCAGATAGTCAAGTTTATTGGTTATATGGAGTTAGTCCAATCTTTGGATCACGACTGCACTTGCTTATCGTTGTGAAACGTGATGTTGGTTCGAGCTAGCTTTGGATTGGAGCATTGGATTTGGAGATGCAATCTTTTGAAGATATTCTTTTCGTTGTGTCTTGTATCTCTGATACTATTGATATCTGTTGTATCATTCTGTTGTATCATATTATATCAGATATTGTATCTGTCATTGTATCAATGTTATATATATTGATATTCTTTTTCTTCCGCGGTTTTGTTATACTTAATGGTGTTATAGGCTCCGGCGAACCAGATTCGACATTTGGATTTGCGGCATTTAAATATGAGTGTCGTATTCGGTGCCGATTTTCGAAGGTCGAGTCAGGAACGTCACAATTGGTATCTGAGCTGAGGGTTAAAACTTTAGCTCAGGAGTATAACACATTAAGTAGCTCATTAGAGATAGGGTGAAGTGTACCCTAGAATGAGTATATCCCTAAGATATCCGTTCGTGTGCCTCAGTAAATTCTCTTGCTATTCAACGATGGTGAGTATGAGTGCAAGAAGAGGACGAGATAGGGGACATGGAAGTACCAGTATAAATGGTCAATACCCTGCAATAGTGGAATCAATTTTCTTCTCGATCTCCTTTGATTCGATTCCAAATTCTTTTGATTTCTTCGTGGTAGCTGCGAGAAGAAGTTTCAGTGTGATGGTGGCCCTACTAATCGTTGTAGAAAATCCTTACTTTGTATCTTCATCGGTTTCTTATCATCTTTCCGTTTTAAACCTTGATGAACTTGAAATTTAAAAATTACAAATTGGAAATTTTAAATTGAATAAAATTTAGGATATGAAGCTAAATTTGAATAGTATCGATAAAACGATTTCGTTTAAAACCAAATTTGAAATTCTATTGTATTTTCTTGTGTAGATCGAAGTCCGAAGAGGGATAAATTGGTATATACTTTGGGGTGTTCCGACCTCAGTTGAAATCCATATCTTGTGTTTGAGAAATGGTAGAAGATTGAATCTAACTTTCTATTCTTTGGTTCGATATATTCTACGAATGGTTAGTTGCCCTTCGAACTAACAAGCGCCCTTGCATATTTCGTAGATCTGGTGACCCGTATATTTTGTGAAAAAATTGTATGAGTTTGTTCTCATATTAGTGATATTCTGATTTGGTAAGCCAAATACAAAATAGATATCCAGTTTGACTTGGAAAACTGTTTCTCTATCTTTGTGTGTCTATCTTCGTTGTTTTCGTGCCTGCAAATTTCGGGGACGAAATTTCTTTAAGGGGGGAATCTGTAACGACCCTGGATTTTTTTTCTGTCTATGTTTAAATTGATAAGTAATTTAATTTTTGAATAAAAAATCGTGGAATTAATTGGTTAATATAAGATTCTAGTTAAATTATGAATTAATTGTGAATTAATTTGGATTTGAAAATAAATATGTATATAAAATAGAATTTGAATTGGAATTTATGAATAATGTAAAGATGTTTGAATTTAATCTTATAATGGATTTTTAAAGGTTGTGTAAATATAATGAATAAATGCAAAATTTAAAATAAATATGTAAGTTAAAATAAATATTTGAGTTAGAAATGCATATTTAAATTAGAAATATAAATAGATATATGTGTAAGATAAATATAAAGTGATTTCATTAGGAAAAATTTAAACAACATATTAAAGTAGAAATTTCTTTATATTATAAATATATATACTCATGTGTATAAAATATGAAGTAACACATAGCTAAAATTTAAACAACATAACCAAACAAGAAGTAAGAAAATAGGCAAGTAAAAGTAAATGTCTACATACAAGAAAGTAAAATATCTTTGTACAAATAAGATAAGTATGAAGACATAAGGGATTTAAACAATTAATGTTAGCCACCAAAGTAATACCATCAGCCACCATTATAAAGCAAAAGAAAGAAGAAACAAAAGAAAAAAAAATCTGCAAAACCATAAGCTTGTAAAATAAGGCAAAGAAAATTTATACAAATAATTCTAGCACACCATATCATATCATTTCAGCCGAAATAAGAAAATATCAGCTACCATAAATCATTTCAGCCTCCAATTGCTAATAAAAATCTCTGATATTGTACAAAAACAAAATAACAAATTATATCACCTGTAAGCCTTCTTTCTATATATCAACTTCATCTCAGATTCGTCCATCAAAAAAAATGAGTAAACCTAAAGACAATATCATCTCAAACATAAACAAAACTTCAATTTAAACAAACAACAATACAACTTCATTACAACCAGAGAATCAAAAATGAAGGTTTCAGCTTGAAATTGCACAAGCCTGTTTTAAATAGAGCTCTGTTCATTTTTCTGGGAACCAAGGTGAGTAACATCACTTTGAACAATTTAAAAGTATGAATTTGTTGCAAGTTATATTTGGGATATGTATATTTGAATATATATATATATATATATATATATATATATATGAACTCTTTGTGCATATTGAAATGATGATGTATTGTGTGGAAGCTGTGTTATTATATATGTCCTCTGCCTGAGATTCTACACCTAGATTCTTGATTCAAAAAAATCATTTCTTCTCGATATAATTGTTTTTTAGATTTAGTGTTAAAACAAAAGTGGTTCGTTTGATTACAAACTAAGTTTTTAAATTTATTAAAGTTTGAAACAACCTGTTAGTGTATTTGGAAATCCAAAAGAACTAAGAAAACCTTAAATTAGTCAAATTTCAAATTTCTCAATTCTCGTATTTAGATATGCAGATCGAATTCGTATGCTTTAACTTGATTTTTAAAGCTTAAATCATAATTTTTAGATCAAAGATAAAGGAGCAGTTTGGTTTTATTCGAATTATGTATTTCTGGTCATCACGGTCGATCTCATTGATTAGAGAGGCCGAGCTTCACCCTGGAGGTGGAGGAGTGATCAGAGATCATGGGAAAAATGGTATGATGTTTGGTAGATCGACGTAGTAGCGACGGTGAGGAGTTTTTATTTCTAAACCTAAATTTTGAGAAGGTCGAAAGAATGATCGTCGCGTCTCCACTCGTGCATCGAGTTGCACATACTTCTGGAAGGTGATAGTTTAGGTGTAGTCGAAGCTATGGCCGGTGGCGATGACTCTCAGGTGGTCGGAGTTTCGAGGAAGTGGCGTTGACAGGTTTGAGAGGAGTTACTGGTTTTGTTTCCAGGTTTCGAGTTTATATTTGATTTTTGAATTCGAGAAGTTGACAAAGTTTTTGTTGGTCGGAGTGTACGAATGGATGATCGTTGTCGTGTGGGTGATCTGCAGCCAACTACGGGGTTATCTTGTTCGGGACAGTTCAGTAAGGAATGGTTCCGGCCTTGTGTTGCAGGGGAGTTAGGGTGGCTCCTCGGTACAGTGATCTAGGCCCCGTACCATGACGAGCGGTACCCCAGTAGCCCTGCCATTGATGGAAACCCATTTTCCCTACGAGACCCTACGGTTTTGATTTGTATTACCCAATTTTGTGGCTAGTAGCTGGAATTTAATCATGTAACAATTTTGGCTATTTTTTATTTACTTGAAAACCCTAGACACTATTATAATATCACTGGATTTCCTATAAAATGTTTTGGTTAGCGTAAGGTAAAAACTTACCTGTGTTTATGTGTGGGAAGTCTTACATGATACCTTTATTTTCAAATCGTTTTCAAAGTTAAACAACCTTAACCCGTTTACTCACACTAGACCCATGTCTGACCCAGAGTTTATATTTTGTTTTCATAAACTCTTGGGTACTCAAATTTTTATGAGTAGCCAAGTGATAGGTTTCGGAGTATAGAGTTTCTGTAGGAGTTGGAGCAGAAGACCAGACGTATGTATCTATCTATATTGTTACGCTGTGTAGTTAGTATATGATGTATTTTGGATGTATGTATTGGCAGATATGTATATGACTGTCATGTTGTATGATGTAATATAAATTTGACATATGTAAAAACCATGTAATAGTTATGTGATGTATTATATTTTGTTCCATTTCGCTGTGAGATTCTGATGTTGTTATTCATTCTTTCTATCTTTTTTGTTTCTATCCCTTTCTTTTCTTATTGGTGATACGTCTTTCTGGGGTTAGAAAGGCGGGTCGTCACAACTACTCGTCAAATCCATATGGTATACGTAGATCATCCTATGAAAAATCCGATTCAATCACTCACTTGAGTATGTAGCTTTACTTCCGAACTAGTATCACCCACTTGATTCGCTAGTGCGGAGTCTGATCAGGATTCTCAATTAGAAATCTCTATTCTCCCTAGATAGCCATATACTATGATAGAAAACTTTTGGTTCCCAATTAAGAACCCTCACCAATTGTTCTCCATCGATAATCTAGTGATAAATCCTTTTCTGAAATGGTGTAAAATACGTCAAAGTCATGTCCTTGAATCTTGGATTGAGAATTATATGAAAAAGAGAAAGGATCGATATACAGCTTAAGTACTCAATTAAAGGTTCTTACTATCCAATTACCTTCTATCCTCCCTAAAATATTTATGAAAACATTTCATAACAATTTTAGCTTAGGTTCAAACATTTTTTTTAAATGATATAACTTACTTATGAAACCTTTTCATACAATCATTTTAATTTATTCATTTATATAATACTCTTCTACATCCTAAGAGTATATACAGAACATTAGATTTTTAATTGTATTCAATTATTAACTATCCATATGTAGATCCAAAATAATTTTGGGTCTTAAAACTGATTCGAACAATTCAACCTCTTTACCCAATCAGTTTGGTAAGCAGCTAAGAAGAGTAGGATGTTGGTATCCAAACCCCATCCTATAGTCTACTTTTCTTTAGACACTTGGGTAAAAATGTTTATTAGCCGGCCCAATAACATCAAATTTATTTTTTACTTCCTAGATGTTTAAAATCAAAAGACATAGTCTAATAAACCAAAGTTTATTAAATGTTCTTATTAATTCAGTTTTAATTTCATTTATTAACCCATTCTTAAGTCAAAGTACCTCTGTATTTTGGAAACTTAAGAGCCAAATACCCGGGTTTTATTTCAATAGTCTTTTTGAATGATACTTTGTTTTTAACCCTTAGAAAACCTACATATAGTCTGAGTGACTTCAAAACGATATCAAGGAACTGGGTACTATAATAGTATCGTATATCCCCTTACCAGGAAGGGTACTATTTAAAAGAAGTGTTTTCCATCCAAACACATCCCTTTCCCATTTTTAGTTTTTTTTCGAGCTACTCGAACTAGTTAGTCATAAAAATATTTCTATTTTTTTCTTCAAATCCTCGTTTTGAAACAATATTATATATATTTCCAATCAAATAAATTTTGACAAAATATTTATCCTTTACATTCTTTTGATTCATTCAGATTCGAACTTGTTTTAATCGTATGACAAAGAGAATAATTTACTAAGTGCACTACTACAGTCACCTAAGAAAATATCTGATTGTCACTTAGAAGATTATTCGAATCATCACAAAACAAATAGAGATTTATTCCTCATACCATCCAAAAAAAATTCTTACTCTCAAATTCTTTTTCGAAATATTTATACCTTAAGGTATTTTAAAGTAAAATTATTACTACTTTTCCAAGAATCATTGAAAACATTATCAAAGCCAATGGGATTTGAATTTCCCAAAAATTTATCGTATTTTCAAAACATGTTTCATAATTCTGATTTATAAAAAATCATTGAATATTTCTTTTAATAAACTGCTTTTATTAAACCTAATTTTTCACCAACATTATCATCAAACGCCTTATATTCAAACTGTGAAACTTAATTCAAAAGATGTTCGATTCAATGTTCCCATAAAACATTCTACCTAACCTCTACTTAAAAGGAAAAACTACTAATAGATTAGAAAATAGTCAATGCAGAAAAATGAATGAGCATGACTAATAAAATCCTATGTGATAATAAGTAAATATTATCAACTCCAAACAATAATCACATTATATATAAATATATTTTATTTTTTGAAAATTATCCAATTATACACAAAATACAGTTTTGGTAAATTAATTCATTTACCCATTTCCAAAACAATACTATGTCAATTTGCATTGTTCAAGGATTTAGAAACCCCTTCGATACAGTTGTTCCCTTTGTATCGACCGAAATTCATAACCACTCAACCGATAAATCAACACAATATAAAACAATTTTATAGCACTAATAAATATATGCTCTTATATATACACTGAAACTCATCCAAAGTTCTCGGTTACCCTATCTCAAATGAATTTACTGCACCAAAGCCTAGGTGTTCGCTAAACCTAAGCTCTGATACCATGTTGTAACGATCTGCCTTTCTTACACCTAAAGATGACACTTAATACATTCTCGATATTCTTGTGCTAATTATTTAAGTGTCCAATATACAGTTTCTTAGGGGTGAGAAAGCAAAAAAGAACATAATCTCATAATACATGACAAGTAATATATAATATGAACAAGTCTTTACAAAAAGAAATTATCTTTATTATACGCATCATCAGAGTACATTAACCTATTATCATCCTGGATAGTTATAACAGCCTTTCCTTACAATTGCTAATTGATATAGACAAAAACAAAACAACTGAAAACGGTAGAGGAATATAAGGTACGTGAATAAGTCTTGGAGAATCCAGCTCGTCGCCCGAAAGTTCCAAAGGATCCAGCTAAGTCTAGAAAATATACTCGGGCTGGCCTGAGCATTATAAGAAAAATAACGCTCGGATTAGTCTGGTAAAACTAGGGTGAGAAACTCAAGTCATAAGGAATTAATTTAATTTATTATAACTTGTAAAAAATTTAACATCAAAGGTATCTCGTAAGACCATGTTGAACATAAACACGGACGGGTTTTTACCTCACGATAACCAAAACAATTTTAATGTAACATCCCGTTCTATTATGATAATGTCTAGAATACAAATACATATTAATCACAGCAAAAATTGTTACATTGTTAAATTTCAGCATAATAGGTATACAATCAAGTCTGAATGCACTTACTGGAGAATGAATTCCAACTATGAAAGGGTAAGGGTCTATCCATCGAATCCGTACACCTTTATATAAAATGTATGGAGGTCACAATGCATTGTACCTCTGCTACTTAGGGCTAACCCTACCCCTTACTGGATAATGCCGAATATGAACGCCCTTGGTTGCGATCGAACAACCATAATAGGCCCCGAAGCATATATAGAGATATCAACCCCAGATCTTGGGGTGATCATACCCTAATGGGAGCGACCTACATAGCCATGCTGCACATCCCTACTTTAGTCAATTCCCAGTTGATGAAGCATGAGGTAACAATTACCTTTTATATAGCAACCATCTTGGAATGCTAACACTGCCCTTCAGCAATGCAGTGCTAGCAATCATCCATACAAGTTCGTTCTGGACTTGAACAAAATCGAAAGCACTGCCTTTATTACATCCATTTCGGAATCACCATTAGGATTAGCAGCAAGTAGCCTCTGAACTTCAAAAGCTCTTCTTCCATCATCTTTTAGACATCTTTAGTTCGAAAATGTTCGAGCTGGATCGTAGTTGTTTTCAGACAATTTGTACTTATTCGATCCCGGTCTCTTTGAAACAACTTTTGATAGTTCCGGTAAACTCAACCCTTGTTCTTTTGGAAAAATATTCAGACAATACATTGGAGCAGGGATTACCCCCTAATAATTTACGTGGACGAATCTCCCTATCATTTGTCCTAGGAGAACTAAACGAAATTTATAACACGGTACAACATTATCGAAGACGACTAAGCCATATAACTCACATGTTTCTCCTAGATATTTTCGAAGTTATATTTTGGTCCGGATTTGATAGTCGATTATTTAGCTATCAAATAAACAAACAATGACAAATTCAGAAATTTAATTACCCATAGCAACCATTGAGCCTCAAGCTAAATCTTTCATTTATTAAAATCTCTTTCCAAAAGTATTTATCAAAAACATTCATATAAATATCTTACTGGCATAAGTATATTCACAAAGCATTTGCGAAAGATTTCTCGTTTCCATATCATATCAAATGATCAAAAAATGTTATTTAAATTAGATATAAAATAACCTCAAACAATATTCCTTCGATATTAAGTGTGGAACAAATGTCCATACCGCCATAGTTAAGACGGTCAGTTAAAGGAAATTTAATCTCAAATCCGTTTATAAATTTCATTCTATAAATTCTGTAACGATCACGGTTTTTAGTTAAATTTAAATTGGTAATTGATGTTAAATTAGGAATTTAATGGTGAATTAATTCAAATTTTTTCCAAATTAATAAGGATATGTTTTGTTATTTATTTATATTTATAAATTTATTTTTAAATTGGACCTTGGAATTGAAATTCAAAATATTGGATTTAAATACATTATATTTTAAATTAATAAAAGATTAAATATTAATTAAATAAAGATATGTATTTATTTTTATATGTTTATATAAATGGAGTTTTAATTTAAATAGAACTTTTAATTGGAAATTTAGAAAAAATATTTTGAATAATATATTCTAGATTGAAAGTTAAATTTGTAAATAAAATTTTGATTTTGAAAAAAATTAAAAATGTAAATAATTATAAATAAATTGGATTTATTATAGAGATTAAGTTTTAAAAAATTATTTTTCTTAGAAAGTTATATAAGATTAAATTATATAAAATGTATAAATATAAAACTTCATTCATTTAAAAAGAATAATAACTTGAATTTAAAATTTTAAAACAAAGATAAATACCAAGCTTTAATTTATAAATATCATTGAAATTAATAAGATAAGAAAGTTTGTTTTCCAATTTTAATATATATAAGTACACATGTTTGGTTATTTATAAATATTTATTTAAAAGAATAATAGTTTGAAAATGAATAAAAAGACTTAATACTTTCTTTTAAATTTTAAATATACATAAGGAAGTACATTTCATAATTTGTAATAACACAAGGTTTAAAATAAAATTTATAAATTTAGTTAAGTTAAGGAATTAAACATAATTTGAAATTGTTTAACAAGTGTAACATTTTAAAACAAAAAGTTAACAAATGTGAGTTAAAGACAAACATGCATAAACAAGCATAATAATTTTAATATGCAAATTGTCATGCAATTTAACAAGTGGCAGATTTGATTATTTCCTTCATTTTAAATAAAAAAATATAAAAGAAAGACAAGGCAATACACTTCATTCTCTTTAAACTTAAGATCTGAAACAAAAAGAAATAAATAAAAAAACTGAGATCAATATAAAAATCAAAACTGAAAAACAAAATCAAGTTTTCAGATTCAACTCTGTAACTATTTCCTCTCAAGTCTGTAACCTTCTCAAATAAGCCTGTAAACAGAGATGTGTTATCAAATGCAACCTGGAAGTACAGTATAAAGCCTGTAACTTAAAAAAATGAGATTTGCAAATCAATACTCAAGACCAAGAAATCTGTAAATCAAGATAGCTTAAAAATAAAACCTGGAAGCAAAGTTTAAAGCATTCAATCCTAAATCGAAAACAAGATCCAGATCAAGTGCAACCTGGGAATCAAAATAGAATCAGAAAATAGATCTGTAGCATGCAAATGTATCAGAATCAAGCAAATCTGAAGCAACTTAAAGGTCGGAGAAACAAATCAATTCAACTTAATCAATCTTTAGATAAAAAATGCTTCCAAAACAGAAACCTGTCCTCTGTTCTATGTTCTATGCATAATCAAAATTTCAGGTGAGCAAACCTCATTTTTTTTAGCCTTGATATGTTAATGAATGTGATGAATGATTGAAGTATTGTTATTGATATGTGTGCATGAATGCTTTGAATTGGAATGAAGTCTGAACTACTCTGTACTTTGAAATGCATATCTATGTATATGCATACTCATCTCTGGTTGAATTAA
Organism: Allium cepa; assembly: GCA_030765085.1. Classification (NCBI taxonomy): domain Eukaryota; kingdom Viridiplantae; phylum Streptophyta; class Magnoliopsida; order Asparagales; family Amaryllidaceae; genus Allium; species Allium cepa. Next base: position 377,699,272 of record CM060931.1, read on the forward strand.
CAGGTTCAGTTCAATCAAAATAAATTATTATCTCTCAATCTAAACGATTTCTGGCAAGGATCCCTAAAGGAATTAGGTTTGGATTAAATAGATCTTATTTTTAAAAACAATTTTTAGGGGAATTAGTTAATGTTTAACTGGGAATTAGAAAAACTATAGAAAAAAAAATGTATAAGACAAAAGAAAATCGATTGATTAAATCTTGTGTTTTGAATATATAACTGAATTCGAACTGGAAAATCATGAATTTTGATATAAGTTTCTAGATTTCTAAGTTCGGAAATCACATGTATTTGCAAGATGATTTGTTTTGGTCCTTTCGTCAATTTCTTGTGATCAATAACGAATTGAAGGTGGTGCTTGTTGTCGAATAGAGTTCGAAGGATGGTGGTTGTCGGAAAAATCGTAGGTGAATTTATTATTCACCATGGTGACGAGGGATGATCGATCTAGGGTTTTATCATATTTTTCAGCGAGTGTTAAAAATTGGGTTCGTAAATCATCGTGGATGAACGGGAAGCGTTCGCTCCAGTGGGAATCGAAAATGGGAAGGTTGACGAAGTTCCAACCGAGATAGCATGGATGATCGTGGACGAGATTGATGGCGATGATTGGGTTTTATGATTTGGGTTAGTTCCAGGAAGTAACGGATATGCTACATTTTGTTTTCGGTGATAATCGATAATGATGGGTGTTGGGGATGATCAGAGGGATTTCCGGTGGTATGTTGAGGGCTTCGGCGATGACTGGAACAGTGTGGTTCATCTGTACACGTGCACGTGAGATGTTTGTGTCAGTGATGAGGGAAGGGAGAAGAAGAAGAATATGTTGTGGGGTTGTTTCTCGAGGAAAATACGTTATGACTCGGGGTTGATTTCAAAGACATTGGCGCTAGCTTAAGCTGTACAACAGGTTTTAAAATTTAAAATAAAACCCGAAAAAAAAAAGAAGTGGGAGAAGACTCGGAGGGAATTAGAGGAAAAATCGAAGTCAAGTACGGGGGAAGTAAGTGCGGGCTCGGGTTTTTGAATAATTAGGCTCGGGTCTTACTGGGTTTAAGACCAGTTCTTCAAAGATTAAACTTCAAAGCTAAACTTGTTTAAATTTGTTTCCAAGATAATTAATTGCTTGTAATTATAATTCTTAATTTTATTTAAAACTAAATTAATAGAGTGATAAAGGTTATCTTTAGTTAAATGGAGCTTTGATTGAATTAGGAATTATTAATTAATTTAAAATTAATTTGTAAATATAATTAATTTTTAAAGGATGATAAATTAATATAGGTAATTAAAGGGTAATTAATTACTTAGAAAATAATTACTTAATGAAAGTAACTAAATAATAATTACTTACTGAAAGTAATTTAAAAATATTTACCTAATGTAATTAAAAGGATCAATTACTTAAAGACTTATCTAATGTGATTTATTAATTTTAGGAAAATTAATTTAGGATAATTAATCAAATGATAATTAATTAGAGATACTTAATTAACGGATAACTAATTAAGAGTTAATTAATTAATGTAATTAATTAAGGATAATTAACTAATGTCAGGACCCGATTCTTCGTCTTCCGAAAATTCAACATCGATACTCACTTTATCGATTGCCGAGTAATCGAACGACGGAAAACCGAACACTGAGGGTTTTAAGAAAGAATTTAAGAAAAAGGAAGAAGAAAGAAGAGAGAAAATAGAGGGAAAAGATAGAGAAGAAAACAGAAAATAGGAAGAAGAGAAAATAGAAAAGAGAACAGAAAATTTTAAAATAGAACGGAAAAGAGAATAGAACGGAACAGAACAGCATCTTACAATTCGCAGCGGAACAACATATAATAATAAATGAATAATCTTTAAACAAAGAACTATATCAGTTATTACATTTTATCACATTTCATTACATCATATCATCAGAGTGTACAACAACAACAACAAACAGTGCAGCGGAAAAAGAAATACTATATAGTAGTAATACGCCATGCCATCCAGCTTGCCTCCAGCAATTCCTGAATATACAGAATATCCTGATAAACCTAACTCTTAACTGCCCATGTGGAAATTGGTGGGCACCCAGAGTTTAGGAAGGAAAACAATAAACTCCAAGTCAGTCATGTGACTGGTGTGAGAACTCAAAACAGTTTATTTATCTTTGAAATCAAAATAGAGGAATATTTTTAAATTCAATTCGCAATGCTTTTAAAAATGAGACTACCATAAGGCCTCCCGCACACACACACATGCAAACGCAGAATCGGAGGAGATTTCTCCTTATGATAGTCAAAGATGCTTGATACGCATTTAAAAGAACATTTCATATTATTATTAGTGCATAGTGTAGGAAAATTTTATTTCGAAAGTAGAATATATATCTTAGCCAGCATAGACATTCCGAACTATGCCTACTATAGCTAACTATGTTCAATAGCAGGTTACCGCCACATTCCATAGCAGGTTATACAACTAAAACCGTACAAGTCACGTATTGTTTCTTTGGATTTCCAACAAATGGTCAAGCCAAGGAACTTCCCATTGCCACATGAGAATGCCTCTGGAAAGACATCCCCGAGAACCAAACCGGAACTCTACCAACACAAGGCCGGGTTACCCCTAACTGGGTAACTACTGACACGAGCACGCCATTCCCCGATCGTAAACGACCTTTCTCACGGGATCCCGAAAACCAACAACCACAAAGTAATAAATTGGTAGTAACCACATAGGTTAAATATCTGGGCTCCATACCATGATACCACCTCTATCCAGAAGGAAATGTACATACCCTAAAGGGTGCTACCCCTCATAACCTTGCCGCATCTTTCCTGTTTTGACCATTTCCGGGGTGTGAGGTTCGACGAAGTCACGTCCACAAAAACATACTTTATACAAAAGCCATGCTTTGGGTCAACAAATGATCAACACAATGATCACCAAGATAGACGATCAAATAAACGATCCTATCACAATAATCAACACAATGATCATTTACAGCAACACTCAGCATATCACATTACCAAATTGGGAATATATCGCTGATAACTTCAACTATATAACCTCTGAGCTCGTACGTCTCAGAGAAGGGTGTTAAGCTAAAAGAATAAATTCTCCGCCACCAACAGAAATATATTTGAAAGAAATCGGCTTTATATCTCAACTTGTAATGTCAGACACACAATCCATACAAGTCTGTTCCGGGCTCGAACAAAACCGAAGGCACTTACAAAGAAGTCCTTGCAATCCGGATATTCACAATCCTGATCGGATTTCCCATCACTTAGGGAGTCTCTATACCGCTGCAACTCAGTGCAGAGACAATCGATAGGTCATCCTATCGCTCTCGCAAATACCGGGTCTTCAACACCGATCTTCAATGCAATTATAACGACGTACCACATATTCGGAATGGGTTATACGACCCCATGGTCCTTTCCCGGTTAACCCGAATAGTGAGCGCTTATTCAAAAATAAGTGTGGCATTCACATTCAAACAAATCACATCAATTACCCATTCAAAGGGAAATATTGATAGTCGGTTATTGAACTATCACTGGATATGCACACATCACCAGTTTCCAAATAATTTTCCAAATTATTTATTTTCCAAAATATCTTCACTAGATATATAATTTCAATACTTCAAAAATAAATCAATATTTATTTTTAAACAAATTTCACTTTCTTTTATAAATTCCTTAGTGAATTTACATTTCACAATATCTATTGATATACGTTTTCAATTATCCATTTTCAATTTATCTTCAAAAGGATAAATTCTAAATATCACTTCATATTGGAAAACAATTCCATACTTATTTAATAAGTAATTCACAAATTTTATTTATTTTCAACACTTGGAAAATATTCAATATACTTCAACCAAAAATAAGTATATATTTCATTCTTTAAGGAAATCATTCACTTAAACATATTTATTTGGGCCAAAACGAATGTTACGTAAAACATCGTTACGACAACCCAAAATCACTAGTATAGGGATTCGAAATTAAAATAGATATATAAATCCCAATACTATACAAAACATTTCCTTTCGGAAATCATTTACTATAACAACAGTGTTATAGTCCACCATTTCCTTTTCATTTCTCGAAAACGTCTATTTCAACAATTAATGTTGAAATCTATGGTTTCGAATCTCAACACATTTTAAAACTTCGTTAGATCGTTTTAATTCTATTTCAAATATCACATTCAAAACAATTTCTTTAACATCTTATTCACTATTCAAAAACGTGAATATACTACGTTAACACATTTCATCCTTTTATACATTTTATTTAAAAGAATTATTCACTATTCAAAACGTGAATATACTTCATTAACAATTTCATCCTTTTATTCATTTTAATTCAAAGGATTATTCACTATTCAAAAATGTGAATATAACTCCATTTATAGGTTTCAACAATTAACTTATCAAAATAAGTTGTTTGCGAATTTATGAACAACGTTTATAAATTCCATTTCTATTTATTTATAAAACTTCCTTTTTATAAATTCCTTTATTAACCTATTCCAGTTTATAACTCAATTATAAACTAAAAGTTCATATTATAAGTTAAATACTTATAAAACGATTATTTTACAAAATCGTTCCTCTAAAGACTTTCCAAACCATAGATCTTATAACTTATAAGATTCATTTTTTAACCAAATCTATTCTTTCAATAACTTCACAAATTTATAAATCTTACTATTTATAAATTTTATTTATAACTTCACAGTTTATAATTTTATAAATTTCATTCTTTAATGAAATTCATTTTCACTTCATTCAAACACTTATAAAAACTCGTTTTATAATTTCAATATCTCAATTTATAAATATCCATTTATAAATCTCTTATATGAATCAATTCATATTATTCTTTTTAAAACGTCTTTAATCTCCTTTATTATTTCACCATTTTGATTTATAAAATAATCAAATTTTTATAAATCCTATATTTAAACTTTTCACAATAATTCTAAAATATCTCGATTAAACTATTTTATAAACTCAATAGCATCATATTCTCAAAAAATCAGTTTTTAACTATATTTCTCAAAAATCATAATTTTTATAACTTAAAATTTATAACGTTTATTTATTTATAATGGATCAATTCCAAAATATAGTATATTCTCAAAAATCACTTTTAAAATTATTTTAAAATTCCAAATTTGGTCCAATGATGCTACACACCAAATAGTCAATCACGACTACAACGATATCATATATCAATATGAAAATCCATCAAATATCAAAATATCTGAAGTCAAATAAATACTGTTGAGGAATCCAGTTGGATCCCTCCAACCTGTTTTCCTGCATCCAAAAACATTAGCACAATACCAATTTCACTCCAGTACGAAACTATCGCGGTATATGTTCTTATTAAATATTATCCTCTTAATAACAGCGCAATAGGGTCTCATCCGCTAAACAAAAATGCGGGAAATCAATAACTCCAATATATACATATGCCAATATATATATATTGCTACTATATATAATACCAATTTCACTGTTTATGAAATATTCGCGGTATATGTTTTTAATAAATAACATCCGCTTACTAACGGCGTATAATGTCTATTTTAACAATCAATAGATATCAATCAACATTCAAACATGCATTCAAATATTTTAAATCTAACTATTTAAAATAAAATCGAAACTAATTCGATTGAGTGAGAAGTTCTCACCTTGATTTTAATTTCCGTTTTAGCGATTTATTTCGAATAAAATTAAACGGACGTTTAAGTTTACCCAAAATTCTCACTAACTCCAAACGACTCCAAACCAACTCCATCGCGTAGTGCTCGTCCATACTATTCCAACGCAACTGAGTTTGCATTTTTTCGACCTCGTATGAAAAAGTTATGAATTTTTGAAGTTACACGTATTTAAACTTGCTAATTTACAACAAACTTTATATATTTTAAACCTATTCAATTTCTGGCCACAAGATCTTGCTTCCCCTCATCTCCACCGTCCATCTCTTCTTCCCTCTCCACGTTCTTGGCTACAGGCAACTCAAAAATTAGGCCAAACCCAATATAGAGACTAGGGTTTAATTATTCTCCTCCCATACTCGACTATACACGATCAAACCACCACCATCTTGAAGCTCTTGACCCCCTCTACCTTCGCCCACCACCAAAGCCCACTCGGCCACCTGTAGAGCCTTGGAATGCATGCGTGACTGGCCATGAACGGCCCCACTTTGCTCCTCCATCGTCGCTCCAAATTCGATCATCACCGTATGGAATCGAAGCTCTCGTCGAGCTCTACGACTTTCGTGTTGAACACCTCGGCTAAATCTTTGTAGACTGAGAGAGATTGAGGGGGAAAGGAGAATGATTTCTGGCCATTCAATAGTTAGGGCCGGCTGCACTTTGAATTAGGGTTTGATTTTTTTTTTATTTGTGAGGGTTGTGGTGCTATTTATAGAAATTATCAAAACACTATTCATCCCGGAAATTCCGAACTCCGATTTAGGCGCCGTAACCAGCGTTTCTAGGGTTTACCCCGCGTTCCGGACACAATGGAACAGGTTTCGGAAGCTAATTCGGAAGTACGTGCGAGTTATGGCTGTAAACGCTCAATTTGAATTAAACCGATTTAAGCGATTTTCTAGGCGTTTTAATTTGTACCGGACAAACGGTAAATCCAATTGACTTGAAATTTGAAACCTTACAATAATATCACATTACGGATCCGATGAAACTGGTTTCGTCGAAATCCGAGACTTTTTGAAAAATGGCTATTTTCACTCGTCAAATTTAAATTAAAAATAAATCGATGCGTTTCGAGCTGCCACGATCAAACGATAACTCCGATTGACACGAAATTTGAAATCCGGTAATAACTAACTATTATGAATCCAATGGAACTGGTTTCGTTCAATTCTGAGACTGTTCAAAAATTGGCTATTTTCACTAGTCGATTTTAATATTAAAATATTCAATTTTCACAAATTAACTTTTAATTCGATTTTAAAAGTTCTAAAATATCATTCTAACTCCCATATGATAAAATAAAATTTTACAAATCATTTTCAATCATATTTAACTCTATTTTCAATTATTTCCATAATTTAACATATTAAATTATCGATTTAATTATTCAAATAAATCCAATAATTCAAATAAAAATTTATTTGACTTATAAATTCACTTGTTAATATTTAAAATAAATTAAATATTCATATTTTATTTAATAAAAATTCTGGGTCGTTACAACTAAAGAGAAATTAAATAATTAAGGGTTAATTATTTAATATTTAAAGATTGATTCATTTTTTAATTAAGGTTGATTAATTTAATTAATCAATATCAAATTATTTGTAATTAATTAATCAAAAGTTGATAATTAATTGATAAGCAATTAATCTAATTGGAAATTAAATTAATTAATCCTTCTTGTAAATGATTATTGAATGTTTGGATTGTTTGTATTGTATGAGATGCCTTGTATTGATTGTTATCTCTGGACTGTAATATTCTGTCCTGTGAATTGAGCTGTATGTAATTTAATTATTTATTCATTTTTGTCTACGATACATTTATCTGTGAATCTGTGAATAAAGATAAGCGTTTTAGGAATATACCGCTTATCGATATTGTATTTGAATCTATGATGATTGATGTTGTTGCACTACTCTGTAAAACCCCTAGACTACACTATACACACACAAATATGGATTGCACGAGGAAATTGGTTAACGTCACAGCTATTTAATGATTGTAAAGATTGAATTTTTGAATCCAAAATAGTTTTGGAAATGGAATTGAAAGCTTTTGGAAAGGAGTTTTGAAGATAAAAGTTATTTTGAATAACTTAATTAAGTTTTGAAATTTAAATAATTTGATTTAAATTGAATTCGAAATTTGAAATTGAATTCTATGTTTGTAAACTATGATTTAAAAATATTATATAAGTTATAAATGTGTTTATATGGGTTTAAACCATTTTTAAAAGTATTGTTTTGGGAATTTGAATTTAACCAAAGGACTTTAACTTATATAATGTAATCGAATTTTTCCGAAACGAAAACTATTTATTTTCAAATAATAAAAGCTTTCATATAAGGAAATAATTTCCAATTTGTGTTAAAGGGATTTCAAATTTGAAATGTAATGGTTTTTCAAGTTATGAATGAATCTTTGGAAACGGGTTTGAAAGCTATGAATTAAATCTTTGATTTAAAGATTGGATGAGTTAATCCAATTTGAATGGAAATTATTTTGAAAACTGTGAATGAATCTTGGTTGAAAAATGGGTGTACTTTGTGAAATGAATCTTTTTGTTTTAAGATTTGAAAAATGGTAATTTGTTTAAACCATATGAAAAGAAAGTTTTAGATTTTAAAGTTGTGACTTGACTGAAATCCCATATCCGTTATTTTATAAAATATTGCGCTCATTATTCGGTTTAGCCGGGAGAGGACCTTATGCCATATAACCCATTTCTAATAATGATACGACGTATATGGATAGCATTTGAAGACCGGTGGTGAAGACCAGATATTTTCGAAAGCGAAAGGATAGCTCGTCGAATGTCTCTGCACCGGCTGATCCCTGGTATAGAGATTTGATCAGCCTTTGTGATGGGAAGTCCGGACGTGATTAGGGATTATCCGGATTTGCAAGCACTTCTTTGTGAAGTGCCTTCAGTTCTTTTTGAACCCGGAACATACTTGTATGGATGTATGTCTGACATTACACTTTGAGGTGTAAAGCTGGCTTCTATCAAACACATTTCTGTTTGGTGGCGGAAATTATTCTCTTAGCTTAACACCCTTCTCTGAGACGTACGAGCTCAGAGGTTATGTAGTTGATGGTTCCTAGTGATACATTCCCAATTTGGTAATGTGGCATACGAAGTGCTGCTGATCATTTGTTGATCAAAGCATGGCTTTGTGAAAAGCGTAGCTTTGTGGACTAAAGGTGGTATCATGGTCGAAACAGGAATTTTGCGGCAAGGTTGCAGGGGTCGTGCCGCTAGGTTATGTCCATTTCTTCTGGATTAAAGGTGGTATCATGGTCGGGAGCCCAGATATTTACCTATGTGGTTGCTACATACTTATTGTTGTGTGGTTGTTGGTTGGGGGCCCCTCGGATAACGGTTGCGAAAGATCGGGGATGGCATATCTTAGTTGTTACTCCCGGGAAGGGAGTACACCAGCCTTATGTTAGCAGAGAGCCGGGTAGGTTCTTAGGGACGTCCCTCCAGAGGCATTCCATTTAGTAAGAAAGTTCCTTAGCCTGACCATTTGTTGGAAATTCAAACAAAACAATACAAGCCCTGTACGGTTTTAGTTGTATAACCTGCCATGGAATGTGGCGGTAACCTGCTATTGAACATCGTAGCTATAGTAGGCATACGACAAAATGTGGTATGCTAGCTAAGATTAATATTATACTTTCCAAAGGTTTTCTACATTATGCACTAATAATAATATCAAATGTTTCCACGTATCAAGCATTTTTGACTGTCAAAAGGAGAAATCTCCTTCAAGTGTGCGCTTGCATAGTGTGTGTGGCGGGAGGCCTTATGGCAGTTTCATTTTCCTAAAAGCATTGCGGATTTCAACTTTTAAAATCTTTAGTTGTTTGTTTTAAAGACAAAACTGTTTTTTTTTACTCATACCAGTCCCATGACTGACCCGGAGTTTATTGTTCCCTTCTTAAACTCTGGGTGCCCATAATTTTCCACACGGACAATCTAGAGTTGGGTTTTTCAGATAATCGAATAGTAGGTGTAGATTCGATAGCATTCAATCTTTGGATTTTGGCAATCGCATTTTGGATCGAGTTGCTTCACTTCAGCATTGTTGTTGGATCAAGCTTGTTGAATGGGAGTTCTTTAAGCTTTTGGTTTTGGATGTGAAAGTCTTCGAATATTTGGAGTTTGGCATTGAAGACATTGTCTTTCCGCTGCTATTATCTTGTATCTATCATTGATATATAGATAGTCATTTGTATTTGATGTTTAGTTGTATCAGATATTGTATTCATTGCTGTATCAAATGATATATTCGTTCTTTCTTCCGCTGTGTTATTATACTCATTGTGTTATAAGCTCCGACGAGCCAAATTCAACGTTTGAATCTATGGCATTCGAGTACAAGTGAAGCACGGGTGCTAATTTTCGAAGGTCGAGTCAGGATCGTTATAAATCCTCTTAATAAATTTCTTTTATTTATGAAGCTTCTTTACTTAAATTCCAAACCCATTTACAAAATTCTTTATACATCACTAAGTCAAATATACAAAATTCTTTTATAATATTAAAACCATTTATATATCTCTTTATAAATATCCAAAATTATTTACAAAACTTCCTTTATAAATATCCAAAATTATTTATAGAACTTTCTTATAAATATTCTTTATTTAAAACAAAGCTCCTTTAATAAAGTCATTTAATAAAGTCCTTTTGATAGACAAAACGATTATGTAAAATAACTTTACCAAAATAATTAATTAACTTGAAAACATTATTAAAAGAATGATTGATGTCATAAATCAGAAAGAAGCTTAGTAACTATAACAGTTCTCATTTAACTGAGTTTACTTTTCAAGTTATAACATGGGTATTTGCATAATAAGCAGATATATAAGGGAATCAGCTGACAATAAACAAGTCAATATATATGTAAGATGTCCAAGTTACTATAATAAAAGACATGGATTTGTTTTGTTAAGCACATATCTAAGTTAATATAATAGCTAAATGAGTTTTTATTTTGCTTAAATAGATGTCCACATAATCTACTTGGGAAATTATGGCAGAACTGTGATTTATTTTACTAAACAAATATCAAATACAAGTTAATTACCAGAATGGTGATTTATTCTTCTATAGATGTCCAAACAGTTCAATCAATCAATATTATGACGCATTCAAAGTTATTTGTCAACTTAATGTATCGACATTTGAATCCCTTGTGCTCGAAACTATCCTTTGTAAAAGAATTCCCTTTTTAAATAAATTGATTCTTGGAAAATTAAAGGATTTAAAACTTAAATACCCCATTAAAATAATTAATTATAAGTTAAACCCTTATTAAATCATAATTAATCTTTATTAAATCTTAAATTAATTAAATAAATAAATTAATAATTAATTAAACCTTTAAGTAAATGATTATATAATAATTAATTATTAAATAAAATATTAAACACTAATTAATCCTTTATTAATTATTAAGTAATCTTTTAAACCTTAATTAATAATGTAATTAATCTCAATTAAAGAATCTTGAACTAAGTCTTAAATAATAAATTAAACCTTTAATAAGTAATTTATAAATTAAAACCTTAATTAATTTAAAGTTGAACACATGGTTAATAATTAACCCTATATTTATTAGTAATTAATTAAAAGTAAATCACATACTTAAATTATAACTAATTGAAAATTAGTCATACTTAATAATCGATTAATTAAAAGTAATCTTATCCTTAAAAAGGTAATTAATTAGTAACTAATCTTCGCTTAATTAAAGTTAGTAAACCTTATTAACACTTAATTAATTAATAATTATTTAAAGTTAAGTAATTAATTATTAATTGTTAAATCCTTAATTAAGTTTTAACAACATTATTATAAGGCATGTAAAACATTTACAGAATAATTTTAAGTATAAAATTTAAATTTGAAAATTTTGAATTTTTAAAGCGAAACTGCATCTGCGATAACTTGAGAACTAATTTTGCATATACAATAACCTTTAAAACTCTTATCCTTCACTTTAACTTGCTTTACTAACTTAGTATAAAAATTTGAAAAAAAATTAAAGGTTAGTACTTTTTATTAGAAAACAAATTAAGTAAACCACTTGACTTAAGGGATCTCCACGTCACCTTATCAAGTACAAGTGCTAATCTTTCATAGTATTCACAAGTTGATACATCCATAAATATCTCACAATCCAAACATAAGTAAAAGATATAATTTTATAACCATAACAACACTTATTAGGCTTTGCTATAAAGTCTAGCCTAAAAGTCAACCACACCACATATTTAATCACATATAAGCAACATGCATACATCTAACGACATTATAATCCGGCCAAACAACCAAAATATTGCATAACAAACATAACAAAATATAAAGTTAAAATGTTTCCAAAATATAAGAGAGTTTACTCACCAAATCATTTTAGAAACTTGAAATAAATTTTAAACTTGTAAAGCTTGGAAACCAACAAAAATCAACTTGATAAGGGTCATTTTCTCCTTGGTTTTTGGACATGTTACACTCGGATTTTGGTAAAGTTGTCGGCAGGAAAGTTTTAGGAAATTCTTTACTCTAAAATTATAAAAATGAAAACACTTAATTATGATTTAGTTTGAAGAAGATATGGTCGAAATAAGAAGGACCATTTCCGGACATGGATCGCTGAGTCCAAAAACACTTTGCAAATAAACAAGATTTTGACATAGCTGGACCAAGAATTTGAAAACGTGATATGCACAAAAGTTGTAGCCACTAAAATTTGTCAAAGTTTGATAAAAGAAAATCTCTATTTGGTTAAAGAATGAGGAAGTTATGACAGAATGAAGAGAAGGCAAAAATGAGGAAATGAAAGGAGTATTTATAAGCAAGAAACAAATCAAATTACCTAAACATCCTTAATCATTTACCCTCCACCTCCTTTTGCCATCTCACCATGCTCCTATTCCCCCATGTACTTCAGCCCGTAAGCTTGTCCCCTCTTCCCTTTGCTTCGCCAACATGAAGTTAATGCATGTGTACTTATGACTATACATGTTTTTTAAGGAACTTCATGGAATATTTGTCACGAACTGATTTTCCTTACCCTTTGAATCGACAATAAACCACACATGTCCAACTCAAATTGCATGAAAAAACGGAACAAGAAGGGTAATAAAGAAAATAGATAGAACAGAATCTCACATGAATGGAATAACATATAATATTGAATAAATATCTTTACAGTGGAAAACTTTTAAAATACATATATCAGAGTCTAACCTAAATTCAGTTTGGACAGTTATAAACATATGTCCTTACAATTGCAGACAAACATCAAAAAAAGACAAATTGACAGCAACGGATAATAGAATGTGTCATACGTATATATGAATATCTCCAGCACTCCTTTGGAAACTCCAACCATCTTTAACTGAACCTGAAACGACTCAGATCTGACCCAAGTATTTAAAATAACTGGAATAAGCTTGATAAACCAGCGTGAGAAAAACTCAATAATAAATGACAGTGCCATATATCAACCTTTGAATAAAATCCTTTGAAAAAAGAGTATCTCATAAGACCACGCACACATAAACACGGATGGGTTTTTGTCTTTTGTAACTAAAACACTATAATATCAAAAAAATTGATATTATTTCTAATGACATTCTTTGAAAAAATTTGCAATTAAACTTATTAATCTTATCCAAAATGGTTACCAATATAGCAATTCGAGGTTATTCATTATGCCAGTACAAACAAAACCGCAGGTTCTTATTGGAGAATGGATTTCCATACAAATGACCAGGTGAAGGGACTATCTTCCGGCAGTACATCTCTAGAGGAAATGTACCGAGGACCATCACAAAGGATCCTCTACCAACACAAGACCGGCCTATCTCTATAACTGGATAGTACCAAATATACCATCCCCCGGTCGTTACCGACCTTTAACTAAGCGTACGCTAGCATACAAACCACATTAATTTACATTTCTAACATCATAGTGGGAAGAAATATATCTAGAAGGGAATGATCATACCCTAATTAAGAATGACCCACTTAGTCTTGCTGCATCTAACCATGTTTTGCTCATTTTCGGTTGATGGGGCTCGAGGCAACGATTGCCTTTTCACATAGCACATCTTCTTTCACTTTAAATGCCACATTGCCATTCCACATTCACACCACTGATTTCTACAAACATATAACTTCCTCAGCTCGTATGTGTCTAGAATGGGTGTTAAGCTAAGAAAAGGTATCTTCTCTGCCACCGACTGATATACTTTTATAAAGACTACTCATTGTGATTTAGAATGCAAGGTAAGGCAGTCATCCATACAAGTTTGTTCTGGGACCAAACGAGACCGAAGGAACTTTCCTTGGCCATTGCTAGGCAAGAATCCCTTATGGTTTTGAGGCTTTTCATAACAAAAAGACCACTGCTACAATATAGTGAATCGGGAGTTTATCTCCAATTAATCAACAAGTAGTCCCTCGTTATTATTCGTCGCAATATCTCCATCTTCAAACATCTTCAATCTTCGAACACATAAACTGGTTCGAAGTGGTTTTTGGATAGGAATCACCTAAATTTGACCCCAGTTCCTTCGAAATCCAATTATAAGTAATAAGTGAATATGAGTATACAAGATTTATTAAGTCTCTTTTCACTTTAATTCTTCTTGGATGATTTTGATATCTTTTTCTTTATCTTAGAGTAACTCTACGTAATTCATTCTTTTTCTTTGGTTAATATTTCAAATTTCCTCACTTAAATCTGTTATTTAAGACATCATTTACAGCAAACCCTCAATCAATCTTAGCAAACATTATTGAGTAAATAGAATCATAGAAATCATTCTAATTTTAATCAATATCAATTTCTATATTCAAAAAGTGCTATGGGCGCAATAATGGTGAAACCACCCTTTAGATTCCACGAATAGGACGAGTTCCCTCTTCGAATTTCAGTATCAAATATAAGAAGATTATTTCTATGCAATCTAAGTTGTACTTTATTCATTTTGGAGATTGCTTAAATTTTGGATAATACTAATCTTCTTTTATTTTCGGAAACTTAGTATAATCTTTAAGAGCATTCGAGCTTTACTTTCGATCTGTTCCACCTCTCGCCTAAGAAAAGAAAACATAGGCCAGGTAAGTTTAGGGTACTGGTCGCTTCATCCCTAACCTTAATTAAATACCTTGTTTTATCTTCACAGATCTCACAAGCGGGACAAATGTACTAGTCGTTTCCGCATACTCAATTATCATCTTTGTTTTGGAATTGATTATATAGATTTCAAATTCTCTTTTAAAACACCTAATTTTCCTTTTAAAAACATTCATAATTGATTCCAGGAAAAATCATCACATTTAAACTCATATTCAAAAAGTTATAGAATTCGCAGCATAAAAGTGCTTTGGAGAGTGCTATATAATCTTATTTGATTTAAACAACATTTAAACATTTGATAATTCATATTTTCCAATTCAAATCTCTTCTAAGTGATTTAAATAGATTTATCAAATTTATTCCACATTTTTCTATAAATAAAATCGTCCATTTAAACAGGTTTCCCGTTATGGTCACTTAACTCTAGTAGCGCAATTCTTCTAGAAATTTGATTTGGATGTATTTAAAAATCAACTCAATGAAATTTTGATTTTCTTTCTTCGTTTAGAAGATATAGATATAATAGTTCGTAATTTTCTTGTTTCAAAGAATTCCGAGCTATATTCCATCCTGTATGCTTATTTGAACTCTTCGGCACGAAATCCTGAACTACCGTTGCGCGAAGCACCTAGTTTAAACTCGTTTTTCAATATTTGAAATAATCCATTCGAATTGAATTTTATCACTTATAAAATCATTACAAATCATTTGAAATCAATATTTCCACATTTTAAAGTGTTTAAAATGTATTTTCACTATTCCCATATTGTAATATTATTTTATTACTGTTATTTTGACATTATATTTTAAATTTTAAATTTTAATTTCAATTCAATTTCAGTTCTAACTTCAAATTAGACTCAATTAAAAATTATATTTCAAATCTAATTTCAATTTAAACTTAAATTTCAACCTTAATTTCAAATTCAATTTTCAAAATCGATTTCAAACTCAATTTCACTATTCATCTTAATTTCAATTTCGATTTCACTATCCTTTTTAATCCTATTTCACTTCAAATTTCAAAAAAAAACTATTTCCACTTTAATTTAAATTCTACTTGAAAAGAGACTTATTTTTCCAAAGTATGTAATATCACTAAATTAAGGTCTTGTTTATTTAATTTAACTTTTCAAAAATAAACCTAATTTGTCTTTAGTGCTAAATGTAACGTGCTTTAAAGGTAAGTAAAGTTGTTATTATATGTTATAAAGTGTCCAAATTTATCCAACTTTGCGACAACTTGTTACGATTGAAAATGGTGTTTTTTATTGACAAATATATAGTCAAGATTTGACGTTTTTGTTAAACTATATTTTGATGTAAACCAAAGTTAAAAATTAACTTCTTACTTCTTTTAAATAAATTAAA
The DNA here is from genome assembly GCA_030765085.1 of Allium cepa. Classification (NCBI taxonomy): domain Eukaryota; kingdom Viridiplantae; phylum Streptophyta; class Magnoliopsida; order Asparagales; family Amaryllidaceae; genus Allium; species Allium cepa. The sequence continues at coordinate 377,715,556 of CM060931.1, forward strand.
ATATGTTTATTCATATTATAAAACTATGTTTAAACAATATCAAAATCTCTAATTTAAAGTGTATGTAAAACTGACAAAATGCGATAAAATTTGGTTTTTTTTGAACGATTTTTAATATACTTTTAAATCTTTTAATATATTTTTATTATCTTTATTTGATGTTTTTAATATGACTTACCTTCTCAAATAAATATTTAAACTATTGATTTAAGCCTTTATTTATTTTCAACAAAATATAACTTTTGCTTATTTATTCTAAAATCCAAATTTATACTTTTAAATTAGAAAACATAAGAATAATAATGTCTCTATTATTATTTACCATACATAATTTATTTATTTAAGTTTTAAATTCTTTTAAATTTAAAGTAAACAAAAATCTCTCATTTGGAAGTAGCAAAATTATGGGTCCTTACATTCTCCCTTACTTAAAAGCATTTCATCCTCGAAATGAAAGTTAGATAAAGGAATTTATCTCATACTCGTATCCTCATACATTTTGACTTATTTAAACTAATGAAAGAAAAATTCTGTATAAAAAGATGGTCAATATCATAACAATACGGAAGCAATTGATACCAATCATGCATATAGAAATTCTCCACACTAACATGAGTACTTATCACGTACTTAAGGTTATATATATACATACATCAAGTCTTCTATCCTACCCATCTAATGCATACTGCACATTAAGTATATATAACAACCAAACAAGACTATACATCCAAAAAACACCAAACTGATATTCTATCAACGTAAATGAATATATCCACATAACTCATCCCTTGACTTGAGCATGTACTATACCTGAGGTGTATATATATACACACACATATCAAAACATAAGTCGAACCCCTATATCATAGTGCCTATAAGATAACTATCCAACTACTACGTAGACATACCAAAAAAAACATACTATATGTGATATTTGATTCGATCTATTTTTCAAATCCACAATTTTACATTTGAACTAGTATCAATCCCCCGATTTTCTAGTGCATACTTTGATCAGACTTCTTGATCACAAACCATTGCTTTCCTTGTATAGCTCTCCACTATGATTGAAAACTCGAGTACATAACCATAAACCTTTATCAATATTCGCCATCAAGAATCGAGTGATAAATCCTTTTTTTGGACTGGTTAAAGACCTCAAAGTTCTGTATTAAAATCTTATATCAAAATTTTGAGTGCCGAAATGATTTACGTATAACTTATGTATTTATTCAGATTCATTTTTACCTAATATCTATCTTCAAAATTCCTATTAATCTAAGTTTATTTCACAACCATTTACTTTTTACTAAATCCATTATCGCTTAAGCATACAAATATAAGTTAAATTTGTATAATATATCTTTATTTCCTAAGAATATATATACATATCCCCAAACTTCAACTGATATTACTTCGATTAGGGTTTTTAAAAAATGTGGAATTCTACTATTATCTCAAATTAATAAGTTATAAAACTTAATACTTAGTTTTATTTATCTAAGGCCTTAATTAAGTTAATATTATTTATCTTATCCATATATTGATAAGACAACTTTGCTAAGTGTACATCTTTTTCTTACTAATTCTACAACTATCTACTCAATTATTTACTTATCCATTTCTAATTAAATTTCTTAACCCATTAAATACCTTATAGTCAAACTGTGAAATTTACTTCACATGATATTTGTTATTCATCCATTTTCATCCAACAATTAACCTACTAACCATATTAGTCAAAACTATCCACTTCTAATCTTACTTCATTTTGAATTACAAATATTGCCCTAAATCTATCACTAATTCAAAATTTTATATTAGGATGATATTTCTTATATCTCATGATCCTAAATTTCACCTTGATTTTAACCTAATCAAAGTGTCTAAATTTCAAATTATCGTATCTCCTTTATAAATTATAGAACTTACCCTTTTATATTATATTTACCCGAAATCTCAATTTCAGCTTATCTTTTTTTTATCTTATTGATAAGAATTTTTCTAATTGTGTATCTTCTTCTTACTTTCTCCAATTACAACTTATAGCTTCAATATTATCATCAAATTTCGTGAATTTTACTTCACAAGATATTTGTACTAAGCTTTTTAATCTGTCAATTTGATGATCATTAAATCATTATTTCTTAATTACCAAATGTCTAGGGGTATATGATTAAATTTCTAAATTCTAATTTTCAACTAATTGATTCTATATGGAATATCCTATAATCAAATCGTGCAATTCTAATCACAAGATATTCGCATTTTAGTTTTACTACGCCAAATTACGAACAATCCTTAATTTCTAACCCAATAATAATAATAATTCCTCCTTTACTACCTTCAAAACATATAATTAAGTAAAATTATTTCATTTACCAACTTCTTTAAAACAAAACATTTTTATAAAATTAACAAACATGCGCTCATATATATAATACTCTCATAACTCATTCTAGGGTGTTACTAACTCTATCTTTAATGAGTTACTTATCCTAGGATTTCCTAATCATATCTTTAATGAGTCTTTACTTAACAAAGCCAAAGTTCTTGCTTAACCTTCAGCTCTGACACCAGATGTAATGAACGAGTTTTTCGAACCCGCCTTGGAAGGCTTTTCAACCGTCCCACTACCTACTGCTTTTCAATATGGAGGCACTACTTCTTTTCAACATGGAGATAACTACATGTGGTACCTCGGATCTGCTTTTATGGAAAGCCTCTCGACTATCAACTAACCCTTTCACACTAAGGACATGTAGGGGTAAGAGTCTAAGCTTCATCACTGTCATAAAGTGAGAACCCCTATCAAGCTGAACATAATCAAGCAAAACCAATACCGGCTCCTTCGAAATCCAGTTATCGATAAAAAGTGAATATGGGTATACATGATTTATTAAGTTTCATTTCACTTTAATTCTAGTTGAATGATTTCGAATCTCTTTCCTTTGTCTTAAAGTAATTCTATGTAATTCATTCCTTTTCTTTGGATAATATTTCAAATTTCGTAACTTTACTCTGTTATTTAAGATATCGTTTACCATAAATTCAAAAATCAATATTAGCAAACATTATTGAGTAAATACGATCATAGAAATCATTCTAATTAAAATCAATATCAATTTGTGCATTCAAAAAGTGCTACGGGCGGAATAACGGGAAATCACCTTTTAAATTCCATGAATATGACGAGTTCCCTCTTCGAATTTTAATACCAAATATAAGAAGATTATTTCTATGCAATCCACGTTCTAGTTTATTCATTTTGGAGATTGCTTAAATCTTGGATAATACAAACCTTCTTTTATTTTGGAAAACTTAATATAATCTTTTTAGAGCATCCGAGCTTTCCTTTCAATCTGTTCGACCCCTCGTCTAAGAAAAGTAATCATAGGGCAGGTAAGTTCAGGGCACTGGTTGCTCCATCCCTAACCTAAGTTAAACACCTTGTTTTATCTTTCCAGATCTCACAAGCGGACAAATGTACTAATCGTTTCCACATATTTAGTTTTCAGCTTTGTTTTAGAATTGATTATAAAGATTTCTAATTCACTTTTAAAACATTTAATTTTTCTTTTAAAAACATTCACAATTGATTTTAGGAAAAATCGTTACATTCGAACTCATATTCAAAAATTTATAGAATTCGCAGCATGAATGTGCCGCGAAAAGTGTTATATAAGCTTATTTGATTCGAACAAGTTTTAAAAATTTGATAATTCATATTTTCCAATCCAAATCTCTTCTAAATTATTTAAGTAGATTTATCAAATTTATTGCACATTTTTCTCTAATTAAAAACGTCCATTTAAACAGATTTTCCGTAATGGTCACTTAACAGCACTAGCGTGATTTTTCTAGAAAATTGATTTGGATATATTTCAAAATCCACTCAACGAAATTTTGATTTTTCTTTCTTCATTTAGATGATATGGATATAATTGTTCTGAATTTTCTTATTTCGAAGAATTCCGAGCTATATTCCACTCTATACACTCATTTGAACTTATTGGCGCAAAATCGTGAACTACTGTTGCGCGACGCATCTAGTTTTAACTCTTTTTTAAATATTTTAAATAATCTATTAGAATTTAATTTTATCATTTACTAAATCATTACAAATCATTTTAAATCCATATTTCCATACTTTAAAGTATTTAAAATGTATTTTCACTATTCTCATATTATAATATTATTTTATTCCTTTTATTTCAATATTAAATTTTAAACTGCAATTTCAATTCTAACTTCAAATTAAACTTAACTAAAATTTAGATTTAAAATCTAATTTCAATTTAAATTTAAATTTCAATCTCAATTTTCAAAATCGATTTCAATTTCAATTTCACTATTCATCTAAATTTCGATTTCATTATCCTTTTTAATCATGTTTCACTTCAAATTTTAAATTCTCTTTTGTTTCCACTTTAATTTAAATTCTAATTGAAAAGAGCCTTATTTTTCCAAAGTATGTAATATCACAAAATTAGGGTCTTATCTAATAAAGGGAATACTTAATCAAAATGAGCATAACCAAGTTTAACATTTATTACTAACATAATACGGTCATACACAAACTAATATGATAAATAATCATAAGCATAAACACTTGCAACTATTCAAACATAACACAAACATATCTAACATCCATAACAACATTTCAAATGAGTGTATACTTGCATATGTAATAAGATGATTATGATAAAAAATCAAAATACGATCTTTTAAAAGCGGTGAAAATTTTCTCACCTTCATTTCCACTCCGTCAATCTTTTACGTAATATACGTATCTCTCGAGCTAACGTGCTATTTCCAAGTCATGAATTTTTCCTTTTCCTTCTCCTTTTCTTTTCTTTCTTTTCTTTTCTTTATTTTCTTTATATGGTCATGGGTTTTTGGAAGGGGTATGGAGTGTAAGCCTAGGGTAGCTTGGGTAGATAGCTTTGGGTAGGCGGGTAAGTGGGGTAGGCATGTGTTTTGAGGTGGGTAGGTAGGGTATTTGGCTCGACCATGGTGTGTAGGGGGGTGTGTGGTATGGGAGTGTGTGCGGGCTTGGGTAGGTGGAAAGGAGGAGGTGTATGGTTGTGTGGCTTCGACTAGAAGCTTGGTCGTAGGTATTTGAGGCGTATAGGCTTGGGTAGAGGGTTTTAGGTAGAGGGCATGGCCAAGTAGAGGTCGGTGGAGCTCGAGTTAGGGTGATGTTGAGGTGGAGGAAGAAAAATGGAGAGAGAGTGAAAAGAAGTTTATAGTTTGTAGAATGAAAAATGAAGTGAAAAATGAAGGGATTTGAGCTTGTATTTATAAGTGGAAATTTTAGTGGCAAATGACATTAATACCTCTTCATTTTTACATTTAAATATACACTTTCCTTTTACATGAAAAGAGAGATTGGATGGTATTAAATGTGATTTTAAGAAAAGAAATGATTACTTATTATTGTTTAATTTAAATATACAAAAGGAGGGTAGACTTTTCATTGATTTGATATGCATTTATGGGTTTTAGGAAGTGTATAAGTTTAATAATAAGAGATGTCATCATTTTTATGCTTACTAATACTTTAAACATTTAACTTAGCTCCTTTCCTATGCATATATATATATATATATATATATATATATATATATATATATATCATCTCTTAATGAGATATGATATAAGGAAATGATGTGATTTATTAAAGTTTTAATTAAATTCAAATTTGTCAAATCATGTCTTTTTAATTAATTTATTTAATTTAACTTTTCAAAAGTAAGCCTCTTTTGTCTTTTAGTGATAAATGTAATGTGTTTTAAAAGTATGTAAAGTTGTTATTATATGTTATAATGTGATCACATTTATCCAACGTTGCGACAACTTGTTATGATTAAAAACAGTGTTTTTTGTTGACAAATTTTACAGTCAAGATTTAACGTTTAAACCATATATTAATGTAAACCAAAAGTTAAAAACGAACTTCTTACCTTTTTTTACATAAATTAAAACATGTTTATTCATATTATAAAGCCTTATTTAAATAATATCAAAATCTCTAATTTTACAGCGTACGTAAAATTGACAAAATGCGCCAAAATTTGGTTATTGTTGTAAAACGATTATGAATATACTTTAAATATTTTAATATATTTTTATTATCTTTATTAGATGATTATAATAATATTTATCTATTCAAATAAATATTTAAAACTATTTATTTAAGCCTTTATTTATTTTTAACAAGACTTAACTTTTACTGATTTATTCTAAAATCCAAATTTATACTTTTTAATTAGTAATCATAAGAAAAAATAATTTCTCTATTAATATTTACTGTAACGTTTCGGATTTTGCCCGCTCAAAAATCGACATCCATACTTCATATCGTATTCGAATGTCATAGATTCGACCGTTCAAATCCGATTCGCCGGAGCTTATAACAATCATTAAGTAAACAACACAGCGGAATAAAAGAATAATACGTTGATATACAGCTTTGATACAATATCTGATACAACAGATGATCCAATAGATATCAATATACATCAGAGATATGATACAATAAAACAGCAGCGGAAAGAAAATAGATAACATCTAGCAGCGGAACAAATAACTCTAAAATAGTCTTCAAGGAAGAACTCCAAAAATAACTGCAACTCCATTTCCAAGAACCAATCCAGCAATAGCTCGAACTCCTAATAACGATGCACCAAGACGAGCAAGACTGGTGCGATCCAAAGACTGAACTAACTCTAGATAATCTACTAAACCTGACTATCTGAAAAACCCAACTCTAGACTGCTCGTGTAGAAAATAATGAGCACCCAGAGTTTAGGAAAGAAACAATAAACTCCGGATCAGTCGTGGGACTGGTGTGAGCAACAAAAACAGTTTATCTTTTAAAACATTCAATAAAAGATTTTCAAAGTCAATTCGCAATGCTTTTTAAAAATGAGACTACCATAAGGCCTCCCGCACACACACACAATGCAAACGCAGAATCGGAGGAGATTTCTCCTTATGATAGTCAAAGATGCTTGATACGCATTAAAAAGAAACATTTGATATTATTACTAGTGCATAGTGTAGGAAAAATTTATTTCGAAAATAAAGATATAAATCTTAGCCAGCATAGACATTTCGAACTATGCCTACTATAGCTACCATCTAAACAGTGGTGACCACCATAAGTAAATGGCAGGTTCTACAACTAAAACCGTACAGGGTTTCGTATTGGGAATTGGATTTCCAACAAATAGTCAGGCCAAGGAACTTCCCATTGCCACATGAGAATGCCTCTGGAAGGACATCCCCGAGAACCAAACCGGATCTCTGCCAACACAAGGCCGGGTTACCCCTAACTGAGTAACAACTGACCGAATATGCCATCCCCCGGTCCTTTGGGACCTTTCACCGAGCGCTCGTAATCAATTCACACAATCATAAAGTGTTTTCAACATGAGTAAGTATTTGGGCTCCATACCATGATACCACCCTTTTCCAGAAGGAAATGCACATACCCTTAAGGGCGCTACCCCTCATAACCTTGCCGCATCTTTCCTGTTTTGACCATTTCCGGGGTGTGAGGCTCGACGAAGTCTCGTCCACAAAAACACACTTTATACAAAAGCCGTGCTTTGGGTCAACAAATGATCATAGAAATGATCACAAAGATAAACGATCAAACAAATGATCCTATCACAAATGATCAACACTATGATCATTTCACAGCAACACTCAGCATGTCACATTACCAAATTGGGAATATATCGCTGATAACCATCAACTATATAATCTCTGAGCTCGTACGTCTCAGAAAAGGGTGTTAAGCTAAGAGAATAAATTCTCCGCCACCAACAGAAATATATTTGAAAGAAATCAGCTTTATATCTCAATTTGTAATGTCAGACATACAATCCATACAAGTCTGTTCCGGGATCGAACAGAACCGAAGGCACTTACAAAGAAGTCCTTGCAATCCGGATATTCACAATCCCGATCGGATTTCCCATCACTTAGGGAGTTTCTATACCGGCGCGACTCGGTGCAGAAACAATCGATAGGTCATCCTATCGCTTTCGCAAATACCCGGTCTTCATCACCGGTCTTCAAATGCTATCCATAACGACGTATCACATATTCGGAATGGGTTATACGACACAAAGGTCCTTTCCCGGCTAAACCGAATAGTGAGCACGATATTTCAAAAACAAATGGATAATGGGATTTCAATTAAGTCACAACTTATTACCCAAAACTTTTCTTCAAATGGCTTAACAAATTACCATTTTCAATCTTTAAATAAAAAGATTCATTTTCACAACCTTTAACGGTTTAAACAATTTTCACATTTTAATCTTTTAAACAAAAGATTCATTCACAGATTTTTCAAATCAATTTTCATTTCAATTTAACTCGTTAAATCTTCAAATCAAAGATTTAACTTATAGCTTTCAAAACAATTTCATTTCGAATGGTTTAAATAAATCATCATTTTAAATCTGTTAAAAATAAGCAGATTTAATTCATAGCTTTCAAAAAGAATTCATTCATAACTTGGAAAACCATTTTTCAACTCAATCTTGAAATTCCTTTAATTAACTGGAATTTCATTTCTTATCTGAAAGCTTTTTATTCTTTTTAAAACAACAGTTTTCATTTTGAAATTTTGGTTCATCTATACGAGTTAAAGTTCTTTGGTTAAATCCAAATTCTCAAAATTATACTTTTAAAATGGTTTAACTTCATATAAACACATTTATAACATTTTTAACCGTAATTTCCAAACATGGAATTCAATTTCCAAATTTTTTTTTGAATTCAAATTCAAATGAAAGTATTTAAATTGGAGATTTTTACCGAGTTATTCAAAATAGCTTTTATCTGTGAAAACCTTTTTCAAAAGCTTTAACGTTCAATCCAAATCCATTTTCAAAATCAATTTGAAATTAAAACTTTAATTTCAAAAACATTAAATTTAAATTATCTGTGACTTAACCAATTTCCTCATGAAATCCATATTTGTGTGTGTATGGTGTGGTCCAGGGTTTAACACAATAGTGCAACATCATTCAATCATCATAGATCAAAACACAGAAATATAGTTGATAAGCGATATGAACTATAACGCTCATCTTCCATTCACAGATCACAGATATATAAAGGTCACCGATAATAAATTACAGGTCATAACACAAATCAGGATATATCACAAATCATCACATATCAGATAGGATAATCAGTTCAATTCGCATTCAGTAAAATCCAAACATTCATAAATAAGGTCGGTTAATTGTCTGATAAATTCAAATCAGATAAGTCATCAATCGTAGTTAATTAACATAAATTAATTTCAAATCATTTGATATAAATTAATTTATCAAATACTTCAAATAAATTGAATTATTCTTAATTAATAAATTAATTAGATTAACCTTAAAGTTGATTTCCTAATCTTTTAACCTTAATTTCAAATTCATTTAAGAAATTAAACCTATAATCATTTTCATTAGTTAATTAACCTTTGACTTATATTGGTTAATCTCAAATTAATTACTTAATTAATTTATTACATTTTCCTTGAATTAATTATTGCTTAATCACTTGATTAATCAACTTTAACCGTATTTTATAAAAATTTACTAACTATAAATAATCCATTAATTAATCCTATCTAATTAATGATTTCTTGATTAAAATTAATTAATTCTTGATTTATTCACTTAAACCTTTAATTTATCAAATTAAACCCTTACTTTCTTAATTAATTAAATCCAAATCATTAATTAATTTAGCTTAACATTTTAATGAACTATCTTTGAGATAAAATCATAATTTTTATAATTGATTCAATTATCATTTCTCAAACACTTTTGAAAACATTTTGTTTCAAATTCACTTTTAAATTCCATTTCAAACTATTTGAATTTAAAACAACTACAAATTTAACTTTGCAATTTTAATCTATTTTAAATTCAAAATTTTCTCATACATTCAATTGCTTTTAAATTAACTTTTTTTTAACAATGTAAATTCAGATTTTTAAAATAGATAAATTATTTAACTTGTAAATTCAAGTTTTAAACATTTGATAACTTGTTTTAAAACCTTGTTTCAAATTCCAAATTTTATTTTTCAATTTTAAGATTCAAAAGTTTCATCTCAAATTTTACTTTAACTTTGAATTCAAATGTTGTTTAAAACCTAGATCAAATTCTGAATTTAAATTTCAAAACACTGTTTACATCCTGCTTTAAAAATTTGAACTGAGTTTTTAAACCTGAAACAGTCAGGTTTGCGAAAACCTGAAATGTTCCACTGTCTCGAGCCAACACAAACTAGCTTCGAGTCCAACTCTCAACTACTTCGAGTGAATACCCAAGTTGCTCGAGACAAATCTCGAGTCTTTTCCCTGCTTCATCCCCTTTACCCCAGACTTCCCAAACTCACTGATACGAACGCGCCACGTGCACGTGTACAACGCCGCTGGAGACCTTCCGGCAACGCCACTACGTCGAACAAGTCGACGCTTTCCCACGTGCAGATCTCCGACCATCAGAACCTCCATCTTCATCGCGTATTCGAATTCAAGTGTCAAGTCAAACCTGGAACCCATGAACTGGAACCACCACCAATCCCTGGAAAAATCTCGTCCCCGCCGCCTCGTCCACCAGTGGCCATGAATTTCCAACCACGGCTTCACTTGACACCCCTCTATCGACCACCAACGTCCGGTTGCACTCGGTCGACCACAAAGGTCGAGCGAATTAAATCAAGTCCCCACGTCCAAATTAGGTTTAGAAACTTTGAACCACGGCCATCGCCACCACCGTCATCACTGACGCCACCACCCATTTTTCCCAGCACCTCCATAAGCTCCCGCGTCTCCAGCCCAAATCCCGACCTCTCCCATCATCGTGACCGACCACGGCGACTCGAAATGCCCAAAACAGATAAACACAAATTGCCCTTAATCCCAATCACTAAAAATCTGAATTACTGCTTTAAAATTCATATTAATGTGTGTGAATTCGACTTACATACCTGAATTCATGGAACGAGAGATTTATATTTTGACAAATTTTGAGTTTGCCCAGTTTCTTCTTGGTTTCCAGAAGCACTTCAAAATTTCTTCAACTTAATTAAATTTGTACCTTAAGTATATGTTATACTAACAATGTTTGTTCTAATGCTAAGCCCAACCATTGAGTAAATCAAATGCAATTGAGTTTTGAAACAAAAATCTGATGCTTTCAAAAACTAAGACAGAGGACAAAATAAACATCAGGTCGCACCCATTATTTAAACTTACTAAAGAGAATTACGTGTATATACACACACATTTCACAGCTATAAGTACCCCAGATTTTACCATACAACTAAATTGAAGCTTAAAATATTATATATGAAGTTACTCACTTGTATTTTTGGAAGAAGAACAGAGAAGACTCAGGCTTGAAACTGGAAATGCTTCAGGTCTGAATTATTGGAAACTTTGCTTGATGTTTTGAGTTTGAGTGATGTTACTTCTGATTTTTCTTTCTTTTTTTTAATTGAAGACATATTTTCCTTTAAGCTTTGCACTGGCTTTGATTTTGAACGAAATGGTGAAGTAGATGTATAAAAAGATAGTGTGCAGGTGATATTTTATTTGTACAATGTGATATTATTTTTCTTCCTTCTGTACAAACTAGGAGAGATTTGATAGTGAGTATGGAGGCTGATGATTTCAGTCATGGGTTAGAGATATAATATTATGTACTAAGGTATGTTGCATTTATTGCTTGTGTTCCCTACTTAGCTTACATGCATATCTTATTTGCTTTTACTTATCATGTTTTGAAAAATATATGTTGTCTTGCATTACCACTTTTGCAAGCCTACTGATCACTTTACATATTTATATTTTTACTTTGCTTTGGTTTTGTTTCACTTTCACACTATACATTCTTATGTCCTTCAGCCTTGCATATCTACATGCTTACCATTTCTTTACTTTATTTTGTACTTGTTGATTCTTTTGCATACTTATGTATTTGTTTGTTATTTTGTTTACAACTAATACCTGTTGTCTTGTTTGTTTGGTTCCATACTTAACTTTTATTTATCTCTATTTACAACTCAAATATTTATTTTACTTCTATTTTTAGTTTAAATATTTATCATGAATTTTACTTTAATAATTATTGTTTTATTTTTCTATATACACATACATATATAACTCAAATTATCATCATTTATAAATTTTTAAATCAATTTATTTATTTATTTTTCAAAATCATTTATTTAAGATTTTATTTAAAATCCAATATATACATATATATTCACATATATACAAAATTTCAAATCCATATGACTTTATATATTTTCTATTTGAATCGAGGAAACTCGCTTCCATTTATAATTAATTTTATAAATTTTTATTCAAAATTTCATTTAATTATCAATTTAAATTAAATTAAAATCTAGGGTCGTTACAAACTTCCCCCCTTAAAAGAATTTCGTCCTCGAAATTCGCAGGCACGAAAACAACATAGAGATAGCTAGATAGAGAAATATCTTTTCAAATCAAGTTGGATATCAATTCTGCATTTGGCTCACCAAATCAGAATATCAACAATAGATACAAGAAATTATAATAAAATTTCAAATTTTGGTTTTAAACAAAATCATTTTATCGATACAATTCTAATCATTCTTCATATTCTATTAATCAAGTTAACTCAATTTAAAATTTCTAATTCCAAATTCATTAAGGTTTAAATCAAAATGCTGATAAGAAACCGATGAAGATACGAAGTAATAATTTCCTACAACGATTCGTAGAGCATCACCACACCAAAACTTCTTCTTGTAGCTGGTACGAAGCAATCAAAAGAATTTGGAAACGAATCAAAGAAAATTGATAGAGAAAGTTATTTCCACCGTTGTTACAGAGTTTTGACTAATTATAGTCGTATTTCCCTGTCCCCTATCTCGTTCACTTCTTGCACTCATACTTACTATCAGTAAATAGCAAGAGAATTTACTGAGGCGTTAAAACGGATATCTTAGGGATTACTCATTCTAGGGTATACTTCACCCTATCTCTAATGAGTTACTTAATGTGTTATACTCCTGAGCTAAAGTTTTACCTTAGCTCTGATACCAAATGTAACGTTTCGGATTTTGCCCGCTCGAAAATCGACATCCATACTTCATATCGTATTCGAATGTCATAGATTCGACCGTTCAAATCCGATTCGCCGGAGCTTATAACAATCATTAAGTAAACAACACAGCGGAATAAAAGAATAATACATTGATATACAGCTTTGATACAATATCTGATACAACAGATGATCCAATATATATCAATATACATCAGAGATATGATACAATAAAATAGCAGCGGAAATAAAATAGATAATATCTAGCAGCGGAACAAATAACTCTAAAATAGTCTTCAAGGAAGAACTCCAAAAATAACTGCAACTCCATTTCCAGGAACCAATCCAGCAATAGCTCGAACTCCCAATAACGATGCACCAAGACGAGCAAGACTGGTGCGATCCAAAGACTGAACTAACTCTAGATAATCTACTAAACCTGACTATCTGAAAAACCCAACTCTAGACTGCTCGTGTAGAAAATAATGAGCACCCAGAGTTTAGGAAAGAAACAATAAACTCTGGATCAATCGTGGGACTGGTGTGAGCAACAAAAACAGTTTATCTTTTAAAACATTCAACAAAAGATTTTCAAAGTCAATTCGCAATGCTTTTTAAAAATGAGACTACCATAAGGCCTCCCGCACACACACACAATGCAAACGCAGAATCGGAGGAGATTTCTCCTTATGATAGTCAAAGATGCTTGATACGCATTAAAAAGAAACATTTGATATTATTACTAGTGCATAGTGTAGGAAAAATTTATTTCGAAAATAAAGATATAAATCTTAGCCAGCATAGACATTTCGAACTATGCCTACTATAGCTACCGTCTAAACAGTGGTGACCACCATAAGTAAATTGCAGGTTCTACAACTAAAACCGTACAGGGTTTCGTATTGGGAATTGGATTTCCAACAAATGGTCAGGCCAAGGAACTTCCCATTGCCACATGAGAATGCCTCTGGAAGGACATCCCCGAGAACCAAACCGGATCTCTGCCAACACAAGGCCGGGTTACGCCTAACTGAGTAACAACTGACCGAATATGCCATCCCCCGGTCCTTTGGGACCTTTCACTGAGCGCTCGTAATCAATTCACACAATCATAAAGTGTTTTCAACATGAGTAAGTATCTGGGCTCCATACCATGATACTCCCTTTTCCAGAAGGAAATGCACATACCCTTAAGGGCGCTACCCCTCATAACCTTGCCGCATCTTTCCTGTTTTGACCATTTCCGGGGTGTGAGGCTCGACGAAGTCTCGTCCACAAAAACACACTTTATACAAAAGCCGTGCTTTGGGTCAACAAATGATCATAAAAATGATCACAAAGATAAACGATCAAACAAATGATCCTATCACAAATGATCAACACTATGATCATTTCACAGCAACACTCAGCATGTCACATTACCAAATTGGGAATATATCGCTGATAACCATCAACTATATAACCTCTGAGCTCGTACGTCTCAGAGAAGGGTTTTAAGCTAAGAGAATAAATTCTCCCCCACCAACAGAAATATATTTGAAAGAAATCAGCTTTATATCTCAATTTGTAATGTCAGACATACAATCCATACAAGTCTGTTCCGGGATCGAACAGAACCGAAGGCACTTACAAAGAAGTCCTTGCAATCCGGATATTCACAATCCCGATCGGATTTCCCATCACTTAGGGAGTTTCTATACCGGCGCGACTCGGTGCAGAAACAATCGATAGGTCATCCTATCGCTTTCGCAAATACCCGGTCTTCATCACCGGTCTTCAACTGCTATCCATAATGACGTATCACATACTCGGAATGGGTTATACGACACAAAGGTCCTTTCCCGGCTAAACCGAATAGTGAGCACGATATTTCAAAAACAAATGGATAATGGGATTTCAATTAAGTCACAACTTATTACCCAAAACCTTTCTTCAAATGGCTTAACAAATTACCATTTTCAATCTTTAAATAAAAAGATTCATTTTCACAACCTTTAACGGTTTAAACAATTTTCACATTTTAATCTTTTAAACAAAAGATTCATTCACAGATTTTCCAAATCAATTTTCATTTCAATTTAACTCGTTAAATCTTGTAATCAAAGATTTAACTTATAGCTTTCAAAACAATTTCATTTCGAATGGTTTAAATAAATCATCATTTTAAATCTGTTAAAAATAAGCAGATTTAATTCATAGCTTTCAAAAAGAATTCATTCATAACTTGGAAAACCATTTTTCAACTCAATCTTGAAATTCCTTTAATTAACTGGAATTTCATTTCTTATCCGAAAGCTTTTTATTCTTTTTAAAACAACAGTTTTCATTTTGAAAATTTGGTTCATCTATACTAGTTAAGGTTCTTTGGTTAAATCCAAATTCTCAAAATTATACTTTTAAAATGGTTTAACTTCATATAATCACATTTATAACATTTTTAACCGTAATTTCCAAACATGGAATTCAATTTCCAAATTTTTTTTTGAATTCAAATTCAAATGAAAGTATTTAAATTGGAGATTTTTACCGAGTTATTCAAAATAGCTTTTATCTGTGAAAACCTTTTTCAAAAGCTTTAACGTTCAATCCAAATCCATTTTCAACAATTTGAAATTAAAACTTTAATTTCAAAAACATTAAATTTAAATTATCTGTGACTTAACCGATTTCCTCGTGAAATCCATATTTGTGTGTGTATGGTGTGGTCCAGGGTTTAACACAATAGTGCAACATCATTCAATCATCATAGATCAAAACACAGAAATATAGTTGATAAGCGATATGAACTATAACGCTCATCTTCCATTCACAGATCACAGATATATAAAGGTCACCGATAATAAATTACAGGTCATAACACAAATCAGGATATATCACAAATCATCACATATCAGATAGGATAATCAATTCAATTCGCATTCAGTAAAATCCAAACATTCATAAATAAGGTCGGTTAATTGTCTGATAAATTCAAATCAGATAAGTCATCAATCGTAGTTAATTAACATAAATTAATTTCAAATCATTTGATATAAATTAATTTATCAAATACTTCAAATAAATTGAATTATTCTTAATTAATAAATTAATTAGATTAACCTTAAAGTTGATTTCCTAATCTTTTAACCTTAATTTCAATTTCATTTAAGAAATTAAACCTTTAATCATTTTCATTAGTTAACTAACCTTTGACTTATATTGGTTAATCTCAAATTAATTACTTAATTAATTTATTACATTTTCCTTGAATTAATTATTGCTTAATCACTTGATTAATCAACTTTAACCGTATTTTATAAAAATTTACTAACTATAAATAATCCATTAATTAGTCCTATCTAATTAATGATTTCTTGATTAAAATTAATTAATTCTTGATTTATTCACTTAAACCTTTAATTTATCAAATTAAACCCTTACTTTCTTAATTAATTAAATCCAAATCATTAATTAATTTAGCTTAACATTTTAATGAACTATCTTTGAGATAAAATCATAATTTTTATAATTGATTCAATTATCATTTCTCAAACACTTTTGAAAACATTTTGTTTCAAACTCACTTTTAAATTCCATTTCAAACTATTTGAATTTAAAACAACTACAAATTTAACTTTGCAATTTTAATCTATTTTAAATTCAAATTTTTCTCATACATTCAATTGCTTTTAAATTAACTTTTTTTTTTAACTATGTAAATTCAGATTTTTAAAATAGATAAATTATTTAACTTGTAAATTCAAGTTATAAACATTTGATAACTTGTTTTAAAACCTTGTTTCAAATTCCAAATTTTATTTTTCAATTTTAAGATTCAAAAGTTTCATCTCAAATTTTACTTTAACTTTGAATTCAAATGCTGTTTAAAACCTAGATCAAATTCTGAATTTAAATTTCAAAACACTGTTTACATCCTACTTTAAAAATTTGAACTGAGTTTTAAAACCTGAAACAGTCAGGTTTGCAAAAACCTGAAATGTTCCACTTTCTCGAGCCAACACAAACTAGCTTCGAGTCCAACTCTCAACTACTTCGAGTGAATACCCGAGTTGCTCGAGACAAATCTCGAGTCTTTTCCCTGCTTCATCCCCATTACCCCAAATTTCCCAAACTCACTGATACGAACGCGCCACGTGCACGTGTACAACGCCGCTGGCGATCTTCCGGCACCGCCACAACGTCGAACAAGTCGACGCTTTCGCACGTGCAGATCTCCGACCATCAGAACCTCCATCTTCATCGCGTATTCGAATTCAAGTGTCAAGTCAAACCTGGAACCCATGAACTGGAACCACCACCAAACCCTGGAAAACTCTCGTCCCCGCCGCCTCGTCCACCAGTGGCCATGAATTTCCAACCACGGCTTCACTTGACATCCCTCTATCGACCACCAACGTCCGGTTGCACTCGGTCGACCACAAAGGTCGAGCGAATTAAATCAAGTCCCCACGTCCAAATTAGGTTTAGAAACTTTGAACCACGGCCATCGCCACCACCGTCATTACTGACGCCACCACGCATTTTTCCCAGCACCTCCATAAGCTCCCGCGTCTCCAGCCCAAATCCTGACCTCTCCCATCATCGTGACCGACCACGGCGACTCGAAATGCCCAAAACAGATAAACACAAATTGCCCTTAATCCCAATCACTAAAAATCTGAATTACTGCTTTAAAATTCATATTAATGTGTGTGAATTCGACTTACATACCTGAATTCATGGAACGAGAGATTTATATTTTGACAAATTTTGAGTTTGCCCAGTTTCTTCTTGGTTTCCAGAAGCACTTCAAAATTTCTTCAACTTAATTAAATTTGTACCTTAAGTATATGTTATACTAACAATGTTTGTTCTAATGCTAAGCCCAACCATTGAGTAAATCAAATGTAATTGAGTTTTGAAACCAAAATCTGATGCTTTCAAAAACTAAGACAGAGGACAAAATGAACATCAGGTCGCACCCATTATTTAAACTTATTCAGAGAATTACGTGTATTTACACACACATTTCACAGCTATAAGTACCCCAGATTTTACCATACAACTAAATTGAAGCTTAAAATATTATATATGAAGTTACTCACTTGTATTTTTGGAAGAAGAACAGAGAAGACTCAGGCTTGAAACTGGAAATGCTTCAGGTCTGAATTATTGGAAACTTTGCTTGATGTTTTGAGTTTGAGTGATGTTACTTCTGATTTTTCTTTCTTTTTTTTGATTGAAGACATATTTTCCTTTAAGCTTTGCACTGGCTTTGATTTTGAACGAAATGGTGAAGTAGATGTATAAAAAGATAGTGTGCAGGTGATATTTTATTTGTACAATGTGATATTATTTTTCTTCCTTCTGTACAAACTAGGTAGAGATTTTGAAAGTGCGGTGTGTATACAATTATATGTGCTAATATAGTATACACGGATCGTGTAATATGGACAATAATATAAATGCGGAAAATAGATGATAGTAGCAAAGTAAAAATAAAAATAGAAAAATCACACCAGAGATTTTTATACTGGTTCGGAGCACCGTCCTACGTCCAGTCCCAGACTCCTATCTGGATTTTCACTATTAACTACCTCGCTTCACCCGGAGGAACAGGTTTACAATACCCGAACAGCCGAACGGGATTTCACGCCTCTAATACACTGAGGACTTCAACACTTGCCTCTTACAACACCGAGGACTTCAACACTTGCCTCTTACAACACCGAGGACTTCAACACTTGCCTCTTACAACACAAGGACTTCAACAAAAACAAATACAATTGTTGTTGACAACTTGTGTTCTTGAAAACACGGATTTGTCACTAGTAGTACACCCTTCCTATAATCTTATCCTCAAAGAATATGAATGATGTTTTGTGAAGATTAAAGAAGGTATATTGCTTATTGAATCAAAAGGTATAAAATAGTTTCAATGATTCAATAAGCTATTAATTAAATGAGTGCTTTTAGAATGCAAGAATGTTAGAAAGTAAGATCAGAGAAAGCATATAATAATCATATAAATTCTTGTTTTAATCAACGATTTTAGATGAGTATATATAAGAAGAAAATAGTTGTAACTCTTGGTGAAACAGTTGCCATTAAGAGTTGTGATTATTGGTGAAAGGTAGGAGATGCAACTCTTGGAGAAGAGAAGTGTCTTTTGGAAAACTTGCTTTCTGTTTAAAAACGGTCGACAGGTCAAAAAATGACCGGTAGACAGGATTTTAAATATATAGTCGTTATGTGCATGTGTGCACGTTTATTGTGCACATTTAACAGGAACGGTCGACCGTTCATTTTTGGACCGGTCGACCGGTTTCTGTTAAGTTGCACAATAAATGTGTACATCACTATAAATGTATATATATATTGATTATATTTTGTGCATGACTATTTGAGGATAGATTTTAACAAGTTTATTACTATTATAATATCAAATAATCAATCTATAATCTAGAGAATCATATGAAGGTCTTGATTTGTCGATTGCCTTTATATTGTTGTCAGCAATCAAAATCTTCATAGAAGCTTTGACTCAACATTCTCCCCCTTTTTGATTGATGACAATATATAGCTAAAGTATTGAATCTCCCCCTGAATATGTGATTTCCTGCAGACAATTATTAGCACCTTTCTCTCTGCAAACAATTATTAGCACCTTTCTCTCCCTTTGTCATCGACAAAAAGGAGTAAACAAACAAGAATATGAACTAAAAAAGAACAATGCATAATACATATTAAACATAAGATGTTTTGAAAACTACCATACATGCCATAGTTCAATAAGATGGACACTAATTAGTACAAGTGTCACAGATGTTTTTAAAGAACTTAAAAAAATAAACAAACTAGCTTTAGTCCGACTGAATCTCCTCCTCATCATCTTCATCATCATCATCGTCATCATCGTCATCATCATCATCGTCATCGTCATCACCTCTAGACGTCTCTCCATGACCTTGTCCGCTTGTACCAGCAGATTCCTCGGATGTTGACCAAGTGAAAGTGGGAGGAGCCGGACGCTTTCCGGGGTCTTGATGTTGGGTAGATACAGATGTGCTACATGATATAGCATCCCATATAGCACTGAAGAAAGACTTGACCTTGTTGAATCGTTTGTCAATTTTTGAATCCATACGTTTGAGTCTCGCTTCAAGTAAGAATTGATTACGAGCGATGGTTTCAAGAGATTCTCTTGTAGACGACTTAGATTTCAACAACCTAACTTCTCCGGAATGAGGTCGGGAAGATGGAGCTTGTTGTGCTTGTGTACCTCGTTGTTGCCATTGTTCGAATGGCATAATCTGAACATAGGGAGGAGGAAGTTTCATGCGCTTGATGGTAGTGGAGTCAATGCATTTTGGTGTAGATGTTGCTGAATCAGGGGCTGTTACTCCACATGCTAGCAATATGCGCATAATATACTCATTATAGAAGAAATGAGGTCGAGTGGAGTTATTCACTTTTAAAATTTCATCGAAAATCATGTGAGCCCAGTTGATTTCGATTTCCCCGTATATAGCATAAAGAGCCTTGAAATTTTCCTTGTAGACGGCATCATAATTTCCTAATCGAGGAAATAGAGAGTGCATCAAGACACGATGTAATAGCCTTGCTGTCGGTCGTAGCCCAATCGATTTGGTGCCGTCACTATTATCTTCTATAAACTTATGGCTAGTGCTATTTCGGGTGAATACTTCACAAAATGTCGATGAAAATTCTTCACCTCGATTTGGTATTCCAAGAATAGAAGCTATTCTATCATGAGTAAGATAAATTCGTTTGCCGCAAACTACCGACCAAATAACTCCATTTGGATTATCCGGTGTATATTCTTCTAAATTCATATTTGCGTAGAATAATTTAATCATTAAGTGATTAATTTCTACGCTATTATCTGAAAAATCTATTAGAGGAGAAATATTGGAATTGTTTGCTAAACGACGAATACCGTATGAAGTGAAGTCTTCGAATTTGATGAATGAGCCCGGATGGAACTTATAATTTGTCATTTGATTCCATCGAGTTACGGCAACTGGAGTTTCAAGCCACTTTCTGGCAGAGAGAGTTAGAGATGAAGATTCTGAAGATGCTCTTTTCTTTGATTTCTTTTGTGGTGGAGCCATTGATGAGGATTTGAGAGTTTTGGAGCTTGAGAAATATGAACTAGGGTTTCGGAATTGGGAAAGCTTTCAGTTAGGAAGTAGAAAGAAATGAGTGTGGGGTAAAAATATATACGTGGAGTGTATAAAAAAAAACTGTAAAATGCTCGACCGGTCGACCGCCTAATTTTTACCGGTCGACCGTTTTCAACCCGAGAGCTTTTTTTGTCGACCGGTAGAAATTACGGTGGTCGACCAGTTTTGCTCTGTATTGAAAACTGATTGTTTTCGCAAAATTTTTGAAAAAAAATCGATTGCATATATTTTATATTATATTATTATTACAGAATATATGATATTACAAGAAATATATATGAAAACAAAACAATATACATTATGAAATTCTAATGAGAAGGAGAGTTGTCATTAGAATTTTTGTTGTCTTCAATGCGTTTAGCCCTTGGACTCCACTTATTTCGAGCTCCTTCATTCTCGTTATAATTTCTATCCCAAGAGTTTGGAGTCGTTGAAGTCGATGGCCTGCATGGCATTGGTTCATGAACATCGTGCTTGTTTGATCCGCAGAAGAACGATGCCATTCTTTCTAAGACGGATAAACGTGCCGACGTACGTTGTTGTTCATGATAGAGTTGGTTTTGTCCATAATGCAATTGTCTTTGTAGGTCGATTTGATGCTTTTGGTAGTGATGTATCTCATCGATTTGTGCCTTCGTGCGCGGAGAGCAAAATAGTGCTTTCTTTACACGTTTAGATGATGGCGTATGACCAGGAGTGCGAGAACAATGGTGATAGCACTCCGGTTTCTGTTTCGGTGTAATCGGAGAGTAATTCTCCTCCGAATCCGAGCTTGTGATTGAAATATGAGGTTCTTGTGCGCATTTGTCACAAATATGAGCCATGATAGCTTGTGTATGATGAATATAATTTTCAGAAAAGAAATGAATGATTAAAGAGGTAGTTTCAAAAGTTTATATAAAAAAAGGTTTGTTAAGAGCTTGTGGTTTGAATTTGATAAAAAGAATTGGCCGTAAACATAACCAAAGTTTTAAAATATTTGTTTAAAAATAGGTAGAGATGGTTATAGTTCTGATTTTTAAGATTGTTATGAAAAAAATATAGCTTAAGAATGTAAATAATTTGTTCTATTCTAGATCTTTTCGAGATACTAAGCCAAGCTCTCTTCGTAGTTTAATAAAACTAGATTCAAGTAAAGGCTTAGTGAAAATATCGGCTAATTGATTGTCAGTATGAACATACTTAAGACATATATTTCCTTTTTCAATATTATCTCTAAGGAAATGATGACGAATATCAATGTGTTTAGTTCGAGAGTGATTCACTGGATTTTTAGAAAGATTTATAGCACTTGTGTTATCACAGTATATAATAGAATTTGATAAATGAATATCAAAATCTTGAAGTGTTTGTTGCATATATAGTACTTGAGTACAAGCAAGAGCCGCTGATATATATTCAGCTTCACATGTTGATAGTGAAACACAATTCTGTTTCTTACTAAACCAAGAGACAAGTGATTTTCCAATAAAATGGCACGTACCACTTGTACTTTTTCTATCCGTTCGTGAGCCACCAAAATCAGCATCACTATATGATACTAATTCAAATGGACATTCTTTTGGATAGAAAAGACCAAAATCTTTGGTATTATTAAGATAACGAATTATACGTTTCACTGCTCGTAAATGTGATTCCTTTGGATCGGCTTGAAAACGAGCACATAAACAAACACTCATTAATATATCTGGACGACTAGCTGTAAGATAAAGAAGAGAACCAATCATGTTTCGATATAATTTCTGGTCAACATTCTTACTATTTTCATCTTTTTCAAGATGTGTAGTTGTACTCATAGGAGTTGGTTTACCAGATGTATTTTGTAATCCGAAGCGTTTGATAAGATTTTCACAGTATTTTTCTTGATTGATAAAAATACCGTTTGAAAGTTGTTTGATTTGAAGTCCAAGAAAATAAGATAGTTCTCCCATATGAGACATTTCAAATTCTTTGGTCATAATACTTGCAAATTCCTTGCAGAGTTTATCGTTTGTTGAACCAAAGATTATATCGTCTACATATATTTGGATAACCAGAATATCTTTTCGAGAATGTTTAATAAACAAAGTTTGATCGACTTTGCCTATTTCAAAACCTGAATTAATAAGATAGCTACGTAATCGTTCATACCAAGCACGAGGTGCTTGTTTTAAACCATACAGAGCTTTCTTAAGTTTGAACACATGGTCAGGATATTTTTCATGTACGAACAACGGAGGTTGTTCGACATAGACATTCTCTTTGATAAATCCATTGAGAAAAGCACTTTTGACATCCATCTGATAAAGTTTGAAATTATGATGACAAGCAAAAGATAATAGAATTCTAATAGCTTCTAGTCGAGCAACTGGTGCAAAAGTTTCTTCATAATCGATACCTTCTTCTTGATTGTATCCTTGTGCTACTAATCTTGCTTTATTTTTGGTGATATTTCCTTGTTCGTCAGCCTTATTTTTATAGACCCATTTAGTACCAATTACTGACTGATCAGTTGGTCTTGGAACAAGTTCCCAAACGTCATTGCGCTCAAACTGATTTAGTTCTTCCTGCATGGCAATGATCCAGTAATCATCTGTAACAGCTTCTTTTGGATTCTTGGGTTCGATATTTGAGAGAAAAGCGACATGACCCATTTGATTGAGTTGACTCCTTGTTCTGACATGTGATGTTATTTCACCTATTATATTTTGGGCCGGATGGTCTCTTAATATTCTTGGTGGTGTTTGTAATTCACATATTTGAGGAGCATTCTCAATAATTACTTCTGAGTCAGAATCAGTATTTGAGATGATTGGATTATTAATGACTATTGATTCGTCATCATCTGATATTGTGTGAGGATGCTGATAGATTTCATCAAAAGATACATGAAGTGATTCTTCAATAGTTTTGGTTCGTTTATTAAATATTCGATAGGCCTTACTTCGTTCCGAATAACCGACAAATATTCCTTCATCGGCTTTTGGATCGAATTTTCCAAGCTGGTCTTTCGTATTTAAAATAAAGCACTTAGAACCAAAAACTTTGAAGTATGAGATTTTGGGCTTTCTTTTGTTAAACAATTCATAAGGAGTGTTCTTGGTAAGAGGTCTTATGGACACACGATTTAAAACATAACAGGCGGTTGCGACAGCTTCTGCCCAGAAATGTTTTGGTAAGGTAGTTCCATTCAATAATGTTCTTGCACATTCTTGTAAAGTTCGGTTCTTTCGTTCTACTACTCCGTTCTGTTGTGGAGTTCTGGGAAACGAAAAATTATGATATATACCTTTCTTTCTACAAAAATGTTCAAATTCATTATTTTCAAACTCTCCGCCGTGATCACTTCTTATATTTTTAACTTTAATCCCTTTTGATTTTTGAATTCTTTTGACGAAAGATTTGAAATGATCGAAAGTATCACTTTTATTTTTTAAGAAAATTGTCCATGTATAACGAGAGAAATCATCAACAATTACAAGCACATATTGACTGTGATTTATTGATTGAACTCTAGTAGGTCCAAATAAATCCATGTGCAGTAACTCAAGTGGTTGTAATGTTGATATGACTTTCTTGGATTTAAACGATGATTTGGTCAATTTTCCTAATTGACATGCATCACAAATGTTGTTAACTTTAAAACTCATTTTGGGTAGTCCTCTAACTAGATTGTTTTTGGCTAGCTTGTCAATAGTTCTGAAGTTTATATGACAGAAACGTTTGTGCCATAGCCATGGATCATTGTCATTAGCCATAAGACACATATCTGAATTATGATTAATATTCATATTTAGAATATATATATTTCTGTCTCTATAACCTTCAAAAACTAAATTATGGTCTTTATCTAAAATGCTACACTTATTATTTGAAAAGGAAATTATAAAACCCTTGTCACATAACTGACTAATACTAAGTAAATTGTGTTTTAAATTTCTAACTAGCATGACATTAGTAATAAGAGGTAAGTTAGATGTACCGCAATTGCTCACATCGCCTTTGCCGATGATATAACCTTTTGAATTGTCTCCAAAAGTGACCGAGCCACCATCTGAGTATTTAATATTTGTTAATAAGCTTTTGTCTCCCGTCATATGTTTTGAGCAACCACTGTCCAATATCCACTTTCCTCTTTTCTTCAGTGGGACCTGCAAAAAATAGAATTAAGTTCATGGTACCCACTTTTTATAGGGTCCTAAGAGTTAGGTCTTAGGAGTCCAAACCCATTTGGGTCCGGTATCCCCTTTATATATATAATTGTTATTAAAATGTACAGTATTCATGAAATGCTGAATGTATTTGTTCCTAATTAAATTATTATTTGTTTTAGGAACCCATATTTTGATAGTCTTAACATTTCTCTTTTGAAATTTCACAACTGGTTTTGGTTTGAAATATAATAAACTAACATTTTTCTTAGCTTCAGTTTTTTGTACTTTTTTCTTCCTTTTATTTCTAAGATGTTTCTTAGTTTCATGTTTGTTATATCCCAAACCTTGTTTATCTGAAATAGATTGTGAACTTTCAATGATTTTAGTCAAATTTTCTCGACCTTTGTTAAAGTTAGAAACATTTTGAGTAATGTCATCAAACTTTGTTTGTAAACTAGCTTTTTCTAGGTCTAGAATTTTAACTTTTGCTTTAAGTTCATGATTTTCAGTAGTGAGAGCATTATTTTTCTCTTTTTGAGCTTCTATTTCATGACTCAAAAGAGATATTTGAGAGTCAACATTAGATGATGATTCTTGAATATTTCCAAGTTCTTCTTCTAATATTTTCTTCTCATCTTTTAACATATCTCGTTCAAAATCTGCTCTACTTAAATCTGCTTTGACTACTTTTAATTGACGTTTTATGTCTTTATATTTGACTATCAATTCAGCATTAATATCAAGTAATTCATCAAATGTAGGAATTTGTACCTCATCTTCTGTTGCCATAAAACAAACATTAGCTTGTTCATTCTCCGAATCACTTTCACTTTCTGATGAAGATGACTCTGAATCATCACATGTTACTGAGAAGGCTCGTTTCTTTGATTTGTCCTTCTTATATTTGAATTTGTCATTTTCTGACTTTTTCTTTTGTTCTGGACAATCCTTCTGCATGTGTCCCTTTTTATGGCAGTTGAAACATTCTATAGCAGATGAAGATGGTTTATTTGATCCAGGTTTCCTTTTATTGTAGCGACTGGCTTTTCGATATTTTAGGAATTTTTTGAATCCTTTTGCAATGAATGCCAAATCGTCATCTTCAGAGTCAGATTCATTTTCGTCTTTCTCAACATGAAATGCTACATTTTTCTTTTCTTCTTTCTATTCTTTTCTAGCCTGCAAATTTGCTTCATAGGACATTAAATTTCCTATCAATTCATCTGGCTTCATGACGGAAAGGTCATTAGCTTCTTCAATTGCTAATACTTTTCCTTCCCATTCATTAGTCAGAGAATGTAGGACTGTTGAAACAACATCAAAATCAGAATACTTTTGTCCTAACCCAATAAGTGCATGGTGAATAGTTTGAAACCGTGAATACATTTCATTGATTGTCTCATTTGGTTTCATTTTGAAATTTTGAAATTGACTTTTCAGCATTGCTATTTTGGCTTGTTTAACCTTGTTAGTACATTCATGAGTGATTTTTAGCGTTTGCCAAATTTGATATGCAGTAGTGCAGATACTAACACGGTTATATTCATTTTGGTCTAATGCACAGAACAACATATTTATTGCTCTTGCATTTACGGCTGCTGCCGTTTTCTCAGCCACAGTCCATTCTGAATAATCAGTTGTTGGATTCACTATTTCTCTTTGAGTAGCATTCCAAGCATCATAGCTACTTGATTGCATAAAGAATGACATACGTGTTGCCCAATAACTATAGTTAAGACCATTGAAAAATGGAGGTCTTTGTGTCGATTGCCCTTCGGTGTAAGTGGTGTTTTGAGTGCTAGTACTTGCGTTATTTGCCATATTACAAGAATATATCAAATAACTGTGTTACGGTTATATGATGACCGTGCTCTGATACCAATTGAAAGTGCGGTGTGTATACAATTATATGTGCTAATATAGTATACACGGATCGTGTAATATGGACAATAATATAAATGCGGAAAATAGATGATAGTAGCAAAGTAAAAATAAAAATAGAAAAATCACACCAGAGATTTTTATACTGGTTCGGAGCACCGTCCTACGTCCAGTCCCAGACTCCTATCTGGATTTTCACTATTAACTACCTCGCTTCACCCGGAGGAACAGGTTTACAATACCCGAACAGCCGAACGGGATTTCACGCCTCTAATACACTGAGGACTTCAACACTTGCCTCTTACAACACCGAGGACTTCAACACTTGCCTCTTACAACACCGAGGACTTCAACACTTGCCTCTTACAACACGAGGACTTCAACAAAAACAAATACAATTGTTGTTGACAACTTGTGTTCTTGAAAACACGGATTTGTCACTAGTAGTACACCCTTCCTATAATCTTATCCTCAAAGAATATGAATGATGTTTTGTGAAGATTAAAGAAGGTATATTGCTTATTGAATCAAAAGGTATAAAATAGTTTCAATGATTCAATAAGCTATTAATTAAATGAGTGCTTTTAGAATGCAAGAATGTTAGAAAGTAAGATCAGAGAAAGCATATAATAATCATATAAATTCTTGTTTTAATCAACGATTTTAGATGAGTATATATAAGAAGAAAATAGTTGTAACTCTTGGTGAAACAGTTGCCATTAAGAGTTGTGATTATTGGTGAAAGGTAGGAGATGCAACTCTTGGAGAAGAGAAGTGTCTTTTGGAAAACTTGCTTTCTGTTTAAAAACGGTCGACAGGTCAAAAAATGACCGGTAGACAGGATTTTAAATATATAGTCGTTATGTGCATGTGTGCACGTTTATTGTGCACATTTAACAGGAACGGTCGACCGTTCATTTTTGGACCGGTCGACCGGTTTCTGTTAAGTTGCACAATAAATGTGTACATCACTATAAATGTATATATATATATATTGATTATATTTTGTGCATGACTATTTGAGGATAGATTTTAACAAGTTTATTACTATTATAATATCAAATAATCAATCTATAATCTAGAGAACCATATGAAGGTCTTGATTTGTCGATTGCCTTTATATTGTTGTCAGCAATCAAAATCTTCATAGAAGCTTTGACTCAACAGATTTGATAGTGAGTATGGAGGCTGATGATTTTAGTCATGGGCTAGAGATATAATATTATGTACTAAGGTATGTTGCATTTATTGCTTGTGTTCCCTACTTAGCTTACATGCATATCTTATTTGCTTTTACTTATCATGTTTTGAAAAATATATGTTGTCTTGCATTACCACTTTTGCAAGCCTACTGATCACTTTACATATTTATATTTTTACTTTGCTTTGGTTTTGTTTCACTTTCACACTATACATTCTTATGTCCTTCAGCCTTGCATATCTACATGCTTACCATTTCTTTACTTTATTTTGTACTTGTTGATTCTTTTGCATACTTATGTATTTGTTTGTTATTTTGTTTACAACTAATACCTGTTGTCTTATTTGTTTGGTTCCATACTTAACTTTTATTTATCTCTATTTATAACTCAAATATTTATTTTACTTCTATTTTTAGTTTAAATATTTATCATGAATTTTACTTTAATAATTATTGTTTTATTTTTCTATATACACATACATATATAACTCAAATTATTAGCATTTATAAATTTTTAAATCAATTTATTTATTTATTTTTCAAAATCATTTATTTAAGATTTTATTTAAAATCCAATATATACATATATATTCACATATATACAAAATTTCAAATCCATATGACTTTATACATTTTCTATTTGAATCGAGGAAACTCGCTTCCATTTATAATTAATTTTATAAATTTTTATTCAAAATTTCATTTAATTATCAATTTAAATTAAATTAAAATCTAGGGTCGTTACATTTACCATAAATAGCTTATTTATTGAAGTCTTAAATTCTTTTTAATTTAAAATAAACAAAAATCTCTCATTTCGAAGTAGCGAAATTACAGATCATTATAATATTCTTTTAACTTTATTCTGTTAACCTAACTATATGCATAAACATATATATGCATACCTTAATTAATTGTAAATGTGAGTATGTACATTACATTCTAAGGTTTATAACACTTTCGACAATGTTTAGTCGATGAAATGTCAAAAATTCGAAAAACGCATTTTGATTTTTCATTGTACTAATTATATTTGTAGGAAAAATTTTAAAAACTATTTTACCATCGTTATCTATTATTAAAAAGAATTTTATTTTAATTATAAAATTTATTATTTGAATATTTAAAATTAATTAAATATCCCTAAATCAAAGAGGTGAAATTTCGGGTCGTTACAGTTTCTCTCCAACTATTCAACATACATTCAACTGTGGTCATGACGTGACCGCTATGTCGTATGATTGACCATAATTAAAGTATGGTCTAACTACTCAAGATTGACAATACCATCAGCTATGAAGATTATAATATGTCATTTCCATGAGTTCTTCCATTTCAACTTAGTCATACATCATATAGATAACTCTCGTCCAGTCATTCTATGATTGCTCCAAACAATCACAAGTACTTAATACCTTGGTACCCCCAACGTTCATGAGTGATTCACTATCCATGTATGAAGAGTGGTAAGTACACTAATCTCAATGAATGTGTCATATCCTTTTCTTAATACATCATTAATAGGAACATTTAAGAAACCGTGGTTAATATATTGTGATTACAAACATATTCACAACTACAATCAATAAACACTTTTCGCAAGGATTTTTTATTTATATATGTTTGACGCAATTAGTTCATTATTTATATCTCTATATAACAACACGTGTAAAAGAAAACTTAACCAAAAACACAATTATTTTAAACAAGATTGTTTCGGAGTTAAGTTTATATAATTATTTACTAATGCCCCTCGGGCACACCCTTGGCTACATTAGTATCTTTCTCTTTGAAGTGCTTGTGTTTCATTAGTCATGAATCAAATATATCTTTCAGTTACTTGATTCATTTGGTTTTATCGGGAGAATAACAAATACAAAACAAACATGCATTGTAAAGTTGTAGATGGGGTAAGCCCATATATCTATTATTTCATTATCCAGTATATAGCATACAATATATATATACAGAAGCCTGTACAAAAGTAATGTATTCGAATCTCATTGTAAAAATTGTCAAAATAGAAATAAAGCAAGATTATTCATTTCTTTAACATTGTATCAGAGCTTGATGATGCTTAACAGCATATGCTCTACCATTGTATGATCAGAAATCATCTCATCAGAAAAGTTTCATCATCTGAGATTTGATTACATACAGTTTAACAATTGTATGTAATTCTCTGAAAAGAAAACTCATCAATTGTTATTCTGCCTTGCCAAAAGAAGACAATATCAGAAAGAATCTCATCATATATCATCTTCTTGGCTGCATCAATACTATCAGAGATATAAAAATTTCAGTTTGCCTAACCTGAAGTGCCTTGCCAAGAAGACTGGCTGTTAGTTGTTATCATTCAGTCAGTCTCTGGCTGCAGCTTCAATTTCTGGGAACTCCGACCCTCATCGTCATCTTTTGCATTAATTTCTTCACTTATGGCTGAAGAAAATGAAAACAGTGCTGTCTCACCCACTTCTATATCCAAATCTACACACAACCAAACCAGTATCACCCAAGAACTCCTCAAAACCATCATTAAACCACATAGCCAGATTATAACCACCCTACTTGACGAAATCAACTATTTGCTCTGGAAGTTTCACATGGAGACTGCAATAAAAGCTTATGGTCTTCAGGAATATGTTCTTGGAACCATCATCAAGCCACCAAGATTCACTGCAGATGCACAAGGGAAGTTAATAGATAATCAAGAATATATTATACATGAAAGACAAGATAGTTTGGTTAGTTCTTGGCTATTATCTTCAATCAGTGCAAGTCATCTGCCAAAATTAATTGGCTGCAAAACTGCCTATGAGATATGGCATACTATAGAGCAAGTGTTTAGTTCTCAATCTGCGGCAAGAATTATGCAGTACAAAAGACAATTGCATAACTTGAAGGAAGGCAATCAGACTATGAGAGAATACTTATCCAAAACCAAAATTGTATGTGATCAGTTAGCCTCTGCAGGGCATAACATAAGTGATATAGAGCAAATATTATATCTGCTAAGTGGATTAGATGAGGAATATGAATCAGTTGTTGTTGTGATATCATCAACAGAAAGATTACCAACTTTACAATATGTACATTCTATATTACTAGCACATGAAGGGAGATTGGAGCAAAAAAGACCAAAAATTAGGAATACTCTGCAAATTATATTGATAACAACAGCGGATGAAATCAAGAAAGAAACTACAACAACAAGAATCGGTCTAGCATTAGTCAAAGAGGTGGCCAGAGTTATAGATCTAGAGGAAGAGGCGGCAGATGGAACAATACAACAATAATAACAGGACAAGATGTCAAATCTGTGAGAAATATGGCCACACAGCAAACAAATGCTATTTCGGATTTGATGCTAACTACACACCTTCTCAACAAAGTAATGACAATCCAAGACATAGTTATCCTAGTGCAAACATGGTGAATGTTCAACAAGGATGCAAGGAACGATCAGAAAATACAAACAGTCATTTAGCAAAAGCAGAAGACTTTCAAGGTGACAGTTGGTATCCAGATTCTGGAGCAACTAACCATGTCACAAACAATCTCAACAATTTGAATCATGGAAACAAGGAATACAAAGGTAAACATTTATTATATATGCGTAATAGTAGAGTAACTCACATAACACACACTAGAAATGCAAGTATTATAGGTGTAAGGCAATTATATGTCAATAATCTTTTGAGAGTACCAGTTATCAAGAAGAACCTGATGAGTGTCTCACAATTTTCAAAAGATAATAATGTATATTTTGAATTTCATCCAAAGTTTTTCCTAGTGAAAGATGCACTAACAGATGAAATTCTTTTGCAGGGTAGAGAATGTAGGGGATTGTACAAATTTGATGTTGCAAAATCAAAAAAATGTGAAAGTATGAATAACTGGTGTAACATGTCTGAAACAAAATTCATGGAAAGTTGTAATAACTATGATGTTTGGCATGCCAGACTGGGTCATCCTAATATGAAAATTGTAAGACATGTTCTGAGTAATAATAATAATAAAATTCATGTTGAAAATATTCCTTCATTTACAACTGCACTTACTGTCCAATGGGCAAAAGCCATAAACTTGCATTTCCAGATTCAAATACTAACTATAATAAGCCACTAGAATTTGTTGCTACAGATTTGTGGGGACCTGCCCCAATATCTACCGATTATGGCTACAAGTATTATATTTCATTTATTGATGCATTTTCTAGACATGTGTGGATTTATTTTCCAAAAGCAAAATCTGAGACTTGCAATGCAATAATACAGTTTATAACAAGTGTTGAAATACAAACAAATTGTCAAGTAAAAATTATCCGGACTGATGGTGGCAAGGAGTTTCTACCACTCAAGGAATTCTTTCAAAAGAAAGGAATAAATCACAGGACAATTTGTCCACATACCTCTAAACATAATGGTCTAATTGAGAGGAAGCACAGACATATTGTATAGACAGGCCTGACTCTACTTGCGCAGGCATCTGTACCTCTGAAATTCTGGCCTGATGCTTTCTCAACAACTGTGTATCTCATCAACAGATTTCCAACCAAAGTCCTATAATTTAAAAGTCCAATTGAAACACTAACAAAGTTCAGGCCAGACTATCAGAGTCTAAGAGTATTTGGATGCCAGTGCTTCCCCTGTTTGAGACCCTACAAGACACACAAGTTGGAGTTCAGGTCTGCTCCCTGCACATTCTAAGGGTATCCAAACAATCAAAAAGGTTACAAATGTCTTGACAATAAAGGTAGAATGTATATATCAACACATGTAACCTTTAATGAGTTTGAATTCCCTTTTAGCAAGTCAGAAAACAATTCTACCAAAAAGCTTTTCAATCCAAAAATATCCATACCTCTAATACCTGAAATAGTCATACCAGTAGAAAGACAGATGGCTCAGAATGAGAACAATGTTGTTCAATAGCAGAAAATAACTAGAAATGTCTCAAGTCATGACCAGAATGAAGAATCTGAAGGCTCATATCAATCTCTACAACAAGACAGCATCAGTCATGCAGATCACTACCCAGTATTGGATGATTCTCAACCATCCAACACTCAGCAAGAAAGCATAATGAAGGATAGAGCTCAACAAATTGATCCTGCAAACAGTGGTCACCATATGATAACAAGATCAAAATGTGGTATACTTAAACCAAAAATATACAATGCAGAACTATTCAATGAGGAACCCAGTACTTATTATCAAGCAATACAAAATGAGAAGTGGAAGATAGCTATGAAGGAAGAATATGATGCACTTACAAGAAATAAAACTTGGGATCTTGTTCAGTTACCTGAACATAAGAATATTATAGGCTATAAATGGACCTACAGGCTAAAGAAAAATTCTGATGGTACAATTCTAAAATACAAGGCTAGATTGGTAGTAAAAGGATATTCACAACAAAGTAGTTTTGATTTTATTGAAACTTTTTCACCAGTTGTGAAACCATCTACCATCAGAATTGTATTAACCATAGCCTTGTATAACAATTGGACCATCAAACAATTAGATGTAAATAATGCTTTTTTAAATGGTGTATTGCAGGAGGAGGTGTACATGGAGCAACCACCTGGATTTAAATAGCAAGGAAATGAAAGATTAGTGTGAAAACTAAAAAAAGAAATCTATGGACTCAAGCAAGCACCAAGAGTGTGGTTTGACAAGCTGAAACATACACTAGCCAGTCTCAACTACACCTAAACAAAATCTTACAATTCTCTCTTTATTAAGTTCTCTGATACTACTGTTACTTACATACTTATTTATGTTGATGATTACATAATTACAGGTAACAGTGAGTCAGAAATCAACAAAGTCACACAACAACTGAACAAAGAGTTCTCAATTAAAGACTTAGGAGAACTAAACTATTTTCTTGGCATATAAGTTAAAAGAACACCTGACAACAAGCTACATCTATGTCAAAGAAAATATATTACAGAAATTTTGACAAAAGCAAAAATGGACAAGGCAAACTCTCTCTCAACACCATTGACTAACAATCTGCACTTATCAAAAAGCAAAGGGGAGCCATTTGAAAATGAGAAGTTATACAGAAGGATTGTTGGAGCACTACAATATGCAACAATAACAAGGCCAGACGTATCATTCAGTGTCAACAAAGTTAGTCAATTCATGCAAAAGCCACTGGATAATCACTGGAAAGCAGTTAAAATAATACTGAGATACCTTAAAGGCACCATAAATCAGGGACTTATTCTACATGCAAGCAACACACTCAACATAAATGGCTACGCAGATGCAGACTGGGCCACTGACAGTGATGATAGAAAATCAACAACTGGATACTGTATCTTTTTAGGAAAAAAATCCAATATCATGGTGTGCTAAGAAACAACCAACAATATCTAGGTCTAGTACAGAAGTAGACCACAGAAGCGTGGCCAGTGCAACTGCGGAGATTATGTGGGTGGAATCATTATTAAAGGAATTACGTATCAAAACTAATACTACAGCAACCATTTGGTGTGACAATCTCAGTACTATGTCACTTACCGCAAATCCATTGTTACATTCCAGAATCAAGCACATGGAACTAGACTTATACTTCGTTCGAGAGCAAGTTATAAAGGGAAAATTAAGAGTTAATCATATTCCTTCCTCTTACCAAAGCAGATGTTTTTACGAAAGCGCTGTCAAAGATCAACTTTACCTGATTCAGAAATGAACTGAACATAGACGAAGCAAGCCCAAAGTCAAATTGCAGAGCTTTAAATTACTTGCCAGCGACGGAGAGATCTAAGGTCTGCTTGTCAGAGCCTCATCCATTCCAGATTCATCAACCATGCTGATTTTATCTACAAAGCTCGTGTCTTTAGAGATTAATGGTTAGATCTGGGGTCTGCTCATCAAAAACGAAGCCTCAACCTTTCCAGATCGAACAACTATACTGATTTATCTTCAAAACTCATACTTCTTAACGGAATCGAGTCTCTTCAACCTGATTAAACATTACTGAGTAAAGCTTTACCAGATTTGAAATTTTTTTGTTGAAGATTCTCAAAGAAATTTCTCTCGTGGCAGCCATTATTGAAGTATGAAAACCCTAACCCTCGAACCGGTTTGAGGGGGGTGTCGAGAGATTTACAAATACAAAGCAAACATGTATTGTAAAGTTGTAAATGGGCCAAGCCCATATATCTATTATTTTCATTATCCAGTATGTAGCATACAGTATATATATACAGAAGCCTGTACAAAAGTAATGTATTCGAATCTCATTGTAAAACTTCTCAAAACAGAAATAAAGCAAGATATTCATTTCTTTAACAGGCTTCTATAAGGCAGTATTTAATAATTCACTGTACAATTTGGAAAGCATTATGCTGCCACAAAAATAACGACCGCACCACTATAAATATTAAAATATACAAGATACATCATTCTTTGGAACGATCCTTAAAAAGCCAGATTCATGCATATAATACAAGATTACATTGTGAGTTCGTTGCTCTATCTCAACATCCATGCTTCTTCTGGAAGGACATCTTTGAGTTCTTATCTAAACCAACTCACGCTAATGTCATATGAGGATTTTATTTCCTCCACTGGAGGAACCGTACCCAATAAACTATGACATACCTCGATATATTAGACTTTAAAATCTTTGAAATACATCGAAAACAAAAAACAGCATCAAGACTTATAGTTCTCTACATCAACTAAAATAATATTCTCTTTCCTACTTTAAATGAAATTTATTTGTCTCCTGCACATTTACCACGCAACGCCGTATGTATATGATGATCTAATATAATGTACTCAGTTTGAAATATTCAAAAGCGAACCATTCTTATATTATGTTTAACTCGGTGATCCTTACAATCTATTACGCTAATCTTGCTTGAATGCTCAATATGATTAATTGTGGTAGTTACCTACTAAATAAAATGTAAGAAATAATTTTTTTAATATAATTTGGTTGTAAATATTTAATTGATAATGAACTAATGTTGTGCGATACTATACCTCCATAAGCGATTGATTTTCACTCCTATCCTCCAACATGAGATAAGGAACACTTCTATTAGCTGGTCTGAGTTCCTAGCCAAATTGCAAAATTGGTACAACTCAATATGTGTGTGTTATTATTTTAGTACTTCACACAAAGTACCAAATCAATTTGCAAGTCAAAGTTAAAATTTTATTTTATTTTACCTCTAATATGAGATAATGAAGATGAGCCTTCCATCTACTCGTGAATTTTAATTTAATATAAGAAGAAAATCAAAGATTTAAATGGTATTTGGATTGGGGATTTTGAGTTTTGGTTTGGGTTTGGATGAAAATTAAGGGCAGGAAGGATATCAGACATGCTTGGTTAAACCCATTTTTAATTTTTTGTATTTTCAAAATGAAAAATGTTATAAACGAGAAAACATAACATGCACATTTTGAAAATGTCCATAGTACATCTACAAAATACATCCATATTATTTTTCCCAGCTTGTATTCATAACAGTAATGCTAGAAGGCCCAACTTTAATGTATCGATTCTTGTACAAGAATAATTTAATGGTTCCTCCGAGATAAAAGCTTACAAATCAACTGCTCCCAGAAATCCATTTGATCCCCCTTTGTTTATTTTCGAGCCTTTAGGGTAGCTCCTTTTATAAGAAGTTTTGATGAGGTTTATTTAGTTTTTCTAGGTACATATATCAAAAATAGAACCATATTACAAGGAAGGAAAGAAAAGAGGTCATTTATGACAAATCAAATATTTAAGCTTATTTGAAAAGAAAAAAATGGAATTCAAGGACTCTCAATATTATATCTCATTGCCTAGACGTGTCAAAATGCCATAATTTTGTTTGGGCCTTTCAGAATTATCTATTAAAAATTTATCCATACTTATATATAATAGCATGGCACATGTTAACATTGCTTGGCAAATTACATTGCTAAACAAAAAAAAATTCCTTCTCTTTATTCTCCTGGCTTAGTAGTACTCGTCCTGATGTTCCTAAATTTCTAGTCCAACTTAGATTTGTATGGTAGATATATCGATTTTCCTAGTTAATCTATCTTCATAAACCTAATTTCATCTTCTTTGTCGTTTGGAATTTGGAACTATTAAGTTTGAAATTAAATTTACCAAATTACAGGCGGCAATGGTTGGAGTAGATGGTGAACTCTTTTTTCTTTCTTTTAGGTACCTTTCATTCTTAAATTCTTAGTGTTTTATTAAAATATTATTAATTCTCAGAGTTGAACGTAGTTGATTTTTTTATCAGTTTCCTTGATTGTTAGCTTTTATGATAATTATTAGGGGTGGGCATAAACCGCACCGCTATACAGAACCGTTCGCACCGAACCATAAAAAGGGTACGGAAACCCATACCGAATCTTCTAACCAAAGCAAATAGCCAAACCGGACCGACCCGCATCGATATGGTTATGTTGCGTGTTGGATGATTGAACCAACCACGTTAAACCGGACCAAACCGAATGTTTAGAGTAGTAATCTTATGATAAAAATATAAGCAACTCCTATCTTATTAATGATTCTAACGATATATATTCAATTTTTAGCATATGTTATTATATTAATAATATTCGTCGTCATAATGGAAGAAGCTATAACTTTGGTATAATATTTTTCATCTCATTATTTTGGATAAATGCTAGTTATAATCTTATTCTAGTTATTTTATTTTATTATTATGCATTGATTAATGCCGATGTTTGGTTAATCTACCAAAAAAATCTCTTTTGTAGCTCAATGTCAAATTGAAATATTCATATACTTAAGGACTAATTTTTCATTTCAATATGATATTGTATGTGTTTTAACATTTAAGTGTAAAAGCTTCACACAGTTGTCTTCGTAAATTAATTGTTGATGAAAGTAGTTCACTTATTTCATATTTAATATGGGTTCAAACAAGACCGGACAGAAGCCGAACCATATTACATTCAAATCGAATCGAAACCAAACTGTTTAAAAGATTTGTATAATGTTTTGTATTTATGATTAACCTTTTGATGCGTTGCGGAAGCGATTTGGACTACAAACCGCACCAAATCGACCCGTGTCCACCCTTAGTAATTATAGCAAATCTCAGTTTGTAACTTAATGTAGATCGTACTAATAGTTAGTTTATAGCACAACTTGTTTACTTAATTCTGCTGGATTTTAAAGTTTGACCAATAGGAGGTAGCAGTCATCTATTGATCGAATTTAAAAAAGAAAAAGAACTTCGAGCAGTTGCATCAGTGCTTTTATAATCCAAACTTTGTTAGTTGTCCTGTATTTATGTTGCAACTTGAATTACTGGATTGAATTTAAATAGTCTCACATCATTATCTAATTTAAAAGACATGTTGTTTAAATCTGGGATGGTAAATATGTAACATCGTAGATTTATTTTGTTAGAGTAGAATATGTCTAACGTATACGCATATATCATGTGCATGAGAAGAGAAAGCTTGGTTCAACCATTGAAATAATCAAAGGGAATGCGAGTCAAAAATGAGATTGTTAGCTCATCTCAAATGCTGCAAATGGGAGAAAGGAAATATGCAAAATGTTAAATGCTGCATTGAAAATAAAATCCAAATTCCAAGATGGAAATAAAATCCAATTTATAAGATGGATTTATATAACCAGGTCCACATCATCGGTAAATGACAATGAAACATTGTTTATTTCAATACAACAAAATCCAGCAACGTATTAACCATGTAGTTCAATTAAGGACTATGAATTTAGTTCTATACCCTTACCTTGTTTTCTTTTAAAATATATCAAGTTCCATTGATTCTTATATTGCAATAGCTTAAGTAAATATCGAAAAACCGTGATTTAGTGGGTTTCGCGGTAAAGAATGGGTTTTTAAGTAGATCATGTTGGGTATTTTGCGGTTCGAGATAAATTTGATGGTAATTGAGATGAAAATAATGATGTACTTCCGACTTCAACGATTTATGGAATAGATTCTTTCAGACAATAGCTCAACCCACCAGGTACAAATGGGTTATCGAACTATCGACTTTCAAGATTCAATGAAGCCTTATAACAGCGTAATCGGATTCAAAGTTTGTACGTCTTTGATCCGACCGAGAACACTTTAGTAATTGTTTCTGATGATGCAATTTGTATAGAATAGAACGAAGAGGATGAAGAGAGCAACTCTGCGATGTCTTTTGAGTTTGCAACACCTTGGTGACGTCACAAAACAGAGTAATGATGGCGCAGTGTTTTGTAACACTTTCTGGTCTCGCAAAAATCGCTCTGTGAATAAGAAGATTGAGAATATTTCTAACGTTTTCTGGGCGTCACGATTTGTAGTGGTAGAGAGGTGCCTATTCGCGAAGCGTCATAACCGTTTGCAACGGTTCACAAGTGTTATGAATGTCCATTCAATATTTACACATCGCGTCTATTCATATTTTGCAACATTCAGAAAAACGTTACAAATTTCCCGCCATTTATTTAAATTCATAAATTTCGGTTTTGGGTCCTTAACGGGCTTAAATCTGGCCCGTTATTGTTCACATATTGTTTGCACAAAAAATGGACAAACACCTCCAAGTCGTATTATTTAGTTGATTATATGTGATTTTCAATGATTTTAGATGAGTATGTAAATATGAGAAAAGTAGGGGCTGAAATGTAAAAGACACACAGATTTATAGTGGTTCGGCCAGAATGTGCCTACGTCCACTTTATATGTTATTATCTTCTTTCTTTCAGGTTACAAGTACAATGCTTCGTATACAAGTGTATGAAAGTAGTTTGAAAGTTCCTTCCTTGCTTGAGCTCTCAAACTTGTCTGCCATTGTTGTACCCCTGCCCCTCTATTTATAGAATGAGGTAGGGGGCAGGGGTCTTGGAAGTATATAACTGCTGGTGGGCCCGGGCTGAAGCGATCTGGACTGGCAGTTGTCTGGTTCGGCGAGGTTCATTCGGTGGTGAGGTTGGACCGGTGGTAGCCTCGTTCGGTAGGGAGATGTTGGAGTTTGGACCGGTGGTGCCTGGTCCGGCTATGGTGGTCCGGTGATGGGTGGATATTGGAGAGGTTGGTCCGGAGGAGATGTGATGGGAAGGTGGTTCGGCAATAGCGTGGTCCGGTGGTGGTATTCGGCGGGGCTTGGACCGGCTATACCGAATGGGTGAAGGAGCATGGGACTGCCGGATGGATCATGGCACATGGAGATGCCGAATGACTTGGGTACATGGAGGTGCCGAATGGGGCTGTGTCCACGGAGGTGCCGAATGGAGCTTGTGGGGTATCGCCGAACGAGGATGGAGACTGCGATCCAAGATGGAACTGACGCCTATTGGTCTTGGGTACACGCGAATAATCATCGAATCAATCAACATATTATCGGCACTTCGAAAGCCCAAAAGCATTCCCTTACAGTCAGGAACTGATGGTCTCCTGGGTGAGAATTCGCCCAACATTTGCCCCCCAAAGTGGGGTACGTGCTTGCATGTGCCGCGCTTTGTTTTTCTGTGGTGGGAAGGCTCGTTTTGTAACGCCATGGGCTAGATGTTCGTATCTTGTTGATGTCCTGCAAAGGGACTTACGGTTTCAGTATGATTTCAAATAACGACCGTTCATGATCGAAATATTCGAGATGAAGTGAACTATGCTGTTCAGGACGAGAGAGTGAGCCCCGAAGGGGCTTGGCATCGTCGATGCCCGGTTTATGTTTGTGAAGATGGTTTATTGCCAGCTCAGAGCATGCCTAGGGATCGTTCGCAACCCCGTACATGTGTAAGCAGCTTAGCCATTTCATAATTATCAAATATCCATATGACCGCTGGGCTTAAGAATGCGTGTCAAAGTGTAAATTCCCACGATGGTAGGGTTAACAACCATTCAGAGCGTGCCTATGGACCATTCGAGGTCGCGTACACGTGTAAACGATTTAATCCACGTCGGTGAGGATTTTACGACTTATTCACCGTTATCATAATCTTATTTTATTAGTTAGTTCTAGAGTTCGGTACTTATCTGAGTGAAGCGCCTGCGTGCCCCCTGTTTCTGGTTTCTGCTGGTAGAGGTAGCTTCGTTCGGGTTCGAGTTGGCACAGGTTTCATTCGGTTGGAGGCTGGTCCGGTATGGATAGTTCCATTCGGTTTTCATTCGGTCCGGTATGTCGAATGCCTTGGTCCGGTCCTGAGCTCGCCTATATATAGAGGCCGTACCCCCCTCGTTTTTCATTACCGAACGAGTAGAGCCGAATCATATTGTGCTGCCGAACCAAAGTCTTCGCCGAACCAGCTTATACCGAACCAGGTATGTATACTTTCTGCCGAATGAACCTTTGCCACCGGATGGCCCTGTTTGCCGAATGTGTACGGAGTGTATTGAATAGCCGAATGAGATATGCCGAATGACATGCATGCCGAACGACATGTATGCCGAATGAGCATTGGAGTTTGGTGCCGAATGAACTCGTCTTGCACCGCCGAATGAGACTTCATACTTGAACCTTGAGCGGAATCTTATGCTTTTATATGCTTTCTTTAGATACTTGCTTGTTTATCTTTCTATACTTCTTGCTCTAACACCGTGTTTTTCTTGTGCTGCAGAAAATGTCTCGCAAAGCGGAAACACGATCAGACAGAAAGAAATCTAGAGGCACAAGAGAGCCCTCTTCTTCCTTGCCCCCAGTCCAATCAGGATCCGAGCAACATCGACCCATTCCAAGGTCTCTAGTGGATGGATATGGTCCACAGGAACTTTTGATCTCCCCCCCTGATTGCTTTCCTAGCTCCTTAAAGGAGGAGCAACTTGACGTCATATCCCGTTCCTTTGGGATAGATAGGGCTCTTATGCTGCTGCCAGGAGATGGAGTGATGCCATATAATCCTCCCGAGGGCTACTTCGCTTTTAGCAGATACCATTGCATGTGCGGCGCTATCCCCCCTATCAACGCTTGGATAGTAAGCTTCACCACCTATTTGAAGGTGGCTCCTTTCCAGCTCCAGCCTAACTCATATGCCATCCTGGTGAGCCTCTTTGTTATCTTCCAAAGGAGGTACGGGCGTCCTCCTTCTAACCGGGAAATCCGATACTTGTACAACCTGAGAGGCTATAAGAAGGGGTCTCCGTATATTAGTCTGGAGGCGGCCGTGCCCTTCAAACCAGTTCTGGACTTGTATTCCAAGTTCACCATGTTCAAGAAAGAGTGGTTCTTCGTCAAGGACGATGCTGTTTCTTTCCGCCTTTTCACTTCCGGCTGTAAGATTGATTTCATTTATATTTTTCATGTGTTTTGACTGTAGTGTTTTTTCTGACATGCTTCTATTTCTGGCTAGCGACAGGTGGTATTGCAGTCGTGGAGGACGATTCCTTAGTGCGAATGGCTGCTGAACTAAAGGCTATTCCGGCACGGGACCGGTCGGCCTCTTTCTTGATCAGGAACGCAACCCTCTTGGAGTATAATTTGATCTTACCGCGCCAGTCCGTGGTTAAGCAAAGGGATACGGCTGAGGAGAGGGCTGCTAAAGCTAAGGAGGGGGCTACGGTAAAGAGCGGTAAGAGGGAGCCTTTCGCAGCGCGTCCTGCGGTTGGGGGGAAGAAACTGAAGAAGTCCGATGGCCCTTCTCCAAGTACTTGCCCGATTGTCCCGGAGGAGGAAGGTGTAGAAGAGGAGGAAGGAGGCGAAGTTGGAGAAGGGTCGGAGGGTGGAGGAGATGGCGACGGTCAAGGTGGTAGTGGTGTTGCTGCTCTAACCTCTGAACAAGACCTCGAACTAGATGAGGCTCTCCGTCGGGCCTTCGGGGAGTCGGAGGGAGAGTCGGAAACGGAGAAGGAAAAGGAGAAAGAAACGGAGAAGGCAAAGGAAACCGGCAAAGCTGTGGCTTCAGCTAGGGTGACTCCGGCGACGCAAGGTGAACTTTTGTCTTCTGCCGATTCCATTTTCGATAGGGACTTAGAAATTTTTTACGGTTCACTTCCGTCCTGGAATGAGATCCAGGACTTATTGCAGTTTCCCACTCCTCCGCCGGGTTTGTATAATAGATGTGTCTCCTCACTTTTCTTTCTTTTTAACTTAGCACATTTTTTGAATTGCGGATTATTGTATGTTCGTAACACTTGTTCTTTATTTCAGGGGCAGGCCCGGCAGTTAAAACGTCGGATGTTCGACATCGTCTTGAACAATTTAAGTCGAGGAGAGCTTCTGCGAAACCTTCTACTGATCGCACTGGGGACGTAGTCAAGTACCGCCCTCTTCTTGGGGTCATCGAAGAGGGCATTCAGAAAAGGAAGCGGAGCCGTTCCTTATTTGAGTCTTCTTCTGCTTCGCAGCTTCCTACTCTGCCTCCCCTTACTCAG
Organism: Allium cepa; assembly: GCA_030765085.1. NCBI lineage: Eukaryota > Viridiplantae > Streptophyta > Magnoliopsida > Asparagales > Amaryllidaceae > Allium > Allium cepa. The sequence goes on from CM060931.1 coordinate 377,759,415, forward strand.
CCTCCTCGTGATACTACGGAGGAGAGCACGGAGCCCTGCCCCCCTCCTCCTCCTTCCAAGAGTTCTACTGTCATTCATATAAGGCGTCCCGATGTGCCTCGCCCCGTGCCTCGTGACCCTTTTGCCGGTCATCCTGATTTAGACCCAAGTTTTCGGGACATTTCATTCGATGAGACCACAGGCGAGCACCTACTTCCCCGCAACCCCATGGTAAGAGTGTTGGACGAGGCCAAATCTTTAGATCTTGATTTACTTACTACACGGGTAGTCACCATGGCGGATGAGGCCAAGGCTAATATCGACCGGGTGGCCGTAGAGACCAAGAAGTTAATGGAGCATCATGCTAAGCTGGTCAAGGCCGGGGAAGAGATCGGGAGTGCTAACATTCGGTTGAGGTTAAAGGTTGCCGATCAGGCCAAGCAACTCGCCGACCAAGCCATCCAGATTTCCCAGCATGAGGAAGCCTCCAAGCGTCTGAAAGAGACCATGGAGAAGGCCAGTAGGGCGGAATTACGGAAGATGGAGGTCGCTTGCAGGGAACGGATTAACATAGCTATCGCAACGGTGGATGAGGTTCGAAATGCGGATCTCGAGCGGGTGGAGGAGTTGTCAGGGAGGCTCGAGGCTGCGGAGATGGCTCAGGCCGAGTTGAAGGAGGAGATGGAGGAGATGAGGAGGTCCCTCAAGTTGAAGGAAGAGGAAATGAGGATGTCACTCCAGGCTGACTGCTTGAGATACCAATCAGAGAGGGACGTTGCCATCACCAAGTTGCAAGCTTCGGAGGCCCGGGTGAGGGAGTTTGAGGAAAACGAGGGGATGATGGATGAGATGTTGCAGGATATGTACTTCCACACTTGGAAGGAGGGCGGCTTGTCTTGGATGGACGATTACCCTCGGGTCATGGCCAAGGTGTATCTCCAGGCTTTAGAGGAGGCCAGGGTGAATGCGGGTAAGGAAGGCGGAGAGGCTTTCAACTTGAGTGCGGTCACTGCTCAGTTCTCAAAGGAGGAGCAAGCGGCGGTGAAGGAGGGGATGCGGCTACTCGCTGCAGAGGAAGCGGGCGTGCAGTTGGATGATGAGGATCAAGCGGCGGATGCTGGTGAGTTATTCTTTTCCCTTTCTTTTCTTTTCGTGTTTTCATAACTTGATCGTTCGTTTAATGAATTCCTCTTCTGATCTGGACAGGTGGGACTTCAGATCCACATGCTGGGGGCTCCGATCCTGCGGCTAAGTAGGCTGGGGGAGTTGGTGATGGAGTGTGGATGCATCTGCCATCTTTTTGTTTCTTTTTTTATCACTGTTCATGTTAGTCTTTGATATGCAACTGTAATAAAATTATTTGCAAAGAATAACTTCGTGTGATCTTATAATATAAGCTGATTTTGTCATGTTTAAATGTTGTTGCTATCTTTATGTGCTGTGTGAGAAGTATAATTATGTATATGCCTGTGATTCCACTTGTGTTTGATGTTAAGTTTTTGCTTGAAATATAATTTCACGTTTTGCAATGTCAGTGTATGAATAAGTTATAGTTACGCATTTATGTACAAGAGAAGAGAGTACCGCCCTTTATGTTTTATTCGCAGGCGTTAGCTTTGAGTGTCTTGTGTAACTGTTCACGGGTATAGCCGAGCGCCCTGCTACCCAGCACGCAGGCTTAGAGCCTCATGAGTGAATGCTTCCTATTTGGTTTCCTGTACTTTAGAGTTTGTTATACAGGATAGGAGAAAAATATTTAAATGGAATGGAAATATAGTAAAAGTAAAACTTCCAGTCACGGAAGGCCGTCGATGTGCTTAAGTTCGTGGCAAACGGGTTTTGTAGTCACTTTCCCTAGCTGTGGGTCTTGGAGACATTTGTCACCCATCTTACGCCTCCGCGGGGAGTTTTCTTTTTTACCACAGCCGCACTTAAGACACATCGGAGCCGAGATCGCGCACGGTAACTACCCGAACCATTATGGTCCGTAATCGTGGGTATTATTCGATTTACCGTGGCCGGCTAGCGTGGGTGCCGTTGGCCGTGAACTACCCCTGGCTGGCCACACCTTATGTTGGGGCTTAAAGTAGGTTCACAGTTACCGACGAGCCGAACGCCGTAATGAGCTGCCATCGGCTATAGTCGGCCTTTATGATGACTTATAATCGGCTCATTACAGTTGGCTTTGAGGGCAGGCGCGCAATGAGTTAACCCGCAGCAGAGGGATGCTGGGGCAAAAGAGTCTCATTGGCGAGTGCATAGAATCGTAGCGTACCTGTTAGGCCTAGTCCAGATGAGGCCGCGGTGCGTCTTGAGTGGAGATGCCATAGAATTTTGTTCAACAGAAAGGGATAACGCTTAACAAGTAGCCAAGACATAAAGGAACAATTTAAAAAGAGACAAGATTTTTTAAAGTGGTTCGGCACGAAAATGCCTACGTCCACTGATTCTCTTTGTTAATTCACTTCATATGGGCAGTACAAGTTAAGAAAAGTATCGACGGAGGTGTCGGATGTTCCATGCCCTCTGGAACACCTCTCCGTCCACTGTTGACAAAATGTAAGCTCCGTTGTGGAGATCTTTGTGAATTACATATGGTCCGTCCCAGATGGGGTCCAGTGCCCCGGGGCGCGGAAAGATTCGCCTGAGGACAAGATCTCCTTCTTGTAAGCTGCGATGCTTGACTTTGGAATTGTATAGTGCTGCCACTTTTTGTTTGTGAGCTGCTGCTTTGAGTGCTGCATCGTTTCTCCTTTCCTCAATCAGTTCCAAAGACATGAGGAGGAGTTCTTCGTTTTCTTCTGGGTTGTAGTGGATCCTACGGTGGGAAGGCACAATAGTCTCAACTGGGAGCATTGCCTCCGATCCATATGCCAAAGAGAAAGGAGTATGTCCCGTTGATGTTCTGAAAGATGTGCGGTATGCCCATAGTGCCGTAGGAAGTTCGTCCACCCAAGCGCCTTTTGACTTTTCAAGTTTCTTCTTGATTAGGGTTTTGAGAATTTTGTTGACAGCTTCAACTTGTCCGTTTGCCTGAGGGTAAGCTACTGATGAGAAGCTTTTATGAATTCCATGCTCTTGGCACCAGTCGGCAAATTCTTCGCTGTCAAATTGGAGTCCGTTGTCTGATACGATCTTGAGGGGGACTCCATACCTGCACAGAATGTTTTTGATCAAGAAGTTGATAACTTTTGCTGAAGATATTTTATTTAAAGGTTCCGCTTCCACCCATTTGGTGAAATAATCGACTGCCACTATAGCATATTTGGCTCCGCCTCGGCCCGTTGGCAGTTCGCCAATTAAGTCAATTCCCCATACAGCGAAGGGCCAAGGGCTGGTCATTTGAGTAATTTCGTTTGTGGGCAGACGAGGGATCTTGGCGAACTTCTGACATCTGTCGCATTTCTTAACGAAGTCTAGGGCATCTTTGTTTAGTGTGGGCCAGTAATATCCATATCGGAGTATCTTTCTTGCCAAAGTCTGTCCTCCAGTGTGATCTCCGCATCCTCCCTGATGGATGTCTGTTAATATCTCCTTGGCTTCCCTTCCTGCGACGCATCTCAATAAGGGGCTAGAGAAGCCACGCCGGTAGAGGATGCCTTCTTGTATTGTGTAGTGAGGAACTTTCCTCAAAATCTTCTTGGCTTCGTCTCGCCTGTCGGGTAGTATGCCATCTTGCAAATATTTCCGGATAGGAGTCATCCAGGTTCCTTCTTCGATTGTAGTTATCAGATTCACTTGTTCGAAACTTGGGGCTAGCTGCCTTGAGATTGCTAGTGCCCCGGAAATGGTGCTGTTCATCATGCTAGCTTGTTTCGCAAGTTCATCTGCCTCTTGGTTTTCTTCTCGAGGAATGTGTTTGATTAGATAATGGTCCAATTGATCGAGCAGCAGTTTGGTTTTCTTTAGGTATGCTGTGAGCCATTCTCCCCGAGTCTGGAATTCTCCTAGTACCTGGTTTACGATAAGCTGAGAATCACTATGAATACATAGGGAATTGACTCCGATTTCTAGGGCCAGCTCCAATCCTGCTATTACTGCTTCATATTCAGCGTCGTTGTTAGAGGCTGTGAACTCCAATCCCAATGCATAGTACAACTTTCTTCCCCTGGGGGTGATGATCACAATACCTGCCCCCGAGCCTTGTTCGTTTGATGCTCCGTCTACAAAGAGGTTCCACTTGATGTTTTTTGCTACTTCGGATTGTTCCTTGCCTTCGTTGATAGTGAATTCGGCAATGAAATCAGCCATGGCTTGTCCTTTGATAGCGGTACGAGGATGGTAGGTGATATCATACTGACTTAGTTCGATGCACCATTTGAGGAGTCGCCCAGAAGTGTCAGGACGATGGAGCACCTGTCTTAGTGGTTGATCGGTTAGAACCCTGATGGAGTGAGACTGGAAGTAGTGTCGCAGTTTTCGTGACGCGATCAATAAACAATATGCTAATTTCTCAAGTTTAGGATATCTGGCCTCTGCCCCTGTAAATCTCTTACTTACAAAGTAAACCGGGCGTTGTGTGCGGTCTTCTTCTCTTACCAAGGCGGCGCTTAGAGCGTGAGATGATACAGCGAGGTATAGGTATAACACTTCACCTTCATTTGGAGTTGAGAGTACTGGTGGTCTCTGAAGGTGTTCGATTAGGTTGAGGAAGGCTCTTAAGCATTCATCGGTCCACTCGAACTTCCCTTTGTCTTTCTTGAGAGCTTCGAAGAAGGGGACACACTTGTCAGTTGCCTTGGAAATGAATCTGCTTAGGGCGGCCACCTTTCCGTTTAGGCTTTGCATTTCTTTTCGAGTGGAAGGTATCCTTATTTCTTTTAAAGCCCGGATTTGTTCAGGGTTTGCTTCGATTCCTCTCGCGTGGACGATGAATCCTAAGAATTTTCCCGATGACACTCCGAAGGAGCACTTTAGAGGATTCAGCTTCATTCCATATTGGCGAAGTACCTGAAACATGTCGTCCAGATGGCTTACATGGTCGTTGGCTTTCCTGGACTTTACCAACATGTCATCCACATATACCTCCATAGTTCGCCCTATTAATTCTGCGAACATTTTGTTGACGAGGCGTTGATAGGTAGCTCCAGCATTTTTGAGTCCAAAAGGCATGACTTTGTAACAATATAATCCGCGGTCGGTGATGAAGCTAGTGTGGTCCTGATCGGGAGCGTGCATGGGGATCTGGTTATATCCGGAGTATGCATCCATAAAAGATAGGAGTTCGTGCCCAGCCGTGCTGTCTACGAGTTGGTCAATTCGGGGAAGTGGGAAGCAATCTTTTGGGCAAGCGTCATTCAGATTGGAGAAGTCAATACATGTTCGCCACTTTCCACTGGCCTTTTTTACTAGCACTGGGTTAGCGATCCATTCCGGGTAGATGGCTTCCCGTATGAAGCCATTAGCAAGTAGATTCTTTACTTCCTCATCAAGGGCTGCTGATCGCTCCGCCCCCATGCTTCTCTTTTTCTGCTTTACTGGTACCTTGGTGGGATCGATGTTCAACATGTGGCACGCTATGTCTGGAGAGATTCCTGTCATATCGGCATGGGTCCACGCAAATACATCTAAGTTGTGGCGGAGGAAGTCAATGAGTTGATCCTTCAATTCCGTTTTCAGCTGAGATCCGATTTTTAATAGTTTACTTGAATCGTGCTTATCTACAGATACGAATTCCATGGCCTCTGCAGGCTCGGCGGTAGCCTCCTCCTCTTTATCTCTGGGGTCTAGTTCATTGAAGGGATCGCTTGTGTATCGAAGAGGAGGGGCTTTCTTTAGTTGCTATGCCTCCAAGCTTTTCATGCAGAGAGTAGTCTCTGCATCTTTTCCTTTATTCTTTCTGCGGTTGTTGCGAAGCTCAGTCACATAGCAGTCTCGAGCAGCGTCTTGATCTCCTTCTACTTCTCCTATTCCGTTGTCCGTTGGAAATTTCATCTTCAGGCACCAGGGGGCTAAGACAATTTGGAAGTCAGACAAGGCTGGTCTCCCCAAGAAGGCGTTGTAAGCCGAGTGGTTCTCTATTAGTACGAACGTTTGTTTTCGCACCACGGAGCGGGGATGACTTCCTATTTCGACGAAGAGGTCAAGTTGCCCGAGGGGCATTTTTGCATCTCCAGTGAAACCGTGCAGTGGTTTGTCGCAGGGAGACACATCCTTCATTGATAACTTCATTTTGTCGAAAGCATGTTTGAACAAGATATTTACGGAGCTTCCCGTGTCTATTAGAATCCGAAAAACTTTAGCTGGACCGAACCAGGCAGAGATGACCATCGGATCCATATGTGGGTACTGCCTTCCTTCCAAATCACGCCTACTGAATACAATGTCATTGTTTTCTTTTCGTTTCGGGTGGCGTTCCTCCGTAATGGAGTTAACATATCCTTCGGCATTTCTAAGCGACTTGCCGTACCTTTCCATCTCTGCCCAACTTCTGTCGGCGATGTGTGGTCCTCCTGAGATGGTAAGGACCACTATCTTCTCTTGACTAGAGCCACTGGTGTTGTGATTGTTGCGATTCCCTCCGCCTACTTCTGGGAGGGGTTGCTTTGAGTTCTCGTTGGCAGGAGTTGGAGTCCTGTTCTGACCTTTCACATAACGTTCCAGTCTTCTTCTTCTAATGTGTTCTTCGATCAAGTCCCGAAGATGGTGGCATTCATTGGTGTCATGTCCGTGGGATTCGTGGAAGCGACAGAACTTTCCGGACTTGAGTGCGTTATCTGATTCTTTCTTGTGCGGGGGGCGCTTGTATCCGAGTTCGCCCTGAGTGGCTAGGTAGATGTTTTCGATTGTTTCATTCAAAGGAGTGTAGGAGTCAAATCTTGGCCCTGGTCGATATTGGCGCTTCTCAACCTTTCTGCCTCCAGCATTGTCTCTAGATTCATTTCTTCGAGCGTCCTTAGCTGCAGTGGGAACCTTGTCCTGAACTATCTTGCCTTGTTGCCCTGACTGCCTCTCAGTAGCAGCGTCTTCAAGTCTCATATACTTTCCAGCTTCATGGAAGAAATCAGGCAAGGTAGCTGGTTTTTCCTTAGTTAATCTTCTGGCAAACTTGGTGTCTGGATGTACACCACTACAGAGGGCCATCAGAGTGAGTTTTTCATCGGCATCTTGAACTGCTGCCGCTGCGGCGTTGAACCGTGTTAGATATTGTTGCAGCGTCTCTCCGGATTTCTGTTTGACATTGGATAGAGAATAAGCATCCTTGGGTTGTTCCACATGGATGCGGAACTGGCTAATAAACCTTTCTTTTAACATCTCCCATGAGCTGATGGATCCTTGGGGTAGATGGCAGAACCAGGAGGTAGCTAGATCTGATAGGAATAGCGGAAAGCATTTACATAATACTCCTTCTGTTGCTCCACTCATGAGCATATGCTGGGTGTATCTCTGCAGGTGTACGATGGGGTCAGAAGTTCCTTTGTAAGGTTCCATGGTTGGCATTTTCCATTCCCGGGGAGTGATGGCAGTTTCGATATTTCGGGTAAAGGGACTGGTGACCCTAGCGCCTATTCCCCGGTCCCTTTGCTCCCGTTGGACACATTCTCTGAATAATCGTGCCATTCGTTCGTCAGAACTTGGAGCGGACATAAATGAGCTCGGTTCTTCCCTGCGGGATCTATCTCGTCCAGATGCCCTGTAGGGATGGTACAGTCTATCACCTCTAGCATTATCCAGTGGTTGTCTTTGGCTGCTTGGATGCACGCTAGGACCAGCTACAGTTGCCCCCTGCCTTGATCTTCCCCTGTGGGGTTCTGTTTCGAGCACATCCATGGGGTCAACTTCGGGCTGGGTTCTAGCTCGGCTCCGTTCAGCGGGGTTTCTATGATTAGGTGGCATGACTGGCTCAGCTACATCCGACCCTCGCCTGGTGCCTCCCCCGCTAGGTTCGGTTCCAAGGGCTTCCTCGAGTCGGAATTCGGGCTGAGTCCGGGCGCGGCCCCTATCATCATTTTTTCTGTTGGTAGCTTGTTCGAAGAGTGAAGACCTTTGTTGCCTCCGGGATCCTCCGGATTGGGATTCACCCCATGATTCCGTGTTGCGGTTGGACTCCTCAGCATCCCTTAAGCGTGACATGAGTTGGTCCACCAAAGTTTCTTGTTGGGATGTGAAGCGGTTAGTTACTTCAGCCACAACCCTGTCCAGATCTGCCCTAGTGATTGGTTGTTCCGTTGCGGGACCAGTTGGATTCTCCTGATTTTCATCTGGTACTGCTGTTGAAGTGGGCTGATCTGTGATTGCTGGATCTGGAAGGCTGCTAGTTGCGATGTTCTTTCCTTTGTTAACATCCCTTCTCTGCTTGGAAGGCATGATTTCTAAGCAACGAGTGATGTTGTTAGGAAAGAGGTTGAGTGGGAGAAGATGAAGCCTGAGTTCACCTTCTCAGTGAAAGCACCAAAAATGTTTGCACAAAAAATGGACAAACACCTCCAAGTCGTATTATTTAGTTGATTATATGTGATTTTCAATGATTTTAGATGAGTATGTAAATATGAGAAAAGTAGGGGCTGAAATGTAAAAGACACACAGATTTATAGTGGTTCGGCCAGAATGTGCCTACGTCCACTTTATATGTTATTATCTTCTTTCTTTCAGGTTACAAGTACAATGCTTCGTATACAAGTGTATGAAAGTAGTTTGAAAGTTCCTTCCTTGCTTGAGCTCTCAAACTTGTCTGCCATTGTTGTACCCCTGCCCCTCTATTTATAGAATGAGGTAGGGGGCAGGGGTCTTGGAAGTATATAACTGCTGGTGGGCCCGGGCTGAAGCGATCTGGACTGGCAGTTGTCTGGTTCGGCGAGGTTCATTCGGTGGTGAGGTTGGACCGGTGGTAGCCTCGTTCGGTAGGGAGATGTTGGAGTTTGGACCGGTGGTGCCTGGTCCGGCTATGGTGGTCCGGTGATGGGTGGATATTGGAGAGGTTGGTCCGGAGGAGATGTGATGGGAAGGTGGTTCGGCAATAGCGTGGTCCGGTGGTGGTATTCGGCGGGGCTTGGACCGGCTATACCGAATGGGTGAAGGAGCATGGGACTGCCGGATGGATCATGGCACATGGAGATGCCGAATGACTTGGGTACATGGAGGTGCCGAATGGGGCTGTGTCCACGAAGGTGCCGAATGGAGCTTGTGGGGTATCGCCGAACGAGGATGGAGACTGCGATCCAAGATGGAACTGACGCCTATTGGTCTTGGGTACACGCGAATAATCATCGAATCAATCAACATGTTATCGGCACTTCGAAAGCCCAAAAGCATTCCCTTACAGTCAGGAACTGATGGTCTCCTGGGTGAGAATTCGCCCAACACATATGATACAAAAATATTTTCGGATCCGAACCCGAAACGGCCCGGTTTGGTTCGGTCGGGCGGACGGCAGGCGCTCGTGTGGTTTTGCATGACTTCTCTCCTCATAACAAGGCAAACATGTGGGAGCCCCAAGGCCCCAACATCCATATGAGAAAACTATATTTATACAAATATAGTCCTTGATTTTCTATCATGTGAGACTATTTTTTTTCTTCTTTCTTTACTTCTTCTCTTACAAATCAAAACCCAAAGCCCTAAAAATATCTTTGAAAATTTTATAACAATCTCCCCTAATTTTGAAAATAAATAAATAGGACGGCCGAATAACTAGAGTGAATTCCTACATACCCAAGTGAGATCAAGCCTATGTAGTTCTAAGATCAAGTTTTGCATCATCGTGAAAACCAACACATAAATAAAAGATATCTTTTGGATTTGAACCTTTCCTTAGTGTAAACCATTCAAAGCCTTATCGAGATTCTATGATGAACGAATCTTGAACCAAGTATCCCTAGTGATAAAACCGAAACAACCACACATGTTGATTTCCTTAGCTAAAGCGTTCTGTATCGCTCAGCACGTTAATGGCCATGTGCTTAAATCCTGGTTCATGAGTCTACTTAGAAAGTAGTCTTAATTTCCTAGGAAACGGCCTAATTTCCGTACTCATATAGGTAAGTCTCTTAAGGTGTTTCTGTGATACACCTTTTAAGGTTTCTAGACTTATTAAGCATATATATCCATCCTTTGTTCTTGCAGAATCCAACACTAAATATTATGGGTTTATCGATTTAGTGTTCCATAATCATTTTCTTAACTTGTTGGTACCCATTGAACTTTTTCTATCCTTGTCAAGACATAAGTTGGGTTTCTGTTAAGAATGATCAACCTTCATTCACAGACCTTAGTCTCATTTCATGTGACTTTATAGAAACCGTTGCCTTTGGAAGACTCTTTGTAAGTGGGTCATCCAAGTTTTTCTTCGCTTCTATGTAGTCAACAGTTATACCTCCTCTTTTGAGTAACTGTCTCACCATTTAATGTCTTAGACTCACATGTCTAGACTTTCCATTATATGTCTTATTAGACACATTGTATATCGTTGCTTGATTGTCACCGTTAATCAAGACTACTGGAGATGGCTACTTCCATAAAGGGATTTCCATTAATAAGTTCCTAAGCCATTCCACTTCTTTACATGTATCTGCTAATGCAATCAATTCTGACAACATTGTTGAGTTAGAAATACAGGTCTGCTTCTTGGAAGCCCAAGACACAGCAGCGCCTCCTAATGTAAAGATCCATCCAGTAGTAGACTTGGATTTGAATTCTACATTGTTCCAGGTTGCATCACTATATCCTTCTATTACAGCTGGATATCCTTTATAAGATAAACCATATTTAATGGTTCCTTTTAGATAAGCTAAAACTCTGGAAATAGCATTCCAATGGTCGAAACTTAGATTACTCGTAAATCGACACAATACACTTATAGCATGTGCGATGTCTGGTCTAGCGCAATGCATAGCATACATAAGACTCCCAATAACACTGGAATACTCTATTTGAGAGACAGTACGTCCAGTGTTCTTTTCTAATTAATACTAGGATCTAAAGGAGTTAGTGCTGGTTTTCATCGTAATGACCATACTTTTGTAAGAATTTCTCTATGTAATGAGATAGAGTTAGTAATAACTCCCCCTATTTCCTAACAATTTTACTCCCAAAATTGCATCAGCCTCTCCTAGATCTTTCATATCGAATTTAGAAGACAGAAACTTTTTAGTTTCATTTACACAGAATATATTGGAACCAAATATTAGCATGTCATCAACATATAAACATATTATAACACTACCGTTGTTATCCGATTTGCTATAAATACATTTATCAGCATCATTAACAATGAATCCATATGACAGTGCAACTTTATCAAATTTCTCATGCCATTGCGTGGGAGCTTGCTTCAGGCCACAAAGAGATTTCACTAATTTGCAAACTTTCTTTTCTTGGCCTGGGGTTTTGAAACCTTCAGGTTGTTTCATATATATCTCTTCATCTAAATCTCCATTTAGAAAAGCAGTCTTTACATCCATTTGATGTATGACTAATTTATGAATTGATGCAAGTGTAATTAAATAGCGTATAGAAGATATGCGAGCAACTGGAGCATATGTATCAAAGTAATCTACTCCATGTCTTTGCTTATATCCCTTAGCAACTAATCTGACATTAAACTTATCAATGGATCCATTTGTATTCAACTTTTTCTTGAATATCCATTTACATCCTATAGGTTTAGCACCAGGAGGTAAATCAGTTAAAATCCAAGTTTGGTTTAACAGCATGAAACTCATTTCTTCATTGATAGCTTCTTTCCAGAAATTGGAATCTCTAGAACTCATAGCCTCAGAATAAGTTTTGGGATCGTCATCGACGTTCATTACATATTTAGTCATATTAAGGGCTCCGTCCTTACTGCCTTCTACTAGATATGTAATGAAGTCAGGACCATAGTCCTTCTCTACTCTCGCTCTTTTACTTCTCCGTTGTTCAGTACAATTATCTGGTACTAATACTTCCTTGATGTTTTGAGCAGAAGCATAATCATCATCATTGATATCATTAGCAATACTAGGTTCTGGACTAGATGATCTCAATAGTTTGATTTTCAAAAAATTCTACATCTACAGATTCTATTACTTCTAGGTGTCAAGACTAAGGAATCTATAAGTTATACTATTAAGTGAATATCCTATGAAAACACATTTAAATGCTCTATTTCCTAACTTTGGTCGTTTAGGGTCTGGTTTTCTAACATATGCTAAGCAACCCCAAACTTTAAGTTTAGTTAGGTTAGGTTTCCTATTAAACCATAATTCATATAGGGAAATATTATTCTTTTTAAGTGGCACTCTATTTAAAATATTATATGCAGATAACATAGCATAACCCCATAGGTTATAAGGTAAATTAGAACTTATGAGCATGGCACTAACCTTTTCTACTAAATTTCTATTCTTCCTTTCAGCAACACCATTTTGTTGTGGTGTATATGGGGCAGTACATTGGTGAATTACACCTTGTTGTTTACAAAACAAGGAGAGAACATTTGAGAAATATTCATCACGATGATCTGAATGTAATATTTTAATTTTAACTCCTAATTGTGTTTCGACCTCTGCTTTGTAAATTATGAATTTATTAAAAGCCTCATCTTTAGTTTTCATTAGATATACATATGCATATCTAGTATAATCATCAATGAATGTTATATAGTATTGGTTACCACCATAGGTGATATGACTTTTTAAGTCACCCACATCACTATATACCAAATCAAGCAAACTAGTTTTCCTTTCTACAGATTTAAAGGATTTTCGGTGTACTTTTTCTTGAATACATATTTCATATTTAGAGATGGTATCGAAATCACAATTAGAAATTAATCCTAATTTATTCGTATTTCTAATGGAATTATAATTAACATGCCCTAATCTACCATGCCATAAATTAATAGAATCAACAATATAAACAGAAGAATTCTTTATTAGATTCAACTTAATCATACCGTTACAAGAGTATCTCTATCCAGTGAATCTACCATTCTTAGACAACACTAGCTTATGAGACTCATACACTATCTTGAATCCTCCGTTGTTAAGAAGGTATCCAAAGACTAAATTCTTACACATATCAGGTACATAAAAAACATTGACTAATGTAACAACTTTTCCAGAGGTGAAAGGAAGTTCTATAGTGCTTTTTTCCAGAACTTTGCTTGGAACCTTATTTACTCTAGTAACTTCGTCGGCTTCTCCTTTATTTTCTTCGTAACTCTTGAACAGATTACGGTCTTTCCAAATGTGAATGGTTTCTCCAGTATCGAACCACCAATCATTATCATTGCCACTGACGGAGTTCGCCTCTTGCACTACAGCCACAAGCGAGTCTTCGACCACATTCACTTTTTATTGTTTCTTCCACAAACGGCATTCTCGGGCATAGTGGCCAAGCTTGTTACAAATATAACAAGCACCTTTCTTTTTTTCGTTGGTTTTGGAATAAATTTTCTTCTTAAATTGTGTCTCATTCTTTGGCTTCGACTTATCAGTAATTTCAACATTATTTGCCTTAGAATGGGACTCAGTTTGCGGATTATCATCTAGATCGCGTTTGTGAGTGTCTTCTTCAATACGAAGATGACGTTGTAAACCGTCTAAATTATAATTCATTTTCGCATGCTTCATCTTTTTCTTATTATCATTCCAACTGTGCGGAAGTCTAGAAATTATAACTCCAACAACAAAAGATTCAGGGAGATCAATTCCAACATCTTTAAGTTGATTCACCAATAGTAAGATTTTGCTTACTTGTCCAATTATAAACTTATTGGTGACCATTTTGAAATCAACAAAATTAGAAATAAGAAACTTTTTATTACTTGCCTTGAATATGCGGTACTTATTCTCCAGTGCAGTCAAAAGCGTATTCACTATTTCCAAGATCCTATAAGCATTATATACTAGGGTAGATAGCGCATTCAGAATATGGCCTCTGCATAGAAAATCGTCCTCTTTGCGCTTTGCACGTTTAGCCTTTAGAGCAGCATCATCTTTATCAGTTTCCTCCAGGATTTCTTCCAAGTTACCTTTCAAAATGTAGAACAACTTGACGGTGACCAGGAAAAATTTCATCGTCTCTTGCCAACGAGTGAAATTGTCGCCATCAAAATGCTCCAATCGAGTTAGATGTTGATTCATAACTTGTAAAGCGCTCGAACCTTCCATGGTTGAAGGCTATTGTCTGAAAATTTGTTGGGGATTTTACGGTTCGAGATCAATTTGATGACAATTGCGATGAAGATAATGTTGTACTTCCGACTTCAAGGATCTATGGAATAGATTCTTTCAAACAATAGTTCAACCCACCAGGTACAAACGGGTTATCGAACTATCGACTTTCAGGATTCAATGAAGCCTTATAACAGCATAAACGGGTTTAAATTTTGTACGCCTTTGATCCGATCGAGAACACTTTAGTAATGGTTTCTGATGATGCAATTTGTATAGAATAGAACGGAGAGGAAGAAGAGAGCAATTCTGCGACATCTCCTGATTTTGCAACACCTCGGTGACGTCACAAAACAGAGTAATGGTGGGGTGTTTTGTAACACTTTCTTATGTCGCAAAAATCACTCTGTGAAGAAGAAGAAGATTGAGAATATTTCTAACGTTTTCTGGGTGTCACTATTTATAGTGGTAGAGAGGTGCCTATTCGCGAAGCGTCACAACCATTTGCAATGGTTCACAATTGTTACGAACGGCTACATCCATTCAATATTTAAACGTCGCGTCTATTCATAATTTGCAACGTTCAGAAAAACATTACAAATTTCCCGCCATTTATTCAAATTCAGAAATTTCGGTTTTGGGTCCTTAACGAGCTTAAATCTGGCCCGTTACTGTTCACGTATGATCCAAAAATAGTTTCGGGTCCGAACCCGAAACCCGTAACCATACCCGACCCGGCATGGTTCGGTCGGACGGACGGCTGCGGCGCGTGTGTGGTGTTGCATGACTTCTCTCCTCACAACAAGGCAAACATGTAGGAACCCCAAGGCCCCAACATCCACATGAGAAAACTCTATTTATACAAATATAGTCCTTGATCTTCTAGCATGTAGGACTATTTTCTTTCTTCTTTCTTTACTTCTTCTCTTCCAAATCAAAACCCAAAGCCCCAAAACTATCTTTGAAAATTTTACAATAGATCCTCTGATTTGTAATGCTTAACTTTAAACCGTAATGGTTGAAAAGCACTAAGTGATGTAGTGAGAATTTAACAATGATTTTGTCGAGCTTTAAATGTATAGTATAAGGGTTTTTTCTGTTACAGTAGTATGTGCCAACACATATGTGTATACCACGTGCGGGGACGAGAGAGATTGTTACGACTGTTGAAACTCAAAAAACATAATTTTATTTACTTTAAAATCTGAAATATAGAGAAGCTGATGTTTTATGTTCCACATGAGCTGAGTTTTATATCATGAGTGTTATGTGTATTTTACCAAAATTCTTAAAAGGCACCACTAATGCTAGAAACATACATTTAGGAGAATTCCACATTTTATATTTGGGGATATCGATGAATAAGCAAATATATCATACGAAAACAAATTTGAACACAAGTAATAAAGCTTATACATTATATACATATAAACTATCTAAGATAAAAAAGAGCGGTCCATACGTCAGTTTATGATATATACTTATTTGTTTTTATCCTGAATAAAATAACAAAAAAGGTAAAAGATAAATAAATCAAGATGATATACTGCGATGCATGACATTTTTAATAGAATTAAAAAACAATTAGAAATGCACAAGATCAATTTAAAAGGTTGACACATGTTGGAAATCTGGCCGTTTCAGTCTGGTTCCGGTGATAACCAAAATAGAATCCGTTTAAAAACCCGTATCGTTATCAAAGGTTAGGAAAAAATACAGTAAGGTAAAAACCCAAACGAACAACTTTAACTCATATCACTTCAAAAAAAAAAGAATCTCAACACGCTTCAACCAATTTCAAATTAACATTTTGGAAAAGAAAATTAGACAAGAAATCATTGTTTCAACTTTCAAGCATTGAAAATCATATGCAAAAGAATCAATATTTGGCTACAAAGACCATAATAATCATCAGAATAATACATTAAAACTTACAAATTCAAAGTCGTATGCAATCGCAACTTACTCCATGAATCCCTAAATAGAAATAACAGCTTACTCCATGCAATCGCAGCTTACTCCATGTAATCATACTCAAAGGCGTGTGAGCTTGAAGCAGGTATTCGATTTTCATTTTCTTTCGAATACATGAATCAAAATCGGCTTGTACAGTTTCGAATTTTGAGCGGTAATGAATTAAGGTATCATTGTTTGAAGACGGGTTAGTATGTGCTACTAAAATAGGATGAAGGTAGTTTGAAATTGATTGGTTGGATAATTAGATTTTTTATAACTTGCTTGCCCATTTGATACTTGGACATAGTCAATATATTTTTTAACTTTGATAATTCAAAACATATATGTAATTAGATTATTTTTTATAATGTTTAGTTGATTAACCTATATATGTGTGTGTGATTAGATTATTCTTTATAATGTCTAATTTATTAATATAAATATAAATATAAATATAAATATAAATATAAATATAAATATAAATATAAATGTAAATGTAAATGTAAATGTAAATGTAAATATATAAATATATGTATGTATGTATGTATGTAATTAGATTATTTTCTATAATGTTTAATTGATTAATACATACATGTGTGTGTAATTAGATTATTTTTTATAAAAGATTGTTATTATTTTCTTTCTAAAAATATACTTAGAAATAAGATTAGTTAAATTGAAGTTGATATAATAAATTTATGTTGTATAATTTTTTATAACTTTTATTTATTATTTATTTATAATTTTAGGTGCTTGAATACGAAAAATCGTGATATCGTTTGTAAAAACTGCATGATAGTCGGTTTAACAAAAAGAAAACAACATTCAATTATTGGAGTAAAGAAATTTCTGATGGAGGTATAACATATATGAAAGAATATTTGGCAGCAATGGCCAGCAATGTTGCATCATGTCCATTCATTCCTAAAGAAGTGAGAAAAATTATACGGGGACGCCTAATCAAAAAGAGAAATGAATGAAGTCAATAGGAGCTTGAAAATAATGAATGCAAGAATAATTGATGAGCATGCCTGAATAACAAAACTCAAATGTTGGAAGTCAAGGAAATGAAAATGATAGAGATGTTCAAAGTGTCTTTTAGATAAGCAAAGAATCTTCTATTAGTGATGAGAGAAAACATTGAGGTATAAGATCCAGTGGATTAAAGCAGACCAATCATTCTCAAACATTAAGAGTAGATAACGATTTTGAGAGATACATCTAGTGTAAAGACCTAGAATTTTATCACTTTGATTATGAATATTTAATTAGTTTTAATTATTCAATTAATGGTTTTTAATAATCAAATAACACTCTTGAGCTCATTTTGAAAGTTTGTTTATAAAAATAAATAGTTCGTTGAAAAATTAAATATGTAATTGAAATTCGTATTTGTAACGACCCGAAATTTTTCAATCCTAAAAATTCCAGATAGTTAGGAAAGAAAGAAAAGAGATAGAAGGAGAAACAGGAAAGAAACAAAGATCCTCACATTCACAGCATATCAAAATATAATATCACATAAAATGACAGTTTACAAAGGAAAGCTATATCATTCAATTACATTTTAGTACATCAGGGTTATAACATTTTCACAATCACTATACACTAAAAGCAACATGTTCCAGATACAAATCAATAATACATAGCGGTTACTCTCCATACGTTCTTGCCTTCCAGCTCGCCTCCTGAGCTCCAGAACGTCCTAACCTGGAAATCTGTAATACTCGGTCTGAACCGAGCATTACATCAAAGTAACACCTGGTTCAGGCTGGAAAGCATTGTGAGTAAACCCATACAGTATGAAATGTCAAGCTATACAACTTATGGGAAATATCAGGGTAATTCGTACCGTCTACGAGTTTTTTTCTTATTTAGTCAAACATTTTCACACACGACAGTTCCCAGGTTAAATATCCAGGTTACTTAACTTATTCTATTCCAGCCAGATTAGTCTCAAATCCAATTTATAAGGGATTTAGTTTAATAATCGAAGCGGTTTCGGGTATTACCGATACCCGTCCCTAGTTTCTTCGAATTCAATATCATCTATAATCACTGCTGTTTAAATGGATACGAAATTAACTTAAATACAAGTTCTCATAGCCTCACAGCAATCAATTATCGATACACAATATCACAATTTACCCCAACATATTATATGACAATAAATCACTACTCAATATCAGTGTTATTCTGACAAATTAAGGTATTCAATTCCAGTTTGTCATCTACAAGTAAGATTAATCATCAAATATTCATCAATTCATTTTATTTAATCACCCATTATAAGTTAAGTTAATTATCTTCAATCTTGCTTAATTAACTTTGATAGATCATAAACCTCTCCTTTAATTAATTATATTGATTAATTAATTACATCAATTATTCTTTAATTACTTATATAAATCACCTTAATTAATCTCATTCGGTAATTATTTCATCTATTAATGATCATTTAATTACATAAACAAATTATTCTTCTAATCACTTTCACCATGTGATTATCCTTACTAATTTCATTCAAAAATTACCCATTTAATCACTTCCATTTTAGTAATTACCCTTTAAATTTCCTCCATTAATTATTCTCTAATTACTTCCATTTAAAAATCTTCTAATTTATTTATATTAACGAAATTTCCATAAATTATTTACCTTGATTATTTTGCAATTAACCATTAATTACATAATTACCCTTAATTACTTACAATAAGTAATTATCTCTTAATTACTCAAAGCCTAAATTTGTTTAGGACAACCACTTATTTTAATCACATACTTAGTCACATCATCAAATTCTATTTGAATCATTTAGGAATATTTTGAATAATAATTCCAATATAACTATTCAAACAAAAACAATTTTTAACATATTTTAAATTTTAAATCAATTCCCAGAAAATCTTTTTAAATAAATTTATTTTGGGAAAAATTGGTTCATATTCTTTAAATTCTTATAAAATTTAAAACTTATTTAATCTTCATTTTCAATTTAAACCCTAAAACTGGTACCAACTCCATCCTTGCTCTTTTATACTTGATCATGCCCTCCCTTACAATTTAAAAACCAGGTACAACACTTATTTCAAAAAAAAAATTTAAAATTTGTAAACAATAACCTGGAATCAACCACAACACGGCCAACACAAACCTTCCCAATCAGTTTCTCGAGCCAAAACCACATTTCCTCGTGCTCGAACCCGAGATCGATCCTTCTTCCCCGACCTTCCTAGCAGACCGATACGGTGATACATCGTGCACTTGCACAAGCATTCAAGCCATCATTTGCCGGCGCCGTAACCATCAACAAGTCGGCGACGACGTCGTTACTTCATTCAACAACCCAGAAATCACAAAAACTCATCCACACAAAATCGAACAATTCGAATGAAACCCGAAACATGATGATCTCCAAAACCTTCCCTACGTCACCACCACTGATCTCCGGTGGCCACGAAACTCCGACCCAGACTTCGTCTGTCGTCCATCATCCTTTTCCCCATCTCCACGTCCACTCCGATGATGTTACGTCGCCGCGAGAATGCAGTAACCAAACCCAACCAAAATTCAACCAGAAACCCTAAATCGACGCCGATCGTCTTTTCCAGTGATCGATAAATTCCAGTTTCATTTTTCCCATGTGCTTCTACATCCAAACTTGCTTCAGACCAAACTTCGATGATCAAATCTTCCTCATTCGACAAAAATCGACGTTTTCCCAAATATTGTCCAATTCGAGAATTCCCTCTAATCTTGGATTTAAAAATCCTAATTTCTATACTAAAAATCATGGATTCTAGGTACGAATCCAGATTTACAATCATAAACGGGGAATTTCACAATCCAAATTTGACTTGAATTTATTTCTTTCTGAAATTTACTAATTTCCAGATAATTACTTCCTGGTTTAACCCGTGAGCATTTTTTTTAGTTAACCCAATCATTATACCCTTAAACATCATTTTCTATTTAAATTTATGTGTAGGAAGATTAATTTAGAATATATTTGGTCTATTATAGACTAAACAAAGACCTGCTTCGGATATGCACATTTTACACAACTTATATACATACAAACATTTTTCCATTTTCATAAAAACATTTTCATACCAATATTTCCAGAATATATTACATGTATCAGGGTATAAGAAAGATTTACTTCACAGAATAATGATAGATTTGATTTAAAGATAAGTCTACTCACCTTATTATGAACAAAGAACTGTTTCTTCCATTAAATATGGAAATTTGTTTTGATGATCTATATTTGAAATTTGATTTGTACTACCTTGAGTTAGAACTGAAACTTCAATCTGAACTTGTTGAGATGATCTTTGCTTCCAGATTGAGTTGTTGGATTTTTCTTTTAATTAATTTTTTTCTTTTGATTAAATTTTCAGTTTTCTTTTAAAGAATAAAAGAAGATGATTATGCTTTCAATTGCATAAAACATGGTTTAATTCTTTCATGTCTAATTACAATAAAATTTTAAAAAGAAAACAAGAAAACAATAAAATTTGAAATAAATTGGTTGAATAAGATTTTTGTAATTAAATTTAGAAAGAAATAAATTTTTTATAATTTATAGTGAAGTTGTAGCCATGGTTATTAAGAACTAATTATTGACAACTTAAGTAAAATCACAATGAAAATGAAATTGTGTATATTGTTGCACTTGGGTATAAAAAATATAAAATAAGTAAATAAGTGTAAGTGCTGTATAACTAAAGTAATTTATATATTATTAATAGTAATTGAATGAATTCGGTAATATGTATGTAATTATAAAAATTGGGTTGAAGTATGATAAACCTAAGTGTAACCTTGGCTTGTAAACAATTATTATAAGTTACCTGTTTAATTTTTTGATTGAATTGGAATGGGAAATAAAATTCTAACAAAAATATAATTAAAGGTTACATTAATGGGAATGAGAATATATTAAGTAAATGAAAGGTAAACAATACTAGTTAAGGTTAATAAATTTATGTATTGAAGGGAATACCAATTAATGAAAAGAAATCTAAATGTTATGTTTGGCTATAGATTGAGCATAAGTGAATGAAATCTAGTGTTTCGAAAATTAATGATAAATTTGATTTGTAAGTAATAAAAGTCTATTTATAAGACTAAAGGTTAACGATAACGATTTTGTATGTTACCTATTTATTAGCTTGTTAATGAAAATGGAAAATAAATGTAAATAAGTGTTATGTGTAACAACCGGGGGTTTTGCACCAGTTAATTATCGTCATTATACAATTAAAATTGATAGCTAATTTCTATTGGGAGTTTTTAATCGGGTTGAAATTCTTTTAAAAATTTGTTAGGAGTTATTTGGGCTTTAAATAAAAATCATAGCCCACGTTTTCGTTGTTTTTGGTGATGCGTTGCATCGAGACAGAGACCCATTTCCTCCTCCGTTCATTTCCATCGCAAGACCAAAACTAAAAAAACAAAAACAAAAAACAAAAAAAATGGCTTTTAGGGTTTGCTAATATTTCCCGAAGCTTGTCAAGCACCATGCTTAGGCGATCTGGAGGGGGCGAAGGGAACGGCGGATGTCGAAATCATGCTCTTCGAGATAAGGTGAGTGATTTTCTCTCACACCTCTAATTCAAATGTACTTCGGCAGTTCGATTTTATTTGGAGGTTGATGATTTCTCTGACTTTATCAATTTTGTATGAATTGATACTTGCTTCATACGGTATTGATTTTTTTGACAGGTTCATTTTTACTGCTTTGATGATTACGGACGTGGTTCTATTTCTTGTTATCCATGGCTTGATATTTTTGAACTGTTCGATCTCCTTGGTCATTACGGTTTGATTTTCATTTGGCTTCGGTCTTGATTTTGTGTATGTGATTCCATGAATTTGTTCAGTAGCTCACGACTTCAACTTGATTTCTGACTTGGTCATCTCGGCACTATTGAATTTTGTGGCCACCACGGCTTTAGTTGCGACTGTTACATTTGATATTTTTCTGCTGCATATATGTATTCCTTGATTTTCATTTTGACTTCACTTAACGGTTTGAACTGTGCCTTGTCTGGTTCATCGTTTGGTATGCTGTTGCTCTTTGTAGTTGCACTCTGGTTCATGTATATAAAGCAGTGTTGTATTTCCTTATAGTCTTCACCGTGTTCACTGTGTTCACAGTGTTTCTCTTTGTACTTGATTTGAACCGCAGTTTGAATTGTGACTTCACTGTGTTCGAGTTGTATACATATATGTTACATGTTGCTCTGTAGCTCCATGTTGCATTGAACTCTGTTGACATGTGCATTACACTTGAGTCTTGTTCATTCCCATTGCTACTTTATGACTTCGGCCATTTTTATTTGAATTGTAAAGCCTTCCTCCTGACTTTATTCTGCTGACATTGGCATGACTGCTACTTCCTGTTGTTGCAGTTCCTATCTGCTTCATTGTAATCTGATTTTGGGTTGTACTATTTTGAGCTCGAGTTGCTTCAAAGTGAAGTTTATTTGAAGTTGCTGTCTTGAATCTTGTACATGTATCATTAGCTTGCCCTTGTGACTTTTTTGCATTATTGAATTCATTGTTTTATATGTTTACTGTTATGATTTGTAGCCTTGCTTCACTTGCATTGCTTCATCATACTTCTGTATTTTCATTTAAGTCTTGGTTGTAGTTGCATTGAGTATTTGTTCGAACTTGTATCACTTGAATCTGTTGCATATATGTATGATTGCATCTGAATTGTATACTTGATGCAGTCTTCATGCACTTGGTTTCATTTGGTATCTTTTTTGCTTCGAACTCGAATACTTTGTGCATTGTTGCTATACTTGAACCTTATATATGTTGTGCATTGCACCATATATCTGTTGCATCAATTTTTGGTTGCTGTGTTTTGTGATATTCGAGTCAGTTGGTATTTTTGTTTCATGAATGCTTGCTGTCTGGTCGGGTTCATCTTGTAGTCTTGTTCATTGATGGTTTTTGGTGCACATGCTTCTGATTCAGGTTGCATACTCTCTGGTGCCTTTATGTGCTTTGCTTTTCTTTGAAGTCTCTGGTCATTGTACTCGTCTGCACTTATATTTGCAGTGTGTATACACTTGTGCCAACACAGGTGTATGCATTCATCTTTTGCCCTGTGTATTTGATACTCTCGTGCCTTTGTGCATTTTTGTCATGCTGTATTGAGTTTTTTCATGCACTGTGCATATTACTGCAATGCTTCGATTCTGTATTGTCATGTCATTTTGATGGCATTGTCCAATTGAGTTGCCTTTCAGTCTTTGTGACATTTGCAGTTTGATTATGAAGTTTTGGGTTTTGTTTGTATAGCTTGAGCTTGATCTCGAGTTGGTGCCATTTGCTTCTGATTCAGTGTTCTTTTGCATAGTACATCATATGCTGTAATGGCGAGGCAGTGCACGTGTACTGCAGCCAAAAAAGAACTGGCGTTTTAAATTGATAATTTCAATTGCTTGAATTGTTTCGTGTGTCCAATTCAATATATTTTGAAATTGTATTTTGATTTGGTTTAATTTGATTATTTTGTTGCTATCTAATTATCTACTAGATAATTAGGTTATGTGTTTTCTAATTATCGTATCGATAATTTGATTTTGTTGTTTATGCTGTTTCACTGGCTTGGGTTTTTCTTTGGCCCCTTGCTGTTAATTGCTGTTTAGGCAATTCTGTTGTTTTCTAATTGTCTTCATTCATAATC
Organism: Allium cepa; assembly: GCA_030765085.1. NCBI lineage: Eukaryota > Viridiplantae > Streptophyta > Magnoliopsida > Asparagales > Amaryllidaceae > Allium > Allium cepa. The sequence continues at coordinate 377,783,157 of CM060931.1, forward strand.
CTTTCATTTATCTTTGTTGATGATTTGAATTTGCTGATTTGCTGTTTAATGTTGTTACGTGTTATATCTACCATTATCTGATTCTCTTATTGAAGGATTGGATATGTGAAATTTTGTGTGACTGTCGTCTATTTGTTATTTAATTGTTATTACTTCCGAGTATTAATTACTGAGTTTGAATTAGACTGACCCGCGCATTATTTTCTTTTGAATTAATACTCGGGTCAGACCGAGTTATTACAGGATGTTGATATCTCGCTTTGGGATGCTGCTTGAGCTATGAAGTCTCTTCATTTCTTTTGGAGTAGTCAGTGTTATTTATTAGGATGATATGTAGTCAAGTATATTATTTTCAATAATGTACTTGTATATGTAACTTCCAGTGTCGACAGTTGTAGTTGTATCACATGTATTGTAACTGACTTCAGTTATATAAGAGATTTGATATTATCTGTGTTCTGTGTTTAGCTTATCTTTGTTAGTATTATATATGTTGTCCTAAACTATTATGAACCATCGTAGTAAGTTTTATACTGGAATTGAATATGTCGATGGGAGTAAATAAACAAAGAGATGAAAAATAAATATATATATATATACCACTCCTATCGAGATGATCAATACTAGTGTAAGGCCTAACTACGGATGGCAGCTCCTATCCAGCCTTATTCTTCGTAATAACAGACAGTATTTCCTTTTAATACTCTTTGTTATTGTGAGCATAGAGGTGGGGCGTCACAATTGGTATCAGAGCAGGGGTTTATGGACATAATATAGAAGATAACTTGGATGGAACAGGTGTTACAACTATTTGTTGATGTTTTTAATTGTGCCTTGAGTCAAAACTAAATTTTTGAAATCATGATGAAATTTTTAAATATTTTTATTTAAAAATAAAAGTGAAATTGTGTTTTGACGATTGATTAATTTGTGTTCTGTTATCAGAGCGCGCAGCGGAAACAGTGAGACTGCCTTCGCTGAGTACAGTTGATAACCCTTTTGATTTAAAAATCAAAATATGAAAATGAAATAAATTTCATAGTGTTGTTATATAGATGTGTTTGTTTTTGTTTTCTTTGAAAATTTCGAATCCAATTTGAGGATCCGAAGCATTTGCAGTTATGTGATTTTGTTGAGATTTTTGCTGTTTTAAATTATCTTCATTGAAGATATAATCGAGTGATTTCTTTGTTCATCTTGTAGTGTGCGTGCAAATATGAGTTGCACGTTACTGCATTAATTTTACGTTGAACCGGTGTTTGGTTTTAAAACATATTTGGTTGCCGTTATTTTTATGACGGGATTTTTAAACCGGTAGTATATTTTGATGCGAATTATTTTGATGAGATTTTGACGTATAAAAATTACTGTCGCTTTGACTTCAGTAACCGTCAAATTTAAAGTGAATTTTCAAGCGGTTATCCTCCAATGCTGATTTGATACCCGTTTTTATGGTGTTTTGAGAAGTGCAATTTCCTTATCGAAATTGCTACAGATGTAGTTGTTTTAATCACGGGTTTTCAAATCGTTTTAAAATAAAATTGTTTTCAAAAAATTTACAGTTTGCGCTTTCAAAAGAATGAGGAAGCGATTTAAACGCTTCAGCAAAATTGAGGACTATGAACCCTCACTCTTACTGATTCGCTGAATTCCGGACTTGTCCGTTTGAGAACGTAAAATATTATTTATTTAAAATACACAATTTTGCACTTTCAAGGAAACGATGAAGAGATTTAAACGATTTAGCAAAAATGCAGAGTATGGAATCACACTTTTACTATTTCCATTAATTCCGGACTCGTTAATTGAAACATTTGCTGTTGATAATTTTGATGATATTTGTGAGTTTCGAGCCGCTATCTTGGACGTTCGGGTAATATGATGGACCTACGGGTCAAATACCAGTACTAGACCTTCGGGTCATGTGTTGGACCTTCGGGTAATTTGTTGGACCTTCGGGTCATCTGTTGGGCGCCAAAAATATAGTACTTGGTAGGGTTCGGCCATATGTTGTTGCACGTGCGGCGTAGCTAAAACTCGCCATCTGCTGGGAACGATCCATCTTTTATGTTGATTTTCTAGTTATCTTAAATGATTTCTAGATATTTGTTGTTTTCTAATTATCTGCTGGTAATTAGATATTTGTTGATTTGAGTTCTAATTATCTTTGTTGATAATTAGATATTTGCTGTTTTTTGATTATCTTTTTTAATAATTAGATATTTGTGTTTTCTAATTATCTTTGTTGATAATTAGATATTTGTTGTTTTCTGATTTTCGTTTTTGATAATTAGATATTTGTTGATTTGATTTCTAATTATCTTTTTTGATAATTAGATATTTGTTGTTTCTGATTATCGTTTTTGATAATTATATATTTGTGTTTTCTAATTATCTTTGTTGATAGTTAGATATTTGTTGTTTTCTGATTATCGTTTTTGATAAATAGATATTTTTTGTTTTCTGATTATCGTTTTTGATAACTAGATATTTGCGGTTTTGCAATTTGTGATTTGTGTTTTCTAATTATCTTTGTTGATAATTAGATTTTGCTGTTTTCTAATTATCGTATCGATAATTAGATATTGGTGTTTTTTGATTTCTGTATTCTAATTATCTAATTGATAATTAAAATATTGCTGATAATTGTATTTATTCATTTTTGTTGTTTCTGATTATTTATTTAATAATTAGATTTTGTTGAAAATTTGGGAATTTCTTTTATGAAATTAAAAGATTTCTTTGGCGTTTGTATTCTTGACCTTTATTTTTCTAGCTTAACCAGTTTATGTTAGAAAAATAATTGTTATTGACGACTTTAATTATGAAAATTGCGGGGACGCAATTTTTATAACGAGGGGAGCCTGTAACAACCCGGGGTTTTGCACCAGTTAATTATCGTCATTAGACGATTGAAATTGTTAGCTAATTCCTATTGGGAGTTTTTAATCGGGTTGAAATTCTTTTAAAAATTTGTTAGGAGTTATGTGGGCTTTAAATAAAAATCATAGCCCACGTTTTCGTTGTTTTTTGTGCTGCGTTGTATCGAGACAGAGACCCGTTTCCTCCTCCAATCATTTTCGTCGCAAGCCCAAAACAAAAACAAAAAAAAACGGCTACTAGGGTTTGTGAATATTTCCCGAAGCTTGTCAAGCACCGTGCTTAGGAGATCTGGAGGGGGAGAAAGGGAACGGTGGCTGTCGAGAACGTGCTCTTCGAGATAAGGTGAGTGATTTTCTCTCACTCCTCTAATTCAACTGTACTTCGACAGTTCGATTTTGTTTAGAGGTTGATGATTTCTCTGACTTTATCAATTTTGTATGAATTGATACTTGCTTCTCACGGTATTGATTTTTTTGACTGATTCATTTTTACTGCTTTGATGATTTCGGACTTGGTTCTATTTCTTGTTATCCATGGCTTGATGATTTTTGAACTGTTCGATCTCCTTGGTCATTACGGTTTGATTTTCATTTGGCTTCAGTCTTGATTTTGTGTATGCGATTCCATGATTTCGTTCAATGCTCACGGCTTCAACTTGATTTTTGACTTGGTCATCTCGGCACTGTTGAATTTTGTGGCCACCACGGCTTTAGTTGCGACTGTTACATTTGATATTTTTCTGCTGCATATATGTATTCCTTGATTTTCATTTTGACTTCACTTAATGGTTTGAACTGTGCCTTGTCTGGTTCATCGTTTGGTATGCTGTTGCTCTTTGTAGTTGCACTCTGGTTCATGTATATAAATCAGTGTTGTATTTCCTTATAGTCCTCACTGTGTTCACTGTGTTCACATTGTTTCTCTTTGTACTTGATTTGAACCGCAGTTTGAATTGTGACTTCACTGTGTTCGAGTTGTATACATATATGTTACATGTTGGTCTGTAGCTCCATGTTGCATTGAACTCTGTTGACATGTGCATTGCACTTGAGTCTTGTTCGTTCACATTGCTACTTTATGACTTCGGCCATTTTTATTTGAATTATAAAGCCTTCCTCCTGACTTTATTCTGCTGACATTGGCATGACTTCTACTTTCTATTGTTGCAGTTCCTATCTGATTCATTGTAATCTGATTTTGGGTTGTACTATTTTGAGCTCGAGTTGCTTCAAAGTGATGTTTATTCGAAGTTGCCGTCTTAAATCTTATACATGTATCATTAGCTTTCCCTTGTGACTTGTTTGCATTATTGGATTCATTGTTTTATATGTTTACTGATATGATTCGTATCCTTGTTTCACTTGCATTGCTTCGTCATACTTCTGTTTTTTCATTTACGTCTTGGTTGTAGTTGCATTGAGTATTTGTTCGAACTTGTATCACTTGAATCTGTTGCATATATGTATTATTGCATCTGAATTGTATACTTGATGAAGTCTTCATGCACTTGGTTTCATTTTGTATCTGTTTTGCTTCGAACTCGAAAACTTTGTGCATTATTGCTATACTTGAACCTTATATATGCTGTGCATTGCACAATATATCTGCTGCATCAATTTTTGGTTGCCGTGTTTTGTGATATTTGAGTCAGTTGACATTTTTGTTTCATGAATGCTTGCTGCCTGGTCTGGTTCATCTTGTAGTCTTGTTCATTGATGGTTTTTGGTGCACATGCTTCTGATTCAGGTTGCATACTCTCTGGTGCCTTTATGTGCTTTGCTTTTCTTTGAAGTCTCTGGTCATTGTAGTCGTCTGCACTTATATTTTCAATGTGTATACACTTGTGCCAACACAGGTGTATGCATTTATGTTTTGTCCTGTGTATTTGATTGTCTCGTGTCTTTGTGCATCTTTGTCGTGCTGTATTGAGTTTTGTCGTGCACTTTGCATATCACTGCACTGCTTCGAGTTTGTATTGTCATGTCATTTTGATGGCACTGTCCAATTGAGTTGCCTTTCAGTCTTTGTGACATTTGCAGTTTGATTATGCAGTTTTGGCTTTTGTTTGTATAACTTGATCTTGATCTCGAGTTGGTGCCATTTTCTTCTGATCCATTGTTCTTTTGCATGTTTCATCATATGCTGTAGTGGCGAGGCAGTGCACGTGAGCATGTACTGCAGCCAAAAAAGAACTAACGTTTTAAATTGATAATTTCAATTGCTTGAATTGTTTCGTGTATCCAATTCAATATATTTTGAAATTGTATTTTTATTTGGTTTAATTTGGTTATTTTGTTGCTATCTATTTATCTACTAGAAAATTAGGTTATGTGTTTTCTAATTATCGTATCGATAATTAGATTTTTTTTGTTTATGCTGTTTCACTGGCTTGGGTTTTGCTTTTGCCACTTGTTGTTAATTGATGTTTAGGCAATTCTTTTGTTTTCTAATTGTCTTCATTAATAATCCTTTCATTTATCTTTGTTGATGATTTGAATTTGCTGATTTGCTGTTTAATGTTGTTACATGTTATATCTACCGTTATCTGATTCTCTTATTGACGGATAGGATATGCGAAATTTAGTTGGACTGTCGTCTATTTGTTATTTAATTGTTATTACTTCAGAGTATTAATTACAGAGTTTGAATTAGACTGACCCGCGTATTATTTTCTTTTGAATTAATACTCGGGTCAGACCGAGTTATTACAAGATGTTGATATCTCGCTTTTGGATGCTGTTTGAGCTATGAAGTCTCTTCATATCTTTTGGAGTAGTCGGTGTTATTTATTAGGATGATATGTTTTCATGTATATTATTTACAATAATGTACTTGTATATGTAACTTCCAGTGTCGACAGTTGTAGTTGTATCACATGTATTGTAACTGACTTCGGTTATATATGAGATTTGATATTATCCGTGTTCTGTGTGTTGAATATGTGATTATATGATTTTTATTTGATGATAATAAACATATATATATATATATTCGTGTAAATGTATTTGTTAATGTACTATTGTATTTTTCATAGACTAAATAAATATTTGCTGAATAAAAATAAATAACACGGAATTCGAATTCAAACAGAATTTTTATTCACACAAATATTTATTACAATCTTTGAATAGTGCAAAGTTTATGCTCTCACTATATATATATAATTACAGTACAACTGATACATCACAATTTCACATTTACAGTTGACCTCACTACATATCACTCACACTTGTATTTATCTTCAACTTTATTCCAAAACGAATCCAGCATCTGAGCAATCTGCAAAAATGAATATTGACGCAGTAAAATTGAAAAGGAAATATTTTTGCAGTATAAAACAAAATGTGGATTTTGAAAATAATATTTGCCTCGGTTATTTGGGTTGTTCGTCATCATTTAATTTTCAATTCATCATACACGAACAGCTTGTGACATACTGATATATGCCACAAGGCCGTGCACACTGATATATACACTTGATAAATTTATAGTGACAGGTGAGCACAAGTCAAACCCAAAATACTGGATTCAACTCAAGTGTAATGCACAGTCCAACTAAAAGTCAACATGCTCACAAAAGACTACACAATTCAAGAAGGCACCAAACCACAAACAAAATGCAAAGGTCAAGTCACTGCTACCATGACTCAACTCAAGAGCAAGACTGAACCAATCATGCACAGCAACTAGCAAAGCAGGCTCGAATGACCAAGTGCACCAAAGATAAGGCAACACAGCAAACAACAGTGCACAAGGGCAGTTGTACTAAAACAAGTCGATGCAACATGATCAAACTTAATGCCACAAGACCACCAAGGCAAACCAACTCAACGCAAATACATGATGACAAGAAACAAGAGCATAACCCAATACAACACAAAAGTTCTCAAACATTCATGAACACACATATATGGTCTGAAACTCCAAGACAACTAGTCAATCACAAATGCACAGCATACATATGAACCAAGTTCATATATACTACAACACAAATGCAGCAACCAAAATAGTAGTGCATCATGGACCATACTGTACTCGGTTCAGGACGAAACCAAACAGAAATGTACAAAATGCAAACTGCAAATACAAGGGCAGTGACAACATAAAATGATGACCAGGCAGCAAGCATATATACAACAAAGATGAACATCAAAATTGTACTAGTACAGTGTCAATGACCAAACAAGCCCAAGTGCAAAACCAAATAATAAACAGACAGTATTTTGAAGCAACTCGAGCTGCAGAAGATAATGGCACAATCCATCGAAATACAATGAATCAGGCCAACTCGTGGCATCAGGAATTTCAAATTAAACAGAGAAGCCGAAGTCATAGTATCAAGTGCACACAGCAAATTGAACAAGTCAACCATGCTGCAGGAATGAATAGAGAACGCTTGCAAAAGAAAGTGGTGCAAATACAACATGAATTATATCAGTGGACATATATAAGCACTAAAACAATGTACAAATCCAAGTGAAACATAAGCCAGAAGCAACAGAGTAACCAAAGTCAGAGTCAAACCAAGTCAGGATGAACAACGATCAAACGAACAGGTAAATGAAGTTTCAAGTCAAGGCCGAAGCCATAAGAAATTCACGGAACCAAAAATGACAGAAATCAAAGCCGTGGCTGTCAAGAAATGAATCGATTAAAAATTGAAACCGTGTCAACCAAGTAACATGAAAATATACGAATTTGATTAAGTCGGAGAAATCATCAACGTCCAACAATAATCTAATGGCCGAAGCATAGTATTGAAAAAATCATACAAACGCAAATAAAGGAAACTGAACTCATATATAAACAATAACATCATCGGCAACAAAATTCATTCGAGTTTGAGTACAACAGAGAAGAATAACTTTTCAACTCGAATCATAGTCGAGTACAGTATAAATCGAAAAAGGAATTTCACGTACCAATCTTTCAATCAAGTGAAGACACTCAACAATTTGAAGCAGCCGAGAAATCAACCGAAGAAAGCAAACGAAGTAACATTCAATCTACCACAAGCGACGCTTCAAATCAATAACCCTAATTTGGAACAAAGGAGCGAAAGCCCTAATTTTGATCGAACAAAGAAAAGAACAGAGCCGCCATTATCTCGATTAAGGAACGGGCCACAAAATTATAAAAAGCGAAAAGGGCCGACCATTTTATTTTATAAGGGCTATAGTTTTTTAATTTAGGGTTTATTTGTTTTTAAATTGTTTTAAATTTGTATTTCAATTTTAAACCAATTGTAATTTCTAGTCGTGTGACTAGGGGACAAACTACGTGGCATAGTTTGAGAATTCGCAACACAGTGGCTGAGTTGTGGTAGGGTTTTGAGTGTAGAGTTAGGTTAGTCAGTAGCTGGTGTCGCGAGTTTACATGTATAAGCGTATGACTACTTAATTTCTAGTAGAAACCTTGGGGGCAGCATGTAGGCGGAGTTTTTCCAAAGTTGGGTAAATTCTATGTCGTTCTATTTCTGCATTTATTATTCTACTATTATTTGTGCTGCTATAATTTTGATATATCCGTGTTGAAATAATTTAATAAGATTCCGCAATTAATTTTTATAATTAATAGTGTCACCCTATTCACCCCCCCTCTAGGTTGAAATCGATCCTACAAGTGGTATCGTAGCTAAGTACAAAAGCCATTTTGTTTTAAAAATTTGATTTATTCAAAAACCAATTTTTTTTTAAAAAAATTTGAATTTTAAAATGGCTACTTTTGTTAAGGATCATTCCAATATTATTCCTCCTATTTTTGATGGAACGGATTTTTTGAATTGGAAATTGAAAATGGAATTTTATTTAAAATTTGTTGATGTTAAATGTTGGGATATTATTGAAAATGGGTGTGATATAAAAGATAAGAAAATTATCTCGATTAATGCTCTGGCTATACATATATTATATTCTCATATTAATCGAGACAATTTTAATTTCATCTCTCATTGTGAAAATGCATAGGAAATCTGGAATGCTCTAAATGCAATATATGGTGCAAAAGTCAATAGCAATGAGAAATCCTCCACAATCAACTCAGTTAAAGAAATGTGCTTAACAGAATTGGAGAAAGGCAATTGTGATGAGGATGATGGAGCAACTGAGCTGGCGCTACTAATAAAGAGATTCAAAAAGTGGAACCACAAATACGGAAATCCAGCTTCAAATCAATAATTGAAAAGAAGAATAATTAAAGCACTAGACAACTCAGAAAACACGGGATCATTTGCAACAAACCCGGTGATATCAATCCCAATTATCCTTGAATTCCACACGGCAAAGAAAAGAAATCAAAAAGGAAAAGTTCTGCAGCCACGTGGAACACAAGTGATGAAGATAATCAAAGTACTAGTAGTGAGAGTGAAAAATTAAGATATGTTCCTTCAAGGAAATATAAATGATAGCGACGATGATTAGCCAAGCGAGGTATCAAAACTCACTCACTTTGAATTACTTATTTATTTCCACGAAGTAAGTGGCTGTTTTGAACGACTTAGGGAGAAATATGCTAAAATTGAATCACAAAGAGATAGTTTGATTGAACTAAATTGAACAATTAGTTAAAATCTATCAAAGTAGGATCCCTAAGTGTGATAAGTGTCCAACATTCGAAGAAGAAATTAAAAAATCATAAATCAATATAAAATCACTTGAAAATGAAATTCTGATTTTGAAAGAAAGTGAAAATACTAGGAGAGAGAATTCTATTAAAAAGTGTACACAATTGTTAAACAAAAATGAATCTCTCAAAACACAAGTCCAACAATTGTCAACGACTTTAGATAATTTTTCGAAAACTGAAAAATCGTTGAATATGCTATTAGGAAAGCAAACTGGTAATACGGTTAGACAGGGACTTGGATATAATCAATCTGAACCTGTTAAAAGAAAAATTAATCAAGTCAATTCAATGTGCACAATTTGTAGAAAATTTGGACACAATCAAAATAGTTGTTGGTATATACCCAAACACGTGAAAACTTTACCAATTTGGATTCCACAAGGCACAAATATAAAATCTCTCAAAGTTAAACAAATTTGGGTGTCGAAAGGAACATATATAAATAGTTTTGGGTCTCTACAAAATTATTTTTCAATATATTTTGCCACTAACAATCATGGACCTATAGAAACAAATAGGTCACATAAATCTTTCATCGTCTAGGTGTGGTGGCAGGCTAAGGAACAACAATAGTGTTATCTGGATTCTGGCTGTTCCGGAAACACTACGGGCGATAAAGCAAAGTTCCTTAGCCTAGTACAAAGGTGACAGAATCACAATAGACAACAAAGAAAAATATCGTAAAGGTAAAACAGGTAATGGTATATTTATTTGAACGATATAGTAAATGTGATAATCTGCACCGTAATCTGAGTTAAATCAGCCAATAATGTGATGATGAATTAATGATGATTTTGATTCTGACTCGTTCAAAATTGTTGGCCAATTATATTCTTATGCCTAGAACGCTATAAAAATCTCTAGAGTATTTGAATTACTTCATATATATTAGTTTGGATTAAAAATAGTGTTTTGTTTGATGATAATACATTTGGTTATAATATGGCTAACTCTATATTCACGGTTTTTGATTATTTACACGGTTTCAATTCAAATTCAAGAAAATGTCATTTAAAAACTGTTAAAATTGATTTTGAGATATTTTGTTGCATACTTCATGGTCTGGTCTATCGTATTCAATTAATGATAATTTTGAGTGAAAGAGAAATTCAGATGCAGATTACACAGGTAATCTAGTTGATAGAAAAATTACTAGATGAACGTGATTTTTGTTGAGACATTTAGTAACTGCATCGTTTTTTAAAGAAAATATCCGCATATTTTTCATTTCAAATAATTTTCAAATAGCAGAAATTTTTCATATAACCCCTTCAAGAAAATCATTTTTGATAATGTTTCCAGATCAGTCATTTTGAAAAATTGATTTCATAATTATTTTTGAATTTGATTTTAAATGATTACATTGACCATTCTGACTCCCTACTGATTATCGAAAAGATGCATAGTGATTGAAAAAGTGATGAGTGTTAATATTAATCATACATTATAACTCAAGATGGTATAATTAGTAAATTTCTTTAGAAATTTAAACAAGAGTTATAAAACTTTTTGTTGGTAAAAATTCCATGACCATCTCTATTTCTATCATATTTCTAACGACCATCATTCATCAAAATTCTATATAGTTTGTCGATATGTGGTACTTTAAACAGGAATCATTCGTTTTTCATTTTATATTTTTTTAAATAATAAAAAATAAATAAATAATAAAATAAATACCAAAGTATTTACTCTCATTTAAAAGTCCTCACGGTTATGCATGGGTGAATTACTTGGAATTTGTTATGTGCTTCCATGCTCATTTAAAAATCCTCACGGTTATGCACGTATGGAACGCATATCAAAAATTGATTTTTGAAATAAACAAGTTGATTCTAATCCCATTTAAATGTCCTCATGGTTATACGTGGTTAGAAGATACTTGAATTCATTTTTTTTACAAATAAAATTGGAATACTACTAATCTCATTTAAAAGTCCTAACGGTTATGCATGGTTAGTAGATATTCAAATTCCTGATATAAATATACCATAAATAGACACAACTGTATGGTTTTATATGATGACATCATTCCCATCATTCTAAAAGTGGAATATACGCCTAACAAAGTATTTATGGTTTTTTGTTTGATATTTTATTGAAATTTAATATTTATATTCAATTGAGTTTTAATGTTGAATTAATATCGATCACTTTATCTCTATTTTCTCTAACACTATTACTCTTTTGCTGATAACAAAAGGGGAAGAGAAAAGTTAATATTTTGTTAAATAAAATCAAGCAAAGGTCAAATATTTTCCATTTTCATCTAGGCTTATTTGCATATTTTAATTGTATGCATATATGTAGGGGGAGCTTTGTGTAGAGAGGAAGCATTTAAATAGGGGGAGCTATATAGAGTATATCTATGATCAAATACGTTTAACATATTCAAAATCTTAAATATATGTTTGTTATCATCAAAAGGGGGAGATTGTTGAATATGCGATTATATGATTTTTGTTTGATGATAATAAACATATATATATATATATATATATATATATATATATTCGTGTAAATGTATTTGTTAATGTACTATTTTATTTTTCACAGACTAAATAAATATTTGCTGAATAAAAATAAATAACACAGAATTTGAATTCAAACAGAATTTTTATTCAAACAAATATTTAATACAATCTTTGAATAGTACAAAGTTTAAGCTCTCGCTATATATATAATTACAGTACAACTGATACATCACAATTTCACATTTACAGTTGACCTCAGTACATATCACTCACACTCATATTTATCTTCAACTTTATTCCAAAATGAATCCAGCATCTGAGCAATCTGCAAAAATAAATATTGACGCAGTAAAATTGAAAAGGAAATATTTTTGCAGTATAAAACAAAATGTGAATTTTGAAAATAATATTTGCCTCAGTTATTTGGGTTGCTCGTCATCATTTAATTTTCAATTCATCATACACGAACAGCTTGTGACATACACAGTATCACTGTATATGCCACGAGGCCGTGCACAACGATATATACACTTGATAAATTTACAGGGACAGGTGAGCACAGGTCAAACCGAAAATACTAGATTCAACTCAAGTGTAATGCATAGTCCAACAAAAAGTCAACATTCTCACAAAAGACTGTACAATTCCAGAAGGCACCAAACCACAAACAAAATGCAAAGGTCAAGTCACTACTACCATGACTCAACTCAAGTGAAAGACTGAACCAATCATGCACAACAACTAATAGAGCAGGCTCGAATGACCAAGTGCACCAAAGATAAGGCAACACAGCAAGGCACAGCAAACAACAGTGCACAAGGGCAGTTGTACTAAAACAAGTAGATACAACATGATCAAACTTAATGCCACAAGACCACCAAGGCAAACCAACTCAATGCAACTACATGATGACTGGAAACAAGAGCATAACTCAATACAACACAAAAGTTCTCAAACATTCATGAACACACATATATGGTCTGAAACTCCAAGACAACTAGTCAATCACAAATGCACAGCATACATATGAACCAAGTTCATATATACTACAACACAAATGCAGCAACCAAAACAATAGTGCATCAGGGACCATACTCTACTCGGTTCGAGACGAAACCAAACAGAAATGCACAAAATGCAAACTGCAAATACAAGTGCAGTGACAACATAAAATGATGACCAGGAACAAGCATATATACAAGAAAGATGAACATCAAAATTGCACCAGTACAGTGTCAATGAACAAACAAGCCCAAGTGCAAAACCAAAGAATAAACACACAGTATGATGAAGCAACTCGAGCTCCAGAAGATAATGGCACAATCCAACGAAATACAATGAACTAGACCAACTCGTGGCATCAGGAATATTAAATTAAATAGAGAAGCGGAAGTCATAGCATAAAGTGCACACAACAAATTGAACAAGTCGACCATGCTACAGGAATGAACAGAGAACGCTTGCAACAGAAAGTGGTGCAAATAGAACATGAATTATATCAGTGGACATATATAAGCACTAAAACGAAGTACAAATCCAAGTGAAACATAAGCTAGAAGCAACAGAGTAACCAAAGTCAAAGTCAAGCCAAGTCAGGATGGACAACGATCAAACGAATAGGTAAATGAAGTTTCAAGTCAGGCCGAAGCCATCAGAAATTCACGGAACCAAAAATGACAGAAATCAAAGCCGTGGCTCTCAAGAAATGAATCAATTCAAAATTGAAACTGTGTTAACCAAGTAACATGAAAATATACTAATTTGATTAAGTCACAGAAATCATCAATGTCCAACAATAATCTAATGGCCGAAGCTTAGTATCGAAAAAATCAGACGAACGCAAATAAAGGAGATTGAACTCATATATAAACCATAACATCATCGACAACAAAATTCATTCGATTTTGAGTACAACAGAGAAGAATAACTTTACAACTCGAATCATAGTCGAGTACAGTATAAATCGAAAAAGGAATTTCACGTACCAATCTTTCAATCAAGTGAAGGCACTCGAGAATTTGAAGCAGTCGAGAAATCCACCGAAGAAAGCAAATGAAGTATCATTCAATCTACCACAAGCGGCACATCAAATCAATAACTCTAATTTGGAATGAAGGAACGAAAGCCCTAATTTTGATCGAACAAAGAAAAGAACAGAGCCGCCATTATCTCGATTAAGGAACGGGCCACAAAATTATAAAAAGAGAAAAGGGTCGGCCATTTTATTTTATAAGGGCTATAGTTTTTTAATTTAGGGTTTATTTGTTTTTAAATTGTTTTAAATTCGTATTTCAATGTTAAACCAATTGTAATTTCTAGTCGTGTGACTAGGGGACAAACTACGTGGCGTAGTTTAAGAATTCACAACTCAGTGGCTGAGTTGTGGCAGGGTTTTGAGCGTAGAGTTAGGTTAGTCAGTAGCGGGTGCCTCAAGTTTACCTGTGTACGCGTGTGACTACTTAATTTCTAGTAGAAAACTTAGGGGCAGCACGTAGGCAGAGTTTTGCCGACGCTGGGTAAATTCTGTGTCGTTCTATTTCTACATTTATTATTCTGCTATTATTTGTGCTGTTATAATTTTGATATATCTGTGTTGAAATAGTTTTATAAGCTTCCGCAATTAATTTATATAATTAACAGTATCACCCTATTCACCCCCCCTCTAGGGTGAAATCGATCCTACACTGTGATTAGCTTATCTTTGTTATTATTATATATGTTGTCCTAAACTATTATGAAACATCGTAGTTCATTTTATACTGGAATTGAATATGTTGATGGGAGTAAATAAATAAAGAGATGAAAAATAAATATATATACCACTCATATCGAGATAATCAATACTAGTGTAAGGCCTAACTATGGATGGCCGCTCCTATCCAGCCTTATTCTTCGTAATAACAGATAGTATTTTCTTTTAATACTCTTTGATATTGTGAGCATAGAGGTGGGGTGTCACATTATGTTAATGTGAATGAAATTCAAATAAAGGAAGTAATGCAAATGTTATATTTGGCAAAATTTCAATATAAGTGGAAATTATAGTTAATGCACAATTGCAAGATTTTAATTGATTTATTTTAGTAAATTGGGAAATAAATTTTAATAAATATGATTAAATATTTTGTTAATGTAAATTATGATAATATTTGAAAGTAATGTCCATTCCATCAAATTTTAAATTTAGTAATAAATAATGTTGTAAAAAGGCAATAAATTATACGTTTTAAATTGGCACGTTTATATCCATTCTTGTTTAATTTATTTGGCGCTATAAATGGTACGTTATTTCCTAATATATTCTTTAGCATATTTACTAAATAAATAAGAAACGAATAGATTTAAAATTGCGTTACTTTGTTAATTATTTTTAGTATACGTTTGATTTATCTCTTACCTTTAAAATACGCACTCTTTTTACTTACCTTAGTTGTTAAATTAATCAGCCGTGCATTTCAAAAGAGGGAAGAAATAAGACACTAGCCGTTCAAATATGATTTCTTGCGTTGCAATTCACTTGTAAAACTTTCCACTTTCATTTGCATCTCTGTATTTAATAGGAATATAATCTTTGAATTCCACTAACCGTTCAATTTCATTTTTCTTACCTTGCCTTCACGTGTAATTCTTCCCATCTTATTACACTTCCCTTTTTGCTTCTTTGTTTTAATAGGAATAAAACCCATTTATTTCCCTAACGATCAAATCAAATTATTTCTTGCCTTGTAATTCGCGTCCCATAATTTACCTTCTTTCCACTTTCCATTTGACTCTTTTAAATTAATTGGAATAAAATTCAACAATTTCCTCTAGCCGTTACTTTCTTTATTTTTTGCGTTCTTTTTCTACTCAATCAACGCAAATACTTCTCTTATAAATACAAAACTCACACCATACCTACCCTATATTATTTGATTCTTCTTCCTCGCGTGTGAAACTGCATCAGATAATGGCCGCCTGTCCTTTCTTTTATTTTTTTTATTTTCTTCTTGTATTTTCTTTTCTTTCCATTGTTTCACTCCATCAAGTGCTCGGCTCTTCTCCTCCCAGCACTGTTTCACTTGCATCTAATCACCTTCTTCACTGCTAGAAGCCGTACCTCTTTCATCACCTTAGCCGCAGCATCTATATGTACGTAATATATATATAAGCTGCCATGTCGTCTTCTTCTTCTTTCTTTTTTCATTTTTTATGTAACATACAGATGTTTTGAGGAAAGAAGGATACGTGGTTGAAATATTTATTCAATGCGTTTAAAGTATAGTTATATATAAGTTGATTTTTAATGTATACATATGGTTTTAAAAATAAAGAAATAAAATATAGGTAGGTATAAGTTTTATATGAGCCTGCAAATCTATTGAGCCTCAAATCTATTAGTTACATTGTTTTTATAAGTTTACTTAATCTATATAAATTGTATTAGCAGCACATTAGTTATATAGTGCATGCATATATAGGCTTACAGCATAATATGAAAAGCTTACACTATATTTTGTTATGCATATAGAATCAAGTATGTAAATCATATAACCTATTATTTGTATAATAATATAAGTTAAGTGCTAAGTAAAGTTGTTAACATGGGTTCAACCTGTTGTGTATATTTTAGCTTATTTAGAAATATATTTGTTTAAAGTATCTGTTTGTTTTAGGCAGCATATCTGTAAGTAGTATATAAAGTATATTATGTAGATATGTTTTTTTTTAAACGATGATTTTAGATATATATATATATATATATATAATTTAATATGTTTCTAAAATTTTAAATTTATATACAAATTATTTTAATATATAAACTATTTAAAGTATTTTAATATATGTACTATTTTCAACATCTAAACTGTTTAGGCGTTTTAAATGTAAACAATGATTTTTTATTTTAACATTCATCTTAAAAATTTAATATTGATTTCATGGGAAGACAATATATATATATCGTTGCATATGGATTTGTATTTGTCTGCATATATGTTGGGTCGGTTTCAAACTTATATTAGTGTTAGTGTTTAAAATAGATTTAAGGAAATTTTAAAGAAATGTATGAATTCTATAAATGTAACGACCCAGAATTTTGAACAATTTAAATTGAAAATATTTAATTAATTTTAAATATTTGAATGATAGTTTGGATTGAATTTTCAATATAACTTTGAAAATGGCGATTAAATTATAAAAATTTAATCTATTGAAAGTGAATAAAAATTTGAATCTTCAATTGTAAGCCGATTAAAAATATTTTCAACCGCTTGTAAAATTCATAATTATAATACTGAAGATCATAGAGGCTTCAGAATTGAATTTTAAACTGCTTTGATCAGTTTTGAGATTATATCGTTTAAATCGATATTTAAAAATAGCCTTCTGAGGCACAGTCTCGGAATTCGATGAAACCAGTTCCATTGGGTCCGTAATATTGAATTATTACCGGATTTCAAATTTCGTAGCGTTTGGAGTTGTTGTGTGATCATACGTTAAGTAAACGCGTTGAAATTTAAATCAAATTCAATTTGAATTTAAATAATAATTGGTCAAGTTTGTCTCAAATCACAGCAAGCCTAATCGTACTCAAGCCACCCTACTCTCTGTTAATCATGTACGTTTGTCCCCTTCGTTCCTTTTATTATGCGAGCTAAAGAAAAGGCAGAATATCTCGTTCCCATTCCAAATCACGAGCTTCTCAGATTCGAACAAAAAAAAAGCACAAATACTTCTCAACGATGGCTGCTCCCCCCTCTTCAAAATTGATTTGTTCTTCAAATTATAATGGCAGTCTTTGAATCGCGGTCGCCCAAGATAGCTAGGGTTCGAAGTCGCGATACTGGGTGAGGCTAGGGCTTCGGTGGCGGTGACTCGCGAACGCGAGGAGAGGGGCGGCGGTGCTGTGTTCGTGGCGACTTGGTCGATCGAGATAGGTGTTTGTGGCCACGGGGAGTATCGTGTTCACGTTCGATTTGGGGTTTCACGGTCTTCGTCATAGAGTCGAGGCAGTGATGAGGTCAAAAATCGCAACTTGGTTGAAGGGCTTGATCGAGTCGTTTAGTAGCAGGCGGTTTCATGGAAGGTGGCAATTGGGGTTGACTTCAACGTCGACAATGTAGTATCACAAGCAGGCTGCATCGAATTGCGTGAATGCATAGGCGGCGAGGCAAAGGTCGAGGCTGGGTTTGGGTTCGATCTGTGTTTGTCTGTTTGTCTCGAATTTCAGCAGTAGTCGGAAAATCTTAGAGTATTCTGTAAGTTATATTTTATAGCTTAAAATTTAAAATGTTAAACTAGAATTTTATATTCAAAAGTTTACAAATAATGCCTCGATTTATCAACTGTTGTGAAGAAATCTTTTTACAGTAAGTTTTATAAAATAGTGACTTAAAGATTTTATGTATATATGTATATATACAGTAAAATGCACTGCTGTTATTATTATGAAAAATAAATTATTGGTTAATTTAAATTATTTAAAGGAAGATTAGTTTTGAATTTAAATTTTTGTTAAATAAATTTATTTAAAAGGGATTTAGTTTCAAAATTTAAATTTTTAGTTAAACAAATTTATTAAAAGAAATTGATTTAAAGATATTAATTTAAAGTAAAATAATTAGTTAAAATAAATTTATTAAAGGAGAATATTGGTTTAAATAAGACTATCAGTTAATTTAACTATTAAAATGAAATCACCGATGAATCGAAATTATCAAATGAAAATTTATTATTCGATCTGTTCGAATATTAATGAATTTGTATAATATTTATACAAGGTCAAATTGTGAAGATAATCAAGTCACAAAGGAAATGGATTGCAAAATAAAATGCAAAGGTGAGAACTTCTCACTCAAAAGGGTATTTAAAATTTTAAATAGTTATATTTAAAATTTGTCGATTGATTGATTAATTGTTTGATTGTGATAGTAGATATAGTAGGATATACTATATATAGCAATATATATATATATATTGGCATATGTATATATTGGAATTGATTTCCCGCCTTGTATAGCGGATGAGACCCTATTGCGCCGCCTATTAAGCGGATATATATTTTATAAATCCCATATACCGTGATATTCCACCTTGAAGTGGAATGATATTGTGCTAACATCTTTGGATGCAGGGAAACAGGTTGGAGGGATCCAACTGGATTTCTCACAAATATTTATTTGATTATAGATATTGTGTGAATTGTGATTGTCATATTGATATATGATATTTGTTGCTGTGATTGGCTATTGGATGCTGTTGCATCATCGGATTCATTTTTAAAGTTAAAAATAACGATTTTTATTTTTAAAAAGGATTTTTAAATTGATTTTTCAAGTATATGTTTTGATTTAAATTTTGAATTGATTCATTTTAGATAAATTTAAAATTTCAATTTTTAAAGTTGTAGAATTCAGGATTTTTGGAAAATATAACCAAAATGTTATTTTTGAGATAAGTAGTTAATAAATTTATGAAATGGTTTAAATTGAGATTTTTGAATTATTATTATAAACGGTTTATATAAAAGAAAAAAAAATTGATATTTTTGAATTTAAAATATTGGAATTATAAAACGAGTGTTATAAGTATTATAAAATGAATAGATGTTGTAAAATAAAGGATTTATAAATAATTAACTTATAAACTGGATTTTGGCATTTAAATAGGATATTAATAAAAAAATTAGTAAAGGAGATTTTATAAGTTGAAGTTGTCCTAAAATATAAACGGAATCTTATAAGTAACAAGATTTATAATTTGTGAAGTTTTAAAAAGAACGATTTCGTAAATAAATGATATTATAAGTGTTTAGCTTATAATATAGACTTTTGGTATAAAATTGAGTTATATAAATTGAATTGGATTGATAAAGGAAATTTATAAATCGAAGTTATGAAATAGGAATGGAATTTATAGACATTGTTTATAAATTCGAAATCAATTGAATTTGATGAATAGAACATTGAAATTTATTAAAGAAAGTATATTCACGATTTTTGGACCGTGAATATATTATGAAATAAAATAGATATGTTTTGGGAAAACGATATTATTAAATGAATTTAATTATTTTAAAAGATGTTTTAAAATGTATTATGAATCGAATACATAGATTTCAACGTTCATTGTTGAAATAGACGTTTTCGAGAAAAATAAGGAAATGGTGGACTATAACACTGTTGTTATAGTAAATGATTTCCGAAAGGAAATGTTTTATATAGTATTGGGATTTATATATCTATTTTAATTTTGAATCCCTATACTAGTGATTTTTGGGTTGTCGTAACAATGTTTTACGCAACATTCGTTTTGACCCAAATAAATGTGAATAAGAGAATGTTTTCCTTAAAGAATGAAATATATACTTAACTATGGTTTAAGTATATCGAATATTTTCAAATTGTGAAAATAAATAATATTTATGAACCACTTACTTTTAAATAAGTATGGAATTGCTTTTCCAATATGAAATGGAATGTTTTTAAGAATTTGTCTTTTTGAAGATAAATTGGAATTGAATATTTGAAATCTATTGAAAACTGTAGATCAGTGGATATTTTGAAATATAAATTCACTATGGAATTTATAAATGGAAAGGGAAAATTGGTTTCAAAATAAACGTTGTTTATTTTTGAAGTGTGGAAAATTATATATCTTGTAAAGATATTTTTGGGAAAATAAATAATTTGAGAAATTATTTGGAAGCTGGTGATGTTGCGCATCTTTATTGATAGTTAAATAACCGACTATCAATATTTACCTTTAAATTGGTATTTGTTGTGATTGCTTGAATTTGAATGCCACACTTATTTTAAAATAAGCTCTCACTATTCGGGTTAACGGGGAAAGGACCATGGGGTCGTATAACCCATTCCGAATAGTGATACGTCGTTATGAATTGCAATTGAAGACCGGTGTTGAAGACCGGATATTTGTGAAAATCTATGGATTACCGTCGAGTTACTCTGCATCGGCTGATCTACGGTACAGAGGTTTTATCACCCTTAGTGACGGGATGTTCGGACGTAATTAGTGAATATCTGGATTGCAAGGGCTTCTTTGGAAGTGCCTTCGGTTCTGTTCGATCCCGGAACAGACTTGTATGGATTGTATGTCTGACATTACAAGTTGAGATATAAAGCTGATTTCTTTCAAATATATTTCTATTGGCGGCGAAGAATTTATTCTCTTAGCTTAACACCCTTCTCTGAGACGTACGAGCTCAGAGGTTATATAGTTGAAGGTCATTAGTGAAATACTCCCAATTTGGTAGTGTGATATACTAAGTGTTGCTGTGAAATGATCGTTGAATGATCATTTGTGATAGGATCATTTGTTTGATCGTTTATCTTGATGATCATTGCTTTGATCATTTGTTGACCCAAAGCACGACTTTTGTTTAAAAGCGTGGCTTTGTGGACGAGATTTCATCGAGCCTCACACCCCGGAAATGGTCAAAACAGGAAAGATGCAGCAAGGTTATTAGGGGGTAGCGCCCCTTTAGTGTATGTCATTCCTTCTGGATAGAGGTGGTATCATGGTATGGAGCCCAGATACTTAACCTATGTGGTTACTGCAAATTTATTACTTTGTGGTTGTTGGAAATCGGGGATCCTCGGATATAGATCGGTTACGATCGGGGAATGACATATTCGTGTCAGTAGTTACCCAGTTAGGGGTAACCCGGCCTTGTGTTGGCAGAGATCCGGTTAGGTTCTCGGGACGTCATTCCAGAGACGTTTCCATGTGGCAATGGGAAGTTCCTTGGCCTGACCATTTGTTGGAAATCCAAAGAAACAATACGAGCCTTGTACGGTTTTAGTTGTATTACCTGCTATGGAATGTGGTGGTAACCTGCTATTGAACATAGTAGCTATAGTAGGAATAAGTGCGGAATGCCTATGCTGGCTAAGATTTATATTCTACTTTCGAAATTGTTTTCTACACTATGCACTAATAATAATATCAAAAATGATTTGATTTTATGCGTATCAAGCATTTTTGACTGTCATAAGGAGAAATCTCCTCCGATTCTGCGTTTGCATTGTGTGTTTGTGCAGGAGGCCTTATGGTAGTCTCATTTTCTAAAAAGCATTGCGAATTTATTTAAAAATTATCCTATTCTTTGTTTTAAAGATAAATAACTGTTTTAGTTCTCACACCAGTCACATGACTGACCTGAAGTTTATTGTTCTCTTCCTAAACTCTGGGTGCCCACCAATTTCCACACGGGCAGTCTAGAGTTAGGTTATCAGGTCATTCTGGATTCAGGTGTTGCTACAGATATCTGGAGGCGAGCGGGATGCGTAGTCTATTATTTATTGTATCTATGGTATATAGTATTTCTTTTCTGCTGTTTGTTTGTTGTAAACTCTGATGATAAAATGTAATACGATGTGATGTAATATATAAAATAATCAGTTCTTTTGTTTTAATGAATATTCATTTATCTATTATATGTTGTTCCGCTGCGGTTGTGAGATTCTGATATTGTTTTATTGTTCTTTCTGTTGTTCTGTTTCCTGTTTTGTTTTCTTACTTCTCTCTTCTTCTCTCTCCTTCTACCTCTTTCTTCTTCTTAAAAAACCCTAAAGGTTCCATTTTTCGGCAACGAAAAATCGCGATCTTTACAATAAACATTGTATATTGAGTTTTATTTAAATTAAAAAAATTGGGACGTGATATGGATTTGAAAATATATGTTTTGGAATTATTTTAGAAACAAATAATAATATATAAAATGAAATAGTTCCATTATATCAAAACTAATTCAATCGTTCTCATTGATTTTCCACTATCAGCCTTGTCAGTCGTGCCTGTTTTCTACATCAAATCATATCCATCTAGCGTTGCTTTGGATTTAGTAGCTCATTTCTATGTCGATTCTCTCTAGCCTCGAAAGGTGAGCAATCACTCACGATTAAGGTTCTTTTATTTATTAAATTTGATTTCAATTGGAACGACAATTGAAATATGTTGCTAAAATTTAACCGTTAATTGTTTAAATCGTTATATATATGATATGCATTTATATGTAATTGTTCACCTATGGGATATGACACCATATCCTGTTGTTTATATTATATTGTTATTTATATATGCCTGTTATTATTATTATTATCATATCTGTTATCACTCTGCAAGTTCCCAGTTATATATAATTCACTATGGGTTGAAATGATACATACCCGAACGGACTTTAGAGTAGGGGAACTTCGTTATGGGTTGAAATGGTAGACCCAAGCAATTTTCATTGAATTGAAATTGGGATTACGGGCAGAAAGGATATTTACCCGTGTGTGTGTGTGTGTATGTGTATTTTAAATTATGGATTAAAATTGATAAATATCCGTATCACTTGACCATAGGATAAGAAATTATATACAGACACCGTTGGTCCGTATATAGATATTTTGAAAATAATTTCTATGGTTTTGGAACGAAATATAAGGTTTTAATAAATATTGATTCTTAAATATCATATATAAATGGAAATATAATATATAGATTTAATAATAATATTTAATTAAGTGGAGATTGATTTAATGCATATAATATGCTCAAGTACTTATTTAAATTTATAGATTTTGGTAATAATTTGAATAAGTTAATGCTGGGAAGATAAATTTAAATGTATTTGAAATTGTATGTAATTAAGAATTTTAGTAAATAAATATCGATTTGGAACTATCGAAATTGAAATTTAAAGATATGATTTTTAATTGGATTTTTGGATTTAAGTGACTTATTGAATATTCCACGTTAAAATAAATTAAAGGAGATACTTAGTAAGATGTAATTTAAGGTTACTTAAATGATATTTAATTTTAATGAGGGAATATTTCAAGACAAAATAATAATGAAGTTAAATCTAGATATATGAAACTATTAAATTTAGCTTTGAAAATGTGAATATTAAAGCTTTGAAATATATTGGAATTTAAACGGTTTATTTTGTGATTTATATCTGCATTTGGAATCGATATAATTTGCAATTGTTTATTAGAAATTGAATTGAATTGAATTTTGTTGAATTGAGATTTAGTTAAATTTGAATTTGAAAATTGAGTTGATTTGAATCGCAACTTTGAAAATGATAAAATTTGGAAATATATATATATATATATATATATATATAATGGAAATGATACTCTGGTTTTGAAGTATAAATTAATTTTAAATGACCACGGTGTATATTGTATATTTCTACATTGTCGATAGTTCCACGGATCCTTAGAGGATGGTTATCCCAAACATCGTTTGAGTTACCTATATTTCAGTTGTTATTTCACTTGAGTTGGATTGATATAAGAATGTTAATCCCGACTCGAGTGTTTTGTGTTTTGCTTTATGCTCGGGTCAGACTAAGTGATACAGCATTTGAGACTCACCTTTGGAGTTTGGAGTTTGGAGCTTTGCTTGGAGATCCAACTATCGTTTTAGCTTTCAGCTCTTCCAGTTGATTTGTTCAGAGAAGTCATCTGTTGCATTGGAGACTTCACTGTATTTGAGATATTCTGCTGTATTTTATTTCTAACTCTGATGATTATATTGTAGCTTCATGAACAACTATTTATTGATTCCGCCGCGTATTATTGTATTACTCTATGTCTGTGATTCTATGATTGATTTATTTACTGTTTATGTTAAGTTTTGCCAAATTTAAATTAACAATCTGATATTTTGAGCAATTCAAGTCCGACTTGTGCGGATGCGAATGGTTGAAAATAGCAGGTCATTACATTCATTCATTTAAACCAATCCAATTCTCAATTTAAAGATTATTGATATCAATAGGATAATATTATCCAAATTATTTAAAACATCCATCCATTTCCAATTTCCAGATCTCAAAACCATTTTGAGATCACACAAACTCCCAATTTAAATTAACCATTTAACTTTCCAAGTCAAAACTCAATTTCATCTTGAAATTTCCAATTCAGGTTGCTAATTTAACTTTCCAAAGTTAAATTCAATTTACTTAATCTAGTCAACTTTACCCAATTTGAATTTCCATTTCAAATTTTAAATTTCTCATAAATAATCTTCCCACTTATTAAGTTCAAAAACTTATCACTTTGGTTATCACATCTCATTCCAAATCTATAACTCTACATTTAGAGTTTATTTCAAATTATCTTTGATACTATGTATATCCCTCATGTATACATATTCATTTCCTTTACACATCAAGTTATCCTTAAATTTTAAAACAACTTTGGTTTTAATTCAAAACAAATTCCTTTATATTTCAAACAACTCTTGTTTGAAATAGGACCCTTTCATTCAAATGCATTAAATAATATTATTTATTATTTCTTTATTACTTTGAAACAATTTTCAAATTCTGGACCCAGATTTAAAACTTCACAATTTAGATTATCTTCAGTTCCAATTTGAAAATCACATTTCCCTAAAAAAAAATATTTTGCTTACTCATTTATACACATTATATTACTAAACACAACAATTATTTATGATAATAGCCAAGATTATCATATCTGGAAACCAATTCATTATTATCTTATTCTAAAACTCTTCCCCAAATTCAAGACTTAAATTTCAGTTTGAATCCATTTCAAACTTATCTTTATTTAATTTCAATTTGGTTGTATTTCTACTACCACTTAATTTAATTCCAATAATTTAACAACCAATTACCTTAATATTTATTAGAAAGAAATATTGCTTTATATATCAAAATATAATCTTATATAAAATCAAAAATCATTTAAAATATTTATATAAGAAAATAACAAGTACGCTCTCATATATTATATATACTCAACTCATTTTAGGGTATCACTTACCCTGTCCTTAATGAGTAAAACCACTAGAGACAAGGTTCTCGCTTAACCTTCTACTCCGATACCAAATGTACCGACCCGAAATTTTTCAATCCCGAAAATTCCAAATTGTTAGAAAAGAAAGAAAAGAGATAGAAGAGAAATAGGATATAAAAACAGATTCTCACATTCGCAGCAGGTCAAAATATAATATCACATAAAATAACAGTTTACAAATGAAAACTGTATCAGTCAATTACATTTTAATACATCAGAGTTATAACATTTTCACAATCACTGTACACTAAAAGCAAAATGTTCCAGATACAAATCAATAATACACAGCGGTTACTCTCCATACGTTCCTGCCTTCCAGCTCGCCTCCTAAGCTCCAGAACGTCCTAACCTGGAAATCTGTAATACTCCGTTTGACCCGAGCATTACATCAAAGTAACACCCGAGTCAGGCTGGAAACTAGCATGAGTAAACCCATATAGTATGAAATGTCAAGCTATACAACTTATGGGAAATATCAGGGTAACTCATAATTTCTACGAGTTTTTTTCTTATTTAGTCAAACATTTTCACACACAACAGTTCTCAAGTTAAATATCCAGGTTATTTAACTTATTCTATTCCAGCCAGATTAGTCTCAAATCCAATTTATATGGGATTTAGTTTACTAATCGAAGTGGTTTCGGGTATTACCGATACCCGTCCTTGGTTTCTTCGTATTCAATATCATCTATAACCACTGTTGTTTAAATGGATATGAAATTAATTTAAATACAAGTTCTCATATCCTCACGCAATCAATTATCGATACACAATTTCACAATTTACCCCAACATATCATATCACAATACATCACTACTCAATATTAGAGTTATTCTGACAAATTAAGGTATTCAATTCCAGTTTATCATCTATAAGCAAGATTAATCATCAAATATTCCTCAATTAATTTTATTTAATCACCCATTATAAGTTAAGTTAATTATCTTATATCCTGCTTAATTAACTTTGATAGATCATAAACCTCTCCTTTAATTAATTATATTGATTAATTAATTACATCAGTTATTCCTTAATTACTTATATAAATCACCTTAATTAATCTCATTCAGTAATTATTTCATCTATTAATGACTGTTTAATTACATAAACAAATTATTCTTCTAATCACTTTCACTATGTGATTATTCTTACTAATTTCATTCAGAAATTACCCATTTAATCACTTCCATTTTAGTAATTATCCTTTAAATATATTCCATTAATTATTCTCTAGTTATTTCCATTTAAAAATCTTCTAATTTATTCATATTAACGAAATTTCCATAAATTATTTACCTTGATAATTTTGCAATTAACCTTTAATTACATAATTACCCTTAAATTAGTTACAATAAGTAATTGTCTCTTAATTACTCAAAGCCTAAATTTGTTTAGGATAACCACTTATTTTAATAACATACTTAGTCACATCATCAAATTCTATTTGAATCATTTAAGAATATTTTGAATAATCATTCCAATATAACTATTCAAACCAAAAGAATTTTTAACATATTTTAAATTTTAAATCAATTCCTAGGAAACCTTTTTAAATAAATTTACTTTGGGAAAACTTGGTTCTAATTCTTCAAATTCTTATTAAATTTAAAACTTATTTAATCTTTATCTTCAATTTAAACCCTAAAACTGGTACCAACTCCATCCTTGCTCTTTTATACTTGATCATGCCCTCCCTTACAGTTTAAAAACCTGGTACAACACTTATTTCAATTTTTTTTAAAACATGTGAACAATAACCTAAAATCAACCACAACACGGCCAACACAAACCTTCCTGATCAGTTTCACAAGCCAAAACCACATTTCCTCACGCTCGAACCTGAGATCGATCCTTCTTCCCCGACCTTCCTAGCAGACCGATACAGTGATACGTCGTGCACTTGCACAAGCATTCAGGCCATCATTTACCGGCCCCGTAACCATCACCAAGTCGGCGACGACGTCGTTACTTCGTTCTACAACCCAGAAATCACGAAAACTCATCCACATAAAATCGAACAATTCGAATGAAACCTAAAACACGATGATCTCCAAAACCTTACCTCTGTTACCACCACTGATCTCCGGTGGCCACGAAACTTCGACCCAGACTTCGTCTGTCCTCCGTCATCCTTTTCCCCATCTCCACGTCCACTCCGATGTTGTTACGTCGCCGCAAGAATGCAGTAGCCAAAACCTACTGAAACTCAACCTGAAACCCTAAATCGACGTCGATCGTCTTTTCCAGTGATCGATAAATTCCAATTTCATTTTCCCATGAGCTTCTACATCCAAACTTGCTTCAGACCAAACTTCGATGATCAAATCTTCCCCATTCGACAAAAATCGACGTTTTCCCAAATATTGTCCAATTCGAGAATTCCCTCTAATCTTGGACTCAAAAATCCTAATTTCTATACTAAAAATCATGGATTCTAGGTACGAATCTAGATTTACAATCAAAAATAGGGAATTAAACAATCCAAATTTGGCTTGGATTTATTTTTTCTGAAATTTACTAATTTCCAGATAATTACTTCCTGGTTTAACCTATGAGCATTTTTTTAGTTAACCCAATCATTATACCTTTAAACATCATTTTCTATTTAAATTTATGTGAAGGAATATTAAATTTAGAATATATTTGGTTTGTTATAGACTAAACATAGGCATGCTTCAGATATGCACATTTTACACAACTTATATACATACAAACATGTTTCCATTTTCATTAAAACAAGTTCATACCAATACTTCCAGATTATATTACATGCATCAGGGTATAAGAAAGATTTACTTCATAGAATATTGATAGATTTGATTTAAAGATAAAGTTTACTCACCTTATTATGAACAGAGAACCGTTTCTTCCATTAAATCTGGAAATTTTTTTTGATGATCTGTATTTGAAATTTGATTTGTACTACCTTGAGTTAGAACTGAAACTACAATCTGATCTTGTTGAGATGATCTTTGCTTCCAGATTGAGTTGTTGTATTTGGCTTTTGATTAATTTTTTTTCTTTTGATTAAATTTTCAGTTTTCTTTTAAAGAATAAAAGTGAATATGCTTTCAATTGCATAAAACCTGGTTTTATTCTTTCATGTCTAATTGCAATAAAATTTTAAAAAGAAAACAAGAATGCCACATTTTCATGTTAACTCTAGTCACAATTACTAAGTGTATGTATATCTTCCTTGCAAATGTCTTAATAAAATTTATAAATTATATTTTCTATTTATTTTTATATGTGTTTTTTTTATCATACTTATATTTTTATATTAATACTTATATTAAAGAAAGGATAAACCTAATTCAATCCTATTTTAAATATTAGTCTTTTCTTTTTATTTTGGTGCTTTATGTATTATTTAATTTTATGTTTACATTTATAATTATAATGTATCTAATATGTTTTATGTATTTGTTAATTTTTTTAAATCTATATAATAGCTTTATACAAGTATGTCTTAACCTTGTATATTTACAACCTACCTTTATTCAAAGTATAACCTTTAAAGAAATATATATATATATATACCTATATATTGTATATTACGATTAGAATTAATCATTTTTCAAATTTTGAAAAGATAAATTTTGCCCAATTTAATAATTATAAAAGAAGATTATTAAATTATTGTTGTCAAATTTCAATAATTATGATAAAAGATTATCAAATACATATTTGTCCCGATATTTATAATTTAGTATTTATTATATTTTAATTCATTTATATAATATCCAGATATCCTTATTATCAAATTTTATTTGTTTTAATCAAATGAAATCAGTATCTTAAAAGTTTAAAATCAGTTAATTATCAGATTTATAGATGTTCAAAATCCGGATTATCACAGTTTTTCGAATTTTTGACTTTTTACCGAAAGAAAGTTGTTGTAACGTTGTTGTACACATATGCACTTATTTGTATACACATATACACTTGTTTGTATACAGATTTATAGATGTTATGTTTAGTACATAAGAGATGGTAGCATGATCCTAGGGTCACTACGGGGGAGGCACTTATGATGGAGAGGAGGGGTAGTGGCATAAAATATGAAAGGGTATGTTTGAACTTTTTCCATTTTACAAATTCAATAAAAGAACCACGTTTATTTATTTCAATCTTTATTTCATTTTCCACTTTTGATTATTCTCCTCAACTCTTATTCCCAACTTATCCACTAAAGTTCATAAAATAAATCACCTCCAAAAATACTACATTTCTCTTCAAAACTTCTTCTTTTTCACCTCGACTTCTTAAATAAATTTGCAACAACCTTATTATCACCTTCTTTTTCTCAAAGATCCAAAATTTAGTGCCCAATTCCCATTTTGATCATATAGCCGAGCACTATAGGTGGGTTCCTGAGTTTTTGCCAAGCTGAAGCACGTATAGTTATATTATGTGGTGTTTGCTTAGTTGTAGCAACGCGTAGGAGCAAGTTGCATGAAGTTGGTTGACATTAAAGTAAGAGAACTCACTTTGTAATAGCTTTAAAAATAATGTGGCATGTTGTAAAATAATTATAATTGTTTATCTTGTATGTAGTTATATATATATATATATATATATATATATATATATATATGGATGTATATATAGAATTTGATATTGTTTGATTTCCTCTTGGAAGTAGATAACATACATAATCATTTTTGAAAGGGGAAAAAGCAAGGAAACGGAACTCGAAGTGATTCATAACGAATAGGTCGCGATGAGTACACTTTGAAAGATTTGATTTTGTAAAAGGATCCAAAGGGATTTCTCGCAACTGCTGATTTACATTTCACGGTTATATGTTTATATGAAATGCTTGTATACCATGGCCTGGTAGCATAGCTATGTTATAAGTAAAACATTGTTATGTTTCAAAGATTGAATCCTTTCTTTAAGAAAAGAGGTAGTAGCATGTGTTAAGTGCTGATGTCGCTTTGAAGCCTATTTGTGACTTTTAGAAATGATTTATGACTTTGATTTCCTATTGAAATACTTTTTTGTTACTTGGATTTTCAAGGATATTTTAAGTGAGACAATAGATTACTATAATCCTCTTTTTTGCGACTTTGTCATTTGATTTCTAAAAGTGTTTCAAAATGGTTTTTGAACTTGACTTTTCTTTTGTCATATCTTTTAAAAGTAGAAAGTGGTTTAGAATATAGAAAGAAACATGGTTTAAAAACTATTTGATTATAAAATAATGTTTTAAAAGTCATGATCCATATCACGATAGTCACTATAGATGCACTTTGGAAATCTATGATTTAGTAAAGTATAAAAGGTCCATCTATTTGAGATATTTTGCAAATTATTTTCAATCATATTTATAAAATTTGTTAAGTATTTTAAGTGGAGTTTGAAGTTTTAAATATATTTAGTTGAGTTGTTTAAGTAAGAGGTATAAATTTTACAAATTAAACTCTTTTGCCTTTTCAAAGTCAAAATTCTCTTTTAAAGAAGCGACAATTTGTAAGTGATGCAATTTTCAGACTATGTTTTAAAAGTATTTTAAAAGAGATTGATATATAGAGGATTTAATTTGAGATATTTAAATAAGTTGTTTATATAAAGGAAATGGCTTTACCTTTTAAAACGTCAAAATTCTCTTATAAAGGTGATGACTTTTAGGTTATAATTTGGATGATAATTTAAACTTTATTTTAAAATAAGTTTGAAATTTATATAAGTGATTCAAATGAGTATTCGATATAATAAAGAAAATGGTACTTTTATGGGAAAGGAAATCTTGACTTTCCAAATCAAGCTTAGTATTAAACAAAGATTTTCATGTAAGATTTTATATGGAAGTTTTAAAGTGCATTATAAGGGTCTTAATGTGAATCTTAAAGAGGAAGAAAGCATGGACTACAATATATTATTGTAATAAACGCTTTTCGAAAAAAATAAGGAGATCTTGCACTATAATATTTATGTTATAGTAAATGGTTTAGGGAAATTGGAAAAGAAATTTTGGTTTATAACACTTTGTTATATAAATGGTTATACAAAATTTATGAAGTCTTATCTTTGACATTTAGCTTCAAGGTAGGGAAACCTCTAAATACCTTGAAAGATAAGAATGTTATCGAGTCAAGATTTGAGATGTAATAATACCCCAACTTAAACGGCTTCATTGTTAACCAAATTAGAGTTTAAGTTTGAAATCGAAGATTAATGTTAAGTATATGAAGTATAATTTCCATATATGAGTTCAGTTACTTATGGAAATTGGTAGTCCTATACTTGACACTTAAAACTGATGAGCAAATTGATCCTCGATCTATGACATTCATATTCAGAGTGATTAATTAAGGAAAGGAAGGAGCAATCAGTGCCTTAACTTACCTCGCTTTATCTCGTCTTGAGGGATAGTGTAAGTCGAAATGTCGAAAATATGGCAAGTGTAGGAGATTTGATTTTATATATGATCATTTTGATAATTATAGTGGTATGGAAAGCATTCTTTCATTAATTGATGCCAACTTCCGTGGTAGGAAAACTCGTCTCTATCTGTGAGAATTAAGAATGTATGTTAAGACAATGATAGTTCTCTAACATGTCGAACTTCATTATTAATCAAGGTATAGTACAACTTTGAAATCGAAAAGTAGTTGTAATATATTTGGTCTAATTCTCATACGATCCATTTACTTACACCAAAAGGAAAGTGGTTAGGGTTTATAGTAAACAATAATTTTAAATAACATTTTTTGGCCCATTTAAATATAATTTATGAAAGGGGAAATCTCCCCTAAGATTTGTGAACGTGCTTATAACGTTGATATAATTATATGTAAATGGTTTCTAACTGTCGAAAGTGAACTGCGTTGTGAATATATTTATACCTTGAGAAAAGTATATGAATAATTTTTCATTATTAAAAAGAGTAGAGAGGGTTTTTAAATATATCTTTTGTAAAGGTATTTTAATACAAATAATTGAAAGGAGATTTAACTAATGAAAGAATTAAATAAAAAGGCTTAGTTGTTGCTTATGTGCTTAATCATGCTTGGTTTCCATATAAAATTAAATCTCTTATTTGGTTGTTTGCTTGTTTACTTGTTTGAGAGTTAAATAACCGACTATCACATCTTGACTAGTTTTGTTAGGAAGTATGTATAGGCCTTGCGTGTTCATACGACTTGAGATCCCTTGGGAGGACTGATTGCGGTGGACGTCTCTCACTTTGAGGATGAATATTCAAGATTACCTTATGACTCATATAACGTCAACTTACTTTTGAAGGAACTGGGATTTAGTCGGCCAGAAACTATTATTTGTTGGTTCAAAGAGACTAGGATTGGATAAGTTATCTGAAAACCACTTCAAACTGGCACAAGCGTTTGAAATGAAGACATCTTAAAAATAATGGAATTCGACGATGGATTTCTTTGAAGTGCAAGAGCTAGTTGCTACTAATCCTAAGGGTGATTCCAAAAGGGATGAAGCAGAAGTAGTGCCTTCGGTCTATTCATTTTCTGAGCAACTTGTATGGATGAATGATGTCACTGCTTTGTTGCTTAGATGGCATTGTTAGCATTCCAAGTGGCATTTACTAATAAGGTAAAACATAGCCTCAAGCCTCATACCCAATAATGAATAGTGCAAGGGATATGCATCAAGGCTTTATGGTTCGCTGTCATTAGGGTATGATCATTACTTGTATCTAGATCGATATTTGTTGAACGTGTATGTATGGGCCCAGAAATGGTTTGTCAAGTTGGCTGTCGAGGTGATCGTCATATTCGGTACTATCCTGTAGAGGGGTAGGCAGGTCTTGTCATGAGGGGTTGCAAGGTTTGTAACCTCATTATATTTTATCTAGGTATGTACTGTGATAGGGGGTTCCCAGTAGTCCTGTCATTGATGGAATCTATTTTCCAATACGTACCTTACCAACTTAGTTGTTGTAACAACCCGTATATTTGTACCATTTAAATTGACGATATTCCATACATGTCAATTTAAATAATACAAAACACGAATCATGTAGCAACCCGCATATTTATCGATTTTTATATTTAAATATTTTATTTAAATATTTTATCGTTAATCGGATTTTGGTCCGAAGCTACTTTTTGCAAACGGTCAAATTAGGACTCGAGACCACTTCCATTGAGTTCGAAACGGCGTTTGCAATCTTCTAAGTATAAACATTGATATGTTTGGGGTTAGTGGAATTTCACCACTTTTTCACTCGAGCCTTTGGTTTGGACTTTTAGCCCATTAGGCCCAAGTTCCACCCCCCCTTCTTCTTCATTGCTTCATTTCATTTCCTAACACTAAAGCTTCAACAAAAATGGTGAATGGAATGAGAAATTAAAACTCCAAAGTCTTTGTTTTATTGCAACTCCAACATTCAACTCCAAATTCAAGAAGAAGACATCGTATTCAAGCTTGTGGTTGCTTCTCCATTTGCCTTCAAGCTTTGTTCTTCATTTTCATTGGGTTTTGGAGCAAAGGTGAGATTTTTATCTCACAATTGTAGTCTATAACTATATTGGACTGTTGGGAATGATTCCTCATCACTTTAGCATGTATATTTGCATTTGGTTTGGATTGGATTGGCGAAAAACTCCAATTTTTAGCGTTTTGGTGAATTTTCTGCACTTAGGTCGTTCTGGCCATTTTTGTTGTTCGGAGTTAGGTCGCTCGCGACCTAACCCTTAGGTCGTTCGTGTGTTATCGCGCTAAGTCGCACTGCCTTGAATCTTCACCTTGGAGTTAGGTCGTAGTTCGCAAGGTCGCTAGGTCGTGGGTCGTTTGGGTCTAGGTCGCTCGGCATGACTCTGGGTCATCAAAATGCTTGTTTGAGTTAGGTCGCGCCTCTTTTAGGTCGCGTCTCCTTTAGCTCGCGCCTCTTTTAGGTCGCGCCTCTTTTAGGTCGCGTCTCCTTTAGCTCGCGCCTCCTTTAGGTCGTGCCTCTTTTAGGTCGCGTATCCTTTAGCTCGCGCCTCTTTTAGGTCGCGTCTCCTTTAGCTCGCGCCTCTTTTAGGTCGTGTCTCCTTTAGGTCGCGCCTCTTTTAGGTCGCGCCTCCTTTAGGTTGCTCTCCTCTGGAACCCTTAAGTCGTTTGGTCTTAGGCCGTTGCACCTATTAGGTAGTTCGCCCCTTTTTGTCGTTAGGTCGCGAACCCACTTAGGTCGCTTAACCTTATTTTCCTCTAGGTCGCGTGGCCTTTAGACTCTTAGGTCGTGAGCAGTTAGGTCGTTAGACCTAGGTTGCCTTTTCCCCTTAGGTCGTTGGACCGATAGGTCGCTTCACCTGTGCTCACGTTAGGTCGTTCGACCCATTCATCTTTAGGTCGTTCCACTTGCCTATCTCGTAGGTCGCATTCCACCTAGGTTGCGTGAACCTATAGGTCATTGGACCCTTAACTTTTAGGTCGTTAGACCTCATTTTGTCTTCACTAAGTCGTACCGTTTTGGATGGGGCACTGCCCCTTGGACCCCCGCGACCTGACCGGGCAGGTCGAACCCCGTAAGCGGTGGCGTTGCCCCCGCACCCCCACCTTGGGGGGTTGCCACCCCCCTGGGTCCCCCTCCGTAGGGGATCTTATCTGAAAAATATTCAACAGAACTTGCTGAGCTGATTTCCTTGGATTTTTATCACATCTTCGAATGTGACCTTTGTGATTGATTGTTTCTACAATCGCTTCTGTGATTTGTCACTTTAAAATATAAAGGTTTCAAAACTAGTAGTAAATATCAAAACTCTTTCAACAAAATGATTTCAACTCTATTTTTAATAACAAAGCTCTTTTCTTAAACCGTTTTCCAATCTATTAGTATATACAAGCCTTTACCTCACTCGGATGAGAAATCTAACTAAACGACTTAGTAAAACAAGTGGTATGCAATGCTTGCGTTCACTTCGTCGGTTAATTCTTGGACTTATTCGATTGAACCTCTTGTGACAATTTTATTAGTGAAGATTTACAGTTTGTTCGTAAATATTTAAGTTAAGCAAGTGGTTATGGGACATGAAGCTAAACTTCTATATTTACTAGCTTAGTGTAATTGACACTTCTCGTTGATCTTGATGATCGCTTTATGAATTAGACTAACAATTGCGCGATGTCTCTTTCATTGCAAGGTTAGACTAGACACCACTTGTGTGATTCCATTCACACATACCTTTCTGCTTTTTGGTTAGTCTTGACCTCAATCTGTGTGATTCCACTCACACATGTGGGGTAGCTCCCCATGGTCTTCGGACCATCATGTGATAGGCCTCTTTCCCTTTTTATGATTTCTGGATTTCTTGTGTTGATTTCTGGAATTTATCTCTTTGACTTGTCATGAGTACAAGTTTAGGGTATGATGCCCTCTTTGGATCTTTGAGAAGATTCTTGTGATATTGATTTATCTCTTATCGGTTGATCTCCTGTTGATCATTAATTGCATACTTATAGTAGTATGTCAGTATGGATATTTTATGTTTGTGCCATATCTTTTATTTTATATCATGTCATCTGATATTTATAGCTAGACTGATCCGTTTATTATTTTCTTATAAATAATACTCGGGTCAGGCCGAGATGTTACAGGTGCTACTGCTTGACTCCTCCCCCAGTGATTCACTACTCAGACTTTTGGCTACTTGTTTAGATTAGCAGCTTTTGTTGTTTACACTTGAGATATAGACTCATAGTTGTATTCTTTTGTATAGCACGCGTTGCTATTCTTTTGTATTATCGTGGATCTTTTCAGACCACTACTCTGATGTACACTTTTATGTGATATATATTCATATCTCTTTCCGCCTTTGTGATATGGATATCTGTGACTGATTTGTGATATGATTATTTCTATGTTTGTTTCCGAAGATTATTTATAGCCACCGTGTGATAAGCAATTACATGGATGGTCGCTCCTCAACAGCCTTATTCTCCGTGCTAGTTGACAGCACTACTCCGGAGTGTTCTTGGCTAGCGTGGGTATAGAGGTGGGGCGTCACAGCTTGGTATCAGAGCCAAACTTCGGAACAATGTAGAATAATCTAGCAAGGATCATGTCCTAAGTCTTTCTTAGGAGTTGTGCCTTAGGATTTAATTCGAGTCTTCGTACCGATTCATCCTATTTTCTTTATGATTCCTTGTTTTACCTATCAAGATTGCTTGATATTCATTTTGTGAATAACCTTCTTCTTCTTCCTTCTTTCTTTCTTAAGGAAGAGAAATGGTTAGTTCTAGCAGTCCTAGCGCTGGTCAATCCAGTAGTCCTTCTCTGGATGGCGCATTCATGTCTGCCCAACAACTTTTGGATCTTGTAAAGAATCAAGAGTTTATCTGTGCTTTGAGTAAGAATACCACAAAGATCTTACCTTTGAAACTAGAAGTTCCTTTCGACCAGCTTGTAGATATCACTCTACAAGAGGAAGAGGCTGATAAAGGAATTGATAGTGATATTGGGATTTCCAAGAAGAGGCGTATTAAATTCAAAAGCCCTCATCCCGATAAGAAGGTGAAGCAACCTATTTTTGGAGCAAAGACTCCAATCCTTAATTGTGGAAAATGCTACAACTGTGGTTCTAGGGACGACTATGCGAAGGAGTGTCCGGAACCACTCTTTGGTCGTTACTGCAAAGATTCCAGTCATCATATTTCTGTCTGCCCCATACTTCTAAGTAAGAAGAAGGTGGGACCAGAAACTTCGGTAGCCAAGCCATCTACCTCTAGTCGTAAACGATGCTACAATTGTGGTTCCTCAGACCATTATGTAACCAAGTGCCCGGAACCCCTCTATTGTCGCTATTGCAAGGGCTCGGGCCATTACTTGTCTACATGTCCCACCCGACCTAGTAAGAGAGAAGGAAGGCTAAAAGCTTCTAACGAAACTTCTCTGGGTCAAGGTATTCCTTATTTAATCCTTGATTTCATTTGTTTGCGATTATCCGATTCGAATTCTTTTTGATATGGGTTTCCCTCATCATTTTTATTTATCAGAAGAACTTGTTGATTCTCTTTATTTTTATATTTTGGGCTTGATGACTTCTTTGAGGATTGTGAATCCGAATCAGAGGATTCGCAACACTCAATTTGCTTATTATTGATGTCGAAATTATTACATGTGATTTTTCTTTCCGAACCGATTTGCGTATTGTGCATTGCTTAGGTTTCGGAATTGATTTGCGTGAAAGGATTGGCTTAATCACTTTGAAGCCCATATCCAATTGTTCCGAATGGACAATTCCTTTTTCGACATTTTCAATCTGTTAAGCAGATTCATATTTTTCCTTTGTGATTTCGATTTCAAATCGATGGCATCATTTTATTCTTTAAGCTCACATGTTGAATAAAGAGATATCTCTCTCATTCATATCAGTTGAGAATTCTCCGATATTTTTGAGTTTGTCTTAGGATCGTTACCTAAGCAACCTTTTAAGTGGTGTTAAGGTCTTTCTAGTTTGACCTTGCCACCGAATTTCAATCACTACGAGTTGCGGAAGTTAGCCTTCCACATACCGCATTCCGCACTCATTATGATTTATATGAATGACATATTGTGTCATTCAGTTTATCCAGTTTATTTCATCCATTTTATAAATCAAGTATTCTATGGATATCTCAATAATTCCAATCTTGTATTTATTAATTTTGGATGAAAATAGAAATTTAAAATTTTACAAATCTTTTAAGAAGATATTTTAAATTCCTATAAAAAGGTAATTTTGTGTTGTATTGCCCATTTAGTGTTTTAAGATTTCTGGTCGATGCACTTGATCAACGCTATCGATAGGGATTTCCTAAACGCTTTGATGAGACAATCAGACACAATAAATTGACTTGTAAAATATAAATTTTTCTATAAAGGTAATTGTGATTTTTAAAGTTTTAGCTTTTTGGGAAAGAGGATAAAATTCCTTATTTTCAATATTCTTATTCTTGTGATTCCCGAAGAGAACGTGCAATCACTTTTGCTTCTAAATCTTTAAGGCCGATCGAGACTAGGAATGCCACTTATGATCTGGTTCTCGCGGCTATTGATTTTGCTTTCTATATTTGGCATCATCGTCTTTGGTGGAGAAATTTGTTCTCTACCTCAATTATAAATCATTGGGATATCTATTTCTCATAATTAAGTTGCGTCAACCATGTGGGCTCGAATTTCTTGCATCTTATGATCTTGATATTCTATATACTCCCTGAAAGGGGAAATCTTGTTGCCAATGCACTAGTCGTAAGCAACAAGTAGTTGTTTTCTATGGTGATATCCGAATGGAACGATCTCGAGACTCTATTCACTTGAGAGATTCGAGATCGCGAAATCCGATTTATATGCATCCCTTGTTTTATGTAGTCTAGAGGTTCCTTATTCTTTTTAGACTGCATTCTTGTAGCCCAAAGGGCTAGATTCTGAATTGGCTCTTCTTAGCCAATGTTGTAGGGATAAAATTATTATTGAAAGTTAGAAAGACTTCGATATTGATTTTCGTGGAGACATTTAAAAGTTTGGTAGACTTATCGTACCAAATATTTGTGATCTTCGTCAATATATTTTTGAAGATTCACATCGTTCCAAAATTACCATTCATCCTAGAAGTAGTAAAGTGTACGTAGATATGAAGCGACTTTATTATTTGGAGTGAATGAAATCTGATATCGCTAACTTTGTTAAGTGTTGTATGACTCGCCATCTTGTCAAGGCCCTACACTAAAGGCCTGGTGGGTTAATGAAACCTTTAGAAATTCCAATTTGGAAGTAAGACCAAATCCCCATGGATTTTATAGATGTCTTTCCCCGTTCCCGTTCGGGTCATGATAAATTATGGGTTATAGTAGATAGACTTACTAAATCCGTCCATTTTATTCCCCGTTCGGATTAACCGAACCGTTCCTCTTTTGGCCCAAACTCTTTGTTAAAGGAGTTGTTAAATTACATGGAGTTCCTACTTCTGTCGATAGCGATAGTGATCCATTGTTTACTAGTGGATTTTTGGAAGTGTCTTCAAAAAGCTTTAGAAACGAAGCTTAATTTAAGCACCGCTTATTACCCCAGTCCGATAGACAAGTAGAGCGTGTGAACCAAACTCTGGAAGATCTTCTTCGTGTTGTATGCTTGATTTTTATGGAAGTTGGGAAAATCATATTTCTCTTATTGAATTTTCCTATAATCATAGCTTCCAATCTAGTATTGGTATGGCATTCTTCGAGGCACTCTAGGGAATGCTATGCCAATCTCCTTCTTGTTGGCTTAAGGTCGGTGAGAAGCTGGTTTTAGGTCCAGAATTTTACTCGTGTTTCACCTATGATAGGTGTTGTACGTTCCCGTTGATAGGGAAAGATTAGCGCCTCAATATATTGGGCCATTCCCTATCACCGTACGTATAGATTCCATGGCTTGTCGCCTTGCATTACCGGCTCAGTTTTCTGCTATGCACGACATGTTTCACGTTTCTCAATTACGGAAATGCCTTCGGGATTCCGATTCCATTCTTGAGCCTGCTGTTGTGGAAGAAATTGAAGTTTCGCCGAATTTAACTTATGAGCAGCATCCTATTCGAATTATTGCTTCGGAGGGTAAACAGCTTCGAAATAAAGATGTTCCGCTTGTGAGGGTTCAATGGTCCACAAATCCTAAGGATTGCTCTTGGGAATCCAGAGAATTCATCGAGCGAACACATCCGGACTTGCTTACTCCTGCTCTTTGAGGTGAACTTCTAATATCAAATTTCTTTAGTATTAACATGCTTTTATGGTTGTTACTTCTTATTTCCACCTTATATATTGCGAGGACGCAATTTCTTTAAGGAGGGGAGTCTGTAACAACCCGCATATTTATCGATTTTTATATTTAAATATTTTATTTAAATATTTTATCGTTAATCGGATTTTGGTCCGAAGCTACTTTTTGCAAACGGTCAAATTAGGACTCGAGACCACTTCCATTGAGTTCGAAACGGCGTTTGCAATCTTCTAAGTATAAACATTGATATGTTTGGGGTTAGTGGAATTTCACCACTTTTTCACTCGAGCCTTTGGTTTGTACTTTTAGCCCATTAGGCCCAAGTTCCACCCCCCTTCTTCTTTATTGCTTCATTTCATTTCCTAACACTAAAGCTTCAACAAAAATGGTGAATAGAATGACAAATTAAAACTCCAAAGTCTTTGTTTTATTGCAACTCCAACATTCAACTCCAAATTCAAGAAGAAGACATCGGATTCAAGCTTGTGGTTGCTTCTCCATTTGCCTTCAAGCTTTGTTCTTCATTTTCATTGGGTTTTGGAGCAAAGGTGAGATTTTTATCTCACAATTCTAGTCTATAACTATATTGGACTGTTGGGAATGATTCCCCATCACTTTAGCATGTATATTTGCATTTGGTTTGGATTGGATTGGCGAAAAACTCCAATTTTTAGCGTTTTGGTGAATTTTCTGCACTTAGGTCGTTCTGGCCATTTTTGGTGTTCGGAGTTAGGTCGCTCGCGACCTAACCCTTAGGTCGTTCGCGTGTTATCGCGCTAAGTCGCACTGCCTTGAATCTTCACCTTGGAGTTAGGTCGTAGGTCGCAAGGTCGCTAGGTCGTGGGTCGTTTGGGTCTAGGTCGCTCGGCATGACTCTGGGTCATCAAATTGCTTGTTTGAGTTAGGTCGCGCCTCTTTTAGCTCGCGCCTCTTTTAGGTCGCGCCTCTTTTAGGTCGCGCCTCTTTTAGGTCGCGTCTCCTTTAGCTCGCGCCTCCTTTAGGTCGTGCCTCTTTTAGGTCGCGTATCCTTTAGCTCGCGCCTCTTTTAGGTCGCGTCTCCTTTAGCTCGCGCCTCTTTTAGGTCGTGTCTCCTTTAGGTCGCGCCTCTTTTAGGTTGCGCCTCCTTTAGGTCGCTCTCCTCTGGAACCCTTAAGTCGTTTGGTCTTAGGCCGTTGCACCTATTAGGTAGTTTGCCCCTTTTTGTCGTTAGGTCGCGAACCCACTTAGGTCGCTTAACCTTATTTTCCTCTAGGTCGCGTGGCCTTTAGACTCTTAGGTCGTGAGCAGTTAGGTCGTTAGACCTAGGTTGCCTTTTCCCCTTAGGTCGTTGGACCGATAGGTCGCTTCACCTGTGCTCACGTTAGGTCGTTCGACCCATTCATCTTTAGGTCGTTCCACTTGCCTATCTCGTAGGTCGCATTCCACCTAGGTCGCGTGAACCTATAGGTCATTGGACCCTTAACTTTTAGGTCGTTAGACCTCATTTTGTCTTCACTAAGTCGTACCGTTTTGGATGGGGCGCTGCCCCCTGGACACCCGCGACCTGACCGGGCAGGTCGAACCCCGTAAGCGGTGGCGTTGCCCCCGCACCCCCACCTTGGGGGGTTGCCACCCCCCTGGACCCCCCCTCCGTAGGGGATCTTATCTGAAAAATATTCAACAGAACTTGCTGAGCTGATTTCCTTGGATTTTTATCACATCTTCGAATGTGACCTTTGTGATTGATTGTTTCTACAATCGCTTCTGTGATTTGTCACTTTAAAATATAAAGGTTTCAAAACTAGTAGTAAATATCAAAACTCTTTCAACAAAATGATTTCAACTCTATTTTTAATAACAAAGCTCTTTTCTTAAACCGTTTTCCAATCTATTAGTATATACAAGCCTTTACCTCACTCGGATGAGAAATCTAATTAAACGACTTAGTAAAACAAGTGGTATGAAACGCTTGCGTTCACTTCGTCGGTTAATTCTTGGACTTGTTCGATTGAACCTCTTGTGACAATTTTATTAGTGAAGATTTACAGTTTGTTCGTAAATATTTAAGTTAAGCAAGTGGTTATGGGACATGAAGCTAAACTTCTATATTTACTAGCTTAGTGTAATTGACACTTCTCGTTGATCTTGATGATCGCTTTATGAATTAGACTAGAAATTGCGCGATGTCTCTTTCATTGCAAGGTTAGACTAGACACCACTTGTGTGATTCCATTCACACATACCTTTTTGCTTTTTGGTTAGTCTTGACCTCAATCTGTGTGATTCCACTCACACATGTGGGGTAGCTCCCCATGGTCTTCGGACCGTCATGTGATAGGCCTCTTTCCCTTTTTATGATTTCTGGATTTCTTGTGTTGATTTCTGGAATTTATCTCTTTGACTTGTCATGAGTACAAGTTTAGGGTATGATGCCCTCTTTGGATCTTTGAGAAGATTCTTGTGATATTGATTTATCTCTTATCGGTTGATCTCCTGTTGATCATTAATTGCATACTTATAGTAGTATGTCAGTATGGATATTTTATGTTTATGCCATATCTTTTATTTTATATCATGTCATCTGATATTTATAGCTAGACTGATCCGTTTATTATTTTCTTATAAATAATACTCGGGTCAGGCCGAGATGTTACAGGTGCTACTGCTTGACTCCTCCCCCAGTGATTCACTACTCAGACTTTTGGCTACTTGTTTAAATTAGCAGCTTTTGTTGTTTACACTTGAGATATAGACTCATAGTTGTATTCTTTTGTATAGCACGCGTTGCTATTCTTTTGTATTATCATGGATCTTTTTAGACCACTACTCTGATGTACACTTTTATGTGATATATATTCATATCTCTTTCCGCCTTTGTGATATGGATATCTGTGACTGATTTGTGATATGATTATTTCTATGTTTGTTTCCGAAGATTATTTATAGCCACCGTGTGATAAGCAATTACATGGATGGTCGCTCCTCAACAGCCTTATTCTCCGTGCTAGTTGACAGCACTACTCCGGAGTGTTCTTGGCTAGCGTGGGTATAGGGGTGGGGCGTCACAAATCATTAATAGAGTATATATATGTAAATGAGAATCATCACAGAATCATAGAATATAACATCACAGAATAGTGCAACGGAAATACAACATAGTC
Organism: Allium cepa; assembly: GCA_030765085.1. Classification (NCBI taxonomy): domain Eukaryota; kingdom Viridiplantae; phylum Streptophyta; class Magnoliopsida; order Asparagales; family Amaryllidaceae; genus Allium; species Allium cepa. The sequence goes on from CM060931.1 coordinate 377,826,799, forward strand.
ATAAGAGTAGTTCATGAAGCTACCCATAAATACAACAATGTCTCAGATAAAATAAAATAGAGCAACATAGATGTCCAATAGTCCGAATAGAAAGAACAATACTGATAAGATAAGATAGTGATAGTCTTCGGTCTTCAGCTCCAAATAGAACAGCAACAGCAATCCTCAGTCTGATCCGAGCATAAGCATAAACAAACACTCGAATCAAGACATATATTCTTATACAGGTAATATGATTCAAATTCAAATAACAATAACTCAAAGATGAATGGAATAACATCTTTAAGGATCCGCTAAACTATTTATACATAGTAATGTACGATAACTAGATAATGTCTAACAGTAAAGTAAAATATCAAAATAGTGTTAAGGCGTTACCATTGTCCCCCTTAACATATTTCATATTGCATTATAGACTATACAGCATTGTAAACTCCACCGTAAACTAGTGGGATATCAGGGAGTAATCCATAGGTATAATATAAAAAAAATCGTAGTGGTCGCGTATATGGGAATACAAGTATGACAAGGCACATGAGGCAACCAAGGTAGTGAAACTACTGTTTTCCTGATCCAGACTGGTGAGAACGCATCGCCGCAACGATCGCAACAGCGCGAAACAACACTCCAAATTTAAGGGTGCGCACCAATCAATCACAAAGTAAATGAGTAGTTTACGAAGAAGTGTGTTCGCTCGAGGTAGCTAACCCCATTTGGCCCGACACGGCTCATGTTTTAGTCATTTCCAATTTGACAGAAGTGTCAAGGCTATCTATTATCGTTCTCTTTCTTCAGTCATCGCGTTCATCATTCGAACCACTTCATTCGAGATCACACTCCGCCTATAGTTATTAAAGTGGTTTTCGGTTTAGACAGTGAGTATGTCCCTAACCGATTCCGGTTCCTTTAATAACCTTCGTGATTATTTTACCGATTGGTCGTTAAAAAATTTCCAAACCAATTCAAATTCAATTTCAATTAGAATTCGTAATTCAACATTTTATTTGTCTTTCCAAAACAATTTCCAAAATTTACGTTTCATAACTTCCAAATTTCCATTTCAAATCTTATAATTCAATTTCCAAATGTTAAACTTGAACAATTTCAAATATACACTTAAATTGTATATAAGTTCCATTCCATAATTATTTAACTTAATTTAACGTTCAAATTGAGTTAAACTTATTTATCGATTTCATTCGATATTCATTAAATTAATTAATCATTAAACAATTTCAATTAAATTTCCAATTCATTACATTACTTTCTTAAGTTCAATTTATTATACCAAGCTTACAATTTTAATTTAAATTAAATTTGCTGAATCCAATTCTTTAAATTTCAAGTCTTTCATTTGTTTCGATAAAATGCATTTTATTTCTTGTTAAAGAAATTTAATTTCATTTATTTATTTCGTTCGTTACAAATTTCAAAACTGAATTTAAGAAACTTAGTTTCATTTATGCAAAAATTCAATTTCTCTTCATAAAAAAATTCAATTCAATTTAATTATTAAATAATTCAATCTCATCAAATTATCAAATAATTTCAAATCTTAATTATCACTAATTCCAAACTTAATTATTAATAATTTGAAAACTTAATTATTAATAATTTCAAACTTAATTATTAATGAGTTCAAATAATTAATAATAATTCCAAATTAATTATTACTAATTTCAAAACTTAATTATTAATAATTTCAAATAACTAATAATAATTCCAAATTAATTATTACTAATTTTAAAACTTAATTATTAAAAATTTCAAAACTCAATTACCAAATAATTCTGAATTTAATTATTAAATAATTTAATTTTTAAACAATTTTCTTTTGTTAATTTCGAAGTTAATATTTGTTTCAAATTCAAATATTCACATTTACATTCATTCGAATTTAAATTCCAATTTTATTCGAAACATCGTTATTAATCAAATAAACTTTATTTTATTTTAAATCAAAACGTTGACCAATCGGATTTAATTTAATTTTTTATCCTTAGTCAAAGTTATTTGGGTATCTATCATTTCAACCCGATTCTATTTCAATTCAAAATCAAAGCATACAAAGGGAACTTGCAGTGTGATAACTGGGATGGTGTCAAAGTAAATAAACAAGCAATTGCATCTATACATAACAATTCAACAATCTATTTAAATAATCCCGAAATAATCGTATCAATTTACCTTTGTTATTTATGCAAATTAATATAATTATTTCTAGAATCTACACTATCATTTCATGTAGATTAAAGATTATTACATTACGGTTTTTTACTTGTCGTTCAATTACAATTTCAATTTATACCACAACAATTAATGCAATATACGTTCAAAGGTTCAAAGTGTAATTTATCCAATTCTACATGTCAATTAACTTAACAATTAAAAGGTCAAGTTTAACTAATCAATATTCAACATATGAAGAGGTTAAGTTTAACTAATCAACATTCGACATATATAATCCATTGTAAATTGTTAACTATACTATATAAATTTCAACTTGCAAATTATTTATCACTTAACAATAACAATTAACATCCAATTCAACATCACATAGCAATCATTCAACAACCATACTTGTATAAGAATATAGTCGTGAAAATTAATTCACCTTTTGTGGATAAAGAAATTGACCCAAAGCAAGAAGAAGCACGAAAGAAGTCGGTACAACACGAACAAAGAACGCTGTAAATATCGACAATGAGATGATATTAATACAATGAATGTTCATTTATAATTTATAAACTATAGATGCGCTTACCGATAACGAAGGAAAGAACGAAGGCTGAGAGATTGATGCTGTTCCGAAAGAACTCAGACAGTTGCTGCACAACAACAGGGAAAACGAAAATTGGTTACCACTCTATCACAAACATCAACTCATATACATTCGTATATAAATACGTGTCAGCCAAAAGAAATGGGTTTACAAAAGCCTGCACTTCACAACTGTTTGCAACAGCACCTTTTTTTTATTGTTTTTTTTATAAACAATGCCGAGACCTTTCTTTGCTTTCCCCCCTACGCACACATGAATAAACATGCAGAAACCTTCCACTCAGCTAAACAACCCACCTCCACCTTTCACGTATCCCCTCGTTTTTTTTAATCGGCCGAGACAAAAAAAATGCAGCAAATCTCCCTCCCCTCACTCACGCATGCATGTACAGGTTTGTACATGTTCCATCTACCTTCCCCCTTTTTTTCTTCTTCTTTCTCTCAGGCATCCAATTCCAACCCATCTTTCTTCCCTCCCTCCCTCTTCTGCTGTACCTGTAGGATCGATTTCACCCTAGAGGTGGGGTGAATAGGGTGATAGTGTAAATTATAAAAATTAATCGCGGAAGCTTATCAATTAAATTCAATTCAGATCACAGAATAGCAGCACAGATATTGCAGAATATAAATAACAGAACAACACAGAATTTACCCAGCTTCGGCAAAACCCTGCCTACGTGCTGCCCCCAAGGTTTCTACTAGAAATTAGATAGTCCCTCGCTTACACACGTAAACTCGCTATACCTGCTATTGACTAATCTAACTCTACGCTCAAAACCCTGCCACAACTCAACCACCGAGTTGCAAATTCCCAAGCTACGCCACGTAGCTTGTCCCCTAGTCGCACGACTAGAAAAAATAAAACGGTTTAAAAAAGGAAAAAAGGAAAATACAATTAAAAGCAATTAAAATGAAATAAACCCTAATATTAAATTTAAAAACCCCTTAAACAAACTTCCTTTGAAAGTAGGCCGGCCTCTTTTGCTATTTGACCCGTCTCTTTTATTTCTCTGTCTGTAATGGCGGCCGTTCCTTTTTAGGGCTTCGTCCTTATCAAACTGGGGCTTCGTCCCTTTGATGCAATTTAGGGCTTTCAAATTGAAGCGCCGACCTTTGATAATTGTTTGACTTCGATGCTCTTTGCAGCTGCTTCGTTGATTGAATTCCTTCTTCGGTATGTAATTGTATGCTTTTTCTTTTACTGATTTTATGCTTTCTGGAATTCGATGCTCTTGCCGATGATGTGAATTTCTTATATAGGGTTTGTAACCCTAGATTTTCGTTCGCACAAAATATATTTGATTTTATCTCTGCCGATCGTTTACGCTTGGATGATTGCGATTTACCTTGACTAATTCATATGCGAATTATTCTTATTATTTCTTGGTTGACTTGGTTTAAAGTTGACGGCTTTGAATTTATGTTCAATCCTGGCTCCGTGAATTTCTCTGACCTGACTCGATGCCTTGAATTTGAGATGTTTGGTTATCACTTGCTTTGACTTGGTTACACGTTTTGAAAACTGCATCTTGATGCTTGTATCCCTCTTGTTGTTCACAGCAATTACATCCCTACTGCCATGTTTTGATGTCACTGTAGTATGTTGGTCACTTGATTGTGTTGATGGAAGATGTTGCACTGCTTCATTATGATTCACTGCAAAATTTATTGAGTTGTCATTTGGGTTTGTAAGTTGTATCATAGTGATGCCTGGTGCTATGTTGCTTTCGACTTCGAATCTGCACTCATCTTTACTTATATCACTAGTCCTCTCGGCCCATCACCATTGCTTTGATATTGTTGCTCTGACTTGTATCACTGCATCCATGTAGAGACTTTGTTTGCATATAGTCTTGTTGCCTCTGTTTCATATTGTATGGTCTGATTCATCATGCATCATTTTGTACATGCTCGGTGTCAAGCATTGTCTTTGTTGATGCCTCTGATTGACTTTACTGCATAGCATATTTGTGTAGTTGGTTCAGTTGCATTTGTCCATTTCCTTACTGTTGCTGTGCACTTCTGTTTTCACTGTCCATATTGTTTGCAGCTATGCTTCATTGACATGTTGTGGCCTGTACTTGTATGCATCATATATGCACTGTGCACTAACTTGAGTCTGGTTCTTCACTTGGAATTGCACTTCCTGTTGCTGTTGATTTGATATAGTCTGACCTGTGTTCCCTGTTGCACACAGTTGTTGGTCTGATCATTCCTGTAGCTTGCCACTGACCTTGGTTCTTCGAATCTGTTGCACTTGGTCTGTCCACTGTCGAGTTCTTGTGATACTCATGTTGATTACATTGCTTGTTGACATGCCTTGTACTGTGCTTCATATATGCACAGTTGGTTCATGTTGTTGCTTATGTTGGTGTTGTACACTGTCATGTTGAATTCACTGATGTATCACTGGTATACTTCACTGTGTTGATTGTTGTGCACTTGCTTGACTGAACTACTCTGGTCTTTCATGATGTATTTGCTGTGGCATTCTGTGGTCTGCACTGAACTTGATGACTTGAGCTGCTATGTTCTGTTCATTCCTAGTTGCCTTGTTGCAGTTTGATTGCGATATCCATGTTGCAGTCCATTTTAATGTTGGTCTTCGTTGCATTCATGTCATGTCGCCTTGTGTTGAATCCAGTTTCAAAACTCGGATTTGACCTTGTGCTTGTGTCGTGATTTTCAATGTTATTGCACGTGAGTTGAACCCGATTTTTCATTTGGGTTTGACCTGTGCTTGCATGTCCCTGTAAATCAATCAAGTGTATATATCGGCGTGCACGGCCTTGTGGCATATACAGTAATATACTGTGTATGTCACAAGTTGTTCGTGTATGATGAATTCAAATTTAAATGATGACGAACAACCCAAATAACTGAGGCAAATATCATTTTCAAAATTCACGTTTTATTTTATATTGCAAAAATATTTTATTTTCAATTTTACTGCGTTAGTTTATATTTTTGCAGATAGCTCAGATGCTGGATTCAAACTTGAATGCAGTTGAAGATAAATACGAGTGTGAGTGATATGTAGTGAGGTGCTGATGTAAAATAGTGATGTATTTGAATTTGTATCAAAGTTGTATAGTGAATAGTGAGAGCTTGAATTTGTATACTATTCAAAATTGTAATAAATATTTGTTTGAATAAAATATTCGTTTGAATTCAAATTCTGTGTTATTTATTTTATTCAGCAAATATTTATTTAATCTGTGAAAAATAAAATAGTATATTATCAAATACATTTAAATGAATGAATATATGTTTATTATCATCAAACAAAAATCATATAAGCGCATATTCAACAATCTCCCCCTTTTGATGATAACAAACATATATTTAAGATTTTTAATATGTTAAATGTATTTGATCATTGATATATCCTAATTGCTCCCCCTATTTAAATGCTTCCTCTCTACACAAAGCTCCCCCTACATATATGCATACAAATATAAATATATAAATGAGCCTATATGAAAATGGAAAATTATTTGACCTTTGCTTGATTCTATTTGACAAAATCTTAACTTTTCTCTCCCCCTTTTGTTATCAGCAAAAGAATAATAGTGTTAGAGAAAATAGAGATAAAGTAATCGATATCAATCCAACATTAAAACTCAATTGAATATAAATATCAAATTTCAATAAAAAGTCAAACAAAAATCATAAAATTTTTGTTAGGCGCATATTCCACTTTTAGAATGATGGAGATGATGTCATCATATACAACCATACAATTGTGTCTATTTGTGGTATTTTTATATCAGGAATTTGAATATCTACTAATCATGCATAACCGTTAGGACTTTTAAATGAGATTAGTAGTATTCCACATTTATTTTAGAAAAAAAATGAATTCAAGCATCTTCCAACCACGCATAACCGTGAGGACTTTTAAATGAGCATGGAAGCACATAACAAATTCCAAGTAATTCACCCATGCATAACCATGAGGACTTTTAAATGAGAGTGAATACTTTGGTATTTATTTATTGTTATTATTTTTTTTTATTTTTTTTTTATTTTTATATATTTTTTTTTTTAAAAAATGAAAAACGAACGATTCCTATTTAAAATACCACATATCGACAAACTATATAGAGTTTTGATGAGTGATGGTTGATAGAAATATGATAGGTATAGAGATGGTCATGGAATTTTTACCAACAAAAAATTTTATAACTCTTGTTTACATTTCTAAAGAAATTTTCTAATTATACTTTCTCGAGTTATAATATATAATCAATATCAACACTCATCACTTTTTCAATCACTATTTTTCTTTTCAATGATTTGTAGGGAGAAAAAAAATGTTAAATATTCAGCAAATTTCTAAAACACCTTGACTGAGTCGTAGTTTACAAAAACTATTTTCTGGTAGGGGTTTTGTAAAGATGTCTGCCAATTGAGAATCAGTTGAAATAAAATTTATGCAGATATTTTCTTTGGAAATATGATCTCTAATAAAATGATGTCTTACATCTATATGTTTTGTTCGCGAATGATGTACAGGATTATTTGTGAGATCAATTGCGCTTTTGCTATCACACATTGGTGGTACACGTTTAAAATTTAGGCCATAGTCATGCAAAGTTTGTATCATCCATAAGATTTGAGCAGAGCAACCGCTCAAAGCAATATACTCTGCTTCTGTTGTGGATAATGCAATACAATTTTGTTTTCTACTCGACCATGCAACTAATGAATGTCCTAACATAAAACATGCTCCACTAGTACTTTTTCTATCAACCAAATTTCCAGCATAATCAGCATCTGAAAAACCTTTCAATTCAAAATTATCATTTGATGGATACCAAAGACCAAACCGTGGGGTGTGCAATAAATATCTTATAATTCTTTTAACAGCTTTTAAATGAGATTCTTTTGGGTTAGATTGAAAACGCGCACATAAGCAGACAGAAAACATGATGTCAAGTCTAGAGGCGGTAAGATAAAGGAGTGATCCAATCATACCTCTGTACAGCTTTTGATCAACTGTCTTACCCTTTTCATCTTTGTCAAGTTTAAGTGTTGTACTCATGGGAGTTCTTGCTGGTTTAGCATCTTTCAATCCAAATTTGTTGACAAGTTCCCTAATATATTTTGTTTGAGAAATGAATGTGCCTTTATTGCTTTGTTGGATTTGAAATCCTAAAAAGAATTTTAACTCTCCAACCAAGCTCATTTCAAACTTTTCCTGCATGACTTTTTCAAATTTCTCATACAATAACTTGTTAGCAGCACCATAAATGATGTCATCAACATATATTTGAACAATCAAAATATCATTGTTTTCATGCAACAGAAATAGTGTGGTATCTACACATCCCTTTTTGAACCCATTTTCAAGGAGATAAGAAGTAAGACATTCATACCAAGCTCTGGGAGCTTGTTTTAATCCATATAATGCCTTCTTTAGTTTGTATACATGGTTTAGATATTCATGACTTTCAAAACCTTCTGGTTGTTCAACAAACACATCTTCTTTTAAAACTCCGTTAAGAAAAGCACTCTTAATGTCCATTTGTCTTAGTTTAAATCCTTTGTAACAAGCAAAAGCTAACAATATTCTAATTGATTCTAGTCTAGCTACAGGCGCAAAGGTTTCATCAAAGTCATCTCCTTCAATTTGATTGTATCCTTTAGCAACTAGTCTAGCTTTATTTCTAATTATATTTCCAGATTCATCATATTTATTTTTAAAAATCCATTTTGTTCCTATAACTGGATAATCCTTAGGTCTAGGTGCTAGACTCCAAACATTATTTCGTTCAAACTGATTTAGTTCTTCTTGCATGGCCATGAACCAGTTTTCATCATTAAGGGCTGAATCTATGCTATTTGGTTCTATTTCTGAAATAAATCCACTATATAAGCACAGATCACATAGATTTTTAAAGGATGAACGAGTTTGTATACCTGCTATAGGGTTTCCAATTACCAATTCTGGTGGATGGTCTGTTTTGTATTTCAGCTTTTCTGGATCCAGATTTCTTCGGACTTCTTGAGTTGTGGTTTCTTTAGCATCAGCAGTTTCTTTTGGTTTTTCAAATTCATCTTTTTCTTTCTCCTCTTCAACGTTGCTTTTGGATGTATCCTGTTCGTCAATGCCTTCATCAAATTTCACATTGATTGACTCTACGATTGTTTTAGTCTTTTTGTTATAGACTCTATAAGCTTTGCTTCTCGAAGAGTAACCCATGAAGATGCCATCATCAGCCTTTGCTTCAAATTTTCCTAACTGATCACCTGTATTAAGAATATAGCAAGGACATCCAAACACTTTGAAGTAAGCGATGTTTGGTTTTTTGTTGAACCATAGCTCATAGGGGGTTTTGTTAAGAATCGGTCTGATGATAACTCTATTCATTACATAACATGCTGTATTTACGGCTTCTGCCCAGAGATGCAGAGGTAGTTCATATTCATTTAACATAGACCTAGCCAATTCTTGTAAAGTTCGATTCTTTCTCTCAACTACCCCATTTTGTTGTGGAGTACGTGGTGCAGAGAACTCATGTTTGATTCCGTTTTCATCACAGAAAGTTTCAAATTCATAATTTTCAAATTCTCCACCATGATCACTTCTTAACGAAACAATAGAGACTTCTTTTTCATTTTGCACAAATTTTGCGAATCTTGTGAAGTATGAAAAAGTTTCTGATTTTTTAGCTAAGAAGTATACCCATGTATATCTTGAGTAATCATCAACTAACACAAAGCAATATTTCTTACCTCCTAAGCTAGCAATGTCATTAGGTCCAAATAGATCCATATGAATTAGTTCAAGAACTCTAGAAGTGCTTACATTGTTTTTGGCATGAAACAATGATTTTCTAAGTTTTCCCAAAGTACATGCTTTACAGATGTTCTCAGTTTCAAACTCATGTGATGGCAACCCTCTTACCAAACTTTTCCTTTTTAATTTGTTTAATAAGTTCATACTAGCATGCCCTAAACGTCTATGCCATAAATTCACTTCTATATCCTTAGCTACCAAACATTTAGAGAGGATGAGATCATCAAAAGATAGAGAATATATATTACCTTTCCTTTTTCCAGAAAATAAAATTTCTTTTGATGATTTGTCAACAATTTTGCACATGTCAGAATCAAAGATAACATTCATACCTTTATCACATAGCTGGCTGATTGATATCAAATTGTGGTGCAGATTTTCAACATATAAAACGTCATTCAAGGTAAATGTATTGTTACCTACTTTACCTTTACCGACAATTTTACACTTGTCATTGTTCCCCATTGTGACTCTGCCACCTTTGTACTTTTCTAGGCTAAGGAACTTCGATTTATCGCCTGTCATGTGCCTGGAACAGCCAGAATCCAAGTACCATTGCTGTTGTTCCTTAGCCTGCCAGCATACCTACACGAGAAGAGAGTTTAGTGACCTATTTGTTTTTATAGGTCCATGGTTGTTAGTGGCAGAAAATTTTGAAAAATGATTTTGTGTAGACCCAAAACTATTTATAATTGTTCCCTTTGGCACCCAAATTTGTTTAACTTTGAGAGATTTTATATTTGTGCCTTTTGAAACCCAAATCGGTATAGTTTTCACATGTTTGGGTCTATACCAACAATTATTGTGACCGTGTCCAAATTTTCTACAAATTGTGCACATAGAATTAACTTGATTAATCTTGTTTTCAACAATTTTCGAATTATTATATCCTAGTCCTTGTCTAACCGTATTAACAGTTTGCTTTCCTAATAGCATATTCAACGATTTTTCACTTTTTGAAAATTTATCTAAAGTCGTTGACAATTGTTGGACTTGTGATTTGAGAGATTCATTTTCGTTTAACAACTGTGTGCACTTTTTAATAGAATTCTCTCTCCTAGTATTTTCATTCTCTTTTAAAATCAGAATTTCATTTTCAAGTGATTTTATATTGATTTCCGATTTTTTTAATTTCTTCTTCAAATGTTGGACACTTATCACACTTAGGAATTCTACATTGATAGTTCTTAACTAGTTGATCAAGTTGTTTATTGAATTCTATCAAAGTATCCTTTTGAGATTCAAGTTTAGCATATTTTTCCCTAAGTCGTTCATAACAGCCATTTACTTCATGGAAATAAATTAGTAATTCAGAATGAGTGAGTTTTGATACCTCGCTTGGCTCGTCGTCATCACTGTCTGTAACTTGACCATGAAGACACATATTTGCTTTTTCACTCTCACTCTCGGTGTTATCACTTTCATCTTCGTCAGTTTCATCCCAAGTAGCCGCAAAGCTTTTCTTCTTTAGTTTCTTTCCTTGATTTGATCGTTTTTGAGGACATTGTGGCTTGATATGGCCGGGTTTGTTGCATTTGTAACAGATGATTTTCTGATCTTCTGGGTTGTCTAGTGCTTTGCCTATTCTGTTTTTCAATTCATGATTTCGAGCTGGATTTCCGTATTTGCGATTCCACCTTTTGAATTTCTTTATTAGTAGCGCTAGCTCTGCTTCTCCATCATCATCGTCATCATTCTCATCATCACTTTCAGTTGTTCCTTTGAGAGCTATTGATTTCTTTCGAGTATCTCCACCTTCACGCTCTTCCTTGAATTTCATTTCTAGCTCATAAGTGGTGAGATTTCCGATGAGTTCTTCGACTTTGAGTTGTTTTAAATCTTTCGATTCTTGAATGGCAGTTACTTTTGCTTCAAAGCTTCGTGGAAGGACTCTGAGGATTTTACGGACTATTTCCAATTCGGTGTATGTTTTTCCGAGAGCTTTTGATTTGTATACGATGTTGGAAAGTCGTCCGTACATCTCTTTGACATTTTCTTCTTTCGCCATTGTAAAGTTCTCGTATTCGCTGCTTAGCATGGCAAGGCGAGATTCTTTGACTTGAGATGTTCCTTCGTGAGTTACTTCTAATATGTGCCATATTTCCTGCGCAGTTAGACAATGTGAGACACGATTAAATTCAAATTGATCTAATGAACAGATAATAGAATTCATAGCTTTGGCATTAGTATTCTGTAATTTATTTTCTAGTTCTGTCCATTGTTCCTTTGGTTTCTCTATTTCCTGATCATCTACAGTTATAGTTAGTATTCTATAACCTGTCTCAACAATATCCCAAGCGTCAATGGTTTTCAAAAAAAAATTCATCCTATTTTTCCAAAAAGCATATTCACCATTGAACATTGGTGGTCTAACTATGGATTGACCTTCTGCAAAAGCATTATTAAAAGAAGCCATTTTAAAAATTCGAATTTTTAAACAAAAACTGATTTTTTCAAAAAAAATAGAATTTTTAAAACAAATGTTGACTTCTATTCCTAGCTCTGATACCACTTGTAGGATCGATTTCACCCTAGAGGGGGGTGAATAGGGTGATAGTGTAAATTATAAAAATTAATCGCGGAAGCTTATCAATTAAATTCAATTCAGATCACAGAATAGCAGCACAGATATTGCAGAATATAAATAACAGAACAACACAGAATTTACCCAGCTTCGGCAAAACCCTGCCTACGTGCTGCCCTCAAGGTTTCTACTAGAAATTAGATAGTCCCTCGCTTACACACGTAAACTCGCTATACCTGCTATTGACTAATCTAACTCTACGCTCAAAACCCTGCCACAACTCAACCACCGAGTTGCAAATTCCCAAGCTACGCCACGTAGCTTGTCCCCTAGTCGCACGACTAGAAAAAATAAAACGGTTTAAAAAAGGAAAATACAATTAAAAGCAATTAAAATGAAATAACCCTAATATTAAATTTAAAAACCCCTTAAACAAACTTCCTTTGAAAGTAGGCCGGCCTCTTTTGCTATTTGACCCGTCTCTTTTATTTCTCTGTCTGTAATGGCGGCCGTTCCTTTTTAGGGCTTCGTCCTTATCAAATTGGGGCTTCGTCCCTTTGATGCAATTTAGGGCTTTCAAATTGAAGCGCCGACCTTTGATAATTGTTTGACTTCGATGCTCTTTGCAGCTGCTTCGTTGATTGAATTCCTTCTTCGGTATGTAATTGTATGCTTTTTCTTTTACTGATTTTATGCTTTCTGGAATTCGATGCTCTTGCCGATGATGTGAATTTTTTATATAGGGTTTGTAACCCTAGATTTTCGTTCGCACAAAATATATTTGATTTTATCTCTGCCGATCGTTTACGCTTGGATGATTGCGATTTACCTTGATTAATTCATATGCGAATTATTCTTATTATTTCTTGGTTGACTTGGTTTAAAGTTGACGGCTTTGAATTTATGTTCAATCCTGGCTCCGTGAATTTCTCTGACCTGACTCGATGCCTTGAATTTGAGATGTTTGGTTATCACTTGCTTTGACTTGGTTACACGTTTTGAAAACTGCAGCTTGATGCTTGTATCCCTCTTGCTGTTCACAGCAATTACATCCCTACTGCCATGTTTTGATGTCACTGTAGTATGTTGGTCACTTGATTGTGTTGATGGAAGATGTTGCACTGCTTCATTATGATTCACTGCAAAATTTATTGAGTTGTCATTTGGGTTTGTAAGTTGTATCATAGTGATGCCTGGTGCTATGTTGCTTTCGACTTCGAATCTGCACTCATCTTTACTTATATCACTAGTCCTCTCGGCCCATCACCATTGCTTTGATATTGTTGCTCTGACTTGTATCACTGCATCCATGTAGAGACTTTGTTTGCATATAGTCTTGTTGCCTCTGTTTCATATTGTATGGTCTGATTCATCATGCATCATTTTGTACATGCTCGGTGTCAAGCATTGTCTTTGTTGATGCCTCTGATTGACTTTACTGCATAGCATATTTGTGTAGTTGGTTCAGTTGCATTTGTCCATTTCCTTACTGTTGCTGTGCACTTCTGTTTTCACTGTCCATATTGTTTGCAGCTATGCTTCATTGACATGTTGTGGCCTGTACTTGTATGCATCATATATGCACTGTGCACTAACTTGAGTCTGGTTCTTCACTTGGAATTGCACTTCCTGTTGCTGTTGAGTTGATATAGTCTGACCTGTGTTCCCTGTTGCACACTGTTGTTGGTCTGATCATTCCTGTAGCTTGCCACTGACCTTGGTTCTTCGAATCTGTTGCACTTGGTCTGTCCACTGTCGAGTTCTTGTGATACTCATGTTGATTACATTGCTTGTTGACATGCCTTGTACTGTGCTTCATATATGCACAGTTGGTTCATGTTGTTGCTTATGTTGGTGTTGTACACTGTCATGTTGAATTCACTGATGTATCACTGGTATACTTCACTGTGTTGATTGTTGTGCAGTTGCTTGACTGAACTACTCTGGTCTTTCATGATGTATTTGCTGTGGCATTCTGTGGTCTGCACTGAACTTGATGACTTGAGCTGCTATGTTCTGTTCATTCCTAGTTGCCTTGTTGCAGTTTGATTGCGATATCCATGTTGCAGTCCATTTTAATGTTGGTCTTCGTTGCATTCATGTCATGTCGCCTTGTGTTGAATCCAGTTTCAAAACTCGGATTTGACCTTGTGCTTGTGTCGTGATTTTCAATGTTATTGCACGTGAGTTGAACCCGATTTTTCATTTGGGTTTGACCTGTGCTTGCCTGTCCCTGTAAATCAATCAAGTGTATATATCGGCGTGCACGGCCTTGTGGCATATACAGTAATATACTGTGTATGTCACAAGTTGTTCGTGTATGATGAATTCAAATTTAAATGATGACGAACAACCCAAATAACTGAGGCAAATATCATTTTCAAAATTCACGTTTTATTTTATATTGCAAAAATATTTTATTTTCAATTTTACTGCGTTAGTTTATATTTTTGCAGATAGCTCAGATGCTGGATTCAAACTTGAATGCAGTTGAAGATAAATACGAGTGTGAGTGATATGTAATGAGGTGCTGATGTAAAATAGTGATGTATTTGAATTTGTATCAAAGTTGTATAGTGAATAGTGAGAGCTTGAATTTGTATACTATTCAAAATTGTAATAAATATTTGTTTGAATAAAATATTCGTTTGAATTCAAATTCTGTGTTATTTATTTTATTCAGCAAATATTTATTTAATCTGTGAAAAATAAAATAGTATATTATCAAATACATTTAAATGAATGAATATATGTTTATTATCATCAAACAAAAATCATATAAGCGCATATTCAACAATCTCCCCCTTTTGATGATAACAAACATATATTTAAGATTTTGAATATGTTAAATGTATTTGATCATTGATATATCCTAATTGCTCTCCCTATTTAAATGCTTCCTCTCTACACAAAGCTCCCCCTACATATATGCATACAAATAGAAATATATAAATGAGCCTATATGCAAATGGAAAATTATTTGACCTTTGCTTGATTCTATTTGACAAAATCTTAACTTTTCTCTCCCCCTTTTGTTATCAGCAAAAGAATAATAGTGTTAGAGAAAATAGAGATAAAGTAATCGATATCAATCCAACATTAAAACTCAATTGAATATAAATATCAAATTTCAATAAAAAGTCAAACAAAAATCATAAAATTTTTGTTAGGCGCATATTCCACTTTTAGAATGATGGAGATGATGTCATCATATACAACCATACAATTGTGTCTATTTGTGGTATTTTTATATTAGGAATTTGAATATCTACTAATCATGCATAACCGTTAGGACTTTTAAATGAGATTAGTAGTATTCCACATTTATTTTAGAAAAAAAATGAATTCAAGCATCTTCCAACCACGCATAACCGTGAGGACTTTTAAATGAGCATGGAAGCACATAACAAATTCCAAGTAATTCACCCATGCATAACCGTGAGGACTTTTAAATGAGAGTGAATACTTTGGTATTTATTTATTGTTATTATTTTATTTTTATTTTATTTTTATTTTTTTATTTTATTTTTTATTTTATTTTTAAAAAATTGAAAAACGAACGATTCCTATTTAAAATACCACATATCGACAAACTATATAGAGTTTTGATGAGTGATGGTTGATAGAAATATGATAGGTATAGAGATGGTCATGGAATTTTTACCAACAAAAAATTTTATAACTCTTGTTTACATTTCTAAAGAAATTTTCTAATTATACTTTCTCGAGTTATAATATATAATCAATATCAACACTCATCACTTTTTCAATCACTATTTTTCTTTTCAATGATTTGTAGGGAGAAAAAAAATGTTAAATATTCAGCAAATTTCTAAAACACCTAGACTGAGTCGTAGTTTATAAAAACTATTTTCTGGTAGGGGTTTTGTAAAGATGTCTGCCAATTGAGAATCAGTTGAAATTAAATTTATGCAGATATTTTCTTTGGAAATATGATCTCTAATAAAATGATGTCTTACATCTATATGTTTTGTTCGCGAATGATGTACAAGATTATTTGTGAGATCAATTGCGCTTTTGCTATCACAC
This sequence comes from Allium cepa, assembly GCA_030765085.1. Lineage (NCBI taxonomy): Eukaryota > Viridiplantae > Streptophyta > Magnoliopsida > Asparagales > Amaryllidaceae > Allium > Allium cepa. Next base: position 377,842,959 of record CM060931.1, read on the forward strand.
ATTAGTGGTACACGTTTAAAATTTAGGCCATAGTCATGCAAAGTTTGTATCATCCATAAGATTTGAGCAGAGCAACCGCTCAAAGCAATATACTCTGCTTCTGTTGTGGATAATGCAATACAATTTTGTTTTCTACTCGACCATGCAACTAATGAATGTCCTAACATAAAACATGCTCCACTAGTACTTTTTCTATCAACCAAATTTCCAGCATAATCAGCATCTGAAAAACCTTTCAATTCAAAATTATCATTTGATGGATACCAAAGACCAAACCGTGGGGTGTGCAATAAATATCTTATAATTCTTTTAACAGCTTTTAAATGAGATTCTTTTGGGTTAGATTGAAAACGCGCACATAAGCAGACAAAAAACATGATGTCAAGTCTAGAGGCGGTAAGATAAAGGAGTGATCCAATCATACCTCTGTACAGCTTTTGATCAACTGTCTTACCCTTTTCATCTTTGTCAAGTTTAAGTGTTGTACTCATGGGAGTTCTTGCTGGTTTAGCATCTTTCAATCCAAATTTGTTGACAAGTTCCCTAATATATTTTGTTTGAGAAATGAATGTGCCTTTATAGCTTTGTTGGATTTGAAATCCTAAAAAGAATTTTAACTCTCCAACCAAGCTCATTTCAAACTTTTCCTGCATGACTTTTTCAAATTTCTCATACAATAACTTGTTAGCAGCACCATAAATGATGTCATCAACATATATTTGAACAATCAAAATATCATTGTTTTCATGCAACAGAAATAGTGTGGTATCTACACATCCCTTTTGAACCCATTTTCAAGGAGATAAGAAGTAAGACATTCATACCAAGCTCTGGGAGCTTGTTTTAATCCATATAATGCCTTCTTTAGTTTGTATACATGGTTTGGATATTCATGACTTTCAAAACCTTCTGGTTGTTCAACAAACACATCTTCTTTTAAAACTCCGTTAAGAGAAGCACTCTTAATGTCCATTTGTCTTAGTTTAAATCCTTTGTAACAAGCAAAAGCTAACAATATTCTAATTGATTCTAGTCTAGCTACAGGCGCAAAGGTTTCATCAAAGTCAACTCCTTCAATTTGATTGTATCCTTTAGCAACTAGTCTAGCTTTATTTCTAATTATATTTCCAGATTCATCATATTTATTTTTAAAAATCCATTTTGTTCCTATAACTGGATAATCCTTAGGTCTAGGTGCTAGACTCCAAACATTATTTCGTTCAAACTGATTTAGTTCTTCTTGCATGGCCATGAACCAGTTTTCATCATTAAGGGCTGAATCTATGCTATTTGGTTCTATTTCTGAAATAAATCCACTATATAAGCACAGATCACATAGATTTTTAAAGGATGAACGAGTTTGTATACCTGCTATAGGGTTTCCAATTACCAATTCTGGTGGATGGTCTGTTTTGTATTTCAGCTTTTCTGGATCCAGATTTCTTCGGACTTCTTGAGTTGTGGTTTCTTTAGCATCAGCAGTTTCTTTTGGTTTTTCAAATTCATCTTTTTCTTTCTCCTCTTCATCGTTGCTTTTGGATGTATCCTGTTCGTCAATGCCTTCATCAAATTTCACATTGATTGACTCTACGATTGTTTTAGTCTTTTTGTTGTAGACTCTATAAGCTTTGCTTCTCGAAGAGTAACCCATGAAGATGCCATCATGTAACGACCCGTATTTTACGTGTCGATATATCATAGGATTTGCAGGTCATTGGTGTTGTTTGTGTTAGCTATAGCCTAAGTCGTATGGAGAAGTTAACTCGAATAGAGGTTAACTCGTAGACGAGTTAACGTGTTGGATGTTAAGACATGACCGAGTCAACTAAGGCTTGAGTCGTGTTCGAGTTAGCTAAGGAGATAGGTCGTGCACGAGTTAGGTTTGAGCGACCTAGTGATATGAGCGAGTCAACATGGTAGTATGTGACCGAGTTAAAAGTTAGCTCGTATGACCGACCTAAGGGGCTAGCGAGTTATAGGGAAGACCGACCTTACGGGTTATGGGAGTTAGCTTAGGTCGTAGACAGCTTGGGTCGAAGGGAGCGACCTAAGGAAAACTGCCGAGTTAAGGCTTAGGAATGACCGACCTAGTGGTATGCGACCTATAGGAGTGGACGACCTAAGTTGGTATGTGTATGTTGTTGGGTCGTATGACCTGATGTGTCGTAAGTCGTGACTCGTATACGGGTTAGGTCATAAGTCGTAGCTCGGGTTGTTTTGTTAGGATGACATGTGTTTTAGGTCGTGTGGTGTCTTGAGTCGTATGTTGTTGACTCGGAATGGAGTTAGGTCGGCCTTGCCGAGTTAGAGGTAGGTCGTTAGGTCGGTAACGACCTAATAGCGAGCTCCGAGTTAAGGTTCTGGCCGATCTAAGAGAGAATTCAGCCTATAAATAGTGGAGTTTTTCTCACTTTTTGGCACCGGTTTTCGAAGCGACGAAGTGCTGCCATTTTGGAACTCGACTTCGGTATTTTCTTCACTTCTTTCTCTACTTCTATCAAGTGCTAACATCCATTGAAGATTGAAGATCAAGATCAAAGATCAAGAGCCAAAGTTGAAGATTTTCATCCGAAGAAGCTAGATTTCACCGTTTCAAGTGAAATTTCTCCGGATCAAGCTCAAGTCCTTGCTGTCCAGATCTGAAGTTGATTGATTTTAGGTTGTTTTGGTGATTTGGTGAGTGGTAGTTATCTCTCACGCGGATCCAAAGGAGTATATTGGATTGGTGGCATGTTTGGGTGTTAAAGTTAGAGATTTCATGCATTTTTCTTAGATCGAAGTCTAGATCCATGGTTTTTGAAGATGTTTACTTATGCAAGTTAGTTTAACAAGTATTAGAGACAAAACCCATGTTTTATATTTGATAGATCTATGCTAAAAACTATGGTTTCACATATGTTGGACTTTTGCTCACTTATTTACGAAATTGCCATTATAGTTGATATTGCTTATATTGCTTGTTAGATCTTGTTTGAATGATTGATATTTGAATGTATGATTGATTTGATTGTTTCCAAGTTAGCTAGTAGTTGATTTGGAACAAGAGGATGGAAGAGGATTCAAAAGCTATGGAAGAAGGCTCTTGAATGGTGAAAGCTGCTTAAGGCATATGTAGCGGATGTTGAAGCTCATATGTATAGATTGGATGATGTTGAGATGGGACTTTGCCATGATTTGATGAGGCAAACCATGTTGTTGAGATGAGACTTTGCTTTGATGCGATGAAGCGAAGTATGATGTGAGTTTTGGCTTAATCCAAGCAGGGATCATTCCAAGCATGTTGATAACTTGAAGGGTAGTTCAAGTTGGTTGATAATGGATTGTTCAAGAGGTAGCTTGAGCTTGTATGAGGATAGTCGTCAAGAAGGATGGCTAGGAGGCCTGGATCTCATCGTGGTTGAAGGTTCTAGCATGCTCAAAAGCAAGAGTACATGGGGCGCCCATAACGACTACAGGTAGGTAGTCGGGACACCCAAAAGACTACAGGTAGGTAGTTGAGTACTCTGGGCAAAGTAGATAAGTCCTAGGCACAAGGCAGTGTGCGGAGTTATGGTTAGAACCGGGGTTACCATTAGCCCTTGACAGGTGGTCATTCAACTAACGGTGAAATCAAGGCAAAGTTAACAGTGATAGCCAGAGTCATGGATGTTTGGTTGTATCATCATTCGGTCTCAAGAGCGGTGTTTTCTGGGTGCTTATCTGATCTTGGTTTAGGCCTTGGGGGTTTGTATTTGGAAAACATCGACCTTGACTCGAGTGATAATTACTTTACTTTAATTGCCTGCTGTGTTATGCCTGCTTCTCCTTAGTGTGTGTCTGGGGGCTATCACTGTAGAAAGAGGTGGAGTGGGATGGTTTGGTTCCTATTCCTTTTATCCTTTATGCTCTTTTGGTATGTTTGATAGTTAATTTACTGCTCACTAAGACTTTGTCTGACTCAAGGTTTTATGTCTCCTCTTATTACCTTGGGCTGTTCATCCATGTTTGGGATGGGCAGACTAGGTAGCAGGTGACAGGTGCTGTGCTAGGAGTTCTACGCTGAAGATGACGAAGACGAGCAGGAGGCTTTGCATATTAGTTTTCTTACTATATGTACTGGGTATCCGCTGCTGTATTTGGTTGAGTGATTTGTAGTGAGGCTTTCATGTATGGATTTGTGTAGATGATTGTATAAAACTACTGTGATGCTTATATGATGATGTTTCTGTTCTATGGAGCTTCACTATATTATATTTCTCTATTGTATTTTATCCATGCGCTGTGAGTTATGCGATAGAGATTCTTTTGTTTTGTTTTACCCTGACTATCGTCCATGGCTGCCTGGCACACCTTTCAGCGCATTATTTCCTTCATTTGGTGCGGGAGTCATGGGCGGTCGTCACATTTGGTATCAGAGCTTTGGTTAATCGATTTTAGCCAACGCTCGCTGATGTAACTACGTAAGAGAGACGTAATTGTATTTTGATGGATGATTACTATATATAATATAGTAGTTAAGATGGATTTGAACTCCTTATGCAGTTGTTTCTTAAGGTGTTCTAATCATTCTTTTTACAGATATTAAGGATGAGTCAAAGAGGAAGACCAGCTGCTAGGGAAGGCCGTGCTACAGAAGGAGCTGCAGATTATGGGGCTATGTTCGAAGCAATGATGACTTCGATCATGAGGAGGATGCCCGTTCCAGGGCCTACTGTTGATGTTGGAGTTCAAGTCCAGGCTCCAAGACCGGTGGATTTTGCCAAGCTTTGCAAGGATTATACTTCTCTCGGAGGAAAAGCTTTCTTGGGAACGGAGTCGACTATTGAGGTGCAGAGATGGATTGAAGCATGTCGAAGGATTTTTGGTGATCTAGGGATTGAGGATGCAACCAAGAGGAAGCTTGCATCGAGACAGCTTCAGGGGAGAGCTGCGGATTGGTGGAATTCTATCACTATAGATACACCAGAAGAAGAGATTACTTGGGAGCAATTCCAAGTTAGATTTGAAGCTAAGTTCATCTCTACTTCCCAGAAATCTGTCTTGTTTAAGAGGTTTGTGGAGCTCAAGCAAGGGGGAAGGCCTGTTCTTGAGTACATTTCTGAGTTTGAAGCTTTGTCTAAGTATGCCAGATCGTATATTGATTCTCCCTACCAGAAGAATGAAAAGTTTGTGACTGGTCTGGATGCTTATCTTGGGAGGCAGTTAGTGGATCATCTGGACGATCCATTTGAGAAGCTTGTGGAAAAAGCTCTTAGGCATGAGAGTTTGTTTCCTAGGGAAAGTTCTGTCGTTTCTGTAACCAGGGAAGGATCTAAACCACAGCAGAGTGGCAATAAGAAGAGGAAACAACAGCAACAGAGGGGTAGGGATGGCCAGAAGAAGCCGAAGAGTGAAGTGACTTGCTATAACTGCCAGCAGAAGGGCCATCTTTACAAAGATTGTAAGAATCCCAAAGTGCCGGGAAAGTGTTACAACTGTGATAAGCTGGGACATATCAAGAAGGATTGTCCAGAACCGAGGAAAGATAGGCAGGTTGTGCAAGCCTATGCTTTGGGGGCTGTTCCATCGTCTTCGAAAGCTCCTACTGCTGAAGAGAAGGGGAAGAGTGTGGTTGTTCAAGGTACTCTTTCTATTTGTGGTGTTCCAGTTAGAGTGTTGTTTGATACTGGAGCGTCGCATTCTTTTGTTTGTGATGATTTGGTAAGCCGGTTAGGTATGAAACCGGATATTGTTGATAGGCCATTGGTTGTGACTAATCCGGTAGGGGGTTCGTCATGTTTGTGTATGTTATGTCGTGGTCTAGTTGTGTCGAGTCATGATTGCTCGTTTGTTTGTGATTGCTTTGTTCTGAACTTTGCGGGGTTCGGAATTATTTTGGGTATGGACTGGCTTAGGAAGTATGCGGCTAGGATTGATTGTGAGAGGCTTGAGGTGACAGTCGGGAATGTGGAAGGGCGAAAGGTTGTGATACGATGTAAGCATGAAGAAGGCGTCTTCATGAGCTTCATGTATTCGCTAGTTGTTCCACGGGATGGACTGTCATCGGTGCCTATTGTGAATGAGTTTGAGAATGTCTTTGAGGAAGTCAAAGGGTTGCCGCCGCATAGGGAGATCGAGTTTCGTATCGATCTAGTTGAGGGAGCCAGACCTGTTGTGATGCCTCTTAGGCGGATGGCACCGAGGGAGCAGCAAGAGCTGAAGGTGCAAGTTGATGACCTTTTGCGGAAAGGATTCATTCGGAGAAGTGTGTCCGAATGGGGTGCGCCCGTTGTGTTCGCAACCAAAACGGATGGATCGTTGAGGTTGTGTGTTGATTATCGTGAGCTGAATAAGGTGACTAGGAAGAACAAGTATCCATTGCCGAGAATAGATGACTTGTTTGATCAGCTTCACGAGGCTAAGGTGTTTTCTCAGATGGATTTGGCAACGGGATTTCACCAGTTGAGAGTGGCGAAGGATAGTGTGCCGAAGACTGCTTTCAGGACACCATCCGGGTTTTATGAGTGGCTGGTAATGCCGTTTGGGTTGACTAACGCGCCAGCATATTTTGTGGATCTTATGAATAGAGTGTTCAGAGATCAGTTGAATAAGTTCGTGCTTGTGTTCGTGGATGATATTTTGGTTTATTCCAGAACTGAGGAAGAGCACAAGACGCACTTGAGGATTGTTTTAGGAATCTTACGGAAACATCAGCTGAAGGCTAAGTTTTCGAAGTGTCACTTCTGGAAGAATGAAGTGAGGTTCTTAGGTCATGTTATTTCTGGAAATGGAATAGCGGTTGATCCCGCTAAGGTGGCAGCGATCCAGGATTGGGTTAGGCCTAAGAATGCATCTGATGTGAGAAGTTTTCTTGGATTAGCAGGATATTATCGTCGGTTTATCAAAGACTTTTCCAAGATAGCTGCACCGTTGACAGGATTGACGAAGAAGAACCAAGTGTTCAGATGGGATGATAAGTGTGAGCAAGCTTTCGTAATCCTGAAAGAGCGACTGACGAGCGCTCCTGTTTTGACTATTCCAAGTGGGAATGATGAGATGGTGGTTTACACCGATGCATGTGGCACTGGACTAGGAGCGGTGCTAATGCAGAAGCATAAAGTTGTTGCGTATGCTAGTCGACAACTAAAGCCGCATGAAAGGAATTATCCGACTCATGATTTGGAGTTAGCGGCGATTGTGTTTGCTTTGAAGATGTGGAGACACTATCTATTGGGAGTTAGATTCGAGCTGTTTACAGATCATAAGTCGTTGAAGTATCTGTTTTCCCAAAAGGATTTGAATCTTCGACAGCAAAGGTGGCTAGAGTTCTTAGCATCGTATGATTTTGGTATAGCCTATACTCCAGGGAAAGGTAACGCAGTGGCTGATGCGTTAAGTCGAAGACATGCAGGATTGGGAGCCATGTTTTCGGAATGGAAGAGTCTTGAGTATTTGGCTGGATTTGATTTCAGGCCTAGATGTGAATTGGAACCTGAGATGTTGGCAAACTTATCGATAAGGCCTACTCTTGTGGAAAGAATTGGCGAGAGGCAAAGGAGAGATGATAAGCTTGTCAAGATTTTCCGTGATTTGGAATCTGGGTTGGACCCAGAGAAGGATAAGGGATTCGAGGTCGATCGAGAGGGTTGGCTTCGAAAGCAAGGACGACTAGTTGTTCCCGATATTGATGGATTGAGAGATGAAGTTCTGAGGGAAAGTCATCACTCGAAGTTGACAATTCATCCAGGCGGAAATAAGATGTATCGGGATATGAAAAGATCCTACTACTGGGAAGGTATGAAGAAGGATGTTGGAGATTTTATTTCCAAGTGTATGAATTGCCAGTTGGTGAAGGCTGAGCAGAAGAAGCCCAGTGGATTGCTTCAGCCATTGGAGGTTCCTACATGGAAGTGGGAGCAAGTGTCGATGGATTTTATTGATGGTCTACCTAGGACAAGAGCAGGGAATGAAGGGATTTGGGTCATTGTAGATCGTTTGACCAAGAGTGCAAGGTTCATTCCTGTTCGATCGACTAGGACTGCATCAAAGTTGGCTGAACTGTATGTGAAGTGGATAGTTCGTTTCCATGGTGTTCCGAAGAGTATAGTGAGCGATCGAGACCCATTGTTCACTAGTAGATTTTGGAAGAGCTTCCAGGAAGTTTTGGGAACTGAGTTGTGTTTGAGTACAACTTATCACCCTCAAACAGATGGTCAGACTGAGAGAGTCAACCGAGTTTTGGAAGATCTTCTTAGGGCATGTGTTTTGGACTTCGGAGGATCATGGGAAGATCACCTTCATTTGGTGGAGTTTGCTTATAATAACAGTTATCAGTCGAGTATTGGTATGGCACCATATGAAGCATTATATGGAAGACCGTGTAACTCTCCGACATGTTGGTTGGAAACGGGAGAAAAGCTGATGCTTGGGCCAGAGATGATTCGTCAAACTACGGATTGTATAGAGATCATTCGGCAACGAATGAGGGCAGCCCAGGATCGTCAGAAGAGTTATGCAGATAATCGTCGAAAGGATTTGGAATTCGATGTGGGTGATATGGTTTTTGTGAAGATTTCTCCATTGAAGAATGCTATAAGGTTTGGGAAGAAAGGAAAGTTGACTCCGAGATTTGTTGGACCATTCCCGATTATCGAGCGTATTGGAAAGCTCGCTTATAGATTGGAGTTACCGGAAAAGATGGCGGGTGTGCACAATGTTTTTCATGTAGCTTATCTACGGAAGTATGTGCACGACCCAAAGACAGTGGTTTCTGCTGATAGCTATGAAGATTTGGAGGTTGATCCAGTTGTTACAAGACCTCGTAAGCCGCTTCGTATTGTTGAAACTGATACGAAACAGCTTAGGAGGAAGACGATTATGTTACTCAAGATACAATGGAGTGAAGATGTCAACGATTGTACATGGGAGGAGGAAGAGAGGATGAAGGCAGCTCATCCAGAACTCTTCGAGGTATGACCCTAAGGTGTCGTGACATCTCATGAATTTGCATCTTGATTTCTATCTTAGAATTCTGCATGCTAGGCTAGAATTGGATGCATGGTTTGTTGATTGCTATGGATGGTAGGCATGCGGAATATCTTTGATTGCTGTTGTTTGCTTGGAATTTCGGGGGCGAAATTCCTAAGGAGGAGAGAATGTAACGACCCGTATTTTACGTGTCGATATATCATAGGATTTGCAGGTCATTGGTGTTGTTTGTGTTAGCTATAGCCTAAGTCGTATGGAGAAGTTAACTCGAATAGAGGTTAACTCGTAGACGAGTTAACGTGTTGGATGTTAAGACATGACCGAGTCAACTAAGGCTTGAGTCGTGTTCGAGTTAGCTAAGGAGATAGGTCGTGCACGAGTTAGGTTTGAGCGACCTAGTGATATGAGCGAGTCAACATGGTAGTATGTGACCGAGTTAAAAGTTAGCTCGTATGACCGACCTAAGGGGCTAGCGAGTTATAGGGAAGACCGACCTTACGGGTTATGGGAGTTAGCTTAGGTCGTAGACAGCTTGGGTCGAAGGGAGCGACCTAAGGAAAACTGCCGAGTTAAGGCTTAGGAATGACCGACCTAGTGGTATGCGACCTATAGGAGTGGACGACCTAAGTTGGTATGTGTATGTTGTTGGGTCGTATGACCTGATGTGTCGTAAGTCGTGACTCGTATACGGGTTAGGTCATAAGTCGTAGCTCGGGTTGTTTTGTTAGGATGACATGTGTTTTAGGTCGTGTGGTGTCTTGAGTCGTATGTTGTTGACTCGGAATGGAGTTAGGTCGGCCTTGCCGAGTTAGAGGTAGGTCGTTAGGTCGGTAACGACCTAATAGCGAGCTCCGAGTTAAGGTTCTGGCCGATCTAAGAGAGAATTCAGCCTATAAATAGTGGAGTTTTTCTCACTTTTTGGCACCGGTTTTCGAAGCGACGAAGTGCTGCCATTTTGGAACTCGACTTCGGTATTTTCTTCACTTCTTTCTCTACTTCTATCAAGTGCTAACATCCATTGAAGATTGAAGATCAAGATCAAAGATCAAGAGCCAAAGTTGAAGATTTTCATCCGAAGAAGCTAGATTTCACCGTTTCAAGTGAAATTTCTCCGGATCAAGCTCAAGTCCTTGCTGTCCAGATCTGAAGTTGATTGATTTTAGGTTGTTTTGGTGATTTGGTGAGTGGTAGTTATCTCTCACGCGGATCCAAAGGAGTATATTGGATTGGTGGCATGTTTGGGTGTTAAAGTTAGAGATTTCATGCATTTTTCTTAGATCGAAGTCTAGATCCATGGTTTTTGAAGATGTTTACTTATGCAAGTTAGTTTAACAAGTATTAGAGACAAAACCCATGTTTTATATTTGATAGATCTATGCTAAAAACTATGGTTTCACATATGTTGGACTTTTGCTCACTTATTTACGAAATTGCCATTATAGTTGATATTGCTTATATTGCTTGTTAGATCTTGTTTGAATGATTGATATTTGAATGTATGATTGATTTGATTGTTTCCAAGTTAGCTAGTAGTTGATTTGGAACAAGAGGATGGAAGAGGATTCAAAAGCTATGGAAGAAGGCTCTTGAATGGTGAAAGCTGCTTAAGGCATATGTAGCGGATGTTGAAGCTCATATGTATAGATTGGATGATGTTGAGATGGGACTTTGCCATGATTTGATGAGGCAAACCATGTTGTTGAGATGAGACTTTGCTTTGATGCGATGAAGCGAAGTATGATGTGAGTTTTGGTTTAATCCAAGCAGGGATCATTCCAAGCATGTTGATAACTTGAAGGGTAGTTCAAGTTGGTTGATAATGGATTGTTCAAGAGGTAGCTTGAGCTTGTATGAGGATAGTCGTCAAGAAGGATGGCTAGGAGGCCTGGATCTCATCGTGGTTGAAGGTTCTAGCATGCTCAAAAGCAAGAGTACATGGGGCGCCCATAACGACTACAGGTAGGTAGTCGGGACACCCAAAAGACTACAGGTAGGTAGTTGAGTACTCTGGGCAAAGTAGATAAGTCCTAGGCACAAGGCAGTGTGCGGAGTTATGGTTAGAACCGGGGTTACCATTAGCCCTTGACAGGTGGTCATTCAACTAACGGTGAAATCAAGGCAAAGTTAACAGTGATAGCCAGAGTCATGGATGTTTGGTTGTATCATCATTTGGTCTCAAGAGCGGTGTTTTCTGGGTGCTTATCTGATCTTGGTTTAGGCCTTGGGGGTTTGTATTTGGAAAACATCGACCTTGACTCGAGTGATAATTACTTTACTTTAATTGCCTGCTGTGTTATGCCTGCTTCTCCTTAGTGTGTGTCTGGGGGCTATCACTGTAGAAAGAGGTGGAGTGGGATGGTTTGGTTCCTATTCCTTTTATCCTTTATGCTCTTTTGGTATGTTTGATAGTTAATTTACTGCTCACTAAGACTTTGTCTGACTCAAGGTTTTATGTCTCCTCTTATTACCTTGGGCTGTTCATCCATGTTTGGGATGGGCAGACTAGGTAGCAGGTGACAGGTGCTGTGCTAGGAGTTCTACGCTGAAGATGACGAAGACGAGCAGGAGGCTTTGCATATTAGTTTTCTTACTATATGTACTGGGTATCCGCTGCTGTATTTGGTTGAGTGATTTGTAGTGAGGCTTTCATGTATGGATTTGTGTAGATGATTGTATAAAACTACTGTGATGCTTATATGATGATGTTTCTGTTCTATGGAGCTTCACTATATTATATTTCTCTATTGTATTTTATCCATGCGCTGTGAGTTATGCGATAGAGATTCTTTTGTTTTGTTTTACCCTGACTATCGTCCATGGCTGCCTGGCACACCTTTCAGCGCATTATTTCCTTCATTTGGTGCGGGAGTCATGGGCGGTCGTCACACATCATCAGCCTTTGCTTCAAATTTTCCTAACTGATCACCTGTATTAAGAATATAGCAAGGACATCCAAACACTTTGAAGTAAGCGATGTTTGGTTTTTTGTTGAACCATAGCTCATAGGGGGTTTTGTTAAGAATCGGTCTGATGATAACTCTATTCATTACATAACATGCTGTATTTACAGCTTCTGCCCAGAGATGCAGAGGTAGTTCATATTCATTTAACATAGACCTAGCCAATTCTTGTAAAGTTCGATTCTTTCTCTCAACTACCCCATTTTGTTGTGGAGTACGTGGTGCAGAGAACTCATGTTTGATTCCGTTTTCATCACAGAAATTTCAAATTCATAATTTTCAAATTCTCCACCATGATCACTTCTTAACGAAACAATAGAGACTTCTTTTTCATTTTGCACAAATTTTGCGGATCTTGTGAAGTATGAAAAAGTTTCTGATTTTTTAGCTAAGAAGTATACCCATGTATATCTTGAGTAATCATCAACTAACACAAAGCAATATTTCTTACCTCCTAAGCTAGCAATGTCATTAGGTCCAAATAGATCCATATGAATTAGTTCAAGAACTCTAGAAGTGCTTACATTGTTTTTGGCATGAAACGATGATTTTCTAAGTTTTCCCAAAGTACATGCTTTACAGATGTTCTCAGTTTCAAACTCATGTGATGGCAACCCTCTTACCAAACTTTTCCTTTTTAATTTGTTTAATAAGTTCATACTAGCATGCCCTAAACGTCTATGCCATAAATTCAATTCTATATCCTTAGCTACCAAACATTTAGAGAGGATGAGATCATCAAAAGATAGAGAATATATATTACCTTTCCTTTTTCCAGAAAATAAAATTTCTTTTGATGATTTGTCAACAATTTTGCACATGTCAGAATCAAAGATAACATTCATACCTTTATCACATAGCTGGCTGATTGATATCAAATTGTGGTGCAGATTTTCAACATATAAAACGTCATTCAAGGTAAATGTATTGTTACCTACTTTACCTTTACCGACAATTTTACACTTGTCATTGTTCCCCATTGTGACTCTGCCACCTTTGTACTTTTCTAGGCTAAGGAACTTCGATTTATCGCCTGTCATGTGCCTGGAACAGCCAGAATCCAAGTACCATTGCTGTTGTTCCTTAGCCTGCCAGCATACCTACACGAGAAGAGAGTTTAGTGACCTATTTGTTTTTATAGGTCCATGGTTGTTAGTGGCAGAAAATTTTGAAAAATGATTTTGTGTAGACCCAAAACTATTTATAATTGTTCCCTTTGGCACCCAAATTTGTTTAACTTTGAGAGATTTTATATTTGTGCCTTTTGAAACCCAAATCGGTATAGTTTTCACATGTTTGGGTCTATACCAACAATTATTGTGACCGTGTCCAAATTTTCTACAAATTGTGCACATAGAATTAACTTGATTAATCTTGTTTTCAACAATTTTCGAATTATTATATCCAAGTCCTTGTCTAACCGTATTAACAGTTTGCTTTCCTAATAGCATATTCAACGATTTTTCACTTTTTGAAAATTTATCTAAAGTCGTTGACAATTGTTGGACTTGTGATTTGAGAGATTCATTTTCGTTTAACAACTGTGTGCACTTTTTAATAGAATTCTCTCTCCTAGTATTTTCATTCTCTTTTAAAATCAGAATTTCATTTTCAAGTGATTTTATATTGATTTCCGATTTTTTAATTTCTTCTTCAAATGTTGGACACTTATCACACATAGGAATTCTACATTGATAGTTCTTAACTAGTTGATCAAGTTGTTTATTGCATTCTATCAAAGTATCCTTTTGAGATTCAAGTTTAGCATATTTTTCCCTAAGTCGTTCATAACAGCCATTTACTTCATGGAAATAAATTAGTAATTCAGAATGAGTGAGTTTTGATACCTCGCTTGGCTCGTCGTCATCACTGTCTGTAACTTGACCATGAAGACACATATTTGCTTTTTCACTCTCACTCTCGGTGTTATCACTTTCATCTTCGTCAGTTTCATCTCAAGTAGCCGCAAAGCTTTTCTTCTTTAGTTTCTTTCCTTGATTTGATCGTTTTTGAGGACATTGTGGCTTGATATGGCCGGGTTTGTTGCATTTGTAACAGATGATTTTCTGATCTTCTGGGTTGTCTAGTGCTTTGCCTATTCTGTTTTTCAATTCATGATTTCGAGCTGGATTTCCGTATTTGCGATTCCACTTTTTGAATTTCTTTATTAGTAGCGCTAGCTCTGCTGCTCCATCATCATCGTCATCATTCTCATCATCACTTTCAGTTGTTCCTTTGAGAGCTATTGATTTCTTTCGAGTATCTCCACCTTCACGCTCTTCCTTGAATTTCATTTCTAGCTCATAAGTGGTGAGATTTCCGATGAGTTCTTCGACTTTGAGTTGTTTTAAATCTTTCGATTCTTGAATGGCAGTTACTTTTGCTTCAAAGCTTCGTGGAAGGACTCTGAGGATTTTACGGACTATTTCCAATTCGGTGTATGTTTTTCCGAGAGCTTTTGATTTGTATACGATGTTGGAAAGTCGTCCGTACATCTCTTTGACATTTTCTTCTTTCGCCATTGTAAAGTTCTCGTATTCGCTGCTTAGCATGGCAAGGCGAGATTCTTTGACTTGAGATGTTCCTTCGTGAGTTACTTCTAATATGTGCCATATTTCCTGCGCAGTTAGACAATGTGAGACACGATTAAATTCAAATTGATCTAATGAACAGATAATAGAATTCATAGCTTTGGCATTAGTATTCTGTAATTTATTTTCTAGTTCTGCCCATTGTTCCTTTGGTTTCTCTATTTCCTGATCATCTACAGTTATAGTTAGTATTCTATAACCTGTCTCAACAATATCCCAAGCGTCAATGGTTTTCAAAAAAAATTTCATCCTATTTTTCCAAAAAGCATATTCACCATTGAACATTGGTGGTCTAACTATGGATTGACCTTCTGCAAAAGCATTATTAAAAGAAGCCATTTTAAAAATTCGAATTTTTAAACAAAAACTGATTTTTTCAAAAAAAATAGAATTTTTAAAACAAATGTTGACTTCTATTCCTAGCTCTGATACCACTTGTAGGATCGATTTCACCCTAGAGGGGGGGTGAATAGGGTGATAGTGTAAATTATAAAAATTAATCGCGGAAGCTTATCAATTAAATTCAATTCAGATCACAGAATAGCAGCACAGATATTGCAGAATATAAATAACAGAACAACACAGAATTTACCCAGCTTCGGCAAAACCCTGCCTACGTGTTGCCCCCAAGGTTTCTACTAGAAATTAGATAGTCCCTCGCTTACACACGTAAACTCGCTATACCTGCTATTGACTAATCTAACTCTACGCTCAAAACCCTGCCACAACTCAACCACCGAGTTGCAAATTCCCAAGCTACGCCACGTAGCTTGTCCCCTAGTCGCACGACTAGAAAAAATAAAACGGTTTAAAAAAGGAAAAAAGGAAAATACAATTAAAAGCAATTAAAATGAAATAACCCTAATATAAATTTAAAAACCCCTTAAACAAACTTCCTTTGAAAGTAGGCCGGCCTCTTTTGCTATTTGACCCGTCTCTTTTATTTCTCTGTCTGTAATGGCGGCCGTTCCTTTTTAGGGCTTCGTCCTTATCAAATTGGGGCTTCGTCCCTTTGATGCAATTTAGGGCTTTTAAATTGAAGCGCCGACCTTTGATAATTGTTTGACTTCGATGCTCTTTGCAGCTGCTTCGTTGATTGAATTCCTTCTTTGGTATGTAATTGTATGCTTTTTCTTTTACTGATTTTATGCTTTCTGGAATTCGATGCTCTTGCCGATGATGTGAATTTCTTATATAGGGTTTGTAACCCTAGATTTTCGTTCGCACAAAATATATTTGATTTTATCTCTGCCGATCGTTTACGCTTGGATGATTGCGATTTACCTTGACTAATTCATATGCGAATTATTCTTATTATTTCTTGGTTGACTTGGTTTAAAGTTGACGGCTTTGAATTTATGTTCAATCCTGGCTCCGTGAATTTCTCTGACCTGACTCGATGCCTTGAATTTGAGATGTTTGGTTATCACTTGCTTTGACTTGGTTACACGTTTTGAAAACTGCAGCTTGATGCTTGTATCCCTCTTGTTGTTCACAGCAATTACATCCCTACTGCCATGTTTTGATGTCACTGTAGTATGTTGGTCACTTGATTGTGTTGATGGAAGATGTTGCACTGCTTCATTATGATTCACTACAAAATTTATTGAGTTGTCATTTGGGTTTGTAAGTTGTATCATAGTGATGCCTGGTGCTATGTTGCTTTCGACTTCGAATCTGCACTCATCTTTACTTATATCACTGGTCCTCTCGGCCCATCACCATTGCTTTGATATTGTTGCTCTGACTTGTATCACTGCATCCATGTAGAGACTTTGTTTGCATATAGTCTTGTTGCCTCTGTTTCATATTGTATGGTCTGATTCATCATGCATCATTTTGTACATGCTCGGTGTCAAGCATTGTCTTTGTTGATGCCTCTGATTGACTTTACTGCATAGCATATTTGTGTAGTTGGTTCAGTTGCATTTGTCCATTTCCTTACTGTTGCTGTGCACTTCTGTTTTCACTGTCCATATTGTTTGCAGCTATGCTTCATTGACATGTTGTGGACTGTACTTGTATGCATCATATATGCACTGTGCACTAAATTGAGTCTGGTTCTTCACTTGGAATTGCACTTCCTGTTGCTGTTGAGTTGATATAGTCTGACCTGTGTTCCCTGTTGCACACTGTTGTTGGTCTGATCATTCCTGTAGCTTGCCACTGACCTTGGTTCTTCGAATCTGTTGCACTTGGTCTGTCCACTGTCGAGTTCTTGTGATACTCATGTTGATTACATTGCTTGTTGACATGCCTTGTACTGTGCTTCATATATGCACAGTTGGTTCATGTTGTTGCTTATGTTGGTGTTGTACACTGTCATGTTGAATTCACTGATGTATCACTGGTATACTTCACTGTGTTGATTGTTGTGCACTTGCTTGACTGAACTACTCTGGTCTTTCATGATGTATTTGCTGTGGCATTCTGTGGTCTGCACTGAACTTGATGACTTGAGCTGCTATGTTCTGTTCATTCCTAGTTGCCTTGTTGCAGTTTGATTGCGATATCCATGTTGCAGTCCATTTTAATGTTGGTCTTCGTTGCATTCATGTCATGTCGCCTTGTGTTGAATCCAGTTTCAAAACTCGGATTTGACCTTGTGCTTGTGTCGTGATTTTCAATGTTATTGCA
The DNA here is from genome assembly GCA_030765085.1 of Allium cepa. Classification (NCBI taxonomy): domain Eukaryota; kingdom Viridiplantae; phylum Streptophyta; class Magnoliopsida; order Asparagales; family Amaryllidaceae; genus Allium; species Allium cepa. The sequence goes on from CM060931.1 coordinate 377,860,093, forward strand.
CGTGAGTTGAACCCGATTTTTCATTTGGGTTTGACCTGTGCTTGCCTGTCCCTGTAAATCAATCAAGTGTATATATCGGCGTGCACGGCCTTGTGGCATATACAGTAATATACTGTGTATGTCACAAGTTGTTCGTGTATGATGAATTCAAATTTAAATGATGACGAACAACCCAAATAACTGAGGCAAATATCATTTTCAAAATTCACGTTTTATTTTATATTGCAAAAATATTTTATTTTCAATTTTACTGCGTTAGTTTATATTTTTGCAGATAGCTCAGATGCTGGATTCAAACTTGAATGCAGTTGAAGATAAATACGAGTGTGAGTGATATGTAGTGAGGTGCTGATGTAAAATAGTGATGTATTTGAATTTGTATCAAAGTTGTATAGTGAATAGTGAGAGCTTGAATTTGTATACTATTCAAAATTGTAATAAATATTTGTTTGAATAAAATATTCGTTTGAATTCAAATTCTGTGTTATTTATTTTATTCAGCAAATATTTATTTAATCTGTGAAAAATAAAATAGTATATTATCAAATACATTTAAATGAATGAATATATGTTTATTATCATCAAACAAAAATCATATAAGCGCATATTCAACAGTACCATCACACGAACCTTTCTCTTCTTCTTTTTTTCTTATGTACACGTATACACACGTATGTCCTCCACAACACACACGTAACATTCACACACGTTTACACCTATATACACGCACACCATACTCCAAAACATATACACGCATGCGCTTCAACTTGCTGAATACACTCGAGTTCATGCAGCATGTATACGCATAGAATCTGGGTGGCGAACAAAAGGGGAGGAAAAATATGACGCAGCTCGGTTGTAATACGTGTGGAGGTGGGTGGGCCGGCGCATGATGGAGTGGATCGGCTTCAGGTAGGTGGCAAGTGGAGGCGAAACAAGGTGGTCCGGTGAGGCGCGAAGGCTGAGGGGAGTGGGGTTTTGTTTCGTCCATGCTTGATGAAGAGGGAGGTGGTGTGTACTTTTGATTTGTGCAGTGAGGAAGGGAGAAAGTGAGTGGAGAGGGGTGAGGCAAAGTTCATGTTTCGACCATCTCCTATTTAATTTTAAATTTTTTTTATTACAGTAAGAAGAATGAGAAGAAGAAAGGGGAAGAGAAGGTACCTGAAGAGATTTCGAATGAAGGAATGAAACAGTAAGATGAATTGAGTTGTGAATATGTTCTTTAAGTTTTTCAACGTGACCGTAAATTTATTTATGGAACCGAGGCGTCACCACTCTTTCCAATGCCAGCCCTTAGCCTCCAACTACCCCATTTATTACATCAGTTAAGATTTATTTTCAAAATTTCTAGTGGATACGGACCAAAGAATCTAGGCTAAAATTGTTTAACCGGTCCGCTCGGAATGATTTAATTAATGCAACGATTCCCATCGTACTCCGATTTACACGAATAAATATACCGTTTTGATCAGTGCGACGATGCGCTTCCAACGGTACATAAATTATTGCGATACGATGGTTTTATAAAAATTCGAATTTACGCCGCTTAAATTGTTCATTTTGCAAAACAATTTAAACGGAACAGGCGATGACAGTTTTTGACGAAACGAATCAAATAATCTTGATCAGAATAATTTTACAACATAAATGTGTAAAAATATTTGGATTTTAAAGATAAATTTTACGCAGCTTTATATGAACTGATATACAGTAAAACGCGAATGAAATTTACTGTAATATTTTGCGATGAAACTTTTCCTATATTCATATCTAACTAGATGTATGTCATAAATAAAGTTTGGACGTTAATTGAGATCATTTATAAATTTTCAAAATTTTATATTAAAACGACGGATTTAAAATTTTTAAACTGGGTCGGAAATTCAGGGTCGTTATAGTTGTACACTAAATATAGTATTGAGTTAAATTAATGCATCCATTTTAGCTATGTTATGTAATTATTTTCAACCCTAGATATTATTATAATATCACTGGATTTTGTAATAGAAATGGTTTGGTTATCGTAAGGTAAGAACCCGTCAATGTTTATTTGCGGCATGCATTTACGAGATACCATTATTTTTAAAGGGTTTCATAAATATAAAAATCCATATGATTTGAGTTTCTCACGCTGGTTTACCTGACTGATATGGGTGTTATTTTTTATAATGCTCGGGTCTGCCTTGAGTATATTTCTAGATTTATCTATGGATGCTTCGAGCTTCAAAAGATGAGCATGATGCCTCTAGGACCTATTCACATATGTTGTTTCTGCTGCATTTCTTTATTATATCTATCAGCATTTGTGATGATGGACTGTTATATTTTTCCGAGTAGATGACATATTAATTTCCTCCGATTATTATATATATTAATGTTTTCTTTTGTAAAGATCATTTGGATATTGTATATTAATCATATATGAGATTCTGTTCTGTCTTTTCTTTCTTTCAACCGAACATTCCGTCTTTTCGGCACTTGGATGCTCGGCGTATCATGGATGTATTAGTATCAACTTTTGATGGTAAAAAAGGCGGGTCATCACATTTGGTATCAGAGCTTAGGTTAGGCGAACACATGGGCCTTGGTAGGGTAAACTCATTAGAGATAGGGTAAGTAACACCCTAAAATGAGTTTTTGTGTGTGTGTGTGTGTGTGTGTGTGTGTGTGTGTGTATGGGAGTAAGTATTTGCAAGTGCTATAAAAATATTTTATGTTATGTTAATTGGTCTATTGAGTGGTTTATGAATTCTAGTCGATACAAAAGGTACAATTGCATCGTTTGTGGTTTTTAAACACTTGGACAAGGCAAACCGATACAATATTAATATTTAAAATTAGTAAATGAAATAATTTTACCTAGATTTTACATTTTATGTATAAAGGAATAACTTTCAAAATAAATATAGCTATTTTTCGTGATTTTTGTCAGGAAATGATGATAATTATTTATCATCATTTGTTGACTGATTATTTATGCTAGATCAGTTTATGAGCATTATTGTTTGATTGAATTAAATACGAACACTTTGTGAATTAAGTTTCACAATTTAACTATAAGGTGTTTGATAGTAATATTATTATAAAGTTTATTTTGATATAAGAAGGAATGATTTTATATAAAGAAGATTTTACAAATTTGATTTGTAAAATTGTGTTTTATAAAATGAAGAGGATTTTTGAGAATTTAGAATCTTGGTATCTTTGAAAAAGGTTTCAAATGATTTTTTGGAAAAAATTAATAAAAATAGCACTTGAACGTATTTATAAGTACAAATATTTTCGAACAGAATTTTAGCTAAGATAAATTTTCTTTGGGTAGTTCGGGAAAAACGTCTCGCTTTGTTTTGCAGTAATCTGAATAATCTTCTAAGTGACAATCGGATGTTTGCTTAGATGAGCATTGTAGTGCACTTAGTAAAGTATTCCTTTGTTGTTGTATGATGGAAACAAGTTCGAATCCAGTCAAACCTAAAAGCAAGTGGTAGTCTATATTTTGTTAAAACTATTTGATGTTCTTGGGCCTACCAATAATCATCTTTACCTTAGAGGTGTATGAGGAAAATTAGAATCTGGGACAAAGTTAAGATAACAACATCCTACTCTTCTTATCTACTTACCAGACCGAATGGGTAAGAGGTTGAAAAGGTTGACTCGATTTTAAGACTTGGATTTATTTTGGGCCTAGATCTGAATTTAAAAGATAAAAGATTAAATCAGATAGTTGTATATACTTTTATGATGTAGTGGAGTGTTATACGAGTTTAAACTTAAGAAAATTATTTTAGGAAATGTTTTCATTAATAATTTTAGAAGTAAAAATAAATTAGTATAAGTAAGAACCAATAAGACTAAGTACGTAACATATATCATCCCTTCGTACGATTCTTGATCCAAGAATCGCGTACATGACTTTGGGGTGATTCACACCGATCCAGGTAAGGATTTATCACTCGATTCTTAACGGCTAACACTTGATGAGGATTCTTGATAGTACCGAGGTTTTCTATCATAATATATGGATATTGATGTGCACGTAAATGTGTATATATTTAAATCCATAGTTTATCTATTTTTTAAAAATAAAAGTCATACTTGGCCATTTTAACATGTTTAAAACCAAAATTCAATTATTTTCAAACCATCATATTTTCATCCTCATTCAGGGATAAAATGGTCATTTTTGTGCATGTGTAGATTTGAGAATTTTTACTTGGACATTTTTTGATAATTTTTATAGGAATTTGGATGCATATGGAAGATGTTTATATGAAGATACATGCATGCACAAATGAATACAAAAGAAAGAAGAGGGAAAAAATTCAAGACCATGAACACGGAGGACCCAACCCACTTACTAAATCTACAATTAGAAGTATTGGACAACTAAGTGGAGGTTAAAGCTTCATGCACACTAAATGATGGATTAATTAGTTGCTAATGGCAACTTGGTGGCCACACTTCCTAAAAGGCATTTTAGGAAGCACCCTAAAAATAGAACTAAAGTTTTATGCATGTATAAATAGCCCTCTTATGTACATGAACATATCATTCTCCACTCTTTCATATTTGTTAGGAAATTAAGAAAGTAAGTTGTAATCTCTATGTTGAATAAAATAAAAATGGCTTCCAAGCATTTTCTCCTCTCTTTTCTACATGCTTTTCTTTGCTTTTATTTTAACGCTTATTTCTACGCCCTTTTTCTTTTAATGTTCATAGCTTGGATTTACATTTATGCTAGTAGTGCAGCTTTAATTTTTATGCAAATAGTTAGTAGTTAATCTCTCTTTCTTCCTTTTCTTAGTTTTAATTTCTTTGCTTTATAATGTTGAAACTTACATGTGTTGATTTGATAACACAAATGAGTAGCTAAACCCCTTCAATTTAAGGGTAATGAAGCTCTCAAATATTATGTAAATTCAACATTTCTTTGATATATGATCTCTTTTTGTTTATGCTTCATGAGAGTAAATTTTGATGCAAGATTATATAAGTGAGTTTGATAGCTTATGTTGCTCTTGCAAATGAGCTATTCTTATTCAACATAAGAACAATTTGCATCGTCATTTGCTAATCCATTTGATTTTGAAATGAAAGTAAATGACATTTGATGAACGATATTACTAGTTACAATAGTAAATAGATCATTCATAAAATAGCTTTTGTTTTGGCTTCATTTTCATGAGAATTAGAAGTGGTATAATTATTGTATTATAGTTTGATGGTTTGAGTTAAGTTAATTAATAACATAAACAAACCATACTTACGATAAATGCAACGATTATTTCACTTAATATCAAAGATCATAAATGATTTGTTTATTGATTTACAAAAATATGAAAGTGGATTTGCCTCTAAATTTTTTTTCTAATCTCATAATTTTAATCTTATTTCAATTCTAGTTTTAGCTTCATTTTGCTTCTATTAACAATTTCTCCTCCATTTTGTCTAATTTGATTGAATAAATTTTTAAACTCTAATAACTCCCTACGGATCGACTCGTCACATACTAACTATTGTATGCGATGTAGCTTGCGGTTATTTTAATCTGATAATTTTCAACTATTTTCTAAACAAACAGAAAACTAGTCAGCTATGTAAGGAGAATGGAGGTTTCTAATCAAGGGATCTGATCTTAGTCTGCACTAGGGAAGTCGAGTAGTCATACTTGTTCAAAAGAGAAGTTCATGTATTCGAGTAAGTGATCGAATCAAATATTATGTATAAATGATCTATATACATTGTACAGGCTTATGCAAAAGGTTAGATTATGGGTTGGCTTGTTTCCTTCTATATTTGATAGGGATGAAATTTTAATGCTGAAATTCTTTTAAAAGGAAAGGATGTAATAACCTAGAATTTTATCTCTTTGATTTGTGAATATTTAGTTAACTTTAAATATTCATTAGTAGTTTATATTAACCCAGTAACCCTCTTTTAATTAATAAATAATGATGGCGAACTCTTTTTGAGAGTTTGTTTACAAAAACAAATAGTTCGTTGAAAAATTGAAAATGTGACCGAAATCTATGTTTCAGAGTTTTGACTTTTTATCGAACTAAAGTTGTTGCAATGTTGTTGCACATATATACACATATTTGTGTATACATTTATATACCTTTAATAAAGTTGGAAATGATACAAAATAAAGTAAACAAAGTTAATTTCCTTAAAGGTTGCTAGAAGCCATTAACTTATAATTAAAAGTGTATTTTAATTCCTTAACTAATGCCACACTTTAAGGGTGATGTGATGTGTTGTACCTAAGGGATTGTAGCATGATCCTACGGTGGGTACGAAGACACACTCGTGATGGAGAGGAGGGGTAGTTGCGTAAAATAAGGATGGGTATGTTTGGCCTTTAAACATTTTACAAATTCTATAAAAGAACCACCTCTACTTCATTTCCATTTTTATTTCATTTCCAAATTTTGCTCTCATCTTCTTCACTCTTCTCCACCACTCTTCCACTAAAGTTCATCAAAATAAATCACCTCCAAAAACACTTCTTTTCTCCTCAAAAATCCTCCTTTCCACCTCGACTTTTTATATAACCTTACGGTAACCTTCTTCTCACCCTCTTCTTCTTAAAGATCCAAATTTATTGCCCACTCCCCATTATAACACCATGGCCGAGCACTATAGGCGGATTCTTGGGTTTTTTTCCAAGCTAAAGCAAGTGTGGTGACGCTGTGTGGTATTTTTTAGTAGTAGCAAAGAGTAGGAGCAAGTTGCAAGAAGTTGGTTGAGATTAAAGCGTGATAACCCACTTTACAATAGCTTTGAAAACAAAGTGGCATGTTGTAATATAATTAAGATTATTTATGTTGTATATAATTATGTATATGGATGTATATATAGAATTTTATATTGTTTGATTCCTGCTTGGATGTGGATGATGTATATAACCATTTTTGCTGGAGATAAAAACAATGAAATGGAAGTCGAAGTGTTTGTAGTGAATAGCTCGCAACCAATACACTTTGAAATATTTTATTCTGTAGATGGATCCAACAACACGCAATCATTGATTTGCATTTAATGATTATATAAACATGGTAGCTTGGTTGTGTTGAATGTAGCACATTGATATATTTTAAAGATTGAAATTTTTATTTAAGAAAAGATGTAGCAGCATATGTTAAGTATTAATGCAGATCTGAAGCCTCTTTGTGCATTTTTGAAATGATTTATGACGTTGTCTCATTAAAATACTTTTTTTCTACTTGGATTTGAAGGATGTTTTGAATACGACGTTGGATTTCTATAATCCTCTTTTATACAGCTTTGTCATTTGATTGATAAAAGTGTTTCGAAATGGTTTCCAAACTTAACTTTTATTTTCCTAAATCTTTTTGCAATATTACTAAAGTGGTTTAAAATATAGAAATAAATGCGGTTTAAAAACTATTTGATTTACAAAATGAGGTTTCAAAAGTTACAGTCCATATAGCGATAGTTGCCATGGATATACTTTAGAAATCTATGATTTAGTAAAGTATAAAAGGTTTATCTTTTTGAGATATTTTGTAAATTCTTTTCAAATATGTCTATAAAAGTTGTTAAGATTAGAAAAGGAGTTTGAAGTTTCAAATATAATTATTTGAGTTATTTAAGTAAGAAGTATAAATTTTATAAAGGGAACTCCTTTGCCTTTCAAAGTCAAAATTATCTTTTAAAGAAGTGACAATTTGTAAGTAATGCAGTTTTCAGATTATGTTTTAAAAGTATTTTAAAAGAGGTTTGAGATCTAAACAACTTGTTTTGAGATATTAAAACAAGAGGTTTACATAAAGGAAATGTCTTTACCTTTTAAAAAGTCAAAATTCTCTTATAAAGGTCATGGATTGTAAGTTATGATTTGGACGGAAGTTTAAACTTTGTTTTAAAATAGGTTTAAAATTTCTATAAGTAATTTAAAGGAATATTTGATATAATAAAGCAACTGTTGCTTTTATGAAATGGGAATTAACTTTCCATGTCAAGCTTCGTTTTAAACAAAGATTCTCATGTAAGATTTTAAATGAAAGTTTTAAATTGTATCATAAGGGTTTTAAGTGGAATCTTAAAGAGGAAAAAAGCATGTATTACAACACTATTGTTGTAATAAATGTTTTTCGAATAAAAAGGAGATCTTGGACTATAACATTTTTTCATATTAAATGGTTTCGAAAAATTTGAAAACAAGTTTGGTTATAACACTTTGTTATTATAAACGATTGTACGGAATTTCTAATATTTATCCTTGACATTATGCTTCGAGGTAGGGAAACTTCTACCTATCCTGAAAGAAAAGAATGCTTTTGAGTCAAGATATGAGAGGTAATAGTATTCCAACTTGGATGGCTTTGTTTTTAACCAAAGGAGTTTAAGCTTCAAATTGAAGATTGATGTTAAATATATGAAGTATTATTTTCATACATGAATTCAATTACTTATGGAAATTTAGTACTCCCATACTTGATACTACAACCAATGAGTAGATTGATCCTCATTCTATGAGATTTAGATTCGGAGTGATTAACTAAGGCAAGGATGGAGCAACCAGTGCCATGATTAACCTGGCTTCATTGCTAGGCGAGGGATAGAATAAATCAAAATATTGAAAATGTAGCAAGTGTAGGAGATTTTATCTATGCAAATAATCATTTTGAAAATTATGGTGGTATGAAAAGCTTTCTTTCTACACTTACCATCAAATTTCAAGGTAGGAAAATTCGTCTCTATCTGTGAGAATTAAGAATGTCTATCGAGGCAAGGATAGTTCTTTAAGCTGTCCAACTTCACCGTTAATCGATGGATAATACAAGTTTGAAATTGAAAAGTGGTGGTAAGTTCATTTAGTTTAATTTACATATAATCCATTTACTTACACGCAAGGAAAGTGGTTTGGGTTGTAGTAAACAATGATTTTAAATGACACATGTTTTGGCCCCTTTTAATATGATTTTGGAAAAACGAAAATCTCACCTAATATTTGTGAATATACTTATACCATTGGCATTAGTATATGGAAACATTTTCTAAATATTTAAAGTAAAATTGATTATGAATATACTTATACCATTGAGATAAGTATATGGATACTTTTTGAGTACTTAAAAAAGTAGAGAGGGTTTGCGAATATATCTTTCGTAAAGATATTTTAATACAAATAATTGAAAGGACATTTTCATTAATGAAAGGGTTAAATAAAGAGGCTTAGTGGTTGCTTACGTGCTTAATCATTCTCGGTTTTCATATAAAATTAATTCTCTTATTTGGTTGTTTGCTTATTTGATAGTTAAATAACCGGCTATCAAATCTTAACCAGATTTGACATAGGAAGTATATGTGACGCCCCACCTCAATACCCACGCTAGCCAAGAACACTACGAAGTAATGCTGTCAACTAGCACGGAGAATAAGGCTGTTGAGGAGCGACCATCCGTGTAATTGCTCTGTGCGAGCATCGATATGTCAGATAGTATAACATACAATTCTTTTTAAGTGGAAATCCGACATGCCGACACAAACTCAAAGATAACACGGTGGCTATAATATCTTCGGAAACAAATATAGAAATAAACATAACATAAATCAGTCACAGACAATTCATATCACAAAGGCGGAAATAGATATGAATATTACACTAGGAAGTGTACATCAGAGTAGTGGTCTAAAAAGATCCACAATATCACAAAAGAATAGTTACATGAACTACACAAAAGAATAAGTATACATTATGGAGTCTATATCTCGAATGTATACACCAAAATAAACTACTAATCTAAGTAGTAAGCCAAAAGTCAGAGAAATCAATCCCAAGAGAGAAGTCAAGCAGAAGCACCTGTAACATCTCGGTCTGACCCAAGCATTATTTAATAAGAAAATAATAAACGGATCAGTCTAACTATAGATATCAGATGAAACGATATAGAATAAGAGATATGACTAAACACATAATAATCACAATTCCAAGCTGTGATATATATAAGTAATTGAAAATCAACGAGAGATTAATCAATATCACCAAATCTACACAAGAATCAAAGAAATACCATACTCCTTATTTCGTTCATCAAACCACAAATATTGACGATTATATCAATGTCAATCACAAAAGTCAATGACACACAAATTCACCAATGCACAATTATTGACAATAATATCAATGTCAATCACACAAGTCAATGACACACAAATTCACCAATGCACAAATATTGACAATAATATCAATGTCAATCACAAAAGTCAATGACACACAAATTCCAAAATTCAATACGCGAAATCCAGAAATCACAAAAGCCAATGACGCACAAATTCACCAATGCACAAATATTGATAAAACTTATCAATGGAAATCACGAAAATTGGTGAAACACAAATTCTAGAAATCATCTCAAGAAATACAGAAATCACAAAGGGGGGAGGCCTATCACAAACGGGAGCATAAAGCCCACCAACACGTGTATCACAAACGGAACGCTAATTCCATGGTTGCTAACCATCACAAATTGAGCCGAAGCTCCACAAACGGCCCGAAGACCATGGGTTGCTACCCCACCAATTTGAGTCGAAACTCCACAAAACGGGGTTTAGTCTCCCTCGCAGACAAAGAGACATCGCACATTGCTGTCTAAATCACAAAGATGATCGTCATGATCAACGAGAAGTGTCAATTACACTAAGCTAGTAAATATATGAGTTTAGCTTCATGTCCCATAACCACTTTCTTAACTTAAATATTTACGAACAAACTGTAGATTTCCACTAGAAAATTGTCACAAGAGATTCAATCGAACAAGTCCAAGAATTAACCGACAAAGTGAATGCAAGCGTTTCATACCACTTGTTTTACTAAGTCGTTTAATTAGATTTCTCATACGAGTGAGGTAAAGGTTTATATATACTAATAGATTGGAAAACGGTTTTATAAACGAATTTGGTATTAAAATAGTATTGAAATTGTTTGAGGAAAGAGTTTTGATATTTACAACTAGTATAGAAAACCTTTATATTTTTAAAGTGACAAATCACGAAGAAGATTGTAAGAACAATCAATCACTAAAATTCACATCCGAAAACGTGAATAAAATCCAAAGAAATCGATATCAAATCCATCAAAGTGGATATATCTAAAATTCCCAAAGAAAAGGTCATCAAAGTCGATAATAAATGACAACAACAAAAGGGAGACAACACGAATCGATTAAAGTTGGAAATTCAAACGAATTAGCAATATAGGCTAATTTGGCAAATAGTAGCAGTTCGGTCGACCGGGCTTCCTGAGTCGGTCGACCGAACCAGAGGTTGGAAGTGCTCGGGGCACCAGGTCGGTCGACCGACCCAGGGGGCTCGGTCGGCCGAAGCCTGTAACCAGCACTTCCAAATAGAGACAGGAAGTGCCTGGACTACAGGTCGGTCGACCGATCCAGGGGGCTCGGTCGGCCGAACCTGTATGCTTGCACTTTCTACCCTATTTCAAAAGAGGTGCAACTCTCGATCAAATTGCAAACGCACGAGCAACGGCGCTACGGGTTTATGCCAATCGACTACCCGGCCCTATATGCTCCTCGATGCATCACCAAAAACATGTTCAAACATCAAAGTTAGGATTTTTAACGAATTGAACTCAAAACACTAAAAATTGGAATATTCACAAAAGCAATCCAAATCAAAATCAAATGCACATGAATAAGTGTTAGGAATTCATACCTAACAATCGAAGGTAATTCATAGACTTAGACGTGAGATTAAAAATCTCACCTTTTTACAAAATCAAACAAGAAGAAGCTTGAAAGTAAATGGAGAATCAACCTCTCTTCAACACAACCCAAATGAGCTTGAATCTATGCTCAAAACAAGGACATTCCCAAAATTAGGTTTAGGAATTTCTGAAATTGGTAAGAGAATAAGTTGGAGAAGAAGAAGAGAATGCTTACCAATGGGTTCTCTTGAATTTGGAGCTAGGAATTGGATTTGCAAGAGGAACTAGGGTTTTGGAGTTTGAATTTCCAATCTCACCCACCATTAATGCCTTAGAACTGAAAAGAGAAGAGAATGAGGGTGAGTGGGGAAGAGTGGCTCAGATTTGAGCATAAGTTAACATAGGGCGGAGCCCAAAACCAAACCCAAAGTGAAAAGTAGCAAAAATCAACTTTCTCCAAACATATTGAAGCTTATACTCAAAAAGGTCGCAAACGGCATTTTAAACTTAATGGGAGTGGTCCCGAGTCCTAATTCGGCCGTATGCAAAAAGTAGCTTTTCGGACTAAATTCCGAGTATCGATAAAATATTTAAATATAAAAGTCGACAAATATGAGGGTTGTTACAGACTCCCCTCCTTAAAGAAATTGCGTCCTCGCAATATTTAAGAAGAAGATATATAGTAACAAAAAAAAAAGCATATTCAACACAAAAGAAATTTGAAATAAGAAGTTCACCTCAAAGAGCATGAGAAAGTAAGGCCGGATGTGTTCGCTCGATGTACTCTCTAGATTCCCAAGAACAATCCTTAGGATTTGAAGACCATTGAACTTTAACAAGCGGAACATCTTTATTTCGAAGTTGTTTGACTTCCGAAGCAATAATACGAATAGGATGTTGCTCATAAGTTAAATTAGGCGAAACTTCAATCTCTTCCACAACACCGGGCTCAAGAATAGAATCGGAATCTCGAAGGCACTTCCGTAATTGAGAAACGTGAAACACGTCATGAATAGCAGAAAATTAAGCCGGTAATAAAAGGCGATAAGCCATGGAACCAATACGTTCGGTGATAGGAAATGGCCCAATATATCGAGGCGCTAGTTTTCCCGATCGACTGAATCGCACAACACCCTTCATAGGCGAAACACGAACAAACACGAGATCTCCCACAGAAAAATTCTAATTTCCTTCTCCGGTTATCGGCATAGGATTTTTGTCTACTCTGGGCTTCTTTCATCCTATGACGAATAAGGTCAATCTTTTCTGTGGAATCACGAATAAAATCTGGACCTAAAACCAGCTTCTCACCGGTCTCAAGCCAACAAGAAGGAGATCGGCATGGCCTTCCGTAGAGTGCTTCAAAAGGTGCCATACCAATACTAGATGGATGCTATTATTATAGGAAAATTTAACAAGTGAAATATGATCTTCCGAACTTCAACCAAAATCAAGAACACAAGCAGGAAGAAGATCTTCAAGAGTTTGATTCACACGCTCGGTTTGTCCATCGGACTGAGGATGATAAGCGGTGCTAAAATTAAGCATCGTTCCCAAAGCTTTTTGAAGACTCTTCCAAAATCCACTAGTAAACAATGGATCACGATCACTAACAATAGAAGTAGGAACTCCATGAAATTTAACAATTTCTTTGATAAAGAGTTTGGCCAAAAGAGGAACGGTTCGGTTAGACCGAACGGGAATAAAATGGGCGGATTTAGTAAGTCTATCAACGATCACCCACAAGCTATCATGACCCGAACGAGAACGGGGAAGGCCATCTATAAAATCCATGGAAATTTGGTCCCACTTCCAAATTGGAATTTATAAAGGTTGCAATAACCCACCGGGCCTTTGATGTTCGGCCTTAACGAGTTGGCAAGTCATGCAACGCTTAACGAAGTTAGCGATGTCAAGTTTCATTCCCTCCCAATATTAAAGTCACTTCATATCTGCGTACATTTTACTACTTCCGGGATGAATGGTAAATTTAGAACGATGAGAATCTTCTAAAATATCTTTACGAAGATCACTAATATTTGGTACGATAAGTCTACCAAATCTCCGAATGCCGCCACGAGAATCGATATCAAAGTCTTTCAAACCTTCAATATCAATTTTATTCTTAATATTTTGGCCAAGAAGAGCCAATTCGGGATCTAGCCTTTGAGCTTCAAGAATGCGGTCCAAAAGAGAAGGATGAGCCTCAAGGCTACATAAAACAAATGATGAGCATAAATCGGATACGCGGTCTCGAATCTCACAAGTGGATAAGATCTCGAGATCGTTCCATTCGGATATCATCATAGAAACAACAGCTTGTTGTTTACGGCTAAGAGCATCGGCGACACGACCAGGTGTATAAAGAATATCAAGATCATAAGATGCATGGAACTCAAGCCAATATGAAGTTCCCTATGAGAAAATAAATATTCCAAAGATTTATGATCGGGGTAGAGAACAATTTCTCATCCAAAATAATGATGCCAGATTCTAAAAGTGAAATCAACAGCCGCAAGCACTAAATCATGAGCGGCATCTAAACCAATACGATCAACATTGGTACAAAAGATAAAGTCTTGGTTCCCCCCGGGAATCACAAGAATAAGAGTATCGAAAAGAAAGAACCTCTTTTAAATAATTTTCTTTCCCGAAAAGCTAAAACTTTCAAAATCACAATTATCTCAATGTAAAAATCTTTCTAGAAAAATTTACATTTTACAAGTCAATATATCGTGTCTGATTGTCTCATCAAAGCGTTTAGGAAGTTCCTATCGATAACGTTGATCAAGCGCATCGACCAAAATTCTTAAAACACTAAATGGGAAATATAATCACAAAATCATCTTTTATAGGATAAACATGTTTCTAAAAACTGTTTGAAAATTCTTATTTTTCATTCTAAAAACAGTAATCCTATTTATACTTATAAATAAATCTTATGAAAAAGATTTGCAAAAATTTTTAAATTGCTATTTTCATCCAAAATCAATAAATTCAAAAATGAAGTTATCGAGATATTCATGAAATACTCGATTTATAAAATGGATGAAACAAGATGGGCAAACTGAATGACATAATAAGTCATTCACAAGAATCGTAGCGAGTGCGGAGTGCGTAAGTGGAATGCTAACTCACGCAACTCGTAGCCAAATGAAAATTGGTGGCAGGGTCGAGCTGAAAAGACCTTAACACCACACAAGATATTGCTTAGGTGATAATCCTAAGACAAACTAAAAAAATACCGAAAAATTCTCAAACTACATGAATGAGAGAAACAACACTTTCCTCATCATGCGGGATTAAAGAATAAAATCATGCCATCAAGTTGGAATCGAAATCACAAAGGAGAAATAGAAATCTGTTTAACAGATTAAGTATGTCGAAGATAAGTAGTCCACTAGGGACAAAGGATATGGCTTCATACTGATTAAACCAATCCTTTCACACAAATCAATTCCGAAGCCTAAGTAAAAATATCGGCTTGGAAAGAAAAATCACATAAAGTAATTTCGACATCAATAGAAAGTAAGTTGAGTGTTGCGGATCCACCCTCCGGATTCACAATTCCCAAAGAAGACATCAAGCCCAAAATATTCAAAGAAAAAGAATCGACAAGTTCTTTTGATATAAAAATAATGAGATGGACCCATATCAAAAAGAATTCAAATAGAAAGATCACGAAATAAGACAATAGCATCAATGATTAAATGTAAAATACCTTGACCAAGAGAAGTGTCACAAGGGGCTTGCACGACTTTCGACTTTCCCTCCCTCTTGCTAGGGAGTTTGGGACATGTAGATAAGTAATGACCCGAGCCTTTGCAATAGCGGCAATAGAGGGGTTTCGGGCACTTAATTACATAATGGTTCGTGGAACCACAATTGTAGCATTGTTTATGATTTGGGGTTGGATTCTTGGCTACCGAAGTTTCTTGTTCCACCCTCTTCTTTCTTTGAAGTATGGGGCAGACAGAAACACAGTGACCTGTATTTTTGCAATAGCGACAAAAGAGTGGCTCCGGACACTCCTTTGCATAGTGGTCCTTAGAATTACAATTGTAGCATCCTCCACGATTAGGGATTGGAGTCTTTGCTACAAAAGTTGTTTGCTTCACTCTTTTATTGGGATTAAAGCTCTTGAACTCAATATGCCTCTTCTTAGAAGTCCCAATATCACAAACACTTCCTTTACCAACCTCTCCAAGAGTAAGAGTAACATCCACAAGCTGATTGAAAGAAACTTCAAGCTTCAAAGTTAGAACCATTTCGGGGTTCTTACTCAAAGCACAGATAAACTCTTGATTCTTTAAAAGATCCAAAAGTTGTTGGGCAGACATGAATGCGCCATCCAGAGAAGGGTTACTGGATTGACCAGCGCTAGGACTGCTAGAACTAACCATTTCTCTTCCTATAGAAAAGAAAGAAGGAGAAAAGTTATTCTCAAAATAAATATCAAGCAATCTTGATAGATAAAACAAGGAATCATAAATGAAAATAGGATAGGACGGTACGAAGACCCGAATAAAATCCTAAAGCACGACTCCTAAGATGGACTTAGGACGATGATCCTTGTTATATCATTCCATATTGTTCCGAAGTTTGGCTTTGATACCAAGCTGTGACGCCCCACCTCAATACCCACGCTAGCCAAGAACACTACGAAGTAATGCTGTCAACTAGCACGGAGAATAAGGCGGTTGAGGAGCGACCATCCGTGTAATTGCTTTGTGCGAGCATCGATATGTCAGATAGTATAACATGCAATTCTTTTTAAGTGGAAATCCGACATGCCGACACAAACTCAAAGATATCACACGGTGGCTATAATATCTTCGGAAACAAATATAGAAATAAACATAACATAAATCAGTCACAGACAATTCATATCACAAAGGCGGAAATAGATATGAATATTACACTAGGAAGTGTACATCAGAGTAGTGGTCTAAAAAGATCCACAATATCACAAAAGAATAGTTACATGAACTACACAAAAGAATAAGTATACATTATGGAGTCTATATCTCGAATGTATACACCAAAATAAACTATTAATCTAAGTAGTAAGCCAAAAGTCAGAGAAATCAATCCCAAGAGAGAAGTCAAGCAGAAGCACCTGTAACATCTCGGCCTGACCCGAGTATTATTTAATAAGAAAATAATAAACGGATCAGTCTAATTGTAGATATCAGATGAAACGATATAGAATAAGAGATATGACTAAACACATAATAATCACAATTCCAAGCTGTGATATATATAAGTAATTGAAAATCAACGAGAGATTAATCAATATCACCAAATCTACACAAGAATCAAAGAAATGCCATACTCCTTATTTCGTTCATCAAACCACAAATATTAACGATTATATCAATGTCAATCACAAAAGTCAATGACACACAAATTCACCAATGCACAATTATTGACAATAATATCAATGTCAATCACACAAGTCAATGACACACAAATTCACCAATGCACAAATATTGACAATAATATCAATGTCAATCACAAAAGTCAATGACACACAAATTCCAGAATTCAATACGTGAAATCCAGAAATCACAAAAGTTAATGATGCACAAATTCACCAATGCACAAATATTGATAAAACTTATCAATGGAAATCACGAAAATTGGTGAAACACAAATTCTAGAAATCATCTCAAGAAATACAGAAATCACAAAGGGGGGAGGCCTATCACAAACGGGAGCATAAAGCCCACCAACACGTGTATCACAAACGGAACGCTAATTCCATGGTTGCTAACCATCAAAAATTGAGCCGAAGCTCCACAAACGGCCCGAAGACCATGGGTTGCTACCCCACCAATTTGAGTCGAAACTCCACAAAACGGGGTTTAGTCTTCCTCGCAGACAAAGAGACATCGCACATTGCTATTCTAAATCACAAAGATGATCGTCATGATCAACGAGAAGTGTCAGTTACATTAAGCTAGTAAATATATGAGTTTAGCTTCATGTCCCATAACCACTTGCTTAACTTAAATATTTATGAACAAACTATAGATTTGCACTAGAAAATTGTCACAAGAGATTCAATCGAAAAAGTCCAAGAATTAACCGACAAAGTGAACGCAAGTGTTTCATACCACTTGTTTTACTAAGTCGTTTAATTAGATTTCTCATACGAGTGAGGTAAAGGTTTATATATACTAAAAGATTGGAAAACGGTTTTATAAACGAATTTGGTATTAAAATAATATTGAAATCGTTTGAGGAAAGAGTTTTGATATTTACTACTAGTATAGAAAACCTTTATATTTTTAAAGTGACAAATCACGAAGAAGATTGTAAGAACAATCAATCACTAAAATTCACATCCGAAAACGTGAATAAAATCCAAAGAAATCGATATCAAATCCATCAAAGTGGATATATCTAAAATTCCCAAAGAAAATGTCATCAAAGTCGATAATAAATGACAACAACAAAATGGAGACAACACAAATCGATTAAAGTTGGAAATTCAAACGAATTAGCAATATAGGCTAATTTGGCAAATAGTAGCAGGTCGGTCGACCGGGCTCCCTGAGTCGGTCGACCGAACCAGAGGTTGGAAGTGCTCGGGGCACCAGGTCGGTCGACCGGCCCAGGGGCCTCGGTCGGCCGAAGCCTGTAACCAGCACTGCCAAACAGAGGCAGGAAGTGCCTGGACTACAGGTCGGTCGACTGGCCCAGGGGGCTCGGTCGGCCGAACCTGTATGCTTGCACTTCCTACCCTATTTCAAAAGAGGTGCAACTCTCGATCAAATTGCAAACGCACGAGCAACGGCGCTAAGGGTTTATGCCAATTGACTACCCGACCCTATATGCTCCTCGATGCATCACCAAAAACATGTTCAAACATCAAAGTTAGGATTTTTAACGAATTGAACTCAAAACACTAAAAATTGGAATATTCACAAAAGCAATCCAAATCAAAATCAAATGCACATGAATAAGTGTTAGGAATTCATACCTAACAATCGAAGTTAATTCATAGACTTAGATGTGAGATTAAAAATCTCACCTTTTTACAAAATCAAACAAGAAGAAGCTTGAAAGCAAATGGAGAATCAACCTCTCTTCAACACAACCCAAATGAGCTTGAATCTATGCTCAAAACAAGGACATTCCCAAAATTAGGTTTAGGAATTTCTAAAATTGGTAAGAGAATAAGTTGGAGAAGAAGAAGAGAATGCTTACCAATGGGTTCTCTTGAATTTGGAGCTAGGAATTGGATTTGCAAGAGGAACTAGGGTTTTGGAGTTTGAATTTCCAATCTCACCCACCATTAATGCCTTAGAACTGAAAAGAGAAGAGAATGAGGGTGAGTGGGGAAGAGTGGCTCAGATTTGAGCATAAGTTTACATAGGGCTGAGCCCAAAACCAAACCCAAAGTGAAAAGTAGCAAAAATCAACTTTCTCCAAACATATCGAAGCTTATACTCAAAAAGGTCGCAAACGGAATTTTAAACTCAATGGGAGTGGTCCCGAGTCCTAATTCGACCGTATGCAAAAAGTAGCTTTTCGGACTAAATTCCGAGTATCGATTAAATATTTAAATATAAAAATCGACAAATATGCGGGTTGTTACAGTATACATAAGCTTCAAGTGTTTATAGTGTTTGAGATCCCTTGGAAGAACTTATTTTGATGAACTTCTCTTGCTTTAAGGGCGGATATTCGAGATCCCCTTGGGACTCTTATATCATCCACTTACATTCAAAAGAACCATGACAGAGTTAATTGAAAACTATCGATTGTTTGTTCGTAGAGACCAGGATCAGATAAGTTATCCAAAAACCATTTCGAACTAGCATAAGCATTTAAATTAAAGGTATCTTGAAGATGATAGATATTAAAGATGGAGTTCTTTGAAGTGCAAGGCCTACTTGCCACTAACCCTTAGGGTGATTCCAAAAAAGAAGTAGTAGAAGTAGTGCCTTCGGTTTGTTCATATCATGAACAACTTTTATGGATGAATGTCGGCATTGCATTGTGGCCTAGGGGAAGTGTTGGCACTCCAAGTAGGATTTACTAAAAAGTTAAAACATAGCCTCGAGTCTTACATACGTTAGTGACTAGAACAAGGGATATGCCACATGGCTATATGGTTTGCTATCATTATAATACGATTATCACTAGTATCTAGATTGATATTTACCAATTATGATGATGTGTGCTCGGAAATGGTTTTTTAAGTTGGCAGTTGGGATGATCATCATATTCTGTACCATTAAGTAGTGGGTTAGGCTAGCTTTCCATGCAGGGATTGCATGGTATGTAACCTCGGTACATTATATCTTGAGATATATTATGACGTGCGGTACCCCAGTAGCCATGTCATTGATGGAATCCATTTTCCAATAAGTGCCTTACAAACTTAGTTATATGCTAAATATGCTATTGAATGCAATTAATATAACCATTCCGACTATGTTATATATTATTTTTCAAACCTAGACATTATTATAATATCACTAGATTTCCTATTAGAAATTGTTTGGTTATTTAAACCTATCCTTGTTTATTTGCGGCATAGTCTTACGAGATAACATTATTTTTGAAGGGTTTTATAAATACAAAATCCATATGATTTGATTTTATCACATTTCTTCACCAGAATGATCTAGGTGTTATTTTCTTATAATGCTCGGTCAACCCTGAGTATATTTCTTGATTTATCTATGGAAACTTGGAGCTTCAGGAGATGAGCTGGATGCCTCTAGAATCTGTTCACGTATATTAATTTTACTGTATTACTTTGTTGTATTTGTTAGAATTTGTAAGGATAGGCTGTTATAATTGTCCAAACTAATGATAGGTTAGTTTACTCCGATTATTATATGTATACAAAGTTTCCTTTCAGTAAAGATCAATTGGATATTATGTATTACTTTTCACGACGTGAGATTCTTTTCTTTCTTTCACTCAAATAATCTATTTTCTTGGATTTTTGACACATGAGTATCATGGACGTATTATTATGGACTTTTGAGGGTTAAAAAAGTGGTTTGTCACATGTAGCTTCCAGGATAAATTCATATGTTCAAACATGTAGAGGTAGATCTCGGCATTCAACTGCAATAAAAGGCATTAAAGATGCCAAAAAGCATATAGGATGTGCAGTATCTAATTTTTTATTTTAACCATATTGCCCATGATGTTGTAACTAGTTCTTGTTATCAAATAATGGTTGTCGTCACTGTAGAAACTGGTGGTGGATTTAAAGCACCCACCCTGAGTGAACTTTTGATAACATATTTAGATTTAGAGTGCGCAAAAATCAAATAACGTATTAATGCTTGCTCCAATTTTTGGGGTGAGTATGTTTGCACCTTGATGTGTAACAATTGGAGCACACAAAATAAAAGAAAAATAAAAAAAATACTTGTGTACTCTATCCAAGAAGCTGTCTTTCTCTACCCAAGAAGCTGTCTTTCTTATATCTATAGATGCTACCAAATAATTTCAAAGTACTGAGTATGTTTTTGGTTAGTGGATAATATTATTAATTTTATTAAAGAAGATAGAATTATGCAAATAGTAATTGATAATGGATCAAATTATAATGCTGTTGGTCAACTACTAGTTGAAAAGGAAGAAAAATTTATTGGACACCATTTACATCAAAGTACATCAATTTGATTCTAAAAGATATTTTAAAAGAAGCCAAGGTAAGAATTATTATCTTAAATTGTTAGTCAATAACAGGATTCATGTTCAATCATGGTTAGTTACTTACCATAATAAGAAAAGAAACCAACAATAAAGAATTGTTTCGGCCAGTAGTAACCATGTTTGCTAATCACTTTGTTGCATTAGAATCCATATACAAGCATAATGATAATTTAAGAAGAATGATTTATTTGAGGGAGTAGAACACAAAGATTCCAAAACTTGGTCCTAAATATTAAAAAAAATTCTTATCCATAACTTGGTTCACAATGATAAAATTTTTGTTAACATTGGAGCAGTTATCCTCATATTTGATTCACATGTAAAAATTTAAGAATGGTGAATGTAAGGACCCGATTCTTCGTCTTTCGAAAATTCAACATCGATACTCACTTTATCGAATGTCGAGCAATCGAACGACGGAAAACCGAACACTTAGGGTTTTAAGAAAAAGAAAAGGTAGAAGAAGAAGAGAGAAAACAACAGAAAGTAGAAAATAGAGCGGAAAGAAAACAACAGAACAACATCAGAATCTCACAATTCGCAGCGGAACAACATATAATAATAAATGAATAATCTTTAAACAAAGAACTATATCAGTTATTACATTTCATACATTACATTTCATTTCATCAGAGTGTACAATAACAACAATAACAAACAGCGGAAAAGAAGTACTATACTAATAATACGCCATGCCATCCAGCTTGCCTCCAGCAACTCCAGAATATCCAGAATATCCTGATAAACCTAACTCTTGACTGCCTGTGTGGAAATTGGTGGGCACCCAGAGTTTAGGAAGGAAAACAATAAACTCCGAGTCAGCCATGTGACTGGTGTGAGAATTCAAAACAGTTTATTTATCTTTAAAATCAAAATAGAAGAATATTTTTAAAGTCAATTCGCAATGCTTTAAAAAATGAGACTACATAAGGCCTCCCGCACACACACACAATGCAAACGCAGAATCGGAGGAGATTTCTCCTTATGATAGTCAAAGATGCTTGATACGCATTTAAAAGAACATTTTATATTATTACTAGTGCATAGTGTAGGAAAAATTTATTTCGAAAGTAGAATATAAATCTTAGCCAGCATAGACATTCCGAACTATGCCTACTATAGCTACCATCCAAACAGTGGGGCGCCACCATAAGTGAATGATAGGTTCTACAACTAATACCGTACAAGATCATATTGTTTCTTTGGATTTCCAACGAATGATCAGGCCAAGGAACTTCCCATTGCCACATGAGAATGCCTCTGGATGGACGTCCCCGAGAACCAAACCGGATCTCTACCAACACAAGGCTGGGTTACCCCTAACTGAGTAACAACTGACCGAATATGCCATCCCCCAGTCCTTTGGGACCTTTCGCCGAGCGCTCGTAATCAATTCACACAATCATAAAGTGTTTTCAACATGAGTAAGTATCTGGGCTCCATACCATGATACCACCCATTTCTAGAAGGAAATGCACATATCCTAAAGGGCGCTACCCCTCATAACCTTGCTGCATCTTTCCTGTTTTGACCATTCCCGGGGTGTGAGGCTCGACGAAGTCACGTCCACAAAAACATACTTTATACAGAAGCCATGCTTTGGGTCAACAAATGAACATAGAAATGATCACCAAGATAGACGATCAAATAAATGATCCTATCACAAATAATCAACACAATGATCATTTACAACAACACTCAGCATGTCACATTACCAAATTGGGAATATATCGCTGATAACATTCAGCTACATAACCTCTGAGCTCGTACGTCTCAGAGAAGGGTGTTAAGCTAAAAGAATAAATTCTCCGCCACCAACAGAAATATATTTGAAAGAAATCGGCTTTATATCTCAATTTGTAATGTCAGACATACAATCCATACAAGTCTGTTCCGGGCTCGAACAGAACCGAAGGCACTTCTCACGAAGCCCTTGCAATCCGGGTATTCACAATCCCGATCGAACTTCCCATCACTTAGGGAATCTCTATACCAGGAGCTACCCAGTGCAGAGACAATCGATAGGTCATCCTATCGCTTTCGCAAATATCCGGTCTTCAACACCGGTCATCAATGCTATCCATTACGTCGTATCACTATTCGGAATGGGTAATCCGAATAACGAGCGCAATAATTTAAAAATAAGTGTAGCATTCAAATTCAGCAAATCACAACAAATACCTTTCAAAGGTAAATATTGATAGTCGGTTATTGAACTATCAATGGATATGCACAACATCATCAGATTCCAAATAATTTTCCAAATTATTTAATTCCCAAAGATATCTTTACTAGATATATAGTTTTCACACTTCAAAAATAAATCAATATTTATTTTTAAACAAATTCCCCTTTTTATAAATTCCTTAGTGAATTTATATTTCACAATATCTATGAATATACGATTTCATTTATTCAATTTCAATTTATCTTCAAAAAGATAAATTCTCAAAATATTCACATTATATTGGAAAACATTTCCATACTTATTTATTCATAAGTAATTCATGAATTTTATTTATTTTCAACACTTGGAAAATATTCAATATACATAAATCGAGATTAAGTATATATTTCATTCTTTAAGGAAATCATTCTCTTAAACATATTTACTTGGGCCAAAACGAATGTTGCGTAAAACATCGTTACGACATCCCAAAATCACTAGTATAGGGATTCGAAATTAAAATAGATATATAAATCCCAATACTATACAAAACATTTCCTTTCGGAAATCATTTACTATAACAATAGTGCTATAGTCCACCATTTCCTTTTATTTCTCGAAAACATCTATTTCAACAATAAATGTTGAAATCTACGATTTCGAATCTCAACACATTTTAAAACATCGTTAGATCGTTTTAATTCTATTTAAAACATCACATTCAAAACAATTTCTTTAACATATTATTCAATATTCAAAAACGTGAATATACTACGTTAACAATTTTCATCCTTTTATACATTTCATTTTAAAGGATTATTCACAGTCAAAAATGTGAATATAACTCCATTAATAGGTTTCAACAATTTTCTTCTTAAAATAAGTCGTTTGCGAATTTATAAAACAACGTTTTTAAATTCCATTTCTATTTATTTTATAACATCTTTCTTTATAAATTTTCTTTATTAACCTATTCACTTTATATCTCAATTATGAACCAAAATTCCATATTATAAGTTAAATACTTATAAAACGATTATTTTACAAAATCGTTCCTTTTAAGACTTTCTAAATTATAAATCTTATAACTTATAAGATTCATTTATTTATCAAAAATCCATTCTTCAATTAACTTTTCAAATTTTATAAACCTACTGCTTATAAAATTCCATTTATAACTTCACCGTTTATAATTCTATAAATTTCATTCACTTATAAAATTCATTCACAATTCATTCTAACACTTATAAAAACTCGTTTTATAACTCAAATATTTTTAATTTATAAATTATCAATTTATAAATCTTTTTATATAAATCAATTTATATTATTATTTTAAAACATCTTTAATCTCCTTTATAATTTCATCATTTTGATTCATAAAATAATTAAATTTTTATAAATCCTATATTTTCAACTTTTCATAATAAATTCAAAAATCCCAATTAAACTATTTTATAAAATCATTAACCTCATATTTTCAAAAATCAACCTTTAACTATATTTCTCAAAAATCATGATTTTTATAACATTAAAAATTATACTTTTATTTATTTAAAATGGATAAATTCCGAAAAATATTTTATAACCGTATACTTACAAAAATCACTTTGAAATCCCTTTTTAAAATTCCAAAATTTGGTCCAATGATGCTACATACCAAATAGCCAATCACGACAACAACGATATCATATATCGATATGATAATCAGCGAATATCAAAATATCTGAAATCAAATAAATACTGTTGAGGAATCCAGTTGGATCCCTCCAACCTGTTTTCCTGCATCCACAAACATTAGCACAATACCAATTTCGCTCCAGTACGAAATTATCGCGGTATATGGGATTTAAAATATTATCCGCTTAATAGACGGCGCAATAGGGTCTCATCCGCTATAAAAATGCGGGAAATCAATAACTCCAATATATACATATGCCAATATATATATATTGCTATTATATATAATACCAATTTCACTGGTTATGAAATATTCGCGGTATATGTTTTTAATAAATAACATCCGCTTACTAACGGCGCATAATGTCTATTTTAACAATCAATAGATAACAATCATCATTTAAACATGCATTCAAATATTTTAAATCTAACTATTTAAAATAAAATTGAAACTGATTCGATTGAGTGAGAAGTTCTCACCTTGATTTTAATTTCGTTTTAGCGATTTATTTCGAATAAAATTAAACGGACGTTTAATTTTACACGAAATTTTCACTAACTCCAAACGACTCCAATCCAATTTCATCGCGTAGTGCTCGAACATACGATTCCAACGCAACTGGTTTCGCGTGTTTTCGACCTCGTATGAAAAAGATATGAATATTTAAAGTTTACACGAATTTTTTTATAAAAATTACAACATAAAATTCCTTTTTAAACCTAACTTTTATTCATAACCGTAACTTCCAAACCCATAGCTTCATGATTAGGTTTTGATTTTGCTCCACTAATACTCGATGAAAATTTGATCAGCAACTTACAATACGAAGCTCCAAACCCCCTCTACCTTCGCCCACCACCATAGCGAGCTCGACCCCCTGATGTATCTCGAAAACCGTGCGCAATCTCCAGGCCGTCGGCCCCCCTATCTCCCTCCACGCGACGCTAAACTCCATCATATCCGTATGGATCTGAAGCCCTCGACGTTAGCTACAACTTTGCAGTTGAGTGTTTCAAGAATCGATTCACGGATTTGAAGAGATTTGGGGAAGAAGGTCGCGTGTTTTTGGCCGTTCAATTGATGGTGGCGGCTGCATTTAGGGTTTAGGTTTATAATTTTTTTTTTAAATTTACGAAGGGTGTTGGTCTAATTATAGGAAAACGAACGACACTATTCATCCGGGAATTCCGAACTCCGATTCACGCGCCGTAACCAGCGTTTCTAGGGTTTACCCCGCGTTCCGGACACAATGGAACATGTTTCGAAAGCTAATTCGGTCATATGTGCGAGTTATGGCAATAAACGTTCAATTTAAATTAAACCGATTTAAACGATTTCCTAGGCGTTTTAATTTGTACCGGACAAACGGTAAATCCAATTGACACGAAATTTGAAACTATACAATAATATCACATTACGGATCCGATGAAACTGGTTTCATCGAAATCCGAGACTTTTTGAAAAATGACTATTTTAACTCGCTAAATTAATATTAAAAATAATTTGATGCGTTTCGAGCTGCCACGATCAAACGATAGCTCCGATTGATACGAAAATTGAAATCCGGTAATAACTAACTATTACGGATCCAATGGAACTAGTATCGTCCAATTCTGATACTGTTCAAAAATTGACTATTTTCACTAGTCGATTTAAATATTAAAATATTCAATTTTCACAAATTAACTTTTAATTCGATTTTAAAAGTTCTAAAATATCGTTCTAACTCCAATATGATAAAATAAAATTTTACAAATCATTTTCAATCATATTTAACTCAATTTTCAATTATTTCCATAATTTAACATATTAAATTATCGATTTAATTATTCAATTAAATCCAATTATTCGAATTAAAATTTATTCGACTTATAAATTCACTTATTAATATTTAAAATTAATTAAATATTCAAATTTTAATTACTAAAATTTCTGGATCGTTACAATCTTCCCCCCTTAAAAGAATTTCGTCCTCGAAATTATTAAGTAAGAAAAGTTACAGAATCTATTAATTTTCCCAAAATCCATAGTTAAATTTCTTACAATACTTTACTAAGTTTTCAAATCATACTTAGTTATCTTTTCAAAAACAACTACTATTGTTTAACTTTCAATTCCAAAATAAAAGTTATAGTTTTCAAAATTTTCCAATTTTCTTAAATTTTTTCTAACGCCTTAAATTTTCGGAAAAATTCGCCATAGTCTCCTTTGCGCGGCTCGATCCGAAAAAAAAAAACGACAGTATATATATCACAAATATACATCTCATCAAGTAATGAGGCATCCCGAATGGAAAAAGTATAAAAGTACGATATGTAATCCGAGATATGTACCTTATATTTTATTAGCAAGCATATACGGCTAATATAGCGCGAAAGCGAGCTCTAAATGCGAAGCAAACGCGATCCGAACCTACTAAACACTCAACAAACAACATGAGAAACTTGTATATATGCAATAGTATCAATATACAACATATAGCAACATAATAACTATACATGCCAACATAGCAAATGAAAACAAACAACAAATGCAAACATCAACCAGCTAACATCCAATTAGCATTCATAACCAATAAATATTCATTCTTATTCTCATTAATATTCAATAAATTGGTTTTCAATTTAAATCACATTTGATTCATTAACAGTGGATGATTTTACTAACATTCTTTTTCACTTAGTTTATATTCACTAATTTATATTCTAGTTGGTTCACTTCCAATTCAAATTCAATTTTATTTAAGATTCACTTAACTTCCAATTTGATTTCAATTACTTTAGCTTCCAATTAATTCAATTTCATTAATACTTAATGAATTATATACAATCAATCAACTAACAATCATATAGATTTTAATGAATTAACACTTACATTCATTATTTCATATCAACTTAATTCACATTTAATTGATTAACATTCAATCCATTAATTCAATTCAATTCAATTTCTAAAGTAAATTTCCATTTAACTTTAAATTCATTTTTTTTATTTCAACTCATATTTATAAAATATTCATATAGTTTCACTTCTTATATGTATAAGTTTATTTTACAATTGTAAATCACTTTAATTATAATTCAATTCTTATAATTCATTTGCTTATACAATTACTCTTTTATTTAGATTATTCAAACAACTAAACAATCCACTTATATACTTTAATAATTCTAAAAAATTATTTCTTTATATATAAAATATACTCAAGGTAAAATTATTTCATTTACCCAATTTAAAACAATATTGTGTCGAATTGTTCTATTCAAATGTTTATAAACCCCTTCGGCATAGTTGTCCAGACCGTGCTGACGAAGGTTCATATACCACTCAACAAACCAATCACCACAATATAAAACAATTTTTATATATTCACTAACAAATACGCTCTCATAGCTATTATTACACTCAAACTCATTCTAGAGTACTACCGACTCTATCTCTAATGAGTATACCCGACAGAACCATGGTTGTCGCTTAACCAACAGCTCTGATACAGATGTAAGGACCCGATTCTTCGTCTTTCGAAAATTCAACATCGATACTCACTTTATCGACTGTCGAGCAATCGAACGACGGAAAACCGAACACTTAGGGTTTTAAGAAAAAGAAAAAGTAGAAGAAGAAGAGAGAAAACAACAGAACAACATCAGAATCTCACAATTCGCAGCGGAACAACATATAATAATAAATGAATAATCTTTAAACAAAGAACTATATCAGTTATTACATTTCATACATTACATTTCATTTCATCAGAGTGTACAACAACAACAACAACAACAAACAGCGGAAAAGAAGTACTATACTAATAATACGCCATGCCATCCAGCTTGCCTCCAGCAACTCCAGAATATCCAGAATATCCTGATAAACCTAACTCTTGACTGCCCGCGTGGAAATTGGTGGGCACCCAGAGTTTAGGAAGGAAAACAATAAACTCCGAGTCAGTCATGTGACTGGTGTGAGAATTCAAAACAGTTTATTTATCTTTAAAATCAAAATAGAAGAATATTTTTAAAGTCAATTCGCAATGCTTTTAAAAATGAGACTACCATAAGGCCTCCCGCACACACACACAATGCAAACGCAGAATCGGAGGAGATTTCTCCTTATGATAGTCAAAGATGCTTGATACGCATTTAAAAGAACATTTTGTATTATTACTAGTTCATAGTGTAGGAAAAATTTATTTCGAAAGTAGAATATAAATCTTAGCCAGCATAGACATTCCGAACTATGCCTACTATAGCTACCATCCAAACAGTGGGGCGCCACCATAAGTGAATGATAGGTTCTATAACTAATACCGTACAAGATTGTATTGTTTCTTTGGATTTCCAACGAATGATCAGGCCAAGGAACTTCCCATTGCCACATGAGAACGCCTTTGGATGGACGTCCCCGAGAACCAAACCGGATCTCTACCAACACAAGGCCGGGTTACCCCTAACTGAGTAACAACTGACCGAATATGCCTTCCCCCGGTCCTTTGGGACCTTTCACCGAGCGCTCGTAATCAATTCACACAATCATAAAGTGTTTTCAACATGAGTAAGTATCTGGGCTCCATACCATGATACCACCCTTTTCCAGAAGGAAATGCACATATCCTAAAGGGCGCTACTCCTCATAACCTTGCTGCATCTTTCCTGTTTTGACCATTCCCGGGGTGTGAGGCTCGACGAAGTCATGTCCACAAAAACATACTTTATACAAAAGCCATGCTTTGGGTGAACAAATGATCATAGAAATGATCACCAAGATAGACGATCAAATAAATGATCCTATCACAAATAATCAACACAATGATCATTTACAGCAACACTCAGCATGTCACATTACCAAATTGGGAATATATCGCTGATAACATTCAACTACATAACCTCTGAGCTCGTACGTCTCAGAGAAGGGTGTTAAGCTAAAAGAATAAATTCTCCGCCACCAACAGAAATATATTTGAAAGAAATCGGCTTTATATCTCAATTTGTAATGTCAGACATACAATCCATACAAGTCTGTTCCGGGCTCGAACAGAACCGAAGGCACTTCTCACGAAGCCCTTGCAATCCGGGTATTCACAATCCCGATCGAACTTCCCATCACTTAGGAAATCTCTATACCAGGAGCTACCCAGTGCAGAGACAATCGATAGGTCATCCTATCGCTTTCGCAAATATCCGGTCTTCGACACCGGTCATCAATGCTATCCATTACGTCGTATCACTATTCGGAATGGGTAATCCGAATAACGAGCGCAATAATTTAAAAATAAGTGTAGCATTCAAATTCAGCAAATCACAACAAATACCTTTCAAAGGTAAATATTGATAGTCGGTTATTGAAATATCAATGGATATGCACAACATCATCAGATTCCAAATAATTTTCCAAATTATTTAATTCCCAAAGATATCTTTACTAGATATATAGTTTTCACACTTCAAAAATAAATCAATAATTATTTTTAAACAAATTCCCCTTTTTATAAATTCCTTAGTGAATTTATATTTCACAATATCTATGAATATACGATTTCATTTATTCAATTTCAATTTATCTTCAAAAAGGTAAATTCTCAAAATATTCACTTTATATTGGAAAACATTTCCATACTTATTTATTCATAAGTAATTCACGAATTTTATTTATTTTCAACACTTGGAAAATATTCAATATACTTAAATCGAGATTAAGTATATATTTCATTCTTTAAGGAAATCATTCTCTTAAACATATTTACTTGGGCCAAAACGAATGTTGCGTAAAACATCGTTACGACAACCCAAAATCACTAGTATAGGGATTCGAAATTAAAATAGATATATAAATCCCAATACTATACAAAACATTTCCTTTCGGAAATCATTTACTATAACAATAGTGCTATAGTCCACCATTTCCTTTTATTTCTCGAAAACATCTATTTCAACAATAAATGTTGAAATCTATGATTTCGAATCTCAACACATTTTAAAACATCGTTAGATCGTTTTAATTCTATTTAAAACATCACATTCAAAACAATTTCTTTAACATATTATTCACTATTCAAAAACGTGAATATACTACGTTAACAATTTTCATCCTTTTATACATTTCATTTTAAAGGATTATTCACAGTCAAAAATGTTAATATAACTCCATTAATAGGTTTCAACAATTTTCTTCTTAAAATAAGTCGTTTGCGAATTTATAAAACAACGTTTATAAATTCCATTTCTATTTATTTTATAACATCTTTCTTTATAAATTTTCTTTATTAACCTATTCACTTTATATCTCAATTATGAACCAAAAGTCCACATTATAAGTTAAATACTTATAAAACGATTATTTTACAAAATCGTTCCTTTTAAGACTTTCTAAATTATAAATCTTATAACTTATAAGATTCATTTATTTATCAAAAATCCATTCTTCAATTAACTTTTCAAATTTTATAAACCTGCTGCTTATAAAATTCCATTTATAACTTCACCGTTTATAATTCTATAAATTTCATTCACTTATAAAATTCATTCACAATTCATTCTAACACTTATAAAAACTCGTTTTGTAACTCAAATATTTTTAATTTATAAATTATCAATTTATAAATCTTTTTATATAAATCAATTTATATTATTATTTTAAAACATCTTTAATCTCCTTTATAATTTCATTATTTTGATTCATAAAATAATTAAATTTTTATAAATCCTATATTTTCAACTTTTCATAATAAATTCAAAAATCCTGATTAAACTATTTTACAAAATCATTAACCTCATATTTTCAAAAATCAACCTTTAACTATATTTCTCAAAAATCATGATTTTTATAACATTAAAAATTATACGTTTATTTATTTAACATGGATAAATTCCGAAAAATATTTTATAAACGTATACTTTCAAAAATCACTTTGAAATCCCTTTTTAAAATTCCAAAATTTGGTCCAATGATGCTACATACCAAATAGCCAATCACGACAACAACGATATCATACATCGATATGATAATCAACGAATATCAAAATATCTGAAATCAAATAAATACTGTTGAGGAATCCAGTTGGATCCCTCCAACCTGTTTTCCTGCATCCACAAACATTAGCACAATACCAATTTCGCTCCAGTACGAAATTATCGCGGTATATGCGATTTAAAATATTATCCGCTTAATAGACGGCGCAATAGGGTCTCATCCGCTATAAAAATGCGGGAAATCAATAACTCCAATATATACATATGCCAATATATATATATTGCTATTATATATAATACCAATTTCACTGTTTATGAAATATTCGCGGTATATGTTTTTAATAAATAACATCCGCTTACTAACGGCGCATAATGTCTATTTTAATAATCAATAGATAACAGTCATCATTTAAACATGCATTCAAATATTTTAAATCTAACTATTTAAAATAAAATCGAAACTGATTCGATTGAGTGAGAAGTTCTCACCTTGATTTTAATTTCGTTTTAGTGATTTATTTCGAATAAAATTAAACGGACGTTTAATTTTACACGAAATTTTCACTAACTCCAAACGACTCCAATCCAATTTCATCGCGTAGTGCTCGTCCATACGATTCCAACGCAACTAGTTTCGCGCGTTTTCGACCTCGTATGAAAAAGATATGAATATATAAAGTTTACACGAATTTTTTTATAAAAATTACAACATAAAATTCCTTTTTAAACCTAACTTTTATTCATAGCCGTAACTTCCAAACCCATAGCTTCATGATTAGGTTTTGATTTTGCTCCACCAATACTCGATGAAAATTTGATCAGCAACTTGCAATACGAAGCTCCAAACCCCCTCTACCTTCGCCCACCACCATAGCGAGCTCGGCCCCCTGATGTATCTCGAAAACCGTGCGCAAGCCCCAGGCCGTCGGCCCCCCTATCTCCCTCCACGCGACGCTAAACTCCATCATATCCGTATGGATCTGAAGCCCTCGACGTTAGCTACAACTTTGCAGTTGAGTGTTTCAAGAATCGATTCACGGATTTGAAGAGATTTGGGGAAGAAGGTTGCGTGTTTCTAGCCGTTCAATTGATGGTGGCGGCTGCGTTTAGGGTTTAGGTTTATATATTTTTTTTAATTTATGAAGGGTGTTGGTCTATTTATAGGAAAACGAACGACACTATTCATTCGGGAATTCCGAACTCCGATTCACGCGCCGTAACCAGCGTTTCTAGGGTTTACCCCACGTTCTGGACACAATGGAACAGGTTTCGAAAGCTAATTCGGTCATCTGTGCGAGTTATGGCAATAAACGTTCAATTTAAATTAAACCGATTTAAACGATTTCCTAGGCGTTTTAATTTGTACCGGACAAACGGTAAATCTAATTGACACGAAATTTGAAACTATACAATAATATCACATTACGGATCCGATGAAACTGGTTTCGTCGAAATCCGAGACTTTTTGAAAAATGACTATTTTAACTCGCTAAATTAATATTAAAAATAATTCGATGCGTTTCGAGCTGCCACGATCAAACGATAGCTCCGATTGATACGAAAATTGAAATCCGGTAATAACTAACTATTACGGATCCAATGGAACTAGTTTCGTCCAATTCTGAGACTGTTCAAAAATTGACTATTTTCACTAGTCGATTTAAATATTAAAATATTCAATTTTCACAAATTAACTTTTAATTCGATTTTAAAAGTTCTAAAATATCGTTCTAACTCCAATATGATAAAATAAAATTTTACAAATCATTTTCAATCATATTTAACTCAATTTTCAATTATTTCCATAATTTAACATATTAAATTATCGATTTAATTATTCAATTAAATCCAATTATTCGAATTAAAATTTATTCGACTTATAAATTCACTTATTAATATTTAAAATTAATTAAATATTCAAATTTTAATTACTAAAATTTCTGGATCGTTACAGTGAACAATGATGATAAAACAAAGATGAGATATCTGTACGAAGTAGTGGATCGAGCGAAGGAATTCATTAAGAAAAATGCTGGTGCAAGGCAACATCAAAGACAGTGGAACATAATCGATAAAAGATGGGACAGAAAGTTTCATCAACCATTCATGCAGTAGTTCTTTTAGCTATTTCACAATTATACAAGTGCATATTATGTCGATTCTTCTTTGAACTATCTAATTTTTTTAGGTTATTTTATCAATCCCTATATTTAATATGGAGATAAAGCAACATATGATAATGAAGTTTTAAATGGATGGACAAATGTTCTTTAAAGAATGGCACCTGATATTATATTTCTATGCAAATTGAACTTTTGAAAGTGATAATGAAATATAGTACTCAACTACTCATAATTCTTCTTTAAATTATGAAATGGTAAACCAATAAATGTTGTGTAGGTGGAAAAATACGGATTGAAACTTGGTATGTTTGGTTTCACAGAAGAAAAACAAGAAGTTAAGTCGTATCTTCCAAGTGTATGGTGGTTAACAGTTGGCCGAGAAACTGCTCCAAATTTAACAAATTTAGCAATGCTTCCTAGTTAAACAGTTTCTCCTTCTAATCGTGAAACAAATTGGACAACATTTATGATAATTTATACAAAGTGTAACGACCCAGAATTTCAGTCATTTGAAATTCGTATATTTAATTAATTTTAAATATTTAAAGGTTAATTTTATAAGCTGAATGGATTTTATTTCAAATATCTAGATTTAATTGGATAATTTAATTGAGAATTTAATATTTGAAATTGCGTAAATAATTGAAAATTAGATTTAAGCGTGCGTGGCCGAGTGGGTTTAAGCGTGCGTGGTAACCTGGGTAGGGAGGAAGAAAAAGAGCACGGGCCTGATGTGGAGTTTGAATAATAGACCGCTGTGGTGATGGGAAGGTTAAAAATATAAAAAGACAATTGTAAATATTTATATATTAAATTCGTTCAAACCTTAAAACACTATAACTTTTCCATACACACGAAACAAATTACTTGGGTTCGTATGAATGAACACTACGCGATGGAGCTGGTTTGGAGTTGATTGAAGCTAATGTGAACTTTGGGTAAAATTAAATGCCTGTTTAATTTAATTCGAAATAAAACACTGAAACTGCGATTGGAATCAATGTGAGTACAACTCACTATTTCTGACTCACTAATATTTTTATATAAGTGAGAAATAATTTATTATATGATGATTGATGATTGTTTGGATGATATATGCTATATTGATTGGTATTTGGATATATACCTGCCTAGTGGAGCAGATCACCTTATACGTTCCCGTGTATGAGCGGATGATCCTTCGTACGCGCGTCTGCCTTGAAGCGGACATTGTACACATGTTCTATTATGTATATTTGTTGTAGATGACAAGTTGGAGGGATCAAACTGGATTCCTCACAAGTATTGATTTTTTTATAGATATTGTTATATATTCTGTTATCATATGATATATGATGTTTTGGATGCCATGATTGATGTATGTGGTGTTGTTGCAGCATTGGGCCTAATTTTTTATAATTTAAAAAATCTTGAAGTGATGATTTCTAAATTTAAAAGGATTTTAAAGTGATTTTGGAAATAAATGTTTTATTGATTTTTGAATTGTTAAAGGAATTGATTTATTTTAAATGATATCATTTTTAGGTTATAAAAATTATGATTTTTGTGAAATATAATCAGAATATGATTTTTGGAGTTATATAAGTCTTAATAACGATTTATAAATTATTAAAAGAATAATTTATTTAAATCAAATTTTTTGATTATTATATATGGTTTTATATATAATATTTATAAAATTGAATTTTTATAAATCAGAATGAAGGAATTATAAAGGAGTTTTATAACTGTTAAAATGAAGTTACAAATGAATCTTATAAGTGATTAAGATTTGTGAATTTGTGAAGTTATAAAAGAATGAAAATTGTAAATAAATAATTTATAAGGAATTAACTTATAAATTGGATTTTTGGTATATAATTGAGTTATAAATGGAATTGGTTAATAAAGGAATTTTGTGTATTGAAGTTTTATAAAATAAAATTATGAATTTATAAACATTGTTTATAAACCCAAAATTAATTGAATTTGATAAGTAAATATGAAAGCTTATTAAAGGAGATATATCCACGATTTTGGACGGAGGATAATCCTTTAATTAAAGGTGTAGAAGTATTGAATTTGGATAAGAGAACTATATTCACGATTTTGGACAGTGAATAATAAATTAAAGAAATGTATTGGGAAGTAATATTTTAAATGGAATAAAATGTCCTAAAGATGTTTTAAAATGCGTTAAGTATCGAAACCATAGATTTCAACATTCATTGTTGAAATAGACGTTTTTGAAAAGTATAAAGAAATGATGGACTGTAACACTGTTGTTATAGTAAATGATTTTCGAAAGGAAATGTTTTTGTATAGTATTGGGTATATATCTATCTTATTTTTGAATCCCTATACAAGTGATTTTGGATTGTCGTAACGATGTTTTATGCAGCTTTCGTTTTGACCCAAATAAATGTGTTTAAAAGAATATTTTCCTTAAAGAATAAAATATATACTTAATCATGATTTAAGTATATGCAATATTTCTAAATGTTGAAAATAAATTGATTCGTGAATTACTTATTATTAAATAAGTATTTGGGAATGTTTTCCAATATAGGAGTTGAAATGATTTTGAGAATATATCTTTTTAAGGATAATTTGAAGTTAACATTTTGCAAATGGTTTAATTAATAAAAGATTAATTAAAAAGGCCCGGTGATTGCATACGATGCTAAATATTTGTTTGTTTGTTTTGATAGTTAAATTACCAACTATCAAACTTGGCCAAATTTTAGTTCCTCGACTTGATGTGGGAACTATTTAGTCATACACTTAGTATGTAGCCTTCTGTGTAGGCTTGATTATCATTTGTGTTGAGGATGTTGATTCGTATAGTGCGGAATATTGCTCCAATCCATCGAGCTTCCTTCTTGGCCGGAAGGATAGCAAGTTGAAAGTTGGAGACGTGATAAGTCTATGAGACTTAGTAGCTGTGCGAGGTTGGGAAACGCTTTTGCGTTGTTGGTGCGAAGAGAACGGGATTAGATTTATCTGAAAACCACTTCGTACCAACATATATGCGACGATTGTGTAGGTTGCTTGTGATGATATTGATATTCTTGATTTTCACAGTGGGGGACTGCTTGTTGATCGTTTGGAGTTAAAATTCCAATATACATCCAGTAGCAGTGGTCTCTTCATTTATGAAATATCCAATGCGAGGACTATTCGCTACTAATCCTAGGGATTTCTCGACAGGATGTGGTAGGAAAGTACCTTCGGTTTGTGTAACGACCAGCCTTTTCGCACGGTTTAAATAAACGATAAACCACACACGTCAGACTTAAAGCATACAGAAGGGTGGATTGTTATGGGTAAAATAAGAAAACGTAGAGAAAGAAAAAAGGAAAATAGAATCTTACAGCGGAACGATAAAATATAATAATCAAATATACAGTTCATGAAGCTGTTTACAAAATATTCGATTATACTTATACAATACATATCAGAGTACACATACCAGAGAATAATAATTAATGCAGAGGAATTAAATGGTGTAGTGGAATAATATAGTAGATAATAATAATAATAATTCTTCGTCTTCGTCCTCTAGAATTAAGGCCTTTAAAACTTGAAATGCTCAGGCTGACCCGAGCGAATTAAAAAGACAAAACACTCGAGTCAGAACTAAAAGATCTTATGTAAGTTAAATCAACAAAAATAAATATGAGTAGAACGACGTCAGAGATGTTTACGGGATTTCACATCTCCTATCCAGTGTCTAACGTGAGTGCGGTAATTTAAGAGATGCTCGGGATTCACATCTCCTAAGGATCTGTTAAACTATTTACTATTTAGTAATATTTTGCTATTATAATAATGTCTATTGTAAAATAAACTTACTTTTAACTAACATTATGGAGTGACCGAATATTCCCCTTAACATGTAATAGTCCCAGTAGTCCATCCAATATCATAGTCCCTCCTGATTAGGAAGCGACCAGAGGATACCACAAGGGCTACAGGAGAAAACCAAACTCGTACAAAGCGCGATAGGGTATGTAACGACCCGTAAATTTTCGATAATTAAAATAGCTAATTTAATAAGATTTCGTGATTTGGTGTTAGAAAAAAATTTGTAAGTCGTTTGGAATAATAATAACTAGAATGAAATGCAACAAATTTATCTAGTTAATTATTTATGAATTGAATGAAATCTCAAATCAATTGAAATAATATGTAGTCAAAGGTAATTGATTCGAAGTAATATAGTAAACCGACTGATAATGAAATTTTATTTAAAATTCCAATATTGAAATCCGTCAAATATTAAACAATTAAATTGTTAAAATTTAATATTTGGAACTTATTGAATAACGGGTTTAATATGATATAAAAGGGATTTGTAAAATTTTATTTTATCATATTAAAGTTAGAATGATGTTGTAGAACTTTTAAAATCGAATTAAAAGTAAATTTGTGAAAATTGAATATTTTAATATTTAATTATCGACTGAAAAATAGCCAAATTTTGAACAGTCTCAGAATTGGACGAAACTAGTTCCATTGGATCCGTAATAGTTAGTTATTATCGGATTTCAATTTTCGTAGCAATCGGAGTTGTCGTTTGACCGTGGCAGCTCGAAACGCGTTGAAATTGTTTTAATATTAATTTGGCGAGTTAAAATAGTCATTTTTCAAACAGTCTCGGATTTCAACGAAACTAGTTTCATCGGATCCGTAATGTGATATTATTGTAAGGTTTCAAATTTCGTGTCAATCGGATTTACCGTTTGTCCGGGGCAAGCCAAAACGCATAGAAATTAGTTGAATCGGTTTAATTTAAATTTGATCGTTTATTATCGTAACTCGCGCATATGATCGAATTAGCCTCCGAAACCTATTCCATTGTGTCCAGAACGTGGGGTAAACCCTAGAAACGCCAGTCGGCACGCTTCGTTTGGAGTTCGGAAAATATCGATGAATAGTAAATTGGAAAAATTTCTATAAAAGGACCTTCACCCTTTCACTTTGCAAACCCTAATTTACTTCAGCCCTAGCCGCCATTTACTGAACCAATGGCCACGAAAATTCGAAACTTCTTCCTCATTTTCCTCTCAATCCATCAACAATTAGCAAAAACTCTCAACTGCAAAGTTGTAGAGGACATCAAGATCTAGCTATCCAACGGTGGAGATCGGAAACGGAGCCACGGATCGACGGCAAATCGAGATTGGACCTGCTGCGTTTTTCATGCAATTCGAGGCAGAGGGGGTGGCCGAGCTTCAGGCTATTGATGGTGAAGGTGGAGTAAGGCGGTGGCTTCGAAGTGGTGTAACCTGATCGTCTTCAAGTTGCTCGGTTTGGTCGTGAAAAATCGATGAAGATGGCGGCTGATGGGTTTGTTTCTTACGTTCAAACCTGGGCATTCAACGTGAAGAGGAAGAAGATGCAGCAACGGCTCAGATCTGAAGATGCAAAAATCGATGGCCTGGATGCAGTTGAGGGTTTGATATTTAAAATAAAAGCTGAAATTGTATATTTAAATTCGTATAAACTTTAAAATAGCATAACTTTTTCATACGAGGTCGAAAACGCACGAAACTTTTTGCGTTGGAATCGTTTTGTCAAGCACTACGCAATGGAGCTGGATTGGAATCATTTGGGGATAGTGAAAATTTCGGGTAAAATTAAACGTTCGTTTAATTTTATTCGAAATAAAGCGCTGGAACTACATTGAAATCAAGGTGAGTGTTTTATAACGCTCACACCGTACTAAATATCTTTATGCTAGTTAAATTTGATATTATGAAGTGTTATGATTTTATTTGTCGTTGTTTGGTAAAAATTTAATTGTCATATAGCTTGTCATTTGCATTAACCGTTGAAAAATTAAATTGACAGTTAAATTGAATTAAAATTGAATTGCGATTAAATTACCTGACATTGATAACTATGAAACTGCCATGAATTGTATTGTTTATTGGATGAGGTATTTTGATAGATGCTATTGGTTGATAATTTAATGTTTGGATGTTTATTTGCTTATATAGATCCTGTTATGCATACATATGATACTGAGATTTAATTTAAGTAATGTATACTCATCCCTGACATTTAATTGAAATAAATAATTACTTGGCCATAGGATAGGAAAATATATACGGACACCGAACTGGCTAAATTAATAATTTTTGAAATCGTCGATTTGAAATTTATTTGAATGTTTCGATTTAAGAGTGATAAATAGAAATCAATGTATAGAAATCGAATTTATCGAAAAATTGAGTTTGAAATGTTGAAATAAAATTTTGGTTAAAAGAAATTGTTGAATAAATTTAAGTGGAGACTTTGAGATTTGAAATTTGGATATGATTGAATTTCGGAAATTTATTTCTTTTAAAGATTGAACATTAAATTTGAGCTTTGAATATTACTAAGTAAAGTGGCATAAAAATGATATTTTGAAATGAGCTTGGAATTGAATCATATTTGAAATTTAGATATAAAATTTGAATATTGAAGGATAATTTTGTTAAGTGTTATAAATTGATATTTTGAAAATCCAGCTCTAAATCGATATAAATTGAAATTGAATTAATTGAAAGTGAATAAAATTTTTGAATAAATTTGAAGTCAAAGTTGACATTGGTTTGAATTGAAATCGAAATTGAATCGCTAGAATGGAAATTGGAATTGATTTGAATTGGGAAGTTATAATTGAAATGGATTGATTTTGAAGCTGTTTTAATTTGTTTTCCAAATTACTCTGTTATATAAACCATTTTGAATACTTAAACTATTTTAATCTATTTTAAATCTACTTAACCCAATTTAAATTATTTTAAACTAATTTATCTATTTTAAATCCATTTTAAAGATTTTAAGTGTTTTTAACTATTTTAATTATTTAAAACTACTTTTAAACTACTTAAAACTATTTTTCTAAAATCCTAAGCTGGGCAATAAGGTGAAATGTTTATATTTAAATCTTGAATTTAAATATAAAATCTGATATTTTGAAAGATACGATGATATTTGAATGGATTTGATTGTTGAAGCGAATATGATATTTTGATATCAATTATGAATCGATTTGAAATATAAAGAGCCAAAGGTGTAATAATACGTAGTTATTAAAGAGACCGGGATCGGATATGGACATACTCTCTGTCGATACCGAAAACCACTTTAATAACTATTATACGCGGAGTGATGATCCAGAATGAAGTGGATGGTTTGGTGAACGCGTTGACTGAAGAAAGAGAACGATTATTGGATGACCCCTGACATGACTAAAACAGGAGCCGCGCCGGGCCATTGAGGTTCGCCACCTCTAGCGGACACACTTCTTCGATACCATATCTATTACATTTGTGATGCGATTTGGGTGCACCCCTTGATTTGGGAGTGTTGTTTCGCGGTGTTGGGGTAGCTGCTGGCTATGCCCAACATCAGTCCGGATCACGCAACTACTAGTATCCTAGTTGGTATTGCCTCATGTACCTTGTCATACTGATTATCCTATTCGCGACCACTACGTTTTGATTTGTACCTTGAGTATATGGATTGCCCTCTGGTGACTTCCGGTTTTGGGGAAACTACGGTCTTGTATATGCTTTTGGGAATATAAAATGTGTTAAGGGGGATTATGGTAACGCCTTAACGCTATTTTGATACTTTATATTACTGATATGCATTATCTACTTAGCGTATATTACTACATAGTAGATAGTTTAACGGATCCTTGAGAGATGGAAAATCCCATAACATCTCTTAAGTTATTGCACGCACGTTGACACTGGATATGAGATGTCAAACCCCGTAAACATCTCTGACGCCGTTACACTCATATTTATTTACGATTGACTTAACTTACATAAGGATATTTAGTCCTGACTCGAGTGTTTGTCTTTTCATTACGCTCGGGTCAGTCCTGAGTTTTCAGTTTAGGTTGAAGATCATTTCCTTGGAGGACGGAGACGAAGATTTGGTATATTATCTACTACTATTATGTTCATTCCATTCCGCTGCATTGTTGTATGATATTTGTTGTGTATGTAACTCTGATAAATGTTGTATAATAATAATCAAATGTATTCATTTCAAATGTATTCATTTAATTAACAGCTTCATGAACTGTTATTTTATTATTATACTTTAGCCTTCCGCTGTGAGATTCTGTGTTGTTTCATTTCCTTTATTTCCCTTCCTTTTCTTTTCTTAATTATCCCAATAACTATCTGCCCTTTTAATGGTTTGGAATCGACATGTGTATTTGATCGTCGGTTTAAACTGTCCAAAAAGGCGGGTCGTTACAGTTGGTATCAGAGCTTTGGTTTAGCGATAAACCTTGGCTCTAGTGGGGAATAACTCATTGAAATAGAGGTAAACTATATGAATGAGTTGAGTGTATATGAGAGAGCGTACTTGTTATTTGATATAAAATGGTTTTATATTGTGTTAATTTGTTCCGTTGAGTGTTTATGAATTCTGGTTGATACTTGGGACGCCAAGGCGTCGATAGGAATTTCTAAACACTCGAATAGGACAAACCAACACAATATCGTTTTGGAATATATTTTTATATAAAGAATTATTTGAATATTTATTCATTTTGATTGAATTGATTGTTAGGAGATGATAATATTAGATTATTATCGTTATTGTTTGATCAGTCAATATTTACAACAATTTTAACAATGGATTTAGGAAAATGAAATCTTGTAAACACAATTGATAATGAATATAAATGAATTTTAACTTGGATTTGGGAATTTAAATTCCGGTGTTTGAAATTGACTTACAAGAATTTGAAAAATATAATATGAGTATTATATGATAGTATAATTGAGTTGAAATTGTTTTCGAAGGATTTTTTTTATGATAAGTGTTATATTCCCTACTCTTGACGCTAGAAAATGATTTCGGTGATGAGTGCACGCATCATCGGCGTTTATTTTCGAGAGTCCGAGTGGTGGAGACCACTTAATAGCTTGTCTAAACCTTGTTTTAATTCAACTTTTATTTTATTTTGTATTCTCTATAGTATGATTTGATATATAAATTATATAAGTATATATTATTTCAAAACTTGATTTGAAATGGAACCGGGATTGGAATTCTTAAGTCCTTTAATAATTAATGATTTTTTTTAAATGATTGAAATGAATTTAGACTTGAATCATTGAGGAACTTCTGAATTGTGAAATGAGTACTGAACCTAAGAGCTAAGTGAAAATATCAATTGAAGTAGAAATCCTTAGAATTAGGAAATTATGAACTTAAAATAAAATTGAAACTGTAAAACTCGCGTAGTATTAAATTTCATTCTATAGCATAGATATAACTTACCAAAATATTTAAGAAGTTCAAAAATGTTATATGAATTGTTAATTGGATAATATACAAGTATAGGTTTGAATAATGAAATATGCATTTAATTAATGGTTGCAAATATAAATAAAATTGTTAGTAAATAATTGGAATTTAAATTAACATTTAAAGGTGATTCACAATTATGTTAATATAAAATGGAAATACTATATGTGAATGTAAATGTGAAATTAAATTATAGTGAAATTTAAGTAATGACTTAAGAATTGATAAATTGAAAATTCAACTTTAAATGAAAGAAGTTGTATGTTGTTTAACTACATTCTATTTGCATAACTATAACTTACCAAATACTTAAAGGGTTTAAAAT
Organism: Allium cepa; assembly: GCA_030765085.1. Taxonomy (NCBI): domain Eukaryota; kingdom Viridiplantae; phylum Streptophyta; class Magnoliopsida; order Asparagales; family Amaryllidaceae; genus Allium; species Allium cepa. The sequence continues at coordinate 377,904,048 of CM060931.1, forward strand.
GCTAATAAGGATAAGTAGAGAAATAATATACCAGTGTGAGAGTGAAAAATAAAATGTAAAGATCTATTGATAGTTGTAAATATAAAAGAAATTTAAGCTGTAAAATGAATGATACATGCATAAGTGAATGAATAAAATTTAAACTTAATGAAATATAAAATTGGTAAATGGAAACTAATTAAATTTGAATATAACTAAATGTCAATAAACTTGGAAGTGTATGAAATTAAAATTGACTTGGAAATGTATAATTGATTTAGTGTAGATTTTGGATGGATGTTAATGTTTGATATGCATTGGTTGTTAGATGGATGATAATTGATTAAGTAGAATTCATTAGTGTTAATGGAATTGAATAAACGGAATAAAATTTTAAATAATTAAATTCAAATTGGGAGCAAATTGACTTGAATTAAAAATGTGAATGAAACAAACTTGAATAAATCGGAAACAAATTGAATGTAAACCCATTGCATGGATGAATAAGAAAATAGATGACTTTGTGTTTAAGATTGTTATTTAGAAAATTTGATGTTTTGTACTTTGAAATAATAAAAGCAAATTTTTGGGAAAAAAAAAATCCAACATTGTCCAATATATGCTGAAACGAAAACAACCATAACTTTTAAATGGCTGAACGGAATTCGACGATTTTGGACTTTTCGGAAAGCTTAGAAACTATAGCACAACTTTGTTTAGATAACTTGAGAAAATTCCTTCGTCTTCTTGGTTAAAAACTTGAATGTTACTCGCTGTCCTGTGTAAAAATAAGTAAAATCAGTAGTATACACCCTTAGTATTTTCGCCATATCTTTTGACTGGTTTATCGGATTTTGATGATCTTGCACTTTCTGGAAAGCTAAGAACTTAAGCTAAAATTTTTGTTTTAAGTGTTTTGTGTTTTGATGTCGTTTACAAGGTCGGAAATGTTGGTGAACGTCGCGGACCTGCGCAAACACTGCCCAGGCTGAAGCGTATCCCCTAAGTAAAACGGCCATAACTTTTGAGTGGATGATCCGAATTCGATGATTTTGGACATTCCAGAAAGCCTGAAATGAATGCAACAACTTTTGTTTAGATTCTATTGTCAAATTTTACCGTTTAGGCGACCTAAAGCTAAGATTTGTTTGCTGTCCAGAAATTGAAATCTCAGTTTTGAAGATAAATATGTTATATATATGTTGTGTAGGCTAAGTATAGCGGTCTATCTTTATATGGATGGTTCTAACTTAGTTATTGAGCATTTTAGTAGGTAGCAAAGGGGTTGCGCTTCGTGTGGAGCTCGCTTCTACGCTAAACGCATAATGTAAGTAAAATGCTAATAAATGCTAAATAAAAGGTACGCTTACGGTTTTATATGATATTGGTGATATTTATATGTTGTTTCCCCACATATGGGATGCCTCATCATTGAGATGAGATGTATATTTGTGATATATATGCTATTATTTTTCTTCCGATCGAGCCGCGCAAAGGAGACTCTGCCGAATTTTTCCGTAAATCCGGGTGTTAGAAAATTTTTCAAGTTTTAAAAAAAAATTATAACTTGTTGTGATTACTAACTTTTAAGGTTAGGGGGCCGTTTGAAGTAACTTAGTGGAAGTCTAGTAACGATTTATAAATGAAATTTCATTGTTTTATAAGTTGGTAACTTTGAATAAAAATATCAAATGTTGAATTCTATACTTAGTTCATTTTCCCTTCTTTTCCCTTTTCGGGGACGAAAAGTTTTGAGTGGGGGAGAGTGTAACGACCCGTAAATTTTCGATAATTAAAATAGCTAATTTAATAAGATTTCGTGATTTGGTGTTAGAAAAAAATTTGTAAGTCGTTTGGAATAATAATAACTAGAATGAAATGCAACAAATTTATCTAGTTAATTATTTATGAATTGAATGAAATCTCAAATCAATTGAAATAATATGTAGTCAAAGGTAATTGATTCGAAGTAATATAGTAAACCGACTGATAATGAAATTTTATTTAAAATTCCAATATTGAAATCCGTCAAATATTAAACAATTAAATTGTTAAAATTTAATATTTGGAACTTATTGAATAACGGGTTTAATATGATATAAAAGGGATTTGTAAAATTTTATTTTATCATATTAAAGTTAGAATGATGTTGTAGAACTTTTAAAATCGAATTAAAAGTAAATTTGTGAAAATTGAATATTTTAATATTTAATTATCGACTGAAAAATAGCCAAATTTTGAACAGTCTCAGAATTGGACGAAACTAGTTCCATTGGATCCGTAATAGTTAGTTATTATCGGATTTCAATTTTCGTAGCAATCGGAGTTGTCGTTTGACCGTGGCAGCTCGAAACGCGTTGAAATTGTTTTAATATTAATTTGGCGAGTTAAAATAGTCATTTTTCAAACAGTCTCGGATTTCAACGAAACTAGTTTCATCGGATCCGTAATGTGATATTATTGTAAGGTTTCAAATTTCGTGTCAATCGGATTTACCGTTTGTCCGGGGCAAGCCAAAACGCATAGAAATTAGTTGAATCGGTTTAATTTAAATTTGATCGTTTATTGTCGTAACTCGCGCATATGATCGAATTAGCCTCCGAAACCTATTCCATTGTGTCCGGAACGTGGGGTAAACCCTAGAAACGCCAGTCGGCACGCTTCGTTTGGAGTTCGGAAAATTTCGATGAATAGTAAATTGGAAAAATTTCTATAAAAGGACCTTCACCCTTTCACTTTGCAAACCCTAATTTACTTCAGCCCTAGCCGCCATTTACTGAACCAATGGCCACGAAAATTCGAAACTTCTTCCTCATTTTCCTCTCAATCCATCAACAATTAGCAAAAACTCTCAACTGCAAAGTTGTAGAGGACATCAAGATCTAGCTATCCAACGGTGGAGATCGGAAACGGAGCCACGGATCGACGGCAAATCGAGATTGGACCTGCTGCGTTTTTCATGCAATTCGAGGCAGAGGGGGTGGCCGAGCTTCAGGCTATTGATGGTGAAGGTGGAGTAAGGCGGTGGCTTCGAAGTGGCGTAACCTGATCGTCTTCAAGTTGCTCGGTTTGGTCGTGAAAAATCGATGAAGATGGCGGCTGATGGGTTTGTTTCTTACGTTCAAACCTGGGCATTCAACGTGAAGAGGAAGAAGATGCAGCAACGGCTCAGATCTGAAGATGCAAAAATCGATGGCCTGGATGCAGTTGAGGGTTTGATATTTAAAATAAAAGCTGAAATTGTATATTTAAATTCGTATAAACTTTAAAATAGCATAACTTTTTCATACGAGGTCGAAAACGCACGAAACTTTTTGCGTTGGAATCGTTTTGTCAAGCACTATGCAATGGAGCTGGATTGGAATCATTTGGGGATAGTGAAAATTTCGGGTAAAATTAAACGTTCGTTTAATTTTATTCGAAATAAAGCGCTGGAACTACATTGAAATCAAGGTGAGTGTTTTATAACGCTCACACCGTACTAAATATCTTTATGCTAGTTAAATTTGATATTATGAAGTGTTATGATTTTATTTGTCGTTGTTTGGTAAAAATTTAATTGTCATATAGCTTGTCATTTGCATTAACCGTTGAAAAATTAAATTGACAGTTAAATTGAATTAAAATTGAATTGCGATTAAATTACCTGACATTGATAACTATGAAACTGCCATGAATTGTATTGTTTATTGGATGAGGTATTTTGATAGATGCTATTGGTTGATAATTTAATGTTTGGATGTTTATTTGCTTATATAGATCCTGTTATGCATACATATGATACTGAGATTTAATTTAAGTAATGTATACTCATCCCTGACATTTAATTGAAATAAATAATTACTTGGCCATAGGATAGGAAAATATATACGGACACCGAACTGGCTAAATTAATAATTTTTGAAATCGTCGATTTGAAATTTATTTGAATGTTTCGATTTAAGAGTGATAAATAGAAATCAATGTATAGAAATCGAATTTATCGAAAAATTGAGTTTGAAATGTTGAAATAAAATTTTGGTTAAAAGAAATTGTTGAATAAATTTAAGTGGAGACTTTGAGATTTGAAATTTGGATATGATTGAATTTCGGAAATTTATTTCTTTTAAAGATTGAACATTAAATTTGAGCTTTGAATATTACTAAGTAAAGTGGCATAAAAATGATATTTTGAAATGAGCTTGGAATTGAATCATATTTGAAATTTAGATTTAAAATTTGAATATTGAAGGATAATTTGGTTAAGTGTTATAAATTGATATTTTGAAAATCCATCTCTAAATCGATATAAATTGAAATTGAATTAATTGAAAGTGAATAAAAATTTTGAATAAATTTGAAGTCAAAGTTGACATTGGTTTGAATTGAAATCGAAATTGAATCGCTAGAATGGAAATTGGAATTGATTTGAATTGGAAAGTTATAATTGAAATGGATTGATTTTGAAGCTGTTTTAATTTGTTTTCCAAATTACTCTGTTATATAAACCATTTTGAATACTTAAACTATTTTAATCTATTTTAAATCTACTTAACCCAATTTAAATTATTTTAAACTAATTTATCTATTTTAAATCCATTTTAAAGATTTTAAGTGTTTTTAACTATTTTAATTATTTAAAACTACTTTTAAACTACTTAAAACTATTTTTCTAAAATCCTAAGCTGGGCAATAAGGTGAAATGTTTATATTTAAATCTTGAATTTAAATATAAAATCTGATATTTTGAAAGATACGATGATATTTGAATGGATTTGATTGTTGAAGCGAATATGATATTTTGATATCAATTATGAATCGATTTGAAATATAAAGAGCCAAAGGTGTAATAATACGTAGTTATTAAAGAGACCGGGATCGGATATGGACATACTCTCTGTCGATACCGAAAACCACTCTAATAACTATTATACGCGGAGTGATGATCCAGAATGAAGTGGATGGTTTGGTGAACGCGTTGACTGAAGAAAGAGAACGATTATTGGATGACCCCTGACATGACTAAAACAGGAGCCGCGCCGGGCCATTGAGGTTCGCCACCTCTAGCGGACACACTTCTTCGATACCATATCTATTACATTTGTGATGCGATTTGGGTGCACCCCTTGATTTGGGAGTGTTGTTTCGCGGTGTTGGGGTAGCTGCTGGCTATGCCCAACATCAGTCCGGATCACGCAACTACTAGTATCCTAGTTGGTATTGCCTCATGTACCTTGTCATACTGATTATCCTATTCGCGACCACTACGTTTTGATTTGTACCTTGAGTATATGGATTGCCCTCTGGTGACTTCCGGTTTTGGGGAAACTACGGTCTTGTATATGCTTTTGGGAATATAAAATGTGTTAAGGGGGATTATGGTAACGCCTTAACGCTATTTTGATACTTTATATTACTGATTTGCATTGTCTACTTAGCGTATATTACTACATAGTAGATAGTTTAACGGATCCTTGAGAGATGAAAAATCCCATAACATCTCTTAAGTTATTGCACGCACGTTGACACTGGATATGAGATGTCAAACCCCGTAAACATCTCTGACGCCGTTACACTCATATTTATTTACGATTGACTTAACTTACATAAGGATATTTAGTCCTGACTCGAGTGTTTGTCTTTTCATTACGCTCGGGTCAGTCCTGAGTTTTCAGTTTAGGTTGAAGATCATTTCCTTGGAGGACGGAGACGAAGATTTGGTATATTATCTACTACTATTATGTTCATTCCATTCCGCTGCATTGTTGTATGATATTTGTTGTGTATGTAACTCTGATAAATGTTGTATAATAATAATCAAATGTATTCATTTCAAATGTATTCATTTAATTAACAGCTTCATGAACTGTTATTTTATTATTATACTTTAGCCTTCCGCTGTGAGATTCTGTGTTGTTTCATTTCCTTTATTTCCCTTCCTTTTCTTTTCTTAATTATCCCAATAACTATCTGCCCTTTTAATGGTTTGGAATCGACATGTGTATTTGATCGTCGGTTTAAACTGTCCAAAAAGGCGGGTCGTTACAGGGTAGGTGACACGGCACAACTAGGCAATGCCAGGGTAGATATACCAATTGCGCTTCTAGGTCGGTGGTAACGCATAGCCGCAGCTACCGCCCACCTCGAGCCACACCCCAAAATCAAAGAAATCAAAAGTGGCCATCGAATAAATCCAAAATTCAAAGTATAATATCGAAGGGATGTGTCCGATCAAAGGTGCTACCTTATTAGCCCATCAATCGCTCCTGTTTTAGCCACCTTATGCCAACTCACGGGAGTCGGGTCCACGTATTTACCTCAAAGGAAACGCCACCACCACCCTACTTCATTTTGGAATCTCCACCGCGTACACGGTTGTTAAAGTGTTTTTCGGAGTTGGCAGAGAGTATCACAACTTCCGATCCCGGTCTCTTTAACAACCCAGCGTTATTATAACACCGCGATCATTTCAAAATAATTTACACTTCAAAACTAGGATATAATATTTATTTCAAAACCATATAAATCCGATATCATTGCCATTTAAAAACCAAACCAATATGATATCCTTTTCAAATATATCCTTTTCTAAAACCATAACGATTTCAAAGTTATAATATTCCTCAACCAAATGCTTGAAATATAGCCTTCCAAAACATAAAAGTTTGAATTTTATAACTGTGAAATATAACTACAACACTTAAATGGTTTAAGTATTAAATTACTTTATAAAATAAAATAGCTTCTTCACCTTCACAAATCAATTCCAATATGGATTTTATATTCCCAAATAAACTAATATAATTTCCATATATTCCAAAGCTTTAATTACTCCACCATTTCAAAACTTATTCTTTGATAATTTCATATATATCAGTTTCAACTATTATTATTTAGGTTTGAAATGTTTACTTAATAAATATCATTTTAGTAAAACCTTTAGACTTCAAATAACTAGATATTCTTTCAATTACATTAACTTGATAATATTCATTTAAATCAATTAGATATTCATTTAAATCCTCTAAACAAAAAATCAAGTTACAAAATCATACCTTTTAAATCTCAATTTATTTATATTTCAAATCAAATTTTTTCGAGGATAATCCATAAATCTTAAATTCAAACCAAATTCACATTTATCTTCCAACCTTAATTTTATTTGAGTCATTATAATCTCTATATACAATAGAATTTAAATAGATACTTAACCATATTATATAAAAGAAATCAAACTTTATTATTTAGCTTATTTTATAATTCAAAACAAATTTATACATAGCTAAATCGATAATAAAATAGCACTCATATAACATCTAAAATCAATATTTGTATAACCCATATATTTCTTTACAAAACCATAAAAATCATTTCAAAAATAATTTTATATATATACCGCGGTGCCTGTATATAATTTTCTATCCTATGGTCAAGTGATACGGGTATTTATCATTTCAATCCGCAATTTAAAAATAAAAATGAGGTTTTATATCATTTCAAACCGCAATCCCGAATCAAAATAAATACATAACAACCTGCAGATTACGATGATATAAATATAACATCCATTCATCCATCATAAAATCATACATCCATCACAATCATCATATAAAACAATAAATAAATATCAATATACAACTGATAATATATAACAGGTAATTAACTGGCAGTTATATTCAATAATAAATTAAATAACGATTTAATTTCAATAAATGCAATTAACTAAGATGGTGATTAAAAATATACAAAACAGCCATAAATAAATGCATAATCACAACATAAATTAATTTACCAAACATAAGAAATTTTAGAAGTTATGAGTGGGTTAAAACACACACATTTGAATTTAAATTGAATTTAAATCAAATTTAAACCAAAAATTTGAACAGTCTCCAAATTCGTTCAAACCAGGGCCAAAATGTCCGGAATTCCAATACGAACCTAGCGGTGAAAACCGCGCATGAAACGGATATCGTATGTGAAAGTTATATGAATTAGAACATTTGAAATCTAAATTAAAAAAAATAGAAAACAATTGAAATCACCACGTCACCTTTACTGCAGCACGTCACCCATCTTCACTGCTTCTAAAATGAACACGCACGCAAAACCTCTCGTTCGAGCCCCTGAACGCACGCATGCACTGTAACGACCCGAAATTTTCGAACCCGAAAATTTCAGATAGTTATGAAAAAGAAGAAAGAGATAGAAGAAGAAGAACAGAAACACCAAACATCTCACATTCGCAGCGGATAAAATATAATAATAAATAATAACAGTTTACAAAAGAATATTATAACTGTCGATTACATTTAATATACATCAGAGTTTCACATAATATACAGTCACCGAATATTTACAATTATCATGACTCAGATAAACAATAATATAAATACAGCAGATATACTCTATACGATACTGCCACCAGCTCGCCTCCTGAGCTCCTGAACGTCCTAACCTGAAAATCCGTAATACTCGGTCTGACCCGAGCATTACACCAAAGTGACACCCGGGTCAGACTGGAAACCAGCGTGCGTAAACCCAACTAACAAGAAATACCAAAGCAAACATCACATATAAACCCGAGGTAACTGATATCAATTTAACCGATTCATAATTTGCTATAAACAACACTTATTTCACATATAAATTTTCTAAGTACCAAACTTAGATAAAATGATCCAATTCACTTAAATCGTTTCATTCCTACCTATTGATTTCACAAATCAATTTATAAAAATTCGAAGTGGATTCGGGTATTTCCCAATACCCGACCCCGGTCTCTTTGAAACTCATGTTATCCTAACCCAAAATATTCAAATACACAACATTCATATCAGAGATATCAACACATTCAAAACATCAAATACCAATCAATCATCCATCACATACAAATCAATTATATTGATTCAATTTAATTTCAAACCTCAATCACCTATATCCCTTCATTCAACTTTAATTAAATTCCAAATTAATTAATTAGTCAACCCATCATTATTCATCTTAATTATCACCCTGGATTAATTATCTTTCAATTACATTCAAGTGATTATCTTTAATTAACTTTACGATATTAATTATTCTTAACCCCAAATCAATAAGTAATCTTAATTACTTCATAAATCAATTAACTATATTAATTACATTAATCATGAACTACTTATATTAATTAATTCTTCATAAGTCACATATTATGGTTTAATTAATCTTAATAAATCGAATCTTTAATTACTTCATTAATTATATAAGCTATTGATGCCAATTATATTTCAATTTATCTAAATCTAAACTAATTTACTTAAACCACGGTATGAATCATACTTGTTTTATCTCCACCAGAAATTATCACCTTTTTATTTACTTCATTAAATAAATTCATTCTCCTTAATTAATTATCTTAATTATCTCTCGATTAATTACACAAAGTAATTACATTGTTAATTGCACTAAGTAATTACTTATTACATCACCCAATGGTCACTCTAATTAATTTAAACTTAATTAGTTAACCCAAATTCATTAATTGATTTAATTAATTAATTATTCATTTTAATTACCTACCAATTTAATGAACCACAAATCGTTACCTTTATTATCTTTGGAGACATTTACTTAGTTATGATTTAAGTTAAAACAATTTACAACCCGAATATTCTGAGTCAAGCAACAATCATCTCAGGAATCAACCAAAACCGAAGTCATCAGTTCACAGTGCACATCAATCAGTTCAATCGTGCAACCACATATTTAAATTTAACCTCTTAAATTTAAATAAATAAAATAAATCCAACAGAGTGAGATTTACTCACCTCTTAACCATTTCAACACATAGCAGTCATCAGTACACATCCAAACAACACAACCATTCATCCAATTATTTAAATTCAACCATTTAAATTTTAATAAATTAGTTTCTTTTTTAATTGCTTAACTGATTAATTAAATAACCTTAAGCACTCAAACCTAAATTAAATTAAAGATAAGTCATTTATCTTAATTATCTTCTAAATTATATCACTTTAAAATTTTATTTTATAAACCTGGGATTTAATCATCATTAATCTATATATTAACTTAAGACCTTTAAGTTCTATTAAGATAAACATTTTATTTCCTTAATTCCTCCTTAATCACACTATTAATTAAATTTCAAATGTGACTTAAGAATCTACCTGCTCAGTTTAAAATAAATATACAATCGCAAATCGGGCGAGAACTCACCAAAATGCTGACGACATCCCCGAAGCTGCTCGACCAAACTCAGATCAGCGACTCCTCAAGTTGAATTGCCTCCCACTGTCGATTATCGTGAGCTACCCACATCACAGCACCGCCCCTTCACCACACTCCACACGGCTTCCTCCAGCGACGTCAGTAGTCACAACTCCAACCACCTCCCATGCTTAAGCAATTTCATCCTCATCTATTGCAGGCAACTCAACTTGCATAACAACTCACTTCCTTAACATCAATCCCTCTCCTACAACAATCACCTACAGACAACAATCGCACTACGAACAACCATCACCGCCCTCACAAGCAACTTTCGCACCATCCCCTTTACCTCGTCTCCATCAACATCGGACCATCCACCTCCTTTGCCGAGAAATCAAATTGCCTCCAACTGACATCACGCAACATCGTCGAACCCACGAGAGTCGCCCCCGCCTCACGACTAAACCCTTCAGTCGCCGCCTCCATCCGCGACTTCCACCTGCTCGCTTTCCACTTCCACTTTGCTTCTACCTGCCATCTGCTCAAGAAACTACAACCAAAACCAAAAACCTAAAGCTGCCAATCCCCTCGAACCTGCAACCTGAAACCACCTTCAATCAAGACGTCTCGACCACCGCCCCCATCGCCTGATCGCGAATCGGATTTGCTACTGGAAAATTGTAATTGGAGTTGAAATTAAAGTGAATTTGTTTGAGGAAATTTTTCTTACAGGATTCGCGAATTCGATTTTTTTACAGGATTCGTGAATTCGATTTATATTTGGTCTTTAATTTGAGTTTTACAGAAGAGAAAAAAAGAAGAGTCTCGAGTTAAAGGCAAAAGAAAGATTGCGAGTTAAAAGGAAGGAAACAGGCGTATTAGAGAAGGAACTATAATTGACCGGTCAATACGTATATAAATAAATAAGTGTTCAAAATATATCAATAAAAATTTCAGCGCGTTTACATATAGTACGCTCACACAACAACTACAAATGCTACGAAATTTGAAATCCCATAATAATACAATATTACGGATCCAATGGAACTGGTTCCGTTGAATTTCGAGACTGTGCCTCGGAAGGCAATTTTTAAACATTGATTCAAACGATATATTATTAAAATTTAACAAATCACCTTTAATTTAAATTTCAACAATTCCATTATCCTCGGTATTATCATTATAAATTTTATAAGCCTTCAAATTATTTTAAACAGGCTTAAAATCTCAGATTCAGCAAGTTACCCGATTTCAATTATTAATTTCAACATTTAAACTATATAATTCAATGATTTAATTATCAAGAAAATATTGATATCTTGAATTTAAGTTAAAATTAACTTTAAATATTTTAAAATCAATCAATTATTCCAATTTAATTTGTCAAAATTTCCGGGTCGTCACATTCCTCCCCCCTTAAAAGAACTTCGTCCCCGAAATTACTAGATAGGAAGAATGGTCCGATACCCGTTTACTATTCCCAAAATTCCCAATTCAACATCTTACCAACTATCTTTTATTAAAGACCCACTATCAGTTGGTACTAACTTTCCAAACTCTTCCACAGTTTCCCAACAATACTCTTTTGCTCAATCATTCAAATTTCAATTTAAAACCAAATTTTAAATTCTCAAAATTTTCTCAAAATTTTTCCAACTCACTAAATTCCCAAAAATTTTTGCCAGCGTCTCCTTTGCGCGGCTAGCTCGGTACTACTACAAAAGGCCTCCACGGGCTCCCAAATTCCACAAAGAAAACAAAAGCCAAGTGGCTACATCAAAAACCCAATCTAATCTCATCTAGAAATTTAAATACGTACCTCTTTGTCGGGCAACACAAATTAATCTTTGGAATCAAATCCAATTTTCTTTTCCCTTATTGTAACGACCCATAAATTTTCGATAATTAAAATAACTAATTTAATAAGCTTTCGTGATTTAATGTTAGAAAAAAAATTTGTAATTCATTTGAAATAATAATAACTGGAATGAATTGCAACCATAACTATCCAAGTAATGAAAAATAAAAGTTACTTAGTGAATGCCTTTGCAATCAAAAGTTGAATAGGATAATAAATGTTGAATTCATTGGGTATAATAGAGTAATTGATTGATGGGTAAAATCTATTTAAAATCAAATATTGAATATTGAACAGGTAAATTGTTTAAATTAAACATTTAAACTTATTGAATAATTGAATAACTGTAAAATGAAAATAGTGTTTTAAATTGTGAATTGTTTTAAGGGTTGAATCTTATAAGTTCGATTTCAATATTTCAAAAGATAATGAATTATTGGATAAGCGAAATTGTTTAAATTTAATATTTGGAATTTATTGAATAATTTGATAACGGGAATTGAATAACTGTTTAATGAAAATGGTTGCTTTATAATTCGAATTTGTTAAATTTTATAAGTTTGTTTTGAATATTTCGAAAGATAGTGATTTAAGAATAATCAAAATTTGTTTAAAATTAATATTACAAATGTTTGAATAAGTAAATTCCGAATTTGATATGATTAATTTGATATTGAAATTTAATATATGTAAATAGAGTGACAATTGAAATTTGATTTAGTATGATTCAAATTGGTTTCCAAAGTGAATGTAAGTTAAATTGGGATTATAATAGAGTTAATAAGATTTTAAAATTGGAATTTATTGGATAATTGAATAAACGGGGTTAATATGATTAAAAATGATTTGTCAAATTTTATTTTATCATATTGGAGTTATAATGATGCTATAGAACTTTAAAAACTGAATTTAAATTTTTTTTGTGAAAATTGAATATTTTAATATTTAATTATCGACTAGAAAATAGCCAATTTTTGAGCAGTCTCAGAATTGGACGAAACTAGTTCCATTGGATCCGTAATAGTTAATTATTATCGGATTTCAATTTTCGTAGCAATCGAAGTAGTCGTTTGACCGTGGCAGCTCGAAACGCGTTGAAATTGTTTTAATATTAATTTGGCGAGTTAAAATAGTCATTTTTCAAACGGCCTCGGATTTTGACGAAACTAGTTTCATCGGATCCGTAATGTGATATTATTGTAAGGTTTCAAATTTCGTGTCAATTGGATTTATCGTTTGTTCGGGGCAAGCCAAAACGCCTAGAAAATCGTTTAAATCGGTTTAATTTAAATTGATCGTTTAATTCCGTAACTCACACATACGGTCAAATTAGCTTCCGAAACCTATTCCATTGTGTCCGGAACGTGGGATAAAACCTAGGAACGTCAGTTACCGTGCATAAATCGGAGTTCGGAAATTTAGAAATGAATTGTGTTTCGAAAATTTATATAAAAGGACCATAATACATTCATTTTTCACAAATTTAACCTAGCTAGGGTTTCTAAATGCTCCAGCCGCCAGTGATGATATCTATGGCCGAAAATTGCCATTCTTCTTCCCCTCCGATGTCCTCATCCATCGACTTTCATCCAAAACTCCCAACTAGAAAAACGTAGAGAGCATCGATATCTCTCTATCCAACGGTTAAGATCTGAAATGGCGAAGTGTGGAGGCTTCAAATTTCTCGCATTCTTCGCGGCTTTGGGCACGTTTTTCGAGGCGTAGGGGAGGCCGTGCGCGTGTGGTCGACTGGTGGAGGTGGAGTTCATCGTGGCGCGCGCATTGGAGCAGGTTGATCGAGCTAAAAGCGATGGAGGGTGGTGCGGCCTTGAAGGGTTTGAACGTTGTTTGGGTTTCCTCGTACGCAAGTTTCACTGGGAGAAGAAGAGGATCAAGCGTGGCTTGGATCTGATGGATGGATCGAACGGTCCAGAAAAGAAGCAAGGTTTATAATTGAAAGGGAATTGTGAATTTAATTTTATTATAATTCGTTCGAACTTTAAAATATCGTATCTTTGTCATACGAGGTCGGAAACTGATGAGACGAAGTGCGTTGGCTTCATTTTGTCGAATACTACGCTATGGAGCTAGATTGGAATCGTTTGGAGCTAGTGAAAATTTCGGGTAAAATTAAACGCTCGTTTAATTTTATTCGAAATAAAACGCCGGAACTACATTGAAATCAAGGTGAGTGTTTTATAACGCTCACAACGTACTAAATATCTTTATGCTAGTTAAATTTAATATTATGAAGTGATATGAATTTTATTTGTCGTTGTTTGATAGAATTTAATTGTCATTTGAATTAACCGTCGAAAATTAAATTGACAGTTAAATTTAAATTGAAATTGAAATTGAATTGCGATTAAATTACCTGACATTGATAACTATGAAATTGCTATGAATTGTATTGTATATTTGATGATTTATTTCGATGGATGCTATTGGTTGATATTTAAATGTTTGGATGTTTATTGCTTATATATAACCTGTTATGCATCCATATGACACTATGATTGATTTTAGTGATATATATTCATCCCTGACATTTAATTGAAATAAATAATTACTTGGCCATAGGATAGAAAATTATATACGAACACCGAATTGGCTAAATTAATAATTTTAAAAATCGTCGATTTGAAATTTATTTAAATGTTTTGATTTAAAGGTTATAAATAGAAATCAATTTATAAAAATCAAATTTATTGAAAAATTGAGTTTTGGAATGTTGAAATAAATTTTGGTTAAAAGAAATTGTTAAGTAATATGATTCGAGACTTTGAAATTTAAAAATTGGATGTGATTGAATGTCGAAAATTGATTTGTTTAAAGATTTAACCTTAATTCGAGCTTTGAATATTAATAAGTAAAAGTGATATAAAAAATGATATTTTGAAATCGAGTTTGGGATTGAAACATATTTGGAATTTGGATTTAAATTTGAATATTGTTGGAAAATTTTGATAAGTGTTATAAATTGATATTTTGAGAAATCAAGCTCCAAATCGATATAAATTGAAATTGAATAAATTAAAGGTGAATGAAAAATTGAATTAATTCGAAGTAAAAATTGACGTTGATTGAATTGAAATCGAAATTGAATCGGTAGAATGGAAATTGGAATTGATTTGAATTGGAAAGTTATAATTGAAATGGATTGATTTTGAAGCTGTTTTATTTTGTTTTCCAAATTACTCGGTTATATAAACCATTTTGGATACTTAAACTATTTTAATCTATTTTAAATCTACTTAACCCAATTTAAATTATTTTAAACTAAATTTATCTATTTCAAATGCATTTTAAGATTTTAAAGTATTTTAACTATTCTAATTATTTAAAACTACATTTAAACTACTTAAAACCATTTTTCTAAAATCCTAAGCTAGTCTATAAGGTGAAATGTTTATATGTAAATCTTAAATTTAAATACGAATTGAGTTAAATGAAGTTGCATCCTGAATTGAAATTCGAAATGATTTTGGAAACGAAATGAGATATTGATGCGAAAAAATGATTTTTGAAACGGAATCTTACATTTGAATAGATACGATGATATTTGAAATGGATTTGATTTTTGAAGCGAATATGATATTTTGATAGCAATTATGAATCGATTTGAAATGTAAAAGAGCCAACGGTGTAATAATACGTAGTTATTAAAGAGACCGGGATCGGATATGGACATACTCTCTGTCGATACCGAAAACCACTTTAATAACTATTATACGCGGAGTGTTGATCCAGAATGAAGTGGATGGTTTGTGTAACAACCCGCATATTTATCGGGTGTATATTTAAATATTTTATTTAAATATAAAGTCGTTTGTTGGATTATAGTCCGGAAAGCTACTTTCTGCAAACGGTCGAATTGGGTCTCATGACCACTTCCATTGAGTTCAAAACATCGTTTGCGATCTTTTTGAGTATAAGCTTTGATATGTTTGAAGTAAGTTGAATTTTGCTACTTTTTCTATTGGGTTTTGGGTTTGGGTTCAGCCCACTAGCTAAAATACCCTAGCCTAGCCCTCTCCTCTTCATTCACTCATTTCCACTCCTCAAACTCAAGCTCCAACTGAAAATGGTGGAGGGGAAGAGGAAATAGAAATTGCAAGCCCTAGTTTCAACTTGCAACTTGAATTCTTGCTCCATAAATCAAAGAGAAGACATAGGTAAGCTCCTCTTCATCTTCTCTATCTCTTTCTCTCTTCAATCTCAGAAATTCCTAAACCTAAACTTAGGAAAATACTTGTTTTATTCTTAGATTGAAGCTAGTTGAGTAGAAGTGGAGATTTGTTGGTCTTCTCCTTGCAAATTGAACTCCTTCTTCTTTGTTTTTGGATTAGAAGGTGAGTTTTGAACTCACATCTACTTCTCTTGATTTCATGGATGTTGGGTATGAATTCCTAACAAGTATGCATGTGCCATTGCTTTGGATTTGGAAAGAATTTGCATTTCATTGAAAACAGGGCAGGAAGTGCAAATCATCAGGTTCGGCCGACCGAACTCAGGGTCCGGTCGACCGACCTGCTACTTGGGCACTTCCCTGCCTCTGTTTTGGAAATGCAGAAAATTAGGCTTCGGTCAACCGACCCAGAGGTCCGGTCGACCGACCTGATGCCCGAGCACTTCTCTATTTCTGGCCCGGTCAACTGACCCAGGGGGTCCGGTCGACCGACCTGCTCATGTTTTGCCTGTTTTGCCTATTTTTGCATATTTTGATTGGTTTTCCAAATATTATCGATTCAATTTGCTTTTTAGTAGTTGTTATTGCACCGTTGACTTTGATAACTTATTTTTGACTTCATCCACGGGTTTTTATAAATAATTTTCTAAATTGCATTAAAAGCTCGTTTCTCCAATTTACAAATTCTATTTAAAACACACACAGTTTCGCACTCCGAGCGAAGTGGGAGGAGAATCAAATGATTAGATAAAACGCGTGCAATGAACACGTGCGTTCATCTTCTCAGTTAATTCCCAATCTATTCGTTTGAACGTTTTAACCTTTGTGTCTGGTTTACCGATGAGATGAGGTAAACTTTGTACTGCTTTGAGTGTGAAACTAACTAACGGATAGTAAACCGTTTAGTGCGAACGGGTGGTTATGGGACTCACGTTACCACTTTTTGGATTCCTTTCTGGGAGTTTGTGACACATGTTGCCTTTGGGATAGTGTCTTCGGACTTTCTCCTTCTGGCTTGTTGCCTTTAATATCGCTTTTGGAGTTGGTCCTTTGCCCCGGCTCGAGAGATATTTGGGGTTGTTGGTTACCTTTAGTATTGCTTTCGGAGTGGTTTTTCTTCACCACCGCTCGAGAGATATCGGAGTGGTTTCTTCACCACCGCTCAAGAGATATTGGAGTGGTTTCTTCACCACCGCTCAAGAGATATGGGAGTGGTTTCTTCACCACCGCTCAAGAGATATCGGAGTGGTTTCTTCACCACCGCTCAAGAGATATGGGAGTGGTTTCTTCACCACCGCTCAAGAGATATCGGAGTGGTTTCTTCACCACCGCTCCAGAGATATCGGAGTGGTTTCTTCACCACCGCTCCAGAGATATCAGAGTGGTTTCTTCACCACCGCTCCAGAGATATCGGAGTGGTTTCTTCACCACCGCTCAAGAGATATCGGAGTGGTTTCTTCACCACCGCTCCAGAGATATCGGAGTGGTTTCTTCACCACCGCTCAAGAGATATCGGAGTGGTTTCTTCACCACCGCTCAAGAGATATCGGAGTGGTTTCTTCACCACCGCTCATGATGTTTAATTTATATGTATATTCCCTAGGTATTGCTTTTCTGTATTGGTTCTTTGGAGCCACACGAAATATAGCGTTTACCTTGTGGAACTCGTATTTATCGGTATTTGTTGTTTGCCTTTATGGCTTGCTTTGGGATATTCTTATCCTTTGTCTCTATATGTTGCCAATGATATGAGGCTTGTTTTATATGATTCATCTTTCGTTAGATGATTGTGTTATCTCTTTTAGAGATATCTATTATGCTTTGTAACCTTGCAGGTTTATTGTTGTTCAGTTTATCTAACTGATTTGTTTAGCTATACTGACCCGTGTATTTTATACTCGGGTCAGACCGAGATGTTTCAGGTTTGGTGCATTTGGACTTAGCCTATTTTGCTTCCGCATGGACTATTCAGCTTGTTCCTTTTTGTCATAGCTTTTTGTGTAGTCCTTTATTTGCAACTCTGGTATATGTATTCTTTTGACTCGTCTGTATATTGTGGTTTGCTATACCACTTGACATGTATTAGTTTGTATGCTCTGTTATGTATCAATATATGTGTATATGATGATCTACTGTTCTGTGATGTATATTACATTTGAGTTGTTATATTCTGTTCTGATAGATCCTCCAACCATTATGGTTTTGTTTTAAGTATTCATTGGATATGTCGACCTGCTTGGTATGACTATTGTCGATGTATTCAACAGATAGTTAGAGCAAGGCTATAGATGGTCGCTCCCAACCAGCCTTATTCTCCGTGTTAGTTGACGGCATTACCATGTAGTGTCCTTGGCTAGCATGGGTATAGAGGTGGGGCGTCACAGTTTGGTGAACGCGTTGACTGAAGAAAGAGAACGATATTGGATGACCCCTGACATGACTAAAACAGGAGCTGCGCCGGGCCATTGAGGTTCGCCACCTCTAGCGGACATACTTCTTCGATAACATATCTATTACATTTGTGATGCGATTTGGGTGCACCCCTTGATTTCGGAGTGTTGTTTCGCGGTGTTAGGGTGGCTGCTGGCTATGCCCAACATCAGTCCGGATCACGCAACTACTAGTATCCTAGTTGGTATCGCCTCATGTACCTTGTCATACTGGTTATCCTATTCGCGACCACTACGTTTTGATTTGTACCTTGAGTATATGGATTGCCCACTGGTGACTTCCGGTTTTGGGGAAACTACGGTCTTGTATATGCTTTTGGGAATATAAAATGTGTTAAGGGCGATTATGATAACGCCTTAATGCTATTTTGATACTTTATATTACTGATAGGCATTATCTACTTAGCGTATATTACTACATAGTAGATATTTTAACGGATCCTTGAGAGATGGAAAATCCCGTAACATCTCTTAAGTTATTGCACGCACGTTGACACTGGATAGGAGATGTCAAACCCCGTAAACATCTCTGATGCCGTTACACTCATATTTATTTACGATTGATTTAACTTTCATAAGGATATTTTAGTCCTGACTCGAGTGTTTTGTCTTTTCATTACGCTCGGGTCAGTCCTGAGTTTTTCAGATTTTTGAAGATCTATTCTGGAGGATGGAGACGAAGATTTGGTATACTATTACTATTATTACCCTTGCATCATGTTATCTGTTGCATTATTTAATTGTTCTGTCGTATGTGTATAAACTCTGATAAATGTTGTATAAATAATTGTCAAAGTGTAGTAGACGGCTTCATGAACTGTTTATTTGACTATTATATTTTATCGTTCCGCTGCGAGATTCTGTGTTGTTCCATTTCCTTTATTTCTCTTTCTTTTCTTTTCTTATTTACCCCAATAACTATCTGCCCTTTTGAATGGTTTGGAATCGACATGTGTATTTGATCGTCGATTTAAACTGTCTAAAAAGGCGGGTCGTTACAGTTGGTATCAAAGCTTTGGTTTAGCGATAAACCTTGGCTCTAGTGGGAAATAACTCATTGAAATAAAGGTAAACTATATGAATGAGTTGAGTGTATATGAGAGAGCGTATTTGTTAGTGATATAAAATGTTTTATATTGTGTCGGTTGATTTGTTGAGTGGCTTATGGATTCTGGTCAATACGAGTAATTAACGTCATTGAAAGGGATCTCTAAACACTTAAATAGAACAATTCTACATAGTATTGTTTTGAAATTGGGTAAATGAAATAATTTTACTCCAATTATATTTTATATATAAAGAAAAAATTTCAGAAATTATTGTGACTTATCTAGCTTACCTGGTTGTTAGGAATGAAAATATTGGTTATTATCATTAATTGGATATTGTAATTTAATAAATAAGATGAATTACAAAATGAACAATGATACAACAACTTGTAGAATGTTTTAAGAAAGAAAATCCTATAAGAATATTTTATGAAGGTGACTTATGAATTAAAATAGATTTAAATTGGAAAATATTGAATTTGAGACCCGGAGATTTTGAAAATGGTTCTCAAGGTTTTGAGAAAAATATGGTAATATTAGTTGGAAATTGTTTAAGGAAATATTTTAAAAGGATTTTTAAGAAGGAATGAGTATAGTACTCCTCTCTTATGTCGCTGGAAAATAATTTCGGTGATGACTGCACAGCATCATCGACGTTCATTTTCGAGTCTCAAAGTGGGGGAGACTTCTAAGAAGCTTTGCTTTTCTTCAAAATTATTTTGGATAAATGGGTTTTGGTTTAAAATCCAAAGGTATGATTTGATATATTAAAGATACAAGTGTATATATTTATTTCAAATGATTTGAAAGGAACCGGGCATTTAAATTTCTAAGTTATGTTAATTAGTAATTTTCAAATTATTTGAATGAAATGTGAATAACAGAATTTATAAAATAAGAGGATTGAGATATCTAAGCTATTGTTTGGGAAAACTTTAAAGTTGAAAGGTAAAGAGGATTTAAACAAATTAAATTTGTGAACATTCTAATTAGGTGAAATGAAATTCTATAAATTTGTATAATACCAAAATTACATTCTGATAACATATAACAAAACTTACCAAATGTTAAAGGTTAAAATAATGTTTTGGATATGTAATGAGATATTGTACAAATAAACAGAACCTGAAAATAATTGAAGTATACAAGTAAGGAAAACTCAAAAGGAATCAAAATGTATACAAATGAAAGTTTGGTTGTAAAAAAATAATTTAAAAATTATATATACTTAAATATAGTCTGAAATGATGAATGGATAAATGAAACAAGTAAGTGAACTTAAGAAGGAAGACAAATGAATTGTATAATATCTTTTGTAAATTGGTTATAAAAAATAAATTTAAATTGCATAGAAAAAATAATTGAATCTGTAACCTTTGAGATAACTGTAAACTAAGAAAAGTCATTTATGAGAGGTTAGACTTTTATAGGATGATTTATAAACTAAAGTGATGATTAATAAAAGGTTACACGAATGAATTCGTTATTAACTGAAATTATGAAAATGAAATAAATGTAAACAAAGGAATTTCTTATAGCTAAGAATCAATTGGAAAATGAAATTGATTTAATTAAATGATATAGAATGTTTAGAATGAACTTGAGTAAACAAATTCTTTGATATGATGTTTAAGAAAAGATAATGTTGAAGAGTATGCTATGTAAAGGAATAGATATATTAACTAAATAATGGATTGTGAATAATTAATTGTAAATGAAATGGAAGTCAATAAAATAATTTAATATAGATAAATTGGATAGAAATCCATTGGAAGGTAATACGTAAGATTGTACGTATATTATTTTATTCGCATAACGATTTGATCCAAATTCGAGCACAAAATTTCGAGATGATTTATATCGATCCAAGTTAGGATTTTTCACTCGATTTTCGACGGCGAACCCTAGATATGGATTTTTAATTTGATTGTGGAATTCTCTATCATAGTATATGGCTATGCAAGGAGAGTAATAGTTTACAATCAAGGAACCAAATCTGAGTCCGCACTAGAGAGTCGTGTGAACGATACTAGTTTGGAAGCGAAATGGTGTGATCGAATAAGCGATTAGATTGATATTGCTCACGGATGATATATGTACAGCTTACGGACTTAATTAAAGTTAATATTGGAAATTTAAGATGCCAAATATAAAATGATTCTTTTAAAATTATATAACATGATATATATATATATATATAAGAGAAACCAAATTGAATGTAAAATTAATAATTTGGTTATGTTGGGTATGATTTGGTTGTTATATGATTGTTAGTTGATTGTATATAATTCATTAAGTGTTAATGAAATTAAAAGCTATAAATTATTGAAATCAAATTGGAAGCTAAATGAATTTAAATAGAATTTAATTTGATTCAAATTGGAAGTGAACTAATATAAACATAAATTAGTGAATGTTAACTAATTGAATTAAGAATGAATGTTAGTAAAATCCAACGTAAATGAATCAACTGTGATTAAAATTGAAACCAAGTCAATAAATATTAATGAGAAGTGAATTCATATTGATTGGTTATGGATTTGTTGGATGATAGTTGGATGATAGTTGATTGATGGTTGCATATGTTGTTGTTGCATTTGCTATGTAGGCACATGTAGTTGTTATGTTGCTATATGATGTATATTGATACTATTTTCAAATTGCATGATTCTCATTGTTTGTTGAGGGTTTAGTAGGTGCGGATTGCGCTTGCTTCGCATTTGGAGCTCGTTTTCGCGCTATATTAGTCGTATATTGTAACGACCCAAAATTTTATTTAATTAAAATTTGAATATTTAATTAATTTTAAATATTAATAAGTGGATTTATAAGTCGAATAAATTTTATTTCGATTTATTGGATTTAATTGGATAATTAAATCGATAATTTAATATGTTAAATTATGAAAATAATTGAAAATTGGGTTAAATATGATTGAAAATGATTTGTAAAATTTTATTTTATCATATGGAAGTTAGAATGATATTTTAGAACTTTTAAAATCGAATTAGAAGTTAATTTGTGAAAATTGAATATTTTAATATTAAAATCGACTAGTAAAAATATTCAATTTTTGAACAGTCTCAGAATTGAACGGAACAAGTTTCATCGGATCCGTAATGGTTAGTTATTACCGGATTTCAAATTTCGTGTCAATCGGAGCTATCGTTTGATCGTGGCAGCTCGAAACGCATCGATTTATTTTTAATTTTAATTTGGCGAGTTAAAATAGCCATTTTTCAAAAAGTCTTGGATTTCGACGAAACCAGTTTCATCGGATCCATAATGTGATATTATTGTAAGGTTTCAAATTTCAAGTCAATTGGATTTACCGTTTGTCCGGTACAAATTAAAACGCCTAGAAAATCGCTTAAATCGGTTTAATTTAAATTGAACGTTCGTAGCCATAACTCGCACAGATGTCCGAATTAGCTTACGAAACCTGTTCCATTGTGTCCGGGACGCGGGATAAACCCTAGGAACGTCAGTTTCGGCGCGTAAATCGGAGTTTGGAAAATCGAAATGAATAGTGTTCGATTTTTTCCTATAAATAGACCAACACTCTTCACAATTTTATAAAAAAAAAATAAAACCCTAATTTTATGAGCCAGCCGCCAGTTAATAACCTAAGGCCGAAATTTGTTCATCTTCTTCCTCTCCAATCTCCAAATCCATACGTTTTCAAGCTTCAGGTTCAACTACAAAGTTGAAGATCTCCTCGAGTACTTCATATCCAACGGTGGATTTGCGCTATCGTCGTCGTATGGATGCAAATTTTGACCGCGTTCATGTGCGTTTTAGGCACGTTTTCCCATGCCTGGGAGTGACCGAACTCCATGCCATTTTGGCCGAGTATTGAACATGTCGTGCTCTTCAAAATGGAACTTCCTGATCAAATTTCTATCGAGCGATGAGGTTGCAAGATTAAAACCTAATTAGGTGTTGATGGGTTTCTTTTGCGCGTGTATTATCTGGAAGAAGATAACGTGAGGGAGGGAAGATAGATGGGGACGGCCTTGATGCACTCAAGCTTGATCCTGTGGCCGAGATTTAGTGTAGGTTTAAAATAGTTAAATTATATTGTAATTTATATAAGTATAAATTCGTGTAACTTCAAATATTCATAACTTTTTCATACGAGGTCGAAAACGCGCGAAACCGGTTGCGTTGGAATCGTATGGACGAGCACTACGCGATGGAGTTGGTTTGGAGTCGTTTGGAGTTAGTGAGAATTTTGGGTAAAATTAAACGCGCGTTTAATTTTATTCGAAATAAATCGCTAAAACGGAAATTAAAATCAAGGTGAGAACTTCTCACTCAATCGAATCAGTTTCGATTTTATTTTAAATAGTTAGATTTAAAATATTTGAATGCATGTTTGAATGTTGATTGATATCTATTGATTGTTAAAATAGACATTATACGCCGTTAGTAAGCGGATGTTATTTATTAAAAACATATACCGCGAATATTTCATAAACAGTGAAATTGGTATTATATATAATAGCAATATATATATATTGGCATATGTATATATTGGAGTTATTGATTTTTCGCATTTTTTGTTTAGCGGATGAGACCCTATTGCGCCGTTATTAAGCGGATAATATTTAAATCCCATATACCGCGATAATTTCGTACTGGAGCGAAATTGGTATTGTGCTAATGTTTGTGGATGCAGGAAAACAGGTTGGAGGGATCCAACTGGATTCCTCAACAGTTTTTATTTGATTTCAGATATTTTGATATTTGATGGATTATCATATCGATATATGATATCGTTGTAGTCGTGATTGACTATTTGGTGTGTAGCATCATTGGACCAAATTTTGAAACTTTAAAATGATTTTTAAAGTGATTTTTGAGAAGTATACGTTTTATAAAATAATTTTGGAATTGATCCATTTTAAATAAATAAACGTTATAATTTTCAAAGTTATAAAATTATGATTTTTGAGAAATATAGTTGAAAACTGATTTTTGAGAATATGATGCTAATGATTTTATAAAATAGTTTAATCGGGACTCTAGAATTTATTGTGAAAAGTCTAAATATAGGATTTATAAAATTTAATTATTTTATAAATCAAAATGGTAAAATCATAAAGGAGATTAAAGACGTTTTGAAAAAGTAATATAAATTGATTTATATAAGAGATTTATAAATGGATATTTATAAATTAAAACGTTGGAATTATAAAACGAGTTTTTATAAGTGTTTGAATGAAGTGAAAATGAATTTCATAATTGAATGAAATTTATAGAATTATAAACGGTGAAGTTATAAATAGAATTTTATAAACAGTAGGTTTATAAAATTTATAAAGTCATTAAAAGAATGGTTTTGGATAAATAATTGAATCTTATAAGTTATAAGATTTATAATTATGAAGTTCAAAGGAACGATTTTTGTGAACGAATAAATTTTAAGTATTTAACTTATAATATGAACCTTTAGTTTATAATTGAGTTATAAATCGAATAGGTTAATAAAAGAATTTATAAAAGGAAGTTTTTATAAATAAATAAATAGAAATGGAATTTATAAACGTTGTTTATAAATTCACAAACGACTTATTTTGATAAGCAAAATTGTTGAAAACCTATTTATGAAGTTATATTCACATTTTTGACTGTGAATAATCCTTTGAAATAAAATGTATAAAAGAATGAAAATTTGTTAACGTAGTATATTCACGTTTTTGAATAGTGAATAATATGTTAAAGAAATTGTTTTGAATGTGATATTTCAAATAGAAATTAAAACGATCTAACGATGTTTTAAAATGTGTTATGATTCGAAACCATAGATTTCAACATTTATTGTTGAAATAGACGTTTCGAGAAATAAAAGGAAATAGTGGACTATAACATTGTTGTTATAGTAAATGATTTCCGAAAGGAAACGTTTTGTATAGTATTGGGATTTATATATCTATTTTAATTTCAAATCCCTATACTAGTGATTTTGGGTTGTCGTAACGATGTTTTACGCAACATTCGTTTTGGCCCAAATAAATATGTTTATGAGAATGATTTCCTTAAAGAATGAAATATATACTTAATCTCGATTGAAGTATATTGAATATTTTCTAAGTGTTGAAAATAAATGAAATTTGTGAATTACTTATGAATAAGTAAGTATGGAAATGTTTTCCAATATAAAGTGAATATTTTGAGAATTTATCTTTTTGAAGATAAATTGAAATGAATAATTAAAATCGATATGCATGGATATTTTGAAATGGAAAATTCACTAAGGAATTTATAAAGGAAAGTGGAATTTGTTTAAAAATAAATATTGATTTATTTTTGAAATGTGAAAATTATAGATCTTGTAAAGATATTTTGGAAAGTAAATAATTTGGAATATTATTTGGAATCTGGTGATGTGTGCATATCAATTGATAGTTCAATAACCGACTATCAATATTTCCCTTTGAATGGGTAATTGATGTGATTTGTTTAAATTTGAATGCCACACTTATTTTTGAAATAAGCGCTCACTGTTCGGGTTAACCGGGAAAGGACCATGGGGTCGTATAACCCATTCCGAATATGTGATACGTCGTTGTGAATTGCATTGAAGATCGGTGTTGAAGACCCGGTATTTGCGAGAACGATAGGATGACCTGTCGATTGACTCTGCACCGAGTAGCTACGGTATTGAGTTCTCCATATGTGATGGTGAATCCGATCAGGATCGTGAATATCCGGATTGCAAGGACTTCTTTGTAAGTGCCTTCGGTTTTGTTCGAGCCCGGAACGGACTTGTATGGATTGTGTGTCTGACGTTACAAATTGAGATATAAAGCAGATTTCTTTCAAATATATTTCCGTTGGTGGCGGAGAATTTATTCTTTTAGCTTAACCCCCTTCTCTGAGACGTAAGAGCTCAGAGGTTATGTAGTTGAATGTTATCAGCGATATATTCCCAATTTGGTAATGTGACATGCTGAGTGTAGCTGTAAATGATCATTGTGTTGATTATTTGTGATAGGATCATTTGTTTGATCGTCTATCCTTGTGATCATTGTGTTGATCATCTGTTGACCCAAAGCATGGCTTTTGTGTAAAGTATGTTTTTGTGGACGTGACTTCGTCGAGCCTCACACCCCGTGAATGGTCAAAACAGGAAAGAAGCAGCAAGGTTATGAGGGGTAGCGCCCTTTAGGATGTGTGCATTTCCTTCTGGAAAAGGGTGCTATCATGGTATGGAGCCCAGATACTTACTCATGTTGAAAACACTTTGTTATGATTGTGTGAATTGATTACGAGCGCTCGGTGAAAAGGACCCAAAGGACCGGGGGATGTCATATTCGGTCAGTTGTTACTCAGTTAGGGGTAACCCGGCCTTGTGTTGGTAGAGATCCGGTTTGGTTCTCGGGGATGTCCATCCAGAGGCATTCTCATGTGGCAATGGGAAGTTCCTTGGCCTGATCATTCGTTGGAAATCCAAAGAAACAATACGTGACTTGTACGGTTTTAGTTGTAGAACCCGCTTCCTCAGGAGGTAGCTATAGTAGGCATAATATAATGGTACCTATGCTGGCTAAGATTTATATTCTACTTTCGAAATGAATTTCTTCTACACTATGCACTAATAATAATATCAAAATTGATTTGATTTTAATGCGTATCAAGCATGTTTGACTATCATAAGGAGAAATCTTCTCCAAGTCTGCGTTTGCATTGTGTGTGTGGCAGGAGGTCTTATGGTAGTCTCATTTTTAAAAAGCATTTCGAATTGACTTTAAAAATATTCCTCTATTTTGATTTTAAAGATAAATAAACTGTTTTGAGTTCTCACACCAGTCACATGACTGACTCGGAGTTTATTGTTTTCCTTCCTAAACTCTGGGTGCCCACCAATTTCCACACGGGCAGTCAAGAGTTAGGTTTATCAGGATATTCTGGATATTCTGGAGTTGCTGGAGGCAAGCTGGATGGCATGGCATATTACTTATATAGTATTTCTTTTTCCGCTGCACTGTTTGTTGTTGTTGTATACTCTGATGATATGATGAAATGAAATGTATAAAATGTAATAACTGATATAGTTCTTTGTTTAAAGATTATTAATTTATTATTATATGTTATTCCGCTGCGAATTGTGAGATTCTGATGTTGTTCTGTTGTTTTCTGTCCTGTTCTATGTTCTCTATTCTCTTTTTCTTCTATTTTAAAATTTTCTATCTTCTGTTTTCTCTTCCTTCTACCTTATCTATTTTCTTCTCTCTTCTTCTGTCTTTTTATTTTCTTAAATTCTTTTTCTTAAACCATAACATTCCGGGTTTTTGGCCTTCGATTTCTCGGCAGTCGATAAAGTGAGTATCGATGTTGAATTTTCGAAAGTCGAAAATTTACGGGACGTTACATATATGCTCGCTAATAAAAATATAAGGTACATGTTTATTTTATCATTGGATTTGGTGATTTTTGATGAGCCACTTGGCTTTTGGATTTTCTTTTGTTGGTTTGGGGCCCGTAGAGGCGCTTTGTAGCTGTACCGATCGAGCCGCGCAAAGGAGACTCTGCCGAAATTTTCCGTAAAATCCGGGTGTTAGAAAATTTTTCAAGTTTAAAATTTTATAACTTGTTTTGATAACTAACTTTTAAATTTAGAAAGCTGTTCGGAGTAAGTTAGTGGAAGTGTAGTAACGATTTATAAATGGAATTTCATTGTTTTATAAGTGGATAATTTTGAATAAAATATACCTAAGGTTGAATTCTATACTTAGTTCCTTTTCCCTTCTTTTTCCTTTTCGGGGACGAAAAGTTTTGAGTGGAGGAGAATGTAACGACCCGTAAATTTTCGATAATTAAAATAACTAATTTAATAAGCTTTCGTGATTTAATGTTAGAAAAAAAAAATTGTAATTCGTTTGAAATAATAATAACTGGAATGAATTGCAATAATAACTATCCAAGTAATGAAAAATAAAAGTTACTTAGCGAATGCCTTTGCAATCAAAAGTTGAATTGGATAATAAATGTTCAATTCATTGGGTATAATAGAGTAATTGATTGATGAGTAAAATCTATTT
This sequence comes from Allium cepa, assembly GCA_030765085.1. Taxonomy (NCBI): domain Eukaryota; kingdom Viridiplantae; phylum Streptophyta; class Magnoliopsida; order Asparagales; family Amaryllidaceae; genus Allium; species Allium cepa. The sequence continues at coordinate 377,932,814 of CM060931.1, forward strand.
AAAATCAAATATTGAATATTGAACAGGTAAATTGTTTAAATTAAACATTTAAACTTATTGAATAATTGAATAACTGTAAAATGAAAATAGTGTTTTAAATTGTGAATTGTTTTAAGGGTTGAATCTTATAAGTTCGATTTCAATATTTCAAAAGATAATGAATTATAGGATAAGCGAAATTGTTTAAATTTAATATTTGGAATTTATTGAATAATTTGATAACGGGAATTAAATAACTGTTTAATGAAAATGGTTGTTTTATAATTCGAATTTGTTAAATTTTATAAGTTTGTTTTGAATATTTCGAAAGATTGTGATTTAAGAATAATCAAAATTTGTTTAAAATTAATATTACAAATGTTTGAATAAGTAAATTCCGAATTTGATATGATTAATTTGATATTGAAATTTAATATATGTAAATAGAGTGATAATTGAAATTTGATTTAGTATGATTCAAATTGGTTTCCAAAGTGAATGTAAGTTAAATTGGGATTATAATAGAGTTAATAAGATTTTAAAATTGGAATTTATTAGATAATTGATTAAACGGGGTTAGTATGATTAAAAATGATTTGTCAAATTTTATTTTATCATATTGGAGTTATAATGATGCTATAGAACTTTTAAAACTGAATTTAAAATTTATTTGTGAAAATTGAATATTTTAATATTTAATTATCGACGGGAAAATAGCCAATTTTTGAGCAGTCTCAGAATTGGACGAAACTAGTTCCACTGGATCTGTAATAGTTAGTTATTATCGGATTTCAATTTTCGTAGCAATCGGAGTTGTCGTTTGACCGTGGCAGCTCGAAACGCGTTGAAATTTTTTTAATATTAATTTGGCGAGTTAAAATAGTCATTTTTCAAACGGTCTCGGATTTCGACGAAACCAGTTTCATCGGATCCGTAATGTGATATTATTGTAAGGTTTCAAATTTCGTGTCAATTGGATTTATCGTTTGTCCGGGGCAAGCCAAAACGCCTAGAAAATCGTTTAAATCGGTTTAATTTAAATTGATCGTTTAATTCCTTAACTCACACATACGGTCAAATTAGCTTTCGAAACCTATTCCATTGTGTCCGGAACGTGGGATAAACCCTAGGAACGTCAGTTACCGCGCATAAATCGGAGTTCGTAAATTTAGAAATGAATAGTGTTTCGAAAATTTATATAAAAGGACCATAATACATTCATTTTTCACAAATTTAACCTAGCTAGGGTTTCTAAATGCTCCAGCTGCCAGTGATGATATCTATGGCCGAAAATTGCCATTCTTCTTCCCCTCCGATCTCCTCATCCATCGACTTTCATCCAAAACTCCCAACTAGAAAAACGTAGAGAGCATCGATATCTCTCTATCCAACGGTTAAGATCTGAAATGGTGAAGTGTGGAGGCTTCAAATTGCTCGCGTTCTTCGCGGCTTTGGGCACGTTTTTCGAGGCGTAGGGGAGACCGTGCACGTGCGGTCGACTGGTGGAGGTGGAGTTCATCGTGGCGCGCGCATTGGAGCAGGTTGATCGAGCTAAAAGCGATGGAGGGTGGTGCGGCCTTGAAGGGTTTGAACGTTGTTTGGGTTTCCTCGTACGCAAGTTTCACTGGGAGAAGAAGAGGATCAAGCGTGGCTTGATCGAACGGTCCAGAAAAGAAGCAAGGTTTATAATTGAAAGGGAATTGTGAATTTAATTTTATTATAATTCGTTCGAACTTTAAAATATCGTATCTTTGTCATACGAGGTCGGAAACTGATGAGACGAAGTGCGTTGGCTTCGTTTTGTCGAATACTACGCTATGGAGCTGGATTGGAATCGTTTGGAGCTAGTGAAAATTTCGGGTAAAATTAAACGCTTGTTTAATTTTATTCGAAATAAAACGCTGGAACTACATTGAAATCAAGGTGAGTGTTTTATAACGCTCACAATGTACTAAATATCTTTATGCTAGTTAAATTTAATATTATGAAGTGATATGAATTTTATTTGTCGTTGTTTGATAGAATTTAATTGTAATTTGAATTAACCGTCGAAAATTAAATTGACAGTTAAATTTAAATTGAAATTGAATTGCGATTAAATTACCTGGCATTGATAACTATGAAATTGCTATGAATTGTATTGTATATTTGATGATTTATTTCAATGGATGCTATTGGTTGATATTTAAATGTTTGGATGTTTATTGCTTATATATAACCTGTTATGCATCCATATGACACTATGATTGATTTAAGTGATATATATTCATCCCTGACATTTAATTGAAATAAATAATTACTTGGCCATAGGATAGAAAATTATATACGAACACCGAATTGGCTAAATTAATAATTTTAAAAATCGTCGATTTGAAATTTATTTAAATGTTTTGATTTAAAGGTTATAAATACAAATCAATTTATAAAAATCGAATTTATTGAAAAATTGAGTTTTGGAATGTTGAAATAAATTTTGGTTAAAAGAAATTGTTAAGTAATATGATTCGAGACTTTGAAATTTTAAAATTGGATGTGATTGAATGTCGAAAATTGATTTGTTTAAAGATTTAACCTTAATTCGAGCTTTGAATATTACTAAGTAAAAGTGATATAAAAAATGATATTTTGAAATCGAGTTTGGGATTGAAACATATTTGGAATTTGGATTTAAATTTGAATATTGTTGGAAAATTTTGATAAGTGTTATAAATTGATATTTTGAGAAATCAAGCTCCAAATCGATATAAATTGAAATTGAATAAATTAAAGGTGAATGAAAAATTGAATTAATTCGAAGTAAAAATTGACGTTGATTGGATTGAAATCGAAATTGAATCGGTAGAATGGAAATTGGAATTGATTTGAATTGGAAAGTTATATTTGAAATGGATTGATTTTGAAGCTGTTTTATTTTGTTTTCCAAATTACTCGGTTATATAAACCATATTGGATACTTAAACTATTTTAATCTATTTTAAATCTACTTAACTTAAATTATTTTAAACTAAATTTATCTATTTCAAATGCATTTTATCATTTTAAAGTATTTTAACTATTCTAATTATTTAAAACTACTTTTAAACTACTTAAAACTATTTTTCTAAAATCCTAAGCTGGTCTATAAGGTGAAATGTTTATATGTAAATCTTGAATTTAAATACGAACTGAGTTAAATGAAGTTGCATCCTCAATTGAAATTCGAAATGATTTTGGAAACGAAATGAGATATTGATGCGAAAAATGATTTTTGAAACGGAATCTTACATTTGAATAGATACGATGATATTTGAAATGGATTTGATTTTTGAAGCGAATATGATATTTTGATAGGAATTATGAATCGATTTGAAATGTAAAAGAGCCAACGGTGTAATAATACGTAGTTATTAAAGAGACTGGAATCGGATATGGACATACTCTCTGTCGATACCGAAAACCACTTTAATAACTATTATACGCGGAGTGTTGATCCAGAATGAAGTGGATGGTTTGGTGAACGCGTTGACTGAAGAAAGAGAACGATAATTGATGAACCCTGACATGACTAAAACAGGAGCCGCGCCGGGCCATTGAGGTTCGCCACCTCTAGCGGACACACTTCTTCGATACCATATCTATTACATTTGTGATGCAATTTGGGTGCACCCCTTGATTTCGGAGTGTTGTTTCACGGTGTTGGGGTGGCTGCTGGCTATGCCCAACATCCGTCCGGATCACGCAACTACTAGTATCCTAGTTGGTATCGCCTCATGTACCTTGTCATACTGATTATCCTATTCGTGACCACTACGTTTTGATTTATACCTTGAGTATATGGATTGCCCTCTGGTGACTTCCGGTTTTGGGAAAACTACGGTCTTGTATATTCTTTCGGGAATATAAAATGTGTTAAGGGGGATTATGGTAACGCCTTAACGCTATTTTGATACTTTATATTACTGATAGGTATTATCTACTTAGCGTATATTACTACATAGTAGATAGTTTAACGGATCCTTGAGAGATGGAAAATCCCGTAACATCTCTTAAGTTATTGCACGCACGTTGACACTGGATAGGAGATGTCAAACCCCGTAAACATCTCTGACGCCGTTACACTCATATTTATTTACGATTGATTTAACTTTCATAAGGATATTTTAGTCCTGACTCGAGTGTTTTGTCTTTTCATTATGCTCGGGTCAGTCCTGTGTTTTTTAGATTTTTGAAGATCTATTCTGGAGGATGGAGACGAAGATTTGGTATACTATTACTATTATTACCCTTGCATCATGTTATCTGCTGCATTATTTAATTGTTCTGTTGTATATGTATAAACTCTGATAAATGTTGTATAAATAATTGTCAAAGTATAATAGACAGCTTCATGAACTGTTTATTTGACTATTATATTTTATCGTTCCGCTGCGAGATTCTGTGTTGTTCCATTTCCTTTATTTCTCTTTCTTTTCTTTTCTTATTTACCCCAATAACTATCTTCCCTTTTGAATGGTTTGGAATCGACATGTGTATTTGATCGTCGATTTAAACTGTCCAAAAAGGCGGGTCGTTACACTTATAATACCTGCATAACTTACCAAGCAGTAATATTCAATCGCAACTTTCCAAATTATTCTATACATCTCTTTACATAAGTTTCATACCCACTTCTATTTAAATTAGTTTTCATCATTTCTTATAGTTTCTAATATTGAGTTTTTATCTTTCATTTAAACTGATTCATATTAGTTTCATTTCCTAGTTTCCTTTAATTTCCAATTTGCAATTGTTTGTCGTTAACCAAAATTTACCAAAAAATTTCTAACTCCCAAAATTTCTGAATTTTTTTGGCAGAGTCTCCTTTGTACGGAGGAGCTTTTGCAATTTAACAAGAGATATAAATATATATATACATCGACCCACCCGGTCGGAAAAAGCAAAAACAGTTCATATTTTCTATTTTTATTGCGTAGGCGTACCTTATTTAGCATTTTAAGCAAGCGGCTTATTTATTTTAGCATATATCTCATCCAAATCCAGCCAAACGGCCTTCATTTACCTGTACTTTCTCAATTTAAACATATAAGTACCATACATATGAAGTTTATAATATTTATCTTACTTTAAACAACTGTAACACTTGAATTCTAAAGGAAATACATTTGAAATAACTTCTACGAGTAATTTATATGTTTTTAAATCTAATTCTATTGCTTTCAACCAATTCATAGGCCGTTTCATTAAATTTTAATGGTTTTCAACTCGTTTTCTTATATTCAATTTATTTCTAATCCAAACAAGCTCATATTCACTTCAAATGATTTAAAAATCAATTTCATTAAATCTCTATCAACTCAGGGTGTTTTAATTACTTTGGTTTACGCCAAACAACAATTATTGTTATGCAATCTCGACGATATTCAGTTAATAAAGTATCTATTTTAGTTTATAACTATTTCAAATTAATTTCAACTCCTTCTGAATTTCATTTCATTTCATTTCTAATTTATTAATCAACCATTTAATGCATTTTATCTCATCCCCACATTGGATTCATTCAAAACCATTTATTAAGCTTGGCACATTCAAACTTATAAATTAATAACCATTTTCAAATTAATTTAATCCAAGCTTTTATTTAGTGGGCTCCCACTCTTATCCGAAGCCAAGCTTCCATAAATTTTAAACTTAAGTTAATTTACTTTAGTTTATTCCAATATCGAACTTAAGTTTACTTCTATTTGATTCTCATTTAATCAACTTCTATTAAATTTAGTTAGCCCATCCATTTTAAATTTTAATTTCAAATTCACCTTCTCAATTTATCATAATAATATTCCAGCACAAACTCAACTCATTTATACTTCAAATTAATATGCCACCGAATTTAAGTTCAGTCTGATAATCCAATTCAATCACAACTTTGATTTTGTTTTTATTCTATCAGACTTCATCCATTAATTATTTAACTCGATTAACCCATTTAAATTTTAATTTACTTAATTCATTATCGAATTTATTTTACTAACATAAGGCCATTCTCCATTTATTTCTATTCATTTGGGTTTTGTTTTGCAACTCAAACCATTTCTATTATAATCACTTCTCTTATATCCAATTTACTTGAAAATTTAATTAAATATTATTCAAATCACCCTTGAATTTTATTTGTAAGTCAACCAGCACATTTTCAATCCAACTCCATTTTATTTGCATTTTGTAGCATTTTCCTTATTCAATTCATTATAAAATCCAAGTCAAATTCTATTTACAGTTCTAATTCACTACCAAGTTCCCTTATTAATTTACAACCATTGTTTACCCAAGTTAAATTTTATTAACATACTCAATCAAACAATTATTTAACCAATTAGCTTATTTCCAATTTCTAAATCAATTACAAAAATCACTTCATTAATTAATTTTTTTAATATTTTTTTTCTGAGTTCAAATTTTGTCTTCCATATTTCTAGTTTGGATTTATTTCATCTTTCACAATTCCAACACCATTATTTAAAAATTTTAAAAAAATTTCTTTAAATTTAGATAATACTATTTAAAATAGCTTTTAATAAAAATACTTTTATAACTCGATGCCTCAACCAGTTCATCCTCGTTCTCACAGAAATTTAGTCATACGTTGATAGGCGTAGGACTGAAAATCTATAAGTACTTGGTAAACCCGTTTCAACACCTTGTGAAAATACTTGGAAAAATAATTTCATTGAACATATAGAAAACAGTTTTGTTCAAAATAGAAGAAATATCTTTGGTGACAATGCTCTGAAAATCATCACCCCCATCCATGGTCGTAGTTAACCCGATGATTACGTTGCCGTCCCGACAAAATCCATAGATAACTGTAGGCCTCTGCGCCCCAGGATTACACCATGGAACCCACGACAGATCGCAGCTACAACTGGGGTTACGTAGCCATCACAGCAAAAACCCATATAACTGTAGGCATCAGCGCCATCGAATTTCGCTGCCAAAAATGAAACTTCTCCACTCCACTTGACCATAGATCGCAGTCTACCGATGTTGCGTTGCCTTCCCGGCAAAATCAAGTGTAGACCGTTGACACTCATCCTCCACACGATTTTCGCTATGGTCCCCACAGTAGATCGCAGCGGCATCGAGTTACACTATCGTCACAGCATAACCCAAATGCCTCTGTAGGCATCAACGCCATCGACTTACGCTACCCAATAATCCTCAGGAACTAGTTTTGTCCGGACTCCTCACAGGATCAACTTTAGAACCCCCCTAGGCTCAAGGCAACACCACCCGGTGGCACTCCTGAGAAGTTCATTTCAAGGGAGCGCCTTTTTCCCCAGAGCCATCATCAAAACACTTTATACTATACATATTGTATCTTCAAATCATACACCTAGTATGATATCATACAAAGCTCCTTTACACAAAATCGATTATCCCAAAATCGATAATTCTCAAACTAGGCTTTCCAAATTCAATATTGATTTTACCCAAAAATCAAAAGCCTTTCCAAATCCAAAGGTTCTCAAAACCCTTTTTCCAAAATCCTCATAAGATCCTTTATATATATATATATATATAGATATATTATTTTTTTTAAACTTTGGATCACTTTAAACTCGTATAAAATCATTTTTATACTTCAAACACTTCCAAAATCCCTTTTCTTCCCACAATAGATTCAACAAGGGAAGAATATATAACAAAGATATAACTTTGTTTACCCAAAATCAAATATTCACATTTGATTACTCTTTTCAATATCAATTCCTTTCTATTCACATTCACTTAAATTTCCATTCACTTATTCACATTTGGCTTAATCCCCATTTGGATTATCACCTAAATTCTTATCCCAGTTGGGTATTTAATCATAAACAGTTTAAACTCCGACCAGTTTAGAGAATAGCTTGAAAATTTTAAAATAGATAAGTAGTTGAAAAATAATCAATAGTTTGCAAAATAGTTGTAGAATAATTGACTAATTGTAAAAGAGTTGGAAAATAGTTAAATAGTTATAGAAATCTTAAATAATTGCGAAATAGTTGTAAAATAGAAATTAATTCGTAACTTAGTTGAAAATTAGTAATTAGTGTATAAAACAGTTATAAAATAGGTAAAGAGTTCCAAAAGTAGTGGCAAAACCAGTATAAAATAGTTTAGGTTTTAAAAAGAAAGCTGTATAGTAAATAGATAAGAAAATAGATTTAAAACTATTTATATTAAAACAATTTACATTGAAAATGGTCTAGAGTCAAAACTGTTCACTTCCCCAACAATCCAATTTAAATTTCCACTCCATTTAAATTAACCCAATCCCAATTTAATTAACTCCAATTTCCATTGGACTTGATTCATTCCCAATTTCCATTGGACTTGATTCATTCCCAATTCAAATTGAATTGATTCTCAATTTCCTTCCAATTTCAGATCAAATTCCATTTGATCTTTAAACTTACAATCTTAAGTATATTTTCAATTTTACACCTATTTATAATCAATTACATTCACATTTACTTTTAACTTGGAATTATACATTTTATTTAGCCAATATATTTTTATTATTCCATAAACATTTAATCAAGATTCTAGAGTTTAAACAAATTTCCAAATTTCAATATCACCTTAGAATTCAACTATATCCAAAATTCTTTGGCGAATTCAATTATCCCTTTGAATTTCAAAACCAAACCCATTTCACAAACAATCCCAATTTAAAACAATTTGGTAGCAATTTCTCTTCTAGAAACTTGAAAATGAACATCGATGATGCTGCAGTCATCACCGACTTTATTTTCCAGTGACCAAAAGAGTTCAATGCTTTTATCTCTCTAAAAACACTTCCAAATATTTTTGATTTCAAATCTCCCAAATTTCAAACACAAAAATATTTTTGAAATAATACTATTTTTTTCTTCAAAACCCTTGGAAACCACTTTCAAACCCAAAGGAATTTTAATTTTTCCCAAAATTCCAAACTCCCAATCCACCAAATTCATATTTAAACATTACTCTGGAATTTTCAACTTACTCTATTTCAAATATTCTCTGGAATTCTATTTCAAATTATAATCTCATTTATTTATGAAGTTTATTTCAATTTATATATTACATTTACAATCTATATTTCAAATTCCATTTTATTGTATAAGTTTACTCTTCAACTTGGTTATAAGTTTCAATTTGGTCGTATTTTATTTTACTTCTTAACTTAATTTCAATAATTTAACAATCATCCACCTAAATACTCATTAGAAGGAAATATTGCTTTATATAACAAAATATACTTTTATATAAAATCATTTAAAATCTTTATATAAGAAAATAACAAGTACGCTCTCATATAATATATATATTCAACTCATTCTAGAGTACTACAGACTCTATTTAATGAGTAATCCCTACCAGAGCCAAGGTTCTCGCTTAACCTTTCAGCTCCGATACCAAATGTAACGACCCGAAATTTTCGAACCCGAAATTTTCAGATAGTTATGAAAAAGAAGAAAGAGATAGAAGAAGAAGAACAGAAACACCAAACATCTCACATTCGCAGCGGATAAAATATAATAATAAATAATAACATTTTACAAAAGAATATTATAACTGTCGATTACATTTAATATACATCAGAGTTTCACATAATATACAGTCACTGAATATTTACAATTATCATGACTCAGATAAACAATAATATAAATACAGCGGATATACTCTATACGATACTGCCACCAGCTCGCCTCCTGAGCTCTTGAACGTCATAACCTGAAAATCTGTTATACTCGGTCTGACCCGAGCATTACACCAAAGTAACACCCGGGTCAGGCTGGAAACCAGCGTGAGTAAACCCAACTAACAAGAAACACCAAAGCAAACATCACATATAAACCCGGGGTAACTTATATCAATTTAACCGATTCATAATTTGCTATAAACAACACTTATTTCACATATAAATTTTCTAAGTACCAAACTTAGATAAAATGATCCAATTCACTTAAATCGTTTCATTCCTACCTATTGATTTCACAAATCAATTTATAAAAATTCGAAGTGGATTCGGGTATTTCCCAATACCCGACCCCGGTCTCTTCGAAACTCATGTTATCCTAACCCAAGATATTCAAATACACAACATTCATATCAGAGATATCAACACATTCAAAACATCAAATACCAATCAATCATCCATCACATACAAATCAATTATATTGATTCAATTTAATTTCAAACCTCAATCACCTATATCCCTTCATTCAACTTTAATTAAATTCCAAATTAATTAATTAGTCAACCCATCATTATTCATCTTAATTATCACCCTGGATTAATTATCTTTCAATTACATTCAAGTGATTATCTTTAATTAACTTTACAATATTAATTATTCTTAACCCCAAATCAATAAGTAATCTTAATTACTTCATAAATCAATTAACTATATTAATTACATTAATCATGAACTACTTATATTAATTAATTCTTCATAAGTCACATATTATGGTTTAATTAATCTTAATAAATCGAATCTTTAATTACTTCATTAATTATATAAGCTATTGATGCCAATTATATTTCAATTTATCTAAATCTAAACTAATTTACTTAAACCACGGTATGAATCATACTTGATTTATCTCCACCAGAAATTATCACCTTTTTATTTACTTCATTAAATAAATTCATTCTCCTTAATTAATTATCTTAATTATCTCTCGATTAATTACACAAAGTAATTACATTGTTAATTGCACTAAGTAATTACTTTTTACATCACCCAATGGTCACTCTAATTAATTTAAACTTAATTAGTTAACCCAAATTCATTAATTGATTTAATTAATTAATTATTCATTTTAATTACCTACCAATTTAATGAACCACAAATCGTTACCTTTATTATCTTTGGAGACATTTACTTAGTTATGATTTAAGATTAAACAATTTACAACCCGAATATTCTGAGTCAAGCAACAATCATCTCAGGAATCAACCAAAACCGAGGTCATCAGTTCACAGTGCACATCAATCAGTTCAATCGTGCAACCAAATATTTAAATTTAACCTCTTAAATTTAAATAAATAAAATAAATACAACAGAGTGAGATTTACTCACCTCTTAACCATTTCAACACATAGCAGTCATCAGTACACATCCAAACAACACAACCATTCATCCAATTATTTAAATTCAACCATTTAAATTTTAATAAATTAGTTGCTTTTTTAATTGCTTAACTGATTAATTAAACAACCTTAAGCACTCAAACCTAAATTAAATTAAAGATAAGTCATTTATCTTAATTATCTTCTAAATTATATCACTTTAAAATTTTATTTTATAAACCTGGGATTTAATCATCATTAATCTATAAATTAACTTAAGATCTTTAAGTTCTATTAAGATAAACATTTTATTTCCTTAATTCCTCCTTACTCACACTATTAATTAAATTTCAAATTTGACTTAAGAATCTACCTGCTCAGTTTCAAATAAATATACAATCATAAATCGGGCGAGAACTCACCAAAATGCTGACGACATCCCTGAAACTGCTCGACCAAACTCAGATCAGCGACTCCTCAAGTTGAATTGCCTCCCACTGTCGATTATCGTGAGCTACCCACATCACAGCACCCCCCCTTCACCACACTCCACACGGCTTCCTCCAGCGACGTCAGTAGTCACAACTCCAACCACCTCCCATGCTTAAGCAATTTCATCCTCATCCATTGCAGGCAACTCAACTTGCATAACAACTCACTTCCTTAACATCAATCCCTCTCCTACAACAATCACCTACAGACAACAATCGCACTACGAACAACCATCACCGCCCTCACAAGCAACTTTCGCACCATCCCCTTTACCTCGTCTCCATCAACATCGGACCATCCACCTCCTTTGCCGAGAAATCAAATTGCCTCCAACTGCCATCACGCAACATCGTCGAACCCACGAGAGTCGCCCCCGCCTCGCGACTAAACCCTTCAGTCGCTGCCTCCATCCGCGACTTCAACCTGCTCGCTTGCCACTTCCACTTTGCTTCTACCTGCCACCTGCTCAAGAAACTACATCCAAAGCCTAAAGCTGCCAATCCCCTCGAACCTGCGACCTAAAACCACCTTCAATCAAGATGTCTCGACCACCGCCCCCATCACCTGATCGTGAATCGGTTTTGCTACTGGAAAATTGTAATTGGAGTTGAAATTAAAGTGAATTTGTTTGAGGAAATTTTTCTTACAGGATTCGTGAATTCGATTTTTTTACAGGATTCGTGAATTCGATTTATATTTGGTCTTTAATTTGAGTTTTACAGAAGAAAAAAAAAAGAAGAGTCTCGAGTTAAAGGAAAAAGAAAGATTGTGAGTTAAAAGGAAGGAAACAGGCGTATTAGAGAAGGAACTATAATTGACCGGTCAATACGTATATAAATAAATAAGTGTTCAAAATATATCAATAAAAATTTCAGCGCGTTTACATATAGTACGCTCACACAACAACTACAAATGCTACGAAATTTGAAATCCTATAATAATACAATATTACGGATCCAATGGAACTGGTTCCGTCGAATTCGGAGACTGTGCCTCGGAAGGCTATTTTTAAATATCGATTCAAACGATATATTATTAAAATTGAACAAATCACCTTTAATTTAAATTTCAACAATTCCATTATCCTCAGTATTATCATTATAAATTTTATAAGCCTTCAAATTATTTTAAACAGGCTTAAAATTTCAGATTCAGCAAGTTACCCGATTTCAATTATTCATTTCAACATTTAAACTATATAATTCAATGATTTAATTATCAAGCAAATATTGATATCTTGAATTTAAGTTAAAATTAACTTTAAATATTTAATCAATCAATTATTACAATTTAATTTGTCAAAATTTCCGGGTCGTCACATGCACCAAACCTCTGACAACCATCGTCGACGCCCTCACCTCTCCCCCTCGACCACGTGCGAGGCCTCCTTCCCCCACACTCCACGCCGCTGCAGCGACCAACCATGGTCAAAAAATTGTAGCCGCTGCCCTATTTTATTAAACCCTAATTGAATTTTTTTGCTGGATCCAGCCGTTGATTCGATGAACAAATTTCACCGATGCACTCTCCATCGTCCACTCTACAAAACCCAGAAGCGGTTTGGCGATCGGACAAATTTGATTTCGACGTGATGAATGGCTGAAAATTGTTCTTCTATTTGTGGACAAATAATGCATTAAATCAAAAAACGAGTTATAGATCTGAGTTACGCTCTTCGAGAGCTTCGAATCCATATAAAATTTGGCATATATTGTGGAGTTTGAAATTTTAGCTTTGGATTTGATTTGGGAGTGCAATTGGAATTAGCGTTTGTCTCAGATTGAAGTAAGGAGGTGAATAGAACATATAGAAATGAGAAACAGATGCTGCTAGGGTTTATAGCAGGATATATATAGGCAAGTTGAAAAAGAATAGATGGACCCGGTTTATAAACGTGCTGAACGATAAATGGCCCGAAAAGCCCGTTCTGTCTTCGGAATGAAATTGGGTCAACCCATATATCAAAATAGATGTTTTAAAATATTTTAAACACGATGTAACGGGTTTCGAGCCCAAGAAGTTATGCAAAAAATTTTATTTCAAATCGATTTCAATTGATTTTATTTTCATTGATTTCAAGGCATTTTGAGTCCATACGATCAAACGACAAGTCCGATCGCTACGAAACTTGAAATCCTATAATAATTCATCGTTACGGATCCGATGAAACTGGTTTCGTTGAAATCCAAGTCAGTGGCCAAAATGGCTATTTTCCAGTTAATTTAATAAATTAAAAATTAATTAATTAAATCAAATTTTAAATTTCAATTTGGAAATTGACAAATTTCATCACTTATGATTCCTCAATCATTTACAATGATTTAAACAAATTTGAATGTCAATTTTAGGGATGATTAGTTTATAAATTTCAATATAAATCCTTAATTTCATTAAATTCATAATTCTATAATTCATAATTTTTATCATCTAGTATTACTTTAGTAATTTATAATCGTTTAAAACCAATTCCCATATCAATTTACAGTAAATTAATTCACCAGTTATAGTACTTATTTCGTTTACTTAAAATAATCCCTCTAGTATAAATTGAATCCAATTAATTTTAATATATTCCAATTAAACTGATTAGATTCAATTCCAACCCTTTAGTTGAGTCAATTATTACTTTGTAATGCAGTTAACACCTGCTTCACATTTCATTCCATTAATATATTCAAATTTCCAACTTCCCTTTGTATTAACTATTATTTCCAAATACATTGAAGTTGTCAAATATATACATTTATTATAATTAGAACCTCAATTAACTCATTCAAATAGGTTTCATTCCTTATATTATCTTACGAATAAAATATGCATTTCCATACATTTGCACATTACAATTTTAGTTCTTACCCTCATAAATGAAACATATATTTTCATTTAAATGTAATTGTTTTACAATTAATTTGGTAGACTAGATATATTCTGGAAATTTATGATGATTGTTACCGTAGCCTTAAAATTTCACTTAGGCTTATTATTATTTAACTATTTATTAAAATTACTTACATCATATGGATTCATTCTGTTACCATAAAACATACATTAATTCATATATTCATACAATACTTACCTTCATTTACTTATAATAAAATCTCATTCCCAAATATAACAGTTACAACAAATTAACAGGACAATTAAATAGTAACTTACGACCGTTACTATTTCTTTGATTCATTAATTATAATTAATATTCTCTAAATAAATTTATTTACTTGGTCTCATGCTTTCTATTACACTAATTACTACCTTATAAATAAATTTTACGTTTCCTTTTTAATTTACATTCACACTTTCCATTATAATATTAATTATCAATAAAGTACATTTACTTATCCTTATTCTTTCTAACCAATTACCATATGTTATTACAACTTTACAATTTTAATAAATTCATTAATTGACATTTCATTCAACCTATTAATTGTTAACCTAAATTAGCACTGTTACATTTTAAATTTACTTATTAGCTCACAACAAGTGCTACCATTAGTTCATACACTAATTTATTCCGTTTCCATTCCTTGTACATTATTTTATTGGTAAGTTAACATTTTTAAATTATTAATTTACCCCTTATATCCCATTATAAATTAATGCGCACGTTAATTAAGATTTTAAATCAATTTAATCATTTCATTTTGGAACATTATTTATTTACAATAAGAATATAATCAACATTTACATTGTTTCACTTATTGGAATTACATCCAAGTTATTAACAATTAACTTACATCTATACTGTTACCTTCTAGTTATTAAAAATTTACTTACCAATCTTATCCAAGTTATTATTTCCATTAATAATTCACTAAATTTTATTTCCTTCAACATTAAGTTACCAAAATCTTCTTAAATTAAGAAATTTAATTACCGAACTTTACGGGTCGTTACACTTTGTCCTGTTCCTGGACAACTTGTATGGATTTTTGTCTGACATTGCATTTCTATAGATTACGTACATTGGTTTTTACAAACATACATCAGTGGTGGCGGAGAAGGCAACTTCTCTTAGCTTAACACCTTCCTTGAGACGTATGAGCTTAAGGGTTGTATTTTTGTGGAAGGCAATTAGCAGTCAACGGAAATGACCCTATGGCATTCTAAGTGATGTGATATTTGATTGTGAAAGGTAATCGTTACCTCATCGGGCCTCATCAACCGGAAATGACCAAAACAGGGTTAGATGCAGCAAGGTTAAGTGGGACATTCCCATTAGGATATGATCATTGTAACACCCACAAATTTTTTATAATTAAAATAGCTAATTTAATAAGATTTCGTGATTTAATGTTAGAAAAAAAATTTGTAATTCGTTTGAAATAATAATAACTGGAATGAATTGCAATAACCCCTGACATGACTAAAACAGGAGCCGCGCCGGGCCATTGAGGTTCGCCATCTCTAGCGGACACACTTCTTCGATACCATATCTATTACATTTGTGATTCGATTTGGGCGCATCCCTTGATTTGGGAGTGTTGTTTCACGGTGTTGGGGTAGCTGCTGGCTATGCACAACATCAGTCCAGATCACGCAACTACTAGTATCCTAGTTGGTATCGCCACATGTACCTTGTCATACTGATTATCCTATTCGCGACCACTACGTTTTGTTTTGTGTTATACCTATGGGGTACCCTCTGATAACCACTAGTTTACAGTGGGGCTTACGGTGCTGTATAGACTATAGCATTATAAAAATGTGTTAAGGGGGATTATGATAACACCTTAACGCTATTTTAGTACTTTTACTTTACTGTAGACATATTATAATAGCGTATTGTACAACATAGTAGATAGTTTAACGGATCCTTGAGAGATGGAAAATCCCGTAACATCTCTTAAGTTATTGCACGCACGTTGACACTGGATATGAGATGTCAAACCCCATAAACATCTCTGACGCCGTTACACTCATATTTATTTACGATTGATTTAACTTACATAAGGATATTTAGTCCTGACTCGAGTGTTTTGTCTTTTCATTACGCTCGGATCAGACCTGAGTTTTCAGCTTATTGAAGATCTATTCTGGAGGACGAAGACGAAGATTTGGCATATTATTACTCTTATTATCTTTGCATCATGTTGTCTGCTGCATTATTTTATTTGTTCTGTTGTCTATGTATAACTCTGATAAAGGTTGTATAAATAATGATCAAAGTATTGTAAACAGCTTCATGAACTGTTTATTTGATTATTATATTTTATCGTTCCGCTGCAAGATTCTGTGTTGTTTCCTTTCTTTTATTTCTCTTTCCTCTTCTTTTCTTATTTACCCCAATAACCATCTGCCCTTTGGTATGGTTTGAGTCGACGTGTGTGTTTGATCTCGATTTAAACTGTCCACAAAGGTGGGTCGTTACAGTTGGTATCAGAGCTTTGGTTTAGCGATAACCTTAGCTTTGTGGGGTCTGACTCTTTATAAATAGGGTAGTAATACCCTATGATGAGTCGCTGAGTGTATATATATGAGAGAGCGTATTTGTTAGTGATATAAAATGTTTTGTATTATGTCGGTTGATTTGTTGAGTGGCTTATGGATTCTGGTCAATACGAGTAATTAACGTCATTGATAGGGATCTCCAAACACTTAAACAAAACAATTCGACATAGTATTGTTTTGAAACTGGGTAAATGAAATAATTTTGCTCTAATTATATTTTATATATAAAGAAAATTTTAGAAATTATTGTGACTTATCTAGCTTACCTGTTGTTAGGAATGATAATATTGGTTATTATCATTAATTGGATATTGTAATTTAATAAATAAGATGAATTACAAAATGAAAAGTGATAAAACAACTTGTGGAATATTTTAAGAAAGTAAAATCCTATAAGAATATTTTATAAAGGTGACTTATAAATTAAGACAGATTTAAATTGAAAAATATTGAATTTAAGACCCGGAGGTTTTGACAATGGTTCTCAAAGCTTTGAAGAAATATATAGTAATATTAGTTGGAAAATGTTTATGGAAATATTTTGAAAGGATTTTTTTTTAAAAAAAGAAGGAATGAATTCAGTACTCCTCTCTTCTGTCGCTGGAAAATAATTTCGGTGATGACTGTGCAGCATCATCGACGTTCATTTACGAGTCTCAGAACATATAATATGACTTGCCAAATATTAATAACCAGAATTTATAAAATAAGAGGATTAAGATATCTAAGCTTATGTTTTGGGAAAACTTTAGAGTTGTAGTGTACCTTTAAAGTTGAAAGGTAAAGAGGATTTAAATAAAATCAAATTTGTGAATATTCTAATTAAGTAAAATGAAATTCTATAAATTTGTATAATAACAAATTAGCATTCTCAGAACATATAATATGACTTGCCAAATATTAAGAAGTTGAAATGATGTTTTGGATATGTAATGAGATATTGTACAAATAAAGAGAACCTAGAAATAATTTAAGTACACAAGTAAGGAAAACTCAAAAGGAATTAAAATGTATATAAATGGAAAATTTTGTTATGATAAAAATTATAAAAACTTAAATATAGCATGAAATGATGTATGGATAAATGGAACAAGTAAGTGAACTTAAGAAAAGGCCATTGAGTCAAGCAATGTCTTTATAAACTAGTTGTAAAATTAAATATAAATTTGCTACAAAAAAAGAAAAATATGTAAAGATAAATTTGTAACTTTTGAGATAACTATAAACTAAGAAAAGTCATATATGAGAAGTTAGACTTTTATGGAATGACTATAAACTAAAGTGATGATTAATAAAATGTTCCAGAAATAAATTTGTATTAACTGAAACTATAAATATGAAGTAAATGTAAACAAAATAATTTGGTATAGCTAAGAATCAATTGGGAAAATAAATTGAGTTTAATTAAATTATATAAATGTTTAAAATGAACTTGAGTATGCAAATTCTTTGATATGATGTTTAAGAAAAGATAATGTTAAAGAACATGCTATGTAAAGAAATGAATATACTAACTGAATAATGGATTGTGGGTAATTAAGTGAAAAAAAAATAGAAGTCAATAAAATAATTTAGTATAGATAAATTGGATAGAAATCCATTGGAAGGTAATACGTGAGATTGTACGTATATTATTTTATTCGCATAACGATTTGATCCAAATTCGAGCACAAAATTTCGAGATGATTTATATTGATCCAAGTTAGGATTTTTCACTCGATTTTCGACGGCGAACCCTGGATATGGATTTTTAATTTGATTCTGGAATTCTCTATCATAGTATATGGCTATGCAAGGAGAGTAACAGTTTCCAATCAAGGAACCAAATCTGAGTCCGCACTAGAGAGTCGTGTGAACGATACTAGTTTGGAAGTGAAATTGTGTGATCGAATAAGCGATTAGATTGATATTGCTCACGGATGATATATGTACGGCTTACGGACTTAATTAAAGTTAATATTGGAAATTTATGATGCCAAATATAAAATGATTCTTTTAAAATTATATGATTTGGTTGTTATGTGATTGTTAGTTGATTGTATATAATTCATTAAGTGTTAATGAAATTGAAAGCTATAAATCATTGAAATCAAATTGGAAGTTAAATGAACTTAAATAGAATTTAATTTGATTCAAATTGGAAGTGAACTAATGTAAATATAAATTAGTGAATGTTAACTAATTGAATTGAGAATGAATGTTAGTAAAATCCAACGTTAATGAATCAACTGAGATTAAAAATTGAAAACCAAGCCAATAAATATTAATGAGAAGTGAATTTATATTGATTGGTTATGGATTTGTAGGATGATTGTTGGATGATAATTGATTTGGTGGATGCATTTGTTGTTTTGTTGCATTTGCTATGTTGGCACATGTAGTTGTTATGTTGCTATATGATGTATATTGATATTATTTTCATATATGCATGTTTCTCATGGTTTGTTGAGTGTTTAGTAGGTGCGGATTGCGCTTGCTTCGCATTTGGAGCTTTCTTTCACGCTATATTAGCCGTATATGCTCGCTAATAATATATAAGGTACATATCTCGGATTACATACCGTACTTTTACACTTTTTTCCCTGCGGGATGCCTCATCACTTGATGAGATGTATATTTCTGATATATATACTGTCATTTTTTTTCCGATCGAGCTGCGCAAAGGAGACTCTGTCGAAATTTTTCGTAAATCCGAGTGTTAGAAAATTTTTGAGTTTTAAAATTTTATAACTTATTTGATAACTAACTTTTAAAGTTAGAAAGCCGTTTGGAGTAACTTAGTGGAAGCGTAGTTATGACTTTATAAATGGAATTTCATTATTTTATAAGTTGGTAATTTTGAATAAAATATATCTAATGTTGAATTCTATACTTAATTCCTTTTCCCTTCTTTTTCCTTTTCGGGGACGAAAAGTTTTGAGTGTGGGAGAGTGTAACGACCCGTAAATTTTCGATAATTAAAATAGCTAATTTAATAAGATTTCATGATTTAATGTTAGAAAAAAAAATTGTAATTCGTTTGGAATAATAATAACTGGAATGAATTGCAACAATAATTATCCAAGTAATTATTTATAGATTGAATGGAGTTCCAATCTAATTGAATTGACTCGAATGTTATAACTTGGTTATAAGGGAATATATGGAAAAACAAATGTAAATAAGTGAATAAGAATTGTGAATTATTTAGGTAGTAATACAAATTTTAATGGATTGGTTTCGAAGATTTGAATAGTAATAAGTCTTGAAAAATAAATGCTAAATAGTGAATGCCTTTGCAATCAATAGTTGGATAGGATAATAAATGTTGAATTCATTTTGTATAATAGAGTAATTGATTGATAAGTAAATCTATTTAAAATCAAATAATTGAATATTGAACAGGTAAATTGTCTAAAGTAAATATTTAAAACTTATTGAATAATTGAATAACTGTAAATTGGAAATAGTGTTCTAAGATTTGAATTGGTTTTAAAAATTGAATCTTATAAGTTCAATTTCAAATATTTCAAAGGATAATGAATTATTGGATAATCAAAATTGTTTAAATTTAATGTTTGGAATTTATTGAATAATTGAATAACGGTTTAATATGATTAAAAATTATTTGTAAAATTTTATTTTATCATATTGAAGTTAGAATGATGTTGTAGAACTTTTAAAATCGAATTAAAAGTAAATTTGTGAAAATTGAATATTTTAATATTAAATTGACGAGTTAAAATAGCCTTTTTTCAAACAGTCTTGGATTTCGACGATACCAATTTCATCGGATCCGTAATGTCATATTATTGTAAGGTTTCAAATTTCGTGTTAATCGGATTTACCGTTTGTCCGGGACAAGCCAAAACGCATAGAAATTCGTTTAATCGGTTAATTTTAAATTTGATCGTTTATTTCAGTAACTCGCACATACGATCGAATTAGCCTCCGAAACCTATTCCATTGTGTCCTGAACGTGGGGTAAACCTTAGAAACGCCTGCCGGCACGCTTCGTTTGGAGTTCGGAAAATTTTTGCTGAATAGTGTTTTGCAATTTTCTATATAAGGACGATTATATTCTCATTTGCAAACAAGAAAAAAAACCCTAGGGTTTTATTGCTTCAGCCGCCGGCTATATTCAATGGCCAGAAATTGTCGAACTTCCTCCTCTATTATCTCCAAATCTACAAACAATTAGCAAAAGTCGTCAACTAAAAAGTTGTAGAGGGCATCAAGATCTAGCTATCCAACGGTGGAGATCGGAAATGGAGCCACGGATTGACCGCAAATGGGATGGAAGCCGCTGCGTTCTTCACGCAAATCGAGGCAAGGGGGAAGCCGAGCTGGGCCGCACTGTGGCCGATGGTGGAGCTCGTGGTCGCGAACAACGTGGCACTCTCCGATCATCTTCAAGTTGCTAGGTTTGGTCGTGAAAATTGCAGGAAGAACGGCGGCCAATGGGTTTGGGACGTGAGTTTGTCACGTTGAGGAAGAAGAGATGAGGGACGGCTTAGATCTGAAGATGCAGAAATCGATGGCCAGGATGGAGTTGAGGGTTTGATATTTAAAATAAAAGCTGAAATTATATATTTAAATTCGTATAAACTTTAAAATAGCATAACTTTTTCATACGAAGTCGAAAACGCACGAAACTTTTTACGTTGGAATCGTATCGACGGGCACTACGTAATGGAGCTTGTTTGGAATCATTTGGAGATAGTGAAAATTTCGGGTAAAATCAAACGCTCGTTTAATTTTATTCGAAATAAAACGTTGGAACTACATTGAAATCAAGGTGAGTGTTTTCTAACGCTCACAACGTACTGAATATCTTTATGATAGTTAAATTTGATATTATGAAGTGATATTAATTTTATTTGTCGTTGTTTGATAAAATTTAATTGTCATATAGATTGTCACTGAATTAACCGTTGAAAATTAAATTGACAGTTAAATTGAAATTAAAATTGAATTGCGATTAAATTACTTGACATTGATAACTATAAAATTGTCATGAATTGTATTGTCTATTGGATGATGTATTTCGATGGATGCTATTGGTTGATATTTAAATGTTTTGATGTTTATTTGCTTATATATATCCTGTTATGCATACATATGAAACTGTGATTTGATTTAAGTGATATATATTCATCCCTGACATTTAATTAAAATAAATAATTACTTGGCCATAGGATAGAAAATTATATACGGACACCGGATTGGCTAAATTAATAATTTTTAAAATCGTCGATTTGAAATTTATTTAAATGTTTTGATTTAAAGGTTATAAATAGAAATCAATTTATAGAAATTGAATTTATCGAAAAATTAAGTTTGGAATGTTGAAATAAATTTTGGTTAAAATAAATTGTTAACTAATTTAAGTTGAGACTTTGAAATTTAAAAATTAGGATATGATTGAATTTCTAAAGTTGTTTGTTTTAAAGATTGAACATTATTTTGAGCTTTCAATATTACTAAGTAAAGGTGATATAAAAATGATATTTTGAATTCGAGCTTGGAATTGAACCATATTTGAAATTTGGATTTAAATTTGAATATTGAAGGATAATTTTGTTAAGTGTTATAAATTGATATTTTGAAAAATAAAGCTCCAAATCGATATAAATTGAAATTGAATTAATTGAAGGTGAATGTAGAATTAAATTAATTTGAAGTCAAAGTTGACATTGATTTGAATTGAAATCGAAATCGAATCGGTAGAATGGAAATTGAAATGGATTTCAATTGGGAAGTTATAATTGAAATGGTTTGGTTTTGAAGCTGTTCATTTTGTTTTCTAAATTACTCTGTTATATAAACCATTTTTAAATACTTAAACCATTTTAACCTATATTAACTATATTAAATTATTTTTAACCCATCTTAAGCTATGTTAACTTATTTTAATCTATTTTAAATCTACTTAACCCAATTTAAATTATTTTAAACTAATTTATCTATTTGAAATCCATTTAAAGATTTTAAGTATTTTTAACTATTTTAATTATTTAAAACCACTTTTAAACAACTTAAAACTATTTTCTAAAATTTCAAGCTGGTTAATAAGGTGAAATGTTTATGTTTAAATCTTAAATTTAAATACGAATTGGGTTAAATGAAGTTGCAACATAAATTGAAATTCGAAATGATTTTGAAATCGAAATGAGATATCGAGGCAAAAAATGATTTTTGAAACGAAATCTTACATTTGAATAGATACGATGATATTTCAAATGGATTTGATTTTTTGAAGCGAATATGATATTTTGATATCAATTATGAATCGATTTGAAATGTAAAAGAGCCAACGGTGTAATAATACGTAGTTATTAAAGATACCGGGATCGGATATGGACATACTCTCTGTCGATACCGAAAACCACTTTAATTACTATTATACGTGGAGTGTTGATCCAGAATGAAGTGGATGGTTTGGTGAATGCGTTGAATGAAGAAAGAGAATGATATTGGATGACCCCTGACATGACTAAAACAGGAGCCGCGCTGGGCCATTGAGGTTCGCTATTGCTAGAGGACACACTTCTTCGATACCATATCTATTACATTTGTGATTCGATTTGGGTGCACCCCTTGATTTGGGAGTGTTGTTTCACGGTGTTGGGGTAGCTGCTGGCTATGCTCAACATCAGTCCGGATCACGCAACTACTAGTATCCTAGTTGGTATCGCCTCATGTACCTTGTCATACTGATTATCTTATTCGCGACCACTACGTTTTGTTTTGTGTTATACCTATGGGGTACCCTCTGATAACCACTAGTTTACGGTGGGGCTTACGGTGCTGTATAGACTATGGCATTATAAAAATGTGCTAATGGGGATTATGGTAACGCCTTAACGCTATTTTAGCACTTTTACTTTACTGTAGACATATTATAATAGCGTATTGTACTACATAGTAGATAGTTTAACGGATCCTTGAGAGATGGAAAATCACGTAACATCTCTTAAGTTATTGCACACACGTTGACGCTGGATATGAGATGTCAAACCCCGTAAACATCTCTGACGCCGTTACACTCATATTTATTTACGATTGATTTAACTTACATAAGGATATTTAGTCCTGACTCGAGTGTTTTGTCTTTTCATTACGCTCGGGTCAGACCTGAGTTTTCAGCTTGTTGAAGATCTATTCTGGAGGACGAAGACGAAGATTTGGTATACTATTACTCTTATTATCTTTGCATCATGTTGTCTGCTGCATTATTTTATTTGTTCTGTTGTATATGTATAACTCTGATAAAGGTTGTATAAATAATGATCAAAGTATTGTAAACAGCTTCATGAACTGTTTATTTGATTATTATATTTTATCGTTCCACTGCAAGATTCTGTGTTGTTTCCTTTCTTTTATTTCTCTTTCCTCTTCTTTTCTTATTTACCCCAATAACCATCTGCCCTTTGGAATGGTTTGAGTCAACGTGTGTGTTTGATCGTCGATTTAAACTGTCCAAAAAGGCGGGTCGTTACAATCATCCTCTTTACGATATATCTTTGAACACTACGACGTCGTGTATCTGATTATTGTGGTTTATATGCTATGAGGGCCCTCGGTAAAGGTCGGTAACGACCGAAGGATGATATATTCGGCACCATCTAGTTATAGAGGTGGGCCAGTCTTGTGTTTGTAGAGGATCCTTTGTGATGGTCCTCGGTACATTCTTTTAGAGATGCACTGCATGAAAGTAGTCCCTTCACCTGGTCATTTGTATGAAAATCCGAAACCCACTACGAGCTGCGATTTTGTTTGTAAAGGCATAATGAATAGCCTCAAAATTCTATATGGGTAACCATTTCGACTATGATTAATATTATTTGTATATACTAGACACTATTATAATATAAAAGGATTTGATATGAAAGAAATGTTTTAGTTATTGCAAGATAAAAACATGTCCATGTTTATTTGTGGACTTGTCTTACGAGATATTTTGTTTTAATAAAGGAAAAGTTTGGTAATATAACAAATTCAGTTGAGTGTGTTTCTCACGCTGCTTTACCAGACTGATCTGGGCATTCTTCCCTTTCAATGCTCGGGTCAGACCGAGTATATTTACAGGTTTAGATTGGTGCTTTTGGAGCTTCAGCAGGCGAGTTGGAGATCTTCATTTTGTATACGCGTATCTGTTTTGATTATTGATTCTCCACTGCATTGCTGTTTGCTATTTATATTATCGGCCATTGTGAGGACAGGTTATTATAACTATTTAGGCTGATAACTATTGATTGATTGTTGAACTCTAATTGATGTGTATATATATACAGTTTCTATTTTGTAAAGATCATTGTTACGATATTATATATTTTCCGCTGCGATGTGGGATTCTGTATTATTCTGA
The DNA here is from genome assembly GCA_030765085.1 of Allium cepa. Lineage (NCBI taxonomy): Eukaryota > Viridiplantae > Streptophyta > Magnoliopsida > Asparagales > Amaryllidaceae > Allium > Allium cepa. The sequence continues at coordinate 377,958,165 of CM060931.1, forward strand.
TTAGTTCTATCTTATCTCTTTCTTTTCTTCTCTTTTTCTCTCTTCTTTTCTTTCTCTTGACTTTCCATCGATCTGTGCTTTTTGGGTCGGACATGTATGGATTATTGTCGATTCAAAGGGTATGGATTTTCGGGTCCTCACAGCTGGTATCAGAGCTTAGATTTTGTATATTCATAAGCTTTGATGTATGCTCAGTATAGATAGGGACAGTAGCACCCTAGATTGAGTTTGAGTGTATTATATATATGAGCGCGTATTTGTTAGTGAATATAAAATGTTTTATATTGTGTTTGCTTATCCGTTGAGCTGTTTGTGAATTCTGGTCGGTATGTGGGACGCAATGTTATCAATAGGGATTTCCAAACACTTAAACGAGGCAAGTCGACATAGTATCATTTTAAATTGGGTAAATGAAATAATTTTACCTCTATTATATTTTATATATAAAGGAATAATTTTTCAGAATTATAAAATATGGAAGTATAATTAATATGATTTACAATTGTGAAACAATCTTATATATAAGAAATGAAACTATGTGAGTTATAAATAAAAATGAATTCAATTAAGAATTGGGAAATTTTGAATCTTGTTTATTTCGAAAGTTGTTTTTCAAAGTTAAAGTGGTTATATTATTATAAATCTTAATAAGATAAAAGAATTTCAAATGATCTTATATAAGTAAAGTAAAATAGCGAAATTATGTAAGTAAAAGATTTGTAAATGTGATTTATAAATAAAAAGAATTTTTAAAAGAATATAAAGCACTGAATTCACTACTGTTGCTGGAAAATAATAAGAGTGACCACTGCAGCATCATCAGTATCATTTTCGAGTTTGTATGTGATTGATTTGCTACCAATAGTAAATTGAAAATTGAATTTTTGTTTTGATAAACAAATTTGATTTGAAATCCAAGTTAAAATTGATAAATATAAGAGTTTTGGATTTATAGCATGAAATGATAAAGATTTAGCTATGTAAAGTTGAAAGAAATGTGAGTTAGCATAATATATATATATATATATATATGATTTGAAATTTAACTATAGGAAAGTTAATAAAGTGAATTGGATTTGAAATTATAAAGAATGAGTTTAGAGAACGGAAGTGAACTTAGGTAGATGTTCACAGAATTATGAATAGATAAGTTGTATAACTTATAAAATGAGATAAGGTAAGTAAAAGCAAATGTTATAATGGTTAAACAATTTTGTTTAGCAAAACAAAATCTGAATTGAATAGCAGAATGAAATTTGACTTAAGTAAAAGTTAAATAATTGACTTTAGAAATGAAGTTAAGTTGTATAGTGAAAGTAAATGCAAGTAAGAATTAAATGAAATATAACTTAAGTGATGTTGAATAAAGTTGATTTTGGTATCGAAGTTAATTAATAAAGTGAATCAAATGAATGTGAACTTGAGTTATATAAAAATTCAACTTTAGCTATAAAATGAATTAGTATTAAAAATGTTGTTGTTAAAAAGTTGTGAATTAAATAATTGAATGAAAGTCAATTGAATGTTAAACCAATTTGAAATTAAAATTGTTGAACCAAATTGAATGAATGTAAAGTAAATTAATTTGGTAATGTTGGATGTGCATTGATTGTTAGATGGATGTTAATTGATTGTATAGAAATTCATTTGGAGTTGAATTAATAAAATTGAAAGCTAAATAATTGAATCCAAATTGGTAGTGAAAGTGAATAGAATAAAATTTAATTTGAATTGGAAGTGAACAAATTGGAATATGAATTAGTGAATGCAAACTAATTGAAAATGAACGAATGAATGAATGAATGTTAGTAAGTCCAATGTTAACAAATCAAATGTTATTAAATTGAAAATCAATTCGTTGAATATTAATGAGAAGTGAATGTATATTGATTTGGTATGGATTGATCGGATAGATATTGGTTTGTTGATGATAGTTGTTTGATGCTTGGATTTTTTTTGTTGCATTTGCTATATTGACATATGTAGTTATTGGTATATGTTGTATATTGATATTACTTTCATATATACATGTTTTCTCATTTGTTTGTTGAGTGTTTAGTAGGTGTGTATGACACTTGCTTCTTTTTTGGAGCTCGCTTTCGCGCTATATTAGCCGTACATGCTCGCTAATAATATATAAGGTACATATCTCGGATTACATATCGTACTTTTACACTTTTTCCCTTTCGGGATGCCTCATCCTTGATGATGAGATGTATATTTGTGATATATATATTGTTATTTTTTTTCGGATCGAACCGCGCAAAGGAGTGTAGGATCTAGATTAACCCTAGAGGGGGTGAATAGGGTTATAGCAAATTTTCTCGATTTAAACACAGAAACAAACTGCAGAAATAAATATGCTGAAAAGTAAATCACACACAAAATTTACCCAGCTTCGGCAACCCCTGCCTACTGCTGCATTCTCATATTTCTATTAGAATTAAACAGTCTCCCGCTTACAAACACTCTAACATACTTGCAAACCCTGCTCCCGCTTACAAACACTCTAATAGACTCGCACCCCCTGCTCCCGCCTATAGAGTTTTGCAAACTCGCAAACCCTTGCTCCCGCCTATAGAGTTTTGCAAACTCGCACACCCTGCTCACTGAACTAATTCTAACTAGACAATCTGACACTACCTACAACCTAGGTGGTGATTTACCAAGACTTGATTCGAAAAGTAAAAACAACAAATAATTAAAAATAAAAATAATAACCAAAAAAACCCTTTTAATAAAATTAAACCCTAATAATAAACTAAAAAACAACTGGCGCCCTTTTTATTTCTTTAGCCCGTTCTCTTTTCTGGCTTGTGAAGGAAATGTCGGCTTTGTTAATCTTCGTTCGTCCAAATTAGGGTTTTGTTCCCTTGCAAAAATTTGGGCTTTCGATTCTCTGTGTTGCGCTTGCTCGCGGCTTCTCTGATGATCAATTCTCTGTTCTGTGTTGCTCCTGCTTGCGCTTGTTCGATGCTGCCCCTTTGATCGAGTGCGTCAGATTGTGGTATGTAATCTCTTTGCTGGTTTAATTTGCTTGAATTATCACTTGTTCTTGTTGCGCACTCGATGCCTAAGATGAACTTTTGGGTTTGGTATTTATATGAATTCAAGACACTTGAATTTGCTTGTATCAATTCGATACTTTCCAAATTTTTAATTGCCTGATGCGCACGGCTTTCCTGATATATTTTTAACTTGATGCGCACGGCCTTGATTTTGTAGCGTTCGATTTTCTCTTGATTGATACTGCAGAAACTTTCCTATTTTAATTTGCTTTGACTTTTTCAAAGATATATTTGCATTGAATTCTGACTTGGTTAACACCTGCTTTTGACATGGCTTCGGCCATCTTTGTGTTTATCCCTATCTTCGTCTCTGGCCATCTTCACTGGTTTCCACTTGAACATTACATTCGTGAATATGATGTTGTCTGGTTGTTCGAACTTGTTTATGTGATTCCATGTATCACTGCACTGACTTATGTATTGTAGTCTTCATGTACTTGATATTGTAGTCTTCTTCGAACTGTTTTCATTTCAGTTGAACTTGTTGTTTTCATGTTTCATGTGCTTGTCGAATTTGCACTTGTGTTGCTTCATATATATGTGTGCCTGACATTGATACTGCCATCACTGTTTGCATGTTGGTTTAACCTGAACTTCAATTGATGTTTTCATTGTATAATCAGTAGCTTGTATCACTGGTGCACTTGATTCTGTAGTTTGCTTCATTTTGACCTGATCATTTGTATACATTGTTTCTCGGCATTGACTTCTGTATATTTGGGCTTCACTGAATTTGTTATTGTACTTTGTCTTGATAGTTAAGTTGCACTTTATTGCACTTGCTCATTTGAGTTGTAGCTTGATAATCATGTCTGCACTCTCTGACTTTTGTCTGGGTTCACTACTGACATTCCTTCATCAAGTTTCATACTGTTGACTTTGATCATCATGTAGCCTGGTCTGGAGTTATTGTACTTGTGGTCTTGTTGCAGTTGTTATGCAGTTTCTAGTTGCTTTTGGAATTGAACTTGAGTTTTGTATTTACCATGGCTTCTTCTGTCTTGTATATGTTGTATGAACTGCTGTGCCATTTTGGTTTTTCACTTGTGCATATTGCCTCGAGTACATGTATTCTTGGCTCTGTACTGTCTGGTCTTTGTTTGCTTGGTGGCATTTCTTCGTGGTCTGCACTGTCATGTTGTATTATTCATGTTCTGGCTTCACTGCTGCACTCGAGTTTTGTTACTTGAGCTGCTGGACTTGTTGTTCTACACTGCATAGTGTGATCTTGTGGTCATGTTGCTTTCATTGCTGTTGACATTTGTTCACTTCAGTTTTCACAGTTGCACATACTTATTTGAGTTTGCATTGGTGCATTGCCTTACTGAACTTGATTCACTTCATGTTTCAACTGGTCTTCGCATCCATACATGTTGATTTTTGAAATTTCACTTGAGTTGAATCCAGTTTCAAAAACTCGGGTTTGACCTTATGCTCGTGTCGTGATTTTAAATATATTGCACGTGAGTTGAACCCGGCTTTTCATTTGAGTTTGACCTGGGCTCACCTGTCCCTGTAGCATTATCAAGTGTATATTGATGTGCACGGCCTTGTGGCATGTACAATGATACACTGTGCATGTCACATTGTTCGTATATGATGAATTCAAATGTGAATGATGACGAACAACCCAAATAATTGAGGCAAATCATATTTTCGAAAATCATATTTCATTTTATATTGCGAAAATATTTCTTTTACAATTTTACTACGTTAGTTAATATTTTTGCAGATTGCTCAGATGCTGGATTCAAACTGGAATGAAGTTGAATATAAAACTACGAGTGTGAGTGATATGTAGTGAGGAAATTATGTAAACTGAATTGTGATGTAATTAGAATCAAAATTGTATATGTATAGTGAGAGCTTGAATTTGTACTATTCATAAATGTAATAATTATTTGTTTGAATAAAATTTCTGTTTGAATTCAAATTCTGTGTAATTTATTCTGTTTGAATCAAATGCTTTGTAATTTATTTTATTTAACAAAAAATTTATTTAATCTATGAAACATAAAATAGTACATTAACAAATACATTTAAACGAATGTATATATGTTTATTATCATCAAACAAAAATCATATAAACGCATATTCATACAATCTCCCCCTTTTGATGATAACAAACATATATTTAAGATTTTGACTGAGTTAAATGTATTTGATCAATGATATACTCTAATTGCTCCCCCTATTTAAATGCTTCCTTTCTACATGATGCTCCCCCTACATATATGCATAGAAATATATAAATAAGCCTAGATGCAAATGGAAAATTATTTGACCTTTGCTTGATTCTATTTGACAAAACCTTAACTTTTCTCTCCCCCTTTTGTTATCAGCAAAAGAATAATAGTGTTAGAGAAAATAGAGACAAAGTGATCAATATTAATCCAACATTAAACTCAAATTGAACATAAATATTAAACTTCAATAAAAATCAAACAAAAATCATAACTACCCTTGTTAGGCGCATATTACATTTTTAGAAAGAATGGAAATGATGTTCTAATATAAAATCATACAATTGTATCAACTTGTGGTACATTTATATCAGGAATTTGAATATCTACTAATCATGCATAACCGTTAGGACTTTTAATGAGACTAGTAGTATTCCAATTTAATTTTAAAAAATGAAATCAAGTATCTTCTAACCACGGATGACCGTGAGGACTTTTAAATGGAATTAGAATCAACTTGTCTATTTAATCAATTAATTTTGATATGCGTTCCATACATGCATAACCGTAAGGACTTTTAAATGAGCATGGAAGCACATAATCAAAAATCCAAGTAATTCACCCATGCATAACCGTGAGGACTTTTAAATGAGAGTGAATACTTTGGCTATTTATTTATTGTTACAAAAAAATATGAAATGAAAAACAAATGATCCCTGATTATAGTACCACATATCGACAAACTATATTTAAGCTTTGATAAACAATGGTCGATAGAAATATGATAGATATAGAAATGGTCATGGAATCTTTACCCAACAAAAAGTTTTATAACTCTTGTTTGAATTCCTAAAGAAATTTTCCAAATATACTGTCTTGAGTAATGCATGTTAAATATCAACACTTATCACCTTTTCAATCACTATTTATCTTTTTGATAATTAGTAGGGGGTCGGATTAGTCAAAAATTTGTCATTTAAAATCAAATAAAAATGACTAATCTGAAAATATGGACAAAAAAATGATTTTCTTGAAGGGGTTATATGAGAAAAATTTCTGATATTTGAAAATTATTTGTAATGCAAAATATGCAGATATTTTCTTTGAAAAATGATGCAGTTACTAAATGTCTCACCATAAATCACGTTCAACTAGTAATTTTTCTATCAACTAGATTACCAGTGTAATCTGCATCTGAATTTCTCTTTCACTCCAAAATATCACTAACTAAATTTGATAGACCAGATCATGAAGTGTGCCTGAAAACTCAAATAGCATTTTAAATGGCATTCTCTTGAATTTGGATTGAAGCCGCGTAAATAATCAAAAAACCGTGAATATAGAGTTAGCCGTATTATAACCAAAAATATTATCATCCAACAAAACACTATATCCAAACTAATATATATGATGTAAATCAAAGAATAGTGTTTTTGGCATAAATGTAATTGGCCAACTATGTTGAACAAGTCAGAATCAAAAAACATCATCTTTACAACATCTCAATATTGGTTGATTTCATTCAGAATACGGTGCAGATTATCACACTTAATACATCGATCAAATAAATATACCTTCACCTGTTTTACCTTTACGATAATTTTTCATGGTTGCTTATTGTGATTCTGTCACCTTTGTACTAGGCTAAGGAACTTTACTTTGTTGCCCGTTGTGTTTCTGGAACAGCCAAAATCCAGAAAACACTATTGTTGTTCCTTAGCCTGCCACCACACCTACACGACGAAAGATTTTTGTGACCTATCTATAGGTCCATGATTGATAGTGGCAGAAGTATTGTGAATAAACAATCCCTTTGGAACCCAAACTTGTTTTGTCCTTTTATTCTTGTTCCAATAGACATGAAATTTGTTTGTAGTATTCTTAGGAACCCAAACTTGTGTAAATTTTGTGTTCTTGTTCCTATGACTACAATTTTCAACATGATGTCCAATTATTTCACATCTATCAAAGACACTCTTACCTTTTGCATTATCCTCAACTTGTGTTTTCCCAAAACCTAGTCCTTTTCTGTTGTTAGCCAAAATTTGATTTCCCAATAGCATGTTGAAAGATTTTTCGCCTCTTGAAAAGTTATTCAGAGATTTCTCAAGATTTTGGACTTTGGTTTTTAGTGTTGTGTTTTCAGTTACAAGTGAGGTGCATCTATTTATAAAATCCTTTTTTCTAGTGTCAATGATTTCCTTACTCAAGTTTTCTTTTTCAAGATTCTCAGAGCTATTTTTAACTCTTGATAATTCTGAATCTAAAATTTTACATTTTTTACATTCTAGGTTTTGAATATTTTCAAGTTCAGTTTCTAACCTAAAATTTTCACGAGAAAGTTCTCTCCTATCAGATTTCAGTTTTTCAATTTTAGATTCAAGAGAATCAACTTCTTGTGACAGCCCGCAAATCCGTACCCCTTGAATCAACACTATTCTACCTCTATTAACTCAAGTGGCACAGAATTACGAACCATTTAGGGTTAAAGAAGAAGAGATAGAAGAAGAGAAACTAAACAATATCAGAATCTCACAGTCGCAGCGGAATAAAATATAATAGTAAATATAGAACTGTACACAAAATAAAGTTTATAACTATTTATACATCATATCGTCACAGTGTCTCATACAAACAATATCCATCAGTCAGACAATCATACAATCATAGCAGCGGAAATATATGTATAGATAATACGTCACGGACTCCAGCTCCTCTCCTGCTCCATAGCAAACTATCCTGAACAAATAATACTCGGTCTGACCCGAGCATTATAATGAAATAACACCCGAGTCAGTCTGGCATACCAGCTGATAATAATAATGCATCCAAATTGATTATTAAAGTTTTAAAAAAATCCTTTTGAAAACAAAATCATCTCGTAAGACCACGCCACAAATAAACATGTCGGGTTTTTACCTTACGATAGCTAAAACACTTTTTATAGAAATCCTCTGATATTATAATAAGGTCTATATACAAATACTTATAAAATAGACGAAATTGTTACATGATTAAATTCCAGCTACTAGTCACAAAAGTGAGTAATACAAATAAAACTCGTACAAGGCTCGTAGGGAGAATGAATTTCCAACAATGACTAGGCACTGGGGTACCACCTGTCACAGTACGGGGCCTAGATCACCGTACCGAGGACCACGCCCGATCCCCTGCAACACAAGGCCGGACCCATCCCTTACTGGACAGTTTCGAATAAGATCACCCCGCGGTTGGGATCAGCAACCGCCCACTAAGCCGAAATAAAAAGGGACATCTAGACAGGGATGACCTTACTCTCTAGTGGGGTCTACCCACGAAGCCTTGCTGCATATCCCCATTCTCAGTCATTCCCATTTGATGAGGCTTGAGGCAAAGCGTTACCTTTTAGAACGTTTCACTTAGAATGCCCATCGCCCACCTGACGATGTTTCGCAAGCATTCATCCATACTAGTCCGTCCCGGGTTCGAACGGAACCGAAGGCACTACTCCTACTATATCCATTTTGGAAATATCCTCAGGATTAGCAGCAACCAGCCCTTGCACTTCACAACTCCATCTTCGTCTCCGAACATGTTTTTCAAACGAAACGTACAAATCGGATCGAAGTGGTTTTCGAGATAAATCTCGATCCCCGTCTCTTCGAAACGATTAACGCATTTGTCCAATATTGATAGTCGGTGATTTAACTATCAATTTATATTCATAAACATCCATAAGCATCCATCACACAATAAATAATTCCCACATTATTTATTTTCCTCAAATATCTTTAAAAGATATATTTCCAAATTTTCAAAGCTCATTTGAAAACAATTTCTCAAAGTTCTTCCTTTATAAAGTAAATCCTTTACCATTAATTCCCATTAGAAATAACCAAGTTTAAAATAATTTGGAACACTTTATTCTGAAATATACTTTAAAATATATAAATTTACTACTAGTTTTTTACTCAAAACATAATTTCAAAATATTTAAAGTAAAACTATTTTATAAGATATAACTTGATTTAGAATAAGGTGTTAGTTAAACTAAATTTAAAAAGTAGAGTTTAAAAGAGATTAATACTAATTCCATAACTTAGGTCAAAACTAGCTTTTTAAACAAATCCATTTGTAAAAATAATTACTAAGGTATTTATAAATATTTACTATCGCTAATTTATTAATAGTTACCTTAAAACAATAATTTCCAAAACACTCTTTTAAACAAGTTTGAATTTTAGACTTCCTTTTAATAAAATCTGTTTAAAACTCAAACTTGGTTTTCCCAGGGAACTCATTTCCACTTAAACATCTCAGAAAATCCTTCTTAGAAATTCTGTCGATTTTATTTCAATTCAGATTTAGGTTTTAATATTATAAATTTACTTTCCGCGTTAAAATATCTTCTTACGAAGCTTAACTATATTTCCTTTCCCGAAATTCACTTTCAAAGTATAGGTTTAAGAGTCTTTTTTTTAAATAATTCTATTATAAATTTATTTAATGAAAACCATACTTAAGGAATTGCTTAATAAATACCTACTTACATTTCAATGGTTATAAATAGTATTTCTGAACATTCTAATATGCAATTTATTGCTAATTTAATTTAAAGGGTTTCTTTCGAAATCACATTAAATTCCAGGGAACATTATTATCAAATAACTCCTTCGTTATTTTTAACCATTTATAACTTATTATCCAAGTTTATCACCAAAATTCCATACCTTCACATTTATCAACTAATAAATATTCCACTTATTTATATTTCTAAATTTACAAATTTCCATTCTTCACTCAACCCAGATTCCAAATTGTATTCTTTAAATTCTTTATTTATCAATTTCTTTTTTTTTCTTTTAAAATCCATTTATTTAATTTTATTTTTGAATTTCTGTATATATACTCATCCAACAATACCACAGTACAATTTAATCCAGAGTTATCGATCACAATATATAAACAGGTTACATCATCAATTATAAAATGATTACTATAGTGTGAGGAATCCAGTTGGATCCCTCCAACCTGTTTTCCCTACATCCACAAATATTAGCACATCACATATATATAAATATCAATCCAAACTGATAACAACAATAATATGCAACCAATCACACAGATATTTAAATATTAATTATTTAAATTAACAAGCATCCAGATGTGAGTGAGAATAACTCACCTTGAGTTTTCGGCGAATGTTCGAAATTTAAATTAAACCGAACGACTTTCGATTTAACTCAAATTTCTACTTGCCCGGAATGATTCCAGAACTGCATCATTGCGTAGTACGCATCTCTGCGATTCCGGCGTCGTAAATTTCGTGGAAATCTGATTACATATGAACAAGTTATTCAAATTTAAAGATTTGAATTTGAATTTAAACTAATTTCTTTAATTTAATTTTATTATTTTAGACCTTAACAAACCACATTTGCACGATTACCATCCCAAAATCACGGCCTCGAGCTTCTACTTCCCTCTCGCGTACGCCCCCAGTAAAATCGAACGCATCACACCGAATTAGGGTTGACGACCGCGACCAACCCGAACCCTTTTACCTCCATCAGAGATCTCCACCTTCAAGCCCAACGCCAGCTCCACCTTCCCCAGGCGCGGGCACGAGCTCGGCCTCCTCCTGGGCTCGAAAATCGAGCACGAACGGACCCCGCATCGGCCTAAATTTTGGCCCCCACGTCGCATCGTGAACCACTCCACCGTACGGATGTGTTAAGCTCGTCATCCCCTTCTATCTTCCAGTAGAAAATTTCGTGAATAGATGCAAGGATCGAGAGAAAATTGAGGAGGAACGAGGGACGTTTTCGGCCATGAAAGGTAATAGAGGCGGCGGCTGCTTAGAATAGATTAGGGTTTGCAAATATAAATATATATAAAATAAAACTAATATTATTTAATTCATATAATTCTCAATTTAATATCATATGCAAACGAACTCCAAACTACGCATTCCGACAGGTGTTTCTAGGGTTTTCCCGCGTTCCGGACACAATGGAACAGGTTTCGTAAGCTAATTCGGTCATACGTACGAGTTACGGAATTAAACGATCAATTTTAAATTAAATCGATTAAAACGATTTCGATGCGTTTCGAGCTGCCATGGTCAAACGACAACTCCGATTAACTATTACGGATCCAATGGAATTGGTTTCGTCAAATTCCGAGACTGCGCCCCGGAAGGCTATTTTAACTCGCCTATTAAATCGAGCAATATTTCAAAAATAACGAAAACGCTTAAAATTTCGCTTCTAAAATTTTATTAGCTTAACAATAAATCATATAAAATTTATAATCACATTTAAAATTAATTCTGACTCATTCCTGACTAAAATCTGTTTAATTGCATTTTTATAATATTAAATTCTATTATTAAATTAATATAAAATTCCAAATAATAACTTATTGACTTTTAAGTCTGCCTAAAAATCCAACCACCCTATTTATATCCAAATAGACTTAAAAATAAATTTGAAAACCATTTGTATAACTATTCACATCCAGATTCACCACTTATTCCAATTTTGAATATTTAATTATTATTCTTCATTATTCAAAATCGAATGGAATCACTATGATTAAAAATTATAGCTTATTTTATTGATTGCATCCGATTCCTTCCATTTCAAAGTCAATTAAGGATTCACATTAAACATTTAAAATGAATTAAATGTTCACAAATCCAGTGCTCAAAATTCCGGGATGTTACATTCCTCCCCCCTTATAAAAATTTAGTCCTCGAAATTTGCTAAGGTAGAACATACTCTCAAACTCATTTACCTACCCAATTTGCTTAGTTAAAAGCTTATATACACTTTCCAAAATCCTTTAGCTCAATCTCCAAACCCATATGCTTCATTTATAATCAAAAGCTTTTGTTTCAACATTATTTCAAAACAACATTACTAATCACTAAACTTTTCCCAAAACCCCAAAAAATTTCTAACTCCTAAAATTTCCGGAAAATTTTGACAGAGTCTCCCCTGTACGGAGGAGCTTTCGCGATATCGCGTGTAACAACCCGTAAATTTAACCGGTTTTAGTAACGTATTAATTGAAATTTTGTGGGATTTTAAACAATAAAATTTTGAAATATAAATTTGATATTTGGAATGCATCTAGTTAAACATAGCAACTGGTAAATTTTCGTCCGAAAATATGAAAGTTTATTTCGTGCGTAAATTTACTTCAATTTAATCAGTTAAAAAGCGATGAAAATAAAACTTTTTCAAAAAAAAATATTATTACATAGAAAAATTCTAAAACATCTTTTGAGCAAGTTGTCAGTTTGTCGTTTTTTCAAATTCGGACATCTTTGGCTCCATCGAACTTATTTTTCTGCGATTTTTATGCATTTTCCGCTAGTATAAAAATTCGAAATTTTTATAATTAAATCGTACCGCTAATATCTATATATCGCTTTAATCGTCTCATCGCGCTGATCTCTATGGTGTATTTACTTCTGTGTTTTGGAGTCCGCTATGCGACAAAATCTCAAAACTGTAACCATATCGGTAAACGTATTGAGTTGTGTTTGGTTCTCTTTGTCCATGAATTTCCACCGTTTAAACTAATGACCATTTGCATTTCGTATTCCCATATCATTAATATCAAACTTTTGCAATCCCATCTTTTAACAACTTTTGAACTTTTTCAAGAATTGTATATTAAATGAGTTCCCTATCACCTTTATGCGTTCATTTTCTCCTACCCACTGCTTCTTCATTTCTTTGCTGTAACCAAAGCCTTATATCTTTCCCCTCAAACCAAGTTTCCCCCTTCAACATATTAGCCTGCTACTTTCTTTTGCCACCTCACCACCTATTCTTTCCCCACCTTTTCTTCTCAAAATCTTCCTTCCTCCAGATCCAACTCTTCCCCTCTCCGCCATAGCTACCACTCCGCAGCCCATTTCTGAACAACCGCATCACCAACCCACGTCAGCTGTAACGACCCAGGATTTTTATGAATTTAAATTTATAATTTAAATGAATTTTTGAATTTAAAAAATTGTAAAATTGATTATAAATGGCAGCGAGTTTCCCCGATTCAAATAGAAATTATATTAAGTCGTATGAATTTGAAAATTTGTATATATGTGAATATATATGTATATATTGGATTTGAGATAAAATCTTAAATAAATGGTTTTTAAAATAAATAGAAATAAAAATACAAGACGATAAGTATTTAAGTTGAAAATTAATATGTAAGTCATAAGAAAAGAAAAGAAACGACATTTAAATATGAAACAAAGTTGTAAATAAATATGCAAAATAAACAAAACAAAAGTATAAATAAAAGAAGTTAGGCATAAGCTTATAAAAACAAAGCAAAGTAATAAAATAAAGTACAAATATAAAACAAGACAAATATAATAAGTGCAGCCACCATTTTAAAGCAAAATAAATAAATGTAATCAAGTATTCATACAAGACAGCAACCTTATATGTTCATATACAAGCAAAACATTAGTATAAAAATAAAATAAAATATGTATGTAAAGTAAAAGCAGACTGCCTATATTATACAAATAGAACATGCTGTAGATGTACAAGGAAGCATGAGGCATTAAATGACATTTACTCTTCAGCCATAAACAAGATCACATCACCAATTCAAGCATGGGTTTAGCAACAGAAAAAGAAATATGAAAATGCTGAGTAAAAGGAAATAGTGTACTTGCTTATACCTACCCCTGTACACAATCTTCATTTATATATATACACATCCACAAACCTTTATTCATTCGTTCAACAAATCTTAGCAAAGATCATAATAATAAAAAGGAAAACACCTCTGATCAAAACATTAACAAACCAGAAAACAAATTCAACTTAATCAAGCAATGCAAAGATCATGCATGTTTAAAAGCAAATCCAGTTTCCAGTTTCTCAGAGAACTTCCAGGCTTGTACTCTCTGTTTCAAACAAAATCAAAGTGAGTAACATTCTTTTTATTTTGAATTGAACTAATTGCTTATGAATATCTGGAAAAAATGGTTATGTTTTCAAGTGCTCATATGTTTATATGTGGAGGTGCAAATGTATGCATACTGTACAAATCTTGGTACCTCTGTTTTGTTTTCCTAGACCAGATTCAAAAAAAAAAATCGTATCTTTTGTTCCAATCACCATTAGCACTTGAAATAAAAACAAAAGTTGATTGTTTGATTTTGAACTAAGTTAAAAAAAAATTATATAAAGCAATAAAAAAAATAACTTTCAAATACCACTGAAACTCAAGAAACCCGAGTGAAACATTAACTTAGTCAAAATTCAAGCATTTTTATTTTCGATTCCAGGTATATAAACTAAATTCATGCACTAAAACATGATTTTTAAAGTTAAAATCATAATTTTTAGATTTAGGAGTTAAGAGCAGTTCGAAGGTGGACGAAAAATAGGTTTTGATCAATTTGCGGCGATCGGAGGCACTAGAAGGTCAGGGTTTCATGTGGAGATGGAGGGGTCTATGGTGGTCACGGGAAAAATATTGCGATGGTCGACCGATGACCATGGTAGCGGCGGGAGGTATTTGAATTCCGGTGACCTAATTTGTGCGTGGCTGAAGGATTTGACTCGTCCATCGTCGATGATGGATCGAGTGCCACGCGACTTTGCAAGAAGGTAGAGGGGAGATGGACGAGGGGTTGGCCGGAGTTTCAGTCGATACGATGGTCGGAGTTGAGGGAGCGTCGCATTGACAGGTTTCGAGGGGAAGGTCCTGTAGTTGTTCCAGGTTTGGGGTTGAAGTCTCGAACTCGATTTCGAGAGTTGGAGTTCGATCTATGATCGTGGTGTGATGCTTGAGTGTTGGGTGATGGGGGAAGATCATCGATGATGGTCGGCGATGATCATCGTCACCGTGCATATGCACGGTGCACGGTGATGTGCTTGGGGAAGTAGTTGAAGCCAGTTTTTTTAGCTTGAGTAAAATTATTTGTCACAGGCTTTTGGTTAAACCTGCCAGTGTTCAAATTTTCTAATTTAAACTAAATTTAAAAACGTAAAGCAGATTTAAAACGAAGGTGTTGAAAACAAGATTTAAATTTTTGAATTTTAAGATGAATTTAAGTTTCAGTTTTCTTTTATACCTTAATTTTATAAAAAGATAAAATGTTTCAATAACTTAAAAGTGTTAAAGTAATTTGTAAAGTGATTAAAGGTTTTACCTGAACATATCTTCCAGGGATTCAAAACAAAAATTTAAAATTTTGAAACAAGGCTTTAAAACTGAATTTTAAGTCAAAATAAAAATGTAAATTCAACTTTGAATTGAAATCTAGTTTGAAAATAAATAAAGTTTCAAATCTAAATTGTTTCAATAATTTAAAGACAATTAAATGTATGGGGGAATTTGAACTCAAAAATAGAATTGAATTGTAAATGGGAATTAACTTTATTAAAAGGAAATTTGAAATAAATGTTTAAATATATAATCATTTTAAATCTAAAATTTAAAAGTGTAATGTTTAAAATACACATAAATGATAATGAAATCATAAATAAAGAAATTTATTATCTTAGAGTAATTTAGGAAATAAAATGATTTAATAAGGTAATTAAGGAACGATTTTTTTTAAAATTATAAATAAATAATTAGATTTATTTATAATCAGAAATGATTAATGTTGATTTAATCTAAGGTAATTTCTTAATGAAAGTAATTAAAGATTTTATTTCTGTAAAATAATTAATTAAGGGGTTAATTAATTTTATAATTGGTTTAAAGGTTAATTTAATAATTTGTTAATTAAGAATAATTAATTAAAGTGTTTGATTAACTAATTATATCAAGTGAATTGTAATTAATAAATCAGAATTGAATAACAAATTCATAAGTAATTAATTTAATTGGGAATAAATTGAATTACTTAGGATTAAAAAAATAATTAATCTTACTGGTAAATGATTATTGAATGGTTGACCTTACTTATGAATGATTATATTGTATGAAATGCCTTGAATTGATTGTCCTGTCTGATCTGTGATATTTTGTTCTGTGACTGTGTATAAATTATCCATTCATTTACATTGTTATATTGTCTATGAATCTGTGAATGGGCGATAAGCTTTATAGTTATATCGCTTATCAACTATATTTTTGTGTTTTGATCTATGAAGATTGAATGATGTTGCACTATTGTGTTAAACCCTTGGACCACACCATACACACACAATGATGGATTTCACGAGGAAATCGGTTAAGTCAAAGATTTTTGAAATAGTTTAAAATTTGTATTTTTAAATTCAAATGTTTTGGAAATGCAATTGGAATAGAAGTGAAAAGCTTTTAAAATGGAATTTCAAAGATGGAAATTTATTTTGAATAACTGGATTAAGTGTTGGAATTTAAATACTTTAATTTAAATTTGAATTCGATATTCAAATTGAATTCTGTAATTTGAAAGTAGGGATTAACGATATTATACTAGTCATTATGAGTTAAACCATTTTTAAAGTATTATTTTTGGAAATTTGAATTAACCGAAAGATTGTAACTTGTATAAATGAAATCGGGTTTTTCCGAAATAAGACTATTGTTTCTAAATGATAAAAAGCTTTCATAGGAGAAACGAATTTCAAATTATATAAAAAGGGATTTCAAGTTTAAACTGAAATAGTTTACCAAGTTATTGATGAAAATTTGGAAATGAATTTTGAAAGTGAATATTTGGGAACGGTTTGAAAGCTATAAGATAAATCTTTAATTTAAAGATTCTAAACGAGTTAATCCAAATGAAATAGAAATTGTTTTGAAATCCGTAAATGGAATTTTTTGAAATAAATCTTTTATTTTAAAGATTTGAAATGGTATTTGGTTTAAACCATTTGAAAGAAAGTTTTGAATTATTAAGTTGTGACTTAATTGAAATCCCATATCCATATGTTTTAAATGTTTTCGCTCACTATTCGGTTTAGCCGGGAAAGGACCCTTGTGTCATATAACCCATTTCGAATATTTGATTCGACGTTATGGATAGCATTTGAAGAACGGTGGTGAAGACCGGGTATTTGCGAAAGCGATAGGACGACCTATCGATTGTTTCTGCACCGAGTCGCGCCGATATAGAGACTCCCTAAGTGATGGGAAATCCGATCGGGATTGTGAATATCTGGATTGCAAGGACTTCTTTGTAAGTGCCTTCGGTTCTGTTCGAACCCAGAACAGACTTGTATGGATAGTATGTCTGACATTACAAATTGAGATATAAAGCTGATTTCTTTCAAATATATTTCTGTTGGTGGCGAAGAATTTATTCTCTTAGCTTAACACCCTTCTTTGAGACGTACGAGCTCAGAGGTTATATAGTTGATGGTTATCAGCGATATATTCCCAATTTGGTAATGTGACATGCTGAGTGTTGCTGTGAAATGATCATTGTTTAATCATTTGTGATAGGATCATTTGTTTGATCGTTTATCTTTGTGATCATTTCTATGATCATTTGTTGACCCAAAGCACAACTTTTGTATAAAGCGTGGCTTTGTGGACGAGACTTCGTCGAGCCTCACACCCCGGAATGGTCAAAACAGGAAAGATGCGGCAAGGTTATGAGGGGTAGCTCCCTTTAGGGTATGTGCATTTCCTTTTGGAAAAGGGTGGTATCATGGTATGGAGCCCAGATGCTTACTCATGTTGAAACACTTATTATTATGGTGTGATGTTGATTACGAGCGCTCGGATAAAGGTCCCAAAGGACCGGGGGATGGCATACTCGTGTCAGTAGTTACCCAGTTAGGGGTAACCCGGCCTTGTGTTGGCAGAGATCTGGTTTGGTTCTCGGGGACGTCCTTCCAGAGGCGTTCTCATGTGGCAATGGAAAGTTCCTTGGCCTGACCATTTGTTGGAAATCCAAAGAAACAATACGAGACTTGTACGGTTTTAGTTGTAGAACCTGCCATGGAATGTGGCGGTAACCTGCTATTGAACATGATAGCTATAGTAGGCATACGATAATGGTCGTATGCTGGCTAAGATTTATATTCTACTTTTGAAATGTTTTCTGCACTTTGCACTTATAGTAATAATATCAAATGTTTCTTTTTAATGCGTATCAAGCATCTTTGACTATCATAAGGAGAAATCTCCTCCGATTCTGCGTTTGCATTGTGTGTGTGTGCGGGAGGCCTTATGGTAGCCTCATTTTAAAAAGCATTGCGAATTGATTTTAAAAAAAATCTTTTGTTGATTGTTTTAAAAGATAAAATGTTTTTGTTGCTCACACTAGTCCCACGACTGATCCGGAGTTTATTGTTTCTTTCCTAAACTCTGGGTGCTCATTATTTTCTACATGAGCAGTCTAGAGTTTGGGTTTTTTAGATAGTCAGGTTTGGTAGATTATCTAGAGTTAGTTCAGTCTCTGGACCACACCGCACTTGCTTATCTTTGTGCATCGTTATTGGGAGTTCGAGCTATTGCTGGATTGGTTCTTGGAGATGGGGTTGCAGTTTTTGGAGTTATTCCTTGAAGACTATCTTAGAGTTATATTGTTCCGCTGCTAGATGTCATCTATTTTCTTTCTGCTGCTATTTTATTGTATCATACCTCTGATGTATATTGATATCTATTGGATCATCTATTTGTATCAGATATTGTATCAAAGCTGTATATCAATGTATTATTCTTTTATTCCGCTGTGTTATTTACTTAATGTTGTTATAAGCTCCGGCGAATCGGATTTGAACGGTCGAATCTATGGCATTCAAATACGATATGAAGTATGGATGTCGATTTTCGAGCGGGCAAAATCCAAAACGTTACATTTGGTATCAGAGCTAAGGTTGAACTTTAGCTCAGGAGTATAACACATTAAGTAACTCATTAGAGATAGGATGAAGTAAATCCTAGAATGAGTAATCCCTAAGATATCCGTTTGAATGCCTCAGTAAATTCTCTTACTATCCACTGATAGTGAGTATGAGTGCAACAAGAGGACGAGATAGGGGACAGGGAAATACGACTATAATTGGTCAATACTCTGTAACAACAGTGGAAACAACTTTCTTCTCAATCTCTTTATGATTCGTTTTCAAATTTCTTTTGATTGCTTCGTGACAGCTCCAGAAAGAAGTTTCGGTGTAATGAAGGCCTACGAATCGTTGTAGAAAATCCTTACTTCGTATCTTCATTGGTTTCTTATCATCTTTTTGATTTAAACCTTAATGAATTTGAAATTGGAAATTTTAAATGAATTGGAAATTTTAAAATTGAGTTAAATTGGTTAATGGAATATGAAGGATAAATTTGAATAGTATCGATAAAACGATTTCGTTTAAAACTAAATTTGAAATTCTACTATAATTTCTTGTATCTATTGTTGATATTCTGATTTGGTGAGCCAAATGGAGAACTGATATCCAGTTTGATCTGAAAAGATATTTCTCTATCTTTCATCTATCTTTTTTGTTTTCGTGCCTGCGAATTTCGAGGACGAAATTCTTTTAAGGGGGGAAGTTTGTAACGACCCAGGATTTTTATGAATTTAAATTTATAATTTAAATGAATTTTTGAATTTAAAAAATTGTAAAATTGATTATAAATGGAAGCGAGTTTCCTCGATTCAAATAGAAATTATATTAAGTCGTATGAATTTGAAAATTTGTATATGTGTGAATATATATGTATATATTGGATTTGAGATAAAATCTTAAATAAATGGTTTTTAAAATAAATAGAAATAAAAATACAAGACGATAAGTATTTAAGTTGAAAATTAATATGTAAGTCATAAGAAAAGAAAAGAAACGACATTTAAATATGAAACAAAGTTGTAAATAAATATGCATAATAAACAAAACAAAAGTATAAATAAAAGAAGTTAGGCATAAGCTTATAAAAACAAAGCAAAGTAATAAAATAAAGTACAAATATAAAACAAGACAAATATAATAAGTGCAGCCACCATTTTAAAGCAAAAGAAATAAATGTAATCAAGTATTCATACAAGAGAGCAACCTTATATGTTCATATACAAGAAAAACATTAGTATAAAAATAAAATAAAATATGTATGTAAAGTAAAAGCAGACTGCCTATATTATACAAATAGAACATGCTGTAGATGTACAAGGAAGCATGAGGCATTAAATGACATTTACTCTTCAGCCATAAACAAGATCACATCACCAATTCAAGCATGGGTTTAGCAACAGAAAAAGAAATATGAAAATGCTGAGTAAAAGGAAATAGTGTACTTTCTTGTACCTTCCCCTGTACACAATCTTCATTTATATATATACACATCCACAAACCTTTATTCATTCGTTCGACAAATCTTAGCAAAGATCATAATAATAAAAAGGAAAACACCTCTGATCAAAACATTAACAAACCAGAAAACAAATTCAACTTAATCAAGCAATGCAAAGATCATGCAAGTTTAAAAGCAAATCCAGTTTCCAGTTTCTCAGAGAACTTCCAGGCTTGTACTCTCTGTTTCAAACAAAATCAAAGTGAGTAACATTCTTTTTATTTTGAATTGAACTAATTTCTTATGAATATCTGGAAAAAATGGTTGTGTTTTCAAGTGCTCATATGTTTATATGTGGAGGTGCAAATGTATGCATACTGTACAAATCTGGGTACCTCTGTTTTGTTTTCCTATACCAGATTCAAAAAAAAAAATCGTATCTTTTGTTCCAATCACCATTAGCACTTGAAATAAAAACAAAATTTGATTGTTTAATTTTGAACTAAGTTAAAAAAAAATTATTTAAAGCAATAGAAAAAATAACTTTCAAATACCTCTGAAACTCAAGAAACCTGAGTGAAACATTAACTTAGTCAAAATTCAAGCATTTTTATTTTCGATTCCAGGTATATAAACTAAATTCATGCACTAAAACATGATTTTTAAAGTAAAAATCATAATTTCTAGATTTAGGAGTTAAGAGCAATTCGAAGGTGGACGAAAAATAGGTTTTGATCAATCTGCGGCGGTCGGAGGCACTAGAAAGGTCAGAGTTTCATATGGAGATGGAGGGGTCTATGGTGGTCACGGGAAAAATATTGCGATGGTCGACCGATGACCATGGTAGCGGCGGGAGGTATTTGAATTCCGGTGACCTAATTTGTGCGTGGCTGAAGGATTTGACTCGTCCATCGTCGATGATGGATCGAGTGCCACGCGACTTTGCGAGAAGGTAGAGGGGAGATGGACGAGGGGTTGGCCGGAGTTTCATTCGATACGATGGTCGGAGTTGAGGGAGCGTCGCATTGACAGGTTTCGAGGGGAAGGTCCTGTAGTTGTTCCAGGTTTGGGGTTGAAGTCTCGAACTCGATTTCGAGAGTTGGAGTTCGATCTAATGATCGTGGTGTGACGCTTGAGTGTTGGGTGAAGGGGGAAGATCATCGATGATGGTCGGCGACGATCATCGTCACCGTGCATATGCACGGTGCATGGTGATGTGCCTGGGGAAGTAGTTGAAGCCATTTTTTTTAGCCTGAGTAAAATTATTTGTCACAGGCTTTTGGTTAAACCTGCCAGTGTTCAAATTTTCTAATTTAAACTAAATTTAAAAACGTAAAGCAAATTTAAAACGAAGGCGTTGAAAACATGATTTAAATTTCTGAATTTTAAGATGAATTTGAGTTTCAGTTTTCTTTTATACCTTAATTTTATAAAAAGATAAAATGTTTCAATAACTTAAAAGTGTTAAAGTAATTTGTAAAGTGATTAAAGGTTTTACCTGAACATATCTTCCAGGGATTCAAAACAAAAATTTCAAATTTTAAAACAAGGCTTTATAACTGAACTTTAAGTCAAAATAAAAATGTAAATTCAACTTTGAATTGAAATCTAGTTTGAAAATAAATAAAGTTTCAAATCTAAATTGTTTCAATAATTTAAAGACAATTAAATGTATGGGGGAATTTGAACTCAAAAATAGAATTGAATTGTAAATGGGAATTAACTTTACTAAAAGGAAATTTGAAATAAATGTTTAAATATATAATCATTTTAAATCTAAAATTTATAAGTGTAATGTTTAAAATACACATAAATGATAATGAAATCATAAATAAAGAAATTTATTATCTTAGAGTAATTAAGGAAATAAAATGATTTAATAAGGTAATTAAGGAATGATTTTTTTTAAATTATAAATAAATAATTAGATTTATTTATAATCACAAATGATTAATGATGATTTAATCTAAGGTAATTTCTTAATGAAAGTAATTAAAGATTTTATTTCTGTAAAATAATTAATTAAGGGGTTAATTAATTTTATAATTGGTTTAAAGGTTAATTTAATAATTTGTTAATTAAGAATAATTAATTAAAGTGTTTGATTAACTAATTATATCAAGTGAATTGTAATTAATAAATCAGAATTGAATAATACATTCATAAGTAATTAATTTAATTGGGAATAAATTGAATTACTTAGGAAACAAATAATTAATCTTACTGGTAAATGATTATTGAATGGTTGACCTTGCTTATGAATGATTATATTGTATGAAATGCCTTGAATTGATTGTCCTGTCTGATCTGTGATATTTTGTTCTGTGACTGTGTATAAATTATCCATTCATTTACATTGTTATATTGTCTATGAATCTGTGAATGGGCGATAAGCTTTATAGTTATATCGCTTATACACTATATTTTTGTGTTTTGATCTATGAAGATTGAATGATGTTGCACTATTGTGTTAAACCCTTGGACCACACCATACACACACAATGATGGATTTCACGAGGAAATCGGTTAAGTCACAGATTTTTGAAATAGTTTAAAATTTGAATTTTTAAATTCAAATGTTTTGGAAATGGAATTGGAATAGAAGTGAAAAGCTTTTGTAATGGAATTTCAAAGATGGAAATTTATTTTGAATAACTGGATTAAGTGTTGGAATTTAAATACTTTAATTTAAATTTGAATTCAATATTCAAATTGAATTCTGTAATTTGAAACTAGGGATTAACGATATTATACTAGTCATTATGAGTTAAACCATTTTTAAAGTATTATTTTTGGAAATTTGAATTAACCCAAAGATTGTAACTTGTATAAATGAAATCGGGTTTTTCCGAAATAAGACTATTGTTTCTAAATGATAAAAAGCTTTCATAGGAGAAACGAATTTCAAATTATATAAAAAGGGATTTCAAGTTTAAACTGAAATAGTTTACAAAGTTATTGATGAAAATTTGGAAATGAATTTTGAAAGTGAATATTTGGGAACGGTTTGAAAGCTATAAGATAAATCTTTAATTTAAAGATTCTAAACGAGTTAATCCAAATGAAATAGAAATTGTTTTGAAATCCGTAAATGGAATTTTTTGAAATAAATCTTTTATTTTAAAGATTTGAAATGGTATTTGGTTTAAATCATTTGAAAGAAAGTTTTGAATTATTAAGTTATGACTTAATTGAAATCCCATATCCATATGTTTTAAATGTTTTCGCTCACTATTCGGTTTAGCTGGGAAAGGACCTTTGTGCCGTATAACCCATTCCGAATATGTGATTTGACGTTATGGATAGCATTTGAAGAACGATGGTGAAGACCGGGTATTTGCGAAAGCGATAGGATGACCTACCGATTGTTTCTGCACCGAGTCGCGCCGGTATAGAGACTCCCTAAGTGATGGGAAATCCGATTGAGATTGTGAATATCCGGATTGCAAGGACTTCTTTGTAAGTGCCTTCGGTTCTGTTCGAACCCAGAACAGACTTGTATGGATAGTATGTCTGACATTACAAATTGAGATATAAAGCTGATTTCTTTCAAATATATTTCTGTTGGTGGCGGAGAATTTATTCTCTTAGCTTAACACCCTTCTCTGAGACGTACGAGCTCAGAGGTTATATAGTTGATGGTTATTAGCGATATATTCCCAATTTGGTAATGTGACATGCTGAGTGTTGCTGTGAAATGATCATTGTTTGATCATTTGTGATAGGATCATTTGTTTGATCGTTTATCTTTGTGATCATTTCTATGATCATTTGTTTACCCAAAGAACGGCTTTTGTATAAAGCGTGGCTTTGTGGACGAGACTTCGTTGAGCCTCACACCCCGGAATGGTCAAAACAGGAAAGATGCGGCAAGGTCATGAGGGGTAGCTCCCTTTAGGGTATGTGCATTTCCTTCTGGAAAAGGGTGGTATCATGGTATGGAGCCCAGATGCTTACTCATGTTGAAACACTTATTATTATGGTGTGATGTTGATTACGAGCGCTCGGATAAAGGTCCCAAAGGACCGGGGGATGGCATACTCGTGTCAGTAGTTACCCAGTTAGGGGTAACCCGGCCTTGTGTTGGCAGAGATCCGGTTTGGTTCTCGGGGACGTCCTTCCAGAGGCGTTCTCATGTGGCAATGGGAAGTTCCTTGGCCTGACCATTTGTTGGAAATCCAAAGAAACAATACGAGACTTGTACGGTTTTAGTTGTAGAACCTGCCATGGAATGTGGCGGTAACCTGCTATTGAACATGGTAGCTATAGTAGGCATACGATAATGGTCGTATGTTGGCTAAGATTTATATTCTACTTTCGAAATGTTTTCTGCACTTTGCACTTATAGTAATAATATCAAATGTTTCTTTTTAATGCGTATCAAGCATCTTTGACTATCATAAGGAGAAATCTCCTCCGATTCTGCGTTTGCATTGTGTGTGTGTGCGGGAGGCCTTATAGTAGTCTCATTTTAAAAAGCATTGCGAATTGATTTTAAAAAAATCTTTTGTTGATTGTTTTAAAAGATAAACTGTTTTTGTTGCTCACACCAGTCCCACGACTGATCCGGAGTTTATTGTTTCTTTCCTAAACTCTGGGTGCTCATTATTTTCTACACGAGCAGTCTAGAGTTTGGGTTTTTCAGATAGTCAGGTTTGGTAGATTATCTAGAGTTAGTTCAGTCTCTAGACCACACCGCACTTGCTTATCTTTGTGCATCGTTATTGGGAGTTCGAGCTATTGCTGGATTGGTTCTTGGAGATGGGGTTGTAGTTTTTGGAGTTATTCCTTGAAGACTATCTTGGAGTTATATTGTTCCGCTGCTAGATGTCATCTATTTTCTTTCCGCTGCTATTTTATTGTATCATACCTCTGATGTATATTGATATCTATTGGATCATCTGTTGTACCAGATATTGTATCAAAGCTGTATATCAATGTATTATTCTTTTATTCCGCTGTTTTATTTAGTTAATGTTGTTATAAGCTCCGGCGAATCGGATTTGAACGGTCGAATCTATGGCATTCAAATACGATATGAAGTATGGATGTCGATTTTCGAGCGGGCAAAATCTGAAACGTTACATTAGCCCATGCGTGTGGCTCCGCCCACTTCCTCTTCTCATCTCTTTGACTGGTTCCCGCCATGCTCCGCTCGTGAATCGAAGTCCGCACCAGCCGAAGCTTTAGGCCGAGCCTCCACCTATTCACCCAAGCACCGGCTGCTCCACCACCTCCTCAGCCCAGCCTTGTTGTGCAGCCCACCTCTGTTTCTTCTTCTTTGCTTTGAAAAGGGTACATGCATATTCATAAAGTATTGTACAGCAAGTTTATATATCAATATGGGAAAGTTGTATGCTGTTGTATACATGGTTTCGCATATCTGTGCGTGTGTAGTGTGTGAGCCGTGTATGTGCGTGTGTAATGTGTGATGTGTATATATATGTGTGTATGTAGTGTGCCGTGTATGTGCGTGCATTTCGTATGTGCTATCTTTTATAAAATATGTATACCTTTATAGCTTATAAATATGAGCTTGCCTATATTTTGATGAGCTTATGAAAGTATGTTTCCTGTGTTGCGTGTGCAGGGTATGAATTATTTATAACTATACATTATATTTGAAGTTCGGCCCTACGGTTTTAAAATTTTATATATATACCCTATGCATTGTTTTAAAGTGTCTATTCGGGTGAAAGAGAAATAATACTTTTGACAGTAGGTTATGTACGTGGGTTGCTGTTGGATTTATATTAGTGGTATAAGTTGTACATTTTGGTTGAAATCTTATTTTACGTTAGTTGAAAAATGAAAAAGTTTATATACACATAATTATTTACTTCAAATTTCATTATGAAGATTTGTTTGTTTTATTCTGTGTGTTTACTTAGAACCAAGGATTTTAAGATACACATACATTTAATTTAATATGTGTTTTGAAAGTTGATTTTGAAAGCAAATGTGGGTTGTGAAAGTTTATAAACATTGTTTATATATATGTTAGTATGTATGCACACTTTTACGTATCATGGATTTACTAGTTTATCATGTAGTATATTGTTTACATATGTTCTAACTGTTGTTTTATAAAAGAAGTCGTATTATGTAGTTTGTTAGTATAAAATTTTATATTAGTTTATAAAGTTTATATTAGTATAATTTGAAACAATGTATTTTGAAATAAATGTATATATGTATTTAATCTAGAATATCATTTTATCTATATATAGTCATATTTAGCTGCATATAAAGCCCACTTATCCTATTTGTCTTTCTCCATCCAGCTCTGATTTGACTTCGTCAATTCCTCTTTATAAATCAGCTTTGTCGTCAAAATTGCGCCAATCCTGCTTTTTGCCTTGCTTGGATTCGAGATTCAAATTTCAGTGTGCGTTTACGTGTCTCCTTCTGTATTCTCTAGCCTCGAAAGGTGAGCAATCACTCACGATTAATGTTCTTTTATTTATTAAATTTGATTTTAATTGAAACGACAATTGAAATATGCTGCTATTAGTTATTTACACCGATATATATGCTATTACCTGTATCTGTTCACCTATGACATCTGACACCATTATCTGTTAATTATTTATGCGATGATAATACAGTTTGGCTGATAATTGATTGATTGATTGTTGTTTATATTGGATGTTAAATTGTAATTTATAAAGTGATAAATATTATGCAACTGAATTTGATGTAAGATAGAAAAAAAAAATATGAATCGACATATGTTTGAATTTGATTAGTTAATGCGAATAATATGACCCCTTAAATGTTTAGTTATTCTACACGTAGAAAAATAGTTAATTACCTTTGAACCATTTGAATTTATGTTGTATTAATTGATGAAGTATGATATTGAATAATTGATGTAAAGTGTAGAACTGCATAGAATAATCAGTGAAAAATCTTTAATCTACATGAAATGATAGTGTTGATTCTAAAAATAATTATATTAATTTGCACAAACAACAATGTGAATTAATACAATTATTTCGGGATTATTTGAATTGATTATTGAATTGTTATTGATTGTTGTTATTGCTTGTTTATTTACTTTGACACCATCCCAGTTATCACACTGCAAGTTCCCTTTATTATGCTTGATCTTGAATTGAAATTGGAATCGGGTTGAAATGATATATACCCAAATGAATTTGACCTAGGATAGAGAATTAAATAAAATTCGATTGGTCAACAAATTGATTTAAAAATAAAATAATGATTTTATTCGAGCAAAGAATAAGTTTTGAAATGAAATTAGAATTTGAATTTTTTTTGAAAGGAAAATGTAAAGATTGAAATCTAAAACAAATATTAATGTAGTAATTGAAGAAAGAACGTTGTTTGAAATTTAATTATTTAATAATTAAATTTCGAATTATTAATAAATAATTTGGAATTAGTAATAATTGAGTTTTGAAATTATTAAGTTTGAAATCATTTAATAATTAAATTTGAAATTATAATTAAGTTTGAAATTATAATTAAGTTTGAAATTATTAAGTTTGAATTCATAATTAAGTGGAAATGATTTAATAATTAAGTTTGAATTTATGATCAAGTTTGTAATTATTAAGTTTTGAAATTATTAATAATTACGATTGAAATTATTTAATAATTGAATAAGATTTAATTATTTGATAATTGAATAAAAATTGAATTCTTTGATAAGAGAAATTGAACTTCTGATTAAGGGAATTTGAACTTCGTTAATAAATGAAATTGGTTTCTTTATCAATTAATTTTGGAAATTATTTAAGTATGTTAATAAGTGAAATTGAACTTCCTGAATATGTGAAGTTTAGTTCTTTAGTGATTGAGTTTTTGGGATTTGTAACTAAGTAAACAAATAAATGTAACTGAATTTCTTTAACAAGAGATAGTTGCGTTTTATTGAAACAAATGTAAGACTTGTAATTTAAAAAATTTGATTTGACGAATTTAATTTAATTAAATTTGTAAGTTTGATATAATGGATATGGATTTAAGTAATTGATTTAATGAATGGGAGATTTGATGTTAATTGTTTTGAATTGATAAATTAATGTAACGAATATTGAATGAAATCGATAAATGAATTTAAATTGATTTGAATGTAAATTAAATTATTTAAAATGATTTCGAAATGAAATTTATTTACGAACTTGAATCGATATTTGAATTGTTTAAATAAAAGTTGAAATTGAATTATAAGATTTTGAAATTGTAATTTGGAAGTTTTGAAACGTAAATTATGAAAATTGATATTAAAAGACGAATGAAATGTTGATTTATAAATTCTAATTGAAATTGAATTTGACTTGGTTTTGAAATATACTAAACGACCAATCGGTGTAATAGTTACAAAAGTTATTAAAGAGACCGGAATCGGTTATGGACATTCTCTCTGTCTAAACCAAAAACCACTTTAATAACTATACGCGGAGTGATGATCCAGAATGAAGTGGTTGGAATGATGTACGTGATGACTGAAGAAAGAGAACGATAATGGATAGCCTTGACACTTGTGTCAAATTGGAAATCACTAAAATCAGGAGCCGTGCCGGGCCAAATGGGGTTAGCCACCTCGAGCGAACACACTTCTTCGTAACCACTACTCATTACTTGTTATCGATTGGTGCACCCTCGGAATTTCAGGAGTGTTGTTTCGCGGTGTTGCAATCGCTGCGGCGATGCGTTCTCACTAGTCCGGATCAGGCGAACGGTAGTTTCACTACCTTGGGTATTGCCTCATGTGCCTTGTCATACTTGTATCCTTATATACGCGACCACTACGAATTTTTTTTGTGTTATACCTATGGAGTACTCCCTGATATTCCACCAGTTTACGGTGGAGTTTACAGTGCTGTATAGACTATGATGCTTATAAAATGTGTTAAGGGGGATAATGTAACGCCTTAACACTCTTTTGATACTTTATATTACCGATAGACATTATCTATTTAGCATACACTACTACCTAGTAGATAGTTTAACGGATCGTTAGAGGATGGTGATTCCAACATCCATTGAGTTACCTGTATTTCGATTACTATTTCACTTGAGTTGGATTTATTGATATGAGAATATTAATCCTGACTCGAGTGTTTTGTGTATTGCTTTACGCTCGGGTCAGACCGAGAGTACCAGCTTTCGAGGCTTATCTTTGGAGTTGGAGCTTCGCCTAGAGATCTAGCTATCTATCCAGCTTTCAGATATTCGATGATTCTAGTTGTGTATTATGATTCTTATATTTGACTGTTGTAATCGAGACTTCTGTTGTAACTTATTTAACTCTGATGTATCTTATATATTTATATAGTAGCTTCATGAACTACTATCTCTTTTACTTCCGCTGCATATTACTACTCTGTGTCTGTGATTCTGTGATTATTTATTTATTGTATATCTGAGTTTTGCCAAATTTAAAACTAACAATTCGGTATTTTGAATTATTCAAGTCCGACATGTGCGGATGTGAATAGTCCAAAATAGCGGGTCGTTACATCGCGACACAAACAAATATATATACATCGACCCACACGGTCGGAGACCAAAATATATCACAATATATATATATCATTTCCCAATTATATTTGCGTAGGCGTACCTTTTTAGCAAATTTTAAAGCAAACTGCTAATATAACGCATATACGTGCTCCAACTCTCTCGAACGCCTCCCGTACCTGTACTTACTCAACAAACTCATTAGTTTTCAAAGATATGAACATTTTAACAACATTTCCAATAGAAATGTAAGCCAAACATATCCATTTACATCCCAAACAACACTTTGCATAATTTCATAAGTAAACCATATTTTTATAACATGCATAAAGTTTCCTTTTCTAATGCCAAATCCCACTTTATTTCACACAACGGATTTACATACAAGTTTCGCTATTTCAATTGATACTCTACCCAATTTTTGAATTGATTCTCCAAGCAAATTTCATTTCAATTTGTTACATTTGCATTTATTTTATGATCCATTTCCATTCATATGCAAAAAAAAAATCACTTAATTAGATTGCATTTATCTCATTAATTTAAAACCATCTTTATTTGCTTCTCAAATCAATTCACTTGCATCCATATACAAACTCTTTGAATTTTATTCCAATCCATATCTATTTATTTAAAAATCAATTTCAATTGCTTGTTAAACAACTCAATTCCGAATACATGCAATTTTCATGTCATTCGAGCAAAATAACCACCACTTAAGCTTATAACCATTATTCTACTTAGATTTATATTAATTTTATTCAATTTTGCCTAGTTCACAAGCCAAGTATTTTTATTCCAATGCAATTGTTAAATTAAATTTTCCTTACATTTTTATTTCATTAACCAATTCAGGTTTATATTAATTTCATTCCATTCTGGATTATTTACAACCCATACATCCTTAATTTATCATAATAATTAATTAATACCATTTCATTTGCAATTCAATTTTATTATCTAACAAATTTCATTCAAGAGTACTTAATAAAGCTTATTCACAATTATTTTGTTTTTTTTCCTTTAAGTTGCTTAAGTTCTTTTACAACATTTTCATTATCTTCTTATATCAATTTTATTTTATTTTCATTTGATTCTCGTCCAAATCAATTCCAATCCCTTTTACAAACTTTAATGCACTTTGCTTATTCATTTAGTCCATTTCAGATTTATTTTATTAGCAAAGAAACCACTTTAAATTATTTCATTCCTTTGAATTTATTCACAATTCAAACGATCACAATTATAATCTAATTCCATTTTTCATTCACACTTCAATATTTGTTACCACAAATTTAAATCGCATGCCACAATTGGATTTTTATTTACTTTCCAAATTTTGACCAATTATCAAAATTCTATCCATTACAATACAAATCCCATTTAATTAATCCCTATTAGGTTTTAATTTGCTTCCTCAATTCACTCTGAATTCATTTATAATATCACCATTTTCCAATTATTTCATTTAGCAAACTTAAATTTTCTACCTTTCCTTTTAACTTCTTTAAATAGGATCTAAATTTCTTTCAATATTATTTATCACACAACTGAAATTTAATTTCAATTTCATTATCATAAAAAAAATTATTTTCCCCATACATAAGTTCAAGACTTATTTGCCAACTTAAGAACATCCACCTTTATATTCTTACTTTGCTTCATTACACTTTACATTTCAGTTATGGTTAAGTTTGAATTTGCCACACCATTCAACTCTTTCCATTAATGAATTAAAATTTCACTTCCATTCAAGAGATTAGATTGCTTACTTAAGTCCATTTCCATTTTATAATCACCAATTGAAATTATAACACTTAATAACTTAAGAATATGAATTTCTTTATGCAATTATAAGCAATTTTACATTTCACCTTTATATCCAATTTATTCCTCCATAAATAAGTTCAAAACTTATTTTCTAACTTAAGTTCATTCACTTCTTTTATATCTCACTCTACCTTATCTCAATTTACATTTCATTTGAGATTAAGTTTGAATCCACCATACCATTCCACTATTTCCCATTTGTGATTATAACTCCATTTCTATTTTATAAGTTCACAAACTTATTTATTTAAAAGCTTATATAGCTCACTTTAATCCATCTACATCTTATGATCACAATTCCAAATTGTATATATATGTATCACCGAATTCTTAAGGATATAAATTTCTTTAATTTAATTCTTTGCAACATCAAATCCACAACCTCAAATTATAAGTATAATACTTAATAGCTCATGAGTACTATTCATTACACAATGACCCACCATTTCAAAGTCAACTTACATTTTAATTTAACCCAAATCAATTTAATTCTAAGTCAAATTTATTTTACTTATCCAAGTTAAATTCAAATTTTCTACTCACCTCTATATATTTTATTCACTTCCATTCACTCAAGTTAAATTTTAATTCCAAGATTAAAATTTTCATTTCTTTCTTCTTATTAATATCAACTTCACTTAATAAATTCAATAGTTAATTCATTTTAATTTTACACATCAATTAAACAGAATTTTCCAGAATTAAATTACCCAGTTTTATTCCAAAACCATTTTAAAATAATAGAAAACTCATACTCATTTGGTATATCAATCAAATCTCTAGATTTCCAAAACAATTTGTTTATACCAAAACACTTTTCCCCTTTTGAAAATTTCCAAACAACCGTTATGCCCAACAAGTCCCAAACAATATCATACCCAAGTACTAGGGAAGCAATCCATCACTTTAGAAACTCGAAAATGAATTCTAATGATGTGGCCAGCATCATCAGGATTATTTTCCAGCGACTGAAGTGAGTTCAGTGCTTCTTTACTTTCCCAAATTCATTTCAAAACAATTTCTATTCAAACATATTACCCAAAATAATATTCCATTATTAGCTTAAAAAGCTTTGGAAAGCATTCAACATTATCAAAATTTAAATTTTCCAATCCCTTGTTTCAATCCATTATAAACACCTTTCAAATTTTCCGGGGTCAAAATTCTGGTTTGACTCAAATTTTAATTCCATTTCTTCATATTTACAACATATTTATTTAATTCTATTTGGTTATTAACCATTTTAATATTTTATATTCTTATTTGCTTATCATTTCAAATTTTGATCAAATTCAATATTCTTACTTGATTAGGGTATTAACAACCAACAAACACCCAATATATAATAAGTTAGAAATCATTTCTTTAATATCAAAATATAATTTTGGGTAAAATTATTTCATTTACCCATTTTAAAAACAATACTATGTCGGTTTATCTTGTTTAAGAGTTTAGAAACCCTTATCGATACGGTTGTACTTCCCGCACCGACCAAAATTCATAAACACTCAACCGATAAGTCAACACAGTATAAAAACAATTTTATATCCACTAACAAGTACGCTCTCATATCTATTTTTACTCTCAACTCATTATAGAGTACTATCGACACTAGTTAATGAGTAATTTACCCCACCAAAGCCTAGGTTGTCGCCAACCTAAGCTCTAATACCAAGTGTGATAGCCCGCAAATCCGTACCCCTTGAATCAACACTATTCTACCTCTATTAACTCAAGTGGCACAGAATTACGAACCATTTGGGGTTAAAGAAGAAGAGATAGAAGAAGAGAAACTAAACAATATCAGAATCTCACATTCGCAGCGGAATAAAATATAATAGTAAATATAGAACTTTACACAAAATAAAGTTTATAACTGTTTATACATCATATCATTACAGTGTCTCATACAAACAATATCCATCAGTCGGACAATCATACAATCATAGCAGTGGAAATATACGTATAGATAATACGTCATGGACTCCAGCTCCTCTCCTGCTCCATTGCAAACTATCCTGAACAAATATGTGACGACCCGAGATTTTTAAGCATTTGTAACCGGAATATTTAATTGATTTTAAATATTTAAAAGTTTAATTTTAACTTGAATTCAAATATCACAATTTATTTGATAATTAAATTGTTGAATTAAATAATTTGAAGCTGAGTAAAATGTTGAATCTGGAATTTTGAGCTTGTTAAAAATAATTTGAAGACTTATAAAATTTATATCGACAATATGGAAAATAGTATAAGTGTTAAAATTGAATTTGGGAGTGTTTTGTTCAGTTTTGAAATTTTTATCGTTTAAATTGAATTTAAAAATAGCCTTCCGAGGCACAGTCTCGGAATTCGACAAAACCAGTTTCTTTGGATCCGTAATAATTAATTATTATCGGATTTCGAATTTCGTGTTGATTGGAGTCAGTGTGTGAGTGTACGTTATATAAACGCGGAAAATTCAATTGATAATAATCTAATGAAATTTAATTAATTAAGCTTCCTTTATACGCCATCCTTATCCCTTCCTCAGCACGCTTTCCTTATCTTCCAGTATACACCATCATTCATCACGTTTTATCAAAAGCAAATCCAAGACAGTTCGTTTATAAATTAATGGTCGAAACTCTTTACTCATTTTGATCAAAGTTCAAAAACAAAAAAAAAAGCTAACAAACATGGCTGCAAATCATTAAAAAAAAAAATCGGCCTCTCCTCAAATCGATTCCTCCTCGTTCCTTCATCTAATATGAGGGAAATCGCATGGAGGCTCGATTCTATCGGCATGGGGGAGGGGCGGCGCGATGGGGAGGAGTCTCGTGTTGCTGATGCTTAAGTTTTGGGAATGGGAAGCTCGAATACGAGCTGGATGTGGAGTAGCGGCGCGAGGAAGATGGAGATGATGGGCACCACGATGGTTTGAAGGGGGGGTTCGATGCGATTAGGGTTTTGGTAGCGTCACGGGAAGGTGGCCGAAGCGAGACCTGGGTAGCGTACGCACGCGTGCAAGTGGGTTGTGTTGCAACTGAGAAGGGGACGCAAGCATGGGAAAGTGGAGGCGATGTCGATGGGTGACTCGCGATGTTGTCGGCAAGCTGTGACTTCGTAGTAGCAGTGAGGTATTGCAGCTCCTTTTAATTCAAGTATATATATATTAGGAAAATTTAAAATACATACAGAGAAAGAAATTTGAAAACCCAATTTTAATTTACAAATATAAATTACAAAGAATTTTTTTACAGTAAAACAAAGTACTGTTCTTGTTAATTAACAGTTATATATATATATATATATATATAT
This sequence comes from Allium cepa, assembly GCA_030765085.1. NCBI lineage: Eukaryota > Viridiplantae > Streptophyta > Magnoliopsida > Asparagales > Amaryllidaceae > Allium > Allium cepa. The sequence goes on from CM060931.1 coordinate 377,993,233, forward strand.
ATATATATATATATATATATATGGATAAATACAGCAAAGAAGGGAATTGTATATAGATCAGATGTCGGAAAGAAGGAATTTTAAAATGTTTAAGGTATATATAAAATTAGATCTTTAATTTCAAATATAGATTATAAACCTACTATTTAATTTTTAAAATATGGATTATAATGCTTTACTTGTTCAATCACCTTGTTCAATTACTTTAGTTACTAAAAAAATAATTGGAAAAAGTAATTAGTTCAAATAAACTTGTTAGTTTAAATTAAATGGTTAGTTTAAATTTAAATAATTAGTTAAACTAAATTATTAAATGATTTAATGGTAGTTAATTGTTCAATCGATTCAAGTATTAATAAATGATGTACATATTGATTCAAGGTCTAAATCTTGAAGAAATCTAGTTGGAATGAGAATGGATTACAAACAAGTAGCAAAAGGTGAGTATATCTCACTCAGTTAAATTTAAATTTAAATAATTAAATTTAAATAATCGTTTGAAATAGTAAAATTGATTTATGTGTTGTAATGTGGTATATACATGGAATTGGTATGTTATATTGTGCTAACATTTGTGGATGCAGGGAAAACAGGTTGGAGGGATCCAACTGGACCCCTCAACTTTATTTAATTATTTAATATTCTCTGTTCTGAATATTTGATATCCTGTAATGAATTATGTGGAAATATTGAATGCCATGACTTGATTATTATAATCGGGCAATAATGAATTACCAAATATATAATTTGAGTTTGGGAATGAAAATAAAAGAAGTGAAATTGTAAGTAAAATAATTACAGAAAGTTGAATAAATTTATGAATGAACTGGAAAGGAAATAAGTGACTTAAAAATTTTAAACAATAAATCTTGAGTATAGGAAGAAAAATTTAAATAAACAGAAGATTAATGAAACTTAAATTTCAATGTTATTGTTTAAAAGAACAAAACATTTATTTTAAATTTTTGGGATTTAAATTATTTAAGAAGAATAAAGAAGAAATTGGGAATAACCTGAAATTTGTATATTTCAGCCAAAGGATTTAAAAATCAAACTGAAAATAATAATAAAGTCCATAATTAATGAATTTCGAAATGAACTGATAAGTAAAGAAATTTATTTCAAATGGAATAAATTGGAAATCAATTTGGAAAATTGATTTAAGTGACTGAGATTGGGAATTTCTCTCTGAATAACCAAGTACGTTTTCAAAGTAAATTTTTAAATATAAATTAAAAGTTTAAAGTTGTTCTAAGAAGTATGTTTTGAAAAAAAAATGTTATTTCTAATTATTTAAAATTCTTAAGTAAGTATTTCCTTTTAATCTATTATAGCAATAATTATTTTAATCTATTATAGCAATAATTATTTTAAGAGTGACTTAGTATTTTATTTGTTAAAAAGTGAAATCTAGTTTTATAATTTATTTAGTAACATTATTTTCAAATATTCATATAGTATGTATTTTTAACAAATCATTGAAGTAGTTTTAACTTAAATATTATAAAGTATATTTCTAAGTAATGTGTTTTAAGTTATTTTAAAAATATAGTTTTGTGCTTGGTGATTTCAGAGAAGATAGAAAATATTTGGGAAAGTTTATTCTGAAAAGAAAGATGGTTTTGAAACTGTTTTCAAAGAATTGAAAATAGAAATATATCTTGTGAAGACATATTTGAGATTAATAAATAATTTGAAAAATTATTTATTGGTTGATGGTTGTTTGTGAATATAATTGATAGTTAAATAACCGACTATCAATATTGGACAAATGCGTTGATCGTTTCGAAGAGACCGGGATCGAGATTTATTTCTCGAAAACCACTTCGATCCGGTTTGTACGTTTCGTGAAAATGAGTTGGATTCGAAGATGAAGCAGTGAAGTGCAAGGGCTAGTCGCTACTAATCCTGAGGATATTTCCAAAATGGATGTAGTAGGAATAGTGCCTTCAGTTCCGTTCGAACCCGGGACGGACTTGTATGGATGAATGCTTGCGAAACATCATCAGGTGGACGATGGGCATTCTAAGGGATATGTTCTATAAAAGGTAACGCTTAGCCTCAAGCCTCATCAAATGGGAATGACAGAAAATCAGGGGTTATGCAGCAAGGCTAGCTGGGTAGCACCCAAGCAGGGTAAGGTCATTCCAGTCTAGAAGTCCCTTTTTATTTCGGCTTAGTGGGCGGTTGCTGATCCCAACCGCGGGGTGATCTCACTTGGGATTATCCAGGAAGGGATAGTCCCGGCCTTGTGTTGCAGGGGAGCGGGCGTACTCCTCGGTACGGTGATCTAGGCCCCGTACTGTGACAGGTGGTACCCCAATGCCTAGTCATTGGTTGGAAATCCATTCTCCCTACGAGCCTTATACGAGTTTTGTTTGTATTACCCACTCTGTGGCTAGTAGCTGGAATTTAATCATGTAACAATTTCGGCTATTTTATAAGTATTTGTATATAGACCCTATTATAATATCAGAGGATTTCTATAAAAATTGTTTTAGCTATCGTAAGGTAAAAACCCGACATGTTTATTTGTGGCGTGGTCTTACGAGATGCTTTTGTTTTCAAAGGATTTTTGAAACTTTAATAATCAATTGGGTGTGATTTTCTCACGCTGGTAATCCAGACTGACTCGGGTGTTATTTAACTGTAATGCTTGGGTCACACCGAGTATTATAGGATACAGGATATGTTGCTGTGGAGCTCAGGAGTCGAGCAGGATGGCGATACGTACTCCCGTACTTGTATATATATATATATATTCCGCTGTTTGAGTTGTGTATCCATTGTATGATATTGATGTTGAGCTGTGATTGATGTACTCTGATGAAGTAATATATATAAACAGAAATATTTGTTTTCTGAGTAAAGACTATTTAATATCTATTATATTTTATTCCGCTGCGATGGTTAGATTCTGATGTTGCTTTCTATTTTCTTCTTCTACCTCTTCTTCTTTAACCCAAATGGTTCGTATTTCCGTACAACTTGAGTTGATTTGGGTAGAATAGTGTTGACTCTAGGGGTACGGATTTGCGGGTCGTTACAGTTCGTATCAGAGCTTAGGTTGGAGATAACCTTGGCTCTGGTGGAAATTACTCATTTAAATTAGAGTCCGTAGTACTCTAAAATGAGTTTGAGCGTATTAATAGATATGAGCGCGTATTTGTTAGTGAATAAAAATTGTTTTAATATTATGTTGATTAGTTTATTGAGTGGCATATGAACCTTCGTCGACATAGTCTGCGCAACTATATCGAAGGGGTTTCTAAACACTTGAATAGAGCAATTGACACAGTATTGTTTTAAATGTGGGTAAATGAAATAATTTTACCCAAAAATATATTTTGATATAAAGAAAAGTCTTTGTAAACTATTTTAGCTAATATATGGTTGCATGGATGTTAGAAATGATAATATTAAAGTATTATCATTGTTAAGTGGAAACGTAACTAGAAATTGAAAATATAACTAAAATTTAGAGGAATGAATTCATTATAAAATGAAATTTATAAATATGGATTATGAATGTAATTTATAAATAGAAATACAATCAAATGAGAATTTGTATACGCATAAAGTGTACAAATGAATTATAGTTAATATTGATTTAAGAAGGCTTTAGAAGTTTAAAATCTCGGAGATTTGGAAATGTTTATCGAAGTGTTTTAATGATAAATGATAGCATTATTGTTTTGGAGATAATTCTGAATGTAAATCTGTTTTAAATGGATTTTGAAAGTGGAATAGCATTGAAATCTCTTGGATTATTGGGAAATAATTCTGATGATGACGGCCGCATCATCAGTATTCATTTTCGAATTTCTAAGTGACAGATTGCTGCCAAAAATAAATTTGTTCAGAAAAGCTAGTTGTTTTGAAAATTTTAAAAGAAATTTGCCAGGAATAAAACCCGGGTTGGTTTAAATTTTGAGAATTTTGATTTTAAGATGTTGGAGATTTCAAAATGATTGGAAACCAAAAAAAACCGGGTGTTTGAAAATCCTGATAAGATGAGTTGTAGGCTTATAAATTGAGATGATTTTTAAATCAGGAAGGGAATATAAGCTTTGAATAATGGAATTTAAATTTAAAAGGATAAAATGAGGTTAACTTGGATTGGAGAATAAAATTTAACCGGATTAAAATAAATTGAATAGGCTGGAAATAATATCCAGTTGTATTCGAATTAAGTTAAAATCAAATTGAGTCAAGTAAATCTGAGTTTAAAATAAAATTGAACTGGAATAAAAATTCAATTGAATAAATGGAATTGGAATTGATTCTTATCTGGATAACTAGAAAATAAGTTGGATAAGGATTGGGTTGAAATAAATAAATCAGAATAACTTATAAGAGAAATTAAAAATCCATAGGAATAAAAATATGCTTGGGTTATAAATAAGCATAAGGCTTCAGTTAAAAATAATAGATTAATATATTCAAGCCTATGAGGAATGGAATTGTGTAAATAATAAGTTGTGACTTATTAAATTTGAAAAGTGAGATACAAAACTCCAAAATAAATATTATTGATGAATTTGAGAATAAAATAAGAATCCAAACTTGAATTATAAAATAAATTGAACTTAAGAAAATTAAATGAAGAGACTTTGAGATTTAAAATCAAGTGTTGGATTATAAATAAGGGAAGAACTAATTTGTTAATAAATTAGTTAATGAAATATGTAATGAGAACTCAATGCAGTTAAATAGAAGCTGAATTGTAAGCTAATAATGAAGTTTGAAAATAAAACTCAAGTTATAATAAAATTCGATTTAAATTGTCGATGAAGAAAATATGATTGAATTGTAATTAGTAAATTGGAAATAAGTGATGGATTCAAAACTTGAGTTATAAATTAAAATTTAACTTGAAGTGTTAACAAATTAAATAAATTGGGAAGGTATCGAATAAAAAATGAAATTGGATTAAAATAATAATGGTTTGCATTGTGAATAAAATCCAAATATGTAGAAATAAATTGAAATGACCTTGTAATTTATTTAAGTGAACTGAGAAAGGATCGAACTTGGAAATTTGAAATTTATAATAACTAATCAAATAAATTTGTAGTTTGAAAGGAGATTGAATTGAAATAGAATCAAGTTAAATTTAAAAAGAGAACTTTGTTTGCAAAATGAGAATGAGCTTAAGTATAAATTGGAGTGAATAAACTTAAGCTAAAATATGGAAAGGAGTTGAATTGGATTCAACTTAAAATTAAGTTTAATAATATTGGATTGGTTTTGAAGCAAGTAAAAATAAATTTGGATCGAAATAGAATTTGGTAAGTTATAAATAATATTTAAAGAAATGAAAATCCTAATGGATTATGTGGATAAACTAATTATGTTGAATAAATAAATGGATGGAATAAATAAGAATCAAAATGAAGTGTGGTTTAAATAAGTTGGAAAATGGTTATGGAATGCAATAGCTTGGATTGTCTTCGAGCTAAATATAATGGTTTGGAATAAACAAATATGGAATGAAATGTAAGTAAATGGATTGTAAATGAAATTTAAATGGAATGTGTAGAGCTAAATAAATGATCGTGAATGAATTGAAATAAAAGGAAATTTAATTGGTAATGAAGATGAGTCTAAGTTGTTAATGGTTTTAAATGAACTAGTTTGGTTAATAAAATGAAATGCAAGCGAATGGATTTAAATCTGAAATGCAATGAAAATGAAAATATATGGATTGTGAATAAATTTAAAAATAAGTATGAATTGAGTTGAAATCCATTTAAATTGGTTATACAACATAAATATTTGTTTGTTCACATAGATCTTGTCAAATTTGCATAGAATAAATATCATTGGATGTAAATGGAGGTAATTAAAATTCTATGAATTAATAGGAGTGAAATAAATTGATTTTGGAAGCAATTGAATTAAATATGAGTTCAGTTTGCTTAAGAATAAATGAAATGTAAGCGATTGAGTTTTAAACCATTCAAATTGATGAAGTGGTATACGAATGGATTGAAAACCGTTCAAATTGAATAAAAATGGTTTATAAATTAATTGGACCAGTGGAATTAGTATGGGGATTTTATTAGTTGCTTACGGAAAATGTTTGATGTGCATTTCTTTTAGAATTCATATGTTTTAATCATTGCAACTAAGTGAAATATAGTTAAGCGGTATATATTTGGCCCTTACATATTTAAACTGATTAAGTACAGGTACCTGGGAGCCGTATGGCTGGATTTGGTGGTGCTATTTGCTAAAAATAATAAGTTGCTTGCTTAAATGCTAAATAAGGTACGCCTACGCAATAAAAAAATAGGATATATGAACTGTTTTTGGTTTTTCCGACCGTGTGGGTCGATGTATATATATTTATCTCTTTTGTCAAATTGCAAAAGCTCCTCCGTACAAAGGAGACTTTGCCAAAAAAATTCAGAAATTTGGTTTTAGAAAATTTTTGAAATTTTTGGAAAATTGTGTTAATGACAAACAAATTCAAATCGGAAACTAAAATAAATTAGTAAAGGAAACCAATTTGAAGTAATGACATGAGTTAGTAATAAATGACAAATAAAATTTATATATGAAAAGTTAAAGGTAAATTGAATTCATATGGTAATGAAAGAATCAATTTGAATAGAAATAAATATAAGCTGAAGTGGTAAGATGAAAATGGGTATAAGGAACATATTTCATACATATACTAACTTAAGAAGGAATGGTGAATTCTTAATTGAAATCTGGTGTTACAAATATATTCTAAGTTGACATTTGGATGAATATTGACATTTGGTAAGAAAGTCGATAACATGTTTTTGGAATGTTGTGATTGGATATTAGTGCTAAGCAGGATATGCAGGTTTTATAAAAGGGAAAAAAGAATTGGTTTTGATTTCAAGAGATAAATTTGAAATGCTCGACAAAAAGGTATGTGTTTAAATTTGGTATGAAATTGATTGGGATTTGGATTTTGGATTGAGCCACTTGGCTTTTTGTTTTCTTTTTGGATTTGGGAGGCCGTAGAGCCATTTTGTAGCAGTACCGAGCTAGCCGCGCAAGGGAGACGCTGGCAAAAAATTTCGAGAATTTAGGGAGTTAGAAAAATTTTGAGAAAATTTTGATAATTCAAAATTTTAGTTTTGAATTATACTTTGAGTAGCTGAACAAGTAAGTTATTTGAAAACTATAGAAGGTTTTGGAAAAGTTTGGGAAATTAGTAAGAATTATAATGGGCCTTCTATTAAAAAGATAGTTGGTAAGATGTTAAATTGTTAAGAACTGATTGGTTTTGGGAAAAGTAAAACGGGTATTGGACCATTCTTCCTAACTTGTAATTTCGGGGACGAAATTCTTTTAAGGGGAGAGGAATGTGACGACCCGGGATTTTTAAGCATTTGTAACCAGAATATTTAATTGATTTTAAATATTTAAAAGTTTAATTTTAACTTGAATTCAAATATCACAATTTATTTGATAATTAAATTGTTGAATTAAATAATTTGAAGATGAGTAAAATGTTGAATCTGGAATTTTAAACTTGTTAAAAATAATTGGAAGGCTTATAAAATTTATATCGATAATATGGAAAATAGTATAAGTGTTAAAATTGAATTTGGGAGTGTTTTGTTCAGTTTTGAAATTTTTATCGTTTAAATTGAATTTAAAAATAGCCTTCCGAGGCACAGTCTCGGAATTCGACAAAACAAGTTTCTTTGGATCCGTAATATTGAATTATTATCGGATTTCGAATTTCGTGTTGATTGGAGTTAGTGTGTGAGTGTACGTTATATAAACACGGAAAATTTAATTGATAATAATCTAATGAAATTTAATTAATTAAGCTTCCTTTATACGCCAACCTTATCCCTTCCTCGGCACACTTTCCTTATCTTCCAGTATACACCATCGTTCATCACGTTTTATCAAAACAAACAAAAGACAGTTCGTTTATAAATTAATGGCCGAAACTCTTTACTCATTTTGATCGAAGTTCAGAAACAAACAAAAAAGCTAACAAACATGGCCGCAAATCATAAAAAAAAATTAAAAAAAAACGGCCTCTCCTCAAATTGATTCCTCCTCGTTCCTCCATCTAATATGAGGGAAATCGCATGGAGGCTCGATTCTATCGGCATGGGGGAGGGGCGGCGCGATGGGGCGGAGTCGCGTGTTGCTGATGCTTAAGTTTTGGGAATGGGAAGCTCGAATACGAGCTGGATGTGGAGTAGCGTCGCGAGGAAGATGGAGATGATGGGCACCACGATGGTTTGAAGGGGGGTTCGATGCGATTAGGGTTTTGGTAGCGTCACGGGAAGGTGGCCGAAGCGAGACCTGGGTAGCGTACGCACGCGTGCAAGTGGGTTGTGTTGCAACTGAGAAGTGGACGCAAGCATGGGAAGGTGGAGGCGATGTCGATGGGTGACTCGCGATGTTGTCGGCAAGCTGTGACTTCGTAGTAGCAGTGAGGTATTGCAGCTCCTTTTAATTCAAGTATATATATATTAGGAAATTTTAAAATACATACAGAGAAAGAAATTTGAAAACCCAATTTTAATTTACAAATATAAATTACAGAGAATTTTTTTTTACAGTAAAACAAACTACTGTTCTTGTTAATTAACAGTTATATATATATATATATATATGGATAAATACAGCAAAGAAGGGAATTGTATATAGATCGGATGTCGGAAAGAAGGAATTTTAAAATGTTTAAGGTATATATAAAATTAGATCTTTAATTTCAAATATAGATTATAAACCTACTATTTAATTTTTAAAATATGGATTATAATGCTTTACTTGTTCAATCACCTTGTTCAATTACTTTAGTTACTAAAAAAATAATTGGAAAAAGTAATTAGTTCAAATAAACTTGTTAGTTTAAATTAAATGGTTAGTTTAAATTTAAATCATTAGTTAAACTAAATTATTAAATGATTTAATGGTAGTTAATTGTTCAATCGATTCAAGTATTAATAAATGATGTACATATTGATTCAAGGTCTAAATCTTGAAGAAATCTAGTCGGAATGAGAATGGATTACAAACAAGAAGCAAAAGGTGAGTAAATCTCACTCAGTTAAATTTAAATTTAAATAATTAAATTTAAATAATTGTTTGAAATAGTTGAATTGATTTATATGCTGTAATGTGGAATATACTTGGAATTGATATGTTATATTGTGCTAACATCTGTGGATGCAGAGAAAACAGGTTGGAAGGATCCAACTGGACCCCTCAACTTTATTTAATTATTTAATATTCTCTGTTCTAAATATTTGATATCCTGTAATGAATTATGTGGAAATATTGAATACCATGACTTGATTGTTATAATCGGGCAATAATGAATTACCAAATATATAATTTGAGTTTGGGAATGAAAATAAAAGAAGTGAAATTGTAAGTAAAATAATTAAATAAGTTGAATAAATTTATGAATGAACTGGAAAGGAAATAAGTGACTTAAAAATTTTAAATAATAAATCTTGAGTATGGGAAGAAAAATTTAAATAAATAGAAGATTAATGAAACTTAAGTTTCAATGTTATTGTTTAAAAGAACAAAACATTTATTTTAAATTTTTGGGATTTAAATTATTTAAGAAGAATAAAGAAGAAATTGGGAATAACCTGAAATTTGTATATTTCAACCAAAGGATTTAAAAATCAAACTGAAAATAATAATAAAGTCCATAATTAATGAATTTCGAAATGAAATAATCAGTAAAGAAATTTATTTCAAATAGAATAAATTGGAAATCAATTTGGAAAATTGATTTAAGTGATTGAGATTGGGAATTTCTCTCTGAATAACCAAGTACGTTTTCAAAGTAAATTTTTAAATATAAATTAAAAGTTTAAAATTGTTCTAAGAAGTATGTTTTGAAAAAAAATTGTTATTTCTAATTCTTTAAAATTCTTAAGTAAGTATTTCCTTTTAATTTATTATAGCAATAATTATTTTAATCTATTATAGCAATAATTATTTTAAGAGTGACTTAGTATTTTATTTGTTAAAAAGTGAAATCTAGTTTTATAATTTATTTAGTAACATTATTTTCAAATATTCATATAGTATGTATTTTTAACAAATCATTAAAGTAGTTTTAACTTAAATATTATAAAGTATATTTCTAAGTAATGTGTTTTAAATTATTTTAAAAATATAGTTTTTTGCTTGGTGATTTCAGAGAAGATAGAAAATATTTAGGAAAGTTTATTCTGAAAAGAAAGATGGTTTTGAAACTATTTTCAAAGAATTGAAAATAGAAATATATCTTGTGAAGACATTTTTGAGATTAATAAATAATTTGAAAAATTATTTATTGGTTGATGGTTGTTTGTGAATATAATTGATAGTTAAATAACCGACTATCAATATTGGACAAATGCGCTGATCGTTTCGAAGAGACCAGGATCGAGATTTATTTCTCGAAAACCACTTCGATCCGGTTTGTACGTTTCCTGAAAACGAGTTGGATTTGAAGATGAAGCAGTGAAGTGCAAGGGCTAGTCGCTACTAATCCTGAGGATATTTCCAAAATGGATGTAGTAGGAATAGTGCCTTCGGTTCCGTTCGAACCCGGGACGGACTTGTATGGATGAATGCTTGCGAAACATCGTCAGGTGGACGATGGGCATTCTAAGGGATATGTTCTATAAAAGGTAACGCTTAGCCTCAAGCCTCATCAAATGGGAATGACTGAAAATCAGGGGTTATGCAGCAAGGCTAGGTGGGTAGCACCCAAGCAGGGTGAGGTCATTCCAATGTAGAAGTCCCTTTTTATTTCGGCTTTGTGGGCGGTTGCTGATCCTAACCGCGGGGTGATCTCACTAGGGATTATCCAGCAAGGGATAGTCCCGGCCTTGTGTTGCAGGGGAGCAGGCGTACTCCTCGGTACGGTGATCTAGGCCCCGTACTGTGACTGGTGGTACCCCAGTGCCTAGTCATTGGTTGGAAATCCATTCTCCCTACGAGCCTTGTACGAGTTTTGTTTGTATTACCCACTCTGTGGCTAGTAGCTGGAATTTAATCATGTAACAATTTCGGCTATTTTATAAGTATTTGTATATAGACCCTATTATAATATCAGAGGATTTCTATAAAAATTATTTTAGCTATCGTAAGGTAAAAACCCGACATGTTTATTTGTGGCGTGGTCTGACGAGATGCTTTTGTTTTCAAAGGATTTTTGAAACTTTAATAATCAATTGGGTGTGATTTTCTCACGCTGGTAATCCAGACTGACTCGGGTGTTATTTAACTGTAATGCTCGGGTCAGACCGAGTATTATAGGATACAGGATATGTTGCTGTGGAGCTCAGGAGTCGAGCAGGATGGCGATACGTACTCCTGTACTTGTATATATATATATTCCACTGTTTGAGTTGTGTATCCATTGTATGATATTGATATTGAGCTGTGATTGATGTACTCTGATGATGTAATATATATAAACAGAAATATTTGTTTTCTGAGTAAAGACTATTTAATATCTATTATATTTTATTCCGCTGCGATGGTTAGATTCTGATGTTGCTTTCTATTTTCTTCTTCTACCTCTTCTTCTTTAACCCAAATGGTTCGTATTTCTATACAACTTGAGTTAATTTAGGTAGAATAGTGTTGACTCAAGGGGTACGGATTTGCGAGTCGTTACAAAATAATACTCGGTCTGACCTGAGCATTATAATGAAATAACACCCGAGTCAGTCTGGCATACCAGCTGATAATAATAATGCATCCAAATTGATTATTAAAGTTTTAAAAAAATCCTTTTGAAAACAAAAGCATCTCGTAAGACCACGCCACAAATAAACATGTCGGGTTTTTACCTTACGATGGCTAAAACACTTTTTATAGAAATCCTCTGATATTATAATAGGGCCTATATACAAATACTTATAAAATAGCCGAAATTGTTACATGATTAAATTCCAGCTACTTGCCACAAAAGTGGGTAATACAAACAAAACTCATACAAGGCTCGTAGGGAGAATGGATTTCCAACAATGACTAGGCACTGGGGTACCACCTGTCACAGTACGGGGCCTAGATCACCGTACCGAGGACCACGACCGATCCCCTGCAACACAAGGCCGGACTCATCCCTTACTGGATAATTCCGAATAAGATCATCCCGCGGTTGGGATCAGCAACCGCCCACTAAGCCAAAATAAAAAGGGACATCTAGACAGGGATGACCTTACTCTCCAGTGGGGGCTACCCACGAAGCCTTGCTGCATATCCCCTGATTTTCAGTCATTCCCATTTGATGAGGCTTGAGGCTAAGTGTTACCTTTTATAACGTTTCACTCAGAATGCCCATCGCCCACCTGACGATGTTTCGCAAGCATTCATCCATACAAGTCCGTCCCGGGTTCGAACGGAACCGAAGGACTACTCCTACTACATCCATTTTGGAAATATCCTCAGGATTAGTAGCGACTAGCCCTTGCACTTCACAGCTCCATCTTCGTCTCCGAACATGTTTTTCAAACGAAACGTACAAAACGGATCAAAGTGGTTTTCGAGATAAATCTCGATCCCGGCCTCTTCGAAACGATCAACGCATTTGTCCAATATTGATAGTCGGTGATTTAACTATCAATTTATATTCATAAACATCCATAAGCATCCATCACACAATAAATAATTCCCACATTATTTATTTGCCTCAAATATCTTTAAAAGATATATTTCCAAATTTTCAAAGCTCATTTGAAAACAATTTCCCAAATTTCTTCCTTTATAAAGTAAATCCTTTACCATTAATTCCCATTGGAAATAACCAAGTTTAAAACAATTTGGAATTAAAATAATTAAACACTTTATTTTGAAATATACTTTAAAATATATAATTTTACTACTAGTTATTTACTCAAAACATAATTTCAAAATATTTAAAGTAAAACTATTTTATAAGATGTAACTTGATTTAAAATAAGGTGTTAGTTAAACTAAATTTAAAAAGTAGAGTTTAAAAGAGATTAATACTAATTCCATAACTTAGGTCAAAACTAGCTTTTTAGACAAATCCATTTGTAAAAATAATTACTAAGGTATTTATAAATAATTACTATCGCTAATTTATTAATAATTACCTTGAAATAATAATTTCCAAAACACTCTTTTAAAAAAGTTTGAATTTTAGACTTCCTTTTAATAAAATCCGTTTAAAACTCGAACTTGTTTTTCCCAGGGAACTCATTTCCACTTAAACATCTCAGAAAATCCTTCTTAGAAATTCTGTCGATTTTATTTCAATTCAGATTTAGGTTTTAATATTATAAATTTACTTTCCGCGTTAAAATATCTTCTTACGAAGCTTAACTATATTTCCGATCCCGAAATTCACTTTCAAAGTATAGGTTTAAGAGTCTTTTTTTCTAAATAATTCTATTATAAATTTATTTAATGAAAACCATACTTAAGGAATCGCTTAATAAATACCTACTTACATTTCAATGGTTATAAATAGTATTTCGGAACATTCTAATATGCAATTTATTGCAAATTTAATTTAAAGGGTTTCTTTTGAAATCACATTAAATTCCAGGGAACATTATTATTGTGACGACCCGGAATTTTGAGCAATATCAATTTAATAATCTTTGATAATAATTAAATTTATTTGATCATTTATATTATAAATTGACAAGTTAAAATTATTTCAAAGGCTGAAAATAATGATTTGTTAATATCTATTAATATTTTCTTAACAATATGAATTAGCAAATTTAATTCTTTTGAAAGTTAATAATATTTTGATTTGAAAAATATTTATTTTGGTAAATAAGAAGTTTATAATGTAATAAAACTTTATATTCAAATTGTAATATATATGAATGTATATATATATATTGTGATTTGATATTTGTTTTAAAATTTAATATGGAAATTAACAAATTTAATGTTAAAATGTTTTTCCATTTGAAAAGTATATATATTTGAAATAGGAATTTTATTAACCTGAATTTAATAAGTGTTTTCAAACTTTAATATGTATATAATTTGTGATTTGAAAAGTTAATTTGATTTATACTTTTGGAAATGATATTTAAGATTTAAATAAAAGTTCATTTGTTTTAATAGTCTTCCAATTTTAATTTTAACATAAGATAAATTGTTTTAAAAAAAAAATTTATATAAGAGTTAAACTCAATTTCTCAAGTTTATAAACATATATTATATAAAATAAATCAAAATATAAGTTACTTGAATTCACATGAATATTTATTAAGGATTTAAAAGCTTGTTATATAAGATACAAACATTTTATAATTATCTAAAACATTACACAAATACTTATATATAGCTTAAAGAGATTATTAAAAGAAAATAACATTTAAAAAACATTTGTTAAACATTTATTTAACATTAAAACAACACTTGTAAACATTTAGAGTGGGTTAAAAACAAGTGTAAGATCCTTATAACATTTAAGTGACAAATGTCTTTTTCTTTAATAATAAATTTGAAATTTAATTGTAAACAAAAGATATGTTTTATTCTTCAGCTGAAACATTTTCTTCAACTCAAACAAAATACAAAACAAATCATAAATGAATGCAAATCAAAAAGGAAATCAGTAAAAAAAAAAAGAGTAAGAAGAAGTTACTGCAAATCTGGAAAATTTGGAACAGAGGAAGAAACCTGGAATCTGTGAAATCTGTAAATCTGGATATTCAAATCAAAGATCATCTTCAAATTTATCAACCAACTCAGAAATCAACTGCAAGTAGATTGATTTCATCATGCAAGCTGGAAATTAATCATCACTTCAACATGCAAAAGAAAATTGAAGCCTGGAACAAAATGCAGTTCTGTTCTCTGTTTTCTGGAAATTCAAGGTGAGTAAAACGAATTTAAAAACAGTTTTAACTTGATTTCATCTTTTTTATATGTATGAAAATTATATGTTTCTCTGAATTCTTGGATCTGAATGAGTGCATGCATGTGTGCAAGTGATGAATGACTATATGAACTCTGCTGTGACATTTTCTGGATTGATTCTCTTTAAAATTCAAAATCTCAGTGCTGAATAACTATTAGTTTTTGGTTTGTAAATGAAAGAAGTTTGAAATCATGTAACATCACTCTTAAAAAATAATGACAGGAATTTAAAAGTGAAAACTTGCTCGAAAATTTCAAATTTGCAGTAGTAATCAAATTGTGTCAAAATTTTTATGAATTAAATTTGTAGCTTTGATTCCATGATTGAAATAATGATAAGAAATTATGATTTTTAAGGGTTAAATCATAAATTTTAGATTGGTATTTAGTGGGGAATTTGTGAATTACTATTTTGGGGGTTTTGGCTGATTTTGGGTGATCGACGACATATCAATGGACGTGTTGGTGTGTGGGGATAGAGGGGCCTATGGTGATCTCTGGAAAAATACAGTGGGGGTCGGCCGATGATCATGGTGGCGGTAGAAGGCGATTGAATTTTGGTGCCCTAGTTTTTATCATAGCATGGAACCGTGGTGATTTCATCACCACGAGATGATCGAGTGGAGCGGGCTTCGAGTTGATGGAGGTAGGGTGGGTGACGAGTTGACGGCTGAAGGTGGTGGCACTCAAGGTGGTCAGATTGGCGAGGGGAACTCGGTGGCAATGATGATGGGTGATATTGCTTCAGGCAATTTGGGGTTGGATGGCTCGTATTTCGAACCTCGATCATATTTAGGTTTCTAGGTGTCGCGTTACAACGTTGGGGTCGAAGATGACATGTCGGAGTTGTGACGATAGTCGCTGGTGGAAGGGGGAGCGGTGCACGTTGCACGGTGCAAGGGGTATCAGGAAGTATGGGTTCTATGATGAGGAGGGAATGGAACTCGAAGAAGGACTCGTGTTTTTGCTATATGGGACTCGAAGCATGGACTATGGTGGGAAGCACAGGAAGGTCTCGGGGTTGACGCGAGTTTTTGGAGGTGTTTACTCGGGTTTTAGTGGGGTCACTCGAATATTAGTATATTTAGGCTTTAGATCTAGGTGTTTAGTTGTTAATACAAAGAATATTTGATTTTAGAAATAAAGTTTTTAAAACAGAGGTTAAACATGTTTCAAAATTAAATTTGTTTCAAAGTTATGTTTTTAAACAAGTTTATATATTTTCAAATATGGGAGTTTTAAAATAAAATAAGTAGATTTTAAGATAAAATTTGTATTAAACTTTAATAAATAAATTTGGAAAGGTTTTAAAGATTTAAAAGTTCAATTTTAAAATATGTTTAATTATAATTGATTTCTAAATATTATATTTTATTAAATAAAGTTTAATGATTTAGAATTTGATAATCAATTGTAATAAAGATTTATTTTATGTAAATTGGAATTTTGATTTAATTAAAGATAATTAATTTTGGAAAGGTAATTAAGATAATTAAATTATTAACCCTTTAAAAGTTATTGGTTAATATAAATGCGTTAATTAAGATAATGGTTTCTTGTTTAAGAATCTTTTTAATATAGTAAATTAAAGAATCATTTAATTAATTTTAAATGATTAAGTTAAATAATGAATTAAATAATTAAATTGTGATTAATTAAGATAATCACTTATGGGTTAATCTTATATAATTACTTGGGGAGTAATTAAGTAATTAAGTGGTTAATTATTTAAGGTAATTAAGTAAGAGATAATTACTTTATGAAAGGTAATTAAGTAGTGTGATTAAGAGTTAATCACTTTAGTTATTAATTAAAGAATTAATTAATAATTAGTTAAAGGTTTAAATTATTTGATTTATGATTAATGAATAAAAGAATTAAGAGTAATTAATTAAGTGATTAATTACTTGTAAAAGTAATTAATTAAGAAAGAAATTTAATTAATGAAGTAATCATTAATTAAGGAAAATAATTAATTAATTAATAATTAATAATTTAAGAATAATTAATTTATAATTTAGTTTTAATTACTAAATGTAATTAAAGTAATTTATCAAAGATGATTAATTAAAAGTAATTAATTAAATATGATTAATTAAAATAATTAATCAAGAGTGATTAATTAAAAATAATTAATCAAATGTGATTAATTAAAGTGATTGATCAGGCATAATTAAAGGATAATTAAGGAATAATTATCAGGATAATTAAGGAATAATTAATCAAATATGGTTAATTTTAAAGAGGTAATTAAGAGGTAATTACTTAGTATAATTTGAAAATAATTAATCAGGATGATTAATTAATATGGTAATTAAGTAATAATTACTTAAGTAATTAAGTGATAATTAATCAAGGAAGATTAATTGAGATGGATAATTAAGTGATATTAATTAATTAATTTGTAATTAATTAATGAATAAGAAGTTGAATTGAAGATAATACAAGTGATTAACTAAGGATTAATTTAATTTAAGGATTAATTAAATTAATCAAGTTTGAATCAAACTTGTTTATGAATGGTCAATGATTGGATGATATATATATCATTGGATGAGTAATGATATTGGTTGTTGTTGGATGACATTGATTGATATGTGATGATGTGAATATGTTATATCTGAGATGTGATATGCTGCTTTGTGATATGTATAGATGCATGTGATAATAGATGCTTATCTATCTGTGTAATATGGTACATCCATTTATGTTAAGTGATATTTCTAAATATCTATTGTTTAAATCCCTTAAGTATAACTTGGACATTAAAATGGCGTTTGGATTCGATGAGACCGGGATCGGGTTTCCATATTTGGATATCCGAAAACCACATCGATTCCATTTAAACGTTAGGTCGTTAATCCAAGTAGAGCAAGTGAACACTCGAGGTGTAAGGGCTGTACGTCAGTATAACTCTGTGGGTGATTCCGTAATGAGTTTGACGGAATAATGCTTATAGATTCGAGATGGAGATTTAGAGTGCAAGGGCTATGGTCGTTGACTCTGAGGGTGATTCCAAAATGAGTACAACGAGATAGTGCCTTCGGTTTCGTTCGAACTCGGAACGAACTTGTATGGATTGAATGCTTTCAGCACATCGTCAGGCGGACGATGAGCATTCTAAGATAATTGGTCTTATAAAGGTAATCGCAGCCTCAAGCCTCATCAACCGGGAATGGCTAAAACAGGGGAGGTGCAGCAAGGCTTCGTGGGTCGCTCCCACTGGAGAGCGAGATACATCCCTGTCTAGATGTCCCTTTTTATTTCGGCTTTATGGGCGGTTGGAACTGCAGCCAACTGCGGGGTGGTCTTGTTCGGGACTGTTCAGTAAGGAATGGTCCCGGCCTTGTGTTGTAGGGGAGTGGGAGTACTCCTCGGTATGGTGATCTAGGCCACGTACTGTGATGGGCGGTACCCCAGTAGCCCTGCCATTGTTGGAAACCCATTTTCCCTACGAGACCCTACTGTTTTGTTTGTATACCTATGTAGCTGGAATATAATAAATGTAACAATTTCGGCTATTTCATATTTACTTGAAAACCCTAGACACTATTATAATATCACTGGATTTCCTATCAAATGTTTTGGTTAGCGTAAGGTAAAAACTTTTCCATGTTTATGTGTGGGAAGTCTTACGTGATACCTTTTTTTTCAAAGGATTTTCTAAAGTTAAGCAATCTTAAACCGTTTACTCACACCAGACCCCTGTCTGACCCGAGTGTTTATTTTTTGTTTTATTAAACTCTTGGGTACTCATATTCTATATGAGTAGTCAAGTGATTCACGTTATCTCTTGACGAAATCTGGAGGAGCTTTGGAGCAGAGGCTTCAGTGTGTAGATATATGGTTAGAGTTTCCGCTGTGTTGTCATTCTGTATGATGTCTTGTATTGTATTAGACAGAAATATTATAACTGTCTAAATTGAGATGTTTAGTTGTGTACTTTGATGTATATGATACTATGTATATGTTCTATAATATATTTAAATCGTTCCGCTGTGAGATTCTAATGTGTTATTTTCTCTTTCTTCTCTTTCTTTTCTTCTTCTATCCCTTTCTTTCTTAACTAGTGATGCGATTTTCCGAAAGTGGGAAGTCGGGTTGCTACAGCTGGTATTAGAGCATTAGGTTGAGTGAATACCTAGGCTCTGGAGTGGTGTCTATCTTGAGAGAGCGTACTTGTAATTTTTATATATATAAATATATATTTATATAACTACCTAATCTGTCGGGTTATCTGTTCAGATTTTCCAACATAGGTTATAAAGGTAGATAAGGTAGGAGTGTGTGGAACACGACTACTACAATTGGTTGAGGTTTATATGTTGTGGTTGGAGGTGTTTATCGAGATTGTAGACCTAATACCGTCTCGATTAAGTTTTTGTGGATTGTAGAAAGGATTTCTTTGAGTCCAAAGGAAGTACTTTCAAGAATTGGAGTATATTCTTGGAGTGTGAGGTTAATTTGCTCTCAAGTGAGCGGGATTTCCAAGAGTTGAGTTGTCAGCTGAGCAGAAGCAGTGGTGGTATCTTGATAGCTTCAAGGAGGAATAACTATGGGGAGATGCAGTTTCCATAGATGGTTCTGAAGATGTTTCTTTTGGAGCCAGATTTAGATGGTGTTGGAAGAGCATTGATGTCTACTGCAAGGAAGATTCGAATGTTTAGAGATTCTCTGGATCTCAAGTAAGGGTGTCTTGTCTATATTGAAGTTTGAGACTAAGGTCGACGAGTTACCTCATTCCAGACATGGTCTCATTTGTTTTCTTTATGAGAAGATAAGTGGTTGATGTTTGATTTTGAGCCGAGTTTCTTTGAGGAGATGTCTACTCGTCTCAAGGATGTTTTAGAGGATTTGGATGTTAGTTTGGTGTTTCAAGAAGCTTTTGGGTTAAGAAAGACCTTGTGACTTAGCAGTATCATTGAAGTGAAGTTTGGAAGTAGCAGCATAGACCTATTTCTTCGATGATTCAGTAATCTTTGGGATTCTACTATCAGCAGGCCAGGCAGATAGTGAAGGCTTATCCGTTTCTTTGGGAAGCTCAACAGAGCGGGATATCTGTTGGAAGTGATTTATCAGTTTCTGATAAGTAAGCCATTCTTGAAGATTGGTCTTGAATAGGAAAAGCTGTTCTAGTTGGGGAGACAGTTCTTTGGAATCTGAACTGAGTGGAATCGCAAAAGTGACTTGCGATTAGTTTGGAAATCTTGGAGTATTCTTGGTTTGAGATTGAGGCATCTCTCATGGAGGGAAAAGCTATGGAAGTAGTCAGAGGGTCTCCAGATGTTTTTTAGGAATTCAGAAGTTGACCTGAATCGGAGATTGAGTTTTCTTATCGACTTGGATTCCTAGAGCAATTTTAATGGTTCGACCATGTAGAGGGATGACTCTTAGAGCGAGAAGAATTTGGTGAGGCAGCTCAGGGCTCTTTGAAGAAGGATTGATCATCTTATTCTAAGTTAAGATTTTTCTTAGATGTTTGATCAAGAAGAATGGTCACTAAGATTTTATGAGTCGGATGAATTGTGTATGGTTAAAGATTGTGCTAGAGTTCTTCGATAGCATTCTTATCTGCTCTAGATCAGAGTTGTGCAGCGGAAGCGAGTTAGCAGTTATTCTTGTATGGAGCGACCGGATGTTGCAGTAAGGGATTTCTACAAGAAATTCAAGTATGAAGGAATTTTCTGGATTTGGTAGGCAAGGTTGTCAAGTGCAACTGTTTGGTTATTCCAGATAGGAGATGTAACGACCCGGAATTTTTACGGCATATTTTAATAAATATTTAATCTAAATTAAATCAAATATAAGCTTGTCAACATTTAAATTGATGAGTTATTAAATATTAAACAGTTATGTATGTTTATAAAAGAAGTTAATACTTCAAAACCATTTAAAAACAAAATCTGACTTATTCAATTGAATCAAATCAAAGTCTTTATATTTTTGATATTTGATAAAATACATATGAATACACTTTTAGTTTTTAAAATGATAAGTTTTAAAGTAAACAAACATGAAATTATTTAACATAAAACATGAAAATGCAAAACAATATAAGTGTAAACATTCAAAAGAAACTAGTATAAAACACAATCATATATTATATATGTAATTAAAGTAACATAAAAATATAAAATATAAAATGTAACCAAGATATAAATTTACGAATATAAGCTATGACTTGAACTATATTAATACAAGTATATGAACCTGTGAACACTATAACATTTATGTCAGTATAAATGAACAAATAGCAAGAATATGGAATAATAAAAGTTATGTATAAGAAAATAAAGTCAAATATAAGAATCTTGATACATTGCTAAATACATATATAAGTTTGTACAGCAAATTAAGTGATGTACCCAGAGAAAAATAATAATAATAATAAACTAAAACTAAATGTAAACCAGTAATAATCATATTTGTGCTTTAGTTAAATCAATGCTATAAATATAATACTCATGTGCTGTGTATATGCATCAGGGAACAAAAGATTTCACTTCAAAATGATAATAAACAAAAATCTGTAGCTTGTATATAAGCAAACAAGAAACAAAGTTTTACTTCATATTAATAATGAAGGATCTGTAGCTGTACAAAATAAATAGAAAAACTGAAACATTTTTACTTGATAAATGAAGCATAAGCATATATTAGTTATAAGCAAATAAGGAAAATAAGTTTTACTTCAAATAGAATACAAACAAAACCTGTATCTTGCAAGATAGGCTAGCCGAAATGAATTTAATATCTTTGTACAACAAATAGTAATTATCAGTATACATTAAATACTGGCCTTCAAAATTAATAACATAAGCATTAATTAACCTAACTTATTGTTTAAACAAGTACACAGCCGAGATCAATATCTTTTCATTTTGCAGTGAAATTTAATATCAATGTCTTATGGTCAAACATTGTGGCTGTCCAGTTACAACCTATTATTCAGTAGCTTTAACTTATACATATCCATCTTTATATCATTAGTTTATTTATATAAACTTTAGTTTTAAAAACAAACCTGAGAAACATATGTTTTGGCTTTGGAAACACAATTTAATTTAACAGCAAAAGCAAAGAAAGTGTTCAGGGTAGATCAACTGTAGTTCCTTCATCATACTTTCTGTTCAACAGTTTTTTGGTTGGTGAGTAAACAAAACTAATTTTCAAATTTTAGCTTGCATATTTTCTTTTTACTGATATATGTTGATGAAGTTTAAATATATATTGTTCTGTATATATGTGGATTGCTCTGGAAGTTGCATAACTGTTATTGATCAGTACTTCTAGTTGTATCAGTACTTCAAGTTTAAATAGATCTTAGTCATATAATCATATAAATTTTGTATTGAATGAATTCAAGATTGTTTAGTTTAAACAAAGCCTGTTAAACATGAGTGAGATTAAACAGTATGATGTTAACTCTGTATTCAAACTACAGGATAAAAGAAATTCAAAGTTTAAAATTCAAGTGTTTAAATTTGTAAATCTAATCGTATATTTAGTTTTCATAAACCTAATTATGAATTTTAACATAAAAATTTTGATTTAAAGGCAAAGATTTCTAGAGCAGTTGTTAAAAGAAGATTTTTTGGTTTTTGGTCAAATTTTGGAAGATAGAGTAATCTTTAATTCTTGAGATTTGGAATGAAGCAAGAATTAAGTTGTATCAACACTAGAAAAATAGTAATTTATTTTTCGAATTCATAGATTTTGAGTTCGAATCATAAATAGGGTTTAAACCCATTTTTTTCAAAGCTCTGTACAAAAATTGATTTCGGCTCAAATATGTAACCGATTGAAGCGCGACTGTAGGTGGAGCTAGGTGGTGGTGTAGGCGACGTCTTGGAGAATTTTCATCACCTCTGGTGATGTGTGGTGGCTGCACGCGTGTTTGGTTCATCGGTGACATTTTCGTTTACTCGAGCTACAGGTCGTTTTTTTTACTTCGACTTGTAATTGAAATTTTTGGTTTCGAATTCATACGAGATGGTGATTTGTGGTTTGTGGGGGTTGTCGCGAGGCGTCGATGGCCAAGCGCACCACCGTGCATGTGCACGGTGGCGGAGGTGTGTTAGAGTGATTCACGAGTGACTGCATACGCGTGATGCTCGAGTGGTACTCGAGTGGTACGCGAGTAAGTGGGTAGGTTGGTTCGAGTAGGATGCGTTTGCGTGAGTGGATTACTGCAGTTAAATTTATAAAAAAAAAGAGAAAAGGGAAGAAGAACTGGGGAGAAGAGGAGAGAGTGGGAGAGAGAAGGAAGAAACAGGGGAGATGTAGGAGTGGTCTCGTGACTGTCTCGAGTTAGGTAGGGGTATGTCTCGGGTTCCATTCCATTTAAACATGCATGTTCTGTTTAGTATTTTTATAACCTAATAACTATATCAAGTTAGAAATTAGTTAGTTAGGTTAATATCTAATTAAAGGTTAGTCTGTAAAAGGTAGGCAATTAAATAAGTAGTTAGAATGTTGATTAAATTATACTTGAATTTTAATTGGAACTTTAAGTTGATTTTGAAATAAAAATTTAATCATGAGTTAAATCAATTCAAATCTTAAGAATGTGAGCTTATCACCAAAAAGCTAATTAGAGAATGAAAGTTAACTTACGAGATTAATTAAAGATATTACACTTTAATTAAATTGATAAATAAAGTAATTTGGTGATAATTAAATAATTAATTCATTTTAAAAAGTAAATCATTATTAAATAGTTAATTATTAAGAATAAATTAATTAATTGAGTAACTGAGTAATAGTTAATGAATAAAGGTTAATTAGTTTAAATTAATTAATTAAAGATGAGATGATTAACTAATTAATAAATTGATCATTAATCAGCTAATTAATCAGTTTACAGAATAAAATAGTTTATTCTTAAGCATATAATTTAGTTAAGTAAAACCAAACTGTTTGATATGCATTGATAACTCTGTTTGGTTGACTGGGATATCTATTGATGATACTTCTATGATATGTGTGATACATTATGGATATCTGTGTTAACTGTATATGGTTTATCTGATATATTTGTTATGTAAATTTCTGATATTTAATTAAACTGTTAAGTTAAATAGACAACTTGGCCCTTAAAATGGCGTTTGGATCCGATGATACCGGGATCGGAAGAATCAATTTTCATTCTCCGAAAACCACATCGATCCAATTTAAACGTTAGGTCGTGAATTCTGGAATGGAGATCGAGATGGAGTTTCAGAATGCAAGGGTTATCGTCGTTAACTCTGAGGGTGATTCCAAAATGAGTGTAACGAGATAATGCCTTCGGTTTCGTTCGAAGCCGGAACGAACTTGTATGGATTGAATGCTTACAACACATCGTCAGGCGGACGATGAGCATTCTAAGTGATTTGTTCTTTAAAGGTAATCGTAGCCTCAAGCCTCATCAACCGGGAATGGCTAAAACAGGGGAGATGCAGCAAGGTTAGGTGGGTCATGCCTAAGCAGGACAAGATTTTCCCCTGTCTAGATGTCCCTTTTTATTTCGGCTTAGTGGGCAGTTGTTGGCCACAACTGCGGGGTTATCTGGTTCGGGACTGTTCAGTAAGGAATGGTTCCGGCCTTGTGTTGCAGGGGATGAAGGGAGTAATCCTCGGTACGGTGATCTAGGCCCCGTACTGTGATGGGCGGTACCCCAGTAGCCCTGCCATTGTTGGAAATCCATTTACCCTACGAGACCCTACGGTTTTGATTTGTATTACCCACTTTCGTGGCTAGTAGCTGGAATTTAATAGATGTAACAATTTCGGCTATTTTCTATTTACTTGAAAACCCTAGACACTATTATAATATCACAGAATTTCCTATAAAATGGTTTGGTTAGCGTAAGGTAAAAACTTACCCGTATTTATTTGTGGGGAGTCTTACGTGATACCTTTATTTTCAAATGATTTTCAAAGTTAAGCAAATTTTAACCTGTTTACTCATACCAGACCCATGTCTGACCCGGAGTTTATATTTTGTGTTTTCATAAACTCTTGGGTACTCAAATTTTTACGAGTAGCCAAGTGATAGGTATCTAGAAGTGTTGCGTTTCTGGAGGAGCTATTTTGGAGAGAAGACCAGACGTATGTAGCTATATATGTAGTTCCGCTGTGTAGTTAGTGATGCTGTATTTTGGATGTATGTATGGACATGTATGTATATGGCAGTACTGTTATCTGATATTGTAAGACTCTGATGTATGTATAACCATGTAATAGTTATGTGATGTATTATATTTTGTTCCATTCCGCTGTGAGATTCTGATGTTGTTGTTCTTTTTTCTCTATCTTTTCTATTTCTATCTCTTTCTTTCTTAATGATGAAACGTCTTTCTGGAGTTGAGAAAGGCGGGTCGTCACAGTTGGTATCAGAGCGCTAGGTAAAGCGAGTACCTAGGCTCTAGTGTTGTAGTTCTCTAGAGAGTGCGTATTTGTATTTTCATATAATATTATATATATATCCATCTATCTATCTAAATTGGTTGAGTTACCTTTTCAGGTGACCGACATGAGTTCAGGAAGGAGAGGCAGAGTTAGGGCCTGTACTTCTACAGATAATGGACGGAGTCAGAATGTTAGTGAGGCTGTCAATCCAGTACCATCTCAAGTTAGCTTTGCAGCCTTATGCAAGGATTTCAAACATCTTGGAGGTCAACCATTCAAAGGTTCGGAGTCTATAATTGAAGTTCAGGAATGGTTACGCTCTTGCGAGTGCATTTTCAAGAGCATGAGATTGTCTGATGAGCGTAAGAGGCATATGGCATCGTGGCAGTTGCAAGGCGGTGCAGCAGCATGGTGGGATTCAACTATTGCGAATATTTCTGAGGATGATATTTCTTGGGGCAGATTCAAGGAGTTGTTCAAAGAGAAGTATGTGCCGACGGCAGGGAAAACCCAATTGTATCAGGATTTTCTGAATTTGAAGCAGGGTAGTATGTCTATTTCGGAATATGAAACAAGATTCAACGAGCTCTCTTGTTATGGTCAAGGACTCATCGATACTCCTCTGAAAAAGAATGAGAAATTTGTGCAAGGATTGAGACCTGAATTCCATGGGAAATTGACAGTGCTTCTGAAGGGATCTTTTGTTGATTTGATTGATATGGCATTGAGGTATGAAAGTTTGATGAGTAAGAAGCCGGTGGATTCAGTTGCAACTTCAAGTGGGAATTTCACTAATCCGAATAAGCGAAAGTTTGATCCTAAATGGAGGAAACCGAATAAGAAGAAACCTGGGAATAACAACGGACCCCGAAAGTGCTACATTTGTCATCAGGAAGGGCATTTGGCGAATAAGTGTTCTAGGAAGGGATTCTAGCAGCAACAGCAACAACCGCACCAGAGTGGCCCAGGATCAGCTATGGTTCAGAAATCATTGTGCTTTAATTGTCATCAGCAAGGGCACATGATCAAGAACTGTCCACTTCTGGAGAGAGCACCTCAGAATAAAGTTTTTGCTTTGGAAGCTGGACCATCTTCTTCTTCGATGGGCAAAGGAGTTTTAGAAGGTACTTTACTTTTAAATGGAAAGTACATTAGAGTTTTGTTTGATTCGGGTGCTTCCTTGAGTTTTATTTCTTTGGACTCTGTGGAAAAGTTTTCTCTTACCCCTAGTTCAGTAGATAGTTCTATCTTGGTGTCTAATCCTATAGGAGGGGTGACCAAATTGGACTCTTTTTGTAAGGACTTGAAGATCTCTTATCTATCCCACAGTTTCTCTTGTGACCCGTATGTGTTGAATTTTAAGGGATTTGATCTTATTTTGGGTATGGATTGGCTGGATAAGTATAAAGCCGTCTTGAATTGTGATGAGAGAACAGTTTCGTTGGAAACTGATCTGGGTAGAATTGCCAGAGTGTCATGTGATGATTCTGGAATTCACTTGAGCAGTCTTCTGCATGGAATGGAGACATCTGAAGAGAGTGTTGAAGTTATTGATGTGGTTCGGGATTTTGCTGATGTTTTTGAAGAAGTTAAGTGTTTGCTACCACATCGAGAAACAGAGTTCCGTATTGATTTGATTCCAGGAGCTGTGCCAGTAATTCAACCCAGTAGGAGAATGGCTCCCAGAGAAAGAGAAGAGTTGATTAAGCAGACGCAGGATCTTTTAGAGAAGGGATTGATTAGACCTAGTTTTTCTTGTTGGGGTTCGGCAGCAGTATTTGTGACTAAATCGGATGGATCACTGAGGTTCTGTGTGGATTATAGAGAATTGAACAAAGTGACTATCCGTAATAAATATCCTCTTCCTCGCATCGATGATCTTTTTGACCAGTTGCATGGTGCATCTATCTTTTCTCAATTGGATCTAGCTTCAGGTTTCCACCAGTTGAGGGTAGCGGAAGACAGTATTCCCTTGACTGCATTTAGGGGACCGAATTGTTTCTATGAATGGTTGGTTATGCCGTTTGGATTAACCAACGCTCCTGCTTATTTCGTTGATCTCATGAACCGAGTCTTTAGAGATGTGTTGAATAAGTTTGTGCTGGTATTCATTGATGATATCTTGGTCTATTCAAAATCCGAAGAAGAGCACAGAGAGCATTTGAGGATTGTATTGGAGACTCTGAGAAAGAATGTGCTGAAGGCGAAGTTTTCGAAGTGTCACTTCTGGAAATCGGAAGTTAAATTTCTAGGACACATTGTTTCGGGTGAAGGCATTTCTGTAGACCCAGCGAAAGTGGAAACTATTCTGGAATGGAAACAGCCAGAGACACCGACGGAAGTTCGCAGTTTTCTAGGATTGGCTGGCTACTACAGGAGATTTATTAGAGATTATTCCAAGATTTCTTCGCATTTGACTAAGCTGACCAGGAAAGGAGCAAAATTCAAATGGACGCCTCAATGTGAAGAAGCTTTTCAGGAATTGAAGATAAGGCTCACGTGTGCACCAGTACTTGCTGTTCCGGATGGGAAGAGCAAATTCGAGGTTTACACTGATGCTTGTATTGTGGGTTTGGGAGCGGTTCTGATGCAGAACGGAAGGGTTATTGCGTATGCTAGTCGACAGTTAAAGCCTTATGAGAAAAACTATGCTACGCATGATCTTGAATTGCTTGCCATTGTTTTTGCTCTGAAGATTTGGAGACATTATCTTTTAGGAGAGAAATTCGAATTGTTCACGGATCACAAACCGTTGAAATATTTATTCTCTCAAAAAGACCTTAATCTGAGACAGCAGCGGTGGGTTGAATTTCTTGCATCCTATGATCTGGATATTCTGTACACTCCGGGGAAAGCAAATGTCGTAGCTGATGCTCTCAGTAGAAATGCAGTTTTATCTCTTCTGGAAGTGGTTCTATCTCTTATTGAAAGGATATCAAGCAAGCAAGAATCTGATAAGATGTTGAGGAGGATCATCAAGAGAGTCAGGAAGGGTCAGTGTCCTAGTTTTGACATCGATGACCGAGGAACGCTAAGGATCAATGGGAGAATCTGTGTTCCGAACGATAAGGAGTTGAGGCAGGAAGTTTTATCCGTGAGTCATCGCTCCAAATTGAATATTCATCCTGGAATCTCGAAGATGTATAAGGACATGAGGAGAGCATTCTGGTGGCCGAATATGAAGAAGGATGTTGCTAGATTTGTGAACAGTTGTGCCATTTGTCAGCAAGTGAAAGGTGATCAGCAGAAATCTGCCGGGTTATTGCAACCTCTGGAAATTCCGAATTGGAAATGGGAAATGATCTCGATGGATTTTATTGATGGTTTGCCTAGAACCAGGAAAGGAAATGACGGTATATGGGTTATTGTAGATCGTTTAACTAAGAGTGCCCATTTTATACCAGTAAAGGCAACCCGTACTGCAGTTTCTTTGGCGGAAATTTTCTTGAAGGAGATAGTTCGATTGCATGGAGTTCCAATCAGCATAGTAAGTGATCGTGATCCTATTTTCACTAGCAAATTTTGGGAAGCTCTGCAATCAGCAATGGGAATAGATTTGAGATTGAGTACAGCCTATCATCCTCAAACGGACGGACAGACAGAGAGGCTGAATCGTATTCTTGAGGATATGCTACGGGCTTGTGTTTTAGATTTTGGAGGATCTTGGGAGGACCATCTTCACCTGGTGGAATTTTCTTATAATAACAGTTATCAAGCGAGTATTAAGATGGCTCCTTATGAAGCTCTATACGGAAGACCATGTAGATCTCCATCTTGTTGGATTGAATCGAAAGATCGTCTTGTGCTCGGACCCGATCTTATTCGTGAAGCTTCTGAGAAGGTTGAGCTTATTAAGAAAAGAATGAAAGCTGCTCAAGATCGTCAGAAGAAATATGCGGACAGAAGATGAAGGCCATTGGAATTTGAGATCGGAGACTTGGTTTTTGTTAAAGTTTCCCCAATTAAAGGTGCTATAAGATTCGGAAAGACGGGAAAACTTGCTCCGAGATACATTGGACCATTTCGAGTATCGGAAAGAATTGGAGCT
Organism: Allium cepa; assembly: GCA_030765085.1. Classification (NCBI taxonomy): domain Eukaryota; kingdom Viridiplantae; phylum Streptophyta; class Magnoliopsida; order Asparagales; family Amaryllidaceae; genus Allium; species Allium cepa. The sequence goes on from CM060931.1 coordinate 378,022,552, forward strand.
GTAGCCTACAGGATTGAATTACCAGAGCGGATGTCTGGGATTCACAATGTGTTTCATGTATCGCATTTGAGGAAATTTGTTCACGATCCCTCACTGGTTGTAGAACCGGTAATTCAAGAAGATTTGGAAGTGGAACCCAATTTAACTGTGGTCAGAAATCCAGTTCAGATTGTGGATCGAGACGAGAAGCAACTCAGAAACAAAGTGGTGAAACTCGTCAAGGTGCAATGGAGTGAGGATCCCAGAGACTGTACCTGGGAAACTCTCGATAGTTTTAGGAGTGCTTATCCGGATTTATGTTCGGATATCTAGTGTTGTTTGTTAGTATAGACTGTTTGTTTGTTTGCTATTGTATGAATGATATGTATGTTTGGATTGTTAATATAAAAGCTTTTGAATTTACTGTTGTTTAAATTTCGGGGACGAAATTCTTTTAAGGGGGGAGGAATGTAACGACCCGAAATTTTTACGGCATATTTTAATAAATATTTAATCTAAATTAAATCAAATATAAGCTTGTCAACATTTAAATTGATGAGTTATTAAATATTAAACAGTTATGTATGTTTATAAAAGAAGTTAATACTTCAAAACCATTTAAAAACAAAATCTGACTTATTCAATTGAATCAAATCAAAGTCTTTATATTTTTGATATTTGATAAAATACATATGAATACACTTTTAGTTTTTAAAATGATAAGTTTTAAAATAAACAAACATGAAATTATTTAACATAAAACATGAAAATGCAAAACAATATAAGTGTAAACATTCAAAAGAAACTAGTATAAAACACAATCATATATTATATATGTAATTAAAGTAACATAAAAATATAAAATATAAAATGTAACCAAGATATAAATTTACGAATATAAGCTATGACTTGAACTATATTAATACAAGTATATGAACCTGTGAACACTATAACATTTATGTCAGTATAAATGAACAAATAGCAAGAATATGGAATAATAAAAGTTATGTATAAGAAAATAAAGTCAAATATAAGAATCTTGATACATTGCTAAATACATATATAAGTTTGTACAGCAAATTAAGTGATGTACCCAGAGAAAAATAATAATAATAATAAACTAAAACTAAATGTAAACCAGTAATAATCATATTTGTGCTTTAGTTAAATCAATGCTATAAATATAATACTCATGTGCTGTGTATATGCATCAGGGAACAAAAGATTTCACTTCAAAATGATAATAAACAAAAATCTGTAGCTTGTATATAAGCAAACAAGAAACAAAGTTTTACTTCATATTAATAATGAAGGATCTGTAGCTGTACAAAATAAATAGAAAAACTGAAACATTTTTACTTGATAAATGAAGCATAAGCATATATTAGTTATAAGCAAATAAGGAAAATAAGTTTCACTTCAAATAGAATACAAACAAAACCTGTATCTTGCAAGATAGGCTAGCCGAAATGAATTTAATATCTTTGTACAACAAATAGTAATTATCAGTTTACATTAAATACTTGCCATCAAAATTAATAACATAAGCATTAATTAGCCTAACTTATTGTTTAAACAAGTACACAGCCGAGATCAATATCTTTTCATTTTGCAGTGAAATTTAATATCAATGTCTTATGGTCAAACATTGTGGCTGTCCAGTTACAACCTATTATTCAGTAGCTTTAACTTATACATATCCATCTTTATATCATTAGTTTATTTATATAAACTTTAGTTTTAAAAACAAACCTGAGAAACATATGTTTTGGCTTTGGAAACACAATTTAATTTAACAGCAAAAGCAAAGAAAGTGTTCAGGGTAGATCAACTGTAGTCCCTTCATCATACTTTCTGTTCAACAGTTTTTTGGTTGGTGAGTAAACAAAACTAATTTTCAAATTTTAGCTTGCATATTTTCTTTTTACTGATATATGTTGATGAAGTTTAAATATATATTGTTCTGTATATATGTGGATTGCTCTGGAAGTTGCATAACTGTTATTGATCAGTACTTCTAGTTGTATCAGTACTTCAAGTTTAAATAGAACTTAGTCATATAATCATATAAATTTTGTATTGAATGAATTCAAGATTGTTTAGTTTAAACAAAGCCTGTTAAACATGAGTGAGATTAAACAGTATGATGTTAACTCTGTATTCAAACTACAGGATAAAAGAAATTCAAAGTTTAAAATTCAAGTGTTTAAATTTGTAAATCTAATCGTATATTTAGTTTTCATAAACCTAATTATGAATTTTAACATAAAAATTTTGATTTAAAGGCAAAGATTTCTAGAGCAGTTGTTAAAAGAAGATTTTCTGGTTTTTGGTCAAATTTTGGAAGATAGAGTAATCTTTAATTCTTGAGATTTGGAATGAAGCAAGAATTAAGTTGTATCAACACTAGAAAAATAGTAATTTATTTTTCGAATTCATAGATTTTGAGTTCGAATCATAAATAGGGTTTAAACCCATTTTTTTCAAAGCTCTGTACAAAAATTGATTTCGGCTCAAATATGTAACCGAGTGAAGCGCGACTGTAGGTGGAGCTAGGTGGTGGTGTAGGCGACGTCTTGGTGAATTTTCATCACCTCTGGTGATGTGTGGTGGCTGCACGCGTGTTTGGTTCATCGGTGACGTTTTCGTTTGCTCGAGCTACAGGTCGTTTTTTTTACTTCGACTTGTAATTGAAATTTTTGGTTTCGAATTCATACGAGATGGTGATTTGTGGTTTGTGGGGGTTGTCGCGAGGCGTCGATGGCCAAGCGCACCACCGTGCACGTGCACGGTGGCGGAGGTGTGTCAGAGTGATTCGCGAGTGACTGCATACGCGTGATGCTCGAGTGGTACTCGAGTGGTACGCGAGTAAGTGGGTAGGTTGGTTCGAGTAGGATGCGTTTGCGTGAGTGGATTACTGCAGTTAAATTTATAAAAAAAAAAGAGAAAAGGGAAGAAGAACTGGGGAGAAGAGGAGAGAGTGGGAGAGAGAAGGAAGAAACAGGGGAGATGTAGGAGTGGTCTCGAGACTGTCTCGAGTTAGGTAGGGGTATGTCTCGGGTTCCATTCCATTTAAACATGCATGTTCTGTTTAGTATTTTTATAACCTAATAACTATATCAAGTTAGAAATTAGTTAGTTAGGTTAATATCTAATTAAAGGTTAGTCTGTAAAAGGTAGGCAATTAAATAAGTAGTTAGAATGTTGATTAAATTATACTTGAATTTTAATTGGAACTTTAAGTTGATTTTGAAATAAAAATTTAATCATGAGTTAAATCAATTCAAATCTTAAGAATGTGAGCTTATCACTAAAAAGCTAATTAGAGAATGAAAGTTAACTTACGAGATTAATTAAAGATATTACACTTTAATTAAATTGATAAATAAAGTAATTTGGTGATAATTAAATAATTAATTCATTTTAAAAAGTAAATCATTATTAAATAGTTAATTATTAAGAATAAATTAATTAATTGAGTAACTGAGTAATAGTTAATGAATAAAGGTTAATTAGTTTAAATTAATTAATTAAAGATGAGATGATTAACTAATTAATAAATTGATCATTAATCAGCTAATTAATCAGTTTACAGAATAAAATAGTTTATTCTTAAGCAGATAATTTAGTTAAGTAAAACCAAACTGTTTGATATGCATTGGTAACTCTGTTTGGTTGACTGGGATATCTGTTGATGATACTTCTGTGATATGTGTGATACATTATGGATATCTGTGTTAACTGTATATGGTTTATCTGATATATCTGTTATGTAAATTTCTGATATTTAATTAAACTGTTAAGTTAAATAGACAACTTGGCCCTTAAAATGGCGTTTGGATCCGATGAGACCGGGATCGGAAGAATCAATTTTCATTCTCCGAAAACCACATCGATCCAATTTAAACGTTAGGTCGTGAATTCTGGAATGGAGATCGAGATGGAGTTTCAGAATGCAAGGGTTATCGTCGTTAACTCTGAGGGTGATTCCAAAATGAGTGTAACGAGATAATGCCTTCGGTTTCGTTCGAACCCGGAACGAACTTGTATGGATTGAATGCTTACCACACATCGTTAGGCGGACGATGAGCATTCTAAGTGATTTGTTCTTTAAAGGTAATCGTAGCCTCAAGCCTCATCAACCGGGAATGGCTAAAACAGGGGAGATGCAGCAAGGTTAGGTGGGTCATGCCCAAGCAGGACAAGATTTTCCCCTGTCAAGATGTCCCTTTTTATTTCGGCTTAGTGGGCAGTTGTTGGCCACAACTGCGGGGTTATCTTGTTCGGGACTGTTCAGTAAGGAATGGTTCCGGCCTTGTGTTGCAGGGGATGAAGGGAGTAATCCTCGGTACGGTGATCTAGGCCCCGTACTGTGACGGGCGGTACCCCAGTAGCCCTGCCATTGTTGGAAATCCATTTACCCTACGAGACCCTACGGTTTTGATTTGTATTACCCACTTTCGTGGCTAGTAGCTGGAATTTAATAGATGTAACAATTTCGGCTATTTTCTATTTACTTGAAAACCCTAGACACTATTATAATATCACAGAATTTCCTATAAAATGTTTTGGTTAGCGTAAGGTAAAAACTTACCCGTATTTATTTGTGGGGAGTCTTACGTGATACCTTTATTTTCAAATGATTTTCAAAGTTAAGCAAATTTTAACCTGTTTACTCATACCAGACCCATGTCTGACCCGGAGTTTATATTTTGTGTTTTCATAAACTCTTGGGTACTCAAATTTTTACGAGTAGCCAAGTGATAGGTATCTAGAAGTGTTGCGTTTCTGGAGGAGCTATTTTGGAGAGAAGACCAGATGTATGTAGCTATATATGTAGTTCCGCTGTGTAGTTAGTGATGCTGTATTTTGGATGTATGTATGGACATGTATGTATATGGCAGTACTGTTATCTGATATTGTAAGACTCTGATGTATGTATAACCATGTAATAGTTATGTGATGTATTATATTTTGTTCCATTCCGCTGTGAGATTCTAATGTTGTTGTTCTTTTTTCTCTATCTTTTCTATTTCTATCTCTTTCTTTCTTAATGATGAAACGTCTTTCTGGAGTTGAGAAAGGCGGGTCGTCACAGGAGAGGTAGGTTTGAAGTCCATTGATGCTTGTGGAATAGAGTTATATTTTGGATTTTAGCGAATTATTTGTGGAAAGCCATTTTGTTGAGTAGGATTTGGAGATTTGGTTTGAGTTGGTGCTGTTGTTTCATGGAGCAATCAGCAAGGGTTAAGCTGATCACGAATATTGAAGGTGACTCAGAGCATATGAAGAATTGGGCAGTTAAGAATTGAGGAGATTTGGAATGTGCAGTTAGAATTTGGATATTACTTTAGTTTTATCCAATCAAAGAAGATATAAGATTTGGTAAACTGGAGAGTTTGCTTTGAAGGTATTTTGAGTTTTTCTGTATTCTCGGGAGATTTGATTTTGATCTATAGGATTGAATTGCCAGTTTGGATGGCTGGAAATTCATTGTATTTCACATATCTCTGAGGAATATGTGTATGATTCTTTGAGTGATAGAATTAGCAGTTCAGAAGGATCTGATAATTGGGATGGTTTTGAGTTTAGTCTGATATCTTGTTCAGATTTGAAGAATCAGATGAGGGAGTTCTTGGTTTTAGTAGTATAGTTAGTTAAGTTTCTATAGAGCGAGTATTCCAGTATAGGTACCTAGAAAACTCTAGATGATATTAGTAAGTTCTATTCAGAATTTTTCTGGACAGATAAAATTATTTGTTTGAATTGGTTACTATGATTGATTGTTTGATTGCTGATAGGAATTTAAATTCTTTAGCTGGGTTATTAAATTATCTTTGCTTTTAAAATTTCGGGGACGAAATTCTTCTAAGGGGGGAGGAATGTGACGACCCGGAATTTTGAGCAATATCAATTTAATAATCTTTGATAATAATTAAATTGATTTGGTCATTTATATTATAAATTGACAAGTTAATATTATTTCAAAGGCTGAAAATAATGATTTGTTAATATCTATTAATATTTTCTTAACAATATGAATTGGCAAATTTAATTATTTTGAAAGTTAATAATATTTTGATTTGAAAAATATTTATTTTGGTAAATAAGAAGTTTTTAATGTAATAAAACTTTATATTCAAATTGTAATATATATGAATGTATATATATTGTGATTTGATATTTGTTCTAAAATTTAATATGGAAATTAACAAATTTAATGTTAAAATGTTTTTCTATTTGAAATGCATATATATTTTGTATATATATTTGAAATAGGAATTTTATTAACCTGAATTTAATAAGTGTTTTCAAACTTTAATATGTATATAATTTGTGATTTGAAAAGTTAATTTGATTTATACTTTTGGAAATGATATTTAAGATTTAAATTAAAAGTTCATTTGTTTTAATAGTCTTTCAATTTTAATTTTAACATAAGATAAATTGTTTTAAAAAATATTTATATAAGAGTTAAACTCAATTTCTCAAGTTTATAAATATATATTATATAAAATAAATCAAAATATAAGTTACTTGAATTCACATGAATATTTTTTAAGGATTTAAAAGCTAGTTATATAAGATAAAAACATTTTATAATTATCTAAAACATTACACAAATACTTATATATAGCTTAAAGAGATTATTAAAAGAAAATAACATTTAAAAAACATTTGTTAAACATTTATTTAACATTAAAATAACACTTGTAAACATTTAGAGTGGGTTAAAAACAAGTGTAAGATCCTTATAACATTTAAGTGACAAATGTCTTTTTCTTTAATAATAAATTTGAAATTTAATTGTAAACAAAAGATAGGTTTTATTCTTCAGCTGAAACATTTTCTTCAACTCAAACAAAATACAAAACAAATCATAAATGAATGCAAATCAAAAAGGAAATCAGTAAAAAAAAAAAAGAATAAGAAGAAGTTACTGCAAATCCGGAAAATTTGGAACAGAGGAAGAAACCTTAAATCTGTGAAATCTGTAAATCTGGATATTCAAATCAAAGATCATCTTCAAATTTATCAACCAACTCAGAAATCAACTGCAAGTAGATTGATTTCATCACGCAAGCTGGAAATTAATCATCACTTCAACATGCAAAAGAAAATTGAAGCCTGGAACAAAATGCAGTTCTGTTCTCTGTTTTCTGGAAATCCAAGGTGAGTAAAATGAATTTTAAAAAACAGTTTTAACTTGATTTCATCTTTGTTATATGTATGAAAATTATATGTTTCTCTGAATTCTTGGATCTGAATGAGTGCATGCATGTGTGCAAGTGATGAATGACTATATGAACTCTGCTGTAACATTTTCTGGCTTGATTCTCTTTAAAATTCAAAATCTCAGTGCTGAATAACTATTAGTTTTTGCTTTTAAATGAAAGAAGTTTGAAATCATGTAACATCACTCTTAAAAAATAATGACAGGAATTTAAAAGTGAAAACTTGCTCGAAAATTTCAAATTTGCAGTAGTAATCAAATTGTGTCAAAAAATTTATGAATTAAATTTGTAGCTTTGATTCCATGATTGAAATAATGATAGGAAATTATGATTTTTAAGGATTTTAGATTGGTATTTAGTGGGGAATTTGTGAATTACTATTTTGGGGGTTTTGGCCGATTTTGGGTGATCGACGACATATCAATGGACGTGTTGGTGTGTGGGGATAGAGGGGCCTATGGTGATCTCTGGAAAAATACAGTGGGGGTCGGCCGATGATCATGGTGGCGGCAGAAGGCGATTGAATTTTTGTGCCCTAATTTTTATCATAGCATGGAACCGTGGTGATTTCATCACCACGAGATGATCGAGTGGAGCGGGGTTCGAGTTGATGGAGGTAGGGTGGGTGACGAGTTCACGGCTGAAGGTGGTGGCACTCAAGGTGGTCAGATTGGCGAGGGGAACTCGGTGGCAGTGATGATGGGTGATATTGCTTCAGTCAATTTGGGGTTGGATGGCTCGTATTTCGAATCTCGATCATATTTAGGTTTCTGGCTGTCGCGTTACAACGTTGGGGTCAAAGATGACTTGTCGGAGTTGTGACGATAGTTGCTGGTGGAAGGGGGAGCGGTGCACGTTGCATGGTGCAAGGGGTATCAGGAAGTATGGGTTCTGTGATGAGGAGGGAATGGAACTCGAAGAAGGACTCGTGTTTTTGCTGTGTGGGACTCGAAGCATGGACTATGGTGGGAAGCACAGGTAGGTCTCGGGGTTGACGCGAGTTTTTGGAGGTGTTTACTCGGGTTTTAGTGGGGTCACTCGAGTATTAGTATATTTAGGCTTTAGATCTAGGTGTTTAGTTGTTAATACAAAGAATATTTGATTTAGAAATAAAGTTTTTAAAACAGAGGTTAAACATGTTTCAAAATTAAATTTGTTTCAAAGTTATGTTTTTAAACAAGTTCATATATTTTCAAATATGGGAGTTTTAAAATAAAATAAGTAGATTTTAAGATAAAATTTGTATTAAACTTTAATAAATTAATTTGGAAAGGTTTTAAAGATTTAAAAGTTCAATTTTAAAATATGTTTAATTATAATGGATTTCTAAATATTATATTTTACTAAATAAAGTTTAATGATTTAGAATTTGATAATCAATTGTAATAAAGATTTATCTTATGTAAATTGGAATTTTGATTTAATTAAAGATAATTAAATTTGGAAAGGTAATTAAGATAATTAAATTATTAACCCTTTAAAATTTATTGGTTAATATAAATGTGTTAATTAAGATAATGATTTCTTGTTTAAGAATCTTTTTAATATAGTAAATTAAAGAATCATTTAATTAATTTTAAATGATTAAGTTAAATAATGAATTAAATAATTAAATTGTGATTAATTAAGATAATCACTTATGGATTAATCTTATATAATTACTTGGGGAGTAATTAAGTAATTAAGTGGTTAATTATTTGAGGTAATTAAGTAAGAGATAATTACTTTATGAAAGGTAGTTAAGTAGTGTGATTAAGAGTTAATCACTTTAGTTATTAATTAAAGAATTAATTAATAATTAGTTAAAGGTTTAAATTATTTGATTTATGATTAATGAATAAAAGAATTAGGAGTAATTAATTAAGTGATTAATTACTTGTAAAAGTAATTAATTAAGAAAGAAATTTAATTAATGAAGTAATCATTAATTAAGGAAAATAATTAATTAATTATTAATTATTAATTTAAGAATAATCAATTTATAATTTAGTTTTAATTAATAAATGTAATTAAAGTAATTTATCAAAGATGATTAATTAAAAGTAATTAATTAAATATGATTAATTAAAAGTAATTAATCAAGAGTGATTAATTAAAAATAATTAATCAAATGTGATTAATTAAAGTGATTAATCAGGCATGATTAAAGGATAATTAAGGAATAATTATCAGGATAATTAAGGAATAATTAATCAAATATGGTTAATTTTAAAGAGGTAATTAAGAGGTAATTACTTGGTATAATTTGAAAATAATTAATCAGGATGATTAATTAATATGGTAATTAAGTAATAATTACTTAAGTAATTAAGTGATAATTAATCAAGGAAGATTAATTGAGATGGATAATTAAGTGATATTAATTAATTAATTTGTAATTAATTAATGAATAAGAAGTTGAATTGAAGATAATACAAGTGATTAACTAAGGATTAATTTAATTTAAGGATTAATTAAATTAATCAAGTTTGAATCAAACTTGTTTATGAATGGTCAATGATTGGATGATATATATATCATTGGATGAGTAATGATATTGGTTGTTGTTGGATGACATTGATTGATATGTGATGATGTGAATATGTTATATCTGAGATGTGATATGCTGCTTTGTGATATGTATAGATGCATGTGATAATAGATGCTTATCTATCTGTGTAATATGGTACATCCATTTATGTTAAGTGATATTTCTAAATATCTTTTGTTTAAATCCCTTAAGTACAACTTGGACATTAAAATGGCGTTTGGATTCGATGAGACCGGGATCGGGTTTCCATATTTGGATATCCGAAAACCACATCGATTCCATTTAAACGTTCGGTCGTTAATCCAAGTAGAGCAAGTGAAGACTCGAGGTGTAAGGGCTGTACGTCAGTATAACTCTGTGGGTGATTCCGTAATGAGTTTGACGGAATAATGCTTATAGATTCGAGATGGAGATTTAGAGTGCAAGGGCTATGGTCGTTGACTCTGAGGGTGATTCCAAAATGAGTACAACGAGATAGTGCATTCGGTTTCGTTCGAACCCGGAACAAACTTGTATGGATTGAATGCTTTCAGCACATCATCAGGCGGACGATGAGCATTCTAAGATAATTGGTCTTATAAAGGTAATAGCAGCCTCAAGCCTCATCAACCAGGAATGGCTAAAACAAGAGAGGTGCAGCAAGGCTTCGTGGGTCGCTCCCACTGGAGAGCGAGATACATCCCTGTCTAGATGTCCCTTTTTATTTCGGGTTTGTGGGCGGTTGGAACTGGAGCCAACTGCGGGGTGGTCTTGTTCGGGACTGTTCAGTAAGGAATGGTCCCGGCCTTGTGTTGCACGGGAGTGGGAGTACTTCTCGGTACGGTGATCTAGGCCACGTACTGTGACGGGCGGTACCCCAGTAACCCTGCCATTGTTGGAAACCCATTTTCCCTACGAGACCCTACGGTTTTGTTTGTATACCTATGTGGCTGGAATTTAATAAATGTAACAATTTCGGCTATTTCATATTTACTTGAAAACCCTAGACACTATTATAATATCACTGAATTTCCTATCAAATTTTTTGGTAAGCGTAAGGTAAAAACTTTTCCATGTTTATGTGTGGGAAGTCTTACGTGATACCTTTCTTTTCAAAGGATTTTCTAAAGTTAAGCAATCTTAAACCGTTTACTCACACTAGACCCTTGTCTGACCCGAGTGTTTATTTACTGTTTTATTAAACTCTTGGGTACTCATATTCTATATGAGTAGTCAAGTGATTCAGGTTATCTCTTGATGAAATTTGGAGGGGCTTTGGAGCAGGAGGCTTCAGCGTGTAGATATATGGTTAGAGTTTCCGCTGTGTTGTCATTCTGTATGATGTCTTGTATTGTATTAGACAGAAATGTTATAACTGTCTAAATTGAGATGTTTAGTTGTGTACTCTGACGTATATGATACTATGTATATGTTCTATATTATATTTAAATCGTTCCGCTGTGAGATTCTGATGTGTTGTTTTCTCTTTCTTTTCTTCTTCTATCCCTTTCTTTCTTAATTAGTGATGCGATTTTCCGGAAGTGGGAAGTCGGGTTGCTACAATTATCAAATAACTCCTTCGTTATTTTTAACCATTTATAACTTCTTATCCAAGTCTATCACCGAAATTCCATACCTTCACATTTATCAACCAATAAATATTCCACTTATTTATATTTCCAAATTTACAAATTTCCATTCTTCACTCAACCCAGATTCCAAATTGTATTCTTTAAATTCTTTATTTGTCAATTTCTTTTTTTTTCATTTAAAGTCCAATTTATTTAATTTTATTTTTAAATTTCTGTTTATATACTCATCCAACAATACCACAGTACAATTTAATCCGGAGTTATCAATCACAATACATAAACAGGTTACATCATCAATTATAAAATGATTACTATAGTGTGAGGAATCCAGTTGGATCCCTCCAACCTGTTTTCCCTGCATCCACAAATATTAGCACATCACATATATATAAATATCAATCCAAACTGATAACAACAATAATATGCAACCAATCACACAGATTTAAATATTAATTATTTAAATTAACAAGCATCCAGATGTGAGTGAGAATAACTCACCTTGAGTTTTCGGCGAGCTTCGAAATTTAAATTAAACCGAACGACGTTCGATTTAACTCAAATTTTTACTTGCCCGAAATGATTACCGAACTGCATCATTGCGTAGTACGCATCTCTGCGATTCCGGTGCCGTAAATTTCGTTGAAATCTGATTACATATGAACAAGTTATTCAAATTTAAAGATTTGAATTTGAATTTGAATTTAAACTAATTTCTTTAATTTTATTTTATTATTTTAGACCTTAACAAACCACAGCCGCACGATTACCATCCCAAAATCACGGACTCGAGCTTCTGCTTCCCTCTCGCGTACGCCCCCAGTAAAATCGAACCCATCACGCCGGATTAGGGTTGACGACCGCGACCAACCTGAACCCTTTTACCTCGATTAGAGATCTCCACCTCGAAGCCCAACGCCAACTCCACCTTCCCCAGGCGCGCGCACGAGCTCGGCCTCCTCCTGGGCTCGAAAATCGAGCACGAACCAACCCCGCATCGGCCCAAATTCTAGCCCCCACGTTGCATCGTGAACCACTCCACCGTACGGATGTGTTAAGCTCGTCATCCCCTTCGATCTTCCAGTAGAAAATTTCGTGAATAGATGCAAGGATCGAGAGAAAATTGAGGAGGAACGAGGGACTTTTTCGGCCATGAAAGGTACTAGAGGAGGCGGCTGCTTAGAATAGATTAGGGTTTGCAAATATAAATATATATAAAATAAAACTAATATTATTTAATTCATATAATTCTCAATTTAATATCCTATGCAAACGAACTCCAAACTACGCGTTCCAACAGGTGTTTCTAGGGTTTTCCCGCGTTCCGAACACAATGGAACTCGTAAGCTAATTCGGTCATAGGTGAGAGTTACGGAATTAAGCGATCTATTTTAAATTAAATCGATTAAAACGATTTCGATGCGTTTCGAGCTGCCACAGTCAAACGACAACTCCGATTGCTATGAAAATTGAAATCTGATAATAACTAACTATTACGGATCCAATGGAATTGGTTTCGTCGAATTCTAAGACTGCGTCCCGGAAGGCTATTTTAACTCGTCTATTAAATCGAGCAATATTTCAAAAATAACGAAAACGCTTAAAATTTCACTTCTAAAATTATATTAACTTAACAATAAATCATATAAAATTTATAATCACATTAAAAATTAATTCTGACTCATTCCTGACTAAAATCTGTTTAATTGCATTTTTACAATACTAAATTCTATTATTAAATTAATATAAAATTCCAAATAATAACTTATTGACTTTTAAGTCCGCCTAAAAATCCAACCACCCTATTTATATCAAATAGAATTAAAAATAAATTTAAAAACCATTTGTATAACTATTCACATCCAGATTCACCACTTATTCCAATTTTGAATATTTAATTATTATTCTTCATTATTCAAAAACGAACGGAATCACTATAATTAAAATTATAGCTTATTTTATTGATTGCATCTGATTCCTTCAATTTCAAAGTCAATTAAGGATCCACATTAAACATTTAAAATGAATTAAATGTTCACAAATCCAGTGCTCAAAATTCCGGGATGTTACACTTCTTTAGTAAGATCGAGACACATAAAAACAAGTTCTTTATAAGAATAGTCACCTACCTCACTAGATTCCTCTGAGCTTGCTTCTGAATCTGATTTTGCCATAAGACACAAGTTAGCCTCCTTTGAGCTACTATTCGAAACTTCCTCTCCTTCTTCATCATCCCAAGTCGCTGCAAATTCCTTCTTCTTCTTTTTCTTTGATTCGGAGTTGTTGCGTTCCTCCTTTGCTTTTAGCTCAAGCTCATATGTCATCAAGTTACCGATTAACTCCTCCATGCTTAGTTTACTCAAATCTTTCGATTCTTGGATTGCCGTGACTTTTGCCTCAAAGTTCATTGGTAAAACTCGTAGCACCTTCCTTACAAGCTCTACCTCAGTGAATACCTTCCCAAGCGCTCTAGCATTGTACACCAAAGTTGAAAAGCGTCCAAACATGTCTTTTATGCTCTCGCCTTTGTCCATCACAAAGTTCTCGTATTCATTGCTGAATAGGGCTAGACGAGACTCCTTGACTTGAGAAGTTCCTTCATGTGTCACCTCCAAGGTATGCCAAATTTCCTGTGCAGTTTTACAATGAGAAATTCTATTAAATTTATTCTTATCAAGAGCGCAGATCAAAGCATTCATGGCTTTAGCATTTGTAGTTTTTAATTTCTTATCGTTAGCATCCCACCTATCCTTAGGTTTAGGAATCTCAGTATCACCAACAGTTATAGTGGAGATTTATAGCCAGTTTCAATAATATCCCAAACATCATAATCAACAGAACTAAGATAAATGCCCATCCTAACTTTCCAATAAGCATAATCATTCCCATTAAACATGGGTGGCCTAACAATAGAATGCCCCTCAGAAAAAGCATTATTTGATGAATTCATGATCCTAGAGTAAAGAAAAATACCATGCTCTGATACCACTTGTAGGATCTAGATTAACCCTAGCAGGGGGGGTGAATAGGGTATAGCAAATTTTCTCGATTTAAACACAGAAACAAACTGCAGAAATAAATATGCTGAAAAGTAAATCACACACAAAATTTACCCAGCTTCGGCAACCCCTGCCTACTGCTGCATTGCCAGATTTCTATTAGAATTAAACAGTCTCCCGCTTACAAACACTCTAACAGACTCGCAAACCCTGCTGCCGCTTACAAACACTCTAATAGAATCGCACCCCGTGCTCCCGCCTATAGAGTTTTGCAAACTCGCAAACCTTTGCTCCCGCCTATAGAGTTTTGCAAACTCGCACACCCTGCTCACTGAACTAATTCTAACTAGACAATCTGACACTACCTACAACCTAGGTGGTGATTTACCAAGACTTGATTCGAAAAGTAAAAACAACAAATAATTAAAAATAAAACTAATAACCAAAAAACCATTTTAATAAAACTAAACCCTAATAATAAACTAAAAAAAAAACCGGCCCCCTTTTTATTTCTTTAGCCCGTTCTCTTTTCTGGCTTGTGAAGGAAATGTCGGCTTTGTTAATCTTCGTTCATCCAAATTAGGGCTTTGTTCCCTTGCAAAAATTAGGGCTTTCGATTCTCTGTGTTGCGCTTGCTCGCGGCTTCTCTGATGATCAATTCTCTGTTCTGTGTTGCTCTTGCTTACGCTTGTTCGATGCTGCCCCTTTGATCGAGTGCGTCAGATTGCGGTATGTAATCTCTTTGCTGGTTTAATTTGCTTGAATTATCACTTGTTCTTGTTGCGCACTCGATGCCTATGATGAATTTTTGGGTTTGGTATTTATATGAATTCGAGACACCTGAATTTGCTTGTATCAATTCGATACTTTCCAAATTTTTAATTGCCTGATGCGCACGGCTTTCCTGATATATTTTTAACTTGATGCGCACGGCCTTGATTTTGTAGCGTTCGATTTTCTCTTGATTAATACGGCAGAAACTTTCCTATTTTAATTTGCTTTGACTTTTTCAAAGATATATTTGCGTTGAATTCTGACTTGGTTAACACCTGCTTTTGACATGGGTTCGGCCATCTTTGTGTTTATCCCTGTTTTCGTCTCTGGCCATCTTCACTGGTTTCCACTTGAACATTACATTCGTGAATATGATGTTGTCTGGTTGTTCGAACTTGTTTATGTGATTCCATGTATCACTGCACTGACTTATGTATTTAATTCTTCATGTACTTGATATTGTAGTCTTCTTCGAACTGTTTTCATTTCAGTTGAACTTGTTGTTTTCATGTTTCATGTGCTTGTCGAATTTGCACTTGTGTTGCTTCATATATATGTGTGCCTGGCATTGATACTGCCATCACTGTTTGCATGCTGGTTTAACCTGAACTTCAATTGATGTTTTCATTGTATAATCAGTAGCTTGTATCACTGGTGCACTTGATTCTGTAGTTTGCTTCATTTTGACCTGATCATTTGTATACATTGTTTCTCGGCATTGACTTCTGTATATTTGGGCTTCACTGAATTTGTTATTGTACTTTGTCTTGATAGTTAAGTTGCATTTTGTTGCACTTGCTCATTTGAGTTGTAGCTTGATAATCATGTCTGCACTCTCTGACTTTTGTCTGGGTTCACTACTGACATTGCTTCATCAAGTTGCATATTGTTGACTTTGATCATCATGTAGCCTGGTCTGGAGTTGTTGTACTTGTGGTCTTGTTGCAGTTGTTATGCAGTTGCTAGTTGCTTTTGGAATTGAACTTGAGTTTTGTATTGACCATGGCTTCTTCTGTCTTGTATATGTTGTATGAATTGCTGTGCCATTTTGGTTTTTCACTTGTGCATATTGCCTCGAGTACATGTATTCTTGGCTCTGTACTGTCTGGTCTTTGTTTGCTTCGTGGCATTTCTTCGTGGTCTGCACTGTCATGTTGTATTATTCATGTTCTGGCTTCACTGCTACACTCGAGTTTTGTTACTTGAGCTGCTGGACTTGTTGTTGTACACTACATAGTGTGATCTTGTGGTCATGTTGCTTTCATTGCTATTGACATTTGTTCACTTCAGTTTTCACAGTTGCACATACTTATTTGAGTTTGCATTGGTGCATTGCCTTACTGAACTTGATTCACTTCATGTTGCAGCTGGTCTTTGCATCCATACATGTTGATTTTTGAAATTTCACTTGAGTTGAATCCAGTTTCAAAAACTCGGGTTTGACCTTGTGCTCGTGTCGTGATTTTAAATATATTGCACGTGAGTTGAACCCGGATTTTACCTGTGCTCACCTGTCCCTATAGCATTATCAAGTGTATATCGATGTGCACGGCCTTGTGGCATGTACAGTGACACCGTGCATGTCACATTGTTCGTGTATGATGAATTCAAATGTGAATGATGACGAACAACCCAAATAACTGAGGCAAATCATATTTTCAAAAATCATATTTCATTTTATATTGCAAAAATATTTCTTTTTCAATTTTATTGCGTTAGTGAATATTTTTGCAGATTGCTCAGATGTTGGATTCAAACTGGAATGAAGTTGAATATAAAACTACGAGTGTGAGTGATATGTAGTGAGGAAATTATGTAAACTGAATTGTGATGTAATTAGAATCAAAATTGTATATATATAGTGAGAGCTTGAATTTGTACTATTCATAAATGTAATAAATATTTGTTTGAATAAAATTTCTGTTTGAATTCAAATTTTGTGTAATTTATTCTGTTTGAATTCAAATGCTGTGTAATTTATTTTATTCAACAAATATTTATTTAATCTATGAAAAATAAAATAGTACATTAACAAATACATTTAAACGAATGTATATATGTTTATTATCATCAAAAAAAATCATATAAACGCATATTCATACAAGGAGACTATGGCGAATTATTTTGAAAATCTAAGGCGTTAGTAAAATTTTGAGAAACTGAAAAAAAAGTATTGGTATTGAGTTATAAAGTTAAATGATATTGGTTGGTTTTGAAAAGATAACTAAGAATGTTTTTGAAAACTTAGAAAAGTTTTTATAAGAGTTTAACTAATGGATTTTTGAAAAGTTAATGGATTTTGTGACATTTTCTTACTTGGTAATTTCGAGGACGAAATTCTTTTAAGTAGGGGAGAATGTAATGACCCAGAATTTTAGTCATTTGAAATTTGTATATTTAATTAATTTTAAATATTTAAAGGTTAATTTTTTAAGCTGAATGGATTTTATTTCAAATACTAAATTTAATTGGATAATTAAATTGATAATTTAATATTTGAAATTGCGTAAATAATTGGAAATTGGATTTAAAATGAATAAAAATGATTTATAAAGTTGAATTAAAACATATTTGAATCAGAATGACGTTACAGAACTTTTAAAATTGAATTAGAAATTAATTTGTTAAAATTGAATATTTTAACATTTAATTGACGAGTAAAAATAGTCATTTTTCAAACGGTCTTGGATTTCGATGAAACCAGTTTTATTGGATCCGTAATGTTATATTATTGTAGGATTTCAAATTTCGTGTCAATCGGATTTATGGTTAGTCCGGGGCAAGCTAAAACGCGTAGAAATCTGTTTAAGTGAATTTTAAATTTAAACAATTCAATTCGAAAACCTATCTTCCAAATACGATCGAATTTGATTCCGATATATATTCCATTGTGTTTGGAATAGGGGTAAAACGTCATGAACGCCAGGCGGCACGTTTCGTTTCGAGTTCGAAATTTTTTCGGATGAATAGTGCACGAATATTTTCAATAAAAGCCATTCATTTTTTTCCATTTTTCACAAAACTTAGGGTTAGAAACCCTATCCGCCACCATCATTTTAATGGACAGAAATTTCCAAACTTCTCGCCTTAATCTCTTCGAATCCATTAATCAATTCAAGAAACTCTCAACTACAAAAACGAAGAGAATCACGAGATCTTTCGATCCATACAGGCGTGATCGTGATTGACGCAACGATGAAGGAGAAAAATGGCCGCGTTCATCCAAGCTATGGGTTCGGTTTTCTCAGCCTACGTGCAACCGAGTTCAATGCCGTCACGGCCGATGGTGGCTCTCTCGTTGGGCTTCGAAACCCTTTTCTCCGATCGTCTGTAATTGGCTCGAGGAGGTGGTGAAAATTTGTTGAAAATGGTGGCCGAGTGGGTTTTGCATGGTAACCTGGGTAAGGAGGAAGAAGAAGGGCATGGCCCTGATGTGGAGTTTGAAAAATCGACGGCTGTGATGTTGGGAAGGTTAAAAATATAAAAGAAAATTGCAAACATTTATATATTAAATTCGTTCGAACTTTAAAACACCATAATTTTTTCGTACGAGGTCTGTTTCGCACGAAATGAACTGCGTTGTGTTCGTACGAACAAACACTACGTGATGGAGCTTGTTTGGAGTTTATTGGAGCTAGTGTGAATTTTAGGTAAAATTAAACGCGCATTAAATTTTATTCGGAATAAAACACTGAAACTGCGATTGGATTCAATGTGAGTATAACTCACTCTTTCTAACTCACTGATATTTTTATATAAGTGAGAAATATATTTATGATATGATGATTGATGATTGTTTAGATGATATACGATATATTGATTGGTATTTGTATATATACCTGCCTAGTGGAGCAAATGACCCTATACGTTTCCGCGTAAGAGCAGATGACCCTTTGTACGCGCGTCAGCCTTGAAGTGGATATTGTACACATATTCTAATATGTATATTTGTTGCAGGTGACGGCTTGGAGGGTTCCAACTGGATTCCTCGCCAATATTGATTTATTTACAGATATTGTCTTATATTCTGTTGTCATGAGATATATGATGTTTTGGATGCTGTGATTGATGTATTTGGTGTTGTTGCAGCATTGGGACTATTTTTGATAATTTAAAAATGTTGAAGTGATGATTTCCAAATTTAATAGGATTTTAAATTGATTTTGGAAATAAACATTTATTGATTTTTGAATTGTTAAAGGAATTGATTTATTTTAAATGAATAAATGTTACAATTTTTATGTTATAAAAATTATGATTTTTGTGAAATATAACCATAATATGAGTTTTGGAGTTATATAAGTCTTAACGACGATTTGTAAATTATTAAAAGAATAAGTTATTTAAATCGAGATTTTTGATTATTATGTATATGTATAAGATTTATAAAATTGAATTTTTATAAATCAGAATGAATGAATTATAAAGGAGTTTATAAGTGTTAAAATGAAGTTATAAATGAATCTTATAAGTGATTAAGATTTGTGAATTTGTGAAGTTATAAAAGAATGAAAATCATAAACAAATAATTCATAAGGAATTAACTTATAAATTGGATTTTTGGTATATAATTGAGCAATAAATGGAATTGGTTAATAAAGGAATTTTGTGTATTGAAGTTTTTATAAAATAAAAATGTGAATATATAAACATTGTTTATAAACTCGAAATTAATTGAATTTGATAAGTAAATATGAGAGCTTATTAAAGGAGATATATCCATGATTTTGGACAGTGGATAATCCTTTAATTAAAGGTGTAGAAGTATTGAATTTGGATAAGAGAACTATATTCACGATTTTGGACAGTGAATAATAAATTAAAGAAATGTTTTGGGAAGTAATATTTTAAATGGAATAAAATGCCTTAAAGATGTTTTAAAATGTGTTAAGTATCGAAACAATAGATTTCAACATTCATTGTTGAAATAGATGTTTTTGAAAGTATAAGGAAATTGTGGACTATAACACTATTGTTATAGTAAACGATTTTTGAAAGGAAATGTTTTTGTATAGTATTGGGATTTATATATCCATCTTATTTTCGAATCTCTATACTAGTGATTTTGGATTGTCGTAACGATGTTTTATGCAACATTCGTTTTGACCCAAAAAAATGTGTTTAAACGAATCTTTTCCTTAAAGAATAAAATACATACTTAATCATGATTTAAGTATATGCAATATTTTCTAAATGTTGAAAATAAATTGATTTGTGAATTACTTATTATTAAATAAGTAATTGGAATTGTTTTCCAATATAGAAGTTGAAATGATTTTGAGAATATATCTTTTTAAAGATAATTTGAAGTGAATATTTGGAAAATGGTTTAATTAATAAAAGATTAATTAAAAAGCCCAGTGATTGTATATGATGCTAAATATTTGTTTGTTTGTTTTGATAGTTAAATAACAACTATCAAACTTGTCCAAATTTTACTTCCTCGACTTGATGCAGGAACTATTTAGTCGTACACTTAGTACAGAGCCTTCTGTGTAGGCTTAATTATCATTTGTGTTGAGGATGTTGATTCGTATAGTGCGGAGTATTACTCCAATCTATCGAGCTTCCTTCTTGGACCGATGGATAGCAAGTTGAAAGTTGGAGACCTAATAAGTCTATGAGACTTAGTTGCTGTGTGAGGTTGGGAAACGCTTTTGCGTTGTTGGTGCGTAGAGACCGGGATCAGATTTATCTGAAAACCACTTCGGACCAATGTATATGCGACGATTGTGCAGGTTGCTTGTAATGATATTAATATTTCGGATTTTCATAGTGGGAGACTGCTTGTTGATCGTTTGGGGTTAAAATATCAATATACATCCAGTAGCAGTGGTCTCTTCATTTATGAAATATCCAATGCGAGGACTATTCGCTACTAATCCTAGGGATTTTCCGACAGGTTGTGGTAGGAAAGTACCTTCGGTTTGTCCTGTTCCTGGACAACTTGTATGGATGTCTGACATTGCATTTCTATAGGTTACGTACATTGGTTTTTACAAATGTATATAAGCTGTGGCAGAGAAGGCAACTTCTCTTAGCTTAACACCCTCCTTGAGACGTATGAGCTTAAGGGTTGTATTTTTGTGGAAGGCAATTAGTAGTCAACGAAAATGGAAGTGTGGCATTCTAAGTGATGTGATATGTGATTGTGAAATGTAATCGTTACCTCATCAGGCCTCATCAACCGGAAATGACCAAAACAAGGTTAGATGC
Source organism: Allium cepa (assembly GCA_030765085.1). Taxonomy (NCBI): domain Eukaryota; kingdom Viridiplantae; phylum Streptophyta; class Magnoliopsida; order Asparagales; family Amaryllidaceae; genus Allium; species Allium cepa. Next base: position 378,043,853 of record CM060931.1, read on the forward strand.
AGCAAGGCTATGTAGGTCATTCCCATTAGGACATGATCATCCTCTTCTAGATATATCTTTGCATGCTATGACGTCGGATACAGCAAGGCTATGTAGGTCATTCCCATTGGGACATGATCATCCTCTTCTAAATATATCTTTGCATGCTATGACGTAGTGTATCCGATTATTGTGGTTTGTATGCTATAAGGACCCTCGGTAAAGGTCGGTAATGACTAGAGGATGACATATTCGGTACCATCTAGTTATAGAGGTAGGCCGGTCTTGTGTTGGTAGAGGATCCTTTGTGATGGTTCTCGGTACATTCTTCTAGAGATGTACTGCCAGAAGGTAGTCCCTTCACCTGGTCATTTGTATGGAAATCCAAAACCTACTACGAGCCGCGATTTTTTTTGTAAAGGCATATTGAATAGCCTCGAAATGATATATGGGGACCATTTCGACTATGATTAATATTATGTGTATATACTAGACACTAGTGCAATATAAGAGGATTTGATATGAAAGAAATGTTGTAGTTATCGTAAGGTAAAAACATATCCGTGTTTATTTATGGACTTGTCTTACGAGATACTTTTTTTATGATAAAGGAAAAGTTTGGTAATTTAATAAATTCAGTTGAGTGTGTTTCTCACGCTGGTTTACCAGACTGTTCCGGGCATTCTTCCCTTTCAATGCTCGGGTCAGACTAAGTATATTTACAGATTTAGATTGATGCTTTTGGAGCTTCAGCAGGCGAGTTGGAGATCTTTATTTCGTATACGTGTATCTGTTTTGATTATTGATTATCCACTGCATTGCTTTGTTTGTTTGTTGTTTATATTATCGGCCATTGTGAGGACAGGTTATATAACTGCTCAGGCTGATAACTATTGATTGATTGTTGAACTTTGATTGATGTGTACATATATACAGTTTCTGTTTTGTATAAATCATTGATATGATATTATAAATTTTCCGCTGCGATGTGAGATTCTGTATTGTTTTGATTAGTTCTATCTTCTCTCTTTCTTCTCTTTTATTCTTCTCTCTTCTTTTCTTTCTCTTGACTTTCCGTCGGTCTGTGCTTTTCGGGTCGGACATGTGTGGATTATTGTCGATTCAAAGGGTATGGATTTTCGGGTCATCACGGCGGGTATCAGAGCTTAGATTTTGTATATTCCTAAGCTTTGATGTGTACTCAGTATAGATAGGGACAGTAGCACCCTAGATTGAATTTGAGCGTGTTATATGTATGAGCGCGTATTTGTTAGTGGATATAAAATGTTTTATATTGTGTTTGCTTATCCATTGAGCAGTTTGTCAATTCTGGTCGGTATGTGGGATGCCATGTTATCGATAGTGATTTCCAAACACATAAACGAAGCAAGTCGACATATTATCATTTTAAATTGGGTAAATGAAATGATTTTACCTCTATTATATTTCATATATACTGGAATAATTTTTCAGAATTATAAAATATGGAATTATAATTAATATGATTTACAATTGTGAAATAGTCTTATATATAAGAAATAAAACTATGTGAGTTATAAATAAAAATGGATTTAATTAAGAATTCGAAAAATTTAAATCCTGTTTATTTTGAAAGTTGATTTTCAAAGTTAAAGAGGTTATATTATTATAAATCTTAATAAGATAAAATAATTTGAATTGATCTTATATAAGTAAAGTAAAATAGCGAAATTATATAAGTAAAAGATTTGTAAATGTGATTTATAAATAAAAAGAATTTATAAAAGAATATAAAGCACTTAATTCACTACTGTTGCTGGAAAATTATAAGGGTGATGACTGTAGCATCATCAATATCATTTTCAAGTTACCGTGTGATGGATTTGCTACCAATAGTAAATTGAAAATTGAAGTTTTTTTTTCGTAAACAAATTTGATTTAAAATCCAAGTTAAAATTGATAAATAGAAGTGAAATGAGTTTTGGATTTATAATATGAAATGATAAAGATTTAGCTATGGTAAAGTTGAAATAAATGTGAGTTGGCATAATAAATATATAGATTTGAAATTTAACTATAGGAAAGTTAATAAAGTGAATTGGATTTGAAATTATAAAGAATGAGTTTAGTGAATGGAAGTCTACTTAGGTAGATGTTTACGGAATTATGAATAAATAATTTGTATAACTTTTAAAATAAGATAAGGTAAGTAAAACCAAATGTTATAATGGTTAAACAATTTTGTTAAGCAAAACAAAATATGAATTTGAATAGCAGAATGAAATTTGACTTAAGTAAAGTTAAATAAATTGACGTTAGAAATGAAGTTAAGTTGTATAGTGAAAGTAAATGCAAGTAAGAATTAAATGAAATATAACTTAAGTGATGTTGAATAAAGTTGATTTGGTATCGAAGTTAATTTATAAAGTGAATTAAATGAACGTGAACTTGAGTTATATAAAAATTCAACTTTAGTTATAAAATGAATTAGTATTAAAAATGTTGTTGTTAAGAAGTTATGAATTGAATAATTGAATGAAAGTCAATTGAATGTTGAACCAATTTGAAATTAAAAGTTTTGAACCAAATTGAATGAATGTAAAGTACATTAATTTGGTAATGTTGGATATGTATTGATTGTTAGATGGATGTTAATTGATTGTATAGAAATTCATATGGATTTGAATTAATAAAATTGAAAGCTAAACAATTTAATCCAAATTGGAAGTGAAAGTGAATAAAATAAAATTTAATTTGAATTGGAAGTGAACAAAATGGAATATGAATTAGTGAATGCCAACTAATTGAAAATGAATGAATGTTAGTAAACCCAATGTTAACAGATCAAATGTTATTAAATTGAAAATCAATTCATTGAATATTAATGAGAAGTGAATGTATATTGATTTGGTATGGATTGGTTGGATAGATATTGGTTTGTTGGATGATAGTTGTTTGATGCTTGGATTTGTTGTTTTTGTTGCATTTGCTATATTGACATATGTCGTTATTGGTATATGTTGTATATCGATATTACTTTCATGTATACATGTTTTCTCATTTGTTTATTGAGTGTTTAGTAGGTGCGTATGGCACTTACTTCGCTTTTGGAGCTCGCTTTCGCACTATATTAGCTGTATATGCTCGCTAATTATATATAAGGTACATATCTCAGATTACATATCGTACTTTTACACTTTTTTCCCTTCAGGATGCCACATCCTTGATGATGAGATGTATATTTGTGATATATATATTGTTATTTTTTTCTAGATCGACCCGCGCAAAGGAGACTATGGCGAATTTTTTTGATAATCTAAGGCATTAGTAAAATTTTGAGAAATCGAAAAAAAAATTGGTATTGAGTTATAAAGTTAAATGATATTTGTTGGTTTTGAAAAGATAACTAAGAATGTTTTTGAAAACATAGAAAAGTTTTTATAAGAGTTTAATTAATGCATTTTTGAAAAGTTAATGGATTTTGTGACTTTTTCTTATTAGTAATTTCGAAGACGAAATTCTTTTAAGTAGGGAAGAATGTAACGACCCAGAATTTCAGTCATTTGAAATTCATATATTTAGTTAACTTCAAATATTTAAAGGTTAATTTTATAAGCTAAACGGATTTTATTTCAAATATCTAGATTTAATTGGATAATTAAATTAATAATTTAATATTTGAAATTGCGTAAATAATTGGAAATTGGATTTAAAATGACTAAAAATGATTTATAAAGTTGAATTAAATCATATTTGAATTAGAATGATGTTATAGAACTTTTAAAATTGAATTAGAAGTTAATTTGTTAAAATTGGATATTTTAATATTTAATTGACGAGTAAAAATAGACATATTTCAAACAGTCTCGGATTTTGATGAAACCAGTTTCATTGGATCCGTAATGTTATATTATTGTAAAATTTCAAATTTCGTGTCAATCAGATTTATGGTTTGTCCGGGGCAAGCTAAAACGCGTAGAAATCTGTTTGAGTTAATTTTAATTTTAAATAATTCAATTCAAAAACCTATCTTCCAAATATGGTCGAATTGGCTCCCGATATATATTCATTTGTGTTCGGAATATGGCTAAAACATTATGATCGGAAGGTGGCACGTTTCGTTTCGAGTTCGAAAAATTTTCGGATGAATAGTGCACTAATATTTTCTATAAAAGCCCTTCATTTTTTCCATTTTTCAAAAAACTTAGGGTTAGAAACTCTAGCCACCACCATCATTTTAATGGCCAGAAATTTCCAAACTTCTCGCCTTAATCTCTTCGAATCCATTAATCAATTCAAGAAACTCTCAACTACGAAAACGAAGAGAATCACGAGATCTTTCGATCCATACAGGCATGATCATGATTGACGCAACGATGAAGGAGAAAAATGGCCGCGTTCATCTAAGCTATGGGTTCGGTTTTCTCGGCCTACGCGCAACCGAGTTCAACGCTGTCATGGCCGATGGTGGCTCTCGCGTTGGGCTTCGAAACCCTTATCTCCGATCGTCTTCAATTAGCTTGAGGAGATGGTGAAAATTTGTTGAAAATGGCGGCCGAGTGGGTTTTGCATGGTAACCTGGGTAGGGAGGAAGAAGAAGGGCATGGTCTTGATGCGGAGTTTGAAAAATCGATGGTTGTGATGATGGGAAGGTTAAAAATATAAAAGAAAATTGCAAATATTTATATATTAAATTCGTTCGAACTTTAAAACACCATAACTTTTTCGTACGAGGTCTGTTTCGCACGAAATGAACTGCGTTGGGTTCGCACGAACGAACACTACGTAATGGTGCTTGTTTGGAGTTGATTGGAGCTAGTGTGAATTTTAGGTAAAATTAAACGCGCGTTAAATTTTATTCGGAATAAAACATTGAAACTGCGATTGGAATCAATGTGAGTACAACTCACTCTTTCTAACTCACTGATATTTTTATATAAGTGAGAAATAATTTATTATATGATGATTGATGATTGTTTAGATGATATACGATATATTGATTAGTATTTGGATATATACCTGCCTAGTGGAGCAAATGACCCTATACGTTTCCGCGTAAGAGCAGATGACCCTTTGTACGCGCGTCTGCCTTGAAGCGGATATTGTACACATATTCTAATATGTATATTTGTTGCAGGTGACGGGTTGGAGGGATCCAACTGGATTCCTCGCCAATATTGATTTATTTACAGATATTGTCTTATATATTGTTGTCATGTGATATATGATGTTTTGGATGCCGTGATTGATGTATTTGGTGTTGTTGCAGCATTGGGACTATTTTTGATAATTTAAAAATGTTGATGTGATGATTTCCAAATTTAATAGGATTTTAAATTGATTTTGGAAATAAACATTTATTGATTTTTGAATTGTTAAAGGAATTGATTTATTTTAAATGAATAAATGTTATAATTTTTATGTTATAAAAATTATGATTTTTGTGAAATATAACCATAATATGATTTTTGGAGTTATATAAGTCTTAATAACGATTTGTAAATTATTAAAAGAATAAGTTATTTAAATCGAGATTTTTGATTATTATGTATATGTATAAGATTTATAAAATTGAATTTTTATAAATCAGAATGAATGAATTATAAAGGAGTTTATAAGTGTTAAAATGAAGTTATAAATGAATCTTATAAGTGATTAAGATTTGTGAATTTGTGAAGTTATAAAAGAATGAAAATTGTAAACAAATAATCCATAAGGAATTAACTTATAAATTGGATTTTTGGTATATAATTGAGTTATAAATGGAATTGGTTAATAAAGGAATTTTGTGTATTGAAGTTTTTATAAAATAAAAATGTGAATTTATAAACCTTGTTTATAAACCCGAAATTAATTGAATTTGATAAGTAAATATGAGAGCTTATTAAAGGAGATATATCCACGATTTTGGACAGTGGATAATCCTTTAATTGAAGGTGTAGAAGTATTGAATTTGGATAAGAGAACTATATTCACGATTTTGGGCAGTGAATAATAAATTAATGAAATTTTTTGGGAAGTAATATTTTAAATGGAATAAAATGCCTTAAAGATGTTTGAAAATGTGTTAAGTATCGAAACAATAGATTTCAACATTCGTTCTTGAAAAAGATGTTTTTTAAAAGTATAAGGAAATTGTGGACTATAACACTGTTGTTATAGTAAATGATTTTTGAAAGGAAATGTTTTTGTATAGTATTGGGATTTATATATCTATCTTATTTTCGAATCTCTATACTAGTGATTTTGGGTTGTCGTAACGACGTTTTACGCAGCATTCGTTTTGACCCAAAAAAATGTGTTTAAACCAATCTTTTCCTTAAAGAATAAAATACATACTTAATCATGATTTAAGTATATGCAATATTTTATAAATGTTGAAAATAAATTGATTTATGAATTACTTATTATTAAATAAGTATTTGGAATTTTTTTTCCAATATAGAAGTTGAAATGATTTTGAGAATATATCTTTTTAAAGATAATTTGAAGTGAATAATTGAAAAATGGTTTAATTAATAAAAGATTAATTAAAAAGGCCCAGTGATTGTATATGATGCTAAATATTTGTTTGTTTGTTTTGATAGTTAAATAACAACTATCAAACTTGTCCAAATTTTACTTCCTCGACTTGATGTGGGAACTATTTAGTCGTACACTTAGTACGTAGCCTTCTGCGTAGGCTTAATTATCATTTGTGTTGAGGATGTTGATTCGTATAGTGCGGAGTATTACTCCAATCTATCGAGCTTCCTTCTTGGACCGATGGATAGCAAGTTGAAAGTTGGAGATGCAATAAGTCTATGAGACTTAGTTGCTGTGTGAGGTTGGGAAACGCTTTGGCGTTGTTGGTGCGAAGAGATCGGGATCAGATTTATCTGAAAACTACTTCGGACCAATGTATATGCGACGATTGTGCAGGTTGCTTGTGATGATATTAATATTTCGGATTTTCAAAGTGGGAGACTGCTTGTTGATCGTTTGGGGTTAAAATCCCAATATACATCCAGTAGCAGTGGTCTCTTCATTTATGAAATATCCAATGCGATGACTATTTGCTACTAATCCTAGGGATTTTCCGACAGGATGTGGTAGGAAAGTACCTTCGGTTTGTCCTGTTCCTTAACAACTTGTATGGATGTTTGTCTGACATTGCATTTCTATAGATTACGTACATTAGTTTTTACAAATGTATTTAAGCTGTGGCGGAGAAGGCAACTTCTCTTAGCTTAACACCCTCCTTGAGACGTATGAGCTTAAGCGTTGTATTTTTATGGAAGGCAATTAGTAGTCAACGAAAATGGCAGTGTGGCATTCTAAGTGATGTGATATGTGATTGTGAAATGTAATCGTTACCTCATCAGGCCTCATCAACTGGAAATGACCAAAACAAGGTTAGATGCAGCAAGGCTAAGTAGGTCATTCCCATTAGGACATGATCATCCTCTTCTAGATATATCTTTGCATGCTATGACGTCGTGTATCTGATTATAGTGGATTGTATGCTAAGAGGGCCCTCGATAAAGGTCGGTAACGACCAGAGGATGACATATTCGGTACCATCTAGTTATAGAAGTAGGCCGGTCTTGTGTTGGTAGAGGATCCTTTGTGATGGTCCTCGGTACATTCTTCTAGAGATGTACTGCCGGAAGGTAGTCCCTTCACCTGGTCATTTGTATGGAAATCCAAAACCCACTACGAGCTGTGATTTTGTTTGTAAAGGCGTATTGAATAGCCTCGAAATGATATATGAGGACCATTTCAACTATGATTAATATTATTTGTATATACGAGACACTAGTGTAATATAAGAGGATTTGATACGAAAGAAATGTTTTAGTTATCGTAAGGTAAAACCATATCCGTGTTTATTTGTGGACTTGTATTACGAGATACTTTTTATATGATAAAGGAAAAGTTTGGTAATTTAATAAATTCAGTTGAGTGTGTTTCTCATGCTGGTTTACCAGACTGTTCCGGGCATTCTTCCCTTTCAATGCTCGGGTCAGACTGAGTATATTTACAGATTTAGATTGATGCTTTTGGAGCTTCAGCAGGCGAGCTGGAGATCTTCATTTCGTATACGCGTATCTGTTTAGATTATTGATTATCCGCTACATTGCTTTGTTTGTTTGTTGTTTATATTATCGGCCATTGTGAGGACAGGTTATTATAACTGTTCAGGCTGTTAACTATTGATTGATTGTTGAACTTTGATTGATGTGTACATCTATACAGTTTCTGTTTTGTATAAATCATTGATATGATATTATAAATTTTCCGCTGAGATGTGAGATTCTGTATTGTTTTGATTAGTTCTATCTTCTCTCTTTCTTCTCTATTATTCTTCACTCTTCTTTTCTTTCTCTTGGCTTTCCGTCGGTCTGTGCTTTTCGGGTCGGACATGTGTGGATTATTGTCGATTTAAAGGGTATGCATTTTCGGGTCATCACGGCGGGTATCAGAGCTTAGATTTTGTATATTCCTAAGCTTTGATGTGTACTCGGTATAGATAGGGACAGTAGCACCCTAGATTGAGTTTGAGTGTATTATATATATGAGCGCGTATTTGTTAGTGAATATAAAATGTGACGCCCCACCTCTATACCCACGCTAGCCGAGAACATTACGGTGAATGCTGTCAACTAGCACGGAGAATAAGGCTGTTGAGGAGCGACCATCCGTGTAATTGCTTTGTGCGAGCATCGTTATGTCAGATAGTATAACAATCCGACATGCCGACACAAAGTCAAAGCTACTACACAATGGCTATAATATCTTCGGAAACAAATATAGAAGTAAGCATAACACAAATCAGTCACAGATAATTCATATTACAAAGGCGGAAGAAGATATGAATATAACACATGAAAGTGTTCATCAGAGTAGTGGTCAAAAAGATCCATAATAATACAAAGGAATAGATACAAGTGCCAGACAAAAATATGTATACATCAAGAAGTCTATATCTTAAATGTATACAACAAAAAACTACTAAACTAAAGTAGTTAACCAAAAGTCAAGGAGGTAATCCCGGATGTAAAGTCAAGCAGAAGCACCTTTAACATCTCGGTCTGACCCGAGTATTATTTAATAAGAAAATAATAAACGGATCAGTCTAGCTATAAATATCAGATAACAAGATATAGAATAAGAGATATGGCTAAACGTATAATAATCACAATGCCAAGCTGTGATATATAAGTAATTGAAAATCAACAAGAGATTAATCAATATCACAATAATCAACTCAAGGATCAAAAGGAATGTCATACTCCTAATTTCATTCACCAAGCTACAATAAATGACATATATATCAATGCCAATCGTAAAAGTTGGTGAAACATAAATTCCAGAATTCAACACACGAAATCCAGAAATCACAAGAAAAAGGATGGCCAATCCCACAAACTGGACATCGACGCACCTAGAAAGACACGCCCCATGCACAGTCGAACATCGACGCACCTAGAAAGATACGCCCCATGCTCTAGCATCGACGCACCTAGAAAGATATGCCCCATGCATAAATAAACATCGATGCACCTAGAAAGATACATCCCATGCATAAATAAACATCGATGCATCTAGAAAGATACACCCCATGTAATGTCTAACATCGATGCACCTAGAAAGATACACCCCATGCTAAGCCGAACATCGACGCACCTAGAAAGACACTCCCCATGCATAGACGAACATCGACGCACCTAGAAAGATTCGCCTCATGTCCCGACTTATTGAGCCAATTGCTCCACGAAGTAAATAAGCATCGATGCACCTAGAAAGGTACACCCCATGCATAAATAAACATTGACGCACCTAAAAAGGTACGACCCATGTATAAACAAACATCGATGCACCTAGAAAGGTACACCCCATGAATAATAAAACATTGACGCACCTAGAAAGGTACGACCCATGTGAGAAATGAGACGAAGCTCCATAAAATGAGGAACAGTCCTCCACATAAACAAAGAGACATCGCACATTGCTAGTCTAAAACATAAAATGATCGTCATGATCAAAGAGAAGTGTCGATTACAGTAAGCTAGTAAATATATGAGCTTAGCTTCATGTCCCATAACCACTAGCTTAACTTAAATATTTACGAACAAATTGTAGGTCTCCACTAGAATATTGTCACAAGAGATTCAATCGAACAAGTCCAAGAATTAACCGACGAAGTAAACGCAAGCGTTTCATACCACTTGTTTTACTAAGTCGTTTAATTAGATTTCTCATACGAGTGAGGTAAAGGCTTGTATATACTAATAGATTGGAAAAACGGTTTTAGAAAACGAGCTTTGTAATAAAATAGTGTTGAAATCATTTGAAGAAAGAGTTTTGATATTTACTACTAGTATAGAAAACCTTTATATTTTTAAAGTGACAAATCACAAAGAAGATTGTAGGAACAACCAATCACTAAGATCCACATTCGAAAATGTGAATAAAATCCAAAGAAACCGATACCGAATCCATCGAAATGGATATTCCAAGAATTCCCGAAGAAAGTAAGTCATCAAAGTCAATAACAAATGATAACAACAGATAGGGAAATAACACGAGTCGATTAAAGTTGGAATTTCAGACAACTAGGCAAAATAGGCATAGTTGGCAAATAGCAGCAGGTCGGTCGACCGGACTCCCTGAGTCGGTTGATCGAACCAGGGGTTGGAAGTGCCCGGGGCAGCAGGTCGGTCGACCGGTCTAGGGGCTCGGTCGGCCGAAGCCTGTAATCGGCACTTCCAAACAAAGGCAGGAAGTGCCTGGGTAGCAGGTCGGTCGACCGGCCCAAGGGCTCGGTCGGCCGAACCTGTTGCCAGCACTCCCCTGCCCTATTTCAAAAGAGGTGCAAACTCGATCAAATTGCATTCGCTCGAGCAACGGCGCTAAGGGTTTATGTCTATCGACTACTTGGCCCTAAAAGCTCTTCGATGCACAATCGAAAACATATTCAAACATCAAAGTTAGGATTTTTAAAGATTTGAACCCAAAACACTAAAAATTGGAATATTCACCAAATCAATCCAAACCAAAAGCAATTGCACACGAATAAGTGTTAGGAATTCATACCTAACAATCGAAGATAAATATAAGCACAGATGTGAGATAAAAATCTCACCTTTGAATCCGAAAACAATGAATGAGAAGCTCGAAGACAAGGGAAGATCAACCACACTTCAATCTCAACACTTGAAGCTTGAATCTAAGCTTAAAAGAAGAACATTCCCTAAGTTAGGTTTAGGAAATTTCTGAAATCAAAGAGAGAATGAGTTGGAGAAGAAGAGGGAGATGCTTACTAATGGGTTCTCTTTGATTTTGGAGCAAGAACTTGAGCTAGCAAGAGGAAGTAGGGCTTGGAGTTTCTAATTCCCATTCTCTTCCACCATTTTTGCTAAAGCTTGAGTGTTAGGAAAATAAGAATGAATTGAAGAGGAGAGGGAGGTTGGGACTGAGTTAGTAAGTGGCTAATGGTTTCAGCCCAACCCAAAGCCCTAAGTGAAAAAGTGGCAAAAATCAACTTTCTCCAAACATATCGAAGCTTATACTCAATAAGGTCGCAAACGGCATTTTAAACTCAATGGGAGTGGTCCCGAGTCCTAATTCGATCGTATGCAAAAAGTAGCTTTTCGGACCAAAATCCGACGAACGACAAAATATTTAAATGAAATATTTAAATATAAAATCGATAAATATGCGGGTTGTTACAGACTCCCTCCTTAAAGAAATTGCGTCCTCGCAATACTTAAGAGGAAATAAAGAGTAACAACCATAAAAGCATATCAACACAAAAGAAAATTGAAATAAGAAGTTCACCATAAGGAGCATGAAAGAGTAAGCCTGAACGGGATCGCTCAATGAATTCTCTGGATTCCCAAGAGCAATCCTTAGGATTTGAGAATCATTGAACTATCACAAAAAGAACATCTTTATTCCGAAGGCGCTCAACCTCCGAAGTAACGATGCGAATGGAATGTTGCTCATAAATCAAATCAGGTGAAACTTCAATTTCCACAATATCACCAGGCACAAGAATAAAACCGAAAACATAAAAGCATTTCCGTAGATAAAAGACGTGGAGAACGTCAAGAATAGTAGAAAATTGAGCTGGTGCAACGGCGTAGTACAAAAACGGTACGCCCGAGGAACTAAAAACTCAAATAATTTGGGACATCAGCGTAGTACTAAAACGGTACGCCCGAGGAACTAAAAACTCAAATAATTTGGGACATCAGCGTAGTACAAAAACGGTACGCCCAATGAACCAAAGCAAAGACATTGATGTAGTACAAACGGTACATCCAATGAATCTAATAGCAAAGACATCGATGTAGTACAAACGGTACATCCAATGAATCGAATAGCAAAGACATTGATGTAGTACAAACGGTACATCCAATGAATCGAATAGCAAAAACATTGATGTAGTACAAATGGTACATCCAATGAATCCAAAAGCAAAGATATTAATGTAGTACATACGGTACATCCAATGAATCAAAAGCAAAGACATTGATGTAGTGCAAACGGTACATCCAATGAATCCAATAGCAAAAACATTGATGTAGTACAAACGGTACATCCAACGAATCGAATAAGATGGAACATCGATGTAGTATAATAACAGTACATCCGATGAACCGAACACCATAAAAGAACACCGGACACTAGTCCATAAAAGGAATAAGATAAAGCTCAATAAAACGAAGTGTACCAAAACGTCCGATGAACTTGATAAAAAGATAATTCCATTCAGACAATATCAAAGAATCAACCACTTGTTGCTTACGACAAAGTGCATTGGCAACACGATTTCCCTTCCAGGAATAAAAAGAATATCAAGATCATAAGATGTCAGGAACTCGAGTCAACATGGAGTTCCATATGAGAAAATAATTATTTCAAAGATTTATGATCGAGGTAGAGAACAAATTTCTCATCCAAATATTATGATGCCAAATTCCAAAAGTAAAAACAATAGCCGTGAGCACTAGATCATGAGTGGCGTATCTAGTCTCGATAAGCTAAAATGATTTAGAAGCACAAGTGATAGCACGTTCTCTTTTGCAAGAGAACGACACCCAAACCAATACGACTAGTATCGGTACAAATAGCAAAGTCTTGGTTCCCCTTCAGGAATCACAAGAATAAGAGTTTCGAAAAGAAAGAATTTCTTTTAAATAATCTTCTTTCCCATAAATTTAAAACTTTCAAAATTACACTTATCTTTATGTAATTATCTTTCTAGAAAAATTTTACGTTTTACAAGTCAATACATCGTGTCTGATTGTCACATCAAAGCGTTTAGGAAATTCCTATCGATAACGTTGATCAAGCGCATCGACCAAAATTCTTAAAGCACTCAACGGGCAATACAATCACAAAATCATCTTTTATAGGATAAATAAATCTCTTAAAAAGTTTTAAGAATATTCTTTGTTCGTTTCAAGAACAAAATCCAGTTTTACTTATAAATAAATCTTACCAAAAAGATTTGCAAAATTTAAATTACTATTTTCATCCAAAATCAATAAATACAAGAATAGCCTCATCGAAATATTCATAGAATATTCGATTTATAAAATGGATGGAATAAGCTGGACAATTTGAATGACATAATAAGTCATTCGTAAGAATCATAACGAGTGCGGAATGCGGTAAGTGGAATGCTAATTTCCGCAACTCGTAGCGAACGAAAACCGGTGGTAAAGTCAAACTGAAAAGACCTTAACACCACACAAAAGATTTCTTAGGTGATAATCCTAAGACAAGCTCAAAAATACCGGAAAATTTCTCTAACTGCATAAATGAGAGAAATAACACTTTCCTTATAAGTGGGCTTAAGGAAGAAAATGATGCCATCAAGTTGGAATCAAAATCATAAAGGAAAATAGAAATCTGCTTAACAGATTGAAAATGTCAAAGATGAATAGTCCACACGGGACAAAGGATATGGCCTCATAATAATTAAGCCAATCCTTACAAAAGTAAATTCCGAAGCCTAAGTAAAAATATCGGCTCGGAAAGAAAAATCATATAAAATAATTTTCGACATCAAATAAAAGCAAATTGAGTGTTGCAGATCTACCATCCGGATTCGCAATCCTCAAAGGAGTCGACAAGTCCAAAATATTTTCAAAAAAAAGAATCGACAAGTTCTTTTGATATAAAATAGTGAGATGAAACCCATATCAAAAAGAACTCAACTAAGAAGACCACGAAATAAATAATGCCATCAAGGATTGAATGTAAAATACCTTGACTGAGAGAAGTGTTACCAGGAGCTTGCATAATATTTAGCTTTCTCATGTCCTTGTTCAAAAGTTTGGGACACGCAGATAAAAGATGACCCGGTTTCTTACAATAGCGACAAGAATGGGGTTTTGGACACATAATCACATAGTGTTCCATAGAATTACAATTGTAGCATCCTCCACGATTAGGGATTGGAGTCTTTGCTACAAAAGTAGTTTGCTTCACTCTCTTATTGGGATTAAGGCTCTTGAACTTAATATGCCTCTTCTTGGAAGTCCCAATATCACAAACACTTCCTTTACCAACCTCTCCATGAAGAAGAGTAACATCCACAAGCTGATTGAAAGAAACTTCAAATTTCAAAGGTAGAACCATTTCGGGGTTCTTACTCAAAGCATAGATAAACTCTTGATTCTTTACAAGATCCAAAAGTTGTTGAGCAGACATAAAAACTCCATCTTGGGGAGTAGCACTAGATTGACCGGCGCTGGGACGGCCAGGTCTAACCATTTCTCTTCTTTAAGAAAGAAAGAGAGAAGAGGAAAAAGTTATTCTCAAAATAAATATCAAGCAATCTTGATAGATAAAACAAGGAATCATAATAGAAAATAGGATAAAACGGTACGAAGACTCGAATAAATCCTAAGGCACAACTCCTAAGAAAGACTTAGGACATGATACTTGTTAGATTATTCTACATTGCTCCAAAGTTTGGCTCTGATACCAAGCTGTGACGCCCCACCTCTATACCCACGCTAGCCGAGAACATTACGGTGAATGCTGTCAACTAGCACGGAGAATAAGGCTGTTGAGGAGCGACCATCCGTATAATTGCTTTGTGAGAGCATCGATATGTCAGATAGTATAACAATCCGACATGCCGACACAAAGTCAAAGCTACTACACAGTGGCTATAATATCTTCGGAAACAAATATAGAAGTAAGCATAACACAAATCAGTCACAGATAATTCATATTACAAAGGCGGAAGAAGATATGAATATAACACATGAAAGTGTTCATCAGAGTAGTGGTCAAAAAGATCCATAATAATACAAAGGAATAGATACAAGTGCCAGACAAAAATATGTATACATCAAGAAGTCTATATCTTAAATGTATACAACAAAAAACTACTAAACTAAAGTAGTTAACCAAAAGTCAAGGAGGTAATCCCGGATGTAAAGTCAAGCAGAAGCACCTGTAACATCTCGGTCTGACCCGAGTATTATTTAATAAGAAAATAATAAACGGATCAGTATAGCTATAAATATCAGATAACAGGATATAGAATAAGAGATATGGCTAAACGTATAATAATCACAATGCCAAGCTGTGATATATAAGTAATTGAAAATCAACAAGAGATTAATCAATATCACAATAATCAACTCAAGGATCAAAAGGAATGTCATACTCCTAATTTCATTCACCAAGCCACAATAAATGACATATATATCAATGCCAATCGTAAAAGTTGGTGAAACATAAATTCCAGAATTCAACACAAGAAATCCATAAATCACAAGAAAAAGGATGGCCAATCCCACAAACTGGACATCGACGCACCTAGAAAGACACGCCCCATGCACAGTCGAACATCGACGCACCTAGAAAGATACGCCCCATGCTCTAGCATCGACACACCTAGAAAGATATGCCCCATGCATAAATAAACATCGATGCACCTAGAAAGATACATCCGATGCATAAATAAACATCGATGCATCTAGAAAGATACACCCCATGTAATGTCTAACATCGATGCACCTAGAAAGATACACCCCATGCTAAGTCGAACATCGACGCACCTAGAAAGACACGCCCCATGCATAGATGAACATCGACGCACCTAGAAAGATTCGCCCCATGTCCCGACTTATTGAGCCGATTGCTCCACGAAGTAAATAAACATCGATGCACCTAGAAAGGTACACCCCATGCATAAATAAACATTGACGCACCTAAAAAGGTACGACCCATGTATAAACAAACATCGATGCACCTAGAAAGGTACACCCCATGCATAATAAAACATTGACGCACCTAGAAAGGTACGACCCATGTGAGAAATGAGACGAAGCTCAATAAAATGAGGAACAGTCCTCCACATAAACAAAGAGACATCACACATTGCTAGTCTAAAACGTAAAATGATCGTCATGATCAAAGAGAAGTGTCGATTACAGTAAGCTAGTAAATATATGAGCTTAGCTTCATGTCCCATAACCACTAGCTTAACTTAAATATTTACGAACAAATTGTAGGTCTCCACTAGAAAGTTGTCACAAGAGATTCAATCGAACAAGTCCAAGAATTAACCGACGAAGTAAACGCAAGCGTTTCATACCACTTGTTTTACTAAGTCGTTTAATTAGATTTCTCATACGAGTGAGGTAAAGGCTTGTATATACTAATAGATTGGAAAAACGGTTTTAGAAAACGAGCTTTGTAATAAAATAGTGTTGAAATCATTTGAAGAAAGAGTTTTGATATTTACTACTAGTATAGAAAACTTTTATATTTTTAAAGTGACAAATCACAAAGAAGATTGTAGGAACAACCAATCACTAAGATTCACATTCGAAAATGTGAATAAAATCCAAAGAAATCGATACCGAATCCATCGAAATGGATATTCCAAGAATTCCCGAAGAAAATAAGTCATCAAAGTTAATAACAAATGATAACAACAGATAGGGAAATAACACAAGTCGATTAAAGTTGGAATTTCAGACAACTAGGCAAAATAGGCATAGTTGGCAAATAGAGCAGGTCGGTCGACCGGACTCCCTGAGTCGGTTGACCGAACCAGGGGTTGGAAGTGCCCGGGGCACCAGGTCGGTCGACCGTCCCAGGGGCTCGGTCGGCCGAAGCCTGTAATCGGCACTTCCAAACAGAGGCAGGAAGTGCCTGGGTAGCCGGTCGGTCGACCGGCCCAGGGGCTCGGTCGGCCGAACCTGTTGCCAGCACTCCCCTTCCCTATTTCAAAAGAGGTGCAAACTCGATCAAATTGCATTCGCTCGAGCAACGGCGCTAAGGATTTATGCCTATCGACTACCCGGCCCTAAAAGCTCTTCGATGCACAATCGAAAACACACTCAAACATCAAAGTTAGGATTTTTAAAGATTTGAACCCAAAACACTAAAAATTGGAATATTCACCAAATCAATCCAAACCAAAAACAATTGCACACAAATAAGTGTTAGGAATTCATACCTAACAATCGAAGATAAACATAAGCATAGATGTGAGATAAAAATCTCACCTTTGAATCCGAAAACAATGAATGAGAAGCTCGAAGACAAGGGAAGATCAACCACACTTCAATCTCAACACTTGAAGCTTGAATCTAAGCTTAAAAGAAAAACATTCCCTAAGTTAGGTTTAGGAAATTTATGAAATCAAAGAGAGAATGAGTTGGAGAAGAAGAAGGAATGCTTACTAATGGGTTCTCTTTGATTTTGGAGTAAGAGCTTGAGCTAGCAAGAGCAAGTAGGGCTTGGAGTTTCTAATTCCCATTCTCTTCCACCATTTTTGCTAAAGCTTGAGTGATAGGAAAATAAGAATGAAGTGAAGAGGAGAGGGGGGTTGGGACTGAGTTAGCAAGTGGCTAATGGGTTCAGCCCAACCCAAAGCCCTAAGTGAAAAAGTGGCAAAAATCAACTTTCTCCAAACATATCGAAGCTTATACTCAAAAAGGTCGCAAACGGCATTTTAAACTCAATGGGAGTGGTCCCGTGTCCTAATTCGACCGTATGCAAAAAGTAGCTTTTCGGACCAAAATCCGAAGAACGACAAAATATTTAAATGAAATATTTTAATATAAAATCGATAAATATGCGGGTTGTTACATAAAATGTTTTATATTGTGTTTGCTTATCCGTTGACGTGTTTGTCAATTCTGGTCGGTATGTGGGACGCCATGTTATCGATAGGGATTTCCAAACACATAAACGAGGCAAGTCGACAAAGTATCATTTTAAATTGGGTAAATGAAATGATTTTACCTCTATTATATTTTATATATACAGGAATAAGTTTTCAAAATTATAAAATATGGAATTATAATTAATATGATTTACAATTGTGAAATAGTCTTATATATAAGAAATAAAACTATGTGAGTTATAAATAAAAATGGATTTAATTAAGAATTCGGAAAATTTGAATCCTGTTTATTTTGAAAGTTGTTTTTCAAACTTAAAGAGGTTATATTATTATAAATCTAAATAAGATAAAATAATTTGAATGTATCTTATATAAGTAAAGTAAAATAGCGAAATTATATAAGTAAAAGATTTGTAAATGTGATTTATAAATAAAAAGAATTTATAAAAGAATATAAAGCACTTAATTCACTACTGTTGCTGGAAAATTATGAGGGTGATGACTGTAGCATCATCAGTATCATTTTCAAGTTACTATGTGATGGATTTGCTACCAATAGTAAATTGAAAATTGGAGTTTTTTTTGGTAAACAAATTTGATTTAAAATCCAAGTTAAAATTGATAAATAGAAGTGAAATGAGTTTTGGATTTATAATATGAAATGATAAAGATTTAGCTATGGTAAAGTTGAAATAAATGTGAGTTGGCATAATAAATATATAGATTTGAAATTTAACTATAGGAAAGTTAATAAAGTGAATTAGATTTGAAATTATAAAGAATGAGTTTAGAGAATGGAAGTCTACTCAGGTAGATGTTCACGAAATTATGAATAAATAAGTTGTATAACTTTTAAAATAAGATAAGGTAAGTAAAACCAAATGTTATAATGGTTAAACAATTTTGTTAGCAAAACAAAATATGAATTTGAATAACAGAATGAAATTTGACTTAAGTAAAGTTAAATAAATTGACTTTAGAAATGAAGTTAAGTAGTATAGTGAAAGTAAATGCAAGTAAGAATTAAATGAATATAACTTAAGTGATGTTGAATAAAGTTGATTTGGTATCGAAGTTAATTTATAAAGTGAATTAAATGAACGTTAACTTGAGTTATATAAAAATTCAACTTTAGTTATAAAATGAATTAGTATTAAAAATGTTGTTGTTAAGAAGTTATGAATTGAATAATTGAATAAAAGTCAATTGAATGTTAAACCAATTTGAAATTAAAAGTGTTGAACCAAATTGAGTGAATGTAAAGTGCATTAATTTGGTAATGTTGGATATGTATTGATTGTTAGATGGATGTTAATTGATTGTATAGAAATTCATATGGATTTGAATTAATAAAATTGAAAGCTAAACAATTGAATCCAAATTGGAAGTGAAAGTGAATAAAATAAAATTTAATTTGAATTGGAAGTGAACAAATTGGAATATGAATTAGTGAATGCCAACTAATTGAAAATGAATGAATGAATGAATGTTAGTAAATCCAATGTTAACAGATCAAATGTTATTAAATTGAAAATCAATTCGTTGAATATTAATGAGAAGTGAATGTATATTGATTTGGTATGGATTGGTTGGATAGATATTGGTTTGTTGGATGATAGTTGTTTGATGCTTGGATTTGTTGTTTTTGTTGCATTTGCTATATTGACATATGTCGTTATTGGTATATGTTGTATATTGATATTATTTTCATGTATACATGTTTTCTCATTTGTTTGTTGAGTGTTTAGTAGGTGCGTATGGCACTTACTTCGCTTTTGGAGCTCGCTTTCGCACTATATTAGCCGTATATGCTCGCTAATAATATATAAGGTACATATCTCAAATTACATATCGTACTTTTACACTTTTTTCCCTTCAGGATGCCTCATCCTTGATGATGAGATGTATATTTGTGATATATATATATAGTTATTTTTTCTGGATCGAACCGCGCAATGGAGACTATGGCGAATTTTTTTTGGTAATCTAAGGCGTTAGTAAAATTTTGAGAAATTGAAAAAAAAAATTGGTATTGAGTTATAAAGTTAAATGATATTTGTTGGTTTTGAAAAGATAACTAAGAATGTTTTTGAAAACATAGAAAAGTTTTTATAAGAGTTTAATTAATGCATTTTTGAAAAGTTAATTGATTTTGTGACTTTTTCTTACTTAGTAATTTCGAAGACGAAATTCTTTAAAGTAGGGAAGAATGTAACGACCCAATATTTCAGTCATTTGAAATTCGTATATTTAATTAATTTTAAATATTTAAAGGTTAATTTTATAAGCTGAATGGATTTTATTTCAAATATCTAGATTTAATTGGATAATTAAATTGATAATTTAATATTGGAAATTGGGTAAATAATTGGAAATTGGATTTAAAATGAATAAAAATGATTTACAAAGTTGAATTAAATCATATTTGAATTGGAATGATGTTAAAGAACTTTTAAAATTGAATTAGAAGTTAATTTGTTAAAATTGGATATTTTAATATTTAATTGACGAGTAAAAATAGACATTTTTCAAACAGTCTCGGAATTCGACGAAACCAGTTTCATTGGATCCGTAATGTTATATTATTGTAAGATTTCAAATTTCGTGTCAATCAGATTTACGGTTTGTCCGGGGCAAGCTAAAACGCATAGAAATCTGTTTGAGTTAATTTTAAATTTAAATAATTCAATTCGAAAACCTATCTTCCAAATATGATCGAATTGGCTTCCGATATATATATTCATTTGTGTTCGGAATATGGCTAAAACATTATGATCGGCAGGCGGCACGTTTCATTTGGTGTTCGAAAAAATTTCGGATGAATAGTGCACTAATATTTTCTATAAAAGCCCTTCATTTTTTCCATTTTTCACAAAACTTAGGGTTAGAAACCCTAGCCGCCACCATCATTTTAATGGCCGAAAGTTTCCAAACTTCTCGCCTTAATCTCTTCTAATCCATTAATCAATTCAAGAAAAACTTAACTACAAAAACGAAGAGAATCACGAGATCTTTCAATCCATACGGGCATGATCGTGATTGACGCAACGATGAAGGAGAAAAATGGCCACGTTAGTCTAGGCTATGGGTTTGGTTTTCTCGGCCTACGTGCAACCGAGTTCAACGTCATCACGGCCAATGGTGGCTCTCGTGTTGGGCTTCGAAACCCTTGTCTCCGATCGTCTTCAATTGGCTCGAGGAGGTGGTGAAAATTTGTTGAAAATGGCGGCCGAGTGGCTTTTGCGTGGCAACCTGGGTAGGGAGGAAGAAGAAGGGCATGGCCCTGATGTGGAGTTTGAAAAATCGACGGCTGTGATGATGGGAAGGTTAAAAATATAAAAGAAAATTGTAAATATTTATATATTAAATTCGTTCAAACTTTAAAACACCATAACTTTTTCATACGATGTCTGTTTCGCACAAAACGAATTGCATTGGGTTAATATGAACGAATATCATGTGATGGAGCTTGTTTGGAGTTGATTAGGGATAGTGTGAATTTTGGGTAAAATTAAACGTGCGTTTAATTTTATTCGGAATAAAGCACTGAAACTGCGATTGGAATCAATGTGAGTACAACTCACTCTTTCTGACTCACTGATATTTTTATATAAGTGAGAAATAATTTATTATATAATGATTGATGATTGTTTGGTTGATATATGATATATTCTTTGGTATTTGGATATATACCTTCCTAGTGGAGCAGATGGCCCTATACGTTCCCGTGTATGAGCGGATGACACTTTGTACGCGCGTCTTCCTTGAAGCGGACATTGTAGACATGTTCTAATATGTATATTTGTTGCAGGTGCCAGGTTGGAGGGATCCAACTGGATTCCTTACCAGTATTGATTTTTTACAGATATTGTTATATATTGTGTTATATGATATATGGTGTTTTGGATGCCGTGATTGATGTATTTTGTGTTGTTGCAGCATTGGGACTATTTTTGATAAATTAAAAATGTTGAAGTGATGATTTCCAAATTTAAAAGGATTTTAAAGTGATTTTGGAAATAAACATTTTATTGATTTTTGAATTGTTAAGGGAATTGATTTATTTTAAATGAATAAATGTTATAATTCTTATGTTATAAAAATTATGATTTTTGTGAAATATAATCAGAATGTGATTTTTGAAGTTATATAAGTCTTAATAATGATTTGTAAATTATTAAAAGAATAATTTATTTAAATCGAGATTTTTTATTATTATATATGGTTTTATATATTAGATTTATAAAATTGAATTTTTATAAATCGGAATGAAGGAATTATAAAGGAGTTTTATAAGTGTTAAAATGAAGTTATAAATGAATCTTATAAGTGATTAAGATTGGTGAATTTGTGAAGTTATAAAAGAATGAAAATTGTAAATACATAATTTATAACGAATTAACTTATAAATTGGATTTTTGGTATATAATTGAGTTATAAATGGAATTGGTTAATAAAGGAATTTTGTGTATTGAAGTTTTTATAAAATAAAAATGCGAATTTATAATCATTGTTTATAAACCCGAAATTAATTGAATTTGATAAGTAAATATGAAAGCTTATTAAAGGAGATATATCCACGATTTTGGATAGTGGATAATCCTTTAATTAAAGGTGTAGAAGTATTGAATTTGGATAAGGGAACTATGTTCACGATTTTGGACAGTGAATAATAAATTAAAGAAATGTTTTGGGAAGTAATATTTTAAATGGAATAAAATGTCTTAAAGATGTCTTAAAATGTGTTAAGTGTCGATGTGACGCCCCAACTATATACCCACGCTAGCCAAGGACAATACGGGGTAATGCCGTCAACTAGCACGGAGAATAAGCCTGTTGAGGAGCGACCATCCGTGTAATTTCTTTGTGCGAGCTCCGATATGCCAGATAAAATATAACATGCATTTCATCTTAAGAGGAAATCCGACATACGGACGCAAACTCAAAGCTACTACACAGTGGCTATATATAATCTTCGGAAAAAATATAGAAATAAACATAACATAAATCAGTCACAGGCAATTCATATCACAAAGGCGGAAATAGATATGAATATTACACATAAAAGTGTATATCAGAGTAGTGGTCAAATAAGATCCACAACATCACAAAAGAATAGATACAAGTGCTAGACAAAAGAATATGTATACATCAAGGAGTCTATTTCTCAAATGCATACAACAAAAACTACTAGACTAGAGTAGTTAGCCAAAAGATCAGATGATGGTCCGATAAGGAATCAAGCAGAAGCACCTGTAAAATCTCAGTCTGACCCGAGTATTATTTAAGAAGAAAATAATAAATGGATCAGTCTAGCTATAATTATCATATAAAATGAGATATAAGAAGAGATGTAGCAAAAACGTATGATAACCAAAAATGTCATACTGCGACAAGTATACATAGAAATATCAACAAAGGAAAATCATACAAATATCTCAAGGATCTCATAGCACCAAAAAGAATATCATATTCTTTATTTCATTCACCAAGCCACAGAAATGACATACATATCAAGGCCAATCGTAAAAGTTGGTGAAACATAAATTCCAGAAATCAACACAAGAAATCCAGAAATCAAATAATTCAGAGCATCGACGTCGTACAGCGTGACGTCTGATGATCCAGAAACACAATAGAAAGGAACAACGACGTCATACAGCGTGACGCCCGATGAACCAAAGCACAATAAAAGGGAACAACGACGTCGTGCAGCGTGACGCCCGTTGAACCAAAGCACAATAAAAGGGAACAACGACGTCGTACAACATGACATCCGATGAACCAAAGCACAATAAAAGGGAACAACGACGTCGTACAGCGTGACATCCGATGAACCAAAGCATAATAAAATGGGAACAACGACGTCGTACGGCGTGACATCCGATGAACCAAAGCACAATAAAAGGGAACAACGACGTCGTGCAGCGTGACATCCGATGAACCAAAGCACAATAAAAGAGAACAACGACGACGTACAGCGTGACATCCGATGAACCAAAGCACAATAAAAGGGAACAACGACGTCGTACAGCGTGACATCCGATGAACCAAAGCACAATAAAAGGGAACAACGACGTCGTATAGCGTGACATCCGATGAACCAAAGCACAATAAATGGGAACAACGACGTCGTACAGCGTGACATCCGATGAACCAAAGCACAATAAAAGGGAACAACGACGTCGTACAGCGTGACATCCGATGAACCAAAGCACAATAAAAAGGGAACAACGACGTCGTACAGCGTGACATCCGATGAA
Source organism: Allium cepa (assembly GCA_030765085.1). Classification (NCBI taxonomy): domain Eukaryota; kingdom Viridiplantae; phylum Streptophyta; class Magnoliopsida; order Asparagales; family Amaryllidaceae; genus Allium; species Allium cepa. Next base: position 378,068,228 of record CM060931.1, read on the forward strand.
CCAAAGCACAATAAAAGGGAACAACGACGTCGTACAGCGTGACATCCGATGAACCAAATCAAAAAGACATCGCACAATGCTAGTCCTAAACATAAAATGGTCGTCATGATCAAAGAGAAGTGTCAATTACAGTAAGCTAGTAAATATATGATCTTAGCTTCATGTCCCATAACCACTAGCTTAACTTAAATATTTACGAACAAATTGTAGATCTCCACTAGAAAATTGTCACAAGAGATTCAATCGAACAAGTCCAAAAATTAATCGATGAAGTAAACGCAAACGTTTCATACCACTTGTTTTACTAAGTCGTTTAATTAGATTTCTCATACGAGTGAGGTAAAGGTTTGTATATACTAATAGATTGGAAATCGGTTTGAGAAAACGAGCTTTATAATAAAATAGTGTTGAAATCATTTGAAGAAAGAGTTTTGATATTTACTATTAGTATTGAAACCTTTATATTTTTAAAGTGACAAATCATAGAAAGGATTGTAGAAACAATCAATCATCAAAATTCACATTCGAAGACGTGAATAAAATCCAAAGAAAACGATTACGGAATCTATCGAAATGGATATTCCCAAAAATCACGAAGAAAATGTCATCAAAGTCGATAATAAGTGATAATAACAAAAGGAAATCAACGCGAATCGATTAAAGTTGGAATTCTCAAACGAATAGGCAAATAGGCAAAAAGAGTGCAGATTCAGACGTTTGAAATTAAGGATTCAGACGTCTGAATCTGGAAAATAAAATATTTTCCAGAATAAAATTCAGACGTCTGAATCCTTAAATTCAGACGTCTGAAATATGCACTTTTTAGCCTATTTCCTTTTTGGTTCCAAACGAACCAATTCAGACGTCTGAAATCATATATTCAGACGTCTGAATCTGGGAATTGAAATCTTCCGCGAATAACATTCAGACATCTGAATACTACGTTTCAGACGTCTGAAACTGGGGTTCAGGGCATTCCCTGAAACTAGGCCAAAAATGGCCAAATGGATACCGGAAGCGATCGATCGAGCGACAATGACTAAGGATTTACGCCAAGCGACAACCCAGCCTTAACGGCTCTTCGATATCCTCAAATATCTATGTCCAAATATCCATAAAAGGATTTTAATAGATTTTGATTTCAAAACATTAAAAATTGGAATACACACCAAATCAATCCAAACTAAAATCAATTGCACAAGAATAAGTGTTAGGAATTCATACCTAACAATCGAAGATAATTATAGACAAAGATGTGAGATAAAAATCTCACCTTTGAACCCAAATCAATGAAGAAGAAGTTTGAAAACAAAGGAGGATCAAACACTCTTCAATACCAACTCAAGAAGCTTGATTCTAAGCTTAAATGACAAATATTTCCCAAATTAGGTTTAGGAAATTTCTGAAATTGGAAGGAGAATGAGTTGGAGAAGAAGAAGGAGATGCTTACCAATGGGTTCTCTTGAATTTGGAGCTAGAAGTTGGATTTTCTAATGAAGACTAGGGCTTGGAGTTTTAATTTCCTCTTCTTTCCCCCATTTTTGCTTTAGCTTGAAGTGTTAGGAATATGAAATGAAGTAATGAAGAGTTGGAGTGGAGCTAGAGTCTTAAGATGGAACATTGGGCTGAAACCCAAACTCAAACCCAAAGTGAAAAAGTAGAAAAACTTTACTAACTCCAGACATATTGAAGCTTATACTCAAAAAGGTTGCAAACGGCATTTTAAACTCAATGGAAGTGGTCCCGAGTCCTAATTCGACCATATGCAAAAAGTAGCTTTTCGGACTAAATTCTGAGTATCGATAAAATATTTAAATATACAATCGATAAATATGCGGGTTGTTACAGACTCCCCTCCTTAAAGAAATTGCGTCCTCGCAATACTTAAGAAGAAAATAAAGAGTAACAACCATAAAAGCATACCAACACAAAATAAATTTGAAATAGGAAGTTCACCATAAAGAGCATGAAAGAGTAAGCCGGAACGGGATCGCTCGGTGAATTCTCAGGATTCCCAAGAGCAATCCTTAGGATCTGAGAACCATTGAACTTTCACAAGAAGAACATCTTTATTCCGAAGGCGCTCAACCTCCGAAGTAATTATGCGAATGGAATGTTGCTCATAAGTCAAAACTGGTGAGACTTCAATTTCATCAATAACCCCGGGCTCAAGAATAAAAATAGGAAACCTAAAAGCATTTCCATAGTTAAAAGACGCAGAAAACGTCAAGAATAGCAGAAAATTGAGCCAGTGCAATGGCGTAGCATAAAAATGGTACGCCCGAGAAATGAGGAACTCGAATAATTTGGAACAACGGCGTAGAACAATAACGGTACGCTAGATGATCCAAAGCTCGAATAATTTCGAAACACCGACATAGTACAAAAATGGTACGTCCAATGATCCGAAATTCAAATAATTCGGAACACCGATGTAGTACAAAAACGGTACGTCCAATGAACCGAACACCATAAAAGAACATCTGACGCTAGTCCATAAAAGAAATGGGATAAAGCTCAATAAAATGAAGTATATCAAAATGTCCGATGAACTTGCTAAAAAGATAATTCCATTCAAACATCATCAAAGAATCAACCACTTGTTGCTTACGACTAAGCGCATTTGGCAACACGATTTCCCTTCCGGGAATAAAAGGAATATCAAGATCATAAGATGTAAGGAACCCAAGCCAATACGAAGTTCCTTATGAGAAAATAAATATTCCAAAGATTTATGATCGAGGTGGAGAACAAATTTCTCCCCCAAAAATGATGATGCCAAACTCTAAAAGAAAAAACAATAGCCGCGAGCACTAGATCATGAATGGCATACCTAGTCTCGATCGGCTATAACGATTTAGAAGCACAAGTGATAGCACGTTCTCATTTGCAAGAGAGCGGCATCCACACCAATATGATTAGCATTGGTACAAAAGATAAAGTCTTGGTTCCCCACGGGAATCACAAGAATAAGAGTATCGAAAAGAAAGAACTTCTTTTAAATAATTTTCTTTCCCGAAAAGATAAAACTTTCAAAATCACAATTATCTCAATGTAATAATCTTTCTAGAAAAATTTACATTTTTACAAGTCAATATATCGTGTCTGGCTGTCTCATCTAAGCGTTTAGGAAATTCCTATCGATAACGTTGATCAAGCGCATCGACCAAAATTCTTAAAACACTAAATGGGCAATACAATCACAAAATCATCTTCTATAAAATAAACATGTTTCTAAAAACCTTTAAAATTCTCTTTGTTCGTTTTTAGGAACAAAAATCCCATTTATACTTATAACTAAATCTTATGAAAAAGATCTGCAAAATTTTAAATTGTTGTTTTCATCCAAAATCAATATATATAAGAATGGTCTCATCGAAATATTTATAGAATATTCGATTTATAAAATGGATGAAATAAGCTGGACAAACTGAATGACAAAATAAGTCATTCATAAGAATCGTAACGAGTGCGGAATGCGGTAAGTGGAATGCGAGCTCCCGTGACTCGTAGCCAAATGAAAATCGGTGGCAAGATCAAACTAGAAAGACCTTAACACCACACAAAAGATTTCTTAGGTGATAATTCTAAGACAAACTCATAAATACCGAAAAAGTTTCACAAATTATTTAGATAAGAGAAATAACACTTTTCTCATCTTGAGGGCTTAAAGAATAAAATGATGCCTTCAAAAATTTGAAATAGAAATAGAAATCTGCTTAACAGATAGAAAATGTCGAAGATGAATAGTCCACACGGAAAATAGGATATGGGCTTCACAACGATTGAGCCAATCCTTACAAAAATCAATTCTGAAGCCTAAGTAAATATCGGCTCGGAAAGAAAAATCACATAAAATAGTTTTCGACATCAATAGAAAATTGAATGTTGCGGATCCACCATCCGGATTCGCAACTCTCAAAGAAGTCATCAAGCCCAAAATATTTTCAAAGAAAAAGAATCAACAAGTTCTTTTGATATAAAATAGCGAGAGGGAACCCATATAAAAAAGAACTCAAATAAGAAGATCACGAAATAAAATAATGCCATCAAGGATTGAGTGAAAATTACCTTGACCAAGAGAAGTGTCACTAGGAGTTTGCACAATATTCAGCTCTCCCTCTCTCCTACTTTGAAGAATGGGACATGTAGATATAAGATGACCCAAACTTTTGCAATAACGGCTAAAGAGAGGTTTCGGGCACTCCCTTGCATAGTGGTCCGTGGAACCACAATTGTAGCATCGTCCACGGCTAGAGGTAGGAGTCTTTGCTACCGGAGTTTGTTGCTTCCCTTTCTTGATGGGATTGGGGCCTTTGAATATAATAGGCCTCTTCATGTTGTTGTTAAAGTTCTATTTGGCACGCACAACTTCAATATCACTTTCTCTATCGGCCTCTTCAAGACGAAGAGCGATATCAATAAGCTGATCAAATGAAACTTCTAGTTTCAGAAGTAATGGCATCTTGAGGTTCTTATTCAACCCACAGATGAACCTCTGATTTTTCTTCATAGGGGTATTAATATACTCAACCCCGTATTTAGAAAGAGATTCGAAAGATGCGACATAGTCTGTCACAGAAGATTCACCTTGAACAAGGTCTATGAAACGCCGGGCTAAAGTTACTTTTTCAGCTTTCGGCACAAATTTCAATTCGAATCTTTCCCGGAATTGCTCCCAAGTAAGATCTGCTTCGATAATCTCCGAAGTTAAGAGCTCATACCAATCTAACGCTCTTTCTTGGAGCATGCTAGAAGCCACTTGGACTCGATGAAGATCAATAAGATTCATGCGAGTAAAGATGCGATCGCATGACTTGAGCCAAGCTTGAATTTCTATAACACTCTCGGATCCCCTGAATGGCCTTCCACCAAAATCGGTGTAGTCTCTGCACAAGCGTGCAAAACCGGATCTAGGATGAGTAGGCTCTGGAATGGGTCCGGCTGCTTGAGCGTTCTTTACTAGATCAAGAAGTTGCTGGGCAGACATAATACTCCATCCTGAGGAGTAGCACTAGAATGACCGGCGCTGGGACGGCCTGGTCTAACTATTTCTCTTCTTTAAGAAAGAAAGAAAGAAGAGGAAAAGGTTATTCTCAAAATAAATATCAAGCAATATTGATAGATAAAACAAGTAATCATAAAGAAAATAGGATGAATCGGTAAGAAGACTTGAATTAAATCCTAAGGCACGACTCTTAAAAAAGACTTAGGACATGATCCTTGTTAATTTATTCTACATTGTTCCGAAGTTTGGCTCCGATACCATGCTGTGACGCCTCACCTCTATACCCACGCTAGCCAAGGACACTACGGGGTAATGCCGTCAACTAGCACGGAGAATAAGGCTGTTGAGGAGCGACCATCCGTGTAATTGCTTTGTGCGAGCACTGATATGCTAGATAAAATATAACATGCATTTCATCTCAAGAGGAAATCCGACATACCGACGCAAACTCAAAGCTACTACAAAGTGGCTATATATAATCTTCGGAAACAAATATAGAAATAAACATAACACAAATCAGTCACAGGCAATTCATATCACAAAGGCGGAAATAGATATGAATATTACACATAAAAGTGTATATCAGAGTAGTGGTCAAATAAGATCCACAACATCACAAAAGAATAGATACAAGTGCTAGACAAAAGAATATGTATACCTCAAGGAGTCTATTTCTCAAATGCATACAACAAAAACTACTAGACTAGAGTAGTTAGCCAAAAGATCAGATGATGGTCCGATAAGGAATCAAGCAGAAGCACCTGTAAAATCTCAGTCTGACCCGAGTATTATTTAAGAAGAAAATAATAAACAGATCAGTCTAGCTATAATTATCATATAAAATGAGATATAAGAAGAGATGTAGTAAAAACGTATGATAACCAAAAATGTCATACTGCGACAAGTATACATAGAAATATCAACAAAGGAAAATCATACAAATATCTCAAGGATCTCATAGCACCAAAAAGAATATCATATTCTTTATTTCATTCACCAAGCCATAGAAATGACATACATATCAAGGCCAATCGTAAAAGTTGGTGAAACATAAATTCCAGAAATCAACACAAGAAATCCAGAAATCAAATAATTCGGAGCATCGACGTCGTATAGCGTGACGTCCAATGATCCAGAAACACAATAGAAAGGAACAACGACGTCATACAGCGTGACGCCCGATGAACCAAAGCACAATAAAAGGGAACAACGACGTCGTACAGCGTGACGCCCGATGAACCAAAGCACAATAAAAGGGAACAACGACTTCGTACAGCGTGAAATCCGACGAACCAAAGCACAATTAAAGAGAACAACGACGTCGTACAGTGTGACATCCGATGAACCAAAGCACAATAAAAGGGAACAACGACGTCGTACAGCGTGACATCCGATGAACCAAAGCACAATAGAAGGGAACAACGACGTCGTACAGCGTGATATCCGATGAACCAAAGCACAATAAAAAGGGAACAACGACGTCGTACAGCGTGACATCCGATGAACCAAAGCACAATAAAAGGGAACAACGACGTCGTACAGCGTGACATCCGATGAACCAAATCAAAAAGACATCGCACAATGCTAGTCCTAAACATAAAATGATCGTCATGATCAAAGAGAAGTGTCAATTACAGTACGCTTGTAAATATACGATCTTAGCTTCATGTCCCATAACCACTAGCTTAACTTAAATATTTACGAACAAATTGTAGATCTCCACTAGAAAATTGTCACAAGAGATTCAATCGAACAAGTCCAAAAATTAACCGACGAAGTAAACGCAAGCGTTTCATACCACTTGTTTTACTAAGTCGTTTAATTAGATTTCTCATACGAGTGAGGTAAAGGTTTGTATATACTAATAGATTGGAAATCGGTTTGAGAAAACGAGCTTTATAATAAAATAGTGTTGAAATCATTTGAAGAAAGAGTTTTGATATTTACTACTAGTATTGAAACCTTTATAATTTTTAAGTGACAAATCATAGAAAGGATTGTAGAAACAATCAATCATCAAAATTCACATTCGAAGACGTGAATAAAATCCAAAGAAATCGATTACGGAATCTATCGAAATGGATATTCCCAAAAATCACGAAGAAAATGTCATCAAAGTCGATAATAAGTGATAATAACAAAAGGGAATCAACGCGAATCGATTAAAGTTGGAATTCTCAAACGAATAGGCAAATAGGCAAAAAGAGTGCAGATTCAGACGTCTGAAATCAAGGATTTAGACGTCTGAATCTGGAAAATAAAATATTTTCTAGAACAGAATTCAGACGTCTGAATCCTTGAATTCAGACATCTGAAATAGGCACTTTTTAGCCTATTTCCTTTCTGGTTCCAAACAAACCAATTCAGACGTCTGAAATCATATATTCAGACGTCTGAATCTGGGAACTGAAATCTTCCCAGAATAATATTCAGACGTCTGAATACTACGTTTCTTACGTCTGAATACTACGTTTCTGGCGTCTGAATACTACGTTTCAAATGTCTGAAACTGGGGTTTAGGGCATTCCCTGAACCTAGACCAAAAATGGCCAAATGGATACCGGAAGCGATCGATCGAGCGACAACGACTAAGGATTTACGCCAAGCGACAACCCAGCCTTAACGGCTCTTCGATACGCCTCAAATATCAATGTCCAAATATCCATAAAAGGATTTTCATAGATTTTGATTTCAAAACATTAAAAATTGGAATACACACCAAATCAATGCAAACCAAAATCAATTGCACAAGAATAAGTGTTAGGAATTCATACCTAACAATCGAAGATAATTATAGACAAAGATGTGAGATAAAAATCTCACCTTTGAACCCAAATCAATGAAGAAGAAGCTTGAAAACAAAGGAGGATCAACCACTCTTCAATCCCAACTCAAGAAGCTTGATTCTAAGCTTAAAAGAGAAATATTTCCCAAATTAGGTTTAGGAAATTTCTAAAATTGGAAGGAGAATGAGTTGGAGAAGAAGAAGGAGATGCTTACCAATGGGTTCTCTTGAATTTGGAGCTATAAGTTGGATTTGCTAATGAAGACTAGCGCTTGGAGTTTTAATTTCCTCTTCTTTCCCCCATTTTTGCTTTAGCTTGAAGTGTTAGGAATATGAAATGAAGTAATGAAGAGTTGGAGTGGAGCTAGAGTCTTAAGATGGAACATTGGGCTGAAACCCAAACCCAAATCCAAAGTGAAAAAGTAGAAAAACTTTACTAACTCCAAACATATCGAAGCTTATACTAAAAAAGATTGCAAACGACATTTTGAACTCAATGGAAGTGGTCCCGAGTCCTAATTCGACCGTATGCAAAAGGTAGCTTTTCGGACTAAATTTCGAGTATCAATAAAATATTTAAATAAAATATTTAAATATACAATCGATAAATATGCGGGTTGTTACAGTCGAAACCATAGATTTCAACATTCATTGTTGAAATAGATGTTTTCGAAAAGTATAAGGAAATGATGGACTATAACACTGTTGCTATAGTAAATGATTTTCGAAAGGAAATGTTTTTGTATAGCATTGGGATTTATATATATATATATCTTATTTTCGAATCCCTGTACTAGTGATTTTGGGTTGTCGTAGCGATGTTTTACGCAGCATTTGTTTTGACCCAAATAAATGTGTTTAAAAGAATCTTTTCCTTAAAGAATAAAATATATACTTAATCATGAATTAAGTATATGCAATATTTTCTAAATGTTGAAAATAAATTGATTTGTGAATTACTTATTATTATATAAGTATTTGGAAATGTTTTCCAATATAGAAGTTGAAATGATTTTGAGAATGTATCATTTTAAAGATACATTGAAGTGAATATTTGGCAAGTGGTTTAATTAATAAAAGATTAATTAAGAAGGCCCAGTGATTGTATATGATGCTAAATATTTGTTTGTTTGTTTTGATAGTTAAATAACCAACTATCAAACTTGGCCAAATTTTAGTTCCTCGACTTGTTGTGGGAACTATTTAGTCATACACTTAGTACGTAGCCTTCTGTATAAGCTTAATTATCATTTGTGTTGAGCATGTTGATTCGTATAGTGCAAAATATTACTCCAATCTATCGAGCTTCCTTCTTGTCCCGAAGGATAGCAATTTAAAAGTTGGAGACGCGATAAGTCTATGAGACTTAGCTGCTATGTGAGGTTGGGAAACGCTTTTGCGTTGTTGGTGCGAAGAGACCGGGATCAGATTTATCTGAAAACCGCTTTGGACCAACGTATATGCCACGATTGTGCAGGCTGCTTGTGATGATATCGATATTCCGGATTTTCATAATGGGGGACTGCTTGTTGATCGATTTGGTTAAAATTCCAATATACATCCAGTAGTCGTGGTCTCTTCATTTATGAAATATCCCATGCGAGGATTATTCGCTACTAATCCTAGGGATTTCCCGAAAGGATGTGGCAGGAAAGTACCTTCGGTTTGTCCTGTTCCTGGACAACTTGTATGGATGTTTGTCTGACATTGCATTTCTATAGATTACGTAAATTGGTTTTTACAAACGCGCATCAGTGGTGGCGGAGAAGGCAACTTCTCTTAGCTTAACACCCTCCTTAAGACATATGAGCTTAAGGGTTCTATTTTTGTGGAAGGTAATTAGTAGTTAACGGAATTGGCCGTGTGGCATTCTAAGTGATGTGATATGTGATTGTGAAAGGTAATCGTTACCTCATCAGGCCTCATCAGCCGAAAATGACCAAAACAAGGTTAGATGCAGCAAGGCTAAGTAGGTCATTCCCATTAGGATATGATCATCCTCTTCAAGATATATCTTTGCACGCTACGATGTCGTGTATCTGATTGTTATGGTTTGTATGCTATGAGGGCCCTCGGTAAAGGTCGGTAACGACTGAAGGATGATATATTCGGCACCATCTTGTTATAGAGGTGGGCCGGTCTTGTGTTTGTAGAGGATCCTTTGTGTTGGTCCTCGATACATTCTTCTAGAGATGTACTGCAAGAAGGTAGTCCCTTCACCTGGTCATTTGTATGGAAATCCAAAACCCACTACGAGCTGCGATTTTGTTTGTAAAGGTGTAATGAATAGCCTCGAAATACTATATGGGTGACCATTTCGACTATGATTAATATTATTTGTATATACCAGACACTAGTATTATAAAAGAGGATTTGATATGAAAGAAATGTTTCAGTTATCGTAAGGTAAAAACATGTCCGTGTTTATTTGTGGACTTGTCTACGAGATACTTTTGTTTTGATAAAGGAAAATTTTGATAATTTAATAAATTCATTTGAGTGTGTTTCTCACACTGGTTTACCAGACTGATCTGGGCGTTCTTCCCTTTCAATGTTCAGGTCGGACCGAGTATATTTACAGGTTTAGATTGTTGCTTTTGGAGCTTCAGTAGGCGAGCTGGAGATCTTCATTTCGTATGCGCATATCTGTTTTGATTATTGATTATCTACCGCATTGCTTTTTATTTTCTGTTTATATTATGGCCATTGTGAGGACAGGTTGCTATAACTGTTCAGGCTGATAACTATTGATTGATTGTTGAACTCTGATTGATGTGTGTATATATACAGTTTCTGTTTTGTAAAGATCATTGATATGATATTATATATTTTCCGCTGCGATGTGAGATTCTGTATTGTTCTGATTAGTTCTATCTTCTCTCTTTCTTCTCTTCTATTCTTCTCTCTTCTTTTCTTTCTCTTGACTTTCCGTCGGTCTGTGCTTTTTGGGTCGGACATGTGTGGATTATTGTCGATTTAAAGGGTACACATTTTTGGGTCGTTACACGAAGTCGAGAAACAAAATAAAAATGTAAAATTCGAAAAAATGGTATTTGCATATTGCAATATGCATTTGAGAGTATGACATGCTAAACGTTAACAAACAACCGATCAACTTATTGACCTAGATTACATCTTTTATGAGGAGGATCCACTAGTAGAATGGACTAGAGAATTTGAAAAATCCATTGCTTGATGATAGATTTGACAATCCTTGGTCATATAATGATAATGTATCTGGACAAAAAAATAAAAGATCAAAATCGTGAAAATAGTAGTTCATCAAATGATAATTCAGGTAATGATGGTGGTCATGGTATTGGTTCTAGTGATTATAGTGTTTATTCCGCTTCTAGTGATTTTCAAAGACCTATCCAAAATTATTCTCATAGAGATGCATATGAGTATATTAGATGAAGAGATAGAAATTTTAACATTGGACATGAAGATCAACGTAGTTGTGATGTCACACACATAATGTTCCTAGTTATATGTATTCTATGGTTGACTATACTGGAGGTTGTTCATATTATGGAGTAAATCAAACAAATAGCAACGAAACGTCAAGTAGCCAAGTTGAGTCCTTACCATTTGATACTATAATGACGACATTTTCAAATTCAAATCAAATGCAACATTATGCTTTTCTACCATATTATAATCTTACTGAAAATGAAGAAAATGATGATCACAGTTCATATGATGCTCTTAGAAATAATATTTAGTGTTAAATTCTTTTTTGTATGTTTTGTATCCTTTACTAATTTGAATGTTTTGCTATAATTTAGTATTAGAATCGAACATTTGTCGGTGTGAAGATCCGCCTTTTCGACCCCTAAATGTCCACACTTATACATCCATGATGTTCATTTACCGAGCACTCAAGCGTCAAAAAGATGAATTGTTAGGGTCAAATAAAAGAAAAAAATAGAACATGGAAGAGGAGAACACAATATCGGAATCTCCTGATGGAATGATCACATATGATATCAAAAGATAATACAAACTCTCACTCTAAGATACAATGCATTTTATAGTTATAATCATAAGTACTATCATCAGCCTAGATAATTACAACAACTTGTCCTTACATATGTTGATACATTATATACCGTAATGTAGTGGAAATAAGAATACTACGATTCGTGAATAAAAGCATCCAGCTCATCTCCAGAAGCTCCAAAAAATATCAATGAAAATCTGCATTCCTCAGACGACTCAGAAGGGAATCCATGGAAACAAGGGAAATATAAATCATGAGTCATACATAAGTCTGGTGTGAGAAATTCAAGAAATATGTGTGGCATATAACCACATCTTCTGTGACCTCATGAAATACCATAACAATTATCCCCCACAAAGAGCCAACCATATGTCAAGTACATCTCGATATAATTAATAATGTCTATGGTGTAGAATATAAGTAAGCAGTAATTGTGGCTCATGTACACCACAACAATAACTAGGATACAATCAAGGACCGCTAAGACGCATTCGCGTAATCGTATAGGATTCTGTGAAGGTTCCTTCAGTACATCGAGAATGGTCCTCCTGCACAAGGATCGGAGATATTCTTTCGATCATTGTATATCTCTAGATATAATATACCATAAGGTAAGCCATATCTGGTTAACGCTAAGATGTTAACCGAAAATCATCAACTCTTGCTAGCAATATCAATAGGATCTCTTGATTTAGAGCTGATATACCCTGTTTAGGCTCACAAAACCCTTTATGGCTAGGCATCCTACTCTGGTTTTAGTCATTTCTGATGTCGAGGCACCGTTTGGCATCTCTCACACGAATCTTATCACTCAAACAAATCATAAATCCCTAAATGGATTACATTTTCACGAACAGTTCATGAATCACCACATGGGTTCGAGCATCTCGAACAGATCTTGAATCTCCATATAGATTCCTGCATAAGTCCTTCGACGAATGCTAGCACTGTCCTCTCTCTTGGAATAATCCTCGGGATAGACAGCCCCACATGATAGGATCATTCAAAATGTTAATGCTAACTTCTTCCTTGGACTTAACTTAGAATAGATAGTTCAACTTTATAACATTTCACTTCACAATTGATTCCAGAACATAGATCGCATACAAGGTTTTGAAGTGGTTATGTTATCTCATAAATACATTTCCCCTGCTTATTTGACATTCTAAAACCAATCTATGAATTTTTGGTAATTCCGGTTATTTTAGAAATAAATAGATAATACATAAGGGTGGAGTTCATCTCCTATATGGATAGATTTTCGTATCTTTTGTCCTAGAAGTGCAAGACGAGTTTATACGTACAGTATAGCTTCTCCTAAGATAATTGTACCTTATACCTCTCATGTTTCTCTAGATATTTCCTAAGTTATTTTGGTCAGTTTTGATATTCGACTAATTGTCTATCAAGTACAAGATATATGATCGTAAATGAAAAACAAGTTTCTTATATTTTCCATAAACGAATAAACACACAAAGCACAATCAAGTCTCACAAAGCATGATTTAGTCACATAAGCGACTTCTAATCTCCTTTTTGTTTAATTAGTACTTCTTATTAATTAGAACATCTTTTATTAGTAAAACTTCTTTTATCTAATAAAACTTAGTTTATCAATCACTACTATTTATTTGCACTCTTTCAATACTTCAAAAAGTATTCATATACTTATCTCAATTGGTATAAATATATTCACAAATCATTAATAATATTTTTTACTTTGAACCTTTACTTTTTCTATCTTTTCCAAAAGATTCCATACTTATAATTTCCTTTAAAATATCCATTTTAAGGATCTAAGCACTTTTACAAATCCATTCAAAATGTTTAAAGCTAATGCTACTTAAACATTTTCACTAAAACCCAAAACCATTTCACTTATGCTTATCTTTAGAAATTATTTTAAAGATCTATTTATATTCATATATATATATATATATATATATATATTTATATATATATATATAAAATCAAAGAGGGTTAAAGACATATATCGTTAACAAATTTTTACAACAACCCCAAAACCATTTTTACACCTGTTACTATCTTTAAAAACATTATTCAAGGATCTAAGTTAAAATTCGGTCAAGTTTGGTATTTAGGTAGTTAACTATCAAGTTTCTAAAGACTTACTTTTATGGAAATCAAATTTCGTATACTAATACGTTTTTGACATTCCAAATTATACTATCCCTCATTCAAGAGTGAAGCAGATAAGTTAGAGCAATGGTTGCATATCAAAGCCTTGCCTAGACACTTCATTCTTGATTCTCATAGACAGAAAAGTCTACTTAGTCGGATTTTAGTGCTAAGTACATAATTTCCATCAACAAGTAAGTAAACGACATGATTAACACATTTTCGATATGCCCGACTTAACTATTCCTTAGTCAAGAGTGAAGCCAGGAGGTTAGAGCACTGTTGTTTCTATCCTCACTCGAACATTCATCTTAACAGTCAAATATATGTCTACTTCGTCGACTTCTAGTGTTAAGAAAAGTTAATTACCTTCCAAACAAGTAATTTAAGAAACGTAACGACCCATAAATTTTAATGGTTTTATAACGTAATTAACTGAAAATTTTCCTCGAAATTTAATTATAAAAAGCAATGAAAAATTAATATTTGAAGCACGTCTATTTTAACATAACAATTTGTACAATTTTATTGGAAAATATGAAAGTAAATTTTGTTGTGTAACTTTCAATTTCAAATTCAGTTAATTTAATGAAAATTAAATATTTTTGAAATCTGAATATTTTTATATAATATAAGAATGCAAATCATTTTCTGAGTGAGACATCGTCATTCGTTTCGTCAAATTTGGACTGCTACGACTCCGTTTATCTTATTTATAGCGTTTTAGCAATATTTTTGGCAGCGAATATTGACTTTTGATATGATGATTGTATTGCTGATATCTGCATACTGTTCTATTTGTCTCGTCGTGCTGATTTCCACATTGTATTTATTCGTGCATTTCATAGTTCGATACTCGGCGAAATCAGTAAAACAGTGAACCGTATCGATACCGGTTTTGAATCTTTTGATTTACTACGTCCTTTCAATTTACAACCATGAGGAATCTAACGGCCACAGCTTCTTAGTATTCCAAGAATGCAACCCTATGACTATCACAATTCCCATTGTTTAATATTTGATTGGTCCATTCATTTTCTTGTCTCTTCCTTTGCCCTCTGTTCTGTTATTTCATTGGAAGGAAAAAACGGTTTATATTTAAGTTCTCGTTCATTTTGCCTGAAGCTATCCTTCTAGCTCATCACTTTTATTTCCACCTTAAATCCAAGTTTGCTTGCATATTTTATTTTGAGATGGCTGTTCATCTTTTTTTCACGCTCTCACGCAAATCGCTCCAGCCCGAACCATGCTATGCTCGCCCTGACACCTTCGCCCGATCAACTCTCCTACCGTCCTTCCCTTGAAAACCATTCGGCCCACTTACTAATTCCTACACCCCGTCATCACGTTACAGCCAAGTCCTCCCTCTCCATGCCTGCGCAGCACCGCCCTCACCCAGCATATGCCGTCGCCGTCAGATCCACGTGCATCCTCTCCAACCGACAGCCCTCGGCTTCACCACATCCCTCCACCGCCTCTCTCTGCAACTGCCGAATGCCACCAACCCTTCCCATGACAGTCCGCATTCCTCTACCTCGACTTTGCCACTGCCATGCACCAACAAACCTGTAGCAGCCACTGGCGAGCCAACTCTTGACCAACCCACTTTGCAACAGCCGTGACCAATAGCCGACCCTCCTACCACCTGAGATCCGCCATCCGAGATCGCCCCCTTTCCCTATCACAAACGCTATTGCTCCTTGACCCGCCATCAAATTTTCCCAGCTTGTTACCTTCCTTCTACTCCTTTGAGAAAAACGGAGTGTATATATATTATTTATGTGTATATGTAAGTTTACTTGCATTCTAAGCTGTCTGCTTCATGCTTTAGCCCACCGAAAAACCTTCAAAATTTCACCTACCTACCCACTGCAGTTGCTCACCACCTAGATCTTGTTCCGATCACCCTTCATTTGCAACTGCTAATAATATATTTATTTATTTACATATACGAAATATTATGTCTGTTAAAAGTTATTGGATGTGCTCCTGTTTATGTTCGGCCTCGCCTTGTTTACAACAACTATCAGCTCCCCTTGGTTTGCTTGCTTAGATTTGGTTATGTATATTGCATATAATATAAAAATATTGCCTGTAGTATTGTTATTCGTGTAATAATATATGTATTAGTATACATAAGTATTGGCTTTAAGGAATGATTTGCTGTAGTAAACATAAATATATATTTCAGGTTATGTAAATATTGATTTTTAATTATATTATATGAAGGTCCTATTTGATTTTTAAGTATAGTGCATATGTGCTGGCGTGTATATTTGTTAAAGTGGGTTCAAATATGTATTGATTTTTTTCATGCAAGCTTACAATTTTTTGTTTATATTCAAATTGATTTAAGAAGTGTGTTTTAATAAACATAAACTGTCAAATATGTGTAGGTAAGGATATTATTTTAATATATATTGGTTTAAAATATATATAAAGATATTATTTTGATATGTGTTTTGAATATTAATTTTATAATTATAATATATATATATATATATGTGTGTGTGTGTGTGTGTGTGTGTGTGTATGTGTGTATGTATGTATGTATGTATGTACGTACGTACATATTTTACATATAAATATGTGTATGTATATTGTTTCCCTCAATCTCTAGTTAGCATTGAATTGATTCATCGATCTCTAGTTGTTGCTTTGCTCGTGCCTAATTTGCACCTTTATCTGTTGCATTGTTCTTCGTCATCGTGTTTTCCATAGCCTCGAAAGGTGAGTCATCCCTCACGATTAACATTATTATATTTAGTAAATTTAATTCACTTGAAATGACGATTGAAATATGCTATTAAATTTGAACTGTTAATTATTTAATTGTTATGTATAATATGCAATTATCTGTAATTATTCATCTATGACATCTGACACCATAATCTGTTAGTTATATTCTAACTAAATTTGTTGCTGATGATATATGCGTGTTGTTGATATGTTATATTATTATCATATTTGTTCTCACTTTGCAAGTTCCCTGTTAATTTAGAATTCCCTATTGGTTGAAATGATACATACCCGAACGGTATTCTAAAATAGGGAAAAATCGTTATGGATTGAAATGGCAAACCCAAGCGATATTCATTGAGTTTGAAATTTTTGGGATTACGGGTTGAAATGATATATACCCATATAT
This sequence comes from Allium cepa, assembly GCA_030765085.1. Taxonomy (NCBI): domain Eukaryota; kingdom Viridiplantae; phylum Streptophyta; class Magnoliopsida; order Asparagales; family Amaryllidaceae; genus Allium; species Allium cepa. The sequence goes on from CM060931.1 coordinate 378,085,311, forward strand.
ATTTAAATTGTGGATTGAAATGATAAATATCTGTATCACTGGACCATAATATAGAAAATTATATACGGACAACGACACCGTAGGTCTATATTTTGAAAATGATTTCCAAAGTTTTGAAAGGAAATATATGATTTTTAATAAATATTGATTTTTAAAATGTAATATATAATGTTATTTTTATATATGTCTAAATTTTAGATTTTTAAAATTATATGTTTTGGAAATTTTAAATTCATAAGCTAGTTTTAAAAATATAATTTTTAAGATTTTACTTATAATTTTACTATTTTAAAATATATAAAAATATATTTAAAACAAAATAAATTTAACAATAAGATTTAATTGAATAAAATTTAATTTAATATAATATGTATAGGTAATTATTTAAAAGTATATTTTAAAAATAGATTTTTGCAATAACTATAATAAATTAAGGTTGGGAAGATAAATTAAGGTGGACTGGGTATTTAAATTAGTTAACAATTGAATTTAAATAAAAACTGATTTGAAATTACCGATTTTTGAGATTTTGAAAGATAGGATTTTTTTGTATTGATTTGATACAAAGGTGATTTAATGAATATTTCCACCTTTAAATAAAATTGAGACTGAGTATTTAGTATTGATTTAAATTTATAAATGGAGATTTTATTTAATTATTATTAAAATGATTAACTGAATATTTTCCAATTTGAATAAAATTAAAGTTAAATGTTGAAATATAAATGAAATTATATTGAAAATGTTTGAATATTTAAAACCTTGAATCTTATTGGAATTGAAATGATAGTTCAAACCAAGATTAGAAATCGATAAAAATTGAAATGGTTTATTGAGAATTGAATTGAATCTTTAACCCTTTAAATTGAAAGCGTTGAACTGAGATTGATTTAAACTGAATTTTGAAATTTAAGTTGATTTGAATCAATTTGTAGAATTGGACGAAACAATTCTAATTTGGAAACTATTTTAATATAATCTCTTTAAATAAATATAAATTATTTTATAACTATTTTAATATATAAACTATTTTAATTTATAACTATTTTAGTGTATATAATATTTTCAATATCTAAACTGTTTAAGTTTAAAGTGTTATGATTTTAAAAGTGTTATGATGTCAAATGTGTTTTGATCTCGAAAGTGTTATGATTTCGAAAGTGTTATGATTTTGAAAGTCTTGCGATTGTGGAATGAATATTATTTAAAGTGAAAATGATAAATTGACGTGGTTTTGAATTAAATATGATATTTTGATAGAGGTATGAACTATTTGAAATGAACTGACCACGGTTTGAAATAAGCGTTTGGTTGTTAAAGAGACTGGGATCGCATATTGTTGTACTCTCTGCCAATATCGAAAACCACTTTAACAACTGTGTACGTGGTGGAGATTCCAGAACGAAGTAGGATGGTTTGACGACGATTCTATATGAGGTATTAGCGCAGCCCTGACTCCTATGAATCAGCTTAATGTGGCTAAAAAAGGAGCTACGTCGGGCCAAGTGAGGTCATTTCTTCGATCAGACACATTTCTTCGATACCATTCTATTATTTTGTGATTTGATAGGGTACACCATTGATTTAGGAATGTGTCTCAACGTGGGTGATAGTAGGTGCTATGCGTTACCGCCAGTCCGGATACGTCAATAGTATATCTATCCTGATATTGCCTTGCATTCCTTGTCACATATTCTATCGAGCGTTTTATGAGTTTGTTTTATGTCGTACCTATGGAGTGCTCCCTGATAGCCCACTTGCAAGTGTAGTTTACAATATCTGTAAAATGTGTTAAGTGGGATATGGGCGATGCCTTAACGCTATTTTGATAGTTTACTTTACTATAGACATATTATAATAGCTTATATTACTATATAATAGATAGTTCCATGGAACCTTAAAGGATGAAAATCCCAAACATCCTTTAAGTTATTTGTATTTTAGTTGACATTTCACTTGAGTTAAATTTACTGATATAAGAATGTTAATCATGACTCGAGTGTTTTGTGTTTTGCTTTATGCTAGGGTCAATGTAACGACCCGTAAATTTTAATGGTTTATTTATTCAATTTATTGAATTTTGTTGAAATTTTAAATAATAAAATTTGTAAATAAAAATTTTATATTTGGAATACGTCTAATTAAATATAGCAACTGTAAATATTTGTGGCGTCCCGCTTCTATACCCACGCTAGCCAAGGACACTACGGTGTAATGCCGTCAACTAGCACGGAGAATAAGGCTATTGTGGAGCGACCATCTGTATAATTGCTTTGTGCAAGTACCGATATGCCAGATAAAATATAACTTGCATTCTTTTCAAGAGGAAGTCCGACACACCGACACAAACTCAAAGCTACTACACAGTGGCTATAATGTCTTCGGAAACAAATATAGAAATAAACATAACACAAATCAGTCACAGATAATTCATATCACAAAGGCGGAAATAAATATGAATATATATAACACATAAAAGTGTTCATCAGAGTAGTGGTCTAACAAGATCCACAATATCACAAAAGAATAAATACAAATGCTAGACAAAAGAATATGTATACATCAAGGAGTCTATATCTCAAATTGTACACAAACAAAAACTACAAGCTAAGTAGTTAACCAAAAGATCAAATGATGGTCCGATAAGGAGTCAAGCAGAAGCACCTGTAAAATCTCAGTCTGACCCGAGTATTATTTAATAAGAAAATAATAAACGGATCAGTCTAGCTATAAATATTAGATGAAATGATATAGAATAAGAGATATAATAAAAAGACGTATGATAACCAGAAATGCCATACTACGACAAGTATACATTAGAAAATCCACAAAAGTCATACAATATCTCAAGAATCTCATAGAATAAGGAATGTCATATTCTTTATTTAATTCACCAAACCACAATAAATGACATCCATATCAATGCCAACTGAAAGAGGTGGTGAAACATAAATTCCAAAAATCATCATATAGAAATCCATAAATCACAAGAAAAGGGTTGACCAAGACATTGAATAGTGCAAACGGTACATCCAATGAATCAAAAGCAAAGACATTGATGTAGTACAAACGGTACATCCAATGATTCTAATGCAAAGTCATTGATGTAGTACAAACGGTACATCCAATGGATCAAAAGCAAAGACATTGATGTAGTACAAACGGTACATCCAATGAATCAAAAGCAAGACATTGATGTAGTGCAAACGATACATCCAATGAATCAAAAGCAAGACATTGATGTAGTGCAAACGTTACATCCAATGAATCGAAAGCAAAGACACTGATGTAGTGCAAACGGTACATCCAATGAATCAAAACACATTAAAAGTACATGGGATGCCAGCCCACAAAGAAATGAGACGAAGCTCAATGAATTGAGGTATGGACCTCCACTTGGACAAAGAGACATCGCACATTGCTAGTCTAAACCATAAAATGATCATCATCGATCATCAAGAAGTGTCAATTACATTAAGCTAGTAAATATATGAGCTTAGCTTCATGTCCCATAACCACCAGCTTAACTTAAATATTTACGAACAAATTGTAGATCTCCACTAGAAAATTGTCACAAGAGATTCAATCAAACAAGTCCAAGAATTAACCGACGAAGTAAACGCAAGCGTTTCATACCACTTGTTTTACTAAGTCGTTTAATTAGATTTCTCATACGAGTGAGGTAAAGGTTTGTATATACTAATAGATTGGAAATCGGTTTGAGAAAACAAGCTTTGTTATAAAATAGTGTTGAAATCATTTGAAGAAAGAGTTTTGATATTTACTACTAGTATAGAAGACCTTTATATTTTTAAAGTGACAAATCACAAAGAAGATTGTAGGAACAATCAATCACTAAAATTCACATTCGAAGACGTGAATAAAAATCCAAAGAAATCGATACCGAATCCATAAAAATGGATATTCCCAAAAATCACGAAGAAAATGCCATCAAAGTCGATAATAAGTGATAATAACAAAAAGAGAATCAACACGAATCGATTAACATTGGAATTCTCAAGCACATAGGCAAACAAGCAAAAAGAGTGCAAATTCAGACGTCCGAAATCAAGGATTCAGATGTCTGAATTTGGAAAATAAATTATTTTCCAAAACAGAATTTAGGCGTCTGAATATTTGATTTCAGACGTCTGAAATAGGAACATTTTAGCCTATTTCCTTTCTGGTTCCAAATGAACCAATTCAGACGTCTGAAATCATATATTCAGACGTCTGAATCTGGGAATAGAAATCTTCCCAGAACGATATTCAGACGTCTGAATATTATGTTTCAGACGTCTGAATCTGGGGTTCAGGGTATTCCCTGAACTTAGGCCAAAAAATGGCCAAACGGATACTGGAAGCGATCGATCGAGCGACAACGACTAAGGATTTACACCAAGCGACAACCCAGCCTTAACGGCTCTTCGATACGCCTCAAATATCAATGTCCAAATATCCATAAAAGGATTTTCATAGATTTTGATTTCAAAACACCAAAAATTGGAATATACACCAAATCAATCCAAACCAAAATCAATTGCACAAGAATAAGTGTTAGGAATTCATACCTAACTATCGAAGATAATTATAGACAAAGATGTGAGATAAAAATCTCACCTTTGAACCCAAACAAACGAAGAAGAAGGTTGAAAGCAAAGGGAGAATCAGCCACTCTTCAACACAACCCAAATGAGCTTAAATCTATGCTCAAAAAGAAGAACATTCCCAAAGTTAGGTTTAGGAATTTCTGAAATTGGAAGGAGAATGAGTTGGAGAAGAAGAAGGAGATGCTTATCAGTGGGTTCTCTTGAATTTGGAGCTAGAAGTTGGATTTGCTAACGAAGACTAGGGCTTGGAGTTTTAATTTCCTCTTCTTTCCCCCATTATTGCTTTAGCTTGAAGTGTTAGGAATATGAAATGAAGTAATGAAGAGTTGAAGTGGGGTTGGGTTTATTTGTTAGGTTAATGGGCTGAAACCCAAACCAAAGCCCTAAGTGAAAAAGTAGCAAAAATCAACTTACTCTAAACATATCGAAGCTTATACTCAAAAAGGTTGCGAACGATATTTTGAACTCAATGGAAGTGGTCTCGAGTCCCAATTCGACTGTTTGCTAAAAGTAGGTTTTCAGACAAAAAATCCGACGAATGATGAAATATTTATATAAAATATTTAAATATACAATCGATAAATATGCGGGTTGTTACAATATTTATCTGAAAACATGAACGTCTGTGTTATTGTGTAGTTCTATTTAAATTTAAGTAAGTTAGAATTTGATGGTAATAAAATATTTTCCAAACTTGAATATTTTTATACAATAAATTTGTAAATCATCCTCTGAGTGAGACATCATATTTGGTTTCTCCAAATTTTGATTTATGTTTCCTTGTTTATCTTATTTCTGATAGATTGCAGAATTTCCAGTAGCGATATCGACTTTTGATTGGATGATCGTACCACTAATATCTGTATACCGTTTTGATCATTTCATCGTGCTGATCTCTACGGTATATTCAATCCCATGTTTTGAAGTTCAGTACGCAGCGGAAACTGCGTAATGGTCCAATGCATCGATATCCGTTTTAATTCTTTGATTACTTTGTCCATTCAAATTTTGAAACGGGCGCTTGCATTTATCATTTTCTGAATTGACCTCCGTGGCTTTCTCTATTCCATTGGTTATTATTATTATTTTGTTCGTTTGGTCCCTTCAATTTCTATCTGCTGTTTGGTTACTAAAAATTTATTATAGTTTATAACTTTTATATAACTCACCTGAAGATTCGTGTTCTTCCTTCTCTGCTTATTTCCTTTCCTTCTTATTCCACTCAAACCATTCATGGCCGAAGAAGGAAAATTTTTTTTGCTCAACGCGTCTCCTCTCCCTCCCTGGCACCAGCACGAACACTCCCAGACCCGAGCACGTTCTCCTTCCTCCCTAAATTTTTTTGCTTTTCCTGCACCTTTATATTTTATCTTCCCCACGAAACTATGGCCACCCCATCCCTCCTCCTTCCCACTGAAACCGCCACCACCTGCGAAGCCGAGCACACAACCATCCCCCTTCACCAAAGAATGGATCCACCTCTCCCTTCGCACACCTCATCTCCATCTCGCCTCAGCCTACAACTGCACCTCCTCGTACTCATCTCCCGGCCGAAACCACTCACATTCGAGCAATTGAGTCTCCGCCCACTTCCTTCTTTTGCCTTGCCGTGGCCTCTTTGTGCGCAGCTGGTATATGTGAGTAGTTATATCTATATAAAACCGCTTAGTTTATATTCCTGGTGTGTATATATATATATGTTTTGGTTACAAAGTTATATATATATATATATATATATATTAGCTTATAATACATACGTATATTTTCATTTATTTAAACATTGATTTATTATATATATAAATATGTGTTGTGTTGAGTATAGGTTGCTGTAGTACTGTTATGGCTTCATGCGTAAAAGTTATGTGTTAATCTATACCAGCTGTTTATTTTTCTTTGTACATATAATATATATGCGGCTTATATATAGTTATATGGTATAAAAATATAGTACAGTTTTATTACTTCAAAGTTGTTGTGTTATATCATATTTGAAGCTATATATACATGTATGCTATTATTTATAAGTTATATTGATTTGATAAAATATTTATACTCTGGGTTTATACTATATATACGATTTCTGAATAATTTATAGAGAGTATTATATTTGTTCTACCGTAATATATATATACACACACAAAGTATACTTATATTGAATGATTGTTATAGATTTTATGAATAATTACGATAAAATATTTTTTTTTACTTAGTTCATATATGAAAGTCTTGATCTATTAGCAAATGCATTTTCTGGAAGGATGCATGTTCATATCAGAGAATACTACACATGTCGCGTGCCTATATAGCAAAGGCATTGTACATATATGTATAATAATATGCGTAGTAGCGTACAAAATTGCGTGTTCTCTGAAGTTTAAGCCTGTAGTTTGCTCGGCTATTTTGTGTTATATAAATGTTAAAGTCATCTTGCGTATTCTACTTTACAATATTTTATGCATAGATTTCTAAACGTATAGATATATGTTGGGACGAAAGAAAGTATATATTTGTATATAATATTGCTATGATGAGTCTATTTGATATGTAAGTGTATATTAGTAATATGGTTTCAGTGTATGATTTATTGTTTACATAATATTTATGTTCAAAATGTGTGTATATATAATATATATATATATATGTATGTATGTATGTATGTATGTATGTATGTATGTATGTATGTATGTATGTATGTATGTATGTATGTATGTATGTATGTATGTATGTATTGCGAAAATGGTTCGTAGCCTGATAAATAATTGTTTAAGTATGAGTTTACTTGCATATCAGCATTTGCTGTTCGTATGTAAATGTTATAGTTCGTATACTATAAATAGAATATGTCTGCCTAAAAATTATGTATTATTATATATTATATATAGGTGCCTTGATTTCTAAATGTCTACAGATTTTACATTATATTATATATGTATTTTGATTTTAAGAGATATTGTTTTTTGATTCTTCATAAGTTGCGTTTTAATTTATATTGATTTGTAGAAGACAATAATATATATATATATATATATATATTTCAGTTTATATCAAAACTGATTTGATTTGTTTTCATCAATTTCTGTTATCAGCTTATCTGTCAAACTCATGTCCATCGTGCCTTGCTCTTGCCTCGTCAATTTCCAATTTGGTCGCAACATCTTTTGATTTGCTCATATTCGTATTAGTGTGCGTATTTATGTCATCTTTAGTATTCTCTAGCCTCGGAAGGTGAGCAATCACTCACGATTAACGTTCTTATACTTATTAAATTTGATTTCAATTGAAACGACAATTGAAATATGCTACTGTTAGTTATTTACATTGCTATTTATATGCTATTATATGTTATCTGTTCACCTGTGCCATCTGACACCTTTATCCGATATATATATATATATATATATATATATATATATATGCATATACGAAATATTATATTTGTTAAAAGTTAAGCCGATGTGCTCCTGTTTATGTTCGGCCTCACCTTGTTTACAATAGCTATTAGCTCCCCTTGGTTTGCTTACTCTAATTTGGTTACATATATATAATATAAAAATATTGCTTGTAGTATTGTTATACGTGTAATAGTATATGTATTAGTATATATAAGTGTTGGATTTAAGGAATGATTTACGTGTAGTATACATAAATATATATTTCAGGTTATATAAATATTGATTTTTAATTATATTATACAAAGGTCCTATTTGATATTTAAGTATAGTGTATATGTGTCATTGTGTATATTTGTTAAAGTGGGTTCAAATACGTATTGATTTTTTTATGCGAGTTTACAATTTTTTATATTCAAATTGATTTAAGAAGTGTGTTTTAATAAATATAAACTGTCAAATATGTGTAGGTAAAATTATTATTTTAATATATATATTGGTTTAAACGTATATAAAGATATTATTTTGATATGTGTTTTGAATATTAATTTAAAATTATAATATATATAGATATTTTTTTTTTCATATAAATATGTGTATGTACATTATTTCCATCAATCTCTAGTTAGCATTGATTTGGTGCATCGATCTCTAGTTGTTGCTTTGCTCGTGCTTGATTCGTGCCCATGTCCGTTGCATTGTTCTTTGTCGTCATGTTTTACGTAGCTTCGAAAGGTGAGCAATCACTCATGATTAACATTCTTTATTTAGTAAATTCAATTCACTTGAAATGACGATTAAAATACGCTGTTAAATCTGAACAGTTAATTATTTAATTGCTATGTATGATTTGCCATTATTCGTAATTATTCAACTATGACATCTGACGCCATAATATGTTATTTATATTCAAATTACATTTGTTACTGATGATATATGCCTATTGTTGATATGTTATATTATTATCATATTTGTTCTCACTCTGCAAGTTCACTGTGAATTTAGAAATCCCTATCGGTTGAAATGATACATACCCGAACGATATTCAAGAATCGGGGAAAATCGATATGGGTTAAAATGATAAACCCAAATGATTTTCATTTAGTTTGAAATTTTTGAGATTGCGGGTTGAAATGATATATACCCGTAGATATTTAAATTGCGGATTGAAATGATAAATATCCATATCACTGGACCATAGGATAGAAATTTATATACAGACATAGTTGGTCTATATTTTGAAAATGATTTCCAATGTTTTGAAAGGAAATATATGATTTTTAATAAATATTGATTTTTAAAATATAATATATAATGTTATTTTTATATGTGTCTAAATTTTATATTTTTTAAATTATATGCTTTGGAAATTTTAAATTTATAAGCTAGTTTTAAAAATATGATTTTTAAGATTTTACTTATAATTTTACAATTTTAAAATATATAAAAATAGATTTAATACAAAATAAATTTAACAAAAAGATTTAATTTAATAAAATTTAACTTAATATAATATGTTTAGGTATTTATTTAAAAGTATATTTTAAAAGTAGTTTTTGCAATAGCTATAATAAATTAAGGTTGGGAAGATAAATTAAAGTTGACTGGGAATTTAAATTAGGTAACAATTGAATTTAAATAAAAATTGTTTTGAAATTATTAATTTTTGTGATTTTGAAAGATAGGATTCTTTTGAATTGATTTGATACAAAGTGATTTAATGAATATCTTCAACTTTAACTAAAATTGAGACCGATTATTCAGTATTGATTTAAATTTATAAATTGATAATTTATTTAATTGTTATTAAAATGGTTAAGTGAATATTTTCCAATTTGAATAAAATTAAAGTTAAATGTTGAAATAAAAATGAACTTATATTGAAATTGTTTGAATATTTAAAACCTTGAATCATATTGGAATTGAAACGATAGTTCAAACCGAGATTAGAAATCGATAAAAATTGAAATGGTTTATTGAGAATTTAAATTGAATCTTTAACCCTTTAAATTGAAAGTGTTGAACTTTAAACTGAATTTTGAAATTTAAGTTGATTTCAATTAATTTGTGGAAATGGACGAAACAATTCTAATTTGGAAACTATTTCAATATAATCTCTTTAAAAACATATCAACTATTTTATAACTATTTTAATATATAAATTATTTATATATATAAAATATTTTAATTTATAACTATTTTAATACACACACACACACACACTATTTTCATTATCTAAACTGTTTAAGTTAAAAGTGTTATGATTTTAAAAGCGTTGATTTCAAAAGTGTTATGACCTCGAAAGTGTTATGATTTTGAAAGTGTTACGATTCCAGAAATGAATATTATTTAAAGTGAAAATGATAAATTGATATGGTTCTGAATTAAATATGATATTTTGATATGAGGTATGAACTATTTGAAATGAACTTACCACAATATGAAATAAGCGTTTGGTTGTTAAAAAGATCGGGATCGGATATTTTCATAGTCTCTACCAATATGGAAAACCATTTTAACAACTGTGTACGTGGTGGATATTCCAAAACGAAGTAGGATGGTTTAACGACGATTCTATATGAGGTATTAGCATAGCCCTGACTCCCACGAGTCAGTTTGATCGGGCTAAAAGAGGAGCCATGTCGGGCCAAGTGAGGTCATTCTTCCGATTGGACATATTTCTTTGATACAATTCTATTACTTTGTGAGTGGGTGGTAGTAGCTGCTATGCATTACCACTAGTCTGGATACGCAAATGGTATATCCACCCTAGCATTGCCTCGCTTGCCTTGTCAAATGCCTATCGCGCCTTCTATGAGTTTATTTTGTGTCGTACCTATGGAGTGCTCCCTGATAGCCCACTTGTGAGTTGAGTTTACAGCATCTGTATAGACTAAGGCATTATATAAAATGTGTTAAGGGGGATACGGGTAACGCTTTAACGCTATTTTAATGGTTTACTTTACTATAGACATATTATAGTAGCATATATTACTACATAGTAGATAGTTCCACGGACCTTAAAGGATAGAAATCCCAAACATCCTTTAAGTTATTTGTATTTCAGTTGACATTTCACTTGAGTCAAATTTACTGATATGAGAATGTTAATCCTGACTCGAGTGTTTTGTGTTTTGCTTTATGCTCAGGTCAGACTAAGTGTCACAGCATTTGAGACTCACCTTTGGACATTGGAGTTTTGTTTGAAGATCTATCTATCCAGCTTTCAGTTATTTCAGTTTATTCCAGTCATTTATGTTCAGACTCATCAGTTGCTTATGTATTAGAGATTGATGTGTATTCGAGATTCTGCTGCATTTTGATACAGACTCTGATGTTTTATAATAGCTTCGTAAACTACTATTTATCTATTCCGCTGCTTGTTGTTGAAATACTCTTTGTTTGTGATTCTGTGATTTATTTATTTACTACATATGCTAAGTTTTGCCAAATATAAATTAACAATCTATTGTTTTGAGCAATTCAAGTCTGACATGCGCGGATGCGAATGGTTCGAAATCCTAGGTTGTTACAATATAAGATTTAGCCACTAAGCAATTAATAACCCTTTCTAAAACCTTTGTTTAAAAGCCCTTTAGGAAATGGTATATGTAAGTATAGTAATTCATTTACAAACTAGATATTTAATAAAACAATTTAAAACATATTATATTACATAAGATATTTATACTTTAATAAAATAGTCAACACATTTTTGAAAAAATTATATATACTTAAAATACTTTTAGAATACTTTGAAATACTTATAATAGGTTTATAACGTTCACCTAAATTATTACTTGAAGAAAACAAGTTTATAATTTACTTAAAAACTTGGAAAAACTATGTTTCCTTTATATTCTCTTCTTTAAAAATTTATAACTACTTCTTAAAAATTCAGAAAAATGTCAAACCACTTTTAAAATACTCAAACAAGAGTTAGCAAAGACTTGTAATAAGAACAAAACCAATTACTTAATTTTATATCCTTTCCAAACCTTTAAGTTCAAAAACAAGGCTAAACGGGGCAGTTGTTGTGACGCCCCACCTCTATACCCACACTAGCCAAGGACACTATGGGGTAATGCCGTCGACTAACATGGAGAATAAGGCTGTTTAGGAGCGACCATCTATAGCCTTGCTCTAACTATCTACTGAATACATCGACAATTGTCATACAAGAAGATCGACATATCCAGTGAATACTTAAAACAAAACCATAGGTGGCTGGAGGATCTATCAGAACAGAATATAACAACTCAAATGTAATATACATAAAAGAACAATAGATCATCATATACCCATTTACATATACATAACAGAGTACACAAACTGATACATGTCAAGTGGTATAGCAAACCACAATATACAGGCGAATCCAAAAGAATACATATCAGAGTTACAACAAAAAGGACTACACAAAAACTATAACAAAAAGGAGCAAGCTGAATAGTCCATGCGGAAGCGAAATAGGCTAAGTCCAAAAGCACCTAAGCTGAAACATCTCGGTCTGACCCGAGTACAAATACATGGGTCAGTCTGGCTAAACAAATCAGTTAGATAAACTGAACAACAATAAACCTGCAAGGTCATAAAGCATAACAAATATCTCTAAAAGAGATACAACAATCATCTAATAAAAGATGAATCATAACCAGACAGGCCTCATATCATCGGTAACACAATAAACAAAGGATATGAATATCCCAAAACAAGCCAAAAAGGCAAATAACAAATACCAATGAAGGTAACACAATTTCCGCAAGGTAACCGCTATACGACGTGTGGCTCAAAAAGACCAACACCGAAGGACGATATCTAGGGAATATACATATCAATGAAACAACAGAAAATTTGCACGTGCTCAGTACTGTATAAACAAGGATCCATGAGCTCGAAGACTCCAAACCCAATATCACTCGAGCGGTGATGAATGACTAACTCCAAAAGCGATACAATAGGGCAACAAACTCAAAAGCACAAACCCAAAGGTACAAATCCGAAGGCAACATACCCGAAGGCAAAAAACCTGAAGGAGACAGTCCGAAGACACTGTCCCAAAGGCAACAAACCGTAGTGGTGAAGGTCCGGAGGCCCGATACTGGACACCACTAACTGGCAGAATGTGTCACAGCCCTCGATAAGGAATCCGAAAAGTGGTAACGTGAGTCCCATAACCACTCGTTCGCACTAAACGGTTTACTATCTGTTAGTTAATTTCGCACTCAAAGCAGTACAAAGTTTACCTCATCTCATCGGTATACCAGACCAAAAGGTCAAAAAAAATCAATCAAATAGGGCGGGGATTAATCAGAAAGATAAACGCACGGATTCATGGTCCGTGTTTTACTTAACCATTTAATCTCCTTTCCACTCTGCTCGAAGTGTGAAATTGTGTGTGTACATTTAAATTGAATTTATAAATTAGAGAAGTGAGCTTTTAATACGATTTGAAGAGATCATTTATAAAACCCGTGAATGAAACTCAAGAGAAATCAAAAAGGAATCTTCAAAGTCAAATATGTAATAAACAACTAATTGGAATCAACATGAATCGACAAAAGTTGGAATCACAAACAAATAGGCACACTAGGCAAAATTAAAGCAGGTCGGTTGACTGGTCCTCTGCAGTCAGTCGACTGAACCATAACCCGAGAGTTTTTAAACTCTACAGTCAGTCGATTGACTGTAGGGGGCCAGTCGACTGGCTGTAGCTGGAATGGTTTTCGAGCCTATCAAATGGAGGAGCAAACTCACCCCATTTGCAACCGTTCGAGAAATGGACTTAAGGGGCTTTTTCCAATCGATAACCCAACACCATTACCACCAAAAACATGTTCAACATCAAAGTTATGATTTTCAAAGGTTTGACTCCAAAACACCAAAAATTGGAATATTCACCAATTCAATCCAAGTCAAAAACAATTGCACAAGAATAAGTGTTAGGAATTCATACCTAACAATCAAAGATAGCTTGGGCATAGATGTGAGATAAATAATCTCATCTTTAACCCAAAAACAAAGAAGAAGAAGAAGAAGAAGGAACACAATTGCAAGGAGAAGACCAACCACTCTCCACTTCAACTCTACTAGCTTCAATCTAAGATCAAAACAAGTATTTCCTAAGTTAGGTTTAGGAAACTTTCTGAAATTGAAGGAAGAAAGAGTTGGAGAAGATGAAGAGGAGGCTTACCAATAGCTTCACTTTGATTTTGGAGCAAGAATTCAAGTTTGCAAGAAGAACTAGGGCTTGGAATTTCTAATTCCTCTTCCTTTCCCCCATTTTCAGTTTTGGCTTGAGTTTAGAAGTGAAATGAGTGAATGGAAGGAGAGGGACTGAGTTAGGGTATTTAGTTAGCTAGTGGGTGAACCCAAACCCAAAACCCAACTAGAAAAGGTAGCAAAACTCGACTTACTCCAAACATATCAAAGCATATACTCAAAAAGATCGCAAACGCCATTTTGGACTCAATCGAAGTGGTTTCGAGTCCCAATTCATCCGTTTGCAAAAAGTAACATTTCGGACCTAAATCTGACTAACGAAGCTATATTTAAATAAAACATTTAAATATATAATCGTTAAATATGCGGGTTGTTACAGATCTCCCCTCCTTACAAAATTGCATCCTCGCAATTCCTAGAAACGATATTTGTAACAACTACATACATACATCATCAAAAAGAAAAGGAAATAAGCTTGAAATGAAAAGATATTCTCGCCATTCCCAAGCAAAGATACAAAACCCGAATAAGATCGCTCAATAAACTCTCTGGTTTCCCAAGTACTGTCCTTGGGGTTAGCGGACTATTGAACTTTAACGAGCGACACGTCCTTGTTCCGAAGGTGTCGCACCTCCGTGTCAAGTACGCGAATAGGCTGCTATACAATAGATAAGTCCGGTGAGACCTCAAGCTCTTGCAAATCAGGAGAATCGATAGCAGACTCCGACTCTCAAAGACACTTCCAAAGTTGAGAGACGTGAAACACGTCGTGAATGCCAGAAAAATGAGCAGGAAGTGAAACTCTATAAGCCACATGGCCAATACGTTCAGTAATAGAAAATGGTCCTATAAAGCGAGGAGCCAATTTCCCAGTCGTACTGAAGCGCATCACCCCTTTCATAGGAGAAACACGACAAGATCACCAATCGAGAAGTCAAGAGGCTTCCTACGGTTGTCCGCGTAGGATTTCTGGCGGCTCTATGCCTCTTTCATTCTCAACCGAATAAGATCAATCTTCTCGGAAGAATCACAAACAAAATCTAGGCCAAGAATAAGCTTCTCCCCAGATTCCAACCAACAAGAAGGTGATCGACATGACCTTCCGTATAAGGCTTCGAAAGGAGCCATACCGATACTGGACTGAAAACTATTGTTGTAGGAGAACTCTACAAGAGGTAGGTGATCCTCCCAACTACCACCGAAATAAAAAATACAAATACGGAGGAGATCTTCCAAGATACGATTCACCCATTCAGTCTGTCCGTCAGACCACGGATGATAAGCTATGCTAAAATTAAGCTTTGTTCCCAAAGCTTGCTGAAGACTCTGCCAAAAATAACTCGTGAACAAAGGGTCACGGTCACTCACAATAGAACTAGGAACACCGTGAAGTCTCATGATTTCCTTGACATATAACATAGCCAAATGTGAAGCAGTCCTATTAGAACTAATAGGAACAAAATGAGCAGATTTAGTGAGGCGATCAACAATAACCCAGATGCTAGAATGGCCTGATCTCGAACGAGGTAGGCCGTCGATGAAATCCATAGAAATCTGATCCCATTTCCACAATGGAATCTCTAGAGGCTGAAGAAGACCCGATGGACGCTGATGTTCGGCCTTAATTCGCTGACAAGTTATGCAGTTACTCACATAACTCGCAACATCGCGCTTCATGCCTTTCCCAATAATAAAGACGATGCATATCGACATACATCTTACTACTACCAGGATGAATAGTATACTTAGAACGATGACAGTCGTCAAGAATGTCATGCCTAAGTGCAAAATCAGAAGGCACAAAAAGACGGTTCTTCATACGAAGACACCCATGAGAATCAATGCTAAAATCCTGCAACGCCTCATCACAGGATCCAGACTCACAAAGCTGAATAAGATGCAACAAATCAGGATCACGCCGCTGAGCATCGACAATACGATCCAATAAAATGGGTCGAGCTCCCAAACTAAATAATAGAATAGGAGAATCAGAAGATGAACCTCGATCACGAATTTCACAAAAAGATAGTCTCAAGAATATCCCATTCGGCAAGAATCATAGAAACAACAGCCGAATGTTTGCGACTAAGCGCATCAGCAACACGATTACCCTTTCCAGGGGTATACTGGATATCAAAGTCATAAGAAGCAAGAAACTCGAGCCAACGCTGTTGACTCATATTGAGTTCCTTCTGAGTGAACAAATACTTCAAGGATTTATGATCGGTATAGAGAATGATGCGCTCGCCCAATAAATAGTGTCGCCAAATCTTCAAGGCAAAGACAATAGCGGCTAAATCAAGATCATGTGTGGCATAGCGAACTTCATTCGGACGCAGTTGCCTAGAAGCATAAGCAACTACCCGATCCTTCTGCATAGGAATAGCACCGAGACCACTACCACAAGCATAGGTGTAGACGACAAGATCATGATTCCCATCGGGAACCACAAGAATAGGAGCATTAGTGAGAAGTTCCTTTAGTGTATGAAAGGAAGCTTCACACTTGTCAGACTAAATATAACGAATGCCTTTCCGAGTAAGGCCGGTGAGAGGAAGCACAACACGGGAAAAGTCCTTAATGAACCGAAGGCAATAACCCGCCAATCCAAGGAAACTACGAATCTCATGTACATTCTCAGGCCTCTTCCAATTCTGGATAGCTTCGATCTTTGAGGGATCGACTGAAATGCCCTCGGAAGATACAACATGGCCTAAGAACTTAACCTTATTCTCCCAAAAATGGCACTCGGAGAATTTGGCTCTAAGCTGATGACGACGGAGAGCACTCAAAACAATTCTCAAGTGATTAGCATGCTCAGCTTCAGACTTAGAATAAATAAGGATATCATCAATGAACACAAGGACGAACTTATCGAGATATTCCCAGAATAATCGATTCATGAGATCAAAAAGAAAGCAGGAGCGTTCGTCAAACTGAACGGCATAACGAGCCACTCAAAAGAACCATAACGAGTGCGGAAAGCAGTAAGAGGTATGCTATCCTCCGCGAATCGTAACCGATGAAAACTTGTGGCAAGGTCGAGCTGAGAAAAGACCTTAGCACCACTCAATCGATCGAACATATCATCGATCCTAGGCAATGGATACCTATTCCTGATGGTTAACTCGTTAAGCTTGCGATAGTCTATGCAAAGCCTAAGAGTTCCATCAGACTTCTTCACGAAGACGACCGCGGATCCCCACGGAGAAAAACTGGATTGAATCAACTGCTTGGACTCAACCTCTAAAAGCTACTTCTTGAGTTTCTCATTTTCCTTTGTAGACATCCTCGTTGGGGGACGACCAACTGGCTGCGCGCCTGGAATGAGATCAATGTGGAACTCAATTGCTCGCTTGGGTGGCAAACCCGAAACAGGTTCAAAAAAATCAGGAAAGTCACAAGCAATAGGAATACGAGATATATCACCTTCATCTCGAGAATCAAGAGAATATAAAGCCATTTTAGAATTTTCCACATTCCAAAGAACAAGTGATAGCTGAGTAGGCGAATCCGGATGTCGAAGATTCCCATAACAAATAATCCTGACATCGTATCTCACTAGCCAGTCCATACCCAAAATCATATCAAATCCCAGATAAGAAATAACGTGCAGATTCGCACGAAAGGAAAATCCACATAAAAAAATGCCAACATCTTCACAAAGCAAGTTAAGGGTCGCGGATCCCCCAATAGGATTCGCAATCCTCAATGAAGTAACCATACAAGAAGCATCCAAAGATAAATCATCAACGAGCTTTTTCGATACGAAAGAATGTGATGCACCTGTATCGAAAAGAACTCGAATACCATGACCATGAAATAAAATAACCTTCCAAAATAGATGGAGATATACCTCTGGGTTGAGAAGGACCTTCAAAAGCCTTAGCGGCATAAAGCTTGCTAGACTTGGCACCAGTAGGAGCAATAGGGCAGGTGGAAACAAGATGACCTTCCTTCTTGCAATAGTGACAGAAGAGAGGCTTAGAACAAGCTCGAATCATATGATCAGGAGAACCACAATTGAAACATTTTCGAATAAAAGGTGTTCCAGAAGATTGAGGCTGAGAACTAGAACCACCCATCTTCTTCTTCTTAGAAGGAAAAGACTTGGACTTATGAAATGGAAACTGCTTCTTGTTGGGGTTCTTGGAAACCTCAACATCATTACCCCTATCACACTCCTTCTCGACGTTCTCGAGATGAAGCGCAGAATCCACCAACTCCTCAAAAGAAAGTTTAAGCTGGAGCAATAAGGACTTCTTAAGATATTTCTTAAGACCAGAGACAAACTTCAAATTCTTCTTATAATAAGTGCTAATAAATTCAAGACCATACTTAGATAAAGCCTCGAATGATGCAACATACTCAGAAACAGAAGATTTCTCTTATTCAACTCAAGGAAGCGACGGGTCAATAAAACTTTTTCAGATTCAGGAACGAACTTGAGTTCGAATCATCCCCGAAACTGAGTCCAAGAAAGAGTAGACTCATCAATTTCGGCTATAAGAAGCTCATACTAATCAAGGGCACGCTCTTCTAATAAGCTAGAAGTTACAAGAACCCTATCATGGTCCTCAGCAGACATATAAATGCCATCCGGATGTGAGCCACTGGATTGCCCAGCATCCGAACGTCGTCCCCTGCCTCTTCCAGCCATATGTTGAAAGTTAAGATGAGAACAAGATTATACACAAGGTAGATGTAACTAATTCAAATGTGGAATACTATGGAACAAAATGCATTCCTAGACGTATTCCCACATTCTATCTACCACCAAAGGCACAAAAGGAATATAGAGGCACAATGGTTCAAAGATTTGTAACACTTATACACTTTGATGTACCGGAATATGTGCTTCTATTATGTGTTTATCATATTTTGTTCTGAACCTTGCTCTGATACCAAGATGTGACGCCCCACCTCTATACCCACACTAGCCAAGGACACTAAGGGGTAATGCCGTCGACTAACGCGGCGAATAAGGCTGTTTAGGAGCGACCATCTATAGCCTTGCTCTAACTATCTACTGAATACATCGACAATTGTCATACAAGCAGAACGACATATCCAGTGAATACTTAAAACAAAACCATAGGTGGCTGGAGGATCTATCAGAACAGAATATAACAACTCAAATGTAATATACATCAAAGAACAGTAGATCATCATATACCCATTTACATATACATAACAGAGTACACAAACTGATACATGTCAAGTGGTATAGCAAACCACAATATACAGGCGAATCCAAAAGAATACATATCAGAGTTACAACAAAAAGGACTACACAAAAACAATAACAAAAAGGAGCAAGCTGAATAGTCCATGCGGAAGCGAAATAGGCTAAGTTCAAAAGCACCTAACCTGAAACATCTCGGTCTGACCCGAGTATAAATACACGAGTCAGTCTGGCTAAACAAATCAGTTAGATAAACTGAACAACAATAAACCTAAAAGGTCATAAAGCATAACAAATATCTCTAAAAGAGATACAACAATCATCTAACAAAAGATGAATCATAACAAGACATGCCTCATATCATCGACAACACAATAAACAAAGGTTACGAATATCCCAAAACAAGCCAAAAAGGCAAATAACAAATACCAATGAAGGTAACACAAGTTCCGCAAGGTAACCGCTATACGACGTGTGGCACAAAAAGACCAACACCGAAGGACGATACCTAGGGAATGTACATATCAATGAAGCAATAAAAAATTTGCACGTGCTCAATACTGTATAAACAAGGATCCATGAGCTCGAAGACTCCAAACCCAATATCACTCGAGTGGTGACGAATGACCAACTCCAAAAGCGATACAATAGGGCAACAAACCCGAAGGCACAAACCGGATGGTACAAACCCGAAGGCAACATACCCGAAGGCAACAAACCTGAAGGAGACAGTCCAAATACACTATCCCAAAGGAAACAAACCGTAGTGGTGAAGGTCCGGAGGCCCAGTACTAGACACCACTAACTGGCAGAATGTGTCACAACTCTCGAAAAGGAATCCGAAAAGTGGTAACGTGAGTCCCATAACCGCTCGTTCGCACTAAACGGTTTACTATCCGTTAGTTAATTTCACACTCAAAGCAGTACAAAGTTTACCTCATCTCATCGGTAAACCAGACCAAAAGGTCAAAACAATCAATCGAATAGGGCGGGGATTAATCGGAAAGTTAAACGCATGGATTCATGGTCCGTGTTTTACTTAACCATTTAATCTCCTTTCCACTCCGCTCGAAGTGCGAAATTGTGTGTGTTCGTTTAAATAAAATTTATAAACTAGAGAAGTGAGCTTTTAATACGACTTGAAGAGATAATTTATAAACTCGTGAATGAAACTAAAGGGAAATCAAAAAGGAATCATCAAAGTCAAATATGTAATAAACAACTAATTGGAATCAACATGAATCGATAAAAGTTGGAATCACAAACAAATAGGCACACTAGGAAAAATTAAAGTAGGTCAGTCGACTGGTCCTCTGCAGTCAGTCGACTGAACCATAACCCGAGAGTTTTTAAACTCTACAGTCAGTCGATTGACTGCAAGTGGCCAATCGACTGGCTGTAGCTGGAATGGTTTTCCAGCCTATCAAATGGAGGAGCAAACTCACCCCATTTGCAACCGTTCTAGCAATTGACTTAAGGGGCTTTTTCCAATCGATAACCCAACACCATTGACTCTCTGATTCACCACCAAAAACATGTTCAACATCAAAGTTATGATTTTCAAAGATTTGACTCCAAAACACCAAAAATTGGAATATTCACCAATTCAATCCAAGTCAAAAACAATTGCACAAGAATTAGTGTTAGGAATTCATACCTAACAATCAAAGATAGCTTGGACATAGATGTGAGATAAAAAATCTCATCTTTAACCCAAAAACAAAGAAGAAGAAGAAGAAGAAGAAGGAACACAATTGCAAGGAGAAGACCAACCAATCTCCACTTCAACTCTACTAGCTTCAATCTAAGATCTAAACAAGTATTTCCTAAATTAGGTTTAGGAAACTTTCTGAAATTGAAGGAAGAAAGAGTTGGAGAAGATGAAGAGGTGGCTTACCAATAGCTTCAGTTTGATTTTGGAGCAAGAATTCAAGTTTGCAAGAAGAACTAGGGCATGGAATTTCTAATTCCTCTTTCTTTCCCCCATTTTCAGTTTCAGCTTGAGTTTAGAAGTGAAATGAGTGAATGGAAGGAGAGGGACTGAGCTAGGGTATTTAGTTAGCTAGTGGGTTGAACCCAAACCCAATACCCAATTAGAAAAGGTAGCAAAACTCGACTTACTCCAAACATATCAAAGCTTATACACAAAAAGATCGCAAATGCCATTTTGGACTCAATGGAAGTGGTTTCGAGTCCCAATTCGGCCGTTTGCAAAAAGTAACATTTCGGACCTAAATCCGACTAACTAACGATGCTATATCTAAATAAAACATTTAAATATATAATCGTTAAATATGCGGGTTGTTACAGTTGTTAACTAGTATAAGTTTATCTACTTTTCGCTATGTTATTTAACTTTTTATTATCCAAATATTTTACAATAGTAATCATACATAATAAACATCATAAATAAAGAGAGAAGTCCCTATGGATCACTGTACAAAGTTCCGCAGAAATTGTCGAACACAAAGCAATTCGTAAGTGCATCTATAGAGACTATCGCTACAAGAGTAGTTTCAAATCCAAGTCCATCTAAACCAAAATTCAACTACAGCCTATGTGCTTTGTTTCAAGACTATGCTACAAGTTATTAAATTCCACTCAAGTCCATTCAAGTCCATACATATGGATTACATATTCCGTTTTCTTTCAATGCAAGAATCAAAACCAATATTACAAATTATGTCAAAATCAATATAAATAACATATACACAATCAAACACAAGCATATATACACAATATTTTCATTCAAGGTGGTAAATAAGCTTACCCTTGACAAATTACACAAGTAAGTCCAAACAATTCTTCTTACCTCAACCTTGCAACCCCTAACTTCCTACCACTTCCTTTGTTTTGCACTAGTTTCGATGCTATATTTAGCTCGATAATGCACGACCTTGCTTGGTAGGAGAAGCTTGGCTTTGGTTCTTTAAGGTCTAACTTGGTGGAAGATGTTGTGATGTTATTCTAAGGCTCTAGTCCAAGTTTGAGTTAATTTGGAGTTGTTTTGAAGTTATTTTCTTATAGGAATTTATGTAGAGAAAGATGTGAAAGAGAGTTGAATTCTTTTGTAAACTAAAAAAAGTAATTTCAAGAGGAATTCCCTCTTGTATATAGACTTAAGATAGTGTTCCTTAACCTATCCCTCACCATATACCATGCCATGGAAGGCTCACCCCTCTACATGCCCATCACTTGTCCTTTACACCTCTTACCTTTAGCAATTTACCTTAATACCCCATACATACAAAAATCTCATATCTTTTAGAAGCTTCTAGAATGTTCTAATTACCCCCCATGAAGCAAGGTGTGTTAATTCATTGCTAATGCATTCATGTATTCACTACCTTAGAACAAAAGAGTTCGAACAACTTATATCGATTAAAAAGATGCCACCGATAAAACGGTTTTTGGTCACATTATAGATATTTCTTCGAAGTATTTAATTTTGTAAATAGTTTTCTAAAACAAGTTCACCATCATTAGTTGTTATTTAAAAGGGGGTTAACAACGTTATTAAATTAATGTAATAACATTTAATCTACAATTCAAATATTTAAATAATTCAGATATTTAAATACGAAGTGTCTGAAATTACGAGTCGTTGCAATTGCCATATTTACAATAAAGTACCAGAATTCACAAACCAGAATCAAAATAGAACCAGAAATTTCCAATAACCAGAATAGAAACAGATAATATAAATTTGAACCTTGTTGGAGACACACTAGTGTCATTTTATCCAATAAAAAATATATTAAAAGGTAATTTTTATCGAACAACGATTAGATTAACTATATCATACAGAGTGAAATGTTGGCTTTCAAAAAAGGAATAAGAACATAAGAAAAGTGTAGAAGCAATAAGAATGTTAAAAATATGATTGAAATCATTAAAAAAGATGGTGTCAAATAAGAGCATAAGAAACTAAAAGTCACATCTATAAATGGAAAAAAAGTTGAATGATATGAACACATGAAACAAAGACAAGATGATCTTTAAGACGAGGAAATAATTTTGACATAAAAGAAAACAGCAAAAAGGTAAACATAAAATAATATGAGAAAAGATATTAAAAGTTATTAACAACCTAAATTTAATCGAAGACATGATTAACGACAAAAATTTATTAATTTTTTTATGGCCGACTCTTATCATGAGGAAAAAGACAAGAAAGATGATGATTATATAATTAAATATATAGTAGGGTCAGAAGAGTTATTTTCATTTTGATTGTGCATGTAACGACTTATTGAAAAATTCGACTAATTAAGCATCATTATTATTGATAGAGTAATATGCATCTATATTTATTTGCTTAGTTTATGTAGGATTTTTTCCGAATATAATGTAAAATGAAGTTTTATACTTGAAATAGGGATTGATCATATACAACTATAAAACCGAGGGATGATACAATATTCTTAGTAGTTGAATCTTAGTGTATCTTACTTATGGATGTGATCTAATGTAGATCTAATGGTTGAGATATATTATGTCATTTATCATATTTCTATTTATCTTAGAGCCAATCTTTTTAAAACATTTTTTCTTGGAAAAGACATCATATGATCAAGTTGAATGTTCCATGCACATTTTTCCTTTGGAAATTTTATACCGGTTTACATAAAATGTAACATCCCCCTACTTAGAGGCTGTAAACTAATGGTTATGGATACTACAGTCATCCATAGTTATTAATCCGTGGCGACCAAATACGGCAACATTAGATATATTCACACACACAAACACAAAAATATGGAAAAAATTTAAACAACAAACAATTTCCACATTCCATTTCAAAATATTCCAAATTCATTACATATTCCAAATTCACAGATCACGTTCAGATAACATATAATTATTCAAAATATGCCAAGAGCGACACATGAAGATGCACCCTTGGTAGATCAGAGTATATAGATAGGCAAGAAAACATTTTTCCTTTACAAACAAAACACACTGTGGAAGAAAAAGAACTCTTATAACAAGCTTGCCTCCTGCACGTCCTCGGAAGATTTATTCGTTAAAAATGTAGCGACCCACTATTTTGGACCATTCAAATCGACAATAAAACCACACATGTCGGACTTGAATAATTCAAAACAGTAGATTGTAATATAATTTGGAGCAAATAAAACCAATCACAGAATTACAGACACAAATAAACTAGAGTAACTCACATCGGAAATAAAATAGCCATAGTTATTCATGAAGCTACTACAATACAGAATCACAAAAGAAGTACAAAATCCAGAGTCTGAAAAGTAAATACAACAGAAATCCCAATACATAAATGTCCACTAGTAAATAAGCTGAATAGAAAAAACTGAATGGAAATAGATAGTAACTAGATAGATAGTCTCCAGAAAATCCTTTAGCTCCAGAAGGTGAAATCCAAAGCTGATACTCAGGCTGACCCGAGCATAAAGAAAAAGAAACATAAAACACTCGAGTTGAGACATACATACATATATAATGTAAAGCAACTCTAGTGAACTATAATAAAATACACAAGTAACTTAAAGGATGCTTGGGACCGCCCATCCTTTAAGGATCCGTTAAACAATTTACTATGTAGTAATATACGCTATTATAATAATGTATAAAGTAAAGTATAATATATTTAAAAACAGCGTTAAGGCCTTACCCATATCCCCTTTAACACATTGTATATATTCCCATAGTCTATCTAGTACCGTAATCTCCCCAATACTAGGCGTCGTCAAAGGGCACTGCATAGGTATGGTACAAAACCAAAATGGTATAAGGCGCGCTAAGGTAGGTGATACGACACAACTAGGCAATGCCGGATAGATATACCAATTGCACTTCCAGACCGGGGGTAACGCGTAGCAGCTACTACTGCCCACCTCGAACCACACTCCCAAAAATCAAAGGTGTGCACCAATCAATCACAAAGTAATAGAATGACATATGAAGAAGTGTGTCCGATAAGAGGAGCGACCTCATTTGCCTGTCAATTGCTCCTGTTTTAGCCACCTTATGCCAACTCATGGGAGTCGGGTGTAACATCCCAAAATTTATCAATTTAAATTGGTAATTCATTTAAACTTTTGGAATTCAATTTGAAAATAATTTGAAAAGTTTCAAAACGAATAAAATGAGTGATAATTTATATGAATAAAATTCCAATATTTTTTGAGTTTAAAAAATTTGAAATAATAAATGTTTTAAAAATCATTTGAATTTAAATTATATATATATATATATAAGGTATAATGAGTAGACTTGAATGTATATGTTGAATTTGAATTTAAATTGTACAAGTATATGTATGAGTATATAAATAGACATAAATGGATTATAATTCAAGATGAATTGGAATTTGAATTTAAATTTAAAATAAATATTTTAGGAAAATAATTGGCGTTTGAAATCATAAATGTGTAATATATATAATGTAAAAGATTGGTTAACATTGTATACAAATGAATAACGTTTTAGAAAAAAAAAACATTTCTTCTTTTAACATTGTATATATACAAATGAATAAGGGGTATAATTAGTAATAAAGTGAATTTGATATAAAATTTACTTAAAAATTCTTTTATCTTTGTAAAAATACAAGTGTTAAACATGCACGAGGGTGATGGTGTGAAAATAAACAAGTGTAGAGATCCCATGATTGGTTTTTACAAGTGGCATTCAATAGAGTTGATTGAAAAAAAAAATAAACTTAAATTCATAAAAACTTTTCAGCTTCCCTTTTTCAATTATTTAGCTTCTCAAATTTCTGAAAGAAAAGTAAAAAAGAAGTCTTGAGCATTACAAACTTCAGCACCAAAGAAAATAAGGAAATCTAAAAAAAAGCTAAAACATTTTCTTGGATTCAAAATTTAAAATCCGAGGATCATTTCAAAACGTCAAGTAGTAGTTTTAAATTCCATCTCTCAGGTAAACTTTAAACTTCATAATTAGGTGAATTAGTAATTTCGAAATCAAGTTTAACACAAAAGTTTCAAACTATAGATTAATATAACCAAGCTCTGGTTTTGGCCAGCAAACAGAGCTGGATTCTTCTGAAGAAAATTTAAGGCAAGTAAAATTCTTTTAAAATCTGAATTCGAATTTGTTAATCAGTGATCAAGCAAGAATTTAAGCAAGTTGTATTAATGAATTGCAGGAAAAAAAATCAAGTTCAAAAACTAAATTTATTTCTAGATTTCAAGTAGCAGACAAAGTCTTTCTCTGTTGTATAAGAAATCAAACTATAAGTAAATTGAATATTGTTTGTTATTAATGAATTAAGTAAACAAATACAACAGAGAATAACCAAAGATTTGTATTAACAAGCTGCAGATTAAACTACATGTGACGACCCAGAATTTCTAACAATTTAAATTGAAATATTTAATTAATTGTAAATATTTAAAAGGTTAATTTTAACTTGAATTCAAATATTTTTATTAATAGCAATTAATTTATTAGATTTAATAAACTAAAATTGGGTAAAATGTTGAATCTGGAGTTTTAGGCCTGTTGAAAATAATTTGAAGGCTTAAAAAATTTATAACGATGATACTAAAGATAATAGAATGGTCTAAATTTAATTTAAAGGTGATTTGTTCAATTTTAATAATATATCGTTTAAATCGATATTAAAAAAATAGCCTTTGGAGGTACAGTCTCGGAATTCGATGAAACTAGTTCCATTGGATCCGTAATAGTTAGTTATTATCGGATTTCAATTCTTGTAGCAATCGGAGTTGTCGTTTGGCCCTGGCAGCTCAAAACGCATAGAAACTATTTTAATCGATTTAATTTAAAATTGATCGTTTACTTCCGTACCTCGCGCATATGATTGAATTAGCTTTCGAAACATGTTCCGTTGTGTTCGAAACGTGGGTAAAACCTTATAAACGCCTGGAGGCTTGTCTGATTCGAAGTCCGTTCGGAAAGCTTTTAACATTTGAGAATATTAATAAAATAAACTGTAACCTTCTTCAATACGTCGTTCCTTCCTTTCCAAACACGCCTTTTTCTTTGCTTAAAAATCGTGTCCCTCTCCTTTATCCCCAAACTCAAATATTGCGTAAAAAAATAGCATCGCATGAGGCGATGCGAGCCTGTCTTTGACGATCGATGCGAGTAAGGAGGCAAGGCGAAGAAGCCGCAGCCACAGGCGATTAAAGGTATCGTGACCTGGTAGATCGTGGATTTGAGGATGCACACTTCCGGTGCTGACAGCAGCGAGATGTCGCTCGCGATTGGGATTGTGGCCTGGGACATGGTATCACGATCGGAGCAGGCATGTGCAGCGGTGGCTGATAGGTGTTGCTGGCAGCGACGATGTCATGACGAAGGAGGCTATGTGGGTTTGGTTGCTGAAGCATATTTTGGCAGTGGCGCGAGCGAGCGCGTTGGTTGGAGGCGTCGCGATCGCATGGATCTAGGGTTGGGAGCCATGACGACTCGCGATCGAATTTCAGTGAGTAATTTTATTTTATTTTTTTCTTTAAAAGCTTTAAAGTTGGATAATTTTTTTGGTGCATCTGAGTAACTCGAAGGAGTGTTCGAGTGGAAAGGAGGGGAAACTCGGGTTGGGACTCGGGTTCGCGTGTAAGAAGCAGCTCGTTTTTAAACTTAAACTTATAAAAATATATGTATAAACAGGGGAAGGGGAAAAATACTCGAAGCAGGGTCGAGTTATCAACGGGTCTAACCCGAAGTCAAGGAACCAAAATTTAAAACTTGTTTAATAAGTTCTTTGGAAATGTAAAAAAATGGAATTGTTTTAATCATTTATAAATTCTTTAAATAAAATGTATTTCAAAACTTTAATTAAGAACAGTTTGATTGTTAGTTAAGTATATTAAATACTTAAAAAGATATTTAAAACTTAATTATTTTATAAGTAACCTTGAATGTTAATTAAAGGTAAATGTTTTAGTAATGTGATTTAGTATTTAGCAAAGAGGATGTTTACCTTAAGTAAAATTAAGATTTGACAATTTATGAAATAAGTTAAAGATTAATTAAGCAATTGATTTGTAATTAGTGATTGATTAATTTGTAATTAGTGATTTACAAATGGGTAATTAGGTTTTATAAATTAATAATGAAGGTTATTAATTAATAGTTATGGAGTAGTGAATTAATAATTACTTGGGAAAGTAATTAATTAATAACCACTAGATGTAATTAATTGAATGATAATTTGTTAACAAAAGTAAATTGGGTATAATTACTTTGTGTAATTAATCAAGAGATTAATCAAGATAATTAATTAAGGAGTAATTAATTTATTTAATAAAGTAAATAAAAAGATAGTAAACTACTGGTTGAGATAAAGCAAGAGTGATTAATATTTATGATCTAATTAATGATTAATTATTTAATGTAATTAAATTAGATTAGGATAAATTAAAATGTAACTAGAATCATCAATTTATATAATAAATGATGTAATTTAAGATTGATTAATTAAAATTAATCAATCAATACTAAGTGGTTTATGAGGAATTGATTAATAAGTAATTAAGAATTAATGTAATTAATTATAGTTAACTAATTTGTGAAATAATTAAAGATTAATTACTGTTTTTGGTTAGGAATAATTAATTTGTGTCATTAATTAAATATAATTACTTGATTGTAATTGAAGGATAATTAATCCAGGGTGATTAATTGAGATGGATAAAATTGATTTGAAACTAATGTTAAATGAAGAAATCTAAGTGATTGAGGTTAGTAATTCAATCAGGATTAACTAAATTAATTTTGTATGTGATTAAGCTTTGTTTATGGATGATTGAATGGTATTGGATGCCTTGAATGAGACTCGAAGAGACCAGAGTCAGGTATTAGTAAATACCCGAAACCACTTTGAATTTTTATAGATTGGTATGTGAATTCTATAGGCTGGAATGAAGTGATTTATAGGAGTTGGACTATTTTAAATCTAAATCTTTGGCACTTAGAAAACTTATGTATGAAATAAGTGATGTCTATAACATATTGTGAACATGTAAATTGATTCGAGTTACACCAGATTCTATATAAGTTGTATGCTTTGTATTCCATGTTGGATGAGTTACTCACGCTGGTTTCCAGCCTGACTCGGGTGTTACTTGATGTAATTCTCGGGTCAGACCGAGTATTACAGATTTTTAGGTAAGGACGTTTCGGAGGTCAGGAGTCGAGCTGGATGACAAGAACATATGGAGTGTTTCCGCTGTATTACGTTGCTGTATATCTGTGACATGGTAATTGTGTATATCCAGTGTCTGTATAATGTGTAACTCTGATGTATTATAAATGTAATTGACAAATACAGAATGCTTTGTAAGCTGTTATTATTAGTTATTATATTTTATGCACTATGAATGTGAGATGTTAATGTTTCTGTTCTTCTTCTTCTTCTTCTTCTTCTATCTCTTTCTTCTTTTTCATAACTATCTGGAATTTTCGGAATCGGAAATTTCGGGTCATTACAATTAGTATTAGAGCTAAAAGGTTAAGCGAGAACCATGGCTCTAGTGGGGATTACTCATTAAATAGAGTCCGTAGTACTCTAGGATGAGTTGAATATATATATATATATATATATATATATATATATATATGAGCGCGTACTTGTTATTTTCGTAGATAAAGGTTTTAAATGATTTTATATAAAAATATATTTTGATATATAAAGCAATATTTTCTTCTAATAAATATTAAAATATATTGGTTGTTAAATCATTGGAATTAA
Source organism: Allium cepa (assembly GCA_030765085.1). Taxonomy (NCBI): domain Eukaryota; kingdom Viridiplantae; phylum Streptophyta; class Magnoliopsida; order Asparagales; family Amaryllidaceae; genus Allium; species Allium cepa. Next base: position 378,115,437 of record CM060931.1, read on the forward strand.
ATTAAGAAGTCATATAATACAACCAAACTGAAATCATGAATTGGAATTAAATTAAGTGGCAACAGAAATACAACCAAATTAAAATTAAATTGATTGAAATGAAAATCTAGAATTTGAGCTCAGAAATTAATTTGTTTAAAAACTTTAATTAAAGGTAAGTTTGAAATGGATTCAAACTGAAATTTAATCTTGAATTTATAAAATTAAGAATAATATAAAAAGGAATTGGTATCTAGATATGATTACCTTGGGTATTATCATAAATAGTTATTGTGCTTATTAATGATATAGTTGTTATAAAGTAAGCCAAATGAAGTAAATTTATAAGATGAGTATAACTTCTAAATTAAAGTAGGTTTTAAAATTTTGAAGTTTTAAAACCTAAGTCTAGAAACAATCAATTGTTTCAAAGAGTTAAAGAAAATAACAAATAATATAATTTAGACTATTTTGAATATAGTCTTATTTTAAAATAAGAAATGTTTAGAAGATTTTTAAGGGATTTGTTGTGAAATTAAAACCAAGGGTGGTTTAAAATTTAAAGGTAACCTGGAGTGTAAGGAAATAAGTATGAAATTAAATCTAAGGTTGAGTTTTGAATTTTCTTTGGAATGTGATGTGAAACCCAAAGTGAAGCAAGTTTTAAACTTAAGTGGAAAGGTTATTAATCTGAAGGTTTAAAATTTGAATGGGAATTGGGATTAAATTCAAGCAGGAATTGAAATGATCTGAAATTGAAGTGGATTCAATTTGAAATTAGTCCAAATTCATTTGAATAATTTGGAACTGTAAATAAAGTTGAATAGGTAAGAATCAAATGGAATTTGATTTGAGATTAGGGTTAAGTCAATTTCAGGGGAAAATTGAAGTTATTCAAGTTAGAATCGAGTCAATTTTAATGGAAGTGGGAATTTAAATTGAATTGATGGGGAAGTGAACAGTTTTGACTCTGGACTATTTTCAATATAAATTGTTTTAATATAAACTTATTCATCCAAGCTATTTAATATATACAACCTTTCTTTTTATAGCCAAATTATTTATATTTGTTTACAATTATTTTTGGAACTATTTAACAATTTTTCAACTGTTTTATAAACTAATTACTATTTTACAACTACTTTACAAATTAATTACTATTTTACAACTATTTTGCAATTATCTAAAGTTTCTAAAACTACGTGACTATTTTCCCAACTATTTTACAATTAGTTAACTATTTTACAGCTATTTTGCAAACTAATAATTATTTTTCAACTACTTATCTATTTTTAAAATTTCTAAGATATTTTCAAGAAATAAACTGGATGGCGTTCGAACTGTTAAATACCCAACTGAGATAAGAATTGAAGTAATAATCCAATGGAATTGAAGCAATTGTGATTAAGTGAACGGAAATTAAAAGAAATGTGAATAGAAAGGAAAATTGATTTAGTTAATAATCAATGAAGATAAATACGTAGGATGTACGTATATTATTCTATTCGCATAATGATTTGATCCAGATTCGAGCATAGAATTTCGAGATAGTTGTATCAATCCGAGTTGGGATTTTTCACTTGATTTTCGACGGCGAGCATGGATATGGATTATTGTTTGGTTCTCGATGTTCTCTATTATAGTTATGGCTATGCAAGGAGAATGATGGTATCTGATCAAGAAACCAGATCCGAGTCCGCACTAGGAAGTCGTGTGGACGATACGAGTTCGGAAGTGAAATTGTGCGATCGAGCGAGCGATCAGGTTGGTATAGCGTATGGATGATAAGTGTACATCGTACAGTTTTGAATGAAATTGATATTAGAAAGAATAATCAAATTTGAATATTTGATTTTGAATAAACAAAGTTATATATCTTTATTATATAAGATAAATCTCCCCTTGTTGAATCTATTGACAGAAGGAAAGAATTTTGAAAGTGTTTGAAGTATAAAAGGAGTTTTATACAAGTTTGAAATGATCCAAAGTTTTAAAATTTTTATATATCTCTGAATATAAATATATATATATATATATATAAAGGATCTTATGAGGATTTTGGGAAAAGGTTTTGGGAACCTTTGGATTTGGAAAGGCTTTTGATTTTTGGGTAAAATCAATATTGAAATTTGGAAAGCCTAGTTTGAGAATTATCGATTTTGGGATAATCTATTTTGTGCAAAGGAGCTTTGTATGAGATCATATTAGGTGTATGATTTGATAGATACTATATGTGTATAGTATAAAGTGTTTTGATGATGGCTTTGGGGGAAAAGGCGTTCCCTTGAAATGAACTTCTCAGGAGTGCCACCGGGTGGTGCTTCCTTGAGCCCCAGGGGGGTTCTAAAGTTGATCCTATGAGGAGTCCGGACAAAACTAGTTCCTGAGGATTATGAGTAGTGTATACCATAGCGAAAGTCGTGTGTGCCGCTGAGAGTCAACAGTCTACGTTTGATTTTATATCGGTAGACTGTGACCTATGGTAACTTAGCGAAAGTCGTATGTGCCGCTGAGAGCCAACTGTCTACGTTTGATTTTATATCGGTAGACTGCGACCTATGGTAACATAGCGAAAGTCGTGCGTACTTCTGAGAGCCAACAGTCTACGTTTGATTTTGCATCGGTAGACTGCGACCTATGTAGGAGTGGAGAAGTTTCATTTCGATAGCGAAAATCGAGGGGCGCTGATGCCTACATTCACATGAACTTTTGCTGCGATGGCAACGTAACCTTGGAATGTAACTGCGATTTGTTGTGGGTTCTATGGCGTAATCGAGGCGCACGGAGTGCCTACAGTTACATAGACTTTTGCTGCGATGGCAACGTAACCCTGGAATGTAACTGCGACCATGGATGGGAATGATGATTTCTAGGCATTCTCACCAAAGATATTTCCTCTATTTTCAAAAACTATTTTCTATATTTTCAATAAAATTATTTTCCAAGTATTTTCACTAGATGTTGAAAACGGGTTTACCAAGTACTTATAGATTTTCAGTCCTACGCCTGATCAACGTATGACTAAATTTCTGTGAGAACAAGGATGGACTGGCTGAGACATCGAGTTATAAGAAGTATTTTTATAAAAAGTTATTTTAATAGTATCATTTGAATTTAAAAGTATATCTAAAATTTTAAAATAAAAATGTTGGAATTTTGGAAAATGAAAGAAATCCAAACGGGAATTATGAGGAAAAGAAGTTTTGAATTCAGGAAAATTTAATGAAGTAATTTTTGAAACAAAATCGAATATTGATATTAAAATTGAAATAAGCTAATTAGCTAAATAGTTATTTGATAAAGTATGTTAATAAAATTTAACTCGGTTAAATAAAATGAATTGTAAGTTGATGATGGGATTTGGAAATGAACTCGAATTATAAATAGAATTCGACTTGGATTTAATGATGAATTAAAATACTTAGGGATGTTGTTAAAAATAAAATAGAGTTAGATCGAAATAGTGATGGTTTGAATTACAAATATAATTCAAGTGTGATATGAATAATATGTAACGAAATTTACAAGTAAATTAGATATAAGGGAAGTGTTGTCGAATGAAATGAAAGTGAATTATAATGGAAATGGTTTGAATTGCAAACAAAACCCAGGTAAGTAGAAATAAATTGAGAATGGCTTTGTATTAATAAAATAATTTTGAAAATGAATTAAGTTGGTCAATTAAAAATCTATAATGGGGTGAATAAATGGGTTAATTGAATTAAATAATAAAGGGATGAAGTCTGATTGAATAAAAAATTTTAATCAAAGTTTTAATTGGAATTGGGTTATCAAAATGGACTTAAGTTATGAGGCGAATTAATTTGAAGTAAAATTACTTAAATAAAAGCTTAGTTTCGAGTAGAATGGAAGACCATTAAATAAATTTTTTGTTAAATTTGTTTGGAAAATGGATATTAATACAAACATCGAATGTTGTCAAACTCAATGAAATAATTTTAAAATGAAACTAATGCGAAAATGAAATGGAATGCAAATGTATGGTTGGTGAATAAATTAGAAATGAAATGGAATTAAATACAGAATGAGTTGAAATTAATTTAAAGTAGTTATAAACTAAAAGGGATACTCTATTAGGCAAATTTCGTCGAATTTACATAAAAATAGTTTTCGTTTGACGTAAAACAAAAGTAGTTAAAACTCTATAAGTGGGTAGAAATTAAACAAATTGATCTTAGAATCAATTGAATTGAATATGAGCTTGATTGGGTTAAAAATAAATTGAATGTAAGAAATTGTGTTGTAAACCATTAAAATTGAATGAAATGGCATATGAATTGTTTGGAAGCAACTGAATTAACTTTAAATCATATAAACCACTTATGGAAAGCGTTTGGTGCATGTTGCTTATGTAATGCATGTGTTTAGCTATTGAAAGTAAGTGAAATGCTAATAAATTTTCTATATATGGCACTTACATATTTAAATTAAGTAAGTACAGGTACCTGAAGGCCGTTTGGCTGGCTTTGGTTGCGCTAATTGCTAAAATAATAAGCCGCTTGCTTAGAAATGCTAAATAAAGGTACGCCTACTGTAACGACCCGGAAATTTCGATCTTGAAAATTCAAGATAGTTATGAAATAGAAGAAGAGATAGAAGAAAAAGAAGAAACAGAAACACCAAAACACAGAAACCTCACATTCGCAACGGATCAAAATATAATATCACATAAATAACAACTTTACAAAGAATAACTGTATCAGTACACTTATATTTTTATACATTAGAGTTACAATCAATACACAACACTGGACAGTTAAAACAAACATGTCCTAGATAAACAATAATATATACAGCGGAAAACGCTCCATACGTTCGTGCCATCCAGCGTGCCTTTTGAGCTCCGAAACATGCTTACCTGAAAATCTGTAATACTCGGTCTGACCCGAGCATTACATCAAAGTAACACCCGGGTCAGGCTGGAAAAAAGCGTGAGTAAACCCATCTAACATGGAATACAAAAGCATACAACTTACATAAAGCCCGGGTAACTTGTATCAATTTACAACTTCACAAGTCGTTATAGACATCTCTTACATCACACATCAATTTATAAGTACCAAAACTTAGATTTAATGGTCTAATTTACTTAAAATTATTCACTTCAGCCTATTGATACCACACATCAAATTATAAAAAATCGAAGTGGTTTCGGGTATTAACTAATACCCGACTCTGGTCTCTTCGAATCCAGTGTCATCTAAACCCAAGTTATCCAATTTAATACAATTCAACTTTAATTGTCGGATAACACTTTTACACAATAATTCATAATTGATTGATAATCACACTATCATTGACCATTCAACATATCATATCACAAAGCAATTCATATCAGAGATATCTCCCAATTCAAGACACCCATCATCATTAAATCATTAATAAACAAGACTGATCACTTCAATTAATTAAATTAATTAATGATCCTCTAAAAACTTTCAATAGTTAATTATTCTTAAATTTCAAATAATAATTAACCTTTAACTTAATTACACTTATTAATCAATCTTGACTAATCACAATCAGAAATTAACTTTCCTTAATTACTTCTTCAAATAAACCAACTCCTTGATTAATTATATAAATTAATCCTTCAATTATACTGAGTAATCATTACTCAATTTCTTCCATCAAGCAATTCCCTTTAATTACTTCCCATCAAATAATTTAATTACATCCAGTAATTATCCATTAATTACGTTCACAAAGTAATTATACCTCATTAATTACCTTAAATAATTATACTTAACCCAACATCAAATGATATTAATTAAACTTAATTAATTTACTAAAATTAACCACATCAACTTAATTAATTACACTAAGTAATTAATTTCTTAATTAATTCCATTAAGTAATTTTCATTTTATTTATCATATTTAGTAATTACTTGTTAATTACCCTTCAAAATTTCTAATTAAATCCTGTAAGTAATTAATCTTTAAACAATAAACCATCCCTTAAATTTCTAATCTTAATTAATTAATCACATCTATACATCAATCCTTAAAATTGACTTCACCAATTGATCGATCTTTATGTATTATCTTAATAATTAAATTAATTATTTACTTATATGATCTCATAAATCAATTTAACCATCCCTTAATATAATAAATAATTATTACTCTATTAAATTTCATCTTTTAATTTACTTTTGAAAACATGTAGGATTTAACCCATTATAAATTACCCAATTTCAAAGTTTTGAAAACATTTTGAAACTTTAGGCACTACTTTTAAATCTTGCTAATACTTTGATTAAAATAACGGTTTACATTTTCCCTTGGCTTACACATTTTATAAGCTTTAATCAGAAAATCACCTCAACTTCCACATACTCGAGAAAACACCTAAAATTCCCGAGTCCACCCCGAAAATTCACACATCCGCAAAATCTTCAAGGAAACCAACATCCAACTTCGGGTTTAACCCGAGAATCCCTATCGTCTTTCACAAACTAATAGCAAACCAAGAAGCACTGACACACAACGATGTCATGCACATGCACTGACCATCGGAGTAACTCTGACCAACTTCGATGGCTCCACCAAGTCGCCTCCGAACACCACGTCACATAAACCTCTCTAGAATTTCACGATGAACATCAGAAATGAAAACAAGCAAGAGAAGCACCCAGTCACCATCAAGTTCGTCCAAAACTTGCCTCGCACCACCACATTCTGCCACCGGAAATCTCGCTACCCTGGCCAGACCTTTGTCGAAGTCTAACGCTTCTACTCCACCCACTCTAACAATGTCTGATGCACCATGGTCGACGAACGAACCCAAAGTTCATCGTCGACCAATAAAGCTATAAAAACCCTAAATCCAACCTGCAACAATGCCTCGGTGATCGATAACTACGCCGCTCAATTTTTCCTACTTTACTAACATCCCAGCTACCTCCTACACTGATTTCAAACCTTTCTCACCAACCTGATCATCAGCAATTACTAAAAACCCCAATGTCGTGCAACTCACGATTTCTCACAAATTATAAACTTAAAAATCACGATTTCATCTTTAAAAATCCTAAATTTCGAAGAAAAAATTAGTTACGAACCTGAAACTAAAAATCATTCTAGTCGAATATTTGATAGATTTTACAGTTCTACTCTTCTTCCCTTTTATTTTAAAACTACCCTTAACTTCCGTCTAATATTATTTCCAGATTAAGTATCTTTCCATTCCAAACAAGTTTTGTTTAGATAGCAGTCCCTAAAAGTAACTAAGGAAAGAGCAAATTTGATTTTGAACATAATTGTGAAACTGTAAAAAAAATTAAGACAGAACATATATCATTTTTCTTCAGACATTCATACAAGATTCTCATACAAATAAACAGGATATCATATTTTACTACCAAACCAAGCATATCACATATCAGACATTTCCATTATATTCACATGCATTAGTTCTTATCCCTAAAATTTCAAGGAAGGTATTTACTCATCTATACTTGAACAGAGGGCCTGTTACACAACATAGGAATGCATATAAAAATATGCAGACATCCACTAATACTTCACCTCTAAATGCATGCAATTTTTTTTTCAAACATACCCATACTTCATTATTTCAACTATTTGTTTCATTCATCAGGTTAATGTAGATTTAACTTAGGGAAAATAATTTGGTTTACTCACCTGCATTTTGTTGATAGCACAGAAAACCTGGGAATTGATATGAACTTGAAAACTGTAAATGATCTTTGAATTTGACTGAGATCTTGTAGTTTAAAGCTTGAATTGCTGAGTTGATTTTAAGATTTGATCTACTTGAAACTGAAATACAGATTGCTGAAATAGCTTCACTTGTTGATAAACTATACTTCAGGTTTGCCTTGCTTGGTGATTTGAGAAGGTTACAAGCTTCTGAAAAATACTTACAGGTTTGGCTAAAATTTGGGAAGATGATTACATGGTTTTAGTTTGAACTTGAGAAATGTTTACTGTGTTTTGATTTATTTTTTTTAGGGATAGATCACAAGCTTTGTTTCTTTGATAATGAAGATAAAAGGGAAATGAGAAAGGAGTAAAGATGTATATTTCTACTTTTATCTATTATTCATTATTTTAAAAGAAAATATTGACACTTGTTCAAATCTCATATTACAAATGTTACATTTGTTAATTTGGGTGTTAAAATTATTAACACTTGTCCTTTGTATGAGAATTAAATAATATATTAATATGTTTTATACACTTTTATATTAATTTCAATTTAGTTATATATATATATAAATCTTATGTTATGAATATTTTCTATTTTTAACAAATGCATTTTTATATCTTTAAATGTTTTCTATAAAACATTTGTATTAAATTTCTGTTTAGTAAATACTTTCCTTCATTTATACTAATATGAATTTTTAAAAGAAAATAGCAAACTATATACTAATAAAATCATATACATATATTTTTATATCCAATTTATTTAAGATATTTATTCTTCGGATTTCCAATTCAAAATTAATTTAAAATTAACTCATATATATATATATTAAAAAAAAGACACATTACTTTTGTCTGAAAATAATGAATTTGCAAATGTTAAAAAATATTATACTAAAAGAATATCAAATAAGTATTTATCCAAGTATAAATATGTATCATCATATTTATTTGTCCAATTTATAAATCAATATTCTATTAATTAACCCAATTATTTATCAATTACAGATGTCTAGAATTTCAGGATATCACATTCCTTCCCCCTTTGAATCTTTTAAAAATAGTTTCAAGTTTAATTTGAACTAGTTTTTAAATAAGAAGAAGTTTCATTTCGACAGCGAAAATCAGAGGAGGAGGAAAAAAAGAAGAATCTGGAAAATCAATTTCCTGAAGCTAATAAAGGATCAATTTAGCTTTTAATTCTTATTCAAATTCAAAATCAATAAAAATTCAAGTAGTAAGTCGATTTCCATTTCAAACCAAAGCAAAACTGCAAAATTCAACAATTCCATATTCAAGCAACAAGACTTTTTTTTAAGTGTGATTCCCAGATTTTTTTTTCAAAAGAGCTTCTCTGCTTTTAAACTATGAGTAAACTAAACCTTATTCTAACTTAAATCTGGATGCACGAGATAACCCTGGAATGTAACTACTATCAGTCGTGGGATCCATGGCATAATCAAGAGGCCGCGGAGAGCCTGCAGTTATGTGGACTTTTGCTGCGATGGCATCGTAACCCAGGATGAAACTGCGACCATGGATGGGGGTGATGATTTCCAGAGCATTCTCACTGAAGATATTTCCTCTGTTTTCAAGAATGTTTTCTATATTTTCAATAAAAAAATTCCCAGTATTTTCACTGGATGTTGAAAACGGGTTTGCCAAGTACTTATAGATTTTCAGTCCTACGCTTGATCAACGTATGACCAAATTTCTGTGGGAACAAGGATGGACTGGTTGAAACATCGAGTTATAAAAAGTATCTTTATAAAACTATTTATAATATTAGGTAAATTTTAAAAGTGTTTTAAAAGTAATCAAAGAATATTTTTCTAATAATAAGCATTTTAATAAAATTCTGGCTTCATTCCTTTTCGAAGACGAAAAGATTCAAAGAGGCCTACGCAATAAAAATAGGAAATATGAATTTTTTTTGCTTTTCCGACCAGGTGGGTCGATGTATATATATTTATACCTCTTGTCAAATTGCAAAAGCTCCTCCGTACAGAGGAGACTCTGCCAAAAAATTTCGAAAATTTTGGGAGTTAGAAAATTTTTGAAAATTTTTGGGAAAACTTTTGGTTAACGAAAAACGATTTCAAATTGAAAACTGAAATAAATTAGTAAATGAAACTAATTTAAAATAATGCTATGAATCTATTTTAATTGGAGGATAAAATTCAATATTCAGAATTGAAGATAAATTAAATTCATATGGAAATGGGAAAACTAATTTGAATAGAAGTAGATATGAAACTTCTGTAAGGAAATGTATGAAATGATTTTAAAAGACTATGATTAGATATTATTGCTAGGTAAGTTATGCAGGTATTATAAAGGGAAAGGAAAATTGGTTTTGATTTCAGGAGATAATTTGAATTGCCCGACTAAAAGGTATGTATTTAAATTTCTGTATGAAATTGGATTGTGTTTTTGATCTAGCCACTTGGCCTTTTGTTTTTTTTTGGAATTTGGGAGCCCGTAGAGGCATTTTGTAGTTTTACCGAGCTAGCCGCGCTAAGGAGACGCTGGCGAAATTTTTCAGAAATTTAGGGAGTTAAAAAAAAATTTGAGAAAATTTTGATAATTCAAGATTCAGTTTTAAATTGAAATTTCAATGATTGAGCGAAAGGGTATTGTTTGAAACTGTGGGAGAGTTTGGGAAGTTAGTAAGAATGACAATGGGTCTATTATAAAAGATATATTATGACAAGTTGATAAAACTGTTGGTTTTGGGGGAAAGGTAAACGGGTATTGGACCATTCTTCCTAACTAGTAATTTCGGGGACGAAATTTTTTTAAAGGGGGAGGAATGTGACGACCCGGAATTTCTAACAATTTAAATTGGAATATTTAATTGATTGTAAATATTTAAAAGGTTAATTTTAACTTGAATTCAAATATTTTTATTAATAGCAACTAAGTTATTAGATTTAATAAACTGAAATTGGGTAAAATGTTGAATCTGGAGTTCTATGCCTGTTAAAAATAATTTGAAGGCTTATAAAATTTATAACGATGATACTGAAGATAATAAAATGGTTGAAATTTAATTTAAAGGTGATTTGTTCAATTTTAATAATATATCGTTTAAATCGATATTTAAAAATAGCCTTCCGAGGTATAGTCTCGAAATTCGATGAAACTAGTTCCATTGGATCCGCAATAGTTAGTTATTGTAAAGACCCGTAAATCCGTACTCCTTGAATAGACACTAATCTCCTTTGTTTAATTCAAGATGAACGAAAATACGAACCCTTAGGGGTTTTAAGAAAAATTTAAGAAAAGAAAAAGTAGAAAAGAAGAGAGAAAAAGGTAGAAGATGGAGGGAAAAGAAAATAGAAATTAGAGAGAATAGAAAACAGAAAAGATAGAACAGAAAGAGAAAATAGAACGGGACAGAAGAAACAAAAGAATCACATCAGAATCTCACAATTCGCAGCGGAACAACATATAATAATAATTTAATAATCTTTAAACAAAGAACTATATCAGTTATTACATTTTATACATTACATTACATCATATCATCAGAGTGTACAACAACAACAACAAACAGTGCAGCGGAAAAAGAAATACTATATAAACTAGTAATACGCCATGCCATCCAGCTTGCCTCCAGCAATTCCTGAATATCCAGAATATCCTGATAAACCTAACTCTTAACTGCCCGTGTGGAAATTGGTGGGCACCCAGAGTTTAGGAAGGAAAACAATAAACTCCAAGTCAGTCATGTGACTGGTGTGAGAACTCAAAACAGTTTATTTATCTTTAAAATCAAAATAGAGGAATATTTTTAAATTCAATTCGCAATGCTTTTAAAAATGAGACTACCATAAGGCCTCCCGCACACACACACATGCAAACGCAGAATCGGAGGAGATTTCTCCTTATGATAGTCAAAGATGCTTGATACGCATTTAAAATAACATTTGATATTATTATTAGTGTATAGTGTAGGAAAAATTCATTTCGAAAGTAGAATATAAATCTTAGCCAACATACGACCATTATCGTATGCCTACTATAGCTAACTATGTTCAATAGCAGGTTACCGCCACATTCCATAGCAGGTTATACAACTAAAACCGTACAAGTCACGTATTGTTTCTTTGGATTTCCAACAAATGGTCAGGCCAAGGAACTTCCCATTGCCACATGAGAATGCCTCTGGAAAGACATCCCCGAGAACCAAACCGGAACTCTGCCAACACAAGGCCGGGTTACCCCTAACTGGGTAACTACTGACACGAGCACGCCATTCCTCGATCGTAAACGACCTTTCTCACGGGATCCCGAAAACCAACAACCACAAAGTAATAAATTCGTAGTAACCACATAGGTTAAATATCTGGGCTCCATACCATGATACCACCTCTATCCAGAAGGAAATGTACATACCCTAAAGGGTGCTACCCCTCATAACCTTGCCGCATCTTTCCTGTTTTGACCATTTTCGGGGTGTGAGGTTCGACGAAGTCACGTCCACAAAAACATACTTTATACAAAAGCCATGATTTGGGTCAACAAATGATCAACACAATGATCACTAAGATAGACGATCAAATAAACGATCCTATCACAATAATCAACACAATGATCATTTACAGCATCACTCAGCATATCACATTACCAAATTGGGAATATATCGCTGATAACTTCAACTATATAACCTCTGAGCTCGTACGTCTCAGAGAAGGGTGTTAAGCTAAAAGAATAAATTCTCCGCCACCAACAGAAATATATTTGAAAGAAATCTGCTTTATATCTCAACTTGTAATGTCAGACATACAATTCATACAAGTCTGTTCCAGGATCGAACAAAACCGAAGGCACTTACAAAGAAGTCCTTGCAATCCGGATATTCACAATCCTGATCGGATTCACCATCACATATGGAGAACTCTATACCGGAGCAACTCGGTGCAGAGTAAATCGACAGGTCATCCTATCGCTCTCGCAAATACCGGGTCTTCAACACCGATCTTCAATGCAATTCACAACGACATATCACATATTCGGAATGGGTTATACGACCCCATGGTCCTTTCCCGGTTAACCCGAATAGTGAGCGCTTATTCAAAAATAAGTGTAGCATTCACATTCAAACAAATCACATCAAATACCCATTCAAAGGGAAATATTGATAGTCGGTTGTTGAACTATCACTGGATATGCACACATCACCAGTTTCCAAATAATTTTCCAAATTATTTAATTCCGAAAAATATCTTTACAAGATATATATATAATTTCTATACTTTAAAAATAAATCAATATTTATTCTTAAACCCATTTTCTCAATTCCATTTATAAATTCCATATTGAATTTATATTCCAAAAAATTTATGAATATATGATTTCAAATATTCATTTTCAATTTATCTTCAAAAAGATAAATTCTCTAAACTTTCCATTTCTCATTGGAAAAACAATTTCCATACTTATTTATTTTATAAGTAATTCACAAATTTTATTTATTTTCAACCTTCTGAAAATATTCAATATACTTAAATCGAGATTAAGTATATATTTCATTCTTTAAGGAAATCATTCTCTTAAACATATTTATTTGGGCCAAAACGAATGTTACGTAAAATATCGTTACAACAACCCAAAATCACTAGTATAGGGATTCGAAATTAAAAAAGATATATAAATCCCAATACTATATAAAACATTTTCTTTCGGAAATCATTTACTATAACAACAGTGTTATAGTCCATCATTTCCTTCTATTTCTCGAAAACGTCTATTTCAACAATCAATGTTGAAATCTATGGTTTCGAATCTCAACACCTTTTAAAACATCGTTAGATCGTTTTAATTCTATTTAAAACATCTTTAACGTATTATTCACTATTCAAAAACGTGAATATACTACGTTAACAAATTTCATCCCTTTATTCATTTTAATTCAAAAGATTATTCACTATTCAAAAATGTGAATATAACTCCATTAATAGGTTATAACAATTAACTTATCAAAATAAGTCGTTTGCGAATTTATAAAACAACGTTTATAAATTCCATTTCCTTTTATTTATAAAAACTTCCTTTTTTATAAATTCTTTTATTAACCTATTCCAGTTTATAACTCAATTATAAACTAAAAGTTCATATTATAAGTTAAATACTTATAAAACGATTATTTTACAAAAATCGTTCCTTAAATTTCATAATTATAAATCTTATAACTTATAAGGTTCAATTATTTACCCAAGTCTATTCTTTTAATAACTTTACAAATTTTATAAACCTACTGTTTATAAAATTCCATTTATAACTTCACAGTTTATAATTCTATAAATTTCATTCATTTATGAAATTCATTTTCACTTCATCCAAACACTTATAAAAACTCGTTTTAAAATGTCCATATTTCAATTTATAAATATCCATTTATAAATCTCTTAATATAAATCAATTTATATTATTCTTTAAAACGTCTTTAATCTCCTTTATTATTTCACCATTTTGATTCATAAAATAATTAAATTTCATGAATTCTATATTTAAACTTTTCACAATAAATTCTAAAATTCCGATTTAACTATTTTATGAAATCATTAGCATCATATTCTCAAAAATTAGTTTTTAACTAGATTTCTCAAAAATCATAATTTTTATAACTTTAAAAATTATAACGTTTATTTATTTAAAATGAATCAATTCCAAAATTATTTTATAAAACGTATACTTTGTAAAATCACTTTAAAATCATTTTAAAATCCCAAAATCTGGGTCCAATGATGCTACACACCAAATAGTCAATCACGACAACAACGATATCATATATCAATATGAAAATCCATCAAATATCAAAATATCTGAAATTAAATAAATACTGTTGAGGAATCCAGTTGGATCCCTCCAACCTGTTTTCCTGCATCCACAAACATTAGCACAATACCAATTTCGTTCCAGTACGAAATTATCGCGGTATATGTTCTTATTAAATATTATCCGCTTAATAACGGCGCAATAGGGTCTCATCCGCTAAACAAAAAATGCGGGAAATCAATAACTCCAATATATACATATGCCAATATATATATATTGCTACTATATATAATACCAATTTCACTGTTTATGAAATATTCGCGGTATATGTTTTAAATAAATAACATCCGCTTACTAACGGCGTATAATGTCTATTTTAACAATCAATATATATCAATCATCATTCAAACATGCATTCAAGTATTTTAAATCTAACCATTTAAAATTTAAATAAACAATAAAATTCCTTTTGAGTGAGAAGTTCTCACCTTGATTTTAAATTTCGTTTTAGCGATTTATTTCGAATAAAATTAAACGGACGTTTAATTTTACCCAAAATTCTCACTAACTCCAAACGACTCCAAACCAACTCCATCGCGTAGTGCTCGTCCATACGATTCCAACGCAACTGGTTTCGCGCATTTTCGACCTCGTATGAAAAAGTTATGAATTTATGAACTTACACGAATTTAAACTATATATAAATTTACAACCTTAATTTACTTTAAAACCCTACATTAGATCATCACCGCACGTCCATCTTCCAGTAAATCACAGCCGGCCATCCTTTCTTCCCCCCCACCAGTAAACTCACGCGCAAATTAAACCACAGCCGCCTCCATTTCTTCAATACGCAAGCCACCCTACTCGTTTTCACGCTGATCAGAGACCGTCTCCGGAATCGCCTCGCTCCACTCCACCCATGCCCAGAGACCGCACGCGCCTAACGCCACCTTCCTCTCGAAATACGCATGCGAAACTGGCCCCTTCAAACACGAATTCGTGTCTATCCAGCATGAATTTCTTGATCATAACCGTTGGATCCAAGGATCTCAACATGCTTAATGTTTTTCCAGTTGAAACCCTAGCCTAATTCTGCTTGGATTTGTAGGATTTGAAGGATATTGAATAGTAGGTTTCGGCCATTGATCGTTAGAAGGTGGCGGCTGCTCAATATATTAGGGTTTCAAATATTTTTATTATTTATTTTTGTGAATTTAGGGGTATTTATAGGAGATTTTCAATCACTATTCATCCGGGTTTTTAAAACTCCGATTCACGCGCCGAAACTAACGTACCTAGGGTTTATCCCGCGTTCCGGACACAATGGAACAGGTTTCGGAAGCTAATTCGGAAGTATGTGCGAGTTATGGCTATAAACGCTCAATTTGAATTAAACCGATTTAAGCGATTTTCTAGGCGTTTTAATTTGTACAGGACAAACGGTAAATCCAATTGACTTGAAATTTGAAACCTTACAATAATATCACATTACAGATCCGATGAAACTGGTTTCGTCGAAACCCGAGACTTTTTGAAAAATGGCTATTTTAACTCGCCAAATTTAAATTAAAAATAAATCGATGCGTTTCGAGCTGCCACGCCTAAACGATAACTCCGATTGACACGAAATTTGAAATCCCGTAATAACTAACTATTACGGATCCAATGGAACTAGTTTCGTTCAATTCTGAGACTGTTCAAAAATTGACTATTTTCACTAGTCGATTTAAATACTAAAATATTCAATTTTCACAAATTAACTTTTAATTAGATTTTAAAAGTTCTAAAATATCGTTCTAACTCCAGTATGATAAAATAAAATTTTACAAATCATTTACAATCATATTTAACTATATTTTCAATTATTTCCATAATTTAACATATTAAATTATCGATTTAATTATTCAATTAAATCCAAAAATTCAAATAAAAATTTATTTGACTTATAAATTCACTTAATAATATTTAAAATTAATTAAATATTCAAATTTTAATTAATTAAAAATTCTGGGTCGTTGCAATCTTCCCCACTTAAAAGAATTTCGTCCTCGAAATTACAAGTAAGAAAAGTTACAGAATCTATTAATTTTCCCAAATTCATAGTTAAACTTCTTACAAATCTTTACTAAGTTTTCAAATCATACTTAGTTATCTTTTCAAAAACAACTTCTATTGTTTAACTTTCAACTTCAAAACAAAGTTAAGTTTTCAAAATTTTCCAAATTTCTCAAATTTTTCTAACGCCTTAAATTTTCGGAAAAATTCGCCATAGTCTCCTTTGCGCGGCTCGATCCGAAAAAAAATGACAGTATATATATCACAAATATACATCTCATCAAGTAATGAGGCATCCCGCAGGGAAAAAAGTGTAAAGGTACTGTATTTAATCCGAGATATGTACCTTATATTTTATTAGCAAGCATATACGGCTAATATAGCGCGAAAGCGAGCTCCAAATGCGAAGCAAACGCGATCCGCACCTACTAATCACTCAACAAATAACATGAGAACCATGCATATAGATAATAATCTCAATATACAACATATAGCAACATAATAACTATATATGTGAACATGGAAATTGAAACAAAAGCAACAAATGCATACATCAACCAACTATCATCCATAACCAAATCAATATTCATTTATATTCTCATTAATATTCAATGAATTGGTTTTCAAATTAATTCACATTTGATTTATCAACTTTCATTCTCAATTAGTTTATATTCACTAATTCATATTCAAGTTGGTTCACTTCCAATTCAAATTCAATTCTATTCAAATTTATTTACTTCTAATTTGAATTCAATTACATAGCTTTAAATTTCATTAATCAATTTCATTAACACTTAATGAATTCATATACAATCAATTAACAACCATATAACAATCAATGTATATTAATTACAACCAAATTTCTTTGCTTATCAATTGGTTTAATTTAATTGATTTTCATTCAACTATTCAACTTTCTAATAACATTAGATTTTAAATGAATTAACACTTATATTCATTATTTCATATCAACTTAATTCACATTTAATTGATTAACATTTAATCCATTCATTCAATTCAATTCAATTTCTAAAGTTGAATTTCATTTATATAACTTAAGTTCATATTTCATTTTACTTTATTACTTTACTTTGATACTAATATCAACTTCATTCAACATCTCTTAAGTTATATTCCATTTACAAACATCACTTTGTTTTACTTAACTTAATTCCTACTTGTAAATAAATTCAGATTCCAAATTCTAAAGTAAATTTCCATTTAACTTTAAATTCATTTTCATTTACAACTCATATTCATAAATATATTCATATAGTTTCACTTCTTATCTATATATAAGTTTATTTCACAATTGTAAATCACTTTAATTATAATTCAATTCTTATAATTCATTTACTTATACAATTATTCTTTTATTTAGATTATTCAAACAACCTAACAGTCAACTTATATACACTTTAATAATTCTGAAAAATTATTTTTTTATATATATAAAATATAATCAAGGTAAAATTATTTCATTTACCCAATTTAAAACAATATTATGTCGGTTTATCTTGTTTAAGAGTTTAGAAACTCCTATCTACGATAGTTAGCTAGACTACATCGACTGGAATCTATAAACAATCAACCGATAAGTCAACACAATATAAAACAATTTTTATATTCACTAAAAATACGCTCTCATAGCTATTATTACACTCAAATTCATTCTAGAGTACTGCTGACTCTATCTCTAATGAGTAATACCCAACAGAACCATGGTTATCGCTTAACCATAAGCTCCGATACCAGATGTAAAGACCCGTAAATCCGTACTCCTTGAATAGACACTAATCTCCTTTGTTTAATTCAAGATGAACGAAAATACGAACCCTTAGGGGTTTTAAGAAAAATTTAAGAAAAGAAAAAGTAGAAAAGAAGAGAGAAAAAGGTAGAAGATGGAGGGAAAAGAAAATAGAAATTAGAGAGAATAGAAAACAGAAAAGATAGAACAGAAAGAGAAAATAGAACGGGACAGAAGAAACAAAAGAATCACATCAGAATCTCACAATTCGCAGCGGAACAACATATAATAATAATTTAATAATCTTTAAACAAAGAACTATATCAGTTATTACATTTTATACATTACATTACATCATATCATCAGAGTGTACAACAACAACAACAAACAGTGCAGCGGAAAAAGAAATACTATATAAACTAGTAATACGCCATGCCATCCAGCTTGCCTCCAGCAATTCCTGAATATCCAGAATATCCTGATAAACCTAACTCTTAACTGCCCGTGTGGAAATTGGTGGGCACCCAGAGTTTAGGAAGGAAAACAATAAACTCCAAGTCAGTCATGTGACTGGTGTGAGAACTCAAAACAGTTTATTTATCTTTAAAATCAAAATAGAGGAATATTTTTAAATTCAATTCGCAATGCTTTTAAAAATGAGACTACCATAAGGCCTCCCGCACACACACACATGCAAACGCAGAATCGGAGGAGATTTCTCCTTATGATAGTCAAAGATGCTTGATACGCATTTAAAATAACATTTGATATTATTATTAGTGTATAGTGTAGGAAAAATTCATTTCGAAAGCAGAATATAAATCTTAGCCAACATACGACCATTATCGTATGCCTACTATAGCTAACTATGTTCAATAGCAGGTTATCGCCACATTCCATAGCAGGTTATACAACTAAAACCGTACAAGTCACGTATTGTTTCTTTGGATTTCCAACAAATGGTCAGGCCAAGGAACTTCCCATTGCCACATGAGAATGCCTCTGGAAAGACATCCCCGAGAACCAAACCGGAACTCTGCCAACACAAGGCCGGGTTACCCCTAACTGGGTAACTACTGACACGAGCATGCCATTCCCCGATCGTAAACGACCTTTCTCACGGGATCCCGAAAACCAACAACCACAAAGTAATAAATTCGTAGTAACCACATAGGTTAAATATCTGGGCTCCATACCATGATACCACCTCTATCCAGAAGGAAATGTACATACCCTAAAGGGTGCTACCCCTCATAACCTTGCCGCATCTTTCCTGTTTTGACCATTTTCGGGGTGTGAGGTTCGACGAAGTCACGTCCACAAAAACATACTTTATACAAAAGCCATGCTTTGGGTCAACAAATGATCAACACAATGATCACTAAGATAGACGATCAAATAAACGATCCTATCACAATAATCAACACAATGATCATTTACAGCATCACTCAGCATATCACATTACCAAATTGGGAATATATCGCTGATAACTTCAACTATATAACCTCTGAGCTCGTACGTCTCAGAGAAGGGTGTTAAGCTAAAAGAATAAATTCTCCGCCACCAACAGAAATATATTTGAAAGAAATCTGCTTTATATCTCAACTTGTAATGTCAGACATACAATCCATACAAGTCTGTTCCGAGATCGAACAAAACCGAAGGCACTTACAAAGAAGTCCTTGCAATCCGGATATTCACAATCCTGATCGGATTCACCATCACATATGGAGAACTCTATACCGGAGCAACTCGGTGCAGAGTAAATCGACAGGTCATCCTATCGCTCTCGCAAATACCGGGTCTTCAACACCGATCTTCAATGCAATTCACAACGACGTATCACATATTCGGAATGGGTTATACGACCCCATGGTCCTTTCCCGGTTAACCCGTATAGTGAGCGCTTATTCAAAAATAAGTGTAGCATTCACATTCAAACAAATCACATCAAATACCCATTCAAAGGGAAATATTGATAGTCGGTTATTGAACTATCACTGGATATGCACACATCACCAGTTTCCAAATAATTTTCCAAATTATTTAATTCCCAAAAATATCTTTACAAGATATATATATAATTTCTATACTTAAAAAATAAATCAATATTTATTCTTAAACCCATTTTCTCAATTCCATTTATAAATTCCATATTGAATTTATATTCCAAAAAATTTATGAATATATGATTTCAAATATTCATTTTCAATTTATCTTCAAAAAGATAAATTCTCTAAACTTTCCATTTCTCATTGGAAAAACAATTTCCATACTTATTTATTTTATAAGTAATTCACAAATTTTATTTATTTTCAACCTTCTGAAAATATTCAATATACTTAAATCGAGATTAAGTATATATTTCATTCTTTAAGGAAATCATTCTCTTAAACATATTTATTTGGGCCAAAACGAATGTTACGTAAAATATCGTTACAACAACCCAAAATCACTAGTATAGGGATTCGAAATTAAAATAGATATATAAATCCCAATACTATACAAAACATTTCCTTTCGGAAATCATTTACTATAACAACAGTGTTATAGTCCATCATTTCCTTCGATTTCTCGAAAACGTCTATTTCAACAATCAATGTTGAAATCTATGGTTTCGAATCTCAACACCTTTTAAAACATCGTTAGATCGTTTTAATTCTATTTAAAACATCTTTAACGTATTATTCACTATTCAAAAACGTGAATATACTACGTTAACAAATTTCATCCCTTTATTCATTTTAATTCAAAAGATTATTCACTATTCAAAAATGTGAATATAACTCCATTAATAGGTTATAACAATTAACTTATCAAAATAAGTCGTTTGCGAATTTATAAAACAACGTTTATAAATTCTATTTCCTTTTATTTATAAAAACTTCCTTTTTTATAAATTCTTTTATTAACCTATTCCAGTTTATAACTCAATTATAAACTAAAAGTTCATATTATAAGTTAAATACTTATAAAACGATTATTTTACAAAAATCGTTCCTTAAATTTCATAATTATAAATCTTATAACTTATAAGGTTCAATTATTTACCCAAGTCTATTCTTTTAATAACTTTACAAATTTTATAAACCTACTGTTTATAAAATTCCATTTATAACTTCACAGTTTATAATTCTATAAATTTCATTCATTTATGAAATTCATTTTCACTTCATTCAAACACTTATGAAAACTCGTTTTAAAATGTCCATGTTTCAATTTATAAATATCCATTTATAAATCTCTTAATATAAATCAATTTATATTATTCTTTAAAACGTCTTTAATGTCCTTTATTATTTCACCATTTTGATTCATAAAATAATTAAATTTCATGAATTCTATATTTAAACTTTTCACAATAAATTCTAAAATTCCGATTTAACTATTTTATGAAATCATTAGCATCATATTCTCAAAAATCAGTTTTTAACTAGATTTCTCAAAAATCATAATTTTTATAACTTTAAAAATTATAACGTTTATTTATTTAAAATGAATCAATTCCAAAATTATTTTATAAAACGTATACTTTGTAAAATCACTTTAAAATCATTTTAAAATCCCAAAATCTGGGTCCAATGATGCTACACACCAAATAGTCAATCACGACAACAATGATATCATATATCAATATGAAAATCCATCAAATATCAAAATATCTGAAATTAAATAAATACTGTTGAGGAATCCAGTTGGATCCCTCCAACCTGTTTTCCTGCATCCACAAACATTAGCACAATACCAATTTCGTTCCAGTACGAAATTATCGCGGTATATGTTCTTATTAAATATTATCCGCTTAATAACGGCGCAATAGGGTCTCATCCGCTAAACAAAAAATGCGGGAAATCAATAACTCCAATATATACATATGCCAATATATATATATATATATTGCTACTATATATAATACCAATTTCACTGTTTATGAAATATTCGCGGTATATGTTTTTAATAAATAACATCCGCTTACTAACGGCGTATAATGTCTATTTTAACAATCAATATATATCAATCATCATTCAAACATGCATTCAAGTATTTTAAATCTAACCATTTAAAATTTAAATAAACAATAAAATTCCTTTTGAGTGAGAAGTTCTCACCTTGATTTTAAATTCCGTTTTAGCGATTTATTTCGAATAAAATTAAACGGACGTTTAATTTTACCCAAAATTCTCACTAACTCCAAACGACTCCAAACCAACTCCATCGCGTAGTGCTCGTCCATACGATTCCAACGCAACTAGTTTCGCGCATTTTCGACCTCGTATGAAAAAGTTATGAATTTATGAACTTACACGAATTTAAACTATATATAAATTTACAACCTTAATTTACTTTAAAACCCTACATTAGATCATCACCGCACGTCCATCTTCCAGTAAATCACAGCCGGCCATCCTTTCTTCCCCCCCACCAGTAAACTCACGCGCAAATTAACCCACAGCCGCCTCCATTTCTTCAATACGCAAGCCACCCTACTCGTTTTCACGCTGATCAGAGACCGTCTCCGGAATCGCCTCGCTCCACTCCACCCATGCCCAGAGACCGCACGCGCCTAACGCCACCTTCCTCTCGAAATACGCATGCGAAACTGGCCCCTTCAAACACGAATTCGCGTCTATCCAGCATGAATTTCTTGATCATAACCGTTGGATCCAAGGATCTCAACATGCTTAATGTTTTTCCAGTTGAAACCCTAGCCTAATTCTGCTTGGATTTGTAGGATTTGAAGGATATTGAATAGTAGGTTTCGGCCATTGATCGTTAGAAGGTGGCGGCTGCTCAATATATTAGGGTTTCAAATATTTTTATTATTTATTTTTGTGAATTTAGGGGTATTTATAGGAGATTTTCAATCACTATTCATCCGGGTTTTTAAAACTCCGATTCACGCGCCGAAACTAACGTACCTAGGGTTTATCCCGCGTTCCGGACACAATGGAACAGGTTTCGGAAGCTAATTCGGAAGTATGTGCGAGTTATGGCTATAAACGCTCAATTTGAATTAAACTGATTTAAGCGATTTTCTAGGCGTTTTAATTTGTACAGGACAAACGGTAAATCCAATTGACTTGAAATTTGAAACCTTACAATAATATCACATTACAGATCCGATGAAACTGGTTTCGTCGAAATCCGAGACTTTTTGAAAAATGGCTATTTTAACTCGCCAAATTTAAATTAAAAATAAATCGATGCGTTTCGAGCTGCCACGCTTAAACGATAACTCCGATTGACACGAAATTTGGAATCCCGTAATAACTAACTATTACGGATCCAATGGAACTAGTTTCGTTCAATTCTGAGACTGTTCAAAAATTGACTATTTTCACTAGTCGATTTAAATACTAAAATATTCAATTTTCACAAATTAACTTTTAATTAGATTTTAAAAGTTCTAAAATATCATTCTAACTCCAGTATGATAAAATAAAATTTTACAAATAATTTACAATCATATTTAACTATATTTTCAATTATTTCCATAATTTAACATATTAAATTATCGATTTAATTATTCAATTAAATCCAAAAATTCAAATAAAAATTTATTTGACTTATAAATTCACTTAATAATATTTAAAATTAATTAAATATTCAAATTTTAATTAATTAAAAATTCTGGGTCGTTGCAATCTTCCCCACTTAAAAGAATTTCGTCCTCGAAATTACAAGTAAGAAAAGTTACAGAATCTATTAATTTTCCCAAATTCATAGTTAAACTTCTTACAAATCTTTACTAAGTTTTCAAATCATACTTAGTTATCTTTTCAAAAACAACTTCTATTGTTTAACTTTCAACTTCAAAACAAAGTTAAGTTTTCAAAATTTTTCAAATTTCTCAAATTTTTCTAACGCCTTAAATTTTCGGAAAAATTCGCCATAGTCTCCTTTGCGCGGCTCGATCCGAAAAAAAATGACAGTATATATATCACAAATATACATCTCATCAAGTAATGAGGCATCCCGCAGGGAAAAAAGTGTAAAGGTACTGTATTTAATCCGAGATATGTACCTTATATTTTATTAGCAAGCATATACGACTAATATAGCGCGAAAGCGAGCTCCAAATGCGAAGCAAACGCGATCCGCACCTACTAATCACTCAACAAATAACATGAGAACCATGCATATAGATAATAATCTCAATATACAACATATAGCAACATAATAACTATATATGTGAACATGGAAATTGAAACAAAAGCAACAAATGCATACATCAACCAACTATCATCCATAACCAAATCAATATTCATTTATATTCTCATTAATATTCAATGAATTGGTTTTCAAATTAATTCACATTTGATTTATCAACTTTCATTCTCAATTAGTTTATATTCACTAATTCATATTCAAGTTGGTTCACTTCCAATTCAAATTCAATTCTATTCAAATTTATTTACTTCTAATTTGAATTCAATTACATAGCTTTAAATTTCATTAATCAATTTCATTAACACTTAATGAATTCATATACAATCAATTAACAACCATATAACAATCAATGTATATTAATTACAACCAAATTTCTTTGCTTATCAATTGGTTTAATTTAATTGATTTTCATTCAACTATTCAACTTTCTAATAACATTAGATTTTAAATGAATTAACACTTATATTCATTATTTCATATCAACTTAATTCACATTTAATTGATTAACATTTAATCCATTCATTCAATTCAATTCAATTTCTAAAGTTGAATTTCATTTATATAACTTAAGTTCATATTTCATTTTACTTTATTACTTTACTTTAATACTAATATCAACTTCATTCAACATCTCTTAAGTTATATTCCATTTACAAACATCACTTTGTTTTACTTAACTTAATTCCTACTTGTAAATAAATTCAGATTCCAAATTCTAAAGTAAATTTCCATTTAACTTTAAATTCATTTTCATTTACAACTCATATTCATAAATATATTCATATAGTTTCACTTCTTATCTATATATAAGTTTATTTCACAATTGTAAATCACTTTAATTATAATTCAATTCTTATAATTCATTTACTTATACAATTATTCTTTTATTTAGATTATTCAAACAAACTAACAGTCAACTTATATACACTTTAATAATTCTGAAAAATTATTTTTTTATATATATAAAATATAATCAAGGTAAAATTATTTCATTTACCCAATTTAAAACAATATTATGTCGGTTTATCTTGTTTAAGAGTTTAGAAACTCCTATCTACGATAGTTAGCTAGACTACATCGACTGGAATCTATAAACAATCAACCGATAAGTCAACACAATATAAAACAATTTTTATATTCACTAAAAATACGCTCTCATAGCTATTATTACACTCAAATTCATTCTAGAGTACTGCTGACTCTATCTCTAATGAGTAATACCCAACAGAACCATGGTTATCGCTTAACCATAAGCTTCGATACCAGATGTAAAGACCCGTAAATCCGTACTCCTTGAATAGACACTAATCTCCTTTGTTTAATTCAAGATGAACGAAAATACGAACCCTTAGGGGTTTTGTAACGTCTGAAGGATTTCGTTCTTCGGAAATCCGACATCGACACTCACTTTATCGACTGCCGAGAAATCGAAGGCCGAAAACCGAGATGTTATGGGTTTTAAAAAGAAAAGAAAAGAAAGAAGAGAGAAAAAGAAAAATAGAGGGGAAAGAAGATAGACAATTTTTTTTGAAAACAGAGAATTAGAAAAACAGAAGATAGAAGCATTTTAAAAATAGAAAAAGAGATTTTGAAAATAGAACGGAACAGAAAGGAAACAAAAAGAACAACATCAGAATCTCACAATTCGCAGCGGAACAACATATAATAATAAATGAATAATCTTTAAACAAAGAACTATATCAGTTATTACATTACATCACATTTCATTACATCAAATCATCAGAGTGTACAACAACATACAACAACATAACAGCGGAAAAAGAAGTACTATATAAACTAGTAATACGCCATGCCAATCCAGTTTGCCTCCAGCAACTCCAGAATATCCAGAATATCCTGATAAACCTAACTCTTAACTGCCCGTGTGGAAATTGGTGGGCACCCAGAGTTTAGGAAGGAAAACAATAAACTCCGAGTCAGTCATGTGACTGGTGTGAGAACTCTAAACAGTTTATTTAACTTTAAAATCAAAATAGGAATATATTTTTTTTCAATTCGCAATGCTTTTAAAAATGAGACTACCATAAGGCCTCCTGCCACACACACAATGCAAACGCAGACTTGGAGAAGATTTCTCCTTATGATAGTCAAACATGCTTGATACGCATTTAAAAAGAGCATTTGATATTATTATTAGTGCATAGTGTAGAACAAATTCTTTCGAAAGTAAAGATATAAATCTTAGCCAGCATAGGTACCATTATATTATGCCTACTAATAGCTACCATATTAAATGGCAGGTTCTACAACTAAAACCGTACAAGTCACGTATTGTTTCTTTGGATTTCCAACGAATGATCAGGCCAAGGAACTTCCCATTGCCACATGAGAATGCCTCTGGATGGACATCCCCGAGAACCAAACCGGATCTCTACCAACACAAGGCCGGGTTACTCCTAACTGAGTAACAACTGACCGAATATGCCATCCCCCGGTCCTTTGGGACCTTTTCACCGAGCGCTCGTAATCAATTCACACAATCATAAAGTGTTTTCAACATGAGTAAGTATCTGGGCTCCATACCATGATACCACCCTTTTCCAGAAGGAAATGGACACATCCTAAAGGGTGCTACCCCTCATAACCTTGCTGCTTCTTTCCTGTTTTGACCATTCACGGGGTGTGAGGCTCGACGAAGTCACGTCCACAAAAACATACTTTATACAAAAGCCATGCTTTGGGTCAACAAATGATCAACACAATGATCACTAAGATAGACGATCAAATAAATGATCCTATCACAAATAATCAACACAATGATCATTTCAGCATCACTCAGCATGTCACATTACCAAACTGGGATATATTGCTGATAACTTCAACTATATAACCTTTGAGCTCGTACGTCTCAAAGAAGGGTGTTAAGCAAAGAATAAATTCTCCGCCACCAACAGAAATATATTTGAAAGAAATCGGCTTTATATCTCAAATTGTAATGTCAGGCATACAATCCATACAAGTTTGTTCCGGGATCGAACAAAACCGAAGGCACTTACAAAGAAGTCCTTGCAATCCGGATATTCACAATCCTGATCGGATTTCCCATCACTTATGGAATCTCTATACCAGGAGCTACCCAGTGCAGAGACAATCGATAGGTCATCCTATCGCTCTCGCAAATACTCGGTCTTCAACACCGATCTTCAAATGCAATTCATAACGACGTATCACATATTCGGAATGGGTTATACGACCCCATGGTCCTTTCCCGGTTAACCCGAATAGTGAGCGCTTATTCAAAAATAAGTGTGCATTCAAATTCAATTAATTCACATCAAATACCCATTCAAAGGGAAATACTGATAGTCGGTTATTGAACTATCACTGGATATGCATACATCACCAGATTCCAAATAATTTTCCAAATTATTTATTTTCCAAAATATCTTTACTAGATATATAGTTTCAACACTTCAAAAATAAATCAATATTTATTTTTTTAACCAATTTCACTTTCACATATAAATTCCATAGTGAATTTATATTTCAAAATATTCGTGCATATACGATTTCAATAATTCCTTTCAATTTATCCTCCAAAAAGATAATTTCTAATTATTCACTTCATATTGGAAAACATTTCCATACTTATTAAATAAGTAATTCACAATCATTTATTTTCAACACTTAGAAAATATTCAATATACTTAAATCGAATTAAGTATATAATTCATTCTTTAAGGAAATCATTCACTTAAACATATTTACTTGGGCCAAAACGAATGTTGCGTAAAACATCGTTACGACAACCCAAAATCACTAGTATAGGGATTCGAAATTAAAATAGATATATAAATCCCAATACCATACAAAAACATTTCCTTTCGGAAATCATTTACTATAACAACAGTGTTATAGTCCATCATCTCCTTTCGTTTCTCGAAACATCTATTTCAACAATAAATGTTGAAATCTGTGGTTTCGAATCTCAACATGTTTAAAAACATCGTTAGATTGTTTTAATTCTATTTAAACATCACATTCAAAACAATTTCTTTAACATGTCATTCACTATTCAAAAACGTGAATATACTTCTTTAACAAATCCCATCCTTTTATTCATTTTAATTCAAAGGATTATTCACTGTCTAAAAACGTGAATGTAACTCTATTTCTAAGTTATAACAATTAACTTATCAAAATAAGTCGTTTGCGAATTTATAAAACAGCGTTCATAAATTCCATTTCTCTTTATTTATAAAAACTTCCTTTTTATAAATTCCTTTATTAACTTATTCCAGTTTATAACTTAATTATAAACTAAAAGTTCATACTATAAGTTAATTACTTATAAAACGATTATTTTACAGAATCGTTCTTTTAAAGACTTTCCAATTTACAAATCTTATAACTTATAAGATTCATTTATTTAACAAATTTTATTCTTCAAATAACTTCACAAATTTATAAATCTTACTATTTATAAATTTCATTTTATAACTTCACCATTTAAATTCTATAAATTTCATTCTTTAGTGAAATTCATTTTCACTTCATTCAAACACTTATAAAACTCGTTTTATAATGTCAGTATTTCAATTTATAAATATCCATTTATAAATCTCTTAATATAAATCAATTTATATTTTTCTTTAAAACGTCTTTAAATTCCTTTATAATTTCACCATTTTGATTTATAAAATAATCAAATCTTATAAATCTTAAATTCAAACTTTTAATAATAAACTCAAAAATCCAGTTTAAATTATTTTATAAAATCATTGATCCATATTTCTCAAAAATCAACTTTTAATCGTATTTCTAAAAATCAGCTTTTTTAACTATATTTCACAAAATCATAATTTTTATAACTTTAAAAATTATAACGTTTATTTATTTATAATGGATCAATCCCAAAAATATAGTATATTTTCAAAATCACTTTTAAAGATCATTTTAAAATCCCAAAATCTGGGTCCAATGATGCTACACACCAAATAGTCAATCACGACTAACAACGATATCATATATCGATATGATAATCCATCAAATATCAAAATATCTGAAATTAAATAAATACTGTTGAGGAATCCAGTTGGATCCCTCCAACCTGTTTCCTGCATCCAAAAACATTAGCACAATACCAATTTCGCTCCAGTACGAAATTATCGCGGTACATGTTTTTAATAAATATTATCCGCTTAATAACGGCGTAATAGGGTCTCATCCGCTAAACAAAAAATGCGGGAAATCAATCAACTGCAATATATACATATGCCAATATATATATATTGATATTATATATAATACCAATTTCACTGTTTATGAAATATTCGCGGTATATGTTCTTACTAAATAACATCCGCTTACTAACGGCGCATAATGTCTATTTTAACAATCAATAGATATTAATCAACATTCAAACATGCATTCAAATAATTTAAATCTAACTATTTAAAATAAAATCGAAACTGATTCGATTGAGTGAGAAGTTCTCACCTTGGTTTTAATTTCCGTTTAAGCTTTTATTTCGAATAAAATTAAACGCGCGTTTAATTTTACCCGAAATTCTCACTAACTCCAAACGACTCCAAACCAGCTCCATCGCGTAGTGCTCGTCCATACGATTCCAACGCAACTGGATTTGCATTTTTTCGACCTCGTATGAAAAAGTTATTGATTTATGAAGTTCGTACACGATTTAATAGCTTAAATTCAACATTAACTAATTTATTTTACACCCACACCTACTCTCAGCCCTTAGATCCAACTTCATTGCATCCTGGCCGTCCTTTACTTCATCTTCTCCCACAACGCAACATCTCCAGATAATTAAAACGCAACACAACCCATCCCTCATCAAACTAGGGTTTAGGACCGCATCACCTACGACGAGCTTTAACGCGATCAGGGACCTTCACCTCGAAGAGCATCACCAGCATGACACTCGGCTGGAGCACCTTGGAGTTCGGCCATCTCTGGTGCGCGCAACACGAGGCCGAACGTGCCTCCTTCTCAAGTCAATTGCCGCTAATCTACAACTCCAAACACGATCATAACCGTTGAGATTATAGATCTCAACATGCTCTTGAATTCTCTAGTTGAAGACGAGGCTCGATATCGCTTGGATTTGAAGATTTGGAGGGATGAATTTGGGGCAATTTCGGCCATTGACTTCATGTAGGCGGCTGAGCAATTAGAATTAGGGTTTTGCATTTTCTTTTTATTTTAG
This sequence comes from Allium cepa, assembly GCA_030765085.1. Taxonomy (NCBI): domain Eukaryota; kingdom Viridiplantae; phylum Streptophyta; class Magnoliopsida; order Asparagales; family Amaryllidaceae; genus Allium; species Allium cepa. The sequence continues at coordinate 378,146,068 of CM060931.1, forward strand.
ATTTTAACTCCTATTTATAGAAAAAGCTAGCGTAAACACTATTCATCCCGGGAATTCCGAACTCCGATTTAGACGCCGTAACCAGCGTACCTAGGGTTTATCCCGCGTTCCGGACACAATGGAACAGGTTTCGGAAGCTAATTCGGAAGTATGTGAGAGTTATGGCTGAAAACGCTCAATTTAAATTAAACCGATTTAAGTCGATTTTCTAGGCGTTTTAATTTGTACCGGACAAACGGTAAATCCAAACGACTTGAAATTTGAAACCTTACAATAATATCACATTACGGATCCGATGAAACTGGTTTCGTCGAAATCCGAGACTTTTTGAAAAATGGCTATTTTGACTCGCCAAATTTAAATTAAAAACGAATCGATGCGTTTCGAGCTGCCACGCTCAAACGATAGCTCCGATTGACACGAAAATTGAAATCCGGTAATAACTAATTATTACGGATCCAATGGAACTGGTTTCGTTCAATTCTGAGACTGTTCAAAAATTGACTATTTTACAGTCGATTATTAAATATTAAAATATTCAATTTTCACAAATTAACTTTTAATTCGATTTTAAAAGTTCTAAAATATCATTCTAACTTCAATATGATAAAATAAAATTTTACAAATTATTTTCAATCATATTTAACTCAATTTTCAATTATTTCCATAATTTCACATATTAATTTATTAATTTAATTATCCAATTAAATCCAAAAATTCAAATAAAAATTTATTTGACTTATAAATTCACTCATTAATATTTAAAATTAATTAAATATTCAAATTTAAATTATTAAAAATTTTGGGTCGTTACAATCTTTCCCCCTTAAAAGAATTTCGTCCTCGAAATTACAAGTAAGAAAAGTTACAAAATCTATTAACTTTCCCAAAATTCATAATTAAATTCCTTACAAATCTTTACTAAGTTTTCCAATCATACTTAGTTATCTTTTCAAAAACAATTACTATCGTTTAACTTTCAATTTCAAAATCAAAGTTAAAGTTTTCAAAATTTTCCAAATTTCTCAAATTTTTTCTAACGCCTTAAATTTTCGGAAAAATTCGCCATAGTCTCCTTTGCGCGGCTCGATCCGAAAAAAAAAATGACAGTATATATATCACAAATATACATCTCATCAAGTAATGAGGCATCCCGCAGGGAAAAAAGTGTAAAAGTACGATATTTAATCCGAGATATGTACCTTATATTTTATTAGCGAGCATATACGGCTAATATAGCGCAAAAGCGAACTCCAAATGCGAAGCAACGCGATCCGCACCTACTAATCACTCAACAAACAACATGAGAACATGCACATATGCAAATAATCTCAATATACAACATATAGCAACATAACTATACATGTCACATAGCAAATGCAACTAAAGCAATATATATTCAACCATCAACCAATTACATCCATATCCAATAAACATTCATTCATATTCTCATTCATATTTAATGAATTGGTTTTCACTTTAAATCCCATTTGATTCATTAACATTGGATTTACTAACATTCATTCTCAATTCAATTAGTTTACATTACTAATTAAATCCAATTCACTTTCAATTCTATTCAAATTTATTTACTCCAAATTTGAATTCAATTACATAGCTTTCAATTTCATTAACACTTAATGAATTATATACAATCAACTAACAATCATATAACAACCAATGTATATTAATTACAACCAAATTCTTTTTACTTATATTCATTCAATTTGATTTAACACCATCATTTTCAATTGGTTTAATTAAATTGATTTCCATTCAATTTTATTCAACTTAATTCAATATCTCTTAAGTTATATTCCATTTAACTTTAAATTCATTTTTATTCACAACTCATATTCATAGATATATCCATAAAGTTTCACTTCTTATGTATATAAGTTTATTTCACAATTGTAAATCACTTTAATTATAATTTTATTCTTATAATCCTTCTTCTTATACAATTATTCTTTTATTTAGATTATTCAAACAACCTAACAATCAACTTATATACACTTTAATAATTTTGAAAAATTATTCCTTTATATATAAAATATAATCAAGGCAAAATTATTCATTTACCCAATTTAAAACAATATCGTGTCGAATTGTTCTATTCAAGTGTTTAGAAACCCCTTCGGCATAGTTTGACTGACCGTGCTGACGAAGGTTCATATACCACTCAATAAACCAATCATCACAATATAAAACAATTTTATTCACTAACAAATACGCTCTCATAGCTATTATTACACTCAAACTCATTCTAGAGTACTACTGACTCCATCTCTAATGAATTATACCCAACAGAACCATGGTTGTCGCTTAACCATCAGAGCTCTGATACCAAATGTAACGTCTGAAGGATTTCGTTCTTCGGAAATCCGACATCGACACTCACTTTATCGACTGCCGAGAAATCGAAGGCCGAAAACCGAGATGTTATGGGTTTTAAAAAGAAAAGAAAAGAAAGAAGAGAGAAAAAGAAAAATAGAGGGGAAAGAAGATAGACAATTTTTTTTGAAAACAGAGAATTAGAAAAACAGAAGATAGAAGCATTTTAAAAATAGAAAAAGAGATTTTGAAAATAGAACGGAACAGAAAGGAAACAAAAAGAACAACATCAGAATCTCACAATTCGCAGCGGAACAACATATAATAATAAATGAATAATCTTTAAACAAAGAACTATATCAGTTATTACATTACATCACATTTCATTACATCAAATCATCAGAGTGTACAACAACATACAACAACATAACAGCGGAAAAAGAAGTACTATATAAACTAGTAATACGCCATGCCAATCCAGTTTGCCTCCAGCAACTCCAGAATATCCAGAATATCCTGATAAACCTAACTCTTAACTGCCCGTGTGGAAATTGGTGGGCACCCAGAGTTTAGGAAGGAAAACAATAAACTCCGAGTCAGTCATGTGACTGGTGTGAGAACTCTAAACAGTTTATTTAACTTTAAAATCAAAATAGGAATATATTTTTTTTCAATTCGCAATGCTTTTAAAAATGAGACTACCATAAGGCCTCCTGCCACACACACAATGCAAACGCAGACTTGGAGAAGATTTCTCCTTATGATAGTCAAACATGCTTGATACGCATTTAAAAAGAGCATTTGATATTATTATTAGTGCATAGTGTAGAACAAATTCTTTCGAAAGTAAAGATATAAATCTTAGCCAGCATAGGTACCATTATATTATGCCTACTAATAGCTACCATATTAAATGGCAGGTTCTACAACTAAAACCGTACAAGTCACGTATTGTTTCTTTGGATTTCCAACGAATGATCAGGCCAAGGAACTTCCCATTGCCACATGAGAATGCCTCTGGATGGACATCCCCGAGAACCAAACCGGATCTCTACCAACACAAGGCCGGGTTACTCCTAACTGAGTAACAACTGACCGAATATGCCATCCCCCGGTCCTTTGGGACCTTTTCACCGAGCGCTCGTAATCAATTCACACAATCATAAAGTGTTTTCAACATGAGTAAGTATCTGGGCTCCATACCATGATACCACCCTTTTCCAGAAGGAAATGGACACATCCTAAAGGGTGCTACCCCTCATAACCTTGCTGCTTCTTTCCTGTTTTGACCATTCACGGGGTGTGAGGCTCGACGAAGTCACGTCCACAAAAACATACTTTATACAAAAGCCATGCTTTGGGTCAACAAATGATCAACACAATGATCACTAAGATAGACGATCAAATAAATGATCCTATCACAAATAATCAACACAATGATCATTTCAGCATCACTCAGCATGTCACATTACCAAACTGGGATATATTGCTGATAACTTCAACTATATAACCTTTGAGCTCGTACGTCTCAAAGAAGGGTGTTAAGCAAAGAATAAATTCTCCGCCACCAACAGAAATATATTTGAAAGAAATCGGCTTTATATCTCAAATTGTAATGTCAGGCATACAATCCATACAAGTTTGTTCCGGGATCGAACAAAACCGAAGGCACTTACAAAGAAGTCCTTGCAATCCGGATATTCACAATCCTGATCGGATTTCCCATCACTTATGGAATCTCTATACCAGGAGCTACCCAGTGCAGAGACAATCGATAGGTCATCCTATCGCTCTCGCAAATACTCGGTCTTCAACACCGATCTTCAAATGCAATTCATAACGACGTATCACATATTCGGAATGGGTTATACGACCCCATGGTCCTTTCCCGGTTAACCCGAATAGTGAGCGCTTATTCAAAAATAAGTGTGCATTCAAATTCAATTAATTCACATCAAATACCCATTCAAAGGGAAATACTGATAGTCGGTTATTGAACTATCACTGGATATGCATACATCACCAGATTCCAAATAATTTTCCAAATTATTTATTTTCCAAAATATCTTTACTAGATATATAGTTTCAACACTTCAAAAATAAATCAATATTTATTTTTTTAACCAATTTCACTTTCACATATAAATTCCATAGTGAATTTATATTTCAAAATATTCGTGCATATACGATTTCAATAATTCCTTTCAATTTATCCTCCAAAAAGATAATTTCTAATTATTCACTTCATATTGGAAAACATTTCCATACTTATTAAATAAGTAATTCACAATCATTTATTTTCAACACTTAGAAAATATTCAATATACTTAAATCGAATTAAGTATATAATTCATTCTTTAAGGAAATCATTCACTTAAACATATTTACTTGGGCCAAAACGAATGTTGCGTAAAACATCGTTACGACAACCCAAAATCACTAGTATAGGGATTCGAAATTAAAATAGATATATAAATCCCAATACTATACAAAAACATTTCCTTTCGGAAATCATTTACTATAACAACAGTGTTATAGTCCATCATCTCCTTTCGTTTCTCGAAACATCTATTTCAACAATAAATGTTGAAATCTGTGGTTTCGAATCTCAACATGTTTAAAAACATCGTTAGATTGTTTTAATTCTATTTAAACATCACATTCAAAACAATTTCTTTAACATGTCATTCACTATTCAAAAACGTGAATATACTTCTTTAACAAATCCCATCCTTTTATTCATTTTAATTCAAAGGATTATTCACTGTCTAAAAACGTGAATGTAACTCTATTTCTAAGTTATAACAATTAACTTATCAAAATAAGTCGTTTGCGAATTTATAAAACAACGTTCATAAATTCCATTTCTCTTTATTTATAAAAACTTCCTTTTTATAAATTCCTTTATTAACTTATTCCAGTTTATAACTTAATTATAAACTAAAAGTTCATACTATAAGTTAATTACTTATAAAACGATTATTTTACAGAATCGTTCTTTTAAAGACTTTCCAATTTACAAATCTTATAACTTATAAGATTCATTTATTTAACAAATTTTATTCTTCAAATAACTTCACAAATTTATAAATCTTACTATTTATAAATTTCATTTTATAACTTCACCATTTAAATTCTATAAATTTCATTCTTTAGTGAAATTCATTTTCACTTCATTCAAACACTTATAAAACTCGTTTTATAATGTCAGTATTTCAATTTATAAATATCCATTTATAAATCTCTTAATATAAATCAATTTATATTTTTCTTTAAAACGTCTTTAAATTCCTTTATAATTTCACCATTTTGATTTATAAAATAATCAAATCTTATAAATCTTAAATTCAAACTTTTAATAATAAACTCAAAAATCCAGTTTAAATTATTTTATAAAATCATTGATCCATATTTCTCAAAAATCAACTTTTAATCGTATTTCTAAAAATCAGCTTTTTTAACTATATTTCACAAAATCATAATTTTTATAACTTTAAAAATTATAACGTTTATTTATTTATAATGGATCAATCCCAAAAATATAGTATATTTTCAAAATCACTTTTAAAGATCATTTTAAAATCCCAAAATCTGGGTCCAATGATGCTACACACCAAATAGTCAATCACGACTAACAACGATATCATATATCGATATGATAATCCATCAAATATCAAAATATCTGAAATTAAATAAATACTGTTGAGGAATCCAGTTGGATCCCTCCAACCTGTTTCCTGCATCCAAAAACATTAGCACAATACCAATTTCGCTCCAGTACGAAATTATCGCGGTACATGTTTTTAATAAATATTATCCGCTTAATAACGGCGTAATAGGGTCTCATCCGCTAAACAAAAAATGCGGGAAATCAATCAACTGCAATATATACATATGCCAATATATATATATTGATATTATATATAATACCAATTTCACTGTTTATGAAATATTCGCGGTATATGTTCTTACTAAATAACATCCGCTTACTAACGGCGCATAATGTCTATTTTAACAATCAATAGATATTAATCAACATTCAAACATGCATTCAAATAATTTAAATCTAACTATTTAAAATAAAATCGAAACTGATTCGATTGAGTGAGAAGTTCTCACCTTGGTTTTAATTTCCGTTTAAGCTTTTATTTCGAATAAAATTAAACGCGCGTTTAATTTTACCCGAAATTCTCACTAACTCCAAACGACTCCAAACCAGCTCCATCGCGTAGTGCTCGTCCATACGATTCCAACGCAACTGGATTTGCATTTTTTCGACCTCGTATGAAAAAGTTATTGATTTATGAAGTTCGTACACGATTTAATAGCTTAAATTCAACATTAACTAATTTATTTTACACCCACACCTACTCTCAGCCCTTAGATCCAACTTCATTGCATCCTGGCCGTCCTTTACTTCATCTTCTCCCACAACGCAACATCTCCAGATAATTAAAACGCAACACAACCCATCCCTCATCAAACTAGGGTTTAGGACCGCATCACCTACGACGAGCTTTAACGCGATCAGGGACCTTCACCTCGAAGAGCATCACCAGCATGACACTCGGCTGGAGCACCTTGGAGTTCGGCCATCTCTGGTGCACGCAACACGAGGCCGAACGTGCCTCCTTCTCAAGTCAATTGCCGCTAATCTACAACTCCAAACACGATCATAACCGTTGAGATTATAGATCTCAACATGCTCTTGAATTCTCTAGTTGAAGACGAGGCTCGATATCGCTTGGATTTGAAGATTTGGAGGGATGAATTTGGGGCAATTTCGGCCATTGACTTCATGTAGGCGGCTGAGCAATTAGAATTAGGGTTTTGCATTTTCTTTTTATTTTAGATTTTAACTCCTATTTATAGAAAAAGCTAGCGTAAACACTATTCATCCCGGGAATTCCGAACTCCGATTTAGACGCCGTAACCAGCGTACCTAGGGTTTATCCCGCGTTCCGGACACAATGGAACAGGTTTCGGAAGCTAATTCGGAAGTATGTGAGAGTTATGGCTGAAAACGCTCAATTTAAATTAAACCGATTTAAGTCGATTTTCTAGGCGTTTTAATTTGTACCGGACAAACGGTAAATCCAAACGACTTGAAATTTGAAACCTTACAATAATATCACATTACGGATCCGATGAAACTGGTTTCGTCGAAATCCGAGACTTTTTGAAAAATGGCTATTTTGACTCGCCAAATTTAAATTAAAAACGAATCGATGCGTTTCGAGCTGCCACGCTCAAACGATAGCTCCGATTGACACGAAAATTGAAATCCGGTAATAACTAATTATTACGGATCCAATGGAACTGGTTTCGTTCAATTCTGAGACTGTTCAAAAATTGACTATTTTACAGTCGATTATTAAATATTAAAATATTCAATTTTCACAAATTAACTTTTAATTCGATTTTAAAAGTTCTAAAATATCATTCTAACTTCAATATGATAAAATAAAATTTTACAAATTATTTTCAATCATATTTAACTCAATTTTCAATTATTTCCATAATTTCACATATTAATTTATTAATTTAATTATCCAATTAAATCCAAAAATTCAAATAAAAATTTATTTGACTTATAAATTCACTCATTAATATTTAAAATTAATTAAATATTCAAATTTAAATTATTAAAAATTTTGGGTCGTTACAGGTTTTAAGAAAAATTTAAGAAAAGAAAAAGTAGAAAAGAAGAGAGAAAAAGGTAGAAGATGGAGGGAAAAGAAAATAGAAATTAGAGAGAATAGAAAACAGAAAAGATAGAACAGAAAGAGAAAATAGAACGGGACAGAAGAAACAAAAGAATCACATCAGAATCTCACAATTCGCAGCGGAACAACATATAATAATAATTTAATAGTCTTTAAACAAAGAACTATATCAGTTATTACATTTTATACATTACATTACATCATATCATCAGAGTGTACAACAACAACAACAAACAGTGCAGCGGAAAAAGAAATACTATATAAACTAGTAATACGCCATGCCATCCAGCTTGCCTCCAGCAATTCCTGAATATCCAGAATATCCTGATAAACCTAACTCTTAACTGCCCGTGTGGAAATTGGTGGGCACCCAGAGTTTAGGAAGGAAAACAATAAACTCCAAGTCAGTCATGTGACTGGTGTGAGAACTCAAAACAGTTTATTTATCTTTAAAATCAAAATAGAGGAATATTTTTAAATTCAATTCGCAATGCTTTTAAAAATGAGACTACCATAAGGCCTCCCGCACACACACACATGCAAACGCAGAATCGGAGGAGATTTCTCCTTATGATAGTCAAAGATGCTTGATACGCATTTAAAATAACATTTGATATTATTATTAGTGTATAGTGTAGGAAAAATTCATTTCGAAAGCAGAATATAAATCTTAGCCAACATACGACCATTATCGTATGCCTACTATAGCTAACTATGTTCAATAGCAGGTTACCGCCACATTCCATAGCAGGTTATACAACTAAAACCGTACAAGTCACGTATTGTTTCTTTGGATTTCCAACAAATGGTCAGGCCAAGGAACTTCCCATTGCCACATGAGAATGCCTCTGGAAAGACATCCCCGAGAACCAAACCGGAACTCTGCCAACACAAGGCCGGGTTACCCCTAACTGGGTAACTACTGACACGAGCACGCCATTCCCCGATCGTAAACGACCTTTCTCACGGGATCCCGAAAACCAACAACCACAAAGTAATAAATTCGTAGTAACCACATAGGTTAAATATCTGGGCTCCATACCATGATACCACCTCTATCCAGAAGGAAATGTACATACCCTAAAGGGTGCTACCCCTCATAACCTTGCCGCATCTTTCCTGTTTTGACCATTTTCGGGGTGTGAGGTTCGACGAAGTCACGTCCACAAAAACATACTTTATACAAAAGCCATGCTTTGGGTCAACAAATGATCAACACAATGATCACTAAGATAGACGATCAAATAAACGATCCTATCACAATAATCAACACAATGATCATTTACAGCATCACTCAGCATATCACATTACCAAATTGGGAATATATCGCTGATAACTTCAACTATATAACCTCTGAGCTCGTACGTCTCAGAGAAGGGTGTTAAGCTAAAAGAATAAATTCTCCGCCACCAACAGAAATATATTTGAAAGAAATCTGCTTTATATCTCAACTTGTAATGTCAGACATACAATCCATACAAGTCTGTTCCGAGATCGAACAAAACCGAAGGCACTTACAAAGAAGTCCTTGCAATCCGGATATTCACAATCCTGATCGGATTCACCATCACATATGGAGAACTCTATACCGGAGCAACTCGGTGCAGAGTAAATCGACAGGTCATCCTATCGCTCTCGCAAATACCGGGTCTTCAACACCGATCTTCAATGCAATTCACAACGACGTATCACATATTCGGAATGGGTTATACGACCCCATGGTCCTTTCCCGGTTAACCCGTATAGTGAGCGCTTATTCAAAAATAAGTGTAGCATTCACATTCAAACAAATCACATCAAATACCCATTCAAAGGGAAATATTGATAGTCGGTTATTGAACTATCACTGGATATGCACACATCACCAGTTTCCAAATAATTTTCCAAATTATTTAATTCCCAAAAATATCTTTACAAGATATATATATAATTTCTATACTTAAAAAATAAATCAATATTTATTCTTAAACCCATTTTCTCAATTCCATTTATAAATTCCATATTGAATTTATATTCCAAAAAATTTATGAATATATGATTTCAAATATTCATTTTCAATTTATCTTCAAAAAGATAAATTCTCTAAACTTTCCATTTCTCATTGGAAAAACAATTTCCATACTTATTTATTTTATAAGTAATTCACAAATTTTATTTATTTTCAACCTTCTGAAAATATTCAATATACTTAAATCGAGATTAAGTATATATTTCATTCTTTAAGGAAATCATTCTCTTAAACATATTTATTTGGGCCAAAACGAATGTTACGTAAAATATCGTTACAACAACCCAAAATCACTAGTATAGGGATTCGAAATTAAAATAGATATATAAATCCCAATACTATACAAAACATTTCCTTTCGGAAATCATTTACTATAACAACAGTGTTATAGTCCATCATTTCCTTCTATTTCTCGAAAACGTCTATTTCAACAATCAATGTTGAAATCTATGGTTTCGAATCTCAACACCTTTTAAAACATCGTTAGATCGTTTTAATTCTATTTAAAACATCTTTAACGTATTATTCACTATTCAAAAACGTGAATATACTACGTTAACAAATTTCATCCCTTTATTCATTTTAATTCAAAAGATTATTCACTATTCAAAAATGTGAATATAACTCCATTAATAGGTTATAACAATTAACTTATCAAAATAAGTCGTTTGCGAATTTATAAAACAACGTTTATAAATTCCATTTCCTTTTATTTATAAAAACTTCCTTTTTTATAAATTCTTTTATTAACCTATTCCAGTTTATAACTCAATTATAAACTAAAAGTTCATATTATAAGTTAAATACTTATAAAACGATTATTTTACAAAAATCGTTCCTTAAATTTCATAATCATAAATCTTATAACTTATAAGGTTCAATTATTTACCCAAGTCTATTCTTTTAATAACTTTACAAATTTTATAAACCTACTGTTTATAAAATTCCATTTATAACTTCACAGTTTATAATTCTATAAATTTCATTCATTTATGAAATTCATTTTCACTTCATTCAAACACTTATGAAAACTCGTTTTAAAATGTCCATGTTTCAATTTATAAATATCCATTTATAAATCTCTTAATATAAATCAATTTATATTATTCTTTAAAACGTCTTTAATGTCCTTTATTATTTCACCATTTTGATTCATAAAATAATTAAATTTCATGAATTCTATATTTAAACTTTTCACAATAAATTCTAAAATTCCGATTTAACTATTTTATGAAATCATTAGCATCATATTCTCAAAAATCAGTTTTTAACTAGATTTCTCAAAAATCATAATTTTTATAACTTTAAAAATTATAACGTTTATTTATTTAAAATGAATCAATTCCAAAATTATTTTATAAAACGTATACTTTGTAAAATCACTTTAAAATCATTTTAAAATCCCAAAATCTGGGTCCAATGATGCTACACACCAAATAGTCAATCACGACAACAACGATATCATATATCAATATGAAAATCCATCAAATATCAAAATATCTGAAATTAAATAAATACTGTTGAGGAATCCAGTTGGATCCCTCCAACCTGTTTTCCTGCATCCACAAACATTAGAACAATACCAATTTCGTTCCAGTACGAAATTATCGCGGTATATGTTCTTATTAAATATTATCCGCTTAATAACGGCGCAATAGGGTCTCATCCGCTAAACAAAAAATGCGGGAAATCAATAACTCCAATATATACATATGCCAATATATATATATTGCTACTATATATAATACCAATTTCACTGTTTATGAAATATTCGCGGTATATGTTTTTAATAAATAACATCCGCTTACTAACGGCGTATAATGTCTATTTTAACAATCAATATATATCAATCATCATTCAAACATGCATTCAAGTATTTTAAATCTAACCATTTAAAATTTAAATAAACAATAAAATTCCTTTTGAGTGAGAAGTTCTCACCTTGATTTTAAATTCCGTTTTAGCGATTTATTTCGAATAAAATTAAACGGACGTTTAATTTTACCCAAAATTCTCACTAACTCCAAACGACTCCAAACCAACTCTATCGCGTAGTGCTCGTCCATACGATTCCAACGCAACTAGTTTCGCGCATTTTCGACCTCGTATGAAAAAGTTATGAATTTATGAACTTACACGAATTTAAACTATATATAAATTTACAACCTTAATTTACTTTAAAACCCTACATTAGATCATCACCGCACGTCCATCTTCCAGTAAATCACAGCCAGCCATCCTTTCTTCCCCCCCACCAGTAAACTCACGCGCAAATTAACCCACAGCCGCCTCCATTTCTTCAATACGCAAGCCACCCTACTCGTTTTCACGCTGATCAGAGACCGTCTCCGGAATCGCCTCGCTCCACTCCACCCACGCCCAGAGACCGCACGCGCCTAACACCACCTTCCTCTCGAAATACGCGTGTGAAACTGGCCCCTTCAAACACGAATTCGCGTCTATCCAGCATGAATTTCTTGATCATAACCGTTGGATCCAAGGATCTCAACATGCTTAATGTTTTTCCAGTTGAAACCCTAGCCTAATTCTGCTTGGATTTGTAGGATTTGAAGGATATTGAATAGTAGGTTTCGGCCATTGATCGTTAGAAGGTGGCGGCTGCTCAATATATTAGGGTTTCAAATTTTTTATTTTTTTTATTTTTGTGAATTTAGGGGTATTTATAGGAGATTTTCAATCACTATTCATCCGGGTTTTCAAAACTCCGATTCACGCGCCGAAACTGACGTACCTAGGGTTTATCCCGCATTCCGGACACAATGGAATAGGTTTCGGAAGCTAATTCGGAAGTATGTGCGAGTTATGGCTATAAACGCTCAATTTGAATTAAACCGATTTAAGCGATTTTCTAGGCGTTTTAATTTGTACAGGACAAACGGTAAATCCAATTGACTTGAAATTTGAAACCTTAAAATAATATCACATTACGGATCCGATGAAACTGGTTTCGTCGAAATCCGAGACTTTTTGAAAAATGGCTATTTTAACTCGCCAAATTTAAATTAAAAATAAATCGATGCGTTTCGAGCTGCCACGCTCAAACGATAACTCCGATTGACATGAAATTTGAAATCCGGTAATAACTAACTATTACGGATCCAATGGAACTAGTTTCGTTCAATTCTGAGACTGTTCAAAAATTGACTATTTTCACTAGTCGATTTAAATATTAAAATATTCAATTTTCACAAATTAACTTTTAATTCGATTTTAAAAGTTCTAAAATATCGTTCTAACTCCAGTATGATAAAATAAAATTTTACAAATCATTTACAATCATATTTAACTATATTTTCAATTATTTCCATAATTTAACATATTAAATTATCGATTTAATTATTCAATTAAATCCAAAAATTCAAATAAAAATTTATTTGACTTATAAATTCACTTAATAATATTTAAAATTAATTAAATATTCAAATTTTAATTAATTAAAAATTCTGGGTCGTTACAGTTATTATCGGATTTCAATTCTCGTATCAATCGGAGTTGCCGTTTGACCCTTGCAGCTTAAAACGCATAGAAACTATTTTAATCGATTTAATTTAAAATTGATCGTTGACTTCCGTAACTCGCGCATATGATCGAATTAGCTTTCGAAACATGTTCCGTTGTGTTCGGAACGCGGGTAAAACCTTATAAATGCCTTGCGCCTTGTCTGATTCGAAGTCCGTTCGCAAAGCTTTTAACATTTGAGAATATTAATAAAATAAACAGTAACCTTCTTCAATACGTCGTTCCTTCCTCCCCGAACATGCCTCTTTCTCTGCTTAAAAGTCGTGTCCATCTCCTTTATCCCCAAAATCAAATATCGCATAAAAAAAGTAGCATCGCATGAGACGATGCAAGCCTGTCTTGACGATCGATGCAAGTAAGGATGCGAGGCGACAAAGCCGCAGCCACAGGCGGTTGAAGGTATCGCAACCTGGTAGATCATGGATTTGAGGATGCGCATTCCGGTGCTCACTGCAGCGAGATGTCGCTCATGATTGGGATTGTGGCCCGGGACTTGGTATCGCGATCGGAGCAGGTGTGTGCGGTGGTGGCTGATAGGTGTTGCTGGCAGCGACGATGCCGTGACGAAGGTGGCGATGTGGGTTTGGTTGCTAAAGCATATTTTGGCTGTGGCGCGAGTGAGCACGTTGGTTGGAGGCGTGGCGATCGCATGGATCTAGTGTTGGGAGCCGTGACGACTCGCGATCGAATTTCAGTGAGTAATTTTATTTTATTTTTTTCTTTAAAAGCTTTAAAGTTGGATAATTTCTTTGGTGCATCTGAGTAACTCGAAGGAGTGTTTGAGTGGAAAAGAGGGGAAACTCGGGTTGGGACTCGGGTTCGCGTGTGAGAAGCAGCTCTGCTTTGTAACTTATAAAAAAAATATGTATAAACAAGGGAAGGGGAAAAATACTCGAAGCAGGGTCGAGTTATCATTGGGTCTAACCCGAAGTCAGGCAACCAAAATTTAAAACCTGTTTAATAAGTTCTTTGGAAATGTACAAAAATGGAATTGTTTTAATCATTTATAAATTCTTTAAATTAAATGTCTTTCAAAACTTTAATTAAGAACAGTTTGATTGTTAAATTAAGTATGTTAAATAGTTAAAAGATATTTAAAACTTAATTATTTTATAAGTAACGTTGAATGTTAATTAAAGGTAAATGTTTTAGTAATGTGATTTAGTATTTAACAAAGAGGATGTTTACCTTAAGTATAATTAAGATTTGATAATTTATGAAATAAGTTAAAGATTAATTAAGTAATTGATTTGTAATTAGTGATCGATTAATTTGTAATTAGTGATTTACAAATGGGTAATTAGGTGTTATAAATTAATAATGAAGGTTATTAATTAATAGTTATGGAGTAATGAATTAATAATTACTTGGGAAAGTAATTAATTAATAATTACTGGAAGTAATTAATTGAATGATAATTTGTTAACAAAAGTAATTTGGGTATAAGTACTTTGTGTAATTAATCAAGAGATTAATTAAGATAATTAATTAAGGAGTAATTAATTTATTTAATAAAGTAAATAAAAATATAGTAAATTACTGGTTGAGATAAATCAAGAGTGGTTAATATTTATGATCTAATTAATGATTAATTACTTAATGTAATTAATTTAGATTAGGATAAATTAAAATGTAACTAGAAATCATTAATTTATATAATAAATGATGTAATTTAAGATTGACTAATTAAAACTAATTAATCAATACTAAGTGGTTTATGAGGAATTGATTAACAAGTAATTAAGAATTAATGTAATTAATTATAGTTAATTAATTTGTGAAATAATTAAAGATTAATTACTGTTTTTGGTTAGGAATAATTAATTTGTGTCATTAATTAAAGATAATTACTTGAATGTAATTGAACATACTTAATCCAGAGTGATTAATTGAGATGGATAAAATTGATTTGAAACTAATGTTAAATGGAGAAATCTAAGTGATTGAGGTTAGTAATTCAATCAGGATTAATTAAATTAATTTTGTATGTGATTAAGCTTTGTTTATGGATGATTGAATGGTATTGGATGCCTTGAATGAGACTCGAAGAGACCGGAGTCGTGTATTAGTAAATACCCGAAACCACCTTGAATTTTTATAGATTGATATGTGAAATCTATAGGCTGGAATGAAATTATTTAAAGGAGTTGGACTATTTTAAATCTAAATCTTTGGCACTTAGAAAACTTATGTGTGAAATAAGTGATGTCTATAACATATTGTGAACATGTAAATTGATTCGATTTACCCCGGGTTCTATATAAGTTGTATGCTTTGTATTCCATGTTGGATGAGTTACTCACGCCGGTTTCCAGCCTGACCCGGGTGTTACTTGATGTAATGCTCGGGTCAGACCGAGTATTACATATTTTCAGGTAAGGACGGTCTGGAGCTCGGGAGTCGAGCTGATGGCAAGAACGTATGGAGTGTTTCCGCTGTATTATATTACTGCATATCTGTGACATGGTAATTGTGTATATCCAGTGTCCGTATAATGTGTAACTCTGATGTATTATAAATGTAATTTACAGATACAGAATGCTTTGTAAACTGTTATTATTTATTATTATATTTTGTCTACTACGAATGTGAGATGTTAATGTTTCTGTTCTTCTTCTTCTTCTTCTATCTCTTTCTTCTTTTTCATAACTATCTGGAATTTTCAGACTCGGAAATTTCGTCGTTACACTTCAAGATCAAAATAGGAAAAATTATCCAGGCTTTCATCTTAAAAATTTTAAAAACGGTCAGAAGCTTTTGTTCCCTAGCAACATGTGAGTAAACTTCTGATAATCCAGTTACTTCTTGTTGTATGCATTCCTGAATTGATGTTGAAAACTTTTGCATGTGAACAAATGAGTGTGCATGTATATATTTGCTTCGGCATGTTCTTCCATCCCTGTTCTTTGTAGTCTCAGGCTTACAGAGTAAACCTATGTCAAATTCTAAACCTCCCTCTCTTTGTTCTTCTTCTAGAATTGAAATCTAAACAAAACAAAGTGTTTGTTTTAAACATGCATTGTGTTTTAATAATAAATCATAGAAAAGCAATATAGTTTTTGGTGGAAAATGTGAAAACACAACCAACGATTCAAATTATATGAAAATTCAAATACCATCAATTTTAATTTCAGGAATAGGATCTGATTTGTCATTGAAAATAACGATTTTTAAAAATTAGATCTAAATTTTTAATGTAGTTTTGACTGATAAATTGTAGTTGATCAGAAAATTGATATTTTTTAAAATTCTGATGAACTATGCGTTTGTGGGCCTCGAAATCATCGTTGCGGCTAGCTTGAGGTTTTGAAATCCTTAGAACAATGCAAGTTGAATTTATAAATCATTATTTTGTTGGTTCGAGATCGATTTAGGGTTGAAAACCCAGATATACTCGTAGTCGAAAATGTTAAGTGTTGCATCGCCGTTGGACGATCGGAATCTTCGGCACCGATGCCAATCGAGACAATGGACGTTGGCGAAGCTTCGGTCGAATTTTTGTGGCCTCTGATGGCCAGAGGTGAAGGGACGAGGCCGTCTCCTGGTGATGGGTTTTGATGAACTATGGGTCATGAGGCTCGATTTCGAACGAGACGTTAATTCGCGCTTTGGGGTGGCTCGATGGGTCGAGCAGTTAGTTGTCGACCTGACGACGGTCGTAGCTTCGACTAGTGACGTCCGGAACGGTGTGCAGCGTGCACACGTTCTCGTTTGTATAAGTAGTTCTTTTTTGGGTGGGATGTTGCTTGACTCAAAGTGCTACTTGGGGTTTAGGGGAGATGACTCGAAGATGGGGATGAGTTGTTATGGCTTCGCACCAGGTCGTTTTCTAACTTAAACAAATTTAAGTGGAAAAAATTTGTCATAGGTCGATTTGTGGGAAACTCGAAGCAAGGAGCATTTTCGCACGGAGATGACTCAAGACAGCCTCGGGTGGTCGTTGAAAACAACATTTCCAGTTTTAAATTTTTTGAAAACATAAGTTTAAATGATTTTCTGGATTCATTCTTTATAAATTATGATAGTTTGTTAATGGAATGTTAAGTTAATGGTATTGGAATAATTATCTGAAATTGATTAAGTTCAAAGGTATTTTAAACTTATATTTTTAAAGTAAAGTTTGTTTTAAATTTAACTAAATAAAATAATTGAGAAGTTAATCAAATATTCAAATTGTTAACTTAAAAACAAATTTATTTTTAATGACTAAATAATGATGAAACAATTAATGAGTTGTAATTACTTTGAAATTAATAATTAACTAAATTAAGAATAACTAATTAATAAAGGTAATTAAAATTTAATTAATTGACAATAAGAATTAATAAATTAAGATAATTAATTAAAGAATAATTAATTAATAAAGTTAATTAAGATTTAATTAACTTATAATTAAGAATAATTAATCATTGATTAAAAATAATTAATAAAAATAATTATGTGGTTAATTAATTTTAATAACACAATTAATTCATCTTAATTAAAGATGATTGACTATTATCAAATGTTGTGTACTGGATTGATATTTCCGTTGTGATTGTGATACTGTGTGATGTGACTTGATTTGCGCTGAACTGTGATTTGTGATTTGTTTCTGTATGTATGAGAGAACCCTTTTTGCCCTTAAAACGACATTTAAACCTCGATGCGACAGGGAGTCGGATTCCGGCTGGTTATCCGAAACCCATATTGAACCTTGAATATGAATCTTTGTGATTGAAACATCCACGTGTTTTAAAATTTAGCGCTCACTATTCGGATTAGCCGGGAGAGGATCTTTGTGTCATATAACCCGTTCCGAATAGTGATACGAGGAAATGAATAGCATTTGAAGAAGGTGGTGAAGACCGGGTGTCTTCGAAAATGATAAGATAACCTATCGAATGTCTCTGCACTGAGTTGCTCCGGTATAGAGATCTCCACATGTGATGGCGAGTTTGATCGGGATTGTGGATACCCGAATTTGCAACGGCTTCTTCCTTTATTGGACGAAGTGCCTTCGATTCTGTTCGAACCCGGAACAGAATTGTGTGGTTGTTTGTCTAACACAACACTTTGAGATATAAAGCAGATTTCTTTCAAATACATATCTATTGGTGGCGGAGAATTTATTCTCTTAGCTTAACACCCTTCTCTGAGACGTACGAGCTCAGAGGTTATGTAGTTGAAGGTTATCAGCGATATACTCCAAATTTGGTAGTGTGGCATGCTAAGTGTTGCCGTGTGTTGATGATCATTTGTTGATCATTTGCGATCAAAGCATGACTTTCGTGTAAAGCGTAGCTTTGTGAACGAGACCTCATCGGACCTCACACCCTGGAAATGGCCGAAACAGGAAAGATGCGACCAGGATATGAGGGTCGCACCCTTTAGGGTATGTTATTTCCTTCTGGAAAAAGGTGGTATCATGGTATGGATCCCAGATAATTTACCTATGTGGTTGCTGCAATCTCATTTACTGTGTGGTTGTTGCTTTGTGGTAGAGGGCCCTCGGATAAAGGTCGCAAACAACCAGGGAATGGCATAGTCATGTAGTAGTTACCTAGTTACAGAGGCAACTCGGCCTTGTGTTGGCAGAGAACTGGTTAAGTTCTCGGGACGTCCCTCCAGAGGCGTACCCATGTGGCAGTAGAAAGTTCCTTAGCCTGACCATTTGTTGGAAAATCCAAAGAAACAATACGAGCCCTATACGGTTTTAGTTGTACAACGTGCCATGCAGTGTGGCGGTAACCTGCCACAAAACATGGTAGCTATAGTAGGCATACGACGAAATGTGGTATGCTGGCTAAGATTAATATTATACCTTCGAAATGATTTCCTACACTATGCACTAGTAATAATATCAAAGAAAAATTTTCTCGTATCAAGCATATTTGACTATCATAAGAAGAAATCTCCTCCAATTCTGTGATTGCATTGTGTGTGGCGGGATGTCTTATGGTAGTTTCATTTTCCAAAAAGAATACCGGACTTTCTTTTATAAATCTTGTTTTATTTAAAAGCAACTGTTTTAGTTTACTCATACCGGTTCCATGACTGACCCGGAGTTTATTGTTTCTTTTCTAAACTCCGGGTGCCCATAATTTCCACACGGGCAGCCTAGTAGCAGGTTTTCCGTGTTTTGGTGCTAGCTGTATTTTGAAGTCTTTTGGTTTGGTGGCTATCATTTTTTGGAGGCTTTTGTCTTGGAGATATTTTGAAAGCTTTTGGATCTCAAGGTGCTTAGTTTTGGAAGTTCGCTATCACTTCATTTCCTTGAAAACTTTTTGGAATGTGATCACTTGTTGTTCTATTATGAAGTTCCATTTTGAAGTTGTGATATATGTATAAAAATACTCTCATATTATGATGATGTTGTATATGTGATGTAAATGAATGTTATTCATTTTGTTTCTGTTGTTTTATATTCATCCGATGTTGTTATAAGCTCCATCCGACTGGAGTTCGATGTTTGAATCTTCAGTAGTCGAATACAAGCGAGGTATATGATGTCAATTTTCAAAAATGGAATTTCGGGTCGTGATATTTGGTATCAGAGCAAAAGGTTGAGTAAGAACTTTAGCTACAGAGTATAACACATTAGATGGCTCATTAGAGATAGGATGAAGTATACCCTAGATTGAGTATAACCCGAGACCGAAACCCCAAATTTTCTTAGTCTATTTCTTCTAACTGCTGATATCCCTTAAGATATCTTGTCTGTATATCTAAATCAAACTTTCTTTCTAATTACAGATAGTAAGAATGAGCGGACGAAGAGGAAGAGCTGGGAGGCGAGGAAATGCCACAACACCTAGTCAAGTTCCCCCGACAGCAGAAGCAGCTTTATCTACTCAACATCAGCCGAATCTGGCTGATTTGTATAAGAGTTTCTCAAGGCTTGGTGGTAAGCCATTCACTGGCAAGGAGTCGATTGTTGAGGCCCAAGCATGGATCAGATCATGTGAAAGAATCTTTAAAGGGCTAAAGCTGCAAGACGATCAGATGTGACTCTTAGCTTCTTGGCAACTTGAAGAAGAAGCCTTAGCATGGTGGGAGATAGTCACTATAGATGAGCCAGAAGATGAGTTTACTTGGGAGAGATTTAAAGAAGTATTTGAGAAGCGCTATATTCCATCAGCAGGAATTTCTCGAACGTACCAGGAATTCATGGACTTAAAGCAAGGGAGTTTGTCATTCGAGGAATATCTATACAAATTCAACGAATTGTGTTGTTTCGGTCCAGAATTGGTGAATACGCCTTTAAAGAAAACTGAAGGTTCATTCATGGGATGAATAAGAAGTTCCATGAAAGGACGACTGGCCACGACAAAGAATCTTTTTCAGATTTGATTGATATGGGGTACAGATATGCTACACTTGATATGCAAGAAGCCATGGTGGAGAAAGGAAACACGAGCAATCAAAATTGAAAGAAGAGGAAATTTGGTGGCAAGAGACCATGGCAGGTTAAGGAGAAAAAGAAGAGCAATCAGGAAGCTCGGCAGAGAATGTTACTTGCTTTAATTGATTAGAAAAGGGCCATTATTCGAGCAGATGTACGAAGCCTAAGAGACAAGTCAATCGATCCATTCAAGCAAAACCCAGGAAATGTTATTATTGTCAGAAATTGGGGCACGAAGTTAAAGACTGCCCAACCATGAAGCAAGCTCAGACAGCCAAGGTGTACACAGTCAAAGACAAACCTACATCTTCCAAAGCAGAAAAGGGGAAAGGAATTTTGGAAGTTAACCTCACTATTTATGATAGCATTATCAGAGTTCTGTTTGACACAGGCGCTACACATAGTTTTATCTCTCAGTAAGCTATAAATGAATTAAATCTTGAACATAATTTTGTTGATGAGCCTATATGCGAGAAGAATCCAGTTGGAGGCCCCGCAAACCTTTGTCTTCGATATAGAGACGTTCTTATCTCATATTCTTTTTACCAATTCCCTATCGGCCTCTTTGTCCTTGATTTTAATGAGTTTGAAGTCTTACTCGGAAAGGATTGACTAACAAAATAGGAAGCCAAATTGGATTGTAATAATCAATTTATTTCAATCAAAACCAAATTTGGAGATTCCATTGAGATTTCTTGTGAGGACCCTAGTCCTAAAAGAGAAGGGTTGATGTATAATTTAGGTTATCCCGAACCCAGTCTAGAGTCCATACCCATTGTTAGAGATTTTCCAGACGTGTTCGAAGAAGTGAAATCTTTACCTCCACATCGAGAAATACAATTCAGAATTGACCTAGTACCCAATACTCGTCCTGTCATTCACGCAAGTCGCAGGATGGCACCCAGGGAAAGGGTTGAATTAGTCAAGCAAACCAACAATTTGCTATATAAAGGGTTAATTCGTCCTAGTGTTTCTGAATGGGGTTTGGCCGTCGTGTTTGTTGCTAAATCAAATGGATCTTTGAGATTATGTGTGGATTACCGTGATCTCAATAAGCTGACTCTCAAGAATAAATTTCCTCTACCTAGAATTGATGATCTGTTTGATCAATTGCACGACGCTCGTTTCTTTTCGAAGATGGATCTAGCCCAAGGGTTCCATCAACTACGAATCGCCGAAGATTGTGTTCATTTGATCGCTTTCAAGGGTCCTAATATGTTCTGCTAATGGTTACTCATGCCTATCGAGCTAACCAATGCTCCAGCATACTTCTTAGATCTTATGACTCGTGTGTTCCTGGAAGTATTGAATAAATTAGTGCTCGTGTTTATTGACGATATTTTGGTCTATTCCTAGACCGAAGAGGAGCATGCCGAGCGTCTTAGAATCGTTTTAGAGATATTAAGGAGAAATATTCTATTCGCCAAATTTTCCAAATGCCATTTTTGGGTCAAAGAAGTTAAATTTCTCGGCCATATTGTTAATGAAGAGGGGATTTCAGTTGATCCTAGCAAAATTTCCACTATTCTTGATTGGAGGAAACCCACTACCGCAAAAGAAGTTCGAAGCATTTTGGGTTTAGCAGGTTATTATCGGAAGTTTGGTCAGGACTTTTCTAAGATAGCTAGTCCGTTGACTAAGCTAACAATGAAGAATGCAAAATTCAATTGGACTCCGAAATGTGACGAAGATTTTCAGGAATTGAAGAAGAGATTAACAACCGATCCTATTCTCGCTATTATTAACGGGAACCCAGGTTTATCTATTTATACTGATGCTTGTAGTGATGATTTAGGTGCGGTATTAATGCCGAATGGGAAGGAAATTGCCTACGCGAGTAGACAATTACGACCACATGAAAGAAACTACCCAACCCATGATTTGGAGCTTCTAGCTGTTATCTTTGCTTTGAAAATATGGCGACATTATCTTCTGGGTAAGAATCTTTTTCATCTTTCTTAACAATTTACGAATTTAACTTAACAAATATACATATTGAACTCTCGTTTTATTTTAGGTGAAAAATTCGAATTATTCACCGACCACAAATCTTTGAAATATCTCTTCACCCAGAAAGATTTAAATCTACGGCAACAACGATGGTTAGAATTTCTAGCGTCCTATGACCTAGATATTCAATATACATCTGGAAAAGCCATTGTAGTTGCCGACACTTTAAGTAGGAGGCATGTTGTTCTTGCATATCTTGTTGCCACTCCTACTCTCCTTGAAAAGATCGCCAACAAGAAAAAAAAAAGACCAGTTCCATCGTGGAATTTGTAAAAGAATACTTCAAGGTGAGAATTCCAGTTTTGGGATTGATGATAATGGAGTTATAAGGATGAAAGGCAGGATTTGTGTCCCGGACATTCCCAAACTAAAACGTAAAGTTTTAGATGAATGTCACAAATCTAAGTTCAGCATCCATCCAGGAGTTAACAAGATGTATAGAAATATCAAAAGAACTTTATGGTGGAAGACGATGAAAAGGGACATATTTATATATGTGATTCGTTGTGCTACTTGCCAACAAATTAAAAGCGATCAAAAGAATATGGTGAGTTTACTTCATCCTTTAGAGGTACCCAAGTGGAAGTGGGACCAAGTATCGATGGATTTCATGACGGGTTGCCTCATACTCGGAAAGGAAATAAAGCAATCTGGGTCATTGTGGACCATTTGACTAAGACAGCCCACTTCTTGCCAATGAAATCTACCTGCACGGCAGCAAGTTTAGCTGAGTTATATATGAAAGAGATTATCCGTCTCCACGGTATTCCTAGCAGCATAGTGAGTGATCGTGATCCGATCTTCACTAGTAGATTTTGGGAGGCGTTTCAAGACGCATTGGGAACAAAACTGAATTTCAGTATTGCTTATCACCTATAGTATGAAGGGCAGACTGAGAGGATTAACCGAATCTTAGAAGACCTATTGGATGCTTGTATACTTGATTTTGGTGGTCCTTGGGAGGACCATTTGCATCTGGTCGAGTTCTCATATAACAATAGCTATCAGGCCAGTATAGAGATGGCTCCTTTTGAAGCTTTATATGGTCGTCCGTGTCGATCACCTGCATGCTAGATCGAGGCAGGTGATAGACTCGTCCTTGGAGGGGATATGATTAAAGAAGCCACAGAGAAAGTTGATTTTATACGGAAGAAATTGAGGACGGCTTAAAGTCGTCAAAAGAGTTATTATGATCATAGAAGAAGGATTTGGAATTCCAGATTGGGGACTCTGTCTTTCTCAAAGTACCTCCAATGCGAGGTGTATTAAGGTTTGGGAAGACCGGTAAGCTGGCAGCATGGTATATTGGTCCTTTTCCTATTATGAAGAGGATCGATTCTTTAGCCTATCAAGTGCAGTTGCCTAGCTGGTTATCTGGAGTGCATGATGTGTTCGACATTTCTAACTGTCGGAAGTATGTGCACGATCCAGATAGTATTATTGAAGATGCAGCTCAAAAGGATCTTGACATCACTCCCAATTTAACAATTAAATGAGAACCAATAAAGATTGTCGATCGAGATGAAAAGCAGTTAAGGAACAAAATTGTGAAATTGGTTAAAGTACAGTGGAGTGGCGATCCAAAAGGCTGCACTTGGGAAACTGAAGATAATATGCAGAAATCATATCCCAATTGCAGAGTGGATATCTCAGCTTATACTGGTAAGCCATTCCTTTACTCTTTCTGAATTCGTATAGTCTCTGTTTGTTTTTCTCTCTCTTTCAAATTTCAAGGACGAAATTTTCTTAAGGGGGGATATCTGTAACATCCCAAAATTTATCAATTTAAATTGGTAATTTATTTAAACATTTGGAATTCAATTTGAAAATAATTTGAAAAGTTTCAAATGAATAAAATGATTGGTAATTTATATGAATAAAATTCCAATTTCTTTTGAGTATAAAAAATTTGAAATAACAAATGTTTTAAAAATCATTTGAATTTAAATTATATATGTAAGGCATATATGAGTACACTTGAATGTATGTGATGAATTTGAATTTAAATTGTACAAGTATATGTATGTAACAACCCTGATTTTGGAGATTACCTGTTAATATTGAATTATAACAGTAGTAATAATTTAATATTGTAAATTAATATAAAATTGGAGAAATTAAATTGTTTATTTGGATTAAACAATGAATTTTGGAAAATTAAAATGAGAAAATAAAGTTTGGAACTTTATTTTATTGTTTGGGTTAATAATGAATGGAAAATAATTTTTATTTATAGAAATTGCAATAATTTTATTAATTATTGTCAATTACTTCTTTTAATAATTTTTAAAGGAAATATTTGATTTTTAAGTTTGTTTATTTAAATAAAAGGTGGAAATTGGGTTAAAAATAAGTTTTTGCTGTAAATAATGTTTTGAAATAGTTTGAAATATTTTTCTAAGTGATAAAATAAATTTTGTGGAATTTTAGGAGTTAAAACATGATTTTATACATTTATTTGGTGAAAATTATGCATTTTTGTTAAATAAAAGAATTTAATAATAAAAATATTTTAAAAATACAAATTTATCCTTCTATATGGTAGAAAATGTTCTATTTTATATGTATACAAGTTTTCACTTTTTTTTCTTGTGTAAAACTTGAGAGAAATGCATTTTTATGTGTACATGTGATATGTACAAATTAATTTGTTAAGTGTTGATTTTAACTTAGCCTAATTTGTTTTTCTCTAATTTGGGTCCAAAAGCCCATTAGCCAACTAAAACCAGGAAATGAGAAAGAAGAGAAAAAATTTGTTGTACGTACTTTTTCTCTTCTTCTCCAGAAAGAAGAATAGAAACAATAATACAAACCCTACCATTTTTCAAACCTAAGCCTTCTACTCTCAAATTCCTTCAATTTAATTGTTGTTTCAATCAATCTAAAGAGAATTCAACAGGTAATCAACTCCAAAATACAAATAATTTCATCAAAATCTAGTTTTGAGATTTGGGTTGTATGTAATCTCTTCTTTTGGGTTTGCATGGCTTTTTCTTTTGTTTTTACAGGTTCTTGAAGCCGAATCCATCTTAAAGCTCCATTCTTTTTGCTTAAATCCGGGTATTTTGATAAATCAACAAGGTGAGAACAATATCTCACGAATAATAGCTAAATTGCTTGTGAAATTGCTTGAATTTGCTGCATATGTAAAAGTTAATTCAATGTAGTCTATTTTCGTTTCTGGCCTAAAGTGTCCACTTTGGCCATCCATAACTTTCATCTCCGGCAACGAAATGCTGCCGGATCTTTTTCTGAGTCAATTTTATTTGTTAAACTTCATTTCTGCAAATTTTGGTTGAATAATATGGTATTTTGAGTGTTCAAATCGTCACTGCAAAATCAATGCACAGCCTGCAATTGTCCTGTGCACATTTTGTTTTCTGAGTTGTTGCAAACACGGCCTGAGTCCATGTTTGGGACATCATATCTCTTTCGTTTCTTACTCAAATTGCACAAATCTTTTTTTGTTTGAAAGATGAAGTTCTCTACTTTTTTCACACTAAATTTCAGGTCATTCTGACATAGATAGCTTATATAAATTTGCTGTCAAACTTGGACCTGAACCATGTTTTTGCCCAGAGTCCAACAGTGAAACACTGTCTGGGTACAACTTTGAGCGATCATATCTTTCTCATAATTTATCCAAATTGCATTATTCTTTTTCTGTTTAATAGATGACGTTTTGTACTATATGCGTATCAATTTTTAGCTCAATCTGATATTATTTGTTCTCCTTTTTTATGCTTGGAAGTTGAGTCCATGAGTGTTTTTAGGCCTGCACATTTATTTGGTTTTTGAACTGTCGCAAACATGGTCTGAGTACATGTTTGAGACAGCATAACTCATTCGTTTCAAATCGGATTTGAGCGACTCTTTTTGAAGATAGAAGTAGGTGTGCTGATTTACATTTCTGTAAAATTTCGTGAAAATCTGGGTTGGTTTGCTATTCCTAAACTATTGTCGAACTTGTACTCGCAGCTTGTTGTAATTCAGTATTTTAAACTTTGTTTTGGTCCGACTTTGAAACGACGCAGATTCTTCGTTTCAAATCGGATTTGAATGATTCTTTTTGCAGATTGAAGTAGGAATGTTG
Organism: Allium cepa; assembly: GCA_030765085.1. Classification (NCBI taxonomy): domain Eukaryota; kingdom Viridiplantae; phylum Streptophyta; class Magnoliopsida; order Asparagales; family Amaryllidaceae; genus Allium; species Allium cepa. Next base: position 378,173,163 of record CM060931.1, read on the forward strand.
AACTACATTCCTACCAAATCCATATCAATTGGACTCGGTTTGCAGGTCCAAACCTGCTGTCGAACTTGGATTCACAGCCTGTTATCACCGGGTTTTTATACTTAGAATAATTTTCTGCTTTTTCTGATATTTTCCGATTTCTTGAGATTTTTCTCTAGATTTCGTACACGGGTTTTATAAAGCATTACAAAGTGTTTTTCAAACAAATTGACTTTTAAAATTATTATTTAATATTATTTTTAAGTATTAAATTAGTTACTCCATAATAGGAGAATTTCAAATGCAATTTCTAAAGCGATTTTGAAGCGTTCCTAAAACTCGTTTTCTTCAATTTAATTTCTATATAAAACACACAATTTTGCACTTCGAGCGAAGAGAGAGGAGAATTAAATGATTAGATAAAACGGGTGCTATGAACACGTGCGTTTATCTTTTCAGTTAATTCCTAATCTATTCGTTTGATCGTTTTGACCTTTGGGTCTGGTTTACCGATGAGATGAGGTAAACTTTGTACTGCTTTAAGTGTGGAATTGACTAACGGTTAGTAAATCGCTTAGTGCGAACGTGTGGTATGGGACACACGTTAACACTTTTCGGGTTCCTTTCCGAGAGTTTGTGACACATATTGCCAGTTAGTGGTGTCCAGTACTGGGCCTTTGGACCTTCGCCACTACGGTTTGTTGCCTTCGGGCTTGTGCCTTCGGGCTTGTGCCTTCGGGTTTGTTGCCTTCGGGTTTGTTGCCCTATAGTATCGCTTTTGGAGTTGGTCCTTCGTCACTGCTCGAGAGATACTTGGGTTTGTCGCCTTCGGGCTTGTGGATCCTTGTTTATACAGTACTGAGCACGTGCATCTTTTGTTTCATTGATATTTATATTTCCCTAGAGTATCGCCTTTCGGAGTAGGTCTTTTGAACCACTCGATACATAGCGATTACCTTGTGCAAACTTGTGTTACCTTCATTGGTATTTGTTAGTTGACTTTTTGGCTTGATTTGGGATATTCATATCCTTTGTTTATTGAGTTGCCGATGATATGAGGCTTGTTATGATTCATCTTTTGTAGATGATTGAGTTATCTCTTTTAGAGATATTTGTGGTACTTTATGACCTTGCATGTTCATTATTATTTAGCTTGTCTAACTGATTTGTTTAGCTAGACTGACCCGTGTATTTGATACTCGGGTCAGACCGAGGTGTTTCAGGTTAGGTACCTTTGGACTTAGCCTATTCTGCTTTCGCGTGGACTATTCTGCTAGCCTCTTTTGTTATACCTTTTTGTGTAGTCCCTCTTGGTTGTAACTCTGATATGTATATTCTTTTGACTTGCCTGTATACTGTGGTTGCTATACCACTTGACATGTATCATTTTGTATACTCTGTGATGTATCTGTACATGTGTATATGTATGTGATGATCTACTGTTCTGTGATGTGGTTTACATTTGAGTTATTATATTTTGTTCTGTTAGATCTTATAGCCATTATAGTTTTGTATTAAGTATCTATTGGATATGTCGATCCACATAAAAAAAATGCTACATTTATCGACGTATTCAATAGATAGTTAAGACAAGGCTATAGATGGTCGCTCCTATCCAGCTCTATTCTCCGTATTAGCAGACGGTATTACCTTGTAATACTCCTTGCTAACGTGGGTCTCGGAGTGGGGCGTTACTGCTTGGTATCAGAGCTAAGTTCAAAACAAAATATGATAAACACAGAACTGAAACACATATTATAGTACATCCAAGTATAATACAAGTGATAACACAGTTTTCCACTATCGTATTCCTCGATCATGCCTTTAGTCTTTTCATTTCCTTTGAATGGATAATAAGTTTGAAAACATTATAAGGGTTTTACATATCACTATTTTTTTAAAAAAAAGAAAGTAGTAGAAAATAGACCTAAGATGGCTTAGTTTTAAATTATGTGTTTTAAACCTTAGTGATTAGAGTTGCGAAGCGGAAATGGTGTGACCGTTGTCGCTGGGCACATTAAATGCTTTGTTTTAAGTAAATGCTTGTTTGGTTGATAATTGCATGAATGTGTGTTAACATAGTAATTGTTGAAATAATATTGAGTAGTTGATATAATTGAGAGTTTGAAACCTACTCAATGCAAATGATAAGAACTTGCGGTGTCTTCAAGTTGTAGCTACCGCAAGAATTATTAGAAAGATTAAATTTTGAAAATGAAATTTAATCCACAAGTGGTATTTAACCAAAGGTTAAAATGGAATAAAAATTTATTGTTTAAGAATTTCATGGATGCATTTTAAAGAAGTGAAATTAATAAAAGAATTTTTTTTTGGAAAGAAAGCATCCATGTGAATAGAAAATGTTTCTAACAAGAGATATACTTATGTATATAACTTGATTGTTTTATGAATTGATTATAAGGTGGTATAATTAGAAAACGTTTTATGTTTTGAAAATAAACATTGTTACAATCAAGTTTAAGATTTCTTAAGAAATCAAAACAGTTTTTATAATTTCTTGTGTCAATTGGCTAATAAGTTTTTAAGAATTCTGGTCGATGCGTCTGATCAGCGTTATCGATAGGGATTCCTAAACGCTTGCGAGGTGATGTGATACATGCTTTTGAAATGATAATAAATAATATTTACTAGTATGGATATTGAATGCAAAAGTATATAGATATTGCAAAGATTTTGAAAATTCTAAATTGCCATTTGAGATAAGTATTTTATATACATACTTAAGGACTTATGAAAATAGTGTGACATAAAGGGCAATGGAGAGGCAATGTTGATCTCGGTCAACTTTGCAGTCCTTGATAATGACATTCACTATAAATGTATTAGTTAGATGTTATCATTTTAAAAACTGATAATTGGAAAATCTGAATAGGGTTTCATTTGAATAAATTGTATTCATTATTGGTTATAGTAATTGTTTGTGAAATTTTACATACGTGGAAAATTTAGAATGCTTAAGTAAGCTTTTGGGGAAAGAATTTTGGAAAATATTACCTTATGGTAATTTATTTATATGGCCAATAATTTTAATTAAGGAAGTACCTTAATTGGATGAAACTATCATGTGATAGTGATTAATAAAACAAAGTATTCTAATTAAGAAAATGAATTGTTTAGAAATCTAAAATATAGATTGGATTGAGGTTTAGTAAAAAGTAAAAGGATAGTTATGAAGATTAGTTTAAACATTTAATCATTTGATTAATAACAAGTGAAAAAAAAAGTATGCCTCCGGGAAAATTTAAGAAAATGCTAATTTAGTGCTTTTGAATTAGCATGAAATTTAATAAGGAGCAAAATCCATTAGAGTAAGTTTGGTTTTGAATTTAAATAGTGTTAAAAACTTGTTAATTTTGTATTTGTAAAGTTCAATTGAAAACAAGTTTTAATTAAGTATCAAACTTGGCTAGTTCTAAGTGATAATAAAATAAATGTTTAGCTTTATGGATCAAGTGAAAATTGAATATAAAAGATTCTTTTATTATAAAATGCAAATTTTTGTGAAAAGCTAGAAATAATAATAAATAGAGCAACAAGATAAGATTTCTTTTTAATTGTGAAAGCAATTTAAAAAAAAAAATCAATATGTAATTCCAAAGTCTAGTTTGGATAGATAATTGTTTCTTACTAATATAAGAAAGTAAGTATTTTAATTAAATTATGGGTCTTCTTTCAAAAGACTTTGTTTGTTCATTGAGAAAAAGTTTTCTTTGTAAACCATTTTGAAAGTTTGTTGTATGTATTATAGTGTAATTCTAGATGTCTTGGCTTTTCGGAGAAAAGGATCATGTAATAAATGTTTTAGAGAAAAGATTTTTGATCTTAAATTATGTAGTTTGGATTTAACAATGATTTAAAATTTTTGACAACCAAAGGTCTTGTGTCGGAAAATTTTAATTGAAAAGTGATGTTTTAAAACAGCAATAACTTGTGATTTACAAATCCAAATGGGTCCATTCTTTTTGCAAAAGAGAGTACTTTCAGTAAGCAAGAAATCATCTTTATGACATTTTCCAAAATTTTGCAGTTCGGTTATTCAAAAAACGAGTTGAAAACTGATGGACATCTCTGTCCTCTTTTACAATTTCTGAGTTTAAAGCTGAAAGTAAATTGAGCATAACTTTCAAAGCGTAAATCCGATTTTGAAGATCTTTATATCGCTGGAGAGCTTGGACTGAGTAGAATAACTTTTATTTTATGAGCATTTTTAGATTATGGGTTTTACTATGTCAAAAGCCTGAGTCTTTGTAGCAGGCCTGAATTTGAAAATTTGAAGTTTTGAGTTGTGTTTTATTTTAAACTATGATTTTAATGCTTCATATGTCTATAAGTGCATGCTAATATATTTCAATAAGTTAAGTGCAGGTGCAAGAAGATATTTGAACAATTAATTAGCAAAATAGTAAGTATAAAAGTAAGCATGCTCAAATGCTAAAAATGAAAGGTATGAATTGCTATGTGTTTATGTGTTAAATATATATATTATGTTCTGACCTTTTGGTCGATGTATATCTATAATTCATATTTATGAAATTGTAAAAGGCTCTCCATGCAAAGGAGAATCTGCCGAATTTTTCGACAAATTAAAGACTTAGAAAAATTTTGAGAAAATTTAATTAGTGAATATTTAGAGCCATCGATAAAGGATCTAATAAGTGTCCTTTTTAAATCATGAAGTAAAATGGTTTAAAATTTGATAAATTTAGTGGAAAAAAAAATTATTACTTATTTTAGTATATTTATTTTTGAAATTAGAGTATGGAACAACTCTAATTTAATTTACTTTAAATTTAAAGTAAAGATGATTGAATTGAAAATTTAACTAAGAGACTTTAAAAAATTTCAAGTATTGAAATTTGAGTTTTGTGTATAAAAGAAAATGGACTTGAGTGAAAGCTCTTATAACAAATTTTTGAGAAAATTTCTTGCAATCCATTCATGTGTGTCTTGCCTTAATGCGATTTTTGTGATGACTTGCATTCATGCAGTCATGTGTTATGGTGGTAGCTTGAATACCCCCTGTCTTTTGTTGAATCCTCTTTTGATGATTGTGCTTATTTGTGTTACTCCTTCAAAAGAGTTAGGTGCATTTTAGTATATTGGAAAAGTTGGCTCCTAGTTATATAGGACCATCTACTATTATTGAACGCCTTAGTTTAATTGCTTTCATGCATCAATTTCTGTTCAATTTTGGGTATTCATGATATGTTCCAGGTAACCCAATTTTGTTGTACCTTCGAGATTTAATCTCGATTGTTAATTATCTTGTGTTGCATAATCACGAGTCTCCCCGACTTGTGTATTTTGCCGAATTCTAATCGTGTAGTTGTTTCGAAGATTGAACACCTTCGAAATATAATGTTCCGCTTATGAAATTCTATGGTCCGCTAGCCCTAAGTATCGTACTTGGAAAAACATAGAAATAAACGAGCAATCTTACCTTGGTTTTCTATCATCTTGTGTTGAGGGCGAGAATTTTTAAACTCGAGCTTATCTATCTTCCTTTGATTGATGAAATAATTATGTTGAATATAAACTCTTCTCTAAAAATTGCGTGGACGCAATTTTGTTAAGGGGGAGAGTCTGTAACAACCCTGATTTTGGAGATTACCTGTTAATATTGAATTATAACAGTAGTAATAATTTAATATTGTAAATTAATATAAAATTGGAGAAATTAAATTGTTTATTTGGATTAAACAATGAATTTTGGAAAATTAAAATGAGAAAATAAAGTTTGGAACTTTATTTTATTGTTTGGGTTAATAATGAATGGAAAATAATTTTTATTTATAGAAATTGCAATAACTTTATTAATTATTGTCAGTTACTTCTTTTAATAATTTTTAAAGGAAGTATTTGATTTTTAAAGTTTGTTTATTGAAATAAAAGGTGGAAATTGGGTTAAAAATAAGTTTTTGCTGTAAATAATGTTTTGAAATAGTTTGAAATATTTTTCTAAGTGATAAAATAAATTTTGTGGAATTTTAGGAGTTAAAACATGATTTTATACATTTATTTGGTGAAAATTATGCATTTTTGTTAAATAAAAGAATTTAATAATAAAAATATTTTAAAAATACAAATTATCCTTTTATATGGTAGAAAATGTTCTATTTTATATGTATACAAGTTTTCACTTTTTTTTCTTGTGTAAAACTTGAGAGAAATGCATTTTTATGTGTATATGTGATATGTACAAATTAATTTGTTCAAGTGTTGATTTTAACTTAGCCTAATTTGTTTTTCTCTAATTTGGGTCCAAAAGCCCATTAGCCAACTAAAACCAGGAAATGAGAAAGAAGAGAAACAATTTGCTGTACGTACTTTTTCTCTTCTTCTCCAGAAAGAAGAATAGAAACAATAATACAAACCCTACCATTTTTCAAACCTAAGCCTTCTACTCTCAAATTCCTTCAATTTAATTGTTGTTTCAATCAATCTAAAGAGAATTCAACATGTAATCAACTCCAAAATACAAATAATTTCATCAAAATCTAGTTTTGAGATTTGGGTTGTATGTAATCTCTTCTTTTGAGTTTGCATGGCTTTTTCTTTTGTTTTTACAGGTTCTTGAAGCCGAATCCATCTCAAAGCTCCATTCTTTTTGCTTAAATCCGGGTATTTTGATAAATCAACAAGGTGAGAACAATATCTCACGAATACTAGCTAAATTGCTTGTGAAATTGCTTGAATTTGCTGCATATGTAAAAGTTAATTCAACATAGTCTATTTTCGTTTTTGGCCTAAAGTGTCCACTTTGGCCATCCATAACTTTCATCTCCGGCAACGAAATGCTGCCGGATCTTTTTCTGAGTCAATTTTATTTGTTAAACTTCATTTCTGCAAATTCTGGTTGAATAATATGGTATTTTGAGTGTTCAAATCGTCACTGCAAAATCAATGCACAGCCTGCAATTGTCCTGTGCACATTTTGTTTTCTGAGTTGTTGCAAACATGGCCTGAGTGCATGTTTGAGACATCATATCTCTTTCGTTTCTTACTAAAATTGCACAAATCTTTTTTTTTTTGAAAGATAAAGTTCTCTACTTTTTTCACACCAAATTTCAGGTCATTCTGACATAGATAGCTTATATAAATTTGCTGTCAAAATTGGACCTGAACCATGTTTTTGCCCAGAGTCCAACAGTGAAACACAGTTTGGGTACAACTTTGAGCGATCATATCTTTCTCATAATTTATCCAAATTGCATTATTCTTTTTCTGTTTAATAGATGACGTTTTATACTATATGTGTATCAACTTTTAGCTCAATCTGATATCATTTGTTCTCCTGTTTTATGCTTGGAAGTTGAGTCCAGGAGTGTTTTTAGGCCTGCACATTTATTTGGTTTTTGAACTGTCGCAAACATGGTCTGAGTCCATGTTTGAGACAGCATAACTCATTCGTTTCAAATCGGATTTGAGCGACTCTTTTTGAAGATTGAAGTAGGTTTGCTGATTTACATTTCTGTAAAATTTTGTGAAAATCTGGGTTGGTTTGCTATTCCTAAACTATTGTCGAACTTGTACTCGCAGCTTGCTGTAATTCAGTATTTTAAACTTTGTTTTGGTCCGATTTTGAAACGACGCAGATTCTTCGTTTCAAATCGGATTTGAATGATTCTTATTGCATATTGAAGTAGGAATGTTGAACTACATTCCTACCGAATTCCATATCAATTGGACTCGGTTTGCAGGTCCAAATCTGCTGTCGAACTTGGGTTCGCAGCCTGTTATCACCGGGTTTTTATACTTAGAATAATTTTCTGCTTTTTCTGATATTTTCCGATTTCTTGAGATTTTTCTCTAGATTTCGTACACGGGTTTTATAAAGCATTACAAAGTGTTTTTCAAGCAAATTGACTTTCAAAATTATTATTTAATATTATTTTTAAGTATTAAATTAATTACTCCATAATAGGAGAATTTCAAATGCAATTTCTAAAGCAATTTTGAAGCGTTCCTAAAACTCGTTTTCTTCAATTTAATTTCTATATAAAACACACAATTTTGCACTTCGAGCGAAGAGAGAGGAGAATTAAATGATTAGATAAAACGGGTGCTATGAACACATGCGTTTATCTTTTCAGTTAATTCCTAATCTATTCGTTTGATCGTTTTGACCTTTGGGTCTGGTTTACCGATGAGATGAGGTAAACTTTGTACTGCTTTAAGTGTGGAATTGACTAATGGTTAGTAAATCGCTTAGTGCGAACGTGTGGTATGGGACACACGTTAACACTTTTTGGTTCCTTTCCGAGAGTTTGTGACACATATTGCCAGTTAGTGGTGTCCAGTACTGGGCCTCCGGACCTTCGCCACTACGGTTTGTTACCTTCGGGCTTGTGCCTTCGGGCTTGTGACTTCGGGCTTGTGCCTTCGGGCTTGTGCCTTCGGGCTTGTGCCTTCGGGTTTGTGCCTTCGGGTTTGTTGCCTTCGGGTTTGTTGCCCTATAGTATCGCTTTTGGAGTTGGTCCTTCGTCACCGCTCGAGAGGTACTTGGGTTTGTCGCCTTCGGGCTTGTGGATCCTTGTTTATACAGTACTGAGCACGTGCATCTTTTGTTTCATTGATATTTATATTTCCCTAGAGTATCGCCTTTCGGAGTAGGTCTTTTGAACCACTCGATACATAGCGATTACCTTGTGCAAACTTGTGTTACCTTCATTGGTATTTGTTAGTTGACTTTTTGGCTTGATTTGGGATATTCATATCCTTTGTTTATTGAGTTGCCGATGATATGAGGCTTGTTATGATTCATCTTTTGTAGATGATTGAGTTATCTCTTTTAGAGATATTTGTGGTACTTTATGACCTTGCATGTTCATTATTATTTAGCTTGTCTAACTGATTTGTTTAGCTAGACTGACCCGTGTATTTGATACTCGGGTCAGACCGAGGTGTTTCAGGTTAGGTACCTTTGGACTTAGCCTATTCTGCTTTCGCGTGGACTATTATGCTAGCCTCTTTTGTTATACCTTTTTGTGTAGTCCCTCTTGGTTGTAACTCTGATATGTATATTCTTTTGACTCACCTGTATATTGTGGTTGCTATACCACTTGACATGTATCATTTTGTATACTCTGTGATGTATCTGTACATGTGTATATGTATGTGATGATCTACTGTTCTGTGATGTGGTTTACATTTGAGTTATTATATTTTTTTCTGTTAGATCTTATAGCCATTATAGTTTTGTATTAAGTATCTATTGGATATGTCGATCCACATAAAAAAAATGCTACATTTATCGACGTATTCAATAGATAGTTAAGACAAGGCTATAGATGGTCGCTCCTATCCAGCTCTATTCTCCGTATTAGCATACGGTATTACCTTGTAATATTCTTTGCTAACGTGTGTCTCGGAGTGGGGCGTTACAATGTATGAGTATATAAATAGACATAAATGGATTATAATTCAAGTTGAATTGGAATTTGAATTAAAATTTGAAATAAATGTTTTAGGGAAATAATTGGCATTGGAAATCATAAATGTGTAATTTATATAATGTAAAAAATTGGTTAACATTGTATACAAATGAATAATGTTTTAGGAAAAAATCATTTCTTCTTTTAACATTGTATATATACAAATGAATGAGGGGTATAATTAGTAATAAAGTGAATTTGATATAAAATTCACTTGAAAATTCTTTTGTCTTTGTAAAAATACAAGTGTTAAACAAGCATGAGGGTGATGGTGTGAAAATAAATAAGTGTAGAGATCTCATGATTGGTTTTTACAAGTGGCATTCAATATAGTTAATTGAAAAAATAATAAAACTTAAATTCATAAAAACTTTTCAGCTTCCCATTTTCAATTATTTAGCTTCTCAAATTTCTGAAAGAAAAGTAAAAAAAAGTCTAGAGCAGTACAAACTTCAACACCAAAGAAAATAAGGAAATCTTAAAAAAAGCTACAACATTTTCTTGGATTCAAAATTTAAAATCTGAGGATCTTCTTAAAACATCAAGTAATAGTTTTAAATTCCATCTCTCAGGTAAACTTTGAACTTCATAATTAGGTGAATTATTAATTTCGAAATCAAGTTTAACACATAAGTTTCAAACTGCAGATTAATATAACCAAGCTCCAGTTTTGGCCAGGAAATAGAGCTGGATTCTTTTGAAGAAAATTTAAGGCAAGTAAAATTCTTTTAAAATCTGAATTCGAATTTGTTAATTAGTGATAAAGCAAGAATTTAAGCAAGTTGTATTAATAAGTTGCAGGAAAAAAATCAAGTTCAAAGACTAAATTTATTTCTGGATTTCAAGTAGCAGACAAAGTCTTTCTCTGTTGTATAAGAAATCAAACTGTAAGTAAATTGAATATTGTTTGTTATTGATGAATTAATTAAACAAATACTATAGAGAATATCCAAAGATTTGTATTAACAAGTTCCAGATTAAACTTCAAGATCAAAATAGGAAAAATTATCGAGGCTTTCATCTTAAAATTTTTAAAAACAGTCAGAAGCTTCTGTTCTCAGGCAACATGTGAGTAAACTTCTGATAATCCAGTTACTTCTTGTTGTATGCATGTCTGAATTGATGTTGAAAACTTTTGCACGTGAACAAATGAGTGTGCATGTATATATTTGCTTGGGCATGTTCTTCCATCCCTGTTCTTTTTAGTCTCAGGCTTACAGAGTAAACCTATGTAAAATTCTAAACCTCCCTCTCTCTGTTCTTCTTTAAGAATTGAAATCTAAACAAAACAAAGTGTTTTTTTAAACATGCATTGTGTTTTAATAATAAATCAAAGCAAAGCAATATAGTTTTTCGTGGAAAATGTGAAAACACAGCCAAAGATTCAAACTATGTGAAAATTCAAATATCATTAATTTCAATTTCACGAATACGATCAAAATCGTCATTGAAAATAATGATTTTTGAAAATTAAATCTAAATTTTTAATGCAGTTTTGACTGAGAAATTGTAGTTGATCAGAAAATTAAGATTTGTAAAATTCTGATGAACTATGCATTTGTGTGCCTCAAAATCATCGTTGCGGCTAGCTTGAGGGTTTGAAATCCTCGGAAAAATGCAAATTGAATTTATAATACATTATATTGTTGGATCGAGAACGATTTAGGGTTGAAAACCCAGATATACTCATAGTCGAAAATGTTCGTGCTACATCGTCGTTGAATGATCGAAATCTTCAGCACCTGTGCCAATCGAGACAATGGACGTTGGCGAAGCTTCGGTCGAAATTTTATGGCCTCTGATGGCCAGAGGTGGAGGGACGAGGCCGTTTCCTAGTGATGGGTTTTGATGAACTATGGGTCGTGAGGCTCAATTTCGAACGAGATGTTAGTTCGCGCTTTGGGGTGGATCAATGGGTCAAGGAGTTTGTCGTCCACCTGACGACGGTCGTAGCATCGACCAGTGACGACCGAAACGGTGTGCAGCGTGCACACATTCTTGTTTGTATCAGTAGTTCGTTTTTGGGTGGGATGTTGCTTGACTCGAAGTGCTACTCGGGGTTTAGGGGAGATGACTCGAAGATAAGGACAAGTTGTTTTTGCTTCGCACCAGGTCGTTTTCAAACTTAAACAAATTCAAGTGGAATTTTTTTATCACGGGTCGATTTATGGGAAACTCGAAGCAAGGAGCATTTTCGCTCGCGGATGACTCGAGACAGCCTCGGGTGGTCGTTCAAAACAGCATTTCCAGTTTTAAATTTTTTGAAAACATAAGTTTAAATGATTTTCTGAATTCATTCTTTATAAACGATGATAGTTTGTTAATGGAATGTTAAGTTAATGGTATTGGAATAATTATTTGAAATTGATTAAGTTCAAAGATATTTTAAACTTATATTTTTAAAGTAAAGTTTGTTATAAATTTAACTAAATAAAATAATTGAGAAGTTAATCAAATATACAAATTGTTAACTTAAAAACAAATTTATTTTTAATGACTAAATAATGATGAAACAATTAATGAGTTGTAATTACTTTGAAATTAATAATTAATTAATTAAAGAATAATTAATTAATAAAGTTAATTAAAATTTAATTAATTAACAATTAAGAATTTATAAATTAAGATAATTAATTAAATAATAATTAATTAATAAAGTTAATTAAGATTTAATTAACTTATAATTAAGAATAATTAATCATTGATTAAAAATAATTAATAAAAATAATTATGTGGTTAATTAATTTAAATCACACAATTAATTCATCTTAATTAAAGATAATTGACTATTATCAAATGTTGTGCACTGGATTGATATTTCTGTAGTGATTGTGATACTGTGTGATGTGTATTGCTTTGTGCTGAACAATGATTTGTGATTTGTTTCTGTATGTATGAGAGAACCCTTTTTGCCCGTAAAACGACATTTAAACTTCGATGCGACAGGGAGTCGGATTCCGGTTGGTTATCCGAAACCCACGTCAAACCCTGAGTATGAATCTTTGTGATTGAAACATCCACGTGTTTTAAAATTTAGCGCTCACTATTCGGATTAGTCGGGAGAGGACCTTTGTTTCATATGACCCATTCCGAATAGTGATACGACGAAATGAATAACATTTGAAGACTGTGGTGAAGACCGGGTGTCTTCGAAAATGATAAGATAACCTATCAAATGTCTCTGCACTGAGTTGCTCCGGTATAGAGATCTCCACATGGGATGGGTAGTTCGATCGGGATTGTGGATACCCGGATTTGCAAGGGCTTCTTCCTTTATTGGACGAAGCGCCTTCGGTTCTGTTCGAACCCGGAACAGACATGTATGGTTGTATGTATGACACTACACTTTGAGATATAAAGCAGATTTCTTTCAAATACATATCTGTTGGTGGAGGAGAATTTATTCTCTTAGCTTAAAACCCTTCTCTGAGACGTACGAGCTTAGAGGTTATGTAATTGAAGGTTATCAGCGATAGACTCCCAATTTGGTAGTGTGACATACTAAGTGCTACTTTGTGTTGATGATCATTTCTTGATCATTTGTGATCAAATCATGGCTTTCGTGTAAAGCGTAGCTTTGTGGATGAGACCTCATCGGACCTCATACCCCGGAAATGGTCGAAACAGGAAAGATGCGGCAAGGTTATGAGGGTCGCACCCTTAAGGGTATGTCATTTCCTTCTGGAAAAAGGTGGTATCATGGTATGGAGCCAGATAATTTACCTATGTGGTTGTTGAAATCTCATTTACCGTGTGGTTGTTGCTTTGTGGTAGAGGGCCCTCGGATAAAGGTCGCAAACGACCGGGAAATGGCATAGTCGTGTAGTAGTTACCTAGTTACAGAGGTAACCCGGCCTTGTGTTGGCAGAGAATTGGTTAAGTTCTTGGGACTTCCCTCCAGAGGCGTACCCATGCAGCAGTAGGAAGTTCTTTAGCTTGACCATTTGGTTAAAAATCCAAAGAAACAATACGAGCCCTGTACGGTTTTAGTTGTATAACCTGCCATGCAGCGTGGCGGTAACCTATCACAAAACATGGTAGCTATAGTAGCCATACGACGAAATGTGGTATGCTAGCTAAGATTAATATTATACCTTCGAAATGATTTCCTACACTATGCACTAGTAATAATATCAAAGAAAATTTTTCTCGTATCAAGCATATTTGACTATCGTAAGAAGAAATCTCCTCTAATTCTGCGATTGCATTGTGTGTGTGGCGGGAGGTCTTATGGTAGTTTCATTTTCCAAAAAGCATACTGGATTTTCTTTTATAAATCTTGTTTTATTTAAAAGCAACTGTTTTTGTTTACTCATACCAGTTGCATGACTGACACGGAGTTTACTGTTTCTTTTCTAAACTCTGGGTGCCTATAATTTCCACATGGGCAGCCTAGTAGCAGGTTTTCCGTGTTTTGGTGCTAGCTGTATTTTGAAGTCTTTTGGTTTAGAGGCTTTTGTCTTGGAGATATTTTGAAAGCTTTTGGATCTCAAGGTGCTTAGTTTTGGAAGTTCACTATCACTTTATTTCCTTGAAAACTTTTTGAATGTGATCACTTGTTGTTCTATTATGAAGTTCCATTTTGAAGTTGTAATATATGCATAAAAATACTCTGGTATTATGATGATGTTCTATCTATGATGTAAATGAATGTTATTCATTTTGTTTCCGCTGTTTTATATTCATCTGATGTTGTTATAAGCTCCATCCGACTGGAGTTCAATGTTTGAATCTTTGGCAGTTGAATATAAGCGAGGTATTTGATGTCAATTTTCGAACATTGGATTTCGGGTCGTGACATCGGGTCCACCTACATACATCAATAGAGCGTCGCCATCATCCTACTTCATTTTGGAATCTTCATCATGTACACGGTTGTTAAAGTGGTTTTCGGAGTAGGTAGAGAGTATGACAACTTTCGATCCCGGTCTCTTCAACAACCAAACGTTATTATTACCTGTGGTTATAAATTTCAGAATGGTTTATATTTCAAATCAAAACATATTCATTCAAACCATTTAAATTCAATATCAATATCATCCAAAAAAAAATATTCTTTTCCAAAGTTGTAGCATTTCTAAGTTTATTCGATTATAACAATTTCAAAAAAACACATTGTGTCACAGCATTCGTAGCACTTGGAAAATGTGATAATACGTAGAAATATTGTCTTTTTAGAAACAGCGGCACTTAGAAAACGTTACTGTGAATATACTAATATTTCAGAAATAGTCTTTTCAGTAACAACATCACTTAGAAAATTGTCACTGTAGATATACTAGTATTTCAGAAATATTGTCTTTTTATAAACAACAGCACTTAGAAAACTTTACTGTAAATATAATAGTATTTCAGAAATATTGTTTTTTCTGAAACAGCAGCACTTAGAAAACGTTACTGCGGATATAGTGGCGTTTCGAAAACAGGCAGTTTTCAGAAATAGAAGCACTTAGAAAACGCTACCTTAAAACCACAGCATTTTGGAAATGCTGCCAATACAAATCTAAGATATATTCTAACATTTCAGAGACATTATAGTTTCAGTTTTCACCATTTTTAACTTATAAAACATATCTCATGTTTCAGAAATATTTATTTGGATATCATTTAACTTATGATTTAATAAAATAAAATTTTATAAATAAAATATTCAAATTAAACTATAATTCATTTATTAAGTCAAAAGTACATTAATTTACTTGACTTTTATCATAACAATTAACTTAATACTTTATTTTAAAAATACCCATTTCATAAATAAATATTCTTAATAAGCTTAAGATTTCCATTTGAAAACTAAATTTTCAATTATCAAGTAAAGTCGTATTTAAGTCACATTTTAAACCATTTATTTACTTATACATTTTTAACTTATAGAAAATCGCTGTAACAGTTATTTAAATCAGTTAAATCTAATTTAAGTTAAAATTTCATATTTTAAATTTCCAAAAATACTTAACAATTTTCAGAAAATATTTAAAATTAACCACGGGTCTGTACATAATTTTCCAACCTTGGTAAAGTGATACGGATATGTATCATTTCAATCCGTAATTTTAAAAAAAAATCCAGGTTCTATCATTTCAAACCCGCAAACCCAAGTCAAATAAAATAAAATAAAAATTGCCTGAGCCTATCATTTCAACTCGTAATGATTTTTCCTTATTCTAATATCCATTCGGGTATGTATCATTTCAACCCATAGTGATTCTATACTAAAAGGGAACTTACAGTGTAGGAAGCAGAAATAAAATAACAGTATAACAGGGCATATCATATCAGGTGAAGTAACAAATATATATCAAGTTATAACATCATGAAATATCATATCACAGGCATATATAAATTACTATCATATCATCATCTACAATACAAAGGTCATTGTTTCACAATTATATAAGTATGAATGTCGAGAGTGATAAACTCACCTTCTAAGGCTAGAGGTAACAATTCAAGACACACGAACAACTTCGAAAGGCACGAAAAAGCACGATTTAGATTCGAGTGGATGGAGAGCCAAGATTCAAATCTTGTAAACAGATAAATATAAACATACATAAATATATAATTCAACACAAGATTATAAATCAATACAATGTACAAATATGATTTAAAATGGAGCAAATATTGGCTTGTCCCAAGAGGTGGGCTTGGCCACTTTATAAATAAGCTAGCCATCATCATAATATGCTCGTCCATCATGGTTTTTGGAGCACATAGGCTCGGCCAAGGCAAGCAAAAGGGCACGACTATGGTAGAATGTGAAGGGGTGGCAACCAAAACTCATGTAGAAGGCAAAAGGTCAAGGGTCAAGGGAGTTTGGGTTCGGCCCTATGGTTACATGGCTCGGCCATGGTGTTGGACAAGGATCAGGTCAGATCATCACTAAGGGGATACGGCCTAGATCAAGGAAAAGGAGGTGGTGTTGGCATAGGTGGTGGCCGAGGCTAAGGGAATTGGCCCTGTGGTGTTCGGCTAGGGTTTGTAATCAAGTTTTGGTGATGGGTTTAGATCTATGTGGTAACGGCAAGGCAAGGGCGAGGTGGTGGAGGCCGAGCATAGGTGGGGCAGAGGTGGAGATGGTGGTCGCCTGGGAGCATGAGATGTGATGGCCGAGCTTGTGAAGGAAGGAAACAAAAGGGAAAAAGAAAAATGAAAAAGAGGAAGACATGAAACTTACTGTAACTTCACGTTCAGGAAACAAATGAGAAAGGAGATGAGATGAGAATGTTTTGTACGTGAATTGAAAGGTAAATGGGAAGTTTTTGAACGACTAGAAAGGTAAATGCTTGAACGGCTAGAAATTGGAAGGGCTTTACTTCATATCCAAGAAAAGAAACCTAAAACTTTTGAATTTCCAAGCCAAAATCAAATAAATGAAAATAGAAAGTACAGAGTGGAAAAATAAAATAAAATAGAAAATAGGAAATAAAATATAAAATAGAAATGAGGTAGAAAATTCAGAATAGAAAATAAACAGAAAAATGCTGAAAATAATCGCGTGTAAAAAGCTGAAATTTCAAATTTTAAAAGTATAAAACAGAATTTGACGAAACGAAAAGCAGAACCGATATCAAAATCAAATTCCGCTTCAAACAAAAAGATTAGAAATTAAAAATTCAAATTTAAAATTTCAACTGAAAGTCAAAGTTTGACCGTAGTTGACCAAAATATAAAATTTTGAAAATCTTTATTTTATTATATTTGGAAAATAAATTATAATCAAAATCCAAAATTACATTGGAAAATTCCAAAATTTCAATTTTAAATGATTTAAAAATAAAAGTTTTCAAATAAATTAAGTTAAAAATATTTACACAAATTATGGGTTGTTACACTCTTCCCCACTCAAAACTTTTGGTCCTCGAAAAGGAACGAGACACAGAAACAAGGAAAGTTAAGATAGAAAAGCAAATAGCACCTGAAACAAACCATTTCGGATTCGAAGCACACATGCCCTCCTCTGTCTCCCAGGTACAATCCCAATCATCAGCATTCCACTGCACTCTGACCAGGTTGACATATTTCCTTCTTATCTGCTTCATACCTCTATCGATAATATGAAGTGGCTTCCTCTCGACAGTAAGATTAGGCTCAATATCCAAACTCTCGAGAGCAGAAGGCTGGACAATCAAAGATGGATCAGGCAGATATCGACGAAGATGCGAAACATGGAATACATTATGCACTCCAGAAAACTTCTTAGGCAAATCAAGACGATAAGCTAAATAACCAATCCTCTCAGAGATATGGAAAGGACCAACAAACCTAGGAGCAAACTTCCCTCTCCGACCAAAACGAATCACATTCCTTAAGGGAGAGAACTTAAGGAAAACCAGATCACCAAAAGAAAACTCCAAACTCCTCCTACGCCGATCAGCATACTCTTCTGCCTATCTTGAGCACTCCTCATCTTCCTCTTAATCTCCTCAACCTTCTCCAAAGCCTTCAAAATCGTATCAGGACCAAGAACCAAATGATTACCGGATTCAATCCAGCAAGATGGAGATCTACAAGGTCTTCCGTAAAGAGCAGCAAACGGAAACATTTCAATACTAGCATGAATTCAAAGACAAAAAGAGATAGATAAAAGACTAAGATAAGATTAAAATAGAGGACTGAAAATATACCTGATAACTATTGTTATAGGTGAATTCAACAAGATGGAAATGATCTTCCCCAAATCCTCTATAATCAAGAACACATGCACGAAAAAGATCCTCGAGAATCAGATTCACTCTTATCGTTTGACCGTCGGTCTGTAGATGGTAAGCAGTGCTCAGATTCTAATGAGTACCCAAAGATTCCTAAAAATCTTTCCAAAACTGATTGGTAAAGATATGATCTCGATCACAAACAATATTGATAGGAATACCATGGAGACAAACAATCTCCCTCATATAAATCTTGGAAAAACTGGGAGCAGAACTTGTAGACTTGACCGAAATGAAATGAGCTGACTTGGTCAATCTATCCACAATAACCCAAATACTCTCATTACCCCTCCGAGTCCTCGGTAATCCATCAATAAAATCCATAGAAACCTGTTCCTATTTCCAATTGCGAACCTCAAGGGGCTGCAACAAACCAGGAGTCTTCTGATGATCTGCCTTGACTTGTTGGCAAGTCGCACATCTACTAACAAAGATAGAGATATCTCGCCTTATACCTCTCCACCAATAAAGCTTCTCCATATCCTGATACATCTTCGTCGCACTAGGATGAATAGAAAGTCTGGATCGATGATTTTTCTGAAGTAACTCTTACCTCAATCCATCAATATTCGGGACACAAATTCGATTATTAACCCTCAAAATACCTTTATCATCGATCTGGGCTCCACTACAATCAGGACTACTAGCACTAACTCTGCTACGAACACTCTCCTTCAAAAGCCTAAGCATCTCATCCTCATTCTGCTTATCTATGATACGATCCAAAAGAGGAGAAGAAGAAAAAACAAGCTGACATAACGTAGCCTTCTTCCCACTCAAAGCATCGGCTACAACATTAGCCTTTCCAGGGGTATAACTAATGTCGTGATCATAAGAATCAAGAAACTCAAGCCACCGAACCTGACGCTGATTCATATTTTCTGGGTGAAGATATATCTCAAAGACTGATGATTAGTAAAGTGCTAAAAAATAGCATGTAAAACCCCCATATTTTACGATTTGAATACTTAAATATTTTATCGTTAGTCGAATTTTAGTCTGAAAAGTTACTTTTTGCATACAGTTGAATTAGGACTTGGAACCACTTCCATTGGGTCTTCCATTTGCGATCTTTTTGAGTATAAACTTTGATGTGTTTGGAGTTAGTGGAATTTTGACACTTTTTCACTTTGGACTTTGGGTTTGGTTTAGCCCATTAGCCTAAACTATTAATTCTAACTCAACCCCCTTCCCTTCATAACTTCACTTTCATTTCCTAACACTCAAGCTTCATCAAAAATGGAGGAAGGAATGGGAAATTAAAACTCCAAGCTCAAGTTCATTTGCAAATCCAACACCTAACTCCAAATTCAAAGAGAAGCCATTGATTCTTCCTTGCTTTCAAGCTTCTTCTTCATTGATCTTGTGTAAAGGTGAGATTTTTATCTCACATCTTTGTCTATAACTATCTTTGATTAGTAGGTATGAATTCCTAACACTTATTCATGTGCATTTGCTATTGATTTGGTGAAAATCCCAATTTTTAGTGTTTAGGGTTAAAATCTTTAAAAATCCCAACTTTGAAGTTTGAACTCGTTTTTGGTGATGCATCGAGGAGCCAATACGACCGGGTAGCCTATGGGCATAATCCACTAGTGTCCGTGCTCGATCGATTGCAAATCGGGAGAGTTTTTGCACTTCAAACCCCTAGGTCGCTCGGCCTGCACTTGAAGGATTCTCGGCCTGCACATTAGGTCGGCCTGCATTTAGGTCGCTCCCCTATAAGTCGCGTAGTGCTAGGTCATTGCTCGGCCTTGTCTCCTTTATGTCGGCCCGCATTTAGGTCGTTCCTCCCCCATAGGTCGCTTGCACCATAGGTCGTTGCTCGGCCTTGTTTACCCCCATTAAGTCGTTCGGTCGCTCGACCTTGTTTAAGTCGTTAGGTCGCTCGGCCTTCCCACTTAGGTCGTTTCGTCCCTAGGCCAATCAGCCGTATGTGAAACCATACCCCTTAGGTCGCTCGGGCTATTAAGTTGCGCGTGCATATAGGACGCACCATCCTTAGTTCGCTCGCCCACTTGGTCGCTCGGCCTCCTTTTATCTCTTAGGTCGTTGCACCCCTTAGGTCGCTCGGCCATGTTATGCCGCTAACCCTTTAGGCCACAACCTATAGGTCGCTCGCCTTGCTGTTGAGTCGGCCTGCCTTAGGTCGTAACTCCCTAGGTCGTGCGCTCGGCCATTAGGCCGTTCCACCCCATAGGTCGCTCAACCATGTAAGTCGCACCTGCTATCTCGCATCCATGTTAGGTCATGCCATGCCCTAGGTCGCGCCATGCAAGTCGCGCGGTTAGGCCGCATGTTATTTCTTAAGTCACTGATTTCTTGTGTTGACTTACGTTAGGTCGTAAGCCATGGCTGTTAAGTCACAAGGGTATTTCCACTTTGATGGATTTGGAAACGAATTCTTTGGATTTTTATTCACGTCTTCGAATGTGAATTTTTGTGATTTATTGTTTCTACTATCATTTTTGTAATTTGTCACTTTATCTCTCTCGTACGAGAAATCTAATTAAACGGCTTAGAAAAACAAATGGTATAAAATGCTTGCATTTACTTCGTCGGTTAATTCTTGGTCTTGTTCGGTTGAATCTCTTGTGACAATTTTCTAGTGGAAATCTACAATTTGTTCGTAAATATTTAAGTGAAGCTAGTGGCTATGGGACATGAAGCTAAGCTTATATATTTACTAGCTTACTGTAATTAACACTTCTTGATGATCGTTGATGATCGTTGATGATCATTTTTGTGATTTAGACTAGAAAATGTGCGATGCTCTTTGTCTACGAGGGAGACTAAACCCCGTTTCTGTGGGCTTCGGCTCAATTTGGTAGGGTAGCGACCCATGGTTTCGGGACGTTTTGTGGAGCTTCGGCTCCAAATTAATGGTTAGCAACAATGGAATAGCGTTCCATTTTGTGATACACGTGTCGGTAAGTTTTCATGCTCCCGTTTTATGATAGGCCTTCCCCCCGTTTTGTGATTTTTGGATTTCCATTGATGATTCCTAGAATTTGTGTTTCGTCGATTTTCGTGATTTTCATTGATATGTGTTATCAATATTTGTGCATTGGTTAATTTGTGTTTCATTAACTTTTGTGATTGGCATTGATATTATTGTCAATATTCATGGTTTTGGTGAATGAAAATATAAAGTATGACATTCCTTTTGATCTTTGAGAAGATTCTTGTGATATTGATTAATCCCTAGTTGATTTTCAATTGCATACTTTTCACAGTATGGCTTTATGGTTATCATATGTTTATGTCATATCTCTTATTCTATATAATTTTATCTGATATTTATAGCTGGACGGATCTGTTTATTATTTTCTTATTAAATAATACTCGGGTCAGACCGAAATGTTACAGGTGCTTCTGCTTGACTTCACATCTGGGATTATCATCCTGACTTTTGGCTAACTACTTAGATTAGTAGTTTTTGTTGTATACATTTGATATATAGACTCATTGATGTATCCATATTCTTTTGTCTAGCACTTGAAGCTATTCTTTTGTGATATTGTGGATCTTGTTTGACCACAACTCTGATGTACACTTTCATGTGTTATATTCATATCTTTTTCCACCTCTGTGATATGGATATCTGTGACTGATTTGTGTTATGCTTATTTCTATGTTTGTTTCCGAAGAATATATATAGCCACTGTGTAGTAGCTTTGAATTTGTATCGATGTGTCGGATTTCCTCCTGAAACCACATGCATGTTGTACTATCTGACATATCGATGCTCGCACAAAGCAATTACATGGATGGTTGCTCCTCAACAGCCTTATTCTGCATGCTAGTAGACGGCATTACACCGTAGTGTCCTTGCCTAGCGTGGGTATAGAGGTGGGGCGTCACAGCTTGGTATCAAAGCCAATCTTCGGAACAATGTAGAATAATCTAGCAAGGATCATCGCCCTAAGTCCATCTTAGGAGTCATGCTTTAGGATTTAATTCGAGTCTTCGTACCGATTCATCCTATTTTCTTTATGATTCCTTGTTTATCTATCAAGAAAGCTTGATATTCATTTGGTGAATAACCTTATCCTTCTTCTTTCTTTCTTTCTTTCAAAAGGAAGAGAAATGGTTAGACCTTGTCGTCCCAGTGCTGGTCAATCTCGTGCTACTCCCCAAGATGGAGTATTTATGTCAGCCCAGCAGCTTCTTGATCTCGTAAGAAATTCTCAGGCACCCGGTTCAAATCTGGAATCTACTCACCCTAAGTCTGGATTTGTACGTTTATGCAACGATTTTACCAATTTGGGTAGGAAGCAATTCAAAGGATCTGGAACTATTATTGAAGTCCAGGCTTGGCTTATAACGTGTGATCGAATCTTTTCTCGCATGAATCTTGTTGATCTTCACCGTGTTCAGGTGGCCTCTAGTATGCTCCAAGAAAGAGCATTAGATTGGTATGAGCTTCTTATTTCTGAAATAATTGAAGCAGATCTAACTTGGGAGAAATTCCGGGAATGCTTCGATTTAAAATTTGTGCCAGAAGCTGAGAAGGTGACTTTGGCTCGCCGTTTCATTGACCTTGTTCAAGGTGAATCTTCTGTGGCAGACTATGTCGCATCATTCGAGTCACTTTCTAAATACGGGATCGAATACATAAACACCCCATTAAAGAAAAACCGAAGATTTATCTATGGCTTGAATAAAAATCTCAAGAAGCCATTACTTCTAAAGTTAGAAGTTTCTTTTGATCAACTCATTGATATCGCTCTTCGACTTGAAGAGGCAGATAGAGAGAGTGATGTTGAAGTTGTGAGTGCTAAACCAAACTTCAACAACAAGAAAAGGCCTAATAAGTTCAAAGGTCCTTATCCCAATAAAAAAGGGAAGCAATCAACTTCGGTGGCAAAAACTTCTACCTCTAGTAGTGGGCAATGCTACAATTGTGGTTCTAAGGACCATTATGCGAATAAATGTTCAAAGCCTCGTGCTTGTCGCTATTGCAAAAGCCCGGATCATTATTTATCTTCTTGTCCCAAACTTCAAGGCAGGAAGGAGGGAAAGCTTTATGTTGCTCAAGCCCCTGGCAACACATCTCGTGGAAAAGGTATTTCTCATTCTATCCTTGATGGCATTATTTTATTTCGTGGTCATCCTATTCGAGTTCTTTTTGATATGGGTGCGTCCCATTCATTTATTTTAAAAGAACTTGTTGATACTTTTCTCCGGATGTTTTGTGTTTAATGACTTCTTTGAGAATTACGAATCCGG
Source organism: Allium cepa (assembly GCA_030765085.1). Lineage (NCBI taxonomy): Eukaryota > Viridiplantae > Streptophyta > Magnoliopsida > Asparagales > Amaryllidaceae > Allium > Allium cepa. The sequence goes on from CM060931.1 coordinate 378,196,543, forward strand.
TTGGTGGATCCGCAACAGTCAGTTTATTGTGTAAAGATGTCGAGATTATTTTGTGTGATTTTTCTTTCCTAGCCGATTTGAATGCCATGCGCTATTTAGGCTTTGGAATGATGTTGGGAATGGATTGGCTTAACCGCTACGAAGCCCAAATCCTATGTCCTTAGCGGACTATTCATCTTCAACATCCTCAATCTATTAAGCAGATTTCTATTGATCTTAAAGGGTCGGATTCCAGCTTGGTTGCATCCTTATATTCTTTAAATCCTCATGATGACGATAATGATGATGAGGAAGATGTTTTTTCTCTTATTCACATAGTTTGTGAATTTTCTGACATATTTGAACTCATTTTAGGATTACCACCTTAGCGAGCAATTGAGTTCAGAATTAATCTCATTCCTGAAGCTCAACCTATCACTCATCCTCCTTATCGTATGTCCAATAAAGAAAATGACGAGATGCGCAAATAATTATCTAAATTGGAGACGAAGCAATTTATTCGCTCTAGTTCCTCGCCTTGGGGAGCTTCGGCTATTTTTGTGAAGAAATCCGATGGTACACTTAGGCTTTGCGTTGACTACCGCAAGCTTGATGATCTTACTATCAAGAATAAATATCCTTTACCTCGGATTGATGATCTATTTGATCAACTCAGTGGTGCTAGAGTCTTTTCACAATTAGACTTAGCTACCGACTTTCATCAGCTTCGTATTGCAAAGGATAGTGTTCCTTTGACATCGTTCCGTACTCGTTATGGATCTTATGAATGGCTTGTTATGCCATTTGGTTTAACAAATGCTCCAGCTTATTTCGTTGACCTTATGAATAGAGTTTTCAAAGACTTCCTCGATCGGTTTGTCCTCATCTTTATTGATGATATTCTTGTGTATTCTAAAATCGAAGAGTAACATAAAAAGCATCTTCGGATTGTGGTGGAAACTCTTAGGAGTAATCAATTAAAAGCAAAGTTTTCTAAATGCCACTTTTGGCAATCTCGTGTAAAGTTTTTCGGTCATATTATTTTCGAATCTGGAATTTCCGTGGATCCTTCAAAGATTGAAGCGATTCAAAATTGGAAGAGACCGGAGTGTGTGACGGAGATCCGTAGTTTTCTCAGATTGGAAGGTATTACCGCCATTTTATAAAGGACTTTTTCAAAATTTCCGTGCCTCTTACTAGCTTAACAAAGAAAGGTGTTAAATACATTTGGTCGGACAAATGTGAAGCTTCTTTTCAGAAATTAAAAGAACTCCTTTCTGATGCTCCTATTCTTGTTATTCCCGAGGGGAATCAAGATTTTGTTGTTTATACCGATGCTAGTCGCGTTGGTTTGGGTGCCGTTCTTATGCAAAAAGAACGTGTTATTGCTTATGCTTCTGGGAAATTGAAGCCAGCCGAGACTCGATATGCTACTCATGATTTAGAACTCGCGGTTGTTTTCGCCCTTCGTATTTGGTGTCATTATCTTTTAGGAGAGAAATTTGTTCTCTATACCGATCATAAATCTTTGAAATATCTATTTTCTCAAAAGGAGCTTAATCCGCATCAATAACGTTGGCTCGAGTTCCTTGCACCTTATGATCTTGATATTTTTTATACTCCCGGAAAGGGAAATCGTGTTGCTGATGCCCTTAGTCGCAAGCGACAAGCGGTTGTTTCTATGATGATATCCAAATGGAATGATCTCAGAATTTTAGCCACTTGTGAGATTTGAGATCGTGTTTTCGATTTATGTTCATCTCTTGTCTTGTGTAGCCTTGAGGCTCATCCTTCTCTTTTAGACCGCATTCTTGAAGCTCAAAAGCTAGATCCAGAATTGGCTCTTCTTTAACAAAATTTTAGGGATAAAATTGATATCGAAGGTTTGAAAGACTTTGATATTGATTCTCGTGGCGGCATTTGAAAATTTGGTAGACTTATTGTGCCAAATATTAGTGATCTTCTTAAAGATATTTTAGAAGATTCACAACGTTCTAAATTTACCATTCATCCCGGTAGTAGTAAAATGTACGCGGATATGAAGCAACTTTATTATTGGGAGGGAATGAAATCTGATATGCTAACTTTGTTAAGTGTTGCATGACTTGCCAACTTGTTAAGGCCGGACACCAAAGGCCCGGTGGGTTATTGCACCTTTAGAAATTCCAATTTGGAAGTGGGATAAAATTTCCATGGATTTATAGACGGCCTTCCCCGTTCTCGTTCGGGTCATGATAGCTTATGGGTGATAGTTGATAGACTTACTAAATCCGCCCATTTTATTCCCGTTCGGTCCAATCGAATCGCACCTCTTTTGGCCAAACTTTTTATCAAAGAAATTGTTAAATTGCATGGAGTTCCTACTCCTATTGTTAGTGATCATGTTCCATTGTTTACTAGTGGATTTTGGAAGAGTCTTCAAAAAGCTCTAGGAACGAAGCTTAATTTTAGCACCGCTTATCATCCCCAGTCTAATGGACAGATTGAGCGTGTGAATCAAACTCTTGAAAATCTTCTTCATGCATGTGTTCTTGATTTTGGTGGAAGTTGGGAAGATCATATCTCTCTTGTTGAGTTTTCCTATAATAATAGCTCCCAATCTAGTATTTGTATGGCACCTTTCGAGCACTCTGTGGAAGGCCATGCCGATCTCCTTCTTGTTGGCTTGAGGCCGGTGAGAAGTTGGTTTTAGGTCCAGATTTTATTCGTGATTCCACAGAAAAGATTGACCTTATTCGTCATAGGATGAAAGAAGGCCAGAGTAGACAAAAATCCTATGCCGATAACCGGAGAAAGAAATTAGAATTTTCTGTGGGAGATCTTCTGTTTATTCGTGTTTCACCTATGAAGGTTGTTGTACGTTTCAGTCGATCAGGAAAATTAGCGCCTTGATATATTGGGCCATTTCCTATCACCGAACGTATTTGTTCCGTGGCTTATCGCCTTTTATTATCGGCTCAGTTTTCTGCTATTCATGACGTGTTTCACGTTTCTCAATTATGGAAATGCCTTCGAGATTCTGATTCTATTCTTGAGCCCGGTGTCGTGGAAGAAATTGAAGTTTCACCCAATTTAACTTATGAGCAACATCCTATTCGTATTATTGCTTCGGAGGTCAAACGCCTTCGAAATAAAGATGTTCCGCTTGTTAAAGTTCAATGGTCCTCAAATCCTAAGGATTGCTCTTGGGAATCTAGAGAGTTCATCGAGCGGACACATCCAGACTTACTTTCCCGTGCTCTTTGAGGTGAATTTCTTATTTTAAATTTCTTTGGTGTTGAATATGCTTTCATGGTTGTTACTATATATTTTCTTCTTAAAATATTGCGAGGACGCAATTTCTTTAAGGAGGGGAGTCTGTAACAACCCGCATATTTTACGATTTGAATATTTAAATATTTTATCGTTAGTCGGATTTTAGTCTGAAAAGTTACTTTTTGCATACAGTTGAATTAGGACTCAGAACCACTTCCATTGGGTCCAATACGCCGTTTGCGAACATTTTGAGCATAAACTTTGATGTGTTTGGAGTTAGTGGAATTTTACCATTTTTTCACTTTGGACTTTGGGTTTGGTTTAGCCCATTAGCCTAAGCTATTAATTCAAACTCAACCCTTTTCCCTTCATAACTTCACTTTCATTTCCTAACACTCAAGCTTCATCAAAAATGGAGGAAGGAATGGGAAATTAAAACTCCAAGCTCAAGTTCATTTGAAAATCCAACATCTAACTCCAAATTCAAAGAGAAGCCATTGATTCTTCCTTGCTTTCAAGCTTCTTCGTCATTGATCTTGTGTAAAGGTGAGATTTTTATCTCACATCTTTGTATATAACTATCTTTGATTGTTAGGTATGAATTCCTAATACTTATTCATGTGCATTTGCTATTGATTTGGATTGAATTGGTGAAAATCCCAATTTTTAGCGTTTTGGGTTAAAATATTTAAAAATCCCAATTTTGATGTTTGAACACGTTTTTGGTGATGCATCGAGGAGCTAATACGACTAGGTAGCCTATGGGCATAATCCCCTAGTGTCCGTGCTCGATCGGTTGCAAATTGAGAGAGTTTTTGCACTTCAAACCCCTAGGTCGCTCGGCCTGCACATTAGGTCGGCCTGCATTTAGGTCGCTCCCCTATAGGTCGCGTAGTGCTAGGTCGTTGCTCGGCCATGTCTCCTTTAGGTCGGCCCGCATTTAGGTCGTTCCTCCCCCATAGGTCGTTGCTCGGCCTTGTTTACCCCCTTAAGTCGTTCGGTCGCTCGGCCTTGTTTAAGTCGTTAGGTCGCTCGGCCTTCCCACTTAGGTCGTTTCGTCCCTAGGCCGCTCGACCATACGCGAAACCGTACCCCTTAGGTCGCTCGGGCCATTAAGTCGTGCGTGCATATAGGCCGCACCATCCTTAGGTCGCTCGCCCACTTGGTCGCTCGGCCTCCTTTTATCTCTTAGTTCGTTGCACCCCTTAGGTCGCTCGGCCACGTTATGCCGCTAACCCTTTAGGTCGCAACCTATAGGTCGCTCGCCTTGCTGTTGAGTCGGTCTGCCTTAGGTCGTAACTCCCTAGGTCGCACGCTCGGCCATTAGGCCGTTCCACCCCATAGGTCGCTCAACCATGTAAGTCGCACCTGCTATCTCGCTTCCATGTTAGGTCGCGCCATGCCCTAGGTCGCGCCATGCCCCAGGTCGCGCCATGCAAGCCGCGCATTTAGGCCGCATGCTATTTCTTAAGTCGCTGATTTCTCGTGTTGACTTACGTTAGGTCGTAAGCCGTGGCTGTTAAGTCGCAAGGGTATTTCCACTTTGATGGATTTGGAAACGAATTCTTTGGATTTTTATTCACGTCTTCGAATGTGAATTTTTGTGATTTATTATTTCTACTATCATTTTTGTGATTTGTCACTTTATCTCACTCGTACGAGAAATCTAATTAAACGGCTTAGAAAAACAAATGGTATGAAACGCTTGCATTTACTTCGTCGGTTAATTCTTGGACTTGTTCGGTTGAATCTCTTGTGATAATTTTCTAGTGGAAATCTACGATTTGTTCGTAAATATTTAAGTTAAGCTAGTGGTTATGGGACATGAAGCTAAGCTTATATATTTACTAGCTTACTGTAATTAACACTTCTTGATGATCGTTGATGATCATTTTTGTGATTTAGACTAGTAAATGTGCGATGTCTCTTTGTCTACGAGGGAGACTAAACCCCGTTTCTGGGAAGCTTCGGCTCGATTTGGTGGGGTAGCGACCCATGGTCTTTGGGCCGTTTTGTGGAGCTTCGGCTCAAAATTAATGGTTAGCAACCATGGAATAGCGTTCCATTTTGTGATACACGTGTTGGTGAGTTTTCATGCTCCCGTTTTGTGATAGGCCTCACCCTTTTTTTGTGATTTTTGGATTTCCATTGATGATTCCTAGAATTTGTGTTTCGTCGATTTTCGTGATTTTCATTGATATGTGTTATCAATATTTGTGAATTGATGAATTTGTGTGTCATTAAATTTTGTGATTGGTATTGATATTATTGTCAATATTCATGGTTTTGGTGAAATAAAAATATAGAGTATGACATTCCTTTTGATCTTTGAGAAGATTCTTGTGATATTGATTAATCCCTGGTTGATTTTCAATTGCATACTTTTCGCAGTATCGCTTTATGGTTATCATATGTTTATGTCATATCTCTTATTCTATATCATTTTATCTGATATTTATAGCTAGACTGATCCGTTTATTATTTTCTTATTAAATAATACTCGGGTCAGACCGAGATGTTACAGGTGCTTCTGCTTGACTTCACATCTGGGATTATCATCCTGACTTTTGGCTAACTACTTAGATTAGTAGTTTTTGTTGTATACATTTGAGATATAAACTTATTGATGTATCCATATTCTTTTGTCTAGCACTTGTAGCAATTCTTTTGTGATATTGTGGATCTTGTCTGACCACAACTCTGATGTACACTTTCATGTGTTATATTCATATCTTTTTCTGCCTTTGTGATATGGATATCTGTGAGTGATTTGTGTTATGTTTATTTCTATGTTTGTTTCGAAAGAATATATGTAGCCACTGTGTAGTAGCTTTGAGTTTGTATCGATGTGTAGGATTTCCTCCTGAAACTACATGCATGTTGTACTATCTGACATATCGGTGCTCGCACAAAGCAATTACACGGATGGTCGCTCCTCAACAGCCTTATTCTCCATGTTAGTTGATGGCATTACACCGTAGTGTCCTTGGCTAGCGTGGGTATAGAGGTGGGGCGTCACAGCTTGGTATCAAAGCCAATCTTCGGAACAATGTAGAATAATCTAGCAAGGATCATCGCCCTAAGTCCATCTTAGGAGTCGTGCTTTAGGATTTAATTCGAGTCTTTGTACCGATTCATCATATTTTCTTTATGATTCCTTGTTTATCTATCAAGAATGCTTGATATTCATTTGGTGAATAACCTTAACCTTCTTCTTTCTTTCTTTCAAAAGGAAGAGAAATAGTTACACCCAGCCGTCCCAGCGTCGGTCAATCTTGTGCTACTCCCCAAGATGGAGTATTTATGTTTGACCATCGGCTTCTTGATCTCGTAAGAAATGCTCAGGCAGCCGATTCAAATACGGAATCTACTCACCCTAAATCTGGATTTGCACGTTTATGCAACGATTTTACCAATTTGGGTGGGAAGCCATTCAAAGGATCTAAAACTATTATTGAAGTGCAGGCTTGGCTGAGAACGTGCGATCGAATCTTTTTTCGCATGAATCTTGTTGATCTTCACCGTGTTCAAGTGGTCTCTAGTATACTCCAAGAAAGAGCATTAGATTGGTATGAGCTTCTTATTTCTGAAATAATTGAAGCGGATCTTACTTGGGAGAAATTCCGGGAACTCTTCGAATTAAAATTTGTGCCAGAAGCTGAGAAGGTGACTTTGGCTAACCGTTTCACTGACCTTGTTCAAGGTGAATCCTCTGTGGCAAACTATGTCGCATCATTTGAGTCACTTTCTAAATACGGGGTCGAATACATAAACACCCCATTGAAGAAAAACCAAAGATTTGTCTATGGCTTGAATAAAAATCTCAAGAAGCCATTACTTCTAAAGTTAGAAGTTTCTTTTGATCAACTCATTGATATCGCTCTTCGACTTGAAGAGGCAGATAGAGAGGGTGATGTTGAAGTTGTGAGTGCTAAACCAAACTTCAACAACAAGAAAAGGCCTAATAAGTTCAAAGGTCCTTATTCCAATAAAAAAAGGGAACCAATCAACTTCGGTGGCAAAGACTTCTACCTCTAGTAGTGGGTAATGCTGCAATTGTGGTTCTAAGGACCATTACGCGAATAAATGTTCAAAGCCTCGTGCTGGTCGCTATTGCAAAAGCCCGGATCGTTATTTATCTTCTTGTCCCAAACTTCAAGGCAGGAAGGTGGGAAAGCTTTATGTTGCTCAAGCCCCTGGCAATACATCTCGTGGAAAAGGTATTTCTCATTCTATCCTTGATGGCATTATTTTATTTCGTGGTCATCCTATTCGAGTTCTTTTTGATGCGGGAGCGTCCCATTCTTTTATTTCAAAAGAACTTGTTGATACTTTTTCTCTGGATGTTTTGTGTTTAATGACTTCTTTGAGAATTGCAAACCCGGTTGATGGATCCGCAACAATCAGTTTATTGTGTAAAGATGTCGAGATTATTTTGTGTGATTTTTCTTTCCGAGCCGATTTGCATGTTATGTGCTATTTAGGCTTTGGAATGATTTTGGGAATGGATTGGCTTAACCGCTACGAAGCCTAAATCCTATGTCCTGAGCGGACTATTTATCTTCGACATCCTCATTCTGTTAAGAAGATTTTTATTGATCTTAAAGGGTCGGATTCCAGCTTGGTTGCATCCTTATATTCTTTAAATCCTCATGATGACGATAATGATGATGAGGAAGATATTATTTCTCTTATTCACGTTGTTCATGAATTTTGCGACATATTTGAGCCCGTTTTAGGATTACCACCTAAGCGAGAAATTTAGTTCAGAATTAATCTCATTCCTGGAGCTCAACCTATCACTCGTCCTCCTTATCGTATGTCCAATAAAGAAAATGAGGAGATGTGCAAACAATTGTCCGAATTGGTGACGAAGCAATTTATTCGCTCTAGTTCCTCGCCATGGGGAGCTTCGGCTATTTTTGTGAAGAAATCTGATGGTACAGTTAGGCTTTGCGTTGACTACCGCAAGCTTAATGATCTTACTATCAAGAATAAATATCCTTTATCTCGGATTGATGATCTATTTGATCAACTCAGTGGTGCTAGAGTCTTTTCACAATTAGACTTAGCTACCGGCTTTCATCAGCTTCGTATTGCAGAGGATAGTATTCCTTTGACATCGTTTTGTACTCGTTATGGATCTTATGAATGGCTTGTTATGCCATTTGGTTTAACAAATGCTCCAGCTTATTTCATTGACCTTATGAATAGAGTTTTCAAAGACTTCCTCGATCGGTTTGTCCTCATCTTTATTGATGATATTCTTGTGTATTCTAAATCCGAGGAGGAGCATGAAAAGCATCTTCGGATTGTGTTGGAAACTCTTAGGAGTAATCAATTAAAAGCAAAGTTTTCTAAATGCCACCTTTGGCATTCTCGTGTGAAGTTTCTCGGTCATATTATTTCCGAATCCGAAATTTCCATGGATCCTTCAATTGTTGAAGCGATTCAAAATTGGAACAGACCGGAGAGTGTGACGGAGATCCGTAGTTTTCTCGGATTGGTAGGTTATTGCCACCGTTCCATAAAGGACTTTTCCAAAATTTCTGTGCCTCTTACTAGCTTAACAAAGAAAGGTGTTAAATACATTTGGTCAGACAGATGTGACGCTTCTTTTAAGAAATTAAAAGAACTCCTTTCTGATGCTCCTATTCTTGTTATTCCCGAGGGGAATCAAGATTTTGTTGTTTATACCGATGCTGGTCGCGTTGGTTTGGGTGTCGTTCTTATGCAAAAAGAACGTGTTATTGCTTATGCTTCTAGGAAATTGAAGCTAGCCCAGACTCGATATACCATTCATGATTTAGAGCTTGCGGCTACTGTTTTCGCCCTTCGTATTTGGCGTCATTATCTTTTGGAAGAGAAATTTGTTCTCTATACCGATCATAAATCTTTGAAAAATCTGTTTTCTCAAAAGGAGCTTAATCTGCGTCAACAACGTTGGCTCGAGTTCCTTGCACCTTATGATCTTGATATTCTTTATACTCCCAGAAAGGGAAATCGTATTGCCGACGCCCTTAGTCGCAAGCAACAAGCGGTTGTTTCTATGATGATATCCGAATGGAATGATCTCGGAATTTTATCCAATTGTGAGATTCGAGATCGTGTTTCCGATTTATGTTCATCTCTTATCTTGTGTAGCCTTGACGCTCATCCTTCTCTTTTAGACCGCATTCTTGAAGCTCAAAAGCAAGATCCTGAATTGGCTCTTCTTTGCCAAAATTTTAGGGATAAAATTGATATTTAAGGTTTGAAAGACTTTGATATTGATTCTCGTGGCGACATTCGAAAATTTGGTAGATTTATCGTGCCAAATATTAGTGATCTTCGTAAAGATATTTTAGAAGATTCACATCGTTCTAAATTTACCATTCATCCCGGTAGTAGTAAAATGTAAGCGGATATGTAGTGAGTTTATTGTTGGGAGGGAATGAAATATGATATTGCTAACTTTGTTAAGTGTTGCATGACTTGCCAACTTGTTAAGGCCGAACACCAAAGGCCCGGTGGGTTATTGCAACCTTTAGAAATTCCAATTTGGAAGTGGGATCAAATTTCCATGGATTTTATAAACGGCCTTCCCCATTCTCGATCGGTTCATGATAGCTAATGTGTAATAGTTGATGGACTTACTAAATCCGCCCATTTTATTCCCGTTCGGTCCAATCGAACCGCACCTCTTTTGGCCAAACTTTTTATCAAAGAAATTGTTAAATTGCATGGAGTTCCTACTTCTATTGTTAGTGATCGTGATCCATTGTTTACTAGTGGATTTTGGAAGAGTCTTCAAAAAGCTTTGGGAACGAAGCTTAATTTTAGCACCGCTTATCATCCTCAGTCCGATGGACAGACTGAGCGTGTGTATCAAACTCTTGAAGATCTTCTTTGTGCATGTGTTCTTGATTTTGGTGGAAGTTGGGAAGATCATATCTCTCTTGTTGAGTTTTCCTATAATAATAGCTTCCAATCTAGTATTGGTGTGGCACCTTTTGAGGCACTCTATGGAAGGCCATGCCGATCTCCTTCTTGTTGGCTTGAGGCTGGTGAGAAGCTGGTTTTAGGTCTAGATTTTATTCATGGTTCCACAGAGAAGATTGACCTTATTCGTCATAGGATGAAAGAAGCCCAGAGTAGACAAAAATCCTATGCCGATAACCAGAGAAGGAAATAATTTTCTGTGGGAGATCTTGTGTTCATTCGTGTTTCACCTATGAAGGGTGTTGTACGTTTCAGTCGATCAGGAAAATTAGCGCCTCGATATATTGGGCCATTTCCTATCACCGAACGTATTGGTAAGCACTGGTGCGGAAGTAAGCTTACGCTTCAACTCATTGAATGCAGCTTTACACTAATCATTCCATATAAACTTAGCATTCTTTCAAGTCAAAGCAGTGAGAGGTGCAGAAATCCGAGCAAAATTCTCAATGAATCTCTAATAATAACCAACAAGGCCCAGAAATCTATGAATATCAAATGGAGTCCTAGGAGTTTCCCAATCCTGCAACAGAATAAGGAGAAATAAGGACCATAGAAAAGATAGAATGATCGAATTACAGAAAGAGAAGAAAGGAAAGACTTACATTGATCGCAGCGATTGACTGGATCAACAGAAATTCCATTATTAGAAACAATATGCCCGAGAAATCGAACTTCATCCTTCCAAAAATAGCATTTAGAGAATTTAGCTTTCAACTGATGACTCCTAAGAGTTCCCAGAATAAAGCTCAAATGGGATTTATGCTCTTCCTCAGACTTAGAGAAAACAAGAATATCATCCATAAAGACTAGAATAAATTTGTTAAGCACATCACGAAAAACACGATTCATCAAATCAACAAAAAAAGTTGGGGCATTAGTCAAACCAAAAGGCATAACTAACCATTCGTAAAAACCATTCTCAGTACGGAAAGCAGTCTTAGGAATACTTTCCTCAACAACTCTGAGCTGGTGAAAACCTATAGCAAGATCAAGCTGAGAGAAAATAGTAGCTCCGTGGAGCTGATAAAACATATCATTGATTCGAGACATAGGATATCTGTTCCTCTTAGTGAGCTTGTACAGCTCCCTATAATCAACACACATCCTCAAAGAACCATCGGACTTGGTGACGAAAACCATCGCTGCTCCCCATTCTTAATGGCTAGGTCTGATTAGACCCTTGGAGAAAAAGTCCTCAATTTGCTTCCTTAACTCAACCTTCTCATGGGGTGCCATTCTTCTAGGAGGAATAACTACGGTCGAGCTCTCAGAATAAGATCAATACGGAAATCAATTTTCTGCTTAGGAGGTAAAGAAGTGACTTCACCAATACATCGGGATATAGTCTAACCACAGGAGTAGAATCAAGATCATCCAGGGAAGAGTGAAGAGAATAAATAAAACTGCTGGCATAATCCAAAGGCAAACAACACCGAATCACCAAAGAATTACCAAAATCATCAACAAGAGAAATAGTCCGGGTTTTACAAGAGATAACGACATCATGCTTCTTCAGCCAATCACCCCCATGCAATAGATCAAAAGCATCAAAACTCAGAACATAGAAATCAGTAGAAAACCGATAGGTAGAATGGAAGAGTTTCACCATTCTACAAATCCAACTAAGGTTCGCAGGACCACCAATAGGATTTGAAACACACAAAGACTCAGTAGCCAACTCGGGAGAAAGAAGATGCTCAAATTTATCACAATGATCCACAAAAATAAAGCTACGGGAAGCTCCAGTATCAAACAGAACAGGAACAGGAAAATAAAATAGAGAAAAAGTTCCCTGAAGAGTAACTTGAGAATCATTAGGAGCAGGTGCAGGAGGTAGGTCGGGTGAAGAAGCAGGGGTAACAGCAAATATACCTGATGGCTTGCCCTTCTGCTGAGTGGGACAATTGTTCTTGAAATGGCCAGGCTGCAAACAAATATGACAGAGATCACGCCTAGTCAACTGGGCTGGAGGAACAACAGCACCAACCAAAGTAGGACAGCTATTAGCATAGTGTCCCTTCTGATTACATCTGAAATAAGTAATGGAAGAGAGGTCGATCAACTGCCTCTGAGATGACGAAGATCCCAAGCTTGGAGTCTTGTTCCAATTTTTCTTTTTCTGATGAAAGTTAGGCTTTCTCTTCTTAGGATAACTAGAGAAAGACTGGGATGAAGCAGAACGAGCAACTGGAGGATCCTTAGAAGTAGGATTCTCATATCTAATGGCCATATCCATCAGACTAGTGAAAGGGCTATGCACATGAGCGATGACGTCATCATAGTACTCCGGACGAGCACCAGCTATGAACTTCTCATTCATCTTGAGAAGAGTGTCAACCAGATTAGGGCCAAACATAGAAAGTTCATTGAACTTCCTCTCATACTCAACAAATGACATATCACTCGTTTTGAGATCCATCAATTCCCGATACAGCTAAGACTTCCTTGCCTCGGGCATCCACTTCACAACAAAAGAATCCCTAAAGCACGATAAAGAAACATAAGATAGAATTCAAAAGAGGAAACTGAACCAAATTCAAATAAATGGGAGATGATACCTAAACTGCTCCCAAGAAATGTCAGCCTCAATTGTGTGAGCTATAACAATCTCCCACCAATCTAAGGCTGCTCCCTTCAACTGCCAAGCTGCCAACTAATGCGTCTAAGCATCAGTGATCTCAACACCAGAGAAGATCCTCTCTAATCCCTTCAACCATTGCTGAGCCTCGATAATGCTCTCTGATCCGGTAAACTTGATGCCACCAAGCTCAGTGTATTCCTTAAAGAGAGTAGTGAACCTAACTAGTGCAGCAGGCTTAGGAACTGGGGCAACACCACGACCCTTACGTCTAGCATTCTCACGACTCATCTTGAAAAATTAAGAATGAATTTTAGGATAGAGGTAATTGAGGAACAAAGATAAGATAAGACAAGGTAAGATATGATAAGATTAGATTCAACTGGAATGAATATCCTAAACAGACAATTACTAACAAGATGGATAAAGAAAAGGAAGAAGTTTAGAAAAATTTAATTTCAAAACAAGAAAAGATTTATATCAAAATAATTTTGAAAATCCTTTGAAAAGCATTTGAAAAGTCATTTTATACTGCAAAATACGTTCACTCACAATGGAATGATTCTAAGATTGATTTCACTGATTCTAGTGTATTTCTACCCTATCTCTAATGGGATTTTGCTCCGCAGGCTAAGGTTTACCTAAAAACAAAGGTCTGATACCAAATGTAACGACCCACTATTTTGGACCATTCAAATCGATAATAAAACCATACATGTCGGACTTGAATAATTCAAAACAGTATATTATAATAAAATTTGGAGCAAATAAAACCGATCACAAAATCGCAGACACAGATAAACCAGAATAACTCGCAGCGGAAATAAAATAACCATAGTAGTTCATGAAGCTACAACAACATAGAGTCACAAAACAAGTACAAAATCCAGCGTCTGAAAAGTAAATATAACAGAAATCCCAATTCATAAATGTCCACTAGTACATAAGCTAAACAGAAAATACTGAATGGAAATAGATAACAACTAGATACATATTCTCCAGCCTTTAGCTCCTGAAGGTGAAATACAAAGCTGATACTTAGGCTGACCCGAGCGTAAAGAAAAAGAAAAAAACACTCGAGTCAGGAGATATATACTTATACAATGCAAACCAACTCAAGTGAACTATAATAAAATGCACAAGTAACTTAAAGGATGCTTGGGACCGTCCATCCTTTAAGGATCTGTTAAACTATTTACTATGTAGTAATATACGCTATTATAATAATGTCTAAAGTAAAGTATAATATATTTAAAAATAGCGTTAAGGCGTTACCTATATTCCCCTTAACACATTTTATATACTCCCATAGTCTGTACAGTACCGTTATCTCCCCCGTACTGGGCGTCGTCAGAGGGAACTCCATAGGTATGGTATAAAACCCAAATCCAATAAGGCGCGCTAGAGTTGGTGACACGGTACAACTAGGCAATGCCAGGGTAGATATACCAATTGCACTTTTGGACCGGTGGTAACGCGTAGCAGCTACTACCGCCCACCTCGAGCCACACTCCCAAAAATCAAAGGTACGCACCAATCAATCACAAAGTAATAGAATGGAATACGAGGAAGTGTGTCCAACAAGAGGAGCGACCTTATTAGCCCGTCAACTGCACTTGTTTTAGCCACCTTATGCTAACTCATAGGAGTCGGGTCCATGTACATACCTCAATAGAACAACGCCAATATCCTACTTCATTCTGGAATCTCCACCGCGTACATGGTTGTTAAAGTGGTTTTAGGAGTTGGTAGAGAGTATGACAACTTTCGATCCCGGTCTCTTTAACAACCAAACGTTATTATTACCCATGGTTATAAACTTCAAAATGGTTTATATTTCAAATCAAAACATATTCATTCAAACCATTTAAATTCAATGTCAATATCTTCCATAAAAAGGATATTCATTTCCCAAAGTTGTAGCATTTCAAAGTTCATTCAATTATAACAATTTCAAAAACACATTGTACCACAACATTCGTACCACTTGGAAAATGTGATAGTACATAGAAATATTGTCTTTTCAAAAACAACTACACTTAGAAAACGTTACTATAAATATACTAGTAATTCAGAAATATTGTCTTTTCAGAAACAGCAGCACTTAGAAAATGTTACTGCAGATATATTAGTATTTCAGAAATATTGTCTTTTCAGAAACAGCAGCACTTAGAAAATGTTACTTTAAACATACTAGTATTCAGAAACACCAGCACTTAGGAAATGTTACTGCAGATATAGTGGTATTTCAAAAAATAGTACATTTTCAGAAATGGTAGCACTTAGAAATCGCTACCTTAAAACTACAGCATTTTGGAAATGCTTCCAATACAAACCTAAGATCAGTGATAACATTTCAGAGACATTATAATTTCAGTTTTCAACTTTTTAACTTATAAAATTATCTCACGTTTCAAAAATATTTATTATATTTGGATATCATTTAAATTGTGATTAAATAAGATATCCAAATTAAACTATAATTCATTTATTAAGTAAAAAGTACATTAATTTTGTGACGGCCCAACTTTCTCACCACAGAAAATCACATCATCTTGAAGAAAGAAAGGGATAGAATTTATTAATTAAAATATACATTCAACATAACTTTAAGAATGTGTAAACAAGCTAAGATAAAAATAAAGTATAAAGGTAAAACTGACACATTTATGCATAAAACAAATATGTATATTATAGTTCAAACTAGATGTTAATAAAACAAGTAACATAATAACAAAGCAAAGATCTTTATATAAAGCTTAACACAAGCCATATGTCTGATTTCAAGTGTACTTTTATATGCAAATCTCTTCACCGCAAAATCATATAAAGTATGCAAACTAATTGAGCAACCAAGTATTAATTACTATCATCTCAGCACATTATTTTGTCAATTCAAATGTAAACAAATCTGTACATTTCAGACAGAAAAATCTGCCCATATCAAAAAAAATAAAAAAATAAAACAACCTTACCAGTTAAAGCCTTCCTTCATACCACTATGTCTTCTATATATATTTATATGCATCTTCATTTGGTTCGATCAGTAGCTCATAAGAAAAAGAAAGGGGAAGTAAACTCAAATTAATTCAAAACAAAAACAACAGAAAGAAGTAAAAATCAAAATTAAATTCAAAATTGCAGGACAGAGTCAAGGGTAGTATTAACTACAGGCTTCAAGAGGGAAACAAGAAATTGTTCTCTGTCTACAAAACTTGGCAGGTGAGTAAACATATAAATTTTAAAGTTTAAATTGGTAATTGGTTCCTGTATATTTTGTGTTGCTATATGTATAGTATTTGGTTCTGGAATGCTCTCTGTATTCATAAGCTTTGAGCAAAGGAGTGGAAGAATACCAATATTCTTCATTTACATCAAATTAATCTAGGAAATTAAAGCTAAGTATGTTTGTTTATCTTAAATCAAAGGACTGGGAACTTGATTGAAGTTTAACTGTATTTCGTATATACTGTTTATTCAAGTTGCAGGTACAAAAAAAATTGAAATTGAAAGCTAAAAATTCGAATGTTTCAATTTGTGAATTTGATCACATACTTTGATTACATATACAAAGTTAGGATTTTCAAACCGTAAACAATGATTTTTAATTCAATATTGATGGTGCAGTTCAAAAATAACCAAAAGTTACATTTTTGTCAAAATCGATTGATTCACTTAATTTTAATTGATGAAATTTGTTATGATGCAAGCTTGAAGTTGTAATAACATAGGAAAAATGTTAAATATTTTTTTAATGCAAGAATTTGTGGAATGAATCGAAGTTATGGTTTTCTTTTACGTTTTTGAATGTTCTGGAAATCTCGGGTTGTGTCGCCATCGCTTGATCGAGTTGATCGCGATTCTGGGGGGTGTTAGGGGAGGATGTGGTCGAGGCATAGGTGAAGTATCTTCGCCTCCGATGGTCAGTGTTGGTGGGGGCGAAGCAATTTCTCAGGGTAGTTCGAGCTTTTGTTCGAGCTTCTAGTGATATTTTGAATTCGATCAGTTCGTGGCGATTTGAGTTTTGTTTACGTGTGTTGGGTCGATTTGTGGTTTGTTGAAGGTGATGGGGGCTGCCTGAGGCGCGGCGAACCACTGTGCACGTGCACGGTGGCGTTTGGGGGTGGAGGGTCATGTCTGTGTTGACGTGAGTTATTGCTTCGTGTCGTACTCGGGTGGATGGGGTGTGTGCTTCGAGTTTCGATCGCGAGCCAAATTTTGAAACCTGATGTTTAATTTATATTTAAGCTTTTAACAAACTTACTGTATAAATAAAATTAAAAGAAGAAGAAGAAGGGGTTTCAGGGGAAGACTCGGGGAAGCTTGCGTGTAACCCGAAGTTACACTCGAGTCTAAGTAAGGGGAGCCTTGGGTCTTTGTAAACTGCAGTAAGGTATTTTCATGGTGAAGCTAAGTGAAATTTTTCATCAAGTTTAATACTGAAATCTTAATGACTGTTAAATAGTCTTAAGTTAGAAGCTTGATACATGTTTTTAACTATCTTTCTTTAATACTTAACGATATTTAAGCCTTGATTATTATTTTAACCAAGTAATAAACTTAGTTAAATATAAAGTTAAATAATTACTTATAGTTAGATTTGAAATTGATTAACATTTAAGTTTGCAGTTAGTAGTAATTTGATTCTCAAAATTTGAAGAAAATCCCCTTTAAAAGTTAATTGAGTTGAATAATTAATGTTTATTATTTTTAGAAGGTAATTAAGAATGATTAACAATTTAATTTTAATTAGAGTTTAGATTACGTAACTATTACATGATAAGTAAATAGTAATTGACTACTTGAGTAAATAAATAAATGATTAGCAGTTAAGTAATTAAGAATAATTAAAATATAATTAGTGATGGATTATAAGTAATTAATAATTGAAGTCCATTACTTAAGATAACTAATGAATGAATTAATAGTTAATTAATCAAGTAATTTATTTATAAACTAATAGTTAATTAATTAAGTAACTTGATTAAGAATTACTTATTGATTAATTAAGTAATTAGCAGATAATAATTGGATAATTAAGTTTTATTAATAAATAATTAAAGATATTAATTAATGATCAGGGAACAGTTAATTAAGTAATTAAAGTTAAATCGCTTGATTAAGGAAGTAATTAATTAATAGTGTGAACTAAAATAATTACGTGATTAAGACTTAATAATTAATTAAGAAATCATTAATTAAACACTTTGAAATTAAATAGGTAATTAATTATTAATTAATGATTAATTAAACAGAGTTAAGTGGTTAACTCTCAGGTAATTAATTCTAAATTGAATTAATTACAAATAGGACTTAATGATGACTGCTTACGGATTGTTATGTTGAATATCTGATTGTGATATTTATTTGATGATATTCTGTGATGCTCTGTGATATGCTGTGTTATATCTATGATGCTGTTATATGTTTATCTGGGATAAATGCTATGTTAATTCAATAAGTTGAATTAAACTGTTTAAGTTAATTAGACAACTTAGCCTTTAAAATGGCGTTTGGATTTCGATGAGACCGAGATCGGGTATCCAATTGATATTTCGAAAATCACATCGATCCAATTTAAACGTTAGATCGTGAATTCCGAAATGAAGATCGAGATGGTGTTTTCAGAGTGCAAGGGTTATAGTCATTGACTCTGAGGGTAATTCGAAAATGGGTGTGACGAGATAATGCCTTCGGTTTCATTCGAACCCGGAACGAACTTGTATGGATTGAATGCTTTCAACACATCGTCAGGCGGACGATGAGCATTCTAAGTGATATGTCCTGTAAAGGTAATCGCAGCCTCAAGCCTCGTCAACCGGGAATGGCTAAAACAGGGAAGGTGCAGCAAGGTTAGGTGGGTCATGCCCAAGCAGGACAAGATATTCCCCTGTCTAGATGTCCCTTTTTATTTCGGCTGTGTGGGCGGTTGCTAGCTACAACCGTGGGGTTTATCTTGTTCGGGACTATTCAGTAAGGAATGGTTTTGGCCTTGTGTTGTAGGGGGTCGGGAGTGATCCTCGGTTCGGTGATCTAGGCCCCGTACTGTGACGGGCGGTACTCCAGTAGCCATGCCATTGTTGGAAATCCATTTTCCCTACGAGACCCTATGGTTTTGATTTGTATTACCCACTTTTGTGGCTAGTAGCTGGAATTTAATAGATGTAACAATTTCGGCTATTTTCTATTTACTTGAATACCCTAGACACTATTGTAATATCGCTGGATTTCCTATGAAATGTTTTGGTTAGCGTAAGGTAAATACTTACCCGTATTTATTTGTGGGGAGTCTTACGTGATACCTTTATTTTCAAATGTTTTTCAAAGTTAAACAACTTTAAACCGTTTACTCATACCAGACCCATATCTGACCTGGAGTTTATATTTGTTTTTCATAAACTCTTGGGTACTCAAATTTTTATGAGTGACCAAGTGATAGGTTTTGGACTTTGATTTCTAGAGGAGCTTGGAGCAGGAGTTCCAGACATATGTATATATCTATCTAGTTCCACTGTGTCAGTAGTTGATGTTTACTGTATCCCTCATGCATATAGTGATAGATGTATGTATGACAGTCATATGTACTGATATTGTATAACTCTGATATATGTAAAACTATGTAATAGTTATGTGATATATTATATTTTGTTCCATTCCACTGTGAGATTCTGATGTTGTTGTTTCTTTCTTTCTTTCCGTTCTATTTCTATCCCTTTCTTTTCTTAATGGTGATACGTCTTTCTGGTAGTAGAAGGGCGGGTTGTCACAGTTCGTATCAGAGCTTAGGTTGGTTAAAACCTTGGCTCTGGTAGGAACTACTCATAGAATAGAGTCTGTAGTACTCTAAAATGAGTTTGAGTGTATTAATAGATATGAGCGTGTATATGTTTGTGAATATAAAATTGTTTTTATATTGTGTTGACTTATCTGTTGAGTGTTTATGGATTATGGTCGATGTGTGGGACGCCATTTCATCGATAGGGATTTCTAAACTCTTAAACAAGGTAAACCGACACAGTATTGTTTTAAAAGTGGGTAAATGAAATAATTTTACCCAAAATTATATTTTGACATAAAAGAAATATTTTTCGGAAATTATTATATATATATTTGGATGTTTGGTTGTTAATACTACAATTGAATAATAATAAAAAAAATTAAATTTGAATGGTTATAACCAAATAAAATTATCTATGTATGGTTTAAATAAAAAGGAATATAACTAAAATTTGATTAAACCAGAACTTATGTCCCGGAAATTTGAAAGGTGTTTAAATGGATTTAAACAAAGGGGTTTGGGAATTTAAATTCTTGGGAATGTTTGAAATGTTTTCCAAAGATTTGAAGGCAATAATGGAGTATTGTTTTGGAAAATATTGTTGAATGTAAATTGATTTTGGGAGGAAATTGTGAAAGTAAGGAAGCACTGAACTCGCTTCAGTCGTTGGAAAATAGTCTTGATGATAATGGCCACATCATTAGTATTCATTTTCGAGTTTCTAAAGTGATGGATTGCTACCAGGATAGTTGGTCATGATATTGTTTGGGCTTGTTGGGTATACAATTTGTTTTAGAAATTTTTTTAAAAAGGAAAATTTGTTTTGGTGAAAATAAGTGTTCGAAATTTAGAAATTTGATTTGTTATACCAAGTGGGTATGTGTAGTTATCATTTCAAAATGGTTTTGGAAATGAAAACTGGGCAATTGAATTCTAAGAAATTCTATGTAAATAATGTGAAAAGTTTAAATGAATCGACAATTGAACTTATAGAGTAAAGTTGATATTAATAAGAAGAAATTGGGAATTTTAATCCGGGAATTAAAATTTAACTTAAGTAAATAAAAATGAAGAAATATATTTGAATTTAACCTGAGATGAGTTAAAAAAAATTGAAATTGAAATTGAATTAAATTGGATACAAAATTGGAAGGTAAAATGATTGTAATTGTGAAATGAAAATTCATATCTTAAGATAGTAGTGTTATATATATATAATCTGAAATTGTGGATATAAGATGAAATGACTCAAAAGAGCAATATAAGAATTTAAGTAAATAAATAAGTTTTGAGCTCATATATTGTGAAATAAAATTTAAAGGAATGGTAAGTAGCTAGATTTAACTGAAGTTGAGTTGGAATAAAATTGAATTTAAATGAATTCAATCGAGTTATAGATAATATTGAATGGAATAAAATTCTTAAGTAAATAAGTAAGTATTGATTTGAATTAAAATAGAATTGGTGTGAGTTGTAAGAAAATCTAATTCAAGCATAAATTGAATGACCTTATTATAAATAAATTCAATAATGAATTGTTAATGTAAATTAAAATTTAAGAATGGATAAAAGAATAAACTAATCGAATAAATTAGTAAATAGTTGGGATTTGATTAAAGGAAAATCAAATCAAAGATTTAAATGGAAGTTGTTAGAATAGAATAAACTTAAGTTATTGGGTGGAACAGTTTGAAGAAAATAAATAACTTAAGTAAATTATGAGATGGTTATTTAAAACATTGGTTATCAAGTTTAATAAAATGGTTTGGAATCAAACTTTTTGAAATGAAAGAAAATGCAATGAAAAGATTGTGAATAAATTATTATGGGATAAAATCAAGTGTAAATTGAGTTGGAATCAATTTAAAATTGTTATAAAGCTTAAGTAATTATTTATTCACAATAATATTATCGAATTGCATAAGAAAATGAGTCGTTCGAAGTAAATGAATTAGATAAAATTCTATGAATTATTAGATGTGAATAGGATGATTTTGAAATCAATTGGAATGATTATGGGTTTGTCTTGCTTAAATGGATTATAAATATAAGCAAGTAAGTTGTAAATCACTTAAACTAAAGGGAATGGTTTGAGAGTTGGTTAGAAGTAATAAGTGTCAAAACCTTACATTTGTGCTTATGAAAATATGTAATGCTAAACAAAGGAGACTCTGCTAAAAATTTCAAAAAGATTTTGGGAGTTAAAAAAAAATTAATAGCAACAAAACGATTTCAAATTGGAGATTGAGATAAATTAGTGGATGAAACTAATTTAAAATAATGATAGGAATCAGTTATAAATGGAAGATAGTCAATAAAATTCAATATGCAGAGTTGAAGATAAATTGAATTCACATGAATTGGAAATTCAGATCTAAAATAAGAGGATATAAAGGCTAAAGTGTTGGAGTAATAATACAAGAGTATATATAATGCTTACATTAAACTTAAGGAATGAATGGTGAAATTCTTAAGTAAATTTGGTATTGAGAAAATTATTCCAAGTGGATAGAAATCAAAATAATGTGAATAAAAGAAATTGATATAGTTGGTAATCAATGGATATAAATATGTAGGATGTACGTATATTATTTTATTCGCGTAGCAATTTGATCCAGATTCGAGCACAGAATTTCGAGATAGTTATAACGATCCAAGTTTGGATTTTTCACTCGATTTTCGACGATGAACCATGGATATGGATTTTGATTGATTCTGGAAATTCTCTACCATAGTTGTGGCTATGCAAGGAGAATGACAGTTTCTGATTAAGAAACTTGATTTGAGTCCGCACTAGGAAGTCGGGTGGACGATACTAGTTCGGAAGTGAAATTATGTGATCGAGCGAGCGATCAAATTTGATATTGAGTACGAATGGTATATGTACATCATACGGGCTTGAATGAATAGATATTGAAATTCCGTAAAGAAGTCAATAAAATTGGAAAAGAGTTGGTGCTGTAGCTTTTAGAACTGAATTTCCAGAATGGATGTCTGGAATTCATTGTGTATTCCACATATCCCATCTAAGGAAATTTTTTCATGATCCATCATTAGTTGTTGAACCGGTAGTTCAGTGATTTGGAAGTCGAATCAAATTTGACTGTGGTTAGGAATCCAGTTCGGATTGTTGATCATCGAGAGACAACTCTCGATAATTTTAGGAAAGCTTATCCGGATTTGTATCCGGATAGGTAGTGATGTTTGTTAGGATAGACTGTTTGGTTGTTTGCTAAGGTATGAATGATATCTATGTTGAATGGTTGGTATAACAGTTTTTAAATTATCTTTGTTTTAAATTTCGGAGACGAAATTCTTTTTAGTGGGGAGGAATGTAACGACCCTGGATTTTTGGCCCCGTTTATTTTAATACATATTTAATTTAATTAAATAAAAAGTAGTTTGTCCATCTTAAAAAGAATATGATTTTGGAAATAACTGCCATATGTTCATATGGATTGGTATTCTAAAAAGGAAATTGAATTCTGGGAATTTAAAACTAAAAATCTCTTGATAATATTTACAATAAAATTTGTCTTATATAATTAAATTAAAATACTTTACTTTGTTTATATCTGATAGATATACATATGAATAATAATATTTGAAAATCTGAAATAAATCTGTTTATAATATTTATGTTATACCATTAAATGAAAATACTTTCTTTTGTTAACATTTGATAGAAATATCTATAGATGATAAAGTTTAAAATTAAAAATCTAATTCTAACAATATAAAATATAAATAGATGATAATGTTCAATATAAAATATTAATATTAATGTAAGTCAAAAATATAAATATAAATAAATAAGTAAACTCATGAATCTAAGTCTAATATTTATAGTTAAAATACAAATAGAAATAAAGATAAATATAAATGTAGATAAATCATATGAACCTAATTTAAATATTTATAGCAAAAATACAAATGAAAATAAATATAAAAGTGAGTATAATTGTAAATATAACTTATGAACCTAATTCAAACATTAATGGCTAAAATATAAAATTGAAATAAATGTAAAGCAAGAATTTATTAATTAAAATATACATTCAACATAACTTTAAGAATGTTTAAACAAGCTAAGATATAAATAAAGTATAAAGGTAAAACTGACACATTTATTCATAAAACAAATATGTATATTATAGTTCAAACTAGAAATTAATAAAACAAGTAACATAATAACAAAACAAAGATCTTTATACAAAGCTTCACACACAAGCCATATGTCTGATTTCAAAGTGTACTTTTATATACAAATTTCTTCACAGCAAAATCATAATAAGTATGTAAACTAATTGAGCAACCAAGTATTAATTACTATCATCTCAGCACATTATTTTTTCAATTCAAATGTATACAAATCTGTACATTTCAGACAGAAAAATCCGCCCATATCAAAATAAATATATAAGAAAACAACCTTACCAGTTAAAGCCTTCCTTCATACCATTGTGTCTTCTATATATATTTGTATGCATCTTCATTTGGTTCGATCAGTAGCTCATAAGAAAATGAAAGGGGAAGTAAACTCAAATTAATTCAAAACAAAAACAACAGAAAGAAGTAAAAAATCAAAATTAAATTCAAAAGTGCAGGACAGGGTCAACGGTAGTATTAACTACAGGCTTCAAGAGGGAAACAAGAAATTGTTCCCTGTCTACAAAATTTGGCACGTTAGTAAACATATATATTTTAAAGTTTAAATTGGTAATTGGTTCCTGTATATTTTGTGTTGCTATATGTTATAGTATTTGGTTCTGGAATGCTCTCTGTATTCATAAGCTTTGAGACAAGGAGTGTAAGAATACCAATATTCTTCATTTATATCAAATTAATCTTGGAAATTGAAGCTAAGTATGTTTGTTTATCTTAAATCAAAGGACTGGGAACTTGATTGAAGTTTAACAGTATTTCATATATACTGTTTATTCAAGTTGTAGGTAAAAAAAAATTGAAATTGAAAGCTAAAAATTCGAATGTTTCAATTTGTGAATTTGATCACATACTTTGATTACATATACAAAGTTAGGATTTTCAAACCGAAAACAATGATTTTTAATTCAATATTGATGGTGCAGTTCGAAAATAACAAAAAGTTACCTTTTTGTCAAAATTTATTGATTCACTTAATTTTAATTGATGAAATTTGTTATGATGCAAGCTTGAAGTTGTAATAACAGAGGAAAAATGTTAAATATTTTTTTTAATGCAAGAATTTGTGGAATGAATTGAAGTTAGGGTTTTGTTTTTACGTTTTTGAATGTTCTGTGAATCTCGGGTTGTGTCGCCATCGCGTGATCGAGTTGATCGCGATTCTGGGGGGTGTTAGGGGAGGATGTGGTCGAGGCATAGGTGAACTATCTTCGCCTCCGGTGGTCAGTGTTGGCGGGGGCGAAGCAATTTCTGAGGATAGTTCGAGATTTTGTTCGAGCTTCAGGTGATATTTTGAATTCGTTCAGTTCGTGGTGATTTGAGTTTTGTTTACGTGTGTTGGGTCGATTTGTGGTCTGTTGAAGGTGATGCGGGCTGCTTGAGGCACGGCGAACCACCGTGCACGTGCACGGTGGCGTTTGGGGGTGGAGGGTCATGTCTGTGTGGACGTGAGTTATTGCTTCGTGTCGTACTCGGGTGGATGGGGCGTGTGCTTCGAGTTTCGATCGTGAGCCAAATTTTGAAACATGATGTTTAATTTATATTTAAGCTTTTAACAAACTTACTGTATAAAAAAAATTAAAAGAAGAAGAAGAAGGGGTTTCAGGGGAAGACTCGAGGAAGCTTGCGTGTAACCCGAAGTTACACTCGAGTCTAAGTAAGGGGAGCCTTGGGTCTTTGTAAACTGCAGTAAGGTATTTTCATGGTGAAGCTAAGTGAAATTTTTCATCAAGTTTAATACTGAAATCTTAATGACTGTTAAATAGTCTTAAGTTAGAAGCTTGATACATGTTTTTAATTATCTTTCTTTAATACTTAACGATATTTAAGCCTTGATTATTATTTTAACCAAGTAATAAACTTAGTTAAATATAAAGTTAAATAATTACTTAAAGTTAGATTTGAAATTGATTAACATTTAAGTTTGCAGTTAGTAGTAATTTGATTCTCAAAATTTGAAGAAAATCCCCTTTAAAAGTTAATTGAGTTGAATAATTAATGTTTATTATTTTTACAAGGTAATTAAGAATGATTAACAATTTAATTTTAATTAGAGTTTAGATTACGTAACTATTACGTGATAAGTAAATAGTAATTGACTACTTGAGTAAATAAATAAATGATTAGAAGTTAAGTAATTAAGAATAATTAAAATATAATTAGTGATGGATTATAAGTAATTAATAATTGAAGTCCATTACTTAAGTTAACTAATGAATGAATTAATAGTTAATTAATCAAGTAATTTATTTATGAACTAATAGTTAATTAATTAAGTAACTTGATTAAGAATTACTTATTGATTAATTAAGTAATTAGCAGATAATAATTGGATAATTAAGTTTTATTAATAAATAATTAAAGATATTAATTAATGATCAGGGAATAGTTAATTAAGTAATTAAAGTTAAATCGCTTGATTAAGGAAGTAATTAATTAATAGTGTGAACTAAAATAATTACGTAATTAAGACTTAATAATTAATTAACAAATCATTAATTAAACACTTTGAAATTAAATAGGTAATTAATTATTGATTAATGATTAATTAAACAGAGTTAAGTGGTTAACTCTCAGGTAATTAATTCTAAATTGAATTATTTACAAATAGGACTTAATGATGACTGCTTACGGATTGTTATGTTGAATATCTGATTGTGATATTTATTTGATGATATTCTGTGATGCTCTGTGATATGCTGTGTTATATCTATGATGCTGTTATATGTTTATCTGGGATAAATGCTATGTTAATTCAATAAGTTGAATTAAATTGTTTAAGTTAATTAGACAACTTAGCCTTTAAAATGGCGTTTGGATTTCGATGAGACCGAGATCGGGTATCCAATTGATATTTCGAAAATCACATCGATCCTATTTAAACGTTAGATCATGAATTCTGAAATGAAGATCGAGATGGTGTTTTCAGAGTGCAAGGGTTATCGTAATTGACTCTGAGGGTAATTCGAAAATGGGTGTGACGAGATAATGCCTTCGGTTTCATTCGAACCCGGAACGAACTTGTATGGATTGAATGCTTTCAACACATCGTCAGGCGGACGATGAGCATTCTAAGTGATATGTCCTGTAAAGGTAATCGCAGCCTCAAGCCTCGTCAACCGGGAATGGCTAAAACAGGGAAGGTGCAGCAAGGTTAGGTGGGTCATGCCCAAGCAGGACAAGATATTCCCCTGTCTAGATGTCCCTTTTTATTTCGGCTGTGTGGGCGGTTGCTAGCTACAACCGTGGGGTTTATCTTGTTCGGGACTGTTCAGTAAGGAATGGTTTCGGCCTTGTGTTGTAGGGGGTCGGGAGTGATCCTCGGTTCGGTGATCTAGGCCCCGTACTGTGACGGGCGGTACCCCAGTAGCCATGCCATTGTTGGAAATCCATTTTCCCTACGAGACCCTATGGTTTTGATTTGTATTACCCACTTTTGTGGCTAGTAGCTGGAATTTAATAGATGTAACAATTTCGGCTATTTTCTATTTACTTGAATACCCTAGACACTATTGTAATATCGCTGGATTTCCTATGAAATGTTTTGGTTAGCGTAAGGTAAATACTTACCCGTATTTATTTGTGGGGAGTCTTACGTGATACCTTTATTTTCAAATGTTTTTCAAAGTTAAACAACTTTAAACCATTTACTCATACCAGACCCATATCTGACCTGGAGTTTATATTTGTTTTTCATAAACTCTTGGGTACTCAAATTTTTATGAGCGACCAAGTGATAGGTTTTGGACTTTGATTTCTGGAGGAGCTTGGAGCAGGAGTTCCAGACATATGTATATATCTATCTAGTTCCGCTGTGTCAGTAGTTGATGTTTACTATATCCCTGATGCATATAGTGATAGATGTATGTATGACAGTCATATGTACTGATATTGTATAACTCTGATATATGTAAAACTATGTAATAGTTATGTGATATATTATATTTTGTTCCGTTCCACTGTGAGATTCTGATGTTGTTGTTCCGTTCCACTGTGACAGTCATAAGGTATTTTCAAGGTGAAGCTAAGTGAAATTTTTCATCAAGTTTAATACTGAAATCTTAATGACTGTTAAATAGTCTTAAGTTAGAAGCTTGATACATGTTTTTAATTATCTTTCTTTAATACTTAATGATATTTAAGCCTTGATTATTATTTTAACCAAGTAATAAACTTAGTTAAATATAAAGTTAAATAATTACTTAAAGTTAGATTTGAAATTGATTAACATTTAAGTTTGCAGTTAGTAGTAATTTGATTCTTAAAATTTGAAGAAAATCCCCTTTAAAAGTTAATTGAGTTGAATTAATAATGTTTATTATTTTTAGAAGGTAATTAAGAATGATTAACAATTTAATTTTAATTAGAGTTTAGATTACATAACTATTACGTGATAAGTAAATAGTAATTGACTACTTGAGTAAATAAATAAATGATTAGTAGTTAAGTAATTAAGAATAATTAAAGTATAATTAGTGATGGATTATAAGTAATTAATAATTGAAGTCAATTACTTAAGTTAACTAATGAATGAATTAATAGTTAATTAATCAAGTAATTTATTTATCAACTAATAGTTAATTAATTAAGTAACTTGATTAAGAATTACTTATTGATTAATTAAGTAATTAGCAGATAATAATTGGATAATTAAGTTTTATTAATAAATAATTAAAGATATTAATTAATGATCAGGGAATAGTTAATTAAGTAATTAAAGTTAAATCGCTTGATTAAGGAAGTAATTAATTAATAGTGTGAAATAAAATAATTATGTAATTAAGACATAATAATTAATTAAGAAATCATTAATTAAACAATTTGAAATGAAATAGGTAATTAATTGTTAATTAATGATTAATTAAATAGAGTCAAGTGGTTAACTCTCAGGTAATTAATTCTAAATTGAATTATTTACAAATAAGACTTAAAGATGACTGCATACGGATTGTTATGTTGAATATCTGATTGTGATATTTATTTGATGATATTCTGTGATGCTCTGTGATATGCTGTGTTATATCTATGATGCTTGTATATGTTTATCTGGGATAAATGCTATGTTAATTCAATAAGTTGAATTAAATTGTTTAAGTTAATTAGACAACTTGGCCTTTAAAATGGCGTTTGGATTTCGAAGACACCGGGAACGGGTATCCAATTGATATTCCGAAAACCACATCGATCCAATTTAAATGTTAGGTCGTGAATTATGAAATGAAGATCGAGATGGTGTTTTCAGAATGCAAGGGTTATCGTCGTTGACTCTGAGGGTGATTCCAAAATGAGTGTGACGAGATAATGCCCTCGGTTTCGTTCGAACCCGGAATGAACTTGTATGGATTGAATGCTTTCAGCACATCGTCAGGCGGATGATGAGCATTCTAAGTGATATGTCCTGTAATGGTAATCGCAGCCTCAAGCCTCATCAGCCGGGAATGGCTAAAACAGGGGAGGTGCAGCAAGGTTAGGTGGGTCATGCCCAAGCAGGACAAGATATTCCCCTGTTTAGATGTCCCTTTTTAATTCGGTTGTGTGGGCGGTTGCTAGCTACATTCGTGGGCTTTATCTTGTTCGGGACTGTTTAGTAAGGAATGGTTCCGGCCTTGTGTTGTAGGGGGTCGGGAGTGATCCTCGGTACGGTGATCTAGGCCCAATACTGCAACGGGCGGTACCCCAGTAGCCCTGCCATTGTTGGAAATCCATTTTCCCTACGAGACACTACGGTTTTGATTTGTATTACCCACTTTTGTGGCTAGTAGCTGGAATTTAATAGATGTAACAATTTCGGATATTTTCTATTTACTTGGAAACCCTAGACACTATTATAATATCACAGATTTCCTACAAAATGTTTTGGTTAGCGTAAGGTAAATACTTACCCGTATTTATTTGTGGGGAGTCTTACGTGATACCTTTATTTTCAAATGTTTTTCAAAGTTAAACAACTTTAAACCGTTTACTCATACCAGACCCATGTCTGACCCGAAGTTTAAATTTGTTTTTCATAAACTCTTGGGTATTCAAATTTTTATGAGTATCCAAGTGATAGGTTTTGGACTTTGATTTCTGGAGGGGCTTGGAGCAGGAGTTCCAGACGTATGTATATATCTATCTAGTTCTGTTGTGTCAGTAGTTGATGTGTACTGTATCTCTGATGTATATAGTGATAGATGTATGTATGACGGTCATATGTATTGATATTGTATAACTCTGATATATGTAAAACTATGTAATAGTTATGTGATCTATTATATTTTGTTCCGTTCCGCTATGAGATTCTGATGTTATTGTTTCTTTCATTCTTTCCTTTCTATTTCTATCCCTTTCTTTACTTAATGATGATACGTCTTTCTGCTAGTAGAAGGGCGGGTTGTCACACTTCGAGTCGAACGCCCCAAAACTTCGAGCAAAACATGAATCAGCCCGAATAAAACACGAGAACCCATTCTTCCCTAAAATTAACAGCAGACACAGCATATCCACCGTGCACCTATACCACCGCTACCGTCAACTCCGACCTCTTGCGACCACACACGCAAGTCGACGGTCATCTCCCGACCTAATTCCAACCATCAACCAAATTGCAGAAGCTCAAAATCAAAAACGAGCTTTCAAGCTCGAAACTAGAACAATGTCAATTTCTGGAAATCGCTTCAAAAACCAAAATCCGACCACCAGAGAAGCTTCACCTCCGACCACTACTTCATCCATACTCCATCTATCATCCCCCCAAATCTGAGGAAGATCGGTCGCCTAAAGATGTCGAGACGATCAATTCTCTGATCAACACAGAAAACTAGGTTTAAATACTTCAATTCAAAATCTCCATCGCCTCAATGCTTTGATCCACTTCCTACCATTTTTCCCTGTTTCTTCTATCACCATTCCATCTACCAGAGAAGCCGCTGGCCACCCCGACCACTAGATTGACAGTTCCAACTCAAAACAGGATTTCTGTTTAAACTAGAAATACTTAATCATATTCAAACTAAAAATTCTAATTTTAGTTTCAAGATTCAAGTTTTGGTTAATGTAATCGGTTTATACTCTTGAATCAAAGAATCTGAATGATCAAATTCTTACTTTCAAAAGTTTGTTCTGTTGTATTTGTATTTTCGAAGACATTACAGGTTTTTCTTCATATTAAATAGAATTAAAACTTTAACTTATGTTACACATCTACATTTTGCTTAAATCTAAGTCCTTAACACAGATTAGATCGAAAGAAATGGAATTTTAAGAAATTCTAAAATCTGGAAACTTAAGTACAGAAAATAAATTACATTGCAGCAAGCACTACTACATACAATCATATATATATATATATATATATATATCAGCAATGAACTTGTAAATGGCATACAATCATGCATATTTCCAGAGTAAAACAAGCAACTAAATTTATACCTAATTTAAGAAGAGTGATGTTACTCAAGGAATTTTTATGAGCAGAGCACTTGTTTATTGAAAAACTTGAACCTGAATGTGCTTTGATTTCCAAAACTTTGAGTTGTTTCTTTATTTTTTTGTAAACTTTAATCTTGATTTTCTACAATGCTTTTCCTGATTTACAGCTACATGCATGCTTCCAGAAAAGAAAATGCAAGCTTGGATGATGTTTCAAAACAGAAATGCAGAGATCTGCAGTTGCATGCATGCTTTAGAATTTGCAAAATGATTTTCTGGTTACTGTTTTGAAGAGGCTACAGGTAATACTTGATTTGCATTTCAGGTTTGAAGATGATTCACATAGTTTTTTTGAGTTATTTTGGTTAGAGGAATACTGGTTTCCGATTGATCTTTGAGGGGAATTACAGATTTTATTTGAACAGAATTTTCTGTTTTTGAAGAAGATGATCAAAGAAATTTAAATTTTAATATGAATGTTGATTTCATATTTTTAGATCTTGGTTTAAATGTTGGCTGAAGATTCTTAAGATTTGAAAACGAAGAATAGAAAAGAAGATAAAATGAGGAGCAATGTGTATATATAAGCACAAGATGATTTAAATAAAATAAAAGAAAAATGAAAAATTTAAGAGGACACTTGTTTTAAATTTTAACATTTGTCACTTTGATTAATTTATGACTTAACACGTGTAATTTAAGTGTTTTAAGAAACTTACACATGTAATTTAAGTATTTTTATTTTAATTTAATATGTTTATAAAAACCTTTAACTTATTTTATTCCTTTTTATGTATATATAAATAAATTTCTCCCTTTTTTAATTAAAAAGAAATGAAACAAACAAGTTATAAATAAAAGCTTATTAAAATATTTTTAAGTATTTATTATTTTAAATTTTAAACCATTAAATTCAAATTTATATTAAATTATAAAATCCAATTTAAAAATCAAGTTATATATATGCATATATAACTCTTATTAAATTTAAAAAAAAATAACAATTCTATTTCTAAAAGTCTATTTATGATTATAAAAACTAAGTATTATAATTATTATTTGAAAATAACAAATTAAACAATTTTAAAATGATTTATAAAAGAGAATATAAATCACTTCTATTACTCAATAAATTAAGATCATTTGTAAATTGTATTTTAAACTCTTATATATAAATTTCAAGTAATATTTTAAAAAGAAAATAAAACAAAGCTTTTATGTTAATCTAATTTAGATTCATATTTAATCTAATTAAATATATTTTAAACAAATAAGGTTTACCTTTAATATTTACAAACCATATAGATATTTATTAAATTGCTTTGAAAAGCTAAATGTTAAATTTAAATCAAATTTCAAATTTACCAAAAATAAATTAGAATTAGAAAATTGCTTTATTTACTAAATTCCAAATCAAAGCTTATTTATTTACAATATATACAATTATATATATTATAAACAGAAAACAATTTATTAGCTTTGAAAAGATAAAATCTACAAATTGGAATATTTATTAAAAGAAGATTATTAAATCAATTTAATTTCTAACATAGATTGTTAAATTTATATTGCAAAATTTCCGAGATATCACATTCCTCCCTCTTAAAAGAATTTCGTCCCCGAAATTTAAAAGCAAAGGTAATTTAATAATCTATCTTAAGATTTTATTTTAAAACACCAACATATATTAATCATATGCGAACAACCATAACAACCAATTTACTCAAATAAATCTAACTATCCGGGCAAAATTCTGGATAGGCTTTTCTAGAGTTTCGCAAAAATATCCGGATACTCACTCTACAAAATCCAACCAATCTATATTACTAAGCTACAGAGCTCCTATTCAACAAGATCTACAAAACTAAACAGGATATCAGACAACAGACAAGTCTGGCACAACAATCACATCCTCCTAAATTGTTGGATCCACAACCAGTGATAGACCTTACACGTACTCTTTCAGAGATACGTGAAACACATTGAATCCCAATTATCCAAACTGACAATTCAACCTTGAAAATCAAACGCTAATCCTCACAAAAACACAAAAAGATCCAAAACACCTCGGAGCTGACATACCCAGTCTTACTCAATCTTAAAGCTCTTTAGATCGGAGAAAACTTACCCAAAATCAAATCTCCGACTCCGAAATCCAAATTCCTTCGTCTCTTATCCACAAAACGCTCCTGACAATCCTGGGCTGCCTTCATCTCTTCCGATCAGCTCAACCTTCGCTGATGTCTCTAGAAACAAACTGGACCAAAACAACCCAACAGAATGATCTCCTCAAGATCAATCCCAAACCAAGAACACCAACTCTACTCCACAAACATCAGAAGACTAACTTATTTCTCCTATCCGAAAAAGACAAAACAAAAGCACTCTCAAACTGCTTCTGCTGCACAACTCTGATCTGGGGTAAATGAAAATGCTGATGAAGAACATAAACTGGACAACACATCTCAAAAATATGGTTCAACTAATTCATAAAAGAAAACAGAGATGTACCACCTGATCCTAAGCTGCTTCACCAAATTCTCGCTCTAGAAGTCATCATTTTACTAAACCACCAGTATCACTCCTGGAATCCAGTCGATAAGAAAAATCAACCTCCAGATGCAGACAAACCTTTGATAACTCAAGATAACATTCAAACTATCGCAAGTCACTTTTGCGATCAACCAGTCCAATATCCAAAGAAAACCATTCTCTCTTTACCAATCAAAACAGCTTACGCTTATCTAGCCAATCCATCAAAGAAACGGGTCTACTCTGCTGCTTCTGAACTCCACCTCCAGAAAAACTGCTAACCAAAAGACCTTCTTGCCACCACAGAACACTCCGAGCTGCACTGCTGACAACGACGCCAAAGACTTCCTAATCCAGAGCTCTTCAAGAAAACTCGGGCCTCAAACCAGACAGAAACATCCTACTGAACCCAACCACAACATAGAAGCAGATATGCTTCCTAAACTTGTTCCAAAGAAAAATCTTCGGAGACATCCATAGTCACGGCGTCTCATCACACAGCTACTAATTCCTGAGGTATCAAGATACCATTATTTTCTTCTGCCTTGCTGATAGATCCAACTTTACTCGTCCAACTTGCACTACCAAGATGGACTCCAAACCTTTAAAAGGTATCCTTCAGAGAACGATAAAATTCTTACATCAAGCTGCAAATTTCTCACTTGAGACAGAATTAGGTCTACAGTCTCGACAGATCCACTTCCAACCTCAACTCTCAAACTCCAACCATTGGTAGTAGTCGTGTTAGACACCCCACTACCTTATCTACCTTTATAACTTATATTGGAAAACATGAACAGGTAACCCAACAAATAGGTAGAATATATATATATATATATATATATTCAAAATTAAAAATACGCTCTCTCAAGAAAGAAATCACTTCGAAGCCTAGGTATTCACTCACCTAGCGCTCTGATACCACCTGTGAGGACCCGACTTTCTCACCACAGAAAATCGCATCATCTTGAAGAAAGAAAGGGATAGAAAAGAGAAAAGAAAGAGAAGAAAGAAGAACAACATCAGAATCTCAACAGCGGAACGAATAAATTATATTAATAACATAAATATTACATAGTGTACAACACTAATCAGAGTTACGCAGATTTATCATCACATACTAGACAGTTGTAAACATCTGTCTAGTTATTACAACTCAATACAATACAACAAGAGATACCAACACAAAGAACACACAACGGAAACTTTATATCTAACACTGAAGCCTCCTGCTCCATTGCTCCTCTAGAATTCGTCAAAAGCTAACCTGAATCCCTTGGCTACTCGTAAAAATTTGAGTACCCAAGAGTTTAAGAAAACAGAAGATAAACTCCGGGTCAGACATGGGTCTGGTGTGAGTAACAGGTTAAGGTTGCTTAACTTTGAAAAACCTTTGAAAAGAAAGGTATCACGTAAGACTTCCCACACATAAACATGGAAAAGTTTTTACCATACGCTAACCAAAACATTTGATAGAAAATCCAATGATATTATCATAGGTCTTGGGTTTTCAAGTAAATATGAAATAGCCGAAATTGTTACATCTATTAAATTCCAGCTACTAGCCATAAAAGTGGGCAATAAAATCAAAACCGTTGGCACTTATAGGATTTTGGATTCCATCAATGGCAGGGCTACTGGGGTACCGCCCGTCACAGTACGTGGCCTTGATCAACGCACCAAGGATCACTCCCAATCCCCTGCAACACAAGACCAGAACCATCCCTAACTGGACAGTCCCAAACAAGACAATCCCGTAGTTGGCGCACGTTCCAACCGCCCACACAGCCGAAATAAAAAGGGACTTCTAGACAGGGGAAAATCTCGTCCTACTTGGGCATGACCCACTTAGCCTTGCTGCACCTCCCCTATTTTAGCCATTCCCGGTTGATGAGGCTTGAGGCTACGATTACCTTTAGAGAACACATCTCTTAGAATGCTCATCGTCCACCGGACGATGTCCTGAAAGCATTCAATCCATATAAGTTCGTTCTGGGTTCGAACGAAACCGAAGGCATTATCTCGTTACACTCATTTTGGAATCATCCTCAGAGTTAACGACGATAACCCTTGCACTCTGAATCTTCATCTCGAATCTGAAAGTACTATCTCCAACAACTCATCCCGGAATCTCCCTCGGAGTTATACTGAATAATAGTCCTTACACCTCGAGTCTTCACTCTTCACATAAGATTCACGACCTATCGTTAATTTGGATCGATGTGGTTTTCGGATATCCAAATCTGGAAACCCGATCCCGGTCTCATCGAAATCCAAAACGTATCTTTTAGGGCCAAGTTGTTTTAAAGTTTAAAACAATTCAATTATCTATATACATCCAGATAGATAATACACATACCACAATAGATAGTCATCACAATAGATAATCCATATTATCATTATCAAAAGATAATCCAAATCATCATCACAATGCAACAAATGCATCCATATCACTCAACATTACTTATCTCATATCTGAGATTCTAACCATCCAAGGCAACTAATATCATCCATTCATATATAAGCAATGATTAATAATCAAACCAAATATAATTAATTCAAAATGAATTAAATTAATTACATCATTTCTAATTAATTTAAAGTGAATTAAATTTATTGCTTCATCAATATAAATCTTGCTTACACCACTATTAATTAATTATCAATCAATCAATTAATCATCAACCAATTATTCATTTTAATTAATCATTCCTAATTAATTAACCATTAATTACATTCAAGTAATTACCCACTAATTAATTTCTCAAATTAATTATACTTAACCAAATACAGTAATTAATCTTTAATTACTTCCTTAATTAATTAACTATAATTAATTACATTGATCCTTAATTAATTACATTAATTAATCCCTTCATTTATTAATTATTTCCAAATAATCCCTTCTTAATTACATCATTAATTATAATAATTAATGATCTCTAATTACATTTTCTATTTAAGTAAATTACATAAGAAATAAATATTTATTTAAACCATAATTGTTAATCACCCTTGATTAACCCATTCAGTAACTAACTACCCTTAATTACTTCACCAAATAAATTAATTACTCCTTAATTAATTATCTCTAATTAATCCATTGATTAATTTTACAAAGCAGTTATACTCGAGTTACTTTATCATCAAATCACCTCCAATTAATTACATCCAGTAATTACCCATAAATTACTTTTCTAAGCAATTTCTCTCCATTAAATTACATTAAGTAATTGTACTTCACAAATCATCAAATGATTATTCTAAATTAATTAAACTGAATTAATTAACTTAATCTAATCAAATTAAACTCATTTAAATACCATAAGTAATTAATTCCTTAAGTACTTCCATAAGTAATTATACTTAACAATTTGCACAAATGATTATATTTAAATTAATTAATCTGATTAATTATTAAAAATTAATCACATTAATTAATTATTAAATAATCCTTAGGTAATAACCTCATTAACTATTAACAATTCATTAATTATTTTTCTAAAGTAATTAAATTATTTTAATCATTATTAATTACAAATTAATTAACCATTAATAGCCCATTAATTAACCCCAAATTATTTAATTAATTAAGTGTTAACTGTAACCTAATTAATCCTTTATTATTTGATTAATTAATTACTAACCATTAATTAAAAATCAAATCTTATTTAATTAATGATTCATAAATTACAAGTTAAATATTCTAAGAATAATTAATCTTTAAACTTTTAAGTTTAAAACCCTTAATTACTTAAGTAATTATCCATTTCATTAATTTATTAAATAAATTAATTATCCATTTAATTACCCTAATAATTAAATGAATAACAAATCATTAAATTATAATTTAACTTTAAGATAAAAGCTTTTTCCTTATCTATTGTTAAATTATCATCCACAAATATATTTGAAAACATTCATTTCCAATTTTAATTTAAAATTTCATTTTAAACTCAAATTTCAAAATGAAACTCAATTTATCTACGACGAAATTTAAAATCAATTTAAAGCCTTTAAATTTACATGATAAAGAATACTTTTTCTTACAAAAGGAACTTTTACAGAAGTTTAAACTAATTCCCTTTTTAAATAAAAAACATTTAAATTTTACATTATCATTCAAAATTGTTAAAACACTTAAATTTATAAAATTTAAATTTATTTTAAAATAAAGATTCAAATTTAGATTTGAATCAGATTTAAACCTTGTTTAAAACATTTCTTTGCATTTCAATTTCCAATTTAAATTCAAATTTCTATAAAAACATTTTTAAACAATAAACCCCTTTAAAGTATTTTAAAAAAATTTGAATTTAAAAACTTATTCATTTCCAACTATGATTCAAATTGAGCTTGAATCCATAATTTAAAATTAGATTTAAAACTCATTTAAAATCTTTGCTTAGTATTCTAAATTTCATTTTAAATTTTGAAAACATAACAGGATTTCTAACCTGTAACAAATCTAACCCGAGCAACAATTAAATTATTCAAGCCTAACCTAATCTAGCTCGAACAAATCACTAAAATAACTCGAGTAACTCGAGTAACACATCCATTTGAATTCATTTAAAACTTTAAAGTACTGACAGTTTACGAAATCCTGAAACATCAACACCAACCCTAACTTCGAGTCCAACGCCCCAAAACTTCGAGCAAAACATGAATCATCCCGAACAAAACATGAGAACCCATTCTTCCCCAAAATTAACAGCGGACACACCATATCCACCGTGCAACTGCACCACAGCTGCCGTCAACTCCGACTTTTCGCGACCACACGCGCAGATCGATGGTCATCTCCCGACCTAATTCCGACCATCAATCAAATTGCAGAAGCTCAAAATCAAAAACGAGCTTTCAAGCTCGAAACTTGAACATTGCCGATTTCTGGAAATCGCTTCAAACACCAAAATCGGACCACCAGAAAAGCTTCACCTCCGACCACTACTTCACCCATACTCCATCTATCATCCCCCCAAATCTGGGAAAGCTCGGTCGCCTAAAGATGTCGAGACGATCAATTCTCTGATCAATAGAGAAAACTAGGTTTAAATACTTTAATTCAAAATCTCCATCGCTTCAATGCTTTGATCCACTTCCTACCATTTTTCCCTGTTTCTTCTATCACCATTCCATCAACCAGAGAAGCTGCTGGCCACCCCAACCACTAGATTGACACTTCTAACTCAAAATAGGATTTCTGGTTAAACCAGAAATACTTAATCATATTCAAACCAAAAATTCTAATTTTAGTTTTAAAATTCAAGTTTTTGTTAATGTAATTGGTTTATACTCTTGAATCAAAGAATCTGAATGATCAAATTCTTACTTTCAAAATTTTGTTATGTTGTATTTGTGTTTTCAGAGACATTATAGGTTTTTCTTCATATTAAATAAAATTAAAACTTTAACTTATGTTACACAGCTACATTGTGCTTAAATCTTAGTCCTTAACACAGATTAGATCCAAAGAAATGGATTTTAAGAAATTCTAGAACGTGGAAACTTTAGTACAAAAAATAAATTACACTGCAGCAAGCACTACTACATGCAATCATATATATATATCAGTAATGTACTTGTAAATGGAATACAATCATGCATATTTCCAGAGTAAAACAAGCAACTAAATTTACACTTAATTTAAGAAGAGTGATGTTACTCACCAGGAATTTTTATGAGCAGAGCACTTGTTTATTGAAAAACTTGAACCTGAATGGCTTTGATTTCCAAAACTTTGAGTTGCTTCTTTATTTTTCTGTAAACTTTAATCTTCATTTAGTACAATGCTTTTCCTGATTTACAGCTACATGCATGCTTCCAGAAAAGAAAATGCAAGCTTGGATGAAGTTTCAAAGCAGAAATGCAAAGATCTACAGTTGCATGCAGGCTTTAGAATTTGCAGAATGATTTTCTAG
Organism: Allium cepa; assembly: GCA_030765085.1. Lineage (NCBI taxonomy): Eukaryota > Viridiplantae > Streptophyta > Magnoliopsida > Asparagales > Amaryllidaceae > Allium > Allium cepa. Next base: position 378,236,144 of record CM060931.1, read on the forward strand.
TTACTGTTTTGAAGAGGCTACAGGTAATACTTTATTTGCATTTCAGGTTTGAAGATGATTCAGATTTTTTTTGGAGTTATTTTGGTTAGAGGAATACTGGTTTCAGATTGATCTTTGAGGGGAATTATAGATTTTATTTAAACAGAATTTTCTGTTTTTGAAGAAGATGATCAAAGAAATTTAAATTTTAATATGAATGATGGTTTCAGTTTTTTAGATCTTGGTTTAAATGTTGGCTGAAGATTCTTAAGTTTTGAAAAAGAAAAATAGAAAAGAAGATAAAATGAGGAGCAATGTGTTTATATAAGCACAAGATGATTTAAATAAAATAAAAGAAAAATGAAAATTTTAAGAGGACACTTGTTTTAAATTTTAACATTTGTCACTTTGATTAATTTATGACTTAACACATGTCATTTATGTGTTTTAAGAAACTTACACATCTAATTTGAGTATTTTTATTTTTATTTAAATTGTTTATAAAAACCTTTAACTTATATGTATATATAAATAAATTTCTCCCTTTTTTAATTAAAAAGAAATGAAACAAACAAATTATAAATAAAAGCTTATTCAAATACTTTTAAGTACTTATTCTTTTAAATTTTAAAACATTAAATTCAAATTTAAATTAAATTATGAAATCAAATTTAAAAATCAAGTTATATATACGCATATATAACTCTTATTAAATTTAAAAAAATAACAATTCTATTTCTAAAAATCTATTTATGATTAAAAAAACTAAGTATTATAATTATTATTTGAAAATAACAAATTAAAATTTTTTAAAGTGATTTATTAAAGAGATTATAAATCACTTCTATTACTCAATAAATTAAGATCATTTGTAAATTTTATTTTAAACTCTTATATATAAATTTCAAGTAATATTTTAAAAAGAAAATAAAACAAAGCTTTTATGTTAATCTAATTTAGATTCATATTTAAGCTAATTAAATATATTTTAACAAATAAGATTTACCTTTAATATTTACAAACCATATAGATATTTATTGAATTGCTTTGAAAAGATAAATTTTAAACTTAAATAAAATTTCAAATTTACCAAAAATAAATTAGAATTAGAAAATTGCTTTATTTACTAAATTCCAAATCAAAGCTTATCTATTTACCATATATAAAATTATATATTATCTTTAAAAAGATAAAATCTACAAATTTAAATATTTATTAAAAGAAGATTATTAAATCAATTTAATTTCTAACACAGATTATTAAATTTATATTGCCAAATTTACGGGATATCATAAATTTACTTGACTTTTATCTTAACAATTAACTTAATACATTATTTTAAAAATACCCATTTCATAAATAAATATTCTTATTACTAAGTTAAGATTAAAATTTCCATTTGAAAACTACATTTTCAATTATCAAGTTTAGGGCTATTACGGTTGAACCGTTCAACCGCTCAACCGTACCAATCGTTCCTGTGGTTACGGCCTACAACGGTAACGGTTACGATAACAGTTGAAGCATTTGAAAAACACGGTTAACATTACCATCCGTACATAATTTTTTGTGTAATATTTAACATTAATGAATAAAAATTAGTAATTTAAGTAAAAAGAATAGGTTGAAAATTAATAAGATGTGTCTAAATGAACTAATAACAAGTGCATTCACATTGGTCGTTTTATAAACAAATAAATAAATTTGCAAAAAACAGTTAGAGCTATATCAATTTATCACCGTTAATGCATATAATTGAAAATATATGTACGACGTGCTTCAAGATTGAAAATACGACGGTTAACCATCATAAACTGTTGCGGTAACGGTTATAAGAGTTTATAACCGTTAATAATGATTACGGTTACGGTTGGTAGTAATAACGACGGTTACTGCAACCGTAACACCCCTAATCAAGTTAAGTCAAATTTGAGTTACATTTTAAACCATTTATTTACTTATACATTTTTAACTTATAGAAAATCACTATAACATTAATTTAAATCTAATTTAAGTTAAAATTTCTTATTTTAAATTACCAAAAATACTTAATAATTTTTAGAAAATTTTTAAAATTAACCACGGGTCTGTATATAATTTTCTAACCTAGGTCAAGTGATACGGATATGTATCATTTCAATCCGTAAGTTAAAAAAATCCGGGTTCTATCATTTAAAACCCGCAATCCCAAGTCAAATAAAATAAAATAAAAATTGCTTGAGCCTATCATTTCAGCTTATAACGATTTTTCCTTATTCTAATGTCCATTTGGGTATGTATCATTTCAACCCATAGTGATTCTATACTAACAGTGAACTTGCAGTGTGAGAGAAAGAAATAAAATAATAGTATAACGGGGCATATCATATCAGGTGATGTAGTAATATATATCAGGTTATAACATCATGAAATATATCACAGGCATATATAAATTACTGTCATATCATCGTCTATAATTCACAGGTCATTGTTTCACAATTATATAAGTACGAATGTCGAGAGTGATAAACTCACCTTCTAAGGCTGGAGATAACAATTCAAGACACATGAACAACTTCGAAAAGAACGACTTAGATTCGAGAGGATGGAGAGCCAAGATTACAATGTTGTAAATAAATAAATATAAACATACATAAATATATAATTCAACATAAGATTGTAAATAAAAATAATGTACAAATATGATTCAAAATGGAGAAAATATTGGCTTGATCTAACAAAGTGGGCTCGGCCACTTTATAAATAGGCTAGCCATCATCAAAATATGCTCGGCTATCATGGTTTTTGGAGCACATAGGCTCGGCCAAGGCAAGCAAAAGCGCACGGCTATGGTTGAATGTGAAGGGACAACAACCAAAACTCATGTAGAAGGAAAAAGGTCAAGGGTAAAGAGAGTTTGGGTTCGGCCCTATGGTTACATGGATCGGCCATGGCGCGGCCATGGATTAGGTCAGATCATCACCAAGAGGGCATGGCCTGGAGCAGGGCAAAGGAGTGGTGTTGGCATAGGTGGTGGCCGAGGCTAAGGGATGAGGGTTCGGCCTTGTGGTGCTCGGCTAGGGTTTGTAATCAAGTTTTGGTGATGGGTTTGGATCTTTGTGGTCACAGCAAGGCAAGGCAAGGGGAGGTGATGAGATGGTGTAGGCCGAGCATAGGTGATGTAGAGGTGGAGATGGTGGTCGGCTAGGAGCATGAGATGTGATGGCCGAGCTTGTAAATGAAGGAAACAAAAGAGAAAAAGAAAAATGAAAAAGAGGATGACATGAAACTTACTATAAACTTCACGTTTAGGAAACAAATGAGAAAGGAGATGAGATGAGAATGTTTTGTACGTGAATTGAAAGGTAAATGGGAAGTTTTTGAACTGCTAGAAAGGTATATGCTTGAACGGCTTGAAATCGGAAGGTCTTTACTTCATATCCAAGAAAAGAAACCTAAGACTTTTGAATTTCCAAGCCAAAAACAAATAAAAAAAACAGAAAGTAGAGAATGGAAAATAAAATAAAATAGAAAATAGAAAATAAAATATAAAATAGAAATAAGGTAGAAAATTTAGAATAGAAAATAAACAGAAAAATGCTGAAAATAATCGCGTGTAAAACGCTGAAATCTATAAAATTTAGAAGTATAAAATAGAATTCGACGAAACGAAAAGCAGATCCAATATCGGAATCAAATTTCGCTTCAAAGAAAAAGATTAGAAATTTAAAATTTAAATTTAAGATTTTCAACTGAAAGTCAAAGTTTGAACACAGTTGACCAAAATATAAAATTTTCAAAAAATATTTATTTTATTATATTTGGAAAACTAATTATAAACTATATCCAAAATTACACTTGAAAATTCCAAAATTTCAATTTTAAATGATTTAAAAATCAAAGTTTTCAAATAAATTAAGTTAAAAATATTTACATAGATTATGGGTTGTTACAAAAAAGTACACCTAGAAACCTTAACTCTTAACCTACTCAAAATCAATTGAGTGCCCAAGAGTTAAAGGGGAAAACAAAATATTCGAGTCAAACATAAAAGCTTGGTATGAATAATAATTTACCATCTCAAACCATTTAGATATCTAGTGAGACCTCACCACTTAGCGGAAAGGCTTTTTTCCTCACTGGTATCCTAAAACATTTATAAAACCATATATTATGCTTTTGCATCCACAATTGTTAAAACATAGTACTTCAAAAACATTATGATGATATGAACAAGTAAATAAATTCTGGATTACACATCCCTTTTTACTCTGACTATCCGCCTCAATTATAGTTTCTAGGATTACTATTAACATGTTAAATGTTTACGGACTATCTGTCCAATATCATAGTTTTCATGGGATCACTTTGAAACTATTGGTAGTTCCAATATTTTATCTCTTATCTTAGTTTTCATGGGCTAACAAGGAACATATTGACTGACTGTCAATATCTTAATTCGAATATAGTTTTCATGGGCTAACTACAAATCACCTTGCCTCTGCTAGTATCCAATCGTGATTTTCATGAGCTGACTATGAACCTATTGACCCCTGCCAATATCATTAGTTATTTACACTTTTCATGGGATTACTGTAAACCTATTGGCTCGTACTAATATCTTTAATTAAGATTTTAACATCTGTTAAGTAATATTCGCTATTGGGTCAACCTACTGGTTATTCTGCCATTTCCCCAAAATATAGTTATGGGATAATAACAATGCAAATAAAATTTCCAAAATCTTTATTTATGCCATGGTTTTTCCTTTAATAATGAGAATGGGTTATTTGTTTTGAAACTTCAAAACATCACTTGCGAAACCAATGGATGACCTCCTTCGAAAGCATAGAAAACCTCTTTTCAAAACTCTAAGTATATACCTTTCAAAAGTATCTTTTGGTGGTATCAAAAAACATTCTTTAAAACGTAGTTTCGTAACAAATAAAGTAACATTTCGAAAGCATTGGGTTTACTCTTTAGATACATCGTTTTGGTCAAAATGGTTGTATACGAAAGTATCTCTTTCGAAACTAACTAAAATTAATTTGGGGAAAAGTTGATGGTGTCGAAACCATCTAGTTGAACGCAAAGGCCATTAAAAACTAAATCTTCGAAGGACAGATTCAAAACCCCTTTTCGATTCCATTACCTTTGAAACCCTCAAATCCTTTGGAAAGCAATCAGGAAGCGACATAACCTAGATAAAAGCAAAGATAGCCTTTTGAAGGCATTGATGACTACAATACTTTGGAAGGAAAATAGCACCTAGGTTTCGACTAGGTCGAAACCAACCCTTTCGAAAGCTCTTATTTAAAGGCAAAAGGCACCCCTTCGAAAGCTGATACTTTAACATAATATGATTACATTCTTCGAAAGCTATTTATAGAACCCTTTTGAAAGCATATGTTTCGAATATGCCAAAGGCTTTAAGTAAACAAGGTAAGACTTTAACTTTTGAGAACAAAGTATGGTTTCGACCCTTTCAAAGCTTCCGCCTTCCTTCCAATCCACTACGTACAACTAGGTGATACCTTGTGTTTTGGTTTCGACTATGAAGGTTCCGACTATGTGGGTTTCGACTAGGATAGGGCGGAATTATTGGGGTCGAAAGGGCTACTAATTGAGGCGGAACATCTTTTCCTACATTAAAGGCTAAAATGTTGCTTCTTTTAGTAATTGCTTTATATTAACTTGTCTATTTGTGAACCATTAATTGCTGCCACAAACTTTTCAAATATTTTAAAATTAAAATGCCTCACTTATATCAGATCTAAACCATAAAAATGTAACATTTAACCCCATCCACATGACAGAAGTAATATTTACAGTAAAGTCCCTCTTTTAAAATAATTTATTTTCCCTAGTAAATCGATCCCCAAAAATCATAGAAGTTCGTTGTAACAACCCGGTAAACCATTCAAATCAACAATCCTCTGCTGATGTCAGAATTGAATTGTAAAAACAATAGATTGTTAATTTATATTTGGCAAAACTTAGCATTTACAGTAAATAAATTGTAACAGCCCGCATATCTGTACACCTTTAAACCGACAATATTCTCTTCAGTTTAACTCAAAGTGGATAGAAATACAAACCATTAGGGTTAAAGAAGAAAGAGGTAAAAGAAGAAATAGGAAACAACACTAAAATCTCATAATCGCAGCGGGGCAACATATAATATATAACAACAGATTTGTATACAAAAGAATATGTAATTGTATAATACTTACAATCATCAGAGTACAATATAATCCATAGCATGCATCTGGACAGTTATAATAACTTGTCCTCACAAAAATTGACTATACAGCATACCACACATGGTGGAATATAAGTCAAGTACGTGTGATACGCCTCGCTATCTAGCTCGTCTCTTGAGCTCTATAGCATCCTATCATGTATCTGTAATACTCGGTATGACCGAGCATTATAATAAAATAACACTCGAGTCAGTTTGGAAAACCAGCATGAGAAAACACACTCAATTGAATTATCAAAGTTTTCAAAATCCTATGAAATCAACAGTTTCTCGTAAGTCCACGCCACAAATAAACATGCCAGGTTTTTTCCTTACGATAACCTAAAACATTTTTATCAAATCCGTTTGATATTATAATAGTGTCTATAGAAAGTAAAATAGAATCTAGCTGAAATGAGTATATCTCACATTCCAGCATAGTTAGGAACAATCGAAACCATACAGGTGCTTATTGGAGATTGTATTCCATATAATGGCAAGGCTACAAGGGTACCGCCCGTCACAGTACCTGGCCTAGATCAGCGTACCGAGGACCACTCCTGATCCCCTGCAACACTAGACTGGAACTACCCCTTACTGGATAGTTCGAATAAGATCACCCCACGGTTGGGATCAACCACTACCCACAAAGCCGAGACCAAAAAGGGACATCTAGATTTGGATGACCTTACCCCACTTGGGTGCTACCCACTTAGCCTTGCTGCATCACCTCTGTTTTAGATATTCTCGATTGATGAGGCTTGAGGCTGTGGGTTACCTTTTCAGAACACATTTCACTTAGAATGCTCATCATCCTCCTGACGATGGTCTGATAGCATTCGTCCAAACAAATTGCCTTTGGGTCTGAAAAAACCAAATCATCGTCTTCATCGCCTTCACGGTCTTTATTCGCAAACATTCAAACCGAATCGAAGTGGTTTTCGGATAATTAAATCCAATCCCAGACTCTTCGAAACGATCAGCGCATTAACCAATACTGATATCCGGTTATTTAATTATCAAATTAAACAATCATTCATCCAAATATTTTATTTCCCACTAAAAAACACCAAGTCTCACTAAATTTGAATTTAAATAAATCAAATCACTTTATCCAAAAATATAACTTAAAGCATTTAAAATAAAAAAACTTAAACCACTTTTTTAAAAATAATAGTTATGAAAATTCTATAATAATTTCCTAGTAAAAACTTTAGGCAAACTACTTTTAAAATAAAACTATTATATAAAGTATAAATATTTAATAATTATCTTTTAAATCATAATACTAGTTAAACCTTTAAAAATAATCACTTCTATAATTAACTTAATAAATATTTACTTTAAAAATTTTAAAACAATTTAAATAATAAATTTCTCTAAATACATTCTTTTTAAAACAACTTTAAAACTTCTAGTTTATACTTAAAAATCTTCTTTGAGAATACATTTGGCTCTTCAGGAAAGTACACTTTCCATTCCAATATAGCCCATCTAATCATTTATAAATCCTTCTCGATTTATCCCAGTTTAATTTACGTCCCAAAGCCATAAATTTTCTTTTAACACTATTAAAAATTAAACCACTATTTATTTTTAAACGAATTACCTTTTTCTTATTAATTCCCACCGCGAATTCAAAATCTCAAATATCCACTAATATTTATTTCACTTTATTTATAAACCCAGTTTATAAATCCATAGCGTCATTCTCTTTTTAATCGCTATTTTCAAAAATACACTTAAGTCGATTTGTTGAATTAAATTTCCTTTAAAATAAATTCCTTCACTTACCCAAATTTATTCCATAACTTATTTATTCCAGATTCACTCCTTATTCTAATTTGAAACCTTATTTAAAATTGAAAATATCAATTTCATACTTATTTTCTAAATTTCCCTTTATTTTCTCCAACTCATTTTAAATCTTGAATTTAACAATAAATCCTTTGTACTTCAAATCAATATTGCTTAAGTCTAGATTTATTTTATTTTATTTGAAAATCCTTTAATTAGCATGTATTCAAAATCTCTATTCTTTCCATATTTCGGCATTTATTTAAATAGGATTTTAAAATCAAAGTTTCCCCTTTTTCCCAAATTTATTCTTTGAAATTTATCCAAATTCACTATATTTACTTTACTTAAAATTATCTCTTCTATTTCTCCTTTCAAAAATCCAATTGTTATATTTTTGATATCTCAAAACACCCAAAATGTTGTCAGCAAATCCATAGCATTCAATATTTTCAATTTTCCATATTATCAATCACAGATTATCGAATAAATCATATCATGGACTATGAAAATAAATTCAATATTTTAAGGAATCTAGTTGGATCCCTCCAACCTGTTTTCCTGCAACTATAAATGTTAGTTAACACATAAAATACCAATCCCACTTCGAGGGGGATATCGCTGTATAAAGGGTTATATGCTATTATGCTGGGCGCATAGGGTCTCATCTACTATATAATGCGGGAATACCAATCTCTCCAATATATATACTGCTATATATATAATATATCACATCTAGACTGATAAAAATTATCACATTCAATCAATTGAATAATAATTCAATTTTAACTAATTAAATTAACTAGTAATCCAATTTGAGTGAGATTAACTCAACTTTGGTTTTATTGCATCGATTCCAACAACGAACAAACCCGGCTGGTCTCATCCCGATTTAAGACCTTGTACATACATTGTATGGTTTATTAATATTTGAACTAAATGAAAAATAAATTACCAATTATTAATTTAATTACTAACAATTTAATTTAGACTCAAAATTTCCCTTTTTAAAAATCCTTTAGTGACTATAATAAATTAAATAAGTTAATCGAACAATTTAATCACAAAATCCATTATTTTAAAATAAAACAGTAAGTCTAAAATGTGTGTATATACATATTTTTTTAAAATAACTAATTAAACAAATCCTAGCTGCTTACCCAGAAAATAAAATGCCATAAAGATTACCTTAATCTCCTGCAAACCAACCCAGACCGAAGATAATGTCCCAAAATCAAACATCGCAAACTCATCGCCGACCTCCTTCAAATCGATACACCTCTACACCCAAGTATGACTCGCCGCCTTCCTAGGTCGTACCGCCACGACACGACCCTACTCCAAACAACGAAGTTCCTAACCTCGCTTGCCCCTAATGACGACGAAGAGGAGCTGAATCACGAGCTCTAGAACACCAAGCCTTTGTCCACATAGTCGAATATCCCAATGAGTGTCGCAACCCTCCATGCATACTAGGCCGAAACACAACATTTTAAAATGGCCTAGCGATTTGCTAAGGATTAGGAGATTCTAAGTTTTTGAGAACGAAGCTTTGTCTCTACTTTTTCTGAGAACAATTTTGATTTTGAAAAAAGGGAAGGATGAGGTGAATTTAGTTCGAATAAAGAAAGAAATGAAGTCGCGATTTCTCTTTACTGTTATAAAGTTCGGCCATTTTTTTGATTTTGTTTGCTTGGCACGAACTGTTTGAGCTTTTAAGAAGAAGATGAAAGAGGGAGAATGGGAGACATGATGGAATGGTTGCATATACGAGTTGGAGACAGTGATTTGAGGGACGCTGCAGTGATTTGAAGGCAAAAAGTTGTGATGTGAAAGAAATACAACTGAAGGGACTAGGGTATATAAATATATTTTAAATTGAATTCAAATTGCCTCAATTTACGTAGCTTAAAATCTTAATCTCCAATCAAGGCGTGCCACTAGGCATTTATAATGTTATACCCATATTCCAAACGCAATGTAAAAGGTTTCGAGTCCGAATTCGATCGTATGGAAAAGATAGCTATTTGGACTCAATAATTATATTGAATTTTCGATATAAATTTCAGCGTGTTTACCTAACGTAGGGCCACACGATTACTCCAAGCACTACGTAAATTTGAAATCTGACAATAAAACACTATTACAGATCCAATGGTACTAGTTTCCTTAAAATCCGAGACTATGCCTCGAAAGGCTATTTTTAAATATCTAATTAAAAAAATATTTTTAAAAGTGAACAAATCCCTTCCAAATTCAATTTTACACTTTTACTATCTTCATTACTATCAATATAAATTTCACAAGCCTTCAAATTATTTTTAACTAGCCTGAAACTCCAGATTCTGTATTTTATCCAGTTTCCAAATTGTTAAATTCAATAATTTAATTATCCAATAAAAATTGATATTTGAAATTCAAGTTAAAAATTAACATTTAAATATTTAAAATCAATTAAATATTCCAATTTCAAATATCTAAAATTTTGGGTCTTCACTTTCCTTTCCCCTTAAAAGAATTTCGTCCCCGAAATTGCTAGTTAAGAAGAATGGTCCACACCCGTTACTATTTTCCCCAAAGCCAAATAGTTTTAAACAACTTCCTAAACAATCTTTTTATTTTAGACACACTATCACTTCTACTAAATTCCAAACTCTTCCATAGATTTCAGACAATATTATCCCCTCAATAATTCAAATTATAGTTTAAACCAAATTTTAAACTATCAAAATTTTCTTCAAAATTTTTCTAGCTCTCTAAATTTTCGAAAAATTTCGCCAGCGTCTTCTTTGCACAACTAGATCAAAACAACTACAAAATGCCTCTACGGAACCCTAAATTTTCAAAAGAAAACAAAAGCCAAGTGGCTAGATCAGAAAATCATCAAATTTCATATGCCAATTTAAATGCATACCATTTTGTTGGGCAATTCAAATTTATCTTCCGAAATCAAAAACACAATTTTCTTTTGCTTTTAAACACCTGCATCATTCTTAGAAAAAATATCCAATGGCAGAATTCAAAATCATTTTATTCACTTCTTTACAAAATTTTCAATATTTTCTTTACTTAAGCCCGTAGGATGTACACATATCATCCATACGTAATAACAAATCTGATCGCTCACTCGATCACATAATTTCACTTTTGAACTAGTATCGCTGACCCGACTTCCTATTGCGGACTCAGATCTGGTTCCTTGATCAAAAACCATCATTCTCCTTGCATAGCCATATACTATGATAGAGGATTTCCAAAATCAATCAAAAATCCATATCCAGGGTTCACGGTTCAAAATCGAGTGAAAAATCCCAACTCAGACCGATATAACTATCTCGAAATTCTATGCCCGAATCTGGATCAAATTGTTATATGAACAAAATAATACACGTACATCCTATGTATTTACCTCAATTGATTATTAGCTATATAGATTTTCTTTTATTCACATTTATTTTGTTTTCTATCCACTTATCCTCGCTTATCATTCCACCACCTTCATTCATTTAGTATATCTCTCAATTCCACATGTACTTAAGAATTTCACCCTTTACTTTTCTTAAGTTTATTATAATTATTCTATATAGTTTAATATTTATTTTCACTTCACCACTAGAGTTATATATCCATTTCTATTCACTTAGCATTTTCAATTCCATTTGAATTCAATGTACCTTCCGATTTTTAATATCAAATTCTATTCACCTTACCTCAAACCTATTTAATTAATCATTTCCATAATTAGATCCACTTACTAATTTATTTCAAATTCCAATGAATTTTAATTCTTAGAATTTTTTTTCTGCATTGAGTGCTTGATCGAATGCGGTATAATTTTTTTAATTTAAATAAATGTATATACGTGTATATACATAAGTACAGAATAAAAATTTATGATAGAGAAGTATATAGATGCAGTTTTTTTTGTATATATACAGAAAAACAGGAAGAAATATTTACAGTAAGGAATGGATTAATTCTATTTTTAATTTAATGAATATATACACACATGCATAATTTAATATATATAGATAAACAGTAAATATATATATATATATATGGATAAGGCTTTGAAAAAAATATGAATTCTTAAATGTTGAAAGGTATATATAAAATTTATATTTTTGAAATCTATAATTTATTTTTATAAATATATATGTAGTTTCAAAGGAAAAATAAATGTGTATATATATATATAATCTACTAATTTATTTTGAAATAACGTATTATGGAGATTAAATTGTTTAATTAACTTATCTAAATTATTTTAGTTCCAAAGAAATTATTTAAAAGAAAATTAGTTTGAAATTAAAATTATTAGCTAAATTGAATTATTAGTTAATTAAAATGGAAATTAATTGCCCAATTATTTCAAATATTAATAAACAATATGATGTAATACAATGTCTAAATCATGGTGAAAAAAAGCCGTGATGGAAATGGATTGCAAACAAAAATAAAGGTGAGATTTTCCCACTCAATTGGATGCCTCATCAAAATTAAATGTTAAATTTAAATCACTGGATGCCTGACTTGATTGATGAATTTATTAATTTATCTATTGGATGATATTATATATATATATATAGTAGTATATATATTGGAGTGATTGATATTCCCGCATTATATAGCGGATGAGATGCTATGTGCCCCGCTTAATAGTGGATGACTCTATATACCATGATATCCCCCTCGAAGTGGGATTAGTATTTTATTTGTAGACTAACATCTAGAAGCAAGGAAAAATAGGTTGGAGGGATCTAACTAAATTCCTCATAATTATTTATTGTTCGTATGTATGTTGATATACGATATGATGGATAGATTGATATGGATTGTGTAAATTGTACTGTTAAATGTTAAATAGCCCAAGGATTGAATTTGGTAAATTTTAAATACTATAAATAATTAAATTGAAGGGGTTTAAAAAGGAAATTTGAAAGAAATTATTTACACTTAAAATTGGATTTATCTCAGAAAGGAATTAACTAGATTAAAAATATATTAGCCTAAGTTATACTTAACTATTTGTTAATTGGTTTAAGTAAAGACTTGAAATCAATATTATATACCAAGGGTTTGAGGAGACATTGGAATCGTCAAATATTTTTGAAATAAAAATGACATTTTATTAAAGGAAGATTATAAAAATGAAGTTGTAAATAGAATTTAATTTAATAAGTTATGGTGAAAACTTATATCGGGCAACGAGAATAGTTTGAAAGAAATAGTGGGATATTTCAAATGTGAGAAATGGTGATTAAAGATCGAGGTGATATGGATCAAGAGAGATTTGTTAAGAGAATTGGTGAACACTGGAATTTCTCAAAAAATAGATTTTTATCAAGTAAATTTGATTTTTTTTAAGTTACTATACCACTTAACTTTTATAACTATTATTTGGATCTAGAGTATTCCGAAGTTAGCTATTATATACTTAATAATTGTTGAAATGAGTTCAAATTTTATATCCAGCTTTGTAAATCTATTTGTAACTGAATATTAGTACCTTAAGCTATGTTTTAAAATAAACCATTACTCTTATTTTATATAAGTATATACTTTTAAATGTTTTAAATGCATTATAAATCCTCTTGAGATGGGAAGCAAAGTTTATTAAAACAGATAAGATTTTAGAAGAATATCTTATAATGTATTATGAGAACATAAATAAATTCTAAAGTATAAGATAAGTAAACTTCGGAAGGTGAATAAAATTCACAAGGGAAGTAGAGATGAAACTGGAATTTTTAAATAAATAAATGGCTTTGGAAATATTAAAGGAATATAACTAAAGAGTTTTGGAATTTATAGAATTCGTGTGGAATGAGTTTGGAATTTACAAATAAAACTGTAAATGAAAGAAATAGAAAATAAAAATGAATATTTTTCAAGTGTTGAATAACTAATGAAGTGGGAAAAATATTCTAATTATTTGGTAAAGATTGAGATTTGTTCCGCGGGAATAAATAAGATTTAAAACTATTTTCAAAATGTTGAAAATATGGGAATAATATCTAGGGTTGATATTTTGAGATAAATAATTTGATGAAATTATTTAAGACTTAGTGGTTGCTTGTGGATGTTATTTGATAGTTAAATAACTGATTATCAATATTGGCCAATACGCCGATCGTTTTGGTGACCGAGATCGGATTTAATTATCCGAAAACCATTTCGATCCGGTTTGAATGTCTATGAAAGAAGACCATGCAGATGATGAAGACGGTGATTTGGTTTATCTAGACCCAGGGCAACTTGTATGGACAGATATCAGAACATCGTCAGGAGGATGATGAGTATTCTAAGTAAATGTGTTCTAAAAAGGCAACGCATAGCCTCAACCTCATCAACCGAGAATGGCTAAAAAGGGGGAAATGCAGCAAGGCTAAGTCGGTAGCACCCAAGTATTGTAAGATTTCTTCTGTCCAGATGTCCCTGTTATTCGGCTTAGTGGGTGATCGCTGATCCCAATGTGTGGAGATCTTATTCGGACTATCATGTAAGGGGTAGCTCCGATCTTATGTTGCAGGGGACCGAGAGTGGTCCTCGGTACTCTTATCTAAACCAGGTACTATGACGAGGGGTACCCTAGTAGCCCTGCTATTGTATGGAATCCAATCTCTAATAAGCGCCTATACAGTTTTGATTGTGCCCAATAATTGCTGGAATGTGAGAAGCAAGCATTTCAGCTAGATTCTATTTTACTTTCTATTAACACAATTATAATATCAGATGAATTTGATAAAAATGTTTTGGTTATCGTAAGTTAAAAACCCAGCATATTTATTTGTAGTGTGGTCTTACGAGTTACCTTTGCTTCAAATGATTTTCGAAAATATAATAATCCAATTGAGTGTGGTTTTCTCACGCTGGTTTTCCAGACTGACTCGGGTGTTTTTTTATTACGATGATCGGGTCAGGCCGAGTATTATAGATACAGGATAGGATGCTAATGAGCTCAGTAGACGAGCTAGATAAAGGATCACCGTCTTCATCATCTTCACGGTCTTCATCCATAAACGTTTCAAACTGGATTGAAGTGGTTTTCGAATAATCAAATCTGATCCCAATCTCTTCGAAACGATCAGTGTATTGGCCAGTATTGATAATCGGTTATCTAACTATCAAATAACATTCACAAGAAACCATTAGGTCTTAAATAATTTCCCAAACTATTTATTTCAAAATATCTACATCGGATATTATTCCCATATTTCAACACTTCGGAAAATAGTTTTCAAATCACTTTTATTCTTACAGAACAAATTTTTAACCTTTGTACGACACTTAGAATGTTTTCCCTACTTCATTAGTTACTTAACACTTGGAAATTATTCATTTTTTATTTCTTATTCCTTTCTCAAAATCATTTATAATTTCATTTGTAAATTCCCAACCCGTTTCACTTGAATTCTATAAACCCCAGAATTCCTTAGTGCATTCCCTTTAATGTTTCTGTTAACCAACACCTTGGCCTGGCTACAAAACAACTGTTGAAGATATTATTATTAGCACCAGACCAGGTTCTGACCAAGAGGAGCTTGGTAGCATACGGGTTTGATGCGGTCAACATGTTCGGCACAAGCCTCGTTCGGCACAAGTCTCGTTCGGCAATTGCCATTCGGCATCTATGGCTTGGTGCGCAGAAGTTACTTACCACGAGCCAAAGTACATTGTTCCTAGGCCTATTAGGGAAGTCCAACCCATCTTCATTGATAAATAGAGAGGCAGGGGCACAATGAAAGGGGGCTCTTTCCGGGAAAACTGGGGAGACCCTGCCATTTTTTATACTCGCCTCTTTTTAATTCAAACTTGTATTCAAGTGATTGATTTACGGATTGTATCTGTATTCATGTAATTGAGAAAGAAATAAAGATTAAACTCAAAGTGGATGTAGGCAATTACGCCGACCTACTATAAAACTGGTGCTCTCGTTTTCATTGTTCTTTTTACATTGAATTACACTATTTTTCAGTTCTAATTTACTCTCTTCAATAATCTCTCTATATAACTCTACTCAAGGGTGTTAGTGACCAATTTTGGTGCTAACATTTTGCTGCTTTCACTGTGAATTGAACTCAGGACCTCCCGCTTACCAAACGGGTGCTCTCAAAAGGATATTATACTGATCGAGTTTGAGGAAAGTCGACCTCCAGATATATTTTGGCAGCTAGTTAGCTGGAGAGCCTCCTACGACCATGAATTGTTTCTATGACAAAAATGAATCTAAACGAAAGTGTGGAGGAGCGGAACAAACTAAGAAAAATAACAATGGAGGCCCGTTGGCTAAGGATGCAGATCCCAGTAGCCAAAACAAGACCTCAAAATTCGGCTTATATGCTCTTTGAAAGATCCAATTGACAATCTCTACTTAAAGACTCGCGACTCGGAGTGGTACTGGAAACCAACCTCGAGAGAATACACCAAAGTCTAAAGAAAATCAGGGGAATGTTGTATGTTCCTAGATGCTCGCTGATCCTAACACGGGCGATAACAAACACCTCCGAGGCGTGATCGAAAAGCTTATCTGGAAAGAAAAGCTTCAATAGTATGTACAAGTCTTGCAGAATGGCGGGCAGCGAACATCCAATGCCTATTAATAAAGGGCTATGATTATCAATTGGACTGTTGACGGTCGACATCCCTTTGAAAGGAGCCACGGGCAAAGTCGAATAGCGAGCACATGATGCTGCTTCACTTATCAATGAGATTTATCCAAATCTTCTTTGAATTATTTCCATTTCTGTTTCAATTGTTCTATGAACTATGACTAGCTTGAACTAAACTACTTTCAAAACAATGCAGGTGACCAGTTACTCAGTTTTGGTCGCCAACCAATCCATGTAGACCATGATCAGACGTGTGGAGTTACATCTAGACGAGCATAATTCAATCGTCCATCATCAACCATATGCCTTTGACTTGGGGCTATGGATTAGATATTGAAAAGCTCATCATGATTAGAGCCCAAATACAAAGTCAACATGACTGACCATCCATTCATTGACCTCCACATTTGACTTGGAGACCTGAACAAGGCTTGGAATGAGTATGGCCTGATCGTCCACTCAAATCAAGTCATAGAACAAAGTCCGACAGAATACAGAGGCCTCTTCTGATGCTCAGTGACGCCAGGATCTGTCTAGAGTGGACGTGATTTGATCATCTACACATCAAATCCTACCTTCAACACAAAAGGTTTTTCAAAAGCCCGACTTGAAGTAGTTGTGGTGGACCGCCTACTCATTAACCATCGCTCTCAACACATAGGCACGACTGCACCTTAGAACATATGCGACTTACTTTTTCTACTCAACAATCTATTATCCTTATTTTCTAGAAGGAGATACGAAGCAAATTGTAAGAGATTTGGATATCAAACCCAACATGGATGTGATCCAACCATTTGTCATATACCTCCTTCCTTGACTTGATTGGAATAGCTATAATCACCAAGCGAACGAGAATTGATCGTCCATTTTTTAAATTTCGTCCCTCATGCCGGGGGAAGAATCCCACTCCATGAGCAAACGTGGTTCAATGCATTCAACAACATTAGCCTCGATACGGTAGATGAATACAAATTAAAGAGTGGAAATACGACTGCTCTCAACTTAAACCTCCAAGTCCCCAGAGTGTAGACTGGGGTACTCTAAGTCCTTAGAGTGCAGACTCGAGTATAAATGACTTGAATCTCCAAGTCCCTACAGTGTGGACTGGAGTACTCTAAGTCCCCAGAGTGCGGACTCGAGTATAAACGGCTTAAATCTCCAAGTCCCCAAAGTGTGGACTGGAGTACTCTAAGTCCTCATAGTGCGGACTTGAGTATAAACGACTTCAATCTCCAAGTCCCCAGAGTGCGGACTAGAGTACTCTAAGTCCCCAGATTGCGGACTCGAGTATAAACGACTTCAATCTCCAAGTCCCTAGAGTTCGGACTGGAGTACTCTAAGTCCCCAGAGTGTGGACTCAAGTATAAACGACTTGAATCTCCAAGTCCCAGAGTGCGGACTGGAGTACTCAAAGTCCCTAGAGTGCGGACTCGAGTATAAACGGCTTAAATCTCCAAGTCCGCAGAGTGCGGACTGGAGTACTCTAACTTCCCAGAGTGCGGACTCGAGTATAAACGGTCTAAATCTCCAAGTCCCCAAAGTGCGGACTGGAGTACTCTAAGTCCCCAGAGTGCAGACTCGAGTATAAACCCCTTCAATCTCCAAGTCCCCAGAGTGCGGACTGGAGTACTCTAAGTCCCCAGAGTGCGGACTCGAGTATAAACGACTTCAATCTTCAAGTCCCCAGAGTGCGGACTGGAGTACTCTAAGTCCCCAGAGTATGGACTCGAGTATAAACGACTTGAATCTCCAAGTCTCCAGAGTGCGGACTGGAGTAATCTAAGTCCCCAGAGTGCGGACTCGAGTATAAATGACTTGAATCTCCAAGTCCCCAGAGTGCAGACTAGAGTACTCTAAGTCCCAAGAGTGCGTACTCGAGTATAAACGACTTCAATCTCCATGTCCCCAGAGTGCGGATTGGAGTACTCTAAGTCCCCAGAGTGTGGACTAGAGTACTCTCAGTCCCGTGAGTGCAGACTAGAGTATAAACAACTTTAAAATCTCTATGTCCCTAGAGTGCGGACTAGAGTACTCTCAGTCCCCTGAGTACGGACTAGAGTATAAATGATTTAAAAACCTCTAAGTCCCTAAAGCGGACTAGAGTACTCTAAGTCCTCGGAATGAAGACTGGAGTATAAACGAATTAACGAAAATCTCGGTGTCTCGAACTATGGACTAAAGCATAAACCGTTCGAAAAATCTCTATGTCCCCAGAGCATGGACCAAAGCATGAACATAAATTGGGCGTGAGTCGACCGGGGGAGAATAACACCAAGTCACCAGAATGTAGAGTGGTGTATAAACATCGATAAATAGACGAGTGGATTCCGACCGTTCTCTATTCCGCAAAAACCTTCTTGAAATCGACAGGAGGATTATTAACTCGCCAAGGATGGAGTTCGACCATTCAACTAGTGGCCTGGCCAAATCAATGCTGGGAGCAGGAGTACAAATCTCTAAAAGCTAAATACGACAGCTTACTATAGCTCTAGCTTGGCGTTCTTTATAGCTTAAGGCAGCGACTACAGGGAGGCCTCGATACAGAATCAATTGAAACGACATCCAAAGCTATGGGCGACCGACTATATCATACCTTAGATCGAGGGTTAATACCGATCTGCACCAAGCACATACGAATGTGACTCAGATGTTCCTCGAAAAATTATGACCTCCAGAGTGTGGTAGGAGAATAAACTATGAAGACTTGGTCAAAAATTCTCCAGCACCCTCCTTCGATCCGTCAGGAGGAGTATGAAGCTGGATAAGCATGACCCGACCGCATTTACACCAACTTTAGCCTAAGATCTGATTATGGAGCATAACCAAAATGGACGTGGCTGACCGTCCAGTGTCCAAATTATACCCTGAAACTGACGAGACATCGAAGTATTCCTCTTGGAATGAAAAACCAGAATACAATCTAGGATAGGAGAGACTTAGCCTCCTACCGACTGACCTGATCCCACGATTCAACGAGAAAGAGAGTAAAGCTAAAGTGGGTGTGGCTGGCCTTCCTACCAATCAGTATATGCCCCAGACTAGGGGGGACGAACGAGAAGCAAGATGAATGTGAACCGACTATTCACCGATCAACTCTATGTCTTTGGAGTTTAGGTGAGAATATAAACATAGCTAGGATGAGACTAAACCGTCCATGCAATACATTTATCAACCCGAGACTGGAAGAAGACGTGTGGTCAGCCGAAGACTGGCTGCGATAGCTCAATATTGAAGCCTATATATAATGTTTACAACTACTCAAGGCTACCACCGAAAGAATGCCAAGGGATAGAATCATTAAATCAATAGCTAAGCTAGTGGGCAACTAATTGTCACTCCAACCCGAGGCATGCAAGTCATGAATGTTGCTCGAACGTGGAAGATGGAACCCCTACAAAACAATAACGCATGATGACAGACGATATAGTGTTTAGGAGTCGAGATGCATACTAGATGGATAGCTCCGTCCGCATCCAAAACACTGACAATTGACAAGTAGTGCCCGAGCCCTGGCTCGGGCAGCATTCTCGGATCTATAGAGACATAGATCCGAGAGATGATGATGGGGGACACAGGGAAATGAATGCAGCACCGGCTGACCTGACGATTGACATACCAGTCAACCGGTATGACCCGTCACGAGTACTTAAGATTGGATCGCAACTCCACCCGTCATTGGTCGAAGATCTTACTGATTTCCTACGAGCGAACCTAGATGTTTTCGCTTGGACACATTCTGATATGTGCGGGATTTCTCCCACTATTGTGAGTCATATGTTGAACATAGACCCGAAATACGTCCCTGTAAAACAAAAAGGGAGAGGCATGGACCCGTAGAGGTCCGCTGCTCTCAGAGAGGAGGTGGACAAACTCAAAGCCAATGGGCTCGTCCACGACGCCCTCTACCTTGAATGGGTTTCTAACCCTGTGCTTATGAGGAAAGCAAATGGGAAGTGGAGAACTTGTGCTGATTACTCTGATCTGAATAAAGCACGCCCTAAGGATAGTTTCCCTTTACCTAGAATCAACCAGCTCGTCGACTCTACGTCCGGACACGAATTATTGTCTTTTTTTGGATGCGTGTTCGGGATACAATCAGATCCCGATGCACATTCAAGACCAAGAACACACCAGTTTTGTTGCAGATGTGGGGCTACATTGCTGTGTAGTAATGCCTTTTGGATTGAAAAACGCAGGAGCAACTTATCAGCGTCCGGTGAATCGAATGTTTAAAGACCAGATTGGTATAACGATGGAAGTCTATGTGGATGACATGCTCGTGAAGTCACGGTAGTCAAACGACCACATCCGAGACCTAGCGGAGATGTTTGATATACTCAGGCATTATGGAATGAAAATCAATCCTTTGAAGTGTTCATTTGGCGTAGCGTCGGGAAAGGCTTTGGGTTTCATTGTGAATGCGTGGGGAATCGAAGCTAACCCGGAGAAGATTCAAGCTATCCGAGACATATAAGTGCCCAAAACTATAAAGCAGGTACAAAGCTTGAATGGAAAGGTGGCTGCGCTGAGTCGACTCATATCCAGAGCTATAGACAAGTGTATTCCTTTCTTCGATGTGATAAAGAAAGGGAAGAGGAATTTCGAGTGGACATCCGATTGTGAGGGAGCAATCCGAGCTCTGGTAAGGCATTTGGAAAGTCCGTCGGTGCTATCGAAACCAATGGACCATGAAATGTTGTACGTGTACTTGGCAGTATCCCAGCATGCTATCCGTACGGCTTTAGTTCGCGAAGAGGACCGAGTTCAAAAGCCAGTTTACTATGTTAGCAAACGTCTGACGGGGCGGAAAGAAATTATTCCAAGATCGAGAAATTAGCCTATTTCTTGGTGATTGCATCACGCAAGCTTCGCCCATATTTTTCGGCACACTCAATCGGTGTTTACACTGATCAACCCTTGCGACAGGTGCTCCAATGACCGGAAACTTCTTGAAGGATGTTAAAATGGAATATCGAGTTAAGTCAGTTCGATAATACCTACCTACCAGAAAGGGCGATACTGAGGCAAACACTAGCAGACTTCATTGCTGAATTCACTATGTCGGACGACTCAAACGGCCAAAATGTCATACCTCCTATTTGATAGAAGATGTACACTGATAGGACATCCAACGACCGTTGTTCGGGGGCTGGCATAGTTCTTGTGATTCTTGAATACCGATCTGTTTGTTATGCTTTGAAGCTTGAATTCCCAGAAAAAAATAATGAAGCCGAGTATGGAGCATTGATTGCTGGCTTAAGACTTATCAAAGATCTGGAAGTAAAATCGGTTGAAATCTTTTGTGACTCGCAACCGGTGGTGTACCAAGTGCGGGGAGACTATCAAGCAAAGGAACAGAGACTTGCCCCGTATCTTGCACGGGTTCAGGAGCTTCTAGCAAATCTGGAATATTATGATGTCTCGCATGTCCCGTGTGAACAAAACAAAGAAGCTGATTCATTGGCCAAATTTGTGAGCACTAGCGATGCCTAGCAAATGGGACTGGTTCCCGTTCAAACCTTATATACTCCGAGTATAAATATGATGGAGGTAGATTTCGTGTTAGAAACCAAAATCGAGAAGGAATCATGGACGACCCCATTTAAGCAATACTTACTACATGGGGTCTTACCCGAAACAAGGAGCGAAAGACGACAAGTCATTCTTAAGGCTTTGCGATATGTAATGGAGAGCAGAATAATGTATCAAAGGGGATTATCGACCCCCTTACTCCGGTGCATAGCCCATGATGAGATCAAACGAGTCCTGAAGGAAGTCCATGAAGGACAGTGCGATGACCATACTGAGAGGCAGACGTTAGCAAAGAAAATCCTCTGCTATGGATACTATTGGCCAACTGTAAATCGAGATGCCGCAGACTATCTGAGAAGATGTGACAAATGTTAGAAATATGCAAAAATCCCGAGAGCTCGGCTAACGGAACTCATACAAATTGTTAGTCCCTGGCCATTCGCAATGTGGGTGATCGATATAGTCGGTTCCTTACCCCTATCCAAAGGTGGTGCAAAGTACGCGATAGTTACAGCCGATTACTTTACTAAGTGGGCAGAAGCAGAGCCTTTGGCCACTATCACCACCAAAAAAGGTCATTAATTTCATTGTACGAAATATTATATGCCGTTTTGGCTTTCCACGAGCTATCATTACAGATAATGGAACTCAATTCGAAAGCAAGGAGTTCAAAGAATTTTGCCAAAATATGGCATTGAGAAAAAGTTTGCACCAGTTGCTCATCCGAAAGCCAATGGACAAGTGGAAGCCGTGAACAAAATAATCAAATCCATATTGAAAAGGCATTTGGAAAAGGCTAGAGGCAGGTGGGTGGATGAACATCCAACAGTATTATGGGCTTATAGACTACCTATGAGTCCATGAATGGTCGTACTCCATTCGCCCTTGCTTACTGCTCTGAGGTCATCATCCATGTAAAAGTTGAAGTCCCCTCTCATCAAATAGCTGATTACAACCTTTATTTCACAAAAAAATTAAAAATTAAAAAATATACAAATCAGGAATCGCAATTGAATTGCAATTAAACTAGATGAAATTGGCAATGACTTATGAGCATATAAAACGCATCCGACAGCCAATGGAAAGAACATGTACCCAAACATGCATGTGTACATCCGAAAAAAGTTCGAATTCTTGAAATCAACAGGGAATTGAATTCTCACATAAGGTTATTAAGAAAAGACTAGATCAAATACCCGAAGCTTACTGGCCCGGTAGAACCAGACACGGATGGCCACTGATGAACTACAACCCTGGTAGGAATCGACCACGCGTCATGACGACCAAAGAAGGATACGACACCATAGGAGGATAAAATTGAAGGATAATGACTATTCAAGAAACATGATGGATTTCTTTCTGGAGACATGGAATGCTCGCTGATTCAAAGCGTGTCGTGTTGCTTCACAGGACACACTTTGGGGGGCAAGTGTTAACCGGCACCTTGGCCCGGCTACAGAACGACAGTTGAAGATATTATTATTAGCACTAGACTAGGTTCTGACCAAGAGGAGCCTGGTAGCATACGGGTTTGATGCGGTTAACATGTTCGGCACAAGCCTCGTTCGACACAGGCCTTGTTCGGCAATTACCGTTCGGCATCTATGGCTTGTGCGTAGAAGATACTTACCGCGGGCAGAAGTACATTGTTCCTAGGCCCATTATGGAAGTCCAACCCATCTTCGTCTATAAATAGAGAGGTAGGGGTACAGTGAAAGGGGGCTCTTTCCGGAAACACTAAGGAGACCCTGCCTTTTTTATACTCGCCTCTTTTTAATTCAAACTTGTATTCAAATGATTGATTTACGGATTGTATCTGTATTCATGTAATTGAGAAAGAAATAAAGATTAAACTCAAAGTGGATGTAGGCAATTACGCCGAACCACTATAAAACTGGTGTTCTCGTTTTCATTGTTCTTTTTGCGTTGAATTACACTATTTTTCAGTTCTAATTTACTCTCTTCAATAATCTCTCTACATAACTCTACTCAAGGGTGTTATTGAC
Organism: Allium cepa; assembly: GCA_030765085.1. Lineage (NCBI taxonomy): Eukaryota > Viridiplantae > Streptophyta > Magnoliopsida > Asparagales > Amaryllidaceae > Allium > Allium cepa. Next base: position 378,260,293 of record CM060931.1, read on the forward strand.
AAATTTTGGTGCTAACAGTTTCCAAAGCCATTAACTTATTATAAAAAAATATTTTTACGGTAAGATATATATAAAGTAGTTATGTTCTTAAAATGCATATTAGCTGTTTTTTTGTGTATGTAGTTTAGAAAGGAAAACATAAAATAAATATACATATATACATTTTTTCTCTTACTAATTTAAATTTTAAATCATGGATATTAATTTGCTCAATTAACTTATTTTAGCCACTAAAAGAATTTAAGGGAAATTAGTTTTAATCAAATTATTATTTTAAATTAAATAAACAATTGACAATTAATTGTTTGATTAATTCAAATGTTAATAAATCGTAAATTGTTTATATAAGGTCAAAAACCGTAAAACCGGTCAAGATTGGAGAAGACTGTAAACGAAAAACAAAGGTGAGATTATCTCACTCATTTGGATTCCCAAAATTAATTTAAATATTTAAATTTAATCATTAGGTGTTGATTGATAAATTATGATTAATCTATTGGATGATATTATATATATATTGGAGTGATTGATATTCTCACATTATATAGCGGACAAGACCCTATGCGTCCCGCATAATAGTGAATGACCCTATATACCGCGATGTCCCCCTCGAAATGGGATTGATATTTTAAATTGTTGACTAACATCTTTGGAAGCAGTGAACAACTGGTTGGAGAGATCCAACTGGATTCCTCAAAATATTTATTGTCCATATATATATATATATATATATATATATATAATGTGAAGGATAAATTGATATGGATTGTGTGTGAATTGATTTATTAAATGTGGAATGGCCAAGGAATTGAACTTGGTATTTTTAAATATCATGAATAATTAAGATGAAGGAATTTAAAAAGGAAAATTTGAAAAGAGATTTTTATATTGAAAATTTGATTTATTCTAAAGGAGATTAATTAAAATAAAAATATATCAACTAACTTGGGTTACGCTTAACTATTTGTAAATTGGGTTAAGAACACATTTGGAATTTAAATTATATATTAAGGGTTTGAAGAGTATTGGAAACGATAATTAAAATAGATTGAAATAAAAACGAATCTTTTATTAAGGGATAAAATTATAAAATGGAACAGTAAATAGAAATGTTTTTATAAATAGATGGAAAAGCTCAAGGGGGTTTATAAATTTATAAGCAGGGTTATAAATGAGATAGATAAATATCAGTGGATATGTGGAAAATATAAGTAGTGGTGTGAACTTATATCAAGTTATGGGAAATGATGATATAAGCGACGTGATACGAATCAAGAGGGATTTAGAAAGAAAATTGGAGAATATTGGAATTTCTTAAAAATTGATATTTATCAAGTGAATATGAATTTGTTTATGTTACTATACCACTTAACTTTTAAAACTATTGAAGCTAGTTACTATATATTTAATATTTATTGAAATAAGTTCTGATTTTATAACCAGCTTTGTAAATTTATTAGTAACTGAATATTATTACCTTAAACTATAATTTTTAAATAAACCATTATTCTTATTTTATATAAGCATATACTTTTAAATGTTTTAAAAATTTATTATAAATCCTCCTGAGATGGGAAGCGAAGTGTATTAAAATGGATAAGATTTTAGAAAAAGATCTTATAGTGTATTATGAGAAATTAAATAAATTGTTAAGTATAAGATAAGTAAACTTCGGAAGGTGGAATAAAATTCACAAGGGAAGTAAAAGTGAAACTGAACTTTTCAATAAATAAATGGCTTTGGAAATATTAAAGGAAATGAATTTAAGGAATTCTGGAGTTTATAGAATTCTAGTGAAACAAGTTGATTACTCGATCAAATTAAGTTATATATAATTTTTGACAAAAGAAAATAGGAAATAAAGTGAATATTTTCCAAGTGTTAAGTAACAAATGAAGTAGGAAAAATATGCTAAGTAATGGAAAAAGTTTGAATTTTGTTCCGAAAGAATAAAAAGAGGTAAAAACTATTTTCAAAATGTGAAGTATGAAGGTATTTTGAGATAAATAATTTGGAGAACCATTTAAAATATGAGGGTTGCTTGTGAATGTTAATTGATAGTTAAATAACCGACTATCAATATTGGCCAATGCCTCGATCGTTTCGAAGAGATCAGGATTGGATTTAATTATCCGAAAACCACTTCGATACGGTTTGAACATTTACGAATAAAGACTATGAAGATGATGAGATGGTGATTCGATTTTTCCAGACCCAGGGCAAATTGTATGGATGAATGCTACCAAAACATCGTCAGGAGGACGATCAGCGTTCTAAGTGAAATATGTTCTAGAAAGGTAACGCAGAGCCTCAAGCCTCATCAATTAGGAATGGCTAAAACAGGGGAGGTCCAGTAAGGCTAAGTGGGCAACACCCAAGTAGAGTAAGATTTCCCCTGTCTACATGTCCCTTTTTATTTTTCTTTGTGGGCGGTTGCCGATCCCAACCGCGGGGTGAACTTGTTCGAACTATCTAGTAAGGGGTAGCTTCGGTCTTGTGTTGTAGGGGATCGGGAGTGGTCCTCGATACTCTGATCTAGACCACATACTGTGATGGATGGTACCCCAGTAGCCCAGCCATTGTATGTAACTAATCTCCAATAAGCGCCTGTATGGTTTTGATTGTGCCTAACTAATGTTGGATAGAAAGATGCTAGCATTTCAGCTAGATTCTATTTTACTTTCTATAGGTACTACTACAATATCAGACGAATTTGATAAAAATGTTTTGGTTATCGTAAGGTAAAAACCCGGCGTATTTATTTGTGGCATAGTCTTACGAGATACTTTGTTTCAAAGGATTTTCGGAAATATAATAATCCAACTGAGTGTGGTTTTCTCATGTTGGTTTTCCAGACTGACTCGGATGTTGTTTTATGATAATACTCGGGTCAGACCGAGTATTATAGATACAGGATAGGATGCTATGGAGCTCAAGAGACGAGCTAGATGACGAGACGTATTTCTGTACTTGAATTATTATTTCCGCTGTGTTGGAACAGTAATAAGCTATCCAAAGTGATGGATGATTGTTGTACTCTGATAATGGTATGTATATATAACAGTAAAAATATCTTTGTATTTAAAGCTGTTGTTTATATATTATATTTTATTCTGCTGCGACTGTGAGATTTTAATGTTGTTTTATGTTCTTCTTCTACCACTTTCTTCTTTTATCCTAGCCATTTGCTTTTTCGTACACTTTGGGTTAAACGAGGGAGAATAATTATCAACTCAGAAGTACGGAACTGTGGGTCACTACTTTGATAATGGTACCAAGAGTGACGGCCCGCAAATCCATACCCCTTTGAGCCAACAATATTCCACGTCAATTCAACTCAAAATGGAACAGAAATACGAGTCTTCATGGTTAAAGAAGAAAGCGGTAGAAGAAGACGATAAAAATAACATCAGAATCTCATAATCGTGGCAGAACAAAATACAATATATACGAACAGCTTTTAAATACAAAGAAATCCTAACTGCTATATATACATGCCATTATCAGAGTACAACAATCATCCATCATTTTGGACAGCTTATTATATATCCTTGCACAACAGATATAATAATCAGATACGAAAGTACACTCCGCCATCCAACTCGCCTCTTGAGCTCCTTAGCTTTTTAACCTGAATCTGTACAACTCGGTCTGACCCGAGCTTCATAATAAAATAACACCCGAGTCAATCTGAAAAGCCAACATGAGAAAATCACACCCAATTGGTTTATTTTATATTTTTGAAAATCCTATGAAAACAAAGGTATCTCGTAAGAACACACTATAAATAAATATGCCAGGTTTTCACCTTACGGTGACCAAAACAATTTTATCAAATTCGTCTGATATTATAATAGTGTCTATAAAAGTAAAATAGAATCTAACTGAAATGCTTGCATCTCACGTTCCAGCAACAGTTGGGCATAATCAAAACCGTGCATGCGCTTATTGGTGATTGGATTTCATACAATGGCAGGGCTACTGGGGGTACCGCCCGTCACAATACCTGGCCTAGATCAGAGTACCGAGGACCACTCCCGATCCCCTACTAAATAAGACTAGAGCTATCTCTTACTGGATAGTCCGAATGAGATCACCCCACAGCTGGCATGACCAACCGCCACACTACAGAAATAAAAAGGGATTTCCAGACAAGGGAAATCTTACCCTAATTGGGTGCTACCCACTTAGCCTTGCTGCACCTCCCATGTTTTAGCCATTCCCAGTTGATGAGGCTTGAGGCTATGCGTTACCTTTTTTGAATGAGTCTCACTTAGAATGCTCATCGTCCTCCTGACGATGTTCTGATAGCATTCGTCCATACAAGTTGCCCTGGGTCTGGACAAACCGAATCACCGTATTCATCATCTTCACGGTCTTCATTCGTAAACGTTTCAAACCGGATCGAAGTGGTTTTCGGATAACTAAATCTGATCGCGGTCGCTTCGAAACGATCAGCGCATTGGCCATTGATATTTGGTTATCTAACTATCAAATTACATTCAAAAATAACCATTAGGCCTTAAATAATTTTCCAAATTATTTATACAAAAATATCTACTTAAGATATTAATTCCACTTTTTTTAACATTTTGAAAATAGTTTTCAATTCACTTTTATTCTTACAGAACAAATTTTTAACCTTTGTCCGACACTTAGAATGTTTTCTTCACTTCATTTTATATCAATATTTGGAAAATATTTCTCTTATTTTCTTTTTCTTTCCCAAAAATCATATAAAACTCTATCTTAAACTTTCAAACTTATTTCACATGAATTCTAAAATTCCCAAAATCCCTTAGTCAATTCCGTTTAGTATTTCCAAAGCCGTTTATACTTACTTAAAATTGTTGTTTCACTTCTACTTCCCTTGTGAACTTTATTTCACCTTTCGAATTTCAATTATTTTTGCTTTATTATTTTATTTAAATTTCTACTATAAGATCTTCTTCTAGATCTTACTCAACTTTATAAACTTAGCTTCCCATCTCGAGAGGATTTATAACTTGAATTTTAAAACACTTAAAAATGAATATAAAATAAGAATAATGTTTTATTTCAAAATATGGGTTTAGATAGATTAAAAATATCTATCCCAAAAGTATTAAAGTTCATATCCAGCTGCTCATTAATTTACAAATTTGGCTTATAAAATGAGAGTTTATTTCAAACAATGTTTATCAATAGAAAATCCAATATTCCCATTTCCATTTATAAAATCCTCTGGACTCATATCTCATCGATCCTATCCAACTTTATCACCATTCTCATATTCGAAATATATTCCAGTATTTCTCTTCCATCAATTTCATAACTCGATATAAGTGCACACCATTAACGTATATTTTCAACATATCCACAGATATTATTTTATCTCATTTATAAACCCCGCTTATAAATTTATAAACTCCCCTGAGTTTTCCATTTGTTTATAAAACCAATTCTTTATTTGTAATTCCATTAGAACATTTTACCCTTTAATAAAGTTCTATTATAACATTTTGGCCTTTAATAAAATTCCATTATAATATTCTAGCCTTTAATAAAATTATGTTTTATTTCAAATCTATTTATCGATTCCAATATCTCATCCGCCCCTTAATAGATAATTTAATTTCAAGTCTTTACTTAAATAATTTACAAATGGTTAAGTAATACCAAATTAGCCTATATATTTCCTTATTCTCTTTAATTCACTTTTTAATAAATCAAATTTTCAATAAAAATAATTTCTTTAAAAATTCCTTTTTTAAATACCTTCTCTTAATTATTATGGTATTTAAAAATATCCAAATTCAATTCACAGGCTATTTGACATTTAATAATTCAATCCACATACAATCCCTATCAATTTATCTATCACATCATATATCACATGTATATGAACAATTAAGTATTCTTGAGGAATCCTATTGGATCCTTCCAACCTGTTTTTCCTACATCCACAGATGTTGGCCAACAATATAAAATATCAATCCCACTTCGAGGGGGATATCACGATATAAAGGGTCATCCGCTATTATGCGGGGCGCATTAGGTCTCATCCACTATATAATGTGGGAATATCAATCACTCCAATATATATACACACACTACTATATATATATAATATCATCCAACATATAATTATTTAATTCATCCAAGCATGTCTAATAACTTAAATTTATTTATTTAAATTAAACTAGGCAATCCAAATGAGTGAGAAGATCCCACCTTTAATTTTGTTTGCAATCTGCTTCAACTTCGACTTGGTTTCCCGATTTTTGACCTTGTATAAACATTTACGGTTTATTAATATTCGAAATAATCGGACCATTTATCTCATTTTATAAATTACTTAACTAATGATTTATTTTAACTACTTCCCTTTTAAAAGTCTATTAGTAACTAAAAATAATTAAATAAATTATTTTAAAATAAACTAATTAAGTGAAAATATGTATATTTTATTTTTCTTTCGAAACTACATGTATACTTATAAAAATAATTTATAGATTTCAAAGATCTAATTTTATATAAATTTTCAAACATTTCAAAATTCCTATATATTTTTCCAAATTTTATATAGCAGAGAATCGAAGAAAATATAATGGCTGAAAATTGAATTCTCCTCTCCAGTTCAATTTAAGAACAAATCAAATGAAAATTTATTGGTGGCCAATTTCAAAAAAAAAATAAAAAAAGAGGAAAGAAAGAAAATGAAATCTGGCATTCGAATATCCATCGTGACCTTCCCTCCTCCTCTGTCAGATGCTAATCAAGCACGAAGATATGCATATGGACGCAATCGAATCGCGTGCAAGATGGACATGGGGCATAGCGATTTGGAAATAAAGTGTGACGCCCCACCTCTATACCCATGCTAGCCAAGAACACTACGATGTAATGCTGTCAACTAGCACGGAGAAGAAGGCTGTTGAGGAGCGACCATCCATGTAATTGCTTTGTGCGAGCACCGATACGTCAGATAGTAAAACATGCATTTTATTTCAAGAGGAAATCCGACATACCGATACTCACTCAAAGCTACTACAAAGTGGCTATATAAATCCTTCTAAAAACAAATATAGAAATACGGATAACATAAACCAGTCACAGATAATTAATATCACAAAGGCGGAAGAAGATATGAATATATAATCAACACATGGAAGTGTATATCAGAGTAGTGGTCTAAAAAGATCCACAATAATACAAAAGAATAGCAACACGTGTTATACAAAAGAATACAACTATGAGTCTATATCTCAAGTGTATACAACAAAATAAACTACTAATCTAAGTAGTTTGCCAAAAGTCAGAGTAATGAATCCCTGGGGAGAAGTCAAGCAGAAGCAGCTGTAACATTTCGGTCTGACCCGAGTATTATTTAATAAGAAAATAATAAACGGATCAGTCTAACTATAAATATCAGATGAAACGATATAGAATAAGAGATATGACTAAACACATAATAATCACAATGCCAAGCTGTGATATATATAAGTAGTTGAAAATCACCAAGGGATTATTCAATGTCACAAAATCTACACAAGAATCAAAGAAACGTCATACTCCTAATTTCGTTCACCAAACCATAAATATTGACGATAATATCAATGTCAATCACAAAAGTCAATGACACACAAATTCCAGAATTCAACACACGAAATCCAGAAATCACAAAAGTCAATGACGCACAAATTCACCAATGCACAAATATCGATAAAGCTTATCAATGGAAACCACGAAAATTGGTGAAGCACAAATTCTAGAAATCATCTCAAGAAATCCAGAAATCACAAAGGGGGGAAAGGCCTATCACAAACGAGAGCACTAGGCTCACCAACACGTGTATCACAAACGGAATGCTAATTCCATGGTTGCTAACCATCACAAATTGAGCCGAAGCTCCACAAATGGCCCGAAGACCATGGGTTGCTACCCCACCAATTTGAGTCGAAACTCCACAAAACGGGGTTTACTCGCAGACAAAAAGACATTGCACATTGCTAGTCTAAATCACAAAGATGATCGTCATGATCAACGAGAAGTGTCAATTACACTAAGCTAGTAAATATATGAGTTTAGCTTCATGTCCCATATCCACTTGCTTAACTTAAATATTTACGAACAAACTGTAGATTTCCACTAGAAAATTGTCACAAGAGATTCAATCGAACAAGTCCAAGAATCAACCGACGAAATAAACGCAAGCATTTCATACCACCTATTTTACTAAGCCGTTTAATTAGATTTCTCATACGAGTGAGGTAAAGGTTTGTATATACTAATAGATTGGAAAACAGTTTTACAAACGAATTCGGTATTGAAAATAGAGTTGAAATCGTTTTGAGGAAAGAGTTTTCATATTTACTACTAGTATTGAAACCTTTATATTTTTAAAGTGACAAATCACAAAGATGATAGTAGAACAATCGATCATCAAAATTCACATTCGAAGACGTGAATAAAATCCAAAGAAATCGATACCGAATCCATCAAAATGGATATTTCCAAAAATCACAAAAATAGGAGTCATTAAAGTCGTAGCAACAACAAGTGGGAAATAACACGAATCGATTAAATTTGGAAACACAAAAGAAATAGACCAAAATAGGCTTAATAGGCATTTTAGAGCAGGTCAGTCGACTGACTCAAAGGTCCAGTCGACTGAACCAGAAGCAGGGAAAAATAATTTCCTGCAGTCAGTCGACTGACCTAAAAATTCAGTCGACTGAATGCAGAGAAACAGAGGACCCGAGCCTCTGTTAGTTGCCTTCGGAATGCCTATGTGCTATAGCCAGTCGACTGACTCAAGGGTCCAATCGACTGACTGGCACCAAGGCTGTTTTCCAGCCTATGAAATGAAGATGCTATCTTCTTCAAAAATGCAATCGGGCGAGCACGATCACTAGGGGTTTATGCAAATCGACTACCCGGCCCTATAAGCTTGTCGATGCATCACCAAAACAAGTTCAAACAACAAAGCTATGATTTTTGAAGATTTGAACTCAAAACACTAAAAATTTGGAATGTTCACAAAACCTATCCAAATCAAAATCAAATACACATGAATAAGTATTAGGAATTCATACCTAACAGTCAAAGATAATCATAGACCTAGATGTGAGATTAACAATCTCACCTTTGAACCCAAACGATTGAAGAAGATGCTTGAAATCAATGGAGAATCAACCACTCTTCAAATCCAACTCAAGAAGCTTGATTCTAAGCTTTAAAAGAAGAACATTCTCTAAGTTAGGTTTAGGAAATTTCTGAATTTTGATTAGAGAATGAGTTGGAGAAGAAGAAGAGAAGCTTACCAATGGGTTCTTCTATTAGTTTGGAGCTAGAGTTGATTTGCAAGAGAAAACTAGGGTTTTGGATTTTTAATTTCCAATCTCTCCCGCCATTGATGCTTTAGCTTGAGTATTAGGAATTGGAAATGAAGTAAATGAGGAGGAGAGGGGTTGGAACTGAATACATAAGTGGGCTCAGCCCAAACCAAAACCCTAAGTGAAAAAGTAGCAAAAATCAACCTTCTCCAAACATATCGAAGCTTATACTCAAAAAGGTCGCAAACGGCATTTTAAACTCAATGGGAGTGGTCCCGAGTCCTAATTCGACCGTACGCAAAAAGTAGCTTTTCGGACAAAATTCCGAGTATCGATAAAATATTTTAATAAAATATTTAAATATAAAATCGACAAATATACGGGTTGTTACAGACTCCCCTCCTTAAAGAAATAGCGTCCTCGCAATATTTAAGAAGAAGATATATAGTAACAACCATAAAAGCATATTCAACACAAAAGAAGTTTGAAATAAGAAGTTCACCTTAAAGAGCACGGGAAAGTAAGTCCGGATGTGTTCGCTCGATGAACTCTCTAGATTCCCAAGAACAATCCTTAGGATTTGAAGACCATTGAACTTTAACAAGCGGAACATCTTTATTTCGAAGACGTTTGACTTCTGAAGCAATAATACGAACAGGATGCTGCTCAAAAGTTAAATTCGGTGAAACTTCAATCTCTTCCACAACACCGGGCTCAAGAATAGAATCGGAATCTCGAAGACACTTCCGAAGTTGGGAAACGTGAAACACGTCATGGATAGCTGAAAATTGAGCCGGTAATAAAAGGCGATAAGCCATGGAACCAATACGTTCAGTGATAGGAAATGGCCTAATATATCGAGGCGCTAACTTTCCCGATCGACTGAAACGTACCACACCTTTCATAGGTGACACACGAATGAACACAAGATCTCCCTCAGAAAATTCTAACTTCCTTCTCCGATTATCGGCATAGGATTTTTACTACTCTGGGCTTCTTTCATCCTATGACGAATAAGGTCAATCTTTTCTGTGGAATCACGAATAAAATCTGGACCTAAAACCATCTTCTCACCGGCCTCAAGCCAACAAGAAGGAGATCGGCATGGCCTTCCATAGAGTGCCTCGAAAGGTGCCATACCAATACGAGATTGGAAGCTATTATTATAGGAAAATTCGACAAGAGAAATATGATCTTCCCAACTTCCACCAAAATCAAGAACACATGCACGAAGAAGATCTTCAAGAGTTTGATTCACACGCTCGGTTTGTCCACCGGACTGAGGATGATAAGCGGTGCTAAAATTAAGCTTCGTTCTCAAAGCTTTTTGAAGACTCTTCCAAAATCCACTAGTAAACAATGGATCACGGTCGCTAACAATAGAAGTAGGAACTTCATGCAATTTAATAATTTCTTGAATAAAAAGTTTGGCCAAAAGAGGTACGGTTCGGTTAGACCAAACGGGAATAAAATGGGAAGATTTAGTAAGCCTATCAACAATCACCCATAAGCTATCATGACCTGAACGAGAACGGGGAAGGCCATCTATAAAATCCATGGAAATTTGATCCCACTTCCAAATTGGAATTTCTAAAGGTTGCAATAACCCACCGGGCCTTTGATGTTCGGCCTTAACGAGTTGGCAAGTCATGCAACGCTTAACGAATTTAGCGATGTCAAGTTTCGTTCCCTCCCAATAATAAAGTCGCTTCATATCTGCGTACACTTTGCTACTACCGGGATGAATGGTAAATTTAGAACGATGGGAATCTTCTAAAATATCTTTACGAAGATCACCAATATTTGGTACGATAAGTCTACCAAATATTCGAATGCCGCCACGAGAATCGATATCAAAGTCTTTCAAACTTTCAATATCAATTTTATCCTTAATACTTTGGCCAAGAAGAGCCAATTCAGGATCTAGCCTTTGAGCTTCAAGAATGCGGTCTAGAAGAGAAGGATGAGCCTCAAGGCTACATAAAACAAGAGATGAACATAAATCGGAAACATGGTCTCGAATTTCACAAGTGGATAAAATCTCGAGATCGTTCCATTCGGATATCATCATAGAAATAATAGCTTGATGTTTACGGCTAAGAGAATCAGCGACACGATTACCCTTACCGAGAGTATAAAGAATATCAAGATCATGTGGTACAAGAAATTCGAGCCAACGCTGTTGACGCAAATTAAGTTCCTTTTGAGAAAATAAATACTTCAAGGACTTATGATCGGTATAAGGAAATTTCTCTCCTAAAAGATAATGACGCCAAATACGAAGGGAGAAAACAATAGCCGCGAGCTCTATATCATGAGTGGCATATCTAGTCTCAGCTGGCTTCAATTGCCTAGAAGCATAAGCAATAACACGTTCTCTTTGCATAAGGACGGCACCCAAACCAACGCGACTAGCATCGGTATAAACAACGAAATCTTGATTCCCCTCGGGAATAACAAGAATAGGAGCATCTGAAAGGAGTTCTTTTAGTTTCTGAAAAGAAGTTTCACATTTATCCGACCGAATGTATTTAATACCTTTCTTCGTTAAGCTAGTGAGAGGCACGGCAATCTTAGAAAAGTCTTTAATAAAATGACGGTAATAGCCCGCCAATCCGAGAAAGCTGCGGATTTCAGTCACACTCTCAGGTTTCTTCCAACTTTGAATCGCTTCAATCTTTGAAGGATCCACGGAAATTCCAGATTCGGAAATAATATGACCGAGAAACTTCACACGAGATTGCCAAAAATGACATTTAGAAAATTTTGCTTTCAATTGATTACTCCTAAGAGTTTCCAACACAATCCGAAGAAGCTTCTCATGTTCCTCCTCGGTTTTTGAATACACAAGAATATCATCAATAAATATGAGAACAAATCGATCGAGGAAGTCTTTGAAAACTCTATTCATAAGGTCAACGAAATAAGCCGGAGCATTCGTTAAACCAAATGGCATAACAAGCCATTCATAAGATCCATAACGAGTTCGGAACGATGTCAAAGGAATGCTATCCTCTGCAATACGAAGCTGATGAAATCCAGTAGCCAAGTCTAATTGTGAAAAGACTCTAGCACCACTATGTTGATCGAATAGATCATCAATCCGAGGTAAAGGATATTTATTTTTGATAGTAAGATCATTAAGCTTGCGGTAGTCAACGCAAAGCCTAAGCGTACCATCGGATTTCTTCACAAAAATAGCTGAAGCTCCCCAAGGCGAGGAACTAGATCGAATAAATTGCTTCATTTCCAAATCGGATAATTGTATGCGCATCTCCTCATTTTCTTTATTGAACAAACGATACGAAGGACGAGTGATAGGTTGAGCTCCAGGAATAAGATTAATTCTGAACTCAATTACTCGCTTAGGTGGTAATCCTAAAACGGGCTCGAATATGTCGGAAAATTCACGAACGACGTGAATAAGAGAAATAATATCACCCTCATCATCGTCATCGTCATCACGAGGATTTAAAGAATATAAAGATGCAACCAAGCTGGAATCTGAATCTTTAAGATTAATAGAAATCTGCTTAACAGATTGAGGATGTCGAAGATGAATAGTCCGCTCAGGACATAGGATATGAGCTTCATAACGGTTAAGCCAATCCATTCCCAAAATCATTCCAAAGCCTAAATAACGCATGACATGCAAATCGGCTCGGAAAGAAAAATCACACAAAATAATCTCGACATCTTTACACAATAAACTGATTGTCGCGGATCCACCAACCGGATTCGCAATTCTCAAAGAAGTCATTAAACACAAAACATCCAAAGAAAAAGTATCAACAAGTTCTTTTGATATAAAAGAATGGGACGCACCCGTATCGAAAAGAACTCGAATAGGATGATCACGAAATAAAATAATTCCATCAAGGATAGAATGAGAAATACCTTGATATCGAGATGTGTTGCCAAGGGCTAGAGCAACGTTCAACTTTCCCTCCTTCTTACCCTGAAGTTGGGACATGAAGATATAACATGACCGGGACCTTCGCAGTAGCGACAAGAGAGAGACTTTGGACACTTGTTCGCCTAATGGTCCTTCGAACCGCAAATATTGCATTCCCCGCGACCAAAGGAAGAAGTCTTTGCCACGGGGGTTGCTTGCTTCCCTTTCTTATTGGGATAAGGACCTTTGCATTTACTAGGCCTTTTCTTTTTGTTGTTGAAGTTTGGTTTGGAACCCACCACTTCAACATCATTCTCCCTATCCGCCTCTTCAAGACGAAGAGCGATATCAATGAGTTGGTCGAAAGAAACTTCTAACTTTAGAAGTAATGGCTTCTTGAAATTTCTGTTTAAGCCATAGACGAACCTATGGTTCTTCTTCAATGGGGTGTTGATGTATTCAACCCCATATTTGGAGAGAGATTCAAAAGACGCGACATAATCTGCCACAGAGGATTCACCTTGAATAAGGTCTATAAAACGGCGAGCCAAAGTCACCTTCTCAGCTTCTGGTACGAATTTCAACTCGAAGCGTTTTCGGAATTGCTCCCAGGTGAGATCCGCTTCATTAACCTCAGAAATAAGAAGCTCGTACCAGTCCAATGCTCTTTCTCGGAGCGTACTAGAGGCCACCTGAACTCGGTGAAGGTCAATAAGATTCATGCGAGAAAAGATTCGATCGCATGACCTTAGCCAAGCCTGTACTTCAATAATAGTTTCGGAACCTTTGAATGGCTCCCCACCCAAATTAGTGTAATCGCTGCACAAGCGTGCAAACCCCGACTTTGGGTGAGTAGGTTCCGGGTTAGCTCCAGCTGCTTGAACATTTGTCACTAAATCAAGAAGCTGTTTAGCAGTCATAAAAAATCCATCTTGGGGTGGAACACTAGACGGTACGGCTCTAGGACGGCCTGGTCTAGACATTTCTCTTCCTTTAGAAAGAAAGAAGAAGAAGAAAAAGGTTATTCACCAAATAACCATCAAGAAATCTTGATAAATAAAACAAGGAATCATAAAAGAAAATAGGATAGAATGGTACGAAGACTCGGATTAAATCCTAAAGCACGACTCCTAAGATGGACTTAGGACGATGATCCTTGTTATAATATTCCATATTGTTCCGAAGTTTGGCTCTGATACCAAGCTGTGACGCCCCACCTCTATACCCACGCTAGCCAAGAACACTACGATGTAATGCTGTCAACTAGCACGGAGAATAAGGCTGTTGAGGAGCGACCATCCATGTAATTGCTTTGTGCGAGCACCAATACGTCAGATAATAAAACATGCATTTTATTTCAAGAGGAAATCAGACATACCGATACTCACTCAAAGCTACTACACAGTGGCTATATAAATCCTTCGGAAAACAAATATAGAAATACGCATAACATAAACCAGTCACAGATAATTCATATCACAAAGGCGGAAGAAGATATGAATATATAATCAACACATGGAAGTGTATATCAGAGTAGTGGTCTAAAAAGATCCACAATAATACAAAAGAATAGCAACACGTGCTATACAAAAGAATACAACTATGAGTCTATATCTCAAGTGTATACAACAAAATAAACTACTAATCTAAGTAGTTTGCCAAAAGTCAGAGTAATGAATCCCTGGGGAGAAGTCAAGCAGAAGCACCTGTAACATCTCGGTCTAAACCGAGTATTATTTAATAAGAAAATAATAAACGGATCAGTCTAACTATAAATATCAGATGAAACGATATAGAATAAGAGATATGAATAAACACATAATAATCACAATGCCAAGCTGTGATATATATAAGTAGTTGAAAATCACCTAGGGATTATTCAATGTCACAAAATCTACACAAGAATCAAAGAAACGTCATACTCCTAATTTCGTTCACCAAACCATAAATATTGACGATAATATCAATGTCAATCACAAAAGTCAATGACACACAAATTCCAGAATTCAACACACGAAATCCAGAAATCACAAAAGTCAATGACGCACAAATTCACCAATGCACAAATATCGATAAAGCTTATCAATAGAAATCACGAAAATTGGTGAAGCACAAATTCTAGAAATCATCTCAAGAAATCCAGAAATCACAAAGGGGGGAAAGGCCTATCACAAACGGGAGCACTAGGCTCACCAACACGTGTATCACAAACGGAATGCTAATTCCATGGTTGATAACCATCAAAAATTGAGCCGAAGCTCCACAAATGGCCCGAAGACCATGGGTTGCTATCCCACCAATTTGAGTCGAAACTCCACAAAACGGGGTTTAGTCTCCCTCGCAGACAAAGAGACATCGCACATTGCTAGTCTAAATCACAAAGATGATCGTCATGATCAACGAGAAGTGTCAATTACACTAAGCTAGTAAATATATGAGTTTAGCTTCATGTCCCATAACCACTTGTTTAACTTAAATATTTACGAACAAACTGTAGATTTCCACCAGAAAATTGTCACAAGAGATTCAATCGAACAAGTCCAAGAATCAACCGACGAAATAAACGCAAGCGTTTCATACCACCTGTTTTACTAAGCCGTTTAATTAGATTTCTCATACGAGTGAGGTAAAGGTTTGTATATACTAATAGATTGGAAAACGGTTTTATAAACGAATTTGGTATTGAAAATAGAGTTGAAATCGTTTTGAGGAAAGAGTTTTGATATTTACTACTAGTATTGAAACCTTTATATTTTTAAAGTGACAAATCACAAAGATGATAGTAGAACAATCGATCATCAAAATTCACATTCGAAGACGTGAATAAAATCCAAAGAAATCGATACCGAATCCATCAAAATGGATATTTCCAAAAATCCCAAAAACAGGAGTCATTAAAGTCGTAGCAACAACAAGTGGGAAATAACACGAATCGATTAAATTTGGAAACACAAAAGAAATAGACCAAAATAGGCATAATAGGCATTTTAGAGCAGGTCAGTCGACTGACTCAAAGGTCCAGTCGACTGAACCAGAAGCAGGGAAAAATAATTTCTTACAGTCAGTCGACTGACCTAAAAATTCAGTCGACTGAATGCAGGGAAACAGAGGACCCGAGCCTCTGTTAGTTGCCTTCGGAATGCCTATGTGCTACAGCCAGTCGACTGACTCAAGGGTCCAGTCGACTGACTGGCACCAAGGCTGTTTTCCAGCCTATGAAATGAAGATGCTATCTTCTTCAAAAATGCAAACGGGCGAGCACGATCACTAGGGGTTTATGCAAATCGACTACCCGGCCCTATAAGCTCTTCGATGCATCACCAAAACAAGTTCAAACAACAAAGCTATGATTTTTGAAGATTTGAACTCAAAACACTAAAAATTTGGAATGTTCGCCAAACCTATCCAAATCAAAATCAAATACACATGAATAAGTATTAGGAATTCATACCTAACTGTCAAAGATAATCATAGACCTAGATGTGAGATTAAAAATCTCACCTTTGAACCCAAACGATTGAAGAAGATGCTTGAAATCAATAAAGAATCAACCACTCTTCTAATCCAACTCAAGAAGCTTGATTCTAAGCTTTAAAAGAAGAACATTCCCTAAGTTAGGTTTAGGAAATTTCTGAATTTTGATTAGAGAATGAGTTGGAAAAGAAGATGAGAAGCTTATCAATGGGTTCTTCTATTAGTTTGGAGCTAGAGTTGATTTGCAAGAGAAAACTAGGGTTTTGGAGTTTTAATTTCCATTCTCTCCCACCATTGATGCTTTAGCTTGAGTATTAGGAATTGGAAATGAAGTAAATGAGGAGGAGAGGGTTGGGACTGAATACATAAGTGGGCTCAGCCCAAACCAAAACCCTAAGTGAAAAAGTAGCAAAAATCAACCTTCTCCAAACATATCGAAGCTTATACTCAAAAAGGTCGCAAACGGCATTTTAAACTCAATGGGAGTGGTCCCGAGTCCTAATTCGACCGTACGCAAAAAGTAGCTTTTCGGACAAAATTCCGAGTATCGATAAAATATTTTAATAAAATATTTAAATATAAAATCGACAAATATGCGGGTTGTTACATAAAGGCACGCGATTTGCTGTGTCGCGGTTGACGGGGCATGCGGAGGAAGAGGTCGCGGCGGTAACGACATTGAGGGCGGTGACTCGCCTGGAGCACGAGCTGATGATGGGGTGGTCGCATTCGTTCATGGGCCGCGAAATCGAAGGTCACGATCACGATCTGGGAAAGATAGGGCTTGGTGGATAGGTTCTTTGATCGACTTTGGGGATGTCGAATCTAGAAGGGAGGCTGTCGGATTGCGGTTCTTCGTGTGTGAGGTAGAGGTATAATCCTATTTGAGTTTAAATTCTATGTGTGTGTGTGTGTGTGTGTGTTTGTTAAACAGTCAGGTATTAAAAACAATTTATTTTTTGAATTCAAAGATATATATATATATATATGTATGTATACATACAGTAAAGATAAAGTATAATATATATATATATATATACACACACACACACGCATACCTATTTTAATATAAATATATATAGTTATGGTTTTGAAAGGAAAACGTATGAATTATAAAATCAGGACTTTATTTTTACAAATATATATTAAAGATGAAAACTTTTTTCACAATAAATAAAATTACTGTCTTTGTTACCTTCAGAAAGAAAAAAATATAAATATAAGAACATCTATATAAAATATACACACATTTTATCTTTCAAGTTTATTTTAAAAATATGTAATAATGTAATTAACTTTTTTAATTGGCTTATTTAATTATTTTAGTTATTAAAAAATTATTTATCATAGGAAAATTAGTTTAAAATTAAATTATTTGTTTAAATTAAATTTATTAAAAAGGAAATTCATTTTTCGATTAGTTCAAATGTTAATAAACTATATAATGTTTGTATAAGGTCCAAAATCGTGAAGGAAATAGCCGGTTTGGGTCGGATTGCAAAACAAAAATCAAAGGTAAGTTAATCTCACTCAAATTGGATTACTAGTTAATTTAAATAGTTAAAATCTAAATTATTGTTTGATTGCTTGAACTGATAATTTATTAGTAGTCTGGATGTGATATTATATATAAAGTAGTATATATATACACATACATATAAGATTGATTGATATTCCCGCATTATATAGCGGATGAGACCCTTTACGCCTCGCATAATAGCGGATGAGCCTATATACCACGATATCCCGCCTTGAAGCGGAATTGGTATTTTATTTGTTGACTAACATCTGTGAATGCAAGGAAACAGGTTGGAGGGGTCCAACTGGATTCCTCAAAATTATTGAATTTATTTTCATATTCAATTTTATGAAATGTTGAATAATCTATGATATTATGTTGGAAAATTTGATTTATTTAATGGTAATATGCTGGATATATTGTGGCATTTTAAAAAAACATGTAAAATTTGAATTTTTAAAGGGAAATTTTGAAGTAAGAAATTTATGGTAAAGATTCGAGAAAAAATAAATGGTTGATTTTTTAAAATCTGATTTAATAAATTCCGAAAAATGGAAAAGAATAGAGTCTTTGGATAAATGTGAATTAAAGGATTTTAAAAATGAGTACTTAAGAACAAAGTGTTTATTTTAAATTTAAGTTTGAATGAGTTGGGAAATATAAAAGGAGAATTTTGAAATATAGAATATGAAATTAATACTTCAGATTTAAATAAGGTTTTAAATCATATTAAAGGAGTGAATCTAGGACGGTGGATATTGGAATAAACTTGAGTAAATCAAGAGAAAACTTTAAAATGGAATTTAATTTAGAGAATCGTTTGGAAATCGATTAAGTGTTTTGAAATAGCAATTTAAAAGGAGAATAAGACAATTAAATTTATAAATGGGGTTTATAAATAAAGTGAAATAAAAATTAGTGGTATTTTGGATTTTAAATTCATGATGGGAATTTATAAGGAAAGGGTAATTCGTTTTAAAAACAAAAAGGTGGGTTTATTTGAAAAGTATGGAAAAAAATTTAGGAGATTGAGACGTAAATTAAATTGGGATAAATCGAGAAGGATTTATGAATGATTAGATGGCTATGTTGGAAATTAAAGTGTATTTTCCTGAAGAGCTAAGTATAATTTCAAGGGAGATGTTTAAATATAAAGTAGAGGTTTTAAAAATGGTTTTTTAAAGAATGTTTTAGAAAAACTATTATTTAGTTGTTTTAAAATTGTTAAAGTAAATATTTATTTAAGTTAATTAGAGTAGTAATTATTTTTAAAGGTTAAATTAGTATTTTGATGAAAGGATAACTATTAAATATTTATACCTTATATAATTGTTTTATTTTAAAAGTAGTTTTTGGCTAAAGTTTTACGTGGGAAATTATTACAGAATTTCATAACTATTATTTTGAATAAAGTAATTTAGTTTATGTGAAAACTAAATTTGATAAGACTTGGTGCTTTTCAGGGGAAATAAAATAATTGTTGAATGACTATTTAATTTGATAGTTAAACAACTGACTATCAAATATTGGCCAATGCGTTGATCGTTTCAAAGAGACTGGGATCTGATTTAATTATGCGAAAACCATTTCGATTCGATTTGAACGTTTGTGAATGAATACCGTGAAGACGATGAAGACGATGATTCGGTTTTGCCCAGACACAGGGCAACTTGTATGGACGAATGCTATCCGAACATCGTCAGGAGGAGGATGAGCATTCTAAGCGAAATGTGTTCTAAAAAGGTAATGTATAGCCTCAAGCCTCATCTACCAGGAATGGCTAAAACAGGGGAGGTGCAGCAAGGCTAAGTGGGTAGCACCCAAGTAGGGTAAGATTTCCCTTGTTCAGATGTACCTTTTATTTGGCTTAGTGGATGGTTGCTGATTTCAACCACGAGGTGATCTTATTTGGACTATCCAGTAAGGGGTAGCTCTGGTATTGTGTTGTAGGGGATCGAGAGTGGTCCTCGGTACTCTGATCCAGGCTAGGTACTATGATGGGCGATACCCCACTAGCCCTGCCATTGTATGGAATCCAATCTCCAATAAGTGCCTTCGGACTTGTTTGTATACTTATTATGCTAGAATTTAATGAATGTAACAATTTTTGCTATTTAAATAAGTATTTGTACTTAGATACTATTATAATATCAGAGGATTTGATAGGAAATGTTTTGGTTATCGTCAGGTAAATACCCGACATATTTATTTGTGGCGTGATCTTACGAGATACCTTTTATTTCAAAGGATTTTGAAAACTTTAATAATTCAATTTAGTGTAATTCTAATGCTGTTTATCCAGACTGACGTGGGTTTATTTTATTATAATGCTCGGGTCAAACCAAGTATTACAGATACATTATCGGACGTTGTGGAGCTCAAAAGACGAGTTGGATGGCGAGACGTATCACACGTACTTGATGCATATTCTGCTGTGTATGGTATGCTACATAGTCAGCTTTTTTGAGGACAAATATTATAACTGTCTAGTTGTATGCTATGGATTGTATTGTGCTCTGATGATTGTGAGTATTATACAGTTATTATTTTGTATAAAAATCTGTTATTATATATTACATGTTGTTCTGCTGCGATTGTGAGATTCTGATGTTGTTTCAATTTTCTTCTTCTACCTCTTTCTTCTTTAACCCCAATGGTTTGTATTTCCGACCACTTTGAGTTGAACTGTGAAGAATATTGTCAGCTCAAAGGGGTACGGGTTTGCGGGCTATTACAGTGGTAGAAGAAGAAGGTATTTATACCTCTGTACTTTGATAATGATACCAAGTGTGATGACCCGCAAATCCATACGCCTTTGAGCTGACAATATTTCGCATCAGTTCAACTCAAAGTGGAACAGAAATGAACAGTAAAAGGAAGCATGCTGTGAACAGGGGAATGCAGAGCCTACCTTTTCTATTTATACCTCCATTTTCCATTTCTCCATTCATTCGAACCAAGTGAAATGGAAAAATAGAGAACTAAAAACTTCACTGCATTTCATGACTTAAAGCAAGAAAAACAACTCGACAAAGAAAAGAAGATCAACTAGTCCAAGCTAGTAGTAGTTTTTCAAAGGGCTATTTTCCTGTTCAAAACATTTGCAAGTGAGTAAACTTCTTTTCCATAGCCTAATCTTCCATATAACATGAATATGTAAAGATTAAATAGTGATAATGGTCTTGAATATGTGCTGCATAAAGAAAAATGTATGTATGCATGGGTAAGAAGGCATGCAAAATGCCTGTAATCATGTCCTTCTTCTGACTTCCTATTTTCTACTATGTTCGAACACTTCAAAAACCTAATTGTTTTCATCTATCTGGTTTTAGTCCATGAAGTCTGAAAGGTTTTTGTTTGCATTAGAGTATACTAAAATTTAGAAGTAATTTCATATGATATTAGCTAGAAGAGAAAAGCTGTGAAGAGGATGAACATGTAAGACAACAATTTTTGCAAGGAACCGATCATTTTAATCCACGTGTTCATTGTTGTAGATAAAATCGGTTTCGAAAATAATGATTTACGGTGGTATTTTCATGATTTTTAAATATATTTGCAATGGGGTATCCGGTGATGGTCGGAGTTGGGTCATGGGTTGATTTCCGGCGATCCGTGGTTTATTGGCTTCAGGACTTTGGTAGAAGGAAGGCGAGAGATCAGTGGTCGTGGGAATAATGGTGCGGTGGTTTATAGGGTCATGGGTTGGCGTGTCTAAATCGATTAGGGTTTAGGATCGCATTTTGGTAGAGGTCAGTTTTCAGGCATTGGCGGCGTCATGTCGGGTAGTTGGGCCTCCGGTGTAGGGGGAATTGGTGGGTAGGGAAGCGATGAAGCTCAAGCCATAGCAGTTTAGTATCTGATGATCAGAGGTGGTTGGGTTGTAGGCATTGTCGTGGTGTGACTCCCCACCTCTATACCCACGCTAGCCAAGAACATTACGGTGAATGCTGTCAACTAGCACGGAGAATAAGGCTGTTGAGGAGGGACCATCCGTGTAATTGCTTTGTGCGAGCATCGATATGCCAGATAGAATTACGAAATCCGGCATACCGACACAAACTCAAAGCTACTACACAGTAGCTATAATATCTTCGGAAAAAAATACAGAAATAAACATAACATAAATCAGTCACAGACAATTCATATCACAAAGGCGGAAATAGATATGAATATTACACTTAAAAGTGTATATCAGAGTAGCGGTCTAAAAAGATCCGCAATATCACAAAAGAATAGTTACTAGAACTACACAAAAGAATAAGTATACATCATGGAGTCTATATCTCAATTGTATATAATCCAAAAACTACTAATCTAAGTAGTTAACCAAAAGTCAGAGAACTCAATCCCAAGTGAGAACTCAAGCTGAAGCACCTGTAACATCTCGGTCTGACCCGAGTATTATTTAATAAGAAAATAATAAATGGATCATTCTAACTATAAATATCAGATGAAAGATATAGAATAAGAGCTATGACTAAACACATAATAATCACAATGTCAAGCTGTGATATATATATAAGTAATTTAAAATCAACAAGAGATTAATCAATATCACAGAATCTACACAAGAATCAAAGGAAATGTCATACTCCTTATTTCGTTCACCAAACCATAAATATTGACGATTATATCAATGTCAATCACAAAAGTCAATGACACACAAATTCACCAATGCACAAATATTGATAAAACTAATCAATGGAAATCATGAAAATTGGTGAAACACAAATTCCAGAATTCAACACACGAAATCCAGAAATCACAAAAAGGGGGGAGGCCTATCACAAACGGGAGCATGAAAACTCACCAACATATGTATCACACGAACGAGACGCTATCTCATGGTAGCTAGCCATTAATTTTTGACACATGAACGGCCCGAAGACCATGGGGCGCTACCCCATCAATTTGAGTCGAAACTCCACAAAACGGGGTTTAGTCTCCCTCGCAGACAAAGAGATATCGCACATTTGCTAGTCTAAATCACAAAAATAATCATCATGATCATCAAGAAGTGTCAACTACAGTAAGCTAGTAAATATATAAGCTTAGATTCATGTCCCATAACCACTAGCTTAACTTAAATATTTACGAGCAAACTGTAGATCTCCACTAGAAAATTGTCACAAGAGATTCAATCGAACAAGTCCAAGAATTAACCGACGAAGTAAACGCAAGTGTTTCATACCACTTGTTTTACTAAGTCGTTTAATTAGATTTCTCATACGAGTGAGGTAAAGGTTTGTATATACTAGTAGATTGGAAAACGGTTTGAGAAAAATGAGCTTTGTAAATAAAATAGTATTGAAATCGTTTTGATGAAGAGGTTTTGATATTTAATACTAGTATTGAAACCTTTATATTTTTAAAGTGACAAATCACAAAAATGATTGTAGAACAATCAATCACCAAAATTCACATTCGAAGACGTGAATAAAATCCAAAGAAATCGATACCAAATCCATCAAAATGGATATTTCCAAAAATCCATAAAAAGAAGTCATCAAAGTCGATAATAGTGATAACAACTAATCGGATCGACAAAAATCGATTAATATTATAAGTTTTACTCAAAATTAGGCAATTAGGCAAAACTAGGAATTTCCAGACATCTGAGGGGTTGTCCAAACGTCTGGATTTGGTTTCTGGAAATCTCCCAGAAAACCATCCAGACGTCTGAAACCTACAATCAGACGTCTAACCTTATTCCAGACGTCTGAAACGATAATTCAGACGTCTGAAATTAGGCACTGCCTTATTTATTTTTCTGCCGTATTTTATTTTTCTCCAGGTTGCAAAACCAGACGTCTGACATTGGTCTCCAGACGTCTGAAAACCTGGTAAGGGCAACAATTTACCTAGGCCATATGGCCAAAACGATGTCGAGGGCGATCGAGCGAGCAACGACGACTAAGGATTCACGTCAAATGACAACCCGGCCTTATAGGCTCTTCGATACACCCCAAATATCATGATCAAACATCCATAAAAGGATTTTCACAAAAATTGGAATATTCACCAATTCAATTCAAATCAGAAGCAAATGAATATGCACAAATGTTAGGAATTCATACCTAACCACAAAGATAGATAAAGAAAAAATTGTGAGATAAAAATCTCACCTTTGAACCCAAACGATTGAAGAAGAAGCTCGAAAGCAAAGGAGAATCAACCACTCTTCAAATCCAACTCAAGAATCTTGATTCTAAGCTTTAAAGGAAGAACATTCCCAAAGTTAGGTTTAGGAATTTCTGAAATTGATAAGAGAATGAGTTGGAGAAGAAGAAGAGAAGCTTACCAATGGGTTCTTCTATTAGTTTGGAGCTAGAGCTTGATTTGCAAAAGAAAACTAGGGTTTTGGAGTTTTAATTTTCTCTTCCACTCTCCATTAACATAAAGCTTTCGTATAAGGAAACGAGGAATGATTAATGAAGAGGAGAAGGGGTTGGGACTGAATACATAAGTGGGGTTAATGGGCTCAGCCCAAAGCAAAGCCCTAAGCGAAAAAGTAGCAAAATTCTACTATCTCTAAACATATCAAAGTTTACACTCAAAAAGGTCACAAACGGCATTTTAAACTCAATGGCAGTGGTCCTGAGTCCTAATTCGACCGTATGCAAAAAGTAGCTTTTCGGACTAAATTCCGAGTATCGATAAAATATTTAAATGAAATATTTAAATATAAAAACCAATAAATATGCGGGTTGTTACAGACTCCCCTCCTTAAAAAAATTGCGTCCTCGCAATATTTAAGAAGAAGATATATAGTAACAACCATAAAAGCATATTCAACACAAAAGAAGTTTGAAATAAGAAGTTCACCTTAAAAAGCATGAGAAAGTATGTCAGGATGCGTTCGCTCGATGAACTCTCTAGATTCCCAAGAACAATCCCTAGGATTTGAAGACCATTGAACTTTCACAAGCGGAACATGCTTATTTCAAAGTCGTTTGACTTCCGAAGCAATAATACGAACAGGATGTTGCTCAAAGGTTAGATTAGGCGAAACTTCAATTTCTCCCACAACACCGGGCTCAAGAATAGAATCGGAATCTCGAAGGCACTTCCGAAGTTGAGAAACGTGAAACACGTCGTGGATAGCAGAAAATTGTGCCGATAATAAAAGGCGATAAGCCACGGAACCAATACGTTCGGTGATAGGAAATGGCCCAATATATCGAGGCGCCAACTTTCTCGATCGACTGAAACGTACAACACCTTTCATAGGTGAAACACGAATAAAAACAGAATCTCCAACAGAAAATTCTAATTTCCTTCTTCGATTATCGGCATAGGATTTTTGTCTACTTTGGGCTTCTTTCATCCTAGGACGAATAAGTTCAATCTTTTCTGTGGAATCACGAATAAAATCTGGACCTAAAACCAGCTTCTCACTGGCCTCAAGCCAACAAGAAGGAGATCGGCATGGCCTTCCATAGAGTGCCTCGAAAGGTGCCATACCAATACTAGATTGGAAGCTATTATTATAGGAAAATTCAACAAGGGAAATATGATCTTCCCAACTTCCACCGAAATCAACCACACAGGAACGAAGAAGATCTTCAAGAGTTTGATTCACACGCTTAGTTTGTCCATCGGACTGGGGATGATAAGCGGTGCTAAAATTAAGCTTCGTTCCTAAAGCTTTTTGAAGACTTTTCAAAAATCCACTAGTAAACAATGGATCACGGTCGCTAATAATAGAAGTAGGAACTCCATGTAATTTAACAATCTCTTTAATAAAGAGTTTGGCAAAAGAGGAACGGTTCGATTAGATTGAACGAGAATAAAATGGGCGGATTTAGTAAGTCTATCAACGATCACCCATAAGCTATCATGACCCGAACGAGCACGGGGAAGGCCGTCAATAAAATCCATGGAAATCTGATCCCACTTCCAAATTGGAATTTCTAAAGGTTGCAATAACCCACCGGGCCTTTGATGCTCGGCCATGATGAGTTGGCAAGTCATGCAACGCTTAACGAAGTTTGCGATGTCAAGTTTCATTCCCTCCCAATAATAAAGTCGCTTCATATCCGCGTACATTTTACTACTACCGGGATGAATGGTAAATTTAGAACGATGGGAATCTTCTAAAATATCTTTGTGAAGATCTCCAATATTTGGCACGATAAGTCTAACAAATTTTCGAATGCCGCCAGGAGAATCGATATCAAAGTCTTTCAAACTTTGAGTATCAATCTTATCCTTAATATTTTGGCCAAGAAGAGCCAATTCAAGATCTAGCCCTTGAGCTTCAAGAATGCGGTCTAAAAGAGAAGGATGATCCTCAAGGCTACACAAAACAAGAGATGAACATAAATCGGAAACACGGTCTCGAATTTCACAAGTGGATAGGATCTCGAGATCGTTCCATTCGGATATCATCATAGAAACAACAGCTGCTTGTTTACGGCTAAGAGCATCGGCGACACGATTACCCTTACTGGGGGTATAAAGAATATCAAGTTCATAAGGAGCAAGGAACTCGAGCCAACGTTGTTGACGCAAATTAAGTTCCTTTTGAGAGAATAAATACTTCAAGGACTTATGATCGGTATAAAGAACAAATTTCTCTCCTAAAAGATAATGACGCCAAATACGAAGAGCAAAAACAATAGCCGCGAGCTCTAAATCATGTGAGGCATACCTAGTCTCGGCAGGCTTCAATTGCCTAGAAGCATAAGCAATAACACGTTCTTTTTGCATAAGAACGGCACCCAAACCAACGCAACTAGCATCGGTATAAACAACGAAATCTTGATTCCCCTCGGGAATAACAAGAATAGGAGCATCAGAGAGGAGTTCTTTTAATTCCTGAAAAGAAGTTTCACATTTGTCCGACCAAATGTTATTAACACCTTTCTTCGTTAAGCTAGTGAGAGGCACGAAAATCTTAGAAAAGCCTTTGATAAAACGGCGGTAATAACCCACCAACCCAAGAAAACTACGAATCTCCGTCACAATCTCTGGTCTATTCCAATCTTGAATCGCTTCAATCTTTGAAGGATCCATGGAAATTCCGGATTCGGATATAATATACCGAGAAACTTCACACGAGATTGCCAAAGTGGCATTTAGAAAACTTTGCTTTTAAATGATTACTCCTAAGAGTTTCCAACACAATCCGAAGATGCTTTTCATGCTCCTTCTCGGTTTTTGAATACACAAGAATATCATCAATAAAGATGAGAACAAACCGGTCGAGGAAATCTTTGAAAACTCGATTCATAAGATCAACGAAATAAACCGGAGCATTCGTTAAACCAAATGGCATAACAAGCCATTCATAAGAACCATAACGAGTACGGAATGAGGTCAAAGGAATATTATCCTCTGCAATACGAAGCTGGTGAAAACTAGTAGCTAAGTCTAATTATGAAAAGACTCTAGCACCACTAAGCTGATCGAATAGATCATCAACCCGAGGTAAGGATGTTTATTTTTGATATTAAGATCTTTAGGCTTGCGGTAGTTAACGCAAAGCCTAAGCGTACCATCGGATTTCTTCACAAAAATAGCCGAAGCTCCCCAAGGCGAGGAACTAGAGCGAATAAATTTCTTCATCTCCAATTTGGATAATTGTTTACGCATCTCCTCGTATTCCTTATTGGACATACGATAAGGAGGACGAGTGATAGGTTGAGCTCCAGGAATGAGATTAATTTTGAACTCAATTGCTCGCTTAGGTGGTAATCCTAAAACGGGCTCAAATATGTCGGAAAATTCATGAACAAAGTGAATAATAGAAATAATATCTTCCTCGTCATCATTATCGTCATCATGAGGATTCAAAGAATAAAAAGATGCAACCAATCTGGAATCCGAATCTTTAAGATTAATAGAAATCTGCTTTACAGATTGAGGATGTTGAAGATGAATAGTCCGCTCAGGACATAGGATATGAGCTTCATAACGGTTAAGCCATTCCATTTCCAAAATCATTCCAAAGCCTAAATAACGCATGACATGCAAATCGGCTAGGAAAGGAAAATCACACAAAATAATCTCGACGTCCTTACACAATAAACTGATTGTTGCGGATCCACCAACCGGATTCGCAATTCTCAAAGAAGTCAATAAACACAAAACATCCAAAGAAAAAGTATCAACAAGTTCTTTTGATATAAAAGAATGGGACACACCCGTATCAAAAAGAACTCGAATAGGATGATCACGAAATAAAATAATGGCATCACGGATAGAATGAGAAATACCTTGACCACGAGATGTGTTGCCAGGGGCATGAGCAACATTTAACTTTCCCTCCTTCCTGCCCTGAAGCTTGGGGCATGAAGATATAACATGACCGGGAACTTTGCAGTAGCGACAAGAGAGAGACTTTGGACACTTGTTCGCGTAATGGTCCTTCGAACCACAATTATAGCATTCCCCACGACCAAAGGAAGAAGTCTTTGCCACTGGGGTTGCTTGCTTCCCTTTCTTATTGGGATAAGGACCTTTGAATTTGTTTGGCCTCCTCTTGTTGTTGAAGTTTGGTTTGGAACCCACCACTTCAACCTCACTTTCCCTATCCGCCTCTTCAAGACGAAGGGCGATATCAATGAGTTGGTCGAAAGAAACTTCTAATTTTAGAAGTAATGGCTTCTTGAGATTTTTATTCAAGCCATAGACGAATCTCTGATTTTTCTTCAATGGGGTGTTGATATATTCAACCCCATATTTGGAGAGAGATTCAAAAGACGCGACATAATCTGCCACGGAAGATTCACCTTGAACAAGGTCAATAAAACACCGGGCCAAAGTTACTTTTTCGGCCTCCGGCACAAATTTCAATTCGAACCCTTCCCGAAATTTTTCCCAAGTGAGATCCGCTTCATTAATCTCAGAAATAAGAAGTTCGTACCAGTCCAATGCTCTTTCTTGGAGCATACTAGAGGCCACCTGAACTCGGTGAAGGTCAATAAGATTCGTGCGAGAAAAGATTCGATCGCATGACCTTAGCCAAGCCTGTACTTCAATAATAGTTTCGAAACCATTGAATGGCTTCCCATCCAAATTAGTGTAATCGCTGCACAAGCGTGCAAACCCAGCCTTTGGATGAGTAGGTTCCGGGTTAGCTCTAGCTGCTTGAGCATTTGTCACTAAATAAAGAAGCTGTTGAGCAGTCATAAAAACTCCATCCTGTGGTGGAGTGCTAGATGGTACGGCACTGGGGCGGCCTGGTCTAGACATTTCTCTTCCTTTAGAAAGAAAGAAGAAGAAGAAGAAGATTATTCACTAATGAATATCAAGCAATCTAGATAGATAAAACAAGGAATCATAAAGAAAATAGGATGAATTGGTACGGAGACTCGAATTAAATCCTAAAGCACGACTCCTAAGAAAGACTTAGGACGATGATCCTTGTTATAATATTCCATATTGTTCTGAGGTTTGGCTCTGATACCAAGCTGTGACGCCCCACCTCTATACCCACGCTAGCCAAGAACATTACGGTGAATGCTGTCAACTAGCACGGAGAATAAGGCTGTTGAGGAGCGACCATCCGTGTAATTGCTTTGTGCGAGCATCGATATGCCAGATAGAATTACGAAATCCGGCATACCGACACAAACTCAAAGCTACTACACAGTGGCTATAGTATATTCGGAAACAAATACAGAAATAAACATAACATAAATCAGTCACAGACAATTCATATCACAAAGGTGGAAATAGATATGAATATTACACTTAGAAGTGTATATCAGAGTAGCGGTCTAAAAAGATCCGCAATATCACAAAAGAATAGTTACTAGAACTACACAAAAGAGTAAGTATACATCATGGAGTCTATATCTCAATTGTATACAATCCAAAAACTACTAATCTAAGTAGTTAACCAAAAGTCAGAGAATTCAATCCCAAGTGAGAACTCAAGCTGAAGCACCTGTAACATCTCGGTCTGACCCGAGTATTATTTAATAAAAAATAATAAACGGATCAGTCTAACTATAAACATCAGATGAAACGATATAGAATAAGAGCTATGACTAAACACATAATAATCACAATGCCAAGCTGTGATATATATATAAGTAATTGAAAATCAACAAGAGATTAATCAATATCACAGAATCTACACAAGAATCAAAGGAAATGTCATACTCTTTATTTCGTTCACCAAACCATAAATATTGACGATTATATCAATGTCAATCACAAAAGTCAATGACACACAAATTCACCAATGCACAAATATTGATAAAACTTATCAATGGAAATCACGAAAATTGGTGAAACACAAATTCCAGAATTCAACGCACGAAATCCAGAAATCACAAAAAGGGGGGAGGCCTATCACAAACGGGAGCATGAAAACTCACCAACATATGTATCACACGAATGAAACGCTATCTCATGGTAGCTAGCCATTAATTTTTGACACACGAACGGCCCGAAGACCATAGGGCGCTACCCCATCAATTTGAGTCGAAACTCCACAAAACGGGGTTTAGTCTTCCTCACAGACAAAGAGACATCGCACATTTGCTAGTCTAAATCACAAAAATAATCATCATGATCATCAAGAAGTGTCAATTACACTAAGCTAGTAAATATATGAGCTTAGCTTCATGTCCCATAACCACTAGCTTAACTTAAATATTTACGAACAAACTGTAGATATCCACTAGAAAATTGTCACAAGAGATTCAATCGAACAAGTCCAAGAATTAACCGACGAAGTAAACGCAAGCGTTTCAAACCACTTGTTTTACTAAGTCGTTTAATTAGATTTCTCATACGAGTGAGGTAAAGGTTCGTATATACTAGTAGATTGGAAAACGGTTTGAGAAAAACGAGCTTTGTAAATAAAATAGTATTGAAATCATTTTGATGAAGAGGTTTTGATATTTAATACTAGTATTAAAACTTTATATTTTTAAAGTGACAAATCACAAAAATGATTTAGAACAATCAATCACCAAAATTCATATTCGAAGACGTGAATAAAATCCAAAGAAATCGATACCAAATCCATCAAAATGGATATTTCTAAAAATCCATAAAAAGAAGTCATCAAAGTCGATAATAGTGATAACAACTAATCGGATCGACAAAAATCGATTAATATTGTAAGTTTTACTCAAAATTAGGCAATTAGGCAAAACTAGGAATTTCCAGACATCTGAGGGGTTGTCCAGACGTCTGGATTTGGTTTTTGGAAATCTCCCAGAAAACCATCCAGACGTCTGAAACCTAAAATCAGACGTCTAACCTTATTCCAGATGTCTGAAACGATAATTCAGACGTCTGAAATTAGGCACTACCTTATTTATTTTTCTTCCGTATTTTATTTTTCTCCAGGTTGCAAAACCAGACGTCTGGCATTGGTCTCCAGACATCTGAAAACCTGGTAAGGGCAAAAATTTGCCTAGGCCATATGGCCAAAACGATGTCGGGAGCGATCGAGCGAGCAACAACGACTAAGGATTCACGTCAAATGACAACCCGGCCTTATAGGCTCTTCGATACACCCCAAATATCGTGATCAAACATCCATAAAACGATTTTCACAAAAATTGGAATATTCACCAATTCAATTCAAATCAAAAGCAAATGAATATGCATAAATGTTAGGAATTTATACCTAACCACAAAGATAGATATATAAAAAGATGTGAGATAAAAATCTCACCTTTGAACCCAAACGATTGAAGAAGAAGCTCGAAAGCAAAGGAGAATCAACCACTCTCCAAATCCAACTCAAGAAGCTTGATTCTAAGCTTTAAAAGAAGAACATTCCCAAAGTTAGGTTTAGGAATTTCTTAAATTGATAAGAGAATGAGTTGGAGAAGAAGAAGAGAAGCTTACCAATGGGTTCTTCTATTAGTTTGGAGCTAAAGTTTGATTTGCAAAAGAAAACTAGGGTTTTGGAGTTTTAATTTCCTCTTCCACTCTCCATTAACATAAAGCTTGCATATAAGGAAATTAGGAATGAATCATGAAGAGGAGAAGGGATTGGTACTGAATACATAAGTGGGATTAATGGGCTCAGCCCAAACCAAAGCCCTAAGCGAAAAAGTAGCAAAATTCTACAATCTCCAAACATATCAAAGTTTACACTCAAAAAGGTCGCAAACAGCATTTTAAACTCAATGGGAGTGGTCCCGAGTCCTAATTCGACCGTATGCAAAAAGGAGCTTTTCGGACTAAATTCCGAGTATGGATAAAATATTTAAATGAAATATTCAAATATAAAAACCAATAAATATGCGGGTTGTTACAGACTCCCCTCCTTAAAGAAATTGCGTCCTCGCAATATTTAAGAAGAAGATATATAGTAACAACCATAAAAGCATATTCAACACAAAAGAAGTTTGAAATAAGAAGTTCACCTTAAAGAGCATGAGAAAGTAAGTCAGGATGCGTGCACTCGATGAACTCTCTAGATTCCCAAGAACAATCCCTAGGATTTGAAGACCATTGAACTTTCACAAGCGGAACATGCTAATTTCGAAGTCGTTTGACTTCCGAAGCAATAATACGAACAGGATGTTGCTCAAAGGTTAGATTAGGCGAAACTTCAATTTCTCCCACAACACCGGGCTCAAGAATAGAATCGGAATCTCGAAGGCACTTCCGAAGTTGAGAAACGTGAAACACGTCATGGGTAGCAGAAAATTGAGCCGGTAATAAAAGGCGATAAGCCACGGAACCAATACGTTCGGTGATAGGAAATGGCCCAATATATCGAGGCGCCAACTTTCCCGATCGACTGAAACGTACAACGCCTTTCATAGGTGAAACACGAATAAAAACAGAATCTCCAACAGAAAATTCTAATTTTCTTCTTCGATTATCGGCATAGGATTTTTGTCTACTTTGGGCTTCTTTCATCCTATGACGAATAAGTTGAATCTTTTCTGTGGAATCGCGAATAAAATCTGGACCTAAAACCAGCTTCTCACGGGCCTCAAGCCAACAAGAAGGAGATCGGCATGGCCTTCCATAGAGTGCCTCGAAAGGTGCCATACCAATATTAGATTGGAAGCTATTATTATAGGAAAATTCAACAATGGAAATATGATCTTCCCAACTTCCACCGAAATCAAGCACACAAGAACGAAGAAGATCTTCAAGAGTTTGATTCACACGCTCAGTTTGTCCATCGGACTGGGGATGATAAGCGGTGCTAAAATCAAGCTTCGTTCCCAAATCTTTTTGAAGACTATTCAAAAATCCACTAGTAAACAATGGATCACGGTCGCTAACAATAGAAGTAGGAACTCCATGTAATTTAATAGTCTCTTTAATAAAGAGTTTGGCCAAAAGAGGAACGGTTCGATTAGATCGAACGGGAATAAAATGGGCGGATTTAGTAAGCCTATCAACGATCACCCATAAGTTATCATGACCCGAACGAGAACGGGGAAGGCCGTCAATAAGCTATTATATAAAGAAATATTTTTTCTAATAATTATAGTATGTTAAGGTAATTGGGTATTATTATTAAAATGAAATAGAAGTACAAAATTTAAGTAATCATATAACCAAATAGAAATTTTGGTAAGGATTAAATATACAAATATGCTAAGCTAAGAATGAGTTCAAACCTGAATTTAAATCCTGGAAAATTCAAAAGAAAATCCAAAGTTGTTGAAACAAGTTCCCCTAATTCAATTTTTCAAGTAAATTATGATGGAATATATGGTGTATTTGATTTCTAGATATGATATTATTGGTTATTATCATAAATTGGTTGTTGTATCTCAATAAAGGATGTTTATTGCAGAATAAACAAACATGGTGCAATATTCATGGAAGTAAAATTATATAAGTTGAATTTATAAATGTGACTGATAAACTGAAAACGAATTTAAATATGAAGCTTTAAATCTAAGCCAGAAGAAGTTTTGGAATTGTTTCAAAGTATTAAAAGTAATGATAAATAATAGTATTCAGAATATTTTTGAATGTAGGAATCTTGTTTTAAGATAAGAGTTGTGAAAATTTCAAAGGAAATTGTTTGAATTGAAAACCAAGAATGGTTTAAAATGGAAAGTATGTCTTGGTGTGTAAATGAAATAAATATGTATATATACATAATATCAAAGTTGATTTGAAATAAAACGGATTTTGAATTTTAGACAAGAAAAATTAAAGTGACCTAGATTATCGCATTAATGGATTGGGAAAGATATCTATATTCGGAAAATAAGAATAAAAGCTGGAAATTCGACTGATAGAAGTCTAAATTATAGGTTTGCAAGACCCAATAGAATCAACTCCAAGTGTGTGATGGCTAAAAGTGAAGAATGGAAGGCAAGACTTAGGGAGCGGAGAGCAGCTACACGTAAGGAACGAGAAGAAGCAATACTAGAGTATGAGAAGCGGGTTAAGGAAAGAGCTGGACCAGGGCCTTATGATAATGTCACATGCTATAGAAGTTACAATAAGGTTCATTACGCAGCTAAGTGCGGTAAAACAAGGAAGGAATTGATGGGTACATTCCAACGGTTTCATTTTGAGATCTTATGCTTTACATGTAATAAGAAAGGACATTTCATAAACCATTGCCTTAAAGTGAGGAAAGGGAAGCGTAAGC
This sequence comes from Allium cepa, assembly GCA_030765085.1. Classification (NCBI taxonomy): domain Eukaryota; kingdom Viridiplantae; phylum Streptophyta; class Magnoliopsida; order Asparagales; family Amaryllidaceae; genus Allium; species Allium cepa. The sequence goes on from CM060931.1 coordinate 378,295,056, forward strand.
CCATAAGACCAATCAATGAGTCGACTATTTTCTATCATTGTACGATGACGGGACACATCGCTAGGAATTGTCCCAAGACACGGAATAAAAGTAAGGTTGTGGAATGTCCTGCGGGAGGCGTGAAGCTCATTTAGACAGAGGAAGGATGGAAACCTTTTGTGATAAATGCTATAAGTGGGGACATCCGGTTGAAAGAGCATGTATGGGCTTTTCCCATTGGAAGGAAGTCCGTACGGAGGTTCTTATAAAGAATGTTAGGGCTCTGTTCTTTTCTAAACCCCTAAGTGGTGGTGAAGGCGTCTAGATTTATGACTTTTGTAATGTTTTTATTATGGATAAACGGATGTAATGTTTGAGCCTACTAGTGTGTAATCTATCAATGTGTGGAATATTTTGTAGAAGTACGATCTAATATAAAATCACTTTTTATTTAATTAAGAATGAAATTGGGATTAATTCAAGGTTGAAATTGAATTGAATTAATTGGAATTGTAATCGAAGGTAAATAAGTTTAAATTCAAATGGAAATTGATTTGAAGTAGAAAGGTAACCAAAGTATTCAAATTGAATTGGAACTCAATCAATTTAAATGAAAGTTGAAATTGAAAATTGATTTGAAGTAGAGATTTGGAACTGAACCAGTTTGACTCGAAATTTTATTTGAGAAAAATGTGTGATCCTCTAATAAAAGTGGAGAGCACACATGAAACTTTTTATATAACACAAAATATGAGGCTGCCAACATGCCTGGCAGGTAACATATCTATGTACAGGTAACAGAATAAAAAAAAGGTACCCCTAAAATGAGCTCCGGCAAAGCCACCGCCCATTACATCTCAATAACGAGCTCCGGCATGGCCACCGCCCAATAATGAGATGTTAGAAATGCCTGTAAAACTGAAAAAATTAAAACTCAAACATACTAGATGATTGCACCATCTAAAAGAAGACTCTATGAATATACCTATGAGAGAAAAAGCTAATCTGGAGAAGCAACTAATCCATAAAGTAGAACTCCACTCTGAAGACTCAATAATGCTGAAGGAAACTCTTGCTGCAGTCAATACTCCTAGAAAAGGTCATCCTGAACACCTGAATGAAGCCGCAAGCTATCCTGCAAACCTGAAAAGAGACACTAGCAACCTATCTAACCCATACCTGAAAACAAAACTAGGAAACACATTAGTAAAAATAACATATATGTATATAAATAGAATTTATATACATATATGCTTGAATAAAATCTGATACGATAATCTAGAACTAAAACTAACAATTCAACAAGAATAGGAAAAAGAACTAAAACAAAGCTAAAAATAACTTTATGATCCTATAATAGGAAGCAAATTATTATACACCGAATTATTATCATTAAAGTTAGAAAAGGTATCAATATAAAAAGTATTAAAGTCAAAATTATTATTGTTTTGTTTGAAAATATTAATATTATTATTAACCTTATTGAGATAATCCTTGAAAAGATTATTTTTGGCTAATTTTTATTTAGGATTAGAGAACCAATTTAAGCAAAGAGAAGAAATTAAAATAATCAATTTATTAACGTTATTATTGTTATTATTAAAAATTCTTTGATTTCTTTCAAACCAAATGTACCAACTTGATATGGTGAATAGAGTATCAAGAAAATATCTATTATCCTTATAAACTTAAATCAAAAAATATTCCAATAGAAAACACAATCAGTAATTCTAGTACTTATATTAAATTCAAAAATATTAAGAGTATTTATAAGAATAAAATAAGTATCCATACAATCATAGTAAATATGTTTAATATCTTCTAAATGTAAATTACAAAAATAACATTTATTATCAATGTTAATATTTTCCTTTTTAAATATTCAATAGTATTTAATTTACCATGAATAATAAGCCATATGTGTAATTTAGATTTTGGAGGGGCGTTAGATTTCCAAATAAACTTGAAACAACTATTAGAAACACCAGAAAAGTTGATAAATCTATAGAAAGAATTAGTGGAATATTTCTTTCTCTTATCCCATTCCCAACTAATATAATAATTATCAATATTATAAAGGTTCAATCTAACAAAAAGCAAATTGAGCTGTCTAAGAGTTGAACCTACTAAAATTCTGTTAAAACTAAAAATCCAAGGAGGGCCATTTTCAGAATTAAAAACTTCAGATACAAATGCATATTTGAAGTTACAAATATCATACAATTCTTTGAACTCATTCCTAAGAGGAGTAGTGGAAATCCAACTATCATGCCAAAAAGATGTATTATTACCTGAGTGAACTATAATATTGACACCTAAGTTAAAAATTTCACTACATTATAAAATAGATATCAAAAAATAAGATTGCTTATGAGAAACCGAAGGACTAATATGATAGAGATTATAGCTACCATTGTAATAATATTTAGAAATAATCTCCTTCCAAGTGGCATTAACATTGGTATCTATGAATTTCCATAACCATTTACCTAGAAGAGCCAAATTCATATTACGTAAATTAATGACTCCTAAACCACCATCCTTTTGGGATTTACAAATAGTATCCAAATTAACTAAACATTTGATGCAACTATTAGGATTATCACCACTCCAAAGGTAATCTCTTCTAATTTTATCTATTTTATCAATCACCAAATCTGGAAAAAGATGCATGGACATCCAATAAATTGGGAGAGCTGATAAAACAGAATTAATTAAAACCAGTCTACCAGCTCTAGAAAGAAATCTCGCATTCCAGTTAGAAATCCTATTTTTAATTTTATCAATGATTATTAACTAATCATCATGCTTAAGTTTTGAAGGTCTACAAAACCAAGATAATCAAAAGGAGAATTCATAGTTTTACAATTTAAAGTATTTGCAACTAAACTTTCAACTTTTTCAAAATCGTTTAAAACTAAAAAAGAACTTTTATCAAAATTTATTTTTAAACCCGATAAAAGCTCAAAACTATAAAGAATAAACATAAGAGCAATAATGTGTCTAGGAAGATGAGAGGAAAAAAAGCAAAGTATCATTTGCAAATTGAAGGACTGACAAACCATTACTTGAAATATCATTACCAATATTACCCAGAATATTATTGTTAACAGCATTTTTAATAATCTTAGAAAAAACGTCAGCCGCTAAGTTAAACAGAAGGGACGATAAAGGGTCCCCCGCCTTAAACCTCCCTTAGATTGGATTTTATTACCTAAAATACAATTTAACATAATTCAAGAGTTACCAGTTTTAAGCAAGATCATGATCCAGTTAATCCATCTATTACTAAAGCCATTGGCATGAACAATATCTATAAGAAAATCCCAATCAACCGAATCAAAAGCCATAGCAAAGTCTAATTTTAAAGTGGCGCAAGTAATATTATTCTTACAACAGTGATTAATGTATTCCTCAACAACAGCAACACCATTTGTGATATTTCTACCTTTTATGAAGGCTGATTGAGAACAATCAATTAGATCATTCATTCTTAAACTAATTCTATTAGCTAAAACTTTAGAAATAATTTTAACTGAGCAATTAATCAAAGAAATAGGTCGAAAATCTTTTAAAGTATTAGCACCTACTTTTTTGTGTAATAAAATAACATTAGCAAAATTAAATCTACCTAATTGGAGGTTTCTATTATAAAATTCATTAAACATACTAATTAAATCTAATTTTAAAACATCCCAAAAAGTTTTATAAAAGAAAATAGGAAATCCGTCCGGACCCGGGAATTTATCGCACGGTAAATCCAAAATGGCTCTTCGGATTTCCACTTTGGTAAATGGAACATCTAATTCAGAAAGATTAGTATTAGAGACAGTCGGATAAAGATCAATCCATCTAACACTAATTCTATTCTTATTTTTATTGCCAAAAATACCTTTATAATAATCTGTGAAAGCCTTATTGAGATCACATTGATCAACTTATTCCACATTATTAACTAAAATATAATTAATTGTATTACTACATTTTCTATTGTTAGCCATATTATGAAAAAAATTGGTATTATTATCACATTCATTGATCCACTGAATTTTCGAACTTTGTTTCCACATAACTTCCTCTTTTTCAAGAATAGAATTAAGTTCATCTTTTAAATTATTAAGAACATTTCGCTCACCTAAAATTAAATGTCTAATTTCTTCTATCTTATTTAGCGTAAGCATCTCATTAAAAATATTTTCTTTTTTAATCTTAATATTACCAAAAACATTTTTATTCCAATTTTTTAGAAAGATCTTAAGATTCCTAAGTTTGAATACAAAAGCTTTAGCGGAATTATCACTATACTTAACACTATAAAAACTCATAGACAACCATTTATTGATAATTAAATTTGAAAAACATGGTTCTAGAAGCCACATTTTTTCAAATTTAAAAGATTTACTAAAAATGTTATGGTGATCGCAAGTAAGGATAATGGGACAATGGTCTGAAAGTGTAAAAGACAAACCTGACACTCTACAGATAGGAAATTTATCCTCTATTTCATCGCTAACGAAAAATCTATCTAAGAGAGCCAAGGAGGGAGACTCCCTATTATTACTCCAAGTAAAAACTCTATTGGATAGAGGAATTTCAGTCAAATTAGAATGAATAATAAAATTGATCAAACTCCTCCATGGCAGAATAATCTCCCTCTCGAGGAGAACGCTCCCCAATAAAATGAGTAAAATTAAAATCACCCCCAAAAGTCCAAGATCCGGGAGCAAAATATCTAAACTCTAGGCATTCATTCCAAAGAATCCGTCTATCTATTTTAAAGTTTGGCCCATAAACATTAGAAATATTCAAAAAAGAATTATCAATTAGATTAATTAAAATTACGTGAAAAGAGAACTGTTTGTGAATACACTGAAGTAATTTAAAAAGATTATCTCTCCAACCAATCATTAAACCCCTAGAAGAGCCCACAGAAGGTAAAAAAACCCATTTTCTAAAATGAAAGCCTCCAAGTCTTCTAAAAAACAAAAATCAGGACACTCAATTTTAGTCTCTTGTAGGAGAGCAATGTCAATAGAATAGTGTTTAAAAAAGATTCTAACTTTATCACATTTATTTAAGTCATTCAGACCTCTAATGTTCCAACTAATGGTTCTCATAAACCCATAGATCTAGCCCTATCAAGTTCCTTACCTCTAATAAACTCGCGATCTAACTCAATATCAGAGTAAATAAAAGCAGTGCCACTGGCTAAGTGACTGAGTTCAAAAGCTGACAAATCACTTAGAGCATGAGATGAATAAGAGCTACCCAAATCAAATGCATACCTGAGCCCGATTCCGTAACACCGCTCACGGTGTTCGAACCAGGAAACTCACCCAAAGACTGAGAACTACTGCCTCGAATCCTGACACTATGACGAATCGTCCCGCTAGAAGCTGAAAACTTTCTTCGTCTACCTCTCTTCGAAGAATTAAAGAAAGGCACTAAATCACTACCAGGACCAGATGAGAGATGCTTAGTTTTCCAATCCAAACCACTAGCTACAACAGTATCAACAAAACCCAAAGGAGCCACAACCAGATTGTCATTCCCGCCTAAATGCTCAATAGAGGATACTGATATATCTTTACCAATATCACAAGCATCACTACCAATAAAGGAGTTAGGAGCAGCATGATCATCTTGACAACTCACCACTACTTGAATAATCCTATTCAGAGAAGAAATAGAAGAAATATTATCAACAACAACAGCCTATACCCATGCATCATGCATAACAGAATTAGTGTGCATATCTTCAAAAGTGGAATTTGAACATATTTAAGAACTTGTCATCAACAATGTACTCAGAGTCAATAGCCTTCTCAACCTCTTTATGATGTTTCGATGAAAGAAACCAATCACGAAAATCAACAGACTCATAACTATCAGAAGAAGCAGAAACATCAGGTTCTGTTAGAACCTCCAATTCATCCATCAACACATTGTTGTTTAACCAGGATTCCAACTGCATGATTTGATCGAATCGATCTAATTCAAGTGGCAGATTAACTGTTGATAAAGATGACCACAAGTCTTTACCCAGAGAAGAAACCTGATCCACCTCTAAATGAATATCCTTTTTAACCTTAATCAAATTAATTCGATGATCCGGGTCTTGATCAAACAAGAATTCGCTAACAAAAAAGAAATTCTTAAGACTGTCACCTTGACTGCCTCTATCATTTACAACCGATATATCATTACAAATAGTCTCTGTCAAAAGATTATCCAACAAACAGTCAGATAAGGAGTGAGAATACTTATCTCTATCCACTGCTCCATCAACAAGCTCAATTGAAAAGGCAGAATCTAGATACTCGAAGTTTTTTCAGTAGATATCATGAAGTTTTCCAATTTTCTGTTGTGAATATAACTTTTTTTGGACTTAACTTGAGTAAAATTATCTTTCAACTCGAATCCAGATTTTGTAGAAGACAATTGAAGAGCAACAACGACTAGATCGAATAACAATGGGTCAAAACTTGAATAATCCTCATGACTGACAGAGTCAGGAAGATCGCTTCCTGCAAAAGATTATCCATTTTCGAAGTATTAGAACGCGGAACAGTCTTGCCAAAATATAATTCAGAATCCTCAAATTTATTCTGATGGCCTTTACCAATGTTCGGCTCATTAACAAAATTGAAATGATACAACAAATCCTCTATATACTTGATGCCTTCATAACGATTTTGCCAAAGAAGATCAATGAGAATCCCCTTCAATAAAATACACTTTAAGACGAATTGGAATCTGTGCTCAACCAAAGGATCAGAAGAAACAGATTCTTGCGATCTAGATGAACAAGCATTTTTGATGTGCCCTGATTTGCCGCAAGCAAAGTAGATAATAGGATTGCGACATTGAGAGGCCAAGTGATTATATCCACCACATCTAAACCAAAAAATCTTGCCTTTTCTTAAATCAATCCAGTTCTTTTTATTCGGAACTTGCGAAGAAGAACTTGGGAAACGCTAAGAAGGCATACCATTTCTCACTACTTGAGCATAGGATCGATGAAGAGGAGATTTACGATGAAAATGATCTGGAAAGAGGGAAGACGACGTATGATGCGAGGAAGAAGAATCACGAAAGTTAGATGCAGACAACATGGCCGTAATTTTTCTTTACTGGCTCGAAAATTATTTTCAAATAAACTATTTTAATATAAACTGTCTAAAATCAACTTTCTTAAATATTCATATTATTGTGGATTTTCCAAGCTAATTACTATACAAATCTTTCATTTTAAAACTCAAGCTACCTTATATGAACTACAAAATCCCTGAATATGATAAGCCTCAAAGAAAATAAATAATAAACTCCACCATTAAATTAAGATAAAATACGTATAAATAAAACTCCATCATTGGAATTCAAGGTAGGATATATTTGTATATGAAAAGAAATACATACGAGCTTTGGATGTTTAATATATATAAGTACGTGAGTGGATACGTATGTGTATATATGATGAGAAATATAAAACAAATATTAAATAGTGAAATGTAAACATATATGTGTATACAACTTTATATAAGGAAATGACAATATGTATAAATGCAAGTAAAATAGGATAAAAATTCATATGCATAATTATATATACATAACTATATGTATAAGTATATATATATATATAATAGTAAGTATATATATAATAGTAAACGTGAAGAATATAAATACATGTGTAATTAAGTACAAACATAAATGTACATGGAAATTTAAAAATAAGAAATACATACATACATGTTCAAATCAAATAAGAAATGTGCAGATAAGTATGAAAATATGTATATGTCAATGATACAAACATGTGAGTAAATGAATATGTTATGCATATAAGATCTATATATATGTAAATGCGGGTTAAAGGATTCATGATGGAGAATAGAATAAATATGTACATATACATAAGCTTGGTGATAATTAAAAATATACTAGTAAATAAGTAAGATATATGCATATATGCCTACATGAAGAAATGTGTATAGAGATGTATGTTTACAGGTTGTAAAAACAATGAGATGTCAAGGCATATGAAATGTTTGCAAACAAAAAGGGAGACAACATCAACTCAAGCATACAAATTTCAACTCATGCAAACAAAACCTTAAATCAAATCTTCTATGAAATCAAATTAGGTCTTATATTTAAATCAAGTTAAAACAAACTCTGACAAAAAAAAAATATTTTTCTCTGTTTTCCTAGAACGAAAATGATAAAGGTATTTTCAGTTTATTTGTTAAACTTTACATAAATGAACATATTATAGGAAACAGAGAAAAATATATAGATAGACAAGATTTTAAATGTACAGTAAGAGATCAAACAATTTATTATTCCAATTTAATGGTTTATATATATATATATATATATATATATATATTTACAGTAAAGAAGAGTATAATATAAATGTAGATGTATATACACATGCCTATGTTGACTGTCGGTAAACAGAAGAAAAAAAAGAGGTTTTAAAAATATAGGAATTTTAAAATGTTTTGAAGAATTTATATAAAGTTTGATTTCGAAATCTCTATGGATTTTTTCGGTGTTTATGCAGTTCAAAAGGAAATAAAATTTACATAAACACATTGTAATCCTTCTGTTTAATAAAAAAAGTAAAAATTTAGATTTTTGGTTTTTATCAATGAATGAGGTTTTCAAAAGGTAAATTTAAACTAGTTAAGACAGTTAAAAAATTTTGAGTTAAATTTTGTAGGAAGTAGAGAAAAATAAAATAGAAAAATAGAAAAATTAAAATCTCGATAGCTTATAAAGTAAATAATGACTTCATGCGAGGTTCAAAAGTTTAACGGAATCAGTCGTGTGAAGTTTGGAGCTACGGGGTCATAAGCAAGAGGATTTAAAGTAGATCGGATTTCAAATTAAAAATCAAAGGTGAGAATCACTCACCCATTCGGATTACCATTTAAATTTAAATTATTGGATGTTGACTGGATTAATAGATCTATAATTGTCTATCGTATGATTACATATTATATATATATATATATATATATATATATATATATATATATATTGGAGTGATTGATATTCTCGCATTATATAGCGGATGACACCTTATGCGCCCTGCACAATAGCGGATGACCCTTTATACCGCGATATCCCTCGCAAAGTGGAATTGGTATTTCTATATTGTGATAACATCTATGGATTCAGGGAAAACATGTTAGAGGGATCCAACTAGATTCCTCAAAATTGTTGAATTTATTTTCGTATTCAATTTTTTGAAATGTTGAATAATCTGTGATATTATGTTAAAAAAATTAATTTATTTGATGTTAATATATTGCCGGATATATAGTGGATTTTAAAAATATAAATATTGAATTTTTAAAAGAAAATAAAAAGGTAAAATTTAAGGTAAGAAATTTATAATAAAGATGGATAAATTCAAAATGGAAAGAATCTGGAAAAAGTAAACAGTTTTATTTTTAAATCCTATTTAATAATTTTTGGAATATGGAAAAGAATAGATTTTTTGGATAAATGTGAATTAAAGGATCTTAAAAAGTAAGGACTTAAGCAATATTGATTTTAAGTACAAAGAATTTATTTTTAAATTTGAGTTCTAAATGGGCTAGGAAAAACTAAAGGGGAAGTTTGGAATAAAGTGTGAGATTGATATTTAAGATTTAAATAAGGTTTTAAATCATAATAAACGAGTAAAAATGGAATAAATAAATGCCTAATTAAATTTGGGTAAATCAAAATATATTTTTAAATGGAATTAATTCAGAGAATCGATTGGGAAATCGATTAAGTGTTTTGGAAACTGTGATTTAAAAGAAAATGAGGGTATGGAAATTATTAGCTGGGTTTATAAAGCGAATATTTATTAGTGGATATATTTGAAAATATAAATTCAAGGTGGGAATTTATAAGGAGATAATAATTTGTTTTAAAAATAAATAGTGGTTTTATGTTTAAAAGTGTGGGAAAGGAAAGACGTAAATTAACCTGGAAATAAATCGAGAAGGATTTACAAATGATTAGGCGGCTATATTGGAATGGAAAGTGTAATTTCCTGAAAAGCTAAGTGTATTTTCAAAGAAAGATTTCTAGTACAAGTTAAAACGTTTTAAAGTGTTTTAAAAAGAATGTTTATAGGAAATTATTATTTAACGGTTTTAAGGTTTTAAAGTAAATATGTATTAAGTAACTACAGAAGTTAATTGTTTGTAAAAATTGAAGTGATATTATGATTAAAGGAAAATTATTAAATATTTATATTTTATATAATAGCTTTATTTTAAAAGTAGTTTGGCTAAAGTTTTATTTGAGAAATTATTATAAAATTTCATAACTAGTATTTTAAATAAAGTGCTTTAAGTAGTTTTATTTTTTTTAAATGTTTAAGTGTATATTTTGGGGAAAATGATTTAAATTTTTTAAAATCTAAATTATTAAGACTTGGTGCTTTTTAGTGGAAACAAAATAATTAGTTGAATGATTATTTAATTTTATAGTTAAATAACCGACTATCAATATTGACCAACGCGTTGATCGTTTTGAAGTGACCAGGATCGGGTTTAATTATCCGAAACTACTTAGATCCGGTTTAAACGTTTGCGAATGAAGACCGTGAAGATGATGAAGACGGTGATTCGGTTTGTCCAGACCCAGAGCAACTTGTATGGATGAATGCTATTAGATCATCGTCATTGGAGGACGATGAGCATTCTAAGTGAAATGTGTTCTAAAAAGGTAACGCCTAGCCTCAGGCCTCATCAACCGGGAATGGCTAAAACAGGGAAGGTGCAGCAATGCTAAGTGGGTAGCACCCAAGTAGGGTAAGGTCGTCCCTGTCTAGATGTTCCTTTTTGATCTCGGCATAGTGGGAGGTTGCTGATCCCAACCGTAGGGCGATCTTATTAGGACTACCTAGTAAGGGGTAGCTCCGGTCTTGTGTTGCAGAGGATCTGGAGTGGTCATCGGTACGCTGATCTAGGCCAGGTACTATGACAGGCGGTACCCCAGTGGCCCTGCCATTGTATGGAATCCAATCTCTAATAAGTGCCCGTACAGTTTTCATTGTGGCCAACTATTGCTGGAACGTGAGATGCAAGCATTTGAGCTAGATTCTATTTTACTTTCTATAGACACTATTATAATATCAGATGGATCTGATAAAAATGTTTTGGTTATCATAAGGCAAAAACCCGACATGTTTATATGTGGCATGGTCTTACGAGATACCTTTTATTTCAAAGGATTATAAAAACTTTAATAATCCAAATTGAGTGTGTTTTCTCACTCTGGTTTTCCAGACTGACTCGGGTGTTATTTTATTATAATGCTTTGTCAGATCGAGTATTACAAATACAGGATAGGATGCTGTGGAGTTTAGGAGACGAGCGAGATGACGAGACATATATCATGTATCTGACTTATATTCCGCTGTGTATGGTAAGCTGTATAGTCAGCTTTTGCAAGGACAAGTTATAATAACTGTCCAGTATTGTGTTATTGTTTGGTATTATACTCTAATGATGTAATGTATAAAACAGCAATAGTTCCTTCTGTATAAAGATCAGTTGTTATCTATTATATATTGTTCCATTGCGATTGTGAGATTCTGATGTTGTTTTCTATTTCTTCTTCTACCTCTTTCTTCTTTAGCCCTAATGGTTCATATTTTCGTCCAATTTGAGTTGAAATGATGGAGAATATTGTTGACTCAAAGGGGCACGAGTTTGTGGGGATTACTCATTAGAGATAGGATCAATAGCATCCGAGAATGAGTTTGAGTGTATTAGTAGATATGAGCGTGTATTTGGTAGTGAATATAAAATGTTTTATATTGTGTTGATTGGTTTGTTAAGTGGCTTATGGATTCTGATCAATAACAGTAATTAACGTTATTGATAGGGATCTCTAAACACTTTTACAGAACAATTCGACACAATATTGTTTTAAATAGGATGAATGAAATAATTTTACCCAAATTATTTTCATATATGAAAGAAATATTTTTTCATAAATTGTTATAATTAGATATGGTTTGCTTGGTTGTTAGGAAGTGGTAACATTAAATTATTATCATTGTTGTGTGGATATTGAATAAGGAATTAAAATTATAACCAAATGATAAGGAAATTAACTCAGATAACAAAATGGAATTTTGTAAATGTGAATTATAAATGTGATTTATAATGAGATAAAATTCCAGAGAGATATTTGAATATAGGTTGAAAGGATTTGAAATTTGAAAATTGAAATTTTTTTAATTTCCTTTGGGTTTGAAAATAGTTTTCAAGGGCTTTGGAGGAATAATGGAGATATTATTCAAAAATATTTTTGAATTAAATATGAAATCTGGTGGGATTTGAAATTTAAAAATGTTTGAAATGTTTAAAAGAGATAAAAGCACTGAACTCTTTTCGGACGCTGGAAAATAACTCCGATGATGATCGCGACATCATCGGTGTTCATTCTCGAGTTTCCAAGGGAGGAATTGCTGCCTAAATGTTTTGAATTGGTATTTGTTTGCAAAAGTTGGGTTTTTTTTTAAATGCAAAGAAATAATTTGGTATACCAAAGGATTTTGAATGTAATTGATTTCAAAAATGATTTTGGGAAACTTAAGTGATTGTTTAAACACTGGAATATTATTTAAATTTTTATGGAATAATAAATTGGTTTGAAAACTTATAAAAAATTGAAATTCGTTAAAATAAAATTTAACCTAAGAAGAGTTAAATTAAAGTAAGTGTGAAAACGAAACAAGTTAGAAAAGCAAACCAATCCAATGAAGTAAATTAAAGAGATTAAGTAAAGGAATTCATTTTAAAGGGAATTTAATTCAGCAAATCAATTTGAAAATTTACTAAGTGTTTTGAAAATAGTGATTAAAAGGAGAATGAGACTATAGGATTTATGAAAGGGATTTATAAATAAAGTGAATATTTATCAGTAGATAATTTGGAAATATAAATTTACGGTGGGAATTTATAAAGAAAGGGTATTTTGTTCTAGAAATAAAAAGAGAGTTTTATTTTTAAAAGCGTGGAAAAGAAAATTTATGGGATTAAGACGTCAATTAAATTGGGATAAATCGAGAAGGATTTATAAATGATTAGATGTGCTATATTGAAATGAAAAGTGTATTTTCTTGAAAAGCCAAGTATAATTTCCAAAGGATATTTTGAAGTATAAATTAGAAGTTTTAAAGGTGGTTTTGAAAGAATGAATTAGAAAAATTATTATTTAGTTATTTTAAAATTGTTTAAATATTTATTTATTTAAGTTAATTTTAGCAGTTAATTATTTTTAAAGGTTAAATTAGTATTATGATTTAAAGGATAATTATTAACTATTTATATTATGTATAATAGTTTTATTTTAAAGTAGTTTTGGCTAAAGTTTTACTTGGGAAATTATTATAAAATTTCATAACTAGTATTTTAAATAAAGCATTTTATGAAGTTTATTTTTAAATGTTTTAAGTTTATTTTTGGATAAAGTGATTTAATTTGTTTAAAAGCTAAATTTTAAAGGACTTGGTACTTTTTGATTGAAATAAAATTGGTTGAATGGTTGTTTAAATTTGATAGTTAAATAACCAACTATCAATTTTTGCCAATGCGTTGATCCTTTCGAAGACACCGTGATTGGGTTTAACTATTCGAAAATCACTTCGATCCAGTTTGAACGTTCGTGAATGAAGACCGTGAAGATGATGAAGACAAAAATTCGATTTGTCCAGACCCAGGGCAACTTATATGGATGAATCCTATCAGACCATCGTCAGGAGGACGAATAACATTCTAAGTGAAATGTGTTCTAAAAAGGTAACGCATAACCTCAAGCCTCATAAACCGCGAATGGCTAAAACTGGGGAGGTGCAGTAAGGCTAAGTGGGAAGCACCCAAGTATGATAAGGTCATCCCTGTCTAGATTCCCTTTTGATCTCGGCTTAGTGGGCGGTTGCTGATCCAAACTGGGGGGTAATCTTATACGGACTATCTAATAAGGGGTAGCTCCGGTCTTTTGTAATCAGGATTGGTCCTCGGTACTCTGATCTAGGCCAGGTACTGTGACGGACGATACCCTAGTAGCCCTACCATTGTATGGAATCCAATCTCCAATAAGCGCCTATACGGTTTTGATTGTGTCCAACTATTGCTGGAACGTGAGATGCAAGCATTTCAAGTAGATTCTACTTTACTTTCTATAGACACTTCTATAAAATCAGACGGATTTGATAAAAATGGTTTAGGTTATCGTAAGGTAAAAACCCAACATATTTATTTGTGGCGTGGTCTTACGAGATACCTTTGATTTCAAAAGGATTTTTGAAAACTTTAATAATCCAATTAAGTGTGTTTTCTCACCGTTGTTTTCCAAATTGACTCGGGTGTTATTTTATTATAATGCTTGGGTCAAACTGAGTATTACAGATACATGATAGGATGCTGTGAAGCTCAGGAGATGAGCTAGATGGTGAGACGTACCATGCGTACTTGATGCATATTCCGCCGTATATGATATGATGTATAGTCAGCTTTTGTGAGGACAAGTTATTATAACTGTCCGGTATTGTGCTAGTGTTTGGTTGTGTACTCTGATGATTGTAAGGATTATATAGTAACAGATTCTTTTGTATAAAAATCTGTTGTTATATATTATATTTTGTTCTGCTGCGATTGAGATTCTGATGTTGCTTTCTATTTCTTCTTCTACCTCTTTCTTCTTTAACCCTAATGGTTTGTATTTAGGTCCAATTTGAGTTGAACTGAGAGAGAATATTATAAACTCATAGGGGTATAGAACTGTGGGTCGTTTCACTTACTTTATTTCAAAATTCTCTTTTTATTTTTCCCAACTTATAAAACTTAACTTATTAAATTCAATAATTTAATTATCCAATAAATATTGATATTTCAAATTCAAGTTAAAAATTAACATTTAAATATTTAAAGTCAATTAAATATTCCAATTTCAAATATCTAAAATTTCGGGTCGTCGCATAAATAAATCATAAAATCACAAAGACAAAGTAATATAACAATAAGCAGCGGAATAGATAAATAGTAGTTCATGTAGCTACTCTATAAACATCAGAGTTTAAAGTAAAATAAAACAGACGTCTTAAATGCATAGAAGTTACTAATACAAATGCCAATGACAAGTCTGAACAAAACAACTGGAATAAGCTGAAGTAACTCGAAAGATGAATAGACAAAGGTCGATCTTCAAGAAAAAACCAAACTCCAAAGGTGATTCACAATTGCTATAACACTCAGCCTGACCTGAGCATAAAGCAAAACACAATGCACTCGAGTCAAGATTAACATTCTTATACCAGTAAATTAACTCAAGTGAAATGTCAACTGAAATACAAGTAACTTAAAGGATGTTTGGGATATCCATCCTCTATGGACCCATGGAACAATATACTATGTAATAATATATGCTATTATAATATGTCTATCAGTAAAGTAAGGTATTAAAATAGAGTTATGGCGTTACTCATATCCCCCTTAACACATTTTGTATAATGTCGTAGTCTATACAGTACAGTAAACTCCACCTACATGTGGGCTATCTGGGAGCACTCCATTGGTACGACAGAAAACAAACTCATATAAGGCGTGATAATGCATGTGACAAGGCATGCTAGGCAATGCCAAAGTAGAAATACCGTTTGCACTCTCGGACTGGTAGTAACGCATAGCAGCTACTATCGCCCACCTCTAGACACGCTCACAAATCGAAGGTGCACTCAATCGAATGACAAAAGCACCCCAATGGTATAACGACCCGACTTCCAAATACCAAGAAGTCGCATCATTAATAAGAAAGAAAGGGACAGAAAAGAGAAAGAAAGAGAAGAAGAAGAAACAATACATCAGAATCTAAACAGCGGAACGAATAAATTATATTAATAACAAAAAATATTACATAGTTTACAACAACTATCAGAGTACACAGATAATACAACACATACTTGACAGTTATAAACACCTGTCCGGTATTTACAACATAATACAATTCAGAGACAACACAAAACACACAGCGGAATACTATATATCTAACGCAGAAGCCTCCTGCTCCATTGCTCCTCCAATATTCGTCAAAGCTAACCTGAATCCCTTGGCTACTCGTAAAAATTTGAGTACCCAAGAGTTTATGAAAAACAAACATAAACTCCAGGTCATACATGGGTCTGGTGTGAGTAACAGGTTAAAGTTGCTTAACTTTCAATAACCTTTTGAAAAGAAAGGTATCACGTAAGACTTCCCACACATAAACATGGAAAAGTTTTTACCTTACGCTAACCAAAACATTTGATAGGAAATCCAGTGATATTATAATTGGTCTGGGGTTTTCAAGTAAAATACAGAAATAGCTGGAATGCTTACATCTCACGTTCCAACATAGTTGGGCACAACTAATACGTACGCACTTATTGGATTTTGGATTCCATCAATGGCAGGGCTACTAGGGTACCACCCGTCACAGTACGTGGCCTAGATCAACGTACCGAGGAGTACGCCCGCTCACCTACAACACAAGGCCGGAACCATTCCTTACTGAACAGTTCCGAACAAGACAACCCCGCAGTTAGTGTGCAATTCCAACCGCCTACACAGCCGAATAAAAAGGGACCTCTAGACAGGGGGAAATCTTGCTCTCCAGTGGGGGCTACCCACGAAGCCTTGCTGCACCTCCCATGTTTTATCCATTCCCGGTTGATGAGGCTTGAGGCTGCGATTACCATTAGAGAACACATCTCTTAGAATGCTCATCGTCCACCTGATGATGTTCTGAGAGCATTCAATCCATAAAAGTTCGTTCCAGGTTCGAACGAAACCGAAGGCATTATCTCGTTACACTCGTTTTGGAATCAGCCTCAGAGTTAACGACGATAGCCCTTGCACTCTGAATCTCCATCTCGAGCCTGTCAGTACTATTTCCGTCAAACTCATCATGGAATCACCCCTAGAGTTATACTGACTAATAGTCCTTGCACCTCGAGTCTTCACTCTTCACATAAGATTCACGATCTATCGTTAATTTAGATCGATGTGGTTTTCGGATATCCAAATATGGAAACCCGATCCCGGTCTCATTGAAATCTAAAGCGTGTCTTTTAGGTCCAAGTTGTTTTAAAGTTTAAAACAATTCAATTACATTATCTATATACACACAGATGGATAATTCACATATTCACAATAGATAATCATCACCACAGATAATCCATATTATCATTATCAAAGATAATCAATATCATCATCACAATGCAACCAATGCATCCATATCACTCAACATTACTGATCTCATAGCTAATATTCCAAAACATTCGAGGCAACTATATCATCCATTCATAAGCAATGGCCTATAATCATACCATCTATAATTAATTTAAAATGAATAAAATTAATTGCATCATCTCTAATTAGTTTAAAATGAATTAAATTAATTACTTACATCAATATAATCTCCCTTACATCATCATTAATTAATTACAATTTAATTAATTAACTAACCTCTAATTTATCATCTTAATTAATCAACCTTGATTAATTATACTTCAATTAATTTCACAACATTAATTATTCTAAACCAAATACTGTAATTAACCTTTAATTACTTCATTAATTAATTAACTATAATTAATTACATTTAACCTTAATTAACTACAATTAATTAATTACACCTAATCACTTATTATTGATCAATTAATATTAATTAATCAATCTTAATTACATCATTATATTAATTAATGATCCTTAATTATATTTAATTAATTACGCAATTAAATTAATTACTTTCAGTAATTAATCTCACTTAAACCATAATTATTAATCACCTTTGATTAGTCTCATTCTGTAATTAACTATCTTAATTACTTATCAAATTAATTACCCCTGAATTAATTCCTTTAATTAATCCCTTGATTAATTATGCATAATAATTTAATCCAAATTACATTCACAATCCAAACATCATCTACTAATTACATCCAGTAATTATCTTTAATTACTTCACTGAGTAATTCTACTTTATTAATTCCATCAAGTAATTATCCAATGATTAAAATTAATTAATTAATTTAAACCAACCTCAATTAACCACATTAATTACATTAAGTAATTAATGTCTTAATTACTTTCATTTAGTAATTAACTTAAACAAATTTCACAATTTATTATCATTAATTAATCAATCTAATTAATTATTAAAAATTAATCATATTAATTTATTACTAAATAAACCTCAGTTAATGACCATCATTAACTATTATTAATTCTTTAATTATTTTTCTTTAATCACTTCTTAATTAACTCTAATTTAAATTAATATAAATTATTAATTATAAATTAAGTAAATATGTCATTCCTTCATTGTCTTATTTATTAAATTATTTTAACATCTTAATCATTTCTAAGATAATCCATTCCTTATTAATAATTTTATTAATATTAAAGTGTACTTAGAACATTGCATTTTAAAATTTAAATTCAAATTCCATTTTGAATCTAAAATCAAAATGATATTTTTTCAAGCATTAACCAATTTAAATTCCGTTTATATTCTTTTTAAAATAAATGTAAATAACATTTATTACTTATAATTAAAACTTATATAAGATAAGTCTTAATTTACTTAATTTAATTAAAAATTAATTTTTAAGTAACATTAATATTTAAATTATAAATTCAAGTTAACAAATCATTTGACTTCTTTTATAAACCTTTATAATGACTTTATTCAAAAGGAAAATCAAACTAAAATATTTGTTTTGAAAACAATTTACTTCTAATAAACAATTTAAATTAAACTTGTTTGAAAACATTCAAATTTTAAAACTTATTCAAATATCCAGATTTTAAATTCAATACATTTGATCCCATTCCTTATTTAAGTCATTTGAATTTAAACTTGAATTAAACTTTTTGATTTAAACCTTGATTTTAAAATTCTTTATTTAAAATACAAATTCGTTTTTAAAAACCTGAAGATTTCAAAGGCCTAAAGAAAACAGAACTTAAAATTGAAATTCAAACTGCTGTTTAAAATTAGCTTTCTGATTTCAAAATGAAATCTAATTTTCAGAAAACCGCCAGGTTTTATATTTATTTTATTTTATTTTAAAACTGAAATCCACTTTCAAGTTTTAAAAACCTATAAGATTTCAAACTCTATGAAACTATAATACATTCTACAGATTTAAACTTATTTAAATCTTACCAATACAACTTATTCATTTTAAATTTAATTTAAATTTAAAACCTTCAGACAGTTTTTTTTACAGAAAACTATAATATTACAAATTACCCGAGCCAACATAATAATGCTTCGAGTCATCAGACCCACTTCTTCGGGCAAACACAGCAACCACTCGAATATTACTTCGATTTCAAAACTCTGCAGTACCCAGTTCATCAAAACTCAAAAAATTTGCACGGTGCACGTGCACCGTGCCTCCAGTCACCATCACCCACCTTCGGCGACTTCCAATCGTCGACAACCAACCCTACGATCAACCTCCACCCTCAGATTCTCCTTCCAAAACACAAAATCGAATTCGAGTTGCCTTGCTCAAAACCTGGAATAGCAGAAAAAGGTTTCACCCCCAAACCTGTAACACGCCTCACCCTCCACCTTCTGACCACCGAAATGGCAGCGACTCCGGCCACGAGTTCATCCACCATCATACTATCGTCCCCTAAAATTTCATTCAACTCGATCATCTCCTCATGTAGAACTGACCAAAACAATCTACCTAGCTAAAACTAGGTGTAACGATCTGACTTCCAAACTCCAGGAAGTCGCATCGTTAAGAAGAAAGAAAGGGATAGAAAAGAGAAAAGATAGAAAAGAAAGAAACAGACAACATCAGAATCTCACAGCGGAAAAAATAAATTATATTATATCACATAAAACTTTACATAGTATCATATACATCAGAGTTATACAGCTAATACAACACAAACTAGACAGTTATAAACAGCTGTCTAGCAATTACAATTCAAGTACATCAGAGAAATAGATACAACTCAAAACACAGCGGAACCACTAAATATCTACACGTTGAAGCCTCCTACTCCATTATCTCCTCCAGAACTTGTCAAAGCAATCCTGAATCACTTGACTACTCATACATAATATGAGTACCCAAGAGTTTAACAAAATAGAAAATAAACACTCAGGTCAGACAGGGGTCTGGTGTGAGTAAACGGGGATAAAAGTTGCTTAACTTTAGAAAATCCTTTGAAACAAAAGGTATCACGTAAGACTTCCCACACATAAACATGGAAAAGTTTTTACCTTACGCTAACCAAAACATTTGATAAGAAATCTAATGATATTATAATAGTGTCTAGGGTTCTCAAAATAAAATACAGAAATAGCTGGAATGCTTACATCTCACGTTCCAACATAGTTGGGCACAATCAAAACCGTACATGCACTTATTGGATTATGGATTCCATCAATGGCAGGGCTACTGGGGTACCGCCGGCCACAGTACGTGGCCTAGATCACCGTACCGAGGAGTACGTCCGCTCCCCTGCAACACAAAGCCGGAACCATTCCTTACTGAACAGTTCCGAACAAGACCACCCCGTAGATTGGCCGTCGCCAACTGCCACACAACCGAATATAAAGGGACCTCTAGACAGGGATAAATCTTGCTCTCCAGTGGGGGCTACCCACGAAGCCTTGCTGCACCTCCCCTGTTTTAGCCATTCCCGGTTGATGAGGCTTGAGGCTACGATTACCTTTATAGGACATGTCAATCTTAGAATGCTCATCGTCCACCTGACGATGTTCTGAAATCATTCAATCCATACAAGTTCGTTCCGGGTTCGAACGAAACCGAAGGCACTATCTCGTTACACTCGTATTGGAATCACCCTCAGAGTTAACGACGATAACCCTTGCACTCTAAATCACCATCTTGAACCTATAAGTACTATTCCGTCAACTCATTACGGAATCACCCACAGAGTTATACTGACGTATAGCCCTTATACCTCGAGTCTTCACTTGCTCCACTTGGATTAACGACCCAACGTTTAATTGAAATCGATGTGGTTTTCGGATATCCAAATATGGAAATCCGATCCCGGTCTCACCGAAATCCAAGCGCCATCTTAATGTCCAAGTTGTACTTAAGGGTTTTAAACAATTAACTTATTTCTTTATTATCTATTTCACATAGATAGATAAACTACATATCACAATAGATAATCACATTCTCATCATAAACAGATAATTTGTGTCATCACAAACAGATAATCATCACAATCCAGATAATCCATCACAAATCATCATACTTAAACCAAGCATTCATATCATACAGATACGACTCATCTCATTACTGAGATCACACCCATTCAATCAATAACATCCACAAGCAATGACGTATTAACCATCAATTATAATTAATTTAAAATGAATTAAATTAATTACTTCTCTCTTTAATTAATTTAAAATAAATTAAATTAATTACCATATTTAATTCCTGCTTATCATCCATTAATTAATTAACCCAATTACTTGATTAAGCGCTTTTGATCAATCATCCTCTAATTACAATAAGTAATTAGTCCTTAATTAATTTTATAAATTAATTAACCTTAATCATAAGTAATTAACATTTAATTACATCATTTATTAATTAATTATAATTAATTATATTTATCCTTAATTAATTAAAATTAATTAATCTCTTAATTAATTAATTATTACTTAATTAAACAATCATTTATTTTATCATTAATATTAATTAATGATCTCTGATATTTAAATAAATTAATCAATTAAAATTAATTACATTTATTAATTAATCTATTTATTAATCACTTTGATTAATATTCAATTCAGTAATTAACTATCTTTAATTACTCATTAATCAAATTAATTATCCAAAAATTAATTATCTTAATTAATTAATTCCTTAATTATTTACAAAAGTAATTATCCAAATTACTTTATTAAAATAAGTCATCTTTCACTAATTACATTTCAGTAATTATCAATTATTACTTTTCTAAGTAATCCTGCTCCATTAATTACATTAAGTAATTACACTATTAAAATCATTAGATGATTTACTTAAATTAATTAAACTAAATTAATTAACTTAAATAAATCACATATCAAAATTAATTACAATAAGTAATTAATTCCTTAATTACTTTAACAATTAATTATACTTAACAAATTACAATTAATTATATTCAATTAATTAATCTATTTAATTATCAAAATTAATTACATTAATTAATTACTTAATTATCCTTAGATAATTATCGCTATTTATTAATTATCAACATTTCAATAATTATATACTTAAAGAAAAGTTGAATTAGATTAATTATAAATAAATCATTTCTAATAAGAATTAACCTAAATCATTATTTAAAATCAAATAATTAGGTAAATTCTTAATTATTTTAATTATTTTCAAAATAATTTGTTTACTTATCAAATGACTCATTTACATTCAAAATGTATTAAAACAATACATTTCTAAATTAAATTCAAATTCCATTTAAAAATTTAATATTTAAAATGTTTAACTATTTAAACATTGATCCAAATTTTAAATAAATAAAATTCTTAAAATAAATGAATGTTAAAGAACATTCATTACTTAAATATAAAGAAAGATTTAAAATAAATTACTTGATTAAAATAAATTAATCTTTGAAAATAAATTGATTATTTCAACTTTCAAATTAAAATTAACACTTCATATTTTAATTCAAATACTAAAGGAACTAAGTTCTTTCAAGTTTTAAAACTTATTTGAAATAAAATTTCATTTTCCAATCTATTTTTAAACATTTGAATATGTTCATTCATTTTATTTTTTAAATTTACAAACTGTTTTGAAATCAAAACTAGTCTCCAAAGAAACTTGAAAACAGTTTTTAACTTGATTTCAAAACAAATTTAAATTTTGCTTAAAACATTTAAATCTGTTCAAAATTTAAAAACTAACAAAAACTATTTTAAATCAAATTCTGGTTTTAAAGATAAACCTGAAACTGTTTTAAAATCTTGATTCAAAACTAAATTTAAATCTTGCTTAAATTTAAGATTTTCATTTTTTTTAAACATTGAATTCAAAACTTCATTTGAATTTAGATTCAACTTACATTTGAATCAACTTTCAACTTTTAAAAATATGAATTTCATTCAAAATTCAAAAAAAACTGCAAAATTACAGATTTTTAAACCTGCAATCTCATTTACCCGAGAAACCATAGATTTACTTCGAGTTTCTAACCCAATTGCTTCGAGTCAAAATCAAAAATACCCGAGGAATACCTAAGTCAAAATACCCTGCACATTTCCAATTAGTTCACCAGAGTTCATCATGTACAGTGCATATGCACCGTTACCTTGGCGAACTCCAGCCACGCTAGCCCACTTCTACAAGTCACTTACCATCTCCTTATACTAACACAATCATCCAAACCCTCCTATATCAGTTTGAAATCAAAAATAAGAGATCAACTGCTGCCTGGAAAAAAAACCCATCTACATCCACCCTAAACCTGTCAACAGCCATAAACTCGCCTCCTCCGACCATCATCATCGCTGCAATTCCGGCAAACCCTCCCTCTAAGTCCCCTCTGCAACTTCCCAAAGCCTCAAATAACTCGAAGCAACAGAGAGCATGTGAAGAACTAAGAACTGCAACACCTAAAGACAAGGGTTTTGAAACCTGGAAAACCCCAATCCCATCTCCTCTCTCTCTAATCATCCATTGCCAAGAATTTCCTCCATTCTTACATTAAAACTCCACTACAGGAAGCAACTTAACACCTAAAATCCACTAGCTTAACAGAAAATTCCTAAATTCCTAATTCTGTTCAAAAGAGAATGCTTGTTCCACAGTTAATTTTAAAAAAATGGAATTTTGTTTCAGAAATCATGATTTCATTCATGTATTCAGGTTATAAACTTGTTTCAATGACTTATGAAGTTTAAGATTCTTGATTTAATTTCTTTTTTTTATGTTAACTATCCCTTACAGTTTATAGTGAAACAGATTTCAAATTTGATCTTAATTATTATTTATAAGCTTAATCTATACTAAACAAACAACCCTCATTTTCATAACAAATACAAACAGAGAATCAATTCAAGAGGTCATGTTTTTATTCCCATTTAAAGGTTTAGTTTCTAAAACAGAATCAGGTAATAAGATACCTATAACAGCAAACCATAAATATACATATTTATATATATATATATATATATACACACACAGAATATTTATCAATATGAAATCACACAACACACATATTTCTACCCATTTCACATGCACAGAAACTTAAACCTTTAAATTGTGAAGTTATTCACCAAATAAAGGCACTGCAGTTTAATTATTTTAGAAACGGTATGCATTAGTCTTTATTTCTTATTCTTGCTTAAGCATTTATTTTAAAAGAGAAACTGTTTTTAAAAATAAAGGTTTACGATGCAGAAATCAAACTAGATGCAGATTCATTTTCCAGGAACTGTTTTGAAACTGCATGTTGAACCTGGGCTTGCATTTGCTAGTTGAATTTTCTTTTCTAATCTTGATTGTTGGTTCTGGTCTTAAATGCATCCAGACCCCAAAACTTCATTGCTCAGATTCAAATTGAGGTTGAACTCTAGCTAGAAGTTGAAATATTGCATGCAGATTTGTAGTTTATTTTGTAGAAATTTATTGAAGATTGGTTTTTGCAGATCATGATTGAATTTGCAGATTTTAACATGCATTTTGTTTTGGGTTTTGATTTTGCTGAAATCTGATTTTCAGATTCAAATGAGAATGTTTTAACCAAATGCATTTGTTATATTTTCTTGTCAATATAATTAAATTTTAAAAATAAATTAGCTTGCCACTTGTTATGTTTAATTTGTTATGTGATTACAAGTGTCCATTTTATGGTTTAAAAATCTAACACATATGCATTTCAATATTTGAAAGAAATTTCTTAATTCATAATTGTATTTAAATTTATCCTAAACCATTTCAAATTTATTTTAGCATGTTTTAAATATTTATTAACATTAGCCTTGAAAATGATTATATGTTTGCTTATAACTTCTTTATAAAACTATACATTTTAATGTTTTTTTAATTATTTTTAAAATAACATTTAAAACAAATTTTCAAAAGAGAAAAGTTTTCAAAAGAAAAAAATAATGTTGAATTCATTTTATTCAAGAGTTTTCAAACCAAATGTTATACTTTAATCATGAATGAACTAAATCTTATTTCAAAAGAAAAACATATTTTCTTTAAAATAAAACAAAATAAACTTTTATTATAAAACAAAATTTAAACTATATTTATTTTTATAAACAAAATAAATACTTACTTACTTTTCTATAAAGATATAAGAAAGATTTTTAAAACAAACCCTTTGAAAAGTTTACAATACTAATTTAAATCAATTTACAATTTATACATTTATATATAATAATTAGAAAATATCCTTTATTTAATATAAATTAAAATTAAAACCAAATGCTCTATTTACAAAGTATAAACATTTATACATCATAAATAAAATATTTTTAAATCAGCATAGAAAGATAAATTTATTACTTAAATATTTTTAATTTTTGAAAAGAATATCATTTATTAAACAAAATAATTATTAATTTTCAAAAGAGAATCTCTGTTTGAATTAATTTATTAAATCAATATTTCACATTTTAAAATAATTATCAATGAAATTATTAAATAATTATTGCCTAAATTTCTGGGACATCACACTAGGGTTGCAGGTTACAAATCATCACCACTGTCTTCATGTTGATTTGCATCAATGAAAGTTATTTTTCCAATCATCAATGGTTACTCCTCCACCTACTAGAAGAAACCCATTACTTCAAATTGCCTTGATTTCCCAAAAACTCAAAATTCCCCTCTATAGTTCAACGCAGAACAGTACTCAAACTTCTTAACTAAAAGTGTTGATTTTTATTCTAAAAATCGAGTTTTGATTTTAGTATTTAATTCTTAGTACTGAATTTATAAATTATTCCATTTGGATTTACACATAATTTAACATCCACTGATGTTTTTATATTCCCAGTGAAATTTTCCATTTAAATTTACCTTAACAAATCTTTAAAACTCTTCTATGACATAACAACTATTTTATTCAAAAGCTAAGTACTAACCCAATGGATTTAGGAGAATGTAAATTTTGGAATCAATTTTGGAACTTGAAACTGGTAACAGACATTGAACAGAAACACTTCATACACATCCACACATCCATATAAATATTCAAAGATAAACTTATAATTGCATTCTCAAACATATTTGTTTTAGTGATAAAACATGCAACATAATTATACCTTAAACCATTTATATTATGAAGTTACTCAACTTAATCTTGATGGGCAGAGCAGTGAATTTTGAAAAAGACTGGTGCTTTTTAGAACTGGAAAACTTTAAATTTGAATTGCCTAAATGAATCTGAGCTGCTTGTTTCTTGAGTTAAAAGCTTGAAGGCTTGAACACTTGCATGCATGCTATATGAAACTCCAGATAGAAGAAAATGCAGGTGCTTTTGTTTGAAAATGCTTTAGTGCTCAGATTGTATGCAGAGAACAATGTCCAGCAGATTGCATTAAAAAAATTGAACAGGTTTGCATACATTTTGAAAATGTTACAGGGAAATGATCTGTTGAAATGCATTACAGGTTTTAAACTTTGGTTTGAGGATTGAACTTCAGGTTTGAACTGAGCATTTGTTTCAGATTGGATTTGAGGAAATTTCAGGTTTCAATGGAAGTGTTTATTTTTCTTTTCAGATTTGTTTTGCATTTTGGTTTGAAGATTTATGTTTGGCTTTTGATTTAGAAAAAAGAAAGAAATGAAGAAGGAGATTGGTTTATATAAGATGAAATTAGACTTTATTAAAATAAATAAATAAAAGAAAACCAAATTAAATGACACTTGTTTAAAATTTTACATTTGTCAATTTCCTTAGTTTATTTACTAACATGTGTTATATGTGTCTTAATATTCTTACACTTGTCTCTTAAGAGTAATTAGTATTCATAGTCAAAAGTTAATTAGTATTTATTTAGTATGTTATTATAAGATGAATGTAAACCTATGTTTAATAAATTAGTTAACATGTAGATAAATTTTAAAATGAATAAATCCAATTTAATTTATAAAATAAAGTTTATACAAATATTTCAAAATCAAAACAAAAAAACATTTACACTTTAGTTTTCAAACATTGAATTCAAGTTCAAATTAAATTTTGAAATCAAGTTTATTTACAAATATAACTACACAATTAAATTTTGAAAAACATTTATTTTTATTAAAAATTTATTTGTTAAAACAATGTATTATTATATTTAAAAATAACCACATTTAATAACCATATATAACTTATTAAAAGAAATTGTTTCTTTATCACTAAATTATTTATTTTATCCAACTATATTTTTAAGAAATCAAAATAAACCTTATTGTTATTTATTTAAATTTAAACTTAAGTTAAACATATTTTAAATCATTTCAATATTTTTCTTATGTATTTAAACCATATTTATTTATTAAATAACCTTTTAAAAGTTTAGCTTTTAAATAAAATCATAATTCACAATTTACTAAAGATACATATTTTATAGAAAACAGGATTTATTTATTAATTAAATTTAAAACAATACCAATTTACAATATATACAATATTCTATATATATATTATAAATAAAAAAACAATTATTAGATTTAAAAAGATAAAATCTATCAATTAACTATTTATTTTATTGGATTATTAAATTAATTCAAACTTTATTAACAAAATTATCAAATCAATTTAATTTTTATTTCAGATTATTAAATTGATATTGCTTTAAAATTCGAGGTCATCACATTCCTTCCCCCTTAAAAGAATTTCGTCCCCGAAATTTTAAACAAAGGTAATTTAATAATCTATTTAAAAGATTAAATTTTAAAACACAAGCATATACCAATGATATGCTAACAACCATAGCAACCAATTTACCTAATCAAACAAATCTAATTATCAAGAAAAATTCTGGGTAGAACTTCCACGAGTTTCCCCGGTATAAATATCGTGATACTCGCTCTATAGATTCCAAACAATCAATACTACTAAGCTACAGAGCTCCTATTCATCTAGATCTAAAGAACTAGACAGCATATCAGACTACAGACGAGTCTGGCTCAACAACCAACCTCTATAACTGCTGGTTCTAAAACCAGAGATAGACCATACACGTACTCCCTCAGAGATACGTGAAACATCTCGAAATCCCAATTACCCACACGGGCAATTCAATCATGAAAACAAAATACTTATCCAACTAAAACACAAAAAAGATCCAAACATCTCGTAGTTTGCTTTCCAGTCTTACTCAAAACTTATAGCTCCTTAATCAGAGAAAACTCCAACAACAACGAAGTCTCCAACTTCGAATTTCGAATTCCTCTATCCCTTATCCACAAAAGTCTTCAGACGATCCTAGGCTGCCAACATCTAAACTGATCAACTCAATCCCTTGCCGATTCCTCTAGAAGCAATCAGAACCAAAAACAACCCAATACAGTGATCTCCTCAAGATCAATCCAAAACCAAAACACAATTCTACTCCATAACTAGCAGAAGACAACAAACTTCTCCTAATCCGGAAAAGACAATCAAAAACACTTCCAAACTGTTTCCGCTGCACAACTCTGATCTGAAGTAGATAATAAAATCCTGACGAAGAACACAAGCACCAACTGGACATCACCTTCCAGAAATATAGTTCTACAGATCCATAAAGAAAACTCAGAAATTCCTCCGAAACCTGAGTTGCTTCATCAAACTCCGTCTCTAGGAATCATTCTCCAACTAAACAGAACCACCGGTTCCCCTCCTGGAATACTAGTCGATCAGAAATCTCGATCTCTAGATGCTGATGAACCTCTGTCTTCCCAGAAGACATCCGGAAAAATCTCCAACAATCCAAGAGAACACTCAAACAATCGCAAGTAAATTTTGCGATCAACCCAGATAAATTTCCAAAGAAAACTGTCCTCTCTTTACCAAACAGTACAGCTTACACTGGGCTAGTCAATCCATTGAAGAAACAGATTCACTCTGCAGTTTCTGAACTCCATATTCAGAAAAACTACTCAGCTAAGACCTCTTTGTCGTCTCACAGAACACTCCAAGCTGCATTGCTGACACTGATTCCAAATTTGCTTCTAATCCAAAGCCCTTCGAGGAACTCGGACTCCAAAGCTAACCACAAAATCCTACTGAATCCAGCCACAATATCGAGGCAGACACACTTCCTAAAACTTGTTCCAAAGAAATATCTTCGGACACAACCATAGTCACTGCATCTCATCACGCAATTACAACTTCCTAAGGTATCAAAATACTATCACTTGTTCCATCCCAATCGAACAGATCAAACTTTGCACTTCAAAGATGTCTCCGATCCTTAACAGGTTTCCTTCAGAGATCGATGAAATCTTTATCACAACAAAGCTTACTCGAGACGGTATTATGTCTACAGTCTCATCATAAATACTTCCAACCTCAAACATCGGACTCCAACCAATGGTAGTAATCGTGTTACACACACCACTACCTCATCTACCTTTATAACCTATATTGGAAAACCTGAATAGGTAACCCAACAGATAGATAGAAATAGATAAATATATATAAACATATATAAAATTACAAATACGCTCTCTCAAGATAAACACCACTACAGAGCCAAGGTATTCCCTCAACCTAATACTCTGATACCACTATAACGACCCGACTTCCAAACACCAGGAATTCACATCATTAATAAGAAAGAAAGGGATAGAAAAGAGAAAGAAAGAGAAGAATAAGAAACAACATATCAGAATCTAAACAGCGAAATGAATAAATTATATTAATAACATAAAATATTACATAGTTTACAACCACTATCAAAGTACACAGATAATACAACACATACAAGACAGTTATAAACACATGTCCAGTATTTACAACATAATACAATTCAAAGACAACACAGAACACACGGCGGAATACTATATATCTAACGCAGAAGCCTCCTGCTCCATTGCTCCTCCAATATTCATCAAAGCTAACCTGAATCCCTTGGCTACTCGTAAATATTTGAGTACCAAAGAGTTTATGAAAAACAAAAATAAACTCCGGGTCAGACATGGGTCTGGTGTGAGTAACAGGTTAAAGTTGCTTAACTTTCAAAAACCTTTTGAAAAGAAAGGTATCACGTATGACTTCCCGCACATAAGCAAGGAAAAGTTTTTACCTTACGCTAACCAAAACATTTGATAGGAAATCCAGTGATATTATAATAGGTCTAGGGTTTTCAAGTAAAATACAGAAATAGCTGGAATGCTTACATCTCACGTTCCAACATAGTTGGGCACAACTAATACGTACGGCACTTATTGGATTTTGGCCATCAATGGCATGGCTACTGGGTACCGCCCGTAGTAGTACATGGCCTAGATCAACGTACCGAGGAGTACGCCCGCTCCCCTGCAACACAAGGGCGGAACCATTCCTTACTGAACAGTTTCGAACAAGACAACCCCGTAGTTGGTGCGCAATTCCAACCGCCCACAAAGCCGAATAAAAAGGGACCTCTAGACAGGGAAAAAACTTGCTCTCTAGTGGGGGCTACCCGCGAAGCCTTGCTGCACCTCCCCTGTTTTAGCCATTCCCGGTTGATGAGGCTTGAGGCTGCGATTACCTTTAGAGAACACATCTCTTAGAATGCTCAACGTCCACCTGACGATGTTCTGAAAGCATTCAATCCATACAAGTTTGTTCCGGGTTCGAACAAAACCGAAGGCATTATCTCGTTACACTCGTTTTGGAATCATCCTCAGAGTTAACGACGATAACCCTTGCACTCTGAATCTCCATCTCGAGCCTGTCAGTACTATTTCCGTCAAACTCATCACGGAATCACCCCCAGGGTAATACTGACTAATAGTCCTTACACCTCGACTCTTCACATAAGATTCACGACCTATCGTTAATTTGGATCGATGTGGTTTTCGGATATCCAAATATGGAAACCCGATCCCTGTCTCATCGAAATCCAAAGCGTGTCTTTTAGGTCCAAGTTGTTTTAAAGTTTAAATCAATTCAATTACATTATCTATATACACACAGATAGATAATTCACAGATTCACAATAGATAATCATCACTGATTCACAACGGATAATCATCACCACAGATAATCCATATTATCATTATCAAAGATAATCAATATCATCATCACAATGCAACCAATGCATCCATATCACTCAACATTACTGATCTCATAGCTAATATTCCAAAACATTCGAGGCAACTATATCATCCATTCATAAGCAATGGCCTATAATCATACCATCTATAATTAATTTAAAATGAATTAAATTAATTGCATCATCTCTAATTAGTTTAAAATGAATTAAATTAATTACTTACATCAATATAATCTCCCTTACATCATCATTAATTAATTACAATTTAATTAATTAACAAACCTCTAATTTATCATCTTAATTAATCAACCTTGATTAATTATACTTCAATTAATTTCACAACATTAATTATTCTAAACCAAATACTGTAATTAACCTTTAATTACTTCATTAATTAATTAACTATAATTAATTACATTTAACCTTAATTAACTACAATTAATTAATTACACCTAATCACTTATTATTGATCAATTAATATTAATTAATCAATCTTAATTACATCATTATATTAATTAATGATCCTTAATTATATTTAATTAATTACTCAATTAAATTAATTACTTTCAGTAATTAATCTCACTTAAACCATAATCATTAATCACCTTTGATTAATCTAATTCTGTAATTAACTATCTTAATTACTGATCAAATTAATTACCCCTGATTTAATTCCTTTAATTAATCCCTTGATTAATTATACATAATAATTTAATCCAAATTACATTCACAATCCAAACATCATCTACTAATTACATCCAGTAATTATCTTTAATTACTTGACTGAGTAATTCTACTTTATTAATTCCATCAAGTAATTATCCAATGATTAAAATTAATTAATTAATTTAAACCAACCTCAATTAACCACATTAATTACATTAAGTAATTAATGTCTTAATTACTTTCATTTAGTAATTAACTTAAACAAATTTCACAGTTTATTATCATTAATTAATCAATCTAATTAATTATTAAAAATTGATCATATTAATTTATTACTAAATAAACCTTAGTTAATGACCATCATTAACTATTATTAATTCTTTAATTATTTTTCTTTAATCACTTCTTAATTAACTCTAATTTAAATAATCCAAATTATTAATTATAAATTAAATAAATATGTCATTCCTTCATTGTCTTATTTATTAAATTATTTTAACATCTTAGTCATTTCTAAGATAATCCATTCCTTATTAATAATTTTATTAATATTAAAGTGTACTTAGAACATTGCATTTTAAAATTTGAATTCAAATTCCATTTTGAATCTAAAATCAAAATGATATTTATTTAAGCATTAACTAATTTAAATTCCATTTATATTCTTTTTAAAGTAAATGTAAATAACATTTATTACTTATAATTAAAATTTATATAAGGTAAGTCTTAATTTACTTAATTTAATTAAAAATTAATTTTTAAGTAACATTGCTATTTAAACTATAAATTCAAGTTAAGAAATCATTTGACTTCTTTTTAAACCTTTATAATGACTCTATTCAAAAGGAAAATCAAATTAAAATATTTGTTTTGAAAACAAATTTACATCTAATAAACAATTTAAATTAAACTTGTTTGAAAACATTCAAATTTTAAAACTTATTCAAATATCCAGATTTTAAATTCAATACATTTGATCCTATTCCTTATTTAAATCATTTGAATTTAAACTTGAATTAAACTTTTTGATTTAAACCTTGATTTTAAAATTCTTTATTTAAAATACAAACTCATTTTTAAAAACTTGAAGATTTCAATGGCCTTAAGAAAACTGTACTTAAAATTGAAATTCAAACTGCTGTTTAAAATTAGCTTACAGATTTCAAAATGAAATTTAATTTTCACAAAACTGCTAGATTTTATATATTTTTTTATTTTATTTTAAAACAAAAATCCACTTTCAAATTTTAAAAACTTATAAGATATCAAATTCTATGAAACTATAATACATTCTACAGATTTAAACTTATTTAAGTCTTACCATTACAGCTTATTCATTTTAAATTTGATTTAAATTTAAAACCTTCAGACAGTTTTTTACAGAAAACTGTAATATTACAAATTACCCGAGCCAACCTAATAATGCTTCGAGTCATCAGACCCACTTCTTCGGGCAAACACAGCAAACACTCGAGTATTACTTCGAGTTCAAAACTCTGCAGTACCCAGTTCATCAAAACTCAAAAATTTTGCAAGGTGCACATGCACCTTGCCTCCAGTCACCATCACCCACCTCCGGCGACTTCCAATCATCGACAACCAACCCTACGATCAACCGCCACCCTTAGATTCTCCTTCCAAAACACAAAATCGAATTCGATTTGCCTTGCTCAAAACCTGGAATGGAAGAAACAGGTTTCACCCCCTAACCTGTAACACGCCTCACCCTCCACCTTCTGACCACCAGAATGGCAGCGAATCCGGCCACGAGTTCATCCCCCATCATACTGTCATCCCCTAAAATTTCATTCAACTCGATCATCTCCTCATGTAGAACTGACCAAAACAATCTACCTAGCTAAAACTAGGGCTACAGGTAACAAATCATCACCACTGTCTTCATGTTGATTTGCATCAACAAAAGTTATTTTTCCAATCATCAATGGTTACTCCTCCACCTACCAGAAGAACCCCATTACTTCAAATTACCTTGATTTACCAAAAACTCAAAATTCCCCTCTACAGTTCAACACTGAACAGTACTCAAACTTCTTAACCAAAAGTGGCGATTTTTATTCTAAAAATCGAGTTTTGATTTTAGTATTTAATTGTTAATACTGAATTTATAAATTATTCAATTTGTATTTACACATAATTTTACATCCACTGATGTTTTTATATTCCCAGTGAAATTTTCAATTTAAATTTAACTTAACAAATCTTTAAAACTCTTCTATGACATAACAACAATTTTTTTCAAAAGCTAAGTACTAACCCAATGGATTTAGGAGAATGTAAATTTTTGAATCAATTTTTGAACTTGAAACTGGTAACAGAGATTGAACAGAAACACTTCATACACATCCACACATCCATATAAATATTCAGAGATAAACTTATAATTGCATTCTCAAACATATTTGTTTCAGTAATTAAACATGCAACATAATTATACCTTAAACCATTTGTATTATGAAGTTACTCACCTTAATGGGCAGAGCAGTGAATTTTGAAAAAGACTGTGCTTTTAAGAATTGGAAAACTTTAAATTTGAATTTCCTAAATGAATCTGAGCTGCTTGTTTATTGAGTTAAAAGCTTGAAGCCTTGAACACTTGCATGCATGCTATATGAAACTCCAGATAGAAGAAAATGCAGGTGCTTTTGTTTGAAAATGCTTTAGTACTCAGATTGTATGCAGAGAATAATGTCCAGCAGATTGCATTAAAAAAAATGTACAGGTTTGCATACATTTGAAAATGTTACAGGGAAATGATCTGTTGAAATGCATTACAGGTTTTAAACTTTGGTTTGAGGATTGAACTTCAGGTTTGAACTGAGCATTTGTTTTAGATTGGATTTGAGGAAATTTCAGGTTTCAAGGGAAGTGTTTATTTTTCTTTTCATATTTGTTTTGCATTTTGGTTTGAAGATTTATGTTTGGCTTTTGATTTAGAAAAAAGAAAGAAATGAAGAAGGAGATTTGTTTATATAAGCTGAAATTAAACTTTATTAAAATAAATAAGTAAAAGAAAACCAAATTAAATGACACTTGTTTAAAATTTTACATTTGTCAATTTCCTTAGTTTATTTGCTAACATGTGTTATATGTGTCTTAATATTCTTACACTTGTCTCTTAAGAGTAATTAGTATTTATAGTTAAAAGTTAATTAGTATTTATTTAGTATGTTATTATAAGATGAATGTAAACCTATGTTTAATAAATTAGTTAACATATAAATAAATTTTAAAATGAATAAATCCAATTTAATTTATAAAATAAAGTTTATGCAAATATTTCAAAATCAAAACAAAAAAACATTTACACTTTAGTTTTCAAACTTTGAATTCAAGTTCAAACTAAATTTTGAAATCAAGTTTATTTACAAATATAACCACACAATTAAATTTTGAAAAACAATTATTTTTATTAAAAATTTATTTTTTAAAACAATGTACTATTATATTTAAAAATAACCACATTTAATAACCATAAATAACTTATTAAAAGAAATTGTTTCTTTATCACTAAATTATTTATTTTATCCAACTATATTTTTAAGAAATCAAAATAAACCTTATTGTTATTTATTTAAATTTAAACTTGAGTTAAACGTATTTTAAATCATTTCAATATTTTTCTTATGTATTTAAAACCATATTTATTTATTAAATAACCTTTTAAAAGTTTAACTTTTAAATAAAATCATAATTCACAATTTACTAAAGATACATATTTTATAGAAAACATGATTTATTTATTAATTAAATTTAATACAATACCTATTTACAATATATACAATATTCTATATATATTATAAATAAAAAAACAATTATTAGATTTAAAAAGATAAAATCTATCAATTAACTATTTATTTTATTGGATTATTAAATTAATTAAAACTTTATTAACAAAATTATCAAATCAATTTAATTTTTATTTCAGATTATTAAATTGATATTGCTTTAAATTTCTGGGTCATCACAAATGGAATAACAAAACCATTATAATGGTATCGAATAAATGTGCCCGATAGGGGGAGCGACCTCACTTGGCCTGGTATAGCTTCTGTTTTAGCCACATCACGCGAACTTATGGGAGTTAGGTTTGTGCTAAAACCTTATATAGAATCATCGCCAAACCATCCTACTTCATTTCGGAAACTCCACCATGTACACAGTTGTTAAAGTGGTTTTTCGGTATTTGCAGAAAGTATGACAAAATCCGATCCCGGTCTCTTTAACAACCAAACACTTATTTCACACCATAGTCATTTCATTTCAAATAGTTCATACTTCATATAAAAATATCATATTCGTTTCAAAACCATATCAATTCGATATCATTATTCACTTTAAATAATATTCGTTTTCGAGATCGTAACACTTTCAAAATTATAACACTTTCGAAATCATAACACTTTCGAGATCATAACACTTTTGAAATCATAACACTTTCGTAATCATAACAGTTCCAACTTAAACAGTTTAGATATTGAAAATAGTATATATATTAAATAGTTATAAATTAAAATTGTTTATATATTAAAATAATTCATATATTAAAATAATTGTAAATTAAAAATAGTTTATATTTATTTAAAGAGATTATACTGAAATAATTTCCAGATTAGAGTTGTTCATCCAATTCCACAAATCGATTCGAATCAACATAAAATCCAAAATTCAGTTTAAATCAATCCCTGTTCAAAACTTTCAATTTAAAGGTTAAAGATTCAATTCAAATTCTAAATAAACCATTTCAATTTTTATTGTTTTTCAAATCCAGGTTTAAACTATCTTTTCAATTCTAATAAGATTCAAAGTTTAAATATTCAAACATTTTCAATATTCAGCATTTAACTTTAATTTTATTCAAATTGGAAAACATTAACTTAATCATTTTAATAGCAATTAAATAAAATCTCCTATTACACCTTTTAAGTCAAACTATATATTATATTTTTTGTAAAATTATTTAAATTTGGAAATATTCGTTTCATCACCTTTTATCAAAATCAAGTTATAAAATCCTATCTATAAAAATATCAAATTCAATAAGTTTCAATTCTTATTTTTTTTAAATTCACATATAAATACTTAAAAATAATGTAGATATTAATTAAATTAAATTTTTATTAAATTAAATCTTATTTTATATATATTTTTAAAGTAATAAATTTATAACAAAAATCTTAAAATTTATATTTTCAAAACCAATTTATAAATTTAAGTTTCCAAAACATCAAATTTTAAAATCTAAATTTTATTAATATAAATTCTTTATACTATAATTTAAAAATAAATATTTAATAAAGTCCATATATTTTCTTTAAAACTTTGGCAATCATTTTTTTTCAAAATATACCAACGGTGTCCGTATAAAATTTTCTATCTTATGGTCAAATGATACGGATATTTATCATTTCAATCCGTAGTAATTTAATATTTACGGGTGTATATCATTTCATCCGCAATCCAAAAATTTCAAAATTAATAAAAATCGCTTGGGTTTACCATTTCAACCCATAACAACTTTTTCTTAATCTACAAAATAGTTCAGGTATGTATCATTCAACCCATAGGGAATTCTAAACTAACAGGGAACTTGCAGATTGAGACCAAACGTGATAAAATATAACATATCAACAGCAGGCATATACCATCGGTAACAAATTTAAATATTATATATACAACGGTTATAATGTCATATGTTATAGGTAAACAATTTCAGATAATAGCATATCATATTTAACAATAAAGTATCTTAACAATTCAAATTTAATAGCATATTTCTGTGACGACCCGCTATTTCGTACCATTCAAATCGACAATAATCCACACATGTCAGACTTGAATGATGCAAAATAACATATTGTAAATAATTTTGGAGCAAATGAAATCAAATACACAGAATCACAAACACAGAACAATCAGAATAACTCGCAGCGGAATATAAAATAACATAGTAGTTCATGAAGCTGCTATAATAAAGTCTCAAAACAAATACATAATATCAGTCTGAAAACAACATAATGGAAATCCCAAATACAAAGAAGTACACTAATACATGAGATAAACTAGAATAGTTGAAACAGAAACAGATATAAATATAGATAGGCAGAATCTCTAGCAAAGACCAGCTCTAGAAAGAGAATCCAAAGCTATGAATACTCAGGATGACCCGAGCGTAAAGCAAAACACAAAACACTCGAGTCAGGACATATATACTTATATAATGTAAACCAACTCAAGTGAACTGTAATAAAGATACAAGTAACTTAAAGGATGCCTGGGACCACCCATCCTCTAAGTATCCATTAAACTATTTACTATATAGTAATATTTCGCTATTGTAATAATGACTACAGTAAAATAAACTTACTTTAAAATAGTGTTAAGGAGTGACCCAATATTCCCTGTAACACATAATAGTCCAAGTAGTCCATCCAGTATCAGCATATCTCCAGATCGGGAGACTAACCTAAATACTCCATGGGCTACGGAAGAAAAACAAACTCGTAGTAAATGCTCGGCATGGTAGGTGACACGGAACATAAGGCAATGTCAGGGTAGATATACCAATTATGCACACAGGATGGCGGTAACGTAGCAGCCACTACGCCCACCCCGAACAACACTCCAAAATCAAGGGGTGCACCCAAATAATCACAATAGTAATAGAAATGTATCGAAGAAGTTTGTCCGACCAGAGGAGCAACCCCTTTTGGCCTGAGATCGCTCCTGTTTTAGCCACCTTAAGCCAACTCACAGGAGTCGGGTCCACGTAATGTACCTCAAGAACATCATCATCATCCTACTTCATTCTGGAATCTCCACCGCGTATACAGTTGTTAAAGTGGTTTTCGGTATCGATAGAGAGTATGACCATATCCGATCCCGGTCTCTTTAACAACCAATCGTTATTATAACCCGTAGTTATAATTTTAAAAAATGGTACTTATACTTCAAAAATCAAATATCATTTCAAAAATTCAAAATCGTTTCAAAACCATTTCAAAATAATCAAAAGATTATATCTTTCGAAATCATATTCATTTTATTCAAATTTAAAATACTATTTCAACACACATTTCAAAATAGTTTATATTTCAAAACAAATTACTTCATTTTAAATCATTTAAATGAAGTCATTATATTTAACAATTAAATATTAAATTTCTAAAATTTTAATCTTTCAAAATTCATTCATTCACTTAACTTTATCAAAACAGTGAAAATTCACCTTTCGCAACATTTAGAAAATGCTACATAAAGTTACATTTAAAATAATTCGATTTAACAAAAGACAGCATTAAAAATGCTATAATAGGGTTACTTTAGTTTCAAATAAAACTTTAGTTAAATTTAGCAACTACAGCACTTACGAAGTGCTATAATAGCCCTTAATTCAGTTTAGCCATTTAGTTCATTTCCATCAACTACAGCATTTACAAAATGCTGTAATATCCTTTACATTAGAAATAATAATATTTCAAAAATGTTGTTAATTAAATTTCAAATATTCAATATAATTTTATAAACAATTAAATTTATATATAGACCATTTTTAAACTTATAAAATCATACATTTTCACTTTTAAAACAATCATTTAATTATTATATTTATGATTTTATAAAGTTAAATTTTCATTCAAAAATCAAAATTTAATAATAATTTACTTATTAAATTCAAACATTCAATTTCAACTTTATAATTAAATTTTTAACTTAACACTTAAGTTTAAAATTCCAGATATAACTTATTTTCATTTTATTTACTCAATTTAAAATTCACTTTTAAACAAATTTCACAAATTTCCAATCTAAGTTATATTACAAAATTCAACTTAAATATTCATTTATTTCACAATTTAACTTATTCAATAATCATTAATACTTTATAAAAAATCATTTTAAATTCATTTTAAATCAAATTTTAAATATACTTATCCTATTTTCCTACTTAATTTAAATTCCATTTATAACCAAATCATAATTTCTAAAATAACTTATATTCAAATTTCTAACTTTACCGTAAATTTATTTCACTTATAAATTTTTTGAAAATCGATAATACTTTACAAAATCATTTAATTAAGTTTAAATCAAAATATTATAATATTTACATTTCTAAAATACTTTAAAATTTTTAGAAAAATATATATTAACCACGGGTCTGTATATCATTTTCTAGCCTAGGTAAAGTGATACAGATATTATATCATTTCAATCCGTAATTTACAAAGAAAATTCGGGTTTTATCATTTCAAACCCGCAGTCCCAAGTAAAATGAAATAATTAAAAATTGTTCAGGCCTATCATTTCAGCCCATAACGATTTTTCCCTATTCTAAAGTCCGTTCGGGTATGTATCATTTCAACCCATAGTGATTCTAATCTAAAGGGAACTTGTAGTGTGATAAATTGATATAAATAACAGAATAGCATTATATAACAGTAATAGATAGTA
Source organism: Allium cepa (assembly GCA_030765085.1). Classification (NCBI taxonomy): domain Eukaryota; kingdom Viridiplantae; phylum Streptophyta; class Magnoliopsida; order Asparagales; family Amaryllidaceae; genus Allium; species Allium cepa. The sequence goes on from CM060931.1 coordinate 378,335,445, forward strand.
CAACAGGTAAATAAGCATGGATGAACATCATATGATCATAGCATAACTGATATAGCATAATGATATGGGTTTACAGATTCAATTGTGATCAGTTTACTAGTCATATAAGTATAAATTTGTATTGTGAGAATTACTCACTTGTATAAGCTGTAGATGACAACCAAATACACAAACAAAGATCTTCAAAGGCACGATAGCACGACTATGATTTGAGAGTGGGAGAGCCAAAGCAAATTGCCTTGTCACATAGCAAACAAAACAATGTACAATATAAATTTCAAATCAAACTATTATTAAACAATGCTAGAAATAAATGCACAACACAAAGCCAAAGCTTTTGCACTTGCATTCAACAACTTGTGCATCAGCCATAGGTTCGAAAAGCACTACTATGGGATGGAGTAGTATCAGGTTAAGGGTGCAAAGGTCGGCCATAACATAAATATAAAGGAGTATAAGGATATGTGTGCATGTACACACAACTACAAGGCACAAAGGTGGATTTCCATGTCATCAAAGGTCTCGGCCAAGGCACGATCATGCAAGATCAGATCTGGTGAGTCAAGTACAGGTGTGGCAGAGGTCTCGAGTTCAGGTTTGGCTAGTGGTGGTGGTGTATGGGTCGGCCAAGGTGGTGGTTGGAGTGGTGGAACAAAGTGGAGTGCTCGGCTATGACATAAAGGTGGAGTTTGCTTCATATTTTGGTGGATCTTCAACATGGATGGCCACGGCTATGGAAGGTCAGTGGAAAGGAGGAGATGGTGGCTGGTTATGATGGTGGTGGAGGTGGCCAAGGTGCTGGAGTAGGGAGGGCCGAACACAATAAGAAGATGCAAGTGCAAAATTCATAACAAAACATTGGAAAAATGAAAAAGAATGAAAGATTTTGACCAAAATTTTCTCTTGTGATAGCCGAATGTTTTAGGGTTTGAGAAGTATTTTTTGCGCATGGGAAAGAATGAGGAAGTTGGCTGAAACAACGAGAAATATGGCAGCAAATTGAAGTGGTTTGTGGTTTGGTGAAAAGGTCGAGTGAATATGAAAAGGCTAAGCATATAAAAGGACAAAAAACATTCAAATTTCCTAATTTCTTTTACAATTTTAAATACATGTAAAATACATATAAATAAAAATAAAAACACAAAAAAATATTGAATGCATAAAAATAAATAAATAAATTTGAAATAAATATAATTAAATTAAGAAAATAGCTAAAAATAGGAACTAGGCTTTAAAAATTGAAAATAAATTCAATAAACTTTGGAAAAAATCTATCATCACTTTAAAAATATTTAAAAATGAAAACTTCCAATAAAAATAAATTTAAAATAATTTCAAAATCAAATCAAATAAAATTTAAAATTATATTCAAAAATCTAGGGTTGTTACATTCTCCCCCACTCAAATCTTTTCATCCTCGAAAAGAACGGGCAAGGAAAATAAAGAGAAACAAGATAGAAAAACAAAATAGTACCTGAAATGAACAATTCCAGATTCGAAGCACAAATGCTCTTCTCCATCTCCCAGGTACAATCTCGATCGTCAGTACTCCACTGTACTTTGACTAGATTAACAGATTTCCTTATGAGCCGCTTAGTACCTCTATCGACAATACGAAGTGACTTCCTCTTGACGGTCAGATTAGGCACAATATCCAAACTATCAAGAGCAGAAGGCTGGACAATAAGAGATGGATAAGGAAGCTATCGATGAAGATGCGAGACATGGAATACATCACGCACTCTAGAAAGCTTCTCGGGCAAATTCAAACGATAAGCCAAGGAACCAACTCTTTCCACAATGCGGAAAGGACCAATGAATCTAGGAGAAAGCTTCCCTCTACGACCAAAGCGAATGACATTCCTCAAGGGTGAAACCTTATGGAAAACCAGATCACCAACAGCAAATTCCAAATTCCGCCTACGCCTATCAGCATACTTCTTCTGCCTATCCTGAGCAGCTCTCAACCTCTTCTTAGTCTCCTCAACTCTCTCAGAAGCGTCCAAAATCACATCAGGACCAAGAACCAAACGATTACCAGATTCAATCCAGCAAGATGGGGATCTACAAGTACGTCTGTATAGAGTAGCAAACGGAGACATTTTGAGACTGGCCTGAATGTAAAGATGGAATGAGATAGATAAAAGATTAAGAATAGACTGAAAAACAGAAGATAAGATTATACCTGATAGCTATTATTGTAGGCGAATTCGACAAGATGGAAATGATTTCCCAAGATCCTCCATAATCAGGCACACAAGTACGAAGAAGATCCTCGACAATTTGATTTACTCTTTCCGTTTGACCGTTGGTCTGTGGATGGTAAGCAGTGCTCAGATTCAAACGAGTACCAAAAGATTCCTGAAAAGCTTTCCAAAACTGGCTGGTAAAGATTGGGTCACGATCACAAACAATACTGAGAGGAACACCATAGAGACGAACGATCTTTCTCATGTAGATCTTAGACAAGCTAGAAGCAGAACGAGTAGACTTGATCGGAATGAAATGAGCGAACTTGGTCAGTCTATCCACAATGACCCAGATACTCTTATTACCCCTTCGAGTCCTCGGTAAACCATCGATGAAATCCATGGAAACATGTTCCCACTTCCAATTGGGAATCTCAAGGGCTACAATGAACCAGTGGTCTTTTGGTGATCGGCTTAGACTTGCCGACAAGTCGCACACCGACTAACAAAGATAGAGATATCCCTCTTCATCCCCCTCCACCAATAAAGCCTCTTCATATCCTGATACATCTTCGACACACCAGGATGAATAGAAAACCTGGATCGGTGATTCCTGAAGAAACTTCTGCCTCAAACCATCAACATTCGGGACACAAATCCTACCATTAATCATCAAAATCCCTCTATCATCGATTTGAGCTCCACTACCACCACTACTACCACCAACCCTTCTACGAACACTCTCCTTCATCAATCTAAGCATCTCATCCTCATCCTGCTTAGCCATGATATGATCCAGAAGAGAAGAAGAAGAAGAAACAACAAGCTGACACAACAAAGTCTTCTCTGACTCAGAGCTTCGGCCACAACGTTAGCTTTACCGGGAGTATAGCTAATATCGAGGTCGTAAGAAGCCAGAAACACAAGCTTACGAACTTGCCTCTGATTCAAATCCTTCTGGGTGAAGATATACCTCAGAGACTGATGATCGGTAAAAAGCACAAACTTGGTTCCTAAAAGATGATGCCTCCAAAGCTTCAAAGTAAAGACAACAACAAGCAACTCTAAATCATGAGCAGCGTAATTTGCCTCGTGGGTTTTCAACTGTCAGCTGGCATAGGCAATGACCTTACCATCCTGCATGAGAACAGCACCCAAACCCTCACGACTAGCATCAGTATACACCGTCAATCCCTCACTTCCGTTCGAAATGGTAAGAACTGGTGCGGAAGTTAGCTTGCTCTTTAACTCATTGAATGCATCTTTACACTGATCACTCCATATAAATTTGGCATTCTTACGAGTTAAAGCAGTGAGAGGGGCAGCAATCCAAGCAAAATTCTCAATGAATCTCCGGTAGTAACTGGCAAGGCCCAGAAAACTACGAATATCAGATGGAGTCTTTGGAGTTTCCCAATCCTGAAACAGAAAAGGTAGAAAATAAGGAAAACGGAAAAGTTAGAATTCTTAAATGATTGAGAAAAGAGAAGAAAGAAAGAAATACTTACATTGATCGCAGCGATCTTAACTGGATCAATAGAAACTCCATTGGTAGAAACAATATGCCCGAGATATCGGACTTCATCCTTCCAGAAATGGCATTTAGAAAATTTAGACTTCAACTGATGATTTTTGAGAGTCTCCAAAACAGATTTCAAATGCGACTCATGCTCTTCCTTGGTCTTAGAGAAGACAAGGATATCATCAACAAAGACTAGAACAAATTTATTAAGCAAATCACGAAAGACACGATTCATCAAATCAACAAAAAAGGTAGGAGCATTAGTCATACTGAAAGACATGATTAACCATTCATAAAACCCATTCTTAGTGCAGAAAGCAATCTTGGGAATGCTATCCTCAACAACCCTGAGCTGATGAAAAGCTGTGGCAAGATCAAGCTGAGAGAAAACAGTGGCACCATAAAGCTGATCAAACATATCATTGATACGAGGCATTGGATATCTGTTTTTCATAGTGAGCTTGTTCAGCTCCCTATAATCAACACACATCGTAAGAGAACCATCGGACTTGGTGAAAAAAACACCGCGGCTCCCCATTCAGAAAAACTAGGCCTAATCAGACCTTTGGAAGACAAGTCCTCAATTTGCTTTCCCATCTCAACCTTCTCGTAGGGTGCCATTCTTCTAGGGGAAGAACAACAGGTCGAGCACCAGGAATAAGATCAATCCGAAAATCAATTTCCTGCTTCGAAGGTAAAAAGGTGACTTCACCAAATACATCGAGATATAGTCTAACCACAGGAGTTGAATCAAGATCACTAGGAGAAGAATCCAGAGAGTAAATAAAGTTGCCAGCAAAATCCTGTGGCATGCGGCACTGAATAATCAAGGAATTTCCTTGATCATCAACAAGGTGAACAGGCCGGCCTTTATAAGAGGTATGAGCATCATGATTCCCTAACCAATCCTGACCAAGCAATAAATCAAAAGCATCGAAGCCCAAAACATAAAAATCACCACTAAAGCGATGATCAGAATGGAGAAGTTTCACTTGCTTACAAATCCGATTAAGGTTAGCAGGACCCCCAATAGGATTTGAAACACATAATGGAACAGAAGCATAATCAAAAGAAAGGAGATGCTTAAACTTATCATACTAATCAACAGAAATAAAACCGTGTAAAGCTCCCGTATCAAATAAAACATGAACAGGAAGATGAATTAAAGTAAATATACCCTGGAGAGTACATTGGTCATCGCTAGGAGCAGGATCAGGTGGAGGAACTGGAGATGAGGCAGAAGTGATAGCAAATATACCAGAAGGCGTACCTTTTGCTGGGTAGGGCAATCCTTCCTAAAATGACGAGGCTGGAGACATATATGGCAGAGATCACGCTTAGCCAACTGAGGAGGTGGAGGAACACCAGCACCAGCTAATGTAGACAGCTATTTGCATAGTGTCCCTTCTGATCACACCTAAAGCAAGTGATAGAGGAGAGATCAACTGGTTGCCTCTAAGCAGGAGCAAATGATGAAGATCCCAAATCAGGACGCTTTTGCCAATTCTTCTTCTGCTGATGATAATTAGGCTTACGCTTCTTGGAATTATCAGAGGAAGACTGAGCATTCGAAACAGCAGGACCTTTAGATGTAAGGTTCTCATAGCGAATAGCCATATCCATAAGCTGGGTGAAAGTGCCATGAACATGAGAAATTAGGCGACTATAGTACTCTGGACGAGCACCAGCAATGAATTTCTCATTCTTCTTGAGAGGAGTGTCAATCAGGTTAGGACCGAACTTGGAAAGTTCATTGAACTTCAACTCATACTCAGCAAAAGACATGTTACCCTGCTTAAGATCCGTAAATTCACGATAAAGCAGAGATTTTCCGGCTTCTAGCATCCATTTTGCCACAAAAGCCTCCCTGGAAAAGAGATACAGAAAAACAACTTAAGATAGATTCAAAGGAAAAGGAAAAATAGGAACAAAATTCAAGATAACACTAAGGATACCTAAACTGCTCCCTAGTAATATCAGCCTCGACGGTATTAGCCATAACGGACTCCCACCAATCTAGAGCAGAATTATGCAATTGCCAAGCTGCAAACTGATGCATCTGGGCATCAGTAATCTCGAGATCAGTGAATATCATCTCTAGACTCTGCAACCACTACAGAGCCTCAATAATGCTCTCTGAACCGGTGAATGGGGTTCCACTATGTTGAGTGAATTCCTTACAGAGAACAGTGATTCTAATAGGAACAACAGGCTGAGGAGCTGGGGAAATACCATGACCCCTACCTCTGGCATTTCCTCGATTCATCCTGAAAAATCAAGAATGAATTTAAGACAAGATAAAGAAAAGCCAAAGATAAATTAAGATAAGACAAGAGAATTCACTTGGATGAATATCCTAAAAAAAGAAAAATCTTACAAGGTAGATACGAAAGAAAGGAAGTTAGAAAACATTTGAAAATCCTTTAAACAAGAAAGATTTTTATATCAAAATAATCTTTGAAAAATCTTTTGGAAACATTTTGAAAAATCATTTTATACTTTGAAAATACGTTCTCTCACAAAGATATGATTCTGAGATTGATTTCACTCATTCTAGGGTATTTCTACCCTATCTCTAATGAGTTTTTGCTCCATAGAGGCAATGGTCTGCCAAAAACCCAAGCTCTGATACCAAATGTGACGACTCGTTATTTCGTACCGTTCAAATCGACAATAATCCACACATGTTAGACTTGAATGATGCAAAATAACATACTGTAAATAAATTTGGAGCAAATGAAATCAAATATATAGAATCACAGACACAGAACAATCAGAATAACTCGCAGCGGAATATAAAATAACATAGTATTTCATGAAGCTACTATAACAAAGTCTCAAAAAAAAATACATAATATCAACCTGAAAACAACATAATAGGATTCCCAAATACAAAGAAGTTCACTAATACATGAGATAAACTAGAATACCTGAAATAGAAATAGATATAAATATAGACGGGCAGAATCTCCAGCAAAGACCAGCTCCAGAAAGAGAATCCAAAGCTGTGAATACTCATGCTGACCTGAGCGTAAAGCAAAACACAAAACACTAGAGTCATGACGTATATACTTATACAATGTAAACCAACTCAAGTGAACTGTAATAAAGATACAAGTAACTTAAACGATGCCTGGGACTGCCCATCTTCTAAGGATCCTTTAAACTATTTACTAGATAGTAATATTTCGCTATAATAATAATGTCTACAATAAAATAAACTTACTTTAAAATAGCATTAAGGAGTGACCCAATATTCCCCTTAACACATAATAGTCCTAGTAGTCCATCCAGTATCAGCGTATCTCCAGACCGGGAGACTACCATAAATACTCCATGGGCTACGGAAGAAAAACAAACTCGTAGTAAAGGCTCGGTATGGTAGGTGACACGGCACACAAGGCATTGCCAGGGTAGATATACCGATTACGCACACGGACTGGCGGTAATGTAGCAGCCACTACGCCTACCCCGAACAACACTCTAAAATCAAGGGGTGCACCCAATCAATCACAACAGTAATAGAATGGTACCGAAGAACTGTGTCCGACCAGAGGAGCTACCCCTTTTGGCCCGAGATCGCTCCTGTTTTAGCCATCTTAAGCCAACTCACGGGAGTCGAGTCCACGTAATGTACCTCAAGAACGTCGTCACCATCCTACTTCATTCTGGAATCTCCACCGCATACACAGTTGTTAAAGTGGTTTTCGGTATCGACAGAGAGTATATCCATATCCGATCCCGGTCTCTTTAACAACCAATCGTTATTATAAACCGTAGTTATAATTTTAAAAAATGGTATTTATACTTCAAAAATCAAATATCATTTCAAAAATTCAACATTGTTTCAAATCCATTTAAAAATAATCAAAAGATTGTATCTTTCAAAACCATATCCATTTTATTCAAATTTAAAATACCATTTCAACACACATTTCAAAATAGTTTATATTTCAAAACAAATTACTTCATTTTAAATCATTTAAATGATGTCGTTATATTTAATAATTAAGGTAATAAATTTTCAAAATTTTAATCTTTCAAAATTCATTCATTCACTTAAAATTATCAAAACAGTGAAAATTCACCTTTCACAACATTTAGAAAATGCTACGTAAAGTTACTTTTAAAACAATTCAATTTAACAAAAGATGGCATTAAAAATGTTGTAATAGGGTTACTTTAGTTTCAAATAAAACTTAAGTTAAATTTAGCAACTACAGCACTTACGAAGTGCTATAATAGCCCTTAATTCAATTTATCCATTTAGTTCATTTCTATCAACTACAGCATTTACACTGTAATATCCTTTACATTAGAAATAATAACATTTCAAAAATGCTGTAATTAAATTCCAAATATTCAATATAATTTCATAAACAATTAAATTTATATATAAACCATTTTTAAACTTATAAAATCATACATTTTCACTTTTAAAACAATCATTTAATTACTCTTATATTTATGATTTTATAAAGTCAAATTTTCATTCAAAAATCAAATTTTAATAATAATTTACTTATTAAATTCAAACATTCAATTTCAATTCTTTATAATAAAATTTTTAACTTAACACTTAAGTTTAAATTTCAAAATATAACTTATTTTCATTTTATTTACTCAACTTAAAATTCACTTTTAAACAAATTTCACAAATTTCCAATCTAAGTTATATTACAAAATTTAACCTAAATATTCATTTATTTCCCACTTTAACTTATTCAAAAATCATTAATACTTTATAAAAATCATTTTAAATTCATTTTAAATCAAATTTTAAACCAATTTATCCTATTTTACTACTTAATTTAAATTCCATTTATAACCAAAACATAATTTCCAAAGTAACTTATATTTAAATTTCTAACTTTACCATAAATTTATTTCACTTATAAATTTTAAGAAAATCAATAATAATTTACAAAATCATTTTTAGTTAAGTTTGAAACAAAATATTGTAATATTTACATCTCTAAAATACTTTAAGAATTTTAGAAAAATATATATTAACCATGGGTCTGTATATCATTTTCTAGCCTAGGTAAAGTGATACGGATATTATATCATTTCAATCCATAATTTACAAAGTAAACCCGGGTTTTATCATTTCAAACCCGTAGTTCCAAGTAAAATGAAATAATTAAAAATTGTTCAGGCCTATCATTTCAGCCCATAATGATTTTTCCCTATTCTAAAGTACGTTTGGGTATGTATCATTTCAACCCATAGTGATTCTAATCTATAAGGAACTTGCAGTGTGATAAACTGATATAAATAACAGAATAGCATTATATAACAGTAACAGATGGTATAACAGGTAAATAAGCATGGGTGAACATCATATGATCATAGCATAGCAGATATAGCATAATGATATGGGTTTACAAATTCAATTGTGATCAGTTTACTAGCCATATAAGTATAAATTTGTCTGGTGAGAATTACTCACTTGTATAAGCTGCAGATGACAACCAAATACACAAACAAAGATCTTCAAAGGCACGATAGCACGACTACGATTTGAGAGTGGGAGAGCCAAAGCTAATTGCCTTGTCACATAGCAAACAAAACAACGTACAATATAAATTACAAATCAAACTATTATTAAACAATGCTAGAAATAAATGCACAACACAAAGCCAAAGCTTTTGCACTTGCATTCAACAACTTATGCTTCAGCCATAGGTTGGAAAAGCACTGCTATGGGATGGATTTGGATCAGGTTAAGGGTACAATGGTCGGCCATAACACAAATATAAAGGAGTATAAGGATATGCGTGCATCAACACACAACTGCAAAGCACTGCTAAGGGATGGATTTGGATCAGGTTAAGGGTACAAAGGTCGGCCATAACATAAATATAAAGGAGTATAAGGATATGTGTGCATGTACACACAACTACAAGGCATGATCATGCAAGACCATATCTGGTGAGTCAAGTACAGGTGTGGCAGAGGTCTCAGGTTCAGGTTTAGCTGGTGGTGGTGGTGTATGGGACGGCTAAGGTGGTGGTTGGAGTGGTGGAACAAAGTGGAGAGCTCGGCTATGACATAAATGTGGAGTTTGCTTCATATTTTGGTGGAACATGGATGGCCATGGCTATGGTAGGTCAATGGAAAGGAGGAGACGGTGGTTGGTTGTGGTGGTGGTGGAGGTTGCCAAGGTGCTAGAGTAGGGAGGGTCGAACACAAGAAGAAGATGCAAGTGCAAAATTCATAACAAAACAATGGAAAAATGAAAAAGAATGAAAGATTTTTACCAAAATTTTCTCTTGTGATAGCCAAATGTTTTAGGGTTTGAGAAGTATTTTTTTATGCATGAGAAAGAATGAGGAAGTCGGCTGAAACAATGAGAAATATGGCAGCAAATTAAAGTGGTGTGTGGTTTGGTGAAAAGGTGGAGTGAATTTGAAAAGGCTAAGCATATAAAAGGACAAAAACCATTCAAATTTCCTAATTGCAATTTTAAATACATGTAAAATATGTATAAATAAAAATAAAAACACAAAAAAATAATGAATGTATAAAAATAAATAAATAAATTTTAAATAAATATAATTAAATTAAGAAAATAGCTAAAAATAGGAACTAGGCTTTAAAAATTGAAAATAAATTCAATAAACTTTGGAAAAATTGTATCAGCACTTTAAAAATATTTAAAAATGAAATCTTGCAATAAAAATAAATTTAAAATAATTTCAAAATAAAATAAAGTCAAATTTAAAATTATATTTAAAAATCAAGGGTTGTTACAATTTCAATCATCATTTTATGTGAATTAATTTATTAAATATAAAAATGTTAATCTTGAGTGATTTCTCACCTTTTGAGGCTAGAGAACAACAATGAGAATTGGAACAGTGACATGTACACGCACATGGATAAGTTATAAGGCTAGGGGACTGCTGCGACAAATTTGACATTGGGAATGTAAGTCAAGATGGACTAGAGATCAATGAAATAAATATATATATAAGGCTATATATTTCAAAATCAAAAATTTAAACACGTATTAAAATAAAATCATTATAATATATATATATTTGAAAATCAATATTTAATTTAAACATATATACATATGTCAAAATCAAACTCAATATATATATATATATATATATATATATATATATATATTCTACGATCATTATTAATTTTAACGCATATATTTAAAATATATATATATATATATTACATCTACTTCAAACCGATATATATAGATTCAATATGAATATATATGTATGTATGCACGTGTTATAAAAAAAACACGGTATAACTTCGCAGCATATATATAACTCAGGCATATTATAGATATAACAATTTTAAAAATCAATATTAAGTAAGACAAATATGCTAACTACAAGTTTTCATGCAAAAGCCTCTATATATATAATAATTTTTTTATAAGAAAACAAGGCTTGAACACTCTTTCATATTATAAATATATACACACACACACACACGAAAGTAGGTAAAATAAACATTTGAAATGATATATATATATATATCATATAACGTTCAAACACAATATATATAACATATAATATATATACTTTTAAAAACCATATACATATAATGCAATTGAAGTAGGCGCAGCAAGGAAGTGGAGTTATGGGACGATCTGAGTGGAGAACTTCGGCATGCTTCTGTTAAGTCATGGTGGTGTTCTGCTGTGGGAAGCATTCAGGTGTGGAGAGGTGGGCATGGTGGTCGAGGCTGAGGCGGCGGCTTCGGTTTGTGGCGGATCTGGAGGCTGAACGTGGAGGGATTGGGAGATGGCCTCATGAACTGTAAGGTGTGGGTGGTGGAAGGTGAAGGCCGAGTTGAAGAGAAAAGGTGACACGGGCGACGAGATGGGTTTCGTGGCCGGAGGTGGTGTGAAGCATGGCGTTTGGGTTTGTGTATCGAAGGGAAATGAAATGAAAAGTTCGAGTAACAGAAAAATGGGAAGGCTAGTGTAAATGAAACGAGCGGCTACGATGGGAAGGTTAGCAAGCTTTTAAATTTTTTTAACGATATTTATCTCCCAAAAGCTATGACTACAGAAGAAGATGGAATGGCCAAATACTATATAATTTATTTTATACGAATGGCAGACAAAGGAGAAGAGAGGAAGGAAATGGCTTCAGACTATAAGTATGATATTAGCAAATAAGGCAACCGGTGAGAAAACAAAAGGTCACATATGAAATTCTAGAATAGTAAAACAAATGGCTGTTTATATTCTATCGGTAAACAATTGAAAAGATACAAAGCCCAAATGACTCAATACAGAACCGATAGGGAAATCATTTCGTAGATTTCATCGCGTAACGAATACCAAAATGCATAAATGAATGTACTATAGGGATCAGCATGACGAGACGAACAGAATGATACAAAGATATGAGTGATACGATCATCCTATTAAAAGTTGATATTTGCTGCCAAAACTGCTGTTAAATCACCGAAATAAGATAAATGGAGCTATAACTGTCCAAATTTAACGAAATGAAATATGACATCTCACTCGGAAAATGGTTTACAAATTTATTGTATAAAAATATTCAAATTTCGAAAAATAATTATTTCCATCAAATTAACTGATTTTAGGTTGAAATTGAAAATTACACAACATAACTGACTTTCATATTTTCATATGAAAATCTACCATTTGCTATGTTTAAATAGACGTATTTCAGATATCAAATTTTCATTGCTAAATTTGAATGTTAATTTCATGGAAAATTTAGTTAAATTCGTTATTAAAATAGTTATAATTTACGGGTCGTTACACTCTTCCCTACTTAAAACTTTTCGTACCCGAAAAAGAACGAGATTGGAGAATAAAAGTAATAGAAAGACAGGATAGATTTGAAATACACAGTATTATATACAACAATTAATTTAAAACAATATAAATTTCATTATTTTTTTAAATTGATTGATATTCAACAAATGTGGTTTCAATTCATTTTATTAAATCAGTAAATCAATATCCATTGCTTTACTTCGTACTAAGAAGCTTTATGATTCACATGACCATCACGGGCATGCTTCTGGCTTTTCCCAACCACTCTCTCAGCCCTAAGTTCATTCTTAATAGCTTCCAGTGGCCCAAACTTTGGTCACCACTTTGTCAACTTATCAAAGATCCAAGGAAGTTCCAACTCATGTCGCTCCACCTTTATTCGCTTTAGGATCATCCACAGTCATGATAACCATAATATAGTCGCCTTCTCTGACATTTGCCTAACAGGCATGAATTTTGGCTGTAACGTCAAGGATGGCCCTCTCAAGGAGGCCAACCGCAGAGTTGGATGGGTTACTGAACTAATCGACCAACTTTACAAGGGGAGGAAACTAGCTTTTTCCCTCTTTGAGGTTAATAGAATTAACTAGACATTTGGTTATTTGAATTGAAGAGGAAGACCCATGATAGGACAGGCTCGGACGTCTACCAAGAACTCTAAAGAATTAATTGAGGAGATGTCAAGGGCACACAACCAGGCTCTTATTGTTGTGAATGATCAACAGAAAAAGGACCACCGAGAGAGTTGCAAGCTTATAGCTGAAGTAGAGGCCAAGGAAAAGGCACTTATGTCTAAGGAGTTGGCACTTTAGGCTGAGGAATTGGCATTTTAGGCCAAGGATGCAAAGCTTCAAACACTCCAAGTCGAAGTTGAGAGACTCAAGGTCAATCTGAAGTCTGAGATAAAGGCAAAAACATAAGCTTAGGTTCACCTTGGCGGGGCTGTAGCTAAAATCAATGAACTTAAAGATGAGGCCGCAAAGGAGAAGGAAGTAATGAACACTACCCTTCCGTGACTCATCGAACCCCTTGCTAACTATAATGACTATTGTATGTAGTAATATCAATACAAATATAACTACTTGCAACATGTAGTTCTTCATGTCACTCTGCTACATCTTTGTGTAATAACCTTAATTCGATTGCCGATTTTAGTTTATAACTCTAGAACATATTAAATAGGCTGCTTATAAAAATTTAAAGCGTCTGTTTCAGTTTACTTTTCTTCTCCTTAAAATTTGTAACATCTAAAACGTGTTCCTATACACTTTCTTCTTTCTAAATTCAGATACGTCGGAAAGGTGTTATAAATCAGAAACACCCAAAAGGTGTTGCAAAACTCCTTCTCTTCTCCCCTCTTGTTTCATTTAAAACTATTTAGATTTTGTGATAATGCAGATCACAAATTCGGTACTATTGTCACTGTAGTCAGTTCAGAATAGTTTGGATTGATTTCGACAGTGCTATTGCAATCAATTAAAGAGAATAATCATTTCGGCTCCATTATAACTTGGGAGATCATTTTCCATAACTCACAGCACCCATTTATTTGTTTAAATTAGTGGTGAGGGCAAATAACATATTAAGGAAAGCGTCATCAACGTGGTTTTGAGGATCTCTTTTACTTTGTAGATTACAACTATTGTCTTTGCCAAATTGAAGGATTACCACCAACAATCTTAAGCCGTTATCCTACAATGACACCACATAGTTTGAGAGAGTTCGCTTCTACTTCTACTAAGTTGGAAATGTTCGATGGTGTTAATTTCATGCATTGGCAGACGAAGATGCATTTCCTATTGGCTGAACAAAAAACGATTTATGTACTTACAACGCCAAAGCTAAAGGAAACAGAAAATGAGACTATTGCGGAAGCATGATCAAGAGTAAATTGGGAATAAGATGATTACATATGCAAGGGGCACACATGCAATGCAATTAAAGATACTCTGATATATATAAGAGTAAATCAACTGCTAAAGAAGTTTGGGATGTATTAGAGGCCAAGTATCTAATGTAGGACGTAACAAGTAAGAAATTTTTAGCTGTTATATTTTTTAACTATAAAATGAATGATGCTAGGCTAGTAGTAGAGCAATTCAATGATATTATGCATATCTTGAACTAATTCAACCAACATAATATGAATATGGATGTGGAGATAAAAGTCTCATGCATAATAGATAAACTTCCCCATTCTTGAAAAGATAAAAGGAAAACCTTAAACATAAGAAGGTGGATATGAGTCTGGACAATCTTGCACAGTATTTGCAAGTGGAAGAACAACTTAGGTATAAAGAAGTCACCGAACAACCAAAGTTTTCATCTAAGATCCACATAGTGGAGGAAAATGAGGAAAATAAAACCCCTGAGAATGCTTTTAATAAAAAGAGGAAATTTTAGAATAAGAAAAATTTTGATAAGAAGAAGGCCAAGAAAGTGAATGGGTGATAAATTGTGTAAAACCTAATCACTTTAAGAGATATTATCGTTTTCCTAAAAGAAAACCTCAATCGATGAAAGAAAACTTGGCGGCAGCAATCTTTGAAATCAATACAATTGAAAGTGAGGATTCTTGGTGCTATGGGTCTATTAAGTATAACTTCAACAAAAAGAGGCTACTCAAGAAAATTGAATCATCTGAGGATGGAAATTATCTCTATATAGAAAATTCAACGAAAGCAGCGGTCAAGGGGGCATCATACTTGTAGTTCACGTTTGGGAAAATTCTAACATTAAATGATGTGTATTGTGTACCTAGTTCCATTACGTAGAGAAGATTCTAAAAAGGTTTAAACATTTTGATTGAAAACCGGTACGCACTTTATTTGACCCAAATATTCAACTATATTGTAATGTTGGTAGACCAATAGATCAACTAAAATACGCTAAAGTCATTGGTAGTCTAATGTATGTCATGACTTTCACAAGACCGGATATTGCATACGTTGTTGGCAAATTGAGTAGATATACTGGTAACCCTATTCATATTCACTGGCTAGCTATACAAATAATTTTAAAATATTTAAAAGGAACAATGGACTATGGTATGTTGTATAATAGGTATCCAAATAATAAAATAAAGTTTCAGACTTTATTTTTCTCATTTTATTTACAAAATTCATTGTTTATTTCAAATAAGCAATTTAGAATTTCCAATTATATTTTAATTTACAATATTAAATTATAATTTTCATTATAATTTAATATATACAGGTGATCACCAAACCAGGGTTATTATAGATATTCACAATTGGTGGAGGAACGATATCCTAAACCTCAAAGAAATAGACATGCATTGCAGATTGCTACACTAATAGCACTGGCTTCTTGTAGTAAAGAAGCAGAATGGTTAATAAATTTGCTGTTAGAAATTTCTATATGGCCAAAAGCAATGCCTTCGATATCTATACATTGTGATAGTCAAGCAACACTATCAAGAGTATACAGCTAGGTATATAATGAAAAATCTAGGCATATTGGCCTAAGGCACGCTGTAGTGAGGCAAATGCTCATTGATGGGTAATTGCTATAGATTTCGTGAGATCTAGCCAAAATTTTCCGATCCATTTACAAAAGGAATTGCAAGAGATTTGTGTTGAAAACATCAAAATAAATAAGTTTAAAGCTAACATTGAAATCAACTATGATGGAAACTCCACTCAACATAATGAAACACATTGTCTTGAGCTCGATGAGAAAAAGTACATTACACGTTGTGATATGAAGCACTATAATATTAGTCTGAAAAACTAATATTATATTCATTCGAAAAGAGTGCTTGGTACCTATAACGATATGGTGGAGGTTAGTTAGTACCTAATAGGTTTATAACAGAAGTACTGTTGAAGTGTATAGTTACATGGCACTTGAAATAAACCTACATATATGAATGCATGTAGGTGGTGCCGCCTTTTGTGAGACTATGGCTTAAGTCTCTAAGGACATTTCATGAAACCAAAATATGGACACCAGGTCAATCCACATGTCAGCTTATGAACTATTCGAAGAAAAAAAAGAAAGTGAAACACATCTGGTACGTCACATAGGATCATTGGTTTAATGCTCAGTCAACCATTCCGTCCTGGCTTTCTCTGGTAGGTTATCATTGCGTAAAAGTTCAAGCCCACAAGACATCTATAATTATACACAAGTTTTCCTGCAACATATGACAAGAGAAGGTTTATTAAATTTTGTGGATGATTGTTAGTGAAAATTTACAAAATATTTATGCGAGTTATTATTTTTTCAAATAAGAAGAAGAGAAAGAGAGGAGGAAGTGGGATTGGGAATAGTCATACATTCTAGAATAAAAGAAACAATATTTGTTTAAATATAGGTTTCTCAAGGAAAGGTTGGACCCTTTGGACACCTAAATATGTGCTCTATTGTGAGGGAAAGTCATGCATAACCACCACACATACGCATGTCGTTGCTATCCTTTCGTCCAACCGATCGGATCGGGCATGGTTGGTTTAGGTCCAAATTATATTTTTGGACATAATTATATTAGTTAAGACGGGTCGGATCTAAATCCATTAACGAGCCTAGAATTTATATTTGAATGGGCATAAAAGGTGGGAGATTGGACAGTTACAAACAACGGGAAGACGCCTAAAAGGTATTGCAAATCCAATTTTTCTCATTAATTTCTTCTTCCTTGTTTCTTTTAAAACTATTTCGATTTTGTCATACTGCAGATCAAAAATTTGATACTCTCATCAATACAGTCAATTCAGAAGATAGTTTATATTGATTTTAACAGTGCCATCACAATCGATTAAATAGAATAATCATTTCGGCTTCATTGTATCTTAGGAGAGGATTTGTCTTACCAAACAACACCCATTTTCTTATTCAAATAAGCAGTGATGGAAAATAACATCTTAAGGAAAGCATCATCGATGTGCCTTGAAGCAATCTCTATATATTTGATTTTTCTACCACTGTGCCACTTCACCAGAAATCCAAAAATATATATCAAAAAACTTGAAATGTTATTTGATAGTGGCACCGCACAGTTTAAGAGCGTTCGCTTTTGATTTCACTAAATTAGAAAGGTTTGATGGTGTTAATTTCATGCATTAGCAGAATAAGATGAATTTCCTATTGGTCGAACTAAAATGGTATATATTGTTGCGCTCCAAAGCTAGAGGAAATAGAAAATGAGACTATTGATCAAGCATGATAAAGACTGAAATGGGAGCTAGAAGATTACATATGCAAGGGGCATATATGCAATGCAATGATAGATACTCTACCCAATATGTATTGCAAAAAATCAACTGCCAGAGAAGTTTGGGATGCGCCAGAGGCAAAGTATCTAATAAAGGACGCAGCAAGTAAGAAACTTTTAGCTACAAAATTTTTTAACTATAAAATGAATGATACTAGGCCAGTAGTAAAGCAATTCGATGATATTAACCACATCCTGAACCAATTCAACTAGCATAATATGAATATGGATGAGGAGGTAAAAGTCTCATTCATAATAGACAAACTTCACCTTTCTTAAAAATATCAAAGGAAAATCCTTAAACACAAGAAGGAGATTTGAGTCAGGATATTCTTGTACAGTATTCACAAGTGGAAGAATAACTTACGCAGAAAGAAATCTTTGAACCAACAATGTTTCCTCAATGATCAAGATAAGACCTCTGAGAACACTTTTAATAAAAAGAGGAAATTTTAGAATAAGAAAAATTTTAATAACAAGAAGGCCAAGAAAGTGAATGGGCGCTACAATATTGGAAAACCTAAGCATTTTAAAAGATATTGTTGTTTCCTTAAAATGAAACCTCAATCGACAAAAGAAAAACTTAGTGGTAGAAATCTCTAAAATCAACATGATTGAAAGAGAGGATTCTTAATGGATCAACTTCGAAGCTACCAACCATATCTGCAATGATAATAGTCTATTCAAGAAAGTTGGAGCGTCTAATGATGAAATTTATCTCTATATGAGAAACTCAACGAAAGCAACGGCCAAGGGAAATGGGATGGTAAACTTGGAGTTCACGTCCGGGATGATTCTAACATTAAATGATGTATATTACGTACCCGAGGTTAGATAGAACCTTGTTTTTGGTAGTCTATTAAATAAGCTTGGTTTCAAACTAGTCATTGGTCATATAAGTATGTACCAACCAAAGGCGGAATGTTTGTTGAAAAAGGTTACATGTGTGATGGAATGTTCGAATTGAATATAATAAAGTGGTTGCTTTTGCTTATATTGCTGACTCTTTTTCTTCATGGCATAGTAGATTAGGATATGTTAACATTAGAAGTATGGATAATATGATTTCATTAAACATGATATCTAAATATGATAATAAATCCGATGATAAATGTAGGATATGCTCTCTTACCAAAATAACTAGAAAACTATTTCCATTGAAATCTATTAGTACCACTAATCCATTACAGTTAAGTCATAGTGATGCTTGTGATATGCATAGTACTTTTATTAAAGGAGGAAAGAAGTATTTTGTCACATTTATATATGACTATTCAGAGAACTTTTTTTTTTATTTAATGCACACTAAGGATGAAGTATTAAATTCATTTATGACCTATAAGACTGAAGTAGAAAACCAATATGATGTTAAAATTGAGACCCTTAGATCCGATAGGAGAGGTGAATATCATTTCCCTGCATTTCATGAATCTGTAGGAACTATACATGAGACATCTATAACTTATACTCCGCAACAAAATGGAGTAGCAGAATGTAAAAGTAGGACCTTTACTAAAATGGTTAATGCTATGTTATGTAATTCTGGTCTTAATACTAGTTTCTAGGGTGAAGCATTACTTACCACTTGTTACATCTTAAATAGAATACCTCATAACAAAACCAAAGTCACACGTAAAGAATTTTGAAAGAAACAAAACCAAATCTTGATTATTATCGAGTTTGGGGCTATAAAGCCATTGTTCGATTATTTGAACCAAAAACCAGAAAATTAGAAAAAAAAAGGGCATTTAGAGTATTTTCTTGGGATACGCTCAACTCAACAAGGTATAGTTTTCTCGTAATAGAACCTAATAATTCGATTTAGGTAAACACAATAATAGAATCTAGAGATGCAGTGTTCTATGAAAATAAATTCATGTCTATTCCATGTATTAGCGAAATGGTGGACGTTGATAAACCTATACGTGAAATGGTGGAGGTATTGAACCTATTCGTGAGTTCGAGAACACTCGGGAAAATAATGATCAAACTGGTGCAACTCTTGGAAGAATTAAAAAAATAAGGACTAAAAAGTCATTCAGACAAGATTTTATCACTTATGTGGTTGAAGAATCAAGAGATGGTATTAGACATCAAGTCATGCTCTGTACAACCATAGATACTAAGGCTGTAAATTTTCAAGATTCAGTTTTTTGGAAAGGAGTCATAAATGATGAAATTGATTCCATTATGGGAAATCAAACATGGAAACTAGTAGACTTTCCTCCTGGTTCTAAACCAATGGGATGTAAGTGGATATTTAAGAGAAAAATCAAAAGAAGATGGTACGATAGAAAATTTTAAGGCTAGATTAGTTGCTATAGAATTTACCCAAAAAAAGGAATATATTATTCTCAGACCTATGCCATGTAGCTAGAATTTCAACTATTAGGACAGTAATTGCATTAACATCTGATGTGCACGTAAATGTGCATATTTTTACCACCATATTTAATCTAGTTAAATTGAATAAATGATCATATTGGGTATTTAACTTGTTTTAACCAAAATCCATATTTATTCCAAATTGTCACATATCCATCTTCATATAGGGGCAAAACAGTCATTTGTGTGCATATAATTCTTTGAGAAAAATTAATTGGAAATTTATATATATATGTATAGCAATTTGATCTCAAATAGGAGTGGTTTCATGAAGACACACGCATGCACAAAATGAATACAATGGAATGAAGATGGAAATAATTCAAACTGAAGAACATGGAGGACCCCACCTACCCACTACGTTAATGTACAAATTGGAGGCTATGCACATGTTTATGGAATTAATGGCTTCATGTACACTTAAATAATGATTAGTAGAAGCTAATGATTACTTGGCCTCTACACTTTCTCAAGGGTAGTTTGGGCATTCCCCAAATTATGGATTAGGGTTTCATGCTTGTATAAATAACCCATTATGTTCATGTAACCTCCTTTTCTTCCTTAGTCTTTCTTTTAGACTCTCTTACTTAGTCTCTTTCAGTTTAGTTTAGGCTCAAATTAAAAGACAAGCTCTCTTTCTCTTTTCATGGCTACTTAGCCATTTTTATTTCATGTATTTTTCTTTTCTTTTATGCAATGTTAATTAGTGTTTTAGTTTACTTACATGTTTTTTCTTTCTTTCATGCTAATAGTGTAGATTTACATTCATGCAAAGTAGATTAGTTTTAATTCTTGTTAATTACCATCTCTTTTCCATTTGCTTTCATTTTCCTTTCTTTTTTGCTTTCATGTTGCTAGCTACATTAGCTAATCAAATGACAAATATAAGAGGCAAAACCCCTTCAATTTAGGAGCAATGAAGCTCTCTAATTATGTTGCTTCAACTATTTGTCAACTCATGCTCTCTTTTTGTGCTTAATGATGATGATAGAAATGGTTTAGTAGTTGTTTTTGCTTTGAATTTGATAGCCTATATTGTTGACACCAAATATGCTATGCTTAAACAATCACTAACACTAATTGCCACTTCATCAAATATGATTATGGTAAAAGAAAGTGATTTGAAATTAAAATTTGATGGCCTATATTTCTAATCAACAGTTAATAGGCCATACTTAAAATAGATTTCATTTTCATTTTTTTTGCCAAGTTCATGAAAGTTAGTAAGTGCTTTTGAAAGACTATATGAGTGGATCGTGTAGAATATATATGCAAGTATAAGCAACTAACTATATAATATATCTACTAAAACTTAATAGATAATAGTAGCAAAGTAAATTAAAATAATCACACCAGGATTTTATATTGGTTCGGACCTCCCGTCCTTCGTCCAGTCCCGAAGCTCTTCTTCGGAATTTCCTTTCAACTAACCCTCACTTGAATCGGAGGAACAGGTTTACAATAGCATAGTTTCTTTGTCAAGAATGTGTTCTACAACACGGATGTTGACTATTAAGTACAAATGCTTCCAATATATATTTATTTATTTATTTATTTATTTATCTAGAGAATATTGAATGAGGAGTTCTGAATATATGGAAGAGTTAAATACAGGTATTTGATTGCTTAGAGATCAGGTATAAATCAGAGTATAAGAGTTAAGAGCGTAAGTGAGTAAGGTGAAGATCTTCTCTTGAATTCCCGATTCTATTTATAGTGGTGGAGAGATCCTTTGTGTAGTTGCAACTGTTAGTAAGTGCTCTAAGGTCGCTTCTCATGGTGATGAAGAGTTGCAGTGAAGAGTAGCGAACGTGTCTTTTCATATGTGACAGTTGTACTTTGATTTTACACAGCCGAGTTCAAAAACAAACGTCTGGAAAATAATTCAGACGTCTGGTCTTCATATATTTTTTTTGTATCTGGTTGCATTTCATACATCTGGGTTCATTAACCAGACGTCTGATTCTTTCTAAGTTTTGAACTAGAGGAATCAATCAGACGTCTGGATTTGTGCATGCTGCTTTTTATGTGCCTGTTTCTTCCCTCTTCCAATTCTATCATCTTGTAGTCTCTTAATACTTCTTTTGAGTCTTGTTCTTGTCTCTTTAGTGATGTTACTTTATCAACTATCTATAAATATAGATATATATATATATATATATGTATATGCGTATTCGATTTTCATTGTATAGTTGTTATCATCGAAACCATAGAATCGATTTCATAACAATCTCCCCCTTTTTGATGATGACAACTATTCAATGTACTTATATATAGATTATAAATCTCCCCCGGAATATGTGCTTATGTTTAATGTTTTATGATTCTACCTATATTTCTCCCCCTTTGGCATTATCAAAAAGAATTATTGAAGCCAATCGTCAAACAAAAAGAAAATTTCATTAATAACTTGAAGTGGTTACAAACATAGATTTGTACAAACTTTATAAAAAATCTAAAAACTATGATTCCAGAATCTAGATTTCCTTTGGAGAAGCTTTATTTGGATCATCTTCCTTTGTTTCTTCTTTTCCATAAGTGCTAGCCTTTGAAGGAGATGTCAAAGCTTCCTTGAGAGGTTCATCCTCAGATAGTTTGGAATGTTTTGCGGAAGGAGAAGGTACTGGGGTTGCCCAATCTTCAAAAAGTGGTGTTGGACCGCGAACCCGTTGTAGTACCTCTTTAAGAACTGACAAGACAGTGGAAAGGGAATCTTCAACTGTGGCTAGGCATGTAGCAAATGATATTTCGAAGTTGTCAATTCGCTTAGCCAAAATTTTCTGATTTTGAGATAGAATTTGTTGGTTTCGAAGAGTGAGATCTCGAACACTTTCATTTAGATTTGTATCCGTTTGAGTATTCATAATTTCATCCTGTCTCGGATAATCAAATGGTGCGGGAGGAGGAGGAGTGACTTCTCGATGTTGTACCTCCTCTTGGGATGGATCAATATGTGGTTGAGGAGGAGGCTCAACTCTTCTAGATTGACGATTCTGCGTCCAATCTTCGAAGGACATGATTTCTGGAGGGATTTCAGGTAGGTGCATCAGAGAGAATACTTTGGTGGAAGCATATTTAGGCGAGATTTCTTCGAATGTCTATAGGTAGGAAGGAATATTATATGCACGAAGAAGTCTCACAATATAGGTTGGGTAAATAATCGATGGCCGTGATCGAGTCCAAAAGTGCTTGAGCTCGTCGAAGATGAATTTGGACCAATTTACCCGAGTTCCACTAAAGAGAGCATATAGAGCTTTGTGCTCCAATTCTGTTATTTGCTCGTGAATCCCCATACGTGGAACAACTGTATTGATTATCATTCTTGTCAAGAGTCGAGCTTTTGGACGTAAATATTTCGAAGCAAATTTCGGCATTTTGTCCTCTCAAATTTGATGAGTAATACTATTCTGTGGCTTGAATAGCATATTCGGAATGTCGTGTAAATCTTCCCCGGTGTCAGAGCATCCCAAGGTTCTACCTATTAAACCTGGAGTTAATCTAATCGTATTCCCATAAACACTAGACCAGAGCCAGTTGTCCTCATCTTCAGTGTTCCACACTGAAGTACTATCTAGATTAGCATAGAATAGAAATATAGCTAATTGATCTATTTGAACATCATTAGGAGTAAAAGAGATTAGGGTTTCCAATCCAGCATTTTCACAAAGTTCATCTAGATCATACATAGGGAATTTAAGGGGATTACAGAATGGTCCTATGTGGAATTTTTTCTTTTGAATATCTTGATACCTTTTAATGGAATGTTATCATCCACGTCTCGATCTGATCATCGGAGCACACCTGTGGGTTTGAAGATGAAGTGGGCTGGTCTTGTTTGCATTTTGAAACTTTGGGATTCTTAGTGCGAGGAGGCATTCTGACTTAATTTGGTGAAAGATGTTGATTTGAAAAAAAATCATCACTAAGTGAATGGTAGATTGGAACAATTTTGAGAAAAAAGAAAAAAAAAGTGATGTTATCTGGGTGTATATAAGGGGTCGATTGAATTCCAAACGTCTAGATTTGAAATCAGACGTCTGGTTTGCCCTAAAAGTAGGATAGAAGGTAACAGACGTCTAGTCTTTGGAGTAGACGTCTGTTTTGGTCGAATTTGAAAGATTGAATAGGCAGAAAGTTTAATCAGACGTCTGGTTTAGTTAAATTTTGTAAGCCTTTGTGACAGAGAATTATGTCAGTCGTCTGGTTCATTTTTTAGACGTCTGAAATTCTTTGGTCTATATTTTTAGGAGGCAGAGCTTAAGTCCAGACGTCTGGGGGTATATCAGACATCTGACATATGCAAAATGCTTAATTTTTAATGGTATATCATTGTGTCAGACGTCTGAAGGCTATAGTCAGACGTCTGAAATACGCAGTGTGGCTAAAAAATAGCATAAAATTGATGGTTTTTGCTTATTTCTCGAATTGTTATAAGTAATTTTATTATCGTGAAATAAAATAAGCATAGATACATATAATAAAAAATATAAATTATTTAGAGGGGGATGGAGTTTTGTCATCTCCTGACTTGTTATCTGTCCAAGGTTTAAGTGGAGACCATATATTTCCATGTTCATGGGTTCTCGGAGAGCCAGAATATCATCTCGGTGAAGGAGCCGAAGGAGTACAATATGAGGAGGAGGGATCCAAAGAACTACATGGTTTTGGTAGTGGTTTATGGATATCTTTTTTCCGTGTCGAACAAAACTTCATTGCTACTTGTTCCAAAAAGCTTAGGCGACGTGCCGTAACTTTTTGTTCAAAATATAGTTCTCGTTGAAGATCTATCTGTTGTTTCTGATAATGATGAATTTCATCAATATTCTCCTTTGTGTTAGGAGAGATAAACAGAGATCTTTTGGATTTTTATTGTCAGGAGTAAAACCCGTATGATACGGGGACCATCTATTGGTTAGCTCCTACTTTGGTGTATGCGTAGGAAGCCGTTGTGGCGTGTCAACCGAGCTGTCCGTCAATGGTGTGGAGATGGAGATAGATATATAGGAGTCCCCAAAAGACATTGCTATATTTTGTTATTTAAAAAAATAAATTGTTTGTATATAGTTTTTATGTAACTATTTATATATACAAGCTGAAAATATTATTTAAAGTCAAACAAATTATCGAAAAATTTAAAGGTTCAGAAATACGTATAATTTATGGTAATAAAGTAGATAACTAAACTTTGCCTTAAATGAAATATTAATTTTTAAGGAAGAAGGTCATGAAGTGAACAAATACCTAAACTTCGTCGGAGTTTAATGAAAGTTTGTTCATTTAATGGTTTTGTAAAAATGTCGCTACTTGATTTTCGGTATTTACGTATTCCAATGAAATAGTTCCTTTTTCAACATTGTCTCGCAGAAAATGATGTCGTATATCTATATGCTTGATTCGTGAGTGATTAATAGGGTTTTTTGATAAATTTATAGCACTTGTTTTATCACAATATATTGGAGATTTATTGATAATTTTACCAAAATCTGTTAGTGTTTGTTGCATGTATATCACTTGTGCACATGCTAGAGCTGCGGAGATGTATTCGGCTTCGCAAGTAGATAAAGAAACACAATTTCTCTTTTTGCTAAACCATGAAACTAAAGATTGTCCGATGAAGTGACAAGTTCCACTAGTACTCTTACGATCTGTTCTACATCCACCGAAATCTGCATCGCTATATGAAACAAGTTCAAACGATGATCCTTTAGGGTAAAACAAACCATAATCTCTAGTACTAGATAAATAACGCAAAATACGCTGAACAGCTCTTAGATGAGATTCTGTTGGTTTTGCTTGAAATCGAGCACAAAGACATACATTCATCATAATATCAGGTCGACTAGTTGATAAATAAAGTAAAGAACCAATCATGCCACGATATAACATTTCATCAAAATCTTTTCCATTTTCATCTTTTTCTAAGTGAACAGTGGTACTCATTGGTGTTGGTTTGCTTGAGCGACGTAATAAATCGTCAGAATATTTTTCTTGGTGCATAAAAATTCCATTTTTAAGTTGTTTTATTTGTAAACCTAAAAAGAAATTTAATTCTCCCATGTGTGACATTTCAAATTCATTTTTCATAATATTTGAAAATTGATTACATAGATTTTCGTTAGTTGAACCAAAGATGTAACGTTTTCGATTTTTCGTGGCCGGAAAACCGAAATGTTATGGGTTTAAGAAAGAAAAAGAGGTAGAAGAAGAGAGAAGAGAGAAAAAATAGAGAGGAAGAAACATAGAAGATAAGGTAGAAAATAGAACGGAACAGAACACAACAGAACAATAACAGAATCTCACAATTCGCAGCGGAACAACATATAATAATAAATGAATAATCTTTAAACAAAGAACTATATCAGTTATTACATTTCATACATTACATTTCATTACATCAGAGTGTACAACAACAAACAACAACAAACAGTGCAGCGGAAAAAGAAATACTATATAACTAGTAATACGCCATCCAGCTTGCCTCCAGCAACTCCAGAATATCCAGAATATCCTGATAAACCTAACTCTTGACTGCCCGTGTGGAAATTGGTGGGCACCCAGAGTTTAGGAAGGAAAACAATAAACTCCGAGTCAGTCATGTGACTGGTGTGAGAACTCAAAACAGTTTATTTAGCTTTGAAAACAAAATAGAGGAATATTTTTAAAGTCAATTCGCAATGCTTTTAAAAATGAGACTACCATACGGCCTCCCGCACACACACACATGCAAACGCAGAATCGGAGGAGATTTCTCCTTATGATAGTCAAAGATGCTTGATACGCATTAAAAAAAAGACATTTGATATTATTACTAGTGCATAGTGTAGGAAAAATTCATTTCGAAAGTAGAATATAAATCTTAGCCAGCATAGACATTTCGAACTATGCCTACTATAGCTACCATCCAAACAGTGGTGACCACCATAAGTGAATGGCAGGTTCTACAACTAATACCGTACAAGTTTCGTATTGGAAATTGGATTTCCAACGAATGATCAGGCCAAGGAACTTCCCATTGCCACATGAGAATGCCTCTGGATGGACATCCCCGAGAACCAAACCGGATCTCTACCAACACAAGGCCGGGTTACCCCTAATTGAGTAACAACTGACCGAATATGCCATCCCCCGGTCCTTTGGGACCTTTCACCGAGCGCTCGTAATCAATTCACACAATCATAAAGTGTTTTCAACATGAGTAAGTATCTGGACTCCATACCATGATACCACCCTTTTCCAGAAGGAAATGCACATATCCTAAAGGGCGCTACCCCTCATAACCTTGCCGCATCTTTCATGTTTTGACCATTCCGAGGTGTGAGGCTCGACGAAGTCACATCCACAAAAACATACTTTAAACAAAAGCCATGCTTTGGGTCAACAAATGATCATAGAAATGATCACCAGGATAGACGATCAAATAAACGATCCTATCACAAATAATCAACACAATGATCATTTACAGCAACACTCAGCATGTCACATTACCAAATTGGGAATATATCGCTGATAACCTTCAACTACATAACCTCTGAGCTCGTACGTCTCAGAGATGGGTGTTAAGCTAAAAGAATAAATTCTCCGCCACCAACAGAAATATATTTGAAAGAAATCTGCTTTATATCTCAATTTGTAATGTCAGACATACAATCCATACAAGTCTGTTCCAGGCTCGAACAAAACCGAAGGCACTTCTCACGAAGCCCTTGCAATCCGGGTATTCACAATCCCGATCGAATTTCCCATCACTTAGGAAATCTCTATACCAGGAGATACCCAGTGCAGAGACAATCGATAGGTCATCCTATCGCTTTCGCAAATACCCGGTCTTCAACACCGGTCATCAAATGCAATTCATAACGACGTATCACATATTCGGAATGGGTTATACGACCCCATGGTCCTTCCCCGGTTAACCCGAATAGTGAGCGCTTATTCAAAAATAAGTGTGGCATTCAATTCAAACAAATCACATCAATTACCCATTCAAAGGAAAATATTGATAGTCGGTTATTGAACTATCAATGGATATGCACACATCACCAGTTTCCAAATAATTTTCCAAATTATTTATTTTCCAAAATATCTTCACAAGATATAAAATTTTCAATACTTCGAAAATAAATCAATATTTATTTTTAAACAAATACTCCTTTTCCTTTATAAATTCCTTAGTGAATTTATAATCTAAAATATCTATGAATATTCGATTTCAATTATTCATTTCAATTTATCTTCAAAAAGATAAATTCTCTAATTTTCACTTTATATTGGAAAACATTTCCATACTTATTTAATAAGTAATTCATGAACTTATTTATTTTCAACACTTGGAAAATATTCAATATACTTCAATCGAGATTAAGTATATATTTCATTCTTTAAGGAAATCATTCTCTTAAACATATTTATTTGGGCCAAAACGAATGTTACGTAAAACATCGTTACGACAACCCAAAATCACTAGTATAGGGATTCGAAATTAAAATAGATATATAAATCCCAATACTATGCAAACCATTTCCTTTCGGAAATCATTTACTATAACAACAGTGTTATAGTCCACCATTTCCTTTTATTTCTCGAAAACGTCTATTTCAACAATAAATGTTGAAATCTATGGTTTCGAATCTCAACACATTTTAAAACATCGTTAGATCGTTTTAATTCTATTTAAAATATCACATCTTAAACATTTTCTTTAACATATTATTCACTATTCAAAACGTGAATATACTACGTTAACACATTTCATCCTTTTATACATTTCATTTTAAAGGATTATTCACAGTCAAAAACGTGAATATAACTCCATAAATAAGTTATAACAATTTACTTATCAAAATAAGTCATTTGCGAATTTATAAAACAACGTTTATAAATTCCTTTATTTTCCTATATTCAATTCATAACCCAATTATATACCAAAGGTTCATATTATAAGTTAAATACTTATAATTTATTTGTTTGCACCATCGTTCCTTTGAACTTCATAATTATAAATCTTATAACTTATAAGATTCAATTATTTATCCAAAACCATTCTTTTAATAACTTTATAAATTTTACAAACCTACTGCTTATAAAATTCCATTTATAACTTCACCGTTTATAATTTTATGAATTTCATTCATTTATGAAATTTATTCACAATTCATTCTAACACTTGTAGAAACTCGTTTTATAATGTCAATATTTCAATTTATAAATATCCATTTCTAAATCTCTTAATATAAATCAATTTATATTATTCTTTAAAACTTCTTTAATCTCCTTTATTAATCTATTCTTTTTGATTCATAAAATAATTAAATTTTATAAATCCTATATTTAAACTTTTCACAATAAATTCAAATTTCCCAATTTAACCCATTTTATAAAATTATTAACCCCATAATTTCAAAAATCAATTTTTAACTATATTTCTCAAAAATCGTAATTTTTATAACATTAAAAATTATATCGTTATTTATTTATAATGGATCAATTCCAAAAATATTTTATTAACGTGTACTTTCAAAAAATCACTTTAAAATCATTTTAAAATTCCAAATTTGGTCCAATGATGCTACATACCAAATAGTCAATCACGACAACAACGATATCATATATCGATATGATAGTCCATCAAATATCAAAATATCTGAAATCAAATAAAAACTGTTGAGGAATCCAGTTGGATCCCTCCAACCTGTTTTCCTGCATCCATAAACATTAGCACAATACCAATTCCGCTCCAGTACGAAATTATCGCGGTATATGGGATTTAAAATATTATCTGCTTAATAGACGGCACAATAGGGTCTCATCCGCTAAACAAATGCGGGAAATCAATAACTCCAATATATACATATGCCAATATATATATATTGCTATTATATATAATACCAATTTCACTGTTTATGAAATATTCGCGGTATATGTTTTTAATAAATAACATCCGCTTACTAACGGCGTATAATGCCTATTTTAACAATCAATAGATATCAATCATCATTCAAACATGCATTCAAATATTTTAAATCTAACTATTTAAAATAAAATCGAAACCGATTCGATTGAGTGAGAAGTTCTCACCTTGATTTTATTTACGTTTTAGCGATTTATTTCGAATAAAATTAAACGGACGTTTAATTTTACACGAAATTTTCACTAACTTAAAACGACTCCAATCCATTTCCATCGCGTAGTGCTCGTCCATACGATTCCAATGCTTCTTGTTTCGCGCGTTTTCGACCTCGTATGAAAAAGATACGAATATTTGAAGTTACATGAATTTTATTATCATAAATTACAACATATATTTTATAATTAAAACCTACATTCACTCAGAGCCACTGGATCCAACATCCTTCCATCATGACCGCATATCCCCTACATCTTCTTCACGCAACTCCTACAGGTTGCCGAACGCATATGAACCCATTTATACGTAATTAGGGTTTAAATTCGCAATCTCCTCGACGATCTATAGCACGATCAGGTAGCTCCATGTCGAAGCCCTCACCCACGTGCACCTCCGCCCCCACTATGGCCAAGCTCGGTCGAGCCTCCTGCCTCGAATTGCACGCGCAAGCCCCAGGCGTGGGCTCCCCATATCTTCTTCAACGTTGCTCCAAACGCGATCAACTCCGTATAGATTTCAAGATCTCATTTAGCTCTTCGATTTACTAGTTGGAGATTTCTGCTATAAGTGGATGGATTGGGAGTAATTGAGGGAGGAAGTGTGGAAGTTTTCGGCCATCCATTCCATGGTGGTGGCTGCAACGTTTAGATTACGGTTTTATTTCTTTTTCTTTTTTTTATTTGTGAATGGTGTATTTATAGGAAAAAAATCGAACACTATTCATCCGGAAATTCCGAACTCCGGTTCACGCGCCGTAACCAGCGTTTCTAGGGTTTACCCCGCGTTCTGGACACAATGGAACTGGTTTTGAAAGCTAATTCGGACATCTGTGCGAGTTATGGCTATAAACGTTCAATTTGAATTAAACCGATTTAAACGATTTTCTAGGCGTTTTAATTCGTACCGGACAAACGGTAAATCCAATTGACACGAAATTTGAAACCTTACAATAATATCACATTACGGATCCGATGAAACTGGTTTCGTCGAAATCCGAGACTTTTTGAAAAATGGCTATTTTAACTCGCCAAATTAATATTAAAAATAATTCGATGCGTTTCGAGCTGTCACGATCAAACGATAACTCCGATTGACACGAAAATTGAAATCCGGTAATAACTAACTATTACGGATCCAATGGAACTGGTTTCGTCCAATTCTGAGACTGTTCAAAAATTGGCTATTTTACAGTCGATAATTAAATATTTAAAATATTCAATTTTCACAAATAAACTTTTAATTCGATTTTAAAAGTTCTAAAATATCATTCTAACTTCAACATGATAAAATAAAATTTTACAAATCATTTTCAATCATATTTAACCCAATTTTCAATTATTTCCATAATTTAACATATTAAATTACCGATTTAATTATTCAATTAAATCCAATAATTCAAATAAAAATTTATTCGACTTATAAATTCACTTATTAATATCTAAAATTAATTAAATATTCAAATTTTAATTAAATAAAATTCTGGGTCGTTACAATCTTTCCCCCTTAAAAGAATTTCGTCCTCGAAATTATTAAGTAAGAAAAGTTACAGAATCTATTAATTTTCCCAAAATAAATTTTTAAACTTCTTATAATAACTTACTAAGTTTTCAAATCATACTTAGTTATCTTTTCAAAAACAACTATTATTATTTAACTTTCAACTCCAAAATCAAAGTTAAAGTTTTCAAAATTTTCCAATTTTCTCAAATTTTTCTAACGCCTTAAATTTTCGGAAAAATTCTCCATAGTCTCCTTTGCGCGGCTCGATCCGAAAAAAAATGACAGTATATATATCACAAATATACATCTCATCAAGTAATGAGGCATCCCGCAGGGAAAAAAGTATAAAAGTACGATATGTAATCCGAGATATGTACCTTATATTTTATTAGCAAGCATATACGGCTAATATAGCGCGAAAGCGAGCTCCAAATGCGAAGCAAACGCCATCCGCACCTACTAAACACTCAACAAACAACATGAGAATCATGTATATATGAAAATAATATCGATAGACAACATATAGCAACATAATAACTATATATGCCAACATAGCAAATGAAACAAAAGCAATATATTCAACCATCAACCAATTATCATCCATAACCAATATATAGTTATTCATATTCTCATTAATATTCGATGAAATAGGTTTTCAATCTAAATCACATTTGATTCATTAATAGTGGATGTTTTTACTAACATTCATTTTCAATTAGTTTATATTTACTAATTCATATTCAAGTTGGTTCACTTCCAAATCAAATTCAATTTTATTTAAGATTCACTTAATATTCAATTGGATTTCAATTACTTTAGTTTCCAATTTCGTCAACACTTAATGAATTATATACAATCAACTAATAATCATATAACAACCAATGTATATTCACTTTACATTCAATTTTTCAACTTTCAAATAACATTAGATTTTTATGAATTACACTTATATTCATTATTTCATATCAATTATTCACATTTAATTGATTAATATTCAATCCATTAATTCAATTCAATTACAAAAGTTGAATTTCATTTATATAACTTAAGTTCATATTTATCACTTAACTTTAATAATTTTACTTTGATACTAATATCAACTTCATTCAACAAATTTTAAGTTATATTCATATAGTTTCACTCCTTATATATATAAGTTTATTTCTCAATTGTAAATCACTTTAATTATAATTCAATTCTTATAATTCTTTTGCTTATACAATTCTTCTTTTACTTAGATTATTCAAACAACTAAACAATCAACTTATATACACTTTAATAATTCTGAAAAATTATTTCTTCATATACAAAATATACTGAAGGTAAAATTATTTCGTTTACCCAATATAAAACAATATTGTGTCGAATTGTTCTATACAAGTGTTTAGAAACCCCTTTGGCATAGTTGTCCAGACCGTGCTGACGAAAGTTCATATGCCACTCAATAAACCAATCATCACAATATAAAACAATTTTATATTTACTAACAAATACGCTCTCATAGCCATTATTACACTCAAACTCATTCTAGAGTACTACTGACTCTATCTCTAATGAGTAATACCCAACAGAACCATGGTTGTCGCTTAACCAACAGCCCTGATACCAAATGTAACGTTTTCGATTTTTCGTGGCCGGAAAACCGAAATGTTATGGGTTTAAGAAAGAAAAAGAGGTAGAAGAAGAGAGAAGAGAGAAAAAATAGAGAGGAAGAAACATAGAAGATAAGGTAGAAAATAGAACGGAACAGAACACAACAGAACAATAACAGAATCTCACAATTCGCAGCGGAACAACATATAATAATAAATGAATGATCTTTAAACAAAGAACTATATCAGTTATTACATTTCATACATTACATTTCATTACATCAGAGTGTACAACAACAAACAACAACAAACAGTGCAGCGGAAAAAGAAATACTATATAACTAGTAATACGCCATGCCATCCAGCTTGCCTCCAGCAACTCCAGAATATCCAGAATATCCTGATAAACCTAACTCTTGACTGCCCGTGTGGAAATTGGTGGGCACCCAGAGTTTAGGAAGGAAAACAATAAACTCCGAGTCAGTCATGTGACTGGTGTGAGAACTCAAAACAGTTTATTTATCTTTGAAAACAAAATAGAGGAATATTTTTAAAGTCAATTCGCAGTGCTTTTAAAAATGAGACTACCATACGGCATCCCGCACACACACACATGTAAACGCAGAATCGGAGGAGATTTCTCCTTATGATAGTCAAAGATGCTTGATACGTATTAAAAAAAAGACATTTGATATTATTACTAGTGCATAGTGTAGGAAAAATTCATTTCGAAAGTAGAATATAAATCTTAGCCAGCATAGACATTTCGAACTATGCCTACTATAGCTACCATCCAAACAGTGGTGACCACCATAAGTGAATGGCAGGTTCTACAACTAATACCGTACAAGTTTCGTATTGGAAATTGGATTTCCAACGAATGATCAGGCCAAGGAACTTCCCGTTGCCACATGAGAATGCCTCTGGATGGACATCCCCGAGAACCAAACCGGATCTCTACCAACACAAGGCCGGGTTACCCCTAACTAAGTAACAACTGACCGAATATGCCATCCCCCGTTCCTTTGGGACCTTTCACCGAGCGCTCGTAATCAATTCACACAATCATAAAGTGTTTTCAACATGAGTAAGTATCTGGACTCCATACCATGATACCACCCTTTTCCAGAAGGAAATGCACATATCCTAAAGGGCGCTACCCCTCATAACCTTGCCGCATCTTTCCTGTTTTGACCATTCCGGGGTGTGAGGCTCGACGAAGTCACGTCCACAAAAACATACTTTATACAAAAGCCATGCTTTGGGTCAACAAATGATCATAGAAATGATCACCAGGATAGACGATCAAATAAACGATCCTATCACAAATAATCAACACAATGATCATTTACAGCAACACTCAGCATGTCACATTACCAAATTGGGAATATATCGCTGATAACCTTCAACTACATAACCTCTGAGCTCGTACGTCTCAGAGAAGGGTGTTAAGCTAAAAGAATAAATTCTCCGCCACCAACAGAAATATATTTGAAAGAAATCTGCTTTATATATCAATTTGTAATGTCAGACATACAATCCGTACAAGTCTGTTCCGGGCTCGAATAAAACCGAAGGCACTTCTCACGAAGCCCTTGCAATCCGGGTATTCACAATCCCAATCGAATTTCCCATCACTTAGGAATCTCTATACCAGGAGCGACCCAGTGCAGAGACAATCGATAGGTCATCCTATCGCTTTCGCAAATACCCGGTCTTCAACACCGGTCATTAAATGCAATTCATAACGACGTATCACATATTCGGAATGGGTTATACGACCCCATGGTCCTTCCCCGGTTAACCCGAATAGTGAGCGCTTATTCAAAAATAAGTGCGGCATTCAATTCAAACAAATCACATCAATTACCCATTCAAAGGGAAATATTGATAGTCGGTTATTGAACTATCAATGGATATGCACACATCACCAGTTTCCAAATAATTTTCCAAATTATTTATTTTCCAAAATATCTTCACAAGATATAAAATTTTCAATACTTCAAAAATAAATCAATATTTATTTTTAAACAAATTCTCCTTTTCCTTTATAAATTCCTTAGTGAATTTATAATCTAAAATATCTATGAATATTCGATTTCAATTATTCATTTCAATTTATCTTCAAAAAGATAAATTCTCTAATATTCACTTTATATTGGAAAACATTTCCATACTTATTTAATAAGTAATTCATGAACTTATTTATTTTCAACACTTGGAAAATATTCAATATACTTCAATCGAGATTAAGTATATATTTCATTCTTTAAGGAAATCATTCTCTTAAACATATTTATTTGGGCCAAAACGAATGTTACGTAAAACATCGTTACGGCAGCCCAAAATCACTAGTATAGGGATTCGAAATTAAAATAGATATATAAATCCCAATACTATGCAAACCATTTCCTTTCGGAAATCATTTACTATAACAACAGTGTTATAGTCCACCATTTCCTTTTATTTCTCGAAAACGTCTATTTCAACAATAAATGTTGAAATCTATGGTTTCGAATCTCAACACATTTTAAAACATCGTTAGATCGTTTTAATTCTATTTAAAATATCACATCTTAAACATTTTCTTTAACATATTATTCACTATTCAAAACGTGAATATACTACGTTAACACATTTCATCCTTTTATACATTTCATTTTAAAGGATTATTCACAGTCAAAAATGTGAATGTAACTCCATAAATAAGTTATAACAATTTACTTATCAAAATAAGTCATTTGCAAATTTATAAAACAACGTTTATAAATTCCTTTATTTTCCTATATTCAATTCATAACCCAATTATATACCCAAGGTTCATATTATAAGTTAAATACTTATAATTTATTTGTTTGCACCATCGTTCCTTTGAACTTCATAATTATAAATCTTATAACTTATAAGATTCAATTATTTATCCAAAACCATTCTTTTAATAACTTTATAAATTTTACAAACCTACTGCTTATAAAATTCCATTTATAACTTCACCGTTTATAATTTTATGAATTTCATTCATTTATGAAATTTATTCACAATTCATTCTAACACTTATAGAAACTCGTTTTATAATGTCAATATTTCAATTTATAAATATCCATTTCTAAATCTCTTAATATAAATCAATTTATATTATTCTTTAAAACTTCTTTAATCTCCTTTATTAATCTATTCTTTTTGACTCATAAAATAATTAAATTTTATAAATCCTATATTTAAACTTTTCACAATAAATTCAAATTTCCCAATTTAAACCATTTTATAAAATTATTAACCCCATGATTTCAAAAATCAATTTTTAACTATATTTCTCAAAAATCATAATTTTTATAACATTAAAAATTATATCGTTATTTATTTATAATGGATCAATTCCAAAAATATTTTATTAACGTATACTTTCAAAAAATCACTTTAAAATCATTTTAAAATTCCAAATTTGGTCCAGTGATGCTACATACCAAATAGTCAATCACGACAACAACGATATCATATATCGATATGATAGTCCATCAAATATCAAAATATCTGAAATCAAATAAAAACTGTTGAGGAATCCAGTTGGATCCCTCCAACCTGTTTTCCTGCATCCAGAAACATTAGCACAATACCAATTCTGCTCCAGTACGAAATTATCGCGGTATATGGGATTTAAAATATTATCCGCTTAATAGACGGCGCAATAGGGTCTCATCCGCTAAACAAATGCGGGAAATCAATAACTCCAATATATACATATGCCAATATATATATATTGCTATTATATATAATACCAATTTCACTGTTTATGAAATATTCGCGGTATATGTTTTTAATAAATAACATCCGCTTACTAACGGCGTATAATGTCTATTTTAACAATCAATAGATATCAATCATCATTCAAACATGCATTCAAATATTTTAAATCTAACTATTTAAAATAAAATCGAAACCGATTCGATTGAGTGAGAAGTTCTCACCTTGATTTTATTTACGTTCTAGCGATTTATTTCGAATAAAATTAAACGGACGTTTAATTTTACACGAAATTTTCACTAACT
The DNA here is from genome assembly GCA_030765085.1 of Allium cepa. Taxonomy (NCBI): domain Eukaryota; kingdom Viridiplantae; phylum Streptophyta; class Magnoliopsida; order Asparagales; family Amaryllidaceae; genus Allium; species Allium cepa. Next base: position 378,372,829 of record CM060931.1, read on the forward strand.
TCAAACTACTTCAATCCAATTCCATCGCGTAGTGCTCGTCCATACGATTCCAACGCTTCTTGTTTCGCGCGTTTTCGACCTCGTATGAAAAAGATACGAATATTTGAAGTTACATGAATTTTATTATCATAAATTACAACATATATTTTATAATTAAAACCTACATTCACTCAGAGCCACTGGATCCAACATCCTTCCATCATAACCGCATATCCCCTACATCTTCTTCACGCAACTCCTACAGGTTGCCGAACGCATATGAACCCATTTATACGTAATTAGGGTTTAAATTCGCAATCTCCTCGACGATCTATAGCACGGTCAGGTAGCTCCATGTCGAAGCCCTCACCCACGTGCACCTCCGCCCCCACTATGGTCAAGCTCGGTCGAGCCTCCTGCCTCAAATTGCGTGCGCAAGCCCCAGGCGTCGGCCCCCCATATCTTCTTCTACGTTGCTCCAAACGCGATCAACTCCGTATAGATTTCAAGATCTCATTTAGCTCTTCGATTTACTAGTTGGAGATTTCTGCTATAAGTGGATGGATTGGGAGTAATTGAGGGAGGAAGTGTGGAAGTTTTCGGCCATCCATTCCATGGTGGCGGCTGCAACGTTTAGATTAGGGTTTTATTTCTTTTTTTTTATTTGTGAATGGTGTATTTATAGGAAAAAAATCGAACACTATTCATCCGGAAATTCCGAACTCCGATTCACGCACCGTAACCAGCGTTTCTAGGGTTTACCCCGCGTTCCGGACACAATGGAATAGGTTTCGAAAGCTAATTCGGACATCTGTGCGAGTTATGGCTATAAACGTTCAATTTGAATTAAACCGATTTAAACGATTTTCTAGGCGTTTTAATTCGTACCGGACAAACGGTAAATCCAGTTGACACGAAATTTGAAACCTTACAATAATATCACATTACGGATCCGATGAAACTGGTTTCGTCGAAATCCGAGACGTTTTGAAAAATGGCTATTTTAACTCGCCAAATTAATATTAAAAATAATTCGATGCGTTTCGAGCTGCCACGATCAAACGATAACTCCGATTGACACGAAAATTGAAATCCGATAATAACTAACTATTACGGATCCAATGGAACTGGTTTCGTCCAATTCTGAGACTGTTCAAAAATTGGCTATTTTACAGTCGATAATTAAATATTTAAAATATTCAATTTTCACAAATAAACTTTTAATTCGATTTTAAAAGTTCTAAAATATCATTCTAACTTCAACATGATAAAATAAATTTTACAAATCATTTTCAATCATATTTAACCCAATTTTCAATTATTTCCATAATTTAACATATTAAATTACCGATTTAATTATTCAATTAAATCCAATAATTCAAATAAAAATTTATTCGACTTATAAATTCACTTATTAATATCTAAAATTAATTAAATATTCAAATTTTAATTAAATAAAATTCTGGGTCGTTACAAAAGATGATATCATCAACATAAATTTGTACTTTTTATTTGTATTCATGTTTAATACATAAATATTTTTGTTTCTAAAACCTTCAAAAATAAGTTGTTTGTTATTATCTAAAATATTACATCTGTCCTTTTCAAAATTTATTTGAAAACCTTTATCACATAATTGATTAATACTTAGTAAGTTGTGTTTTAGATTTTCTACTAATAAAACATTTGTAATAATAGGAAAGTTAGATATACCAGAGCTGATGACTTCTCCAATACCTATGACATATCCTTTTGAATTATCTCCAAAGGTTACCGTTCCACCATCGATGTATGTTATATTTGATAACATTTTTGAATTTTCGATCATACGCTTGGAGCAACCGTTGTCTAGTATCCATTTCTCCTTATTTTTATTTTGGGTACCTGCAAAATAAAAGATGTTTTAATTGGCATATATTTTGTTAGGGTCCTAATTGTTAGGAGAAGGTAGCCATACCCAAGATGGTTTGGTACCTTTATGAATATAATTTTTATTATAGACTACATTCTCTAAGTAATTATTAATATGCTTTTGTCGAATCAAAATATTATTTGTTTTAGGAATCCAAAGTTTCATATTTTTGGTATTCAACTTGGTTAAACCTTTTATATAACTAATATTTTTAGCATTATGTCCTTTTTGTTTAGAAGAGTTTTTAAATCCTATTCCATTTCTATTGCCTGATGGTTTTGAAGTTTTGATAAGATTTTCCAAATATTGTTTTCCTTTATTAAATTTTGACACATTGTTTGTAATTTTATCTAATTTCTCTTTTAAATTTATATTTTCAATTTTTAATAATTCAATACTATTTTTAAATTCAACATTTTCTTTTAACAAATTTTCCTTTACTATAGTAGTATTCTCACTTTCTATCAAATTATTTTTGATTTTTTCTTGAGATATTTCAAGTTCTTCTAGAATAATTTTTTCATCTTTCAACATTCCTACCTCAAGTTCTAATCTATTTATTTTGACCATATATTCTTTATTCAATTTTTTCATTTGTCTAAATTTATCATCTACTTCCATGCTAAGTTCCAATAGTTCATCATAGTTAGTTCAGGAAATACCTCTTCAGTTAGCCTGTTCTCCGTCACTATCGCTATCATTTTTAGAAGATGAGGAGTCCAAGTCATCCCAAGTTACTTTGAAACCCTTCTTCTTTTTGAATTTTTCAACGTTGTTCTTCTTTTTGTCATTATTGAGTTTAGGGCAATCCTTCTTCATATGTCCGTATTGATCATATTCATAGCACTTGATTTGAGACAAGTTTGTTATGTTGGACTTCCCTGCTTTTTGGAATTTGGCCATCTTTCTAAATTTCTTGAATCTGTTATAATTCTTGGCAATGAAGACTATCTTTTCTTCATCTAAATCAGAGTCATCATTTTTTGTTGCTGGAAATGCTATGTTCTTTATCTCCGAATTTAGTTCTTTTCGTGCCTGCAAATTAGCTTTATAGGACATTAAATTTCCTATCACCTCTTCAACTTTGAGAGTAGAGAGATCGTTACCTTCTTCAATAGCTAAAACCTTTCTTTCCCAATCTGATGTTAAAGAATTGAGTATTCGAGAAACTAAATCAAAATCAATGAATTTAACTCCTAATGCCATAAGATCATGTTGGATAGTTTGAAATCTAGAATACATGTCAACAATAGTTTCATTTTGCTTCATTTTCAATGAAGAAAATTGGTTTTGCAAAATTGAAATCTTAGTTTGTTTGACCTTTGTTGTACCTTCGTGTGTAATTTGTAAGGTACGCCAAATATCAAATGCAGTGGTGCATAATATGACACGTGAAAATTCATTTTTGTCTAAAGAGCAAAATAAACATTCATAGCTTTAGCATTATTTGATGCTAATGTCTTTTGTGCATCGGTCCAAGTGTTCATAGCAATAGTAGGTGCTTCATATTTATCTTGTATGGCTGACCAAATTTCAAGACCATTAGCTTTCATAAAAAATTCTCATATGTGTTGACCAATATGCATAGTTAGATCCATTAAAGAGTAGGGGTCGTGCTGTGGATTGTCCTTCTTGAAAAATACTTGCCATATTAAAGTGATTCAAAAACGTGTTACTGTTATTTGATCAAAGCCTTGCTCTGATACCAATTGAAAGTCTATATGAGTGGATCGTGTAGAATATATATGCAAGTATAAGCAACTAACTATATAATATATCTACTAAAACTTAATAGATGGCAGTAGCAAAGTAAATTAAAATAATCACACTAGGATTTTATACTGGTTCGGACCTCCCGTCCTACGTCCAGTCCCGAAGCTCCTCTTTGGAATTTCCTTTCAACTAACCCTCACTTGACCTAGAGGAATAGGTTTACAATAGCAGAGTTTCTTTGTCAAGAATGTGTTCTATAACACGAATGTTGACTATTAAGTACAAATGCTTCCAATATGTGTGTATATATATACATATACATATTTATCGAGAGAATATTGAATGATGAGTTCTGAATATATGGAAGAGTTAAATACAGGTATTTGATTGCTTAGAGATCACGTATAAATCAGAGTATAAGAGTTAAGAGCGTAAGTAAGTAAGGTGAAGATCTTCTCTTGAATTCCTGATTCTATTTATAGTGGTGGAGAGATCCTTTGTGTAGTTGCAACTGTTAGTAAGTGCTCTAAGGTCGCTTATCATGGTGATGAAGAGTTGCAGTGAAGAGTAGCAAACGTGTCTTTTCAGATTTGACAGTTGTACTTTGATTTTACACAGCCGATTTCAAAAACAGACGTTTGGAAAATAATTCAGACGTCTGGTCTTCATATTTTTTTGTATCTGGTTGCATTTCAGACGTCTGAGTTCGTTAACCAGACATTTGATTCTTTCTGAGTTTCGAAGCAGAGGAATCAATCAGACGTCTGGCTTGTGCACCCAGACGTCTGGATTTGTGCATGTTGCTTTTTCTGTGCCTGTTTCATCCCTCTTCCAGTTCTATCATCTTGTAGTCACTTGATACTTCTTTTGAGTCATGTTCTTGTCTCCTTGGTGGTGTTACTTTATCAACTACCTGTAAATGTAGATATATATGCATATTCGATTTCCATTATATAGTTGTTATCACTGAAACCATAGAATTAATTTCCTAACAGCTTTAAGGGATGTGTTATAGTTTGATGGCTTATGTCGGCTAATCAATAGCACAAGTATGCCATACTTATGATAAGCACATCAAATAAAGCACTAATGATCATAAAAGAGATATTATGATTTCATATGTGTTGAACTACATGATCTAGAGAGTGGATTTATTCTCTAAATTTATTGTCACTGAACTCTTATATTTGCCTTTCTTTTCTTTTAGTTAGATGGTAATTCTATAGCTTAACTTTCCATAGACTTTGGTTTATTTTGATTAAATATAAATTTAAAATGATCAATTCGCTGTGGATCGACCCGTATTCGCCACATACTATAAGTGTACACCGTGCGCTTGCGGTTAAATTTATTTCAAAATTCGTTCGGCTATTTTCTAACTCGATATACATTTAGCTGTCCGAACAAGTTTTTGGCGCCGTTGCCGGGGAATTGCTTTGATTTTGAATTTCTATTCTTCGAATTATTTTTGTTTGATTTTTGTTTGTGTGCATTTAAAAAAATTGTGTTTGTATGTTTGTTTTGTGTGCATTTGATTTGTGTGAGTGTAGTTATTGTATTTGTTTTCTAGTTTGCACTACACTTGCAATTTTATAAAAAAAAACAAAAAAAACGTCACAAGTCATTTCAAAAAGAAAAAAAAACCGTTTTTCATTTCATTATCTTTTTTTACATTATAATATCACTTTTATTTACAAAAAAGTTGACATTGTTTTTCATTTGCTTAGTTCTCTACCCAACCTTTCTCTGTTACCATTCCTGCACACTGCTCCAACCAACAACCCAACCACAACAATTCTTCCACGGTTTCTGCAAACCATCGTCATCCAGACTACAAATACTCCCTCCATCTATTCACCACAAACAGTCAAGACCATCCCTTGCTTGTTGCTCCTCCACTGTACTAAACACTTCCCCTATAGAACATTATCCCATTCCCATTGCCTGGCAATAAATAACTTGCATTCATCCCTGTACAACCGTCAGTGCCAACTACCACTTCACACCCTACCGCCTTCTCTTCTCACAGTCCCCTCCATACACACCGTCAATCCTCCTCCAACCAAAACACTACATCACATACTACTATACAACAACCTGTTCCATCTCCAAACAACAACTGTCACCAGTAACAAAACAAGTGGCCACAAGCTTCACTTCCTATACCATCAAACCATACACTTCTATTCTAGCTTCATTTGCCATCATCAATTCACATACATCCACAATATATTTCACCATCACCAACTTCATATCCTCTCTGAACACTACAATCTACTACATACAAACAGCAGTACAGCCACCACCACTAAACACTACTGCCTCCTACAACTTTCAACCTTACCGACTTGAACCATCATAACACAGCCAGACAATCAACTTCATCCTCTATCTTCACAACAACCCCTCTACAGTGCACAATTAAGCACACTTTCATGCTACTGACATCCAAGCAAATACATACTCCATTTCATTTCAACTACTGTGCAACTGTGCACTTCAATCTTATCACCAAACAATCATTCTCCCCATCAGCCGAAAGTCAGAACATACATCCCTACTTCCAGCCTACAGCAGTATCAACTACCACCTACATCAATATCTCTTCTAAGTCACACAGCAACCAACCACGATTGCACAACCCAAATATAAAAAACAACTTCACTGCTATGTTCAACAACCGTGATCTACCCACAGCAAGCCTTACCGACCAACTCCAAACCCACTTCTCCTCTGCCAATCAAACAATTAGCCTTCAAAAGCCACAACACCACAACCAACATTGAACACCCGCTACCTCTGTTGTTCACTCACCAAAACCATAAAACCATCAGAAAATGCAAAAAAAAACCACCACAACCTGAAGTCGCAAACTAACCCAAATCGAACTTCTTCTCCATCACGAACCAAGAGGTAACCTCCTCTATCTCGCCTCCTATAGATCAAATAACCGCAATACTCACAATCCATTACCTTGATACCTGATAGCCGAACCAAATCATGGCACATGAAATCCACAACCGCGATCCTTCCCAGACTTCTTCCATTTGAGAAATTGAAGTTGATTTGAGAAATTTGAATTTGATTGCAAATATTTCTTGTAGCTGTTAAAATGAAGTCGCGAAATTCAATCTATTAAATAATAGTAAAGCAAAAGAAATTCTAGCTCTCACATTAATTCTAGCGTTTTTCTCAGGTCTCCTTAACTTGCTCTACATATTTATTAATACTTTACTTTAAAGACCTAATACAATTTATTATTTTTGATTTGTTTATAAAATTTTATTAATATTATACTGTCATTTTACATTCGAAAACCTATACTTTTTGCTTTCTACTATCAATTTCAATGTTCTCATTTTTATGTGCAATTTACACTTAAATTTTTATATTTAATTAAATAAATAATTTAATTATAAACTATTTAAACAAAATTAATGAACTATTATTTATTAATTTGTTTAATAAATAATACAGATCACAATGTCAACAAGTATATCATGCTTATTGTAACAAAATGTATAAACTAAAATTTCATTCAGATTAAAAATATGGATCACATAAAAGACAATAAGAAAAACTTTAGTATATAATTATATATTTTAATAAATCATCAGTTAAATGATAAAACGTTTCGAAAATTTCACCCCAGTTCTTAATTCCATTCGATTTTTTGCGAATCCATACAAATTTATTATTTTATAGTTATCCAAAATATTACATTAATTTTTTCAATGATATTATATTCATATACCGAGATTTTATAATTTCCACCGTCACTTGCAAAGTTTTCATCGGATTTATCTTATTATTTTACATTCAAATCCACATATTTAAAATTAATCAAACACTATACATCCTTACCATATAAATAGATTCAAGTAATTAATACTCAATGAGTTCTTTGATATTTTATAAATAAAATAACAATTTCAATTTATATGCCACATTTGTAGTGACAAAATGGTAAAATAGATATCTCTTTCGAATATGAAAATGTATGAATCACTAACAAAAATTATATGCATGAACAATAATAAAAAAAATATCGAGCATTGCATAACAAAATCTTCTTTTAATAATATTTAAAGTATGAGTACCACGATTTTACAACACTAGCGTGTGTAATGCATGTCATACATTCGTTTACTTTATTATTATAATAATCCACAATTTTAGTAAATTAAAAAATATTTTTCCCTTAGTTATCCTGTATAACACTTAAAAAATTTATCAGTAACGATTTTGCTATTTAACATATAAAACCCATCATCATACATTTGTGCTAGTGTGCATAAGCATTAATACACACTAGATCATGAAGTTACTTAATATTCATTTAAAAAGGAAAATAGTATATCAATATTTTTCTTTAAAATTTATTACATAAATGAATACTTGTAATTGTTTCACATCTATAAGTATATCAGTCATATTTAACGTATTATTTCTTAATTTCAAAACATAAATTAAATTTATTTTAAATTTAGATAAAATACATTAACACATAAAATTTTAGAATCATCGTTTATTTCCATTTTTTAAATATATAAATTAATAAAATAATAAGTTTAACACATAATTTTCTTAAACTTTAGAAATATTATTGTAAAACTAATTTGAAGCAAAATATATCATTTTATATAGTTAGAATATGTAAATAATGAATATATGATTATTTTTAATTATTCAAAAATAATATTTTAATATATTTGACTACATGCTAAAATCAAAAATAATAATGATAATTTTTCTGTAAACTCATTTATATTTATTTAACAAATATAAATCGATGAAGTATTCTACCAAATGTTAAAAATTTAAAAATTATCTTATAACCTTAGTATATTATTTTAGATATTTACAATCTCAAAAAATTATAGGTATTTATAATCTATTTTGATAATATATTAAATTAATACATACATATATATATGTATGTATGTATTGATTTATTAAATAATAGTAAAATAGAAGAAAAAAATTTCTCCTTAATTCTCACTTTTTAAGATTTCTTTTTTATTCTCTCTATTGATTTGTCATGAAGCTTCTCACGATTTTAACAAAAATAAAATAATATCATCCTTGGTTATCTTTTATTACACACACATATACATACATACATATACATACACACACACAGACATATATATAAACAAACATAGATACATGCACGCGCGCTCGTGTGCACACACGCACACTCACAGATACACACACACACACACACACACACATATATATTACAATTTTATACTCTCATTTAAATCTAATCTGAATATCTCATATAATCTAAAATAAAACTTTAAAATATAACGTCATTTTGAAACTAATTTAATACTCTATATTTCAATGTGAATGTTTAGAATCGGAAAATAATAGTATCCATAACTATTTAAACATATAAATTATTTAAGTATGATATTTAAAATGTAACCGCTTAATTTGAGAAATATTATTTTAAATTATTTTACAATGACAAAATCATTCTGTTAACACAAAGATATGAAAATAGAAATAAAAAATTTCTAATATATTTGTAAGCTCATTTACTATACATATAAATTAATTATATACCATACTTAATGTTCAATTTATTTAAATTTCAAAAACATTTTTGTACAATTATTTTAAATTTAGACGCATATATTTATATAATCTAAAATTATAATATATATAATTTTCGGTAATTTATTCTTATGTAACTAAAATTATTGATAAAATTATTTATTAAATTTATTCTATTAATTAATAGTCAGGTAGAAGGAATTATATCTCATTCATGAATTTTGAGAATTAAAATCTATTATTATTTCGATTTTGTATTTTATATAAAGATAACTATGTTTGGAGTTTATGACTTTTATGATTATTAATAAATCTCTCCTTATTTCTGACCTAACATTTAATTTTACGTATAAATTCTATCATTGTTTAATTAACTTCAACTATTTTACATTCAAGTTTGTGTTAATATTTTCTTTCTTAAATTATATATAGTAATAATAAACATGCATAATAATGAAGGCTCTCTTTATTGTTCCTTACCACTGTATATTGAAGTATAATTTACAAATTATTTAGGATATTTCCTTTAATCCATTTAACTTAGCTACATTAAGATTATGTTTTAATTTTTCTTTCAAAATTGGTATTTATTATGGACTAGCAAATACACAATAATTAAAACATAGGAATTGCATAAATATATGTTTAACATTAACATATTACATTGTATGTCAACCATTTAATTATGTATATTTGACAATTTCTTTTACAACGCTACCGTGTGCAACGCACGGGTTACACACTAGTTTTTGTTGCAAATTTGAGAAAATTTTGATTTTGTGAAAGGACATGTTTATGAATTGTTCTCACAATAGAAAGTGGATCGGGTTAGGCAGCAATTAAGTCCGGTTTTGGGTGCACATTGTTAATCTTAGTTTTGGGAGTTTGGGCGAATTGTTTTAGGTAGTGTTTGTATATTTTAATTTTGTTTTAAGGGTTCCTCTTTAAAAAAAAAGGAGGAAAAAAATTATTTTTTCTAATTTTCTTTTGTTTACAAATAGAAAGAGTTGCTTTGTTTTTAATTTTCTTTCTCTTATTTTCAATTTTCTCTTTGTGTTTACAATTTTCTTTGTTTGGAGTTTTATTTTTCTCTATTTATTTCTCCTCTAAAAAAACTTGTATATAATTTGATTTTATTTCAGGTTTCCAAAGCAAAATTTCAAAAGGAGAAGAATTGCTGCCAAAATAAATTGCTTGCTTATAAAAAAATTGCACCCTTATCTATTTTTGTTATTTGTCTTGCATTGTTATTTGCTTGCATTTTATGAAAATTCTAAAAAAATCAATTCGTATTTGCATTGTTTATACACGTTTAATTTCTGTTTTGCATTTCATCTTAGATTCTGATTAATAATAACGGTTAGAAATCGATAACATTTAATTGTATATTGACAAATTGTCTTCTATGAACAATTTAATTTTTTGGTGTCTAGGCTACGGCAGAGTAATAACCATTTGTAAATATTGCGGTGATTTGTAAATATTATAGTGGTTGTTCCTCTGAAGGTACATAAATCTTCGGCTGCATTGCTACAGTGATTCTTGGTGCACCGATAAATCCTGTCTGTTACCTGGCTGAGAACTATGTTGTTGATATAAGACAATGCGTGATTATAGAATCTTTGGTTAACTTAGAATAAATCATTTGTAATTAAACATTGCGTTCATTTAGTTGCATTAGTTCACGCATATTTAAAAAAGAAGAAAAAAATTAAAATCTAAAATTTAAAAAAAATGTACATATTCCTTTTCCTTTGAAATTTTAAATCCATTTTCTTTGAAATTTCAGAAATCCAAAAAAAAAAATTAGAAAAACCAAAATCCAAAAAAATTTAATAAACCTTTTCAAAAACAAATAAAATATTTGAAAACTCAAAAAATAAAAGCAAAACAAAAATCAATTTCCTTTTGAGAAATAAATTTTATTTGTAAATATTTTTCCCTTATAAAAAAAATTATTAAAAATGCCTGAGTTTCCTTTTCCCTACTCACTTGAATTTTACAATAGTTGTGAAAATCAATATAATCCATATGATTTCACTCCATAGATACTTTAACGACAACTTTTGCATAAACGATTCAAATTTTGAACCATAAAATTTTCAAAATGATGACCAATCTTCAAATCTTGAAAATAACATTTCATCTTCACTTAAAATCTCTACACAACAAAATCAAATGATAAATGAATTGTGTAATTCTTATTTGTGTGATAACTCATGTCAAAATTTTCAAAGTAATCAAAATTTGAATTCAATTAAAAATTCAAATATTTTCGATTATAACCCATTCCAATTCAATTTCGAACTGCAAAATGAATTTCAAACTCAAAATGGAAACGGAAACAACTTTTTTAACGAATTTGGCAATGGGAATAATCTTGACAATGATGCGATTGGAAATTCTTGTTCTCAACAAATCCAAATCAAAAATTCTCAAGTTAATAACTACAAATTGGATTTTGTTGAACAAATGGACATAATTTACGATGATCACATAAATTTGTTGTTGAAATATATGTGAAACAACGTGAAAAACAAAACCAAATCCCAATGTGTGATGTGTCGAATGATAATCCATATTTTACCTAAATCGATGATTTTCACATAACAATTTTTGACATTGAAAACGAAAATCTTAACGAAGTTGTTTAAAATTTAGTAATTGAGTTGGATTTCAATTCTTTTGAGGGTGTGGAACCAAACTTAAAATTCAATCTTCCTTTTCTTGATTTCGAAAATTTGAATACAACAACTTTTAATTTTAAACATGAAATATGTAATGAAGTTGTTGATAATCCAACAAAGGAAGACGAATTTAGTGAACACGAATTCTTTAGAATTTTGGATGATGAGTTGTTAAATTCTGACAGGGAAGATTTAAATCGCCACTTTGATTTTGTAATCAATAATTTTGAAACATTTGTTGATGATGAGCGTAACTTTCAATTTGGTGAAAGTAAAATTGAATTTCAATTAATCATTTTATCAACCCCAAAAATCATCAAAAATAAACAAATTGTTCAATTTTTAATAAAACAAAATTCGTTTTTCCAAATCGACGCTCAACTTTGAAATCTTTTACGATTTGATTTTTCGTGCTTAAGCTATGTCTTGCACATTTGACGAGACAAATGAATCGGTCTTTAGACGACTGTTTCATTTACTTTTCGACTGTATACTTCTCATCTCTTGTAAATAATAATCTTTCATGTAAATATAGTATTTTTATTTTATTTTTCTCCTTCCACTTGGGTTGACTGTGAGGGCACAGTCAAAATCAAAAGTGGGGGAGACTCATCTTTGTTTTTTGATTTTTAATGATTTAATTTTACTTTTTCTTTGCAAAAAAAATCTCAAAAAAAAAAATTACAAAAAAACAATTTTATTTCAGCATTTTTGGTTTATTTTTAAAGAAACACAATAGGATAAATATATGGTTTTGGCTTATTAAATTGAATTTTTTGGAAGTTTATTTATCTTAACAAAAATAAAATTGTAGTTTGATTAAAAATAACAATAGTTTAACTGGTATATGGGAAGATTCATACGTGTTAATTATGAAATGCATCCTAATTGAAAATCTTTGTTTTAAAAAGTAGTTGATTTGAAGTAAAGATATAACATTTTTTTTGTCTTCTAAGTTAAATGGTGCTAAAATGATTTTGCAAAATTCTCTCTCTTAAAAAATAAAAAATAAAAACAAAATAAAAAATAATAACATCCAAAGTATTCACCCTCATTTAAAAGTCTTTACGGTTATGCAAGGGTGAACTACTTGGAATATTTGATTGTGCGCTTTCATACTCATTTAAAAGTCCTCACGGTTATGCATGTATGGAACACATGTGAAAAAAGAAAAAACAGAACAGGCTAAATAAAAGCCACCTAGGACCGATAGGTGTATGCACAAAAGTGTGTGCACTTGCCATGTTCTGTACTCCCCTCACATAAGCTCGAAAGGCAGTGCATGTGTGGTATATCTGGTCTCAGTTTACCTGAGCTAGGTGTATAATTTTTCTTGCAAATAATGAGAGAGCAAGCAATTGAAATCCTAGAACTATTTTTACTTATTTGATTTGATTTGTTATTGAAAAGAAATGACAAATGAAAATACCCCTTTGATAAACTTTGATAATCAATTAAGGATCCATTTTATAGTTACACTATGTTATTAACCGGAACAACAAGTTAAACTATAGTCCATTTGTTATGATAACTTGATTTTTGTTAGAAATTTTGACGAGTAAATGAAATAAATTTTCAAGATAATAACCAAAACCTATATTTAACTTTTTCTTGTCAATTTAAAAATAAATCCTTCATTTGTAAATATTTTCAAAAACTTGCATTAATTACTTTGTAAATAAATCTTGCATTTTGTAAATATTTTCATCCTGCATTTGGATTTTGTCGGTAGTATCCGTTGTAAACCCTCACGAGACAACACTCGTCCTATTGGGGACATCCAGAGGTTTAACGGCTGGTTGCATATGCTCAATGCAATCGTGTTCCATATGAAAACGGATTTATCTTAGTTTTTCTTTATTCGAGGACGAATAAAAAGATAAGTGTGTGGGTATTTGATGTGCATGTAAATATGCATATTTTTACCACCATATTTAACCTATTTAAATTGAATAAATGATCATATTGGGTATTCTAATTTGTTTTAACAAAAATCCATATTAATTCCAAATTGTCACATATCCATCTTCACATAGGGGCAAAAGTGTCATTTGTGTGCATATAATTCTTTGAGAAAAATTAATTGAAAATTTATATGTATATTTGTGTAGGAATTTGATCTCAAATAGGAGTGGTTTCGTGAAGATACATTCATGCACAAAATGAATACAATGGAATGAAGATGGAAATAATTCAAAGTGAAGAACATGGAGGGCCACACCTACCCACCACCTTAATGTATAAATTAGAGGCTAATGCACATGCTTATGGAATTAATGGCTTCATGTACACTTAAATGATGATTAGTAGAAGCTAATGATTACTTGATCTCCACACTTTCTCAAGGGTAGTTTGGGAATTTCCAAATTATGGATTAGGGTTTCATGCTTGTATAAATAACTCATTATGTTCATGTAACCTCCTCTTCTTCCTTAGTCTCTCTTTTAGGCTCTCTTACTTAGTCTCTCTTAGTTTAGTTTTGGCTCAAAATAAAAAGAAAGCCCTCTTTCTCTTTTCATGGCTACTTAGCCATTTTTATTTCATGTATTTTTCTTCTCTTTTATGCAATGTTAATTAGTATTTTATTTTACTTAAATACTTTCTTTCTTCATGCTAATAGTGTTACATTCATGCAAAGTAGATTAGTTTTAATTCTTTTTAATTAGCTTCTCTTTTCCATTAGCTTTCATTTTTCTTTCGTTTTGCTTTCATATTGCTAGCTATATTTGTTAATCAAATGACAAATATGAGAGGCTAAACCCCTTCAATTTAGGGGTAACGAAGCTCTCTAATTATGTAGCTTCAACTATTTGTTAACTCATGCTCTCTTTTTGTGCTTAATGATGATGATAGAAATGGTTTACTAGTTGTTTTTGCTTTGAATTTCGTAACATATATTGTTGACAACAAATAGGCTATGCTTAAACAATTACTAACACTATTTACCACTTCATCAAATATGATTATGGCAAAAGAAAGTGATTTGAAATTAAAATTTGATGGTCTATATTTCTAATCAATAGTTAATAGGCCAAACATAAAATAGATTTTATTTTCGTTTTCTTTGTCAAGTTTCATGAAAGTTAGTAAGTGCTTTAATGGATCTTTTATAGTTTGATGGCTTATGTTAGCTGATCAGTACCATAAATATGCCATATTTATGATAAACACATCAATTAAAGCACTAATGACCATAAACGAGAGATTATGATTTCATATGTGTTGAACTACATGATCTAGAGAGTGGATTTATTCTCTAAATTATCACTTAACTCTTATATTTGCTTCCTTTTCTTTTAGTTAGTTGGTTAATTCTCTAGCTTAACTTTCCATCGACTTTGGTTTAATTTGATTGAATAGAAAATTAAAATCATTAATTCCCTACGGATCGACCCCTATTCGCCACATACTACAAGTATACGTCGTGCGCTTACGGTTAAATTTATTTCAAAATTCGTTCGGCTATTTTCTAACTCGATAGACATTTAGCCATCAGAACAACATCTATTTATACATTTGAAATTCAGCAAACGGACGTCAAAATTGTATTCTTAAAAGGATAATTTGATGAAGAGATATGTATGTCTCAACTGGAAGGTTCTGTGATGCTTAAACTAGAACGTAAGTACGTAAACTTATTAAATCACTTTACGGTCTTAAACAAGCACCAAAATAGTGGCATGAAATTTTTTATAAAACCGCAGTATCAAATGGTTTTTAGAATTTGTGGATCATAGAAATATGTTTATAGTAAATCTCGTGCTAGTAAAGGTGTAATTATGTGCCTTTAGGTGGATAATATACTGATATTTGGGACCGATACCTGAATTAGTGAAAAAACGAAAAGATTTCGATCTTCGTTTTTTAACATGAAAGATATGGGGAAAGCAGAAGTGAATCTAGGAAAAAGAATCATAAAAACAACAGAAGAATTGGTCATTACCTAGTCTCATTACATAGAGAAGATTCTAAAAAGGTTTAATCAATTTGATTGCAAACCGGTAAGCACCTCATTTGATCCGAATATGTAACTATATTTTAATACTGTTAGATCAATATATCAACTAGAATAGGTTAAAATCATTGATAGTCTAATGTATGTCATGACTTGCACAAGACTAGATATTGCCTACGCTGTTGGCAAATTTAGTAGATATACTGGTAATCCTAGTCATGTTCAATGGCTAGCCATATAAAGAATTTTAAAATATTTAAAAGGAATCATGGATTATGGTATATTATATAGTGGGTATCCAAGTGTAATAGAAGGATACATGGATGCAACTGGAAGAGAGGATAATAATAAATCAACCAGTGGACGGATATTCACTCTTAGTGGGGGAGCGATATCCTTAGCCTCAAAGAATGAAACATGTATTGCAGATTCTACCATGACTGCTGAACTTATAGCACCGACTTCTTGTAGTAAAGAGGCAGAATGTTTAAGAAATTTGCTGTTAGAAATTTCTATATAGTCAAAAGAAATGCCTTCGATATTTGTGCATTATGATAGTCAAACAACACTATGAAGAGCTATAGCTAGGTACATAATGGAAAATCTGGGCATATTGGCGTAAGGCATGGTGTAGTGAGGCAAATGCTAACTGATGGGGCAACTGCCATAAATTTTGTGAGATCTAGCCAAAACTTGGTTGATCCATTTACAAAAGTACTTGCAAGTGATTGGTGTTGAAAACATCGAAAGAAATGGGTTTAAAGGCAACTAGAAATCACATACGATGGAAACTCAACTCAACATAATGAAATTCATTATCTTGAGCTCAATGTGCAAAAGTACGTTACATGGTGTGAATTGAAGCACTATAATATTAGTCTGAACAACTAATATTATATCCATTCCAAGAAGAGTGCTTGATACTTATAGTGATATAACGGAGGTTGTACTACTTAGTACTTAATAGGTTATAACAGAACTACTATTAAAGTGTATAGTTATAGGGAACTTGAAATAAACCTACCTATATGAATGCATGATGGTGGTGCCGCCTTCTGCGAAACTATAGCTTAAGTTTCTAAGGGCATTTCATGAAACCATGATATAAACACATGGCAAATCCACATGTGGGCTTATGAACTATCCAAAGAATATAAAACAAGTGTGTGAAACACATCCGGTACATTGCATAGGATCGTTGGTTCAATGCTTAGTCAACCATTCTGTGCTAACATGCTCTGATAGGTTATCACTATGTATAGATTCAATTCCACAAGACATTTATACTTATACACAAGTTTTCTTGCAACATATGACATAAGAAATTTTATTAAAATTTAGTGGAGGATTGTCAGTGAAATTTTTTATAAAATATTTTTGATGAGGTATTTTGTTTTAAATAGTAAGAAAAGAAAGAGAAGAGAAAGTGAGATTGGGAATAAATCCACTTTCCAAAATAATAGGAACTATATTTGTTTAAATATAGGTTCCTCAGGGGAAGGTTGGGCCCTTTGGACACCCAAATATTTGCCCTATTGTAAGGAGGAAAGTCTTGCATAACCACCCCACTCTCGCACGCCACCGTCATCCGTCCACCCAGCCAGGTCGGGTTTGGATCCAAACTACATTTTTAGATAGAATTATATTAGTTAAAACGGGTCAGATCTAAACCCGTTAATAAACCCAGAATTTGTACTTGAATGGGCATAAATGGTGAGAAATTGGATGGTTACAAACGGCGGGAAGACGTGATTGTTTGAATTGGCGAAATATCTGAAAATTCAAACGAAAGGAAGCCTCGTTTGGCAGAAGACGTGACTGTTATGGACGAAATGACATCTCCTTCCATCCATAAATAGCAACACCCGAAAACTTTTTCAGTTTAATCTTCATCTTCTCCCTGAAATTTGCATGCCTAAAACTGTTTCAGAATCACTTCTTCTTCCTGAAACAAAAACGTTAAAAAGTGTTGTAAATCTAATTTTTCTCATTCCCTTCTTCTCCCTTTTTTCATTTAAAACTATTTCAAGTTTGTGATACTACAAATCACAAAATCGATACATTTGTCACTGCAGTAAATTCAAAAGATAATTTGGATCGATTTCGACAGTGCTATTGCAATCGATTAAAGAGAATAATAATTTCCGCTCCATTGTACCTTGGAAGACGATTTTCCTTAACTCATACCATCCATTTATTTGTTTAAACGAGTGGTGAGGGCAAATAACGCTTTAATAAAAGCGTTATCAACGTGTCTTGAAGCGATCGCTACAAATTTGATTTTAGCACCGCTATGCCACTTCCCCGAAAATCTTGAAATTTACACCAATACTCATTTGCTTTATGGTTATGAAATTCAAGAAGTGTAGTTTTACTTCAGGGTATAGCTCTGAACTAGACAAGCTTAGGATATACAAAGACTAGTGTAGCAAGAATTTTTTCGCGATCCATTTAGTTTTATACCATTTAAACTAGTTTTTAACACTGATAATATTTATTTCTCCCTCTCTTAATTCATTGTCTTGATTCTCAAAGAAATATAATTGATATCAGTGGCGCTTACACGTCATAAATCATATCTTTTATGAGAATTCTTTCTTGTTTACCGTTATCACCAAATATTTGCAGTTGAACTACACAGAAGAATAAGGACCAAAGGTATCTCCCTTTGTAATTCCTCCTCAAATCTTACTTTGTATTTTTTTTCCAAAAAGAATTTTGGCTGAAAAGAACTTATATATTATATATATATATGTGTTGATAAACTTCACAAAAAATTAAGATAATGTTTGGTTTGAAAATGAATTTTGTGTTTCCGGTTTTCAATATGTATGTCAAATATGAAAAGAATGGAAGAACGACGAAGGAGATGAAAAAAAGACGAATGGGAGGACGAAAGGGATAGAGGGACTGTAACCACTCGAAAATTTCGATCCCGAAAATTCCAGATAGTTAGTGAAAAGAAGAAAGAGTAAGAAGAAGAAAAAGAAAACTCAAAATCAGAATCTCACATTCGCAGCTGATAAAATATGATATCACATAAATAATAGTTTTACAATGAAATTCTGTATCATTACCCTTATATTTTTATACATCAGAGTTACAACTATTACACAACAATGTATAGTTTAAAATAACCTGTCCTAGATAAACTATAATATACCACAGCGGAAATACCCCATACGTTCCTGTTGAGTCACAAGTTTTATGAACGTTTTGATTTCTGACAAATAACTAAAGGCGATCGACAAAACAAGGTCATTATGGCTATAAAGAGCTACATATGGTACTCTAGATTGTAGATTGATTATTTGATAATATATTAGTGATAAACTTGTTAAAATCTGTCCTCAAATAATCATGCATTTTCAAGAAAATTAATATATATACGATTAGAATATAGTTGCACATTCAGTGTGCAACTTTACAGGGACCGGTCGACCGGTCACAATATAGGCGGTCGACCGTTCCTGCATAATTTGCACACTGAACGTGCACACATGCACATAACGTATATATATTTAAAATTCCTGTCTACTGGTCACTTTTTAACCTGTCGACCGTTTTTAAACAGAAAGCAGTTTTTCCAAAAGACACTTCTCTTCTCCAAAGGTTGCATCTCTTACCTTTCACCAAAGATCATATCTCTTAATGGCAACTGCTCACAAAGAGTTACAATCATTCTTATCTATATAAACTCATCTAATTCGTTGATTAAAAAAACATGATTTTATATGCTTTTTAATCTAATCTCTGATCTTACTTTCTACATACTCCTGCATTCTAAAAGCTCTCGATTATTTATTGAATCATTGAAACTATTTCATATCTTTTGATTCAATAAGTAATATACTTTCCTTAATCTTTTTCAAAACATCATTCGCATACTTTGAGGATAAGATTATAGGAAGGGTGTACTACTAGTGACAAATCCGTGTTTTCAAGAACACAAGTTGTCAACAAAAATTGTATTTGTTCTTGTGGTGAAGTCCTCTGTGTTGTAAGAGGCAAGTGTTGAAGTCCTCAGTGTATTAGAGGCGTGAAATCCCGTTCGGTTGTTCGGGTGTTGTAAACCTGTTCCTCCGGGTGAAGCGAGGTAGTTAATAGTGAAAATCCAGATAGAAGTCTGGGACTGGACGTAGCACGGTGCTCCGATCCAGTATAAAAATCTCTGATGTGATTTTTCTATTTTTTTATTTACTATGCTATTATCATCTATTTCCGCATTTATATTGTAGTCCATATTACACGATCCGTGTGTACTATATTAGCATATATAATTGTATACACACCGCACTTTCATTTGGTATCAGAGCACGGTTATCATATAACCGTAACACAGTTATTTGATATATTATAGTAATATGGCAAATAACGTAACTACTAGCACTCAAAACACCACTTACACGGAGGGTCAATCGACATAAAGACCTCCATTTTTCAATGGTCTTAACTATAGTTATTGGGCAACACGTATGTCATTCTTTATGCAATCAAATAGCTATGATGCTTGGAATGCCACTCAAAGAGAAATAGTGAATCCAACAACTGATTATTCAGAATGGACTGCAGCTGAGAAAACGGCAGCAGCCGTAAATGCAAGAGCAATAAATATGTTGTTCTGTGCATTAGACCAAAATGAATATAACCGTGTTAGTATCTGCACTACTGCATATCAAATTTGGCAAACACTAAAAATCACTCATGAAGGTACTAACAAGGTTAAACAAGCCAAAATAGCCATGCTGAAAAGTCAATTTCAAAATTTCAAAATGAAACCAAATGAGACAATAAATGACATGTATTCACGGTTTCAAACTATTCACCATGCACTTATTGGCTTAGGACAAAAGTATTCTGATTTCGATGTTGTTTCAACAGTCCTACATTCTCTGACTAGTGAATGGGAAGGAAAAGTATTAGCAATTGAAGAAGCTAATGACCTTTTCGTCATGAAGCCAGATGAATTGATAGGAAATTTAATGTCCTATGAAGCAAATTTGCAGGCTAGAAAAGAACAGAAAGAAGAAAAGAAAAATGTAGCATTTCATGTTGAGAAAGATGAAAATGAATCAGATTCTGAGGACGAAGATTTGGCATTCATTGCGAAAGGATTTAAAAAATTCCTAAAATATCGAAAAGCCAGTCGTTACAATAAAAGGAAACCTGGATCAAACAAACCATCTTCATCTGCTATAGAATGTTTCAACTGCCACAAAAAGGGGCACATGCAGAAAGATTGTCCAGAACAAAAGAAGAAGTCAAAAAATGACAAATTCAAATATAAGAAGGACAAATCTAAGAAACGAGCTTTCTCAGTAACATGGGATGATTCAGAGTCATCTTCATCAGAATGTGAAAGTGATTCAGAGAATGAACAAGATAATGTTTGTTTTATGGCAACAGAAGATGAGGTACAAATTCCTACATTTGATGAATTACTTGATATTAATGCTGAATTAATAGTCAAATATAAAGACATAAAACGTCAATTAAAAGTAGTCAAAGCAGATTTAAGTAGAGCAGAGATTGAACGAGATATGTTAAAAGATGAAAAGAAAATATTAGAAGAGGAACTTGAAAATATTCAAGAATCATCATCTAATGTTGACTCTCAAATATCTCTTTTGAGTCAAGAAATAGAAGCTCAAAAAGAGAAAAATAATGCTCTTACTACTGAAAATCATGAGCTTAAAGCAAAAGTCAAAATTCTAGACCTAGAAAAAGCTAGCTTACAAACAAAGTTTGATGACTTTACTCAAAATGTTTCTAACTTTAACAAAGGTCGAGAAAATTTGACAAAAATAATTGAAAGTTCACAATCTATTTCAAACAAACAAGGATTGGGATATAACAAACAAGAAACCAAGAAACATTTTGGAAATAAACGGAAGAAGAAAGTACCAAAAACTGAAGCTAAGAAAAATCTTAGTTTATTATATTCCAAACCAAAACCAGTTGTGAAATTTCAAAAGAAAAATGTCAAGACTATCAAAATATGGGTTCCTAAAACAAATAACAATTTGATTAGGAACAAATACATTCAGCAATTCATGAATACTGTGCATTTTAATAAAAATTATATATATAAAGGGGATACCGGACCCATATGGGTTTGGACTCCTAAGACCTAACTCTTAGGACCCTATAAAAAGTGGGTACCATGGACTTAATTCTATTTTTTGCAGGTCCCACTTAAGAAAAGAGGAAAGTGGATATTGGACAGTGGTTGCTCAAAGCACATGACAGGAGACAAGAGTCTATTAACAAATATTACATATTCAGATGGTGGCTCCGTCACTTTTGGAGACAATTCAAAAGGCTATATCATCGGCAAAGGCGATGTGAGAAATTGCGGTACATCTAACTTACCTCTTATTACTAATGTCATGCTAGTTAGAAATTTAAAACACAATTTGCTTAGTATTAGTCAGTTATGTGACAAGGGATTTATAATTTCATTTTCAAATAATAAGTGTAGTATTTTAGATAAAGACCATAATTTGGTTTTCGAAGGTTATAGAGACAGAAATATATATATTCTGAATATGAATATTAATCATAATTCAGATATGTGTCTTGTGGCTAATGACAATGATCCATGGCTATGGCACAAACGCTTCTGTCATATAAACTTCAGAACTATTGACAAGCTAGCCAAAAACAATCTAGTTAGAGGACTACCCAAAATGAGTTTTAAAGTTAACAACATTTGTGATGCATGTCAATTAGGAAAATTGACCAAATCATCTTTTAAATCCAAGAAAGTCATATCAACATTACAACCACTTGAGTTACTACACATGGATTTATTTGGACCTACTAGGGTTCAATCAATAAATCACAGTCAATATGTGCTTGTAATTGTTGATGATTTCTCTCGTTATACATGGACAATTTTCTTAAAAAATAAAAGTGACACTTTCGATCATTTCAAATCTTTCGTCAAAAGAATTCAAAAATCAAAAGGAATTAAAGTTAAAAATATAAGAAGTGATCATGGCGGAGAGTTTGAAAATAATGAATTTGAACATTTTTGTACAAAGAAAGGTATATATCATAATTTTTCGTTTCCCAGAACTCCACAACAGAACGGAGTTGTAGAACGGAAGAACCGAACTTTACAAGAATGTGCAAGAACATTATTGAATGGAACCACCTTACCAAAACATTTTTGGGCGGAAGCTGTGGCAACTGCCTGTTATGTTTTAAATCGTGTATCCATAAGACCTCTTACCAAGAATACTCCTTATGAATTATTTAACAAAAGGAAGCCTAAAATCTCATACTTCAAAGTTTTTGGTTCCAAGTGCTTTATTTTAAATACGAAAGACCAGCTTGGCAAATTCGATCCAAAAGCCGATGAAGGAATATTTGTCGGTTATTCGGAACGAAGTAAGGCCTATCGGATATTTAATAAACGAACCAAAACTATTGAAGAATCACTTCATGTCTCTTTTGATGAAATCTATCAGCACCCTCACACTATATCAGATGATGACGAATCAATAGTCACTGACAATCAAATCATCACAAATATTGATTCTGACTCGGAAATAATTATTGAGAATATTCCTCAAACATGTGAGTTACAATCACCACCAAGAATATTAAGAGACCATCCGGCTCAAAATATAATCGGTGAAATAACATCACATGTCAGAACAAGAAGTCAACTCAATCAAATGGGTCATGTCGCTTTTCTCTCAAATATCGAACCTAAGAATCCAAAAGAAGCTGCTACAGATGATTACTGGATCATTGCCATGCAGGAAGAACTAAATCAGTTTGAGCGCAATGACGTTTGGGAACTTGTTCCACGACCAACTGATCAGTCAGTAATTGGTACTAAATGGGTCTATAAAAATAAGGCCGACGAACAAGGAAATATCACCAAAAATAAAGCAAGATTAGTAGCACAAGGATATAATCAGGAAGAAGGTATCGATTATGAAGAAACTTTTGCACCAGTTGCTCGACTAGAAGCTATTAGAATCCTATTATCTTTTGCTTGTCACCATAATTTCAAACTTTATCAGATGGATGTCAAAAGTGCTTTTCTCAATGGATTTATCAAAGAGAATGTCTATGTCGAACAACCTCCTTTGTTCGTACATGAAAAATATCCTGACCATGTGTTCAAACTTAAGAAAGCTTTGTATGGTTTAAAACAAGCACCTCGTGCTTGGTATGAACGACTACGTAGCTATCTTATTAACTCAGGATTTCAAATAGGCAAAGTCGATCAAACTTTGTTTATTAAACATTCTCGAAAAGATATTCTAGTTATCCAGATATATGTAGACGATATCATCTTCGGTTCAACAAACGATAAACTCTGCAAAGAATTTGCAAGTATTATGACCAAAGAATTCGAAATGTCTCATATGGGTGAACTATCTTATTTTCTTGGACTTCAAATAAAGCAACTTTCAAACGGTATTTTTATCAATCAAGAAAAATACTGTGAAAACCTTATCAAACGCTTCGGATTAGAAAATACATCTAGTAAACCAACTCCTATGAGTACAACTACACATCTTGAAAAAGATGAAAGTGGTAAGAATATTGACCAGAAATTATATCGAAGCATGATTGGTTCTCTTCTTTATCTTACAGCTAGTCGTCCGGATATAATAATGAGTGTTTGTTTATGTGCTCGTTTTCAAGCCGATCCAAAGGAATCACATCTACGAGCAGTGAAACGTATAATTCGTTATCTTAATAATACCAAAGATTTTGGTCTTTTTTATCCAAAAGAATGTCCATTTGAATTAGTATCATATAGTGATGCTGATTTCGGTGGCTCACGAACGGATAGAAAAAGTACAAGTGGTAGTGCCATTTTATTGGAAAATCACTTGTCTCCTGGTTCAGTAAGAAACAGAATTGTGTTTCACTATCAACATGTGAAGCTGAATATATATCAGCAGCTCTCGCTTGTACTCAAGTACTATATATGCAACAAACACTTCAAGATTTTGATATTCATTTATCAAATTCTATTATATACTGTGATAACACCAGTGCTATAAATCTCTCTAAAAATCCAGTAAATCACTCTAGAACCAAACACATTGATATCCGTCATCATTTCCTTCGAGATAATATTGACAAAGGAAATATATGTCTTGAATATGTCCATACTGACAATCAATTAGCGGACATTTTTACTAAGCCTCTGCTCGAATCTAATTTTATTAGATTACGAAGAGAGCTTGGTTTAATTTCAAGGAAAAATCTTGACTAAGTAATTTCTAAAGAACGTCTTCTTTTTAGTTATTCTTTAACCATAACTTTTGCATAAATTTTTTATTACATTAAATATAAGCCACTGCTTGATTTAATGGTTAATTCTCTTTACTCATTTTTTCATTCTTTTCTTTTAAGTGATCGTCCTTTCCTTTCTTAATTTATAATTTCAGTTTTAAAAGGAAAGCTATTTTTAGAGTTAAAATAAAAATTTCTGCTTATGTTTTCTTGGTTAAAATTTTCCATTAACTTACATCCATAGGTTTATACATAAGAAACTTGTATATAAGCTTGCAAAAAATTTCATATTTTGTTCATCTTTTTTTTCTAACCATAATATTCTATACAACATTCCCTATGGCTCACATTTGTGATAAATGTGCTCAAGAATCATACATTTCTATTACGAGTTCTGAGTCGGAGGAATATTATTCTCCTACTACACCAAAAAAAAAACCAAGTTGTCATCATCAATGCTCTTGTATGTCTGATAAAACTCCAAATTCAAAACGAGTGAAGAGGACACTGTTCTATTCTCCTCGTACCAAAGCACAAATCGATGAAATACACCACTACCAGAAACATCAGATAGACCTTCAGAGACAGCTCCATTATGGGCAAAGTCAACTTTATCACGAGCAACAACGGTCATCGGCACGATTATCCGTTTTATAAAAGTTGGCAACATTTTTCTACGGTTCCAACAAGCATGACGTGCATGAACCAATGCCGTCTAGGCCATCAACATCTAAAAGTCCTAACTCGTGGGATCGGAACTATGAGAAGAATGAAGAAGCTCAGAAACAATGGAGTCCATGGTCAAAACGTATTGAAGGAAACAACGATAATTCTAATGACGAACCTTCTCATTAGATTTATATATAGTTATTATATCTTTATCTATCACTTGTGTAATAACGGTTATATTTTGTATTAAGAATGAAATATAATATATATAGGTTGATATATGATAAAAACTTGCAAAAATAACATATTATTCTCAGCAGACCAGAAACGGTCGACCGCCCCATATATAGCCGGTCGACCGTTTGCTCCCTGGTTGAAAACGGTCGACCGGCCATATTTCATAGATCGACCGGTTGACGTATTTTCAGTTTTTATATATACCTATGCATCATTTTTCCTTCTACCCTCTTTCTCTTTTGACTCAAGCTGTTCTTTTTCCCAAAATCACAAACCCTATTTTCCTATTTTCAATTCCTAAATCTCAAATCTTCCAACAATGGCTCCTCCTCAAAAGAAATCTAAGAAAGGAACAACCTCTGAAACTTCATCTCTAAGCATCTCCACCAAAAAGTGGCTTCAAAGTCCGATTGCTGTAACAAGATGGAATCAGATGACAAATTACAAGTTTCATCCAGGCTCTTTTATCAAATTTGATGATTTCACGGCTTATGGCGTTCGGAGGTTAGCCAATAATGCCAACATTACTCCATTGATAGATTTTTCCGAAAATAATGTGGAGACAAATCATTTGATGATCAAATTGTTTTACGCCAATATGAATCTCGATGAATATCAACCTGATAATCCAAACGGAGTCATCTGGTCTGTGGTCTGTGGTAAGCAAATTTTTCTTACTCATGCTAGAATTGCCTCTATACTTGGTATACCAAATCGAGGCGATGAGTTTTCATCTACCTTCTGCGAAGTCTTCACTAGAAATAGTACTAGTCATCAGTTCATAGAAGACAATAGTGATGGCACAAAGTCTATTGGACTTCGACCGACAGCTAGACTACTTCATCGTGTTTTGATGCATTCTCTTTTTCCTAGACTTGGAAATTATGATGCAGTATATAAAGAAAACTTCAAAGCACTCTATGCTATTTATGGTGAAATCCAAATCAATTGGGTACACATGCTTTTTGATGAAATTCTCAAGGTAAATAACTCTACACGGCCTCATTTCTTCTACAATGAATATATCATGCGACTTTTGTTAGCTTGCGGAGTAAATCCTCCTGATTCTGCAACATCAAAACCAAAATGCATTGATTCAATAACCATCAAACGAATGAAGCTTCCTCCACCTTATCTTGAGATTATGTCTTTTGAAGAATGGCAACAAAGAGGACCAAGAAAACAAAGAGCAACTTCCTCTCGTCCTCGTTCCGATGAAGTGAAACTATTAAAATCAAAATCATCCACAAAAGAATCACTTGAAACCATTGTGCGTAACCAATTTTTGCTTGAATCACGTCTCAAGCGCATGGACTCTAAAATTGATAAGCGCTTCAATAAGGTCAAGTCATTCTTTGGTATGCTATGGGATGCTATATCATGTTCCACATCCACCTCTGTTCAAGCACAAGACCCAGGAAAACGTCCTACTGCTCCTGTTTTCACCTGGACATCATCTGACGAGTCACTGGTATGAGTGGTCATGGACAGGGAGAATCATCTAGAGGGCACAATGATGAGGAAGAAGAAGAAGATGATGATGATGACGACGACGACGATGATGATGAAGAGGAGATACGATCTGCTTCATCTTAGATTCTATTACGGTTTAGCACTTTAAAAACATTCATCGACACTTGTACTAAATAGTGTCGTTATTCTTATTTTTCGTTTGACATTATGATCTGTAGAATACTCTGTTATGTTTTGCTGTTTTAATGATTTATTTTGCTATGCATATCATATTCCTTCTACTATTCTAGTGTCTGTTACTCCTTTTTGTCGATGACAAAGGGGGAGAAAGGGCTAACAATTGTTTGCAGGAACGTACATATATAAGAATTCAAAGAGAGAGATCACATATTCAGGGGGAGATTCAGATTTGCAGATATATATTGTCATCAATCAAAAAGGGGGAGAATGTTGAGTCACAAGTTTTATGAAGGTTTTGATTTCTGACAAATAACTAAAGGCGATCGACAAAACAAGGTCATTATGGCTATAAAGAGCTACATATGGTACTCTAGATTGTAGATTGATTATTTGATATTATATTAGTGATAAACTTGTTAAAATCTATCCTCAAATAATCATGCATTTTCAAGAAAATTAATATATATACGATTAGAATATAGTTGCACATTCAGTGTGCAACTTTACAGGGACCGGTCGACCGGTCACAATATAGGCGGTCGACCGTTCCTGCATAATTTGCACACTGAACGTGCACACATGCACATAACGTATATATATTTAAAATTCCTGTCTACTGGTCACTTTTTAACCTGTCGACCGTTTTTAAACAGAAAGCAATTTTTCCAAAAGACACTTCTCTTCTCCAAAGGTTGCATCTCTTACCTTTCACCAAAGATCATATCTCTTAATGGCAACTGCTCACAAAGAGTTACAATCATTCTTATCTATATAAACTCATCTAATTCGTTGATTAAAAAAACATGATTTTATATGCTTTTTAATCTAATCTCTGATCTTACTTTCTACATACTCCTGCATTCTAAAAGCTCTCGATTATTTATTGAATCATTGAAACTATTTCATATCTTTTGATTCAATAAGTAATATACTTTCCTTAATCTTTTTCAAAACATCATTCGCATACTTTGAGGATAAGATTATAGGAAGGGTGTACTACTAGTGACAAATCCGTGTTTTCAAGAACACAAGTTGTCAACAACAATTGTATTTGTTCTTGTGGTGAAGTCCTCTGTGTTGTAAGAGGCAAGTGTTGAAGTCCTCAGTGTATTAGAGGCGTGAAATCCCATTCGGTTGTTCGGGTGTTGTAAACCTGTTCCTCCGGGTGAAGCAAGGTAGTTAATAGTGAAAATCCAGATAGAAGTCTGGGACTGGACGTAGGACGGTGCTCCGAACCAGTATAAAATCTCTGGTGTGATATTTCTATTTTTTATTTACTATGCTATTATCATCTATTTCCGCATTTATATTGTAATCCATATTACACGATCTGTGTGTACTATATTAGCACATATAATTGTATACACACCGCACTTTCAGTTCCTACCATCCAGCTCGCCTCCTGAGCTCCAGAACGCCCTTACCTGAAAATATGTAATACTCGGCCTGACCCGAGCATTACATCAAAGTAACACCCAGGTCAGGCTGGAAACCAGTGTGAGCAAACTCATCTAACAAGAAATTCCAATGTAAAGAACTTATTTAAAACCCAGGTAACCCGTTCATTCTACAAGTTCACAACTTGTTATAGTCAACACTAATATCACATATCAATTCTAAGTACCAAAAACTTATATCAAAGGGTCCAATTTACTTAAATCGTTCTATTACAGCCTATTGATTCCACATGTCAATTTTAGTTTGAATCGAAGTGATTTCGGTTATTCACTAATACCCGTCTCCGGTCCCTTCGAATTCAATGTCATCAAACCCAGTTTAATCAATTCAAATACAATTCAACTTTAATTACTGGATATAGAAATTCTTAATTGATAGAAAATCACATTATCATTGACCACCCAACATATCATTTCAACAAGTTATTCATATCAGGAATATCTACTAATTCAAGCACTCACTATCATTCCATTATTCATAAGCAAGATTTATTTCTTCATTAATTACATTACTCAATGTTATCTAATTTCTTTCATTAATTTCATTTAATAATTAACCTTTAACTTAATTAAATCATTAATCACCCTTGATTAATCAAAATCAAAAATTTCTTAATTAATCATCCCTTAATTACATCATTAATTAATGATGCCTTAATTACCTTTTTAAATTAATTGTTAACCATAATTATTAATCACTCTTGATTAATTTCAAATAGTAATTAACTATCCTTAATTAATTATTTATTAAAAAAATAAATAAATTACTCTTTAATTAATTAATAATTAATCTTTAATTAATTATCCAATTCCCCTTGATTAATTCCACTCAGTAATTAATTATCCTTAATTAATTACTCCCCTTAATTAATTGGTTAATTATTCCCCTTAATTAACCAATTTTTAAATTAACTACACTAAGTAATTAATTATTAATTACATTTACTAAGTAATAATTCTTCATATTAACTACACAAGGTAAATAAACACAAAACTATATTCAAATCTCCAATTAGTTACATCCTGAAATTATTCACTAATTACTTCACTAAGTAATTAGCACTTATAAATTACACTAAGTAATTTTATTTAACCCCACAACCAATGATTATTTAAATTGATTAAACCAATTAATCAACTTAAAATAATCACATTAATTTTAACTAATTACCTTGAGTAATTTATTCCTTTAATTAATTAACTTAAATCTTAATTAATCAATTTACTTTCAAATTCCATTTAAATTTTAAAATTTAAAATAAATACGATAATTTTTTTTCAATCCCTATATAAAATATACCTTAACAAATTTTAAGTTGCTAAAACATTTCATTCATTCATTTTCTTTAAACCAATTCATTTTTAGAAACCAGGATTCAAATTCCTTTGAACCCATACTTTAAATCTGCTTCAAAACTTAGATTAAAAACCTGCTTTCCATATTTAAATTTAGTTTAATTTCAAAATCTAAACATTATCAGGTTTTCTTTAAAAAACTGTAATCTAAAATGACCCGAGCCGAACTAAATTGACTTCGAGTCCATAACCCCAGTGCTTCGAGCTATTCCCTAATCAACTCGAGTAAAACTCGAATACAAACCCATTCTACAACCCAGCTAACAAAACTCAGATCATCAGAAACCAAGAGCACCGTGCATATGCACGGTGGCTCTGACCATCACCGGTCAACCCCAATAACTTCAACACATCAGAAAACACCCTCGCACACCACCACGATCATCATAACTTCACTATTCGATCGGAATCAAAATCGAACTGTCGAACCCAAAAACTGGAACAAACACCCAAACCTGGAACCCCTTCGTTCTCGCACCTCCGTCCACTGAAGTGCCTTCTCCTCCGGCCATGACTTCGTCCATGCCCTAGCTATCATTCCCTTGGATTATGTTGAACTCGGTCAACAAGTGAAGAAATGCCGGTCAAAATTTAAGGACATTCCAAAACTAGGTTTTCAGGCTACAATCCCCCACCGCCGCTTCCACGTTGATCAATTCGCCTATCTGACAATTTTCGCAAACTCCCATATTGCTCTACTACCTTTAGTGAAGACCATGCCATCACCAATCTCCTAGATTGTCTGAATTCCCTCATAACACAAACACAAAACAAATTCGAACTGCACGTTCGATCCTTCTTTAAAAATTGAGATTTCAGTTTTAAAAATCATGTTTTCGAATAAGGATTTGATTTATATTTCTGAATTCATGAATCAGGGAAGTTGAAATTTTTACCTATCTTAAGTTTATACTGTTTATTTGATTTCCAGTGATATTTCAGATTTAATTTAACTTAAACAAATTTTTAAACCCTTCTCTATGACAAACAAACAAGTTTTATTTTAAACTTGAATCCAAACAAAGATTGGGTTAAAGGAAAATGATTATGAATCAAAAAATGAAGCATGGAATTTAAAACAGAGAAGTACAGCAACATGCACACACAACTATATACATCCATATACACACAGAACCATCTACAAATTCACACAAACACAATTACCTGAGAAATTCACATGAAATCATATTTACTTAGTTTATTTTTATCAAAATGTTACTCACATTTTGTTTAACAAATGAACAGAGCTTTAGTTTTGAAAATTTGGAACTTGAATTTTTTTTCTGTCTAGATAGATTTTTCTATATTTGTTTTACACATCACAGTCAACTTCCTTTAAAATATCTCAAGCTAAAAAAATAAATCAGGTACAGAGTTTTAAATTTTCTTTTTGAACATATTTTGGTCTGTTGCAATTAACAGAATCATGCATATATTCATACAGGAATACAACAAGAATTCCATTTGTATACCCAGACAGCACCTATTCCAAATCATATTAAGTTACTGTTATCATTGATTTGAGGCATGCATAAACTATACAGAAGATTTAATCTTAAAAGAATTAAAGTCTACACACATACTTAAAGCAGATTTAAATTCAAAGATGAAGTTCACTTCTTTCATTTAAGAAGTTGCATGCTACCATTCAGTCATATATCCATTATTTTCATATATATAAGCTAGATTTGCGCATTTATACATCCAGGCAAAACAGTTTCACAACATTATAACAAAAATTCATCACATTCATCAAAGCCTAAAAAAGACTCAACTTTAAAGGAGTAGTTTACTCACCTGTAGATGTTGAGCAGAATGAAACGGTCGAGATTTTGAAAACTTGAATAGTTTAAATCTGAAAGCTGAATGCTGCAAACTGAAGATTTGTTGCTTGATGTATTTTCTGGTTTGAGATTGCTGTTTGAATATGTTTATTGATTTGCATTTTCAGATTTTGTTTGAGTATGATTTTGATTTGGGGAAGTGTTCTGAGGAATTGCTTTCAGGTTAATCATTTTCTGGTTTTTAAAGATGAAGTTCAGATTTTTAGATGAATGAACATGGCTTTGAAATATATTTTTTTAGAAAGTGAAGATGGAAAAGAAATAAAAGAGAGGAAAGGAGAGTTTATAAGATGTGAATTAGGATTTAATTTAGAATTAAAGAAAATAAAAATAAATTTTGACACTTGTTCATAAATGCTACACTTGCCACATCCTATTTTTAATTCACTTACATATGTATTTATATGCTTTAATAAATCAACACTTGTAATCTTTCATTTTATTTATTTATTTATTTATTTATTTATTTTTAAAATATTTTTAAGAGGCTTTTTAAATTAATTTTCCTAGTAAATAAATACATCTCTAAACAAATAAATGCTTTCTTTAAGATATCCATTATTTTTATATCCAATTTACTTTAAGATATTTATCTTTGAATTTTCAATCTCAAATTCAAATTAAATTTAAATTGACTCATATACAATTTTAAACAAACACACATTACATTTGTTTGATAATAATGATTTTCCAAATTTTAAAATAATTATACTAGAAGATTATCAAATAAATATCTATCCAAGTATAAATATTTATTATCAGATTTATTTGTTCAATCTGTAAATCAATATTCTATTGATTAAACCGGTTTGTTAATCAATTACAGATGTTCAAAAATTCGGGTTATCACAGGGACGATGGAAGAATGGATTGTTTCACATGCTTGTATTATTTTCTAAAACATCAAAAAAAAAGAAAAAATTGTATGTTAACTTTGTTTCCTAAATTGATCGTTTTCGACAATATACATGCGCCTTGTACATTTTTGTATGGACGAAAATCCAAAAGTAAAAATAACAAACAAACACTACTTAAATCGTTTAAAATTTTTAACCCCTTCAAAATCAGAATACAAATTGTTAGAGTAGTATTTTTCCATTGCTTTGTTATATGTTTCGCTTTGTTATATGTTTCGGTTATATTTTGTTTTTGTGTCTTTCTTATTTTGTTCGGGTTTCTTATATTGGCCCATATCTTTTCGTTTCTCAAATAGAAGACTCTCTTCTATTATATAAGTTTGTATCTGCTGGTTTTTTTTGGTTAAGTTGAATAATAATCAAACTTAAAAGTTACCGCTCTCTCTCTCAAAATCTTAACATGGTATCAGAGCAATCAGATCCGATCTAAATTCTGTTTTCGTTTTCCGCTTCTATCTGTTCTTCAATCCAGATCTAAACTCTAGGGCTATGGAAGAGAATAAGGCTATCATGGATGTTATGCTAGTGATGTCAAAGATCACAGAACACAAATTGGGAGACTCGAATTATTTTGATTGGAATAAAACAATTCGATTATATCTTCGAAGTATTGATAAGGAAGATCACCTCTCTCGAGATCCACCAAAGGAAAATTCTGATGACAAGGAAGATCAAATCTGGTTAAGGGATGATGCGCGGCTGTTTCTTCAGATCAGGAATACTATTGATGGTTGCGTTATCAGTCTAGTGAATCATTGCAGTTTTGTAAAAGAATTAATGGATTACCTCGAATTTTTGTATTCTGGAAAAGGGAACTTGAGTAGGATGTATGATGTTTGTAAGGCATTTTATCGATCTGAAAAACAAGACCTATCTCTGATGAACTACTTTATGAAGTTCAAAAAGACATATGAAGAATTTAACATGATGCTTCCAATTAGTACAGATGTGAAGGTTCAGCAACAACAAAGAGAACAAATGGCAATTATGAGTTTTTTGGGTGGATTGTCAAGTGATTTTGATTCTGCAAAAGCACAAGTTCTATCTGGATCTAGTGTTACCTCATTGCAAGAAGTTTTTAGTCGAATTCTGAGAGCAGACAATTCAAGTAATGAACAAAATACCACACCAAATACAAGTGCTCTTATTAGCGAAGGCAGTGCACAACCAAGATATGCACAGAATAATGCACAGTGGAGACCTAATCAATACAACACTAAGAAAGGAAGTGGCCAACCTGGAAATCAAACTGTTAACCCAAATTTTTGTACCTTTTGTAAAAGAGATGGTCATAGGTACCAACAATGCTGGAAATTACAGGAACGAAACAAGCAGAAAAACTTTGATAAGGCAAGGGGCAAAATCCTTATAATCAAGCAGCAACAAATGTGGCAAGAACTCAAGAAGAAGGGTTTATGCTGGTCTCTGGAGAAGAATATGCAAAATTCTCCGAATATCAAAATAATATGAAGAAACAATCAAACAATCAATCATCTAGTATCTCAACTGTTGCCAAATCAAATAAATGGGTCATAGATTCAAGTGCCACTGATCATATGACTGGTAACTCACTGCTTCTCTCAGAATTTCATGCAAACCACAAAGCACAGAGCATAACATTAGCAGATGGATCCTTATCATCAGTTCATGGATCAGGGTCTATCAACTTTAACTCCTATCTGAAATTAAGTTCTATTTTATATACACCAGAGCTTAGTTTTAACCTCATCTCTATCAGTCAAATAACAAGAAAACTCGACTGTTGTGTTATTTTTTGTCCTAATCATTGTGTGTTTCAGGATCTAACCACCAAGAAGATTATTGGTAGAGGTCATGAACTTGGGGGCCTATACATGTTTGATAGCTTGCCATCAACTTCTATTGCACGTACCAGTATTAATCAGGCTCTCAAGTCTCACTGCCAACTTGGTCATCCTTCCCTACAGAATTTTAAAATTCTATGTCCTCGGTTTAATTCAATAAAGTCTTTGGAGTGTGATTCTTGTCAGTTTGCCAAACACCACCGTCAAAGTTCAATTCCAAGAGACCATAAAAGAGCCAATGCTGCATTTGGTCTTGTTCATTCAGACATTTGGGGGCCATCTTCAGTAACATCTAAACCAGGATTTAAATATTTTGTTATCTTTGTAGATGATTACTCTAGACTAACTTGGATATTCCTTATGAAAAATAAATCAGAACTATACTCTATTTTTTGTAATTTCTGTGTTGAAATAAAAACACAATTCAATGCTAAGATCAAAGTGCTAAGAAGTGATAATGCTAAGGAGTACACTTCTAGTCTTTTTCATAATTTTATGGCTGCTAATGGCATTATGCATGAAACTTCATGTGTTGACACACCATCTCAAAATGAAATAGCAGAGAGGAAGAATAGACATTTGTTGGAAACCACTAGAGCTCTTTTATTTCAAATGAACATGCCAAAAGTTGTTTGGGCTTATGCAATTGCCACGGCTTGTTTCTTAATTAATAGGATGCCATCAAGTGTTTTAAATGGTGATATCCCATACAAAGTTCTCTTTCCAGAAAAAGCTATCTACCCTGTTAAACCTAAACTGTTTGGATGCACATGTTTTGTTAGAGATGTTCGACCACAAGTGTCTAAATTAGACCCTAAATCCTTAAAGTGTGTGTTTGTTGGTTATTCAAGGTTGCAAAAAGGGTATAGGTGCTATTGTCCAAGTCTTGATAAATACCTAGTATCTATTGATGTAACTTTTCATGAAGATATACCATACTTTCAGAATAAAGAAAGTCAAACTGAGTCTAATCCAGATGAAGATAGTGAATTTCTTATCTATTCCATAAACACACATACACAAGAAGCAGGAAATAATGATGAATCTACACCCCTTCCACCTATTCATGAGCCAGTACTCTATCATAATCCAGAGCTAGACCTTCCAATTGCTTTAAGAAAAGGGAGACGCCAATGCACATATCCTATTACATCTTATGTTACTTATAATCATTTACCACCTACCACATGTTTGTTCATAAAAACACTTGATGCCATTTCTATCCCAAAGACAGTTAATGAGGCTATCTCACACCCAAAGTGGCATGAGGCAATGATTGAAGAACTAAATGCCTTGGAGCTGAATAAAACACGGGACTTAGCAGTTCTACCTAAAGGGAAGAAGGCAATTGGATGCAGGTGGGTATTCTCTATCATAGTCAATCCTGATGGGTCAGTTTCTAGATTTAAAGCTAGACTTGTGGAAAAAGGATATGCACAAGTATATGGGGTGGATTATTTAGAAACCTTTAGTCCAGTTGCCAAACTTACCTCAATTAGATTATTTATATCTTTGGCTGCTACACATGATTGGAGAATTCACCAATTGGATATTAAAAATGCCTTTTTGCATGGAGAACTTCAAGAGGAAATCTACATGACACAGCCTCCAGGTTTCAGTGTTAAGGGGGAGAAAAATAAGGTATGTAAACTCAAGAAAACACAATATGGCCTAAAACAATCTCCTCGGGCATGGTTTGGAAAATTTAGTCAAGCTTTAGAAGGTTTTGGTATAAATAAAAGCAAATTTGACCACTCTGTATTTTACAAGACAACTGAAAATGGAATCATTCTCTTGGTTGTCTATGTTGACGATATCATTATAACTGGAAGTGATAGCAAAGGTATTTTGTCTCTAAAAACATTTATACAAGCACAGTTTCATACCAAAGATTTGGGAAATTTAAAATTCTTTCTTGGTATAGAAGTAGCAAGAAGTAAACAAGGAATTCTCCTATCACAAAGGAAATATATGCTTGATCTCCTAACTGAAACAGGAAAGCTTGGATGCAAACCAAATTCTACTCCAATGATACCCAATAACAATCTAGCTGAAAATGGAGAACCATTCAATGATCCAGAAAGATATAGAAGATTAGTTGGTAAACTAAACTATTTGACTGTCACAAGGCCAGATCTCTCATATTCAGTAAGTATTGTTAGTCAATTTATGTCTGCACCTTGTGTTCATCACTGGAAGGCAATTGAACATATCCTAGGGTACCTTAAAGGGACAGCAGGTCTGGGTATATTATATACAAATCATGAACACACTAGGGTAGAATGTTTCTCGGATGCAGACTGGGCAGGGTCCAAATTAGACAGGAAATCTACATCTGGTTTTTGTGTGTATGTTGGAGGAAATCTCATATCATGGAAAAGTAAGAAACAAAGTATAGTTGCAAGGTCTAGTGCAAAATCAGAGTACAGAGCTATGGCTAAAGGAGTTTGCGAAATTATGTGGATACTTCATCTTATGTCTGAAATTGGTCTAGAGGTTCAGAAACCAGCCTTGTTATTTTGTGACAATCAGGCAGCCTTGCATATTGCCTCGAATCCTGTATTCCATGAAAGAACAAAACACATTGAAGTTGATTGCCATTTTATACGAGAAAAGATTTTACAAGGAATTGTATGTACAAGCTTTGTTAGAACTGGAAATCAAGTCCCTGATATCTTTACCAAGGCATTGGATGAGGCCAGAATTAAAGCTTTAAATGACAAGTTGAGCATGATAAATCTATATGCTCCACTTGAGGGGGAGTGTTAGAGTAGTATTTTTCCATTGCTTTGTTATATGTTTCGCTTTGTTATATGTTTCGGTTATATTTTGTTTGTGTGTCTTTCTTATTTTGTTCGGGCTTCTTATATTGACCCATATCTTTTCGTTTCTCAAATAGAAGGCTCTCTTCTATTATATAAGTTTGTATCTGCTAGTTTGTTTTTGGTTAAGTTGAATAATAATCAAACTTAAAAGTTACCGCTCTCTTTCTCAAAATCTTAACACAAATCAAATGTCAATATAAAATTTTTGATCTCTCATGTTTTCGTTGTCTTGTTTCATTATATTTGTATCAAATCAAGAAATGATGTTTTTGTTTTAGTAAATCTTTTAGTGTTGATTTAGGTACATGGCTTCATATATAAAATCGCTATAAAATCGCGGTTTCATCCGAGAAGAAAACTGATTTTATTCAATCAAATGGCATGGACGTTGCTGAAGGTAGAGGTCGTAGTTTCAAACTAACCTCACATATGATAATCTCCCTCTTAAATACTCAATGTTCTGTCATTCTTGGGAATTGATTGTTCGGTTTGGTTCCTTCGCAGTATCTTGTGTACATTGTTCTCTTCCTTATTGAGGGAATTTACACACACGATTGTCCCTTTTGAACAAAATATTCAACCGCTTCAAAGTTAATGCAGCCTAGTTTGATCTGTTAACTGGAGCCTAAATTGTTTATTACCTTTCATTTTATAACCTCTTACGTTTAAGAGACTATTTCTGTAGAGTTCCTAGTGTACGGCGAAATATTAACTCTTTCTTGTAAGTTTCAGGAAAAACTTTATTTTAGTGGATTGCCCACTTGTAATTTCTAAATTAACATTACCTTAATCAGCCATTAACCTCGAACGGTGGGCAACTAGTACACTTGTTTTACATTGTTTCGAGTATAATATCAAATTACTGACACTGAATTTTTTGTTTCTTTTATGCCTTTTTTTTATTCGTAGGCCCAAAACTTGAGAGTTGCATGCATATGAGACTTTTCAGTGATTTATACTAGATTTTGGTTACTCACACCGAACAACGAACAACGGACAAGTGAAGTCCACAATACCATACAGCAGAAACAAATACTTTAACAAGAATATATCTGCAAAAGGTACCATACAGCACATTTAGTACTTGCATATTATTCCAACAGCACACGCAAACAGTTTTCCCAGCAAACCCAAACAGTTTTCCTTTCTACATCAACTCATAAGTTTTAATTGTTTCAAGGGAAAAACGTAAGCAAACTAGTTTTTACAAGCCCAAATAATAAAGTCTTCAATACCTGCAAGTATAACTTCTTCCATTTTGACTTACAACTGCGAAGAGAACACCAATGCATTTACTTAACACACGAAAAGCTGATTATAAACATGTAAAAGCCATAATCTCCAAGTCCTGCAAATTAAAATATCCATCAACTTACGTTACATAGCAGATACAGCCTGGAACCTTGGCTCTTTAGGCAAAAACTTTTGTTCACTATAAACCGTCATGTAATCCCCAAACACAAATTTAGGGTATGCAGCCTCCACTGGCATGGCTGGTTCGATGGTGGCCTTAAGTGAAGGGTTGTAAAATGATGCGATGGAGCGTCGATTTCCATCCTGCTTGGCAAGAACACGGTGCCACACACTTTTGTACTTCCCATTGCTCAAGACTTCGATTTGGTCCCCTGTGTTTATCACAATTGCGTTAGCCATCGGCTCAACATCGATCCACTCCCCGTCTTTGAGTATCTGTAGCCCACTCACTTCATCATCTTGGAAGAGTAGGATGACTCCTCCAGCATCAGTGTGGGCCCGTAGTCCATTCACCATGTCTGGCTTTGGGCATGGAGGATAGTGGCTGACCTGTATTTATACCACATATATGAATTGTATTAGCGTCGATGTTTCTTTGAAAATGAAAACATCCTCTGAGGTTACCCAAATCGGTAATGAGACACAACATCAATCCCAATGAAATCAAATGCTTATGTTTGTCAAAAAATATTCTTCTTTACCTTAGTGCCAAAAAAGGGTTCATCGGTTCCAGCAAATGCTTTTTTGATGTATCCTTTTTCAAACCCTAAAGTCTCGTCCATGACCTCCATTACCTTTTCAGCTAACTTTTTTAGTTCCTTTCTGTACTCTTTCATGGTTTCTCTACATGTTTAACAACATATTTGGTCAGAAATTTTTATCATACTTGATCATTTACTCGTATATATATTATGTACAACTTAAGGTCATAACATGCGATTTAGGAAGAAAATAATAGCTGTAGTAAACAACGAGATGTTGAAGTATCTTACTCAAATTCGGACGGGTTAGATGGCCATTCACCTCCATCGTGCAGCAAGAACACATCCTCCCAGTCAAAATCGTCGAGCTTCTTCTCCACACTTCCATTCTTGATAGCTTCAGCTACTGCGTTAACTGGCTTCGATTTATTAAACAAAGCCTCCCTCTCCATTTTATAGCAATCAGAACTCACTTTCTTGACCCTCTCTAGAAGTTCCAAATCTATTCCATGATTCACTAACTGGAAAAATCCCCACTCTTCACATCCATTAGCTATATCTTTCAGAGCTTCAGTCCTGTTCTCACCGTCTAATTTTGAAAAATCAATGACTGGAATTTTGGCCATTTTGGAAATTTTACTTATTTGATTGGTAATTATACTTGAATGTTTTGTTCAAGTATTTGTTCTCTGCTGTGAAGATAGAGTTTAATTTGGTGAAGGGGTACTTATAGCACATTCACAATACATGTCAACTCTTTATAAAAAGTTTGGGGTAGTGTTGTCAAAACAAATATTTTAATAATGGCGGTGTGATCATTGAGTGAGCTTTAATTGCGCGCAGGGTTTAACAAATTCGAAGGTCAATGTAGGTATTGAATACCTCAAACCCAAGCTTTCTTTCATGATCAGGTCAGCAGTAACTAAAATAATTTGTGTTATATAAATATAAATTAATATAATTTATTTTGACATAACTTGATTCCAAAAATTTAGGACTGCATGGGTAACTTGCATTACTATATTCTAAAATCTGAAATTTAGTACTTGTGAATAACGTCCTTCAATATTGTACCTGTTTTTTCTGTGGTAACGATAGTGTCATAAGGTACTAATTTTTCTCGTGTTTTTTGTATAATCTCCCTTAAGATATAGAATGAGGTATTGCTTATGATGTCCTAGACTTCAAGTCATTTTCTTAGTACTTGATAGGCCAAAGTAACTTTTTCTTGTTTCTTACATATTACAGCGTTTTTTTTTAGTGATATACAATGTATTATCCACCTTAAGAAAACACTTTTTTTTTAAACATAAAAAATGCAGGTATTAAATAAAAATATTTTAAATGAGCTAATGAATCCCTAATGCCTAATGTATGGCTGAGCTTGAATTCAACGCTTATCCTATCTTGTATGGATTTCTTGGTCTCAAATTGAATGAATGATCGAATACGCGTTCTTTCATTTTCATCTATGCAGTGATTAATTGCATATTTTGGATTTATATTAGGCTGGCACGCTATTGGTCTTTTTTGGTTCTTTGTTCATTTTGGCAGCTTCTACCGCCTTCAAAAAAGAACGTTAATTTGTATTTGTTGAAAACCTGAAATTGTATGTCGGTGTTGTATAGTGAATGCATGGAAAATTGGATTTTATTTGTACTGATAACCTGAAAATTATTAACAATAAATCAGATATGTATATACATACGTATATATGCATACATACTTATGCACATATGCTTATATAATCTTTAGTCGTACTAATAGTTAGATTGCACTTCAAATCATAACCTGAATATAATTGGTATTTTATCTGAACAGAAAACAGTCTGTTTTTAATGAAAAAACTGATGTGATCCCACACACTGTGTGCACGCACGCTCACGTGTTTATATGGATTGGGTTCCGGCACACCCTTCTCCACTACTCATCATCTACACTTGAATGATTTTCAACCTATATAACTGGAAATCAAAATGAAAATATATGGATATGTTTTTACATATCTCAAGATTATCTCCATGAAATTTTGCTTAATTCGACTAATCCTAAAAGATTAATTTTAATTTGACGGTTCAAATAAATATTTTAAGTGATGATATTAGCTTAATATTTCAAACATTTCAAATCTTTTTAAATTACCTCATTTTTTCCACATAATGTTGATAGTGTCGATTGAACATCCGATTCTAAAGTTTCCTAATTTCAAATGGTGTAGCACCAAAACCAATAGAGATGTACGACCGGATGTAGTGTGGTGGAAAATTTCAACATGTGGACCGCATATGTAAAATAGATGTATCGTGGTATGTTTGGTGTAAAGGTTAATTAAAGTAATCAAATTTTGAATTAAAGCTAAAAAGCTTAATATAGCTGTCATGGTATTATTGTGTGGATACCGAGGCATTTCTAGTTTGTTAAAGGGCTAAACTGGACAAATGCGAAAATTATAAATAAGAGATTATGCTTCTCAAACTACACATGCTCTGCTTGTTCTCCCAATCTCTTCTATGGAAATAATTCAAATCTAAGGTTTGTGTGTCAATTTAGAAGATCAAACCAATTCTTCTTCTCTCTCAATCAGCAATTATGGAATTGAGGTTCAGATAAGGCTTCCGCTGATTTATGTACCTTCCTCTAATTTGTTCTCAATCAAATCAATATGGTTCACCTATACTGATCTAGGGTTTCATGATTAATCAATCTTAAAATATATCGAAATCCTAACATGGAATCAGAGCAACCCATTATTGATTTCATTGGAAAAAATTTACGTTTTTTTACTACAAGTAAGTTTTGAATTAAACTTTGTTTAAAAGTCATTAAATTCCACTTAAGTTTCAGATCTACTTGATCCATGTATCAAAGATTATTTTTGGTGATGATTTTGAATTTGGTTTAGTATCAATTTTTCTTTTTCTATATATTGCAAAATAAAAAGCTGATTTGTGAAACTGTTTTCGTGTAGAAATATAGATCTAAATGGTCTGTATATTACTTATGAAATAGGATAGAATTTTGAAACCATTAAATTTCTACGGAAACAATCTAAATTTCATAAACAACTTATGTTGGTCAAGGCATCCACATGTTTATTGTTGTATATTTTGTAAATAAGTTGCGAAATTTAATGTGAGGAATATTTTAGGTCTGATATGTACTTTCATTTTTAATGTTTATTAATGGTAAGAATAGATATATAATTTAGAACCATTTATGCAAGAAATATAAAACCGGTTGTATGGTTATTTTACCTTACTTAACTTTTTACTAAGTGATTT
Organism: Allium cepa; assembly: GCA_030765085.1. Classification (NCBI taxonomy): domain Eukaryota; kingdom Viridiplantae; phylum Streptophyta; class Magnoliopsida; order Asparagales; family Amaryllidaceae; genus Allium; species Allium cepa. The sequence continues at coordinate 378,415,927 of CM060931.1, forward strand.
GGATATATATATATATATATATATATATATATATATATATATATATATATATATATATGGGTTATTTCATAAATTTTGATTAATTAGAAATAAAGTATGCTCCTTCAAGGTGTTTATGCTTATTTTCTTATTGAAATAAATTTTGATATAACACTAATTTATATTTTAGACCATACAACGGTCAATTTTATTTATTTTTATCATAAATGCATTAAATGTGGTTGTTATGATAATAAATTAATAATTTGTTATCATAAATGCAGTAAACGCATCAGTTGCAATCGTTTTAATGATGAAGCATGTTTGTATATATTTTATTATCTGATGTATTTATATTTGATAGATTTAGATATTTTATATGTATGAGACATGCTTGTATGTTCCACTTTCATGCTTCAGCTATCATAAAATAAAAGGAGCGTCGGTTTTTCATATTTGCCAAAATGCATGGTTACTAATCTTAATTAACTATTCAAATAATAAACTAAAGATAATATGGTGGCATTCTATATAGCTATATTATGGTTCATAAATACATCATAGCTACTACATTCATTTATGTTTTTTAGTACGACATTTACTATATCATTTATGTATAACTTAATGTAACGTTTAATTCTGGCATTCATCCGTGACATTTGTCATGTAATTTTTTATGATGTCTTGTATCATATTTATTTACGTAATGTCATGAATATAACCACGTGCTTAAAGTAAAATATTATAGTAGCTATGATTAAAACGTGTTGTGCCAAGGTTATAATTTTGAGATTTTCAAGTGTAATATAGACCTAAAGCATTTGTTGGAGTGTTTTATAGCACTCAAAATATACTTTACATATATTATGAAATAAATTCAAATATATTTTTGATGTTCCATTGTAAACTAATTGTAAATATCATACATTCCAAATGAGCTAATTAAAGTAATATGCCACCAAAATGACCTCTTTTATTTTAGTTATTCATAAAAGTATTTAATATTTGTGTGTATTTATTCATGTTGATATTTTCTGACCCAAAGGAAGACTAATATTTGAACGAATCACTTAAATAGTGTGATGGTAAATATGTGACAATTGTAAGGTTTTACAAATGAATAACAAATCGGTTTAAGGAAAGATTGCTATTTAACTTGAGTTTGTTGTCAGTGTTTGGTCATTACAACAAAATACCACTTATAATTAATATTACTGTTAAAAGACTTGATATTAATGTTGTGCTATGTATCTTGAGAAGAGATTTACTAATTATTAGAATTTACTATGGTTGATATTTGGATATAAGCATATATGGTCAATCTTTATTTTTTTATTTAATTTTCAACTAATTTGACTAAAGTGTCTGCCAATTTTAATGACATTCTCATCTTGTTTGGGACTAACTCTAAGGATTATTAAAAGAACATGTTGTTTTCTTCTTGACTTCATGGATCTAGCTCTTGCAATTAGGAGGATCACAACCACCCATATTATAGTTGAATGTTCTTATAATGCTACGATGAACATTGAGAGGTGAGGTAATTTAAATTGAAAGGGTCAAATGACCATAAGATATAATATTTCAAACACTTTCAAGGTGTGATATCTATGGGAAAATCAATTTAAAGGAGCTGAAAAGAATTTGTCCAAAAAAAAGATAAGGGAAGAAGCACGATTTTTATTGCTTCATTCCATAAAGTCAAAGTAAGAGAAACGTAAATGAGTACAACATAAAAAGTTATTGCTTCAAAAGTTAAAGGCACTCAAGTTATTGTTAATTTTTTGGTACTCTTTTTTTTTACAGTATAAGCATTTTAAGAATATTATTAATTATTATTATTTGAAATAAAATGACCTTTTACTGTGCTCATTTCGCATTGTGGAAAGAAAAAGAAAGATTGAAGCATAATACGATAGAAAGTACACATTTAACTTACATTGTAAATAAATGTACAAATAAGGATAAAGAAGTCGTCAAGGATCTAAACAAAAAAATAACATATGGATATGGGCATATAAAAGGAATTTTATTAGATATCACACATGTTTATCTAAAAATATAGGCATATTGTTCGAATTTGTTTGATATTTATGTTATAATGTCACATAGACATATTTCGATTTCAAATTTTGATATGAACAAATTTGTTTATTATTGTTCCTTCAGAAATAATAAGATTAATCTATCAATAAATTTTTACATTATTGAAATTGAATATCTTGAAATCCATGATATATATCTCTTATGATGAAGCCTTGAATTTGGATATGGTGATTAATGTAATTATTTATTTCATCTTACTAAATAATTGTAGTTTAAGGCAATAATGATAACAAATACTTTATTTATATTCTAAGTAATTTAAAAACTATAAGTTTAATAAACCCACACAAAGAAAAAATTTAAGATGAGAAATGCTATAATTTTGAGGATGTTGATTTTGGGGAAAAAAAAAAATATGGATCATTGTCTTTAAGGAGAATCGTTATCTTTGATTTAACTAGAGTTACTTTTTTAGATAATTTATGTGGTTTGTATAATTTCATTGACAAGTAAATTAAAAATCATAATAAAGTAATGTTAAACAAAATATTAAAGTATGGATCATTGTCTTTAAGGAGAATCATTATATTTGATTCAACTACAGGTACTTCTTCAAATAACTTATAAGATTTGTTTTCTTTCATTAATAAAAAGTAAATTAAGAACCATAATAAGACATTTTTAAACAAAATTTTATTCTAATTAAGGTTGATGTTTCAAGAAACCAAACTTAATAACCTCAAGGTACAAGGTCATTTAGGATATCCACTTGAAAAGAAAGAAGCACTATTCCGGATGACTATGCAGTATTTCTCCGTAAAGATAAATAATAAATGGGGAAAGATGTTTCAGTTAGCTTACATCAACACACACAAGATATTAATTTGAAATTGGATTTAAGGTATGCATATATATTGTAAATCTATGAAGGACAGTAAATTTTGAGATCTTTCCCTCTGCCTTAAGGTAATAAGATCTATGGTTATGGATAACTATTCAAAATAAAAAGGGATTAAGTAGGTAACATGAAAAGGTATGAGGATCTTTATAGAAAAGACTATACTCAAAAGGGAAATGAAGTTTTCTTTTAAAAGAGACTTTCTCTTTGGTTTTACTGAAATACTCTTTAGAATTACTTTGGAACTTGTTATAGATTATAATTTTGAGTGATATCGAAAGGATATTAAAATCACGTTTCTTAATAGAGACATTAATAAAACAACTAAAGAAATCCATTTATGAATTACTTTTTTGTATTAGGGATTCAAATACATCGTTATTGTTCATGGGATGTGTTGACCCATAAAAATGGATCAACATCCTGGATCATGATTGAAAGCACTAGTGTAGATAATCGGCAGCAAAAATTTCAGATAAATGACGAACAAAAAGCAGAAGTAAGTAAAGAGACACATAATTTTTTTAGTGGTTCGCATAAGTCTGGCCTATGACCACTTTAATCGGTCTTTAGTATGATTATACTAGTTGAATCTCTCCGGATATCAACTAGTTATTCCTTAGATCTAAGTTACAATGAGTTAGAATAAGCCACAAGTACAAGGGTTGACTGGAGAATCAATGTAACCCTCTTAATGACTGTTGTGAGGGAGAAGAAAGTTGAAGAAGTGAAGGAATTCCAGTAGAGTAATGGCGGCACCCTCGCCGGAAAAATATTCATCTCTAGTTGCAGGTAGACGAGTATTCATAGGGGAATTCAGTGAGTATTAGACCACAAGTCCAAGTGTAGAGGAGTCCAGTTGTTATGTCAAGTCATCATCGAAAATATCAAATCAATCCGAGTCATTTCTATGGGATGGATCACTGTCTATTCATCAACTTAGCATATTTTTCTACTAGAAGCCTTTACTTAGTGCTAAAGGAGCTTGAAAAGGTTGAGGGCGATCCAAGCTATCTTGATGGATCGCTTGCTATCCATAGGGGGTGGATCGCTATCCATCCACTTAGCATATTTCTGAGTGATCTTAATTTGATTGTCTTTCTATCTTCTATTTAAGTGTCTTGTCCAAATATCAAGTCGTTTGGAGTTTGTTTGATCATTTGTCTTCATGGGTCACCTGGTCTAGAAGAATCATCCATAACTCACTCAATACTTAACCAAATCACATGAAACTTCATGTTTGCAATGTTGATGAGTAGGAGAGCCTCCTCTATGGATCGTAGGTCATGGGGCCCAATCCTCATGGGTCGTACCCGATGAATCAAACTTGCCTAATTCGAAGAAGAATCATCCACAACGTGTTCAAAACTTGACGAAACTAGACGAAACTTTGCAGGTACTCTTTATATAGTGTGTAGGACTTACCCTACAAATTTCAGACTATTGGACCCAACCTACATAGATCGCTAGTGATCCATCTAGTTAGGTCCCTGACGATCCATTAAATAAAATCCAAATGATCCTAGTTTTTTGTAAGCCTTCTTTTATATTTTCTAAGTGTTCGTCCAAAATTTCAAGTCAATCCAACTCCATATGTATTTGCTAGGTCCATTTTAAGTTAGGTTCTTTTTGTTGAACATCTTGAATCAGATGAGTCTTCACTTTTCGAGCTAGATTGTTTGGCATGCTATAAAACTTGACAAGCATGCTTAGAAGTGGAAATGAATCATGATGCAAATGGTTTGGACAACTCATGATGCTTTCCTATGGATCGCTAGTGATCCATGGGTGATAGATCGCTAGCAATCCATCTATTTAGTAACTTATTAGCTGATTTTCCTTGAGTCTTATTGGCTTGTTCTCTTGGTTTTTTTGGTTAATTCTCGAGTTATTTTGGTATAGTTTGAATGTTCTAACTTTTATTAAATTCTGATGGGTTAAAAACCTTGTTAACACTTGGCCTCCAAAGTATGTCTTTTGAATGAAAGGTGTGCTTTGCTTAAGAACATGTTCCCGTCTCTAGTCTTCGATATAATTAAGCTCTCCAATTGCTTTAGCCTTGGTGGATCGCCAGTTCTTTCGGATTCTTTTGTCAATCACAAGTCGTTCCAAACCTGTTACAACCTAAGATTCTAGACTTTGCCTACGTGTGATATGTACATCACAATCATTACGATTTCATACGGAGTTATTACATTACATATCTCTAATTAAATCACATGTTTCCAATTACATCACATATCTCTAATTGTCCCATGTTCGTTCGGGATTTACATCATTACCATTTGCTTCTCATTCAGGGTTATCACATCATATATCAAGATCACATTATATATCAAAATCACATCATATATCAGAATCACGTCATATATCGAAATCATCTCGTGTTCATCTAGGATTTATTAGTTTTATTCTATTTATAAGGCATTCAAATGTTTTTATTAAATCAAATCTGTTTTAAGGCTTGATCTCTCCTGATCGTTCAAGTTTAATGTGCGATCTCTCCGGATCGTTTAATATTTAGTTTAATTGGTGATCTCTTTAGATCTTTAATGTTTTAAGCTAAGGGAACGATCTCTTTAGATCGTTTGTTTATTAAGTTATGGGGGATCATGTAAGTCCATCCGCTCACTCTCCAGTGAGGGAACATACTTCTTGCACTCTGGTATCATCTCTCCGATCAGGACTCTAAGGTGATCAATATCGTACAAGTATTCACTCGCTCTCTGGAAAGGGGACTTGCACCTTGCACTCTGGTCCTACTGCGGGACTCTAAGACGATCAATATCAGTCATCTTAGTCAATGTAAAATTTTCAAAGTTCAAATATTCAAATCAAAACAAATAAGTATAAATCAAACAAACATGAATCAACACAAGCATAAATCCTAAATGTTTGTGCCGAAGACCCAACATCAAAACAAGCATATATGCTAAATGTTCATTTTGGAGACCCAACTCAGAGTGTCCTAGAAACCAATCCAGGTCCTGTACATGTGTAAGCAGTCCGAGGTTATTATTTTCCTAAATAGTCATCTCAAGCATCCGGCTCAGAGTTTGCCTAGGGACAATTCGGGATCATGTATACATGTAAGTGGCCTGAGGTTATTATTGTCTAAATACCAAAGGAAAAGTGCAGAAAAAGAAACAATAAAGCAAAGCACGGGAGCTGGATCCAACCACCATTTATCCCGATCATGGGATAATCTATCTTGGCTCAAATCCCTTGGCGTTTCTGATGCATATTGCCATGGATGGTGGTTGTTCTTGCTACTCTACCGCGGTTTTGTTCCTTACATACTATGGCACATGGTTGTTCCAAACCAGTTTTCTATCAGATCTCGAGGGTGTTGGCACTCATTCATTTCTTGCCCATTCAGTTTATGGAAGATGCAAAACTTTCCATATTTTCTCTCTCGATCAGTCGGCTCCTTCCTAGGTGGCCTCCGATAGAGGTTCTGCCTCCAATATCCAAATATATCCTCCCCGAGGTTTCAGTCAGGTTAGTGTATGAAGAGAGTCTCGGCTCCTTCCTTTATCATTTCGGCTCCTCGAAGACATCATCAGTTTTCCTTCTCCCTTTATCTTTTCTAATTCCTGCTCCGAATGGTCCCCTATCCTCCATGGCATTTACTCGGCATCCTTATTCTCATCCTGAGCTTTAACGCCTTCCTAACGCAAATATCTTTCAGCTTCGTAGCAAAATTCTGCATGATCCATCGGTGGACTCCTTTTCAATGCAGCTTTGAAATCAGTCTTACTCGCGACTCCAAACACTACTACCACAGATTTCTCGCATTCCAGATATTAGTAGTAACGGATTCATGTTCACGTCTTCCAGACCGTGATCTGGGGGTCCTCCTCTATTGAACCTTCGTACTAATTCAGAAATTCGGTTCTCACTGTCCAAAGGTCTTCGTCCTAAAGCAATATTTTTCCCCTATTCCATTGGGGAAATCCCAAGATGTACTCTTCCAATCACACGCCTATGTTCTGATTCATAACTCTAACTTCATTCAAACTTGCGTTCCTTTGAGGAAGTTCCTGTACATATTCTTTTGTCGATTGCATCTTAGTAATTGGATTAGCTTCCGTACCACCAATTCTTGGTATTTCAAGAGTCACTCCTATATTGGGATTGACTCCCATGTTGATTTTAGGGTTGCCCCCAAGTATCGGTTGCTATGGGCGTGGGGGGAAGACTCTGTCTTATTCCAATCCAAATCCAGCAGCGCTTGCGTTATTTCCTGAAGTTTGATTCCTATTCTCTACAGATCTAGCCATCTCTTGCTTCTCCATCCTTTGGAAGAAGTTGTCCATCATCTCATGTTGTCTAGCTAAGATTCCATCCTGCATCCTTTCATCATCCTTTCCATCTCCTCTATGATTACATAGTTTGGTTGATGAGAGTTTTAGGACACATCCTAGTTGCCTCCTAGGCTCTGGTTGATTTTCTTGCTCCGACTCTAGATCTGGTATTAAGCCTGCTCATCTTCTTCAAGCCTTGGATTCAAAGTTCAAGTCTACATATCTAGCCATGAATTCAGTTTTCTTAGTGAAAGCACTAAAATGTGAACCCAAATAATGGATTAACACCATGGATCGAGTGTGAAAGCACCACTGTAGATAATCAGCATCATAAATATCAGATAAATAGTAAATAAAAAAGAAGTAAGAAATGAGACACAAAACTTTTATAGTAGTTTAGCTGACTCTGGCCTATGTCCAATTTAATCAATCTTTATTATGATTATACTAGTTGAATCTCTCTGAATATCAACTAGTTAGTCCTTAGATCTAAGTTACAATGAGTTAACATAAGTCACAATTATAAGGGTTGACTGGAGAATCATAGTAACCCCCTTGATGGCTGTTGTGAGGGAGAAGAAAGTTGAAGAAGCGAAGGAATTCCAATTGAGTAATGGCGGCTCTCTCCCTGGAAAATGATCCATCTCTAGTTGTAGGTAGGTGAGTATTTATAGGGGAATTCAGTGAGTATTGGGTAAGAAGTCCAAGTACAGAAGAGTCCAATTTTAATGCCAAGTCATCACCGAAAATCTCAAATCAATCTTAGTCATTTCCATGGATCGCCAGCTATCCATAGGGGCTGGATCGCTAGCCGCCCATCAACTTAGCATATTTTTCTACCAGATGCCTTTACCTAGTGCTACGAAGGAGCTCGAAAAGTTTGAGGGAGATTTGTCCTATCTTGAAGGATCGCTAGCTATCCATAGGGGATGGATCACTAGCTATCCATAGAGGATGGATCGCTAGCTATCCATCTACTTAGCATATTATGAGTGATCTTAGTTTGTACATCTTCCTATCTTCTATTTAAGTGTCTTGTCCAAATATCAAGTCGTTTGGAGTTCGTTTGATCATCCATCTTCATCATCTACTCCAGAAGAATCGTTTATAACTCACTCAATACTTAACCAAAGCATGTAAAACTTCACATATGCAATGTAGATGAGTAGGAGAGCATCCTCTATGGATCATAGGTCATGGGACCCAATCCTCATGAATGAGACCTAATGGATCAAAGTGGCTCAATTTGGAGAAGAATCATCCATAACTCGCTCAAAACTTAGCAAACCTTGACGAAATTTTGCATTTACTCTCTCTAGGGTTGTGGGACCTATGTTATACATTTCAGGTTGTGGGGCCCAATCTACGTGGATCATTAGCGATTCATTAAGTTAGATCGTCATCGATCCACCGAACAATATCCAAATAATCCCATTTTGTCCAAAGCCTTCTTTTAATTTTTCAAAGTGAACTTTCGAAATTTCAAGCCAATCTAACTCCATATGAGTTCTCTAGATCCATTTTAAGTTATCCTCTTTTGGTCGAACAACTTGAATAAGATGAGTCTTCACTTCTTGAGCTAAATTATTTGGCATGCTATGAAACTTGGTAAGCATGCTTAGAAGTGGTAATGAATTATGATTAAGAGTCTTGGATGACTCATGATGCTTCCCTCTGGATCGCTAGTGATCCATGGATGATAGATCGCTAGCAATCTATCTATTTAGTATTTTATTGGCTGATTTTCCATGAGTCCTATTGGCTCGTTCGCTTGGTTGTTCTGGTTGAGTCTCAAGTTATTCTGGTATAGTCTAAGTGTTCTAACTCCTATTGAATTCTGATGTGTTAAAAACCCGATTAAAAGGATGATATTTGGATTATTACAAAAGAGCTACGTAAATAAGTACATAAAAGGTTTGGTATGCCAACTACGAATCAATTCATTCTCTTTTGCCAAGAAAGACAAATGTTGTATCACTTATATAAGAGCATCCTTGAAGCTAAAAAATATAAAAGATTCCTCATGCATTTGCAATGTGGAGTCTGATGTATGCATTTACGTATATAGATATCGCATGTATTATTTTCCAAATATCTTACTGACATTGAAAGGGGATCAAAGGTTAGTAACCAAAATGGATATGAGATATCTTTAAGCATCAAAAATATTATATGCTTATAGTTAAAAAAGCGGATTGGTAGGAGATCATAAAGTATTACAATTCAAATATTTTGGATGCCACAAGTATAAAAGATCCACTTTAGGTAATAATATCTTTTTTGGGTGGAGCTATATAAGGAATGTTATCATACAGACACTTATAACCTCCTCTACTATAGAAGAAACGTATATTTTCTGTTATGAGTTATCCAATGATGGAAAATAAATGCAAAATTTTTTCATAAATTATGGAATATTAAACAAGAAATTAAAAAAACATTGAAATAATATTGTGATAATAAACAACATATTATTTTCCAGGAGAGTGTAAAATAGATTGTTAATTATAATGCATATTGTAACAAACTGCATTATGGCGGATCCGCTTATAAAAGGATTATCATCCAAAATCTTTCGTGAGCATGTAACTCAATTGGTTAACTTTTATGTAAGGTTATTTTGGTTCAAGAGGAGTTTGTATTTGACATAGTCATATGGCACATTGCTATACTTTGGTTACATATATATTAAGTGTTTTTTCTAAAAAGAAATAAAGTAATAAAGTTTACTTCGCACTCCATGAAGTTCAAAAATTGAACTTTTTTTTAATCTCACTAATGTAGGACCAATAGAAAATTGACATGTATAGATCACATCTTATGCAATTTCCATGTTATGCATTAATGATTAATCTATGTCGTTTGATTGTGTTGATATATATGACTATTGATGGGTTAGTTACAGTAAAGGTAACGAAAGCCACTTTGATCATTTTTCATCATAATTAATGGATGAGATTTTTTTGAAATTACCTTATGTTATAAATAGAAAAATTTGAAGCTCATAAAGTTAAACATATTTATAAGGTTATTACATATATAATCCAAAGGGAGATTGTCGGAAAATTTCAACATGTGAGCCACATATGTAAAATAGATGTGTTGTGCTATTTTGATGTAAAGTCTAACTAAAGGATCAAATTCCAATTAAATCTAAAAGACTTAAGGATATAATTGTCATGGTTTTAATGTTTAGATATCAGGGAAATTCAAATTTATTGAAGGGCCAAATTAGAAAATGTCAAAATTATAAATAAGGGGTTATGGTCCCTAAAATACACAAGCTCTTTTTATTCTCCTAATTTCTTCTATGTAAATAATTCAAAATCTAATGTTTGTGTCAATTTGGAAGATCAAACCAATTCTTCTTCTTTTTCGATCAACAACTATGGATTCAGGTATGGCTTCCACTAATTTATTTACCTTCCTTTAATTTCTTCTCAATCAAATCAATATGGATCACCTATTCAAATCTAGGGTTTTTTGATTAATCATCCTAAAGTATATTGAAATCCTAACATAGTGAAGTGTTTTAACAACATTTGTCGACCATATTAAGTCGTATGTTATATTTGACTGAGATTGTGTATTGCAACAAGTTGTAAGTATTACATGTGTTAATGACAACGTGATAAAAATCATTAGGTGGAAACAAGGCAACGATTATGAATTTAAAATTATTATCTTGGTGAGGGTTAACTGATGATCAATCAGAATTAGGTTTTTTTGATTAATTCATGTATTTTTAACAAAATTTTAGATACTTCATGTAAAATTCATTTACTATTTTATTCAATTTACCTCTATAAAATAGTTGAAATTAAATTCTCAGTTCTTAAAACAGATATGAAGGCGTTATTCTATTTTGAATTGAAAATTTCATATTATTTAGAATGTACACGTCTATGACGGTAAAACATAACTATGTATTATTGACTTATATATTCTTGAGACAACCACTTGGACACTTAATTGAGGTAAGTCTTGTCTAACGTCTAGGCAGAAATTAAGTGAATACCCGGAGGCAATCTTCGCCTAGGCCTAGTAGTGGCTAACCGGATGCTTTGCTAAAAGGATTATTTCAACAACGGTTGATGGTGAGGACTACATGCTCGTTGATAGGGAACCACACTAGTGTTATATGAGATAATAGACACAGTGCTTCAATGTGTTGTTTCACGAAGTCTAGCCAATGAAAATGTTAGGTTCTTCAAGGGTGTTAGTTGTAACATCCTAGATAATTAAATTAATCTCATATTAAAAAAATTAAACATAAGTTTATTTATAATTGTCAATTCTTTTGTTGAAATAATTAATTGATATTTCGTAGCATTATGGTTGAGATGGTTAAGTTAGGTATACTATATATATTACATTTACAGCACCACTGAATGCATTTAGTAAAATATAATTAAGTACATATCAATTTGTTAACTTAGAAAGTATCGTTGTTCTTGAATTTACCGAAGATTTGTATTTGAGTATTTTCAAAATTGAGATAAGAGAACAGAATTTTCTTTTATTGATATTGAAATGAACTTATTACAAAAGAATACTTTGTACACCAATACAATACTTGTATTTATAATATAACGTTGTTGGGCTTTGGGCTTCAGTCTATTTCTCTGGAATGCTTTATGCCCGAACTTGTACTAGAGATATATTATCTCATTCTTATACATGGCTACTACCACTTCATTATTCACAATTCCTCCCTTCGAACCCATCAAGGATATACAATTCTAGGGTTTTCTAATTTCCCTAATATAACTTTGCCACATCTAAATCTCTTTATAATTTGATGAAGTTTAACTCAAGTTATCATCAATCTGCTCTTGCTCTAAAGTTTTGAGATATTTAATTAGCTTACTGTTGCTTTTAAATTGCTTTTTGAGTTGATGAGCTCTGGATTCCGTATTCTTTAACCTACAGCTCTTCTTTTAGTTTGATGGAATTTATGGAAGAAAGAGATTGATGAGATCTAGCTGTCGTCTTCCTCGACTTTCAGCTCTTTGTTTAATTTAATGAAGTTTGTGGTTGAAAGCGGTTTGGTAAGTATATTAGCCTTTTGATAAGTAGTATATATGTGGGCAATTTGCAATTTACCTTTCATGATTTGTTCACGAACAAAGTTTAAATCGATATCTACATGTTTTATTCTCCAGTGTAGTGTTGGATTTGCTGAAAGAGAAAAACACTAAAATTATCACACCAAATAGTTGATTTAATATTTGTAGACACATTTAATTCATCTAGCAGATACACATTACTTCTGCTATAGAACATGCTATGCCTCTGTACTCTGCCTCTATGTTTGATCTAGATATAGCGGTCTGTTTCTTAGAGCACCATGACACTGGATTGTCCCTGATATAGATACAGTAGCCTGTGGTAGATCCTCTATCATCAGGATCTGTAGCTGAATCAACATCTGCTTATCCTGATATATTAAGATTTGTGCATGCATTTAAGCCTAGTCCATGTCCTGCAGTTCCTTTCAAATGTCTTAATATTCTTTTAACTTCTTTCCAACGCTCATCTTTTAGACTAGCATAAATTGGAACAATTTGTTAAAACTGAAAGAAAATTCTGTCCTAGTTATGTGTGATGACCCTGAATTTTGGGCAATAGCAATTCGATAATCTTCATTAAAATTATTTAAATTTGGCAATAATAATTTGGTAAACTTCTTTTATTATCTTTTAAATTGGCAATATTGGTTTGATAATTTTATTTTAGAATTATTTAGTTTGGCAAAATTTATCTTTTCAAAGCTAATAAAAATGTTTCTAATTATAATGTATATAGACACATTGTAAATAGGGAACTTTGGTTTAAATTCAATATAATAACTTTCAGGCTATTTAAAGTTAAACTTTATATTTTAAACAACAAAAATAATATATATATATATTATTAAAAGTATTTTTGCTTAAGTTTGAAATTTATAAATTTAAAAGGTATGATAGCTTAAAATAAGATTTGATAAAGGTATATATACTTTCTTTAAAAAATATACTTGAAATAAAAGTATTTTTTAAATATATAAAGATTTAAAATATAAACATAAAACATATTATATAAATTATAAATACATAAGATATTATATAATACTTGTTTAAGACATTTGTAAGATAAATAAAACATGCATTTAACAATTGTAGATAAGATAACATGAATAAATGTAATTTAAATATATATAAATAAACATAAATTAATAAAGACAAAAACATATTAATATAAAACATAAGTAATTAATTAAATAATGGATTTTTAACACTTGTAAGATAATAATACATACATTTGGCATTTGTATAATAATAATAACATGCAATTTACTTTTGTAGCTTAGTATAATTTGAATTAACAAGTGGCAAGATTGTTCCTTAAATTTTAATTTTATAACAAAAAGAATTTTTGAAACCTGACCATTTTAATTTCAGTTCAAACATCTTTCTTTCTCAATCTTTCTTCTCTTCTTCTAAACTAAAAACCGAAAACCAAATTCAAAAGAAAATCAAAATAAACAACATCAGTTTTCAATGTTTCAACCTGAGCAAAGCAATACAAAGATTAAAGCTTCAGCAATGCAACAACTTCATCTATTTCATCTATTTCATCTTCAATATGAGCAATTCAACTTAAACAAGCAAATCAACATTAAGATCAACTTCAGATCAAAACAATTTCAGATTAAAAGAAAAGAACAGAACTTGTCCACCGTGAAATTTTTTTGGTGAGTAAACTTTTCCCTAAAAATAGTTTTAATCTATGTTTATATGTGATTCATTTGATGAATCTTTGTAGTAATGTAGTAGATAATGTTGCATGAATGTATGGATGCGAATGCATGTGTATATGTATAAGAAAATGTCTGTAAAATGTCTATGATTTTGTATATATAAGCCTTTGTTGTATAAACAGACTGTACAAAAATTTATAAAAATTCATATCTCCCTGTCTAAACAAATTCAAGCCTTGGTCTCTGAAGGTAAAAGGATTGTGATAGTGTACTTTTTTCAAAATGGTTTCAGGAATTTAAATTTTGTAATTATTTCAAAATATATAAATTACAGCGATAATCTAAAATGGGTCAGAAATTAATCATCTCTATTTCAAGTTTAGATTAATGGAGTTGATTCATATTGGAAAATAATGTATTTTGACATAAATTTCAAGAATTTTAAGTGTGTAATTGTCGAGTTATCTCGAGTTGATCAGATTTGGCACTTTCGTCAATATCCGACGAATGGCGGCGAGTTGAAGTTCGTGCTCATTGTCGAAGATAGCTTGAGGGTTGACGATCATAAGAAAAATGGTTGGAGATTTTTCCGATGGTCGACACGGCTCATCGAAGGCAATTTAGGGTTTTTGAGTAGTTTTAGGATGTCGATGTATTCAAGGTGATTGCATGGTCGACAGTGCACTGGAGTCAATCGCGTGTAGGGGAAATCGATGATTGGGTTCGAGATGAAGCTCTGGTGTGGTCGGCATGAATACTCGGGTTAACAACATTGGTGAATAGTGGTTTTATCGATCGAGTTGGGTTCCAGATTTTTGATCAATGGGCTCGATTTTGTTTTTCTATTGAATTCGTTGATCTAGGAGGTCGAGGAGGACAACAGGGTTGTCGACTATTTGACGAGGACAGGGAAGTTGGTCGGAGAAGCGTCTTTCGACCGTGCATGTGCACATGTGTTCACTTATGTCTGTGTTGTTTGTTGGCTTTGGGCAAGAAGGGTTGGGCTCGGATCGGACTCGAAGATTTCTTGTGTTTGTCTTGAGGAAGAAGAGGTACGCGAGTGACTAGTGTTTTGCTTGGGAAAGTTGTGTAGCTTACTCGAGTTTTTTGTTCTTTGAGCTCGGGTATAATTTGATAACTAACAAGTTTTTTTTCAAAAAAAAGTAAGGCAGTAGTTTGAACAGTTTTAGAAAAAGCAAGGAATTCAAGTTTTAAAACATAAAGAAAAGTTTCAATATTTAAAAGCAAAAGCAAGTTTAATTAATCAAGTTTCCAAAAAGAATGTATAGCCAAGTTCAAAAGTGTATTTAAAGTGAATATGTTTTCAAAGATTTAAAATGTTTAAAATTGTGTGTTTAAAAAAGTAATTATATATTAGATTAATTATGTAATTAAATTCATAAGTGTTTTCAAAATATAATAAAATGATGTTTGAATTAAGATGTGATTAAGGTAAAAGTACAAAAATTTAAATTAATAAAAATATTCTCAAATGTTTTGTATAAATTTTTTATCAAGAAAATAAATGTACTAGTCCAAAGTTTTTAAGCAAAGAAATTTTAAACAAGTTTTAAAGGCTTGTAATATATTTTCAAAGGAATGTAAACCAAGTTTCAAGGGTAAATCTATTAAACAAGTTTTTAAAACTAGTTTCAAAGACGTAATTTTAAAGTTAAATGTTTTCTTTAAAATTGTTTTGTTTAAAAGTAATTATTATGGATTAATTATGTAATTAATTACCAAATGATTTTCAAAATAAAGTTTAATGATGTAATTAAGTAATTAATTAAGACATAGAATTTATATTTAATTAATTAAGGTTGTGATTAATTAGGGAAATTAATTAGTATAATTTATTAAAAGTTAATCACTTAATGTAATTAATAAGGATTAATTAATTAATTAATTTTAATAATCAAAGGATAATTTCTTAATGAAGGTAAATTAAGGATAGTTAATGAATGTAATTAATGTAAGGATCATTGACTAGTGATTAAGGGATAATTAATTAATGTAATTAATTTAAGATAATTAATTGGATTAATTAATTTAGAATAATTACTTAATGAAATTGATTAAGTATAATTACTTAATGTAATTAATAAAGTGTAATTACTTAGTGTAAGTAATTAGTGGATAGTTATTGAATATAATTAATTAAAGGGAATTTATTTAATGAAAGTAACTGAAGGGAAATTACTTAATGGAAGTAATTACGGATTAATTACTTAGTGTAATTAATTAAAGGATTGATTAATTAAGGTAATTAATTAAATGGTTACTTAATTAATGAAAATGATTAATTAAAAGAAAATTAATTAATGTAAGTGATTATAGAATAATTAATTAAGGATCAATGTAATTAATTATAGTTAATTAATTAATGAGAGTAATTAAAGGTTAATTAATGTGAATGGTTAAAGGATATTTAATTTGTGTAATTAATTAAAGGCTAATTACTTAATGTAATTAAAGAATGATTAATTAGGGATGATTAATCAAGATAGATAATTCGAGGATGATTAATTAATTGGTTTGTAATTAATTCATGTTAAGTAAGAAGGATTTAAAAGTGATTGAAGTAATTAATTTAATTTATTTAAATTAATTAGAAATGTTGTGACTAATTAATCTTGCTTATGGATGATTAAATGATACTGAATATCTTGGACTATTTGATATCTCTAGTATGTGATATGTGTTGCTCTGTGATATGAGATATTTTGGTTGAATTGTGATAAAATGAATTATCTATCTGTGATAATGTGAATTATTCTATCTATGTGCATATATTACTCTAAATATAAGTTAAATTGTTTTTAACTTAAACAACTTGGACTTTAAGATGAAATTTTAGGTTTCGATGAGTCCGGGATCGGATTTCCAAATTGGATATCTGAAAACCACATCGATCCAAATTAAACGATAGGTCGTGAAATCTCAAGTGAAGTTCAAGATGAAGACTCGAAGTGTAAGGGCTACTGTCGTTAACTCTGAGGGTAATTCCAAAATGATTGTAACGGAGATAGTGCTTTCAGTTCTGAGATAAAGATTCAGAGTGCAAGGACAATTGTCGTTCAATCTGAGGGTGATTCCAAAATGAGTGTAGCGAGATAGTGCTTTCGGTTTCGTTCGAACCCGGAACGAACTTGTGTGGATGAATGATTTCA
This sequence comes from Allium cepa, assembly GCA_030765085.1. Classification (NCBI taxonomy): domain Eukaryota; kingdom Viridiplantae; phylum Streptophyta; class Magnoliopsida; order Asparagales; family Amaryllidaceae; genus Allium; species Allium cepa. The sequence continues at coordinate 378,433,069 of CM060931.1, forward strand.
GACCATCGTCATTAGAGGATGATGAGCATTCCAAGATATGTGTTCTAAAAAGGTTATCATAGCCTCAAGCCTCATCAACCGAGAATGGTTAAAACAGGGAAGGTGCAGCAAGGCTAAGTGGGTCGTGCCCAAGTAGGATGAGATTTTCCCTTCTCTAGAGGTCCCTTTTTATTCGATTTAGTGGGCGGTTTGTCGCGCCAACTGCAGGGTTGTCTTATTCGGACTATCCTGTAAGGATATCTCCGGCCTTATGCTGCAGGGGATTTAGGGTGGATCCTCGATACTCTGATGTAGACCAGGTACTGTGACGATCGGTATCCCAGTAGCCCTGCCATTATATGGAATCCAATCTCCAATAAGTGCCCTTGGACATGATTGTGTACTTATGTATGTCAGAATTTAATAATGTAACAATTTCGGCTAAGTGAATATTTATTTGAAAACCCTAGACATTATTATAATATCACTGGATTTCCTATCAAATGTTTTGGTTATCATAAGGTAAAAACCCGACATGTTATTTGTGGCGTAGTCTTACGAGATACCCTTTGTTTTCAAATGTTTTTCAAAGTTAAACAACTTTAACCCGTTTACTCACACCAGACCCAAATCCGACCCAGAGTTTATTTTCTGTTTTCTTAAACTCTTAGGTATTCAAATTTTTATGAGTAGCCAAGGGATTCAGGTCAGCTTTGATGAATTCTGGAGGAGATTTGGAGTAGGAGGCTTCAGCGTATGTAGATATTGTGGTTCCGTTGTGATAGTAGCTCTGTTGTATTTTGAGTTGTATGATAGACAGGTCTTCACGACTATCTAATGTGTTATGTATTAAGCTGTATGACTCTGATAGATGATGTTTATTATGTAAATACTTAGGTGATGTAGTATATTTTATTCGTTCCGTTGTGAGATTCTGATATATAGTTCTTTCTTTCCTACCATTTCTCTTTTCTATCCCTTTCTTTCTTATTGATGATACGTCATTCTGTGGAATGAAAGGCGGGTCGTCACAGGTGATATCAGAGCTCTAGGTTGAGATAATACCTAGTGGAGTGATATCTATCCTGAGAGAGCATACTTGTATTTTTATGTATATATATAAATATATATCTATATATCTACCTGCTTTGTTAGGTTACCTGTTTGGCTTTGCCAAAATAAGTTCTTTGGAAGGGGCAGTGGAGTGTGTAGCACGACTACCACAAATGGAAGAGGCTCGAGTGTTGAAGGTGGAAGAGCATTTGCGGAGGCTGTAAACCTAGAACCGCCTCGAGTATGCTTTGCGGCATTGTGTAAGGATTTCACCTATCTCGGAGGAAAGCCTTTTAAAGGTACGAAGTCCATCATTGAAGTGAAAGTTTGGTTGCACTCGTGTGAGCGGATTTTCAAGAGTTTGGATCTCTCGGATAAGCAGAAGAGAGTGATGGCACATTGGAAACTTCAGGAAGGAGCAGCTGCGTGGTGGGACGCAGTAACCATGCATGTTACCGAAGATGTTTTCTCTTGGAGCAAGTTTAAGAAAGTTTTTGAGGAGCATTTTTACCCACCGCATGGAAGACTCGGCTGTATAGGAATTTTCTGGATCTCAAGCAAGGGAAATTGTCTGTACCGGAGTATGAGACCGAGCTTAACGAGTTGTCTTGCTACGGACCTAGTCTTATTGTCACCCTTTAAGAAGAACGATATGTTTGTGCTTGGTTTGAGGCCCGAGTTTCTTGAGAAGATGTCTGCCCATCTCAAAGGCTCATCTGTGGAATTGGTTGATATGGCCTTGAGGTTCGAAGAGCATTGGATAATAAGTCTTTAGCATATGTGGCAGTAGTGTAGCTTGAAAGTGTTTTGAGTGCCAGCAGGAAGGTCATCCAGCTAAGTAGTGTCCTAAAGGTGGATTTTAGAAGTAGTGGAGTGGACCTATTTCTTCGATGATTCAGAAGTCTTTGTGTTTCAACTGTCAACAGCCGAGGCATCTCAAGAGGAGGAGCTATCGAAGTTGTCAAGTTTTTTCCAGATGTCTTCGAATAGTTCAAAGGTTTGCCCGCATCGGGAGTTGAATAAGGTGATCATTTGGAATAAGTACCCCTTGCCTCGCAATGAGGATCTTTTTGATCTATTTCAAGGTGCTTCTGTGTTTTCTTTGTTGGATCTAGTTTTGGGTTTTCACCAGCTAAGGGTAGATGAAGACAGTACCCTTGACTGCATTCAGAAAACTCATTTGTTTCTTTGAGTGGTTGGTTATGTCTTTTGGGTTAACCAACGCTCTAGCTTATTTTATGGATCTGATGAACCGTGTCTTCTGGGATGTGTTAGACAAGTCTGTGCTCGTGTTCATCGACGACATTCTCATTTACTCTAGTCAGACTTGCGCAGCGGAAGTGATGTAGCAGCTATGCAAGAGTGAAAGAAAACTCAAACTCCTCGAAAGTTCGTAGTTTTCTTAGATTAAAGGGTTTCTACATGAAGTTCATTCGGGATCTGAAGGCCAATTTTCTAGTGCACCTGTGCTGGTTATTCCAGATTGGAGAAGTATGTTCGAAGTCTACTGATGCTTGTGGAGTAGAGTTTGTGTTCTGGATTTTCAATAGATCTTGAGAGGGCGATCTTGTTGAATATAATCCAGAGATTGTCTTATTCTTGGTTCAGGTTTGATTCGAGAGGCATCTGCAAAGGTTGATTGATTAAGAAAAGGAAAGGGCGGCCCAGGATCGTCAGGAGAGGTTTGTGGATAAGAGACGTAGGAATTTGGAATTCGAAGTTGGAGATTTGATTTTGTTAAGGTTTCTCCGATCAAAGGAGCAATAAGATTTGGTAAGACTAGAAAGCTAGATTCGAGATATATTGGACTTTTCCGTGTTCTCGAAAGGATTGGTACTTTAGTCTATAGGATTGAATTTCCATTTCGGATGGCTGGTATTCACAAGGTATTTCACGTATCTCAACTGAGGAGTACGTGCTTGATCCATCACTGGTTGTAGAACCAGCAGTTCAGGAAGATTTGGAAGTTGAGTCGGACTTGTCTACGGTCAAACATCCTGTTCAGATTATAGATCATATTGAGAAGGAGCCCATGATAATAGTGGTGAAACTAGTTAGGATTCCGTGGAGCGAGGATCCCAAGGATTGTACTTGGAAAACCCTAGGTAGTATTAGAAAGTCCTATCCTGAATTGTGTCAGGATAGTTAGATTTGTTTGTTTGAATAAATTGGTTGCTATGGTTGTTAGTGTATGGTTGATGTATGCTTTGTAGTTTGAATAAAAGTTTTGCTGGATTATTAAATTATCTTTTCTTTTAAATTTCGAGGACGAAATTCTTTTGAGGGAGGAATGTGATGATCCAGAATTTTGGGCAATAGCAATTTGATAATCTTCATTAAAATTATTTGAATTTGGCAATAATAATTTGGTAAAATTCTTTTATAATCTTTTAAATTGGCAATATTGATTTGATAATTTTCTTTTATAATTATTTACTATGGCAAAATTTATCTTTTCAAAGCTAATAAAAATGTTTCTAATTATAATGTATATATATACACATATTGTAAATAGGGAACTTTGGTTTAAATTCAATATAATAACTTTCAAGGCTATTTAAAGTTAAACTTTATATTTTAAACAACAAATATAATATCTATATATATTATTAAAAGTATTTTTTCTTAAGTTTGAAATAGATACTATTAATTTAAAAGGTATGATAGCTTAAAATAAGATTTGATAAAGGTATATATACTTTCTTTAAAAGTTATATTTGAAATAAAAGTATTTTTTAAATATATAAACATTTAAAATATAAACATAAAACATATTACATAAATTATAAATACATAAGAAATTATATAATACTTGTTTAAACATTTGTCAGATAAATAAAACATGCATTTGACAATTGCAGCCAAGATAACATGAATAAATGTAATTTGAATATATATAAATAATCTTAAATTAATAAAGACATAAACATATTAATATAAAACATAAGTAATTAATTAAATAATGGATTTTTAACACTTGTAAGATAATAATACATACATTTAATATTTGTATAATAATAATAACATGCAATTTACATATGTAGCTTAGTATAATTTGAATTAACAAGTGGCAAGATTGTTCCTTAAAATGTAATTTTATAACAAAAAGAATTTGTGAGACTTGACCATTTTAATTTCAGTTCAAACATCTTTCTTTCTCAATCTTTCTTCTCTTCTTCTGAACTAAAAATTGAAAACCAAATTCAAAAGAAATCAAAACAAACAACATTAGTTTTCAAAGTTTCAAACATGAGCAAAGCATTACAAAGATTAAAGCTTCAACAATGCAACAACTTCATCTCTTTCATCTTTAACTTGAGCAATTCAACTTAAACAAGCAAATCAACACCAAGATCAGCTTCAGATCAAAACAATTCCAGATTAAAAGAAAAGAATAGAACTTGTCCTCTTTTAAAATTTTCTAGTGAGTAAACTTTTCCTTAAAACAGTTTTAATCTATGTTTGTATGTGATGCATGCGATGAATCTTTGTAGTAATGTAATAGATAATGTTGCATGAGTGTATGGATGTGAATGCCTGTATATATAAGGAAATGTTTATAAAATGTCTGTGATTTTGTAAATATAAGCCTCTGTTGTATAAACTGACTCAAGAACAACTTAGAAAAATTCATATCTCCTTATCTAAACAAATTCAAGCCTTGGTCTCTGAAGGAAAAAGGATTGTGATAGTGTAATATTTTTTTTAAATAATTTCAGGAATTTATATTTAGTAATTATTTCAAAATATATAAATTACAGTAATAATCTAAAATGGGTTGGAAATTAATCATCTCTATATAAAGTTTAGATTATAGGAGGTGATTCATATTGGAAAATAATGAATTTTGATATAAATTTCAAGATTTTTAAGTGTGCAATTGTCGAGTTATCTCAAGTTGATTGGATTTGGCACTTTTTTCAATATCCGACCAATGGTGGCAAGTTGAAGTCGTGCTCGTTGCGAAGATAGCTTGAGGGTTGACGATCACAGAAAAATGGTTAGATATTTTTCCGATGGTCGAGGCGGCTCGTCGGAGGCGATTTAGGGTTTTCAAGTAGTTTATGAACATCGAATTATTCGAGGTGATTGCGTGGTCGACAGTGCACCAGAGTCGATCATGTGTGGGAGAAATCGATGACTAGGTTCGAGACGAAGCTCTGGTATGGTCGGCATGGATTCTTGGGGTCGGTATCATCGGTGAATAGTGGTTTTTGCGATCGGGGTGGGTTCCAGCTTTTTGATCGATGAGGTCGATTTTGTTTTGCTGTTGAATTCGTTGATCTGGGAGGTCGAGGAGGACGGCAGAGTTGTCGATGACTTGACGTGGACCGGGAAGTTGGTCGGAGGAGCGTCGTCGTTCGACTGTGCACGTGCATGCGTGTGCACTTTTGTCTGGGTTGTTTGTTAGCTTTAGGGAAGAAGGGTTGGGTCGGGTCAGACTCTAAGATTTCTTGTGTTTGTCTCGAGGAAGAGGAGGTACGCGAGTGAATAGTGTTTGGGTCAGGAAAGTTGTGTAGCTGGCTTGGGCGTTTTTTGTTCTTTGAGCTTAGGTTTAATTTGATAACTAACTAATTTTTTTATATAAAAAAAGTATGGTAGTAGTTTGAACAGTTTTAAAAAAAGCAAGGAATTTAAGTTTTAAAACATAAAGAAAAGTTTCAAAGTTTAAAAGTAAAAGCAAGTTTAATTAGTCAAGTTTCTGAAAAGAATGTTTAGCCAAGTTTAAAAGTATATTTAAAGTGAATATGTTTTCAAAGATTTAAAATGTTTAAAATTGTTTGTTTAGAAAAGTAATTATATATTAGATTAATTATGTAATTAAATTCATAAATGTTTTCAAAATATAATAAGATGATGTTTGAATTAAGATGTGATTAAGTTAAGAGTACAAAACTTTAAATTAATAAAAATATTCTCAAATGTGTTGTATAAATTGTTTTCAAGCTAATAAATGTACTAGTCCAAAGTTTTTAAGCAAAGAAATTTTAAACAAGTTTTAAAGGCTTGTAATATATTTTCAAAGGAATGTAAACCAAGTTTTAAGGGTAAATCTATTGAGCAAGTTTTTAAAACTAGTTTCAAAGATGTAATTTTAAAGTTAAATGTTTTCTTTAAAATTGTTTTGTTTAAAAGTAATTATATTTGATTAATTATGTAATTAATTCCTAAATGATTTTCAAAATAAAGTTTAATGATGTAATTAAGTAATTAATCAAGATATAGAATTTATCTTTAATTAATTAAGGTTGTGATTAATTAAGGAAATTAATTGGTGAAATTTTTAAAAAGTTAATCACTTAATGTAGTTAATAAGGGTTAATTAATTAATTAATGTTAATAATCAAAGGTTAATTACTTAATTAAGGTAAATTAAGGATAGTTAATGAATATAATTAATGTAAGGATCATTAACTAGTGATTAAGGGATAATTAATTAATGTAATTAATTTAAGATAATTAATTAGTTTAATTAATTAAGAATAATTCTTGATGAAATTGATTAAGTATAATTACTTAATGTAATTAATAAAGTGTAATACTTAGTGTAAGTAATTAATGGATAATTACTGAATGTAATTAATTAAAGGGAATTTATTTAATGAAAGTAATTAAAGGGAAATTACTTAATGGAAGTAATTAAGGATTAATTACTTAGTGTAATTAATTAAAGGATTGATTAATTAAGGTAATTAATTAATGGGTTAGTTAATTTGAGACGACCCGACTTTTTCTCCACAAAAAGTCGTACCATCTTTAAGAAAGAAAGGGATAGAAAAGAGAAAAGAAAGAAGAGAAAGAAGAAACAACAACAGAATCTAAACAGCGGAATGAATAAATTACATTTAAACTTAAATATTACATAGTATACAACAAATAGCAGAGTTACACAGACATATGAACACATACTAGACAGTTATAAACACCTGTCTAGTTATTCCAACTCAAACACAATACAGAAAACACTCAGAGATACCAACACAGCGGAAAACTAAATATCTACACGCAGAAGCCTCTTGCTCCATCGCTCCTCCACAATTCGTCAAAGTTAATCTGAATCCCTTGACTACTCGTAAAAATTTTAGTACCCAAGAGTTTAAGAGAACACAAATAAACTCCGGGTCAGACATGGGTCTGGTGTGAGTAACAGGTTAAAGTTGCTTAACTTTGAAAAACCTTTGAAAGAAAAGGTATCACGTAAGACTTCCCACACATAAACATGGAAAAGTTTTTACCTTACGCTAACCAAAACATTTGATAGGAAATCCGATGATATTATAATAGGTCTAGGGTTTTCAAGTAAATATGAAATAGCCGAAATTGTTACATTTACTAAATTCCAGCTACTAGCCACAAAAGTGGGTAATACAATCAAAACCGTTGGCACTTATTGGATTTTGGATTCCATACAATGGCAGGGCTACTGGGGTACAGCCCGTCACAGTACGTGGCCTAGATCACCATAACGAGGAGTACGCCCACTCCTCTACAACACAAGACCAGAACCATTCCTTACTGAACAGTCCCGAACAAGACCACCCCGCAGTTGTGATCAGCAACCGAACCACAAAGCCGAAGATAAAGGGACATCTAGACAGGGGTAAATCTCGTCCTACTTGGGTGTAACAACCCTGTATTTCGTGTCAATTTATAATCGGCATTAAACGATTAATATTTTTGCTAATTGCCAATTTAAGTTTAATATTTTAATTTAAATTCTTTTATAAATTATTAAAAGGAAATTTTGGGCTTTAAATTGAAATCGTGGCCCACGTGAAAATTTGCAAGGCTTATACCGTTCTTTTTTCCCCCTTTTTCATTTTTTTCGTTCATTCTCAAACCCTAAAAACCGAAAGAAAATAAAATGGTGGCGGCCCCGCCCCTTTCCTTCGTTCGTTCTTGGCTTGGCTCGTCTCATGATTGCCTTTGCTTCAAACAAGGTGAGTAATTTATACTCACGTCTTTAATTCGAACTCAGTATTATGCCCGCGTTCGATTCTCTGTTGGTACTTTAGTTTTGAAATCCGACTTAGTTGAATTTCTGGCAATTGTTGTCTTCGGCCATTAAATTCTTATTTCGATGTTGATGTTTTATCCTACTTTGTTAATTTGGTATGCTGTGTGGCCTCGGCTTCGATGTTTTGACTCGTTCATTGTTCTCGTTCTCAACTGGAATGTTTTGATGATCTTCGATTTTCGTTTTGTTACCATTGAATTTTTCATTTAATTGTTCGGTCGTTTGAGTATGATCGAATGCCGTGATTTCTCATTTCTGATTTCTTGGTCACGGGTTGAAATTGATTTTTGTGAAAGTGTTTTGGGTTTGTTGGCTTGATACTCTGCTATCACCGTCACTGTTAGTTTGAGAGCTTCTTGGATGACCATGGTTTTGAATATTTTTTGATATCTGTAACTTTGGTACAGTTTGATTTGAACTGCAAATGATTTTGAGCATTTATGTTGACATCGGTATTAACGTGAATTTTTTTCTGCTTCAATTCGTTTATCACCTGCCTTCGGCTTGTGATAATGTTGGCTTCGGCTTTGGTATTTTAAACTTGAATTTTTGTTACTTGCTTACTTCGGCCTTGGCCTTAGATTTCATGCACTTATAGTTGTTTGCAGCATGCATGCTGCCATATTTGTGCAGTAATGAGTCTGATTCATATATTTAAAATTGTTGTCACACTCATTTGTGTACATGGTAGTCTTGGTCGACCATTTCGATTCACTGGTCTTTGGCTCGTGAACTTTCTGGTTGTCTGATGTGACTTCAGCATTGCTTTGTCTTCGATATTTTCCCTTTCATGAGTGATAAGTTGCTGCCATGAACATGAGTGGGTGTGTTTGTTTCACTAGTCTGGTTGGTCTTGAGACTGTAGCATGCATTGTTCATGTCATTCCTTTGAACAGTTTGCACATGGCCTGATATATGTCGGAGTACATATTCTGTTGTCACTGTTGCAGTTTAGCTCGTTTGGTTTGTGTGTCATTGTTGCACTTATACTTGTTTCATGTAGCATTTGGGTTTCACGTACCATCATGTGAATGCTTGCATCCTTGAATGTTCGTTAGATGGTACTGTCCAGACTTGATCTTGGTTGTTTACTTTGGATTACTGTCTTGATTTGAAACAGCAGCCCATGAGTTTTCGAACTCGTTTCGATTGTGTCTTGGGCATTTCTTTGGACTATGAGTTGGAATCCCCTCTGTATTGATTTTTCAATTCACTTCCTACTTAATTTTACTTGTCTTCATATGTGTTCATACATACCTTTGTATGTGTGTATGCATGTATTGTTAAATTGCACTGCAGTTATTTTTGGGACTTGGTTTGCATACTTGATTTTTGCGAAAATAATCTGGGTGGCATTGTCTTGATTTGAGACAGCTGTTCTATGATTTTTGAACTCGTGTTGATTCATTGACTTGAGCATTCCTTTGTTGTTTCACTGCCACTTTGGTTTTGCATATATATATGTATGTATTTATATATATATGTATATATGTATATATATATATATATATATATATATATATATATGCAGACACTTGAGCATTTCTTTGTTGTTTCACTGCCACTGTCCATTGGTCTTCGATAGTTCGATTAGGGGGTAATTCACTGTTGTAGCCTGTTTTAATGGTGCTTCCCTTGATGTTGCACAGTAGTATATTTCATTATGTGGTAGCTTGGTTCACTGGTGCATGCCTTTGACTGTTGGCATGTGCATTACATGTGTACTTCATACTTGAACTAGAGGGTTGGACCTGTTGTGCTCTATACTCGAATTAATATTTTAATTGATATTTGAATTTTCATTGATTTTGGTTCATTGATCTTTTGGGTACATCATCACTGTAGTGGCAAGGCAGTGCACGCAAGCGTGAACTGCAGCCACACGGTATTGAGTTTCTGGGTACGACATCACTATAGTGGCAAGGCAGTGCACGCCGGCGTGAACTGCAGCCACACGGTATGGCGTGTATGATAATCTATTTTGTTTCGATTTATGGATCTTTTGCGTATTCCATATTCCGTAGTGGTTTGAACTGATTTGTTTATTCAATTAAATATTCTGAATTGCACTCTGATTTGGTTTAGTTACGGTCGTCTATGGGTTACTTAATTATTATTGCTTCTATGCACTAATAACTGAGTTTGAATTAGATTAACCCGAGTATTATTTTCTTTTGAATTTAATACTCGGGTCAGACCGAGTATTTACAGGTTGTAGATTTTTAGCTTTGGGTTGCTGCTTGAGCTACGAAGTCACTTCATATCTTTCGGAGTAGTCGTGTCATATTTATGTATTCATGTATATTATTGTCAATAATGTACTTGTATATATAACTTCCTGTGTCGACAGTTGTAGTTGTATCATATGTATTGTATCATATGTTCTATCAAATGTATTGTGACTGACATCAGTTATATATATGAGACTTTTCTGTTTTATCTGTGTTCCGCATTTATTGATATTACCTGTGTTATTATTATATCTACTGTCCTAAACTATTGTGAACCATCGTAGTTCGTTTTATACTGGAATTGGGGTATGTCGATGGGAGTAAATAAATCAGAGATTTAAAATGAAAGAATATATATATATATATATCACTCCTATCGAGATAACCAATACTAGTGTAAAGCCTAACTACTGATGACTGCTCCTCAACAGCCTTATTCTCCGCGCTAGTTGACAGCACTACACCGTAGTGTTCTTGGCTAGCGTGGGTATAGAGGTGGGGCGTCACAGCTTGGTATCAAAGCCCGGGGTTTAGAACAAATATAAAACATAACTTAGATAGTACATCTGTTACAACTATTTGTCGATGTTTTATCTCTCATCTTTGCTTATGATTATCTTTGATTGTTAGGTATGAATTCCTAACGCTTATTCATGTGCATTTGATTTTGATTTCGTGAAAGAATTTTGGCTTCTGCCTCCGTTTGCTTTACGAACTCAAGTTGGGTTTTTGATGATGAGGATTTTGATTCTTGTGTTTTCGGCTTTGAATTGATTTAGCCGACGTTGATTTTTTTTGAATTTGGCCAATTAAAGCTATTTTAACCTCCTTGCATTTTGTGGTAGTCCGCTACCTTCTCGAATTTGCAATGTACATATTTCACATTCACTTGGTGGAAGCTTTTCACTACTGTCACTTGCTTATTGCATTTTTTTGCACTGTGAATTCTTGAGCATTGGCCTTTGTGCCTTGTTGTTATTTCTTTATATGCTGATGTGGCCATTACTTGTTGACTTCGACATTGACTTGATTTTTATTTTTGTTAAAGTCATTTATGCATTTATGCTCGTTCTGCTTTGTTTATCCAATTGTTAATCGATTCTTCTTTTCCTATTAGTCGTTATCTCCTTTGTCGACTTTGATAAATTCTATTTCTGGAATTTTTGGGTATTTCTACTTTGATAGATTTAGATTCGAATTCTTTGGATTTTATTCACGTCTTCGAATGTGAATTTTAGTGAATTGATTTGGTTTCCAAATTTAATCGATTCTTCTTAACTCCCCGATTTGTTGCTATCATTTATTAGCAACTTTGATGACATTTTCTTCGGGATTTTTGTGAACATACCTTTTGAGGAATTCAGCATCGATTACTTTGGATTCTATTCACGTCTTCGTACGTGAATTCTTGTGATTGATTGTTCCTACAATCATTTTTGTGATTTGTCACTTTAAAAATATAAAGGTTTTCTATACTAGTAGTAAATATCAAAACCCTTTTTTTTCTAAACTATTTTACTACAAAGCTCTTTTCCTAAACCGTTTTCCAATCTATTAGTATATACAAACCTTTACCTCACTCGTATGAGAAATCTAATTAAACGACTTAGTAAAACGAGTGGTATGAAACGCTTGCGTTTACTTCGTCGGTTAATTCTTGGACTTATTCGATTGAATCTTTTGTGACAATTTTCTAGTGAAGATTTACAGTTTGTTCGTAAATATTTAAGTTAAGCAAGTGGTTATGGGACATGAAGCTAAACTTTTATATTTACTAGCTTAATGTAATTGACACTTCTCGTTGATCATGACGATCATTTTATGATTTAGACTAGCGATTGTGCGATGTCTCTTTGTTTGCTTTCTGGTTAGGCTAGACACCAATTGTATGATTCCATTCACACATACCTTTATGCTTTTTGGTTAGCCTAGACACCATTTGTGTGATCCATTCACACATATCTTTTTGCTTTCTGGTTAGGCTAGACATCACTTGTGTGATTCCATTCACACATACCTTTTTGCTTTTTGGTTAACCTAGACACCATTTATGTGATTCCATTCACACATATCTTTTTGTTTTCTGGTTAGGCTAGACACCACTTGTGTGATTCCATTCACACATACCTTTTTGCTTTTTGGTTAGCTCAAACACCATTTGTGTGATTCCATTCACACATATCTTTTTGCTTTCTGGTTAGGCTAGACACCACTTGTGTGATTCTATTCACACATACCTTTTTGCTTTTCGGTTAGCCACCATGAGATAGCGTCTTGTTTTGCGTTGCACGTGTTGGTGAGAGTTCATGCTCACGTGTAGGTGAGTTTTCATGCTCCCGTTCTCGCTTTGCGTTACACGTGTTGGTGAGTTTTCATGCTCACGTGTAGGTGAGTTTTCATGCTCCCGTTCTCGCTTTGCGTTACACGTGTTGGTGAGTTTTCATGCTCACGTGTAGGTGATTTTTCATGCTCCCGTTCTCGCTTTGCGTTACACGTGTTGGTGATTTTTCATGCTCACGTGTAGATGAGATTCCATGCTCCCATTCTCGCTTTGCGTTACACGTGTTGGTGAGTTTTCATGCTCACGTGTAGGTGAGTTTTCATACTCCCGTTTGAGTTTTCATACTCCTATTTGAGTTTCTGTACTCCCATTTGAGTTCCCGTGCTTCCATTTGAGTTTCCGTACTCCCATTTGAGTTTTCATACTCTTATTTTGTGATATCTGGATTTCTTGTGTAGTCTTCTGGAATTTGTGCTTCACCAATTTTCGTGATTTCTATTGATAAGTTTTATCAATTTTTGTGCATTGGTGAATTCTTGTGTCATTGACTTGTTATGAATACAAGTTTAGGGTATGATATCCCTTTTCTACCTTTGAGAAGATTCTTGTGACATTTTGATGGATGAAAATTCATTGGTATTATATTTTGATGCCAATTATCTTGATGAGATTTTGACGTATTAACTTCAGTAACCGTCAATTTTAAAATGGATTTTCAAGCGGTTATCCCGCAATGCTGATTTTGTTGTCCGTTTTTACGGTATTTTGAGAAGTGCAATTTCCTTGTGGGAATTGCTACTGATATTGCTGTTTTAATCACGTGTTTTAAAAAAATTGTTATTTTCAAAATTGGTTCAAAATATAAATTAAAATTGTTTTCAATTTTTTTACAGTTTACGCTTTCAAAAGAATGAGGAAGCGATTTAAACGTTTCAGCAAAATCGACGACTATGACCCCTTACTTTTACTGATTCGTTTAATTCCAGTCTTGTCCGTTTGAGAACGTAAAATGTTATTTATTCAAAATACACAATTTTGCACTCTCAAGGAAACGATGAAGTAAATTAAATGATTTAGTAAAACTCGTGGTTATGGGACATGTGTATTTGCTATATCGGTTAATTCCGGACTCGTTAATTGAAATATTTGTGGTTTCTGATTATCGTTTTGATAATCAGATATTTGTTGTTTCTAATTATCGTTTGTGATAATTAGATATTTGAGATTTAATTATCGTTTGCGATAATTAAATATTTACGATTTAAGATTTGATTATCAGTTGTGATAATTAAATATTCGTTGATTTGTGATTTCTGATTATCGTTTTTGGTAATCAGATATTTGTTGATTTGATTATCGTTTTTGATAATCGAATATTTGTGATTTGAGATTTCTGAATTATCTATTGATAACTACATTTTGTAGAGAAATTGTGAATTTCTTTTATGAAACTAAAAGATTTCTTTGGTGTTTATATTGTACAACGCCGGTGTACCGACTCAATTTTCTGCTATTCATGACGTTTTCCACGTCTTCCAATTACAGAAATGCCTTAGGGATTTCCGAATTTTTATTCTTGAGCAACCTTCTATTCACATCCTTGCTTTGGGGGTGTAGCACCTTCGAAATAAAGATGTTTTTCTTACGGAAGTTCAATGATTCTCAAATCCTAAGGATTGCACTTAGGAATCTAGAGAATTCATCGTGCAAACACGTTCAGGCTTATTCTTTCATGCTCTATATGGTGAACTTCCTATTCCAAATTTCTTCATTTTGTGATGATATACTTTTATGATTGTTACCTTTTGTCCCTTTATTCCTTATGATTACGAGGATGCAATTTCTTTAAGGAGGGGAGTCTGTAACAACCCTGTATTTCATGTCGATTTATAATCGACATTAAACGATTAATATTTTCGCTAATTGCCAATTTAAGTTTAATATTTTAATTAAAATTCTTTTATAAATTATTAAAAGGAAATTTTGCGCTTTAAATTGAAATCGTGGCCCCCGTGAAAATTTGCAAGGCTTATACCGTTCTTTTTTTCCCCCTTTTTCATTTTTTTTCGTTCATTCTCAAACCCTAAAAACCGAAAGAAAATAAAATGGTGGCAGCCCCGCCCCTTTCCTTCGTTCGTTCTTGGCTTGGCTCGTCTCCTGATTGCCTTTGCTTTAAACAAGGTGAGTAATTTATACTCACATCTTTAATTCGAACTCAGTATTATGCCCGCGTTCGATTCTCTGTTGATACTTTAGTTTTGAAATCCGACTTAGTTGAATTTCTGGCAATTGTTGTCTTCGGCCATTCAATTCTTGTTTCGATGTTGATGTTTTATCCTACTTTGTTAATTTGGTATGCTGTGTGGCCTCGGCTTCGATGTTTTGACTCGTTCGTTGTTCTTGGTCTCAACTGGAATGTTTTGATGATCTTCGATTTTCGTTTTGTTACCATTGAATCTGTCGTTTAATTGTTCGGTCGTTTGAGTATAATCGAATGCCGTGATTTCTCATTTCTGGTTTCTTGGTCACGGGTTGAAATTGATTTTTGTGAAAGTGTTTTGAGTTTGTTGGCTTGATACTCTGCTATCACCATCACTGTTAGTTTGAGAGCTTCTTGGATGACCATGGTTTTGAATAGTTATTGATATCTGTAACTTTGGTACAGTTTGATTTGAACTGCAAATGATTTTGAGCATTTATGTTGGCATCGGTATTAACGTGAATTTTGTTTCTGCTTCAATTCGTTTATCACCTGCCTTCGGCTTGTGATAATGTTGGCTTCGGCTTTGGCTATTTTAAACTTGAATTTTTGTTACTTGCTTACTTCGGCCTTGGCCTTAGATTTCATGCGCTTATAGTTGTTTGCAGCATGCATGTTGCCATATTTGTGTAGTAATGAGTCTGATTCATATATTTAAAATTGTTGTCACACTCATTTGTGTACATGGTAGTCTTGGTCCACCATTTTGATTCACTGGTCTTTGGCTCGTGAACTTTCTGGTTGTCTGATGTGACTTCAGCATTGCTTTGTCTTCGATATTTTCCCTTTCATGAGTGATAAGTTGCTGCCATGAACATGAGTGGGTGTGTTTGTTTCACTAATCTGGTTGGTCTTGAGACTGTAGCATGCATTGTTCATGTCATTCCTTTGAACAGTTTGCACATGGCCTGATATATGTCGGAGTACATATTCTGTTGTCAATGTTGCAGTTTTGCCCGTTTGGTTTGTGAGTCATTGTTGCACTTATACTTGTTTCATGTAGCATTTGGGTTTCACTGACCATCATGTGAATGCTTGCATCCTTGAATGTTCGTTAGATGGTACTGTCCAGACTTGATCTTGGCTGTTTACTTTGGATTACTGTCTTGATTTGAAACAGCAGCCCATGAGTTTTCGAACTCGTTTTGATTGTGTCTTGGGCATTGCTCTGAACTATGGGTTGGAATCCCCTCTGTATTGATTTTGCAATTCACTGCCTACTTAATTTTACTTGTCTTCATATGTGTTCATACATACCTTTGTATGTGTGTATGCATGTATTGTTAAATTGCACTGCAGTTATTTTTGGGACTTGGTTTGCATACTTGATTTTTGCGAAAATAATCTGGGTGGCATTGTCTTGATTTGAGACAGCTGTTTTACGATTTTTGAACTCGTGTTGATTCATTGACTTGAGCATTCCTTTGTTGTTTCACTGCCACTTTGGTTTTGCATATATATATATATATATATATATATATATATATATATATATATATATATATATATATATATGCAGACACTTGAGCATTTCTTTGTTGTTTCACTGCCACTGTCCATTGGTCTTCGATAGTTCGATTAGGTGGTAATTCACTGTTGTAGCCTGTTTTAATGGTGCTTCCCTTGATGTTGCACAGTAGCATATTTCATTATGTGGTAGCTTGGTTCACTGGTGCATGCCTTTGACTGTTGGCATAAGCATTACATGTGTACTTCATACTTGAACTAGAGGGTTGGACCTGTTGTGCTCTATACTCGAATTAATATTTTAATTGATATTTGAATTTTCAATGATTTTGGTTCATTGATCTTTTGGGTACATCATCATTGTAGCGGCAAGGCAGTGCACGCAAGCGTGAACTGCAGCCATACGGTATTGAGTTTTTGGGTACGACATCACTATAGTGGCAAGGCAGTGCACGCCGGCGTGAACTGCAGCAACACGGTATGGCGTGTATGATATTCTATTTTGTTTCGATTTATGGATCTTTTGCGTATTCCATATTCCGTAGTGGCGAGGCAGTGCACGCGTGCGTGTACTGCAGCCCTACCCGAATTAATATTTTAATTGATATTTCAATGGTTTGAACTGATTTGATTATTCAATTAAATATTCTGAATTGCACTCTGATTTGGTTTAATTACGGTCGTCTATTGGTTACTTAATTATTATTGCTTCTGTGCACTAATAACTGAGTTTGAATTAGACTGACTCGAGTATTATTTTCTTTTGAATTTAATACTCGGGTCAGACCGAGTATTTACAGGTTGTAGATTTTTAGCTTTGTGTTGCTGCTTGAGCTACGAAGTCACTTCATATCTTTCGGAGTAGTCGTGTCATATTTATGTATTCATGTATATTATTGTCAATAATGTACTTGTATATATAACTTCCTGTGTCGACAGTTGTAGTTGTATCATATGTATTGCATCATATGTTCTATGTCAAATGTATTGTAACTGACATCAGTTATATATATGAGACTTTTATGTTTTATCTGTGTTCCGCATTTATTGAGATTACCTGTGTTATTATTATATCTACTGTCCTAAACTATTATGAACCATCGTAGTTCGTTTTATACTGGAATTGGGGTATGTCGATGGGAGTAAATAAATCAGAGATTTAAAATGAAAGAATATATATATATATATATCACTCCTATCGAGATAACCAATACTAGTGTAAAGCCTAACTACTGATGGTCGCTCCTCAACAGCCTTATTCTCCATGCTAGTTGACAGCACTACACCGTAGTGTTCTTGGCTAGCGTGGGTATAGAGGTGGAGCGTCACATTGGGCATGACCCACTTAGCCTTGCTGCACCTCCCCTGTTTTAGCCATTCCCGGTTGATGAGGCTTGAGGTTACGATTACCTTTATAGGACATATCACCTAGAATGCTCATCGTCCACCTGATGATGTTCTGAAAGCATTCAATCCATACAAGTTCGTTCTAGGTTCGAACGAAACCGAAGGCGTTATCTCATTATAGTCATTTTGGAATCACCCTCAGAGTTAACGACGATAACCCTTGCACTCTGAATCTTCATCTCGAATCTGAAAGTACTGCCCGTCAACTCATCTCGGAATCACCCTCAGAGTTATACTGACGAATAGTCCTTACACCTCGAGTCTTCACTCTTCACATGAGATTCACGACCTATCGTTAATTTGGATCGATGTGGTTTTCGGATATCCAAATATGGAAACCCGATCCCGGCCTCATCGAAATCCAAAGCGTGTCTTTTAAAGCCAAGTTGTTTTAAAGTTTAAAACAATTCCAATTCATTGTTTATATACACACAGATAGATAATTCACAGATTCATAATAGATAATCAACATTATCATCAGCAACAGATAATCCATATCAGCATTCACAATGCAACCAATGCATCCATATCATATAACATTACTCATCTCATAACTGAGATTACAAACCATACAAGGCAACCAATATCAATCATTCATACATAAGCAATGATTTAATGATCACACCATTTATAATTAATTTAAAATGAATTAAATTAATTACCTTATCTCTAATTAATTTAAAATGAATTAAGTTTATTGCTTCATCATTATAATCCTGCATAACTTAACCATTAATTGATTACAAATCAATTAAATAATCACCATCCTATTACTCATCTTAATTAATCATTACTGATTAATAATTTTCTAATTGCAATAAGTAATTAGCTTTTAAATTAATTACACAAGTTAATTATACTTAACACTTACAATAATTAACTTTTAATTACTTAATCAATTAACTCAAATTAATTACATTAATCCTTTATTAATTACTTCTTTATTAATTATTCCTTAATTAATCCATTCTAAATTTACATCATTAATTCTATTAATTAATAATTTCTAATTACATTTAATCAAACTCTTTATTTAAAATTAATTACATTAAGTAATTAATCTGCAATTAAACCACATATATTAATCACCCTTGATTAATAACAATCCAGTAATTAACTACCCTTAATTACTCATTCCATAAATTAATTATTCTTAATTACTTATGTCAATTAATCCCCTGATTAATTTCAAAGTAATTTAATCCAATTTACTTCCATCATTAAACAACTTTAATTACATCCAGTAATTATCAATTAATTACTTCCATAAGTAATTACAATCCCATTAATTACATAAAGTAATTATTAATCAATCCTCAAGTGTTTAAATTAATTAAACTTAATTAATTAGTCTAAACTAATCACATTAAACCAATTAATTACATTAAGTAATTAATTGATTAATTACTTCCATTAAGTAATTAAACATAAACAATTACATAAATGATTATTATTAATTAGTTGGTCTAATTAATTATTAAAAATTAATCACATTAATTAATTGTTAAATAATCTTAAATTAATGACCTTCATTAACATTTCTTAGTTACTTAATTAAGAATTAACTTATATTAACCATTATTAATTACAAATTAATTAATATTTAATTGCCAACTAATTAATTTCTAATTATTTAATTAATTAAGTGTTAATTACAATCTTAATTAATCATTAATCACTTGATTAATAAATCTTAAACATTAATTAGAATTTAATTAACAATCCTTAATTATAGATTAATTAACCTTAATTAATTAATCTTAAGTCTTTAATTAATCAATTTAAAAATTATTAATTACCTAATTAATCATCCACATTATTAATTAATTAAATAATTAATTATTCTTTTTAAATTAACTCAATTATTTAATGAATCCAATTCATCAAATTCCATTAATCTTTTAGATAAACATTTCTTACTTAATTAAGCATTTAAAAACAAATTGTTTTTAAATTTACTTTAAATTCCATTTAAACTTCATTTTAAAATTTGAGATTTTAAAATGAATACAAATTTTAACTTAAACAAGATTTTAAAAACAATTCAAAATCTTTATCTCATATGTAAACAAAACATCCACTTTATAAAATAAGTTTTAAATAATTTAAATCCCAATTCAATGTAAATTCAAATCAATCTAAAAACAAACATTCCAGGTTATTTAAATCAAATTTTAAAATTTACTTTTAATTTCAAATCTGAAATACAACTTTAACCCTCATTCCAGTTTTAACTTAAATTTTAAACCTTTACTTACATTCTACATCTTCATTTTAAAATTCAAATTATTTAACCATTTCTAAAATAGTGAAAACAAAATAAATTTAAAAAATTATTTTATTTAAAAACCCGAAATTTTAAACCAAATTCCAGATTTCACAAACTCAGATTTAAACTGATTTTAAATTTCTATTTTATAGATTTTAAAATTCAGTTTTAAATTCAAAACTAAATACACTTAAAAGTTGTTTAAACCAGTTTTTAAATTTTAAAACTTAAATTATTTTAAATCTCAAATTCAAACTACTTTGAATCCATATTCAGTTTCGGATTTTAAACTTTGTTTAAATTTCCAGATTGGCATTTTAAACTTTACTTTTAAATTTAAAAACAGAAAACAAGTTTCTGTTCTTATTTAAAACCCAAACTAAAATTTAAAAATTCAAATTATTACAAAGACTATGATTTAAACTATTTGAATTCATATTTAAATTCAGGTTTTTAAACTTAGTTCTAATTTTAGTTTACATTTAAACTTAACTTCTAATTTATAAAAACTGTAACAGGTTTCTGTTAATTTTATAAAACCTGAAACAAAGCATATACTCGAGCCTCCCCTATTTTTACTTCAAGCAATATCCTACCTTGCTTCGAGTCATTCACTCGAATTACCCGAGATAAACTCGAGTAAACTACAGCTGCAACCAAAATCGTGCAACCCAACATCACCCTCATGTCCACCACCCTCTATGCACATGTACATCGCCTTCGGCCATCGCTGGCCAACTCCGCCACCTTCCCACAGTCGATACTCATCAACTCCGACCATCCAAACGACATTCCAGTCATCGCTTGCTCAAATACAAAATCGCGACCCAAAATTACAAACCTGGAAACAAAACAGAACCCATAATTCCCAAACCTGTCAACGGCCTCGTCCACGCGCCATCGGCCATGGATTACTCTGCAACTCGGGCGATGACTTCAACAACCCTCCAACCTCCATACCCTAAAACCCCAAGAAACTCGAACCACAGAGGAGGTCGAATTTAAGTAAAAACGGTAACCTAGTAAAAAGTAGGGTTCACAACTTTAAATCCAAATCTCAACATCAAAAATAAATTGCCACTCAATCCAAAATTTTCACAATATCTCTGATCATTTCACCATATCCAGAAGAAATTTCAACTCAAACAAACACAAATATCATCTGTGCTAATCCAAAATGTAGGATACAGTGAATTTAAAACTGCCCTTATGTTTAAGCATTAAAAATTATAATTTTACTTTTAAAAATCCTATTTTTGCATACTGTTTTGATTCATAATCCTGAAACATTGAATTGAAATGTTTGAATTTTCACTTTATACAAACTGTTGCTCTGTTATTCATGGTTTACAGTGAATTCCTATTTAATTTTAACTTGAATAAAATCTTAAATCCTAATCTTTAAAGTCAACATATATATCTTGTTTAAATCCGACATTTCAACAAAAACTAATTAAAGAAATAAGGATTTTAAATAAAAACTTGTGTCAGGAAACAAAACAGAAGAAGGCAAATTAATCAGCATGCATGCAAATACAATTACACAACAGACGGTTAATTATAAACATATGCAATATTTATTCATTTAGTATACTAACATGCAACAAATTTTTAACTTTTAATTTTATTAAAGAAAAGTTACTCACTTGATTTTAACATGCAGATCAGAGCACAGATTTTTGAATAACCCTGAATCCTTTAAACTCTTGAATGAATGCTTTAAAACTGGATTTGTTTTCCTTAAATCTTGATTTTTGCTGATGACTTAATTTTCTTTAATTCCAGGTTTTGAAGAAATGCAGGTATCTTAACTTCAGATTGAAAAAAATGCAGATTTTCTTGCTTGGTTTATTTCCATATTTTAAAGAAGAGATGAATGCAGATTTTCTGATTTTAATTGTTGCATGCAGGTTTGCTTTTTGGGAAGAGTGAATTCAAATTGGTTTATAGGAATTTGATTTACTTTTGAACAGTTAATAATTTTTATTTTCTTGAAGAGATGAAAAAAAAAGTTTTGCAGATTTGCATGTTTGTTTATACGAATTGATATGAAATTCTGAAGAAGAAAAGAAATGGTTTTGAGGATTGTTTCAGCTGAAAGAAAATTTCTTTGTTAAGAATGAAAATGTAAAAAAAGAAAGAAATGGGAAAATGTAGGTTTATATAATCTTTATTTATAATAAATTAAAATGCAAATTTGACACTTGTCTTAAGTTACAACACTTGTTAATACCTCATGTGTTTAAATTACACATGTTAATTATGCTCTAAGATACTTACACTTGTTAATTTAAGTGATTAGTATTTTTAAACTAAAGTTTAATGAAAGTTTAACTTAATTAATTAGTTCTTTAATACTTAGTTATGTTTAGATAATAATAAAAGAATAAACCAATTGTAGTTATAAATAAAAACAATATACAAATCAATTATTTGAAAATAATATTTTTAATCATTTTAAATAGATTTATAAAATAGGTTATAACTTATTTGTAATTTAAATGAATACATGTTTCATATTTTAAATTGTATTTTAAATTTTCATTTCTAATTTACAAGTCATAATTATTAATCACTATTTTTTTTTAAAAAACAAACATTTTTATAACTTTATTTTAATATTCAAACTTAAGCCAAAATATATTTTAAACACATAAAACATTTATCTTATATATTTAAAATCATTTAGTTATCTTATTAAATAGTTTTGAAAAGCTTAATTCAAAAATAAAATCATAATTTTCCAAATTCAAAATATCATAATTAGAAAATATGCTACACTAATTAAATTTAAAACCAAACTTATCTATTTAAAATATATATAAATATATTTACATATTATAAATAGAAAATAGTTTATTAACTTATTAAAAATGAATTCACTAATTAAATATTTATTAAAGAAGATTATTAAATCAATTCAAATTTATTAACAAAAATTATCAAATTAATTAAATTTTAAACACAGATTGTTAAATTTATATTGCCATCAATTACAGGATATTACATAATTAATAAATATGATTAATTAGAAGATAATTAATTAATGTAAGTGATTATAGAATAATTAATTAATGATCAATGTAATTAATTATAGTTAATTAATTAATGAGTATAATTAAAGCTTAATTAATGTGAATAGTTAAAGGACAATTAATTTGTGTAATTAATTAAAGGCTTATTACTTAGTGTAATTAAAGAATAATTAATTAAGGATGATTAATTAAGATAGATAATTAAAGGATGGTTAATTAATTGGTTTGCAATTAATTAATATTAAGTAAGCAGGATTTAAAAATGATTGAAGTAATTAATTTAATTAATTTAAATTAATTAGAAATTGTGTGACTAATTAAGCTTCCTTATGAATGATTGAATGATATTGAATGCCTTGTATTATTTGATATCTCTGATATGTGACATGTGTTGCTCTGTGATATGAGATACTTTGGTTGAATTGTCATAAAATGGATTATCTATCTGTGATAATGTGAATTATTCTATCTATGTGTACATGTTACTCTAAATGTAAATTAAATTGTTTTTAACTTAAACAACTTGGATTTTAAGACGACGTTTTGCATTTCGATGAGACCGGGATCGAATTTCCGAATTGAATATCTGAAAACCATATCGATCCAAATTAAACGATAAGTCGTGAAATCTCAAGTGAAGTTCAGGACGAAGATTCGAAGTGTAAGGGTTATTGTCATTTACTCTGAGGGTGATTTCAAAAAGAGTGTAACGGAGATAGTGCTTTCAGTTTTGAGATGAAAATTCAGAATGCAAGGACTTTTATAGTTAACTCTAAGGGTGATTCCAAAATGAGTGTAGCAAGATAGTGCTTCTGGTTTTGTTCGAACCCGGAACGGACTTGTATGGATGAATGCTTTCAGACCATCGTCATTGGAGGACGATGCGCATTCCAAGATATGTGTTCTAAAAAGGTAATCGTAGCCTCAAGCCTCATCAACTAGGAATGGCTAAAACAAGGAATGTGCAACAAGGCTAAGAGGGTCGCGCCCAAGTAGGACGAGATTTTCCCCTGTCTAAAGGTCTCTTTTTATTCGGCTTAGTGGGAGGTTGGTTGCGCCAACTGCGGGGTTGTCTTGTTCGAACTATCTAGTTGTGGATAGCTCCGACCTTGTGTTACAGGGGATTTAGGGTGGATCCTCGGTACTCTGACCTAGACCAGGAACTATGACGGGCGGTACCCTAATAGCCCTGCCATTGTATGGAATCCAATCTCCAATAAGTGTCCTCGGACTTGATTGTATACCTATGTATGCCAGAATTTAATAATGTAATAATTTCGACTATGAGAGTATTTATTTGAAAACCCTAGACATTATTATAATATCACTGGATTACCTATCAAATGTTTTGGTTATCATAAGGTAAAAACTCAGCATATTTTTTGTGGCTTGGTCTTACGAGATACCCTTTGTTTTCAAATGTTTTTCAAAGTTAAACAACTTTAACCCGTTTACTCACATCAGACCCATGTCTGACCCAGAGTTTATTCTGTTTTCTTAAACTCTTGGGTACTCAAATTTTTATGAGTAGCCAAGGGATTCAAGTCAGCTTTGACGAATTCTGGAGGAGATTTGGAGCAGGAGGCTTTAGCATATATAGATATTGTGGTTCTGCTATGATAGCAGCTATGTTGTATTTTGAGTTCTATGATAGACAGGTCTTCACGACTGTCTAATGTGTTATGTATTAAGCTATATGACTCTGACCGATGATGTCTATTATGTAAATACTTATGTGATGTATATATTTTATTCGTTCCGCTGTGAGATTCTGATATTGTTTAGTTCTTTGTTTCCTATCTTTTCCCTTTTCTATCCCTTTCTTTCTTATTGATGATACGTCTTTCTATGGAATGAAAGGCGGGTCGTCACATTATGGTTACATATTGTAATGCACCAATGATGCTTCTATATTGTTTATCGTTAAGTATTGGATCTCCTCTATTTTTTGATAGATACCGATTTGTTATCATGGGCGTAGGTAGGGAGTTAGCACCATCCATATTTTCTATGACCAGAATTTCATCGATGTATTTTTCTATCATAAAAAGATTTCTGAATTTGACTTTCTTTTAACCTCTACACCTAAGAATTAATTCAATGTCCCAAGATCTTTGATAGAAAATTCTTTGTCTAGGTAGTCAATAAGATTGCTAATGTCTGCATCATTGTCAGGTGTAACAATTAAGTCAACAACATATATTAAAATGTATATTATAAAGACCTTATTAGTTTTTATAAACAATGAATTGCTTGATTTGGCAGATTGAAAACGCAAATTTATTAATGTTGTTTTTAGTTTGTCAAACGAAACCGTTGGAGCTTGTTTTAGCCCATAAATAGCTTTATTTAACCTGCATGCATATTTTTAATCATGCTTGTAGCGTGGCAGTTGCTCCATGTATACTTCTTCCTGCAAGTCACCATTTTAAAAAGCATTATTTATATCAAGCTGTCTAATACTCCCCTTTTTATATAAGGCTATAATAAGAATGGTTCTAATTGTTGCTGATTTTACAATTGGAGAAAAAGTTTCACTAAAATGATGTATTTCTCATTTGGCTACTAGTCTTGCTTTCTATCTTGCTACTGTC
Source organism: Allium cepa (assembly GCA_030765085.1). Taxonomy (NCBI): domain Eukaryota; kingdom Viridiplantae; phylum Streptophyta; class Magnoliopsida; order Asparagales; family Amaryllidaceae; genus Allium; species Allium cepa. Next base: position 378,458,663 of record CM060931.1, read on the forward strand.
CCATCTTGATTTTTCTTTAAACTGTATGTCCACCTGCATCCTACCACATTTTTTTATTTCAGGTGGATATGCTAGATTTCATGTTTTATTCTTTATGAGCGCATGATACTCCTCATCTATTGCTTTCTTCCTATTTTCATTTCTTATAGCCTAGTCAAAAGTTTGTGGTTCTATTAAAGAAACAGTTGCAATATATACTTTGGGTTTAAATATCCCACTCTTTGATCTAGTCGTCATGTGATGACTAGTTTGAACTTGGTTCTTGTTGTCTACTTGGTTAGTTATATTTTCCTGTTGTACATGTGAATGCCCTTGATTATTTCCTTGCCTACTACTTTATGTTGGACTTGTTGTACATGTAGAAGTGTGGCTGAGTTGATCAGGTTGCTCTACCTATTCATAACCGGTTCATTAAGCACTGTGAGTTGAGGATCAGAGTAATATCGACTCTTATCAACCCATTCCTTATTCCATTTATATGAATACAAAGGTATATCTAGTATTGGAACCTTCTAATTATAAAATTTCTATGTTGTTTTCAGACCTATGCTAGAGAAAGGAAATACACATTCATTAAATACCACTTGTCTACTCAGAAATATTTTTCCATTGCTGTTCAACCATTTATACCCTTTTTTGATTTGTTGCATAACCCAAAAAGATTGACCTAAAATTTAATCTGTGGCTATTATTGGGACTCAAATTAGGAAAACACAAGCATCCAAATACCCTTAAACTATGATAATCAGGTTTTATAATAGATAACATTTCTATTGAACTTTTGTTTTTCAGTTCTTTAGTTGGAAGTCTAGTAGTCAAATAGACCGTTGTATCAAATGATTCTGGCCTAAAATTTAAGGACAGTGACACTTGTGCTAATAGTGTAAGACCTGCCTCTACTATATGCCTTTGTTTTCTCTCAACTCGACCATCTTGCTCAGAAATATATGTACATGTAATTCTATGAACTATTCATTTTTTTGAAAGAAATTGCTAAGCGCCTTGAACTCAGCACCACTATCAGTGTGCAAAATTTTAACTTTATGATTTGTTTAATTTTCTACCCGAGTGATGAAGTGCATTACTGCCTTATATGTTTTTGATTTTGTTCTAAGATAATATATCCAAGTATATCTAGTATATGCATTAATAAATGATAGGTAATATTTAAAATCATAATCTGAACTAATAGGTGATAGACTCCGTAGATCACTAGCAACCATTTCAAGAGTTTTACTATATTTGGTTTGTGAGTCAGAGAAAGACAACTTATAACTCTTGTCCATTTGACAATATGTACATATGTAGGTTAAAGTAACATTTTTAAAAGGTATGTTATTCTCTACTAGAACCGGTTTCACAACATTTGCATTAGGATGGTCTAACTTGTAGTTCCACAAATCAAACATATTTTTACTTCTTTCTGTAAATTCAAAAAAATTACAGCACCATTCTTTACTCTTAGAATTTCTTGACTTAACAAGATCGAACTTGTACAGTCCCTTTACTGCATCACCCTGTAAAAGAATTTCTCTAGTTAGAATGTCTCTGACTAAGCAATGCTTAGGATAAAATTCAAAATATACATTGTTGTCACTTGCAAATTATGACACATTCATAAGATTTTTCTTCATATGTGGTACCCTTAATAGATTATTGAGATATCGTTGTCTTGCACTTTTGATGCAAGCAATTCCAAAGTGTGTGATATTAATAGGCTTACCATTACCCATGTGTACGGACTAATTACCTTTATACTCTATGTTTCCAAGATTAGATTATCCAAATTGCTTATGATGTGATTTGTAACTCCTGGGTCAGGGTACTAACTTTCATCTTGTATTTCCTCTGGTTTTGTTATTATATGATAATATCTTGATTTGTCTGATTGATTACTTTATTCCTGTTGTGCCCGAATCATATTTGTACTAAGGCTGATGTTTCTTTGGTCACTTGAATTTTGATTTGGTGTGTAAGAAGCATTGAATCTGAAATAGCACTTTGGTGCAGTATGCCCAATCTTTTCACAAATTTGACATTTGGGTTTATTACTGTCATTCCATCTTCCTCTACCTCTTGACCTGTTAGCCTAATCTCCTCTTTGATTACATTGATCTATTCTATTGGAGTTTTGATTTCTTTTCCTTTTTTGAAATGCTGCATAATTGACTATCAAATCAATATCTTGTGATTTGCTTTGATCAATTCTTACCTCATGTGCGAGCAATGTCAAATGAACATACTGTATTGATGGCAACCTTTCTTTGGATGAGATCACTACCACTTTTGCTTCATAATCTTTAGTGTAACCACTTAGAATTATTACTGCTTGCTACCTATCTGATATTTTATGTCATGCTGCCCCTATTAAATCACATATTGTTTTAATCTTTGACAAATATTTTGTCATTGGTAAGTTATGCTTTTCGATATTTTACGGTTGTCTATTGTAATGCATGATTTTGGCAACATATTGGGAGTTAAAGATATGTTCTATTGTAGTCCAGATCTCATTTGATGATTTCAACCTATAATTTGAGGCAATAAATTGGTACTTATTGAGGACAACAACTAAGAGCTTATCAGACTGTCTTGCCTTTGATGCTTTGTATACTCACTGTTCCTTACCACCTTGTTTTCTTAATCTATAATGAATCTGGGTGGTACGTCCAAGAACGAATCCATCAAGTCCATACCCTTTAACTGTTGTTTCAATTTGGAACTTCCAAAGAAGAAATTTGTCTTCATCTAGATGGGCTATGATCAATTGATTTTGAGGACTTACAATTGTTTTGATTAGCTTTTCGGTTGCACTATCGCTTTGTTGCTGTGAGTTTGCGGTTTTCTCTAATGTGGCCGAGTTATCATCTCCTTCAGCCATGATGATGAAATACTGATACTCAGATTTGACGATTTAGATGTATAGATTGCAAGAAAAGATAACATTCAGGTATGTTGCAGCCGAACTTAGATGATAACACTGTTCTAATGGGTTCTTGGCACGATACTTATTTTCTTGATGCTTTGTGATGAAAAACTCTTGCTTTCTGATATCTATTTTCTGAACTTTTCTGATTTTGATTTACTTCTTTTGAGCGAGAAACTTGAAGCAGCCAGAATTCTTCTGAGTTCTTAGCATGGCACTTGTGTTCTTTAATCGATTTACAAGTAAGTCTTTTAAATTGCAAGTGATGAGATTGATTCTCTAATGAAAAATACTCAAACGTTGAAGATTTTCTAATGATTTTGATCTTAACGACACAAAATCAATTGCGTTAAACAACAACCACTAATACGAAATTGAATTTATTGAACATTTGTGTTTGAGTATTTTAAGAATTGAGATAAGAGAACATAATTTTCTTTTATTGATATTGAAATGACTAATTTCGAAAGATTACTTTGTACATTGATACAATGCTTATATTTATAAAATAATGTTATTGGGCTTTAGGCTTTGGTATGTTTCTCTCTGAAATGCTTTATACTTGAACTTGTACTTGAGATATATTATCCCATTCTTATACATGCTACTACCACTTCATTATTCCCAAATGTGTTGTGCTAAAAGTTACCCCTATTAGAGTCCCTTTGTAGTGAATGAGACATTGTCCCACATCGCCAATAATAAGTTAATGTTCATGCTTATATACTACTTTCCTCAAACCCATATTGGCTCTTAGGGTTAGGTAATTTTATGCGAGGGGGAGGAACTATATGGCCATGAACTAACACATCGCGCGCTGCTTGTCCCAAACCAGGCCAAAGGTGCAGGTGCGGGTCCAATAAGAGCAGACCATGTTATATTTTTACTGCACAGAAGTAAATAGTTTTCTACTGTTGAAATTCGAATAGAAGCGACTGACGGATTGGAAATGCACGTTGCGAACTCTCTGACCAGACGCGACCTTGCAAATGAAGAGATGCGACTGTTTTTAGCCGTTGCAAATGAAGAGATGCGACTGTTGCAAACTGCGACAGTTTCTGGCTGATGCAAATGAAGAGATGCGACTATTGCAAACTGCGATAGTTTTTTATAGACGAAGAGATGCGGCTGTTCCGAAGAGATGCGGTTGTTCCCAATAGACATAACCGTTGGGAATTAGCCTATAAAAGAGAAGGAAACCTGATCAGTAAGTAACTTCGAATTTTCTCTTCTTCCTTTTCATTTCTTAATCTCTAAAGTCCATGCGCTTTGATGTATCACACAGAAGATCATGCACATCACGATCTCGAGCAGATCATGTCTGTTATATCTTAGAAGACTTTGAATAAAGTCTTAAGGAAATTGTTACGGTAAGCCTCGGACGAAATTTCCCTCTTCATTCGGTCAAACTTCTGTTTACTTATTTATTTAAATGCATCGTTCTGTAATCATTCCGTTTTAACGTTGTGTTGTTTCTGCAACGCTTGTTTATCACTATAGTTTAATACAGCAATTTGCTGTTGTTATTACTTAATTTGTTCTTGTAAATTAATTACAACATAGTTATTGTTCAAAATCACTAATACAAAATTCCAAATTAGTTAAAATCTAACTTGTAAACTTGTGTGACGAGTTTATTGTTATATGCCTAATATACCAAAATAGAGACGAACCAATAATAAACTTGTCTCACAAGTTTACTACTCAGATTTCCACAACTCTGGAATTCTGCATTAGTTATTTTAACACTAAGTATGTTGTAATTAATTACAACAAAAAAGTAACAACTAAAGCAATAATAACTATAGTGCTAAATCAAACGTTATACTATTTAAAGAAATTGTACAACACAGAAAGAAAACGATATATATATATATATATATATATATATATATATAAATCAACTAGAAATCTAATCGGTTGAAGAAGGAAATTATGTCTGAAACTTGTCGTAACAATTTCCTTAAGACTTTATTCAAAGTCTCCTAAGATACAATAGACGTGATCTGCTCGAAATTGTGATGTATGTGTTTTTCTATGTGATATGCAAAAGCGCACGGATTGTAGATATTAAGAAACGAAGAGGAAGAAGAGAAAATTCAGAATTAATTGAGTGAGGAAAGTGAGCAGGTTTCCTCTTTATTTATAGCCGAATTCTCAATGGCTACACCCGTTGAGAAAAGTGGCATCCCTTCATTTGCAAGCCAAAAAGCGTTACTGTTCACAACAGTCGCGCCTCGTTATTTTGCAACGGCTGAAAACTGTTGCTTTTCGCAACAGTCACGCATCTTCGTTTGCAATGGCCGAAAACTGTTGGTGTTTGCAACAGTCGCGTCTCTTCGTTCACAACGGCCAGAAACTGTTGCGGTTCGCAACAGTCGCATCTCTTCGTTTGCAACGTCCAGAAACTGTTGCGGTTTGCAACTGTTGCGTCTTTTCATTTACAAGACCAAAAATTATTACGGTTTACAGCAATCGCGTCTAATCCAGTAGTTGCTTCTTTTTGAATTTAAACGGTAGAAAACCGTTCACTTCTGTACAGAAAATATATAACACGGTCCACTCTTATTGGACCCCACACGCACCCGATCCGGTTTGGTCGGTCGGACGGGCGGACGGTGGCACGTGCGCGTGTGTTAGTCCATGGCCATGTAGGTCCTTCCGCTCGTACAAAATTAACTGACCCTAATGGCCAATATAGGGATAGAGTACACTATATAAACCAGAAAATTAACATATTTTTGGCGATGTGGGACATATCTCATTCACCATTTTTGACTATTCTAACAATCCCCCACATGAATGACGATATATGTCTCCCCCACATGAAGTGTAATATCACACAGTTCATATAAAAATAATGTTATATCGAGGATAAATAGATATTTCACTTTGAACTTTCCCTAGTTAAAACTTATCGGATATATTTGGCTAATCGGTGAATTATTTCATCTTGAACCGTCAGCCGTTATTGTATAACAAGATAATAAGCTTTACAAAGCATTATTTTCCTCCACATTTATCTTGCTGTGTTCATTTTGGTCTTGAACAATTTTTGGTTCTGCGAGTGTTTTTAGAGAATAAAAGTCTTTAATATTCTCATAGAGCCGACCCACCTTACACTAACATAGTGATCGCAACCATTAGGAGTATCCTACATATACCCCACTTGTTATATTCAAGATATGGTCATCATTAAAAACGTAGTTTTAACCTTTAAATACTTCTATAGGCATGCATTCATATTGTGCACCATAGGAATAGACTTGGACTATGTCCAAGCAATTGCATTACATCTTGAGTTACTCACAATTGGTTGTCTATTGATCCTAGTCCGTGGGATCTCCAGTTGCTAGGATAGGTTTCCGTGTAAGATAACTCTTGGTGATTTAGGCTTTTAAACCCATTCCCCTCGATGAGCATTCAATTTTCTCTCTTAATAAACCTTTTGTAAATGGATCCGCTAGGTTATCATTTGTTCTCACATAATCTATGGAAATAGTCCCATTTGAGAGTAACTGCCAAACTGTGTTATGATATGACGAATGTGTCATGACTTTCCATTATACACAAAGTTGTGCGGTCTGCTTAGTGCAGCTTGGTTATCACAGTGTATGCATGTTGAATTACTAGTTTTGATTCATGACAAGATAGTTCAGAAGCTAAAGAAGAATTTTGCATTCATTCATGACAAAAAGAAGACAACAAAGGATCTCTAGGCTTAAAGTAACTATTATAGATGTTGAGTCTTAGACATATGTTAAAATCAATCCTCAAGTTTTCAATTTTTAAAATTTTCTTTACAAACAGAGTTCACTGTGAAATTTATGCACAGCCAGTCGACTGACTGTTCTTGCCAGTCGACTGACTGTGCATATGCATATCAGTGAACACTGTTCATATTTTTGAAACGGCAACTATTTTTAAATTTTTAAATATTCAAACACCAGTCGACTGACCCAATATACCAGTCGACTGACCCAATATACCAGTCGACTAAACCGACTTCAACTGCAAAAATTCTGAATGGACATCTTCTTCCATGAAGGGATGCACTGCATGAATAGATGTCTCTCTTGGCTGAAACTCTTCACCAAGAGTTGCATCTCTCTGAAAACTATATATAGGATATTTCAACTCACTTCATAATCACCAATTTTTGATTCTAATTCTCTATATTCTCTCTTGTGATTTTTCTAGTGCATTCATACTGTCCATTGCTTTGAATCTTTGAATTATATTACATATACTTTGATTCTTAGCAATATTCTTCCTTTCAAATCTTCACATACTCTTTATATTCTTGAGGAATTGATTATAAGAAGTTTGTAATCTTAATAGACAAATCAGTGTTATCAAGAACACATTAGGTCAACTACATTTATACTTTGTTAAAAGTCCTGTTCTGCTGCTCAGGCAAGCGAAAGTCCTCTTCTGCTGCTGAGGCAAAAAACATGTTCTGTTGCTCAGGTGTTGTTTACCTATTCCTCCGGGTTAAGTGAGGGTATTGTTAGGTAAAGCCAGAAGTTAGTCTGGACTGGACGTAGGACAGTGCTCCGAACCAGTATAAAATCTCTGGTGTCATTTTACTTACTGCATTTATATTCCGCGTTATTTATACTCTGTATTATTGTTTATCCATATTATATGGTCCTATGTACTTTCATTTGGTATCAGAGCGAGGTTTCTTATAACCGTTACAAAGTTATCTGATATCTTACTAATATGGAAAATAACACTAGCACTACCATTAACACTATCACTAACACTAGTTTTATTGAAGGTCAATCCACTGCACGACCTCCATTCTTTAATGGTTTAAACTATAATTATTGGTCTACGCGTATGACAATCTATATGCAATCAAATAGTTTTGAAGCATGGAATATCTACAAAATGAATACACTCCTCCTACTGGAGAATATTCCACTTGGTCAAACACACAAAAACTAGATGCTACTGCCAATGCTAAAGCTATGAACATGTTATTCTGTGCACTAGATAGAAATGAATTTAATCGTCATGTGTCAAACTACTTACGAAATATGGAGAATGCTTAAAATCACTCATGAAGGAACTAACAAGGTCAAACAAAGCAAAATCTCCATGCTAAAAAATCAGTTTCAAAATTTTAGAATGAAACAAGATGAATCCATCAATGATATGTACTCTAGATTTCAAGATATATATCATTCACTATTAGGATTAGGAGAAAAGCACACTGATTTTGATATTGTATCAAAAATCCTAAACTCTTTAACGGATGAATGGGAGAGAAAAGTCTTGGCCATTGAAGAAGCTAATGACCTCTCTACCATAAAACCTGAAGAGTTAATAGGAAATCTAATGTCCCATGAAGTGAATTTGCAAGCAAAACGAGTACAAGCACAAGATAAAATGAACATAGCTTTTCATGCTGAATAAGAAAAAGATGAAGATTCGGATGAAGAAGATCTAGCATTTATTGCCAAAAATTTCAAAAAGTTCTTGAAATTCCAAAAAAATAACAAAATAGTGGAAAAAGAAATTTTCCAAACAAACCATCATCCTCAGTTCTAGAATGTTTCAATTGTCATAATAAAGGTCATATTCAGAAGGAATGCCCAGAATTAAAGAAGAAATATTTCAAAGGCAGAAAAGACAAGAAAAAGAAAGCATTCTCAGTAACATGGGATGATTCAGACACTTCTTTATCAAAAAACAGTAGCGATAGTGAAAACGAGCAAGCAAATGTCTGCTTCATGGCTACTGAAAATGAGGTTAGTGATTTTACTTTTGATGATATGATTGAGATAAATTCGGAGCTAGTTGACACTCTAAAAAATCTCATAAGAAAAATATAAGGAGACTCGTGAATATCAGAACAAAACAGAATTCGAAAGAGATATGCTTAAAGATGAGAAGAAAATATTAGTGGAAGAACTTGAAAAATCACAAAAATCATTCTCTAATATCAATTCTCAACTCACTCTTTTGGGTCAAGAAATTGAAACTCAAAAAGAGAAAAATGATGCTCTTGTTTCTGAAAATCATGAACTAAAAAGAAAAATAAAATTGATAGAATTGGATAATACTAGTCTCAAAACTAAGTTAGAAAGCATCACCAAAAATGTTTCAAATTTTAACAAAGGAAGAGAAACATTATCAAAAATTATTGATAACTCCCAATCTGTGTCAAGTAAGAAAGGGTTAGGATATGTCAAGAAAACAACAGCTCCATCTAAAAAGAAAATTAGGAGAAATATTAATCCTACTAAAGTTCAGACAAAAAGAAATTCTTACTCAAAAAGCATAAAAGTTTGGGTTCCTAAAACAAACAACAGTTTGATTAGAGAGAAATATATAAACACCATTTTACAAAATGTTCATAAAAATAAAGATTACATTTTTAAATGGGATACTGAGCCCTCTTGGGTTTGGTTTTCTAAGATTTAACTCTTAGGACCCTATTAAAAAGGTGGGTACCAATATTATATTATATTTTTTGTAGGTCCCACTCAAGAAAAGAGGAAAATGGATACTCGACAGTGGTTGCTAAAACATATGACAGGAGACAAAGATATGCTATCAAATATTATTTACACAGATGGAGGCTCCGTCACATTTGGAGACAACTCTAAAGGATATATCATCGGCAAAGGCGATGTGAGCAACAATGGTATTTCAAATTTACCTCTTATTTCAAATGTTTTACTTGTCAAAAATTTAAAACATAATTTACTTAGTATCATCCAATTGTGTGACAAAGGATTCAAAATCACTTTTTCTGAAAACAAATGTAGTATTTTTGATCAAAATCAAAATCTTATCTTTGAAGGAAATAGAGACAGAAATATCTATGTTCTGAATATGAAAATAAAACATAATCCTGATATGTGTTTAATAGCCAAAGAAAATGATCCTTGGTTATGGCACAAACGATTCTGTCATATTGATTTTCAAACTATAAATAAGCTTTCTAAAAATGATTTAGTAAAAGGTCTACCAAAAATGAATTTTAAAATAGATCATATTTGTGATGCATGTCAGTTAGGAAAATTAACTAAATCATCTTTTAAATCTAAAAAGGTTATTTCAACCTTACGACCACTTGAATTACTACATATGGACTTATTTGGACCAACACAAGTACAGTCCATTAATCACAGTAGATATGTGTTTGTAATTGTTGATGATTTTTCTAGATATACTTGGACTATTTTTATGAAAAATAAAGGTGATACTTTTGATAATTTTAAATCGTTTGTCAAAAGAATTCAAAATTTTAAAGGTTTGAAAATAAAAAAACATAAGAAGTGATCATGGAGATGAATTCGAAAACGAAGCCTTTGAACATTTCTGTAAGAAAAAAGGAATATTCCATAATTTTTCGTTTCCTAGAACTCCACAACAAAATGGGGTCGTAGAACGTAAAAATAGAACCTTACAAGAATGTGCAAGGACTTTGTTAAATGGAAGTAGTTACCAAAACATTTTTGGGCTGAAGCAGTCGCCACAGCTTGATATGTTTTGAATCGTGTTTCTATTCGACCACTAACTAAGAATACTCCTTATGAACTTCTTAATGAACGAAAACCAAATATTTCCTATTTTAAAGTTTTCGGTTCGAAATGTTTTATGTTAAACACAAAAGATCGGCTTGGTAAATTTGATCCAAAATCCGATGAAGGAATCTTTTTAGGATATTCGGATCGTAGCAAAGCTTATCGAATTTATAATAAAAGAACAAATATCATCGAAGAAACTCTTCATGTATCTTTTGATGAGAATTTTAAACCAACTCCGAGTATAATAGATGATGAAGATTTCCCTGATAATACCACAAATACAGAAACTACAACTTTTGAAATTAATGAAAACATTGCTCACAATAACAATGAATTAAGATCTCCACCTAGAGTATTAAGAGATCATCCTTCTATTAATGTTATTGGAGAACAAAATCATCTATTAGGACAAAAGTCAATTAAATCAAATGGGTCTTGTAGCTTTTCTTTCTCATATTGAACCTAAAAATGTTAAAGAAGCATCTACTGATGAAAACTAGTTAATCGCTATGCAAGAAGAACTAAACCAATTCGAAAGAAATGACGTTTGGGATTTAGTTCCACGACCTAGTGATCAATCAGTTATTGGTACAAAATGGGTTTTCAAAAATAAAGCAGATGAACAAGGAAATATTACTAGAAATAAAGCTAGATTAGTTGCTCAAGGTTATAATCAAGAGGAAGGAATAGACTATGAAGAAACGTTTGCTCCAGTCGCTAGACTCGAAGCAATACGAATCTTACTAGCTTTTGCATGTTTTCATAACTTTAAATTATATCAAATGGATGTCAAAAGTGCTTTTTTAAATGGTTTTATAAAAGAAAATGTTTATGTTGAACAACCTCCATTATTTATACATGAACAATTTCCTAACCATGTCTATAAACTCAAAAAGCTTTATACGGTTTGAAACAAGCACCTCATGCTTGGTACGATCGTCTTAAAAGTTACTTAATAAATTCTGGTTTTGAAATTGGAAAGGTTGATCAAACTCTTTTTATTAAAAGAAATAAGCATGATATTTTAATTATCCAAATGTATGTTGATGATATAATTTTTGGATCTACAAATGAAAAGCTTTGTCAAGAATTTTCTAAGATAATGACAAATGAATTTGAAATGTCACATATGGGTGAGTTAAATTATTTTCTTGGTTTACAAATAAAACAACTAGAAAATGGTATTTTTATTAATCAAGAAAAATATTGTAACAATCTAATTAAACGCTTTGGTATGGAAAATACTTCTACCAAACCAACTCCTACGAGTGCAACCATACATCTTGATAAAGATGAAAATGGAAAAAGTATTGACCAAAAATTATATCGAAGTATGATTGGATCGTTATTATATTTAATAGCTAGTAGACCTGACATAATGATGAGTGTTTGTTTGTGTGCACGATTTCAAGTAGATCCCAAAGAATCACATTTACGAGCAGTGAAGCGCATATTACGGTATCTTAATAAAACCAAGGACTTTGGACTATTCTATCCAAAGGAATGTCCTTTTGAATTGGTATCGTATAGTGATGCTGATTTTGGAGGAAGCCGGACAGATAGAAAAAGTACAAGTGGGACTTGTCATTTTATTGGACGGTCTCTTATATCTTGGTTTAGTAAGAAACAACTGTGTTTCATTATCGACATGTGAAGCAGAATATATTTCTGCCGCTCTGGCATGTGCTCAAGTTATATACATGCAACAAACACTACAAGATTTTGGTTTTATTTTAACTAAATCAACTATTTACTGTGATAATTCTAGTGCTATTAATTTATCTAAAAATCCTGTTAATCACTCACGAACAAAACACATTGACATTCGTCATCATTTTCTTCGTGATAATATTGAAAAGAATTTGATAAATCTAGAATTTGTTTCCTCTGATAAACAATTGGCAGATATATTTACAAAACCTTTAAACGAAAATACTTTTGTTAATTTAAGACAAGAGCTTGGTATTATTTCTTTTAAAAATTTATAATTTATATATATATATATATATTTGTAGCTTCCAATAACACATCTTCGCTATATATATATATATATATATATATATATATATATATATATATATATATATAATTTTCACTCAAATTTTATTAAAACAAAAATAAATTTTTTTATGACTCTAGCAAGAATTGAACTCATAACCACTCCTATGTTTTCAAATACTTCTTACCATTTGAGCTATGATTGTTTCTTGTTTCATGTAGAAGATTGGTTCTATTTATTCTGAATATTTTCGTTCAAAAAAAATCCAAAATAACATAGCCACCGAGACTTGAACCTGGGTCTCCTAGCAGGTAACTCCATAGCTTACCAGTTATGCTATGATTGCATTTCCTGCTCAGTCATTTGCTTCATACAACCATATATCTTTCATATCCTTAAATTATTCTGTTCTTTTTATTTTAATCTCTGGTTATTAACTTTTGAAGGTCTAAAATCATTCATTGTAAGCTCATATTCAACTATACAAACTGCCTCTTCTCAGTTATTAATCATCATTACAAATTTTTTTCAAAATCTTTACAAACTATAATCTTCTCAATGGCTTCTCAAAACTTTCATGATTCCTCTAACTCAAAATTATCTTTTGCTACTCCAACCTCTTCAAGTAACTATGATTCATCCAGTAGCTCGACTCCATCTGTGCCAACTCCTACCCCTATTCATGAACCAGGAAGATATCACACCGGTTTTTCACCAAAACCAAAGAAGTCTCGAAGATTGTTGTTTCTTTCTCCAAATACGAAAACAAAAATTGATGAAATCCACCACTACCAACAGGAACAAGTCAATTTACAAAGAGAAATGTTTTATGAACAACGGATGAATTCAAATCGTCCAAGCCTTATAGAATCTATTGCACTTAAGTTTGTGGCAAATCATCTAAGCATGATGTTGTTCAACCTTCAACATCCCGTCAGGCAAATTCATCCGGCTGGAATAACTGGGAACAATATCCACCTCAACCTCCGGCATCTCAAACTCATGGGAACGCCAAAATTATTGGTCTCCTTTGCAACCTCTTGTTGAGAATACGAAGGTTGAACCACAAGAATGATCTCCAAAAACTCCAAAATAATTATCATTTCTTGTATATTATTGTTTCTGATTATTTGTATTTCGATTATATATTTGATTCTTTATAAAAAAATTGTTTTCTCAGCTTCACTGCAGTTTTTACTTGCAGTCAGTCGACTGAAATATTACGTCAGTCGACTGAATGCAGGGTTTCAAAACTCTCGGGAAACCAGTCAGTCGACTGACCTAACATGTTCAGTCGACTGGCAGCTCAAATTTTTTGCAAATTACAGTACACCAGTCGACCGAATGTTACTACCAGTCGACTGGCTGTGTGAAAACTGCCTTTATGTTCCCTATTTACTTACCTTTTTCCCAAATTTCACTTTACTCTTCTCAGTTTTCACCCAAATCTATTTCGCCCACAAACCCTAAATTCCCAATTACACTCAATTTTTTGACTAAAAACTCAATCATATGGCTCCTCCAAAATGTCAAAGACAAGGCTCTTCTTCCGTCGATCCTACCGATGCCCAAATTGCACAATGGCTATACAATGATATGGCTGTAACAAGATGGCATAAAATGAAAAACTCAAGGATCTTTGAAGGTTCGTTCATGGTCTACAGCGATTTCGCGGCTTATGGTTTACAAGAACTTGTGCGTCGATCCGGATTGGAATCTCTACTTGACTTGAATGCCAATTCTCACAAGATCAACCACCTCATGGTAAAATTATTTTATGCTAATTTAAATCTTCCTCATCAACGTCCATCGAATAGGGATGATTATGTTTGGAGTTTAGTGCATGGTCAACAACTATTTTTCTCCTTGGATCGAATGGCACACGTACTTAAAACTCCCAATCATAGCATTCCACTAGATGATGTCGAATGTAATATTCGACAAAGGTATTGAATTAGCCATATGTTTATGGGAGATAATATGACGGAACAAAAATCTATTCTCCTTCGACCAAAAGCTAGAATTCTTCACAAAGCTTTAATGCGGAGTATACTTCCAAGAACAGGGTCATATGAACTTATCTACCCATAAAATTTTAAAGCTTTATATGCGATATGGGAAGGAATTCAAGTAAATTGGCTACGTAGAATATTGGATGAGTTTCTCTCCTTCAACAACGGTAACATGAGAACAATTTATTTCGATGAATATATAATGCGATTGCTTTTAAATGTGGAAACACCTCAACCGGAATCCGAAACTTCTTCCGTTGGAGTTATCAACATTCGCACAATAAGCCTCATGAAACTATCGTCAGCTCCTCCGACATTTACCTCCTATGAAGAATGTCGTCAGCAACATCAACGTCAATCAGGCGGACCAATTATTCAAGAACGAACGTCTCATCCCGAAGAAGACGATGATATTCGTCTTGCACAATCAGCTAGTTTGCGAGAATCCGTCGAGATCCTTTCTAGAAATCAACAAATACTAGGATCTCGTTTGAAGAAAGTAGATAAAAAATTAGACAAAGTAAAAGGATTCTTTTCTATCCTATGGGATGCAATTTCATGTTCGTCTTCCACAACCACTTCTTCAATAGCACACGGTAAACGTCCAGAACCAAGATTTACATGGTCAACTTCCGAAGAGCATACTAGTAGTGATACTAGTGGCACAGGAAGTGGTGCTTATAGAACTTCTAGACCCAAAAAGGAGCCTGGACCAGAGGGAGATGAGTAGGTTCTTTTCGTAAGTAAGTTGGATATGAATTATTTATAACTCTATTGACAATTTAAACATATGAAACTCTATTGCAACTTATTTATTTATTGAGACTTGTACTAAATAGTCTCTCTTTTATATATTTATGCACTTTTCTTTTATATTTTTGCTGTATCTCCTTTTGTCGACGACAAAGGGGGAGAAAAAGTATGTGCACTAACATATTTAATGCAGGAAAAAGATATCATACATTCAGGGGTAGAAATATTTTCTCTCCAACATATATACAGGTTGTTATGAATTAAAAAGTGGGAGACTGTTGAATTACTAGTTTTGATTCATGACAAGACAGTTCAGAAGCTAAAGAAGAATTTTGCATTCATTCATGACAAAAAGAAGATAACAGAGGATCTCTAGGCTTAAAGTAACTATTATAAATGTTGAGTCTTAGACATATGTTAAAATCAATCCTCAAGTTTTCAATTTTTAAAATTTTCTTTACAAACAGAGTTCACTGTGCAATTTATGCACAGCCAGTCGACTGACTGTGCATATGCACAGCAGTGAACACTGTTCATATTTTTGAAACGGAAAATATTTTTAAATTTTTAAATATTCAAACACCAGTCGACTGACCCAATATACCAGTTGGCTGAACCAACTTCAACTGCAAAAATTCTGAATGGACATCTTCTTCCATGAAGGGATGCAATGCATGAATAGATGTCTCTCTTGGCTGAAACTCTTCACTAAGAGTTGCATCTCTTTGAAAACTATATATAGGAGTTTTTGCTCACTTCATAATCACCAATTTTTAATTCTAATTCTCTATATTTTCTCTTGTGATTATTCTAGTGCATTCATACTCTCCATTGCTTTGAATCTTTAAATTATATTACATATACTTTGATTCTTAGCAATATTCTTCCTTTCAAATCTTCACATACTCTTTATATTCTTGAGGAATTGATTATAGGAAGTTTGTAATCTTAATAGACAAATCAGTGTTATCAAGAACACATTAAGTCAACTACATTTAAACTTTGTAAAAAGTCATGTTCTACTGCTCAGGCAAGGGAAAGTCCTCTTCTGCTGCTGAGGCAAAAATCCTGTTCTACTGCTCAGGTGTTGTTTACCTATTCCTCCGGGTTAAGTGAGGGTATTGTTAGTTAAAGCCAGAAGTTAGTCTGGGACTGGACGTAGGACGGTGCTCCGAACCAGTATAAAATCTCTGGTGTCATTTGACTTACTGCATTTATATTCCGCGTTATTTATACTCTGTATTACTGTTTATCCATATTATACGGTCCTATATACTTTCAATGCATAAGGCCGGTACCGGTTTAGGCCAAAATGGAAAATCTTCTAAAAAATGACGAAGTCATTCTGCTTCTTCGCCTTCTTTATCTAAAGCGATGAACTCCGATTCCATAGTGGATCGAGCTATGCGTATTTGTTTAGTAGATTTCCATGACACTGCTGCCCCTGCTATGGTAAATATATACCACTCGTTGATTTTGATTCCTCTGTATCAGCAATCCAATTTGCATCACTGTATCCTTCTAAGACGGCAGGATATTTTCCATGGTGTAAGGAATAATTTGTGGTATTTTTTAAATATCCAAACACTCTCATTAGTGCTTTCCGGTGTTCCTTTCCTAGATTGCTTGTACACCTGCTCAGTCGACTTACTACATAAGCTATATCTGGTCTTGTGCAATTTATGAGATACATGAGACATCCTATTACATGAGAGTATTCCAATTGCATTACACTCTGATTAGTGTTTTTATGTAGTACTTCTGATGGATTAAAAGGTGTTCTTACTCCTTTAATTCCAAACTTTTAAAAAATTTCAATAACTTTGTGTACATAGTGTGACTGAGATAATTCAATTCCATTAGGTGTTCTTATTTTGATTACCAAAATAACGTCTGCAACTCCTAAGTTTTTCATATCGAAATTGCTAATTAACATCTTCTTTATGGTCTCTATTACCTGAATATTTGGACCAAACATTAACATATCGTCTACATATAAACAAATCATCATATATGATTGTCCAATTTGTTTGTAATAAACACACTTATCGCATTCATTTATACAAAAAACATTTCTCATCATGACACCATCAAATTTTGCGTGCCATTGTTTCGGAGCTTGTTTTAGTCTGTATAGTGATTTTACTAATCTACTGACTTTGTTTTTGTTTCCTTTGGAAATAAAACCTTCAGGTTGCTCCATGTAGATCTCCTCATCGAGATCTCCATTTAAGAATGTCGTCTTTACATCCATTTGATGAATTTCTAGATTATAGATCGATGCAATTTCTATTAGCATTCTTATAGAGGTTATTCGTATTACCAACGAATATTTATCAAAGAAGTCTATTCCTTCTTTTTGACAATATCCTTTGGTTACTAATCTGGCTTTATACTTGTCGATAGAGCCATCTGCTTTCATTTTCTTCTTGAAAATCCATTTACAGCCAATAGGTTTTATGCCAGGTGGAATATAAAAAAAATTCCAAGTTTTATTACTTAGAATTGAATCAATTTCACTTTGGATTGCTTCTTTCCAACATGAAGATTCAGAAGATGATATTGTTTCCTTGTATGTTTGAGGTTCGTGTTCTAACACATATGTGAAAAAAATCTGAACCAAACGTCTTGGGAGTGCTTTCCCTTACGCTTCTTCTTGTTTCAACTTCCTCAATCTCATGGTGAGTTTCATCTTCATGTGAATTGCTTGATTCTTCTCTTTTCCTTTTAGGGACATTATTCCCTTCTTTCCTTTTGTGCGGGAACACGTCTTCAAAGAATGAGGCGTCTCTAGATTCTATGATTGTATTTATATGAATATCAGCTATATCAGACTTGAATATCAAAAATCTGTAGGCACTGCTATTTTGGGCTGGCCCTAGATAGCAACAATCTACTATTTTTGGTCCAAGTTTGACTCTCTTGGGAGGCGGAACTGGAACTTTTTCCAAGCACCCCCACACTTTGACGTATTTAAATTTTTTTGTGTCCTTTTCAAATCTCATATGGAATTGTTCATGTTTTATTGTGAGGGACTTTGTTTAATATATGATTAGACATATTTAAGGCTTCCCCTACAAGTTCGTCGGTAGACCAGAGGTTAAAGGCATGGCATTAATCATGTCTTTTAACGTTCTGTTCCTCCTCTCGGCTACATCATTTTGTTGTGGTGAATATGGAGCTATTGTTTGATGAACTATATCATTTTCGGCACAGAACTGTTCAAATGGTGCTTCATATTCTCCATCTCGATCAGATCTCAATATCTTGATCTTTTTATTTAACTGATTTTCTACCTCAGCCTTTTACTTTATAAATGATGTAATTGCTTCATCTTTACTATTTAAAAGATAACATAGCAATATCGCGTATAATCATCAATGTGATAAAGTACTTTTTCCATCTCTTGTAGGTAACGATTTAAAATCACATAAATCTGTATGAACCAATCCTAGTGGTTCGGTGCTTCTATCAACGGAATGAAATAGTTTTTTTAACCATTTTTGCTTCTACACATGTCTCACATTTGTAGTTCTATCTACTTGGAATTTCAGAATTAATCCCAAGTTTGATAATGTTTTGACTTTTTGAAAATTTATGTGTCCCAGTCTATCATGCCATAATAAAATTTCGTGTTAAAGCAAGTAAGAAACTTCAATTTTATTAATAGCACAATCAGAATACATAGTTTTATTGCCGATAAAAGCTACATTTTCCTTAAATAGGCCATCACATAAATATCCCATTCCGATATATATTCCAGCTTTGGACAGAACCATCTTTTCTGACTCGAACACCATTTTAAATCCTGTCTTTGATAGTACTGCACCAAAGATGAGATTCTTGCTTTGTTGGGAACATGGAGCACATCATTTAACTTGATAGTTTTTTCAGAAGTAAACTTGAGGATTACTGTGCCACTGCATTCGATCATGAATACTGCAGAATTACACATATAGAGTTTTTCTTCGTGATCGAATTTCTGGTATGTAGAAAACATGGATTTGTCAAAGCAGACAGGGTGAGTAGTGCCTGTGTCTAACCACCATTGGTTAGGATTCTGAACCAAATTGCATTCAGATACAACTACTGAGAAGTTGGACTCGTCTACTTCTATGTTGTCTATTATATTTTCCTCTTTGTTGCGTTACTTTTTGTGTCTGCAATCTTTAGCGGCATGTCCAACATTTCCACAAAACCAACACTCGCCATTAAACTTTTTGGTTTGTTTGTTGTCTTTTGGTTTATTGTCTAAAGCTTTCCTTTTCTTTTGAAAATTCTTCATTTTGTTTTTGGTCTTTGACCCTTCAACCACAAATGCCTCCTCGCTTGGTTTTGTAACTCCATGGTTATCTGCCTCAATTTTTAGTCGGACTATGAGATCATGTAAAGAGATTTCCTTTTTCTTATGCTTTAGATAGGTGAGGTAATCTCTCCATGATGGCAGCAGTTTTCCCGTGATAGCTTCAACCAAAAATGATTCTCCAACCTTATGACTTTCCGCTTCGAGTTCATGAACGATGATTTACAGTTCATGCAGTTGAGCAGTCATCGGTTTGGAGTCAACCATCTTGTAGTCCATGAATTTGTCTACAATGAATTTCTTAAGACTGATATTCTGCGTCTTGTACTTCGTGGCAAGTGCATTGCAGAGTGCTTTTCCTGTCTTTAGAGGCTGATATACTTTGTATAGCACATTCTCGAGACAATTCAGAACATAGTTTCTGCATAGAAAATCAAAATGCTTCCACATATCAACATCTGATTACTTGCCTGGTGCAGGAATTAAGGCAGGGAATTGGTTCCTCCTCCTCGAGATACCGTTGCAGACCAAGTTTGGTGAGATAAAATAGCATTTGATTTTGCCATGTTATGAAGTCATCACCGTCTCCTTTGAACAGATTAGGGCTGTTGTGAGTAGTAGCCTTTGTTGATAGTTCAACTGTTGCCATCTCTGTTTAAGCGAAAACAGTAAAGTCTTAAGATGTTATACGTCTAGTATACCAAAACAGAGACGAATCAATAATAAACTTGTCTCATAAGTTTACAACTCAGATTTCCACTACTCTAGAATTCTGTATTAGTTATTTTAACACTAAGTATGTTGTAATTAGTTACAACAACAAAGTAAAAACTATAAGAATAATAACTATAGTGCTAAATCAAACGTTATACTATTTAAAGAAATAATACAACGTATAAAGAAAACGATATATGTGTGTGTGTGTGTGTGTGTGTGTGTGTGTGTGTGTGTATATATATATCAACTAGAAATCTAACCGGTTGAAGAAGGAAATTACGTCTGAGGCTTGTCGTAACAATTTCCTTAAGACTTTATTCAAAGTCTCCCAAGATACAATAGACGTGACCTGTTCGAGATTGTGATGTGTATGATCTTCTGTGTGATATGCAAAAGCGCACAGATTGTAGATATTAAGAAACGAAGAGGAAGAAAAGAAAATTCGGAATTAACCGAGTGAGGAAAGTGATCGGGTTTCCTCCTTATTAATAACCGAATTCTCAAGGGCTACACCCGTTGAGAAAAGCAGTATTCCTTCATTTGCAATGCCAAAAAGCGTTACTGTTCGCAACAGTCACGCCTCTTTGTTGTGTAACGGCCGAAAACTGTTGCTGTTCGCAACAGTCGCGCTGTTCGTTTGCAACGGCCGAAAACTATTGTGGTTCGCGACGGTCGGGTGTCTTCGTTTGCAACGGCCAGAAACTGTTGCGGTTTGCAACAGTCGCGTGTCTTCGTTTGCAACGGCCAGAAACTGTTACGGTTTGCAACAGCCGCGTTCAATCCAGGAACCACTATTATCGGACCCTAACCCGGTTCGGCCGGACAGGCAGCGACGCGCGTGTTAGTTCATGGTCATATAGGTTCTCTCCTTCGTACAAAATTATCTAAGTCTAAAGGCCAATATATGGATTTAGAGTATACTATGTAAAGCAGAAAATTAACATATTTTTGACGACGTGGGATATATCTCAACCACCATTTTTGAGAATTCTAACATTTGTAATACATTGGTCTCTGTTTTGGTATACTAATCGTATAACAACTCCTCCTACTTCTCTGAGAAAGGAACGTATGCTAATTGGCCTTGACATTTATATGTATGTGATTGTTACTAATGTCTAAGTATTGACTATTTAAACCATTTTAGCTTATAATCATGTTATTCACTAATTTGACATACATTAGTCTTCATTGTTAGCCTATGAAAGCACACAATTAACAACATATTCATTGTTGTGCTGCAAAAGTTACATATCTAGGCAATGATTAGAAAGCAAATATCAAAATATCAAGAACAGATGTTCATAATATATTGTTGCTTAATTAAAGTCACAACCGACTGCGTTATCTCCTTAATCATCTAAAACAAAATTATACATGTAAAGTTTCAAAACACCCACTGATTTTGTTCAGTTCTGTTGTAAGCCCTCAGTGTTTGTAATTCATGATCTGTACAAACGTAGATGACAAAGTACATTATTAAATCTTATAGCTATATACTGCCATAAATTTCTTTGCTTTATACTCTCATGAACTTGGCTTTTCTTCAAAGAATCGATCTTTTGTTTCTAATATTTTCTTACTCTTTGAATTATTTGGATTTACTCTTCTGTTTCTTTTGTCAAATGACATTTATTCAACGATATAGCTTTAGATGGAAAGTATATTATAAAGAAACAGAATGACTTGCGAACTTCGTTGTGAAGTTGTTAGTCTGCAGTTTGAGCTATTAGTTATTATAATAGGCTGACTTTTATCACATTCAATGTACCTACAAGTACATGCCAATATATACAATTGAAACAAACATTTAGTCTTGATCTTCGCCGTTAGTTATGCAAATTCATCGTCGTTATAGAATAAAGAAATATGGGAATATGAAAACTATGCACATTGCAGCCGATGGGTGAGTTTCAAAAACAATACTTTACATATTTGACATGAATTGCTGTTGTACATAGAAATGTTGCTTCTTGCTACATCCTTTGACATTTAATATAAATTGTTTTATACTTGTTCTAATATTTTGGCATTCACATGGTTTGTTCTCTTCACCAGTAATTTTAAGAATGAATGATATGTAGTTCACCAGAAATCGTGATTCCATTCTACCTGCTGGATCAAGTGGAATTTACATAGGAATGAAAACGTTTTTTATTTACCCAGCATTTTTAACTTGTGCATAATCACAATTGGTCATCAAAAACATGGAAGATAAAGTGTGTGCGCGCGCGCGCACATATATTTATATGTGTGTGTATGTATATGTGTGTGTGTGTGTATATATATATATATTTATATGTGTGTGTATGTATATATATGTATATATCTTATGCAATACATAAAGATACACACATAAATAGTAAGTACCGCCGGATTTTCATAAACCTGTCAAACAGGTTGGGTTGGATCAAAATAGGTTGGATCGAGTTTGACCCAATCCATTTATGATCCATTCTTTTTTATCCACTTATGATCCAACCCATTTATGACCCAACTCGTTTAATAAGCGTATACCCATTTAACCCATTTAAAGATTTAAAATTGATTTGACTAATAAAAAACAAATAAATATAAAATAATTCTACTTCTAACTTTTATGTTTTGAATTTCGATAAAAAATTAAAATTTTAATTCTAATTTTACCAAAATTTAAATATGGGGGTATGATAGTTTGTTATTTTTTAAGTACAACTATTAGTATTTTTAGAGAAATACAATTTACGTTCACAAGATGAAGTATCCAAGCGTTACATATTATCTGTAATTTAGGTGGAAGTTAATCGGTAGAAGTCCTGTCTGATTCCGAATCAATATGAACAAGATATTGCAGTCTAAACAAAAAATAGTGGCTTTTACACTGGACGAAGTTCAAATATGAAGATGTGATTGACCGTTCTTTTGTAAGTACAACTATCAGTCCCTATGGAAAACTACAGTATGCGTTCACAAGATGAAGTATTTGAGTTTCACATACTGTCCGTAATTTAGATGGGAGCTAATCGGTCAAAGTTTCGCCTGATTGCGAGTTAGTATGAAGAAGTTATTGCAGTGTGAACAAAAAAAGTAGCGGCTTCTGCATTAGGTGAAGTTCAAATGTGAGGATGCAGTGGTCTGTTATTTTTTAAGTACAATTGTCAGTCTTCATGAAAAAGTACATTTTATGTTCAAAATTCTTATTTTTGAATTTTATATTAAAATTTAATGTTTTTAATAAATGCGTAAATGAGTTACCCATATATAACCCTTTAAAAGTGGATCAACCTAACCCATAACCCATTTAATAAAATTTATAAATGGATAGATTCAACTCATTTAAAAGTAAAGTAAATGGGTTCCATCGTATTTTGACGGGTCTAGATTTTGAATAGAAATCTGCACAAACAAAGATGTGCAGTTTTTTCAAAGTTGCATGCACAATAGTGTATGTGTGTTATGTCTTGCCTGGCTATCCTTCTTTTGGATAAGCACAACTCTTGATATTGCGTTTTATATTCCCTTTTCTTCTTCTTACATGAAAATACTCCCAAGTACACACAAATGTAACCTACATGCATAATATATTTAATGTTTAGACGCATATCTAACTATGACCATTCATATTCTAATTAATATTCAATTATGATGACCATTAAAATTTCGTGGTGCGTTAATGCATCAACCGAGAAGTTTCTTCAACGCACATACTTTCAACACTTTCTTCGGTCCAAAATTGAAATCCTGCACAAATCGGCCTTTTCAATGTTTCAGGAACAATTCAATCTAATAGACCAGGCAGTCCCTGTTATTAGAAAACAAAATAAATTACCATGTCCATGACCGAAATGCATATTTCCAACATTGACTTGGACTGTTTATACATGTAGGCAGACTTGGCCACAGTAAAGACAAATGGAACTGTTTCGCCTATTTAAATCATAGTTTTAATTTTGATTCCTTTCAGACCTTGCGTAGCAGGAAGCAAGCTGCATTTGGTTTGTCCTTCACAAAGTTAAATATGACGCGTATAGGCATGCAGCATGTTAAGTTGTCGCTTCATTTCATTAAGTTTAGTCATTCAGCGCTGATTTCTGTCCACAGGTATGAAATTACGAGATTGAGGATGCAGGGACTTTTCGTACTGTTATCCTGTATACTTATTTGCAACATTTTGATTTTTCCCTAGAAACACTATTTATTGCAACCTCCAATTCCAACGGTTTGTCCTTTTTTTTTACGACCGCTAATAATCGCCGTGACATTACTGAAAATAAAATAAATTAGCCGTTTGCGGCCTCGGAAGCCGTCTTAAAAATATTCGTCGATGACTGTCGGAAGCCGTTGAAAAGTCGCGGATACTTCAGCTTCAGACAGACACTTCTTCATTACTTAAAACCCAAATTTTCATCCAAAATCTCACCTCCACCATCTCCTCCACGCCATTAGCAAGCCTCCACGCCTCCAAGACTGTCTCCATCTTCAAGTCTCTCTATTAGCTATTGCTCTTCAAGAATGTTTAATTTATAACTACATTTAATTTTGATTTGGTACGTAAACTAGGGTTAATTTGTTGTTATATTTGTTTATAATACCACGTTGATTGTTTTTTTATACCCTATTGAATGTTAATTAGATTGTTATTATAATTGTTTATCATTTAAATGTTGAGAAAAATAATTTATTTAGTTTATGTGTGTTAATTAGTGTATGTGTGTTGATTAATTAGTGCATACGCGCATTAGGGCTAGTTTGGATTAATTAGAGTCGATGCTCAACATTTAGTGTATGCGTTTTTAAGATGACGTAAACGACGATTTAGTTTATGCGTTTTTTAGAATGTAAATAAATTATTGTAAAAAATATTATATAATACGCTTTACTTTATATAAATCCCTTAGATAGTTTTTGGCCCCGTCTGATAAGTATTGTATATGATCGTGATATTCGTTTTTATCACAGAACGAACATTTATATTCATCTTATACAATATTTATCGGATATGTCATTGTATTGGACAAGTTACAAACACAGTAAAGTAATTAT
Organism: Allium cepa; assembly: GCA_030765085.1. Taxonomy (NCBI): domain Eukaryota; kingdom Viridiplantae; phylum Streptophyta; class Magnoliopsida; order Asparagales; family Amaryllidaceae; genus Allium; species Allium cepa. The sequence continues at coordinate 378,483,942 of CM060931.1, forward strand.
ATTTTGCAAATCATTTAATTTTAAACGGTTTACAAAATTTCAACAACACTTTCTTTTTGTTCCCTATGTACACGCATATGAGTATGATAAAGGGAACAAAGGGAATGTGCTACTGAAATTTTGCTGAATTGTTTAAAATGAAATGATTTATAAAATATAATTGCTACTGTATTTGTAATGGAATGCAGAATAACCAACCATCAAAGTGTAAAACAATAATCTATAAACTTTAGATTATATTCATATAATTCGTGTAAATCCATTTGAAAATAAAATAAAATAACATAATATTATATATTTGCTAAAATTTAAATGTAGGATTTCACTGAAAAATGTAATGTCAATACGTAAATGATTAATACATTTTTATGTTTTAAAGTAGGAAAAATGATCAATTATTTTATCGATCGGAGCTGGATGTACCAACAAAGAAGAGAAATTGGAGGCTCTATAAGTGAACTATTTCAAAATGGTGTACATGTCTTTATTGAATTCGCTTTAATTAATAATGAGAACGACGAAGAAATTCGCTGTGCATGTAGTAGGTACAAATTATTGAAGAATTTAATACCCGAACTATTGGTTCATTTGCGCCAATGTGGTTTCATGCCGAATAATTTGGTGTGTGATCGTCATGGAGAACTTATAACACCTAATCCTGTACATTCGGAGGAAGAGGTGGATAATGAAATTTTTTCGGCGAATCTCATAAAAGATATGGTTGTAGATGCAACACGTTCAATGTCTCTACTATTGAAGTTAATGGTAACGATGTTGATATCAAAAAAGAACCAAGTACTGGAGCAAAATAAATTTATGATTTATTGGATGCTGCTAAGAAACCCACTTTGGGATGGTTGTACAAGCGGTGCTTAACTATCACTTACCATAGAATACATTGCGATGAAATAAAAATAAAACTTCACTGAAGCCCGGTTTACACCTATAGTGCAAGCTGCAAAACGACATATGCCACCCGATAATTTAATGTGCGAAGATCATTATGAAGTGAAAAATTTTATGTCTGCTTTTGGTTTTCCATATTAAAAAATAGATACATGTTTAAATGGTTGCATTTTGTTTTGAAAAGAAGACTTCAATCTTATGAATTGCAAAATATGTAATCAGGAAAGATACAAACCAAGAAAAAAGAAGAGAAAGGAAGTTCTGTACAATCGTATGCATTGCTTACCCATCACTTCTAGGCTTCAAAGTTTATATGCATCTTTTATAACCACGCATACTATGAGATGACACTGTGTGGAAACACAAGAAGAAGGCACATTAACACAACCAGCTGATGGAGAAGTATGGAAGAATTTTGATAAGATATACCTTGCTTTCACAGCAGAGAGCCGTAAGTTAGACTTGGTTAATGTGCGGATTGATTTTCGTCGTTTTCTCAATTTGGTTCAAAATATTCATCTTGGCCTATAATCGTTACAACTTACAATTTACCTTAGTGAATGTGTACGAAAACTCTGAATATGTTTCTCACTGTTGTCATCCCTGGCCGTGATGATCTGATATAAGGAATCGATATATATTTACAACCGTTGATTAAAGAGTTAAAAACACTGTGGTATGAAGAAGTTGAAACATACGACATTTCAAAAAAACAAATTTTCGTATGTTCGCTTCTTTGTGGTGGACTATAAGCGACTTTCCTACGTATGCAATGCTTTCGAGTTGGAGTACAACTGGTCGTCTAGCTTGTCCTTATTGTATGGAAGAAGTATGAGCATTTTATTTACCGCATGGGAAGAAAATTTTATGGTTTGACTGTCATCGGTGCTTTCTCTATATTAGTCATCCTTTTAGAAAAGATAAAAAACTTTATAAGTAATAGATTTGAGACCTTACGACCACCAACGATTTGGTCAAGCGAAGATATTTATGATCTTATAAAGGATTATCCAAAGATATATGAAACCAGCAAACAAATTGAAATTCAATGTAAATCAACGATTCATAATTGGTGCCAACAAAGTATATTTTAGAAGTTTCCTTATTGGAAAAATTCAGTCACACACCGTGGTGGTTAGACATCATTTCAGCATTATCGCGAGAACCAGGTAAATTAATTAATTATTATAATTACGAATAGTTATTACATTTTTTGTATAAATTTGCATGAACAACAATAATATACGCCAATTATTGCGGGAAAGAACGCATGAGGCTCCTGTCTCATATGTGGACGTACTTGCACATACCCATGCCATCATGCAGACCGACAACGAGGGATTGGTGACGTATGCCTGCCATGAGAATGATAAAGCATACGCCGCAAACGTAGTATATGTTAAGTTATAAGTTATTAATAATGATCATTTTAATTAATTAGTTATAAATATTATAATAATGTCATATGATATTTAATTGTATTTAATTTTGAGTTGTAGGAAAGATTTATGCAAGCACATGCGCAAATGCTCGAGCAATTGACTCTTGATGAGGAGGATGTTATCTTCGACTCCGTTATGGATCCGACACAGCGAAATAGGTGCTATAGCTACAGAAATCAAGCGGTAATTTACAAAAATTAACTAAGTTGTAAAAATTGCTTAACTTTATAAAAGTTACGCAAATAACTTAAATATATTTTGACTTATTTTGTAAGCTCGGGACTCACAAAAGGCTTATCAAAAGGCTTAGGACAAAGCCGAGATTAATGAGCTTCGATAGTAGATTGCACAGTTACAGGAGCAGGGCCGCCTTTGAGCAGTGCAAATGGAGCAACTAAACCAGCGTTTGGCCAAGTACATGGAGCAGCATGGAGCATTCCCTTCGTCTGGTGGTTTCGGAGATGATAACGAGCCATGAGGTACATTTTGCAGTGTTTGTTTTTGAAATTTGTGTATATGTACAATGAGAGATAGTGAGGTTGATTGGACATGTCGTTTGATGTTGATTTGTAAGGTTGATTTGTTGGACTGATGTGTTTGGTTGGCATTTTAGATGTTTTATATGTTGTACATTGATGTTGGATGTACATATTGTTGTTGGGTGTGTGAGATTGATGATGAACGTTTGTTTCATATTGATGGTACTGTTTGAGTTTGAGATTGAGATGATAATGTTTGAGTTGTATATTGTTATTGATATCGATATTGACTTCAGTTATATGTATGATATATATTTATTTTAATGTGTTGTGATATATATATTGATATTGATGTGCTGTTTGAAATTCGAATGGCTGTTGTAATACAAAAAAATCACCCAGATTTTCGACGGCCGTCGACAGTTTTCGATGGCTTATTGACTAAAAATCAGCGAGGGCTCCTGATGGCTCCAGACGGTTTTCCGGTGATATTTCAAGCCACGTGGACGTCTTAATCGTCGAAAAGCCACTGAAATTGCCATCGAAACAACCATTGGAAGCCGTCGAAAAATCATTGTCATTTCCGTCGAAAAAAGACAAAAGCGTGTTATCTAGACCGATGACATTTCCAACGGCTCTCGACGACCGCCGACGGTTCAGAGCCATCGGAAATCACTGTATTCCTTGTAATGTTTTAAATATATTAGTGTGTTTTGCTTTTTTAATAAGGATAGGTTATCTAACATGTTTCTGGTGACGGAAACAAGCTGATTACCCTCCCATATATCATGGTAATAACCCTAAATGCCTATGTAACTGTATTTAGTAGATAACAATACAATGTTGAGTATACAGTGCAACTGAGTCCTTTGGTGCTACGGAGAAAACAAATGTAGTAGCCATGTAATATTTGCAGGGCTTTCCCTCTACTTGTTATATTTTTTTAATATTTTTCTCTCTCTGTATATCTATCCGTGTTTCCATCACTACATATCAAAATATCAGTTTTCGATGGAGAATTTCATTACAATATAAACGGTATTAACCGGATTTTTAACTCATCAGAATTCAATATAAGTTAAAACATTCATACTATGCTAGAATAACTTGAGATTCAGCCACAACAACCAAGCGAACAAGCCAATAAGACTCAAGGAAAGTCGGTCAATAAAATATTAAGTAGATGGATCTCTAGCGATCTATCACCAATGGATTGCAAGCGATCCATAAGGAAGCATCATGAGTCATCCAAACCTCTTGCATCATGATTCATTACCACTTTTAAGAATGCTTGCCAAGTTTCATAGCATGCCAAACAATCTAGCTCGATAAGTGAAGACTCATCTGACTCAAGTTGTTTGACCAAAAGTAGCTAACTTAAAACAAAGCTAGCGAACTCATACGAAGTTGGATTGACTTGAGATTGTAAAGAAACACTTAGAATACGTAAAAGAAGGCTCATAGAAAAAATAGGATCATTTGAAGGTTGTTTGATGGATCGCTAACGATCAATCAAGGTTGGGCCCCATAACCTGAAATTTATAGGGTAGGTCCCACACACCCTAAGGAGAGTACTTGCAAAGTTTTATCTGGTTTCCTATAATTCTACGCGAGTTACGGATTATTCTTCTTCGAATTGGGGTAGTTTGATCCATCAGGTCTGACCCATGAGGATTAGGATCCATGACCTATGATCCAAACGGAAGGCTTCTCTGCTCATCTACATTGCATATGTGAAGTTTCATGGGTTTTGATCAAGTATTGAGTAAGATATGGACAATTCTTCTGGACCAGATGACCCACAAAGATAGATGATCAAAAAAACTCCAAACGACTTGATATTTGGACAAGACACTTAAAAAAAGATAGAAAGATAACTAAACTAAGATCACTTATAAATATGCTAAGTGGATGGATAGCTATCGATCCATCACCTATGGATAGCTAGCGATCAATCTCCTATGGATAGCTAGCGATCCATCAAGATAGATCGGATCGCCCTCAAACTTTCCAAGCTCCTTCGTAGCACTATTTAAAAGCTTCTGGTAGAAATATATGCTAAGTTGATGGATAACTAGCAATCCATCCCCTATGGACAGGCAGCGATCCATAGAAATGACTTAGATTGATTTGATATTTTCGGTGATGACTTGGCATAACAACTGAACTCTTATGCACTTGGACTTCTGGCCCAGTACTCATTGATTTCCCTTAGAAATACTCACCTACCCGCAACTAGAGATGGATCTTTTCCAGGGAGAGAGCCGGCATTACTATACTGGAATTCCTTCACTACTTCAACTTGTACGATGGATGGACTTATACGATGTTGATCGCCTTAGAGCCCCGATCGGAGAGATGGGATCAGTGTGGAAGAAGTAAGTGCCCTCATCGGAGAGTGAGTGGATGGGCTTACTCAATCTCCTTTATTAAAAAACAAATGATCTGGAGAGATCGTCCCCTTAACTTAATATATTAAACAACCTCGAGAGATTGCACATTAAACCAAACATTAAACAATCCGAAGGGATCGAGTCTTAAAACAAATTTGATTTAATAAAAGGATTTGTATGCCTTATAAATAGAATAAAACTGATAAATCCTGGATGAACACATGATGATTTCGATATATGATATGATTCTGATATATGACATGATTTAAATATATAATGTGATTTTGATATATGATGTGACAACTCTGGATGAGAAGCGAAATGATAATAATGTAAATCTCGAATGAACATAGGACAATTAAAGATATGTGACATAATTGGAGATATGTGATGTAATTGGAAAGATGTGATTTAATTAGAGATATGTCATGTAATAACTCCGAATGAAATCTGAAGAATTATGATGTACATATTACACTTAGGAAGAGTCTAGAGTCTTAGGCTGCAATAGGTTTGGAATAACGTGTGATTGGCAAGAGAATCCAAAGGTACTGGACGATTCACTAAGTCTAAAGCAACTGGAAAGCTCAATTACCGAAGACCGGAGACATAAACTTGTTCTTAAGAAAAGCACACCTTTCATTAAAAAAGTGTACTTGGGGGCGGGGGGGGGGGGGGGGGGGGGAGGGGGTAGGGGGGAGCAAGTGTTAACCGTGTTTTTCATCCATTAGAATTCAATAGAAGTTAGAACATTCAGATTATGCGAGAATAACTTGAGACTCAGTCAAAATAACCAAGCAAACAAGCGAATAGACTCAAGGAAAATCAGCCAATAAAATACTAAGAAGATGGATCTTTAGCAATCTATCATCCATGGATCGCTAGCGATCCATAGGGAAGCATCATGAGTCATTCAAACCTCTTGCATCACGATTCATTACCACTTCTAAGCACGCTTGCCAAGTTTCATAGCATGCCAAACAATCTAGCTTGAGAAGTGAAGACTCATCTGATTCAAGCAGTTTGATCAAAAGCAGCTAATTTAGAATGGACCTAGAAAACTCATTTAAATTTCGATTGACTTGAAATTTTGGTAGAACACTTAGAAGGCATAAAATAAAAGAAGGCTCATAGGAAAAACAGAATCATTTGGAGGTTGTTTGATGGATCGCTAGCAACCTAACTAGTGTTAGAACCTCAATTATATAGTTTTAATGATAACAACTATACAAATTAATATATTATATATCATATCAAGATTACAAGTGTACATTACAAGAGATCATTATCCTCAAAGATATCAGGACTCGAAGACAAACAAAGATTTATGGACCAAGCTATAAATAGTAAGGTTATACTAAGTATTAAAAGTCTTAGATAAACATTGTAAGGTCTCATTGAGTATATAATACACACACGAATTAATATACATAAAATTAGCACTAATAACAATCAAAATTGGCATTAAAAACTTTTATAATCTGAAACTGCCATCCACAGACGTATGTCAATTGTTTTCGGATTTTAATTCCTGAAGACTGGCTTTCCTATATACATTTGTCATCTGTTATCTGCTATTATGTGAAAGGATGCTTCGTTTTATATTGAATTGTCTCATCTTTTCTTCAAAAGTTGCAGCGTTAAATCAAATAGACTTTATCTAACTGTAATAACTCCTCATCTGCATCTCTTTAATCCTATAAATACTTCAATGATTGAGATATACAAATAGATAATGAACTATTCTCTTGATTTCTTATTATTCTCTATTTACATATTGGTGAAACTCTTGCTTACATATTCTCAATCTATAATAACCAAAATATCATTTTGGTTAAACCACTTCCTACAACTCAAGGCATTCACATTCACATACTCAAAGGAAATCATAGGAAAGTTTGTACTATTAGTTAAAATCCATGTTATTTGGAACACAATATAGTCATAGAAATACTTTTGTATTAGCCTATTCCTCCAGGCGATGTGACAGTTATTTGGTTAAAAGAAATATCAAAAGGGAGCTTCGAGACAGGATGTAGGATGGGAGGTATGGACTAGTATAAAATCGACTGTGTTATCTACTATTTTTTTTCCGCTGCATTTACATTTTTACAATTATTATCCATCTTTGATCCTATGTATAGTGTTTAACAAGTAGTATCAGAGCCAGATGTTCTACCGATCATAACAACATCTAAGAACAACGGCCAAAACAAGATCCACTAGAGACATTGTCAGTAAAAGAAGGAGAAACACTATTATTGAAAAACTACAAACTATAATAAGGTACTTTATGATTCATATTATCAATTATCTAGTAATTACGATAAATTATGTCATAATTTTGACAAAGTATCAAAACTTAATTTTATCATGTTAGACAAAATGAAAGCTTATGAAATCAAGATTGCACAACTAGAAAAATGAAAATTCTGAATTGAAAAATAATGTTTTGATACTCAATGGTTTTTTATATGAAAAAGATTTAGAAGTTGCTAACTGGAGTAATCAAAACAATATACTGCAGATTTCTTTAAACGATTCAGTTACTCAAGTTTCATCTCTTGTAAAAGAGAATCGCGCTTTAAAAGATGAGAATTTTGAATTGGTTAAAGAAATTGGTAGTTTAAAGAATAGCAATGAGTCTTTTAAAAAAGAAAAGCGTGACTATGAAATTAAATTTGATAAGCTTAATGAAAAAGTCGTAAAATTTAACAAAGGTCAAAATAGCTTAAATTCAATTTTATCAATTTCTAGACCTTTGAATAATAAAAATGGTTTAGGATTTAGTAAAGCTAATTATAATCATGCTAGACATGCTTTCATGTGTAATAAAAAGGTCAATCTTAGTATTAGATGCTAAATAAAATCTAAATCCACTTTTTATAGAAATTCAAGTATTTCTGTAAGCTGTAATGTTTCTAAATCTCTAAAAATAAAAAACCACTAACAGGAAACATGAACATAAATTATTTAATTATTTGGGTTCATATTAATTGGAAGAATAGAGAAAAATATATTGATGGTTATTTTGATGAAGTAACTAATAATGAAAATTATATTTTCAAAGGTTTTACCAAACCTACTTAGGTATGGTTACCTTCGACCTAACCCCTTAGACATAACGTAGGAAGCGGGTATTGAAATATAGAATTTATTTTTTTGTAGGTACCAAGAAAGATAAAAGGATGAGATAGATTTTGAATAACAAATATTTCATACATAAGATGGAGAACGAGCATTTGTAGATATTGGATGTGCAGCAAATTCGATATAAATAACTCAATATTTTGAATAGTTTAGGGTAGGTATTTTTATTAGAGTATCAAAAAGGAATATTTTTTAAATGAATAAATTGGTTACTCTTTTTATATAATAAGATTGATTTCAAAGGTGCTAGAAATATAGTGTGAAAAATTATTTCAAGGAAAATAAAATTATTTTTTGAAGACAATAAATATTTTAAGAAAGGTACAACTGTGCTTAATATTGTTTGAATCTTTTTTTTGTACCTAATATTTGCCAATATTATATATATATTTTGCTAAACTATTTTTTGAAAATTGTCTAATAATTACAATTTTTTTAATTTTTTGTTGATGAAAAAGGGTGAGAAAATTGGGCACGTCGATAGGGGGAGTACATAATCAATTCATTACATAATATTTGCATTTATGCATGATCTGTCTATGTGTTACGTATATCTATATATCTCATTTACAGTGACTGTATGTTTAAGTTTTCTCTTATTTTATTTTCGATAATGACAAAAGGGGAGAAATTTATGCATATACATAGGGGGAGATTAAATTAGGCAGTTTTTTTTACATGACTAACGATTGTATAGTTGTCATCATCAAAAAGGGGGAGAATGTTAGAATCTTCATTCTATGGTTTCAATGACAACAACTATACAATCACATATTGTAACATCCTGTATCTAGAGGCCGAAAGCTAAGCACTACAGATGCTGTAGTCATCCATAGTATTATCTTCCGGTGACAAAATACGAAAATGCTAATGGTATCCATAATATCAAACACATGAATATGAAGAAAATCACATATTTCAAAACAATATCTTGCTAATTACATTTCAAAATAACAATTCATATCCATGTTATATATTCCCATAACGTTTCCTAGGCAATGATTAAATATAAAATTACAAAATTACGCCAAGAGTGACATATGACGATGCTTCCTTGGTTGATCAGAGAAAATATACTCATATCTGACTTAATATACACAGCGGAAAATAAATAGAATAATTTGTAACTCCTAATTAGCTATCCGTCAGCCACCCGCTCATCTATGGAAACTTATTCGCCAAAACAAAGAAAACCTGAAAACGTAAACCCTTAGCCTACTCAAATCAATTTTGAGCATCCGAGAGTTTAAGGGGAATAAAAACTTCGGGTCAAATATTAAGCATGGTGTGAATAATTTTGTTACATCTCGGTTACTGATATTAAATGGGACCACGCCGCTTAGCGGAACAGGTTTCCCCTCACTAATATCCTTTACAGAAAATATATTTTGCAAATCCTTTTCTACAACCAAACTGGTTAATCAAACTGATTATAATAATAATAGCAATATCCATTATGCTAAAAACAGGTAACAAATGGACCATCTATCCAAATTCTGGACTGACTGCCATCAAACTGGACTAATTGTCCGCAATCTAGACTAACTATCCTCAAACTGGGCTAATTGCCCCTTTGGCTGACTCGGCCTGCCAGATAAAATATCAAATGGTCTAAACAACTGTACGACAAAACTTCTGAATGGTTCGTCCTTAACTTACTTCTCCAAGGGCAACTGATCCTAATGGTTTTATGGCTTACCAATAACCTATCTTTGTACATAAATATTCCATTCCATGGGTAACCAACATTTTAGTCTTACATGTGACTAAGCTTAACATACTAGAATTCCAGACTAAATTAGCTAGAGGCTAATAGCTAATGAGCATAGGGCGCGACCTTACACATGTCTTATCTGGTTTTCTAATCCGAGTCTCTCTCTTAGGGTTAACTACCCTTTAAATTTTCCTTGAAAACATTTTCAAAATTATTTAACCTTTTAAATCATACATATATATGAAAAATATATCTTTAACTTTACTCAATGCCATTTTTCCATGTTATATATACTTTACCCAAAATAATATTGATGAGATTTAACAAGGATTAGCTATCCTCTCAAAATACATTAAAGTCATTTTTAACTTGAAAAAACTTAGGCTATTCTGCTTATTTAATATATTCAAAACCTTTATTTAAAACCTTTAAACAACCCCATCGAAATACTTGAAGGTAACCCCTTCGAAACCAAGTAAAACCCTTTATTTAACCTAGGCCGGAAGGCCAAATCTTTCCTTTCGAAACCATTGAAAGTCACTCTTTCGAAAGCAGTAAAAGTCTTTCTTCGAAAGCTTTAAAACATTTAGATATCCCTCTTTAAAATCTTTAGATATTGCCTTTCGAAAACATAGGAAATTTTTTTTTTCCTTCAACCCTTTCAAAACCCTGGGGAACCATCCTTTTCGAAATCATTCATTAAAGCCTTTCAAAATAGTCAAAACTCAATACTCTCGAAAGTACTTTAAGTTCAATTTAAAATATATAGAAACTGTTAGAAACCATTCAAAAATCAACCCCTTCGAAAACTTTGATAACTGTTTTGATCGAAACCCTTTGGAGCGGAAAGTATTTGTTTCGAAACCATTTAAAACTATCTCCTTCGAAACCTTTTGGTTTTACTTCAATCATAGAAAAATGTCTTTAAATCATTTAAGTCGAATGCATCTGTTTTGAAACCATTTCCTAAGTAAAGAAATGATGGTGTTGAAACCATTCCTTCGAAAGCATTGGAGAAGTGGCCAGGTTTTTAGAAAAAACAACCCTTTCGAAATCATTTGGGTTGAAAGATAGGAAGCGGCAATTAAAGGCTTAAACTCTATCGAAAGCAGTCATTTAAAACAAAAGTGCAACCCAATTGAATCCATTCTTTTGAAACCATTTGACCTAGTCGAAATCTAATCAAGTTGAAAGCAAGTAGCTGCATTTTCCTTTGAAACCAAAGTAATGTCTCAACCCCTTTGGAACCCATGGTTTCAACTTCATACCTTCCACCAACATTTAATTCACTATGTACCATTCTTTTGTACCTAAACTGCCTTGTTTGTCATAATTTCCTTGGTTGTTGTACTTTTTCAAAAGTGCTGCCAATTTCCAAAATTAACAAGTTAGAATTTATTTACAAAATGCCCCTTCTCCTTTTATAAATATATAAAACATTTATGTAATGCCCCACCTCTATACTCATGCTAGCCAAGGACATTACGAGGTAATGCCGTCGACTAGCATGAAGAATAAGGCTGTTGAGGAGCGACATTCATGTAATTTCTTTGTGCGAGTACTGACATGTTAGATGGTATGTTAAGCGTTTCATTTCAAGTGGAAATCCGACATATCAAATACAAATTCAAAGCTACTACACAGTGGCTATGTGGTCTTCGGAAACAAATATAGAAATAAGAATAACACAAATCAGTCACAGATATTCATATCACAAAGGCGGAAACAAATATGAATATATCACATAAAAGTGTACATCAAAGTAGTGGTCATTCAAGATCCACTACATCACAAAAGAATAGGTACAAGTGCTACACAAAAGAATATGTATACATCAAGGAGTCTCTATCTCGAATGTATAATGACAAAAACTACTAAACTAAGTTGTTAGACAAAAGTCAGATGATGGTCCCAGATAAGGAGTCAAGCAGAAGCACCTTTAATATCTCGGTCTGGCCCGAGTATTATTTAATTAAAAAATAATAAACGGACCAGTCTAGCTATAAGTATCAAATAAAATGAGATAGAATAAGAGATATAACAAAAACGTATGATAACAATAATGCCATACCATGAAAAGTATAGATTTAACAACAAAAAAAATCATACAATATCTTAAGAATCTCAGAGGTCAAAAAGAATGTCATATTCTTTATTTTATTCACCAAACTAGAAATATTGACACATATATCATTGCCAATCGCAAAATTGGTGAAACACAAATTCTAGAAATCATCATTTAGAAATCCAGAAATCAGAAACGGGGAGGTCTATCACAAACGGGAGCATGAAAACTCACCAACACGTGCATCACAAATGGGTCGCTAACCCATGGTCGCTTACCATAGAGCCGGTGTAACAAAGTAGTATAATATCGGTACGCCCGAGGAATCTAAAACTCAAATAATTCGAAACACGATGTAGTACAACGGTACATCCGATGAACCTGATAAGCCATTACAACGACGTAGTACAACGATACGTCCAATGAACCGTACTCCATAAAAGAACAATGGGTAACTAGATCACAAAAACAAGTTAAAACTCCAAAGAACCCATAGGTCGTTAGCCTATAAAAGAAATAAGATGAAACTCAATAAAACGTGGTATAGTTCCCTACGTGGACAAAAAGACATAGCATATCGCTAGTCTAAATCACAAAATGATCACCATTGATCAATAAAAAATGTGAATTACACTAAGCTAGTAAATAAATGAGTTTAGCATCATGTCCCATAACCACCGGCTTAACTTAAATATTTACGAACAAATTGTAGATCTCCACTTGAAAATTGTCACAAGATATTCAATCGAACAAGTCCAAAAGTTAACCGACGAAGTGCACGCTAGTGTTTCATACCACATATTTTGCTAAGTGTTTAATTAGATTTTCTCATACGAACGAAGTAAAAGTTTGTATATACTAATAGGTTGAAAAATGGTTTTAATAAAAGAGCTTTGTATTAAAATAGTATTGAAATCCTTTTGATGAAAGAGTTTTGATGTTTACTACTAGCATATAAACCGTTGCATTTTAAAGTGACAACCCATAGAAATGATTGTAGAAGCAATCAATCACTCGAGATTCACATTCGAAGACGTGAACCAACTCCAAAGAAATCGATATAAAATCCATCAAAATGGATATTCCAGAAATCCCCAAAAAATAAGTTATCAAAGTCAACAAAGGTGATAACAACAAATCGGATCCACTAGAATCGATTAAAAATTGAAAATCCACACAAAAGGTGAAATCAGCCGATGCAACAGATTAAGACGACTGGACTAGGGTGGTCAGTCGACTGACACAATTCCTAGAAACAATCTGTTTCCACGTTCAGCCGACTAAACCAGGGTGGTCAGCTGACTGAAACATGCCTGGAAACTTTCGGTTTTCAAGCCCAGTCGACTGACCCAGAGTGGTCGGTCGACTGATACTGGCCCACGAAATCTCCTAGGTTATGGTTCAGTCCACTGACTTTCTGCTTCAGTCGATTGAACTAGAATTTCCAGTATTTTCAGCCTAGTCCTACCAAGGGCAAAAATCCAAATGAATTGTGATTGGAGAGCGATGGGCGCTAGCGGTTTATGCCAATCGGCAACCCAGCCCTATAGGCTCTTCGATACACCACCAAAAACATGTTCAAACATCAAAGCTAGGGTTTTTAAAGATTTAACTTCAAAACATCAAAAATTGGAATATTCATAAAACCAATTCAATCCAAAGCAAATGGACAAGAAATAGATGCTAGGAATCACTACCTAACAATTATTAAAGATATAGACATAGATGTGAGTTCAAAAACTCACCTTCGAGCCCAAAAACAATGAAGGAGAAGCTTTGAAAACAAGGCAAGATCAATTCCTCTTCACTACACCTCTGGAATCTTCAATCTAATATCAAAGGTAAAGTTTTTCCTAAGTTATGTTATAGGAATTTATGAAAATTGAAGAGGGATTGAGATGGAGAAGAGGAAGAGGATGCTTACCTAAGCTTCTCTTGTATTTCTAGAGCTTGAATTGGAATTTCCTAAGAATCTATGGCTTAGGAATTTTAGTTTCCAATCTTTTCACCATTTTTACTAACGCCTCAGTGTTAGGAAATATTATGAAGGAATGAAGAGGAGTGGAGTGGATTTGGGTTATTTGTTAGGTTAGTGGGCTGAAACCCAAACCCAAAGTCCTTAATGAAAACATCAAAATTTTACTCAACTCCAAATATATCAATGTTTATAATCAAAAAGTCGCAAATGCCATTTTGAACTCAATGGAAGGGGTCTCGAGTCCCAATTCGACTGTTTGCAAAAATTTGCATTTCGAAATTAAATCCGATTAACGATGCTATATTTAAATAAAATATTTAAATATACAATCGTAAAATATGCGGTTGTTACAGACTCCCCTCCTTCGCAATACTTAAGGAGAAAATAAAAAGTAACAACCATAAAAGCATATCAACACAAAAGAAATTTGAAATAAGAAGTTCACCTCAAAGAGCATATGGGAGTTAGTCCGGATGTGTTCGTTCGATGAATTCTCTAGATTCCCAAGAGAAATCCTTAGGGTTTGAGGACCATTGAAGTTTCATAAGCGGAATATCTTTATTTCGAAGGCGTTTCACCTCCATAGCAATGATAGAATAGGATGTTGCTCATAAGTCAAATTAGCTGAAAATTCAATTTCTTCAATAACACTAGGCTGAAGAATAGAAAAATCGAAATCCCAAAGGCACTTCCGTATTTGAGAAACGTGGAAAACTTCATGAATAGCAGAAAATTGAGCCGGTAACAAAAGGCGATAAGCAACAGAACCAATACGTTCGGTGATGCGAAATGGACCAATATATCGAGGTGCTAACTTTCCTGATCGACTGAAGTGCATAACACACTTCATAGGTGAAACACGAATAAACACCAAATCTCCCACAGAAAATTCTAAGTTTCTTCTTCGGTTATCGGCATAGGATTTTTGTGTACTTTGAGCTTCTTTTATCCTATGGTGAATTAGGTCAATCTTTTCTGCAGAATCATGAATAAAATCTTGACCTAAAACCAGCTTCTCATAGACCTCAAGCCAACAAGAAGGAGATCGGCATGGCCTTCTATAGAGTGCCTTAAAAGGTCCATACCAATACTAGATTAGAAGCTATTATTATAGGAAAAATCAACAAGAGAAATATAATCTT
This sequence comes from Allium cepa, assembly GCA_030765085.1. Lineage (NCBI taxonomy): Eukaryota > Viridiplantae > Streptophyta > Magnoliopsida > Asparagales > Amaryllidaceae > Allium > Allium cepa. Next base: position 378,499,211 of record CM060931.1, read on the forward strand.
CCCAACTTCCACCAAAATCAAGAACACATGCACGAAGAAGATCTTCGAGAGTTTGATTCACACGCTAGGTTTGTCCATCGGACTGAGGCTGATAAGCAGTGCTAAAATTAAGCTTCGTTCCCAAAGCTTTTTGAAGACTCTTCCAAAATCCACCAGTAAACAATGGATCACGATAGCTAATAATAAAAGTAGGAACTCCATGCATTTTAACTATTTCTCTAACATAGAGTTTGGCTAAAAGTGGTACGGTCCGATTAGACCGAACGAGAATGAAATGGGCGGGTTTAGTAAGTCTATCAACAATCACCCATAAACTGTCATGGCCCGAACGAGAACGGGGATGTCCATCAATAAAGTCCATGATGACTTGATCCCACTTCCAAATTGGAATGTCCAATGGTTGCAATAACCCACCGAGCCTTTGATGCTCGACCTTTATGAGTTGGCAAGTCATGCAACACTTAATGAAGTTAGCAATATCAGATTTCATTCCATCCCAATAATAAAGTCGCTTCATATCTGCGTACATTTTACTACTACCGGGATGAATGGTAATTTAGAACGATGAGAATCTTCTAAAATGTCTTTACGAAGTCACTAATATTTGGCAAGATAAGTCTACTAAATTTTCAAATGCCGCCGCGAGCATCGATTTCAAAGTCTTTCAAACTATCACTATTTCAATCCCGACAACTTTGGCTAAGGAAAGCCAATTCAGGATCTAGCTTTTGAGCTTCAAGAATGCAGTCTAAAAGTGATGGATGAGCCTCAAGGCTACATAGAACAAGAGATGAACATAAATCGGATTCATGATCTCGAATCTCACAAGTGGATAAAGTCTCGAGATCATTCCATTCGGATATCATCATAGAAACAACCGCTTGTTGCTTACGTCTAAGGGCGTTGACAACATGATTTCCCTTTCCAAGAGTATAAAGAATATCAAGATCATATGATGCAAGGAACTTAATCCAGCGTTGTTGACGCAAATTAAGTTCCTTTTGAGAAAATAAATATTTCAAAGATTTATGATCGGTATAAAGAACAAATTTCTCTCCGAAAAGATAATGACGCAAAATTCTAAGGGCGAAAATAATAGCCGCGAGCTCTAAATCATGAGTGGCATATCTAGTTTCGACAGGATTTAATTGCCTAGAAGCATAAGCATAACATGTTCCTTTTGCATGAGAACGGCTCCCAAACCAACACGACTAGCATTGGTATAAACAATAAAGTCTTGGCTCCCTTTGGGAATCACAAGAATAGGAGCATTGGAAAGGAGTTCTTTTAATCTTTGAAAAGAAGCTTCACAATTGCCTGATCAAGTGTACTTAACTCCCTTCTTTGTCAAACTAGCACGAGGCATGGATATTTTAGAAAAGTTTTTTATGAAACGACGGTAATGGCCCGCCAATCCAAGAAAACAACGGATTTTCGTCACACTCTCCGATCTCTTCCAATTTTGAATCGCTTCGATCTTTGAAGGATCTACGAAAATTCCGGATTCAGAAATAATATGACCGAGAAATTTCACATGAGATTGCCAAAAGTGGCACTTAGAAAATTTTGCTTTCAATAAGAGTTTCCAAGACAATCCGAAGATGCTTTTCATGCTCTTCCTCAGTTTTAGAATAAAAAAGAATATCATCTATAAAGATGAAACAAATCGATTGAGGAAGTCTTTGAAAACTCGATTCACAAGGTCAACGAAATAAGATGGAGCATTCGTTAAACCAAATGGCATAACAAGCCATTCGTAAGATCGATAACGAGTATGGAACGATGTCAAAGGAATGTTATCCTCTGTAGTACGAAGCTGATGAAAACCGATTGCTAAGTCTAACTGTGAAAAGACTCGAGCACCGCTAAGTTGGTCAAATAAATCATTATTCCGGGGTAAATGATATTTATTCTTAATGGTAAGATCATTAAGCTTGTGGTAGTCAACGTAAAGCCTAAGTGTACCATCGGATTTCTTCACAAAAACAGCCGAAGCTCCCCAAGGAGAGGAACTAGAACGAATAAATTGCTTCTCTTCCAATTTGGATAATTGTTTACGCATCTCCTTATTTTCTTTATTAGACATATGATAAGGAGCACGAGTTATAGGTGGAGATCCAGGGATTAGATTAATTCTGAACTCAATTGCTCGCTTAGGGGGTAATTCTAAGACGGGCTCAAATATGTCAGAAAATTCACGAACAACGTGAATGAGGGAAATGACATCTTCCTCGTCATCATTATCATCGTCATGAGGATTTAGAGAATATAAGGACGCTGCCAAATTGGAATCTTTGAGAACAATAGAAATCTGCTTAACAGATTGAGGATGTCGAAAATGAATAGTCCTCTAAGGACATTGGATGTGGGCTTCATAACATTTAAGCCAATCCGTTCCCAAAATCATTCCGAAGCCCGAGTAACGCATAACATGAAAATTGGCACGAAAGGAAAAATCACATAAAATAATCTCGACATCTATACAAAGCAAACTGAGTGTTGCAGATCCAACAACCCGATTCGCAATTCTCAAAGAAGTCATCAAAGCCATAACACTTAAAGAAAAAGTATCAACAAGTTCTTTTGATATAAAAGAATGGGATGCACCCGTATAAAAAAGAACTCGTATAGGATGATCACGAAACATAATAATGCCATCAAGGATAGAATGAGAAATACCTTGACCACGAGAAGTGTTATTAGGAGCTTGCACAACATTTAGCTTTCCCTTGTTCTTGCTTTGAAGTTTGGGATATGAAGATAAAAGATGACCCAAACTTTTGCAATAACGACAAAAGAGATGTTTCAGACATCTATTAGCAAAATGGTCCTTAGAACCACAATTGTAGCATTGCCTATGACTAGAGGTAGAAGTCTTTGCTACCAGAGTTGCTAGCTTTCCTTTCTTGTTAAGAAAAGAACCTTTGAACTTAATAGGCCTCTTCTTGTTGTTGTTGAAGTTTGGTTTGGCACCCACAACTTCAACATCACTTTCTTTATCGGGCTCTTCGAGTCGAAGAGCGATATCAACAAGCTGATCGAAAGAAACTTCTAATTTCAAAAGTAATGGCTTTTTGAGATTCTTATTCAAGCCATGGACAAACCTCTGATTTTTCTTCAACGGGGTATTAATGTACTCGACCCCATATTTAGAGAGGGATTCAAAGACGCGACGTAATCCGTCACAGAAGATTCATCTTGAACAAGGTCAACAAAGCACCGAGCTAAAGTTACCTTTTCAGCTTCCCACACAAAGTTCAATTCAAATCTTTCCCGGAATTGATCCCAAGTAAGATTTTCTTCAATAATTTCAGAATTCATAAGCTCATACCAATATAATGCTCTTTCTTGGAGCATACTAGAAGCTACTTGGACACGATGCAAATCAATAAGATTCATATGAGAAAAGATGCGATTGCATGTTCGAAGCCAAGCTTTGACTTCTATAATGCTTTCGGAACCCTTGAATGGCTTTCCATCCAAATTGTATAATCACTGCATAAGCGTGCAAACCCAGGTTTAGGGTGAATAGGCTCTGGAATTGGTCCGACAGCTTGAGCATTCTTTACTAGTTCTAAAAGCTGTTGGGGAGACATGAATACTCCATCCTAAGGAGTAGCACTAGATTGACCGGTGTTGGGACGGCCGGGTCTAACCATTTCTCTTCTTTAAGAAAGAAAGAAAGAAGAAGAAAAATTTATTCTCAGAATGAATATCAAACAATCATGATTGATAAAACAAGGCATCATAAAAGAAAATAGGATGGAACGGGTCCTAAGACTCGGATAAATCCTGAGGCACGATTCCTAAGTAGAACTTAGGAAAATGATCCTTACTAGATTATTCTACATTGTTTCGGAGTTTGAATTTGATACCAAGCAGTGATGCACCACCTTTATACTCACGCTAGCCAAGGACACTATCGGGTAATGCCGTCGACTAGCACGAAGAATAAGGCCATTAAGGAGCGACCATCCATGTAATAGCTTTGTGCGAGTACCGACATGTCAGATAGTATGTTATGCGTTTCATTTCAAGTGGAAATCCGACATATCAAATGCAAACTCAAAGCTACTACACAGTGGCTATGTGGTCTTCGGAAACAATATAGAAATAAGCATAACACAAATTAGTCACAGATATCATATCATAAAGGCGGAAACAGATATGAATATGTCACATAAAAGTGTGCATCAAAGTAGTGGTCATTCAAGATCCTCTATATCACAAAAGAATATGTACTAGTGCTACACAAAAGAATATGTATACATCAAAGGGCCTCTACTCGAATGTATAATGACAAAAACTACTAAACTAAGTAGTTAGACTAAAGTCAGATGATGGTCCCAGATAAGGAGTCAAGCAGAAGCACCTGTAACATCTCGCTCGGACCCAAGTATTATTTAATAAGAAATTAATAAACAGGTCAGTCTATCTATAAATATCAAATAAAGTAAGATAGAATAAGAGATATAACAAAAACATATGATAACAATAATTCCATACCATGAAAGTATAGATTTAACAACAACAAAAATCATACAACATCTCAAGAATCTCAGAGGTTAAAAAGAATGTCATATTCTTTATTTTATTCACCAAACCAGAAATATTGACACATATATCATTGACAATCGCAAAATTGGTGAAACACAAATTCTAGCAATCATCAATTAGAAATCCAGAAATCAGAAAGGGGGAGACCTATCACAAACGGAAACAAGAAAACTCACCAAAACTTGCATCACAAACGGGTCGCTAACCCATGGCGCTAACCATAGAGCTGGTACAACGACGTAGTACAATATCAGTACGCCTGAGAAACCTGAAACCGAAATAATTCGGAACAATGATATAGTACAACGGTACGTCCGATGAACCTGATAAGCCGGTACAACGACGTTGTACAATGGTACGTCCGATGATCCGAAGTCCATAAAAGAACAATGGGTCGCTAGCCCACAAAAATGAGTCAAAACTCCAAAGAAACCATAGGTCATTTAGCATATAAAAGAAATGAGACGAAACTCAATAAAACGAGGTATAATTCCCTACATGGACAAAAAGATATAGCACATCGCTAGTCTAAATCACAAAATGATCTTCATTGATCAATAAAAAGTGCGAATCATGCTAAGCTAGTAAATAAATGAGTTTAGCATCATGTCCCATAACCACTGGCTTAACTGAAATATTTACGAACAAATTGTAGACTGCCACTCGAAAATTGTCACAAGATTTTCAATCGAACAAGTCCCAAAATTAACCGATAAAGTAAATGCAAGCGTTTCATAACACTTGTTTTGCTTAGCCGTTTAATTATATTTTCTTGTACGAACGAAGTAAGGTTTGTGTATACTAATAGGTTGGAAAACGGTTTTAATAAACGAGCTTTCTATTAAAATAGTATTGAAATCCTTTTGATGAAAGAGTTTTGATATTTACTATTACTATAGAAACCTTGGCATTTTAAAGTGACAAACCATAGAAATGATTGTGGAAGCAATCAATCACCAGAAATTCACATTCGAAGACGTGAATCAACTCCAAAGAAATCGATACAAAATCCATCAAAATGGATATTCCCGAAATCCCCAAAAAAGAAGTTATCAAAGTCAACAAAGGTGATAACAATAAATCGGATCCACTAGAATCGATTAAAATCGAAAATCCACACAAAAGGAAAAATTGATTGAGACAACAGATTCAGTCGACTGGACCAGGGTGGTCAGTCGGCTGACACAATTCCTGGAAACTTTCTGTTTCTAGGTTCAGTCGACTGAACCAGGGTGGTCAGTCGATTGAAACATGCCTAGAAACTTTCAGTTTCCAAGCTCAGTCGAATGACCCAGGGTGGTCGGTCGACTGATACTGGCCCAGGAAATCTCCTGGGTTCTGGTTCAGTCGACTGACTTCCTGGTTCAGTCGACTGAACTGGAATTTCCAGTATAAAAGAATGTGATGCACCCGTATCTAATAGAATGCTAATAGACTTACCATGAATCTGAGGCGTGTCTCCCAAAACTACCTTTCTCTTCTCCTGGCCCGTTGGCTTCGAAGTAGCAGGCTCCAATGCATGCATCTTGCCCTCTCCATCCTTAGCAGGCTCCTTGCACTGGTTCTTATAATGGATAATCTAGTCAAATTGAAGTACTTGGCATTCTTCTTTCGGCTACATCCTTTTCCTTTCTAGCATGACACTCATTAGCAAAATGCCACTTCTTATTGCACTTGAAACAGACAATCTCAGGTTTCCCTTTCTTAGCTGCTCCATCCTTCTGAGCACCCTTCTTAGGAAAGATTCCTCTTTTAGCCCTATCCAACCTGGAATTCTTTTCCTTGTTCTTCTATAGAGAATCAAGAATCTCCTCATGCCACAAGGCCATCTCTACAATAACATCAGAAGGATCTCTAATATGAGACAATGTATCCCGTGCTAACTCAGGCTTCAATCCCCTGAGAAACTTCTCTTTCCTCTTCATCTCTACACATGTTGAAGCATATCCATATCTAGTCAACTCCTCAAACCTTTTGGCATACTCCAAACAAACATCTCACCCTGCTCTGGCTCACAAACTTCCTGATAAGAGATGGCTATGCCATAACAGACATGAACCTCTCTTAGAACTTCCTTTTGAAATCGTCCCAGGTCATTGTCTCCTCGTCCACCTCCACAGTTACACTGTTACACCAGAACAAAGTAGATCCTTGAAGCTGTCTAGATGTCAACTTCCTCTTCTGCTCATCATTGATCCCCAAATCTGCAAAGTTTCTCTCACAATGCAGCAACCAATTCTCCACCTCTATGGCATCCTACGTTCCAATAAATGGCTTCCCTCCAAGCTTAGTGTAATCTCCACTCAGCTTAGCATACCAGTTATCTATAGGAACTTCTAGAACCCCTACTCTTACAGTATTTACTCCTATCACTCCGGCTTCAACTCCCGCCTGCACCATATTCTTGAAAAACTGATACATAACTTCCATTCTAACTGGTGGGACTCTAGCACCATCAGTCTCTGCTTGTGCCTGACCTTCGGTTCTCCTCATATTAGATCTGGCATTCCCATCAGTGCTTTCCTTCCTGGGTTAACTCTTCCTCTTCTACCATCCATATCTATATTCAAACCTCATGAGATACAGAAAAATATCCTAACAAAAATAGGAGACTAGAGATAAAGCGTATATTTATATATAGCAAATACAAGTACATTACTATAGCGTTATCCCATATCCCAATCTTACCCTAATTCATTTGGATTATGTTTTCAAAACCATTTTTAGTTTAAAGTTTTTCATAAACCATGCTCTGATACCAAGTTGTAACATCCTGTATCTAGAGGCCAAAAGCTAAGCGCTACAGATGCTGTAGTCATCCATAGTAGAAACTTTCAATGACAAAATACAGAAATGCTAATGGTATCCATAATATCAAGCACATTAATATGAACAAAATCGCAGATTTCAAAACAATATCTCACCGATCACATTTTAAAATAATAATTCATATCCATGTTACATAATCCCATAATGTTTCCTAGGCAATGATTAAATATATCATTACAAAAATACGCCAAAAGCGACATATGACGATGCTCTCTTAGTTGATCAGAGAAAATATAGTAATGTCTAACTTTATATACATAGAGAAAAATAAACAGAATAATATGTAACTCCTAATTAGCTATCCATCAGACACCTGCTCGTCTCCGGAAGCTTATTTACCAAAACAATGAAAACCAAAAAACCTCAACTCTCGGCCTACTCAAATCAATTTTGAGCACCCTAAAGTTTAAGGGGAACAAAAAATTTGTGTCAGACATAAAGCCTGGTGTAATAATTCTATTACATCTCGGTTTACTGATATTAAGCGATATCGCGCCGCTTAGCGGAATGGATTTCCCCTTATTAATATTCTTTTCAAAACATATATTTTGAAAATTCTTTCTTGCAACTAAACTAGTTAATGAAAACGATTATAATAATAATAGAAATATCCATTATGCTAAAAATAGGTAATAAATGCACCATCTGTCCAAAATCTGGGCTGACTATATGCAAATTGGGCTAACTGTCCGCAATCTAGTCTACTTGTCCTCAAACTGGGCTAGCTGCACCTTTGGTTGACTTGGGTCTAACAGATAAAATATCAAATAGTCTAAAAAACTATTAGACAAAACTTCCAGACAGTTTGTCCTTAATTCATTTCTCTATCGGTCAACTCATCTTAATGGTTTTGTGGCTTACTAATAAGCTACCTCTGTACATAAATATTATTCTCTGTGTAACCAACAATTTTGTCTTACCTGTGACTAAGCCCGACACACTGAATTATGGACTAAAATAGCTAGGGGATAATAGCTAATGAGCATAGGTCGCGAACCTACACAAGTCTTATTTGGTCTTCTAATCTGAATCTTTCTCTTAGGGTTAATACCCTTTAAATTTTCCTTGAAAATCATTTCAAAATGATTTAACCTTTTAAATCATGCATATACGAGGAATATATATCTTTACCTTTACTTTTTTGCTATGTTATATATACTTTACACAAAATAATGTTGATGAGATTTAACAATGATTAGCTATCCTTTAAAAATAAGCTATAGTCCTTTTTAACTTGAAAACACTTAGGCTATTCTACTTATTTAATATATTCAATTGGTTTGTTTAAAACCTTTAAACAACCCATTCGAAACCGTTGAAGGTAATCCTTTGAAACCAAGTAAAACCATTTATTTAATCTAGGCCAAAAGGCTAAATCTTTCCTTTCGAAACCATTGAAAGTCACTCGTTCGAAACCAATAAAAGTCTTTTCTTCGAAAGCTTTAAAATATTTAGACATCCCTCTTTAAAAAGTTGAAGTATTGCCTTTCGAAGACATTGGAAAAAACCTTTTCCTTCAACCCTTTTGAAACCCTACAGAACCACCCCTTTTGAAACCATTCATTAAGACCTTTCAAAATAGTCAAAACTCAATCCTTTCGAAAGCACTTTGGGTTCAATTTAAAACATGTGGAAACCTTTCGAAACCATTCAAAAATCTACGCCTTCGAAGCCTTTGAAAACCGTTTCGGTCGAAACCCTTTAGAGTGGAAAGCATCTGTTTTGAAACCTTTTAAAACTATCTCCTTTGAAACCTTTTGGGTTTTACTTCAATCATAGAAAAAGATATTTAAACCATTTAACTCGAAAACATCTATTTCGAAACCATTTTTTTAAGTAAAGAAGTGATAGTGTCAAAACCATCTCTTCGAAAGCATTGGAGAAGTGGCCAGGTTTTTAGAAAATAGAACAACCTTTTCGAAACCATCTGGGTCGAAACATAGGAAGCGACAGCTAAAGGCTTTGACTCTGTCGAAAGCAGTCATTTAAAACAAAAGCGTAACCCAGTCTAAACCATTCTTTTGAAACTATTTGACCTAGTCGAGAGCTAACCAATTTTAAAACATCTTAGTCAAAAGCAAGTAGGTGCATTTTCCTTTAAAACCAAAATAATGCCTTAACCCCTTCAGAACCAGTGGTTTCGAATCCATACCTTTCGCCTACGTTTAATTCATTATGTAACAGTTTACTTGTACCATGTGCATTGGTTTCGACTATGTTGAAAGTGAATCTAAGGAGGTGGAACATGGTGCCGAAAGCATCGAAACAGTGTAAAACCTTTTTATTTGTCCTTTTAAACTATTCTTTTGTACCTAACCTGCTTTGTTTGTCTAAATCTAATTGGCTGCTATTGAACTTTTTCAAAAGTGCTGCCAATTTCCAGAATCAACAAATTAGAATTTATTTACAAAAAGTCTCTTATCCTTTTATAAATTTATAAAATATTTAAGTCCCATATCTTAAATTATTTTATATATCCATCAAAATACTTAGGAAAATTCTAAAAAGTTCTAGAAAATCTATTTTAATATGTTTTCCAACATATAAAAATTTCAGAGCCAAACCTTTTGTTATTTAACCATAAATAATTTATAAACTAAATTAACATTTTCTTTACTAGAAAATTTATATAAAATCCACATAAATTCAGAAAATTCTAAAAATTGAAACCCATCTCTGAAATATCATTTATGATCTTCATAAAAATTCGCAAGGCATTTGGATGTCTTTTAGTACGGTTTTTAACTTAAAACATATCATAAATTCAATATGAATAACCATAATTCATCAACAAGTATATATAATCATTCTATCATTCAATAACATGGAAAATTAATGAAAAATATTCGAATTCATCTTAAAACCATAAACACAACAAATATAAGATGTAAACATTATTCACCTTCGCTTTAGAGATTAATGAAATTGAGATATGAATAGATTTGATTTGCTTAAGCTTCTTCTTGGCTTTTCTTCCTCTTACTTTTGTTAATGGTGGCTGGCCTTTTGTTTGAAACTTTTGTGAATATGAAATGAATGTGTAGTATAATGCACAGCCTAAGGGAATTGATATAGGAATGGCCTCTTTCCTATTTTACCCCTCCTCTATTTCATGTTATACTCTTCTTTTAATTAATTGTTAAATGGCATGGCTACCCCTAACTGAAATCAAATCTTAAGCCCTTAATCAAAGCATTATTTTATTTAATTTAACTTATTAAATATCATAAATAATGTTACCAAAAATCTAGGGTGTTACACATATATTATATATCATATCAAAATTACAGGTATACATTACAAGAGATCTTTGTGCTAAGATATTAAGAATCGAAGCCAAACAAAGATTTATGGACTATGCTATAATTAGTAAGGTTATACTAGTGTATTAAGAGTTTTTGATAAACATTTTAAGGTCTCCTTGAGTATATAATGCAAACACGAATTCATGTACATAAAACTTGCTCTAAAAATAATCAAAGTTGGCATTAAAATCTTTCATAATTTGAAAATTCCATCCACGGACGTTTGTCAATTGTTTTGGGAATTTAATTCCTGAAGCCATAGATGTTTGTCATCTATTAATTGGTATAATATGAAAGGATGCTTCATTTTACATTAAATAGTATCATTTTTCTTCAAAAATTGCAGCCATTAAATTGAATAGACTTTATCTAAAGTAACAACTCCTCATCTGCATCTCTTTAATCCTATAAATACTTCAATGATTGAGATATGCATATTAATAATGAACTGTTCTTTTAATTTCTTATTGTTCTCTATTTACATATTTGTGCAGCTCTTGCTTACATATTCTCAATCTATCATAAATAAAATATCATTTTGGTTAAACCACTTCCTACAAGTCAAAGAATTTACATTAACATACTCAAGGAGATCATAGGAAGGTTTGTACTATTTGTCAAAGTCCATATTATTTGGAACACAAGATTGTCAGGGAAATACTTTTTATTGGCCCATTCCTCCAAGCGCAATAAGGGTTATTTGGTTAAAGGGAATACCAAAGGTGAGCTACGGGACTGGATGTAGGATGGAAGGTCCGAACTAGTGCAAAATCGATTGTGTTGTCTACTATTTTATTTCTGCTGCATGTACATTGTTTACAACTGTTGGCCATCTTTGATCCTTTGTATAGCGTTTAGTAACTAGATGGATTACTTATGATCCATGTAGATTGGGCCCTACAACTAGAAATTTCTATGATAGGTACAACACACCCTAGAGAGAGTACCTGCAAAGTTTTATCTGGTTTCGTTCAGTTTTGAGCTCATTATGGATGATTCTCTTTCGAATTGGGCCAGTTTGATCCACCAGGTCCGACCCATGAGGATTGGGCCCCATGACCTATGATCCACAAATGAGTCTCTCCTACTCATCTACATTACATGTGTGAAGTTTCGCGTGATTTGGTTGAGTATTGAGTGAGTTATGGACAATTCTTCTAGACCAGATGACCCGTGAAGATGGATGATCAAAACAACTCCAAACAACTTGATATTTTGACAAGACACTTAAATAGAAGATAGGAAGACAATCAAATTAATGTCACTAAAAAATAAGCTAAGTGTACAAATATCTAGCAATCCATCCTATGGATAGTTAGCGATCCATCCTTTATGGATAGCTAGCGTTTCATCAAGATAGGTTAGATCTCCCTTAAACTTTCCAAGATCCTTCATAGCACTAAGTTAAACCTTTGATAGAAAAATATGCTAAGCTGATTGATAGCTAGCGATCCATCTCCTATGCATAGTTAGCGATCCATAGAAATGACTTAGATTGATTTGAGATTTTCGGTGATGACTTGTCATAATAACTGGACTCTTCTACACTTGGACTTCTAGACCAATACTCACTGGATTCCCTTATGAATACTCACCTACATGCAACTAGATATGGATCTTTTTTCTAGAGAGAGTTGCCATTACTCTACTGAATTCCTTCACTTCTTCAACTTTCATCTCCCTTACAATAGTCATCAAGGGGGTTGCATTTGAGACTTATTCTAAATCATTGTAACTTAGCTCTAAGGACTAACTAGCTGACATCTTGAGAGATTCAACTAGTATAATCATAATAAAGATTGATTAAAGTAGACGTAGGACAGAGATAGCTGAACCACTATAAAAATTCTATTTCTTTTTTTATTTCTACTTTTTATTTGTTGTTTATTCGAGATTTATGCTGCCGATTATCTACACCGGTGCATTCACACTTGATCTAGGGTGTTGATCCATTTTTTAGGTTAACAAAAGCTAATAAGTCAATGAAGAAAAAGTTGAATTATTTTATCCATTCTAAAGTGTACAGATACAACACTAATCCTTAAATATACATTATTATAAATTTTGGATGCTCGTATTATAGTTCGCAAGTGTCACTTTTGAAGAACATACACTTACACACATGCACAATTACTTAAAGGGTAACATGTGGTTGAAATAAGAAGGATTTGTGGTATAGCAAAAATAAGGTGTAGCTGATCTTAGTCCATTTATATAATGATTCCTCATACTCATTATTATCTTTCTCACATCGTCTATTCAATTGATAAAATATTGTTGCCTTATTTAAAACATATGTCAGGAAAACCCAGCGGAAAAAAGAATATGAATAAGAAAATAAAGTGTAACAATTAAAAATCATAAGTAACATATTTTGAAACATTATTCTATAATAAACACTTTATAACTTCTATATCAATACATTGCTTTGTTAAAACTTTACTGAGAAAAACTTAATGAGAAAAATCTGAATCAGTTAAAAATAATACATTATAACATATTTTATGATGTCATTTCATCAAAATAAGTTTAATATTCTTAGATCAAGATAATACCTCTTTAAAATCTTACTAATAAAATCTAATAGGAAAAATCTTAGTTAAGGAATGAATGTATATTATATCATACATTAGTATGCTTCTCCTGTTTTAACATTTTTTTGTTTAATTCAAATACGTCTCTCAATAATTCAAACTAATGAAGGATACTCTTAGAGCAATAAATATATAACTAGTAAAAAGAGTAAAAGCGAAAGAAAACAATACTTAGCTCCCATCCTTTAGACATTCACTATTTATTAATAATTGCGTCATTTAGTCCTTATTTGGGAAAACCCTATCCGAGAAAATCAAAGTGAAGGAAAAGAGTACAACATTACAAGATGATATCTAATGAACATCAACTACTTTACATGCATTTTCATGCTTCAAGCATGTTTTCCCACTTAAAAAATCCTAAAGATATATTCAACTCCTTCATCTTATCCTATGCTACCATTCTTAAATACATACGATATATGGCATGCATGTATGTATATTTGTGTGTGATATGATCAGTTTCTGAAACAATGATCTCTCCAAAATTTATTTGCGTCTTATGCAATTTGTATGCTACTAGTATTGATTTATAAAACACTTCATGCCCTTTCACTTTGGTGCTTCAAACTAGTTTCGCATAGAATTATTTATTACACGTGAATCAAGATTTTCATTGCAACAATACTTAAGATCATATTGCGGATTATGTGCATAAGTGTCTTATTCGAACTCATATGGTAATTTAAATGACTTTCTTTAAACACCACCATAATGCTTTAGAAACATATTTTTTATTAAGCATTATTAAAATTTATTGTGGCAAAATGCCTAAGGTGTTTTCATCTTTTGAAAACCTACATGTTTAAACGATCAGTTAACACATACGCTTTTGGTGCTTTAAGTTAAGGTTACCACTTCTAACAGTTATGTACACTCTTCATGAACTTATATACTTTTATCATTTGGTATGACTTAACCAATACTTATACTTGTTGAACATTTCAAGTAATTTGATTATTGCACTTTGATCATTTCAGAATAGTGGTGCTTCAAGCACTTAATAATCTTGAGGCACAATTTGTGCTTAGGTAATCGAGTGTGCTTTCCACTTTATATGCTTATAAGAGCATTCCCAACCATGTGTTGGTTGGGATGCCACTGACCCTCAATAGGTGGTCGGTTGTCCAATTTTGGGTTGCTTTGGCAACCCAATTTTTTTTCCAAAGCAACCTAAAAGTTTACCGCCTTTGCCATCTATAATAAAGCCAGCTAAGCTTAGCCGGCTTTATTTTAGCCGGTTAAGGCGCATTGTGACAACGGTCATAAAAATGACCGCTGCCACTTAGCCGCCTTTAATATAACGCTGGCTAAGTGGCAAAAGTCATGTTTATGGTGTTTGCCGTTCCTCCCCATTCTTCCGCAATATAATTTACTAATTACAACATTTTAGTTACACCATTTTTTCTACATATCCTAATCTCTTTAATCAATTATCTATAAATAATTTCATAAATGTCAAAAATTCAAAAAGAAAAGTGTTAAAAATCTCTATATCCCAATTTTCTATTATAGCTCAGACCCGATTTTCAGAATCCAACTAAATTAAATCATGATACGTTTAACTCTCAACATAGTCAAAGTCAATATTATTCTCAAAATTATCAACAACAAAATCAATATTCAAATTTTGGTTTTGCCTAACAAGCTTCAAATTCGTATCATCCTTAACAAAATTGGAATTTCTACCATTCCCAACAAAATTCAAACCATTACCAAAATTCTCAAAATTCAAGTTATTCACAGAATACCTCATTTCAACAAAACTATAACTATGATCAAAAATACATGTCTCCCAATAGCTAACAACGGTCTATGTTGCCTTGCCATTCTCAAAATTTGTTAAGAAATCTGAATGATTAATTTGGAGACAACAGTTGGGGAAACAAAGAAATGCAATTTGAGGACGATGAAACTGCCGAAGAAGAAGATGTTTGTAGAAATCCTAATTTGTCTTCCACTCAATCGAGGGGAAATAAATCATCTTGAATCAATATTATTGAATCTCTTAATGCAGAAAATGAAACGCCACCACCGAATGCCCCAAAAGATACGAAAATGCTGCCAGATGAGCAAGCTGAATTAGCATTCTGTTGGGTTGAATGTTCTAAAAGCAATAAGAAAGTTATGAGCTAATGCAAAAGTTCTTTTGGATTTCTACGTGCAATTTCTTCAACTGTCTATGTCCAAACAATCTTCCAAGAATTATTGATACTTTGAAGCACTCATGGAAAAGAATAAATGCCGCTTGTCAATGTCGGAAAGAAATAATAGCCAGTTTGCATGCAAGACAACGAAGTGGAGGCAAACGACATGGATTTGGCAACGATCTTAAATTTTTAGTTCAAATTATCCAGTTTTGTATTTTATTCTTTTAATAGTATTCTATAACTTAATCAAGCAAATGCATCATATATAGCTGAACACAATAATCAACCATTCAACCTGTAGCATTGCTATGACATTCTCTCAACGAAGGAAAAATGGAATTGAGTGCGACAAGAACACTCGGTATTATGCTTTCTTTCTAGAAAGATGAGCGATAAATCTAGTCCTTCTAGTCCTAATGCACATAAAGACACCCATTCACCACTAGTACATGTGGTGGGCCTTTGGAAAAGTCCAAGTGGAAGAAAAAAACTGTCACCGATTACAATGCACATTATGAACATATTGTTAAGCGTATTGTGGTCGCTGAAGATGCAAATAAATTATACATGGAAGCAAAAGAAGCAAAGATACTTGAGGGGGTAAAGGAGAACAATGGCATCATGATGAAAGAAAACAGTTAAGAATTGACAAGTTAGAGTTAAAAAACAAGAATTAGCTCAACAACAAAGAGCTCATGATATGCCTCTTTTAAGTTGCAACCTAAATGAACTCAATCCAGTGCAAAGGTTATTTATGGAGAAGCAAATTGAGAAATACCATAGATGTCATGGGGGTTTGTAGGAAACTAGGTTCGTACTATGTATCTTATTATTGCATCTTGTATTTGTTAGGTTAGTATTAGTTTTATTGTCATTGTTAGTGTTATTGCTTTTGTGATTGTTTCTGTTTTAGTTTTAGTTATTGTTAATGCTACTATTATTGCCATTGTTGTTGCTATTGCTATTAATATTGCTGTTACCATTGTTATTGTTTATTATCATTCTTGTATTATCATTCTCACTGTTGCTATTATTATTAACACGTCAACAACAAATTAGTACAATAGGTATTAAATATTCAAATACAAACATTATTACAACATGTCAACAATAACTAAGTACAACAGATATTAAAAATTCAAATACAAACACTATTACAACACATCAACAAGAACAGGTCAACAAAAACTTATTACAGTAGATATTAAAATTTCAAATGCAAACATTACATTAACACGTCGATAAAAACATGCCAAAAACATCTTAGGATGATAAATAGGTGAAACATACTAGAGAAAAAGATGACGTAGTTAATCCAAGCATAACTTTTACTAATGGTTCCTATATGTTCCTAATAGCATTCCACTAGTACTTCTCTTAGATCAAGATGAGCTTGTGGATCTCGAATGTCTTTGATTCTTTGCATGTATTTGGCAAATATATTTAGGTCTTTTTAAGTTTTTTTTAAATGCCACAACAATGTCGGGATAATTTCTTAGTTGAAGCTCATATCCACCATACTCTTCTTTGACAATCATATTATGTAAAATAATACGACAGTATGTGGCATCAGATACTACCGCCATATCGTGATAGTATACCTCTTTTCTTAATATATGAAACCTATCTTGAAACACTTCAATTGCTTGTTTGACATCTTTTCTCAATCTCTCTTGGTCTTTGGTGAATTTAGCTTTTTTGCGTTATTTGATCTTTTGTATGCTTGCACAAGTGCTTTCCATTTTGGATAAATTCCATACACAAGGTAATAATCCATTGAATGATCTTTTTCTCCTATTTTGTAGTTACATGGAGGTGCTACATCGTTGCATAAATCATTAACTAAATATGACTACCGCTGAACATTAATATCATTCAGTGAACTTGGTGCTCTAAAAAAGCATGCCACATATACAAATCGAACGAAGCAACAACTTCCAATACCAGAGTTTCCTTTTTGCAGTGTCTTGTGTATTGGCCTTATAATGCAACCATATAGATTTTCCACCTCAAATGCATATAATCTACGCTACCTAACATACTTGGAAATCCACATTGAGCTCCTATGGCTAATAATCTGTCAACGTCGTAAGGGGTTGGGGACCGAAGATATTCTTCCTCAAATTGTAAAACAATGGCTTTGTGAAAAAATTCATACATAAGATGCTATTAAGTCTCCAATCCGCATTTTTCCATCTTGAAAATCACTAGAAGTTTCGTATAATATCATGCGAAGTGCAACCGTAACCTTTTGTGGTGGATAAATTCCTAGTTTGTTGATTCCATTTATTTTGTGGGTGAAAAAGATGTTTGTTTCGGTTAACTTGTCAATAACCTGATTAAAGACAGTCTTTGACGTACTAAATCTTCATCAAAAATCTACATCCCCATAAATGGGATTTTCTGCAAAATAATCCATGATCAGTTGATTATGACTACCAACATAGTCTCTCCCTTGACATAAGTCTTTCCTTCCAGCAACACTACCACCTTAGGTTGAAGAAAAGTTTTCATAATTATCATGGGCCATTAAATCCATCACTTTGGTAGCAAACATTCTATGTTGATTAAAATTGTCCAAAGATGATGACGATGACAAAGACGAGGATGAGAAGAACCACCATCTTTTTAGGTTACTAATTTAATATAACTAGAAGAATGGTGATGATGAGTTTAGAAGATCGAACGAGTATGTTATTAGAATCTTTTGGTTCTATTTATAAGCTCTTTTTGTTCAATGGAGATAGCATCTATTGAGCAATACCGTATAATGCAAATGGACAAAAGATGGAACAACAATGATAGAAAATAGAAGTGAAAATAACAGAACAAAAACTTATTCGTCCATCATCATTTTTCCTTCTATTAGTACAATAATGGGATATGAACCTTCTTGGATACCCCATCACGTGCTTGTATTAGTGGAGACAGAATGGCACAATGTCAGGTCATATTGGACACTGTAGCCATGTTGCACTACTTTCCACGAATGCCAACATTGTTAGTGGAGACAAAATGTCATAGTGCCCTGTCATATCAGACACTGCAGCCATGTTGCACTGCTTTCCACCTATGTCAGCATTATTAGTGGAGATAGAATGTCACAATGTCTGGTCATATCAGATACTGTAGCACGTTGCATGCTTTCGAGAATGCCAGCTTTGTTAATGTAATATGCTATATATAGTGTATTGCTTGCCATACTTCTCATCATTCATATCATTGCAGTAGTACATATAAATGGTGGATTACAATCATATTTCTTTGCCCTCCTCATACTCTTGATGACATAATACCCCATCAAACACATCATCCCTTCAACCACCAACCGAGTGGTATATTGAAATGGAGGAAAGACACAATGCTGATCTAAGAAAGTATGAGATAGATTTCAAGTGCGCATGTAGTAGGAGGATGGTAGATTTCAAAGAGCAGAGCGACGTAGCCATAACAAGAGAAGACAAAGAAGGAATGGGATATGTCACTAAGTACCTCACATAGAGGAAGAGGTTAAATCTAGAAAAATCTACTGTAACTGTGGGGTGTTTGTTCTGTATTCTATCATAAGAAATGGAACTAACATTGACTGATGCCATTATAGATGTCATAATTTTGCTAGTGGTTATGAACTTTGGCAATGGCTTGATGATCCTCTACCTCACCAAGAAGTTTTATATGCTACTAAACTTGAAGTACAAATTATAATACTTCAGAGGACATTGGGTTCAATTAACTTATCAGGTGGCCAAAGGTAGTATTTTTAATCGTTAGTTGTCATGTTTATTGTCTAGTTTGTTTCCTACAATGTTGTCTTGTTTTATTGTTTGTTGTCTTATTTCACAGTAAGCTAGGTCTTTCTTGCAATGGTTTAATTAAGTAAGCTTGTAATGTTGTTCTAATCTTAAGTGCGTACTTGTATTTGAAAACACAGACATAACTTGAATTTAAAAGTACATAGAACTTACTGAATGTACAGAGAACTTGCTGAAGGTAACTAAATCAAAAAAATTACTTAACTAACCCAAAAATCTTTCAAATTGTCTAACATATCTAACCTAGAGACCATATGCACTATTTCCAACATAATCAATGTGATATTCCCATAAATATCGTGAATCAAACACAGCTCATATTAACTGAAATAGGTCATCTTCCTCCACTATATTTATTACTTTTGTATCTTCGACAAGTTCTAGTAAAAGTGATATAAGTACTTCGAGTTTCTAGAATCCTTCGAATTAACCTACAATCAGAATCATTATCAAATACTTCAGTTAGAGTAACCCAAAAATCTTGCTCAACTCCTCTTCCATGTGTCTATGGTCGGTTTCTATGTGTGCTTTGGTTAGTACCAAATAATCTTGTAGAATCCAACTTTCATTTGCCAATGAAGATTAATGAAGATTTTGTGAACTTTCAATACAAAACATTCATTCAAATAGAAAGTTCTTGATTCACATCTTATAAATCAAGTGCCATCTGAACGACACATGGCAAGCATCTGCGAACTTGAATAGAAACAAACACAAGCGTGTTTGTTCCTTCATAAAATGAAGTACAGATTCTTAAACAAAATATGAAATCCAAATTCTAATACTGATACTAGATATGAAATACAAATACAAACACTGACATGAGTTATGAAACACAAACCCTGATAATACATAGATAGTAAATCTCAAACACTAATAATACACCGATAGTACATACAAACACTAGTAATACATTAATAGTAAATCTCAAACATTGATAGTAAATCTCAAACATTGATAATACACTGATAGTAAATCCCAGCCACTAATAATACGCTGATAGTAAATACAACCACTTACAATACACTGATAGTTGATTTCGAACATTGATAATACACTGATAGTAAATACAAACACTGACATAGGAAAAAGAGATAATCTACAGCTCATCAAACTTATACTCATTATCCTAAACACCAACTGCTTCATCAGCATCACCTACCCTAGATGTAGAGTGGTATCGTTGCTTGTTACCAGAAATAAACTCGTTAATATGAGTAGTCAACTCATCTATGCTCTATTGATGCTCGACGTCTGTGGCCTGGCATAGTCCCATCTTCATTTGAAACAAATCCTTATATGAATATGTAGCTGGATCTAGATACTCGAAAATCTCAAGCATAGGAATATCAATATATCTAGCAACTCCCGATGTCGTAGATATACCAACTTTCTAACCAAAATCTACTGACTAGGAAGGATGTGGAGTAGGATATACATGAGTGCTTTATGTAATCTCCTGTAAATCTGGTGGGGGAGGGGGGTAAACACCACTCCAGATGCCTAACGGTCCTAGTAAGTCAATAGCTCCAACGTGTACAAACCTGGCCATATGTGGTGGACTGTAAAACCAATGCCAAAATGGTGCATAATCTAAATCAGTGTTGATGAAGTAATGAGCCAGCCACCACTCATCTGCATGCGCCTGTAAAGCAGCGCTAGGATACACCTTTCAAAAAGGTGTATCTAGGTATGGATTGTCACGAACATAATCACCGTCCAAGGTCTGTCTCCAACGACGCTCACCAAGGAACCAATAACAACCACCAGTAGAGGGAAATGATATTAATGGAAAATGTATAGAAAATAGGAATTCTTAGTTTATCTCATTCTCATCGGTCATAAAGGGAGAACCTTTATGCGGATGCTACACAGTACTCTCTCATGTAGTCCGTAACTCAATCTGAATTAGGGCCACAGCATAAATATGTCATGCGTCATCTCCTTACACCATTCTACAGTTCTCATAAGCCTAAGCTCTCACTTAGGGGAAGAATAGGGGTAGTGAGGAGTCTAACATAGGGTAAGTCAAATTGCAAAAGTATTTATAGTAACAATATTGCAAAATCTCCTAAAACCCTATAATCGACGTAAATCTAGACCAAACAATGCACTGATGATCCAAAGAGCGATACAAATAAGCTAATATAGAAGTCTCTTAATCATATCTAGTCGAAGTATCAAATGATAACTCTACAACAACTGCAATATGTCCATCCGGCTACATTTTTGATGGATTTGAAAAGTATATGTTTCCCATCACATGCAGACCAAATAGTCAAGCAATCTCTAAATCATTTTTAATCTATAATTATGTATCAATTCAGTGATTGCTTGTCTACTGTAACTACATCTAATCTACAGCCCGGATGACACTCCATCTTCTAAGTCAAGATGAGGGAGTGCACTAGCTAAACAACCAAATTGCTAGCACTCCTTGTCATAAGGTAAGCTCTCCCCACGTCCGAAGCTTAAACCGGCAAGAATAGTAAAGTCTAAAAGGGACAAACTAACTCTTCAAAACTGAAGTTATATGTATGAATGGTCTTCCACCAACATGCAGCTAAAGCACCATATAACCGAACATCCGCATTTAATAGATTTTCAATACCTATTAAAGAAATTTATGGTTATTGGAAATACTAAAAACATTAAAAAATGAGGAGTATTTAAGTAAATATGTACTCAAAGAAAACCTCTAATCCTATATCTTGAAGAAAAGTGTGAATAATTCATCGGTATCAACTGCTCGAATAGATCTATAAAGGTGGATTACACTAGACCAAGAGCAAAGGGTGCGCTTACGATGAACCTAATTTTTAATAGGATGCATATTCATTTTATATTCTACTATTTAACTAAAAGTAAAATTTTAAAGTAGATGTCTTACAGAATCTTTAACGCACATGCTGACGTGTACTTCGTCGATGGGATGTATATGAAAATTGATTAAATCCTTATTGGCTCTAAAATTTTGATCGATATGGGATTCCAGAACTACATCTCTCGTATTTCTCGCTATGCTTCTTCGCCTAACAATGGTGCTTCGCCGACCTCCTGTACCATCGATTGGGGTGTTTTCTTCTTCACTCGGAATATTTCCACCGCTGCTACTACCACTGCCTCGGATCACTATTCATATATTATTTTTTTACTTCTTTTTTTAATTTTTTGGTTTGATCTTGGTTGAGAAGAATGGGGGTGGAGGAAGTGGGTTGTTGTGATGGAAATAGGGTAGCTGGCTTATTTATAGTCGACTACTCAGTGTACATTTAGCCGACTTTTATTTAAACCGGCTAAGGGTACGCTATGGATTGCAATCCATAGCCTCTCGTGGATTGCAATCCAACGTATGTGGTTTGCGATCTACAGCTAAGTGTCTTAGCTAGCTAAATAAAGCTAACTAAGAATAAGCACAAAGTCCGTGTTGAGGCTTTGTCTTCGACTGGGGAGGGAGTGGGGGTTGAAAATGCAAAATTGACCCGCTCTAATTACTTTGTAGAATACTTTTCTATATTTCTCATTTCTTAATATGAAATTCATGATGGCCAATCATGTTTTTCTCTACATTCAAGATCATCGTTTTTATTTATATTATTAAATGTTATATTATTTACAAATTTTTTATCGATGGTTGATTTATGTCAATTATAGCCATAATAAATCGAGATCTCAATGTTATAATTTTTAGGTAACTAAACCATTTTTAGGATTATTGTAATAACCTGCCATCTACGAAGCCTCAGTTCACACATAAAAGGATGACGGGATCATAGGCTCAAAATGACAAATCCTTTGAATTAAAATCTAAAATAGGTAACAAAGCCATCTATAATATTCTACACTTTCTGAAACTTACAATGGAATGAATAAAATATAATTATGATTAATAATACAATAACAGACAAATAAGCCAAAGTAATATCAAATAAACTCTAAACATAACATCTTTATTATTATCATTGACAAGTAGTCTAATGTTTGATAATAAATAATATAAATAGTAGATAGCTGATAAATAAAGAAATGCGTGTCTTCATCACACCATCAAGCCTCCAAGTCACACCAGTCCTTTCTATCGACCGATTAGAGTATATCTAAAAAGAAGAAAATGATAGATGGGGTCATACATACATTTGATGAGTGGAACACATCATACAAGTGTATAATATTATATAATAAACTAATAAATAAAACTTATGTCTAAAAACCGTACCTTAACATGTGTCACCTACACCCAATAAGTCAGCTTAACATAATATAATACTATAGTGACATGGGTTCACTAAAATTTATTCCGTACCTAGTCACATTCCCACAAATGACCTAAAAATCTCAACCTGCTATCGTTAAACCATATACAAAGTACTTGGCTTCTCTAGCCATGTCGTGGTGTCAAATCGAATGTTGAGGATTCAGCTCTTCGTACAATCATGTATTGAGGACTCGACCCCTCGAACTATCATGTATTGAGAACTCAGCTCCCCGGACTATGGTATATTGAGGATTTGGCTCCTCAGGCTATGGTATATTAATGGTTCAGCTCCTCAGACTATCGTATATCGAGGACTCAACTCCTCAGACTTTCGTATATTGAGGACTCGGCTCCTTGGACTATCGCATCGCCAAATACAAACCATATACAATGAACTTGCCCAACTAATAAAAGTTTCTAAACTATCTCAAAGCACAACAAAAAAATATAAATAAACATTCCTTATCTCACCATGATCTCGATGCAATGAATCGTACGTGAAACAAAGGTCGTATGTGAAAGTTATAACCGATTGAATTTAAGGGGCAACATTGAAATTTATAATTTAATTATTATTAGTATTATTATTTTAAAAATCTACTACCAATGTTCGTCTTCATCGCCTCACACGAACTACCCAATACCACATCATTAATTTCCAATTTATTAATATATATATATGTATGCATATAACCAAACAACCATCAATCATGTGATGATATACCGATATATATCATCATCTATCTATCTAAACGGTATATGATATATTAATTGGATATAAAATCATAATTACAAATAAAAAACTTAACCATTACCTATAACGACCCAGAATTTTGGGTCGCTAGATTTGAACATTTAATTCATTTTAAATGTTGAATATGTATTATAATTTGAATTTTAAAATAAAGGACTTTGGTTAAATTAATAAAATTGGTTAAAATTTCAAGTACGGAAATTTAATTGAAATTTGAATAATAATAATCTAATATTGGAATTGGAATGATTGGTGGTTCTTGGTGTAAATAGATATAAAAGATTCTAAAATTTATTTTGAGTCTATTTGGGTTTGAATTATAATGTGGGTCTATTGGATGGAATTAAAAGTCGATAGGTTGAATTTGGAATTTTATATTAATTTAATAATGAAATTTAATAATATAATAATGCAAATAATTAGATTTTGGTTCGAAATGAATCAGAATGATTTCTAATGTGAATTTAAATTTTATACGAGTTATAATAGAGTTAATAAGATTTTAAAAGTGAAGTTTCAAGTGATTTCGATGATTTTGAAGATCGCTCGAATTTATCGACGAGTGAAAATAGCCTTCCGGGGCACAGTCTCGGAATTTGACGAAACCAGTTCCATTGGATCCGTAATAGTTAGTTATCATGGGATTTCCATTTTCGTAGAAATCAGAGTTGTCGACCCCGGCAGCTTATAACACATAGAAAATACTTTAATCGATTTAATTTAAAGTTGACTGTTTATTTCCATAACTCGCGCATACGATTGAATTAGCTTCCGAAACACATTCCATTATGCTCAGAACGTAGGTAAAACCTTAGGAACGCCTGGTGGCACGTGAGATTTGGAGTTCGTTTGTAATGGCTTGTTAAAGTTGGAGATAATATTAAAATATTATAAATAAACATTTATATAAACGCGATTTTGACCTAAACCCTAGCATTGTTCGGCTGCCGTCTTCACTCTTTTAATAGCCGAAAACGATTACTCTTCTCCCTCAATTATCAATCAATCCACGCATTAATTTGAAATGCTCCTAACTGGAGAAGGGAAGAGAACCTCGAGATCTAAGCATCCAAAGGTTATGATCGGAAATTGAGCTCCGGTTTGTCGGCAAATCACGATGGAAGGGCATGCGGTCATGCTCGATTTCGAGCAGTAGAGATGACCGAGTTTCGCCATATCTAGGCCGAAGGAGGAGGGGGGATGGCGCACGCCCTGGTGTCGGTGGATTGGGTTCGTCGGCGTCGTGGTGACCGCAGTAGTAAACCCTAGTCGGCGACAAATGGGTTCTTAAACCTTGGGTATGTGCAAACGAAGAAGAGGAGTACCTCGGCTGTGATTTCTTCTTTGTGGGGCCAGATTTATGTTTGGTAATTAATAATTAAAGGAAAGTAAATTGTTTATAAATTTTTTATTCAAATGTTTAAAACCCATATCTTATGCATACATTATCAGAATTCGACGAAACTGGTGACGCCGGAATCGCAGCGACGAGTACTAGTGGAGCAATTCTAGAATCGTTCTGAGCAAGTAAAAATTTAGGTTAAATCAAACACCGCTCAATTTAATTTAAATTTGAACGCTTGTTGAAAATCCAAGTTGATTTTAACTCACTCACATCTGAAATACTGGTTAATTTAAATAGTCAATAATTGAATGATTGCTTGATTGGTTGAGTATGATAATTATTATCAAATTGAATCGATATATATAGTTGTGCTAATATCTGTGGATGCAGGGAAAACAGGTTGGAGGGATCCAACTGGATCCCTCATAAATAGAGATTAATTTATATTCTATGATATATCTTATTTATTATTCTGTGATAATTTGTTTAGATCTTGTTGTGCTGCGTTTTATTTATATGCTGTGATGAATTAAATTGAAATTTAAATTGTATTGTGCTGTGATTAGGTGAATACAACCTGAAATTTTTAAATATAAATAGATGAATTGGGTTTAAAGGATATAAAAGAAATTCCTAAGTAAAGAATTTAAAAGGAATTAAATTCAAGAAAATTTGTTGATAATTTGAAATGTTTGAAAATATGATCTATAAACGAAATGTGAATTGTTTATAAGAATAGCGAGATTTATTTTTAAAGAATGGGAGGTGTGTTTTTTCCTAGAAATTTTATTTTATTTTTAAGAAAGCTTTCAAATTATAAATTTGTAGTTTAAATATGTTTAGAATATTTTTAGAAAGAAATATTATTTTAAAATGTTTTTAAGTGAAAGCAAATATTTGATTAAGTAATTATGGTATTTAATTATTTAAAAAAGTAAAGCAGTATTAAGTTTTCAAAAGGAAATTATAACATAAATATTTAATTTAATAACTTGTTTTAAAAGTTAAATTTGATTTAAAATACTTAGGAAACCTCTATATCTTTCCTTAAGTGCTATTTTCAATTAAATAATTTCTAGAACTTATTTTAAATATTTTAAATGTATGTTTGAAAGTGATTTCCAGGAAATAGCAATATGTTTAAAAATAAAAGGATCTATTTTTAAATATGGAAAGGAATTTACGGGATGAATGTAAAATTTAATTGGGGTAAATCGTGTTGGATTGATAAAAGAATTCTTTGGATTATTATAAATGCAAGTAAATTTCCCTGAAAGCCAAGTATGTTTAAGTAGATTTCTAAGTAAAAGATAAAGGTTTTAAATTTTATTTCAAAAGAATGTTTTAAGAAAATTCTTATGTAGGTTGCAGAGTTTTCAAAAGTAATTATGTACTAAAGTAGTTATAGTAATAAATAGTTAAGGGACAATTGGCATTATATTTTTAAGAGAAATTATCAATATTTATGTCTGTAAAATGGTTATATTTTAAAAGCAATTAATCAAAGTTTTATTTGAAACTTGTATGTAATTTCATAGCTTTATTTTAAATTTTAGCATGACTTAACTTTATTTTAAAGATAATAGTTTATATTTTAATAAGCAGTTTTATTCAAGATATTTCCAAAGGGTATATATATTTTAAATCAATATGTAGGAAGTTTTAATATGAATGTTTGATGTATTTTCAAGATAAAGTATTTAAATTATTTTAAAACTTAAATATTGGTACTTGGATGTTTTCAGAGGAAGTAAGAATTAGAAATCTATTCCATGAGAAGAATTAGATTTGAAAGGTGTTTCAAAGGGATTTTGAAAATGGAATTATATCTCGTAAAGATATTTTTGAGGAAAATAAATAATGTGGGAATTATTTATTGTGTGATGGATGTTTATGAATATAAATTGATAGTTAAATCATCGACTATCAATATTGGACAAATGCATTGATCGTTTCGAAGAGACCGGGATCGAGATTTATTTCTCGAAAACCACTTCGATCCAGTTTGTACGTTTCGTGGGAAAAACGAGTTCGGAGTCGAAGATGGAGCAGTGAAGTGCAAGGGCTAGTCGCTACTAATCCTGAGGATATTTTCAAAATGGATGTAGTAGGGGTAGTGCCTTCGGTTCCATCGAACCCAAGACGGACTTGTATGGACGAATGCTTTCGAAACATCGTCAGGTGGGCGATGGGCATTCTAAGTGAAACGTTCTAAAAGGTAACACTTAGCCTCAAGCCTCATCAACTGGGAATGACTGAAAATCAAGGGATATGCAGCAAGGCTTGGTGGGCAGCGCCCATTTCCGGGTATGGTCATTCCTGTTTAGATGTCCCTTTTATTTCGGCTTAGTGGTGCGGTTGCTGATCCCAACCGCGGGGTGATCTTACTCGGGATTATCCAGTAAGGGATAATCCGAGCCTTGTGTTGCAGTGGATCGGACGTGGTCCTCGGTACACTGATGTAGACCAGGTACTGTGACAGGTGGTACCTAGTGTCTAGTCATTAGTTGGAAATCCATTCTCCCTACAAGCCTTTTACGAGTGTTGTTTGTATTACCCACTCTTTGGCTAGTAGCTCGAATTTAATAGATGTAACAATTTTGGCTATTTTATAAGTATTTGTATATAGACCCTATTATAATATCAGAGGATTTCTATAAAAAGTGATTTAGCTATCGTAAGGTAAAAACTCGACATGTTTATTTGTGGCATGGTCTTACGAGATGCTTTTTTTTTCAAAAGGATTTTTGAAACTTTAATAATCAATTTGGATGCATTATTATCAGCTGGTTTTCCAGACTAACTCAGGTGTTATTTCATTATAATGCTTGTGTCAGACCGAGTATTATATGTTCAGGACAGGATGCTTTGGAGCAGGAGAGGAGCTGGTGTCCGGGACGTATTATCCGTACTTGTATATTTATCCGCTGCTATGATTGTATGGAATTGTCTGACTGGTAATTGTTGTTGTTTTGTGATACTCTGATGGTACATTGTATAAAACAGAAATAGTTTTCATTTTGTGTAAAGATCTGATATTATATATTATATTTTATCCCGCTGCGACTGTGAGATTCTGATATTACCTAGTTTCTTTTTCTTCTATCTCTTCTTCTTTAACCCTAATGGTTCGTATTTCTGTTCCACTTGAGTTAATTGATGTAGAATAGTGTTGATTCAAGAGGTACGGATTTGCGGGTTGTTACATTACCAAAGCCAAATAGTAAACGTTGAAACGATAGGTACGAGCTCCGTTGAGTCGTATTCCAATCTTGAAGGTGCTAGCTTCAAATTGTTGAGCATCGACTATCATATAACTTTTAATTTATTTGATTTAAGCTTGGAAATGGTGGAGAGGAGGGGAATAATTTTTACCCAGCAAAGCTTAGGATAGAGGCTATAAAAAGTAGCTTTAGAATGAGGGTTCTAATTATTTTATAAGGGAGAGGCTAAAGAGATAAAGTAGTATCAAGATCCCTTTTCTTCTCCTACTAATTCTCTACCTTTTAAAATATCAAAACCAATGCTTATTGCCATCTTATGGTGCCCATTCTCTAATCTCATCATGGGTTAAATTCCCTTACCTCATGCAGGCTAAAAACCGATTTCAAGCCCAAACAAATTTTATCACATTTAAACCCAATTTAAATGCGTATCAATGTCGTATATCAATTAATATATTTATAACTATCATAACATATTTATTAATATTATTCAACTAATCAAAATTAATTTTTTATACCTATATTTCATAAATATTAATTAATTTATAACAATTGCAAAATAATTAAATTATATGATCAAAGGAATATATAATGTTTTGGTTGTGCAACCCTTTAGGTGTAAATTTGGTCTGGGGTAATATCAAACTATTTGAATATTAACGTTCACATATCACTTAATATGTGGTGTGACATTTTAGCCAAATTTATCCTTTACTTGGTGTAACGACCCACCTTTTTGGACGGTTTAAATTGACAACAAACTACACACGTCAACTCAATCCATTCAAACGGGAGGATTTTTAATGGGCTAAATACTAAAATAGTTGAAAAGAAGGAAAAAAAACATAGAATCTCGTAGTGGAATGACAAAATATAATAATCAAATAAACAGTTCATGAAGCTGTTCTACAAATGACATTTGATTACACTTTTACAATACAAATTAGTGTTATACATGCAACATAAATTAATAAATTATGCAGCGGAACACATGATGTAATATAATAATAAATAATAAATAGTAGACTCATCTCCATCTTCATTTCCAAAATAAAATGGTCTTCGATACATTGAAAATCTCAGACTGACCCGAGCGTAATGAAAAGGCAAAACACTCGAGTCGGGACTAAAATATCTTGTATAAATCAAACCAAAATAAGTAGAATAGAAATATTACTATAATGGCTTTGGAGATGTTACAGGATTTTCATCTCCTATCAAGTGTATAATGAGGATATAATTATTAAAAGATTTCAAATAATTTGATATACCAATCTTAATCATTTTAACTAAAATATATCCGAGGTTTAAATTCAAAACTTAAACCTTTCAATTAATTCAATTCCAGTAAATAATCCAAATTCAAGAAATTATATGGGTATATGTCATTTCAACCAGTATCCAAAACCTAAATTTCCAAATCAATGGAAACCGCACGGCTTATCATTTCAATCCATAGTGATAATAGAGATATATACAAAAATAAACATCCAATCATCCAAAATGTCAACCAATAACATCCAGCATCCAAATCAGCCAATAAATCACAACAATCAATTGATTATCATTATCGGGTGTTTAACTAGCAATTTGTATTCAATATTAATCAAATGACAATTAAATTCAATATAAATTCAATTTAACTTAAATGACAATCTAAAAATACCAAACAGCAATCAATAAATTTCTAGTCACATCATGAATTTAATTTGACTAACATAAGATAATTTAGTATTCGTGAGTTGGTCAAAACACTCACCTTTGATATTTAGAACGTAAAAATCCAAACAAAGATGTCATTTCCAATAGTCTCCATACTCTACCAAACCTATTTCATGTCGTTAGGAATTCCAATACGAGTCCGACGGAAGAAACTACGCATGTATCAGAGCTTGTATGTGGAAGATAACCAGGTTATAAGGATGTATTAAAAAAATACGTACACATTTAGTTATTAAAAGAAGAAACTTTAATAACTCACGTTTTCAAATTTAATGCACCCAAAACAAAGGCAAGAAGCAGAAAGCCAAAACAATGAAAGCTAACTCTCATTGTTCAATTTTTTTTAAAGCTTCTTGTAAAAGAAGGCAAGGTGATGAGGAAAGGTGCAGATGTGGTTGAGGAAGAAATAGATGCTCACACTTTTTTTTTGAACATAGCTTCAGTAAAAATGAATTGGCAGTAACTAAATGGATGTATAAAGCTATGTTGACGTTAAGACATTGAGGAAAAAAAATAAAGGCCGTGATATTTGAAAAATAATGAAATTCTGGGGGAAAGAATGAGATGTGATATGAAACAAAAGAAGAAAGGGAAGTAACAAACGAAATAGGTATGGAAGGACAAATAAAATGAAGATATATGATCTAAGTACATGCTTTGGGTAATAAAATAAACAAAACGCAAGAATATGAATTGATGTAAATTCACGTTTGAACTACATCAGAGAATTGCAATAAAAAACAAAATGTGGAAATAGTGGTAGGTGTATTGAATAATAAGGAAACGAATGGACCACTTAGGATCTAATTAATTGCATGTTCCACTCAATTAAATATACCAACACCAAATATATTTTTTACACCTATTTAAATGTAATTAACATACAATAAATAAATTTGAATACAATAACTGATGTAATGTTACACAAAATAAAAGATGATCTGAAACTCAAATTCAATTTTTTTTTTCAAAATAAAGTTTTTCTCAGAGCGTAATCACGAAACCTATAGAGTTAATTTAATTTAAATTTCAAGATTAGTGTTAAAATCACTTATATACAGCCTCAACTTGATATTTAATGACTGTAAAATATTATTTTAAAATTCATTTTTTTCTGCTTTTTATAAAATTATTTTTACCTTCATAATGAAAATGTTCGTTTTATTTTCATTAAAACATTCTTTTTATTTTAACAATAATGTATGTTTCTTTTATTAGCTCCATTAACTAAAATTAATGTTTTTTACTCTTTTATATTGAAAGATTCCAAATCGACATAATTGTAATTAATCTCAAAATTACACTTCAAAACAGATCCTAACAAACGTATATTTTCCCATTAAACACCATTAATGTCAAATAAATTCTCTTTCCCTTTTATTCAAAGATTCCAAGTAAAAATAACGACAATAAACTCATTAGTTAGTTTAATTCCAATATATACTTATTTTGATTTTCATCTTATTATTCAATCAGTTATCATCTTACGGATATACTTAACATTGGTTTACCATTTCATTACCTTAATCTTCTATGGTTATCACTTTAACTCATATTAACTGTAATAAGTAATTAGATTAATTACAATTGATTTTCAATTTAATTTCAACGGATTAAATAAATAGGTGATGAATGACAAATGTTACATTTTACTTATTTAATCACATTTATAAGTTTACATCAACAAAAAATGTTATGACTACTTATACAACCCTAATTATACTCAATTTTCCATTAATTTCATATAATTTCCCCCTTTTTATATAACATTTAATTCATTTCCTTATTTCAACTTATCACCAAATAACTTTACAATTATTTCAATTACTGACATATAATTCGAACATTAAACCCAACATTCATTTGTCTTATTTCCATTAATTACCCATTCAATATTCAAATGGATAAATTGATGAGAAAATAGCTAATACAATCGTTTATGATAATAATTCATGCCCATTACCTTATTCTTTACAACCAAGGGTTATAATTTGCTTACTCAAAAATGTTTTGTATTCAATATTAACCTATTTCAATTAATTACATACAAGTACACCATTAACAACATAATTTACTTTGTTTCATTACTTACAATTATAACTAAGTCAACCTACAATTTATTTCAATTGATTTGAAATTACATTCAATAGCTGTCAATAACATTCAAACAACATCACTGATTTTATATTCAATATCAGCCAGTTCTAATTGATTACATATAATTTCAACATTTAATGTATTTCCTTATTTATAGTTTATAATCAATTATAACTTAAAGTCACTTCAATTGAATGGAATTGCATTAAAATAGTTAGCAATTACCTTATATTAACATTACTGACATTACGTTCTAGTTAATACTCTCATTATAACATCGCAAATTTTAATTTTTTTAATTATAAAATTCTAAAACCCTATTTAATTAACATTTTAATTATCGAAAAATACGTGTCGTTACACTTGGTTTTGGTAAAATCAATTTTACTTTATTAAGCATTATCCAGTAGTGGCGTTTAGTTACACTAATTATTCTCATTAAAACTATGTCACTTTGGGCTTAAGGAATTTGTTAATGGTCAAAATTCCAATATCATCCATATTCAACTCTATAGTCCAAACAAAAAGTCCTCAGTTCAATAATAACAATTATTAGTTAAAATGCTCTAGCCAAAGACTTTGAATTGAAGTTGACTTCAATTGACCGTGATACTAAAATAATATAATTAGGAAGACGAATCCTCATTTGAATAGTGTTTCACTTCTAATGCTTCCACTAAACCCAACTATGGTTATTCGACTGATGCTATGCCAAGATTTAACCATAATCAAAGCGGAGCTTCCACGTTAAAGATTGACAGTATTCTCAAGTCAAAAGAACTGTGCAATTTTGTCACATCGATATTTTCCGTTTGACCTTAGTTATATTAACTAATAGAAAACTATTGAGTGAGTCATTCCATAGTAGTCCTATAACTATCAGTACGTAACCCCTTGGTGCCCTCAATAGTCATGAGTAGTACAATGCCTAATATTTGGAGAGTGTTACATACACTGGTCTTAACGGATGTATTAATATCCAGTCCCAATACATCTTGACTAGGGATATTTAAAAGATTATGTTCAATTTTATTGTGATAAATTAATCATCGTTATAACATCTTGTAACTACCATCATAAAAACATGTCATTTATGGATTTTTTATTAAATATACTTTTCGTTAAGTTAATACAACTCATTAAATTAAGTAAATAATAGAAAGAAAACACATTTTATTTCGAAAAAGAATGGCTATCGAGTTAGATTATGTAACAAATTATGTAATTTCCCCTAGGGCATTCCCATAACTCTATCAATCTTCCACTTGCACTTAGTCTCAATTATGGAATGTCTATTCTATCGCTCTTATCAATTTGATGAAAACTGGTCAAGTTAGACCTTTTGTGAATGAATCTGCTACGTTGGTTTAATTATCTACTCTTTCAATCAACTCTTTTGATGTTGATAAACTACTTTTATCATGCGGAACTATATGGAGTATATTTCTCGACTTATAGTGAGATCATACTATTACATTGTTATCATGTAACAATGATTAGTACTTTTAATATTTGGAATCGCCTCTAGCCTAGTTATAAATTTGTACATTCATAAATATAAGTCATTTTTGTTGTGGCGCTATTCAGGATGGTGTACTTAGCCTTTTCATTGAATCAGGCACAATGTGTAACAACCCGCATATTTATCGATTTTATATTTAAATATTTTATTTAAATGTTTTATCGTTCGTCGGATTTTGGTCCGAAAAGCTACTTTTTGCAAACAGTCGAATTGGGACTCGAGACCACCCCCATTGAGTTCAAAATGACGTTTGCGACCTTTTTTAGTATAAGCTTCGATATGTTTGGAGAAAGTTGAATTTTGCTACTTTTCACTTAGGGTTTTGGGCTGAGCCCACTTATGTATTCAGTTCCAACCCTCTCCTCTTCATTCACTTCTTTTCTATTTTCCTAATACTCAAGCTTTTATGTTAATGGAGAGTGGAAGAGGAAATTAAAACTCCAAGCCCTAGTTTTCTCTTGCAAATCAACTCTAGCTCCAAACTAATAGAAGAACCCATTGGTAAGCATCTCCTTCATCTTCTCCAACTCTTTCTCCATTCAATTTCAGAAAATTCCTAAACCTAATTTAGGAAATGTTTCTCTTTTAAGCTTAGATTCAAGCTTCTTGTGTTTGAGATTGAAGTGTGGTTGATCT
This sequence comes from Allium cepa, assembly GCA_030765085.1. NCBI lineage: Eukaryota > Viridiplantae > Streptophyta > Magnoliopsida > Asparagales > Amaryllidaceae > Allium > Allium cepa. The sequence goes on from CM060931.1 coordinate 378,534,013, forward strand.
TCCTTCGTCTTCAAGCTTCTCATTCATTGTTTTTGGATTCAAAGGTGAGATTTTTAATCTCACATCTATGCTTATAATTCTCTTCTATTGTTAGGTTTGAATTCCTAACACTTAGTCATGTGTATTTGACTTCGATTCGGATTGTTTTTGTGAATATTCCAACTTTTAGTGTTTTGAGCTCAATTCGTCAAAAATCCTAACTTCTATGTTTGAACATGTTTTTGGAGATGCATTGAGGAGCATATAGGGCCGGGTAGTCGATTGACATAAACCCTTAGCACCGTTGCTCGTGCGAATGCAATTTTGGTCATGATTGAACCACATTTGTTATAGGCTGGGAAGAGGCTGGAAACAGGTTCGGCCGACCGACCCCTCTGGTTCGGTCGACCGACCTGCTTCCAAGTGCATAAGCACTTTCTGTTTTAAGGTTCGGTCGACCGAGTACAGGGTTCGGTCGACCGACCTGCTGTCCCGAGCACATTCCAACCTCAGGTTCGGTCGACCGACTCAGGGAGTCCGGTCGACCGATCTGCTACTATTTGCCAGATTAGCCTATATTGCTAATTCGTTTGAATATCCAACTTTAATCGATTCGTGTTGTCTCCCTTTTGTTGTTGTCATTTATTATCGACTTTGATGACCTTTTCTTTGGGAATTTTAGATATATCCACTTTGATGGATTTTATATCGATTTCTTTGGATTTTATTCACGTCTTCGAATGTGAATTTTTATGCCCGATTGTTTCTACAATCACTTCTATGATTTGTCACTTTAAAATATAAAGGTTTTCTATACTAGTAGTAAATATCAAAACTCTTTCTTCAAAGGATTTCAACACTATTTTATTACAAAGCTCGTTTTCTCAAACCGTTTTTCAATCTATTAGTATATATAAGCCTTTACCTCACTCGTATGAGAAATCTAATTAAACGACTTAGTAAAACGAGTGGTATGAAACGCTTGCGTTTACTTTGTCGGTTAATTCTTGGACTTGTTCGATTGAAGCTCTTGTGACAATTTTCTAGTGGAGATCTACAATTTGTTCGTAAATATTTAAGTTAAGCTAGTGGTTATGGGACATGAAGCTAAGCTCATATACTTACTAGCTTATTGTAATTGACACTTCTCGTTGATCATGACGATCATCTTTATGGTTTAGACTAGCATTGTGCGATGTCTCTTTGTCCACGTGGAGGACTGTACGTCGTTTTTATTGAGCTTCGGCTCAAAGTCCGCAATGGGGGACTATACCCTATCACGAGGAACTTTGGTTCACCAGGAGGAGCTTCGGCTCAAAGTCCGCAATGGGGGACTATACCCTGTCACGAGGAACTTCGGTTCACTAGGAGGAGCTTCGGCTCAAAGTCCACAATGGGGGACTATACCCTGTCATGAGGAGCTTTGGCTCACCAGGAGGAGCTTCGGCTCAATGTCCGCAATAGTGGACTATACCCTGTCTGGAGGAGCTCCGGCTCATTTTTATGGGATTGGCCATCCTTTTTATTGTGATTTCTGGATTTCGTGTGTTGATTTCTGGAATTTATGTTTCACCAACTTTTACGATGGACATTGATATATATGTCATTTATTGTGGCTTGGTGAATGAAATTAGGAGTATGACATTCCTTTTTATCTTGAGTAGATTATTGTGATATTGATTAATCTCTTGTTGATTTTCAATTACTTATTTATCACAGCTTGGCATTATGATTATTATATGTTTATGTCATATCTCTTATTATATATCACTTCATTTGATATTTATAGCTAGACTGATCCGTTTATTATTTTCTTCTTAAATAATACTCGGGTCAGACTGAGATATTAGAGGTGCTTCCTCATGGCTTCCTACCTAGAACCATCTTCTGACTTTTGGCTAACTACTTTAGTTTAGTAGTTTTTGTTGTATACATTTGAGATACAGACTCCTTGATGTATACATATTTTTGTCTAGCACTTGTATCTATTCCTTTGTATTATTGTGGATCTTTTTGACCACTACTCTGATGTACACTTTCACGTGTAATATTCATATCTATTTCCGCCTTTGTGATATGAATTGTCTGTGACTGATTTGTGTTATGCTTATTTCTATATTTGTTTTTCGAAGGATTTATATAGCCACCGTGTAGTAGCTTTGAGTTTGCGTCGGTATGTCGGATTTCCTCTTTAAAATAGAATGCATGTTATATTATCTGACATATCGGTGCTCGCGCAAAGAAATTACACGGATGGTCGCTCCTCAACAGCCTTATTCTCCGTGCTAGTCGACAGCATTACACCGTAGTGTTCTTGGCTAGCGTGGGTATAGAGGTGGGGCGTCACACAATGTTTCATTTGGAACAATTTCTAACTTAGGGCTCCTTAATTAAGATTTAAACATGAATGTAGTACCAACATATCATACTTGATAGCACTTATGAAGTTCGAGTCCGAACACTCTTTCATAAGGAGCTCGTTGCTTTTATAAATAATTCTCTAATATTTTGTAAATACTCGGGAGCACTTTAAACTACCATTTACTGATCTTAATTAAAATTTGATATTTTCTTCATGCATCAAATACATAAGCAAAGTATAATATTGAATAAAATTTAACATATATAATAATTCCTATTGTTAGCACATGAGTAATCTATCTTACATGTTCCATATTAAGCATTTTAATATGGTGTCTTTGCAAATCGTTATCCTTTATACTTATTACAAAAGATATAGTTTACAAATCCAATATCGAGTATTGAAAAACCAAACTATTACCAATTTTAACATAAATACATCGTTAATAATCGGTAGTATGTTGTTTACCTATAGTCTAGAAATATCTATGTACCTTTTAGTGGCTCTTTCTTATGGAATGCTTCTTCTACATTTTGACTGAAAATCAAACTATTCAATATTTCAATCAAAATACTTATTCATGTTAGTCCTTGAGTTGATGGTTTTGATGACAACAACCTTAGAATAAGATTATAAAATATAGATACTAACATTATAGTTTAGATATATATGTATATGCAGGATCTAACCATGTAGGTACCAAGAATGAAGACTGTACAGTATGGAGAATCAAGATATCAAGATTGAAGACTCATGAGTATCAAGATTATCAAGAGTTCAAGATTTCAATAATAAGTAATTTAATTAGGAATTTTGTTAAAACTCCTAGAAAAGCACTAGCATCTTAAAATCCAATTTATCCGTGGAATGGAATCCACTTCGAGCCTGTTAAAGGGATGAAGCCCTAAGTAGGATGGAACCTACGAAAAATCTCGTGGAACATTGTTTTGTATCCACTAACTTTTATTCAAAATGTTTTTACAAAATTATACCTTATTTTCAAGATGATTTCAAAACCTTCCTTTTAAAAGAAAATAAAACATCTATCCTAGTTTTAAATACTTTTAGCCTCAAAATAATCCTTATTTTTAAAATCAAATTATCCTATGTTTTAAACTATCTTTTAATAATAATATACCTAACTTTTAATATTTATACTTAGATTTAAATATAAAATTGTAGTAAAATTATATATATATAAAAGTTTTATTCTCTATATTTATTTATGTATTTTATCTATAATTAAGTATATTTATAAAGTTTAAAATAGTTTTAATACAAGATAAAAGTTATTTTCAAGGAAAAATAAAGTATGAAAAAAACCTTAGGCTTGTCGACAACCCATAGGACACCATGTCGACAAGGTGGTAGTTTGTTTCAAAAATTTGAATTTCAAAAGAGGTGTCTATTTGTCATATCCTTTCACGAATGGACATGGCTAATGTTCAACTATAAATAGGGGCAGTTTTAAACGAATTTATATACAATTTTTCTCCAATTGCACTCCTCTTCTTCTTCCACATTTCTTTATATATATTTTTACCATTACTCTACCGAAATCAATATTGAATCTAATTAGATCATCTCTGGTTTGATTCTCTATCACTATCTCAACAATATCTTGGTGCTATTCAGAGCTATAAGCTTCTTTGTAACAAAATGAGTGAGAAATGATGTGATTGTAGCCTGTGAAATCAACTAAGTGAGAAAAGGTGTGATTGTAGCCTATGAAATCAATTGGGTGAACTTGTTGCCCGTAAAATCAAGTATCTCTACCCATAGGATTGTGAATCTGGAGTGGTGTACCTCGTGGCCTTGAAATCGACGGTTGTAATTATAACAATTGCTTTTGAAAGGAAATCCGTACTTGTGTGCGGGACTGGATGTAGGGTAACCCCGAACCAATATAAAATCCGGTATGTTCTTTCCTTTATTGCTTTTACTTTATTTCTGCATCTGCGTTTGATTCTGTGATCATATCTGTGTCTGGGTATTGCATACATCTGTGTTCAAGTTAACATAAACTCAAAAAGGTCTAGTAATTCCTTAAAACACTATTCACCCCCTCTAGTGTTTATTCTAGCCTTAAGATCCATAATCCGCATTTCTCACATTGGGTATTAGAGCATGGTTTTTAAAGTTTTCATAATCTGAATTTTCAAAATTTTTGAAAATGGCTACCAACACCTGTATTGTTAATACTACTAACACGGGTTCTATTATCCCTGTCACTAGTTCATTTGTGGAAGGTCAGTCTGCTATCAGACCACCACTTTTTAATGGCAGTAACCTATGCATATTGGGCATGTAGAATGAAAATATATTTATAATCTATAGGACTAGACACTTGGAATGTCACACAGACTGAATATTCTAAACCTACAACTAATTTTGCACAATGGATTGCTGAGCAAAAGACTGCTGCATAAAATAACTCTAAAGCTACGAATATTCTATTTTGTTCACTTGATAGGAATGAATTTAATAGAGTGTCAGTTTGTAAGTCTGCATATGAAATCTGGAAAACTTTGCAAATTACTCATGAAGGAACAAGCAAAGTTAAACAGAGCAAAATTTCCATGCTCACATATTAGTTTCAATTATTTAAAATGAATTCTAATGAGTCTATTTCAGATGTGTATAGTAGATTTCAGAATATTGTGCATTCTCTAATATCCTTAGGAAATGAATTTTCGGACGAAGATCAAGTCAGAAAAATCTTAAATTCTCTTACTCCAGAATGGGATCAAAAGACACTTGCGATCGAAGAGGAAAATGACATCAGTGCCTTAAAGATAGAAGAATTAATTGGAAATCTAATGTCGTTTGAAGTTCAAATGATTAAGAGAGGAGAAAGCAAAGCTTCTGAAAAGAAATCAATGGCCTTCAATGCATTGACCGATGGATCAAACTCAAACAGCGATAATGATGAAGAGACAGCCCTTATTACCAAGAATTTTCGGAAATTCCTGAATTACAGAAAGATGAATAATCTCAAGAGAAACAACTATAAGAACTCTAGAAATTAAAATGTAGTGCCAAACAATATCAAAATTTTCAACTGTGATGAACCAGGCCATATCAAAAGAGACCTTCCGCATCCAGATAGGAAAAATCTTCCTATAATCAATGATTCCATAAAGAAATGAAAACGTGCATTTACTGCCACTCTAGATGATTCAGACTCGTCCTCATGCTATGATGATCAGAAGACAGATAATTCGAATATGTGTTTCACGGCAGTTCACGACTCTGACGAATTCAGAGAAACAGACTCAGAAAAAGGTAAACATTTACAATACAATTGGCTGAAATTGGATGCTTAGAATTGGATGCTTGATCGATTGATTTTGAATCGGTGTGTTGTTTGAATTTTAAATTTTTTTTATTATTTTTTACTATTATTTTATTTTTATTTTTTAATAGTATCATAATATTTTATAGAATATACTATAATTCTAGCAATATTCCAGATATATATACACATTAAAAATAATAAATATACATATATATATTAGAATACTTAAGAGAAATAAATCATGAAAAGTGGCAAACACCTGTCGACAAGGTCCTCTTCATGTTGTCGACCAGGGTACGAAAATTTGAAATTCAAAATTTGAATTCAAATATTGAATTTCCCTCCATCTTTTCACTTCATTCAATTCTCTAAAAAGTCCCCTTTTGACCAGAGAACATGTCCTTTGAGAATCTATTTATTCGTTATCTCTTATCACAACTTTTCACTCTCATTTTCAAATTCAAACTCTTATCCCAAAATTTCAAGCTCTCTACTCTCTACTCTAATGGCTTCTTCAAGCAACAATCCCACAATGAGAATTTCCAAAAAGATAAAAGAGCAACTCTACAATGATCCGGAGGCTATAAACGCATATATCAACTATGCTAACTATGAAAAAGTCCATCCTGTGAAGTTTGCTTTATTTCATATTTCTCTACTTATGTAATCGATTCTCTTTTTGCAAATAACCAAGTTCTTAGTCTTGTTGATGCTTCTCAAAATGATTTTGTTTGTTATCCAAATCTTGTTAGAATTTTCTGTGGAAATGTCAACCGCGGATTTTATAATGGAAATGATGATGAAATTTGGAGTAGTGCCAAAGGCATTAGAATCATTTTAAATTGTGATCTTTTGGATACCATTCTCAACTGCAAGGGCATAGGAATGGATCTTTCTAGTTTTAATATCGATGAAAATGATCGTGAGACATTTCATCACATTTTGAAGGAAATGATAACTTTGAATTCAAAAATCGAAACTTTTGACCAAAAGCAAGAATTGTTAGTCTTCTTTTACAACATACTTTGACCCCAAGATCGGGGAGTTTTAACAATCCAACTTCAAAAGTTTTCAAAACACTTTTTTCTATTTTTGGAAATTATGATACTAATTGGGCGCAAGTTATTTTGGATGAGTTTCGTCCCAAAAATCTTGAAATAGGTGAAAACACCTTGATCATGGAATCTTTCTCACTCGGATTTTTAAATTTTGGAGTAGATTTCAAAGGAGAAGAATTTGTTTCAAGAAAAGTTTTTAATCACTCAAACATTTCTCTTATGAAAATTCCATTTGTTTTTCAACCATATGAGACTTGTGTCGAAAAGGAAGAGCGTTTGGCTCATAAGGAGATGGAAGAGGTGGAAAAAGAAGAAAAAAAGGGGACGAAATGGAAATAGAAGAAGAAGAAGGTGAAACATCTTTGGAAAGCATTGACTATCCTCCTAACCCAACCAACAAAACCTTACTCAAAAATTAAAAGACCATTGTCGAGAATCAACGGATTCTTAAATGTTCCGTTAGTAAGAAATTGGATAAAATGTCATCCAAGATGAACAAGTTTTTCTCCAAAGTCAGCAAGAAGCTTGGATTATCTTCATCTTCGTCGTCCTCTAACTAGTTTTACCTTTTCATGTCTTGTTGCATTAGTTTTAGTTTGTTTTGATTTGAATGTTCGTGTAGTTCTTGATGTTTAATCATCGTATCGTTCTATTATGAAATGAAATTGAATTACTTTTCTGTTATCTAGCTTATCCTATCTCTAGAATAAATGGTAGTATATTATATAAATATATATGCATACAATTATTCACAAAATCAAAATAAGTCATCAAAATTCACTAATCCCTGTTGACACCCCTACCTAGACCATGTCGGCGTGGTCAGAAATGACTTTTCATTTTAAATTTGAATAACTACCTTATGTCTATTCATTTCAAACGAATTTCTACACCTATAAATAGCTATTTATTCCAGAATTCATCACTCATAATTATTTCTTATCTACTTTATCTCTAATTCTTCTCACAAACTCAAATATGGCCAATCCAATTCATAATTTGACCGAGAATCTTGAAGAAACCCTTAATTATTTCAAGAATATTCTTTCTTTCATTCTTTGTAACCAGCGACACTTAGAGTTGAGTCAAATGCAGATGATCAAGGAGCAAGAAAAGTATTTCGATGCGATATAATGGATGATTTCCTCCCTGCACATAGATGATAATGAAGCACATCCTCCAGTCTCTCTCACCAATGATAATGATAATGAAAATTGGGATGCCATTAAAGCAAACCCTATATTTGGAGAAGAAGGATGGGTGAAAGTTCCTCGTAATGTTTGATTTTATTTGATTGCTTTGTTTGATTTTAATTTATTGCTTGGATTAATTTGATTTGGTTTGGTATGGATTGATATTTGGTGTGCAAAACATGTATGATAACACATTGATATTTATATGATCTTTGATTAGTTATCATGTCTATCAGCATAATTATCTCTTAATGTATATATTATATATTCCATTGAATATTATATTAATGAAGGTATTTTAGTACAAGAATAAGGGGAGTTATATAGTTTGGAGTTAGTTTTTGTTTATGACAAAGGGGGAGAAATATAATATAGGATAGTTGAGCATAGATTAAGGGGGATTTATTAGATTTCGGGGGAGTTATTAGGATAGAAGTAATATTTTATATACAAAGGTTTTCAACACAAAAAAGGGGGAGATTGTTAGTCCTTGAGATGATGGTTTTGATGACAACAACCTTGGAATAAGATTATAAAATATAAATACTAACATTATAGTTTAGATATATATATACACACACACACACACACATGTATATGCAAGGTCTAACTATGCAGGTACCAAGAATGAAGACTATACAGCATAGAGATTCAAGATATCAAGATTGAAGACTCATGAGTATCAAGATTATCAAGAGTTCAAAATTCAACAATAAGTAATTTAATTAGGAATTTTGTTAACACTCCTAGAAAAGCACTGGCATCTTAAAATCCAATTTATTCGTGGAATGGAATCCATTTCGAGCCTGTCAAAGGGATGGAACCCTAAGTAGGATAGAACCTATGAAATATCTAGTGGAACATTATTTTGTATCCACTAACTTTTATTCAAAATGTTTTTATAAAATTATATCTCATTTTCAAAATGATTTCAAAACCTTCCTTTTAAAAGAATCAAAAACATCTATCCGGGTTTTAAATACTTTTAGCCTCAAAATAATCTTTATTTTCAAAATCAAATTATCCTTGGTTTTAAACTATATTTTAATAATAATATATCTAACTTTTAATATTTATACTTAGATTTAAATATAAAAGTATAGGAAAATTTTATATATATCAAAGTATTATTCTCTATATTTATTTATGTATTTTAACTATAATTAAGTATATTTATAAAGTTTAAAATAGTTTTAATTCAAGATAAAATTTATTTTCAAAGAAAAATAAAATACCAAAAAAAACCTTAGGCTTGTCGACAACACAGAGGACCCCATGTCGACAAGGTGGCAGTTTGTTTCAAAAATTTGGATTTCAAAAGAAGTGTCCATTCGTCATATCCTTTAATGAATGGACATGGCTGTTGTTCTATTATAAATAGGGGCAGTTTTAAACAAATTTATATACAATATTTCTCTGATTTCACTCCTCTTCTTCGTCCACATTTCTTTATATATATTTTTACCATTACTCTGCTGAAATCAACATTGAATCTAACTAGATCATCTCTGCTTTTATTCTCTACCACTATCTCAACAAGGTCTCAGTGTTATTCAGTGTTATAGGCTTCTTTGTAATAAGAAAAGGTGTGATTGTAGCCTATGAAATCAATTGGGTGAACTTGTTTCCCGTAAAATCAAGTATCTCTACCCAAAGGATTGTGAATCTAGAGTGGTGTACCTCGTATCCCTGAAATCAAGGGTTGTAATTGTAACAATTGCTTTTGAAAGGAAATCCGTACTTATGTACGGGACTGGATGTAGGATAACTCTGAACCAGTATAAAATCCGATGCGTTCTTTCCTTTACTGCTTTTACTTTATTTCTGCATCTGTGTTTGATTCTATAATCGTATCTATGTCTGAATATTGCATACATTTGTGTTCAAATTAACATAAACTCAAAAAGATTTAGTAATTCCTTAAAACACTATTCACCCCCCTCTAGTGTTAATTCTAGCCTTAAGATCCGTAATCCGCATTTCTCACAATTTAGTGCCGATGCTTATAAGATAATACTATTATCCACATAATTTCTGTGAAAAATATATCGTTGAATTGAAAACAGGTTATGTCGAAGGCTGCATCAAGAAACTATGCCAACCTTAAGATTCAAGGGCATCACATGCCAATAAAGTAATGTTGGAGATATATAAATGGAATGTTAAAAACCAAGATGATAAGAGGAAGATAAAAGAGCATACTTAACGTATTACAAGATGAATATTGACTCTGATTTGCAAACAATAACAATGGGAAGTTCTTTGTTTATGATGATGGCATAAAGCATCATTAATGAAGCCTATTTTACCATCAATAGTGCATCCTATTGATGTTTCACTTCATTAATATCGCATATAATCAACGTAAAATAATGACAAAGGCATGACATCGGAGTAATATTGGAAGTATGGCACCATAGCCTATAAGAGGAGTATAAAGGCCATTAATATCACTTGTTGTAAGATATTGGCAAAAAAGGTTGTATCAATCATCAAAACCAAGATTAATATCGAATAAATGAATACCGCACCCTATCAATATTGCCTCTCCTCAATACCTCATTATGTCAATACCGCTTCTATATTGATATACTCTCTTATCAATGCCGCACATTCATCAATGCCACCTTTTTTCAATGCCGCGTGGTATTAATGTCGCTTATTAACGGTTTTACCTGTTATCAGTGCCGCTTATTATTAATGCCACATGTTATCAACGCTGCTTATTACCAAAGTCGCTTATTACCAATGCCGTCTATCATTGAAGTCGCTTATTACCAATGTCACCTATTATTGATGCCCCCCATTATCAACGTCGAATATTATTGATGCTGCTTATTATCAATGTCGTATATTATTAATCCGCTTGTTATCAGTGCCGTTCATCGCTAATGTTGCTTCTTGTTAATGATGTCTCTTAGTAATGCCATATCTCTTCAAAACTGATAATTATCATTGTCGTTCCTTGGTAATATCGCTCTTCATCAATCATTAAAGGATGCCACAATTTTACAATATGACATTGATAACAGATGTTACCTGTAACGACTTGGAATTCACCGCTTTAATTTGAAAATATTTAATTAATTTTAAATATTCAAATAATATATTTTATAACTCATTTAGATAATAAATAGCAATCATCAAATAGTTTTTCAAATTTGTTTACAAAAATATATAGTTCGAAGAAAAATCGAAAATGTGAACGAGATTCATTTTCCGAATTTTTGACTTTTCGTCCGCTAAAAGTTATAGGAAACATTGTGAACAATTTTGGATAGATATAAACATTTATAAATAAGTTATGATATATGTATGTGTGTGTGTGTGTGTGTGTGTGTATTTGCATGCACGAGCGTGTGTCTGCATAAGTATTTATATTTAGTTATATAAGGTTCAATAATATAATTTGTTAAAAAGAATATGTCACATCATAGGCAAACATAAGTAAAAAAACATATTTAAACATGTTGGAGCAAGGAGTAGAGGGGGACATGAGTGTGGGAATGAGGTACATGGTGAAGGGGGTCTTGGTGAGGTGGCAGAAGGTGGTGGATGGTAAAGGTACAAGGGCATTAAGGAAATTTACTTTGTTCCATTGCTTATAAATAGCCCTTTCACTTCTTCAATTTCACTTCTTTTTTCCTTCTACCATGTCTTTCTAATACCTTATCCAAATGGAGTATTACTTTATTTGGAAGCATAACAAATTCTAGTGGCTATAACTTTAATGTGTACAACTTTCTTTAAATTTTAGTTAGCCCTGTCCAAATCTAATTTCTTTACGGAGTGTTTTCGGATCCAATTTTTTCCTTCTGAGAATACCTCTTCTTCCTTTGGCTATATCTCCCTTAAAGCAGTTCCAAATTGAGTGATTCTTTTTAAGATTATAGAGAAGATAATTTTCAAGAACTTTTCCTTTGACAACATTATCAAATCCCATGACTAACTTCTCAATAAACCAGTTGGAAGATTACACATTTTTGGGTTTGATTTTTGTGAATACGATCATAATCCGAAGTCCCTCCACCATTCAAGACCAAGCTCCACCTACCTTAGTAGAGCCTATACCCAATTAGCCCAAGCTCCATACTTTATGGCCGAGCCTCCCTTGGCTCTTAAGGCTTCCAAAATTCCATTTTGTGTAAAGGCAAAGCTAAGGCCTAGGTCCGATTCGAGTTTAGTGGAAGTATGGGTTATTGTGGTTGCTTTAAAGTGAGTAATCTTTTGTTTTAAATTAAAGTTTCTTTAACTTCATAAGCATGCTTAACTTAATGTAAATTAGTTGGATGTTTGGTTGAGAAAAGATATTGATGTTATGGTTATATATAATATGTATATATATATATATGCTTATATACGCTTGGATATAATGTTATATTAGATTAGACTTGAGATTTGAAGTCTAAATGTTGTTTATGAATGTATACATATGATCTTGCTTATGTTTTTGTACGTGGCATATGTATTTATGTTTTGGATGTGATTATATGGTTGTATTCTATAAAACGTTAGCACCTTTGTGCGGTAATGGCGATTTGAAATCCTTGTGTGAAACCATAGTTTTAGTTTTAAAAATCAAAATCATTTTCAAATTTCAAACCATGCTTTATTTTTCAAAACACTTACTTAAAGTTTGGTAAAGTTAGTAAGCTTCCATAAATTAAATTTTCAAAAGAAAGAGCCAAAACAAGCTTTGAAGTTATGGTATCCATAGCGATAGTCGCTATGGATGCAATTTCGCTAAAAAGTACGATTTTGAAAAATTAAGGTTTTTTACCAAAAAAGTTTTAGAAAGGTTTTACTAACTTAATAATGATGTTTAAGAAAGTTAATTAAGAATTAAGAATATATTTTTAATTAATCAAGTCTGATAATTAGCAATTAATTAAGTATTAATAGGGTTTATTAATTATAATTAAGTTAAGAGTAGTACTAATGATTATCTTTTAAATAAGATTAATTTTAGCTAATTATGAAATAAGTATGCAGTTTGTTTTTAATTAATTATTAATTAAGTATAGGGTTGGCCATTAATTAGTTTTTAAGCAAGTATTTAATCGTTTTAATTATAAATTAATAAAGGGTTTAATTTATAAATTATTTATTAAAGGTTTATTTTTTTATTTTTTTAAAGGCTAATTATGATTAATTAATTTATTTAAAATTTAATTATTATTTAATTAAAGGTTTACTTATTATCAAATAAAGAGTTTAAATATTGTTTAACTATTAAATCAAAATGTAAAAGTTTTGAACTATTTATTTCTAAAGATCGGTTTTGTTTTAAAGTAACCTTTCTAAGAATATTTTAAATCCCAGGGATTTCTTTATCGATTACCTTCAAGTAAACTTAAGTAAATATGAAACCTAATGACATTTCTTTAGAAGAATGAATCATCATTCTATTAATTTAGTTATATTCGACTTCTGTTAGCAGAACCAAAAATCGTTCTGCTATTATATTGTGACGGTCCTGACCCGACCTTCGAAAATCGGCACCTAATACAACACTCATATTCAAATGTCGTAGATCCAAACGTCGAATCTGGTTCCCCGGAGCTTATAACACCATTAAGTACAACACAACGGAAGGAAAAGAATATCAATATATATAACATTGATACAATAACAGATACAATATCTGATATAATATGATACAACAGAATGATACAATGGATATCAATACTATCAGAGATACAAGACACAGCGGAAAGAATATCTTTAAAAGAATGCATCTCCAAATCCAATGCTCCAATCCAAACCAAACTTGAACCAACATCACGTTCCACCTGGATAAGCAAGTCACATCTATCCAAAAACTGGACTAACTCTAGATAATCTACTAAACCTGACTATCTGAAAAACCCAACTTTAGACTGCCCGTGTGGAAAGTAGTGGACACCTAGAGTTTTGGAAAGGAACAATAAACTCCTGATCAGTCATGGGACTGGTATGAGTAACAAAAACAGTTTACCTTTAAAACAAACAAAAGAATTTAAATTTGATATCCGCAATACTTTTTGGAAAATGAAACTATCATAAGGCCTCCCGCTACACATACAATACAAACACAGAATTGGAGGAGATTTCTCCTTATGATAGTCAAACATGCTTGATACGCAATGTAACGACCCAAAATTTCTGTCATTTGAAATTCGTATATTTAGTTGATTTTAAATATGAAAAAGTCAAATTTGTAAGTCAAATAAATTTTATTTTGAATATCTGGATTTAATTGGATAATTAAATCGATAATCTAATATCGGAAATTATTGAAATAATTGGAAATTGAGTCTAATGTGATTAAAATGATTTATAAAGTTCTATTTAATCATATTGGAGTTAGAATGATGTTATAGAACTTTTAAAATTTAATTAAAAGTTAATTTGTAGAAATTGAATATTTTAATGTTTAATTGACGAGTAAAAATAGCCATTTTTCAAACAGTCTCGGATTTCCACGAAACGAGTTTCATCGGATTCGTAATGTTATATTATTTTATGGTTTCAAATTTCGTGTCAATCGGATTTATGGTTTGTCCAGGGCAAGCTAAAACGCACTGAAATCGGTTTGATTGAATTTTTAAATTTAAATAGTCGATTTGAAAATTTATCTTTCAAATATGATCGAATTGGCTCCCGATATATATTCCATTGCGTTCAGAATAGGGGTAAAAATTTAAATGCCAGGCGGCACGCTTCGTTTGGAGTTCGAAATTTTTTGAGGTGAATAGTGCGCAAGAATTTTCTATATAAGGACTTCATAACTTTCATTTTTCAACAAAACCCTAATTCTACCTTCAGCCACCACTCTTAATGTCTATGGCCAGAAATTTCGTATCTTTCCCACTTAATCTCTCTTGATCCAAACACTTTTAGCCTTCGATTCCTAAATGAAGCTTGTAGAGCTCGATGATATCTTTAAATCCATACGGCTGTGATCGAATATAGGCGAATGGATCGATGGAAATTGGCATTCAAAGTCGCACATTCGTTCTCGTTTTGCGTGCAGGGGGGCGACCGAGTTCCACCTTGTTTTGGCCGATGGTAGTATTGTCGATGGGTTTCGGGATGGCATTGTTAGATCGTCGGCTAGTGGTCGTATGGAGGAGCGACATCGAGGTTTGAAAGCGTGACGATGGGTTCTCTTCGTTCGTGAATCACCTGGAAGTTTCGTAGTAGAAGAAAAGAAAAGCAACGGACTGGATTCATTTTTTTTAACGTGTGGCCAGAGATTAAAGTTAAAATTTAAAAAGAAATTGTAAATGTTAACTATATTTAAATCGTATAAACTTTGTAATAGCGTAACATTTTGAGACAAGGTCGGAATTTGACGAAACGACTTGCATCGAGTTCGTTTTATCGAGCACTATGCAATGGAGCTGGATTAGAGTTGATTTGAGCTAGTGAAATTTTGGGTAAAATCAAACGCACGTTTAATTTTATTCGAAATAAAACGCTGAAACTATTATTGGAAATAAGGTGAGAACTTCTCACTCAATCGAAATTGTTTCGATTTAAATTTTAAATAGTTAGATTTAGAATTGCTTGATTTTGTGATTGAATGATAAATTGCTATCTATTGTATTGAAATAGACCCTATACGCCGTATATTAAGCGGAGGTTATTTATTAAACACATATACCGCGATATTCCATCTTGATATGGAATTGGTATTATATATGTACTTGGATTTGATTTTCCCGCATTATACAGCGGATGAGACCCTATTGCGCCGCATAATAGCAGATAATATTTTATATGAACCCATATACCGCGATATTCCATATTGGAGCGGGATTGGTATTGTGCTAACATCTGTGGATAAAGGGAAACAGGTTGGAGGGATCCAACTGGATTCCTCATCCGTATTGATTTATTTACAGATATTGTGATATATTCTGTTACCATATGATATACGATGTTTTGGATGTCGTGATAGTTATATTTGGTGCTGTTGCAGCATTGGGCCTATTTTGGAAAATTAAAAAGGTGATGATTTTCAAATTTAAAAGGGTTTTAAAGTGATTTTTGAAACTATACGTTTTATTTAATTTTGGAATTGATTCATTTTAAATAAATAAACGTTATAATTTTTATGTTATAAAAATTATGATTTTTGTGAAATATAACCAAAATGTGATTTTTGAAATAAGTAGTTGATTAATTTGTAAAATGGTATAAATTGGGATTTTTGAATTATTATAAACAGCTTATATAAAAGATTTATAAAATTGATATTTATAAATTAAAATATTGGAACTACAAAACGAGTTCTTTATAAGTGTTAAAATGATGTTATGAATGGGTTTTATAAGTAATAAAATTTACAGATTTATAATTGATGAAGTTATAAAAGAATTTATTTTCTAAATAAGAGATTTATAAGTAAATTTACATATAACTTGGATTGGCAACTAAATAAGATATAATAGAATTTGTAAATAAAGTGATTTTATAATTTGAAGTTTTTATAATATATAAATGTTAATTTATAAACATTGATTTATAAATTCAAAATTGATAAGTAGATATGAAAGCTTATTAAAGGAAATATATTCATGATTTTGGACAGTGGATAATCCTTTAAATTTAAAATATGTAGAAGTGCTGAATTTGGTAAACGAAGTATATCCACGATTTTGGACAGTGGATAATCCTTTAAATAAAATGTGTAGAAATGTTGAATTTGGCTAACGAAGTATATTCATGATTTTGGACAGTGAATAATATATTAAAGAAATTTTTTGGGGAAGTGTTATTTTAAATAGAACTAAAACGATTTGAAGTTGTTTTAAAATGTGTTAAGGTTTGTAACCATAGATTTCAACATTCATTGCTGAAATAGACGTTTTCGAGAAATAAGGAAAAGATGGACTATAACACTGTTGTTATAGTAAATGATTTTCGAAAGGAAATGTTTTATATAGTATTGGGATTTACATATCTATCTTAATTTCGAATCCCTATACTAGTGATTTTGGGCTGTCGTAACGATGTTTTACGCAACATTCGTTTTGACTCAAATAAATGTGTTTAAGAGAATGTTTTCCTTAAAGAATGAAATATATACTTAATTGTGATTTTGGTATATTGAATATTTTCTAAGTATTGAAAATAAATAGATTTATGAATTACTTATTGTTAAATAAGTATTTGGAAATGTTTTTCCAATATGAAGTGAAATGTTTTGAGAATATATCTTTTAAATATTAATTGAAGTGAGTATTTGGCAAGTTATTTAATTTATGGAAGATTAATAAAAAGGGCCTAATGATTGTTATGGTGTTGAATTTTGTTGGTTTGCTTTGATAGTTAAATAACCGACTATCGACATTTACCTTTAAATGGGTATTTGTTGTGATTTCTTGAATTTGAATGCTACACTTATTTTTAAAAATAAGCGTTCGTTATTCGGTTTAGCCGGGAGAGGACCTTTGTGTCATAAATCCCATTTCGAATAATGATATGTCGTAATAGATAGCATTTGAAGACCAGTGTTGAAGAACGGATATTTTCAAAAACGGAAGGATTACCATCGAATGTCTCTGCATCGGCTGATCTTTGATATAGAGATTTTATCACCCTTTGTGATGGGAAGTCCGGTCGTGTTTAGTGAGTATCCAGATTGCAAGGGCTTCTTTGGAAGTGCCTTCGGTTCTGTTCGATCTCGGTATGGACTTGTATGGATGTGTGTCCGACGTTATAATTTGAGATGTAAAGCTGATTTCTATCAAATATATTTCTGTTGGTGGCGGAGAATTTATTATCTTATCTTAACACCCATCTCTGAGACGTATGAGCTCAGAGGTTATGTAGTTGATGGTTATTAGTGATATATTCCCAATTTGGTAACGTGGCATGTTGAGTGTTGCTGATCATTTGTTGATCAAAGTGTGGCTTTATGAAAAGCATAGCTTTGTGGACGAGACTTGCTTGTATTAGTGAAATGTGATGGGGGTTCTCGGTTCGCGGTTAGGGGGCGAACGAGAGACTCTTACCCATACACGTCCTCATTACGAGGTTGGTTAGGCGTAACCCGTGGCAGTCGAAAGGCTGGCCGTAAAAGCAAGTTTCGGGTACCAGTGCAAGCCACGGTGGGTCTGGGATGGTTGCAAAGCCTACCGGTCGTTGCTACCTTGGATCTTTACAAGCAAATTCTTTTCAATATTATTATTAGTGCATAGTGCAGAAAAACCATTTCGAAAGTATAATATTAATCTTAGCCAGCATAGACATTTCGTACTTATGCCTACTGTAGCTACCATGTTCAATAGCAGGTTACCACCACATCCCATGGCAGGTTATACAACTAAAACCGTACAAGGCGCGTATTGTTTTTTTGGATTTACAACGAATGGTCAGGCTAAGGAACTTCCTACTGTCCATGGGATCGCCTCTGCCGGGACGTCCTGAGAACCTAACCGGATCTCTGCCAACACAAGGCCGGGTTACCTCTGTAACTAGGTAACTACTATTCGAGCATGCCATCCCCCGATCCTTTGGGACCTTTATCCGAGGCGCCTCTAAACCACAAAGCAACAACCACATAGAAAATGAGATTGAAGCCACCTCATAGGTAAATATCTGGGCTCCATACCATAATACCACACTTTACTAGAAGGGAATGACACACCCTAAAGGACGCGACCCTCATAACCTTGCCGCATCTTTCCTGGTTCGACCATTTTCGGGGTGTGAGTTCCAGATGCAGTCTCGTCCACAAAGCTACGCTTTGCACGAAAGCCATGCTTTGATCACAAATGATCATCAACACACAGCAGCACTTAGCATGTCACACTACCAAATTGGGAGTATATCACTGATAACTTTCAACTACATAACCTCTGAGCTTGTACGTCTCAGAGAAGGGTGTTAAGCTAAGAGAATAAATTCTCCGCCACCAACAGTTATGTATTTGAAAGAAATCTGCTTTATATCTCAAAGTGTAATGTCAGACATACAACCATACAAGTCTGTTCCAGGTTCAAACAGAACCGAAGGCACTTCCGAAGAAGTCCTTGCAATCCGGGTATCCACAATCCCGAACAGACTTCCCATCACTTAGGGAATCTCCATACTGGGGATCAGCCGGTGCGGAGACAATCGATAGGTTATCCTATCGTTCTCGCAAATACCCAGTCTTCACCACCAGTCTTCAAATGCTATCCATATCGTCGTATCACTATTCGAAATGGGTTATATGACCCAAAGTCCTCTCCCAGCTAAACCGAATAATGAGCGCAATATTTAAAAACATATAGATATGGGATTTCAGTTAAGTCACAACTTCAAAGAAACACAAAACCTTTCTTTAAATGGTTAAACAAATTACCATTTTAAATCTTTAAACAAAAAGAATTATTTCACAAAGTTCACCCAGTTTCACAAAGATCCATTCATAGATTTCCGAAACAATTTCCATTTCGATTGGATTAACTCATTAAATCTTTAAATCAAAGATTTAACTTATAGCTTTCAAACCATTTCCATAACTTGGAAATCATTTTCATTTCAAACTTGAAATTCCTTTCAACACAAATTGGACGTTCATTTCTTATGTGAAAGCTTTTATTATTTGAAAAGAAACAGTTTTCGTTTCAGAAGAATCCAATCGTATTTGCACGAGTTAAAGCCCTTGAAATTAAATTCCAATTCCAAATTAATACATTTGAAATGGTTTAACCCATATAAACTTGTATAACATCATTAGTCCCTAGTTTCAAATCATAGAATTCAATTTTAAATTTTAAATTCAAATTTAAATCAATTATTTAAATTTAAAAACTTTATCAATTTATTCAAAGACAAATTTTATCTTGAAATTTCATTTCAAAAGCTTTCCACATTTAATCCAATTCCATTTCCAAACCATTTGAATTCAAATTGTCTATTTAAAATTCATTTCAAAAATCTATGACTTAATCGATTTCCTCGTGAAATCCATATTTGTGTGTGTATGATGTGGTCCAGGGGTTTAACACAATAGTGCAACAACATCATCATCACAGGTCAAAACGCAGAAATACAGTTGATAAGTGGTATAAACTATAATGCTTATCGTTCATTCTCAGATTCATAGTTAATATACAAATATATCCCAAATGAATGAATAAAATACACAGCTCAATCCACAAAACAAAATATCACAGATCAGATGGGATAATTAATTCAAGGCATCTCATACAATACAATCATTCATAAGTAAGGTCAAGCATTCAATAAACATTTATAAGCAGGACTAATTAATTGTTTAATCCTAATTAATTCAATTTGTTTCCAATTAAATTAATTACTTATGAATTAATTATCCAATCCTGATTTATTAATTACAAATCATTGATATAAATTAATTTATCAAACACTTTAATTAATTATTGTTAATAAATAAATTAATCTTAATTAATCACATTAATTATATTAACCTCTAAACCATTTACATAATTAATTAACCCCTTAATTAATTATTTTAAGAAATTAAACCTTTAATTACTTACCATAAAGTAATTACACTTACACAATTTCATAAATGATTATCATTAATTTATTAATCTAATTAATTATTAAAATTAGTCACATTAATTATTTATTTTAAATAATCTTAGTTATTGACCTTCATTAACTAATAATAATTCTTTAATTACTTCCCTAAAGTAATTTATTCACATGAATCATCATTAATTATAAATTAATTAAATTTTTATCATTAATTATCCACTCTTATTTAAGATACTTAATTTCAATTTAATTATTTCTTAATTTATTAGCTTAAACCTTAATTAATAAATTTAAGCTTATGATTACTAATTTAATTAATACAAATCATTAATGATTCATTCTAATTAACTTCAAAATTTATGAATTATAAATCATCCAATCTCTATTTACTTAAAAGTAAAACTCATATATATTAATGATTTAATTAACACTCACAAATACATTTAAAAACAACTTACTTCTAAATTTACTTTTAATTTCATTTAGAAATTTTAGATTTAAAATGAATACCAATTTATCTTTAATAAAGCTTAAAACTATTGTTTTTCAACCTCAACTTCACATGTTAAAGTATCACTTTTGTTATAAAGAAATTTAAAAGTGTTTAAAATCAAATCCCTCTGAAGTTCACATATTAAAGTATACTTAAACATTTTAAACTTATTTAAACATTTAAATTCATAAAACTTATTTTATCTCAAAATCTTGATTTCAAATTTAAATTTATGTTTAGGTTTCAAAATTTGATTTAACTTTGTTTAAATTCTTTCTTACAACTCAAAATACATTTTAAATTCAAATTCTTTTTAAACCCACTTGATTGCTTAAAACTAATTTAAATTTATAAACTTTATTTATTTACAAACTAAGTTTCAAGTCTAAACTCGAATTTATATTTAAACTTTTGATTTCAAAATTGTGACGACCCGACTTTCCACTCCCAGAAAATCGCATCATCTTTAAGAAAGAAAGGGATAGAAAAGAGAAAAGAAAGAAGAGAATGAAGAAACAACACAAGAATCTCAACAGCGAAACGAATAAATTATATTAATAACATAGGTGTTACATAGTATACATCAAATGTCAGAGTACAAAGACATATACAAGACATACTAGACAGTTATAAACACCTGTCTAGTTATTACAACTCAATACATTACAGACAAACACTCAGAGATACCAACACAGCGGAAAACTATATAACTATACGCAGAAGCCTCCTGCTCCATTTCTCCTTCACAATTCGTCAAAGCTAACCTGAATTCCCTTGGCTACTCGTAAAAATTTGAGTACCCAAGAGTTATAGAAAAACAGAAATAACTCCGGGTTAGACATGGGTCTGGTATGAGTAACAGGTTAAAGTTGCTTAACTTTTAAAAACCTTTGAAAAGAAAAGGTATCACGTAAGACTTCCCACACATAAACATGGAAAAGTTTTTACCTTACGCTAACCAAAACATTTGATAGGAAATCCGATGATATTATAATAGTGTCTAGGGTTTTCAATTAAATAAGAAATAGCCGAAATTTTTACATTCATTAAATTCCAACTACTAGCCACAAAAGTGGGTAATACAATCAAAACCGTTGGCACTTATTGGATTTTGGATTCCACCAATGGCTGGGCTACTGGGGTACCGCCCGTCACAGTACGTGGCCTAGATCACCGTACCGAGGATTACTCCCAATCCCCTGCAACACAAAGCCGGACCCGTTCCTTACTGAACAGTTCCAAACAAGACAACCCCACAGTTGTGATCAGCAACCGCACCACTAAGCCGAAAATAAAGGGACCTCTAGACAGGGATCAATCTTGCTCTCAAGTGGGTGCTACCCACGAAGCTTTGCTGCACCTCCCCTGTTTTAGCCATTCCCGGTTGATGAGGCTTCAGGCTACGATTACCTTTATAGGACATATCACTTAGAATGCTCATCGTCCACCTGACGATGTTCTGAAAGCATTCAATCCATACAAGTTCGTTCTGGGTTCGAACGAAACCGAAGGCATTATCTCGTTACACTCATTTTGGAATCACCCTCAGAGTTAACGACAATAACCCTGGCACTCTGAATCACCATCTCGAATTAATAAGTACTATTCCGTCAAACTCATTACGGAATCACCCACAGAGTTATACTGACGTATAGCCCTTACACCTCGAGTCTTCACTCTCTCCACTTGGATTAACGACCTAACGTTTATTGGAATCGATGTGGTTTTTGGATATCCAAATATGGAAACCCGATCCCGGTCTCATCGAAATCCAAAGCGCGTCTTATTAAGGCCAAGTTGTTTTAAGTTTAACACAATTCAATTCTTTATCTAAATATACACAGGTAGATAATTCACAACACCACAAATAATCAACCTTATCATTATTAACAGATAATTCATATCATAATCAGATAATTCATCTCATCATCCAAAAGCAACCAATGCATCCATATCACATACACTACTCATCTCATACTGAGATTACAACCCATACATGGCAATCAATACCAATCATCAAACATAAGCAATGATCTAATGATCATTCTTTTTATAATCGATTTAAAATGAATTAAATTAATTACCCAAACTCTAATTAATTTAAAATGAATTAAATTAATTACTTCATCATTAAAATTATGCTTATCTTAAACTTTAATTGATTACAAATCAATCTATAAATCATCATCTCAATATTTATTTCAATTAATCATTATTGATTAACTATCTCTAATTACAATAAGTAATTAGCATTTAATATTAATTACACAAGTTAATTACTTAAACCCCTAGCAAATAATTATACCTTAATTAATCAATCCCAAATTACATCATTAATTAATTAATTAATGATTTCTGATTATATTTAATCAATTTCTCAAAATAAATTAATTACATAAGTAATTAATCTTCAATTAAAACCATATATATTAATCACCTATGATTAATAACCATCTAGTAATTAACTATTTTAATTACTCATCCCATACTTAATTTCTCTAATTAATTATCTCAAGTAATCCTTGATAAATTTTCAAAGTAATTTAAATTTAAATTACTACTACAAAACTATCTTTAATTACATTCAGTAATTATTAATTAATTACTTCCCTAAGTAATTACAATCCACAAATTACATAAAGTAATTATTCATCAATCCATAAATGTTTAAATTAATTAATATTAATTAATCTAAACTAATCCCATTAATCAAATTAATTACACTAAGTCATTAATTCATTAATTACTTTCCTTAAGTAGTTAAAACTTAAACAATTGATTATTATTAATCTAATTAATTTTCAAAAATTAATCACATTAATTGATTGTTAATTAATCTTAAGTTAATGATCTTCATTAACATTTCTTAATTACTTAATTAAGAATTAACTTACACAAATAATTATTAATTAAAATTTAACTAACCATTCTTAATTTTAGATTAATTAACCTTAATTAATTAATCTCAAATCTTAATTAATTAACTTAAAAATTATTCATTACTTAATTAAACATCCACATTATTAATTAATTAAATAATTAATATTCCATTTAAATTAATTAAATAATTTAAATGAAACCAATTTCTTAGGTTCTAAATTTAAAAACATTCTTCTTTATACAAAATATTTTAAACACTTTGTTTCAAACAAAAATTCAAATTTAAAAATTTCTTTTAAATTTCAAACTGAAACACAATTTGAATTTGCATTCCAGATTGAAATCTTAAAGATTTAAAACTTTACTTACACTTTCTTCTTCATTTTTAAATTCAAATTATTTAAACCTTCTAAAGTAGTCAAAACAAATTTAAATTTAAAAACTTATTAAATTTTAAAAACTGACATTAAGTCAAATCTCTGGTTTCAAAACTGAATTTAAATTTATTTTAAATTCTTATTCCATAATTTAAAACTTACAGTTTTAAATCACAAACCAATGTTCTTTATTCTTTAAAAAGTTTAAAGTCTAAATTTAAATTTCCAGTTTTAAATTCAAACTCAGGTTCCATATTTTTGTTCTCCAGATTTAAACTTCATTTAAAATTTCAGTTGCATTTTAAAGTTTTGCTTTCCAATTTAAAACATATAAATAGAAAATAGTTTCCCTTTTTTAGTTTAAAACATATTACATTATAGAATTCAAAAATGTTTCAAAAATTCAAGAATTAAACTATTGACTTTAAATTTAAATTTCAGGTTTAAAACTTCCAGTTTAAACTTCAACTTAATATTTGAAATTTTACTTTTAATTTAAAACAGTACAAAGTTTCTGTTTTTAAGTTTAAAACCAAACTTGGATTTAAAAGCATTTCAAATTTAATTCAAAGATTTAAAATTTAAACTATTGTATTTAAATTAAATTCTAGATTCAAACTTCTTTCCGGATTTTTAGTTTACAATTTATCTTTACTTCAAAACTTAACAAACCTAGAAAACAGGTTTTCTGCTTTTGCTTTAGTACAAATAAAATTTTCAAAATTTAAATTATTTCAAACTTAAAATTAAACTAATTGAATTCAAATTTAAATTCAGTTTTAAGTCTTAGGTTTAAATTTAAGTTTGCATTTCAAAACTTTTGTTTTAATTTTAAAAACTGGAAAAAAAGAACAGGTTCTGTTCAAATCTCAAAAACCTGAAACACTAAGTATAACCCGAGCCTACCCAGTTTACTTCAAGTCATAAGCCAAACTCCTTCGAGTCATTTCCCAATTCCCCCGAGACAAACCGAGCAACCAAAACCCTGCAACCAAAACCACACCACCTGCACACACACACCCCTGTGCATCCATAATCTAATTCCGGCCACCTCTGACCATCATCAGTGGCCATCCCCCATCGGCCAGCAACCCCACAACAACCTTCAACCTTCAAAATTCCATAATTCAACTTGAATTTGAATTCAAGTTTTAAACAAAAAAACTGGAACATTTGTCAGCAAACCACCAAACCTGTCAACATCAACTTCTTCCATCTCTGACCACCATCACCTTCCAAACTCCGGCGACAACTTCTTCAACACATAATCATCCATAAGCAAAAGAACTTTGAACTCGATCCAGTTATGAACCCGTAGTATTCGAATTCATGAACCCAGTAAAAATTAGGGTTCTTATCTAGTAATTCCAAATTCAACAACTATATTTAATTGTAATCCAATTTGGTATTTTTCCTATAATCTGTGATCTCCTCTCCACCTCCAGGAGAAATTCCAACCCATTCGAATCCGTGAATTAACACTTAGAACTCAAAATGTCAATACAATAAAATATGAACCGCATTCTGGATTTAAGACTAAAAATTAAATCCTATTTTTTTAAAAAAAAATCATAATTTTGTTTTATGATCTGGTTTATAACCATGAAGTATTTAATTGAAATGCTTAAATTTTCACTTATACAAATTTTACTCTGTTATTTATGTTTCCAGGAATTACGGATATTGATTTATCTTACATAAATTTTTAAGTTTACTTCATCATAAAATAAACAACTTTCATTCAATTTCAAGCCATAACCTCAAACAGATCATAAGAAAGAAAGAAATTTTATCACTTGCTTAACAGTAAACAGTCAGTTTTTAAATGAATCAAACATGCATTCATCCATAACAAAGATCTACTCAGCAATGTATTTAACAACATAGATAAGACTCCTATTCCCATGAACAAATCAAGCAACCATTTTATTATACTTAATTTTTAAAAAGAAGTTATGTTACTCACTTGTATTTGCAAGATGTAGAGCATAGATTCAATTTGCAGGTTCCAGATTCTAAGAAATAGGTGAATGCAGACATGAAGAAGTTGCATGCAGGCCTTCAGTTTTTAATGCTTTTAATCTTTGAATGTTGCTTGAATGCATATGCAAATCCCCCCAAGGTTGTTTTTGAATGCATGCAGGCTTGTTTTATTTCTAGAGTTTTGAAAAATGAATGCATGCCTTAGTTTACACATATGCAGGTTTTCTTGCTTTTTCATGGTTGCATGCAGGTTTGTATTTTGGGTTTGAGGAGTTACAGGGTCTTGTGTAATGCAGGTTTGAGAAATGCAAGTGTTTGCTAGGCATTTGAATTTGCAGGTTTGAGGAGATGAATGCAAGTTAATTACAGGAGCATGAATTATGAAGATGGGTTTCAGATTTTTAGATTTCTTTTTAGAATGAAAATGAGAAAGGGAAAAAGGAATGAGTATATGCAAGTTTATAAACTAAATTTATGATTTATTAAAAACAAAGAAAAATAAAAGGACACTCGTAAAAGAAATGGACACATGTTAACTTCTTTGTTTACTTACTTAACATATGTTATATTATGTCTTAATACACTACACATGTCTTTTAAATGGTTTTGTTATTTTAATTAAGATTATGAATGTTTAAACTAAATTAAGTAGTTCTTATACTTAGTTTGTATATACTTTCTAAGGAATAAAGCAAAGTATTAATATAAATAAACAATATACAAATTAATTATTTGAAAAAAGATACTTTTAAGTAATTAAAATAAATTTATAAAAGAGTTTGTAACTTATTTTAATATACATACTTAAGTAAAAATTAATTTTAAACCAATTAAAACATTTATCTTACATATTTAAAATCATATAATATTTTATTAAATATTTTGGAAAAGCTTAAATTAAAAATAAATCACAATTCCTAATTTTAAAATATTAAAATTATGCTATACTAATTTAATTAAAAACAATCTTGTCTATTTAAAATATATACAAATACATATACATTATTAAATAGAAAATAGATTTATTAGATTGTTAAAAATAAATTCGCAAATTAAATATTTAAATAAAGAAAATTATTAAATCTAATCAAATTTATTAACAAAATCATCAATTCAAACTAAATTTAAACACAGATTATCAAATTTAAATTGTCCAAAATTCCGGGATATTACAATCCTTCCCCCTTAAAAGAATTTTGTCCCCGAAATTTAAAACAAAGATAATTTAATAATCTATTTACAGATTTTATTTTTAAACACAGCATATGTCAATCATATGCTAACAACCATAACAACCAATTGACATGATCAGAACAAATCTAATTATCCAAAAGAATTTTGGATAAAATCTTCACGAGTTTCCCCGGTATATATATATATATCGGGATACTCGCTCCATAGAATCCAATCAAACAATACTACTAAGTTATAGAGTTCCTAACAACAATTCTGTACAGAATATCAGACTACAAACGGGTCTGATTCAACAACCAATCCATCCTAAACTGCTGGTTCTACAACCAGAAATATCAAACACGTACTCCCTCAGAGATACGTGAAACACTCTGAATCCCAGTTATCCAAACTGGCAATTCAACCCTAGAAAACCATACATTGATCTAACCCATCACAGAAGAAACCAAAACACTACGGAGCTAGCTTCCCAAGCTTATAGCTCTTTGGATCAGAGAAAAACTTATCCCAAATCAAATCTACGATTCCTGAATCCAAAATCCTCCGTCTCTTATCCATAAAAACTCTTCGGATGATCCTGGGCTACCAACATCCATCTTGATCAGCTTAACTCTTGCTGATTCCCCTAGAAACAGACTGAATCAAAACAATCCAATGATCTCTTCAAGATCACTCAAAAACCAAGAACACAAACCCTGCTTCTCAACAACAGAAGACAGAACAAACTTCTTCATATCTGAAAAAAAAACAGAAACATTCCCAAACTGCTTCCGCTGCACAACTCTGATCCGAAACAGAATAAAATGCTGAAGAATATGAGCACAGACTAGACAACCCAGCACAGAAATATGGTTCCACAAATCCATAAGAAAACTCAGATGTTCCTCCCAAACCTGAGTTCCTTCACCAACTTCTATCTCAAGGAACCATCCATATACTAACTGAACCACCTGTTCCACTCCTGGAAAGAAAACTCGATCTCCAGATGCAGACAAACTCTGACTTCCTGGAAGAAAACCCGGACAATCTCCAATAATCCAAAAGAACACACTATCGCAAGTCACTTTTGCGATCAACTCAGCCTAAATCTAAAGAAAACTGCTCTCTCTTAACCAAACAGAACAGCTTAGGCTAGCTTAGCCAACTCACCAGAGAAATGAATCCACTTTGCTGCTTCTGGACTCCACTTCAGAGAAACTACTCAGAAAGAAAACTCCTTACCAACTCAGAATACTCTGCTAAACTCAGCCACACCACCGAGCAGACTCACTTCCTACTCTTGTTCCAAAGAAACATCTTCGGAAATATCCATAGTCACTGCATCTCATCACGCAGCTACAACTTCCTGAGATATCAAAATATCATCACTCACTTGCTTCTGCCTAACCGACAGATCCAACTCAATTCTACACTTCAAAGATGAACTCCGAACCTTTACAGGTTACCTTCAGAGATCGATGAAGTACTTACACCACTACAGAAATCACTCGAGACGGTATTAGGTCTACAGTCTCGACAAATACAATTCCAACCTCATCCATAAAACTCAAACCAATGGTAGTCGTGTTACACACACTTCTACCTCATCTACCTTTATATCTTATATTGGAAAACCTAAACAGGTAATCCCACAAATAGGTAGAACCAATTATATATATATTTATAATAAAAATACAAATACGCTCTCTCAAGATAGACACCACTACAGAGACTAGGTATTCACTCAACCTAATGCTCTGATACCAAAATGTGACGACCCGACTTTCCACTCCCGGAAAATCGCATCATCTTTAGGAAAGAAAGGGATAGAAAAGAGAAAAGAAAGAAGAGAAAGAAGAAACAACACAAGAATCTCAACAGCGGAACGAATAAATTATATTAATAACATAGGTATTACATAGTATACATCAAATATCAAAGTACACAGACATATACAACACATACTAGACAGTTATAAACACCTGTCTAGTTATTACAACTCAATACATTAC
Organism: Allium cepa; assembly: GCA_030765085.1. NCBI lineage: Eukaryota > Viridiplantae > Streptophyta > Magnoliopsida > Asparagales > Amaryllidaceae > Allium > Allium cepa. The sequence goes on from CM060931.1 coordinate 378,563,322, forward strand.
AGCAAACACTCAGAGATACCAACACAGCGGAAAACTATATAACTATACGCAGAAGCCTCCTGCTCCATTGCTCCTTCACAATTCGTCAAAGCTAACCTGAATCCTAACCTGAATTCCCTTGGCTACTCGTAAAAATTTGAGTACCCAAGAGTTATAGGAAAACAGAAATAACTACGGGTTAGACATGGGTCTGGTGTGAGTAAAAGGTTAAAGTTTTTTAACTTTTAAAAACCTTTGAAAAGAAAAGGTATCACATAAGACTTCCCACACATAAACATGGAAAAGTTTTTACCTTACGCTAACCAAAACATTTGATAGGAAATCCGATGATATTATAATAGAGTCTAGGGTTTTCAAGTAAATAAGAAATAGCCAAAATTGTTACATTCATTAAATTCCAGCTACTAGCCACAAAAGTGGGTAATACAATCGAAACCGTTGGCACTTATTGGATTTTGGATTCCATCAATGGCTGGGCTACTGTGGTACTGCCCGTCACAGTACGTGGCCTAGATCACCGTACCGAGGATTACTCCCAATCCCCTGCAACACAAAGCCGGACCCGTTCCTTACTGAACAGTTCCAAACAAGACAACCCCACAGTTGTGATCAACAACCACACCACTAAGCCGAAAATAAAGGGACCTCTAGACAGGGATCAATCTTGCTCTCAAGTGGGTGCTACCCACGAAGCTTTGCTGCACCTCCCCTGTTTTAGCCATTCCCAGTTGATGAGGCTTGAGGCTACGATTACCTTTATAGGACATATCACTTAGAATGCTCATCGTCCACCTGACGATGTTCTGAAAGCATTCAATCCACACAAGTTCGTTCCGGGTTCGAACGAAACCGAAGGCATTATCTCGTTACACTCATTTTGGAATCACCCTCAGAGTTAACGACAATGACCCTTGCACTCTGAATCACCATCTGGAATCTATAAGTACTATTCCGTCAAACTCATTACGGAATCACCCACAGAGTTATACTGACGTATATCCCTTACACCTCGAGTCTTCACTCGCTCCACTTGGATTAACGACCTAACGTTTATTGGAATCGATGTGGTTTTCGGATATCCAAATATGGAAACCCGATTCCGGTCTCATCGAAATCCAAAGCGCGTCTTATTAAGGCCAAGTTGTTTTAAGTTTAACACAATTCAATTCTTTATCTAAATATACACATGTAGATAATTCACAACACAACAGATAATCAACCTTATCATTATCAACAGATAATTCATATCATAATCAGATAATTCATCTCATCATCCAAAAGCAACCAATGTATCCATATCACATACACTACTCATCTCATACTGAGATTACAATCCATACATGGCAATCAATACCAATCATCAAACATAAGCAATGTTCTAATGATCATTCTTTTTATAATCGATTTAAAATGAATTAAATTAATTACCCAAACTCTAATTAATTTAATATGAATTAAATTAATTACTTCATCATTAAAATTATGCTTATCTTAAACTTTAATTGATTACAAATCAATCTATAAATCATCATCTCAATATTTATTTCAATTAATCATTATTGATTAACTATCTCTAATTACAATAAGTAATTAGCATTTAATATTAATTACACAAGTTAATTACTTAAACCCCTAGCAAATAATTATACCTTAATTAATCAATTCCAAATTACATCATTAATTAATTAAGTAATGATTTCTGATTATATTTAATCAATTTCTCAAAATAAATTAATTACATAAGTAATTAATCTTCAATTAAAACCATATATATTAATCACCTATGATTAATAACCATCTAGTAATTAACTATTTTAATTACTCATCCCATACTTAATTTCTCTAATTAATTATCTCAATTAATCCTTGATAAATTTTCAAAGTAATTTAAATTTAAATTACTACTACAAAACTATCTTTAATTACATTCAGTAATTATTAATTAATTACTTCCCTAAGTAATTACAATCCACAAATTACATAAAGTAATTATTCATCAATCCATAAATGTTTAAATTAATTAATCTTAATTAATCTAAACTAATCCCATTAATCAAATTAATTACACTAAGTAATTAATTCATTAATTACTTTCCTTAAGTAGTTAAAACTTAAACAATTGATTATTATTAATCTAATTAATTTTCAAAAATTAATCACATTAATTGATTGTTAATTAATCTTAAGTTAATGATCTTCATTAACATTTCTTAATTACTTAATTAAGAATTAACTTACACAAATAATTATTAATTAAAATTTAACTATTCTTAATTTTAGATTAATTAACCTTAATTAATTAACTTAAAAATTATTCATTACTTAATTAAACATCCACATTATTAATTAATTAAATAATTAATATTCCGTTTAAATTAATTAAATAATTTAAATGAAACCAATTTCTTAAGTTCTAAATTTAAAAATATTCTTCTTTATACAAAATATTTTAAACACTTTGTTTCAAACAAAAATTCAAATTTAAAAATTTCTTTTAAATTTCAAACTGAAACACAATTTGAATTTATATTCCAGATTTAAATCTTAAAGATTTAAAACTTTACTTACACTTTCATCTTCATTTTTAAATTCAAATTATTTAAACCTTCTAAAGTAGTCAAAATAAATTAAAATTTAAAAACTTATTAAATTTTAAAAACTGACATTAAGGTCAAATCTCAAGTTTCAAAACTGAATTTAAATTTATTTTAAATTCTTATTCTATAATTTAAAACTTACAGTTTTAAATTACAAACCAATGTTCTTTATTCTTTAAAAAGTTTAAAGTCTAAATTTAAATTTCCAGTTTTAAATTCAAACTCAGGTTCCATATTTTTGTTCTCCAGATTTAAACTTGATTTAAAATTTCAGTTGCATTTTAAAGTTTTGCTTTCCAATTTAAAACATATAAATAGAAAATAGTTTCCTGTTTTAGTTTAAAACATATTACATTATAGAATTCAAAAATGTTTCAAAAATTCAAGAATTAAACCATTGACTTTAAATTTAAATTTCAGGTTTAAAACTTCCAGTTTAAACTTCAACTTATTATTTGAAATTTTACTTTTAATTTAAAACAGTACACAGTTTCTGTTTTTAAGTTTAAAACCAAACTTGGATTTAAAAGCATTTCAGATTTAATTCAAAGATTTAAAATTTAAACTTATTGAATTTAAATTAAATTCTAGATTCAAACTTCTTTCCGGATTTTTAGTTTGCAATTTATCTTTACTTCAAAACTTAACAAACCTGGAAAACAGGTTTCTGCTTTTGCTTTAGTACAAATAAAATTTTCAAAATTTAAATTATTTCAAACTTAAAATTAAACTAATTGAATTCAAATTTAAATTCAGTTTTAAGTCTTAGGTTTAAATTTAAGTTTGCATTTCAAAACTTTTGTTTTAATTTTAAAAACTGGAAAAAAAGAATTGGTTCTGTTCAAATCTCAAAAACATGAAACACTAAGTATAACCCGAGCCTACCCAGTTTACTTCGAGTCATAAGCCAAACTCCTTCGAGTCATTTCCCAATTCCCCCGAGACAAACCCGAGCAACCAAAACCCTGAAACCAAAACCACACCACCTGCACACACACACCCCTGTGCATCCATAATCTAACTCCGGCCACCTCTGACCGTCGTCAGTAGCCATCCCCCATTGGCCAGCAACCTCACAACAACCTTCAACCTTCAAAATTCCATAATTCAACTTGAATTTGAATTCAAGTTTTAAACAAAAAAAACTGGAACATTTGTCAGCAAACCACCAAACCTGTCAACATCAACTTCTTCCATCTCTGACCACCATCACCCTCCAAACTCCGGCGACAACTTCCTCAACGCATAATCTATCCATACCCAAAAGAACTTTGAACTGGATCCAGTTATGAACCCGTAGTATTCGAATTCATAAACCCAGTAAAAATTAGGGTTCTTATCTTGTAATTCCAAATTCAACATTTATATTTAATTGTAATCCAATTTGGTATTTTTCCTATAATCAGTGATCTCCTCTCCACCTCCAGGAGAAATTCCAACCCATTCGAATCCATGAATTAACACTTAGAACCCAAAATGTCAATACAATAAAATATGAACTGCATTCTGGATTTAACACTAAAAATTAAATCCTATTTTTTTTAAAAAATCATAATTTTGTTTTATGATCTGGTTTATAACCCTGAAGTATTTAATTGAAATGCTTAAATTTTCACTTATACAAATTTTACTCTGTTATTTATGTTTCCAGGAATTACTAATATTGATTTATCTTACATAAATTTTTAAGTTTACTTCATCATAAAATAAACAACTTTCATTCAATTTCAAGCCATAACCTCAACCAGATCATAAGAAAGAAAGAAATTTTATCACTTGCTTAACAGTAAACAGTCAGTTCTTAAATGAATCAAACATGCATTCATCCATACACAAAGATCTACTCAGCAATGTATTTAACAACATAGATAAGACTCCTATTCCCATGAACAAATCAAGCAACCATTTTATTATACTTAATTTTTAAAAAGAAGTTATGTTACTCACTTGTATTTGCAAGATGCAGAGCACAGATTCAATTTGCAGGTTCCAGATTCTAAGAAATAGGTGAATGCAGACATGAAGAAGTTGCATGCAGGCCTTCAGTTTTTAATGCTTTTAATCTTTGAATGTTGCTTGAATGCATATGCAAATCCCCCCCCCCCCAAGGTTGTTTTTGAATGCATGCAGGCTTGTTTTATTTCCAGAGTTTTGAAAAATGAATGCATGACTTAGTTTACACATATGCAGGTTTTCTTGCTTTTTCATGGTTGCATGCAGGTTTGTATTTTGGGTTTGAGGAGTTACAGGGTCTTGTGTAATGCAGGTTTGAGAAATGCAAGTGTTTGCTAGGCATTTGAATTTGCAGGTTTGAGGAGATGAATGCAAGTTAATTACAGGAGCATGAATTATGAAGATGGGTTTCAGATTTTTAGATTTCTTTTTAGAATGAAAATGAGAAAGGGAAAAAGAAATGAGTATATGCAAGTTTATAAACTAAATTTATGATTTATTAAAAACAAAGAAAAATAAAAGGACACTCGTAAAAGAAATGGACACATGTTAACTTCTTTGTTTACTTACTTAACATATGTTATATTATGTCTTAATACACTACACATGTCTTTTAAATGGTTTTGTTATTTTAATTAAGATTAATGAATGTTTAAACTAAATTAATTAGTTCTTATACTTAGTTTGTATATACTTTCTAAGGAATAAAGCAAAGTATTATTATAAATAAACAATATAAAAATTAATTATTTGAAAAAAGATACTTTTAAATAATTAAAATAAATTTATAAAAGAGTTTGTGACTTATTTTAATATACATACTTAAGTAAAAATGAATTTTAAACCAATTAAAACATTTATCTTACATATTTAAAATCATATAATATTTTATTAAATATTTTTGAAAAGCTTAAATTAAAAATAAATCACAATTCCTAATTTTAAAATATTAAAATTATGCTATACTAATTTAATTAAAAACAATCTTGTCTATTTAAAATATATACAAATACATATACATTATTAATAGAAAATAGATTTATTAGCTTATTAAAAATAAATTCACAAATTAAATATTTAAATAAAGAAAATTATTAAATCTAATCAAATTTATTAACAAAATCATCAATTCAAAATAAATTTAAACACAGATTATCAAATTTAAATTGTCCAAAATTCTGGGATATTACAAAAACTCAATTTAAACTTTGCTTTAAAATTTAAAAGTTCGGTTTTAAATTCAAAACAAACAGGAATAGGTTTGTTTTCAAGATCTGGAAAACATTTACCCGAGCCACCATTTCATTTTCTTCGAGCCAACATGTGACGACCTAGGATTTTAGGCAATATCGATTTAATAATCTGTATTAATAATTAATTTTGTTTGATAATTTTTCTTTATAATTTTAATTTAAATTGATAAATTTAATCTTTTAAAGGTTAATAAATATTTAATCCGGTAATTTTAATCAATATCTTTCTAACAATTTAATATGGATAAGATTTATTTTTCAAATCGAATAAAATTTTATTCTATTTATAATATATATTTGATATATATTGTGGATAGGAATCATCTTTTTTTTTAAATAAAAGATAAATTTTCAAATTATAATATATATGTATGTATATGTTATAATTTGGAATTGTTTTTAAATTTAATTTAATCTATTGATAATTTATATATGTATGAATTGTAATCTAAAGCTTTGTTTTAAAACTTAATATTTTTCAAAAGTTAATCTAAAGATTAATTCATTTGTTTTCAAAGTATAAGATAATTGTTTATTTTGAATATGATAGTTTAAAAGGGATTTCGTCAAAGTTTTATTTTTGTTTTCTTCAAAAGTGTTTAAATTAAAATGGTCATGAATGTATATACATAAAAGTTTTATATTTGTAAATATATGTATAAGAAATATATTTATTAATAATTAGTTTTATAATATTTTCTTTAAAAGGGTAAATTTATGCATACATATGTAAATATTTATTAATTAAGAGATTTAAGTAAGTAAGCTCTCTATTTACATTTAAATTAAATAAAAATTTATAAAAGATTTCATACTTGTATGTTATTTAAAATTCAAAAGCTTATTATGGTAAAAACATTTCACTAATGCATATAAATATTTCATCATGCATATATAACTTAAATGACTTTATTTAAGGAAATTGAACACTAGTAAATCTAAGATAAAATATCTTCAACACTTGTAACTTTTTAAAATATGTTAGTGACAAGTGTCTTCATTCATTTTTTTTAATTTTAATAAAACATAACGTAACTCATTTAGAATAAAACTTTCACTCTTCTTCCATTATTTCTCAGCTAAACAAAGATGATTTCAAGTTTAAAAACTTCTCAAACCCAAAATTCAATGATTCCAAATCTAAAGCTCAAAACAGAAAATCATTTTTTAAAAACCTGGAAAGGAAAACTATAAGCAAATGGCAAAATCAAAATTAGAATATGCAACCTTCAACCTACAGTTCAAAGGGAAGTTTAGATCTGTCCAACATTTTAAAAAAAAACACCAAATTGAAGGCATGCAGTAGGATTTCAACATCAAACATTTTTCCAGATTGAAGATTTCAAAACCCGGAATAAGAATTGTAACCTGCTCTGCTTATATAATTGGTGAGTAAGCCTCTTCAAAACAGTTTTAATTCATATTGTAGTTGAATTTTTTTTTCATGTCCTGGCTTGTTTATGAATATTTGAACTGTCATGTGTGTATGTTGTAGATAAGAAATGCCTGAAGATAGGAAACCTATTATGTTCATCTCTGTTCATTTACAAAAACTGTTTCCTTAAGGAAATTTCAAAAGAAAAATAAAAATCTTTTAATCTAAACTATATTAGATCTTGATATATGAATAAAAGTTGTATGTTGATGTTTGATGGAAATTTTAAAAATAGTCTCTGTAAATTTAAATAAACAGATAATTTTTAAAATGGAATTTACAGGTAAGTCACTGCTACATGCTCAAAAATTGATATCCTTAATTTTTTCTTTGGATTGTATATATGGATTAGTTGTTAAAAATGATGATTTTTAACATGCATTGCATAATTTTTAAATGGATATTCAATTGGGAATTTGGAGGAGAAGGGTTTCAGAAATTTGATCGATTGTCGTTGATCAAACCCACGATTTGAGTTGAAATCTTGGGTGAAGTGTAACGACCCGCTACTTTGGACCATTCGCATCCGCACATGTCGGACTTGAATAATTCAAAATACTAAATTGTTAATTTAAATTTGGCAAAAGTCGGATATACAGTAAATAAATAATCGCAGTATCACAGACACAGAGTAATAATATGCAGCTGAAACAAAAGATAGTAGTTCATGAAGCTACTATATATATAACAGAGTTAAATAGGTTACAACAGAAGTCTTGAATACAATAGTCAAACATAAGAATCATAATACATCACTGGAATCAACTGAATATCTGAAGACTGGATAGATAGCCAAGCTCCAACTCCAAAGGTGAGTCTCAAAAGCTGATCCACTCAGTCTGACTGAAGCGTAAAGCAAAACACAAAACACTCGAGTCAGGATTAACATTCTTATATAAATAAATCCAACTCAACTTAAATAACAACTGAAATACAAGAACTCAACGGATGTTGGAATAACCATCCTTTAAGGATCCGTTAAACTATCTACTATGTATTAGTGTACGCTAAATAGATAATGTCTATCAGTAATATAAAGTATCAAAACAGTGTTAAGGCGTTACCATTATCCCCCTTAACACATTTTATATAAGGGTTATAGTTTATATAGCACTGTAAACTCCACCGTAAACTAGTGGGATATCAGGGAGTAATCCAAAGGTATAACACAAAACAAATTCGTAGGGGTCGCGTATATAGGGATACAGGTATGACAAGGCACATGAGGCAATACCCAAGGTAGTGAAACTACCGTTTGCCTGATCCGGACTGGTGAAAACACATCGCCGCAACTATCGCAACACCGCGAAACAACACACCCAAAAGTACGAGGGTGCACCAATCAATAATAAGTAATGAGCAGTAGTTACGAAGAAGTGTGTTCGCTCGGGGTAGCTAACCCCATTTGGCCCGGCACGGCTCCTGTTTTAGTCATTTCCAATATGACACAAGTGTCAAGGCTATCCATTATCGTTCTCTTTCTTCAGTCATCACGTACACCATTCCAACCACTTCATTCTGGATCACACTCCACGTATAGTTATTAAAGTGGTTTTCAGTTTAGACAGAAAGTATGTCCATTACCGATTCCAATCTCTTTAATAACTTCCGTAATTATTATACCGATTGGTCGTTTAATAAATTCAAAACCAAATCCAATTCAATTTCAATTAGAATTTGTAAATCAACATTTCATTTGTCTTTCTGTATCAATTTCCGTAATTAACGTTTCAAAACTCCCAAAATACCATTTCAAAATCTTATAGTTCAATTTCAAATTTATTTAGACATTTCAAATATATACATAAGTTTCATTCTGAAATCATTTAAATTAATTTAATTTAACAATTAGATAAATTTAAGTTCATTGATCGTTTTCATTCAATATTCCTTAAGTTACTTTATCATTCAAAACAATTCATATTAAATTTCAAATTCATTAAATCTATTGCTTAAGTTCAACTTTAATAACAAAGCTTACAGATTTAAGTAAAATGGATTCGATAATCAAGTTCTTTAAATTACAAGTCTTATATTTATTCCAATAATCACATTTTATTTCTTGTTAAGAAATTCAGTTTCACTTATTTCTTTACTAAGTTACAAATTCCAAAACTCAATTAATAAAGAAACTAAACTTCACATATTCGAGAAGTTCAATTTCACTTATTAACTTACTTAAATAATTTTCCAAAACTTAATAAATAAAGAAACCCAAAGAAACCCAATTTTATTTATTAACGAAGTTCAAATTCACTTATTCAGAAGTTCAATTTCTCTTATCAAAGAATTTAAATTTTTATTTAATTTATCAATTAACTCAATCTTATCCAATTATTAAATAATTTCAAAACTTGATTATTCTATAATTTCAAACTTAATAATTTCAAACCAAATTATTAAACAATTTCCAACTTAATTATTAGATAATTTCAAACTAAATTATTAATAATTCCAAATTTAATTATTAAATAATAATATTTTTAAACACGTTCTTCCATCAATTACTATGTTAATATTTCGTTTCAAATTTCAAACATTCACATTTCTTTTCATTAAAATTTTAAATTCCAATTTTATTTCAAAACCTTATTATTATTCAAATAAAATCTTTATGTATTTAAATCAAATTATTGACCAATCGGGTTTAATTTAATTCTCTATCCTAAGTCAAGTTCATTTTGGGTATTTATCATTTCAACCCGATTCCATTTCAATTCAAAAATCAAAGCATAGCAAAGGGAACTTGCAGTGTGATAACTGGGTGTCAAAGTAAATAAACAAGCAATAGCAACAATTAATTACAATCTAATAATTAATTCAACTAATCCCGAAATAATCTTATTAATTCACATTTTTGTTTTTGCGAATTAATATAATTATTTCTGGAATCTACACTATCATTTCGTGTAGATTAAAGATTATTACATTACGGTTCTTCACTTGTCATCTATTATTCAATTTCATACTACATCGATTTAAACAATATACATTTAATGGTTCAAGGTGTAGTTAACCAAATCCTACGTGTCAATTAATTTAGCTTTTAAAGGGGTCATATTATATAAATATCATTGAATCGAATTTACATATATGTCGTTTCAAATTTTTAACTATCCTATGTTAAATTAAATTGCATAATATTTATCACTTTATACATTTCAATTTACATCCAATATAAACAACAAACAATAAATCAATCATCAACCAAACTGGATTATCATCGTATAATTAACAGATAATGGTGTCAGATGTCACAGGTGAACTGACACAGGTAATAGCGTATATAACAGTGTAAATAGCTAACAATAGTATATTTCAATTGTCGTTTCAATTAAAATCAAATTTAATAAATAAAAGAACAATAATCGTGAGTGATTGCTCACCTTTCGAGGCTAGAGATGCACGAGAGGATGACACGGATACGCACATTGATATGGACATAGAAATTGAATTACGAATCCAAGCAAAGCAAATCGACACGAATTCAACGATCAGAGCTGAATAACAGAAATCGATTGAACGCATCAGAACGAGATCGATGAAGAAATTGGTATACGTGAACACATATGTATAACTATACACATAGCTATATATACAAAATTTCAACATATATTAAATTAAATATATATGCATTTTAAAAATACATTTTTTTAACAAAAATCAGTAACAATATGTTCATGTATGCAGACCTTACATAAAATATTTATATATATGTACAACAACGACTATTGGTACAAGTGGCATGCTATTTCATATATGCAGACTTATATAAACACTGTACATATATCTTTAAATAAAATAACATAATATGTGGCTTACATTTAAACAATAGCAATTATATATCCTTTTTATTACTAGACCATGTACAGCACTATCCTTAAACCCAAAATGCAACTATTGTAACCTGTAGGTATATTATAAATATACTTACCATCATAATATATTCAAATAGTCGAAACTGCTTATAACTAACATGCATTTTATAACAAAATATATATAATAGGTCTTAGAGTATGAATATATGCACAGCCTTTACAAAATATAATATATATGTGCGACGCTGCTATGGCTTTAGAAAACTCTAACAATTCAACTTCCATTATATAAAGCAACAGCCGAAACAATACATACTTTATTTATATATATATATACACCAAAATCAATAATTTATAAAACGATTATATTACCATTTTAACTTCTCACGTATGCACTTTCGTAACTTTATATATTTATAGACTTTATGGTTTACATTTTGTATGACAAGATACATTTGAAACAATTGATCAACTATATGAGCTAATAAACAATATATAATATAAACTAATATCATCGGTAAAATAAATAACTTATACAACCTTTGTACATAACAACACACATATATATATATATCCATAATTAAACTACATAAAATAAAATATATAAATACCTGCTAAGAAGAAAAGATGGAGAGAGATGCGATGTTAGGAAATGGTAAAGCAACTAATACGAAGGCTATGTTCGATCATGGGAAGATGGCGGTGACAAAAGAGGTAGGCGAAGAGAGGCTTAGCTAGGTGCTTGTTGTGGTCGGCATGGCTGCTCTGTGTGGTGACGTGGAGGGGCTGGGTTTTGGTTGAAGGGTTATAGGATCGGCATGGGTGCAACAGGGAGTGTGGTCAGTCGAGCACGGAAGTGAGGCAAGGGCCATGGCTGTCAGTCAGGTCTAGGAAGTGGGAAGGTGCAACAAAAAGTGGTGATGAGGGCCGGCTAGTAATGGTGTCCGTGTTTGCTGACATGGGAAAATTGGGTGGAGGAGGGGAAGAAACCGAGAGGAAGAATAAAGGGGAAGGGTGGGAGGAAGTGAAAATGTGACAGGCTTTTTTTTAGAACGACAGAACAAATTGAAAGGGAAGAGAGGAAGCGTCTACAGGAGATGAAAAAAGAGCAGGTTGCAGAGGAAAGTGAATAGGAAGCAGCTTATCATAAGTAAATAAATTTTTTTTTTGAAAAGGACAAACCACTATGGAAGAGCAACAGCTTTCAAAATGTAAAGATGAATAGGAAAGGCTAAAAGGAGTGAACTGTTGGGAATAATAAAAGTCACCAAAATTCATGAATTGATAACAGCAATTGACCGTTGATCCAGAAAAAATTTAAAGAAAATTGATGACCTGATTTTTACACCACGTTTCGAATTTTGAACCGAAGGAGATTTTAGAGTCATAAATTATGGTACCGTTATAAAGAACAGTTTATTGTTTCCGTCGCGTACCGAACATCAAAATACAGAAATAAATATACCATGGTGATCAGCGCGACGAGAAGATCAAAACGATATACGGATATCGGTGACAGGATCATCCGATTAAAAAGTCGATACGGACACTGATTGTAACAACCCGCATGTTTAACGATTATATATTTAAATGTTTTATTTAAATATAGCGACGTTAGTCGGATTTAGGTCCGAAATGTCACTTTTTGCAAATGGCCGAATTGGAACTCGAAACTACCTCCATTGGTTCCAAAATGGCGTTTGCGATCTTTTTTAGTATAATCTTTGATATGTTTGGAGTTTGTGAAATTTTGACCCTTTTTCTATTGGGTTTTGGGTTTGGGTTCAGCCCACTAGCATAACTAATCCTCTAACTCAACCCCTTCTCTTCATCTCTCTTCATTTCATTTCATTTCTTAAGCTAAAAACTGAAATGGGGGAAAGGAAGTGGAAATAGAAATTAGCAAGCCCTAGTTCTTCTTGTAAACTTGATTCTTGCTCCAAAATCAAAGGGAATCCATTGGTAAGTTCATCTCCATCTTCTCCATCTCTTCTCCTCTTCAATTTCAGTAATTTCCTAACCCTAACTTAGGAAATACTTGCTTTGATTCTAGATTGAAGCTTGTAGTGTTGAAGTGGAGTGTAGTTGGTTGATTCCTTGCATTTGTGCTTCTTCATCTTCTTTGTTTTGTGTAAAAAGGTGAGTTTTGAACTCAAATCTATTTCTTATGATTTCATTGATGTTGGGTATGAATTCCTAATACCTTGTTCATATGCTCTTGCTTTTGGTTTGGATTGAATTGGTGAATATCCAAATTTTTAGTGTTTGGGTTCAATTCTTTAAAGATCCTAACTTTGATGTTTGAATATGTTTTTGGTTGCGAATCGGAGAGCTAATGGAGCTGGGGTATCTATTGGCTAAAGCTCCTTAGGTCCATTGCTCGAACGATCGCGTTTTGGAAGAATTTGCATTTCATTGAAATAGGGCAGGAAGTGCAAAATCATCAGGTTCGGCCGACCGAGCCCTGTAGCCGGTCGACCGAGCCCTGTAGCCGGTCGACCGACCTGCTTCCCGAGAGTTTTTATGAACAGTGTCCGGTCGACCGAGCCCTGTAGGCGGCCGACCGACCTGCTCCTATTTGCCCTGTTTTGCCTGTTTTTGTATATTTTGATTTGTTTTCCGGATTTTATCGATTCAAGTTGCTTTTTAGTGGTTGTTATTGCATATTTGGCTTTGATAACTTACTCTTGACTTCATCCACGGGTTTTTATAAAATAATCTCTCGAATAGCATTTAAAAGCTCGTTTCTCCAATTTATAAATTCTATTTAAAACACACACTTTCGCACTACGAGCGAAGTGGAAGGGTGATTAAATGGTTGGGCAAAACACGGACCATGAATATGTACGTTTATCTTTCCGATTAGTCCCCGACTTATTCGATTGATTGTTTTGACCTTCGGGTTTAGTTTACCGATGATATGAGGTAAATTTGTACTGCTTTGAGTGTGAAAGTGACTGACGGATAGTAAACCGTTTAGTGCGAACGAGTGGTTATGGGACGCACGTTAACACTGTTCGGATTCCTTTTCGAGAGTTGTGACACATTCCTCCAGTTAGTGGTGTCCAGTACTGGGTCTTCGACCTTCACCACTACGGTTTGTTGCCTCTGGGATGGTGTCTTCGGACTTTCTCCCTAGGTTTGTTGCCTTCGGGTATGTTGCCTTCGGGTGTGTGCCTTCGGGTTTGTTGCCCTATATAGTTTCGCTCTGATGTTGGCCTTATGTGCCGCATGGGTGATACTTGGGTTTGGAGCCTTCGGGCTTATGGATCCTTGTTGTACAGTACTGAGCTCGAGCAATCATATGTTTCATTGATATTATATTCCCTTGGTATCGTCCATCGTGTTGGTCTGTTTGAGCTGCATGATGTATAACGATTACCTTGTGGAACTTGTATACCTTATTGGTATTTGTTATTTGCCTTTTGGCTTGTTTTGGGATATTTGTATCCTTTGTTTCTATATGTTGCCGATGATATGAGGCTTGTTCTATATGATTCATCTCTTGTTGATGATTGTGTTATCTCCTCTAGAGATATTTGTTATACTGTATGACCTTGCAGGTTTATTATTGTTCAGTTTATCTAACTGATTTGTTATCTAGACTGACCCGTGTATTTTATACTCGGGTCAGACCGAGATGTTTCAGGTTAGGTGCTTTTGGGACTTAGCCTATTTTGCTTCCGCATGGACTATTCGCTAGCTTTATTTTGTTATAGTGTCTTTTGTGGTCCTTATCTGTTGTAACTCTGATATTTATACTTTTTTTCGTCTCGTCTGTATATTGTGGTCTCCTGTACCACTTGACATGTATTATTTTGTATACTCTGTTGTGTATCTGTTTATGTGTATATTATGATCGACTGTTCTGTGATGTGAATTACATTTGAGTTGTTATATTTTCTTCTGATAGATCCTATAGCCATTGTAGTTTTGCTTTAAATATTTATTGAATAGGTCGAATTTTAATGTGATTCTACTTTTCGACGTATTTAGTGAATAGTTAAGGTAAGATTACACATGGTCGCTTCCATTATACACTATTTTCCGCGTTAGCCGACAGTATTATCTATGTAATACTCTTTGTTAACGAGGCTCTCGGAGTGGGGTGTCACAGCGTGGTATCAGAGCCAGGTTCAAACAAAATATGATAAACACAGAATAGAGCACATATTACGATACATCAAAGTGTATTAGTGATACAGATCCTTGAATCATCATGTCTCTTTATCCCATTAAGGCTAGACAGTATTTGGGAATACGTCTAGGATTACTCCGTAGTATCCCATATTGAAATATCTACCTTGTGAATAATCTTTTCCTTATCTTGACTTTCATCTTATGTCTGGAAGAGGCAGAGGTCGACGTTCGGATGCTGGGCAATCTAGTGGCTCACATCCGGATGGCGTTTATATGTCTGCCGATCAGTTTATGGAGTTGTTTAGGAGCACTCAGCCTCCCGTTCCTCCTCGAGTGTCTCCACCTCGCAAATCTGCTTTTGCACGTCAGTGCAGTGATTTTTCTCATCTTGGAGGAAAACCGTTTAAGGGTTTCGAATCCGTTCTTGAAGTCCAAGCTTGGTTTCGCACATGCGAACGTATCTTTTCTCGCATGGATCTTTCTGACCATGATCGAGTTCTTGTGACTTCTAGCTTATTGCAAGAGCGTGCTCTTGATTGGTATGAGCTTCTTATAGCCGAGATTGATGAGTCTACCCTTTCTTGGACTCAGTTTCGAGAGCGATTTGAACTCAAGTTCGTACCTGAATCTGAAAAAAATTTATTGACCCATCGCTTCCTTGAGTTGAAGCAAGGGAAATCTTCTGTTTCTGAGTATGTTGCATCTTTTGAGGCCTTATCTAAGTATGGTCTTGAATTCATTAGCACTTCTTACAAGAAGAATTTGAAGTTTGTCTGTGGTCTTAAGAAATATCTTAAGAAGTCCTTGTTGCTCCAGCTTAAGCTTTCTTTCGAGGAATTGGTTGATTCGGCACTTCATCTCGAAGCTGTCGAGAAGGGGTGTGATAGTGGTGAGGATGTTGAGGTTTCCAAGAACCCCAACAAGAAGCAGTTTCCGTTTCAAAAGAGGTCTTTTCCTTCTAAGAAGAAGAAGTCTGTTGGTGCTAATCCTCAATCTCAGTTTGCTGGAACACCTTTCATCCGGAAGTGTTTCAACTGTGGTTCTCCCGACCACATAATTTGAGCTTGTCCAAAGCCTCTCTTCTGTCGCTATTGCAAGAAGGAAGGTCATCATGTTTCAGCTTGTCCTACTGCTCCTGCTAATGCAAAATCTGGCAAGCTCAATGTGGCTAATGCTTCTGGAGGTTCATCTCAATCCAAAGGTATGTCTCCATCTATTTTGGAGGGTTCAATTCTATTTCATGATCATAGTATACGAGTTCTTTTCGATACGGGTGCTTCACATTCTTTCGTATCGAAGAAGCTTGTAGATGATTTATCTTTGGATGTTTCTTGTATGGTTACTTCTTTAAGGATTGCGAATCCTATTGGGGGATCCGCGACCCTTAGCTTGTTTTGTGATGATATTGAGATTGTTTTATGTGGCTTTTCTTTCCGTGCGAATCTGCACGTTGTTTCTCATTTGGGTTTTGATATGATTTTTGGTATGGACTGGCTAGTGAGGTACGACGCCAGGATTATTTGTTCCGAGAGAATTTTATATCTTTGTCATCCTGATTCGCCTTCTCGGTTATTTCTTGTTCTTTGGGATGTAGATAATTCCGAGATGGCTTTATATTCTCTTGATTCGCGAGATGATGAGGATATATCTCGTATTCCTATTGCTTGTGACTTTTCTGATGTTTTTGAGCCTGTATCGGGTTTGCAACCCAAACGGGCAATTGAGTTCCGCATTGATCTCATTCCAGGGGCGCAGCCAGTTAGTCGTCCTCCCACGATGATGTCTACAAAGGAAAATGAGGAACTCAAGAAGCAGCTTTTAGAGCTTGAATCTAAGCAATTGATTCAGTCTAGTTTTTCTCCGTGGGGATCCGCGGTCGTCTTTGGGAAGAAATCTGATGGAACTCTTAGGCTTTGCATTGATTATCGCAAGCTTAACGAGTTAACCATCAGAAATAGGTATCCATTGCCTAGGATCGATGACATGTTCGATCTATTGAGTGGTGCTAAGGTCTTTTCTCAGCTTGACCTTGCCACAGGTTTTCATCAATTACGAGTCGCGGAGGATAGCATACCTCTTACCGCTTTCCGCACTCGTTATGGGTCTTTTGAGTGGCTCGTTATGCCGTTCGGTTGGACGAACGCTCCTGCTTTCTTTGTTGATCTCATGAATCGAATATTCCGGAAATATCTCGATAAGTTTGTCCTTGTGTTCATTGATGATATCCTTATTTATTCTAAGTCTGAAGCCGAGCATGCTAATCACTTAAGGATTGCCTTGACTACTCTCCGTCGTCATCAGCTTAAAGCCAAATTCTCTAAGTGCCATTTTTGGGAGAATAAGGTTAAGTTCTTAGGCCATGTGGTATCTTCCGATGGCGTTTCTGTCGATCCATCGAAGATAGAAGCTACTCAAAATTGGGAAAGGCCTGAGAATGTTCATGAGATCCGCAGTTTTCTTGGATTGGCGGGTTATTACCGTCGGTTCATCAAGGATTTTTCCCGTGTTGTGCTTCCTCTCACAAGCCTTACCCGGAAAGGCATTCGTTTTATTTGGTCTGACAAGTGTGAAGCTTCCTTTCAGGCATTGAAAGAACTTCTCACTAATGCTCCTATTCTTGTGGTTCCCGAAGGGAATCATGATCTTGTTGTCTACACCGATGCTTGTGGTAGTGGTCTCAGTGATGTGCTTATGCAGAGAGATCGGGTAGTTGCTTATGCTTCTAGGCAACTGCGTCCGAATGAAGTTCGCTATGCCACTCATGATCTTGAGTTAGCCGCCATTGTCTTTGCCCTGAAGATTTGGCGACATTATTTATTGGGCGAGCGCTTCATTCTTTATACCGATCATAGATCTTTGAAGTATTTGTTCACTCAGAAGGAACTCAATATGAGACAACAACGTTGGATCGAGTTTCTTGCCTCTTATGACTTTGATATCCAATATACCCCTGGTAAGGGTAATCGTATTGCAGATGCGCTTAGTGGCAAATATTCGGCTGTTATTTCTATGATGTTTGCCGAATGGGATATTCTTGAAACTCTATCTTTTTGTGAAATTCGTGATCGAGATTCATCTTCTGATTCTCCTATTCTATTATTTAGTTTGGGAGCTCGACCTGTTTTATTGGATCGTATTGCCGATGCTCAGCGGTGTGATCCTAATTTTTTGCATTTTATTCAGCTTTGTGAGACTGAATCCCATGATGAGGCGTTGCGGGATTTTAGCATTGATTCTCATGGGTGTCTTCGTAAGAAGAACCGTCTTGTTGTGCCTTCTGATTCTGTACTTAGGCATGATATTCTTGATGATTGCCATCGTTCTAGGTATACCATTCATCCCGGTAGTAGTAAGATGTATGCCGATATGCGTCGCCTTTACTATTGGGAAGGTATGAAGCGCGATGTGGCGAGTTATGTGAGTAATTGCATGACTTGTCAACGTATGAAGGCCGAACATCAGCGTCCTTCTGGTCTTCTTCAGCCTCTTGAGACTCCATTGTGGAAGTGGAATCAAATTTCTATGGATTTCATTGACGGCCTACCTCGTTCGAGATCTGGCCATTCTAGCGTTTGGGTTATTGTTGATCGCCTTTCTAAGTCTGCTCATTTCGTCCCTATTAAGTCTAATAGGACTGCTTCGCATTTGGCTAAGTTGTATATCAAGGAAATCGTGAGACTTCACGGTGTTCCTAGTTCTATTGTAAGTGACCGTGATCCTTTATTTACGAGTCATTTTTGGAAGAGTCTTCAGCAAGCTTTGGGAACAAAGCTTAATTTTAGTACAACTTATCATCCGCAGTCTGACGGACAGACTGAACGGGTAAATCGTATCTTAGAAGATCTTCTCCCTATTTGTATCTTTGATTTCGGTGGTAGTTGGGAGGATCACCTACCTCTTGTAGAATTCTCCTACAACAATAGTTTTCAGTCTAGTATTGGTATGGCTCCTTTCGAAGCCTTATACGGAAGGCCATGCCGATCACCTTCTTGTTGGTTGGAATCTAGGGAGAAGCTTATTCTTGGTCCCGATTCTATTGGTGATTCTTCCGAGAAGATTGATCTTATCCGGTTGAGAATGAAAGAGGCACAGAGTCGCCAGAAATCCTACGCGGACAACCGTAGGAAGCCTCTTGAGTTCTCGATTGGTGATCTTGTTTTTATTCGTGTTTCTCCTTTGAAAGGGGTTATGCGTTTCAGTGCGACTGGGAAATTGGCTCCTCGTTATATAGGATCGTTTTCTATTACTGAACGTATTGGCCTGTGGCTTATAGAGTTTCACTTCCAGCTCATCTATCTGGCATTCATGACGTGTTTGACATCTCGCAACTTCGGAAGTGTCTTCGGGAGTCAGATTCTGTTATTACTTCTCCTGATTTGCAAGAGCTTGAGATCTCACCAGACTTATCTATTGTACAGCAACCTATTCGCGTGCTTGACACGGAGGTGCGACACCTTCGGAACAAGGACGTGCCGCTCGTTAAAATTCAGTGGTCCGCTAATCCCAATGACCATACTTGGGAAACCAGAGAGTACATCGAGCGATCTTATCCGGGTTTTCTTTCTTTGCTTTGAAACGGTGAGTATGTCTTTTCGTTTCTAACTTGTTTACTTCTCTTTTGAATGTTGTATGTATGTAGTTGTTACAAATATTGTCTCTGGGAATTGAGGGGACGCAATTTTGTAAGGAGGGGAGATCTGTAACAACCCGCATGTTTAACGATTATATATTTAAATGTTTTATTTAAATATAGCGTCGTTAGTCGGATTTAGGTCCGAAATGTCACTTTTTGCAAATGGCCGAATTGGAACTCGAAACTACCTCCATTGGTTCCAAAATGGCATTTGCGATCTTTTTGAGTATAATCTTTGATATGTTTGGGGTTTGTGAAATTTTGACCCTTTTTCTATTGGGTTTTGGGTTTAGGTTCAGCCCACTAGCTTAACTAAACCTCTAACTCAACCACTTCTCTTCATCTCTCTTCATTTCATTTCATTTCTTAAGCTAAAAACTGAAATGGGGGAAAGGAAGTGGAAATGGAAATTAGCAAGCCATAGTTCTTCTTGTAAACTTGATTCTTGCTACAAAATTAAAGGGAATCCATTGGTAAGTTCATCTCCATCTTCTCCATCTCTTCTCCTCTTCAATTTCAGTAATTTCCTAACCCTAACTTAGGAAATACTTGCTTTGATTCTAGATTGAAGCTTGTGGTGTTGAAGTGGAGTGTAGTTGGTTGATTCCTTGCATTTGTGCTTCTTCATCTTCTTTGTTTTGTGTAAAAAGGTGAGTTTTGAACTCACATCTATTTCTTATGATTTCATTGATGTTGGGTATGAATTCCTAACACCTTGTTCATACGCTCTTGCTTTTGGTTTGGATTGAATTGGTGAATATCCAAATTTTTAGTGTTTGGGTTCAATTCTTTAAAGATCCTAACTTTGATGTTTGAATATGTTTTTGGTTGTGAATCGGAGAGCTAATGGAGCTGGGGTATCTATTGGCTAAAGCTCCTTAGGTCCATTGCTCGAACGATCGCGTTTTGGAAGAATTTGCATTTCATTGAAATAGGGCAGAAAGTGCAAAATCATCAGGTTCGGCCGACCGAGCCTTGTAGCCGGTCGACCGACCTGCTTCCCGAGAGTTTTTATGAACAGTGTCCGGTCGACCGAGCCCTGTAGGCGGCCGACCGACCTGCTCCTATTTGCCCTGTTTTGCCTGTTTTTGTATATTTTGATTTGTTTTCCGGATTTTATCGATTCAAGTTGCTTTTTAGTGGTTGTTATTGCATATTTGGCTTTGATAACTTACTCTTGACTTCATCCACGGGTTTTTATAAAATAATCTCTCGAATCGCATTTAGAAGCTCGTTTCTCCAATTTATAAATTCTATTTAAAACACACACTTTCGCACTTCGAGCGAAGTGGAAGGGTGATTAAATGGTTGGGCAAAACACGGACCATGAATCTGTGCGTTTATCTTTCCGATTAGTCCCCGACCTATTCGATTGATTGTTTTGACCTTCGGGTTTAGTTTACCGATGATATGAGGTAAATTTGTACTGCTTTGAGTGTGAAAGTGACTGACGGATAGTAAACCATTTAGTGCGGACGAGTGGTTATGGGACGCACGTTAACACTGTTCGGATTCCTTTTCGAGAGTTGTGACACATTCCGCCAGTTAGTGGTGTCCAGTACTGGGTCTTCGACCTTCACCACTACAGTTTGTTGCCTCTAGGATGGTGTCTTCGGACTTTCTCCCTAGGTTTGTTGCCTTCGGGTATGTTGCCTTCGGGTATGTTGCCTTCGGGTGTGTGCCTTCGGGTTTGTTGCCCTAAATAGTTTCGCTCTGATGTTGGCCTTATATGCCGCATGGGTGATACTTGGGTTTGGAGCCTTCGGGCTTATGGATCCTTGTTGTACAGTACTGAGCTCGAGCAATCATATGTTTCATTGATATTATATTCCCTTGGTATCGCCCATCGTGTTGGTCTGTTTGAGCCGCATGATGTATAACGATTACCTTATGGAACTTGTATACCTTATTGGTATTTGTTATTTGCCTTTTGACTTGTTTTGGGATATTTGTATCCTTTGTTTCTATATGTTGCCGATGATATGAGGCTTGTTCTATATGATTCATCTCTTGTTGATGGTTGTGTTATCTCCTCTAGAGATATTTGTTATACTTTATGACCTTGCTGGTTTATTATTGTTCAGTTTATCTAACTAATTTGTTATCTAGACTGACCCGTGTATTTTATACTCGGGTCAGACCGAGATGTTTCAGGTTAGGTGCTTTTGGGACTTAGCCTATTTTGCTTCCGCATGGACTATTCGCTAGCTTCATTTTGTTATAGCGTCTTTTGTGGTCCTTATCTGTTGTAACTCTGATATTTATACTTTTTTTCGTCTCGTCTGTATATTGTGGTCTCCTGTACCACTTGACATGTATTATTTTGTATACTCTGTTGTGTAAATGTTTATGTGTATATTATGATCGACTGTTCTGTGATGTGAATTACATTTGAGTTGTTATATTTTCTTCTCATAGATCCTATAGCCATTGTAGTTTTGCTTTAAATATTTATTGAATAGGTTGAATTTTAATGTGATTCTACTTTTCGACGTATTTAGTGAATAGTTAAGGTAAGATTACACATGGTCGCTTCCATTATACTCTATTGTCCGCGTTAGCCGACAGTATTATCTATGTAATACTCTTTGTTAACGAGGCACTCGGAGTGGGGCGTCACACCGATATACGTTGCTATTCCGGACGAAAAAATCCAAAACGGAGCTAGAAACGTTCGAAATTTGCGAAACGAATTATGCAGTCTTATTCAGAGTGTTCTATATAAATTTTCTCATGTTGATATATTTAGGTTTCAGAACACTTTTAAATTCAGCTGTTATTTCGTCAAAAATAAGATCGACGGAGCAATAGCAGTAAAAAATTTGAGAAACGAAATGCGACGTCTTGCTCAGAAGATGATTTATAATTTTTCTATAGAAAAATATTCACGTTTGGAAAATATTTTATTACCGTCAATTTTTAACTGATTGGAATTAAAATAGAATTACACACAAAATAAACTTTCATATTTTCGGATGAAAACTACCAGTTACTATGTTTAACTAGACGCATTCCAAATATCAAATTTATATTTCAAAATTTTATCATTTAAAATCTCACAAAATTTCAATTAATAAGTTATTATAGCCGGTTAAATGTGTGGGTTGTTACACTCTCCCCCACTCAAAACTCTTCGTCCTCGAAAAGGAAGGAAGTATGAGAATATAGACAACCAAAAGAAAATAGACTTGAATTACGTAATAAATAATTAATTTAAACCATATAAATTTCAATTTAAATATATTTATGTTCAACAATTTTTTTCAATTCAAGGTTTTCATTTAATTGATTTGATTTCACATTTATTAATGTTAGGTCCAAAAGGTTTCTTTCAAATGAAATTCAATTTAAATTCAATTAATTCAAGGTATCTCATTAAGTTGATTTAATTTTAATTTATTAAATTTCAAAACAAATTTTTTATTTTATTAATCACATATATTATTCATTTAACTTATTATTCTATTTCTCTATTGTCATTTTATAATCAAATTAAGTGTATAACATCTATTGTAAACACTAAAATTTTATTTGTAATGACAATTTATATTGTACATTATCCATTTTTCTTAAATTAACAATTTCAAAGATCATTAATTTGAATAGTCATTTATTATAATCATACTCTATTCAACAAATTTAGTTCTTCTTTATTCCAAATTATTATTAAATTTATTCTACTTAATATATCTTATAACATATATATTAAGTATATTTACATTTATTATAACCATTCAGTTTATTTATAAATTCCGTTAACATCGTTTTATACTGTATAATATTCAATTACATAGTTTACTTTTGAAAATTTAGGTAAGTTATATATATAATGAAATTAAGTATTATCCGAATGAAATTTACAATTTAGTTATTTCAAGTTAAGTATTTATATAAAAGAATTTGGTTTCATTTATAATTGAAAATCATCCTTTACCCAAATTTAAGAATTAATTTCCGATTAACTTCAATAATTTAGAGATAGAATGAATATATTTATAGACACACACACACACACATTCATACATAACATGTCAAAACAAATTTAAAATTTTAATATATATTATAAGTCAAGTCAAGTTTAGAAATTGAAATCAGATTAGTTTTCTCAACAAACTGTAGCAAAGCTACAGAATAGTCTTTCCACTTCGAAGCTCAAAAATGAATGTCGATGATGCGGCCGTCATCAGTGAAATTATTTTCCAGCGACAAAAGAGGAGAGCACTGATTTAAACATTTAAAATTCTTTGAAAACCATTTCTATTTGAAAAATATTTTAAATAATATACATTTTAAACTTTGAAACCAAAATATGAACTCATCGGAAATGATATTCTCAGCTTCTTGATTTAATTTTATATAAATTTCTAATTTTATAAACCATGTATTTCATTTCTTTTCATAATCTCATTTATTTATCATATTGAAATAGTCCATGGTTTACAAAATAGATGAAAATCAAATATATTTTTTCAACAAATTCATTAATTGTTTTATTTTCAGAAATCTTATACTTATATATATATATAATATAATCATACAAAATTTTATTCCATTTATAAAATTTGGAAACAATATTGTGTCAGTTTGTTCTGTTCAAGTGTTTTGAAAATCCTATCGATAGCGTTGATCAGACGAATCGATAGAAAATCCAAATAAACATCAACAACTCAGACAACACAATATATAAAACATTTTAAATTAATTTACAAATACATTTCCTCGTTCGACGATACAAGAATGGATTTCAAACAAGGATAGAGATTCAAAGTTGATGGAAATCAAATCAAAGAGAATTTTGATTCGATAATAAGTTTGAAACAAAAGATAAGATAATTCAATTAATAGAATCGAAAGATGGACAAACTTATTAAATTCACGGACAACCTTAAACGGGTCGACAGTAACCTCAAGAATAAGATCGATGTTGAATTTCGAGGTAAATCAACATTCGATCTCAGAGATAGAATTCAGGTATAGCAGGGTATAGATAGCATCGTAAACCGAGGATACAAAAATCTCTGGTAAATCAATGCCTATTGTAAAGAAGTTTCACCCATTTACAAATAATTCGAAGATTGGCGAGACCGCTGGTTCCTTATAAAGATCAATCGAAGTGGAGTTATAGGATGCTCCAAAATTGAGAGAAATCAAACAGTGAGGAACACGAATGAATTTCGGAACCAAGGGAACGTTCCAAAATTCGAGGCAATCGAGTCAAAAGGAAGAGATTGAAACTCAAATGAGAGTGATTCTGTAAGTACATTTACCCTATATGCTAAGTTTTTCCTAGAGCTACCAAAGCTCTGATACCAACTGTAACGACCCGCTATTTTGGACCATTCGCATCCGCATATGTCGGACATGAATAATTCAAAATACCGAATTGTTAATTTAAATTTGGCAAAACTCAGATATATAGTAAATAAATAATCACAGTATCACAGACACAGAGTAATAATATGCAATGGAAACAAAAGATAGTAGTTCATGAAGCAACTATATATATAATAGAGTTAAATATGTTACAACAGA
The DNA here is from genome assembly GCA_030765085.1 of Allium cepa. Classification (NCBI taxonomy): domain Eukaryota; kingdom Viridiplantae; phylum Streptophyta; class Magnoliopsida; order Asparagales; family Amaryllidaceae; genus Allium; species Allium cepa. The sequence continues at coordinate 378,588,683 of CM060931.1, forward strand.
AGTCTTGAATACAATAGTCAAATACAAGAATCAGAATACATCACTGGAATCAACTGAATATCTGAAGACTGGACAGATAGCCAAGCTCCAACTCCAAAGGTGAGTCTCGAAAGGTGATCCACTCAGTCTGACTCGAGCGTAAAGCAAAACACAAAACACTCGAGTCAGGATTAATATTCTTATATAAATAAATCCAATTCAAGTGAAATAACAACTGAAATACAAGTAACTCAAAGATATTGGAATAACCATCCTTTAAGGATCCATTAAACTATATACTATGTAGTAGTGTACGCTAAATAGATAACGTCTATTAGTAATATAAAGTATCAAAATAGTGTTAAGGTGTTACCATTATCCCCCTTAACACATTTTATATAAGCGTTATAGTCTATACAGCACTGCAAACTCCACTATAAACTAGTGGGATGTCAGGGAGTACTCCATAGGTATAACACAAAACAAATTCGTAGTGGTCGTGTATATAGGGATACAGGTATGACAAGGCACATGAGGCAATACCCAAGGTAGTGAAACTATCGTTTTCCTGATCCGGACTGGTGAAAACGCATCGCCGCAATAATCGCAACACCGCGAAACAACACTCCCAAAAGTACTAGGGTGCACCAATCAACAACAAGTAATGAGTAGTAGTTACGAAGAAGCGTGTTCGCTCGGGGTAGCTAACCCCATTTGGCCCGGCACGGCTCCTGTTTTAGTCATTTCCAATATGACACAAGTGTCAAGGCTATCCATTATCGTTCTCTTTCTTTAGTCATCACGTACACCATTCCAACCACTTCATTCTGGATCATACTCCACGTATAGTTATTAAAGTGGTTTTCAGTTTAGACAGAGAGTATGTCCATAAGCGATTCCGGTCTCTTTAATAACTTTCGTAATTATTATACCGATTGGTCGTTTAATAAATTCAAAACCAAATCGAATTCAATTTCAATTTGAATTTGTAAATCAACATTTCATTTGTCTTTCTGTATCAATTTCCATAATTTACGTTTCAAAACTTCCAAAATATCATTTCAAAATCTCATAATTCAATTTCAAATTTTATTTAGACATTTCAAATATTGATTCAAGTTCGTACATAAGTTTCATTCTGAAATCATTTAAATTAATTTAATTTAATAATCAAATAAATTTAAGTTCATTGATCGTTTTCATTCAATATTCCTTAAGTTACTTTATCATTCAAAACAATTCCTATTAAATTTCAAATTCATTAAATCAATTACTTAAGTTCACCTTTATTAACAAAGCTTATAGATTTAAGTAAATTGGACTCGACAATCAAGTTCTTTAAATTACAAGTCTTATATTTATTCCAATAATCAGATTTTACTTCTTGTTAAGAAATTCAGTTTCACTTATTTCTTTACTTAGTTACAAATTCCAAAATTCAATTAATAAAGAAACTAAATTTCACATATTCGAGAAGTTCAATTTCACTTATTAACTTACTTAAATAATTTTCCAAAACTTAATAAATAAAGAAACCCAATTTTATTTATTAACGAAGTTCAAGTTCACCTATTCAGAAGTTCAGTTCCTCTTATCAAAGAATTCAAATTTTTATTTAATTTATCAATTAATTCAATCTTATCCAATTATTAAATAATTTCAAAACTTGATTATTCAATAATTTCAAACTTAATAATTTCAAACTAAATTATTAAATAATTTCCAACTTAATTATTAGATAATTTAAAACTTAATTATTAATAATTCCAAATTTAATTATTAAATAATACTTTTTTAAACACGTTCTTCCATCAATTACTACGTTAATATTTCGTTTCAAATTTCAAATATTCACATTTCTTTTCATTAAAATTTTAAATTCCAATTTTATTTCAAAACCTTATTATTATTTAAATAAGATCTTTATTTATTTAAATCAAATTATTGACCAATCGGGTTTAATTTAATTCTCTATCCCGAGTCAAGTTCATTTTGGGTATTTATCATTTCAACTCGATTCCATTTCAATTCAAAAATCAAAGCATAGCAAAGGGAACTTGAAGTGGGATGGTGTCAAAGTAAGTAAACAAGCAATAATAAAAATCAATAACAATCCAATAATTAATTCACATTGTTGTTTGTGCAAATTAATAAAATTATTTCTAGAATCTACATTATCATTTCGCTTAGATTAAAGATTATTACATTACGGTTCTTCACTTGTCATCTATTATTCAATTTCATACTACATCGATTTAAACAATATACGTTTAATGGTTCAAGGTGTAGTTAACCAAATCCTACGTGTCAATTAATTTAGCTTTTAAAGGGGTCATATTATACAAATGTCATTGAATCGAATTTACACATATGTCGTTTCAAATTTTTAACTATCCTATGTCAAATTCAATTGCATAATATTTATCACTTTATACATTATAATTTACATCCAATATAAACAACAAACAATAAATCAATCATCAACCAAACTGGATTATCATCGTATTATTAACAGATAATGCTGTCAGATGTCATAGGTTACTGATACAGGTAATAGCGTATATAACAGTGTAAATAGCTAACAACAGTATATTTCAATTATCGTTTCAATTGAAATCAAATTTAATAAGTAAAAGAACAATAATCATGAGTGGTTTCTTACCTTTCGAGGCTAGAGATGCACGAGTGGATGACGCAGATACGCACACTGATCCGGACATAGGAATTACGAATCCAAGCAAAGCAAATCGGTACGAATTCAACGATCAGAGCTGAATAACAGAAATCGATTGAACACATCAGAACGAGATCGATGAAGAAATTAGTATATGTGAACACATATGTATAACTATACACATAGCTATATATACAAAATTTCAACATATATTAAATTAAATATATATGCATTTTAAAAATACGTTTTTTTAACAAAAATCAGTAACAATATGTTCATGTATGCAGACCTTACATAAAATATTTATATTTATGTACAACAACAACTATTGGTACAAGTGGCATGCTATTTCATATGTGCTGACTTATATAAACACTATACATATATCTTTAAATAAAATAACATAATATGTGGCTTACATATAAACAACAACAATTATATATCCTTTTTATTGCTAGACCATGTACAACACTATCCTTAAACCCAAAATGCAACTATTGTGACCTGTAGGTATATTGTAAATATACTTACCATCATAATATATACAAACAGTCGAAACTGCTTAGAACTAACGTGTATTTTATAACAAAATATATATAATAGGTCTTAGAGGATGAATATATGCACATCCTTTACGAAATATAATATATATGTGCGACACTGCTATGGCTTTAGAAAAACTCTAACAATTCAACTTCCATTATATAAAGCAACAACCGAAACAATACATGCTTTATTTATATATATACCAGAATCAATAATTTATAAAACAATTGTATTACCATTTTAACTTCTCACGTATGCACTTTCGTAACTTTATATATTTATAGACTTTATGGTTTACATTTTTGTATAACAAGATACATTTAAAACAATTGATCAACTATATGAGCTAATAAACAATATATAATATAAACTAATATCATTGGTAAAATAAATAACTTATACAACCTTTGTACATAACAACATATGTATATATCCATAATTAAACTACATAAAATAAAATATATAAATACCTGCTAAGAAGAAAAGATGGAGAGAGATGCGATGTTAGGAAATGGTGAAGCAGCTGATACCAAGGCTAGGTTCGATCATGGGAAGATGGCAGTGACGAAAGAGGCAGGCGAAGAGAGGCTTAGCTAGGTGCTAGTTGTGGTTGGCATGGCTGCTCGGAGTGGTGATGTGGAGGGGCAAGGTTTTGGTTGAAGGGTTGTAGGATCGGCATGGGTGCAGCAGGGAGTGTGTTCGGTCGAGCACGCAAGCGAGGCAAGGGCCATGGCTGCTAGTCGGGTCTGGGAAGTGGGAAGGTGCAATAAAAAGTGGTGATGAGGGCCGGCTAGTAATGGTGGCCGTGTTGGCTAACATGGGAAAAATGGGTGGAGGAGGGGAAGAAACCTAGAGGAAGAATAAGGGGGAAGGGTGGAAGGCAGTGAAAATGTGACAGGCTTTTTTTTAGAATGACACAACAAATTGAAAGGGAAGAGTGAAGGCATCTACAGGAGAAGAAAGAAGAGCAGGTTGCAGAGGAAAGTGAATAGGAAGTAGCTTATCATAAGTAAAATAAAAAAATTTGAAAAGGACAAACCACTATGGAAGAGAAACAACTTTCAAAACGTAAAGAATGAATAGGAAAGGCTAAAAGGAGTGAACTGTTGGGAATAATAAAAGTCACCAAAATTCATGAATTGATAACAGCAATTGACCGTTGATCCAGAAAATTTTAAAGCAAATTAATGACTTGAATTTTACACCACGTTTCGAATTTTGAACCGAAGGAGATTTTAGAGTCATAAACTATGGCACCGTTACAACGAACAGTTTATTGTTTTCGTCGCGTACCGGACCTCAAAATACCGTAATAAATATATCGTGGTGATCAACGCGATGAGACGATCAAAACAATATACGGATATCGGTGACAGGATCATCCGATCAAAAAGTCGATACGGACATTGATATACGTTGCTATTCCGTACAGAAAAATCCAAACGGAGCTAGAAACGTCCGAAATTTGCGAAACGAGTTATGCAGTCTTATTCAGAGTGTTCTACATAAATTTTCTCACGTTGATATATTTAGGTTTCGGAAAATTTTTAAATTCAGCTGTTATTTCGTCAAAAATAAGATCGACGGAGCAATAGTAGTCAAAAATTTGAGAAACGAAATGTGACGTCTTGCTCAGAAGATGATTTATAATTTTTCTATAAAAAAATATTTAGGTTTGGAAAATATTTTATTACCATCAATTTTTAACTGATTGGAATTAAAGTAGAATTGCACACAAAATAAACTTTCAAATTTTCGGATGAAAACTTACCAGTTGCTATATTTTGCTGGACGCATTCCAAATATCAAATTTATATTTCAAAATTTTATCGTTTAAAATCTCAAAAAATTTCAATTAATAACGTTATTAAAGCCGGTTACACGTGCGGGTTGTTACATGAAGCTTGCTTATGTATCGTGGATGATGGGAAAATTGTTCATGGATTTTTCCAATGGTCGTGGTGATGGGATTAGATCAAAATAGGGTTTAAGTTTGATTTTGGACGGGTTTGACTGTCGTGACTATCGCGACATGGTTATTTGACCGGAGTCGATCGCGTTATGGGGAATGATGGCGTGGAGGTCTGGTGATGCTTTGGAGAGGTTGATGGAGCTTCCGGTGGTATCGATCGTGGGTGGCGACGGGACTTGTGTGATCGTAGTTTTCTGCAGTTTCGAGCGTTTGGTCGAAATTTTGATTTGTGTATGTTTCGTTCGATCTAGGTGCATAATCTTGCTCACGTGCGATAGTGTGACCGTCGTCGATGGTCGCGACGACCTAGGTTGGCCAGAGGCGGTGGGACACGTGCACGTGTTTATGCGGTGTGCACTGGGCAGTTTTGAATTTGGGGAAGACGAGTTTCGCTCGAAGTAGTGATCGCGTTTTCTTGTGAACGACTTGAAGTTTTAGTAGCTGGAATTTACTCGGCACAGGCTCGTGTATTCGCCATGCTTAACTCGAGTTTTTAGGTGTTGCTTTTCTAGTTTGTTCTGGGTAATGTTATAAAGTTGCTGATTTAAAACTTGTTAATGAAATAAGGTTGCAAAGTAAACCTGAGTTTGGATAAATGAAATTAGGCTTTAAATTTTAAACAAGTTTTATAAAGAAATAAACTTACAAGTTAAAACTTGTTCTTTGAAAACAAAAAGTTAATCAAACATTTAAAAATGTAAATTAAATTTATGTTTCAAATTTAAAATGTTTTAAGATGATAGTTTTTGAAAATAATTATCTAATTAAATTTTGAAGTTCAATTTAAAAGAGTGTTTTGAATTTAAATATTGAATCAGTTTTAAGTAAATTTTAAAGTAATGTTTTGATAACTGAGTTTTCAAATTTATATTGAAGATGAATTAAATAGATAATTAAAGTATTTTAACTTTTAATTTTTAATTTTTATTTCTAAATGCCTTATTTTGAAATAAAGGTTAATGTTATAATTTTGTAAACCAAATAGAATAATTTGTTTTTAAGTTATTAAAATTTGATTAATTTCAAAAAATTTATTTATGAAGATAAACAAGGTTGAATTATTTTGTTATGAACTTAAAGATACTTAATTAAAATATGATTTGTTAATAAGTAGAGTTTAATTAAGATAAGTGATTTTCTTAATTAATTAAGGAGTTTCTTTAAATATATGAATTTAATTAATTAATTATTTAATTAATTTTAAAAGACTAGTTAATTATTTATTTAATTTTAAATAATCACTTAATTATGAATTAATTAAGTGTAATTACTTAATGAAGTAATTATTGGTTAATTATTGAATGTAATTAAGAATAAAAATTTCTTTTGGAAGTAATTAGTGGAAATTACTCATGGAAGTAATTAATGGGATTAATGGATAATCACGTGATGTTATTAATTAAGGAATTGATTAATATAATTGTTTTGAAGTTAATTAATTATGGAGTAATAAATTAATAAGGAATTAAGAATTATTTAATGATGGTATTAATTATTTGTTAAGTAATCAATTAAGAGAATAATCAAGATTTACTAATGAAAGTAATTAGAAGTTAATTACTTATGTAAAAAATTAAGGAGTAATTACTTAGTTAATTTTAGATAACTAAATTAATGTGATTGATTAATTAATGAATGTGATTAATTTAAGATTAATTATTAAGGGTAATTAATTTAAAATTGTAATTAATTAATAAAGTAATTAATTAAGGATTATTAATTAATTTAGTTGATTAATAATTACTTAATGAAGTAATTAAAGATTAATTAATTAGATAATTAAACAAAGGGTTAATATAACTAATTAAGAAGTTAATTAATTAAGATAAGTAATTACAAATTGTTAATTACTGTTTATGATTAATAATATGGTTAATTACAAGTAAATTAATTTATTAAAGTAATTATTAATTAATAAGGATCATTAATTAATATAATTAATGTTATTAATCAAGATTGATTAATAAAAGTGATTAATTAAAGTGTGATTAATTAATGGTAATTAATTAAGGTTTAATGCATGTAATTATAGTTAATTAATTAATGGAAGTAAATGAAGGATCATTAATTATTGTAATTAATGATAGTAATTAAAGGTTAATTACTGTATATGGTTAAGGATAATTACTTGAATATAATTAAAAGATGATTATTCAAGGAAGATTAATTAAAGAAGATCATTAAGAAATGATTTATTTATTTATTTATTTGGAATAAATTAAGAAAGAAGGATTTAGGTAATCAATTGATTAAGAGTTAATCAATTCTGCTTTTGGGATGATTGGTTAATATCGATTGATTTATATTGGATGATTTATATTGGGTGATTGGTTGATACTGGATGTGATATCTATGATATGTGATATGCTACTTTGTGAGATGAATGTTTGATATGAATTATCTATTGGGATAATGTGATTCATCTATCTGTTTATATCATCCTGGATATAAGTAAATTGTTTAAAACCCTTAAACAACTTGGACTTTAAAATGGCGTTTGGTTCGGTGAGACCGGAATCGGGTTTCCATATTTGGATATCCGAAAACCACATCGATCCAAATTAAACGCTAGGTCGTGAATCTAAGTGGAGCTTTGTGAAGACTCGAAGTGTAAGAACTATTCGTCAGTATAACTCTAGGGGTGATTCCGTGATGAGTTTGACGGAGATAGTACTTATAGGTTCGGGATGGTGATTTAGAGTGCAAGGGATGTGGTCGTTGACTCTGAGGGTGATTCCAAAATGAGTGCAACGAGATAGTGCCTTCGGTTTCGTTCGAACCCGGAACAAACTTGTATGGATTGACTGCTTTCAGAACATCGTCAGGTGGACGATGAACATTCTAAAATAGATGTGTTCTATAAAGATAATCGCAGCCTCAAGCCTCATCAACCGGGAATGGCTAAAACAGGGGAGGTGCAGCAAGGCTAGGTGGGTTGCACCCATTTCAGGGTGATGTCATTCCCATCTAGACGTCCCTTTGTTTTCGGCTTAGTGGGTGGTTGGTCGCGCCAATCACAGGGTGATCTTACTCGGGACTGTTCAGTAAGGAATGGTTCCGGTTTTGTGATGCACGGGATTGTGCATAATCCTCGGTACCGTGATCTAGGCCACGTACCGTGACGGGCGGTACCCTGGTAGCCCTGCCATTGATGGAAACCCATTCTTCCTACGAGTCCCCACGGTTTTGTTTGTATTACTCACTTTTGTGGCTAGTAGCTGGAATTTAATCATGTAACAATTTCGGATATTTCTTATTTACTTGAAAACCCTAGACACTATTATAATATCACTGGATTTCCTATCAAATGTTTTGGATAGCATAAGGTAAAAACTTTTCCATGTTTATGTGTGGGAAGTCTTACGTGATACCTTTTCTTTCAAAGGTTTTTCTAAAGTTAAGCAATTTTAAAACCCGTTTACTCACACTAGACCCCTGTCTGACCCGAGTGTTTATTTTCTGTTTTATTAAACTCTTGGGTACTCATATTATGTATGAGTAGTCGAGTGATTCAGGTTAGCTTGACGAATTCTGGAGGAGATATGGAGCAGGAGGCTTCCACGTGTAGATATATTATGGTTCCGCTCTGTTTGTGATTGTATCTGTATCTTGTGTAGTTGAGATGTATAGTTAGACAGATGTTTATAACTGTCTAATACGTGTTGTGAAAGTTGTGTACTATGATGTAATATGATACTATGTAATATTTTATGTGATATATTATATTTTATTCGTTCCGCCGTGAGTTTTCTGATGTTGTTCTTCTTTCTTATCTTTTCTTCTTCTATCCCTTTCTTTCTTAATTAGTGATGCAGCTTTCTAGTGTTAGAAAGTTGGGTCGTCACAGGTGGTATCAGAGCATTAGGTTGAGTGAATACCTAGGCTCTGGAGTGGTGTCTTTCTTAAGAGAGCGTACTTGTAATTTTTTATATATAACAATATATATATATATATATATATATATATATATATATCTACCTTACCTGTTGGGTTATTTGTTCGGATTTACCAACATAAGTTTTAGAGGTAGATGGAGTAGTGGTGTGAGTGTAACACGACTACCACTGATGGAAGAGGTCCATATGTTTGAGGTTGGATGTGTATTTGTCGAGACTGTAGACCTAATACCGTCTCGAGTGAGATTTGTAGTTTGGAGTAAGGATTTATTTGGTATCCGAAGGAAATATTTTAAAAGATTCGTAGTTTATCTTTGAAATGTATGTTTGGATTTGTCGGAAGTGCAGAAGTAAGTCATGATATCTTGACAACTGCGTGATGAGATGCATTATCCATGGATATTTTCTAAAGATGTTTTCTCTTGGAGTAGTTTTAGAAGTAGTTGAGGAGCAGTCTTTACCTGTCACAAGGAAGATTCGTCCGAGTAGAAGTTATCTGGATCTTTAACAAGGAGGTTAGCTATTCTGGAATATGAGACTAAGGTCTATGAGTTGTTTCGCTTCGGCATGGTCTCATTTGTCATTCCTTAAGGAGAGCGAGATGTTGATGCTTGGTTTGGATCCCGAATTTCTTGAGAGGTTGTTTGCCATCTCGAAGGTCCGCTATGTGGTTTGTTGATGGTTTTGGTTTTCGAGGAGCCTTTAGATTAGAAGTCTTTAGTTAGCTGTGGTAGCAGTTCAGCTCGAAGTGTTTGGTGTACTGACGAGAAGGTCTTTTGGCTTCGCAGTATCATCGAGGTAGAGTTTGGAAGCAGCAGTGTGGTCGTTTCTCCGATGGTTCGGGAATCTTGGTGGTTTTTCTGTCAGCAGTCCGGGGAGATGGTGAATGTTTTCTTGTATGGTTAACCTTGTTTGGAAAAGCTTAAGGCTGATCTAATTGGTAAAGAGAGGATAGTTTCTTTGGAATCCGAAGTAAGTAGGATCGCAAAAGTAACTTGCGATTAGTTTGGGAATTTTTCTTAGGCAATCTTTTGTTTGAGACTGAGAGATTCTCATGTGGGAGTAGGAGCTACTGAGGTAATCAGAAGTTTGTCTACATCTGGAGTTGAGTTTCAATTTTTTTTTGGTTCCAGAAGCGATTTTGGTGGTTAGCCTAGAAGAAGAGTTGGTGTAGCAGCTCAGTAATTTTTGGAATTTGGGTTGGTCAGATCTAGTTTATGAGTTGGATTCTGTTTTAAGGTTGTGTGACCGAGTTAGAGGAGTCACTCAGATTTTATGGATTTGATGAACAAAGTTCCCGGATATATTGGATAAGTTTGTACTCATGTTCATCAACCGTATTCTCATTTATTCCAGAATCAGAGTTGTGCCACGGAAGCGAGGTAGTAGCAACGCAAGGAAGGAAGCAAGTTCAGTTTGCTATTGCTTGAGAAGTAGAGCTTATATTCTCGATTTCGACGGATCTTGGAAGACTTTTCTGTTGGATAGGATCCAAAAACTGGTTTGTTTGGGTCTAGTTGTTTCTGGAAGAATCAGCATAGGTTGAGCTGATCAAGAAGAAAATTAGCAGCCCAGGATTGTCTGTTGAGTTATACAGATATGAGATAAGGAGTCTGGAATTCGAAGTTGAAGTCTTCATTGTTGTTAAGATTTCTCTGGTTAAGAGAGAAGTAATTGGGTAAGATTGGATGGTTCGTTCTGAGGCATTTAGGATTTCTTATCTGTGTTTTGATAGGATAAGATTGAATTGCCAGTTTGGATAGCTGGAATTCATTGTTTTTCATGTATCTCTGAGGGAGTACGTGTATGATTCATCATGGGTTGTATAATATGTAGTTCAGTTGGTATTTGGAAGTTAAGCTAGACTTGAGTATAGTCTGATGTTCTGGTCAGATTAGTGGATCTAGAGAAGAGAGTGAGCTTTGGATTTTGGGTGGTGTAGTTTGTTTAGCTTCTGTAGAGCGAGTCACCCAGTGATTTATATTTGGGAAACTCTAGATTGTATTTGAGATTTATTCTGATTTGTGTCAGGATAATTAGTTAGGTTTGTTTGTTTGATCGATTGCTATGGTTGTTAGTAACTGGATGTTAGGAGTGTTTTGCTGATTGAAATTAAAATCTTTGCTGGATTATTAAATTACCATTGCTTTTAAATTTCGAGGACGAAATTCTTTTAGGGGGAGGAATGTGACAACCCGGAATTTTAGGCAATATCAATTTAATAATCTGTATTAATAATTAATTTGGTTTGATAATTTTTCTTTATAATTTTAATTTAAATTGATAAATTTAATCTCTTAAAAGGTAATAAATATTTAATCTGGTAATTTTAATCAATATCTTTCTAACAATTTAATATAGATAAGATTTATTTTTCAAAGCTAATAAAATTTTATTCTATTTACAATATATATTTGATATATATTGTGGATAGGAAATGTCTTTTTTTTAAAATAAAAGATAAATTTTCAAATTGTAATATATATGTATGTATATGTTATAATTTGGAATTGTATTGAAATTTAATTTAATCTGTTGATAATTTATATATGTATGAATTGTAATTTAAAGCTTTGTTTTAAAACTCAATATTTTTCAAAAGTTAATTTAAAGATTAATTCACTTGTTTTCAAAGTATAAGATAATTGTTTATTTTAAATATGATAGTTTAAAACGGATTTAGTCAAAGTTTTATTTTTGGTTTCTTCAAAAGTGTTTAAATTAAAATGGTTATGAATGTATAGATATAAAAGTTTTAGATTTGTAAATACATGTATAAGAAATATATTTACTAATAATTAGTTTTATAATATTTTCTTTAAAAGGGTAAATTTATGTATACATATGTAAATATTTATTAATTAAGATATTTAAGTAAGTAAGCTTTCTATTTACATTTAAATTAAATAAAAATTTATAAAAGATTTCATACTTGTATATTTATTTAAAATTCAAGAGCTTATTATCATAAAAACATTTCACTAATGCATATAAATATTTCATAATGCATATATAACTTAAATGACTTTATTTAAGGAAATTGAACACTTGTTAATCTAAGATAAAATATCTTAACACTTGTAACTTTTTAAAATATGTTAGTGACAAGTGTCTTCATTCATTTTTTTTTAATTTTAATAAAACATAACGTAATTCATTTAAAATAAAACTTTCACTCTTCTTCCATTATTTCTCAGCTAAACAAAGATGATTTCAAGTTTAAAAACTTCTCAAACCCAAAATTCAATGATTCCAAATCTAAAGCTCAAAACAGAAAATCATTTTTTAAAAACCTGGAATGGAAAACTAAAAGCAAATGGAAATCAAAAGCAAAATTAGAATCTGTAACCTTCAACCTACAGTTCAAAGGGAAGTTCAGATCCGTCCAACATTTAAAAAAAAAACACCAAATTGAAGGCATGTAGTAGGCAGTAGGATTTCAACATCAAACATTTTTCCAGATTGAAGATTTCAAAACCTGAAATAAGAATTGTAACCTGCTCTGCTTATATAATTGGTGAGTAAACCTCTAAAAACAGTTTTAATTCATATTGTAGTTGATTTTTTTTTTCATGTGATGAATTTGGGTTGTTTATGAATATTTGAACTGTCATGTGTGTATGTTGTAGATAAGAAATGCCTGAAGATAGGAAACCTATTATGTTCATCTCTGTTCATTTATAAAAACTCTTACCTTAAGGAAATTTCAAAAGAAAAAATAAAAATCTTTTAATCTAAACTATATTAGATCTTGATATATGAATAAAAGTTCTATGTTGATGTTTGATGGAAATTTTAAAAATAGTCTCTATTTAAATATACAGATAATTTATAAAATGGAATTTACAGTAAGTCACTGCTACATGCTCAAAAATTGATATCCTTAATTTTTTCTTTGGATTGTATATATGGATTAGTTGTTAAAAATGATGATTTTTAACATGCATTGCATAATTTTTAAATGGATATTCAATTGGGAATTTGGAGGAGAAGGGTTTCGGCAATTTGATCAATTGTCGATGATCAAACCCACGATTTGAGTTGAAATCTTGGGTGAAGCTTGCTTATGTATCGTGGATGATGGGAAAATTGTTCATGAATTTTTCCAGTGGCCGTGGTGATGGGATTAGATCGAAATAGGGTTTAAGTTTGATTTTGGATGGGTTTGGCTGTCGTGACTGTCGCGGCTTGGTTATTTGACCGGAGTCGATCGCATTATGGGGGATGGTGGCGTGGAGGTCCGATGATGCTTTGGAGTGGTCACTAGAGCCTTCGCTCGAGTAGTGATCGCGTTTTCTTGTGAACGACTTGAAGTTTTAGTAGCTGGAATTTACTCTGCACAGGCTCGTGTATTCGCCTTGCTTAACTCGAGTTTTTAGGTGTTGCTTTTCAAGTTTGTTCTAGGTAATGTTATAAAGTTGCTGATTTAAAACTTGTTAATAAAATAAGGTTGCAAAGTAAACCTGAGTTTGGATAAATGAAATTAGGCTTTAAATTTTAAACAAGTTTTATAAAGAAATAAACTTACAAGTTAAAACTTGTTCTTTGAAAATAAAAAGTTAATCAAACATTTAAAAAAGTAAATTAAATTTATATTTCAAATTTAAGATGTTTTAAGATGATAGTTTTTCAAAATAATTATCTAATTAAATTTTGAAGTTCAATTTAAAAGAGTGTTTTGAATTTAAATATTGAATCAAAGTTTTAAGTAAATTTTAAAGTAATGTTTTGATAACTGAGTTTTGAAATTTATATTGAAGATGAATTAAATAGATAATTAAAGTATTTTAATTTTTAAATTTGATTTCTAAATGCCTTATTTTCAAATAAAGGTTAATGCTGTAATTTTGTAAACCAAATAGAATAATTTGTTTTAAGTTATTAAATTTGATTTAATTTCAAATAATTTATTTATGAAGATAAACAAGGTTGTATTATTTTGTTATGAACTTACGGATACCTAATTAAAACATGATTTGCTAATAAGTAGAGTTTAATTAAGATAAGTGATTTCCTTAATTAATTAAGGAGTTTATTTAAATATAAGAATTTAATTAATTAATTATTTAACTAATTTTAAATGTTTAGTTAATTGTTTATTTAATTTTAAATAATCACTTAATTATGAATTAATTAAGTGTAATTACTTAATGAAGTAATTATTGGTTAATTATTGAATGTAATTAAGAATGGAAATTTCTTATGGAAGTAATTAGTGGAAATCACTCATGGGAGTAATTAAAGGGATTAATGGATAATCACATGATGTTATTAATTAAGGAATTGGTTAATATAATTATTTTAAAGTTAATTAATTATGGAGTAATTAATTAATTAATTAAGAATTATTTAATGATGGTATTAATTATTTGTTAAGTAATCAATTAAGAGAGTAATCAAGATTTACTAATGAAAGTAATTAGAAGTTAATTACTTATGTAAAAAATTAAGGATTAATTACTTAGTTAAGTTTAGGTTATTTAATTAATGGGATTAATTTACGATTAATTATTAAGGGTAATTAATTTAAAATTGTAATTAATTAATAAAGTAATTAATTAAGGATTATCAATTAATTTAATTGATTAATAATTACTTAATGAAGTAATTAAAGATGAATTAATTAGATAATTAAACAATGGGTTAATATAATTAATTAAGAAGATAATTAATTAAGATAAATAATTACAAATTATTAATTACTGTTTATGATTAATAATATTGTTAAATACAAGTAAATTAATTTATTAAAGTAATTATTAATTTTAAGGATCATTAATTAATATAATTAATGTTATTAATCAAGATTGATTAATAAAAGTGATTAATTAAAGTGTGATTAATTAATGGTAATTAATTGAGGTTTAATGCAATCAATTATGGTTAATTGATTAATGGAAGTAAATGAAGGATCATTAATTATTGCAATTAATGATAGTAATTAAAGGTTAATTACGGTATATGGTTAATGATAACTACTTGAATATAATTAAAAGAAGATTAATCAAGGAAGATTAATTAAAGAAGATCATTAAGAGATGATTAATTTATTTATTTATTTGGAATAAATTAAGGAAGAAGGATTTAAGTAATCCAATTGATTAAGAGTTAATCGATTCTGCTTTTGGGATGATTGGTTAATATCGATTGATTTATATTGGATGATTTATATTGGGTGATTGGTTTATACTGGATGTGATATCTATGATATGTGATATGCTGCTTTGTGAGATGAATGTTTGATATGAATTATCTATTGGGATAATGTGATTCATCTATCTGTTTATCACCCTGGATATAAGTAAATTGTTTAAAACCCTTAAACAACTTGGACATTAAAATGGCGTTTAGTTCGATGAGACCGGAATCGGGTTTCCATATTTGGATATCCGAAAACCACATCGATCCAAATTAAACGCGAGGTCGTGAATCCAAGTGGAGCTTTGTGAAGACTCGAAGTGTAAGAACTATTCGTCAGTATAACTCTAGGGGTGATTCCGTGATGAGTTTGACGGAGATAGTACTTATAGGTTCGGGATGGTGATTTAGAGTGCAAGGGCTATGGTCGTTGACTCTGAGGGTGATTCCAAAATGAGTGCAACGAGATGTGCCTTCGGTTTCGTTCGAACCCGGAACGAACTTGTATGGATTGAATGCTTTCAGAACATCGTCAGGTGGACGATGAGCATTCTAAGAT
Organism: Allium cepa; assembly: GCA_030765085.1. NCBI lineage: Eukaryota > Viridiplantae > Streptophyta > Magnoliopsida > Asparagales > Amaryllidaceae > Allium > Allium cepa. The sequence goes on from CM060931.1 coordinate 378,604,447, forward strand.
AGATGTGTTCTATAAAGGTAATCGCAGCCTTAAGCCTCATCAATCGGGAATGGCTAAAACAGGGGAGGTGTAGCAAGGCTAGGTGGGTAGCACCCATTTCAGGGTGAGGTCATTCCTGTCCAGATGTCCCTTTATTTTCGGCTTAGCGGGTGGTTGGTCGTGCCAATCACGGGGTGATCTTACTTGAGACTATTCAGTAAGGAATTGTTCCGGCTTTGTGATGCAGGGGATTGGGCGTAATCCTCGGTATTGTGATGTAGGCCACGTACTGTGACGGGCGGTACCCCGGTAGCCCTGCCATTGATGGAAACCCATTCTTCCTACGAGACCCTATGGTTTTGTTTGTATTACCCACTTTTGTGGCTAGTAGCTGGAATTTAATCATGTAACAATTTCGGCTATTTCTTATTTACTTGAAAACCCTAGGCACTACTATAATATCATTGGATTTCCTATTAAATGTTTTGGCTAGCGTAAGGTAAAAACTTTTCCATGTTTATATGTGGGAAGTCTTACGTGATACCTTTTCTTTCAAAGGTTTTTCTAAAGTTAAGCAATTTTAAAACGCGTTTACTCACACCAGACCCCGGTCTGACCCAAGTGCTTATTTTTGTTTTATTAAACTCTTGGGTACTCATATTATGTATGAGTAGTCGAGTGATTCAGGTTAGCTTGACGAATTCTGGAGGAGATATGAAGCAGGAGGCTTCCACGTGTAGATATATTATGGTTCCGCTGTGTTTGTGATTGTATCTGTATCTTGTGTACTTGAGATGTATAGTTAGACAGATGTTTATAACTGTCTAATATGTGTTGTGAAAGTTGTGTACTCTGATGTAATATGATACTATGTAATATTTTCTGTGATATATTACATTTTATTCGTTCCGCTGTGAGTTCTCTGATGTTTTGTTTCTTCTTTCTTATCTTTTCTTCTTCTATCCCTTTCTTTCTTAATTAGTGATGCAACTTTCTGGTGTTAGAAAGTTGGGTCGTCACACAACTTCCCATTACTTCGAGCCTTCAATTAAATTTACTCGAGCAATCTTCCAGCTTCAACCTAGATCACCAGAAAGTAAAGAGCACCGCGCAAATGCACGGCGCCGCAGAGCATCTCCGATCAACACCACATCGCCAAGCAAGTCGATAACCTTGCACCAACCAACTACCAATCACCAGAACTCCTCTATTTCCGTTGAATCAAAATCGAGTGCTAAAATCGATACCTGGAAACAAAACCAGGAACTCCTCCTAAACCGGGAAATCAAATCGTTCGCACAACCTCGACGACTAGTAACTCTAAAACTCTGGCATTCTACTCATAATCGCTCCTCCTACCATCACCCAAAAGCACGAGCAACTCGATCAACCCAAACAGCCGTGGTGATCGATACATTAAACACTGGAAAAACTAGGGTTCCTGAAGAAAACCCACTGCCACAACTTCCTTAGTGAATTTCATCACCATCGACTATTTTTCCCATCAACTAAATCACTCATTTATCAATGCCAAAGATCCCGACCACCAGATTCAAGTAGATCACCAGAGATCCTCAAAATTCCCAAAACTGGTCAACACAGAAATGCCACTACAAACTTTAACAAAAAAAAAAAATTAGTTTTAAAAAATCCTAATATTGATTAGGTATTTGATTCCTATTCCGAAATTTAGAAATCAAGACAATTTGGTTTTTGACTAAATTGGAGTTACTCAGTAGTTTTTAAAATTGCAGAGGCAATACAAGTTTATTTAACTAAACTATATTTTTAAACTAACATTTATGATATCACAATCATATTTCATTTGTAACTTAAATCTCAACAAAGTCTAAATCAAGAGATAAAGCAGTTTGAAATCAAACTTGAGCTAGGATATATTTAAACAGAGATGTCTTTTCAGTTTGACCAAACATACTTTCATCATATATCACACATTCACAGCATTTCAATAACATATAAACACAAATATTTGATTATCTTCACACTTAATTCAGGTAACCAGTCGTAAAGATACTTAACCAATTTTTTTAATAAGAAGTTACGCACCTTAGATTCCAGAAAAAATGAACAGAGTTTCCCTTTTTCTTGAAATAGGCTTTGAAACTGTTGGCTGAAGCCCTCTTCTTGATCTCGGGTTTGAATTGATTGTATTGTTGTTTAAAATTGAATTTTGTTTGAGTTTTTTAGATGGTATTACTATAGATTTGCTTAGCTTTTTGATGAACAAAACTGAAATGAGAAGTTGATATAAAGGAGATGAGTTTACAGGGTGTTATATGTTTCTACAGGGTGATATTATTTTGTTTTGTACAAAAGGTCAGAGATTTTTTTCTTGGAGGCTGATATGATATTTTTTGGGCTGATAATCTTGTTTTGGTGGCTAAGGATTTTTGTATAAATTTTCTTGTCTTGTTTTATAAGCTTTTGCTTGTTTCTTTTATTTCTTTGTACATTAATACTTAGATATTTTTTTCTTTTGTTTGTTCATACTTGCATATACACATTAGTGTCTTCTTTGTTTTGTTTTAGTACTTATGTTTTATTATTATTATTTATTATTTTATCTCTTTCCTTTTGCTTTGTCATATTATAATATAAATAAATTTCTATTTTTAATATGTTGTTAAAATTTTAACTAATGTGTTTACTTTATATTTAACTTATATATATATATATATATATCTATTTATATTTCTAATTTAAATATGTATTTTTAACTTTAGTACTTATTGCCTTATTTTACATTTGCATACATTCATTATTTTCACAACTTTTAAAAATCCATTTTATCAAATTCAAATATTTTTACATAATTTATAAATCCCAATTCAAATTCTATTTTTTCAATCTATTTTATGTACATATTTTTTACCAATGATTTCACAATTTTTATTTAAAAATTAAATTAATTATCAACTTAAATTTAGTTAAAATCCGGGATCGTTACTAATATTAACTTGGAGAAGTGTTCAGCAGAACAAATCCCCGTCTGCTATTATAGTAACTTGGACATCTCACCTATATATTGATTTGTCAATTATTGGCTAATTCTTTTTGCATAACTACTTGTTATGTAAATACTCATGTTATAACCGAAAATTTAAACCAAAAATTAAATAAGAACCATTGTGGTCACAACGCCTCTTTCCTATTTTATGAAGTCAAATATTTGATTTTCTCCTTTTTGCAAAGGGTTTAATGTTATTATCATTTTTAAATATGATATTTAAAGGATATTAAGCAATGATTTTATTAAAAGTGTTTTTAAAGTTAACTGAACACTTTTTAAAATGATTGTTTAAAATCATTATTTTGCTAATGTAGTTTAAAGATAAATTTAGCGAAAAATGTTTTTAAATGGTAATTTGTTTATTTGAATGTGTTTTGAATGATTGACTTTATCAAAGGAACTTTACTATTAAAATTTATTTAAGAAGTTTTGTTTAAATAAGGAAAGTTTACAAATTATTTTGGAGATTTATAAAGAGCTATAAATTTGGTTTTGATATTTATACAAGAGTTTTATAAATAAACTTGGAGATTTATAAAGTGTTTTATAAATGGATTTCTAATTTAAGTAAAAGAGATTTCCAAATAAAAGAGTCATATTAAAAGGATTTATAGAAGAAATTTATTAAAGAATTTGAGATTTGGATTTCCCTTAACTGACCACCTCAATTTTGGTGGTATGGAACATTCGTTCCACACTTAATACCAAAGGAATAATGTTTGGGGTTATTCTTATCTCTATTTTAAATAACATTTGTCGATCCTTTTTATATGATTTTGAAAATGAGAAATTATTCGCAATGTTTGATGAATATATTTATGCCGGTGTGATAATTATATGAATATTTTGATAAATATTCTGAAAGAGATTTACCGAATGAAAAATTTATTTAAATGAGGCTTACTGGCTGCTGTGAGTAATTAAATCTTCGAATTGTTTCTTATTTTTTTAGTGGTTAAATAACTGACTATTAAATCTAGACCAAAGTATAACTCTCGAATTATCTAGGGGAAACACATGAGTTATACGGTATAATCATCTTCGATGTTGTTGTATAGTGCATGTAAATATCGTTTTGTTCTCGTAGGATAAATGATAGGGAGATCCGTCCACTTAAATGGTTAAAGAGCGATCCCTACTTCTATGTATTGCCTGACTATTTCCAAAAGAACCGGGGTTGAGTTTACCAGAAGCATTGAATGTTGTTTTGAAGAGATGGATATCGGATAAGTATAAAATATCTAAAAATCAATTCGATCCAACTCAATCATTTCGAGCTGAAGACATCTTGAAGATGATTGGAGATGGAGATTTTGAAATGCAAGGTCTACTTTCTATTAATCTCGAGGGTGATTCAAAAATTGATGTAGTGGAGGTAATGCATTCGATTTCGTTCAAACTCAGAATGAACTTATATGGATGAATGTTGGCATTTCATTTCTGCTTCGAGGGCAGTGTCAGCATTCCAAGATAGTTTGCTATATAAAAGGTTAAGGTAACCTCAATCCTCATACTCGGGAATGACTCTAATCAGGAGATATACTTCAAGGCTATGCGGTTTGCTACCATTAGGGTATGGCCATCACCGAATGTAGATTGATTAGATCATGAATGCATAGGGCCCATTTTGGTTATTGATCCCAACCAAGGTGATTCATATTCAATGTAACGACCCAGAATTTCTGTTAATTAAAATTCAAATATTTAATTGATTTTAAATATTAATAAGTGAAATTTATAAGTCGAACAATTTATTTTTCAAATATCTGGATTTAATTGGATAATTAAATCGATAATTTAATAGTTGAAATTACAGAAACAATTGGAAATTGGGTTAAATATGATTGAAAATGATTTGTAAAATTTTATTTAATCATATTGGAGTTAGAATGATGTTATAGAACTTTTAAAATTGAATTTAAAGTTAAATTGTGAAAATTGAATATTTTAATATTTAATTGACGAGTTAAAATAGCCATTTTTAGAACAGTCTTAGATTTCGACGAAACCAGTTTCATCGGATCTATAATGTGATATTATTGTATGGTTTCAAATTTCGTGCCAATCGGATTTACGGTTTGTCCGGGGCAAGCCAAAACGCTTAGAAATTAGTTTAAATCGGTTTAATTTAAAATCGATCGTTTATTTCCGTAACTCGCACAGATGATCGAATTAGCCTCTGAAACATGTTCCATTGTGTTTGAAACGTAGGGTAAACCCTAGAAACGCCAGCCGACACGCTTCGTTTGGAGTTCGGAAAATTTTGGATGAATCGTGTTAAGCACCTCTAATTTCACTTTTGCAAAAGATATCAAACCCTAGGTCAAAAACATTACAGCTGCCACCTCCACCTATCAATGGTTGAAAAGCTCCATTTTTCTTCCTCCTTTTTCTTCTAATCTACTCACTATCATCAGAAACTCCTAACTAGAAAAGCGTAGAGCACGTTGCGAACTATGATTCCAACGGTCGAGATCGAAAAACACGCAACGAATCGATGGCAATTTCCCTTGGAATGGCCGAACTTCATGCTCGATTTTCGAGCTACAGGTGTGACCGAGCTTCATGCTACTGAGGCCGAAGGTCGAGCTCGTGGAGGCGCACGCGATGGCACTGCTTGTTCGTTTGCTAGTTGATCGAAGAGGTCGCGTGCATTAGGGTTTTGGGCGTGTTTTTTTGGGTACGGTTTTCACGTACAACCTGGGGAAGAAAGTGATAGCATGGTGCGGCCCAGATTCTCCAGAGCAAGATCCAACGGCTGTGATGTGTTGAGGTTGTAAAAAAATAAAATAAAATGTGAATAATTATATATATTAATGTGTACAAACTTCTAAAAATCATAACTTTTCCATACGAGGTCGAAAACGCACGAAACGAATTATGTTGGCTTCGTTTTGTCGAGCACTACGTAATGGAACTGGATTGGAGTCGTTTGGAGCTAGTTTGAATTTTGGGTAAAATTAAACGCACGTTTAATTTTATTCGAAATAAAACGCTGAAACTGAATTGAAAGCAAGGTGAGAACTTCTCACTCAGTCGAATTGTTTCGATTTAAATTTTAAATAGTTGAATTTAAAATTGCTTGATTTTGTGATTGAATGATAATTTTTTATCTATTGTGTTAAATAGACATTATGCGCCGTATATTAAGCGGATGTTATTTATTAAAAACATATACCGCGATAATTCCATCTTGATTGGAATTGGTATTATATATGTACTTGGAGTTGACTTCCCGCATTATATAGCGGATGAGACCCTATTGCGCCGCATAATAGCAGATAATATTTTAAAAATCCCATATACCGCGATATTCCGTATTGGAACGGAATTGGTATTGTGCTAACATCAGTGGATGCAGGGAAACAGGTTGGAGGGATCCAACTGGATTCCTCAACTATATTATAAAAATTATGAATTTTGTAAAATATAACCGAAATGTGATTTTTGAAATAAATAGTTGATTAATTTATGAAATGGTTTAAATTGAGATTTTCGAATTACTATAAACGATTTATATAAAAGATTTATAATATTGATATTTATAATTAAAAATATAGGAATTATAAAACTAGTTTTACTAAGTGTTAAAGTGAAGTATAAATGGATTTTATAAGTGAATAAAAATTATGGATTTATAAATTGTGAAGTTATAAAATGAATAGATTTTTGTAAAATAAAATATTTATAAGTAATTAACTTATAAATCGGATTTTGGCAATTTAATTGAGATTTTCGAATAAGTATAAATGGTTTATAGATGAGATTTACAAAATATATATTCTATAAATCGAAATAATGGAATTATAAAAGAAGTTCTGTTAATGCTGAAAATGAGGTTATAAATGAAATTTTATAAGTAGTAAGATTTTTAAATTTTGTAAATCGAAGTTGTTATAAAATATAAATGGGAATTTATAAACATTGTTTTATAAATCCGAAAACCGACTTATTTTGATAAGTCAATTAGTTTAGATTTTTAAAGGAGATATATTCACGATTTTGGGCAATGGATAATCCTTTAAACAAAAGGGGTAGAAAAATGTTGAATTTGGTTAACGATTTATATTCACGAAATTGGAACAGCGAATAATATATTAAAGGAATGTTTGGGAAGTGATATTTTAAATAGAATTAAAATGATTTAAAGATTTTTTAAAATGCATTAAGTATCGAATACATAGATTTCAACATCCGTTGTTGAAATAGACGTTTTCGAGAAATAAGGAAAAGATGGACATAACATTGTTGTTATAGTAAATGATTTCCGAAAGGAAAAGTTTTGTATAGTATTGGGATGTATATATCTATCTTAATTTCGAATCCCTATACTAGTGATTTTGGGTCGTCGTAACGATGTTTTACGCAACATTCGTTTTGACCCAAATAAATGTGTTTGAAAGAACATTTTCTTTAAAGAATGAAATATATACTTAATTTCGATTTAAGTATATTGAATATTTCCAAGTGTTGAAAATAAATGGATTTGTGAATTACTTATTATTAAATAAGTATGGAAATGTTTTCCAATATGAAGTGAATATTTTAAGATTTTATCTTTTATAGATAAATTGAAAATGAATATTAGAAATCGATTTGGAAATCGTATATTCCTAGATATTTTGGAATTGTAAATTTACTATGGAATTTATAAAAGAAAGGGAAATTTGTTTAAAAATAAACGTTGATTTATTTTTGAAGTGTGGGAATAAATTTACGGATTTGGAACGTAAATATAGAGTAAATCGGTAAGGATTTATTTAATTGGTTTAAATAAACCATTTTGGAATGAAAATGAATAGAGATTTGTGAATATATTCCGTGTAGGGAAACGATTTGAAATTTGTTTTCAAAAGTTGTAAAGGTGAAAAGTGATTTGAAACTTGTTTTCAAATGTTGAAGTGTGGAAAATAAATATATATCTAGTAAAGATATTTTGGAAAATAAATAATTTGGGAAATTATTTAGAATATGGTGATGTTGTGCATGCCTATTGATAGTTAAATAACCGACTATCAATATTTACCATTGAATGGGTGTTTGTTGTGATTTGCTTGAATTTGAATGCTGCACTTATTTTCAAAATAAGCGCTCACTATTCGGGTTAGCCGGGAAATGACCTTGGGGTCGTATAACCCATTCCGAATATGTGATACGTCGTTATGGATTGCATTTGATGACCGGTGTTGAAGACCAGATATTTTTGAAAACGGAAGGATTACCGTCGAATGACTCTGCATCGGCTGATCTCCGATATAGAGGTTTTATCACCCTTAGTGACGGGAAGTCCGGACGTGATTGGTGAATATCCAAATTGCAAGGGCTTCTTTGGAAGTGCCTTCGGTTCCGTTCGATCCCGGAACGGACTTGTATGGATGTGTGTCTGACGTTACAATTTGAGATGTAAAGCTGGTTTCTATCAAATATATTTCTATTGGTGGCGGAGAATTTATTCTCTTAGCTTAACACCCTTCTATGAGACGTAAGAGCTCAGAGGTTGTGTAGTTGATGGTTACTAGTGATACATTCCCAAATTGGAAATGTGGCATACAAAGTGCTGTTGAGCATTTGATGATCAAAGCACAGCTTTTGTAAAAAGCGTAGCATTGTGGACGAGACTTCGTCGGACCTCACACCCCGAAAATGGTCAAAACAGGAAGGATGCGGCAAGGTTATTAGGGGGTAGCGCCCCTTTAGTGTATGTCATTCCTTCTGGATAGAGGTGGTATCATGGTATGGAGCCCAGATACTTAACCTATGTTGTTGCTGCAAATTTATTACTTTGTGCGTGTTGGAATCGAGGAAAATTTTCAAATCGATTTAGAGGAAAATTTTAAACGTGATGAAAAATTTGGAATCCTCTATTTGTTGTGAATGTTAATTGAGTTTTCGTAACTTATATATGTGAATATAATCGAAAACTATCAGTTTGGAAAGTCATTATTATGAAAAGTCCTGTGTAGGTTTACATAGGTATGATAAGTACGAAATGTGAAATGAAGTACTATATGTATATGACATATGTTTTCTAAAAACTGAGGATATGGAAATGTACCTTCCATTTATTATTTGTGAAGGTGATTGGAACTCGGTGGAGTGTCCATTGGAAATCGTAGCTACGTAGAATTCCATTAGTGGAATGTCCATTGGAAATCGTAGCTACGTAGAATTCCATTAGTGGAATGTCCATTGGGACTGATATGATATCCCCCACGATGGATCATCGTGTTTGGGATTATGTGAATTGATGCTGGCGTAATTCGTGGGGCGTGATGCCTACAGTTACAAGCGATTCCACTTTGGCGCAACCGCCGAGTAAACTGCGATCTGGAAACCGAAGCAAAATTCGAGGGGCGTGATGCCTAAGGCCACGAGCGATTCTACTGAGATAGTAGCGTAACCGCCGTGTGGACCGCGATCTAAGGCGACAACCATGGCGAAATTCAAGAGTGATGAGAAATCTAAGGTTACAAGCGATTCTACTGAGATAGTAGCGTAACCGCCGGGTAAACTGTGATCCATGGGGGAACGTGCTTTCCATATCCATTTTTAAAATAATTTTTAAAAAAAAGTATTTTCACTGGGAGTTGAAGCAAGTATGTTTAGTACTTGGAGATTTTTAATCTTCCGCCTGGCCAGCGTATGCCTAATGTCTGTAAGAACGACGGTGGACTTGTTAAACTTCGAGTTATCAAGTATTTTCAAACTTTAAATAGAAAATCAATAATCTGAAATTAGAATTATATAATTCTAACTTAATGAATTAAGGAAGAAGATCTTTAAAATATCTTGAAAGCACACAGCTTTGGAAATGATGTGATATGCAAATATTTAGCATGAAAGATTTCAAGTTTAAAAATTTGAGTTTTGTAAGTCAAAAAAATTTGGTAAAAGACTTTTGTGTCTTGATTATTAAAATTGATGAACAAAACTAGTGAGATAAAATAAATGGAATGAATCCTATATTTATTGGCGAGTTTGAAACTTAGTAAAAATTGTGTAGGGTATAAATATCGGTGAGATTTTAGCAATCGTTTTCCTAACTTATAATTTCGGGACGAAATTCTTTTAAGTAGGGGAGATTGTAACAACCCTGAATTTTGAACAATTTAATTTGTAAATATTTAATTTATTTTAAATATTTAAATGATGATTTGACTTGAATTTCAAATTATCAGAATAAATTGGCGATTAAATTTAAGAATTTAATCTATTTAAAGTTGAATAGAATTTGAATTTAACTTTGAAGTTGAAATTGAATATTGAATTTGTAATTGAAATTCGAACTGATAACTTAGGAAAAAAATAGTTGGATTTACGAATTATTTTTTTTCTTTATAAATTTATAAATTGATAGTTAGTTTAATAACATTTTCTTTAACTTAAATAAAAGGAATAAAATTTTAATCAATATAAAACAAATTGAGAAACACGTTAATATAAATTTATGTTTGATAAATGAACTGCAAAACGTTTATATGTTTATTTAAGAAAATAATTTAAACAAAACAATTGGATTTAAAATGAAAGAAAATAAGAAAAATATATATAAAAAAAAATGAATAAAAAAAAAGTACATTGTCCTTCCCCATTACTTTGCATTTAATAAGAACGTGGTTGCATTACAGTTCGTCTGAATTCACGCCTAAAATCATGCCTAAACCTATGCCCAAAATCACGCGTTCCCCTTTGTATATTCGTTCGAAACCGAAAACAAAATCATTCAAACGAAAAAAAAGAAACGAAAAAAAAATGGCTGCCGTCCCTTCTCTTCGTCTTCGATCGAAAAATTAGAGCTTTCGTCTCAAAAATTCGTCGCGCTTGTTTTCTGATGATTGATTTGCGTCGCTCCATTTCGATTCGAGTCAAGGTGAGTTCTTTGCTCACGATTGGTTTTAATTCAAGTTTTTATATTTGTTTGAATTGAATCTTGGATTGCATGCTATGATTTGGGGGGGTTATTCGTTATCAATTGCTCGGATTTTTTTTGGATCTAGACTGTTGAGAACAGATGCTATTGGTTTTAATTTTTAAATTGGTGAGAACAGACACTATTTGGAATTTAATTTAAATTGTTGAGGACAAATGCTTATGATATTGTTTTTTTTAACTAATAAGAACAGAGGCTACTCGAAATTTGTTTTAAACTGGTAAGAACAGACACTTGCTGATAATTTATTGTTAATTTAAATTGATAAGAACATATGCTACTTGAAATTTGTTTTAAACTGTTGAGAACAGATGCCATTTAGGATTTATTTTTAAATTGATAAGAACAGATGCTATACCAAAAACTTTGTAGTATGCAAGAGATTTGGATGTATGGTTGCATGGTTGGCTTGGCATATAGATCTTGCAAAAACATCAGTTACTGTTAGACAAAAAGAAAAAAGAAAAAAAAAAAGAGAACCTGTAAAGGAAAAATCCATTTCCTTTTCCCTCTGTTTCTATTGGACCTGTGTTGTAAATTCTGGGTTAATCATTACATGATGTTTCAGTTGGTAAGTTGGGGTCCTTTGTTTAAACTTACATCATGTCACAAGTATATGTAACTCTTCCTTCTGACAAACTGTGAAATTCAAGTTCATATAGTCTCCTTTTTAAAAAATAAAATAAAACATATCATCCAACTTAATCTTTCTTTCCTTTGTGACCTTCTGAAATAAAAATTTGTAATAAGTCAAAGTTTGGTTTAACTTGTTTGAGTTGCAGGCTCACACCAGGTTTTAAATCCTTCTCCTCCTCTTTGCTTTTTGAAAAAAAATTTTGTAAACAAGTTTAACTTTGGTTTAAGACCTGTTCTATATTTTCAGAAATAGATGAAAGCAAATTTAAATTTTAGTCTAAACCTGTCTTGTATACTTGTTGCATTTTTGAATCCACTGATACATGTTTGTATTCCATTTGAACTGTGTAGTTGTTTCCCTGTACACACAGTTCCCAGTTCCCTCTGTTTCACTTGTTTGATCATCATGTAGCTTACCATGTTCATTTGAATACTTTGTATTTCCAAAATTTTGATATGTTGTCCACCTGAGTATAGGGTCTTCCTTGTTGCTAAGCCGTTTCTGTTGACATGTTGTTGCATCCTCTTGAGTCTGTTGGACTTTGGTCTAGTTGTGCACTTGCATTTATGTGCTGTGTCTTGTTTCATTTAGAGTGCATTGTTCAAAGTCATGTTCCAATAGTTGCTGCCCTGTCCATATAGTTGTTCAATTGACTACTGAACTGGTGCCTTTTGGTACTTGTTTTGCTGTGCTTCATCACTTGATGTCTTTGATTCATTTGCGGTCTGCATTGTTTGTTGTAACTGGGCTTGTTGTACACTGCTGCCTGTACTTGTGTTCTTTGTTCTTGTGCACTGACCATACGGTCTTTGCTTATTTGTAGCTTGTGTTATCTGTTTCACTGAAATTTTACAGGGTTCACTGCCCTTGTACATGATCTGTTTTGCATGTTTGATGTGGCATGCTTGCTGCTGCATGTTTGTTTGCTGCATGTTTTTGTTCAAGTTGGCACTAGTTTTGCCTTGAGCATTTCTTTATGGTCTTTGTGATTTTCACTTGCACACTTGCTCTTGTTGGTTGTGCACACGTGTTGGCGAGGCAGTGCACATGTGTACAAATATATGTGTGCACTGCAGCCACACAGGATTGATAGATTTCGTAAAAAATAATAATAATTAAATTGAAGTTGTTAATGTGAAAATCCATAATAGATCTAAATTGATTCATGTGATTCGTCATCTCTGTTACCATTTTATTCAGTTCATTTCAAATTTAATTACTTGAATAAAGATTAATCCTGACTCGAGTGTTTTTGTGTTTTGCAATAAACGCTCGGGTCAGACCGAGTATTTTTACAGCTTGAAGATTTTCAGGCCGTGAAGTTAGAGAGAGAGGGGAAAACACTCCACTAAAGTTTTTCTAGAAAATTTTCCTTGTACTTAATAGTAAATAAATCGTTCCGCTGTATAAAATATAATGTATTGTACAAACTCTGATATATGTATGTAAGAAAAATTCATTTATGAATAATATTATGATTATTTGTTGTGATTCTGTGGTTGATTCTGTTTAAACTCTATAAACTGACTAACAATCCGTCATTTTGAACGTCTCAAGTTGGTTTAATTACCGATTGGGGGCGGTCAGGACGGCGGGTCGTTACAAATAGGATAACCTGTCGATTGTCTCTTCACTGAGTCGCGCCGGTATAGAGATTCCCAAAGTGATGGGAAGTCCGATCGGGATTGGGATTACCCGGATTGCAAGGGCTTCTTCGGAAGTGCCTTCGGTTCTGTTCGAACATGGAACATACTTGTATGGATGTGTGTCTGACGTTACACTTTGAGATGTAAAGCTGGTTTCTATCAAAATAAATTTCTGTTTGGTGGCGGAGATTTATTCTCCTAGCTTAACACCCTTCTCTGAGATGTACAAGCTCAGAGGTTATGTAGTTGATGACTACTAGTGATACATTCCCAATTTGGCAATGTGGCAAACGAAGTGCTGCTGACCATTTGTTGATTGAAGCTAGGCTTTGTGAAAAAGCGTAGCTTTGTGGACGAGACTTGGTCGACCTCACAACTTGGAAATGGTCGAAACAGGAATGTTGCGGCAAGGGTTTTAGGGGTCGCGCCCCTAGGATATTTCCATTTCCTTCTGGATAAGAGGTGGCATCTTGGTATGGAGCCCAGATATTTAACCTATATGGTTACTACAAATTTATTAATTTGTGGTTGTTGGTGTCGAGCGCTGGATAAAGGTCGATAATGACCGTGGATGGCATAGCCCGTGCGTTAGTTACCTAGTTACAGCTAGGTTAAAGCGTGAGGTAGCATCGGCCTTGTTTGGCAGATATCCGGTTAGGCTCTCGGGGGTGTCCTTCCAGAGGCGTTCCATTTCAGTGTTGGAAGTTACTTAGCCTGACCATTTGTTGGAAATCCAAAGAAACAATATGCGCCATGTACGGTTTTTAGTTGTATAACCTGCCATGGAATGCAGCGGTAATCTGCTATTGAACATGGTAGCTATAGTAGGCATACGACAAATGTGGTATGCTGGCTAAGAATAATATTATACTTTCGAAATATTTTCTGCACTATGCACTAACAATAAATCAAAATGGTTTTCGCGTATCAAGCATTTTTGACTGTCATAAGGAGAAATCCCCTCCAAGCATGCGCTTGCATTGTGTGTGTGACGGGAGGCCTTATGGTAGTTTCATTTTCCAAAAAACATTGCGGATTTCAATGTTTTAAAAATCTTTTGTTGTTTTTTTAACGAGAAGCTGTTTTTTTTTCTCATACCAGTCCCATGACTAACCCGGAGTTTATTGTTCCATTCCTAAACTCTGGGTGCCCACAATTTTCCACACGGGCAGTCTAGAGTCGGGTTTTCAGATAGTAGATATCGATTCAGTAGCTTTCAGCTTTCTTTTTGGAATTCTTTAGAGACTTTGGATATTGAAGTCTTGGTTCGGATGACTGACCTTGCTTAGCTTGGTACAATTTGATGGTGGTTCTCGCTTACTAGATTGGAGATCTTTGGAGTTTTGAGCCTTTGAATTTGGAGGTGGAGTGCTGTTGCTGTTTGGAGTTTTTGGTTCCGTTGTTATATCACATTGTTGCTCCATTATAGCGTTGTTTATTGTCATCTCTGATGTTGATCATTGTTGTATCATTTTGGATATTGTTTCAATGTTGTATATTGTATTCATTTCATCCACTGTGTTGTATACTTAATGTGTTATAAGCTCCGACGAACCAGATTCGACGTTTGGATCTGTGGCATTCGAATACGAGTGATGTACTCAGTGCCGATTTTCGAAGGTCGAGTCAGCGTCGTCACAGTACAATTCCAAAATAATTCCAAATAATTTCATATACTTCTCCATTTTTCAGTGCATCACATATATCAGTACTATAGTTTTATTTATGACGAATATTAATAATTTTCACAGTGAGGTTGTTATACCACCTTCTGGCTAGGCAGTTCACTAATGGATTTGGCTAAACAAATTTCATGATCATCATAGGAGGAAACCTAAAGAGATGATTGCTAGGCTCGAAGATCGGTTATAAACAAGGCCGTGGATGATGGTCGAGTGATTCGGACGAGTGACTCCCATGATTTGGCTAACAGTGGAATTGGCACCTCCTAGGCAAGAAATCGCATTAATATGGCTACGGATCACTTGGATTGGCATCACAACTGAACTCAACGGATGCATCAACTTGGGAAACCACTTTGGAAACATGACGTGGAAGAGTAGGGGACCCACATAAGGGATCACTTGGCCCCACCATGCATGGAAGAGTGGTCGACTTTGACCCCTCTTAGGAGTGAGCAATCGACCGATTTTTTTTTGGATCGGGTCATCTTGGCTTAGAGATTCTAGATCCAAATTTTGAGCGAGATATTTGCACACCTTTTCCTATAAATACAGCCGGCTTGACATTCATTCAAGGATCTTTTTTGGGTATCTTTTTTTGGCTCTTCTTCTTCACTGTCTTCCCTTCCTCCATTAGTTTTCTAAGGTAAGAAAAACTGTACTTGTAATCTTATAGTTTAAATAATAAAATTACTGAAGTGGACGTAGGCTAGAGTTTGCCGAACCACTATAAAATTTATTTGTTCATTTACTTTTCTATAGTAAATCTGTGATCAAGGAACTTATGTTATTCTCTGATTGGTTATTGGATTAGTGGTGCTTTCACATTACTTAGGTGTTGGTGGCAAATTTTGCTATCAACATTTTGGTTCTTTTACTGAGAACACTTACATCCTCTGATTTGGAAAAGATTTGGAGCTTGGATGTAGAATAATGATTAGGCAATCTTCAAAGAGAGCGCTAGTAGAAAGGAGTCGCCATGGAGGAAGTCAAGAGGCATCCTCTGGAGCTGGAGCTAATCAAACCTCCACCTACATCACTATGGAGGAGATGGAAACAATGGTGAACGTTATGCAGGAATGGATGATGAAGACGCAAGAGGAGATGGTGCAGAAATTCCTTAGGCAGGCTGGACAAGATGGAGTGGTAGGAGCTACTGTAGTGCAAAATCAAGGTTTTGGAGCTAATGACAATTTGGATCAAGGAGATGGAGCAGCAGGAGCTACAGGAAATTAGAACTGGGATCATGGAAATGGAGCAAATAGATAGGAGAATGGTGTGGGGTAGTCGGGGGCAGTCTTCGACCAACCAGAGGGGTCAGCACCGATGCCTAAGGGCTTGAGGGCATGCCCTTAAGTCTGGTCGGTCAAGATGTTGGTGGGCCTGCGGACAATTTTGTGTATTTTGGTGCGAATCAAAATTTGGATGCTTGTCTGGAAGAGTATAATCCGGGATACCCTTGCAGAGTCGGGAGTCAGGCTGAAATTAATGATGGAATGATTCGAAATTGGAATCCAGGACTTGGAGCGTAAATTAGTATGCTTGGACATGGATTGGAGCGACCGGAGGTAAACCTCAACCAAGGAAGAAGGATCTAGTCGATCCTTTCACAGGGATGTCGACATCGCTCCCCAAGGAATTGGAGGGCATGACTTTGGTTTGCTTTGGAAGGAATCAGACAGCGATGATGGAACAGGAGCAACCATCATCCACCAAAAATTGGACTAAGTCTAGCCTAAGGGCATAGGTCATCATCTCTTGATCGGAATGGCATGAACTAAAATAATAAAATCCACAATAAAATGACTAAGTCACTTAAACATGTATGGGATCGAGGTCGGTCCCAGGCATGCTCTGAGATGGCAATGAACCTATTATAATAAATGGATCTTAATACATTTAAATCCACATTAACGCAATGAGCAAAATGGGTCATGGTTATTGGCCAACGAAGAGACGGGACAATAACCGCAAGGTGCAAGTCCCATCCTCACAGAGCGATGGGATGGACTCATACATGGATTCAACCCCTTGACCGAATCAGAGTGCAGGAAGTAACGCCACTCTGCCGAAGACTAACAGGATCGGCTTATTTGACGTTGTTCCCCCCTTCATCAGAGAGTGAAAGGATGGGGTCCAGCAAGAGATTGGAGAGGATATGATCGGCCCAAGAGGATCATGACATTGTTATATGCCCTAATAGGGCCGAAATGCGGAGCTGACTTGCTTTATCGAAGAGCTACATGATTGGCTTACTCATCGTTAAGTTTGGATTGAGCTAAAGTTGGGTTCGGAGAGACCATCGATCGTTTTGGAGAGACCATGAACTCGAATAACGATCCTGAGAGATCGCAGATTGGCTTACTATCTTCCAGGATTTTAAACGGTTGTGGTTTAGATAATGACCCGGAGAGGTCGCGAACTTGGATATCAACCCTAAAAGGTCACGGACATGGATATCGACCAGTAGAGGTTGTAACGATCCAAATTTTGAGCAACATTATTTAGGGCGTTTAATTACTTAAATTAAATGAAATAATGAAAATGGTTACAGAGTTGAGATTTGTCATTAATAAAGTGCAGCCGTGCCTAGTTAAGTATTGAATTAAATGGGTTTAAAATGAAATAGGAAAGGGAAATTAAATAAGAGGCAATATAGGAATAAGCTACATTCTTATACCCTAAAGCCTTCATACCATAAAATTTATCACGTTCATTATCTAAAGCACTAAACCTGACCGACCACCATTAAAGAATAGCAAGGGGAAGAAAAGTTTAATCAAGATTAAAAGCTTAATTAATATTCAATCCAAGATCAAATCTCAACTCCTTAACAACAAAGCTAAAGGCGAGTAATATGTTATATCTCATATTTTGATGTTTTTGGTTTCTAAGATTAGACCCGAATGATTTTGCAAAGTATATTTCCATGTTTTGAATTTTAGTTAGATATATATGCTTGTTGTTGAATTATACTTATTCATATTCATTTCATGACATGTTTTGGATTGAAACACCTACCAAAGGGCATCCAAACGCCTTGCGATTTTAGTATATGGTCAGAAATAATATTTTAGAGTTTGGTTTCAAGTTTCATAATTTTCTGAATTAATGTGGATTTATTATGAATTTTCTAGTGAAGAAAATGGTATTTTGGGTTTAAAATTAATTACAGCTATAATATGATAGTTTTGGGTCAGAAATTAAAATATGTTAGAAAACATATTAAAAGTGATTTATGAGAATTTTATAGAATTTTCCTAAGTGTTTTAATAAATATATGAAATTATTTAAGGTATGGGACTTCAGTGTTTTATATGTTTATAAAAGGAGAAGGGGCTATTAGCAAATGTTTTAAAATGTTAACATCTAAAATGCGGCAGCACCATTCAAATTTCTTTTGAAAAGTTAAGGCAACCAATTATAAGATGACAAATAAGCAGGTTAGTTGAAAAGAATTACCTTTATAAGCAAAAAATACCAGATTTTATATGGTTCTGATGCTCTGCCATCTTCAGCAGCCACCTTTTGACTTAGTACCTCCACCTCCAACTTGATTAAAACCAATGTACATGGTATCAAAGACTCGGTACATAGTGAATTGGACATAGGTAAAAGGTATAGGATCGAAACAGGGGGTTACGAAGGGTTTGAAACCTTTTATGGCTTTTAAATGGAAATGTGCCTACTTTGCTTTTGAAAAGAATTGTTTCGAATAAGACAACTTTCGACTTGGAATGGTTTTAAGCAAAGAATGCTTTCGAATTAGGTTGCACATTTGTTTTAAAGTAAATGTTTTCGATAAGGTCGAAACCCTTGCTGCCAACTTTTTCCTTTCGACCCAGATTGGTTTCGAAAAGGTCCCTTTGTTTTAAAAATTAGAGCCGCTTCTCTATTGCTTTCGAAGGGATAGGTTTTGGCACCATCCACTCTTTACTTAAGAAATTCCTTTCGAAAGAATTGCTTTCGACTTCGTTGTTTAAGACCCTTTTTGATTTTATGAAGGTTAAACCCAAAGGATTCGAAAGGATTGGTTTTGAAAAGTTTTCCACATGTTTTCACTTGAACACAATTTTTTCGAAAGGTTTGTTTTAAGTAGTATACTTGAATATTTTCGAAAGGCGACTAATAAAGGTTTCGAAGGGGAGGTTCCCAGTATTTTATAAAGGCAACTAATTAAGGTTTCAAAGCGAAGGTTCCCAATATTTTCGAAAGGTAACTAACAAAGGTTTCGAAGGAAAGATTCCGCGGTATTTTCGAAAGGTATGTTTTAAAGGTTTAGAAGGGGTGATTCCCCAAAGGTTAAGAAAGGTTTTCCTTAGCGTTTAAATGGAAGGTTTCCAATATTTTTGAAAGGCGTATTAAAGCATTTAAAAAAGTGGATGTCTAAGGTTTATAAAGCTTTCGAAAGAGGTTTTCAATGTTTTTGAAAGGGCTATTGTGAATGGTTTGGTTACAATGTAAAGTTGTTTACTTGTATTGAAAGGGGCACTTTCAATGGTTCCGAAAGAGAATTGTTTAAAGATTTAAACAAAGGTTTCGAATGTTCATCAACAAAGTTTTGAGTAAAGTGCATATCTTGGCAAAGAGATTTGATATTATGGTGGTTTATTTCATATTCAAATAAATTTTATGTTATGGATACCATTAACATTACAATGAACATTACCGTATATGGTCACCGGATGTTAATACTATGGATGATTGCAGCATCAGTAGCACTTACCTTCGGGCCTTCAAATAGGGGATGTTACAGAGGTCACGGGTTTGAGTAACTATCCAGAGAGATCAAGGACTTGGGATGATGATTTGAAGAGATTAAGATTTTGGACTTGAATAATTTTCCGAAGAGGTTGCGGATTAGGTTAACGTCTTTGGCTAGATGTCGATTTGGCTAAGGATTTGGAATGGATTCAGATTTGTCTATCGACTCAGAATAGTCGCAGATTTCATTAAAGGATTCCCGGGTGGACATGGGGCAACTCATCATTATTTTGCTTAGTAATGGATCAGGTTCTGAATTGGATGCTTGAACCATCGAAGGGTTTTGGACTTCGAACTTTGGCAATTCGAAACACATCTTCCAACCGCAAGGCGTGTTTTTGAGGAGAAAATATTATATTTCCTTCTGTCTAGGCAGTATACCAATGGATTTGGCCAAATGGATTTCGTGAACATCAAGGAAGGAAGCCCGAAGAGATGATTATCAGGTTCCGAGATTGGTTATAAACAAGGCCATGGATAATGGTGGAGCGAATTCGGACGAATGACCCCTTGGAATTTGCTAAGAATGGAATTGGCACTTCCCTTAGGTAAGGGATCAGATCGGATTAATATGGCTATGGATAGCTCGGATTGGCGTCACAAGTCAACTCAACTGTGACGCACCACTCTGAGACCCACATTAGCAAAGAGTATTACAAGGTAATACCGTCTGCTAATACGAAGAATAGAGCTGGATTGGAGCGACCATCTATAGCCTTGTCTTAACTATCTACTGAATACGTCGATAAATATAGCACATATTTTTTTAGGTGGATCGACAATCCAATAGATATTTAATACAAAACTATAATGGCTATAAGATCTAACAGAACAAAATATAACAACTCAAATGTAAAACACATCAGAGAATAGTAGATCATTACATACATATACACATATATAGATACATCAAGGAGTATACAAAATGATACATGTCAAGTGGTGTAGCAACCACAATATACAGACGAGTCAAAAGAATATACATATCAAAGTTACAACCAAAAAGGACTACACAAAAAGCTATAACAAAAGGAGCCAGTAGAATAGTCCATTTATTGGAAAAACATCGAAACAACGGAAATTACACCAAGTATTATCCATTTAAAACAAGCTGCGACTCAATGTTCAACAGCAGATTTGAAAATGACTTGAAATTTTTCAATAATGTAGTTCAACATTCCTACTTCAATCTGCAAAAAGAATCACTTAAATCTGATTTGAAACGAAGAATCCGCATCGTTTCAAAGTTGGACCAAAACAAGGTTAAATCACTGAATTCAAGCAGGCCGCGGGTTCAAGTTCGACAGCAATATTCTGAGAACCATGTGCATTATATTGAATTTTTGCAAAAGGTAGATTGTTAGTAATAGGGTTTCCTTGGTTGCATGTTGTTGTAATGTTGTTTTATAGGTTCTAGAAGTGTAACAACCCTGTATTTTGTAATTATTGTATATTTTAATTATTTTTAATGTAAGATTTTGATTTAAAAACTTATTTTACTTATTTGAAATGATTAAATTTATTATTTAAATATAATCTTGATTTTTATATGAGTTATAATTCCAAAATTTTGTAAGTTGAATATTTGCCTGAAATGTTGATTTTGGTCAAAATAGTCAAACTGTGACTTTCAACTTAAAATTTTAAAAGTTTAAAAATTTAAAATATTCTTTTATTATGAAAGTACATAAAATTATAAGAACACCACTTTTCGTTTCGTTGAATTTGGATGTAAATTGTGAAAGTTATACCCTTTACAATATTGTGCGTATATAGGGTTATTTAACAATGACTATTTTAATTTATATAAATTACTTCTTCTTGGTTATATTTTATTTTCATATGTGATAATATGTTTTATTATGTATATTTTGACATTTAAATATTTTTAAATGATAATAGAATTTTTCCAAAATTTACTGTATTTATTTCCTATTTTTAAAGGCTGTTTTCTAATTTTCTGCCATTTTCTTCATATAAATTATATTTAATAATTTTTTTTTTGTGAATTCACTTTTATTTTATTATTTTATTTTATTTGTTATAAATATTTTACAAGTCCATGAAGATTTTCTAAAGTTCATTTGGATTTATTTCTAATTTTAAAGCCCAGTCTACAATTTTAAGCCATTTTCTTATTTTAATTATATATAATAAAAATTTATTTATTTATTTTATGCGCTCACTTTTATTTTCTTTTTTTACTTTATTTTATTCATTTTACATGTATTTAAATTTAAGTAAATTTTTCCAAAGTGTATTGAAGTTATTTCTAATTCTTAAGTCTAGTTTTCATTTTTCTGTGCTATTTTTCTTATTTAATCATATCTAATTAATATTTAATTTTTAATATTTTGTTTATCTGTTTTATTTTGGAATTTTAACTTAGATTTTAATTATTTTCAGTTATTTGGATGTATATAAATATATATGAGAAATTTGAAAGGGTTAAGAGCTAAGAAACGGAAAAACGTTTTATCCGTTTCTTTTGCAGTTTCTTTTGTCATTAATACATCAATTCACCTTAGCCATTCCTTTCCCCATCCTTTGCAGCCGACTTCCTCTTGTCATTCACGAATTTTTGAAGCCCCAAAACCCTAAAAATCATGGCCTCCACCTTGAAGAAAAAATTAGGTAAATCCCTCTCTTCTTTCTACTTTTCTTACTTTTCTATGCAATTTTGCCTTGTTTCTCTTCTAAGTTTGGATCGGCCTCTTCTCCATAGCCGCAGCCACAAACTCCTACTTCTCTTCCATGCCTCCAACACCATCTACTCCACCAACCATGACCATGGCCGAGCCATCTATGGTGGCCAATCCCTTTAAATTGCAACCTACATGCCTAAAAACAATGTTTTTGACCATTGTTGCCTCATTCCCTTCATCTCCACTTGTTGCCTTGCCTATATGATGTTAAACCTGACCTATATGATGCCATACCTGAGCCAAAGCATCATCATAGCCAAGCATAAGTGTCCCTTAGGCCAAGCATTGAAGTGGTTGAAGCAAGGTCCAATCTACCTTGTTCATTTCGCTTTGTATTTCAAAATTGTTTCAATGTTATTTTATGTTGAATGTTTATACATTGTCTGGTTTGTTTTGTTTTGGGTTGATGATACAAAATCATATCTTGGCTATCTTTCAACTCCAATAAAAAGTCGTGAAATTGTTCTTGTCGTGCCTTTGGAGTCGTGCTTGTATGTTGTTTTGGTCTCTAGCTTTGAAAAGGTGAGTCTTTCTCACTCTGACATATATACTTATGAAAAGTGGATTGATGACAAGTGTTTAGTAATGTAAAATATTTATGCAAGTTAATGATGATCATATGATATGCTATGCCATGTTATTGCCATGTTATTACCATGTTAAAACTGTTAATTTTCACCTGACATCTGATATATGACTGTATATTGTGATATTGACTTTGTTTATATTATTTCTGTAAATGATCACATTGCAAGTTCCCTGTTAGAAAAAATGTTATGGGCTGAAATGATAGGCCTGAGTTATTTTATTTATTTATTTAAACTTGGGATTGCGGGTTTGAAATGATAGAACCCGGATTTTTACCTTTTAAACTGCGGATTGAAATGATACATATCCGTATCACTTGACTTAGGTTAGAAAACTATATACAGACCCGTGGTTATTCTATAAAGTGCTTTGAATATTTTAAGTATTTTAAAAATATAAAATTATGAAATTTGATTTAAATAGATTTTGAAAGGTTTTCAAATAAATGAATTTTGATTTTTCTATGTGTTAAAAATGTAATTTATGAATGGATTAATTGGATTTTTGAAATATAACTTATGTTTGAAATTTGGAATTTTGACTAAAAATGATATTTAAGTTACATGAATAAAATGGACTTTAATTTTATTTGAAAAATGGTAAATATGATAAATTGATTTATATTTGAATTTAAGTGATTTATTAAAGAATTATTGATTTTCTATAAATTTAAGTGGTTGAATAAATGACTGTTGAAAATGAAATTTTAAAATATAACTTGACTTGAAAATGTGAAATTTGAGTTTTAACTAAAGATGTTAAATTAATTAAATAAACTGGAAGTTTAGTTAAATTTGTGAAATGGTAATATAAATCTGAAATGTTAAGTTTTAATTAATGAAAGAAACGTATAGGCTTTAATTTATGAAAGAAACGTATAGGTTTTAATTTATGAAAGAAACGTATAGGTTTTAATTAATGAAAGAACGTATGGTGTTCTAATTAATGATAGGAACATGTAAATTCCTAATTAATGAAAGAAAGGTATAAGTTTTAATTAATGAAAGAAAGGTATAGGTTTTAATTTATGAAAGAAACGTATAGGTTTTAATTTATGAAAGAAACGTATAGGTTTTAATTAGTGAAAGAATGTATGGTGTTCTAATTAATGATAGGAACATGTAAATTCCTAATTAATGAAAGAAAGGTATAAGTTTTAATTAACGAAAGAAACGTATAAGTTTTTAATTAATGAAAGAAACGTGTAAAGTCCTAATTAATGAGAGAACATGAAAGTTTTAATTAATGCAAGAACATGTAAAGTTTTAATTAAGAAAGAAACATGTAAAGTTTTAAGTAGTGTGGTATTGATTTAAATTAATAAATGTTCATTATGGTAATAGGAATATAAAATTTAAAACGTACATTTGACATGTAGATTTTAATCAATGTAATGGTGTACTTTAAATTGATTAAAATGATAAATGTTACTTACTGTAATAATAAAATGTAAGTTGATAACGTACATTTGATAAGCAAGTTTTAATTTATGTGAATGGCATACTTTAAATGATTAAAATAATAAAGTTTCTTTATTGTAATAATAATGTAAGTTAATAAGGTGCTTTTAACTTAACATAAGAATTTTGGTTTAAATTGTATATTACAGTAAGAAAGTTTATTTAACTATAAGGCTATGATAAATTGACATGTTAAAATTTTAAGCTTATCAATACTTTGATTATATACAATGTAAAGCGGAAAGTAGTACATCCAAAAATGCTATGATTCCTTAAGGTAATATTTCCAAAATGCTATGATAATTTAAAGGAATATTTCAAGTTTAATAAATTTAAAGAAATATTCAATGATTTGAAAATTTGGGTTTTATTTGAATGATATAATATTGAATTATTTTTGAAATGGAAATGATACAATTGTGATATTGTTTTGAAATGAGTATGATATTTTGGTCTTGAAAGTATAAATTATTTGTAATAAATATCCATGGGTTATAATAACGATTGGTTGTTAAAGAGACCGGGATCGAATATTGTCTTATAGCCGGACAATACCGAAAACCACTTTAACAACTGTGTACGAAGTGGAGATTCCAGAATGAAGTAGGATGGTGGCGACGTTCTCGAGGTATGTTACGTGGACCCAACTCCTGTGAGTTGGCATATATGACTAAAACAGGAGCTATACCGGGCTACACAAAGGGTCGCACCCTTTCATCGAGCATGCTCCATCGGAAACTATTCTATTACTTTTGTGATTTGATTCGGTGGCGCCACTTTGATTCGGGGATATCGTTCGAGGTGGGCGGAAGCTGCTGGCTTGCCGTCACCACCGGTCCGGGAGTGCAAACGGTGTATCCACCCTGGCATTGCCTCGCGTGCCATGTCATATCCTTATATCGAGCCCACTACGATTTTGGTTTTAAAGATCCGACCGCGTTAAGATTCACCATCCCCTTAACGTTGTTTTCTATATGATTATACTTTACTGATTAGACACTACCGTATATAGCCTATATTACTACATAGTAAATAGTTTAACGGATCCTTAGAGGATGGGCGGTCCCAAGCATCCTTTAAGTTACTGATGCATTTTGTTACTGTTCACTTGAGTTGATTTACAGTTTATAAGTATTTATTTCCTGGCTCGAGGGTTTTGTGTTTTGCTTTACGCTCGGGTCAGATTGAGTGAGTTAGCATTCCAGATTCACCTTCGGCGTTGGAGCTTTCCTTGAAGATCCAGCCACCTATTTTGTTTCAGTATCCAGTGGTTCAGTGATGTATCTGATTTGTACCTGATGTATCATGTTACTCTTCTTTTGTATCTTATTTAACTCTGATGTATCTCATATTTATGTAGTAGCTTCATGAATTACTATCTCTTTTTCTTCCGCTGCATTTTTTATATACTCTTTGTTTGTGATCTGTGATTTTTATTTACTGTATATCCTGAGATTTGCCAAATTTTTATTTACAACGCGGTATTTTGAGCAATTCAATTCCGGCATGAGTGTCTACCTATACACTTATAATGGATGCGAATGGTTGAAAATACCGGGTCGTTACAGTTGGTATCAGAGCTTTGGTACTCTAGGCAAAACTCAGCATATGGAGTGAATGTATTTACATAATCACTTTCATTCGAGTTTGAATCTCTCCCTTTTGACTCGATTCCTTTGAATTTTGGAACATTCCCTACGGTTCCAAAATCCATTCGTATCCCTCACTATTCATCTTCTTTTGACTCTGGAGCATTCCATAACTCCGCTTCGAATGATCTTTCTAGTGAGTCGGCGGCCACGCCAATTTCAAATTGAATTGAAAACGGGGGGAAACTCCTTTGCAGTTAGCATCGATTCACCAGAGATTCTTATCTATCCTTGGTTTAGATGCTAATATCTTTTGTTATTTCAAACTCTAGTCTTGAGATCAAATGTAGACTTACCCCAGAAAATCCACACTGATCTTATTCTTTAAGTCACGGTTGACCTGGTAAATGTTGCTCGTGATTTATTTTAGCTTATTCACCTCCCTACTCTGTATTTAATCATCTTGTCTTTTGTTTCCAACATATTTTCAAACATTTTGAATTGTATTTGTCAATCTATTTTTTTTTATATTGTGTTGTTGGAGTTGTTGATGTTGATTTGGGTTTCCGATCGATTCGTCTGATCAACGCTATCGATAGGATTTCTAAAACACTTTGACAGAACAAACTGACACGATATTATTTTAAATTTTGTTTTGGTTAATGAAATAAAATTTTGATATATATATTTATGGAACTTAATAAAATGATTCAAATTGATAATTTGAAATGATAATACTTGATTTATCATTTATTGTTCTATAAATGAATTTATAAATAATTGTTTATAAATTTATATAGGAACTTAAATGAATTTAGAAAAAGAAATTTGAGAATTTAATTTCCGATGGTTCCAAACCTTTTGTTTAAAAGTTTAAAGGGATATAATATTTAAAATATTTTCAAATAGAAATTTGTTTCCAAAGAATTTTAAGTTTAAAATTAGTACTCTTCTCTTTGTCGCTGGAAAATAACTTCGGTGATGACTGCAGCATCATCGACCTTCATTTTCGAGTTTCGAAGTGAAGAGACTATTCTGTAGTCTTGCTACAGCTTTGTTTTGGGAAATTAAATTGATTTGAATTTCTAAAATATGACTTGATTTATAATATATATATATATATATATATATATATGATTGAAATTTGATTTGACATATTATATATGTATATATATTATTACTTATCTCTAAATGGTTTGAAGAAATCGGAAATTTAATTCTTAAATTTTATTTTAAAGAATAATTCCAAAAAAAAATCAATCTATCAAAATTTTGGATGAATATCAAGCATGAAATGATTTAATTGGAAGGTTTATTTGTATAATACAATTGCATTAAATATAACTTACCAAAATTTCAGAAGTTAAAAATGTAATTGGATAATATACAATATAGAAAAGATGTATAAATAAAATTTGAGTGGTTATAATAAATGCTATACACTTAAATTTTAAGTTATAAAACGATTAACAGAGTTAAAGAATAATAAAGGGTAATTGAATAACTTACAATAAAATGATGTTAAAAGAACTAAGAATAAAAGAAAGCAGTTATAATAAGTGTAAGTATATTGAACATGAGTGATAAATATATTGAGAGGAATAAATTTAATTTTATTAGGAATAAAGAAGAATAAAATTTATTAAATACATTGTGAGTGTAATAAATGATTATTTTTCTAATCCATGGTTTAAAAAAAAAATTGTTAATTTAAGATGATTGGATAATAAGATAATGAAATTTGAGATAGTTAAGATTTATGTAACTTGTGTAAAAGTTTATTTTCTATTTAAGCTGAAATCTCCATGCTTTCAAATTCATTTTCTTATTTTGTTTTTCAAACTATCTTTTGGTTGTTCTTATCGTCCTCATCTTGCTATAGACTGGTATATGCATCTTTCTATGATCTTTCTGTTTAGAAATCTTTCTATAATCTTTGATAATCTCCACCTTGTAAAACTTACCTATAACAACAGTTATCAGGTATAATTTCAATCTCCTTGCCATCTTTTCTTAATCCTATTTCACTCTATCTTTTCTGTGCCCTTCCATACCTCATTCCTTTTCGGGGACGAAAAGTTTTGAGTGGGGGAGAGTGTAACAACCCTGTATTTTGTAATTATTGTATATTTTAATTATTTTTAGTGTAAGATTTTGATTTAAAAACTTATTTTACTTATTTGAAATGATTAAATTTATTATTTAAATATAATCTTGATTTTTATATGAGTTATAATTCCAAAATTTTGTAAGTTGAATATTTGCCTGAAATGCTGATTTTGGTCAAAATAGTCAAACCGTGACTTTCAACTTAAAATTTTAAAAGTTTTAAAATTTAAAATTTTCTTTTATTATGAAAGTACATAAAATTATAAGAACACCACTTTTCGTTTCGTTGAATTTGGATGTAAATTGTGAAAGTTATACCCTTTACAATATTGTGCGTATATAGGGTTATTTAACAATGACTATTTTAAATTGTATAAATTACTTCTTCTTGTCATTCACGAACTTTTGAAGCCCCAAAACCCTAAAAATCATGGCCTCCACCTTGAAGAAAAAATTAGGTAAATCCCTCTCTTCTTTCTACTTTTCTATGCAATTTTGCCTTGTTTCTCTTCTAAGTTTGGATCGGCCTCTTCTCCATAGCCGCAGCCACAAACTCCTACATCTATTCCATGCCTCCAACACCATCTACTCCACCAACCATGACCATGGCCGAGCCATCTAGGGTGGCCAAACCCTTCAAATTGCAACCTACATGCCTAAAAACAATGTTTTTGACCATTGTTGCCTCATTCCCTTCATCTCCACTTGTTGCCTTGCCTATATGATGTTAAACCTGACCTATATGATGTCATACCTGAGCCAAAGCATCATCATAGCCAAGCATAAGTGTCCCTTAGGCCAAGCATTGAAGTGGTTGAAGCAAGGTCCAATCTATGTTGTTCATTTCGCTTTGTATTTCAAAATTGTTTCAATGTTATTTTATGTTGAATGTTTATATATTGTCTGGTTTGTTTTGTTTTGGGTTGATGATAAAAAATCATATCTTGGCTATCTTTCAACTCAAATCAGAAGTCGTGAAATTGTGCTTGTCTTGCCTTTGGAGTCGTGCTTGTATGTTGTTTTGGTCTCTAGCTTTGTAAAGGTGAGTCTTTCTCACTCTGACATATATACTTATGAAAAGTGGATTGATGACAAGTGTTTAGTAATGTAAAATGTTTATGCAAGTTAATGATGATCATATGATATGCTATGCCATGTTATTACCATGTTATTACCATGTTAAAACTGTTAATTTTATCCTGACATCTGTTATATGACTGTATATTGTGATATTGACTTTGTTTATATTATTTCTGTAAATGATCACACTGCAAGTTCCCTGTTAGAAAAAATGTTGTGGGCTGAAATGATAGGCCTGAGTTATTTTATTTATTTATTTAAACTTGGGATTGCGGGTTTGAAATGATAGAACCCGGATTTTTACCTTTTAAACTGCGGATTGAAATGATACATATCCGTATCACTTGACCTAGGTTAGAAAACAATATACAGACCCATGGTTATTCTATAAAGTGCTTTGAATATTTTAAGTATTTTAAAAATATAAAATTATGAAATTTGATTTAAATAGATTTTGAAAGGTTTTAAAATAAATAAATTATGATTTTTCTATGTGTTAAAAATGTAATTTATGAATGGATTAATTGGATTTTGAAATATAACTTATGTTTGAAATTTGGAATTTTGACTAAAAATGATATTTAAGTTACATGAATAAAATGGACTTTAATTTTATTTGGAAAATGGTAAATATGATAAATTGATTTATATTTGAATTTAAGTGATTTATTAAAGAATTATTGATTTTCTATAAATTTAAGTGGTTGAATAAGTGACTGTTGAAAATGAAATTTTAAAATATAACTTGACTTGAAAATGTGAAATTTGAGTTTTAACTAAAGATGTTAAATTAATTAAATAAACTGGAAGTTTAGTTAAATTTGTGAAATGGTAATATAAATCTGAAATGTTAAGTTTTAATTTATGAAAGAAACATATAAGTTTTAATTTATGAAAGAAACGTTTAGGTTTTAATTTATGAAAGAAACGTATAGGTTTTAATTTATGAAAGAAACGTATAGGTTCTAATTTATGAAAGAAACGTATAGGTTTTGATTAATGAAAGAACGTATGGTGTTCTAATTAATGATAGGAACATGTAAATTCCTAATTAATGAAAGAAAGGTATAAGTTTTAATTAATGAAAGAAACGTATAGGTTTTAATTTATGAAAGAAACGTATAGGTTTTAATTAATGAAAGAAACGTATAGGTTTTAATTAATGAAAGAACGTATGGTGTTCTAATTAATGATAGGAACATGTAAATTCCTAATTAATGAAAGAAAGGTATAAGTTTAATTAATGAAAGAAACGTATAAGTTTTTAATTAATGAAAGAAACGTGTAAAGTCCTAATTAATGAGAGAACATGAAAGTTTTAATTAATGCAAGAACATGTAAAGTTTTAATTAAGAAAGAAACATGTAAAGTTTTAAGTAGTGTGGTATTGATTTAAATTAATAAATGTTCATTATTGTAATAGGAATATAAAATTTAAAACGTACATTTGACACGTAGATTTTAATCAATGTAATGGTGTATTTTAAATTGATTAAAATGATAAATGTTAATTACTGTAATAATAAAATGTAAGTTGATAACGTACATTTGATAAGAAAGTTTTAATTTATGTGAATGGCATACTTTAAATGATTAAAATAATAAAGTTTCTTTATTGTAATAATAATGTAAGTTAATAATTTAAATTGTATATTACAGTAAGAAAGTTTATTTAACTATAAAGCTATGATAAATTGACATGTTAAAATTTTAAGCTTATCAATACTTTGATTATATACAATGTAAAGTGGAAAGTAGTACATCCAAAAATGCTATGATTCCTTAAGGTAACATTTCCAAAATGCTATGATAATTTAAAGGAATATTTCAAGTTTAATAAATTTGTAATAACGATTGGTTGTTAAAGAGACCGGGATCGAATAATTTGTGATAACATCCAAAAATTATTTGTAATAAATATCCATGGGTTATAATAACGATTGGTTGTTAAAGAGACCGGGATCGAATATTGTCTTATAGCTGGACAATACCGAAAACCACTTTAACAACTGTGTACGCGGTGAAGATTCCAGAATGAAGTAGGATGGTGGCGACGTTCTCGAGGTATGTTACGTGGACCCAACTCCCGTGAGTTGGCATATATGACTAAAACAGGAGCTATACCGGGCTACACAAAGGGTTGCACCCTTTCATCGAGCATGCTCCATCAGAAACTATTCTATTACTTTTGTGATTCGATTCGGTGGCGCCACTTTGATTCGGGGGTATTGTTCGAGGTGGGCGGAAGCTGCTGGCTTGCCGTCACCACCGGTCCGGGAGTGCAAACGGTGTATCCACCCTGGCATTGCCTCGCGTGCCGTGTCATATCCTTATATCGATCCCACTACGATTTTGGTTTTAAAGATCCGACCGCGTTAAGGTTCACTATCCCCTTAACGCTGTTTTCTATATGATTATACTTTACTGATTAGACACTACCGTATATAACGTATATTACTACATAGTAAATAGTTTAACGGATCCTTAGAGGATGGGCGGTCCCAAGCATCCTTTAAGTTACTGATGCATTTTGTTACTGTTCACTTGAGTTGATTTACAGTTTATAAGTATTTATGTCCTGACTCGAGGGTTTTGTGTTTTGCTTTACGCTCGGGTTAGATTGAGTGAGTTAGCATTCCAGATTCACCTTCGGCGTTGAAGCTTTCCTTGAAGATCCAGCCACCTATTTTGTTTCAGTATCCAGTGGTTCAGTGATGTATCTGATTTGTACCTGATGTATCCTGTTACTCTTCTGTTGTATCTTATTTAACTCTGATGTATCTCATATTTATATAGTAGCTTCATGAACTACTATCTCTTTTTCTTCCGCTGCATTTTTTATATACTCTGTGCCTGTGATCTGTGATTTTTATTTACTGTATATCCTGAGATTTGCCAAATTTTTATTTACAACACGGTATTTTGAGCAATTCAATTCCGGCATGAGTGTCTACCTATACACTTATAATGGATGCGAATGGTTGAAAATACCGGGTCGTTACAGTTGGTATCAGAGCTTTGGTAGCTCTAGGAAAAACTCAGCATATGGAGTGAATGTATTTACATAATCACTTTCATTCGAGTTTGAATCTCTCCCTTTTGACTCGATTCCTTTGAATTTTGGAACATTCCCTACGGTTCCAAAATCCATTCGTATCCCTCACTATTCATCTTCTTTTGACTCTGGAGCATTCCATAACTCCGCTTCGAATGATCTTTCTAGTGAGTCGGCGGCCACGCCAATTTCAAATTGAATTGAAAATGGGGGAAAACTCCTTTGCAGTTAGCATCGATTCACCAGAGATTCTTATCTATCCTTGGTTTAGATGCTAATATCTTTTGTTATTTCAAACTCTAGTCTTGAGATCAAATGTAGACTTACCCCAGAAAATCCACACTGATCTTATTCTTTAAGTCACGGTTGACCTGGTAAATGTTGCCCGTGATTTATTTTAGCTTATTCACCTCCCTACACTGTATTTAATCATCTTGTCTTTTATTTCCAACATATTTTCAAACATTTTGAATTGTATTTGTCAATCTAATTTTTTATTTATATTGTGTTGTTGGAGTTGTTGATGTTGATTTGGGTTTCCGAACGATTCGTCTGATCAACGCTATCGATAGGATTTCTAAAACACTTTGACAGAACAAACTGTCATGATATTATTTTAAATTTGTTTTGGTTAATGAAATAAAATTTTGATATATATATTTATGGAACTTAATAAAATGATTCAAATTGATAATTTGAAATGATAATACTTGATTTATCATTTATTGTTCTATAAATGAATTTATAAATAATTGTTTATAAATTTATATGGGAACTTAAATGAATTTAGAAAAAGAAATTTGAGAATTTAATTTCCGATGGTTCCAAACCTTTTGTTTAAAAGTTTAAAGGGATATAATATTTAAAATATTTTCAAATAGAAATTTGTTTCCAAAGAAGTTTGACATTGTTTCCAAACCTTTGGACGTCGCTCGGCATGGTGCCTCGCTTGACATTGGACATCGCTCGGCATCGTACCTCGCTCGGCAGTGGACGTCGCTCGGCATCATACCTTACTCAGTTTTGGACGTCGCTGGTATCGTACCTCGCTTGGCATGGGTCGTCCGGCATGGTGGTTCGACATGGGTCGGTTGGCATCGTAGCTCGGCATGGTGGCTCGACATGGGTCGGTTGGCAAGGTGTTTTGGCATGGTTCGTTCGGCACGGTGGCTAGGCATGGGTCACTCGGTGTTGAGGTTTGGTCAAGGTGGCTCAGTAATGATGGTTCGGCAAGAGTCTTGATGGGCCTGTACCACTCCGAAAGCCCAACAACCTAGGATTTGCCTATAAATACAACATGAGGGGGTTCAGAAAAGAGGATCTTTTTTCTGCTCTCCGACTTTCTATTTCTAAGGCTAAGACTACTCTACAGTATTGTAACTGTAATCAATTATTACAACAATAACAAGGAAACTTCTAGAGTGGACGTAGGCCGGTGTTAGCCGAACCACTATACTCTGTCGTTCTCTACTGCTTTCATTTTAATTTTCACTGTTCTTTATAATATTACTCTCTACATAAACTTTGTCTGTTAGCTGTGACTGGTACTTGGTGCTTTCATCAGGATTTGGGTGTTTGTGACCAATTTTGGTGCTAACATTTTGGTGCTTTCACTGTGAAAGCTAGCACTCGGGAATTTTGAAGTTGGATTTTGGATTGAAAAGCTTAGGAACTTGGATTTTGAAAATCAATGTCTAGACCACCATCAAGGAAGAAAGTAGCTGAAAGGAGCAATCAGGAAGGAAGTCAAGCGGCCTCTTCTGGAGCTGGAGAGGATCATGCATATGTCTAAATAACTCGGGACGAGTTGCTGGTTATGATGAATTCTATGTAGGAGCAGATGATGAAACGATAAGAGGAGATGATGCGGGCTGTTCTAAGGCAAATTGGACAACGAGGAACTGCAGGTGCTCAAGTTCTAGGAACTGGACCAGAGGAACGCAACCAGTAGGTGGATGGAGTGATTCAGCAGGGGCAGCTCCCAATTAACAAACAACTAACAATCTGGATGAATCAAGACTTGGGGGCACACCACCAGGTAATGCTGGACCAGTTCATGGAGGGATACTAGATGACGCCACGCAGCCCGACGCCAACAGGAATACAGGAGTACGTGATGAGGAATATATGCCAGGATTTCCTCGAGGACTTGGAGGGCAGTTTGAAAATATGGATAGGGGCGACCCTTGGATGGAAACATCGGATTGGCTGACATTATCAGGCGGACTATTCGCGGTGGTCTGACAAACAGGGATTCAGAGGAAGTCAAAAAAAGTCCATTTACCTGAAACATCAGGACAGATAGGAATCCGTCCTATTTCAAACTGCTCACTTTGGAAGTGTACAACGGGAAGACGGATCCAACTGACACTTGATGAGGTACACTAGGCATACGGAAGTGTTGGAGGCAACAGAGGAAGTTATTGCCTGATATTTCCCCCTGTACTTACTAATATAGCTGCCATGTGGTTCAAACAGCTAGAGGATGGATCCATTGGAACATGGACAAAACCGTGGACAGGTTCTTAAGTCAGTTTCGAGTTCACATAAAAAGGCCAAAGAACGTGATGACGTTGACGTCAGTTAAACAGGGGGCGATGAATCGCTCAGGACATTCTTAACTCGATTTAATGCAGCAGTTGCTTCGTTGGATCGGTTGGATCCATCAATGGTTCTGATGACTGCGGTATCAAGAGTCAGAGATAAT
The DNA here is from genome assembly GCA_030765085.1 of Allium cepa. NCBI lineage: Eukaryota > Viridiplantae > Streptophyta > Magnoliopsida > Asparagales > Amaryllidaceae > Allium > Allium cepa. The sequence continues at coordinate 378,639,409 of CM060931.1, forward strand.
TCAGATTTCAAAGTATCATTGATACGGGACCCACTGTTGGATCTTGGGGAATTCTTCCATGAAGCTAAAAGATTTCTCCGACAAGAGGATGCATATTTGGACATGAGGTCAAAGGAAGTAAACCTGGTTAAGGATGGAGGACTACCCGATGAAAGCTCGGGTAAGGACAAGGATAAAGGGAAAAGGAAGTGCCGGGGAGAACCAAAGTTCTCCACTTACACCGGACTGAACGCAACATTGGAACGGATATTCTTGGATACTCGAGATCGCCTTCCGTATCGAAGGCCGGTGAGGAGGGAGCCCTCAGAACGGGAAAGCGCATCGGGAAGGCACTGTCTTTTTCATGACCTGGATGGGCATGATACTAACAGCTGCCGGCATTTGAAGGACATTATCGAGGAGCATGTTAGGAATGGTCAGTTGCGACAATATTTCGAAACTTGAAATGCGGCGGTGGAACAGGAGCAACCACTGTCTACCTTGAACGACAAGGGCATGAGGCCCAGGAATGGTCGCCGGTTGTTCATCAACTAATCCGGATTGCTTGAAACAAGTAACAAACTCCAGGCAATCGGCTAAATCGCTTACTCATGTACGAACTTGTACGATCGAAGCTAATTGAGATTATTGATTCTGAGATGTTTTGCCATTTTATGGCGTATTTTGAGTTTTATGATTTCTGTATATTGGAATTATTTAAGATGCCCGATATTTGGCAAGTATTATGGTTTGAGATCTCCTATGCATGAGTATGGTCGATGAGAACCATCATGATGTTTTGTTTACTTGCCAATGATATAATGCATGTCTTCAGTTTATGATTTCATATTATGAGATTTATGGTTTATGAGGAACCATCATGATGTTTTCGCTTGTCGATGAGATGAGACATGTTACGATGCCACTTAATACTTGTCAACGAGACGAGACAAGTATGGTGTCTCTTTATCACTCGCCAATGATACTAGGCGAGATATAATTTTCTGAATTTTATGATGTTTCTAATGTGGCATCGACTAGCGGCTAATAAACCACTAAGTGCGAATGTGTGGCTTGGAACACACGTTAACACTTTTCGGGTTTCTATCCGTTAGTTTGTGAAACATTCACGATGTTTACCTAACAGAACTGCTTTAAGAGGTGTTAGCGACCTTGTCATGAGGACGACCTGCTCTGGAAGGTGTTAGCGACTTTGTTATGGCTGACCAAATGGCTTGGAGAGGTGTCAACGACTTTATCACGAGGAGAAACTACTTTTGGAGATGTTAGCGACCTTGTCTGTGGCTTCGACCATCTGGGTTTAGCACGTGCAACATTGCTTCGGCATTACAATCGAGGATTTGGCCAATTCGAATTTTCTGAGTTTTCTGTTTTTTTTTTGCGATTTCACCTTTTTAGGGTGTTTTATTACATCAATAGCCTAGTGCTATATGAGGTGTTATATATATGGTGATTTCAATTATGATGTTTTGAACTCTTATCGAGTTCCTTGAGTTATGAGTCTGGACAATTTCAAGATTTTATAGGATATTCTGGGTTATGCCATTTTGGCGAGTTGAGATTGAGATCTATATACATTTATACCAATGAAATGAGGTATAATTGAATTTGAAGATTTTTCAATAATTGAGTTTTGAATCATCCTATTTGAGAATGTTTTTTGTTTGCCATTTTGGTGACAGTTTGTATTGATGTTTCTCCTTTTGAGGAGACATGGTTCATGGAAACCATGTAGACATTTTGGGATATCGCCGATGATATGAGGCATTTGCGGTTGATTTGAGTATTGAGTTTGAGTTACCTTCTTCGAGGTATTTGTTCACTTAAGTAGCATTTGTTAATTAAGTGTTGAGCTTATGAGTTTATCGATTCATTCTTCTCTTTCGTGAAGAAGTATCTTCATGTCTGTTCTACTTCATATTACCAATATTGACTGATTTGTGTAGCTAGACTGACCTGTGTATTTATACTCGGGTCAGACCGAGTTGTTTCAGGTATCATCTATTAGACTTAGCTTGAAGTTGATGCGGATATCAGCTCTCCTTTCTCTTGAGTAATTTCTATTCTTCTGCATACTCTAATGTATTTATATTTGATTCAATGTATATGGTGTGGTCAAGTACCACCATTATTGTATTCATATTGTATTGTACCAAATATGTATCAGTGTATAAGTATATTTATGATGTTGATTACTGTTCTGTGGTGTGCTTTACATTTAGTTATTGTATTTTGTTCTGATAGACCCGTTAGCCACCTATAGTTTTGGATTAAGAATTTACTGGGTATGTCAATCAATTAAGATAGAAGAAAAATCATATTGCACTTGTCGACGTATTTAGTAGATGTTTAAAACGAAGTTATAGATGGTCGCCCTTAACCAGCCCTATTCTTTGCTTTAGTAGACGGAATTACTAGTTAATTCTCTTTACTAAGGTGGGTCTTAGGGTGGGGTTTTACATCAACAATGATCGCTCGATAACTCGACGAAGGACACATCAACTTGGTAAACCACTTTGGATACATGAAGTGGAGGAGTAGGGGGACCCGCACAAGGTATCGCTAGGCCCCACCATGCATGGAAGAAGGGTCGGCCTCGACCCCTCTTAGAGATGAGCGATGAGCCTGAATATTTTGGATCGGATCTTCTTGGCTTGGAGATTTTAGATCTGAAGTTTGAGCGAGATATTTGCATGTCTTCATCTGTAAATACAGCAAGCTTGACGTTCATTCAGGGATCTTTTTTCTAGGGATCTTTTTTATGACACTTTTTTTTCTCTTAACCCTTCCTTCATTTATTTTCCATGAAAAACTGTACTTGTAATCTTACAGCATAAACAATACAACTATTGAAGTGGACATAAGCTAAAGTTTGCCGAGCCATATAAAATCTGCGTGTTCATTTACTTTTCTGCATTGAATCTGTGATCTTCGAACTTATATTATTCTTTGATTGGTATTGATATTGGATTGGTGGTGCTTTCACATTATTTAGGTGTTATGGTAATTTTTTCCATTAACAAAAATAATAGTATGTCTATTTTTCAGTCAATACTGAAAAATAATTATTACTTCATAGATAATGTTTGGCACTTTATGAAAACAACTTTCATAACTTGATGCGACCAATAAGTGTTATATGGCACACTTCCGCTATTTCCACCATTACTATAGTAGTGTATAAAATATGAAGCTCCATTCAACCACTTAATATATGCTATTTATTTCATTTACTATGACCGGCTTACATCAACAATTTTTAGATCGAGCATTTTAAATTTAAAGAAATAAATATAATAGAAAATAGTTTTCTAAGTGAAAATATGTTTGGAATAAAGATCATATTTTCCATTCACAAGTATCAATTATTATTTTACACTTCTCGTTTTCAATGTTTCTTTATGAAGCGGAAGTGACCATTCACTCTATTTATCCCAACTATGTCTTAGGTTATATCAACTCTCATACGTTCGACTTCCTTTTTAAATGGTCGAAACGTTCAAAGGAATACTTACTATAATATAATAGTGAACTCTTTACAAAAGTGCATTTGGTCAACCTTAACTCTTAAGGATATCAAATACATTGCATCTTACGTAAACTGGCCAAACTGATAATTCAATGATCAGATTCTTAAATCAATCTTATAGCCCTTGGTCTAGTGTCACATTTAAAAAGAAAATATAATTTTTCTAATCAATCATTTTGAATACACGATCTCTATTATAGTTTATTTAAATTGGATCAAGATTTTGTACATTACGGATTAAAACCATTCACCATATAACATTTATATGCGATTGTATACGGATCAAATATCTATATTCTTGGGTAAAAGAGTTCGAAACTCACTGAAGACAATACACAATCCCAGGCAAGTAAACTCATAAGTGATTAAGTTACGAATGTTTTTGTGGTTGTGTAATTAGGCGCTTGCATAGATGAACATGCCAAAAAAAACCATAAGAAAATTTCTATCGATCAACTTTAGTTCAGTTCATTTTTTTATTTTAATTGTATAGCTTTGTATAGCAGATGTTTGTACAATATTAGAAAGGTTAAATGTTACAATTTCATTTTTCTAGTATGTCTCCTACTTGTCTTTTATGTTTCTCTAAACCCTAAGAAGAAGCACAATAACCTTTCGACTTCACTAGTGGATGTTAGAACACATATGCCTTAGGATTCTGACCGAAAGTTCAACAAATCATACACCCACATATGATGGATAACACTTATTGGTTGTATCATATACAATTCCTAACCCATGGTACTTCGTCCTTTACCTCGAGGGAAACTTGACAAATAAGGTTGGATTATTCACTCGAAACATACCATTTCGCGATGGCCTAAATATAATGCACATACCTTAAGGAACTCAGAAAATATATGCAGTTATCTTACCTCGTTTAATCAATATATTAATAGTACTACAGATAACATCCCTGGCTTGAGGAAAGCTTAACAACTAAAGAGTACGCAAGCAACCTATTAATATAAATAATAGAGGACAACATTATGGTATTGATTCATAATCTTTAATATATTATACCCAGTGATATTGACTTATAGAATAATGTAACTCTTATGAATAACTCTCGTGATTCAAGTGTCGGATACATAAGAAATCATGGTATACATACATTTATGTGTGTATTTATTCCTTAAGTCTATTTTGGTTTTTTTGATGTTCCACCTTTAGCTTATACATTTATATTATATAATTTGTTATTATCATATAACTTTTATATTTTAAATTATTTATATTATTGTATTATGTATACTTTTATATTAATCAAATCATATTTAACTAGTTTAATCAATTAACACTTTAATTGATTATTATTTTATTCAATTATAACATATTATATTAAATAAATAAATATATATATGTTATAATCATTGTAGTAATACACGTATATCTTATAGAAATGTATTTTAACTTATTTAATTAAAATTTTTAATAAAATTTATTAACTTCGAAAATTCCTTTATACATACATGTATTCTCATATTGTCTTAAACAATTCAAAAAAATGTAACATAAATATTTATATATATTATACATGTGTATATATATATTTAATTAATTAACTTATCTGTTTAATTCATTAATTTTATTAATAAATAATATTCTCAAATGTACTTTATAATATTTTCAAATATTTTGAATAATTCTATTGTAACTTCTATAATACGTGCTATATTTTAATTTTAACTTTTAAATTAAAAAATTTACTTAAATTTCGAAACAATTTTGAAATTAGCTCAAGGCCCAACCCAAATTAGGCATTTTCTATTAAGGAAACCTTTGGGTTCACATAACTGTTCGGACCTGGCAGGTAGCCAGAGACGACAAGATACTTGATTACCCAACAATTCAGCCTAGACACTACCTTCCTTAAAACCCTACCAACTGGGTAGTAAGCTTAACTAGTTTTCCCTAATAAGATAGCAACTATCAATATCCCTGATTTTAAAGCTATTGACTATAATAATTAAAAAGAATATTTTTAATTAAAAAGTTAATTTATTTAAAAGATTTGATCTTATCTTTAACTAACTTTCAACATTGTACTATCTATGTTTTAAATGATGAATAATGTTATTTATGCCTAGAATCTTTTTGAAAATAATTTTTTTTTCGTATTATATACGAATATTATTAAATATGATTTAAAACTGATTTTAGTTAAGATATAAGTCTATAGTTTAAAATATTATAATATGGTATATAACTTTTCATAGCATCGAAATACGAATTTTGTTTTCGAAAATAAAAAATTATTATTTTATTTTCTTTATTTTAACATGTATTTAATTATTTAAATAATCCTAAAATTAAATATTATATATATTCTAAGCCTAAAAAATTATTATAAAAATATTATTACATATACATTTATATATATATATATATATTTACATATATACAATTTCACATACAAACACACACGCACATATATGTATATATATATATATATTCGAATTAAAATATATTATTTTTTCTATAGTCCGAAAACATTATCATTAAAAAAACTATATATATACTATTATTAAATTATGTGTATAAATATAGTTATTTTATATTAAAAAAACCCTTTTGTTTTATGGTATTTTATAATAGATTAAAATTATTTTATAATTTATTAATTGTGATAATTTTACATATGAGTGTGTGTGTATTAGTATATATATGTACTTATTCTTACATATAATTTTCTAATTTAAAATCCTTTATATACAAATTATTTAATTTTATACATATATATGTGTGTATAATAATATACTTCATAGATAAAACTTGATGCGTATGACCATACATTTGGTTGATACACCTATATACGAAAAGGGCTAACAAGTCTGTTGTAGTGTAAGTCCCAACACTTATAGGTTGGCTTATCAAACCTTACACAGATTTCTATGTTACACATGTAGACACATATATATGTGTATATGATACACATTTATTTATAATACAATAATAGTTGCATATTATAAAACTATATTATAAATTTAAATAAAATAATGATTTTTATTTAAAATAAATTTATAAGTGTTCTAAATGAATTAGACTTCATAGGCCAAATGAAGATTCAAAATGGTAATAAAAAAATTAAAGTTCAACCATTTCTTTTGCTGTAGGTTGGACCGGTTCCAGCCCCTCCCAACACATCGCACCGCCCATTTGATCGGACCTCACCATGGTACCGCACCGACTTTCTCTTCTATTCCCAACCAACACCGACTTTTACCTCACAAATGTTTACGTCTGCCCCCCTTTTAATCCAAATCCTAGTTCAATTTCTATCATCGCCATGCAAGCTATATCCCTGATCAGAGACCATAGATGCAAGGCCAATGTCTTATTCTACAACCTGGTATCTTTCGATCGTCCCATTATCATTTTTTCACCGTTAAATCAAAATTTATCTAATGGATGGTCCACGTTTCTTGAACTTATGACATATTTTCTAACAAATCCGCACGTCCAAATGACGACTAAACACCATTAGTGGATTTGCATCGTCGAGAACTACAATTTTAATATATAATATGCATGATCCGAAGCACTTTTGTATTTTGCACTTTTTAATTAGAAGGAGATTAACTTTTGCTAATTACAATTGAATAAAAATTACATTATTAACCATCTAACCAATGGCCTACTAGTCCTAATTAGGTATATACAAAAATAAAACCAAATTATAGCTATTAATTACATTTTTAATAAATTTGGTTTAAGTTCAAAAGGGGTGAATTAATACGTCTTATCAATATATATTCACAAATATGATAAATCTCACACATCGACTAGCTTTGCATCTTCTTCAATCTAAGGTAAACCCCCCTTCGCTATCCAGAAATTCCCCACATTGAAAATGCAAAATCTCTCGATAGCTCGATTTATTCGCATAACTCTCTTCATAGTGATCAGTTATATATATATATTTGTTTTACTTGGTATTGATTTGTTGGATTAGGAATTGATTTTATGATTAAGGTTTTATAAATGTAGGAAAGATTATTAGAGAAAAAGGAATAGAATTAGAGATCTAGGATGGATAATATATATCTAGGCTAAAATCTCATAATTAATATATAACGAAAATGCCATTAGATTTGACTTCTTCTAATTTCTAGCTCGTTTAACTAAATTCAGTAAGTTATGTATGTTTTCTGATTGTAAACAGTATTCCAGACGTAATGGTGTAGAACAAAGTATAATTCCAACTCTTGTATAAATTTGCTATTTTTCCCTTTATGTGAAATCATGGTCTTACCCTTTTTAGTTAAATTATTTAATTTCAAAAACTTATGGGGTGTCACATTCTCTTCCTTAAAAGAATTTTATTTCTAAAATTTCAAGAGGTGGACATTGAAACTCATTTTACATCGTACAAACATACAAAACGAACATAGCTGCATCGATCTAGCATCCATTATACAACAGAAACGAAACTCAACCAAAAGTATATGATACAGATGATAGATAAAATACACGAGTGCAAATGCAACTAAACCAGCCTTCTATATGAAAGCACAGGCAACGCAACCATTACATATGCAAACTTCCTAATATATGCAAATATATTCTTCTATACGTATGTACATCCATATAACCATTTGCAACACCCAAATAAAAGTGCAAATAAATAATCATGTACATAAAAACAATTGGTAAACGCATATATAACGAAATAGCATATATACTATTTTCTAACAAAAGTTAGACAACTAACTATAGGTTTCTATCTTGGGTTGGAATGTAAATACATATAAGCCAACCCGATTAAAACTAGAATAGTATAACTCAAATAAAAAACCCATATTAACTCAAAAGACATGATAAGGACATGCATACAACCAATACTAATGTTTACAGCCAAATTGGTCACAAACACCTAAGAATAGATTTATGTAGAGAAGTATGTGAAGAAATTAAAATTAAAACTGAGGAATAGATTAAGCTAACAACAAATAAAAAGAAATAATAAAAAACACAGAGATTTATAGTTGTTCAGTATTGTATGCCTACGTCTACTTTGAAAATTAACTTTACCGATCTCTTATGAATCTGCTTCCAACAGACGAGAATAGAGAACATTTGATTACATTGATTTCTGAAGTAACCAGCAGCGTAAAGATCCTTAGAATGACCCATTATAGCAGTATTTATAGGTGAAGATGATAACAAATCTCTTTGAAACTTCAGCTAAAGGACCTTCTAATCCACATGGGGCCACCAAAGGGTCGCTAGGTCCAACTCCCAATGAGGAGGGATCGATATTGATCCCTTCAATGGTTGATTATTTGACAGCGATCACTATGGTGGCTTCTACATGCTAAAATATGTTTGCCCTTCAATTCTCATGTCTTTTGGACAACTGAAGCTCGAGTTATTGTTTAATCTTTGACTTGATATGAATTGTGCACTGCTGACAACTGAACCCTCTATATGGGTGTATGCTGATCCCTCAAAGTTTGTCCTTTTGACATGCGATCTCCAGGTAGATCCCCTAGGGTCCATATACCTTTCCCTCCAAATTCCATATGCTTTGGACTTATAAATCTTGAGATATTGATTGTTGAATGTATGAAGTAGTCGAAACTGGTTAGATGTCTATCCCTTTTCAACAAAGACTACCGATCCCTCTCCATCAGTCACGTCGATCCCTTCAAACTTTCCATACTATGTCAAATCCTATCATTCGTTAAGCAATATTCCATGCTTTGAGCTTTCTACATTGTGCGTCCATCAAATCCATTCAACTCTAACTTCATATAGTCATCTGTACTCAACTTACGAGCCCCACAATCATCATTCTAGAATCATAGCCTTGATGGCAATTGGTTCTAACTCATGCAGCCAGTTCAATATAGCCAGGCTAGAATGATGGGTAACACTTGCCCTCCAAAGTATATCTTGTGATTACTATGATGGCCCAGAATTTATAACAACATAAATTTGAATAGATAATTGATTTTAAAATATTTAAAAGTTAATTTTAACTTGAATTCCAGATATTAATATTTACTTGATAATTAAATCATTGAATTATATAGTTTAAATATTGAGTTTAATAAATTTTTTTTTTGGCAAGGCCAGCCGGTTTTATAGTGGACTGTCTACTTTTTATTACGAACGTAATAAAAATTGAAGTACAGGAGCAAGGTAAAAGCACCTAAACTACTAAAATAAAAACAGAAGATAAAGCACAGGTACGTGACAGCTATGCCACCATAACTATAAGAAAAACAAAATAACTAGCACTACTCCGAAGAGGGAGAATCACCAACAACCCCAGACACCAAAGAAGTGCACAATGGGACAGACCCAGAAAGGCCAGCAAAGGGGCGAAACTGGAGAGCAAGGCAAGGGTCATAAACCACATCATCAGAATAGTAGATAAAAGATCGATCCCAGGATGGATCAGCAAGCATGTCAGAATTAGAACTCGCATCCAAACCATCCAAATCAAGAACTAGAGAGTCACCAGATTGTTTGTAGCGAAGGCACCTAAGGTCAAGTTGATCGTCAGAAACAAACCGGAAGAACGATTCATTAACAGGGTTATACCTCATATCAGAAATGGGATCAATCCAACAACCTTCGGCCTCATCCCAAGCTACAGGAGGCAACAGCGAGGAAGGGTCTGGAGCAACTAAAGGGATGACAGGAGCAACACTAGGAACCTCAGTACCAGGAGGTGAAACAGGCGTAACTAGAGGCAAAGAAGGAACACTCAGATCAGGCAACGAAGCCTCAGGTGCAGGATAAGAGAGAGAGGAAGGGGCAGAAGCCTTGGGGACCCAGATCCTACGACGGGGGCGCGGCAATGGAGACTTCGGAGCAGCCGTGGAGGCTTCAGAATGATGGCAATCGATAGTCAGGTGACCAAAGGAGTGACAAGTGGTAAAAATATCCGGAACCCATCCATAACGAACTCTGACTTCAACAACATGGCCGACAGCTAGCTGAACAAATATAGAAGAAGGGAGAGTCTTAGTAGGGGAAATCTCGATGAGAGCCTTCGCGAGTTTAATAATTGAAATTGGGTAAATTGTTGAATTTGAAAATTTCTAAGCCTGTTTAAAATAATTTGAAGGTTTATAAAATTTATAATGATGGTACTGAAAATAATAGAATAGTTGAAATTTAATTTAAAGGTGGTTTATTCAATTTTAATAATATATCGTTTAAATCGATATTTAAAAATAGCCTTCCGAGGCACAGTCTCAGAATTCGACGAAACCAGTTCCATTAGATCCGTAATAGCTAGTTATTATCAGATTCCAATTTTCCGTAGCAATCAGAGTTGTCGTTTGACTGTGGCAGCTCAAAACGCTTAGAACGAAATTCTACTTGAATGGTTTGTTTTGGAAAGTTAATGGATTCTGTAACTTTTTCTTACTTGGAAATTTCGTGGACGAAATTCTTTTAAGGGGGGAAGTTTGTAATGACCCAGAATTTCTATGAATTAAAATTCGTATATTTAATTGATTTTAAATAATTACAAGAGAATTAGTAAGTCGAATAATTTATTTTTCGAATATCTGGATTTAATTGGTAATTGAATCGATAATTTAATATTGAAAATACAGAAATAATTGGAAAATAGGTTTAATATGATTAAAATTGATTTGTAAAATTTTACTAAATCATATTGGAGTTAGAATGATGTTATAGAACTTTTAAAATTGAATTTAAAGTTAATTTGTGAAAATTGAATATTTTAATATTTAATTGACGAGTTAAAATAGTCATTTTTCAAACAGTCTCGCATTTCGATGAAACTAGTTTCATCGGAGCCGTAATGTGATATTATTTTAATGTTTCAAATTTAGTGTCAATCGGATTTACGGTTTGTCCAGGACAAGCCAAAACACATAGAAATTGGTTTAAATCGATTTAATTTAAAATCGATCGTTTATTGTCGTAACACTCACAGATGATCGAATTAGTCTCCGAAACCAATTCCATTGTGTCCGAAACGTGGGGTAAACCCTAGAAACGCCAGTCACCGCGCGAGATTTGGAGTTCGGAAAAATCCGGGTGAATAGTGTTTTGGCGAATTTTCTATAAAAGGACCTCCCTCTTCACATTTGCAAACCCTATCTCCCAGAAACTCTAGCCGCCGTTCTCTATTATCAATGGCCGAGAAACACTCATCTTCTGCCTCAAATTTCTTTAAATCCGTGCAATAATTCAACAAACTTTCAACTAGTAAATTGTAGACAACGATGAGAACTACATATCCAACGGTTATGATTGGATATAGTTGTATGGATTGACGGCAAAAAGGGGTGAAACGCGTGGAAGTTGCGCATGTTTTTCGATGCAGTGGGTTGATCGAGTTCGACCTTGTGGTAGGTGAAGGCGCGCCTCGTGATGGCCGTTCGTGTGGAGGGGTCAGATCGTAGTCGAAGTGGATGTTGGTGGCTCGACAATTTAAGGAAGAGGGCGGCTCACGTGGGTTAGTTCGAACGCGTTTTCGCTGGAGGGACGAAGAAAGGGGATAACGACCTGGATGCTAGGGTTCAGAATCTAACGGCTGTGATTTAATCTAGGTTAAAAATAATTAAATAAAAGTGTAAATTAATTTTATTTTAATTCGTGTAAACTTTAAAACGCTGTAACTTGTTCATACGAGGTCGAAAAAGGACGCAACAACTTGCATTGGCTTCGTTTTGGCGAGCACTACGTGATGGAGCTGGATTGGAATCATTTGGAGCTAGTGAAAATTTTGAGTAAAAATAAACGCGTGTTAAATTTTATTCGAAATAAACGTTGAACCGTTATTGGAATCAGGTAAGAACTTCTCACTCAATCGAATTTGTTTCGATTTAAATTTTAAAAAGTTAAATTTAAAATTGCTTGATTGTGTGATTGGATGATAATTATTATCTGTTGTATTGAAATAGACCCTATACGCCGTATATTAAGCGGATGTTATTTATTAAAAACATATACTGCGATAATTCCAACTTGTATGGAATTGGTATTATATATGTACGTGGAGTTGATTTTCCCGCATTATATAGCGGATGAGACCCTACTGAGCTGCATAATAGCGGATAATATTTTATTAATCCCATATACCACGATATTCCATATCGGAACGGAATTGGTATTGTGCTAACATCTGTGGATGCAGGGAAACAGGTTGGAGGGATCCAACTGGATTCCTCAGCAGTATTTATTTGATTTCAGATATTGTGATATTTGTTGATTATCATCTGATGATATATGATGTTGGATGCCGTGATTGATTATTTGGTGCTATTGCATCATTGGCCCTATTTTGAAGTTTTAAAAATGTTAAAGTAACGATTTTTAATTTAAAAGGGTTTTAAAGTGATTTTTGAAAGTATATGTTTTATTAAATTTTTGAATTGATTCATTTTGAATAAATTAACGTTATAAAATTTAATATTATAAAAAGGTATGATTTTTGTGAAAATATAACCGAAATGTGATTTTTGAAATAAGTAGTTGATAAATTTATAAAATAGTTTAAATTGGGATTTTTGAATTATTTTAAACGATGTGTATAAAAGATTTATAAAATTAATATTTATAAATTCAAAATATAGGAATTATAAAACGAGTTTTATTAAGTGTAAAAATGAAGTATAAATGGATTTCATAAGTAAATGAAATTTATAGATTTATAAATTGGGAAGTTATAAAATGAATATATTTTTGTAAAATAAAAGATTTATAAGTAATTAACTTATAAACCGGATTTTGGCATTTTAATTGAGATTTTCGAATAAGTATAAATGGTCTATAGATGAGATTTATAAAATATATATTTCATAAATCGAAATAATGGAATTATTAATGCTGAAAATGAGGTTATAAATGGAATTTTATAAGTAGTGAGATTTTTAAATTTTGTAAATTGAGGTCCTTATAAAATATAAATGAGAATTTATAAACATTGTTTTATAAATCCGAAAACTGACTTATTTTGATAAGTCAATTATTTTAGATTTTTTTTAAAGGAGATATATTAACGATTTTGGAAGGTGGATAATCCTTTAAACAAAATGTGTAGAAAAGTGTTGAATTTGGTTAATGATTTATATTCACGATTTTGAACAGTGAATAATATATTAAAGGAATGTTTGGGAAGTGATATTTTAAATAGAAATAAAACGATTTAAAGCTGTTTTAAAATGCGTTGAGTATCGAATACATAGATTTCAACATTTATTGTTGAAATAGACGTTTTCGAGAACTAGAAATAGTGGACTATAACACTGTTGTTATAGTAAACGATTTCTGAAAGGAAATGTTGTATATAGTATTGGGATTTATCTATTTATCTTAATTTCGAATCCCTATACTAGTGATTTTGGGTTGTCATAACGATGTTTTACGCAACATTCGTTTTGACTCAAATAAATGCGTTTAAGTGCGCATTTTCTTTAAAGAATGAAATATATATGTGACGCCCCACCTCTATACCCACGCTAGCCAAGAACACTCCGGAGAAGTGCTGTCAACTAGCACGGAGAATAAGGCTGTTGAGGAGCGACCATCCATGTAATTGCTTATCACACGGTGGCTATAAATAATCTTCGGAAACAAACATAGAAATAATCATATCACAAATCAGTCACAGATATCCATATCACAAAGGCGGAAGAAGATATGAATATATAACTAACACATGAAAGTGTACATCAGAGTAGTGGTCAATAAGATCCACGATAATACAAAAGAATAGCAACACGTGCTATACAAAAGAATACAACTATGAGTCTATATCTCAAGTGTATACAACAAAAACTGCTAATCTAAACAGTTAGCCAAAAGTCAGAGTGATGAATCCCTGGGAAGAAGTCAAGCAGAAGCACCTGTAACATCTCGGTCTGATCCGAGTATTATTTAAGAAAATAATAAACGGATCAGTCTAGCTATAAATATCAGATGACATGATATAACATAAAAGATATGGCATAAACATAAACATCCATAACGACATACCACTATAAGTATGTAAATAATGATCAACAGAAGATCAATCAATAAGAGATAATCAATATCACAAGAATCTTCTCAAAGATTCGAAGGGGGCATCATACCCTAAACTTGTACTCATAACAAGTCAATGACATAAATTCCAGAAATCAACACGAGAAATCCAGAAATCATAAAAAAAAGGAAAGAGGCCTATCACATGACGGTCCGAAGACCATGGGGAGCTACCCCACATGTGTGAGTGGAATCACACAGAATGAGGTCAAGACTAACCAAAAAGCAGAAAGGTATGTGTGAATGGAATCACACAAGTGGTGTCTAGTCTAACCTTGCAATGAAAGAGACATCGCGCAATTGCTAGTCTAATTCATAGAGCGATCATCAAGATCAACGAGAAGTGTCAATTACACTAAGCTAGTAAATATAGAAGTTTAGCTTCATGTCCCATAACCACTTGCTTAACTTCAATATTTACGAACAAACTGTAAATCTTCACTAATAAAATTGTCATAAGAGGTTCAATCGAACAAGTCCAAGAATTAACCGACGAAGTGAACGCAAGCGTTTCATACCACTTGTTTTACTAAGTCGTTTAATTAGATTTCTCATCCGAGTGAGGTAAAGGCTTGTATATACTAATAGATTGGAAAACGGTTTAAGAAAAGAGCTTTGTTATTAAAAATAGAGTTGAAATTGTTTGTTAAAAGAGTTTTGATATTTACTACTAGTATTGAAACCTTTATATTATAAAGTGACAAAACACATAAGTAAGTGTAGAAACAATCAGTCACAAAGATCGCATACGGAGATGCGAATAAAATCCAAGGAAATCAGCTCAGGAAGTTCGGTTGAATGTTCTTCAGATAAGATCGCCTACGCAGAGTTATACGGGGTTCGACCTGCCCGGTCAGGTCGCGGGGGTCCAGGGGGCAGCGCCCCCGGCGGGGTGCGGGGCAGCGCCCCGTCACGGTACGACCTAATGAAGACAAGCAACCTAGTGAAGCCAAGTGACCTAAGGGGCCATGCGACCTAATGGGTCATGCGACCTAAGTTTAAAAAGGTGGGCGACTTAACAAAGTGGCCGAGCGACCTAACTGGAGCAAGTGGCCATAGGTCATGCGACCTAAAGGTAAGCGACCTATCACGGTCACGCGACTTAAGGGATAGGACCGACCGACCTAACGACCTAGGCAAGGTCGACCGACTTAATGGTTGGGAACTAAAAATACAACAGGGTCGAGCGACCTAATGGGATGCGCGACCTAAGAAGGTACGCGAGCTAAGGGTGAGCGACCTAACAAGGTCGTGCGACCTAAGTGGTCACAATGCCAAGCGACCTAAGGACTTAAATACTCGCGACCTAGCGCGTGCATCGGCCGAGCGACCTAAGGGTTTAACACGCGAGCGACTTAAGGTTTTAACACACGAGCGACTTAAGGTTTTAACACGCGAGCGACCTAAAGTGATGCGCGACCTACGACCTAGCAGGATCGAGCGACCTAGAGCCGCCTTGTGATATAAGGTCGAAAACGACCTAATTCCAAGGCTAACGACCTAACGCTGCAGGGGGGATTTAAGGCCAGAAACGACCTAACTCCGAAGTGAAGATTCAAGGCAGTGCGACCTAGCGCGATAACACGCGAGCGACCTAAGGGTTAGGTCGCGAGCGACCTATACGCGAACGACCTAAAGTCCAACGACCTACGACCTAAATCCGAGGCGAACAAAATATGCAGGCCGTGACTTTTCCACGCACGCGAGCTAATGATTCCGAGCGACCTAACCTAGGCAGAGCGACCTAAGCTCAGGAAATTCACCAAACAACTAAAAAATGGAGTTTTTCGCCAATCCAATCCAAATCAAATGCAAATGTACATGCTAAAGTGATGGGGAATCATTCCTAACAGTCCAATATAGTTATAGACTAGAATTGTGAGATAAAAATCTCACCTTTGCACTAAAATTTATGAAGATGAAGCTTGAAAGCAAGGAGAAGCAATCCAAAGCTTGAATCCAATATCTTCTACTTGAATTTGGAGTTGAATGATGGAGTTGCAATTGAATTTGAGCTTGGAGTTTTAATTTCCCATTCTCTTCACCATTAATGCTAAAGCTTGAGTTAGTTAGGAAATTTATGAAGAGTGAGGAGAAGAGGGTTGGAACTTGGGCTTAATAGGCTAAACTAACCCAAAGTCCAAAGCGGGAAAAGTTAGTGAAATTTCACTAACTCCAAACCTATCGATGTTTATACTTAAAAAGTTGTAAACGACATTTCGAACTCAATGGAAGTGGTCTCGAGTCCTAATTTGACCGTTTGCAAAAAGTAGTTTTTCGGACCAAAATCCGATTAACGATTTAATATTTAAATAAAAATATTTAAATGTAAACTCGATAAATATGCGGGTTGTTACAATATACTTAATTTTGGTTTAAGTATATTGAATATTTTCCAAGTGTTGAAAATAAATGGGTTTGTGAATTACTTATTATTAAATAAGTATGGAAATGTTTTCCAATATGAAGTGAATGTTTTGAGATTTTATCTTTTAAAGATAAATTGAAAATGAAAATAGAAATCGATTTGAAAATCGTATATTCATAGATATTTTGGAAATGTGAATTCATTATGTAATTTATAAACGAAAGGGAAATGAATTTTACGGATTTGGAACGTAAATATAAAGTAAATCGTTAAGGATTTATTTAATTGGTTTAAATGAACCATTTTGAAATGAAAGTATTTCCGCGTAAGGAAAATGATTGAAATTTGTTTTCAAAAGAGGTAAAGGTGAAAAGTGATTTGAAAATTTGTTTTCAAATGGTTGAAGTGTGGAAATTATATATTTAGTAAAGATATTTTGGAAAATAAATAATTAGGAAAATTATTTGGAATTTGATGATGTTGTGCATGTCTATTGATAGTTAAATAACCGACTATCAGTATTTACCTTTAAATAGGTATTTGTTATGATTTGCTTGAATTTGAATGGTACACTTATTTTTAAAATAAGCGCTCACAATTCGGGTTAGCCGGGAAAGGACCTTTGGGTCGTAGAACACATTCCGAATATGTGATACGTCGTTATGAATTGCATTTCAAGACCGGTGTTGAAGACCGGATATTTTTGAAAACGGAAAGATTACCGTCGAATGACTCTGCATCGACTGATCTCCGATATAGAGATTTTATCACCCTTAGTGACGGGAAGTCCGGACGTGATTAGTGAATATCCAGATTGCAAGGGCTTCTTTGGAAGTGCCTTCGGTTCCGTTCGATCCCGGAATGGACTTGTATGGATGTGTGTCTGACGTTAAAATTTGATATGTAAAGCTGGTTTCTATCAAATATATTTCTGTTGGTGGCGGAGAATTTATTCTCTTAGCTTAACACTCTTCTCTGAGACGTACGAGCTCAGAGGTTATGTAGTTGATGGTTACTAGTGATACATTCCCAAATTGGTAATGTGGCATACGAAGTGCTGTTGAGCATTTGATGATCAAAGCACAGCTTTTGTATAAAGCGTAGCTTTGTGGACGAGACTTCGTCGGACCTCACACCCCGGAAATGGCCAAAACAGGAAGGATGCAGCAAGGTTATTAGGGGGTAGCGCCCCTTTAGTGTATGTCATTCCTTCTGGCTAGAGGTGGTATCATGGTATGGAGCCCAGATACTTAACCTATGTTGCTGTTGCAAATTTATTACTTTGTGGTTGTTGGAATCGAGGATCCTCGGATATAGATCGGTTACGATCGGGGAATGACATATTCGTGTTAGTAGTTACCCAATTTGAAGGGTAAACTGACCTTGTGTTGGCAGAGATCTAACCGTAATGTTAGATTATGTTCTCGGGGTCGTCTTTCCAAAGGTGTACTCATGTGGCAATGGGAAGTTCCTTGGCCTGACCATTTGTTGGAAATCCAAAGTAACGATCTTGTACGGTTTTAGTTGTAGAACCTACCATTTACTTATGGTGGTCACCACTGTTTAGATGGTAGCTATAATAGGCATAAGTGCAGAATGCCTATGCTGGCTAAGATTTATATCTTTACTTTCGTAATGATTTTTCCTACACTATGCACTAGCAATAATATCAAATGTTTCTTTTAATGCGTATCAAGCATCTTTGACTATCATAAGGTGAAATATCCTCCAATTCTGTGTTTGCATTGTGTGTGTGTGCGGGAGGCCTTATGGTAGTCTCATTTTTTAAAAAGCATTGCGAATCTATTTTAAAATATTCCTTGGTTTGTTTTTAAAGACAATCTGTTTTAAGTTCTCATACCAGTCCCATGACTGAACTGGAGTTTATTGTTTCCTTCCTAAACTCTGGGTGCCCACCAATTTCCGCACGGGTAGTCTAGAGTCAGGTTATCAGGTTAATCTGGAATTCAGGAGTTGCTATAGAAATCTGGAGGCAAGCTGGATGACATGGCGTATTCACTAGTATATTGTATTTCTTTTCCGCTGTTTGTTGTTGTTTGTTGTTGTACGCTCTGAAGATGTAATGTAATGTAATATGATGTAATGTAATAACTGATATAGCTCTTTTGTTTAAAGATTATTCATTTTTCTATTGTATGTTGTTCCGCTGCGATTGTGAGATTCTGATATTGTTTAGTTGTTTCTTTCTGTTCTGTTCTATCTTTTTCTCTCTTTTTCTATCCTTTTCTTCTTCTTTAACCATAACATTTCAGTTTTCCGGCATTCGATTGCTCGATAGTTGATACGGTGGACGTATTGATGTCGGTTTTCGAGCGTCGAAAAATCACAAACGTTACATTTGGTATCAGAGCATATGGTTAAGAGACAACCATGGCTCTGTTGGGGATTTTTCATTAGAGATAGAGTCAGTAGTACTCTAGAATGAGTTTGAGTGTAATAATGGATATGAGAGCATATTTGTTAGTGAATATAAATTGTTTTATATTGTGATCATTGGTTTGTTGAGTGGTATATGGATTCTGGTCAATACGAGTAATTAACGTTGTTGATAGGGATCTCTAAACACTTGTACAGAACAATTTGACACGATATTGTTTTAAAATAAGGTAAATGAAATGACGTTACCTTGATTATATTTTATATATAAAGGAATAATTTTTCAAAATTATTAAAGTGTATATCAGTTGATTGTTTGGTTGTTGAATAAGTTAAATAAAAACAACAGCTGTAAAAGAATGATTAGTATAAGCGATTGAATTATTAAGATGTAATTATAATTAATATAATTTACAATTGTGAAATAATCTTATATATACAATAAGTGAAATTATATAAGTAAAATATTTGTAAATATGATTTGTAATTTGAAGTAGAATTCCAAAGTAATATTTGAAAACAAATTTATAAAATTTGAAATTTTGAGATTTGGGAAATTTAAATTCTTTGGAGTTCGAAAATGATTTTCAAGGGTTTTGGAAAATTATTTTGAAGGAAAGAAAGCACTAAACACTTTTCGGTCGCTGGAAAATAATTCCGATGATGATTGCAACATCATCGGTATTCATTTTCGGGTTTCCAAAAGAGGGATTGCTGCCAAATTGTTTTAAATGAAAGTTGTTTCGAAAATTTGGGTTTGGGTTTTGAAATTCAAAGGATAATTGAATTGGTTTCAAAAATGGTTTTGAGAGATTGAAAAGACTCTGGAATGTTATATATAAAATGATTGAAATACAATTATTAAGTTGGAAAATAAATTGTGAATAAATAAATAAAATTCGCAATAAAATGAAACTGAAATCCATTTCGAATTTGTGAGTAAATAGAACTGGAATTGGAATCTGAATTGAATTTATAAGTGGAAGTTTTAAGTTAAGTTAAACAAATGATGTTCAAATGGAATATAACCTAAGTGAAGTTGAATAAAGTTAATTTTGGTATCGAAGTAAATTAGTCAAGAGAAGTGATGAATATGAACTTGAGTTATATAAATGAAATTCAAACTTATATTGTTAAAGGAACTAGCAATTGAATTGATAAATGGATGAAATATTAATCAATCGAATGTAAAAGAATTGATAAGGGATAATGCATGTAAGTGTAAATTCATTAGAAGCTACTGAAGTTGAAGAAAAATTGAATAATTGAATGGAAGTCAATTTAATATCAACCAATTGGAATTAAAAGTGTTAAACTGTAACGACCCGCAAATCCGTACCCCTTGAGTCAACACTATTCTACCTAAATCAACTCAAGTTGTACAGAAATACGAACCATTTTGGTTAAAGAAGAAGAGGTAGAAGAAGAAAATAGAAAACAACATCAGAATCAAACCACCGCAGCGGAAATAAATATAATAGAGAATAAATAATATTTACTCAAAAATCACATATATCTGTTATACATTACATTATCAGAGTACATCATAAGAGTTCACACAACATCAATAGCATACAACTAGATACACAATTACTCAACACAGCGACATATACATATAAAACAAGTACGAGAATACGCATCGTCGTCTAGCTCGTCTCCTGAGCTCCACAGCATCAAAACCTGTATCCTATAATACTCGGTTTGACCCGAGCATTACAGTTAAATAACACCCGAGTCAGTCTGGAATTCTAGCGTGAGAAAATCACACCCAATTAATTATTAAAGTTTCAAAATCCTTTGAAAACAAAAGCATCTCGTAAGACCACGCCACAAATAAACATGTCGGGTTTTTACCATACAATAGCTAAAACACTTTTTATAGAAATCCTATGATATTATAATAGGGTCTATATACAAATACTTACAAAATAGCCGAAATTATTACATGATTAAATTCCAGCTACTAGCCATAGAGTGCGTAATACAAACAAAACTCGTAAAAGGCTCGTAGGGAGAATGGATTTCCAACAATGACTAGGCACTGGGGTACCATGTGTCACAGTACGGGGCCTAGATCACCGTACCGAAGACCACTCCCGATCCCCTACAATACAAGGCCGGACCCATCCTTTACTGGACAGTTCCGAATAAGATCACCCCACGGTTGGGATCAGCAACCGCACCACTAAGCCGAATAAAAAGGGACATCTAGACATGGATGACCTTACTCTCAAGTCGGGGCTACCCACGAAGCCTTGCTGCATGTCCCTTGATTTTCAGTCATTCCCGGTTGATGAGGCTTGAGGCTAAGCGTTACCTTTAGAACGTTTCACTTAGAATGCCCATCGCCCACCTGACGATGTTTCGAAAGCATTCGTCCATACAAGTCCGCCACGGTTCGAACGAAACCGAAGGCACTAATCCTACTACATCCATTTTGGAAATATCCTCAGGATTAGTAGCGACTAGGCCTTGCACTTCACAGCTCCATCTTCGACTTCGAAATCGTTTGAAACATACAAACCGGATCGAAGTGGTTTTCGAGAAATAAATCTCGATCCCGGTCTCTTCGAAACGATCAACGCATTTGTCCAATATTGATAGTCGGTGATTTGACTATCAATTAATATTCACAAACATCCATCCAACAATAAATAATTTCCCAAATTATTTATTAAACTCAAAATATCTTCACAAGATATATTTCTATTTTCAATTCTTTGAAAATAGTTTCAAAACCATCTTTCTTTTCAGAATAAACTTTCCCAAATATTTTCTATCTCCTCTGAAATCACCAAGCACAAAACTAGATTTCTAAAATAATTTAATCTTTGAAAACTGTTTCAAAACCATCTTTCTTTTCAGAATAAACTTTCCCAAATATTTTCTATCTCCTTTGAAATCACCAAGCACAAACTAGATTTCTAAAATAATATAAAACACTTTACTTTGAAATACACTTTAAAACATTTAAGTTGAAACTACATCAATAATTTATTAAAAATACCATACTATATGAATATTTGAAAATATGGTTACTTAATAAATATAAAACTAGATTTATACTTTTAGAAACATAATATTAAGTCATTCTTTAAATAATTACTAATATAATAAATTAAGAGAAAATACTTACTTTAGAATTTAAATATTAGAAATAAGAAATTTTCCAAAACTTGCTTTTTAAAACAACTTTTAATCTTTTAACTTATATTTAAAAATTTACTTTGAAAACGTACTTGGTTATCCAGGGAGAATTCCAACTTCAATCACTTAAATCAATTTTCCAAATTGATTCCCAATTTATACTACTTGAATTAAATCTCTTTACTTACTCAATTCCTTCAAAATTCATTAATTATGTGTTTTATTATTAATGTTATTAATTTCCGTTTGATTTTAAATCTTTTAACTGAAATATACAAATTCCAAATCTTATCCCAATGTCTTCTTTATTGTTTCCAATATTTTAAATCTTTAATTTCAAATAAATGTTTTGTTCTTTTTAAATAATAACATTGAATTTTTAAAATTCATTAATTCCCTGTTTATTCAAAATTTCCTTTCTATACTCAAGATTTATTTACTAGAATTTTAAAGGGCACATTATTTCTTTCCCAATTCATTCTTAATTTTTATTCAAATTTTTATAATTATTTTACTTACAAATTTACTTCTTTTATTGTCTTTCCAGAATCCAATATATATATATATATATACATACATACATATATATATATATATATATATATTTGGTAATTCACTATACCCAGTTATATCCAATCGAACCATAGCATACAATATTCTAATATAATTCATCATAGAATATCAAATAATCACCACAGAGGATATTAAATAATAAATGTTGAGGGATCCGGTTGGATCCCTCCAACCTGTTTTCCTTGCATCCACAGACGTTATCACAATATAAGATATCTTCACTATAAAATGAGGGAAACCAATCATTTCAAGGTGTAGTGTAAACTACTATATAACACAACAATCAATTCAATCATACAAACAAGTATTTAAATTTAATCATTTAAATTTAAATTTAACTGAGTGAGATTAACTCACCTTTGATTTTTAACTCGCAATCCCATCCACACCGGCTTGATTCTCCATGATTTAAGACCTTTAGATATTTATACCATTTATTAATATTCGAAATAACCGAACAATCAATTTTTCTTTGTAACAGATTTAATTAATATTCGAACCATTTGAATAATTAGTTTCCATTTGATAAATTTAATTTAATTAACTCATAATTTATTTAAAACTAATTTATAAGTTTCAAAAATCAAATTTTTACATGAACTTCCACAAATTCAAAATTTCTATATTTCCAAACCATGTCTATCTACATTTCCTGTTTACATATACATACATATATCTATATCTATTAAATTTAATTAAATAAAATCGTTCGATACCTTTTTGAAAACACTAGCAGCCTCTCACTGACATCGGCGAACACCCACCACCCTGGTCGTGACACAACAATCCCATCCTCCATGATAACCCTACAGTCACGCCTCCACCCTCACGGAAACTAGAGACCAGGGTCGCGACTCAGTGGTGACATCAACCCCGACACTCGACCCTGGCCTCGCAAGACTCCACCCGCTACAGATCAACCGAGCGACCCCTTCCACTTCTTGCTCGCCGTCCCAAGGTAATTGTGACTAAGTCGCTCATGTATTCTTCGATTTCGACTCGGAGATGAGGGAGCCGGCTCAAGATTCGTTTCGATTTGAGTCCCGATCTTATTTATATTTCACACCTTTTTTTTTAAAGACTGACGATTTGGTTTAGAGAAGAAGAAAGGGGATTTGCGTCTGCAGATTTTTTTTTTAAAATATTTTTTGTCTCGGCCGGAAAGAAATATGAGGACGTGATATGAAAAGGTGGTGGCGTATAAAGAAAGCTTTGCGTGAAGAAAATATCTGGCTATAGTGATTGAAAATAAAACTGATGTGACAAGACATGACTAGTCAACAATGTATATTATATTGAGTTTCCAATAAAAATTCAGTACGTTTATATGTCGTACGCTCACACAACAACTCCAAACGCTCCGAAATTTGAAATCCGATAATAATACAATATTACAGATCTAATGAAACTGGTTTCGTCGAATTCCGAGACCGTGTCTCGGAAGGTTATTTTTTTAAATTCAATTTAAACTATAAAATTTTAAAACTGAACAAACCACTGTTAAATTCAAATTTACAACTTCTATTATCCTCTGTACTATCAATATAAATTTTACAAGCCTTCAAATTATTTTTAACAGGCTTAAAATTCTAGATTCAACAATTTACCCAATTTCTAGTTGTTAAATTCTATTATTTATTTATCAATAAATAGCGATATTTGTAATTCAAGTTAAGATTGCTCTATTGAATATTTAAATCAATTAAATATTCCGATTTTAAATGCTCCAAAATTCCGGGTCGTCACATTCCTCCCTCCTTAAAAGAATTTCGTCCCCGAAATTACTAGTTAGGAAGAATGGTCCAATACCCGTTTATCTTTCCCAAAACTAACAATTCAACATCTTACCAAAGATCTTTTATATAAAAGACCCATTATCTTTCTTACTAATTTCCCAACTTTTCCTTAGTTTCCAAATAACTCTATTTATATTATAATTCAAAACTAAATTTTGAATTATCAAAATTTGCTCAAAAATTTCTAACTCCCTAAATTCCCGAAAAATTTCGCCAGCGTCTCCTTTGCGCGGCTAGCTCGGTATAACTACAAAAGGCCTCTACGGGCTCCCAAATCCAAAATGAAAACAAAAGGCCAAGTGGCTCGATCCAAAAACCCAACCAAATTTCATACAGAAATTTAAACACATACCTTTTTGGTCGGGCAATTCAATTTTATCTTTTGAAATCAAATCTAATTTTCCTTTCCCTTTATATTACCTGCATATCCTACTTGACAATAATATCCAATCACAACATTCCCAAAACATTTTATCGACTTCCTTACAAATGTGAATATTTATTCATTCAAATATCAACTTAGAATATATTTACAATATTCAATTTCCAATTAAGAATTCTCCGTTCCTTTCTTAAGTTGTATAAGCATTAAATATGTTCCTTGTATTTATTTTCACCTTACCCCTTTAGTTTATAACTGTTTCTATTCAAATCGATTCTTTCATTACCCTATGAATTCAATTTATCTTCAACTCGGAATATTTAAATTTTATTTTTCATTTATAACTAATTCATGTCATTATTTTAAATTAGTTTCATTTACTAATTTATTTTAGTTTCAAATTTGAATTCGTTTTGTCATTAACTAAATTTTCCAAATTTTCCAAAAATTTTCCAACTCCTAAAATTTCTGAATTTTTTTGGCAGAGTCTCCTTTGTGCGGAGGAGCTTTTGCAATTTGACAAAAGATGTAAATATATATACATCGACCCACCCGGTCGGAAAAACCAAAAACATTTCATATTTCCTATTTTTATTGCGTAGGCGTACCTTGTTTAGCATTTTTAAGCAAGCAGCTTATTTATCGAGCAATTTTCACAACCAAATCCAGCCACCCGGCTTCCAGGTACCTGTACTTACTTAATTTAAACATGTAAGTGCCAAATATAAGAAGTTCAACACATTTCACTTACTTGCAATAGTTAAAACATATGAATTCTAAAAGAAATTCACACCAAACATTTTTCCATAAGCAACTTATACAATTTTCATACTAATTCCACTGTTCCAATTAATATATAACCATTTTCATTCAATTTGGAATGGTTTTCGATCCTTTTGTATACAACTTCATCAATTTTGAATGGTTTAAAACTCAATTGTTTACATTCAATTCATTTTTAAGCAAACCGAACTCATATTTAATTCAATTGCTCTCAAAATCAATTTATTTTACTCCTATCAATTCATAGAATTTTTAACTACTTCCATTTACATAAAATGATAATTTATTCTATGCAATTTGACGAGATCTATGTGAATAAATAAGTCTTTATGTTTTATAACCAATTTAAATTGATTTCAACTCAATTTATACTTAATTTTATTCCATTTGTAAATTTATTCACAATCCATATTCTCTCATTTTTATTACATTTCAGATTTGAATCCATTCACTTGCATTTCATTTTATTAACCAAATTAGTTCATTGTTCAAACAGGTTCCATTCAAAATCATTTGATCTAGGTCGACACATTCTGCTTAAATTTCATTCACAATTCATTCATTTACATTTCATTCCATGTTAGTTTATTCCAAACTGTTTTATTCAGCACGAAAACAATCCAGGCTATTTCATTCAACAACCATTTCAATTTTTATTCACGATCCATTCATTGCGTTTCATTTAAATCCATTCTGAATTTCATTTCCTTCAATATTATTCATAACTCCCCGAATTCTGTTTCGATTCAAATTTATTTCTCTTGATTTAAATCCAACCCAATATCATTAAACTTAGTTTAAGTTGAATTAAATTTAACTCCTTTCCATCTTTTTAGCTTAAGTTGATTTACTTCAATTTATTCCAATTTTATACTTAAGCTCATTTTCATTTTACAAATAAACTCTCTCTCAATTAAATCTCATTTTAAATCTACAATTTCTTTTGTTTAGTTATTATAAAATTTAACCTTTCAGATTCAACTCATTCAATTGATTACATGGTCATTTCCAAATATATTTTCTTCACTCATGATTCAATTCGAGTTTTGATTTATAACTTGAATTTTATATCCAGTCTTCATTATTAGCTTACAATTCAGCTTCTATTTAACTACATTGAACTCCATTTACACATTTCATTAACTAATTTATTAACAAATTGATTCTCCTTATTTACAGTTCAATACTTAATTTTTTTAAATTCCAAATATCACTGCATTTAATTTTCTTAAGTTCAAATTTATTTTATAAGTCAAGTTTGAATTTTCATTTTATTTTTCAAGTCATCAAACAAAATTTATTTTGGGTTTCCATTTCCACTTATAAATTTTATGAATCACAACTTATTATTTACACAATCCCATTCATTGTAGGCTTGAATATATTCTTCTTTTATTTTTAACTCAAGGCTTATGCTTATTTACAACCCAAACATATTTTATTTTATGGATTTTTAATTCTTTTACACGTTATTCTTATTTATTTATTTCAATTCCATTCCTTATCCCACTTATTTCCAATTATTCAGGTAAGAATCTAATTCCATTTGATAACTCAATTGAATTTTTATTCCAATTCAATTTTATTTTAACTTGGATTTATTTAACTCAATTAGATTTCAACTTAATTCGAATACAACTGGATATTATTTTAGCCTACTCAATTACTTCAATCCAGTTAAATTTTATTTCCAAATCCAAGTTAATTACATTTTTAACTTTCACCTTTAAATTTAAATTCCAACATTCAAAGCTCATATTTCCTTCCTGATTTAAAAATCATCTCAAGTTATAAGCTTACAACCTATTTCATCAGAATTTCTCTTTTTTAAACACCCGGCTTTTAATTTCAAAATTATTTTGAAATCCCCAACATCTCAAATCTCACTTCTCAAATATTTAAACCAATCCTGGTTTTATTCCCAACAAATTTCCTTGAGATTTTCAAAAACAACTAGCTTTCTGAACAAATCAATTTGGTAGCAATCTGTCACTTAGAAATTCGAAAATGAATACCGACGATGCGGCCGTCATCATCAGAATTATTTCCTAATAGTCCAAGTGATTTCAATGCTATATCACTTTCAAAATCCCTTTTAAAACAAATTTCCTTTCAAAAAATACCTCTAAAACAATAATGCTACCTTTTTTATCTTCAAATACTTTGATAAACACTTCCAAAGTCTCCGGAATTTTAAATTTCCAAAGCCCGCTTAAATAAATTTTAATTGTAATTCATTTGTACAGTTTATGCTTATACAAATTTCCATTTGATTGTATTTCAATTCATAAATTACATTTATAATTCATATTTATAAATTTCATTTTATAATGAATTTATTCTCTTTAAACTTTGGTTATATTTCAATTCATAGTTAAATTTTTACCCACGATGATAATAATTTAATATTATTTTTTTCTTAACAACCATGCAACCATATATTAGCTAAAATAGTTTACAAAACTTTTATTTATATCAAAATATATTTTGGGTAAAATTATTTCATTTACCCACATTTTAAACAATACCGTGTCAATTGTTCTACTCAAATGTTTAGAAACCCCTTCGATACAGTTGC
The DNA here is from genome assembly GCA_030765085.1 of Allium cepa. Taxonomy (NCBI): domain Eukaryota; kingdom Viridiplantae; phylum Streptophyta; class Magnoliopsida; order Asparagales; family Amaryllidaceae; genus Allium; species Allium cepa. The sequence continues at coordinate 378,667,981 of CM060931.1, forward strand.
GCAGACTGTGTCGACGAAGGTTCATATGCCAGTCAATAAATCAATCAACACAATATTAAAACAATTTATATTCACTAACAAATACGCACTCATATCTATTAATACGCTCAAACTCATTCTAGAGTATTACAGACTCTAATTAATGAGTAATTCCCACCAGAGCCAAGGTTTTCACCAACCTAAGCTCTGATACCAAGTGTAACGACCCGCAAATCCATACCCTTTGAGTCAGCACTATTCTACCTAAATCAACTCAAGTTGTACAGAAATACGAACCATTTGGGTTAAAGAAGAAGAGGTAGAAGAAGAAATAGAAAACAACATCAGAATCTAACCATCGCGGCGGAAATAAATATAATAGAGAATAAATAATCTTTACTCAAAAATCAAATATATCTGTTATACATTACATTATCAGAGTACATCATAAGAGTTCGCACAACATCAATAACATACAACTAGATACACAACTACTCAACACAACGGCATATACATATAAAACAAGTACGAGAATACGCATCGTCGTCTAGCTCGTCTCCTGAGCTCCACAGCATCAAAACCTATATCCTATAATACACGGTCTGACCCGAGCATTACAGTTAAATAACACCGAGTCAGTCTGGAATACCAGCGTGATAAAATCACACCCAATTGATTATTAAAGTTTTAAAATCCTTTGAAAACAAAGGCATCTCGTAAGACCACGCCACAAATAAACATGTCAGGTTTTTACCTTACGATAGCTAAAACACTTTTTATAGAAATCATATGATATTATAATAGGGTCTATATACAAATACTTATAAAATAGCCGAAATTGTTACATGATTAAATTCCAGCTACTAGACACAGAGTGGGTAATACAAACAAAACTCGTAAAAGGCTCGTAGGGAGAATGGATTTCCAACAATGACTAGGCACTGGGGTACCACCTGTCACGGTACGGGGCCTAGATCACCGTACCGAGGACCACTCCCGATCCCATGCAACACAAGGCCGGACCCATCCGTTATTGGACAGTTCCGAATAAGATCACCCCACGGTTGGGATCAGCAACCGCACCACTAAGCCGAATAAAAATGGACATCTAGACAAGGATGACCTTACTCTCAAGTGGGGGCTACCCACGAAGCCTTGCTGCATATCCCCTGATTTTCAGTCATTCCCGGTTGATGAGGCTTGAGGCTAAGCGTTACCTTTAGAACGTTTCACTTAGAATGCCCATCGCCCACCTAACGATGTTCCGAAAGCATTCGTCCATACAAGTCCGTCCCGGGTTCGAACGGAACCGAAGGCACTACTCCTACTACATCCATTTTGGAAATATCCTCAGGATTAGTAGCGACTAGCCCTTGCACTTCACTGCTCCATCTTCGACTCCGAAATCATTTCCACGAAATGTACAAACCGGATCGAAGTGGTTTTCGAGAAATAAATCTCGATCCTGGTCTCTTCGAAACGATCAACGCATTTGTCCAATATTGATAGTCGGTGATTTAATTATCAATTAATATTCACAAACATCCATCCAACAATAAATAATTTCCCAAATTATTTATTAACCATAAAATATCTTTGTAGCGACCCGACTTTCTATCACTAGAAAATCGCATCACTAATTAAGAAAGAAAGGGATAGAAGAAGAAAGAAAGAAAAGAAAAAGAAACAACACATCAAAATCTCACAGCGGAACGATTTAAATATAATATAGAAACATATACGTAGTATCAGAGTACACAATTAAACATCTCAATTTAGACAGTTATAACATTTCTGTCTAATACAATACAAGAACATCAACACAGAAATAACACACATCGGAAACTCTAACCATATATCTATACGCTGAAGCCTCATGCTCCAAAGCTCCTCCAGGTTTCGTCAAGGATAACCTGAATCACTTGACTACTCATACATAATATGAGTACCCAAGAGTTTAATAAAACAGAAAATAAACACTCGGGTCAGACAGGGGTCTGGTGTGAGTAAACGGTTTAAGGTTTGCTTAACTTTAAAAAAAATCCTTTGAAAAGAAAGGTATCACGTAAGACTTCCCACACATAAACATGGTAAAGTTTTTACCTTACGCTAACCAAAACATTTGATAGGAAATCCAGTGATATTATAATAGTGTCTAGGGTTTTCAAGTAAATATGAAATAGCCGAAATTGTTACATGATTAAATTCCAGCTACTAGCCACAAAAGTGGGTAATACAAACAAAACCATAGGGTCTCGTAGGGAAAATGGGTTTCCAACAATGGCAGGGCTACTGGGGTACCGCCCGTCACAGTACATGGCCTAGATCACCGTACCGAGGAGTACTCCCACTCCCCTGCAACACAAGACTAGGACCCTTCCTTACTGAACAGTCCCGAACAAGACCATTGTGACGCCCCACCTCTATACCCACGCTAGACAAGAACATTACAGTGAATGCTGTCAACTAGCACGGAGAATAAGGCTGTTGAGGAGCGATCATCTGTATAATTGCTTTGTGCGAGTACCGATATACCGGATAAAAATATAGCTTTTCATCTCAAGAGGAAATCCGACATATCGACACAAACTCAAAGCTACTACACAGTGGCTATAAAGGACTTCGGAAACAAATATAGAAATAAACATAACACAAATCAGTCACAGACAATTCATATCACAAAGGCGGAAATAGATATGAATATTACACTAGGAAGTGTACATCAGAGTAGTGGTCTAAAAAGATCCACAATATTACAAAAGAATAGTTACATGAACTACACAAAAGAATAAGTATATATTATGGAGTCTATATCTCAAATGTATACATCAAAAACTACTAATCTAAGTAGTTATCCAAAAGTCAGAGAAATCAATCCCAAGAGAGAAGTCAAGCAGAAGCACCTGTAACATCTCGGTCTGACCCGAGTATTATTTAATAAGAAAATAATAAACGGATCAGTCTAACTATAGATATCAGATGAAACAATATAGAATAAGAGATATGGCTAAACACATAATAATCACAATTCCAAGCTGTGATATATATATAAGTTATTGAAAATCAACGAGAGATTAATCAATATCACCAAATCTACACAAGAATCAAAGAAATGCCATACTCCTTATTTCGTTCATCAAACCACAAATATTGACGATTATATCAATGTCAATCACAAAAGTCAATGACACACAAATTCCAGAATTCAATATGCGAAATCCAGAAATCACAAAAGTCAATGACACACAAATTCACCAATGCACAAATATTGATAAAACTTATCAATGGAAATCACGAAAATTGGTGAAACACAAATTCTAGAAATCATCTCAAGAAATCCAGAAATCACAAAAGGGGGGAGGCCTATCACAAACGGGAGCATAAAGCTCACCAACACGTGTATCACAAACGGAACGCTAATTCCATGGTCGCTAACCATCATAAATTGAGCTGAAGCTCCACAAACGGTCCGAAGACCATGGGTTGCTACCCCACCAAATTGAGTCGAAACTCCACAAAACGGGGTTTAGTCTCCCACGCGGACAAAGAAACATCGCACATTTGCTAGTCTAAATCACAAAGATGATCGTCATGATCAACGAGCAGTGTCGATTACAGTAAGCTAGTAAATATATGAGCTTAGCATCATGTCCCATAACCACTAGCTTAACTTAAATATTTACGAACAAATTGTATATCTCCACTAGAAAATTGTCACAAGAGTTTCAATCGAACAAATCCAAGAATTAACCAACAAAGTGAACGCAAGCGTTTCATACCACTTGTTTTACTAAGTCGTTTAATTAGATTTCTCATACGAGTGAGGTAAAGGTTTATATATACTAATAGATTGGAAAACGGTTTTATAAACGAATTTGGTATTAAAATAGTATTGAAATCGTTTGAGGAAAGAATTTTGATATTTACTACTAGTATAGAAAACCTTTATATTTTTAAAGTGACAAAGCACAAGGGGGATTGTAGAAACAATCAATCACAAAGATCACATTCGAAGATGTGAATAAAAAATCCAATGAAATCGATAAAGGATCCATCAAAGTGGATATATCTAAAATTCCCAAAGAAAATAAGTCATCAAAGATGATAATAAATGATGACAATAAATAGGATCATCACGAATCGATTTAAATTGGAAATTCAATCCAAAAAGGCAAATTGGACTCAAACAGCAGGTTCAGTCGACTGAACAGACTGACCCTGTGCCTGGAAATTTTCCAGGCTCAGGAAACTTTCTGTTTCCAGTTTCAGTCGACTGAACAGAATTTTCAGTCGACTGAATCATGCCTGGAAACTTTCGGGTTCCAGGTTCAGTCGACTGAACAGAGTATTCAGTCGACTGAATCATGCCTGTGCAATTTTTCATCCTTATTCAAATGAAGAGCAAACTCTTCCAAAATGCAACCGGACGAACATTGGCTCTAAGGGTTTATGCCAATCAACAACTCGGCCCTATATGCTCCCCGATGCATCACCAAAAGCATGATCAAACATCCATAAAAGGATTTTCACACAAATTGACTTAAAAACTCAAAAATTGGAATATTCACAAAACCAATCCAAATCAAGAGCAAATGCACATGAAGAAGTATTAGGAATTCATACCCAACAACCAAAGATAATTATAGTTATAGATGTGAGATAAAAATCTCACCTTTTCACAAAAATCGAACAAGAAGAAGCTTGAAAGCAAATGGAGAATCAACCTCTCTTCAACACAACCCAAATGAGCTTGAATCTATGCTCAGAAATAAGAACATTCCCAAAATTAGATTTAGGAATTTCTGAAATTGGTAAGAGAATAACTTGGAGAAGAAGAAGAGAAGCTTACCAATGGGTTCTTCTTGAGTTTGGAGCTTGGAATTTGATTTGCAAGAGAAACTAGGGTTTTGGAGTTTTAATTTCCAATCTCTCCCACCATTAATGCTAAGAAAACTGAAATGAGAAGAGAATGAGGGTGAGTGGGGAAGAGTGGCTCAGATTTGAGCATAAGTTAACATAGGGCTGAGCCCAAAAACCAAACCCAAAGTGAAAAGTAGCAAAAATCAACTTTCTCCAAATATATCGAAGCTTATACTCAAAAAGGTCGCAAACGGCATTTTAAACTCAATGGGAGTGGTCCCGAGTCCTAATTCGACCGTATGCAAAAGTAGGTTTTCGGACCAAAATCCGACTAACGATAAAATATTTAAATAAAATATTTAAATATAAAATCGATAAATATGCGGGTTGCTACAGACTCCCCTCCTTAAAGAAATTGCGTCCTCGCAATATTAAAGAAGAGAACATAAAGTAACAACCATAAAAGCATATACAACACAAAATAAACTTGAAATAGGAAGTTCACCTCAAAGAGCACGAGAAAGTAAGTCCGGGTGTGTTCGCTCAATGTACTCTCTAGATTCCCAAGAACAATCCTTAGGATTTGAAGACCATTGAACTTTAACAAGCGAAACATCTTTATTTTGAAGTCGTTTGACTTCCGAAGCAATGATACGAATAGGATGTTGCTCATAAGTTAAATTAGGCGAAACTTCAATCTCTTCCACAACACCGGGCTCAAAAATAGAATCTGTATCTCGAAGGCACTTCCGTAATTGAGAAACGTGAAACACGTCATGAATAGCAGAAAATTGAGCCGGTAATAAAAGGCGATAAGCCACGGAACCAATACGTTCAGTGATAGGAAATGGCCCGATATATCGAGGCGCTAACTTTCCCGAGCGACTGAAACGCACAACACCTTTCATTGGTGAAACACGAATGAACACAAGATCTCCCACAGAAAATTCTAACTTCCTTCTCCGGTTATCGGCATAGGATTTTTGTCTACTCTGGGCTTCTTTCATCCTATGACGAATAAGATCAATCTTTTCTGTGGTATCACGAATAAAATCTGGACCTAAAACCAGCTTTTCACCAGCCTCAAGCCAACAAGAAGGAGATCGGCATGGCCTTCCGTAGAGTGCCTCAAAAGGTGCCATACCAATACTAGATTGGAAGCTAATATTATAGGAAAATTCAACAAGAGAGATATGATCTTCCCAACTTCCACCGAAATCAAGCACATAAGCACGAAGAAGGTCTTCAAGAGTTTGATTCACACGCTCGGTTTGTCCATCGGACTGGGGGTGATAAGCGGTGCTAAAATTAAGCTTCGTTCCTAAAGCTTTTTGAAGACTCTTCCAAAATCCACTAGTAAACAATGGATCACGATCACTAACAATAGAAGTAGGAACACCATGCAATTTAACAATTTCTTTATAAATATTTTGGCCAAAAGAGGAACGGTTCGATTAGATCGAACGGGAATAAAATGGGCGGATTTAGTAAGTCTATCAACGATCACCCATAAGCTATCATGACCCGAACGAGAACGGGGAAGGCCATCTATAAAATCCATGGAAATTTGGTCCCACTTCCAAATTGGAATTTCTAAAGGTTGTAATAACCCACCGGGCCTTTGATGTTCGGCCTTAACGAGTTGGCAAGTCATGCAACGCTTAACGAAGTTAGCGATATCAAGTTTCATTCCCTCCCAATAATAAAGTCGCTTCATATCCACGTACATTTTACTACTACCGGGATGAATGGTAAATTTAGAATGATGAGAATCTTCTAAAATGTCTTTACGAAGATCACTAATATTTGGTACGATAAATCTACCAAATCTCTGAATGCCGCCACGAGAATCGATATCAAAGTCCTTCAAACCTTCAATATCAATCTTATCCTTAATATTTTGGCCAAGAAGAGCCAATTCGGGATCTAACCTTTGAGCTATAAGAATGCGGTCTAAAAGAGAAGGATGAGCCTCAAGGCTACACAAAACAAGGTATGAACATAAATCGGATACGCGGTCTCGAATCTCACAAGTGGATAAGATCTCGAGATCGTTCCATTCAGATATCATCATAGAAACAACTGCTTGTTGCTTACGGCTAAGAGCATCGACGACACGATTACCCTTACCGGGGGTATAAAGAATATCAAGATCATAAGGTGCAAGAAACTCGAGCCAACGCTGTTGACGCAAATTAAGTTCCTTCTGCGAGAATAAATACTTCAAGGACTTATGATCGGTATAAAGAACAAATTTCTCTCCTAAGAGATAATGAGGCCAAATCCGAAGAGCGAAAACAATAGCCGCGAGTTCTAAATCATGAGTGGCATATCTAGTCTCGGCCGGCTTCAATTGCCTAGAAGCATAAGCAATAACATGTTCTCTTTGCATAAGAACGGCACCCAAACCAACGCGACTAGCATCGGTATAAACAACGAAATCTTGATTCCCCTCGGGAATAACAAGAATAGGAGCATTAGATAGGAGTTCTTTTAATTTCTAAAAAGAAGCTTCACATTTGTCCGACCAAATGTATTTAACACCTTTCTTCGTCAAGCTAGTGAGAGGCACGACAATCTTAGAAAAGTCTTTAATAAAACGACGGTAATAGCCCGCCAATCCGAGAAAACTACGAATCTCTATCACACTCTCTGGTCTCTTCCAATCTTGAATCGCTTCAATCTTTGAAGGATCCACGGAAATTCCGGATTCGGAAATAATGTGACCGAGAAACTTCACACAAGATTGCCAAAAGTGGAACTTAGAAAATTTTGCCTTTAATTGATTACTCCTAAGAGTTTCCAACACAATCCGAAGATGTTTTTCATGCTCCTCCTCGGTTTTAGAATACACAAGAATATCAACAATAAAGATGAGAACAAATCAATCGAGAAAGTCTTTAAAAACTCGATTCATTAAGTCAACGAAATAAGCTGGGGCATTCGTTAACCCAAATGGCATCACAAGCCATTCATAAGATCCATAACGAGTACGGAACGAGGTCAATGAAATACTATCCTCTGCAATACGAAGCTGATGAAATCCAGTAGCTAAGTCTAATTGTGAAAAGACTCTAGCACCACTAAGTTGATCGAATAGATCATCAATCCGAGGTAAAGGATATTTATTTTTGATAGTAAGATCATTAAGCTTGCGGTAGTCAACGCAAGCCTAAGTGTTCCATCGGATTTCTTCACAAAAATAGCCGAAGCTCCCCAAGGCGAAGAACTAGAGCGAATAAATTGCTTCGTCTCCAATTCGGATAATTGCTTACGCATCTCCTCGTTTTCTTTATTGGACATACGATACGGAGGACGAGTGATAGGTTGAGCTCCAGGAATAAGATTAATTCTGAACTCAATTGCTCGCTTAGGTGGTAATCCTAAAACGGGCTCGAATATGTCGAAAAATTCACAAACGACGTGAATAAGAGAAATAATATCACCCTCATCATCATCATCGTCATCACGTGGGTTTAAAGAATATAAAGATGCGACCAAGCTGGAAACTGAATCTTGAAGATTAATAGAAATCTGCTTAACAGATTGAGGATGTCGAAGATGAATAGTCCGCTCAGGACATAGGATATGGGCTTCATAACGGTTAAGCCAATCCATTCCCAAAATCATTCCAAAGCCTAAATAGCGCATGACATGCAAATCGGCTCGGAAAGAAAAATTACACAAAATAATCTCGACATCTTTACATAATAAACTGATTGTTGCGGATCCACCAACCGGATTCGCAATTCTCAAAGAAGTCATTAAACAAAAAACATCCAAAGAAAAAGAATCAACAAGTTCTTTTGATATAAAAGAATGGGACACACCCGTATCAAAAAGAACTCGAATAGGATGATCACGAAATAAAATAACTCCATCCAAAATAGAATGAGAAATACCTTGGCCACGAGATGTGTTGCCAGGGGATTGAGCAACATTTAACTTTCCCTCCTTCCTTCCCTGAAGCTTGGGGCATGAAGATATAACATGACCGGGGACTTTACAGTAGCGACAAGAGAGAGACTTTGGGCACTTGTTCGCATAATGGTCCTTCGAACCACAATTATAGCATTCCCCACGGCTAAAGGTAGAAGCGTTTGCTGCCGAAGATGTTTGCTTCCCTTTCTTATTAGGATAGGGGCCTTTGAATTTGTTTGGCCTCTTCTTGTTGTTGAAGTTTGGTTTGGAACCTACCACTTCAACATCATTCTCCCTATCCGCCTCTTCCAGACGAAGAGCAATATCAACGAGTTGGTCGAAAGAAACTTCTAACTTTAGAAGTAATGGCTTCTTGATACTTCTGTTTAAGCCATAGACGAATCTCTGATTCTTCTTCAGAGGGGTGTTGATGTATTCAACCCCATATTTGGAAAGCGACTCGAAGGAGGCGACGTAATCAGTCACGGAGGACTCACCTTGAACAAGGTCTATAAATCGTCGAGCGAATGTCACTTTCTCAGCTTCTGGCACGAATTTTAATTCGAAGCGTTCCCGGAATTGCTTCCAGGTGAGATCCGCTTCATTAATCTCAGAAATGAGAAGTTCGTACCCGTCCAACGCTCTCTCTTGGAGCATACTGGAGGCCACCTGAACTCGGTGAAGATCGATAAGATTCATGCGCGAAAAGATGCGATCGCATGTTCTAAGCCAAGCTTGGACTTCAATAATAGTTTCGGAACCTTTGAAGGGCTTCCCACCCAAATTAGTGTAATCGTTCACAGGCGTGCAAATCCCGACTTTGGGTGAGTAGGTTCCGGGTTAGTTCCAGCTGCTTGAGCATTTGTCACTAAATCAAGAAGCTGTTGAGCAGTCATAAAAACTCCATCCTGGTGTGAAGTGCTAGATGGCACGGCTCTGGGGCGGCCAGGTCTAGACATTTCTCTTCCTTTAGAAAGAAAGAAGAGGAAGAAGGTTATTCAGCAATTGAATATCAAGAAATCTTGATAGCTAAAACAAGGAATCGTAAAAGAAAATAGGATAGAACGGTACGTTGACCCGAATAAAATCCTAAAGCACGACTCCTAAGATGGACTTAGGACGATGATCCTTGTTATAATATTCCATATTGTTCCGAAGTTTGGCTCTGATACCAAGCTGTGACGCCCCACCTCTATACCCACGCTAGACAAGAACATTACAGTGAATGCTGTCAACTAGCACGGAGAATAAGGCTGTTGAGGAGCGACCATCTGTACAATTGCTTTGTGCGAGTACCGATATACCGGATAAAAATATAACTTTTCATCTCAAGAGGAAATCCGGCATATCGACACAAACTCAAAGCTACTACACAGTGGCTATAAAGGACTTCGGAAACAAATATAGAAATAAAAATAACACAAATCAGTCACAGACAATTCATATCACAAAGGCGGAAATAGATATGAATATTACACTAGGAAGTGTACATCAGAGTAGTGGTCTAAAAAGATCCACAATATCACAAAAGAATAGTTACACGAACTACACAAAAGAATAAGTATATATTATGGAGTCTATATCTCAAATGTATACATCAAAAACTACTAATCTAAGTAGTTAACCAAAAGTCAGAGAAATCAATCCCAAGAGAGAAGTCAAGCAGAAGCACCTGTAACATCTCGGTCTGACCCGAGTATTATTTAATAAGAAAATAATAAACGGATCAATCTAACTATAGATATCAGATGAAACGATATAGAATAAGAGATATGGCTAAACACATAATAATCACAATTCCAAGCTGTGATATATACATAAGTTATTGAAAATCAACGAGAGATTAATCAATATCACCAAATCTACACAAGAATCAAAGAAATGCCATACTCATTATTTCGTTCATCAAACCACAAATATTGAAGATTATATCAATGTCAATCACAAAAGTCAATGACACACAAATTCCAGAATTCAATATGCGAAATCCAGAAATCACAAAAGTCAATGGCACACAAATTCACCAATGCATAAATATTGATAAAACTTATCAATGGAAATCACGAAAATTGGTGAAACACAAATTCTAGAAATCATCTCAAGAAATCCAGAAATCACAAAGGGGGGAGGCCTATAACAAACGGGAGCATAAAGCTCACCAACACGTGTATCACAAACGGAACGCTAATTCCATGGTTGCTAACCATCACAAACTGAGCCGAAGCTCCACAAACGGTCCGAAGACCATGGGTTGCTACCCCACCAAATTGAGTCGAAACTCCACAAAACGGGGTTTAGTCTCCCATGCAGACAAAGAGACATCGCACATTTGCTAGTCTAAATCACAAAGATGATCGTCATGATCAACGAGCAGTGTCGATTACAGTAAGCTAGTAAATACATGAGCTTAGCATCATGTCCCATAACCACTAGCTTAACTTAAATATTTACGAACAAATTGTATATCTCCACTAGAAAATTGTCACAAGAGTTTCAATCGAACAATTCCAAGAATTAACCAACAAAGTGAACGCAAGCGTTTCATACCACTTGTTTTACTAAGTCGTTTAATTAGATTTCTCATACGAGTGAGGTAAAGGTTTATATATACTAATAGATTGGAAAACGGTTTTATAAACGAATTTGGTATTAAAATAGTATTGAAATCGTTTGAGGAAAGAGTTTTGATATTTACTACTAGTATAGAAAACCTTTATATTTTTAAAGTGACAAAGCACAAGGGGGATTGTAGAAACAATCAATCACAAAGATCACATTCGAAGATGTGAATAAAAATCCAATGAAATCGATAAAGGATCCATTGAAGTGGATATATCTAAAATTCCCAAAGAAAATAAGTCATCAAAGATGATAATAAATGATGACAATAAATAGGATCGTCACGAATCGATTTAAATTGGAAATTAAATCCAAAAAGGCAAATTGGACTCAAACAGCAGGTTCAGTCGAATGAACAGAATTTTCAGTCGACTGACCCAGTGCCTGGAAATTTTCCAGGTTCAGGAAACTTTCTGTTTCCAGTTTCAGTCGACTGAACAGAGTTTTCAGTCGACTGAATCATGCCTGGAAACTTTCGGGCTTCAGGTTCAGTCGACTGAACAGAGTATTCAGTCGACTGAATCATGCCTGGGCTGTTTTTCAGCCTTATTCAAATGAAGAGCAAACTCTTCCAAAATGCAACCGGACGAACATTGGCTCTAAGGGTTTATGCCAATCGACAACCCGGCCCTATATGCTCCCCGATGCATCACCAAAAGCATGATCAAACATCCGTAAAAGGATTTTCACACAAATTGACTTAAAAACTCAAAAATTGGAATATTCACAAAACCAATCCAAATCGAGAGCAAATGCACATGAAGAAGTATTAGGAATTCATACCCAACAACCAAAGATAATTATAGTTATAGATGTGAGATAAAAATCTCACCTTTTCACAAAAATCGAACAAGAAGAAGCTTGAAAGCAAATGGAGAATCAACCTCTCTTTAACACAACCCAAATGAGCTTGAATCTATGCTTAAAAACAAGAACATTCCCAAAATTAGGTTTAGGAATTTCTGAAATTGGTAAGAGAATAAGTTGGAGAAGAAGAAGAGAAGCTTACCAATGGGTTCTTCTTGAGTTTGGAGCATGGAATTTGATTTGCAAGAGAAACTAGGGTTTTGGAGTTTTAATTTCCAATCTCTCCCACCATTAATGCTAAGAAAACTGAAATGAGAAGAGAATGAGGGTGAGTGGAGAAGAGTGGCTCAGATTTGAGCATAAGTTAACATAGGGCTGGGCCCAAAAACCAAACCCAAAGTGAAAAGCAACAAAAATCAACTTTCTCCAAACATATCGAAGCTTATACTCAAAAAGGTCGCAAACGGCATTTTAAACTCAATGGGAGTGGTCCCGAGTCCTAATTCGACCGTATGCAAAAAGTAGCTTTTCGGACCAAAATCCGACTAACGATAAAATATTTAAATAAAATATTTAAATATAAAATCGATAAATATGCGGGTTGCTACAACCACCCCGCAGTTGGCTGCAGATCCAACTGCCCGCAAGGCCGAAATAAAAAGGGACATCTAGATAGGGATGTATCTCGCTCTCCAGTGGGAGCACCCACGAATCCTTGCTGCACCTCCCCTGTTTTAGCCATTCCCGGTTGATGAGGCTTGAGGCTGCGGTTACCTGTATAGGACACATCTATCTTAGAATGCTCATCGTCCACCTGACGATGTTATGAAAGCATTCAATCCATACAAGTTTGTCCCGGGTTCGAACGAAACCGAAGGCACTATCTCGTTGCACTCATTTTGGAATCACCCTCAGAGTCAACGACCATAGCCCTTGCACTCTGAATCACCATCTCGAATCTATAAGTACTATTCGGTCAAACTCATTACGGAATCACCCACAGAGTTATACTGTCGTATAGCCCTTACACCTCGAGTCTTCACTTGCTCCACTTGGATTAACGACCTAACGTTTAATTGGAACCGATGTGGTTTTCGGATATCCAAATATGGAAACCCGATCCCGGTCTCATCGAAACCAAATGCCATTTTAATATCCAAGTTGTACTTAAGGGATTTAAACAATAGATATTTCATAAAATATCACTTAGCATAAATGGATGTATCATATTACACAGATAGATAAGCATCTATTATCACATGCATCTATACATATCACAAAGTAGCATATATATCACATCTCAGATATAACATATTCACATCATCACATATCAACCAAAGACATAAAATATCAACCAATATCATTAACTCATCCAATGGTATATATCATCCAATCATTAATCATTCATAAACAAGTTTTATCCAAACTTAATTAATTTAATTAATCCTTAAATTAAATTAATTCTTACTTAAACACTTGGACTATCTTCAATCCAACTTCTTATTCATTAATTAATTACAAATTAATTAATTAACTAACATCACTTAATTATCCATTTCAATTAATCTTCCCTGATTAATTATCGCTTAATTACTTTAAGTAATTATTACTTAATTACCATATTAATTAATCATCCTAATTAATTACTTCCAAACTATGCTAAGTAATTACCTCTTAGTTACCCTTTTTAAAATTAATCATACTTGATTAACTATTCTTTAATTATCCAGATAATTATTTCTTAATTATCCTTTAATTATACCTGATTGAACACTTTTAATTAATCACATTTGATTAATTACTTTTAATTAAAACTACTTGATTAATTACTTTTAATTAATCACATTTAATTAATTACTTTTAATTAATCACCTTTGATTAATTACTTTAATTACATTTAGTAATTAAAATTAAATTATTAATTAACAATTAATTAATTATTTTCATTAATTAATGATTAATTCCATTAATTAAATTTCTTTCTTAATTAATTACTTTTACAAGTAATTAATCACTTAATTAATTACTCTTAATTCTTTTATTAATTAATCATTAATCAAATAATTTAAACCTTTAATTAATTATTAATTAATTCTTAAATTAATAACTAAAGTGATTAATCCTTAATCACATTACTTAATTACTTTTCATAAAGTAACTATCCTTTACTTAATTACCTTTAATAATTAACTACTTAATTACTTAATTACTTTCCAAAGTAATTATATTAGATAAGTGATTATCTTAATTAATCACAAATTAATTACTTAATTTACTATTTAACTTAATCATTTAAATTTAATTGAAATGATTCTTAACTTCTTATATTATAAAGATTCTTGATTAAGAAAACATCATCTTAATTAAACCATTTATATTAATCAATAACACTTATTTATAAATTATAATTGAATTATCACAATTATTCTCACAATTATTTATCTTTAGATAAATAAAAAATCTAATTTACATAATATAAATCTTTATTAAGGTTGATTATCAAATTCTTAATCATTATACTTTATTTAAAATAAAATATAACCTTTTAGAAATCAATATAAATAAACACATTTTAAATTAAACTTTTAAATCTTTAAAACCTTTCCAAATTTATTTATTAAAGTTTAATACGAACTTTATTTCAAAATCCACTTATTTTATTTTAAAACTTCCATATTTTAAGATATATAAACTTGTTTAAAACATAACTTTGAAACAAATTTAGTTTTGAAACTTGTTTAACCTTTGTTTTAAAAACTTTATTCCTAAAATCAAATTTCCTTTGTATTAACAACTTAAACATCTTGTTCTAAAGCCTGAATATCTAATACCCGAGTAAACCCCACTAAAACCCGAGTAACCCTCTCCAAAAACTCGCGTCAACCCCGAGACTTTCTTGTGCTTTCCACCATTGTCCTTGCTTTGAGTCCAAACAACAGAAACACGATGGGATGTTCGAGCTTCCACCTTCTTCTTCTCCAACCCCAAACGCGACCATCACAGATGCACGAACATGTGCACACCACGCCGATCAACGGCGAACTCCCTGCCAGCCTCCATCAAGTCGCTCACGTCCCCAACATCAATATTCGAAACCCAAAAATCCAAGTTCGATCGAGAACGTAATTTCGACCTTCAACCCAAAACTGCTTCGAAACCCACATCCCCAAATTTGACCACCACCGGCCATCCCCCTCACTGGAGACCACGCCGCCACTACCCTAGCTCCATCCCAATCCCCTGCAACCCCAGAACCATATGCTATCGCCTCAAGTTGCATTGCGTCATCGCGGAGCCTAGATGAACACTGACAGTAAGATCAGGAAGCAAAACCCTATTCTAACAAATCCCAACCACCTCGATCGATAATAAATTCCAATTTCATTTTTCTGATGATCTACAACCTACCCTCAACCTTCATGATCAACGACGAGGTCCAATTCGCCGTGGTTTGCCGTAAATCGATCAAAATGCCCAAAGCCAATAACCAATAATTTCTTCCCAGATATCAATCCAAAAATCATGATTCAAACCTTAAAAATCTTTATTTCCCATTTGTATTCCAAATATAATATCAAAACATAAATTTGAATAAAAAAGTTTTTGACCCAAATTAAAGGTTTACTGTAAATTTAAAATTACCGAGCCATTTATGCACTTAAAAATCCTATAAATATTTTTAAGAGATAGATTACTTGTTTACAATCAACTTCTATTTATACATCATAGGTCAATACGAATTCAATACTGGATTATTGATTTTTATAATGAAAATGGAACCTGTTACTTTACATAGGACATATGTATACTTCACAGGAAAAACAAACATACCCAGTGCATTCATATTTAAATCAAATATTCTATCAGCATCATGTTATTTAATCATAAGAACAAGATGAATCCAATGTTTAAACTGTTTTTAAAAGAAATTATTTACTCACCTTTGAAAAAACAGAAGACAGAGACTGTTCCAGGTTTTGAAAATTTCACTACCCTTGCATGTTGAATTGATGATTAATTTCCAGAATGCATGTTGAATGTTTAGTTTTCTTGTCTGCATTGCTTGATGATCGAATTTGCTTGCTTCTGATTCCATTTGAGAATCTTGCATTTGAATTTATCCTCATATATGAACTTCCATATTTAACAGTAACTTCTTCTTATTTTTTTTTGATTTACATGCATTCTTGATCTTTGTTTGATTCTATATCTTTGTTTTGTATTAAGTTTGAGTTGAAGAAAATGTTTTTAGCTGAAGAATAAAAACCATATTTTATTTACAATTAGATTTTAAATTTTATTATTAATGTAAAAGACATTTGTCACTTAAGGTTATAAGGATCTTACACTTGTCTTAACCCACTCTATAATGTTTACAAGTGTTATTATTGTTTTATTAATGTTTTCTTTTAAATGTTATTTTATCTTTAATAATTTATTTAAGCCTTATATACATATATTTATGTAATATTCATATGAAATCAAGTAACTTACATTTGATTCAATTTAATGTTTATATGTTTGAAACATCTATTTTAATTCAACTCTTAAAATTTTAAAACAAATTTATCTTGTGTTAAAATTAAAATGAAAAGATATTAAGAAAATGAACTTTTTAAATTTAAATCTTATTCCAAACTTAGGTACAAAATATATATGTATTTATATTAAATAAGAAATTAACTTTGCTATAGAAATTAAAATCTCAATTATCATTTTAAAAACATTAAATCAAATTAATTTTTCAAATCACAAATTATATATATATATATATATATATATATATATATATATATATATATATATATATATTAAAGTTTGCAAATACCTATTAAATTCAAATTAATACAATTCCTATTTCAAACATATATATACAAATATATATAAACATTTTAAATAGAAAAGCAATTTAACATTAAATTTGAAAATTACTGTATTAAATTTTAAAACAAATCTCAAATCACAATATATACATTCATATATATTACAATTTGAATATAAAATTTTATTACATTAAAAACTTCTTATTTACCAAAATAAATATTTCCAAATCAAATTATTATAAACTTTCAAAAGAATTAATCTTGCCTATATATATTGTTAAGAAAAATATTAATAGATATTAACAAATTTATTATTATTAATCTTTAAAATAATTTTAACTTGTCAATTTATAATGTAAAATTATCAAATCAATTTAATTATTATCAAAGATTATTAAATTGATATTGCTCCAAATTCCAGCTCGTCACAATCTTCACAAGATATATTTCTATTTTCAATCCTTTGAAAACAGTTTCAAAACCATCTTTCTTTTCAGAATAAACTTTCCCAAATATTTTCTATCTCCTCTGAAATCACCAAGCACAAAACTAGATTTCTAAAATATTTTAAAACACTTTACTTTGAAATATACTTTAAAACATTTAAGTTAAAACTACATCAATAATTTATTAAAAATACCATACTATATGAATATTTGAAAAAAAGGTTACTTAATAAATATAAAACTAGATTTATACTTTTAAAAACATAATATTAAGTCAATCTTTAAATAATTACTAATATAATAAATTAAGAGAAAATGCTTACTTTATAATTTAAATATTAGAAATAATAAATTTTCCAAAACTTGCTTTTTAAAACAACTTTTAATCTTTTAACTTATATTTAAAATTTTACTTTGAAAACGTACTTGGTTATCTAGGGAGAATTCCAACTTCAATCACTTAAATCAATTTTCCAAATTGATTCCCAATTTATACTACTTGAATTAAATCTCTTTACTTACTCAATTCCTTCAAAATTCATTAATTATGTGTTTTATTATTAATGTTATTAACTTCCTTTTGATTTTAGATCATTTAACTGAAATATACAAATTCAAGATCTTATCCCAATGTCTTCTTTATTCTTTCCAATATTTTAAATCTTAAATTTCAAATAAATGTTTTGTTCTTTTTAAATAATAACATTGAATTTTTAAAATTCATTAATTCCTTGTTTATTCAAAATTTCCTTTCTATACTCAAGATTTATTTACTAGAATTTTAAAGGGCACATTATTTCTTTCCCAATTCATTCTTAAATTTTATTCAAATTTCTATAATTATTTTACTTACAAATTTACTTCTTTTATTAGGCAGTGAATTCAAGAAGTAAGCTCTGTTCAAACCTCTCAGTAAGTTTTTAAAACTTTATAGTTAATAAAATTATGATATTTAATAAAAGAAACAGTTTTTTTAACACAAACAAAATTTCAAAACTGTAGAGTGTAAGCTTCAGGTTTGGCAGTGGTTTCTGAAGCAAAGCAAGAAATCTTCTTTTTGAAACTTGAAACTAGGAATCAAAATCTTTAATGAAGGAAGGATGTAATACAACGATAATCAATCATTTGTAGGGAATCAAGACCCAAGGAATTAACTTGTTACTGGATTTCAAGTTGCAGAAGAAAAAAAAGTGTTTCTCTGTATATTAAATCCTACTGTAAGTAAATTTAGGAAAATATTGTTATTAATGATTAAGCAATTAAACATAACAAGGGATAAACAAAGATCTGTAACCATCAATTGCAGATCCAAACTTAAAAGAATTAAAGTAGAAGAAAAAAAGGGTTGCAGGCCTTCACATTTGTTTGAAAAAAAAAACTGTCAGGGAATATTTCTATCTGCTGGAAAAAAGGGTGAGCAAACCACTTTTCTTAACTCTTTATGTTGATATATATGATCTGCTTGTGGTGTTTTTTGGTGTTTGCTGTGTATTATGCTTGCATGCCTATATATGAATGATGCCAGTTCAAAAGGTCAGAGAAACTCAGTTTTTAAACCTCTGTGAACATCCTATACCCTGAAGAAAAAAAATTACAAGCTTAAAACAATTGTTTGAAAAATCTGATGCATTGCTATAATTATTGTCATGCTTGAATGTTTGTTTAGGTATGGAATTGAAGTATATATGTGAATATGTGTTTATGATATAAATGTCACTGTGTATATTAAGTCACCTCTCTGTTGTGAAATAAACAGCAGAATTCTCTACAAAAAAATTCAAATCTAAAAATCCAAGCTGTTTTAAATCTTAACCTTTAAAGAGAAATTGTTAAGGATACTTAAATTCGAATTTTAAAATTATTTCTAGATAAAAACAGCTGATGAAAATTCCAGGAAAAGAAAATGTCTGTGATGACCAACCTAAAGTAGAGAAATCAAGTAATTAAATTTTGGGTTTTGATTATATGAACAAATCTGCATTTCAGAATTGTGATTTTTGATAATCAATCTAGAATTTTTAGGTTGATATTTGATGAGGAAAACCAAGTTGAACTGAAAATGGATTTCTTGCAAACTACGGCGATCACGTGAGCTAGGGGAGTCCTGGTTGCTACTGGAGGCAGATCGTCGATGCACGGTCTCAGGAAAAATGGCCGGAGGGGTTCTCGAGGTAGGTGGTGGCCGGACGACATAGAATTAGGGTTCAACGGTGTGTTTAGTCGACGGCAATCGCGAGTCAAATGCATGGCCAATGGAGGTTTTTGGGCGATCCCATATGGGGGAATTGAAAGGGGGAGGTGCGAAGCAGCTTGGGGTGTGACGGCATGGGTTCTGGCAACCGAAATTGTCGGCGGTGGCGTTTTTGGTGATTGTGTTTTTTTCTGTGGGTTGCTCGATCGCACGTTTTCTGATTTAGGGCCGAACGCATCCAATTGGATGGCCGTAGTGATTGCGTGGGTCATCTGTGACTTTTGGGTGGTGTTGGTGACGACCAGGCCGTAGTTGATCGCACGTACACGTGCACGGCTCGTATGTGTGCACCTGGGTCTTGAGGAAGTATTGGGGAAGACGAATTTTTTCTGGGGGCGACTCGAAGTGTTGCGCGTAATGACTCGAAGCACGGGGTAGCGAAGGGGACTCGAAGTAGAACTCGAGTAAAGTGGAAAATGGCTCGAGTAGAGCAGTGAGTTTGCTGGGTAGAATGAGTTTTTGGGGTACGTGTTGTAATATGAAAACAGTTTGAGCTTTAAAGAAGAATCAAGTTTTTTTTAAATAAATTTTGGTTACATTAGAAGTTATCCAAGTTTTTAAATAAAACGCTAAGAAGGTTTTAAATTAAAATTGTCTTAATTAACCAAGTTTTAAAATGATTTAAAGATATACATAAACTTTTATTTTGAAAGCTTAATTCAATAATATTAAGGATTTGTAAAAATAAAAAATGTTGTAAATGTTAGTTAAATTTTAAAAGTTTAAATTAAATTTGTTTGTTAAACGAAATTTATTACTTGAAGTTAATGACTTAATAAAAGTGATTAAGATAAATTAACTAATAAATTTAAATTGATTTATAAAGAAAATAATTAAAGGATAACTAAGCAGTTAAGATTAATTAAATTAAGGAAATTAATTACCTAATCAAAAAGGAATTAACTATAACCAATTGATTAAGATAAATTGTCGATTAAGGATAATCATTTATTAATTAAGAATAATTAATTTAAAATGATGATTAATTAAGGGTTTAATTAATTAAAGACAATTGATTAAAGGTTAATTTAATAATTAAAGGCTAATTATTTAAAAATAAGAGTTAATTATCTAATAAGATTGATTAATTTGTTAATCAAATTTGATTTAAAATCAATTAGTAAAGGTTAATTAATTCATTAATTAAGGTTGATAAATTAATAGTTAAAGGATAAATTAATTTATAAATTGAGATTAATTAACAAATAATTAAAGGGTAATTAAATCAACATAAACTGTAATTAATTAATGTTAATCAACCAGAATTAGTGATTAATCTGGTTTTAATTAATAAAATGATCAATTAACTTTATTTATGGATGATAATATTCTTTTGAATGCTGTGAATTATTTTGTCATATCTGCTGTGTGATGCTTTGTGATCTGAATTGTTTAATTCAAGCTGTGATGAATGTACTTTATTTATTTATAATGCATTCATATTTTCTATTTGTGATCCTATGTATATAGATAAGGATTATAGGATATACCGCTTATCGATATTGTTATGATTGAATCTGTGGTGTGATTGATGTTTTTGCACCATTGTGTAAAACCCCTGGACCACACTATACACACACTAATATGGATTGCACGTGGAAATGGGTTAAGTCACAGATTTTGAAATAGTTTTTAAAGGTTGAATTTTTGAATTCAAAATGGTTTGGAATTGGAATTGGAAGCTTTTTGAAAAATTAGTTTAAAAAAAAAAGTTATTTTATAACTTGATAAAGTTTTGAAATTTAAACAATTTGATTTGAATTTGAATTCAATATTTGAAATTGAATTCTACGATTTGGAAATTATGGGTTAAAAAGATTATATAAGTTATAAAGGTGTTATATGGGTTTTTAACCTTTTAAAATTATTGTTTTGGAAATTTAAATCCAAAACCAAGTTTTATACTTGAATGGCTTTAACTCATATAAAGGTAATCAGCTTTAACTTATGTGAAAGATTATTAAACCTTGTTTAGAAATCTAAGAGGATTTAAATAGTATAACTTTCATATAATGGATTTGGATTAGAAATGGTTTGAAAGTTATTAATTAAATCTTTAAATTAAAGATTTGGGTAAATTAATCAAATTTGAAATGAAATTGTTTTGAAAAGCCATGGATGAACCTTTGTGGAAAATTGGTAAATTTTGTGAAATGAATCTTTTTGTTTAAAAGATTTAAAATGGTAATTTGTTAAACCATTTGAAAAGGAAGGTTTACGATAATAAGTTGTGACTTAACTGAAATCCCATATCCATATGTTTTAATAATTGCTCTCATTATTCGGTTTAGCCGGGAGAGGACCTTTGTGTCATATAACCCATTCTGAATAATGATACGTCGTTATGGATAGCATATGAAGACCGGTGGTGAAGACCGGGTATTTTCGAGAATGAAAGGATAACCCGTCGATTGTCTCTGCACTGAGTCGCGCCGGTATAGAGATTTCCTAAGTGATGGGAAGTCCGATCGGGATTGTGAATACCCGGATTTGCAAGGGCTTCTCCGGAAGTGCCTTAGGTTCTGTTCGAGCCCGGAACAGACTTGTATGGTCGTGTGTCTGACACTACACTTTGAGATATAAAGCCGATTTCTTTCAAATACACATCTGTTGGTGGCGGAGAATTTATTGTCTTAGCTTAACACCCTTCTCTGAGACATACGAGCTCAGAGGTTATGTAGTTGAAGGTTATCAGCGATATACTCCCAATTTGGTAGTGTGGCATGCTAAGTGCTGCTGTGTGTTGATGATCATTTGTTGATCAAAGCATGGCTTTGTGAAAAGCGTAGCTTTGTGGACGAAACCTCATCGAGCCTCACAAACCGAAAATGGTCGAAACAGGAAAGATGCGGCAAGGTTTCAGGGGTAGCTCCCCTAGGGTATGACCATTCCTTCTGGAAAAGGGTAGTATCATGGTATGGAGCCCAGATACTTACTCATGTGGACACTGTAGTATATTTATTACTGTGTGATGTTGTTCGAGGGCCCTCGGATAAAGGTCCCAAAGGGCCGGGGGTGGCATATCTTAGGTTTTATTCCCCGGGAAAGGGGTAGCCGGCCTTGTTTGGCAGAGTGCCGGGTAGGTTCTCGGGGCGTCCCTCCAGAGGCATTCCCATGTGGCAATAGGAAGTTCCTTAGCCTGACCATTTGTTGGAAATCCATTCATCCAATACGCGCCTTTTACGGTTTTAGTTGTAGAACCTGCCATTTAACATGGCAGCTATAGTAGGCATAGTATAATGGTACCTATGCTGGCTAGGATTTATAGTATACTTTCGAAATGCTTTTCCACTATGTACTAGTAATAATATCAAAAAGGATTTTTGCGTAGTAAGCATGTTTGACTATCATGAGGAGAAATCTCCCCCATGTGTGCGTTTGCATTGTGTGTGTGTGCCGGGAGGCCTTATGGTAGTTTCATTTTTCCAAAAGCATTGCGGATTTAAACTTTAAAAGCTTTGTTTGTTTTAAAAGATAAAATTGTTTTGTTTGCTCACACCAGTCCCATGACTGACCTGGAGTTTATTGTTCCTTTCCAAAACTCTGTGTGCCCACTATTTTCCACACGGGCAGTTCTAGAGTTGGATTTTCAGATAGTCGAATTATAGGAATCGATTCGTTAGCCTTCGAAGCTCTTTTGGATTTATGGATCGCTTTTGCTACACTTCAGCATCACACCTGTCTTGCTCTCTTAGTGAATGTGATAGGGGGTTCTCGCTTCGCGGTTTGGTGGCGAAAGGGAGACTCTTACCCCTACATGTCCTCTCTTAGTGAATAGTGGTTGGTTAGGCGTAAACCGAGACAGTCGAAAGGCTGGCCGTAAAAGCAAGGTCTGGGGTACCATTGTTATGCCACGGTGGGGCTGGGATGGTTGCAAAGCCTACCGGTCGCCATTGCCTCGTGCCGTTATAAGTGGTATCAGAGCGAAAGGTTAAAACTTTGGCTCAGGAGTTTAACACATTAAGTAGCTCATTAGAGATAGGGTGAAGTATACCCTAGAATGAGTAATCCCTAAGATATCCTTCGAATGCCTGAGTAAATTCTCTTACTATCCACTGATAGTAAGTATGAGTGCAAGAGGAGGACGAGATAGGGGACAGGGAGATACCATTAAATGTTCAATGCCCTGCAACAACGGAAATATCTTCTCTATCAATCTCCTTTGATCTGATTCCAACTTCTTTGATGTCTTCGTGGCAGCTCGAGGAAGAAGCTTCGATGTGATGGTGGCCTTACGAATCGTGTAGATAAGTCTCTATTTCGTATTCTCTTCGTCAAATTTCTATCAGCTTTTCGTTTTAACTTTAACGAAATTTAAATTTAAATTGAAATAAATTGGTTAACTAAAATATAAAGTTAAATAAATTATATCGATAAAACGATTTCGATTAAAACCAAATTTGAAATTCTATTGTAATTTCTTGTGTATATCAAAGTCCGAAGTGGGACAAGATATATGCTTTGGGGTATTCCGAGTTAAATCTTGAATCCATATCTAGTGTTGGAGAGTTGGGTAAGATTAAATCCGTCTATCTATCGTTGGGTCCGATATATTCTACGAACGATTAGTTATCCCTTCGAACTAATCAATGCCCTTGCATATCGTAGACCGGTGACCCGAGTGTCTTGTAAAATAATTATATGAGTTTGTTCTCATATCTATTAGTGATATTCTGATTTGGTAAGCCAAATACAGAATATATCATCGGCTTGATTTGGGAGTCGATTCTCTATCTTTATGTATCTATCCATTCTATGTTGTCTCATTGGCAAATTTCGGGGACGAAATTTTTTTAAAGGGAGGAAATCTGTAACATTCCTGAAAATTTACCAAGTTAATTTGGTAATTAATTTTTGAAGGTAAATTGCTAATTTATTAATGAATTAATTGGATAATTTCTAGAATAAATAAAAAATTTAGATTTTAAAGTAGAATTGGTTTAAGATTTAGGAACAAGTATTTTATAAACAAATATTGAATTTAAAAATAAGATGTATAAAATATATGTATATGATATGTGAGCTAAATTAAAAGATTTAGAAACAAAATCTTTAAAATAATTTAAACTAAGGAGTTAAATATGATTTGTATATTAAACATTAAAAATAGAATTCATAAATCAATAAAATATGATTTGTACAATGACTTGAGTTTAAAATTTAGAAAAATAAGAATGAACATGAAATATTTACCTTTTGGAATTTAATAAATGTATTTTAAATAAAATTGATGTAATAAAATAAGTTTACAAAAGTATCATAAACTAAGAAATGTATATTTATGTGTGATTTATTTGTTGAGTGTACAAATTGTTTTAAATTCGTTTCTTTTTAAAAAAAATTATAAAAGTAAAATAAATACAAATGTTTGTATTTCAAGTTTAAGATTGAAATTAAAATTTAAAATGAGTGTTTTAAAAAATGAGTAGCATTTAGAAATTATTAAGATATAATAGATGTATACATATAAATATTGATTAAATTCTTTTAACATTGAACATATACATATATATATATACACAAATGAATAAACAAATACATTTATTTACAAAGTATATATGATACAAAATAATAATAAATAAAGTTTATAAATTTATTTTGTCTTGTAAAAATCACCCATGTGAGCATACATGCACATGTGAGATGGAGTAGAGTAAGATAATCAACAAAATCTAAAGTTTATGATATGTATATACAAATGGCATCATTATATTTATAAAATAATCAAATTTAAAATTACAAAAAAGGAAAGAAATAATTATATTCAGCTATGAAACAAATAAAAAGAAGACAAAAGATAATCAATGTAAATCATCTCAGCCCCAAAACTTCCCTATCTTTTCTTGGTTACTGCAAGATTTCGAAAATCAGTAGGAAAAGAAAATTTTTAACAAGTGGCAAAGATGTTCTCTCTTGAAATGATAATGTAAATAAATAAATAAAAAATCAAAATGTGTAAAATAGGCTGTTCATTTTAGTTCAAAAGGTTTCTTTCAGTTTTTAAAACTTCAAACTTGAGGAACAAATCAGACGTAAACTCTGAAACCAAAGCATTTTAGTTCAAAACAAATCAAATGCAAGCAAAACTGAAGATCTTTTAAAGCATTTCAATCTGGAAATAAAATTAGGCAGTGAATTCAAGAAGTAAGCTCTGTTCAAACCTCTCAGGTAAGTTTTTAAAACTTTATAGTTAATAAAATTATGATTTTTAATAAAAAAACAGTTTTTTTAACACAAACAAAATTTTAAAACTGCAGAGTGTAAGCTTCAGGTTTGGCAGTGATTTCTGAAGCAAAGCAAGTAATCTTCTTTTTGAAACTTGAAACTTGGAATCAAAATCTTTAATGAAGGAAGGATGTAATATAATGATAATCAATCATTTGCAGGGAATCAAGACCCAAGGAATTAACTTGTTACTGGATTTCAAGTTGCAGAAGAAAAAAAAGTGTTTCTCTGTATATAAAATCCTACTGTAAGTAAATTTAGGAAAATATTGTTATTAATGATTAAGCAATTAAACATAACAAGGGATAAACAAAGATCTGTAACCATCAATTGCAGATCCAAAGTTAAAAGAATTAAAGTAGAAGAAAAAAAGGGGTTGCAGGCCTTCACATTTGTTTGAAAAAAAAACTGTCAGGGAATATTTCTATCTGCTGGAAAAAAGGGTGAGCAAACCACTTTTCTTTACTCTTTAAGTTGATATATATGATCTGCTTGTGGTGTTCCTTGGTGTTTTCTGTGTATTATGCTTGCATGCCTATATATGAATGATGCCAGTTCAAAAGGTCAGAGAAACTCAGTTTTTAAACCTCTGTGAACATCCTATACCCTGAAGAAAAAAAATTACAAGCTTAAAACAATTGTTTGAAAAATCTGATGCATTGCTATAATTCTTATGATGCTTGAATGTTTGTTTAGGTATGGAATTGAAGTATATATGTGAATATGTGTTTATGCATATAAATGTCACTGTGTATATTAAGTTACCTCTCTGTTGTGAAATAAACAGCAGAATTCTCTACAAAAAAATTCAAATCTAAAAATCCATGCTGTTTTAAATCTTAACCTTTAAAGCGAAATTGTTAAGGATACTTAAATTCGAATTTTAAAATTATTTCTAGATAAAAACTGCTGATGAAAATTCCAGGAAAAGAAAATGTCTGTGATGACCAACCTAAAGTAGAGAAATCAAGTAATTTAATTTTGGTTTTTGATTATATGAACAAATCTGCATTTCAGAATTATGATTTTTGATAATTAGTTTAGAATTTTAAGGTTGATATTTGATGAGGAAAACCAAGTTGAACTGAAAATGGATTTCTTGCAAACTGCGGCGATCACGTGAGCTAGGGGAGTCGTGGTTGCTACTGGAGGCAGATTGTCGATGCACGGTCTCAGGAAAAATGGCCGGAGGGGTTCTCGAGGTAGGTGGTGGCCGGACGACATAGAATTAGGGTTTAATGTTGTGTTTAGTCGACGGCAATCGCTAGTCAAATGCATGGCCAATGGAGGTTTTTGGGCGATCGCATATGGGGGAATTGAAAGGGGGAGGTGCGAAGCAACTTGGGGTGTGACGGCATGGGTTCTGGCAACCGGAATTGTCGGCGGTGGCATTTTTGGTGATTGTGTTTTTTTCTGTGGGTTGCTCGATCGCACGTTTTCTGATTTAGGGCCGAACGCGTCGAATTGGATGGCCGTAGTGATTGCGTGGGTCATCTGTGACTTGTGGGTGGTGTTGGTGACGACTAGGCTGTAGTTGATTGCAGTACACGTGCACGGCTCGTATGTGTGCACCGGGGTCTTGAGGAAGTATTGGGGAAGACGAAGTTTTTCTAGGGGCGACTCGAAGCGTTGCACGTAATGACTCGAAGCACGGGGTAGCGAAGGGGACTCGAAGTAGAACTCGAGTAAAGTGGAAAATGGCTCGAGTAGAGCAGTGAGTTTGCTGGGTAGAACGAGTTTTTGGGGTACGTGTTGTAATACGAAAACAGTTTGAGCTTTAAAGAAGAATCAAGCTTTTTTAAAATAAATTTTGGTTAAATTAGAAGTTATCCAAGTTTTTAAATAAAACGCTAAGAAGGTTTTAAATTAAAATTGTCTTAATTAACCAAGTTTTAATATGATTGAAAGATATACATAAACTTTTATTTTGAAAGCTTAATTCAATAATATTAAGGATTGGTAAAAATAAAAAATGCTGTAAATGTTAGTTAAATTTTAAAAGTTTAAATTAAATTTGTTTGTTAAACGAAATTTATTACTTGAAGTTAACGACTTAATAAAAGTGATTAAGATAAATTAACTAATAAATTTAAATTGATTTATAAAGAAAATAATTAAACGATAACTAAGTAGTTTAGATTAATTAAATTAAGGAAATTAATTACCTAATCAAAAAGGAATTAACTATAACCAAGTGATTAAGATAAATTGTTGATTAAGGATAATCATTTATTAATTAAGAATAATTAATTTAAAATGATGATTAATTAAGGGTTTAATTAATTAAAGACAATTAATTAAAGGTTAATTTAATAATTAAAGGCTAATTATTTGAAAATAAGAGTTAATTATCTAATAAGATTGATTAATTTGTTAATCAAATTTGATTTAAAATCCATTAGTAAAGGTTAATTGATTCATTAGTTAAGGTTGATAAATTAATAGTTAAAGGATAAATTAATTTATAAATTGAGATTAATTAACAAATAATTAAAGGGTAATTAAATCAATATAAACTGTAATTAATTAATGTTAATCAACCAGAATTAGTGATTAATCTGGTTTTAATTAATCAAATGATCAATTAACTTTATTTATGGATGATAATATTCTTTTGTATGCTGTGAATTATTTTGTCATATCTGCTGTGTGATGCTTTGTGATCTGAATTGTTTAATTCAAGCTGTGATGAATGTACTTTATTTATTTATAATGCATTCATATTTTCTATTTGTGATCCTATGTATATAGATAAGCGTTATAGGATATACCGCTTATCGATATTGTTATGATTGAATCTGTGGTGTGATTGATGTTTTTGCACCATTGTGTAAAACCCCTGGACCACACTATACACACGCTAATATGGATTGCACGTGGAAATGGGTTAAGTCACAGATTTTGAAATAGTTTTTAAAGGTTGAATTTTTGAATTCAAAATGGTTTGGAATTGGAATTGGAAGCTTTTTGAAAAATGAGTTTCAAAAAAAAAGTTATTTTATAACTTGATAAAGTTTTGATATTTAAACAATTTGATTTGAATTTGAATTCAATATTTGAAATTGAATTCTACGATTTGGAAATTATGGGTTAAAAAGATTATATAAGTTATAAAGGTGTTATATGGGTTTTTAACCTTTTAAAAGTATTGTTTTGGAAATTTAAATCCAAACCCTAGTTTTATACTTGAATGGCTTTAACTCATATAAAGGTAATCAGCTTTAACTTATGTGAAAGATTATTAAACCTTGTTTTGAAATCTAAGAGGATTTTAAATAGTATAACTTTCATATAAAGGATTTGGATTGAAAATGGTTTGAAAGTTATTAATTAAATGTTTAAATTAAAGATTTGGGTAAATTAATCAAATTTGAAGTGAAATTGTTTTGAAAAGCCATGGATGAACCTTTGTGGAAAATTGGTAAATTTTGTGAAATGAATCTTTTTGTTTAAAAAATTTAAAATGGTAATTTGTTAAACCATTTGAAAAGGAAGGTTTACGATAATAAGTTGTGACTTAACTGAAATCCCATATCCATATGTTTTTAAAATTGCGCTCGTTATTCGGTTTAGCCGGGAGAGGACCTTTGTGTCATATAACCCATTCTGAATAATGATACGTCGTTATGGATAGCATTTGAAGACCGGTGGTGAAGACCGAGTATTTTCGAGAATGAAAGGATAACCCGTCGATTGTCTTTGCACTGAGTCGCGCCGGTATAGAGATTTCCTATGTGATGGGAAGTCCGATCGGGATTGTGAATACTTGGATTTGCAAGGTCTTCTTCGGAAGTGCCTTCGGTTCTGTTCGAGCCCGGAACAGACTTGTATGGTCGTGTGTCTGACACTACACTTTGAGATATAAAGCCGATTTGTTTCAAATACACATCTGTTGGTGGCGGAGAATTTATTCTCTTAGCTTAACACCCTTCTCTGAGACGTACGAGCTCAGAGGTTATGTAGTTGAAGGTTATTAGCGATATACTCCCAATTTGGTAGTGTGGCATGCTAAGTGCTGCTGTGTGTTGATGATCATTTGTTGATCAAAGCATGGCTTTGAGAAAAGCGTAGCTTTGTGGACGAAACCTCATCGAGCCTCACAAACCGGAAATGGTCGAAACAGGAAAGATGCGGCAAGGTTTCAGGGGTAGCTCCCCTAGGGTATGACCATTCCTTCTGGAAAAGGGTAGTATCATGGTATGGAGCCCAAATACTTACTCATATGGACACTGTAGTATATTTATTACTGTGTGATGTTGTTGGAGGGCCCTCGGATAAAGGTCCCAAAGGACCGGGGGTGGCATATCTTAGGTTTTATTCCCCGGGAAGGGGGTAGCCGGCCTTGTTTGGCAGAGAACCAGGTAGGTTCTCGGGGCGTCCCTCCATAGGTGTTCCCATGTGGCAATAGGAAGTTCCTTAGCCTGACCATTTGTTGGAAATCCATTCATCCAATACGCGCGTTGTACGGTTTTAGTTGTAGAACCTGCCATTTAACATGGCAGCTATAGTAGGCATAGTATAATGGTACCTATGCTGGCTAGGATTTATAGTATACTTTCGAAATGTTTTTCCACTATGCACTAGTAATAATATCAAAAAGGATTTTTGCGTAGTAAGCATGTTTGACTATCATAAGGAGAAATCTCCCCCATGTGTGCGTTTGCATTGTGTGTGTGCCGGGAGGCCTTATGGTAGTTTCATTTTTCCAAAAGCATTGCGGATTAAAACTTTAAAAGCTTTGTTTGTTTTAAAAGATAAAATTGTTTTGTTTGCTCACACCAGTCCCATGACTGACCTGGAGTTTATTGTTCCTTTCCTAAACTCTGGGTGCCCACTATTTTCCACACGGGCAGTTCTAGAGTTGGATTTTCAGATAGTCGAATTATAGGAATCGATTCGTTAGCCTTCGAAGCTCTTTTGGATTTGTGGATCGCTTTTGCTACACTTTAGCATCACACCTGTCTTGCTCCCTTTGTGCAATGTGATGAGGGTTCGAGCTAGCTTTGGATTAAAGATGGAGTTCTTGGATTTGGCATTGAAGACATTATCTTTCCGCTGTTATTTCTTGTATCTCTGATAGTATTGTTATCCATTGTACCATTCTATTGTATTCTGTTGTATCAGATATTGTATTAAATGTTGTATATCAAATGTTCTATGCATATTTCTTCCGCTGTGTTGTACTTATTGTGTTATAAGCTCCGGTGAACCAGGTTCGACGTTTGGATCTGCGGCATTTGAATACGAGTGTCGTATTCGGTGCCGATTTTCGAAAGTCGAGCCAGGATCGTTACAATTATAGTATGGTTGATTTGAGTAATTAATTAGGATAAATATAATTAAGGTTAATGGATGAAGGATAATCGATTTGTGTTATTAATTTAAGGCAAATTACTTAAGGAATCTAAAGAGGAAATTAGGGAATGATAAATTAATAGATGTAATTAATTAATTAATCTTGAGTAAGCAGGGTTAAGGTGGTTAAGGTAATTAATTTAATTTATATTAAATTAATTAGAAACGGTATGGCTAATTAATCTTTCTTATTGATGATTAAAGTATATTGAATGTCCTGGATTATTTGATATCGCTGATATGTGGTTTAATATGCTATGTTTGGATTGAACTGTTCTAGCATGGATTGTCTATCAGTGATAAATTTTGGGTATGAATGGCATAGTTTAAAACTTAAACAGCTTGTTTCTAAGATGAAATTTGACTCGAAAAGACCGTGTATTTTCGGGTATTAGAAGATACCCGAAGCCACTTTGAATTTTTATAGATTGATATATGAAATCTATTGGCTGGAATGAAATGATTTAAGTGAATTGGACTATTTAATCCAAATTTTGGGTACAAGAAAATTTATGTGTGAAATAAGTGATGTCAACATTAAATTGTGAATTTGTAAATTTATTCGAGTTACCTCGGGTTATATAAGTTGTTTGCTTGGATATTTCATGTTAGTTGGGTTTACTCATGCTGGTTTCTAGCCTGACCCGGGTGTTACTTTGGTGTAATGCTCGGGTCGGACCGAGTATTACAGATTTTCAGGTAAGGACGTTCTGAAGCTCAGGAGGCGAACTGGATGGCAGGAACGTATAGAATATTTCTGCTGTATTATATTATTATATATCTAAGGTATGGTGATTGTGTATATCCAGTGTCTGTATATATGTGTAACTCTGATGTATTAAAATGTAATTGACAGATATAGTATTCTTTTGTAAACTGTTATTATTTATTATTATATTTTATCTACTACGAATGTGAGATGTTAATGTTTCTATTCTTCTTCTTCTTCTTCTATCTCTTACTTTTTTTTCATAACTATCTGGACTTTTCGGGATTGAAAATTTCGGGTCGTTATAGTTGGTATCAAAGCCAGGCTTAAGCGAGAACCTTGGCTCTGGTGGGGATCACTCATTAAATAGAGTCCGAAGTACTCTAGAATGAGTTGAGTATGTATGTATGTGTATGTGTATATATATATATAAATATATATATGAGAGCGTACTTGTTATTTTCTTGTATAAGGGTTTTAAATGGTTTTATATAAAAAATGTATTTTGATATATAGCAATATTTCCTTCTAATAAATATTAAGGTGATTGGATGTCAAATTAATGGAATTAATTAAGAAATAATACAAAATACAAAACAAATTGAAATATTGAGTTGGAATTAAATTAAGTAAAAACAGAAATATAACCAAATTAAAATTAAATTGATTCAAATGAAATTCTAGAAATTGAGCTTATAAATTATATTGTTTTAATTATTTTTTTATGAACAAAGTTAATTTGGTTTAAAAAGTTAAACCAACCTTTGAGAATTTAACTCGAATTTGTATAATTCGGGATAGTTTAAATTTAAGATTGAAATTGAATTAGTTCAAAATTGAATTTGGTTTGAATTAATTGGATTTGTGATTGGAGATGTATAAGTTTAAAAATTTAAATGGAAAATTGAACAGGATTAAATTCAAGCAAGAATTGACATGATTTGAAATTGAAGTGGATTCAATTTGAAACTAGTCCAAAATGATTGGAATAATTTGAAATTATAATAAAGTTAAACTGGATTAAAATCAAATGGAATTTGATTTAAAAAAGGAATCAAGATTGATTCAACTTGAATTGGGTTTAAATAAATTTCAATAGAAATTGAAGTTATTCAAGCTAGAATTGAGTCAATTAAATGGAAGTGGAAATTTAAGTTGAATTGTTGGGGAAGTGAATAGTTTGACTCTGGACTATTTTCAATATAAATTGTTTTTATATAAACTTATTTTTCTAAGCTATTTAATATATACAACCTTTCTTCCTTAAAGCCAAATTATTTTATACTTGTTTTACAATTATTTTTGGAGCTATTTAACCATTTTTCAACTGTTTTCTAAACTAATTACTATTTTTCAGCTATGTTACAAATTAATTACTATTTTACAACTATTTTGCAATTATCTAAATTTTTTGAAACTATTTGACTATTTTCCAACTATTTTACAATTATTTAACTATTTTATAGCTATTTTGCAAACTAATAATTATTTTTCAACTACTTGTCTATTTTTAAAATTCTCAAGCTATTTTCTAAATATAAAGTGGTCGGAGTTCAAACTGTTATTTATTAAATACCCAATTGAGATAAGGATTTAAGATATGATCCAAATGAGAATTAAGGCAATTTAAAATATGTGAATGGGAATTAAAGGAAATATAAATAGAAAGGAAATTGATTTGGAAGATAATCATTGGAAATAAATACGTAGGATGTACGTATACTATTCTATTCGCATAGTGATTTGATCCAAATTCGAGCACAGAATTTCGAGATAGTTATATCGATCCGAGAGGGATTTTTCACTCGATTTTCAACGGCGAACCTGGATATGGATTGTTGATTGGTTCTGGATATTCTCTATCATAGTTATGGCTATGCAAGGAGAATGACGGTTTCTAATCAAGAAAGCAGGTCTGTGTCCGCACTAGGAAGTCGGGTGGACGATACTAGTTCGGAAGTGAAATTGTGTGATCGAGCAAGCGATCAGATTGTTATAGCCTATAGATGAATAGTGTACATCATACAGTTTTGAGTGAAATTGATATTGGAAA
Organism: Allium cepa; assembly: GCA_030765085.1. Taxonomy (NCBI): domain Eukaryota; kingdom Viridiplantae; phylum Streptophyta; class Magnoliopsida; order Asparagales; family Amaryllidaceae; genus Allium; species Allium cepa. Next base: position 378,702,029 of record CM060931.1, read on the forward strand.
AAGTAATTAAATTTGAATATTAGGTTTTGAATAAACAAAGTTATATATCTTTGTTATATGTAAGATGAAACTCCCCTTATTGAATCTATTGCTGGAAGAAAAGGTTTTTTGAAAGTATTTGAAGTATAAAAAGGTATTTTATACAAGTTTCAAATGATCTAAAGTTTTAAAAATTATATATATCTATATATATTTAAAGAATCTTATGAGGATTTTGGAAAAAGGTTTTGGGAACCTTTGGATTTGGAAAGGCTTTTGATTTTTGGGTAAAATCAATATTGAAATTTGGAAAGCCTAGTTTGAGAATTATCGATTTTGGGATAATCGATTTTGTGTAAAGGAGCTTTGTATAAGATCAACTAGGTGTATGATTTGAAAGATACTATATGTGTACAGTATAAAGTGTTCTGATGATGGCACTGGGAAAAAAGGTGCTTCCTTGAAATGAACTTCTCAGGAGTGCCACCGGGTGGTGCTGCCTTGAGCCCCAAGGGGGGGTTCTAAAGTTGATCCTGTGAGGAGTCCGGACAAAACTAGTTCCTAAGAATCATGAGTAGTGTGTACCATAGCGAAAGTCGTGTATGCCACTGAGAGCCAACAGTTACATGGACTTTTGCTGCGTTGACAATGTAACCTAGGATGTAACTGCGACCTATGGTAACATAGCGAAAATCGTGTGTGCCGTTGAGTGCCAACAGTCTGCATTTGATTTTATATCGGTAGACTACGACCTATGTAGGAGTGGAGAAGTTTCATTTTGACAGCGAAAATCGTGTGTGACGTTGAGAGCCAACGGTTACATGGACTTTTGCTGTGATGACAACGTAGCCTAGGAATGTAACTGCGATCTGTTGTGGGTTTCATGGCGTAATCGAGGGGCACGGAGCGCCTACAGTTACATGGAATTTTGCTGCGATGGCAACGTAACCCAGGATGTAATTGCGACCATGATGGTGGTGATGATTTCCAGAGCATTCTCACAAAGATATTTCCTCTATTTTCGAAAACTGTTTTCGATATTTTCAATAAAATTATTTTCCAAGTATTTTCACTGGATGTTGAAAACGGGTTTACCAAGTACTTATAGATTTTCAGTCCTACGCCTGATCAACGTATGACTGAATTTCTGTGAGAACAAGGATGGACTGGTTGAGACATCGAGTTATAAGAAGTATTTTTATTAGAGGCTATTTTAATAGTATTAGGTGGATTTAAAAGCATTTCTAAAATTTTAAAATAAAAGTGTTGGACTTTTGGGAAAATAAAAGGAAAAATCCAAACTTGAATTATAAAATAAAATTTTGAATTCAGGGAAAATTTAATAAAGTGATTTTTTTTGTAAAATCGAATATTGATTTAAAAGTTGGAAGTAAGCTAATAAATAATTATTTGATAGAGTAGGTTAATAAAATTTAACTCGATTAAATAAAATGGACTGTAAGTAATAATGGAGTTTGGAAATGAATTCGAATTGTAAATAAAATTCGACTTGGATTTGATAATGAATTAAATAAGTGGAGATGTTGAAAAAAAAATAGAGTTGGATCGAAATAATGAAGGTTTGAATTACAAATAAAATTCAAGTGTAATATAAATAATATCTAATGAAGTGAATTATAATAGACATGGTTTGTATTGCAAACAAAACCCAAGTGAATAGAAATAAATTGAGAATGGCTTTATATAAATAAAATAAATTCGAAAATGAATTAAGTAAGTGAATTAAAAATTTAAATATGGGGTGGATAAATGGGTTAATCGAATTAAAATAAAATAAAATAAATGGATGAAGTCTGCTTGAATAAAAATTAAATCAAAGTTTTAGTTGGTATTGGGTTATTAGAATGGAAGGTTATTAAATAAAAGTTTAGGTTAAATTTATTTTTGGGAAATGGATACTAATATAAGCATCGAATGTTGTAAAGCTCAATGAAATAGTTTTAAATGAATCCAATGCGAAGATGGAATGAAATGTAATGAATGGTGGATGAATAAATTAGAAATGAAGCGGAATTAAATACATGATGAGTTGAAATTAATTTGACGTAGTTATAAATTAAAATAGATACTCCATTAAGCGAGTATCATCGAAATTGCATAAAAATAGTTGTCGTTTGGCGTAAACAAAAGTAATTAAAATTATATTTGTTGAGAGAAGTTAAATAAAATTGATTTTGAATCATTTGAAGTGAATATGAGCATGTTTGGATTAAAAATCAATTGAATGTAAGAAATTGAGTTGCAAACCATTAAAATTGAAGGAAATGGTATATAAATTGGTTGAAAGCAATTGATTTAGTTTTGAAAACATATAAATTGCTTGTAGAAGTTATTTTGAATGCATTTCTTTTAGAATTGAAGTGTTATAGTTGTTTAAGTAAGAGAAATGTTATAAATTTCATATATATATAGTGTTTATATGTGTAAATTGAGTAAGTATAGGTACCTGAAGGCCGTTTGGGTGGATTTGGATTGTGCTAATTGCTTAAATAATAAGCCGCTTGCTTAAATATGCTAAATCAAGGTACACCTACGCAGTAAAAATATGAAATATGAACTATTTTTGCTTTTTTTGACCGTGTGGATCGATGTATATACATTTATATCTCTTGTCAAATTGCAAAAGCTCCTCCGTAAAAAGGAGACTTTGCCGAAAATTTTAGGAGTTAGAAAATTTTTGAAAGTTTTTATGAAAATTTTTGTTAACGACAAAATGATTTCAAATTGGAAATTAAGTACATTAGTAGATGAAACTAATATGAATCGGCTATAAATGAAAGATAAAATTCAATATTCAAAATTTAAAATAAATTGAATTCATATGAAAACGGGAGAAAACTTATTTGAATAGAAGTAGATGTGAAAACTTCTGTAAGGAAATGTATGAAATGATTTGAAAGGTTACGATTGAATATGGTTGCTAAGTAAGATATGCAGGTATTAAAGGGAAAAGAAAATTGGATTTGATTCCAAAAGATAAATTTGAATTGCTGACAAAAAGGTATGTATTTAAATTTCTGTATGAAATTGGATTGGGTTTTGATCTAGTCACTTGGCTTTCTGTTTTCTTTTTGGAATTTGAGAGCCCGTAGAGGCCTTTTGTAGTTGTATCGAGCTAGTCGCGCAAAGGAGACGCTGGAAATTTTTTTCTGAAATTTAGCGAGTTAGAAAAATTTTGAGAAAATTTTGATAATTCAAAACTTGATTTTAAATTTGAAATTTATATGATTGAGCAAAAGGGTATTGTTCGAAAACTATAGAAGGTTTTGGGAAGTTGGTTGAGCTGATAGTGGGTCATTACTAAAAGATAGTTGGTAGGATATTGAATTGTGGGTTTTGGGGGAAAAGTAAACATGCTTTGGACCATTCTTCCTAACTAGTAATTTCGGGGACGAAATTCTTTTAAGGAGGGAGGAATGTAGTGATCCTGAGTTTCTAACAACTTAAATTTGAATAGATAATTGATTTTAAAATATTTAAAAGTTAATTTTAACTTGAACTCTAGATATCAATATTTACTTGATAACTAAATCATTGAATTATATAGTTTAAATATTGAATTTGATAATTGAAATTGGGTAAATTGTTGAATCTGAAGATTTCTAAGCCCATTTAAAATAATTTGAAGGTTTATAAAATTTATAATGATGATAATGAAAATAATAAAATGGTTGAAATTTAATTTAAAGGTGGTTTGTTCAATTTTAATAATCTATCGTTTAAATCGATATTTAAAAATTGCCTTTCGAGGCACAGCCTCGGAGTTCGACGAAACTTGCTCCTTTAGATCCGTAATAGTTAGTTATTATCGGATTCCAATTTTCGTAGCAATCGAAGTTGTCATTTGACCTTGGCAGCTCAAAACGCTTAGAACTATTTTAATCGATTTAATTTAAAATTGATCGTTTATTTCCGTAACTCGCGCAAATGATCGAGTTAGCCTTCGAAACGTGTTCCATTGTGTTCGGGATGTGGGTAAAACCTTATAATCGCCTAGCGGCATTCCTTAAGAGGAGTTCAAAATTTTAATTGGCGATTAACAAGACATTTTGAAGTTTTATAATATAATTAAATTTAAAGTAAATTAGCAAGATATTTTCATTTACCACGCGTATTCAGGAAGCCATCGCCAACCCTATATTTCATATTCGGCCCCCTCTTTATTCTCGAAGCAGACCGAATTCATCTAAAAAGAAGAAGAAGAAAATGGAAGCTTGGATTTCGAATTCATGGCAAACCCCTCTTCATTTTCGTCTTCCTCAACTTGAGCCGATCGAAAGATAGGGTCTTTCCCAAAATCAAAAATCAATAATCGAACACTCCCTTCAATTTAGAAGCCGAGCCCCTTTCTCTCCTCTCCTCTTCGTATTCTTACATGTGGATATTAATGGAGACCTTCCTGTTCAAATCAGGCGAATGATGCTCAAATCACTGGCACGTCTCCGTCTCCTCATTCTTCCGTTCTAATTGAATCAAAGAAAATTTTCGCGACAGTCTCATTATTTTGCTAGAACTGGAGCACGGCGAAGGAAGGGAGACAAGGGGAGGGTCGCGACTAGATACGGCAGAGCGCGTTCGGTTTTGGGGTGCAAGTTGAGCTAGGGCAAGGGGTTGCTCGATGCTGCTTGTGGGTTTGGTGAAGTTTCAAAGGTATTGGTATTTGGTTCAGTGGAGTTTGGCTACGATTTTGGAGGCTTGCGGTGGTGATCTAGCAGGTGAGTTTTCTCAAATTGTCTTGAGTCAAATATGAGAATATTCTCAAGGTTTAAAATTCAGCAATATTAAGTTTAAAACTAACTTCTTAAACCCTTCCTTTGATAACGATGTTGTTTAATATTTATTAATCTAAGTTGTATGTTTCATTTAAACTAAGCAGGTAGATTCTTAAGTCAAATTCGAAATTTAATCAATAGTGTGCTTAAGGAGAAATTAAGGAAATAAAATGTTTATCTTAAATTAGACTTAAAGATCTTCGATTAAATTATAGATTAAGGGTAATCAAATCCCAGGTTTATAAAATAAGATTTTAAAGTGATATAATTAAGAAATTAATTTATTTATTTGACTTAACTTTTAACTAATTTAGGTTTGAGTGATTAAGATTATTTAATTAATCAGTTCAGTAATTAAAGTGAAACTAATTAATTTATGGTTGAGAAATAATTAATTATTGATTAAGGGTTATAAATTAATTAATTTTAGACTAATTAATTTATAGATAGAGATAAATTAATATAAGTAACTAGAGAATTCGTTACTTAAATGATAATCACTTAATGTAAGTAATTAAAGGATTAACTCATTCAGGTTTAAAATAAATCTAGTTAGTTATTAAAGGATAAAATTAATAATTAAAGGTTAAATAAAAATAATAACAATGGTAAATTACTTGATAAAAATAATTAAAGGTAAATTACTTAATAAAGTAATTAAGAACTAATGAGTGACAAATTAAAGGATAATTAATCAATGTAAGTGATTATAATATGGTTGATTTGAGTAATTAATTAGGATAAATATAATTAAGGTTAATGGATGAAGGATAATGGATTTGTGTTATTAATTTAAGGCAAATTACTTAAGGAATCTAAAGAGGAAATTAGGGAATGATAAATTAATATATGTAATTAATTAATTAATCTTGGGTAAGCAGGGTTAAGGTGGTTAAGGTAATCAATTTAATTTATATTAAATTAATTAGAAATGGAATGACTAGTTAATCTTGCTTATTGATGATTAAAGTATATTGAATGTCCTCGATTATTTGATATCGTTGATATGTGGTTTAATATGCTATGTTTGGATTGAACTGTTCTAGCATGGATTCTCTATCAGTGATAAATTTTGGGTATGAATAAAATAGTTTAAAACTTAAACAGCTTGTTTCTAAGATGGAATTGGACTCGAAAAGACCGGGGATCGGGTATTAGAAGATACCCGAAACCACTTCGAATTTTTATAGATTGATATGTGAAATCTATTCGCTGGTGAAATGATTTAAGTGAATTGGACTATTTAATCCAAGTTTTGGGTACTAGAAAATTTATGTGTGAAATAAGTGATGTCAACATCAAATTGTGAATTTGTAAATTTATTCGAGTAACCCCGGGTTATATAAGTTGTTTGCTTGGATATTCCATGTTAGTTGGGTTTACTCACGCTGGTTTCCAGCTTGAACCGGGTGTTACTTTGGTGTAATGCTCGGGTCAGAATGAGTATTACAGATTTTTAGGTAAGGACGTTCTGGAGCTCAGGAGGCGAACTGAATGGCAGGAACGTATAGAATATTTCCGCTGTATCATATTATTGTATATCTGAGGTATGGTGATTGTGTATATCCAGTGTCTGTATATATGTATAACTCTGATGTATTAAAATGTAATTGGAAGATATAGTATTCTTTTGTAAACTGTTATTATTTATTATTATACTTTATCCACTGCGAATGTTAGATGTTGATGTTTATGTTCTTCTTCTTCTTCTATCTCTTTCTTCTTTTTCATAACTATCTGGAATTTTCGAGATCGAAAATTTCGGATCGTTACAATTACCATGACGTTCTTTGAATCGTTGATAATGAAATCCATCTAGGTTTTGGACATTTGCTATTCTTTTATCGAATCGCTTTTCCAGGTGGTGAAATATTTATTGATTGCTTTGGCACTTGGCTAATTTTCAATAATATAAATCCAGTGCCATCTCCCATCAATTGATATATATGTTAATCCGATTCGGCGAGGCTAGCACCTATCTAGCCTAGCCCCCAACTTGAAGGTTTCGGCTTTGACTTCGATTTCAAAAACTGAACTTTCAAGTCATTCACGTTCACATTTATATACATGTTTTTTCCGTCGTCTCCCGGACGTGTTCGAGCACTTACGAGTCATTGCCAATTTCTATAGTATTTTGTATGTTTATGCTCATAGCCAAACCTCTATAACCATTTTTTATAAATTTCACTATCACCATTTATTTCTATTTTATTTTTTATTTACATTATTCAAATTATTTTTTTAAAAGCCTTCATAGGGGTTGGCATATATGTATGATGATCCCTTTTTTGAGTCCATGCTAGGAGGGATCAGCGAGCTTCTGTGCCGAACCCACTTCCCACAATTGATTCTCAACGTTTTGGGCTGAACCCTTGCCTCTATATATATAAACCACCCATCCCTTCCATTCTTACTTCTCATATTTTCTTGTCTTTTTCCTAAAGTACTGAACCCTTGCCTTTAATTCACGACCCCAAACATAAATGTACTTCTACTCAAACTTACTTCTTCTAATCTTCCATCTCTTCCGTAAATTTGCTTCGTCTTCCCTTCCGATTCAAATATCTCCAAACACTCGCCTCCATCTTAATTCGAACATTCATATATGTAAGATTTTGAAATACAACCATTAATTATACGATAAAAATTTTGAGTTCTAAGTTGTTGGTTATTGTGATGGCTTTCGGGGCTGTAATGACAGGCGGTCTGGGAGAGATGAGTCATTAGTGGACCAAGGTTCGACAGAATAAGTTTGGAGAAGAAAGAGGGGAGGAAGTGAAAAGAAGAAGGTTCGGTTAGGATTCATGGCAAGATGTGTTTATGCCGACCCCTCCTTTTAGACAAGATTACCATCCTCCCTCAAGAGAAATGATGACCGCTATGCGTGGCGTTTCGAGCATTCATGAGGTATCGCCTTGGGATTTTTATGGAAGGAAGGTTGAGAATAGAGGAATGAAGAGGTCTGCATATGAGACTATTGCATAAGCAGGATAGGTTGAGTAGGGATTAGTGAAATTGGTGAAGTTGAAGGGTGGGGCTGGAGTATGGAGGGATAAGTCATATTGGATTAGGAAGGAAGAAATCAGTGTTAGTGAGCATTGGTGAGGGATCAGTGGGGAATGTTTTGATGAGGGGTCGGTCGTGGTGGTGGAATAGGGATCGGCATTGACTAGAATTGAACTATTTTGACTTAGGCACAATTAAGTGAACTCTACCTTAATGGGCATGAAGTTATCAGTATTGAAGCCATGGGACAAGGATCAGTATAAATACTTGGATCAACATAAAATTAAGGACTAGCTCTTTGAACTTATAAACTAATCTAACCTGACTTGTTCGAATAGTCACCATTAATTTACCTCAATGAGCTTGGACATATGATGATGATAAAAAATAAAACATGCATATTCACTACCAAACTTGAGATGAACAATTGAGTCCTTGGAACTTTTAATATAGAATAAAAACTTCCATTTGAACTTAAATGACAAACTTCACACTCTAATATGCTGATAATCTATCCCAAAACTTTCATAACCGTTTAATCTTTTTTCCAGTTGAGACGGTCTGCGATGACGGCTACTCTTATCAAAATTCGTAGTCTCGTCGTTTTACTTTATTTTTTTACTTTTAAACTGTTTATATCTATTATACACTACACTACACTGCACTAGCTCACACTTAGAAAGGGGAAAGATGTTAACTTTTCAAACCTCGATTATCTACTGAGTATACCTAATATGGATTTCGGACGCTCAGAGCGTTTAGCTAGTATCTCTTTAAATCCGATGATGTAACATATCGATTCTGAAGCAAAATAAATTTCTGCAACTATATTCGGCGAGCTTTCTACCAGCCATCAAGCAGAATATATGGAAGTTTCTAGCACACCAGTCGACCTTTTCTTTGATTTTCTAGTCGTCCCAGTGGAGGGTATAAGTCCCGCACCTGATGCAGTAGAGGGTGTTATTCTTCTAAATAACCTAGTAGACTCACATGCCTCTTGAAATAGTGAGGCTTCCCTTTGTCGGCTATGTTCTATTCATGGAATTCCATTCGTAGACGTCTTGGTCCCTACAATAAATGACAGGCCACACTTTCCTCCAATGGGGTACATAACATGTAATAAATTTATGTGCTAGGCCGGATGCGTACCGGCCTTTGACTCGTTTATTCGAGAGATGATGAGATACCTTGGATTAGCTCCCACTCAAATCAATCCAAATAGTTACGCTTTTATACATGGAACGTTCTTACTATTAATGAGCATTCTATTTTCATCCGCCAACTTTAGAAGACATAAGATTCATTTACAACTTCAAACGACGATCAGGATGTTTTTCTTGAACCTTCGCTGAATTGCCAAGTCTTGACAGACACTTGGAATAAACTTTCTTTGTTTAAGCACAAGTGGTTTCATGTACGATGTCTGCTTGGATTTGCGAGACGATGGTTGGAAGGAAGTAAGTATTAATTTTATTTCATTCTCAATTCAATCCAAGACATAACTTTTCCTTTGAATCTGCTAACATTTAGGATTCTTTCAGGTGTCCGCCCATGTCCTAAAGGCGTCGATTTTTCTAGAGCTATTGCCTCCATATGCGTTACCCTTGTCGAAGATAGGGACATCAACATGTAATGATGAGTTACTATCTTTATTCGGTCTATTGGAGGAAGGCCATAGTATCGGGCTCCCCGAAAGTGCAGCACTGTCGAGGAAAGTCACTGAGCAAAGAAGTGATACTATCAATCCCGTCATGCCCCCAGCCGAGGGGACTCAGGATGACAACAAAGAGGATGAGATTAGGTATTCCGGCCCAATAAATCTGGTGACATTGATGCATGCCCAGGGAAGATGCTATGGTGGAACCATCGCAAGGCATGTTATCTCAAACACCCACCAAGAGAAAGAAAAGGCTAGCATACACAATCGGTAGAAGAAAGACTGCCACGGATCTAGAGTTCATCATTACTTATGTTGAAGAGGAATCGTCTTCCCAACACTTAGAAAGTTCACTGAAGGGATATTCATATCTCCACACTCTAGATGATATCGTGAACTATGACTTTCCAAATATCAGCATCGAAGGACTCAACTCTCCTACTAGGAGTGGTAACGGCATACGTCCTTTCGGTAAAGGAGAGAAACAACCGATGAGCAAGGCTACTACAACCGGTATATAAGGGGGAACACTTGGACACTCACAACCCCATGCACTTAACTACATATTATTTATTAATCTTTCACACAATAATTACTCACATGCTCTTATTTGGTCTTTGTAGGTGCTATATCTCAGTCTCGGTCATTTGATCGCCTAAGAAGTTCTTCAATGTATCATCAATCTATCCATGATTCAAAGTCTAGCCGACGCAGGGAGAAAGATAAGGGACATGATAAAATCTATTTCTTAAGGGAATCCTTTTTCTCTAAGTGCAAGTCTTGGTTCCAAATATCATGCCAAGGGCAACTTTCCAATTTTCCTACTTACAGTGGAGACCATCCTCCTTACCGTGGCCCTCAAATCGACACATCTCATGAGCAACATTCAGGCTCCTCGAGCTCTAAACAATCTCGCGAAAGTCGAACAAGCAAAGATCCAATTGCTGCTTCAGATCGATCTTTGTCGGATATTGCTCCCGATGTTTCTACAACAGGTAAATTGGCCGAGCTAAAGGCCTTTTTTTCCAAAAATTTACTTTGATGGGCTTAAATTCCTTCCCTCAAATCATACGATTGTGGGGCATGCCAAAGCGAGTTATCTTGCATGCATCAACGATATGTTCGTGCATAATGAATCGTTTCAGCATTTGGCAGAAAAAATCTCTCAAGTATCCATTGAGCAGTAATATGAAATTGACCACCTAATGTTAGAAGCGGTAGATGATAAAGATATAATCAAACATCAAGATGCCGAATTATTAGAAATGAAAGCACAACTTGCTGAAGAGGAGAGAAATTCTAAGGAAACGATAAAGGCAGTGAGCCATTCAGAAACCACTCATAAAAAGGAACTCGATGCTGCCCTCAATCGCCGCGATGCACTTGCTTTAGAAAAAGATTCCTTGCAAAAGGAAAAAGACGTTTTGGCCCGCCATGTTGAGGAACTCGAAGTGCTTCTCAAAAAGGAAAGAGAGGAGAAAATTGAAGCCCAAGTAGAATCACATAAGTGCTACGGCAAAGCTGTCAACATCAGGAGCCTAAAAATTAGAATCGATGAACAGTTTGCTAAAATTGAAGCTCTTAAAGAGAAAGCTAAGGAAGAAGGCCACAATGAAATGATTGAACAAATTGAATCCTAAGTGGAAACGGTTAAACTGTCTGGTAGGAATGAAATTTAGGACTTGCTTGATCTACTAGATATCGAGTATAATGCCAAAGTCCTAATCCACCGTGGCTTAAGTTTTCTTGGCGAGGGTTATCTTGAATCACTTTGCTTGGGAGCATATTATTAACCTAAAAAAGAGAGGATTGGTAGGACCTGAGCTCATGAAGAAGAATTAGTGTGGGAAATTCTTCATGGAAATGAACCCTTGGATTTGGCTGCCGCAAGACTCTAATACTTCAATGTTTCGACACCTATCGAGAAAGGGGAACATATTGTTAGGTCTTCATGGGTCAATCCTAAGGGTCCCTCTTCTTTCCAAGAAACTGGAGCATCAGTCTCCCTCGACACGGAGTTGGACTTGGGCTACGATTCGGACAAGCCGGTCTACCAATCCAAGATGTTGTATGCTATTTTAGAAGGAGGTATCCCAGCAACCACAGAGAGTCAACTAGATGTGGGTATTGCACTTTTCTCTTCAGTTTGTGAAAAGTTCTGTTCTTTCCGCCCAATGGTTTTAAGAACATCTTCTTGTATGAACAAATTTTGTAGGTATTCCGGGCCCTAATTAAACTCCTAAGAGTGATGTTGCTATAATGCAACAGGAGAAAATAACTGGAGTTTCGGTAGCTATTGACATACTGGGACCTGATGCTCAAGTCATCGGAGATCCTGGTGGTGATAAGGTTGACGATCCGATCCAAGTGGATTAGTTTGATAATGTAGTGATTACTGGTGCCTCCATACGTACCGAACAAATCAACTTAAAAGAGCAGATCGAATGGGAGGAGTTGTCGAAAAGAAAAGCTAAACTGAGCCGGCCGAGGTGGACATTGATGATCCTCATCCTATGTACTACAAGTTATTCCATCGGGCAAGTTGATCCTCCATGAACATCCTCTTACCTATGTAACCTCTCCTGCTAAAGGCAGCAAGGGGTCCAGAAAAAGATGCTCAAGTGGCACTACTCCAGAAAAATCCAAGAAAGAGAGAAATTCAAAGAAATAGCCATCACTTTGGCTCAGTGTATATATAGTTTTCATAGTCTTTCTTTCATTAGTTGTTGTTGTATGGGTATGAGTCTCGATTTTTGGAATAACTTGTACTACGATCTTAAAACTAGTTAGGTGAATAAAGTTTTGTTTTCTTTTGATCTTTCATGTGAATTGCTATTTAAGTAGTTGAACTATTACTTCCCATTCAATGTACTCGTAATCCATTGCCCACGAATTCTAGTAATAATCCTCCATCTCTATCCCAAGGCCTCTAAGTGGTCATGGCCTCAGTCATATCAAACAATAGGCTTGGGCCTTAGCATTATGTTGTCGAATTCCGCAGTTTTTGAACAATTATACTCCTGCCCCAATTTTGATTTAGCAAGGTCAGAAGTTGGCCGGTCGAACTCCATGCTTAGCGAGTTTACATTCCTTCCATCGATTTCACATCGGAGTTTATGGAATAGTGAATGGTTGAACTCCACTCATCTATTCATTCATGTTCATATTCATACTCTAGGGATAAGATTTAGTCATTGAGTGGTTAGATCGCACCCAATTTATATTGGTACTCACACTCTTGGGACTTAGGGTTTTTCCATGGGTGCACGATTCACACCCGATTTATGTTTATACACCAATCCATACTTCGAAGACTTAGGGTTATTTCACGGGTGCATAATTCATACCCGATTTATGCTTATACTCAAATCTATACTCTGAGGACTTAGAGTTATTTTTAGGGTGGACGATTCACATTTGATTTACATTTATATTCCAATCTGCACTTCGGGGACTTAGAGTTATTATGGAGAGTAGTCGAATCATACTCGCTTTGCATGATTAATTTTCCTCCCAGGATCTCGGATTTGATTTAGTGAGCGATCGGTCGTATCACGGTTGCTTTGATTTTATCTCAGTTACACAGTTGGCATGAGTTATTTGATCATTAGATTGCCAGCTACATTTATTCCTTATTGTGTATCCCATCCTTTGGTTTGTGAATGAGAATTGTTAAATGAACAAGTAGATTGAGCTCATCTTGTTTAATCCTATTGGGAGTTAACATGATTGATTGATTTCAAACTCTGGGAGCATGTTCATACATATGAATATCAATCTGTTTCGCTATGTAATTAGCATATAATGCAATAGCAAACATAAATATAAAGAAGCTGGAAACTTTATTCATTAAATGGAAAGGAATAAAATGAACTATCTTACTACACATTTGTAAAAGAAAATGTTGAAGCAAATTATGAAATGAAATACAACTGAAATGAAAAAGAAATAAACTATGTGAGCTAGCATCGTAGTTGTTCGTTGTTCCATGCCCTTGAAAGATGGATGTCATCGACAGCCGCTAGCTTGAAAGTTCCATCTCCAAGCCTTTTTTCAATGACATACGGTCCTTTCCAGATTAGATTCATGTGCGATGGGGTAGAAAAAACCCATTTCTGGACGAGATTGCCAAGGTTCTAGGTTGAGCTTTAATGTTGTAATATTGGGCGACTCGATGTTGATGTGCAGCTGCCCTTAGATCGACTACTTCATGCTTCTCATCCATAAAGTCAAGAGACTCCAAGAGGAGATCTTTATTCATTTTGGGATCGTACTAAGTCACTCGATGTGAAAGAACTTCAAGCTCAACAAGAATAATAGCTTTAGAACCATATGCGAAGGCGAATGGAGTATGGCCAGTCGTAGACTTGTGGATGGTTCTGTAAGCCCACAATGTTGTGGGTAGTTCATCCACCCTCCTGCCTCTGGCATTCTCCAAACGCTTCTTTAGAATAGACTTTATGATTTTATTTACAGTTTCAACCTATCCATTTTCCTAAGGGTGAGCAGCCGCTGTAAATCTCTTTTTAATACGATATATTTAACAAAAGTCTTTGAAGTCAACACTGTCGAATTGAGTCCCATTGTCATTTACATAGTTCGTAGAAGACCGAAGCGCCATGTGCTGTTTCAGACAATAAAGTCGATTACTTTCTTGGTTGTGATCATGGCTAAAGGTTCAGTTTTGGGCCGTTTAGTGAAGTAATCAACTACAATGATAGCATACTTGCGCCACCTTTAGAGATCGGTAAGGAGCCGACAATGTCCATATCCATCATGGCAAACGCCCATGAACTGACCATCTGCGTGATTTCTATTGGCGGAGCTCTTGGAACTTTTGCATATATATGACATTTATCACACCATCTTATATAATCAGGAGCATCTCGATTTGTGGTTGGCCAAAAATACCTATAACGGAGTATTTTCTTTGCCATAGTTTTCCCTCTGGTGTGATTACCGATCCCCCTTTATGAACTTCTCTTAGAACACGTTTTACCTCATCTTGAGCGACACACCGGAGTAGAGGTACTGAGAAACCTTTCCTGTACATAATTCCTTCTTGCATAATATACCATGAAGCCTTGCAAAGGACTTGTCGCTTTTCATTTCTTTTATTTGCTAGGACTTCGTGCAGTAGATAGTCTTTGACGGGAGTCAAAAATGATTCCTTTTCAGGCTCCGCTTCTAGTGTCAGGTTAATTTCGATAATGTTTATAATTAGGTTATTTAATACTTCAACCGGAACCAAGCCCATCTACTGTGCATTGCTGGTACTAGCCAACATTTCCGATGAATCAGCCTCTCTATTTCAATCTCTTGGAACATGCAAAATGTCATAGCACCTGAATTCTGCCAACAACTCTTGGACTTAGGTAAGGTATAGGGCAAGCCATTGTCCCTTGGCCTGATAATCTCCCCTAACTTGATACACTACAAATTGATAATCGCAAAAGATTTTGAGAGATTTTATTCCAAGTACTCTAGCGTGTTTAAGTCTAACAATCAGAGCTTCATACTCAGCTTCGTTGTTTATCGCAGGGAAATTAAGCTTTAATGCATAATAGATTAACTGATTTTAAGGAGTTATGAGCATAATCCCAGCTCTAGATAAACAATCGTTAAATGCTCCATCAGTATACAATTTCCACCGTATGGTAAGGATTTCACTGCCTTTTGGAGAATCATCATGTCCAACAAACTCTGCTATAACGTCTACCAACGCCTGACCATGGGTAGCCTCTTAAGGAAGACAAGTGATGTTGAACTGACTGAGTTCAATATTCCACTTGGGTAACCTTCCAGATGTCTCAGGTCTTTGTAGGACCTATCGTAATGGCTGGTCGGTCTAAACATTGATCGAATGTGCCTAGAAGTACCGATGAAGTTTCCATGTTGTAATTAATAAGAAGTATGCTAATTTCTCTATTTTTGGGTACTTCCTTTCCGCTTCTGTTAATCGTCTACTAACGTAATACACTGGCCTCTAGAACTAATTCTCCTCACGAAGCAATGCGGCACTAATAGCATGTGCCGATACAGCCAAATAAATGTACAACTCCTAATAATCCAACGGCTTCGACAAGATAGAGGGTATCCTCCAAATGATTCACCAGAGCTTTAAATGTGTCTTTGCAATCCTACGTCCATTCAAAGTTTCTTTTCTGTTTCCTAATCAAATCGAGGAATGCATTTATCGATAACTTTGGAGATGAATCAGCCTAAGGAAGCAATTTTCCCATTCAAACTTTGCACTTTTTTAATAGTTCTTGGCACTTAACGTCATGGATAGCCTGAATCTTCTCGGGGTTTGCTTCTATTCCACAAGAATTGACAATAAAGCCCAAGAATTTCCATGATGCAACACCGAAAGAACACTTCAAAGGATTGATTTTCTTCTTGTAATGTCAAAGGATGTCAAACACTTTCACCAATTCTTCGATGTGGTCACTTGATCGTCATGACTTCATAAGCATATCATCTACGTATACTTCCATTGTCTTTTCAGTTTGATCTTTAAACATTATGTTGACCAAGCGATGATAAGTTGCTCCTACATTCTTTTATCCGAAAGGTATTACTACATAGAAATGCAATCCAACACCAGTAATGAACAAGTGTGCTCCTGATCGGGGATATGCATCAGGATTTGGTTATATCCCGAGCATGCATCTATGAAAGATAAAAATTCATGCCTTGCGGTTAAATCCGCCAGCTGGTCATTCCTCGGAAGGGGAAAGTCTTTCAGACATACCTTGTTCAAAACTGAATAAACAATGCACATTCTCCATTTCACATTCGCTTTGTTCATAAGTACAGGTTTAGATACCTATTTAGGATAGAAAGCATCTCAGATAAACCCATTGTCTTTTAGTTTATCCACTACCTTTTTGTGAAAGGCAGATCTCTCCAGATCCATGGTGCCTTTTTTGTTCACCGGGACATAACTTGGACTGATATTCAATGCATGGCTCACAATGGCAGGCAAAATATCACACATGTCAAAGTGTGCCCAAGTGAATATGTCTAGATTTGCCCGAAGAAAACCAATAAGTTCCTTCGTCATTGGAGGGCTGAGTTGTGATCCAATCTTTAAGATTCGTGATGTGTGGTCATGGTTGGCCATAACGTCAATGTCAGCTCAGTCAGTGTGGCCTTGATTTCTTTGGGCTTCTCTTCATCATCTCTCAGATCTATATCTATATACCGACTATGGCGCCTAAGTGAAGCCTCAGGCTTGTTGCCAATCTTTGGTAGTTTGGATGCGAACAGTCTTGTCCACAACATTACCTCTTTCATTGCATCGAGCTTCTCTCAATTCAACTACACAACAGCCACATACAGTCGCCTGATTGCCATAAACAACTCCTACTTCATTACCTGTCAAAAACATCAAAGTCAAACACCATATGGAAAGAGTTGCTTGGAATTCAGCTGGGGCCGGTCCATAAAAATATTGTTGGAGAGTCAACATCGAAAACAACAAAATGAAAGATTCACACTCTCCTTCGTTCACCATCTCCTAACTTAACAGGTAATTCCACATAACCAATAGCTTCAGTTGCAACGCCATTACAACTATGTATATGAGCTTTAGGCAATTTTAAATCTTTGGCTTCCAAATTCATCTGATCATAAGCTTTTTTAAAGATTCAATTCACTAAACTACCACAATCAATCAAAATCCTTCTTTCAAAGCGGGGCCAATCAGGGATGGAATGACCATTGAGTCGATTCTTGGAGCATCTACTTTATCTGCATACTTGTTCCTAAACACAATATCACCCTCCATCGTACGTTGTTGTTTTGCCGGATGTGACAACCCGGAATTTTTAAGCCTTTAAAATCGGAATATTTGATTGATTTTAATATATAAAAGTTAATTTTTTTTACTCTACTTCAATATCACTAGTTATCTGATAATTAAATTATGGAATTGAATAATTTGAAGTTGGGTAAAATGTTAAATCAGGAGTTTATGATTTTAGGCTATAGTAATCGGGACGATTTAAATTTAATTTTTAAATTTAAGTAATGTATGAGTTAACTGGTTAATTAAATCACGTCAATACTTTTTGGTTTCACCTTCAAAACACTGTAACTAATTTTTCCTTCTTGCATACGCTGCGTACTCTCCAGAAATTGCGCTGCTCTCGTCCACGATAAGATAGCATAGCCGACACTTCTTTTGCTAATCCCTAAATTTAGGTCAAGAGTCATACTTTCAGCCGAAGGAAATCGAAAACATTTTAAGTTCAAAAAAAAAAATTATAATGGCCGAAAGCTTCAATTCCTCGAACCAAAATCATCAGGTAAAAGAAAAAGGGAGGGGGCCCAAGCTTTCAAATCTTCTCGCGATTCAATTTCGCTAATAGGAATTAGGGTTTGGGCGTCGCGTTTTGGGATTCGAGCGGCCGCAGTATCGATGGTGTACGGCGACGCTTCAGAACATGGCGCGCGACTTTCTCTCGTCGAATCGAGATCAGGATCGTGGCACGGCTTCAAATGAGGCATTCGCAAGCAGCTAGCGTGTGAGGGTTTTGGGGTAGCGCAGCGTCGCGGCTGAGGGAGGGAATTTGTCGCGAGGCTGGACTTTCGTGATTGCTCGATAACCTAAGGTCGAGGCAGCGACATCGTGAAGTAATGATGGTCGCGATGCTCAAGAAATTGAGGTCGAGGCGGCCGCTTGCAGTGGTGAGATGGCGGTGGATTTGGGTTCTAGCACGAGGTAAAACTAGTTTATTTTTCTTTATTTAAATTATTATAAAGGTATGTACACAGAAAGTGGAAAAATAAGAAAAAAATAATAATAATATAAGAATTTACAGTAAAGTTAATTATATATATGCATCATAATAATAACGATTTTATTTAGGCAAATTAGATTTAAAAACAGTTATTTAATTAAATATATATGATCTTGGAAAAAAAAAATCTACGTTTACATATTTTAATTTTGTTAAATTATCTTTAAATTAAGGGTTTGGTGATTAATCTATTCTATTAGAAACTATTAAAAATTATTTTGTTACTAGGAAAATTGTTCGGAAGGAAATTTATTTAAAATTTAATCACTAAGTTGGAACTACATTGTTAATAAATTTAAATATTAAAAATGGTGGATTGAATGGTTTGAATTTATTTCAAATATTAATAAAATCATATAAATATTTATACAAGGTCACAATCAGGAAGGAAGCAGGCCGGATTGAAAATGGAATGCAAACAAAAAAAATCAAAGGTGAGTTAATCCCACTCAGTTAAACTTAAATTTAAATGATTAAATTTAAATAATTGTTTGAATGGTTGAATTGATTGATGTGCTATAGTAAGATACAATTTGAAATTGGCATATTGTATTGTGCTAACGTCTGTGGATGCAGGGAAAACAGGTTGGAGGGATCCAACTGGTCCCTCAACATTTATTTAATTATTTAATATCCACTGCTGTGATTGATTGATATTCTGTGGTGAATTATATTAGCATATTGAATTTTATCGTCTTCTTGAATATTTTGGTACTCTGTTTTATCCAAATATATAGAATTGGATTTTGAAAGGAAATAAAGAAGTGAACTCTTAAGAAATAATTATAACGAATATATATAAATTAAAGTGAATTGGATAAGAATATTAGTAGTTTCAAAATACTAATTAATAAAATTCTGTATATGGAAATGAATTTTTGTATAAACAGAAAGTTAATGAAGTTTGAAACTTCAGTGGTATTATTTAATAGAACAAAATATTTATTTAATATTTTAAGAGCTCACTTATGGACGGGAATAAAGAAGAATTTGGGAAAAGCCTGAAATTGATATATTTCACTTAAAATAGTAATAATAATAAAAATAAAATCCATAGTTAATGAATTTTGAAATGAATCGAGCAAGTAAAGAAATTTATTTCAAATAGAATGAATTGGAAATCAATTTGGGAAATTGATTTAAGTGATTGGAGTTGGAATATTCTCTGGATAGCCAAGTACATGTTTTAAAAGTAAATTCGTAAATATAAATTAAATGTTTTAAAGTTGTTTTAAAGAAAGTCACGTTTTGTAAAATTTATTATTTCTAATATTTAATTTCTAAAGCAAGTATTTCCTTTTAATATATTATAGCATTAATTATTTAAAAGTGACTTAGTATTTGTTTTAAAAAATGAAAACCTGGTTTTATATTTTATAAAGTAACCTTATTTTCTTAAATTCATATAGTATGTATTATTAACAAATTATTTAAGTAGTTTTATCCTAAATGTTTTAAGGTATATATTTCAAAGTAAATTTTTTTAAATTATTTAAAAAAAATCTATTTTTGTGCTTGGTGGTTTAAAAGGAGATAGAAAATATTTGGGAAAGTTGATTCTGAAAAGAAAGATGGTTTTGAAACTGTTTTCAAAGGATTGAAAATAGAAATACATTTTGTAAAGATATTTTGAGATAAATAAATAATTTGGGAAATTATTTATTGGTTGATGGTTGATTTGTGATTATTAATTGATAGTTAAATAACCGACTATCAATATTGGACAATGCGTTGATCGTTTCGAAGAGACCGGGATCGAGATTTATTTCTCGAAAACCACTTCGATCCGATTTGTACGTTTCGTGTAAACGATTTTGGATTCGAAGATGGAGCAGTGAAGTGCAAGGGCTAATCGCTACTAATCCTGAGGATATTTTCAAAATGGATGTAGTAGGAATAGTGCCTTCGGTTCCGTTCGAACCCGGGACGGACTTGTATGGATGAATGCTAGCGAAACATCGCCAGGTGGACGATGGGAATTCTAAGGGATATTGTTCTAAAAAGGTAACGCTTAGCCTCAAGCCTCATCAAATGGGAATGACTGATAATTAGGGGTTATGCAGCAAGGCTAGGTGGGTAGCACCCAAGAAGGGTGAGGTCATTCCAGTCTAGATGTCTTTTTTTATTTCGGCTTAGTGGGCGGTTGCTGATCCCAACCGCGGAGTGATCTCACTCGGGATTATCCATTAAGGGGTAGTCCCGGCCTTGTGTTGTAGGGGAAAGGGCGTACTCCTCGGTATGGTGATCTAGGGCCCGTACTGTGACAGGTGGTACCCCAGTGCCTAGTCATTAGTTGGAAATCCATTCTCCCTACGAGCCTTGTACGAGTTTTGTTTGTATTACCCACTCTGTGGCTAGTAGATGGAATTTAGTAATGTAACAATTTCGGCTATTTTATAAGTATTTGTGTATAGACCCTATTATAATATCAGAGGATTTCTATAAAAATTATTTTAGCTATCGTAAGGTAAAAACTAGACATATTTATTTGTGGCGTGGTCTTACGAGATGCTTTTGTTTTCAAAGGATTTTTGAAACTTTAATAACCAAGTGGGTGTGATTTTCTCACACTGGCATTCCAGACTGACTCGGGTGTTATTTAACTGTAATGCTCGGGTCAGACCGAGTATTATAGGATACAGGATTTGATGCTATGGAGCTCAGGAGACGAGCTGGAAGATGACACGTACTCTCATACTTGTTTATATATATATATATATATATATATATATTCCGCTGTATTGAGTTGCTATGTATTCATTTGTATGATATTGATGTTGAGCTGTGATTGATGTACTCTGGTGATGTAATATATAAACAGAGATATATTTGATTGAGTAAAGATTATTTATTATCTATTATATTTTATTCTGCTGCGATGGTTAGATTCTGATGTTGATTTTGTTTTCTCTTCTACATCTTCTTCTTAAACCTAAATGGTTCGTATTTCTGTACAACTTGAGTTGATTGTTGTAGAATAGTGTTGACTCAAGGGGTACGGATTTGCGGGTTGTTACAGTTGGTATCAGAGCATAGGTTGGTGATAACCTTGGCTCTGGTGGGAATTACTCATTTAAAATAGAGTCCGAAGTACTCTAAAATGAGTTTGAGCGTATTAATAGATATGAGTGCGTATTTGTTAGTGGATATAAATTGTTTTAATATTGTGTTGATTGATTTATTGAGTGGCATATGAACCTTCGTCGACACAGTCTGCGCAACTGTATTGAAGGGGTTTCTAAACACTTGAATAGAGCAATCGACACGGTATTGTTTTAAATATGGGTAAATGAAATAATTTTACCCAAAAATATATTTTGATATAAAGAAAGTTTTTGAAAACTATTTAGCTACTATATGGTTGCTTGGATGTTAATTGAATGTTAGGAATGATAAAATTAAAGTATTATCATTATTAAGTGAAAATTTAACAAGAAATTGGAATATAACTAAAATTTAGGGAAATAAATTGATTTTAGAATGAAATTTATAAATATGAATTATAAATGTAAATTATAAATTGAAATATAATAAAATAAGAATTTGTATGAGCATAAGCTATGCAAATGAATTGTAGTAAAATTGAATTAAGCAGGATTTGGAAATTTAAATTCCGGAGATTTGGAAGTGTTTTAAAGATAAATGATAGCATTATTGTTTGGAGATATTTATGAATGTAAATCTGTTTTAAATGAATTTTGAAAGTGATATAGCATTGAAATCACTTGGATTATTGGAAAATAATTCTGATGATGAAGGCCGCATCATCCGTATTCATTGTCGAATTTCGAAATGACGGATTGCTGCCAAATTGTTTTGTTTAGGAAAAGCTAGTTGTTTTTGAAAATTCAAATGGAAATTTGTTGAAAATAAAAGCCAGGATTGGTTTGAAATTTTTGAGAGATGAGATTTGAGATGTTGGAGATTTCAAAATGATTTGAAACCAAAGCCGGGAGTTTAAAAATCCTGATAGGATGGGTTGTAAGCTTATAAATTGAGATGAGTTTTAAATCAGGAAGAAAATATAAGCTTTGAAGGTTGAAATTAAAATTTAAGGTGAAAGGTTAAATATGGAATTAACATGGATTGGAGAATAAAATTTAACTGGATTGAAATTGATTGAATAAGCTGAAATAATATCCAGTTGTATTCGAATCAAGTTGGAATCGAATTGAGTTAAATAAAACTGAGTTAAAATAAGATTTAGATGGAATAAGAATTCAATTGAATTATGAATGGAATTAAATTCTTACCTGGACAAAGGGAAAATAAATTGGATAAGGATTGGAATTGAAATAAATAAATAAGAATAACGAGTAAGAGAATTAAAAATCCATAGCAATAAAATATGCTTGGGCTATAAATAAATAGAAGGCTTGAGTTAAAAATAAAAGGGGAACATATTTAAGCCTTAAATGAATGGAAATGTGTGAGAATAATAAGTTGTGACTTATAAAATTTAAAAGGGATACAAAGCCCAAGTTTAATATTTTGATGAATTGGAAAATGAAAAGAAAATCCAAACTTGAATTATAAGGTATATTGAACTTAAGAAAATAAAATGAAGTGATATTTGGAATAAAAATTCAAGTGTTGGACTATAAATAAGGGAAGAACTAATTAGATAATAAATTAAAATTGATTCAAATTGTTGATGAAGTGAAAGTAATTGAGAATGAAGATGAATTGTGAGTTAATTAATTGGGTGGTAAATTGAAAATGGATGGTGGATTCAAACTTGAGTTGTAAATTGAAAATTTGACTTGAAATGTCAACAAGTTTGAATATAGTTGGGAATGTGTTGAGTAAAGGAAAATGAAATTGGATTGAAATGGTAATGGATTGTATTGCGAATAAATCCTAATAAGTGGAAATAAATTAGAAATGGTCATGTAACCAATTGAATGAGTTGAATTTGAAAGGTTAAATTTGATAACAACAAATCAAATGAAATTGTAAATTTTAAAATGAGATTTAACTGAAATAGAATTAAATTGAATGGAAGAAAAAAATTAACTTGAAAATCAAATGAGCTTAAGTATAAAATTGGAATGAATAAACTTAAGCTTAAGGATGGAAGGAGTTAGATTGGATTCAACTTAAAATTTAGATTAATAATAGCGAATTGGATTTAAATCAAGTAAAAAAATAAATTTTAACTGAAATAAAATTCGGTGAGTTGCCGATAATATTTAATGGAATGAAAATTCTTAAATAAATAATTGTAAACCATTTAAATTATTAAGGGATTGAAATAACTTGAGACAATAAGAAAAATAGAATGTTCCAAGTTTATTAGAATGGTTTAAGTGAATGTGGATAGACTAATTATATTGAATAAATAAGTGGTGGAATAAATAAGAATCAAAGGAAATGTGGTTTAAATAAGATGGGAAATGGTAATTAAATGAAATGCAAGTGAATGTATTCAAAATTTGATATACATTGAAATGAAAATATTTAGATTATGAATAAATTTTCAAATGGAATAGAATTAAGAATAAATTGAGTTAAAATCCACTTAAATTGGTTATAAAACAGAAATACTTGTTTATTCACATAGATCTCGTCAAATTGCATAGAATAAATTGTTATTAGATATAAATGGAAGTAATTAAAATTCTATGTGTTGATAAGGATAAAATAAATTGATTTTGAAAGCAATGAATTAAATATGAGTTCAGTTTGTTTAAGAATAAATTAAATGTAAGCGATTGAGTTTTAAACCATTCAAATTGAATGAAAATAGGTTATAAATAAATTGAAACAGTTAGATTAGTATGAAACTGTATAAGTTGCTTACAGAAAAATGTTGGGTGTGAATTTCTTTTAGAATTCATGTGTTTAACTATTGCAAATAAGTGAAATATGTTAAACTTCTTATATTTGGCACTTACAAGTTTAAACTGAGTAAGTATAGGTACGTGGAAGCCGTGAGGCTGGATTTGGTTGTGCTATTTGCTAAAAATAATAAGCCGCTTGCTTAAAATGCTAAATAAGGTGCGCCTACACAATAAAAATAGGAAATATGAACTGTTTTTGGTTTTTCCGACCGTGTGGGTCGATGTATATATATTTATCTCTTTTGTCAAATTGCAAAAGCTCCTCCGTACAAAGGAGACTCTGCCAAAAATTTTCAGAAATTTTGGGAGCTAGAAAATTTTTGAAAATTTGTTAACGACAAAACGAATTCAAATTAGAAACTAAAATAAATTGTACATGAAACTAGTTTAAATCATGACATGAATCAGTATAAATGAAAAATAAAATTCAAAATTTAGAGTTGAAGATAAATTGAAATTCATATGGAAATGAAAGAATCGATTTGGATAGAAATAGATATAAACTAAAATGGTAAGGTGAAAATAAATATAAGAACATATATAATGCTTATACTAAACTTAAGTAAGGAATGGTGGATTTCTTAACTGGAAATTGATACTACAAATATATATTCTAAGATAATATTAGACTCAATAGATATTGACATTTTGTGAGAGTCGATAAACTGTTTTGGAATGTTGTGATTGGATATTAGTGCTAAGCAGGATATGCAGATATTATAAAAGGGAAAAGAGAATTGGTTTTTGATTCAGAAGATAAATTTGAATTGCCCGACAAAAGGTATGTATTTAAATTTCGTATGAAATTTGATTGGGATTTGGATTTGGATTGAGCCACTTGGCTTTTTGTTTTCTTTTTGGATTTGGGAGGCCGTAGAGCCATTTTGTAGTTGTACCGAGTCAGCCGCGCAAAGGAAACGCTGGCGAAATTTTTCGGGAATTTAGGGAGTTAGAAAAATTTTGAGAAAATTTTCGATAATTCAAAATTTATTTTTGAATTATAATTTGAATGATTGTATAAGTAAAGTTAGTAGGGAATTAAGGGAAGGTTTGGGAAGTTAGTAAGCGTTGTAATGGGCCTTCTATTAAAAAGATAGTTGGTAAGATGTTGAATTGTTAAGAACTGATTGGTTTTGGGAAAAGTAAATGGGTATTGGACCATTCTTCCTAACTAGTAATTTCAAGGACGAAATTCTTTTAAGGGGGAAGGAATGTGACAACCCGGAATTTTTAAGCATTTAAAATCGGAATATTTGATTGATTTTAATATATAAAAGTTAATTTTTTTTACTCTAATTCAATATCACTAATTATTTGATGATTAAATTATGGAATTGAATAATTTGAAGTTGGGTAAAATGTTAAATCAGGAGTTTATGATTTTAGGCTATAGTAATCGGGGTGATTTAAATTTAATTTTTAAATTTAAGTAATGTATGAGTTAACCAGTTAATTAAATCACGTCAATACTTTTTGGTTTCACCATCAAAACACTGTAACTAATTTTTCCTTCTTGCATACGCTACGTACTCTCCAGAAATTGTGCTGCTCTCGTCCACGATAAGATAGCATAGTCGACACTTCTTTTGTTAATCCCTAAATTTAGGTCAAGGGTCATACTTTCAGCCGAATGAAATCGAAAACATTTTAAGTTCAAAAAATAATAATTTATAATGGCCGAAAGCTTCAATTCCTCGAACCAAAATCATCAGGTAAAAGAAAAAGGGAGGGGGCCAAGCTTTCAAATCTTCTCGCGATTCAATTTCGCTAATAGTAATTAGGGTTTGGGCGTCGCGTTTTGGGATTCGAGCGGCCGCAGTATCGATGGTGTACGGCGACGCTTCAAAACATGGCGCGCGACTTTCTCTCGTCGAATCGAGATCAGGATCGTGGCATGGCTTCAAATGAGGCATTCGCAAGCAGCTAGCGTGTGAGGGTTTTGGGGTAGCGCAGCGTCGCGGCTGAGGGAGGGAATTTGTCGCGAGGTTGGACTTTCGTGATTGCTCGATAACCTCAAGTCGAGGCAGCGACATCGTGAAGTAATGATGGCCGCGATGCTCAGCAAATTGAGGTCGAGGCGGCCGCTTGCAGTGGTGAGATGGCGGTGGATTTGGGTTCTAGCACGAGGTAAAACTAGTTTATTTTTCTTTATTTAAATTATTATAAAGGTATATACATAGAAAGTGGAAAAATAAGAAAAAAAATAATAATATAAGAATTTACAGTAAAGTTAATTATATATATGCATCATAATAATAACGATTTTATTTAGGCAAATTAGATTTAAAAACAGTTATTTAATTAAATAGATATGATCTTGGAAAAAAATATAATATACGTTTACATATTTTAATTTTGTTAAATTATCTTTAAATTAAGGGTTTGGTGATTAATCTATTCTATTAGAAACTATTAAAAATTATTTTTACTAGGAAAGTTGTTCGGAAGGAAATTTATTTAAAATTTAATCACTAAGTTGGAACTATATTGTTAATTAAATTTAAACTTTTGAAAATGGTGGATTGAATGGTTCGAACTTATTTCGAATATTAATAAAATCATATAAATATTTATACAAGGTCACAATCAGGAAGGAAGCAGGCCGGTTTGAAAATGGAATGCAAACAAAAAAAATCAAAGGTGAGTTAATCTCACTCAGTTAAACTTAAATTTAAATTTAAATGATTAAATTTAAATAATTGTTTGAATGGTTGAATTGATTGATGTGCTATAGTATGATATAATTTGAAATTGGCATATTATATTGTGCTAACGTCTGTGGATGCAGGGAAAACAGGTTGGAGGGATCCAACTGGATCCCTCAACATTTATTTAAATTATTTAATATCCACTGCTGTGATTGATTGATATTCTGTGGTGAATTATATTAGAATATTGAATGTTATCGTCTGCTTGAATATTTTGGTACTCTGTTTTATCCAAATATATAGAATTGGATTTTGAAAGGAAATAAAGAAGTGAACTCTTAAGAAATAATTATAACGAATATATATAAATTAAAGTGAATTGGATAAGAATATTAGTAGTTTCAAAATACTAATTAATAAAATTCTGTATATGGAAATGAATTTTTGTATAAACAGAAAGTTAAGGAAGTTTGAAACTTCAGTGGTATTATTTAATAGAACAAAATATTTATTTAATATTTTAAGAGCTCACTTATGGAAAGGAATAAAGAAGAATTTGGGAAAAGCCTGAAATTGATATATTTCACTTAAAATAGTAATAATAAAAAAAAATCCATAATTAATGAATTTTGAAATGAACCGAGCATATAAAGAAATTTATTTCAAATAGAATGAATTGGAAATCAATTTGGGAAATTGATTTAAGTGATTGGAGTTGGAATATTCTCTGGATAGCCAAGTACATGTTTTAAAAGTAAACTTGTAAATATAAATTAAATGTTTTAAAGTTGTTTTAAAGAAAGTCACATTTTGTAAAATTTATTATTTCTAATATTTAATTTCTAAAGCAAGTATTTCCTTTTAATATATTATAGCATTAACTATTTAAAAGTGACTTAGTATTTGTTTTAAAAAGTGAAAACCTGGTTTTATATTTTATAAAGTAACCTTATTTTCTTAAATTCATATAGTATGTATTATCAACAAATTATTTAAGTAGTTTTATCCTAAATGTTTTAAGGTATATATTTCAAAGTAAAGTGTTTTAAATTATTTAAAAAAAATCTATTTTTGTGCTTGGTGGTTTAAAAGGAGATAGAAAATATTTGGGAAAGTTGATTCTGAAAGGAAAGATGGTTTTGAAACTGTTTTCAAAGGATTGAAAATAGAAATACATCTTGTAAAGATATTTTGAGATAAATAAATAATTTGGGAAATTATTTATTGGTTGATGGTTGATTTGTGATTATTAATTGATAGTTAAATAACCGACTATCAATATTGGACAATGAGTTGATCGTTTCGAAGAGATCGGGATCGAGATTTATTTCTCGAAAACCACTTCGATCCGGTTTGTATGTTTTGTGTAAACGATTTTGGATTCGAAGATGGAGCAGTGAAGTGCAAGGGCTAATCGCTACTAATCCTGAGGATATTTCCAAAATGGATGTAGTAGGAATAGTGCCTTCGGTTCCGTTCGTACCCGGGACGGACTTGTATGGATGAATGCTTGCAAAACATCGTCAGGTGGACGATGGGCATTCTAAGGGATATTTTTCTAAAAAGGTAACGCTTAGCCTCAAGCCTCATCAAATGGGAATGACTGAAAATCAGGGGTTATGCAGCAAGGCTAGGTGGGTAGCACCCAAGCAGGGTGAGATCATTCCAGTCTAGATGTCCCTTTTTATTTCGGCTTAGTATGCGGTTGCTGATCCCAACCGCGGAGTGATCTCACTCGGGATTATCCATTAAGGGGTAGTCCCGGCCTTGTGTTGCAGGGGAGCGGGCGTACTCCTCGGTACGGTGATCTAGGCCCCGTAATGTGACAGGTTGTACCCCAGTGCCTAGTCATTAGTTGGAAATCCATTCTCCCTACGAGCCTTGTACGAGTTTTGTTTGTATTACCCACTCTGTGGCTAGTAGCTGGAATTTAGTAATGTAACAATTTCGGCTATTTTATAAGTATTTGTATGTAGACCCTATTATAATATCAAAGGATTTCTATAAAAATTGTTTTAGCTATCGTAAGTAAAAACCGACATGTTTATTTTTGGCGTGGTCTTACGAGATGCTTTTGTTTTCAAAGGATTTTTGAAACTTTAATAACCAAGTGGGTGTGATTTTCTCACGCTGGTATTCCAGACTGACTCGGGTGTTATTTAACTGTAATGCTTGGGTCAGACCGAGTATTATAGGATACAGGATTTGATGCTATGGAGCTCAGGAGACGAGCTGACGACACGTACTCTCGTACTTGTTTATATATATATATATATATATATATTCCGCTGTATTGAGTTGCTATGTATTCATTTGTATGATATTGATGTTGAGCTGTGATTGATGTACTCTGGTGATGTAATATATAAACAGAGATATATTTGATTGAGTAAAGATTATTTATTATCTATTATATTTTATTCCGCTGCGATGGTTAGATTCTGATGTTGATTTTGTTTTCTCTTCTTCTACCTCTTCTTCTTAAACCCAAATGGTTCGTATTTCTGTACAACTTGAGTTGATTGTTGTAGAATAGTGTTGACTCAAGGAGTACGGATTTGCAGGCTGTTACACCGGAGCTCTGTCTTTCGTATTCGAAAAGCGTTCAAAATCCACATTCCTAATCATGCTAGTGTAGCACTCCATCTCTTGCCAACTCTTGTCCCCTAGGTGCGGTCCTTCAACTATCGTATTTATCACTAGTCATTCACTAGTCCGTATAGGCTCCTCAGCCCTACATGGAGCTTGACCTCAATTGGGGTCAGTTGTCCCCTGCCCACCATCTAAGGGATTTTAAAAAATTGTTGAAATTTTCTTTCCCTAATTAGCTTTTCTGTATCATCCTAAAAATGCCTGCATTCATTTGCGTTGTGTCCAAAGCACTCATGAAACTGACGGTATTTCCCTGACTGTTTCTGCTTCTCTATTGATTCTTTCAGAGGCGGCTTCCTATATTGCATGATATTGCAAGTGAACATATAGATATTCTCTAAAGATTTATTCAACGGCATGTATTATACAATGGAATCCTTGGCTTTAATCTTCCAGAATCCCTCTTTTGCTCCCAATTCTTATCTCCGCCTATCATTTGCTAATTTGGTTTATTCTGGACATTCACTTGGACTTTTCCAGAATTGTCATAAGACTGTTTTTTTTGTAATGTTACTCTGTACTCCTTCTCCACTTGGTCCCGTAATGTTCGTTTTTCTGGTGGATCTGGTTTCTTATTTCTCAAAAAAATCGTCGCCTTCGTGTAAAAGCGCTCTAACGTTGTAGGCG
Source organism: Allium cepa (assembly GCA_030765085.1). NCBI lineage: Eukaryota > Viridiplantae > Streptophyta > Magnoliopsida > Asparagales > Amaryllidaceae > Allium > Allium cepa. Next base: position 378,732,041 of record CM060931.1, read on the forward strand.
GCTTACTAGCTAGTCAATCGTCAAAATTACACTCTAGGTCAATCCCTCTCGTCATGGACATGATTACCACGTGACCATTTGGATTACTGACCTCCATAACCGCTATATGAAATATCTCCAAATAATCTTTCAACGACTCTCCTGGAGCCTGAATTACACTAAAAAAGGACATCACGTCTTTAGGACGAGTTGCATGCATCCGGAATTGCTCCACAAACTTGGTTACCAACTCATTGATCCTAGAAATTAATCATGGGGGTTGTCTTCTGCATCATTTTGGCGCTGCTCCAGAAAGATTTACGGGAAAGCATATGCACTTGATTGCATCATCGGCTCGCATAGAATCCATCAGCCATTCATATCACATAATATGTTGCATGAGGTTGGTTTTTCCCTTATAGGAAGGCATCAATGGGATGTTGAATCTCCTGGGGTATTCTGCATGTTGAACATTATCTGTAAAGGAGGCATGGGTTCTTGAGATTCTCCAATCATCGTTAGTCAAAGCCCTGGCTCTCTATTATCTGTTTGACCATTGCTGATAAGTCCAACATTTGGATGGTTAGTGCCAAGCGATGGTCGTGCTCCACCTCATGTGAACGCTTCGGTCGATGCCTATGTGACATTTCACGCCTTCCTGGTTCACCATCTTCCCTGTATACATCTTCTACGTTCATCTCGTCATCATTCCTGGCATGTATCTGGTCAGCATTCAACTGAACTCTATCATCCTAACCTTTAGAAACAGTTTCGGCGTGATTTCCTGAGTGAATGAGGGGGATCCCTACTCTAGAGGAGGGATCGGTACCGATCCCTAGGGAGGGTTTGACACTGATCGATCCTAGCTGACCGCGATGGTTTTTCAAGCAATGCTCCAAAGTTTCTGTGCGATTTTCTTTAATCCTGCGATGCCTATGCATGTGATGTTCACCTGATAGGCTTGAACTTTCCTATGCGGAGTAAGGAGCGGGATCCCTCCTAGCTGTCCCACGTTATTGCTAAGTATTTTGGTACATCAAGATAATATTAGTCTGAATTTGCTGATTTAGGTGGCAACGACTTTCCATCAACTCTCTTATTAGATTATGAATTCATCTCTAGTAATAGAATCAAGGGGATTCTAAATTTCAATCGGATCAGCATTCATATTTGTTGGTTGATTTCTTGGGTTTCCTTGCTGAATGCCAGTAGTCACATTTCCATCCAGGTTCTGGGAAGTAGATATAGTATGTCTAACCGTTATCAATCTCCTTAGATTTATGCAAATCTAAATAGTATAAGAAACTTTATGAAGATAACTACGGATCCCCTCTGGAGGATTTATCCAATCCAGTAGCAACAAAGGGATTATAGCAAGCTGAGAATCAAGGTTCTTGGTGAAAGCACCAAAATATTTGCAACCAAATTGGTCACAAACACCTAAGAATAGATTTATGTATAGAAGTAAGTGAAGAAAGTAAAATTAAAACTAAGGAATAGAACAAGCTAACAACAAATAAAAAGCAACAATAAAAAACACAAAGATTTATAGTGGTTCGGCGTTGTATGCCTATGTCCACTTTGAAGATTAACTTTATTGATCACTTATAAATCTGATTACAACATTTGAGAATATAGAACACTTGATTATAATGAAGTTTGAAGTAATCAGCAGCGTAAAGATACGCAGAATGACCCACTAAGCCAATAGTTATAGGTGAAGATGACCACCAATCTCTCTGAAACTTTGGCTAAAGGGTCTTTGGATCCACATGGGCCCACCAAATCGCTAAGCCCAACTTCCAATGAGGAGGGATCAATGCCGAACCCTTCAATGGTTTATTATTGGGCAGCGATCCCTATGGTGGCTTCTACATGCTAAAATATGTTTTCCCTTTAATTCTCATGTCATTTGGACCACTAAGCTCGAGTTGTTTAATCTTTGACTTGATATGAATTGTGCATTGATTATAGCCGAACCCTTCTATAGGGATGCTTGTCGATCCCCCAAAGTTTGTCCTTTCGGCATGCGATCCCTAAGGTGGATTCCCTAGGGTCCATAAACCTTGACTTTCAAATTCCATACGCTTTGGACTTATAAATCTTGAGATATTGATTGCTAAAATTATGTGGGCACTTGAAATTGGTTAGATGTCGATCCCTCTTCAATAGAGTCTGCCGATGCCTCTCCATCAATCATGCCGATCCTTTCAAACTTGTCATGCTATGCAAATTACTTCCATTCCTTGAGCCATATTCCATGTTTTGAGCATCCTACATTATGCATCCATCAAATCCATTCAATTCTAGCTTCTTATAGTCATCTATACTCAACTTTCAGGCCCCACAATCATTATTCTGGAATCACCGGCCTTGATGGCAACTGGGTCTATCATGTGCAGCCAATTCAATATTGCTGGAATAGAATGTTGAGTAACAACTAACATCCATATATCCATGACTATGTCAAAGCTGGCTAAAACAACCTTGCAAATAAACAACAACCTAACATACAAACCAACCAAATGAGGAACTTATTGGAAGAGAGCTCGTGATAGAAAAATCGGATTCTCTCCTCGAACTTGATAGATTTAGTTTATGTCCTAGAGGCAATTATATAATTTGTTACATATATTTAACTCGTTGACCAATCTTGTTCAAAATAAAGTTGTTTTCTTTCTATTATATACTTGATATAATATGGTTACATTAATTAATTAATTTAGTTAAAAGTGTATTTAATAGAAATCCCATAAATGGATAATTTGTAGTAGTAGTTACAAAGTGTTGTAACCATGAGTAAATTATCACAATAAATATACCATTTTAAATATTCCTAGCCAAATGCATCAAGATTGGATCGATGTATCAGTTGAGAATAGAGTTTGTAACGACCTTCGAATGTTAGGAAGTGTCTTACTCATGGTTGCTGGTGGAATCTAGAGGTTACATGCTGATAGTTATTGGATAACAATGCAATGACTCAGTCGATAGTTTTTTGTTGGTTAATGTAACTAAGGCAAATAGAAAATATCGATGTAACTACTAATTTGCACTGCTCTCTCGACTTGAGAATACTGTGGATCTTCAATATGAAAGCTCCAATTTGATTTTAATCAAATCAGTACATGACATCCATCAAGTGACTACAGTTGGGTCGAGTGGAAATATTGGAAATGAAACACTATTTAATAAAGGATTCATCTCCTTATTTATATGGGGTTAGTATCACTATCAACTCAGGTCAACTCAAAGTCAAAGTCCATGGTCAGAGCATTTTAGTTAAAAGCAGTTGTTCTTATCAAACGGAGGACTTTGTGTTTGGAATATAGAGTTGAATGTGGATGATATTGGAATTTTGACCACTATCAAATTCCATAAGTCCAAAGTGATATAGTTTTAACGAAAAAAAATGGTGTAAATAAATGTCACAACCGGGTAAAGCTTATTAAACTAAAACTGGATTTTTACCGAAAACCAAGTAAGCAATAAATTTGGTTGTAATGTCACAATACCTGCTAAATGATGAGTGAATATTAACATTTGAATGGTTCGATGTTAATCGCTAATCAAATTTACATCAAAGAATCACACAACTGAAATGATGAATTCTCTTTAGAACAAATGATTTAATTATTTTATAATTGTCATAAATTAATTATTATGATATACTAATTGTGAAATTTGACAATGATTTGAGAAACAAATATTACATATATGTATGTCTATAATAGTTATAAATATGTCAATCAATATGAGATATCAATAAGAAATTAAATTAGATTTAATTATAGATTTGTTTGGGCATAAATGAGGTATTAACCTATAAATTTGGAAAAGATTTTTAGCTATAATTATCTGATAGGGACTTCCAAAAATGAGGCGATTAGGGTTTAAAATAAATGAAGAAAATTAGGAAAGAAAAAGGAAAGGTATGATCCTCTTTTCTCTCTCTCTCGAATAGTATAAAAGGCCTCTCTAGCCCTAACTAAATGAGATATTTTAAGCCAGCTCCATCTTCTAAATTATGGGCGCCATTACCTTCCTATTGCTGCCAAAACAAAACTCATTTATCCTTAATATTCCTAAATCAAATCCAAGTTAAAATAAAATTATTCAATAGTGGAAGGTCGTTAACTCCAGACTAGCAATCTGATGGATTAAGGAACAATTGGAGAAAGATAATTCACTATTTTAATGTAGACTTGAGGGCATTTGTAGTAGGTAATATTTGTTTACATAGATATTAAGTAGATTATAATGTTTTATAATCTATTAATCATATATGCCTGTAAATATTTATGTGTCATTGTTATTGCATTAGTTAGGTGTGATTTTTATACGTAGTGTTGTTCTCACAATGGAGATTGATTATATGCATAACATTTAACGTTCATATTTATAACTTCGTTGTAGTCTGATATTATAAGTTGAACAAATTTTTTGTTTAATTTTATATCACTTTATATTCATATAGATATTAATTTGTATATTAGTACTCATGTACAATTTGTATTAAAGCATGTATATTTATATCTATTTCATAAAATTGATCTAAAATTTTTCCTATACATATTTATGTTTATTATGAATAATAAGTGCGGAAAATAATTTTTTATATTATAAATATTTTTTTTATTAATATTTATTGAATGTTTGATTCAATAAATTTGTATAAAACAAAAATATTTTCGAATATTTATTTTTATAATTTTGAAAATTAATTCCTGATATCAAATGATCATGAAAAAATTTCATAATTTTCAAATTTTCTTTGTATTTTTAAAATTTCTTTTAACTTGGGTCGAACATTAACTAATTAACTAAAAATATTATTTTGATTCCTAAAATTATGGAAATTTTTTATGGCACCTAAAATATGATCCTAGATTTTTTAGATAGTGAAAATTTGAATTTTTATATATAATTATTTTACATTAATCAATTAAGGGTCGAATCTAATTATTAGTTCATGATATATGCATAATAAAATATTAAAATCATATTAACTTTAAATCTACGATATTTTCAAATTGAAATTATATATACATTTATACTCATTCTTATTTTTATATTTTTTATATATTATGCTATAAATTAATTTACTATTGATTATTATATTGACCAACTATGCATATATATATATATATATATATATATAGACACATATATAAAATTAAATAAATAGATTATTTTAATTCATATTAGGAATATCATTTTATCAATATATATATTTATATCTTAATTGTTACTTATAATATAACATGTAGTTTACATAAATATATTTTTCTATAATATTTTAATAATAGAACATATATATATATATATTTACTTTTATATGCATATATATATAATTATTTGGAATTTATCACTATATGTACATGCACATATTGGTAACATACAATATATACATATATATACATATATAAAATGAGCTAATGTGTCCGCTGCGATGTAAATCCCAATATCTATATGTAGGCATGTTATACATTGCATAAATTACTATGTGACACTTGCGTGCGTGCACTTATATGTATATGATACATATGTGTTTTTATGTGTTTGTGTGTATGTTTGTATGCATGTGCGTGTGTGCTGTGTGCGTGCGTGTGTGTGTGTGTGTGTGTGTGTGTGTCTGTGTGTATTAAGCAAAACCAGAATCAAAAACTTCAAACTACGATATATAAATTTTAATAAAATACATGATTTTATTAAACTAAATTTAGAAATGTTCTAAATGAATTTGACCTCATAGGCCCAATAAAGATCTAATAGGGTAAAAAAAATGAAATTCACCCATACCATCTACAGTGGTCTGGCCCTGTTCCAACAGAACCCACGTATTATCATCCAAACCTTTTCTTCGTAGTACTTGGACCAACTTCATTTGCTTATTTTTAAGATGATTCACATTAAGTCATAAGATGTGAATACACCTATGGATTAACATTTTCATATGAGATAAACATAAAACGTGTGCAGACCCACAAACTTTTCAAGAAGCCCACTCAACAGGCCGACTTCCCTACTCTCTATACAATTGGGAAAGGGCCAACGAGTATGTGTCTAGCTTTCTCATATAACATATCCTAATAGTCAGTCCTTCACCTACCTAGCTAGCCACTGCGAACTCTCTATGCATGTTTATCTTATGTCGTTTCTATTCCTTGGCATATCCTAAGATGTCTCTAATCATATAATGTTTAAGTATAGCTTTTATTTAAATAGATTGCACTAATGGATTATCTCCGTCGTCAAGTACTTTGCAATATACTTTACCACTTAATTTTTCATTCTTGACCTGTAGAGAACCTCCTTTGTATCCATTGAGACACCCCACTAAACTGTTTTTATGCCCATAGGCACGACCACACGATAGTGGACAGTGTCTCCCCTCTAAGTGGTATAAAATTTAGGATAATTGGGTGAACCACATACTCCATCACTATTTTAATTTATAGTTACCACATGTGGATGATCCTTTATTTTCGGTGAATAGAATACCACTATAACAAACTCATAAACTAGTTCGCTCATTTTCCACTTATTTTTCACGTGCATCGGGCATTGAAAATAAGTTATGCAAAAAATGGTTACTATTTTGTAAAATATACGTGGTACTATTATTCTTTCAAATCAAGGGATGACTGAAAAGAACTAATCTTGCCTCTTAGTCAATTTTCTGCAAAATCGTTAAATCTCGCTTTCCTTACGCTTTCGTACCTTAGTATGTGCAAGCCAAGACATTTACTTCATGTTCTGAAATCATACAACATTAGATACTATAAAAATATTTATATTAGATACTCTAAAAATAATATTAACTCAACATGCTTCAGATGTCATATAGACTAACATATAGCTAAAGTATACTTATGTACATTGTCGTATTCCTAAAACACTTTACATAGACAAGGCTAATCATCCTCTATTGCCGATTATCTCATACAACCAATCTTCAATTATTCAACCATTTAGAATACCTTTTACTTAATTACGCTCTCATGCTTCTTATGTATTACATAAGCATATTTCATCCCTTAACATAAACATATATGTTAATTTCAAAGAATATTTAATTACATTTTTCTCAGCAATTTGAAATAACAAATTTAATTTTTTTTATTTTCATAAATATAAATAATCTCGATATTATTTATTGCAAGAATAGTTTTTTCACTATTATCTCAAAATAGTATTTTTATTTTTTCAAGTATATAATATACTTCAAAGATTATTTTTTTCGACGTATTACTTTAAATATCTAAAACATCATTATTTAACCAAAAACAATAATTTTTTTCAGATTTCTTTTAAAACAAAAATACTATTCTCACTTTACATCAAAACAATAACATCAAATTAAATTATTTTTTACAACTGTTTATTATTATCTAATTCAAAACAACAACTACTACATTAAAACTCAAAAATCCTTTTTAGTGTTATATACATCAAAATAGCAATAATTTATCCTGAAAATATTCATGAAAAATACCTCTTGTTATTATTACTTAAATAATAAGTTTTTTCATAAACTCCATAAAGCATTCATATAAGACAGTTTTCTAGAAATCATACAACTATTTATTTAAATTTCACGTTGAATAATAGTAAATTCTAAATTTAAAATAGATAATTCATTATTATTTCATAGCAAAACTCATAAATAATACATGTTAAACCGAATTTTGGTTTAACGTTCAAGATATATGTATAAGGAGGCATGTTTGAAGAAATTCCAGTAATACCCTTTGGTATTATGATAATTCACAAGGTTATATAAAACACCATTCATAAGTTCAAAAATAAAATAAGTAAGTCAAAATAACATCAACCTATATGCTCAAGCCATATTTCTTTATTCAATTATGAACATGTTGCAAAATTTGCAAATATGCAACATCTAACTACATAGGCCTTGTTTTACAAATACTTCATTTTTCTCCTTCATTATCCTTTATGCCATTTTTTTATCCTCGAGGTCTCAATGAAAAGAACTTAAAGAAGATTCTATTTGGAAAAAATAACAAGAGTGAGAAAGAAGTTCAAGGCCCCTTTCCATGAGGGGGTACTTCTCAATTTAATGGTTGAAAGGAGGCAGGCTTGCTCTTGGCCATGTGGGACTTTGACTGCTATCTTGGTGATGGTTTCAACATGGAGCTTATGAATGAATATGAAGGTTTTTGAGGTTTTATGGAGGAGAATACACTAATCCCTCTTGAAATTGCTTTTATGAATGACTTTAATCCTCTTTCCTTGCATTGCTTTCCACACCGACTTGCTTTTAGGCAATGTTCTTTGTTGATTTGATGGCATGCGACACTAATAAAGCATAGCATGGATAATATTTGGGCATGGAGCTAGCATTATTACTTGAGAGACGACAACGAAGAGGGGTGTCATAAAATAGAGGCATCACTGGATAGGAAGTGGGATCAAAGAGGTGCGACATTGATATGATATGTCATTGATTAAATGTGGCATTGATGGCATGCTTTATTGCTTATATGCGGCATTGAATCATGTGGTTTTTGTTAAAGCACAGGATGGATGGTATACGACATCCATTCCATCTTTATAGGTGGACGATGACATTAGTAATATGGCATTAATGAGATGCGACATAGATCATGTCATCATACATTGATGGCTTACAGTATTGACTGTATCTTATATCACCTTTTCCTTAAAGAGACACAACATTATCCATTTAAATCTATAGTAGGTATGCAACATATATGACATGCAATGTCGTAAATAATTCTTTATCAATGGGAAGCAGCACTGTTTCCTTTTGATATTGAGTCGTCTTCCTGTTCTCAGAATTTCTTGTTGATGCACTGTTATGGTTATATCGTCATGCCGCATATCTTCAACATCAAGATTAAGAGAACCAAGGGTGCCTTTATTCATCCTTAAGGACCTAAAGCATGCTTCTGTGCTTTACCACTTTTGTTCTTTCGGCATTATTTTATTGATGCAAGATGCACTTAACCCGTAAGGTCGACATAATTCCTTGTCATGGCCTTCAACGTTGTAATTTGCAACTTTCCAATGCTACTTTTACCTTATTGATTTGTATGAGGCTTGTTGGTTGACAATCCATGGTGTGCTATTCTTCAGTATTGTTAATTACTTCATTACTCTTTAATTTCAACATAAACGCCTTCATTCGCATCCTTTAGAAATTATGTGGATAACATTTCCCTCTATCATTGTGTGGGAGAAGCTTATTACACTTTAATGTAAAACCAGGAATTCCTTTAGTTCACTGATTCCTTACCCTTCTTTTCTGTATAGCATAGAGAAAGTGATGATTTTTCATTAATTAATACTTAAATCCTTGATGACAATTTTCGAACTTGGTTAAACCATAAATTGTTATGCTCAATCATAGAATCCTTTGCATTTTCTATTAAAGTCACGATTTTTGCTAAATATTCACAATCTTCTAAGTAGAAAATTAGAAAATTATTTGATAATATGGGAAGGAAGGTCGGTAATTTGTTTGAAAGTGATAAGGAGTATATTTCTAACAAAGGATCGAAAAACCTTCTAGCCAACACGATAATGTTTTAGATGGAAGACCAAACAACAGTTTGGTAAATGATGATAGAAGATCAGAAACCCATCTGATGATAGTAACCGAAGATAGAAAATCCATCTGGCAATAATAGAAGATCAAAAAACGTTCTGACAATAATAATAGAAAACTATAAAATCCATTTAGCAATAATGAGAAGACCAAAAAACCATCCGGCAATGATAGAATACTGGAAATCCATCTGGCAATCATAGAAGACAAGAAAACCAATCTGGCGCTAACCATCTGTCCATAATAGAAGACCAGAAAACCCATCTAGCAATAATAAAAGTCCAAAAATCCATCCAAAAATCCATCTGACAATAATAGAATATTAAAAATTCATTTAGAGATAATAGAAGACTATATCCATTTGGAAATAATAGAAGACCAAAAAAACCCATTTGGTAATAACAGAAGAAGACTATAAAATCATCCGGCAATAATAGAAGACATAAATCCATCTTGCATTAATTGAAAACCAAAAAACCATCTAGCAACAATAGAAGACAAGTAAATCCATCTAATAATAATAAATGACTAGAAAATCCATCTGGAAATAATTGAAGAAGACCAAAAAAATATTTGGCAACAATAGAAGTCCTTATATAGATGGTAGATCTATGTTTACTTAGAGATTTTTTTATTCATATTTTGTTGTTCTTCCTTCAGAAGATTGCTTTGATCCATTCTTTAGGATAGAGTTTAACTGAATCAATTAATTTCCTTGTCACTATCTTTAGGTGATGATCTCAACTAGGATCAAGCCCCTTATCACTATCCTAGGTGATGATTTAGGACCTATTGACCGGTACGTTTGGTTAGCTATATCAAGAAAAAACATAGACTTACATGACCTCTCTCTTGAAGGTGTTTTATTAGGGGCTTAGATGATGACACTTAAGGCTGGTCCGGTGCTTTACGTGCTAGCAAAACCAGATATTTACCTAATCTCCCTCTAGGAGGAACTTTAGTGAGGATTTGATGATGGCACCAAAGGTTGGTTCGGTGCTCTGGGTAGCTACCTTAAGTAGAACCAATGATTTACCCAGTCTCCCTCTAGGAGGATTCAATAAGACCTTTGATGAAGGCACTAAAGGCTTTTTCCATTTATTTAGGGAGAGTCCTATTCCTGATCCAGTAGACATTCTTATTTCAACTTCTTTATTCATCCGTTATTAGGAAATATGGTTACAAATATTTGAAGTCTCATTTATCATCATGTTGCCATTATATTGGCATAATTGGTGAATTTTTGACGAGATTTTTCCAAGCATAATTTTTTAGAATATCCATTCATTTCTAGAATGGTCTTTTCTGAATTTGCGATCATTACGTCTCAATATCATTTATTGATATTCGAGCATTTACTTGGCTATCCTACTCCTTAATTCATTGATAAAACTTGAGGATTTTCCTTTTTCACTTAATTTTTTGATGGGATGTAATCTCAAATTCAATTGGAAGCTTTATCTCTTATGCATATGAAACTCATCCTGTTTGGCTTGATATGCCTAAAGTGTGAGTGGTAGTCATTCCATTCATCTTGCTTTTCATAAAGCATTAGTGAGAGATGGGGAGTAATCCTTTGTATATGTAATTATTTAGCGAATCCACGCTTTTAGGGGGAATTTTCCTTTTCGATGCACATCATACTTAAAAGCACTTTGTGGTTCCATTAGTAATCAAAGATTTTCTTTCCATAGTTAATACTCTTGGTCTTGTAGACGAAAATTCCATAATAATTCTGAGTACCGTGCATTGATCTCATGCTGATTTATCTTGACAAATATCCTAGCATCATATCTATCTAACCAGTCCATACCTAATACGATCCTCAAGCCTACGAAATCAAAGACATACAAATTACACAGAAACTTATGACCTAACAAATTAAGTTCGAACTGGTCACTTCTCATTCCTAGATATACTATTGAATTCACAACCCTTAAAGAAGTAACTAAGTAGGAAGGTTCTAAGCATAACTTATCTACCAAACAATGAAATATAAATGAATGCGATGCACTAGCATCTAATAGTATCATAACTAGTATACTTTGGATCAAAAGAGTACCTTCGATCATATATTTTCTCGACTTCTGTTGGTCTAGATGATGATGGTCCCAGAGCCAAAACTTTTTCTTGTTTGGTTTTGGACACTGATTATTGTAGTGCCCCATCTGGTCACAGTTTAAGCATTTCACTCCTTTCTTTTCAACAACCTTCTTCCCTTTGCCATACCAGCACTCGTGAGCAAAATGTCCCTTCTTATCGCAATTGAAGCAAACCAGATCAGCCTTCCCTTTCATGGCAGATCCACCTTTCTGAGCTCCTTCCTTCTTGAAGAATTTTCTATTCTTATTCAGGGATTCCTATGTCCCTGTTGACTTCACCTTTCCAAAGGTAGAAAGCATTTCTTTGCTTCTAATCGCCAGCTCCACTACTACATTTGATAGATCTCGAAGATATAGCATGATTGCCTAGCAATTTCCGGCCTTAACCCCCTGATAAACTTCTCGTTCCACTTAATGATTGTGTCCACAGTGGCATATCCATACCTGGACACCTCATCAAACTCCATAGAATACTCCAACACTGATATCCTCACCTAGTCCAATCCATAAATTTACAGAGCAAAGCGGACTTAGCTACCTTGGACAAAAATCTCTCCTCCAATCCCCTTCGAAAATCTACCCAAGTTAACCTTTCTTCTGACACACCCATGGTAACTCCATTCCACCAGAACATTGCTGCTTTCTACAACTGCCTCGAAGCTAGTCTTCTTTTACGCTCATCATCCAAATCGAGATCAACAAAAATTCTCTCATAATGCAAAAGCCATTTTTCCACTTTACATCATCCTCTGTTCTGAGAAAAGGCTTCCCACCTAAACTAGTATACTCTCGACTCATCTTGACACAGTTATTTCTAGCTGGTGCTATGGGACATAGCTAGTTGTGGTGATTCCTCCACCTAGATTCACTCTTCGCTTCCTGCTTCAATACCTTTCTTTTTGGTAAATCTGCATATATAGTTAGTAAGATGCAGAAGAAAGGTCCAAGAGTGGGTAATACATACCCATATATAACAAAATATAAGTACGTTATCATTGCGTTATCCCAACCACAATCTTATTCTCTGATTCATTGGTTAATTTTTTCAAAAATTTAGTTTTAATTCCTTTTAAGTTTACATAAACATATGCTCTGATACCAAACTGTAACATCCTCTATTTGATGGCCCGAAACCAACTGCTGCAGATGTTGCAGTCATCCATAGTTATTAATTCTTGGTGACCGAATGCGGTAATGTCAAATAATAAAAAATTTAAACACAATTTAAATTCAAGCTTTCCCATTTCATTTCATAACAGCATTGCAGATTCATAGAGAACCTCGTAGGTAAATCACGTTTAAAGAAATTACAGTTATTACTAAATATGCCAAGAGCAACATATGATGATGCCCATTGGTTAATCAGAGCCTATATATATGTATGTACGTATATAAATGTATATATATGGCAACTAAAGAACTTTGACGTTACATCCAATAAACATAACGAAAAACAAAAGATAGGAACCTGTTTGCGCAAAATATGGGCAAACACCTCAAAGTCGTATGATTTAGTTGATTTTATGTGTTTTTTAATGATTTGGGTTACTTGTGAAAATATGAAAAAAGTAGGGACTAAACTGTAAATGACACACAGATTTATAGTGGTTCGGCCAGAACGTGCCTACGTCCACTTTATATGTTATTCCCCTTTTTCTTTCAGATTACAAGTACAAAGCTTTAAGTACAAGTATAAGAAAGTTGTTTGAAAGTTCCTTCCTTGCTTGAGCTCTTAAACTTGTCCGCCATTGTTGTACCCCTGCCCCTCTATTTATAGAGTGAGGCTGGGGGCAGGGGCCTTGGATGTATATAGCTGCTGGTGGGCCTGGGCTGAAGCGATCTGGCCTGGCAGCGTTCTGGTTCGGCAATGCCATGGTTCGGTGGAGAGTGGTATGTTGTTCGGACAGGTGGTAGGTTGGGAGTGAGTTTGGTTCGGCGGTGAAGTGGTCCGGTAGTGTATGGTCCGGCCAAGGTTGATTCGGTGGTTAGGAGCGTGACATGGAGCTTGGTCCGGCATAGCGTGGTTTGGTGTTGCTTGGAGATGGAAGTTTGGACTGGCAACGTGTGGTTCGGTAGTTGGAGATGGTTGGACCGGTGGAGCTTCGGTCCGGTAGTGATGGTCCATTCGGTGGTGGTTGGTCCGGTAGGGGATGGGAGAGGAGCTGGTTCGGCATGTAGGGGGAGAGGCATTGGTTCGGCATGTAGGGGGGAGCAGGGGTTCGGTGGTGTCCCTGTGCTTGCTGGTTCGGTGATGGAAATGCACACAACACTTGCTCCCCAAAGTAGGGCATGTGTATGCACATGGCATGCTTTGTTTTCCTGTAATTGTAATAGCTTCATTCGGTTTCGAGAGCCGAACCATCCGGTCCGGTTATCTTGGGCTCGCCTATAAGTAGGGGAGTCACGCCTTCGTTATTTCCTACCGAGTGTGATAGCCGAATCAATCGAGTGCCGAATCAACCATAACTGTACTAAACAGCCGAATCGAACGAGTACCGTAGCTCTCCTAACTGCCGAACCAGGTGAGCTGCCGAATGAACACATACACCTGAATTGCCGAATGAACATGTGTATTGGTAATGCCGAATGAAATTGGGAATTGGAGTGCCGAATGAACCTTAATGCCGGATGGACTTTATGCCGAATGGGCTACGCTGATTGAGCTTTCACACTCGAATCTTGAGTGGAACCCTAGACCTATATACACCTGCTCACTTTACGTACTTGCTTGCTTACATTTCCATACTTCTTGTTTTAATAACGTGCTTTTCTTGTGTTGCAGATAAATGTCTCGCAAAGCGGAAACTCGATCAGATAGTAAGAAGTCCAAGGATAGAGGAGAGTCTTCTTCCGTGCCCCCAGCCCAACCAGAACCGGCGCGACATGGGCCTGCCCCGAGGTCGTTAGTTGATGGGTATGGTCCCCAAGAGCTTCTGAACTCTCCTCTCGATTGCTTTCCGAGCTCCCAGAAGGAGGAGCAGCTTGATGTTATATCTCGTGCCTTCGGAATAGATAGAGCGCGCATGTTATTATCGGGGGAAGGAGTGATGCCGTATGACCCCCCCCGAAGGCTACTTTGCTTACAGCAGATATCATTGCATGTGTGGTGCTATCCCGCCTCTCAATGCCTGGATAGTTAGCTTTATCACATATCTGAAGGTGGCTCCATTCCAGCTTCAGCCTAACTCCTACGCTATTCTGGTGAGTCTTTTCATCATCTTTCAGAGGAAATATGGGCGTCCCCCTTCCAACCGGGAGATCCGATATCTGTACAACTTGAGAGGCTACAAGAAGGGTTCTCCATATATCAGTTTGGAAGCGGCCGTGCCCTTTAAGCCTGTTCTGGATTTGTACTCGAAGTTTAGCATGTTCAAGAAGGAATGATTTTTCATTAGGGATGACCCTGTTTCTTTCCGCCTTTTCACTTCCGGCTGTAAGTTGAACTTCATTTATATTTTCCTTGTCCCGATCACAATGCTTCTTCTTATATGCTTTTATTTTTTGCTAGCAACAGGTGGCTTTGCGGTTGTGGAGAATGATTCCTTAGCGCGGATGGCTGCTGAAATAAAGGTCGTTTCGGGAAGGGATAGGTCGGCCTCTTACCTGATCAGGAACGCCACTCTCCTGGAGTATAACTTGATTCTGCCACATCAATCTGTGGTTAAACAGAGAGATACAGCCGAGGAGAGGGCTGCTAAAGCTAAGGATGGGGCTACTGCGAAGAGTACCAAGAAGAGACCTTTCTCGGTGCCTCCAACCGTTGGGGGAAAGAAGCTTAAGAAGTCTGATGGACCCTCTCCCAGTACATGTCCAGATATTCCGGAGGAGGAAGGTGGAGAGGAGGAAAGAGACGAAGAGGAGAGCAGAGGAGATGGAGAAGGTGAAGGGCAGGGTGGTAGTGGTGCCGGGCTTTGTCTTCTGAGCAGGCAGGGGAGATCCAGGAGTGGACGGATGATGCCTTCCGTCAGGCTTTTGAAGGGTTGGAGGAAGGATCAACCTCGGTGAAGAAGGCAAAGGAGGTTGACAAGGCTGGGGCTGGCGCCGATCCATTCTCTAAGAGTTCTTCAGTTGAGGTGGCTCCAGCGATTCAAGGTGAACTCTTGACTTCTGCAGATTCCATTTATGATAGGGACTTAGGAATATTTTATGGTTCGCTTCCGTCCTGGACTGAGATTCAGGACTTATTGCAGTATTCTCCTTCTCCGCAGGGTTTGTATAATAAATGTGTCTTCTCATTCTTTTTAACTTAACATATTTCTCGGATTATGGACCATTGTATGTTCGTAACACTTGTTCTTTATTACAGGGGCAGGCGAGGTGGCCAAAACTTCAGACGTTCGACACCGCCTTGAACAATTCAAGTTGATGAGAGCCTTTACTAAGCCGCCAACTGGCCGTTCCGGGGATGTAGTTAAATATCGCCCTCTTCTTGGAGTCATTGAGGAAGATATCCAGCAGAGGAAGAGGAGGCGTTCCTTGTTTGATTCACCACCTGGTCCTCAGTCTCCTATTCAGCCTCCCCGAGATACCACGGAGAAGGCCACGGAGTTTGTCCCCTCTCCACTTCCTTTCGAGAATCCTACTATGATCCGCATAAAACGTCCCGACGTGCCTCGCAATCCCTTTGCCGGCCACCTGGATTTGGACCCATGCTCTCAGGATATATTATTTGACGAGGCCACGGGCGAGCATCTTCTCCCCCGCAATCCCATGGTTCGGATTCTTGATGAGGCTAAGTCCCTAAATTTGGATCTGCTCACTACTCGGATAGCTGCTATGGGGGACGAAGCCAAGGCCAACATTGACCGGGTCGCGGATGAGGTCAAGAAGTTGATGGAGCATCATGCTCGACTGACTAGGGCTGGGGAGGAAATCGGGAGTGCTAACATCCGGCTGCGGCTACAGGTTTCTGATCAGGCCAAGCAGCTTGACGATCAGGCTATCCGGATTTCTCAGCACGAGGCAGCCTCCAGGCAGTTGAAGGAGAATCTGGAAAAGGCCAGCAGGGCAGAATTGCGAAAAATGGAGGCTGCTTGCAAGGGGCGGATTGATATGGCCATTGCGACGGTGGACGAGGTTCGGAATGCGGATCTTGAGCGGGTTGAAGAGTTGTCTGGGAGGCTTGAGGCCGCAGAGCTTGCTCAGGCCAAGCTAAAGGAAGAGATGGAGGAAATGAGGAGGTCTCTCCAGGCTGACCGCTTGAGATATCGATCGGAGAGGGATGCTGCCGTCGCTAAGTTGTTGTCCTCCGAGGCTCGGGTGAGGGAGTTTGAGGAGAATGAGGGGATGATGGATGAGATGTTGCAGGATATGTACTTTCGTACCTGGAAGCAGGGTAATCTATCCTGGATGGATGACTATCCCCGGATCATGGCTAGGATATATCTCCGGGCTTTGGAGGAGGCCAAGGCTGATGCGGATAAGGAAGGTGGAGCGGCATTCAGGATGGACGTGGTAACCGCCCAGTTCTCAAAGGAGGAGAAGGTAGCGGCGAAGGAAGGTATGCGGCTGCTTGCTGCAGAGGAAGCGGGTGTGCAATTGGCTGATGAGGATCAAGCGGCGGACGCTGGTGAGTCTCTTTTCTCTTTCTCTTTTCTTTTTGGATTTTCATAACTTGATCGCTTACTGTTCGCTTAATGAATTCCTCTTCTGAATTGGACAGGTGGGACTTCTAGTCACCATGCTGGGAGCTCCGACCCTGCGGCTAAGTAGGCTTGGAGAGTTGGTAGGATGAGGGCGAAGCGTGAACGCAGCTGGTCACCTTTTGATTTCTTTTTATTGTTGTTCATGTTAGTCCAAAACATTGATGTAACTGTAATAATATTGTTTGTGATGAATGACTTTATGTAATTTCATAACATAAGCTGATTCCTTTATGTTGGAATTTTATCGCTATTTTGTTGTGCTGTGCAAGTGATGTAACTATGCATGTTACTAGCGACTTGACTGTGCCTGATGCCAAGTTTTTTGCTTAAAGTATAATTTTCTCATTTTGCAACGTAAATGTGATGTGTGAATATGAACTGCAGCTATGCATTAATGTATAAAAAGTAGAAGGTACCGCCCTTCATGTTTCGGCTGTGGACGGCAACTTCGTGCGCCCTGTAAGACTAAGCACGGAATGCTGTTGAGTGTCTCGTCATCCGATTGTAAGTTTCTGTTCCTATTAGCGAACGTTGCCTATTTCATGTCCTGTACTTTCAAACACCGTTATGGAGAATAGGAGAAAAGTTTTAAATGAAATTGAAATATTAGAAAAGTAAAACTTCCAGTCACGGAAGGTCGTCGATGTGCTTAAGTTCGTGGCAAACGGGTTTTGTAGTCACTTTCCCTAGCTGTGGGTCTTGGAGCTATTTGTCACCCATCTTACGCCTCTGCGGGGAGTTTTCTTTTTTACCACAGCCGCACTTAAGACACATCGGAGCCGATCGCGCACAGTAACTACCCGGGCCATTATGGCCCGTAATCGTGGGTATTATTCGATTTACTGTGGCCGGCTAGCGTGTGGGCCGATCGTCAACTGTGAACTGCCCCTGGCTGGCCACACCTTATGTTGGGGCTTATGATCGGTTCACAGTTGCCGGCGAGCCGAATCGCTGTAATGAGCTGCCATCGGCTATAGTCGGCCTTTTTTTAATGACTTATACTCGGCTTATTACAGTCGGCTTTAAGGGCCGAGGCAAACAATGAGTTAACTCGCGGTAGAGGGATACCGGAGCAAAGTGTCTCATTGGCGAGGGCATAGGAGCGTAGCGTACCTGTTAGATTTTGTCCAGGTGGAGTTGTGTTGTGAAGCTCTGAATTGAAATGTCATCTGCAAAGGATTTTGTTCAACAGCAAAGGATAAAGCTTAACAAGTAGCCAAGATATAAAGGAACAAGTTAACAAGATCCAAGTTTTTTAAAGTGGTTCGGCACGAAAATGCCTACGTCCACTGATTCTCTTTGTTAATTCACTTCATATGGGCAGTACAAGTTAAGAAAAGTATTGACGGAGGTGTCGGATGTTCCATGCCCTCTGGAACACCTCTCCGTCCACTGTTGACAAAATATAAACTCCGTTGTGGAGATCTTTATGAATTACATATGGTCCGTCCCAGATGAGGTCCAGTGCCCCGGGGCACGGAAAGATTCGCTTGAGGACAAGGTCTCCTTCTTGTAAGCTGCGATTTTTGACTTTGGAGTTGTATAGTGTTGCCACTTTTTGTCTGTGAGCTGCTGCTTTGAGTGCTGCATTATTTCTTCTCTCCTCAATCAGATCCAGAGACATGAGGAGGAGTTCTCCGTTCTCTTCTGGGCTGTAGTGGATCCTACGGTGAGAGGGCATATAGTTTCAACTGGGAGCATGGCCTCCGATCCGTATGCCAAAGAGAAAGGTGTATGCCCTGTTGAAGTTCTGTAAGATGTGCGATAGGCCCAAAGTGCCGTAGGAAGTTCGTCCACCCAAGCGCCTTTTGACTTTTCAAGTTTCTTCTTGATTAAGGTTTTGAGGATCTTGTTGACAGCTTCGACTTGTCCGTTTGCTTGAGGATAAGCTACAGATGAGAAGCTTTTGTGAATTCCGTGCTCTTGGCACCAATCGGCGAATTCTTCGCTGTCAAATTAGAGTCCGTTATCTGATATGATCTTGAGTGGGACTCCGTACCTGCACAGAATATTTTTGATCAAGAAGTTGATAACTTTTGCCGAGGATATTTTATTTAAAGGTTCCGCCTCCACCCATTTGGTGAAATAGTCAACTGCCACTATAGCATATTTGGCTCCGCCTCGGCCCATTAGCAGTTCACCAATCAAGTCAATTCCCCATACTGCAAAGGGCCAAGGGCTAGTCATTTGAGTGATCTCATTTGTCGGTAGTCGAGGAATCTTGGCAAATTTCGGACATCTGTCGCATCTTCTGACGAAGTCTAAGGCATCTTTGTTTAAAGTGGGCCAGAAATACCCATATCGGAGTATCATTTTTGCTAAGGTCTGCCCTCCGGTGTGGTCTCCATAACTTCCCTGACGGATATTGGATAGAATTTCCTTGGCTTCTCTTCCAGCAACGCACCTCAATAAGGGGTTAGAGAAGCCGCGCTGATAGAGGATGCCTTCTTGCATTGTGTAGCAGGAAGCTTTCCTTAGAATTTTCTTAATTTCACTTCGCCCGTCGGGCAGGGTGCCGTTTTGTAAGTATTCTCGGATAGGGGTCATCCATGTTTCTTCTTCGGTTGCAGCTATCAGATTTACTTGCTCGAAACTCGGGGTTAGTAGCCTTGAGACAGTTATCGTTCCAGAAGCGGTATCATCTCCCATGCTAGCTTGCTTTGCCAGCTCGTCGGCCTCTTGATTTTCTTCTCGAGGAATGTGTTTGATCGAGTAGTGATTCAATTGATTGAGCAGCCGCTTGGTCTTTTTCAGATATGCCGTGAGCCGCTCTCCTCGAGTCTGGAACTCCCTTAGTATTTGATTTACGATGAGTTGCGAATCACTGTGAACACATAAGGAACTGACTTCGATCTCCAGGGCAAGCTCTAATCCGGCTATTACTGCTTCATATTCGGCATCATTGTTGGTGGCAGCGAATTCCAATCCTAGTGCATAACGCAGCTTTCTTCCCCTGGGAGTGATGATCACAACGCCTGCCCCCAAGCCTTGTTCGTTTGACGCTCCATCTACGAAGAGATTCCACTTGATGTCTTCTGCTATTTCAGATTGGTCCCAGCCTTCGTTGATAGTGAATTCGGCGATGAAATCGGCTATGGCTTGTCCCTTGATGGCAGTGCGAGGATGGTAGGTGATATCATATTGGCTTAGCTCGATGCACCACTTGAGCAGTCGCCCAAAGGTGTCGGGACGATGGAGCACTTGCCTCAATGGTTGGTCGGTTAGGACTCAGATGGGATGATATTGGAAATAGTGTCGTAGCTTCCTTGATGTGATTAGTAAACAGTATGCCAGTTTCTCGAGTTTGGGATACCGGGCTTCTGTTCCCGTGAACCTTTTGCTTACGAAGTACACTGGCCGTTGTGTGCGGTTTTCTTCTCTTACCAAAGCGGCGCTTAGAGCATGGGATGACACAGCAAGATATAGGTATAGTTCTTCGCCTTCATTCGGAGTCGAGAGTACTGGTGGCCGTTGGAGGTGCTCGATTAGGTTAAGGAAGGCTGTTGAGCATTCGTCAGTCCATTCGAACTTTCCTTTGTCTTTCTTTAGAGCTTCAAAGAAAGGGACACACTTGTTAGTCGCTTTGGAGATGAATCTGCTTAGCGTGGCTAGTTTCCCATTTAGGCTTTGCATTTCCCTTCGAGTGGAAGGTATCTTGATGTTTTTCAAAGCTTGGACCTGTTCGGGGTTTGCTTCAATTCCTCTGGCATGGACGATGAATCCTAGGAATTTTCCAGACGATACTCCGAAGGAGCACTTTAGAGGATTCAGCTTCATTCCATATTGGCGGAGTACTTGGAACATCTCGTCCAGGTGGCTTACATGATCGTTGGCTTCTCTTGACTTAACCAGCATGTCATCCACATAAACCTCCATAGTCCGACCTATCAGTTCTGCAAACATCTTGTTGACGAGGCGCTGATAAGTAGCTCCGGCGTTTTTAAGTCCAAATGGCATTACCTTGTAGCAGTACAATCCTCGGTTAGTGATGAAGCTAGTGTGGTCTTGATCGGGGGCGTGCATAGGGATCTGGTTATATCCTGAGTATGCGTCCATAAAGGACAAGAGTTCGTGTCCGGCAGTGCTGTCCATGAG
Source organism: Allium cepa (assembly GCA_030765085.1). Taxonomy (NCBI): domain Eukaryota; kingdom Viridiplantae; phylum Streptophyta; class Magnoliopsida; order Asparagales; family Amaryllidaceae; genus Allium; species Allium cepa. The sequence continues at coordinate 378,753,460 of CM060931.1, forward strand.
TTGGTCAATTCGGGGGAGTGGGAAGCAGTCTTTCGGGCAAGCGTCATTTAAGTTGGAGAAATCGATGCATGTTCGCCACTTCCCATTAGCTTTCTTTACCAGTACCGGGTTGGCAATCCATTCCGGGTAGATGGCTTCACGTATGAAGTCATTGGCCAGTAAGTTCTTTACTTCTTCCTCGAGGGCCGCTGATCGTTCTTCCCCCATACTTCTCTTCGTTTGCTTTACCGGTACCTTGGTAGGATCGATGTTTAGTGCGTGGCATGCTATATCCGGGGAGATTCCAGTCATATCAGCGTGCGTCCATGCAAATAAATCCATGTTGTGGCGAAGAAAATCAATGAGTTGATTCTTTAATTCTCTTTTTAACTGAGATCCGACTCTCAGCAGTTTACTTGGGTCGCGTTTGTCTACCGATACGAATTCCATAGCCTCTACAGGCTCGGCGGTGGCCTCCTCCTCTTTGTCCCTGGGATCTAATTCATTGAAAGGATCACTGGTATACCGAAGAGGAGGGGCTTTCTTTAATTGCTATGCTTCCAAGCTTTTCATGCAGAGAATAGTCTCTACATTTTTCCCTTTATCTCTCCTGTGATTATTGCGAAGTTCGGTTACATAGCAGTCCCGAGCGGCGTCTTGATCCCCTTCTACTTCTCCCACTCCATTATCCATTGGGAACTTCATCTTCAGGCACCATGGGGCAAGGAAAATTTGGAAGTCGGACAACGCTGGTCTTCCTAAAAAGGCATTGTAGGCCGAGTGGTTGTCTATTAGCACGAACGTTTGTTTCCGAACGGCGGAGCGGGGATGACTTTCCAATTCAACAAAGAGATCCAATTGTCCGAGGGGCATTTTTGCTTCTCCATTGAAACCGTGTAGTGGTTTGTTGCAGGGGGATACATCCTTCATTGACAGCTTCATTTTGTCGAAAGCATGCTTGAATAAGATATTCACTGAACTTCCAGTGTCTATTAAAATTCGAAAAACTTTGGCTGGACCGAACCAGGCAGAGATGACCATAGGGTCCATGTGTGGGTACTGCCTTCCTCCTAGGTCGCGCCCACTAAACGTGATTTCATTATTTTCCTTCCGCTTAGGGTGGCGTTCTTCCATAACAGAATTGACGCAGTCACCCTCGCTTCTGAGTGAGTTTCCATATCTTTCCATTTCTGCCCAGCTCTTATCGGCGATGTGTGGGCCCCCTGATATTGTATGGACCACTATCTTCTCTTGGCCGGAGCCGCTGGTGTTGCAATTTCCTCCGCCTGTCTCTGGGTGGAGCTGCCCTGGGTTTTTCTTGGCAGGAGCTAGGGTCCTGTCCTGTCCCTTCATATGGCGTTCTAATCTCTTTCTCCTGATGTGTTCTTCAATTAGGTCTCGGAGATGGCGGCACTCATTGGTATCGTGCCCATGAGACTCGTGGAAACGGCAGAATTTTCCGGACTGGATTGCGTGATCCGACTCTTTCTTGTACGGGGGGCGCTTATATGTAAGTTCGTCCTGGGTGGCCAGGAAGATGTTCTCAACTGTTTCATTCAGGGGAGTGTAAGCGTCGAATCTCGGTCCTGGTCGGTACAAACGCTTTTCTCCCTTCTTGCCCCCTGCATTGTCTCTGAAGTCGTTTCTCCGAATGTCCTTCGCTGCGGCGGGGACGTTTCCATGAGTCGTCTTAGTCTGTGGTCCTGTCTGCCTTTCAGTGGCAGCCTCTTCGAGTCTCATGTACTTCCCAGCTTCATGGAAGAAATCGGGCAAGGTAGGTGGTTTTTCTTTAGTTAGTCTTCTAGCAAACTTGGTATCTGGGTGCACACCAATACAGAGGGCCATTAGGGTGAGTTTCTCATCGGCATCTTGGACTGCGGCCGCTGCAGCGTTGAACCGGGTTAGATATTGTTGCAGTGTCTCTCCGGATTTCTGTTTGACATTGGATAGAGAATAAGCATTCTTGGGTTGTTCCACATGAATGCGGAACTGGCTAATGAACTTTTCCTTCAACATTTCCCGTGAACTGATGGATCCTTGGGGTAGATGGTAGAACCAGGAGGTAGCTAGATCTGCTAAAAATAGTGGAAAGCATTTGCATAATACTCCTTCCGTTGCCCCGCTCATGAGCATATGTTGTGTGTATCTTTGCAGGTGTACAACGGGGTCGGAAGTTCCCTTGTACAGTTCCATCGTCGGCATTTTCCATTCTCGAGGTGTGATGGCGGTTTCGATGTTGCGGGTGAAAGGGCTGGTTACCCTAGTGCCTATCCCTCGATCTCTTTGCTCCCGTCGGATGCATTCCCTGAATAATCATGCCATTCTTTCATCCGAATTTGGAGCGGATAAAAATGAGCTTGGTTCTTCCCTGCGGGATCGATCTCGTCCAGATGACCTGTAGGGATGGTATAGCCTATCACTTCTGACGTTATCCAGTGGCTGTCTTTGGCTGCTCGGATGCATGCTAGGACCAGCTACAGTTGCCTCCTGCCTTGATCTTCCCCTGTGGGGTTCTGCTTCGAGCATTTCCATGGGGTCAACTTCGGGCTGTGTTCTAGCTCGGCTCCGTTCAGCGGGGTTTCTATGATTAGGCGGCATGACCGGCTCAGCTACATCCGACCCTTGCCTGGTGCCTCCCCCATTGGGTTCGGTTCCAAGCGCTTCCTCGAGTCGGAGTTCGGACTGAGTCCGGGCGCGGCCCCTATCATTGTTGTTCCTGTTGATAACTTCTTCGAAGAGGGAAGACCTTTGTTGTCTCTGAGATCCCCCAGATTGAGACTCACCTCATGATTCAGTATTGCGGTTGGATTCTTCGGCATCCCTTAAGCGTGACATGAGTTGGTTCACCAAAGCTTCTTGTTGGGATGCGAAGCGGTTAGTCACTTCAACCACAACTCTGTCTAGGTCTGCCCTAGTGATTGCTGCCGGTTGTTCCGCGGCAGGGGCTGTCAGAATTGCCTGATCTACATTTGGCACTGCTGTCGTAGTGGGACGGTTCTCTTGATCTGAATCCACTGGATCTGGAGCACTGCTGGTTGCAACGATCTTTCCCTTGTTGGCGTCTTTTCTCGGCCTGGAAGTCATGTTTCCTAGGCAATGAAGGGTGCTATTTGGGAAAGAAGGTTGAATGAGAGAAGCTGAAGCTTCGAGTTCCAAGCTCTCAGTGAAAGCACCAAAAATGTTTGCGCAAAAAATGGGCAAACACCTCAAAGTCGTATGATTTAGTTGATTTTATGTGTTTTTTAATGATTTGGGTTACTTGTGCAAATATGAAAAAAGTAGGGACTAAACTGTAAATGACACACAGATTTATAGTGGTTCGGCCAGAACGTGCCTACGTCCACTTTATATGTTATTCCCCTTTTTCTTTCAGATTACAAGTACAAAGCTTTAAGTACAAGTATAAGAAAGTTGTTTGAAAGTTCCTTCCTTGCTTGAGCTCTCAAACTTGTCCTCCATTGTTGTACCCCTGCCCCTCTATTTATAGAGTGAGGCTGGGGGCAGGGGTCCTGGATGTATATAACTGCTGGTGGGCCTGGGCTGAAGCGATCTGGCCTGGCAGCGTTCTGGTTCGGCAATGCCATGGTTCGGTGGAGAGTGGTATGTTGTTCGGACAGGTGGTAGGTTGGGAGTGAGTTTGGTTCGGCGGTGAAGTGGTCCGGTAGTGTATGGTCTGGCCAAGGTTGATTCGGTGGTTTGGAGCGTGACATGGAGCTTGGTCCGACATAGCGTGGTTCGGTGTTGCTTGGAGATGGAAGTTTGGACTGGCAACGTGTGGTTCGGTAGTTGGAGATGGTTGGACCGGTGGAGCTTCGGTCCGGTAGTGGTGGTCCATTCGGTGGTGGTTGGTCCGGTAGGGGATGGGAGAGGAGCTGGTTCGGCATTTAAGGGGAGAGGCATTGGTTCGGCATGTAGGGGGGAGCATTGGTTCGGTGGTGTCCCTGTGCTTGCTGGTTCGGTGATGGAAATGCACACAACAGAACCCCTAATAGCTAGCTCGCCTCCTGCACGTCTCCGAAAGCTTATACGTCTAACGAGAACCCAAAAAACCCTTACTCTTGATCTACTTAAATGAGCACCCGAGAGTTTAAGGGGAAAGAAAAAAACTTTGTGTCAGACATTAGTCTGGTGTGAATAATAGCCTACCATCTTAGACCAACTAGATATCTAGTGAACCACGCCGCTAAGTGGAACAGATTTACCCCTCACTAATATCTTAACCATAATGCAATAGTGATATACTATGCACCTGCACCCACAATGGTTAAAACATAATATAGTATGACGATATTCAAAACTGTAATATGCCCTGGATTTCCTATCCTAATTTATCGGACTATCTGTATCAGTTTATAGTTTCCACGGTTACTACTAATGTATTATTTATATGGGCTGACTAATAACATGTTCCTATCTTATGGACTATCTTTCCAATTTCATAGTTTTCATAGGATTAATAAGAACATATTGATTTCTACTAATAACTTTATCAGTTTTCATAGGATTAATAAGAACATATTGATTTCTACTAATCACTTTATCCAATCATATTTTCATGGGATCATTATAAACCTACTAGATTCTCCACTGGCATCTTTTAAATCATAGTTTTCATAGGCTAACGACAAACCTATTATATCTCTATCAATAAAATATTCCGGACGTAGTTTTCAAGGGATCACTAAGAATCTATTAGCACCTCCAACAACATTTCTCATAACATAGTTTTCATAGGCTAAATAAGAATCTGTCTAACTTAATAATCTTATGATCAGTTCTGGGCATCCTATATTCCAGTCTACCTGACCTTCTGGATGCAAATCTACTCACATAGGAGTAAAGTAAATTTATATTCACTATCGTGTCAACCTAGTAGGTTATCCTGCCCTTTACACCCTAAAATGCAGTTATGGGTCATAAACGAAGTGAATATGATAACAATAGCATGCATAGTAACTGAACAAATAAACCTAAAACATAAACATCCATAATAAAAGTCCCTGTAACCATTTTTTGATGTTGTATGGATATACCCTTAACCCATAATTTAAAGAGGGAAGTTATCTCTTTATATTTTTGAAGTCTAATGCCATTTGTAAAACCCTTTTTATATTGCCATGTACATGATTGAAAATGATATAAGATTTTTCACATTAAAAATATTTTAATGTGATCAACGTCGACATCATCTCATGTCGACATCACCGACGTCGCAACTTAGGGGTCCCTGACTCAATTTAAAAGCATTTAAAACAAAAACATGCAGCATTATGCACCTTGTTGACAGTGACGACTTCAAGAACATAGGCCATCTGCCTATTTTCTCATTGATGTTGGCATAATTGACTTCAAAGGCATGCCCACTTTACTATGGCTTTAAACAATGTGCATAGCTCATGTCAACGCTATTGTTTAGTGGCGTCATGGTCTCTATACCCTATCCAAGTGACCTTATCGATGCAATGATACGGACGCCTTTACTTAACCTCGACGAGATTGAAACAGCTCCGCACCATCGAAATAGTACCCTGTGTTTTCATCTCGTCGATGTTGAAGGCATTGTTAAGCACGGCGACATAATAATGGGGAATACCATCACCGTGATTATCACTAATATTGAATTTTTGCTAAATAAGTTGTGTTCTTTTCACCAAATCAATTGTGTTCATCAAAATGTGATTGGCTTAAGCTAATCTTTACAAATTCTTTTAAGTAGTGTTGCCACACTTTATTTTTTTCAAAGCAAAGGTATAGGTTAGTATATTTCTTAAACCCATTAATTAAATAACTATTTAAATGCTAATCTTTCTTATTAAATCCATCTCTTTTCAAATATGTTTGAGAAAAATATCAAAAATTCACATTAATAACAAAATGATATTTCCTTCATCATATAAAATTTTCGGACCGAAGATCATTGTTTAATTATCCAATTAATTTAGACCCAAATTAACAAGTTTCCTCCTTATAAATTCATAGGATATTCTCTATGCTTTGGAAAATTCCCAAATTAACCTATCTCTAGAATAATGTTTTAAACAACTTAATCGATAATCATAACATTTGGGAATCATTTACTACGATTTTAATCCTAAAACCATGTTAATTTACTATGTAAAATTCTCAACTTGTCATTTAAATAAAAACATGGCAAACATTATCATTGCATATCATCATCATTCATACATTTAGTTTTAAATCTTAAAACTGAATTAAGTCAGTCAAAACAAAACAATAAGAGATGGTATAGATCATTATTCACCTTGGTTTGATAATGGATTGAGATTTGAATATTGGTTAATGTTCCTAGCTTTCCCCCTTTAATCTCTACATGAATTCGTGAATTCGTTTGTAATTAATGGTCGAGCTAGAGCTTTTTAATTATTTTGATTTATGAAAACATGAGCACAATGAAATAAGGATTTACGGGTTATAAGATCTACCTATTCCCATTTCACCCTTTCCTTATTCAAATATGTGTTTAAGTTATAAAACAAGCTTATAGATTTATTTGGTCAAGGCACTACCTTAATTATCTTCAAATCTCAATTCCCTTATCACTCTAATCATCATTTCATTCCATTTTACTTATCTAATTAAATCCCCTAAATAATGTTAATTAATCTTAGGATTGTTACGGGCTACCTCCTTAAGGAATTTCATCCTTGAAGTTCAGTAAGGATTAAATGCTAAGCATGTCAACTATGCAAACAACTGTAACTTTACCTAATAATAGTACTAGCCTATCTAATTAGCAAATAATCTATATATATATATATATATATATATATATATATATCAAATATAGAATATACCCTCATAACAGATCGGGATAAGTATCTCTAATCCTACCCTTAATCTCAAGTATATTCTTTCTCATTGTCACTCCACTGAACTTTCACCCAATTGATTGTCTCATTCCTTAATTTTTTTTCCTCTCTCGCTATAACCCAAACCGGTTGCCAATGCACTCGGAGTAATGGTTGTCTTTGAATCATGCACATACATACAAAGATGGAAGCATGAAAAACATTATGGACACCTACCAAACTGCTCAGTAAGTCTACTCGATATACGAGCTTTCCAATCATATCTATAACTAGGAACAATCTAACGTATCTCAGTGCCAACTTTTCCGTCTTGCCGAATCTCACCACACCTTTAATCGATGATACCTTAAAAAAGATCCCGCCTTCAACTAAGAACTCTATATCTTTGCGCCTTCTGTCCGCGTAACTATTCTATCTAGGTCGAGCTTATCTTATCCTACTCGGAATAACTCAGTTTTCTATGTGCTTCTCTTACCATATCATAAGCTAAGACTAACTTGTCTTCAATTTCCAACCAATATGCTGGTGACTTGCATGGCCTTCCATACGAAGCTTCGAAAGGTGTAGTTCCTATACTAGTCCGATAACTATTGTTATAGGAAAACTCAATCAAGTGTACGTGGTCTTCCCATGATCCACCAAAATCTAGTATGCAAGCTCTCAATAAATCCTCAAGTACCTTATTGACTCTCTTTATCTTCCTACCTGTCCGAGGGTGATAAGATGTACTCATCTTAAGCTTGGTACCTAACACTTCTTATAGACTCTTCCAGAACTCAATAGAAAACAATATATCTCTAGCACAGACTATACTACTAGGAATCACATGTAGTTTAACTATGTTCTTCGTAAATAACTAACCCAAAATATGTGTCGTCCTGGTTGACATAATGGGAATGAAATGGGTGCTTTTGGTCAATCCATCCACTATGACCCATATGCTCTCATTTCCTCCATTTGAACTTGGCAAGCCATCAATAAAGTCTATGGATATTAGATCCCATTCCCAAACTGGCATATCTAAAGGCTGAAGCAACCCACTTGGCTTCTGATGTTCAACTTTTACTTATTGGCAATTCGAACATTGCTTTACCTATAAGCTAACATCCTTTTCATACCTTCCTAAAAGGAACTTATCTTTTGTATTTTGATACATCTTGGCTCCTATGGAAAGAATCGTAAACTTCGATCGATGATGTTTCCTAAGAACTTCTTTCCTTGGGTCTCCAACATTGGAACACATAACCGTCCCTTCTTTCCCAACGATCCCTTCTGGTTAACACTAAAATCTTTCATATCATTAGCTCAGTTTCAACCTCTAGTCTTCTAATCTTCTTGGTCAACGATGGATCATCCTTCTGCCTAGAAATTAATACTTTCAATCAAAACCGGTCAAACTTCCAAACAAGATAACATGGTGGTACTCTGACTAGAACTTGGAATCGATCCTAACTGCATACTACATGCAGTAAGTGCCTCAAGATCATTCCATTCTGCTAATATGTCTAACACCACATTCTGATGTTCTCTACCAAGAGCATCCGCAGCCTTATTCCTTCTTCCTGGTGTATACTCTATACCAAAATCATAAGCCGCTAAAAACTCCAACAACCTCTAATGTTTCATATTCGACTCCTTCTGAGAGAATAAATGTCTTAAAGACTTATGATCATTGTACAACTCAAATCTTTCTTCCAAAAGGTAATGGCTCCACGCTTTCAATGCAAAGATCATCGCTGCTAACTCTAAATCATGGGTCGAATATCTTACTTCATGTGGTCTGAGCTGTCGAGGAGCATAGGCAATTACCTTACCCTTACGCCCACACGCATCTATATACACTACTTGCCCTTGATTTTCATCTGGCACAACTAACATGGGTGCATTTGTCAATAAATGATTTAACTTAAGGAATACATCCACGAATCCATCGAACCAAAATAATTGAACGTCCTTTCTAGTTAGCTTAGTTGGGGGTGCTGCTATCCGTGAAAACCCCCTAATAAAATCTTAGTTAATGTCCAACCAATTTAAGAAAATTTATTATCTCAGTCAATATATTAGGTCTCTTCCAATTATTAACTGCTTCAATCTTAGTTGGATCAACTGATAACCCTTCTTCTAAGACTACATAGCCAAGAAACTTTACATCTTTCGTCAAGAAATGACATTTTGAAAACTTCACTTTCAACTAATGTTGTCTCAATGCCATTAACGCTATTCTAAGATGAACCTCAAGCTCTCTTTCATTCGTAGATTATCAAAATGTCATCTTTGAACACTAGTATGAATCTATCCAGGTGCTCTCAGAAAATCCGCTTCATCAATCTACAAAGAAATCTGGCGCATTATTTAGTCCGTATGGCATCACTAATCAATCATACGATTTTGTTTGAAATTTTGTCAATGGAATACTGCCTTCCACCACTCTTATATAATGGAAACATGTAACAAAATCCAGTTATGAAAACACAGGCTCCACTCTGCTAATCGAATAAGTCGTCGATTCTCGACATAGGATACCTATACTTTATAGACTTCTCATATAAATTATGGTAGTCAATGCACAACCTTAACGACCCGTTCGGTTTCTTCATGAACACCGCAGTCACTTTCCAAGGCAGATTACTTGGTCTGATAAAATTATTTCCTTATAGGTCCACTAGCTGCACTTTTAAGTCCTTTATCTAGGTAGATGTCATCCAGCTAGATTGTCCAAATATGGGTTCTGCTCTTGGCATAAGATATATTCAAAAATCGACAGCTCGTTTCGGTGGTAGTCCTATGACTAGCTCAAAAACATTTGCAAATTATCTTGCTGCCAAAACCCAATTCAACTTTTCTTCTACTTCCATAGCATTCAGCAAAGCACCAATTCCTAGACTCGAGTTCTCAACCGGGTATACGATTCGGTCGATACTACTACGATGTCTCAATGATATTTCTCTGTCCTAGAAAAATATCCTAGTATCTATCTAACCAATCCATACCCAATTGGCAATGGACACTCTAGTCATAGTATCAAAGCAAAGGTACAGGTTAACAAATTTACTAACCCCATTAATTTAAATAACCATTTAAATGCTAATCTTTCTTATTAATCCATATCTCTTCAAATACAATTGAGAAAAATCTTAAAAATTCACACCAATACCAAAATGATTTTCCTTCATCATATAAAATTTTCGGACCGAAGATAATTATTTAATCATCCAATTAAATTTAGACCCGAATTAACATGTTTCCTCCTTAAAAATTCATAGGATATTCTCTATGCTTTGGAAAATTTCCAAATTTAAAATCTGTCTCCAAAATAACGTTTTAAACAACATAGTTGAAAATCATAGCAATTGTAAATCATTAGTATGATTTTACTCCCAAAACCATGTTAATTTGCTACATAAAATTCTCGTAACTCATTATTTAAATAAAACATGGCAAACATTAATCATGGCATATCATCGTTATTCATACATTCAGTTTTAAACCTTAAAAACTAAATCAGTCAAATAAACAATAAGAGATGGTATAGATCATTATTCATCTTGGTTTGATAATGGATTAATATTTGAATATTGCTTAATCTCCTTAGCTTTCCTCCTTGAATCTCCACTTGAATTCACGACTTAGGTTGTGATTAATGGCTGACCTTGCTTGAGTTCTTTAATTGTTTTGATTTATGAAGACATGAATAGGATGGAATAAAGGTTTAGGGGTTATAAGATCTACCTATTCTTATTTTACCCTTTCCCTGTTCAAATATGTGCTTTAAGTTATGAAACAAGCTTATAGGTTCATTTGGTTAAGGCACGACCTTAATTATTTTCAAATCTCAATTCCATTATCACTATAATCATCACATTATTCTATTTAATTTATCTAATTAATTCTTTTGAATAATGTTAATTAAAATTAGGGGTGTTACAATGTTGTGGTTGATAATGACCATAATTTTGTAGTCGAATTTATGTACCTATTTGATTTGACCTACTTGTATCTATTTATATTTCACTGTATATATTTTGTGATCTATATTTCTGTGATTTATGTTTATCGTATATTGTTCTGGATTACTATTATCACCACCGTAGTTGTTTTAAGTCCAGATTGCACATGTTGATTCCACTTGAAAAAAAAATATAGCATATTAATCGACATAACAATGATCGCTTAAAGCAAAATTCATGTGTGGTCACTCTTAACCTGCACTATACTCTACGCTAGTAGACGGTATCACGCTATAATATCCATTGTTAGCATGGTTCTCGGGTGTGGCATCAAAATAACATTTTTATGTCATCAATTATAAGTAGTCTAATGTTTGGGAATAACTAATATAAACAATAGATAGCCAATAGATAAAGAAATGCATGTCTCCATCGCACCATAATGCTTACATGTCACCATAAGATCTTACTATGGACCTATGAGAATATATCTTAAAATAAGAGAGTTGGGTCAGACTTATGCCTTATGAGTAAAACATACTAATAAGCTAGTAAAATATCACTTATGCTCGAAAACCATCTCCTGCGCCTAATAATTGGGCTAAATATAATTTATATAATACTATAGTGACATCATATGCTAAGGGTTCATGAAAATTTATTTCATACCTATTCACATGCCCATAAATGAACCCAAAGTCTCAACCCACTATCTTCAATCGTATACTAAGGACCCGGCTCTTCTAACCATATCATAATGCCAAATCGACTATTGAGGACTCTACTTCTCAAACTATCATGTAATGAGGACTCATGTAACAACCCACAATTTCATGGGCCTAAATTTCGACAAAAATCAAAACCCAAGTTCATCAAAGCACAGATCATTGGATTTGGTACCTGCAAATAAGCATGAACATTATCAGAGGTTTATAAAATATATACTCACAGTGGATACAATAAATAGGATATAAAAGCTAATTATAGCTACTACTTTGGAACTAATGGTATTCCCTGGATATCAAGTTACCACGTCAGCATCGAGCATGAGAAAAACGAAAAATTCTCCAACAATCAATCACATTCGGCTTCAATAACCTGTCCCTCTAAATCTATCATGAAGGTTGTAACAAGGAGGTGTCAAAACAACATTCTGGTGACTAGAAAATCGATACGGTGTTCATAACATAAATTCATACCGATTGGTTTCCATTTAATTGTTATGTCTACTATTTTATGGTTAAGCAAATTAACCTAATATTGTACACATGATATTCCTACCTTGCACAATTCATATACCTACGCTTCTCATGGTACAAAATTAGACATAAGTCTATCAACCACTTAATACTTCCAAATATGAAGTAGCCTCCTATTATCATCATCGTTGGTCCTAGGTATATAGACCTTTGACCACTATTTATGGATTTATAATACATAATTGCCATATTACTAATGCATTTATCATCATTAAGGTCTTATCCATATAAGAGACGGTACCCAAGCCACTTAATACCTTATTAATAAGGACTAGGCAGACGTCCAACCATTTAATACTTATATTCTAGGTAGGCCTTTGCCATTTAATACCTAACCCCAAGGCGGACTCCTTACTACTACTATCTAGCTGTCATTGGTTTAGATCTCACTGGGACACTTAATACTTCGTTATAGGAGAGAGGAGGATCCTAAATTAGCCACTTAATACCTCAAACCTGAAGCAGACCCTTCCTAAGATATTCAGTACTGCTGCTAATTGATAATTCGGACCATTTAATACTTTTAATTAGGAAAGGAGCAGGCTCTCAAACAACCACTTAATACCTCCAATCTCTAAGTAGATCCTATTATTCCCATAATTATTTCACATGGGTCCTAGAATGGTGATGTCCCATGAGATGCCCACCTCTATACCCATGCTAGCCAAGAACACTACGGAGTAATGTCGTCAACTTGCATGGAGAATAAGGCTGTTGAGGAGCGACCATCTGTATAATTGCTTTGTGCGAGTACCGATATGTCAGATAAAAGTATAACTTTTCATCTCGAAAGGAAATCCGACATACCGATGCAAACTCAAAGCTACTACATAGTGGCTATAATATCTTCGAAAACAAATATAGAAATAAGCATAACACAAATCAGTAGTAGAAGTTCATATCTCAAAGGAGGAAACAGATATGAATATTACACATAGAAGTGTACATTAGAGTACTGGTCAAACAAGATCGACAATATCACAAAAGAATAGATACAAGTGCGAGGCAAAAGAATAAGTATACATAAAGCAGTCTCTATCTCAAATGTATACAAAACAAAAACTACTAATCTAAAGTAGTTTGCCAAAAGTCAGGCGATAGTCCCTGATAAGAAGTCAAGTAGAAGAACCTGTAATACTCGATATGACCCGAGTATTATTTAAGAAGAAAATAATAAACGGATCGGTCTAGCTATAAATATCACATGAAATGATATAGAATAAGAGATATGACAAAAACGTATAATAACCATAATGTCATACCGTGATAAGTATGTAATTGAAAATCAACTATAGATTAATCAATATCACAAGAATCTTCTCAAAGATCAAAAGAATGTCATACTCTTTATTTTTATTCACCAAACCATAAATATTGACAATTATATCAATGCCAATCACAAAAGTTAACGACGCTCAAATTCACCAATGCACAAAATATGATAAAGCTTATCAATGTAAATCACGAAAATTGGTGAAACACAAATTCTAGAAATCAATCAATAGAAATCCAAAAATCACAAAAAGGGGAAAGAGGCCTGTCACTAGAACGGGAGCATGAAAACTCACCAACAGGTGTATCACAAAACGGAAAGCTATTCCATGGTTGCTAACTATTAATTTTTGAGCCAAGGCTCCACTAAAATGGCCCGAAGACCATGACCGAAGCTCCACTAAAACGGCCTGAAGACCATAAGCCGAAGCTCCACTAAAATGGCCCGAAGACCATGGGTCGCTACCCCACCAAGCCGATCCACTAAAAATGGGGTTTAGTCTCCCTCGCAGATAAAGAGACATCACACATTCTACTCTAAATCACAAAATGATCATCATTGATCGATAAGTGTAAATTACACTAAGCTAGTAAATAAATGAGTTTAGCTTCATGTCCCATAACCACTAGCTTAACTTAATTATTTACGAACAAATTATAGACTTCCACTCGAGGTTCAGTGTAAATTACACTAAGCTAGTAAATATACGAGTTTAGCTTCATGTCCCATAACCACTAGCTTAACTTAAATATTTACGAACAGATTGTAGATTTCCACTCGAAAATTGTCACAAGAGATTCAATCGAACAAGTCCAAGAATTGACAGACGAAGTAAACGCAAGCGTTTCATACCACTTGTTTTACTATAGCAAAGCAAATTGAGCATTGCGGATCGACCAACCGGATTCGAAATTCTCAAAGAAGTTATCAAGCCCAAAATGTTTTAAAGAAAAAGAATCAACTAGTTCTTTTGATATAAAATAGTGAGATGAACCCATATCGACAAGAACTCGAAAGGATAATCACAAAGCAAATGAAATCAAGGATTGAATGAGAAATACCTTGACCAAGAGAAGTGTCACTAGGTACTTGCACAACATTCAGCTCTCCTTTCCCCTTGCTTAGAAGTTTGGGGCAAGAAGATAAAAGATGACCCGGATTCTTGCAATAGCGACAAGTAAGGGGTTTCGGACACTTAATCACAAAGTGTTCCTTAGAATTGAAATTGTAGCATCCTCCACGATTAGGGATTGGAGTCTTTGCTACCAAAGTAGTTTGCTTCACCTTCTTATTGGGATAAGGGCTTTTGAACATAATATGCCTCTTCTTGGAAATCCTAATATCACTATCACCTCCTTTACCAACCTCTTCATGTCGAAGAGTAACATCCACAAGCTGATTGAAAGGAACTTCAAGTTTCAAAGGTAGAACCATTTCGCGGTTCTTACTCAAAGCATAGATAAACTCTTGATTCTTTACAAGATCCAAAAGTTGTTGGGCAGACATGAATGCGCCATCCAGAGAAGGGCTATTGGATTGACCAACTCTAGGACTGCTAGAACTAACCATTTCTTCTTCCTTAAGAAAGAAAGAAAGAAAGAAAGAAAGAAGAAAAAGGTTATTCTTAGAATGAATATTAAACAAACTTGATTGATAAAACAAGGCATCATAAAGGAAAATAGGATAGAACGGTACGAAGACACGAATTAAATCCTAAGGTACGACTCCTAAGAAAGACTTAGGACAACGATCCTTGCTAGATTATTCTACATTGTTCCGAAGTTCGGCTCTGATACTAAGCTGTGACGCCCCATCTTCATACCCATGCTAGCCAAGAACACTACGGAGTAATGTCGTCAACTAGCCCGGAGAATAAGGCTGTTGAGGAGCGAGCATCTGTATAATTGCTTTGTGCGAGTACCGATAAGCCAGATAAAAGTATAACTTTTCATCTCGAAAAGAAATCCGACATACTGATGCAAACTCAAAGCTACTACATAGTGGCTATAATATCTTCGGAAACAAATATAGAAATAAGCATAACACAAATCAGTAGCAGAAGTTCATATCTCAAAGGCGGAAACATATATAAATATTACACATAGAAGTGTACATCAGAGTAGTGGTCAAACAAGATCCACAATATCACAAAAGAATAGATAAAAGTGTGAGGCATAATAATAAGTATACATCAAGGAGTCTCTATCTCGAATGTATATAGAACAAAAAATACTAATCTAAAGTAGTTTACGAAAAGTCAGGCGATAGTCCCTGATAAGAAGTCAAGTAGAAGCACCTGTAATATCTCAATCTGACCCGAGTAATATTTAAGAAGAAAATAATAAACGGATCAGTCTAGCTATAAATATCAGATGAAATGATATAGACTAAGAGATATGAAAAAAAGTATAATAATCATAATGCCATAATGTGATAAGTATGTAATTGAAAATCAACTATAGATTAATCAATATCACAAGAATCTTCTTGAAGATCAAAAGAATGCCATACTCTTTATTTTTATTCACCAAACCATAAATATTGACAATTATATCAATGCCAATCACAAAAGTTGATGACACATAAATTCACCAATGCACAAAAAATGATAAAGCCTATCAATGTAAATCATGAAAATCCGTGAAACACAAATTCTAGAAATCAATCAATATAAATCCAGAAATCACAAAAAGGGGAAAAAGGCCTGTTACTAGAATGGGAGCATGAAAACTCACCAACACGTGTATCACAAAACGGAAAGCTATTCCATGGTTGCTAAGCATTAATTTTTGAGCCGAGGCTCCACTAAAACGGCCTGAAGACCATGAGCCGAAGCTCCACTAAAATGGACCGAAGACCATGAGTCAAAGCTCCACTAAAACATCCCGAAGACCATGAGCCGAAGCTCCACTAAAACGGCCCGAAGACCATGGGTCGCTACCCCACCAAGCCGAAGCTCCACTAAAAACGGGGTTTAGTCTCCCTCGCAGACAAAGAGACATCGCACATTGCTAGTCTAAATCACAAAATGATCATCATTGATCGATAAGTGTAAATTACACTAAGCTGGTAAATAAATGAGTTTAGCTTCATGTCCCATAACCACTAGCTTAACTTAATTATTTACGAACAAATTATAGACTTCCACTCGAGGTTAAGTGTAAATTACACTAAGCTAGTAAATATATAAGTTTAACTTCATGTCCCACAACCACTAGCTTAACTTAAATATTTACGAATAGATTGTAGATTTCCACTCGAAAATTGTCACAAGAGATTCAATCGAACAAGTCCAAGAATTAACCGACGAAGTAAAGGCAAGCATTTCATACCACTTGTTTTACTAAGCCGTTTAATTAGATTTCTCATAAGAATGAGGTAAAGGTTTGTATATGCTAGTAGATTGGAAAACGGTTTAAGAAACGAGCTTTGAATAAAATAGTGTTGAAATCGTTTTGATGAAAGAATTTTGATATTTACTACTAGTATTGAAAACCTTTATATTTTGAAGTGACAAATCACAAAAATGATAGTAGGAACAATCAATCACTAAAATTCACATTCGAAGACGTGAATAAAAATCCAAAGAAATCGATACCGAATCCATCAAAGTGGAAATACCCAAGAAATTCTAAAAATAGAAGTTACCAAAGTCGACAAAGGTGATAACAACTAATCGGAGAAGAAGAATCGATTAAATATTGGAAAAGCAAAGCAAAATGAGCATAAATAGGCAAAACAGGGAAACATGAGCAGGTCGGTCGACTGAACTCTCTGAGTCGGTCGACCGAAAATAGAAGATATGTTTCAGCTACAGCTTCGGTCGACCGACTCAAAGAGTTCGATCGGCCGAACCCAAAATCCTGCATTATCTACCCTATTTACTAGAAGTGCAAACTCACTCAATTTGCAACCGGTCGAGCACGGACACTAGGGGATTACGCCCATCGGCTACCCGTTCCTATTGGCTCCTCGATGCATCACCAAAAACATGTTCAAACATCAAAGTTAGGATTTTAAAGATTTGAACCCAAAACACTAAAAATTGGGATATTCACCAATTCAATCCAAAACAAAAGCAAGTGCACATGAATAAGTGTTAGGAATTCATACCCAACAATCAAAGATAGTTATAGACTTAGATGTGAGATAAAAATCTCACCTTTAAACCCTAATTAATGAAGGAGAAGCTTTTTTAAACGAGCTAAGATCAATTCCTCTTCAATAACAACTCAAGAAGCTTCAATCTAAGCTTACAAGTAAAATATTTCCTATGTTAGGTTTAGGAAATTATGAAATTGAAAGGAGAATGAGTTGGAGAAGAAGAAGGCGATGTTTACTAATAGCTTCTCTTAGAATTTGGAGCTAGAGCTTGGATTTTGCAAATGAACTAGGGCTTGGAGTTTTAATTTCCCATTCCTCTCTCCATTTTTGATGAAGCTCGAGTGTTAGGAAAATAAGAATGAAGTGAAGAGGAGAGGTGGACTGAGCTAGATTATAAGTGGGGTTAATGGGCTGAAACCCAAACCAAAGCCCTAAGAGAAAAGTAGCAAAATTCTACTATCTCCAAACATATCGAAGTTTATACTCAAAAATGTCGCAAACGGCATTTTGAACTCAATGGAAGTGGTCTCGAGTCCTAATTCGTCTGTTTGCAAAAAGTAGCTTTTTGGACTAAAATCCGACGAATAATGAAATATTTACATAAAATATTTAAATACTCGATCGTATAATATGCGGGTTGTTACAGCCCACAGCAATAATAAGTGTACACAACTGCTAGTAGCTACTGAGTAAAGGGAAAACTTTCGTTGTGTCACTTTACTAACCTCCCACTCAATCTTCTAAGCCCAATCATTCTATTGGTCCTATGGTTAAAGATGTCTCACGTCATTAGGAAGTATGCACAACTTTTAGCAGCCTCAAAATGTAGAGCAGACTTTTGTTGTGTAACTCTACTGACCTCGTATCCTAACCTACCAAGTCAAATTAATTATTCTCGGCTTTAATAACTTTAGAAGATTATCATAGGCTTTACTATTACTAAGCTTTATTGTCTTGAATTGAATATTGGACTTAGCATACTAATCTCATTTTACTTATTTAAGGTTATATAATTTACCTTAAATATTAAACTTTCCATAAACCCCCTTTATTTCCTTCTTCCATAAATGTTAGTTTGTCCATGGTAAAAGATTTTCATCCTAAGGGCATTTCCTAGGAAATTTATGTATATTTACTAATTTTCAATAATTGATCTCTTTTTAACTATTCCATATTTATTAATCTAACTTCCTTATTTATCTGTCCCATTATCCATTTCTCCTATTAATGAGCTGTAATTCCCGAATTCATTCCATATTTACTACTGATTAATTGGAGTTACTACCTTTTCAACATTTCCTTCCTAATTCCTATCTGCAAATCAATGTTACTACTACGTATACTTATATGCTAATTGAGCGTTTTGCATAAATTGCAGTATTTATTAACTTGTATAAATACCTACTTCTGCCAAATATATTTTAGTCATCAACTAGAATATTCTTTCCCATACTTAACTTGCTGAAATTACATTTCTTAGAAAGATTCTTCATTATGATTTCCATAATTTAGTTTAAAAAAGAGATCAAGAATGAAAGGAAAGATTTGCCTCATTTGAAATTACAAGGAATCTTTTTATTGGAATAGATAGTGTAAATTATGAAGAATAAGTCTATACTTTACACCTATCTTCCTTTTTATTTGCATACATTCCTTGTTAAATCAAACACTGCATTTTCTATACAACTTAGAACCACAAATAAATTAATAAATATCAATGGATATTCTTCCCACAAACTAAACTATGAAAAATCTCCAATTTAACATAATTAGGGAATATAATATTCATACCAATAATCTACAGCCCAATTTCAGATATACAGAATAAATTTCATATCTAATTATTATACATATGTATAACTTTTGGGATTGATTTCTAGATTGGAATGTAGCAATAATGCCTATCTGATCTAAAATAAGAATATATAGACAATGGTTTTCTACACTGTTTTGAGTCTGCAATTCATAAATATTATTAATTTAGTCATAAAAATCAAATGTTTGCCGACAAAATAGATTAAAAATCATGAACAATAAATAAATTTCCCGCCTATCTTCTAAAAGTATTCCAAATATCCAGATCTGAAGTTAAACATTTGATTCAACTTCATTTCCTTCTTATTCAAAGAAATACGTATAAAAAGGATATATACATACATAGAATTATATATCTAAGAAGTGATTTGGGTTTGAAGGTATATATGTCTGTATGTGTGTGTGTATGTATGTGTGTGTGTGTCTGTATATAACACATCGTTATCGCATAGTGTTGCTTTGCTCTTCTTCTTCTTCTCTTATTTGATTTATATTCTTCTCTAATTTTTATGTATACAAATGTAAATATTTTATTTTATAATTTAGAAAAAAGTGGAGAAGTGAATATCATAGAGCTTCGCGGCTACTTTCAATAAAATATAAGAGGAGAAGAGAGCATTAGGCTAGAATTTATAGGCACTAGAATCAATCACAGCCGTTAGATCAAATATATTAAATCCAGGCTGTTTGGCCTAGGCATAACCTAGTAGCCGGCTTCCCAACTAGTCGACCACTCATGTGTGTCGATTGACCCCTACTTGTCAACCAGTCACAACGAACGTCCAACTTGTGGGTCCAGGTAATTAATATATTAACACTAATTCAATTATTTTCGTCCCAAATCCATTTTCCGTCCATAACTTCTTTGTTCAGACTCCGATCGTAAAACTCCAAATATGAAAGTTTCTTAAAATTTCACTATGAACGCAATAGTCTAAGCTTTTGGTCATATTCTATCATTTGCAAAAATTCCATTTTTAGAACTTCATTCCCTAATTAACTAACTAACGTCAAATTTACAGGGTGCTACAACTCAATTTCCTAGACTATAGTATATTGAGAGGACTCAGCTCCTTAGACTATGGTAAATATAGGACTCAGCTTCTTGGACTTTCGTATATTGAAGACTCGGCTCATCAGACCATTGTATATTGAGGATTCAACTCCTTAGACTATCGCATCGCCAAATGCGGACCGTGTACAATGAACTTGCCTATCTAAGAAAAGTTTCTAAACTATCTCAAACCATAATAAGCAATATACCAAAATGTTCCCTGTCTCACGACGATCCAGATGCAATGAACCATGCATGAAATGGAGGTAGTATTTGAGATTTATAAGCGTTTATATTTAAGAGAAATATCGTAAATTATAATTTAATTATTATTAATATTATTATTTCAAATCTCTACTATGGTGTTCATCTTCATCACTCCACCCAAACTACCCAATAACACATAGTCAACACCATGTCGCCTACTACCATATCACGTCGCCCTTTTGGTCGAACCTCGCCATAGTTACAATACCGACCTCCTCTTCTATTCCTAACCGACGTCGACCACCGCCTCGCCAAAGTTTGCAGCCACTACATCGTTTTATGCTAAACACTGATTTATTTTCTAGCATCACCATGCTGGTTATCTTCCCGATCAAAGATCATAGATACACTCCCATCGTCTTCCTTTATATCCTGGTATCTTCCCACCCTTGTTTCATCAGTACATCAAAATTAGTCTAATGGACAGTGCACTTTTGTTAAACTATTTACGCATTTTCTGATCAATCCATACACCCATACAATGAACAAACACCATTAGTGGATTCGCATCGTCGAAAACTATAATTTTGATATATAACATATATGATTTAGAGCACTTTTGTATTTCTCACTTTTTAATTAAAAGAAGACTAAATATTGCTAATTACAATTGATTATGTAACGACCTGGATTTTTCGACTTATAATTAAATACTAAAATTATCTAAATAATTGAATCTTGGATTTAACATGAATAAAAAAATAATTTCGAAAGTTTATCTAAATTTCGTTTAAATAAGAATGATAATAGTAAACTTTTAATTTAGAATTACAAGTAATTAAATTGTTTTAGCAATAATTCGTTTCAATTAACGTATGAAATTATCATTCTAGGTGTAATGACCTGTATTTTTGGTTCCCCGAATTTAAATATTTAATTTATTTAAATATTTGGATTTGAATTAAATCATAATTAAATCTATATTTCAAATTTAGACTTGATTTACAATGATGTATTTTTAATTTAATTTTTGGAATTTTTCCATAATTTTAGTTTGGAAAAATAAGTAAATTTTCGTTTTACGTATTTTACAGCAAACGCTTGCATCCTGAGATATCATGGAATTTAATAACTTGCCAATTTTATTATTGTTTTGTGATCGCATTCCAATTTTATATATGTTCATAATTCAATTCTGTCGATCGCGGCTCATAACCGGACGCGATCCGTTGCGGCAAGGTAATGGAATTTAATTCAAAAATCATAAACAAGTATGTAAAGCACAATGTCTTCTCCCTCTCAGCCCCCATCTTGTTTCTTTGCTTTTGCTTTCCCTTGTGCTTACGCCGACTTTTTGTTGGCTTGCATTTAAGTGACCGTGCCCTCTTGATGTTGACAACGCTTAGCTTATGTGTGTGTGTACTCGATGATCACCCTGGTTTCTTCTTCATCCTCATTAAAAAATAAAGAAAAAAGAACTACTCTACGTAAACTTTAAAATTTCCAATTCTCCTTTTCAAAAATCAGTTTCTTCCAAATATACTTGAATTAGCACTTACCGTCAACTAGAGATTTATGACTTTTTAGGTCTAGTTTATTTTGAAAATAGTTTCATAGTTTTTCATCGAGTATTTCAAGAGATATCTATAAATAACAATAAGTGGTCGAGAAAACAACCATTTCTGATGATCACAGATTGACGAACGAAGGATACTGATGGGTTTGTAGCGATGATTGGGGATTTTTTAAAGGCATTCGTATGATTTTTAGTGGCTTGGTAGGTCATGGAGGAAGAGATGATCGATTTTGGTTTGAAAAATAATGTCTAGTGAAATGGGGTCGATGTGTTGATCGAAAATGTCGGGGAGGAGCCTTGGGACGAGGTGGAGGGGATGACTATGGCCGATTCTTGATTTTGGCCTTGGAGCATCGTGATTGCTTTATTTAGGGTTTCAGTAGCTATTTTGAGATGGGATTGGAATTTGATGGCTTGGGGCGAAGATAAGACTGAGCTTCGCAGTGCTTGGCATGGAGGGGGCTTAGGCTTAGGTGAAGATGATGACATAAGCGGTGAGGTCTAACGTTGACCAATGTGTTGGTATGAGATGTCTGAATGGAACCTGGAAGCGAAATCAAATTGGGTATAGAGGTCGAATTTGGGTAGGGGTGACGGAGGCCAAGGCGAGGGTGGTAGTGTGCCGAGGTGGCAACAAAGAGTTTGTTGGTGATCTCGGGGTGGTCGTTGGTGACTTTGGGATATGGGGCACGTGCCTTTCAAGCACGCTTCGGTGGTTGCAGAAGCTTTAAATTGAAGCAGCTTGATTCGAAGGAAGAAGAACTATCCTAGACGGGAGGGCTTCTGTTGATTGATCCTTGGACCCGATAAAATTAATCCTTGGACCCGATAAAATTAGGGTGAGAAATCTTTAGATATATATATATATATATATATATATATATATATATATATATATATTAATTCTAAAACATGTTTGAACTATAAAATTTCATACTTACTCACATTTAACCCGATTGACACGCGAATTTTTGCGTTATGCTCATATGGATGAGTACAACATTATAGTGTAATTTATTAATATTAGGACATGCAAAAATTTATGACATATTTAGATGGACTGAATTTAAATTGTGTTGTTTTAATTAATAACGTTATTTATATTTATATACCATAAATTTTGATGTTTATTTAGCCAAATAAATTCCATTGAGCTAAGTTGGATTGAATATGGTAATTGGACATTGGTTTAGTAGAATGAAACGTCGTTCCGCTGATCAAATTAATTTGACATTAAATTAGCAGAATAAATCCTTATTCTGCTATTTATGGATTTGGACATTTGATTATATATCGTTACCTGATATTATGCTTTGAATAAGTGATATATAAACCAATGATGGTTAAATGTCGGATTTATTTACATAGCCATGGATTATGTAAATATCTATTATTA
Source organism: Allium cepa (assembly GCA_030765085.1). Classification (NCBI taxonomy): domain Eukaryota; kingdom Viridiplantae; phylum Streptophyta; class Magnoliopsida; order Asparagales; family Amaryllidaceae; genus Allium; species Allium cepa. The sequence goes on from CM060931.1 coordinate 378,776,900, forward strand.
ATCTGAAAAGTTAAATAGAATAATATGGTAGCTTATTTATGTCCCACGGTGATTGTTAAGCGTCCTTTAGAATTTAAAAAGCTAATTATTGATTTGGAAATTATTTAAAAATGATTATATTTACTATAAGGTTTAAATATAATTATTATTTAGTAATAAGATTTAAGAAGGTAATGACTTATTATTAATAATATTTTAAAGATAATTTATAATTGTTTTAATAATAATTTAAAGTTAATTATTTATTAATATGACTCTTTAATGTTATTGCTTAATGAATGTTTAATTATAATTTTAAAGTTATTTATTTATTGTTTTAAAATGTTTTTAATTTTACTTTAATTATTTATTTAAAGTGATTCGACTATACTTTATTCTTTAATTAAAGTTATATAGTTATATTGATTTAAGTTATTTAATTATATTTATAAATTAATTAATTTCTTACCGGTTTAAATTTAATTTATTATTGTTTTAATAAAGTTTAAAATTAAATATTTATTTTAATAATATTGTTTTGAAGTTAACTTATTAATATGATAATAATGTTTTAAAATTAATTTAATATATTATTAATGAGATTTTAAAGTTATTATTTTAAATAAGATTTAAATTGAGTGGAATAGAAAGATGTTTAAATAATAACTTATTAATTTAAACTATTTTAAATAATGTATGGTTCATCAAGGGAACCTTGTTGACTTAAGGAGTTTATTAAAGAGGTTTGTTAAAAATAGGGGAAGGGTTCATAAATTTTTCTTGACATTTATAAAAGAATTTATAAATGAGCTTTAATAATTTGAAAGGAAGAAGTTTTATAAATGGAATTTGGGGATATATAAAAGATGTTTTAGAAATAGATTGCGGATTTATAAAGATACTTTCGAAGTAGATTTAGAAATATTTATAAGACAGAAATTTATAAAAAGATAGTTAATTTCGTGGTGTGATTCGAGGGGCAATGATTGCCCACCTTTTTCTATGGATCTTCTGGGATAGCAAAGTAACCATTATGTAAGCTACGATCCATAATTGATATTGAATGATACTTTGATAATATATTCATAATTTTTTTTAAGTTTCTAAGTTTTGAAAGTGAAATGGTTTGTGAATATACTTATAGCATTGACATAAGTATATGGAAATGATTTTCAGAGATTGAAAGGTGATTTTAAATAATGAAAACTTAATTAAATGAGGCATAGTTACTTTCCATGGAAAATATAATCTTCATTTGGTATATTTGTTTATTTGATAGTTAAATAACCGACTATCGAATTTAGACTCAAACCTAACTTTGGAAATATCTAGGAGAAACATGTGAGTTATATGGCACGGTCATGTTGTATTTTATATGTAAATCTCATTTTGTTCTCTTAAGACAATGATAAGGAAATCCGTACACTAATGGTTAGGAGATGATCTCTGCTCTTATCCTTCACTGTTTATTTCCTAAAGAACCGGGGTTGAGTTTACCGGGGACTATTGGAAGTTGTTTCTAAGATACCTAGATCAGAAATGTTATCTGAAACCACTTCGATTCCAATCAAGCATTTCAAACTAAAGATACCTTGAACAGTATGGAATAGAAGATGGAGTTTTGAAGTGCAAGGGAAGCTTGCTACTAATCCTAAGGATGATTCCAAAATAGATGTAGTAGAGGTAGTCCTTTGGTTTCGTTTCGACCTAAAACAAACTTGTATGGATGAATGCTGACACTTTATTTCTTCCTGGAGGACAAGGTTAGCATTCCTAGTAGAATTGCTATATAAAAGGTGATTTTCGCTTCAAACCTGATCAATCGAGAAAATGACTAAAGCAGGGACCTATGGCAGGGCAATGTGGGTCGCTCCCATTAGGGTATGATCATCCCAAGATCTAGTGTCGATATATGTATGCATGTTTTGGGGCCCATAATGGTTGTTTATCAATCATAGGGTGATCGTATTCGGCGCTATCCAACAAGGGGTAGTGTCGATCCTGAGTAGCTGAGATGCAGTTGCGATTACGACCTCCCGTACATTCTATCTAGAGGTGTACAGATTCAGTGGATAGATCCTTACCCTTTTATAGTTGGAATCCATTCTGCAATAAGTGCCTATGGACTTGATTGTATACCTATTGTGCTAGAATTTAATAACGTAATAATTTCGGCTATGATTAATAAGTATTTTTATTCTATACATTATCATAATATCATTGGATCTTTCTATGTACATGTTTTGGTTATCGTAAGGTAAAAACTATCAATGTTTATGTACGGCGTGGTCTTACGAGATACCTTTGATTTTAAAGGGTTTTACAAGCTATAATAAATAAAATCTCTTATGATTTGAGTTTTTCACGCTGGTTTTACCAGACTAACCCGGGCATTGTTTTCCTATAATGCTCGGGCCAGACCAAACATATTTCCCTGTGTAGTTGGATATTTTTAGAGCTTTCAAGAGAGAAGCTGGGGGCCTAGAGATGTATTCTCATACATGGTTACTTTTCCATTGCATTCATTGTTGTAGATTATTCACTAATTGTGAGGACATATTATAACGGTCGAGGATGAAATAGGTTAGCATACTCTGATTGACATCTACATATACATGCATTACAATTTTGTTTTTGTGTAAAGATTTGCATATATTAAAGATCATTCGTTCCATTGTGAGATTCTATGTTGTTATTTTTATTCTTGTCTTCTTTATTCTTTCTTTTCCCTAACTATTCACCTTTCCGTTCAATTTGGATGAGATATATGTGATTTATTGTCATCTTAAACTGTACGAAAATATGGGTCGTTATAGTTTGTATTAGAGCTTATGTTGAACTAATACCTAGGCTTTGGTGGGGTATACTCATTTGAGATAGGGTAAGAAATACCCTAGGATGAGCTTGAGAGTGTGTGTGTGTGTGTCTATATATATATAAGCACTTATTTGATATTTTCATAAAATGTTTTGTACACTGTTGTTTGATCTGTTGTGCGGTTTAAGAATTCTGGTCGATGCGTTTGACCAAGGTTACCGGTAGGGATTTCCTAAACACTTAAACAAGACTAACTAGCAAATATTGATTTTAAAAATGGGTAAATGAAATAGTTTTACCTAGGAAATATTATATATATATACACATGAATAATTTTTAAAAATTTAATATGGGTAATCTTGGTTGTGCTTGGTTGTTAGGAGTGATAGTATTCTATCATTATCATCTAGGATTTGATTATTATCCATTAATATATCATGAATCTTCCTTTTTAAAACCTGGGTTGGATCGATAGGAATTTTGGAAAAATTAAAACCATGAATTAAGTTTCACGATTTAAACATAAAGCATTCGTTGATAATGTTAAGTTAAAAGCTTGATTTTAAAGGATTGTTTATATAAAAGAAAATTTGATGTTGGGTGTGTTTCGACCGGCTCCTTCCCTACAACCGAATCAACATCTCACCGGACCGGCTCCATCCCTACCACCGAATCAACATCTCACCAGACCGGCTCCATCCCATGCCCACTGAACCAACTCGCTCCCAAGCCACCACCGGTCCAATTCCCCTCACTACCGAACCACCTACTACCTAACCAACCCACACTCCACCCATTGCCGAACCAAGTTCCACCGGACCAAGGCATACTGGACCAACACTTCCAGGCCAGATTGCATCAGCCCAGGCCCACCAGCAGCTATATACATCAAAGACCCCTGCCCCCAACCTCACTCTATAAGTAGAGGGGCAGGGGTACAACAATGGCAGACAAGTTTGAGAGCTCAAGCACGGATAGAACTTTCAAACAACTTTCAGATACTTGTAATCAAAGCTTTGTACTTGTAATCTGAACAGAAAAGGAGAATAACATATAAAGTGGACGTAGGCACATTCTGGCCGAACCACTATAAATTTGTGTCTTTTACAGTTTAGTTCATATATTTAATATATTTGCGTAAATCACCCAAATCATTAAGAACAACATATAATCAACTAAATCATACGACTTAGAGGTGTTTGCCCATTTTTTGTGCAAACATTTTTGGTGCTTTCACTGAGAACAGGAGCTCGAAGCTTCAACTTCTCCCACTTAACCCTTTTCCTATCAGCATCGTTCATTGCTTGGAAAACATGCCTCCCGGACGGAAGAAAGATGTTAACAAAGGAAAGAATATCGCAACTAGCAGTATCCCAGATCCAGTGATCAGAGATTATGACAATCGTCCGGTTCCAACAGCAAATGGAGATCAGGCAAATCCGACAGCCCCTGCTACGGAACAACCAGTCACAAGGACGGATCTGGATAGGGTTGTGGCTGAAGTAACTAACCGCTTCGCATCTCAACAAGAAGCCTTGGTGGACCAACTCATGTCACGCTTAAGGGATGCTGAAGAATCCAACCGCAACACTGAATCATGGGGTGAGTCCCGGTCTGGATGATCTGGGAGACGACAAAGGTCTTTCTTCTTCGAAGAGGCTAATAACAAAAACAGCAATGGTAGGAGCGGAGCCCGGAATCAGCCCGAATTCCGACCCAAGGAAACACTTGGAACCGAACCCAACGATGGAGGTACCAGGCAGGGGTCAGATGTAGCTGAGCCTGCCATGCTATCTCACCATGGAAACACCAACAGACGGGGCCGAGCTGGAGTCCAGCCCGAAGTTGGACCCGAGGAAGTGCTGAGAACAGAATCCAGTAGGGGAAGATCAAGGCAAGGGCCAACTGTGGCTGACCCCAGCGTGCTCGCGGAAGACCAGAGGCAGCCATTGGATAATATTAGGAGTGATAGACGATACCATCCCTACAGGTCATTTGGACGGAATCAATCCCGCAGGGAAGAGCCAAACTCATTTCTACCTGCTCCAAGTTCTGATGAAAGGATGGCACGATTGTTCAGAGAGTGCGTCCAACGGGACCAAAGGGATCGGGGAATAGGCGCTAGGGTAACCATCCCCTTCACCCGCAATATCAAAACGGCCATCACCCTCCGGGAATGGAAAATGCCAACAATGGAACCTTACAAGGGAATCTCTAACCCCATTGTACACTTGCAGAGATACACACAGCATATGCTCATGAGCGGTGCAACAGAGGGAGTGTTGTGTAAATGCTTCCCACTATTCTTGGCAGATCTAGCTATCTCCAGGTTCTGCCATCTACCCCAAGGATCCATCAGCTCATAGGAAATGTTGAAAGAAAAGTTCATCAGCCAGTTCCACATTCATGTGGAACAACCCAAGGACGCTTATTCCTTATCTAATATCAAACAGAAGCCCGGAGAGACAGTGCAACAATATCTAACCCGATTCAACGCCGCAGCGGCCGCAGTCGAAGATGCCGATGAGAAACTTATCCTAATGGCCCTCTGTAGTGGTGTGCATGCAGATACTAAATTTGCTAGGAGATTAACGAAAGAAAAACCAGCTACCTTACCTGATTTCTTCCATGAAGCTAGGAAGTATATGAGGCTTGAAGACGCTTCCACTGAGAGGCAGCAGGGCAACAGACTAAGGCAACTCCAGACAGGGTTCCCGTTGCAGCAAAGGATGTTCGAAGAAAAGACTCTAAAGACAATGCTGGGGGCAGGAAGGGAGAAAGGCGTTTATATCGGCCAGGACCGAGGTTTGACTCTTACACTCCTTTGAATGAATTAATCGAAAACATCTTCCTGGCCACCCAAGACAAATTTAGATATAAGCGCCCCCCACACAAGAAGGAATCAGATAACGCAGTTAAGTCTGGAAAGTTCTGCCGCTTCCACGAATCTCATGGGCATGACACAAATGAATGCCATCATCTTCGGGACTTAATTGAAGAACACATCAGAAGGAAGAGGCTAGAGCGCTATGTAAAAGGTCAGAACAGGACTCCAACTCCTGCCAATGAGAACCCAGGGCCACCCCTCCCAGAAGTAGGCGGAGGAAATCGCAACACCAGTGGCTCTAGTCAAGAGAAGATAGTGGTCCATACCATATCAGAAGGACCACACATCGCCGACAGAAGCTGGGCAAATATGGAAGGTCGCTTAGAAACAATGAAGGCTGCATTAATTCTGTTACAGAAGAACGCCACCCGAAACGGAAAGAGAATGATGACATCACATTCAGTAGGCGTGATCTAGAGAGAAGGCAGTACCCTCACATGGATCCTATGGTCATCTCTGCCTGGTTCGGTCCAGCCAAAGTTTTTCGAATTCTAGTAGACACTGGAAGCTCAGTAAATATCCTATTCAAGCATGCTTTCGACAAAATGAAGCTGTCAATGAAGGATGTGTCTCCCTGCAACAAATCGCTACATGGTTTCACTGGAGATGCGAAGATGCCCCTCGGGCAACTGGACCTCTTTATCGAAATAGGAAGTCATCCCCGCTCCGTTGTACGAAAACAAACATTTGTGCTAATAGAGAACCACTCCGCCTACAACGCCTTTTTGGGAAGACCAGCCTTGTCTGACTTCCAAGTTGTCCTAGCCCCGTGGTGCCTGAAGATGAAATTTCCAACAGATAACGGAATAGGAGAAATAGAGGGAGATCAAGACGCCGCTCGAGATTGCTATGTAACTGAACTTCACAATAACCGTAGGAAGGATAAAGGGAAGGATGCAGAGACTTCTCTCTGCAAGAAGAACTTGGAAGCATAGCAACTAAAGAAAGCCCCTCCTCTTCGATATACCAGTGATCCTTTCAATGAATTAGACCCCAGGGACAAAGAGGAGGAGGCCACCGCTGAGCCTGCAAAGGCTATGGAATTTGTATCTGTAGACAAACACGACCCAAGTAGTCGCTGAGAGTCGGGTCTCAGTTAAGAACGGAATTGAAGGATCAACTCGTCGATTTTCTTCGCCACAACTTGGATGTATTTGCATGGATGCACGCTGACATGACTGGAATCTCCCCAGATGTGGCATGCCACGTACTGAACATCGATCCCACCAAGGTGCCAGTAAAGCAGAAAAAGAGAAGCATGGGGGCAGAACGATCAGCGGCCCTCGAGGAAGAAGTAAAGAACCTACTTGCCAATAACTTCGTACGAGAAGCCATCAACCCAGAATGGATCGCCAACCCGGTACTGGTAAAGAAAGCTAATGGGAAGTGGCGAACATGCATCGACTTCTCCAACTTAAGTGACGCTTGCCCAAAGGATTGCTTCCCACTCCCCCGAATCGATCAACTCGTGGACAGCACAGCCGGACACGAACTCTTATCCTTTATGGACGCATACTCAGGATATAACCAGATCCCTATGCACGCCCCCGATCAAGACCACACTAGTTTCAACACTGACAGGGGATTGTACTGCTACAGAGTAATTCCTTTTGGACTTAAAAACGCTGGGCTACTTATTAGCGTCTCGTCAACAGGATGTTTGCGGAACTAATAGGACGAATTATGGAAGTTTATGTGGATGACATGCTGGTAAAATCGAGGAAAGCCAACGATCATATAAACCACCTGGACGAGATGTTTCAAGTACTTCGCCAATATGGAATGAAGCTGAATCCTCTAAAGTGCTCCTTCGGAGTATCGTCGGGAAAGTTCTTGGTATTCATCGTCCATGCCAGGGGGATTGAAGCAAACCCCGAACAAGTCCGGGCTTTGCAAGATATCAAGATACCATCCACTCGAAGAGGGATGAAAAACCTAAACGGGAAGGTGGCCGCCCTAAGTAGGTTCATCTCTAAAGCAACCGACAAATGCATCCCTTTCTTCGAAGCTCTAAAGAAAGACAAAGGAAAGTTCGAATGGACTGACGAATGCTCGACAACCTTCCTTAACTTAATCGAACACCTCCAGAGACCACCAGTACTCTCAACTCCAAATGAAGGCGATGAACTGTGCCTATACCTTGCTGTATCGTCCCATGCTTTAAGCGCCGCTTTGGTGAGAGAAGACAATCGCGCGCAGCGGCCCGTATACTTTGTGAGCAAGAGATTTGCAGAGGCAGAAGCCAGATACCCTAAACTTGAGAAGCTAGCATACTGTTTGCTAATCACGTCACGGAAACTGCGATACTATTTCCAATCTCATTCCATCAGAGTTTTAACCGATCAACCGCTAAGGCAGGTACTCCATCGCCCCGACACTTCTGGGCGACTACTTAAATGGTGCATTGAACCGAGTCAGTATGATATCACCTACCATCGTCGCACCGCCATCAAGGGACAAGCCGTGGCCGATTTCATTGCTGAATTCACTACCAACGAAGGTAAGGATCAACCTGAAATAATAAAAGATATCAAGTGCAATCTCTTTGTAGATGGAGCATCAAACGAACAAGGCTCGGGGGCAGGTATTGCGATAATCACCCCCAGGGGAAGGAAGCTGCACTATGCCCTAATGTTGGAATTCGCTGCCACCAACAACGATGCAGAATATGAAGCAGTAATAGCAGGATTAGAACTTGCCTTAGAAATTGGAGTCGGTTCTTTATGTCTTCATAATGATTCTCAACTTATCGTAAACCAAGTACTAGGAGAGTTTCAGACTCGAGGAGAACGACTCACATATCTAAAGAAGACCAAGCTGCTGCTCGATCAATTGGATCACTATTTAATCAAACACATTCCTCGAGAAGAGAATCGAGGGGCCGATGAACTGGAAAAGCAAGCTAGCATGAAGAACAACACCATTTCCGGAGCAGAAACCATCTCGAAACTACTAGCCCAAGGTTTCGAGCAAGAAGATCTGATAGCTGCAATCGAAGAAGAAACTTGGATGACTCCTATCCGGAAATATTTACAAGATGGCACACTGCCCGACGGGCGTAACGAAGTTAAGAAAATCTTGAGGAAAGCTTCCCGCTATCTTCGGCAAAAGTTATTAACTTCTTGATCAAAAATGTTCTATGCAGGTACGGGGTTCCACTCAAAATTATATCGGACAATGGACTTCAGTTTGACAGCGAGGAGTTCGCTGACTGGCGTCGAGAGCACGGAATTAACAAAAGCTTCTCATCTGTGGCTTATCCCCAGGCAAATGGACAAGTCGAAGACGTCAACAAAATTCTTAAAACTCTAATCAAGAAGAAGCTTGAAAAGTCAAAAGGCGCTTGGGTGGATGAACTTCCTACGGCACTTTGGGCCTACCGCACGTCTTTCATAACATCAACAGGGAATACTCCTTTCTCTTTGGCATACGGATCGGAGGCCATGCTCCCAATTGAAACTGTAGTGCCATCCCACCGTAGGATCCACTACAACCCAGAAGAGAACGAAGAACTCCTCCACATGACTTTGGATCTAATCGAAGAAAGAAGAAATGATGCAGCACTTAAAGCGGCAGCTCACAAGCAAAATGTGGCAGCACGATACAACTCCAAAGTCAAGCACCGCAGCTTACAAGAAGGAGATCTTGTCCTCAAGCGGATCTTCCCGCGCCCCGGAGCACTAGATCCAATCTGGGACGGACCCTATGTGATTCATAAAGATCTCCACAACGGAGCTTATATTTTGTCAACAGTGGACGGAGAGGTGTTCCAGAGGGCATGGAACATCCAACACCTTCGTCGATACTTTTCTTAACTTGTACTACCCGTATGAAGTGAATTAACAAAGAGAATCAGTGGACGTAGTCATTTTCGTGCCGAACCACTTTAAAAATCTTGTCTCTTTTTAACTTGTTCCTTTATATCTTGGCTGCTTGTTAAGCTTTATCCTTTTCTGTCGAACAAAATCCTTTGTAACGCATTTCCATTCTGGACACTTCACGGCACAACCTCACCTGGACAAGACCTAACTAGTACTATACGAATCTATGCCCTCGCCAATGAGACACTTTTGCTCCAGCATCCCTCTGTTGCGGGTTAACTCATTGCTCGCGACGGCCCTCAAAGCCAACTGTAATGAGCCGACTATAAGCCACCGAGAAGGCCGACTATAGCCGAGGCAGCTCATTACGACGTTCGGCTCGCCGGCAACCGTGAACCGATTAAAAGCCCCAATATAAGGTGTGGCCAGCCAGGGGCAGTTCACAGTTGACGATCGGCACCTGCGCTAGCCAACCACAGTAAATCGAATAATACCTATGATTACGGGCCATAATGGCCCGGGTAGTTACTGTGCGCAGTCTCTACTCCGATGTGTCTTAAGTACGGCTGTGGTAAAAAAGAAAGCTCCCCGCGGAGGCATAAGATGGGTGACAAATGTCTCCAAGACCCACAGCTAGGGAAAGTGACTACAAAACCCGTTTGCCACGAATTTAAGCACATCGAAGGCCTTCCGTGATTGAAAGTTTTACTATTTCTTATATTTCCATTTTATTTATAAAAACTCTCCTCCTATCCTCTATAACGATCCCTAAAGGATAAGGCACAAAATAGGAGACACTCACTAATGGGAATAAGAACTCACAACTGAATGGCGGGTCCCTCAGCTGCATTCCATATTCGATTACACAAGGCATTCAAAGCTACCGTCTACAACTAAAGCATGAAGGGCGGTACTTTCTTCTCTTGTATACAAATACGTAGCCTTAATTTATTCATCACATAAACATTGCAAGATATGGAATTATGTTCTAAGCAAGAGCGTGGCATTAAAACACAATTGACTCACTAGCACATGCACGGCTATATTTCTTACGCAACACGTCAAAATAACGACAGCATTTAAATATGACAGAATCAGCTTATGTTATAAAATTACATGTTAAAAATAAAGTCGTTCATTACAAATGACATAATTACAGCCCAAAAGCAAATTAATGTTTTGGGACTAGTATATACTGGAATATCAAGTAGGCAAAAAAAAAGGGGGTAGTCAGCTGCATCGGGACTCCGCCTCTATCCTGCTGGCCCTCCAAGATCTACTTAACCGCAGGATCAGAACTCCCAGCATGTTGACCAGAAGTCCCACCTGTCCAATTCAGGAGAAGAATCCATCAGATAAACGATAAGCAATCAAGTCAGGAAAAGACTAAAAGGGAAGACTTACCGGCACCTGCTCCCTGATCATCATCCTCTAGCTACACACCTACTTCCTCAACGGTAAGCAGCTGCATGCCCTCCTTCACCGCCACTTTCTCCTCCTCAGTAAACTGGGCCATATCCATCCACTAGTGATCTTGGGGTGGGTCCCTGTCATCCCGGTCCTGGATGGGCTGGGGGCACAACGGGGGACTCTCTTCTGTCCATAGATTTCCTCTTATCCGATCAAGTTTCCATTTTATGAGACATTTATCTGCAACACAAGAAAGTGTATCATTAAAACATATAAACTATGTAGTCTGGAATTTCACTCATAATTCGAAACATAAAAAATTCAAGGTTTGAGTTCATTCGATACTTAAGGTTCCTGAGTATCATTCGGTAACCCAAGATTCGAGTTCATTCGGTAATTCAAGATTTGAGTTCATCCGATAATCCAAGTATATAAGTTCATTCGGCACTTATGCTCCACGAAGTTCATTCGGTGAGTCGAGTCCCCGAAACCATTCGATAGTCCAGAGCAAAAACACATTCGGCAGAAAAGGATCTCACCTGGTTCGGCAAAAATAAGATTCTGGTTCGGCTAACATGTTTGATTCGGCAGAGATAAGAGTTTGATTCGGCAAAGACAGGGGTTTGGTTCGGCTGATAAGGAAAAACGAAAGCATTAGGCCCCTACTTATAAGCAAATATCAATGACCGGACTAGTTGGTTCGGCATTAGAGACCGGATGATAGCGTCCAGGATGAATGACTTAAAACAAAGCACGTCATATACAGGCATATGCCCTACTTTGGGGGGCAAATGTTGGGTGTGTTTCGACCGGCTCCTTCCCTTCCACCGAATCAACATCTCACCGGAACGGCTCCATCCCTACCACTGAATCAACATCTCACCGGACCGGCTCCATCCCATGCCCACCGAACCAACACGCTCCCAAGCCACCACCGGTCCAATTCCCCTCACTACCAAACCACCTACTACTGAACCAACCCACAATCCACCCATTGCCGAACCAAGTTCCACCGGACCAAGGCGTACCACACCAACACTTCCAGGCCAGATTGCATCATCCCAGGCCCACCAGCAGTTATATACATCCAAAACCCCTGCCCCCAACCTCACTCTATAAATAGAGGGGCAGGGGTACAACAATGGCTGACAAGTTTGAGAGCTCAAGCATGGATAGAACTTTCAAACAACTTTCAGATACTTGTAATCAAAGCTTTGTACTTGTAATCTGAACAGAAAAGGAGAATAACATATAAAGTGGACGTAGGCACATTCTGGCCGAACCACTATAAATCTGTGTGTCTTTTACGGTTTAGTCCATCTATTTAATATATTTGCGTAAATCACCCAAATCATTAAGAACAACATATAATCAACTAAATCATACGACTTGGAGGTGTTTGCCCATTTTTTGTGCAAACATTTGAATATTTTGAAACGAATATTTTAAAAAAACAATTTTATACAAAAGATTGATTTGAAATAAAAATTAAGTTTAAATGAATGTTGTTTTAAAAGAAAATTTGGAATATTTTGAAATAATATTTGAAAATGATTAAATATAAAATTAAGTTGTTTTAAATTGAGGTTTTACAAAGGAAGTTTATTAAAGAAAACTTAAATATTACTGAGTAAATACTTGAAAATTGATTTATATAGAAAACTAAAATATTTTTAAAATAAATATTTGAGAAATGATTTCTTTTAAAAGAGAATATTTTATAAATTTGATTTATAAAAATCTGTGTATTAAATAAAAGGAATTCGAGAGTTTAAATCCCAGTGATTTTTGAAAAATGGTTTTCATGATTTACAGGTTAACAATAGTAATTGAAAATGTTCTAGGGATAAAAACATTTCTAAATGCGCAACTGCTACCATTGAGATCTCGCTATATAATTATTTTGGTAAAATAAATTTTGATTTGAATCTAAAGATATGGTTCGATTTATTATAAAGTAAAAGTGTATATTATTCAAATGCTTTTGGAGAAAGAAAATAATTATTTTATTTAATTAAGATATTTTGGAGTATAAATGATGTTGAAAATGGTGATAATAGTTTACATAAAATATATTTGAGTATAAATATCTTTGAAGAGGAACTTTATAGAAAGATGGGTATTCTTTTGATTGGTTTGGGGAACGAGTCCCGATTTGTTTTGTGATGTTCAAAATAATCTTCTATGTGACGATCGGATGTTGCTTAGGCGAACAGTATTGTGCACTTGGTAAATTTTTCTTTTCGTCATTGTACGGTTGGGACGGCTAATAATCTGAACGAATCTAAACGTACTGGAATTAGATATTTCATTGAAATTGTTTAGCTAGAAATACATTTATGATATTCTTTCAAAAATAGGATTTGAAAATAAGAAAAGTGTTTTTAAATTAACTAGTTTGAGTGGCTTTTAAATAACTAAAAATGGGTAAGAGATTTGTTCAGATAGTAAACGTTTCTCTTATGTATTATCCTTATTGTAAGGAATCTATGATACTGTTTGGTAGTACCTGGTTCCTTGGTATAATTTTGGGGTTATTCGGGCTAAATATTTTTTTTTATGGATTAAAATATATTATCATCAAAAATGTGTTTTGAATAAAAAGTCGGGTGTTAAATATTCTAAATGAATTCAAAATAATAGTTTCAATTATAGTAGTATATACCCTTAAGGTTTGATTGGGTATTATACCAGTTTATGAACTTAAGCTATGTTTTATGAAAATGTTTTTGATAAATATTTTAATGGGAATGGGAATTGGTATTAGGAATAACCAATTTAAATAAGTACGTAGAATGGATGTGGATCATTCCTCTTCATATAGTTTTGAACTAATATTCGAATATAAGGCTTTAAGGTGTTTCACGTCGTTCAAAATAAGCATCTATTTGACGTTTTGACGGCGAGCATTTGATGAAGGTTTTTGGTATGGGACAAAAGTTTTCTATCATAGTATACAGATATGTAAGGAGAAAGAGGTTCCTAATCAAGGAGTTTGATCAGAATCCGCACTAGAAAATCGGGGGAGTGATGCTAGTTTGTAGGTGAATTTATATATTTGAGTAGTGATCGAATCAGATTCTTTATATGAATGATCTATGAACATCCTATGGGCTTACGGATAGTATTGAATGTTCTTTTGTTGAAATTTTGGATGAAATTCTTTTTTGGAGGAAGAGTGTAGCGACCCATAGTTTTAGGTCCTTGAATTTTAATATTTAATTTGTTTAAACATTTGGATTTGAATTAATTCATAATAAAATCTATGTTTCAAATTTAGACTTGATTTCCAATGACGTATTTTTAATTTAATTTTTCGAATTTTTCCATAATTTTTAATTCGGAAAAATAAGTAAATTTTCGTTTAACATATTTTACCACAAACCCTGGCATTTTGAGACTTTAAGGAATTTAATAACTTTCCAATTTTATTATTATTTTGGGATTGCATTCCAATTTATATGCGATCGTAATTCAATTTCTGTAGGTTGCGATTAATAATCGAATGCGATCCGATGTGGCAGGTTACTGGAATTTGATTCAAAAATCAAATACAAGTATGAAAAATACACCGTGTTCTCCCTTTCAACCGCTTTATTGTTTCTTTGCTTTTTCTTTCCCTTATCGTTAATTAAGCCAGATTTTTTGTTGGCTTGAATTTAAGTGATCGTGCCCTCTTGATGTTGTAATGGGTTTGCTTATGTTCATATATATGTGTGTGTGTGTGCGCGCTTAGTGGTCTCCCTTGCTTCTTCTTCATCCTCTTTGAAAAAGAAAGAAAAAGAAAACTTCTCCCTTTAAACTTTGAAATATCTAACTATCCTTTTCAAAAATCAATGTCTTTCAAACCAACTTGAATTAGCACTTGTCGTCAGCTATAGTTGTAATGACCGATTTTTCGATGCCCGAAAATCGACATCAATACGTCCACTGTATGAAATGTCGAGCAATCAGATGCCGGAAAACCGAACCATTAGGGTTAAAGAAGAAGGAGGTAGAAGAGGAAATAGAAACAATATCAGAATCTTACCAACGTAGTGGAATAAATTATAATAGATAATAACTGATCTTAACAAAAAAGAAACTACATTTATTTCATACACATATCAATAGAATACGATATTAGAGTTCAACAACATTTATAACACACAACTAGAGTGTTATAATAACTTGTCCTCACCAAACCGACAATACAACTTACAGCATAGCGGAATTATACATCAAGTACATATGCTACATCTCGTCATCCAGCTCATCTCCTGAGCTTCACAACATCCTTTCCTGTATCTATATTCTCGGTCTGACCCGAGGATTATAGTTAATAACACCCGAGTCAGTCTTAAAAACCAGTGTGAGAAAATACACTCAGTTGGATTATTAAAATTTTCAGAATCATTTGGAAATCAATGGTATCTCGTAAGACCACGCCATAAATAAACATGCCGGGTTTTTTCTTACGATAATCAAAACATTTCTTATAAAATCCTCTGATATTATAATAGTGTCTTTATACAAATACTTATTCAAATAGTCGAAATTGTTACATTATTAAATTCCAGCTACTAGCCACAAAATGGGTTCTACAAACAAAAAGCGTAAAGGCACGTAGGGAGGATAAATTTCCATTACTGGGAGGGCTACTGGGGTACCGCCCGTCACAGTACGTGGTCTAGGTCGCTGTACCGAAGATCCACCCTGATCGTCTACATCACAAGATTGGAGCTACCCCTTACTGGATAGTCCGAGAAAGTTCACCCCGCGGTTGGGATCAGCAACACAGCCGAAATAAAGGGACATCTAGACAGGGATGACCTTACCCTAATTGGTTGCTCGAGGCTATGCGTTACATTTTTAGCGCATAATTACTTAGAATGCTTATCATCCTTCTGACAATGTTCTGAAAGCATTCATCCATACAAGTCCGCTCCGGATTCGAACGAAACCGAAGGTAAAACTGCTACGCATCCATTTTGGAATCACCCTCAGGATTAGTAGTGATTAGCCCTTGCACTTCACTGCTCCATCTTCGACTCCAAGCTCTTGTCTTTCTCACAAAAACGTTCAAACTGGATCGAAGTGGTTTTCGAAAAATTAATCTCGATCCCGGTCTCTTCGAAACGATCAGTGCATTAGCCAATATTGATACTCGGTTATTTAACTATCAAATAACATTCACAAACTACCAACAGATTTAAATAATTTTCCAAATTATTTATTATTCAAAATATCTTGGCAAGATATCTTCTTCACTTCAATCTTTTGAAATTAGTTTCAAATCTCTTTTCACTCGTGGAATACATTCCCAAAATTGTTTATTTCCCAGTAAAAATTACCAAGTCCAAATGCTTTAGATTTTAAAACAATTTAAATCACTTAATTCTAAATATACTTTAAAACATTTAAATTAAAAATACTTAAACACTTAATTAAAAAACATATACTTTAAAATTATTTAAAATAAAATCACTATATAAAATATAAAACTAGCCTAACTAAATTTTAAAATAAGAGTTACGAAATTCAATACAAGTATTTAAATAAAACTTTAACCAAACCATCTTTAAAATAAAACTACTTTATAAAATATAAATATTAATAATTATCTTTTTAAAACATAATACTAATTAACTTTTAAAATAACTCACACTATAACTAATTTAATAAATATTTACCATTTAAACATTTAACAGCTTAAATAATAATTTCTTAAAAACTTTCCTTTAAACAACTTTAAAACTTTTATCTTATACTTAAAAATCTGCTTTGAAAACGTACTTGTTTTTTCAGAGAATACACTTTTCCTTGACCCTTTTAGAAATAAACCACTATTTATTTATATAACAAATTTCCCATTCCTTCATAAATTCCTACTATGAATTTATACCTCAAATATCCACTGATATCTTATTTCACTTTATTTATAAACCCCGTTTATAAATTCCATATTCTCATTCTCCTTTTAAATCACAGTTTTCAAATACTTTATCCATTTCAAATCGATTTTCAAAATCAGCTCCATTGTAAAATAAGTTCTTTTTACTTTCCCAAATTTATTCCAAAACCAATTAACTCCATATTCATTTCTTATATATGGTTTAAAATCTTATTTAAACTGAAATGTCCATTTCATTCAAAATTCTACCACTTTGATTTCTTCCCAATCATTTAAATCTTAAATTTGAAAATGAAATCCCTTTAAATTTTTAAACAATATCACTTAAGTTCCAAAACTCTTATTTCATTTAATTAAGTCACTATCTTTATTTCCATACTTATATTTATTTAATAGAATTTAAAAAAATCAAACCTTTATATATTTTTCAAATTCAATCTTTAATTACCCAAATTTACTATATAATTCTACTTAAAAAAATTCTCTCTTTTTTTTTCCTCCTTTCAAAAACTCAATCTATATATTTTTGATAACTTAATATATCTAATTATTAAATCAAACCATTGCATCCAATATTTCAATCACAAATATAATCTATCTCAGATTATAAAATAATCATGTCACGGAATATTAAACAATCTAAATAATTTTGAGGAATCTAGTTGGATCCCTCCAACCTGTTTCACTGCATCCACAGATGTTAGCACAACAATCAAAAATACCAATTCCACTTCGAGGTGGAATATCGCGGTATATGGGGTTATATTATCTCTTCCGCTAATATACGGCACATAGGATCACTTCCTCTATATAATGCGGGAAATCAATCACTCCAATATATATACTATATACTATTATATATATATAAATATATATACACTATCACATCCAATCAATTCAATCCATCAACCAATAATTTAAATTAACAATTTATATTTATCAGAAATCCGAGATGAGTGAGATTAACTCACCTTTGACCATTAATCTGCAATCCGATCCGAACTGGCTTGTTCTCCACGGTTTTGACCTGCTAACGAAGACCAAGATAATGGTTGGTTTTACATATGTAATCTCTCAGGAATACCTTCTTCTTGGCCATTTTAAAGTGAATATGATTTACCTTCATTCTGCGTTCCCTAAGAGCAAGCAAAGTTTTTACCGTTCTGGCTCTCTATAAAGAATGACTCCTTTTGGAGGTTTGATTCCAATATCTTCATATAGCTCAGGACGATTCAACGGAATTTCAGCTGCTTCTTTTATTTCTTGAATTTGGGCATCAAGTCCACCAATATCAGCATAAGATTCTAGTGGAGCCTTCTCAACTTTCATAACTGAAACCATAGGATCTACTTCATCCTAAAGAAGTCCAACGACTAAAAGGACCTTATTATGATCAAAATTGAACATCCAGGCTCCAATTGATCTTTAACAATAACCGATAAAATTCCAACATAATACTCTTGCCCAACAGAGCTCGACACAATTGTGTGATTCCATCGATCAACTCCTCTAAATTTTCGACGCTCATCAGCGTCCCTCTCAGTTCATCAACCATAGTCATGTCCTCCTTTTTCTACTCCTTATTCGAGTTCAGTCTTTCCTGATTCCCCATGAACTCCTCCATTAATAGGTATCTTTTATCCTCTCCAGCTTCAATAACCAAAGTCTACACTTTGTCACTGGAGTTACAACTAGAAGCCTAGCGGCAGCCTCCGGTCTTTTTTGCTTGCTTTGTTTTCCGACCGACGTGGGAAGGACGCGCGGTTAGTTGAAACTATTTGTCCGATTTGGAGGGATCCGATTTGCGGTCAGTCGAAGGTTGATTTTCGATACCTCCTAGTGTTCCTTGACCCATGTTTGATTTGGGATTTAGGGAAGAAAAGATCAATGAACTTTGCCTGTTTCCTTTACGTCCTTTGTTTGCTTAAAGAAATCGCTAAAGAAAAACATAGACGCGTGGAAAAATTAGCAGAATAAAAAACATGGTTATGTTATAATATAATGTATATATAAATAGTGAATATGATATATACTGTTTTGTATTTAGTCCCACATCGTGGGATTAGCTCTACCCCAAGCTCCTAGGCATTTATATAAAGGTGCTAATGTAATGGAAATGAATTACTGATCTCTGAATGAATAAAATTGTTCTCTCTTTAATGGCTTCCACTTTCTTCATTTCATAACACGTTATCAGCACGATCTTTTTCTCGAATGTATTGGATATTCTAATCCATAATATTAGATCCATTTTTTTTCATGTAGGTACATCTCATTCTCATATTCAGTTACTGAAATCAGATCTATCTCTTCCTCTTATTCAGCCATTGAAATTAGGTTTGAAATTTTCTAGATATGCTTTTGTAGATTTATTTTGCGATTAATTTAGATCTAGATTTATGTATTCTTGTTTCACAATTCTATATCTATTTTCTAATTTTTTAGATTTGGATTTAAGTTTTAATATATCTTATCTTTTCAAGATCTTATTTTGTCATAGATCTTATTCCACTGTACATGTATTTTTGTCATTATATTTCAGATCTCATCCTACAATAGATCCAATTTTTTTGTTTTTATTTTTCTGATCTCATTATATTGTAGATCTCAAAATAACATCCAAATAATATACCTTTGAGATTTGTACATTGTTTAAAAATAAAATGGTGTGATTTTTTGAATTTGGATTTGAATTGATTTCAAACTTGCTTATTATTGCATGTTTTTTTTGAGTTCATTATTTTGGAAAGCAAGTTTTGAATTTGACAATTTCTGTTGGTGATTCAAATAAATTTATTGATCTTTATTACGTTTTGGTTTGTGATATAGATCTAAGTAATATATACATGTTTGATAAATGAAGTTTTCATTTTGTAAACTCTTTGATTTGGATTTTGGAGATTATTTTGATATATATAGTTTATATTTCCACAAGAAATATTTTATTATTTCTTAGAGAAACATATACAAGAATAATGCATATTTAGAAGATCATATTAGTTTAGATCCAATATTACTATTGATTTAGTACACCTGAAGGGAATGGAAACGTTCATGAAAACATATACGGTAAACTTAATTTCTAGCATTTGAAATAAAAGTTGAGAACCTGCAGTTCCTATATTGCTAAAAGCTTGAGTTTCCATAAATTATTAAATTTCAAGTTTTCTTATAATAAAGAACCAGAAGTTTCAATAAAAGTGCGGAAACTTGAACTATAAAAAAAAGGATATATATATATATGTATGTATATACATATATATAAGAGTTATTTTAGTTTGTAGAAATTTTGACTATTAAGAAATAAAGTTTCTCTTATGGTATTCATTTAATTTTATTATTGAGTATATTAAACTTAGCTTTGAGATTAAATTTTGCTAACTAAAGTTAGTTAGATTGATTTATTTGTTTGTAAAGAAATCAATTCATTGTGATAATATTTTATATTTTATGCTACAATAATGGTAAATTGCATTCATTTTTTTAATCATAAATGCATTAAATGTTGTCGTCATGGTAATAAATTGAATTACCATATCATCATAAATGCACTGGCTATAGTAAATTAAATGATGTTGTATTTTTATGTTTGGAATAAGAATAGACATATGGTTTATTATATTGTGTATTTATTTTGGCAAACAATGCTCGATATAATGAAAGAAATAAGTTTGAACAACAACCTGAAGTTGTGCAAAGATTTTTTTCCCAACCAGAAGTTGTATAACTCAAAGTCAACGACCTGAAGTCTTGAATTATGAAAAGATTTTCTGATAAATTACAAGCTCGAATTCTTGTCAGTATTTTTTGTCAAAATGTACAAGTCTTGAAATAAGAACAGACTTTTATTTTGTAACAATGTGGTACAAAAAGAGGGGAGAAGTTTACACAAAATTTGAGAACCTGAAGTTCATAAAAAATTAATGAACTTGAAGTTCATGAATTAGAAGCCCGAAGATCTATTGAAATTATGTAAAATGATGAGGTTGTACTTCCTGAAGAAGTTAAAGAAAATTAATAAATAATCATATGAGAAAATGATGCTGCATTCAAGAGAACACAAAATCTCAAAATAAGTTATACCTTACCTTATATCTTAACATTTACACTATGTTAACCAAATATCCTGAAGATATTATGTTATATGATATTTCAGACATCATTTTATGTGTGTGTGTGTATTAATCTCTTGAAAAGATGTTTTAGAGATTTATTTATATTTATATTGCAAACTCTAACATCCTAGAAGAGACGTTATAGGTATTTAATTTTTGTTACATTGCAATTCCTTAAAAGGAAATACTATATTTCCCGAAGCAATAATGATATAATTTTTTTTTGAGTAATAACAATAATTTGTCCAAAAAAAAATGATATTGTACCAGAAGTAGTGGTTTTATCTCTTACATCTTACTTTCAGTTGGTGAATCTAATTTTGTCACTGTATTTTAAGGTTTGATACGCCATTTTAAAAGCAATTACAACAAAAATCTCCAGCATGGATTTTATGCTGCTGTAAAAGTAGTAATTATGTAATTTATATAAAATAAATATTGTATATTGATATGGCATTCAAATGGTGCATATATATATATATAGAAGAGAAAGTTCACTCCAGAAGTGGTGATACTAATATATCTCTAGAAGAGATTTATAAATTTGAAAACGATAGCATATATCTAGAAGAGATTTATTTATATATTTGGTAATTTTATTAAACCAAATAAGTGTACATAAATATGATTATGAAGGATCCTAATTTAGTTTAGATTAGATCCAAAAGGTTTAAGATTATCTCTAGAATATATTTTTCTATGTTCATATGTCTAATTATATCATAAAGGTCATATTCCTAGTTATTATTTCATAAGAAATATTGCACATATAATCAATTCTTGAAGATATATTTCTAAATATTCTCCTGAAGAGATGGTCTATATTTCATATCATAATTTTCATGCAAGCTATACAAACGGTCTTGAGGAGATCTGTATCTGTAATATCCCAAGTATCCAAAAGATACTCTTATTATTATTTTTGTTGTAATTTTTTTTCGAACTCTCAAAAGAGATGTGTGCAAATGTCTATATGCAATTATAAATTATTCTTTGATAAGTAATATAATTAATGTTCAAAACTTGTACTTGAGATATAATTGAGGAACAAAACTTAACAACTTGAAGTTGTTCGAACCAGAAGCTCGATATGGTTCCAAACCAAATGTCTTGGATCCTTGTAATAGTTTGTTCTAAAATAAAAAAAATCACTAATTCAAATGAGAAAATATATATGAGAATTTATAATATATATCTGTAATACGTGGACACACGTATACATCCATATATGTAAATATTCAGCTAACAACCTGAAGTTTGTTATGAGCTCATCTTATAGATCATGTATAGATATTATTTAGTGATTTAAAATTCAATCAACATAAATATTGAACGACCTGAAGTTGTGTATGTGGTCAATAGATCTATACAATAAGTAAATTCCTCCAATTGACTAGATCAATGAATGAGAACAAAATCTACTAAGCAATATCAATTGAATGCATCTTACCAACTAATAAAATGATTAACTTCCTATAACTGATATACACACAATGTATTTGCTAGCAGCAATGTGATAGTGGATTAAGATGAGAATCCAAAGAGGATTATTATTTAATGTGACAATTGTCATCATTAAGGGGGAGGATAAAGGGATACAAGTTCATTTTGATCATCAGTGTTAAATATTTATTAAAATATACAATGATGCAAAATATTATCAATATTATCCGTTGTAGACTTTCTTCAATATAGATTTGAATCCCTGAAGGATTAAAATTTGTAAACCACATCTGAAATATGGTTCAAAAGTCAGTTCAAAATATTTTTGGAGTAAGTAATAAAGATGCCAAATAATGGAGGTGAGTGTTCTTGAAGAAACACTTAAGGGTGCTCTTGAAGAGACCAATGACATGATTTTCAAATTACCCAGAAGTGGTTTAGGTAGCTAAAACATAATTAAAGAGATCTCAATAAATCATGTCTAGAATTGACAAGAAATGATCATCGATGATAAATTTGTAAATAATAAAGCGCTTATATTTATAAATAGATTAAGAATCTTGAATTAGGGAAAAACATAATAATAGAGAAATATGGACATGTAGTCCGCAAAGTACCGAAAGTACTTGAAATGCTTAATATACCCTGAAGGTATAAGTGTTGTTTAAAATCATATTAAATAATGAAAGTATATAAATTCCTGAAGAATATAAATAACTTTCATTGTTATAAAGAATGCAAAGAACAAGGAGAGTAGATTTCAACCTACTTTTAAGTATTGTTGTAATGAAAATCTTGATATAATTCATGATGAGTAGATTACTTCCTATTTTTAAGTATCATTGTAATGAAACCCTTAATATCCATTGAAGTGATAGTTGCGATATGCAAATACTTAATAAAGTATACAAATTTCTGAAGAATATATATAACTTTTGTAGTTATAAAGAATGAAAAAGACGTGAAGTGTAGATTACAAATTTCTTCTAAGTATTGTTGTAATGAAAATCTTGATACATCAACATGATTAGATTACTTCCTGCTTTCTAGTAATGTTGTAATGAAATTTTTAATATTCATGAAAGATGTATAGTTGCAATGCGCAAAACTAATTTGAAGCACAAAAATGAAAGCACATGAAGTGTTTTTCATAGAAGTAGCATGCAAATGCATAAAATGCAAACCATATTTGAAGAAACAATCTTAGAAAATTTAATTGTATCGAAGGAAACTATTAATAAATTGTATTATTAATGAGATACATATTTATGGATCCAGAAGTATCTATAACCAATTTAAGTTATCGAAAGACGAATATGAATTCAGAGGAAACTTTAAATCAAGGGGAGCGTCCAGAAGTATTTTATAATGCACTCTTTTTCCTTAACTAAGATTTTCCCCACTGGGTTTTTATTAGTAAGGTTTCAATGAGGCATTATCTTGATCCAGAAGTATCAACTCCTCGGTAACATTTGAAAATAAGTTACAATGTACTCTTTTCCCTTATTTAAGATTTTTCCCACTGGGTTTTTCTTACTAAGGTTTTAATGAGGCATTGTCTTGATCTAAAAGAATCAAACGTCTTTTCAAGAAATAACATCTCAAATATGTTATTTAAGTTAAATTGTATTTTTATCCTTGACTAAGGCTTTTCCTACCGGGTTTTCCTTTGTAAGGTTTTTAATGAAGTATTATATTGATCCAGAAGTATCAAACTCTTTTTGATTCTGTAAATATTGAAATATCTCATGCTATGTTGTACTCTTTTTCGTTCACTAAGATTTTTCCCATAGGGTTTTTAAGGTTTTAACGGGTAATTAGTTTGATCCAGAAGTATCAAGCTTCATTTAAAGAAATAAGAAAATAAAATACGTCATTGTACTCTTTTTCCTTCACTGAGATTTTCCCCATTGGGTTTTTCTTAGTAAGGTTTTAATGAGGCATTATTTTGATCCCGAAGTATCAAACTCTTAGAAGGAATATCATTTTTAGTATGATATTTATGATTTCACAAGTTGCACTCTTTTCCTCTTTCAAGGTTTTTCCCATTGGGTTTCCTTATAGAGGTTTTTAATGAGGCAACAAACAATATCTATATCAACTGAATCGATAAATGCAAGCAAGATAACAATAATGGGGAGCAATCATCATACACGTTACAAAAGGGATAATTTCAAGTTATCAGAGGATTCAAGATTTTGGAGATGCATATTCAAGGAGGAGTGTTATAATATAATGTATATATAGATAGTGAATATGTAACGACCCGTAAATTTTCGTCAGTTAAATTTGTCATTTTAATAAGATTAGATAATTTAACTTTAGAAAGAAGGAAAGATTTACAATTTAAAATGAGATTTCCAATTCAATAAAATAATGTAAATATTGTGGTTTAAATTTTGAATGGAATACGTGAAAACAAGAGTAATTATGGAATAATATGTTATTTATTTAGAGTATTGAATAAAAAAAAATTGTAAGCCAATTTTAATTAATGGTAATAATGCGATATAAGCTAATAAATTTGATTTCAATGCGATAACCATTTAATGAAGGCAATGAAACTGGATTTAGGAAAATGTATACTAGGTTATAAATCAAATAGAAGGAAACAAACGTATATATCGAATTGATTTATGAATAAATACTTTGGATAGTAATTGAATGTACAGTAATGGTAATTTAAAACTTATTTATAGTAAGATTGCATAAGATTCAGTAAATTAAGTGGTGGAAAGATTTTTCCTAGATATACTTTGAAGATGTGAAATTTAAGGTAAATATTAAAATTGGTTAATGTAAAATAACATTGATTAACCGTAAATGGGAATAAATTTGAAATTAAAAATTTATGTTAGTACAAGTAGATCATTTATAAACTTAAATGAAACATTCCAATTTAATAAGAGGTATTCGAATGTTATGTTTTATTTAAAGGTAATAATTGGATTTAATTGGAATTTATGTATATTGGATTATATAGGAAAGGAGTATACAAAAGAAACTGTGAATAGTAGAGTAGCAACTGAAAAAGGGAGAAATTGAAATAAGGGCAATAAACATTGTATAAATTAATAGTAATAAATGCCAACATTGAATTGTAATAAATATAATTAATATTACAAGTAGGTGAACGTAAAGATAAGGGTTAAGAGTGTTGGAATAGGTATATTAGAATAACTATAAAGTGTAAATGTACGTATTTATAGCAACATGAATTATTAAAGGAAAATAATTGGTAAACGGGGTTTGGGCTAAGGAAATGTTATTGATTGTTTTGAAACCTTATTTATTATGGGAAATTAATTTAGCATAAGCAAAACCAATGCAAATATCTAATTTATCAGTAAAGCAATAATAACAAATAGTAATCAATGCAAATTTATGTAACAATAGAATGTGAAATTTGGGGAATAGACGCAAAGTATATATGAGTTGCTAAAAGTATGCATAATAAGTGCAAATTTAATAAATCAATGGGAGTATAGATTTAAGTATAGAAAGTGATATTTTTAGTCTAATTTAAAGTTTTGCAAAAGAAATGAAATTAACGTTTAAATATTTTGTTTATGGAGATTTGACTAAAATTTAAGGATATTAAAAATATAGACTTTGAACCCGACATGGAATCCATCTACTTAAAAATTTATAGATGGGATAAACCTCGATTATTTAATTTAATAGGGATTTTGGGAACTTAATTTATAACTTTGAATATAAATGGAATTGAAGATGGGACACTGCAATTGATAAATTTATCTTCTCTAAATTGATAATAAATTTTTGTTTAAAAAATTGCTAATGATGAAGAAATATTAAGGTGATAAATTGTCAACTCTATAATTGAAATATAAAATTCGATTTAATTGATTTAATTTAATTTTTTTTTATTAATATAAAATAGCCATTTTGGCCACGGACTCGGATTTCGACGAAACCAGTTTCATCGGATCCGTATCGGTGAATTATTGTAGGGTTTCAAGTTTCGTATCGATCGGACTTGTCATTTGATTGTACGGACGCGAAACGCCTTGGAATCGATTTAATTAAAATCAATTTGAAATCAATTTGGAAATTTTGTTTTCGGCATAACTTCTTCATACGATCAAATTTGGACGTGAAACTTTTTCCATCGCGTTCAGAATATTTTAAAATACCTATTTGGATATTTGGGTTTAATAAATTTCGTTCCGGGTTTAGAACGGGCTTTTGGGCCATAGTTTGTTCCGCACGTCCATCTATCTGGTCTATCTACTCTACTCCAACCCTACTTATAAACATACGATTATAAACCCTAGCCTCCATCTTCTATCATTTGTCTGTACATTCTTTTCTTCAACTCCTTCTCCTCCTCAAATGGATGCAAATGTCAGATCCAATTCCATTCAAATTTTAAATGAAAATTCAAACTCTGCAGAAAAATTCCATAAAAATATATGTCATAGTTCTCGATGTACATAATCTGCTGGTACAATTCGTTTTCTGTTTTGGATACTCGTTTGACCAGAAAAAAATCGATGAAGTGTGGGCCGTTCATCATCGTCGAAATCAAAGTCGATGGATCGGCAAACCCTTCCTGGGTTTGGTAGAGATCAGCAAGCGGAGTTCATCGGTGGTGGTTGCAAGATGGATCAACGGCTAGATGTGGTGGAAATAGCGAATTAGGGTTTCGGCCCTAGGGTTGAGCGGCAACCAGGGAGGCGCTCGTGGGTATGGTTAGGAGCGGCGCAAGGAGGGGGTCATGGAGGTGAGGTCGGCATGGCCAACGGTGGTGGATAGAGGTGGAGAACGATGGTTAAAAGCAAGGTCAACGGTGATGTATGGGTTCGGTTGGCCTCTGTCTCGCGTTTCTGGGAGAGTCGTGTACGCAGGGGGGAGATGATGATGACGTGGAAAATTTTGTTGAGGTGTTATTTCCTTATTTTGTTTTGTTTTAAATCGTTTAAATCGAATATCTTTTTCATACGATCTCCGCGAATTTTTTTTTGTTAGGATCGTAATTAAATTCCAGATCTTTTGAAGTTGGTTTGGACAGATTTGGAGACCGTCGGATTTTTGAGTTTAAATCGGATTTAAATTCGATTTAAATTCAAAAGGTGAGTGTTTTAACCTACTCACAACTTCTAAAAATTTTTATGTTTGTTAAATTTATTTTAGATATGAGTAGAGATTTATTTATGACTGTTTGGCATGTTTTATTCATCATATCTGTTGAATCGCATTTATTTAATATAACTGTTCATTTAATTTTATTACTGCATATAGATTGACAGTTATAGTTATTTATTTGCAGATAAACTGTTAGTTTAATAGTTGTTAAATTTATTTTTGAATATAACTGCCAGTTATTACCTGTTATATATTATCGGATATATATTGATATTGTTTTGTTATTGGATGATGATTGTGATTTGGATGATGGATGATGATGGATGAACGGATGTTTTATTTTGTATCATTAAACTACAAGTTATCATGCATTTTTTGTTCCATTCGGGATTGTGGTTTGAAATGATATACAACCGCAAATTTTTATTTTTAAATTTGCAGATTGAAATGATAAACATCCGTATCACTTGACCATAGGATATAAAATTATATACAGGCACCGTGGTCTATATATAAAATATTTTAAAGTGATTTCTATGGTTTGGATGGGATACGGTTTATAAAATTTTTTAAGTTTTGATATTTTATAAATATTATTCTTCTACATATATACATATGAAGTTAAAATTTTTGAGTTTAGGCTGTGTATAAATCTGTTAAATAAAAATGGAAAAATTGAGAAAATGGAATTTGATAATTTATATTATATGTTTAAGTTTGGAAATTTTAAGGTATGATATTTATAACTGGAGTTTTTCCAAGATAAATTTAAATGAATATTCTAGTATAATTAAATTTAAGGAAATATTAAATTTCTAGAAATTGGAGTTGTATTTATGGATTTTTATGTGAATATTCAAGACTAAATAATAGAACAATTGATTTGTTGAAAGAATAAAATACCAACTTTAGTTTTGAAATATTAATACTCCAAATGGATATATATATATATAGAAATTGAAATGGTTTTGGAGCTTGAAAGTGATATTTAAATTTTGGTTTAGACTTTAAATAAGGAAATATATTTGTAAAGCCATGGAAATTATTTTTCTTTAAAAAGTAACCTTAAAGTCAAACCATTTATTTTATATACCATTGAATATCCAAACCATTCAAGTTTTAGAAGTTATGGTTTTAAAACTATGAATTTTCGAAATATTATGCTTTGAAAGTATAATTCAAATGTTTGGTTTCCAAATATTATAGATTTTAAAGCAGTATGATTTTTGGAAAAGAATTATATTTGGATAAAATGATATCATATTGTTTTGGGTTTTAAAATGATATCGTATTCATAGTTTTTGAAATGGAAATTTTTTATTCTGGTTTTTAAGTATAAACTATTTTTAAATGACCGCGGTGTTATAATAACGATGGGTTGGCAAAGAGACCGGGATCGGATATAGACATACTCTCTGTCGATACCGAAACCACTTTGACTAACCGTGTACGCGGTGGAGATTCCAGAATGAAGTAGGTTGGTGGCGACGTTTCCTGTAAGGTAAATACGTGGACCCAACTCCCGTGAGTTGGCATAAGGTGGCTAAAACAGGAGCGATCGACGGGTTAATGAGGTCATTCCTTTGATCGGACACTCCTCTTCAGTATTATACTTTGACTTTGGATTGATTTAGTGGCCACTTTTACTTTGATTTTGGGGGAGTTTGTCCGAGGTGGGCGGCAGCTGTGCGCTGCACGTTTCCATCGGCCCGGATGCGTAATTGGTATATCTACCCTGGCATTGCCTAGTTGTGCCGTGTCACCTACCATACCGAGCCTTGTACGAGTTTGGATTTCTCCTGTAGCTCGTGTGGTATCCTCCGGTGGCTTCCCGATCAGGAGGGACTATGATATTGGATGGACTACTGGGACTATTACGTGTTAAGGTGGAAAATGTAAAGCCTTAATGCTATTTAAAAGTATGTTTATTTTACTATATACACTATTATAATAGCGCAATATACTACATAGTAAATAGTTTAACGGATCCTTAGGAGATGTAAATCCTGAGCATCTCTTGAGTTATTGCACTCATATTTATTTTTGTTAATTTAACTTACATAAGATCTTTTAGTTCTGACTCGAGTGTTTTTGTCTTTTCAAATTCGCTCGGGTCAGTCCGAGCGTTTCAGGATTTGAAGTTTTAGCCCTGGAGGACGAAGACGAAGATTTGTAGTATTACTATTATTATTTATACTAGTGCACTACACACTGTTCCACTGCATTGATATTATTGGTATGTGAACTCTGATATTTAATTGTATAAAGAAGAATCAAATGTTTTGTGAATAGTTTTATAAACTGTATATTTTATTATTATATTTTATCCTTCCGCTGTGAGATTCTATTTTGTTTTTTTTTTCTTCTCTGTTTTTCTTGTTTACCCCATAACAATCCGCCCTTCCGGATGGTTTAAATTGGCACGTGTGTCTGTTTTAAATCGTGCGAAAAGGTGGGATGTTACAGCTGGTATCAGAGCTTTCGTTTAGCGATAAACCTTAGCTTTGTGGGGTTTGACTCTTCGTTAATAGGGTAGAAATACCCTATGGGAGTCGTTGAGTGTATATATATGAGAGATCGTATTCGTTAGTGTTATAAAAAGAATTTGATAGTGTGTTAATCTGTTCCATTTTGTATTTATAAATTTTAGTTGGTGCATGGGACGCTGTGACGTCAATAAGGATTTCTAAACACTTAATAGGACAGACCAACATAATATTTGTTTTTTTATATAGGAGAATGAAATAACTTCACCTATTATATTTTCTACATAATATTTTATAAAGGTATTATATATATATATATATATATATATATATATATATATATATATATATATATATTGTTGGTTGCAATAGATTGGTTGTTAGGAATAAAATTTTAAATAATAGGTAAAATGAGATTGAAATTAAAATCAATGAAATTTGGAAATTTTAGGACTTAAGCCTGGGATTTTGAAAATTTTCTTTCAAAGGATTTTGAAATATAATAATATTGTTTATAAATATTTTCCGATATAAATATTTCATTATAATTCGGAAGAATTGTTTTAAAGAAGATTCTGGAGAAAATAAGTTATGTACTTTCCTCTCTGTCGTTGGAAAATAATTCCGGTGATGGCGGCCGCATCATCGATTTTCATTTTCGAGTTTCGAAGGGGAAAGGCCACTGTAGTAAATTCTACTGCAGATTTATTTTGAAAATATCTAAATTTTAATTGTTTTAAATATAATTAGAGGTATATAAGTTATAAAAATATACTTATCTATTGAAATTTAACCAGGTATTTAAATCTTAATTTCCATTAATTAATTGTTTCAAGTATGGTAGTGAAACAGAATTTAATTAATAATTGAAACCCTAAATAAAATAAGAGACTAAAATGCTAAGCTATAAAGGAAGTTAAATTTTTAACTTATAAGGGAAAACTAAAGATTTATTGAACATTAAATTAATTAAAAGATGAGATAAAACTTGTATAATTCTTTTGCATTTTCTTTAACATAAATAACTTAACAAATATGAAAAGTTGAAATGTTAAGAAGAGATTGGAATAAAATATTATACAAGTAGAAATTTTGGAAATAATGAAGTATTCAATGAATTGCTATTATAAATAATAATTTAATGGTATAAACATAAGTATAATTGAAATTTTACTAAAATTAAAGGTAAGTATTATTAATAGGTGATTTAAACTTAAGTAAATAAAATGAAATTCTTTAATAAATAAGGATGGATGTGTAGGGTTATTAACTTAAGTATGATTTAAATGCTACTAGGTTAATATAAAAAAAAGAAATAGGTAATATAAATAAATGACTGTAAACCCTAGGTAATAAATTAATAAAATCCTTTATAAGAATGGAGGTTATAAGGTTAAGAATTTAAGTAAAATTAAAAGGGGTTGCTATAATTAAATGAAATAAATGTAAGCATTAAATAAATGATTGAATTTGAGAAGTGCATTAAATGTAATACAAATAAAAGAGACTTACATAACCTAAATAAAATAAAAATGAATAATGGTAAGTAATAAGTAGAAATAAGGAAACAACCATTGAACGAGAAATAAAATTTGAAGTTTGTTAGAAATAAATGCAAATTATAAAAAGGAAAATTTATTTGGGTTGAATAAAAGAAAGGAAATCAAACACTTAAAGTATGTAATGAATTTATATAAGTTGAATTGATTTGTTGGTTTAAATCGATATTGTTTACTTTATAGTTGGCTGGGTAAGGAAATTTGAAGTTGTTGGATGAATAAATAATCTATTTTTGTCTCATCTAAGACTGTTGAGTAAATGATGCACTGGATAGTTATTTTTCATTCCGTACCATTTCAAGTTTTGAACCCGAACAACTATTTGCTTGTTTGATTGAATGGTTGTTTTGTTTTGTTGTGTATACTGTTTGTCGAAATTGATGATTGTGTATTGATTGTTGTTAGTAGTCGAAACCATGAAAATATTTCACTTTATATAAATAGTTAACCTTTTTAGATTATATAAGTGAAATGTAGGTATGGAAGCAATTGTTACTGCTTTTGTTTCCATAAATTAAGCGTAATTTGCCCAACAAATAGGTACGTTCTCGGTTTACGTTTGGTAGGGCTATTTTTATATATTTTCCCGTGTTGGGATATACTATTTTGAATATTCTATATGATACTTTGTTATATTTTGGTATTATATTTTCCCGAGCCTCTCCGTACAAAGGAGACTCTGCCAAAATTTTCCGTAAATTTTGGACTTAGAATTATGTTGAAAATGTTTTCCAAACTTTAATTATTTAAGTATAAAAGGATATAATGATTATAAAACGGGTAAATTTTATTTAAGGTAATAAATTTAGTAAATTATTGTTTATAAGTTAATATTGGAAATAAGATGTACTATTTATTAAATTCTTCCTTCTCTTTCCTTTTTCCTTTTCGGGGATGAAAAGTTTTGAGTGGGGGAGAGTGTAACGACCCGTAAATTTTCGTCAGTTAAATTTGTCATTTTAATAAGATTAGATAATTTAACTTTAGAAAGAAGGAAAGATTTACAATTTAAAATGAGATTTCCAATTCAATAAAATAATGTAAATATTGTGGTTTAAATTTTGAATGGAATATGTGAAAACAAGAGAAATTATGGAATAATATGTTATTTATTTAGAGTATTGAATAAAAAATAAATTGTAAGCCAATTTTAATTAATGGTAATAATGCGATATAAGCTAATAAATTTGATTTCAATGCGATAATCATTTAATGAAGGCAATGAAACTGGATTTAGGAAAATGTATACTAGGTTATAAATCAAATAGAAGGAAACAAACGTATATATCGAATTGATTTATGAATAAATACTTTGGATAGTAATTGAATGTACAGTAATGGTAATTTAAAACTTATTTATAGTAAGATTGTATAAGATTCAGTAAATTAAGTGGTGGAAAGATTTTTCCTAGATATACTTTAAAGATGTGAAATTTAAGGTAAATATTAAAATTGGTTAATGTAAAATAACATTGATTAACCGTAAATGGGAATAAATTTGAAATTAAAAATTTATGTTAGTACAAGTAGATCATTTATAAACTTAAATGAAACATTCCAATTTAATAAGAGGTATTCGAATGTTATGTTTTATTTAAAGGTAATAATTGGATTTAATTGGAATTTGTGTATATTGGATTATATAGGAAAGGAGTATACAAAAGAAACTGTGAATAGTAGAGTAGCAACTGAAAAAGGGAGAAATTGAAATAAGGGCAATAAACATTGTATAAATTAATAGTAATAAATGCCAACATTGAATTGTAATAAATATAATTAATATTACAAGTGGGTGAACGTAAAGATAAGGGTTAAGAGTGTTGGAATAGGTATATTAGAATAACTATAAAGTGTAAATGTACGTATTTATAGGAACATGAATTATTGAAGGAAAATAATTAGTAAACGGGGTTTGGGCTAAGGAAATGTTATTGATTGTTTTGAAACCTTATTTATTATGGGAAATTAATTTAGCATAAGCAAAACCAATGCAAATATCTAATTTATCAGTAAAGCAATAATAATAAATAGTAATCAATGCAAATTTATGTAACAATAAAATGTGAAATTTGGGGAATAGACGCAAAGTATATATGAGTTGCTAAAAGTATGCATAATAAGTGCAAATTTAATAAATCAATGGGAGTATAGATTTAAGTATAGAAAGTGATATTTTTAGTTTAATTTAAATTTTTGCAAAAGAAATGAAATTAACGTTTAAATATTTCATTTATGGAGATTTAACTAAAATTTAAGGATATTAAAAATATAGACTTTGAACCCGACATGGAATCCATCTACTTAAAAATTTATAGATGGGATAAACCTTGATTATTTAATTTAATAGGGATTTTGGGAACTTAATTTATAACTTTGAATATAAATGGAATTGAAGATGGGACACTGTAATTGATAAATTTATCTTCTCTAAATTGATAATAAAATTTCGTTTAAAAAATTGCTAATGATGAAGAAATATTAAGGTGATAAATTGTCAACTCTATAATTGAAATATAAAATTCGATTTAATTGATTTAATTTAATTTTTTTTATTAATATAAAATAGCCATTTTGGCCACGGACTCGGATTTCGACGAAACCAGTTTCATCGGATCCGTATCGGTGAATTTTTGTAGGGTTTCAAGTTTCGTATCGATCGGACTTGTCATTTGATCGTACGAACGCGAAACGCCTTGGAATCGATTTAATTAAAATCAATTTGAAATCAATTTGAAATCAATTTGGAAATTTTTTTTTCGGCATAACTTCTTCATACGATCAAATTTGGACGTGAAACTTTTTCCATCGCGTTCAGAATATTTTAAAATACCTATTTGGATATTTGGGTTTAATAAATTTCGTTCCGGGGTTAGAACGGGCTTTTGGGCCATAGTTTGTTCCGCACGTCCATCTATCTGGTCTATCTACTCTACTCCAACCCTACTTATAAATAGACGATTATAAACCCTAGCCTCCATCTTCTATCATTTGTCTGTACATTCTTTTCTTCAACTCCTTCTCCTCCTCAAATGGATGCAAATGTCAGATCCAATTCCATTCAAATTTTAAATGAAAATTCAAACTCTGCAGAAAAATTCCATAAAAATATATGTCATAGTTCTCGATGTACATAATCTGCTGGTACAATTCGTTTTCTATTTTGGATATTCATTTGACCAAAAAAAAATCGATGAAGTGTGGGTCGTTCATCATCGTCGAAATCAAAGTCGATGGATCGGCAAACCCTTCCTGGGTTTGGTAGAGATCAGCAAGCGGAGTTCATTGGTGGTGGTTGCAAGGTGGATCAACGGCTAGATGTGGTGGAAATAGCGAATTAGGGTTTCGTCCCTAGGGTAGAGTGGCAACCAGGGAGGCGCTCGTGGGTATGGTTAGGAGCGGCGCAAGGAGGGGGTCATGGAGGTGAGGTTGGCATGGCCAACGGCGGCGGATAGAGGTGGAGAACGATGGTCAAAAGCAAGGTCAACGGTGTTGTATGGGTTCGGTTGGTCTCTGTCTCGCGTTTCTGGGAGGGTCGTGTACGCAGGGGGGAGATGATGATGTCGTGGAAAATTTTGTTGAGGTATTGTTTCCTTATTTTGTTTTTTTATTTGTTTTGTTTCAAATCGTTTAAATCGAATATCTTTTTCATACGATCTCCACGATTTTTTTTTGTTAGGATCGTAATTAAATTCCAGATCTTTTGACGTTGGTTTGGACAGATTTGGAGACCGTCGGATTTTTGAGTTTAAATCGGATTTAAATTCGATTTAAATTTAAAAGGTGAGTGTTTTAACCCACTCACAACTTCTAATTTTTTTTATGTTTGTTAAATTTATTTTAGATATGAGTAGAGATTTATTTATGACTGTTTGGCATGTTTTATTCATCATATCTGTTGAATCGCATTTATTTAATATAACTGTTCATTTAATTTTATTACTGCATATAGATTGACAGTTATAGTTATTTATTTGCAGATAAACTGTTAGTTTAATAGTTGTTAAATTTATTTTTGAATATAACTGCCAGTTATTACCTGTTATATATTATCGGATATATATTGATATTGTTTTGTTATTGGATGATGATTGTGATTTGGATGATGGATGATGATGGATGAATGGATGTTTTATTTTGTTTCATTAAACTACAAGATATCATTCATTTTTCGTTCCATTCGGGATTGTGGTTTGAAATGATATACAACCGCAAATTTTTATTTTTAAATTTGCGGATTGAAATGATAAACATCCGTATCACTCGACCATAGGATAGAAAATTATATACAGGCACCGTGGTCTATATATAAAATATTTTAAAGTGATTTCTATGGTTTGGATGGGATACGGTTTATAATTTTTTTTAAGTTTTGATACTTTATAAATATTATTCTTCTACATATATACATATGAAGTTAAAAATTTTGAGTTTAGGCTGTGTATAAATCTGTTAAATAAAAATGGAAAAATTGAGAAAATGGAATTTGATAATTTATATTATATGTTTAAGTTTGGAAATTTTAAGGTATGATATTTATAACTGGAGTTTTTCCAAGATAAATTTAAATGAATATTCTAGTATAATTAAATTTAAGGAAATATTAAATTTCTAGAAATTGGAGTTGTATTTATGGATTTTTATGTGAATATTCAAGACTAAATAATAGAACAATTGATTTGTTGAAAGAATAAAATTCCAACTTTAGTTTTGAAATATTAATACTCCAAATGGATATATATATATATATATATATATATATATAGAAATTGAAATGGTTTTGGAACTTGAAAGTGATATTTAAATTTTGGTTTAGACTTTAAATAAGGAAATATATTTGTAAAGCCATGGAAATTATTTTTCTTTAAAAAGTAACCTTAAAGTCAAACCATTTATTTTATATACCGTTGAATATCCAAACCATTCAAGTTTTAGAAGTTATGGTTTTAAAACTATGAATTTTCGAAATATTATGCTTTGAAAGTATAATTCAAATGTTTGGTTTCCAGATATTATAGATTTTAAAGCAGTATGATTTTTGGAAAAGAATTATATTTGGATAAAATGATATCATATTGTTTTGGGTTTTAAAATGATATCGTATTCATAGTTTTTGAAATGGAAATTTTTTATTCTGGTTTTTAGGTATAAACTATTTTTAAATGACCGCGGTGTTATAATAACGATGGGTTGGCAAAGAGACCGGGATCAGATATGGACATACTCTCTGTCGATACCGAAACCACTTTGACTAACCATGTACGCGGTGGAGATTCTAGAATGAAGTAGGTTGGTGGCGACGTTTCCTGTAAGGTAAATACGTGGACCCAACTCCCGTGAGTTGGCATAAGGTGGCTAAAACAGGAGCGATCGACGGGTTAATGAGGTCATTCCTCTTATTGGACACTCCTCTTCGATATTATACTTTGACTTTGGATTGATTCAGTGGCCACTTTTACTTTGATTTTAGGGAGTTTGTCCGAGGTGGGTGGAAACTGCGCGCTGCGCGTTTCCATCGGCCCGGAAGCGTAATTGGTATATCTACCCTGGCATTGCCTAGTTGTGCCGTGTCACCTACCATACCGAGCCTTGTACGAGTTTGGATTTCTCCCGTAGCCCGTGTGGTATCCTCTGGTGGCTTCCCGATGAGGAGGGACTATGATATTGGATGGACTACTGGGACTATTACGTGTTAAGGTGGAAAATGTAAAGCCTTAATGCTATTTAAAAGTATGTTTATTTTACTATAGACACTATTATAATAGCGCAATATACTACATAGTAAATAGTTTAACGGATCCTTAGGAGATGTAAATCCCGAGCATCTCTTGAGTTATTGCACTCATATTTATTTTTGTTAATTTAACTTACATAAGATCTTTTAGTTCTGACTTGAGTATTTTTGTCTTTTCAAATTCGCTCGGGTCAGTCCGAGCGTTTTAGGATTTGAAGTTTTAGCCCTGGAGGACGAAGACGAAGATTTGTAGTATTACTATTACTATTTATACTAGTGCACTACACACTGTTCCACTGCATTGATATTATTGGTACGTGAACTCTGATATTTAATTGTATAAAGAAGAATCAAATGTTTTGTAAACAGTTTTATAAACTGTATATTTTATTATTATATTTTATCCTTCCGCTGTGAGATTCTATTTTGTTTTTTTTTTCTCTGTTTTTCTTGTTTACCTCATAACAATCCGCCCTTCCGGATGGTTTAAATTGGCACGTGTGTCTGTTTTAAATCGTGCGAAAAGGTGGGATGTTACAGAATATGCTATATACTGTTTTGTATTTAGTCCCACATCGTGGGATTAGTTCTACTCCAAGCTTCTAGGCATTTATATAAAGGTTCTAATGTAATGGAAATGAATTACTGATCTCTGAATGAATAAAATTATTCTCTCTCTAATGGCTTCCACTTTCTTCATTTCATCACAGGTTAAACATGTTCTCAATGTGTCAAAGCTTGGTACAGTGCTCAATTATATTATTTATTTTCAAATTTAAATTCAAATTTAAATCACCTCAACATTGCAACTTAAATTTCAAACTCCTATCGAGGCATGCCGCCAGGCATTTATAATTTCAAACCTCTGTTTCAAACGCAATGGAAAAGGTCTTGAGTCCTAACTCGATCGTATGGAGAAGATAGCATTTTGGACTCAGCTATCATATTAAATTGCGATATAAATTTCAGTGCATTTATCTACCGTATGGCCAAACGATCACTCTATACACTACAAAAATTGAAATCCAATAATAACACACTATTACGGATCTAACGGAACTGATTTCGTCGAATTCCAAGACTGTGCCTTAGAAGGCTATTTTTAAATATCGATTTAAATTGTATATTTTTAAAACTGAACAAAACATTCTCAAATTCAAATTTAAAATTTCTATTATCTCCAGCATTATAAATATAAATTTTCCAAGGCTTTGAAATATTTTTAACTAGCTTAAAAACCAAGATTCACTATTTTAACCAATTGCTAATCATTAAATTCAACAATTTAACTGCCAAATATACAGTGATATTTGAAATTCAAGTTAAGCACCCTTTCAAATATTTAAAATAAATTAAATATTTCAATTTCAAATATCCAGAAATTTTGGGTCGTCATAATAGTGTTGTGAGTTTTTGGGTCTAGTTTATTTTAAAAATAGTTTCACGGGTCTTCGCTGTGTATTTTGAGAGATAGCTGTAAATAATAGTAAGTGGCCGAGAAAAATACAATTTTGGACGATCAACGATTGACGAACAAAGGATGCAGATGGGTTTGTTGCAAAGATTGGGGATTTTTAGAGCCGTTCTTGTGATTTTTAGTGGCTTGGTCGGTCGTAGTGGAAGAGATGATCGATTTTAGTTTGAAAAATAATTCCTAGCGAATCGGTAGTCAAGGTGTTGATCGGAGACGTCGGAGAGGAGCCTGGACGAGGTAGAGGGGAAAACCGTGGCTGATTCTTTACTTTCACCTTGGAGCATCGTGATTGCTTGATTTAGGGTTTCAGTAGCTATTTTTAAACGAACTTGGAATATGATGGCTTGTGGCAAAGGGGGGTGACTGAGTTTTGCGTGGAGGCGGCGTAGGCTTGGGCGAAGATGATGGCGTAAGCGGGGACATCAATCGTTGACCGATGTGGTGGTAGGAGATGTATAAACGGGACCTGGAAGCGAAACCGAAATGGGTTTGGAGGTCAAATTCGGGTAGGGGTGGACGGAGGCCAAGGCGAGGGTGGCAGTGCATTGGTGGCAACGAACAGTTTGCTAGTGATCTCGGGAGTGGTCGTTGGTGGCTTTGGGGGTTGGTGCATGTACACCTCATGCACGTTTTGACGGTTGTAGGAGCTTCAAATTAAAGCATCTTAATTTGGGGGAAGAAGAATTATCCTAGGCGGGTGGGAATCCGTTGGTTGTGCCTTGGACCCGGTAAGACTGGGGGTGAGAAATTTTCTTATATATACGTTAATTAATTCTGAAACATGTTATAGTTTGAAAATTGAATATCTTGCTCGTATTTAACCCGATTGACATGCGAATTTTTACGTTATACTCGTATAGACGATTATACCGTACAGTGTAATTTATTGATAGCTTTGGACATGTAAAAATTTATGACATATTTAGATGAGCTGAATTTAAATTATGTAACATCATTTCAAGTTGTATACGGTAAATATTGATGTTTATTTGGCTAAATAAATACCGTTGAGTTAAATTGGATTTAATATGGTAATTGGACATTGGTTTAGAGGAATGAAACATCGTCCGCTAATTAATTAATTTGACATTTAATTAGCAGAATAAATCTCCGTTCTACTATTTTATGGATTTGGACGTTTAATTATATATCGTTATTTGATATTTCCCTTTGAATACGTGATATTTAAACAAATGATGGTTAAGTGTTGGATTTATTTACATAGCCATGGATTATGTAAATACTTTTACTAACTTGAAAAGTTAAATTAAATAATATGGTAGTTTATTTAAGTACCATGGTGATCGTTATGCCTCCTTCAAAATTTGAAAAGTTGGTTATTGATTAGCAAATTATTTAAAATAAATATTTTTGTTATAAGGTTTAACGATAATTATTATTTAGCAATAACATTTAAAATGGAAATAATTTATTAGTAATAATATTTTAAAGAAAATTTATAATTGTTTTAGTAATAACTTAAAGTTAATTATTTTATTAATATGATTCTTAAAGGTTATTCCTTAATGAATGTTTAATTATTATATTAAAGTTATTTAGT
Organism: Allium cepa; assembly: GCA_030765085.1. Taxonomy (NCBI): domain Eukaryota; kingdom Viridiplantae; phylum Streptophyta; class Magnoliopsida; order Asparagales; family Amaryllidaceae; genus Allium; species Allium cepa. The sequence continues at coordinate 378,817,185 of CM060931.1, forward strand.
CATTGTTTTAAAATGTTTTTAATTTTACTTTAATTATTTATTTAAAGTGATTTAACTATAGTTTAATCTTTAATTAAAGTTATTTAATTATATTGATTTAAGTTATTTAATTATATTAATAAATTAATTATTTTTAATATTACTACCAGTTTAAAGTTAATTTATTATTGTTTTAATAATGTTTTAAAGTAAATATTTATTATGTTAATATTGCTTTGAAGTTAACTTATTAATACAATAATAATGTTTTAAAATTAATTTAATATGTTATTAATGAGATTTTAAAGTTATTATTTTAAATAAGATTTTAATCAAATGGAATAGGGGGATGTTTGAATAATAGCTTGTTGATTTAAGTTATTTTAAGTAATCTAAGGTTTCTCAAGGGAACCTTGTTGACTTAAGGAGTATATTAAAGAGGTTTGTTAAAATCGAGGAAGAGTTTTATAAATTGTTTTGGATATTTATAAAAGAGTTTATAAATAAGTTTTACAGATTTGAAAGGAAGAAGTGTTATAAATAGGGTTTTGGGATATATGAAAGATGTTTTAGAAATAGATTGAGGATTTATAAAGAAGCTTTCCAAGCAGATTTGGAAATATTTATAAGATAAAGAAATTTAGAAAAAGATGGTTGATTTCATGGCAAAATTCGAGGGGCAGGATTGCCTTCCTTTTTCTATCGATTCGCTGGGATAGTGAGGCAACCATTGTGTAAACTGCGATCCATAATTAATATTGAACAATACTTACAAAAATCTATTTTTAAGAGTTTTCAAGTTTATAAGTTTTGAAAGTGAAATGGTTTGTGAATATATATACAGCATTGACATAAGTTTATGGAAATTATTTTCAAAGTATTGAAAGGTGATTATAAATAATGTAAACTTAATTAAATGAGGCTTAGTGACTTTCCATGGAAAATATATTCTTTGTGGAATCGTTTTTTATTTGATAGTTAAATAACCGACTACCTAATTTGGACCTAAACCTAACTTTGGAAATATCTAGGAGAAACAGGTGAGTTGTATGGCACAATCATGCTGCACTATTCATGTAAATCTCGTTTCGTTCTCTTAATATAATGATAAGGAAATACATCCACTAGTGGTTAAGAGGTGATCTCCGCTCTTATCTTTGACTATTTATTTCCAAAAGAACAAAGGTTTAGTTTACCGGGAACTATCAGTTTCGAAGAAATCGGGATAGGATATGTTATCCAAAAACCACTCTGATCTGACTCAAGCATTTCGACTGCAGATATCTATAAGAGTATGGAACCGAAGATAGAGTTTTGAAGTGCATGTGCTACATGCTACTAATCCTGAGGGTGATTCCAAAGTGGACATAGTAGAGGTAGCGCCTTCGGTTTCGTTTAGACCCAGAACGAACTTGTACGGATGAATGCTGGCACTTTATTGTTGCTTGGAGAGCAATGTTAGCATTCCTACTAGAATTTTTATATAAAAGGTAATCGTAGCCTCCAGCCTCATCAATCGAGAAAATAATTAAAGCAGGTACATGCGGTAGGGCTATGTGGGTCGCTCTAATTAGGGTATGATCATTCCAAGATCTAGTGTCGATATATCTGTGTATGCTCGGGGCCTATGATGGTTGTTTATCAACCATGGGATGATTATATTCGACGCTGTCCTGTAAGGGGTAGTGCTGGTCCTGAGAAGTTGAGGTGCAGTTATAATTGCGACCTCCCATACATTTTATCTAGAGGTGTATGGATTCGATGGGTAGACTCTTGCCCTTTCGTAGTTGGAATCCATTCTCTAATAAGCGCCTATGTACTTGATTGTATACCTATTATGTTAGAATTTAATAATGTAACAATTTTGTAACGACCCGATATTTTCAACCATTCACATCCATTATAAGTGCATAGGTAGACACTCATGCCGGAATTGAATTGCTCAAAATACCGTGTTGTAAATAAAATTTTGGCAAACGTCAGAATATACAGTAAATAAAAATCACAGATCACAGACACAGAGTATATAATAATGCAGCGGAAGTAAAAGAGATAGTAGTTCATGAAGCTATTAAAAAATATATATATATATATATAAGATACATCAGAGTTAAATGAGATACAACAGAAGAGTAACAAGATACATCACTGAAACACTGGATACTGAAACAAAATAGAAGGCTGGATCTTCAAGGAAAGCTCCAACTCCACAGGTAAATCTTGAATGCTAACTCAATCAATCTGACCCGAGCGTAAAGCAAAACACAAAACCCTCGAGTCAGGACATAAATACTTATAAACTGTAAATCAACTCAAGTGAACAGCAACAAAATGCATCAGTAACTTAAAGGATGCTTGGGACCGCCCATCCCCTAAGGATCCGTTAAACTATTTACTATGTAGTAATATACGCTATATACGGTAGTGTCTAATCAGTAAAGTATAATCATATAGAAAATAGCGTTAAGGGGATGGTGAACCTTAACGCGGTCGGATCTTTAAAACCAAAATCGTAGTGGGCTCGATATAAGGATATGACACGGCACACGAGGCAATGCCAGGGTGGATACACCGTTTGCACTCCCGGACCGGTGGTGACGGCAAGCTAGCAGCTTCCGCCCACCTCGAACAATACCCCCGAATCAAAGTGGCGCCACCGAATCGAATCACAACAGTAATAGAATGGTTTCCGATGGAGCATGCTCGATGAAAGGGTGCGACCCTTCGTGTAGCCCGGTATAGCTCCTGTTTTAGTCATATATGCCAACTCACGGGAGTTGGGTCCACGTAATATATACCTCGAGAACGTCGCCACCATCCTACTTCATTCTGGAATCTCCACCGCGTACACAGTTGTCAAAGTGGTTTTCGGTATTGGCCGGCTATAAGACAATATCCGATCCCGGTCTCTTTAACAACCAATCGTTATTATAACCCGTAGTTATAACTTTAAAACAATATTTTATACTTCAAAATAAAATATCCTTTTCAATCCAAATCTTTATCAAAATAAAGATTAAATCATTTCCAAAACCATTTCAATATATCATCGTAAAATATCCTTCAATTCAAATATTTATCAAAATAAATATCACGTCATTTCTAACCATTTCAATATATTAAATTTTCATACCCTTTCAACACTACCTTTCAAATCATTTTAATATATCAAAATATCATAACCTTTCAAAGCTTCAGTTCCAAAATATCATATCTTTCAGAATTTCTTTTTAAATCATGTTAATATCAAAATGTCCTATCTTTCAAACTCCGTTTTTCAAATCATTTAATATCAAAAATATCATATCTTTCAAAACTTCGTTTCAAATCATTTTAATATATCAAAATATCATATCCTTTCAAAACTTCATTTCAAATCATTTTAATATATCAAAATATCGTATCTTTTCAAACTTCATTCATTTTAAATCATTATTCATTTTATTAAATCTAAAATACCATTTCAATTCATATTTCAAAACAGTTTATATTCCAAAAATTCTTTTTATCATTTCAATGAAGTTATTATGTTTAATAATTAAATTATTAAATTTCCAAAAATTTCAACTTCCAAAGTTTATTTATTCACTTAAGTTTACCAAAACCGTGAAAATTCACTTTTCGCATCATTTAGAAAACTTATACGGAAAGTTACATTCAAAAACAGTTCAATTTAACAAAAGACAACATTTTAAAATGTTATAATAGGTTTACTTAAATTCGAATAATTTAGTTAAATTCAAAAATTATAACACTTACAAAGATTGCTATAATAGTTTTTAATTCAACTTAGCTTTTTAGTTCATTATCATCAACTACAGCGTTTACAAATGCTGTAATATCATTTACATTGTACATAATAGCACTTCAAAAAATGCAGTCAATTAACTTCAAATATTCAATAAAATTTCTCAACCAATTATATTTTTATTAAAAACATTTTTAACTTATACAATCATACATTTTCACATTTATAACATCATTTAATTTTCCTCAAGTTCATGATTTTATTAAGTTAAATTTCCATTCTAAAATCAAGATTTAATAATAATCCACATATTGAAATGCAATGTTCAATTTTATATCCATTACATTAAATTTCAACTTAACACTTAAGTTCAAATTCTCAAATATAACTTAGTTTTATTTTTATTTGCTTAACTAAAAGTTCACTTTTACGTCAATTTCATAAATTTCCAGTTTTAGTTATATTTCAAAATTTCAACTTAAAATACTTATTCATTTCACATTTCAACTTTATTAAAAAATCATAAATATGATAAAAATCATTTTAAATTCATTTAAATTCAAATTATCATAAATTTATCATAATTTCATACTCAATTAAATTTCCAATTAAAATTAAATCATAATTTCCAAAATAACTTACGTTCAAAATTTCTAACTTTTTCATTAATTCATTTCACTTACATTTATTCAGAAAATCAATAATATTTTACAAAAATTTTATTTTTATTAAATTTAAAATCAAAATATTATAATAATTACATTTCAAAAATATTATAAACATTTTAGAAAAACATATTTTAACTACGGGCCTGTATAAAATTTTCTGCGCTAGGTAAAGTGATACGGGTAATATATCATTTCAACCCATAATTTACAAAGAAAATCCGATTTTATCATTTCAAACCCGCAAACCCAAGTCACAATGAAAAATTTAAAACCATTCAGGCCTATCATTTCAGCCCATAACATTTTTATTCTAACAGGGAACTTGCAGTGTGATCATATGCAGAAATAATATAAACACGGTCAATATCACAATATACAGTCATATATCAGATGTCAGGTGAAAATTAACAGTTTTAACATGGTAATAATATGGTAATAACATGGCATAGCATATCATATGATCATCATTAACTTGCGTAAACATTTTATATTACTAAACACTTGTCATCAATTCACTTTTCATAACTATAAATGTCAGAGTGAGAAAGACTCACCTTTTTCAAGCTGGAGACCAAACAACAAACACAAGAGCGATTCCAAAAGCACGACAAACACGATTTGAATTGAATGAATGGAAAGCCTTGATAATGATCTTGTATACAACAACTAACAAGACCATATAAACATATGCATACAATACAAACATGAATTGAAACGAAATGGAAATTTTTAAATCAACAAAGAACATTACCCAGCTTTAACACGAAAGTGCCTGACCATGACAACATGGCTTGTCACATGATAAAATGGGCTTGTTCTCATCACACTAGGCTCAGCCTAGGTGTTAACATGACTTGGGTTTGGCATCAAAATACATGGCAACAAGTGGATGAAGATGGAGGGGTTACAACACGAATTATCACAAAACAACATAGGAATTTAGTGTCCAAAACAACATCAAATGGTTTGCACTTGTTCTCAACTTCACATGCTTCAGCTAGGGGTTGGTTTAGCTCGGCCATGGCATGTATTAGGGTCTGGTTTGGGTCTCTATAGGGTCGGCCTAGCTTGTGTTTGGTAGAGTGTAGATATAGGTGCAACAACTATCCATACAAGGCAAAGTTTCATCATCTCTTTGCTACAAAAGGGTTCGGCCATGGGCTATATGGTCAGGTCCAGAGGTGTGGGGTCCCGGTGATGACGTGGCATAGGGTGCTGGAGGTGGTGGTGGTCATGTAGGTGGCGGCTATGGGTGGTGGAAGTGGTGATGACAATTCTAGGTCTAGATTTATATATATGTGATGTCTTGTTCATTTCTAGGTTGATCAACATCACCTAGGGCCATGGATAGGACATGGGAAGGGGCTGGAGGAGGTGTTGGTCAGGTGTACTGGTGGTGGAGGCGGCCTAGGTGGTGGTGGAGGGAGGAGCCGATCCAAATAGTTGAGAACAAGGTGCAAAATCATTTAGGAAATAGGAAAACAAGAAGAAGAACTTACCAGATTTTGCAAGATGGAGGCCATGATCTCCTTTTTTTTTTTAGGGTTTGAGAAAGATATATTTCATGACAAATGATTAAGGGAAGTCGGCTGGAGATGGTATTGGGAAATGCCAAAAAAACAGATGTATTGATGACAAAAGAAACTGCAAAAGAAACAGTGAAACGTTTTTTACGTTTCTTAGCCTTTAACCCTTTCAAATTTCTCATATATATTTATATACATCTAAATAACTGAAAATAATTAAAATATCAGTTAAAATTCGAAAGTATAACAGATAAACAAAATATTAATAATTAATTATTAATTAGATATGATTAAAATAAGAAAAATGGCACAGAAAAATGAAAACTAGACTTAGGAATTAGAAATAACTTCAATACACTTTGGAAAAATTTTCTTCAATTTAAATACATGTAAAATGAATAAAATAAAGTAAAACACAGCAATAAAAGCGAATGTATAAAATAAATCAATAAATTTTAATTATATATAATTAAATTAAGAAAATGGCTTAAAATTGCAGACTAGGCTTTAAAAATTAGAAATAATTTCAAATGAACTTTAGAAAATCTTCATGGAGTTGTAGAAATATTTATAACAAATAAAATAAAATGCATTCACAAAAAAAAATTAATGAAGTAAAATTTATATGAAGAAAATAGCAGAAAATTACAAAACAGCCTTTAAAAATAGGAAATAAATACAGTAAATTTTGGAAAAATTCTATTATCATTTAAAAATATTTAAAAGTAAAAATATACATAATAAAACATATTATTACATATTAAAATAAAATATAACAAAGAAGAAGTAATTTATTCAATTTAAAATAGTCATTGTTAAATAACCCTATATACGCACAATATTGTAAAGGGTATAACTTTCACAATTTACATCCGATTTCAACGATACAAAAAGTGGTGTTCTTAGAATTTTATGTACTCTCGTAATAAAAGAAAAAATTAAAATTTTAAAATTTTAAAATTTTAAGTTAAAAGTCACAGTTTGACTGTTTTGACCAAAATGGCATTTCTAGCAAATATTCAACTTACACAAGTTTGGAATTATAACTCATATAAAATCAAGATTTATATTTAAATAATAAAATTTAATCATTCCAAATAAGTAAAATAAGTTTTTAAATAAAAACTTTATATTAAAATAATTAAAATATACAATATAATAATTACAAAATACAGGGTTGTTACACTCTCCCCTACTCAAAACTTTTCGTCCCCGAAAAGGAATGAGGTACGGGAAAGAACAGAAAAAAAATAGAATGAGACAAGATTTAGACAAGGTAACAAGAAGATTGATATTATACCTAGTAACTGAAGTTATAGGTAAGTTTAACAAGGTGGAGGTGATCAAATCAAGAACACAAGTACGAAAAGATCCTTTAAAATCTGATTCACACTTTTCCGTTTGACCGTCGGTCTGTGGATGGTAAGCAGTGCTCAGATCTAGATGAGTACCTAAGATTTTCAAAGATTATAGAAAGATTTCTAAACAGACTGGTGTAAGCAATAGCCTTCCCATTCTGTAACAAGATAGGAGAAATGAGGACAACCAAAAGATAGTTTGAAAAATAAAATAAGAAAATAAATTTGAAAGCATGGAAATTTCAACTTAAATAGAGAATAAATCTTTACACAAGTTAAATAAATCTTAACTACCCCAAATTTCATTATCTTATTATCCAATCTTCTTAAATTAACAATTTTTAAGACCATGGGTTTGAAAAATAATCATTTATTACACTCACAATGTACTTAATAAATTTAATTCTTCTTTATTCCTAATTAAACTTAAATTTATTCCTCTCAATATATTCATCACTGATGTTAAATATACTTACACTTATTATAACTGCTTTATTTTATTCTTAGTTCTTCTAACATTGTTTTATTGTAAGTTATTCAATTACCCTTTATCATTCTTTAACTCTGTTAATCGTTTTATAACTAAAATTTAAGTGTATAGCATTTATTATAACCACTCAAATTTTATTTATACATCCTTTTTATATTGTATATTATCCAATTACATTTTTAACTTCTGAAATTTTGGTAAGTTATATTTGAATGAAATTGTATTATACAAATAAAATTTCCAATTCAATCATTTCAAGCTTAAATCATTTATTCAAAAAAATTTCTTTTTATAATTGAAATTATTCTTCAAAAATAGAATTTAAGAATTAAATTTCCGATTTCTTCAGACCATTTAGAGATAAGAAATAATATATATATATATATACATATATAATATGTCAAATCAAATTTCAATCATACATCTATATATATGTATTATAAATCAAGTCATATTTTAGAAATTCAAATCAATTTAATTTCCCAAAACAAAGCTATAGCAAGACTACAGAACAGTCTCCTAACTTCGAAACTCGAAAATGAACGTCGATGATGTCGCGATCATCGCCGAAGTTATTTTCCAGCGACAAAGAGAAGTGCAAAAATTTTAAACCTTTAAAATTCTTTGAAAAAAAATTCTATTCAAAATACTTTAAATAATATAACCTTTTAAAACTTTAAACCAAAGTTTGAAATGATCGGTGTAGGATCTAGATTAACCCTAGAGGGGGGGGGTGAATAGGGTTATAGCAAATTTTTGCGAATTAAACACAGAAGCAAACTGCAGAAATAAATATGCTGAAAAATAAATCACACACAGAATTTACCCAGCTTCGGCAACCCCTGCCTACTGCTGCATTCCCAGATTTCTATTAGAATTAAACAGTTTCCCGCTTACAAACACTCTAACAGACTTGCAAACCCTGCTACCGCCTATAGAGTTTTGCAAACTTGCAAACCCTGCTAACTGGACTAACTCTAACTAGATAATCTGTCAACACCTAAACCCTAGGTGATAATTTATCATGTTTTGTTTTGAAAAGAACATACAAATAAAGCGAATTATAAAAGCAAGCACTAAATTTAAAACTATTTAAATTATCTTGCCTTTATAAAAATAAAAATACCCTAACCCAATGCAAACATAAGATATGCGGTCACTTCCCTTTATCTTATTTCACCCGGTCCATTTTCTTTTGTTTGTGAAAAAAAATGGCCGATCCTTTTCTTTTTCAATTTAGGGCTTCGGTTCTTCTGTGAGATTTGGGGCTTTGTTCTGATGATTGATTCTTTGACTTGTGTTGATCTTTCTCACGCTCGTTCTCTGATGATTTGATGCTTGTTGCTAGCTCGTTCTCTGATAATCGAGTTTACTGTTGCGGTATGTAATCTTTTTGCTTGTTTGTGGTTTTGTGATTTTTGAACTCGATTGTTCTGTTGATGATTTCTTGGGTTTATTTATAGGGTTGAAATCCCTAATAACCACTGTCAGATTTGATTTCTACACGTCTTTGATTATTTTCCTGAAATTGTTCTGGATTTGGAGTATTCCTTTCTTGATTCTATTTCGAACAATTGCTGACCATATTTGAATTCGAATTAATTAATTCGAAAATTTCTTGCTGTATTTGTTGTATCGGTCCCCATTTGAATTAATACTGACCATATGTGACTTCAAGAAATTTTATGCAGAGATTTCTTTCCAAATTAGATTTTCTTTGACTTAATCAAAGACTTAATCAAAAGATACGAATTTTGTTCTTTAACTTCGGCTTGATTTCTGCACTGATTTGTACTTGCCACTGTCTTGTGTCCCCTACTGCACATTCACCAGTTTACTATATATGTGCATATATACATTTGTATGTGTGTATGCATATATTTTTGGGTTTGTACTTTCATTGTGACTTGATTTTGCTATGTGATTAAATCAGAACTTCATTTGATATGCATGTAGTTGTGATCTGATTCTTGATAGCTTGCTGGTGCATGTCATTTGTTTCTAGCTCGAATTCATCTTTGAGGAACACTGTACTTGTTGTTATGATGTTTTGAACTTGATTCACTTCATGTTGCATTAGTCACTTGCATTGGTGTATTGCCTTGTACATCCATGTTCTTTACTTGGTTGTTGTCACTGGTCTGCTGCCATGTTCACGTGCACTTGAGTTTGTTTCCACTGCTTCATCATGTTGTATTCATCCTTGTACTTGTAGTTGTGCAATTCTTCTGGCTTCACATGTGCACAGAGTTGTTTGCTGTGTTGTACTCGGTTTGCTTTTGATACAGATGCTACACTTGTTCATGTTGCCTTTGTACACTTGTTCATATGAGCTGTTGTTCCATTGTTGTAGTTGCAGTATTTATGTTCCTTGTTTCATTTGAAAGCTGGTTTGATGTACTCAAATTTTATCACTTGAGTTTGCAGTCTTCATTTTTTGCTGTGACTCTTGTGATATTCATGTTGATTGCTTCATGACTTGTTGTTGGCATGTACATTGTGTTCACTGTTGTGTGGCTGCTATGCAGTTGTTATGCATCACTATATATACTATGTTCTGTTCTGCATTGATGCAGTTTCCATATTTTGTGTATTTTGATGTTTCATGCTGCTGTGATGCAGTTTCTTTCACTGTTGTATCTTTGAGAGCTTGCACTGCTTCATGTTGAATTTGTGCAGTGTTGTACTTGTTGCCTTGTATCACTGGTTCATTCTGGTTGGTGCAGTATTCATGTTTTTGTTGGTCTGGACTTTTGTGGGATATTTGACTGTTTCTGGCTCGATGTTGTTAATGCATTCATGACCACTGTCTTGCATATTTCTGATGCTGCACTTGGTCTTTGTTCTTCTCTGTTATGTTGCTTTGAATGAATTAGTGTTTTGTTGTAGTTTGTGCACACGAGTTGGCGTGGCAGTGCACACGTATACGAATGTACACGTGTGTACTGCAGCCACTTATAATTGCCTGTTCCTGATAAAAAATACTGATATGCACAGATATTGCACAATCAAAGATGATGGCAATAACCCATGTATCTGAGACACAAACAAATTTTATTTTTGCAAATTTAAATTTGTTTGTTTTCAGATTACTGTTGTAGTTGCTAATTATACAGGTACACAGAAGACAGGACGAGAAGTGGAGCTGGACAATGCAGATAGATGCAGATGTGCAGACAGAGTGAAAAAAAAACTCAGTGTTGAGTGTTGTAGTGAGAAAAGTAAAATGTATGAACTGATGTATGTATATATATATAGAGAGAGCTGAAAACTTTGTATTGTTTAAGTGTTGTAATAAAATATTATATTGAATAAAAAATACTAGTTAAATTATATAAATTCTGTGCAATAGTATAATTATTCAATATGAATATTTCTTCCTTTCTGTATATAGTCCAAACTGCAAACACATATATATATATTGATATATATATGTTTGTTATCATCAAACAAAAAATCATATCAAACAATCGGAATTTTAAATCCTCAAATTCTTGTTTTAAATTCATTTCAGTTCCCAAATAAATTTATAAACAAATATTTATAGATCTATTTGTAGAACAATAAATGATAAATCAAGTATTATCATTTCAAATTATCAATTTAAATCATTTCATTAAGTTCCATAAATTTACTTATATATCAAAATTTATTTCATTAACCAATTTTTTTATTTATTTAATATATTGTGTCCGTTTGTTCTGTCAAAGTGTTTTGGAAATCTTATCGATAGCGCTGATCAGATGTATCGATCAGAAACCCAACTCAACATCAACAACTCAAACAACACAATATATAAAACATTTTAATTTTAAATACTAGTTTACAAATACACTATACATGAATAGATTTTCAAAGAAGGATAGAGATTCAAATTTTTGATTAACACAAATCAAAGGAGATTATGATTTAAAAATAAGTTGGAAACAAGGATGACATGATTAAATAACAGAATAGGAAGATGGATAAGCTTATATAAATCACGGGAAACCTTAACCGGGTCAACCGTGACTTAAAGAATAAGATCAATGTTGATTTTTCTAGGGTAAATCTACATTCGATCTCAAGAGTTAGAGTTTGAAATAACAAAAGATATTAGCATCTAAACCAAGGATAGATAAAAATCTCTGGTGAATCGATGCTAACTGCAAAGGAGTTTTCCCCCTTTTTCAACTAAATTTGAAATTGGCGTGACCGCCGACTCACTAGAAAGATCATTCGAAGCGGAGTTATGGAATGCTCCAGAGTCAAAAGAAGATGAATAGTGAGGGATACGAATGGGTTTTGGAACCATAGGGAACATTCCAAATTCAAATGAATTGAGTCAAAAAGGAAGAGATTCAAACTCTAATGAAAGTGATTCTGTAACTACATTCACTCCATATGCTGAGTTTTGCCTAGAGCTACCAAAGCTCTGATACCAACTATAACGACCCGATATTTTCAACCATTCGCATCCACTATAAGTGCATAGACAGGCACTCATGCCGGAATTGAATTGCTCAAAATACCGTGTTGTAAATAAAATTTTGGCAAACCTCAGAATATACAGTAAATAAAAATAACAGATCACAGACACAGAGTATATAATAATGCAGCGGAAGTAAAAGAGATAGTAGTTCATGAAGCTACTAAAAAAATAATGATATAAGATACATCGGAGTTAAATGAGATACAACAGAAGAGTAACAAGATACATCACTGAAACACTGGATACTGAAACAAAATAGAAGGCTGGATCTTCAAGGAAAGCTCCAACTCCGAAGGTAAATCTTGAATGCTAACTCAATCAATCTCACCCGAGTGTAAAGCAAAACACAAAACCCTCGAGTCAGGACATAAATACTTATAAACTGTAAATCAACTCAAGTGAACAGTAACAAAATGCATCAGTAACTCAAAGGATTCTTGGGACCGCCCATCCTCTAAGGATCCGTTAAACTATTTACTATGTAGTAATATACGCTATATACGGTAGTGTCTAATCAGTAAAGTATAATCATATAGAAAATAGCGTTAAGGGGATGGTGAACCTTAACGCGGTCGGATCTTTAAAACCAAAATCGTAGTTGGCTCGATATAAGGATATGACACGGCACGCGAGGCAATGCCAGGGTGGATACACCGTTTGCACTCCCGAACCGGTGGTGACGGCAAGCCAGCAGCTTCCGCCCACCTCGAACAATACCCCCGAATCAAAGTGGCGCTATCGAATCGAATCACAACAGTAATAGAATGGTTTCCGATGGAGCATGCTCGATAAAAGGGTGCGACCCTTTGTGTAGCCCGGTATAGCTCCTGTTTTAGTCATATATGCCAACTCACGGGAGTTGGGTCCACGTAATATATACCTCGAGAACGTCGCCACCATCCTACTTCATTCTAGAATCTCCATCGCATACACAGTTGTTAAAGCGGTTTTCGGTATTGGCCGGCTATAAGACAATATCCGATCCCAGTCTCTTTAACAACCAATCGTTATTATAACCTGTAGTTATAACTTTAAAACAATATTTTATACTTCAAAATAAAATATCCTTTTCAATCCAAATCTTTATCAAAATAAAGATTAAATCATTTCCAAAACCATTTCAATATATCATCGTAAAATATCCTTCAATTCAAATATTTATCAAAATAAATATCAAGTCATTTCTAACCATTTCAATATATTAAATTTTCATACCCTTTCAACACTACCTTTCAAATCATTTTAATATATCAAAATATCATAACCTTTCAAAGCTTCAGTTCCAAAATATCATATCTTTCAGAATTTCTTTTTAAATCATGTTAATATCAAAATGTCCTATCTATCAAACTCCATTTTTCAAATCATTTAATATCAAAAATATCATATCTTTCAAAACTTCGTTTCAAATCATTTTAATATATCAAAATATCATATCCTTTCAAATCTTCGTTTCAAATCATTTTAATATATCAAAATATCGTATCTTTTCAAACTTCAATACACTTTGGAAAAATTTTCTTCAATTTAAATACATGTAAAATGAATAAAATAAAGTAAAACACAGCAATAAAAGCGAATGTATAAAATAAATCAATAAATTTTAATTATATATAATTAAATTAAGAAAATGGCTTAAAATTGCAGACTAGGCTTTAAAAATTAGAAATAATTTCAATTGAACTTTAGAAAATCTTCATGGACTTGTAAAAATATTTATAACAAATAAAATAAAATGCATTCACAAAAAAAAAATTAATTAAGTAAAATTTATATGAAGAAAATAGCAGAAAATTATAAAACAGCCTTTAAAAATAGGAAATAAATACAGTAAATTTTGGAAAAATTCTATTATCATTTAAAAATATTTAAAAGTCAAAATATACATAATAAAACATATTATTACATATTAAAATAAAATATAACAAATAAGAAGTAATTTATTCAATTTAAAATAGTCATTGTTAAATAACCCTATATACGCACAATATTGTAAAGGGTATAACTTTCACAATTTACATCCGATTTCAACGAAACGAAAAGTGGTGTTCTTAGAATTTTATGTACTCTCATAATAAAAGAAAAAATTAAAATTTTAAACTTTTAAAATTTTAAGTTAAAAGTCACAGTTTGACTGTTTTGACCAAAATCAGCATTTCAGGCAAATATTCAACTTACACAAGTTTGGAATTATAACTCATATAAAATCAAGATTTATATTTAAATAATAAAATTTAATCATTCCAAATAAGTAAAATAAGTTTTTAAATCAAAACTTTATATTAAAATAATTAAAATATACAATATAATAATTACAAAATACAGGGTTGTTACAAATTTCGACTATGATTAATAAGTATTTGTATTCTAGCTTATCATATCATCATTGGATCTTTCTATATAAATGTTTTGGTTATCGTAAGGTAAAAACCCATTGTGTTTATATGCGGTGTTGTCTTATGAGATAAGTTTGATTTTAATGTTTTTTTCAAGCTATAAAAATAAAATTCCTCGTGATTTGAGTTTCTTATGCTAGTTTTACCAAACTGACCAGGGCGTTGTTTTTCTATAATGCTTGGGTCAGACAAAGCATATTTTTAGGTTTAGTTGGATATTTTTGGGCTTTCAAGAGACGAGCTACGGGCCTAGAGACGTATACCCATACATGGTAAATTTTCCATTGCATTCGTTGTTCTAGATTATTCAGCAATTGTAAGGACATATTGTTATAACTATCAGGCTGAAACAGGTTAGTATACTCTGGTTGACATCTGTATATACATATATTAAGTTTCATTTTTGTGTATAGATTTTCTATATATATATTATAGATCATTCATTCCGTTGCGAGATTCTGTGTTGTTGTTTTTCTTCTTGTCTTATTTCTTCTTTCTTTTCTTTAACTATCCACCTTTTCATTGAATTTGGGTTGGACCTATGTGATTTATTGTCAGCATAAACTGTATGAAAAAGTGGATCGTTATAGGCACTGTCTTGATTTTGATGAAAGTAAAGCCATGGGATTTAGAATAATGATTGTTATACACCAACAAATTTCGTGACAATTGGACATACTATGTGGTCATGCGAGCTCAAAGTACGTAGTAATTAATTTTAGATATTAAAATAAAATATAATTTGGTTGTAAAAGCTAACTTCTATATATGATGGAAATATGTCTGATACTAGTTCCATTGAGTTTAGAAGAGGGGTATTTGGCTAGGAACGCTAGTGAGCATGCCTCATTTGGAGTTCGTGATTTTGAGAGATGAATATGTCAGAAAATTTTCTGTAAAAGGACTTCTCTTTATTTTTATTTTCTAAAAAGTAAAACCTAACCCTAGTCTGTCATCCAATGGCCGAAGTTGGTCGACGCCATTTGGGGCCGTTTTAGGTGATGGTCCCAAGAAAAGATGTGTGTGCGTAAGTGGAGTACTCTAACCAGTTGGATCATGCGTGGTGGCTCAAGGCGTCTCGAGGCCACTCGAGGTGACAAGAATTTCAAATGATAGCGGCAATTAAGGCAGAACTTTGTTGCATTGATGTTGATATTTAGTCTACAATTGTGAAGCAAAGTTGACAAGGAAGGCGAAGGCTTCCTTTGGTGGGAGTGCAGTGGTAGTTGGTCGCCAACATTGGCGTGGATTTGTAGATGAATGGAAAAGTTGTTTTCGGGCTGGTTCTCAAGTTATATGGGATGGCCGAAGTCGAGGTTGGTGCCATTGGGGTCGAAGTGGTCTAGGAAGGCCATAGTTGAGGCGCGACACCAGTAGTTTGCCTGTGGTGGTGGAAAAATAGAGATGGACAAAGTTGAACGTTAGCCGCCTGGGTTTGATCAAGATGGATTAGGGTTCTAAACATGATTAGAACGGTAATTATCTAATTACCCAATTGTCAAATTAATTAATTAATTCCAAAATGTTAATTAATTGATATCTCTTCCGTATGAGGTCGGATATGGGTGCGCCTTTTTTGTTGGACTCGTATTGTGTTGTTTACATCTTGGAGTTGGATTCACCGAGTTTGGAGCTTTTGGGAATTTTAGTCAAAATCGTATGGCGTTCGATTTTGGACGACTATTCGAAAATGCGCAAGTGTTGGCTGGAACTTGGATGAGTTTTACATATGTTAAATTGGACGAATTATGGTATATTATTGAAACATATACGTATATATATTTAGCTACACACGTTTGTTGGGTTTGACATAGAGGGATTTGTTTGGAAATTTTTGGAAATTGGAAATGAAAGTTGAAAATATTAGAAGCGAAAAGATCACTATAGATGCAATTTGAAATCGCTATGATTAGTGATTTTAAAGTTATCTTTGGAAGACACCCTAAGGCTTCGTATGTATAGTAAGTACTATAAGTGTACTTGTTATCGGGAAAACACCAAGGTTTGATATATTCCTAATAATGATTTATGGTTTTTTAAAGTGATGGTTTTAAACCGGTTCTATGTTTTTAAATAAATGTTTTTAAATATAGCATAAGTAATTTAAAGTATTTTTAGCATATATATGTTTTTAGAAACTTGTTAAAGATTTTGTTTCAGAAATAAAAGGTTTTTATATTATAATATTTTACAAGTGGCTTATGGTATTTTATTAAATATCTTAGTTTTATAAATAATGATTATATATGTAACAAACCTGGTTTGGAGAAACTCAAAATACACAATAATATGAGAATATATCTGAATTTGCCATTTTGGCGTATTTTATGTTTAGGGTTTCTCCATTTTGAGATTTATCGTTTGAGTTTTCTTCTGTTTAAGAGATACGGTTAGGGGAACCCTTATAGCTACTTTTGGCTATCGTTAATGATATGAGGCAAATATTATACTTGATAATTTATTTTGAGATACTTCTTTAGAGATTTTGATGTTTAAGTTATGGATGTGTATTACTATTGTCTCTCCTTATTCGAGAAGAATTATCATACTTACCTTATGCTTCATATTATCGTCTATTTTTACTAAACTAATTGTTTTAGTTAGACTGACTGTGAAATTCTTGTTTTTAAATCAAATTTAAATTGGTAATTAATTTAATTTTTGAAATTAAATTATGAATTAATTTTTCCAAATTAAATATATATTTATTTGTTTATTAATATAAATGTATATAAATATGATTTAAAATAGAATTTCTAATTGAAAATTCAGAAATAATATTTTTGAATAATATATTGAATTTGGATTTATTTGTGAATTTATCTGAAAAACAATTTGAATATTTATAGTAGATTGTGAAAGCAAAATTTGGATTAAAAAAAAGTTGAAGAATAAGGGTAAAATTTGTAAAAAGAATTTTAATCTGGGAATTCTAAAATAGAATAAAGATATGTGTTGTTTATTTGTATATATGTATATAAATGGATTTTTAATTTGAACTTTGAATTTGTTTTCGAATTTTGGATATGTGTTGTTTTATTTAATAAATAGATTATAAATGGGATTTGGATTTGAAAACTCAAGAGAAACATTTTTAAATAATTTATATTTAAATACTCTACATTTTTAAATTTAATAAAAAAAGGTGTTTTCAAATTTTAATATGTGTATATAAATACATACATACATACATACATACATATATATATATATATATATATATATATTGGAAGTTATGATTTAAAAGTAATAACATATAAATATAATTAAGGATATTAACATTTAAGAAAAATATAATATATAAATTTATGAGATATTAACAAGTGAAAGGGTTAAAACATTTTTTATAAATTAAAAATAAATAGAGGATTTAAAACAAAGTTTTAAATTTATTTAATGCAAGGGTTTAGACATAAAAATGCTTACATTTTACAGGTGTAGAAACATTAATATGATAGAATTACAAGTGTTAGTGTTAACAAGTGGCTTAAAATTTCTCTTGGGATTATAATATATACAAAAAAGGAAATATTAAAAATAAGATATTCTAAAATTTAAACTTCTCAAACCTGAGAACAAGAAAACTACAAATCAAATAAAATTAAAGAAAGAAAACTGGAAATAGTGTCTTAGTTCGATGCACCACTTAAGTAATCGCCCAGAAGTAGTTCGATGCGAGGATGGTAAGTGATGGCTTAAAATTAAAGAAAGAAAACTGGCTTGCCCCTTGATAGCGGTGCGAGGATGGTAAGTGATATCATATTGACTTAGTTCGATGCACCACTTAAGTAATCGCCCAGAAGTGTCGGGGCGATGGAGCACTTGCCTTAGCGGTTGATCGGTTAAAACTCTGATGGAATGAGACTGGAAATAGTGTCGCAGCTTCCTTGATGTGATTAGTAAGCAGTACGCCAGTTTCTCGAGTTTGGGATACCGGGCTTCTGCTCCTGTGAACCTTTTGCTTATGAAGTACACTGGCCGTTTTGTGCGGTTGTCTTCTCTCACCAACGCGGCGCTTAGGGCATGTGGTGACACAGCAAGGTATAGGTATAGTTCTTCGCCTTCATTAGGAGTTGAGAGTACTGGTGGCCGTTGGAGGTGCTCGATTAGGTTAAGGAAAGCTGCTGAACACTCGTCGGTCCACTCGAATTTTCCTTTGTCTCTCTTCAGGGCTTCAAAGAAAGGAATGCATTTGTCAGTTGCCTTGGAGATGAATTTGCTTAGGGCGGCTACTTTCCCATTTAGGCTTTGCATTTCCCTTCGAGAGGAAGGTATTTTGATATCTTGCAAGGCTTGGACTTGTTCGGGGTTTGCTTCAATTCCTCTGGCATGGACGATGAATCGTAGGAATTTTCCAGACGATACTCCGAAGGAGAACTTGAGAGGACTCAACTTCATTCCGTATTTGCGAAGTACTTGAAACATCTCGTCCAGGTGGTTTATATGGTCGTTGGCTTTTCTTGACTTCACTAGAATGTCATCCACATAAAATTCTATAGTTTGTCCTATCAGTTCTGCAAACATCTTGTTGACGAGGCGCTGATAAGTAGCTCCGACGTTTTTAAGTCCAAACGACATTACCTTGTAGCAATACAATCCTCGATTAGTGATGAAGCTAGTGTGGTCTTGATCGGGGGCGTGCATAGGGATCTGGTTATATCCTGAGTATGCGTCCATAAAGGATAAAAGTTCGTGTCCGGCAGTGCTGTCCACGAGTTGGTCGATTCGGGGGAGTGGGAAGCAGTCTTTCGAGCAAGCATCATTTAAGTTGGAGAAATCGATGCATGTTCGCCACTTCCCATTAGCTTTCTTTACCAGTATCGGGTTGGCAATCCATTCCGGGTAGATGGCTTCACGTATGAAGTCATTGGCCAGTAAGTTCTTTACTTCTTCCTCGAGGGCCGCTGATCGTTCCGCCCCCATACTTCTCTTCTTCTGCTTTACCGGCACCTTGGTAGGATCAATGTTCAGTGCGTGGCATGCTATGTCCGGGGAGATTCCAGTCATATCAGCGTGCGTCCATGCAAATACATCCATGTTGTGGCGAAGAAAATCAATGAGTTGATTCTTTAATTCTCTGTTTAACTGAGATCCGACTCTCAGCAGTTTACTTGGGTCGCGTTTGTCTACAGGTACGAATTCCATAGCCTCTGCAGGCTCGGTGGTGGCCTCCTCCTCTTTGTCCCTGGGGTCTAATTCATTGAAAGGATCACTGGTATACCGAAGAGGAGGGGCTTTCTTTAGTTGCTATGCTTCCAAGCTTTTTATGCAGAGAATAGTCTCTGCATTTTTCCCTTTATCTCTCCTGCGATTATTGCGAAGTTCGGTTACATAGCAGTCTCGGGCGGCGCCTTGATCCCCTTCTACTTCTCCCACTCCATTATCCGTTGGGAACTTCATCTTCAGGCACCATGGGGCAAGGACAATTTGGAAGTCGGACAAGGCTGGTCTTCCTAAAAAGGCATTGTAGGCCGAGTGGTTGTCTATTAGCACGAATGTTTGTTTCCGAACGGCGGAGCGGGGATGACTTCCCAATTCAACAAAGAGATCCAATTGTCCGAGGGGCATCTTTGCTTCTCCAGTGAAACCGTGTGGTGGTCTGTTGCAGGGGGATACATCCTTCATTGACAGCTTCATTTTGTCGAAAGCATGCTTGAATAAGATGTTTACTGAACTTCCAGTGTTTATTAAAATTCAAAAAACTTTGGCTAGACCGAACCAGGCAGAGATGACCATAGGGTCCATGTGTGGGTACTGCCTTCCTTCTAGGTCGCGCCCACCGAATGTGATGTCATTATTTTCCTTCCGCTTAGGGTGACGTTCTTCCATAACATAATTGACGCAGTCACCCTCGCTTCTGAGTGAGTTTCCATATCTTTCCATTTCTGCCCAGCTCTTGTCGGCGATGTGTGGCCCCCCTGATATTGTATGGACCACTATCTTCTCTTGGTTGGAGCCACTGGTGTTGCGATTTCCTCCGCCTGTCTCTGGGTGGAGCTGCCCTGGGTTTTCCTTGGCAGGAGCCGGGGTCCTGTCCTATCCCTTCACATAGCGTTCTAATCTCTTTCTCCTGATGTGTTCTTCAATTAGGTCTCGGAGATGGCGGCACTCATTGGTATCGTGCCCATGAGACTCGTGGAAACGGCAGAATTTTCCGGACTGGATTGTGCGATCCGACCCTTTCTTGTACGGGGGGCGCTTGTATGTAAGTTCGTCCTGGGTGGCCAGGAAGATGTTCTCGACTGTTTCATTCAGGGGAGTGTAAGCGTCGAATCTCGGTCCTGGTCGGTACAAGCGCTTTTCTCCCTTCTTGCCCCCTGTATTGTCTCTGGAGTCGTTTCTCTGAATGTCCTTCGCTGCGGCGGGGGCATTTCCATGGGCCGTCTTAGCCTGTAGTCCTGTCTGCCTTTCAGTGGAAGCCTCTTCGAGTCCCATGTACTTCCCAGCTTCATGGAAGAAATCGGGCAAGGTAGATGGTTTTTCTTTAGTTAGTCTTCTAGCAAATTTGGTATCTGGGTGCACACCACTACAGAGGGCCATTAGGGTGAGTTTCTCATCGGCATCTTGGACTGCGGACACTGTGGCGTTGAACCGGGTTAGATATTGTTGCAGTGTCTCTTCGGATTTCTGTTTGACATTGGATAGAGAATAAGCATCCTTGGGCTGTTCCACATGAATGCGGAACTGGCTAATGAACTTTTCCTTCAACATTTTCCATGAACTGATGGATCCTTGGGGTAGATGGAAGAACCAGGAGGTAGCTAGATCTGCTAAAAATAGTGGAAAGCATTTGCATAATACTCCTTCCGTTGCCCCGCTCATGAGCATATGTTGTGTGTATCTTTGCAGGTGTACAACGGGGTCGGAAGTTCCCTTGTACCGTTCCACCGTCGGCATTTTCCATTCTCAAGGGGTGATGGCGGTTTCGATGTCACGGGTGAAAGGGCTGGTTACCCTAGCGCCTATCCCTCGATCTCTTTGCTCCCGTCGGATGCATTCCCTGAATAATCGTGCCATCCTTTCATCAGAATTTGGAGCGGACAAAAATGAGCTTGGTTCTTCTCTGCGGGATCGATCTCGTCCAGATGGCCTATAGGGATGGTATAGCCTGTCACTTCAGACGTTATCCAGTGGCTGTCTTTGGCTGCTCGGATGCATGCTAGGACCAGCTACAGTTGCCCCCTTCCTTGATCTTCCCCTCTGGGGTTCTGCTTCGAGCATTTCCATGGGGTCAACTTCGGGCTGGGTTCTAGCTCGGCTCTGTTCAGCGGGGTTTCTATGATTAGGCGGCATGACCGGGTCAGCTACATCCGACCCTCGCCTGGTGCCTCCCCCATTGGGTTCGGTTCCAAGCGCTTCCTCGAGTCGGAGTTTGGGATGAGTCCGGGCGCGGCCCCTATCATTGTTGTTCCTGTTGATAGCTTCTTCGAAGAGGGAAGACCTTTGCTGTCTCTGAGATCCTCCAGATTGAGACTCACCCCATGATTCAGTGTTGCGGTTGGATTCTTCGGCATCCCTCAAGCGTGACATGAGTTGGTTCACCAAAGCTTCTTGTTGGGACGCGAAGCGGTTAGTTACTTCAGTCACAACTCTGTCTAGATCTTCCCTAGTGATTGCTGCCGGTTGTTCCGCGGCAGGGGCTGTCAGATTTGCCTGATCTGCTGTCGTAGTGGGATGGTTCCCTTGATCTGGATTCACTGGATCTGGAGCGCTGCTGGTTGCAACGTTCTTTCCCTTGTTGGCGTCTTTTCTCGGCCTGGAAGTCATGTTTCCTATGCAATGAAGGGTGCTATTGGGAAAGAAGGTTGAATGAGGGAAGCTGAAGCTTCGAGTTCAAAGTTCTCAGTGAAAGCACCAAAAATGTTTGCGCAAAAAATGGGCAAACACCTCCAATCCGTATAATTTAGTTGATTATATGTTATTTTCAAGGTTTTAGGTTACTTATGCAAATGTGAAAAAAGCAGGGGGCTAAACAGTAAAAGACACGCAGATTTATAGTGGTTCGGCCAGAACGTGCCTACGTCCACTTTATATGTTATTCTCTCTTTCCTTTCAAATTACAAGTACAAAGCTTTAAGTACAAGTATAAGAAAATTGTTTGACAGTTCCTTCCTTGCTTGAGCTCTCAAACTTGTCTGCCATTGTTGTACCCCTGCCCCTCTATTTATAGAGTGAGGTTGGGGGCAGGGGTCTTGAAAGTATATAGCTGCTGGTGGTCCTGGGCTGGAGCAATCTGGTCTGGTAGTCTGGTTCGGTATGCCTTGGTTCGGCCGAGCTTGGGGAAGATTGATTTGGTAGTAGGAGCAAGGCGGGCCGGTTGAGGTTGTTCATGGAAGTGCTGTTGGTCCGGTGGGACGTTGGTCCGGTGGTGGCTAAGTGTAGTTGGTTCGGTTGTTCATGGAGAAGGGGGGTTTGGTTCGGCAGGTAGAGGTGAAGGGTTGGTTTGGTGTGGGCCGGTCCGGTGTGGAGATGGAGTTGGACCGGTAGTGGTGTGGAGAGGAGATGCTTCTGGTTCGGTTAGTGGATGCACGTGGCTGGACCGGTAGTAGATGGAAGTGGCTTGGTTCGGCGTGTGTTTGTTCGGTGGGACATGGTGGAGTTGGTTCGGTGCGCATGGAGATGCGATTGGTCCGGCATGTAGGGGGAGAGGCATTGGTTCGGTGGTGTCCCTGTGCTCGCTGGTTCGGCGGTGGAAATGCACACAACACAGACAATCAATTGATCTTACTTATAGATGTTTGAATTGTATGAAATGATTTGAATTGTTTGATGTCCCTCGTGTGATGTTTTGTGATATAAATTATTTTGATTCGAGCTGTGATGAACGTAATTCATTTTATCTGTGATGAATGTATATTTTTTATCTATGAATTTGTGAATGAAGATAAGCATTATGCATTATACCGCTTATTGATATTGATATGATTGAGTCTGTGTGATTGATGTTGTTGCACTACTGTGAAAAACCCCTTGACTACACCATACACACACAAATATGGATTGCACAAGGGAATTGGTTAAGTCACAGTTATTTGAATTTAATGGTTTTAAAGTTGGATTTTGAACTCAAACGGTTTGGAAATGGAATTGGGTTTAATATGAAAAGTTTTTGAAAAGGTGTTTTGAAGATGAAAAATTATTTTGAATAACTTGATAAAGTTTTGCAATTAAATAATTTGATTTGAATTTGAATTCAAGATTGAAATTGAATTCTATGTTTGGAAATCATGGTTTAAAAAGGTTATACAAGTTATAAATGTGTTTATATGGGTTGAACCATTTTAAAAGTATTCTTTTGGGAATTTGAATTTAAACCAAGGGCTTTAACTTGTACAAATGTAATCGGATTTTTCCAAAACGAAAAATAATTGTTTTCAAATAATAATAGCTTTCATGTAAAAAGAGGATTTCCAATTTGTGTTGAATGGATTTCAAGTTTGAAATGGAAATGGCTTTCCAAGTTATGAACGAATTTTGGAAATGGTTTTGAAAGCTATGAATTGAGTCTTTGATTTAAAGATTGGATGAGTTAATCCAGTTTGAAAGAGAAATTATTTTGAAATGCTATAAATGAATCTTTGTGAAACAATGGTGAACTTTGTAAAGTAAATCTTTTTTTTAAGATTTGGAAGGGGTAATTGGTTTAAACCATTTGAAAGAAAGGTTTTGTGTCACATAATCCATTCTGAATAATGATAAGACGTTATGGATTACATTTGAAGACCAATGGTGAAGACTGGGTATTTTCGAGAATGAAAGGAATACTCGTCGATTGACTCTGCACTTAATATCTACGGTATAGAGATCTCCATATGTGATTGGGAGTCCGATCGGGATTGTGAATACCCGGATTGCAAAGGCTTCTTTGTGAAGTGCTTTCGATTCTGTTCGAACCCGGGATAGGCTTGTATGGATGTGTGTCTGACGTTACACTTTCAGATGTAAAGCTGGTTTCTATCAAATACATTTCTGTTTGGTGGCGGAGAATTTATTCTCTTAGCTTAACACCCTTCGCTAAGACGTACGACCTCAAAGGTTATGTAGTTGATGGTTACCGGTGATACATTCCCTATTTGGTAATGTGACATACGAAGTGCAGCTGATCATTTGTTGATCGAAGCATGGCTTTGTGTAAAGCGTAGCTTTGTGGAGGAGACTGCATCAGGACCTTACAACCCAGAAATGGTCGAAAAAGGAAGGATGCAGCAAGGTTATTAGGGGTCGCGCTCCTAGGGTATGTCCATTTCTTCTGGAAAAAGGTGGTATCATTGCATGGAGCCCAGATAATTAACACATGTGGTCACTGCAAGCTTATTACTTTGTGGTTTCTTTGTGGTTGAGAGCCCTCGGATAAAGGTTGTAAACGACCGAGGATGGCATACTTGAAGGTGTTACATTCGGGCAGGGGTAACCCGGCCTTGTGTTGGCAGGGAGCAGGGCAAGTTCTCGGGGCATCCCTCCAGAGGCGTACCTCTGTGGCAATAGGAAGTTCCTTAGCCTGACCATTTGTTGGAAATCCAATCACCAATAGGCACCCTTTACGATTGTAGTTGTATAACCTGTCACCTCAGGTGGTAGCTATAGCAGGCGTAATATAATGGTACCTATGCTGGCTAAGATTAATATTACACTATCGAAATTGTTTTCTGCACTATGCACTAATAATAATATTATCAAAAGGTTTTCGCGTATCAAGCATGTTTGACTATCATAAAGAGAAATCTCCTCCAATTGTGCGCTTGCATTGTGTGCATGCGGGTAGGCCTTATGGTAGTTTCATTTTCAAAAAAAGCATTGCGAATTTCTTTTAAAATCTTTTGTTTGGCTTTTGATAAAGATAAACTGTTTTCGTTTGCTCACACCAATCCCATGACTGACCTGGAGTTTATTGTTCCCTTCCTAAACTCTGGATGCCCAAAATTTTCCACACGGGCAATCTAGAGTCGGAATTTTCAAATAATCGAATAATAAGTGTAGATTCGATAGCATTCAATCTCTGGATATTGGCAATCACATTTGGATCGAGTTGCTTCACTTCTGTATTGATGATGGTTCTCACTCTTTTGGTTTGGAGTCTTTCTAGTCTTGGAGCATTGGCAATGGCATGGTAGTTAATTAGAATATCTATCTTAAGGACTTCTGAAGGTATTATCCTTTGGAGTTATTTCTTCTGCTGTTATCTCGTATCTCCGATGTTGATACCAATTGTGTCGATGTGTTGTATCAAATACTATTGTGTATCAATGATATATTCATTTTCTTCCGCTGTGTTGTTGTAGTTAATGTGTTATAAGCTCAAGCGTGAATCGAATTTCAACATTTAAATCTGCGGCATTCAAATATGAGTTAAGTATGGATGTCGATTTTCTACGGCTAAAATTCGGGTCGTGACACTAACCCTCGTATTTTATACTCGGGTTAGACCAAGCTATTTCAGGTTAGATACCTGCTTTTGGACTTAGCTTCGCTTTGACGCTCATGCCTAGATATATCTGTTATCGTCCTTTTTGTTGTAGCCTTTTTGTATTGACTCTAATATATATGTATTATTGACTCAATGTATATTATGGGTGTCATACCACGTATGCTTTATCGTTTTGTACTACTCTGAAGATGTATCTATATGTGTGTGTGTGTGTTTATCTGTTGTTCTGTGATGTGAGTTACATTTAGTTGTTATATTTTGTTTTGATAGATCCGTTTGCCACCTATAGTTTTGTATTAATCATTTATTGAATATGTCGATAACTTGAATTAGAAAAATAGAAATATAGATCACAAATCGACGTGTTCAGTAGATCTTTAAGACAAAGCTATAAATGGTCGCTCCTAACCTGCCCTATTCTCCGTATTAGTAGACAGAATTACCCTATAATTCTCTATTTTAATGTAGGTCTTGGGGTGGGGCATTACAGATATTTGGAAATACTTTAAAATATTATATAATAATTATTTTGATATTCCTATAAATGTTAAAAATCATTTCAAAATGAAATGGACAAAACCGTGCTCGAAAACGAATAAAAACAAGGAAAATACCTCAAAAATGATAAATCGATTTCAATTCGAATTCAATTAAATTCAAATTAAAATCAATTAACATTTAATTTCAAATTCATCAAAACTTTGCTAGCCTATCGATATGTACATGGCTCTCAAAACACCATAAATTTATCATTAAATTCAAGTGGAAATGAGAGCAAAAAACTAGAACAAGCACTAGGATATAGGAAACAAGAGGCAAAAAAATGCAGCACACAGGTCGACATCGTAGTCAACCTCAAGCTGTAACGCCCCACCCCAAGACCAATATTAACAAAGAGAGTTACAAGGTAATTCTATCTGCTAATGCAGAGAATAGGACTGGTTAGGAGCGACCATCTATTACCTTGTCTTAAATGTCTATTGAATACGTCGATATATACGCTATATTTTTTTCGACTCAAGTGGATCGATATATCTGATAAATACTTAATACGAAGCCATAGGTGGCTATAGGATCTATCAGAACAAAATAAAACAACCCAAATGCAAAACATATTATAGCATATAATCATATAACGCCCCACCCCGAGACCTACATTAACAGAGAGAATTACATAGTAATTCTATCTGCTAATGCGGAAAATAGGGCTGGTTAAGAGCATAGTCTTGCATTAAATAATAGCTAAGTAAGATGGTTTTTGCACTTACTTTTTTCATTTTATCTCGAGTATTAGACATACTTAATTCCTTTCTAATACACTACTATGATGGCTACAGGACTAATTCAGAAACAAAATATGATAACAATACAATCTTAAGTCGCAGAATAGCAACACAGATAATATACATATACACTTACATCAAATGTAGTACAAAATGCCACAAGTGGTAACCACACCATATGTCCCCACAACAACATCATAAGGTCAAAAGATTACAACACAAAAACTATGCCATAACCAAAGTCGATGAAGAAATCCAAAAGGTAAAGCTAGCATAGGTCCAAAAGCTAACCTGCAACTTGGTCTGATGCGAGTTAAATACACGTGTCGGGCTAACTAGATCTTTATATCAGTAAAAGATAAAGGAATATAAGTGTATAATGGAATCATTCCTTTAAGGATAAAGGAATTATATATATATATAAGAAAGTCTATTTATGCAACTAAGAATAGGTATTCCTTAAGGCTCAAAGTTAGTCACATGTAAGGTTTAAGAAGGCATAGATGTTTCACATTCAAAGGGATATGTAATGTAAGTGAACAAAAGCAATATATAAGCCGTATGTGAAATCATCAAAATCCCCAATCATAACTCATGAAACTCAATAAGAGATCATAATCACAATATCTAAATCACCATAAAACAACATATATATAAGACTTTCTCTAACTCAAGGCTATAAGTAAATTTATCATCTCAAATTGGTGAAATAGGAATAAAAAACTTGTAAAAATTCTCTGGATTGGCCAAATCCCATTTGCGTGTCAAAGCAATGTTGCATGTGCCATCCTCCCAATAATATAATATATATTTGGTACCTCTCTCAGATAACCGAAGTCGTAAATCTCAAACGACCAAAGTCGTAATCCTAGATGACCCGAAGTTCTATAGTAATGGCAACCCAGAATGTGTCAGAACTCCGAGATAGGAACCCGAAAAGTGTTAACATGCATACCATACCACACATTCGCACTTAAGGGTTTACTAACTGCTAGTCATTGCCACATTAGAAAATAGAAATCGTCATAAAATTCAAAAACTTGGAAAACTCAGACTCGCCTCATCTCACTGCCAAGTAAAATACTATAACGGGTTCTCAAAGATCATACTCCTAAAATAGGAGATATCGAACCACAACCCTCCAACTGCTGGCCTTCCTAGATAATTCCTGAAGATAGGAATTATAATCTCAAAAACACAGCTCAGAAATCAATAACCCAGATAGCTTCGATCGTACGAGTTCGAAACTAACTAATAAAGTAAAGTCACATGTCCCATACCACGTGTTTTACTAAACCGTTTAATTTTCTTCCTCATACGTTCAAAAAGTGTAAAAATATTGTATATTATTTATAAAATAATTTACTTGTGAAAACAGGATTTTAAAACAGTTTTCCGTAATCATTTTGAAAGAAATTTATTGAAAATTCCCTTTATTATAAGAAATAAATACATTTAAAAATACTTTAAAATAACTTTGAAATAATTTATAAATATTGGAAATCATTTTTTTCAAAGTCATTTGAATTGTAGCATTACAAAAATATTCTAGAAAAACTTTTGCTTGAAACCTAGAAATCGCAGAAAAACGCTAAAATTTCAATATACGAAAACATCTCCAAAAACCCGACAATCCAAAGTTCGGGTTGACCATAATTTTTGCTCATCTATATGTAGATTAGAGCACTAGAAGTTCATCTATTAAACTCAAAAATTCATCTCAAAAATGCAATTAAATAAGCATAAAAAACCATAGCAAAAAGGGACAAATGCTGCAAAAAGACTCAGAAACAAGGCAACTAACTCACATACATGGGCCAACTAGGGTCGACCCAGCCCTTCGGCCGGTCGACCTCCAGGTCGACCTGGTGGGTGCTGGGTCGACCTCCCTTTCGACCCAGGCTACGGATTTGTTTCTGCTTACATTTTCAGCTCCATTTTGGTTTCCCATAGGAAATTAGACATAGCAAACTATTGTATTAAGGATTGAAATTTGAAATGCAATAAGTTTAACCTCTAAATAGCACTTTGCAAAGGTTCCGGTAGCAATTCTAGTGAAAATCAAAAGGTTATGGCCACTCAAAGTAGCAACCAGAAACTAAAAAACAAAGAAACAAACAATAGAGAACAGAACATATATAGTAACTATTTATGAACAATTTCCTTTATAGGCAAAGCTTTATTTAGTTAGAAATTGTGAGTTTTGAATTCATCTTAGCGAATTAGCTAGAATTCAAGAGCAAGCTATGATCTTTGGTGAAGAAAAAGAGCTCTAGGTACCTGTAAAATGTAGAAAAGAAGCACGTAGAACAAATAAAAGTAGTTACAGACAATTCATCTCAAGCTCAAAGATTTTGACGAAATTAATTTAGTATTTGTTTGGATTACCTTGTGTAATCTTGGTTTAATTGATTCTCTCTTTAAATTTGCAATAATTTTTTTGAGTGGAAACTAAATTTTAGTTAGACGAGGCAATGAATTCCTTATTTCCTCTATTGGAAAAATGTTTTGAGAAGGTGATGGAAGAGAAGCTATGTGCATGATTAGTTTTCTCATACCAGAAGTTTCTAATGAATGGGTTGTGGGTTCACACCCTACCCAATAAGCCCAATTTAAAAATACTTAGTGAAATTCTAAGTATAAATGCATATACTAGCTCATTTTAACAATATAAAATGTATATAACCAATTGTATGAAAATAAAATTGTTATTGAACAAAATAAAATTTATTTCAACAATGAAATGTTATTTTAATAATTGAAAGCTCATTTTTACTTGTATTTCACAATTTATATAATTTTATTACAAAACACTATTTTCACTCCAACAATTTGTACAAAAATTGTTTTTTTGTCGAATAAATACGAAAATTCATCTTAACTCTTTTAATCATCAAAATATTTTGTTCAAACAATATTTCATCTTTTATTATAATAAAACAGATAATATCTTCATATTTTTCATTTATAATTCAATAAAAGATTAATATTGATAATGCTTTCCAAAGTTGTTGTATTTACCTAAATAAAATTGAAATTGGATTATTTTCTACTCAAATTTTCAAAATAATGTTTTTAAAATTTCATTTTCATTACTTTATATTTATTTCAACAACTTAACGTTAAAATTCATCACCTAATTAATTTATTAGTTCCAAACTAATAAATACCCAATATTTTAATTTATTTTATCTATTCCATATTTAATCCCGTAGTAACAAAATAAAGTTCCAAACATTATTTTTCCCGTTTTAAACTATAAAATTATTATTTTATTCCAAATAAGCAATTTAAAATCTCCAATTATATTTTAAATTAAAATCTTAAATTATAACCTCCATTATAATTTAATATATATAGGTATTCTCCAAACCAGGATTGTCACAATATGTGTGTGTATGTGTGTATATCATTTTAAAATTATTTTAGTATATTTAGATGTTTTAAAGTGGATGTTTAGTATTTGTGAAAGAATATAAAAAAAGTTTTTAGATTATAAAATTTATGTTATAATGGATTATTTTGTAAATTAATTAAAAAGGTATGTAACCTTTTTAAATAAAATGGAGAAGCCTTTAGAACTTTAAAGGGTGTTTCAAAGTAAATGGCAAGCATAAAAGTGATTTTGGGTTTATAGTAGTTATAGTTGCGCAATATTTGTTTTAACCCATTTAATTATACTTTTGAAAAGTGATTGGAGCTTTAAAATTGAGTTTTAAAGATAACAGATAGTAAAGTGTTTTATGTTTGCTCTAAAAAATGTTTTAGTAATATTTTTTAAAACCCTTAAATAATATTTTAAAGAGGTAAAATATTATTAAATGATTTTGGGAAAATACTACTATCTTTAATAATGGAATTTTAAAGAGAATAACAAGTATGAATTGGTTTTGTGTTTGTTATGGCAATGTGTTAATAACATTCGCTTTTAACCCATTTTGATTACACTTATGAATATAAATGGATCTTTGAAAAAAATGTTAAAAGATAATCGTAAGTGAAATGCTTTTGTGTTTGTAATGACTATGTTTAAGTAACATTTGTCTAAGGACTGGGAAATTGATTTATTAATATACTTATATGGTTAAGATAAATATATAAATAATTTGAGAGTATCAAGATGTGTAAAAATGAATAGCAATGTTTGAATTAAAAAATGAAGGTTAATTAACAAATGGAGCTCCATTTATAAAGAAGTTTAATGAGTAAAATAAAGTTTTACTAATAAAAGAGGATTTTAATTAATAAAAGAAGATTAATTAAAATGGGGATTATAAGTCATTCATATGACTTGATAGTGCTTGTATATTTCGATCGTACTTTGTGTATTGCTTGCTTATGGACAGCATACAGGACTTAGTTTCCCATATGTGATTATTCTCATTGTTATTTGATTTGGCCCAATATACTTTGGAAATATCCAGAAGAAACACGAGGATTACATGGTACAATTATCTTCAGTGATGCTATACTTTATGTATAAACTTGTTTTTCTCTTCTAGGACAAATGATAGGGAAATCCGTTCACTTAACAATTAAGAGGTGACCTTTGATCTTATGTATTGTCTATATATTTCCTGTAGAATTGAGGTCGAGATTACCGAGAAATGGATCGATTTGTTTTGGAGCACCTAGTAAGTAGGGGAATATACTTATATGAGACGACTTGAAATCATAACCAGTCCAAAACCATATACTTGTTTTATGCTTTGGAAGAAGTTCGTAATTGTTCAAGATATTGGAATCTATGTGAAGATTAGAGATCTGTTTGAGATGCTCAGAAACATGTAGTTGTTTGTGATCTATTCAGGATGTGGGAATCTAAGTGTGATTTCGAGACCTGTTGAGGTATTGGAATCCATGTGTGATTTTGAGATATGTTGAGGAATCTATGTGTGATTTTGATATCTGTTGATATATGGGAATCCATGTGTGTTTTCGAGATTTGGTTAAGTTGGGGACTCGTTTGTTGAGATTTGTTCAAGTGTTGGCTCGTTTGCTAGAATGCCAGACGTAGCCTTACTAGCAGATGTGACTAAAACCAGAGATAGGATGCACAACCATAGGGTTAGCAACCCACAAGGGTGCATGCGACTCCATCTTAGAGTTACATACAAATATGCATGCACGAGCGATGCTTTAATGACCTATATTTTAACATGTTAGAATTCATTAAATTAAATAAAATTTCTGAATAAAGATGGGTAGAAATAAATTTAATAATATGTTAATGTATACTCATTGTATATAAAGTTAAAATGAATTCTTAAATGAAAAATTGTGATATGAGGAATAGGTAACAATTATTGGAATGTAATTCGATAATATTAATCTGTAGGTAATAATTAACAGTAACTGAATAATAAAGGTCGGTGTGAATAAATAATAAAATGAATGCCATTTAATAGGAGAAACCTAAATTTATTTATTAAATTGTATATGATAAGTTGACTTCTAATAAAAAAATTAATGAGAGAAGTTGATAAGAAACATTTATTTGACAATTAATATGTGTATTTGTTATATGAAATAAACTAATAAATGTTGGAATATGTAAAATGTAAAGAAAATAGTGGTTGTATTATTTGTGTTCATTTTAAAATTTAATATTGAACTTATTACAATTGAAATTATTAGAAACCTTTTAATTAAAATAAAGAGAAATTAATGGTAAATTAATGCAATATGAGCATCATCCATTTGTGTGAAATTAGATTTAAACATCGTAAGAGAAACAAAAATAAGTTGTGATAAAAAAATGAATGTTTTTTATGTAATTTTATAAGAATAGGAGACTTAAATTCAAACAAAAGTTACATATGTTAAATAGCGGAAATAGTCGGTACAAAGTGATTCTAACAGTGAATGTTGAATACCATTAAAATGAAGTTAAATGATTTAACATTTTTTTTATGAATAATGAAAACTATATTTGTTATTGAGGAACTTGAAATTTATTTCAGTTTCATATTTAATTTACAATCATTTATGTTCAAACGAAAAATGTTATATCTGAAAATGTAGTTATTCAAATCCGATTCAAGTGTGTAACCAACATTCAAATGGAAAATTTCATGAAAATCAACTTTTTTGTTAAACATGGTCAAATTTTGAATTTTAGTTGAAAATTTAAAGTGTTACGATTTAAAATTTATCGTTAAAAAAAATCTAGACATAATTCTATGAAGGATTCCACTTTTCACTTCGCCAAAATCAGATTTCTAGAACTATATATGCAATTTACAGCGAAAAACTCACATAAATGTACAGTATATTCCCTTGTACATGTGTATATTGCATCTCCAATTGTAATTCTAGTGTTATTCTCTTTACATTGACTCTTGAGTTTTCCACTTTGGCTATTAGGCTTCCTAAGGATACTAACTGGCACATGGAAACTAAAGGACCTCACCCATTCACCTATAGATACTTCTGATGAAACAAAGTACATACAATCTTTCTCACTTCCTCATTTATTCTCTCTAAAAAACTTCTCTATATTCTTCTCATTCCTCTCTCCTCCACCCTTGCCTAAATCCCTAAATTCCTTAACTAAAACTTCAATTTCCTCTCCTCTCTCTCATCCCCTTTCCCTCTCCTCTCCTCTCTTTGCCCTCTCTTTCTTCCCCACTTTCATTTCGACAGAACTTCTTCGTTTCTGGGTGAAAAAGTGTCAATCTTTTTTAAACCATTTATTTTTACAATGGCTTCAACTCTATTTAGATCAGCTCTTCAAATTCCTTAAGTTGCTACGGTAAAAACTCAAATCTTTTTAAAGTGTTTTTGTACTTCGATTTTCAACTCAGAAAAACACCTCTGTTTGTTTTGAACATAACTTCCACAAGACAGAAGCTTTTTAGAGTGATTCTTTCTTTGAAAGTGGACACAAAAGAATTTGCAACAAATTTTTCCTTGGTCAATTTTACAGATCCAGTAATATTCTGGTCTAAATCTTTTCTTAAAAACAACCTATTTTCAAATATGGTTATGGTGAAATCGACGATCATTTGACGTCAACCACCACCACCTATGCACTTTTGCCGAGCACTATACCTCTTTGCAAGCGTAGATCAAACCTTATTCTCCATCTTCTCTTCCTCCTCTATTCAAAAAGAAGAAGAAAACAAGAAACATATTTGTTGCAAGCTTGTTTATATCATTGCTTTGTTTGGATCTTGGATTGCTTTGGATCTTGGATTGGTCTTTATTGCTTTAGTTTCCATCTCCATTGTGTTGTGTTTATTGCCTTTATTTACCATGAAAGGCAAGTCACGTCTCTCAAGATTAGTATTCTTATGCATAAGTAAATGGAATCATATGAAATGACATGTGAATTGTTGCTTTAGTTAGGAATATGTTAGTTTGAATGCATGTTATGATAATTTATTTGTTAATGTTATGATAATTTATATGTTACACATGTTAAGTTAATTTATTGTCACATATGTTATGTTAACTTACTGTCACATATGGTACGTTAATTTATTTTCACATATGTTATGCTAATTTATTGTCACGTATATTATGTTAATTTATTTTCACATGAGCTATGCTAATTTATTGTCACATATATTATTTGTTACGCAAATTTATTCTCACATATATTATATGTTATGCTAATTTATTGTTATATATTATGCAATTTATTGTCACATATATTACATTAATTTATTGTCACATATATTATGCCAATTTATTATCACATATGTTATGTTAATTTATTGTTAGCTAATTTATTGTCACATATGTTATGCTAATTTATTGTCACATATGTTACGCTAATTTACATGCCACATATGTTATGTTAATTTATATGTCACATATGGTATATTAATTATGGGTCACATATGTAATGTTTAATTATATGTTACATATGTCATATGATACGTGTTATATAATAGGATATGCCACCTTTATATACATGTTTTGTTAAAGTTTATGTTACATATAAATTATGCTATGATATATGCTATGATATGCATGATATGTTATGCATGTGATATGTTATTTATTTATTTATGCAAATCACTATAAGTTTCCTTTGTATGTTAGTTAGGTAATCACTGTGGGTTGAAATGATATATACCCGATCGATCTTATAGATTAGGAAAAATTGTTATGGGTTGAAATGATTGACACAAGGGATTTTATTTATTTGAAATAATAAATTTGGGATACAGGTTGAAATGATGTACCTGGAGGTATATATACTTGGGTTGAAATGGTATATATCTTGATCACTTGACCATAAGGTAGAAAACTATGTATGGACACCGTTGGCCTATTTTAAAGTGTTTTCTAAATTTTAATAATATGTTGATTTAATAAATTGTTTTTTAAATAAAAGAGAAAAATATTTATTTAAAATTATATTTTTGAAAATAAAATATAAATATAAATTATAATTTTAAACTTAATTTGCAGGTTAGGGTTTTTAAAGGATAAATTTCCAATTTTTGACTTATAATTTAATTGAAATTCTAAAATATATAATTTAATATTTAACTAGTGAAAATATGAAATAAAACATTTTAAAAATATAATTCAATAAAAAATTTAATATAGTTTTAAAGGATTAGATTAAACAGTTAATTTAATATAATTAATATTGTTGACTTTATAACAACTGTAATAAATAAAAATAAGGAAAGATAAATTAAGATTAGATTAAAATAATTGGTTATGGAATTTACAAGATATGATTTTAAAATGTAGATAATTTAATGTGCCAGAAATTGTAAGTTGAATGTTTCAATAAATAAAATTGAAGTTAAATATTTTAGTAATTGATTTGAATTATGACTTAAGATTTTTATTATTTAAAATATTTTAATAAAAATGACTATGATGTGAAATAAGCGTTTGGTTATTAAAGAGACCGGCGTCGGACATTGACACTGTCTTTCAATACCGAAACCATTTAAAAATTATGTACGCGGTAGAGAATCCAAACTGAAGTAGGATGGCTTGGCGACGCTGCTGCATTGAGGTATGAAACAAGCCCTAAATAAGATGACAGACCAGGAACAATTGAAGGGCCAAGTGAGGTTGTTGCTTCGATCGGACACACTTCTTCGATGCTATATTACTAACTTTTGTGATTGCTTGGTGCGCACCTTTGATTATGGGAGTGTTGCACGAGGTGGGCGGAAACTACAGCTATGCGTTACCACCAGTCCGAAAGTGTAAAAGCTAGAATCCTACCCAGGGTATAGCCTCCCATGCCTTGTCATCTACCCTATCGAGCCTACTATGATTTGTTTTGTATTGTACCTATGGAGTGCTCCCTGATAGCCCACCGGTTTGATGGAGTTTACATTACTGTATAGAGTACAACACTATAAAAATTTGTTAAGGGGGATATAGGTAACACCTTAATGCTATTTTAATACTTTACTTTATGATAGATATTATCTATATAGCATATTATATTATATATGTAGATAGTTTAACGGATCCTTAAAGGATGTAAATCCCTAGCATCCTTTGAGTTATTATTGCATTTCACTTGTGCGTTTTACTTGAATTGATTTACTTACATAAGAATGTTAATCCTGACACGAGTGTTTTTTTTTGCTTTATGCTCGGGTCAGCCTGAGTATCACAGTATTCAAGATTCATCTTTTGGAGCTGGAGACTAGTTGGAGATCTATCTATCTATCTTGCTGTTTCAATCAATTCAGTTATTCTCTTCAGATATTTGTTAGTTGCTTATGTATTAGCGAACCTCTATGTATTTGGATTTCTGTCGTATTTGCTTTAGACTCTGATGTTTATGTAGTAGCTTCATGAACTACTATATTTATCTATTCCGCTACGTGATGTTGTGATATTTTGCGTCTGTGATTGATTCTTATATACCCCAAATTTATACAACAATCTGTTGTTTTAAACAATTCAAGTTAGACATGTGTGGTTTATTTTCCATTTGAATGGTTCGAAATAGCAGGTCGTTGCAGTTGTTTCTGTTTAGACATTTATCATTTGCTTATGTATTCGCGAACCTCTATGTATTTGGATTTCTGTTGTATTTGCTTTAGACTTTGATGTTTGTGTAGTAGCTTCATGAACTACTATGTTTATCTATTCCGCTGCATAATGTTGTGATATTATATGTCTATGATTCTATGATTGATTTTTTATTTACCTCAAATTTATTTAACAATCTACTATTTTGAACAATTCAAGTCAGACATGCGTACTTTAATGTCGATTTGAATGGTTCATAATAGTGGATCGTTATAGTTGGTATCAAAGCTTTGGTTTCGACGAACCTTAGCCTATAGGGTAAAAGCTCATTAGAGATAGAGTGTTAAAACCCTAGAATAAGTAGAATCAATTACAGAATCAACCCACCTTTCAAGCCTATCTTCTTAGTTATAACTCTATTTGATTAGGATTCCTTTAAAATTTAAATCTCTATCTTTGTTCTAAAATCCAATATTTAATCATTCTACAAGAGAGAATATTTGTTAGTGGTAGAAAAATTGTTTTTTATTGTGTTGTTTATTTTGTTAATTAGGATTATATTATACATATAAAAAATATTATTTTTGAAAATTGATATCATTAATTTTGATTGTAGTTTGTTTGAGGTGATAATGTTCGAGTATTACCATCTTTTATCATTGAGTGTTTTTTTTATAAATAAACTGAATATAAGTGCATAACATGTTAATATGTACTAGTTGATTTATAAATAAACTGAATACTAAAAAGAAGAATACTATTTAAATAAATGACCAATGACCTTAAGTGACAAAGTTAAATGAAATGATTCAAATTGAAATTGGAAGTAAATATTAATGAAATGTTTGATGGATAATTTTAATAGTACAGTGAGACACTATTTGAGTGAATGAATAAAGAACTTAAGTTATAAAAGTGAAATTCAATTTTAATTTAAATGGAATTAATGATTGAACAATGAGATAGATTTTAACTTAAGTAGAGTTAAATGAATTGAATTAATGAAATGAGTTATAAAATGAATTAATTGAATAAATTAATAAATAAATTTATTAAGTCGGATATAGTTAGAATGTTGTATAGTAGCGTAATGAAATAAAAATCAAACTTAATAAGTGTTAATAAAATAATTAATAAAATGAGTTAAATGAAGCAAATTTGATTTGAAAGGAAATTAACTTAAATATAAAAATGAATTTAATATTAACCAATTGAATGAATAATGAATTTTATAAACGGTGAAGTTAAATAAAATCAATTTTAATAATTGAATGAAAGTCAATTGGATTTATGAGAAAGAAAAATTACAAAGAATGCCTTTAAATAAAAATTTATAACTTTCGAAATAATTAAACTCGAATAAGTCCTATGAACATTATAATCTAAGTGTAAATGAAGCGTTATAATAAAAGGATATACAATTAGTTAATGATTAAGAGAGGAATTTTTTTAAGTGGTTGAATGTGAACTTAAGAAGTAAACTAAATTATAAACCATATCTTGTAAACTGTTGTAAATTAAATAGAAAAATAAATTTTTATAATTGTAAGGAATGTTTATAAATCAAGTATATCTTAGTAAACTTATATAAAGCTATATAAAAGAACAAGAGTTTTAAATAAATTGTGAAAATGAAATTTTAAATTAAGTTGTAAAGATACTTAAGTAAAGACGTAAGAATTGTATAACATGAAATTTAAGAGAAATAGAAATTAAAACCAAATCTAAAATGGTTAAACATTTCAGCTAAGAAAAACGAAACCTAATTTTGTGATGCTGAATGAAATATGCCTTAACTAAAGTAAGAATGAAAGTGATTGTGATTTAAAATTCATAATGTCAATACAAAAATTGGAATATGAATATTATTGTTTAAATGTTTCAAAAATTAGAAGCTAAAGTTTTAAAATTATAGATCCGATAAATATAGTAAAAAAAATTTAAAATTGGTTGAATATGAATGTTAAGAATAGAAAGTTTGAAGTCAAATTATGAAATAAAAATTTAACTTAAGTAGAGTTATTGGAAATGAATAAATGAAACAAGCCAATAAAGTGAATTTATGAAATGAGTTAAATGGTTTTGATTTAAGAGACAAAAAGGGGAACTTAGGTCATAAATTTAAATTGAACATATCGCATGCAAACGAAATGAATGTAAAGCAATTGAATAGAATATAAACTAAATTAAAAGGGAGTTAATTAGAATAATAATGATAAATGTGTTAATAAGCAATTAAATTGCATAATGCTAACATTCTAAAATTAAATTTATATGGTTTTGAATTAATTGTTTGTAGCTAGTACTATGCATTTCGAATCTATCTTATCTATCTGTTTTCTTATATTCTACTATCCCGTTCCTTTTTGGGGACGAAAAGTTTTGAGTGAGAGAGATTGTGACGATCCATATTTTAACCTGTTAGAATTTATTAAGTTAAATAAATTTTCTGAATAAAGATGGGTAGAAATAACTTTAATGATGTATTAATGTAAACTTATTGGCTATGATGTTAAAATGAATTCTTAAGTGAAAATTTGTGATATAAGAAATAGGTAACAATTATTGGAATGTGGTTAATGATATTAATCTTTAGGTAATAATTAACAGTAATTGAATAATAAGGGTCAATGTAAATAAATAATAAAATGAATGTTATTTAATAGGAGTACCTAAATTTAATTATCAAAATGTATATGATAAGTTGACCTCTAATAAGAAACATTTAATGAGAGAAGTTGATAAGAAAGACTTTTTTGATAATTAATGTGTGTATTTGTTACATGAAATAAATTAACAAATGTTGGAATATATAAAATGTAAAGAAAATAGTGATTGTATTATTTATGTTCATTTTGAAATTTAATATTGAACTTATTACAGTTGAAATTATTGGAAATATTTTAATTAAAATAATGAGAAATTATTGGTAAATTAATGCAATATGAGCATCATCCATTTGTGTTAAATTTGATTTAAAGGTCCTAACGGAAACAAACAAAGTTGTGGTAAAAAAATGAACATTTTTTATGTAATTTTATAATAATAGGAGACTTGAATTCAAAAAAAGTTACATATGTTAAATAGTGGAAATAGTCGGTACAACATGATTGTAACATTAAACGTTGAATACCATTAAACTGAAGTTGAATGATTTAACATTTTTTTATGAATAATGCAAACTAAATTTGCTGTTGAGGAATTTGAAATTTATTTCAATTTCATATTTAATTTACAATCAATCATATTCAAACGAAAAATGTTAGTTTTGAAAATTTAATTATTCGTTCAAATCCGATTCAAGTGTATAACCAACATTCAAATGGAAAACTTCGTGAAAAGTAAACTTTTGGTCAAACTTAGTCAAATTTTAAATTTTAGTTGAAAATTTAAATTTTTAAAATTTAATTTTGATTGTTGGAAAAAAAATTAGACTTGATAAGAAGGATTCCACTTTTCATTTCATCAAAATCAGACTTCTAGAACTGTATATATGCAGTTTACATTGAAGAACTCACATAAATGTACAGTGTATTCCCTTGTGCAAGTATATATTGCATCTCCTGTTGTAATTCTAGTGTTTTTCTCTTTACATTGACTCTTGGGTTTTCCACTTTGGCTATTGGACTTCCTAATGACTATTAGGCTTTCTAAAGATACTAATTGACACTTGGAAACTAAATGGCCTCACTCATTCACCTATAGACACTTCTGATGAAATAAAGTACGTACGATTTTTCTCACTTCCTCATTTCTTCTCTCTAAAAAATTCTATGTATTCTTTTCCTTCCTCTCCCTTTGCCTAAATTCCTGAATCCCTAAATTCCTAAACTAAAACTCCATTCTCCTCTCCTCTCTCCTTTCCTTTCCCTCTACTCTCCTCTCTTTCCTCTCTCTTTCTTCCTTATTTTCATTTCAATAGAAATTCTTCATTTCTGGCCAAAAAAGTGTCATTCCTTTTTTAAACCATTTAATTTTCCAATGGCTTATACTTTCTTTTAGATCAGCTATTCAAATTCTTTAAGTTGCTATGCCAAACACTCAAATCTTTTCAAAGTGTTTTTGTACTCATATTTTCAACTCGGAAAAACACATCTGTTTGTTTTGACCATAACTTCCTCAAGACGGAAGCCGTTTGAGTGATTCTTTTTTTAAATGTGGAGAGAAAAGAATTTGAAACAATATTCTAGCTAGTCACTTTTACAAATTTAGTAATATTCTAGTCCAAATCTTTTCTTAAAGACAACCTATTTTCAAGAATGGTTTTGGTGAAATCCACGATCACTCGAAGTCGACCACCACTACCTATCCATTTTGGCCGAGCACTACACCTCTTTGAAAGCATAGATCGTACCTTATTCTCCCTCTTATCTTCCTCCTGTCTTCAAAAAAAAAAAAACAAGAAACATATTTGTTGCAAGCTTGTTCGTATTATTGCTTTGGTTGGATCTTGGATTACTTTGGATTTTGTTACTACTTTGGATTGGTCTTTGTTGCTTTAGTCTCCATCTCTGTCATGTTGCATTTATCGCCTTCATTTACCATGAAAGGTGAGCATGTCACTAATGGTTAATATTCTTACGTATAAGTGAATGGAATCATTTGAAATGACATGGGAATTGTTGCTTTAGTTAGGAATATGTTAATTTGTACGTTATTCACATTGTGTTAATTTATATGTTATTCATGTTATATTAATTTATATGTTATGCATGTTAAGTTAATTTATTGTCACATATATTACATTAAATTATTGTCATGTATTTTATGCTAATTTATTTTCACATATGTTAGCTAATTTATTTTCACATATGTTATGCTAATATATTGTCACATATGTTATGTTAA
Organism: Allium cepa; assembly: GCA_030765085.1. Taxonomy (NCBI): domain Eukaryota; kingdom Viridiplantae; phylum Streptophyta; class Magnoliopsida; order Asparagales; family Amaryllidaceae; genus Allium; species Allium cepa. The sequence goes on from CM060931.1 coordinate 378,859,346, forward strand.
TTTATTTTCTATTTATTTTCACATATGTGATGTTAATTTATTGTCACATATGTTATGTTAATTTACATGCCACATATGTTATGTTCATTTATATTGTCGCATATGTTATCTTAAATTATTTCACATATGTTATATTAATTATTGGTCTAATTATATGTTGCACATGTCACATGATATGTGTTATATAATAGAATATGCTACCTTTATATATATGTTATGTTAAATTTTATGTTACTTATGTGTTATGCTATGATATATGCTATGATATGTATGATATGTTATGCTTGTGATATGTTATTTATTTATTTATGCAAATCACTGCAAGTACCCTTTGTATGTTAGTTAGGAAATTACTGTCGGTTAAAATGATATATACCCTAACGATTTTATAGATTAGGAAAAATCGTTATGGGTTGAAATTATAGACCCAAGCGATTTTATTGATTTGAATTTATAAATTTGGAATACGGGTTGAAATGATATACACGGAGGTTTATAAATTTGGGTTGAAATGATATATACCCTAGTCACTTGACCAAAGGGTAGAAAACTATATACAAACACCGTTGGTCTATTTTAAAGTACTTCCTCATTTTTAAAAATGTGGTCGATTTAATAAATTGTTTTTTAATCAAAATAGAAAAATATTTATTTAAAATTATATTTTTGAAAATAAAATTTAAATTCAATTTACTAGTTTTAAAGTAAATTTATAAGTTACGGTTTTTAATAGTTAAATTTCAAATTTTTGACTTATAATTGAATTGAAATTTTAAAATATATAATCTAATAATAAAATAGTAAAAATATGAAATAAAACATTTTAAAAATATAATTTAATAGAATAATTAATATAGTATTAAAGGATTTTTTGAAAATATGATTAATGTTATTAACTTTATAACAGGTTTAATAAATAAAAAAAGGGAAAGAGTAAATAAGATTAATTCAATGTGATAGTTCAATGTGATAAAAATTGTAAGTTGAATGTTTTAAAGCTAAAATATAATTGAAGTTAAATATTTTAGTAATTGATTTAAATTGTGACTTAAGAATTTTACCATTTAAAATGTTTTAATAAAAATGACCACGGTTTGAAATAAGCGTATTGTTGTTAAAGAGACCGGAGTTGGATATTGACATACTCTCTGTCAATATGAAACCACTTTAACAAGTTTATACGTGGTGGAGAATCCAAAAAGAAGTAGCATGGTTTGGCGACGCTGTTGCATTGAGGTATGAAATGAGACCTAAATAAAATGACTAAAACAGGAGCAATTGATGGGCCAAGCGAGGTCGCTCCTTCATCGGACACACTTCTTCAATGCTATATCTCTTACTTTTATGATTGATTAGTGCACACATTTGATTATGGGACTGTTGTACGAGGTGGGCGGTAGCTGCGGCTATGCGTTACCAACCGCTCGGAAGTGTAAATGGTAGAATCCTACCTAGGGTATAGCCTCACGTTCCTTGTCATCTACCCTATCGAGCCCGCAACGATTTTGTTTTCTGTAGTACCTATGGTGTGCTCCTTGATAGCCCACCGGTTTGGTGGAATTTACAGTACTGTATAGACTATAGCACTATAAAAATATGTTAAGAGGGATATGGGCAACACCTTAAACCTATTTTAATACTTTGCTTTATGATAGACTTCTACGTAATGCATTGTATTATATATGTAGATAGTTTAACAGATCCTTAAAGGATGTAAATCCCAAGCATCCTTTTTTGCATTTCACTTCAATTGATTTACTTACATAAGAATGTTAATCATGACTCAAGTGTTTTTTTTTCTTTATGCTCGGGTCAGCCTGAGTATCACAACATTCAAGATTCATCTTTTGGAGCTGGAGACTAGTTGGAGATCTATCTATCTATCTATTTAGCTATTTCTGTCATTTCAGTTATTTCTTTTCAGACATTTGTCATTTTCTTATATATTAGAGAACCTCTATATATTTGGATTTCTGTTGTATTTTTTTAGACTCTAATGTTCATGTAGTAGCTTCATGAACTACTATGTTTATCTATTCCACTACGTGATGTTGTGATATTCTATGTCTATGATTCTGTGATTGATTCTTGTTTACCGCAAATTTATATAACAATTTGTTGTTTTGAACAATTCAAGTCTGACATGTGTGGCTTATTGTCAACTTGAATGGTTCGAAATAGTGGGTCATTATAGATGCAATCGACAAGTTTGGCCATCTATGTATTTCCTATGGTTCATTCACTGAGTATCTATGTTGCTTTGGAAGGATATCTCTGATCCTTGTGCTGTAGATCGAAGTTGGCTTTGATCTTAGGAGACTACGTGGAAATCCCACACAATTACCGAACACGCCATAGCGATTGTGATTGTATACCTATTTTTGTTATGATGTACACTCACATGCATCATATCTATGTGATTATTTTGTATTTTATGCATTAGACATTATTATATTATCATTGGATTTATAATAGGAATAGTATGGTTATCGTAAGATAAAAACCTCCCGTATTTATTGGTAGCATGGTCTTACAAGATACCCTTATTTTGAAGGTTCTAAGATATAATTGATCTATATGATTTAAGTTTGTCATGCTGGTTTACCAAACTGATCCGGGTGTTATTCTCTTATAATGCTCGGATCAGCTTGAGTATATTTCTAGATTTAGTTATGGTTCATTGGAGCTCTTGGAGAGAAGCTGGATGATTTCCTAACGTATTTTATCTCTGTTGCATTACTTGATTTGTATCTATCAACATTTGTGAGGACATACAGTTATAAATATCCAGGATGATGATATGATAGTTTTCTCTGATTTATGTATGTATATCGAAGTTCCCTTTTGGTAAAGACCTTTCAAGGTATTATATATTGTCGATCTACATATGAGATTTTGATATCGTGCTCTTCTTTTTTGTTCAGTTTCTTTCCCTTTTTCTTTACCCTAACTTTCTGTCTTTTAAGCACTAGGGTGCTCAGCATGTGAATACCATTGATGTATTAGTGTCAATTTCAAGAGTTCAAAAGGTGGATCATTACATATTTTATATTTTTAACCATCTAGCCGTGACATACTACATCCTGATCATGTGTATATAAAAAATCAGCTTTTAAATATTGACTTATCATTTGTAAATTTGGTTTAAGATCATAATGGTGATATACTATGTCATGTCAATATATATACAAAAATATGATTAATCCCACTCGCCGACTAACCATACATCTTCTCTAATTCAAGAAGAATCCTCATTCTTATTTTCTAGCCAAGAATTTCCCGTCTTGAAAATGTCGAATCTCGCAATAGCTTCGATTTATTTACATAGCTCTCTTCGCAGTGATCATTTTTGTCTATAAATTTGTTTAGTTCGGTTTTGATTTGGTGGATTATAAATCGATTTAGTGATTAAAGTTTTATAAGTGGAGGAAAGATTATTAAAGAAAAAGGAATAGGATTAGAGATCTATTTATAAGCTAAAAGGTATAATATCCAGGCTCGCAATCAATATATTATGAAAATGCCACTAAGTTTGACTTCTTCTAATGTCTAGCCCTTCTAACAGAATTCAGCATGTTACATATGTTTCCTAACTTTAAACGGCATTTCAGACGTGTGAAATAGATTCCGAAGCCTAATTATAAATCCTATGGGAATTTAATATTTTTCCCGTTATTTGAAATTATGATTTTACCTTTTTTAATTTAATTTTGTAATTTCATAAAATTATAAGATGTTATATTTACTTGATAATTATATCATGGATCTCTTCTAAAGAACCCATTAGTGTTTCTTTATGTATGATCACCTCCATAATCAAGCACCTTCATTGCTTGCTCTAAATAAACTTATATTTTGACTGACTACACTACCACACTTTGGACGTAAGCTTTATGTTCCTTCAGGGATTTCAGCCTGTATTAGAGTATGTTTAATAGGGATATAATTTTTGCATTATATTGATCAGACAAAATGGTAAAAGAGTGCGAACTCCAAAAAATTCTTTAGGATGCACTAGATCATTTTAATGTATTGTCATGATTCAATAGATTACATTATAACATATTTAATTTTTGATTTAATACGATAAGATTTCTTTTAGATTAAAATTATTTTACTATAATTACCGTAAATAAATAATATATGATGTGCGTAACGAACTACATACACCCACTGTAATAATATAACAATGTCTAGGATGAACATAGACACACACATATCTGCGCGCGTGCGTGCGTGTGTGTGTTATAAAGCATGCACTATATGTATCAAAAGTGTATAGGTATATACATACATGCATAAATTTATGTATTTATGTATAAATAACAAAGCATGCACACATACGCACATGTGTGTGTGTGTATAATGTATTAATGTATTTTACTAATTCAAAACTTTATAATTATTAGTATAACAATAAAAATTTCAAAATATATTTATTATAATATGCAAAAGTTATAGTTTACTTTTAAAATCCTAAAGATAAGTATATACGTATGTATGTATGTTTTTTGCATTTTATTAATTTTAAAATTTAGTTTAATATATTTGACAAGCTTAAATTTTTTAATAATTAATATAACTATGATAAAACCAACAAAAAAATATTAAAATAGGAAAATATATTGTTTCATTTTTCATATTTGAAAAATGATATTTATTACTAGTTTGCTATATTACTTAACTAATTTAATCCGTTTTAAGAAATATCACTGTTTATAAATAAAATAATTAAATAATTATGATAATATGAGTGCTTTGCTTAAATTAAGGATCACTCATGTTATCAGAAAAATTATGGTCAAATTCAAATTAAAATAATATAGTATTCACAAAATTTTAGAGGAATTTTCCACATGAAAAAATACCTTTTATTTGATATACATTAATAAATAGCAATTCTTATTTAGGATTGCATATAATTATTCAAATCAGTTTTTAATATAAATGTATTAAAAATATCTAGAAAATATTTTAAGCCGATCTTAAGAAAATAATTTAATTTTTTTGCTAAAATTATATATGTATATGTATATATATATAAATATATATAATGTTATTTTAGAACAAAATAATTTCAGCCAAATATAGGTATATTAATAATAAATTATAATATAAACTTCAATGTTTTGAAAATAAATTTAACTTAGGCTGAATTGTTGAGCTCATCCATGTAAAAATAAAGTATATTATTCACTTTTGGAATTTAGAAATAACAGTAATTTTTATGTGAAACTATTTGCACCAAAATCCATGACTATTCTTCTTCTTTATGATTCATTTATATGCATAAATCCTTGTACAATGATAAATTTGAAATGTTGGACTTCAATGCCTGAAAAAACAAATATTTTATTTAGTTTCTGCACCACTCGGGCGTATAATTTTATAAACATTAAAATATGCACATACTACTTCTGTTAGCCAAATAATGTTAATTGTAAATGCAAGGATGGTGATTAGAGTATTTTTTAGTTATGTTAAAAATACATAAAAATACCTCTAATGTAACATTTATTTAAATAAATAAAGATAAAATGTGATCGTAAAGACAAACATTTTTTCAAACATTTTTTCGTAAGCCAAATATCCACACGCTTACCTTTTTATTCGCCCTAAGATAAAGTATAATTAAGGTAGATCTACTTTAATAGGAAACCAGATTACATTGTACATATGTAATAAGCTGTTAAACTCTTATGTGTTCCTAGTAGAATGAGTGTTGTCTCATGTGTGTTTTCAACTAGTGTTGCACACTAAATTTGATCCTAAATGACATTATTTGATATGGAAGTTTGAAAATGTTTTAAAAAATATAATAAAAGTGACCAAATTGTGTTTTTGTTAATTAACATATATAATTCTTTATAAAGTAGGTAAAAAAAATAAACCAAAAATCGAGGAGTTAAGTGTGTGAGCAAAGTGAGATATTGAATAAAAATCGTATATATTATTCTGGACTCTAGATAACTAGTTTGTTCTGTTTTTGCTATATGATTGAAATCGATTAAATTCTTCAACGGAAGTTTAATTTTATTAGCTCAATTCTAATAATGCTCCAAAAACCAACTAATCAAGTCTATTTTATTTAATATTTACAATAATATATCGACTGAAAGAGTTAATCGTATTCCTTAGGATCAACTATACAATCTGTTATATATGTATCTAACTTTATAACCAACTTTGTTCGTAATAATTGTGTTTAATTTTCTCTTATATTTGCTACACCTAAGTTTCTAAGGATAAATATAATTTGGGGCCATCAAAGGATAATAAACAAAGCTATTGAAGGATGATAAACTTTAGCCATCGAAGGTTGATATATCTAATATATTGCATGGTGACTTTATGAACTATCAACGGTTGAGTTAGAGCCATTGCATGTCGACTTCAAAAAGCTATCGAGGAATGATACCTTAAGCCATCGCATATTGACTCCAAAGTGCCCATCGAATAATGAGTTTGATAGTTGTTGCATAGTGAAGATGGGTCATTGCCGCATGTTGGATTATGAAGCTATCAAAACACTAGTTTAAGAGCCATCATAGGTTGATACCTATAAGATATCGAATGATGAGTCTAGAAGCCATCAAAAGGTGACTCTAAGAGCTATTGAATGGTGATGACTAAGAGCTATTGAATGATGTATCTAAGAGCATCGAAGGTTGATTCTAAGAGCTATCGAAAGGTGAAACTATGAGGATGTCGCATGATGATCAAACAAGCTATTGAAGACTGATAACTTAAGGCTATCACGTGATGATAAATTGAGCTGTTATGACATTTAAACCCATCAAAGGATGGAATGTATTAGATGTTGCATATTGATTTCTAAAGCCATCGTAGGTTAAGATATTCGATCTATCACATGATGACTTCTGTAGCCATCAAAGGTTTAGGTATTTAAGTTGTCAAATGATGATTTTTAAAGCCATCGAGATACGAGATATACAAGCCATTGAGTGATGACTTCTAAAGCCATCGAATGTTGGAACTTATGAGCTGTCACATGATGAAATTTGAAGCCAACGAAGGTTGAGATATTCAGGCGATTGAATGACGATTTTTTAAGCCATCAAGAGTTGACATATTCAACCTGTTAAGTGATAACTTCTAAAGCCATCGAAGATTGGAATGTATAAGCTACCGCATAATGACTTATAGAGCCATTGAAGGTTGAGATATTCGAGTTGTCGCATAATGACTTTGAAGCTTTTGAAAGTTGAAATATTCAAGCATTGAATGATGATTTTTGAAGTTGTCAAGGGTTGAGATATTCAAGTGGTTGGGTGATGAGTTCTAAAGCGATCAAGGGTTGGAATATATAAGCTATCGCATGATGAATTCTTAAAGCTATTGTAATATGAGATAATTGAATTATTGCATGATGATTTTTTGTGCTATTGAAGGTTTAAGTGATTGAGCTATCATATGTTGAGTTGAGAAAAATATACACGTCCCAAGTCAATGTTTTGAAAGAATCCATGCTGTCATATGATGAGCACCAAAGCTCTTGCCATGTCAATTAATCTCAACCATCCTTCTATTTCAGATGACACATGTGAATCTCCGAGGGCTAGAGTCTTCAATAAATTGGCATGTGCCCTCTACTAGAATAGGGCAAATTCTAAATTGATCCTTTTCTTCCTTTTCATGTTACTCTTGCATAAATAAAAAAACTTGTACTCGAAATTTAATGGATGTCACCGCCTGGATTTTCGACACTCGAAAATTGACATCAGTATGTTCACTATATTACATGCCGAGCAATCAAATGCCGAAAATACCAGATCATTAAGGAAACAGAAGAAAGAGGTAGAATAAGAAACAGAAACAACAACATGGAATCTCACAATTGCCGCGGAACAATATACAATAGATAGTAACATGTCTTTTTTAAAAAAAAAGCTATAAAACATTATTTTACATTACATCACCATAGTACAATAAATCAATAACTCAATACTGGACGGTTATAACAACTTATCCTCGCAAGTGCTGAATATACAACATACAATACACAACGGAATAATATCAGATATGTGTAATACGTCTTCGTCATCCAGCTTATCTCCTGACCTCCATAGCATCTATCATGTATCTGTAGTACTCAGTCTGACCTGGGCATTATAATAAAATAACACCCGAGTTAGTCTAGAAAATCAGCGTGAGAAAATGCACTCAATTTGACTTACTAAAGTTATCAAAATCCTTTGAAAACAAACATATCTCATAGGACCATGCCGCACATAAACACGACGGGTTTTTACCTTATGATAACCAAAACATTTCATATCAAAATCATCTGATATTATAATAGTGTCTAGGAACAAATACTTATTCAAATAGCTGAAATTACTAGATTAACTAAATTCCTACATACTAGGCTCTACAACCAAAACCATAAAGGCACGTATTGGAGAATGGATTCGACACGAATGACTAGACATAGGGGTACCACCTATCACAGTACACATCTAGAAAAAGTACCAAGGTCCGCGCCGGGATCCCCTGCAACACAAAACCGGATTAGCCCGAACCTGGATAGACCAAATATGCTATCAACCCGGGTGTTCCCAACTTTTCGAGTTCCTTCTATGCACCGTAGTAACAATATCCAAGGGTATCTAGAAAGGTGATAAACATACCCTAATTGAGAGCGACCCACTTAGCCTTGCTGCATTTCCCCTGATTTTCAGTCATTGCCGGTTGATGAGGCTTGAGGCTATGATTACCTTTTAAAGGAATTTTCTCTTGGAATGCTCATTGTCCTCAAATGACAATGTACTGATAGAATTCATCCATACAGGTCTGTTCTGGGTCTGAACGAAACGTTAGCACTATTCCTACTACATCCATTTTAGAATCAGTCTTAGGATCAGTAGCAATTAGCCCTTGCACTTCATTGCTCTAACTTTGTTTCCATGCTCTTGTCTTCATTTCAAAAACATACTCGTTGGATCGAAGTGGTTATCGGATAACTTATCCGATCGCGATCTTTTCGAAACAACGTTCGATATTTCCAATGAACTCAATCCCGGTTCTTTAAGAAATAAACCGATGAAAACAAGATCGGAGATCATCTCCTAACCGTTAGTTGACGGATTTCCTTATACATATCCTAGAAGAACGAAACGAGTTTATACATACATTATAGCACCTCGAACGGTAACCGTGCAAGATAAATCCCCGTGTTTCTTCTAGATATTCCCAAAGTTATATTTTTGGTCTAGAATTTGTAGCTGGTTATTTAACTATCAAATAAACAATCATTCAACCAAATATTTCATTTTCCACTGAAAACACCAAGTCTTATTTAATTTAAATTTTAAATAAATTAAATCTCTTTATCAAAAGCTATGTACTTATCTTATTTGAATAAGTACATTCACTACACATTCTTTTCAAAAAATACTTGAAAAACCCTTTAAAAGAATATGGAAAGCACCACGCGGTATCCACCATGGATTCATAGCTCAATGGTTATGTTTCTATCCCAGAGAAATCCAAAACTTAACTGCTGGCAATCTTTGCCCCCGATTTTGCCATGGAAGTATACCATTATAAATTTTATTTAATAATTTCCTCAAAATAATGCTTATAAACTTGCTATATAAATTTCTAAGTTTAATTCAGGCAAATACTCTTTAAAAAAGTTATTATATAAAATAATATTAATATTGAAGGATTAATCCTTAAATAATAATTAACTTAATATCAACTCATTATAAACTAACTTAATTCATAATTATATTTATTTTAACATTTTAAAGTAAATACATAATTTTGAAAACGATAATTAACTCTGATTTATTAATAAAATTCTAATCGATTTACATGACTTGTTTATAAACTTACAATTCATTTTGATAATTTAAAAAATTAAATAACTAACTTTCTGCAAGTATTCTTACGCTAAAATATTTTAAATTACATGGTTTAATAGTTTAAAATCCTCTTTTTAAAACAAACTTAGCTTCACGATAAAATATTCTTTTCAATTCCAATATAGCCAGTTTAGTATTTATAAATTCTTCTTGATTTATCACCAATTGATTTATGCCCTAATTTCGTAAATTCCCTTTTCACATTCCCAAAAGAAAAATCTGTCTTTTCATTTTAAAACGACTTAGCCATCTCGTTATAAATCCTCTGTGTGAATTTATATCTTAAATTTATTCACCGATAATCATTTCACATTATTTATAAACATTGTTTATAAATCCAATAATCTAATCTCTCGTTTATAATGGTTTCATAATGCTTAATCGATTATAAATTGAATTCTAAATTGAATTACATTTTTTAAATCAATTTGTTAAATAACCCAACTATATTCCAAAACCCAACTAAATTCCGATTCCACTTCCATTTCATAATTTAAAATCTTATTTAAGATCTAGTATAACAATTTCAAATTTCCTTTTTATTTCCCAAACTATTTTAAATCTAGATTTATAGAATCCTTTTTACACTTAAAATGGTTTCGCTTAATTATTATTATTTAAAATCCTTTACTTACATTATTCCGAAATCTCAATTTGTAGTATTTCAAAATAGTTAAGTACAAATTTAAGTCAAACCATTTATTTTATCCAATTAAATTTCTTTTAACTAATCCAAAAAATCTATATAAAAAATTTACTTCCAAAATTCCTTTCTAATTTCCTTTCAAAATTCAATATCTATATTTATGGTATTTTAAAATACCAAAATCTAGGCCACTGCCACCATAACATCTAATAAATTCAAATCACGCAATAATCTATCACAGATCATTCAAACAAATCATATATTACTATATAGGAAATTAAATTCAATATTTTTGAGGAATCAAGTTGGATCCCACCAACCTATTTCGCCGCATTCACAGATGTTGATACAACATAAAGTACCAATCCCACTTCGAGGGGTATATCGCAGTATATAATGTCATTCGCTATTATGTGGGGTGCATAAGGGCTTATCCGCTAAAAATATGCAAGAATATCGATCCAACTACTAATATATATATATATATATATACTACTATATATAAACTAACACATTCAACCGATAATAATTTATCAATTCAACCAATCAATCAATAATTAATTCTAACTATTTAAAATTAATTGCAGTAATCCAAAATTGAGTGAGATAAACTCACATTTATGTTGTCGCATTCGCGTTCAAATTTAGCTAAAAATCTTGAAAGCTCCAAATTCGGTCAATCCAATTTCATTGCGTACATCCCTCTAATATAAATGAAATGCAGCTTGTTTCGTTCAAATACTCCTTTCTTTCTTTTTTTTCTCATTTTATTGAAAAGAATGGCCCAAGCCCAATAGAGCAACCCAACCGCTTTTCTTCTTCTTCCCCTTATTTTATTTTTCTTCTTTCCACTACTTTTCTTAACACGGTGCTAGCCTAGCACGTGCACACGGTTCCTGACCACCATCAACCCTCAGACTTTCACCAATGCCACCCCTTTTCCTCCATGAGTTTGTCCATGCCATCGTCGCCTCCTCCAGCTCAACAAAATAAAACACGACCTTCTCCATCTCCTCTTTGCTTGAAAATGTTGCAAACACCACTAGAGCACCGAACTCCACCATACTCATGCACCTGTTGTGCCTCACCCTAACAACCACGCATCACTCGACGCCTCAGCCTCTCGATGCCTGAATCCGTAGAAACCCTAAACCCTAGCACCCATTGCTTAAAATCGAGCAACCTAAGAATAACTGCATCCTCTCACACATATATCGGTTTGAAGAGAATCAAGAGACTTGAATTTAGAAATTGATTTGAGATTTTTTTTATTGAGCGGATTATGAGATGTGATTTTTTTGTAATTTCTTTTATATGGTTTGACCATTTTTTCTTTCCATTTTTTGAACTGTAGCTTGTGTGATGATAAAATGAAAAAAGACATGATTTAAAAGGAGGGAAACGTGTTTGCATGGGTCTAGTACAGTGATTTGAAAAGGAGAAAAAGGCTGACGTGAAATTTTTTTGACTAGACAATATATATAATTAAATCTCAAAATGTCTCATTTTACGCAACTCAAACTTTCAAACCCTATCGAGGCATGTCGCTAGGTGTTCATAATATTATGCCCCTATTTCGAAAGCAACGGAAAAGGTTTTGAGTCCTATTTTGATCATATAGAGAAGATAGCTTTTCAGACCCAATTATTATATTGAATTTTCAATAATGATTTCACCGTGTTTATATCCCATACAACCAAACGACGACTTCAAATGCTATGAAATTTAAAATTCGATAATAATACACTGTTACGAATCCAATGGAACTAGTTTCGTCGAATTTCGAGCTATGCTCCTAAAGGTTATTAATATACGTTAATTCAGACGATATATTTTTAAAATCGAACAAATCACTTTTAATTCAATTTAAAAAAATTTATTATCCTTATTCTTATTAATATAAATCTAATAAGCCTTTAAATTATTTTTACCAAGTTTGAACCTCAAGATTCAATAATTTGGCCAATTTTCAATTATTAAATTCAATAATTAACTTATCCAATAAATTATTGCATTTGAAATTCCAGTAAAATGTTAACTTTTAAATATTTAAAATCAATTAAATATTCCAATTTCAAATATATGAAATTCTAGATCGTTACAATGGTCGTTTGGACTAATATAATCTTATGACTTCACTTTTAGGGATTTTGTAATATAAAATTTTACATTGTGACTTCATTAGTGATTTGGATGGTTGAATAGGGAATTCTTTCTACTCAGGTATCATTCAACTTTTCGAGCTAAAGGCACATTAGGTCGAACTAAAATTTGGCCTAAGGTTTGTGGTGGGAGTTGAACTAATGGTACAATAAAAACCTTATAGCAACCATTCTAAATGGGAAGATCAATTAAAAAAGTGAATGTACAAGTCCAAGATGAAGTACCCCACCGTACAGGTCTTAAAGAGAATATAACTCCATAAGTTAAAATAGAGAATTTTGAGATAGGACAAGCGTTAAGAACAAAGGAAGTGTCAAAGGAAGAGAATGATATCCAAGTCATGAAGAGATAACTACAAACAATGTATGAATTAACCAAAGCACTCTTCTCTTAGAATCTTCGAAAACGTCATAAAGATTGGAAGGAGCTAAAGAAGAAGAAGAAGTTGAATTCTTGCATTAGAAATTTTCGAAATCCAATTTAAGAAGCAAAGACATTAAGAAAATTACTTTAAGGTCACAAGAAGTGAGGAGAATTGTCTAACACAAAAGCTAAATATGAATTCAAAGCCATTACTCATATAATTTGCCAGTTCCACTTTGCAAAGGGAATATATGCCGAAATGGAAGAATTATGGTAATGATGAGGCGTATTAAAGAGACATGGCTAACAGGATGGGGAGAGGCATAACAGAATTAAAGGGAAAGAGGCCGATGGATCCAAGAGTCAACAGCAACTTCAAGGGAGCACCATTCATAGAAGAAATCATGGCAGTACCACTACCATCCTATGTCAAGATTCCATCAATTAGGTACGAAGGCATGGCTGATCCAAATTGTCATCTAATGGCTTGAGAGTCAGATGGACTTATATGGCACTTCAGGGGCAGTAAGATGGAGACTATTTCCAACCATATTATTTGCAGCAACAGCAAAATCATTCTGGCACTACCGGGAGAATGGAATTTACCTATGGAAGCAATTTTTTATGGAATTTTCACCCAATTCCACATCTCAAAAGAACTAATAATCAGCGTCGATGTATTGGCCAATATAAAGCAAAAGCCGGGTGAATTGTTGAAGTTCGCCTAAAAGTATTCAATGCTAAAGCAAATAAAGTAGAAAGAGCGAATGATTGTGAAAAGTTAATGACCGTAAAATCTAGCTTAATTGAGAATACTCTATTTTGGTAAGGGCTATACATACATCAATGTAAGGATCTATAAGACTTACATTTTCAAGGAATTTTTTTTGTTCATATGGATGAGATTTTCCATAATAAATGAACCCAAAGAGAAAGAGGCAATTTTGCAACCCTAACTAAAAAAACGAAGATAAGACAAATTCACTAAGGACAAATTCATTGGGCTAAACCAACACATCTCCTGCATATATGCTGTTACTAAGGATGAACTTGATTACGCACCCTCATTCAAATCAAGAAAAAAGTTATGATCGAACATGAGAGTGACTATGTGCTTTTCATAAAGTGAATGGACACAAGATTGATGAGTGTAGATTTTTAGCCGAAACTATTCAAAGTATGATTAAAAAAGGAGCACTCAAAGAGTTTATTTAAGTAGACCAAAATCCCTCTCATAGTGAGAAACCACCAGCTAATAACACCAACATCTTGGAAAGTAAGCTCCATCAAGAACCATTGTAGAAAAATTAATCATATTAATGTAATCCACGAAGGATCGAATATCACAGGCATGAGTAAAGGGGAAAGGAATAGATAAATAAAGGAAGGAATCTACTCGATAAATGATGAGACACCTTTTAAGTCTTTCAAAACTTTCGCTCAAATTCAAGATTTAGTAGTAAATTGTAGGGAAATGAAGGGAGTGAGGCACCCTCATAAAGAACCGCTCATGATAACTGCCCAAATTGGATACTTGCTTGTCTAAAAAATATTAGTTGATACAGCCAAGGTGGTGAATGTCATTTTCAAAAGTGCATTCGACCAAACAGGAATTCTGGAAGAAACCCTCGAGCCAAGTTTGTAAACAGTCTTTAGATTCAACAACAAAGGCTCTATGCCAATTGGTCAAATAAACTGTTTGTCCAAATTAGAACCCCACCTTACTCAATGATATTTGAAACTTTATTTGTGGTGATAAATCAACCATCCTATTATAATGCATTCTCTTGGCGACCTATGCTTGATGAGATTGATGTTTTCATATCACCAAAACACCAAATGATGAGGTTGTTATATAAGGCTGGATAGGGAACCATCCATGCAGAACTATTCAGTTCACGTGAGATGTATTTCTCTATGTTTGAACAATATAATAAAGAAGGAGAATCTTGTTGTGGACTTGTGTTAAATAGAGCAACCAAACTAAAATTTTCAAGCCCTTACATATCATTCATCAAGATCTGATATCTATGGCAAACAAATAGAATTTTCCATCAAAATTGCCTAAAGTAATAAAAAAAGAATCAAGTGAAAGGAGTTGAAGAGAAAACAAGTGGTGTTGAACCAAGTCAATAGGATAAAGTGAGACTTCAGAAAAAATGGTGCTTAACATAGATCCTAGAGATGGATGAGAGAATGCATAACCTATGGAGGACTTGGAAAAAGTGAGCTTAGAGTCAATAGAAGTGGTAGAGGTTGGAAAGAAAATGGGTCAATGCATGAAAGAAAGATTCATCTCATTCCTACAGTCAGACATGACATCTTTGCATAGACCCATTCTAATATGGATGGAATTGACTCAACGATAATGTGATGCACTTAATATTGATCTAAGGTTTACCCCAATAGGACAGAAGAAGAGGCAATTCGATAAAGTTCGCACTATGTCATTATTAGTAGACATAAAGAAAAGCTCGAAAACGGATTCATTATAGAAGTATTTTTTCTGAAATGGCTAGTAAACCAGTTTCAGTTCAGAAATCTAAAGAAAAATGGAGAATGTGCATTGATTATATGAACTTTAAAAAGGCATGCCCCAAAGAATGTTACTTTCACCCAAGAATCAATCAGTTAGTAGATGCCACAAGTAGTCATAAACCGCTGACCTCCATGGATGCATTTTTAGGGTATAACCAGATATCTATATTCAAGCCTGATGAAGAACTTACCGGTTTTGTGATCGACTGAGGGATGTATTGCTACAAGGTAATGCCATTTGGGTTGAAAATAACAAAGGCTACATAATAAAGAAGAGTGAATAGAATTTTTCGAGATCAAATTGGAAAGAACATGGAAGATCATGTGGATGATATACTAGTAAAATCTAAAAAAATGGGATGACTATGTTGAGGAATTGAATGAAATGTTTGAAATATTAAGGAAATATAAGATGAATCTAAATCCACAAAATTGCTCGTTTGGAACCCAATTTATTAAATTCTTGGGATACATCGTAGGTGCATGAGGAATAGAAGCTAATCCTGATCCAATGAAAGCAATCTGGGATATGTCGCAGCCAAAAATGAGTACAGAGGTAATATGATTAAATATGAGAGTTGTGGCACTCAATCGATTCATATATAGAGCTATTGATAAGTGTATTCCTTTCTTCGATGTGATAAAAAACGAAAGACCTTTAAACAGATGGAGGAAAGCCAAAGGGATATCTTAAACGACCATTTGGAAAAGCCATCGATATTTTCTAGCCTGGTGGAAGGAGATGATTTTTTATTGTATATGGAAGTACAAAATATTCAATTAGTTCGGTCATGATCAGAGAAGAGGATGGAATTCAGTTCCTAGTATATTACATAAGTAAGAGACGAAAGACGTTGTTATCTAGGTTTTTGACCCAGCAGATACCAATAGAAAGCGAGGCAATTTTAAGCGATGGGATGATTCAAGAGCTAACCGAAAAAGTTATGACTAGAGCTGGGCAAGGACCAAGCTACATGGTGTGACGACAGGAGTCAACGAAGCCAAGAGACCAGCATCCCTACGGATCAACAAGTGTTGGATTATATGCAGCCAGCGACTTACCATCAGCATGTGACTACAACGATAAATGCCTAAGAAGACATCTCCAATTTAGGAATCCAGGATAGACCTCTATAACCAAATTGACAACAACCCATGAAATCATTCAAACCACGGACAAACAAGTTATAAAATACTACTGAAGGAAGGAGAATTCAGCGGGTGAAAATAGACCAAGTTTATATGTCGCTAGCGACCATGGCTCATGGGTCGCCACGTCCATGGTCCGCCAGCGACCCATGGCCCGTGGGTCGCTCACGAACTAACACCATGGGTCGCTAGCGACCTATGGAGTTTTCTAATTTTCCCAACCTGATCCTCCTAGGTCGCTTGGTCTTCATTTGAGAGTTGATTGTGATGGGCCAGGCCTAGGAACCCTCCAACCTCTACAAATAGCATACCTCCTACAACATAAGGGGGATCTTCTGGAAGCTGACTGCGGAAGCTCTATTGGAATTATTTTCTCTTCTAACCTCCCTCACAACGATCTCAGAAGGAATACGTCGTGATTCTCAAGTAGGTTCTTACTCTTGAGATACAATTCAGCTAGGAATTAGCCAAAGCCTTGTAATCAAACAGCTTTTGTAATAGTAATCATCTTATAATAAAACCATAAAGTGGATGTAAGCTTCGTTAACAGCAGAACCACTATAAAAAACTTCTGTCTATTTTCTTTTATTACTTCTCTTCTATATCTGTGATCTGTTATATTGCTCTGTAAAGACAGGGCTGGTGCTTTTAAATCCAAACCAAGGTATTGATCCATTTTTTGGGTCAACATTTTAGTGCTTTCACTAAGAAGCTGCAAGCCAGGATCCAAATCTAGCTATCTACTTTGGATTGCATAGATCCAAAAGTTAGGTCTCCATTTTCAACCGACAATATAGATCTAGCTTTCTACTTTGGATTGCACAGATCAAGAAGTTAGATCCCCATTCTCTGCTTAAGGGCCCCACTACTTCAAAAGTCAATGACTCATGGAAGGAAAAGGACAGCTTTGGAAGGTCTATACGGGCAGCAATAGCCGTAGAAGGAGTTAGTAACCAACAGGCTGAAGTAATGCTACTGGCTTAGGGAATCAAGCACTAGGGTCCTCTGGTCAGCATGAATTTATTACCAGGGATGAGCTAAATAAGATGCTGAAGAAATCAACCAAAAATGGAAGATAGTCAAAAGCTTCTAATTAAGAAACTCAACGCCCTGATAACTCTTCAATCAAATCCCATTTAAAGAACCATTCCTGAACCGGCTACTGCCATGGAACAGGAAAAATCTTCTGTTTCCAGCTTACACAGGAGAAGTGGAAAACAACCATTGAGAAGGGTGACAACGGGGCCTAACCTGGATGAGAATGAGAACGCCCCACTTAACCTAAGACAACTCAATCTGAATTCGAATAAAGGAGCTAAAACTCCACTGGAGGATGTAGAAGTGAACCTCTCTAATTTGGAGGGTGGAGAGGACAGTGACCAGGTAGAGGAAGATTCTAGTGCATTTGATAACATTAAAAATGTCAAAACTTCCCCTGTTAGGCCAAATGCAAGCCAACGGGGTCCCGTGGGAATGGCTCTCCCATAAATAGGAAAGACTAGTCATCAACCCTCGCGCCAAGATCGTTTGCTGAACCAAACACTAAGAGCAGTTACTAACTGCCGCCCCTAGGACCATCGGACATCAAAGGCACACATAGAAGGCATGGTCAAGTGGTTGATGGACGAGAGTAAGAGTCAGAAAGATGATAAATGGGGATCTACCCCAAGTCAGACCCCTTTTACTAACAAGATCCCAAATGAAAGATGCCCAGACAAGTTTACCATGCCAACCATCCGCTCTTATCATGAGACTAAGGTTCTGAAACCCCATTTGTACAAATGTAGTTGGTATACGGATGGAGCCATTCTTCGAAAGCCGTACACTGCCGATGTTTTTCCATCTTCCTAGAAGGCATTGCATCCATGTGTTTTACTAGACTTTCTCCAAGTTTTATCGCTGCTTTTGATCAACTCGCAACAAAATTCCTTGAATACCTCAGACTTCATACCGCCCAACCAAAAAATTTCGTGTCTCTATCAGGACTAGTTCAATGGTGCAATGATTCGTTGAGATCATATATGAACAGCTTCAACATGGCGGTAATAGAGGTGAGTAATCCTAATGAAGAAATGGTTTTTATGACCTAGTATACGCTATTCATCCGAAGACGGAGTTCGGTAGATGGATCAAGATGAAGTAGCCCACCAACAGGAAAGGTTTCAACTTCAAAGTAAGTTAATACCTGATGTTGGAAGAGGCGCATGAGCTGGAAAGAAAGGCTGCTAGAACACAACAAACAAACACCGAACAGAATGGCATGGAGTCTAATCAAAATACATGCAACCCAGGGAATAGCCAAGCGGCCACAGGGAAGACTGGAAACCAAAAGAGAGGAAATCAGAGCTTTGACAAGAAAAATGGTGGTGGCCGTAACAAAAGGATTAGAGAGTTTGGACCAGGAGATTATACCCCCCAGAATGATACCCCAAAAAATATTTATCTCGCAACGCAAAAAACTAAAGTGTATAGGAAACCCCTCAAAAAGGAGGCAATAGAACAATTGAAGTGCTCAGGGAAATTTTTGCCACTTTCATGAGACACATAGGCACAACACAATTGAATGCCGCCACCTCAAGGACCTCACTGAAGGATTGATCCACGACAACTAGCTTCAGCAATATTTAAAAGGATCATGAAAACCCAGCTAGCCTATAGTTCCTCAACCACCTAGGGTGCAAAGAAATTAGACTGGAAGTAGTGACCAAGGGTCTAAACGAACTGACCAAAGGCTCATTATCGAAACAATATCCAGGGGACCGCATCTTGCACAAAGAAGTTAGTGGGAGATGGAGAGATACGCATGCTCCCTAAAACATATCTCGAAGGGGTTATGTTTGACAATAGATGGTGAAACTCCGGTTAAGAAGAAGAGGGTGCTAAGGAATGAAATAATATTTTCGATCGTGATACCGAAGGAATTGATGCACCAACTCTTAATTCAATGGTGATAATAGTAGAAATTGGGGCCACCATTGTCCGATGAGTACTGGATGACAGCAGAAGCTAATATACATTTCAAGCATACTTTCAATTAGATGAAGATAGGTATGAAAAGTGCATATACATGCCAAACGAAAATCCAGGGATTTACCGAAGAACCTAAGCAGCCGGTGGGAACCGTTGACCTACCTATAGAGCTAAGAGAGAAGGAACGATGAGTCACCCGCATTTAGAATTTTGTGATTGCAGACGAGATGTCATCATATAATGCATTTCTAGAAAGGCCTACGTTAGCCGACTTCAAGATAGCACCGGCTCAATGGTGCCTCAAGATGAAATTCCCAACCGAGCATTGAGTCGAGATTGCAAAAGGAGAGCAAAGCATGGCTAGAGAGTGTTATATTGCAGAATTACGTGAATCTAAAAGAAGGGAGAAGGAAAAGGATATGGGGAAAGCTCTCCACATCCATGTACCCTCTGTATAACAACTACAGAACCGCCCTTGTCTTAGGGACCATAGCCGATTCGACAAGGCTTTGGACCCTAGGAAGAAGAGCTCAGGGGAGGATAAGGCGGCACCTGCTGAACTGACAGTATCTGTGCCAATTAGCATGGATGAACCCACGTGGGTCCTGAGAATCAGGTCACAGCTCGAAAACAAGATGCGATTAGAGTTTACCAAATTCCTTCATGCCAACTTAGATGTTTTTGCTTGGATGCATGCTGACATGTGTGGAGTATCGCCTGAAATTTCCCGTCAGTTCCTTAACATTGATACAAATTCACTTCAGTGAAGCAGAAAAGGAACCGCTTGGGCCTTAAACGGTCCAAGGAATTGAGAGAAGAGGTGGATAGCCTAATGGAAAATGGCTTCATCCGTGATGCAACCTACCTCGAATGGGTATCAAACCCAGTACTTGTCAAGAAGTCTAATGGAAAATGGAGAACCTGTATTAATTTTTTAAACCTTAATAAAGCCTATCCAAAGGTTAGCTTCCCAATACCCAAAATTGATCAACTAGTGGATGGAAGAGCATGACATGAATTGCTGTTATATGGATGCATGCTCGGGCTATTACTAGATCATAATGCACGAATCGGATTAAGAAAATATAAGCTTTATCACTAACTTAGGGTTATACTGCTATAGAGTGATGCCGTTTGGTCTGAAGAACACGGAGGCTACATAACAAAGACTAATGAATACTATGTTTAAGCACCAGATCGGGAAAACTATAGAAGTTTACGTGGAAGATATGTTAGTCAAATCTCGAGTAGCATCTAACCACCTAGATCATCTTGATGAGATGTTTAAGATACTCCCTAAGTATGGAATGAAGTTTAACCCACTTAAATGTCATTTCGGGGTGGCTTTTGGGATATTCTTGGGATTCGTAGTGAGTGGTCGTCGCAATGAGGCAAATCTAAAGGAAATAATGGCATTACATGAAGTCCAAGCCCCTAAGAACAAGAGAGAACTTCAAAATTTGAATGATAAAGTTGGAGCACTAAGACGTTTTGTCTCAGAGGCTACAGACAAGTGTATACCATTCTTTGACGCGCTATAGAAGGGAAAGAAAAACTTTGAATGCAGTGAAGCTTGCCAAACAGCTTTTAAGGAACTGCTATGATATATGGAAACTCCCCTGGTCTTGTCAAAACCAGTCGATGGACAAGACTTATTAATTTACTTAGCAATTTCCCTGCATGCGTTGAGTAAAGCTCTCGTATAGGAAGAAGCGAGGATCCAACGACCTGTGTATTACATTAGCAACAGATTCACAGGAGCCAAAAGGATTTACTCAAAATTAGAGAAGCTAGCATATTGCCTTTTGATGGCATCTCGAAAATTGTGGCTGTACTTCCAGGCTCATCCAATTAAAGTATCGACCGACCAGCCACTAAAACAAGTTTTGTACCGACAAGAGACAACCAGATGATTACTTAAGTGGAACATAGAACCGAGTCAATATGACATCACATACCACTCAATGAAGGTGATCGATGCCTAAGTGCTAGTAGATTTCATTGCTGAATTCATGATAAGTGATGAAGAAAAGAAAGTTTAGTCGCAAGCAGACACACAATGGAAGCTTTTTGTCGACGGAGCATCAAACAACACATGTTCGGGTGCAGGAGTAGTGCTTGAAACCACCGAGGGGCAAGCCATTAGCTATGCTCAACGTCTGGAATTCCCATCTACGAATAACTAGGTGGAATACGAAGCATTGATCACAGGACTGAAAGTTGTGAAAGAACTCAAAATAAAGTGTGTTCATATACATAGTGACTCTTAACTGGTTGTATGTTTGCAGAAAGGAGAGTATCAGGTGTGGCGAGAATATGGCCCCGTATCTCTCTAAAGTGAAAGAGCTACTGAAAGACATCGAACACTACACCATAACTAACATACCACGGGAGGAAAACATCAAGGCAGTGTTTTTGGCCAAGTTGGTAAGCTCCAAAGAAGCCCATTCGCTAGGGGTTATCCCAGTCGAAACTCCAACTAACCTGAGCATTAACGTAATGGATGTTGAATGGATTCTTGGGACCGCCATGGAACCAGACACTTGGATGGCACCAATAAATTATTATCTTCTGGCAGAAACTTGCTCGGCCAACCAAAACCATCGAAGAAATTACTCAGGATGGCACCGCGGTTCATGATACAGGACGGAATACTCCATCGATGGGGATTCTCGGCCCCTCTTCTCAGGTGTGTGACCGAAGATGAAGCACACCGAATCTTTAGAAGAAGTGCATGAAGGAGAGTGCGAAGACCACATTTGGGGCATACTCTGGCAAAGAAATTTCTTCGATACAGGCATTTTTGGCCAACAGTAAATCGCGATGCCACAGATCATGCTAGGAGATGTGATCACTGTTAGAGATTCAGCAAGATTAAGAGAACTCCATCAACAAAGCTAACACAAATGGTCATCCCATGGCCATTTTGCGATATGGGAGATCGATTTGATAGGTTTCCTTCCAATGGAAAAAGAAGGAGCCAAATATGAAATAGTAGCCATAGATTATTTCACGAAATGGGTCGAAACGCTAGCCACCATAACCACAAAGAAAGTTATTAACTTCGTTACTAAAAATATCATTTGCAGGTTTAGCATGCAATAGAAAATCAGCACTGATAGTGGAATGTAGTTCGAAAGCACCGAGTTTAAGGACTTGTGCAAGCGCTTCCGGATTGAGAAGAACTTTTCTGCAGTGGCTAATCCGCAGGAAAACGGGAAAGTGGAGGCAATAAACGAGATCATTCAATCCACCATCAAAAAGTGGTTGACAAAAGCCAAGGAAACTGGGTTGATGAGCTTCCACTCGCACTATGGGCTTGCGGAACAACACACAAAGCTGCTATTCGCGTTGGTGTATGGTTCAGAGGCAATGATTCCTGTCGAACTAGAAGTCCCCTCACATCGAAGGCTGGATTTCAACCAAAAACAAAATGAGCAACTCGTACTCGAATCACCCAACATGGTCTATGAAAAGAGAGAGGAAGCGGAATTGAGAATCGCCGCCCACTAAAAAAGGGTTGCACGATACTTCAACTCCAAAGTTCAAAGTCAAACCTTCGAAGTTGGCAGTCTCGTTCTTAAATGAGTTTACTCGGTCCCGAAAGCCTTTGGATCGAATTGGGAAGGACCATTCGTCATTTACCAAAACCTTAGCAGTGGGACACTAAAGCTGACGACCATCGATGGAATTGCAATTCCCATAGCTTGGAACAGCGTATCTCTTCACCGATATTTCAATAAAAAGCAACTTTATGTATTTTCTTATTTTCAGCAAATAAGCTTTTATGGAAATACCGATGGCAGTGTAAATAAGCAAAGAATATTCCACGCTTTTCTTAATAAAGTTTTCTTTTTGAATCATTCAGATTGTGTGCATGATAATTACCCGACAAGCCAGCAGAAGCAAACTAACTAAAACCGTTGGATCGGCGGAACCCGGTCCTGACCCCTTGTAAATTGATACCACCCCGACTGCTCAGGAAGGTCATGAACTCAAGTCTATCACATCACTCAAAGATAAGTGAAGTCGAGGAGCTTAAGACGTAAGTTTCTCGCATTGCTCGGAGATAGGCAACGCCGAGGAACTCAAGATTCAAGTGTCTCGCATTGCCCGGACATAGGCAAAGCCGAGGAACTCAAGACACGAGTTTCTCGCATTGCTTGGAGATGTGCAACACTAAGAAACTGCAGATTCAAGTTTCTCGCATCGCCCAAAGATAGGCGAAGTCGAGGAGCTCAAGATGTAAGTTTCTCACGTTGAGATACGCAATGTCGAAGTGCCCCAGATTCAAGTTTCTCGCACTGCCTAGAGATAGGCGAAGCCGAGGAACTCAAGACGCAAGTTTCTCGCATTGCCCGGAGATAAACAACCCTGAGGAACCCAAGATTCATTTTTCCCACATCACCTGGAGACAGGTGACGTTGAGGTACTCCAGATGCAAGATTCTCGCTTTGCCCGAAGATAGGCAACATCGAGTAACCCTAGATTCAAGTTTCTCGGATCGCCCAAAGATAGCCGATGCCAAGGGCCTCCAAATTCCAACTCCTGGCATTGCCCAAAGATAGGCAATGCCAAGCAACTGTAAAAGCTGTGCACTCGAGTTAAAACTTCTTACGTTGCTCGGAGACACCGAATACTTGAACTTTGTTCGAGTAAACAACCCTGTGGACTAGGGGCATATACATGTATAAACACAAAATCACTTGAATGCAAAGAGTCCACAAGCCCAGTCACTCCAAAGGACAATAAATTCATAAGTTCTATCTCAAAAGTTAATAAGAATCCTAAGCGAAAGTTTAACTTCCTAAGGAAAATTTTCAAAAGACAACATCGTTGAAGCTTTATGTATTTCTAAAGGAAATTAAGCAGCTTCAAAAGTTATATGAACCCCAAAACAAAAATCCTCTAAGTGTTGTTAGAAAAGTATGAAATGATACTATGCATGCAAATAGGGTATATCTGAAATGATACACAAAACTATAGTCAAAATGCCATCGTATTGTTTGCAATCTTATGAACATGGAATCAAAATGTAGGTTTCGTACCCACACAGTAGCGGCCAACAAAAAATTATTATAGACTCCACGACCAAGACCTAAAATACAGACTCGATATTTGGGCACAAGAACACAAAAGGACACACAACAAGTCAAGCTTCCTACAAGCTATTAGACATAACATAGTCCTTCCTCGAATGGGGCAACCAACGCTTTTTGCCACCACTTCCTTTCCTACCTTTGGTGGGCAACTTCTGCTTCTTTTCCAGAGAGGTGTCACTGCCAGTAATGTCAACCTGCATTTCTTCAGCGATCTCCTCCTCCTCCGAGTGCTTTCCAGCAGAGCTTCCCGACCCCTTGCGTGTTCTCCGCTTCTGGGAACTCTCGGAGGCCTTGATCGCCTCCACTTTGTCTTTCTTGACGGCAACCAAGTTATGCAAAGTCTTCAGTGGCTGCTTTGTTGGTGTCTCATGCTCTTTGGCCTCAACGGTAGTCATACCACATTCAAGGGATGACGAAGGATCGTCCAAGCCGTGAAGAGCTTCAGTCTTTTCAGCCTCCATCCCTGGCTGCGAGCAAAGTGTTGATATCGGGGGAGGAGTAGGAACTGACATAATTTCAGAAGATGTAAAGATAGTAGTATGCACAAGCATCGAAGTAACAGGCGCGTCAACTAAAATAGTAAAGGGACCTATAAGATTAAAAAGAAAAGCATTAAAATCCTCTTGCTTCTGTAGCGTAAGATGGAGTCCCCTGAAATCGTGGGAGGAGTGATCATTATCTACACTAGAGTTAGTCTCGTAGACGGCAACTTCAAACTCATTTCCTTCACCTCCTTTGGAAATCTCTGCCATATAGGGAACAACATTGAGCCTCGAACTCGTCGGATGATCAAAATGCTGCTCTAGTGGTTCACCCGCATTAGAGTTTAGAGACTTAGCAGGCAAATCAGTGGCAACTAGCAAGGCTGCTTCGACGACTCCATCTCCCGTTCAGCTTGGAGAATTTCTTGGCCCTCAAACAATGCCTTTTGGGATTTCTCATTAAGATAGGCATCCCAAAACTCCTGGTTTGTATATATATTGTCGTTCTTGGCAAAATAAATTAATATTCCCTCTTAAATAAGAGCAAGAGTGCATGGGAACTTTGGGCCAAGATAAGAGAGGCTCTACTGATGCAATATAGAGTTGACATAGAAATTCAAAATCATCGAGTCTAGTTTCTACATTCCGATCAAAAGTATGCTGGGGCTCAAGATAATTTGTCATTACCACAGCCTTCTCCGTCTCAATTGCAGTTTTTAAACTTTAAGTTGTTCGAACTAAGCTTATAATCTTGCAACTATCCCCTACAGCTCCTTAATTGTCTTGGCTTGATCAGAGACTCTTTTGGTATGCCCCTCTACAACTAGATTGTGTTCTGCAATTTTCTTCATTTGGGCTTAGATGATAGCATTGCAGGCAACCACATTTTCCTTCAGCTTGGTTTCTTCCACATTCGTCTTCTTAATTTCGTCTCTCTAGACGATTTTGGCTCTCTCGTGCGCATGATGCATCTCCTTCATCAGGCTAGCAATCCTCGTATTATCTCGAAGCACTGCCTTTTTTTTCTCCTCTAGTCATTTAATTCTAGCATCCCGCTAGGTTAGCGCCTTTTTGAAATCATCTTTTTTGGCTTCAAAGGAGAGGATCTCCTAATAGTTATTCATATTAGTATCAGCTAGTTGTTTACAGAGCCTCTCCCACTGCTCTCCTTGCTCCAAATCAACCTGAATGCCTTAAAGGCGTTGGATATAATAGTCCCTCTGAATGGGATGAATATCTATATCAAACTTAACACCTTTTAGAAACCAACCCGGAAGAGCCACCTCAAGCTTAGGTGAGACTGCGTGAAGAGTGTAGGCCGATCCCCGATGGGAATGAGAAGGGACGTGGGCAATAGCAACAGCAGAAGAAGATAAGATGTGTGTTGAAGGCGGAATGGGGGTAGAAGAAGTGACAATCTCTTGTCTCACCGAAGTATGTTTCAGAACAAGTTTGGAAGGATGGAAGCGATGATTGAGCTTAAATTTCTTTGATGACTCTTCCCTTTCATCATTAGACTATTTTTTCTCTTCACTGCCTCTATGCGAGCGATGTTGATCCTTCTCCTCCAAACAATGGGTTTTTGCTTCAAGTTCTTTCCTCCGCCTACATTCTTCCTCCGACTCACAGACGTGGTGGCAACTAAAAGAATGCTTTGAGTACCGTTACGAATTGATGTAATCCTCGAAGTCATCGTAAAGACTACATCCTCTCATCATACTTGAAATAAAGCATACATGAGAAACTTCATAAACACATAAAGGATCGAGCAAACATACAATAGAATGGAGAGTAAATATTAGTGCAATCCTAATGTGTTGTTTCACGCATTCTTGAAATGGGTCTAAGGCATCATCAAAAACTAGAGTGGATGATTATAGGTGGGGGAATGGCATTGACTTTAGTTATTGTAAGCAGATTCAGATCGAATGATGACGTGGTACCACCAGAACAAGGTAGTGTCACATCAAAGTTGAAGTCGGCTTTCATAAGGGCTTCAAAATCAACGAATACATCGTTGATATCTCCAAAATCACCCTCGACAGCCTTACCGGGGGAATCATGATATTTTCCATTTTTCGGGCGCTTGTCTTTGTCATCAATATCGGAAGGGTGAGAATTCGGGGGAACAGGACTTACGCCCAGTGTCTCATCCATGACTCTGAATCCTCATATTCGCACTCTGACAAATGATAGTCGTGGGCTGTGGATTCATTAATGATGCTCTCAATTTCCCCTTTCTCCTTCTCCGAGTCCATCGTGGCTTTTCTTTCTACCTACATGGGCTTAATTTTTGATTCCTCTTGGATCGGGGACATTCTATTAGAACCTCTTAATCCGATTATGATACTTTCCTTATAAGGCTCATTGAGCGGGCTTTCGGGGGGCACCTGTTTCACGACCTTCATCGGAATCATGTGAAGAAGAATAAGGCCTTGTGCAAACTCTGGCTCGGCTAGGAGAGGGAGCTTCACTATGAGCAATGGATTAGCCTGGAGCTAACAACCCGAATTGGCGCAAGTTCTGATTACTAAGAAAGACTTTGGCGCTCCACTCCTCGTCATTAATAGCTTTCAGTGTCTAACAAATTTCACTAAGAGTTGTGACTTTGTTTCTCCTTGGGATAAATATAAAAAGCAAACAATCAATTAGAAATCCGATCATACCACTTCAAAGCTCGGCAAACAGAGAATAAAGAAACCTACCCCCTCCAATCCATCAACGATTAAATCCCTCGGGGCACCTAACGAAGAAGTACAGCGTCTCGAATTGAGATAAGTTGCTTTGTTGAAAAAATATGATCTTCCGATTCCATTGGGCTTCGATTATGATTAGGGATGGGCAGTCGTCTCTCCTCTTGAAAGCTAGGAAGTACCACAACTCATTGAAACTTTTAGCGCGGTGGAATTTCTACATAAAGAAGATATGCAAGCAAGGGAGGATGGCATTACCATTCGGGTGAAGTTTAAATGGGCGATTCCCAAGTTCGATAGCGTTTTATGAAGAAAGTCATTGAAAGGGGGAACCGCTCCATTAAAACAAAGGAATCGATGACAAGCCTTGAACCCTAGGGGAGGCATGTGAGCAAATTCATTTTTCTTTGGGAGGCGCACACCCTCTTCGGGAACCTGTGCTGTAAACATATGTTATGGAGGACCATGGAGGAGATCGCCGAAGGGGCTTTTTCAGGCGAATTGAGTAAACTTGAAAGTTTAGAGGTGTGTGATCCGCAATCGGCCCAACCGAAATAAGTTGACAGAACTCGGCTTGCAAAGTAGATGACGGTTTGGCTTCGAAAAGCGTTGGACTTTATCCACTCAGCTCGCGACGTGTGGATGGCCGTTTCATTCTATATGATAGGACCTGCATTCGTAAAATGTCAGGTAATTCTATTGACAGATCTGTCCTACTCTTATGAATTTCCCTTATCACATTTGAACTCTAACACAACATTGAATTGATATTAGTGCATCGAATTTCAAGTATGATATGGGGCAAGTTCAGTGTGCTACCTGTATGACGTATGCTTAGTGTCCAAAGCGCCGCAAACAGCCTATCTCGTGTAGATAGTTAGCTTGTAGTGAATGAGGAGAAAATTTCCTGTAAAATTTTGCTTCCAACCTTTTGTTATACTACTTACATGCTTAGCGGTTATTGGTCTATGATTGATTACATATCCATCCTCCGAAGCGACATGGGACACTCTTCTCATTGCATAGACACCAAATATGAAATTGGTGAAACGAGATAGGCCCAAGCTCTTAGGAGAATCAAGGTCAGCTGACGAAGCGTTATGCAAGTGACGTCCACAAACTAGTAATAAACCAATTCTGTTTCAATGGTCAAACCTAGCAAAAAGCTTCGGGCTCTTGGTCGAAACACGAATGTCATTCCGAAAGACGACTTAAGATTTGATTTCCTATCTTTCTCCAAAGAACAACAATCAGAATGAAATTTTGCAGTCAACATCACAAGCTAAGACTGGGCACTAAACCATTATACCAACATGGCAATCAACAATTCAATCGAGCAAACGCACCCCAAATTAGCTTGATGGAAAAAGAAGGATCATGAATAGAGCTTGGCAATCTATGAATTAGGTCACAAGCAAGCTAATAATGGATCAGGTACAACAAGGCGAAGGATCAGCTCATGTGCAATGCGACGATGGATTGACTCAAGCAATGGGTCGGCTAGGGTTTGGAGTACGTGAATACGGTAGAGGATCAGATGGAGAGGGCCAAGGATCGTTGGAATAAGCGAATGTGAGGTGGACAACTCGAATCGCCAAGAGGATGATCGCTTGGAAGCAAAGGAAATACTCATGTCGAATGAACCACCATAAGTTGGCTAAAGGATATAAATGGGCAGAGAAAAAGAAACAAAAAGTTTCTAAGTGCTCGGGTCGTATACCACACGACCAATCATGGGTCGCAGGCGACCCGAACTAGCATCAACCCAGACCATTTTATAAGAGATAGGTCACTAGCGACCTATCCCACATGGGTCGCTATTGACCCATTGAAAATGATAATAATAAAGATAAAATAACATAAAAAATAAAAATAAAATAGAATGAAATTTGCATACCGTATGTATTTGTGTACTCGAAAAGGAAAGCTCAATCTAACTACTTCAGAATCGGTCAATCACGACTGCTCATCACTCTAAGACATGTAAGGAGACTGCAAGTAAAAATATGACAGGTTGAGGCAAGCAACAATAGCTAGAACCAAAGGAAAATAACCAATGACGTTGGGCTATTCTATGCATAGAGCTCCGATGCAACCATGTGAAAGTTAACAAATGGGTATGAAGAACAATAACTTCCATAGCATGCCTTGTTTACAGTAAAGGCATACTCTAGAGGGCAAATGTTATCCGCATTTTTGACCCACCAGATACCAACAGAAAGCAAGGAAATCTTAAGTAGAGGGGTGATTAAAGAGCTAACTGGTAAAGTAACGACTAGAGTTCGACAAGGACCAAGCTACATGGATAAGGTGACGACAGGAGTCAACGAAGCTAAGAGGCTAGCATCCCTGCGAATCAACACATGTTGGAGTGTAAGCAGCCAGCGACTTGCCATTAGCATGTGACTACAATGATGAATGCCTAAGAAGATATCTCTAATTTTGGAATTCGGATAGACCTCTGTGATCGGACTGATAGCAACTTATGAACTCGTTTAAAACCATGGACAAACAAGTTATAAAATACGACTAAAGGAGGGAGAATTCAATGGGAGAAAATAAACCAAGTCTATGGGTCACTAGCGGCCCATGGAATTTGCTAATTTTTCCAACGTGATCCTCCTAGGTCGCCTGGTCTTTATTTGAGAGCTGATTGTGATGGTCCAGGCCTAGGCCCAGGAACCCTCCAACCTTTATATATAGCACACCTCCTGCAACACAAGGGGCATCTTCTAGAAGCTGATTGCGGAAGCTCTACTAGAATTATTCTTCACTTCTAACCTTTCTCTCAATAATCTCAGAAGGAATACTCCATGATTGTCTAGTGGGTTCTAACTCTTGAGATCCAATTCAACTTGGAAAGATTTGTAATCAAATAGCTTTGGTAATGGAAATCAGCTTATAATAAAAATATAAAGTGGATGTAAGCTTCGTTAGCAGCCGAACCACTATAAAAATCTTCTTTCTATTTTCTTTTACTGCTTCTCCTCTATATCTGTGATCCGTTATATTGCTCCGTAAAGACAGGGCTAGTGCTTTCAAATCCAAATCAAGGTGTTGATCCATTTTTTTGGTCAACAAATGTCGAGACTAGATATCTAGTCATAGAGAAACTAGCATATTACCTACTATTTTCGACATGGAAATTAAGGTAATATTTTCAAGCTAACCCAATCAAGGTTCTGATTAATTACCCACTAAGACAAAACCATAGAAACCCTAAAATATAAGGAAGATTGACAAAAAGGGGATGAAGCTAAGTCAATAAATTATTGAGTATCTACCTGAGTATCGATTAAAGAACAAGCCAAAAATGACATTGTAATAGAATGTATATGATTTATTGAGGTGCAACAATAAAGGGAAGGAACTCGAACCAAAATGGCAATTACATGTAGATGGAGCATTAATTGAGTAAACAGTTGGAGTAGGTTATGTAATATTTACAAGATGATTATAGGCTGGATTATGTAATGAAGTTGGGATTTTCTACAACTAATAATGATGGCTAAGTCCGAGTCCATGATAACAGGATTAACCTTGGCCCAACAGTGAAAGATTCCAAGAATTGAAATTTTCAGTGATTTGGAAATAATGGTAAACCAATTAAAGAAAATATTCAAAACAAAGGATGCTTTGTTCACACAGTACGTAAGGAAAATTCATGAAATGATAAATAGGTTTGAAGACTTCTCCATGCATAAAATACCAAGGGAGAAGAGTGCTTAGGTGGATTCTTTTGCCAAATTAGCAAATTCACAAGAGGCACTTGAAGTCAAAATCTTCCTCAATAGGTTTCAACCAAATCCTAGTATTGAGTCAAGAAAGGAGGAATTAAATTATAAAGCTTTAGTTCTAACTCAGTCCCAAGTCCAAAAATGATGTTTGACAAGGAAAATTCTAGAGAGAATGATAATTGTGGAGAAGCCTCCGAAAGAATAAGAATAAGTGATTATAAGGAGCAATATTTCAAGCTGGATGACACAATTGGTTAAATATTTATAAGAAGGCGTACTACCCAAAAAAAGAAATAAATCGTGAAAAATAAGCTATCAAGCTCCCTCATATGCTATATTTGACGGAATATTATATAGGAAAGGGTACTCAACACCCTACTTAAGATGCATCACCCCAGGAATGGGTGCTCAGCTGTTAAGGGAATTCCTTGAAGAGTTTTGCATGGACCATTCCAATAGGGTGAAATTAGTGAAGAAGGTAATGATGTAAAGATATTATTGGCCCGATATAATAGAGGATGCCTTAACCTATGTTAAAAGATGCGACAAATTTCAATTTTTTTTCCCGAAATCCACGATTGTCACAAAACAAATTAACCAAAATTGCTAGTCCATGGTATTTTTATGTATAGGAGATTGACTTTTTTGGGTCCCTTTGGGTATCAAAAGGAGGAGAAAGGTTCACAGTAGTGGTTGTTGATTACTTCAGCAAGAGGGTAGAGTCTGAACAATTAGCAAACATTGCTAATGAGAAAGTTTTGAAGTTTGCCATCAAGAATATAGACATTGGATTGTACTTCCAAATAAGATTATCTTTGACAATGGAACTACATTTGAAAGCAAAGAATTTAGTCATTTCTATAAGAAGAATAGAATAATAAAAAGCTTTCCATCTGTAGCTCACCAAAAAGCCAATAGGGTAGTAGAGGCATTGAGTAAACCATTAATAATATCTTAAAGAAGAGATTATGTAAAACCAAAGAAAATTGGATAGAAGAACCTCCTCTCATTTTATGGTCATACATAACTTCTACAAGAATGGCTATTAGGCATACTCTTTGACATATGGATTTGAAGCTATGTTACAAGTAGAGATAGAAATCGCCTTATGTCAGAGAATTGATTATACTTATGAAATAAATCAAGAAATAAAGAAAGACTCACTCGATTTACTTAACAAATTAAGAGATCAAGCTGCCAAACAAACAACTGAATACAAACAAAGACTCTTCAATTATTATAATTCAAAAGTAAAAGGAAGAGCATTCAAAAAATAGGATATAGTTCTAAGAAGAGTAATGGAATATACAAAAGATCATATGGATGGTCTAGTGGAACCAAATTGGGAAGGACCACTAATCATTAGTGAGGTTATTCCCCTACGAACTTATAGATTAAGTAGACAAAATAGGAATGTAGTATTAAGGACATGGAATAATGAACACTTAAGACCATATTTCACAACATTAGATGAATGAAATGAATTATCAAAAGAGTTTTCTTTTCCTAAATAATTGCAATGGACTGAGATGCAGTATGATAAACTTGACTCCTAGCTTGACGAGGTTAGCGAGATTTGCTGGACAGAAGCACACCTCATATGTGGACAAGGTCTAAGCCTTTGGTCCCACTGCAAGACTTGGCCAAAGCAACCATTCAAAGAGTGATGGTCAATTAAGCCTTTGTTCCCATTATTGGGCTTGATTAAAGCACCCATCCTAGGGGGATGGAGAAGAAGCCTTTGGTCCTACAGCAAGACCTAGCCAAAGAAACCATCCAAAGAGTGATGGTCAATTAGGTCATTGATCGCCCCATGGGACCTGGTCAAAGGACCAATCGAAGGGAGATGGAAGAGAATCCTTTTGTTCCACCACAAGCCCTGGCCAAAGCAACCATCCAAAGAGTGATGGTCAAATAAGCATTTCATCCCACTATTGGGTTGGTCAAAGCACCCATCCAAGGAAGATAAACAAGAAGCCTTTCGTCCCACCACAGGGTCTAGCCAAAGAAACCAGCCAAAAAGTAGTGATCAATTAAGCCTTTGGTCCCGTCGCTAGGCCAGGCCAGAGCACTCATTGTAGGAAGGATGAATGACCAAATTCAAAACAAGCAAGAAAAAAATAAACTCCCTCAAGATTGCATGGAATTCCCATCTTGCAATTGTGATAACTGATCTTGATGAAAACTGCTTTTAAAATATTTTAAGAACATTTCCTTACTTTTAAAGATTTATTTTCAGAAATTAATACTTTCATCATTACATATATTCAATGTTTATATAAAATGATTACTGTTTGCGCCAAAAATGGTCAAAAACCCCAAGTATCGTGAAAGCACCGGTGTATGAACACAAATCAGCAATATTCAAGCGCAAATCTCAGATCTCAGCAAATAACAAACAACAATATGGAAATAATGATCAGTGACACAGGATCTATAGTGGTTCAGCTGTCTCCGGCCTACGTCCACTTCAAAGTTTTATCTTCTATTGATGTTCTTTGCTGATTACAAATGATTGTAGCAGTTACAATGATTGAATTTCGACTATAACAGCAATGGAAAGAAGTAGAATCAAATCCGGTAGAGTCTGGATGTTGAATAGCCAAAAGATCCCCTTTCTGTAAGCTTCAGTGAGCTATTTATAGGCGTAGGAGGCTGATATCGCCTCAAACTTCGGGAGACTTCTTATGGCATGTGAGTGGGCCCACGCGACCGACGCCATCAAGTTTCGACTCGATCTGTGATCGATACGAAACTATTTCGTATCCATCAAAAAATGATCCAATCGAACTGAAACTTGGCAAGATTATCCATTACCTTGTATGCAAGCTGCTGCGAAAATTTCATCGCATTTGGATCAGCGGTTTAGGAGATATGATCAATGCAATCTCATGTTTTCCGTAGCCTACTGTCTTCCAATCCATGCTTTCGCATCCATCTGGTTCGTCTCGATCAAGGCACGCGCCTATCTGCTGACGTGGCGCTACGTCCCAGGCGAGATCCTAAATTCGTGCCGATTTGAAGGTTTCTTCCTTCGAACCATGCATGTCCTTCGCTGCTTTGAACGCTTCTTCCCTTGGTTCGCGCTCGCATCCGTACTTCGCGTTCATTCGTGCTGATAATTTTGCTTTGCATTTGTATCCAACTGCTTGCATTGTGCCGCTCTTCGTATCGATTTCAGGATTGTGTTTCGTATCGATCTATCCGATCGATACGAAATAATGTTAATTATTGATGGATTCAAAAAACGCATGAAGGGCTATGGATACGAAGCTAGACACTAATGGATACAAACGAAGCCTTACCTGTTGGATATGAGTGAGGCCTTACCTGATGGACACGAACTACGATAACCTCCTATGGGTATGAAAGTGCCAAATCCTTCTATCACCGATACGAAACGATCGAGTCGAGCCGATCGATACGAACGATACCGATTCGAAACCTTGCTTGATGATCGATATGAAATGTATCGACTCGAACCACCTTCTGCTGATCGATGCGTAACCATTGAGTCTAGTCCATGTTGATCGATACGAACGATATCGATTCGAAGTCCACCACTATGCTCTGACTCTGATAGACACGAACAGTATCGATTCGAAATGCCATCTTCTGATCGATGCGAAATGCATCGATACGAACCATTCCTTGTGTATCTTAGCCCATCCATATCTTGTGCATACGAACTCCGATCGACCTGAAATTTGAAATGCAGCCTCTCCTGGTCTTGATCATCATCCCCAATCGATTCCATCCAGATCGGAGCTCAGCCAAACTTTAACGATATCGATTGCAGCCTTGTTTCCAATGGATCTCCAATCCTAATATCCATCCTTCCTTGCCAATTTGTTGGTATTCCATCTTTGACCAAAAGGTGGGATAACATTTGCCCCAAAAACATGCCTTGTGATAAGAAGGCGTGTTTTTAATAGTTCCAAATCCGGTATCCGATGTCCATAGCCACATCATCAGAGTACATCATCCTTGACCGCTCCGAGTCGATGCCCAGTTCCAAATCCAATAACCAAAGCCTTATCCAATTCCATATTCATTCGAACTCGACAACCGAGTCCTAATCCATTCTTATCCAATAGCCAATAACTGAATCCAGGACCTCTCTAGGTCGATGTTCAAATCCATAACCTCTCCGGGCTCTTGCCAAGGCAATCCACACCTAACGACCGTGGTCCAGTGTCCCTGGACGTTGAGCTAACCTCTCCGGGTTCTTTCCAAGCGCAATCCACACTTGGCGACCGTGGTCCAGTGTCCCTAGACGTTGTACAGTGCCATGGCTTAAGTCCTAAGCCGAATGCTGGTCTCTCCGGACCGTTGTTGAGCATAGTCCATACTCAACGACCTGAAACAATAATTGATAATATATGGCCTAAGTCCTAGGCCGAATCCTGGTCAATCCGGACCCTTGCTGAGCGTAGTCCATACCCAGCGACCTGAATAAGCCAATTCGCCACATGCGGACAAAGAGACTAACCCCTTGCCAGGTATAATCCATACCTGACGACCATTTACCAAAAACCAGATAAAAATCCAATCAAAATCCAATCTAAAATCCAAATCAAATCAGAAAATCAGAAATCGAAACCAATATCCAAAATATAAAACAATCATCCAAGCGAAAATCCAAATCAGAAAGCAAACAAAACCAGGAGTTCAATCCAAACTCCAAAACCAAACAAGAAAAAACAGTGTCCAATCCGAAAGCAAAAGACAAATTTCACAAACCATAGCATCGCGGTTTATCATCATTCAGAGTATGCCTAGGGGCTATCTCCGTCCCCATACATGTGTAAATGACTTTGCTGTTTGGCAGTAGCTTGTTTCTTATTTCATATTATCCTGGTCAATGGATATTCAATCGACCATCATCCCGGGGCCTCACACCATCATTGCTCGAGGTAGGCGGTGGTTGCTCCTGCTCCACCGTTGCATTCCGAGTTCCGACATATTATCGCAACTGTCCATTCCTTACATGCTTCTCGATTATATCCTTTAAGTGCTTGCAGCTGTTGGTATCGTGCCCATCCCAATCATGAAAGAGGTAATACCTTCCTGATGCCCTCTCCCGCTCAGAAGGCTCTCTCCTAGCCGTCCTTCGATAGCGAAGGCGATTCCTAGTATCCTGGTATATCCGCTCCAGCGTCTCATTCAACCCTGTGTATGTGGAAAACTTTGGATCCTTCCATCGCTTCCTAGCTTTTCCAGAATCATCGTCCAACTTCCTTTTTCCTTTATCTTTATTCGAACCTTTGTTGGATGGTCCTCCACCCTCAATCGCATTTACTTCCTTCATCTTTAAGTCCGCACATGCATCCTCTTGTCGGAGGAACCTCTCAGCTTCGTGAAAGAATTCCCCGAGATCCAGTGCTGGGTCTCGTATCAAAGATACCCTGAAATCTGAATCCTTCCTAACTCCTGACACTGCCGCCATTAAAACCATTGATGGATCCGGCCGATCCACCGAAGCAAAGGCCATATTAAATCGAGTTAGAAAAGCTCTATGTGATTCATCTATCCTTTTCTTTACCGATGTCAGTGTCATCACTTTCTTAGGCCTTTTAATATGAATCCGAAACTGCGTTAGAAACCAATCCACCAGCTCCGTCCATGTTCTGATAGACCCTTCTTCCAGCTGCCTGAACCACATAGCAGCTTTGTCCGCTAAGAATAAAAGGAAACATCGAGCCATAACTTCTTATGATGCCCCCAGCACCTCCATGTGTCTTGTATATCTCATCAAGTGATCTGTCTGATCAGCCTTGCCATTGTTTACTTCCATAGTAGGTAGCACGAAATCAGGCGGATTTCGTGCCATCCTGATTTCCTGTGTGAACGGACACTTGTTCACCCCTTCCAAATCTCTATTGGTCAGACCTCCATGCATAGTCCTCCTAATAATCTCAGTTAATCCAGCATTATCTGTCAAAGGTTGCCCCCCATGCCCTCGACGGAATTCCGGTACATACTCCTCATGCGGTTCACTAATGTTAGCGCTAGCTCTAGTCTGTTGAGCTTCATCCATTGGCCTTCCAGTATCAGATCCTACGGGCCTACCCCTAAGCCTTTGTTGATTGCCATTTGGTTCTGTATTCTGTCCTCCATTGGGTTCTGCGACCCTAGTTCCCTGTTCCACATTCGTAGCCACCGTAGTCGGTCTAAGATTTTGTGTTCCTGCAGCTTTCGTTTGTTCAAGGAAAGTCTGCATCATGTCCTGTTGACTCTTGAACAATCTCTCTTGCAATGAATTGGCCATAGCCTCCATTTCATCCCTGGTTATGTAGATCGAAGCTTGTACTTCCCCAGCTCTGGAGGATGCTTCTTGACTTTCTTCTTGTTGGCTTCTCTCAGCTCTTTGTCTCTTGCTTGTCTGACGAGTCATTATCTTTCAAATATAAACTCTTCTCTCTTTTCAAATCCAAACTTCAATCCGATGTAGCGGGTGCTAGTCCCTCTCAATGAAAGCACCAAAGTGTTTGCACCAAAAATGGTCACAAACCGCAAGTATCTTGAAAGCACAAGTGTATGAACACAAATAAGCAATATTCAAGGGCAAATCTCAGATCTCAGCAAATAACAAACAGTAATATGGAAATAATAAACAGTGACATAGGATTTATAGTGGTTCGGCTGTCTCCGGCCTACGTCCACTTCAAAGTTTTATCTTCTATTGATGTTCTTTGCTGATTAAAAATGATTGTAGCAGTTACAATGATTGGATTTCGAATATAACAGCAATGGAAAGAAGTAGAATCGAATCCGGTAGAGTCTGGACGTTGAATAGCCAAAAGATTCCCTTTCTGTAAGCTTTAGGGAGCTATATATAGGCGTAGGAGGCTGATATCGTGCTCAATCTTTGGAAGACTTCTTCTGGCACATGAGTGGGCCCATGCGACCGACACCACCTAGTTTCGACTTGATCTGTGATCGATACGAAACTATTCCGTATCCATCAAAAAATGATTCAATCCAGCTGAAACTTGGCAAGATTATCCATTACCTTGTAAGCAAGCTGCTGCGAAAATTTCATCGCATTTGGATCAGCAGTTTAGGAGATATGATCAATGCAATCTCATGTTTTCCGTAGCCTACTGTCTTCGAATCCATGCTTTCGCATCCATCTGGTTCGTCTCGATCAAGGCACGTGCCTATCTGCTGACGTGGCACTACTTTCCAGGCCAGATCCTAAATTCGTGCCAAATTGAAGGTTTCTTCCTCCGAACCATGCATGTCCTTCGTCGCTTTGAACGCTTCTTCCCTTGATTCGCGCTTGCATCCATACTTTGCGTTCGTTCGTGCCGACAATTTTGCTTTGCATCTGTATCCAACAGCTTGCATTGTGCCGCTCTTCGTATCGATTTTAGGATTGTGTTTCGTATCGATCTATCCGATCGATACGAAATAATGTTACTTATTGATTGATATGAAAAACGCATGAAGGGCTATGGATATGAAGCTAGACACTAATGGATACGAACAAAGCCTTACTTGATAGATACGAGTGAGGCCGTATCTGATGGACACGAACTATAATAGCTTCCTACGGGTCGAAAGTGCCAAATCCTTCTATCACCGATACGTAACGATTGAGTCAAGCCGATCGATACGAACGATACCGATTCGAAACCTTGCTTGATGATCGATACGAAATGTATCGACTCGAACCACCTTCTGCTGATCGATGCGAAACCATTGAGTTGAGTCCATGCTGATCGATACGAACGATATCGATTCGAAGTCAACCACTATGCTCTATCTCTGATCGACACGAACAGTATCGATTCGAAATGCCATCTACTGATCCATGCAAAATGCATCGATACGAACCATTCCTTGTGTATCATAGCCTATCCATATCTTGTGCATGCGAACTCCGTCGACCTGAAATTTGAAATGCAGCCTCTCCTAGTCCCGATCATCATCCCCAATCGATTCCGTCCAGATCGGAGCTCGGCCAAATTTTAACGATATCGATTGCAGCCTTGTTTCCAATGGATCTCCAATCCTGATATCCATCCTTCCTTGCCAATTTATTGGTATTCCAACTTTGACCAAAAGGTGGGATAACATATGCCGCCAAAACATGCCTTATGATAAGAAGGCGTGTTTTTAATAATTCCAAATCCGGTATTCGAAGTCCATAGCCACATCATCAGAGTACATCATCCTTGACCGCTCCGAGTTGATGCCCAATTCCAAATCCAATAACCAAAGCCTTAGCCAATTCCATATTCATTCGAACACGACAACCGAGTCCTAATCCATTCTTATCCAATAGCCAATAACCTAATCTAGGACCTCTCCAGGTCAATGTCCAGATCCATAACCTCTCCGGACTCTTGCGAAGGCAATCCACACATGACAACCGTGGTCCAGTGTCCCTGGACGTTGAGCTAACCTCTCCGGGTTCTTGCCAAGCGCAACCCACACTTGGCGACAGTGGTCCAGTGTCCCTGGATGTTGTACAATGCCACGGCTTAAATCCTAAGCCGAATGCTGGTCTCTCCGGACCCTTGTTGAGCATAGTTCATACTCAACGACCTGAAACGATAATCGATAATATGGGGCCTAAGTCCTAGGCCGAATCCTGGTTACTCCGGACCCTTGCTGAGCATAGTCCATACCCAGCGATCTGAATAAGCCAATTCGCCACATGCGGACGAAGAGACTTACCCCTTGCAAGGTATAATCCATACCCGACGATCATTTACCAAAAAATAGATAAAAATCCAATCAAAATCCAATCTAAAATCCAAATAAAATCAGAAAATCAGAAATCCAAACCAATATCCAAAACAGAAAACAATCATCCAAGCGAAAATCCAAATCAGAAAGCAAACAAAACCAGGAGTTCAATCCAAACTCCAAAACCAAACCAGAAAAAACAGTGTCCAATCCGAAAGCAAAAGACAAATTTCACAAACCATATCATCGTGGTTTATAATCATTCAGAGCATGCCTAGGGGCTATCTTTGTCCCCATACATGTGTAAATGACTTTGTCGTTTGGCAGTAGCTTGTTACTTATTTCATGTTATCCTGGTCAATGGATATCCAATCGACCATCATCCCGGGGCCTCACACCATCGTTGCTCGAGGTAGGCGGTGGTTGCTCCTGCTCCACCATTGCATTCCGAGTTCCGACATATTGTCACAACTGTCCATTCCTTACATTCTCCTCGATTTTATCCTTTAAGTACTTGCAGCTGTTGGTATCGTGCCCATCCCAATCATGAAAGAGGCAATGCCTTCCTGATGCCCTCTCCCGCTCAGAAGGCTCTCTCCTAGCCGACCTTCGATAGGTAAGCCAATTCCGGGTATCCAGGTATATCCGCTCCAGCGTCTCATTTAACCCTGTGTATGTGGAAAACTTTGGATCCTTCCATCGCTTCCTAGCTTTTCCAGAATCATCGTCCAACTTCCTTTTTCCTTTACCTTTATCCGAACCTCTACTGGATGGTCCTCCACCCTCAGTCGCATTTACTTCCTTCATCTTTAAGTCTGCACATGCATCCTCTTGTCGGAGAAACCTCTCAGCTTCGTGAAAGAATTCCCTAAGATCCAGTGGTGGGTCTCGTATCAAAGATACCTTGAAATCCGAATCCTTCCTGACTACTGACACTACCGCCATTAAAACCACTGATGGATTCGGCCGATCTACTGAAACAACTGCCACATTGAATCGAGTTAGAAAATCTCTATGTGATTCAACCATCCTTTTCTTTACCAATGTCAGCATCATCACGTTCTTAGGCCTTTTAATATGAACCCGAAGCTGCCTTAGAAACCTATCCACCAGCTCCGTCCATGTTCTGATAGAGCCTTCTTTCAGCTGCCTGAACCACATAGCAGCTATGTACGTTAAGAATAAAGGGAAACATCGAGCCATAACTTCTTCTGATGCCCCCAGCACCTCCATTTGTCTTGTATATCTCATCAAGTGATCTGTTTGATCAGCCTTGCCATTGTATACTTCCATAGTAGGCAGCACGAAATCAGGCGGATTTCATGCCATCCTGATTTCCTGTGTGAACGGACTCTTGTTCTCCCCTTCCAAATCACTATTGGTCAGAACTCCATGCATAGTCCTCCTAATAATCTCAGCTAATCCATCATTATCTGTCAAAGGTTGCCCCCATGCCCTCGAGGGAATTCCGGTACATACTCCTCATGCATTTCACTAACGTTAGCGCTAGCTCTAGCCTGTTGAGCTTCATCCATTGGCCTTCCAGTATCAGATCCTACGGGCCTACCCCCAAGCCTTTGTTGACTTCCATATGGTTCTGTATTCTATCCTCCATTGGGTTCTGCGACCCTAGTTCCCTGTTCCACATTCATAGCCACCGTAGTCGGTCGAAGGTTTTGTGTTCCTGCAGCTCTCATCTGTTCAAGGAAAGTCTGCATCATGTCCCGTTGACTCTTCAACAATGTCTCTTGCAATGAATTGGCCATAGCCTCCATTTCATCCCTGGTTATGTAGATCGATGCTTGTATTTCCCCAGCTCTGGAGGATGCTTCTTGACTTCCTTCCTGTTGGCTTCTCTCAGCTCTTTGACTCTTGCTTGTCTGACAAGTCATTGTCTGTCAAATCTAAACCCTTCACTCTTTTCAAACTCAAACTTCAATCCGATGTAGCGGGTGCTAGTCCCTCTCAATGAAAGCACAAAAGTGTTTGCACCAAAAATGGTCACAAACCCCAAGTATCTTGAAAGCACCAGTGTATGAACACAAAAAAGCAATATTCAAGCGCAAATCTCAGATCTCAGCAAATAACAAACAGTAATATGGAAATAATGAACAGTGACATAGGATTTATAGTGGTTCGGCTGTCTCCGGCCTACGTCCACTTCAAAGTTTTATCTTCTATTGATGTTCTTTGCTGATTGCAAATGATTGTAGCAGTTACAATGGTTGAATTTCGACTATAACAGCAATGGAAAGAAGTAGAATCGAATCCGGCAGAGTCTGGACGTTGAATAGCCAAAAGGTCCCCTTTCTGTAAGCTTCAGGGAGCTA
Source organism: Allium cepa (assembly GCA_030765085.1). NCBI lineage: Eukaryota > Viridiplantae > Streptophyta > Magnoliopsida > Asparagales > Amaryllidaceae > Allium > Allium cepa. Next base: position 378,902,109 of record CM060931.1, read on the forward strand.
TTTATAGGCGTAGGAGGCTGATATCATGCTCAAACTTCGGGAGACTTCTTCTGGCACGTGATTAGGCCTACGCAACCAACCCCACCAAGTTTCGACTCGATATGTGATCGATATGAAACCATTTTGTATCCATCAAAAAATGATCCAATCGAGCTGAAACTTGGCAAGATTATCCATTACCTTGTATGCAAGCTGCTGCGAAAATTTTGTCGCATTTGGATCAGCGGTTTAGGAGATATGATCAATGCAATCTCATGTTTTCCGTAGCGTACTGTCTTCGAATCCATGCTTTCGCATCCATCTGGTTCGTCTTGATCAAGGCATACGCCTATCTGCTGATGTGGCGCTACTTCCCAGGCCAGATCCTAAATTCGTGCCGAGTTGAAGGTTTCTTCCTTCGAACCATGCATGTCCTTCGCCGCTTTGAACGCTTCTTCCCTTGATTCGCGCTCGCATCCATACTTTGCGTTCGTTCGTGTCGATAATTTTGCTTTGCATCTGTATCAAACTGGTTGCATTGTGGCGCACTTCGTATCGATTTCAGGAGTGTGTTTCGTATCGATCTATCTGATCGATACGAAATAATGTTAATTATTGATCGATACGAAAAACGCATGAAGGGCTATGGATACGAAGCTAGACACTAATGGATACGAGTGAGGCCTTGCCTGATGGATACGAGTGAGGCCTTACCTGATGGACATGAACTATGGTAGCTTCCTATGGGTACGAAAGTGCCAAATCCTTCTATCACCGATACGAAACGATCGAGTCGAGCCGATCGATACGAACGATACCGATTCGAAACCTTGCTTGATGATCGATACGAAATGTATCGACTCGAACCACCTTCTGCTGATCGATGCGAAACCATTGAGTCGGGTCCATGCTCATCAATACGAACGATATCGATTCAAAGTCCACCACTATGCTCTGTCTCTAATCGACATGAACAGTATCGATTTGAAATGCCATTTACTGATCAATGCAAAAATGCATCGATACGAACCATTCCTTGTGTATCTTAGCCCATCCACATCTTATGCATACGAACTCTGATCGACCTGAAATTTGAAACGAGCCTCTCCTTGTCCCGTTCATCATCCCCAATCGATTCCGTCCTGATCGGAGCTCGGCCAAATTTTAACGATATCGATTGCAGCCTCGTTTCCAATCGATCTCCAATCATGATATCCATCCTTCCTTGCCAATTTGTTTGTATTCCAGCTTTGACCAAAAGGTGGGATGACAATTACTAAATTTATGGGAAATGTTTTCAATAAACCAAATTCATTATAAGCCAATAAACAAAAACGACCAATGGTGAAAGAGAACGACAACAAGCAATGACCATTTGAGAAAAGAAAAGGTGAAAAGAAAAATAGAAGTTTACTTGAGCTAAATCATAAGGAAACTTCCTATTGGGGGGGAGGTCTTATACCTAAATTTCTATGGATAAATGTTGTGTGGTGACATTGAAGGATGACAAACAAAGCTATTGCAGGATGATAAATATAAGCCACTAAAGGTTGATATATCAGATCTATTGCGTATTGACTTCATGAACTATCGATAGTTGAGGTGTTAGAGCAATCGCATATTGAGTCCAAAGAGCTGTCGAGGAATGATTCCTTTGAGACATTGCATGTTGACTCCAAAGAGCTATTAAACGGTGAGTTTGCAAGCTGTTGCGTAGTGAAGATGGGTAGCTGCCATATGGTGGAATAATAAAACTATCACACGGTGAGTGTAAGAGCCGTCGAAGGTTGATGCCTGTGGGCTATCGAATGATGAGTTTAAAATCTATCGAATGGTCAGTCTATAACTTACTAAATAGTAATGATAGGAGCTATCGAATGATGAGTCTAAGAGCTATCGAAGGTTGAGTATAAGAACTATCGAAAGGTGATAACTATGAGGAAGCAAGATATTAAAATAAGCTATCAAAGGGTGATAATTTAAGGCCGTCGCATAGCAATAATTTGAGCTGTCGAATGATGACTCTAAATCCATCGAAGGTTGGAATGTATGAGCTATTGCATGATGAATTTTAAAGCCAAAAAAGGTTGCTATATTTGAACTATCGCATGATGACTTTTGAAGCCATCGAAGGTTGAAATATTAAAGTTGTTAAATGATGGGTTCTAAAGCCATCGAGAGCTGAGATATTCAAGCTGTAGAGTGAAGACTTCTAAGACCATTGAAGGTTGAAATGTCATATGATGAATTCTAAAGCCATTAAAGTTTGAGATATTGAAACTATCGAATGATGATTTCTTAAGCGATTAAGAGTTGAGATATTTAGGTTGTAGAGTGACAACTTCTAAATCCATCAAAGGTTGAAAGGTTTGAGCTATCATATATGAATTCTGAAGCCATCAAATGTCGAGATATTCAATTTATCACATGATGACTTATGAAGCCATCGATGGTTGAGATATTCTTGCCATCAAATGATGACTTTTGAAGATGTCATGGGTTGAGATATTCAAGCTTTCGAGTGAGGACTTTAAAGCTATTGAGGGTTGGCATATGCAAGATGTGGTATGGAGAGTTCCTAAAGATATCATAAAATGGGGATAATTGAACTATCACATGTTGAGTTTTTGAGCTATCAATGTTTGAAGTGGCCGAGCTATCATATGTTGAGTTGAAAAATATACATCCTAAATCAATGCTTTCAAAGAATCCATGCTATCATGTGATGAGCATCAAAGCTATTGCTACGACAATGAATATGGACCATCTATCTATTTTAAATGTCAAACGTCAAATATCCAAAGTTAGAGTCTTATATAAATAGCATGTACCCACTACTAGAAAGCAGCGAATTAAGAATTAATCTTCTTCCTCCTTTTCATTTTATTTTTGCATAAATGAAAAAACTTGAACTTGAACCCTAATGGTCGTTTGGACTAACCTGATCTTGTGACTTTTACTTTTAAAGACTTTATAACATAACAATTTGCATAGTGACTTTATTGACGAATAACATGTTTGAATAGAGAATTCACCCTAATCAAGTATCATTCAACTTCTCAAGTTAAAGGCACATTAGGTCAAACTAAAATTTGGCCCAACTGTATACTTGTTACATTGTGATATATTCTGTAAATGATTAATTTAAGTACATTAGAAAATATTTAAATGATATTTATATGATAACAGTTGCAAGGAGTTGTAATTGTGAGAAAATTATTATAATATAAAAACATATTATTTTAAATATTTTTGGTCAAGATGTTTAAAGAAAGGATATTAATACAAGCATTGAGAACAGAGTGCATCTCGTTCTCCAGATGTCTAGTAGTGTAACACTCATAGTTGTTGGGGCACTAAGTGGTTACATACTTGTAGTTATTGGATAGCCATTGAATGACACGTCCAAGTGTTTCCTATTGGTTAATAACAACTAGGTCAAACAGGAAATCTATGAATGACGATGTTACACAGTTTCCTCAACTTGAGAACATCTTTGAACTTCAATGTGAACACTCGACTTTTGTAACACCCCACCTTTATACTCACACTACCAAAGAACATTACATACCAATACTGTTTTGTAACATGGAGAATAAAGCTTATTAAGGGATACCACATGTGAGTATTCCCTTGGGCTAAAACTGTTATATATTCTTACCTCACATAATACATCAAATATGCATACTAGATATCGGCATAAAGCAATAAATACGTTGGTTCCAAAATAGAAAATATATAATATAAATAGAGAACATAGAGCCTTAGAATGCAGCAAAACAAATAATATCATAACTTGTATATACATATATACATATATATATATATATATATCACAAAATAATACGAATTGTGTCTTCCCATAATGATATACAACACTATCCATATAAGTACATCACATGGTACACAAAATTTCACCATATGTCAATATCACTAAGCACAACATAACTAGCATTACTATCGTCCTATGCTCCATCACCAACTTGAGTCCCAATAGAGATAAATAATCACGGTAACACATCCTGTCAAAAACAATCTTAGAAACAAATAACACTCCTCGAGTCAAGCTAAAACTAGATGTGATTGTATTAGTGTGCAATGTAAGTACATAATAATAACATACGTACATAAATACAGGTAGTTGTCGCACACTTGAGTATAAAGGTGATTCGACAATAATCCAAGTAAAATTAAATATTCAACCATATCCATAATCATAACAAGAACATCCTACCCATGCATGCCTCAATCATATCACAACATAATTTTTTTTTTTCATGGTATATGTATAATGTGGATATGATTATATTTTTCCAACAATATACATTTATTTTTCCAAAATCTTTTTTTTAAAACCTCTTATTTAATTCAAGGAACTTCGCATTCCAAATCTTCTTTCAATTTCAAACCTGCTAAATTCCTTTAAAAATAATTCATACATTTTCAACGTCCTCTTCAATAATTTTTAAACTTCAATTCCTACTTATATTATTTCCAATCCAACATATTACTGAAACTCCCATTTTCAAAACAATTCAAGTACTAAATTTTTATAAATATTTTCAAATTTGTTTCTCTTTATATAAAATAATCATATACTAAAAGCGTTATTTCAAAAATTTGTACTAAATGAAACGTAACAATAAACATCCATTAATATTGGTTTCACGCAATATATAAATCATATTCAAACTTTTTCGCTTGTTCCAAAATTATTATATAAAACTTCACATCTTTTCGATTTCCATAAAAATAAACTTATCGCTTTTCGAATAAAAATCTTATATCCATTATATAAAATTCCTTTAAAATATCTTTATAATTGTAGATAAACAAAATATCTATTCATTAATCAACTTATAAATCTAATAGAATAATTTTTATTACTAAAAAGTATTAGTTTTTTCATAAATCCTAAAAATAATCGCTTTACACACACACGCACATAAAACTTTTTTATATAACGAAATTTGTAATAACCCAACTTTCTACGTCATATAAATAAATAAATTTAATTTGAATAAAGTGTTCAACTTCAATTTTTGATAATTATTATCTTGAAAATAATTTTTTTCATAATTGAAGTCTATTTAATAAAGGATTTTGTTTTAATAAACCAAATTAATTGGTAAATTTCTTTTTGAAGATATATTTGTCTCGAATAAAATATTTACGGTGAATATAAAATATATTTTTGTATTTAAAGAATTTTTTATTGTTATAATAGATTAAAGAAAGTTTACTTGATATTAATAAAATGAATAATAATCGTTAGTATAATTTATCAAACTATATTTTAAAACGTGCAGTGGATTAATTTGAATTGAAAATGCAATTGTAAGTAAATTATAGGAATTAAGATTTTGAATTTAAATTTCAAGCTAATTAATCGAAATCAAAATTATATAAACCATTTCTTTCCTCTTTATCATTCCACATTAATCATTCTAGAACCTCTTAAACCCAAGCCTAAGCCCCAGCCCCCAACTTTGCACACTAAATCCATGACGTGATAAACACATTTGGATCCCCATCCGTAAATCCCTTTACTCCCTAAATTTTCTCATAATCCCCTAAAATCAGAAATTGATTCATATAAAAAATAGAAAAGAAAAAAATAACGGTTGCGTTCGGATGAGGCTAGTGACGATAAGTCATCACTGGGGCAGGGACCGCGATGTGAAGTGTTCGGATATGGTGGTTGGTTCATGAATCATGATGTGGATGCGGAGGAAGTGATGAATCAAGCTTGCGTGTGGAGCTGGTAGAGATGGCTCGCATGTGAAGTGGAGCGACGTCAAAATGAAGGCGGCTATGAAGGTGATCGTCAATGGTTGAAGGCATAAGTGAGTGATAGTGAGACGATGATGGAGTTAATGCATGAGTGATAGTGAGGGGATGAGGTGCGATCTAGGCATATGTAATTTCCTACATCACCTAATATGGAATGGAAGATGACTATATAACCAACTAGGCATCCTTCCTTTACAAGCTAGTTTTTAGGGGCGAGTTCTACCTAGTTTGGTTCATAACAAATGGTACCAAAGCCAAACACCACGATAGAAAAAGTTCAAAACTCATTGGTGATATGTATGGGCATGGACGACATGTATGAGTATAACGTCACTCTATTGAAAATTAACAATGTATGGGTAGTGCCAGTGCAATAGAGCGCCGACGTGGGCGTCGAACTTTGGATGCATGGTGGTGTGTAATGTCACAAATCGCCTAATATGATATGTGCGATGACTATAAAACCAACTAGGCACCCTCCCCTTACAAGCTAGCTTTTGGGGGTGAGTTTTACCTAGTTTGGTTCGTAACAGCATGGCAGGTTATACATTGTGCGAAAATGGCTGAAGGCATGAAATTGATGTGCAATGAGATAGTGGTTGAGTTTGCATTGAGTTGTGAGGAAGGTTAGGCTATGGATAATGGAAGTAGGGCAGAGTTGATGCTGTGATGCTTGGTAGTTGGAAATAGGACAAGCGACGCATCATTTCTTTGAGCTAGAGACAGAAAAGGATGAAGGAATTTGCGTGAATTTTGATGAGTTTTCTATGCTCATAACTATGTCACCATAACACTTATATTAGATATTTATTCCTTATACTATTTTAATTGTTTAATGGAATTGATTGATTTGATTCATTATTTGGGATTGTTTGTTGTTTAGATTGTTGGGTATATAGGTATTGGATGTTGGCTGATTGTGTTGCTGCGAAATGTCGATTTACAAATGGAGCATTGTTCAATTGCATTCAAAATTGCGTAAATTATTTATATTATGTATATTGTATGGATGGATGAAATTTAATGGAATTCGACTCCGCCACACGATAGAATTCATATTGATGAAATGATTTTGAAAGATTTTGCTCCTTAATTCATATTTTAAGATGTTTGATTGATTTTCTGGTTTTAATTTTTTTTTAAAACTTCGATAAATTATTTATGATAATTTGAAATTAAATTGAATTGTATTTATAAATAAATAAAATTGGTTAGTAAATAAAATGATTTGCTTGGAAATTATTTTGGATACCAAAAGTTGTTTTGAAAATGGAAAATATTTTATCCCTAATTGTTAGGGCATAAAGTGGAGATTTTGAAATATATTCTATAGTTTGAAATAATTATAATTTATTTTCTGATTTATAAATTTATTATAAAGTATTTATTTTTTTTATAAATGATTCACAATTAAATAGTGAGTTTCTAGTTATTATTTCTATTTGTTTGAATAATTTAATTTATTTACTTTTCTAATCATTCCTCTTTTGTATATTGAATTGGGTTGTACGAGTGATTCACCATTGATATGATTTTGCTTGGCGAATTTGATATGATACGGTGATGACACCTTTATATTTGATTTGTGAAATTTTATTTCTATGTAACGAGAAATTTGAATAAATGAATTAGTGGACCATCTGGTGTGGGACTTTCGGCAACACTTTTCCAATTATTCATCAGACTTGTCATATAGAAATATATTGTGTGGATCGAGTGTAGTTTATGAGCCTTGAATAATTATCCAAATAACATGTGGTGGTATGGAACACCGTTATGTTATTTGTTTGATTATCATTATAAGTAAGTGTGACACGAATGGGGATTACACTCATGTGAATATGTGATCAATGTAGCTTATAACCATGTGTTGGCCTGTAGACTGAGCCATTTGTTGGCTAGGATTAGAGCTTTAGTAGTTTATAGTCATGTGTTGACTTACATATATAAGGTCGTGTGTCAGCTTATGTCTAGAACTATATGTTGATATAGTTAAGAGTACCATATGTCTCCACTTTTTTCCAACTCCCTTTATGGTTTGGGAGTAAACCAGATTGGCCAGTGTCCACCCAAGTGGCCTGATCATGAGGTCGTACCCTAGATCCCGACATCGTTGTTTTTATGATATTCGATGCATATCACATGATTGGTAGTTGGTAGCCCCTTGTGTTGCATAGGCCATCAATTTGTTACCATATGGGAAAGTGTTGTGTCCAAGACTACCCGTGGATGAGCTATAGGTGGATGTGGATCAGGATGTCCGTTGAGGTAATTGAAGACTGTAGGAACAGATGGCTATTAGCGGGAGGCGAGTAGACCTTGTTTCTGGTGCATGCTATGTGCTATCAGTCTCCCTTTCTACTTTGGGGTTATTTGTGTGTTGTGGATTGACATATATTATTTACTATCCAATGAGTTGGCTATTCTAGAGACTATGTGTCTAACGTGTAGTCGGTCGTAGTTATATCCATACTCTTGATATTTTGAGATTTTAACGATAACCTTTTCTTATCGATTGTGATAGATTATGTTTATGGATTGTATACTATTGGATATTATTTGGATGATTTGGTGGGCTATCTCACATTATCTAGCGATTTTATGGTTTTATGATATTAGGGCATTGCTTTGTGCTAGCCTGATTCACTAGATTCCATTTTCTATGATGATGATTTATGGTATGGATGATTAACCCATTGGATATATTTTTCTCGATTTCTTTTGAATTGTTTATACGAGCGATGACACTTTACGCATGGTTTTGGTGATATTTATATTATGAGATATTTCGATGATCTTTTAAGTTGTAATTGTAAACCATGTATACATCAACCTTTTAATATTTATACGTATATACATTATATTGTGATCATCAACATGAGTTGTTATACTGTGTTATCACATTATTATCGCACTATATACTGTTTCACCTATATTTAATAACCCTATGATTTAGACATAATCTGACCCATGTGTTATTTATATAATACTTGGGTCGGTCCAAAACATTTTAGGTTCAGGGGACAACATGACCGGTTTTGTGGATGTTGGCATAGGAGGAGGCTAGGTTATTATTACATACTGCCTTTGTATATCCATGAGATGTATTTTAATTCACGCATTGGATGTTTTGATGTAAGTATATATTTGTTGTATAAATGGGATCTATGTATATCATTACTATTATATATCATCGTTTGCATTTGACTTTGTGTTCTCTTTGATTTTTATTATATATTGTGTATTGTTCTGTCATGATGTAACACATCTTTAATTTTTATGCCGACACTATGTACGTATATGTGAGTTATTTATTCAATACTTAAATTTGTACTGGTGTCAACCTTTAGGAATATTCACGTGTGTGCCCCGTGTTGCTTTATTCTTTTATTTCTCAATAATATTACTTGGTAATACTCTTGAGTAGTATGGGCATAGAAGTGGGCATGTTAAAGAATTTCAAAATCATTTATTTCAAAAATATTGTACTTCAAGAAAACTATCATTTTAAAAATGTTTCCAAAACTATTTAACTAAGAATTTCCCTTATAATAAATTTCAAAACTAGTGTCCACCTATTATCAAAGCAACACGAGGACCTGCATACATCGTATATTCAACCAATTATGACCAAACTATAGTATCCAAACAAAGGGCCACAATTATCACAACAATGATTGAGAAATGACATTCCATTCAATAATTCACAACTACCCTCATCATATTCCATAATAAAATAGGGCAAGCAAAGAAAGATATATGTACTAAAACATAGACATATGGGTTAAGGAATAAATCACTGAATCGATGAATGGAAGGATAAATTTCAAAGCATCCATTGCCTCGTTTACCATTTCTGTTCTTCTCCACTACACTTCCCTTGTTATGCATCGTCCTCTATTAGCGCTAACCACTGATACAGCTCCTCCTTTACTGCTAAGCCTATAGTAGGCTGGCTACCTCATCGCTTGTTCCTCATCGCTATCAGCCTGCACCATGTACATCACCGTTATTTCATGGAAAAATCCTTGATGCTTGTCAATGTGAAAGTGCCTCCCCTTCACCACTTGCCTATGCAAATGTGTGTTTGCCCATCGCCAGCCACCACATCGTGGTTTCCCCCTTTCGTTGTCATGCTTGCCCTTTTTATTATCCTTTTGATTTTCATAACAACCATTCCTTTATAAAATTATAACTTCATCTTTTATTTTTATTTTCAAATCTATTACAATATTTTCAAAATAGAATACATAAATTCATAGCTAAAATATATATTTCTCATTGTAACTCCATGTTTGAAAATTTTACCATTTACATTTATATTACCATCATTATTATATAATATATATCTCTTCCTTAATTCATATTTACAACTTCAAAGGTTAATTAACTTGTTTTTTCCTTTATAAAATCACATTTTTCCAAATCCTCGTTAATTTTAAATAAAAACTTCTTCCTTTTTTCTTTTGATGTCACATTTTTCAAATACATAACATTCACTTTATATATAATAATCCATAAAGTTACTTATATTAAAAGTAAACAATACTGTCGTGCCATAAATTTTAGCTTTTCGTTCCTCCATTTGGATTATATATACTAACACTGCCTCATCATTAACCTTAACCTTCACACTAATACCCAATGACTACATACGTTGTTTAAATTATTTAAAGTTAGAAAAATAAATTTTCCTTTTGTAGTATAACATATATTACTTCACAAAAAATTGACTTCTAGGTAAATCATTACTTACATCATTTCTAAAATATTATGTCAGTTTTGTCTCGATTAAGCATTTAGAAACTCCTATCGAATACGTTAGTTACTTGAATCAATCAGAATTCATAAACCACTAAACAAACCAATTAATATAGAATGAACCATTAATTTTTTCAATCATTTTGAAAAAATGATATTCGTGGTTTATCCAAATTGTATGCTTACTTACAAGAAAATATTTATTTTTGATTTATATATATATATATATATATATATATATATATATATATATATATATATATATGTCTATAAACCATTAGCAACAAAATAGTGTGACATGCTTCCTTCATCTTTTCGCAAAATCAAGCAAACATTCAGTTAATTACACACACATACATATATATAAATTCGATTCTCCATTTACTTATATATAATATATTTTACTATTATTATTTTCTTGAACAGATTCATTTATCCAACAGTGGTTCATTTTGGAGAAACCTTTGGCTTCCATTAACATTTGGCTTCATAAAAGTTTAAGTAGGTTCATAATTTCAAATGATAGCTCCTACTCAATTCCTCCAACTCTAAACAAAGCCTAAATAAAAACACGCATTAATACAATAAAAAAGACATCAATCAAACAAGCAAACTAATGCCTTCAATAGATATCTACCAGCTTCCACTACGCAACTCTAGCCATTTTTGAATCCTTCAATCCAAACCTACTTCATTGCTATTTAGAGTTGTGTAGTATTCATCAGACGAGATTAAGATTAGAATCTCTTACATCTTCCTTAACCGAATCACGTCATCGTTGTTCAAGCCACACATAGGTTTATTCAACGTCACCATTGCTGTTACTACTCGTATGGCAAACAACTCCTTACTTCACTATCTTCATCAACCACTTTCATCTCACATAGGGACAAATATTCAAACGAGTTAGAAGTAGATACATTACATAATATGAAAATAACAAATATGTCCCTTAATGATTACACTAGTAATAATCGTATAATCCTAGTATCATTTTAATATAGGGTAACTACCATAAACCCAAGGAGACAAGAGACTTTAAGACTCATTTAAGGTCAAGTGTCGTACCTCATATATTTTACATTATCTTAAACCTTCTCTAATACCAAGTATAAAATCCCACCTCTATACCCATACTATCATATAATATTTTATAGTACTATTGCTAGTAATACGGAGAACAAGGTTTGTTATCGGAGACCACACATGAATATTCCCTCAGATTGACATCGGTTTGTACACTTACTCATATAGTACGTCAAATATACGTACTCAGTACTAACGCAATGTAATTAAACACATGGTTTCCATAACAAAATAATACCTAATATAAACAAAGAGCACATATCCTCAATACGCAGTAAAATATACAATATCATAACACACAGATGTGTGTGTGTGTGTGTATAACAAAATAATACAAATTATGTCTTTCTATAATGATATACAACACTACCCATATAAGTTCATATTAAACACATGAGATCATTGTATATCAATGTCACTAAGTACAAAATAACCAGCATCACTATCATCCTCTGCTACATCACCCACCTGAGTATCAAGATAGATAAACAATCACAGTAGCACTTCTTATCAGAAACAATTTTAGGTTGACCAGAGGTTGTTAAACAAATAACACATCCAGGGTTAGGCTATATGTAGATGTAAGTGTATTAGTGTGCAATGCAATAACACGATGATAACATATGTTAATAAATATAGGTAATTGTCTTACACTCGATAACTAACCATCTTATATCTTAAGCACACAATGTCATAACTCCCTGTTATATGTCTTTAGTTATGTGATTCACAATCACAAATCCACTCAACTGTGATCCACTTCAAATCACAATTATTTACTGTAACATTTATTATTAAGCGAACGCCTTTTTGTATTTGATAGAGAAGTATTTATGTATAAGTAACTAGCACACCCTAGTGATTTTCTCTCTACCAGAAGCTGAGTCGACACCACGTGATACCACCTTGGTGAGAAAACACCCTCGACTTAAAAGTTGTAGGTAACCCTACACGATCTATTTACTGCACTATACACCACTACAGTCCTCACTGGCAGTCTTCACTATCAATCGGTCACATCTTATTTCCCTATCTTCACTTGTTGTCCTCATATAGTAGGTCATCCGACCATTGACAATGAGGCCAAATTGCCACAACACGGGGCACTACCTATGGTAAAAGTAGCTAGATGGGTATCTAGCTTATTTGGTGTATCACATCGCTCTGACCAAATTTTATTTATTCATTCTTCATGATCATATTTACGATGGTAACCCAAATAACTATCGTTTAACCCGGTGTCACTAAGGAGTTTCTTAACATTTTTATATTTAAATAAACATGAAATAACAAAGAACATCAAGCAAATAATTCACATAGCCTTAATACGTGATATATTTTATATCTTACATGGCATAAATCATAATATACATATGCAATATAAATGTTATTTGACAATAATCCGAGTACAATGGAATATTGAATGATATCCATAACTACAACAAGCACCACCTATCCACGCATAACACGATCATATTATAACGTATATTTATTATATTTTCATTATATGTATAAAAATAATATAGACATGATTCCCATGAATATATATTTATTTCTTCAAAATATTTTATTTTTAAAACTTGTTATTCAATTTCAAGGAACTCCACATTCCAAATATTTTTTCAATTTCAGAACCCGCTAAACTCCTATGAAAATAATTCATGCATTTTAAAATTTCGATTTAATAACTTTTAAAATTCAATTCCAAATTATATTATCTGCAATCCAAAATATTACTAAAGCTCTAATCGTTAATTTTAGAATATATGAAATCCTTATTAATTTTCAAACCCTTTTAACCCATCTTTGGAAAATGATTGTTAAATTATAATTCTCTTTTATAATCAAGTTTCAAAACTCCCCTTCTCAAATAATTCATGTGCTACACTTTTATAAATATTTCCAAATGCATTTATATATATTAAAAAAATCAAATACAAAATGAATTATTTCAAAAAAATTATACTTTATGAAACTTAATAATAAACTTCCATTTTGTGCAGTTAAAGCGCTCGGCAGATTCAATGCAACAGAGGTGGAAAATGTTATAGCGGGGATACAATGAGGATATAGTGGGATATAGAAGATGACTCTAAAATAGCATATAAAACACATACTTAATGTTATTACAAATATATAAATGGTAATTAAATGAAAAATTAACATTTAATTGAATTATGATTAATGCATAAATAATTTAAATAAAAACATGTTCAAATATATTATAAATAAACATAAAGTTCTTATATAACATAATTGAATTTAGCAGAATATTAGAGTATTTTCGTTTTTGAATATTCAATTAAATAAATTAATTTCATAATTTTTATAATATACAAATGTCATTTTTTAATTCGCTTCTTTTAGAAAATATATAGCAGAATGTAGTGGGAATAACGGGATATAGCGGAAATAGCGGGGCTTAAAGCGGAAAAGCTATACTTAGGGCTATATAAAAAAATTATAGCGGTAGAAATCTGCTATGAGATATAGCAGGGTTATAGCGGAGTAATAGTGGGGCATTAACTGCATATTCCATTAATATTGGTTCATGCGATAGATAAGTCATATTCAATCCTTTTTCTCTTTCCAAAAATATTATATAATAAAACTTCACTCCTTTTCGATTTCTATAAAAATAAACTTACCACTTTTGGACTAATAACCTTAAATCCATTATGCAAAAATCCTTTTAGCTATTTTATAATCATAGATAAATAAAATATCTATTTAACAGTCGACTTATAAATCTACTAAAATACTTTCTATTTGCAAAAAGAATTAGTTTCTTTTCATAAATCTTGAAAATATTCACTTAATACACACATATATATGCAAAAATAAACATATATAGTGTACATGTGTATATACATACATATATATACACATACACTTATACACACATACATACAAATGTACGTCTTCTCTTTATATAAAACTTTGTTACATAACCAAATTTCAAACTCACTTATTTCAAAAATAATATACTTCAAGCAAATTCTTATTTTATAAATATTCCCAAAATTATTTTTTGAGAAAATGAGTTTTCCTCTTTCTAAGGAAGAGAGCACTCATATACTTTTATTCTACACTCAAAAAATGGACTCCCACCAAGCTTGGCAGGTAACTTTTCCCTATAAACCCATACAACAATAATATAAATAAAAACCCACCCTAATCCTAATAATTAAAGCCTTTTTAATATACAATAATAAAAAACTAATGCCTAAATAGTTAAAATCCAAATAAAGTAAAATTGTAATAAAATAAACGATAATATAATGATATCTAAAAGAGCAACTCAACATTGCAGAAAAATGGTGATATCGGAACAATATACTTGACACATCAGCAAGATCAGAACATACCTAATCAACCATAAAAACCAACAATAGTAAAAATCCCAATATCAATTCAATAACACCATCTCATCAGGTTTCCCGAACTAAATACATAATTTTAAATTACAACATATAAAAAATATAACTAGTTACCTAAATATAATATAGCAACTGATTCACTGGCACATATATCGATTAAAATGTACTTAAAGTGTTATTATTGTTTGTACTTTTAAATACCACATTTTTCTTAACTAAATTGATGTGATATTTAACCTTTTTAAGATATTCTTTGGAACTAATATTGTATCTTTATTATAGCAAAGGTTTTTAATCCAATTAAAAGAAAACAAAGCAATTGTATATATCATAACTGTCATTGTATTTTTATTATTAAGAACTCTTTGATTCCTTTCCAACCATGTATACTAACATATTATAGTAAAAATAGTATCAATAAATAATCTACAGAATCTAGTATAACAAAACCTAAGCCTATTCCAAAAAAATTCAAAATTAGCATCATTATTAGTTATATTAAATAATATCGGTATGTTAGCCACATCCATTGGATATGCGCAAAAAACAAAAGGCAAATTTACTTACTATGAAATAGTGGTCGTATCAATAAATAAAGGCCTCTTCACTTATATATATTTATAGTCCTACTTTGATAGCATAGATCATTATCTATTTCCCAAAGAGGAAATTTTAAATTATTATGGTTAAGAACTATACTATGAAAAGAGAAATCAAAAGCAAGGATTTCAATGTATTTTATATTTGTTCGTTTATTGATCGCTGAAATATTTTTTTAGTACTTCAATGGAATTCAACCAAGTTACAAGGAAGATAGAAAATGCAATGAATTTGAAAAGGAAGTGAGATGTGGTAATATAGTGGAAATTTATGTTGTGCGATTACGTAAAGTACAAATATATCCTAATTTATTTAATTATTAGAGGTTAAAGGCACAGGGACAATAAAAGAAAAATTAATGATTACACATATAATATACATCAAATGGATCAAACCTAGTAAAGACACTCGGATGTTTAATTCAAAGCTATATGTATTGGATCGAATTTATTTATCTAATTGAAAAATCTATCTTACAACTTGCAATTGACGTGGATATGGTTGAGGTAAGAAAGTATAATGAAATATGTTGCTATGAAATGATGGGTTTTGCTTCTACTAAAGGAAAGAAAATGTCAAAATATAAATATTACCACATATTACATCTCATTACTTTGATCTGTAATTACTTTGAATCAATAATTCATAGAGAGTAGAATAATTAAAATTTCTTATCGGGCATAAATTAATCTTCCATGTCAACTTCAACATACTTTGTCAAGCCGGTTTCTAAAATTTTCTTTCATTATATAAAGAAATAATTTTGAAATCATGGATAAAATATACACAGAACATACATTTAAATCTTTACATGCAATGTAGATAAAGATCCAAATCATCCTTTTCCTCTGCCAATCGGTGTAGAGATTGCACCAATGATAAGTACAGAACTCATGGCCAACATGTTTCAAAACTCCAAAATTACTATTCATAAAATATGCATAATTCTGAAAATAGGAAAGAGAAGAACAACATATATTAACCACTGCAGATTATAGAGATGTGGTGACTTGAGCTTTGTTGTCCAATTTAATCAAATAAAACATCAAGTACAATAGATTGATTCACAGTTTCAATCCAAAGACGAAGTTAATGGTATAGTTATAAAAAGGATGAGAAATTTTATGCCAGAGGTGGAAGTTAATCAAGTACCTTAGTGCATGGAAGCATGAGGTTGTCAAGGATAACCTTATTCAAAGTGCAAATTTTACAGGGCATTTTATGTGATGACCCACCTTTTTGGACAATTCAAGTCGACAATAAACCATACATGTCTAACTCAAATCATTCAAAATGGCATAATATCAATGGGGTTTAATAGAAAAATAAGAGGAAAGAAGAAAAGTAAAACACAGAATCTCGTAGCAGAATGATAAAATATAATAATAAAAAAACAATTCATGATGCTGGTTTACAATACACATTTGATTTCAATATTTACAACATAATCAGAGTATAATCAACAAACATACCAAAATAATGAGCGGAATAATAATAGTAAATACAGTCTAGCAAAACTCCATCTTCATCTTTAGGGAATAATGTCTTCAAATTCTGAAATAATCAGGCTGAACCGAGTGTAAAAGATAAAATACGAGTCGAAAATAAAAGTTCTTATGTAAGTTAAATCAATCAAAAGTAAATATTAGTGTAATAGCTTCAGAGTTTTTTTTACATGATTTTCCATCTTCTATCAAGTGTAAAACATGAGTGCAATAACTTAAGAGATGTTACGGGATTTTCCATCTCCTAAGGATCCGTCAAACAAACTATATGTAGTAGAATGCGTTATATAATATATGTAGTGTCTATCAGTAAAGTAAGGTATTAAAATAGCTTTAGGGCTTTACATTAATCCACCTTAACATATTTTTAAGCATTGCCCTATAGTTTAGCTTAGTAGCATAACCAGTAGCATCGGTAGTCAAGGAGGCGTCATGATAAAACAACACTTAAGAAAAATCGTAGTGGTCGTGTATAAGGATAATCAAATGACAAGGCATGTAAGACAATGCGCAAGGTAGGATACTACCAATTTGAGTCGCCTGACTAGTGGTAACCCTTAACAGCCCACCGTGAACATCCAACCCATAATCAAATCAAGGTGCACTATAATGACCCGGAGATTATAATTATTTTTATAATGTAATTAACTGAATTTTCCTTAAAAATATAATAATTAAATTTAATGATGAAATTTGATATTTGGAATGCGTCTATTTTAACATAGCAAATGACATATTTTCATCTGAAAATATGGAGGTTAGTTATGCTATGTAATTTTCAATCACAATTTAAATCGGTTAATTTGATGGAAATAAAATATTGTCGAAATCTAAGTATTTTTATATAATAAAAATGTAAACCATCTTCTGATTGTGATGTCGTATTTCGTTTCGTCAAATTTGGACTACTATAGCCTCGTTTATCTTATTTTTGGCGAACTGGCTACAGTTTAGCAGCGAATATCAAGTTTTGATAGGACGGTCGTATCATTGATATTTGTATACCATTATGTTCGTCTCGTCATGCTGATCTCCATAGCATATCAATTTGTCAATTTCGGCATCCGATACGAGGCAAAATCTACAAAACGATTGATCATTCAGAAATCCATTTTGAACCTGTTGCTCTCCTTTTGTCCCTTCATATATCCACTAGATTATACCAACAGCCGTTGCCTTTTTTATCCCGAAAAATCAACTTTTGACTTTTGGTTATCCTAATATTTCGTTTTATTTTGGTTCGTTCATTTTTAACCGGTTCATTGCTTTTGATAGAAAAAAATAAATATATACAATAATTACATATGTTTGCTTGTATACTGCTGCTCTTTCTTCTTCTTTAGCCTTGAGAATGTTATTTGTCAAGACCCGATTCTTCGACTTTCGAAAATCGACATTAATACACCCACTGTATCAAATGCCGCCTAATCGAAGGCCGGAAAATTGAACCATGAGGGTTTAAGAAAGAAGAAAGAGGTAGAAGAAGAGAGAAAAAGTAAGAACAGCAAAACAATATCAGAATCTCACAATTCGCAGCGGAACAACATATAATAGGTAAATGAATATTCAATAATCAAAATAACTATACATTTTATACATTACATCACATTACATTACATTTCATCATCAGAGTGTACAACAAACAAACAGCGGAAAAGAAATACTATATACAATAGATAATATGCTACTCCATCCAGCTCGCCTACAGATATCTGTAGCAACACCTGAATCCAGAATGACTTGATAACCTAACTCTAGATTGCCCGTGTAGAAATTGGTGGGCACCCAGAGTTTAGGAAGAGAACAATAAACTCCAGGTCAGTCATGTGACTGGTGTGAGAACTAAAAACAGTTTATTCTTAAAAACAACCAAAGAAATATTTTTCTTTAAGTAAATTCGAAATGCTTTTGGAAAATGAAACTACCATAAGGCCTCCCGCCACACACACAATGCAAACGCAGACTTGGAGGAGATTTCTCCTTATGATAGTCAAAGATGCTTACTACGCAGAAATCAAATCATTTTTGATATTATTATTAGTGCATAGTGTAGAAAACAATTTCGAAAGTAGAATATAAATCTTAGCCAGCATAGGTACCATTATATTATGCCCGCTATAGCTACCTCCTGAGGAAGCAGGTTATACAACTAAAACCGTACAAGGCTCGTATTGTTTCTTTGGATTTCCAACAAATGGTCAGGCCAAGGAACTTCCCATTGCCACATGGAAACGCCTCTGGAATGACGTCCCGAGAACCTAACCGGATCTCTGCCAACACAAGGCCGGGTTACCCCTAACTGGGTAACTACTGACACGAATATGTCATTCCCCGATCGTAACTGATCTATATCCGAGGATCCCCGATTTCCAACAACCACAAAGTAATAAATTTGCAGTAACCACATAGCTTAAGTATCTGGGCTCCATACCATGATACCACCTCTATCCAGAAGGAATGACATACACTAAAGGGGCGCTACCCCCTAATAACCTTGCTGCATCTTTCCTGTTTTGACCATTTCCGGGGTGTGAGGCTCGATGAAGTCTCGGCCACAAAGCCACGCTTTACAAAAGAAGTTCTTTGGGTCAACAAATGATCAAAGCAATGATCATCAAGATAGACGATCAAACAAATGATCCTATCACAAATGATCACTCAACGATCATTTCACAGCAACACTCAGCATATCACACTACCAAATTGGGAGTATATCACTAATGACCTTCAACTATATAACCTCTGAGCTCGTACGTCTCAGAGAAGGGTGTTAAGCTAAGAGAATAAATTCTCCGCCACCAACAGAACTATATTTGAAAGAAATCAGCTTTATATCTCAACTTGTAATGTCAGACATACAATCCATACAAGTCTCTTCCGGGATCGAACAGAACCAAAGGCACTTCCAAAGAAGTCCTTGCAATCCGGATATTCATTAATCACGTCCGGACTTCCCGTCACTATGGGTGATAAAACCTCTGTACCGGAGATCAGCCGATGTAGAGTAACTCGACGGTAATCCTTCCGTTTTCACAATTATCCGGTCTTCAACACCGGTCTTCAAATGCAAATTTATAACGACGTATCACTATTCGGAATGAGTTATACGACCCCATGGTCCTTTCCCGGTTAACCCGAATAGTGAGCGCTTATTTTAAAAATAAGTGTGGCATCCAATTCAAGCAATCACAACAAATACCCATTTAAAGGTAAATATTGATAGTCGGTTATTTAACTATCAATAAAGATGCGCCACATCATCAGATTCCAAATAATTTTCCAAATTATTTATTTTCCCAAAAATATCTTTACAAGATATAAAATTTCCACACTTCAAAAATAAAGAACGTTTATTTTTAAAACCAATTTCCTTTTTCATTTATAAATTCCATAGTGAATTTATATCTTCAAAATATCTATTGATCTACAGTTTCAATAGGTCTTAAATATTCAATTTCAATTTTTTTATCTTCAAAAAGATAATTTCTCAAAAACGTTCCATTTCATATTGGAAAAAACAATTCCATACTTATATTTAATAATAAGTATTTCACAAATCCATTTATTTCAAAAATTGGAAAATATTCAATATACTTAACCCATAGTTAAGTATATATTTCATTCGTTAAGAAAATCATTCTTTAATTCACATTTAATTGGGTCAAAACGAATGTTGCGTAAAACATCGTTACGATAACCCAAAAACACCAGTATAGGGATTCGAAATTAAATTAGATATATAAATCCCAATACTATACAAAATATTTTCTTTCGGAAATCATTTACTATAACAACAGTGTTATAGTCCATCATTTCCTTATTTTCTCGAAAACGTCTATTTCAACAATGAATGTTGAAATCTACGACTTCCTTTCCTTCTATTTCTCGAAAACGTCTATTTCAACAGTGAATGTTGAAATCTATGTTTTCGATACTTGATGCATCTTAAAACATCTTTAAATCGTTTTAAATTCTATTTAAAACATCCTTTTCCCAAAAGATATCCATTTTCTTTAATAATATATCCACTGTTCAAAATTGTGAATATAGCTCCTTTAATAAATTTTAATATTAAATTTATCAAATTAAATTTGATTTTCGAATTTATAAACAATGTTTATAAATTCCAACCCTATTTATAACTTTGATTTATAAATTTCCTTTATCAATCCAATTCAATTTATAAAATTCAATTTTATACCAAAAGTCCATATTATAAGTTAAGTACTTATAATTCATTCATTCATTTACCAAATCGTTCTTTTTAAGCTTCACAAATTCCAAATCTTATTCCTTATAAGATTCTTTTATATTCCATGACAATTTCAACTTATAAAAAAAATTCCTTTATTTACAATTTCTATAAATATCTCATTTAAATGCCCAAAATCCATTTTATAAGTTAATGACTCATGAATCTTTTATTTTCAATATCTATTCATTTTATCACTTTCACAATTTATAAATCTATAATTTTCAATGATCCATTTCATACTTCATTTTAACACATAATAAACTCGTTTATACTTCCAATATTTTTATTTATAAATATCAATTTATAAAATCTTTTATATTCATCCTTTATAATAATTTAGAAATCCAATTTAAATTATTATATAAATCTATTTATTTTTAAAAACTACCTTTGGTTCTATTTCACAAAAGTCTTAAATTCTATAACTTTAAAAATTAAAATTTTAATTTAATTAAAAATGAATCAACTCAAAATTTCAATAAAATATATACTTTGGAAAAATCAATTTCAAATCCTTTATAATTCAAAATCGTTAAAAATACTTTTAAAAAATGGATCCGATGATGCAACAGCATCCAATAGTCAATCATGGCACAAATATCATATATCAATATGATAATCAATAATCACACAATATCTATAATCATATAAATATTTATGAGGAATCCAGTTGGATCCCTCCAACCGGTTTTCCCTGCATCCATAGATATTAGCACAATACCCATTCCACTTCGAGGTGGAATATCGCGGTATATGGGATTTTATAATATTATCCGCTTAATAGGCGGCGCAATAGGGTCTCATCCACTATACATTGCGGAAAATCAATCAACTACAATATATACATATGCCAATATATATATATATATATATATATATATATATATATATATATATATATTGCTATATATAGATATATCCTACTATATCTAATATCACAATCAAGCAATCAATCAATCAATCAACAAATTTTAAATATAACTATTTAAAATTTTAAATAACCCTTTTGAGTGAGGAGTTCTCACCTTAGCTTTTATTTTGCAGTCCATTTCCATCTCGAATTGTTTTCTTCGAAGTTTTGACCTTGTAAAACATTTTTATACAACTGATTAATATTCGAAATAATCGAACAATTTATTTTTCATTTAATTAATTCGTTTAACAAATGATCTTTAATTCAATCAATTGCCATTAATAATTTTGTTTAACAAATTTTTTTTTAGTTTAAAACTAAATTCTCCTTTTAAAGAATTTAACAACCAATTTTTGTTTTTGATAGTTTTAATTATACAATGATTTTAATTTTAAAATTGAAATTTTAACTTTTAAACTAATAATGTTTTTCCTTTAATGAATTTATATTAACTAATTATTTTACTTTAAATTAATATCTTTATTTTAACTCAATTTCTTTTAATGATTAAATTTACAAAAGTTCAATTAAAACTAAATTTCCTTTAGTAAATTATTTTTTTAATGCCAATAATTAAATAAATCCTTATACACTTTTCACAATTCAATTTATATAACTCTCTAATGTAAATATTTAAAACTAATTTCTATACCATTTTCTATATTTTCCATTCAGAAATTTTAAATTAACCGATGATTTTTATTTTAAATCAATACTTTTAAATTTCAAACAAATTCCTTTTAAATAAATTCGATTAACTAAAAATTAATTTTAAAGCTAAATTTACTTTAACAGATTATATATATATTTATTTTTGCACTGTACATATTAAAATTTACTGAAATATATATTTATCTAAATTTTACTTCATCATCATTTTCATCTTCCTTTTACTGTAAACTAAATTTCATTTACACATAGACATTCGCATATATATATATTTACATTGGATTTGGAAAGAAAAAGAAATTAAAAATAAATTATACCTCACTGCTAATCGAGTCAACCCAGGCTCGCTCGAACCCTGTCTGCCGCCTCACGCGCCGCTCGAACATCCACCTTCGCAGGTTACACACCCTAGCCGCCGCACCCATGTCTCGACCCCCACGAATCGCGACCCACCCTTGCTCGAGGCCGCGAGCTCCCATCGCCTCTACTCGAGAAGCGTCGCTGCTACCAATCGCCGAGCGCCTCGTCGCTGCTTGAACGTGAGTGCCTCCCTATCGATCCCCGTAGCTCTCTATTTAATGTCGCGATGTGATTTTTTTTTTATGAGGAAGAGGGCTTCGCCCTTTTAATTTTCGTTTCAATTTAAGAATGGAGCAAAAGAAGAGGAGGGGGTTTGTGAATCTAATTTTAAGGGACGGTGATAATTTATCGAATCAAATTCGACTCCGCCATTCTTTTTTCTTTGTATTATTTTTTTTATTTTGCCGTGGATTGAAAAGAACGTGCTTTAACAGGGAGAAGAGATAACTAAGTCAACGAAATTCAGATGCTAGGGTGGTTTATTTCAGAGGATGTCGGCTGAAAGGAAAGGCAACGTGATTTTAGGCAAGAATTCAGGGATACTGTCGTTAATTAAATTTTAAATTTAAATTTAAACTTAATTTGTTTCGATACAAATTTTCAACGCGTTTATGTGTCGTATTCTCACACAACAACTCCGATTGATACGAAATTTGAAACCCGGTAATAATACAATATTACGGACCCAATGGAACAGGTTTCGTCGAATTCCGAGACTGTGACTCGAAAGGCTATTTTTCAAATTTCAATTTAAACGATATAAATTCAAAACTAAACAATTCACTTTCAAATTCAATTCTGAAGCTTCTATTATCTTCAATATTATCAATATAAATTTTATAAGCCTTTGAAATATTTTAAATCAGCTTAAAATTGAAGATTCAAATTTTTATTCACTTTCAATAGATCAAATTTTAGAAATTAATCGCCAAATTCAAAGTTATATTGAAAATTCAATCCAAACCATTATTCAAATATTTAAAATTAATTAAATATTTTCAAATTAAGTTGTTAAAAATCCTGGGTCGTTACATTATTCTTCCCTTCTTTCAAACGCCAAATGCGCTACCACCTCTGTCCTCTCCTCCATGACCCCGAATTTCTGCCACAGCCTCATAATGTCCATTTCTCCATGCTTTTCACCACCAAGCTTTTCCTCCTCCACATAACACGACCAATCTGACCACTCTGGCCCACTCCTCTCCGCCACTTTCGCAAATCAGCAACCCTTCTTACCTGTCGCATCCACCTTGCCGGCTACACTAGTAGCCGGCCTTTACATGCTCCGTCATCCAAGCCTCCGCCCTGCTTTACCATCGGCTTCCACCCAGATCCGCATCTCCTGCCTCAAAGCCTCTCGGTCATGTCTTCTCCATCGAACACCCACCATCGTTCCACCTTCACCATATATCAGCGAATAATATATATGTATATATATTACTATTATTAACGTGTAGCAGACCGCAACCATCATGACTTGATCACGTCCCTCCTCCAACCGAAACTCCACCCATCAGCCCACCTCACTTCCCTCCTTCCCTCGATTAACCATCACCAGCAACCCAGCATGAAGCTTTCGTTCACCACACGATAATCATGTTCACCACTGACACAACCACCAAGCGTCTAACACATCCGGACTCCTCTTTTATAAATTTATGTATATGAAGTGTTTCTCTTTTGCTGCATCTTTTGCTTTATAAGAAAAAGTATTATATATTTATTATAAAGTTTTGTCCGGTTGTTTCTATTCTTATATTTAAAGTAAGAAAAGGGGTATATATAGTACGTTATATGCTTGTATATTCGCTAGTATAAACATATGTTTGCCTATATAGGCGTTTAATACATATATATACATATACATACATACATGCATACATGTATATATATATATATATAGATTTCGATTTTAATATATATGTTTTAAATTTAATAATGATTTTAAAATATATATATTATAAAGATTATATTTTAAATACGTGTTTTAAATTTTAGATTTTTAAATATATTATGATGACCCGAATTTTCGCGTCCGAAAATCGACATCTATACTTCACCCGTATTCGAATGCAGTAAATTCAATGTTCAATACGATTCACTGGAGCTTATAACACATTAAGTACAACAACACAGCGGAAGAAATGAATAATATCATTGATATAAAACAGTTGATTACAACAATGATACAATGAATATCACATATCAAAGATACATAACAGCGAAAAGATACAACAACGGAAAAGATAACTCCAACATACTCTTCAAGAGATAATGAATCCATAAACCGCATCCCAAAACCAAATCTCCAAAACTCCAAATCGAAAGCTCGAACCACCATCAAGTTGGACTTAAGCAAGGTCAATCACCCAAAGACTGAAGGCTACCGAATCTACACCTTCTATTTGATTATCTGAAAATCCCAACTCTAGACTGCACGTGTGGAAAATTATGGGCACCCAGAGTTTAGGAAGGGAACAATAAACTCCGAGTCGATCACAGGACTGGTGTGAGCAAACAAAAACATTTTTAAACAAAAATAAACAATAAAAGAATTTATGATTGAAATCTGCAATGCTTTTTGGAAAATGAAACTACCATAAAGCCTCCCCATACACACACAATGCAAGTGCACAATTGGAGGAGATTTCTCCTTATGATAGTCAAACATGCTTGATACGCGAAATCCGTTTGATAGTATTATTAGTGCATAGTGCACAAAACATTTGCAAGTATAATATTAATCTTTGCCAGCATATGTACCATGTAGTATGCCTACTATAGCTATCATATTAGATGGTAGGTTCTACAACTAAAATCGTACAAGGCGTGTATTGGTGATTGGGTTTCCAACAAATGGTCAGGCTAAGGAACTTCCTATGCCAGATGGGTACGCCTCTGGAGGGACGCCTCGAGAACATAACCAGCTCTCTGCCAACACAAGGCCGGGTTATCCTTGCCCGGAAGTAACACCTACAAGTAGCCATCCCCGGTGTTATCGACCTTTATCTAAGGATCCTCAACCACAAAGCAACAACCACAAAGTAATAAATTTGCGGCAACCACATAGGTTAAATATCTGAGCTCAATACCATGATACCACCTTTTTCCAGAAGAAATGGACATACCCTAGTGGCGCGACCCCTAATAACCTTGTCACATCTTTCCTGTTTCGACCATTTTCGGGTTGTGAGGTCCTAAGAGGTCACATCCACAAAGCTACGCTTTTCACAAAATCCATGCTTCGATCAACACATGATCAGCGGCAATTCGTATGCCACATTACCAAATTGGGAATGTGTCACTAGTAATCATCAACAACATAACCTCTGAGCTCGTACGTCTTAGAGAAGGGTGTTAAGCAAATAAATTCCCCGCCACCAAATAGAAATATATTTGATAGAAACCAGCTTTACATCTCAAAGTGTAACGTCAGACACACATCCATATAAGTCTGTTCTGGGTTCGAACAGAACCGAAGGCACTTCAAAAGAAACCCTTGCAAATCCGGATAATCTCTAATCACGTTCGGACTACCAATCACAAAGGGTGATCAAATCTCTATACCGGGGACCAGTCGGTGCAGAGACATTAGACAGGTAATCCTTTTGCTTTCAAAAATATCTGGTCTTCACCACCAGTCTTCAAATGCTATCCATTTAGTCGTATCATTTATCCTGAATGGGTATATGACATAAAGTCCACTCCCGGCTAAATCGAATAATGATCGCTCAATTTTAAAAATATATGGATAATGGGATCTCAGTTAAGTCACAACTTATTACCTAAAAATCTTTCTTCAAATGGTTTAAACAAATTACCATTTTCAAGTCTTTTAACTAAAAGATTCACTTCACAAAGTTCACCAATCTTTCACAAAGATTTATTCATAGCCTTCAAAACTATTCGTGATTCGAATCTTTTATACCAAAGATGCACATTTAAGGTCGTCTTCAATTTGAAAACAAAGTTCACTAATCTTTCACAAAGATTCAATTATAGCTTTCAAAAACAATCCTTCAAATTTGAAACCCCTTTTTTAGCAAAACTGAAAATCCTTTCTTTCTTCGAAAGAAATTATCATTTGAAAACTAAGATTTTTCGTTTTGGGAAAATCCAATTACATTTGCTCAAGTTAAAGCCTTACAAGTATAAAACTTGGGTTGAATTTAAATTCTCAAAATAATACTTTTAAAATACTTTAAAGATGGTTTAAAAATCCATATTATATAACTTGTGTAAACCTTTCAAACCAAATTTCGAAAACAATTTCAAAACTTAAACAAGATATATTATATTCAAACTACATTTCTATTTCAAACTTTCTTTTCAAAAGCTTTTCATATTCAACCCAATTCCATCTCCAAAATCATTTGGATTCAAAATTCATTTTTTAAAAACCATTTCATAAAATAATACTTATTTCAAATATCTGTGACTTAAATGATTTCCTGGTGCAATCCATATTTGTGTGCATATGGTGTAGTCCAGGGGTTTTGCACAATAGTGCAACATCATCAATTATTGCAGATTCAAGCACAACAACATCATTAAGCGGTATAATCTATAACACTTATCTTCATTCACAGATTTAAAGAGAAATAATATTAATTCATCCCAGATAAAATAAATTACATTCACCATAGATAAATAAATTACATTCATCACAGCTCAAATCAAAACAGAGCATCACACATCAGGGATATTAAACAATTCAACATCCAATAGAATGCAAACATCCATAAGTAAGATCAATTAATTATCTGAATAATTTAAATAGATCAATTACTTATGAATAAATCACTAATCCTGGTTAAGTAATATCAATTAATTAAAAATCGTTATGATTAATTCTTCTTTAGTCATTTATTAATTAACTATTAATAATAAATTAGTTAACCTTAAATTATCAATTAATCAACCTTTATTCATTAAATAATTATCCTTTAATTAATTTACTATCCTTTAATTAATTATCGTTAATTAATTACATTAATTAATTAGCCCTTAATTAATTATCATTCCTTAATCACCTTCATTAATTAATTAACCTTAAGTTAATTACATAATTAATTATCCCTTAATTAAGTAATTATCTTTTAATTCCTAATTAATTAACTTTTAATCATTAGTTAATTCACCTTTAATCATAAATTAATTAATCTTTAATCATTAGGTAATTATTCTTAATTAATTATCCCTTAATTGCCTATATTAACAAATCATTAATTACGTAATTAAATTAAAAGATAACCCATTTTATCTTTATTAATCGCATTAATTATCCTTTAAACTTATTAAATCAATCTTATAATAATTTGACTTAGACTTTAAAGTTAATTAATAATTAAAACATCTTTTCTTAATTAACTTCATAATATTATTAAGTTTATTTAAAATAACTTTAAAATAAAGGTCATACATATATTTAACATTTTAAACTTAATTAATTTAAATTTTTATTTTAAAACCTTTGTCCAATTCCAAATTTCAGATAAAATGATTATTATACACAAGAACTAATTAAGAAATTTATTTAATCTTGATTTGTTTTAAAGTTTTAAAAATTGCTTTTATATAAAAATCTACAGACCCGAGCCAATTCTTATTTTACCCGAGCCTGACCCAGAGTTAACCCACATCCATATACTTCGAGTATTTTCATGAATTCCCCGAGTTTGCCCTCGAGTTACTCCTCGTCTTCCCTAATTTTAATCACAACAGCCACATATATGATCGCATGCACGTGCACCAGAGCTCCGACGAGCTCCAGTCGACCCCGCCGCCTTCCCAAGTCGACGACGGTCCCGTTGACGATCCTAGACACCCTATACCCTAAAAAACATCGAATTCGAATTTGAGCAAGTCGATGCCTATCTGGAACCAGAACCGATCAATACAAATGCCTCGACGCCAACGATCAGACCACCTGGAGCACTACCACTCTGACCAAAGCAACGTCATCAACCCACGAAGCTTTTCCCTTGGCTCTGGTACCACCCGATGCCACGACGATGTCGAAAACTTCTGGACAGCCTCCTCAACCCAATCAGTATTTTAAACCCTAAATCGTCGAACCCAGGCCGCGATGGCGATCTAAAATTCAAGCGAGCATTTTTCCGTTGACCCTTAGCCCACGTTCCTCCTCGTGCCACAACCACGTCGACCAACACCTCATCGTTCGCGCCAATTGACAAAAATGTAAATACTGATCAACTCACAAATTCACATGACTATCATAAAAATCATGAAACTATGATCAAAATTCATATTTTCCTAATTCGAATCGGCTACTAAAATCAAAACTTGAAACTGGAACGATCGATTTTTCTGATTTTAAAAGTTTTCACTATAAAAATATTTTTTCAAAATATTTATTGCATAATTTGACTTGGAACTATTTTCAAAATCAATGTGGCATTATTACTTACATTTTCCTTATAAAGATTATACTCTAAAATCGAATGTATGAATAGAAATGGATTTTTTTTGTTGCGGAACCAAAGCCTAGAATACAGAGATATGCATATACTTCAAACATGCATGCGTATTTTTCTTCTTTACCAAACAAACTATATTTTTTCATTCATATAAACAATTTTCTACCACATACTTCAAGTACAAATCAAAAGTATCAGGTTTAGATTTGTTCACCTGGATTTTGGAAGCAGAGAACAAAGCCCGTTGCATCTGAAAAAGAATTTTGAAAAATCTGGAATTGAAAAATTTCTTTGATTTTTGTTTTTTATTGACCGCCGAGTTAATCTGATATGCTTTTGAGTTGAACCTTGCATTTGATATAAGTTTGATTCCTGATAGCTTTCAGTTTGAATTAAATACATATCTTTGCCTGATCTGCTTTGCTATTTGAAAATTTGGAATTGCTTGATCCTACGTTTTGATTTCCAGGTTGATGTTTTGAGACTTTGATGTTGAGATGATTTTCAGTTCTATTTATTTCTCAGGTTTGTTTTTCAGAATTGATGAAGAAAAAGTGGAAGGATGAAAAATGAACAGCATATTTTCTTATTATTATTTTTCTTGTTTTTATAAAATTAATTTGCCATTTGTAAATCCATTTTACACTTGTTAATCACATGTTTCATATATTTTACATTTTTCATATATGACAAAATTGTGCTTAAACCCTTAATTTTAATTAATTTATAGATTTATGTTTTAACCCTTTGTTTAAATATGTTGCTTAATTTATAAACAACTATTTTATGTTAAACCCTTATCTAGTTATGTATTTACATATACGTTATATTTCCAAATCTTATACTAATACTTTCAAAAGATATGTTCATATTAAGGCTTTGCATATATACTAACTATATATATTATTTCAAGTATATAAAAGAAAGTAAAGTAATATCATTTTATAAATTTACAAACCAATTTTAAACATATATATATATATGCTTTCTTATTAATTTCCAAAAGATATGTATAATTTAATTTTTTTTATTAATTCTTATAATTAGAAAACAATTTCTATTAATTTCAAAATATAAAGTTTTAAATCCAATTTATTTTAAAATTACTTATCTTTAAATTTCTAATCCAAATTCTATTTATAATTAATTTGTATTTCTGGAAATTTTCAAATTAATTTACCAATAAATTCACAATTTAATTCAAAAATTAAATTAATTACCAATTTAAATTTAACTCAAACCGGGATCGTTACAGATTCCCCCTTAAGAAATTTCGTCCTCAAAATTTGCTAGACAGGGAGGCAACAAAAATCAGTTGAACACATCTAAGATATAGTTTACCAGATCGAACTGAAATTTGTATTCTGCATTTGGCTTACCAAATCATAATATCATCAATAATTATGAGAAGAAACTCATTCAATTTTCATGAAATATTTGGGTCATCAGTCTACGAAATATGTAGGGGCATCGGTTAGTTCGAAGGGATAACTAACCTTTCGTAGAATATATCTAGACCCAATAAAAAAACAATGGATACTCAATCCAAGTTGGAATATCCCAAATTATGCCCTAACTTGTCCCTCTTCGGACTTTGATCCTCGCAAGAAATTACAACAAAATTTCAAACTCTGGTTTTGACCGAAATCGTTTTACCAATACAAATTAATTTAACTTCATACTTAATTAACCAATTTATTTCAAATAGAATTAAAGTTAAAACGAACAGATGATAAGTAACTGATGAAGAGAACACGAAATAGGAATTGAGAACCTTTTCTACAACGGTTCGCAGGGCCATTACACTAAAGCTTCTCCATCGAGCTGCTACGAAGCCACCAAAGAATTGATATCGGATGATGATCAAAGGAGGTTAATAGAGAAAAGATTGTTCCTTGATGTTGTAGGGTATCGACCATTTGTAGTGGTACTCCCCTGTCCCCTACCCCGTCCCCTTCTTGCACTCATACTCACTATCAGTGGATAGTAAGAGAATTTACTAAGGCATACAGATGGATATCTTAGGGATATACTCATTCTAGGGCATTTATATCCCTATCTCTAATGAGGTACCTAACGTGTTATACTCCTGAACTAAAGTTCTTACTCAACCTTCAGCTCTGATACCAAATGTGACGACTCGGATTTTCGCGTTCGAAAATCAACATCCATACTTCACCCGTAATCGAATGTCGTAGATTCAACGTTCAATCCGATTCGCCGGAGCTTATAACATATTAAGTACAACAACACAGCGGAAGAAAAGAATAATATCATTGATATACAACAGTTGATTACAACAATGATACAATGAATATCACATATCAAAGATACATAACAGTGGAAAGATACGACAACGGAAAAGATAACTCGAACATATTCTTGAAGAATGAATGAATCCATAAACTGTATCCCAAAACCAAAGCTCCAAAACTCCAAATCAAAAGCTCGAACCACCAACAAGTTGGACTTAAGCAAGGTCAGTCATCCAAAGAGCGAAGGCTACCGAATCTACACCTACTATTTAATTATCTGAAAATCCCAACTCTAGACTGCGCGTGTGGAAAATTGTGGGCACCTAGAGTTTAGGAAGAGAACAATAAAATCTGGGACAGTCGTGGGACTGGTGTGAGAAAACGAAAATAGTTTTAAACAAAAACAAACAACAAAAGAACTTAGGATTGAAATCTGCAATGCTTTTTGGAAAATGAAACTACCATAAGGCCTCCCCGCACACACACAATGTAAGCGCACAATTGGAGGAGATTTCTCCTTATGATATTCAAACATGCTTGATACGCGAAAACCATTTGATATTATTATTAGTGCATAGTGCACAAAAATTTTGAAGTATAATATTAATCATAGCCAGCATACGTACCATTATAGTATGCCTACTATATCTACCATATTAGATGGCAGGTTCTACAACTAAAACCGTACAAGGCGTGTATTAGTGAATGGGTTTCCAACAAATGCTCAGGCTAAGGAACTTCCTATGCCACATGGGTACGCCTATGGAGGGATGCCCCGAGAACTTAACCATCTCCCTGCCAAAACAAGGCCGGGTTACCCATGCCCGGAAGTAACACCTACAAGTATGTAATCCCCGGTCGTTATCGACCATTATCCGAGGAGGATCCTCAACCAAAAAGTAATAAATTTGTAGCAACCACGTAGGTTAAACATCTGGGCTCCATATTATGATACCACCTTTTTCCAGAAGAAATTGACATACCCTAGGGGCACGACCCCTAATAACCTAGCCGCCTCTTTCCTGTTTCGACTATTTTCGAGTTGTGAGGTCCGACGAGGTCACGTCTACAAAGCTGCGCTTTTCACAAAAGCCATGCTTCGATCAACACATGATCAACAGCACTTCGTATGCCACATTACCAAATTGGAAATGTATCACTAGCAACCATCAACTACATAAACTCTGAGCTCATACGTCTTAGAGAATGGTGTTAAGCTAAGAGAATAAATTCTCCATCACCAAACATAAATGTATTTGATAGAAACCAGCTTTACATCTCAAAGTGTAACGTCAGACACATATCCATACAAGTATGTTCTGGGTTCGAATAGAACCGAAGGCACTTCAAAAGAAGCCCTTGCAAATCCGGATAATCCCTAATCACGTCCAGACTTCCCATCAAAAAGGGTGATCACACTACACCATGGATAGGATTTTGGCGCAACCTTAGGCGGGACATTTGATACGGCTATAAGCCGTATCAATATAATTTAAGACGGCCGTAAGACGTATTAACATTTGATACAGCTTATAGCCATATCAAAATCTATGCCTCTTTTCGTGGGAAAATTTTCCCCAAAACGCACACCCTGCCTCCTTTTTTTTATTTCCAGCTTTCATTTTTTTCCCGTGCTTATTTAGGGTTAAATCGCCATAGATCCTTCCACCTCGATCGATCGAACGTTGCTTTGACGTCGACCATCATAACCTTCCACGTCTTCTTGAATTCGATCACTGTTCTCAGGTAATTTTGTTACGAAATTGTTGCTTAATTCCGTTGTTTTTGTTATGAAATTGCGTGCTTAATTTTGACGAGTAATGTTATGATAATAGAAGGGATTGATATGTATAGTTTAGACTAAACCTCAATCTTAATGAATTACTATAGGTAACCTAAATTATGTCCTTCCTTTTTGGCTAATGTTGGTCTACTGATCGAAATGTTTGTCCTTTTTTAATAAAGAATCTACGATTATTATCTATGCTTGAACTAGGAAGTTATTTGGTTACCCGTACCTTGGTGGATTAGTGGGTTACCCGTACCTTGGTGGATTAGTGACATGTCAATTGAATTACTAATTTTATCAGTCTAATTTTCTGTTTAATTCTTATGTAATGTTGTTTGAAAATGTTTTATATTGCATGCTTAACCTTCTTTCTTGTTCCAATAATTGATGATTTACTAAACCTGGCCTAATTAAGAAATAATATAATTATGAATACAATTATAATTCTTGTTACTTCTTTTTATCTTCTTTTAGTTAGCTTCCAATTTGAAAATAGGCAGCCTTTGACAGAATTTATGTTTGATATAATTGATTCTTCATTTGCATTCTATAATGATTACTTATTATGCATGAAACAGATGTCGGAATAAAATTACGAGAAATATAGACACGAATATTTAAAATTCTAGAGGATTGTGCTATTAAGTATTCAAAGTGGATTGCAAATATTTCTTTGGTAGTGAAAAGATATCTTTTTAATGAATATTCACGAGAATAAATAAATCGATAGATAGGTAATTTTGGTATTAGTGAATATAATTTAGATAAATAGACAGGCTGTAAATACAAAAAGATGAGAAAAACATATTTATTAATGTCTCATTGTATTTCTGTCAATGCCTAATCGAGGTCAAAAAAACGAAACTTTTGTCTTTGGTAAAGAAAAACCACATAACTGGCCCTTTTCAAGGCATGGCAAGAGCTCCATGTACACAGAGTCTACTTGGTCTTTATTTTCTCTAGGCAAATTCTATTTGAACTCGTGAATTTGTTGAGTAACCCCATGTAATTTGGAAAAAATAAAGAAAACCAGTTTTTTTGCTGAGTAGCCCCATGTCTAATTAAAAAAAACCAATAATACCATGTCTAATACAATAGACAATCTTATGCTATTTTGTATTATTTTGATCTCCTTGCATAATTTACAGCTTGGTGCTAATGTTGTATATGGTTCTGACATTGTATATGGTTTTGAAATTGTTGTATAAGTGGATAAAAGTATTGTTAATGGCGCAAGCCAAGTATCAAGAGAGGGGTAATGCATAGGCATTACTCCGGTGCTACCAAATAGCGCCGTTGTAATGGCAAATTTTTTGGAAACAGTTTGGTGCTAATGTTGTATATTGCTCTGACATTGTTGTATAAGTGGATAAAATTGTTGTTAATGGCTCAAGCCAAGTATCAGGAGAGGGGTAATGCATAGACATTACTCCGGTGCTACAAAATGGCACCGTTGTAATGGCAAATTTTTTGGAAACAGTTTGGTGCTAATGTTTAAATTAAACCCTATATTTTGAGTTCCATTTATTGAAATTTAAATAGTCTATATATTTTAACTATTTAAAATTAATTAAATGTTTAAAATCATACTACAAAATTCCAGGTCGTACAGGAAAACAAAACGATCCTGAAAAAGGCATGCGTATAAATCTTACAAGGAAGTTAATTGTTTATTAAATTATATTGTTATTTACTAAAAAATTTATATTATGAACGATCAAGTAGCTTGAATCATGTAAAGTTACTAATTTAGAACATGAAGTTATATCTGTTTCCCCATAAAGCTTTTTCTAAAATAATGATGATATCAAGTTTAGATATGTCCTCACAATTTGATGATGGTGAATTATCATGTGGGTTAAATCATGTTCTAATTTGGAAAGGAAAGTTACAGGCTTATTTATTTTCTAGAAAAGATGCTTTTATGATAGTGATTTCAAATTTTGAAATACTTTCACAATTTGATAATAATAAATGATAGTTTACGTTAAATCTTATAGTTATCACTAAATTAGGAAAGGTTTATGAAATTACTTTTTTTTAGAAAAAGGAAATTTATGTGCTGTCCCTACATTATCTTGTTAATTTATTATACAATATGACAATTCAAATTCGGAAAATAACATTTTTGGAAACTTTAGGCAGTGGTGGAAATGGAATGAGGGGAAGAGGCAATTTTATCGTCAAAGGTAGTTAATGTGACAGGGAGGAAGATGGTAGCAAGGAAGTTGAATTGGGGATAGTGCTGGGAGTTGAATTCTTGGGTGACTGTGGTTAAGGACTGCATGTTTGAGGAGCAGGGTTGTGTTCGAATTTGTGAGGTTGTGTTTGGCAGTTTGAATGTATAGGAAGTGGCAGTGGATGTTGAGTGTTTGGTTGCAGTATAGTGGAGATTGGGTGGGCATGTTTTGCTGGTAGGGTGTTTGGTAGAAGTAATAGTGCAGTGTTGTGGGAGGGAATGAAAGATGAAATGTAGAAATAAAAAAATGTAAAGTAGTGAACTAGGAAATACAGAGAATGCAATGTAGCAATGGAAATGCATAAACAAAGAATGAAACTTAAATGCAAACGGATTTGAGTATTTGGTTCTTAATAAAACAACTCAAAAACTATAGTCCTCTCAACAGCAATTAACATTAACCATTAACACATCTATTAATCTTTGAAGCAAAATTCGAATTTAAAAAGTTAGAAATGAATTACTTTTAGCCCAATTTGACAGAGTAAGTCTTCTAAATTTTATTTTAATGTTTTATTTCACGATTATTTTATAACTACAAACTTTGGGGGTTAGTATTTACTATTTACTCTCACATTAGCTGAACTATCAAAGAGAACGTGCATGCAAAAAAATGGCCCAACCAATGGTAATCAGTTAATACAATTAATTTTCATCAATTATTTGCGTTCACGGTTCACTTATTGTTTCATTCACATAAACTCTAATAAGTATAATGAATGAACCTGAATAATATCTTAGGTTTCACCCTAAAATCTCGAACTGTAGAAATGAAATGGTTGTTGATATTGATGTTCACTTTAAATACATTGTGCTTGGGACGTCTTGAAAATAGAGGTTATATGGAATCTGTACATACAAGAATAGAGATATTTCGATGTACAAATGAATGGCAGATTGTCATAGTTTAAAAGCATAATGAGAATTAGAAAATGAATATGTGTTGTATATAGAAAAGAAGTAATTTACTATAGTAACATCTTTTCCATCCAAAAAAGAAAGAAAAAGAAAAGGCTACTTCAGATAATAAACGGAAATAAATAAGAATTGGTTTGTCAACATATGTACATAGTTACTACAATATGATAGCACTATCTTGTTATCATAAGAGGATCCAAATTCTTGAAGAAAATGGTAAGAATTTAGATTCAATAAGTAATTGGTTCCATTTTAGTTGAGGATAAAGAACTCATGGCAACAAAATTTCAAAGGCCGAACTATGTTGAACTGTATAGTTTGGACTTCTTAATAAACTAACTATGCCGAACTAGCAAAACGACAGTAGAAAAAAAAATAACTATTATATTTAACAAGAACAATATAATTTAGTAAAGTTAAATATGTAGAATTAATCTTACAACAAATTTCTCAATATAATTTCAAAAATATTCTTTTCGAGCAGTTGGAACGAGGACCCATTGAAGGGAAAGTCTCATGTTCTGTTAAATATGATATAGGAGGGCAGTATGTCTTTCAGCATAGACAAATAATGGATAAATGAATTAGATCTCAGATCTATATACTATATAGACGGGGTGTAGAAGTTCATTAGTTTTGTTGAAGAAAACGGTGGTAAGAAAGGATTGTGTTTATGCCCTTGCACCCGGTGCAAAAATATGAAGACGATCAAATTAGATGACATTCATTTTCATTTGCTTAGATGGGGTATTATCCAATCGTATATAGCGTGGTATTTTCATGGGGAAAAAAGGGCGGAGATGGAAAAACAGCAACGAGTTAGTCATGGCAGAACTACTACTGAGTCTGAACATATTAGGATGAAAGATCTGGTCAATGATGCAGATAGATTTCATCATTTTCAACCTACAAATTCGTTACCTGATCATGCTAATGTTGGAGAGTAGTCTACTGATTATCCATATTGGCAGGCCAATGAAAGTAAGAAGTATAAATCGCTTTTTGGTAGCGTAAAAGAGCGACTATGTCCTTCATGTTCAAAAGGGATTACAAAGCTATATGCCATTGTGAAACTGAATAGCTTGAAGACCCAATACAGCTTTTCAGATAATGGTATGACTGCACTTCTCGAACTAATAAAGGAGTTACTCCCCGAAGGTAACACGTTGCCGACAAAGTACTCCGACGTGAAGAAGATCATTAAGCAAGTTGGGATGAATTACAAAACTTATGATGCATGCATCAATGATTGCATATTGTACTGGAAAGATGATGCGAACAAAGTTTCTTGTACAAATTGCAATGAACCAAGATATATGACATCATTAAACGAAGAGAGAAAATGCACCAAAGTACCTCGAAAGACATTAAGACATTTTCCTTTAATTTCTAGATTGAAGAGACTGTATACTGTACCATGGATGACAGATGCGATGACCTGGCATGGTCGTGCCAAGTCTGATCCAACCGTAATGCGTCATCCATGTGACACTTCTCAATGGAAAGTCGCAGATTCATTTGATCAAACTTTTGCTGCCGAGCCACGAAATGTCACACTTGGAATAGCAACAGATGGTTTCTGTCCACATGCTTCTCTCTCTAACCCTTACAGTTGTTGGCCAGTAATTGTAGTACCATATAATCTTCCTCTGCTATGTGCATGAAAAGGGAGTTCTCAATGTTAACATTGTTGATTTCTAGGCCAAAACAACCAGGAAAGGATATTGATGTTTATTTACAACCGTTGATAGACGAGTTAAAGCAGTTATGGGAAGGAGTAGTTACATTTGACGCGTTCAATAAATCTGAGTTCACAATGAGAGCTAGGGTGATGTGGGCAATCCATGATCACCGTGCTTTTGGGAATTTATCGGGATGTACAACTCACAGTTACTTTGCATGTCCTGTTTGTGGGGAAAACACTTGTTCTTATTATCTTCCTGAAAGTAAGAAGATGTGTTACATGGGACTTCGAATGTTTCTTCCTAACGAACACAAGTTTCGATACGATAAGACAAATTTCAACAACGAACAAGAACTTCGTCGTCCTAAATGGCCATTGACTAGTTTTCAAGTTGAAAAGAAAGTAGCGAATATCAAAATGAAAGTTCGTAAACAAAAAGAAGAAATTGGTCGAAAACGGAAAAAGTCAACCAAAGAAGATGTTGAATATTTCTAGATGGTATAGGAGGTCTATCTTTTTTGATTTACCATATTGGAAAGCAAATTTGGTCCGACATAATATTGATGTAATGCACACGGAGAAGAATGTCACGGAGCATCTTATCAGCACCATTATGGACCATAAAGATAAGTCAAAAGATGGCATCAATGCACGCAAGGATTTGAAAATCATGGGTATAAAACAAAAGTTGTGGGTGATGGAAGATCCTGAAACAAATAAAACAATCATACCAAAGACAACTTTCGCTTTGAGCAAAGAAGAAAAGATACGGTTTTGCACCGTTTCGAAAAATCTGAAAGTGCCTAACAAATTTTCTTCTAACTTTC
The DNA here is from genome assembly GCA_030765085.1 of Allium cepa. Lineage (NCBI taxonomy): Eukaryota > Viridiplantae > Streptophyta > Magnoliopsida > Asparagales > Amaryllidaceae > Allium > Allium cepa. The sequence goes on from CM060931.1 coordinate 378,941,562, forward strand.
ACAACAATCTGAGCATCAATCCTCTTGAACTAAGAAATATGAAGTCACATGATTACCATGTCATAATGCAGCATTTGCTTCCGGTATTGCTTCAGCATTCTTATCCACAACATAAGGATCTACGAAATGATGTTCATCGTATTAGTTTATTCTTTAACCTTTTGTGTTCAAAGGTGATCAATAGGGAACATCTTTTAAAAGCAAAGTCTGGCTTAGTAGAAGCAATGTGTGTTTTTGAAAAACATTTTCCACCTGCATTTTTTGATATCAGTGTCCACCTTATGGTTCATTTAGCCGATGAAGCGTTGATTTGTGGCCGTGTCAGATATAGATGGATGTATCCATTTGAATGGTAAATTTCTAATTTCAGTTATGCACATCATTATTTCTTATAAATAGCTACCGTCTACAGTATATAATTGATCACATTTATAGGTTGATGAAAACATATAAAGGATATGTGCGCAACAAAAGATACATTGAAGGGTGTATTGCAGAAGGATATTGTAGGATCTAGATTAACCCTAGAGGGGGGGTGAATAGGGTTATAGCAAATTTTCTCGAACTAAACGCAAAAACAAATTACAGAGAAATAAATATGCTGAAAAGTAAATCACACAAAAAATTTACCCAGCTTCGGCAACCCGGCCTACTGCTGCATTCCTAGATTTCTATTAGAATTAAACAGTCTCCAGCTTACAAACACTCTAACAGACTCGCACACCCTGCTACCGCCTATAGAGTTTTGCAAACTCGCACACCCTGCTACCGCCTATAGAGTTTTGCAAACTCGCACACCCTGCTCACTGAACTAATTCTAACTAGACAATCTCACACTACCTACAACCTAGGTGGTGATTTACCAAGATTTGAAAGGTACAGATTTCAAAATAAAAATAAAAACAAAATAAATAAAAACATCCTTATATTTAAAATAAGGATTCTTAAACCCTAATCCCCTTTTACAAGGTCGGCCCTCTTATATTCTTTCACCCGATCCTCTTCTATTTTCTTTGACAAAAATGGCGACGTTGAATTCTTGGATTTCTTTGTCAAATTGGGGTTTTGATCGACACTCTTGATTGTCTCTGAAGAAGATATTGATCGTTCTCGACCTTCTCTTTGCTTGTGACTAGGGTTTATGAAGTTTTAGGGCTTCAGGAATTTTTCGATCTGATTTATCTCTGGTTGATGATCTTTGCTTCTCTGGCGATCGTCTGAGAAAATTTCTTGGTATGTTGTTCGTACTTTATGATTTCTCAATTGATTGCTTGAGTTCGATTTTCTGATCGCTTGCCTATGATGATGAACTTGGATGATGTATATTTATGAATTCATCACTTTCCTAATTCTCTATTGCCTGATATTTGTGACCTGATACACACGGTCTCGATTTTGAAACGTTCGATATACCTTGAGTCATACGGCAGAAACTTTCTTGTTTTGATTTGTTTGACTTTCCTATTTTCGGCAATTTCCATTTTTATACATACTTGATTTCGTGTATACCACTTCACGACTCTGCATTATTTTCAGCCATCACCATTTCTTTATATTGTTTCATGTGTGTTCAATATCACTAGATATTGTTGCTTCACCACTAAGCCTTAATATAGTTGATAATTTCTTCTGGCTTCACTGTGAACTTTAGTTTGTGTTCATGATTCATCCCTTCTATTTTCTTTGGGCTTCATTGACCTCAGCCATGTGTTCATGCTTCATTTTAACTTCGAACTAAACTTGGTTTTGCTTCATGATGTACTTGATTCTGCTGCTTTGTATAAGTTCTTGGTCATTGCTTTTGGTCTGCACTTGCATACTCTCAATTTTACATACTGGGTGGTATATTGTTTTGACCTGAACTTCAATTAATGTTTTCATTGTATAATCTGTAGCATGGCACTGCTTGCTTCCCGTCTTATTTCCATATTGAGGTTCACTGTTTAGTTGCATACACATATATGTTTTCATTGCAACCATATTTTGGTTTTGTGGTTGAAGTTGTAGCTACTGCACTTGTTATTGATACTGTTGACTTTGATCATCATGTAGCCTGGTCTGGTGCACCTTGTTTGCTGTGACATTGTGACACTATTGCATTGTTGTTGACACAGGGTTGCTCTGTGCTTTGACATTGTAGTCTTGGCCTTGAGTCTCTTTTCTTTGTTGGCACTGGTTGTTGTTGAGTTGATATACTTGTGGTGCTCTTGTAGTCGAGTCTGCATATGTGTATATTGTAGCAGCTTGGTCTGGCATTTGTATTCAGTCTGGACAATTGTTTTATCACTTGAGCTTTGATTGTTTACTCATTGTATAATGGTCTACATTGTTGCATGTATCAGTTTGATGTTCTGTTGCTCCCAGTTGATGTTCTGTTGCACTTGTGTTGCTCACCATGTTGCATGCATTGAGTAACTGATTTTGGTCGAGACTTGATTCTTTGATGTTGTTTATGTCTGCATCCATTACTGCAATACTCATTGTCACTGCTTCTTTTGTTGGTTGCTGTTCTTTGAATGCATCTGTGCATGTCACTATTGCATTACTACTGGAGTGTCACTTGAGTTGTAGCTTGAAGGCTTGGAGTCTTTGTGCTTCATGGACTTGGTTCGAATTTATTTGCATTATGCAGTTGGTCTTGATGTTTGGTCTGACCATCTTGCACTGATTTTCTGTTGCACTTTGATCTTGCATTTAGCTTATTGATGCATTCATGTCTGCTTTGTATCACTGCAAAATTCTTGCAGTCTTCATTTTTGCTGTTATGTTGATGGCAATCTTGTAAACTTGTATTTGCACTTGCTCTGCACTGTGTCTTGATTCAATTCATGTTGATTTTTGAAATTTCACTTGAGTTGAATCCAGTTTCAAAAACTCGGGTTTGACCTTGTGCTCGTGTCGTGATTTTAAACATATTGCATATGAGTTGAACCGGGCTTTTCATTTGGGTTTGACCTGTGCTCACCTGTCCCTGTAGCATTATCAAGTGTATATCGATGTGCACGACATTGTGGCATGTACAGTGATATACTGTGCATGTCACACTGTTCGTGTGTGATGAATTCAAATGTAAATGATGACGAACAACCCAAATAACTGAGGCAAATCATATTTTCAAAAATCATGTTTCATTTTATATTGCAAAAATATTTCTTTTTCAATTTTACTGCGTTAGTGAATATTTTTTCAGATTTCTCAAATGCTGGATTATAACTGAAATGAACTTGAAGATAAACTACGAGTGTGAGTGATATGTAGTGAGGCATTTATGTAAATTGAATTGTGATGTAATTACAATCAAAATTGTATATGTATAGTGAGAGCTTTAATTTGTACTATTCAAAATTGTAATAAATATTTGTTTGAATAAAATTTATGTTTGAATTCAAATTCTGTTAATTTATTTTATTCAACAAATATTTATTTAATCTATGAAAAATAAAATAGTACATTAACAAATACATTTAGAAGAATGTATATGTTTATTATCATCAAACAAAAATCATATAAGCGCATATTCAACAGATATATCGTACAAGAAGCTAGTCTTTACTACATGGAATATATGCCAAACGGAGGTGATGGCAATCATAAACATACCCGCGAAGCGTTTTTAGACGAGGACGATGAGTTTGCTGGTGAGATACCTCTGGATAATGGTAAAGACATAACGTTAACCCAAGTGCAGTTTGAACAGGTGCGTAAATGGGTCCTTAATAAGTACGATGGATTGGATGAATGGAAGAAGTAAGTTCACCAACTTGTTTGGAATTTTAATTTTTTAATTCAATTTATATTTACATTTTGATATGTGTTTTTCGTAGGAGGTATAACTCCTATGTGAAAAGTATTAGATTTCAACCTAGAGGTAGGGCTACCACCGTGGAAGTAGTTCAAAGTTTTAATCTATGGTTACGTAATGAGGCTTAACTTCGTCTTAGTATTTCATGTGTTTATAAGTGTGCAATACACCTTTGTGACCATGCTTTTTTACTTATTAAAATTTATGTAGCTGTTAAAGACCATCGATGTTGATCCAACTCTGTGGCGGTTAGTGCACGGGCCAAAGTTCATAACACGTAGTTATATGAAGTACCAAGTGAATGGATTTTCATTTTCCATGAAAAAGTATGAGGACCGTATGGTAACACAAAATAGCAGGTATGCATGAGAGCAATTACAAAATTTAGAGCGAGTGGCAAGGATAAAAATTATAAGGAAGCAGAAACAACGTATTACGGAGTCATTCAACAGATACTTGAGTTGGATTACACTGACTTCAAACAAATAGTTTTTTATTGTGATTGGGTAAAAGTCGAGGATAAGGTCAATGGTTGCAAAATAGATCTCATTTCAAACCTCATCATGGTAAATTTAGGGAAATTAAAGAACAAAAATAACGTGAATGATGAGCCATTTATTCTTGCATCAGAAGCGAGTCAAGTTTTCTACTCAAAAGATTTAAAAAATAATGGATGGTCTGTGGTCTTGCATACACCAAAACGGTTGACTACAAATGTGGATGACAATGAGTTCCCTACCGTCTATCAATCAGCTTTTGAAGACAATGAAAAATTAGAAGACCTTACCAAATCCATATGTTAACTTATTAGTATTCGTACATCGCATGATTGTGTGTCTGTATATTTTTAATTGCACGATTGTGTGTGTGTATGGTTTTGAATATTTTATACATTCCAATGCAATTCCAGGTAGGTCATAAAATCCACCATCTTCACATTCGTCATGTTAAGAGGCGAAGAAAGTCGATCAAAACTTACTTGGTATTCCGGTCCCAAATAACGCTGGAAAAATCGCTACTATGCTCGGTAAACTAGTAAGAGCTCATGTGCCGATATCATATATAAGTTGGAATAAAGTACCTGGAATATACGAGGACAATGTTTGGAACGAATTGGTGGTAAGTATCCTTATCTGTTTGACAACAACTATTTCATTTAGTAGCCTCATGGTTTCAACTCTTTGCACAACACATAATTTAATATATTTTTTGCAGAAAATTTATGAGCTCGATCTGCTTTCAAAGGAAATGTTTTTAAAGAGAATGGCCAAGGCTTTTAGGAGATATAAGAAAAACTTGAGAGTAGTTGATTATGACCCTTTCAACAATGACGAAGAACGATTGAAAAATTGCCCACCTACAGTTGCTCAAGGAGATTGGGCAGAGTTCGTAAATAATGAAGGAACGCCTGAAGCAAGCGGAAGAAGGGTGGTTGGCAAAAAGAACAGAGCATTGCTCAGTTATGCTCATCATGTAGGACGTAAAAGTCACGCTAAAATAGAACAAGAAATGGTAATTTATATTCATTTTCATTCAAATGATTTACACATTGTGATTGGATATTCATGTCGTTGAATCAACTTGTATTGCAGATTGTTGCTAGTCCATCAACAAATATCAGTCATCGTCAAGTATGGGAGAAGACACACAGGAAAAAAGATAGTAGCATATCAGATGCCACTTCTTCATACTTTGTAAGTTAAACAAATATTAACTTGCATATTCTTTAAAATTCCTTATTCATGTAAGTATTATCATATTACAGGATCAAATTGCGAAAGCGAAGGAAAAGATCGCTGATAGTGAAGAAGAAAAATTGACAGTGGATGAAGAAATCTTATCACAAGTGCTTCGTAAGGATGCAAGGGGTAGGAGCCGCGGTGTTGGGACAGTTATACCAAAGACTAAAGTTAAGGCTTGTGCCATTGCACATAAACGACTCCGACATGTTCATGACGAGCAGGATGAGTTGAAAATGAGGGTGGGAAGTTTGGAGGGTACGGTGGGAAATTTGTCTAGTCAAATGGAGGTTTTGATCAACATGGTGGGAAATATTGAATAGGGAATTCGTGCACCGGTCAATTATTCTGACGGAGGACGCGCCATACAATTCAATGCTCTTGAATTCATTGCTTCGCAGTTCCAGGATTCGACCAATGTTACGAACAATCAAAAATGTGAAATCCTCAACTCTGATTTAGAAGTAATAAGAACAGGTATTTTTAACATTTAAACATTTATGACATAATAAGTAGAAAACTGAAATAATAATAAATATTCCCTTTTATTGCAACAGGTACTATATGCCGAGATTCTACATTGTCCAACATCCATGGGAAATCTGTACCATCCACACATGAAAAAGTGGTGTTGGACAGTATACTACTACCAGATGAGAGAACCAGCAAAATGAATCATCAATTTGCAGAGACCTTTGCTGATGTTGGAGTGGGTGGATATGTGTGCCATCCGAAGTGTCTTATTCGATATCTCTAGATGATGGAGCAGGTATATTTTCTGTTTATGTGGTCAATATTTCAAGTGCCATTAAATTGATTTGAATTTAATTCCAATTCAAATTAATATATTTTAAGTTGCTAATATACCATAAAACATCTTTTTAGATAAATGAATTATAAAATTAAAAACATCTAGTGAGTTGAACAACGTTAGTTCATAAGAAACTACCATATTGTTTAAATCGTCGTATGCGTAATCGCATCAAAACAAGTAAAGTTTACAAACAAACATCTACCTTGGTGCTAGATAAGTGATTCATCATAAATTGGTTGTCCATTTTGGTTGCATAGAGTTGATATATTATTTCTACATTTTCTTTTTGACATTATGGCATAATAAAATCTAGAATTGCTATCACCCTCTGTTAGCCATTGGACTTTTGATTGCTGGAGATTGAAAATGTATTTCTCATGCATTCTTTTTTTAGTAAATTTCCAGTATGCAGAAGTACATCATAATCATATGCATCTTCAGAGTGACTATCAACAGCTAATAGTTTGTTATTGAATTGTTGCTCTAATGTAGTCAAATCTGCATCGTCTTTTGGTCTTGTTCCGTTCCATTCTTTTGAATTTTGCTTTATCCTTCTGAATTGTTGCTCTAAATTTGTTGGTGCTTTCTCTATAAAACACTTCCTTGACTACTTCATCTAATACCACATTTCAGTTTTAGTTTTGTGTGCATTCTTGTTTGCATTTTGTGCACCTCTGTTCTGTGTGCAACTTCTGTTCTTTTCTTTTAGTTTTTCTTTTTGTGTTCATCTATGTTGTTTTCATGTGTGCATCTGTTCTTCTTTTTGTCTCTTAAACCAAAAACAATCACCTAGTTTTTGGATTTGCATTTTGTATTTTGTTTTGCAGTTTCCTGCATAATTCGTTACCCCATTTGTTCACTCTTTTGTTCCTGCATTCTTGGTTAAAAAAATTGCATTGAATCATTACATTTTTCTTTTCTGTTAACGATTCTATTTTTCAGTTTGAGTTTGCATTTCCAATTCTCAGTTGCTCGTATTGATTGTTTTATTTTTACATTATATTTTGATATTTTTGTTGCACATTTTTGTTGCTCATACCAAAAATGTTGCAACTTTTATTCCTCTCTGATCTTGCTACTTTCATTTCATTAAAAAAAAGGGAAGTTTACACTGCATTCAAGCAAGATGCATTCATTCACATTCTCTTTATTCATAAACTGTCATTTTATTCACATTCTCTATTTCATTTCACTCCTTTTACATTCAATTGTTGTTTACGTCACCACAACAATACACCTTCCTCTTTCAACATTCCCTCCCCTTTCACCACCTACTACTTTTCACATTCTATCAACACTGCACCTTCCCATACACATTGTCCCTTCCCATACACCCAAACAGCTTCATACCCACTTCAATGTACATATATCCCACTGCCCTGTGCACATCAAATGTGCACATCAAAAAGGAAAGGAAAGAAAACAGCCTCGATCACCTACAAAGTCACCATCCTCTGTAGAACATCCCACTTCACTGCATCTTTCTCCAATCACCTGCATACCCCCACTGGCAGCATCCCACTGACAAAAGTTTTTTAGTCTTTAATTCTTTATGGTGTATTGAGTCTGTTGTTTGGGTATTTACTAGTTGCATGCAGATGCATTTTCTAAATCTGAGTTTTCACATAACCAAATGGAAAAAAATGTAGTTGCAATGAACCGTAATATAGATTTAACTCCTAAAACTAAAGATGTACTAATATTTTGTAATGCTTGTGTAGATGTTTTGGGCTGGTGGAGTTAGCTCTTTGGCTTTGCATTGTGCAGTGGCTACCGTAACAACACAGTATAACAGAGGCTTTTTGTGTATTTGTATTATGTAGTAATGTGATACATTTGTATTATTGTAGTGTATTTGGATCTTGGTACTGGAGCGATAGTGTTTTCTAGTATCCGCTACTGCGATATATTAATGTGCTAAATGCTAGTATGTAGTATTTTTTGTATTATGTAATGATATTGTTAAGTTATTACGCACTGCAATGCGGATTATTGAATCATTTGAATGTGAAATGTCTATAATATTATTTGTTTTGATGTCTCGGAATGGTTATTGATTATATATTGGATATGAATAGGTTTATAATATTATATATTGGATATGAATAGGTCTATAATATTATATATTGGATATTGATTATATATCTATATCTAATTGACTAATTAGATACGGCTTTTAGCCGTATCTAATTGGGTCATTAGACGCTGCCTATTTGTCAATTAGATACGGCTTGTAGCCGTATCAAAATATTAAGCTCGGCATATTTTGATACGGCTTTTAGCCATATCTAATAAGATTAGATACGGCTTTTAGCCGTATCAAAATATCGTTTATGCTGTAGTGTCAAATCTCTATAATGGGGACCAGTCGGTGCAGAGACATTCGATAGGTAATCCTTTCGCTTTTGAGAATATCTGGTATTCACCATCGGTCTTCTAATGCTGTCCATTTCATCGTACTATTTGTTTGGAATAGGTTATATGACATAAAGTCCTCTCCCGGCTAAACCGAATAATAAGCGCTCAATTTTAAAAAAATACGGATAATGGGTTCTCAGTTAAGTCACAACTTATTACCCAAAAATCTTTCTTCAAATGGTTTAAACAAATTACCATTTTAAAATCTTTTAACAAAAAGATTCACTTCACAAAGTTCACCAATCTTTCGCAAAGATTCATTCATAGCTTTCAAAACTATTCACGATTAGAATCTTTTATACAAAAGATTCATCGTTAAGGTCCTCTTCAATTTGAAATCAAAGTTCATTAATCTTTCACAAAGATTCAATTATAGCTTTAAAAAATCTTCCCCTTTCAAATTTGAAACCTATTTTTAGCAAAACTGGAATTCCTTTCATTCTTTGAAACCTATTATCATTTGAAAAATAAGAGTTTTCGTTTTGGAAAAATCCAATTACATTTTCTCAAGTTAAAGCCTTTCAAGTATAAAACTTGGGTTGAATTTAAATTCTCAAAATAACACTTCTAAAATACTTTAAAGATGGTTTAAAAATTCATATTATATAACTTGTATAAATCTTTCAAACCAAATTTCCAAAACAATTTCAAAACTTAAACGAGATATATTATATTCAAACTACATTTCTATTTCAAACTTTCTTTTCAAAAGCTTTTCATACTCAACCCAATTCCATCTCTAAAATTATTTGGATTCAAAATTTATTTTTTAAAAACCATTTCATAAAATAATACTAAATTCAAATATCTGTGACTTAACTGATTTCCTCGTGCAATCCATATTTGTATGTGTATTGTGTATTCCAGGGGTTTTACACAATAGTGCAACATCATCAATTATCACATATTCAAGCACAACAATATCGATAAGCAATATAATCTATAACGCTTATCTTCATTCATAGATTCGCAGATAAATAATATTAATTCATCATAGATAAAATAAATTACATTAATTACAGATAAATAAATTACATTAATCACAGCTCAAATCAAAACAGAGCATCAAACATCAGGAATATCAAGCAATTCAACATCCATAGAATCCAAACATCCATAAGTAAGATCATTAGTTATCTGATTAATTTAAAGCAGATTAATTACTTATGAATAAATCACTAATCCTGGTTAATTAATATCAATTAATTAAAACCCATTTTGATTAATTATTCTTTGATAATTTATTAATTAACCATTAATAATAAATTAATTAACCTTAAATTATTTTAATCAAACTTTAATCATTAAATGATTATCCTTTAACTAATTTATTATCCTTTAATTTATTATCCTTAATTAATTACATTAATTAATTAGCCCTTAATTAATTATCATTCCTTCATCACCTTCATTAATTAATTAACCTTAAGTTAATTATATAATTAATTGTCCCTTAATTAAGTAATTGTCTTTTAATCCCTAATTAATTAAGTTTTAATCATTAATTAATTCACCTTTAATCATAAATTAATTAATCTTTAATCATTCAGTAATTATTCTTAATTAATTATCCCTTAGTTGCTTATATTAGCAAATCATTAATTACTTAATTAAATTAAAAGATAACCCATTTTATCTTTATTAATGTAACGCCCCGAAAATTTTAGACTTTCGGAAATTCAACATCGATACTCACTTTATCGACTGCCGAGAATTCGAAGGTCAAAACCCGGAATGTTATGGGTTTTTAAAAAGAATTTAAGAAAAAGGAAGAAGAGATAGAAAATAGGGAGGAGAGAAGAAGATAGAAAATTTTAAAATAGAAGAAAAAGAAAAGAGAATAGAGAACATAGATAGAAAATAGGACGGAACAGAAAACAACAGAACAACAGAATCTCACAATTCGCAGCGGAACAACATATAATAATAAATGAATAATCTATAGACAAAGAACTATATCAGTTATTACATTTTATACATTTCATTTCATCATATCATCAGAGTATACAACAACAACAAACAGTGCAGCGGAAAAAGAAATACTATATAAGTAATATGCCATGCCATCCAGCTTGCCTCCAGCAACTCCAGAATATCCAGATAAACCTAACTCTTGACTTCCCGTGTGGAAATTGGTGGGCACCCAGAGTTTAGGAAGGAAAACAATAAACTCCGAGTCAGTCATGTGACTGGTGTGAGAACTCAAAACAGTTTATTTACTTTAAAATCAAAATAGAGGGATATTTTTAAAGTCAATTCGTAATGCTTTTAAAAATGAGACTACCATAAGACCTCCTGCCACACACACAATGCAAACGCAGACTTGGAGAAGATTTCTCCTTATGATAGTCAAAGATGCTTGATACGTATTAAAATCAAATCAATTTTGATATTATTATTAGTGCATAGTGTAGAAAAAAATTCATTTCGAAAGTAGAATATAAATCTTAGCCAGCATAGGTACCATTATATTATGCCTACTAATAGCTACCATATTAGATGGCAGGTTCTACAACTAAAACCGTACAAGTTTCGTATTGTTTCTTTGGATTTCCAACGAATGATCAGGCTAAGGAACTTCCCATTGCCACATGAGAATGCCTCTGGATGGACATCCCCGAGAACCAAACCGGATCTCTACTAACACAAGGCCGGGTTACCCCTAACTGAGTAACAACTGACCGAATATGCCATCCCCCGGTCCTTTGGGACCTTTATCACTGAGCGCTCGTAATCAATTCACACAATCTTAACAAAGTGTTTTCAACATGAGTAAGTATCTGGGCTCCATACCATGATACCACCCTTTTCCAGAAGGAAATGGACACATCCTAAAGGGTGCTACCCCTCATAACCTTGCTGCTTCTTTCCTGTTTTGACCATTCACGGGGTGTGAGGCTCGACGAAGTCACGTCCACAAAAACATACTTTATACAAAAGCCATGCTTTGGGTCAACAAATGATCAACACAATGATCACAAGGATAGACGATCAAATAAACGATCCTATCACAAATAATCAACACAATGATCATTTCAGCATCACTCAGCATGTCACATTACCAAATTGGGAATATATCGCTGATAACATTCAACTACATAACCTCTGAGCACGTACGTCTCAGAGAAGGGTGTTAAGCTAAAAGAATAAATTCTCCGCCACTAACAGAAATATATTTGAAAGAAATCTGCTTTATATCTCAATTTGTAACGTCAGACATACAATCCATACAAGTCTGTTCCGGGCTCGAACAAAACCGAAGGCACTTCTTACGAAGCCCTTGCAATCCGGGTATTCACAATCCCGATCGAATTTCCCATCACTTAAGGAATCTCTATACCAGGAGCTACCCAGTGCAGAGACAATCGATAGGTCATCCTATCGTTTTCACAAATACTCGGTCTTCAACACCGATCTTCAATGCAATTCACAACGACGTATCACATATTCGGAATGGGTTATACGACCCCATGGTCCTTTCCCGGTTGACCCGAATAGTGAGCGCTTATTCAAAAATAAGTGTAGCATTCACATTCAAACAAATCACATCAAATACCCATTCAAAGGGAAATATTGATAGTCGGTTATTGAACTATCACTGGATATGCACACATCACCAGATTCCAAATAATTTTCCAAATTATTTATTTTCCAAAAATATCTTCACTAGATATTAAATTTCAATACCTCAAAAATAAATCAACATTTATTTTTAAACAAATTCTTCTTTTCATTTATAAATTCCATAATGAATTTATATTTCAAAATATTCATGAATATACGATTTCAATTATCCATTTTCAATTTATCTTCAAAAAGATAAATTCTAATTATTCACTTCATATTGGAAAACAATTCCATACTTATTAAAAATAAGTAATTCACAAATCTTTTTATTTTCAACACTTAGAAAATATTCAATATACTTAAATCGAATTAAGTATATATTTCATTCTTTAAGGAAATCATTTACTTAAACATATTTATTTGGGCCAAAAACGAATGTTGCGTAAAACATCGTTACAACGTCCCAAAATCACTAGTATAGGGATTCGAAATTAAAATAGATATATAAATCCCAATACTATACAAAACATTTCCTTTCGGAAATCATTTACTATAACAACAGTGTTATAGTCCATCATCTCCTTTTATTTCTCGAAACGTCTATTTCAACAATAAATGTTGAAATCTATGGTTTCGAATCTCAACACATTTTAAAACATCGTTAGATCGTTTTAATTCAATTTCAAATATCACATTCAAAACATTTCCTTTAACATCTTATTCACTATTCAAAAACGTGAATATACTTCATTAACAATTTCATCCTTTTATTCATTTTATTTCAAAGGATTATTCACAGTTCAAAAACGTGAATATAATTCCATTAATAGGTTTCAACAATTTTCTTATCAAAATAAGTCATTTACGAATTTATAAAACAACGTTTATAAATTCCATTTCTATTTATTTATAAAAGCTTCTTTTTATAAATTCTTTTATTAACCTATTCCAGTTTATAACTCAATTATAAACTAACCGTTCATATTATAAGTTAAATACTTATAAAACGATTATTTTACAAAATCGTTCTTTTTAACTTCCCAAATTATAAATCTTATAACTTATAAGATTGTTTATTTATCCAAAATTCGTTCTTTCAATAACTTTATAAATTTTGGAAACCTACTGTTTATAAAATTTCATTTATAACTTCACTGTTTAAAATTCTATAAATTCCATTCATTTACAAAATTCATTTACACTTCATTCAAACACTTATAAAAACTCGTTTTATAATGTCCATATTCCAATTTATAAATATCCATTTATAAATATCTTAATATAATTCAATTTATATTATCCTTTTAAAACTTCTTTAATCTCCTTTATTATTTCACCATTTTTGATTCATAAAATAATTAAATTTCATAAATCCTATATTTAAACTTTTCACAATAATTCTAAAATATCTCGATTTAACTATTTTATAAAATCAATAGCATCATATTCTCAAAAATCAGTTTTTAACTGTATTTCACAAAAATCATAATTTTTATAACATTAAAAATTATAACGTTTATTTATTTAAAATGGATCAATTCCAAAATTATTTTATATTTTCAAAAATCACTTTATAATCATTTTAAAATCCCAAAATCTGGGTCCAATGATGCTACACACCAAATAGTCAATCACGACAACAACGATATCATATATCGATATGATAATCAATCAAATATCAAAATATCTGAAAATCAAATAAAAACTGTTGAGGAATCCAGTTGGATCCCTCCAACCTGTTTTCCTGCATCCAAAAACATTAGCACAATACCAATTTCGCTCCAGTACGAAATTATCGCGGTATATGTTCTTATTAAATATTATCCGCTTAATAACGGCGTAATAGGGTCTCATCCGCTAAACAAATAAATGCGGGAAATCAATCAACTGCAATATATACATATGCCAATATATATATATTGATATTATATATAATACCAATTTCACTGTTTATGAAATATTCGCGGTATATGTTTTTAATAAATAACATCCGCTTACTAACGGCGTATAATGTCTATTTTAACAATCAATATATAACAATCATCATTCAAACATGCATTCAAATATTTTAAATCTAACTATTTAAAATAAAATCGAAACTGATTCGATTGAGTGAGAAATTCTCACCTTGATTTTAATTCCGTTTTAGCGATTTATTTCGAATAAAATTAAACAGACGTTTAATTTTACCCAAAATTCTCACTAACTCCAAACGACTCCAAACAAACTCCATCGCGTAGTGCTCATCCACACGATTCCAACGCAACTGAGTTTGCATTTTTTCGACCTCGTATGAAAAAGTTATGAATTATTGAAGTTTGCACGTATTTTATATAAACAATTACAACATTTTTCTTTATATTTTTAACCTCAACAATTTCCAGCCACTAGATCATGAACCCCCTGCATCTCCACCGTCCCCCCTTTCTTCCCTCTCTCTCGTTCTCCTTACAGTAACTCACGCAACCCATTAGCAACTTAGGGTTTAATTTTTTCGATCACCACGAGCAACACGAACACGATCAAGGAGCTCCACACGAACGACCACCCTCCACTCCATGCTCGGCCTGAAGCCCGGCCAACTCGGCCTCCTCGTGATGCGCGCGCACGCATGAGAACAGCCCACGCACGCGGCCCTGTAGCTTCCTCCACACGACTCCATATTCGATCTCCACCGTTCACATCGAAGCTCTCATCACCCTCTACATCTTTCATGTTGAAAGTTTCGTCTAATTGCTGATGGATTGGAAGAAATCGAGGAGGGAATGAGATTGAATTCTGGCCATTCAATAGTTAGGGCCGGCTAGGGTTTGTTTTTATTTTTATTTTTGTTATTTTTGTGAAGGGGTAGGGCTATTTATAAGGAACGAGCGACACTATTCATCCCGGAAATTCCGAACTCCGATTTACACGCCGAAACTGACGTACCTAGGGTTTATCCCGCGTTCCGGACACAATGGAACAGGTTTCGAAAGCTAATTCGGACATCTGTGTGAGTTATGGCTATAAACGCTCAATTTAAATTAAACCGATTTAAATCGATTTCTAGGCGTTTTAATTTGTACCGGACAAACGGTAAATCCAATTGACTTGAAATTTGAAACCTTACAATAATATCACATTACGGATCTGATGAAACTGGTTTCGTCGAAATCTGAGACTTTTTGAAAAATGGCTATTTTGACTCGCCAAATTTAAATTAAAAACGATTCGATGCGTTTCGAGCTGCCACGCTCAAACGATAACTCCGATTGACACGAAAATTGAAATCCGGTAATAACTAACTATTACGGATCTAATGAAACTGGTTTCGTTCAATTCTGAGACTGTTCAAAAATTGACTATTTTACAGTCGATTATTAAATATTAAAATATTCAATTTTCACAAATTAACTTTTAATTCGATTTAAAAGTTCTAAAATATTGTTCTAACTCCCATATGATAAAATAAAATTTTACAAATCATTTTCAATCATATTTAACTCAATTTTCAATTATCTCCATAATTTAACGTATTAAATTATCGATTTAATTATCCAATTAAATCCAAAAATTCAAATAAAAATTTATTTGACTTATAAATTCACTTATAAATATTTAAAATTAATTAAATATTCATATTTTAATTTCTAAAAATTCTGGGTCGTTACAATTAATCACTTTAATTATCCTTTAAAATTATTAAATCAATCTTGTAAAAATTTAACTTGTACTTTAAAGTTAATTAACAATTAAAACATCTTTTCTTAATTAACTTCACAATATTATTAAGTTTATTTAAAATAACTTTTTAACATATATTTCAACATTTTAAACTTAATTAATTTTAACTTTTATTTTAAAACCTTTGCATAATTCCAAACTTTAGATAAAATGATTATTATACACAAAAGCCAATTAAGAAAATTATTTAAACTTGATTTGTTTTAAAGTTTTAAAAACTGTTTTTTCATATAAAAATCTACAGACCTGAGCCAATTTTTATTTTATCCAAGCCTGACCCCGAGTTAACCCACGTCCATTTTTGCTTCAAGTATTTTCACGAATTCCCTGAGTTTGCCCCCGAGTTACTCCTCGTCTTCCCCAAATTTAATCACAACAGGCACATATATGATCGCGTGCATGTGCATTAGAGCTCCGACGAGCTCCAGTCGACCCCACTGCCTTCCCCAAGTCGACGACGACCCCGTTGACCATCCTAAACACCCAGTACCTTAAAAACAACATCGAATTAAAATTTGAGCAAGTCGATGCCTATCTCGAACCAGACCCGATCAATACAAACGCCTCGACACCGATGATCAGACCACCTAGAACACTACCACTCTGACCAAAGCAACGTCATCGACCCATGAAGCTTTTTCCCTAGGTCTGGTACCACTTGATGCCACGACGATGTCGAAAACTTCTCGACAACCTCCTCAACCCAATCTGTATTTTAAACCCTAAATCGTCGAACCCAAGCCACGACGGCGATGTAAAATTCAAGTGAGCATTTTTCCGTTGACCCTTAGCACACGATCCTCCTCTAGCCACAACCATGTCCATCAATACCTCATCATTTGCCATGAATTGACAAAAATATAAATTCTGATCAACTCACAAATTCACATGAGTTGCTACCTTAAAAATCTTGAAATATGATCAAAATTCATATTTTCCTAATTCAAATCGGCTACTAAAATCAAAACTTGAAACTGGAACGATCGATTTTTCTAATTTTAAAAGTTTTCACTGTAATAATATTTATTGCGTAGTATGACTCGGAACTATTTTTATAATCAATGTGGCATTGTTACTTACATTTTCCTTTCGAAGATTATAACCTAAAATCGAATGTACGAAGAGAAATCAATTTTTTTTATTTGAGGAATTGGAGCCTGGAATATAAAGATATGCATATACTTCTGACATGTATGCATATATTTCTTATTTACCAAACAAACTATATTTCTTCATTCATATAAACAATTTTCTACCACATACTTCAAGTATAAATCAAAAGTATCAGGTTTATATTAGTAATTTTCTCACATGGATTTTGGAAGCAGAGAACAAAGCCTATTGAAACTGAAAAAGAATTCTGAAAATCTAGAATTGAAAACTTACTTTGATTTTTTTTATTGACTGCTGAGTTGATCTGATCTGCTTTTGAGTTGAACCTTGTATTTGATTTAAGTTTGAATCCAGATAGCTTTCAGTTTGAATTAAATACATATCTTTGCCCGATCTACTTTGCTATTTGAAAATCTGGAATTGCTTGATCCTGCTTTTTGATTTCCAGGTTGATGTTTTGAGACCTTGATGTTGAGATGATTTTGAGTTCTATTTATTTCTCAGGTTTTTTTTCAGAAATGATGAAGAAAAAGTAGAAGGATGAAAAATGAACAGCCAATTTTCTTATTATTACTTTTCTTGTTTTTACAAAACCAATTTTCCACTTGTAAATCCATTTTACACTTGTTAATCTCATGCTTCATATATTTTACATTTGTCATATATGACGAAATTGTGCTTAAACCCTTGATTTTAATTAATTTATAGATTTATGTTTTAACCCTTTGTTTAAATATGTTGCTTAATTTATAAACAACTATTTTATGTTAAACCCTTGTCTAGTTTTATATTTACATATACATTATATTTTCAAATCTTATACTTATACTTTCAAAAGATATTTTCATATTAAGGCTTTACATATATACTAATTATATTATTTTTTCAAGTATATAAAGGAATGTATTTTAAATCTTCTGACTAAATCTCATTTTATAAATTTACAAACCAATTATAAACATATATATGCTTTCTTATTAATTTCCAAATGATATGTATAATTTAATTTTTTTTATTAATTCTTATAATTAGAAAACAAATTTCTATTTATTTCAAAATATAAAGTTTTAAATCCAGTTTATTTTAAAAATACTTATCTTTGAATTTCTAATCCAAATTCTATCTATAATCAATTATATAGATATATATTTTTATTCTAGAAATTTTCAAATTAATTTACCAATAAATTCACAATTTAATTCAAAAATTAAATTAATTACCAATTTAAATTTAACTCAAAACTGGGATCATTACATATATATATATATATATATATATATATATATATATATATATATATATATCTGTGTGTGTGTGTGTGTTTGTTTCATCGGATCCATCGAGTTTAAGATCCTGCTAGCTTCGCTTTGCTTTGCTTTGCTTTGGATTTGTTGTAGAGTTTGAGATTCAAAATTCTTAGCCTGTCGTGTAACCTAATTTCTCTAGCCTCGAAAGGAGAGAAATCACTCATGAATAAAATTATTATACTTAGTTAATTTAATTCACATGAAATGACGATTGAAATATGTTATTAAATTTGAATTTTTAGTTATTTAATTGTCAAATATGATATGCCATTATCTGTAATTATTCACCAATGACATATGACACCATAACATTTTGTATATATGATAATTTATATGTTATTGATGATATATACATGTTGTTGATATGTCATATTATTATTATATTTTTTCTCACTCTACAAGTTCCCTATTAGTTTAGAAATTCCCTATGGGTTGAAATGATACATACCCGTACGATTTTATAGATTAGAGGAAAATCGTTATGGGTTGAAATGATATACTCAAGCGATTTTTGTTGAATTTGAAATTTTAGGATTTATGAGTTGAAATGATATATATCCATAAATGTTAAATTTAAATTATTGATTGAAATGATAAATATCTGTATCACATGACTATATGAAAAAAATTATATAGGGACACCGTTTGTCCATTTTGTAAATGATTTCCGGAAGTTTGAAAGGAAAATATATGGGTTTTGAACAAATATTGATTTTAAAATATAATATAAATAATTTGAACAAATGTATAAAATTTAGATTTTAGATTATATGTTTTGAAAATTTTAAATTATAAGTTAATTTACAAAAATGTAAATTTAAAGATTTTACTTATATTTTTATTATTTTAAATGTATAAAATAAGATTTAATTTAGTTTGTATATAATATGTTTAAAATATTTATTTAAAATTTATATTAAAATTTTGAAGATAGATTTTGTAATAACATTAATAATAGAGGTTGAAAAGATAAATTAAAAATTGACTTGAAATTTAATTTGGTCAATAATTGAGCTTAAATGTATGTGAACTTATTGATTTTGAGATTTTAAAGGATATGATTTTATAACTTCATTTAATTAAAGGTGATTAAATGAATATTACAAATTTGAATAAAAATGAAATTGATTATTAAATTTAAATTTGCAATTTGATATTTTATTTAAATATTATAAAGAAATGATTAAGTGAATATCTTCAAATTTAAATAAAATTAAAGTTGAATTTTGAAATATAAATGAAATTTATCGAATTAACTTATTGTAAATTGTTGAATATTTAACTTTGAAACCTATTGAATGGAAAGTGGTTTAATTTAAAATCGATATAAATTGAAAATGGTTTATTGAGAATTTGAATTGAATTATAATTGATGAACTGAGATTGATTTAAATTGAAATTTTTGGAACTAAAATTGATTTGGATTAATTTGTGGAATTTGATGAAGTAATTCTAATTTGTAACTACTTTTGATAAAAACTCTTTTAAAATAAACTATTTTAATAATATAAACTATTTTCTAATATATAAACTATTTTAATATATGAACTATTTTTAATATATATACTATTTTAAATCTATAACCTATTTTAAATATAAACTATTTTTATTTATAACTGTTTCATATATATAAACTATTTTCAATACTTCAACTGTTTAAGTTAGAACTGTTATGATTTAGATTTAATGGATTTAGCTAAGAATATTATGACATGATGGCTTAAACTATTTGGTGTACATGATTTCAAAAGTGATATGATTTCGAAAGTGAATGTAATTTCAAAAGTGTTATAATTTTAAAAGAATATAAAATTTTGATATAAAGCAACAACTGTTTGAAATAACTATAAAGGTGATTTTATAAAAATGAATACGATGCGAAATAATCATTTGGTTGTTAAAGAGATCGAAATCAGATATTTTCGTACTCTTTGCCAATACCAAAAACCACTTTAACAACTGTATACGTGGTGGAGAATCCAGAATGAAGTAGGATGATTTGGTGACGTCTATATGAGGTATTAACGCAGCCTTGACTCTCGAGTCGGCTTGACGAAGAGCCATGCCGGGCCTAGTGAGGTCGCACCTCCGATCAGGCACATTCCTTCGATACCATTCTATTGCTTTGTGATTTGATTGGGTGCACCTTTGATCTAGGAGTGTGTATCGCGGTGATCAGTAGTAGCTGCTATGCGTTACCACAAATCCAGATCTGCAAAATGGTAGAATCCTACCGTGGGCATTGCCTCGCGTGCCTTGTCACATGCCTTATCACGCCCACTATGAGTTTGTTTTGTACCGTACCTATGGAGTGCCCTTTCGATAAACCACCAGTTTGTTGAAGCTTACGGTACTGTATAGACTATGGAAAAATATAAAATGTGTTAAAGGGGATATGGGTAATGCCTTAACGCTATTTTAACATTTTACTTTACTGTAGACATTATACATGTACCGTATTGTACTATGTATAATGGATCCTTAAAAGGATGGGAATCCCAAACCTCCTTTAAGTTATTTGTATTTCAGTTGACATTTTACTTGAGGTTATTTACTGGTATAAGAATGTTAATCCTGACTCGAGTGTTTTGTGTTTTGCTTTATGCTCGGGTCAAACTGAGTGTCATAGCATTTGAGACTCACCTTTGGAGATTGGAGCATTTTTTGAAGATCTATTTATCTAGTTGAAGTTATTTCAGTTTATTTTTTTCATTTATTCAGGCTTGTCAGTTGCGAATGTACTTGATATTTCTTGTATTGAGATTTCCGTTGTATTTTATTTCAAACTCTGATGTTTATATAGTAGCTTCATGAACTACTATTTATTTATTTCACTACTTATTGTTACAAGACTCTGTGTCTTTGATTCTGTGATTGATTTATTTACTGCATATACTATGTTTTGCTAAATATAAATTAACAATCTATTGTTTTGAGCAATTCAAGTCTGACACCTGTGTTTTCTTATCAATTCAAATGGTTTGAAACAGCGGATCGTTACAAGTGGTATTAGAACGAGGTTTAGGAAAAACATAGCGTGTGGAGTAAAACTCATTAGAAATAGGGTACTATTACCCAAGAATGAGTAGAATTAATTATATTCGTTCGAGCTTGAAATTCTTCGTTAGGATCCTCCTCGATTGGGATTGCTTTTGAATCTTGGAACTTCACTTTTGTTCTGAAATCCATTCTTGTTTTTCCTGTTCATGTTCTTCTTGATATTGAAGCATCCCATAGCTTTATTTTTGCTGATCTGTAATAAATTTAAGCTCATCTTGCCATCACAATTGGAAGCTTCATCCTTACGTGTGACTAAACACGTGGGTGGTCCCGCTAACCTAACTATGATTTATAAAGGGGTGAAACTCCTTTACAACATGCATCGCTATTCATCGAAGATTTCTTTATCCTATGTTTCGATGCTGTTATCTCCTACAAAAACTCGAACCATTTCTTTAGTGGATGACCAGGTAATTCACTTATGATCGAAGGTCGATTGCTTTAGGGCTTTATAGGCAGTTGTCTTTGTATTCAACTTAGTGATCTTAACTCCACCCCTACATTCAAGGATTATCCTGATGGTTTGGTGAAATCACTTCTCTCCCTCCCAAGCGGGAAATTTAACTCTACATCGATCTTATTCCTGTAGCTCGATCTTGCTGCCGATTTTCACTAGCTTCATGTAGCCGATAACAGCATTCCCAAGTCAACTTTCCGAATGAAGAATGGTTTCTATGAATGATTAGTCATGCTCTTTGGATTAACGAATACTTCTACCTTCTTCGTCGATCCCATAAATTGCGTTTTTCATAATGTTCTCAGTGAGTTTGTTTCCATTTCATTGATGATATGCTCGTTTTTCTAAGCCTCAATTGGCCTAGTCAAGTCTTCGTGATTAATATAGGTCTATCCATATTTCCTCTTTTATAATTCAATTATCTTATCTTCCTTTCGAACCTATCTTACTAGTTCGAATTCTCTTTGATTATAATTCCTTTAAATTTGAATCCCTATCCTTGTTTTAAAATTCATTCCAGAATCATCATGCGAAAGTGTATTTGTAATTGATATAAAATGTTTTGTATTGTGTTGTTTAAGTAATTAAGTTTGATCTGGGGTTTCAATCGATTCATCTGGCCAAGACTATCGATAGGAATTCCAAAACACTTCAATAGAGCAAACTGACACAAATTGTTTTCGATGCTGATAAATGAAATAAATTATGTATGAGTATATTTTACATAAGGTATAATTCTATAAAATAGATAGTTAAATGAATTGGTTGTTAGAAATTATAACACTAAATTATCATTTATCATTTTGCTAACATTCCTAAACCATTAAATTTTGTTGTACTTACAAAGAAATGAAATTTTTAAAACATGGTATATAAATCTGATTTGCAGATGGAATGAATTTAAATTAAGGATTTGAGAATAAATTTCCCATGCTTTTCAAAGGTATATATAAATTATTTGAAAGAATATTTGAACAGAAATTAATTCCAAAGAATTTTAAAAGAAGTAAGTAAGTAATCTCCTCTTTTATTGCAAGAAAAAAATTTCGGTGATGTTCGCAGCATCATCGACATTCATTTTTATGTCTCAAAGTGGAGAGACCACTTAATAAATTTGCTATACTTTTGTTTCGGAAAATGGATTTGATATGAATTTTTTGAGTATTATTTGATGTATAAGATGTATATAAGTTTATTTCAAAATGGTTTGAAGTGAAAACCGAAAACTTAACTCTTAAGTTTTATGTTAAGTGATAGTTTTCAATTATTCATATAAAGCAAATTTTTTTTGAATAATTTGAGTGTTTAAAATGAGAAATGGAATTGAAACAAGTTGATACGGTTGAAATAGGATAAATTTATGAATATAATACTCGGTTGCATTCTAAACACATATATAACTTACCTGATTATTCAAAAAGTTAAAATGTAATAAGAACATGTAATTTAATAATAAACAATATAAAAATAAGTAGTAAGATGTCCAAAAATGAAATTTTGTTAAGAGAATTTATAAAAAAAGATTGAGTGATTATAATAAATGTTTAAACACTAATCCATGTGTAAGATAGTTAAGTGAAATAAATTGAATAATAAAAGAGAATGAGTAAGTAAATATGAACTTAAGAAAATAAACTGGTAATAAATAAATTTATATTTTGAAAATAATTTGTGATACAAAGGGTAAAATATAAAAAAAGTTGAAATTGAAATTTTAAGTGGAATTAACTTAAATAAAGATAAATGGATAAAATAAATGAATTAAATAGAATAATTTTTGTTTTGAAATAAATTTTATAACAAATGTAAATAAATTGAAAACAAATCAATTGAAAAAATATCTTGAATTGAGATCAACAAAATAGGAATAATATGAATATTTATTGATTGAATAAAATGGATTGAAACTGAATTCGTTGAATATTAATCAATTTAAAATCTAATAAAATTTATGTGGTTTGAATTTATTGCGGTACCTGGTACTATCTATTCCAAATCTATCTTTCTTTCTTGTTGCTTCTATTCTCTCATCTCCTTCCTTTTCGGGGATGAAAGTTTTGAGTGGGGGAGAGTGTAACGAGCCTGAAATTTTAACGATTTTTATAACATAATTAACTGAATTTTCCTTGAAAATATAACAATTAAATTTAATGATGCAAATTTTATATTTGGAATGCATCTATTTTAACGTAGCAAATAGCAGATTTTCATTTGAAAATATAAAGGTTTGTTCTATTGTGTAATTTTCAATCTTAATTTAAATCAGTTAATTTGATGGAAATAAAATATTGTCGAAATCTAAGTATTTTTACATAATTAAAATGTACGCATCTTCTGGGTGAGATGTCGTATTTCGTTTCGTCAAATTTGGACTACGATAGCCTCGTTTATCTTATTTTCGGCGAATTAGCAGCAGTTTGGCAGCGAATATCGAGTTTTGATAGGATGGTCGTACCGTTGATATCTGTATACCATTTTGTTCGTCTCGTCATGCTGATCTTCATAGTATATCCATTTGTGAATTTTGGCATCCGGTACACGGTAAAATCTACGAAACAATTAATCATTTCGGTACCTATTTTGAACCTGTTGTTTTCTCGTGTCCTTTCATATATCCACTGAGTTATACCAATACCCATTGTCATTTTATATCCCTGAAAATCAGCTTTTGACTTTGTTTATCCCAATATTTCGTTTTACTTTGGCTCGTTCATTTTTAACATGTTCATAGCTTTTGATAGAAAAAAATTAATATATATAATAATTATGTATGTTTGCTTGTGAACTGCTACTTCTTCTTCTATAGCCATAAGAACTTTGTCCTCCCCTTCTTTCAAATCCCAAAACGCGCTGCCACCTCAGTCCTCTCCTCCCTTACCCCAAGTTTCCACCACCTCCACATAGTGGCCATTTCTCCATGATTTTTGCCTAGCTTCTCCTCCTCCACATAACACGGCTTTACCCAACCACTCTCACTCCCCTCCACCACCTTCAAAAATCAACCACATTTCTTGCCTACCGCATCCACCCGCTGCCTACACCGGCAGCCGGCCTTCATGTGCTCCACCATCCAAGCCTTCGCCCTGCTTTACCATCGGCTTCCACCCAGATCCACATCTACCGCCTCAAAGCCACTCAGCCGTGGCTTGTCTGTCGAACACCCACCATCGTTGTAACATCATGATATTTTTAACCATTCACATCTGCACATGTCGATCTTGAATCAGATTGTTAATTTATATTTGGAAAAACTCAGCATATAGTAAAAAAATAATCACAAAATCACAGACACGTAGTAGTATAACAATAAGCAGCGTAAACAAATGAATAGTAGTTCATGTAGCTACTATATATATATATATATATATATATATATAATAAAGTTAAATAAGATACAACTGAAGTTTCAAACGCATAAAAGTCTAAATACAATAGTCAAATAACAAAATCAGAATATATCACAGGAGCCAACTGAATAAATACAAGCTGAATAGTTATATGTATCTCCAAGTGAAGCTCCAACTCCAAAGGTGAGTCTCAAATGCTGTGGCACTCAATCTGACCCGAGCATAAAACAAAACAAAAAACACTCGAGTCGGTATTAACATTCTTATATCAGTAAATCCAACTCAAGTGAAATATCAACTGAAATACAACTAACTCTAAGGATGTTTGGGATAACCATCCTCTAAGCATCTGTGGAACTATCTAATAAGTTGTACAATATGCTATTGTAATATGTCTATAGTAAAGTAAACTATTAAAATAGTGTTAAGGTGTTACCCATGTCCCTTTTAACACATTAGAGTGCCATATTATACAGTACCGTAATACACTCGTAAACTGTGAGCTACTAAAGGGCACTCCATAGGTACGACACAAAACAAACTCGTAATGATATCGATATGGTAGGTGACATGGCACAATCAAGCAATGCCATGGTAGATATACCAATTACACTTCTGGGCTTATAGTAACGCATAGCCACAACTACCGTCACCTCGTGCCACACTCCCGAAAATCCAATGGGTGCACCCAATCAATCACAAAGTAACAGAATGGTATCGAAGAAGTGTGTCTGATCGGAGGAGCTACCTCACTTGGCCCGTCAATTGCTCCTGTTTTAGCTACCTTAAGCTAACTCACAGGAGTCAGATCCACGTATATACCTCATATAGGATCATCTCCACCATCCTACTTCATTCTGAAATCTGCACCGCGTATACAATTGTTAAAGTGATTTTCAGTATTGGCAGAGAGTATGACAATAACCGATCACGGTCTCTTTAACAACCAATCGTTAATATGACACCGTTGTCATTTCAAAATATCATACTTCAAAACCAAAATATCATATCCATTTCAAAACCATATCAATACGATATCATTTCTCACTAAAAAATATTTATTTCCAAAAACATAACACTTTCCTCTTAAACAGTCTAGATATTAACAATAGTATATATATTAATGAAATAGTTTATATAATAAGATAG
The DNA here is from genome assembly GCA_030765085.1 of Allium cepa. NCBI lineage: Eukaryota > Viridiplantae > Streptophyta > Magnoliopsida > Asparagales > Amaryllidaceae > Allium > Allium cepa. Next base: position 378,968,058 of record CM060931.1, read on the forward strand.
TTTATATTAAAATAACTAGTATATTAAAATAGTTTATAACATAAAATGGATAGTATATTAAAAAATAGTTATAAGTTAAAATAGTTTATATTTAAATAAGTAGTATATTAAAATAGTTTTATATTAAAAATAGTTATATCAAAATGATTTTATATTAAAAATAGTTTCTATTAAAATATATACATATTAAAATAATTTATCTAATAAAATATTTTTATACATATATTAAAAATACTTATAATAAAACAATTTCCCAAATTTCACATATCAATTCAAATCAACTCAAATTCAAAAATCCCATTTAAATCAAATCTCAGTTCTTCCATTTCAATTCGGTTCAAATTTCAATAATATTTATATCAATTTCAAATATAGATTTGAACTACGAAAATACCATTTCGATTTCAATAGATTTCAAAGTTTTAAATATTCAAACATTTTCAAAACTAAATTTGATAAATTCATTTGTATCCCAATTTAACTTCATTATTATTTAGTTTTAAAATATTCACTTAATAAAATCAGTATCATTTAAATAAACCTTAAATCATAATTTAAATACCCTTCAATTTATTAAACTTTGAATATCCATTAATCACTTTAAATCAAAATTTAGTTATAATTCATATCTTTTAAATTCTCAAATTCAATAAGTTTCAAATCGATTTAAATTTAACATAATTCTTAATTAAATAAAATTTTAAATAAACTCAAATTTATCTTCCTACCCTTAACTTATAAAAATCATTAAAAAATCTATTTTAAAATAAAATTTTAAAACTTAAACGTATTATATATTAATTAAATCGAACTTTATTAAATTAAATCTTATTATCATACTTATTTTTTTATTAAAACTTAATTTACATATTTTTAAAATAGTAAAATTATAAGTAAAATCTTAAAATTTATAAATTCAAAACTAACTTATAACTATAAAATTTCAAAACATATAATTTTTAGAAATCTAAAATTCAAACCTTTATAAAATAACGTTTACATACATACATCCATACGTACATACATATATATTTATATATATATATCTTAAAATCAATATTTAGTAAAACCATATATATACTTTCGAAAATCCCGGAAACCTTTTTAAAATATATATATCGGTCAATGATGTCTATATAAAATTTTCTATCCTGTGGTCAACTGATGCAGATATTTATCATTTCAATCCGCAACTTATATATATATATATATATATATATATATATATATATATATATATACGGGTATATATCTTTTCAACCCGCAATTCCATGTTCAATATCACTGAAAATCGCTTGGGTTTGTCATTTCAACCCATAACGATTTTCTCCTATTATAAAATATCATTCGGGTATATATCATTTCGACCCATAGAGAATTCTATACTAACAGGGAACTTACAGAGTGAGAACAGCTAAAATATAATATAACATATTAATAACAGGCATATATATATATATATATATATCAATAACAGGTAAAATATAAACAACATATCATGGTATCAGATGTCATAGGTGAATAGATAAAGATAATAGCATGCCATATATAGCAATTATATAACTAAAAGCAACATATTTCAATTGTCATTTCAATTGAAATCAAATTTAATAAATATAGGTATTTTGATCGCGAGCGACTGCTCACCTTTCGAAGCTAGAGAGTTTTACAATAGAACATATAACGACCCTTACTCGACTTTCGAAAATCGGCACCAAATACATCACCCGTATTCGAATGTCGCAGATTCAAACGTCGAATCTGGTTCATCGGAGCTTATAACACATTAAGTAATACAACACAGTGGAAGAAAAATGATATATCATCGATAAACAACATTTGATACAAATATTTGGTACAAATGATATAAATATCAGAGACACACAACAGCGGAAAGATAATAGCAACACCAGCGGAACAATAGCACCAAATGGTCTTCCAAAGGAACACAATAACTGCATCCCCAATTGCCAAAGCTCCAAAGATTCCAATCCAAAAGCTCGAACGACCTTCACATTGTAATGAAACAAACCAGGTAACTCAGTCATCAATGCGATTGCCAAGATCCAAAGGCAGAAAGTTATCGACTCTACACCTTCTATCTGATTATCTTAAAAAACCCAACTCGAGGCAGCCCGTGTGGGAAATTGTGGGAACCCAGAGTTTAGAAAGGTAACAATAAACTCCAGGCTAATCATGGGACTGGTGTGAGCAAATAGAAACAGTTTATGTTTAACAAAAGAAAACAAAAGAAATTTAAAAGAAATCTGCAATGCTCTTTGGAAATGAAACAACCATAAGGCCTCTCGCCGCACACACAATGCAAACGCACAATTGGAGGACATTTGTTCTTATGATAGTCAAACATGCTTCATACGCAAAACCTTTTGATATTATTATTAGTGCATAGTGGAAAATATTTCAAAAGTATAATATTAATCTTAGCCAGCATAGACATTTCGTACAATGCCTACTATAGCTACCATGCTCAATAGCAGGTTACCACCACATTCCATGGCAGGTTATACAACTAAAACCGCATATAGCACGTGTTATTTCTTTGGATTTCCAACAAATAGTTAGGCTAAGGAACTTCCTGGGCCACATGGGTACGCCTCTGAAGGGACGTCCCGAGAACCTAACTGGATCTCTGCCAACACAAGGTTGGGTTACCTCTGTAACTAGATAACTACTGACACGAATATGCCATCCCCCGGTCGTTACCGACTTTTATCCAAGCACTCAACACCAATAACCACAAAGTAATAAATTTGCAACAACCACATAGGTTAAGTATTGGGATCCATATCATGATATCACCCTTTTCCAGAAGGGAATGGACATACCCTAAAGGGCGCGACCCTCATAACCTTGCGGCATCTTTCCTGTTTCGACCATTTCCGGGTTGTGAGGTCCGACGAGGTCACGTCCACAAAGCAACGCTGTACACAAAAGCCATGCTTTGATCAATAAATGATCAGCAGTACTTCATATACAACATTACCAAATTAGGAATGTATCACTTGTAACCATCAACTACAAAACATCTAAGCTCGTACCTCTCAGAGAAGGGTGTTAAACTAAGAGAATAAATTCTCCGCCACCAAACAAAAATGTATTTGATAGAAACCAGCTTTACATCTTAAAGTGTAATGTCAGACACACATCCATACAAGTCTGTTCCAGGTTCGAACGGAATCGAAAGCACTTCAAAAGAAGCCCTTGCAATCCGGGCATTCACAATCCCAATCGGACTCCCCATCACATATGGAGATCTCTATACCGGCACGACTTAGTGCAGAGACATACAACAGGTAATCCTTTCGTTCTCGAAAATACCCGGTCTTCACCACCGGTCTTCAAATTCTATCCATTTAGTCGTATGATTATTCGGAATGGGTTATATGAAATAAAATCATCTCCTGGCTAAACCAAATAATAAGCGCAATATTTAAAAATACATGGATATTAGGATCTTAGTTAAGTCACAACTTATTACCCAAAACCTTTCTTTCAAATGGTTTAAACAAATTACCATTTTCAAATCTTTTTAAACAAAAAGATTCACCCTTTAAAATCCACTTCAATTTGAAACCAAGGTTCACCAATCTTTAACAAAGATTCATTCATAACCTTTCAAAACAATTTCCCTTTCAAATTGGATTAACTCATCCAATCTTTAAATCAAAGACTCAATTCATAACTTACAAAACCATTTCCAAAGATTCATTCATAATATTTAAACAAAAGATCTATCCTCGAGATCATTGTTTGAAAACAAAGATTTCAAAACTATTTATAATTCAAATCACACAGCTTGAGATCATTTCAACCAAAAACTGGAACTTTCTTCATTTGAAAGCTATTATCATTTGAAAACAAATGCTTTTCGTTTCGGAAAAATCTGATCAAATATACACAAGTTATTGCCTTTAAAGTATAAACTTGGGTTGAATTCAAATTCCCAAAACAATACATTAAATACACTTCAAAATCGTTTAAAATCCATATTATATAACTTGTATAATCTTTCCAAACCATAATTTCCGAAATAATAAGATATAGTAAATTCAAACTAAATTTAGATTTCAAAACTTTCCTTTCAAAAGCTTTTAATATTCAATTCAATTCCATTTTCAGAACCATTTGGATTCAAGATTTAAATTTTTAAACAAAATAATATTTAAATTCAAAATATCCTTACTTAACCAATTTCCTCGTGAAATCCATATTTGTGTGTGTATGTTGTAGTCCAGGGGTTTTATACAACAGTGCAACATCATCAATCATCACAATCTAAATACAGCAACATTGATAAGCGGTATAATCCTATAACGCTTATCTTCATTCACAGATTCACAGATAAACAATATACATTCATCACAGATAAATAAATTACATTCATCACAGCTCGAATCAAAATAATTCATAGCACAAAGCATCACATAATTCAAAGCATCCCATGTAATCAAACATCCAATACAATTCAAACATCCATAAGTAAGATCAACTACTCATCTGATTAATTTAAATAAGATTAACTACTTATGAATAAATTTCTAACCCTGGTTAAGTAACTATTAATTGCTTACAAACCATTTTTAATAATTATCCTTTAATTGTTTATTAATTAACCTTTAATAAATTTCCTTTTAAATAAATTATCCTTAATTAATTACAATGAGTGATATCCCTAATCACATTCATTCATTATTTAATCTTTAATTTAATTAATTATTCTCAAATTAATAACCTTAATTAATTAATCAAATAAATAAATTATTCTTTAATCACTCGATTAATTAATTAATTATCCCTAAAAATGATTGCACAAAGTAGTTATTAAGTGATAATCTCTTATTAATGAAGTAATTATGCTTAATTAATCCATTCAGTAATTATACTTTAATTACTCATCATTAATCACTTTAACTCGTGATTATTAATCCTTAATCAATACTTAATTAACCTTTAAGAATAAATTAATTAACCTTTTATTTATTAATCAAACTTCAATCATTAAATAATTAACCTCTAATTATTCAATTATCCTTTAAATAATTATCCTTAATTAATTTTATCAATTAATTAACCTTTAGTTAATTACTATTTAATTAATTATCCTTAATTAATTATAATAAGTTAACCTTTTAACTAATCACATTGATTAATTGATCGCATTAAATCAATTTGATTACCTTGATTTAATAACATTTTATCCTTTAATTACTCCTATTAATCAATCAATCCTTAATTACCTTAAAGTAATTAACCTTTACATAATCACATTTAACTCTCATTAAATAAGCCTTTATAATAAATTACCATTAACACATAATTTAACTTGAAACTCATAAGTTAGTTTATAATCCAAAAATATTATTTAAGATAAACCTTTTATCTTAAAAATCTCATTCAAATAACTTTTGGAATTAACTCATCATTATCCGTAAATTAACTTAAATCTTTTATGTGAATTAAAAACATCCTTATCTTCTTAAATAAGCTATTAAATTTTATTTAATATAAACTTAAGAATTTATTAGAATAAAGGATTTCTATTAAAACTTAATTAATTAAATTAATTATTTAAAAACCTTTAATTAATCCCAAAAAATAAATACATATCATGTAAAAGAATTTGTTTAAGAAAATTATTAAACTTGATTAGTTAAAACTTTTAAAACATATACATAGACTCCTAGCCTTGACCCCAGCAACAACCCTAGTCCATACTCCAAATCCTCGAGTCAAAACCCATCTTCTTCTTTCCTTTTTCGTTTTCTTTTTTAAAACAATCTTTGTTCTGTTTTTTTAATTCTAAAACTGCTACTCTTGGTAACACGCGCGAACTACTCTATACAAAACTCAAGCCAAATCCGATTCTATTCGACACCATCCCCAAGAAAATCTTCGTCTTCAATCATCACAAATATCCAGATACAAGTTTCATGTGTGCATCATTCATACCCATCAGGCCAACTCCAACCAACCTTACCACCACTAGCAAGTCGCCAATGCTCCACTCAGACGACCTGTCCACCCAAATTCACGAAAGATTGGCCTAATCAAAATCGAGTGAAATTAAACCCATTAGGATGAAGAAAGATTGTCCAAAATGCCTCGTATCCCCTCTCTCCATCCACCGAAGACTCCTTCGACATGCATGTACGCTCACCTTGCTTCCACGCTTCTATTACACCACTTCTGAATGAACTCGATGGGACGATGTTGATGGACTAGCCCAAAGTCTAACGTTGTCTGAAATCTAGGTTTAAACCCTATATCGCCATTGTCAAGCCACCCTAATGATCGTAAAATCTCGCGATCATTTTTGTTAAAATCCCCGACCTCCTAGCTAACTATTGCCATGATCCCGAGACCCTCCACCACTCCGATCACCAGAATTTCCCAAAAACCCAATTTCAATTCATCTCAACATTTCCCCGCAAATATGAACTTAAAAATTATGAATTGATTATCAAAAATCATAATTTTGAAATGCGAATCTGTTCCTATGATTACAATTTGAAATCCAGACATTCGATTTTCTGGTTAAAAAGATTTTTACTGTAATTTATAGTTGTTTGAAATAGTTACTAAATATTTTTGCTGGAAATTATTTTCAAAAATAATGTTACTTTGTTATCATCATTTCTTCTTTAGGGATCTAAGCGTAAAACAGATTGGGCAAAGAGAATTTGAATTTTTAGTTTGTTTTGAACTAGTAGATTTTGCAACAGAAGCATGTTTTCTATATACACACATATACTTGCACATACATACATATATATATATATATATATATATATATATATATATACATGCATGTAGACAAAATTAGCAACCAAACAATCATTTTTCACAATTTTCATCAGGTATCAATTCAGAGATCAAAACATATAGATGGGTTCATGTGAGTTTGCTCACCTAGAATGTTGAGACAGAGAAGAATTTGAATATCGAAATGCTCTGGAATTTGAAAACTCTAATCTTTTATATGATGCTTGATACTGATGTGCTTTGCTTCAGTTTTAAGGCTTCCAGGTTTTGAAATCGTAGTTTGATTTGCTTGCTTATATACGTACATGCCAGCATCATATTTATTCATGTAAACATCTGATCCTAGAGAAACAGAGAATAGACTTTGTTCTATAATTCTGGAAATGTTATTTTGATCTAAACTTTGATTTTCTTTTGTTGAGTTGAATCTGAAGATGTTGATTGTTTTGATCTTATTGTTTTAGAGATGATCTGATCCATATTTTGAAACTAGAACTTGGATTGATTTGGTTTTCTTATTTTTTGGTTTTGTATTTCTTAAGTTTTTTGTTTCAGGTTTGAGAAAACTGAAAATAGCCTGATTTATTTTCTTTCAATACATGTTTATGTAATTCAATTTCAAAAGGAAAAATAATTCTGCCACCTGTCTATATTATTTACACTTGTGATTACAACTTGTAGTTGGGCAACACATGTATGTGCATGTTTTAAATACCCTACAAATGTCATTTATAAAAACTTTTATGTTTAAATCCTTAATTGGATTTATATTAATATTGCTCTTATATTTTTAAATGTTTTTAAACCCTTAAGTTATTAATTTGTGAGTCATATTTTATGTTTTATACATGTATACATTTTAATTTATATATATATATATATATATGCTTTATTAGTTCCAAAAGATACATATGTACTACAGTTATATTTATATATACTAACCATGTTTATTTTTAAGTATATAAAAGAAATGTATTGTAAATCATTAATTAAATCTCATTTTTTATATATCTACAAACCATTTTTTTTCATTTCAAAAATTTCTATATTAAATTAAAAACATGTTTTTCAAACTACATATACATATATAAATCGATATATATTAAAATTAGAAAACAACTTTTAAAATATGGAGTATTAAATTCAATTTATTCATAATATATTTATTTTAGAGTTTCAATTCCCCAAATTCAGTTTATAATGAATTTATATACATATATGTAAATAAACAACATATATTATTTATTTTAGAAAATTTTAATTCAAAATTTCAAATTATAATCTATTTATAAAATATTTAGATTTCCAAATCAAATCCTTTATTTACAAATCTCTTTCATATATATAAATAATCACATACATCTTTATTTATTCTGGAAATTTTCCAAATTAATTCAACAATAAATTCACATTTTAATTCTAAAAGTTAAATTAATTACCAATTTCAATTTGATTTAAAAACAGGTATGTTACAAATATTCCCCCTTAAGAAAATTTCGTCCCCGAAATTTGCTAGACAGGGAGACGATCAAAGAACATATGGAGAATGTTTTACCAAATCAAACTGAATATCCATTCTGCATTTGGCTTAACAAATCAAAATATCATCAATAATTACAAAAACGATCTTATTCAATATTTTACAAGATGCTCGGGTCACCAAATCTACGAAATACGTAGGGGCATTGGTTAGTTCGAAGGGCAACTAACTGTTCGTAGGATATATCTGGACCTAAAGAATAGATAAACGGATACAGTTTTAATTCAATTTCATATTTCGTCAACCAATTATTTCTAACAAAATTTCAAAATCATTAAAATTAAAAATTGAAAAACTGATAGGAAACTGGTGAAAAAAATACAAAATAGGAATTTTTCTACATGATTTGCTGAGCCACCATCACACCGAAGCTTCTTTTTGGAGCTGCCACGAAGCTATCGAAGAATTGAAACTGGATGAAAGGAGATTGAGAAGAGTTGTTACCTTGTTGTTACAGGGCATTGACCATATGAAGTGGTACTTCACTGTCCCTACCTCGTCATCTTCTCACACTCATACTTACTATTAGTGAATAGTAAGAGACTTTATTGAGGCATACGGACGGATATTTTAGGGTCTTTCTAGGGCGTACTTCACCTATCTCTAATGAGTCACCTAATGTGTTATACTCCTGAGCTAAAGTTTTTACTTATACTTTAGCTCTGATACCGACTACAATGACCCTGACTCGACCTTCGAAAATCGGCACCAAATACATCACCCGTATTCGAATGTCGTAAATTCAAATGTCGAATCTGGTTCGCCGAAGCTTATAATACATTAAGTAATACAACACAGCGGAAGAAAAATGATATATCATTGATAAACAACATTTGATACAACAATGATACAATATCTGATACAAATGATATCGATATCTGAGATACACAACACCAGAAAGATAATAGCAACAACAGCGGAACAATAGCACCAAATGGTCTTCCAAAGGAACACAATAACTGCATATCCAATTGCCAAAGCTCCAAAGATTCCAATCCAAAAGCTCGAACCACCATCACATTATAATGAAGCAAACTAGGTAACTCAGTCAGCAATGCGATTGCCAAGATACAAAGGCTGAAAGTTTTCGACTCTACACCTACTATTTGATTATCTGAAAAACCCAACTCTAGGCTGCCCGTGTGGGAAATTGTGGGAACGCAGAGTTTAGAAAGGGAACAATAAATCCAAATCAGTCATGTGACTAATGTGAGCAAACAAAAACAGTTTATCTTTAACAGAAGAAAACAAAAGAAATTGAAAAGAAATCGACAATGCTTTTTGGAAAATGAAACTACCATAAGGCCTCCCGCCGCACACACAATGCAAACGCACAATTGGAGGAGATTTCTCCTTATGATAGTCAAACATGCTTGATACGCAAAACCTTTTGATATTACTATTAGTGCATAGTGGAAAACATTTCGAAAGTATAATATTAATCTTAGCCAGCATAGACATTTCGTACTATGCTTACTATAGCTAACATGTTTAATAGTAGGTTACCACCATATTCCATGGCAGGTTATACAAAAAAAACTGTACAGGGCGCGTATTATTTCTTTGGATTGCTAATAAATAGTCAGGCTAAGGAACTTCCTGGGCCATATGGGTACACCTTTGGAGGAACGCCCCGAGAACCCAACCGGATCTCTGCCAACACAAGGCTGGGTTACCTCTGTAAATAGGTAACTACTGACACGAAAATGACATCCTTTGGTCGTTACTGACCTTTATCCGAGCGCTTAACACCAACAATCACAAAGTAATAAATTTGCAGCAACCACATAGGTTAAGTATCTGGGCTACATACCATGATAACAACCTTTCCCAGAAGGGAATGAACATACATTAAAGGGCGCGACCCTCATAACCTTGCTGCATCTTCCTGTTTCGACCATTTCCGTGTTATGTGGTCCGACGGGGTGACATCCACAAAGCTACGTTTTACACAAAAGCCATTCTTTGATCAACAAATGATCAGTATCTCTTCATATGCCACATTACCAAATTGGGAATGTATCACTAGTAACCATCAACTACATAACCTCTGAGCTCGTACGTCTTAGAGAAGGGTATTAAGCTAAGAGAATAAATTCTCCGCCACCAAAAAGAAATGTATTTGATAGAAACCAGCTTTACATCTCAAAGTGTAACGTCAGACACACATCCATACAAGTCTGTTCGAGGTTCGAACAGAACCGAAGGCACTTCAAAAGAAGCCCTTGCAATCCGGGTATTCACAATCCCGATCGGACTCCCCATCATATATGGAGATCTCTATACCGGTGCGACTTAGTGTAGAGACATTCGACGGTAATCCTTTCGTTCTCGGAAATACTCGGTCTATACCACCGGTCTTCAAATGCTATCCATTTCGTCGTATCATTATCCGAAATGGGTTATATGACATAAAGTCCTCTCCCGACTAAACCGAATAATGAGCGAAATATTTAAAAACATATCGATATTGGGATCTTAGTTAAGTCACAAACCCAAAACTTTTCTTTCAAATGGTTTAAACAAATTACTATTTTCAAATATTTTTAAACAAAAAGATTCACCCATTAAAATCCACTTCAATTTGAAACCAAGGTTCACCACTCTTTAACAAAGATTCATTCATAGCCTTTCAAAACAGTTTTCCTTTCAAATCGGATTAACTCATCCAATCTTTAAATCAAAGACTCAATTCATAGCTTTCAAAACCATTTCCAAAGATTCATTCATAATATCTAAACAAAGGATCTATCCTTGAGATCCTCTTTTGTTTGAAAACAAAGCTTTCAAAACTATTTATAATTCAACTCACACAGCTTGAGACCCTTTCAACTAAAAACCGAAAATTCTTTCTTTATTTGAAAGCTATTATCATTTGAAAACAAATGATGTTCGTTTCAGAATACAAATTATAAACTTGGGTTAAATTCAAATTCCCAAAATAATATATTCAATATACTTCAAAATGGTTTAAAATCCATATTATATAACTTGTATAATCTTTCCAAACCATGATTTCCAAAGTAATAAGATATAGTATATTCAAACTAAATTTAGAATTCAATGCTTTCCTTTCAAAAGCTTTTCATATTCAATTCAATTCCATTTCCAAAACCATTTGGATTCAAAATTCAACTTTTTAAATAAAATAATATTTAAATTCAAAATATCTGTGACTTAATCGATTTTCTCGTGAAATCCATATTTATGTGTGTATGGTGCAGTCCAGGGGTTTTATACAATAGTGCAACATCATCAATCATCACAATCTAAACACAGCAATATCGATAAGCGGTATAATCATATAATGCTTATCTTCATTTACAGATTCACAGATAAATAATATACATTCATCATAGATGAATAAATTACATTCATCACCGCTTGAATCAAAATAATTCATATCATAAAGCATCACACAATTCAAAGCAACCCATACAATCCAAACATCCAATACAATTCAAGCATCCATAAGTAAGATCAACTAATCATTTGATTAATTTAAATCAGATTAATTACTTATGAATAAATTTCTAATCCTGGTTAATTAACTATTAATTAATTACAAACAATTTTTAATTAATTATCCTTTAATTATTAATTAATCAACCTTTAATAAATTACAATTTAAATAAATTATCCTTTATTAATTGCAATAAGTGATTATCCCTAATCACTTTCATTAATTAATTAATCTTTAAATTAATTAATTATTCTCAAATTAATTACCCTAATTAATTAATCAAATAAATTAATTATCCTTTAATTTTTCTTTAATCACTTGATTAACTAATTAATTATCCTTAAAAATGATTACAAAATGTAATTATCAAGTGATAATCTCTTGTTAATTAAGTAATGACGCTTAATTAATCCATTCAGTAATTATACTGTAATTACTCATCATTAATCACATTAACTCACGATTAATTAATCCTTAATCAATACTTAATTAACCTTCAATAGAAAATTAATTAACTTTTTGTTTATTAATTAATCAATCTTTAATCATTAAATAATTAACCTATAATTATTTAATAATCCTTTAAATAATTATCCTTAATTAATTTTATTAGTTAATTAACCTTTAATTAATTACTATTTAATTAATTATCCTTAATCAATTATAATAAATTAACCTTTTAACTAATCTCATTAATTAATTAATCATATTAAATCATTTTGATCACCTTGATTAAACAACATTAAGTAACTTTAATTACTCCTATTAATTAATCAATCCTTAATTACCTTAAAGTAATTAACCTTTACATAATCACATTTAACTCTCATTAAATAAACCTTTATAATAAATTACCATCAACACATAATTTATCTTAAAACTCTTAAGCTAGTTTATAATCCAAAAACATTATTTAAGATAAACCTTTTATCTTAAAAATCTCATTCAAATAACTTTTGGAATTAACTCATCATTGTCCATAAATTAACTTAAACCTTTTAAGTATATTAAAAACATCCTTATGTTCTTAATTCAGCTATTAAATTTTATTTAGTATAAACTTAAGAATTTATTAGAATAAAGGATTTATATTAAAACATAATCAATTAAAATAACTATTTAAAAACCTTTAATTAATCCCCAAAAATAAATACATATCATGTAAAATAATTTTCTTAAGAAAATTATTAAACTTGATTAGTTAAAACTTTTAAAACTTGTACATAGACTCCTAGCCTTGATCCGAGCAATAACCCGGGTCCAAACTCCATATCCTCGAGTCAAAAACCATCGTTTTCTTTTATTTTTCTTTTCAAAAATAATCTTTGTTATATTTTTTTTAAATTTAAAACTGTTACTCGAGGTAACACACATGAACTACCCTATACAAAACTCGAGCCAAATCTAATTTTTTTCGATACCAATCCCGAGCAAATCTTCGTCTTCAATCATCACAAATATTCAAATACGACGTTCATGTGTGCGTCGTGCATACCCATCAGGCCAACTTCGACCAATCTTACAACCACCAGCAAGTCGCCAATGCTCCACTCAAACAACCTGTCTACCCAGATTCATAAAAGACCCAGCTAATCAAAATCGAGTAAATTTAAACCCATCGGGATGAAAAACTATTGTCCAAAATGCCTCGTGTCCCCTCTCTTCGACCACTGGAGACTCCGTCCACATGCCAGTACCCTCGCCTTGCTTCAACGCTTCTATTACACCACTCCCGGATGAACTCGATGCTACGATGTTGAAGAAATAGCCCGAAGTCTGACGTTGATCGAAATCTAGGTTTAAACCCTATATGACCATCGTCAAGCCATCCTGATGATTGTAAAATCTCGCGATCATTTTTGCTAGAAGCCTCAACCTCCCACCTAACTGTGGCCATGATCTCGAGACCCTCCACCACTCTGATCACCAGAATTTGCCAAAAACCCATTTTCAATTCATCTCAACATTTCTCTGCAAATATAAACTTAAAAATTATGAATTAATTATCAAAAATCATAATTTTGAAATGCGAATGTATTCCTATGATTACAACTTGTGTAACGACCCAACTTCCAAACACTAGGAAGTTGCATCGCTAATAAGAAGGAAAGAGATAGAAAAGAGAAAGAAAGAGAAGAAGAAGAAACATCACATCAGAATCTAAATAGCGGAACGAATAAATTATATTAATAACATAAAATATTAGATAGTTTACAACCACTATCAGAGTATACAGATATACAACACATAATAGACAGTTATAAACACCTGTCTAGTATTTACAACATAATACAACTCAGAGACAACACAGAACACACAGCGGAAAGCTATATATCTAACGCAAAAGCCCCCTGCTTCATTGCTCCTCCAATATTCGTCAAAGCTAACCTGAATCCCTTGGCTACTCGTAAAAATTTGAGTACCCAAGAGTTTATGAAAACAAAAGATAAACTCTGGGTCAGACATGGGTCTGGTGTGAGTAACAGGTTAAAGTTGCTTAACTTTAAAAACCTTTTGAAAGAGAGGTATCACGTAAGACTTCCCACACATAAACATGGAAAAGTTTTTACCTTACGCTAACCAAAACATTTGATAGGAAATCCAGTGATATTATAATAGGTCTAGGGTTTTCAAGTAAATATGAAATAGCCGAAATTGTTACATGATTAAATTCCAGCTACTAGCCACAAAAGTGGGTAATACAATCAAAACTGTTGGCACTTATTGGATTTTGGATTCCATACAATGGCAGGGCTACTGGGGTACCGCCCGTCACAGTACGTGGCCTAGATCAACGTACCGAGGAGTACGCCCGCTCCCCTGCAACACAAGGCCGGACCCATTCCTTACTGCATAATTCCAAACAAGACAACCCCGCAGTTGGCGCGCGATTCCTACTGCCCACACAGCCGAATAAAAAGGGACTTCTAGACAGGGGAAAATCTTGCTCTCCAGTGGGAGCTACCCACGAAGCCTTGCTGCACCTCCCCTGTTTTAGCCATTCCCGGTTGATGAGGCTTGAGGCTACGATTACCTTTATAGGACACATTATCTTAGAATGCTCATCGCCCACCTGACGATGTTTTGAAAGCATTCGTTCCATACAAGTTCGTTCCGGGTTCAAACGAAACCGAAGGCATTATCTCGTTACACTCGTTTTGGAATCACCCTCCGAGTTAACGACGATAACCCTTGCACTCTGAATCTCCATCTCGAGCCTATAAGTACTATTTCCATCAAACTCGTCAAGGAATCACCCCCAGAGTTATACTTACTAATAGTCCTTACACATCGAGTCTTCACTCTTCACATAAGATTCACGACCTATCGTAAATTTGGATCGATGTGGTTTTCGGATATCCTAATATGGAAACCGGATCCCGGTCTCATCGAAATCCAAAGCGTGTCTTTTAGGTCCAAGTTGTTTTAGAGTTTAAAACAATTTAATAACATTATCTATATACACCTAGATAGATAATTCACCGATTCACAATAGATAATTATCATTATCATAACCATAGATAATCCCCATTATCACTATTAAAAGATATCCATATCATCATCACAATGCAACCAATGCACCCTTATCACTCAACATTATTAATCTCATAGCTGAGATTCAAAACCATTCAAAGCAACCAATAACAACCATTCATAAGCAATGATCTATAATCATACTATCTATAATTAATTTAAATTGAATTAAATTAATTACATCATCTTTAATTAATTTAAAACGAATTAAATTAATTACTTACGCAATATAAATCTTGCTTCCATCATCATTAATTAATTACAATTTAATTAATTAATTAACCTCTAATTATCATCTTAATTAATCACCCCTGATTAATTATACTTTAATTAATTTCACAAAATTAATTACCCAAAGCCAAATACAGTAATTAACCTTTAATTACTTCATAAATTAATTAACTATAATTAATTATACTTAACCTTAATTAATTACAATTAATTAATTATACTTAATCATTTATTATTGATTAGTTAATCTTAATTAATCAATCTTAATTACATCATTAATTATATTAATTAATGATCCTTAATTATATTTAATTAATTACTCAATTAAATTAATTACTTTTAGTAATAAATCTCACTTAAACCATAATTATTAATCACTTTTGATTAATTAACCGCCCTTAATCACTCCATCCAATTAATTATTCCTTAATTAATTTCTGAATTAATCCCTTGATTAATTATACAAAATAATTTAATCTAAATTATTTTTAAAATCCAAACATCATTCATTAATTACATCCAGTAATTATCTTTAATTACTTCACTGAGTAATTTTACTTTATTAATTACATCAAGTAATTGTTATCAATTCCAATGTTTAAAATTAATTAAACATAATTAATTGATCTAAACCAATCTCAATAAACTCCATTAATTACATTAAGTAATTAATGTCTTATTAAACTTAAATAAATTTCTCAATTTATTATCATTAATTAATCTGTCTAATTAATTATTAAAAATTAATCATATTAATTAATTACTAAATAAACCTTAGTTAATGACCATCATTAACTATTATTAATTCTTTAATTACTTTTCTTTAATTACGTCTTAATTAACTCAAATTTAAATTAATCCAAATTATTAATTTAATAAATTAAATAAATAAGTTATTCCTTAATTATCCTTTTTATTTAATTATATTTAATATCTTCATAATTTCTACGAAAATCCATTCCGTATTAATAATTTCATAAATATTAAGTGTACTTAGAACATTTCATTTTCATAATTTAAATTCGAATTCCATTTTGAAATAAAATTCAAAATGATATTAAGAATTAACCAATTTAAATTTCATTTATTATTCTTTAAAATAAATGTAAATAACATTTATTACTTATTTTTAAAACTTATATAGGATAAGTCTTAATTTACCTAATTTAATTAAAAATTAAGTTTAAGTACATTATTAATTTAGATTATAAATTCAAGTTAACAATCATTTAACTTCCTTTATAAACCAATTGTAATGATTTCATTCAAAAAGGAAAATCAAATTAAATATTTGTTTGAAAACAAATTTACTTCAAACAAACAATTTAAATTTAACTTGTTTGAAAAACATTCAAATTTTAAAACTTATTCAAATATCCAGATTTTAAATTCAATACACTTGAAACCATTCCTTATTTAAATCATTTGAATTTAAAACTTGAACTTTTGATTTAGATTTTGATTTTTAAAATTTTTATTTAAAATACAAATTCATTTAAAAACCTAAAGATTCAAAAGCCTTAAGAAAACCGAACTTAAATTTGAAATTCAAATTGCTATTTAAAGTTTTGTTTCAGTTTCAAAAATGAAAATCTCAAATTTCAGAAACTGCCAGATTCCCTTCTTCTTTTTATTTTTAAAACTGAAAACCTTCTTTTAAAAATTTAAAACTTATAAGATTTCATACTTTTTGAAACTGAATTTATTCTGCAGATTTAAATTTTGTTTAAATCTTTTCATAACAATCTATTCATTTAAAATTTGATTTAAATTTAAAATTTCAGACAGTTTTTCAAAAAAATAAAACTGTAATATTTAAATTACCCGAGCCATCCTAAAAACTGCTTCGAGTCATCTAATTCATATATTCGAGAAAACTCAGCAACTACTCGATTATTACTTCGAGTTAAAAATTCTGCAGTACCCAAAAAAAAACATCAAAACTCAAAATTCTGCACGGTGCACGTGCACCGTGCCTCCAGCTACCATCACCACCTCCGGTGACTTCCTGACATTGACAACCAACCACACTATCTATCTCCACCCTCAATATCTCCTTCCCAAACTCAAATTTGAAAATTTGAGTTGCCTCTTCCAAACCTGAAATTGCAAAGAACAGGTTTTTACCCCAAACCTGTAATACCCTCATCCTCCACCTTCTGACCACCGGCATGTCAGCGACTCCGGCCACGAGTCCATCCATCAACCTATTATCATCACCCAGAAACTCAAACAACTCGATCACTTCTTCGTGAAGAACCGACCAAAGCAACCTACCTATCTAAAACTAGGGTTCTATCAGAAATTACATCACCGCAACCACCACATTGAAATGCAACGCCACCCAATATTTTTCTGCGCATTAGTGACCACTCCTCCACCAACTAGAAGAACCTCGTCACCCCAAATTGCCTAGATCAACCATTAACCCCAAATCCCCCCTTTCCTGTTCAACCTAGGACTGCACATACCCATTTTACTAAA
Organism: Allium cepa; assembly: GCA_030765085.1. NCBI lineage: Eukaryota > Viridiplantae > Streptophyta > Magnoliopsida > Asparagales > Amaryllidaceae > Allium > Allium cepa. The sequence continues at coordinate 378,986,093 of CM060931.1, forward strand.
AATCTAAATTTTTGTTCTAAAAATCATGTTTTGATTTTAGATTTAATCCATTATACTGAATCTATTTATTTCACAAATTGAAGTTTTCATATCTTTCAACATAACCTTGATATCCTGTCTTTACAGTAATACCAGATTTTGTTTTAACAAATTTAAGTTTTTAAAACTTAATCTAACATAAAAACACTCTTGGTTTGTAAATTAAATCCTAACTGACTAGATCAGGTGGTAAAAATTTGAAAACTTGATCCTGGAAAACAATATAAAGACAGAGCACACAACCTCAATGCACACTTGACATCCATATGAATATTCAGAAATATACTTATAAATGCATCCATAAAACATACTTGTTTTCAGTGATAAACATGCAACATACTTATATTTTAAACCACTTAAATTATAATGTTACTCACCTTAATCTGATGGGCAGAGCAATGCATTTGACAAATGCTTTAAAAACTGGAAAAATCTGCTTTGCTTTAAGGCACTAAGTTGCTTCTTAGACTTGATTTTTAAAACTGCAGTTGATTTAGTTGAAGAAGCATGTAGATGCTTTGAAACCTGATTTAAAACTGCATGCACCTTTGAAACTCTAGATTCCAGAAAATGCAGATGCTTTCAACTTGCAAATGTGCAGGCTGCCTTGAATTCCAGAGATGCAGAAGCTTTTATATTTGAACAAAAATATGAAGGATTGCTTGCATATGAAATGCATGCTTCAAGATTTGAAATTGCAGGAATTCTTGCTTTATCTCCAGATTTACAACTGACATGCATGCTTTTAAAACAAATCGAAATTGCATGTTGAACCTGAGTTACAGGTTATGATTATGAAGAGGGATTTGATTTTTCAGGTTTGAGGAGTTATTCACAGATTGAAGAAAAGCTTATGCATTTTGAAATTTTCTTTTTAACAGAGAATGATTTGCATGTAGACTTATTTCAGTTTATGTTTGGCCTTAGGTTTGAAGAAAAGAAAAGAAATGAAAAGTGTGGAAGTGTTTTATATGGAATAAAATTTTGTTTAATTAAAATTTAAAGAAAATAAAACAAATATTGACACTTGTCCCTTACATTAACATTTGTCATCTTAAATGTCTTATTTTCTAACACATGTTAATTTATGTTTCTAAAAAGTTTACACTTGTTATTAATGTTAATAAGCTATAAATTTCGTTAACTTGTATTTTAAATTAGATGTTTAATATAAGATATGTTTAGTTAATTAGTTGACATGCATTTATTTACATGTATTTAGATTTTAAAATGAATAAATCAATTTTAACTTATAAAATGAAACTGTACAAATAGTTCAAAATCAAAACAAATTAAAAACATTTAGACTTTAAATTTTAAAAACTTTGAATTCAAGTTAAAATTAAATTTTGAAATCAAGTTTATTTACAAATATAACTACACAATTAAAATTTTGGAAAATAATTATTTTTATTAAAAATTTATTTGTTAAAATAATGTATTATTATATTTAAAAATAACAACATTTAATACTATAAATAACTTATAAAAGAAATTATCTTCTTATTAATAAATTATTTATTTTACCACATTATATTCAAAGGAAAATCAAATAACCTTATTGCTATTTATTTAAATTTTAAACTTAAATTGAACATATTTTAAATCAGTTCAATATTTATCTTATGTATTTAAAACCATATTTATTTATTAAATAACCTTTATAAAAGTTTAACTTTTAAATAAAATCATAATTTACAATTTACTAAAGATACATATGTTATAGAAAACAGGATTTATTTATTAATTAAATTTAAACAATATCTATTTACAATATATATAATATTCTATTTATATTATAAATATAAAACAATTATTAGATTTAAAAAGATAAAATATATCAATTAACTAATTATTTTATTGAATTATTAAATTAATTCAAATCTCATTACAAAGATTATCAAATCAATTCAATTTTTATTTCAGATTATTAAATTGATATTGCTTTCAAATTCCGGGTCATCACATTCCTTCCCCCTTAAAAGAATTTCGACCCCGAAATTTAAAACAAAGGTAATTTAATAATCTATTTAAAAGATTAAATTTTAAAACACAAGCATATACCAATGATATGCTAACAACCATAGCAATCAATTCACCTAATCAATCAAATCTAATTATCTAGAAAAAATTCTGGATAGAACTTCCACGAGTTTCCCCAGTATAAATATCGGGATACTCGCTCTATAGATTCCAAACAATCAATACTACAAAGCTACAAAGCTCCTATTCATCTAGATCTACAGAACTAGACAGCATATCAGACTACAGACGAGTCTGACTCAACAACCAACCTTTAACTGCTGGTTCTAAAACCAGAGATAGACCATACACGTACTCCCTCATAGATACGTGAAACTCATCGAATTCCAGTTATCCAAACTGGCAATTCAATCCTGAAAACCAAACACTGATCCAATCCAAACAAAGAAAAGATCCAAACAGCTCTGAGTCAACATTCCAGACTTACCAAAACTTATAGCTCCTGAATTAGAGAAAACTCCAATAACAACGAACTCTCCAACTTCGAATTCTAAATTTCTCCGTCCCTTATCCACAAAAGCCGTCAGACAAATCTTGGGCTGCCAACATCCAAACTGATCAGCTCAACCCTTGCTAATTTCCCTAGAAGCAAACAGAACCAGAAACAACCCAACACAATGATCACCTCAAGATCAATCCAAAACCAAAACACAATTCTACTCCATCAACAGCAGAAGACAACAAACTGCTCCTAATTTGGAAAAGACAATCAGAAACACTTCCAAATTGCTTCCGCTGCACCACTCTGATCCGAAGTAGATAAGAAAATGCTGACAAGAACACAAACACCAACTGGACATCACTTCCCAGAAATATGGTTCAACAGGTCCATAAAAGAAAACTCAGAAATTCCCCTGAAACCTGAGTTGCTTCATCAAATTCCATCTCTAGGAATCATTCTCCAACCAAATAGAACCACCCGTTCTATTCTTGGAATACTAGTCGATAAGAAAACTCAATCTCCAGATGCTGACGAACCTCTGTCTTTCCCAAAAGACATCCAGAAAAATTTCTAACAATCCAAAAGAACACTCAAGCAATCGCAAGTCACTTTTGTGATCAACCCAGATAAATTTCCAAAGAAAACCGTTCTCTCTTTACCAAATAGAACAGCTTACACTGGTCTAGTCAATCCATTGAAGAAACAGATTCACTCTGCTGCTTCAGAACTCCATCTCCAGAAAAACTACTCAGCTAAGACCTCTCTGTCGGCTCACAGAACACTCCGAGCTGTACCACTGACACCAATGCCAAACTTCCTAATCAAAAGCTCTTCGAGAAACTCGGACTTCAAAGCTAACCACAACATTCTGCTGAATCCAGCCACAATATCGAAGCAGTCACACTTTCCAAAACTTGTTCCAAAGAAAACATCTTCGGAAACAATCCATAGTCGCTGCATCTCATCACGCAGTTACAACTTCCTGAGGTATCACAATACTATCACTTGCTCTAACCCAATCGAACAGATCAAACTCTACTCACCAAACTCTGTACTTCAAAGATGGACTCCGAACCTTAACAGGTTTCCTTCAGAGATCGATGAAATACTTCAACACAAAAAAGCTTAGTCGAGACGGTATTAGGTATACAGTCTCGACAGATACACTTCCAACCTCAAACATCAGACTCCAACAATTGGTAGTAATCGTGTTACAAACACTACTACCTCATCTACCTTTATAGCCTATATTGGGAAAACTGAACTGGTAACCCAACAGATATATATATATATATATATATATATATATATATGTATGTATGTATGTATATGTAATTATATTTAAAATTACAAATACGCTCTCTCAAGAAAGACACCACTCCAGAGCCTAGGTATTCACTCAACCTAATGCTCCGATACCACTGTAACGACCCAACTTCCAAACACCAGGAAGTTGCATCGCTAATAAGAAAGAAAGAGATAGAAAAGAGAAAGAAAGAGAAGAAGAATAAGAAACATCACATCAGAATCTAAACAGCGGAACGAATAAATTATATCAATAACATAAAATATTACATAGTTTACAACCACTATAAGAGTATACAGATATACAACACATACTAGACAGTTATAAACACCTGTTTAGTATTTACAACATAATACAGAGACAACACAGAACACACAACGGAAAACTATATATCTAACGCAGAAGCCTCCTGCTCCATTGCTCCTCCAATATTCGTCAAAGCTAACCTGAGTCCCTTGGCTACTCGTAAAAATTTGAGTACCCAAGAGTTTATGAAAACAAAAGACAAACTCCGGGTCGGACATGGGTCTGGTGTGAGTAACAGGTTAAAGTTACTTAAATTTAAAAACCTTTTGAAAGAAAGGTATCACGTAAGACTTCCCACACATAAACATGGAAGCGTTTTTACCTTACGCTAACCAAAACATTTGATAGGGAATCCAGTGATATTATAATAGGTCTAGGGTTTTCAAGTAAATATGAAATAGCCAAAATTGTTACATGATTAAATTCCAGCTACCAGCCACAAAAGTGGGTAATACAATCATAACCGTTGGCACTTATTGGATTTTGGATTCCATACAATGGCAGGGCTACTGGGGTATCGCCCGTCACAGTACGTGGCCTAGATCAACGTACCAAGGAGTACGCCCGCTCCCCTGCAACACAAAGCCGGACCCATTCCTTACTGAATAGTACCAAACAAGACAACCCCGTAGTTGGCGTGCGATTCCAACTGCCCACACAACTGAATAAAAAGGGACTTCTAGACAGGGGAAAATCTTGCTCTCCAGTGGGAGCTACCCACGAAGCCTTGCTGCACCTCCCTTGTTTTAGCCATTCCCGGTTGATGAGGCTTGAGGCTACGATTACCTTTATAGGACACATTATCTTAGAATGCTCATCGCCCACCTGACGATGTTCTGAAAGCATTCGTTCCATACAAGTTCGTTCCGGGTTCAAACGAAACCGAAGGCATTATCTCGTTACACTCGCTTTGGAATCACCCTCAGAGTTAACGACGATAACCCTTGCACTCCGAATCTCCATCTCGAGCTTATAAGTACTATTTCTGTCAAACTCATCACGGAATCACCCCCAGAGTTATACGTACTAATAGTCCTTACACCTCGAGTCTTCACTCTTCACATAAGATTCATGACCTATCGTAAATTTGGATTGATGTGGTTTTCGGATATCCAAATATGGAAAACCGATCTCGGTCTCATCGAAATCCAAAGCGTGTCTTTTAGGTCCAAGTTGTTATAGAGTTTAAAACAATTTAATAACATTATCTATATACACCTAGATAGATAATTCACCGATTCACAATAGATAATTATCATTATCATAACCACATATAATCCCCATTATCACTATTAAAAGATATCTATATCATCATCACAATGCAACCAATGCACCCTTATCACTCAACATTATTAATCTCATAGCTGAGATTCAAAACCATTCAAAGCAACCAATAACAACCATTCATAAGCAATGATCTATAATCATACTATCTATAATTAATTTAAATTTAATTAAATTAATTACATCATCTTTAATTAATTAAAATGAATTAAATTAATTACTTACACAATATAAATCTTGCTTCCATCATCATTAATTAATTACAATTTAATTAATTAATTAACCTCTAATTATCATCTTAATTAATCACCCCTGATTAATCATACTTTAATTAATTTCACAAAATTAATTACCCTACGCCAAATATAGTAATTAACCTTTAATTACTTCATAAATTAATTAACTATAATTAATTATATTTAGCCTTAATTAATTACAATTAATTAATTATACTTAATCATTTATTATTGATTAATTAATCTTAATTAATCAATCTTAATTACATCATTAATTATATTAATTAATGATCCTTAATTATATTTAATTAATTACTCAACTAAATTAATTACTTTTAGTAATTAATCTCACTTAAACCATAATTATTAATCACTTTTGATTAATTAACCGCCCTTAATCACTTCATCCAATTAATTATTCCTTAATTAATTTTTGAATTAATCCCTTGATTAATTATACAAAATAATTTGATCTAAATTATTTTTAAAATCCAAACATCATTCATTAATTACATCCATTAATTATCTTTAATTACTTCACTGAGTAATTTTACTTTATTAATTACATCAAGTAATTGTTATCAATTCCAATGTTTAAAATTAATTAAACTTAATTAATTGATCTAAACCAGTCTCAATAAACTCCATTAATTACATTAAGTAATTAATGTCTTATTAAACTTAAATAAATTTCTCAATTTATTATCATTAATTAATCAATCTAATTAATTATTAAAAATTAATCATATTAATTAATTACTAAATAAACCTTAGTTAATGACCATCATTAACTATTATTAATTCTTTAATTCCTTTTTAATTAACTCTAATTTAAATTAATCCAAATTATTAATTAAATAAATTAAATAAATAATTTATTCCTTAATTATCCTTTTTATTTAATTATATTTAATATCTTAATAATTTCTAAGAAAATCCATTCCTTATTAATAATTTCATAAATATTAAGTGTACTTAGAACATTTCATTTTTATAATTTAAATTCGAATTCCATTTTGTGCTAAAATTCAGAATGATATTAAGAATTAACCAATTTAAATTTCATTTATTATTCTTTAAAATAAATGTAAATAACATTTATTACTTATTTTTAAAACTTATATAGGATAAGTCTTAATTTACTTAATTTAATTAAAAATTAAGTTTAAGTACATTATTAATTTAGATTATAAATTCAAGTTAACAATCATTTAACTTCCTTTATAAACCATTTATAATGATTTCATTCAAAAAGGAAAATCAAATTAAATATTTGTTTGAAAATAAATTTACTTCAAACAAACAATTTAAATTTAACTTGTTTGAAAAACATTCAAATTTTAAAAATTATTCAAATATCCAGATTTTAAATTCAATACACTTGAAACCATTCCCTATTTAAATCATTTGAATTTAAAACTTGAACTTTTGATTTAGATTTTGATTTTTAAAACTTTTATTTAAAATACAAATTCATTTAAAAACCTGAAGATTCAAAACCCTTAAGAAAACCGAACTTAAATTTGAAATTCAAATTTCTATTTAAAGTTTTGTTTCAGGTTCAAAAATGAAAATCTCAAATTTCAGAAACTGCCGGGTTCCCTTCTTCTTTTTATTTTTAAAACTGAAAACCCTCTTTTAAAAATTTAAAACTTATAAGATTTCATACTTTTTGAAACTAAATTTATTCTGCAAATTTAAATTTTGTTTAAATCTTTTCATAACAATCTATTCATTTAAAATTTGATATAAATTTAAAACTGTAGACAGTTTTTCAAAAAAAAAACTGTAATATTTAAATTACCCGAGCCATCCTAAAAACTGCTCCGAGTCATCTAGTTCATATCTTCGAGAAAACTCAGCAATTGTTCAAGTATTACTTCGAGTTAAAAATTCTGCAGTACCCAAAAAAAACATCAAAACTCAAAATTCTGCACGGTGCACGTGCACCGTGCCTCCAGCCACCATCACCACCTCCGGTGACTTCCTGACATCGACAACCGACCCTACTATCTATCTCCACCCTCAATATCTCCTTCCTAAACTCAAATTTGAAAATTTGATTTGCCTCTTCCAAACCTGAAGTTGCAAAGAACAGGTTTTTACCCCAAACCTGTAATACCCTCATCCTCCACCTTCTGACCATCGGCATGTCAGTGACTCCGACCACGAGTCCATCCATCAACCTATTATCATCCCCTAGAAACTCAAACAACTCGATCACTTCTTCGTGAAGAACCGGCCAAAGCAAACTACCTATCTAAAACTAGGGTTCTATCAGAAATTACATCACCGCAACCACCACATTGAAATGCAACACCACCCAATATTTTTCCTCGCATTAGTGACCACTCCTCCAGCAACCAGAAGAACCTCGTCACCCCAAATTGCTTAGATCAACCATTAACCCAAAATCCCCCCTTTCCTGTTCAACCTAGGACTGCACAACCCATTTTACTAAAAATCTAAATTTTTGTGCTAAAAATCATGTTTTGATTTTAGTTTTTAATCCATTATACTGAATTTATTTATTTCACAAATTGTAGTTTTTATAGTTTTCAACATAACCTTGATATCCTGTCTTTATAGTAATACCAGATTTTGTTTTAACAAAATTTAAGTTTTTAAAACTTAATCTAACAAAAAAAACACTCTTGGTTTGTAAATTAAATCCTAACTGACTAGATCAGGTGGTAAAAATTTGAAAACTTGAACCTGGAAAACAATATAAAGACAGAGCACACAACCTCAATGCACACTATACATCCATATGAATATTCAGAAATATACTTATAAATGAATCCATAAAACATAATTGTTTTCAGTGATAAACATGCAACATACTTATATTTTAAACCACTTAAATTATAATGTTACTCACCTTAACCTGATGGGCAGAGCAATGCATTTGAAAAATGCTTTAAAAACTGGAAAAATCTGCTTTGCTTTAAGGCACTAAGTTGCTTCTTAGACTTGATTTTTAAAACTGAAGTTGATTTAGTTGAAGAAGCATGTAGATGCTTTGAAACCTGATTTAAAATTTCATGCACCTTTGAAACTCTAGATTCCAAAAAATGCAGATGCTTTCAACTTGCAAATGTGCAGGCTGCCTTGAATTCCAGAGATGCAGAAGGTTTTATATTTGAACAAAAATATGCAGGATTGCTTGCATATGAAATGCAGGCTTCAAGATTTGAAATTGCAGGATTTCTTGCTTTATCTCCAGATTTACAACTGATATGCATGCTTTTAAAACAGATCGAAATTGCATTTTGAACCTGGGTTACAGGTTATGATTATGAAGAGGGATTTGATTTTTCAGGTTCGAGGAGTTATTCACAGATTGAAGAAAAGCTTATGCATTTTGAATTTTTTTTAGAACAGAGAATGATTTGCATGCAGACTTGTTTCAGTTTATGTTTGGCCTTAGGTTTGAAGAAAAGAAAAGAAATAAAAAGTGTGGAAGTGTTTTATATGGAATAAAATTTTGTTTAATTAAAATTTAAAGAAAATAAAACAAATATTGACACTTGTCCCTTACATTAACATTTGTCATCTTAAATGTTTTATTTTCTAACACATGTTAATTTATGTTTCTAAAAAGTCTACACTTGTTATTAATGTTAATAGGCTATAAATTTAGTTAACTTGTATTTTAAATTAGATGTTTAATATAAGATATGTTTAGAAATTTTAACTTATAAAATGAAACTTATACAAATAATTTAAAATCAAAACAAATTAAAAACATTTACACTTCAAATTTTAAAAACTTTGAATTCAAGTTAAAATTAAATTTTTAAATCAAGTTTATTTACGAATATAACTACACAATTAAAATTTTGGAAAACAATTATTTTTATTAAAAATTTATTTGTTAAAATAATGTATTATTATATTTAAAAATAACAACATTTAATACTATAAATAACTTATAAAAGAAATTATCTTCTTATTAATAAATTATTTATTTTACCACATTATATTAAAAAGAAAATCAAAATAACCTTATTGCTATTTATTTTAATTTTAAACTTAAATTGCACATATTTTAAATCAGTTCAATATTTATCTTATGTATTCAAAACCATATTTATTTATTAAATAACCTTTTTAAAAGTTTAACTTTTAAATAAAATCATAATTTACAATTTACTAAAGATACGTATTTTATAGAAAACAGGATTTATTTATTAATTAAATTTAAACAATATCTATTTACAATATATATATAATATTCTATTTATATTATAAATACAAAACAATTATTAGATTTAAAAAGATAAAATCTATCAATTAACTATTTATTTTATTGAACTATTAAATTAATTCAAATCTCATTACAAAGATTATCAAATCAATTCAATTTTTATTTTAGATTATTAAATTGATATTGCTTTCAAATTCCGGGTCATCACAACTTGAAACCCAGACATTCGATTTTCTGGGTTGAAAAGATTTTTACTGTAATTTCTAGCTTTTTGAAACAATTACTAAATATTTTTACTTGAAATTATTTTCAATAATAATGTTACATTGTTATCATCATTTCTTCTTTAGGGATCTAAGCCTAAAATAGATTAGGAAAAGAAAATTTAAATTTTTAGTTTGCTTAGAACCTGTATATTTTGGAACAGAAGCATGTTTTCTACATACACACATATAAATGTACATATATATACAAGCATGCAGACAAAATTAGCAACCAAAAAATCATTTTTCACAATATACATCAAGTGTCAATTCAGATATCAAAACATATAGATGGGTTCGAGTGAGTTTGCTCACTTGGAATGTTGAGACAGAGAAGAATTAGAGTATGGAAATGCTCTAGAATTTGAAAACTTTGATCTTTGATCTTATGCTTGATATTGATTTGCTTTGCTTCAGTTTTAAGGCTCCGGGTTTTGAAATCGTAGTTTGATTTGCTTGATTTTCTATTGTTGAGTTGAATCTGATGATGTTGCTTGTTTTTATCTTATTGTTTTTGAGATGATCCGATCCATATTTTGAAACTAGAACTTAGATTGATTTGGTTTGCTTATTTTATGGTTTTGTATTTCTTAAGTTTTTTGTTTCAAGTTTGAGAAAACTGAAAATAGCCTGATTTATTTTCTTTCAATACATGTTTATGTAATTCAATTTCAAAAGGAAAACTAATTTTGCCACTTGTCTATATTATTTACACTTGTGATTACAACTTGTATTTGGGCAACACATCTATGTGCATGTTTTAAATACCTTACAAATGTCATTTATAATAACTTTTAAGTTTAAATCCTTAATTTGATTTATATATATAGTTCTTATATTTTTAAATGTTTTAAACCCTTAAGTTATTAATTTGTAAGTCATATTTTATGTTTTATACATGTATACATTTTAATATGTACTGTATTTATATTTATATATTCCAACCATGTTTATTTTTAAGTATATAAAAGAAATGTATTGTAAATCTTTAATTAAATCTGATTTTTTTACATATCTACAAATTCCTTTTGAAGATTTCTATATTAAATTCAAAACATAATTTTCAAACTACATATACATATATCAATATATATTAAAATTAGAAAACAACTTTTAAAATATGGAGTATTAAATTCAATGTATTGACAATATATTTATTTTAGAGTTTCAATTCCCAAAATTCAGTTTATAATGAATTTATATACATATATGTAAATAAACAACATATCTTATTTATTTTAGAAAATTTAAATTCAAATTTTCAAATTTTAATCTATTTATAAAATATGTAGATTTCCAAATCAAATCCTTTATTTACAAATCTCTTTCATATATATAAATAAACACACACATCTTTATTTATTCTGGAAATTTTCTAAATTAATTCACCAAAAAATTCACAATTTAATTCTAAAAATTTAGTTAATTACCTATTTAAATTTGATTTAAAAATGCGGATGTTATTGAACAAGCTGCGAATCCCAGCATAGCTAGATTGGCACTAATTAACGAACAAAGTTAATAAATAGGAATTGATAAAATCAAATCAAAGCTGGATCGATGATGATAAATGGTATAAGTAAACTTATATATGACTATATATAACTAAATATATAAAATCACATGCTAAATTCAAAGATACACTAAATTAAATATATATATATATATATAATATACATACATACATACATACATACATACATATATATGTATATATTTCAGAATCCAGTGCTTCAAATTAAAACACACATATAAAATCAAACATATACACACACACACATTATATTTTTGTAATAAATACATATATATTCTTCAAAAAATGCAAAATACTTACATACTTGTATAGGCATATAACGGATAAAATAACTCTCATAAACTTATATATATATACACTGCAGATCACAAGATTATAAATTAACATATATAAAACAGCACATAACTATACAATATATATATAATTATATATACAAATATACCAGCTAATATGTACATATCCATACTTCACATAAAAAACCACTGTCATGCACATGCATTTCTAAAACTAAATATATGTATATAAATTTTAAACAATATAAACCAAAATATTATTAGTAGACTACCAATTATACTTCTGTAGCAAAATATATAATATATATGCTTTCCTAAACATGTGGATGTTAGTATATATGAAAGAAAGTCTACTCGGTAAATACTAATACACAACTATATGTGTGTATATATATACAGCAAAAACAAAATTAACAAACATATACATTATATATGTACAACATATAACATATTATTAAACAAAGCAGTCATATATACACACACAAACACACTCTATAATCAAATACATATGTATACATATGATCCAATATATATTGATACATTATATAAACTATATATGTAACTGTATATATTCACAGTAAAATAAACAAACTGCAAATTATACATATATATTCAAAACCAAACTCAGTGTACAAAAATGAACCAATATATGAAAACTGACATATCACATATTATATAGCTTACAATATATAACTTACATCGGTTTATATAAGTGTGAGAAATGCGGATACGGATCTTAAGGCTAGAATTAACACAAGAGGGGGGAATGGTGTTTTAATGAATTACTAAATCTGTTAGAGTTTATGTTAATTTGAACACAAATGTATGCAATATTCAGACAAAGATATGATCACAGAATCGAACATAGATGTAGAAATAAAGTAAAAGCAATAAAGGAAAGAACACACCAGATTTTATACTGGTTCAGAGTTACCCTACATCCAGTACCGCATACAAGTACAGATTTCCTTTCAAAAGCAATTGTTACAATTACAATCCTCGATTTCAAGGCCACGAGGTACACCACTTCAGATTCACAATCTTCTGGGTAGAGATACTTGATTTTACGGGCAACAAGTTCCCCCAATTGATCTCACAAGCTACAATCACACCTTTTCTCGCTTGATTGATTTCATAGGCTACAATCACACCTTTTCTTGCTTAATTTATTACAAAGAAGTCTATAACTCTGAATAGCACTGAGACCTTGTTGAGATAGTGATAGAGAATCAAACCAGTGATGATATAGTTAGATTCAATGGTGATTTCGATAGAGTAATGGTAAAAATGTATGTAAAGAAATATGGAAGAAGAAGAGGCGTGAAATCAGAGAAAATATGTATATTAATTCGTTTAAAACTGCCCTTATTTATAGTAGAACAACAGCCATGTCCTTTCGTGAAAGTATATGACGAATAGACACTACCTTTGAAATTTAAAATTTTGAAATAAACTGCTACCCTATCGACAGGGGTTCCTAAGGGTTGTTGACAGGCCTATGGTATTTTTGGTAATTTGTTTTTCTTTGAAAATAACTTCTATCTTGTATCAATACTAGTTTAAACTTTATAAATATACTTAACTATTATTAAATTACATAAATAAGCATAGAGAATAATATTTTGCTATATATACAATTTTACTATACATTTAAATCTAAGTATAAATATTAAAAGTTAAATATATTATAATTAAAAGATAGTTTAAAACCAAGGATACTTTGATTTTGAAGATAAAGATTATTTTGAGGCTAAAAGTATTTTAAAACCAGGATAGATATTTTTGATTCTTTTAAGAGGAAGGTTTTAAAATCATTTTGAAAATAAGATATAAGTTTATAAAAAAAATTTGAATAAAAGTTAGTGGATACAAAACAATGTTCCACTAGATTTTTCGTAGGTTCCATCCTACTTATAGTTTTGGAAATCAAAATTATAAGTTAGTTTATAAAAATGTAAACTTTAAGATTTTACTTATAGTTTTATTATTTTAAATATATAAAATAAGATGTAATTTAATAAAATTTAATTTATTAAAATTTAATTTTGTTTGTATGTAATATGTTTAAAATATTTATTTAAATTTATATTAATATTTTGAAGATTGATCTTGTAATAACTTCAATAATAGAGGTTGAAAAGATAAATTAAAAATTGACTTGAAATTTAATTTGGTTAATAATTGAATTTAAATGTGATGTGAACTTCTTAATTTGAACTTATTGATTTTGAAATTTTAAAGGATATGATTTTATAACTTGATTTAATTAATGTGATTAAATAAATATTTCAAATTTAAATAAAATTGAAATTGAATATTTAATTTAAATTTGTAATTTGAGTTTTTATTTAAATGTTATAATGAAATGATTAAGTGAATATTTTCAAACTTAAATAAAATTAAAGTTGAATTTGAAATATAAATGAAATTTATCGAATTATGTTATTTTAAATTATTGAATATTTAACTTTGAAACTTATTAAATACAAAGTGGTTTAATTTAAAGTCGATATAAATTAAAAATGGTTTATTGAGAATTTGAATTGAATTGTAATTGATGAACTGAGATTGATTTAAATTGAAATTTTTGGAACTAAAGTTAATTCGAATTGGTTTATGGAATTTGATGAAGCAAGTAAAATTTGAAATTATTTTTGATAAAAACTCTTTTAATATAAACTATTTTAATAATATAAAATATTTTCTAATATATAAAATATTTTAATATATATATTATTTTAGATCTATAACCTATTTCAAATAGTATTTATATTTATAACTATTTCATATATATAAACTATTTTTTAATATTTAAACTGTTTAAAGTGGAAGTATTATGATTTCGATTTAATGGATTTAAATGCGAATATTTTTATATGATGGTTTAAACTATTTTATGGATATGATTTCAAAAGTGATATGATTTTGAAAGTGAATATGATTTCGAAAGTAATATAATTTTAAAAAGAAATGAGATTTTGCGATGTGTACATAAATGTGCATACTTTTACCACCATATTTATTATAATTAATTTGAATAAATGATCATATTGGGTATTTTAACTTGTGTAAACCAAATTAAAATTATTTTCAAATTGTCACATATTCATCTTCATCCAATGGCAAAATGGTCATTTTTGTGCATACATTAATTTTCTAAAATTTAATTGAAAATTTCTATGTTGTTTTATAGGAATTTAAATTCAAATACAAAGGGCTACATGAAGATACGCATGCACAAAAGAAAGCAAAGCAAATGGAGATGAAAATAATTCAAACTCATGAACATGGAGGACCCCACCTACCCGCTTACCTTGATTTTTCAATTAGGAGCTAATGCACATGCTAAAGGCCATTAAAACTTCATGCACATTTAAGTAGGGGTTATAGCATGATAATGATTACTTGGTGGCCACACTACCTTAAGCGAATTTTAGGCATTCTCCAAAAATATGAATTAGGTTTTCATACATGTATAAATACCCATATGTTTCATGTAATCTCTTCCTCTCCCACTTAGTCTCTTCTTAATTAGTTTAGGCTCAAAATAAAAGAAAGCTCTCTTTCTCTTTTCATGGCTACTTAGCCATTTTTATTTTATGTAATTTTCTATTCATTTTAAGAAATATTAATTATTGTTCCTTTTTAATTACATGTTCATTTCCTTTTATGCAAGTAGTGTTGATCTCTCTTATTTTATGCAAGTAGATTAGTTTTGTTTCTTTGGTTTGCTCTCTTTTTCCGTTTCCTATTCTTTTTCTTTAATGTTGCAAGCTATATTTGTTGTTTTAATAACAAATATGAGAGGCCAATCCCTTCAATTTAGGGGTAATGAAGCCTATAATCATGTAGCTTCAACATTTTGATAATTAAGCTCTCTTCTTGTGCTTAATGACAATGCTTGAAGTGGTTTTATTTGTTATTTTTGCTTTGAATTTGATAGCCTATATTGTTGACACCAAATAGGCTATGCTTAAACAATCACTAACACAAATGCCTCTTCATCAAAATATGATTATGTCATAAGAAAGTGATTTGAAATTAAAATTTGATGGTCTATATTTCTAATTAATAGTTAATAGGTCATACTTAAAATATATTTCATTTTCAACTTTGTTGTCATTTCCATAAGAGTTAGCAAGTGATTTGAAGATTGTGTTATAGTTTGGTGGCCTATGTTGAGCTAATTAATAGCACAAATGAGTCATACTTATGATAAACACATCATTTAAATTCACTTATGACAAAAAAAAGTTCATAATTTCATAATTTGTTGAACTATATGATCTAGAGAGTGGAATTATCTCTAAATTGTCATTTAACTCTCATATTTTCATCATTTTCTTTTGCTAGTTTTTGTTAGTTTCTTACATTTCTAGCTATTCACTCTCGACTTCGGTATAATTTTATTGAATAGAGTTTTAAAATCATTAATTCCCTATGGATCGACCCGTATTCGTCACGTGCTACATTCGTACACCGTGCGCTTGCGGTTATTTTTAATTTGAAATTTTTCGACGGTTTTCTAATTGCATAGAATTTCCATCGATTAACAAGTTTTTGGCTCCGTCGCCAGGGAACTGCTTGATTTTGATTTTCTATTATTCGAATTATTTTTGCTTGCTATTGTTTGTGTGCTTGTTTTCTTTTAGTTTGTTTTGCATTTGCATATCTTTTATTTTAAAAAAAAATTGCATTTCATTTTTTTTAGTTTGCATTTCTGTTGTGTACATTTCTTTGTTCGCTTTGTGCATTTCATTTCCTCTTCATTTGCAATTTGCATTTTTCAATTTCTGTTCAGTGAACACTACATTCTCATTTCATTAAAAAAACATACAAAAAAGAGAAGTTTTTATTCATTTCATATTTCAAATTCTACATTTCACTACTCACTTTTCACTGTAACATTACTCTCTTTTCAATGTTCTCTGTTATACAGAACTGTTAAATCTACTATTACATTGTGCTCACCACCTTTCTATTGCCTCATTCCTCCCTGACCACCCTTCGACCAACAACCACCAGCTTTCTGACAAACTTCCTACTACCCACTGCACCATACCTACCTGCTACACTCCATCTCCTTACCACCACTTGCCAAACCCCCTGTACACACCTCTTATTGCCTTCATATATCTCCTGGAATCATCAGCAGTCCACTGACAGTTCATTCAGCACCACATCATATATTCCATACTCCTCTGTCCTCGCCATCAAGCACAGCTATTTCCAGCCACCAAACAACAAACACTGCTTACACAAGCCACCCATTCCAGTTGCTCACAAACACTCTACCTGACCATAACCCACTGCCTGCAAACCTCAACATCACCATCAACTAAAAAAACATCTACCGCGACCTTATCTACAATTCTTCCTCCTCCTACACTGATTCTACATTCTCCTGCCTGACCAACCTCCCTGTCCACAGCCTCCTTCCATAACTGTATCTACTCCCCTGCATTTTCAAACACCACTGTAAAAACTACACAAACCATCCTTCATTCGCTGTTCCAATCTTACCACCACCTGTTAACTCTCCACGACACAGTAACTAACTTCCACCCTCCAACTTTCACTTTCCTCGGTCACTATTGCAATCACTATTTCCTGTTGCTCCTAACTGTGCAACAAAACTATGCATCAACCAACTATCTCCTCCATCAAAACTGCCTAACTTCTGCTCTCTTCATATACTTCACAACAAACATCATCCACTTCTACTTCACAACAGCATCTTCACTGCCTCAAATACCCCACTCCACTGCTCCATAGTTTCAAAGCTACTTCCCCAACTCGGCATTGCCCCATTTCTGCCTGATACATCCACCTGCTCCTTACCGTTCATATCCGCCACATCCTGAATCTCAGCCTTTGGCCATCACTGCAACATCAAACACTTCATTTACAAACTTCCCTGCACACTTTCACATACTGTCGCACATTCGTATCAACCTGCACATACACCCGCTTCAAATCGCGCAATCCAATCGACAATCCCAAAACCACTAAATCGCTGCGCCTCAAACTCAAAGCACAAAAAACCGCAACACCATCAATTAAGAACCACCGCGACCTTATTCACCTCAATCCACTCTCGAACACAAGTCGCGGCCAACCCAAAGTTCTACAAACCAAACTCGAACTGCAGCACCTCACTGACCACTGCAATAACTTCACCAATCCCCTCGAAGTCGTGACAACCAGTCATCGACAACCTCTGCCTAGAAAACCCAAAAAATCCCCTAATTTCATTGCCTGAACACACAAACAAGTTTTCCTTCACCGAAATATCCAACCGCTTCCACAAATCCCAATCGCAAATCATCCCCACGAAAATCGAACCACGAACAAGTCGCTGCCTTGTGTCCTTTAATTTGCTTTCTGATTTGAATCCTAATTTGGAATTGAACTCTATTTTCGAAAATTGCTTGAATTATTGCTGATATATTGTGTGTGAACTGTTATTTGCTTCTGTTGAGAAGCGTAGGTTGAATTTTGGGATATTGGGCCACGGTGTGTTGTGTTGAGTTGTCTTGAAATATTATTATGAAATTAAGTTGTTTAAGTTAAAAAAAGAGTTTGTTTTTAATTTAATTTATTAGTTTAATTTGTTTTTAGTTCTGTTTTGTCTTGTTCTCTATAAAAAAAAATTCAATTTGTTCTCATTTGTTTTTCATTTGTTTAGTTTGGTTTTCTTTGATATTTCCAAAAAATATAATAATAACTGTGTATAAATCTTGTTTTATTTCAGGTTGCCAAAGCAGAATTGCAGAAGGAGAAGAAGTGCTTGTTAAAATAATTGCTCGCTTTGTTGAGCTTGCCAAATATATATATATATATATATATATATATATATAACTGCTTGCTTATTTATAATTTTCTTTTTATTTGCCTTGCATTGTATATGTCTATTGTTTTTGTTTGTCTCGCATTGTTGTTTACTTGCATTTAAAAAAAATTAAAAAAAAATCCATTCATGGTTGCATTATTAATACACGTTTAATTTCTACTTCCATTCCATCTTAGAATTTTGATTAATAATAACGGTTAGACATCGATAACTCTTAATTGTATATTGACAATTTGTCCTTTTTCGACATTTTAATTTCGTGGTGTCTAGGCTACGGCAAAGTAATAAAAATTTATAAATATTACGATGATTCATAAATATTATAGTGGTTGTTCCTCTGAAGGTACTTAAACCTTCTACTGCATTGCTACGGTGATTCATGGTGCACCGATAAATCCCGTCCGTTACCTGACTGAGAACTATCTTGTTGATTTAAGACAATTTGTGATTATACAATTTTGGGTTAACTTAGGATAAATCATTAGTAATTAACCCTTGCGTTCATTTAGTTGCATTAGTTCATGCATTTGCTATAAATAAAAAACAAAAAAATTTCAAAATCCAAAACTAAAAAAATTATAAATATTCCTTTTTCTTTTCCTTTGAAATTTTTTCTTTTTCCATTGAAATTTCAAAAAAAAAATTTGAAAATCAAAAATCAAATATATATATATATATGTAATATTTTGAAAAACAAAAAAAAAATTTAAAAACCAAAAACAAAACAAAAATCACTTTCCCTTTTGAAAAATAAATTCTAATTGAAATATTTTTTCTTTATAAAAAAACTAAAACATTCTTAAAAATGTCCGAATTTCCATATTCACTTGAATTTTACAATAGTTGTGAAAATCAATATAATCCATAAGGTTTCACTCCAAATTCATATGGATATTTTAACAACAACAATTATGTAAATAATTCGAATTTCGAACAACAAAATTTTCAAAACAATGACCAACCCTCTACTCTAGAAAATAGCATTTCATCTTTAATTGAAATCTCTACACGACAAAATCAAATGTTAAATGAGTTGTGTAATTCATATTTGTACAATAACTCGAATCAAAGGTTTCAAAATAATCAAAATTTGAATTCACTTCAAAATTCAAATAATTTCGAGTATAACCCATGCCAACTCAATTTCGACCATCAAAATGAATTACAAAATCAAGAGGAAAATATGAACCGATTTTCAAATAATTTTGGCAATGGGAATGGTTTTAATAACGATACGATTGAAAACTTTGGTTATCAACAAATTCAAAATGAAAATGTTCAAATTAATAATCATGAATTTGATTTTTTGACCAAACGGAAAAAGATAACGGGGATTTATTACTTGAAAAATACAAAACATTTCATGAAAATAATAATCAAATTTCAACTTGCGAGGATCAAATAATAATCTACCGTTTATCGAAATTGACAATTCATGTGCTCAACAAGTCCAAATCGAAAATTTTCAAGTTAATAATTACAAATTTGACTTTTTTAAGCAAATGAATGAAATTTACGATGATCACACGAATTTGTAGATTAAAACATTGAAAAAATTTCGTGAGAAACAAAATCAAATTTCAACATGTGACGAGTCAAGTGGTAATCCGCCTTTTACCCAAATCGATGATTTCCAAATAACAACTTTTGAAATTGAAAACAGTAAACTTAACGAAGTTGTTGAAAAGAAGGTAATTGAGATGGATTTAAATTCTTCTGAGGGTGTGGAACCAAATTTAAAATTCGATCTTCCTTTTACCAATTTCGAAAATTTATAGACAGCAACCTTTAATTTTGAACTTGACATATGCAATGAAGTTGTTGATAGTCCAACAAAGGAAGAAGAATTTAATTAACATGAATTTTTTGGACTTTTGGATGACGGGTTGTTAAATTCCGACGGGGAAGATTTAAATCACCACTTTGAATTTCAAATCGATAATTTTGAAGAAGTTTTCAATGATAAGTTGGAACTTCAACTTGGTGAAAATAAACTTGAACTTCAATCAATTATATTATCAACCCCAAAAATCATCGAAAACAAAACAACCCATTTAATTTTCAATAAAACGACATTCGTTTTTCCAAATCAACATTCAATTTTGAAATTTTTTATGATTTGGTTTTCTGCGCTTAAGCTATGTCTCATGCATTTGGCGAGACAAATGAATCGTTTTTGGAGGACCGTTTCATTTACTTTTTGACCGTATACTTTCTCATCTCTTGTAAATAATAATCTTTCATGTAAATATAAGATTTTAATTTTTCTCCTTCCACTTCGATTGACTATGGGGACATAGTCAAAATCAAGTGTGGGTGGAGACTTTTCTTTATTTTTTCTTCTTTTTCATGGTTTATTTTTGCTTTAAAATCTCAAAAAAAATCCCAAAAACAATTTTTCTTTTGATTTATTTTTAAAAGAAACACTATAAGGTAAATATATGGTTTTGGTTTACTAAATTGAAACTTTTGAAAATTTAATTGTCTTAACAAAAATAAAAATAAAGTTTGATTACAAATAATAATGGTTTAACTAGTATATAGGAAGATTCATACATGTTAACTATGAAGTACATCCTAATTGAAAATCTTTGTTTTAAAAAATGGTTGATTTAAACTAAAGGATATAACATTTTTTTGTCTTCTAAGTTAAATGGTACGAAGATGATTTTGCAAAACTCTCTCTCTCTTAAAAAATAAAAATAATAAATAATAAATCCTAGTATTCACTATCATTTAAAAGTCCTCACGGTTATGCATGGGTGAATTACTTGGAATCTTTGATTATGTGCTTTCATACTCATTTAAAAGTCCTCACGGTTATGCATGTATGGAACACATGTAAAAAAAAGAAAAAAAACAGACTTAATAAAAACCACCTACGGTCAATAGGTTTGTGCACGAAAGTGTGTGCACTCGCCATGCTCTGTACTCCCCTAACATAAGCCCGAAAGGCAGTGCATGGGTGGCATATCTGGCCTCAGTTTACCCGAGCTAGGTGTGTAATTTTTCTTGCAAATAATGAGAGAGCAAGCAATTGAAATTCTAGCACTATTTTTAACTTATTTGATTTGACTTGTTATTGAAAAGAAATGAACATACCACTTTGATAAGCTTTGATAATCAACTAAGGATCCATTTTATAATTACACTTTGTTATCAACAGAAACAACAAGTTAAACTATTGTCTATTTGTTATGATAACTTGATTTTTGTTGGAAATTTGATGAGTAAATGACTTAAATTTTCAAGATAATGACCAAAACCTATATTTAACTTATTTGTGTTGATTTAAAAATAAATCCTTAATTTTGAAAATATTTCAAAAAACTCGCATTCATCACTTTATAAATAAATCTTGCATTTTGTAGATATTTTAATCCTGCATTTGGATTTTGTAGGTAGTATCCGCTGTAAACCCTCACGAGACAACATTAGTCCTACTAGGGACACCCAGAGGTTTAATGGCTTGTTGTATACGCTCAATGAAATTGTGCTCCCTACGAAAACGGATTTATCTTAGTTTTTCTTTATTCGAGGACGAATAAAAAGATAAGTGTAGGGGTATTTAATGTGCACATAAATGTGCATATTTTTACCACCATATTTATTATAATTAATTTGAGTAAATTATCATATTGGGTATTTTAACTTGTGTAAACCAAATTCAAATTGTTTTCAAATTTTCACATATTCATCTTCATCCAAGGGCAAAATGGTCATTTTTGTGCAAATATTAATTTTCTAAAATTTAATCAAAATTTTCTATGTTGTTTTATGGGAATTTCAATTCAAATACAAAGGGCTTCATGAAGAAATGCATGCACAAAAGAAAACAAAGGAAATGGAGATGAAAATAATTCAAACTCATGAACATGGAGGACCCGATCTACCCACTTACCTTGATTTTTCAATTAGAAGCTATGCACATGCTAAAGGCTATTAAAGCTTCATGCACACTTAAGTTGGCGATTATAGCATGCTAATGATTACTTGGTGGCCACACTACCTCAAGGGCATTTTGGGCATTCCCCAAAAAAATGAATTAGGGTTTCATACATGAATAAATACCCATATGTTTCATGTAATCTCTTCCTCTCTCACTTAGTCTCTTTTCAATTAGTTTAGGCTCAAAATAAAAGAAAGCTCTCTTTCTCTTTTCATGCCTACTTAGCCATTTTATTTTATGTAATTTTCTTTTCATTTTATGTAATGTTAATTATTATTTCTTTTTAATTATATGTTCATTTCCTTTTATGCAAGTAGTGCAGATCTCTCTTATTTTATGCAAATAGATTAGTTTTGTTTCTTTGCTTTGCTCTCGTTTTCTATTTCTTTTCCTTTAATGTTGCAAGCTATATTTTTTGTTTTGATAACATATATGAGAGGCTAATCCCTTCAATTTAGGGATAATGAAGCCTCTAATCATGTAGCTTCAACATTTTGATAATTTAGCTCTCTTTTTATGGTTAATGACAATGCCTGAAGTGCTTTTATTTGTTGTTTTTGCTTTGAATTTGATAGCATATATTGTTGACACCAAATAGGCTATGCTTAAGCAATCACTAATACAAATGCCTCTTCATCAAAATATGCTTATGGCATAAGAAAGTGATTTGAAATTAAAATTTGATGGTCTACATTTCTAATTAATAGTTAATAGGCCATACTTAAAATAGATTTCATTTTCCACTTTGTTGTCATTTTCATTAGAGTTAGTAAGTGATTTAAAGGTTGTGTTATAGTTTGATGGCTTATGCTGAGCTAATTAATAACACAAATGAGTCATACTTATGATAAACACATCATTTAAATTCACTTATGACCCAAAAAAAAAAGATCATAATTTCATAATTTGTTGAACTATATGATCCATAGAGTGGAATTATCTCTAAATTGTCATTTCACTCTCATATTTTTATCATTTTCTTTTACTAGTTTTTGTTAGTTTCTTACATTTCTAGCTATTCACTCTCTACTTCGGTATAATTTAATTGCATAGAATTTTAAAATCATCAATTCCCTACGGATCGACCCGTATTCGCCACGTGCTACATTCGTACACCATGCGCTTGCGGTTATTTTTAATTTGAAATTTTTCGACGGTTTTCTAATTCTATAGAATTTTCGTCGATTAACATTTTGATATGAAGCATGAACTGTTTGAAATGATTATAAAAGTGATTTTATAAAAATGACCACGTTGTGAAATAAGGTTTTGGTTGTTAAAGAGACCGAGATCAGATATTTTCACACTTTCTCCCAATACCGAAACCACTTTAACAACTATGTACGTGGTGAAGAATCCAGAACAAAGTAGGCTGGTTTGGCGACATCTATATGAGGTATTAATGTAGCCCTGACTCTTGCGAGTCAACTTGATGTGGCTAAAAAAGGAGCAGTGTCGGGCCAAGTGAGGTCGCACCTCCGATCGGGCACATTCCTTTGATATCATTCTATTACTTTGTGATTTGATTGGGGGCATCTTTGATTTGAGAGTGTGTCTCAAGGTGGGCGGTAGTGACTGCTATGCGTTACCACCAATATGGATCTGTAAAATGGTAGAATCCTACACTGGACATTGCGTCACGTGCCTTGTCACATGCCTTATCGTGCCCATTACGAGTTTATTTTGTACAGTACCTATGGAGGCTGCTCTGGGTAAACCACCAGTTTGGTGGAGCTTATGCTACTGCATAGACTACGAAAATATACAAAATGTGTTAAGAGAGATATAGGTAAAGCCTTAACGCTATTCTAATATTTACTTTACTGTAGACATTATATATGTTTGGTTTTGTACTATGTATGTAGATAGTTTAATGGATCCTTAAAGAATGAGAATCCTAAACATCCTTTAAGTTATTTGTATTTCAATTGACATTTCACTTGAGTTGATTTACTAGTATAAGAATGTTAATCCTGACTCGAGTGTTTTCTGTTATGCTTTATGCTCGGGTCAGACTAAATGTCATAGAATTTGAGACTCACCTTTGAAGATTGGAGCTTTGATTGAAGATCTATCAATCCATCTTTCAGTTATTTCATTTTATTTCAGTCATGTATGTTCAGACTTGTCAGTTGCTTATGTACTTGGGATTTTTTGCATTGAGATTTTCGTTGTATTATATTTGAAACTGTAATGTTTATATAGTAGCTTCATGAACTACTATTTATCTATTCCGTTGCTTATTATTATATTACTCTATATTTGTGATTCTGTGATTAATTTATTTATTGTATATGCTAAGTTTTGCCAAAAATAAATTAACAATCTATTGTTTTGAGCAATTCAAGTCTAACATGTGTGTTCGCTTGTCATTTTGAATGTTTCGAAATAGTGGGTTGTTACATGCACCGATCAAGTCAAAATTAAATATAGTAATACGAAAAACAGATGTCGCTAGAGGTAGCTAGCTTCATTGGTCAAGACAAGTCGTTCTATTTTAGTCATTTCCAATTGAAACAAGTGTCGGGGCTATCCATTATCGTTCTCTTTCCTTAAGTCTAGCAAACGTTCACTAATACAACAACTTCATTCTCGATCATCCATCGTGTACACAATTGTTAAAGTGCTTTCGGTATTGACAAAGAGTATGCCAATATTTGACCAACGTCTCTTTAACAACTAAATGTCATTTTTCAGATCGGTTGGTTCTTTTGAATTCCAAGAACGGACCATACTTCATATCAAAATATCGAATTTACTCTAACAGTATAAATCATACTTCATATAAAAAATATCGAATTCACTTTAACTGTATAAGTCATACTTCATATCAAAATATTAGACTCACTTCAAAATCATTTTGAATTCAAAATATGTTACAGTTCTAAATCAAAACATTCATAATTTAACCAACGATTTAAATCTAAATCATTCCTAATTATTAAACAGTTTGAATATTGAAATTAGTTTTGAATAATTAAAATAGTTTGAATAATTAAAGTATTCTGGATATTGAAAAATAGTTTTATAATAAAAAATAGTTTTGAGGATTAAAATGGTCTATGTATTAAAATAATTTGATTATTAAAATAGTTTATATTAAAACTATTTCTTCTTTCATAACAGTTTGAACTCATATTCCAATTCCAAATCACAACGAATTCAATTTTTTGACTACAAGTAAAAATCAATTTTGTATTCAATTTAAATTAGCCTCAATTCAAAACGATTTTAAATGTTACTTCAAATTCAATTAAACGGTTATGTTTAAATGACTGAAAGTATCAATCCAAATTCTCATTTTTAAACAATTTAATTTAAAACCATTTAACATCCTAAAGTATGAAATACCAATTTAAACCATTTTAAATAATGTAAATTCAACGTTTAAATTAAAAACTAAACCTTCCAAATAATTCAATTCGATAATTTCAAACAATATCACAATTTCAACTTAGGATTTCAAATTAAATCTTTAAAAAAAAATTCATTTCAACAGTTTCGATTTTAACATTTCAAAGCTCGAAATTAGAAAATAATTCAATTCATATAAATCAAAATTTTATTTCATTAAAACAATATCATCTAAACCAATTTAAATTCAAGATTTTGAAACCTTTTAATTTAACCAAATCTGATATCCATATATAATTTTCTACCCTACAGCCAAGTGATCAATTATTTCAAATCTAATCGCATTGATGGATATATATAATTTCAACCCATATTTAAATGACATAGGTATATATATCATTTTAACCTATTTCTTAGTTCATTTTAAATAATCCAAATGACAATTATAGGATGTCAATTAATAAATAGGGTAATAACAAGGATATTTCCAAATAAATAAACAACCATACACCCAACATATCAATTAATAGGCATCCAATTGCAATCAACATCCAAATCATCAAATATATCATAACAGTTACTAGTTATCAATTTTCGATGTTTAACTAGCAATTAAATCCCAATAAAAACTTAAATGTTAATTCAATTCAATGCCAGCATCAATTTCAATTAAATGTAAATTCAAATTATCAAACATCAATCAATAAAATTATATCACTTCATGATTTCGATTTAACTAACACTAGAAAATTTAGTATTGCATGAGCAGGTTTAATCGCTCACCTTTGATTTATAGCTCATTAAAATTCAATAAAAGCCCAAAATCTCAACAGTCTCCAAAATCAATGAAACCATTTCATGTAGTCCGAAATTTCAAAATGAATCCAACGGAAGAAACTACATTTCAATCGGAGTACGTATATAAAAACTATTGATGTTAGAAGTTTGAATTTTAAAATTTAATTAAAATAAAACTAGGGTAAATATTGTGATAAACGTAACATTCCCCAAACCAAAATGATAGCAGCACATTCAACCCATTGTGGCCATGCTCAATCCAATACCATGCACAACCAAAGGCCACCACAGGCCAATCTAAGGTCAGGCTCGAGTTTTCCATGCCCTAACACCCCACGCCGGCAACACCGCTGCTTCCAGTGCTCTGCCTTGTCCACAAATGGACCTCAAACACGCCGCCTATAATCCTAGATTTTGGCGAATCCGGACGCAACTAGCTCGATCCAACCGTATAGGTCGAGCTCTACAACTTTCGTTTAGTCTTCATCGTGAATCGGTGAGTGATGAGAGAGATCGAAGGGGAAGAAGATGGCTAATTTTTAGTCTTTGAAAAAGGATAGTGTAACGAATTGCCTTTTTAGACAGTTTAAATCAACGATAAACCTTATATGTCCGGCTCAAACCATACAAAAGTGTAGATTGTTATTGGGGTAAGTAAGGAAAAGCAGAGAAAGAAAAAAGAACAAATGCAGAATCCTACAACGGAATGACAAAAATATAATAATCAAATAATTTTTCATGAAGCTATTTTATAAATACATTTGATTATTCTTTTACAACACAAAATTAGAGTTACATAAAACAGTGCAGCAGAACAACATGATGCAGTGGAATAAATATAACAAATAATAATAGTATAAATGTTTGTCTTCGTCCTCCGAAAATAAGGTCTTCAATCCTGAAATGCTCAGGCTGAACTAAGCGAATTGAAAAGACAAAACACTCAAGTTAGAACTAAAAGATCTTATGTAATTTAAATCAACGATAAATATGTGTGTGACGACATCAGAGATGTTTATGAAGTTTCACATCACCTATCCAGTGTCTAACGTGAGTGCAACAACTTAAGAGATGTTCGAGATTCACATCTCCCAAGGATCCGTTAAACTATCTACTATACAGTACAATACATTATTATAATTTGTCTACAGTAAAGTAAAAGTATTAAAATAGCATTAAGGAATTACCCATATCCTCTTTGTCACATTTTATATATTCTCATAGTCTATACAGTACCGTAACTCTCCGAAAATTGGAGGATATAAGAGGGCACTCCATAGGTATGGTACAAAACAAACTCGTAGAAGGCACGATTGGGCATGTGAACACGGCACCCGAGACAATGCCAGGGTAGATATACCAATTGAACTCCCAGACTAGTGGTAACGCATAACAGCTACTACCGCCCACCTCGGAACATGCTTCCAAACCAAAATCAAGGGTGGCCACCAAATCAATCACTGAGTCAGAATATAGTATCGAAGGAATGTGTCTGATCGGAGGAATGACCTTACTTGGCCCGGTATAGCTTCTGTTTTTGCCACATCAAGCTGATTCACGGGAGTCAGGGTCACGTAAATACCTCATACATAATCGTTTGCCAAACCATCCTACTACATTTTTAGCATCTCCACCACGTACAAAGTTGTTAAAGTGATTTTCGGTATTGTCAGAGCGTATGACAATAT
Organism: Allium cepa; assembly: GCA_030765085.1. NCBI lineage: Eukaryota > Viridiplantae > Streptophyta > Magnoliopsida > Asparagales > Amaryllidaceae > Allium > Allium cepa. The sequence goes on from CM060931.1 coordinate 379,014,691, forward strand.
CTAATCCCCGATTCTTTAATAACCAAACGCTTATTACACACCGAATGGTTCTTTTACATTTCAAAAGTCAATTCATACTTAACATTAAAATATTATATTCGTTTTCAAACCATATCACTTTCGAAATCATATTCACTTTCAAAACCGTATTCACTTTCAAAAACGACTTCACTTTCAAAATCATATTTACTCGATATGTCATTTCAAAAAAGGTATCAATTCCAAATTCCAACTTAAGTTGTATTATCATCAAGGATTTAAATATAAATGCTTCAACCTTACACAGCTTGAAATTTTAGAAAATAGTTTAGATAAACATAAATAGTTTTAGTAGTTCAAAATATTTTAAATGGATTAAAATAGTTTAAATAGTAAACATAGTTTAAATAGATTTAAATTTGAATTAATTAGCTTTAAAATGATTTAAATAGATTTAAAATAGATTTGGCAGATTTTATTAGGTTTAAAATGTTTATATAGATTAATTATAGAATAAATTGATTTAAATTATATTAAGTAGATTTATTAAATAGATTTAATTAATTTGAAATAGATTAAATATATTTAAAATAGATTAAATAAATTTAATTAGTTTAAAATAGGTAAAAATAGAATAAATTAGGTTAAATAGGTTATAATAGATTAAATAAACTAAAATAGTTTTAAATTGATTAAAATAGTTTAAATAATTTTAAAATAGATTTCAAAGTTATACCCAAACATTTCAATAACTCAATTCCGATAAATTCACTTATATTTGACACTTGAACTTTGAACTTCCAATTTAATCCTTTGAACAATTCATTAAATTAATTCCAATTTCAATATATAAGCTTAGGCTTTGAAAATAATTTAGTTTATATAAATCAATTTCTATTTCAAAATACCAGTTAACTGAATTCAAAATTTCAAAGATTCAAAATCATTTAATTTAACCAATCTCGTGTCCGTATATAATTTTCAACCCTAGAGATAAGTGATGCAGATATTTATCATTTCAGTCCGTAATTTAAAATTTTACGGTTATGTATCATTTCAAACCGCAATCCCGAATTAAATAAAATCCATAAAATCACTCGAGTCTATCGTATCAACCCGTAACGATTTTTACCTAATCTGTAGATCGTTCATGTATGTCTCACTTCAACCCATAGGTGATGCAACGCTTACCTTGAATCGCGCGACCATATGTCGCAGCGAAGGCAAAGCCCTAGGTCGCTCCGGTTTGGGTCGCGGCCGCGAGCTCCAGATCCCTAAGACGCGCTCCACCATAGGTCGTTCTGCAAGCTTCTATAATTCAAACTCCGACCTAACCCTAAGTCGCGAGGACTATAACTCATTTGACGACTTTACAGTATGTCGCGAAATCCTAAATCGTAAGTCGCGAACGAGCAAGATGAAGAAGGTCGCGAACGAGCAAAGCAGATTTTCCTATGGCGCGAATCCAGTAGGTCGCGAACTTCCTTAAGTCACGAGCGACATAGCTTAGGTTGCGAGATCGAAGCCTAAGTCGATCCCATTTAAGTTGCGAGCTTCATTATGTCGCAAACGACATTCCAATCGCTGTTTCGGATGCCTTATTTCTTAAGTCGCCGTGCCACGTTTTTTTAGGTCGCTCATTCCAGAATACTTATGTCGCTGATGCTAGATCGTCTGCTTCCATAAGTCGTATGCTGATTTTAAGTCGTGAAGTCCTGTGTGTTGATAGGTTGTATTGTTTAGGTCGTTGATGTGTGTTTTTGTAAGCCGTTTGGACTATTTGTGATGTATTTTTCTTAAGTCATGTGTTGAGTTGTAATTCTCTATAAATAGGAATGTGTGTCATTTTGTAAAAGGTTGTTGAATTTTGAATAAAATTTGGTTTGTTCTTTGTGCCTCCATTGAAATTGGTAGTTGAGTGTTATCTCCTATCTCCACCTTTGGCATTCGAGTGCGCTCGAATCAATGATTGTTGAAGCCAATTCACGGTATCAAGTGCGCTTGATCAACGTTCGAAGAATTGTAGATCTTCTCTCACGGTATCATGCGCGATCAATGCGTCGATTCATATTGTTTCATCTAATGGTTTCATCGATTAGTTTGACACGAGATCTTCATTTCATCATCAATCCGTATTATCCGCTGCGTCAGTTTGGTATCAAAGCTAGGTTGCAAGGAGTTTGCGTCATTTGAAGTTTGGAGATCGGATTTGCAATTGTTGAGAAGTTTGGTGTTCATCGTGTTCATAGTGAAGTTGCAACAAGTTGGAGTTTCGATCCATATCATTTTGGGTCAAAGTTCGGAAAGTGTTTGAATTTTTTGAATTTGTTTGAAGTTCAATCATGCCACCGAGATGAGCTCAACGTCATCGCAATATTAATGCTTTGTATGGAAGAGAAGAGGCCGATGAAATGGAGCAACGAATCAACGAGAGTTTCAATGAGAAGTTGAATGCAGGGATTGGTCGATTAGAGAGAATGATGCTTGAAATGAATCAAAGTAGAAAATGGTTTCACCTGAATCGAGTCATGGGGGAAACAGAGTTTCACCACAGTCAGATCGGGAGAGAAGAGGAGATCATGATCGTAGGAATGTTGACGCTTGTGAAAGGAATGTTGATGAACGAAATCGGAGATATGTGGATTATTGTGATCAAAGGAATGTAGATCGAAGAAATGGTGGTGGTAGAGATATTGGTGTTCATGATCGACAACGATATGCGTCAGATTTCGATGAGGAGTTTGATGGTGATAGAGGAAGTTTTCATTGCCGAGATCGAGGTCAAGTGTGGAGTCGAGCTAGAGAATATGAAGATGACCGTAGATGGGAATCGGGGATGATAATGGAGCTTCCGGAATTCAAGGGTGGTATGGTTGCGGAGGAATTTTTGGATTGGGTTTCAAATGTTGAGGACATTTTTGACGTCAAAGAAGTTCCCGAGAATCGCAGAGTTAAGTTGGTTGCTACGAGATTGAGAGGGAGAGCTATGGCGTGGTGGCAGTAGACTAAACTTACACGGGAGAGAATGGGGAAGTCAAAGAATATTACATGGGAGAAGATGAAGAAGTTAATGAAAGCTACTTTCTTACCTTACAATTATCAGTCTCTAATGTACCAACGTTTGCAGAACCTGAGGCAGGGGACAAAGACTGTTAATGATTATGCCGATGAGTTTTATCAACTGATCGCTTGAAATGACATCATGGAGGCGGAAGAAAAATTGACCGCTATATTTGTAAGGGGGTTGAGGATCCAGATCCAGGACATGGTAAATATGTTTGACCCTAGGTCTATGGCTGAAGCGCACCAGAAAGCGTTGGCTTGGGAGAAACAGGGAAGACGAGGAGGTGGTGTATTTACAAATTCCAACAATCAAGTGAAGGGATCTAGTAGCAGTACTACTGTTTCAAAGGCTGTTACTAAACCAGTTGTCAATGATGTAGCAAAGACCAAGGTCGTCAATAGTATCAAGTGCTTTAATTGTCAAGAATTTGGCCACAAGAGCAATGAATGTTCGAAACCGAATAGGCGAACTATGATTGCTGAAATGGAAGGTGAAGATGTTGGTAAAGGTTATTCTAGTCCAGTTGAGGAGGATGAACAGGATGTCGCATCGGGAGATGAAGGATGTAATAATGATGAGGTGGTCTTGTTTAATACCAAAGCAAGAGGATGAGGCTAGTTGGCTGAGGAGTAACATCTTACAGTCGACATGCAATATACTGGGGAAGGTGTGTAAATTGGTGATTGACGCGGGAAGTTGTGACAATATCATTTCTACCGAAGCTGTGAGAAAGTTGAAGTTGAAGACAGAGAAGCATCCAAATCCTTACAAGTTAGCATGGTTAAGGAAAGGAGGAGAGGTGAAGGTGGATATGCGAGTTCATGTTCCATTTTCTATTGGGAAGAAGTATAAAGATGAGATCTGGTGTGATGTGGTGGAGATGGATGTTTGTCACTTACTTTTGGGAAGACCATTGCAGTATGACCGAGCAATGCAGCATGATGGTCGAACCAATAGCTACAGCTTTATGTTTGAAGGTGTTAAGATCATTTTAGTTCCGAAGAAGAGACTGCAAGGAGAGAGCAAGTCAGAAGACATTGAGGAACCGAAGACTTTGTTGACTTTGAAGGAGTTTGTTGTAGAAGTAGAGGAGAGTCCAGAGGTGTTCTTGTTGATTGGACATGAAGCTACTGAATCTGTTGAAATTCCTGAAGAAGTAAAGCCGGTGTTGGAAGAGTTTGAAGATGTATTTCCAGAAGAGATGCCAAAGGAGTTACCACCATTGCGGGACATACAACATCAAATAGATCTTGTTCCAGGAGCCGTATTGCCGCATCGACCACACTACAGGTTGAGTCCTAAGGAGCATGAGGAACTGAGAAGGCAGGTGGAGGAGTTGTTAGAACAAGGGCGTGTTCAGGAGAGCTTGAGTCCTTGTGCAGTGCCAGCCTTATTGGTACCAAAGAAGGATGGGACTTGGTGGATGTGTACGGACAGTCCGGCTCTAAACAAGATCACTGTGAGATACAGGTTTCCTATGCCGAGGTTCGACGATTTGATTGATCAGTTGAGTGGAGCTGTTGTGTTCTCAAAGATTGACTTGAAGAGTGGATACCATCAGATTCGTATTAGACCGGGTAATGAGTGGAAGACTGCTTTTAAAACTAGGGAAGGTCTATACGAATGGCTGGTTATGCCGTTTGGCTTATCAAATGCTCCTAGTACTTTTATGAGAGTGATGAACCAGATTTTCAGACCATTTATTGGGAAGTTCGTAGTAGTTTATTTTGACGATATTTTGATCTATAGTGGGAGAATGGAAGAGCATATCCAGCATTTGCGAGAAGTGCTGTTGATTCTACGACAGGAGCAATTCTATGCAGCAACGAAGATGTGCGTGTTCATGACGCACATTGTTATGTTTCTGGGGTATGTTCTGTTGAAGGAAGGTATTCAAGTGGATGAAAGCAAAGTGGAAGCTGTCAGGAGTTGGCCACAACCCAAGAAAATTACTGAAGTGAGGAGCTTTCATGGGTTGGTATCTTTTTGTCGAAGATTCCTTCCTTATTTTTGCAGTGCAATGGCACCTGTAATCGATTGCATGAAAGGAAAGAAGTTCGTGTGGATAGAGGAAGCAGAGTTATCTTTTGAGAAGATCAAGACACTTTTGACGTCATCACCAATTCTAATTTTGCCGATTTTTCAGTTGTTGTTTGAGTTGCACACTGATGCTTCAAAGGTTGGGATTGGTGGAGTATTGAGTCAGAATGGAAGACCAGTTGCTTATTTCAGTGAGAAGTTATCTGGAGCCAAGCTGAGATATAGCACTTATGACGTGGAATTTTACGCAATTGTTCAAGCTATGAAGCACTGGAGACTATATCTGTTTCAGAAGGAGTTTGTTCTTTATACGGATCACGAAGCTTTGAAACATTTGCAAGGGCAGGACAAAATTTCAACCAGACACGCTTCATGGGTCGCGTATCTACAGCAGTTTACTTTTTTAGTAAAGCACAAATCAGGGGTGATGAATCGTGTGCTGATGCCTTGAGCAGGAGGAATCATTTGTTGACAACGATGAAGGTTAAAGTGACAGGATTTGAACTATTGCTAGAGTTGTTTGAAGGAGATCCTTACTTTGCGAAGATTGTTGAGAAAGTCAAGGATGGGAGTACTGATGAGTTTGTGTTGGTAGATGGATTCTTATTCAAGGGGAATCGATTATGCGTACCAAATTGCAGCTTGAGAATGAAAATTCTAAAAGAGTTGCATGAAGAAGGACATGTTGGACGAGATCGCACATTGCAATTGATTTCTCAATCTTACTATTGGCCCTCGATGAAGCGGGAAGTTGAAAAGTTTTTGAGTAGATGTAATGTTTGTCAAGTTTTGAAAGGGACAACTACAAATGCGGGATTGTATATGCCTTTACCTGTTCCTACAAAACCGTGGGTAGATGTAAGCATGGATTTCGTGTTGGGCTTGCCAAGGACTCAACGGGGAAATGACTCTATATATGTTGTGTTGGACCGTTTCTCGAAGATGGTACATTTTGTTGCTTGTAAAAAAAGGAAGATGCGGTCCATGTGGCACAGTTGTTCTTTACAGGGATCTATCGCTTGCATGGTTTACCAGAATCTATAGTTTCAAACAGGGAAACCAGATTTTTGAGTCATTTTTGGCTGAGTTTGTGGAAGATGGTGGGAACGAAGCTGAATTTTAGTAGCGCCTATCATCCACAAACAGATGGTCAAACAGATGTAGTGAATAGATCATTGGGAAACTTGCCGAGATGTTTTGTGAAGGATAATTTGAAAAGCTGGGATATGAAATTGTGTCAAGCGGAATTTGCACATAATCATGCTGTTAATCAAAGTACGGGTTTTAGTCCATTTTAAGTTGTTTATTCAGCAATCCCAAAGGGTCCGTTGGATTTGACTACAGTGCCAATTCGGAAAGGAGTTGTTAAACGAGCTTGTGATTTTGTTAATGACTTGCAAGAGTGTCATAGAACCGTTCGTGAATGATTACTTGCATCGAATGAGAAATATAAGCAATCCGCGGATATTAAACGACGACATGTTGTCTTCAAAGAAGGAGATTTTGTATATGCAGTATTGACCAAGGATCGATTTCCTGTTGGTACTTACAACAAACTAGCTGCTAGAAAGATTGGTCCTTTAGAAATCATAAAGAAGATCAATGATAATGCGTATCGGTTAAGGTTGCCGGAAAATATTCATACTTCTGATGTTTTCAATGTCAAACACTTAATTCTATATTATGGGAAGATGCTTGAAGAGGAGAACGTGAATTCGAGGACGAATTCTTTTCAACCAGGGGAGGATGATGCAACGCTTACCTTGAATCGCGCCACCATATGTCGCAGCAAAGGCAAAGCCCTAGGTCGCTCCGGTTTGGGTCGCGGTCGCGAGCTCCAGATCCCTAAGACGCGCTCCACCATAGGTCGTTCTGCAAGCTTCTATAATTCAAACACCGAGCTAACCCTAAGTCGCGAGGACTATAACTCATTTGACGACTTTACAGTATGTCGAGAATTCCTAAATCGTAAGTCGCGAACGGGCAAGATGAAGAAGGTCGCGAATGAGCAGAGAAGATTTTCCTACGTCGCAAATCCAGTAGGTCGCGAACTTCCTTAAGTCGCGAGCGACATAGCTTAGGTCGCGAGATCGAAGCCTAAGTCGTTCTCGTTTAAGTCGCGAGCTTCCTTATGTCGCAAACGACATTCCAATCGCTGTTTCGGATGCCTTGTTTCTTAAGTCGCTATGCCACGTTTTTTTAGGTCGCTCGTTCCAGAACACTTATGTCACTGATGTTAGACCGTCTGCTTCCATAAGTCGTATGCTGATTTTAAGTCGTGAAGTCCTGTGTGTTGATAGGTTGTATTGTTTAGGTCGTTGATGTGTGTTTTTGTAAGTCGTTTGGACTATCTGTGATGTATTTTTCTTAAGTCATGTGTTGAGTTGTCATTCTCTATAAATAAGGGTGTGTGTCATTTTGTAAAAGGTTGTTGAATTTTGAATAAAATTTGGTTTGTTCTTTGTGCCTCCATTGAAATTGGTAGTTGAGTGTTATCTCCTATCTCCACCTTCGGCATTCGAGTGCGCTCGAATCAACGATTGTTGAAGCCAATTCACGGTATCAAGTGCGCTTGATAAATGTTCGAAGAATTGTAGATCTTCTCTCATGGTATCGTGCGCGATCAACGTGTCGAAGATAGCTAGAATTCGGTACCTTTTGGAGATCAACGAATTTGGGCATTCGGTATCTTTCAATCCATCGATTCATATTGTTTCATCTAATCATTTCGTCGATTAGTTTGACACGAGATCTTCATTCATCATCAATCCGTATTATCCGCTGCGTCAATAGGGAACTTGCAGTTTATAACAATATAAAATACAACATCCAGTCCTCCAATATCGAAAATCAAACATCCATCACAATCATCATCAAAATCAATCAATAAACATCAATAGATAACTGATCATCAATACATGCATTAAATTGACAATTTAAATTCAATATTAAATTAAACGATAATTAAATGCAATAAAAGTCAAATTAAATCAGAATGACAATTTAACATATCAAACAACAATCAATAAATTTCTAATCACATCATATATTTAATCTAACTAAGATAAGATAGTTTAGTAATTGTGAGTGGGTTAAAACACTCACCTTTGATTTCAAATCGATTTGAAATACAAAATAGGGCTCAAAATTCAGCAGTTTAGAATTCTTCCAAACAAGCATCAAAATGTCCGTAGTTCCGATATGATCCCAGTGGAGAAGACAGCGCATGAATCCAAGCTTGCATGCAAAATTTATTAACGTTAGAAGATTGATTTTTTTTTTAAAATAAGGTCGTACTTCGAGTCACCGCCTCAATTACCTAGTGCTTGCTTTGAATTTTTTGCCAAAATGACCCAAGATATGAGTCATTTGGCTCCTGACCCGAAGTCGCTACAGGGTTTTCATCTTTGGAACTCGAAGCGTGCCCAGATCCACCTTGTTTGGCCTCAAACTCTCTCTGACCCCAAGTCGATGTAGGGTTTTCTCCTCTGAAACTCGAAGTAAGTCTCTTCCCGACTCGAAATAAACCTTGAGCAATTTTTTTTTGAAATTAGGATTCGGAATTTGAAAATTAATTTTGAGAAGGAGGAAGTAGATGTACGAACATAAATAATAATATGAGAAGCAACTAGGGTTTATAACAGCCTATATATAGACATGGTTGGATCGAAACGACTACGCGACCCAAAAAGCCCGTTCTAGCCCCGAAATGAAAATAGGTCATTCTATATATCAAAATGAATGTTTTCGACATTTTTAAACTCAACGGAACATGTTTTAAGTCCTAATTCCATCGTATGAAGAAGTTAGCTTTTAAAATCAACTTATTTCAAATTGATTTCAATTGAATTGATTTCTATGCGTTTCAAGTCCGTACGCTCACACGACAAGCCTATACAGAGCAACATATAGTGTATAATGGATATACAATCACTCAAGTTCAACATGCTCACATAACAAAGTGGTGAACCAGACAAAGGCAATTAAACTGTACAAATGAAGCTCGAAGTATATACAATGTTCAGGCATAAACTTGATTACAAGTGAAGCCTGAATAAAAACATAAATGCAAAACATGAAGCACCAACATCAGTTCAGGTATGAGGAGCAAGCATATCAGACATGAAACAAAGCCAGTGCAGAAACAATAAATCCAAACTAGAGAAATGGAATAATCAAACCAGAGATGTACAAGCTACATTCAGACAGGTGAATGGTCAAAGCAAGTCATTCAGAGGCAAACAGTGAATAAAGCCATGAAATGACTCGAAGCAATGCAAACATAGACCAAAAACAAGTGCAGACAAAAAATGTACATGCATACAAACCAAACCGTAGAACCAGTCTACAACATAGTAAAAAATATCACAACAAATGAACTGAATCGAAGCAACTAGAAGTTTTAACATGAAGTTGTTCACATATATAGAGTGAATGCAACTAGCGCACTAGGAATTCAAGTTCAACCAGATCAACTCAGTTTAATGTTGCAGTGAAATCAATCAAATGAAACATGATAAACAAATCAATACACACAGCTGAACAACGCATATAAAAGAACAGTAAAAAAATAGTTGTGTTTCAAAAGTCAAGGCCGCAAAGGCCACAGTTGAAGAATTAAAGAATTCGAATATATTTAAATATATTTGAATATATCAGAAATCAGAGCAAAGAATGGAACGAAGACAAAAACCAATAAACTTATCATTTCAAGTCGAAGAGAAAAGAATAGAATCGAACTCATTCAAATTTGAATATAGTCAACTAGATCAAGTCAGAAATCATCTAAATCCCACGTTCAGAAATGGCTGAGACAAGAAACAGATAGATTCAAACAAAATAATTACGAACAAAAATATAGGTCTTCTATCCCTATTTAACGCAAATTCGTCATCGACATTTTCTCATTCGAATTCGAGATAAATCAAAGAGCATAATTAGAATCAATCATAGAAAATATCCAAAACACGAATCAAACAAGTCAAACAATAATCAATATCGAAAAGGGGCAAATCGCATACCATTTTTAAACTATTTAAGCTCGACACAAGTGAAGCAACCGCAAGCAAATTGAAGAGCACAAAATGAAGAAGCATCGAAGAAAACTGAGGGACGATAGGCAATTGATATGAACTTTCAAGCGATGCTTCAATTTCAGAAAGCCCTAATTCAGATCGAAAAGAAATTTCAGAAAACTGAGGGACGATGGCATGGATAAGCAGTGAAATGGGAACCTCGTGTGTCTTAGTGGGCCAAAGAGATTAACCAAATAAAAGGAGAAATTTCTTCACTTTTCTTATTTTGGGCCGTTGTCTTTGTTTTTTTTATTTCGCATCAAATTTAAAATAGGGCTTTGTTTAGTATTTTATTTTCATTTGTAATTTTTCCTTTTAAATTTTGTATCTTTCTAATCAGGTGTCTAGGTACAAACTATAGGGCGTAGTTTGAGAATTCGCAACTCGGTTGCTGAGCTGAGGTAGGGTTTTGAGCTTAGAGTTAGGTTAGTCAAGTTAGCAGGTGTCGCAAGTTTACGTGTGCTGTTAGCGTCTGACTACTTGATTTCTAGTAGAAACCTTGGGGGCAGAACGTAGGCATGTTATTGCCGAAACTGGGTAAATTTGTATGTGATCTCCACTGCATTATTTTCTGTAATTGTTTTTATTTTCGCTTTAATTTCTATTATTATTAGTATCACTGCCCCCCTCCAAGGTGAAAACGATCCTACAGAGATCAGTATGACGACACGAATGGAATGGTGCACAGATATGAGTGACATGATCAAGCTATCAAAAGTCGATATTCGCTATCAAAACTGCTGCTAAAATGCCGAAAATAATATAAACGGAGTTAGAGCGGTCCAAATTTGACGAAACGAAATACGATGTCTCACTCAGAATATGATTTACATTTTTAATATGCAAATATATTTAGATTTCAAAAATAATTCATTTCCATCAATTTTAGCTAATTTTAAATTTAAAAATTAAATTTCAAACCAAACAAACTTTCATATTTTCAAATGAAAATCTGCCACTTGCTATGCTTAAGTAGACGCATACCAAATATCAAATTTTCATTTCAAAAATTTAATTTTTTAATTTCAAGAAAAATTTAGTTAATTACTTGAAATCATTAAAATTTCTGGGTCGTTAACCACTCTCCTACTCAAAACTTTTCATCTCCGAAAAGGAACGAGATAGGAGAATAGAAGCAACAAAAAGGAAAGATAGATTCGAAATACATAATACCAGATACAATAATTAATTTAAAACCATATAAATTTCACTAGTTTTTACATTTATTTATACTCAACTAATTTGATTTCAATCCATTTTAATCAATGAATCAATATTAAATTTGTTCACATCAATTAATTTACTTAAATAGCATTCTCTTTTTATTATTTAATTTATTTCACTTAACATATCTTAGAACATATATTAAGTGTATAAACATTCGTTATAACTACTAAATTTCTATTTATAAACTCCCTTAATAAAATTCCATTTTTTGGCATCTTATTACTTACATTTATTTTGTATATTATTCAATTACATATTTTTACTACATTTTAACCCTTTTTTTAGTAAGTTATATAAATGTTATAGAATGCAATTATGTATTATACAAATAAATTTTATCCTTATTCAACCGTTTCAAGTTATTTTAGTTCAATTTCTTATTTTAAACACTCCAATTATTCAAGTAATTTACTTCATTTTAATAATTGAAAACCATCACTTAACATAAAGGTTAAGAACTAAATTTCCGATTTCACTTCAAACCATTTTCAAATAAATATATACATACTTGCATACATATATGTACATACATATACATATATCTATATATATTATGTACATCAAATCATACTCAAGAATTTCAAATCAAATCCATTTTGCAAAACAAAAATGTAACAATGTTACTAAGTCTCCCCACATTGAGACCCGAAAATGAATGTCGATGATGCTGCAGTCATCACTGAAATTATTTTCTAGCGATAGAAGAGAAGAGTAATGGCTTACTTCTTTAAAATTCTTTGGAAACAATTTTCATTCTAAAATACTTTCAAATTATATTTTTCCAGAACTTTGAAAACCAAATTTTGAAAAGCACCGGAAATTTAATTCTCAAATCCTTAGTTTAAATTCATTTCATTTGCAAATCAGATTTATAAACCATGTTTATAAAATTCATTTTCTTATAACTTCAAACAATAGTTGATGGTCTAAGAATGTTGACAAACCAAAAATGATAATCTAATATTATCCTTTCTAGTAACCAATTCATTTAACTATCAAATTTATGAAAATTATACCTTATATATATAATATAATCATACATAAAATTATTTCATTCACCAATTTCGAACGTGTCAGTTTTCTCTATTTAAGTGTTTTGGAATTATTATCGATAGCGTTGGCTAGACAAATCGATCGAAACCCAAAATTCAAACTTAGCAACTGAAATAACACAATATAAAACATTTTTATATTAATTAGAAATATGCTCCCCAACAGGGTGATTCTAGAATGATTTTGAACAGGGATAGAGTTTTAATTTGGAGGGAGCCTAATCAAAGAGAATTCTAACTCAGAAGATGGGTCGAAAGGAAGATAGGATAATTGAATTACAAAAGAGAAAAGATGGATAAACTTATTTTAATCATGGTGATCTTAACCGGGTATACTGAGACTTAAAAAAGCGAGAAATTAACAAAAATGGGCACGACTCTATTTAGAATATCGTGGAAAACGCGATTCAAAAGATCGATGAAGAAGGCTGGAGCATTGGTTAATTCAAGGGCATGACTAACCATTCATAGAAACCATTTGTCCGGGAGAAAGGACAACAGGGCAAACTCCATAAATAAGATCGGTGTAGAATTCAAGTTCCCGCTTGGGAGGTGGAGAAGAGACTTCACCAAAACATCTGAAAATATTCGGACCACACGAGTGGAGTCAAGATCACATGGCTGAGAATAAAGTGAAAAGATAAGTCTGCCTACGAAATCATGAGATAATCAACATTCGATCGCAAGAGAATTACCCTAGTCGTCTACTAAAGAAACCGTTTGGGTTTTGCAAAAGATATCGACATCAAAACCGCGGACATATAAATCTCCGGGGAATCGACACCCGTTGTAAAGGAGTTTCACCCCATTACAAATCATACAGAGGTTGGAGGGACCGCCGATGGGATTTGTCACACAAAAGGATGAAGTTGATAGTAGAGGTTGAAGCTATGAGATGATCCAGTGTCAAAAGAACCCGAATAGGAAAAGTCAAGAATGGATTTTAGAAAAAAAAGGATAGTTTCAAAAATCAAAATAAAACCGGATCAAAGGGGATCCTAACATAGAATTTCAAGCTCGAACAAAGATGTTTCTATAATTAATTCTACTCATTCTAGGTTATCTCTACCCTATCTCTAATGAGATTTACTCCATATGCTAAGTTTGGCCTAAACCAGAGCTCTAATACCATCTATAATGACCTGGCATTTCAAACCATTCAAATCGACAATCATCCACTCATGTCAAACTTGAATTTCTCAAAACAAAATGTTGTTAATTTATATTTGGAAAAGCTTAGCATATACAGTAAATGAATCAATCATAGAATCACAGACACAGAGAATATAACAATAAGCAGCAGAATAGGTAAATAGTAGTTCATGAAGCTATACAACAAAAAATAGAGATTAAACCGAAATACAATAGAAATCTCAGTACTACGAAGTCTCAATACATAAGCAAATGACAAGTTTGAACACAACTACTAGTAACAACAAAAATAACCGAAAAGTTGAATAGGTAATAAACAGATCTTCATGCAAAGCTCCAAGCTCCAAAGGTGAGTCTCGAATGCCATGACACTCAGTTTGATCTGAGCATAAAGCAAAAACTAAACACTCGAGGCGGGATTAACATTCTTATACTAGTAAATCAACTCGAGTGAGAGGTCAAGTGGAATAAAAAGTAACTCAAAGGGTGTTTGGGATTCCCATCCGCTAAGGATCCATTAAACTATCTACAAAAATAGTAAAGTACGCTACATATTTAATGTCTATAGTATAGTAAAATATTAAAATAGCGTTAAGGCGTTACCCATATCCCCCTTAACACATTTTTATATAATCCTGTAGTTTATACACTACCGTAATTCCTCTGTAAATTGGAGGGCTGTCAAAGGGCATTCCTTAGGTACGGTATAAACCAAAATCGTAGTAGGCACGACAAAGCATGTAACAAGTCACACGAGGCCATGCCAAGGTAGGATCTACCATGTGCACTATTGGACTGGTGGTAACGCATAGCAGCTACTACCGCCCACCTCGAGACAAACTGCCAAATCAAAGGTGCACCCAAACGAATCACAAAGTAATAGAATGGTATCGAAGAAATGTGCCCGATAAAGGGAGCGACCCCACATGGCCTGGTATAGCTCTTGTTTTTGCCACATCATGTTGAATTGTGGGAGTCAGGGCTGCGTTAATACCTCATATAGACATCGCCAAACCATCCAACTTCGTTCTGGATTCTCCACCACATATATAGTTGTTAAAGTGGTTTTCGGAATTAGTAGAGAGTACGACAATATCCGATCTCGGTCTCCTTAACAACCAAAGGATTATTTCACACCATGGTCATTTTCATTTTAAATGGTTCATTATCAAAGTATCATATTCATTTCAAAATCATATAACTTTAGAAATCATATAACTTTCAAAATCATATTCACCATAGATCATTTTCATTTCGAAAATCATACCCAACAAAATAGTTTAAAACATCATTTCAAAGAATTTGCATCTAAATCCATTAAATCTAAATCATAACAATTCCCACTTAAATAGTTTAAATATTGAAAATAGTTTATATATATTGAAATAGTTATAAATTAAAAATAGTTTATATTTAAAAATAGGTTATACATTAAAATAGTTCATATATTAAAAATAATTTATAAAAAAATAGATTCAAAGTAGAATTATTTCTTCCAGCTTCACAAATTAATTCACATAAACTTTAATTCCGCAATCCAATTTTAATCAATTTCAGTTTAACAGTTTCAATTGTGAAGGTTAAAGGTTACATTCAAATTCTTATTAAACCATTTTAATTTATATCGATTTCAAATCTAGGTATGAATTACAAATTTAAAACCAACTCCAATTTCAATATATATTAAAGTTTAATTGTTCAAATAAATTACAGTGACTCAATTTGATAAATCTCATTTATATTTCAAAATTCAATTTTAATTTTATTTTAATTTGAAAATACTAACTTAATCATTTTTAATGACATTTAAATGAAATCTCAAATTACAAATTTAAATAAAATCTAAAATTAAATATCTAACTTCAATTATATTTAATTCTAAAATATTTACCAAATCACTTTTTGTAAGCATATAAATAAAAATTCAAATTTCAAATTTAAATCAAAATTAAATATTCAATTTTATTTAAATTTGTAGATAATCATTTAATCACCTTTAATTAAAACCCATTTATCAAGATATAAAAATCATATCTTTAAAATCTCAAAATAATAAGTTTCAAATCAATCTTTATCTAAATTTAATTACAAATCAATTAAATTTCAAGTCAACTTTAATTTATCTTTCCAACTTATATTTATTAAAGATATTACAAAAATCCATTTAAAAATATTAATATAAATTTTATATAAATATTTTAAATATAATATATACATATATTATTAGTTAAATTAAGTTCTTAATAAATATTATTATATTAATTATTATTAAATTAAATATTTAGGTTATTAAATCTATTTTAAATCTTATTTTATATATTTAAAAGTAATGAAATTATAAGTAAAAATTTATAATTTACATTTTAAAACTTTAGCTTATAATTTTAAAATCACTAAAACATATAAATTTAAAAATCTAAATTTTTACACAGATATTAAATAAAATATCTTTATATTATATTCTATAAATAAATACACATATATTACTTCTTTTCAAAAATTCAAAAATCATTTAAAAATAGATCAACGGTGTCCGTATATAATTATATATCCTATGGTCTATTGATACGTATATCTATCATTTCAGTGCACAATTATTTAATCTTAAAAGTTTATATTATTTCAACCCGCAATCCCAAAATTTTAAAATTCAATAAAATCGCTTGGGTTTATCATTTCAACCCATAACAATTTTCCTTAATCTATAATATTTATCGAGTATGTATCATTTCAACCCATATGGATTTCCTAAACTAACAAGGAACTTGTAGAGTAAGAAAAATATAATAATAACATAAAATAGCATAACATATTAATATCGAGCATATATCATAATTAAAAAATAAAAATTAATATATACAACATGTAATCGTGTCATGGGTTAATAATTTTAAATTTTAGCACATCATATTCTACAATTAAGGAACTAAAAAATTCAATTTTGACAACATATTTCAATTGTCATTTTAGGTAAATATAATGCTATATATAAGAATGTTAATCATGAGTGATCGCTCATCTTCCGAGGTTAGACAACAATGGGAAATGAACACAACGCCTATAAGGATACGAAAAGGGACACGCACATAAAGGGGACCAAAAGCTGCTACAACTTATTCTGGACAGCGGCAAGACAAAAGCAAAGCGTGATGAACTGGATTCGATGAAAAAAATGTAAATTTTTAAAAATCCAAAGTTTAGTCGTTTATTTAAAATAGACCTTTATATGTTGTTAATTTTAAAATCGATATTCAATTCAAACACGTAGCAAAATAAAATCTCCATATATATATATATATATATATATATATATATATATATTTTAAAATCAATATTAAAATTCAGAACACGTATAAAAATAAAATATTTATTATTGTATTGCAAAATCATTATTTAATTTAAAACACATTCCTTTCAAAAGTTTCAAATAAATATACAAACATAAAATATATTATTACAAAAAATCTGTTTTTTAAAAATACAAACATAAATATATTATATCTAGTTTATGCCTTTAGAACTGAATGAATAGAAGGTTGTAGGGTGGCTCAAGGGGGACAGGCGAGTGGTCGAATTTGGATCTGTGGTGCTGGGTTTAAGTGGTGTGTTAGGTGAAGTTGCCGAAGGGTGAAGGATGGCAGAGCTGCATGGGAAAGAGGATGGCGATCTGATGGACCATATGGAAGAATGTTCGGTCAATAGTTGATGGTCAGATCCAGGGAGATGGTGGAGTGTTGTCACATGTTTGCTCGGGTGAGTGCAGTTGCTGACTGTGTGCGTAGAGGGTGATGCGGGGTGTGTTGCGGCTGCTATTGGTGGTTGGGTTATGAAGTGTCGTACAAGGTGATGGTGGCTGCTAGCTATGGAAAAGTGGGTAGTAGTTCGGCTAGAGGATAGCTAGGTGGTTCGGCGATGGTACACGGAGGAAAGATGGCATGATATGAATAGGGTGGAGTTCGTCTGTGGATAGTTCAGGTTTGAGGTAGGGAGGCCAAAGGTGAGGAGATGGCTGCGCATGTCAAGGGCTATCTGGACGGATCGGGCTGTTGATGTTTTTGAGGCTGATGTGATGAGCAGTGTTGGTCAGAGGAAGGAAAAATGGTGGAGAGCTTGGCAGTGGTGTGGACTCGCTTGCTGGTAGAGGAAGTTCAGTGTTCGGAGAGACGGTTGTTTGGGTTGTCAGGCGAAGGGAGGGATCGCGTGGAAAGGTGGTTGGCCTGGGAAAGTGGATGAGCCATAACAAATGAAGAGATTGCTCAAAATAACATATGTAAGCCTAATATTATAATTTATATTTCTTTTTCCAAAACAATGAACATAATAGAACGAAAAGGAGGAGGCAGATAAAACGAACCACCATTGTAACGACCTGCATTTTTGGATGGTTTAAATCGACAATAAACTGCACACGTCAGACTCAAGCCATTCAAAGGGCAGATTATTATGAGGTAAATAAGAAAAAGCAGAGAAAGAAAGAAAAAAACACTAAATCTCATAGTAGAATGTAAAAATATAATAATCAAATAAAAAGTTCATGAAGCTGTTTTACAAATAACATTTGATTACACTTTTATAATACAAAATCAGAGTACATACAATAGTAATAAATAGGTAATGCAGCTGAACAATGTGATGTAGTGGAAATGATAGAATAAATAGTAGTAGTACTAAATCTTCTTCTTCGTCCTCCAAAGCAGTCTTCGATACAATTAAAAGCTCATACTGACCCGAGCGAATTGAAAAGACAAAACACTTATGTCGAAACTAAAATATCTTATATAAGTTAGATCGACAGTAAATAAATATGAGTGTTATGGCGTTGGAAGTGTTTACGAGGTTTGACATCTCTTATCCGGTGTCAACATGAGTGCAATAACTTAAGAGATGTTCGGAATTACCGTCTTTTAAGGATTCTTTAAACTATCCACATATATAGTACAATATGCTATTATAATACTTTTTATAGTGAAGTAAAGTATTAAAATAGCATTAAGGCACTACCTATGCCCCACTTAACATACTTTATATATTCCTATGGTCTATACAGTACCATAAGCCTCTCCATGAGGTTTACCCAGAGGGCACATATGTACGGTACAAAACAAACTCATAGAAGGCGCAATTGGGCATGAACACAGAACTCGAGGCAATGCCAGCGTTGGACTCTAATGTTTTGCAGAACCGGGCTGGTGGTGATGCATAGCCGCTACTACCACCCACCTCAAAACACACTCCCATAATCAAATCAAGGGGTGGCTACCAAATCAATCACAAAGTCATAATATGGTATCAAAGAAGCATGCCCAATCGGAGGTGCGACCTAACTTGGCCCAGGTATAGCTCTTGTTTTAGTCACATCTAAGCTGACTCACGGGAGTCAATGTCA
Organism: Allium cepa; assembly: GCA_030765085.1. Taxonomy (NCBI): domain Eukaryota; kingdom Viridiplantae; phylum Streptophyta; class Magnoliopsida; order Asparagales; family Amaryllidaceae; genus Allium; species Allium cepa. The sequence goes on from CM060931.1 coordinate 379,033,666, forward strand.
TGTAAATACCTCATAGAGAATCATTCGCCAAACCATCCTACTTTATTCTGGAATCCCCACCACGTACGTAGTTGTTAAAGTGGTTTTTGGTATTGACAAAGAGTATAACAATAGCCGATCCCGGTCTCTTTAACAACCAAACGCTTATTTCACACTGGATGGTTCTTTTACATTTCCGAAATTGATTTATAATTTATATCAAAATATCATATTCTCAAAACCATGTCATTTTTGAAATCATATTTACTATTGAAATTATATGACATTTGAAATCATATCACTTTCGAATTCGTATTTCCAAAAATATATTAAATCCTCATTTAAAATCATCATATTCCTCAAATATGTTATTTAAATACCCACTTATGTTATAACATCATTTATTCGTATTCTACTTAAAAATCAAGGATTTAAGTATTAAACTTCCACTTTACAAAACTTGAAATTTGGAAAATAGTTTAGATAGTTTAATATAGTTTTAAAAATAGTTCAAAATAGATTAATATGGTTTAAAGTAGATTAAAATGGATTGACATAATTAAATAGATTAAAAAAGATTAATATAATTTAAAAAAGATTAAAATAGTTTAATATAGTTTAAAATAGATTAATAAAATAGTTTAGTATAGATTAAAATAAACTAATATAGTTTAAAATAGATTAAAATAGTTTTGTGGATTTAGATAGTTTAAATTTTATTTAAGATAGATTTAATAGATTTAAATTAGATTAAATAGTTGTAAAATAGATTAATTAGTTTTCAAATGGATTAAATAAATTTGAAATAATTTGAAATGGGTTAATTCGGTTAAAAAAGATTAAAATGGGTTAAAATACTTTAAATAGATTTAAAATACTTTAGATTTTCGATTTAAACCAATTTCCATTTCCAACCTTCAAACTTGGATTTTCGAAGTAATTCAATTTATATAAATCAATTTCCTTTAAAATATCATTTAATCGAATTCAAGATTTAAATGTTTTTAAATTGTTTAATTTAACCAATCTGGTGTCCGCATATAATTTTCTACCCTATGGTCAAGTGATAGGATAATTATCATTTCATTCCGCAAAAATTTAAATTTACGGGTATATATTATTTCAACCCACAATCCCAAATTCCAAATCAATGAAAATCGTTTGGGTTTATCATTTCAACCCATAACGATTTTCTTCTATTTTATATGATCGTTCGGGCATGTATCATTTCAACCCATAGAGATTTTTCTATTAAAAACTAAGGGAACTTGAAATGTTATAACAATATATATATATATATATATATATATATATATATATATATATATATAATATCAAATCATCCAATATCAATTATTAAACATTCATCACAATCATCACTCAAATCAACCAATAAACATCAATAGGTAACTGATTATCATTAACAAGTATTAAATTGATAATTAAATTCAATATTAAATTAAATGATGATTAAATGCAATAAAGTTAAATTTTACTAGAATGACAATTTAAATATACCAAACATCAACCAATGTAACAACCCAGAATTTTCGTCGTTGATTTTAAATATTTAAATGGTTTAAATATTGGATTTGGAATTTTATTTCAGTTAATAAGTTTTCAAAACTGATATTTTAAGTGATTTCGTAAATTTTAGAAATCGTCAATTTGATCGACGCGTTAAAATAGCAATCTGGGTTAAGCTCTTAGAATTCAATGAAACCAGTACCATTGGATCTGCAATAGTATATTATTATTGGATTTCAAATTTCATATCGTTTGGAGTTGACGTTTGGTCATATGGAAAAGAAGCGCCTAGAAATAATTTAGTTGAAATTAATATAAATAGTTGGTTTAAAAGGTTATCTTCCATATATGATTGAATTAGGCTCCAAAACTTATTCAAATGGGTGCGGAATCGCGATATAACATTAGGATCGTCAGGCGGCATACCTTGGTGGTGATCGGAATTATAAGTTGCTAAGGCCATCTCCAACAGTTCGAAGTGTGGAAATTCGATTTTCCACACTCTAAAATGTTGGAGCTCTCATTTCTGCAGGTGCCTATTGAGCAGGCGCCTGGGCTTCAGGCGCCTATTCAATAGGCACCCGTGTTTTTAAAACATCGGGCGCCTGTTCAACAAGCGCCTGGTGATCGCGCCTATATCAGGCGCTTTCACCCCTCTCCCCCTCATTTCTGTCTCTTCCATCCTATTTTCAGTTAATTTTTTTATTTTACTTTACGTCGAAATGCCGTCCAGTCCGGTCAAAACCGAAAGACGCACTGTTCGATATACGACCGATGCCAATATCGGACCAGCTCATGTCCCTCCTGATGCTACCGTTACTCCAGACGAACTTCGATCCTTGCATAACTTTCCCTCGACTGTTCCGCATAGATTTACTGCAGCTATAGCGACACCACATGTATATGTTTATTTCTTTATTGCTTGATGAACAACCGTGTAACTATTTATGTATGATAATTCATTGTGTATTTTAACATTAAATTATCATATATTTATATTTGTCACGTAGCGATGCGAGGTAGTTGGTATAGGTGTATGTCTGAGTATTTTGATCAGTTACCGCAGCCGTTTTTTGATAGGCTACATGCATCACCTTTTGGTGAATTTCTAGATTTACCTAGATTTGCACATGTAGATCATTGCCTGATAAAGGCCCTCACCAAGAGATGTGGCCTACCACTCATACATTTCATTTTCCTGATTTTGAGCTAGAACTAACTCCTCTATATTTTTATTTGCTCACTGGCATAGAGGTTGGTCGATCGGAACGTCTCCCTGTTCCATTTCATAGTTCACTTGAGGAGATCGATTCATATTCAGCTTATTTACTGACTTTGGCTGATGAGGAGGTTAGAGGAGGAGCTATTACTCTCCCTTATTTGATGTGGTATATAGTAGAGTACATGGCCGTTGAGGATATGCACACTCCGGTTATCTATGCCTTCATATTATACCTTTTTGGGTCTACATTTTTTAGTAACAATAAGGGTACTATTAGGCTTGGTTTTTTGGCTGGATTAGTAGATGTGGATGGACTACATATATATGATTATGGTACTGCTATTATTGGTTATTTATACGTAGCATTAGATACGTATGCGCTTCAGCAGTCTAGATAGATGTATGGATTTTGGTATATTCTTTCATTTTGGTACTATAAGTATACTGCCAATATGCACCCCTGACTTATTGTAGAGGCGATGCCACACCTTATATTTACTTTCCTAGATTGCGTTGTTGGGGTCCTTCTATGCATTTGCCCCATGTTGCACAAGGGGTGCACAATGAGCTGATGGAGGCTAGGTAGCAGATGTTTATGAGGCGGCATGGTAACATTATCGTTCGTACATGGGATCAATACTTACTGTTCCTGGAGCCCAGTCCTAATCATCCACTCATGTTTTAGTTTTCCTTGTCGCAATGCAGGATTTGCTTTTATGTTCCTACATTTTCATTCATATGGTATTTAGGGGAGTGGTGTTGGCTACGATTGTATGGTATAGTTCGCATTCCATCAAGTCTTCTACCATGGGATGATATATATGGTGATATTAGGGTTGGATCAGCAATTCTTGCAATGAGGGGTGCGGGGTGGGTGGATAGTGAGCCTTTTATTGTTCATATTGGGCTCGAGTAGCCCCATGCGCTTACGCGTTGCTTGATTATATTCTGGTTTTGAACTCTGATCAGATTGGACCGCGTACCTCTTCCAGTAGAGTTCCACTACCGCCTGCCACCTTTGAGCGTACATCATCTCACTACACACAGCCTCCATCTTTCGACCCCCTTCCTCATTCGTTTAGAGCGTATGATGTACATGGTCAGGTGGTGGAGTATCCCTTGCAATATCCTACAGATGACATTATTATGGGTGTACCATCCGCCCGATTGTATCGGCCTCATCAGGTTCGTACGAGTTTTAACCTTTCTTTAAATTACTTATCATTATATTCTCCACCTATGTATAATTTTTCTTGTGCGCATATTAAAATTCTCGGTACATGGATTATGATAGATGGATGATTGCTGCATTTGAGCCTATGACGGTCGATTATACATAGATGACATATCAGAGTTACTAGACTGCGGTCCACTAGCAGCAAACTCGGTATGATGCACAGATACAGGTAATACAGACCCAGATTCAGAAGCTTCAGGAGCAGCTCCATGTCGGACCTGAGTCTCACGACTGATGGCATCAACGATGACAGTGACGACGATAGTGGAGACGATGAGGAGATTGATAGCGGTTCCGATCACATAGACTGATGTGATGCATTTAGATGTTTTAGACTGTGTTATTATTTTTCACACCTTACATCAGGTAGTTGATATTATGTTGGTGATGATACTACTATTATATGTGATTGTCTATATGTTGTGGCATTGTGTCGATTATATTTTATGTTGAGTATTGTATTGTGTTGATTATAATTTACGCTTGTTTATTATTAAGCGTATATGAAGTCAAAATGTTGAAGTAACAAGCACAGTGTCAAAAATTTTATGGATGTTTGACACGCAGACGTTAATCTCATGCTTCATTTTTTAATGCGGATCACGGCCTCTTTATCCAAGATAAAGTGTTATATTCTAATGTCACAACATTTAAAAGTTTGGTAAATTCAATCAATGTGTAACATAATATTTTCGGCTATAGAATTGAAACTATTAGTAAAATTTTTATACTAACTGATTAGATGTGCGATGATGAAGAGATAACGACAACACAGTTTTGGGACATTATTGTTGAACTTTACAATAGCAATGTTGAGTGTAGAAGTAGACGTACGAAGGTAGAGTTGTGGACTGGTTATGGGAACTTCTGCAACGCCTGTATGCGTTACAGTACGGTTATCAATGAGGTTATATTTGAAAATTTGTTTTAACCAACCCGGTCCACGTTTGAAGGTCGTTACTTTCTTAAATATCATAGCACATTCACTGGACATAAGGCTTATATCATACGCCAAAATTGGCTAGAATGATTTGGATACAATAATTTGAGTGTATTATTGTTGAGCGTATTATTGTTTCTGTGTATGCATATTTATTATTGTCCTATTTATGAGTAATTTAACTTTCTACTGAATCGTCAAATCAAAATACAGTGCTCAATTTAATCATAAATAAATTTTAACAATCACATGCTTCAATATATACGTAAGAGCTTTTCTTCTCAAACACACAGTTCAGTTCTCCGCTCCTTCAATCTTCTAATCCTCATATCAATGCCTTCCTGGTCATCATCTATTGACTCTGATGCCGGGTACGTTTCAACGGAAATCAGACGCACCGATGAAGATTGAAATATCAATTACCAAGACCAGCATTACGAGGACGTTGCTCGTGAATTCCCAAATCTTGACCAACTCACACTTCGAGAAGATGTTCAACCTATACACAAATAGTTGGTTCATCAACAGCCATAGAAGGTTGAACAAGTACCAAATTTGCAACCTTCGGTTGAACAAGAGGTTGACTCTTAAATGGTATTTTGCCACTGTGGTTATAAGCATGACGTTGTGATTAGAGCTGATGGCGAAGATATTAGTCGTCGAATCTAACTGTGTCCTTTCTGGCCTGAAGGTGCAATTATGCAGAATGGGCTGATGAACGGCTGTGCCCAAGGGCCATAACATATGCCAACGAGCTGGAATGAGAAATAAGATGTCTCCAAAATGTCGTGCACAACTTACAATTTGACCGTAACTAGTAGTTTCTTGGTGGAGTGTATTATTACTGTGGAGTGTATTATTGTGGAGTGTATTATTATATAGTGTATTATTATGGAGTGTTTTATTATGGAGTGTATTATTATTATAGTTATATTATTATGGAGTGTATTATTGTTTGTGTATGTATTGTCGTTGACTATATTAATATTTGGGTGTTTCAGTAATATTATCTTGTTTCTTTCTATATTATTTCGTTAAGAACATTGCTACAGTTGTATGATGGGATGAGACACTGCATCAATAGTCAATAGTGTATGGAGGGAAGAAGATAGTGTAGACGTGACACTGTAGACAAGACACTGCATCAACAGTTAATAGTGTATGTTAAGAACATGGCTATAGTTGTATGATGGGACGAGACACTACATCAACAGTTAATAGTGTTTTGATGGGACGAGACACTGCAGCCATGACATAATAGAATCTACTTTAAGATGGTGGTTGAATTTAATTAATGCTACCCGCATGTGATTTTTTGTTTTGTTATTAAAGCCAGCAAGTGATTTGAGCTATAAAAAGCTTGTTAGATGCTGAGAAGTATTATTGCTCATTCTTATTTCATACTATTTCAAATATAACAAATGGTGGCAGAAGATTATATATTTTTTGATGATAGCGATGACGAATTTGATGAAATGATGGAAGATCATTTTTGTCACGAAAAGGAACTAATAAGTATGGCTGCACTATAGGTTGGTCAATCTAGCAGGCAACATGGTAGATCAGTTATTGATCGTTGGTATAAAAATTGCAGACATTTATGGCACAACGACAAACTGATGGAAGACTACTTTGTACCAAATCCTACTTACACAGATGCTGATTTTAGAAGAAAATTCCGCATGCGGCATCCTCTATTTCTTAGAATCCTACAATGTATCAAGCAGCATGACAAATATTTTATCTTCAAACCCAATGCGTATCATACAATGGGATTGACTGGAATTCAAAAAATGACAGCTGCACTAAGAATGCTTGCATATGCAGGACCGGCGGATGCGCTTGATGAAAATTTGAAAGTGGCGGAAAGCACGATATTAGAGTGTTTGGAGCATTTCTGTCAAGCTATCGTGGACATTTATGGTGATCAATGCTTACGTAGACCGAACAAGGCGGATATAGTAATGTTATTAAATATGCATGGTAGTAGAGGTTGGCATGGAATGTTAGGCAGTATAGGCTGCATGCATTAGGAGTGGAAGAATTGTCCAAAGGTGTATGTTGGAGCTTATCAGGGTAAGTCTCGTAGGTCCTCTATTATTCTTGAAGACGTAGCGTCGTATGACTTATGGATATGGCATGCATTTTTTGGAATGCCGGGTTCGAATGATCTTAACGTAGTCAAACGATCTACGTTGTTCATTGATTTGGACAATAGTAGATTAACTCCTTGTACCTTTACTTTAGGAGGTAACACCTACAATCATGGATATTATCTTGGCGATGGTATATATCCTAAATGGAATACCATTGTCAAGACAATTCCTAACCCGCAAAAAAATAAACAATCAAAGTTTGCAGCAATGCAAGAAGGCCAGAGGAAGGACATTGAAAGAGCATTTGGGTTCTTCAGTCTAGATTTTCCAAAGTCAGTAAACCATGCAGACTTTGATCACCAGTTAAAATGACCAAAATAATATATACTTGTATTATTTTACATAATATGATTATAGAGGATGAAAGAGACATGGAGGAAGATTACTTTTACGAGGGTGCTCGAACACCACCGCCTGTTTGGCGTAACGATATGATTGGAAGCGCACTAGAACTCGAGTTTCATGTTGAAAGCCAAATGTCCTATCGTATTGTTCAACCGCATCGAAGACTGCAAAATGATCTGATAGATCATCTTTGGAGGTTTTTTGGAAATCGGCGAAACTATATTTCTGTTTTTACTTTCTTGCTGTTGTTTATATTGTTGTCACTTATTATTTTTATTGTAGCATGTTTATCTTTAGTTAACGTAATGTTGTTATAATCTTTTTTTAGTGTAATGCAATTTCAATGAAAATAATTGTATTAATAATTGCTTGCATTCATAACACAATACAAATAACGGTAACTAAAAGATACAAAGATCGTAGAAACGGTAATTCATTTAATGAACCTCTTCAAGTCGACACCTCATAATTTCTCTCCTTCTTTGCTTGGTATACTCCAATTGTTCTACAAACATGTGTGATGTATCCATGAACATTATTGCATCTTCATCTCTTTGCCGGTTTCCAGCAAGAAGTTGATCCATTCTTGATAACTTTTCTTAGTGTTGAATTTCTCGAGTTTCCATTGCCCGGCTAAATCTATCTTCAGATTCAAGTAGGAGTTTTTTAATTCCTACTTGATCCGCTCCATCAGTCTGCTTCTTTTTGGCCGTTTTTCCTCCATATGGCCTAATAAAATGATCTTCGGTTGGGGTTGGGTCTTCTTCTGAGTCTAAACCGTAGCTTCCTAGTGATTCCCTAGGACTAGAGCATTCTCCAAATCTAGAAGTTTTACCCCGACCACTGTTTGATTGAACTTGTTGAGTGGTTTTCTGAAGCAATGATTTCCATTTAACGTGCTTGACCAACATGTCATAAACATTCATGAACTGATAAAAACATGGTGCTTGTTTACTATCAGGTTTATAGATTTGCTTGAACAACTTGTTTGCGGCCTTTCTCTGTTAAATAAATAACTAGTATAATTAGAGAACTATGATAGAAAGTAGAACAATGAAATTATATTAAAGCTTACAAAATGCGTTTCATTTCCAAATCCACTAGGATTCGTTTGCTTTAGCTTGAAAATTTGAGAATCGAACGTTTGCGTTTGACGTTTTATTTTTCCATAATGACCTTTGACTGAAGATAGCGTTCTTTTCCGATCAATGTTCTTCCTATTGTAGCAATTAGTAATTTTCTCCCAAAACGTCTCACCACTTTGATTGGTCCCTCGAGTAGAATCGACCGAAGGTGTACAATAATGTAGCAAAGATCATAATCTTCCGCAGCGCTCCAACTTGCATTAGTTACTTCTCCTTCAATCGGAACCGTAACGTTTAGTAAGTCGTACTCTTCAAAACTGGACCTTGCAGCATCGACGTAAAAATCGGAGTACATTTTCAGTTGAGATTAGTGGTAGTAAAAAATTGTGATGGAGGAAGGAAATTGGCTATGAATGGAAGAAGAGTGGGGAGTTGTATTTGACGGTAAAATATGGTCGTTGAGGGTGACCGTTGGAGGGAAAATAAGCGGGCGCCTTTTAAACAAGCGCCTGGATACCAATGCATGTTGAGCAGGCGCCTATTGTGAGGCGCCTGTTCAACAAGTGCTGGTATCTAGGCGCCTGTTCAACAGGAGCCTCACCGAGTCCCCATTTCCCACACCAAAGATCCAACTTTCTACACTATCATGTTTCTCATTCTCTGTGGACTGCTTCCAGAGTGCGCATTCGAGAATTTTTAACCTGTTGGTTGTGCTCTAAAATGAGATATTTTGAAAAATTGATAATATATTATAATTGAAAAGGTCAAACAGGCCATTCACTTCCTTCTGAAATAAGCCATTCCCTTCCCCCTTTTAACACAAGCTTCCTATTTCTTTCATCCTCAACTCGAATTGACGAAGCTCAAAAAAAAGGGAAAATAAAAAAAACATATATCGATTTGCAAAAAAAATAAAAGCGAATTCAATGAAAATTCGATCGAGCCTCTTAAGTTTGAGCATGGTCGATTGCGAGAGTCGATGTTGAAATAGCGGCAGTTGCGATGTCGCATATAGGTGGTGGTGTGTATGTACGTTATTGTCAGAGGCGTGTAACCTGAGGGGAGCAAAGGGGACAATCGATTGGCATAAGAATGTTCTGAGATGCTCATCAAAATTAACCCTATGGTCGATGCCCATAGTTCGTGTTTCCTGTATCTCACAACTGATTTCTATCTGCAATGCTGGGATCGATGTTGAAAAACAAATCTAGGATCCTAAGTTGCTGCTTTATATGCTCTTGAGATTTGGATACACTCGATACTGAAGATGATGGTATATTTCAAAATATCTTGCACAGCCACAGTTGATCATTCACCTGAATTATCAAGAATGATAATTTATTTACCAAAGGGAGGGCTAGGCTAAATAGGTAATTAAGGATTTGAATTGGTAATTTTATTTTTATTTATAATATAAAAATAGATAACTTATAGTTTGGATGATCTGCTCATACGAGGTTCGATCGAAACGAAGCACGAGTAAACGGATTCGTATCAACAAGTGCTACGCAAAAAATAAAATTCAGAGATGTTTTTTGAGACAGTTAGAATTTTAAATTAAATTAAACACCTACTAAATTTAATTTAGGATTGGAATGGGTTGCAAATTAAACCAAGGTGAGTAAATCTCAATCAATTGGATTACTATATTTAATTAAAAATTAATCATTGGATGATTTGTTAGATTAATATATTTTTATCATTTTGGATGTTTTATATATAGTAGTATATATTAGTCGTTGGATTGATATTACTGCATATGTTAGCGGCTGAGACCCTAAGCGCCCCGCATAATAGCGGATGACCTCATATACCATGATATCCCACTCGAAGTGAGATTGGTATTTTATGTTTTATTAACATCTATGGACGCAGGGAAACAAGTTGAAGGGATCCAACTGGATTTCTCAAATTTATATTGATTGTTTTTCATTTATAAAAATGTATAACATGTTAGAATAATCTGTAATAGATTATTGTTGTGATGTGAATTTTTGGATGTTATAGTAGCACTTGACAGAATTTTTGGTGTTTTAAATACCATAAATATTCTTTTTGAATTTGAAGGAATATAAAGGAGGTTTTGAAAATAAAAATATCTAATTAAAATTTCGATTTTTTAAGAAAATTAATTTGGATTCAACGAAACTTTTTTTTGAGCTTGTACATAACTATTCATAAAAATATATTTTAAGTTGAGATTTTAAAATATATTATATAAAGGATTTTAACTGTAGATTCTTAAGTAATATTTCTAGATTATGGAGAAGAAGTTGAACTCGATATTAGAGATAAATTTAACAATAAATTGAATTTTATCAAGAAATGGATTTATAAAACGAGATTTTATAAATGAGATTTAATTTTATATATATGTGAAACTCGAAGGAATTTATAAATTTATAACAATGTTTATAAATAAGAAAAAATGATTATCAGTGAATAAGTTGAAAATATAAATTTATAGTGTAGATTTATATCGAGTTATGGAAATTATTTGGTCAAACATAGTGGAATCTATTTTTGAATGGGAGAACGATTATAAATGACATGGAACGAAGGGGAATTATAAATTTGAAATCGGAGTATTTATTTTAAGAAAAATTAATTATTGTTGAGAATTTAAAATTGCCGTTAAATGAATTCCTTTTAAAAAACTATATGGTTAAATCATTTTAGTATTGAAATGATTCAGAAAAGTAGATTATTAAAATATTTAATATTTAAATTTCCATTTTTTCAAATTAAGCTTCGTAAATCGATTGGTTTTATCAAAAGGAATTGAAAAGGGGTTAATGATGTTCATATAAGATGTGTGATATTTAAATATTTTTCTTAAACATGTCTTAAAAATAAATTTTTATTATTTGATTATACTTATTATATATATACAAAGTTTAAAATGATTTTAAAATTACTTATAAATTCCCTCAAGATGGTAAATAGATTTATTGAACGGAGATGATTACTATAAGGGAATCTTATAGTCAAATTTTGGAACTTAAAGGAAATTTCTAAAGTTTTTGAATATGGAAACTTCAAAAATGAATTAAAGTTCGCAAAAAGGAAGTTAGAATGGGTAGCTGAGATTTTAGACGAGTACAAATCAATTTTGGGATATTTTAAAGGAAACGGATTAGTGAATTTCAGAAATTTGTAGAATCCATTAAAAATGAATTAAAGGAATTACAAATAAATTGTAAAGAATTTGGAGAGATAGGAAACTAAAAGGATTGTTTTCCTAAGTATTGGGAATAAAATGGTTTAGAGGAAAAAAAATTTGCAATATTTTCACAAGTATTGAAATAGAAGATTTTGGAAATATTTTAACAAGGAGATGAGTTGTATAGGAAAGCTTTCCTAAGTAATGAAATTTTAAAGGGAACTTGGAAATATTTCTAAATGTTAGATGATTAGAAAATATCCTGTTATGGATAAGTATTTGAGTTTTTTCTGAATATTTAAATATTAGAAAAATTGAGATATATATCTTATAAAGATATATATAAATAAATTTTTGGGAAAAATTTATAATAAGGCCCCGATGTCGCTTATGGATGTTTTATTGATAGTTAAATGACCAACTATCAAATATTGGCCAATTTCGTTAATCGTTTCGAAGAGACCGAGATCAGATTTAATTATCCATAAACCATTTCGATCTGATTTGAATGTTACAAATGGATATCATGAAGTTAATAAGGACAATGATTTGGTTTGTCCAAACCCAGGACAACTTATACGGATGAATGCTATCAGAACGTCGTCATTAAAGGACGATGAGCATTTTAAGTGGAATTGTTCTTGAAAGGTAACGTTAGCCTCAAGCCTCATCAACCGGGAATGACTAAAGTAGGGAAGATGTAACAACCCGGGATTTTGAACATCCTGAGTTGTGAATATTATTTATAATATTCAGCAATATTTTATTTTAATATACAATATTCCCATTAATTAATGATTAATGATTGTAAACAATTTTCTAAACCAGTGTAACTTGAATTTTTAAGTCTATATCAAATTACAAATTTAATTTAAATAGAATTTCTTATATGTATGTTTTGGTTTAAAAGCAAAAATGTATATTGTTTTAGATTTAAAAATATGTATTTTTTGTTTTTAAAGATAAATATGTATATTTTATTCTAAAAAGTTGAAATATAATAGAACATTTAAATTTATTTAAATCAATTAATTTTACAAATAGGATAATAAATTTATATGTAATAAATTAGATGGAAATTCTTAATGAAGCAAAAGTGATATTTTTGATTTGAGCACATACATAAACAATGTTGTTCATATTAAATAAAAATAGTTTAAGTTGAAAGCTTCTAAAATAATAATATATATACATTTAAGTTAGAAAGGTTGTATATATGAAATGATAAGTTAAAAAGGAAATTTATAACATTTAAATGAATAATATGTTAAAATAAAAGAATGTGTATAATAATCATTTAATGATTATAGGAGAAATTATATATATATATATATATATATATATATCAAACAGAGTTGATTTATTTGGAACAAATATATTTTTATATTATCAATAAAAATTTGTATATATGGTTACATATATACAGGAAGGACTAATAATAATAATTTTGAATCACTTTGTTATCCTTGTTTTAAAGTAACATATGTATATAAGGTGATTAGTGTAGAGATTGAAATTTAATCTATGGTATGGATTTTATTTTTAACAAAGTTTCATTGGTTTAAATTGTATAAGAGTATAAAATTTATATTATTTCATTTTGTTTAAGTAACAATATATTTATTAAAAGTATATTAATCAAGAAAGAGCATTATTTTAATTGATTAGTTCTCATCTTTGTTTTAAAATATATAAGAGTATGTACCCAAAGTCTTATTTTGATCTAGTTTCTTATTTTTGTTTAAAAATGTAATAGTGACAATTACATTTCCACTTGGTCAACATTAATTATAGGCTGATTAATTTTATAATTGTACTTACATATACTTTAAAGTATTTTATGGTTTATATATATAACTAAAATAAAGAAAAGCTATCAAAATCATTTACTGTTAAGAGAAAACAGGCTACAAAATTGGTTTATATCAAGTTAAAAATAGGTCAGTAAAAAAGAAATTTATCAGTAGATATATATTAACACTTGGTAGTATACACCTGAATAAAAATCCAACATAATTATTTCCAGTTTCTTTTCAGTTTCCCTCGGTAGAGACAATATTATCTACTTGGCCTCCAAATGATCTTTCTTGTCTAACATATGTTGTTGCAAGTTTATATCTATATGAGCCTTAGATCAATAACTTAGGAGATATACTTTTGTTAAAATTGTAAGCATCAGGAAATAAAATTAAGAAAAAAAAACAGTAGAAGCATAACTCAGTAATCAAGAAGAAAGCAAATACCCTGTTTTTTTTGAAATGGTACTTCATATACAACAAATCATTGGGACAACATATCCATGTCAATAAACGTTCGAAAGCAAGTTTCGAACTTGTGACCTCTTGCACCAAAGCCGAATCAATTAACCACTTGGACAATGGTGCTTGTCGGCAAATACCCTGTCGCCAAGCTGGAAGTAATTTCGGTTCAGATTCAACCATCTGGAGATTCAAAAACAAGATTTTCAAGTTTCAAATTTTAAAGATCTCAGATTTCAATTTTAAAGTTTTTGGAACCAAAATGTTTAAAGTGAGAAACAACTATTTTTAAATTTGAAATGAAACGTATGCTCTGTTGACAGTGAGATTTTGATCATTCCCACTTCATAAATTTAGATCTCTTAATCTAGCTTATAATTGATAATGATGTAAACTAGAAAAGTATTCATTTACCAGTATAGTTCAAGTTAAAATTTGTTTGTGAATTTATCTTGCCGTGTAGCTAATAATTGATGGGTTTTACAATAAATAACATACTTTAGTGAAAAATCATTATTTTTAAATTAAGGATTCAAACATGCAATTTGAATTCTCATGTAGAATTATGAATTTTGGAAGTAAAATTATAATTTTTAATGATCTATATCTCGAGAAATTGTTAGATGACAAGATATCATTGGAAAATTAATTTCGGTCGATTCGGTCGCCGTGGGGTGGTGTTGCCAGGACTGGATGGGGCTGGTGGACCTAGGGGAGGTGCTGACCGAGGCGGAATCGTGGGTTGGGGCATGAATTGTGAGAGCGAGTTGATATTAGGGTTTATAGTGCTGTCGGATTTGGGTGAAGTCGCGATGGTTTAACGACATGAAGGTGCGACCGGAGTTCAAGGGAATTGGCTGGGAGGTAGTCGCATGGATGAGCTTTGTCGGAGATATGGTGCATGCGAGAAAGAGTTCGATCGATGCCGAGGAGGGTCGATTTATGATGATATGGTGGTTGCATAGTTTGAAATTGGTGAACTGGAGATCAATTTGTCGATCAGGGGTGAAGCTTGCATTGGAGTGTGGTAAATCATGTACTGGCAATAATGTGGAGATGGAAGGAGGTGTCATGGCAGTGGGTTGGGCACTTGTTGTGCACATGCATCCTTTACACGAATGTATTCTGGTGTTGGGTGAACCGAGAGAGGAATGGCTAGGCTTCGATTTTAGATTGGGTTTGTTTGCTTCTATCATTGTTCGAATGAAAGTTGATGAGGTGATCATAGCAGTTTCTTTCCGTTTGCAGAGTCCATTCTGGATGATTTTCTGGTAGATGAGAGGAGGGGTGTGATTTGGGAAGATTGGTTTTGTGGATCTGGGCTTCTGCCCGTTTGGCTTGTTCAATTCAAGTGCGGGTTGATTTTTGTTTGGGTTGTGGGCTTCAGTCCAGTGGGTTTTGTTATAATATAAGCAAGATTTTGTTGATGAAGGAATATGGATTTAAAATAAAAAAAACCAAAATCCATTTACTTTCCTAAAATTTATAATAAACATGTTGTTTTAAAATAAAAATTTTAAAGCCAATTTACTTTAATGTAATTATTTATTTAAAATTTTTATATACAGACAAACGAATTTAGAAAAATATAACTTGATTTGCTTTGAGATTTTTATTTTAATTTGGGTATTTAAATTAGTAATTTTAACATTAAGTAATCAAGTTTTTAAAAATAATTTATTTATAAATTCTTGGATTTTGAATAAGTGAAGTATAGTTGAAATAATTAAAGAAAAATAAATGTTTAAACTTTGAAATGAATCCAAGTTCTTAAATGATATTATATTCAAATAATTATTTAATTTCACGTATGATAATGTTTTATAAAGGAGATGATTCGTATCGACGGATGGTACGCCATCGTGCGACCACTTGTGAAGTTAAATAAGAAATTTATAAGCTTGTACAGATATAATTTAATCACCAAATTAGAAAGGAATGCCATTGAATAATTTTATAAAGCCAAACCTTTGAAATGTTCCCAACAGAATTAGATGTGTTTATTCTAGATTATTTCAACTATTTGACATCTGGACAGTGGAAACAAACACCATTCCACTGAATAGTAAAATTAATTTTGTGGATAGTGTAGGCCATCTATCTGATATTATCTGTGTAATTGTTACTAATGTAAATCTCCGATCTATTATTCATGCATATATCTGTTATTTTCCTGTTAATTATATTCGAGAATACAATGTGAATCGATCTATGGAAGCTGATTTATTTGAATATCTGTGTGATTGTGAATTGATAAGCATCGTTGAGAATAATAAACCTTATTATGTTGGATTGATTTTGAAGCTAGTTTTGCTTTAAAAATAGATATTATTTTAGAAATGATTTAAAATAATTGATAAATATTTTGAAAATATCAAAGATAGTTATTTATTATTATTTTTGGAAATCTTTTTAAGGTATAATTTTTATCAGTAAGTATTATTTAAATTGTTTCAAGTATTAAATTATTTTGTAATGTACTTTAAAGGATATTTTTATTAAATTAGTATTTAAGTATATTTTCTTCTATATAAATCTATTTAATAAATGTTGTTTTAAATAATATTTTATAATAACTTCTATAAAGAGTATTTATTTAATAAATTTGGAAATAATATTTGGAAATTTCATGTGTATGATTTGGAAAGAAATAGTTTTATCTATCAAATGAAATAAGCTTTCTTAGTAAATTTTAATCCATTTGGATTGTAAATGTGAACAAGGCTTAAAGGTTGCAATGGGAAATAACTTTTTTGAATTGATTGATTGTTTTGATAGTTAAATAACTGACTATCAAATTTAGACAAAAACTTAACTTTGGAAATTCTAGAGGAAACTAGAGAATTATATGGCAAAGTTACCGATCGAGGTGCTATACCATACGTATGAACTCGTTTATTCTCTAGGACAAATTATAAGGAGACCCTTACACTAACGGTTAGGAGGTGAACTCTGATCTTGTATTTCATCGGTGTATTTCCTAAAGAACCAGGGTTGAGTTTATCGAGAAATAGCGAACGTTATTTCGAAGAGACCAGGATTGGATTTATAGTTCGAAAACTACTTCGATCCAATGAGAACGTTTTAGTGATGAAGACCATAGTTTGGAGTCGAAGATGGAGCAGTGAAGTGCAAAGGCTACTCGCTACTAATCCTAAGGGTGATTCCAAAGTGGATGTAGTAGGGATAGTGCCTTCGGTTCCGTTCGAACCTGGAACGGACTTGTATGGATGAATGCTTTCAGAATATCGTCAGGTGGACGGTGAGCATTCTAAGTGATATGTTCTAAAAAGGTAACGCTTAGCCTCGAGCCTCATCAACCGAGAATCATTGAAAATCAGGGTTTATGCAGCAAGGCTAAGTGGGTAGCGCCCAAGTAGGGTGAGGTCATCCCTATCTAGAAGTCCCTTTTTATTTCGACCGTATGGGTGGTTGTTGATCCCAACCGTGGGGTGATCTTGCTCGGGCTATCCAGTAAGGGGTAGTCAGACCTTGTGTTGTAGGGGATTTAGGGTGGATCCCTGGTACGCTGATCTAGACCAGGTACTGTGATAGGTGGTACCCCAATGCCTAGTCATTCGTCGGAAATCCATTCTCCCTATACGCCTTTTACGGCTTTGATTGTATAACCCACTTTGTGGCTAGTATGTTGGAATTTAATCATGTACCAATTTTAGCTACTTGAATAATTAAATGTATATAGACCTTATTATAATATCATAGGATTTTATAAGAATTTTTTTGGCTATCGTAAGGTAAAAACCCGACATGTTTATTTGTGGCATAGTCTTACGAGATGTTATTATAATATCAGAGGATTTTATAAGAAATTTTTTGGCTATCGTAAGGTAAAAACCCGACATGTTTATTTGTGGCGTGGTCTTACGAGATGCTTTTGATATTTAAAGGATTTTTAAACTTTAATAATCAAGTTGAATGTGTTTCTGACGCTGGTATTCCAGACTGACCCGGGCTTGGTGTTTTTCCTATACGCTCGGGTCAGACCGAGCATATTTCCAGGTTTGGCTGGAAGAGTGGAAGCTTCAGGAGAAGCAGCTAAATCAGGTTACGTATTGACGTAGATGCATATGTTCATTCTGTTTTTGGTTGTGTGGTCATTATTGTAAGGACAAGATTGATATAACTGTCCAAGTTGAATGGTTGTAACTCTGATGTAAAGTCTGTATATATTATTAATGTAATAGTTTTGGTTCTGTGTAAAGATTTGTTTATATTATAATTTATTCGTTCCGCTGTGAGATTCTAATTTGTTCTCTTTTCTTCTATCTTTTTTCTATTTCTACCTTCTTTCTTTCTTTCACTATCCGTCTTCCTGTATGATTTAGATGACATGAGTGGTTTAAAGTCGGCTCAAATCGGTACGGAAAAATGGGACGTGACATTGTGGTACTAGAGCCTAGGTTGAGTGAATACCTTGGTTCGAGTCGGTTGCTTATTAGGAATAGAGTCTATATCAACTTGTTGAGTCTGAGTGTGTGTGTATGAGAGCGTGTATTTGTTAGTCATATAAAATGGTTTTATATTGTGTTAAATGATCAATTATGTGGCATATGAATTCTGGTCAATACATGTAGCTAACGTCATTGATAGGGATCTCTAAACACTTGAACCAGGCCAACAGACACAATATTTTTTAAGGGGTAGATGAAATAATTTTACCCAAAATATATTTTTTATATAAAAACTATGATTTGGTAGAGATGATAATAATTTATTGTCTAGGATTGAGTGGTTTTAGCCATCAACCTTAAGTGTATGCATTGGTTTCCCTTTTGACTAGAGTATACCATTAGGAGCTGAACCTTTTAGAATTTGAGTCTTTGGAAAATGGATTTTATAGAGTTTGTTTACTAGAGAAATTTTGGAAAACTTTTAAACTAGTAAATTTTTGGAAAATTTTCCACCCTTTAAAGATAATTTTAGAGTTATGTACTTGTAAGAAAAAAGAGGGATGTTTGAAATTTAAAAACCTTATAACAATTTATTTGTTATATACGTATGGATTTATAAATTGAGGAAATAAGTTGTTTATAAAATTTACTATATATATATGTGCATTTTCGCTACCTATAATTACTTTTCAAATTTATATACTCAAATTATTTTTAAAGGATGGTTTTATAAAATCTTGGATAGTAGGAATTTGAAATGGTAGAATAAATTTTGAAATGTAAACCTTGATGTACTACTTAGCCTATAGAATTCAAAACCTTAGGATTTCATTCTTTGGGTTTTGGTTTTGATTATAGAGAACCCGTATCATCCATCATGGCAGGGCTTTGGCCAGAGCTAGAAGAGATGGTGACTTTGACCGAGTCAGAAGGATCAAGGCGGATCTTTACGAGCCGTCCTTGTATGAAGAAGAGCCGGAAATACCAGTAGAGCCGTTTAAGCACCTTCAGCCTCAACCCCAGCCTCAGCCTCAACCTCAGTCCCAGCCTCAGCTTGGCCTCAACAAGAAGATCCAGTGAAGGATTTCGACATCGAAGGGGAAATCAAAGTCGAAGAGGAAGAAAAGGAGTTTGAAGACGAAGAGAAATTAAGTGGAGGAGGATTCTGAATCTGAAAATGACGACGCAGTCATTTGGGATTTAGGTGAAGCTGTTGAGAAGCCAGCTGCTAATGTAGGTTTCATTCGTAGAGTGCCTAATCCAGAGGACGTTTAGGTTCCTCATAGTGATGGGGAGGCCAGGGAGTTGCCAGGGCTCGAGAGGTAGGACTCTGGTACTGGGAGTCCGTAGTAGGTGTTGGGTTGATTACTCTAGGAAGTGTATATAATTTTTGTATGTGTTTTGTCCCATGGACGTAATGGATGTTAGATGTTTGGTAGGATGATATATGTCTGTATATATTAATGGTTGATGGATGATGATAACATATGTAGAAATATTTTGGATGGTACTTAATGAAATGCATATTGATATATGATGTGAATCTATGTGTTTACCAGTGTAGTTTGAGTTGTTAGTGATCAGTTCTAATTTGTGTAGATAATTCTACTAAATTAGCTATGGAATTTTGAGGACGAAGTTCTTTTTAAGGGGGAGGAATGTAGCAACCCGAGATTTTGGACATCCCGAGTTGTGAATATTATTTATAATATTCAATAATGTTGTATTTTAATATACAACATTCCCATTAATTAATGTTTGTAAACAATTTTCTAAACCAATGTAACTTGAGTTTTCAAATCTATATCAAATTACAAATTTAAATTAAATAGAATTTCTTATATGTATGTTTTGGTTTAAAAGCAAAAACGTATATATTGTTTTAGATTTAAAAATATGTATTTTTGTTTTTAAAGACAAATATGTATATTTTATTCTAAAAAGTTGAAATATAATAGAAAATTTAACTTTATTGAAAATCAATTATTTTTACAAACAGGATAATAAATTTATATGTAATAAAATTAGATGGAAATTCTTAATGAAGCAAAAGTGATATTTTTTTATTTTGGCATATATATAAACAATGTTGTTCATATTAAATAAAAAGAGTTTAAGATGAAAGCTTCTAAATTTATAATATATATACATTCAAGTTAGAAAGGTTGTATATACGAAATGATAAGTTAAAAAGGAAATTTATAATATTTAAATTGATAAAATGTTAAAATAGAAGAATGTGTATAATAATAACTTAAATGATTATAGGAGAAATTATATATATATATAGTAAATAGAATTGATTTATTTGGAACAAATATATTTTTATATTATCAATAAAAATTTGAATATATGGTTACGTATATACATGAAGGACTAATAATAATAATAATTTTGAGTCACTTTGTTATCCTCGTTTTAAAGTAACATATGTATATAAGGTGATTAGTGTAGAGATTGAAATTTAATCTATGGTATAGATTTTATTTTTAACAAAGTTTCATCGGTTTAAATTGTATGAGAGTATAAATGTTATTTTATTTTTATTTTTTATTTCATATTATTTAAAGTAACAATTTATTTATTAAAAAGTATATTAATCAAGAAAGAGTGTTATATTAATTAATTTGTTCTCATCTGCATTTTAAAATATATAAGATTACATACCCTAAGTCAGATTTTAATCTAGTTTCTTATTTTTGTTTAAAAATGTAACAGTGACAATTACATTTCTACTTGGTCAATATTAATTATGGGCTAATTAATTTTATAATTGTACTTACATATACTTTAAAGTAAGTTATGTTTTATATATATATATATATATATATATATATATATATATATATATATATATATGTATGAATGTATATATAACTAAAATGAAGGAAAGCACTCAAAATCATTTAATATTAAGAAAAAACAGGCTACAAAACTGGTTATATCAAGTTAAAAATGGGTCAACAAAAAGGAAAATTTATCAGTAGATATGTTTTAACACTTGGAAATAAACACCTAAATAAAAATCTAGCATAATTATTTCCAGTTTCTTTTCAATTTCTCTCAGCGGAGACAACATTATCTGCATAGCCTCCAAAAGATCTTTCCCATCTAACATCTGTTGTTGCAAGTTTATATCCATATGATCCTTAGATCAATAACTTAGGAGATATACTTTTGTTAAAATTGTAAGCATCAGGAAATAAAAATAATAAGAAAAAACATTAGAATCATAACTCAGTAATCAAGAAGAAAGCAAATACTCTACTCTCAGGCTAGAAGTAATTTCTGTTCAGATTCAACCATCTGGAGATTCAAAAACAAGATTTTCAAGTTTCAAATTTTAAAGATCTCAGATTTCAATTTTAAAGTTTCTGGAACCAAATGTTTAAAGTGAGAAACAACTATTTTCAAATTTGAAATGAAATGTATGCTCTGTTGACAGTGAGATTTTGATCATTCCCACTTCATAAATTTAAAATCTTAATCTAGTTTTTAATTGATGATGATGTAAACTAGAAAAATATTCATTTACCAGTATAGTTTAAGTTAAAATTTGTTTGTGAATGTATCTTGCAGTGTAGCTAATAATTGATGGGTTTTACAGTAAATAGCATACTTTAGTGAAAAATCATTATTTTTAAATTAGATTTAAACATGCAATTAGAATTCTCATGTAGAATTATGAATTTTGGAAGTAAAATTATGATTTTTAATGATCTATATCTTAAGAGATTGTTAGATGACCTGATATCATTCAAAAATTAATTTCGGTTGACTCGGTCATCATAGGGTAGTGTGGCCAGGACCGGAAGGGGCTGGTGGACTTAGAGGAGGTGCCGACCAAGGCAGAATCGTGATTTTGGGCGTGAATTGTGAGAGCGAGTTGATATTAGGGTTTATAGTGGTGTCAGCTTTGGGTAAAGTCGCGACGGTTTCGCGATGTGAGGGCGCAACCAGAGTTCAAGGGAATTAGCTGGGAGGTAGTCGCATGGATGAGCTTTCATCGAGATAGGGTGTATGCGAGGAAGAGGTCGATTGACGCCAAGGAGGGTCAATTTGTGATCATAGGGTGGTTGCATGGTTTGAAATTGGTGAATTGGAGATCAATTTGTCGATCAGGGGTGAAGCCTGTGTTTGAGTGTGGAAAATCGTGTAATGGTAATGATGTGGAGATGGAAGGAGGTGTCGTAGTAGTGGGTTGGGCATGGGCGAAGTTGTGCATGTGCACCGTGTGCACGAATGTATTCTGGTGCTAGGTGAATCGAGAGAGGAATGGCTAGGCTTCGATTTCAGATTGCGTTTGTTCGCTTGTATCATTGTTTGAATGAAAGTTGATGAGGTGATTGGAGCAGTTTCTTTCCGTTTGCAGCGTCGATTCTAGATGATTTGCTGGTAGATGAGAGGAGGGGTAGTGATTCGGGAAGATTGATTTTGTGGATTTGGGTTCGGCCCGTTTGGCTTGTTCGATTCAAGTGCGAGTTGATTTTTGTTTGGGTTGTGGGCTTCAGTCCAGTGGGTTTTGTTATAATATAAGCAAGATTTTGTTGATGAAGGAATTTGGATTTAAAATAAAAAAAATCCAAAATCAATTTACTTTCCTAAAATTTATAATAAGCATGTTGTTTTAAAATAAATATTTTAAAACCAATTTACTTTAATGTAATTATTTATTTTAAAATTTATATAATAAGAAATTTAGAAAAATAAAACTTGATTTGCTTTGAGATTTTTATTTTAATTTGGGTATTTAAATAAGTTATTTTAACATTAAGTAATCAAGTTTTTAAAAATAATTTATTTACAAATTCTTAGATTTTGAATAAGTGGAGTATAATTGAAATAATTAAAGGAAAATAAATGTTTGAACTTTGAAATGAATCCAAGTTCTTAAATGATATTATATTTACAATAATTATTTAATTTCATATATGATTATGTGTTATAAAGGAGATGGTTCATATCGATGGATGGTACGCCGTTGTACGACCAGTTGTGAAGTTAAATAAGAAATTTATAAGCTTGTGCGGATATAATTTAATTACCAAATTAGAAATGAATGCCATTGAATAATTTTATAAGGCCAAACTTTTGAAATGTTCTCAATAGAATTAGATGTGTTTATTCTAGATTATTTCGACTGTTTGACATCTAGACAGCGGAAATAGACACCATTCCGCCGAATAGTAAATTTTATTTCTGTGGATAGTATAAGCCATCTATCTGATATTATCTGTGTAATTGTTACTAGCATTGAAAATCTCTGATCGGTTATTCGTGCATATATCTGTTATTTGCCTGTTAATTATATTTGAGAATATAATGTGAATCGACCTATGGAAGCTGATTTATTTGAATATCTGTGTGATTGTTAATTGTGGATTGTGAATTGATAAGTACCGTTGAGATTGATAAGCCTTGTTCTGTTGGATTGATTTTGAAACTTGTTTTGCTTTAAAAATAGATATTATTTTAGAAATGATTTAAAATAATTTGTAAATGTTTTGGAAATATCAATGGTAGTTATTTGTTATTATTTTTGGAAATCTTTTTAAGGTATAATTTTTATAAGTAAGTATTATTCAAATTGTTTCAAGTCTTAAACTATTTTGTAATGGTACTTTAATGGATAATTTTTATCAAATTAGTATGTATATATATTTTCTTCAATATGAATCTATTTAATAAATGTTGTTTTAAATAATATTTTATAATAACTTTTATAAAGAGTATTTATTTAATAGATTTGGAAAAAATATTTGGAAATTTCATAAGTATGATTTGGAAAGAAATAGTATTATCTATCAAATGAATAAGCTTTCTTCGTAAATTTTAATCCATTTGGATTGTATACGTGAACAAGGCTTAAAGGTTTCGACGGGAAATAACTTGATTGAATTGATTGATTGTTTTGATGGTTAAATAACCGACTATCAAATTTGGACAAAAACTTAACTTTTGGAAATTCTAGAGGAAACTCGAGAATTATATGCTACAGTTACCGATCGAGGTGCTATACCGTACATATAAACTCGTTTATTCTCTAGGACGAATAATACGGAGACCCGTACACTAACGGCTAGGAGGTGAATTCCGATCTTGTATTTTGTCGGTGTATTTCCTAAAGAACCGGGGTTGAGTTTACGGGGAAGTAGAGAACGTTGTTTCGAAGAGACCGGGATTGGATTTGTAATCCGAAAGCCACTTCGGTCCAACGAGAATGTTTTTGTGACTAAGACCAGAGCTTGGAGTCGAAGATGGAGCAGCGAAGTGCAAGGCTACTCGTTACTAATCCTGAGGGTGATTCCAAAATGGATGTAGTCAGAATAGTGCCTTCGGTTCCATTCGAACCCGGAACGGACTTGTATGGATGAATGCTTTCAAAACATCGTCAGGTAGACGGTGAGCGTTCCAAGTGATTGTTCTAAAAAGGTAACGCTTAGCCTCGAGCCTCATCAACCGGGAATGACTGAAAATTAGGGGTTACGGAGCAAGGCTGAGTGGGTTGCTCCCAAGTAGGGTGAGGTCATCCCTGTCTAGAAGTCCTTTTTTATTTCGGCTGTGTGGGCGGTTATTGATCCCAACCGTAGGGTGATCTTGCTCGGGCTATCGAGTAAGAGGTAGTCCGATCATGTGTTGCAGGGGATTTAGGGTGGATCCTCGGTACGCTGTCTAGACTAGGTACTGCGATAGGTGGTACCCCAGTGTCTAGACATTCGTTGGAAATCCATTTTCCCTATGTTCCTTTTACTTTTTTGATTGTATAACCCACTTTGTGGCTAGTATGCTGGAATTTAATCATGTAACAATTTCAGCTATTTGAATAAGTATTAGTATATTGACCTTATTATAATATCAGAGGATTTTATAAGAAATGTTTTGGCTATCGTAAGGTAAAAACCCGACATATTTATTTGTGACGTGGTCTTACGAGATGCTTTTGATTTTCAAAGGATTTCTAAACTTTAATAATCAAGTTGAGTGTATATCTCATGCTGGTATTCCAAACTGACCCGGGCTTGGTGTTTTTCCTATATGCTCGGGTCAGACCGAGCATATTTCCAGGTTTAGCGGGAAGAGGGGAAGCTTCAGGAGAAGGAGCTGGATCAGGAGATGTATTGACGTAGATGCTTTTATTCAGTCTGTTTTTGGTTATGTGGTCATTATTGTAAGGACAGGATTGATATAACTGACCGAGTTGAATGATTGTAACTCTGATGTAAAGTCTATATGTGTTATTAAAGTAACAGCTTTGGTTTTGTGTAAAGATTTGTTTATATTATAATTTATTCGTTCCACAGCGAGATTCTGATTTTTTCTCTTTTCTTCCATCTTCTTTCTATTTCTACCTTCTTTCTTTCACTATCCGTCTTCCC
Source organism: Allium cepa (assembly GCA_030765085.1). Taxonomy (NCBI): domain Eukaryota; kingdom Viridiplantae; phylum Streptophyta; class Magnoliopsida; order Asparagales; family Amaryllidaceae; genus Allium; species Allium cepa. The sequence goes on from CM060931.1 coordinate 379,059,366, forward strand.
GTATGATTTAGCTGACATGTATGGTTTAAAGTCGGCTCAAATCTGTACGGCAAAATAGGACGTGATAGAAGATGCAGCAAGACTGAGTGGGTTGCATCCAATAAGGGTATTTTATCACTTTTCTAGATACCCTTGAAAATATGTATAAATTATCGATATGATTGTGCAAGAAAAAGGGAGCACTTAATTTTTTGAGGGTAGGAACACCCGAGGTGAAAACATATTTGGTACTGTCCAGGTTTGGGGTAGTCTAGTCTTGTGTAGCAAAGGATCCGGGTGAGGTCCTTGGTATATTTTTCTAAAAGCGTTTTGTGATGGGAGGTACCTCAGTAGCCTAGTCATTGTATGGGATCCATTCTCTAATACGAGCATTTACGGTTTTGTTTGTTGAGCCTACCATGCTAAAATATAATTAATGTAACAATTTCGGCTATTTGAATAAGTATTTGTACTAGACACTGTTATAATATCACTTGATTTTCTATAAAATGTTTTGGTTATTGTAAGGGAAAAACCCATCATGTTTATGTGTGACGCGGTCTTACGAGACACTTTTGATAATTCCAATTGAGTGTGTTTTTCTCACGTAGTTTTCCAGACTGACTCAGATGTTATTTTATTATAATGCTAAGGTCAGACCGAGTATTACGGATTCAGGCTAGAATGTTATGGAGCTCAGGAGACGAGTCGGAGGAGTTCAGATGTATATCACGTACTTGGGTATTTCCGCTGTGTAAGTTTTGTATATCAGGACAGGTTATTACAACTGTCCAGATTGATATATTGATTGTTGTACTCTAATGATTGTAAGTATTAAATAGTTGCAGATTCTTTTCTATAAAAATATGTTATTATATATTATATTTTGTTCCACTGCGTTTGTGAGATTCTATGTTGTTGTTTATATTTTCTTCTACATATTTCTTCTTCACCCTAATGAACTGGTATTTCTGGCACTCGATTGCTCGACATTCTATATAGTGGACGTATTGATGTCAATTTTCGAGGGTCAAAAACACCGGTTTGTTACAGTTGGTATCAGAGCTGAAGGTTAAACGAGAACCTTGGCTTTGGTTGGGATTATTCATTAGAGATAGGGTCTGCAGCACCCTAGAGTGAGTAAATTGTATTAACCGATATGTGACTGTACTTGTCGGTGAATATAAATTATTTTTTATTATGTTGATTTATTGGTTGAGTGGTATATACCACTAAAATCGATAGGAGTTTCTAAACACTTAAACAAGATAGTCTGACACGGTATGGTTTTGAAATGGGTAAATGAAATAATTTAACCCAAATTATATTTTGATATGAAAAAATAATTTTTTGAAACAATTATAGTATATTGGAATGTTAAGTTGATAATATTATAATCGAACAAGATTATAAGAATTAAAATGGTTGTATATAATCAAACAAAGAAGTATGAAGTATACAAACAAATTTGGAATTAAAATGGATTCAAACCAGAATTTGAAAAATTAAATACCGGTAGTTTTTGGAAAGGTTTTCTAAGGAATTTAGAATAAATAATGGTGATATTATTTTTGGATTAGAAAATGCTTTAAACTGGAGTTAAGAAGGATTTTGGAAGTGATGAAGCACTGAACTCACTTCACTAGCTGAATAATAATTCCGATGATGATGGCCACATCATCAGTATTCATTTTTGAGTTTCTAAGTGATGGATTGGGACCGAAGTTGATTTGATATAGAGTTATTGAATAAATAAATGTTGTTTAAAAATTCTAAATGGAATTGTTTTGTATAAAATCATGTTGATTTTGAAAATCCAAGGAAGTGTTTTGTTAAACCAAAGAGTGCGTGTGTGTGTATTTGATTTCAAAGTGATTTGAAATAAATACCAGGTGTTTAAGAAAATTTTGGAATCCTTATTAAATGTTATAGAAAATTTCAGAAATAAGTTTTTAAAAACTTATAAGTGGAAGATGATATTTGTAATGAAAGAAGAGTAAAAAATGAATTTTGGAATTAAAATTTAAACTGAGATAGTAAAAATGGAATTTAAGTTAAGTTGGAGGAATTAAATTTTAGAAATTTAATTGATTTGGATGAAATAAATTGGTGAAGTGAACTAATAGTAATAATTGAACGTAATGGAAGATATCGAATATAAAGTTGAGTTGTGAAATGGATATATAACTGTAAGTTTAAATTGGAAATGGAATCAACTCAGATAAAGAATTTATGAAATTTGGAAAATAAATGGTATGAATTGGAATTTACCTTATGTTAAATAAAAATTGAATTGGAATTAGAAATGACGTCGAATGGAATTATATGTAGAACTAGAATGGTAAAGTGATTGCATAACTATAAGCTATAAATTTTTAGTGAAATAAATATTTCAGTGGAAATTATGGAATTGTAAGTAAATAAGTTTGTATAGCTTATAAATAAATAAAATGAGTTAGTGGAAATATTGAATGAATCAGTAATTACAAGTTGAGATTTAAAGTTGAATATACAAAGTTAAGAAATGGTATATAATGTTTATAATAAAGACTTAAGAAATAATTTTGAGGGTACGGTTTTCGAAATGAACTTAACTCAGGTAAAGGAATTTGAAGTGAATTCAGGATATGTTAAATAGAATTGGATTTAACTTTGTAATAGATTAAATAAATTAATATAGACTTGAATATGGAAAACAAAGTGATGACAACTTGGAATGAATTGAGGGAAAGCAAGCTTAGATGAGGAAACAAAAGTTTAAACTTGAATTATAAAAGGATTTGAACTCAAGTAACTTAAATGGAGTGATTTTTGAAATAAAAATCGGATATTGAATTATAAATTGGAAGAGAACTAGTCATATAAAGTAATTAGTCAATTGAATATAGTAATGGAGTTTAACTTGGCTGAATAAAATTGGATTGTGGACAAAAAGAGGACTGTAACGACCCAGGATTTTTAATTAATTTAAATTTGGATATTTATTAATTTTAAATATTAATTAGCGAATTTATAAGTCGAATAAATTTTATTTTGAATAATTGGATTTAATTGGATAATTAAACGATAATTTAATATGTTAAATTATGGAAATAATTGAAAATTTAGTTAAATATGATTGAAAATGATTTGTAAAATTTTATTTTATCATATTGAAGTTAGAATGATATTTTAGAACTTTTAAAATCGAATTAAAAGTTAATTTGTGAAAATTGAATATTTTAATATTTAAATCGACTAGTGAAAATAGTCAATTTTTGAACAGTCTCAGAATTGAACGAAACCAGTTCCATTGGATCCTTAATAGTTATTTATTACCGGATTTCAATTTTCGTGTCAATCGGAGCTATCGTTTGATCGTGGCAGCTCGAAACGCATCGAATTATTTTTAATATTAATTTGACGAGTTAAAATAGCCATTTTTCAAAAAGTCTCGGATTTCGATGAAACTAGTTTCATCGGATCCGTAATGTGATATTATTGTAAGGTTTCAAATTTCGTGTTAATTGGATTTACCGTTTGTCCTGTACAAATTAAAACGCCTAGAAAATCGTTTAAATCGGTTTAATTTAAATTGAACGTTTATTGCCATAACTCGCACAGATGTCCGAATTAGCTTCCGAAACCTGTTCCATTGTGTCCGGAACGCAGGATAAACCCTAGAAACGCTGGTTACGGCGCGTAAATCGGAGTTTGGAATTTCCGGAATGAATAGTGTTTCGTTCGTTTCCTATAAATAGACCAACCACCCTCACAAAAATTTAAAAAAAAAATATCTCTAAACCCTAAACATTGCAGCCGGCCCTAACAAATGAAAGGCCAGAATTTTCTCTCCTTCCTCCCTCGATTATTCCAAATCCATCAACAATTAGACGAAGACATCAACTACAATATTGTTGAGCACGATGAGAGCTTCGATGTGAACGGTGATGATGAGGTTTGGCGTCACGTGGAGGTGGGAAAGTGGCTGCGTGCGTGCCACATTCACTTGCGTGCGCGAGTATCAGGGGGTGGCCGAGCTTGCTCTTGTCGAGGCCGAACGTAGAGGAGGCTAGGGGCTACGCGATGGAGTATCTTGATCGAGTTCATGTCGCTCGAATGGGTTGCTAAATTCAACCCTAGTTCAACGTGATGGGTTCAATGGAGTCGGCTATTGTCTGTAGTTGCGTGAGTTTGGGGAAGAAAGAAAGGAGCGGTCGTGATGGCATGTTGATGGATCCAGTGGCCGAGATTAAGTTTAGGTTAAAAATTTATAAAATTATGTTGTAAAATTAAGTTATAAAATTCGTATAACTTCAAATATTCGTATCTTTTTCATACGAGGTCGAAAACGCGCGAAACCAGTTGCATTGGAATCGTATGGACGAGCACTACGCGATAAAATTGGATTGGAGTCGTTTGGAGTTAGTGAGAATTTTGGGTAAAATTAAATGTCCGTTTAATTTTATTCGAAATAAATCGCTAAAACGAAATTGAAATCAAGGTGAGAACTTCTCACTCAATCGAATCAGTTTCGATTTTTATTTTAAATAGTTAGATTTAAAATATTTGAATGCATGTTTGAATGATGATTGATATCTATTGATTGTTAAAATAGACATTATGCGCCGTTAGTAAGCGGATGTTATTTATAAAAACATATACCGCGAATATTTCATAAACAGTGAAATTGGTATTATATATAATAGCAATATATATATATTGGCATATGTATATATTGGAGTTATTGATTTCCCGCATTTTTTTTAGCGGATGAGACCCTATTGCGCCATTATTAAGCGAATAATATTTAATAAAAACATATACCGCGATAACTTCGTACTGGAACGAAATTGGTATTGTGCTAATGTTTGTGGATGCAGGAAAATAGGTTGGCGGGATCCAACTGGATTCCTCAACAGTTTTTATTTGATTTCAGATATTTTGATATTTGATGGATTATCATATCGATATATGATATCGTTGTTGTCATGATTGACTATTTGGTGTGTAGCATCATTGGACCAAATTTTGGAATTTTAAAAGGATTTCAAAGTGATTTTTGAATGTATACGTTTATAAAATATTTTTGGAATTGATTTATTTTAAATAAATAAACGTTATAATTTTAATGTTATAAAAATTATGGTTTCTGAGAAATATAGTTAAAGGTTGATTTTTGAAAATATGGGATTAATGATTTTATAAAATAGTAAAATTGGGTTTTCTGAATTTATTATAAAAAGTTGAAATATAGGATTTATGAAATTTAACTATTTTATAAATCAAAAGGTATAAATTATAAAGAAGTTTAAAGACGTTTTAGAATAATGATACAAATTGATTTGTATAAAAGATTTATAAAATGGATGTTTATAAATTAGAATATTTTGAATTATAAAACGAGTTTTTATAAGTGTTAGAATGAACTATGAATGAAATTCGAAAATGAATGAAATTCATAGAATTATAAACGGTGAAGTTATAAATGAAATTTATAAATAGTAAGATTTATAAATTTTGTGAAGATATTAAAGAATGGTTTTGGATAAATAATTGAATCTTATAAGTTATAAGATTTATAATTATGAAGTTCAAAGGAACGATTTTTGCAAACAAATAAATTATAAGTATTTAACTTATAACGTGAACTTTTGGTTTATAATTGGGTTATGAATTGGATATAGGTTAATAAAGGAATTTATAAACGTTGTTTTATAAATTCGCAAATGACTTATTTTGATAAGTAAATTGTTATAACTTATTAATGGAGTTATATTCACGTTTTTGACTGTGAATAATCCTTTGAATAAATTGTATAGAAAGGATGAAATGTGTTAACGTACTATATTCACGTTTTTGAATAGTGAATAATATGTTAAAGAAATTGTTTTGAATGTGATGTTTTAAATAGAATTAAAACGATCTAACGATGTTTTAAATGCATTAAGATTTGAAACCATAGATTTCAACATTTATTGTTGAAATAGATGTTTTCGAGAAATAAAAGGAAATGGTGGACTATAACACTGTTGTTATAGTAAATGATTTCCGAAAGGAAATGTTTTGTATAGTATTGGGATTTATATATCTATTTTAATTTCGAATCCCTATACTAGTGATTTTGGGACGTCGTAACGATGTTTTACGCAACATTCGTTTTGGCCCAAATAAATATGTTTAAGAGAATGATTTCCTTGAAGAATGAAATATATACTTAATCTCGTTTAAGTATATTGAATATTTTCTAAGTGTTGAAAATAAATAAAATTCGTGAATTACTTATTAAATAAGTATGGAAATGTTTTCCAATATAAAGTGAATATCTTAAGAATTTATCTTTTTGAAGATAAATTGAAATGAATAATTGAAATCGTATATGCATGGATATCTTGAAATATAAATTCATTATGGAATTTATAAATAAAAAGGAGAATTTGTTTAAAAATAAATATTGATTTATTTTTGAAGTGTGAAAATTATATATCTTGTAAAGATATGATTTTTGAGAAATAAATAATTTGGAAAATTATTTGGAATCTGGTGATGTTGTGCATATCCATTGATAGTTCAATAACCGACTATTAATATTTCCCTTTGAATGAGTAATTGATGTGATTTGTTTGAATTTGAATGCCACACTTATTTTTGAATAAGCGCTCACTATTCGGGTTAACCGGGAAAGGACCATGGGGTCGTATAACCCATTCCGAATATGTGATACGTCGTTATGAATTGCATTTGAAGATCGGTGTTGAAGACCCGGTATTTGCGAAAGCGATAGGATGACCTGTCGATTGACTCTGCACCGAGTTGCTCCGGTATAGAGTTCTCCATATGTGATGGTGAATCCGATCAGAATTGTGAATATCCGGATTGCAAGGGCTTCGTAAGAAGTGCCTTCGGTTTTGTTCGATCCCGGAACAGACTTGTATGGATTGTATGTCTGACGTTACAAATTGAGATATAAAGCCGATTTCATTCAAATATATTTCTGTTGGTGGCGGAGAATTTATTCTTTTAGCTTAACACCTTTCTCTGAGACGTACGAGCTCAGAGGTTATGTAGTTGAAGGTTATCAGCGATATATTCCCAATTTGGTAATGTGACATGCTGAGTGTTGCTGTAAATGATCATTGTGTTGATTATTTGTGATAGGATCGTTTATTTGATCGTCTATCTTGGTGATCATTTCTATGATCATTTGTTGACCCAAAGCATGGCTTTTGTATAAAGTATGTTTTTGTGGACGTGACTTCGTCGAGCCTCACACCCCGTGAATGGTCAAAACAGGAAAGATGCAGCAAGGTTATGAGGGGTAGCGCCCTTTAGGATGTGTGCATTTCCTTCTGGAAAAGGGTGGTATCATGGTATGGAGCCCAGATACTTACTCATGTTGAAAACACTTTATGATTGTGTGAATTGATTGCGAGCGCTCGGTTGAAAGGTCCCAAAGGACCGGGGGATGGCATATTCGGTCAGTTGTTACTCAGTTAGGGGTAACCCGGCCTTGTGTTGGTAGAGATCCGGTTTGGTTCTCGGGGATGTCCATCCAGAGGCATTCTCATGTGGCAATGGGAAGTTCCTTGGCCTGATCATTCGTTGGAAATCCAAAGAAACAATACGTGACTTGTACGGTTTTAGTTGTATAACCTGCTATGGAATGTGGCGGTAACCTGCTATTGAACATAGTTAGCTATAGTAGGCATAGTTCGAAATGTCTATGATGGCTAAGATTTATATTCTACTTTCGAAATGAATTTTTCCTACACTATGCACTAATAATAATATCAAATGTTCTTTTAAATGCGTATCAAGCATCTTTGACTATCATAAGGAGAAATCTCCTCCGATTCTGCGTTTGCATTGTGTGTGTGTGCGGGAGGCCTTATGGTAGTCTCGAATTTTAAAAGCATTGCGAATTGAAATAAAAATATTCCTCTATTTTTGATTTTAAAGATAAATAAACTGTTTTGAGTTCTCACACCAGTCACATGACTGACTCGGAGTTTATTGTTTTCCTTTCTAAACTCTGGGTGCCCACCAATTTCCACACGGGCAGTTAAGAGTTAGGTTTATCAGGATATTCTGGATATTCTGGAGTTGCTGGAGGCAAGCTGGATGGCATGGCGTTATTACTAGTTATATAGTATTTCTTTTCCGCTGCACTATTTGTTGTTGTTGATGTTGTACACTCTGATGATGATATGATGTAATGTAATGTAATAACTGATATAGTTCTTTGTTTAAAGATTATTCATTTATCTATTATATGTTGTTCCGCTGCGAATTGTGAGATTCTGTTGTTGTTCTGTTGTTTTCTATTCCGTTCTATTTTCTTATGTTCTTTCCTCTCTATTTTCTATCTTTTTCTCTCCTCTTCTCTCTCTTTCTTTTCTTAAACCATAACATTTCGGGTTTCCGGCCTTCGATTTCTCGGCAGTCGATATAGTGAGTATCGATGTTGAATTTTCGAAAGTCGAAAAATTTCCGGGACGTTACAAGGACATTAGAAATGGAACTTGAGTTATAAATGAAAGTTTGACTTAGTTGTAAGAGAATTTAATACAATTTAAAATGAAGTCGAATAAAATAGAATTGAATTGAAATAGAGATGATTTAAGTTATAAATAAATTCAATTTAAGAGTAAATTAATTGAATATGGCCTTCGATATCATTTAAATAAATTCGAGAATGAATTTGAGTATGGGATTAAAACTTAAAGTGGATTGAGTGAACGAACTAATTAAATAAATTAGGAAATGGAATGGGATTTGATTGAACAAGAATCAATCTAAAATTGAAATGGGATTTGATTGCAATAGATATGAACTTAAGTATATGGTTGAATTATTTTGACCCTAACATCGATGCCCATAATTCGCGTTTCCTATAACTCGCAACTGATTTCCATCTGCGATGGTGGGATTGATGTTGAAAAACGAATCAGAGATCTTAAGCTGCTCTTAAGTCACTCCTGGGATTTGGATATAACCAATATTGAAGATGATGATATATGTTAAAATTTCTTGCAGAGCCACAGTTAGCCATTCACCTGAATTATCAGGAATGATAATTTATTTACCAGAGGGATGATTGAGCTAGATAGGTAATTAAGGATTTGAATTGGTAATTTGTATTTTAATTTATAATATAAAAATAGATAACTTATAGATTAAATAATCTTCTCATGCGAGGTTCAGTCGAAAGTAAGCAAGCGACGATGGATGCATCTCAATAAGCGCTAAGCAATAAAATTTGTTCGTAGATTTTTTGGGTAAGCTAGAATTTTAAATTAAATTAAACACCTATTCAACTTAATTTAGAACTGGAATGGGTTGCAAATTAAATCGAGGTGAGTAAATCTCACTCATTTGGATTAGTATATTTAATTAAAAATTAATTATTGGATGATTGGTTGGATTGATATATTTTTATCAATTTGGATGTTATATATATAGCAGTATATACTTTAGTAGTTGGATTAATATTCCCGCATATGTTAGCAGATGACACTATATACCGCGATATCCCTCTCGATGTGGGATTGGTATTTTTATATTTTATTAACATCCGTGGATGTAGAGAAACATGTTGAAGGGATCCAACTGGATTCCTCAAATTTATATTGATCGGTTTTCATATATAAAAAATATAACGTGTTAGAATGATCTTTCATAGATTACTGTTGTGATGTGAATTTTGGATGCTATAGTAGCAATGGGCTGAAATTTTTGGTATTTTAAATACCATAAATATTATTTTTCGATTTTAAGGAAATAAATGACGATTTGAATATAAAAATATGTAATTGAAATTTAGATTATTTTAATAAAATTAATGTGGATTAAACGAAACTTTATTTTTAACTTGTATTTAACCATTCATAAAAAAATATTTTTAAGTAGAGATTTTAAAATAGATTATATAAAGGATTTTAAGTGTAGATTCTTAAGTAATATTTCTCGATTACGGAAAAGAATTTGAAATCGGTATTAAAAATAAATTTGAAAATAAATGGAATTTTATCAAGAAATGGATTTATAAAATGAGATTTTGTAAAGAATATTTAATTTTATCTACAAGTGGGACTCGAAAGAGTTATAAATTTATAACGATGTTTATAAAGAAGGAAAAATGATTATCAGTGAATAAATTAAAATATAAATTACAGTGCAGATTTATATCGAGTTAAGGAAATTGTTTGGTCAAAAATAGTGGAATCTGTTTTTGAATAAGAGAATGGTTATGAATGACATGGATCGAGAGGGATTTATGAATTGAAATCAGAATATTTGATTTTAAGAAAAATTAATTATTGTTGAGAATTTGAAATTGATTAAATGAATTCTTGTTTAATAAACTATATAGTTAAATCTTTTTAGTATTGAAATGTTTCAAAAAAAGAGATTCTTAAAATATTTAATATTTATTGAAATAAATTTCCATTTTTTAAGATAAGCTTCAGAAATCGACCGGTTTTATTAAAAGGAATTGAAAAGGAGTTATTGATGTTCATATAAGATGTGTCATATTTTAATAATTTTCTTAAACGTGTCTTAAAAAGAAATTTTAATTATTTAATAATACTTATTATATATATACAGAGTTTGAAATGATTTTAAAATTACTTATAAATTCCCTCAAGATGGTAAACGGAGTTATTGAATGTAGATTTTTCCTATATGGGAATCTTATAGTCGAATTATGGGACTTAAAGGAAATTTCTAAAGTAAATGAATATGGAAACTTTGAAAATGAATTAAGGTACACAAAAAGGATGTTAGAATAGGTAGTTGATATTTTAGACGAGTATAAATCGATTATGGGAAATCTTAAAGGAAATGGATTAGTAAATTCTTGAAATTTGTAGATTCCATTAAAAATGAATTAAAGGAATTATAAGTCAATTGTAAAGAATTTGGAGAGATAGAAAACTAATAGGAATATTTTCCTAAGTATTGGGAATATAATGGTTTTCGAGGAAAAAATAAAATTTTGCAATATATTCCCAAGTATTGAAATAGAAGATTTTGGAAATATTTTGACATCGAGATGAGTTTTATAGGAATAGTTTCCAAAGTAATGAAATTTTAAAGGGAACTTGGAAATATTTCTAATTGTTGGATGATTTGAAAATATCCTATTATCAATAAGTATTTGAGTTATTTCCGAACATTTAAATATTAGAAGAAATTGGGATATATATATATATATATATATATATCTTATAGAAATATTTTAAAATAAATTTTTGGGAAAAATTTATAATAAGACTCGTTGTCTGCTTATGGATGCTTTACTGATAGTTAAATAACCGACTATGAAATATTGGCCAATTTCGTTAATCGTTTCGAAGAGACCGGGATCAGATTTAATTATCTGTAAACCACTTCGATCTGATTTGAACGTTACAAATGGATATCATGAAGATAACAAAGACGGTGATTTGATTTGTCCAGACCCAGGACAACTTGTATGGACGAATGTTATCAGAACATCATCATTAGAGGACGATGAGCATTTTAAGTGGGTTGCACCCAATTAGGGTATGTTATCACTTTTATAGATACCCTCGGAATTATATATATAAATTATGGATATAGTTGTGCATGAAAAAGGGAGCGCTCTATTTTTTTAAGGGTGGGAACACCTGGGTGATAATATATTTGATACTATCCAGGTTAGGGGTAGTCTAGTCTTCTCTAGTAGGGTATCCAGGCAAGGTGCTCGGCACATTTTTCTAGAGGTGTACTGTGATGACCCAGAATTTTTGAGCATTTAAAATTGGAATATTTAATTGATTTTAAATATTTGAAAGGTTAATTTTAACTAGAGTTCAAATATCACTATTTATTTGATAATTAAATTATTGAATTAAATAATTTGAAGTTGGGTAAAATGTTGAATCTGGAGTTTCGAGCGTGTTAAAAATATTTTAAAGGCTTGTAAAATTTATATTGATAGTACTGAAGATAGTAAAAGTGTTGAAATTGAATTTGCGAATGTTTTGTTAAGTTTCAAAAATATATCGTTTAAATTGACATTTAGAAATTGCCTTCTGAGGCACAGTCTCGGAATTCGACGAAACCAGTTCCATTGGATCCTTAATATTGTATTATTATCGGATATTAATTTTCGTAACATTTGGAGTTGTTGTGTGATCGTACGATATATAAACGCGCTGAAATATATATCGAAAATTCAATATAATAACTGAGTCCAAAAAGCTATCTTCTCCATACGATCGAGTTAGGGCCCGAAACCTTTTCCATTGCGTTCGGAATAGGGGTATAATATTATAAACACCTAGCAGTAAGTCTCGATAGGAAGTCATGATATTGAGTTGTGTTTCCGTGACAAATTTAAAATTTAAAATTTAAATTACATATTTATATTTCAGCATTCTAATCTGTATTTTCATCAGTCCACTTTCTTTCACTATCAACACTTTTTCCTTTCCCTTCAAATTTCTGTACCTTTCCTTTATCTTCTCCAGCACGCAATTCCACTCTCTTTCTTTTAAATCACGCAGATCCTTCTTTTCCTTAGAGAGAAATAAAAACTCATATTTCCCCCTCTTTTGTCTTCGATTTGAAATCGAGCATCGAAAAAAAGGGGAAAGGGCCACTTCCTGTTCGATTCAAGGCAAACCGATCGAATCGCGTATCCTCTTCAAATATTTTCGTCAAACCAAGAGAGGAGAGTACGTCATCGATAAGAAGACGATCAAATTGAGGGTTTTGGAACTCGCGATGGAGAATAGCGATCTGGTAATTGAGTGGCGACTGTAGGGGATGGTCGCGACGTGAGTTAAAGCTCAAGGTAATTTTAGGGCTTGGTATTCTCTCGAGCAAAGCCTGGGTGCTTATGGTAGGCGGTTAGTGGGATCGTGATGTGCTGTTGAGTGTCGTGCTCAGAGTTGGTGTTACGGGTGGTTGCAGTTTCATCGGCGAGGCAAAGTCGATTTCGGTGACCGTGGTCGGCGAGATCGATTGAAGCACGTGCTTCGTGAGGCGTGTGGTGTCAGGTCAGGCGAGGGATGAGGGTCGATATCGGTTTCAACCTGTGCTGGGAGGTAAGGCTATTTTGTGTTCCATGTTTATTTAATTTATATATATACATGTCCAAAAATTCAAGATTAAAAAAAAGAAAAAAAATAAGATTAAAATTATTATATATATATATATATATATATATATATATATTTACAGTAAGAGTTATAGTCTGCTTTATTTTTGAATTTAATTTAATGAGTATATATATGTAGATTGAAAATATATAAAGTTTAAGATAGAAAACTTTTTGAAATGGGTATAAACAATATATACATATAAGATTTTGGGAAACGGAAATTTTAAATGTTCGAGGAGTTTTGTAGGACTAGATTTAAAATAATACTAAAAAAAAAAATTTGCATATGCACATATTAAACTATTATTAAATTTTAGAATATGTCTTATGGTGATTAGCTTGTTTAAATAAGTTATTTAATTTATATTAGTCCCTAAAATAATTTATTAGAGGAAGTTTACTGTAACAAAACTACAGTTTTGTTAGTTACTGAAGAAAACATATTTTCATATATAATATAAGGGTATATACATATTTAAATACAGAAAATAAGTATATATGAATATATATATATATATAGAATTTTGGAAAAATATATAAGGGTTTATATAAAAGTTAGTTAAGTAAATCTACTAAATGATAATTAATTGTTTGATGAGATCGAACATTAATAAACATCTAATGTTTATACAAGTATGAAAAATCATGGAAAAATAAGTCGAGATGGAATGGATTGCAAATCAATAACAAAGGTGAGTTAATCTCACTCATCTGGTTTTAAATTTAAATTTAAATAGTTAAATTCAATATTTGGTTGAATGATTGAATTGATTGGATGTGATAATATATATAGTAGTATATATATAGATTGGAGTGATTGATATTCCCGTTTTATATAGGGATGAGACCCTATGCGCCGCATAATAGCGGATGATATTATATTAATCCCATATAACGTGATATTCCACCTTGAAATGAAATTGGTATTGTGCTAACATTTATAGATGCAGGGAAACAGGTTGGAGGGATCCAACTGGATTACTCAACATTTATTTAGATTATTTAATATTCTCTGTTACGATTATTAGATATCCTGGGATGAATTATATTGATAATTGGAAGTTTTGAATGCTACAGGTTGATTGAATATATATGAGTACTGAGTTACCAAAATTATATAAATTGGATTTTTGTGAAGAAAATAAAAGAAGAAAATTTGTAAGTAAAATAATTATAGAGAATTTGAATAAATTTAAGAATAAAAGTGATTTTTAGAAATTCTAATAAATAAATTTTGGGTATGAAAAAGGGATTGTGAGGACCCGCAAATCCGTACTCCTTGAATATACACTAATCTCCATAGATTAATTCAAGATGAACATGTAGGATCTAGATTAACCCTAGAGGGGGGGTGAATAGGGTTATAGCAAATTTTCTCGATTTAAACACAAAAATAAACTGCAGAAATAAATATACTGAAAAGTAAATCACACACAAAATTTACCCAGCTTCGGCAACCCCTGCCTACTGCTGCATTCCCAGATTTCTATTAGAATTAAACAGTATCACGCTTACAAACACTCTAACAGACTTGCAAACCCTGCTACCGCCTATAGAGTTTTGCAAACTCGCAACCCCTGCTTACTGAACTAACTCTAAATAGACAATCAGACACTACCTAAACCCTAGGTGGTAATTTACAAATTCTTTGATTCGTAAAATAAAAACAATAATTAAAAAACAATAGAAAATAACCCTAAAACTAATTAACAATATAATAAAGCCTTATTATAAAAATTAAAAGACAAAACCCCTTTTTTAATAATAAGGCCAGCCCACTGCCTTATTTCACCCGATCCTTTTGTCTCGTTCGTGAGAATAATGGCGGCTTCGTCCTGTTTAGGGCTTCGTTCCCTTTGTTCCAATTAGGGCTTCGGCTTTTGTGTAAATCAGGGCTTCAATTTCTTCGATCGATCTGAGATATGTTGCCCTCGCTCGCTTCTTCTCTGATGGTTGACTATCGCTCGTTTGCAGTTGTTTGATCGAGTTCATTGTTTGTGAATTCGATATGTACTGTTTCCTTTTGCTTTACTAAGTTGATACTTGAACTCGATGATTAATTTGCCAGTGATGATTGGGTTATATATGCGTTCGAATTCCTTGAATTACGTTCGTCTAAATATATTTGAATTTGTCAATAGTCGTTCAATCTTGTATTGATGCTTGGGATTGATCTGACTTTGTCAATTTCGTATTTTTGGTAGCTTGATTCACACGATATTGATTTGATTTCGTGGTCAATTTGCTTGGCTATCACGGTGAACTCTTGATTGACTTGATCAACTTTGGTTTATACGACAGAGATCTTTCTTCTTTTATTTGTTTTGACTTTGTCAAAAATTTGCACATATTTGATTATTCGACTTGGTCATCTCTGCACTGTTACAATTTGTTCATCTCTGTAGTATTGATTTTCACAGCATTGTCTTTGGGTACTCTGTTTCGTATGTATGCTGTGCATTTGTAGTTGGTTTGAAAACTTCTGTGTTGTAGCTGTCTTGATTTGTGCCTTGTCCATTCTCATGTGTTCATCACTGTAGTATATGCTAGTGATACATTTTGGAGTTGGTTCATGTTGTATTGAGCTTTGACGCTTTGTTGTTCATCTGCATTGTTGCCTTGTTGACTGCATCACCATACTCTCTGTTTTGATTTGCATTTGCATTGCATTTCTCAGTGTCATCTTCACTTGCACTGTGGCATTATGTTCATTTGTTGTAGTTGTATTCATGTACACTACTTGAGGGTTGCTGTGCACTTTTGATGCATTACTGTAGTTGCCATATCTTATGCTTGAGCTCTTTACATACTTCATGACTGTACTGTTGCAGTCGAGTTGTTTGCATTCATTTCATTCATTTGTATCAGTTCTCGATTCTGACTTCTGTATATTTGGACTTATTGTAGTTGAATTTTGTGATGTTGCCTCTGGTTGGTGTTGTTACTGCATTCATGACCACTGTCTTGCATGTTTTTGATAAAGTGTGACTGATGCTACGCTTGTCTTTGTTCTGTTGCTTTGAATGAATTATTACCAGTGATGTTAACATGTGCATTTACTTGAGTCTGTGTCATTTGCCTTGAGTTGAACCTATCTTGGGTTTGACCTTGTTTTTGATTTCTGTGCATTTGTTTGATTTTTGCACACGAGTTGGCGAGGCAGTTCACACGTATACGAATATACACGTGTGTACTGCAGCCACTTATAATTGCCTGTCCCTGATAAAAATACTGATATGCACAGATATTGCACAGTCAAAAATGATGACGAACAACCCAAATAACTGAGGCAAACAAAGTTTTCAAAATCATCGTTTCTTTCAAATTTCAAAAATATTTCTCTTTCAATTTTACTGCGTTTGAGAATATTTTTGCAGATTACTCAGATGCTGGATTCAAACCGGAATGCAGTTGAAGACAAAAACATGAGTGTGAGTGATATGTAGTGAGGTTAACTGTAAATGTGAAATGTGATGTGATTGTAATCAAAAATGTATATGTATAGTGAGAGCATGAAATTGTACTATTTAAAATTGTAATAAATATTAGTTTGAATAAAATATTCGTTTGAATTCAAATTCTGTGTCATTTAATTTTATTCAGCAAATATTTATTTAATCTATGAAAAACAAAATAGTACATTACCAAATACATTTAAATGAATATATATGTTTATTATCATCAAACAAAAACATACAAGCGCATATTTAACAATCTCCCCCTTTTGATGATAACAAACATATATTTAAGATTTTGAATGTATTAAATGTATTTGATCATTCAATTTGCTCCCCCTATTTGAATGCTCCCTCTCTACACAATACTCCCCCTACATATATGCATACAAATAGAAATATATAAATGAGCCTATATGCAAAGTGAAAATTATTTGACCTTTGCTTGATTCTATTCGACAAAATCTTAACTTTTCTCTCCCCCTTTTGTTATCAGCAAAAGAATAATAGTGTTATAAAAATAGGGATGAAGTGATAGACATGAATCAAACATTTAACTCAATTAAATATAAATATCAAATTTCAATAAAACTCAGACAAAAATCATAATTACCCTTGTCAAGCGCATATTCCACTTTCAGAAGTGATGGGGATAAAATCATCAAAAATCATACAATTCTGTCTATTTGTGGTATATTTATTTCAGGAAATTTGAATATCTACTAACCATGCATAACCGTTAGGACTTTTAAATGAGATTAGTAGTATTCCAATTTAATTTAAAAAATGAAATCAAGTATCTTCTAACCACGCATGACCGTGTGGACTTTTAAATGGGATTAGAATCAACTTGTCTATTTGAATCAATTAATTTTGATATGCGTTCCATACATGCATAACCATGAGGACTTTTAAATGAGCATGGAAGCACATAATCAAAAATACAAGTAATTCACCCATGCATAACCGTGAGGACTTTTAAATGAGAGTGAATACTTTGGATATTTATTTTTATTGCTAAATATAATAAGTTGAAGCACAAATAATTTCCTTCACAGATTTAAAGATAATGAAGAACAAATGATTTCCTTTGTAAACTACCACAAATTTACATACTAAATATGATCTTGATGAGTGATGGTCGATAAAAAGATGATAGAAATAGAAATGGTCATGGAATTTTTTTACCCAACAAAAAGTTTTTATAACTCTTGTTATGAAATTCTAAAGAAATTTTCTAATTATACTTTCTCGAGTTATAATATATGATAAATATCAACACTCATCTCTTTTTTAATCACTATTCATCTTTTCGATAATCAAAGGGAGTCAGATTAGTCAAAATTTGTCATTTAAAATCCAGTTAAAAAATCAAATTTTTTTTTAAAAAAAAAATGATTAGTCAATCTCTATAATTCCCAAATCCAAACGTAATTTGGAAAATCTGTTTTCGGGGAGAGGTTTTGTGAAAATATCAGCAAGTTGAGTTTCAGTTGAAATATATTCAATGCAAATGTCTTCTTTAGCAATGTGATCTCTAAGAAAGTGGTGTCTCACATCAATGTGTTTTGTGCGTGAATGATGAACAGGATTATTTGACAAATCTATAGCACTCCTACTATCACATTTTAATGGAACTTGTTTATAGACTAAGCCAAAATCAGAAAGAGTTTGCATCATCCATAGAATTTGAGCACAACAACTTCCCAAAGCAATATATTCTGCTTCAGTGGTGGATAATGCAACATAATTCTGTTTCCGACTTGACCATGAGACTAATGAATGTCCTAGCATGAAACATGTCCCACTAGTGCTTTTTCTGTCAACTAATGAACCAGCATAATCAGCATCGGAATAACCTACTAAATCAAAATTTTCACAAGAAGGGTACCATAGTCCAAATTTGTGTGTGTGTGAAAGATATCTCAAAATTCGTTTAGTAGCTTTTAAATGAGATTCTTTGGGATTAGCTTGAAAACGTGCACACAAGCACACAGAAAACATAATATCAGGTCTAGAAGCAGTAAGATAGAGAAGTGAACCGATTATCCCTCGATATTTCTTTTGATCAATTGCAATTCCTTTCTCATCTTTGTCCAACTTTGTTGATGGGCTCATAGGAGTTCTCAATGGTTTGGAATTTTCGACTCCAAATTTCTTCAATAGCTCCAACACATATTTGGATTATGAAATGAAAATACCATCACTGCTTTGCTTAATTTGAAATCCAAGAAAGTATTTCAATTCACCAACCAAACTCATCTCAAATTTAGCCTGCATGACTTGTTCAAAATTCTCACACAAGAGCTCATTAGTAGCACCATAAATAATATCATCCACATAAATCTGAACAATCAAAAAATCACTTTCTTTATGTAATAGAAACAGTGTCGTGTCAGCACTACCCTTTTAAAACCATTTTCCAAAAGATATGTACAGAGGCAGTCATATCAAGCTCTTGGAGCTTGCTTAAGACCATATAATGCTTTTTCTAGCTTATACACATGATTTGGAAATTCATGATTTTCAAAACCGGGTGGTTGTTCAACAAAAACTTCTTCTTTTAAATCACCATTCAAAAAGGAACTTTTTACATCCATTTGTTTAAGTTTGAAACCCTTGTAACATGCAAAACTTAGCAAGATTCTAATGGCTTCTAACCTAGCAACTGGAGCAAATGTTTCATCAAAGTTTATGCCTTCTATTTGGTTATAACCTTTTGCAACCAACCTAGCCTTGTTTCTAATTACATTTCCTGATTCATCAAGTTTATTTTTAAACACCCATTTAGTCCCTACAATTGGATAGTCATTAGGCCTAGGAACTAATTTCCAAACTTTGTTTCTCTCAAATTGATTAAGTTCATCTTGCATTGCTAAAATCCAATTTTCATCATTAAGAGCCATTTCAACAGAATCAGGTTCAATCTCAGAAATAAAACCACTATGACAACAAAACGCACACAAATTTTCATTAAATGAAGAACGAGTATGTATACCTTCTGTAGGATCACCAATAATTAATTCAGGAGGATGATTAGGTTTGAACCTTAATTTATCAGCATCAACAGTCCTTCTTTCAGTTTTCTCACTAAATGTCCCTTCTTCAGTGCCTTCAGGATCTACTCCATCGTCAACCATCTTTTCAGTCGTTCTTTCCAGATCAGATTCATCAAATTTCACATTGATTGACTCAACAATTGTCTTTGTTCGTTTTTTGTATATCCTGTAAGCCTTACTCCTTGTTGAATAGCCCATGAAAATTCCCTCATCAGCCTTTGATTCAAATTTTCCAAGTTGATCACCTGTGTTAAGAATGAAACAAGGACATCCAAATATACGAAAATAAGAAATGTTAGGTTTCCTTTCATGCCACAATTCATTAGACGTTTTGCCAAGTATTGGTCTAATCATTACTCTATTCATTACATAGCACGAAGTATTCACTGCCTCTGCCCAAAAGATTAGAGGTAGCTTATACTCACTCAACATGGATCTAGCCAATTCCTGTAATGTATGATTTTTCCTTTCAACCACCCCATTTTGTTGAGGTGTTCGTGGAGCAGAAAATTCATGTTTTAAACCATTTTCTTCACAAAAATTTTCAAATTCCAAATTTTCAAATTCGCCTCCATGATCACTTCTCAAGGTTTTAATTGTAACTCCTTTTTCATTTTGAACAAGTTTTGCAAATTTTGAAAAATAGTCGAAAGATTCAGACTTTTTGGCTAAAAAGTAAACCCATGTAAATCTAGAATAATCATCAACCAATACATAACAATAACGTTTTCCATTCAAGCTTGAAATTTCATTTGGTCCAAATAAGTCCATGTGAATTAGTTCAAGGACCCTTGATGTGCTAACAATGTTTTTAGGACGAAATGATGATCGACTAAGCTTGCCCAAGGAACATGCTTTACACACTTTATTATTTTTAAATTTCTGATGTGGTAACCCTCTGACTAATTCTTTTGATTCAAGTTTTTCTAAGAGACTCATGCTAGCATGTCCAAGTCTCCTATGCCATAAATATGCCTCTTCGTCAGTGGCTACCAAACATCTAGAAAGATTTAGATTATCAAATGAAAGTGAGTAAACATTCCCTTTTCTTTTGCCCATAAAAACAATGTTATTAGAAGATTTATCAATGATTTTGCAAGTATCACTATCAAAAATCACGTTCATACCTTTGTCACATAGTTGGCTAATAGAAATGAGATTGTGATGCAGATTTTCAACGTATAAAACATTAGTCAAGGAAAAAATACTGTTACCAACTTCACCTTTGCCAATAATCTTACACTTGCTATTGTCTCCCATGATCACATTTCCACCTTTAAAATTCTCTAAGCTAAGGAACTTCGATTTGTCACCTGTCATATGTCTAGAACAACCTGAATCTAGAAACCATTCTTGTTGTTCCTTAGCCCGCCAACAGACCTACATAAAAAGAGAGGAAGATGACCTAGAGAAACTCTTAGGTCCAATGTTATTAGTGATAGAAGCATTGTGAATAAACAATCCCTTTGGAACCCATACTTGTTTAGTCCTTTTATTTTTATTCCAATAGACATGAAATTTGTTTGTAGAATTCTTAGGAACCCAAACTTATATAAATTTTGTGTTCTTGTTCCTATGACTATAATTTTCAGCACGACATCTAAATATTTCACATCTATCAAAGACATTCTTATATTTTGCATTATCATCAACTTGTGTTTTCCCAAAACCTAGTCCTTTTCCGTTGTTAGCAAAAATTTGATTTCTCAATAACATGTTGAATGACTTTTCTCCTCTTGAAAAGTTATTTAGAGATTTTTCAAGATTTTGGACTTTGGTTTTTAGTGTTGTGTTTTCAGTTGCAAGTGAGGTGCACCTATTTATAAAATCCTTTTTCCTAGTGTCAAGGTTTTCCTTAAGACTTAAATTTTCTTTTTCAAGATTTACAAAGCTATTTCTAAGTCTTGATAATTCTGAATCTAAAGTTTTACATTTTTTACAGTCTAGGTTTTTAATATTTTCAATTTCAGTTTCTAACCTAGAATTTTCATGGACAAGTTCTCTCCTATCAGATTTTAGTTTTTCAATTTTAGATTCAAGAGTATCAATCATTTTAGTAAGATCACAACACATTGAAACAAGTTCTTTATAAGAATAGTCACTTACCTCACTAGATTCCTCTAAGCTTGCTTCTGAATCCGATTTTGACATAAGACACAAGTTAGCCTCCTCTGAGCTATTATTCGAAACTTCCTCTCCTTCTTCATCATCCCAAGTTGCTGCAAAGGCCTTCTTTTTCTTTTTCTTTCCTTTGTCGTTTTTGAGAAGTGGACATTTTTGTTTGAAGTGGCCAGGCTTCTTGCAGTTATAGCATGTCAATTCATTATCGGAATCGTCAGAATTCTTTGACCTATTACCACTTATTTTCTTCTTTCGTGACTTGAATGTTGACCATTTTTTAAGATTATTGACAGCCATTGCAAGCTCTTCAATTGGATCTTCTTCTTCTTCATCGCTTTCTTCTTTGCTCTTTAAGGAAATCGTCTTCTTCTTTGATTCGGAGTTGTTGCGTTCTTCCTTTGCTTTTAGCTCAAGCTCATATGTCATCAAGTTGCCAATCAACTCCTCCATGCTTAGCTTACTCAGATCTTTCGATTCTTGTATTGCCGTGACTTTTGCCTCAAAGTTCATCGATAGGACTCGTAGTATCTTCCTCACAAGCTCTACCTCAGTGAATACCTTCCCAAGCGCTCTAGCTTTGTATACCAAGGTTGAAAAGCGTCCAAACATATCCTTTATGCTTTCGCCTTTGTCCATCACAAAGTTTTCGTATTCATTGCTGAATAAGGCTAGACGAGACTCCTTGACTTGAGAAGTTCCTTCGTGTGTCACTCCAAAGTGTGCCAAAATCCTGTGCTGTTGTACAATGAGAAATTCTATTAAATTCATTTTTATCAAGAGCACATATCAAAGCATTCATGGCTTTAGCATTTGTCGTTTTCAATTTCTTATCGTTAGCATCCCACCTATCCTTAGGTTTAGGAATCTCAATATCACCAACGATTATAGTGGGGGGTGTATAGCCATTTTCAATAATATCCCAAACATCATATCAACAGAACTAAGATAGACACCCATCCTAACTTTCCAATAAGCATAATCGTTCCCGTTAAACATGGGTGGCCTAGCAATAGATTGCCCCTCAGAAAAAGCATTATTTTGTAGACTCATGACTCTAGAGTTAAATAAAAAAAATACCGGGCTCTGATACCACTTGTAGGATCTAGATTAACCCTAGAGGGGGGGGTGAATAGGGTTATAGCAAATTTTCTCGATTTAAACACAAAAATAAACTGCAGAAATAAATATACTGAAAAGTAAATCACACACAAAATTTACCCGGCTTCGGCAACCCCTGCCTACTGCTGCATTCCCAGATTTCTATTAGAATTAAACAGTATCACGCTTACAAACACTCTAACAGACTTGCAAACCCTGCTACCGCCTATAGAGTTTTGCAAACTCGCAACCCCTGCTTACTGAACTAACTCTAAATAGACAATCAGACACTACCTAAACCCTAGGTGGTGATTTACAAATTCTTTGATTCGTAAAATAAAAACAATAATTAAAAAACAATAGAAAATAACCCTAAAACTAATTAACAATATAATAAAGCCTTATTATAAAAATTAAAAGACAAAACCCCTTTTTTAATAATAAGGCCAGCCCACTCCCTTATTTCACCCGATCCTTTTGTCTCGTTCGTGAGAATAATGGCGGCTTCGTCCTGTTTAGGGCTTCGTTCCCTTTGTTCCAATTAGGGCTTCGGCTTTTGTGTAAATCAGGGCTTCAATTTCTTCGATCGATCTGAGATATGTTGCCCTAGCTCGCTGCTTCTCTGATGGTTGACTATCGCTCGTTTGCAGTTGCTTGATCGAGTTCGTTGTTTGTGAATTCGGTATGTACTGTTTCCTTTTGCTTTACTAAGTTGATACTTGAACTCGATGATTAATTTTCCAGTGATGATTGGGTTATATATGCGTTCGAATTCCTTGAATTACGTTCGTCTAAATATATTTGAATTTGTCAATAGTCGTTCGATCTTGTATTGATGCTTGGGATTGATCTGACTTTGTCAATTTCGTATTTTTGGTAGCTTGATTCACACGATATTGATTTGATTTCGTGGTCAATTTGCTTGGCTATCACGGTGAACTCTTGATTGACTTGATCAACTTTGGTTTATATGACAGAGATCTTTCTTCTTTTATTTGTTTTGACTTTGTCAAAAATTTGCACATATTTGATTATTCGACTTGGTCATCTCTGCACTGTTACAATTTGTTCATCTCTGTAGTATTGATTTTCACGGCATTGTTTTTGGGTACTCTGTTTCGTATGTATGCTGTGCATTTGTAGTTGGTTTGAAAACTTCTGTGTTGTAGCTGTCTTGATTTGTGCCTTGTCCATTCTCATGTGTTCATCCCTGTAGTATATGCTAGTGATACATTTTGGAGTTGGTTCATGTTGTATTGAGCTTTGACCCTTTGTTGTTCATCTGCATTGTTGCCTTGTTGACTGCATCACCATACTCTCTGTTTTGATTTGCATTTGCATTGCATTTCTCAGTGTCATCTTCACTTGCACTGTGGCATTATGTTCATTTGTTGTAGTTGTATCCATGTACACTACTTGAGGGTTGCTGTGCACTTGTGATGCATTACTGTAGTTGCCATATCTTATACTCGAGCTCTTTGCATACTTCATGACTGTACTGTTGCAGTCGAGTTGTTTGCATTCATTTCATTCATTTGTATCAGTTCTCGATTCTGACTTCTGTATATTTGGACTTATTGTAGTTGAATTTTGTGATGTTGCCTCTGGTTGGTGTAGTTACTGCATTCATGACCACTGTCTTGCATGTTTTTGATAAAGTGTGACTGATGCTACGCTTGGTCTTTGTTCTGTTGCTTTGAATGAATTATTACCAGTGATGTTAACATGTGCATTTACTTGAGTCTGTGTCATTTGCCTTGAGTTGAACCTATCTTGGGTTTGACCTTGTTTTTGATTTTTGTGCATTTGTTTGATTTTTGCACACGAGTTGGCGAGGCAGTGCACACGTATACGAATGTACACGTGTGTACTGCAACCACTTATAATTGTCTGTCCCTGATAAAAATACTGATATGCATAGATATTGCACAGTCAAAAATGATGACGAACAACCCAAATAACTGAGGCTAACAATGTTTTCAAAATCATCGTTTCTTTCAAATTTCAAAAATATTTCTCTTTCAATTTTACTGCGTTTGAGAATATTTTTGCAGATTACTCAGATGTTGGATTCAAACCGGAATGCAGTTGAAGACAAAAACACGAGTGTGAGTGATATGTAGTGAGGTTAACTGTAAATGTGAAATGTGATGTGATTGTAATCAAAAATGTATATGTATAGTGAGAGCATGAAATTGTACTATTTAAAATTGTAATAAATATTAGTTTGAATAAAATATTCGTTTGAATTCAAATTCTGTGTCATTTAATTTTATTCAGCAAATATTTATTTAATCTATGAAAAACAAAATAGTACATTACCAAATACATTTAAATGAATATATATGTTTATTATCATCAAACAAAAACATACAAGCGCATATTTAACAGAACAGAAATACGAATTCTCAATGTTTAAGAAAAAGAAAAAGACAGAAGAAGAGAGAAAAAGATAGGAAATAGAGAGAAAAGAAAATAGAACGGAAAGAAAACAACAGAAGAACAACAGAATCTCACAATTCGCAGCGGAACAACATATAATAATAAATGAATAATCTTTAAACAAAGAACTATATCAGTTATTACATTACATCACATTTCATTACATCATATCATCAGAGTGTACAACAACAAACAACAACAAACAGCGGAAAAGAAATACTATATACTAATAATACGTCATGCCATCCAGCTTGCCTCCAGCAACTCCTGAATATCCTGATAAACCTTAACTCTTGACTGCCCGTGTGGAAATTGGTGGGCACCCAGAGTTTGGGAAGGAAAACAATAAACTCCAAGTCAGTCGTGTGACTGGTGTGAGAACTCAAAACAGTTTATTTATCTTTGAAAACAAAATAGAGGAATATTTTTAAAGTCAATTCGCAATGCTTTTAAAAATGAGACTACCATAAGGCCTCCCGCACACACACACATGCAAACGCAGAATCAGAGAAGATTTCTCCTTATGATAGTCAAAGATGCTTGATACGTATTAAAAAGAACATTTGATATTATTACTAGTGCATAGTGTATAAAACAATTTCGAAAGTAGAATATAAATCTTAGCCAACATACGACCATTATCGTATGCCTACTATAGCTAACTATGTTCAATAGCAGGTTACCGCCACATTCCATAGCAGGTTATACAATTAAAACCGTACAAGGATCGTATTGTTTCTTTGGATTTCCAACGAATGATCAGGCCAAGGAACTTCCCATTGCCACATGAGAACGCCTCTGGAAGGACGTCCCGAGAACTTAACCAGCTCTCTGCCAACACAAGGCCGGGTTACCTTTATCACTAGGTAACTACTACACGAGTATGCCATCCCCCGGTCCTTTGGGACCTTTAACCGAGCGCTCGTCACCATCATCACACAATCATAAATAAAGTGTTTCAACATGAGTAAGTATCTGGGCTCCATACCATGATACCACCCTTTTCCAGAAGGAAATGCACATACCCTAAAGGGAGCTACCCCTCATAACCTTGCCGCATCTTTCCTGTTTTGACCATTCCGAGGTGTGAGGCTCGACGAAGTCACGTCCACAAAGACACGCTTTATACAAAAGTCGTGCTTTGGGTCAACAAATGATCATAGAAATGATCACAAAGATAAATGATCAAATAAATGATCTTATCACAAATGATCAACACAATGATCATTTCACAGCAACACTCAGCATGTCACATTACCAAATTGGGAATATATCGCTGATAACCTTCAACTACATAACCTCTGAGCTCGTACGTCTCAAAGAAGGGTGTTAAGCTAAGAGAATAAATTCTCCGCCACCAACAGAAATATATTTTAAAGAAATCAGCTTTATATCTCAATTTGTAATGTCAGACATACAATCCATACAAGTCTGTTCCGGGCTCGAACAGAACCAAAGGCACTTACAAAGAAGTCCTTGCAATCCGGATATCCACAATCCTAATCGGATTCCCCATCACATATGGAGAACTCTATACCGGAGCAACTCGGTGCAGAGTCAATCGACAGGTCATCCTATCGCTCTCCCAAATACCCGGTCTTCAACTCCG
This sequence comes from Allium cepa, assembly GCA_030765085.1. Lineage (NCBI taxonomy): Eukaryota > Viridiplantae > Streptophyta > Magnoliopsida > Asparagales > Amaryllidaceae > Allium > Allium cepa. The sequence goes on from CM060931.1 coordinate 379,086,243, forward strand.
GTCTTCAATGCTATCCATTACGTCGTATCACTATTCGGAATGGGTAATCTGAATAACGAGCGCAATAATTTAAAAATAAGTGTAGCATTCAAATTCAGCAAATCACAACAATTTCAAAGGTAAATATTGATAGTCGGTTATTGAACTATCAATGGATATGCACCACATCACCAGATTCCAAATAATTTTGCAAATTATTTATTTCCCAAAAATATCTTTACAAGATATATAATTTCAATACTTCAAAAATAAATCAATATTTATTTTTAAACAAATCCCCCTTTCTTTTATAAATTCCATAGTGAATTTACATTCCAAAATATCCATGCATATATGATTTCAATTATTCATTTCAATTTATCTTCAAAAAGATAAATTCTCAAAACGTTTCATTTCACATTGGAAAAACATTTCCATACTTATTTATTCATAAGTAATTCACAAATTTTATTTATTTTCAACCTTGGAAAATATTCAATATACTTAAATCGAAATTAAGTATATAGTTCATTCTTTAAGGAAATCGTTCTCTTAACCATATTTATTTGGGCCAAAACGAATGTTGCGTAAAACATCGTTACGACAACCCAAAATCACTAATATAGGGATTCGAAATTAAAATAGATATATAAATCCCAATACTATACAAAACATTTCCTTTCGGAAATCATTTACTATAACAACAGTGTTATAGTCCACCATTTCCTTCTATTTCTCGAAAACGTCTATTTCAACAATAAATGTTGAAATCTATGGTTTCGAATCTTAATACATTTAAAACATCATCAGATCGTTTTAATTTTATTTAAAACATCACATTCAAAACAATTTCTTTAACATATTATTCACTATTCAAAAACGTGAATATACTACGTTAACAATTTCACCATTTCTATACATTTTTATTTCAAAGGATTATTCACAGTCTAAAACGTGAATATAACTCCATTTATAGGTTTCAACAATTTACTTATCAAAATAAGTCGTTTGCGAATTTATAAAACAATGTTTATAAATTCCATTTCTATTTATTTTACAACAACTTCCATTATAAATTCCTTTGTTAACCTATCTCAATTCATATCTCAATGATATACTAAAGATTCATATTATAAGTTAAACATTTATAATTTATTTGTTTACAAGAATCGTTCTTTTAAACATCCCAATTTATAAATCTTATAACTTATAAGATTCATTTATTTATCAAAAATCCAATCTTCAAATAACTTTTCAAATTTTATAAACCTACTGCTTATAAAATTCCATTTATAACTTCACCGTTTATAATTCTATAAATTTCATTCAATTTTGAAGTTCATTAACAATTCATTCTAACACTTATAAAAACTCGTTTTATAATTCAAATATTTTAATTTATAAATATCAATTTATAAATTTATTATATAAATCAATTTATACTATAATTCTTTTAAAGCATCTTTAATCCCCTTTATAATTTCACCATTTTGATTTATAAAGTAATCAAATTTAATAAATCCTATATTTAAACTTTTCACAATAAATTCAGAAATCCCGATTTAACTATTTTATAAAATAATTAGCCTCGTATTTTCAAAAATCAACCTTTTACTATATTTCTCAAAAATCATAATTTTTATAACATTAAAATTATATCGTTTATTTATTTAAAATGAATCAATTCCAAACATATAGTATATTTTCAAAAATGACTTTAAAAATCAATTTAAAATTCCAAAACTTGGTCCAATGATGCTACACACCAAATAGTCAATCATGACAACAACGACATCATATATCGATATGATAATCCATCAAATATCAAAATATCTGAAATCAAATAAATACTGTAGAGGAACCCAGTTGGATCCCTCCAACCTGTTTTCCTGCATCCACAAACATTAGCACAATACCAATCCCACTCCAGTACGGAATTATCGCGGTATATGGGATTTAAAATATTTTCCGCTTAATAGACGGCGCAATAGGGTCTCATCCGCTATACAATGCGGGAAATCAATAACTGCAATATATAATTATGCCAATATATATATATTGCTATTATATATAATACCAATTTCACTGTTTATGAAATATTCGCGGTATATGTTTTTAATAAATAACATCCGCTTACTAACGACGCATAATGTCTATTTTAACAATCAATAGATAACAATCATCATTCAAACATGCATTCAAATATTTTAAATATAACTATTTAAAATAAAAATCGAAACCGATTCGATTGAGTGAGAAGTTCTCACCTTGCTTTCAATTCTGATTTCAGCGTTTATTTCGAATAAAATTAAAAGGACGTTTAATTTTACCCGAAATTCTCACTAACTCCAAACGACTCCAATCCAATTTCATAGCGTAGTGCTCGTCCATACGATTTCAACGCAACTGGTTTCGCGCGTTTTCGACCTCGTATGAAACAGATATGATTTTTACAAGTTTTACACCGTTTTATATAACATTTACAACATATTCTTTATAATTTTTAACCCACATCTATGCAGGCCCTTGATCTTGAACCCTTGAAATCTTGGCCGTTCCTCCTTCTCCTTCTCCCTACGTTCATTCTACAGGCTCTTCACGCACACTAAACCCGTGAACACGAAATTAGGGTTAAATTATGCTCCTTCTACAAGCAATTTGAACACGATCAGGTAGCGTCATATTGAAGCTTGTCTCGAGAGCTACCCTCGGCTGCAAGCATAGAGAGCTCGGCCCCCTACATCATCTCGAAATGCATGCACAACCCCAGGCCGTCGGCCCCACTTTCCTCCCCCTCTGACGCTCCAAACACGATCATCTCCGTATGGATCTAAAGCTCTCTTCATGCTCTGCAAGTTTCATGTTGAACACTTTCTCTAAATGTTTACGGATTGGAAGTAATTAAGAGGACAAGAGAAGAAAATTCTGCCATTGATAATAAGGGGGGTGGCGGCTGCAGTTTTTGACCTAGGGTTTCTAATTTTTTGCAAATTATGAAGAGGGGAGGGGCTTTTATAGAAAATTCGCGCGATACTATTCATCCCGGATTTTCCGAAATCCAAACGAAGCGTGCCGGTTGGCGTTTCTAAGGTTTACCCCGCGTTCCGAACACAATGGAACGTGTTTCGGGAGCTAATTCGGTCATCTGTGCGAGTTATGGCAATAAACGTTCGATTTAAATTAAACCGATTTAAACGATTTTCTAGGCGTTTTAGCTTGTACCGGACAAACGATAAATCCGATTGACACGAAATTTGAAAACATATAATAATATCACATTACGGATCCGATTAAACTGGTTTCGTCGAAATCCGAGACTTTTTGAAAAATGGCTATTTCAACTCGCCAAATTAATATTAAACAATTTAGATGCGTTTCGAGCTGCCACGATCAAACGATAACTCCGATTCCAACGAAAATTGAAATCCAATAATAACTAACTATTACGGATCCAATGGAACTAGTCTCGTCCAATTCTGAGACTGTTCGAAAATTGGCTATTTTCACTAGTCGATTTAATATTAAAATATTCAATTTTCACAAATTAACTTTTAATTCTATTTTAAAAGTTCTAAAATATCATTCTAACTTCAATATGATAAAATAAAATTTTACAAATCATTTCTAATCACATTTTACCCAATTTTCAATTATTTCTGTATTTTCACATATTAAATTAAAGATTTAATTATTCAATTAAATCCAATTATTCGAAATAAAATTTATTCGACTTATAAATTTCACTTATTAATATTTAAAATTAATTAAATATTAAAATTTTAATTAATTAAAATTCTGGGTCGTTACAATCTTCCCCCCTTAAAAGAATTTCGTCCTCAAAATTACTAAGTAAGAAAAGTTACAGAATCTATTAACTTTCCCAAAATCCATAGATAAACTTCTTACAATACTTTACTAAGTTTTCAAATCCTACTTAATTATCTTTTCAAAAGCAACTACTATTGTTTAACTTTCAATTCCAAAATCAAAGTTAAAATTTTCACAAATTTTCCAATTTTCTCAAAATTTTTCTAACGCCTTAAATTTTCGGAAAAATTCGCCATAGTCTCCTTTGCGCGGCTCGATCCGAAAAAAAATGACAGTATATATATCACAAATATACATCTCATCAAGTAATGAGGCATCCCGAAGGGAAAAAATGTAAAAGTACGATATTTAATCCAAGATATGTACCTTATATTTTATTAGCGAGCATATACGGCTAATATAGCGCGAAAGCGAGCTCCAAATGCGAAGCAAACGCGATCCGTACCTACTAAACACTCAACAAATAGATGAGAAACATGTATGTAGACAGTAGTGTAACAACCCGCATATTTATCGATTTTATATTTAAATATTTTATTTAAATATTTTATCGTTAGTCGGATTTTGGTCCGAAAAGCTACTTTTTGCATACGGTAGAATTAGGACTCGGGACCACTCCCATTGAGTTTAAAATGCCGTTTGCGACCTTTTTGAGTATAAGCTTCGATATGTTTGGAGAAAGTTGAATTTTGCTACTTTTCACTTTGGGTTTGGTTTTTCGGCTCAGCCCTATGTTAACTTATGCTCAAATCTGAGCCACTCTCCCCCACTCACCCTCATTCTCTTCTCTTTTCAGTTTTTATAACATTAATGGTGGGAGAGATTGGAAATTAAAACTCCAAAACCCTAGTTTCTCTTGCAAATCAAATTCCTAGCTCCAAACTCAAGAAGAACCCATTGGTAAGTTTCTCTTCTTCTTCTCCAACTTATTCTCTTACCAATTTCAGAAATTCCTAAACCTAATTTTGGGAATGTTCTTGTTTTTGAGCTTAGATTCAAGCTCAATTGGGTTGTGTTGAAGTGAGGTTGATTCTCCATTTGCTTTCAAGCTTCTTCTTGTTTGATTTTGTGAAAAGGTGAGATTTTTATCTCACATCTATGACTATAATTATCTTTGGTTGTTGGGTATGAATTCCTAACACTTCTTCGTGTGCATTTGCTCTTGATTTGGATTGGTTTTGTGAATATTCCAATTTTTGGGTTTTTAAGTCAAATTTGTGTGAAATACTTTTATGGATGTTTGATCATGCTTTTGGTGATGCATCGAGGAACATATAGGGCCGGGTTGCCGATTGGCATAAACCCTTAGAGCCAATGTTCGTCCGGTTGCATTTTGGAAGAGTTTGCTCTTCATTTGAATAAGGCTGAAAAACAGCCCAGCATGATTCAGTCGACTGAAAACTCTGTTCAGTCGACTGAACCTGCTGTTTGAGTCCATTTTGCCTTTTTGGATTGAATTTCCAATTTAAATCGATTCGTGATGATCCTATTTGTTGTTATCATTTATTATGATAAACCCTTAGAGCCAATGTTCGTCCGGTTGCATTTTGGAAGAGTTTGCTCTTCATTTGAATAAGGCTGAAAAACAGCCCAGGCATGATTCAGTCGACTGAAAACTCTGTTCAGTCGACTGAACCTGCTGTTTGAGTCCATTTTGCCTTTTTGGATTGAATTTCCAATTTAAATCGATTCGTGATGATCCTATTTGTTGTTATCATTTATTATGATTTTGATGACTCCTTTTTAGGGATTTTTGAATATCCATTTCGATGGATTCTTTATCGGTTTCTTTGGATTTTATTCACATCTTCGTATGTGAATTTTAGTGATTGATTGTTCCTACAATCTTCTTTGTGATTTGTCACTTTAAAAATATAAAGGTTTCGATACTAATAGTAAATATCAAAACTCTTTCTTCAAATGATTTCAACACTATTTTATTACAAAGCTCGTTTTCTCAAACCAATTTCCAATCTATTAGTATATACAAACCTTTACCTCACTCGTATGAGAAATCTAATTAAACGACTTAGTAAAACAAGTGGTATGAAACGCTTGTGTTTACTTCGTCGGTTAATTCTTGGACTTGTTCGATTGAATCTCCTGTGACAATTTTCTAGTGGAAATCTACAGTTTGTTCGTAAATATTTAAGTTAAGCAAGTGGTTATGGGACATGAAGCTAAACTCATATATTTACTGGCTTAGTGTAATTGACACTTCTCGATGATCATGACGATCATTTTTTGTGATTTAGACTAGCAATGTGCGATGTCTCTTTGATCGCGGGAGACTAAACCCCGTTTTGTGGAGTTTCGACTCAAATTTGGTGGGGTAGCAACCCACGGTCTTCGGACCATTCGTGTGTCAGGTCTTCGGACCATTCGTGTGTCAAATTAATGGCTAGCTACCATGAGATAGCTTCTCATTCGTGTGTTACAGCTGTTGGTGAGTTTTCATGCTCCCGTTCATGTGATAGGCCTCCCCCCTTATTTTGTGAAATTTCTGGATTTCGTGTGTCGAATTCTGGAATTTATACTTCACCTATTTTTGTGATTTCTATTGATATGATTTATCAATTCGTGTGCATAGGTGAATTTGTGTGTCATTGACTGGATTTCTTGTGTTGATTTCTGGAATTTATGTTTCACCAACTTTGGGATTTCTATTGATATGATTTATCAATTCTTGTGCATAGGTGAATTTGTGTGTCATTGACTGGATTTCTTGTGTTGATTTCTGGAATTTATGTTTCACCAACTTTGTGATTTCTATTGATATGATTTATCAATTCTTGTGCATAGGTGAATTTGTGTGTCATTAACTTGATGTGAATACAAGTTTTGGGTATGATACCCTTTTTGGATCTTTGAGAAGATTCTTTGATATTGATTAATCATTTGTTGATTATCATTTACATACTTATAGTAGTATGCCATTATGGATATTATACGTCTATGACATCTCTTATATGTCATTTATTGTGGCTTGGTGAATGAAATTAGGAGTATGACATTCCTTTTTATCTTGAGTAGATTATCGTGATATTGATTAATCTCTTGTTGATTTTCAATTACTTATATATATCACAGCTTGGCATTGTGATTATTATGTGTTTAGTCATATCTCCTATTCTATATCATGTTATCTGATATTTATAGTTAGACTGATCCGTTTATTATTTTCTTATAAATAATACTCGGGTCAGACCGAGATGTTGCAGGTGCTTCGACTTGACTTCTCTCCGGGGATCCATTACTCTGACCTTTTGCTTACTACTTAGATTAGTAGTTTTTGTTGTATACATTTGAGATACAGACTCCATAATGTATACTTAATCTTTTGTGTAGTTCATGTAACTATTCTTTTGTGATATTGTGGATCTTTTTAGACCACTACTCTGATGAACACTTTCATGTGTTATATTCATATCTATTTTCGCCTTTGTGATATGAATTGTCTGTGACTGATTTATGTTATGTTTACTTCTATATTTGTTTCCAAAGATATTATAGCCACTGTGTAGTAGCTTTGATTTTGTGTCGGCATGTCGGATTTCCACTTGAAAAGAATTGCATGCTATACTATCTGACATATCGATGCTCGCACAAAGCAATTACACGGAAGGTCGCTCCTCAACAGCCTTATTCTCCGTGCTAGTCGACAGCATTACTCCGTAGTGTTCTTGTCTAGCGTGGGTATAGAGGTGGGGCGTCACAGCTTGGTATCAGAGCCAAACTTTGGAACAATATGGAATATTATAACAAGGATCATCGTCCTAAGTCCATCTTAGGAGTCATGCTTTAGGATTTAATTCGAGTCTTCGTACCGATTCATCCTATTTTTCCTTATGATTCCTTGTTTATCTATCAAGATTTCTTGATATTCAATTTGGTGAATAACCTTTTTCTTCTTCTTCTTCTTTCTTTCTAAAGGAAGAGAAATGTCTAGACCAGGCCGCCCCAGAGCCGTACCGTCTAGCACTCCACCCCAAGATGGAGTTTTTATGACTGCTCACCAGCTTCTTGATTTAGTGACAAATGCTCAAGCAGCTGGAGCTAACCCGGAACCTACTCACCCAAAGTCGGGATTTGCACGCTTGTGCAGCGATTGCACAAATTTGGGTAGGGAGCCATTCAAGGGTTTCGAAACTATTATTGAAATACAGGCCTGGCTAAGGTCATGCGATCGAATCTTTTCTCGCATGAATCTTATTGACTTTCACCGAGTTCAGGTGGCCTCTAGTATGCTCCGAGAAAGAGCATTGGACTGGTACGAGCTTCTTATTTCTGAGATTAATGAAGCGGATCTCACCTGGGAGCAATTCCGAGAACGCTTCGAATTAAAATTCGTGCCAGAAGCTGAGAAAGTGACGATGGCTCGTCGTTTCATTGACCTTGTTCAAGGCGATTCTTCCGTGACGGACTACATTGCTTCTTTTGAATCACTTTCCAAATATGGGGTCGAATACATCAACACCTCTTTGAAGAAGAATCATAGATTTGTTTATGGCTTAAACAAAAATCTCAAGAAGCCATTACTTCTAAAGTTAGAAGTTTCTTTTGATCAACTCGTTGATATCGCTCTTCGACTTGAAGAGGCGGATAGGGAGAATGATGTTGTAGTGGTGGGTTCCAAACCAAACTTCAACAACAAGAAGAGGCCAAGCAAATTCAAAGGTCCTTATCCCAATAAGAAAGGGAGGCAAGCAACTCCTGCTGAAAAGACCTTTTCCTCTACTCAAGGGAAATGCTATAGTTGTGGTTCGAAAGACCATTTTGCGAACAAGTGTTCAAAGCCTTGTACATGTCGCTATTGCAAAAGCCCGGACCATTTTATGCATGTATGTCCCAAACTTCAAAATAGGAGGGAGGGAAAGCTTAATGTTGCTCAAGCCCCTGGCAACACATCTCGTGGCCAAGGTATTTCTCATTCTATTCTGGATGGAATTATTTTATTTCGTGATCGTCCTATTCGAATTCTTTTTGATACGGGTGCGTCCCATTCTTTTATATCAAAAGAACTTGTTGATACCTTTTCTTTGGATATTTTGTGTTTAATGACTTCTTTGAGAATTGCGAATCCGGTTGGTGGATCCGCAACAATCAGTTTATTGTGTAAAGATGTCGAGATTATTTTGTGTGATTTTTCTTTCCGAGCCGATTTGCATGTCATGCGTTATTTAGGCTTTGGAATGATTTTGGGAATGGATTGGCTTAACCGTTATGAAGCCCATATCCTATGTCCTGAGCGGACTATTCATCTTCGACATCCTCAATCTGTTAAGCGAATTTCTATTAGTCTTCAAGATTCAGTTTCCAGCTTGGTTACATCTTTATATTCTTTAAATCCTCGTGATGACGACGATGATGATGAGGGTGATATTATTTCTCTTATTCACGCCGTTTGTGAATTTTCCGACATATTCGAGCCCGTTTTAGGATTACCACCTAAGCAAGCAATTGAGTTCAAAATCAATCTTATTCCTAGAGCTCAACCTATTACCCGTCCTCCTTATCGTATGTCCAATAAAGAAAACGAGGAGATGCGTAAACAATTATCGGAATTGGAGACGAAGCAATTTATTCGCTCTAGTTCCTCACCTTGGGGAGCTTCGGCTATTTTCGTGAAGAAATCCGATGGAACACTTAGGCTTTGCGTTGACTACCGCAAGCTTAATGATCTTACTATCAAAAATAAATATCCTTTACCTCGGATTGATAATTTATTTGACCAACTTAGTGGTGCTAGAGTCTTTTCACAATTGGACTTGGCTACCGGTTTTCATCAGCTTCGTATTGCAGAGGATAGCATTCCTTTGACATCGTTCCGTACTCGTTATGGATCTTATGAATGGCTTGTGATGCCATTTGGGTTAACGAATGCCCCAGCTTATTTCGTTGACTTAATGAATCGAGTTTTTAAAGACTTCCTCGATCGATTTGTTCTCATCTTTATTGATGACATTCTTGTGTATTCTAAAACCGAGGAGGAGCATGAAAAACATCTTCGGATTGTGTTGGAAACTCTTAGGAGAAATCAATTAAAGGCAAAATTTTCTAAGTGCCACTTTTGGCAATCTCGTGTGAAGTTTCTCGGTCACATTATTTCCGAATCCAGAATTTCCGTGGATCCTTCAAAGATTGAAGCGATTCAAGATTGGAAGAGACCGGAGAGTGTGACAGAGATTCGTAGTTTTGTCGGATTGGCGGGCTATTACCGTCGTTTTATCAAAGACTTTTCTAAGATTGTCGTGCCTCTCACTAGCTTGACGAAGAAAGGTGGTAAATACATTTGGTCGGACAAATGTGAAGCTTCTTTTCATAAATTAAAAGAACTCCTATCTAATGCTCCTATTCTTGTTATTCCCGAGGGGAATCAAGATTTCGTTGTTTATACCGATGCTAGTCGCGTTGGTTTGGGTGCCGTTCTTATGCAAAGAGAACGTGTTATTGCTTATGCTTCTAGGCAATTGAAGCCGGCCGAGACTAGATATGCCACTCATGATTTAGAACTCGCGGCAATTGTTTTCGCTCTTCGGGTTTGGCGTCATTATCTCTTAGGAGAGAAATTTGTTCTTTACACAGATCATAAGTCTTTGAAATATTTATTTTCTCAAAAGGAACTTAATTTGCGTCAACAACGTTGGCTCGAGTTCCTTGCTCCTTATGATCTTGATATTCTTTATACGCCCGATAAGGGTAATCGTGTCGCCGATGCTCTTAGCCTTAAGCAACAAGCAGTTGTTTCTATGATGATATCCGAATGGAACGATCTCGAGATCTTATCCACTTGTGAGATTCGAGACCGCGTATCCGATTTATGCTCATCATTTGTTTTATGTAGCCTTGAGGCTCATCCTTCTCTTTTAGACCGCATTCTCGAAGCTCAAAGGCTAGATCCCGAATTGGCTCTTCTTGACCAAAATATTAAGGATAAAATTGATATTGACGGTTTGAAAGACTTTGATATTGATCCTCGTGGCGGCATTCGAAAATTTGGTAGACTTATCGTACCAAATACTGTTGATCTTCGTAGAGACATTTTAGAAGATTCCCATCGTTCAAAATTTACCATTCATCCCGGTAGTAGTAAAATGTATGCGGATATGAAGCGAGTTTATTATTGGGAGGGAATGAAACTTGACATCGCTAACTTCGTTAAGCATTGCATGACTTGCCAACTCGTTAAGGCCGAACATCAAAGGCCTGGTGGGTTATTGCAACCTTTAGAAATTCCAGTTTGGAAGTGGGATCAAATTTCTATGGATTATATAGATGGCCTTCCCCGTTCTCGATCGGGTTATGATAGCTTATGGGTAATTATTAATAGACTTACTAAATCCGCCCATTTATTCCCGTTCGGTCTAACCGAACCGTTCCTCTTTTGGCCAAACTCTTTGTTAAAGAGATTGTTAAATTACATGGTGGCGATCGTGATCCATTGTTTACTAGTGGATTTTGGAAGAGTCTTCAAAAAGCTTTAGGAACGAAGCTTAATTTTAGCACCGCTTATCACCCCCAGTCCGATGGACAAACTGAGCGTGTGAATCAAACTCTTGAAGATCTTCTTCGTTCTTGTGTGCTTGATTTTGGTGGAGGTTGGGCAGATCATATTTCACTTGTTCAATTTTCCTATAATAATAGCTTCCAATCTAGTATTGGTATGGCACCTTTCGAGGCACTCTATGGAAGGCCATGCCGATCGCCTTCTTGTTGGCTTGAGGCCAGTGAGAAGCTGGTTTTAGGTCCAGATTTTATTCGTGATTCCACAGAAAAGATTGATCTTATTCGTCATAGGATGAAAGAAGCCCAGAGTAGACAAAAATCCTATGCCGATAACCGAAGAAGGAAGTTAGAATTTTCTGTGGGAGATCTTGTGTTCATTCGTGTGTCACCTATGAAAGGTGTTGTGCGTTTCAGTCGCTCGGGAAAGTTAGCGCCGCGATATATCGGGCCATTTCCTATCACTGAACAAATTGGTTCCATGGCTTATCGCCTTTTATTACCGGGTCAATTTTCTGCTATCCATGACGTGTTTCATGTTTCTCAACTTCGGAAATGTCTTCGAGATTCCGATTTTATTCTTGAGCCCGGTGTTGTGTAAGAGATTTAAGTTTCGCCTAATTTAACTTATGAGCAACATCCTATTCGTATCATTGCTTCGGAAGTCAAACGACTTTGAAATAAAGATGTTCCGCTTGTTAAAGTTCAATGGTCTTCAAATCCTAAGGATTGTTCTTGGGAATCTAGAGAGTACATCGAGCGAACACATCCGGACTTACTTTCTCGTGCTCTTTGAGGTGAACTTCTTATTTCAAGTTTCTTTTGTGTTGAATATGCTTTTATGGTTGTTACTTTATGTTCTCCTCTTTAATATTGCGAGGACGCAATTTCTTTAAGGAGGGGAGTCTGTAACAACCCGCATATTTATCGATTTTATATTTAAATATTTTATTTAAATATTTTATCGTTAGTCGGATTTTAGTCCGAAAAGCTACTTTTTGCATACGGTCGAATTAGGACTCGGGACCACTCCCATTGAGTTTAAAATGCCGTTTGCGACCTTTTTGAGTATAAGCTTCGATATGTTTGGAGAAAGTTGTTTTTTGCTACTTTTCACTTTGGGTTTGGTTTTTGGGCTCAGCCCTATGTTAACTTATGCTCAAATCTGAGCAACTCTCCCCCACTCACCCTCATTCTCTTCTCTTTTCAGTTTTTATAACATTAATGGTGGGAGAGATTGGAAATTAAAACTCCAAAACCCTAGTTTCTCTTGCAAATCAAATTCCTAGTTCCAAACTCAGGAAGAACCCATTGGTAAGCTTCTCTTCTTCTTCTCCAACTTATTCTCTTACCAATTTCAGAAATTCCTAAACCTAATTTTGGGAATGTTCTTGTTTTTGAGCTTAGATTCAAGCTCAATTGGGTTGTGTTGAAGAGAGGTTGATTCTCCATTTTCTTTCAAGCTTCTTCTTGTTCGATTTTGTGAAAAGGTGAGATTTTTATCTCACATCTATGACTATAATTATCTTTGGTTGTTGGGTATGAATTCCTAACACTTCTTCATGTGCATTTTCTCTTGATTTGGATTGGTTTTGTGAATATTCCAATTTTTGGGTTTTAAGTCAAATTTGTGTGAAATCCTTTTATGGATGTTTGATCATGCTTTTGGTGCTGCATCGAGGAGCATATAGGGCCGGGTTGCCGATTGGCATAAACCCTTAGAGCCAATGTTCGTCCGGTTGCCTTTTGGAAGAGTTTGCTCTTCATTTGAATAAGGCTGAAAAACAGCCCAGGCATGATTTAGTCGACTGAAAACTCTGTTCAGTCGACTGAACCTGCTGTTTGAGTCCATTTTGCCTTTCTGGTTTGAATTTCCAATTTAAATCGATTCGTGATGATCCTATTTGTTGTTATCATTTATTATGAATTTGATGACTCCTTTTTTGGGTTTTTTAATATCCATTTCGATGGATTCTTTATCGGTTTCTTTGGATTTTATTCACATCTTCGTATGTGAATTTTAGTGATTGATTGTTCCTACAATCTTCTTTGTGATTTGTCACTTTAAAAATATAAAGGTTTCGATACTAATAGTAAATATCAAAACTCTTTCTTCAAATGATTTCAACACTATTTTATTACAAAGCTCGTTTTCTCAAACCAATTTCCAATCTATTAGTATATACAAACCTTTACCTCACTCGTATGAGAAATCTAACTAAACGACTTAGTAAAACAAGTGGTATAAAACGCTTGCGTTTACTTCGTCGGTTAATTCATGGACTTGTTCGATTGAATCTCCTGTGACAATTTTCTAGTGGAAATCTACAGTTTGTTCGTAAATATTTAAGTTAAGCAAGTGGTTATGGGACATGAAGCTAAACTCATATATTTACTAGCTTAGTGTAATTGACACTTCTCGGTGATCATGACGATCATTTTTTGTGATTTAGACTAGCAATGTGCGATGTCTCTTTGATCGCGGGAGACTAAACCCCGTTTTGTGGAGTTTCGACTCAAATTTGGTGGGGTAGCAACCCAAGGTCTTCGGACCATTCGTGTGTCAGGTCTTCGGACCATTCGTGTGTCAAATTAATGGCTATACTACCATGAGATAGCTTCTCGTTCGTGTGTTACAGCTGTTGGTGAGTTTTCATGCTCCCGTTCATGTGATAGGCCTCCCCCCTTATTTTGTGAAATTTCTGGATTTCGTGTGTCGAATTCTGGAATTTATACTTCACCTATTTTTGTGATTTCTATTGATATGATTTATCAATTCTTGTGCATAGGTGAATTTGTGTGTCATTGACTGGATTTCTTGTGTTGATTTCTGGAATTTATGTTTCACCAACTTTATGATTTCTATTGATATGATTTATCAATTCTAGTGCATAGGTGAATTTGTGTGTCATTGACTGGATTTCTTGTGTTGATTTCTAGAATTTATGTTTCACCAACTTTGTGATTTCTATTGATATGATTTATCAATTCTTGTGCATAGGTGAATTTGTGTGTCATTAACTCGATGTGAATACAAGTTTTGGGTATGATACCCATTTTGGATCTTTGAGAAGATTCTTTGATATTGATTAGTCGTTTGTTGATTATCATTTACATACTTATATTAGTATGCCATTATGGATATTATACGTCTATGCCATATCTTATATGTCATTTATTATGGCTTGGTGAATGAAATTAGGAGTATGACATTCCTTTTAACCTAGAGTAGATTATCGTGATATTGATTAATCTCTTGTTGATTTTCAATTACTTATATATATCACAGCTTGGCATTGTGATTATTATGTGTTTAGTCATATCTCCTATTCTATATCATGTTATCTGATATTTATAGTTAGACTGATCTGTTTATTATTTTCTTATAAATAATACTCGGGTCAGACCGAGATGTTGCAGGTGCTTCGACTTGACTTCTCTCCGGGGATCCATTACTCTGACCTTTTGCTTACTACTTAGATTAGTAGTTTTTGTTGTATACATTTGAGATACAGACTCCATAATGTATACTTAATCTTTTGTTTAGTTCATGTAACTATTCTTTTGTGATATTGTGGATCTTTTTAGACCACTACTCTGATGAACACTTTCATGTCTTATATTCATATCTATTTCCGCCTTTGTGATATGAATTGTCTGTGACTGATTTATGTTATGTTTACTTCTATATTTGTTTCCGAAGATATTATAGCCACTGTGTAGTAGCTTTGAGTTTGTGTCGGCATGTCGGATTTCCACTTGAAAAAATTGCATGCTATACTATCTGACATATCGATGCTCGCACAAAGCAATTACACGGATGGTCGCTCCTCAACAGCCTTATTCTCCGTGCTAGTCGACAGCATTACTCCGTAGTGTTCTTGTCTAGCGTGGGTATAGAGGTGGGGTGTCACAAGTAGTATCGATATACAACATATAGTAACATAATAACTATATATGCCAACATAGCAAATGCAGTAAAAGCAATATGTTCAACCATTAACCAACTATCATCCATAACCAAATCAATATTCATTCATATTCTCATTAATATTCAATGAATTGGTTTTCAATTTAAATCACATTTGATTCATTAACATTGGATTTACTAACATTCATTCATATTCAATTTTAATTAGTTTGCATTCACTAATTAAATCCAATTCACATTCAATTCTATTCAAGATTCACTTAACTTGCAATTGAATTTCAATTATTTAACTTTCAATTTCATTAACTCTTAATGAATTATATACAATCAACTAACAACCGTATATCAACCAATGTATATTAATTACAACTAAATTCCTTTGCTTATATTCATTCAATTTGGTTTAACATCATTACTTTCAATTGGTTTAATTAAATTGATTTTCCTTCAATTATTCAACTTCCAATAACATTAGATTTTAATGAATTACACTTATATTCATTGTTTCATACTAATTATTTACATTCAATTGATTAACATTTAATCCTTTCATTCAATTCAATTACTAAAGTTGAATTTCATTTATATAACTCCAGTTCACATTTATCACTTAACTTTATTATTTTACTTTGATATCAAAATCAACTTCATTCAACATTTCTTAAGTTATACTTCATTTTATAAACATCATTTGATTTTACTTAACTTAAATTCCAACTTATAAATCAATTCAGCTTCCAAATTCTAAAGTAAATTTCCATTTAACATTAAATTCATTTTTATTTACAACTCATATTCATAAATATATTCATATAGTTTCACTTCTTATATATATAAGTTTATTTCACAATTGTTAATCACATTAATTATAATTCAATTCTTATAATTCATTTGCTTATACAATTATTCTTTTATTTAGATTATTCAAACAACCAAACAATCAACTTGTATACACTTTAATAATTCTGAAAAATTATTCCTTTATATATAAAATATAATCAAGGTAAAATTATTTCATTTACCCAATTTAAAACAATATTGTGTCGAATTGTTCTGTACAAGTGTTTAGAAACCCCTTCGGCATAGTTGTGCATACCGTGCTGACGAAGGTTCATATGCCACTCAATAAACCAATCATCACAATATAAAACAATTTTTATATTCACTAACAAATACGCTCTCATAGCTATTATTACACTCAACTCATTCTAGAGTACTACTGACTCTATCTCTAATGAGTAATACCCAACAGAGCCATGGTTGTCGCTTAACCATATGCTCTTATACCACCTGTGAGGACCCGCAAATCCGTACTCCTTGAATATACACTAATCCCCATAAATTAATTCAAGATGAACAGAAATACGAATTCTCAATGTTTAAGAAAAAGAAAAAGACAGTAGAAGAGAGAAAAAGATAGGAAATAGAGAGAAAAGAAAATAAAAGGGAAAGAAAACAACAGAACAACAACATAATCTCACAATTCGCAGTGGAACAACATATAATAATAAATGAATAATCTTTAAACAAAGAACTATATCAGTAATTACATTACATCACATTTCATTACATCATATCATCAGAGTGTACAACAACAAACAACAACAAACAACAACAAACAGTGGAACAGAAATACTATATACTAATAATACGCCATGCCATCCAGCTTGCCTCCAGCAACTCCTGAATATCCTGATAAACCGTAACTCTTGACTGCCCGTGTGGAAATTGGTGGGCACCCAGAGTTTAGGAAGGAAAACAATAAACTCCGAGTCAGTCATGTGACTGGTGTGAGAACTCAAAACAGTTTATTTATCTTTGAAAACAAAATAGAGGAATATTTTTAAAGTCAATTCGCAATGCTTTTAAAAATGAGACTACCATAAGGCCTCCCGCACACACACACATGCAAACGCAGAATCGGAGGAGATTTCTCCTTATGATAGTCAAAGATGCTTGATACGTATTAAAAAGAACATTTGATATTATTACTAGTGCATAGTGTATAAAACAATTTCGAAAGTAGAATATAAATCTTAGCCAACATACGACCATTATCGTATGCCTACTATAGCTAACTATGTTCAATAGCAGGTTACCGCCACATTCCATAGCAGGTTATACAACTAAAACCGTACAAGGATCGTATTGTTTCTTTGGATTTCCAACGAATGATCAGGCCAAGGAACTTCCCATTGCCACATGAGAACGCCTCTGGAAGGACGTCCCGAGAACTTAACCAGCTCTCTGCCAACACAAGGCCGGGTTACCTTTATCACTAGGTAACTACTACACGAGTATGCCATCCCCCGGTCCTTTGGCACCTTTAACCGAGCGCTCGTCACCATCATCACACAATCATAAATAAAGTGTTTCAACATGAGTAAGTATCTGGGCTCCATACCATGCTACCACCCTTTTCCAGAAGGAAATGCACATACCCTAAAGGGAGCTACCCCTCATAACCTTGCCGCATCTTTCCTGTTTTGACCATTCCGAGGTGTGAGGCTCGACGAAGTCACGTCCACAAAGACACACTTTATACAAAAGCCGTGCTTTGGGTCAACAAATGATCATAGAAATGATCACAAAGATAAACGATCAAATAAATGATCTTATCACAAATGATCAACACAATGATCATTTCACAGCAACACTCAGCATGTCACATTACCAAATTGGGAATATATCGCTGATAACCTTCAACTACATAACTTCTGAGCTCGTACGTCTCAAAGAAGGGTGTTAAGCTAAGAGAATAAATTCTCCGCCACCAACATAAATATATTTTAAAGAAATCAGCTTTATATCTCAATTTGTAATGTCAGACATACAATCCATACAAGTCTGTTCCGGGCTCGAACAGAACCGAAGGCACTTACAAAGAAGTCCTTGCAATCCGGATATCCACAATCCTGATCGGATTCCCCATCACATATGGAGAACTCTATAATGGAGCAACTCGGTGCAGAGTCAATCGACAGGTCATCCTATCGCTCTCGCAAATACCCAGTCTTCAACACCGGTCTTCAATGCTATCCATTACGTCGTATCACTATTCGGAATGGGTAATCCGAATAACGAGCACAATAATTTAAAAATAAGTGTAGCATTCAAATTCAGCAAATCACAACAAATACCTTTCAAAGGTAAATATTGATAGTCGGTTATTGAACTATCAATGGATATGCACCACATCACCAGATTCCAAATAATTTTCCAAATTATTTATTTCCCAAAAATATCTTTACAAGATATATAATTTCAATACTTCAAAAATAAATCAATATTTATTTTTAAACAAATCCCCCTTTCTTTTATAAATTCCATAGTGAATTTACATTCCAAAATATCCATGCATATACGATTTCAATTATTCATTTCAATTTATCTTCAAAAAGATAAATTCTCAAAACGTTTCATTTCACATTGGAAAAACATTTCCATACTTATTTATTCATAAGTAATTCACAAATTTTATTTATTTTCAACCTTGGAAAATATTCAATATACTTAAATCGAAATTAAGTATATAGTTCATTCGTTAAGGAAATCATTCTCTTAACCATATTTATTTGGGCCAAAACGAATGTTGCGTAAAACATCGTTACGACAACCCAAAATCACTAGTATAGGGATTCGAAATTAAAATAGATATATAAATCCCAATACTATACAAAACATTTTCTTTCGGAAATCATTTACTATAACAACAGTGTTATAGTCCACCATTTCCTTCTATTTCTCGAAAACGTCTATTTCAACAATAAATGTTGAAATCTATGGTTTCGAATCTTAATACATTTAAAACATCATCAGATCGTTTTAATTTTATTTAAAACATCACATTCAAAACATTTTCTTTAACATATTATTCACTATTCAAAAACGTGAATATACTACGTTAACAATTTCACCATTTCTATACATTTTTATTTCAAAGGATTATTCGCAGCCTAAAACGTGAATATAACTCCATTTATAGGTTTCAACAATTTACTTATCAAAATAAGTCGTTTGTGAATTTATAAAACAATGTTTATAAATTCCATTTCTATTTATTTTACAACAACTTCCTTTATAAATTCCTTTATTAACCTATCTCAATTCATATCTCAATGATATACTAAAGATTCATATTATAAGTTAAACACTTATAATTTATTTGTTTACAAGAATCGTTCTTTTAAACATCCCAATTTATAAATCTTATAACTTATAAGATTCATTTATTTATCAAAAATACATTCTTCAAATAACTTTTCAAATTTTATAAACCTACTGCTTATAAAATTCCATTTATAACTTCACCGTTTATAATTCTATAAATTTCATTCAATTTTGAAGTTCATTCACAATTCATTCTAACACTTATAAAAACTCGTTTTATAATTCAAATATTTTAATTTATAAATATCAATTTATAAATTTCTTATATAAATCAATTTATACTATTATTCTTTTAAAACATCTTTAATCCCCTTTATAATTTCACCATTTTGATTTATAAAGTAATCAAATTTTATAAATTCTATATTTAAACTTTTCACAATAAATTCAGAAATCCCGATTTAACTATTTTATAAAATAATTAGCCTCATATTTTCAAAAATCAACCTTTTACTATATTTCTCAAAAATCATAATTTTTATAACATTAAAATTATATCGTTTATTTATGTAAAATGAATCAATGCCAAACATATAGTATATTTTCAAAAATCACTTTAAAAATCATTTTAAAATTCCAAAACTTGGTCCAATGATGCTACACACCAAATAGTCAATCACGACAACAACGACATCATATATCGATATGATAATCCATCAAATATCAAAATATCTGAAATCAAATAAATACTGTTGATGAACCCAGTTGGATCCCTCCAACCTATTTTCCTGCATCCACAAACATTAGCACAATACCAATCCCGCTCCAGTACGGAATTATCGCGGTATATGGGATTTAAAATATTTTCCGCTTAATAGACGGCGGAATAGGGTCTCATCCGCTATACAATGCGGGAAATCAATAACTGCAATATATACATATGCCAATATGTATATATTGCTATTATATATAATACCAATTTCACTGTTTATGAAATATTCGCGGTATATGTTTTTAATAAATAACATCCGCTTACTAACGGCGCATAATGTCTATTTTAACAATCAATAGATAACAATCATCATTCAAACATGCATTCAAATATTTTAAATATAACTATTTAAAATAAAAATCGAAACCGATTCGATTGAGTGAGAAGTTCTCACCTTGCTTTCAATTCTGATTTCAGCGTTTATTTCGAATAAAATTAAACGGACATTTAATTTTACCCAAAATTCTCACTAACTCCAAACGACTCCAATCCAATTTCATAGCATAGTGCTCGTCCATACGATTCCAACGCAACTAGTTTCGCGCGTTTTCGACCTCGTATGAAAAAGATATGATTTTTACAATTTTACACCGTTTTATATAACATTTACAACATATTCTTTATAATTTTTAACCTACATCTATGCAGGCCCTTGATCTTGAACCCCCGAAATCTTAGCCGTTCCTCCTTCTCCTTCTCCCTACGTTCATTCTACAGGCTCTTCACGCACACTAAACCCATGAACACGAAATTAGGGTTAAATTATGCTCCTTCTACAAGCAATTTGAACACGATCAGGTAGCGTCATATTGAAGCTTGTCTCGAGAGCTACCCTCGGCTGCAAGCATAGAGAGCTCGGCCCCCTACATCATCTCGAAATGCGTGCACAACCCCAGGCCGTCGGCCCCACTTTCCTCCCCCTCTGACGCTCCAAGCACGATCATCTCCGTATGGATCTAAAGCTCTCTTCATGCTCTACAAGTTTCATGTTGAATACTTTCTCTAAATGTTTAGGGATTGGAAGTAATTAAGAGGACAAGAGATGAAAATTCTGGCCATTGATAATAAGGGGGGTGGCGGCTGCAGTTTTTGACCTAGGGTTTCTAATTTTTTGCAAATTATGAAGAGGGGAGGGGCTTTTATAGAAAATTCAGGCGACACTATTCATCCCGGATTTTCCGAACTCCAAACGAAGTGTGCCGGTTAGCGTTTCTAAGGTTTACCCCGCGTTTCGAACACAATGCGACATGTTTCGGGAGCTAATTCGGTCATCTGTGCGAGTTATGGCAATAAACGTTCGATTTAAATTAAACCGATTTAAACGATTTTCTAGGCGTTTTAGCTTGTACCGGACAAATGATAAATCCGATTGACACGAAATTTGAAACCATACAATAATATCACATTACGGATCCGATGAAACTGGTTTCATCGAAATCCGAGACTTTTGAAAAATGGCTATTTTAACTCGCCAAATTAATATTAAAACAATTTAGATGCGTTTCGAGCTGCCACGATCAAACGATTACTCCGATTGCTACGAAAATTGAAATACGATAATAAATAACTATTACGGATCCAATGGAACTTGTCTCGTCCAATTCTGAGACCGTTCGAAAATTGGCTATTTTCACTAGTCGATTTAATATTAAAATATTCAATTTTCACAAATTAACTTTTACTTCAATTTTAAAAGTTCTAAAATATCATTCTAACTTCAATATGATAAAATAAAATTTTACAAATCACTTCTAATCATATTTTACCCAATTTTCAATTATTTCTGTATTTTCACATATTAAATTATTCAATTAAATCCAATTATTCGAAATAAAATTTATTCGACTTATAAATTTCACTTATTAATATTTAAAATTAATTAAATATTAAAATTTTAATTAATTAAAATTCTGGGTCGTTACAGGGATTTTGCATAAACAGAAAAATAATGAATTTTAAGTTAAGTGATGTTATATCATGAAAAGAAAAGAAAAGAATTTATTTAAAAATTCAAGGTTTGAATATAATTAAAAAGATAGAGAAGGAATTTAGGAAAATTTGAAATTGGTAATATCAGCTAAAATATTTTTAAATCATAATTAAGGAATAAAAATCTGAAGTCAATAGGTTTTGAAATAAATGATTAAGTAAAGAACTTTATTTCAAAAATGGAGTAAACTGGAAATCAATTTGGAAATTGATTTAAGTGTTTAAAAATTGGAATTTTAAAAGGGAAATGGGACTACGGAATTTATGAACTAGATTTATAAAAGCGAAGTGATATATCAGTGGATATTGGGGAAGAGTAAATTCACGGTGAGAATTTATTAAAGGAATGGATAAATTTGTTTAAAAATAAACGGTGATTTATTTATAAAGGACATGGAAGAAAAGCTTATTTCCCTGGATAGCCAAGTACATTTTCAAAGTAAATTTTTAAATATAAGTTAAAGGCTTTAAAATTGTTTTAAAAAATATGTTTTAGAAAATTTATCATTTCTAATATTTAAATTCTAAAGTAAATAATAATTATTTGAAAGTAACTTGATATTTTGTTTTAAAGTAGAAATCTAGTTATATATTTTATAAAGTAACCCCGTTTTAAATATTCCTGAAGAATATATTTTTAATAAAGTATTGAGTAGTTTTCAGTTTAAATGTTTTAAAGTATAATTTATAATAAAGTGTTTTAAATTATTTTAAAAACCTAAAGTATTGTACTTAGTGTTTTCAATGGAAATAAATATTGGGAATTAATTCCATGAGAAAAGTGTGGTTTGAAAACTATTTTCAAAAGGGTTGAAAAGTGGAAATATATCTTGTAAAGATATTTTGAGATTTCTAAATAATTTGGGAAATTATTTATTGGTTGATGGTTGTTTTGTGAATGTGAATTGATAGTTAAATCACCAACTATCAATATTGGACAATGCACTGATCGTTTCAAAGAGACGGGGATCGCGATTAATTTCTCGAAAACCACTTCGATTCGTTATGTACGTTTTCATGAGGAAGATGAGTTCGGAGTCGAAGATGGAGCAGTGAAGTGCAAGGGCTAGTCGCTACTAATCCTGAGGGTTTCCAATATGGATGTAGTAGGAGTAGTGCCTTCGGTTTCGTTCGAACCCGGGACGGACTTGTATGGGCGAATGCTTTCGGAACATCATCAGGTGGACGATGGGCATTCTAAGTGAAATGTTCTAAAAGGTAACGCTTAGCCTCAAGCCTCATCAACCGGGAGTGACTGAAAATCAGGGATTGTGCAGCAAGGCTAGGCGGGAAGCACCCATTTCAGGGTGAGATCATCCCTGTCTCGATGTCCCTTTTATTTCGGCTTAGTCGTGCGGTTGCTGATCACAACCGTGGGGTAATCTTACTTAGGATTATCCAGTAAGGGGTAGTCCTGGTCTTGTGTGGCAGAGAATTGGGAGTAATCCTCGGTACGGTGATCTAGGCCACGTACTGTGGCAGGTAGTACCCCAGTGCCTAGTCATTAGTTGGAAACCTGTTTTCCCTATGAGCCTTTTATGAGTTTTGTTTGTATTATCCACTCTGTGGCTAGTAGCTGGAATTTAATAATTTAGCAATTTCAGCTATTTTCATAAGTAATTGTATATAGACCGTATTATAATATCAGAGGATTTTAAAAAAAAAATGTTTTAGCTATTGTAAGGTAAAAACCCGACATGTTATTTGTGGCGTGGTCTTACGTGATGGTTTTGTTTTTAAAGGATTTTTGAAACTTTAATAATCAATTTAAGTGTGATTTGTCACGTTGATATTCCAGACTGACTCGGGTGTTATTTAACTGTAATGCTCAGGTCAGACCGAGTATTATAGAATACAGGAAAGGGTGCTGTGAAGCTCAAGAGACGAGCTGGATGGTGATACGTACTTTCGTATTTGATTTAAATATTCCACTGTGTATTTCAGATTGTGAGGATAGGTTATGATTACTGTCCAGTTGTATGTTATTAAGGTTATTGAACTCTGATGATGTATTCTGGCGATGTATGTATAAAATAGATATAGTTTTCTTTGTGTAAAGATCTGTTATTATCTGTTATATTTTATTATGCTGCGATGGTAAGATTCTGTTGTTGTTTTCTGTTTTCTCTTCTTCTATCTCTTCATCTGTAACCCAAATGGTTCGTATTTCTATTCCACTTGAGTTGATTGATGCATAATAGTGTTGACTCAAGGCGTATGGAACTACAGGTCGTTTCACTTGGTATCAGAGCTAAGGTTAAGCGAGGACCTTGGCTCTGGTGGGAATTACTCATAAAATAGAGTCTGTAGTACTCTAGAATGAGTTTGTGTGTATTAATAGATATGAGCGCGTATTTGTTAGTGATTGTAAAATTGTTTTATATTGTGTTGATTTGTCGGTTAAGTGTTTATGGATTCTAGTCGATGTGTGGGACGCCAGGTCATCGATAGGGGTTTCTAAACTCTTAAACAAGATTAATCGACACAGTATTGTTTTAAATAGGGTAAATGAAATAATTTTACCCAAATTTATTTTTGTATATAAAATAAATGATTTTTCGTAAATTGTTATAGTTATATATGGTTGCTTGGTTGTTAGAAAGTGATAATATTAAATTATTATCATTATATGAGAATTGAATAAGATGTTGAAGATAATAACCAAAGATTAAGGAATAAATTAATAAAATAAATGGGATTTGTAAATGTGATTTATAATTGAATAAGGAATTGAAATAATAATTAAAAAATACAAATAAATTCATATATAAATGAAAATTGTAAATGTAAATTATAAATGTGAATTATAATGTGATCAATAATTAAAATAAGATAAATTTCCAAAGTAATGTTTGAATATAAATTTAAAGGATTTGGAATTTGAAAATTTGGAAATTTTGATTCCTTTGAATAAGAAAATGATTCTCAAAAAGGTTGGGAAAAATAATAAATATTTGTGAAATATTCTGAATGGGATTTGAAATCTAGAGAGATTTGGAATTTAAAAAAATATTTGAAGGGTTTCGAAGGAGATAAAAGCATTGAACTCTTTACGGTCGTTGGAAAATAATTCCGTTGATGATCGTGACATCATCGGTGTTCATTTTAAAGTTTCCAAGAGGGGGATTGCTAACTGGATGTTATGGATTAATGTTTGTTTGAGAAATTGAGTTTGATTTTGAAAGTGAAAAGGAATAGTTTGGTTTAGATATACATGTTTTCAAAAATTTAATTTTGGACATTTTAGTAACGGTTTAAACTCTGGAGTTGGTTTGAAATGTTTAGGTTGTTTAAGCAAAAAACTATGGAATCTTATTAAAAATGTTCTGGAATAATGAATGAGTTTGGAAACTTATAAAATTTGAAGATTTGTTCAGAGTAGAAAAATTTAACTTGGGAAAAGTTAAATTTTTTAAGTAAGTAAGAAAACAAAAATAAGTTAGAATGTAAGCCAATTAATTTAAGTGAATTAAAGGAAGTTAGCATCAGAAGGTAAGTAAATTGGAGAACTTATAGAGACCTAAAATTTGAATCAAATTAGAATGTAACTAAACCAAGTTAAATAAAAAGTGAATGTGAGCAAATAAATCTAAGTAGGCTAAAGGAAATAAGTAAATGAAATAAAATTTATTAGTTAGAAATCAAATTTGAATATTGGATAATGTTTGATTTGAAATTGTGTAAAATGAGGTGTAGAATTAGTTCAAATGGACTAAAAATAATTAATGTTTGGAAACAAAATTTATTAGTTGAAAATAAATTTGTGAATGAACAAATGAATTTATAATTGTAAGTAAATGAACTGAAATTGGATATTGGAAGGAGTAAGCCAAAATAAAAATGTATTTGGTATTTTAGAAAGCGAAATAGAAATCTAAAGTCGAATTATAAATTAGATTGAACTTAAGTAAAGTAATAAAATGGTTTTGAAAAAAAAAATCAAAAATCGAATATGGGATTATAAATTGAAAGTGTGGTCTAATGGAATTGAATTGGATTAAAATAGATTTGTTGTGAGTTGTAAACAAATTCAATTCAAGCATAAATTGAATGGCCTTATTATTAATAAATTCAATAATGAATTGTTAATGTGAATTAAAATTTAAAATTGGATAAAAGAATAAACTAATCCAATGAATTAGTGATATGTTTGGGATTTGATAAAAGGAAAGTCAAATCAAAGATTTAAATGGAAGTTGGTTGAATAAAATAAACTTAAGTTATTGGGTGGAATAGTTTGAAGAAAATAATTGGCTTAAGTAAATTGTGAGATGGTTATTTAATATACTAGCTGTCAAGTTTAATAAAATGGTTTGGAATCAAACTTTTTGGATATGAAAGAGAATGCAATGAAAAGTTTGTGAATAATTTAAAATGGGATGGAATCAAGTGTAAATTGAGTTGGAATCAATTTAAATGGTTAAAAAGCATAAGTAATGATTTATTCACATTAATATTTTCGAAATTGCATAAGAAAATGGATCGTCCGATGTAAACAGGATTAGATAAAAATTCTATGAGTTATTAGAAGTGAAATAAGATGATTTTGAAATCAATTGGAATTAATATAAGTTTGTTTTGCTTAAAAATGAATTGAATGTAAGCAATTGAGTTATGAACCATTTAAATTGAATAAAGTTGTGTACGAATTGGTTGTAAACAATTAAAATTAATGTCGGAACCCTATAAGTGGCTTATAAATATTGTTTAACCTGCATTTGCATATAGAAACTTGTATGTTGGCTAGTTAAATATGTTAATATTGTTAAATTTCATGATTTTGGCACTTACATATTAAAATTAAGTAAGTACAGGTATCGGGAAGCCGTTTGGCTGGATTTTGGGCGTGCTAATTGCTAAATAATAAGCCGCTTTCTTAAAAATGCTAAATAAAGGTACGCCTACGCAATAAAAATAGGAAATATGAACTTTTTTTGTTTTTCCGACCGGGTGGGTCGATGTATATATATTTATATCTCTTGTTAAATTGCAAAAGCTCCTCCGTACAGAGGAGACTTTGCCAAAAAAATTCGAAAATTTTAGGAGTTAGAAAAAAAATTTGAAAATTTTGGGAAAGTTTTAGTTAGCGACAAAACAATTTCGGATTGGAAATTGAAATAAATTAGGGAATGAAACTAATTTAAAATAATGATATGAATTGGTATAAATGGAAGATAAAATTCAATATTCAGAGTTGAAGATAAATTGAATTCATATGGAAATGGGAGAACCAATTTGAATAAAAGTAGATATAAACAAAGAGGTGAAGTGAAAATAAATATAAGAAGCGTATAAAATACTTATATTGAACTTGAGAAGAAATTGTGAAATTCTTAAATAATATGGGTGTTGGGAAAATACATTGAATAAGCATTTGAGTGAAGATTTAATAAAAATATAAGTACATCATACGACTTGAATGAATAGATATTGATATTTTGTAAGGAAGTCAATAAAATGTTTTGAATGTTGTGATTGGATATTATTACTAAGTAGGATATGCAAGTATTTTAAAGGGAAAGGAAAATTAGTTTTGATTTCAGAAGATAAATTTGAATTGCTCGACAAAAAGGTATGTGTTTAAATTTCTGTATGAAATTTGATTGGGTTTTTGATCAAGCCACTTGTCCTTTTGTTTTCTTTTAGAATTTGGGAGCCCGTAGAGGCATTTTGTAGTTGTACCGAGCTAGCCGCGCAAAGGAGACGCTGGCGAAATTTTTCGAAAATTTAGAGAGTTAGAAAATTTTTGAGAAAATTTTGATAATTCAAAATTTGGTTTTAAATTTGAAATTTGAATGATTGAGCAAATAATATTGTTTGAAAACTATGGGAGAGTTTGGGAAGTTAGTAAGAATGGTAATGGGTCTTTTACAAAAAGATAGTTGGTAGGATGTTGAACTGTTTGGTTTTGGAAAATAGTTAACGGGTTGTGGACCATTCTTCCTCACCAGTAATTTCGAGGACGAAATTCTTTTAACGGGGGATGAATGTGATGGCCCGAAATTTTTGAGCATTTGAAATTGGAATATTTAATTGATTTTAAATATTTGAAAGGTTAATTTTAACTTGAATTCAAATATTACTATTTATTTGATAATTGAATTATTGAATTAAATAATTTGAAGTTGGATAAAATGTTGAATATGGAGTTTCGAGCGTGTTAAAAATATTTTAAAGGCTTGTAAAATTTCTATTTTTAGTACTGAAGATAGTAAAAGTGTTGAATTTAAATTTGGAAATGTTTTGTTAAGTTTTAAAAATATATCGTTTAGATTGACTTTCAGAAATAGCCTTTCGAGGCACAGTCTCCGAATTCGACGAAACCAGTTTCACTGGATCCGTAATATTGTATTATTGTCGGATTTCAATTTTTGTAACATTTGGAGTTGTTGTGTGATCGTACGATATATAAACGCGCTGAAATATATATCGAAAATTCAATATAATAACTGAGTCCAAAAGCTATCTTCTCCATACCATCGAGCTAGGGCTCGAAACCTTTTCCATTGCGATCGGAATAAGGGTATAATATTATAAACACCTAGCGGCAGGTCTCGATAGGAAGTCAAGATGTTGAGTTGTGTTTTGGTGAAAAATTTAAAATTTAAAATTTAAACTGCATATTTATATTTCAGCATTCTAAACTGTATTCTCATCAGCCTACTTTCTTTCACTATTAAAACTTTTCCCTTTCCCTTTAAATTTCTGTAGCTTTCCTTTCTCTTCTCCAGCATGCAATTCCCCTCTCTTTCTTTTAAATTATGCACATCCTTCTTTTCCTTAGAGAGAAATAAAAACTCATATTTTCCCCTCTTTTGACTTCGATTTGAAATCGAGCATCGAGAAAAAAGGGGGAAAGGGCCGCTTCCTATTCGATTCATGGCAAACCGATCGAATCGCATATCCTCTTCAAATCTTTTCGTCAAACCAAGAGAGGAGAATACGTCATCGATAGGCAGATGATCAAATTAAGGGTTTTGGAACTCGCGATGGAGGATAGCAATCTGGTAATTGCATGGCGACTGTAGGGGATGGTCGCGACGCGAGTTAAAGCTCGAGGTAATTATAGGGCTTGGTATTCTCTCGAGCGAGGCCTGGGTGCTTGTGGTAGGCAGTTCGTGGGATCGTGATGTGCTGTTGATTATCGTACTTAGAGTTGGTGTTATGGGAGTTTGTAGTTTCGTCGGCGAGGCAATGTCGATTTCGGTGACCGGGGTCGGCGAGATCGATTGAAGCACGTGCTTCGTGAGGTGTGTGATGATAGGTCAGGCGAGGGATGAGGGTGGATATCGGTTTCAACCTGTGCTGGGAGGTAAGGCTATTTTGTGTTCCTTATTTATTTAATTTATATATATACATGTTCACAAATCTAGGATAAAAAAGAAAAAAAATAAGATTAAAATTATTATATATATATATATATTTACAGTAAGAGTTATAGGCTGCTTTATTTTTGAATTTAATTTAATAAGTATATATATGTAGGTTGAAAATATATAAAGTTTAAGACAGAAAACTTTTTGAAATGGGTATAAACAATATATACATATAAGATTTTGGGAAATGGAAATTTTAAATGTTCGAGGAGTTTCGTAGGACTAGATTTAAAATAACAATAATAAATAAATTTGCATATACACATATTAAACTATTATAAAATTTTATAGTATGTTTTATAGTGATTATCTTGTTTAAATAAGTTATTTAATTTATATTAGTCCCTAAAATAATTTATTAGAGGAAGTTTACTGCAACGAAACTACAGTTTTGTTATTTACTGAAGAAAACACAAATATAATAAAATGGTACATACATATTTTAATACAAAAAATAAGTATATATGAATATATATATATATATAGAACTTTGGAAAAATATATAAGGGTTTATATCAAAGTTAGTTAAGTAAATCTACTAAATGATAATTAATTGTTTGATTAGATTGAATATTAATAAAACATCTAATGTTTATACAAGGTTTAAAAAATCATGGAAAAACAAGTCGAGATGGAATGGATTGCAAATCAATAACAAAGGTGAGTTAACCTCACTCATCTGGTTTTAAATTTAAATTTAAATAGTTAAATTCAATATTTGGTTGAATGATTGAATTGATTGGATGTGATAATATATATAGTAGTATATATATGGATTGGAGTGATTGATATTCCCGCATTATATAGCGGATGAGACCCTATGCGCTACATATTAGCGGATGATATTATATTAATCCATATACCGCGATATTCCACCTCGAAGTGGAATTGGTATTGTTCTAACATTTGTGGATGTAAGGAAATAGGTTGGAGGGATCCAACTGGATTCCTCAACATTTATTTAAATTATTTAATATTCTCTGTTATGATTATTAGATATCCTGGGATGAATTATATTGATAATTGGAAGTGTTGAATGCTACAGGTTGATTGAATATATCTGGGTACTGAGTTACCAAAAATATATAAATTGGATTTTTATAAAGAAAATAAAAGAATAGAATTTGTAAGTAAAACAATTATAGAGAATTTGAATAAATTTAAGAATAAAAGTGATTTTTAAAAATTCTAATAAATAAATTCCGGGTATGAAAAAGGGATTTTGAATAAACAGAGAAATAATGAATTTTAACTTAAATGATGTTATATCAAGGGAAAAAAGAAAAGAATTTATTTTAAAATTCAAGGTTTGAATTTATTTAAAAAGATAGAGAAGGAATTTGGGAAAATCTGAAAGTGGTAATTTCCGTTAAAAGATTTTAAAACATAATTAAGGAATAAAAATGTGAAGTCAATAGGTTTGGAAATAAATGAGTAAGTAAAGAACTTTATTTCAAAAATGGAGTAAATTGGAAATCAATTTGCAAATTAATTTAAGTGTTTAAAAATTGGAATTTTAAAAGGGAAATGGTACTGTGGAATTTATGACTAGGTTTATAAAAGCGAAGGATATATTAGTGGATATTTGGGAAGAATAAATTCACGGTGAGAATTTATTAAGGAATGGGTAAATTTGTTTAAAAATAAATGTGATTTTTTTTAAAGGACATGGAAGAAAAGCTTATTTCCCTGGATAGCCCAGTACGTTTTCAAAGTAAATTTTTAAATATAAGTTAAAGGCTTTAAAATTGTTTTAAAAAGTATGTTTTAGAAAATTTATCATTTCTAAATATTTAATTTCTAAAGTAAATATGTTTCAAACCTATTATCCAAATAATTATTTGAAGGTAACTTGATATGTTTTAAAGTAGAAATCTAGTTTTATATTTTATAAAGTAACCCCGTTTCAAATATTCCTGAAGAATATATTTTTAATAAAGTATTGAAGTAGTTTTCAATTTAAATGTTTTAAAGTATGATTTACAGTAAAGTGTTTTAAATCATTTTAAAAATCTAAAGTATTGTACTTGGTGTTTTCAATGGAAATAAATATTGGGAATTCATTCCATGAGAAAAGTGTGGTTTGAAAACTATTTTCAAAAGGGTTGAAAAGTGGAAATATATCTTGTAAAGATATTTTAAGATTTATAAATAATTTGGGAAATTATTTATTGATTGATTGTTGCTTTGTGAATGTTAATTAATAGTTAAATCACCGACTATCAATATTGGACAATGCGTTGATCGTTTCGAAGAGACCGGGATTAATTTCGTGAAAACCACTTCAATCTGGTTTGTACGTTTTTGTGAGGAAGACGAGTTCGGAGTCAAAGATGGAGCAGTGAAGTGCAAGGGCTAGTCGCTACTAATCCTGAGGGATTCCAATATGGATGTAGTAGGAGTAGTGGCTTCAGTTTCGTTCGAACCTGGGACGAACTTGTATGGGCGACTGCTTTCGGAGCATCGTCAGGTGGACGATGGGCATTCTAAGTGAAACATTCTAAAAGGTAACGCTTAGCCTCAAGCGTCATCAACCGAGAATGACTGAAAATCAGGGGTTATGCAGCAAGGCTAGGTGGGTAGCACACATTTCAGGGTGAGGTCATCCCTTTCTAGATGTCCCTTTTGTTTCGGCTTAGTGGTCTGGTTGCTGATCACAACCATGGGGTGATCTTACTCGGGATGATCTTGTAAGGGGTAGTCCCGGTCTTGTGTTGCAGGGGATTGGGAGTAATCCTTGATAAGGTGATCTAGGCCACGTATTGTGACAGGTGGCACCCCAGTGCCTAGTCATTAGTTGGAAATCCATTTTCCCTACGCGCCTTTTACGAGTTTTGTTTGTATTACCACTCTGTGGCTAGTAGCTGGAATTTAATAATGTAACAATTTCGGCTGTTTTCATAAGTATTTGTATATACACACTATTATAATAGCAGAGGATTTTAATAAAAAAATGTTTTAGCTATCGTAAGGTAAAAACCCGACATGTTATTTGTGGCATGGTCTTACGAGATGCTTTTGTTTTTGAAGGATTTTGAAAACTTTAATAATCAATTTGAGTGTGATTCTCAAGCTGGTATTCCAGTCTGACTCGGGTATTATTTAACTGTAATACTCGGGTCAAACCGAGTATTATAGAATACAGGAAAGGGTGCTGTGAAGCTCAAGAGACGAGCTGGATGGCGATACGTACTTTTATATTTGATTTAAATATTCCGCTGTGTATTTCAGATTGTGAGGACAGGTTATGATTACTTCCAGTTGTATATTATTGATGTTATTGAACGCTGATGATGTATTTTGGTGATATATGTATAAAATAGATATAGTTTTTTTGTGTAAAGATCTGTTATTATCTATTATATTTTAATCCGCTACGATAGTAAGATTTTGTTGTTGTTTTTTGTTTTTCTCTTCTTTTACCTCTTCTTCTTTAACCCAAATGGTTCGTATTTCTGTTTAACTTGAGTTGATTGATGCAGAATAGTGTTGACTCAAGGGGTACGGAACTGTGGGTTGTTTCATGTACTGTGATAGGCGAGGCCCATTAGCCCAATCATTGTATGAGATCCATTTGCCAATACGAGCCTTCATGGTTTTGTATGAGACCCAATTAATGTAACAATTTCTGCTATTTGAATAAGTATTTGTACTCAAACACTATTATAATATCACTGAATTTTCTATAAAATGTTTTGGCTATCTTAAGGGAAAAACCTATCGTGTTTATGTGTGACGCGCTCTTACGAGATACCTTGGTTTTTCAAAGGGTTTTGTGACGACCCAGGATTTTGGACATCCCGAGTTGTGAATATTAGTTTATAATATTCAATAATATTGTATTTTGATATACAATATTCTCATTAATAAATGATTTATGATTGTAAACAATTTTGTAAACTAGTGTAACTTGAATTTTCAAATCTATATCAAATTACAAATTTAATTTAATAGAATTCTTAAATGTATAAAGTAAAAAATTGTATATACTGTTTTAAATTAAATATATGTATTTTGTTTTAAAGATAAATATGTATATTTATTGTAAAGTTGAAATATAATAGGAAATTTAAATTTATTGAAAATCGAACATATTTACATATAGGATAATAAATTTATACGTAGTAAAATTTGATGGAAATTCTTAATGAAGCAAAAGTGATTTATAAACAATGTTGTTTATATAAAATAAAAAGAGTTTAAGTTGAAAACTTCTATAATGACAGGTTAAAAAGGAAATTTATAATATTTAACAGATAAGTTATAAATTGATGTGTATAATAATCACTTGAATAAATAGGAAACTATATACACATAAATGAACTTAGTTATTTGAAAGTAATATATTTTTATATAATAAATTAATAAAGAAGGAAATGAAATTGATTTATTTGGAAATAATTTTTTATTAATAAAAATTGAATATATGGTTACATAAATACATGAAGACGTAATATAATTTTAATCACTTTGTAGTTCTTGTTTAAAAGTAACATATGTATATAAGGTTATTATTAGAGATTGAGATTTAATTTATATCATAGATTTTATCTTTAACGAAGTTTCATTTGGTTTAAATCGTATGAAAGTATAAATGTTATTTTATTTCATTTTTTTTAAAGTAACACATATATATGTATAAGTATATTAACAAAGAAGATTATTTTAATTAATGTAAGCTTTGAAGTAGTTTTTTTTAAAAACCACTTTGTAGCTTTTGTTTTGTAATACAAGTATTGGAAAATTTATTAACTAGAGAATGTTTTATGAAGTATTATTTTCTATTCTTAAATTTAAAATGACAAGTTTCATTTCTAAAATTGTGTAAAATGCAAACATTCATTTTATAAGGCAATAAGCAACTATAGGCTATCCAGCATCATCAAAATAATATTTATTTCATTTTGTTTATATATATGTAGTGTTAATTTTTTCTTTGTTTCTCATCTCTATTTTAAAATGTATAAGTGCAATACTAATTTGTCAACATTAATTATAGGATGATTAATTTTATAATTGTACTTACATATACTTTAAAGTGTTTTATGGTTTATATTATAAATATGACAATAGGAAAAGATTTTAAGTCATTTACTGTTAAAACAATTGAACAGAACCTCGTTTAATGAAGATAAGCAATAGGTAGTAAAAAAAAGAAATTTTTAACAGTAAACACATACTAACATTTGGCACTTATAATCTAAAGAAAATCAAACATAATTATTTTAAGTTTCTTATCAATTTCTCTCAGCTCGGCAAATCTCACTTTAGCCTCCAAAGATCATTTCTGTCTAACATATGTTATTACAAAGTTTATATCTATATAGGTTCTAGATCAGTAACTAAAGAAAATATTTCTATTAACATTGCAAGCATCAGTAAATAAAATAAAAATAAAAAAGGAGAAGTAGAAATACTCTAGCACTCTATAATCAAGAAGTAAGAGCAATCTATGTTCTAACTCAAACCACCAAAAGAATTCAAAAGCAAGATATTCAAGTTTTCAGTTTAAAGATTTCAACTTCAACTTTTAAAACTTCTGGAACCAAGATGTGGAAGGTGAGAAACCTTTGTTTTAACCTGGAAATAAATTTGTTCTGTTATCTGTTAAAATGTGAAAATTCTGTTCTTACTAGTGTTCAAAATTCTTTATCTCATTATCTAGTTCATATTTGTGGATGCTATAAACAAGGAAAGTGTTTAATTTTGGGTATAGTTTATGTTAAAAATAGTTTTGAAGCAAATTTTGCTTTGTAGTTCGATAGGGTACTAATTTACAGTGAAAAACCAAATTTTAGTAAAAAATAAATATATTTAATTCTGGAATTTAAACATGTAGCCTCGATTTTTGTACGAAATTATGAATTTTAGAGGTTAAATTGTAACTTTTAGTAATATATATTTTGAGAAATTTGCAAATGAATGTTTTTCGTTCAAAAAATTATTGATGTCAAACTCGTCGACGAGAGATGATGCGGCTTGCTTTGGAAGAGGTGGGTGGTCGTAGGGGAGAGGATGACCGTGGCAGGATTTGGAAATTAGGTTTGGATTGGTTGTGCGAATTGATATTAGGGTTTAAAGTAGGGTAAGCCTTGGGTGAAGTCGTGAAGGTTTCATGACGTGATGGTGCAATAGGAGTTTAAGGGGATGGGTGGGAGGTAGCCGCATAGATGAGATTTCGTCGGAGATAGGCTGCATGCGAGGAAAAGGTCGATCGACACCGAGGAGGGTCGATTTGTGATGATAGGGTGGTCTCGTGATTTGAATTGGTGAACTGGAGATCGAATTGTCGATCGGGGGCGAATTTTGCACCGACGTGCGGCAAATCGGGTACTGGCGATGATGTGGAGGTGGAAGGAGGTGTCGCGGCAGTGAGATGGTCGAAGATTTGACCGTACACGTCCATGCGTATCAGCGCACTTTTTGTTCCAGGCGAGATGGGATGTTTGGTGGTACATCGATGCGATGGGGTGCGAGACGTATGGGCTCGGTGATGTTATTGATCGATTCACGGGTGTGTCGTTTTCATGAGTCGATGTTGTCGTTCGATTCGTGCGTGTATTTCTGGAACTAGAAGTAGAGAGGGTTGAAGAGCGAAGAAGATGGGAAGGCCATCTGGGTTTTTCCTTTGGATTTGGGCTTCGGCCCATTTGCTATGTGTTATATTAAAAAAATGGTTTTCGAGGTTGCTTTTGGTTTGGGCTCTAGCCCATTAGTCTAGGTTTATTTTAAAAAAAAACTGGATTTAAATAAGTAAAAGATAATGGTTATAATGTAAAGGTAAATTATAATGAATTATTTTCCCAAAACCTGTAATGAACAAGTGATCATAGTTTATGTGTTGAATCAATCCTCTTTTTGTTTGAATATTATTCAAGTCATAATATAGATATGAAAAAGAAATTGTTTTACTCTAAGACTATTTAGTTAAGGTCTTTTAAATAAATGGTTTTATTTTAAATTAGTCAAGCTTTTAAAAATAATTCATTATTAATCCTTAAGTTTATAAATTGAAGTATAATTCAGACGATTAAGGAAAAACAAATTGTTTATTTCTTTTGAATTTATACAAATTCTCAAGTGATTTTATAATAATTATTTAATTTCATATATGGTAATGGGTTATAAAGGAGATGGTTCGTATAGACAAATGGTATGCCGTCGTATGGCCAGTTGTGAAGTTAAATAGGAAATTTATAGCTTGTGCAGAAATAATTTAATTACCAAATTAGAAATGAATGCCATTAAATAATTTTATACGGCCAAACTGTTGAAATGTTCCCTCCTGAATTAGATGTGTTTATTTTAGATTATTTCAACTATTTTACATCTGGACAGCGGAAACAGACACCATTCCGCTGAATAGTAAATTTAACTTCCGTGGATAGTATAAGCCATCTATCTGATATTATCTATGTAATTGTTACAAGTAATGAAAATCTATGATCTGTTATTCATGCATATATCTGTTACGTTCTTATTAATTATATTTGAGAATATAATGTGAATCGATCTATGGAAGCTGATTGATTTGAATATCTATGTGATTGTGAATTGTGTATTGTGAATTAATAAGTACCATTGAAACTGATAAGCCTTATTTTATTGGATTGATTTTGAAACTAGTTTTGCTTTAAAAATAGATATTATTTTAGAAATGATTTAAAGGAATTGAGAAAAACTTTGGAAATATCAAAAGTAGTTATTTATTATTATTTTTGGAAATCATTTAAGGTATAATTTTTATAAGTATTGTTTAAATTGTTTCAAGTATTAAACTATTTTGTAATGATACTTTAAAGGATATTTTTTATTAAATTTGTATTTAAGTGTATTTTCTTTAATATAAATTTATTTAATATAAATGTTGATTTAAATAATATTTTATAATAACTTTTATAAAGAGTATTATTTAATAAATTTGGAAATAATATTTGGAAATTTCATAAGTATGATTTGGAAAGAAATAGTTTTATCTATCAAATGAAATAAGCTTTCTTAGTAAATTTTCATCCATTTGGATTGTAAATGTGAACAAGGCTTGAAGGTTGCAATGGGAAATAACTTGGTTGAATTGATTGATTGTTTTGATAGTTAAATAACCGACTATCAAATTTGGACAAAAAACATAAATTTGGAAATTCTAGAGGAAACTCGAGAATTATATGGTACGGTTACCGATCGAGATGCTATACCGTACGTATAAACTCGTTTATTCTCTAGGATGAATTATAAGGAGATCCGTACACTAACGGATAGGAGGTGAACTCCGATCATGTATTTCGTCGGCGTATTTCCTAAAGAACCGGGGTTGAGTTTACCGAGAAATAGCGAACGTTATTTCAAAGAATCTGGGATCAGATTTGTAATCTGAAAACCACTTCGATCCAACGAGAACGTTTTCGTGATGAAGACCGAAGATTGGATTTGAAGATGGAGGAGTGAAGTGCAAGGGCTACTCGCTACTAATCTTGAGGTTGATTCCAAAATGAATGTAGTAGGAAAAGTGCCTTTGGTTCCGTTCGAACCCGGAACGGACTTATATGGATGAATGCTTTCAGAACATCGTCAGGTGGACGATGAGCATTCTAAGTGATATGTTCTAAAATGGTAAAGCTTAGCCTCGAGCCTCAAAAACCGAAAATGACAGTCAGGGGTTATGCAGCAAGGCTAAGTAGGTAGCACCCAAGTAGGGTGAGGTCAACCCTCTCTAGAAGTCCTTGTTTATCACGGTTATGTGGGTGGCTGCTGATCCCAACCGTAGGGTGATCTTGCTCGGGCTATCCAATAAGGTGTAGTCCGGTCTTGTGATGCAGGAGATCGAGTGGGATCCTCGGTACGATGATCTAGGCCACATACTGTGATAGGTGGTACCTCGGTGCCTAGTCATTCGTTGGAAATCCATTCTTCTTACGTGCCTTTTATGGTTTTGATTGTATAACCCACTTTGTGGCTGGTATGCTGGAATTTAATCATGTAACAATTTCAACTATTTTGAATTAGTATTTGTATATAGACCCTATTATAATATCAGAGGATTTTATAAGAAATATTTTGGCTATCTAAGGTAAAAACCCGACATGTTTATTTGTGGCGTGGTCTTACGAGATGCTTTTGATTTTCAAAGGATTTTTAGACTTTAAGAATCAAGTTAAGTGTGTTTCTCACACTGGTATACCAGACTAACCTAGGCTTGGTATTTTTCCTATATGCTCGGGTCAGACCGAGCATATTTCTAGGTTAGCTGGGAGAGTAGAATATTTAGGAGAACGAGCTGGATCAGGAGACGTATTCTCGTAGATGCTTACATTCAGTCTTTTTTTGGCCGTGTGGTCATTGTTGTAAGGACAGGATTGATATAATTGTCTGAGTTGTGTGATTGTAATTCTAATTTAAAGTCTTCATATGTTATTAAAGAAACAGATTTGGTTTTGTGTAAAGATTTGTTTATATTATAATTTATTTGTTCCGCTGTGAGATTCTGATTAGTTCTCATTTCTTCTATCTTCTTTCTATTTCTAGCTTCTTCCTTTCTTTCACTATCTTTCTTTCTGTATGATTTAGCTGAAAAGTGTGGTTTAAAGTTGGCTCAAATCGGTACGGAAAAAAGGGGTCGTGACATTGTGCTATCAGAGCCTAGGTTGACTGAATACCTAGGTTCGAGTAGGTTGCTCATTAGGAATAGAGTCTCTACCAACCTGTTGAGTTTGAGTTTATACACATACACACACACGAGAGCGCACATTTGTTAATTGTATGAAAATGATTTTATATATTGTGTTAATTGATCGGTTAAGTGGAATATGGATTCTGGTCAATACGAGCAGCAACATTATTGATTGGGATCTCTAAACACTTGAACCAGGCCAACAGAGACAATATTGTTTAAAAGGGTAGATGAAATAATTTTACCCAAAATATATTTTCTATATAAAAAGAATAATTTTTAAATATATATGGCATTTAAAATGATTGGCTAAGATGATAATGATTTATCATCTGGGTTCTGAGTGGTCTTTGCCATTAACCTTAAGTATATTCATTTATTGCCCTTTTGACTTGAGTATACCCTTAGGAATTGAACCCTTTAGAATTTGAATCTTTTGAAAATGGATTTTATTGAGTTTACTTACTAGAGAAATTTGGAAAACTCTTAAACTGATATTTGAAAAGCTTTTAAACTAGTATTTTTGGAAAATTTTCCATCCTTTAAAGACAATTTTAGAATTATGGACTTCTAAAACAAAGGGATGTTTGACATTTTAAAAACCTTATAACAATTTATTTGTTATATATATATAAAGATTTATAAATTGAAGAAATAATTTGTTTATAAAACTTACTATATATATGTGTGTGTGTGTGTATTTTCTCTACTATAATTACTTTTCAAAAATATACTTAAATTATTTTGAAAGGATGATTTTATAAAATCTTGGATAGTAGGAATTTCAGAAGGTGAAATAAATTTTGAAATGTAAACCTTGATGTACTCCTTAGCCTATAGAATTCTAAACCTTAGGATCTCATCTTTGGGTTTTGGTTTTGATTATAGAGAACCCGTATCATCCATCATGGTGGAGCTTTGGCCAGAGCTAGAAGAGATGGTGATGTTGACCAAGTCAGAAGGATCAGGGCGGATCTTAATGAGCCGTCCTTATATGTTGAAGAGCCAGAAGTACCAATAGAGCCGGTTGAGCAACCTCAGCCTCGGCCCCAGCCTCAGCCTCATCAAGAAGATCCAATGGAGGATTTCGACAGTGAAGAGGAATTCGAAGTCGAAGAGGAAGAAGAGGAGTTTGAAGACGAAGAGGAGTTTGAAGACGAAGAGGAATTCGAAGTGGAGGAGGATTCTGAATCTGAAAATGACGACGCGGTCATTTGGAATTTAGGTGAAGCTGTTGAGGAGCCAGCTGTTGGTCTAGGTTTCATTCCTAGAGTGCCTAATCCAGAGGATGTTTGGGTTCCTGATAGTGATAGGAGGCAAGGAAGTTGTTGGGGCCCGAAAGGGAGGACTCTGATTGCGGGAGTCTGTAATAGGTGTTGGGATGTTTTCTCTAGGAAGTGTATATATTTTTGTATGTGTTTTGACCCATGGAAGTCATGGATGTTTAGTGTTTGGTAGGGTGATATATGTCTCTCTACACACACACACACACACACACATATATGGTTGAATGGATGGTGATAACATCTGTAGGAATATTTTGGCTGGTACTTAAGGAAATGTATATTTTGATATACGGTGTGAATCTCTATGTTTTGCTGGTGTAGTTGGATTGTTATTGATTTATTATAACTTGTGTGTGGATAATTCATAAACTAGCTATGGAATTTCGAGGATGAAATTCTTTATAAAGGGGAAGGGATGTAACGACCCTGGATTTTGGACATCCCAAGTTGTGAATATTAGTTTATAATATTCAATAATATTGTATTTTAATATACAATATTACCATTAATAAATGATTTATGATTGTAAACAATTTTATAAATTAGTGTAACTTGAATTTTCAAATCTATATCAAATTACAAATTTAATTTAATAGAATTTCTTAAATGTATATTTTTTTAAAGCAAAAAAAAATGTATATACTGCTTTAAATTAAATATATGTATTTTGTTTTAAAGATTAATATGTATATTTATTCTAAAGTTGAAATATAATAGGAAATTTAAATTTATTGAAAATCGAATATATTTACATATAGGATAATAAATTTATATGTAATAAAATTTGATGGAAGTTATTAATGAAGCAAAAGTGATATTTTTGGTTTTGGCATATATATAAACAATGTTGTTTATATAAAATAAAAAGAGTTTTAGTTGAAAACTTCTATAATGGCAGGTTAAAAAGGAAATTTATAATATTTAATAGATAAAAATGTTATAAATTGATGTGTATAATAATCACCTGAATAAATTGGAAACTATATACACATAAATGAACTTAGTTATTTTAAAGTAATATATTTTTATATTATAAATTAATAAAAAAGGAAATGAAATTGATTTATTTGGAAATAATTTTATTTATTATTAATAAAAAATTTATATATGGTTACATAAATACATGAAGACTTAATATAATTTGAATCACTTTGTAGTTCTTATTTAAAAGTAACATATGTATATAAGGTTATTAGTATGGAGATTGAGATTTAATTTATATTATAGATTTTATCTTTAATGAAGTTTCATTTGGTTTAAATTGTATGGAAGTATAAATGTTATTTTATTTCATTTTGTTTAAAATAACACACACACACACATATACATATATGTATAAGTATATTAACAAAGAAGATTATTTTAATTAATGTAAGCTTTGAAGTCCTTTTTTTTAAAAAACCACTTTGTAGCTTTTGTTTTGTAATACAAGTATTGGAAAATTTATTAACTAGAGAATGTTTTATGAAGTATTATTTTCTATTCTTAAATTTAAAATGACAAGTTTCATTTCTAAAATTGTGTAAAATGCAAAAATTCATTTTATAAGGCAATAAGCAACTATGGGCTATACAACATCATCAAAATAATATTTATTTCATTTTGTTTATATATAGGTAGTTAATCTTTTTATTTGTTTCTCACCTTTATTTTAAAATGTGTAAGTGCAATAATACTTTGTCAACATTAATTATGGGATGATTGATTTTATAATTGCACTTACATATACTTTAAAGTGTTTTATGGTTTATGTCATAAATATGATAATAGGAAAAGATTTTAAGTCATTTACTGTTAAAACAATTAAACAAAACCTAGTTTAACGAAGATAAGAAATGGGTAGTAAAAAAAAGAAATTTTTAACAGTAAACACATACTAACATTTGGCACTTATAATATGAAGAAAATCAAACATAATTATTTTAAGTTTCTTATCAATTTCTCTCAGCTCAGCAAATCTCGCTTCAGCCTCCAAAGATCATTTCTGTCTAACATATGATATTGCAAAGTTTATATCTATATAGGTTCTAGATCAGTAACTAAAAAAAATATTTCTATCAACGGTGGAAGCATCAGTAAATAAAATAAAATAAAAAGGAGAAGTAGCAGTACTCTGGTACTTTATAATCAAGAAGATAGAGCAATCTTTTTTCTAACTCAAACCACTAGAAGAATTCAAAAGCATGATATTCAAGTTTTCAGTTTAAAGATTTCAACTTCAACTTTTAAAACATCTGGAACCAAGATATGGAAGGTGAGAAACCTTTATTTATCCTGGAAATAAATTTGTTCGGTTATCTGTTAAATTGTGAAAATTCTGTGAAGTGGCACGTACTGTGATCTTTTAAAATGTGAAAATTCTGGAACCCAAATGTTGTTATGTTATCTAGGCCACCTACTGTGATAGGTCGTACCCCAATGCCTGGTCATTCATTGGAA
This sequence comes from Allium cepa, assembly GCA_030765085.1. NCBI lineage: Eukaryota > Viridiplantae > Streptophyta > Magnoliopsida > Asparagales > Amaryllidaceae > Allium > Allium cepa. The sequence continues at coordinate 379,129,123 of CM060931.1, forward strand.
ATTCATTCTTCCTACGTGCCTTTTACGGTTTTGATTGTATAACCACTTTGTGGCTAGTATGCTGGAATTTAATCATATAACAATTTCAGCTGTTTTGAATAAGTATTTATATATAGACCCTATTATAGTATCAAAGGATTTTATAAGAAATATTTTGTCTATCGTAAGGTAAAAACCCAACATGTTTATTTGTGGCATGGCCTTACGAGATGCTTTTGATCTCAAAGGATTTTTAAACTTTAAGAATCAAGTTGAGCGTGTTTCTCACGCTGGTGTACTAGACTGACTTGAGCTTGGTGTTTTTCCTATATGCTCGGGTCAGACCGAGCATATTTCCAGTTAGTTGGGAGCATGGAAGCTTCAGGAGAAGGAGCTGGATCAGGTGACGTATTCTCGCAGATGCTTACATTCAGTCTGTTTTTGGTCTTCTGGTTATTATTGTAAAGAAAGGATTGATATAACTATCTGAGGTGTGTGATTGTAACTCTGATTTAAAGTCTGTATATGTTATTAAGGCAACAAATTTGGTTTTATGTATAGATTTGTTTATATTATAATTTATTCGTTCCGCTGTGAGATTCTGATTTGTTCTCTTTTCTTCTATGTTGTTCCTATTTCTACCTTCTTTCTTTCTTTCACTATCCATCTTCCCGTATGATTTAGCTAACAAGTGTGGTTTAAAGTCGGCTCAAATCGGTACGGAAAAAATGGGTTGTTACAGGTTGTCTAATAATTCAAATTGAATGTGTTTTGTCTCGATGGCTTTTCAGACTAATTTGGGTGGTATTTTATTATAATGCTTCATTCAGACCGAGTATTATATATTTAGGCTAGAACGCTATGGAGCTCAGGAGACGAGCTAGAGGAGTTCAGACCTATATCACGTAATTGGATATTTCCACTGTGTGAGTTGTGTATATCAGGACAAGTTATTATAACTGTCAAGATTGATGTACTGATTGTTGTACTCTGATGATTGTAAGTATTAAATAGTTACAGATTCTTTTATATAAAAATCTGTTATTATATATTATATTTTGTTCCATTGCGTTTGTGAGATTCTTTGTTGTTGTTTATATTTTCTTCCACCTTTTTCTTCTTCACATCTAATGAACTGGTATTTCTGGCACTCAATTGCTCGGCATTCTACATAGTGGATGTAATATATCGATTTACGAGGGTCGAAAATCCCGGTTTGTTACAACCAATCAATTCCAAATCACATCATAAATTCAATTTAACCAACATAAGATAATTTAGTAGTTGTAAGTGGGTTAAAACACCCAACGTTGATTTTAGTCCATAAATATCCAAACAGAAGCGCAAAAACTCGATAGTCTCCAAATTTAACTAAATCAATTTCATGTTGTCTGGAATTAGAATTTGAATTAAATAGAAAAAATCGTGCGTGAATCAAAGTTTATATGCAAAAGATATTCATGTTATAAGAAATATTATAAAAATAAAAAATAGTACGCATTAAAAAAATAAAAAAATAATACTTATGTTTTTCTTAAGATGAAGCTCGAGGAAAAGATTGAAGAACAACTAAAATGAGGATGGGACGTGTATGAAAAATGAAAAAAATTATCATGTTTCATAAAAGAAAGCTTTTGGATTTGCAAGAATAAGAGCTTTTGAATATGAGTTGTCAGGAGAAGCAAAACACAAATAAAGAAATAAGCTGCAAGTTATTTATAATTAGGAAATGAAGGTGGATGGACAAAAAATGTCACATTTTATTTTGAAACTCTAGGCATTAATAATGTATAAGGAAATGTACGTAGGAATGGAAAAGTTGCATACCAAAGGGAAGTAAAAAAATTTGTATGTTAAAATGAGGTGGCAAGAATTAAATGCAACCTAAAAGTCTAGGCTCAGGTATTAAATAGAAGGAGAAATGAACGTATCAAATACTAGTAATATGGTAACTATTTTAAAACGTTCATGCAATAGTTCATAAAAAGAAATGAAGGGACCATGTACATCGCATAACGTTCAATTTTTCTGTAACGTAACCAAATTAACTTCATTGACTCAAATAATATTCGAATTCGCATGGATTTAGTTTTTATCTATGCATAATAAAAAATTTATTCTTACCTTAAAAATGAAAACGTTCAATTTGATTTTCCTAAAATAATTTTTTCCATTAAAACACCATTTTTGTTTAACACAAAATGTGCGTTTTATAACAATCAGCATTTTTCGATAATTGAATTAGTGAATTAAATAAGATTTTGTAATTTAATATTGGAGGAAATTAAAATCTGTGGTTTATTAATAAGAAATGACTAGAATGTTGTGTTAAAAATGTTAATTCAAGACAATTGATAACTACGGTAAAGTATGTCCAATTAATTAGAAGGATCGTAAAGTAAAAAATTAGTTATAGATTGTACATAAATAAATAAGGCTTAATAATGTCCAAAATAAGTAAATAAATTAAATTTTATATTGATTGGTGAAATAATATGTAATAAATTATAATTTCATAAAAGTAGTGTTGTGATAGTAGTTATAATATTTGTCTGTAGATAACAAACTTATAATTGTGATTAAATGAAGTAAAGATAACGATTGTCATTTGTTACAAATTTACTTAATCTTTTGAATTAAATTTGAAATCAATTGATATTGAATGTAATTAATTATTACATTATCATGAGTTAAGATGATAACTGTAAATGCAAATTTAATAAAATAAATAGAAATGTTAATTACATTCATAAGGCAATAATTTATTTATTGAAAAGACTGGAACTAAGATAAACTAATTATTGAGACTTTAATTATAATTTGTATGAATTGACAAATTTTGATATAATTGAAATATCGCAACTAATATGGTAAAAGATTAAATTTGAGAATATTAATGTAATAAAGTGTAAACTTAGGTTAAATATATACATAAGGTAATGATTGGCTGAATAAAAAGATTGAAACCAAATTAAATCAATTTATTGGAACTAATTATATTAGTTGGATTTAATTACAGTTGAAACTGAACACTGTAATTTATGTAATATTCAATGCTGAATCGATATATAAATATGTTTAAAATTATTGTAAATGACTAAGTAATCAAAAATGATGCAAATTATTAGTTATAAAATTTGAAATAAAAATAGTTATAAATTAATTTAATAGTAATTTATTTAATTAACATGAAAATAGTCATTTTGGCCAATCTCTTAGATTTTGAAAAAACAAGTTTCATTGGATATGTAAAGGTGAATTATTATAGGATTTTAAGTTTCGTAGCGATCAGACTTGTCGTTTGATCGTAGGACTCGAAACGCGTAGAGATTAATTTAATTAGAACCAATTTGAAATAAGCTTTTTTTAAAGCCAACTTCTTCACATGATGGAATTAGGACTTGAAACCTGTTACATTGAGTTTAAAATATCAAAAACATCTATTTTGATATATGGGATGACCCACTTTCATTTCCGAAGCGAAACAGACTTTTTGATCGCTATTCGTCGTCTGTATAGACTCGATATGTGTTTATTTCTTATCGGGCTTTGTTAATATAAATAATCTTGTTATCCTAAACCCTAGCAGTCATTTTTATTATATCTGTACATACAATTTCTTCTAGCCATCTCCTTCTTCTAATGGCAGAAACAAACTCCAAATACAAACCCTAACTGCAATTTCAAAATTAACCTCCTTGAAACCCTATCATATTATATACCAATTCGAAGCAATCGACGAGCACAAGCTAGATCTGCAGTTTCTTTTTCAATTTGGGTCTCTTTATGTCCAAAATTTAAGGGATTAATCTCGGCCCTTCATCGTGTTTTGATCAACGTCATCGGATTGTGGATGTGAGGATATGGGTCATCGAGAGTGGCGAAGGTATCGCATCTGTGTGGTTCATTGTTGAAGATGATGGTTGGATCGAGGGAATAATTTAAATAAGGTTCGAGATGGAGGTGGTGGCTGGTGATTTAGGGGTGATTGCGACTTGGTCTGAGGTGCAACGGGTGGTCATCTGGGCTTAGGGGGTCGACGGCGATGATCCTGGGTGGTCGCGACTGGCCTATGGCGGTGGCATGCAGCGTTGAAATGGTGGCGGCATGAGGAGTTGTGTGACTTGTAGGTTTTTCTCAAGGACGAATAGGTGACGTGTAGTATGTCTTAATATTTTATATTTATTTCATAATTTAAATCACACTCGTTCTAATTATCATAACTTTTACGTACGAGGTCGGATTTTTAAAATTATTAAATCTAGTTTAGAGTATTTTAACTGTTTTCAACTATTTTTAAAATTATTGAACCTATTTATGACTATCTAAATTATTTTCTAAAAGTCCAAACTATGTAAAGTTGAAGTATTTATATTTAAATCCTTGATGACGATACAACGTAAGTTGGGATTTGAAATTGATACCTTTTGGGAAATGACATATTTGAGTAAATACGATGATTTGGGATCGAGGATTTAATTAACCTATCTTATCGACAATCTCAAAAGTGAATATAATTTCAAAAGTGAGTATGATTTTAAAAAAGAATAGGATTATGAAAGTGAATATGATTTTGAAAGTGAATATGATTTCGGAAGTGAAATGGTTTTGGGAATATAATATTTTGATATCAATTATGAATTGGTTTTGGAAATGTAAAGGAACTGTCCAGTGTGAAATAATCATTTAGTTGTTAAAGAGACCAGGATCGGATATTGTCACACCCACTTCCAATACCGAAAACCACTTTAACAACTGTGTACGTGGTGGAGATTCCAAAAATAAAGTTTAGGATGGTTTGGCAAACGATTCTGTATGAGGTATTTACATGACCCTAACTCCTGCGAGTCAGCTTAGACGTGAATAAATGGGAGCCATGCTGGGTGTGAGATCATTCCTCCTATCGGACATGCTTCTTCGATACCACATTATGAATTTGTGATGATTTGGTGGCCACCCCTTGATTTTGATTATGGGAGTGTGTTCTGAGGTAGGTGGTAGTAGCTGCTATGCTTTACCACCAGTCCGGATTCACAATTGGTAGAATCTGACCCTGGCATTGCCTCGAGTGCCATATTCACATGTCCTATCGTGCCTTCTACGAGTTTGGTTTGTACCATGCCTATGGAGTGCCCTCTGGGTAAACCTCACGGACGAGCATACGGTACTGTATAGACTATGGAAATATATAAATGTGTTAAGGGGGATATGGGTAACGCCTTCTATTTTAGTACTATACTTTACTGTAGACACTGTTATAATAGCATATTGTACTATGTATGTAGATTTTTTAACGGTTCCTTAGGGGATGGAAATCCCGAACATCTCTTAAGTTATTACACTCACGTTAGACATTGGATAGAAGATGTCACACCAAGTAAACATCTTTGATGCCATTACACTCATATTTATTTACTGTTGATTTTACTTACATAAGATCTTATAGTTCCGAATAGAGTGTTTGGACTTTTTAATTCACTCGGGTCAATTTGAGCTTTGCAGTGTATCGAAGACCGCTTTGGCGAAGGAAGATAGAGATTTGTAAAGTTGCATTATTTATTTTGTTTATTTTGCCGCATCATGTTGTTTCGTTGCATTATTTATTTATCACTATTGTATGTACTTTGATTATATAGTGTAAATGTGTAATCAAATGTTATTTTTAAAATAGCTTCATGAGTTGTTTATTTGATTGTTATATTTTTTTCATTCTGCTGTGAGATTCTGTGTTTGTTTTTCTTTCTTTCTTAGTTTCATTATTTACCCCATAATAATCTGCCCTTTTGAATGGTTTGAGTCTGACTTATGTGGTTGTGTGGTTTATCATCGATTTAAATCATCCAAAAAGGCAGGTTGTTACATTTGGTTTCAGAGCATTGGTTTAGCGATAACATTTGCTTTGTGGGGTCTGACTCATAAGATTGGGTAGTAATACCCTAGAATGAGTCGTTGAGTGTATATATATGAGTGAGCGTATTTGTTAGTGTATAAAAGGTTTTTGAATTGCGTTAATTTGTTCCATTGAGTATTTATAAATTTTGGTCGGTATATGGGATGTTATGCACAAATAGGGATTTCTAAACACTAAATGGGGCAGACCGACACAATATTGTTTTGAAATATTGGTGATTGAAAGAATTTTATCTAATATTATATTTTGTATATAAAAGATTAATTCTATAAATAATATGATTAGATGTGATATAATTTTTTGTTAGGAAGTGGAATTTATAAATCTTGGTTATAAAATAGAATTTACAAATAAAGTAAACATAAATTGAAAATTTGAGAAATGAAGTTCTGGGATTTTTGAAAATTTCGTTCAAAAGATTTTGGAATAAAATATTAGTAGTATTTTGAAGTATTTTCAGATATAAATATTTCAATATGATTTGAAAGAAATGTTTAAAAGAATTTTGAAAGGAAATAAGTTATGTACTCCCATCTATGTCATTGGAAAATAATTTTGGCGATTAGCGCACGCATCATCGACGTTCATTTTCGAGTTTAAGTGGAAAGACTGCTTTAATAATTTTACTGCACATCCGTTTTGATAAACAAATCTTAATTTTAATTCTAAAGTTTGATTTGATATATATATATATATATATATATTAGTTATGAGTATATATATTTATATATTATTTTAAATTACTGAAATGTAACCCGGTTATTTAGTTCTTAAGTTTCAATAAATTAGAAATTGAAATTATTGTAATGAATGGATTCTTGACTATATTATTAATTGGAAACTTCTAAAATGAAATAAGGAATTTGATGTTAAAATGATTAATAAAATAGATAAGAAATTGGAATTTGTAACTTATCAATTAAAGAATAGTGAAATTTTAGAAGATGAAATTATTAAACATTTTGTTTACTAAAGTGAATAAGTAACTTGTGTAACTTTCATTTGCTTTCTTAAGAACATATATATACAACTTACCAAAATATTAAAAATTGAAATGTTAAATAATGATATGTAATCGAATATTGTACAAGTAAAACTTAAGTAATGAAAGTGTTCAATGGAATGTCTTCTAGATATGAATTCCTTTGTTATAAATTGTTATAAACCTAAGTTAATGATTTGAATGTTTACAAATTAAATGTAATAGAAAAGATGAATATTATAAGTAAATAATTATAAACTTAAGTTAACGTAGAAGCCATTCATAATTAAAGTGAGTATTATATTAATTGAATGATTATAACCTCAGAAGTGATGAAATGACTTAGAAATAAATTTAATATTCAATAATACCGTATATGAAACAAATGAATGTGGAAAAAATAACCTATTAATGGTGAATTAAATTATAAAGAAGCTTTCATAATAATAGATAATCTAATAATTGAAATGGAAATAACTTATGTAAGCAGTGAATGTAAAGTAATGGAAAGAGGAAAGTCATTGTATGAATAAATGGGAAATCAATTTTGTAAGTGATAAAAGTAAATTAAAGAAAATAATCATTGTACGAATGAAAAATTATGAACAACAAATGATGTGAAATGAAGTTAATAAGAATAAACTTGAATAATACTTGAAACCGTTGTTTGTTTTGGCTCATATGATGTTTGGAAAAGGATACTTCTAACTGTATAAAGATGTATGAATAATCTATTAAGTTTTATCTAAGACTGTTGAGTGCATGGTATACTTAGTAGTTTATTTATTATTTTATACGATTAAAAAAAATTGAATCCAAATAAACCATTTTTTTGGATGCTATGGACGTAGGATTAACTATATTGATTTCATGTGATGGTTGTATGTTTTATTTGCAAAATGATTATTACTATGTTGTGATTTTTTTGTTGTTATCAGTTGAAACAACTTGCATAATTCTCTTTTATATAATAATTAACCTTTTTGGATTATATAAGTGAAATACAGGTTATGGAAGCAATTGTCACTACTTTTGGTTTCATAAATAAGCATTGTTTGTACGACAAATAGGTACGTTCTCAGATTACGGTTTTCTAAAGTGATATTATATTTTTTCCCGTGGTTTGGGAAACATTATTTTGAAATATGATATATATGTGTTTATTATCGATATTATTATTTCTCCCAGACCTCTCCGTACAAAGGAGAATCTGCCGAAATTTAAACTATTTTAGAGTATCTTAACTATTTTAAACTATTTTAAACCATTTTTAAAATTATTAAAACTATTTATGACTATCTAAATTATTTTCTAAAATTATAAACTGTGTAAAGTTGAAGTATTTGTATTTAAATCTTCAATGATGATACAGCCTAAGTTGGGATTTGAAATTGATATCTTTTGTGCAATGACATATTTGAGTAAATATGATGATTTTGGACCGAGGATTTAATTAACCTATCATATCGATAATCTCAAAAGTGAATATAATTTCAAAAGTGAATATGATTTTGAAAATGAGTATGATTATGATTTTGAAAGTGAATATGATTTCGGAAGTGATATGGTTTTGAGAATATGATATTTTGATATCAATTATGAATTAGTTTTTGAAATGTAAAGGAACTATTCGTGTGAAATAATCATTTGGTCGTTAAAGAGACCGTGATCGGATATCGTCACGCCCTTTGCCAATACCTAAAACCACTTTAATAATTGTGTATGTGGTGTAGATTCCAAAAATGAAGTAGGATGGCTTGGAAAGCGCTTCTATTTGAGATATTTACGTGACCCTAACTCCGGTGAGTCAGCTTAGATGTGAATAAACAGGAGCCATGCTAGGCCAAGTGAGATCCTTCATTCTATCAAACATGCTTCTTCAATACCATATTATGACTTTGTGATGATTTTTTAGCCACTCCTTAATTTTGATTATGGGATTGTGTTCCAAGTTGGGCGGTAGTAGCTGCTATGCTTAATCACCAGTTCGGATCTGCAATTGGTAGAATCCGACCCGAGAATTGCCTCAAGTGCCGTGTTCACATGTCCTATCGCACCTTCTATGAGTTTGGTTTGTACCATACCCATGGAGTGCCCTCTGGGTAAACCTCACGGAGGAGCATATGGTGCTGTATAGACTATGGAAATATATAAATGTGTTAAGGGGGATATAGGTAACACCTTCTATTTTAGAACTATACTTTACTGCAGACACTATTATAATTGTGTATTGTACTATGTATGTAGATTGTTTAAGGAATCCTTTGGAGATGGAAATCCCGAGCATCTCTTAAGTTATTGCACTCATGTTTGACATTGGATAGAAGATGTCAAACCCTGTAAACGTCTCTAATGCCGTTACACTCATATTTAGTTACTTTTGATTTTACTTAAATAAGATCTTATAGTTCCGACTGGAATGTTTTGGCTTTTCAATTCGCTCGGGTCAGTCTGAGCTTTTCAGTGTATTGAACGCCGCTTTGGCGAACGAAGACAGAGATCTATATACTTGTATTATTTATTTCATTTATTCCGCTGCATCATGTTGTTCCGCTGCATTATTTATTTATTACTATTGTATGTACTCTGATTATGTAGTGTAAATGTGTAATCAAATGTTATTTGTAAAATAGCTTCATGTACTATTTATTTGGTTATTATATTCTTGTCATTCTGCTGTGAGATTCTACGTTTGTTTTTCTTTCTTTCTCTGTTTCATTATTTACCGCATAATAATTTGCCCTTTTGAATGGTTTGAGTCTGACTTGTATGGTTGTGTGGTTTATCGTCGATTTAAACCGTCCAAAAAGATGGGTTGTTACATTTGGTATCAGAGCATTGGTTTAGCGATAACATTTTCTTTATGGGGTCCGACTCATATAAGATAGGGTAGTAATATCCTAGAATGAGTCGTTGAGTGTATATATAAGAGTGAGCGTATTTGTTAGTGTTATAAAAGGTTTTTGAATTACATTAATTTGTTCTATTTAGTATTTATAAATTTTAGCTGGTATATGGGACGCTATGCACCGATAGGGATTTCTAAACACTAAATAGGACTGATCGATACAATACTATTTTGAAATGTAGATAAATGAAATAATTTTATCTAATATTATGTTTTGTATATAAAAGAATAATTTTATAAATAATATGATTAGATGTGATATAATTGTTTGTGAGGAAGTAGAATTTATAAATCTTGGTTGTAAAATAGAATTTACAAATAAAGTAAATATAAATTGAAAATTTGAGAAACGAAGTTCCCGGATTTTTGGAAACTTTTTTAAAAAGATTTTGGAATATAATATTAGTACTATTTTGAAGTATTTTTAGACATAAATATTGCAATATGATTTGAAAGAAATGTTTAAAACAATTTTGGAAGGAAATTAGTTCTGAACTCCTATCAATGTGGTTGGAAAATAATTTTGGTGATGAGTGCACGCATCATCGACGTTGTAACATCCCGCCTTTTATACTTTTTAAACCGACGATAAACCACACACGTCAGACTCAAACCACACAAAAGGAAGAATTTTTATTGGGGTGAATAGGAAAATGCAGAGAAAGAAAAAAACAAATAGAAATTTGCAGTTGAACCACAAAATATAATAATCAAATAAACGGTTCATGAAGTTGTTTACAAAACCTTTGATTATACTTATACAACACAGAATCAGAGTTACACATACAAAACAATAATAAATAACAGTGCAGCGGAACAATATGATGCAGTGGAACCATATAGTAAATAATAGTAATAAAATCGTCTTCGTCCCCCAAAAATAAGATCTTCAAACCTTGAAATGCTCAGAAGACAAAACATTCGAGTCAGAACTAAAAGATCTTATGTAAGTTAAGTCAATGGTATATAATATGAGTGGAACGGTGTCAGAAATGTTTACGGGATTTGACATCTCCTATCTAGTGTCTAATGTGAGTGCAGTAAATTAAGAGATGCTTGGGATTCATATGTCCTAAGGATCCGTTAAACTATCTACTAGGTAGTAATATACGCTATTATAATAATGTTGATTAGTAAAATAAACTTACTTTTAAATAGCATTAAGGGGTTACCCATATAGCCCTTAACATTTAATAGTCCCAGTAGTTCATCCAGTATCATTGTCCCTCCTGATAAGGAAGCCACCAGAGGATACTCCATGGTCTACGGGAGAAAACCAAACTCATACAAGGCGTGCTAGGGTAAGTGACACGACACAACTAGGCAATGCCAGGGTAGATATACTAATTACGCTTCCAGGCCGGTGGTAATGCGTAGATCACAGCTATTGCCCACCCCGAGCCACACTCTCAAAAATCAAAGGTGCACACCAATCAATCACAAAGCAATAGAATGGCATATGAAGAAGTTTGTTCGATCAAAGGTGCTACCTCATTAGCCCGTCAATCGCTCCTGTTTTATCCACCTTATGCCAACTCACGGGAGTCGGGTCCACGTACATGCCTCAATAGAACGTCGCCACCATCCTACTTCATTCTGGAATCTCCATTGTGTACATGGTTGTCAAAGTGGTTTTTGGTATCGACAAAGAGTATGCCCATATCCGTCGCGGTCTCTTTAACAACAAAGGTTATTACTACACTGCGGTCATTTTTAAAATAGTTTATACTTTTAAAACCAAAATATCATTGCCTTTTCAAACCAAATCATTACGATATCGTTTTCAATTTAAATATATCATCTTCCAAAATCATAGCATTTTTGAAGTTATAACACTTCAAAATCAAAAAAATTGAAATATAACACTTTCAAATCATAATACCTTAAAACTCATAACTATGAAGCATAATTTCCACCACTTAAATGGTTTGAATATTAAAATACTTTATATAATAAAATAGGTTCTTAAATTCCACAAATCAATTCCGAAACAACTCAAATTTTAAATTTTAAATTTAACCAAATCTCAAATCATAAATTTCAATTCAATTCAGTTTCCAAATAAATTATTCTAAATCATCGATTTCAAAACAGATTTGATCCACAGAGGAAATCATTTCAAATTCAATATATTTCAAACTTTAAGTATTCAACAATTTCAAAACTAAGTTTGGTAATTACGATTCAACAATTCAATTTTCTATTATCTAGTTTGAAATATTTTACATAATAAATCCATTATCATTTATATAAAACTCAAATTACAAACAACTAAATATTCCTTCAATTTATTTATACTTGAAATATTCATTTAATTCACCTTAACCAAAATCAAGTTATAAAAATCATACCCTCTAAAATTACAAATTTAATAAATTTTAGTCAAGCTCACTTGAGTTTAATTCTTAAATAAATTCAATTACATATATATCACAAATTATCTTCCAAACTTAATTTTTATTTAAATCATTATATCTCTATATTAAAATATAATTTAAATACTTAACCGTATTGTCTTCAATAAAATCAAACTTATTATTGATCTTATTCTATATTAAAACAAATTATACATAGCTTAATATCAAGGGCAAAATAATATTTATATAATATCAAAAATCAATATTTATCTAAAACCATATATTTCTTTACAATACCATAGAAATCATTTCAAAATATTTTTATATATAGACCACGTGTCTGTATATAATTTTATATCCTATGATCAAGTGATACGGATATTTATAATTTCAATCCGTAGTTTAAAATATAAATATGGTTATGTATCATTTCAAACCGCAATCTCGAATGAAAAGAAAAACCATAACAACTTGTAGTTTATAACAATATAAAATACCACATCCACCGATATCAATCATCAAACATTTATCATAATCATTATCCAATTCAATCAATAACATCAATATAGAACCGATAATAAATAACAGGTATTTGCTGGTAGTTTATATTCAATAGTAAATTAAATAACTATTTTATCCAAATAAATTCAAATAAACTAAGATGATGATTCAAAATATACCAAATAGTCATAAATAAATTTCTAATCACACCATAAATCTATTTAACAAACATAAGAAATTTTAGAAGTTGTGAGTGGGTTAAAACTCTCACTTTTGAATTTAAATTGAATTTAAATCCAGTTTAAACCCAAAATTTGTACAGTCTCAGAATTCATCCAAACAAGTGCAATAATTTCCAAAATTTCAGTACGATCCTAGTGGAAAAAACCGCGCGTAACTTCGACCTCGTATGAAAGAGTTATGTATATTAGAACATTCGATAACAAAATTTTAAAATAAAATAAATTAGCAAATAAACAAAGCCACGTCAATGAACCTACATCTACAGCAAACCCTAAACGCACGCGAAAGAAGATAGCGCCGCCACCACGTTAGCAAATGCCAGAGGCGATCGATCGTCGCGCCTGGGTTCTACCTCGCCGCCGCACGCGCCTTGCCTGGCCGCTCTCCCCAACCTCGTGCGCCCCACGCGGCACTCGAACGCTGCAACACTCCAACCGTCGTCGAATTAGCCACGCCCTAATCGATTTTCTGGCATCATTCTGACCGTCATCTCGTCCCATAAACCATGCCGATGAGCTCCTTTCAGTCTTCTCCGTAAGACGGTACCATTGATTTGGCGATCCATTAAAGTTGATCGTCGTGTGATGAATGGTCGTGGATTGCTCTTCATTTTCTGGACAGAAAGATGTTCAAATTGTAAAATGAATTACAAATCTGATATGCGCTCTTCGGGAGCTTCAAATCGATATATAATTCGCTATTGTTTGAGAAGATTAAATTTTCAATTTGATTTTCGATTTGAATTTGCAGTTTGAGATTTAGGGTTTTGCCTGCCATTGAAAGAGGAGAAGCATATAGAATTGTATGTATAAAAATGAGGCATAAGAAATAGGCTACGGTTTATAGTGTGGTATATAGGCAAAGCTGAAATCAGAATGGACCGGATTGATTTGGATTGAAAGTTGAACGACAAATAGCCCGAAAAGTCCGTTCTGACTCCGAAACGAAACTAAGTCAACCCATATACCAAAATAGATGTTTTTAAATATTTTAAAATCAATGTAATAGGTTTCAAGTCAAAATTCCATCGTATGAAGAAGTTACGTTAAAATTACTTTATTTCAAGTGGATTTCAATTGATCTCAATTTAATTGATTTCTACGCGTTTCAAGTCCGTACGATCAAACGCCAAGCCCGATCATTATGAAACTTGAAATCCTACAATAGTTCACCGTTACGGATCCGATGAAACTGATTTCGTCGAAATCCGCGTCAGTGGCCAAAATGGCTATTTTTACTTTAATTAAATAAATTAATAATTAATTAATTAAGTCAAAATTTTAATTTCAATTCTATAATTGACAAATTTTATCATTTTTAAATTTCTTAATCATTTACACAAATTTAAACAAATTTAGATGTCAATTTAGAGTTGATTAATTTATCAATTTCAGTGTTAACCTCAATTAATTAAATTCAGAAAATTATAAATTTAATTTCTAATAATTCCATTTAATTTACTTTTCATTCTACTATTCAATTCATTGTTTTCAGAGGGATGAAAATAACGTTGGATTCATGATCTACTTCATTAATATTCTCAAATTCCATTTTAATTTCAATTAACGTAATATTTAGATATTTAATTTCATTTAATTGCAATTAATCCAATTATTATTGTTCAAATCCCAATAAATTGATAAATTTTTATTTCCATTCTTTCAATTGAACAAAAAATCCAATTATGAATCACATTAACATTATTTATAAATATTTCCTTAATTAATATTAACGCATTATTTTATTTAGATTTATTGCAATTGATTCCAATTCAATTTAATGGATTAAAATATATTAATACTTATAATAATTATTGCCACTAATTCCTAATCATACCTTTATAAGTTATCATTTCCAAACAATATTATTATTACTTACAGAATATTGATTTTATTCAATTACTATTTATTATTATTAATTCATTAATTAATTCAATATTTGTATTTGTTTTCTTATATTAAATTTATAGCCTGGTATAACACTTACACTATTTCATTTATTGTAATTTCATTAAACCTATCAATAATTAGCTTTAATTACCATTTTTACATTTCATTTTAGTATTTATTACATTATTGCATTACGACTTTCCATTTATTTCCATGTTAAATAATAGGATTCATTAAATTAACAAATTTATTTATCGAAAATTTACGAGTTGTTACACTCTCCCCCACTCAACGTTTTTCGTTCTCGAAAAGGAAAAAGAAGGGGAAAGAAAGAATTAAGTCAACAATACATCTTATTCAAAAATATTAACTTTATAAACTAATAAATTTGCAAAATTAATTAATCTAAATAAAATATACCAATTTATAACCATTAAATCTTTTTATACTCAAATTAATAAAGTTTGGAAAACATTTTCCAAAAATTTTCTAGGTCCAAAATTTATGAAAATTTTTGGCAGTCTCCTTTGTACATGGAGGATCGAAAGAAAATATAATATCAAATATAACAATATAGATCACAATATGTAAAAAAAAATATCCCAACAACGAGAAAAACAATATAATAGCGATATAAAACGTAATCCGAAAACGCACCTATTTGTCGGGCAAACAAACGCTTAATTATGAAACCAAAAGCAATAACAATTGCTTCCGTAACCTACATTTCAATTATATAGTCTAAAAAGAGTTAATAATTATATAAAATAAAATATTAATTTTGTTTCATCCACTAGCAAACAAATCAATGTCAAACAACAATCACTTGCAACCACAGCATACAATCATCATACAGAATCAACACAATTCAATTATCCATCCATATCAAACAAACAAAAATAGTTCGAGATTAAAAACTTTAAATTATTCAGAATGGACAATAAACTATTAGGTGCACCATTTACTCAACAGTCTTAGATGAAACTAAATAGATTATTTATACATCTAAAATATTTAAAGTATCCTTGCCTAAAAAACTATAAACAAAAACAAACAAAATTTTCTAACCTTACTTAAGTTTATTCTTATAAGTTTCTTTCACAACATTTACTTCTTACTAAATTTTATTCCAATTCATTCATATCATGTAAATTTTCTTTTTTTATTGTATTACATTCATTTATTCACTACTTAATTTCATTTATTTGCATTCGTTTATTAATAATATTCATGTTCAATTAATTACCTGGCATATCAATTTATTAACTTATATTTACAATTTCTTTCTTACCTTAATCCCTCTTTTTATTACATTTTATTATAGTACATTTCAATTATAACTTAAGTTTATAACAACTACAACATCAAATTCTTGTTTGTTAAAGAATTTCACTGAATACTTTCATTACTTTAAGTTTACCTGTATAATATCCTATTACATTTTCTTATAAACATTACAACTTTTGCTTTTGGTAAGTTATATATATGTTTTAAGAACGAAATTTAAAAGTTACACAGGTTTATCTTATTTCTTTTAATTAATTTAATTATCAATATCATATCTTTTGTTTTTATAGGTTACAAATCTCAACTTTCTTGAAATTTCATTTATGACCTAGCGTTTAATCTCTTATTTTAATTAGGGGTTCTAATTATTAATTAGTTACGTTCCGTTTCACTACAATAATTGAAACTATTAATTAACGAAAACTTAAGAACTAAATACCAGGTTTAATTCTAAATTATTTTAAAATAATAGATGAATGTATATACTTGCAGTTTATGTACCCAATTCTATTCACAATGATTTAAAATTTATATTTGTTTATCAAAATAAATCTGCAGTAAAACTACTACAGTGGCCTTCCCACTTAGAAACTCGAAAATGAATGTCGATGATGCATGCACTCATCACCGAAATTATTTTCCAGCGACAGAGAAGGGAGTACATAACTTATTTCTTTCCAAAATTTCTTTAAAACAGTTCTTCAAATCATGTTGAAATATTTATATCAGAAAATACTTCTAAATAACATTATTATTATATTTCAAAATCATTCAAAACAAATTTTCAAAAACCCCGGGACTTAGATTCTAAATTTCCAATTTTCATTTATTTTATTTTAAATCTTAGTTCTAACCAATATTTAAAAATTTCACTACCTAACAACCAATATACTACAACCAAATATATAGCGTTTATAAAAAAAATTATTTTATACATAGAAAATATAATACGAAAATTTATTTCATTCACCTATATTCAAAACAAATATTGTATCGGTCCATCCTATTAAGTGTTTACAAATCCCTATTGATGTCATAGCATCCTATGCACCAACCAAAATTTATAAATATAAAACGGAACAAATTAACACAATATCAAAACCTTTTATAACATTAACAGATACGTTCACTCATATATATACACACTCAATGACTCGTCATAGGGTATTGCTACCCTATTAATAAAGGGTCAGACCCCACAAAGCTAAGGTTTTTCGCTAAACCAAAGCTCTGATACCAAATGTAACATCCTGCCTTTGTACGTTTTAAATCGACCATAAACCACACACGTCAGACTCAAACCACACAAAAGGGAGAATTGTTATTGGGGTGAATAAGAAAAAGCAGGGAAAGAAAAGAATAAATAGAATCTTGCAGCGGAATGCCAAAATATAATAATCAAATAAATAGTTCATGAAGTTATTTACAGAACGTTTGATTATACTTATACAATGCAGAATCAGAGTTACACATACCAAAGAATAATAAATAACAATGAAGCGGAATAATATGATGCAGTGGAACCATATAGTAAATAATAGTGACAAAATCTTCGTCTTCATCCCCCAAAAATACGGTCTTCAAACCCAGAAATGCTCAGACTGACCCGAGCGAATCGAAAAGACAAAACACTCGAGTCGGAACTAAAAGATCTTATGTAAGTTAAGTCACTGGTAAATAATATGAGTGGAACGGCGTTAGAGATGTTTATGAGATTTGACATCTCCTATCCAGTGTCCAATGTGAGTGCAGTAACTTAAGAGATTCTCGGGATTCATATCTCCTAAGGATCCGTTAAACTATCTACTATGTAGTAATATGCGCTATTATAATATTGTCAATTGGTAAAATAAACTAACTTTTAAATAGTGATAAGGGGTTACCCATATAGCCCTTAACACGTAATAGTCCCAGTAGTCCATCCAGTATCATGGTCTCTCTTGATCGGGAAGCCACCAGAGGATAATCCATGGGCTACGGGAGCAAACCAAACTAGTACAAAGCATGCTAGGGTAGATGACAAGGCACAACTAGGGAATGCCAGGGTAGATATACCAATTACGCTTCAGGATCAGTGGTAAAGCATAGCGTGCAGCTACCGCCCACCTTGAGCCGCACTGCCAAAAATCAAAGGTGCGCACCAATTAATCAGAAAGTAATAGAATGGCATACGAAGAAGTGTGTTTGATCAAAGGTGCTACTTCATTAGCCCGTCAATGGATCCTATTTTAGCCACCTTATGCCAACTCACGATCGGGTCCACATACATACCTCAATAGAACGTCGCCACCATCCTACTTCATTCTGGAATCTCCACCGCATACACGGTTGTCAAAGTGGTTTTTAGTATCGACAGAGAGTATGCCCATATCTAATCCCGGTCTTTTTAACAACTAACGTTATTACTACACCACGGTCATTTTTAAAATAGTTTATACTTTTAAAACCAAAATTCATTGCCCTTTCAAGCCAAATCAATACGATATCATTTTCAATTTAAATATATCATCTTCCAAAATCATAACATTTTCAAACTTATAACACTTTGAAATCAAAACACTTGAAATATAACACTTTCAAATCATAATACTATGAAACTCATAATTTTGAAGCATAACTTCCACCACTTAAATTGTTTGAATATTAAAATACTTTATATAATAAAATAGATTCTTAAATTCCACAAATCAATTCCAAAACAACTCGAATTTTAAATTTCAAATTTAACCAAATCTCAAATCATAAATTTCAATTCAATTCAGTTTCCAAATAAACTATTCCAAATTCGTCAATTTCAAACGAGATTTGATCCACAGATTATAAATCATTTCAAATTCAGTATATTTCAAACTTTAAGTATTCAACAATTTCAAAACTAAGTTTGTAATTACGATTCAACGATTCAATTTTCTATTATCTAGTTTGAAATATTTTACATAATAAATCCATTATCATTTATATAAAACTCAAATTACAAATAACTAAATATTTCCTTCAATTTATTTATACTTGAAATATTTATTTAATTCGCCTTAAACAAAATCAAGTAATAAAAATCATACCTGCTAAAATTACAAATTCAATAAATTTCACATCAAGCTTATTTGAGTTTAATTCTTAAATTAATTCAATTTCAAATAAATATCAAATTATCTTCCAAATTATTATTTAAATCATTATAATTCTATATTAAAATATAATTTAAATACTTAACCGTATTATCTTCAATATAATCAAACTTATTATTAAGCTTCTTGTAAAGTTTTCAATTTTCGACTCACGAAAGTCGACATTAATACGTCCACTGTATCAACTGCCGAGCATTCGAATGTCGGAAAACCGAACCCTTAGGGTTTAAGAAGAAGAAAAAGATAGAAGAAGAAAGAAAGGAAAAAGCAACAGAACAATATCAGAATCTCACAGTCGCATCGGAACAACATATAATAGATAAATGAATATCTTTAAAACAAAGAACTATATCAGTTACTACATTACATCATATTACATTACATTATCAGAGTGTACAACAAAAAATAACGGAAAATAAATACTATATACTAGTTGATACGCCATACCATCCAGCTTGCCTCCAGATCTCCACAGCAACTCCTGAATTCCAGAATGACCTGATAACCTGACTCTAGACTGCCCGTGTGGTAATTGGTTGGCACCTAGAGTTTAGGAAGGAAACAATAAACTCCAGGTCAGTCATGGGACTGGTGTGAGAACTTAAAACAATTATTCTTTAAAAACAACAAATAAAGAAATATTTTAAAATATATCCGCAATGCTTTTGGAAAATGAAACTACCATAAGGCCTCCCGCACACACACACACAATGCAAACGGAGAATCGGATGAGATTTCTCCTTATGATAGTCAAAGATGCTTGATACGAAAATTTCTTTGATATTATTACTATAAGTGCAAAGTGGAAAACTTTTTGAAAGTATAATATAAATCTTAGCCAACATACGACCATTATCGTATTCCTACTATAGCCACCATGTTCAATAGCAGGTTACCGCCACATTCCATGGCAGGTTATACAACTAAAACTATACAGGGCTCATATTGTTTCTTAGGATTTTCCAACAAATGGTCAGGCCAAGGAACTTCCCATTGCCACATGGAAACGCCTCTGGAGAGACGCCCCGAGAACCTAACCGAATCTCTGCCAACACTAGGCCGGGTTACCTCTGCAAAAATAGGTAACTACTGACACAAGTATGCCATCCCTAGGTTGTAAACAACCTTTATCCGAGGATCCTCAACCAACATCAATCACAAAGTCATATATATTTGCGACATCCACCAAAGTTAAGTATCTGGGCTCCATACCATGATACCACTTCTATCCAGTAGGAAATGCAGATACCCTAAGGGGCGCTACTCCCTAAAACCTTGCTGCATCTTTCCTGTTTTGACTATTTTCGGGGTGTGAGGTCCGACGAAGTCTCGTCCACAAAGCTACGCTTTTCACAAAAGCTATGCTTTGATCAACAAATGATCAACAGCACTTCGTATGCCACATTACCAAATTGGGAATGTATCACTAGTAACCATCAACTACATAACCTCTGAGTTCATACGTCTCAGAGAAGGGTGTTAAGCTAAGAGAATAAATTCTCCACCACCAACAGAAATGTATTTGATAGAAACCGGCTTTACATCTCAAATTGTAACGTCAAACACACATCCATACAAGTCCATTCCAGAATCGAACGGAACCGAAGGCACTTCCAAAGAAGCCCTTGCAATCTGGATATTCGCTAATCACGACCATACTTCCCATCACAAAGGGTGATAAAATCTCTATATCGGAGATCAGCCGATGCAGAGACATTCCACGGTAATCCATCCGTTTTCAAAAATATCCGATCTTCAACACTAGTCTTCAAATGCTATCCATTACGACATATCACTATTCAGAATGGAATTCATGACCCAAAGGTCCTCTCCCGGCTAAACCGAATAATGAGCGCTTATTTCAAAATAAGTGTAGCATTTGAATTCAAGCTAATCACAACAAATACCCATTTAAAGGTAAATACCGATAGTCGGTTATTTAACTATCAATAGATATGCACAGCATCACCAAATTCCAAATAATTTCCCGAATTATTTGTTTTCCAAAAATATATTTACAAGATATATTCTCAAAACATTTCACTTCATATTGGAAAACATTTCCATACTTATTTAATAATAAGTAATTCACAAATCTATTTATTTTAAACATTTGGAAAATATTCAATATACTTAAATCACAATTAAGTATATATTTTATTCTTTAAGGAAAATGTTTGCGCCAAAATTGGTCACAAACACCCAATATCGTGAAAGCACCCGTTTATGAACATAAATCAGCAACAATCAATATAGAACTCAGATCTAAGTAATAACAATCATAATAATTCACAAATAACAATCGCAAACACAGGATTTATAGTGGTTCGGGATGTTGCCTACGTCCACTCTGAAGCTTATGTCTTTATTATTTCACTTGATGATTTCAATCGATTACAGCGAATTACAACTGATGATAGCTTTCAAATCTGATTACAACAGCGATAATGAAATATGGAATTGAATCCGGCAGAGTCTGGACATTCAATGGAGGAAGATCCCCTTTTCTAAAGGCTTCAGGGTGCTATTTATAGGCGTTGGAGGCCCAGATCTCGCTCAAACTTCGGGAGACTTTTTCTGGCACATGAGTGGGCCCACGCGACCGACCCCACCAAGTTTCGACTCGATCTGAGATCGATTCGAAGTGATTTCGAATCCATCAAAAAATGATCCAATCGAGCTGAAACTTGGCAGGAACAATCTTTACCTTGTATGGAAGCTACTGTGAAAATTTCATTGTATTTGGATCAGTAGATCTCGAGTTATCGTGGATTCGAACTGAAGTCTCTCGGTTGCTGTTTGCTTCGAACCGATTCCTTCGAATCGATGTCTTCGACTCCTTCGGCTCACGTGGTTCCGTGATGAGGTGGCACGCGTCCTTCGAGTCGATCCGGTCTTCTCTCCGGGTTGAACGCTTCGTTCCCTTAGATCTCGCCGACTTCGTATCGTGGAGTGACACGTCATCCAAGCTGGTTGACTTGGTGGAATACGAACAAGCGACTGTTCGTGGATTCGAGCGTGACCGATTCGAACTGAGGCATCCCAATGGGTTCGAACTCGATCGATACGAACAAGATCGGTTCGAAGTGACTAACTCCTGATGGATTCGAACCTGATGGATTCGAATGGAGCGAGGCGTTGTCATGCTGATGGATTCGAACCTGATGGATTCGAATGGAGCGAGGCGTTGTCATGCTGATGGATTCGAACCTGATGGATTCGAATGGAGCGAGGCGTTGTCGTGCTGATGGATTCGAACCTGATGGATTCGAATGGCATGCTCTTCCCTTAGATTGAATCGATCGTAACTTACACATACGAGCTCCGATTGACTTGAGATTTGAAACGCTGGCTTCTGCAGCTTTGTTCATCATTTCTTGTCAATTGTGGCCCGATCCGGACTCGGACAAAATTCATCGATCCATAGCGAAGTGAAGTACAACCAATCTCTGAGACGAACTGTCTTTTGTTTTTGATCGATCTTTTGGTATCACGGCTTTGCCAAAAAGCGGGATAACATTTGACCCCCAAGACATGCCTTGCGGTAGGAAGGTGTGTTTTGTAATGCCATGAGCTCGATGTTTATATCCTGTTGATGTCCTGCAAAGGAATTTACAGTTTTATGTGACCTAAAATAATGACCGTTCGGGATCGAGATACTTGAGATGAAGTGTGACCGTTCATGGTCAAGCGCCTAATTTCAAATGACGATCGTTCGAGATCGAGCCATTTGAGGTGAAGTGCGACAGTGCGGTCAAGTGGCGGACCTCAAATGACGAACGTTCGCGATCGAGCCATTTGAGGTAAGGTGAGTTGTGCCGTTCGGGGCGAGTTGTGACCGTTCGAGGTTGGGTGCCGTTCGAGGCGAGTTGTGACCGTTCGCGGTCGGGTGCCGTTCGAGGCGAACTGTGACCGTTCGCGGTAGGGTGCCGTTCGAGGCGAGTTTGTGACCGTTCACGGTCGGGTGCCGTTCGAGGCGAGTTTGTGACCGTTCGCGGTCGGGTGCCGTTCGAGGCGAGAAAGTGTGCCCGGGAGGGCTTGGTGTCATCGATGCCAGGGTCACGTTCGGGTGAGTTCCTGGATCGTTTGTGTGCCTATTGGAGGCGAATAATTGTGCCCGGAGGGGGGGAGGGAGGGGGGCTCGGTATTGTTGATACCAGATTCACGTTCGAGTGGGTCCCTGGTTCATTTGTCGGGGTATATCGCCATCTCAGAGCATGCCAAAGGACCGTTCGCGACCCCGTACATGTGTAAGTAGCTTAACCATTTCAGAATTATCAAAACCAAATATCTATTCAACGGATGAGCTTTAAAATAGAAATGTGCAAACAAATCAAGTCTAAGTGTCTAAATCAAAATGAAACAAAAGCAATGCAAGGATGTTAAAGTGTAAGTTCCCACTACGAAACGGTCAATGATCATTCAGAGCATGCCTGGGGATCATTCGCGATCTCATACATGTGTAAATGATTTAATTGTGTTAGTGGGAAGCTTACGACTTGTTCATCGTTATTTCAATCAATTGATAACCAAACAGTGCCTTGATTCAGGGTCGCCTCTAGCTGATGTAGACGATGGTCGCTCTGGTTCCACTGCGGGAGTTTGCCTCCTCACATACTGAAGGAGCATACCATTCCTGATATGCCCTTCCACCTCGTCCTTCAGATGCCTACAATCGTTAGTGTTATGACCATTCAATTCATGAAATGCACAAAACTTATCTGATTTTTTCGTCGGAAGTTGGATCCCTTCGCATCGGTCTACGATATGGAATCAGCTCTTTGGTATCCCGATAAATTCGTTCCAGACTCTCATTCAGCTCTGAATAGTTGGTGAATCGTGCCTCTCTCCACAGTCGCTTTGGCCCGTTACCACTATCCTCAGTATTTCGTTTTCCTTTATCCTTGCCTGAGTCCTTTTCGAGGGGCTTTTTGTCTTTCAGCGCATAAACCTCTATTCCCTCTCCTTTTTCTCTTTCTGCATTCGCATCCTCTAATCGTAAAAAATTTTCTGCCTTGTCGTAGAATTCCCCTAGATCCACAGGTGGATCTTTAGTCAATGAATTTTTGAACTCTGTGCCGTCAGCTACTCCGAACATAGCTGCCATCACAACCATAGATGGATCTGCTCGATCCACCGAAGCTACTGCTGCATTGAATCGCGTTAGATAACTCCTTAAAGTCTCTCCGGTTTTCTGCTTTAGGTTTTCCAAAGTCATCACATTCTTGGGTCTTGTAATGTGAATCCTGAATTGTCTCATAAATCTCTCAGTTAAATCATTCCATGTTCCGATGGATCCACTCTCTAGTTGTCTAAACCATAATGCTGCAATATCCGCCAAGTACAATGGAAAGCACCGGGCCATAACCTCCTCTGATGCCCCCAGCACCTCCATATGCCTCATATACTTTGTCAGATGAACTGTGGGGTCCGTTCTCCTGTTATACATGTCCAACGATGGTAACTTGAAATCCGGTGGGTTTCTAGCTCGTCTGATTGCTGGAGTAAAAGGACTCCTATTAACGTTCTAACCATCTCCGCCAACCTGTCACTGTCTCCAAGATGCAATCTTCGTTCATCACTTTCGACCTACCCCCCCAAGTCCATGAGGGAATTCTGGGATCTGCCCCCTTGACTGAGCATTCACTCCTATGCTACTCCCAGGTTGCACAGATGCTCCTCTTTCTCTCTCCGAGACTGGATCAACATTCTCCATGTGCATGCCCCCTAGCTCAGGTGTTATGCCGGATGGTCCTGCTCCGTTTCGAACTCCATCTGCTTCTCTATTCTGTACTCCAAGCTGTCCTATCTGTTGAAATAAACTCTGGATCAACTCCTCTTGTTTCTTCATCATTGTCTCCATCTCGTCTCTAGTGATGAAGATCGACGGTTGATTCGTTCCTGAAGAAGCCTCTTGACTTCCTTGGTGTTCACTTCTCTCTGGCCTTTGTTTCTTACTTGTTTGTCTCGTCATGGTTCTTAGATCAAAATTCTTAAGTCTTCAAATTCAAATTATCCTGAATCAGCTTTTCTCAGTGAAAGCACCAAAATGTTTGCGCCAAATTGGTCACAAACACCCAATATCGTGAAAGCACCCGTTTATGAACAAAAATCAGCAACAATCAATATAGAACTTAGATCTAAGCAATAAAAATCACAATAATTCACAAATAACAATCGCAAACACAAGATTTATAGTGGTTCGGCGATCTTGCCTGCGTCCACTCTGAAGCTTATGTCTTTATTGATTCACTTGATGATTTCAATCGATTACGGCGAATTACAACTGATGATAGCTTTCAAATCTGATTACAACAGCGATAATGAAGTATGGAATTGAATCCGACAGAGTCTGGACGTTCAATAGCGGAAGATCCCTTTTCTGAAGGCTTCAGGGTGCTATTTATAGACGTTGGAGGCTCAGATCTCGCTCAAAATTCGGGAGACTTTTTCTGGCACGTTAGTGGGCCCACGCGACCGACCCCACCAAGTTTGGACTCGATCCGAGATCGATTCGAAGTGATTTCGAATCCATCAAAAAATGATCCAATCGAGCTGAAACTTGGCAGGAACAATCTTTACCTTGTATGGAAGCTACTCTGAAAATTTCATTGTATTTGGATCAGTAGATCTCGAGTTATCGTGTATTCGAAATGAGGTCTCTCGGTTGCTGTTTGCTTCGAACCGATTCCTTCGATTCGATGTCTTCGACTCCATCGGCTCACGTGGTTCCGTGGTGAGGTGGCACACGTCCTTCGAGTCGATCTGGTCTTCTCTCCGGGTTGAAAGCTTCTTTCCTTAAATCTCACCGACTTCGTATCGTGGAGTGACACGTCATCCATGCTGGTTGACCTGGTGGAATACGAACAAGTGACTGTTCGTGGATTCGAGCGTGACCGATTCGAACTGAGGCATCCCAATGGGTTCGAACTCGATCGATACTAACAAGATTGGTTCGAAGTGACTAACTCCTAATGGATTCGAACCTAATGGATTCGAATGGAGCGAGGCGTTGTCATGCTGATGGATTCGAACCTGATGGATTCAAATGGAGCGAAACGTTGTCGTGCTGATGGATTCGAATGGAGCGAGGCGTTGTCGTGCTGATGGATTCGAACCTGATGGATTCGAATGGCATGCTCTTCCCTTAGATTGAATCGATCGTAACTTGCACATACGAGCTCCGATTGACTTGAGATTTGAAACGCTGGCTTCTGTAGCTTTGGTCATCATGTCTGGTCAATTGTGGCCCCATCCGGACTTGGACAAAATTCATCGATATCCATAGCGAAGTGAAGTACAACCAATCTCTAAGACGAACTGTCTTTTTTTTTGACCGATCTTTTGGTATCACGGTTTTGCCAAAAAGCGGGATAACAGAAAACATTCTCTTAAACACATTCATTTGAGTCAAAACGAATGTTGCGTAAAATATCGTTACGACAACCCAATATCACTAGCATAGGGATTCCAAATTGAGATAGATATGTAAATCCCAATACTATATAAAACATTTCCTTTCGAAAATCATTTACTATAAAAACAGTGTTATAGTCCATCTTTTCCTTATTTCTCGAAAACGTCTATTTCAACAATGAATGTTGAAATCTATAGTTTCGATCCTTAACAAGTTTTAAAACAACTTCAAATCGTTTTAATTCTATTTAAAAGATCATTTCCTAAAACATTTCTTTAATATATTATTCACAGTCGAAAATTGTGAATATAAATCGTTTACCAAATCTAACACTTCTACATATTTAATTTAAAGGATTATCCACTGTCCAAAATTGTGAATATAAATCGTTTACCAAATCCAACACTTCTACATATTTAATTTAAAGAATTATCCACTATCCAAAATCGTGAATATAAATCGTTTACCAAATCCAACACATCTACATATTTAATTTAAAGGATCATCCACCGTCCAAAATCGTGGATATATCTCCTTTAATAAGCTTTCATATTTACTTATCAAATTCAATTGGTTTTGGATTTATAAAAAAACGTTTATAAATTCACATTTATATATATTTTATAAAAACTTCAACTTATAAAATCCCTTAATTAACAAATTCTATTTATATCTCATTTAAATGCCAAAATCCAATCTATAAGTTAATTACGTATAAATCTTTTATTTTACAAAACCTATTCATTTTATAACTTCACAATTTATAAATCTATAAATTTCATTCACTTACAAAATCCATTTGTACTTCATTTTAACACTTATAAAAACTCGTTTTATAATTCTAATATTTTTAATTTATAAATATCAATTTTATAAATCTTTTATATAAACCGTTTATAATAATTCAAAAATCCCAATTTAAACCATTTTACAAATTAATCAACTACTTATTTCAAAAATCACATTTCAGTTATGTTTCACAAAAATTATAATTTTTATAATATAAAAATTATAACGTTTATTTATTTAAAATGAATCAATTACAAAATTCAATAAAATGTATACTTTCAAAAATCATTTGAAAATCCTTTTAAATTCGAAATCGTTACTTTAACATTTCTTAAACTCCAAAAATAGGCCCAATGCTGCAACAGTACCAATACATCAACCGCGGCATCCAAACATCATATATCAATATGATAACAGAATATATCGCAAATATCTGTAAATAATTAATACCGTTGAGGAATCTAGTTGGATCCCTCCAACCTGTTTCTCTGCATCCACAGATGTTAGCACAATACCAATCCCGTTTCAAGATGGAATATCCGGTACATGGGTTTATATAAAATATTATCTGCTATTATGCGGCGCAATAGGGTCTCTTCCGCTATATAATGTGGGAAAATCAACTCCAATACATATATAATACCAATTCCACTTCAAGATGGAATATCGCGGTATATGTGTTTAATAAATAACGTCCGCTTAATATACGGCGTATAGGGTCTATTTCAATTCAACATATAGCAATTTATCATTCAATCACACAATCAAGCAATTTTAAATCTAACTATTTAAAATTTAAATAGAAATAAATTCGATTGAGTGAGAAGTTCTCACCTTGCTTCTAATAACAGTTGTAGTGTTTCATTCCGAATAAAATTAAACTTGTGTTTAATTTTACCCAAAATTCTCACTAGCTCCAATCAATTCCAGTCTAACTCCTTTGCATAGTGCTCGTCAATATGAAGCCAACGTAATTCGTTTCGTGCGAAACGGACCTCATATGAAAGAGTTATAGCATTTTAAAGTTTGAACGATTTTAAAAATAATTAATTTCACAATTCTTTTTGTTTTACTACCCTACATCATCAATCTGGCCACACATTTATTTTGAATTCCTGATCAGGGCCATTGTTTACTTCTCCTTCCACGCATTCCTTTCCCAGACATACGAACAAAGAACAACCCATAGCCGCCTATTTCAACGAATAATCGTGCCACCATCTGTCGACTATTCGACGATCAAACAACGCCATACGAAGGCTCGTCCACTGCCGCACCAACGCCCCAAGTATCATGAATACTGGGCCTGTATCTGCATAGGAATTCATGCCTGAATGGTAGGCGAACGCGCCTCCTAGCGACCACCACAATGCTCCAATTTAGATCACCACCGTTCATATCGAAGTTCTCATCTTCCTCTTCATCTTTGCAGTTGAAAACATTTCGAATCGATTGACGGATTGAAAGATTTGAAGGAAGAGAAAAGGAAGATTTTGGCCATTGATTCTAAGGCCGGCGGCTGAACTAGAAAGCCTAATTGCTTTAGGTTTTCGTGAAAAATAGAAAAACAAGGGCCCTTTATAGAAAATTCTACGAAACACTATTCACCCGAAATTTTCCGAACTCCAAACGAAGCATGTCGGCTGATGTTTCTAGGGTTTTACCCACGTTCCGGACACAATGGAATAGGTACCGAGAGCCAATTCAATCATATGTGTGAGTTATGGAGATAAACGATCAAATTTAAATTAAATCGGTTAAACTAATTTCTATGCGTTTTGGCTTGCCCCGGACAAACCGTATATTCGATTGACACGAAATTTGAAATCTTTCAATAATTT
Source organism: Allium cepa (assembly GCA_030765085.1). Taxonomy (NCBI): domain Eukaryota; kingdom Viridiplantae; phylum Streptophyta; class Magnoliopsida; order Asparagales; family Amaryllidaceae; genus Allium; species Allium cepa. The sequence goes on from CM060931.1 coordinate 379,158,355, forward strand.
AAAATTACGGATCCGATGAAACTAGTTTCGTCGAAATCCGTGAATGTTTGAAAAATGGCTATTTTTAATCGTCAATTAAATATTAAAATATTCAATTTCCACAAATTAACTTTTAATTCAATTTTAAAAGTTCTATAACATCAATCTAACTCTAATATGATTTAATACAACTTTACAAATCAATTTTAATTACATTAAACCCAATTTCCAATTATTTCTGTAATTTCAAATATTAAATTATCGATTAATTATCCAATTAAATCTAGATATTTGAAATATGAGTTATTCGACTTACAGTTTTACTTGTTAATATTTAAAATTAATTAAATATACGAATTTCAAATGACAGAAATTCTGGGTCGTTCCACTTATTCTATATTAAAACAAATTATGCATAGCTTAATATCAAGGGTAAAATAACATTTATATAATATATAAAATTAGTATTTATCCAAAAACATATATTTCATTACAAAACCATAGAAATCATTTCAAAATATTTTTATATATAGACCACGGTGTTTGTATATAATTTTTTGTCCTATGGTCAAGTGATACAGATATTTATCATTTCAATCCGTAATTTAAAATATAAATACGGTTATATATCATTTCAAATCGCAATCTCGAATGAAATGAAAATCAACAACAGCTTGCAGTTTATAACAATATAAAATACAACATTCATTTATCCAATATCGGTCATCAAACATTTATCACAATCATTATCCAATTCAATCAATAACGTCAATATAGAACAGATAATAAATAACAGGTATTTACTGGCAGTTTATATTCAGTAATAAATTAAATAACTATTTTATCCAAATAAATTCAAATAAACCGAGATGATGATTCAAAATATGTCAAACAATCATAAATAAATTTCTAATCATATCATAAATCGATTTAACAAATATTAGAAATTTTAGAAGTTGTGAGTGGGTTAAAACACTTACATTTTGAATTTAAATTGAATTTAAATCCAATTTAAACTTAAAATTTGAACAATCTCAGAATTGATCCAAACAGGTGCCACAATTTCTAGAATTTCAATACGATCCTAGTGGAGAAAACCACGCGTAATTTCGACCTCGTATGAAAGAGTTATGTATATTATAACATTCGATAATAAAATTTTAAAATGAAATAAATTAACAAATAAACAAAGCCATGTTGTCAAACCTCCTATAGCAATCCCTAAACGCACACGAAAGAAGATAACGCCACCACCACGTTAACGAACGCCAGAGGTGATCGATTACCGAGCCTGGGTCCTACCTCGCCACCGCACGCGCCTCGCTTGGCCGCTCTCCCTAGCCTCGTGCGCCACGCGGTACTCGAATGCTGCAACACTCCTGCCGCCGTCGAACTAGCCATGCCCTAATCGATTTTCTTGCGTCGATTTGACCGTCGTCTCGTCCTACAAACCATGCCGATGAGCTCCTCTTAATCTTCTCCACATGACGGTACCATTGATTTGGCGATCCATTAAAGTTGATCATCGCGTGATGAACGGCCGCGGATTGCTCTTCAGTTTCAGGACAGATGGATGTTTAAATTGGAAAACGTATTACAAATCTGAGATATTCTTGTCGAGAGCTTCAAATCGATATATAATTCACTATTGTTTCAGAAGATTGAATTTTCAATTTGATTTTTGATTTGATTTTGCAGTTTGAGATTTAGGGTTTTGTCTGCCATTGAAAGAGGAGAAGAAAATAGAATTGTACGTAAAGAAATGAGGGATAAGAAATAGGCTAGGGTTTATAACGAGGTATATATAGGCAAAGCTGAAATTAGAATGGACTGGATTAATTTGGATTGAAAGTTGAGCGATAAATGGCCGAAAAGCCCGTTCTGACTTCGGAACGAAAATAAGTAAACCCATATATCAAATAGATGTTTCAAATATTTTAAAATCAATGGAACATGTTTCAAGTCCAAATTTCATCGTATGAAGAAGTTACGTTAAAATCAGTTTATTTCAAATAGATTTCAATTGATTTCAATTTAATTGATTTCTAGGCGTTTCAAGTCCGTACTATCAAACGACAAGCCTGATCATTATGAAATTTGAAATTCTACATTCACCGTTACGGAACCGATGGAACTGATTTCATCGAAATCCGTGTCAGTGGCCAAAATGGCTATTTTTACATTAATTAAATAAATTAATAATTAATTAAATCAAATTTTCAATTTCAATTTCAATTCTATACACTACGCCATAGATGGCCTATTGCAACGAAAATACAAGATGTTGCTAGCTACAATGTAACGATAAATATGCTGATTTTTTCCTATTACAACATTAGCTTCAGGATGTTAGCATAGATATCAACACTATGTTGCAGTAGCTATAAACTTATAAAAATATCATAAAAAATGAGTGCGGGCCAAAAAAAAGCACGCTGAAATAATTTTTAACACGGGAAGCAAAAACAAAGCGGCAAAAGTTACCAAAATATACGGGTTTATTTTCCCACATGTATACAACCGGGTTTATTACCCGTTAATACTAACAATAGATGTAATATTCCTCTCCATATCAAACCCTACTTCGTTCCACCTTTTGTATTTTTTTTGCGATTTCTCCTTAATTAGAGGAAGTTATTTCCTTTCACGAAGGTTTCTAGGTCTACCTAACACCTTCTTCCCTTTTCTTTCGATTTCGAGGCAATTTTCTAATTTGTCCGAGTGCTTTTGCTTCGATCTGATCTAGTGGCTGGCGACTTGCATATAGTTGCACTTTCCATTTTTCCATACAGATGAGTGATATATCATTTGTTTAGTGCTACCTTGGTAAAAGTTTCCATTAATTGCTTGATTATTAATATTTTCCCTTACTGCCATAGAATGTTGTAGAAGTTGATTGTTCTCTGGCAATGAGTTAATTGCACATAGAACCATGGTGAAGGAAGTTGTGTGGAATGTTGAAGTAAGGAAATAATTACTAGGGTAGCGTGTCTGCGGCGATTGGATTCGCACCAAGGCAAGGGGGTTCGATTCACGTGATTGAAAGGTGATGTCGTAGGCGTCTTTTGGAGGCCACTGTGGTGATTGGGTGAGGATTGAGGTGCTTGGATTTTCGGGTTTTGTCGAGGTTTACTGCTGCGGTGAGGTGGAAGGATTCGTGAGCACAAGTTGATTGTTTGCGGTTGGTTGTTGGTTGCGATTTTCAGTTTTGCAGTTAGGTGTTCTACTGGGTTTGTGGTAGCTGCAGTTCAGTGATGGTGTAGGGACAGTGATGGGTTGCACAGTTTAGTGTGGTTTAACGGCACCTGGCAATTGGTAGGATTAGTTGCTTTGTGGTAATGCATTATCCCACCCCTTTTATGTTTTAATAATTAGTAAGTAACAAAAAAGGTTTCATTGCAATTCACAATCTTATATGTAGATGTATGATGATATGGATTTACCTTTTATCATATAGCAATTTGCACCTTATATCTTGTCGTAAACTTATCTATGCCTTGTAGATCTTGCTGTTTTGGTTTAAATTTATTCAATGGAATTATATAGGATGCGCAGTGTAATTGATCATTTAAAGGGTAGTCGGGACATTGCACGCTTAAAAATAGATAACCATATGCTCCATAAATTCATTGTTCATTTTCACAAGTTTTGTTCTGATATAATATCATTTTCTTATCTTTATATGAAATGAAGGTATTGGACGACCACCAGGTAAAATGGATCTAGCCGATTATGTTCTTCGTCCTTTCAGTAAGAAAGAAAAGACGAGGTTCACCCTAGCTTTCCCTATGCATACAACCTTACAGTAACCAGTGTAATTGTCCTTGTTAGATAAAGTCTGAACATCATGAACATTTTGATTTAGAATGGATCACGCACACACTGTAATCAATCCAATTCTAGAGTTTACGAATTCACCAAATCCAATTGTGCAATTTACCTCCTCACACACAAAATTGATCCACCTAATCAAATTTGATCTACAATGAACATAAATAAAATGTTAATGAGTAACTTTAAATTCTTACTTCGCAAATTAATCATTGTGCCACTATGCAATATATTCATTGTTGCTTACCTTATAAGAGCTTTAAGTTGTCCTGTAACTCCATATTATGATGCTCATAAGTCCCAATTATTTGATTGTATATGTGAAAATCACCTAAACAACAAAGGGCTGGTCACTTGGCCTTTCATGTTAATGGATATGAATTTGTGTTTCATTTATATTGATTTCTATTGGGTTGTCTTTGTAACGACCCGTAAATTTCGTGGATTTAAAATTGGTTGAATTAATGAGTTTTGTAATTAAATTTAGTAGAAAAAAAACTTTATAAAAAATATATTGAAATGAACGCTAAAATAATATAAATGACGATTAAAACCTATTTACTAGCAATTTGAATAAATTTCAATAAATGAAATGGGGTAAGTAATATGCCTGGATATAAAATTCATTTAAAGGGAATTTATTTAATATGTTATCGTAAAGTTAGAAATATTGGAATAAATGATAATTTCCATTCATACTTGAAAGCGGTTATTATAAGTCGCATGTTGAAATGGTTGATTTGATTGGAATTTAGAATTTGATTTAAATGGAAAAAAATAAAGGTTTACAATAACGGAAATTTAGGTAATAAGGTTAGAACAAGTTGATAAGTAATAACCAAAATAAGGGAATAATATCAATGTAATTAAAGTTGAAACAAATTGGATATAGAGAAATAAATGTAAGCATTTAGTAAATTAATTTATGTGGATTTCAATAAATGGTAATTGAATAAAAGTCAACATTCTCTAAGTAATCATATTACTTGCTGGAATGTAATACGTAATTGATTGAATGTGATTACCAAATATAAAATTTGGGCATACACAGGATTTTTAACGTTGATTGTTAAGTAATAAACCTATAAAGGCTTGTAAAGGAAATAGGTATCAATCTATATGTTGTTTATTTCATTTAGTATGTTAAGTAAAGGTTGGAATTCAAATTGCAATTAAAGGAGATAGTACGTTATTAGGTAGTAAATTTAAAGGTAGATAACAACTATTATAAATTCCCTAATTAGTTGGTCAATAAATTTATTTGAAATAACGATCATTTAAATGTGAGTAATTACAATGTCGTTATTGATTATAGCGTTACTTTAATAATTATGGTTAATTGAGAAATTAATACGAGAAGTATGTAAATAACTATGAAAGTAACACGTTATAAATTGATTATGACCTAAACTTAAGTGTAAGTTAAAGGTTGAAATTGAATCTAATCAATTTAATTGGAAACTTATTAAAATAAATTGGATTCAAAGTATAATAAAAAGGTTATTTTAAGACATTGAAATAAATTCCATAATGGATGGATTAAGTTACTTTGAATTGAGATGGGAATTGGTTTAAAGAATTATAAATGAATAAGTAAATCAAGATGATGAAATTTATGAATTATAGAATTTGAATCTTTAATAGGGAGTTAAATTATTTAATTTATAATAGTAAGATTTATTGCCAATAAAGGAAATCGAATATTAAATTATTACGTTGAATAAAAATTTAAGTTGAAAAGGGGAAATATTTATGTGATAAATTTTAATCCAATGGTAAACCCTTCTATTTGAAATTACGAATGGGATAATTATGGGTAAATTAAATTTAACGGAAATTTTGGAAATTTATCTATAATTTTGAATTTTATGAAATTGAAGATTTCTATTGATTAATCTTTAATAAATTGACTTTTAAAATTTTTTAATCATTACAAATGTTTGAAAATTTTAAAGTGATAAAGATTGCAAAGTTCAGAATTTTAACGCGAAATTTGATTTAATTAATTTATTTTAAATTTCTTTAAGTAATATAAAAATAGCCATTTTGGTCACGGACTCGGATTTTGACGAAACCAGTTTCGTTGGATCCGTAACAGTGAATTATTGTAGGGTTTCAAGTTTCGTAGCGATCGGACTTGTCGGTTGATCGTACGAACATGAAACACCTTGAAATCGATTTAATTGAAATCAGTTTGAAATTATTGATTTCAGCATAACTTCATACAATGGAATTTGGACGTGAAACTTTTTCCATCGCGTTCAGAATATTTTAAAACACCTATTTCGATATATGGGTTTACCCAATTTCGTTCCGGGGTCAGAACGGACTTTTTAGGCCACGTTAGCGGTAGCACGTTTGTTTATCGGATCCATCTACTCTATCTCTACCCTACCTATATAAACCCAGTTTTAAACCCTAGACTCCATCTATTCCCATTTGTTTGTGCGTTCATTTCTTCAGTTTCTCCTCTTCCCAATGGCTGCAAACCAAACCCTAGATCTAATCACAATTCAAATTCAAAGCTAATATTTCAAACACCTCGGAAAATTCTGGAAATAATATATATTGAAGCTCTCAATAAGCGTAATCTTCTGGTACTGTTTGTTGGTCGAATCGATTCACGGTTTACCCAAAAATCGCAAATCATTCTCGGCCGTTCGTATTGAATTTTGGTCGATCCAACGGTGGATCTACCTCCGACCGGCGATCGGGTAGTACCGTTGCGTAGAGGGTGTCGAGCAGGTCTTAGGGGTGCCGTTTGTTCGTCACCTTGGTCGATGGGCTCGCCAGAAATTGGCTCAAAGGGGGCGGCGGTCGCACAGAGCAAAGGGACACCGAAGGTCGTGGCATCTGAGGCATAGGGGCGGGAGGATGAGGGGAGTCGCGTGGTATTGCCTAATCGGAGTGGAAGAGGACGTGGCGGCCGTGAAAATTTGGTCAAAGATTGCGTGGTAGGCGGGTGGAAACGGTTCGAACAAATTAGGGTTTCGATTCTTATCTCCTGTTCACGTGCGTAAGGGGTTTGGAACGGGGTGACGTTGTAAGTTACTAGGTTTGTTTTTTTTTTAATTTCAACGCGTTCTAATCGCAATAACTTTTGCATACGTGATCCGTTTCACGCACGATTTTTTTTGTTAGGATCGTATTGAAATTCTGGATCTGTTGACGCTGGTTTGGACAGATTTGGAGACTGTACAATTTTTGGGTTTAGATTGGATTTAAATCCAATTTAAATTCAAAAGGTGGGTGTTTTAACCCACACACAATTTCTAAAATTTCTTATGTTTGTTAAATTGATTTATGATAAAAGAAATTTATTTATGACTATTTGGCATGTTTTATTCATCATCTCAGTTACTTCGCATTTATTTAATTTAACTGTTAATTAGCTTTATTTTTTGCATATAAATTGACAGTTAAAATTTATTTATTTGCATATAAACTGCTAGTTAAACAGTTATTAAATTTATTATTGAATATAAACTGTTCGTTAATACCAGTTATTTATTACCTGTTATATTTAATATGCTCTATATTGATGTTTGTTCAAAATTGGATGATGATTTGTAATAAATGGTTGATGATTGATAATTGGATGAATGGATGTTTATTTATATTAACTGCAAGTTGTTATGCATTTCATTTCATTTGGGATTGCGGTTTGAAATGATATAAAACCGCATTTTATTACTATATTGCAGATTGAAATGATAAATATCCGTATCACCTGACCATAGGATAAAAAAAATTATACAGACACTGTCGGTCTGTATATATAATTATTTTGAAAATGACTTCTATGGTTTGGATAGGATATGGTTTAATAAATATAAAATTTTGATATTTTGTAAATATTACTTTATATATACATATATAGTTAAATTGTTGAATTTAAGCTATGTATAAATCTGTTAAATAAAAATGAATAAGTTGAATAATGGAGTTTGATAATTTATATTATATGATTTAGTACAGGTTTAAGATATTGTATATATATAGAGTTTTAAAGGATTCAAATCAATTAAGATTTGAAGATAAATTGGAAATTTATGTGGAATTGGGCTTATTTTAAAATTTAACTCCATAAGTTGATGTAAACTTATTAAGATTGGAAATTTAAGGGTATGATATTTATAACTGGATTTTTTATTCAAGATAAATCAAACGAATATTTCTAGTATAAATAAATTGAAGAAAATTTTTAGTTTTTAGTAATTCAGTTTATTTAAAATGATTATGGATTTATTATGTAAGTATTTTAGACTAAAATATAGAATAATGAATGGTTAAATAGAAAATTTCCAACCATAGTTTTGAAATTGTTAAATACTCAAAGTTGAAATATATTGGAATCGAAGTGCTTTATTGAAACTGAAAGAGAATCTAGATTTATGAGTATAGACTAAATTTAAAGTGAATAAATGGGAAAGGCGTGGAAATTATTTACTTTATACAGTAATTTAAAATAAACTATTTTACATACTGTTGAATATCCAAACCATTCAAATTTTAGATGTATGGTTTTAAAGCTATGAATTTCGAAGTATTATGTTTTGAAAGCTATAATTCAAATGTTTGGTTTCCAGATATTATAAATTTTAAAGCATTATGATTTTGGAAGAGAAATACTTTTGAAATAAAATGATATTATTGATTCGGGTTTTATAAAAAAATATCAAAATGAGTTCTCTTGGAAATGGGAATGATATCATATTTATGGGTTTTTGAAATGGATAATTGTTTTCTGGTTTTAAAGTATAAACTATTTTAAAGACCGCGGTGTTATAATAACGTTTGGTTGTTGAAGAGACCGGGATCAGAAGTTGTCATACTCTCTGCCAACTTCGAAAACCACTTTAACAACCGTGTACGCGGTGGAGATTCCAGAATGAAGTAGGTTGGTGGCAGCGTTCCTGTAAGATAATACGTGGACCCAACTCCCATGAGTTGGCATAAGGTGGCTAAAACCAGAGCGATTGACGGGTTAATAAGGTAGCACCTTTGATCCGACACTTCCCTTTGATACTATACTCTGACTTTGGATTGATTCGGTGACCACCTCCACTTTTGATTTCTTTGATTTGGGGAAGTTTGTCCGAGGTGGGCGGTAGCTGCGCGCTACGCGTTACCACCGACCCAGAAACATAATTGGTATATCTACCCTGGCATTGCCTAGTTGTGCCGTGTCATCTACCCTATCGTGCCTCGTACGAGTTTCTATTTGTGTCGTACCTATCGAGTGTCTTCTCGTAGTCTCCCGATCAGGAGATATGCAGGCACTGTATAGACTATTGGCACTATTATGTGTTAAGGTGGAAAATGTAAAGCCTTAACGCTATTTTAAAGTAAGTTTATTTTACAATTAGAAACTATTATAATAGCGCAATATACTACATAGTAAATAGTTTAATGGATCCTTAGGAGATGTAAATCCCGAGCATCTCTTGAGTTACTGCACTCATATTTATTTCTGTTAATTTAACTTACATAAGATCTTTTAGTTGTGACTCATGTGTTTTTGTCTTTCAAATTCGCTTGGGTCAGTCCGAGCATTTCAGGATTTGAAGATTTAGCTCTGGAGTACGAAGACAAAGATTTGTATTATTATTATTTATATTACTGCACTACACTCATACTATTCCGCTGTATTGTTATTGGTATGTGTAACTGTGATGTGTATTATATAAATATAATCAAATGTTTTGTAAATAGATTTATAAACTGTATATTTGATTATTATATTTTATCCTTCCGCTGTGAGATTCTGTTTTCTTTTATTTCTTTCTTGTTTTTTTATTTACCCTATAACAATCCGCCCTTCCGTATGCTTTGAATTGGCACGTGTGTTGATTTTATGCGTGCGAAAATGCGGGATGTTACAACGTGGTGTCAGAGCTTTGGTTTAGTGATAAACCTTAGCTTTGTGGGGTTTGACTCTTTACTAATAGGGTAGTAATACCCTATGAGAGTCGCTGAGTGTATAAATATGAGAGTGCGTATTTGTTAGTGTTAATAAAAGGTTTTAATATTGTGTTAGTCTATTCCGTTTTGTATTTAGAAATTCTGGTTGATGCATGGGACGCTATGACATCAATAGGGATTTCTAAGCACTTAATAGGAAAAACCGACATAATATTTGTTTTTAATATAGGTGAATGAAATAATTTTGCCTATTATATTTTCTATATATAAAATAAAAAATTTCAAACGATATCTATATTTGGCAGCAATAGATTAGTTGTTAGGTAATAAAGTGTATAAATAATAGAAATAGGATTGAAAAATAAAATAATTGAAATCATTGAAATTTAGAACTTAAGTTCCCGCGTTTTGAAATTTCTTTCGAATAAATTTTGGAATATAATAATATTGTTTATAAGTATTTTCTGATATAAATATTTCAATATAATTCGGAAGAATTGTTTTAAAGAAGATTTTGGAGAAAATAAGTTTTGTACTTTCCTCTATGTCGCTGGAAAATAATTTCGGTGATGGCGGCCGCATCATCGACTTTCATTTTCGAGTTTCAAAGAGGAAGGCCACTATAGTAGTTTTACTGCAGATTAATTTTTGATATATATATATATATATATATTGAATTGTTTTAAATATAATTAGAGATATATAAGTTGTAAGAATATATTTATCTATTATTTTAGAATAAATTGAAATTTAACCTAGTATTAAATTTCCATTAATTAATTTTTCAACTATTGTAGTGAAATGAAAGGTAAGTAATTAATAATTGAAACCTCTAATTTAGGTAAGAGATTTAAGGCCAACTTATAAAGGAAATAAAAGGGGTAAAAATTTATTGAATAGTGAATTAATTAAAAGAAATGAGAAACTTGTATAACTTTCAATTACATTCTTTAAAAGCATATATATAACATACCAAATATTTAAAAGTTGAAATGTTTAATAGGAAATGTAATGGAAATTGTACAGTAATAGTATGTAATGAAAGTGTTCAATAAATTGCTTTTATTTATTAGAATTGGTGGTATAGAGTTATAAACTTAAGTTTAAATTGAAAAGACTACAAATTAAAAGAGAAAAGTAAGTATTGTAAATGGAATTTAAGTAAATGAATGATAAATAAATGAAATGAAGTAGTACAAATGAATGATAATGAACTTAAATAAACAGTTGAAGACAATTATAAATAAAATTAGTAGGAAAATGAATACTGTAATAAATGTAATTAAGTAATAAATAAATGAGGACATGCAATAATAAATGAATGAATAATTATAACAAAATAAAAGGAACTAGCATGACCTGAGTTAATGGGATTGAATAATTGTAAGTAATAAGTAAAAATAAATGAAGCAGATATCTAATGAGTAAATGTAAATTAAAAAGATAAATCACTGTACAAATAAGAAAAAAAATCAAACAAAAAAGGTATGAAATGAAATTAATAATAAGTTAAATTGATTGTTGTTTGGCTTTGTTGTTGTTTAGTTGATGGTTGTTTGGGCAAGGATACTTTAAAATTGTTTAGATGGAAGAATAATCTATTTAGTTTTATCTAAGACTGTTGAGTAAATGATGAGCTAGTAGTTTATTCTTCATTCCGTACAATTTAAAAGTTTTGGACCCGAACAACTATTTGTTTGTTTGATTTAATGGTTGTTTTGTATTTGTTGTATATGCTGTTTGTTGAAATTAATGGTTGTTGTATTAATTTGTTGTTAGGGATTGAAACCACCTAAATATTTCATTTTATATAATTGTTAACCCTTTTAGATTATATAAGTGAAATGCAGATTTTGGAAGCAATTGCTACTGCTTTTGGTTCCATAAAATATGCGTTAATTGCCCGACTAATAGGTACGTTTTCGGATTACGGGTTATGGCGTTATTATATTGTTTTCCCATGTTGGGATATATATATATATTATTTTGGAAATTAAATGTAATATAATTGTTATATTTGATATTATATCTTCTCCCGAGCCTCTCCATACAAGGGAGACTCTGCCGAAATTTTTCGTAAAATTTTGGACTTAGAAATTTTTTTAAAATGTTTTTCCAAACTTTATTTATTGAAGTATAAAAAGATATAATGATTATAAAATGGGTATATTTTATTTAAAGTAATAAATTTTGTAAATTATTGTTTATAAGTTAATATTTTGAATAAGATGTATTGTTTATTTAATTCTTCCTTCTCCCTTCTTTTCCTTTTCGGGGACGAAAAGTTTTGAGTGGGGGAGAGTGCAACGACCCGTAAATTTCATGGACTTAAAATTGGTTGAATTAATGAGTTTTGTAATTAAATTTAGTAGAAAAAAAACTTTATAAAAAAATTATGGAAATGAACGCTAAAATAAAATATATAAATGATGATTAAAACCTATTTACTAGCAATTTGAATAAATTTCAATAAATGAAATGGGGTAAGTAATATACCTGGATATAAAATTCATTTAAAGGGAATTTATTTAATATGTTAACGTAAAGTAAGAAATATTGGAATAAATGATAATTTCCATTCATACTTGAAAGCAGTTATTATAAGTTGCATGTTGAAATGGTTGATTTAATTGGAATTTAGAATTTGATTTAAATGAAAAAAAATTAAAGGTTTACAATAACGAAAATTTAGGTAATAAGGTTAGAACAAGTTGATAAGTAATAACCAAAATAAGGGAATAGTATCAATGTAAATAAAGTTGAAACAAATTGGATGTAGAGAAATAAATGTAAGCATTTAATAAATTAATTTATGTGGATTTCAATAAATGGTAATTGAATCAAAGTCAACATTCTGTAAGTAATCATATTACTTGCTGGAAAGTAATACGTAATTGATTGAATGTGATTACGAAATATAAAATTGGGGCATACATAGGATTTTTAACGATGATTGTTAAGTAATAAACCTATAAAGGCTTGTAAAGGAAATAGGTAACAATCTATATGCTGTTTATTTCATTTAGTATGTTAAGTAAAGGTTGGAATTCAAATTGCAATTAAAGGAGAATAGGTAGTACGTTATGAGCGAGTAAATTTAAAGGTAGATAACAACTATTATAAATTCCTAATTAGTTGGTCAATAAATTTATTTGAAATAACGATCATTTAAATGTGAGTAATTACAATGTCGTTATTGATTATAGCGTTACTTTAATAATTATGGTTAATTGAGAAATTAATGCGAGAAGTATGTAAATAACTATGAAAGTAACACGTTATAAATTGATTATGACCTAAACTTAAGTGTAAGTTAAAGGTTGAAATTGAATCTAATCCATTTAATTGGAAACTTATTAAAATAAATTGGATTTAATGTATAATAAAAAGGTTATTTTAAGAAATTGAAATAAATTCCATAATGAATGAATTAAGTTACTTTGAATTGAGATGGGAATTGGTTTAAAGAATGATAAATTAATAAGTAAATCAAGATGATTAAATTTTATGAATTATAGAATTTGAATCTTTAATAGGGAGTTAAATTATTTAATTTATAATAGTAGGATTTTTTGCCAATAAAGGAAATCAAATATTTAATTATTACGTTGAATAAAAATTTAAGTTGAAAACGGGAAATATTTATGTGATAAATTTTAATCCAAGGGGTAAACCCTTCTATTTGAAATTATGAATGGGATAATTATAGGTAAATTCAATTTAATGGAAATTTTGGAAATTTATCTATAATTTTGAATATTATGAAATTGAAGATTTCTATTGATTAGTTATTGATAAATTGACTTTTAAATTTTTTTAATCATTATAAATGTTTGAAAATTTTAAAGTGATAAAGATTGCAAAGTTCAGAATTTTAACGCGAAATTTGATTTAATTAATTTATTTTAAATTTCTTTAAGTAATATAAAAATAGCCATTTTGGTCACGGACTCGGATTTCGACGAAACCAGTTTCATCGGATCCGTAACAGTGAATTATTGTAGGGTTTCAAGTTTCGTAGTGATCGGACTTGTCGGTTGATCGTACGAACGCGAAACACCTTGAAATCGATTTAATTGAAATCAATTTGAAATCAATTTGAAATCAATTTGAAATTATTGATTTCAGCATAACCTCTTCATACGATGGAATTTAGACGTGAAACTTTTTCCATTGCGTTTAGAATATTTTAAAACACCTATTTCGATATATGGGTTAACCCAATTTCGTTCCGGGGTCAGAACGGGCTTTTTGGGCCACGTTAGCGGTAGCACGTTTGTTTATCGGATCCATCTACTCTATCTCTAACCTACCTATATAAACACGGTTTTAAACCCTAGCCTCCATCTATTCTCATTTGTTTGTGCATTCATTTCTTCAGCTCCTCCTCTTCCCAATGGCTGCAAACCAAACCCTAGATCCAATCACAATTCAAAATCAAAGCTAAAATTTCAAACACCTTAGAAAATTCTGGAAATAATATATATTGAAGCTCTCAATCAGCGTAATCTTCTGGTACTGTTCGTTGGTCGAATCGATTCACAATTTACCTAGAAATCGCAAATCATTCTCGGCCGTTCGTATTGAATTTTGGTCGATCCAACGGTGGTTCTACCTCCGATTGGCGATCGGGTGGTACCGTTGCATAGATGATGTCGAGCAGGTCGTAGGGGTGTCGTTCGTTCGTCACCTTGGTCGATGGGCTCGCCGGAAATTGGCACAAAGGGGGCGGCGGTTGCACAGAGCAAAGGGACACCGGAGGTCGTGGCATCTGAGGCGTAGCGGCGGCATGATGAGGGGAGTCGCGTGGTGTTGCCCTATCGGAGTGGAAGAGGACGTGGCGGCCGCGAAAAGTTGGTCAAAGATTGCGTGGTAGGCGGCTGGAAACGGTTCGAACAAATTAGGGTTTCGATTCTTTTCTTCTATTCACGTGCGTAAGTGTAACAACCCGGAATTTTGGGTCGCCAAATTTGAACATTTAATTCATTTTAAATGTTGAATATGGATTATAATTTGAATTTTTGGAATAAAAGATTTTGGTTAAGCTGATAGAATTGGTTAAATTTCAAATACGGGAATTTAATTGGAATTTGAATAATAATAGCTTAATATCAAAAATTTGGATAATTGATAATTTTGAGTGTAAATAGCGTGGTGAGAATTTTAGATGAATTTTAGAGTTAATAAATTAATATTTGGGATTTTATAGTAATTGAATAATAGAATTTAATATTATTAAAATGCAATTAATCATATTTTAGCCCGGAATGAGCCAAAATGATTTTTATTTGTGTTTATAAATTTTATATGATTTATTATTAAGTTATTAAAATTTTAAAAGTGAAATTTTAAGCGTTTTCGTCAATTTTGAAAATCGCCCGATTAAATAGACGAGTTAAAATAGCCTTCCGGGGCACAGTCTCGGAATTCGACGAAACTAGTTCCATTGGATCTGTAATAGTTAGTTATTATCAGATTTCAATTTTTGTAGCAATCGGATTTGTCATTTGACCATGGCAGCTCGAAACGCACAGAAATCGATTTAACCGATTTAATTTAAATTGATGGTTTAATTCCGTAACTCGCGTGTATGACCAAATTAGCTTACGAAACATGTTCCATTGTGTCCGGAATGCGGAAAAACCTTAGAAACGCCTGTCGACACATGTGAATTGGGGTTTGTTTGTAAACGCTCGTTAAAACTGGATTTAATATTAAATTAATATATATATATATATATATACACACACACACACACACACACGTATATATTCACGCGAAATAGCCCTAACCCAAAAACATTCAGGCCGCCGCTTATTATTATTTCTATGGCCGAAAACGATCGTCTTTCCCCCACCAATTTCTCTCCATCCAAGCTTTAATTTGCAAAACTCTCTACTGGAAAATCGTAGAGAGTGTCAAGATCTTCGAAGTGAACGGTTGAGATGTGGTTTGATGAGGTGGATGGAGGGGAATTCGCTGCCGTTCGTTCTCGGTTTGTTCGCGTTTTTCGATCTAAGATGGCGACCGAGCTCTGCGTGCTTAGGGTCGATGGGGGAGTTTGCTGAGGCGGTTTTCGTGGAGGTAGCTGATCGAATTATCGATGAGCGAGGAGGGTGCGGCTCGAAGCCCTAATCTCGGCGGCATGGGTTTCGTGGTCCTGAGTATGCGAACGGGGAAGAGGAGTAAAGGTGCGGCTCTGATTTCTAGTAGCAGATCCTACGGCCTGATTTCGTTGGTATAATATTATGCAAATTTATGTTAAGGAATTTGTTTTAAATCTTGTTCAAACTATAAAAATTCATATCTAGTTCATACGTGATCATATTCACACGAAATTTATGGTGTTGGAATTGCAGAAAAAAGTACTACACGATAGTGCAGTTCCGGATTCATTCCGGGCAAGTAGAAATTTGAGTTAAATCGAACGTCATTCGGTTTAATTTGAATTTCGAACGCTCGCCGAAACTCAAGGTGAGTTAATCTCACTCACATCTCGAATGTTAGCTGATTTAAATAGTTAATATTTAAATATCTGTGTGATTGGTTGAAATATTTATTTATATCGGCCTGGATTGATATATTTATAGTGTTGTGCTAATATTTGTAGATGTAGGAAAAACAGGTTGGAGGGATCCAACTGGATTCCTCACTATGTAGTAATTATTTTTATAATTGATGATGATGCATGTTATATATATTGTGATTGATAAATTTGGGATTAAATTGTATTGTGAAATTGTGGGATAAACTATAAGCCCAGAATGTTAAATTATAAAGAAACTTGGAGTTTTAATTATAAAGAAATTAAATTGGGTTTTAAAAAGGAATTAAGAAATTAATAAATAAGGAATATAAAAATTAGAATCTGCTTGAATGGAAAACTGAAATAAAATTATATTGGAATATTGATGGATAAATTATAAATCCATAATTTAATTATAAAGGGATAAATTGAATTTTTAGAAATAAAGGATATTGTTAAATAATGAATTGAAAAGAATTAAAATTTGAAATTGATAAAATCTGGAATGAAAATTTGAAATTGATAAAATCTGGATTGCTAAACGAAGAGAAACATTATCAGCTGATAAATGTGAAAGAAAATTTCTGTTATTGAACCATAGAACTAAATTGAATAAATCGACAGAAGTTGTGAGAAGAATTTCTGGTATGTTTAAGTGGAAATGAGTTCCTTGGGAAAAACCAAGTTCGAGTTTTAGACAGATTTTATTAAAAGAAAGTTTTAAGTTCAAACTTGTTTAAAAGGAGTGTTTTGAAAAATTTTATTTTCAAAAGTAACTATTTATAAATTAGCAATAGTAAAGTAATTATTCTTTTTACAAATGGATTTGTTTTAAAAGGCTAGTTTTGACCTAAGTTATTTGGAATTAGTATAAACCTTTTATAAATCTATTTTTAAAATTTAGTTTAACTAAAACCTTATTTTTAAATCAAGTTATATCTTATAAAATAGTTTTACTTTAAATATTTCAAAATTATATTTTGAGTAAACAACTAGAAGTAAATTTGCATATTTTAAAGTATATTTCAGTACAAAATATTTTAACTGTTTTAAATTTAAATTGTTTTGAACTTGGTTATTTCCAAGGGAAATATATGGTAAAGGATATACCTTGTAAGGAAGAATTTTGGAAAATTGTTTTCAAATGGGTTTTGAAACTTTGGAAATATATCTTGTAAAGATATTGAGGCAAATAAATAATATGGGAATTATTTATTGTGTGATGGATGCTTATGGATGTTTATGAATATAAATTGATAGTTAAATCACCAACTATCAATATTGGACAAATGCGCTGATCGTTTCGAAGAGACCGGGATCGAGATTTATTTCTCGAAAACCACTTCGATCCTGTTTATACGTTTCGTGAAAACGATTTTGGAGTCGAAGATGGAGCAGTGAAGTGCAAGGGCTAGTCGCTACTAATCCTGAGGATATTTCCAAAATGGATGTAGTAGGAATAGTGCCTTCGGTTCCGTTCGAACCCGGGACGGACTTGTATGGACGAATGCTTGCGAAACATCGTCAAGTGGACGATAGGCATTCTAAGTGAAAACGTTCTAAAGGTAACGCTTAGCCTCAAGCCTCATCAACCGGGAATGACTGAAAATTAGGGGATATGCAACAAGGTTAGGTGGGTCATGCCCAAGCAGGACAAGATATTTCCCCTGTCTAGATGTCCCTTATATATTTCGGCTTAACGGGTGGTTGGTCGCGCCAACCCCGGGGTTTATCTTGTTCGGGACTGTTCAGTAAGGAATGGTTCCGGCCTTGTGATGCAGGGGATAAAGGGAGTAATCCTCGGTACGGTGATCTAGGCCCCGTACTGTGACAGGTGGTACCCCAGTGCCTAGTCATTGTTGGAAATCAATTCTCCCTACGAGCCTTGTACGAGTTTTGTTTGTATTACCCACTTTTGTGGCTAGTAGATGGAATTTAATCATGTAACAATTTCAGCTATTTTATAAGTATTTGTAAATAGACCCTATTATAATATCAGAGGATTTCTATAAAAAGTGTTTTAGCTATCGTAAGGTAAAAACCCAACATGTTTATTTGTGGCGTTGTCTTACGAGATGCTTTTGTTTTCAAAGGATTTTTGAAACTTTAATAATCAATTTGGATGCATTATTATCAGCTGGTATTCCAGACTGACTCGGGTGTTATTTCGTTATAATGCTCGCGTCAGACCGAGTATTATATGTCCAGGTCAGGATGCTATGGAGCAGGAGAGGAGCTGGAGTCCGAGACGTATTATATGTACCTATATATATATCCGCTGCTGTGATTGTATGGTAGTTCTGATTTTTGATTGTTGATGTATGAGATACTCTGATGATATGATGTGTAAAACAGTAATATATTTCATTTTGTGTAAAGTTCTATATTTACTATTATATTTTATTCCGCCACGACTATGAGATTCTGATATTGTTTAGTTTCTTCTTCTTCTATCTCTTCTTCTTTAACCCTAATGGTTCGTAATTCTGTGCCACTTGAGTTAATAGAGGTAGAATAGTGTTGATTCAAGGGGTACGGATTTGCGGGCTGTCACGGTAAGGGGTTTGGAACGGGGTGACGTGGTAAGTTACTAGGTTTGTTTTTTTTATTTATTTAAATTTTAACGCGTTCTAGTCGCAATAACTTTTGCATACGTGATCCATTTCACGAGCGATTTTTTTTTGTTAGGATCGTATTGAAATTCTGGATCCGTTGACGCTGGTTTGGACAGATTTGGAGACTGTGCAATTTTTGGGTTTAAATTGTATTTAAATCCAATTTAAATTCAAAAGTTGGGTGTTTTAACCCACACACAATTTCTAAAATTTATTATGTTTGTTAAATTGATTTATGATACGAGTAGAAATTTAGTTATGACTGTTTGGCATGTTTTATTCATCATCTCAGTTACTTCGCATTTATTTAATTTAACTGTTAATTAGCTTTATTTTTTGCATATAAATTGACATTTAAAATTTATTTATTTTCATATAAACTGCTAGTTAAAAGTTATTAAATTTATTATTGAATATAAACTGTTCGTTAATACCTGTTATTTATTACCTGTTATACTTTATATGCTCTATATTGATGTTTGTTTAAAATTGGATGATGATTTGTAATAAATGGTTGATGATTGATATTTGGATGAATGGATGTTTATTTATATTAACTGCAAGTTGTTATGCATTTCATTTCATTCGGGATTGCGGTTTGAAATGATATACAACCGCATTTTATTATTAAATTGCGGATTGAAATGATAAATATCTGTATCACTTGACCATAGGATAGAAAATTTTATACAGACACCGTCGGTCTATATATATAATTATTTTGAAAATGACTTCTATGGTTTGGATAAGATATGGTTTAATAAATATTAAATTTTGATATTTTGTAAATATTACTTTATATATACATATATAGTTAAATTGTTGAATTTAAGCTATGTATAAATCTGTTAAATAAAAATGAATAAGTTGAATAATGGAGTGTGATAATTTATATTATATGATTTAGTACAGGTTTAAGATATTATATATATATATAGAGTTTTAAAGGATTCAAATCAATTAAGATTTGAAGATAAATCGAAAATTTATTTGGAATTGAGCTTATTTTAAAATTTAACTCCATAAGTTGATGTAAACTTATTAAGATTGGAAATTTAAGGGTATGATATTTATAACTGTATTTTTTATTCAAGATAAATCAAATGAATATTTCTAGTATAAATAAATTGAAGGAATTTTTTAGTTTTTAGTAATTTGAGTTTATTTAAAATGATTATGGATTTATTATGTAAGTATTTTAGACTAAAATATAGAATAATGAATGGTTGAGTAGAAAATTTCCAACCTTAGTTTTGAAATTGTTAAATACTCAAAGTTGAAATATATTGGAATCGAAATCTTTTATTGAAACTGAATGAGAATCTAGATTTATGGGTATAGACTAAATTTAAAGTGAATAAATGGGAAAGGCATTGTGACGACCGCCCATGACTCCTGCACCGAAACAAGGGGAAATGTGCGCTGAAGGATGTGCCAGGCAGCCATGAACGATAGTCAGGGTAAAAAATAAAAAATAAAAAAAAATAAAACAGCAAACTCTATCGTACAACTCACAGCGCATGGTCAAAATACAATAGAGAAATATAATATAGTGAAGTTCCATAGAACAGGATATCATCATATAAGCATCATAATAGTTTTATACAAACATATGAATCATCCATACATCAAAGCCTCACTACACAACACTCAATCAAATACAACAGCGGAATATCCAGTACATATAATAAGAGATAATATGCAAAAGCCTCCTGCTCGTCTTCGTTGTCATCAGCGTAAACCTCCATGAACAGCACCTGTCAACTGCTACCTAGTCTGCCCATCCCAACATGGATGAACAGCCCAAGGTAATAAGAGGAGACATAAAACCTTGAGTCAGACAAAGTCTTAGTGAGCAGTAAATCAACTATCAAACATACCAAAAGAGTATAAGGGATAAAAGGAATAGGAACCAAACCATCCCACTCCACCTCTTTCTACAGTGATAGCTCCCAGACACACATTAAGGAGACGCAAGCATAACATAGCAGGCAATTAAAGTAAAGCAATAATCACTCGAGTCAAGGTCGATGTTTTCCAAATACAAACCCCCAAGGCCTAAACCAAGATCAGATAAGCACCCAGAAAACACCGCTCTTGAGACCGAGTGATGATACAACCAAACGTCCAAGCATCCATGACTCTGGCTATAACTGTTAACCTTGCTTCGAAATCACCGTTAATTGAATGACCGACTCCTTCCTGAGCCATCTATCAAGGGCTAATGGTAACACCGGTTCTAGACATAACTCTGCACGTCATCATGACCCGTGCCTAGGAATTTTCGCAACTACCCAGAGTACTCGACCACCTACCTGTAGTCTTTAGGGTGTCCAGACCACCTACCTGTAGTCTTTAGGGCAACCCTTGTACTCTTGCTTTGAGTCTGCTAGAACCTTCAACAACGATGAAATCCAAGCCTTCTAGTCATCCTCCTTGACGACTATTCTCAACCTAGCCCAAACTACCTCTTGAGCCATCCATTATCAATCAACTCGAACTACCCTTCAAGTTATCAACATGCTTGGAGTAATCCTTCTCGATTATACCAAGGTTACATCATGTCATGCTTCGCCTCATCTTCATCTTAGCAAAGGCTCATCTTAACATCATGGTTTGCCTCATCGCATCATGGCAAAATTCCATCTCAACATCATCCAATCCATACATATGAGCTTCAACATCCACTACATATGCCTTAAGCAACTTTCACCATTCAAGAGTCTCTTCCGTAGCTTTTAAATTGTCTTTGACCATACTTTTCCAAATCTATCAACTAGATAACTCATTCACAACAATCAAACAAGGCAAACATTAATCCAAACAAATAAGTAGTCAATCAAGATCTAAATTGGCATTTATAACTAATATGGCAATTTCGTAAATAAATGAGAATAGATCTATCATACATGAATCATAGGTTTTTAGCATAAATCTAACAAATATAAATCATGGGTTTTGTCCCTACAACTTGATGAATGAACTTGCATAAGTAAACATCTTCATAAGTAATGGATCTATACTTAGATCTAAGGAAAAATGCATAAAATCACTATCTACAATACTCCAACAAACCACCAAACCAATATACTCCTTTGGGTCCGTGTGAGAGATAACCACCACTCACCGAATCACCCAAACACTTCAAAAACTATCAACTTCAGATCTGGACAGCAAGGATTCAAGCTTGATTCATCGAAATCCCGCTTGAAACGATGAAATCTAGCTTCGTTGGATGAAGATCTTCAACTTTGGCTCTTGGATCTTCAATCTTGATCTTCGATCTTGGATGGATGTTAGAACTAGATTGGAATGGAGAAAAGGAGATGAAGAAATGTTGTAGTCGAGCTCTCAAAATGGCAGCACTTCGTTGCTTCAAAATCCGGTGCCAAAAAGTGAGCCAAAGTCCTCTACTTATAGGCTAAATTTCCCCCTGAGTCGTCCATCCATAAGTCGCCGCCGACCTAACCCATGAGTCGTTTACGACTCATCAGACCTCCCTGACTCAAGCCAGCACGACACAACATACATACGGCAGCATGCACACGACTCAACCAAAGTGCGACTCAACAGAACCCAACAACATACGACTCAACGACATACGACCTATAAACACGGCCGACCTATCTCAAAAACCATCCTAACTATGCTACGACTTACGACTTAACTCGTACCAACGACTCAACCAACTCAGGTTAACTAGTGCTATGGCCCAACAGTTCCAACGGCCTAGATGACCCTACGGCCTAACTAAGCCGCTAACGACTTACGACTTAGCATCCTTAAGTCGTCTAAAACTTCTAGGTCGCTAACTCGTTAGCTATGCTAACTCCTAACCCGCTAACACGCTAACTCGCGCAAGCCTATAGGTCGGTGAAGAGCTTAGCCCGGTCACATCTACTAACTCGTCCCAGCCTTGAGTCGTAACTCGTTAACCCCTATGAGTCGGTCTAACCCTTAACCTGTTAACTCGGCAATTCACTAACAACCATAAGTCTGCAACTACCACTCACTCCTATAAGTCGGCCAACCTATAAACCGTTGACCCCATGAGTCGGCCACCTATCCTAAGTCGCTCCATCCTCTAAGTCAGTCACGACTTAAGTTCCACACGACTTAATGCAACTATTATACGATTTATCGACACATAAAATACGGGTCGTTACATTCTCTCCCCCTTAGGAATTTCGCCCCCGAAATTCCAAACAAACAAGAGCAATCAAAACTATTCTGCATGCCTACCATCCATAGCAATCAACAAACCATGCGTCCAATTACTATCCTAGCATGCAGAATTCTAAGACTTAGAACAAGTTACAAATTCATGAGATGTCACGACACCTTAGGGCCATACCTCGAAGAGTTCAGGATGAGCTGCCTTCATCCTCTCTTCCTCCTCCCACGTACAGTCGTTAACATCATCACTCCATTGTATCTTGAGCAACGTAATAGTCTTCCTCCTAAGCTGTTTCGTGTCGGTTTCAACAAGACGAAGCGGCTTACGAGGTCTTCTAACCACTGGATCAACCTCTAAATCTTCACAGCTATCAGCAGAAACCACTGCAGTTGGGTCATGCACATACTTCCGTAGATAAGATACATGGAAAACATTGTGCACACCCGCCATCTTTTCCGGTAACTTCAATCTATAAGCGAGCTTTCCAATTCGCTCGATAATCGGGAATGGTCCAACAAATCTCGGAGTTAACTTTCCTTTCTTTCCAAATCGAATAACATTCTTCAGAGGAGAAATCTTCACAAAAACCATATCACCTACGTCGAATTCCAAATCCTTACGACGCTTATCGGCATAACTTTTCTGACGATCTTGGGCTGCTTTCATTCGTTGCCGAATGATCTCTATACAATCCGTAGTCTGTCGAATCATCTCTGGCCCAAGTATCAGCTTTTCTCCAGTTTCCAACCAACATGTTGGAGAGTTACACGGTCTTCCATACAATGCCTCATATGGTGCCATACCAATACTCGACTGATAACTGTTATTGTACGCAAACTCCACCAAATGAAGATGATCTTCCCACGATCCTCCGAAATCCAAAACACATGCTCTGAGGAGATCTTCCAAAACTCGGTTGACTCTCTCAGTCTGACCATCTGTTTGAGGGTGGTAAGCTGTACTCAAACACAACTTAGTTCCCAAAACTTCCTGGAAGCTCTTCCAAAATCCACTAGTGAACAATGGGTCTCGATCGCTCACTATACTCTTCGGAACACCATGGAATCGAACAATCCACTTAACATACAACTCAGCCAACTTCGATGCAGTCCTAGTTGATCGAACAGGAATGAACCTTGCACTCTTAGCCAAACGATCTACAATGACCCAAATCCCTTCATTCCCTGTCCTGGTTCTAGGTAGACCATCGATAAAATCCATCGACACTTGCTCCCACTTCCATGTAGGAACCTCTAATGGCTGAAGTAATCCACTGGGCTTCTTCTGCTCAGCTTTCACCAATTGGCAGTTCATACACTTGGAAATAAAGTTTCCAACATCCTTCTTCATACCTTCCCAATAATAGGTTCTCTTCATATCCCGATACATCTTATTTCCACCTGGATGAATTGTCAACTTCGAGTGATGACTTTCCCTAAGAACTTCATCTCTCAATCCATCCACATCGGGAACAACTAGTCGTCCTTGCTTTCGAAGCCAACCCTCTCGATCGACTTCAAATCCTTTATCCTTTTCTGGATTCAATCCAGATTCCAAATCTCGGATAATCTTGACAAGCTTATCGTCTCGCTTTTGGCTCTCGCCAATTCTCTTCACAAGAGTAGGCCTTATCGATAAGTTTGCCAACATCTCAGGTTCCAATTCACATCTAGGCCTAAAGTCAAATTCAGCCAAATACTCTAGACCCTTCCATTCTGAAAACATGGCTCCCAATCCTGCATGTCTTCGACTTAACGCATTTGCCACTGCGTTGCCTTTTCCCGGAGTATAGGCTATACCAAAATCATATGATGCTAAAAACTCTAGCCACCGCTGCTGTCGGAGATTCAAATCCTTTTGGGAGAACAGATACTTCAACGACTTATGATCCGTAAACAACTCGAATCGAACTCCCAATAGGTAATGTCTCCACATCTTCAAAGCAAAAACAATCGCCGCTAACTCCAAATCATGAGTCGGGTAATTCCTTTCATGCGGCTTCAGTTGTCGACTAGCATACGCAACAACTTTATCCTTCTGCATCAGCACTGCTCCAAGTCCAGTACCACATGCATCGGTGTAAACCACCATCTCATCATTCCCACTTGGAATAGTCAAAACAGGAGCACTCGTCAGTCGCTCTTTCAGGATTATGAAAGCTTGCTCACACTTATCATCCCATCTGAACACTTGGTTCTTTTTCGTCAATCCTGTTAACGGTGCAGCTATCTTGGAAAAGTCTTTGATAAACCGACGATAATATCCTGCTAATCCAAGAAAGCTTCTCACATCGGATGCATTCTTAGGTCTAACCCAATCCTGGATCGCTGCTACCTTAGCAGGATCAACCGCGATTCCATTTCCAGAGATAACATGGCCTAAGAACCTCACTTCACCCTTCCAGAAGTGACACTTCGAAAACTTAGCCTTCATCTGATGTTTCCGTAAGGTTTCCAAAACAATACTCGAGTGCGTCTTGTGCTCTTCTTCAGTTCTGGAATAAATCAGAATATCATCCACGAACACAAGTACGAATTTGTTCAACTGATCTCTGAACACTCTATTCATAAGATCCACAAAATATGCTGGTGCGTTGGTCAATCCAAACGGCATTACCAGCCACTCATAAAATCCGGATGGTGTTCTAAAAGCAGTCTTCGGCACACTATCCTTAGCCACTCTCAACTGGTGAAATCCCGTTGCCAAATCCATCTGAGAAAACACCTTAGCCTCGTGAAGCTAATCAAACAAGTCATCTATTCTCGTCAATGGATACTTGTTCTTCTTAGTCACCTTATTCAGCTCACGATAATCCACACACAACCTCAACGATCCATCCGCTTTGGTTGCGAACACAACTGGTGCACCCCATTCGGACACACTACGCCGAATGAATCCTTTCTGCAAAAAGTCATCAACTTGCACCTTCAGCTCTTGCTGTTCCCTAGGCGCCATCCGCCTAAGAGGCATCACAACAGGTCTGGCTCCCTTAACTAGATCGATACAAAACTCGATCTCCCTATGCGGCGGTAACCCTTTGACTTCATCCAAGACATCCTCAAATCCATTCACAATAGGCACCGATGACAGTCCATCCCATGGAACAACCAGCGAATACATGAAGCTCATGAAGACGCCTTCTTCATGCTTACATCGTATCACAACCTTTCGCCCTTACACATTCCCGACCGTCACTTCCAGCCTCTCACAATCAATCCTTGCCGCATACTTTCTAAGCCAGTCCATACCCAAAATAATTCCGAACCCCGCAAAGTTCAGAACAAAGCAATCACAAGCAAAAGAGCAATCACGACTCGACACAACTAGACCACGGCATATCATACACAAACATGACGAACCCCCAACTGGATTAGTCACAACCAATGGCCTATCAACAATATCCGGTTTCAAACCTAACCGGCCTACAAGATCATCACAAACAAAAGAATGCGACGCTCCAGTATCAAACAACACTCTAACTGAAACACCACAAATGGAAAGAGTACCTTGAACCACCACACTCTTCCCCTTCTCTTCAGTTGTAGGAGCTTTTGAAGACGACGGCACAGCTCCCATAGCATAAGCTTGCACAATCTGCCTGTCCTTCCTCGGCTCGGGACAATTCTTCTTGATATGTCCCAGCTTATCACAGTTATAACACTTTCCCGGCACCTTGGGATTCTTGCAATCTCTGAAGAGATGACCCTTCTGCTGACAGTTGTAGCAGGTCACTTCACCCTTCGGCTTCTTCTGGCCATCTTTATCCTTCTGTTGCTGCTGCTTCCTCTTCTTGTTTCCACCCTGCTGTGGCCTAAACCCTTCCTTGGTTACAGCAACAACAGATCCTTCCTTAGGAAACAAACTCTCATGCCTGAGAGCTTTCTCCACAAGCTTCTCAAACAGATCGTCCAAATGATCCACCAGCTGTCTCCCAAGATAAGTGTCCAAGCCTGTCACAAACTTCTCATTCTTCTGATAGGGAGAATCAATATACGATCTGGCATACTTGGACAAAGCCTCAAACTCAGAAACATACTCAAGGACCGATCTCCCACCTTGCTTGAGCTCTACAAACTTCTTGAACAAAACAGATTTCTGAGCTGTAGAGATGAACTTAGCTTCAAATCTAGCTTGGAATTGCTCCCAAGTAATCTCCTCCTCCGGAGTATCAATGGTGATAGAATTCCACCAATCCGAAGCTCTCCCTTGAAGTTGCCTTGATGCAAGCTTCCTCTTAGTTGCATCCTCAACTCCCAAGTCACCAAAGATCCTTCTACAAGCATCAATCCATCTTTGCACTTCAATGGTTGATTCCGTTCCCAAGAAAACCTTTCCTCCAAGAGAAGCATAGTCCTTGCAAAGCTTAGCAAAATCCACTGGTCTTGGAGCTTGAACTTGAACTACAACATCTACTGATGGCCCCGAGGCTGGTATCCTTCTCATGATCGAAGTCATCATGGCCTCAAACATAGGAGCATAATCAACAGCTTCCCTAGCAGCTGGTCTCCCTCTTCGACTCATCCTTAATATCTACAAAAAGGAATGACTTAGAACACCTTGAGAAACAACTGCATAAGGAGTTCAAATCCTTCTAAACTACTATATTATATATAGTAATCATTCATCAAAATACAATTACGTCTCTCATACGTAGCTACGTCAGCGAGCGTTGGCTAAAATCGATTAACCAAAGCTCTGATACCAAATGTGACGACCGCCCATGACTCTCGCACCGAAACAAGGGGAAATGTGCGCTGAAGGATGTGCCAGGCAGCCATGAACGATAGTCAGGGTAAAAAAAAAAAACTGCAAACTCTATCGTACAACTCACAGCGCATGGACAAAATACAATAGAGAAATAAATATAGTGAAGTTCCATAGAACAGGATATCATCATATAAGCATCATAATAGTTTTATACAAACATATGAATCATCCATACATCAAAGCCTCACTACATAACACTCAATCAAATACAGCAGCGGAATATCCAGTACATATAATAAGAAATAATATGCAAAAGCCTCCTGCTCGTCTTCGTTGTCATCAGCGTAAACCTCCATGAACAGCACCTGTCACCTGCTACCTAGTCTGCCCATCCCAACATGGATGAACAACCCAAGGTAATAAGAAGAGACATAAAACCTTGAGTCAGACAAAGTCTTAGTGAGCAGTAAATCAACTATCAAACATACCAAAAGAGTATAAGGGATAAAAGGAATAGGAACCAAACCATCCCACTCCACCTCTTTCTACAGTGATAGCTCCCAGACACACATTAAGGAGACGCAAGCATAACATAGCAGACAATTAAAGTAAAGCAATAATCACTCGAGTCAAGGTCGATGTTTTCCAAATACAAACCCCCAAGGCCTAAACCAAGATCAGATAAGCACCCAGAAAACACCGCTCTTGAGACCGAATGATGATACAACCAAACGTCCAAACATCCATGACTCTGGCTATCACTGTTAACCTTGCTTCGAAATCACCGTTAATTGAATGACCGACTCCTTCCTAAGCCATCAATCAAGGGCTAATGGTAACCCCGGTTCTAGACATAACTCCGCACGTCATCATGACCCATGCCTAGGAATTTTCGCAACTACCCAGAGTACTCGACCACCTACCTGTAGTCTTTAGGGTGTCCAGACCACCTACCTGTAGTCTTTAGGGCAACCCATGTACTCTTGCTTTGAGTCTGCTAGAACCTTCAACAACGATGAAATCCAAGCCTTCTAGTCATCCTCCTTGACGACTATTCTCAACCTAGCCCAAACTACCTCTTGAGCCATCCATTATCAATCAACTCGAACTACCCTTCAAGTTATCAACATGCTTGGAGTAATCCTTCTCGATTATACCAAGGTTACATCATGTCATGCTTCGCCTCATCTTCATCTTAGCAAAGGCTCATCTTAACATCATGGTTTGCCTCATCGCATCATGGCAAAATTCCATCTCAACATCATCCAATCCATACATATGAGCTTCAACATCCACTACATATGCCTTAAGCAACTTTCACCATTCAAGAGCCTCTTCCGTAGCTTTTAAATTGTCTTTGACCATACTTGTCCAAATCTATCAACTAGATAACTCATTCACAACAATCAAACAAGGCAAACATTAATCCAAACAAATAAGTAGTCAATCAAGATCTAAATTGGCATTTATAACTAACATGGCAATTTCGTAAATAAATGAGAGTAGATCTATCATACATGAATCATGGGTTTTTAGCATAGATCTAACAAACATAAATCATGGGTTTTGTCCCTACAACTTGATGAATGAACTTGCATAAGTAAACATCTTCATAAGTAATGGATCTATACTTAGATCTAAGGAAAAATGCATAAAATCACTATCTACAATACTCCAACAAACCACCAAACCAATATACTCCTTTGGGTCCGTGTGAGAGATAACCACCACTCACCGAATCACCCAAACACTTCAAAAACTATCAACTTCAGATCTGGACAGCAAGGATTCAAGCTTGATTCGTCGAAATCCCGCTTGAAACGATGAAATCTAGCTTCGTTGGATGAAGATCTTCAACTTTGGCTCTTGGATCTTCAATCTTGATCTTCGACCTTGGATGGATGTTAGAACTAGATTGGAATGGAGAAAAGGAGATGAAGAAATGTTGTAGTCGAGCTCTCAAAATGGCAGCACTTCGTTGCTTCAAAATCCGGTGCCAAAAAGTGAGCCAAAGTCCTCTATTTATAGGCTGAATTTCCCCCTGAGTCGTCCATCCATAAGTCGCCGCCGACCTAACCCATGAGTCGTTCACGACTCATCAGACCTCCCTGACTCAAGCCAGCATAACACAACATACATACGGCAGCATGCACACGACTCAACCAAAGTGCAACTCAACAGAACCCAACAACATACGACTCAACGACATACGACCTATAAACACGGCCGACCTATCTCAAAAACCGTCCTAACTATGCTACGACTTACGACTTAACTCGTACCAACGACTCAACCAACTCGGGTTAACTAGTGCTATGGCCCAACAGTTCCAACGGCCCAGATGACCCTACGGCCTAACTAAGCCGCTAACGACTTACGACTTAGCATCCTTAAGTCGTCTAAAACTTCTAGGTCGCTAACTCGTTAGCTATGCTAACTCCTAACCCGCTAACACGCTAACTCGCGCAAGCCTATAGGTCAGTGAAGAGCTTAACCCGGTCACATCTACTAACTCGTCCCAGCCTTGAGTCGTAACTCGTTAACCCCTATGAGTCGGTCTAACCCTTAACCTGTTAACTCGGCAATTCACTAACAACCATAAGTCTGCAACTACCACTCACTCCTATAAGTCGGCCAACCTATAAACCGTTGACCCCATGAGTCGGCCACCTACCCTAAGTCGCTCCATCCTCTAAGTCGGTCACACCTTAAGTTCCACACGACTTAATGCAACTATTATACGATTTATCGACACGTAAAATACGGGTCGTTACAGGCATGGAAATTATTTACTTTATAAAGTAATTTAAAATAAACTATTTTACATACTGTTGAATATCCAAACCATTCAAGTTTTAGAAGTACGGTTTTAAAGCTATGAATTTCGAAGTATTATGTTCTGAAAGCTATAATTCAAATGTTTGGTTTCCAGATATTATAAATTTTAAAGAAGTATGATTTTGGAAGAGAAATATATTTGAAATAAAATGATATTATTGATTCGGGTTTTATAAAAAAAATATCAAAATGAGTTGTCTTGGAAATGGGAATGATATCGTATTTATGGGTTTTTGAAATGAATAATTATTTTTTGGTTTTAAAGTATGAACTATTTTAAAGACCGCGGTGTTAAAATAACGTTTGGTTGTTGAAGAGACCGGGATCGGATGTTGTCATACTCTCTGCCAACTCCGAAAATCACTTTAACAACCGTGTACGCGGTGGAGATTCCAGAATGAAGTAGGTTGGTGGCGGCGTTTCCTGTAAGGTAAATACGTGGACCCAACTCTCGTGAGTTGACATAAGGTGGCTAAAACAGGAGCGATTGACGGGTTAATAAGGTAGCACCTTTGATCGGACACTTCCCTTCGATACTATACTCTGACTTGGATTGATTCGGTGGCCACCTCCACTTTTGATTTCTTTGATTTGGGGGAGTTTGTCCGAGGTGGGCGGTAGCTGCGCGCTATGCGTTACCACCGACCCGGAAGCGTAATTGGTATATCTACCCTGGCATTGCCTAGTTGTGCCATGTCACCTACCCTATCGCGCCTTGTACGAGTTTCTATTTGTGTTGTACCTATGGAGTGTCTTCTCGTAGTCTACCGATCAGGAAATATGCAGGCACTGTATAGACTATTGGCACTATTACATGTTAAGGTGGAAAATGTAAAGCCTTATCGCTATTTTAAAGTAAGTTTATTTTACAATTAGACACTATTGTAATAGCGCAATATACTACATAGTAAATTGTTTAACGGATCCTTAGGAGATGTAAATCCCGAGCCTCTCTTGAGTTACTGCACTCATATTTATTTCTGTTAATTTAACTTACATAAGATCTTTTAGTTCTGACTCGAGTTTTTTTGTCTTTTCAAATTTGCTCAGGTCAGTCCGAGCGTTTCAGGATTTGAAGATTTAGCTCTGGAGGACGAAGACGAAGATTTGTATTATTATTATTTATATTACTGCACTACACTCATACTGTTCCGCTGCATTGTTATTGGTTTGTGTAACTCTGATGGGTATTATATAAATATAATCAAATGTTTTGTAAATAGATTTATAAACTGTATATTTGGTTATTATATTTTATCCATCCGCTGTGAGATTCTGTTTTCTTTTATTTCTTTCTTGTTTTTTTATTTACCCCATAACAATCTGCCCTTCCGTATGCTTTGAATTGGCACGTGTGTCGATTTTAAGCGTGCGAAAAGGCGGGATGTTACAGTCTTATTTCTATAGATGTGAACTTGTGCTTCATTAAAGTAATTAATCATGTGCATGTATGTACACTTACTTTGTTCAACGATAGAAATTAATAAATTATATTATTGGATTTTGTATGACCAAATGTGATTCTTTATTCCCAATTTTTGTTTATCCATGTCTTTCATAATTCGATTCGTTCATTTTGTTTTGGTTACTTTTAATAATTAGTTCATTTTAATTAATGAATAAATATTAGGTGATGTTAGTTTTATTAATTAATGAATGAATATGATGTGATGTTATTTATTATTTAATTCATTTTAATTAATGAGTGAATATGATGTGATGGTTCATCATACTTTGATAACAGTAGAAAATAAATCTGAATTACCACTCATTTGAGATTATCAAAATCATAGTGTTATAAATGTGTAGCTATGCTTGTATACTATTGAGGTCACGCAATTTTCATTCTATATTAGTTTGACATATTCACATACGTTGAAAAGGCATATAATTCTACTATATATTTGTTTTTCCCATATCTTTTTATATATTTATACCTCATTTTCTTTCAGTTCTTATTCTCTATTAGTTTGGAAAATAATCCATCATGGATTGAAATGATAACCTTAAATACTATTGGACAAGGCTTGATTTCATTGCAGCTGCATATCTTTATTTCATTCAATGTTGGAATTAAAGATTTTATTATTAGATAATTATACAAATAATGTTCCATTGTTATACATAGACATTACTTCAGTGTTCTTAATTGAATGAAACTGTTACTCTGTTATGACAGTAGTATGCTGACACGAAAGTATTCATGGTATCACTCTAATGGTTATAGTATAACCACTTTAATGGCTTAGTTGTATCATTATGTCATTGTTAGAAGGAAATAAAATACCCGAATGAAACAATTAAGGATTAGCAATTAAGGTTCGCACATTTTGGTTACATATTACAATGAGATCATTCATACAATTTGTTTCATCTTTATACCTATGAGTATCATAAACTAAAATGAAACTGAAATGAAAATGAAACTGGCATGCAAATTGATGTTGGGGATCGTTGTGCGACCGTCAGCAGTGATGGCACTGGAGGCACTTGAGGCACTGGAGGCACTGATGGCACTGGAGGCTCGCAAATATGAATGTACTGTTAATAAGTAGAATTTAGTATGTACTGGCTGTAACTATGAACACACTGGCTATGTTTTTAAGTATGTTTGTTATTTTGTACTTGACTAAGTAAAACTTGTGTTGTTGGTTATTCTGAAATAAAATGTTCTTTGTTGTAGTGCAATGTTGCCATTAGATATGATATAATGTTGTAGTATAATGTTGCCATAGATATGATGTAATGTTGCAGTACATTTTCAATTTAAATTGCAAAAGGTGTTGCCATAGATATGATGTAATGTTGCAGTACATTTTCAATTTAAATTGCAAAAGGTGTTGCCATAGGTATGTTATAATGTTGTAGTATGTGATGTTAAATGTGGTAATAAACTGGCAAACTGTTGCCATTGGATGGTAAAACTGTTACTATAGATTAACGAATATGGGCCCTACAACATGGTTCCGTACAGGTGGGCCACAGAATTAGTGGGCCCTACAATGTGGGCCTACATGTTGGGGCCCAGATTGTGGGGCCCAATTTTTAGTAAATTTGGTGCCTGTGGCAACAACAGAACCGATGTTGTCCTAGGGCCGCAAAGATGTTGCCTTTGACTCTAGGGCAACGCGGCAAAATGCATCACTTTGCCCTTTTTTAGCCTACAGCAACATCTTTTGGCACTTCCTGCATCACTTTTGGGTGTTGTAGTATGCAATCTATGGCGTAGTGATAATTTATAAATTTTATCATTTTTAAATTTCTTAGTCATTTACACTAATTTAAACAAATTTAGATGTAAATTTAGAGTTGATTAATTTATCACTTTCAGTGTTATCCTCAATTAATTAAATTCAGAAAATTTTAAACTTAATTTCCAATAATTCCATTTAATTTACTTTTCATTCTATTATTCAAATAATTGTTGTCAGATGGACAAAATTAACGTTGGATTCATGATCTATTTCATTAATATTCTCAAATTTCGTCTTAATTTCAATTAACGTAATATTTAGATATTTAATTTCATTTAACTGCAATTAATCCAATTATTATAGTTCAAATCCCAATAAATTGATAAATCTTTATTTCCATTCTTTCAATTCAACAAATTGCCCTATTATGAATAACATTAACATTATTTCCAAATATTTCCTTAATTAACATTAACGTAATATTTTATTTAGATTTATTGCAGTTGATTCCAATTCAATTTAATGGATTAAAATATATAGGTACTTATAATAATTGTTGCCACCAACTCCTAATCATACCTTTATAAGTTATCATTTCCAAACAATATTATTATTGCTTACAGAACATTGATTTTATTCAATTACTATTTATTATTATTAATTCATTAATTAATTCAATATTTACGTTTGTTTTCTTATATTCAATTTATAGCCTAGTATAACACTTACACTATTTCATTTATTGTAATTTCATCCAATCTATCAATAATTAGCTTTAATTACCATTGTTACATTTCATTTTAGTATTTATTACATTATTGTATTACGGCTTTCTATTTCTTTCCATGTTAAACAACAGGATTCACTAAATTAACAAATTTAATTATCGAAAATTTACGGGTTGTTACAGACGTTCATTTTTTAGTTTAAGTGGGAAGACTGCTGTAATAGTTTTACTGCACATCCGTTTTGATAAACAAATCTTAATTTTAATTTTGAAAGTTTGATTTGATATATATATATATATATATATATATATATATATTAGTTATGAGTATACATATATATTATTTTAAATGATTGAAATGGAACCCAATTGTTTAGTTCTTAAGTTTCTATAAATTAGAAATTGAAATTATCATAATGAATTGAATCTTGACTATATTAGTAATTGAAACTTTCTAAAAAGAAATAAGTAATTTGATGTTAAAATGATGAAATAGATAAGAAATTAGAATTTGTAACTTAACAATTAAAGAATATTGAAATTTTAGAAGATGAAATTATTAAACATTTTGTTTACTAAAGTGAATGAGGTAACTTGTGAAACTTTCATTTACATTCTTAAGAACATATATATATGACTTACCAAAATATTAAAAATTGAAATGTTAAATACTGATATGTAATAGAATGTTGTACAAGTAAAATTTAAGTAATGAAAGTGTTCAATGGAATTTCTTCTAGATAAGAATTCAGATGTTATAAATTGTTATAAACTTAAGTTAATGATTTGAAATGTTACAAATTAAATGCAATAGAAAAGATGAATGTTATAAATAAATAATTATAAACTTAAGTTAATGTTGAAGCCATTTATAATTAAAGTGAGTACTATATTAGTTGAATGATTATAACTTCAGAAGTGTTGAAATGGCTTAGAAATGAATTTAATATTCAATAATACCATATATGAAACAAATGAATTGCAAAAAATAACCTATTAATGGTGAATTAAATTGTAAAGAAGCTTGCATAATAATGGATAATCTAATAACAGATTGCGAGGGCCCGCGCACTTGCAAGAAGAGTATCCCAAGATCTGAGTAAGATATTTTCAGTCTACCCCTATAAATAGCACCTCTGAGCCTATAGAAAAAGGATGCTTTGGCTTTTTGATGTCCAGACTCTGCCGAAACCATTGTTGCACTTTAAGGCTGCTGTTGTACTCGAAATTCATCACTATAATCTGCTGTAATCAGTTGTATTTAGCAAGTGAATACCAATAAAATCATTAACTTCATAGTGGATGTAAGCCATACGCCGAACCACTCTAAAACCCTATGTTTTTACGTGTTTTTCTCATCTGTTTTTGAAGTGTTTGTTAGATAATCCTCGTTTTATATTTCTATTCTTCATTTTTATCTCTTAAAATACTTCCAAAGAGTGTTGTGCCTAATTTTGGTACAAATACTTTAGTGCTTTCACTGAGAAAACATAGTTTTTCTCCTGCTCTTTTGATCTTCTATCGATACTAGATTACGCAAATCCAAGAAGAAGATCCAGATCTCGAGGCTCAAAATTCTTCTATCTTATTCAGATTTGCATCAGATCTAGGAAAAGACTTCACTATCTACCATGGTTATCACAAGGACCACTTCTACAGCTGCATATCAAGAAGGACGGGACAGACTGAATCCGATTCAACTGCCTCCATCAAACTAGAATGCTGTCCGAACGTCAGATCCGTCAGGCCCAGTTACCAGACAAGAGTTTCAGATGCTACTTCAGGAATCGACATAGAGTCGACAATAACTTACTGAACAACTGCGCGTCAACGCAGAATTGACTAATCAACTAAACTGCCAAAGGCATAGGAGGCCCATGAGGGATCATGCTTCCTACTCGTCCATAGGGAGTTCAGCCTCGTCTCACTACCATCATAGATCTACACGCCCACGACTGGACGTAAGCTACACTCAAGCTACCAGACATCAACCTAGACTGAACATTGGGTAACCCAGAGTTGGCCCGTCAACTAGCTACCAGACTGGACCCTCCTCCCGAGGAGGTACTGCTCCTCATTACATCACAGGTAACTGCGCTACCACTACTGCCCTTGAAGCAGGAGTTGATACCTGAAATCAACCAAATCTGAACCATCGTCAGCGTGGACGTACTCCTGAACCCTACGTCCCCGAAGACTTGGAACCAAGAAGACAAGACATGGACCGTCGACCGCGTCCGGTCTAGCTTCGCATTGTGGAACCTAACCACACCTTGGCTCAGCATGCGTAGTATGTCCAAATGTCGGATATACCGATGATGATTCGTCAGATGGTCCAGGAGTGTCAGGGTCTCACTAATTACGACTAGGGAACCTCTCGGAGTCATACCTCTTTCACTGATGACATACTATATGTTGAACCACCTCAGCGATTCAGGATGCCAACTTTACCGATTTATGAAGGACGTTCTGATCCCAATCAACATATTATGAAGTACGAATAGTCGACAAGTGCTGCAAGAGCCGATAATGCAGTTAAATGCCGAAGCTTCCTGATCTCTTTGGGGGGCATAACTACTATGTGGTTCACTTGTTTGCTACATCAATCTATTTCTTGTTTTGACCAACTGGCAGTCAAATTTGTTGAACATTTTCGGATGCATGTCGCAAGGTCGAAGGATGTTAACACTCTTTATAGTGTCACTCAAGCTTCTGGAGAGACACTCAGATGCTACATAGAGAGATTTCATGCTCTGTATGCAGAGATAAGCAATCCCAACGACAACTCTATCTTGATGGCATTGACTAAGAGGATTGATCCTGACTCCAAGTTCGAAAATTGGTTGGCTGGGAAGCCCCATGCATCATCGGACCGTTTCTATTCCAAAGCAGCCCAGTTCTTGAGAAGGGAGGATGCGAAACAGTCTAGCAAGAAGAATGACGTGGTGCCTAGTTGTAACATTCCCAAAATTTTATCAATTTAAAATCAGTAATTTATTTGAATTTTTCATTTGAATTTAAATTGAAATTTTTCAAAACAAAAAGAATTAATATTGATTTATACATATATATATATGGATTATAATTCAAATTTAAATTTGAACTTAAATTTAAAAAATTTAAATAAATGTCTTAATAAAATAATTTGGATTTTAAATTATATATATAGGTAATTTATTTAGTGTATAATTAATCCCAAACTATTTTCTTTTAAATTGTATATATTTAAATAAAAGAGAAATGTATTTTTAAAATAGAAAAATACAATTTAAAAATGAATATAAAATACTGAATGCATGCATAATACAAATGTTAAATTTTAACATAAATATTAACAAGTGTTAGAATTATAAATAAATATACGAGTGTTGATGATTTAAGACAAGTGTCATTTTCTTTGTTTTTATTTTTGAAAATTTAATTAAAGTGAGAAACAAGATTACATAAACATAACATCTTCCTCATTTCCATTCTTTTATCTTCACTATATTAAAAAAATCAGAAGCCTGTAAAACCTAAACGAAGAAAAAAAGAAAGAAACCAGAAAATATTTCAAAACAAATCTAAACAAAATGCTTCTTCAATCTTTGAGCCAGTAAAGAACTTCAAATAAAAGATCACAAGCAACCAATCAAGTCTATAAACGAACCACAAGATCAAGCCCAGAACAAAGTTCAACAATCAGAACCGTTTTTCCCAGTCTTCAAGATTTATAGCACAGACTTCCTCTCTGTTTTCAAATCAAGATTAACATGTGAGTAAACCCTTTAAAACTCTGGTACTTGATCTGTGATTTGAATTCATGATGAAAGAAAGATTGAACTTTGGTTTGCATGCGTATAGATCTCTGTGTATATGTACATTTTTCCTATGCATGTTAATATACAAGTTCATTAACCCCTATTTTTTTAGTTCCAGGTTTCCAAAAACCAGTTCAAACATCAAATTCTTCCTCTTTAGCTGATTTTAGGCTTTATGATTTAAATAAAACTTGTTTGTATAAAAAAGATTAAAGTTTAAAAATTAGCTTCAAACAAAATAATCAAGTGGATTTTTAAAAAACGAGAAAGGACAGTAAAACTCCAGAACTATGTTTTGATTCAAGTATTAAAATTTCTTGATCCATTTATATCACAGGATTTGAATTCAAAAAATATGATTTTTAAAATTAAATTCAAGGTTTTTAGCTTGATGTTTAATGAGAAAAGCGTCAATGATCGGAATCGTGAGTTTCACAAATTTCTGGGCATCGGAGAGAAATTGGACCATGTGTTCATGGTTGGAGGAAGTATGGTCATCAGGGTTCACTAGAAAAATGTCTGATGAATTTATAAACTATGCTGGTAATAGTACGACAGGATTTTAGGGTTTTAGCATAGTTCTTGGTCGAGCTTGTTCTCGAGGGAATTTCGCCGTCGTTGTCAAATCGGACTTCATGGGACCTAAAGGAATCGAAGCTAGGGGGTTAGGCAAAGCTTTGAAAAAAACTTTGTGGCCTCTGATGGCCTGAGGCGCCGGTGCGAGTCGATTGTATGACTATTGTTCTTGTTCCAGTTTGGGTTCGATAGCAAAAATTCAAATTCGTTAATCATTTGGGATTCTAGGTGCTCGTAAAGCCCATGTGGATCGTCGGTGAGGTGTGGAAGATGGTAGCGTCAATTGGAGTTCACCAAAGCCCCGTGCACGTGCACAAGGCCTGATTTGTATTAGGTAGCTTGGTAGAGGAAGGAGGGGTGGATGCCTTGTAGTGGTTTCGGGAGGCTCGTGTGCTGGCTCGAGTCTTAACTCGAGTGAATTCAGGTGTGCGCTGTGTAAATACTTAAACAAAATTTAAGTTTAGAAAAATGTGGCATACGAGTTTCTTTTTGGTAATGCTCGAAGTAAACAGGCGATTTCCTCGGGGAAATCTCGGAGTTTGACTCGAGTACTAGCATTTCCAGTTTTTTAAAACTTTAACAATTTAAGTCAACTAAATTGGTTATTTGTTAAGATGGAATGTGAAGTTAAAAGTTTTTAAATAAAAATATTTCTAAATTGGTTAAGTTTAAAGATGTTTTAAATTTATATTTTTAACAAGAGTTTGTTTTAAATAAAACTTAACAAGTAATTAAGGATTTAATCAATGTTTTTAATTATTAACTTAAAAGTTAAGTTAATTAATACTGTTAATGATAATAAAATAATCAATGATTTATAATTAGTTAACAAATAAATAATAATTAATTAAAGGTTAATTAATTTACAATTAAGTATTAATTAATTAAGGTAATTAATTAAGGAATAATTAATTAATGAAGGTAATAAAGATTTAATCTATTAAAAATTATGGATTTAATTAATTAATAATTAAGGATTTAATTAATTAAAAATTAAGACAAAATTAATTAAGAATTAAGAATTAATTAATAAATAATTAAGGATTTAATTAATTAATAATTAAGGATTTAATTAATTAAAAATTAAGATTTAATTAAGTAATAATTAAGAATTAATTAATAAATAATTAAGGATTAATTAATTTAAAATTATGAATAATTAATCATCAACTAAGGATAATTAATGAAAATATTATGTGATTAATTAATTATAATCACACGATTAGCCCATCTTAATTTCAGACGATTGATTACTATTGAATGCTTTGCATTGTGGATGCCTCTGATACGTGATTGTGATCTATGTGATATGAATTACTTTGTGCTGAGCTGTGATATATGTGATTTGTTTCTGTGTGAATATGAAAACCCATTAGCCTGTAAAACGGCATTTGAATTTCGATGCGACAGGGAGTCGGATTTCAGTTGGATATCTAAAACCCACGTTGAACCTTAATTGTGAATCTTTGTGAATGATATATCCACTTGTTTTAAAATTAATCGGTCACTATTCAATTTAGATGGGATAGGACTTTGTGTCTTATAACCCATTTCGAATAGTGATACGACGAAATGGATAGCATTTGAAGACGGTGGTGAAGACCGGGTGTCTTCGAGAATGATAGGATAGCCTGTCGAATGACTCTGCACTGAGTTGCTCCGGTATAGTGATCTCCATATGTGATGGGGATTTCGATTGGGATTCTGGATACCCGGATTGCATGGGCTTCTTCCTTTATTGGACGAAGTGCCTTTGGTTCTGTTCGAACCCGGAACAGACTTGTGTGGTTGTATGTCTGACATTACACTTTGAGATATAAAGCTGATCTCTATCAAATACATTTCTGTTTGGTGGCGGAGAATTTATCTCTTAGCTTAACATCATTCTCTGGGACGAACGACCTCAAAGGTTATGTAGTTGATGGTTATCAGTGAGATACTCCCAATTTGGTAGTGTGGCATGCTGAGCATTATTGTGTGTTGCTGATCATTTGTTGATCAAAGCATGGCTTTTGTGTAAAGCGTAGCTTTGTGGACGAGACCTTGTCGGACCTCACACTCCGGAAATGGTCGAAACAGAAAAGATGCAGCAAGGTTATGAGGGTCGTTCCTTTTATGGTATGACTATTTCCTTACGTGGTATCATGTTATGGAGCCCAGATATTTAACCTATGTGGTTGCTGCAAATTTATTACTTTATGGTTGTTGCTTTGTGGTTGAGAGCCCTCGGATAAAGGTCTCTAACGACCAGGGGATAAAATACTCGTGTAGTAGTTACCTAGTTACAGAGGTAACCCGGCCTTGTGTTGGCAGAGAGCTGGTTAAGTTCTCGAGACGTCCCTCCAGAGGCATACCCATGTGGCATAGGAAGTTCCTTAGCCTAATCATTTGTTGGAAATCCAATCACCAATACGCGCCCAGTATGGTTTTATCTGTAGAACCTGCCGTATAATATGGTAGCATAGTAGGCGTACTATAATGGTACATATGCTGGCTAAGATGAATATTATACTTTCGAAATGTTTTCACACTATGACTAATAATAATATCAAAAGAGTTTTTCTCGTATCAAGCATATTTGACTATCATACGGAGAAATCTCCTCCAATTGTGCGATTGCATTGTGTGTGTGCAGAGAGGCCTTATGGTAGTTTCACTTTCCAAAAGCATGAATGGATTTATTTTATAAATTGTTTTTGTACAAACAACTATTTTTGTTTACTCGTACCATTCTCATGACTGACCCGGAGTTTATTGTTGCCTTCCTAAACTCTAGGTGCCCATAATTTCCATACAGGCTGCCTAGAAGCAGGTTATCCATATTTTGGAGCTAGCTTGGATCTAGAAGTCTTTTGGGAGCCGTCGTATTTTGAGAAGCTTTTGGCTTTGGAAACCTTTTGAAGTGTTTGAAGTTTAGAAGGTGGTGCTTGGTTTGGATTCTCACTCTTTCTTTTTGAAGACTCTGTGATTCCATTTTGGTGTTATCGTTTGTTGAAGTATCATGTAAAAAAATGAATCTTTATGATGGTGGTTATGTGTTGTAACCTGATGTTTGTATTTGTGGTGTTAAATAATGGAATCATCTTTTTTTTCCACTGTTTATATTCATCTAATGTTGTTATAAGCTCCATCCGAACTAGAGTTCAACATTTGAATCTCCGACAGTCGAATACAAGTGTGGTATTTGATGTCGATTTTTAATCACTGGATTTCGGATCTTGACAAGTGGTATCAAAGCTAAAGGTTGAGTAAGAACTTTAGTTACAGAGTATAACACATTAGGTGGCTCATTAGAGATAGGGTGAAGTATACCCTAGAATGAGTATAACTCG
Organism: Allium cepa; assembly: GCA_030765085.1. NCBI lineage: Eukaryota > Viridiplantae > Streptophyta > Magnoliopsida > Asparagales > Amaryllidaceae > Allium > Allium cepa. The sequence continues at coordinate 379,200,582 of CM060931.1, forward strand.
AGAGACTAAAACCCCAAAATTTCTTGGTCTATTCCTTTTAACTGTTGATATTCCCTAAGATATCTCGTCCATATAAGTAAATCAAGTTTTCTTACTATTTGCAGATAGTGAGAATGAGAGGGAGAAGAGGATGAGCTAGGGGACGGGGAAATACCACTTCTACTGGTCAAGTCCCCGCAACAGCAAAAGCAACAGTTTCCACTCAAACTCAGCCGAATCTGGCTGATCTATATAAAAGTTTCTCGAGACTTGGTGGAAAGCAGTTCACTGGCAAGGAGTCTATTGTTGAAGCACAAGCCTGGATCAAACTTTAGAGGATTGATGTTGCAAGACGATCAAATGCGGTTAATAGCTTATTGGAAACTCCAAGAGGAAGCTCTAGCTTGGTGGAAAACAGTTCCTATGGATGAGCCGGAAGATGAGTTATCTTGGGAATGGTTTAAGGAGGTGTTTGAGAAACGATATATGCCGTCTGCTAGAATCTCTAGAATGTACCAGGAATTTATGGACTTGAAGCAGGGGAATTTATCATTTGAGGAGTACTTAAAACAAATTTAACGAATTATCTCGTTTTGATCCAGAGTTGGTAAACACCCCTCTGAAGAAAAATGAAAGGTTCATTCGTGGGATGAATAAGAAATTTCATGAAAGAATGACTGCCCACGTTAAAGAGTCCTTTTCTGATTTGATCGATATGGGTTATCGATATGCTACCCTGGATATGCAGGAAGTCCCAGGGGGAAAAGGGAATAGAAGCAATCCGAATTGGAAGAAAAGGAAATTCGGAGGAAAGAAACCATGGCAGGGAAAGGAGAAGAAGAAGAATAATCGAGAGGATGAGGAAAAGGCGTTACTTGTTTTAATTGTTTGGAAAAGGGCCATTACTCGAGCAGATGTACGAAGCCTAAGAAACAAGGTAATCAATCTGTACAAACAAGACCCAGGCAGTGCTATTACTATCAGAAACCAGGATACAAGGTTAAAGATTGCCCGGAAATGAAGAAAGCTCAAGTGGCAAAGGTGTATGCGATTGAAGATAAACCTTCATGCTGTAAAGCAGATAAAGGAAAGGAGTTTTAGAAGGTAGCCTTATTATTTATGATAGAATTGTTGGAGTTTTGTTTGACATGGGTGCTACACATAGTTTTATCTCACAGCAAACTATAAACGAATTAAAACTTGAACCTGAATTTGTCGACGAGCTCATTTGCGTAAAGAATCTAGTTGGTGGCCCTGTGAACCTTTGTGTACGATATAGAGACGTTCCTATCTCGTATTATTGTCACCAATTCCCTATCAATCTCTTTGTCCTTGATTTTAATGAATTTGAAATCTTACTTGGAATGGATTGGCTAATGAAATACGAAGCAAATTAGATTGTAACAATCGAACAATTTTTGTCAAAACAAAACTTAGGAATCTCATTGTGATTTCTTGTGAAGACCCTAGTCCGAAACGGGATAAATTGATGTATACCTTGGGGTATGCCGAACCTAGTCTGAAATCTATACCTATAGTCCGGGAATTTCTAGACGTGTTCGAAGAAGTAAACTCCTTACCTCCATATAGAGAAATTGAATTTAGAATTGACTTAGTTCCAAATGCTCATCCTGTCATTCATGCAAGTCGCAGGATGGCACCCAGGGAGAGGATAGAGTTGGTCAAGAAAACCCGAGATTTGCTAGAAGAAGGACTAATACGTCCTAGTGTTCCTAATTGGGGTTCAGCTGCGGTGTTCGTAGCCGAATCTAACGGATCTTTGAGATTGTGCGTAGACTAAAGCGATCTCAATAAACTAACTCTCAAGAACAAGTTTCCTTTTCCTAGAATCGACGATCTGTTTGATCAACTTCATGACGCTCGATTCTTTTCTAAGATGGATCTAGCTCGGGGATTCCATCAGCTATGAATTGCCGAAGACTGTGTTCACTTGGCTATTTTCAGGGGTCCTGACACATTGTACAAATGGTTAGTCATGCCTTTCGTACAAAACAATTCTCCCGCATACTTCGTAGACTTAATGACCCGTGTTTTCCGAGAAGTGTTGAAAAAATTCATTCTTGTGTTGATTGACGATATTCTTCTCTATTCCAAAATCGAAGAGGAGCATGCTGAGCACTTGAGAATTGTTTTGGAGATTTTGAGGACGAACATTCAATTCGCCAAATTTTCTAAATGCCGCTTTTGGGTTAAGGAAGTTAGATTTCTCGGTGACATTATTAACGAAGAAGGAATCTCTGTTGACCCGAGCAAGGTTTCCGCTATTCTTGACTGGAGGAAACCCACTACCCCAAAAGAAGCGAAGTTTTCTGGGTGTAGCAGGTTATTACTGGAAGTTTGTTCAGGATTTTTCTAACATAGCTAGTCCGTTGACTAAGCTAATTATGAAGAACGCTATGTTTGATTGGACTCTGAAATGTGATGAAGCATTCCATTAGTTAAAGAAGAGATTAACTACTGCTCTTATTCTCGCTATTATTAACGAGAATCAAGGCTTATCTGTTTATACAGATGCTTGTGGTGATGATATGGGTGCAGTGCTTATGCAAAATGGTAGGGCAATTGCCTACGCGAGTAGACTATTATGTCCACATGAAAAAAAAAATACCCAACCCATGACCTCAACCTTTTAGCTGTTATTTTCGCTTTGAAAATCTAGCGACACTATCTTCTGGGTAAGAATCTCTTTCAGTTTTACACAAATTTAAAAGATTAACTTAACTTAAGGTATAACTTAAAAAAATCCTTCTTGTTTTAGGTGAAAAATTCGAATTATTCATCGATACTAAATCTCTAAAGTGTCTCTTTGCCCAGAAAGATTTAAATCTGAGGCAACAACGCTAGTTGGAATTTCTAGCGTCATATGACCTAGATACCTGGAAAAGCCAATGTAGTTGCCAATGCTTTAAGTAGGAAACATGTTATTCTTGCTCATCTTGTTGTTACTCCTACTCTTCTTGAGAACTTCACTAGCAAGCAAAAAGAAGACAAGTTTCTTCGAGATATTTATGCGAGAATCCTTCGAGGAAAAGATACCAGTTTTAAAACCAATCATAGTGGAGTTATAAGATTGAAAGGCAGGATGTATGTTCTAGACATCCCGAATCTAAAATGTGAAGTTTTGGACGAGTGCCACATGTCAAAAATTTGTATCCACCCAAGAGCTAATAAGATGTATCGAGATATCAAAAGAACTTTCTGGTGGAAAACAATGAAGAGGGATATATCTATATATGTGAGTCATTGTGCTACTTGTCAACAAATTAAAAGTGATCAAAAGAAAATGGCGGGTTTACTCCAACCATTGGAGATACCTAAGTGGAAATGGGATTAACTGTCTATGGATTTCGTAGACAGGTTGTCACGTACTCGAAAAGGGAATGAAGCAATTTGGGTTATTGTGGACCGTCTAACCAGAACAGCCCACTTCATCCCAGTGAAATTCACCCGGACAGCAGCAAGCTTAGTAGAGCTGTATATAAAAGGGATTGTTCGTCTCCAGTGTATACCAAGCAGTATAGTGAGTGATCGTGACTCGATCTTCACTAGTAGATTTTGGGAGGCATTTCAAGCCGCATTGGGAACCAAACTGAACTTCAGTACTGCTTATCACCCATAATCTAATGGGCAGACGGAAAGGATAAATCGAATTTTAGAAGACCTTTTGCGAGCTTGTATTCTCGACAATGGTGGTTCTTGGGAGGACCATTTGCATCTGGTTGAGTTCTCATATAACAATAGCTATCAAGCCAGCATCGAAATGGCTCCTTATGAAGCTTTATATGGTTGTTCGTGTCGATCACCTGCACGCTGGATCGAGTAAGGTGATAGACTCGTCCTTATACCAGATATGATCAAAGAAGCCATGGAAAAAGTTGATTTTATTCGAAAGAACTTGATAACTGCTCAAAGTCATCAGAAGAGTTATTACAACTGCAAGAAAAGAGCTTCCGAATTTCAATTCTACATTCCCAAAAGTGTTTCCAATGCGTGGCGTGTTGATATTTGGGAAGACTGGTAAGCTGGCACCATGGTATATTGGTCCTTTTCCTATTCTGGTGAGGATCGGTCCTTTAGCATATCGAGTGCAGCTACCCAGCTGGTTATCTAGCATACACAATGTATTTCACGTTTCACATTTTCGAAAACATGTGCATGACCCACATAGTATCATTGAAGAAGCTACTCAGCAGGATTTGGAGATCACACCAAATTTGGTAGTTAAAAGAGAACCGATAAAGATTATAGGTCGTGATGAATAGCAATTAAGGAATAAAATTGTAAAACTGGTCAAAGTGCAATGGAGTGGTGATCCAAATGACTGTACTTGGGAAACAAAGGTTAGCCTACAAAAGTCCCATCCCAATTGCAAAGTGGATATTCCGGCTTAATCTGGTAAGCCATTCCTCTATCTTTTTCTTTGTTCTTATATTCTTTGTTTGTCTTGCTCTCTCTTTCAAATTCCGAGGACGAAATTTCCTTAAGGGGGAAAATCTGTAACATGCCCAAAATTTTATCAATTTAAAATTTGTAATTTATTCGAATTTCTAGAAATTAATTTGAATTTATTTGAAATTTTCAAGACAAATAGAATTATTATTTATTTATACATATATATAATGGATTATAATTTAAATTTGAAATTGAACTTAAATTTAAATAAATTTCTTAATAAAATAATTTGGATTTTAAATTATATATATAGGTAATTTATTTAATGTATAATTAATTCCAAACTATTTTCTTTTCAATTGTATATATTTAAATAAAAGAGAAATGTATTTTTAAAATAGAAAAATACAATTTAAAAATGAATATAAAATACATAATGCATGCATAATACAAGTGTTAAATTTTAACACAAATATTAACAAGTGTTAAAATTATAAGCAAATAAATTTACAAGTGTCATTTTATTTGTTTTTATTTTTGAAAATTTAATTAAAATGAGAAACAAGATTATATAAACATAACATCTTCCTCCTTTCCATTCTTTTACCTTCACTATATAAAAAAATCAGAAGCCTGTTAGACCTAAACAAAGAAAAAAAGAATGAAACTAGAAAATATTTCAAAACAAATCTAAACAAAATGCTTCTTCAATTTTTGAGCCAGTAATGCAATTCAAATAAAAGATCACAAGCAAACAATCAAGTCTGTAAACAAACAACAAGATCAAGCCCAGAACAAAGTTCAACAGTCAGAACCTTTTTCTTCCGGTCCTCAAGCTTTATAACACAGACTTCCTCTCTGTTTTCAAATCAAGATTAACAGGTGAGTAAACCCTTTAAAACGCTGGTATTTGATCTGTGATTTGAATTCATGATGAAAGTAAGACCGAACTTTGGTTTGCATGTGTACAGATCTCTGTGTATGTGTATATTTTGACTGTGCATGTTAATATACAGATTTATTCACCCCTGTTTTTTTAGTTCCAGGTTTTCAAAAACCTGTTCAAACATCAAATTCTTCCTCTTTAATTGGTTTCAGGCTTCATGATTTAAATAAAACTTGTTTGTATAAACAAGATTAAAGTTTAAAAATTATCTTCAAAAAAAATTATCAAGTGGATTTCTAGAAAACAAGAAAGGACAGTAAAACTCCAAAACTATGTTTTGATTCAAGTATTAAAATTTCTTTATTTATTTATATCACCAGATTTGACTTCGAAAAATATGATTTTTAAAACTAAATTCAAGGTTTTTAGTTTGGTGTTTAACGAGAAAAGCATCGATGATCGGAATCGTGAGTTTCACAAATTTTTGGCCATCGGAGAGAAATTGGACCATGTGTTCGTGGTTGGAGTAGGTATGGTCATCAGGGATCACCAAAAAAATGTCCAATGAATTTATAAACTACGGTGGTGAGTACGACAGGGTTTTAGGGTTTTAGCATAGTTTCTGGTCGAGCTTGTTCTCGGAGAAATTTCTCCGTCATTGTCAAATCGGAGACATTATGAGACCTAAAGGAATTGAAGCTAGGGGGTTAGGTGATGCTCTGATAAAAACTTCGTGGCCTCTGATGGCCTGAGGCGGCGGCGGTGCGAGTCGATTGTGTGACTATTGTTCTTGTTCCAGTTTGGGTTCGATAGAAAAAATTTGAATTCGTCAATCATTTGGGATTCTAGGTGCTCGTAAGGCCCTTGTGGATCGTCGTCGAGGTGTGGAAGATGGTAGCATCAATCGAAGTTCGGTAGAGCCGCTGTGCATGCGCACGAGGCCTGATTTGTATCAGGTAGCTTGGTAGAGGAAGGAGTGGTGAATGCCTCGAAGTGGTTTTCGGGAGGTTCGTGTGCTGGCTTGAGTCTTTGCTCTAGTGAATTCAGGTGCGCGCTGGATAAATACTTAAACAAAATTTAAGTTTAGAAAAAAAGGGCATACAGGTTGATTTTTGGTAAAACTCGAAGTAAACTGGAGATTTCCTCGGAGAGCACTCGGGATTGACTCGAGTACTAGCATTTTTGGTTTTTTAAAACTTTAACAGTTTAAGTCAATTAAATTTCTAATTTATTCTTTTTAAAACAATGGTTGTTTGTTAATATGGAATGTGAAGTTAAAGGTTTTGAAATAAAAATATTCTAAATTGGTTAAGTTTAAAGATGTTTTAAATTTATATTTTTAAAAAGAGTTTATTTTAAATAAAACTTAACAAAGTAATAAAGGAGTTAATTAAATGGTTTAAATTATTAACTTAAAAGTTAAGTTAATTGATATTGTTAATGATAATTAAATAATCAATGATTTATAATTACTTAATAAATAAATAATAATTAATTAAAGGTTAATTAATTTACAATTAAGTACTAATTAATTAAGGTAATTAATTAAGGAATAATTAATTAATGAAGGTAACTAAGATTTAATTAATTAGAAATTAAGGATTTAATTAATTAATTGTGACGACCCGCCCTTCATTCCATAGAAAGACGCATCATCGATATGAAAGAAAGAGGTAGAAATAGAATAGAAAGAAGAAAGAACTCAACAATATCAGAATCTCAAAGAGGAACAGAACAAAATATAATATATCATATAAATATTTCATAGTCATTTACATCAGAGTTACACAGATACATCAACCTTTCACATTAGACAGTTATAAGGTTCTATCTAATCCATTACATTTGAAGTACAATAGACAAAGACTACAACACAACTCAGCACAGCGGAAATATAGATATAGCTACGTCGGGACTCCTGCTCCATGCTCTCCAATATTCGTCAAGCCAAAACCTGATCTTTTGGCTACTCATAAAAATTTGAGTACCAGAGAGTTTTAAGAAAAACAGAAATAAACTCCGGGTCAGACATGGATCTGGTGTGAGTAAACGGTTTAAAGTTGCTTAACCTTTTGAAAAACCTTTGAAACACAAGGTATCACATAAAACTCCCCACAAATAAACATGGTAAGTTTTTACCTTACGCTAACCAGAACATTTGGTAGGAACTCTAGTGATATTATAATAGTGTCTAGGGTTTTCAAATAAAATACAGAAATAGCTGGAATGCTTACATCTCACGTTCCAACATATTTGGGCAATATCAAAACGTACGGCACTTATTGGAGATTGTATTCCATACAATGGCAGGGCTACTGCGGTATCGCCCGTCACAGTACGTGGCCTAGATCAACATACCGAGGATCCATCCTAAATCCCTTGCAACACAAGGCCAGGACCATTCCTTACTGAACAGTCCCGAACAAGACAACCCCGTAGTTGGATGCAGACCAACTACCCACACAACTGAATAAAAAGGGACATCTAGATAGGGGAACTCTCGTCCTACATGGGCATGACCCACTTAGCCTTGCTGCACCTCTCTTGTTTTAGCCATTCCCGGTTGATGAGGCTTGAGGCTACGATTACCTTTATAGAACTCATCTATCTTAGAATGCTCATCGTCCACCTGACGATGTTTTGAAAGCATTCAATCCATACAACTTCGTTCCGGGTTCGAACGAAACCGAAGGCATTATCTCGTTACACTCATTTTGGATTCACCCTCATAGTTAACAACGATAACCCTTGCACTCTGAGTCTTCATCTTCACTTGAGATTCATGACCTAACGCTTAATTTGGATCGATGTGGTTTTCGGATATCCAAATCTGGAAACCCGATCCCGGTCTCATCGAAATCCAAAACGCCATCTTTTAGGTCCAAGTTGTTTTTAAAGTTTAAAACAATTCATTTCAATTGAATTCAATACTTGAATTCACACAGCATTTAACATAGATAAATATCACACATTTATCACTGATATATCTAATATCATATCACAAAATATCACAACATATCATCCAATAGATATCATCCAATAAATATCATCCAATAGATATCATCCAATATATGTCATCCAAAAGATATGATACAATATATATCATCCAATAGATATTATCCAATATATATCATCGAGTAGATATTATTGTAACGACCCGCCTTTTTAGACAGTTTAAACCGACGATCAAATACACATGCCGATTCCAAACCATTCAAAAGGGCAGATGGTTATTGGGGTAAATAAGAAAAGAAAAGAAAGAGAAATAAAGGAAATGAAACAACATAGAATCTCGCAGCGGAACGATAAAATATAATAGTCAAATAAACAGTTCATGAAGCTGTTTACTATACTTTGACAATTATTTATACAACATTTATCAGAGTTATACATACAACAGAACAATTAAAATAATGCAGCAGATAGCATGATGCAAGGGTAATAATAGCAATAGTATACCAAATCTTCGTCTTCATCCTCCAGAATAGATCTTCAAAAATCTGAAAAACACAGGACTGACCCGAGCGTAATGAAAAGACAAAATACTCGAGTCAGGACTAAAATATCCTTATGAAAGTTAAATCAATCGTAAATAAATATGAGTGTAACGGCGTCAGAGATGTTTACGGGATTTTGACATCTCATATCCAGTGTCAACGTGCGTGCAATAACTCAAGAGATGTTACGGGATTTTCCATCTCTTAAGGACCCGTTAAACTATCTACTATGTAGTAATGTACGCTAAGTAGATAATGCCTACCAGTAATATAAAGTATCAAAATAGCGTTAAGGCGTTACCATAATCCCCCTTAACACATTTTTATAATGCCATAGTCTATACAACACCGTAAGCCCCACCGTAAACTGGTGGTTATCAGAGGGTACCCCATAGGTATAACACAAAACATAACGTAGTGGTCGCGAATAGGATAATCAGTATGACAAGGTACATGAGGCGATACCAACTAGGATACTAGTAGTTGCATGATCCGGACTGATGTTGAGCATAGCCAGTAGCTACCCCAACACCGCGAAACAATACTCCCAAATCAAGGGGTGCACCCAAATTGAATCACCAATGTAATAGATATGGTATCGAAGAAGTGTGTCCGCTAGAGGTGGTGAACCTCAATGGCCCGGCGCGGCTCCTGTTTTAGTCATGTCAGGGGTCATCCAATAATCGTTCTCTTTCTTCAGTCAACGCGTTCACCAAACCGTCCACTTCATTCTGGATCAATACTCCGCGTATAATAGTTATTAAAGTGGTGTTCGGTATCGACAGAGAGTATGTCCATATCTGATCCCGGTCTCTTTAATAACTACGTATTATTACACCGTTGGCTCTTTTACATTTCAAATCGATTCATAATTGATATCAAAATATCATATTCGCTTCAAAAATCAAATCCATTTTAAATATCATCGTATCTATTCAAATGTAAGATTCCGTTTCAAAAATCATTTTTCACATCAATATCTCATTTCGATTTCAAAATCATTTCGAATTTCAATTTAGGTTGTAACTTCATTTAACCCAATTCGTATTTAAATTCAAGATTTAAATATAAACATTTCACCTTATTGACCAGCTTAGAATTTTAGAAAATAGCTTTAAGTAGTTTAAAAGCATTTTAAACAATTAAAATAGTTAAAAATACTTAAAGTCTTAAAATGGATTTGAAATAGATAAATTAGTTTAAAATAATTTAAATTGGGTTAAGTAGATTTAAAATAGATTAAAATAGTTTAAGTATTCAAAAATGGTTTATATAACAGAGTAATTTGGAAAACAAAATAAAACAGCTTCAAACCAATCCATTTCAATTATAACTTCCCAATTCAAAACAATTTCAATTTTCCTTCTACCGATTCAATTTCGATTTCAATTCAAATCAATGTCAACTTTGACTTCAAATTAATTCAATTCTACATTCACCTTCAATTTTTTCAATTTCAATTTATATCGATTTTTAGCTTGATTTTCCAAAATATCAATTTTTTTTACACTTAACAAAATTATCCTTCAATATTCAAATTTAAATCCCAATCACAAATATGATTCAATTTCAAGCTCAATTTCAAAATATCATTTTATATCGCTTTTACTTAGTAATATTCAAAGCTCGAATTAAGGTTAAATCTTTAAACAAATCAATTTTCGAAATTCAATCATATCCCGATTTTAAATTCCAAAGTCTCCACTTTAATTATTTAACAATTTCTTTTAACCAAAATTTATTTCAACATTCCAAACTCAATTTTCGATAAATTCGATTTCTATAAATTGATTTCTATTTATAACTTTTAAATCAAAACATTTAAATAAATTTCAAATCGACGATTTTAAAAATTATAAATTTAGCCAATTCGGTGTCCGTATATAATTTTCTATCCTATGGCCAAGTAATTATTTATTTCAATTAAATGTCAGGGATGAATATATATCACTTAAATCAAATCATAGTTTCATATGTATGCATAACAGTATATATAAGCAAATAAACATCCAAACATTTAAATATCAACCAATAACATCCATCAAAATACATCATCTAATAGACAATATAATTCATGGCAGTTTCATAGTTATCAATGTCAGGTAATTTAATCGCAATTCAATTTTAATTTCAATTTAACTGTCAATTTAATTTTTCAACGGTTAGTTCAAATAACAAGCTATATGACAATTAAATTTTTATCAAAAAACGACAAATAAAATTCATAACACTTCATAATGTCAAGTTTAACTAGCATAAAGATATTCAGTACGTTGTGAGCGTTATAAAACACTCACCTTGATTTCAATGTAGTTCCAGCGTTTTATTTCGAACAAAATTAAACGAGCGTTTAATTTTACCCGAAATTTTCACTAGCTCCAAACGATGCCAATCTAGCTCCATCGCGTAGTGCTCGTCGATACGATTCCAACGCAAAAAATTTCATGCGTTTTCGACCTCGTATGAAAAAGTTATGCTATTTTAAAGTTTATACGAATTTAAATATACAATTTCAGCTTTTATTTTAAATATCAAACCCTCAACCTCATCCTAGCTGTTCATCCAAGCATCTGCAGATCTGGACCGCTGCTGCATCTTCTTCCTCTTCACATGAAAACTCGCGAATAAACAACCTATAGCCGTCAAGCTTCAACGAATTTTCACGACCAAAATACACGACTTGAAGACGATCGGCCACCTCCATCGCGAAGCCCTCGGCGAACTCTACCTACACCGTGAATAGCATAAAACTCGGCTGCCCCTTTGGCATCGAAAAACATGAAAAATGCAGCGACTTTGAACGCGATTTGCCGTCGATCCGAAGCTCCATTTCAGATCATGAGCGTTGGATTTCTAGATCTCGTCGAGATCTACAACTTTGTAGTTGAGAGTTTTTGCTAAATCTTCACGGATTTGGAGATAATTGAGGAAGAAGTTTCGAAATTTCTGGACATTCATCTCTATAGTGGCAGCTAAGGGCTGAAACCCTAGCCTTTGTTTGCAAATTGTGAATTGGAGGGCCTTTTATAGAAAATTGCAAAAACACTATTCACCGAAAATTTTCCGAACTCCAAACGAAGCGTGCCGGCAGGCGTTTCTAAGGTTTACCCCGTGTTCCGGAATAGGTTTCGGAGGCTAATTAGATCGTATGTGCGAGTTACGGAAATAAACGATCGATTTTAAATTAAATCGATTAAACCGATTTCTATGCGTTTTGGCTTGCCCCGGACAAACGGTAAATCCGATTGACACGAAATTTGAAACCTTATAATAATATGACATTACGGATCCGATGAAACTAGTTTTGTAGAAATCCGAGACTGTTTGAAAATTGGCTATTTTAACTCGTCAATTTAATATTAAAATATTCAATTTTCACAAATTTTCTTTTAATTCCATTTTAAAAGTTCTACAACATCATTCTAACTTTAATATCATAAAATAAAATTTTACAAATAATTTTTAATCATATTAAACCCATTATTCAATTATTCAATAAATTCCAAATATTAAATTTAAACAATTTTGATTATCCAATAATTCATTATCCTTTGAAATATTTGAAATTGAACTTATAAGATTCAACTTTTAAAACCAATTCACATCTTAGAACACTATTTCCAATTTACAGTTATTCAATTATTCAATAAGTTTTAAATATTTACTTTAAACAATTTACCCGTTCAATATTCAATTATTTGATTTTAAATAGATTTTACTTATCAATCAATTACTCTATTATAATCCCAATATAACTTACATTCACTTTGGAAACCAATTTGAATCATATTAAATCAAATTTCAATTATTCACTCTATTTTCATATATTAAATTTCAATATCAAATTAATCATATCAAATTCGGAATTTAATTATTCAAACATTTGTAATATTAAATTTAAACAATTTGATAATGCACTCAACTAATATATAACTTTCATTTCAATTGCAATTGGTTCACAAATTCAATTCGACTAACTAAATGAATAGGTAACTTAAATAATTATCACCGTTAACTTTTAATTACTTATAAGTTTATTATTTACAAACAAGCGTCACAATTACCTATACAATACAAATTCATTCAATTACCTTTGACTACATATTATTTCAATTGATTTGGGATTCCATTCAAATCATAAATAATTAACTTAGATAAAATTTGTTACATTTCATTCTAGTTATTATTACCATGCATAAATTACAAAAAAAAATTTCTAACCTTAAATCACTTAATCTTATTAAATTAGCTATTTTAATTATCGAAAATTTACGGGTCGTTACAATTATCCAATGTATATCATTAATAGATATTATCCAATATAGATATTCTACATAAACAATCATCCATAAACAGGAATTATTAATCCATGTTATAATTATTTTAATCACCTTATATTAAATTAATTACTTAAGAATTAATCTCCTAATCCTGCTTAAACAATCATTAAGTAACTACAAACATTTAATTAGTTAATCACTTCTTGATTATCCTTATCAATTAATCAATTAACCTTTAATCACAGATTAATTACTCTTTAATTCTCAATTAATAAACCTTAATTATTAATTAATTTACTTCAATACAAATTAATCAATCCTTACATACTTTTATAACCAATTAATTAACCTTTAATTAACTAATTTCTTATCCATTAACTATTAATTAATAATCAATATCTCTTAATACAAATTGATTAATCCATAATTAATCTTATAATTAATTAATCATTAACTAATTAATTATCTCTTAATTATTAATTAATAAAATTAATTATTAATTAACAAAACTTAATTACAAATTAATTAATCTCACTAGTTGATTAAATAGTTAATCAACCCTTACTAACATTTGATTAATCTTTAATCATCTTCGATTAATGTCTAATCATCTTTGATTAATCCTTAATTAATTAATCTTTTATCATAGATTAATCATCCTTTAAGTATTAATTAATAAAACCAAATTTATTAATTAATGAAACTTAATTACACATTAAGTACTTCTTAATTATCAATTTAAGTAACCTTGAATTACTTAATTAACCACTCTCTAATTATTAAATTAATCAATCTTAATTACTTGATTAATTCATTCTTAATTACTTAATTAATCAATTAATTAATCTTTATTCATTAACTAAGAATCTTTAATTAATAATCCTTAATTACAATTAATTAAATTTTGATTAATTAAATAATAACCCTTAATTAATTATTTATTAAACCAATTAATTACTCTTAATTAATTACTTAATTAATTCTTTATCTCTACTATTAATATTGAAAATTCATTGAACCAATTTACTTGGTGTCGTTTTGAAATTCCAAAAATTCCCTTGCTTTCCGTTACATATTTACGCTCAAACAATATATCAACATATACAATAACACAAACAGCCAGTACATAAACAGCCCTTCTGCGAAGCACAGACCCATACTAGTAATTAATAAATCAAATTGAGTAATTATACTTAATTCACTTTATTAGACTAATTAATCCCAAAAATTTTTAACCTTAATCATCTTAAGGTAAAACATTATCTTATTAATACCTTATTAACATTAACAACTTTAAACCAAATCATCTTCATAATTAATATTATTTAATTTAAATCATTAATTTAGTTTTAAAAATAAACAATCATTTAACTTGATAAAATTTAAGTTTTTAAAACATAACTTCCTCGAAAATAACTTAAAAATTATAAATCGAAGTTTAAAAAGTTAATTTCAATTTGTAAACTTGCTTTTATAAAGATCTTAAACTTCATTTTAAATTAATGCTTTAAAATCACTTTAAATTTCACAAAATTTAAATCAATCAACTTTTCAAAAGTTATTAATTTATAGTTAAAGAAAACAATTAGAAAAGGGTAAGTTTAAACAAGAAAGCTTTAAACTAGTTTTAAATTTAAATTTAGATTTCAAAAATAATTTGATTTAAAACATTTTAAAACTTTTTTCATCTCTGCTTTGGGTTCAACCCAAAGATAACTCGGACCTAGCCTCGAGTAACATCTTTTCAACTCATATTTTAAATTATATTTAAACTTAGTTTAAATTTTAAGTTTTAAAACTTACAGGTTTATTCCCACTAAACCACTCGAGTATGAACTCGAGTTATCTGCCTCAAAACCGGATCACCTCTTCGAGTTCAAACACAATTCAACAACAAACAATCCAAATCATCACCGTGCACATGCACAATCCATATCGACGACGTTGATCACCGCCAGTGACGTCGACACTCCAACCATCATACAAGCTTCCTTTCCCAATCATCCTTTCCCAATCATCCAAACAAACTCACAACCCTCAAATCAAATTCGAGCTAGGCAGAACAAATACTGGAACCCACAACTACCAGAAAACGCCTCGAATACCTTCCCTCCGACCATGTGAGTCTCTGACACTCCAGCCACATAATCGTCTGCCTTCCACGAACCAATTCCCAGAATTTCATAAAACTCGATGCACCAGAGGAAAGAAGAATCCCAATCTTCCAGCTCTACCCAAAACTAGGGTTAGAAATAAGATTACCTCACCGCCAACGCCACATTGATCGGTCACCCTTCCCACCATTTTTTCTGAATACCCCTATCCTTCCTCTACCCCCAGCAAAGATCCCGGTCATCCCCGACCATTCAATCGTCAGCAATTGCCTCAAAACTACTCTCCGGTCATTTTAGGATTTCATGAAAAATCCTAATCTAAAATTCATGATTTTTATCTTAAAAATCGTACTATTCATAGATGTTTCAAGTTATGTAATTGAATTATCAAATCATAATACTTGATTTAACATGCGTTTTAAAATTGTTACTGTATTTCTTGGTGAACAAAATTTAAACCTATATTGTTTCAAATAAATTTTAAACTTAAATTTATGATTCAACAAACATATATTGTTTGTATCTCCAAATTTAACAAATATTGAATGATTTGATTATGATTTTTGATCAAGCTCTTATTTCCAGAACCAAGAACAAAAATATAAAAAACAACAAACATGCACATATACAACATTCATATCACAGAGATAACTCACATAAATATGCACAACCAAGCATTATTCATTTTAAACTTCACAGGCAAACAGAAGTATATTTACTTAAATTTTAGTTAAATTTGTTTACTCGCCGGATCTTTAAAAATGCAGAGGCTTGAATGCTTTAAATTGCTGAGGCTTTTGATTTCTTTAAAACTGGTAGTTGAAACAAATGCTGTTGAGAAGATTGATCTTGACCATGAACTTCAAGTTGCATTTGAAATCTCAGATTTGAAATGATTGCAAGCTCCATTTTTTAAAATGGTTCAGGCTTTTGATTTTTTTCAAAAATTTGAACAGAGGTGGATATTTTGTTCTGAAGAGAAATACAGGCCTGCATTTGAACATCAGAAGTTCTGTATTTTGAAAACCTGCTGTAATACTTTCAAGATTCAATTTGTTTTGAGGAGGTGATTTCAGGTTTACTTGCAAATCACTGATTTGAAAAAATGGCTACAGGGTTTTGTTTCATTTGATCTGAGATCAGGGTTGAATTGTTTGAGGAGTTTTCAGATTTGCATTTGAATATCTTTGCTTATAGATTTGAAAAAAATGCTTGAGGAGGAAATAGTTTACAGGGTTGCATTTGTTTTGAGGAAAATGATTTCAGGTTTAATGCAAAAGAATTTTTGGTAAAATGTTGAGTTTCTTTTGAAATGAAAATGAGGAAAAGAGATGGGAAAAAGAAGAGATGTGTTTATATAATGTGGATTAGAATTTATTTAGAATTAAAGAAAATAAAAATAAATTTTGCTACTTGTCTCAATTATTAACACTTGACATTACTAATTTTAATTAACTTACATGTGTACTTAAAAGCTTTAATAAATCAACACTTTTAATTATCTTATTTATATTTATCTTTAAAAGATTTTAAAAAGCTTTTTAAATTAATTTTCTAAATTAATAAATACATATGTAAATTAATAATGCTTTCTAAATTTATATAAATAAATTCTTTAAAAGAAAATAAAGTACAAACCAATTATATTTTAATTAAAATCATGTAAAATATTTTTAATCCATTTTAAAATGTTAACATAAACCTTTTTGTATTTATTTTACAATTTAATAAACCTTGCTTAATAAATTCTTTTTTAGGGAAATAAATCTTATTTTAAATAAAACTCATTCGTATATTTTTAAATCAAAATACTTTTAAGGTATGAATATTCATTAAAAATTTAAATTTAAATCTAAGTTCAAATTCAATTTGAAATCAAATTTAATATCAACTCAAATTTACAGTAACTTTAAACAAGCACTAATTTAATTTGAAAATAACAACTTTATTTTAAAAAAAATTAAAATAAATCTTAATTATATATATAAACTCCTTATTATCTCAAAAATAATAATTCTATTTTAGAATTCATTTATAAATCAACACCAACTATTTTTTGAAAATAATTATTTCATTTAAAAATCTATTTATAAAACATTACCAATTAAATTTGCAAATAATTATTTTATTAAGAATCCATTTATAACTGTATTTAAAATCATGATGTTATTAATTATTTTGGTTATTTATATTTGAAAATAATAAATTATTTTGATTAATATGGAATGTGAAGTTAAATATTTTGAAATAAAAATATTTCTAAATTGGTTAAGTTTAAAGATGTTTTAAATTTATATTTTTAAAAAGAGTTTATTTTAAATAAAACTTAACAAAGTAATAAAGGAGTTAATAAAATGTTTTAAATTATTAACTCAAAAGTTAAGCTAATTGATATTGTTAATAATAATTAAATAATCAATGATTTATAATCACTTAATAAATAAATAATAATTAATTAAAGGTTAATTAATTTACAATTAACTATTAATTAATTAAGGTAATTAATTAAGGAAGAATTAATTAATGAAGGTAATTAAGATTTAATTAATTAGAAATTAGGGATTTAATTAATTAATTGTGACGATCCGCCCTTCATTCCATAGAAAGACGCATCATCGATAAGAAAGAAGAGGTAGAAATAGAATAGAAAGAAGAAAGAACTCAACAATATCAGAATCTCAAAGCGGAATGGAACAAAATATAATATATCACATAAATATTTCATAGTCATTTACATCAGAGTTACACAGATACATCAACCTTTCACATTAGACAGTTATAAGGTTCTGCCTAATCCATTACATTCCAAGTACAACAGACAAAGACTACAACACAACTCAGCACAGCGGAAATATAGATATAGCTACGTCGGGACTCCTGCACCATGCTCTCCAATATTCGTCAAGCCAAAACCTGATCTCTTGGCTACTCATAAAAATTTGAGTACCCGAGAGTTAAAGAAAAACGGAAATAAACTCCGGGTCAGACATGGGTCTGGTGTGAGTTAACGGTTTAAAGTTGCTTAACTTTTTGAAAACCCTTTGAAACAAAAGGTATCACGTAAGACTCCCCACAAATAAACATGGTAAGTTTTTACCTTACGCTAACCAAAACATTTGATAGGAACTCCAGTGATATTATAAGAGTGTATAGGGTTTTCAAGTAAAATATAGAAATAGCTGGAATGCTTACATCTCACATTCCAACATAGTTGGGAACATTCAAAACGTACGGCACTTATTGGAGATTGGGTTCCATACAATGGCAGAGCTACTGGGGTACCGCCTGTGACGCCCCACCTCTATACCCACGCTAGCCAAGAACACTCCGGAGTAGTGCTGTCAACTAGCACGGAGAATAAGGCTGTTGAGGAGCGACCATCCATGTAATTGCTTATCACACGGTGGCTATAAATAATCTTCGGAAACAAACATAGAAATAATCATATCACAAATCAGTCACAGATATCCATATCACAAAGGCGGAAGAAGATATGAATATATAACTAACACATGAAAGTGTACATCAGAGTAGTGGTCAATAAGGTCCACGATAATACAAAAGAATAGCAACACGTGCTATACAAAAGAATACAACTATGAGTCTATATCTCAAGTGTATACAACAAAAACTGCTAATCTAAACAGTTAGCCAAAAGTCAGAGTGATGAATCCCTGGGAAGAAGTCAAGCAGAAGCACCTGTAACATCTCGGTCTGACCCGAGTATTATTTAAGAAAATAATAAACGGATCAGTCTAGCTATAAATATCAGATGACATGATAGAACATAAAAGATATGGCATAAACATAAACATCCATAACGACATACCACTATAAGTATGTAAATAATGATCAACAGAAGATCAATCAATAAGAGATAATCAATATCACAAGAATCTTCTCAAAGATTCGAAGGGGGCATCATACCCTAAACTTGTACTCATAACAAGTCAATGACATAAATTCCAGAAATCAACACGAGAAATCCAGAAATCATAAAAAGGGAAAGAGGCCTATCACATGACGGTCCGAAGACCATGGGGAGCTACCCCACATGTGTGAGTGGAATCACACAGATTGAGGTCAAGACTAACCAAAAAGCAGAAAGGTATGTGTGAATGGAATCACAGAAGTGGTGTCTAGTCTAACCTTGCAATGAAAGAGACATCGCGCAATTGCTAGTCTAATTCATAAAGCGATCATCAAGATCAACGAGAAGTGTCAATTACACTAAGCTAGTAAATATAGAAGTTTAGCTTCATGTCCCATAACCACTTGCTTAACTTAAATATTTACGAACAAACTGTAAATCTTCACTAATAAAATTGTCACAAGAGGTTCAATCGAACAAGTCCAAGAATTAACCGAGGAAGTGAACGCAAGCGTTTCATACCACTTGTTTTACTAAGTCGTTTAATTAGATTTCTCATCCGAGTGAGGTAAAGGCTTGTATATACTAATAGATTGGAAAACGGTTTAAGAAAAGAGCTTTGTTATTAAAAATAGAGTTGAAATTGTTTGTTAAAAGAGTTTTGATATTTACTACTAGTATTGAAACCTTTGTATTATAAAGTGACAAAACACATAAGCAAGTGTAGAAACAATCAGTCACAAAGATCGCATACGGAGATGCGAATAAAATCCAAGGAAATCAGCTCAATGTTTTTCAGATAAGATCCCCTACGGAGGGGGGGGTCCAGGGGGGGTGGCAACCCCCCAAGGTGGGGGTGCGGGGGCGACGCCACCGCTTACGGGGTTCGACCTGCCCGGTTAGGTCGCGGGGGTCCAGGGGGCAGCGCCCCCGGCGGGGTGCGGGGCAGCGCCCCGTCCAAAACGGTACGACCTAGTGAAGACAAAATGAGGTCTAACGACCTAAAAGTTAAGGGTCCAACGACCTATAGGTTCACGCGACCTAGGTGGAATGCGACCTACGAGATAGGCAAGTGGAACGACCTAAAGATGAATGGGTCGAACGACCTAACGTGAGCATAGGTGAAGCGACCTATCGGTCCAACGACCTAAGGGGAAAAGGCAACCTAGGTCTAACGACCTAACTGCTCACGACCTAAGGGTCTAAAGGGTCAAACGACCTAGTGGTGTTCGCGAGTTAGCCGAAGCGAGCGACCTAAGAGAGACGAGCGACTTAAGGAACTCGCGACCTAACATTTTAATAGGTCAAGCGACCTAAGTGGTCAGGCGACCTAAGGTCTTACGACCTAACGACCTACGGTCTAAAGGCCACGCGACCTAGAGGATCTGCGAGCTAACGAGGCCGACCTAAGGTGCAAGCGACCTAAGGGACAACGGGCTAAAGTATGGTACGCGACCTAAAAGATGGCGCGACCTAAGGTGAGAGCAGGTCGAGCGACTTAAGGCGATGCGCGACCTAAGACCTAGCGACCTAAAGGGATGCGCGACCTAAGAGAGGCATCAGGTCGAACGACTTAAGGGTCATGCGACCTACGACCGAAGCGCCATACGACCTAAGCTCAAATACGAGCTACGAGCTAGCGACCTACGACCTAAGCTCAAATGCGAGCTAAGGCCTACGGCCTAAGGCCCTAACGTACTAACATTTGTCGCGACCTAAGTGGTGACGACCTAACAAGGAAAGGCTGAGCGACCTAACGCTGTAGAGGGGATTTAAGGCCAGAAACGACCTACGACCTAAACCCCATACGACCTAACGTGAAACGACCTAACTCCGAAGTGAAAATTCAAGGCAGTGCGACCTAGCGCGCTAACACGCGAACGACCTAAGGGTTAGGTCGCGAGCGACCTAACTCCGAACACACGAAAATGGCCAGAACGACCTAAGTGCAGAAAATTCAACAAAACGCTAAAAATTGGAGTTTTTCGCCAATCCAATCCAAACCAAATGCAAATGTGCATGCAAAAGTGATAGGGAATCATTCCCAACAGTCCAATATAGTTATAGACTAGATTTGTGAGATAAAAATCTCACCTTTGCACTAAAGTTTATGAAGATGAAGCTTGAAAGCAAGGAGAAGCAATCCAAAGCTTGAATCCAATATCTTCTACTTGAATTTGGAGTTGAATGTTGGATTTGGAATTGAATTTGTGCTTGGAGTTTTAATTTCCCATTCCCTCCACCATTAATGCCAAAGCTTGATTAGTTAGGAAATTTATGAAGAGTGAGGAGAAGAGGGTTGGAACTTGGGCTTAATAGGCTAAACTAACCCAAAGTCCAAAGCGGGAAAAGTTAGTGAAATTTCACTAACTCCAAACCTATCGATGTTTATACTTAAAAAGTTGTAAACGACATTTCGAACTCAATGGAAGTGGTCTCGAGTCCTAATTTGACCGTTTGCAAAAAGTAGCTTTTCGGACCAAAATCCGATTAACGAGTTAATATTTAAATAAAATATTTAAATACAAACTCGATAAATATGCGGGTTGTTACACCGCCCGTCACAGTACGTGGCTTAGATCAACGTACGGAAGATCCACCCTAAATCCCCTGCAACACAAGGCCGGGACCATTCCTTACTGAACAGTCCCGAACAAGATAACCCCGTAGTTGGCTACAGACGAACTGCCCACACAGCCGAATAAAAAGGGACATCTAGATAAGGGAAACTCTCATCCTACTTGGGCATGACCCACTTCGCCTTGCTGCACCTCCCATGTTTTAGTCATTCCCGGTTGATGAGGCTTGAGGCTATGATTACCTTTATAGAACACATCTATCTTAGAATGCTCATCGTCCACCTGACGATGTTTTGAAAGCATTCAATCCATACAACTTCGTTCCGGGTTCGGACGAAACCGAAGGCATTATCTCGTTACCCTCATTTTGGAATCACCCTTAGGGTTAACGACGATAACCCTTGCACTCTCAATCTTCATCTTCACTTGAGATTCACGACCTAATGCTTAATTTTGATCGATGTGGTTTTCGGATATCCAAATCTGGAAACCCGATCCCGGTCTCATCGAAATCCAAAACGCCATCTTTTAGGTCCAAGTTGTTTTTAAAGTTTAAAACAATTCATTTCAATTCAATTCAATACTTGAATTCACACAGCATTTAACATAGATAAACATCACACATTTATCACTGATATATCTAATATCATATCATAAAATATCACAACATATCATCCAATAAATATTATCCAATAAATATCATCCAATAGATATCATCCAATATATGTCATCCAATAGATATTATCCAATATATATCATCCAATAAATATTATCCAATATATACCATCCAATAGATATTATCCAATGTATATCATCAATAGATATTATCCAGTATAGATATTGTACATAAACAATCATCCATAAACAGGAATTATTAATCCATGTTATAATTAATTTAATTACCTTAAATTAAATTAATTACTTTAGAATTAATCTCCTATTCCTGCTTAAACAATCCTTAAGTAATTAAAAACATTTAATTAATTAATCACTTCTTGATTAACCTTATCAATTAATCAATTAACCTTTAATCATAGATTAATTACTCTTTAATTCTCAATTAATAAACCTTAATTATTAATTAATTTCCTTCGATACAAAGTAATCAATCCTTAAATACTTTTATAATCAATTAATTAACCTTTAATTAATTGATTTATTATCCATTAACTATTAATTAATAATCTTAGTTATTAATCAATATCTCTTAATACAAATTAACTAAACCATAACTAATCTTATAAGTAATTAATTAATCATTAACTAATTAATTATCTCTTAATTATTAATTAACAAAAATTAATTACAAATTAATTAATCTCACTAGTTGATTAAATAGTTAATCAACCCTTATTAACATTTGATTAATCTTTAATCATCTTTGATTAATGTCTAATCATCTTTGATTCACCCTTAATTAATTAATCTTTTATCATAGATTAATCATCCTTTAAGTATTAATTAATAAAACCTAATTTATTAATTAATGAAACTTAATTACACATTAAGTACTTCTTAATTATCAATTTAAGTAACCTAGAATTACTTAATTAACCTCTCTCTAATTATTAAATTAATCAATCTTAATTACTTGATTAATTCATTCTTAATTACTTAATTACTCAATTAATTAATCTTCATTCATTAACTAAGAATCTTTAATCAATAATCCTTAACTACAATTAATTAACTTTTGATTAATTAAATAATAACCCTTAATTAATTATTTATTAAACCAATTAATTACTCTTAATTAATTACTTAATTAATTCTTTATCTCTACTATTAATATTGAAAATTCGTTGAACCAGTTTACTTGGTGTCTTTTTGAAATTCCAAAAATTCCATTGCTTTCCGTTTAGATATTTACGCTCAAACAATATATCAATGTATACAATAACACAAACAGCCCATACATAAACAGCCCTTCTGCGAAGCACGGACCCATACTAGTAATTAATAAATAAAATTGAGTAATTATACTTAATTCACTTTATTAAACTAATTAATCCCAAAACATTTTAACCTTAATCATCTTAAGGTAAAACATTATCTTATTAATACCTTATTAACATTAACATTTTAAAACAAAATCATCTTCATAATTAATATTATTTAATTTAAACCAATAATTTAGTTTTCAAAATAAAGAATCATTTAACTTGATAAAATTTAAGTTTTCAAAACATAACTTCCTCCAAAATAACTTAAACATTATAAATCGAAGTTTAAAAAGTTAATTTCAATTTGTAAACTTGCTTTTATAAAGATCTTAAACTTCATTTTAAATTAATGCTTTAAAATCACTTTAAATTTCACAAAATTTAAATCAATCAAGTTTTCAAAACTTCTTAATTTATAGTTAAAGAAAACAAGTAGAAAAGGGTAAGTTTAAACATGAAAGCTTTAAACTAGTTTTAAATTTAAACTTAGATTTCAAAAACAATTTGATTTAAAATATTTTAAGACTGTTTTCATCTCTGCTTTGGGTTCAACCCAAAGACAACTCGGGTCTAGCCTCGAGTAACATCTTTTCAACTCATATTTTAAATTGTATTTAAACTTAGTTTAAATTTTAAGTTTTAAAACTTGCAGGTTTATTCCCACTAAACCACTCGAGTATGAACTCGAGTTATCTGCCTCAAAACCGGATCACCTCTTCGAGTTCAAACACAATTCAACAACAAACAATCCAAATCATCACCGTGCACGTGCACAATCCATATCGACGACGTTGATCACCGCCAGTGACGTCGACACTCCAACCATCATACAAGCTTCCTTTCCCAATCATCCTTTCCCAATCATCCAAACAAACTCACAACCCTCAAATCAAATTCGAGCTAGGCAGAACAAATACTGGAACCCACAACCACCAGAAAACGCCTCGAATACCTTCCCTCCGACCATGTGAGTCTCTGACACTCCAGCCACATAATCGTCTGCCTTCCACGAACCAATTCCTAGAATTTCATGAAACTCGATGCACCAGAGGAAAGAAGAATCCCAATCTTCCAGCTCGACCCAAAACTAGGGTTAGAAATAAGATTACCTCACCGCCAACGCCACATTGATCGGTCACCCTTCCCACCATTTTTTCTGAATACCCCTATCCTTCCTCTACCCCCAGCAAATATCCCGGTCATCCCCGACCATTCAATATCAGCAATTGCCTCAAAACTACTCTCCGGTCATTTTAGGATTTCATGAAAAATCCTAATCTAAAATTCATGATTTTTATCTTAAAAATCATACTATTCATAGATGTTTCAAGTTATGTAATTGAATTATCAAATCATAATACTTGATTTAACATGTGTTTTAAAATTGTTACTGTATTTCTTGGTTCAAGAACAAAATTTAAACCTATTTTGTTTCAAATAAATTTTAAACTTAAATTTATGATTCAACAAACATATATTGTTTGTATCTCCAAATTTAACAAATATTGAATGATTTGATTATGATTTTTGATCAAGCTCTTATTTCCAGAACCAAGAACAGAAATATAAAAAACAACAAACATGCACATATACAACATTCATATCACAGAGATAACTCACATAAATATGCACAACCAAGCATTATTCATTTTAAACTTCACAGGCAAACAGAAGTATATTTACTTAAATTTTAGTTAAATTTGTTTACTCGCCGGATCTTTAAAAATGCAGAGGCTTGAATGCTTTAAATTGCTGAGGCTTTTGATTTCTTTAAAACTGGTAGTTGAAACAAATGCTGTTGAGAAGATTGATCTTGACCATGAACTTCAGGTTGCATTTGAAATCTCAGATTTGAAATGATTGCAAGCTCCATTTTTTAAAATGGTTCAGGCTTTTGATTTTTTTTAAAAATTTGAACAGAGGTGGATATTTTGTTCTAAAGAGAAATACAGGCCTGCATTTGAACATCAGAAGTTCTGTATTTTGAAAACCTGCTGTAATACTTTCAAGATTCAATTTGTTTTGAGGAGGTGATTTCAGGTTTACTTGCAAATCACTGATTTGAAAAAATGGCTACAGGGTTTTGTTTCATTTGATCTGAGATCAGGGTTGAATTGTTTGAGGAGTTTTCAGATTTGCATTTGAATATCTTTGCTTATAGATTTGAAAAAAATGCTTGAGGAGGAAATAGTTTACAGGGTTGCATTTGTTTTGAGGAAAATGATTTCAGGTTTAATGCAAAAGAATTTTTGGTTGTGAAGATAGATTTAAAATGTTGAGTTTCTTTTGAAATGAAAATGAGGAAAAGAGATGGGAAAAAGAAGAGATGTGTTTATATAATGTGGATTAGAATTTATTTAGAATTAAAGAAAATAAAAATAAATTTTGCTACTTGTCTCAATTATTAACACTTGACATTACTAATTTTAATTAACTTACATGTGTACTTAAAAGCTTTAATAAATCAACACTTGTAATTATCTTATTTATATTTATCTTTAAAAGATTTTAAAAAGCTTTTTAAATTAATTTTCTAAATTAATAAATACATATGTAAATTAATAATGCTTTCTAAATTTATATAAATAAATTCTTCAAAAGAAAATAAAGTACAAACCAATTATATTTTAATTAAAATCATGTAAAATATTTTTAATCCATTTTAAAATGTTAACATAAACCTTTTTGTATTTATTTTACAATTTAATAAACCTTGCTTAATAAATTCTTTTTTAGGGAAATAAATCTTATTTTAAATAAAACTCATTCGTATATTTTTAAATCAAAATACTTTTAAGGTATGAATATTCATTAAAAATTTAAATTTAAATCTAAGTTCAAATTCAATTTGAAATCAAATTTAATATCAACTCAAATTTACAGTAACTTTAAACAAGCACTAATTTAATTTGAAAATAATAACTTTATTTTAAAAAAAATTAAAATAAATCTTAATTATATATATAAACTCCTTATTATCTCAAAAATAATAATTCTATTTTAGAATTCATTTATAAATCAACACCAACTATTTTTTGAAAATAATTATTTCATTTAAAAATCTATTTATAAAACATTACCAATTAAATTTGCAAATAATTATTTTATTAAGAATCCATTTATAACTGTATTTAAAATCATGATGTTATTAATTATTTTGGTTATTTATATTTGAAAATAATAAATTATTTTGATTAATATGGAATGTGAAGTTAAATGTTTTGAAATAAAAATATTTCTAAATTGGTTAAGTTTAAAGATGTTTTAAATTTATATTTTTAAAAAGAGTTTATTTTAAATAAAACTTAACAAAGTAATAAAGGAGTTAATAAAATGTTTTAAATTATTAACTCAAAAGTTAAGCTAATTGATATTGTTAATAATAATTAAATAATCAATGATTTATAATTACTTAATAAATAAATAATAATTAATTAAAGGTTAATTAATTTACAATTAACTATTAATTAATTAAGGTAATTAATTAAGGAAGAATTAATTAATGAAGGTAATTAAGATTTAATTAATTGGAAATTAAGGATTTAATTAATTAATTGTGACGATCCGCCCTTCATTCCATAGAAAGACGCATCATCGATAAGAAAGAAGAGGTAGAAATAGAATAGAAAGAAGAAAGAACTCAACAATATCAGAATCTCAAAGCGGAACGGAACAAAATATAATATATCACATAAATATTTCATAGTCATTTACATCAGAGTTACACAGATACATCAACCTTTCACATTAGACAGTTATAAGGTTCTGCCTAATCCATTACATTCCAAGTACAACAGACAAAGACTACAACACAACTCAGCACAGCGGAAATATAGATATAGCTACGTCGGGACTCCTGCACCATGCTCTCCAATATTCGTCAAGCCAAAACCTGATCTCTTGGCTACTCATAAAAATTTGAGTACCCGAGAGTTAAAGAAAAACGGAAATAAACTCCGGGTCAGACATGGGTCTGGTGTGAGTTAACGGTTTAAAGTTGCTTAACTTTTTGAAAACCCTTTGAAACAAAAGGTATCACGTAAGACTCCCCACAAATAAACATGGTAAGTTTTTACCTTACGCTAACCAAAACATTTGATAGGAACTCCAGTGATATTATAAGAGTGTATAGGGTTTTCAAGTAAAATACAGAAATAGCTGGAATGCTTACATCTCACATTCCAACATAGTTGGGAACATTCAAAACGTACGGCACTTATTGGAGATTGGGTTCCATACAATGGCAGAGCTACTGGGGTACCGCCCGTCACAGTACGTGGCCTAGATCAACGTACGGAAGATCCACCCTAAATCCCCTGCAACACAAGGCCGGGACCATTCCTTACTGAACAGTCCCGAACAAGATAACCCCGTAGTTGGCTACAGACGAACTGCCCACATAGCCGAATAAAAAGGGACATCTAGATAAGGGAAACTCTCATCCTACTTGGGCATGACCCACTTCGCCTTGCTGCACCTCCCATGTTTTAGTCATTCCCGGTTGATGAGGCTTGAGGCTACGATTACCTTTATAGAACACATCTATCTTAGAATGCTCATCGTCCACCTGAAGATGTTTTGAAAGCATTCAATCCATACAACTTCGTTCCGGGTTCGGACGAAACCGAAGGCATTATCTCGTTACCCTCATTTTGGAATCACCCTCAGGGTTAACGACTATAACCCTTGCACTCTCAATCTTCATCTTCACTTGAGATTCACGACCTAATGCTTAATTTTGATCGATGTGGTTTTCGGATATCCAAATCTGGAAACCCGATCCCGGTCTCATCGAAATCCAAAACGCCATCTTTTAGGTCCAAGTTGTTTTTAAAGTTTAAAACAGTTCATTTCAATTCAATTCAATACTTGAATTCACACAGCATTTAACATAGATAAACATCACACATTTATCACTGATATATCTAATATCCTATCATAAAATATCACAACATATCATCCAATAAATATCATCCAATAAATATCATTCAATAGATATCATCCAATATATGTCATCCAATAGATATTATCCAATATATATCATCCAATAAATATTATCCAATATATACCATCCAATAGATATTATCCAATGTACATCATCAATAGATATTATCCAATATAGATATTGTACATAAACAATCATCCATAAACAGGAATTATTAATCCATGTTATAATTAATTTAATCACCTTAAATTAAATTAATTACTTTAGAATTAATCTCCTATTCCTGCTTAAACAATCCTTAAGTAATTAAAAACATTTAATTAATTAATCACTTCTTGATTAACCTTATCAATTAATCAATTAACCTTTAATCATAGATTAATTACTCTTTAATTCTCAATTAATAAACCTTAATTATTAATTAATTTCCTTCGATACAAAGTAATCAATCCTTAAATACTTTTATAATCAATTAGTTAACCTTTAATTAATTGATTTATTATCCATTAACTATTAATTAATAATCTTAATTATTAATCAATATCTCTTAATACAAATTAACTAAACCATAACTAATCTTATAAGTAATTAATTAATCATTAACTAATTAATTATCTCTTAATTATTAATTAACAAAAATTAATTACAAATTAATTAATCTCACTAGTTGATTAAATAGTTAATCAACCCTTATTAACATTTGATTAATCTTTAATCATCTTTGATTAATGTCTAATCATCTTTGATTCACCCTTAATTAATTAATCTTTTATCATAGATTAATCATCCTTTAAGTATTAATTAATAAAACCTAATTTATTAATTAATGAAACTTAATTACACATTAAGTACTTCTTAATTATCAATTTAAGTAACCTAGAATTACTTAATTAACCTCTCTCTAATTATTAAATTAATCAATCTTAATTACTTGATTAATTCATTCTTAATTACTTAATTACTCAATTAATTAATCTTCGTTCATTAACTAAGAATCTTTAATCAATAATCCTTAACTACAATTAATTAACTTTTGATTAATTAAATAATAACCCTTAATTAATTATTTATTAAACCAATTAATTACTCTTAATTAATTACTTAATTAATTCTTTATCTCTACTATTAATATTGAAAATTCGTTGAACCAGTTTACTTGGTGTCTTTTTGAAATTCCAAAAATTCCATTGCTTTCCGTTTAGATATTTACGCTCAAACAATATATCAATGTATACAATAACACAAACAGCCCATACATAAACAGCCCTTCTGCGAAGCACGGACCCATACTAGTAATTAATAAATAAAATTGAGTAATTATACTTAATTCACTTTATTAAACTAATTAATCCCAAAACATTTTAACCTTAATCATCTTAAGGTAAAACATTATCTTATTAATACCTTATTAACATTAACATTTTAAAACAAAATCATCTTCATAATTAATATTATTTAATTTAAACCAATAATTTAGTTTTCAAAATAAAGAATCATTTAACTTGATAAAATTTAAGTTTTCAAAACATAACTTCCTCCAAAATAACTTAAACATTATAAATCGAAGTTTAAAAAGTTAATTCCAATTTGTAAACTTGCTTTTATAAAGATCTTAAACTTCATTTTAAATTAATGCTTTAAAATCACTTTAAATTTCACAAAATTTAAATCAATCAAGTTTTCAAAACTTCTTAATTTATAGTTAAAGAAAACAAGTAGAAAAGGGTAAGTTTAAACATGAAAGCTTTAAACTAGTTTTAAATTTAAACTTAGATTTCAAAAACAATTTGATTTAAAATATTTTAAGACTGTTTTCATCTCTGCTTTGGGTTCAACCCAAAGACAACTCGGGTCTAGCCTCGAGTAACATCTTTTCAACTCATATTTTAAATTGTATTTAAACTTAGTTTAATTTTTAAGTTTTAAAACT
Source organism: Allium cepa (assembly GCA_030765085.1). Lineage (NCBI taxonomy): Eukaryota > Viridiplantae > Streptophyta > Magnoliopsida > Asparagales > Amaryllidaceae > Allium > Allium cepa. Next base: position 379,231,019 of record CM060931.1, read on the forward strand.
TACAGGTTTATTCCCACTAAACCACTCGAGTATGAACTCGAGTTATCTGCCTCAAAACCAGATCATCTCTTCGAGTTCAAACCCAATTCAACAACAAACAACCCAAATCATCACCGTGCACATGCATAATCCATATCGACGATGTTGATCACCGCCAGTGACGTCGACACTCCGACCATCATACAAGCATCCTTTCCCAATCATCCAAACAAACTCAAAACCCTCAAATCAAATTCGAGCTAGGCAGAACAAATACTAGAACCCACAACCACCAGAAAATGCCTCGAATACCTTCCCTCCGACCATGTGAGTCTCTGACACTCCAGCCACATCATCGTCTGCCTTCCAGGAACCAATTCCCAGAATATCATAAAACTCGATGCACCAGAGGAAAGAAGAATCCTAATCTTCTAGCTCGACCCAAAACTAGGGTTAGAAATAAGATTACCTCGCCGCCAACGCCACATTGATCGGTCACCCTTCCCACCATTTTTGCCGAATACCCCTATCCATCCTCTACCCCCAGCAAAGATCCTGGTCATCCTTGACCATTCAATCATCAGCAATTACCTCAAAACTACTCTCCAGTTATTTTAGGATTTCACAAAAAATCCTAATCTAAAATTCATGATTTTTATCTTAAAAATCGTACTTTTCATAGATGTTTCAAGTTATGTAATTGAATTATCAAATCATAATACTTGATTTAACATGCATTTTAAAATTGCTACTGATTTCTTAGTTCAAGAACAAAATTTAAACCTATATTGTTTTAAATAAATTTTAAACTTAAATTTATGATTTAACAAACATATATTGTTTGTATCTCCAAATTTAACAAATATTGAATGATTTGATTATGATTTTTGATCAAGCTCTTATTTCCAGAACCAAGAACAGAAATATAAAAAATAACAAACATGCACATATACAACATTCATATCACAGAGATAACTCACATAAATATGCACAACCAAGCATTATTCATGTTAAATTTCATAGGCAAACCGAAGTATATTTACTTAAATTTTAATTAAATTTGTTTACTCGCCAGATATTTAAAAATGTAGAGGCTTGAATGCTTTAAATTGCTGAGGCTTTTGATTTCTTTAAAACTGGTAGTTGAAACAAATGATGTTAAGAAGATTGATCTTGGCCATGAACTTCAAGTTGCATTTGAAATCTCAGATTTGAAATGATTGCAAGCTCCATTTTTTAAAATGGTTCAGGCTTTTGATTTTTTCAAAAATTTGAACAAAGGTGGATGTTTTGTTCTGAAGAGAAATACAGGCCTGCATTTGAACATCAAAAGTTCTGTATTTTGAAAAACTGGTGTAATACTTTCAAGATTTAATTTGTTTTTAGGAGGTGATTTCAGGTTTACTTGCAAATCACTAATTTGAAAAAATGGCTATAGGGTTTAGTTTCATTTGATCTGAGATCAGGGTTGAATTGTTTGAGGAGTTTTCAGATTTGCATTTGAAGATCTTTGCTTATAGATTTGAAAAAAATGTTTGAGGAGGAATTAGTTTACAGGGTTGCATTTGTTTTGAGGAAAATGGTTTCAGGTTTAATGTAAAAGAATTTTTGGTTGTGAAGATAGATTTAAAATGTTGAGTTTCTTTAGAAATGAAAATGAAGAAAAGAGATGGGAAAAAGAAGAGATGTATTTATATAATGTGGATTAGAATTTATTTAGAATTAAAGAAAATAAAAATAAATTTTGCTACTTGTCTCAATTATTAACACTTGACATTACTAATTTTAATTAATTTACATGTGTACTTAAAAGCTTTAATAAATCAACACTTGTAATTATCTTATTTATATTATCTTTAAAACATTTTAAAAATCTTTTTAAATTAATTTTCTAAATTAATAAATACATATGTAAATTAATAATGCTTTCTAAATTTATATAAATAAATTCTTTAGAAGAAAATAAAGTATAAACCAATTACATTTTAAATAAAATCATGTAAAATATTTTTAATCCATTTTAAAATGTTAACATAAACCTTTTTGTATTTATTTTATAATTTAATAAACCTTTCTTAATAAATTCTTTTTTAAGGAAATAAATCTTATTTCAAATAAAACTCATTCGTATATTTTTAAATCAAAATACTTTTAAGGTATAAATATTCATTTAAATTTAAATTTAAATCTAAATTCAAATTCAATTTGAAATCAAATTTAATATCAATTCAAATTTACACTAACTTTAAACAAACACTAATTTAATTTGTAAATAATAACTTTATTTAAAAAAATATTTTAAAATAGATCTTAATTACATATATAAACTCCTTATTATCTCAAAAATAATAATTCTATTTTAGAATTCATTTATAAATCGACACCAACTATTTTTGAAAATAATTATTTCATTTAGAAATCTATTTATAAAACATTACCAATTAAATTTGCAAATAATTATTTTATTAAGAATCCATTTATAACTATATTTATATTCATCATGTTATTAATTATTTTGGTTATTTATATTTGAAAATAATAAATTATTTTGGTTAATATGGAATGTGAAGTTAAAGGTTTTGAAATAAAAATATTTCTAAATTGGTTAAGTTTAAAGATGTTTTAAATTTATATTTTTAAAAAGAGTTTATTTTAAATAAAACTTAACAAAGTAATAAAGGAGTTAATAAAATGTTTTAAATTATTAACTCAAAAGTTAAGCTAATTGATATTGTTAATAATAATAATTAAATAATCAATGATTTATAATTACTTAATAAATAAATAATAATTAATTAAAGGTTAATTAATTTACAATTAACTATTAATTAATTAAGGTAATTAATTAAGGAAAAATTAATTAATGAAGGTAATTAAGATTTAATTAATTAGAAATTAAGGATTTAATCAATTAATTGTGTCGACCCGCCCTTCATTCCATAGAAAGACGCATCATCGATAAGAAATACGAGGTAGAAATGGAATAGAAAGAAGAAAGAACTCAACAATATCAGAATCTCAAAGCGGAACGGAACAAAATATAATATATCACATAAATATTTCATAGTCATTTACATCAGAGTGACACAGATACAACAACCTTTCACATTAGACAGTTATAAGGTTCTGCCTAATCCATTACATTCCAAGTACAACAGACAAAGACTACAACACAACTCAGCACAGCGGAAATATAGATATAGCTACGTTGGGACTCCTGCACCATGCTCTCCAATATTCGTCAAGCCAAAACCTGATCTCTTGGCTACTCATAAAAATTTGAGTACCCGAGAGTTTAAGAAAAACAGAAATATACACCGGGTCAGACATGGGTCTAGAGCGAGTAAACGGTTCAAAGTTGCTTAACTTTTTGAAAACCCTTTGATACAAAAGGTATCACGTAAGACTCCCTACAAATAAACATGGTAAGTTTTTACCTTGCGCTAACCAAAACATTTGATAGGAACTCCAATGGTATTTTTATAGTGTATAGGGTTTTCAAGTAAAATACAGAAATAGCTGGAATGCTTACATCTCAAGTTCCAACATAGTTGGGCACATTCAAAACGTACGGCACTTATTGGAGATTGGATTCCATACAATGGCAGAGCTACTGGGGTACCGTCCGTCACAGTACGTGGCCCAGATCAACGTACCGAGGATCCATCCTAAATCCCCTGCAAAACAAGGCCGGGACCATTCCTTACTGAACAGTCCCGAACAAGACAACCCCTCAGTTGGCTGCAGACCAACTGCCCACACATCCGAATAAAAAGGGACATCTACACAGGGGAAACTCTCGTCCTACTTGGGCATGACCCACTTAGCCTTGCTGCACCTCCCATGTTTTAGTCATTCCCGGTTGATGAGGCTTGAGGCTACGGTTACCTTTATAGAACACATCTATCTTAGAACGCTCATCGTCCACCTGACGATGTTTTGAAAGCATTCAATCCATACAACTTCGTTCCGGGTTCGAACGAAACCGAAGGCATTATCTGATTACACTCATTTTTGAATCACCTTCAGAGTTAACGACGATAACCCTTACACTCTGAATCTTCATCTTCACTTGAGATTCACGACCTAATGCTTAATTTGGATCGATGCGGTTTTCGGATATCCAAATCTGGAAACCCGATCCCGGTCTCATCGAAATCCAAAACGCCATCTTTTAGGTCCAAGTTGTTTTTAAAGTTTAAAACAATTCATTTCAATTCAATTCAATACTAGAATTCACACAGCATTTAACATAGATAAACATCACACATTTATCACTGATATATCTAATATCATATCATAAAATATCACAACATATCACCCAATAGATATCGTCCAATAAATATCATCCAATAGATATCATCAAATATATGTCATCCAATAGATATTATCCAATATATATCATCCAATAGATATCATCCAATATATACCATCCAATAGATATTATCCATTGTATATCATCAATAGATATTATCCAGTATAGACATTCTACATAAACAATCATCCATAAATAGGAATTATTAATCCATGTAATAATTAATTTAATTACCTTAAATTAAATTAATTACTTAAGAATTAATCTCCTATTCCTGCTTAAACAATCCTTAAGTAATTACAAACATTTAATTAATTAATCACTTCTTGATTATCCTTATCAATTAATCAATTAACCTTTAATCATAGATAATTACTCTTTAATTCTCAATTAATAAACCTTAATTATTAATTTATTTCCTTCGATACAAAGTAATCAATCCTTAAATACTTTTATAATCAATTAATTAACCTTTAATTAATTGATTTATTATCCATTAACTATTAATTAATAACCTTAATTATTAATCAATATCTCTTAATACGAATTAACTAATCCATAATTAATCTTATAATTAATTAATTAATCATTAACTAATTAATTATCTCTTAATTATTAATTAATAAAATTAATTATTAATTAACACAATTTAATTACAAATTAATTAATCTCACTAGTTGATTAAATAGTTAATCAACCCTTATTAACATTTGATTAATCTTTAATCATCTTTGACTAATGTCTAATCATCTTTGATTAATCCTTAATTAATTAATCTTTTATCATAGATTAATCATCCATTAAGTATTAATTAATAAAACCTAATTTATTAATTAATGAAACTTAATTACACATTAAGTACTTCTTAATTATCAATTTAAGTAACCTTGAATTACTTAATTAACCACTCTCTAATTATTAAATTAATCAATCTTAATTACTTAATTAATTCATTCTTAATTACTTAATTACTCAATTAATTAATCTTTATTCATTAACTAAGAATCTTTAATTAATAATCCTTAATTACAAATTAATTAGCTTTTGATTAATTAAATAATTACCCTTAATTAATTATTTGTTAAACCAATTAGTTACTCTTAATTAATTACTTAATTAATTCTTTATTTCTACTATTAATATTGAAAATTCGCTGAACCAATTTACTTGGTGTCTTTTTGAAATTCCAAAAACTCCCTTGCTTTCCGTTGATATATTTACGCTCAAACAATATATCAACGTATACAATAACACAAACAGCTCGTACATAAACAGCCCTTCTGCGAAGCACGGACCCATACTAGTAATTAATGAATCAAATTGAGTAATTATACTTAATTTACTTTATTAAACTAATTAGTCCCAAAACATTTTAACCTTAATCATCTTAAGGTAAAACATTGTCTTTTTAATACCTTATTAACATTAACATTTTTAAACCAAATCATCTTCATAATTAATGTTCTTTAATTTAAATCATTAATTTAGTTTTAAAAATAAAGAATCATTTAACTTGATAAAATTTAAGTTTCAAAACATAACTTGAATCAATCCTTAAATACTTTTATAATCAATTAATTAACCTTTAATTAATTGATTTATTATCCATTAACTATTAATTAATAACCTTGATTATTAATCAATATCTCTTAATACAAATTAATTAATCCGTAATTAATCTTATAATTAATTAATTAATCATTAACTAATTAATTATCTCTTAATTATTAATTAATAAACTTAATTATTAATTAACAAAACTAAATTACAAATTAATTAATACTTAATCACTAGTTGATTAAACAGTTAATCAACCCTTATTAACATTTGATTAATCTTTAATCATCTTTGACTAATCCTTAATTAATTAATCTTTTATCATAGATTAATCATCCTTTAAATATTAATTAATAAAACCTAATTTATTAATTAATAAAACTTAATTACACATTAAGTACTTCTTAATTATCAATTTAAGTAACCTTGAATTACCTAATTAACCAATCACTAATTATTGAATTAATCAATCTTAATTACTTGATAAATTCATTATTAATTACTTAATTACTCAATTAATTAATCTTTATTCATTAACTAAAAATTTTTAATTAATAATCCTTAATTACAATTAATTAACTTTTGGTTAACTAAATAATAACCCTTAATTAATTATGAATTAAACCAATTAATTACTCTTAATTAATTACTTAATTAATTCTTTATAATTAATAAATAAAATTGAGTAATTATACTTAATTCACTTTATTAAACTAATTAACCCCAAAACATTTTAACCTTAATCATCTTAAGATAAAACATTATCTTATTAATACCTTATTAACATTAACATTTTTAAACCAAATCATCTTCATAATTAATATTATTTAATTTAAATCATTAATTTAGTTCTAAAAATAAATAATCATTTAACTTGATAAAATTTAAGTTTTCAAAACATAACTTCCACCAAAATAACTTAAACATTATAAATAGAAGTTTTAAAAGCTAATTTCAATTTGTAAACTTGCTTTTGTAAAGATCTTAAACTTCATTTTAAATTAATGCTTTAAAATCACTTTAAATTTCACAAAATTTAAATCAATCAAGTTTTCAAAACTTCTTAATTTATAGTTAAAGAAAACAATTAGAAAAGGGTAAGCTTAAACAAGAAAAGCTTTAAATAGTTTTAAATTTAAACTTAGATTTCAAAAACAATTTGATTTAAAACAGTTTTCATCTCTGCTTTGGGTTCAAACAAAGACAACTCGGGTCAAGCCTCGAGTAACATCTTTTCAACTCATATTTTAAATTTTATTTGAACTTAGTTTAAATTTTAAGTTTTAAAACTTAAAGGTTTATTCCCACTAAACCACTCAAGTATGAACTCGAGTTATCTGCCTCAAAACCCGATCACCTCTTCGAGTTCAAACCTAATTCAACAACAAACAACCCAAATCATCACTGTGCACATGCACAACCCATATCGACGACGTTGATCACCGCCACTGACGTCGACACTCCGACCATCATACAAGCATCCTTTCCCAACCATCCAAACAAACTCACAATCCTCAAATCAAATTCTAGCTGGGAAGAACAAATACTGGAACCCACAACCACCAGAAAACGCCTCGAATACCTTCCCTCCGACCATGTGAGTCTCTGACATTCCAGCCACATCATCGTCTGCCTTCCATGAATCAATTCCCAGAATATCATAAAGCTCGATGCACCAGAGGAAAGAAGAATACCAATCCTCCAGCTTGACCCAAAACTAGGGTTAGAAATAAGATTACCTCACCGCCAACGCCACACTGATCGGTCACCCTTCCTACTATTTTTGCCGAATACCCCTATCCCTCCTCTACCCCCAGCTAAGATCCCGGTCATCCCCGACCATTCAATCATCATCAATTGCCTCAAAACTACTCTCTAGTCATTTTAGGATTTCACAGAAAAATCCTAATCTAAAACTCATGATTTTTGTTTTAAAAATCATACTTTTCATAGATATTTCAAGTTATGTAATTGAATTATCAAATCATAATACTTGATTTAACATGCATTTTAAAACTGTTACTGTATTTCTTGGTTCAAGAACAAAATATAAACCTATATCGTTTTAAATAAATTTTAAACTTAAATTTATGATTTAACAAACATATATTGCTTATATCTCCAAATCTAACAAATATTGAATGATTAGATTATGATTTTTGATCAAGCTCTTATTTCCAGAACCAAGAACACAAATATAAAACACAACAGACATGCACATATACAACATTCATATCACAGAGATAATTCACATAAATATGCACAACCAAGCATTATTAATTTTAAACTTCACAGGCAAACAGCAGTATATTGACTTAAATTTTAATTAAATTTGTTTACTCACCAGATCTTTAAAAATGCAGAGGCTTGAATGCTTTTAATTGCTGAGGCTTTTGATTTCTTTAAAACTTCTAGTTGAAACAAATGCTGTTGAGAAGATTGATCTTGACCATGAACTTCAAGTTGCATTTGAAATCTCATATTTGAAATGATTGCAAGCTCCATTTTTGAAAATGGTTCGGGCTTTGGATTTTTTTTCAAAAATTTAAACAGAGATGGATATTTTGTTCTGGAGAGAAATACAGGCCTGCATTTGAACATCAGAAGTTCTGTATTTTGAAAACCTGCTATAATTCTTTCAGGATTCAATTTGTTTTGAGGAGGTGATTTGAGGTTTACTTGAAAATCACTGATTTGAAAAAATGGCTATAGGGTTTAGTTTCATTTGATCTGAGATCAGGGTTGAATTGTTTGAGGAGTTTTCAGATTTGCATTTGAAGATCTTTGCTTACAGATTTGAAAAAAATGCTTGAGGAGGAATTAGTTTGCAGGGTTGCATTTGTTTTGAGGAAAATGGTTTCAGGTTTAATGCAAAAGAATTTTTGGTTGTGAAGATAGATTTAAAATGTTGAGTTTCTTTAGAAATGAAAATAAGGAAAAGAGATGGGAAAAATAAGAGATGTGTTTATAATGTGGATTAATTTATTTAGAATTAAAGAAAATAAAAATAAATTTTGCCACTTGTCTCAATTATTAACACTTGTCATTACTAATTTTAATTAACTTACATGTGTACTTAAAAGCTTTAATAAATCAACACTTGTAATTATCTTATTCATATTTTCTTTAAAAGATTTTTAAAAACTTTTTAAATTAATTTTGTAAATTAATAAATACATTTGTAAATTAATAATGCTTTCTAAACTTATATAAATAAATTCTTTAAAAGAAAATAAAGTATAAACCAATTATATTTTAAATAAAATCATGTAAAATATTTTTAATCCATTTTAAAATGTTAACATAAACCTTTTTGTATTTATTTTACAATTTAATAAACCTTTCTTAATAAATTCTTTTTTAAGGAAATAAATCTTATTTTAAATAAAACACATTCATATATTTTTAAATCAAAATATTTTTAAGATTTAAATACTCATTTAAATTTAAATTTAAATCTAAATTCAAATTCAATTTGAAATCAAATTTAATATCAATTCAAATTTACACTAACTTTAAACAAACACTAATTTAATTTGAAAATAATAACTTTATTTAAAAAAAATTATTTTAAAATAAATCTTAATATATAATTAAGGATTTAATTAATTGACTATTAGGGTTTTAATTAATTAAAAATTAAGATTTAATTAACTAATAATTAAGAATTAATTGATAAATAAATATTTAGAATTAAGAATAATTAATCATCAATTAAGGATAATTAATGAAAATAATTATGTTATTAATTAACTATACTTACACAATTAGTCCATCTTAATTTCAGATGATTGATTATTGTTGAATGCTTTGCATTGATGGATGTCTCTTACATGTGATTATGATCTGTGTGATATGAATTACTTTCTGATGAGCTGTGATATTTGTGATTTTTTTCTGTGTGAATGTGAAAACCCATTAGCCCGTAAAACGACATTTGAATTTCGATGCGACAGGGATTCGGATTCCAGTTGGATATATGAAACCCACATCGAACCTTAATGGTGAATCCTTATGAATGATATATCCTCGTGTTTAAAAATTAAGCGCTCACTATTCGGTTTAGCCAGGAGAGGACTTTGTGTCATATAACCCATTCCGATTAGTGATACGATGAAATGGGTAGCATTTGAAGAAGGTGGTGAAGACCGGGTGTCTCTGAGAGCGATAGGATAACCTGTCGAATGACTCTGCACTGGGTTGCTGCGGTATAGAGATGGTATAGAGATCTCCATATATGATGGGGAGTCCGATCGGGATTGTGGATACTCGGATTGCAAGGGCTTCTTCCTTTATTGGACGAAGTGCCTTCAGTTCTGTTAGAACCCGAAACAGACTTGTATGGTTGTATGTCTGACATTACACTTTGAGATATAAGCTGATCTCTATCACATTTCTGTTTGGTGGCAGAGAATTTATTCTCTTAGCTTAACACCCTTCTTTGAGATGAACGAGCTTAGAAGTTATGTAATTGAAGGTTATCAGTGATGTACTCCTAATTTGGTAACGTGGCATGCTGAATGTTGATGTGTGTTGCTGATCATTTGTTTATCAAAGCATGGCTTTTTTATAAAGCATAGCTTTGTGGACGAGACCTCATCGGACCTCACACCCCGAAAATGGTCAAAACGGGAAATATGCAGCAATGTTATGAGGGTTGCGCCCCCTTTGGAAAAAGTTGGTATCATGGTATGGAGCCCATATATTTAACCTATGTGGTTGCTGCAAATTTATTACTTTGTTGTTGTTTATTTGTGGTTGAGGGCCCTTGGATAAAGGTCGCCAATGACTAAGGGATAACATACTCGTGCAGTAGTTACCTAGTTACAGAGGTAACCCGGCCTTGTGTTGGCAGAGAGCTGGTTAAGTTCTCGGGACATACCTCCAGAGGCGTACCCATGTGGCATAGGAAGTTCCTTAGCCTGACCATTTGTTGGAAATCCAATCACCAATACGTGTCTAGTACGGTTTTAGTTCTAGAACCTGCCATCGAATATGGTACCTATAGTAGGCATACTATAATGGTACGCATGCTGGCTAAGATTAATATTATACTTTCGAAATGTTTTCACACTATGCACTACTAATAATATCAAAAGAGTTTTTCTCGTATCAAGCATATTTGACTATCATAAGCTGTGACGCCCCACCTCTATACCCACGCTAGCAAAGAGTATTAATAGATAATACCATCTGCTAACACGGAGAATAAGGCTGTTTAGGAGCGACCATCTATGGCCTTGCTTTAATTATCTATTGAATACATCGACAATTGCCTTACCAAGCAGATCGACATGTCCAACGAATACTTAAAACAAAACCAGAGGTGGCTAGAGGATCTGCTTGGTAAGGCCATTGTCGATGTAATCAATAGATAATTAAAGCAAGGCCATAGATGGTCGCTCCTAAACAGCCTTATTCTCCGTGTTAGCGGACGGTATTATCTATTAATACTCTTTGCTAGCGTGGGTATAGAGGTGAGGCGTCACAACTTGGTATCAGAGCGAGGTTCAGAACAAAATATGATAAACACAGAATAGAGCACATATTACGATACATCAGAGTGTGATAAGTGATACAAATCTTTGAATCATCGTGTGTCTCTATTCCTTCTACCATCAAAGGTTAGATAGGATTTGGGATTATGCCTAGGAATGCATTTAAATTCCGTAGTATTCCATATTGAATTATCTACCTTGGGAATAATCTTTACCTTATCTTAACTTTCAGCTTATGGCTGGAAGAGACGGAGGACGACGCTCGGATGCTGGGCAATCCAGTGGCTCACATCCGGACGGCGTCTATATGTCTGCCGATCAGTTTTTAGAGTGGTTTAGGAGCACGCAGCCTCCAGCTCCTACTCGAACATCTCCTCCATGCAAGTCCACCTTCGCACGTTTGTGCAGTTATTTTTCTCATCTTGGAGGGAAACCATTTAAAGGCTCCGAGATTGTTCTTGAGGTCCAAGCTTGGGTTCACATGTACGAGCATGTTCTCTCTCGCATGGATCTTTCTGATGATGATAGGGTTCTTGTAACTTCTAACTTATTGCAAAAGCGTGCCCTTGACTGGTACGAGCTTCTTTTAGCTGAATTTGATGAGTCTGCTCTTTCTTGGACTCAGTTTCGGGAACGATTCGAACTCAAGTTGGTTTCTGAATCTGAGAAAGCTTTGTTGTCCCGGCGCTTTCTTGAATTGAAGCAAGGGGATTCTTTCGTTTCCGAATATGTTGCATCTTTCGAAGCCTTATCTAAATATGGTCTTGAATTCATTAGCACCTCGTATAGGAAGAATCTGAAATTTGTATCTGGTCTTAAGAAATGTCTTAAGAAGTCTTTAATGCTCCAGCTTAAACTTTCCTTTGAGGAGTTGGTTGATTCGGCACTTCATCTCGAAGCCTTCGAGAAGGAGTGTGATTGTGGGAATGATGTTGAGGTTCATAAGAACGCCAACAAGAGGCAGTTTCCATTCGATAAGCGGAAATTTTTCCCTTCCAAGAAGAAAAAGCCCATTGAATCTGATCCTCAGTCTCAGTCTGTTGGAACACCTTCCACTCGGAAGTGTTTCAATTGTGGTTCCCCTGATCATGTGATTCGAGCTTGCCCTATGCCTCTCTTCTGCCACTATTGCAAGAAGGAAGGCCATCGTATTTTCACTTGTCCTATTGTTCCGAAAAATCCTTTATCTAGCAAGCTAAAGATAACGGATGCTTCTGGAGGTTCTTCTCGGGGAAAAGGTACATCTCCATTTTTTTTTTTAAAAAAAAGATTCTATTGTATTCGAGTTCTCTTCGATATGGGTGCTTCACATTTTTTTCCGTATCGAAGAAGCTCTTCGATGATTTATCTTTGGATGTTTCTTGTATGGTTACTTCTTTGAGAATTGCGAATCCAAATTGGTGGATCCGCAACACTCAATTTGCTTGTATTAATGTCGAGATTATTTTATGAGATTTTTCTTTCCGAGCCAATTTGCATGTTATGCGTTGCTTAGGCTTCGGAATTGACATTTATGAAAGGATTGACTTAATTATTATGAAGCTATATCCTATATCCCGAGTGGACTATTCATCCTCGACATTTTCAATCTGTTAAACAGATTTCTGTCTTCCTTTGTGATTTCGATTTCCAATTTGATGGCATCATTTTTTCTTTAAGTCCTCATGATGAGGAAAGTGTGGTTTCTCTCATTCTTGTAGTTTGAGAATTTTCTGGTATTTCTTGTCTTGTCTTAGGATTATCACCTAAGCAATCTTTTGAGTAGTGTTAAGGTCTTTTTAGCTTGACCTTACCACTGGTTTTCATTTGGCTACGAGTTGCGAAAGTTAGCACTCCACTTACCGCATTCCGCACTCGTTGTAATTCGTATAAATGATTTGCTATGTCATTCAGTTTGTCTAGCTTATTTCATTCATATTATGAATCGAGTATTCTGTGAATATCTCGATGATTCCATTTTGGTATTTATTGATTTTGGATGGAAAATAGCAATTTAAAGAATTTTGCAAATCTTTTTCATAAGATTTATTATAAGTATAATTGGATTTTTGTTCTTTAAACGAACAAAGAATAATTTTAAAAGTTTTTAGAAACATGTTTATCATATAGAAGATGATTTTGTGATTGTATTGCCCATTGAGTGCTTTAAGAATTCTGGTCGATGCGCTTGATCAACGTTATCGATAGGAATTTCCTAAACGCTTTGATGAGACAATCAGGCACAGTAAATTGATTTGGAATAAGTAAATTTTTCTTGAAAGATTATTACATAAAGATAATTGTAATTTTGAAAGTCTTAGCTTTTTGGGATAGAAAATTAATTTAAAAAGAACTCTTTCTTTTCGATATCCCTATTTTTGTTATTCCCGTAGGGAACCAATGCTTTATCTTTTGTACCAATGCTAATCGTATTGGTTTGGATGCCGTTCACTTGCAAAAGAGAACGTGCTATCATTTATTCTTCTAAATAGTTATAGCCTATCGAGACTAGATATGCCACTCATGATTTAGTGCTCGTGGCTATTGTTTTCATCTTTTGTATTTTGCATCATTACTTTTGGGTGAGGGATTTTGCTCTCCTCACCAATCACAATTTTGAAATGTTTATTTTCTCATAGGGAACCTAGTGTTGGTTCGAGTTCCTTGCATCTTATGATCTTGATATTCTTTTTATTCCCGAAAAGAGGATCGTGTTGCCAATGCATTTGGTTGTAAGCAGCAAGTGATTGTTTCTTTGTTGATGTCCGAATGGAATGATCTTTTTACCAAATTCATCGGACGTTTTGTTGTACTTCATTTTGTTGAGCTTTGGTTCATTTGACGTATTGTTTGTACCACGTCGGTGTTCCAAATTATTTTGAGCTTAGGAATCCATAGAATTCTCTGAGCAATCAAGTTCGGACTTACCCCTTCGTGCACTTTATGGTGAACTTCTTATTCTTTTATTCTTTTGTGCTAGTATGTTTGTGGGAGTTGGGAGAATCACCTACCTCTTGTAGGGTTCTCCTACAATAATAGTTTTCAGCCTAGTGTTGGCATGGCTCCTTTCGAAGCTTTATACGGAAGGCCATGTCAATCACCTTCTTTTTGGTTGGAATCTGGGGAGAAGATTATTCTTGGTCCAGATTTTGTTCGTGATTCTTCCGAGAAGATTGATCTTATCTGGTTGAGAATGAAAGAGGCATAGAGTCGCCAGAGGTCCTACGCGGACAACCGTAGGAAGCCTCTCGAGTTCTCGATCGGTGATCTTGCTTTTATTCGTGTTTCTCCTTTGAAAGGGGGTTATGCGTTTCAGTACGACTGGGAAATTGGCTTCTTATTATATAGGACCGTTTTCTATTACTGAACGTATTGGCCTTGTGGCTTATAGAGTTTCACTTCCAGCTCATTTATCTGGTATTCATGACGTGTTTCACGTCTCTTAACTTCGGAAGTGTCTTCGAAAGTCGGATTCTGTTATTACTTCTCCTGATTTGCAAGAGCTTGGGGTCTCACCGGACTTATCTATTGTACAGCAATCTATTCGCGTGCTTGACACGGAGGTGTGACACCTTCGAAACAAGGACGTGCCGCTCGTTAGGGTTCAATGGTCCGCTAATCCCAATGATTGTACTTGGGAAACCAGAGAGTTTATCGAGCGATCCTATCCGGGTTTTCTATCTTTGCTTTGAAACGGTGAGAATGTCTTTTCATCTCAAGCTTATTTCCTTTTCTTTTGAATGTTGTATGTATGTAGTTGTTACAAATATCGTCTCTAGAAATTGCGGGGACGCAATTTTGTAAGGAGGGGAGATCTGTAACAACCCGCATATTTAACGATTTTATAATTAAATGATTTATTTAAGTATAGCGTCGTTAGTCGGACTTTGGGGTCCGAAATATTACTTTCTGCAAACGGCCGAATTGGAGCTCGAAACCACTTCCATTGAGTTCAAAGCGTCGTTTGCGATCTTTTTGAGTATAATCTTTGATATGTTTGGAGTAAGTTGAATTTTGCTACTTTTCTGGTTGGGCTTTAGCTTTGGGTTCAGCCCCAAACCCCACTTAACCCTCTAACTCAGCCCATCTCCTCCCATTCATTCATTCCTACTCCTCTTCACTTCTAAACTCAAGCTCCAACTGAAATGGGGGAAAGGAAGAGGAAATAGAAACTCCCAAGCCTTAGTTGCTCTTGATAATCCAAATTCTTGCTCCAAATTCAAAGAGAAGGATAGGTAAGCCTCTTCTCCATCTTCTCCATCTCTTCTCCTCTTCAATTTCAGAAAATATCCTCAACCTAATTTAGGAAAATATGTGTTTTATTCTTAGATTGAAGCTTGTTGAGTAAGAGTGAAGAGTGGTTAGCCTTTCCTTTGCATTTGAGCTTCTTCTTCTTCGTCTTGAGTTAAAAAGGTGAGTTTTGAACTCACATCTACTTCTCTTGATTTCATCGATGTTGGGTATGAATTCCTAACACCTTGTTCATATGCACTTGCATTTGGTTTGGGTTGAATTGGGGAATAATCCAATTTTTAGTGTTTTGGGTTCAAATCTTTGAAATCCTAACTTTGATGTTTTAATCATGTTTTGGTGATGCATCGAGGAACATATAGGGCCGGGTTGTCGATTGGCATAAGCCCTTAGAGCCAATGTTCGTCCGATTGCATTTTGGGAGAGTTTGCTCTTCATTTGAATAAGGCCGAGAAACAGCCCAGGCATGATTCAGTCGACTGAAAACTCTGTTCAGTCGACTGAACCTGGAACCCGAAAGTTTCCAGGTATGATTCAGTCGACTGAAAAACTCTGCACAGTCGACTGAACCTGGAAATAGAAAGTTTCCTAAACTTGGAAAATTTCCAGGCAGAGGGTCAGTCGACTGAACAAAGTTTTCAGTCGACTGAATCATGCCTGGGCTGTTTCTCAGCCTTATTCAAATGAAGAGCAAACTCTCCCAAAATGCAATCGGACGAACATTGGCTCTAAGGGCTTATGCCAATCGACAACCCGGCCCTATATGTTCCTCGATGCATCACCAAAACATGATTAAAACATCAAAGTTAGGAATTCAAAGATTTGAACCCAAAACACTAAAAATTGGATTATTCCCCAATTCAACCCAAACCAAATGCAAGTGCATATGAACAAGGTGTTAGGAATTCATACCCAACATCGATGAAATCAAGAGAAGTAGATGTGAGTTCAAAACTCACCTTTTTAACTCAAGAAGAAGAAGAAGAAGCTCAAATGCAAAGGAAAGGTTAACCACTCTTCACTCTTACTCAACAAGCTTTAATCTAAGAATAAAACACATATTTTCCTAAATTAGGTGTAGGATATTTTCTGAAATTGAAGAGGAGAAGAGATGGAGAAGATGGAGAAGAGGCTTACCTATCCTTCTCTTTGAATTTGGAGCAAGAATTTGGATTATCAAGAGCAACTAAGGCTTGGGAGTTTCTATTTCCTCTTCTTTTCCCCCATTTCAGTTGGAGCTTGAGTTTAGAAGTGAAGAGGAGTAGGAATGAATGAATGGGAGGAGATGGGCTGAGTTAGAGGGTTAAGTGTGGTTTGGGGCTGAACCCAAAGCTAAAGCCCAACCAGAAAAAGTAGCAAAATTCAACGTACTCCAAACATATCAAAGATTATACTCAAGAAGATCGCAAACGACGCTTTGAACTCAATGGAAGTGGTTTCGAGCTCCAATTCGGCCGTTTGCAGAAAGTAATATTTCGGACCCCAAAATCCGACTAATGACGCTATACTTAAATAAATCATTTAATTATAAAATCGTTAAATATGCGGGTTGTTACATAAGTAGAAATCTGCTCTAATTTTGTGATTGCATTATGTGTGTGCGGGGAGGCCTTATGGTAGTTTCATTTTCCAAAAGCATGAACAGATTTCTTTTATAAATTGTTTTTGTACAAACAACTGTTTTTGTTTACTCATACCGGTCCTATGACAGACCCGTGGTTTATTATTCCCTTCCTAAACTCTGGGTGCCCATAATTTCCACAGGGCAGCGTAGAAGCAGGTTATCCATGTTTTGGAGCTAGCTTGGATCTAGAATTCTTTTGGGAGTCGTCGTATTTTGAGAAGCTTTTGGCTTTGGAAACCTTTTGAAGTGTTTGAAGTTTGGAAGGTGGTGCTTGGTTTGGATTCTCACTCTTTCTTTTTGAAGACTCTGTGATTCCGTTTTGGTGTTATCGTTTGTTATAGTATCATGTAAAAAAAAATGAATCTCTTATGATGGTGGTTATGTGTTGTAATCCGATGTTGGATCTGTGGTGTTGATTAATGGAATCGTCTTTTGTTTTCGATGTTTATATTCATCAAATGTTGTTATAAGCACCATCCGAACTGGGGTTCAACGTTCGAATCTCCGGCAGTCGAATACAAGTGAGGGATTTGATGTCGATTTTCAATCGCTGGATTTTGAGTGATATTGCTGTTAAACAAACTAAGAACAGTTTCGGAAAGGTGCAGTTAAATATTCAGAACAAGCAAAATCAACAGAGGGATAATGGAAATCAAAACAAAAAACGAGATCAAAACCAACGTCCACGACGTAAAGCTCCTACGTTTGATAATTATACTCCATTGGACACGTCGTTGGAGAATGTATATCCACAAACCTGTAATACTATCCAATACAAGAAGCCTGCTCCGAAGCCATCATCGGAAAGACAGATCAAAAAAGGAAATTTTGTAGATTTCATGAAAGCTACGGCCACAATACAAATGAGTGTCACTATTTGCAAGATCTCATTGAGAAGTTGATTAGAGAAAGGAAGTTGGAATAGTTTGTACGGGCGGTGCTGTCTGGAGGTGTGGGCCCATCAAACCAAAATAATGTGCCTAATCAGGCAAGGCAGGAAGAACCCGCCCGTATCCGTGGAAGGTTAGTAATAAATACTATAAGTGGTGGTCCTCATCCAGCACACCGAAGCTGAAGGGAAATGGGGTTGTATGTCATCTCTATTAGGCATGAAGACTTTGAATGTTGTAGTAGTCATGATGATGAGGCTCTGACCAAACAATAGAATATGATGACTGACGACATCATGTTTCGAAATGGAGATGCTGATAAGGTCGAAGCCTCTACTATCGATCCACTGGTCATATCAGCTTAGGTAGGTCCTGCTTGGATGAAGAGGATGTTGGTTGAAAATGGAAGTTCTGTTTATATTTTGTTCAAGCGAGCTTATGACCAAATGAAGATGGAAGCCAAAGGTTTGAAGCCTTGCCAGTCTCGAATCCACGGCTTTAATTGGAGCGCAATAACACCCACCGGAGTAGTAGAATTACCAATGGAAATGGGAGTTGGAGAACGCCGGAGAGTTCGGATACCGCAGTTTATTGTATTGGACATCGACTCCTCTTACAATGCTTTCTTGGGCCGACCGGCCCTTGTTGAATTCAGGGAAGCCATTGCCCCATGGTTTTTGACTCTAAAGTTTCCCACTGATCGTGGAGTTAGAGTCATTCGAGGAGATCAGGTTAATGACGAGCCTGTTATATTGCTGAGCTGCGCGAGGCGCAGCGAAAGGAGAAAGGAAAGGGCAAAGAGGAATCTCTCTGCGTCCATTTTCCTGATAATTGAAAATTGGTGCTTGCGCCCAGGCCCAGGCACCCTAACCAAATCCAAAGGGATCTTGACCCGAGAGATACTAAAAGTGAGGATGAAACTAAAGAGAATCAAGCTTCCCCGGTCGAACTGACAATCGATGTCGACGATTCAAAGATGGTAAAGAATGGATCTCGGTTAAACCAACAGACACGGAAGGAATTGGTTGAATTTCTCCGGGCGAACCTCGACGTATTCGCCTGGACGCATTCTGACATGTGTGGGATCTCGTCGGACATCGCGAGCCACGCTTTGAATATTGACCCGCTGTATATCCCAGTCAAACAGAAAAGGCGTGGTATGGATCCAAAGAAATTAGGCGCCCTTAAAGAAGAGGTCGATAAGTTAAAATCGAATGGGTTTATTCGAGATGCCTTATACCCGGAGTGGGTATCTAATCCCGTACTTGTTCGAAAGCTAAATGGGAAATGGTGAACGTGTGTTGACTACTCAGATTTAAACAAAGCTTTCTCCAAAGACAGTTTTCCACTTCCTCAAATTCATCAGCTCGTAGATTCAACGGTTGGGCATGAATTATTATCCTTTATGGATGCATACTCCAATTACAACTAGATACCCATACACTTACCCAACCAAAAACATACCAGCTTCGTAACCGATCTGGGACTCTACTGCTACAAAGTCATGCCCATCGTACTCAAGAACGCCGAGGAGACATACCAAAACGACTAGTCAATCGAATGTTCGCTAACCATATAGGAAAGACCATGGAAGTATATGCAGATGACATGCTGGTGAAGTCACGATTCTCCATTGACCATATTAAAGACTTGGAATCGATGTTTGGTATCCTTCGAGAATACAGGATGAAGCTCAACCCATTGAAATGTCACTTTGGGTCTCATCTGGAAAATTCTTAGGTTTATCGTCAACGCTCGAAGCAAATCCTAAAAAGAACTGGGCGATCAGAAATCTTGAGACTCTAAGAACCATAAAGTAAGTCTAGAGCCTCAACGGGAAAGTCGCATCACTGAGCAGGTTCATTTGAAAGTCCACCGATAAACGCATTCCTTTCTTTGATTTGATTCGAAAAGGGAAACAGAATTTTGAATGGACCATGGAATGTGAGGGTGCATTTCGAGCACTAATTCAGCACCTTTCCACACCGACTATTTTGTTAAAGCTTATCGATCACGAGCAATTGTACCTTTACTTGGCGGTATCAGAAAATGCATTCAGTGTTGCCTTAGTTTTGGAGGAAGACCGAGTACAAAAACCAATCTACTTTATTAGTAAACGACTAACCGGAGCTGAGAGAAATTATCCAAAGCTAGAGAAGTTGGCTTATTATCTCGTTATTGTCTCAAGGAAGCTCCATCCTTAATTCCAGGTTCATCCTATCATAGTTTACACCGATCAGCTGTTACGACAGTCCTTATGCGGCTTGAGACGTCTGGTAGATTACTCAAATGGAATATTGAACTGAGCCAGTTTGATATTACTTACACTCCGAGGCAAGCTATTCAAGGACAAGTCTTAGCAGATTTCATAGCCGAATTTACCATCCCAGAGGACTTGCCCAAAACCAGTGAATCTTTCGAGTATACCTGGAAGTTGCATACTGATGGTGCATCAAACGACCGATGCTCGGGTGCTGGAATTGTACTTGAAACCCCTGAAGATTGGTCCATATGTTATGCTCTAATGTTTTATTTTCGTGTAACCAATAATGAAGCTGAATATGGAGCCTTGCTTGCCGGATTGAAACTCGCCTAAGATTTGAGAATCATTGTTGTGGAATTTTATTATGATTCACAATTGGTCATGTGTCAAGTTGGGGGTAAATATCAGGCAAAAGAGCGAAGACTGGCTGCTTATCTAGCTCAAGTCCAGGAGATGTTTAATCAGTTTGATTATTATGCCACATTCTACATACCACGTGAGCACAATCAAAACGCTGATTCATTGGCAAAGCTAGCAAGTATGGGCGAAGCACAACAAATTGGACTCATTCCTGTGGAAAGGTTATCTTTCCCAAACATTGATCAGATGGAGATAGACTGGATATTTGAAACCAGTCCCCATAAGGAGTCGTGGATGACTTTGTTTCGAAATTACCTCGAGCATGGAATGCTACCTGAGCGCAGGAGTGAGAAAAGACAGATTCTTCGAAAAGCTTTGCGGTTCACTATTCAGAATGGAATCATGTATAGAAGTGGGTACTCCATTCCTCTACTCCGATGTATCGCCCATGATGAAATTAAGTGAATGTTACATGATGTACCTGAAGGAGAATGTGGCAATCACACCAAGGGCAAGCCCTCGCTAAGAAAGTACTTCGATACGGATATTATCGGCCAATTGTAAACTGTGATGCAACAGATTATGCTAGGAAATGTGATAAATGCCAAAAGCATGCTCGAATTCCTAGAGCCCTACCTGTTGAGATAACCCAAATGGTCGGTCAATGGACGTTTGCAATATGGGGCATCGATATCATTGGCTCTCTACCTCTGACCAAAGGTGGTGCGAAGTATGCCATCTTCGCAGTTGATTACTTTACCAAGTGGGCCAAAGCTGAACCTCTAGGTACAAACACAACGAAGAAGGTGATCAAATTTGTAGTCTGCAACATTATCTGCTGATTTGGTCTTCCACATATAATCATCACTGATAACGAAACCCAGTTCGACAGTGTTTGTTGAGTCAAGATTTTTATAGAGTTTTGATTTCTGACAAAGGGATAAGCCGTGATCGACAAAAAGAAGTTATTTAGACACAAAGAGCTCCATATGATTAGAGGTTGATTATTTGGTATGTTAGTAATGATTATTTATGTTAAAATCTATCCTCAAATAATCTTATGCCTTTAATCTTCGAATATATATATAAATATATATGAGTGCACATTAACTGTGCAGTCTGGACAAAACCGGCCGACCGGTCAAAAACCAGGTGGTCGACCGTTTTTGCCCAGAATGCACAGATAATGTGCACAAGTGAACATAACGTATATATATTCAAATTCCTGTCTACCGGTCATTTTTTGACCTGTCGACCGTTTTTAAACAGAGAGCAACCTTTTCCAAAAGACGCTTCTTTCTCCAATGGTTGCATCTCTTACCTTTCATCAAATAATCATATCTATTAATGGCAACTGTTCACAAAGAGTTACAACTATTTTTCTCTATATATACTCATCTAAATCATTGATTCAACATATATGAAAACATGATTGTATATGCTTTTTACTCTAATCTCTGATCTTACTTTCTACATACTCCTGCATTCTAAAAGCTCTCAATTATTTATTGAATCATTGAAACTATTTCATATCTTTTGATTCAATAAGTAATATACTTTCCTTAATCTTTTCAAAACATCATTCGCATACTTTAAGGATAAGATTATAGGAAGGGTGTACTACTAGTGACAAATCCGTGTTTTCAAGAGCACAAGTTGTCAACAACAATTGTATTTGTTCTTTTGTTGAAGTCCTCTGTGTTGTAAGAGGCAAGTGTTGAAGTCCTCAGTGTATTAGAGGCGTGAAATCCCGTTCGTTTGCTCGGGTGTTGTAAACCTGTTCCTCCAGGTGAAGCGAGGTAGTTAATAGTGAAAATCCAGATAGAAGTCTGGGACTGGACGTAGGACGGTGCTCCGAACCAGTATAAAAATCTCTGGTGTGATTTTTCTATTTTTATTTACTATGCTATTATCATCTATTTCCGCATTTATATTGTAGTCCATATTACACGATCCGTGTATACTATATTAGCACATATAATCGTATACACACCGCACTTTCATTTGGTATCAGGTTTTCTAGAGATCGTAACGACATCCTAGAATAAATGGCTACAAAGGGATCTAGTCAAGGCAATAAGAAGAGGAAGAGCAATAATGAACAATCAAAGGAGCAAACAAACAAATGCTTCATGGAAAAAGATAACGAGGTTAGTGATCTAACTTTTGGTGATATGATAGAAATAAATTCAGAACTTCTAGACACTTTAAAAAGTCTCAAAAGAAAATATAAGGAAGCTCTAGAAAATCAGAAGAAAGCAGAATTCGAAAGAGATATGCTTAAAGGCGAGAAGAGAATATTAGAAGAAGAACTTGAGAAAATTCAAGATTCAGACAATTCTCAACTCGCTCTATTAAGTCAAGAAATAGAAGCTCAAAAAGAAAAGAATAATGCTCTAGCTTCTGAAAATCATGAGTTAAAAACAAAAATTAAAATTGTTGAGTTAGATAACACTAGTCTCAAAACTAAGCTTGATGACATTACTAAAAATATTTCCAATTTTAATAAAGGGAGAGAAAATTTATCCAGGATTATTGAAAATTCTCAACCTGCTTCAAATAAGAAGGGATTAGGTTATGTTAAGAATTCAAAAGCTCACAATGATAGAAGTGGTGTAGGCTATAAACAAGCTAAAAGTAAAAATAGTACTAGATATGCATTCATGTATACTAACTTTAGTGCTAGTACTAGTAATCAAGATAGTTTTAAAATCAATTATAGTCATAATAGTACTTTGTTTAGAAATGATAGAGTTATTCTTCAAGTACTAAGCTAATGACTAATAGTATTAAGATATGGATTCCAGCTAATATGATTGATCATGATAAACAACTTTATATTAGCAACTATTATAAGAATGTAATTTGTAATGAAAATTATATTTATAAAGGTTCAACCACACCCAAATGGGTATGGTTTCCAAAGACCTAACCCCCCGGACCCTAACATAGTAAGTGGGTACCGAAAATTATTATTATTTTTTACAGGTACTCAGAGAAACAAAAGGAAAAGGATAGATTTTGGAATTTCAAAGAATGTTCCATATGTTTAATAGAATTACGTGCTTACAAATAAATATGGACTTCGGTAAATATGGTAAAATTTATTTTACTTTTCCTTCATAATTAATAATGAGTTTATCTCGTTATATACAAGATATTTTATATAATTTTATATATTTCCTCATTCTTTTTGATAATGACAAAGGGGGAGAAATTCATATGCATATAAATAGAGGGGGATATTATACTTAGGGGGAGATGTTATACTTAGGTGGAGCTTTAAAGACATTATCTGGCACTTGTACTAAATAATGTCGTGTTTTAGTTCGTAATAGACTTGTGTGTATTATCATCTTGTGTGAATGTTACTCTTGATCTATGGTAGTAGTTTTATGTTGCTTATAATCTTTTTTACATCCTCCATTTAAACAACTCCTTTTTGTCGATGACAAAGGGGGAGAAAATTGTGCTAACAGTATATATGCAGGACACAATCTCAGGGGGATATCTTATATAGGGGGAGATTCATAAATATGTTGTCATCAATCAAAAAGGGGGAGAATGTTGAGTCAAGATTTTTATAGAGTTTTGATTTCTGACAAAGGGATAAGCCGTGATCGACAAAAAGAAGTTATTTAGACATAAAGAGCTCCATATGATTAGAGGTTGATTATTTGGTATGTTAGTAATGATTATTTATGTTAAAATCTATCCTAAAATAATCTTATGCCTTTAATCTTCGAATATATATAAAAATATATATGAGTGCACATTAACTGTGCAGTCTGGACAAAACCGGTCGACCGGTCAAAAACCAGGTGGTCGACCGTTTTTGCCCAGAATGCACAGATAATGTGCACAAGTGAACATAACGTATATATATTCAAATTCCTGTCTACCGGTCATTTTTTGACCTGTCGACCGTTTTTAAACAGAGAGCAACCTTTTCCAAAAGACACTTCATTCTCCAATGGATGCATCTCTTACCTTTCATCAAATAATCATATCTATTAATGGCAACTGTTCACAAAGAGTTACAACTATTTTTCTCTATATATACTCATCTAAATCATTGATTCAACATATATGAAAACATGATTGTATATGCTTTTTACTCTAATCTCTGATCTTACTTTCTACATACTCCTGCATTCTAAAAGCTCTCAATTATTTATTGAATCATTGAAACTATTTCATATCTTTTGATTTAATAAGTAATATACTTTCCTTAATCTTTTCAAAACATCATTCGCATACTTTGAGGATAAGATTATAGGAAGGGTGTACTACTAGTGACACATCCGTGTTTTCAAGAGCACAAGTTGTCAACAACAATTGTATTTGTTCTTTTGTTGAAGTCCTCTGTGTTGTAAGAGGCAAGTGTTGAAGTCCTCAGTGTATTAGAGGCGTGAAATCCCGTTCGTTTGCTCGGGTGTTGTAAACCTGTTCCTCCGGGTGAAGCGAGGTAGTTAATAGTGAAAATCCAGATAGAAGTCTGGGACTGGACGTAGGACGGTGCTCCGAACCAGTATAAAAATCTCTGGTGTGATTTTTCTATTTTTATTTACTATGCTATTATCATCTATTTCCGCATTTATATTGTAGTCCATATTACACGATCCGTGTATACTATATTAGCACATATAATCGTATACACACCGCACTTTCAGTGTTGAATTCAAGGATTTCTGCCAACGATTCCACATTCAAAAGAAATTCTCTGCAGTTGCACTCCCTCAAGCGAATGGTCAGGTTGAAGCTGTTAATAAGGTTATTAAGTATGTTCTAAAGAAACGATTGGAAAGGGCCGGGGGAAAGTGGGTTGACGAACTTCCTATGGCTTTATGGGCTTATTGAACAACCCACAAGTCCACGACCAGACACACTCCATTCTCTCTTTCATATGGTTTAGAAGCCATTATTCCAGTCGAGATGGAAATACCTTCTCATCGTGTGACTTATTATGATCTAAAGAAAAACTCCGTACTACTTGCTGAATCCTTGGATTTGTTGGATGAGAAGCACGAAGAGATTTATTTGAGGGCAACCGCATACCGAAGTCGAGTCTCCCGATTATACAGTGCCAAGATTCGACCCCGAACCTTTGAACTCGACGATTTCATCCTTAAAAGAGTCTACCTGGTTCCTTCGCACATGGAAAGGATCGTATGTGATTGAACGAAAGCTCGGAGATGGCACGTTCAAGTTATGGACCATTGACGGTCTTACTTTGCCAAAGGCTTGGAACTGCGAGAGTCTCCGTCGCTACTACACATGACAGGCTTTATTTATTTTAGTCTATTTTTAACCTGCAATTGGTTTCTACATTTCAAAATTTGAATTTGTAATAAGGCAACTAACTTTGCTGTATTTTCTCATTTCAGCAATAAAATGCCATCTCTTTGAGCCAGAGCTGTGATTAATTGAATGTGACATACAAATATCACGATGCACGAAGAGCAAAGTTCTATCATACGGTGGAAATTATTCAAATAGGGAGCGACTGTGATACGACCAACCATACATTAAGTGAAATCCGAGCTCAAGGGCAAGCCATCACACTGAAGCCAATGAAGGATTGACACACAACTATTCTTTAACTAACTCCAGTCTCCTGGAGTGCGAGCTATAGTGTAAACTTATGAATGCAGTTTCGAAGAGGGTGGATCCGTCCACCTGACAACTTCGACTGTATCATAACCAAGCTCGAGGTGGATGGACCCGTCCATCTAACGAGCTCACTTGTTAACTTGGGGTGGATGTGAATCGACTATCCACGATCCTGATAGATCCATCGTTCCCGAAGTGCGGACGAATTCCCAAAAGCCTAAACAGATTTGGCTAACCATCTATCAGCCAACTCCAAATTCCCAGAGTGTGAATTAGAGTATAAATATCAACTCTAAGTTCCCGTAGAGTGAACTGGAGTATAAAAACCAACTCCAAATTCCCAGATTGCGAGTCAGAGTATAAACATCAACTCCAAATTCCCAATGTGTGAGTTGGAGTATAGACGTCAGCCAACTTTAATTTCTCGGTGTGCGAACTAGAGTGCAAACGTGGACTATCTTCGAATTCCTAGAGTGGGAACCAGATTATCGGCCGCAAATAACTCTGAGTCCCCAGAGTGCGGCCAGAGTATAAATATAACTTGGGTGTGAATGGCCACTCGTAAACTAACTTAAGTCCTTGGAGCGAGGACACATACTTAAAACATGAGCAGGCGTGATCGATCGCCGAAATACTAATGCGAATCCCCGTAGCGTGGATGTGATCATTAGTAAGTCACTGAGTGTGATTCGATCACTCGAATCTCACTTGTTTCATCGTCGATTCAACGATGTTAAGCTCGACGAAATGAAGTTGAAATGAGATCGCTGGCCGATCATTATAACTCATCCTCGAAAATGGGGAAAAACTTAAGTGTCAACCATTCAATGCAACATCAAGGTTCAACTTGATCCACTATCATGACTCATGACCTTGATTTTCGGACTTGACAAATAAAAACAAAAATCGACCCAAAGGTCGGAATTTCGCAAGTGCACTGAACTGGAATTCAAATACTAGAACACTTAAGCAAAATAAACAATAATTGAGTTAAAGCAAAAAAAGAGTTGCATTTCAACTATCTGTGGAAGAAATTCATGTACAAGTTATTTCAAAAATTCCTACTAGCAGGGGCCGAACCCACATCTATACACGGCCTACAAAAGCTAAAATAAAATTCCTATATACTCAAAAATAACCCGAAGAGGAAAAACATCTATTCACTTTTTTCTTTTTTTCCCCTTCGGCGTGAACCCGTTGGAGCCGCCAGTAATTTTCCTCTTCAAGACTTTGCCTTTCGGCAGCTGGTCTCCAGTATGTGGCATTATATATAGCTCCTCCTCTGAGCTCAAATGAATAGGAATACTTCCTGTAGGCAGAGTCGTAGAGGTTGGATCCACTACAAGAGGCAGGAAGATGCTCGTATCGATAACTACATCTTCGGGTGATATCATTTTCAGTGGAGCCGGGCTAGATGTCACCATTCCACCTCCAGAACTACCACTACGAGCCGCTGCCTCCATTTTATCGTCGATTTCGGCCAATATCTCTTCTTCACAAATTTCTTGAGCCTCGTTGGGGCATGTGGTCGACATTGAAGAGCCAGTAGCAGGTGCATTTCTACTCATAACAAATAGTAAGTCCGCAAAAGGGTCACTATGATGACTGAAAAGTTTCTCCATCATCTGTTCATCGAAGAGAGTGTGCACCCCTGCGTTCCACCAATTGATGCAGTCGTTGTTGTGGTGGTCGCGTCAGTAATGATTGCCTCTTGCGCTTGATGTGATTCTTGAGTTGCAAGAGGCGCAATTGGTGTAACTCCATTCAATAGATAGAGAAAAAGAAAGACTGTTAGTAAACGCTTCAAATCAAGCTCCTTATTTTGAACACGTATGAGAAATGTTCAAAATACCTTCCTCAGTTTGGCTTGTGGACGGCTGAACGATTTCAGAAGTGTTCGCTCTAACAGGAGATAACTGCGGCTTTTTCGGATTGTAAGCAGGGATGGATTGGGGATCAACCGTTGGTGCAGATTCAGGTTGGGTTAGCGCAGGAATCTCAAGACTTCCATCGTGATTCTCAACACCTGAGCCTTCTTCGACTCATGGAGAATTTTTCTTTCATCTTCATTCAGCATACGATTCTCAAGCTCAAACTTATCAATTGATTCACTCGGATGTACCGCCTTCTCCTCCTCAACCAATCGTCCCCAGGCATTGTGAAGATGTACCGGGTAATTTTTAGGCCAGGCTAGGTTCTTGTGCTTCAACACGTTAGCATTATAAGTGATGGAGAGATCTTAGATCTCAGCCACTAGCGTGGAATCCACCGCTCGGACCCTCTCCTCGATCTCGGTCTCCACCACACGGGCTATATCCATTGCCGCATCCTGTTGACCCCGGAGCACCACGGCCTGCTCACATGCCTCCTGGGCTGTGCAATTTGCATCATCTCTTTCCTTGATAATTTCGGAGAATTCGGCTTTAAGCTCATTAATTGCTTTGAGAGCCGCATCCTGTTCGGTAGTTACAGTGGTGTTCTGATGGCCCACCTCCTCCACCAGGGCATAGTGTGTTTGCCTCATCCTCTCCATGGCCAAGTTCACCTTATCCTTTTAGGTGGCCTCTATTTTTAACTTTCGAGAGGACTCGGCTTCATCATTAAGCATTTGGATGATTTGATCCTTCCGAGCAAGCTCATTTTCTAATTTCTCTGTGGTGGCCGCCCGCTCAAAGGCTAGTTTCGATACTTTCACCGCGGCTTTCGACAACTCTTTATACTAAGTATAGTTGTCGTGAATATAATCGTGCACTGTATTCTCTGCTTCCGCTAGAATTCTCATTAAGTGTGGAGGCAGGATATAGCCATCAAAGAAAATGTTAGGGAAATCCTTCTTCAGTTGTGCGATCCTAATAGCTCCTACTTTGGTGGGCTTGGTAATAGCCTGTAAAGTGACAACGGGAGTTTCGGCCTCATGTCTGCGATGGTGTGATTCGGGCCTAGAGGATTGGGAAGATGGTTTATGGTCGGGAGACTCTACCGTTTGTTTTCCATAGCTCAAGGTGTGTGTAGGGATTCGAGAAGGTGGAGAATGCGATCGAGATCAATGTCTATATTCCCTATCCTTGTTCCTATCATTTCTTTCTTGGTTAGAATATCCACGGTCATAATCCCTCTCTCCTACATGAATCATAGTATATAGAAGACTGGCGAGCTGAGAGAAGACTCCCCAGCGTCGACTCACATCCAGACATTGTACCTGCAGAGTAAGAGAAGAAAAGTTAGTAATCTCTAAAAGTAAACAGCTTGCGATCGGAAATCGTGTAGAGCCGTGAAGTGTGTATGTATGTGCAACCCTCCGATCAACTGGAAATGTCGGCCACACTTGTGGGAAGAGACTCGCTTGAGTCTAAGGCACTCTGAAGCTCCTCCAATCCGGCGTCGTGTTGGAGTGACACATAATCCGGAATTGGGATATCGGTAAGCTCTTCCAAAAGATTCTCCACTTGCGAGGGAAAAGCCACTGAAATTCTAATACCAGAAATAGAGAGAGGCACGATCATAGATTTCCATATCCCAAAGTTAAAACACTTATGGGATGCGGCCTTGCCGTTTCTCCTTCCCTCGGAATCTTGAAAGGCATAGGAAGGCCCGGCTATGGTTCATCGTCGGTTGGTGTATCTTCATCATCATCTTCTTCAGCTGTTACAACCCTGGGCGTCTATGCTTCACCGATCTCGTCGGGACTGCCCTCAATGTTCCTTCGAGCCTTATACTCTGATTTCGCTCAATCAGCCTGAAAGTTCTCAAATTTCTATCTGTTTTAACCGAAACAGTGTCCCTCATTTCAATTGGAACTTCTTGAAGAATAGAAACCATGTATTTAAAGTGTACACCCTCGGGTTGTGGAATCACAGCTGTAAAGGAAAGGAGATGTTGTTTTTGACATCGACTACGATTATCTTGTTAACTGTTGGAAAAAATTACGGTGCTTACGTCTGACTAACCATCGGCCAGCAAATCCTTGAGGACAATGGACGTAGAACCATTCCATTTTAAAGTAACTTAACCTGGTACAGTATCCCATTACCACATGACAATTCCTGATCGTTTCCAGGAATGTAAAAGAAGGGATATCTCCCCGGCTCTTGACATTAGACAGATATCTAATCTCGATTGAGATCGATGGTCGAAAAAGATGCTCCATAAATACGATGAACAAGATGTTCAACAGAGCGTATCCATTGGGGTGGAACTGAGAAGGGGCAATTCCAAAAAAAGATAGCACTTCTCTAATGTATTGATTAAATGGAGGAAGTATTCCAGCTGTACATGCATGGCGATTGAAAGCATTAAACACCTCTGATGGGGCATGCAGCCTATCATTTGGTCCCGGCAATAACACGTCGTCCAACGACCAACCATGCCTTAGGCATATCTGTCCCCGCATGTCTTCGGAGACGTTGCACGGTATAGAATCTTACGGATTACCTATAAAAGTAGCACCTGGTAGCTCACCCGGAGCTGGATCAATAACTTCGGCTGCAATGGCCGGTATCCCTATTATTAAGGGAAGTGAACTCTGAATTTCCTGCAGTTGTGAGCTTGTACATTCCATAACTAAGAAACTTATCAAAAATCATCATTAGACGATAAAAAACCCAAGTGTTCCACAGTGTGAACTGCGTGAGTGTCTAGTGCAGTGCAATGCTAGAAATTACTTGAGAAATTCTACAGAGTATGAGAAAATATGCAAATGACAAGACTTCAAATTTCAACAGGAGTGATCGTCATCACTGACCGTCATAATCGTGCCATCTAGACTTTAGAGACCGATCCAAGTTACAATTTGTTAAGATTTTGTTGTGTTGCAGTTCCATCGAAGAGCTTCGAAGGACAGTCAAATATGCAATTTAACAGATAAGTCCAGATATGCAAGAATGAAGCTCGTCGGAGTCAAATGTTCGATTGTAAAATATTTCGTATATCCATCACATTGTGTACTTGGATCAATCATGAGGGATGGGTTCGTATCGATCATGGCAGGCGATGGTTCATATCGATCCTAAGATGGCGTTTCGTATCATTCAGCCAAAGCTCATTTCGTATCGATCAGAGTCCTCTAGTTTGTATCGATCATCAGGTCTAGTGTTTGCATCGACCACTTTGCATCGATATGAATAACCATTGCTAAATGATCGACACGAATACCCACCATCCATCGGTACGAAGTGTTTCAGTCAGTCGGTTTGAACTATTATCGCATCTAGATCGATACAAACTAGCCTATCATCCATCATTGAGACAGATCTCTTCCTCGTATCCCTCTATACTTCATCTTCCCCGATCAACACAAACGCCACCGCGATCTACCTCAACCAAGTTCCGGCCTAAATCTAGCGTTGGCATCGTCAGGATCGATCACAAACATGAATGGAACGGCATTGAAATTCGAGCCTCGTCATTTTTGGAGTTGTTTGTAATTGATTAATTACCTAAACTGAAGTAAGGATTCGAGGGATTAAGAGATTTTTTAGGTTTGGAGGAAGGCTGTTACTAGATTTTTCTCAATTTCTCGATCGATACGAAGCTACAAAAAAGGAATAAAAAGCAAATGAAATTTTTCTAAGTCCTAACAGTATTTATGTGGATATGAGGGAAGAAACCGATTCTTCTCCCAGTTAAAATGATCGGCTAAAAATGGACCCCAGTGTTATCGATACGAAGACCCTATTTGTATCTACCCACACACATCGGTCCTAAGTGCAATGTTCACATCGATTTTCTATCGATTCAGAAGGCCTTTATTTGTATCCATCAGATGCCTATTGATGCAAACGGTACATAGGAACCCACTGTGATATCCTGAAAATTGGGCAATATAAATTTAATAATCTGTGTTAGAAATTAATTTGATTTTATAAATTCTTGATAATAAATTTTGAATTGATATAATAATCATCTTATAATAAATATTTAAATTAGTAGATTTTATCTTTTAAAGCTAATAAGTTGTTTTCTGTTTATATATAATACATATAATTGTATATCTTGTAAATGGATAAATTTTGATTTAAAACTTAGTAAATGAATCAATTTTTAATTTTTATTTATATTTGGTAAAATTGGAAATTTGATTCAAATTTAAAATTTAATTGTTCTAAACAATTTAATAAATAATTATATAGGTTATATTAAAGGAAAGTTTTATTTGTTTAAATTTATATTTAATTAACTTGAATATGAATTTAAAATTAGATTAACATTAAAAACTTAGTTGTATTTTCTTTTTAAATTATTGCTTGAATTTATATATAAGAATTTAAAATAAAATTTACATATGATCCTAATTTATTAAGTAATAGAAGTAATTTATGATATCTTTTATAAATCATTTTAAATATTGTTTAATTTGTTATTTTCAAATGATATTGAGAATACTTAGTTTTTTTTTATAAACATAAATAAATTTTGTTAGAGATAGGATTTGTTATTTTTTTATTTTAATAAGAGTTATATGTACATCTATATATAACTTGACTTTTAAAATTGGATTTGATAAATTAATTTAAAATTTGGATTTAATGTTTTAAAATTTAATAGAATACATACTTCAAAATATTTGAATAAGCTTATATTTAAGTTTGTTTGTTTTCATTTCTTTTCAATTTAAAAAGAGATAAATTCATTTATATATACATAAGGAATAAAATAAGTTAAAGTATTTATAAACAATTTTAAATTAAATTAAATGCTCTAAATATAAGTGTAAGTTTCTTAAGATACTTAAATGATACATGTTAAGCCATAAAATAAGCAAGTGGCAAATGTTTAAAATTTGAACAAGTGTCTTATTTAATTTTTCTTTCCCCTTTATTTTAATTAAATCAAAAATTTTGTTTATATAAACATATTACCTCTCATCTCATTCTTTTTCCATTCTTCTTTTTTTCAATACTTGACAAATTTTTCAGATCTAGAATCTGAAAATCATCTACATGCAAAAACAACTTGTAAAGATCCCCTCAAAACAAATTTGAAAATCTATAATTTTCCTCTAAACCAAGTTCCAAAATCTGCATCTTTCTTCAAACAGAAATTTGAAATTCTCTCAAAGAACCCACCTGCACCAATATTTCCTCAATCTGAAATTTCCATTTTTGCAAATCAAAGCATAAACATGTAATCCTTCCTGTAGCCTCTTGAATCCATGTCTGAAAATCATTAGCACATTCTCAAGCCTGAAAGGAAAATCATGTGTAAACCTGTAGTTTCCCAAGCACGTTAACCTGAAATTCATTTCTTCAACTCATTAACCTGTATAATCAAATTTTTTATCACCTCAAAATGAAATCTGCAACCACAAAGCTCAATACAAGCCTGCATTTTCCTTTCTCTGCTTCCTTTGGGAAACTTGCAAATGAATCTGGAAGCATACATGTAAATCTGAAGCATTACAGTATGCAAGATGGAATTTTTTTTTAAAAAAAAAAAGCAAACTGCAGTTTTAAGTTCAAATGCAAAATTCAACAACTCAAGTTCAAGGCATCCTTCAGTTTCAAGCTTTTCATATCATGGTTGCTCTGCTCATATAAAATAGGTGAGTAACATTTCAATTTAAACTAATTTAAGTAAATTAGTTGCTTGAAATTATTTACTGATATAGTCATGATTGTGTGAAAATATATAATAGAATTTCCTATGTATGGTTACTAAATATGTGCTTGCTGTTTGATTTATGTTTTTACCTGTTCTAGCATTCCAGATTTACACTCTGGACAAAATCATGATCTCATGATTCAAATCTGTGTTAAGAATTTAGATTTCATGTAAAATACAGTTGAGTAATATAACTTTAAAGTTTAAAAATTTATAAAAGTAAGAAGAAAAATTTGTAATGCCTTTGAAACACAATTACAACAGAGTAAATTATATATAAGCAAGAATTTGATTGTCCAAATTCACTGATTAAGGTTTATAAACTGATTACATTATCTAAACTTAAATTTTAAAACTAAAATTAGATTTTTTTTAATTTGGAAATGGTTGAGCATTACTGCTTTATCCAGAAAACATATTTGGGTTGGAACTAACAACCTAGGAATTCGGAGTGGCCAGCGATGTTCCTGGTGATGGAGTATTGATCAATGATGCGTGGAAAAATAGAGGGAGATGGATTAAATCAATGAGGAAGTGGTGATTTAGGATTGCAATTTTATAACCTAGTTTTTCTTTCTGTTGATAAAATTTAGTGGCGATCTCTATATGTTGACCGAGCCTTCTCAGATTTGGGGAAATGATTGATGGGGTGTGGGAGAAGTAGAGGCTGGAGGTGGAGTTCCTATTGTGGTCGGAGTACGGTGGATTGAGGCAGTTTCTGGTTTCGACATGGATGCAGTTTTTGTGCTTGAACTCTCGATTTTGATTTTGGGGTTCGGCATATTGTATGATGGTCAGAGTATGGTTGATTGACGGTTACCGATTTGCGCAAGGGGTCACGTGCGGTAGGAGGTGATGGTGGCGTCAGTGCAGGTGCACGACATTCTTGGGTATCAACGGGTTTGGGAAGGAAGTTGTACTCGTGTTTTTGTTCGGGGTAACTCGTGTTTGACTCGAAGCTAAGGGGCATGGGACTCGAAGCATTGTGTTTTAGTCTCGGGTCAGGTTGACAGTTTCAGGTTTGTGTAAAACCTGTAAATTACTAGTTTGAAGATTTCTAAATGAAGGTTACTCGAGTTTTTACTAGAGTTATTTAGTATTTTACTCGAGCGAATTATGGGTAGTTCGAGTTAGTTTGTTTAAGTTTAAAATTTGACTTATTTCCCAAATTTAAACTTAAATTTAAAAAGTATAAAGCAAAGATTTAAATTAAGTTTTAAATCTAATTTTAAATTATAGATTCAAGATTTAATTTGAATCATAACTGGATATAAATAAGCTTAAATTCAAATTTTGTTTAAAATAACTTTAAAGGGATTTATTGTTTAAAAATGATTTTTAAAGAAATTTGAATTTAAATTGGAATTTGAATATGTAAAGAAATGTTTTAAATAAAGTTTAAACTGATTCAAATCTGATTTTGAATCTTTGATTTAAAATAAATTCAAGTTTTATAGATTTAAGTATTTTAACAGTTTGAATGATAATGTAAATGTTTGAATTTAAAAAGAATTTGTTTTAGATCTTGTTTAAATATCTTTTATAAGAAATATTTACCATATAATGTATAATTTTTAAATTGGTTTTAAAACTTGTTGGAATTTAATTCTAGTTAAATGATTTGTTATACATTTAATTATTAGGATAATTAAATGAGTAATTAATCCATTTTAATAAATTAATGAATGGAAAATTACTTAAAGTAATTAAAGGTTTAATCTTAAAGGTTTAGGATTAATTATTTTAGAATAATTTACTTGTAACTAAGAATAATTAAATAAGATTTGATTTTAATTAATGATTAATAATTAATTAATCAAGTAATAACGGATTAATTAAGTTTTAATTAACACTTACTTATTTAATTAATTAAGGGTTAATTAGTGAATTATTAATGATTAATTAATTTGTAATTAATAATGATTAAAATAAGTTAATTTTTTTTTAGAAAATAATTAATAAATTGTTTAATAGTTAATGAAGGTCATTAACTAAGGATTATTTAATAATTAATTGATGTGATTAATTTTTAATAATTAATTAGATTAATTAATTTAAAGATAATCATTTGAGTAAACTGTTAAGTATAATTACTTATGGAAGTAATTAAGTAAATTAATTAGTAATTGTCATTAATTGAGTTTAATTTGATTAGATTAAGTTAATTAATTCAGTTTAATTAATTTAAAATAATCATTAAATGATTTATGGAGTATAATTACTTATTGTAATTAAATAAAGAGAAATTACTCAGAGAAGTAATTAATGGGTAATTACTATGTAATTAATAGAAGGTGATTTGATAATTGAAGTAATTTGAGTATAATTACTTTGTGAATTAATCAAGGGATTAATTTGAGATAATTAATTATGGAGTAGTTAATATGTGTGGTAAAGTAATTAAAGGTAGTTAATTACTGAATAGGGTTAATCAAGAGTGATTAACAATTATGATTTAAATTAAGATTAATTACTTAATGTAATTAATTTATATAAGATAATTAATTAAAATGTAATTAAAGATCATTAATTAATATAATTAATGATGTAATTAAGATTGATTAATTAAGATTAATTAGTCAATAATAAGCGATTAAAAGTAATTAATTAATGTAATTAATTAAGGATTAATGTAATTAATTATAGTTAATTAATTTATGAAGTAATTAAAGGTTAATTACTGAAGTTGGTTAAGTATAATTAATTCGTAAAATTAATTTATGGATAATTACTTGAATGTAATTAAAGAATGATTAATCAAAGGTGATTAATTAAGGCGATAAAACAATGAATAATTAATTAATTTGTAATTAATTAAAGATTTTGTAAGTAAGATTTATATTAATGAAGTAATTAGTTTAATTCATTTTAAATTAATTAGAGAATGATGTAGTTAATTTAATTCACTTTAAATTAATTATAATTAGTGATTATAGGTCATTGCTTATATGGATGGATGATATTGTTTGCCATGAATGGATTGAATCTCAAATATGAGATAGATAATGTTGAGTGATTTGGATGTATTGGTTGCATTGTGATGATGATATAGATTATCTTTGATAATGATATTATGGATTATCTGTGTGATGATGATATTGATTACTTATTGTGAATCTATGATCTATCTATCTTTGTATATAGATAATTGAATTGTTTTAAACTTTTAAAACAACTTGGCCTTAAAAGACACGCTTTGGATTTCGATGAGACCGGGATCGGGTTTTCATATTTGGATATCCGAAAACCACATCGATCCAAATTAACGTTAGGTCGTGAATATAAGTGGAGCAAGTGAAGACTCGAGGTGTAAGGGCTATACGTTAGTATAACTCTGTGGGTGATTCCATAATGAGTTTGACGGAATAGTACTTATAGGTTCGAGATGGTGATTCAGAGTGCAAGTGTAATAACCCGAAATTCTTTGGTCTTCTGTAATTGATTAACAAGCTGGATTAATTAATATAATATTGAATTTTTAACTGAACGAATGAATCTGATCAAATAAATATTTATATTTGTAATTGTGTTATATATATATACATAGATTTTAAATAAAATTATTGATTACAAATTCTATTTGTGTTGCTTAATTCATACATATATTTTAAAATATATATAAAGTTAAAATGAATTTTCCAAGCATATAAACATATGATGCATTTAATTTGATCATAGCATAAGTTATTATAAATAAATGATTACTTGAATTCACTTTTGTTTATTATTAAAATCTAGAAGCTTATTTATCTTATACATTTTTTTTATATATAAATGTAAATGTTTTATAAATATACATAATTATAAGAGAAGTTCAAATACTAAACATTTGAGACATTTATAAATATAT
The DNA here is from genome assembly GCA_030765085.1 of Allium cepa. NCBI lineage: Eukaryota > Viridiplantae > Streptophyta > Magnoliopsida > Asparagales > Amaryllidaceae > Allium > Allium cepa. The sequence continues at coordinate 379,268,797 of CM060931.1, forward strand.
AACCAAATAAAAAAAATTAATATAAATATATTTAAGAAAACCATATTAGTTAATGAAATTAAAAATGTAAGCATAAGGATGAGTTTGTGACAAGTGTAATATTTATTTACATGTGTCTTTATTTTAAAACTTTACTTTCTTTAATTTTTATAAACTAAACATATGAAGAAATTGTTTCCTCTTTCATTAATGGCAATCAAAAAAAAAAATTTCAAAACCAGAAATTTACTTCAAATCTGAAATGAAACTGCAAATCAAACATAAATTCTGCAAAACAAAATTCGATCTGCAACTTCAAAATCAAAAAGTTTTTCAAAACCTGAAACTGCAAATTCAACCTGTTATTCAAATGAAGAAAAATCTGCAAAGTGAAAACCTGCATATGAAAATGAAGTTCAAACTGCAATCAACACTTTTAAACAACAAATTTCAAGCATGCAAGGACTCACTTTCAACAGCATCAAAGCTTTTGTAGATCTTAAAATTTCAACAGCCTGGAAAGTATTATAGTTGCTCTGTCTATAAATATGCCCTGCATATTTCAAAGGTGAGTAAACAACTCTATATTGATTAAAATCTGTTGCATGATATATGAGTATGAAATAATGATGAGTTAATGATTGGCATGTATAGAAATTTGTCTTGCATGTTACTAAATATCTGGAATATATCAAATGCATGTCTGAATATGTGCTTAACTATCTCTGTATAGTTTACAGACCATAAGCTCACTTAAAAAAAAATTTATTTATATCTTGATTCACTCTGATATATGAATGTGAATCCGGGATTGCTAGCCTGAAAGATTGGATTTAAATGAATGCATGAATGTGTATAAGGGATGAATGCCTGTGAAGATATGATAAAGTCTATGTTATGATATTTACAGGTTTTGTATCTTTTAAAAATTCAATACATCATTCTTTAGTCATTTTTAACTCTGGATTTGTAAATAGAAAGTATTTTAAATTACTCAATATCCCTATTAAAAATGATGCCAGGAGATTATATTGAATATTTGATTGGGAATTTAAAATAACAGTAAAATTTGTAATTTGGGACAAATTTTTATCCATTCAATTCTAAGTTTAGATTGCATGGTCGAATTCGTGGTGTAAAATCATGAATTTTAATAGGTGTATCTCGATTTATTGTTTGGGATTTTATGGGTATTCTCGAGTTGATCATTTGGGACGTTTTGGTCGATTTCTGACGATTGACGTGGTGAACGACGTCGAGTTTGTGGTCGAAGGAGGCTTGTAGGTGGATGGACCCAGGGAAAAAGTTGATGGATTTTCTGGTGATCATGGCGGCCTATCGAAGGGAAGGTAGGGTTTAACAACCAAAGTTGGACGTGGTTATTCTAGGGGAAATTGTGCCATCTAGACGCGACCGGAATCTATCTCGTGATGTCCGAAAGACGTTGGGAAATGTGACGGAGCTACGGTGAAGGTGGCAGAGCTTTCCGAGGCAGGGATGGTCGGAGACGGTTAAATTTGCGATGGTTTAGGATTCAGGTTGTGTGAGTTTAGAGACGAAATTCGGTTCTCGTTCGTATCAAGCGTGATGGGTATTCGAGTTGGGTTCTGGGGATCGCGAGTAAAGTGTCGAGATCGACGTCGATGGATGGAGTGACGTTGATCGTCGGTGGAGGTGCACATGTGCACGGCGTGTCTGTGTCGATGGATGAGGTGAGTTACTCGGGTTTTATTCCTGGAATACTCGAGTTTTTCTCGAGTAAGGAAGAGAGTGAGATGGTCCTTTATTTTGTTTGAAGAACGCGCAGTGGGATGCTCAAGTTTTTCTTTTGGTGTTGAAATGGTTTGGGAATTGAACAGGAACCTGTAAATAACAGTTTTTTTTTAAAAAAAAAATTATAAAACAGAAGTTATAAAATGTGAAGAAAGTTTTAAACTTAGTTTTAAATCTAATTTGAAATTTTATATTCAATTTGATTTTAAATCTCAGGTTTAAATAATAAAAAATAAAGTAAATAATATAAATTTCAAACTTGAATTGTAACTACTCTAAATAGAAAGAAGATTGAATGTTCTAAAAACTGAAAGTTTAAGAAATATGAGCAAAATTTGAAATTTAATTTAAATTTGGAAATTTAAAATCCAATATGAACTTCAGTTTTGAAATTTAAAGAAGATTTAAATTTGAAGATTTAAACTTAATATAAATTGAAGTTATTGAAATCTTAAAATGAATTTGGTTTTTAAAATTCATCTCTAAGACAAACACTTGTTTGTCTTGCAAATTTTAAAAGTTTTAAAATTGTTTGAACCTTGATTAAGTTTAAATTTATTCATTTTAAATCTTGTATTTGGAATAAAATTTATAAGTAAGTTCAAAAGTACTTTGCTTAAATAAATTTGTTTTTAAACATAATTAAGAAATGTTTTATCTTAAAATTAAGTTATGATAAATGTTTGTAATTAATTTAATTATTAAGGTAATTAAGGAATAATTAATTAATTTAATTACTTAATTGATTAGGGATAAATAAATAATTGATTAAGGGTTAATCAATTGGTAATTAAGATCATTAATTAAATTTTTAATTAATGATTAAAGAATCATTAAAACTAGGTAATTAAGTTTTAATCAAGTTTAATTAATTAAATAATTAGACTTTAATTAATGAATGATTAAGATAATTAAATTTGTAATTAATTCAGTTAATTTCTTAATGAAATAAGTTGAGAATGGTTAATGAAGGTCATTAACCAGGATGATTTAATAATTAATTAATGTGGTTAATTTTTTTTATAATTAATTAGATTAATTAATTTAATAATAATCATTTATGAATTGTTAAGTATAATTACTTAATGAAGTAATTAGGAAATTAATTATTTAAGGTAATTAATTAAGTTAAATGTGATTGTTTAAATTTATTAATTAAGTTTAATTAAATTTAGACATTCGATGTTTTGATGATAATTACTTAAAGTAATTAAGGAATTGGAAATTACTTAGTGAAGTAATTAATTATAAGTACTGGATGAAATTAGTGGAAGTTGGAATTGTGAAAGTAATTTGGATTAAATTATTCTGTATGATAAATCAAAGGATTAATTAGAGATAATTAAGGAATAATTAATTTATTTGATGAAGTAATGAAGGATAGTTAATTACTGATGTTATTAATCAAGGATGATTAATAATTATGATCAGCGATTAATTAATAAAATGATTAAAGGTTAATCACCGTATAGGGTTAAGAATAATTAATTTATGAAATTATTTAAGGGATAATTACTTAAATGTAATTAAAGGATAAATAGAATGATATTGGAAGCCTTGATAAATTGTTATCCCTAATAGGTAGTTTGTGATGCTAGGTGAGATGATATGTTTGATTTAAACTGTGAAGGTGTGATTATCTATCAATGGTGAATTACTGTGACATCCTGTATTAAAGGTAGAATTGTATTTCACTTGAATAATTTAAGTTAAGTTGACAATGGTTTCAAAGAGACCGGAGTCAGGTATTAGTGAATACCCGAAACCACTTCGATTCTTATAATTTGATATGTGAAAACTTATAGGCTGAAGAGGAATGACTTGAGTAAAATTGAACCATTTAAAATCTAAGTTTTGGCACTTAGAAATTGATGTATGAAATGGTTGATGTCTATAATAAGTTGTGAAGTGTAGATTGATATAAGTTACCCGGGTTCATATATGTTGTATGCATTTGTATTCCTAGTTAGATGGGTTTACTCACGCTGGTTTCCAGCCTGACCCGGGTGTTACTTTGATGTAATGCTCGGGTCAGACCGAGTATTACAGATTTTCAAGTAAGGACGTTCTGGAGCTCAGGAGGCGAGCTGGATAGCAGGAACGTATGGAGCGTACCCACTCTATATATTATAGTTGTTTATCTAGACATGATTGTTTTAAACTATCAAATGTTGTGTATATGATGTAACTCTGATGTATAAAGATATAAGTCTAATGATAATAGTTCTTTTTGTAAAACTATTATTTATGTGATATTATATTTTATCCGCTGCGAATGTGAGATGGTGTGTTTCTCTTTTGTTCTTCTTCTATCTCTTTCTTCTTTCTCTTTCTTCTTTTCACTAACTATTTGGAAATTTCGGGATCGAAATTTTCGGGTCGTCACATTTGGTATCAGAGCTGAAGGTTAAGCGAGAACCTTGGCTCTGGTGGGATTACTCATTAAGGATAGGGTAAGTGGTACCCTATAATGAGTTAAATGTATAAATATGAGAGAGCATACTTGTTATTTTCTTATATAAAGGTTTTTAAATGGTTTCAAAGGTAAATGAATCTTATATAAGAAATAGATTATCTATTATATTAAGGAAATTGGTTGTAGTATTAATTAAACTAAAAGTAATAGTAAGAATTAAGTGGTAATAGAATTACAACCAAATTGAAATTAAATTAAAGACAAGTTTGAAATGGATTCAAACTAAAATTAAATCTTGAATTTGGGAAAGGTTTCAGGGTAAGGATAATTAATTAATTTATGTAATTAATTAAACTTTATTTAATAAGATTAATTTATGGATAATAATTGGAAATGATAAAGTTACTTAATGAAGTAACTAGAGATAAGTAATTTAAAGGAAAAATACTTAACTAATGTAATTAAGAAATAAGTTAATTACCGAATGTGATTAATTGGAATTAATTAATGATGTAATTAATTTTAAGAAATAATAAATAATATTATTTAATGTAATTGAATAAAATGGTCCTATTTCAAACAAGAGTTGTTTGAAAATTATAGAAAATGTTTTGAATTAAATACCAAAGGTGGTTTAAAATTTTAAAGTATAACTTGGTATGTAAAAGAAATTAATATGTATATATGTGGATATACATAATATAAATGGTGATTTGAAATAAACTCTAAGGTTGAGTTTTAAATTTGGAATGAGATGTGAAAATTTAAAGTGATAAGTTTTTGAACTTATAAGTGGAAAAGTATTTTGAAAATTTGAAATGGAGAATTCAAATTTGAGTAAGGTTAACTGGATTAAGTAGATTGAGTTTGACTTGGGAAAAGTTAAATAAGTTTGAATAATCAATCTGATTTGGAAATTTCAAAATGAAATTGGAATTTAATTTGGGGAGTTAAATGGTTAATCTGAATTGGGACTTTGTGTGATCTCAAAATGGGTTGAAATCTGGAAATTGTATATTGATGAATATTTTAAGATGAATTAAATGATATAATCCTATTATTGTTAAAATCCTTAAGTTGTGAATTGGATTTGTTTAAATGAATGAGAAATGGAGTATGGTAATCCATTGTTGGGATAAAAGGTAAATTGATTTAAGGGAATTAAATCAACATTTGAAGTATTAACTCGAATTTATATAATTCGAGATGGTTTAAATTTGAATTAGTTCAAATTGAATTTGATTTGAATCAATTGAAATTTGATTGAAGATGTATAAGTATAAAATTCGAATGGAAAATTTGAATTGGATTAATTTGAAATTGTAATTAAAGTTGAATAGTATGTAATTCAAATGGAATTTGAATTGAATTTGGAAGGAAATCAAGAATAATTCAACTTGATTTGGAAATGGAATTTGAAATTGGAATTAATTCAAACTGGAGTTGAAATGGATTGAAATTGAAGTGGGTTCAATTGAATGGATATTGGTCCAAAGTGATTGGAATAACTTGGGATTGTAATTAAAGTTGAATATGTTTAAAATCAAATGGAATTTGATTTAAATTGAAAAGGAATTGAGAATTAATTCAACTTGAATTGGGAATAAATCAATTTCAATGGAAATTGAAATTATTTAAAATTGGAATTGGGTCAATTTAAATGGAAGAGAAATTTAAATTGAATTGATGGAAATAGAGATTGGGAAGTGAACAGTTTTGACTCTGGACTATTTTTAATATAAATTGTTTTGATATAAACCTATTTCTCCAAGCTATTATTATATATACAACCTTTCTTTTAAAAGCCAAACTATCTTATACTTGTTTTACAATTATTTTTGAAACTGTTTTCCAACTGTTTTATAAACCAATTACTATATTTCAACTGTTTTACAAAACTAATTACTATCTTACTATTATTTTGCAATTATCCAAAATTTCTATAATTGTTTTAACTATTTTCTAGCTATTTTACAGCTATTTTACAAACTAATAATTATTTTCCAACTACTTATCTATTTGTAAACTTTTCAAACTATTTTCTAAATAAATTGGACAGAGTTCAAACTGTTATTGGTTAGATACCCAATCGAGATAAGAATAGAGGTGATAACCCAAATGGATTGAAGCAATTATGAGTAAGTGAATGAAAATTAAAGTAAATGTGAATAGAAAGGAAATTGTTTTGGCTAATAATAACCAATAAAGATAAATACGTAGGGTGTACGTATGTTATTCTATTCGCATAGTAATTTGATCCAGATTCGAGCACATAATTTTTTAGATAGTTATATCGATCCGAGTTGGAATTTTTCCACTCGATTTTCGTCGGCGAACCTGGATATGGATTGTTGATTGGTTCTGGATGTTCTCTATCATAGTTATGACTATGCAAGGAGAATGACGGTTTCTGATCAAGAAACCAGATCCGTGTCCGCATTAGGAAGTCGGGTGGAAGATACTAGTTAGGAAATGAAATTGTGTGATCGAGTGAGCGATCAGATTGGTATGGCGTACGAATGATATGTGTACATCGTACGGATTTGAATGAAAATGATATTGAAGGGAGTATTCAAATTGGGATATTTGGTTTTGGATAAATAAAGTTATATATCCTAGTTATATAAGATAAAACTTCCCTTGATGAATCTTTTGCCAGAAGAAAAGGGTTTTTGCAAATGTTTGAAGTATAAAAAGAGTTTTATACAGGTTTGAAATGATCCAAGGTTTTGAAAATTATATATATTTGTATATATATGTACAAAGGATCTTATGAGGATTTTGGAAAAGGTTTTGGGAACCTACGGATTTGGAAAGGCTTTTGTTTTCTAGGTAAAATCAATGTTGAATTTGGAAAGCCTAGTTTGAGAATTATCGATTTTGGAATAATCGATTTTGTGTAAAGGAGCTTTGTATGATATCATACTAGGTGTATGATTTGAAGATACTATATATGTATAGTATAAAATGTTTGGATGATGCTCTGGGGAAAAAGGCGCTCCCTTGGAATGGACTTCTCAGGAGTACCACCGGCTGGTGCTGCCTTGAGCCCCAAGGGGGGGTTTCTAAAGTTGATCCTGTGAGGAGTCCGGACAAACTAGTTCCTGAGGATTATTGGGTAGCGAAAGTCGATGGCGCTGATGCCTACAGAGGCATTTGGGTTATGCTGTGACGACAGTGTAACTCGATGTCGCTGCGATCTACTGTGGGGACCATAGCGAAAATCGTGTGGAGGATGAGTGTCAACGGTCTACACTTGATTTTGCCGGGAAGGCAACGCAACATCGGTAGACTGCGATCTATGGTCAAGTGGAGTGGAGAAGTTTCATTTTTGGCAGCGAAATTCGAGGGCGCTGATGCCTACAGTTATATGGGTTTTTGCTGTGATAGCTACGTAATCCCAGTTGTAGCTGCGATCTGTAGCGGGTTCCATGGTGTAATCGTGCGGCGCGGAGGCCTACAGTTATCTGTGGATTTTGTCGGGACGGCAACGTAATCATCGGGTTAACTGCGACCATGGATGGGGGTGATGATTTCCAGAGCATTCTCACCAAAGATATATCCTCTATTTTCGAAAAACTGTTTTCAATATTTTCAATAAAATTATTTTCTAAAAGTATTTTCACTAGATGTTAAAAACGGGTCTGCTAAGTACTTATAGATTTTCAGTCGTACGCCTGATCAACGTCTGACCGAATTTCTAGGAGAACAAAGATGGACTGGTTGAGACATCGAGTTATAAAAAGTATATCTTTATATAAAACTATTTTATTATACTATATAGATTTTAAAAAGTGTTTTAAAATGACTGGAGAATATTTTAACTGGTTTTAAACATTTTAATAAATTCTGGCTTCGTTCCTTTTCGAGGACGAAAAGATTCTAAGGGCGGAGGAATGTAATAACCCGAAATTCTTTGGTCTTCTGTAATTGATTAACAAGCAGGATTAATTAATATAATATTGAATTTTTAATTGCACGAATGAATCTGATCAAACAAATATTTATATTTGTAATTGTGTTACATATATACATAGATTTTAAATAAAATTATTGATTACAAATTCTATTTGTGTTTCTTAATTCATACATATATTTTAAAATATATATAAAGTTAAAATAAATTTTCCAAGCATATAAACATATGATGCATTTAATTTGATCATAGCATAAGTTATTATAAATAAATGATTACTTGAATTCACTTTTGTTTATTATTAAAATCTAGAAGCTTATTTATCTTATACATTTTTTTTTATATATAAATGTAAATGTTTTATAAATATAGGTAATTATAAGAGAAGTTCAAATACTAAACATTTGAGGCATTTATAAATATATAACCAAATAAAAAAAATTAATATAAATATATTTAAAAAAACCATATTAGTTAATGAAATTACAAATGTAAGCTTAAGGATGACTTTGTGACAAGTGTAAGATTTATTTACATGTGTCTTTATTTTAAAACTTTACTTTCTTTAATTTTTATAAACTAAACATATGAAGAAATTGTTTCCTCTTTCATTAATGGTAATCAAAAAAAAAAATTCAAAACCAGAAATTTACTTCAAATCTGAAATGAAACTACAAATCAAACCTAAATTCTGCAAAACAAAATTCGATCTGCAACTTCAAAATCAGAAAGTTTTTCAAAACCTGAAACTGCAAATTCAACCTGTTATTCAAATGAAGAAAAATCTGCAAAGTGAAAACCTACATATGAAAATGAAGTTCAAACTGCAATCAACACTTTTAAACAACAAATTTCAAGCATGCAAGGACTCACTTTCAACAGCATCAAAGCTTTTGTAGATCTTAAAATTTCAACAGCCTGGAAAGTATTATAGTTTCTCTGTCTATAAATCTGCCCTGCATATTTCAAAGGTGAGTAAACAACCCTATATTGATTAAAATCTGTTGCATGATATATGAGTATGAAATAATGATGAGTTAATGATTGGCATGTATAGAAATTTGTCTTGCATGTTACTAAATATCTCGAATATATCAAGTGCATGTCTGAATATGTGCTTAACTATCTCTGTATAGTTTACAGACCATAAGCTCACTTAAAAAAAATATTTACATCTTGATTCACTCTGATATATGAATGTGAATCCAAGATTGCTAGCCTGAAAGATTGGATTTAAATGAATGCATGAATGTGTATAAGGGATGAATGCCTGTGAAGATATGATAAAGTCTCTGTTATGATATTTACAGGTTTTGTATCTTTTAAAAATTCAATACATCATTCTTTAGTCATTTTTAACTCTGGATTTGTAAATAAAAAGTATTTGAAATTACTCAATATCCCTATTAAAAATGATGCCAGGAGATTATATTGAATATTTGATTGGGAATTTAAAATAACAGTAAAATTTGTAATTTGGGACAAATTTTTATCAATTCAATTCTAAGTTTAGATTGCATGGTCGAATTCGTGGTGGAAAATCATGAATTTTAATAGGTGTATCTCGATTTATTGTATGGGATTTTATGGGTATTCTCGAGTTGATCATTTGGGACGTTTTGGTCGATTTCTGACGAACGACGTGGTGGACGACGTCGAGTTTATGGTCGAAGGAGGCTTGTAGGTGGATGGACCCAGGGAAAACGTTGATGGATTTTCTGGTGGTCATGGCGGCCTATCGAAGGGAAGGTAGGGTTTAACAACCAAAGTTGGACGTGGTTGTTCTATGGGAAATTGTGCCATCTAGACGCGACCGTAATCTATCTCGTGATGTTCGAAAGACGTTGGGAAACGTGACGGAGCTACGGTGAAGGTCGCAGAGCTTTTCTGAGGCAGGGATGGTCGGAGACGGTCAAATTTGCGATGGTTTAGGATTCAGGTTGTGTGAGTTTAGAGACGAAATTCGGTTCTCGTTCGTATCAAGCGTGATGGGTATTCGAGTTGGGTTCTGGGGATCGCGAGTAAAGTGTCGAGATCGACGTCGATGGCTGGAGTGACGTTGATCGTCGGTGGAGGTGCACATGTGCACGGCGTGTCTGTGTCGATGGATGAGGTGAGTTACTCGGGTTTTATTCCTGGAATACTCGAGTTTTTCTCGAGTAAGGAAGAGAGTGAGATGGTCCTGTGTTTTGTTTGAAGAATGCGCAGTGGGATGCTCGAGTTTTTCTTTTGGTGTTGAAAAGGTTTGGGAATTGAACAGGAACCTGTAAATAATAGTTTTTTTAAAAAAAATTATAAAACAGAAGTTATAAAATGTGAAGAAAGTTTTAAACTTAGTTTTAAATCTAATTTGAAATTTTATATTCAATTTGATTTTAAATCTCAGGTTTAAATAATAAAAAGTAAAGTAAATAATATAAATTTCAGACTTGAATTGTAACTACTCTAAATAGAAAGAAGATTGAATGTTCTAAAAACTAAAAGTTTAAGAAATATGAGCAAAATTTGAAATTTAATTTAAATTTGGAAGTTTAAAATCCAATATGAACTTCAGTTTTGAAATTTAAAGAAGATTTAAATTTGAAGATTTAAACTTAATATAAATTAAAGTTATTGAAATCTTAAAATGAATTTGGTTTTTAAAATTCATCTCTAAGACAAACACTTGTTTGTCTTGCAAATTTTAAAAGTTTTAAAATTGTTTGAACCTTGATTAAGTTTAAATTTATTCATTTTAAATCTTGTATTTGGAATAAAATTTATAAGTAAGTTCAAAAGTACTTTGTTTAAATAAATTTGTTTTTAAACATAATTAAGAAATGTTTTATCTTAAAATTAAGTTAAGATAAATGTTTGTAATTAATTTAATTATTAAGGTAATTAAGGAATAATTAATTAATTTAATTACTTAATTGACTACGGATAAATAAATAATTGATTAAGGGTTAATCAATTGGTAATTAAGATCATTAATTAAATTTTTAATTAATGATTAAAGAATCATTAAAAATAGGTAATTAAGTTTTAATCAAGTTTAATTAATTAAATAATTAGACTTTAATTAATGAATGATTAAAGATAATTAAATTTGTAATTAATTCAGTTAATTTCTTAACGAAATAAGTTAAGAATGGTTAATGAAGGTCATTAACCAGCATTATTTAATAATTAATTAATGTGGTTATTTTTTTTATAATTAATTAGATTAATTAATTTAATAATAATCATTTATGAATTGTTAAGTATAATTACTTAATGAAGTAATTAGGAAATTAATTACTTAAGGTAATTAATTAAGTTAAATGTGATTGTTTAAATTTATTAATTAAGTTTAATTAAATTTAGACATTGGATGTTTTGATGATAATTACTTAAAGTAATTAAGGAATTGGAAATTACTTAGTGAAGTAATTAATGATAAGTACTAGATGAAATTAATGGAAGTTGGAATTGTGAAAGTAATTTGGATTAAATTATTCTGTATGATAAATCAAAGGATTAATTAGAGATAATTAAGGAATAATTAATTTATTTGATGAAGTAATGAAGGATAGTTAATTACTGATGTTATTAATCAAGGATGATTAATAATTATGGTCAGCGATTAATTAATAAAATGATTAAAGGTTAATCACCGTATAGGGTTAAGAATAATTAATTTATGAAATTATTTAAGGGATAATTACTTAAATGTAATTAACGGATAAATAGAATGATATTGGAAGCCTTGATAAATTGTTATCCCTAATAGGTAGTTTGTGATGCTAGGTGAGATGATATGTTTGATTTAAACTATGAAGGTGTGATTATCTATCAATGGTGAATTACTGTGACATCCTGTATTAAAGGTAGAATTGTATGTCACTTGAATAATTTAAGTTAAGTTGACAATGGTTTCGAAGAGACCGGAGTCAGGTATTAGTGAATACCCGAAACCACTTCGATTCTTATAATTTGATATGTGAAAACTTATAGGCTGAAGAGGAATGACTGGAGTAAAATTGAACCATTTAAAATCTAAGTTTTGGCACTTAGAAATTGATGTATGAAATGGTTGATGTCTATAATAAGTTGTGAAGTGTAGATTGATATAAGTTACCCGGGTTCATATATGTTGTATTCTTTTGTATTCCTAGTTAGATGGGTTTACTCACGCTGGTTTCCAGCCTGACCCGGGTGTTACTTTGATGTAATGCTCGGGTCAGACTGAGTATTACAGATTTTCAGGTAAGGATGTTCTGGAGCTCAGGAGGCGAGCTGGATAGCAGGAACGTATGGAGCGTACCCGCTGTATATATTATAGTTGTTTATCTAGACATGATTGTTTTAAACTATCAAATGTTGTGTATATGATGTAACTCTGATGTATAAAGATATAAGTCTAATGATAATAGTTCTTTTTGTAAAACTATTATTAATGTGATATTATATTTTATCCGCTGCGAATGTGAGATGGTGTGTTTCTCTTTTGTTCTTCTTCTATCTCTTTCTTCTTTCTCTTTCTTCTTTTCACTAACTATCTGGAAATTTCGGGATCGAAATTTTTGGGTCGTCACAGCAAGGGTTATCGTCGTTAACTCTGAGGGTGATTTTAATACGAGTGTAATGAGATAATGCCTTCGGTTTCGTTCGAACCCGGACCTAACTTGTATGGATTGAATGCTTTCAGAACATCATCAGGTGGACGATGAGAATTCTAAGAGATGTGTTCTATAAAGGTAATCGTAACCTCAAGCCTCATCAACCGGGAATGGCTAAAACAGGGGAGGTGCAGCAAGGCTTCGTGGGTAGCCCCCACTTGAGAGCAAGATTTCCCCCTGTCAAGAGGTCCCTTTTTATTCGGCTGTGTGGGCGGTTGGAACGTACGCCAACTGCGGGGTTGTCTTGTTCGGAACTATTCAGTAAGGAATAGGTCCGGCTTTGTGTTGCAGGGGATCGGGAGTGATCCTCGGTACGGTGATCTAGGCCCCGTACTGTGACGGGCGGTACCCCTGTAGTCCTGCCATTGATGCAATCAAAAATCCAATAAGTGCTGTACGTATTAGTTGTGCCCAACTATGTTGGAACATGAGATGTAAGCATTCCAGCTATTTCTGTATTTTAGTTGAAAACCCTAGACACTATTATAATATCACTGGATTTCCTATCAAATGTTTTGGTTTGCGTAAGGTAAATTTTTTTCCATGTTTATGTATGGGAAGTCTTACGTGATAACTAAAGGTTTTGAAAGTTAAGCAACTTTAACCTGTTACTCACACCAGACCCATGTCTGACCCGGAGTTTATTTTTGTTTTTCATAAACTCTTGGGTACTCAAATTTTTACGAGTAGCCAAGGGATTCAGGTTAGCTTTGACGAATTATGGAGGAGCAAATGGAGCAGGAGGCTTCTACGTTAGATATATAGTATTCCGCTGTGTGATCTGTGATTGTCTCTAAGTTGTATATATTGTAAATACTAGACAGGTGTTTATAACTGTCTAGAATGTGTTGTATATCTGTGTACTCTGATAGTAGTTGTAACTATGTAATAATTATATTATTAATATAATTTATTCGTTCCGCTGCTTAGATTCTGATGTGTTGTTTCTTTCTTCTTATCCTTCTTTATATTCTCTATCCCTTTCTTTCTTATTACTGATGCGACTTCCTGGGGTCTGGAAGTTGGGTCGTTACATGTGGTATCAGAGCATTAGGTTGAGTGAATACCTAGGCTCTGTAGTGGTGTCTATCTTGAGAGAGCGTATTTGTATTTTTAATATATATATATATATATTTCTACCTATCTGTTGGGTTACCTGTACAGGTTTTCCAACATAAGTTATAAAGGTAGTTAAGGTAGTGGGTGTGTAACACGACTACCATTGGTTGGTGTTTGAATGTTGATGATTGGGAGTGTATCTGTCGAGACTGTAGACCTAATACCATCTCGAATAAGCTTTGTAGTGATGAAGGATTTCATTTATCTCTGAAGGTAACCTGTAAAGGTTCAGAGATCATCTCTGAGTTAGATGATTAGAGTTTGGATCTGTCGGTTTGACAGAAGTGAGTAATGGTATTTTGATGCCTCAGGGAGTAGTAACTGCGTGATGAGATGCAGTGACTATGGATGTGCCCAAAGAATTTTCTTTGGAACAAATTTAGGAAGTATGTTTGCTTCGATGTTGTGGCTGGGTTCAGCAGGATGTTTCTGTCTGGTTTGCGACCAGAGATTCTCGAAGAGCTTTGGATTGGGAAGTCTTTGGCGTCATTGTCAGCAGTGCAGCTCGGAGTGTTCTATGCTGACAAGAAGGATTTCTGGTTAGCAGTTTTTCTGAACTAGTTAAGAAGCAGTCGGGTAGATTCATTTCTTTGATGGGTTGGCTTGTTAAGCATAGACTGTTTTGATTAGTAATGAGAGAACAGTTTTCTTTGGATATTGGACGGGTTGATCGCAAAAGTGACTTGCGATAGTTTGAGTATTCTCTTAAGCTATGAGAAGATTGTCCCTACTTGGAGGCTGAGTTTTCTTATCGACTGGATTCTAGGAGTGATACCAGAGGTTTAGTGAAGCTGCTTTGGATCAGATGGGGCATCTGAGTTTTCTTTCATGGATTTGTTGAACCGTATTTCTGAGTTATGTTGTCCAGTTTGTTCTCAAGTTTTTCTTCTGCTTCATATCAGAGTTGTGCAGCGGAAGCAGATGGAAATGCTTTTGTTTTATCTTTTCCGGATAGGAGAAGTAAGTTGATCTTCGGATGATTGTGGAGTAGATCTAGTATCCTTGGTTTGGGATTGATCTTGAGGAAAGCATTATGTTGGATTGTTTTGGACCAGTATGTTTCTAGAGACATCAGCAAAGAGTTGAGCTGATCAGTAGAGTTGAAGGCAGCCCAGGATCATCAAAAGAGTTCTGTGGGTAAGAGAAGGAAGAATTTGGATTCCTGAGACGGAGATTTGATTTTGGGGAAGTCTTCCCTGATATAAGGAGTTATAAGATTGAGTAAGACTGGGTAAGTCAGCTCCAAGGTGTATTGGATCTTTTCTATGATTCTTGTGAGGATTGGTGTTTGATTTTCAAGGTTGAATTGTTAGTTTGGATAACTGGAATTCGTTGTGTTGCACGTATCTCTGAGGGAGTACGTGTATGGTCTATCTCTAGTTATGGAACCAGCGGTTCAGGAGGATGTGATTGTTGATTCAGACCCGTCTGTAGTCTGATATATTGTTTTCTTGATAGATCTAGTTGGATAGGAGCTTCATAGCTTAATAGTATTGATTGTTTGAATTCTGTAAAGCGAGTATCCCGATATTTATACCGGGGAAACTCATGAAAATTCTATCTAGAATTTTTCTGGATAATTAAATTTGTTTTGATTAGGTAAATTGGTTGCTATGGTTGTTAACATATGTTTAATATATGCTTGTGTTTAAAATTAAATCTTAGGATAGATTATTAAATTACCTTTGCTTTTAAATTTCAGGGACGAAATTCTTTTAAGGGGGGAGGAATGTGATATCCCGGAAATTGGGCAATATAAATTTAATATCTGTGTTAGAAATTAATTTGATTTGATAAATTCTTGATAATAAATTTTGAATTGATATAATAATCATCTTATAATAAATATTTAAATTAGTAGATTTTATCTTTTAAAGCTAACAAGCTGTTTTCTCTTTATATATAATACATATAATTGTATATCTTGTAAATGGATAAACTTTGATTTAAAACTTAGTAAATGAATTAATTTTTAATTTTTATTTATATTTGGTAAAATTGGAAATTTGATTCAAATTTAACATTTAATTGTTCTAAACAATTTAATAAATAATTATATAGGTTATATTAAAGGAAAATTTTATTTGTTTAAATTTATATTTAATTAACTTGAATATGAATTTAAAATTAGATTAACATTAAAAACTTAGTTGTATTTCTTTTTAAATTATTGCTTGAATTTATATATAAGAATTTAAAATAAAATTTACATATGATCCTAATTTATTAAGTAATAGAAGTAATTTATGATATCTTTTATAAATCATTTTAAATATTGTTTAATTTGTTATTTTCAAATGATATTGAGAATACTTAGTTTTTTTTAATAAACATAAATAAATTTTGTTAGAGATAAGATTTGTTATTTTTATTTTAATAAGAGTTATATGTACATCTATATATAACTTGACTTTTAAAATTGGATTTGATAAATTAATTTAAAATTTGGATTTAATGTTTTAAAATTTAATATAATAAATACTTCAAAATATTTGAATAAGTTTATATTTAAGTTTGTTTGTTTTCATTTCTTTTCAATTTAAAAAGAGATAAATTCATTTATATATACATAAGGAATAAAATAAGTTAAAGTATTTATAAACAATTTTAAATTAAATTAAATGCTCTAAATATAAGTGTAAGTTTCTTAAGATACTTAAATGACACATGTTAAGCCATAAAATAAGCAAGTGACAAATGTTTAAAATTTGAACAAGTGTCTTATTTAATTTTTCTTTCCCATTTATTTTAATTAAATCAAAAATTTTGTTTATATAAACATATTACCTCTCATCTCATTCTTTTTCCATTCTTCTTTTCTTCAATACTTGACAAAATTTTCAGATCTAGAATCTGAAAATCATCTACATGCAAAACCAACTTGTAAAGATCCCCTCAAAGCAAATTTGAAAATCTATAATTTTCCTCTAAACCAAGTTCCAAAATCTGCATCTTTCTTCAAACAGAAATTTGAAATTCTCTCAAAGAACCCACCTGCACCAATATTTCCTCAATCTGAAATTTCCATTTTTGCAAATCAAAGCAAAAACATGTAATCCTTCCTGTAGCCTCTTGAATCCATATCTGAAAATCATTAGCACATTCTCAAGCCTGAAAGGAAAATCATGTGTAAACCTGTAGTTTCCCAAGCACATTAACCTGAAATTCATTTCTTCAACTCATTAACCTGTGTAATCAAATTTGTTATCACCTCAAAATGAAATCTACAACCACAAAGCTCAATACAAGCCTGCATTTTCCTTTCTCTGCTTCCTCTGGGAAACTTGCAAATGAATCTGGAAGCATACATGTAAATCTGAAGCATTACAGTATGCAAGATGGAAGTTTTTAAAAAAAAAAAAAAACTGCAGTTTTAAGTTCAAATGCAAAATTCAACAACTCAAGTTCAAGGCATCCTTCAGTTTCAAGCTTTTCATATCATGGTTGCTCTGCTCATATAAAATAGGTGAGTAACATTTCAATTTAAACTAATTTAAGTAAATTAGTTGCTTGAAATTATTTACTGATATAGTCATGATTGTGTGAAAATATATAATAGAATTTCCTATGTATGGTTACTAAATATGTGCTTGCTGTTTGATTTATGTTCTTACCTGTTCTAGCATTCCAGATTTACACTCTGGACAAAATCATGATCTCATGATTCAAATCTGCGTTAAGAATTCAGATTTCATGTAAAATATAGTTGAGTAATATAACTTTAAAGTTTAAAAATTTATAAAAGTAAGAAGAAAAATCTGTAATGCCTTTGAAACACAATTACAACAGAGTAAATTATATATAAGCAAGAATTTGATTGTCCAGATTCATTGATTAAGGTTTATAAACTGATTACATTATCTAAACTTAAATTTTAAAACTAAAATTAGATTTTTTTAATTTGGAAATGGTTGAGCATTACTGCTTTATCCAGAAAACATATTTTGGGTTGGAACTAACAACCTAGGAATTTGGAGAGGCCAGCGATGTTCCTGGTGATGGAGTATTGATCAATGATGCGTGGAAAAATAGAGGGAGATGGATTAAATCAATGAGGAAGTGGTGATTTAGGATTGCAATTTTATAACCTAGTTTTTCTTTCTGTTGATAAAATTTAGTGGCGATCTCTATATGTTGACCGAGCCTTCTCAGATTTGGGGAAATGATTGATGGGGTGTGGGAGAAGTAGAGGCTGGAGGTGGAGTTCCTATTGTGGTCGGAGTACGGTGGATTGAGGCAGTTTCTGGTTTCGACATGGATGCAGTTTTTGTGCTTGAACTCTCGATTTTGATTTTGGGGTTCGGCATATTGTATGATGGTCAGAGTATGGTTGATTGACGGTTACCGATTTGCGCAAGGGGTCACGTGCGGTAGGAGGTGATGGTGGCGTCAGTGCAGGTGCACGACATTCTTGGGTATCAACGGGTTTGGGAAGGAAGTTGTACTCGTGTTTTTGTTCGGGGTAACTCGTGTTTGACTCGAAGCTAAGGGGCATGGGACTCGAAGCATTGTGTTTTAGTCTCGGGTCAGGTTGACAGTTTCAGGTTTGTGTAAAACCTGTAAATTACTAGTTTGAAGATTTCTGAATGAAGGTTACTCGAGTTTTTACTCGAGGTTATTTAGTATTTTACTCGAGCGAGTTATGGGTAGTTCGAGTTAGTTTGTTTAAGTTTAAAATTTGACTTATTTCCCAAATTTAAACTTAAATTTAAAAAGTATAAAGCAAAGATTTAAATTAAGTTTTAAATCTAATTTTAAATTATAGATTCAAGATTTAATTTGAATCATAACTGGATATAAATAAGCTTAAATTCAAATTTTGTTTAAAATAACTTTAAAGGGATTTATTGTTTAAAATTGATTTTTAACGAAATTTGAATATGTAAATAAATGTTTTAAATAAATTTTAAACTGATTCAAATCTGATTTTAAATCTTTGATTTAAAATAAATTCAAGTTTTATAGATTTAAGTATTTTAACAGTTTGAATGATAATGTAAATGTTTGAATTTAAAAAGAATTTGTTTTAGATCTTGTTTAAATATCTTCTGTAAGTAATATTTACCATATAATGTATAATTTTTAAATTGGTTTTAAAACTTGTTGGAATTTAATTCTAGTTAAATGATTTGTTATACATTTAAATATTAGGATAATTAAATGAGTAATTAATCCATTTTAATAAATTAATGAATGGAAAATTACTTAAAGTAATTAAAGGTTTAATCTTAAAGGTTTAGGATTAATTATTTTAGAATAATTAACTTGTAACTAAGAATAATTAAATAAGATTTGATTTTAATTAATGATTAATAATTAATTAATCAAGTAATAACGGATTAATTAAGTTTTAATTAACACTTACTTATTTAATTAATTAAGGGTTAATTAGTGAGTTATTAATGATTAATTAATTTGTAATTAATAATGATTAAAATAAGTTAAATTTTTTTTATAGAAAATAATTAATAAATTGTTTAATAGTTAATGAAGGTCATTAACTAAGGATTATTTAATAATTAATTAATGTGATTAATTTTTAATAATTAATTAGATTAATTAATTTAAAGATAATCATTTGAGTAAATTGTTAAGTATAATTACTTATGGAAGTAATTAAGTAAATTAATTACTAATTGTAATTAATTTAGTTTAATTTGATTAGATTAAGTTAATTAATTCAGTTTAATTAATTTAAAATAATCATTAAATGATTTATGGAGTATAATTACTTATTGTAATTAAATAAAGAGAAATTACTCAGAGAAGTAATTAATGGGTAATTACTATGTAATTAATAGAAGGTGATTTGATAATTGAAGTAATTTGAGTATAATTACTTTGTGAATTAATCAAGGGTTTAATTTGAGACAATTAATTATGGGGTAGTTAATATGTGTGGTAAAGTAATTAAAGGTAGTTAATTACTGAATAGGGTTAATCAAGAGTGATTAAAAATTATGATTTAAATTAAGATTAATTACTTAATGTAATTAATTTAAATAAGGTAATTAATTAAAATGTAATTAAAGATCATTAATTAATATAATTAATGATGTAATTAAGATTTATTAATTAAGATTAATTAATCAATAATAAGTAATTAAAAGTAATTAATTAATGTAATTAATTAAGGGTTAATGTAATTAATAATAGTTAATTAATTTATGAAGTAATTAAAGGTTAATTACTGAAGTTGGTTAAGTATAATTAATTTGTAAAATTAATTTATGGATAATTACTTGAATGTAATTAAAGAATGATTAATCAAAGGTGATTAATTAAGGCGATAAATCAATGAATAATTAATTAATTTGTAATTAATTAAAGATTTTGAAAGTAAGATTTATATTAATGAAGTAATTAGTTTAATTCATTTTAAATTAATTAGAGAATGATGTAGTTAATTTAATTCACTTTAAGTTAATTATAATTAGCGATTATAGATCATTGCTTATATGGATGGATGATATTGTTTGCCTTGAATGGATTGAATCTCAAATATGAAATAGATAATGTTGAGTGATTTGGATGTATTGGTTGCATTGTGATGATGATATAGATTATCTTTGATAATGATATTATGGATTATCCGTGTGATGACGATATTGATTACTTATTGTGAATCTATGATCTATCTATCTTTGTATATATATAATTGAATTGTTTTAAACCTTTAAAACAACTTGGCCTTAAAAGACACGCTTTGGATTTCGATGAGACCGGGATCGGGTTTTCATATTTGGATATCCGAAAACCACATCGATCCAAATTAACGTTAGGTCGTGAATATAAGTGGAGCAAGTGAAGACTCGAGGTGTAAGGGCTATACGTCAGTATAACTCTGTGGGTGATTCCGTAATGAGTTTGACGGAATAGTACTTATAGGTTCGAGATGGTGATTCAGAGTGTAAGGGTTATCGTCGTTAACTCTGAGGGTTATTCCAATAGGAGTGTAACGAGATAATGCCTTCGGTTTCGTTCGAACCCAGAACGAACTTGTATGGATTGAATGCTTTCAGAACATCGTTAGGTGGACGATGAGCATTCTAAGAGATGTGTTCTATAAAGGTAATCGTAACCTCAAGCCTCATCAACCGGGAATGGCTAAAACAGGGGAGGTGCAGCAAGGCTTCGTGGGTAGCCCCCACTTGAGAGAAAGATTTTCTCCTGTCAAGAGGTCCCTTTTTATTCGGCTGTGTGGGCGGTTGGAATGTACGCCAACTGCGGGGTTGTCTTGTTCGGAACTATTCAGTAAGGAATGGGTCCGGCTTTGTGTTGCAGGGGATCGGGAGTGATCCTAGGTACGGTGATCTAGGCCCCGTACCGTGACGGGCGGTACCCCAGTAGCCTTGCCATTGATGGAATCAAAAATCCAATAAGTGCCGTACGTATTAGTTGTGCCCAACTATGTTGGAACGTGAGATGTAAGCATTCCAGCTATTTCTGTATTTTATTTGAAAACCCTAGACACTATTATAATATCACTGGATTTCCTATCAAATGTTTTGGTTAGCGTAAGGTAAAAACTTTTCCATGTTTATGTGTGGGAAGTCTTACGTGATACCTTTCTTTTTAAAAGGTTTTGAAAGTTAAGCAACTTTAACCTGTTACTCACACCAGACCCATGTGTGACCCGGAGTTTATTTTTGTTTTTCATAAACTCTTGGGTACTCAAATTTTTATGAGTAGCCAAGGGATTCAGGTTAGCTTTGACGAATTATGGAGGAGCAAATGGAGCAGGAGGCTTCTGCGTTAGATATATAGTATTCCGCTGTGTGATCTGCGATTGTCTCTGAGTTGTATATATTGTAAATACTAGACAGGTGTTTATAACTGTCTAGAATGTGTTGTATATCTGTGTACTCTGATAGTAGTTGTAAACTATGTAATAATTATATTATTAATATAATTTATTCGTTCCGCTGTTTAGATTCTGATGTGTTGTTTCTTTCTTCTTCTCTTTCTTTCTATTCTCTATCACTTTCTTTCTTATTAACAATGCGACTTCCTGGGGTCTGGAAGTTGGGTCGTTACACCCACTCAGATACATGCAATAAGAAACAGAGAAAAAGAACTCACGTGAACTTTACGAATCCATCAATTCATCAATACGAGGAGAACAATTCGCATCCATCCACCATTTATTTGAGACAACACTTGCTCGCAACCATCTAGCCATCAGCACGGGGCATTGTTCGTATCCATGCACTTACATCAGCAAAGGATATGGTTGTTCGTATCCATCATATCATTGATACGAAAGGACGATTTCGCGTCCATCATTTTGAAAATGGTTTGAGTTTATATTCATCGACGCGAACTACATTAAAACAACAAATAGATTCGTGTCGATTGACGTCGGTACAAGAATAATATTTCAACCTTTTACATCGATCTAGGAGAGGATCAATACAAAGGGACATTCCAAAACAACTATCAAGCATTGTTACAACTCGAATTTCATATCGATTCAGGAGAGGATCGATACGGAATTCGATACGAGAAAAATGACAATGACTTGTGAACGTGCGAACATTAACGAGAGTCATGATAACATATATGCATGTATCTCGAACTAATTTTCAATTTTCAAAATTCACAGGTCGAATGCCCACCTAATGAACAATTGCAACAACAAATTGCTGATCACTATCACACAACAATCAGTTACAACATTATAAAGTACAATAGTTAGCGGTCAACCGTTCATATTAATGGAAAGTTGGTTAAAAATTGCATCTTTCAACGAAAAGACAACCGTTTAACAAGTTAGATGGAACTATTCAGAATGAGGATTGCAGCTTTTTAGAGCACATCATGTTCTCACAATACGTGCTCAGGGGGCAAATGTTATCCCACCTTTTAGCAAGGCCATGATACCAAGGAGCCGGCTGGAAATCCAAAGATAGTTTTTCCCGAAGATCTATTATACGCAGGCTCGCTGTGGATATCAATTAATTTTGTCCAAGTCCGGATCAAGCTACAATTAACAAGACATGATAAGAAAAGCTATAAAAGCCAACGCTCCAAATCTTAAGTCAATTGGAGTTTATATGCACGAGATATGATCAATACAAGTCAAGAGAACATGTGATTCTTATCCATTGCATCATCGGTATTTCATATCCATCGTGCCATCCATCTGTTCGTATCCATCGTGTTACCATTTGTTTATTTCCATCATGTTACCTGTTGTGCGTATCCACCATGTTACCATTTGTTCGTATTCCTCACGCTATCATTTGTTCGTGTCCATACTGTTGGTTCAACTTCGTATCGATCAACTGGAGTTAATTCCGATCGATACGAACAAGAACAAGTCCATCGATACGAACAAACGACTTCAACCAATACGAACAAGACTAAGCCAAACCAGTATGAATGGAACTACTTCGATAGATACGAACAAGACCACACAATTGATAAGAGCCATGCAACCTAGACCGATCTGGATAGAACCACGACACTCGGTACAAACTGAGCCACTTCCATCGATATGAACAAAGCAATGGTCTTCGATACGAACAAGGCGAAAACCTTAGGGTGACTCGGTAAACTCGGCATCGAAAGTGGAGCGTTTCAAAAATCAAGCGCCACGTCAACTCATAGGCATGTACTCAACATCGAGTCGAAACGATCGATACGAACAGTATCGATACGAAGGGGACCGTGACCAAAAACTCTAATTTGCATCGATCATAACTCGCAATCCACAAGTACAAATGCTATGAAATTTTCATAGGAGCTCACATATAACATAAGGAATGTTCATGCCAAGTTTCGACTCGATTGGTTCAAATCTTGATCGATATGAAATTCGTTCAAATCGACCACAGATCGAGTTGAAAACGCGTAGGATCGATCGCCTGAGCCAATGCACGTGCCAGAAGAAGTTTTCCAAAATCTAAGCAAGATATTTTTAGTCTACTCCTATAAATAGCACCCGAGAGCCGACAGATAAAGTATCTTTTGGCTCTTTGACGTCCATACTCTGTCGAAACAATTGTTGCACTTCAAGGCTGTTGTTATACCCAAAATTCATCACTGTAATATGCTGTAATTAGTTGTAATCAACAAGTGAACATCAATAAAATCATTAACTTCATAGTGGACGTAGGCCATACGCCGAACCACTCTAAAACCCTATGTTTCTGTGTGTCTTTCTCATCCGTTTTTGATGTGTTTGTTAGATAATCCTCTTTTAACATTTCTATTCTTCATTTTTATCTCTTCAAATACATCGAAGAATGTTGTACCCAATTTTGGTACAGACAACTCAAATTTCGAGGCTAGGAAATATTTGACAAACAAAGCTATGAATTTGAATCTTAATTTCAAAGCAAAGCAAGCTAGAATCAATGGATTTCCAAAATAAAATATGTAACTTTGTTTTTTATGAAATAGAAGAGAAAAGAGACAAAGAGGGCTCATCCTAGGGTAGGAAATAAGCTCAGCTATAGGGTTTTGGGAAGGTTTGTGTGCGGCCTAGGTGAGCTAAAGCGGAGGAGTGGTTATAGCTAAGGCTAAGTAGGAGATGTTGGTTGAATTGGTGGAGTTGTGGTGAGGTAGGGCTCAGCTATGGCTAGGAGAATAGGGGTAGGGTTTTGGCTTTAGGTGGTGATTGGTGGTCGAAATAAGGAGGAGGAGATGTGGGCTTGGATGGTGGAAGAGAGGACGGCACAAAGTGAAGGAAGGATGGATGAAGGAGAGGAGGAAAGAATTTTGATTTGTGAGGTTTTGGAGATTTGAGATCTAAAACTCTCTGTAAATTTGGAGAGGAAGAAAGAAGTCTGTTGAGAAAAGAGAAAATTTTATACATACAAGTTAGTCAGAAGGAAACAAATGGTCGTAGGCATAGGAACAGGAACCAGTCTTTTGGTATGGTTAGAGTCTCTTAGTTAACCAAGGCCTATTAGGACTAAACCAAACCCATTAGGACTTGGCTGAATTTCATAACTAAACACCATAGACTAATGTCAGTTTTTCACAGAAATTCAACATTTAGAGCAATAAAAATTTGATTTTGACGAAAGAAAAAGTGGAGAGAAGATCAGAATTCAGTCTAGTATTATATAAAAGGAATGAACTTTTAAAATTTGAATTTAATTTTTTCAACCAAAAGTCAAATTTTGACTAAATTTGACCAACATTTGAAATTTTCGAAAATTTTCTATTTTATTGAATTTGAAAAATATATTACTCAATATTCCAAAATTTGTTCTTTAATTTAACCTTTAAATTTTATTTAAATTCAAATAATAATATATTTTGAAATTGACGGAATTGAACCTTCATTTTATTAACGTTGGTTTGTCTTCGTTCAAATGTTCATTTTATTCAATTCAACATATGTTGCTTTTTCTTGACTGAATCAATTACCATCTATTTCTCTTTACCTTAATTAAAAGATTTAATTCCAACTAATTCAATACTAAATTTCGAATAACACTAATCGTTTTATTTTCATTAAATAATTCAAACAAAGTTTTATCCTTTCATTTCTATTTACATGTCCTTTATATTACATCAAATTTCTCTTTCAATTAAAACATATGTTTCCTGTTTATTTTCTCAATTTCCTCTTTTATTTTAATTCCAACATACATTTCTATTATTACGTCCATTAATTACAATGAATGTTCTCTTTTCTTTTATTAGAAAGATTTCAATTACATTTAATTCCATTGATTATAAAATAAATTCCAAAGTGGATTAATTAATGGGATAAGGAATAAATCAATTTTTGCAACTTCGTAATTCATATCTACTAATTTATTGTTTACACAAGGAGTATAAATCTATTTACCAAATAATTTATTTCTTATTGTATGCTAACATATTTGGAATATTGTTTATTCCATTCTTTAGTAACATTTATTGTTACAGTTGATTGAAATTACATTAATACAGTTGTCAATTACATTCAATTAAATTATAAGACACGTTACCACCTTCCATTTCACTAAAGATTAGTTGTTTCCGAATTTTATCTAAGATCATGTTTTATTATTATTATTAGTATTATTATTATTACAATAATAATTTTCAATTATTTATTTCTTACCATATTCTATTCAACAATTAAAATTAGCATTTTTAAATTTTGTTCGAATTTATGATTCGTTACACTCTCCCCACTTAAAAAAATTTCATCCTCGAAAAGGGACTAGGTGGTAGAATATAAGTAGACAGAAAGATAAATAGATTCGAAATGATTTGTACCAAATAAAAAATTAAATCAAAACCATATAATATCATTTTGAAAGTTTACTTTATACATTTTTATTACTTTTTAACATCCATTTATTATTATCATTCTAGTTAACTCACTTTTAATTAATTTACATTCATATCCAATTTATTTGCATTCACGTTATTTACTTCTTAATTGATTAACATTCACTTATTATTCATCTTGTTAATCATTCAATGGATTTATATTCAATTTATTCGATTTTAATTGATTTACATTTAATTAATTTGGTTTCAATCCATTTTTATTCAATCAATCAATATTCATTGCATTTGCATTTCATTGATTCCAATTTAAAGTATTTACATTAATTGATTTTTTCAATTATTTGCATTTGTTTCATCCACATTTAGTTGGTTTACATTCAGTTGATTTACTTTCAATTTATTAATATTCGTTATAATTTTTTTCCTTGCTTATTTATTCAAATTTAATGAATTCTCATTCCATTAATTTCCGTTCTATTATGTCCAATTAACTTACATTCAATTATTAATGTTCATTATGTTCACCCTATTTATTTACATTCGTTTACAATCATATTTTTTATCCTCTTTTACATTCAAATTTATTTGTGATCATTTATTTTATTTCATTCACATAGTATATTTCCTTTAATGTAAATATCACTTAATTAACCATTCTACAAATATACTTAAGTTTAATATCAACATTCCATACTTTCTTTTTCCTATCCTAAATGTTTAACCACATTCTTATTTTGGTTTTACTTCCTATTTTCTCAAATTTCAACTTATATAGCTTATATATATTCCAAATTTCTTACATCTCTAATTAATTAACTTTCATTCATAATTTATTTACTTTCACCTTATCTTTATAACTTAAGTTTGTTTATATATATATTTTTTCAAAAAAAATCCTCTTTTATTTAACTCATTTCATTTACTTAACCCATTTGACTTCGTATAAGTTAATTCCACTTCATAGTTCTATTTTAACCATTCTTTGTAATTACCGCTATATCACAAACAGTTTACAAAATATAAATTTATTTATTAATTGTTTAATTTCTTAAGTTCATATTCATTTACTTAAATAGCATTCTCTTTTGATTATTCAATTTATTTCACTTAATATTTCTTATAACATAGATTAAGTGTATAAACATTCATTATAATAACTCAATTTTTATTTATAACTTTCATTAACAAATTTCATTTTGGACATCATATTACTTACATTTGATATGGTATATACTATTTAATTACATGTTGTCATTAACATCCAAACCTTTTTCCTTGTAAGTTTTTATTAATTTTTTAGAATGTAATGTAATTGAGCACTATACAATTTACCATTTATTTGCAATATTTTCGTTAAGTAAAATTTAGTTTGAACTTTTTTATTACTTAAGTTTCCTCTTGTATACCCTTCAATTACATATTCATGTTAAGATTTTAAGCTTTTAAATATTCCAGGTAAGTTGTAATTGTTTTAGAATGCAATTGAGTATTATACAAATTAAATTTATCCTCGTTCAGCTGTTTCAAGTTGTTTCAATTTCATTTCTCATTTTAGACACTCCAATTATTCAAAAAATTTACTTCACTTCAATAATTGAAAACCATTACTGAACATAAATTTAAGAGTTTAATTTTCGGTTTCACTTCAAACCATTTTGAAATAAATATATGCATATATATATATGTGTGTGTGTGTGTGTGTGTGTCAAATCATACTTAAGAAATTCAGGTAAAAATCCAGTTTCCAAAACAAAAATGTAGCAAGGAAACTAAGTGGTTTTTCCACTTTGAGACTCGAAAACGAATGTTGATGATGATTGTAGTCATCATTGAAATTATTTACCAGTGACAAAAGAGGGGAGTACTGACTTGCTTCATTCAACATTCTTTTGGAAATAATTTTTACTTGAAAGTACCTTTAAATGATATTAGTATTACTTTTATTTTAT
This sequence comes from Allium cepa, assembly GCA_030765085.1. Lineage (NCBI taxonomy): Eukaryota > Viridiplantae > Streptophyta > Magnoliopsida > Asparagales > Amaryllidaceae > Allium > Allium cepa. Next base: position 379,296,832 of record CM060931.1, read on the forward strand.
TTTTTTCAAACTTTGAAAACCAAGTTTTGAAAAGCAGTGAAAATTAAGTTCTCAAATCCATAATTTAATTTTATCTCATTTGCAAATCAGATTTGTAACCATGTTTGTAAAATTTTATCTCCTTATAACATACAACAATAATTATATGTTAGGAATGTTAACAAGACAATAAATGATAATCTAGTGTTATCATTTCTAAAGACCAATTCATTTAATTGTCTAATTTCAAAAGGTTACACTTTATATAAAATATAATCATACTTAAAAAATAACAATACAATATAAAACAATTTTTATAGCCCTAACAGATATGCCCTCTCATAGTATTATTCAAGAATGGATTTTAGAACAAAGATAGAGATTCTAATTTAGAGGAACATAATCAAAGAGAATCCAAACTAAGAAGATAGGCTCGAAAGGAAGGATGACTCTGTAATTGATTCTACTCATTCTAGGGTATTTCTACCTTATTTCTAATGAGTTTTTACTCCATAAGCTAATTTTTTGCCTGAACCTGGCTCTGATACCAACTATTACAACCAAACTTTTTTAACCATTTAAATCGACAATAAAACCACACATATCGGACTTGAATTGCTCAAAATAAAAAAAATTTATTTATATTTGGCAAACCTTAGCATATACAATAAATAAATCAATCACAGAATCATAGATACGGAGTAATAAAAAAGTATGCAGTGGAATAGATAAATAGCAGTTCATGGAGCTACTATAAAAACAATAGAGTCCAAGACAAAAGACAGCCGAAGTCCAAATACATAGAAGTCTCTAATACATAAGCAAATAACAAGTCTGAACAGAAATAACCAAATGATTGAAATAATAAATTAACCAGAAGGCTGAGCAGATAAGATAGATCTCCAAGCCAAACTCCAAGCTCCAAAAGGTGGGTCTTAAATGGTGTAATACACAGGCTGACCCGAGCATAAAGAATAAACAAAACACTCGAGTTAGGATTAACAATCTAATGTAAGTAAATCAACTCAAGTGAAATGTCCAAATAAAATGCAATAACTTAAAGAATGTTTGGGATTTCCATCCTTTAAGGATCTGTGGAACTATTTGTAACGACCTAAAATTTTGATTATTTGAAATTGGAATATTTAATTAAGATTAAATATTTAAAAGTTAATTTTTAAGTTGAATTTCAAATATAACGATTTATTGGATAATTAAATTTTCGAATTTAATAATTAAATATTGGTTAAATTATTGAATCCTGAGTTTTAAGCTTGATAAAAATAATTTAAAGGCTTATTAAATTTATATTAATAAGAATGAAGATAACAAAAATTTTAAAATTAAATTTAAAAGTGATTTGTTCGATTTTAAAAATAGCTCGTATAAATTGACGAGTAAAAATAGCCTTCCGAGACACAGTCTTGGAATTTGACGAAGCCAGTTCCATTGTATCTGTAGCAGTATATTATTATCGTGTTTCAAATTTTCATAGCATTTGAAGTAATGATTTGGTCGTACGAGTTAGAAATGCACTGAATTTAATATCAAAAATTTAATATAATAATTGGGTCCAAAAAGCTATCTTCTCCATACAATCGAATTAGGATTTGAAAACTTTTCCATTGCACTCGGAATACGGGTATAACATTATAGATGCCTAATGGCCTGCCTCGATAGGGGTTCGATATTTTGAATTGCATAAATCGAGGTGATTTAAATTTAAATAAATATATATGTTTATTGATTTTGACCATGTTCACATCTGCTTGTTTTCTTTCACCTCAAATCACTGTACACAGCCCCTACACGCAAACATCTCATCACGTCCCTCCTTTTTTTTAAACACACAACCGAGCCAGTAAAATAATAAAAAAAATAAAACAAAGCTTCAACAATTAGTATCTCGATGATTCCTATCAAATTTGGATAATGCGACGATCGTTTTGGGTTGCTTGCTTTGTTGTCAGGAGAATGTTTTGGCTAGGGTTGGGTTTTTCATGGTGCACGTGTAGATTTGAGTGTCGATGTATAGGAGAATGCTGTCGTGGTGGTGGGATGCTGCGTTATTCGAAGTTTGGTGGAGTGCCGTGGTGTTTTGGGTGGTCACGACATTAGGAGGGGCAGTAGGTCGAATTCATGACGCGTTTTGAAGGGAGGCGCCGTACTCGAAGTGGGTAGTATGAGTAGGTGCGGTTTTCATGAGGAAGTCGATGGCGTAGTAGTATCAGTCGATGGTGGTAGGAAGGTAGCGTGTACATGCACGATGGCGCTGTGCATTTGGGTTTGACTAGAGCAGTTCACGATTTTTAGGGAAGTGTTGAGTGCTTGAAATTTGGGCTTGGGTTGAGGCTCGTCGAAAGGGGAGTGCAACAGATCAAATGACCGGTGTTCTAGTGGAGAAACGAGCGTGCAAAGGGGAGGAGAGGGGTTCGGTAATGGTGGGTTCATAAGTGAGATGCGGCATGTTGAATTTAGGGAAGATACTGTTGATGTTGGGCCGAACGTTTTTGCATGGGCCTTGGTATGGTTTCAAAAAGAAAATTTAATTAGCTTTGATTTGTTTTATTGAATTATCGTTGACTTAAAAAAATTATTATTCTCACATATGAGGTTGGATTGGGACGAGACTTTTTGCATTGCGACCATGGTGACGAGAGCTTCGAAATGAAACTCGTTTGGATAGATTTGGAGATAGTTAAAATTTGGGCAAAAATCAGTGCTTGTCTGGTTTTAGTTCCAAACCGGAACGTCTCAACGACAACTGAAAATCAATGTGAGTATATCTCACTCATTTGGATGATTTGCATTAATTTTAAATAGTTAAATTTAATTATTGATTAATTGGTTGAATTGATAAATCATTATTAACTGAATGCAATATTATATATAGTAGTAAAAATATATTAGTAGTTGGATTGATTGTTCCCACATATATTTAGCGTATGAGACACTATGCACCCCGCATATTAGCGGATGACCCAATATACCGCGATATCCCTCTCGAATTGGGATTGGTAATTTTATTTAGTATTAACATCTATGAATGTAGGGAAACAGGTTGGAGGGATCCAACTTGATTCCTCAAAAATGTTGAATTACTTTTTTTATATATAGTGATATATGATCTGTTGATTAATCTATGTTAGATTATGGTGTGATTTGAAGTTATTGGATGTTATGGTATTATTGGCCTAGATTTTGGTTTTTTAAAATACCATAATATATATATATGTGTGTGTGTGTGTGTGTGTGTGTGTGTGTATTGAATTTGAAAAGAAATTAAAAAGGAATTTTGGAAGTGAAGTATTTACATTGAAATTTGAATTTTAAGGAATTTTTTTGGATAAAATAAATGGTTAACTTGTACTTGAATATTCCTTGATATTAAAATAGAGATTTTTGAATAATGCAAATAAAAGGATGTTAAATAATAGAACTTAAGCGATATTTGTTTGAGTGAAAAAAGGATTTTTTAAAAACGAGATTTTAAATAGTTGGGAGATAAAAAAGGTATTTGGATAAAAAGTATAAAAATTGATTATACTAGATCTCAAAATAAGATTTCCTAAACTACGAAGTAGGAGTAAAATTTAGATTTGGTTGGTTGGAGTACTATTTTGGGTTGGTTAAGAAACTGATTTATAAATAGAATTTAATTTAGAAATCAATTTTTATAATGGATTTAAGTGATGTGAAGCCGTTATAAACTGGAATTGAAATAAGTGAGATTTGGAAAGGGTGTTTATAAATAAAGTGAAATGGTTATCGGTTAATAAATTGAAGTTATAAATTCACGGAGAGAATTTATATTGAGATGAGTAATCGGCTTAAAAACAAATGATAGATTTATTTTTAGAAATGTGAAAAAGGGATTTACCAAATTGGGGCGTAAATTAGTTGGTGATAAATCGAGAGAGATTTATAAATATTAGATATGTTACATTGAAATTGAAAAATATATTTTAACGAGAAATTAAGTTTGTTTTAAAAAGAGGATTTTAAATTATTAAACTAGGTAATTTAAAAGTGTCTGAAAATATTTCAGAAAGTTAGTTAGTTAAATATTTTAAAATTGTCAAAATGGATTATAAATTTATAAATAAGTCTTCTAAATCAATTAGAATTTTATTAATAAATCAAGATTAATTATTGTTCCAAAATTATGTAATTATTTTAAATCTTTTAAAGTATATTTAATTATTAATTAAGTTATCCATAATGAGTTGATATTAACTAAATTATTATTTAAGAATTTTTCGGTATTACTATTTTTAAAGATAAATTATTCAATATTAATATAGTTTTATATATTAACTTTTATTCAAGAGTTTTGCCAAAACTAAACTTGGAAAATTAGTATAGAAACTTTATAAACATTATTTTGAGATAATTATTAAACAAAGTTTGCGGAAAGTGATTTTATACTTTCATTGTGAAATTGGAGGCAGAGATTGCCTACAGTTAGGTTTTGAATTTCTCTGGGATAGAGATGTAACCATTGAGTCGCGAATCCATAGTGGATACTATGTGGTTGTAAAGACCCGTAACTTTCGATAATTTAAAAATAGTTAATTTAATAAAGTTGTTATTTGATATTGGAAAAAAAATTGTTATGTAATAATAAGAATATAACTGGAATAAAATGAAATAGTATTAATTTGAGGTAATAGATAATTGCTTTAATGTAATTTAAATTAATTAAAAGAATTAAAGAGTTATAGTTGATATAGATTGTTAATAAATTATAGTAATGTATATATTGGTTGATAAATGGATTTAAAGTGTAATCGACAATTTAAATATTGATTAATTTATGAAATAATGCGTAATATATTGAAATTGAATAAGATTAGTGTAGTGTGAGTTGTTATAACATTTTTTGTAAATAATAAACTAACCAATGTTACTTAATGTAGAAGCGGTGACGATTGTTGTTTATTACCAATATAGGTAATCAATTGTAACTAAATGAAATTTAATGTTATGAAAATGAGTTAAGACGATAACGATAAAAGGTGGATCCAATAAAATGCATAGAATGTTAATTTTATTCATGAAGCAATAATTGAATTAATAAAGGAGTAAACCAAAGACAAATTATAAAATTGACCAAAATTCAATACAATGGAAATATACCAGTAAATACAATTAAAAGATGGAAATTGTAGCATATTAATGTAATAAGATATAAACAATGTTAAATATGTCCGTAGAGTAATAATTGTTAGAATAAAAGACTGAAATCAAAATGATATAATTTATTGGAAGTTAATTTTAATTAATTGGATTAATTGCAGTTGAAACTGAACTTGGAAATAATTAACACTGAAATTTTAGGTAAACTTGTTTTAAGTTATTATAAATATCCAAGTAATCAAAAAAAAAGAAATTTTTTAGTTTATAAATATTGAAAAAAGTGATTAATTAATTTAATATTAATTTATTTAAATAACATAAAAATAGCCATTTTGGCCACTATCTCGGATTTCGACGAAACTAGTTTCATCGGTTCACAACGATAAATTATTGTAATGTTTCAAGTTTCGTAGCGATCGGACTTGTCGTTTGATCATATGGACATGAAACGCATATAAGTCGATCAAATTGAAATCAATTCGAAATAAGCTAATTTTCCAGCCAACTTCTTTATACGATGGATTAAAATTTGAAATATGTTCTGTTGATTTTAACACTATCAAAAACATCTATTTTGATTTATGAGATGACTTATTTTCGTTTTGGGAATGAAACGGGATTTTCGGGTCGTTTATCGTTCAAATTTCAAATCGATCTATCCCATTCTTTCCTATTTCTGATCTACCTATAAATAGCATGTTGTAAACCCTGGCTATTTCTTATCCCTTTTTTTGTACGTACAATTCTTTTTACTTCTCTCTTTCCAATGGCAGACAAAACCAAACCAGTTCCAAATTCAATTGCAAATCAAAATCAAATCGAAAATTTTAAGCTCCTTAAAATATATCGAGTTATATATCATTTTAAAGCTCTCGACGAGCTCAAGTCAAATTTGTAGTTTGTTTTCCAATTTAGGTTTCTATATGGCCAAAAATTAGCTAATTCATCTCAGCCATTCAAATTAGTGGTTGATGATCGTCGATCGATCGACGATTCAATGGTACAGTATTATGGAGAGTGTCAAGGAGAGGCCATTAGTGGTGTTCACTTGGTTGTTTCTGGCTGGATCGAGGTGAACAATTAGGTTAGGGCTTTGAACTAACGATGGCGGCTATGCAAAATTCATGGCCGCAGTCGAGATTTCAATACTTGGGCATGGTCGAAGGGGAAGGGTGAGGCGATGGCGGCACGACGATAGGGCCGTGATCGTGGCTAGGCGGTGCGATGTGAGGTAGAAAGGCGGCAGCTGGGTAGGGTTTTACGAATGAGGCCAGTTGTTTCGTTGGTAGGAGAGAGAAAGTGAAATGCTGACGTGTGCAGGTTGTTTTATTTCTTTTTTTCTATTTAAGTTTAAGTCATGTAACTTTAATTGAGTATAATTTTTACATACGAGATCAGATTCACACGCGGTTTTCTCCACTGGGATCATATCGAAATTTCGGACATTTTGATGCTAGTTTGGACAAATTCAAAGATGTTTAAATTTGGGCTCTATTTTGAATTTCAAATCGATTAGAAACCAAAGATGAATGTTTTAACCCACTCATAATTACTAAATTATCTTATGTGAGTTTAATTAAACTTATGATTTGATTAGAAATTAATTGGTCGATGATTGGTATGTTTAAATCGTCATTCTAGTTAAATTTGACTTTAATTTCATTTAATCATTTACTTTAATGTCGAATTTAAATTGTCAATTTAATGCCCGCTAATGATAACCAATTATTTATTTATGTTTATTGGTGGATTTGGATGATGATTGTGATGTATGTTTGATTGTTGATATTGGATGACTAGATGTTTTATTTTATATTGTTATAATATTGCAAGTCTCCTATGGGTTGAAATGATACATACGCGAATGATCTATAGATTAGAGAAAAATCATTATAGGTCGAATTGATAGATTCGAGCAATTTTATTGATTATATTTAATTCGAGATTGCGGTTTGAAATGATATATAACGTAAAATGTTGAATTGCGAATTGAAAATTATATAAGGACAATGGATAGGTTAAATTAAATTATTTTTTAATTCTTTAAATTTTGAATTTAGTTAACTGGCATTTTTGAGTAGAAATTTATTAATATAAACTGAATTATGTTCGGTAATCCAAGCGTTGATGCTGAAATTGGAATTGAATTAATCAATTGTCCAAAGGATTTAAATTGGAATTTCAAAGTTGAAATGTCAAATATTGATGAATTCATCAGAATTGAATTATTGTAAATCTTTGAATATAACTTTGAAATATATTTTAAACTCATTTAAACTATTTTAATTAAATTAACTATTTTAATTAATTTAAAATTATTTAATTTGTTTTAATCGATTATAACCTACTTAATATAAATTAATCTATTTTACCTATTTTAAACTACTTGAATTTAATTAATCTAGATTAATCTATTTAATATAATTTAAACCTGTTTAATCTATTTCGAATCTATTAAATCGATTTAAAATCTATTTAATATCATTTAATCTATTTTAAATCTACATAGATCATTTTAAAAATCTAACAGAATCAAATTTAAATATAATTTTACTATTCAAACTATTTTATATCTATTTAAACTATTTTTACCATTTGAACTATTTTAAATCTATTTATTCTATTTTAAAACTATATAAACTATTTATAATTACCTAAACTATTTTCTAAAATTTCAGACTGTGTAAAGTCGAAGTATTTATATCTAAATCCTTGATGATGATACAATCTAAGTTGGAATTTGGAATTGATACCTTTTTGTGAAATAACATATTTGAGTCAATAAGATGTTTTTGAAATGAAGAATTAATTAACCGAACTTATCGATAATTTCAAAGTGTATGTGAATTTCAAAAGTGTAAATGATTTGAAAGTGAATATGATTTGGAAGTAAACATGATTTTGAAAGTGAATGTAGGTTGAAATGAATATGATTTCGAAAGAGGTATAATTTGAAATTGAATATGATATTTTGATATAAATTGTGAATTGACTTTTTAAAACATAAAAGAACTATCTGGTGTGAAATAAGCATTTGGTTGTTAAAGAGACCAGGATCGGATATTGTTATACTCTCTGCCAATACTGAAAACCACTTTAACAACTATGTACGTGGTGGAGATTCTAGAAATGACGTAAGATGGTTTGTGGAACAATTTATGTATGAGGTATCTATGCGACCCTTACTATCGTGAGTCAGCTTAGATGTGACTAAAACAGGAGATATACCTGGGCCAAATGAGGTCACTCCTCCGATCGGACATGCTTTTTCGATACCATATTATGACTTTGTGATGATTTGGTGGCCACCCTTTGATTTTGATTATAGTAGTGTGTTCCGAAGTGGGCGGTAGTAAGTTTTATGCGTTACCACTAGCCCGGTTCTACCATTGGTAAATCTACCCTGGCATTGCCTCGAGTGCCGTGTTCAAATGCAGTAGAGCGTCTTCTATGAGTTTGGTTTGTACCATACCTATGGAGTGTCCTTTGATAGCCCTCCAGTTTACAGAGGAATTTACGGTACCGTATAGACTATGAGATGTATAAAATGTGTTAAGTGTGATATGGGTAACGCCTTAACGCCATTTTAATATTTTACTTCACTGTAGACACTGTTATAATAGTGTATTGTATTATGTACATAGATAGCTTAAAGGATCCTTAGGAGATGTGAATCTCGAACATCTCTTAAGTTATTGCACTCACGTTGTCATTGGATGGGAGATGCCAAACCCCGTAAACATTTCCGACGTCGTCACACTTATATTTATTTACTGTTGATTTAACGTACAAGATCTTTTAGTTCTGGCTCAAGTATTTTATCTTTTCAATTCGCTCGGGTTAGTCTGAGCTTTTCAGTTTATCGAAGACTCCTTTATGGAGGACGAAGATGAAGATGTATTACTATTATTATTATATGTATTCCACTGCATCATGTTGTTCCGCTGTATTTATTTACTTATTCCTGTTTTATGTAATCTGATTTTTATGTTGTAAAAGAATAATCAAATGTATTTATAAAACAACTTCATGAACTGTTATTTGATTAGTATATTTTGTCATTCTGCTGCGAGATTGGATATTTATTTTAGTTCTTTCTCTTTTTCTTATTTACCCCATAACAATCTGCCATTTGAATGGTTTGAGTATGACATGTGTGCCTTCTTAAAACATCAAAAAAGGCAAGTCATTACAGTTGGTATTAGAGCTTTAGTTTAGCGATAACTTTAGCTTTATGGGGTCTGATGCACTCGAAATAGGATAGTAATACTCTAGAATGAGTCGTTGAATGAATATATATAAGAGAACGTATATGTTAGTGTTATAAAATGTTTTTATATTGTGTTAGTTTGTTTTTTTGTATTTATTAATTTCGGTTGGTAGACGAGACGCGGTGGCATCGTTAGGAATTTCTAAAAACTTAATAGGGCAGACCAACGCAATATTTGTTTTGAAATATAGGTAAATGAAACAATTTTGCCTAGTATATATTTTGTATATAAAATAATAGATTTTATAAATGATGTAGATGGATGTAATATGTTGTTTGATAGGTAGACAAGTTTTATAAATATTGATTGAAAAATAGGATTTACAAATAAAGTATATATAAATTGGAAGTTTAGAACTGAACTTTTGGGATTTTGAAATCTCCTTCAAAAAGGTTTTGGAATATAATATTAGTAGTATTTGAAAATATTTTTTGATAGGAATATTTCAAAATGATTTGAAACAAAGTTTTAAAGGGAACTTTTAAAGGAAATAAGTTTTATACTCACCTCTCTTTCGCTAGAAAATAATTTCGGTGATGTGTGCACGCATCATCAATGTTCATTTTCGAGTTTCAAAGTGGGTAGACGGTTGTCTTAGTTTTACTACACCTTGTTCGATAAAATAATCTTAGTTTTGAATTCCTAAATATGATTTGATCTATAAATGATGAATATATATATTCTATTTTAAAATGAATTGGAAATATAACACGGAGTTAATTCTTAAACCTTCTGATATTTAGTACTTTCGGTTAATGTAATAAAATGAAATCCTAACTATTGGAAGTTTGGAAGCAGCTAAGATATGAAATAAGAATTTAGATGTTAAGAGATTAATGAAATATAAAGAAATTGAATGTTATCATTTACAAATTAAGAAATGGAAATAAGAAAATGTAACTATTGAACATTTGGTTAATAAAAATAAAAATAAAAATGATAACTTGTGTGACTTTCTATTGTATTCTGAAAAGATATATATATATATATATATATATATATATATATATATATATAACTTACCAAAATGTAAAAAGTTGTAAAGTTGAATAGGATATGTAATAGAATATTGTGTAAGTAACTTTAGTAAATGAAAGTGTTCAATGGAATTATTTTTACAAATAAAAATTCTGATATTATAAATTGTTATAAACTTAGGATTAGTAGTTGAAAATTTTCTTATCAAATGTAATAGAAAAGTGAATAATGTAAGAAAAATGATTACAAGTGTAAGTTAACATTTAAGCTATATGTCATTAGATTGAATAGTAAAGGTGAGTACTATAAGTGAATAATTATAAGCTTAAGTTAATGTTGAAGCCACTTATAATTAAAGTGAGTACTATATTAATTAAATGATTATAACTTCAGAAAACATTGAAATGATAAAAAAATGGATTTAATATTCAACAATGCTATATATGGAAGGATGAATGTGAAAAAGAAATAATCTATTAATGGTGAATTGAATTGTAAAGAAACTTACCTAATAATGTATGATCCAATAGTTGAAATAAAAATATCTTATCTAAATAATGAATGTAAGATAATAAAATAAAAGAAAATGTTATTGTATGAATAAAGGAGAAATGGACTTTTGTAAGTTATAATGAATGTAAATTAAAAGAAAATAAACATTATATGAATAAGAAAAGAAAACTAAATGATGAAAAAAGGGGAAAATAAAACTAAATTGTAAATGTGAAGTAAATTGAAATAAAATGCATAAAATACTTCAATAATGAATTCACTTATGATCCAAATAATTGAAATTGATATAACTTATGTGACTAAAAAATGTAAATTAATGAAATGAGCCTTACATGAACGAATGAAAATAACGTTTTTTTGTAAATAATGAACGTGAATTAAAGAAAATCATTATATGAAAAAATAAACAATAAATGATATGAAAAGATAAATACAGTAAACTTAAAAATGCGTTGAATTCTTTGTTTATTTGGCTTATGGATTGGTTGGGAAAGGATATTTCATAGTTTATTATCAATTTATACGATTAGAGGTTTCTAAACCCAAAAAAACCATTTGTTCTTAGTTGCTATAGATGGATAATTGCTCTCTTTGTTGAAATGATGTTTGTATTATTTGTTTGTAAATGATTGTTATTATGTTTCGTTGTTTTGCTGTTATTAGTCAAAACAACTTAAATATTTCTTCTTTATATAATTATTAACTCTTTTAGATTATATAAGTGAAATACAGGTTATGAAAGCAATTGCTGCTGCTTTTAGTTTCATACAATAAGCGTTCTTTGCCCAATAAATAGTGTAACAACCCGCATATTTATCGATTTTTTTTATTTAAATATTTTATTTAAATATTTTATCGTTGGTCGATTTTTAGTCCGAAAAGCTACTTTTTGCATACGGTCGAATTGGGACTCGAGACCACCCCCATTGAGTTCAAAATGACGTTTGTGACCTTTTTGAGTATAAGCTTCGATATGTTTGGAGAAAGTTGATTTTTGCTACTTTTCACTTAGGGCTTTGGTTTGGGCTGAGCCAATTAACCACTTATGTATTCAGTTCCAACCCCTCTCCTCTTCATTCACTTCATTTCTAATTCCTAACTCTTCTAGCTTTTACAACAATGGAGGTGGAGAGTGGAAATTAAAACTCCAAGCCCTAGCTTCCTTTGCAAATCCATCTCCTAGCTCCAAAGTTCAAGAGAACCCATTGGTAAGCTTCCTCTTCATCTTCTCCAACTCATTCCCTCTTTGATTTCAGAAATTTCCTAAACCTAATTTAGGAAATGTTTCTCCTTTAAGCTTAGATTCAAGCTTGTTGAGTTGGAATTGAAGAGTGCTTGTTCTTGCCATTGCTTCATAGCATCTTCTTCATTCGTTTGGGTTCAAAGGTGAGATTTTTAATCTAACATCTAAGTCTATGAATTATCTTCGAATGTTAGGTATGAATTCCTAACACTTATTCGTGTGCATTTGCTTTTGGATTGGATTGAATTGTTGTATATTCCAATTTTTAGTGTTTTGAGTTCAATTCGTTAAAAATCCTAACTTTGATGTTTGAACATGTTTTTGGTGATGCATCGAGGAGTATATAGGGCCGGGTAGTCGATTGGCATAATCCCTTAGCGCCGTTGCTCGAGAAGATGCAATTTGGTCAAGATTGAACCTCATTTGTTATAGGCAGGGAAGAGGCTGGAAACAGGTTCGGCCGACCGACCCCTCTGGTTCGGTCGACCGACCTGCTTCCAAGTGCATAAGCACTTTCTGTTTTAAGGTTCGGCCGACCGAGTACAGGGGTCGGTCGACCGACCTGCTGTCCCGAGAGGTTTCCAACCTTTGGTTCGGTCGACCGACTCAGGGAGTCCGGTCGACCGACCTGATGATTTTTTCCAGATTAGCCTATTTTGCTAATCCGTTTGAATATCCAACTTTAATCGATTCGTGTCGTCTCCCTTTTGTTGTTGTCATTTATTATCGACTTTGATGACCTTTTCTTTGGGAATTTTAGATATATCCACTTTGATGGATTTTATATCGATTTCATTGGATTTTATTCACGTTTTCGAACGTGAATCTTAGTGATTGATTGTTCCTACAATCTTCTTTGTGATTTGTCACTTTAAAATATAAAGGTTTTCTATACTAGTAGTAAATATCAAAACTCTTTCTTCAAATGATTTCAACACTATTTTATTACAAAGCTCGTTTTCTCAAACCGATTTCCAATCTATTAGTATATACAAACCTTTACCTTACTCGTATGAGAAATCTAATTAAACGACTTAGTAAAACAAGTGGTATGAAACGCTTGCGTTTACTTCGTCGTTTAATTCTTGGACTTGTTCGATTGAATCTCTTGTGACAATTTTCTAGTGGAGACCTACAATTTGTTCGTAAATATTTAAGTTAAGCTAGTGGTTATGGGACATGAAGCTAAGCTCGTATATTTACTAGCTTATTGTAATCGACACTTCTCTTTGATCATGACGATCATTTTAGGTTTTAGACTAGCTTTGTGCTATGTCTTTGTGATTTGGTTCATCGGACGTCCCGCTGTACGACGTCGTTGTTCCCTTTGATTGTGATTTGGTTCATCGGATGTCCCGCTGTACGACGTCGTTGATCCTTTTTCTTGTGATTTTTGGATTTCGTGTGTTGAATTCTGGAATTTATGTTTCATCAACTTTTACTATGGGCATTGATATATATATATATGTCATATATTGTGGCTTGGTGAATGAAATTAGGAGTATGACATTTCTTTTTATCTTGGGTAGATCTTTGTGATATTGATTAATCTCTTGTTGATTTTTCAATTACTTCTATATCACAGCTTGCATTGTGATTATTATATGTTTATGTCATATCTCTTATTATATATCACTTCATCTGATATTTATAGCTAGACTGATCCGTTTATTATTTTCTTCTTAAATAATACTCGGGTCAGACTGAGATATTACAGGTGCTTCTGCTTGACTCCTTATCGGACTTTCATCTGATCTTTTGGCTAACAACTTAAGTTTAGTAGTTTTTGTTGTATACATTTGATATGCAGACTCTATGATGTATACTTATTCTTTTGTCTTGCACTTGTATCTATTCTTTTTGGATATTGTGGATCTTGTTTGACCACTACTCTGATGTACACTTTCATGTGTTATATTCATATCTTCTTCCGCTTTTGTGATATGAATTATCTGTGACTCATTTGTATTATGCTTACTTCTATATTTGTTTCCGAAGATATTATTGCCACTATGTAGTAGCTTTGAGTTTGTGTCGGCATGTCGGATTTCCACTTGATAAGAATTGCATGTTATACTATCTGACATATCGATGCTCGCACAAAGCAATTACACGGATGGTCGCTCCTCAACAGCCTTATTCTCCGTGCTAGTCGACAACATTACTCCGTAGTGTTCTTGGCTAGCGTGGGTATAGAGGTGGGGCGTCATAGCTTGGTATCGGAGCCAAACTTCGGAACAATATAGAATAATTTAGCAAGGATCATGTCCTAAGTCTTTCTTAGGAGTTGTGCTTTAGGATTTTATTCGGGTCTTCGTACCGTTCTATCCTATTTTCTTTATGATCCTTGTTTTATCTATCAAGAATTGCTTGATATTTATCTTGAGAATAACTTTTTCTTCTTCTTTATTTCTTTCTTAAAGAAGATAAATGGTTAGACCAGGCCGTCCCAGCACCGGTCAATCTAGTGCTACTCCCCTAGATGGAGTATTCATGTCTGCTCAACAACTTTTGGACCTTGTAAAGAATCAAGAGTTTATCTATGCTTTGAGTAAGAACCCCGAAATGGTTCTACCTTTGAAACTTGAAGTTTCTTTCAGTCAGCTTGTGGATGTTACTCTTCTTCATGGAGAGGTTGGTAAAGGAAGTGTTTGTGATATTGGTACTTCCAAGAAGAGGCATATTAAGTTCAAGAGCCTTAATCCCAATAAGAGAGTGAAGCAAACTACTTTTGTAGCAAAGACTCCAATCCCTAATCGTGGAGGATGCTACAATTGTAATTCTATGGAACACTATGCGAATATGTGTCCAAAACCCCATTCTTGTCGCTATTGCAAGAAACCGGGTCATCTTTTATATGCGTGTCCCAAACTTTTGAACAAGGACATGAGAAAGCTAAATATTGTGCAAGCCCCTAGCAACTCTTCTCGTGGTCAAGGTATTTCTCATTTAATCCTTGATTACATTTATTTTGTGATCTTCTTATTCAAGTTCTTTTTGATATGGGTTCCGTCTCACTATTTTATATCAGAAGAATTTGTCGATTCTTTTTCTTTGAATATTTTGGGCTTGATGACTTCTTTGAGGATTGCAAATCCGGATGGTAGATCTGCAACCCTTAATTCGCTTTTATTTGATGTCGAAATTATTTTATGTGATTTATCTTTCCGAGCCGGTATTTTTACTTAGGCTTCGGAATTCACTTTTGTAAGGATTGGCTTAATCGTTGTGAAGCCCATATCCTATTTTCTCGTGTGGACTTTTCCTCTTCGACATTTTCAATCTGTTAAGCAGATTTCTATTTTTCCTTTATGATTTTGATTCCGACTTGATGGCATCATTTTATTCCTTTAGCCCACTTATAAGGAAAGTGTTATTTCTCTCATTCATGTAGTTAGAGAAATTTTCCGGAATCTTTGAGCTTGTCTTAGGATTATCACCTAAGTAATCTTTTGGGTGGTGCTAAGGTCTTTTCAGTTTGACCTTACCACCGGTTTTCAATTGCTACGAGTTGCGGAAGTTAGCATTCCACTTACCGCATTCCGCACTTGTTATGATTCCTATGAATGAATTATTATGTCATTCAGTTTGTCCAGCTTATTTCATCCATTTTATAAATCGAATATTCTATGAATGTTTCGATGAGACCATTCTTTTATTTATTGATATTTGGATGAAAACAGCAATTTAAAATTTTGCAAAATCTTTTTCATAAGATTTATTTAGAAGTATAACTGGATTTTTGTTCTTGAAACGAACAAAGAAAATTCTTAAAACTTTTTAAGTGGTTTATTTATCCTATAAAAGATGATGTTGTGATTGTATTGCCCGTTGAGTGCTTTAAGAATTTTGGTCGATGCGCTTGATCAACGTTATCGATAGGAATTTCCTAAACGCTTTGATGAGACAATCAGACACAGTATATTAACTTGAAAAATGTAAAATTTTTGTAGAAAGATTATTACATAAAAATAAAAATGTAATTTTGAAAGTTTTAACTTTTCAGGAAAGCAGATTATCTAAAAGAAATTCTTTCTTTTCGATACTCTTATTCTTGTGATTCCTGAAGGGGAACCAAGACTTTGCTATTTGTACCAATACTAGTCATATTGGTTTGTATGCCGTTCTCTTGCAAAGGAGAACGTGCTATCACTTGTGCTTTTAAATCATTATAGCCTATCAAGACTAGATATACCACTCATGATCTAGTGCTCGCGGTTATTGTTTCTACTTTTAGAGTTTTGCATCATCATTTTTAGGGGAGGAATTTGTTCTCCATCTCGATCATAAATCCTTGGAATATTTATTTTCTTATAAGGAACTTCATGTCGACTCGAGTTCCTAGATTCCTATGATCTTGATATTCTTTTTATTCCCGAAGGGGAAATCGTGTTGCCAATGCGTTTAGTTGTAAGCAACAAGGGGTTGTTTCTTTGTTGATGACCGAATGAAATTATCTTTTTATCAAGTTCATTGGGCGTTTTGATGTACTTCGTTTTATTGAGTTTCATCTCATTTCTTTTATGAACTTGCGTCCAATGTTCTTTTATTGTGTTCGGTTCATTGGACGTACTGTTTTTGTACTACGTCGGTGTTCCGAAATCATTCGGGCTTTGATTCATCGGATGTACCGTTTGTACTACATCGATGTCTTTGCTTTTGATTCATCGGATGTACCGTTTGTACTACATCGATGTCTTTGCTTTTGATTCATTGAGCTTCGTCTCATTTCTTTGTGGGCTGGCATCCCATGTACTTTTACTATGCTTTTGATTCATTGGATGTACCGTTTGTACTACATCAATGACTTTGCTTTTGATTCATTGGATGTACCGTTTGTACTACATCATTGTCTTTGCTTTTGGATTCATTGGATGTACCGCTGTACTACATCAATGTCTTCGCTTTTTGATTCATTGGATGTACCGCTGTACTACATCAATGTCTTCGCTTTTTGATTCATTGGATGTACCGTTGTACTACATCAATGTCTTTGCTTTTGATTCATTGGGTATACCGTTTGTACTACATCAATGTTTTTGCTATTTGATTCATTGGATGTACCGTATGTACTACATCAATGTCTTTGCTTTGGTTCATTGGGCGTACCGTTTTTGTACTACGCAGATGTCCCAAATTATTTGAGTTTCTAGTTTCTCGGGCGTACCGTTTTTGCACTACGCCGTTGCACTGGCTCAATTTTCTGCTATTCTTGACGTTCCCCACGTCTTTTGTCTACGAAAATGCCTTAGGGATTCCGGTTTTCATTCTTGAGCCCAGTGTTATTGAGGGGATTGAAGTTTCACCAAATTTGACCTTTGAGCAACATTCTATTCGCATCATTGCTTCGGAGGTTGAGCGCCTTCGATATAAAGATATTCTTTTTGATAGATGTTCAATGGTTCTCAAATCCTAAGGATTTCTCTTGTGAAATCTTGAGAATCCATCGAACGAAAACTTTCGGATTTATTCCTTCGTGCTCTTTATAGTGAACTTCTTGATTCAAATTTTCTTTTGTGTTAATATGCTTCTATGGTTGTTACTTCTTATATTTCCTTCTTAATTATTGCGAGGACGCAATTTCTTTAAGGAGGAGAGTCTGTAACAATCCGCACATTTATCGATTTTTTTTATTTAAATATTTTATCGTCAGTCGATTTTTAGTCCGAAAAGCTACTTTTTGCATACGGTCGAATTGGGACTCGAGACCACCCCCATTGAGTTCAAAATGACGTTTGCGACCTTTTTGAGTATAAGCTTCGATATGTTTGGAGAAAGTTGATTTTTGCTACTTTTCACTTAGGGCTTTGGTTTGGGCTGAGCCAATTAACCACTTATGTATTCAGTTCCAACCCCTCTCCTCTTCATTCACTTCATTTCTAATTCCTAACTCTTCAAGCTTTTACAACAATGGAGGTGGAGAGTGGAAATTAAAACTCCAAGCCCTAGCTTCCTTTGCAAATCCATCTCCTAGCTCCAAAGTTCAAGAGAACCCATTGGTAAGCTTCCCCTTCATCTTCTCCAACTCATTCCCTCTTTGATTTCAGAAATTTCCTAAACCTAATTTAGGAAATGTTTCTCCTTTAAGCTTAGATTCAAGCTTGTTGAGTTGGAATTGAAGAGTGCTTGTTCTTGCCATTGCTTCATAGCATCTTCTTCATTCGTTTGGGTTCAAAGGTGAGATTTTTAATCTCACATCTAAGTCTATGAATTATCTTCGAATGTTAGGTATGAATTCCTAACACTTATTCGTGTGCATTATCTTTTGGATTGGATTGAATTGGTGTATATTCCAATTTTTGGTGTTTTGAGTTCAATTCGTTAAAAATCCTAACTTTGATGTTTGAACATGTTTTTGGTGATGCATCGAGGAGCATATAGGGCCGGGTAGTCGATTGGCATAATCCCTTAGCGCCGTTGCTCGAGAAAATGCAATTTGGTCAAGATTGAACCTCATTTGTTATTGGCAGGGAAGAGGCAGGAAACAGGTTCGGCCGACCGACCCCTCTGGTCCGGTCGACCGACCTGCTTCCAAGTGCATAAGCACTTTCTGTTTTAAGGTTCGGCCGACCGAGTACAGGGGTCGGTCGACCGACCTGCTGTCCCGAGAGGTTTCCAACCTTTGGTTCGGTCGACCGACTCAGGGAGTCCGGCCGACCGACCTGATGATTTTTGCCAGATTAGCCTATTTTGCTAATCCGTTTGAATATCCAACTTTAATCGATTCGTGTCGTCTCCCTTTTGTTGTTGTCATTTATTATCGACTTTGATGACCTTTTCTTTGGGAATTTTAGATATATCCACTTTGATGGATTTTATATCGATTTCATTGGATTTTATTCATGTTTTCGAATGTGAATCTTAGTGATTGATTGTTCCTACAATCTTCTTTGTGATTTGTCACTTTAAAATATAAAGGTTTTCTATACTAGTAGTAAATATCAAAACTCTTTCTTCAAATGATTTCAACACTATTTTATTACAAAGCTCGTTTTCTCAAACCGATTTCCAATCTATTAGTATATACAAACCTTTACCTCACTCGTATGAGAAATCTAATTAAACGACTTAGTAAAACAAGTGGTATGAAACGCTTGCGTTTACTTCGTCGGTTAATTCTTGGACTTGTTCGATTGAATCTCTTGTGATAATTTTCTAGTGGAGACCTACAATATGTTCGTAAATATTTAAGTTAAGCTAGTGGTTATGGGACATGAAGCTAAGCTCTTATATTTACTAGCTTATTGTAATCGACACTTCTCTTTGATCATGACGATCATTTTAGGTTTTAGACTAGCTTTGTGCTATGTCTTTGTGATTTGGTTCATCGGACGTCCCGCTGTACGACGTCGTTGTTCCCTTTGATTGTGATTTGGTTCATCGGATGTCCCGCTGTACGACGTCGTTGATCCTTTTTCTTTTGATTTCTAGATTTCGTGTGTTGAATTCTGGAATTTATGTTTCACCAACTTTTACGATGGGCATTGATATATATATGGCATATATTGTGGCTTGGTGAATGAAATTAGGAGTATGACATTTCTTTTTATCTTGGGTAGATCTTTGTGATATTGATTAATCTCTTGTTGATTTTTCAATTACTTCTATATCACAGCTTGCATTGTGATTATTATATGTTTATGTCATATCTCTTATTATATATCACTTCATCTGATATTTATATCTAGACTGATCCGTTTATTATTTTCTTCTTAAATAATACTCGGGTCAGACTGAGATATTACAGGTGCTTCTGCTTGACTCCTTATCGGACTTTCATCTGATCTTTTGGCTAGCAACTTAAGTTTAGTAGTTTTTGTCGTATACATTTGAGATGCAGACTCTATGATGTATACTTATTCTTTTGTCTTGCACTTGTATCTATTCTTTTTGGATATTGTGGATCTTGTTTGACCACTACTCTGATGTACACTTTCATGTGTTATATTCATATCTTCTTCCGCCTTTGTGATATGAATTATCTGTGACTGATTTGTGTTATGCTTACTTCTATATTTGTTTCCGAAGATATTATTGCCACTGTGTAGTAGCTTTGAGTTTGTGTCGGCATGTTGGATTTCCACTTGAAAAGAATTGCATGTTATACTATCTGACATATCGATGCTCGCACAAAGCAATTACACGGATGGTCGCTCCTCAACAGCCTTATTCTCCGTGCTAGTCGACAGCATTACTCCGTAGTGTTCTTGGCTAGCGTGGGTATAGAGGTGGGGCGTCACAAATAGGTACATTATCGGATTACGGTTTTATATCGATATTATATTGTTTTCCAATGGTTTGGGATATTGTATTTTGGAAATATGTGATATATTTTTTTATTACATATATTAATATTTCTCCCGGTACTCTCCGTATATATGAGGCTCTACGAAAAGTTTCCGTAAATTTTTGGACTTCGAATATTTAGGAAATGTTTTCCAAACTTTTATTAACTTGAATACAAAGGATTTAATTGTTATAAATTGATATATTTTATTTAAATTGTTTAATTATGTAAACTAATTGTTTATAAATTTAATATTTCGAATAAGATATATTTTTTATTTAATATCTTATTTTTCCTTCTTATCCCTTTCCGAGGACGAAAAGTTTTGAATGGGGGAGAGTGTATCTGTAACTTTCGATAATTTAAAAATAGTTAATTTAATAAAGTTTTGTGATTTAATGTTGGAAAAAATAAAAATTTGTGATGTAATAATAAGAATATAACTGGAATAAAATAAAATAGTATTAACTTAAGGTAACTGATAATTGCTTTAATGTAATTCCAATTAATTAAAAGAATTAAAGAGTTATAATCGATATTGATTATCAATAAATTATAATAATGTATGTATTAATTGATTAATGGATTTAAAGAGTAACTAACAATTTAAATGTTGATTAATTTATGAAATAATGTGTAATAAATTGAAATTGAATAAGATTAATGTAGTGTGAGTTGTTATAAAATTTGTTTGTAAATAATAAGTTTACAAATGTTATTTAATGTTGAAGTGGTGATAATTGTCGTTTGTTACCAATATAGTTAATCAACTGCAATTAAATAAAATTTAATGTTATGAAAAATGAGTTAAGGTGATAACGTTAAAATGTAAATGCAATAAAATGTATAGAATGTTAATTTTATTCACAAGGCAATAACTGAATTAATAAAGGAGTAAACCAAAGACAAATTAATTTATTGAGATTTTAAATTACAATAAAATCGACAAAAGTTCAATACAATGAAAATATAGTAGTTAATACAAATAAAAGATAGAAATTGTAGCATATTGATGTAACAAGATATAAACTGTGTTAAATATGTCTGTAGAGTAATAATTGTTAAAATAAAAGACTGAAATCTAAATGATACAATTTATTGGAAGTTAATTTTAATTAATTGGATTAGTTGAAGTTGAAACTGAACTCTGTATTTTGAAAAATAATTAACAATGAAATTTTAGCTAAACTTGTTTTAAGTTATTATAAATGTCTAAGTAATCAAAAATGATGAAATTTGTTAGTTTATAAATATTGAACAAAGGTGATTAATTAATTTAATATTAACTTATTTAATTAACATAAAAATAGAAATTTTGTCCATTATCTCGGATTTCGACGAAACTCGTTTCATCGGATCCGTAGCGGTGAACTATTGTTAAGTTTCAAGTTTTATAGCGATCGGACATGTCGTTTAATCATACAGACTCGAAATGCGTAGAATCAATTTAATTGAAATCAATTCGAAATAAGCTAATTTTCAAGCCAACTTCTTTATATGATGGAATTAGGACTTGAAACCTGTTCCATTGAGTTTAAAACTATCTAAAACATCTATTTTATATATGGAATGACCCATTTTCGTTTCGGGAATGAAACGGGATTTTTCGGTCGTTTATCGTTCAACTTTCAAATCGATCTTGCCCATTCATTCCTATTTCTGATCTATCTATAAATAGCCTGTTATAAACTCTAACTATTTCTTATTCTATTTTTCTGTACATACAATTCTTTCAGCTTCTCTCTTTTCAATGGTAGACAAACCAAAACCAATTGGTGGCTGATTCGCCATGGCCATTCAAATTGGTGGCTGATGATCGTCAGTCGATCGACAATTCGTCCATACAGTATTATGGAGAGTGTCATGGGGAGGCCATCGGTGGTGTTTGCTTGGTGGTTTGATGGCTAGATCAAGGTGAGTAATTGGGTTAGGGTTTTGAACTAACGATGGCGACCGTGCAAAATTCGTGGCCTCGGTCGAGGTTTCAATGCCTATGCGTGGTCGAGGGGGAAGGGTGAGGCGATGGCGGCATGGCGAGGGGGTCGCGATCGTGGCCAGGCAGTGTGACGGGTAGTGAAAAGGTGGTGGCTGGGTAGGGTTTTATCAAAAAGGCCAGTTATTTCATTGGTAGGAGAGAGAAAGTGGGATGCTGACGTGTGCATATTGTTTTCTTTCTTTTTTTAATTTTATTTCAAGTCATGTAACTTTAATCGAGTATAACTTTTAGTACGAGGTCAGATTCACGCACGGTTTTTTCCACTGAGATCGTATCGAAATTTCGGGCATTTCAACTTATGTTTGGACAAATTCTGAGATTGTTCAAATTTGGCCTCTATTTTAATTTCAAATCGAATAGAAATCAAAAGTAAGTGTTTTAACCCACTCACAATTACTAAATTATCTTATATTAGTTAAATTAAATTTATGATTTGAGTAGAAATTAATTAATCCATGTTTGGTATGTTTAAATCATCATTCTAGTTAAATTTGACTTTCATTGCATTTAATCATAGTTTAATTTAATATTGAATTTAAATTGTCAATTTAACCCCTGTTTACGATAATCGGGCATTTATTTATGTCTATTGGTGGATTTGGATGACGTTTGTGATGTATGTTTGATTGTTGATATTGGATGATTGAATATTGTGTTTTATATTGTTATAATATTGCAAGTCTCCTATGGGTTGAAATGATACATACCAGATCGATCTATAAATTAGAAAAAAATCTTTATGGGTTGAAATGATAGACTCGAGCAATTTTATGGATTTTACTTAATTCGGGATTGCAGTTTGAAATGTATTTAACCGTAAAATGTTAAATTGCGGATTGAAATGATAAATATCTGTATCACTTGACCCCAGGGTAGAAAATTATATACGGACACCGGATTGGTTAACTTAAATGATTTTTTTAAATTGTTTGAATTTTGAATTCAGTTAACTAACATTTTTAAATATAAGTTTATTTATATAAACTAAATTATGTTCGGTAATCTAAGGGTTGATGCTAAAATTGGAGTTGATTTAATGAATTTTCCAAAGGATTTAAATTGGAATTTCAAAGTTGGAGTGTCAAATATTAATGAATTTAACGGAATTGAATTTATTGAAAATGTTTGGATATAACTTTGAAATCTATTTTAAACTAATTTAAACAATTTTAAAAAAATTAACTATTAATCAATTTAAAACTATTTTATTTTTTTTAATCTATTATAACCTACTTATTCTAATTTAACCTATTTTACCTATTTTAAACTAATTTAATTTATTTAATGTATTTTGAATCTATTTAATCTAATTTAAATTCTATTTATATCATTTAAATCTATTTAATCTATTTTAAATCTATATAGATCATTTTAAAAATCTAATTAAATCTATTTAAACTATTTTTACTATTTAAACTATTTTAAATCTATTTAAACTATTTTTACTATTTAAGCTATTTTAAATCTATTTAAACTATTTTAATACTATATAAACTATTTATAATTACCTAAACTATTTTCTAAAATTTCAGACCGTGTATAATTGAAGTATCTGTATTTAAATCCTTTATGATGACACGACCTAAGTTGGAATTTAGAATTGATGCCTTTTGTGTAATGACATATTTGAGTGAATAAGTTATTTATGAAATGAAGAATTAATTAATAGAACTTATTGATAATTTCAAAGTGAATGTGAATTTGAAAAGTGAATATGATTTGAAAGTGAATATGATTTGGAAGTGAATATGATTTTGAAAGTAAATATAGTTTGATGTAAATATGATTTCGATGATTTGAAATTGAATATGTTATTTTGATATAAACTGTGAATTGACTTTTTAAAACGTAAAAGAACCATCCACTGTGAAATAAGCATTTGGTTGTTAAAGAGACCGAGATTGGATATTGTCATACTCTCTACCAATACCAAAAACTATTTTAACAACTGTGTACGTGGTGGAGATTCCAGAACCGAAGTAGAATGGTTTGGCAAACGATTTGGTATTTGCGTGACCTTGACACTCGTGTGTCAGCTTAGATGTGACTAAAACAGAAGCTATACCTCGAGCAAGTGAGGTCATTCCTCCGATCGGACATGCTTCTTCTATACCATATTATGACTTTGTGATGATTTGGTGGCCACCCCTTGATTTTGATTATGGGAGTGTGTTGCAAGTTGGGCGGTAGTAACTGTTATGCGTTACCACCGTCCCGGTTCTGCAATTGGTAAATCTACCCTGGCATTTCCTCGATTGTCCTGTTCACATGCCCTAGTGCGCCTTCTATGAGTTTGGTTTTTATCAGAACTATGGAGTGCCCTCTTATAGCCCTCCAGTTATGGAGGAATTATTATACTGTATAGACGATGGGAATATATAACTGTAAGTTTGGTTTTTATCAGAACTATGGAGTGCCCTCTTATAGCCCTCCAGTTATGGAGGAATTACTATACTGTATAGACTATGGGAGTATATAAAATGTGTTCAGGAGGATAAGGGTAACGCCTTAGTACTATTTTAATACTTTGCTTTACTGTAGACACTATTATAATAATGTATTATACTATGTATGTAGATAGTTTAACGGATATTTAGGAGATGTGAATCTCGAACATCTCTTAAGTTATTGCACTCGACACTAGATAGGAGATGTCAAACCCCGTAAACATCTCCGACGCCGTCGCACTCATATTTATTTATTTTTGATTTAACATACATAAGATCTTTTATTTCTGGCTCGAGTGTATTGTCTTTTCAATTCGCTCGGGTCAGTCTAAGCTTTTCAGTTTATCGAAGACTGCTTTTTGGAGGATGAAGATGAAGATATATTACTATTATTATTATATGTATTCCACTGCATCGTGGGT
This sequence comes from Allium cepa, assembly GCA_030765085.1. NCBI lineage: Eukaryota > Viridiplantae > Streptophyta > Magnoliopsida > Asparagales > Amaryllidaceae > Allium > Allium cepa. The sequence goes on from CM060931.1 coordinate 379,322,107, forward strand.
CCGCTACATTTATTTATTTATTCCTATTTTATGTAACTCTGATTGTTGTGAAAGAATAATCAAATGTATTTATAAAACAGCTTCATGAACTGTTATTTGATTATTAATTTTATCATTCCACTGCGAGATTATATATTTGTTTTATTTCTTTCTCTTTTTCTCATTTACCCCCTAATAATCTGCCTTTTGAATGGTTCAAGTATGACATGTGTGTTTACTTAAAACGTCCAAAAAGGTAGGTCATTACAGTGCTTCTTTCCATATTTATTTTAAGCTGTGCAGTTAATGCGCTTGGTTGATTCAAAGCGGCGGAGGTACAAAAAGTCATGACGGGGATATAGCGAGGATATAGCGGGATATAGCAGATGGCTCTAAAATAGCATATAAAACTCGTACTTAATGTTTTTACAAATATATAAATGGTAATTAAATGAAAAATTATCATTCAATTGAATTATAAATAATACATAAATAATTTTAAATAAAAACATGTGCGGATATACTTTAAATAAACGAAAAACTGTTATATAACATAACTGAATTTGGTAGAATATTGGAGTATTTTTATTTCTGAAAATATATTAAAAAATTAAATCAAATAAATTAGTTTCATAATTTTATAATGTATAAAAGCAATTTTTCGATTCATTTTATTAAAAAAGATATAGCGGAAATAGCGGAATATAGCGGAAATAACGGGATATAGCGGAAATAGCGGGGATTAAAGCGGAAATGCTATATTTTGGGGCTATATGGAAAAATCGTAGCGGTAGAAATCCGCTATGAGATATAGTGGGGTTGTAGCGGGGTAATAGCAGGGCATTAAGTACACAGATTTTAAGACAAAGTTTTCAAATATTTTTGAAAAGAATGGTTAGTGAACGTACTTACTCCGATAAGATAAGTATAGACCTTTTCTAAAGTAATTTAATTTATTTAAAATTTAATAAAATGAGATATAGTGTTTTCTGTGGAAAATGAACTCTTTGTCTAACTGATAGTTTATTTGATAGTTAAATAACCGACTGTCAAATTTGGACCCAAAATATAACTTCGGAAATATCTAGAAGAAACATGGGAATTATGTGGTCCACTTACCATTCGAGGCGCTATACTATATGTATAAACTCATTTCGTTCTTCTTGGATGATGATAAGGAAATCCATCCACTAACGATTAGGTGGTGATTTTTGATCTTATTTTCGTCTGTTTATTTCATTAAGAATTAGGGTTGAGATTATCGAAAATATTGAACGTTGTTTCGAAGAGACCGGAATCAGATAAGTTATCCAACGAGTATTTTTTCGAAATGAAGACAAGAGCATAGAGTCAAAGATGGAGCATTTAAGTGCAAGGGCTAATCGCTACAAATCATAAGGGTTATTACAAAATGGATGTAGTAGGAATAGTGCCTTCGGTTTCGTACACATCCAAAATGGAATTGTATGGATGAGTGCTATCAATACATTGTCATTGGAGGATAGTGAGCATTTCAAGTATAAATTCCTTAAAAGGTAATCATAGCCGTAAGCCTCATCAATTAGGAATGACTGAAAATCAAGGGAGATGCAGCAAGACAAAGTGGGTCGCATCCAATTAGGGTATGTTTATCACCTTTCTAGATACCCTCGGATATTATTACTATTATGCATGGGAAGAACTTGGTTAGGGTGGGAACGACCAGGGTGATAGCAATATTTAGTCTATCCAAGTTAGGGGTAGTCAGGTCTTGCGTTGTAGGGGATTACTGCATGATCCTTGGTACATTTTTCTATATGTGTACTGTGATAGGTGGTACCCTAGTGCCTTGTCATTCGTATGGAACGCATTCCCCAACATGTGCCTTCACGGTTTTGGTTGTAGAGCCTAGTATGCAGGAATTTAATTAATGTAATAATTTCGACTATTGAATAAGTATTTGTACTTAGAAACTATTATAATATCAAATGATTTTGATATAAAATGTTTTGGTTATCATAAGGTAAAAACCTTTTGTGTTTATGTAATATCCCGCCTTTTTGTACGGTTTAAATCGACGATAAATCACACATGTCAGACTTAAACCATACAGAAGGGCGGATTGTTATGGGGTAAATAAGAAAAAGAAGGAAGAAATAAAACAAAACTGAATCTTGCAGCAGAACGATAAAATATAATAATCAAATATATAGTTCATGAAATTGTTTTATAAAATATTCGATTACACTTATACAATACATATCAGAGTTGCACCTACCATAGAAGGATAATTAATGCAATGGAACATTATGGATGTAGTGGAATACTATAATAAATAATAAATCTTCGTCTTCCTCCTCCAAATATAAAAACTTCAAATCTTGAAATGCTCAAACTGCCCCAAGCGAATTGAAAAGACAAAACACGCAAGTCAAAACTAAAATATCTTATGTGAGTTAAATCAACAGAATAAACATGAGTGTAACGGCGTTAGAGATGTTTAAGGGATTTGACATCTCCTACCCAGTGTCCAACGTGAGTGCAGTAACTTCAGAGATGCATGGGATTCCCACCTCCTAAGGATCCGTTTAACTATCTACTATGTAGTAATATACGCTATTATAATAGTGTCTAAAGTAATGTATAATATAATGAAAATAGCGTTAAGGGGTAACCCTATAGCCCTTAACACACTCTTATATTCCCATAATCTATATAGTACCGTAATCTCCCCCGTACTGGGCGTCGTCAAAGGGCACTGCATAGGTATGTTACAAAACAAAATCGTATAAGGCACGCTAGGGTAGGTGACACGGCACAACTAGGCAATGCCAGGGTAGATATACCAATTACGCTTCCGGGCCTGTGACGACCCGCCTTTCTAACCCTAGAAAGATGTACCATCATTAAGAAAGAAAGGGGTAGAAATAGAAAATAATAGAAAGAAAGAATAACAACATCAGAATCTCACAACGGAATGGAACAAAATTGTAACGACCCAGAATTTATGTCATTTGAAATTTAGATATTTAATTGATTTTAAATCCTAATAAGTAAAATTTATAAGTCGAATAATTTATTTTTCGAATATCTAGATTTAATTGGATGATTAAATCGATAATTTGATATTGGAAATTACAGAAATAATTGGAAATTGGGTTTAATGTGATTAAAAATGATTTATAAAGTTGTATTAAATCATATTGGAGTTATAATGATGTTATAGAACTTTTAAAATCGAACTTAAAGTTAATTTGTGAAAAATGAATATTTTAATATTTAATTGACGAGTTAAAATAGCCACTTTTCAAACAGTCTCGCATTTCAACGAAACTAGTTTCATCGGATCCGTAATGTTATATTATTGTATGGTTTCAAATTTCGTGTCAATCGGATTTACGGTTTGTCCGGAGCAAGCTAAAACGCGTAGAAATCAATTCGAGTGAATTTTGAATTTAAATAATTCGATTCGAAATCGTATCTTTCAAATTTGATCGAATTGGCTTCCAATATATATTAAATTACATTCGGAATGGGGGTAAAACATTATAAATGCCAAGCGGCACACTTTGTTTGGAGTTCGAAAAATTTTGGGATTAATAGTGCACGGAAATTTTCTGTAAAAGGACCTAACTATTTTCATTTTGCAAAACCCTAAACAGAGCTAACCCTAGCCGCCACCATTTCATCAATGGCCGAAATCTTATATTCTTTTCTCTTCAATAACTTTTGATCCATTCACAATTGAGCGAAATGTTCAACAGCAAACATGTAGAGATCGTTGAGAACTATAAATCCAACGGTCGAGTTTGGGTTCAACGCTATGGATCATCAGAAAATCGCTCATGTTTGTGCATGGCTCGAGCGCGTTTTTTGAGAGCACGGCCTGACCGAGCTCTGCCGCATTCATGGTGGTTGTAGCTCGTGTGATGGGCGTTGGAGTGGTAGTAGTTGATCGATGCGGATGCAAGCGTGGTGGCCACGACCATTAGGTTTAAGCGGTGGCAATTGGGTTCTAAAGCGTGTGTGTATACTGTAGGGGAAGAAACTAAGGCAACGGCCTTGATCCAGGGCAAAGAAATTAACGGCTGTGATTGTCTTAGGTTAAAATTAAATTTTAAATTTGTGAATTAATTATATTATAAATCGTGTAATGTTTAAAAATGCATAACCTTTTCATACGAAGTCGAAAACGCACGAAACAAATTGCATTGGGTTCGTATTGACGAATACTATGCAATAGAGCTGGATTGGAATCGATTGAAGCTAGTGAAAATTTTGGATAAAATTAAACGCGCGTTTAATTTTATTCGAAATAAAACACTGAAACTGTTATTGAAAGCAAGGTGAGAACTTCTCATTCAATCGAATTGTTTCGATTTAAATTTTAAATAGTTAGATTTAAATTTTTTTGATTATGTGATTGAATGATAAATTATTATCTATTGTTCTGAAATAGACCATATACACCGTATTTTAAGCGGAGGTTATTTATTAAAAACATATACCGCGATAATTCCATCTTGATTGGAATTGGTATTATATATGTACTTGGAGTCGATTTTCCCGCATTATATAGCGGATGAGACCCTGTTGCGCTGCATAATAGCGGGTAATATTTTATAAATCCCATATACCACAATATTCCGTATTCGAATGGAATTGGTATTGTGCTAATGTCTATGGATGTAGGAAACAGGTTGGAGGGATCCAACTGGATTCCTCACCAGTATTTATTTGATTTCAGATACTATGTTATTTGTTGATTATCATATGATGATATATGATGTTTGGATGCCATGATTGATTATTTGGTGATGTAGCATCGTTGGGCCTATTTTGGAGTTTTAAAAAATGTTAAAGGAATGATTTTCAAAATTTAAAAGGATTTTAAAGTGATTTTTGAAAGTATACGTCTTATTGAATTTTGGAAATTGATTCATTTTAAATAAATAAACGTTATAATTTTAAGGTTATAAAATGTATATTTTTTGGGAAAATATAGTAAAAAAATTGATTTTTGAAATATGGAGTTGATGATTTTATGAAATAGTTTAAAATGAGATTTTTGAATTTTTATAAACGGTTTACATAAAAGATTTATAAAATTGATATTTATAAGTTAAAAATATTAGAATTATAAAACGAGTTTTTATAAACGTTAAAATGTAGTATAAATGGGTTTTATAAGTAAATAAGATTTACAAATTTATAATTGATGAAGTTATTAAAGAATTAATTTCCTAAATAAGAGGTTTATAAGTGGATTTACTTATAATTTGGATTTGGCAATTAAATAAGATACGATAGAATTTGTAAATAAAGTGACTTTTTATAACTTGAAGTTTTTATAATATATAAATGTGGTTTTATAAACATTGATTTATAAATTCAAGATTGATTGAATTTGATAAGTTAATTTTTATAGCTTAGTAAAGGAGTATATTCAAGATTTTGGGACAGTGGATAATTTTTAAAATTGAATATGAAAAAGTGTTGAATTTGGTTAATGATTTATATTCACGATTTTGAACAGTGAATAATATATTAAAGGAATGTTTAGGGAGTGATCTTTTAAATGGAATTAAAATGATTTGAAGTTGTTTTAAAATGTGTTAAGGATCGAAACCCTAGATTTCAACATTTATTGTTTAAATAAACATTTTCGAGAAACAAGGAAAAGATGGACTATAACACTATTGTTATAGTAAATGATTTTCGAAAGGAAATGTTTTTGTATAGTATTGGGATTGATATATCTATCTAAATTTTGAATCCCTATACTAGTGATTTTGGGTTGTCGTAACGATGTTTTACGCAACATTCGTTTTGGCCCAAATAAATGTGTTTAAGAGAAGGTTTTCCTTAAAGAATGAAATATATGCTTAATCGTGTTTTAAGTATATTGAATATTTTCTAAGTATTGAAAATAAATAGATTTGTGAATTACTTATGGTTAAATAAGTATTTGGAAACGTTTTCCAATATCAAGTGAAATGTTTTGGGTTTTTATCTTTTAAAGATAAATTGAAAATGAATAAGTATTTGGAATTGTTTTTCCAATATAGAAATTGAAATGGTTTAGAGAATGTATTTTTTTCTAAAGATAAATTGAAGTAAATATCTGGCGAGTTATTAATTTATGGAAGATTGATAAAAAGGGCCTAGTGATTGTTATGGTGCTGGATATTTGGTTGTTGGCCTTGATAGTTAAATAACCGACTATTAATATGTACCTTTAAATGTGTATTTGTGTGATTTGCTTGAATTTGAACGCTACACTTATTTTGAAAATAAGCGCTCATTATTCGGTTTAACGGGAGAGGACCATTGTGTCATAAATCCCATTCCGAATAAGTGATATGTCGTAATGGATAGCATTTGAAGACCGGCGTTGAAGACCGAATATTTATGAAAATGGAAGGATTACGTCGAATGTTTCTCATCGGTTGATCTCCGATATAGAAATTTATCACCCTTTGTGATAGAAAATCCGGTCGTGATTAGTGAATATCCGGATTACAAGGGCTTCTTTGGAAGTGCCTTCGGTTCTGTTCGAACTCAGAATGGACTTGTATGGATGTGTGTCTGACATTACAATTTGAGATGTAAAGCTGGTTTCTATCAAATATATTTCTGTTGGTGGCGGAGAATTTATTCTCTTAACTTAACACCCTTCTCTGAGACGTACGAGCTCAGAGGTTATGTTGTTGATGGTTACTAGTGATATATTCCCAAATTGGTAATGTGGCATACGAAGTGCTGTTAAGCATTTGTTGATCAAAGCGTGGCTTTTGTAAAAAGCGTAGCTTTGTGGACGAGACATCGTCGAACCTCGCACCCCGAAAATGGTCAAAACAGGAAAAGATGCAGCAAGGTTATTAGGGGATAGCGCCCCCTTAGTGTATGTCATTTCCTTCTGGATAGAGGTGGTATTATGGTATGGAGCTCTGATACTTAACCTATGTTGTTGCTGCAAACTTATTACTTTGTGGTTGTTGGTGAATCCCGGGATTTAGGTCGGTTGCGACCGGGGGATGGCATATTCGTGTCAGTAGTTACCCAGCTAGGGGTAATCCGGCCTTGTGTTGGCAGAGATCTAACCGTAATGTTAGGTTAGTTCTTGAGGCATCTTTCCAGAGGCGTGCCTATGTGGCAATGGGAAGTTCCTTGGCCTGACCAATTGTTGGAAATCCAAAGAGACAATACGAGCTTTGTACGGTTTTAGTTGTATAACCTGCCATGAAATGTGGCGGTAACCTGCTATTGAACATGGTAGCTATAGTTGGTATACGATAATGGTCGTATGTTGGCTAAGATTTATATCATTGCTTTCGAAATGTTTTCCTACACTTTGCACTTATAGTAATAATATCAAAGAAAATTTCTCGTATCAATCATGTTTGACTATCAGAAGGAGAAATCTCCTCCAATTCTGCGTTTGCATTGTGTGTGTGCGGGAGGCCTTATGGTAGTCTCATTTTCTAAAAGCATTGTGAATCTATATTAAAAATATTTCTTTGTTGTTTTTAAAGATAAACCGTTTTAAGTTCTCACACCAATCCCATGACTGACGTGGAGTTTATTGTTTCCTTCCTAAACTCTGGGTGACCACAAATTTTAACACGGGCAGTCAAGAGTCAGGTTATCGGGATATTCTGGAATTCAGGTGCTGCTGTGGAGATCAGGAGCAAGATGGATGGCATGTCGTATCAAATAGTATATAGTATTTCTTTTCCGCTGTTTGTTGTTGTAAACTCTAATAATGTAATGTAATGTAATAACTGATATAGTTCTTTGTTTTAAAGATATTCATTTATCTATTATATGTTGTTCCGCTGCAATATGTGAGATTCTATCATTGTTTCTCTTGTTTTCTTTTTCTTTCTTTCTTCTTCTATTTTCTACCTCTTCTTTAACCTTAACGGTATGGTTTTCCGTCCTTCGATTGCTCGGCAGTTGATATAGTGGACGTATTAATGTCGACCTTCATGGACGAAAAATCTCACCCGTTACATTTGGTGTCAAAGATTATGGTTAAGTGACAACCTTGGCTCTGTTGGGAATTACTCATTAGAGATAAGAGTCAGTAGTACTCTAGAATGAGTTGAGTGTGATAATAAATATGAGCGTGTATTTGTTAGTGAATATAAAAATGTTTTATATTGTGTTTGCTTATCCGTTGAGCTGTTTGTGAATTCTGGTCGGTAGATGGGACACCATATTATCGATAGGGGTTTCTAAACTCTTAAACGAGATAGATCGACATAGTATCATTTTAATTGGGTAAATGAAATAATTTTACCTTGATTATATTTTATATATAAAGGAAATAATTTTTCATAAATTATAAAAGTATATATAAAAAATTGATTGTTTGGTTGTTGAAAATGTAAGAATATATATAAGTTAATTAAAAGAATAAATTGTATAAACGAAGAATTATAAGTATGGAATTATAATTAGTGTGATTTACAATTGTGAGATAATCTTATATATAAGAAGTGAAATTATATGAATATATTTATAAATATAAATTGTAAACTATGATTCATAATTTGAAATGGAATACCAGAGTAATATTTGAAAATAAATTTAAAGAATTTGAAATTTTGAGATTTGAGAAATTTAAATTCTTTGAAGTTTGAAAATGATTTTCAAGGGCTTTGGAAAATTGTTTTGAACGAAAGAAAGCACTAAACTCTTTTTTGTCGCTGGAAAATAATTCCGATAATGATCGCGACATCATTGGTGTTCATTTTCGGGTTTCCAAATGAGGGATTGCTGCCAAGTTGTTTTAAATGGAAGTTGTTTGGAAAATTTGGGTTTGGGTTTTGAAATTCAAATGATAATTTGAATTGATTTTCAAAAATGGTTTTGAAAGATTGAAAAGGCTCTGGAATGTTATATAAAATAATTGGAATACAATTATTAAGTGGAAAATAAATTGTAAATGAATAAATAAAATTTGCAAGTGCAAGAAAATGAAATTGAAATCCATCTCGAATTTGTAAGTTAAATAGAATTTAGTGGAGAATTGGAATCTGAATTGGATTTATAAGTGGAAATTTAAATTAAGTTAAACAAATGATGCGTGAGATGGAATATAACTTAAGTAATGTTGAATGAAGTTGATTTTGGTATCGAAGTAAATTAATAAAGTGAATTAAATGGATGTGAACTTGAGTTATATAAATGAAATTCAACCTTATTTGTTAAAATGAATTAGCAATTAAATTAATAAAAGAATTGAATGTAAATCAATTGAATGTAAATAAATTGATATGAAATAATGGATGTAAGTGTTAATTCATTAAAGCTAATTAAAAGTGATGAACCAAATTGAATGGATGTAAGCGAATTAAATAAAAATTTTGGTTATGTTGGTTGTACGTTTGTTGTTAGTTGATTGTATATAATTCATTAAGTGTTAATGAAATTGAAAGCTAAAGTAATTGAAATCAAATTGGAAGTTAAGTGAATCTTAAATAGAATTGAATTTGATTTGGAAGTGAACCAACTTGAATGTGAATTAGTGAATGAAAACTAATTGAAAAATGAATGACTGAATATTTGTATAGTCCAATGTTAATGAATCAAATGTGATTTAAATTGGAAAACCAATTCATTGAATATTAATGAGAAGTGTATGAATTTATATTGATTTGGTTATGGATGTTAGTTGGATGATAGTTGGTTGATGGGTGAAATTATTGCTTTTGTTGCATTTGTTATATTGACACATATTGTTGTTGCTTCTGGTATGTGTTGTATATCGATATTATTTCTATATACATGTTCTCATTTGTTTGATTGAGTGTATAGTAGGTGTGTATGGCTTATGCTTCGCATTTGGAGCTCGCTTTCGCGCTATGTTAGCCGTATACGCTCGCTAATAATAAATAAGGTACATATCTCGGATTAAATATCGTACTTTTACATTTTTTTCCCTGTGGGATGCCTCATCACTTGATGTGATGTATATTTATGATATATATGCACTGTCATTTTTTTTTCGGATCGAGCCGCGCAAAGGAGGTTATGGCGAAATTTTCCGAAGATTTAAGGCGTTAGAATATTTTTGAGAAATTTGAAAATTTTGAAAAGTAAAACTGAGTATGATTTGTAAACTTAGTATAGATTTTGTAAGAAGTTTAACTAATGGATTTTGGGAAAGTTAAAAACTTAAGAGATTTGTAAAATCTAATTTGAACGGTTTGTTTTGAAAGGTTAATGGATTTTGTGAATTTTTCTTACTTGGTAATTTCGATAACGAAATTCTTTTAAGGGGGAAGTTTGTAATGACCCATAATTTCTGTCATTTGAAATTCAGATATTTAATTGATTTTAAATCTTAATAAGTAAAATTTATACGTCGAATAATTTATTTTCGAATATGTGGATTTAATTGGATAATTAAATCGATAATTTAATATTGGAAATTACAGAAATAATTGGAAATTGGGTTTAATGTGATTAAAAATGATTTATAAAGTTGTATTAAATCATATTGGAGTTAGAATAATGTTATAGAACTTTTAAAATCGAATTAAAAGTTAATTTCTGAAAATTGAATATTTTAATATTTAATAGACGAGTTAAAATAGCCATTTTTCAAATAGTCTTGGATTTCCACGAAACTAGTTTCATTGGATCTGTAACGTTATATTATTGTATGGTTTCAAATTTCGTGTCAATCGGATTTACAGTTTGTCCGGGGTAAGCTAAAACGCGTAGATATCGATTCGAGTGAATTTTGAATTTAAACAATTTGATTCGAAGTCGTATCTTCCAAATTTGATCGAATTGGCTTCTGATATATATTCCATTGCGTTCGGAATGGGGGTAAAACATTATAAACGCCAAGCGGCACGCTTAATTTGGGGTTCGAAAAATTTTGGGATGAATAGTGCACGAAAATTTTCTATAAAAGGACCTAACTATTTTCATTTTGCAAAACCCTAAACAGAGCTAACCCCAGCTGCCACCATTTCATCAATGGCCGAAATCTTATATTCTTTTCTCTTCAATAACTTTCGATCCATTCACAATTCAGCGAAATGCTCAACAGCAAACATGTAGAGTTCGTTGAGAACTATAAATCCGTCGGTCGAGTTTGGGTTTAACGCTATGAATCATCAGAAAATCGCTCGCGTTTGCGCACGGCTCGAGCGCGGTTTTCGAGAGCATGGCCTGACCAAGCTCTGCCGCATTCATGGTGGTTGTAGCTCGTTTGATGGGCGTTGGAGTGGTAGTAGTAGATCGATGCAGAAGCAAGCGTGGTGGCCACGACCAATAGGTTTAAGCGGCGGCAATTGGGTTCTAAAGCGTGCGTGTATACTGTAGGGGAAGAAACAAAGGCAACGGCCTTGATCCAGGGCAAAGAAATGAACGGTCGTGATTGTCTTAGGTTAAAATTAAAATATAAATTTGTGAATTAATTATATTATAAATCGTGTAATGTTTAAAAATGCGCAACCTTTTCATACGAGGTCGAAAATGCACCAAACAAATTGCGTTGGGTTCGTATTGACGAATACTACACAATGGAGCTGGATTTGAATCAATTGGAGCTAGTGAAAATTTGGGTAAAATTAAACGCGCGTTTAATTTTATTCGAAATAAAACACTGAAACTGTTATTGAAAGCAAGGTGAGAACTTCTCACTCAATCGAATTGTTTCGATTTAAATTTTAAATAGTTAGATTTAAACTTTCTTGATTATGTGATTGAATGATAAATTATTATCTATTGTTCTGAAATAGACCTTATACGCCGTATATTAAGCGGAGGTTATTTATTAAAAACATATACCTCGATAATTCCATCTTGATTGGAATTGGTATTATATATGTACTTGGAGTCGATTTTCCCGCATTATATAGCGGATGAGACCCTATTGCACCGCATAATAGCCGATAATATTTTATAAATCCCATATACTGCGATATTCCGTATTGGAACGGAATTGGTATTGTGCTAATGTCTGTGGATGCAGGGAAACAGGTTGGAGGGATCCAACTGGATTCCTCACCAGTATTTATTTGATTTCAGATATTGTGATATTTGTTGATTATCATATGATGATATATGATGCATGGATGCCATGATTGATTATTTGGTGTTGTAGCATCATTGGGCCTATTTTGGAGTTCTAAAAAATGTTAAAGGAATGATTTTCAAAATTTAAAAGGATTTTAAAGTGATTTTTGAAAGTATACGTTTTATTGAATTTCGGAAATTGATTCATTTTAAATAAATAAACGTTATAATTTTAAGGTTATAAAATTTATGATTTTTTGGGAAAATAAAGTAAAAAAAATTGATTTTTGAAATATGGAGTTAATGATTTTATGAAATAGTTTAAAATGAGATTTTTGAATTTTTATAAATGGATTATATAAAAGATTTATAAAATTGATATTTATAAGTTAAAAATATTAGAATTATAAAACGAATTTTTATAAACGTTAAAATGTAGTATAAAAGGGTTTTATAAGTGAATAAGATTTACAAATTTATAATTGATGAAGTCATTAAAGAATTAATTTCCTAAATAAGAGGTTTATAAGTGGATTTACTTATAATTTGGATTTGGCAATTAAACAAGATACGATAGAATTTGTAAATAAAGTGACTTTTTATAACTTGAAATTTTTATAATATATAAATGTGAATTTATAAACATTGATTTATAAATTCAAGATAGATTGAATTTGATAAGTTAATTTTTATAGCTTATTAAAGGAGTATATTCACGATTTTGGGACAGTGAATAATTTTTAAAATTGATGTAAACGTGTTGAATTTGGTTAATGATTTATATTCACGATTTTGAACAGTGAATAATATATTAAAGGAATGTTTAGGGAGTGATCTTTTAAATGGAATTAAAATGATTTGAAGTTGTTTTAAAATGTGTTAAGGATAGAAACCCTAGATTTCAACATTTATTGTTGAAATAGACGTTTTCGAGAAACAAGGAAAAGATGGACTATAACACTATTGTTATAGTAAATGATTTTCGAAAGGAAATGTTTTTATATAGTATTGGGATTTATACATCTATCTAAATTTTGAATCCCTATACTAGTGAATTTGGGTTGTCGTAACGATGTTTTACGCAACATTCGTTTTGGCCCAAATAAATGTGTTTAAGAGAATGTTTTCCTTAAAGAATGAAATATATGCTTAATCGTGTTTTAAGTATATTGAATATTTTCTAAGTATTGAAAATAAATAGATTTGTGAACTACTTATGGTTAAATAAGTATTTGGAAACGTTTTCCAATATCAAGTGAAATGTTTTGGGTTTTTATCTTTTAAAGATAAATTGAAAATGAATAAGTATATGGAATTGTTTTTCCAATATAGAAATTGAAATGGTTTAGAGAATGTATTTTTTTCTAAAGATAAATTGAAGTAAATATCTGGCGAGTTATTAATTTATGGAAGATTAATAAAAAGGGCATAGTGATTGTTATGGTGCTGGATATTTGGTTGTTGGCCTTGATAGTTAAATAACCGACTATCAATATCTACCTTTAAATGGGTATTTGTGTGATTTGCTTGAATTTGAATGCTACACTTATTTTGAAAATAAGCACTCATTATTTGGTTTAGCCGGGAGAGGACCGTTGTGTCATAAATCCCATTCCGAATAAGTGATATGTCGTAATTGATAGCATTTGAAGACTGGTGTTGAAGACCAGATATTTATGAAAAAGGAAGGATTACCGTCGAATGTTTTTGCATCGGCTGATCTCCGATATAGAAATTTAATCACCCTTTACGATGGGAAATCCAGTCGTGATTAGTGAATATCCGGATTGCAAGGGCTTCTTTGGAAGTGCCTTCGGTTCTGTTCGAACCCAGAATGGACTTGTATGGATGTGTGTCTGACATTACGATTTGAGATGTAAAGCTGGTTTCTATCAAATATATTTCTGTTGGTGGCGGAGAATTTATTCTCTTAGCTTATCACCCTTCTCTGAGACGTACAAGCTCAGAGGTTATGTAGTTGATGGTTACTAGTGATATATTCCCAAATTGGTAATGTGGCATACGAAGTGTTGTTGAGCATTTGTTGATCAAAGCGTGGCTTTTGTAAAAAGCGTAGCTTTGTGGACGAGGCTTCGTGGGACCTCACACCCCGAAAATGGTCTAAATAGGAAAAGATGTAGCAAGGTTATTAGGGGATAGCACCCCCTTAGTGTATGTCATTTCCTTCTGGATAGAGGTGGTATTATGGTATGGAGCCCTGATACTTAACCTATATTGTTGCTGCAAACTTATTACTTTGTGGTTGTTGGTGAATCCTGGGATTTAAGTCGGTTGCGACCGGGGGATGGCATATTCGTGTCAGTAGCTACCCAGCTAGGGGTAACTCGGCCTTGTGTTGGCAGAGATCTAACCGTAATGTTAGGTTAGTTCTTCGGGCGTCTTTCCAGAGGCGTACCTATATGGCAATGGGAAGTTCATTGGCCTGACCATTTGTTGGAAATCCAAAGAAATAATACGAGCTTTGTACGGTTTTAGTTGTATAGCCTGCCATGGAATGTGGCGGTAACCTGCTATTGAACATGGTAGCTATAGTAGGCATACGATAATGGTCGTATGTTGGCTAAGATTTATATCATTACTTTCAAAATGTTTTCCTACACTTTTCACTTATAGTAATAGTATCAAAGAAAATTTCTCGTATCAAGCATGTTTGACTATCATAAGGAGAAATCTACTCCGATTCTGCATTTGCATTGTGTGTGTGCGCGTGCGGAAAGCCTTATGGTAGTCTCATTTTCTAAAAGCATTGCGAATCTATATTAAAAATATTTCTTTGTTGTTTTTAAAGATAAACTGTTTTAAGTTCTCACACCACTCTCATGACTGACCTGGAGTTTATTGTTTACTTCCTAAACTCTGGGTGCCCACAAATTTTGACACGGGCAGTCAAGAGTCAGGTTATCGGGATATTCAGGCATTCAGGAGCTGCTGTGGAGATCAGGAGCAAGCTGGATGGCATGTCATTCAACTAGTATATAGTATTTCTTTTCCGCTGTTTGTTATTGTGAACTCTGATAATGTAATGTAATAACTGATGTAGTTCTTTGTTTTAAAGATATTCATTTATCTATTATCTGTTGCTCCACTGCGATATGTGAGATTCTGTCATTGTTTTTGTTGTTTTATTTTTATTTCTTTCTTCTTCCATCTCGTACCTCTTCTTTAACCCTAACGGTACGGTTTTCCGGCCTTCGATTGCTCGGCAGTTGATATAGTGGACGTATTAATGTCGACCTTCGTGGATGAAAAATCTCACCCGTTACAAAAATATAATACATCACATAACTATTACATAGTTTTACATATATCAGAGTTATACAATATCATACAACAGTACGTCCATGTACATATATGTCCATACATACATCCAAAATACATCATACCACAACTACACAGCGGAACTATATAGGTATATACATAAGTCTGGTCTTCTTGTTCAAAGCTCCTCCAGAAAATCAATACTCCAAATACCTATCACTTGGCCACTCATAAAAATTTGAGTACCCAAGAGTTTATGGAAAACAAAATATAAACTCCGGGTCAGACATGGGTCTGGTGTGAGTAAACGGGTTAAAATTGTTTAACTTTGAAAATCATTTGAAAATAAAGGTGTCACATAAGACTCCCTACACATAAACACGTGTAAGTTTTTACCTTCCGCTAACCAAAACATTTTATAGAAAATCCAATGATATTCTAATAGTGTCTTGGGTTTTCAAGTAAATATAAAATAGCCGAAATTGTTACATCTACTAAATTCCAGATACTAGCCACGAAAGTGGGTAATACAAATCAAAACCGTAGGGTCTCGTTGGGAAAATGGGTTTCCAACAATGGCAGGGCTACTGGAGTACCGCGCGTCACAGTACGGGGCCAAGATCACCGTACCGAGGATCGCTCCGGACCCCCTACAACACAAGGTCGGAACCATTCCATACTGAACAGTCCCGAACAAGATAACCCCGCAGTTGTGGCCAACAAATGCCCACACAGCCGAAATAAAGGGACATCTTGACGGGGGTGTACCTCGTCCTTCTTGGGCATGACCCACCTTACCTTGCTGCATCTCCCCTGTTTTAGCCATTCCCGGTTGATGAGGCTTGAGGCTGCGATTACCTTTTAAAGAACGTATCTCTTAGAATGCTCATCGTCCGCTTGACGATGTGCTGAAAACATTCTATCCATACAAGTTCGTTCCGGGTTCGAACGAAACCGAAGGCATTATCTCGTTACACTCGTTTTGGATCACCATCTCGATCTTCAATTAAGATGTCACGACCTTTCGTTTAATTTGGATCGACGTGGTTTTCGAAATTGACACCCGATCCCGGTCTCATCGAAATCCAAACACCATTTTAAGGGCCAAGTTGTCTACTTAGTCTTAACAGTTTAATTCAATATTAAGAATTTATATAATAGATATCACAGATGCATCATATACAGTCATAACAGATATATCCTGAATATATCACAACATATCACATAATATCAACGAACAGATATCAGAGTCAATCAAACAAAATTATCAATTCATATCAAACTGTTTTGATTAACTTAATTTATCATTTTAATCCAACTTGATTAATCGCTAATTAATCAATTTATTAAATTATTAATTACTTCGTAATTACTCACTTAATTAATTGATTCTTAATTATTAATTAATAATCTAAATCATTAATTAATAAAAGTTAATAACTTATTTAATTATCAAAAATTATTTTCATTAATCATTTATTATCAATTAATTAATCATTTATTATAAATTAATTTATCACTTATTATCAATTAATTTATCATTTATTATCAACTAATTTATCATTTATTATCAACTAATTTATCATTTAATCCTTAATTAATCACTTAAATTAACTATTAATTAACTTTAAGTAATTAATTAAATTTCTTAAGTTAAATTGATTAAACACACGATTAATTTCTAATTACAAATTTAATTTAAAGTTATTAATTTAATTACAAAGATTAATTTACATTTTTAATTACCTTATATTGATTAGTTACCTTTACAAACCTTTCTTTTAAAAACTTCAAATCAATTATTAACTTAAAACTAACTAATATTATTTACTTTATTTATTGTTAAACTTTATTAATCGGATACTTAAAGTGTTTAGGCAAAATCATTAGGGAGTGGACCCGGGGCAGGCACCACGTTTACTCGAGAAAGTTTCGAGTTTTCCCTTACTCTTCCCCGCATCTCTCTCTTTCCCACCTTCTCCTTCTTCTTACCTGATCCTTTTCTACTTCTTCTTTTTTTATTCAAGCTTATGTTAACTTAAAATATAACTGCAGTATGATACGAATGCACGCGCGTACTAGTTTAAAAACTCGAAGCAACTTCCAAGAATCTCGAGCAAAACACGCGAAGACCCGACTTGCCTCACCGACACCGATCGCCACCGTGCACGTGCACGGTGGTTCGCCTTACCTCCGGCGACCTTCGCCACCACCCACAAACCAAAAATCGACTCAATGATCGAAAACAAAACCCAGATTTTCACAAAAAGGCGAATCGAAAAAAAAGGGCCTGTTGCTCGGACTCGAAACACGAACACCCCACCAATAACCACCACGTTCTGCCACCACCCATCACCGGAGGCAAAGCCCCTTCGCCAACGCCATGTCCAAACCTTACCCGGCCTTCACCCAAAATTTCGAGATACTCGATCAGCTCCTGGGGCCGAAATCAAACTTTTATAGAACATTGAAAAAAATATGAACAAAACCATACCTTCGATTCAACACAAACATTCTTGCGTTGAAAAAATTATTTAGCATTTTTCCTATGTTAATTCATCCTCAAGCTTGCTTCATAATAAATTTCAACAACAAAAACTAATTGAATCAACCGATATTGATAGAAATGTATTTTTATTCATATTCAAACTGCACCTACAATATTGATCTAAAAATCAACGTTTCTATTTTAAAAATCCTAACTTTGTATGCTAATTCAAGATATGGGATCAAGTTTTCAAATTAAAACATTCGAATTTTAGCTTTTTGATTTCATTTTACTGTAACTTGATTAAACAGTATATATATCATACTGTTAAATTCAAACAAGTTTCCAGACCTTTGATTTAGGATAAACAACTTAAATTAGCTCCAATTCCTAAGTTTACATTGGTTTAAATGAAGAATATTGGTTTCTTTCCCTTCTTTGCTCATAGCTTTATAGATACTGGAGCTCATCACATATTAAATTTCCAGTTCCAGAACCAAATACTATAACATATGGCAACACAAGATATATAGGAACTAATTACCAAATTAAACTTTAAAATTTATATGTTTACTCACTTTTAATTTTGGTGAAACAGAAAACAAAGTTGATGAAGAACTGCAGATGAATTTCCTGAACAACTTCACTGCTTTGATGAACTTGTTTGAAAATATAAGATGATGTTTTATTTTCTTTCTACTCAGGTTTGCATCTAAATTTTTGTTAAGTTTTATAAACGAATTAAAATAGGGTGATATATAAATAGGATATACTTGGACAGTAGGTTATATCTGGTACAATCTCACTTGTTTTGATTTGCTATGTATTTAATATACTGCAATATGAAATGATCTTGCATTTCGGCTGTAGGATTTTCTTTGACAAATAGTTGTGCTAATTAAATGCTTGTGTCTTCAGATTATATTACATCTATTTAATGTTTGTTGATATTTGCATTTTGAGAATAAAAATAGACTTGAATATGTTGTAAATAATTGTCTTCTTTTGCATACCAGATTTACATATATTTAATTTGTTTCTTTGTCTCTTTGCATACTTGATTTACATAGCATCTTTGTTATAATTTTTGTTAAAGATTTGTATTGTATAAATGTATGTTATAGGTTATTCTTTTTAACTTATCTTATTTGTTTGAGTAAAGTTAGTATAGTTATTGTTTTGACTATATTAATTGTATTCTATTTGTAATTTAGATTTTTCAAGCATTTGATTCATAACATTGTATTTGTACATTTTATATTTCAATTTATAACTTATATTTTATAATTAAGTTTTATACTTACTTTTAGTATGTTTATGTTTATAACCAATATTTGTTTTATACTTAAATTTGATATTTATATTTAATATTGATATGATTGTTTATTATATATTTTTTTTTTCAAACATTATTATTAAAGACTCCATTTATATCCATATTATATTATCAAATATTAAAAAATAGAAACTTTGATTTTTATTGAATAAGAGAGATTTTGTTATAAATGTTTTTTTTAAAAGATTTTATTTTAGATAGTTTGAAAGAATTCATTTTAGATTTTCAAATCAAAATTCCCTTTACAAAACAGATATAACTGTTAAATATCAAAGATCTCATCAGTTTATAAATTTGAAAAGCTTGTATTTCATTTAAATTAGATTAAATATTTATTAAAATATATTGTCAAAATCCCGGGCCGTTACATTCCTCCCCCTTAAGAGAATTTCGTCCCCGAAATTTAAAACAAAAGTTAATTCCAAAAGCTTTTATATTAACAATCCAAACATACATATCATTCGTACAATAACAAACAATCAAACAGTCTACTCTAACAAACATCACTAGTTATCCGGACATAAATCTGGATAAGCTTTCCTAAAACTATCAAGAGTTTCCCAGGTACAATCTCTGGGATCCTCACTCCACTGCACCGTGATGAGTTTCACCACTTTGCTCCTGAGTTGCTTCTCGTCTTGATCCACAATCCGAAATGGATTTCTGACCACGGTCAAATTGGGTTCTACTTCCAAATCTTCTTGAATTACTAGTTCTACGACCAGTGATGGATCATGAACAAAATTCCTCAGATGCGATATATGAAATACATTGTGAACCCCAAACATCCGTTCTGGCAATTCAATCCTATATGCTACAGCTCCAATTCTTTCCAACACTCGGAATGGTCCAATGAATCTCGAAGCTAGTTTTCCCCTTTTTCGAATCTTATAGCACCTTTGATTGAGGAAACTTTGATAAAGACTAGATCTCCGATCTCGAATTCCAACGGTCTTCGTCTTCTATCAGCATATTTCTTCTGACGATTTCTTGATAAGCTCAACCTTCGCAGAGGCTTCTCGAATAAGATTGGGTCCGAGTACAAGATGATCCTTCGATTCAATCCAACAAGATGGGGATCTACAGGTCTTCCATACAGAGCTTCATAAGGAGCCATCTTAATACTTGCTTTATAACTGTTATTATAAGAGAATTCCATAGATGAAGATGGTCTTCCCACGATCTACCAAAATCCAAAACACAAGCCCACAACATATCCTCAAGAATACGATTAAGCCTCTCCGTCTGTCCGTCTGTCTGAGGATGATATGCTATATTCAATCTCAAATCTGTTCCCATTGCTGATTGCAGAGACTCCCAGAATTTTCTGTTGAAAATAGAATCACAGTCACTTACTATACTGACTGGAACACCAAGCAATCTGAGTATCTCCTTCAAGAAAATTTCTGCCAGAGAAGCTGTAGTACGAGTTGCCTTAACCAGTATAAAGTGGGCACTCTTAGTTAAACGATCCACAATAACCCATAAACCATCATTTCCTTTCCTGGTTCTAGGAAAACCGTCGATAAAATCCATTGAAATCATTTCCCACTTCCAATCCGGAATTTTCAAAGGCTGCAATAATCCCGCTGACTTCTGTTGATCTCCTTTTACTTGTTGACAGATGGCACAACAGTTCACGAATCTAGCTACATCCTTCTTCATATTCGGCCACCAAAAAACTCTCCTCATGACCTTGTACATCTTCGAGATTCTCGGATGAATACTCAACTTGGAACGGTGACTCTCAGACAACACTTCCTGTTTCAGATCCCTATCATTCGGAACACAAATTCTCTCGTTGATCCTTAATGTTCCTTGGCCATCGATCTCAAAACTAGGACACTGACCCTTTCTAACTCTTTTGATGATTCTTCTCAACATCTTATCAGATTCTTGCTTGCTTGAAATCCTTTCAATAAGAGATGGAACCACTTCCAGAAGAGATAGGAATGCGTTCCTGCTAAGTGCATCAGCTACAACATTCGCCTTTCCCGGAGCGTACAGAATATCCAAATCATAGGATGCCAAAAATTCGACCCACCTCTGTTGTCGCAGATTACGATCTTTTTGAGAGAAAAGATATTTCAATGGTTTGTGATCCGTGAACAATTCGAATTTCTCTCCCAAAAGATAATGTCTCCAAATCTTCAAAGCAAAAACAATGGCTAGCCGTTCAAGATCGTGCGTAGCGTAGTTCTTCTCTTGTGGCTTCAACTGCCGACTCGCATACGCAATTACCCTTCCATTCTGCATCAAAACTGCTCCCAATCTAACCATACAAACATCAGTATAACCTCGAATTTTCTCTTCCCATCCGGAATAGCAAGCACTGGTGCACTAGTTAGCCTTGTCTTCAATTCCTGAAAAGTTTCTTCACACTGGGGTGTCCATTTGAATTTTGCTCCTTTCCTAGTCAGCTTAGTCAAATGTAAAGAAATCTTGGAATAATCCTTGATAAATTTTCTGTAGTAGCCAGCCAATCCCAGAAAACTGTGAACTTCCGTTGGTGTCTCCGGCTGTTTCCATTCCAGAATAGTTTCAACTTTCGCTGGATCTACAGAAATACCTTCACTAGAAACAATGTGCCCTAAAAATTTGACTTCCGATTTCCAGAAATGGCACTTCGAAAACTTTTCCTTCAACACATGCTTCCTCAGAGTCTCCAATACAATCCTCAAATGATGTCTGTGCTCTTCTTCAGATTTGGAATAGACCAAGATATCATCAATAAATACTAGCACAAACTTATTCAACACATCCCTAAAGACTCGATTCATCAGGTCAATGAAGTAGGGTGGAGCGTTGGTTAACCCGAAAGGCATAACCAACCACTCATAGAAACAATTTGGTCCCCTAAATGCAGTCAAGGAAATACTGTCCTTAGCTACCCTCAATTGATGGAAACCTGAAGCTAGATCTAGTTGAGAAAAGATAGAAGCACCATGCAACTGGTCAAAGAGATCATCGATACGAGGAAGAGGATATTTATTACGGATAGTCACTTTGTTCAATTATCTATAATCCACACAGAACCTTAGCGATCCATCCGATTTAGTTAGAAACACCGCAGCAGAGCCCCAACAAGAAAAACTAGGCCTAATCAACCCCTTCTCTAAAAGATCCTGAGTTTGCTTAATTAACTCCTCTCTCCCTAGGAGCCATTCTCCTACTGGGCTGAATCACCTGCACTGCTCCTGGAATCATATCAATACGGAGCTCTATTTCTCGATGTGGTGGAAGACACTTAACTTCTTCAAATACATCATCAAAATCTTGTACCACATCGATATCTTCTATCTTCTCTTCAGATGTCTCAATTCCATGAATAAGACTGCTCAAGTGAATTCCAGAATTATCACACGACACTATGGCGATTCTACACAAATCAGTTTCCAGCGAAATTGTTCTCTCATAACAATTCAAAACTGCTCTATACTTATCGAGCCAATCCATTCCCAAAATAAGATCAAATCCCTTAAAATTCAACACATACGGTCACAAGAGAAACTATGGGATAGATAAGAGATCTTCAAGTCCTTACAGATAGTGTCTAATTTGGCCACCCTTCCTATAGGATTAGATATCATGATAGGACAATCAACAGAACTAGGGGTAAGAAAGAATTTCTCTACTGAATCCAGAGAAATAAAACTCAAGGAAGCACCGGAATCAAACAAAACTTTAATATATTTGCCATCAAAAAGTAAAGTACCTGCCAAAACTCCTTTGCCTTTCGAAGAAGAAGATGGGCCGGCTTCCAAAGCAAAGACTTTATTCTGAGACGCCCTCTGCAAAAGCGGACAATTCTTGATCATATGGCCAGGCTGATGACAATTGAAACACAACGATCTATGAACCATAGCTGATCCTGGACCACTATAATGTGGTTGTTGCTGCTGCTGCTAGAACCCTTTTCTAGGACACTTATTATCCGAATTTCCTTCTTGCTGACAAATGTAGCATTTGCGAGGTCCGTTGTTACTTATGGGCTTCTTCTTTTTCGGCTTTCTCCATTTGGGATCGAACTTTCGCCTATTCGGATTAGTGAAATTCCCACCTGAAGCAACAACTAGTGCCACAGATTTCTTACTCATCAAATTTTCATACCTCAAAGCCATATCAATCAAATCGACAAAAGATCCTTTCAAAAGCACCATCATCTTTTCATGAAATTCAGGCCTCAATCCTTGCACAAACTTTTCATTCTTTTTGAGGGAGTATCAATGAGTCCTGGTCCATAGCAAGAGAGTTCGTTGAATTTGGTCTCATACTCCGAAATAGACATGTTACCCTGCTTCAAATACAGAAAATCCTGATACAATTGGGTTTTCCCTACCGTTGGCATAAAATTCTCTTCAAACAGCTCCTTAAATCTGTCCCAAGAAATGTCATCCTCATAAATATTTGCTACCGTTGCATCCCACCAGGCAGCTGCACCACTCTGCAATTGCCGTGATGCCATTTCTCTCTTTCGTTCATCCGACAATTTCATGCTCCTAAAGATGCACTCACAAGAGAGTAGCCAATCTTGGACTTCAATTATTTATTCTGAACCTTTGAATTGTTGGCCCCCAAGATTGTTGAAATCTTTGCATAAAGCTGCAAAACTAACTTGAGGCGGTACTGGATTTACAGCCTCACTAGCATTTTGGCTCCGTCCATTATCAGTTGAAGTACTGGCCCTACCTCTGCCTCTTCTTCCAAAACTCATGTTGGTCACCTGGACAGGTAACTCAACAAATTCAGATAGATATAATTATATGAAAATACAAATATGCACTCTCAAGATAGATATCACTCAAGTGCCTTGGTATTTGCTCAACCTAGCGCTCTGATACCAGCTGTGATGACCCGCCTTTCTAACCCCAGAAAGACGTATCATCATTAAGAAAGAAAGGGGTAGAAATAGAAAAGAATAGAAAGAAAGAATAACAACATCAGAATCTCACAGCGGAATGGAACAAAATATAATACATCACATAACTATTACACAGTTTTACATATATCAGAGTTATACAATATCATACAACAGTACTGCCATATACATATATGCCCATACATACATCCAAAATACATCATACGACTAACTACACAGCGGAACTATATAGGTAGATACATAAGTCTGGTCTTCTTCTTCAAAGCTCCTTCAGAAAATCAATACTCCAAATACCTATCACTTGGCTAGTCATAAAAATTTGAGTACCCAAGAGTTTATGAAAAACAAAATATAAACTCCAGGTTAGACATGGGTCTGGTGTGAGTAAACGGGTTAAAATTGTTTAACTTTGAAAATCATTTGAAAATAAAGGTGTCACGTAAGATTCCCCACACATAAACACGGGTAAGTTTACCTTATTCTAACCCAAACATTTTATAGGAAATCCAGTGATATTATAATGGTGCCTAGGGTTTTCAAGTAAATAGAAAATAGCCGAAATTGTTACATTTATTAAATTCGAGCTACTTGCCACAAAAGTGGGTAATACTGGGTTTCAAACAATGGCAGGGCTATTGGGGTACCTCCCGTCACAGTACGGGGCCTAGATCACCATACCGAGGATCACTCCCGACCCCCTACAACACAAGGCCAAAACCATTCCTTACTGAACAGTCCCGAACAAGATAACCCCGCAGTTGTGGCCAACAACTGCCCACACAGCCGAAATAATGGGACATCTAGACAGGGGTGTACCTCGCCTTCTTGGGCATGACCCACCTAACCTTGCCGCATCTCCCCTGTTCTAGCCATTCTCGGTTGATGAGGCTTGAGGCTGCGATTACATTTTAAGGAATATATCTCTTAGAATGCTCATCGTCCGCCTGACGATGTGCTGAAAGCGTTCTATCCATACAAGTTCGTTCCGGGTTCAAACGAAACCGAAGGCATTATCTCGTTACACTCGTTTTGGAATCACCCTCAGAGTTAACGACGATAACCCTTGCATCTATGAATCACCATCTTGATCTCCAATTGAGATGTCATGACATATCGTTTAATTTGGATCGATGTGGTTTTCGAAATATCGAATTGATACCCGATCCCGGTCTCATCGAAATCCAAACGCCATTTTAAAAGCCAAGTTGTCTACTTAGTCTTAACAGTTTAATTCAATGTTAAGAATTTACATAACATATATCATAGATACATTATATGCAGTCATCACAGATATATCCAGAATATATCACAACATATCACAGAACATCATCAAACAGATATCAGAGTCAATCAAACAAAATTATCAATTCATATCAAACTGGTTTGATTAACTTAATTTATCATTTTAATCCAACTTGATTAATCGCTAATTAATCAATTTATTAAATTATTAATTACTTCGTAATTATTCACTTAATTAATTGATTCTTAATTATTAATTAATAATCTAAATCATTAATTAATAAAAGTTAATTACTTATTTAATTATCATAAAATATTTTAATTAATCATTTATTATCAATTAATTTATCATTTATTATCAATTAATTTATCATTTATTATCAATTAATTTATCATTTATTATCAACTAATTTATCATTTATTATCAACTAATTTATCATTTAATCCTTAATTAATCACTTAAGTTAACTATTAATTAACTTTAAGTAATTAATTAAATTTATTAAGTTAAATTGATTAACCGCACGATTAATTTCTAATTACAAATTTAATTTAAAGTTATTAATTTAATTGCAAGTATTAATTTACATTTTTAATTACCTTATATTAATTAATTACCTTTACAAACCTTTCTTTTAATAAACTTTAAATCAATTATTTACTTAAAACTAATTGACATTATTTACTTTATTTAATGTTAAACTTTGTTAATCAAATACCTAAAGTGTTTAGGTAAAATCATTAGGTAGTGGACCTGAGGAAGGCACGACGTTTACTCGAGAAAGTCTCGAGTTTTCCCTTTTCCCTGCGTCTCTCTCTTTCCCACCTTCTCCTTCTTCTTGCCTGATCCTTTTCTACTTCTTTTTTTTATTCAAGCTTATGATAACTTAAAATATAACTGCAGTATTATACGGACGCACGCGCGTACCAGTTTAAAAAATCGAAGTAACTTCCAAGAATCTCGAGCAAAACACGCTATGACCCAAACTTGCCTCACCGACACTAATCGCCACCGTGCACGTGCACGGTGGTTTGCCACACCTCCGGCGACCAGAGTCACCACCCACAAACCACAAATCGACTCAATGATCAAAAACAAAACCCAGATTTTCACAAAAAGGCGAATCAAAAAAAAGGCCTGAAGCTCGAACTCGAAACACGAACACCCCACCGATAACCACCACGTTCTGCCACCACCCATCACCGGAGGCAAAGCCCCTTCGCCAACGCCATGTCCAAACCTTCCCCGGCCTTCACCCAAAATTTCGAGATACTCGATCAGCTCCTGGGGCCGAAATCAAACTTTTATAGAACATCGGAAAACGTATGAACAAAACCATACCTTCGATTCATCACAAACATTCTTGCGTTGAAAAAATTATTTAGCATTTTTCCTATGTTAATTCATCCTCAAGCTTGCTTCATAATAATTTCAACAACAAAAATTAGTTGAATCAACCGATATTGACAAACATGTATTTTTTATTCATATTCAAACTGCACCTACGATATTGATCTAAAATCATCGTTTCTATTTTAAAAATCCTAACTTTGTATGCTAATTCAAG
The DNA here is from genome assembly GCA_030765085.1 of Allium cepa. NCBI lineage: Eukaryota > Viridiplantae > Streptophyta > Magnoliopsida > Asparagales > Amaryllidaceae > Allium > Allium cepa. The sequence goes on from CM060931.1 coordinate 379,348,899, forward strand.
ATATGGGATCAAATTTTCAAATTAAAACATTCGAATTTTAGCTTTTGATTTCATTTTACTGTAACTTGATTAAACAGTATATATATCATACTGTTAAACTTCAAACAAGTTTCCAGACCTTTGATTTAGGATAAACAACATAAATTAGCTTCAATTCCTAAGTTCAAATTGGTTTAAATGAAGAATATCGGTTTATTTCCCTTCTTTGCTCATAGCTTTATGGATACTGGAGCTCATCACATATTAAATTTCCAGGAAGCATTCCAGAACCAAATACTATAACATATGGAAACACAAGATATACAGGAACTAATTACCAAATTAAACTTTAAGATTTATATGTTTACTCACTTTAAATTTTGTTGAAACAGAAAACAAAGTTGATGAAGAACTGCAGATGAATTTCCTGAACAACTTCACTGCTTTGATGAACTTGTTTGAAAATATAAGATGATGTTTTATTTTCTTTCTTCTCGGGTTTGCTTCCAAATTTTTGTTGAGTTTTACAAATGAATTAGAATAGGGTGATATATAAATAGGATATACTTGGACAGTAGGTTATATTTGGTACATGTCTCACTTGTTTTGATTTGCTATGTATTTGTAACGACCCGGAAATTTCGATCCCGAAAATTCCAGATAGTTAGTGAAAAGAAGAAAAAGAAAGAAGAAGAAACAGAAACCAGTCATAGAAACCTTTCATTCGCAGCGGATTAAAATATAATATAACATAAATATCGGTTTTACAAAGAAGATTCATCATCAGTACAATTGTATTTTTATGCATCAGAGTTACAACCATTATAATACACCGGACAGGTTAAAACAACATGTCCAAGCCAACCATATTATACACAACGGTAAACACTCCATACGTTGCAGCCATCCAGCTCGCCTCCTGAGCTTCCAAACGTCCTTACCTGAAAATCTGTAATACTCGGTCTGACCCGAGCATTACATCAAAGTAACACCCGAGTCAGGCTGGAAACCAGCATGAGTAAACCCTTAAAACTTGAAAATACAGAGTCATAAACTTAATTGGAAAACACGGGGTAACTCATATCCTATTTACGAGTTCTTAACTTGCCATAGTCAACATCACATCTTACAATCATACCTAAGCATTTCTGCTTAGGTTAAATGATCAGGTTTACATTATTTATTTCATTCCAGCCTATATATTCAGAAAAATTAAATCCATAAAGAATTATTGCCAAATACAGATCGAAGTGGTTTCGGGTATTTACTGATACCCGACCCCGGTCTCTTTGAATCTCATGTCTTCCTTAATACAAGTTATACAAGTGAAATATGCAATTCAAACATTAAATATAGGATGTCGCTTTTACATTGCAATTCATCATCGATAAATAACCACATTATCACTGTCTGCCCAAACGTATCATCTCACATAACATTTCATCTCAGAAATATCAACTAATCATTCATAAACAAGATTAATCAGTCACAGCATTACTTTAATTATTCTAAATCCTACTTACTTAATCATAAATTAATTACAAACCATAATTAATCATCCCTTGATTTCTCTCTAATTACATTGAGTAATTAGCCTTTAATTAATTACCCAAATTAGTTTATTTATCAACCATTCACAATTAATTACATTTTTCCTTAATTAATTACTAACATTTATTATACAATAATCACTTACATTGATTATTATTCTTTAATTTATTACACTCATAAATTAACTAATCCTTAATTAATTTCCTTAATTAATCGATTCTCTACTTAATTATAATAAGTAATTTATCCTTAATTACTTCCCTTAATTAATTACCCTTTAATTACTTCCATCAAGTAATTATCCCATTGTTTAATTAATTACATTTATTAATTTACCTTAAGTAATTAACCTTAGTTAATTAGCCTAAATCAAAAATTAATCACAACTCCAAATTATTCTTTTGCTAACAATTTATTTCTCTTTAATTACTAATTTATTAATCAGCAATTAATCTTTAATTACTTATTAATTAATCTTTAATTATTAATCAATTAATAAATTTAAATGATAAATCATTTATCTTAATTAATCTATAATCATCAATTCATTGATTTCTAATTGCCAATTAATTAATTTCTATTAATTAATTTATAATTCAAAACTATTGATTAATTAATCCTCAATTAATCAACTTTAATAACTTTCCTTAATTTATTAATCTTTTGTTAATAATCAATCAATTAAATAATAAATCCTAATTACCAAACCTTAATTACTTAATCACATTAATGAGTCAATCCCCTTAATTTGATTGCACAAATTAATCATCTTCCAATGCATTAAATAAATAATCCTTTATTTAGTTACATCTTCTAATTCATCCTTGAAAACAGTTAGGAATTTAACTTATTATACAATTTCTAAACAAACAATTTTAAAACAAATTAAAACTTTGAAAGAAAAAAAAATTGTTCTAAACTCGCTAATACCTTATTCAGACCTGACTTATATTTTCTTTTGGAACTTATTTACATTGCTAAACTTTAAACTTGATTTACTACTATAACAACCAAGCATAAAAACTTCGAGTTCATGCCTGAACCCAAACTTATTTTACCCGAGGCAAATCGGATCCTCACTTTAGTCCATTTTCTTTCCCAGTCACCTCTACTTCTTCTCCTCTTCCCAATCTAAACACGTCAGTACACAAACCAGAACACCAAAATACACATGCACGTGCATGTTTGGCCAAAATCTCTCCGACCATTGCCGCCCCGCCTCCCAAATCGCCAACGACCCACTCATCAGACCCGACCCCTAAGAAACTCTGTCCAATTTCCCCTTAATCCACATTACTACGGCCACCTCTACCACTAACGATGATTCCTGAAATCATTTCGTCCACCAGAAATTTACAAAAGAACAATCTCTGGTCAATCCAGAAAATTTTCAAAATCCCAAACAAAGAAATTGTGAAATGATTATCATAATTCATTATTTTCTTCAACGAACGCGATTACACAAACAAGGATCCAAATCTTGATGGTCAAATCCTGGCTAAAACTTGATCACTACAGTAAAGTACACAAAATCATTAAAAAGTGGAAGCAAATTTCATATAACAAGGAAACAAAAGAAGCTGCATACATGAACTTAAGAGCAGCAGAGTTTATAAACATCAGCAAACGAAAAAAAATAAAGGCAACAAAACCAAGCAAAAGAAACAACAACTTAAACAACAGGGACGTGACAAAATAATTCAACAATCCAAGGCGGGTACGTTCCAATTTAAATACAATGGAGAAAAATAAAATAAATGGAACTAAGTCTAGAAGTAGGACGGTGCATGACATATTTATTCAAAGCAATAGGGGACCTTTTCCAACAAGCAAAGAATCAAGAGTACATGGCAAAAGGTGTGAAAATAAATTAAAGTATCAGGGCAAGGACGAATGTAATTAATGCAAGACATAGGTGTGTGAGCATTTCAAAACCATTTCACAAGGGCAAGAACGCATGTACAGGAGCAAAAGCTGTGAAATATGAAAATGAGTACTTGACTATATTATCAAGTGACAAAATCAACTACATAACAAAGTCAAAGTATCACAGAAATTGAAGGACGTGCATAGAGTATTCAAAATAACAAAAGAGTATTATTCACAACAAGGAAGTTCGCATATAGGTCTAGATAAATATTCTCAATTGCATAGGAAAAAAATTCAAAGAAAAAGGCAATAGGATATTGGATAATTGAGGTACAGGTGAAACACTATGGATGCATTATGTACGATCATTTTCAAGCTAAGTTAATAAACTGCCAGCAAACGTATGTGACAAATTTCAAGGCAGTAAGATGCATGAAAACAAATGAAAGAGACCATAACTCAATTCAATCAACAACTGCAAACATGAAATTATTCTAATTACATAAGCATGCAAATAATCTAGAAATAGATAGTGTGAGGATTAACTTGCCTGCAATTTGCTTGAACAGAGAACAGATTTGTTCCAGGCTGATGGTTTCCAGATTTGTTTAATCTTCTTTTGCTTATTAAATTTACATCTGGAGTTGATCTTTGCATTGTTGCTTGTTGTTAGATTTGTCTTGACTGGTTGTATTTGAAGCTTTGACATTGTTATTGCCTTTGATTTCCTGCTTTGTTGAATTTTCCAGTTTCATTCTCTCATATTTGCAGTCTTTATCTCCTTTTGATTTGAATTAGATTTTTGTTGAAATGGAGATAATAAGAATTCAGCTGAAAAGTGAAAACAACTTTCTTCTTCCATATATTTTTTTTTATAATTTTTTTTATCAAAAAGAAATGTTGACATTTTTCCTCTTAGGTGTTAGTTAGCTTACACATATGCATTTATCTTCACAAACGTCTTCAACCCATTTTAAATTGCTTACAAGTGTTACTCTTTTCTCTTATTAATTCTTTTAAATTTATATATATATTATGAAACATTTACATGTATATAAAATGTATTTATCTTATATAAATAAGCTTCTAGATTTTAATGAATAAACCAAAGTGAATTCAAGTAAACATTTATTTATAAATAAATTATGCTTTGATCAAATTAAATGCATCATATGTTTATATGCTTGGAAAATTTATTTTAACTATATATATATATATATATATATATATATATATTAATTCAAATATATGTATGTGTTAAGCAACACAAATTAAATTTGTAATCAATAATTTTATTTAAAATGTATGTATATATATACAACACAATTACAAATATAAATATTTATCTGATCAGATTCATTCGTTCAGTTTAAAATTCAATATTATATTAATTAATCCGGTTTGTTAATCAATTACAGAAGACCAAAAATTCGGGTTATTACATATTTAATATACTGCAATATGAAATGATCTTGCATTTCGGCTGTAGGATTTTCTTTGACAAATAGTTGTGCTTATTAAATGCTTGTGTCTTCAGATTAGATTACATTTATTTAATGTTTTCTGATATTTGTATTTTGAGAATAAAAATGGACTTGAATATGCTGTAAATAATTGTCTTCTTTTGCATACCAGATTTACATATATTTTATTTGTTTCTTTGTCACTTTGCATACTTGATTTACATAGCATCTTTGTTATAACTTTTGTTAAAGATTTGTATTGTATAAATGTATGTTACAGGTTATTCTTTTTAACTTATCTTATATGTTTGAGTAAAGTTAATATAGTTATTGTTTTGACTTTATTAATTGTATTCTATTTGTAATTTAGATTTTTCAAGCATTGATTCATAACGTTGTATTTGTACATTTTATATTTCAATTTATAACTTATATTTTATAATTAAGTTTTATACTTACTTTTAGTATGTTTATGTTCATAACCAATATTTGTTTTATACTTAAATTTGATATTTATATTTAATACGATATGATTGTTTATTATTATTTTTTAAAACATTATTATTAAAGACTCCATTTATATCCATATTATATTATCAAATATTAAAAATATAGAATCTTTTATTTTTATTGAATAAGAGAGATTTTGTTATAAATGTTTTTTTAAAAAAAGATTTTATTTTAGATAGTTTGAAAGAACTCATTTTAGATTTTCAAATCAAAATTCCCTTTACAAAACATGTATAACTGTTAAATATCAAAGATCTCATCAGTTTATAAATTTGAAAAGCTTGTATTTCATTTAAATTAGATTAAATATTTATTAAAATATATTGTCAAAATCCCGGGTCGTTACAGGGCCAGTGGTAACGCATAGACGCAGCTACCGCCCACCTCGAGCCACACTCCCAAATCAAAGAAATAAAAAGTGGCCACCGAATCAATCCAAAACTCAAGGTATAATATCGAAGGGATGTGTCCGATAAAAGGTGCTACCTTTTTAGCCCGTCGATCGCTCCTGTTTTAGCCATCTTATGCCAACTCACGGGAGTCGGGTCCACGTATTTACCTCAAAGGAAACGCCGCCATCATCCTACTTCATTTTGGAATCTCCACCGCGTATACGGTTGTCAAAGTGGTTTTCGGAGTTGGCAGAGAGTATGAAAACTTCCGATCCTGGTCTCTTTAACAACCAAACGTTATTATAACACCGCGGTCCTTTCAAAATAGTTTCTACTTTTAAAACCAAAATATAATATCCGCTTCAAAACCATATAAATACGATATCCTTTCCATTTCTACAACTAAATCTTTTTGATATCATTTTTATAAAACCACAAATCAATATAATATCATTTTATTTCAAAGATATCCTTTTTAAAGGTCATAACATTTCCAACATCTAACACTTCGAAATCAACATATTAGAAATATAACACTTTCAATTTATACTACCTCGCAACTCATAACTTCCCCCACTTATGTAGTTTAAATATTTAGAATACTTTATATAACCAAATAGCTTCTCTAATTTTCACAAATCAATTCCAAAACTCGAATTTCTAGATATTGAATTTAATCTAAAACCCAAAATAATATACTTCAATTATATTCAGTTTCCAAATAAACTTTTTCCAAATTTTGCCGATTTCAAAACTGATTTGACCCACAAAATAGACCCTTTCAAATTCAATATATTTTAAAGCTTAAATATTCAATATTTCAAACTAAATTTTTATAATTCAAATATATACCAATTTCGCTTTACTATTATTTAGTTTTGAAATATTTACTCAATAAATCCAGTATCCTTTAAATAAAACTTTAAATTTCAATAATTGAATATTACTCAATTTATTTGGACTTGATAAATCCACTTAACCCACCTTAACCCCGAATTTAGTTATAAAACAATATTCTCTAAAAATCAAAATTTCGATAAGTTCCAATGGATTCTTATTGAATAAAAATTATTAATTAATTAAAATCTCAAGTCATTTTCCAAACTATCTTCTCAACCTTGATTTATAAAAAAATTCAATATAAACTCTATATTAAAATATAATTTAAGTAAATACTTTTCTGTATTATATTTTAATTAAATCAAACTTTATTGTTAAACCTATTTATACTTTAAACGATTTTATCAATAGCTTAAAACCAAAAAATTTAACTTTATATAAAATAACCTTTATCAAATATCCAAATCAATATCTCATAAAATCATACATATATTCTTACAAAACCATAGAAATCATTGTAAAAAAATTTTATATATAGACCGCGGTCCCTGTATATAATTTTCTACGCTATGGTCAAGTGATACGGATATTTATCATTTCAGACCATAATTTAAAATAAAATTACGGTTATATATCATTTCAAACCGCAATCCCGAATGAAATAAAATTGCATAACAACTTGCAGTTTATAATAATACATAATACAATATCCATTCATCCAATATCAACCATCAACCATTTTCACAATCATCATCCAATTCAAATAATAGCATTAATATAGAACAGATAATAAATACAAGTAATTACTGGCAATCTATATTCAATAATAAATAAATTTAACTGGCAGCTTATATGCAATAGTAAATTGAATAATAATTTAATTCAATAAATTAAATTTAACTGGAATGATGATAAAATATACCAAACAGCAATAAATAAATTTCAAATCACACCAAAATTAATTTAACAGATACAATAAATTTTAGAAGTTGTGAGTGGGTTAAAACACTCACCTTTTGAATTTAAATTGAATTTAAATTCAATTTAAACTCAAAATTCAAATGATATCGCAATTCGTCCAAACCTACGCCAAAGTGTCTAGAATTCCAATACGAACCTAGCGGAGAAAACCGCGTATGAAACGGATGTCGTATGCAAAAATTATTCAAGTTAAATGAGTTGAAAACAAAATAAATAAACCTACCCTTGCCACGTCACACCATGCTACAGCACGCACCCTTCTTCCCCAGTACGCGCGCATGTGAATCACCTTTGAACCCTACAACCGCCACCATATTCAGACCGCCGACGCACCTAGCTGATGAACGAAGCCTACTGCCGCCCCAAGCCCACGACTACGACGCCACCTCCCCTCGACCACTTGATCGCACGCGAATGCGCAGCCGCCGCCACAGGGTTTCAAAACCATAATACAATTAAATGCATCGATCTGACCGTCGATTCGACGAGCAACCTACGCAGATATGCTCCACTCATCACTCTCCACGCCCCCATAACTTCCAATTGACGGGTTGACGTTCATCACAACGCGATGAACGGCCATAGTTATTTCGCCCAATTCCAGCTTCACAACAACCCAGATCAGAAAACGAATTATATATTTGACTTGCGCTCGTCGAGAGCTTCAATTCCATATATAATTCGATAATGTTTGGAGAGTTTGAATTTTTGGCTTTGGATTTGATTTGTGTTTGGATCTAGAATTTTGTGTCTGCCATTGAGGAGGAGATAGTTGAATTGTACGTATAGACAAATGAGAAATAGAGGTACGCTAAGGTTTATAACGGGACATATATAGGCAAAGAGAAAATAGAATAGATGGATCAGATTAATAAACGCACCGAACAATATATGGCCCGAAAAGCCCGTTTCGACTCCGGAACGAAATTGGGTCAACCCATGTATCAAAATAGATATTTTAGAATATTTTAAATGCAATGGAAAATGTTTCAAGTCCAAATTCCATCGTATGAAGAAGTTATGCAAAAATAATATTTTTCAAATTGATTTCAATTAAACCATTTCAAGGCGTTTCAAGCCCGTACGATGAAACGACAAGCCCGATCGCTACGAAACTTGAAATCATACAATAATTCACTGAACGGATCCGATGAAACTGGTTTCGTCGAAATCCGAGTTAGTGGCCAAAATGGCTATTTTTACACTAATTAAATAAATTAATAATAAATTAATCAAATCAAAACTTTCAATTTCAATCCTATAATTGACAATTCTTATCATTTTAAATTTCCCAATCATTGATTTAAACGAATTAAATGTCAAATTAGAGTTGATTAATTTATCAATTTCGGTATTAACCTCACTTTCATAAAATTCAAAATTTATAAACTTAATTTCCAGAAATTCTATTTAATTTACTTTTCATTCTATTATTCAATTTATTATTATCAAATGGATGAGATCAACATTGGATTACATTAATATTCTTATATTTCATCTAAATTTCTATTAACGTAATAATTAAATGTTACATTTCATTTATTTGCAATTAATTCAATTATTGAATTTTACACTTCAATTGAATTAATAAATCTTGCTTTCTATTCTTTAAACCAACCAATTGTCATATTATAAATAGAGTTAGCATTAATTTCAATTAATTCCATAATTTATACAAATATAACCTTAAATTTAGAATCATTGCACTTTATTACGAACTTGATTTAATGGACTACATAAATGATTACTTTATAATAATCATTGCCACTAACCCTTAATCATATTTGTATAAGTTATCATTTCCAAACAATTACATACAAAACATTGATTTTTATCCAACCACTATTTATTCATTATTAATTCATTGATTAACCCAATTTTTACATTTGATTTTCTTATATTAATTTATTACCAAATATTCCTATTTACCATTAATTATAACCCAAATATTTGTTTCAATCAATTAGGATTGCATTGAATTAATTATTTATTAGTTTTCATTTCATTCCCATTATAAATTTATTAAAAAATTACAAATTTCCTTTATTGATACATTACTTACATTCATACCTAATTACCTTAGTTTTATCCCATTACACTAATATATGCCTATTTACCTCTTAATTTGAATAAATATTCCATTACTAAATGTGTACTTTTATCATTTGTACACATTAATTTAGGTTTAAATCCAATCAATTAAGTTACCTTAATTCCATTCCTTTTTACCAATGTATTACCTTATCAATAAATTTACGATTCTATTTAATTTACGTTCACGCTTCCGTTATTCTATTAATTACCATTAAAGTAACGTTTATTATCAACAACAAACATTATAATTATTTATCTACATTGATTGTATAAATTTTCCATTTATAACATATTACTTCATTGGTTAATATAACTTCGAATTCATTCAATCACAACTAATTAAGTTAATCACTACAATTGCTTTCAAATTAAATTTTTATAAACTAAACAAATAGGTAATTTATACAATTGTAACCATTAAAAATTTAATTAACTTTATATTTATTACTTCAAAACAAATAATATGATTACATACAGAACATTGACTTTTATTCAATTACCATTTATTGAAATTCAAATTCATTTATTAATTGAATGCTTACATTTATTTCCATATATCCAATTTGTAGCCAAGCATAACATCTACATTATTTCCATTGATTTGAATTAAATTCCCATCTTTATATTATGCCTATTATTACGCTATAAACTAGTTACTATTGTTTGCCTTTCATTTACTTAATTTAAATTCCAATTCAATCATTATTAATTATGTACAAATTCCTTTATTTATACAATTACACTTATTTACTTATTGTCAGCTTAATTCCCAAGTGCAACAATTTACAATATTTCATTTTTTTTTCAAATTCAATGGTCAAACATTAGTTTTTAAAAATCATTGCTACAATTCATTCTAAACATTTACTTCATTATAAATTATAAATTTTTTATTTCTTTCTAAAATCTAATTACAAAATTTTTATAATTCAACAAATTTAATTATCGAAATTTACGGGTCGTTACACTCTCACTCACTCAAAACTTTCGTCCCTGAAAAGGAAAAAGAGGGAAAAGAAGAATTAAGAAGTCAACATATCTTATTTAAAATATTAAATTTATAAACAAATAAATTTACAGAATAAAATATACCAATTGATAACCATTAAATCTTTTATACTCAAATTAATAAAGTTTGAAAAACATTTTTCAAAATATTTTCCATGTCCAAAATTTACGGAAAATTTCGGCAGAGTCTCCTTTGTACGGAGAGGCTCGGGAGAAAATATAATATCAAAAATAAAAATATAAAACATATATTTTTCAAAATAATATATATCCCAACACCGGAAAACAATATAATAACGCTATAAATCGTAATACGAAAACGTACCTATTTGTTGGGCAATTTACGCTTATATTATGAAACCAAATGCAGTAGCAATTGCTTCCATAACCTGCATTTCACTTATATAGTCCAAAATAGTCAATAATTATATAAATGAAATGTTTAACTTGTTTCAATCAATAACAAACAATAACCACTTGCAACCAGGCATACAATCATCACATAGAATCAATACAAATCAATCATTCATTCATATCAAACAAAACAAATAGTTGTTCGGGTTTAAAACTTCAAATTTGTACAGAATGAAAAATAAACTACTAAGCGCATCATTTACTCAACAGTCTTTGATGAAGCTAAATAGATTACTCATACATCCAAACACTTTTAAAGTATCCTTACCCAAACAACCATAAAACCAAACAACAACAACAATTTCAAACAACAGATTAAGTTTATCCTTATTAATTACATTCATACATTTGTTGTTTGATTTCTCTTTTTCATTCATATAATGTTTTATCTTTTTAATTTACATTTATTTCTTTCAGTTTCATTTACTTTTATTCATTTCTAACAAAATCTCATTCTCCCTTATTCATATCATGAAATTTTTCTTTTTTATTTTATTGCATTCATTTATTCACTGCTTCATGCATTTTATTTACAGTATTCATCATTTTGCTTATTTTCAAAAGTAAATAACTTCAACATTTACTTAAATCAATTATCATTTATTTATAACACTCACCTTTCTTTTCTATTATATTAGTAGCATTTCAATAATTAAGTTCATAACAACTAGAACATCCAATTCTTATTAATTAAGGAATTTCATTGAATACTTTTATTATTTCAAATTTTACTTGTATAATATTATTACAATTTCTTATTAAACATTGTAACTTTATTATTGGGTAAGTTATATAAATATATGCTTTTAAGAATGAAATCAAAAGTTATACAAGTTTTTTCTATTTCCTTTAATTAATTTAATGTTCAATAATATTCTTCTTTGTTTCATAGGTTACAATTTCCAATTTCCTTTAATCCCATTTATTACTTAGCATTAAATCTCTTTTTTCATTTAGAGGTTTCAATTGTTAATTAGTTACATTCCATTTTACTACACTTAATTGAAACTACTAATTAACGGAAACTTAGGAATTAAATATCGGGTTAAATTTCAAATCATTTTAAATAATATATATATGTATATCCTTACAACTTATATATCTAATTATATTTAAAACAATTTAAAATTTGTATTTTTTTATCCAAATAAATCTGCAGTAAAACTACTACAGTGGCCTTCCCACTTTGAAACTCGAAAATGAATGTTGATGATGCGTGCACTCATCACCGAAATTATTTTCCAACGACAGAGAGGGGAGTACAGGACTTATTTCTTTCTAGAGTTTCTTTAAAACGATTCTTTCAAATTGTATTGAAATATTTATATCAGAAAATAATTCTAAAATATTATTATTATATTTCAAAATCATTCAAAAGAAAGTTCAAAAACCCCGGGACTTGAGTTCTAAATTTCCAATTTTATTTATTTCAATTTCAATCTTATTTCAACTATTACTTATAAATTTCATTACCTAACAACCAATATATTACAACCAAATATATATCTTATTTATAAAATTTTATTTTATATATAGAAAATATAATAGGCAAAATTATTTTATTCACCTATATTAAAAACAAATATTATGTCGGTCTGTCCGATTAAGTGCTTAGAAATCCCTATTGATGTCATAACGTCCCATGCACCAACCAGAATTTATAAATACAAAACGGAACTAATTAACACAATATTAAACTTTTTATAACACTAACAAATACGCTCTCTCATATATACATACACTCAACGACTCATCATAGGGTATTACTACCCTATTAAAAAGAGTCAGACCTCATAAAGCAAAGGTTTATCGTTAAACCAAAGCTCTGATACCATATGTAACGTCCTGCCTTTTTGTGCAGTTTAAATCGACGACAAACCACACATGTCAGACTTAAACCATACAGAAGGGCGGATTGTTATGGGATAAATAAGAAAAAGAAGGAAGAAATAAAAAAACAGAATCTTGCAGCGGTACGATAAAATATAATAATCAAATATATAGTTCATGAAGCTGTTTTACAAAATATTCGATTATACTTATACAGTACATACCAGAGTTACCTCTACAATAGAATGATAATTAATGCAACAGAACATTATGGATGCAGTGAAATAATATAATAAATAATAATAAATCTTCATCTTCGTCCTCCAGATATAAAGGCTTCAGATCTTGAAATGCTCAGGCTGACCTGAGCGAATTGAAAAGACAAAACACTCGAGTCAGAACTAAAATATCTTATGTGAGTTAAATCAACAGAATAAATATGAGTGTAACGGCGTCAGAGATGTTTACGGGATTTGACATCTCCTATCCAATGTCCAACGTGAGTGCGGTAACTTAAGAGACGCATGGGATTCCCATCTCCTAAGGATCGGTTAAACTATCTACTATGTAGTAATATACGTTATTATAATAGTGTCTAAAGTAAAGTATAATATACTGAAAATAGCGTTAAGGGGTTACCCATGTAGCCCTTAACACACTTTTATATTTCCATAATCTATACAGTACTGTAATCTCCCATGTACTGGGCGTCGTCAGAGGGCACTCCTTAGGTATGGTACAAAACAAAATCGTATAAGGTGCGCTAGGGTAGGTGACATGGAACAACTAGGCAATGCCAGGGTAGATATGCCAATTACGCTTCTGGGCCGCTGGTAACGCATAGCCGCAGCTACCGTCCACCTCGAGCCACACCCCCAAATCAAAGAAATCAAAAGTGGCCACTGAATCAATCCAAAATTCAAGGTATGATATCGAAAGGATGTGTCCAATAAAAGGTGCTACCTTCTTAGCCCATCGATCGCTCCTGTTTTAGCCACCTTATGCCAACTCACGGGAGTCGGGTCCACCTATTTACCTCAAAGGAAATGCCGCCACCATCCTACTTCATTCTGGAATCTCCACCGCGTTCACGGCTGTCAAAGTTGTTTTCGGATTTGCAGAGAGCGTGAAAACTTCCGATCCCGGTCTCTTTAACAACCAAACGTTATTAGAACACCGCAGTCCTTCAAAATAGTTTCTACTTTTAAAGCTAGTATATAGTATCCGCTTCAAAACCATATAAATACGATATCCTTTCCTTTTCTACAACCAAATCATTTTGATATCACTTTTATAATACCCCAAATCAGTATAATATCATTTTATTTCAAAGATATCCTTTTTAAAAGTCATAACATTTTCAACATTTAACACATCGAAATCAAAATATTAGAAATAACACTTTCAATTTATACTACCTCGCAACTCATAACTTCCCCCACATATGTGGTTTAAATATTTAGAATACTTTATATAACCAAATAGCTTCTTTAATTTTCACAAATAAATTCCAAAACTCGAATTTTTAGATATTCAATTTAATCTAAAACCCAAAATAATATACTTCAATTATATTCAGTTTCCAATAAACCTTTTCCAAATTTTGCCGATTTCAAAATTGATTTGACCCATAACATAGACCCTTTCAAATACAATATATTTCAAAGCTTAAATATTCAATATTTCAAACTAAATTTTTATAATTCATATACATACCAATTTCACTTTACTATTATTTAGTTTTGAAACATTTACTTAATAAATCCAGTATCCTTTAAATAAAACTTCAAATTTCAATAATTGAATATTACTCAATTTATTTGGACTTGATGAATCCACTTAACCCACCTTAACCCCGAATTTAGTTATAAAACCATATTCTCTAAAAATCAAAATTTCAATAAGTTCCAATGGATTCTTATTAAATAAAAATTCTTAATTAATTAAAATCTCAAGTCAATTTCAAAACTATCTTCTCAACCTTGATTTATAAAAAAAATATAAACTCTATATTAAAAATAATTTAAGTAGATACTTTTCCATATTATATTTTAATAAAATCAAACTTTATTATTAAACTTATTTATACTTTAAACGATTTTATACATAGCTTAAAACCAAAAAATTTAACTATATATAAAATAACCTTTATCAAATATCCAAATCAATATCTCATAAAATCATATATATATTCTTAAAAAACCATAGAAATCATTTCAAAATATTTGTATATATAGACCGCGATGCCTGTATATAATTTTCTGTCCTATGGTCAAGTGATACAGATATTTATCATTTCATTCCGTAATTGAAAACAAAATTATGGTTATATATCATTTCAAACTGCAATCCTGAATGAAATAAAAATGCATAACAACATGCAGTTTATAATAATATAAAACACAACATTCATTAATCCAATATCAACCATCAACCATTTTCACAATCATCATCTAATTCAAACAATAACATTAATATAGAATAGGTAATAAATACAAGTAATTACTAGCAATCTATATTCAATAATAAATAAATTTAACTAGCAGTTTATATGCAACAATAAATTGAACAATAATTTAATGCAATAAATTAAATTTAACTGGAATGATGATAAAATATCCAAACAGCAATAAATAAATTTCAAATCACACCAAAATTAATTTAACAAACATAAGAAATTATAGAAGTTGTGAGTGGATTAAAACACTCACCTTTTGAATTTAAATTGAATTTAAATTCAATTTAAACCCAAAATTCAAACGATCTCGGTACTTGTCCAAACAAGCGCCAAAGTGTTTGGAATTCCAATACGAACCTAGCGGAGAAAATCGCATGTGAAACGGATATCGTATGCAAAAGTTATTCGAGTTAAATGAGATGAAAACAAAATTAAATTAAAACAAAATAAACAAACCTACTCTTGCCACGTCACACCATGCTACAGCACGCATCCTTCTTCCCCAATACGCACGCATGCAAATCACCTTCGAACCCTATAGCCATCGCCACATTCAAACCACTGACGCACCTTGCTGATGGACGAAGCCTACTGTTGCCCCAAGCCCACGACTACGACGCCACCTCCCCTCGGCCACTCGATCGCACGCAAATGCGCAGCCACTGCAACTGGGTTTCAAAACCCTAATCCAATTAAATGCATCGATCTCACCGTCGATTCGATGAACAACCTACGCAGATATGCTCCACTCGTCACTCTCCACGGCCCCATAACTTCCAATTGACGATCCATTGACGTTTATCACAACGCGATGAACGGCCGCGGTTATTTCGTCCAATTCCAGCTCCATAGCAACCCAGATCAGAAAACGAATTATATATTTGACTTGCCCTCGTCGAGAGCTTTAAATCCAAATATAATTCAATAATGTTTGGAGATTTTGAATTTTTGGCTTTGGATTTGATCTGTGTTTGCATCTAGAATTTCTTTGTCTGCCAATGAGGAGGAGATAGTTGAATTGTACGTATAGAGAAGTGAGAAATAGAGGTAGGCTAGGATTTATAACAGGATACATATATATAGAAAAAGTGAAAATAGAATAGATGGATCAGATTGATAAACGCGCTGAACAATATATGGCCCGAAAAGCCCGTTTCGACTCCGGAACGAAATTGGGTCAACCCATATATCAAGATAGATATTTTAAAATATTTTCAACGCAATGGAAAAGTTTTCAAGTCCAATATGAAGAAGTTATGCAAAATTCAATATTTTTCAAATTGATTTCAATTGATTTCAATTAAATCGATTTCAAGGCATTTCAAGCCCGTACGATCGAACGACAAGTCCGATCGCTGAGAAACTTGAAATCCTACAATAATTCACCGATACGGATCCGATGAAACTGGTTTCGTCGAATTCCATCAGTGGCCAAAATGGCTATTTCTACACTAATTAATTAAATAATAATAAATTAATTAAATCAAAATTTTAAATTTCAATCCTATAATTGACAATTCTTATCATTTTTAATTTTCCAATCATTTACAATGATTTAAACGAATTAAATGTTAAATTAGAGTTGATTAATTTATCAATTTTGGTATTAACCTCAATTACATAAAATTCAAAAATTATAAATTTAATTTTCGAAAATTCTATTTACTTTACTTTTCATTCTATTATTCAATTTATTATTATCAAACGGATGAGATCAACATTGGATTAAAAATCCATTACATTGACATTCTCATATTTCATCTAAATTTCTGTTAACTAATAATTAAATGTTACATTTCATTTATTTGCAATTAATTCAATTATTGAATTTTACACTTTAATTAAATTAATAAATCTTGCTTTCTATTCTTTAAACCAACCAGTTGTCATATCATAAATAGCGTTAGCATTAATTTCAAATAATTCCTTAATTTATACATATATAACCTTAAATTAAGATTCATTGCACTTTATTACCAACTTGATTTAATAGACTACATAAATAATTACTTTATAATAATCGTTGACACTAACCCTTAATCATATTTGTATAAGTTATCATTTCCAAACAATTACATACAGAACATTGATTTTTATCCAATCACTATTTATTCATTATTAATTCATTGATTAACCCAATATTTACATTTACTTTTCTTATATTAATTTATTACCAAATATTCCTATTTACCACCAATTATAACCTAAATAGTTGTTTCGATCAATTGGGATTGCATTGAATTAATTATTTATTAGTTTCCATTTCATTCCCGTTATAAATTTATTAACAAATTACAAATTTCCTTTATTGATACATCACTTACATTCATACCTAATTACCTTAGTTTTATCCCATTACACTAATATATGCTTATTTACCTCTTAATTTGAATAAATATTCCATTTCTAAATGTGTTCTTCTATCAATTGTACACATTAATTTAGGTTTAAACCCAATCAATGAATTTACCTTAATTCCATTCCTTTTTACCAATTTATTACATTATCAATAAATTTACGATTCTATTTAATTTACGTTCACACTTCCATTATTCTATTAATTACCATTAAAGTAACGTTTATTATCAACAACAAACATTATAATTACTTATCTACATTGATTGTATAAAATTTTCATTTGTTACATATTACTTCATTGGTTAATATAACTTCGAATTCATTCAATCACCACTAATTAAATCAATCACTGCAATTGCTTTCAAATTAAATTTTTATGAACTAAACAAATAGGTAACTTACACAATTGTAACCATTAAAAATTTAATTAACTTTATATTTATTACTTCCAAACAAATAATATGATTACTTACAGAACATTGACTTTTATTCAATTACCATTTATTGAAATTCAAATTCATTAATTAATTGAATGCTTACATTTATTTCCATATATCCAATTTGTAGCTAAGTATAGCATCTACATTATTTCCATTGAATTGAATTAAATTTCCATTTTTATATTATGCCTATTATTACGCTATAAACTGGTTACTATTGTTTGCCTTTCATTTACTTATATTAAATTCCAATTCAATCTTTATTAATTGACGCAGCGGATTATAACGATGACAACGAAATGAAGATTTCGTGTCAAACTAATCGAAGAAACGATTAGATGAAACAAGATAAATCGATGGATTGAAAAATACCGAATGCCCAAATTCGTTGATCTCGCAAGATACCGAATTCTAGCTATCTCCAACACGTTGATCACGCACGATACCGTGTTAAAAGATCTACGATTCTTCTACGTTGATCTCGCGCACGAGATTCCGTGAATCGGCTTCAAATCCGTTGATTCGAGCGCACTCAAATACCGCAAATGGAGAAAGGAGCTCACACTCAACTTCCAATTTCAAGAGGCACAAAGCACTCAAACAAAATTTTATTCAAAATCAACCAACCTTACAAATGACCCACACATCCCTACTTATAGGGTTACAACTCACACTAGGTCGTTAACGACCTAACAGACCGACCTAAACATCACAAACACAACATATACATGACCTACACAGGTGGCCGACCTAACACATGTACACAAATGACCTACGACCTAATATGTACAATACAACATCATGCTACCCAACAACAACGACTTAACAATTTATACATTCGACCCAATATTTACAACTCGAGTTACGACCTAAGCAACACAGCAACATAGGCATCTTCACGTGACCTAAGAAGATGGGCGACTCAAGCTTCAAGGCGGCTTAAGAACAAGCGGCTTCATTCTGCGTTGTGAGTTAGGTCGTTCGCGACCTATATTGAAGCGACCTAAAGAAACTCGCGAATCCTGGATTTCACGGCATAAGGAAAACTCGCGACTTAAAGAAGCTAGCGCTCCATCACTGATTTGCTTGAGCGACCTACGCTTGAATGTTGCATCATTAATCTGGGGAGGTTGTGAGTCATTAGGTCGCTGGTATGCCTTAGCGTTCATCCCATTAACACGCGAGCGACCTTCACTAGGTCGTGTGCGACCTAAGGCCATCGAACGACTCAAAATCACTGAGTTAGTAGATTGCGCTGCATCATCCTCCCCCGGTTGCAAAGAATTCATCCTCGAATTTGCACCTTCCTTTCCTTCAAAAAGCTCAGCCCCACAATACGGAATTAAATGCTTAACGTTGAAAACGTCTGCAGTGTGAATGTGATCCGACAACCTCAACCGATAGGCATTATCGTTGATCTTCTTCAAGATTTTTACTGGACCAAATTTTCGAGCTTTCAGCTTGTTGTAAGTTCCAACTGGAAAATGATCTTTAGTCAGCACCGCGTAAACCCAATCACCTTCTTTAAATTCTACACCCCTGCGCTTCTTATCTGCCAGTTGTTTATACTTCTCATTTGAGGCATTCATGAACCGTTCTCTGACACTCCTGCAGCTCATTCACAAAATCACAAGCTCGCTTAACAACTCCCTTCTGACATGGCACTGTCGTCAAATCCAACGGACCCTTTGGAATTGTGAATAAACAACTTGAAACGGACTGAAACCAGTACTCCGATTAATACCATGATTATGTGCAAACTCTGCTTGACATAACTTCACATCCCAGCTCTTCAAATTGTCCTTTACAAGACATCTCAACAAGTTTCCCAACGATCTGTTTACCACCTCCGTTTGCCCATCTGTTTGTGGATGATAGGCACTACTAAAATTCAACTTCGTTCCAACCATCTTCCACAAACTCATCCAAAAATGACTTAAGAATCTAGTATCCCGATCAGAAACAATAGATTCAGGTAGCCCATGTATTCGATACACCTCTTTAAAGAATAATTGAGCAACACGGACGGCATCAGCTGTCTTCTTATAAGCTATGAAATGTGCCATTTTTGAAAATCTATCCACCACAACAAATATAGAATCATTTCCCCTTTGAGTTCTAGGAAAACCCAAAACAAAATCCATGCTAATATCAACCCACGGTCAGTTGGCACAGGTAATGGCATATATAATCCTGCATTCGTAGCTGTTCCCTTGGAAACTTGACGTATGTGACATCTCTCCACAAATCTTTCAACTTCTTTTCTCATGGAAGGCCAAAAATATGATTGAGAAATCAACTGCAAAGTACGATCTCTACCCACATGACCTTCTTCATGTAACTCCTTCACAATCTTCATTCGCAAACTACAATCTGGAATACATAATCGATTTCCTTTGAAAAGAAAACCATCCACTAAAACAAACTCATCCGTCTTCCCTCTATTGACTTCGTCTTCAAACTTTGCAAAGTAAGGATCTTCAACAAACAATTCTGGAAGTGTGTCAAACCCCGTCACTTCAACCTTCATCGTAGTCAGTAAATGATTTCTCCTACTCAATGCATCTGCCACACGGTTTGTAACTCCCGACTTATGTTTCACAACAAATGTAAATTGCTGCAAGTATGCAATCCACGATGCATGCCTAGCTGCAATCTTGTCATGCCCTTGCAAATGCTTCAACGCTTCATGGTCCGTATACAAAACAAACTCCTTATGGAACAAATAATGTCTCCAATGCTTCACAGCTTGCACAACAGCATAAAATTCTACATCATAAGTACTATATCTCATCTTTGCCCTATAAAGTTTCTCACTGAAGTATGCAATTGGTCGTCCCTTCTGACTTAACACCCCTCCAATCCCAACTTTAGATGTGTCTGTATGTAACTCAAACAACAACTGAAAATTTGGCAAAACTAGAATTGGTGCTGTCCTCCAAAGTTCCTTGATTCGCTTAAAAGCAAATCCTGCTTCCTCTGTCCATAAAAATTGCTTCCCCTTCATACAATCAGTAACTGGTGCCATCACGCTACTGAAGTGTGATATAAATCTCTGATAAAATGAAGCCAACCCATGAAAACTTCGGACTTCCGTTATAGTCTTGGACTGTGGCCAATTTCTGATTGCTTCAACTTTACTCTCATCCACTTGAATACCCTCCTTTGACAGAACATATCCCAGAAACAAAACACTGTGCATCATGAACACACACTTCTTCGCTGCTGCATAGAATTGCTCCTGTCGTAAAATAAATAGCACTTCTTGCAAATGTTGGATATGCTCTTCCATACTCCTGCTATAGATCAAAATATCGTCAAAGTAAACTACTACGAATTTCCCAATAAATGGTCTGAAAATCTGGTTCATCACTCTCATAAAAGTACTAGGAGCATTTGACAAGCCAAATGGCATAACCAGCCATTCGTATAGACCTTCCCTAGTTTTAAAAGCAGTCTTCCACTCATCACTCGATCTAATACGAATCTGATGGTATCCACTCTTCAAGTCAATCTTTGAGAACACAACAGCTCCACTCAATTGATCAATCAAATCATTGAACCTCGGCATAGGAAACCTATATCTCACAGTGATCTTATTTAGAGCCCGACTGTCCGTACACATCCTCCATGAACCATCCTTCTTCGGTACCAATAAGGCTGGCACTGCACAAGGACTCAAGATCTCCTGAACACGCCCTTGTTCTAACAACTCCTCCACCTGCCTTCTCAACTCCTCGTGTTCCTTTGGACTCATCCTGTAATGTGGTCTATGTGGTAACACAGCTTCTGGAACAAGATCTATTTGGTGTTGTATGTCCCTCAACGGTGGTAACTCTTTGGGCAGCTCTTCAGGAAACACATCTTCAAATTCCTCCAACACTGGTTTGACTTCCTCTGGAATTTCAACCTCCTCACTACTTTCACGTCCGATCAACAAAAACACTTCAGGCTCATCTTCCACTTCCTTAACAAACTCCTTCAAAGATAGCAAAGTTTTCAGCTCTTCAATCTCCTCCAACTTGCTTTCTTCTTGTTGTCGTTTCTTAGGAACCAAAGTGATTTTAGTGCCCTCGAACATGAAACTGTAGCTATTGGTACGACCATCATGTTGCACAGCTCTATCATACTGCCACGGTCTTCCCAACAATAGATGACATACATCCATATCCACAACATCACACCAAATTTCATCTTTATATTTCTTCCCAATCGAAAAATTTACGTAAGCTCTTCGATTAACCTTCACTTCACCACATTTCCTCAACCAAGCTAATTTGTAAGGTTTAGAATGCTTCTCAGTCTTTAATTCCAACTTTTTTACAGCCTCTGTAGAAATGATATTGTCACAACTTCCCGCATCAATAACAAACTTGCACACCCTTCCCAAGATAGTACACGTTGACTGAAAGATGTTACTCCTCAACCAACTTGAATCATCTTCTTGGTTTGGTGTCAAACAAGATCTCCTCATCATCAAATTACGTCATTCGTCTCCCGACAATAATTCTTCCTCCTCAGCTTGTGGCGAATTGGAACATTCTACTTCTGTATCCTCATCTTCAACCTCAGCAATCATTTCTCCCTTCTTTGGCTTCGGACATTCATTGCTCTTGTGACCGAACTCCTAACAATTAACGCATTTGATACCACTTTTGACCTTGGTCTTAGCAACTTCATTGACAACTAGTTTCGCAACAGCCTTGGAAACATTCGCATTGCTACTAGCCCCTTTCACATGATTATTGGAATTTGTAAACACACCACCTCCTCTTCTACCTTACTTCTCCCAAGCTAACGCCTTCTGGTGTGCTTCTGCAACAGATCTAGGATCAAACATATTCACCATATCTTGAATCTGCATTCTCAACCCTCCAACAAATCTAGTAGTCAGCTGCTCTTCTGTCTCCATGATATCATTCCTGGCAATCAACTGATAAAATTCATCCCCATAATCATTCACTGACTTTGTTCCCTGTCTCAAGTTCTGCAATCGCTGATACATAAGAGATTGATAATTATACGGTAAGAAAGTAGCCTTCATCAACTTCTTCATCTTCTCCCATGATTCAATCTTTGACTTCCCCATTCTCTCCCGTGTAAGTTTAGTTTGCTGCTACCATGCCATAGCTCTCCCCCTCAATCTTGTAGCAACCAACTTAACTCTTCGATGCTCAGGAACTTCTTTGAAGTCAAAAATCTCTTCAACATTAGATAACCAATCCAAAAATTCTTCAGCTACCATACCACCTTTGAATTCTGGAATTTCAGTCTTCATCCCCGACTCCCATTTACGATCATCTTCTATATCTCGGTATGAATTTCGAACTTGGTCTCGATCTCGATAATGAATACTAGCTCTATCGCCATCTTCATCAACATCAAGTGTACGTCTATATCGGTCTCGACCATCAGCTTCTCTTCGATCATACATATCTCTTCTACTATGTCTTTCTTCATCACGATATGGCTCATGCTCATACTCCCATGGAGTTCTTCTCTCTTCATTTCTATACTCGTGATGTTCTCGTCTCAATGAAACTGATGATTCTCTTCTTTCTCGATAAGATTGTGGCGACACCCTCCTCGCTTCCGTAACCGATGGCGAAACTCTGTTTCCTTCATGGTTCGAGATTGGCGACCTTCTCCTTTGACTTTGATTCAAATCATTCATCAATTTCTCTAACTTTCCAATACCTTCATCAAACTTTTCATTGATGCATTATTCCATTTTCTCAGCTTCTTCTCTTCTATACAACACTTAACATTTTGATGACGATTAGCTCTTCTTGGCGGCATGATCGCTAACAACAATCTTCAACAACTCGGCTTAAACTTCAACAACTGAACTTTCGGCCTGATCTTCAAAATGACGCACGGCTTCAACTTGAACAAATCTCCCACAAACTTGAACAAGCTCGGCTCTACTCTTCAAACTCTTCTCTTTATTTCCAATGATTCGGCTTAGCTTTGATTGGCTAAGTCTAGCTCCGATACCAAAACTGACGCAGGGATTATAATGATGACAACGAAATGAAGATTTCGTGTCAAACTAATCGAAGAAACGATTAGATGAAACAAGATAAATCGATGGATTGAAAAATACCGAATGCCCAAATTCGTTGATCTCGAAAGATACCGAATTCTATCTATCTCCAAAACGTTGATAATGCACGATACCGTGTTAAAAGAGCTACGATTCTTCTACGTTGATCTCGCGCACGAGATTCAGTGAATCGGCTTCAAATCCGTTGATTCGAGCGCACTCGAATACCGCAAATGGAGAAAGGAGCTCACACTCAACTTTCAATTTCAAGAGGCATAAAGCACTCAAACAAAGTTTTATTCAAAATCAACCAACCTTACAAATGACCCACACATCCCTAGTTATAGGGTTACAACTCACACTAGGTCGTTAATGACCTAACAAACCGACCTAAACATCACAAACACAACAGATACACGACCTACACAGGTGGCCGACCTAACACATGTACACAAATGACCTACGACCTAATATGTACAATACGACATCATGCTACCCAACAACAACGACTTAACAATTTATACATTCGACCTAATATTTACAACTCGAGTTACGACCTAAGCAACACAGCAACATAGGCATCTTCACGCGACCTAAGAAGATGGGCGACTGAAGCTTCAAGGCGGCTTAAGAACAAGCGGCTTCATTCTGCGTTGTGAGTTAGGTCGTTCGCGACCTATATTGAAGCGACCTAAAGAAACTCGCGAATCCTAGATTTCGCGGCATAAGGAAAACTCGCGACTTAAAGAAGCTTGCACTCCATCACTGATTTGCTTGAGAGACCTACGCTTGAATGTCGCATCATTAATCTGGGGAGGTTGTGAGTCGTTAGGTCGCTGGTATGCCTTAGCGTTCATCCCATTAACACGCGAGCGACCTTAACGAGGTCGTGTGCGACCTAAGGCCATCGAACGACTCAAAACCACTGAGTTAGTAGATTGCGCTGCATCATTAATTGTGTACAAATTCTTTTATTTGTACAAAACTTTCATTTATTTACTTATTGTCAATTTAATTCCCATGTGCAACAATTTACACTATTTCATTTTATTTTATTTTTTCAATTTCAATTGTCAAACATTAGTTTTTAATAACCATTGCTACAATTCATTCTAAACATTTACTTCATTATAAATTATAATTTTTTTATTTTTTTTCTAAAATTTAATTACAAAATTCTTATAATTCAACAAATTTAATTATCGAAATTTACGGGTCGTTACAGTTTATGTGTGACGTGGTCTTTCGAGATACCTTTATTTTCAAAGGGTTTTGATAACTTTAATAAATAAAATCGAGTGTCTTTTCTCACGCTGCTTTTCCAGACCGACTCAGGTGTTATTTTATCATGATGGTCGTGTCAGACTGAGTATCACAGTTACATGATATGATGTTATGGAGCTTAGGAGACGAGTTGGATGACGAAGACGTATTACACGGACTTGGCTATGTTCCGTTGTGTATTATAGGCTACCTAGTCAGCACTTGTGAGGACAAGTTATTATAACTTTCTAGTATTGAGTTATTGATGAATTGTACTCTGATGATGTAATGATTAGCCCTTTTGGATGATTTAAATCGACGATAAACCACACACATCAGATTCAAACCATTCAATAGGGCAGATTGTTATGGGGTAAATATGAAAAAAGTCGGAGAATGAAAGAAAAAAATACAAAATCTCGCAATGGAATGACAAAATATAATAATCGTTTTAATTATAGTAATTGGTAGAATTTCATTGGAAAATATTAAAGTTAATTTATTTGTGAAATTTAAAATATAAATTTAATCGGTTTAGTTGGTGAATTTTTAAATATTTTCGAAAATTGAATATTTTTATATAATAAAATTGTAAATCATTTTCTAAGAAAGATGTCGAAATTTATTTTGTCAAATTTTGATTTCTATAGTTCCATTTGCCTTATTTTCTGCGTTTTAGCAGCATTTTCTGTAGTGGATATTCGAATTTTTAAATTTTGATCGTATCGCTGATATCTGTGTACCGTTTTATTTGTCTAATCGTGTTGAACTCCGAAGTATATTTATTTCTGTATTTTGAAGTCCGGACGCGACAGAAACGACAAGTAGTGTTGTATCGGTACCATATTTTTGTGGCCTTTGTATTGACTTTTCTTGTGCTTAGCCGCATAACCAATAGCTATAGCTGTTTCCTTTGTTATTTTGTAAAGCGACTTGTGCCCTTTGCTATTCTTTTGAATTTGATATTTATAGTGACTTTTCATTGTCATTCATTCGTTATTCTAGGAAAAAAGGAGACGGCTGCACCATCTTTCTTCGGCTTCAGGGCTCCATTCGTCTTTTCCCAGGTCAATCTTCTTCTTGCTTTGAGTTATTTAATCTATTTTATTTCATTTTTTGCACCTTGTTCTATTATCAAGCAATAGATGTCGTGCTGTCCCCTATTTGCCGAAGCTATTTCCATGCTTTTTCTATAGGGAACCCGAAGCTATTTCCCTTCGACCTTCACATTTGCCATGCATCTCCACCTCAAACCACCACCATCCCATTCACAGCCACTGCGCCACCATCCGACCCACATCGCACCACCTCTCTTTCGAACCTAACCAGACTTTGAGCCACCACCCAACACCGCATTCCCAGACCACCACCACCACAGCAACCTCCCCGAACCCGAGTGCATTGACCGACACGCTCGCAATCCCTCTTTCCTGATGTTGCGCGTTACGTAGGCTGTGGACTTTTATAGTATGACTTGAGTTTCGTAGTATCATTGCACTTTAAGTTTGATCTGACATGTTCCATGTTTTCATTAATGAACTTATAGTGTTGCATATGTCTATGGCATGCATAGGTTGCTTTGTATAAAATTTAGCTGTGTAAGTTGTGGAATTTTTTTATACATATATATGCTACATATACAGACTTTGTATATTCGGCCGTGATATACATATTAACCCATACATATTATATGTGTGAGCAGCGAATGGAGGCTCGTGTATGTCGTATGCATATGCATTGCAGATATATGTTTGTGTGTATATATGTTTATATACACGAAAATATGCTATACATATGTGGCAGATGACTCAACTCTAGCATATGTAATTTCGCGCATATTGTCTTACTGGCTTAAGAGAATTGCAATTGGTTGAATCTAAGTTTTAGTCATGTTGTATATATATAAACCATATTCAGTGTCGACAAAGTATTATAACCGCCACTTCTGAAATTGTCAACAAAGAATATATGTGTTTTATATATATAATTGTTCTTTCGAAAAATGTATATATATACTATTTATGTATATATTTGTTTCCATCAAACCATCGTGCTAAATATGTTGCTTGTCGCAGTTATTTGAGTGTCGTATCCGTGTCTGTGCTGTTTAAATTTCCATTGTTTTCTAGCCACAGAAAGTGAGAAATAACTCACGGTTAATATTCTTATGTTTATTAAATTGATTTCATGACAATTTAAATGTGCTGTTAATATGGAATGTCAAAATTTTAACAGTTAAATATGACATGTTGTAGTTTTCCAATTGTGCACTTCTGTAAATATACACCATTATATGTTAATTTATTATATTATCTTGCATGTGCCAATAATTGTTATATTATTGACATCTCTTAGTTAGAAATCATAATGGGTTGAAATGATACAAAACCGAATGTACTTTGAAATAGGAAAAAATTCGTTATGGGTTGAAATGATAAACCCAAACAATTTTCGGTTATTATTGAATTTTCTAGGATTGCGAGTTTAACAATATAAATCTGTAAAATATTAAACTACTACTGACTGAAATAACAAATATCCATATCACTTGACCATAAGATAGAAAATTACATACACAACATTGGTTTATTTTTGAAAAATGATTTCCAAAAATTCGACAAAAATGGATTAGTTTGATTTTGGAGGGTAACAAGCATTCTATTTGCTTTTTGCAAAATATATGACTTAAGTGTTGAATTTGAAATATAGGAATTATGAGTTCAATTTAAAGGAAATGTGTAAAATTTTACTTATGATTTTATTTTCTAAAATATATAAAACAAGATTTTATATGGAAAGAGAAGTTTAATTTATTTTTATTTTGTATAACTTTTATTTTTAGTTAATATATATATATATATATATATATATATAATTTTATCATATAATTTATATTTAAAGTAGTTTTTTAATAAATTTTAAAAATAAAAAGAAAAGGGTTGGAAATGTACTTGGGAATTTATTTGCAACTTAAACCAGTTATTAACTCAATTTAAATAATGGTTCATTCAAGACTTAATGGTTTTGAAATGATTTATAAATTGATTAATAAAAGGTGATTAAATAAATACTTTAGAATTTAAATAGAAACATAATCTAACATTCTTTTGATTTAAATTGTATTTGAAATTTCATGTAAATATTTATAAAGAAATTTTGTAAATGACCACGGTGTGAAATAAGCATTTGGTTATAAAAGAGACCGGGATCCAATATTCTCATGCTCTCTGCCAATACCCAAAACCACTTTAACAACTGTGTACGGGATGGAAATTCTAAAATGAAGTAGAATGGTTGGCAAACGATTCTGTGTGGTATTTACGTAGCAATGACTCCCGTGAGTCGGCTTGACGTGACTAAAATAGGAGCCATGCTGGGCCAAGTGAGGTCATTCCTCCTATCGGGCACATTTTTTCGAAACCATGTCTATTGCTTTTTTGATTTGATTTTGGAATGCAGATTTGGAGTGTGTCTCGAGGTGGGCGGTAGTAGCTGCTCTGCATTACCACCAGTCCGGATCCGCAAATGGTATATCTACCCTGGCATTGCCTCGAGTGCCTTGTCACATGCCTTATCGTGCCTTCTACGAGTTTGTTTTGTACCATACCTATGGAGTACCATTTGGGTAAACCTCCATTTTACGGAGGAGTGTACGGTAGTGTATAGACTATGGAAATAAAAAATGTGTTAAGCGGGATATGAGTAACGTCTTAATGTTATTTTGATACTTTACTGTAGACATTACATATGTAGCGTATTGTACTATGTATGTGGATTGTTTATCGAATCCTTAAAGGATGGAATCTAAACATTCCTTTGAGTTATATTGCATTTACTTAACATTTCACTTGAGTTTGATTTATTGGCATAAGAATGTTAATCCTGACTTGGGTGTTTTGTTTTGCTTTACACTCGGGTCAGCCTGAGTATCATAGCTTGAGATTCATCTTTTGCAGCTTGAGTTCGCTTGGAAGAACTATCTTATCTTTTCATATTTCAGTTATTTCTGTTATTTCAGTTGTATGTTCAGACTTGTCAGTTACTTTTGTGTTAGTGACTTCTGTGTATTGTGAGTTCTGATGTATTCTGTTTTGGACTATGTTATTTCTGTAGTAGATTTATGAACTACTATTTATCTTTCCGCTGTTTGTTGTTAACTTTGGGTCTGTGATTCTGTTATTGATTTATTTGCTTTATATGCTAAGTTATGCCAAATAAATATATTAACAATCTTTTATTTGGAGCAATTCAAGTCTGACATTGACAATTTGAATGGTTTGAAATGGTGGGTCATTACAGTTGGTATCAGAGCTCTGGTTTTGGCAAACTTAGCATATGGAGTGAATCGCATTAGAGATAGTGTAGTAATACCCTAGAATGAGTTGAATTAATTATAGAGTCATATTCATTCGAGCTTTAAATTCTAAGTTAGAGTTCTCTTTATTAGGATTTCTTTTGAAATTTGAAACTGTATCCTTGTTAGGAAACCAAATTTTTTTTCCAGTTGAGTAACCATAGGAACGTCCGTGGTAGTAGTCATGGAAATGCTCCTGCACCACCAGTTGCCCCTGTCCCACCTGTTGTTGCTCCTGTTGTCGCACCTGTTCAACCTATTGGTTCACTCGGCTTTATAAGGAGTATTCTCAGCTTGAAGATATTAATTCACTAGTGCCGAGAGCATTATCGAGGCTCAGCAATGGCTGAAGAGTCTTGAGAGGATTTTCACTGGACTTGAGATCACTGATGCCTAGATGCGTCATTTAGCTACTTGGCAGTTATAGGAGTCTGCCCAGGATTTGTAGGAATCTGTACTGCTCAGACTGTTAAGGCTAATATCACTTGGCAATAGTTCAGATGAGATTCTTTAATATCTTTTCTAGCTTATCTCTGTTAAATCTATTCCTTTGAAATTTATCTCCCTAATCTATGCCTTATCTTGAATCCATCCTTTTCAGGGATATTTTTGTAGCCAAGTGGATTCCCGAAGCCAGGGAATCCTAATTATATAGGGCATTCATGGATCTTGAGCTGGGTGATATGACTTTTGCTGAGTATGAGAGGAAGTTCAATGAGCTTTCCAAGTTTGGTCCTAGTTTGATTGTTACCCTGCTCAAGAAGAACGAGAAGTTTATTCATGTTGCCTGCCTAGAGTAATCGCTTCATTAGTCATGTTCATGGTACCTTCACTTATATGGCCACTAGATTTGAGAACCCTAATTCCAAGGGTAAGTAAGCAGTTTAAGCATCTCAGGGTACTTCTACTGGTCCAAAGAAGAGGAAACCCAACTTCCAGCAGCAAAATAAAAACTGGTAAAATGCTCATGCTATTGGATCCATTCCTCACAAGCGATCTCATAACCTGTCTTCTAGCACTCGTTTCAAGTGTGATCAGAAGGGTCACTACGCCAAGAGCTGTCCATGTCCTTCCAGTGCCGCTGTTCCTCCTCCTCAGGCTACCAGAACTAACCATTGCCAGTGATAACCAAGGTACTCTTCAGAGCTCATTTTCTTTGCGTGGTTTTCCTGTTCGAGTTTTATTCGACACTGATGCATCTCATAGTTTTATATCTGTTGATCTCTGTAATAAATTCAAGCATATTTTGCATCCTCAATTGGAAACTTCATCATTATGTGTAATTAATCCTATCGGTGGTCCTGCCAATCTTAGTATGATTTGTAAAGAAGTGAAACTCCTTTACAAGAGGTGCCGATTCACTAGAGATTTCTTTGTTTTGGATTTCAATGCATTCGATATTTTACTTGGAGGCAATTGGTTAAAGCGTTATGATGCTGTCATTTCTTGTACGGCAAGAACTGTCTCCTTAGTCAGTGAATTGGGTGAACCTTTGATTATCGAGTGTTAAATGACTCAGAATTTTGCAGGCAGCTTTATCTTTTCTCTTGATGGTCAGCCAAGTGATTTGGACTCCACCCCGATAGTCAGGGATTATCCTGATGTTTTTGGTGAAGTCACTTCTCTTCCTTCCAAGCAAGAAATTGAATTCCGCATTAATCTTATTCCCAGTGCTCGACCAGCTGTTCTCCCTTCCAAACGGATGGCACCTAAAGATAAAATCAAGTTGAAAAAGCAGATTGTGGATTTGTTCTCTAATGGTTTGATTAGGCAGAGTTTTTCCGAATGGGGGGCCGTAGTGGTCTTTGTCACCAAATTTGACGGTTCTTTGAGGAGCTAAACAAGCTTACTCTCAAGAACCGATATCCTATGCCCCGCATCAATGATATGTTCAAACAGCTCCACGGGACAAAAGTATTCTCTCAACTTGATCTTGCCACTAGCTTCCCCCAACTTCATGTAACTGAGGAAAGCATCCACATGACTGCTTTTGAACGGAGAATGGATTCTATGAATGGTTAGTCATGCCTTTCGGATTGACTAATGCTCCTACCTTCTTTTTCAATTTTGAATGGTATTTTCCACGATGTTCTCAACAAGTTTATTCTTGTTTTCTTTGATTATATTCCAGTCTTCTCTAATTCAGAGAAAGAGCACATGGCAAATTTGGAACATGTTCTCAGAAATCTTAGGATCATCAGTTGAAAGCCAAATTTTCTAAGTGCCATTTCTGGAGAGATGAATTTTGATTCCTTGGGCACATTGTTTCATAGAATGGAGTCTCGGTTGACCTGGTTAAGGTCGCCGTGATTAATGTAAGTCTATCCACCTTTTTCCTTTTTTATTCAATTCAACTTATCTATCTTTGAAATTATCCCCTTATCCATTTCCAGGATTGGGAGACTCCTAAGAATCCGACTGATATCTATTGATTTTTTGGCCTTGCCGGTTATTATCGGAGATTTATAGAGAAATTGCATGTATAGCTACACCTCTCCCCGCTTTGACTCGTAAAAATGCGAAGTTTAATTGGAATGAAAAGTGTGAAGCCGCAATTAATGATTTTAAGCAAAATCTTACCTCCGCTCCTATTCTCACCATTCCAAATGGGGATGAAGGATTTTCGATATATACAGATGCTAGTAAGGAAAGATTAGGTGCTGTGTTGATGCAGGATAAGAAGTCATAGCTTATGCTAGTCTTCAGTTGAAGCCCCACGAAGCTAACTATGCAACCCATGATATAGAGTTGCTGGCAGTTGTGTTTGCTTTAAAGTTGTGGAGACACCACCTTCTGGGAACCAAGTTTGAGCTTTTCACCGATCACCTGTCTCTTAAGCATATCTTCAACCAGAAGGATTTAAGTCAGAGGTAAGTTTGATGGTTTGAGTTCTTAGCATCTTATAATCTCGACATCAACTATTACCCTGGAAAAGCCAATGTTGTGGCTGATGCTTGGAGTCGGAAGAAAGCCTTATTGTGTCGGATTTTGGTTTCTCCATCTCTTTTGGATCGAATTGCAGCTAGACTAGATAAGAATGGGATTTTTAAGCTTATAAAGGAGAATATTCGAAGTAGAGAGGGTGATAATCAGAATAAGTTAGGAGCAAAGGTTGATCAGAATGGAGTTTTGAGGATTAATGGACGGATCTGTGTTCCGAATGTCGATGGTTTGAGGCAAGAAGTTCTTAGGGAGAATCATCAGTCCAAACTCACCATCCATCCAAGTATCCCAAAGATGTTTTAGGATATGAAGAGGTTGTATTGGTGGAATGGTATGAAAGGAGACATCTCTATCCTTGTTAATAGATGTGCCACTTGTCAACAGATTAAGGCTGATCACCAGAAGACCGCTGGATTGTTGCAATCCCTTAAGATTCTCATTTTGAAGTGGGATCAAGTTTCTATAGATTTTATCGATGGTCTACCGAGGGCCAAAAAGGGTAATGAGAGTATTTGGGTAGTTTTCCCTCGATTGACTGCGATGCCCCACCTCTATACCCACGCTAGCCAAGAACACTACGGTGTAGTGCTGTCGACTAGCATGGAGAATGAGGCTGTTGAGGAGCGACCATCCGTGTAATTGCCTTGTGCGAGCACCGATATGTCAGATAGTAAAAACGTGCATTTTATTTCAGGAGGAAATCCGACATGCCGATGTAAACTCAAAGCTACTACACAGTGGCTATAATAGTCTGGGACAAAATATAAACTAATAACACAGATAATATAAATGCGGAACACAGACGAAACAGAAAGTCTCATATATATATATATATATATATATATAACTGATGTCAGTTACAATACATTTGACACGGTACATGTGATACAACTACAACAGTCGACTCAGGAAGTTATATATACAAGTACATTATCGACTAATATACATGAATACATATCAACCTATACTATGACTCGACAACTCCAAAAGATATGAAAAGTCTTCATAGCTCAAGCAGCATCCCAAAGCAGAATATCTACAACCTGAAAATACTCGGTCTGACCCGAGTATTAAATTCAAAAGAAAATAATACTCGGGTCAGTCTAATTCAAACTTAGTTATTAGTGCACAGAAGCAATAATAATTAAATAGAAATTAGACAACAGTCAAAATAAATTTACCTATCCGATTCCTAAATAAGAAATCGGATAACGGTAAATATAACGTGAACCAATTCAAACAATTGGAACATCAATTAAAAGGTCAACACGAGTAGGGCTGCAGTATACGCACGTGTGTACTGCCTCGCCACTACAACATATGGAATACGAAATAGATCCATAAATCAAAGCAAAAGAAATAACAATAAAATCAGTACCGTGTGGCTGCAGTTCACGCTTGCGTGCACTGCCCTGCCACTTCAGTGACGATGTACCCAATGAATACCGTGTGGCTGCAGTTCACGCTTGCGTGCACTGCCTTGCCACTACAGTGATAATGTACACAACCGGGCACAAGGTCAAATAATCAAATATACAACAGAGCTCCATGCAACAATACTTTTGAATGGAGGCAGTGTAACAACACAAAACAAAGAAGATGGTCAACACTTATGAATACATCTACAACAATAGTGAATGCAGACTGACCAGAAAGAAGCCCAACTAAGTACACATGAACCAGATATGAAACGGCAATTTTGACAAAACAGTTTCACGAATGCAAAGGTCAGAAAAATGAGCAATGCACTAAGCAAATGAAGCAACGTACATATATATGTACACATAACTGCACAATGAATTAGATTGGACAGGGATGGCAACTGCAAAAATCAAGTCAGATGCACAAAGGCATATGATACAAACTACATGAAGGCAATAGAATGAAGGTGAGGGCACCAAAATTATGGCCCCACAGCATACAAACAAAAGAAGACAGTCAAAACAATGCTCAGGTAACCTAAAGCAGTGAACAACACTGTCCCAAACTCAAAAACCCAATACAATACATCACAGTCCAATATGATATGGACAGTGGAAAATATGACAACAAGCTCAAGAAATGCAAGTGAATTAATTGCCACAAATCAATGCCAACAACATGAACTGGGCAGTGCAGCAACGGTAAAACAGAGCAAGGCCCAGCGAATAACAGATATACAAGATCAAGTGACAACATAGGGCAGTACAACTAAATGAAACAGGTCAGGCATGTATAGATATGCAGTGACAAAGTGAATCAGGTAGAAGAAGATGCAGTGAAGCATGTACAAAGGCAAACAACAAATACAAACTGCAAATACCAAAGTGATACACAATGAACTATGTTTGTAATAACAATGACACAGTGCTAACTCAAGCAAGTTAAAAACATGGATCATGCTATGACAAATGAGTTCAACCAGTAAACAAGATACAACTACAGACAAAATAGTGTCTAAAATGAAGAGACCAGAGGGATGCAACTAAACTGATGATAGTGGTGAATGCAACTGATGATAGTGAATGAGACAACTGATTCAAACTCAAGCACCAACAAAAATGAAGAGACCACAAGCAATAATGCAGACCAAAATTTTCAGATGGATATAAAGAAAGTTCAAACTGACTTGATGCAAACAGAATATAAGCAAACAGCATATGAGTGACATCAAGCAACTACAAAGATCACAATTCAAAGTGGACAGAACCATCAGGCATGCAATGTGCAGACTACAAAAATGATTCAAGCACAGTGCTACTACAAGTATTACAACGGATGCAACACCAAACCAGTAAACAAGATGGAGCTACAGAAATGTATCAAACAATCAGACCAACATCACTACAAACTAATTTTAACAAATCAAAAGGACCGAAGTCTACAAGGAGTCAATGCTTTCAAAACCGTGAGGATCAATAAATCAAGCAATCCAAAAATCGCGAAATTAAACAAGCAAGCAATCATGAAAAACGCTTGAATTAGATGTGAGTTACAAAAAGTACTCACCCTACTTTGAAAGTGAAGACGGCTCGACCTATTTTTGAAGTAGCCGTTCGAATTGCGGGATCGATTGTCGAATCCCTAGCTGCTGAAGACATGCGAAGGCTCCATGCTCCATCGAAGTTGAACTCGATCAAATTGAAGACGACGATTGCCGAAGCCCTAAATTTCGAAAGGGGGACGAACGACAGCCATTTATTTTTATTTTTATTTAGGGTTCGAGAGTGAAAATAAGAAAAGGGGACGGGTTATTATGCTTTGAGAATTAACATGGCCCAATATAAAAACATGGACCACTATTTAATTTCAAAGCCCGAAATTTCTTTTAACAATTTATAAAAGAATTTTAATTCAAAATTTAAAAACTTCAAATGGAAATTTGTGTCAATATTAATCGTTTAAATTGTTGATTATAATTGATGCAAAATACCAGGTTGTTACAGACTCCCCTCCTTAAAAAAATTGCGTCCTCGCAATCTTAAGGAATAAATGGACAAAAGGTAACTACCATAAAAGCATGTCATCATAAAATGACGAAATTTGAAAATAAGAAGTTCACCATATAGAGCATGAAAGAGAAAGCCAGAACATGTTTGCTCGATGAATTCTCTGGGTTCCAAAGTGAAATCCATAGAACTTGAGAACACTGAACTTTCACGAGAAGAACATCTTTATTTCGAAGGTGCTGAACCCCCGAAACATTGATGTGAATAGAATGTTGCTCAAGGTCAAATCTGGTGAAACTTCAATTTCTTCAATAATACCGGGTTCAAGAATAAAATCGGAATCCCTAAGGCATTTCCGTAGAAGGAAGACGCGTGAAATACGTCATGAATAACAGAAAACTGAGCCGATAATAAGAGGCGATAAGCCAAGAAACCAATACGTTCAGTGATAGGAAATGGCCCAATATATCGAGGCACTAACTTTCCCGACCAACTGAAACGCACAACACCTTTCATAGGTGAGACACGAATAATTTGGAACAGCGTAGTACAATAACCATACGCCAGATGAATCAAAGCTTCATTAATTCGGAACGCCGACGTAGTACAAAAACAGTACGTCCAATGAACCGATCACCATGAAAGAACATCAGACGCAAGTCCATAAAAGGAATGAGACGAAGCTCAATAAAACGAAGTACATCGAAACGTCTGATGAACTTGGTAAAAAGATGATTCCATTCGGACATCATCAAAGAAACAACCACTTGTTGCCTACGACTAAGTGCATTGGCAACACAATTTCCCATCCGGGAGTGTAAAAAATATCAAGATCATGAGATGTAAGGAACTCGAGTCAATGTGGTTGACGCAAATTAAGTTCCTTATGAGAAAATAAATATTCCCAAGATTCATGATCAGGGTAGAGAACAAATTTCTCACCCGAAAATAATGATGCCAAATTTTGAAGAACGAAATCAATAGCCAAGAGCACTAGATCATGAGTGACATATCTAGTCTCAATAGGCCTTAATGATTTAGAAACACAAGAGGCAGAACGTTCTCTTATGCAAGAGAATGGCATGCAAACCAATACGATTAGCATTGGTACAAACGATAAAGTCTTGGTTCCCCTCGGGAATCACAAGAATAGAAGTATCGAAAAAGAGTTGTTTTAAATAATATTCTTTCTCGAAAAGCTAAAACTTTCGAAATTTACGATTTACTTTATGTAATTATCTTTTCAGACAAATTTACATTTTAAAATTCAATTTACTGTGTCTGATTGTCTCATCAAAGCGTCTAAGAGATTCCTGTCGATAACGTTGATCAAGCGCATCGACCAGAATTCTTAAAGCACTCAATGGGCAATACAATCACAAAATATTCGATTATCAAAAACGATAACCAGAAATCACAAATATTCAATTAACAAGTCCGGAATTAACCGAAATATTAAACGCACATGTCCCATAACCACGAGTTTTACTAAATCATTTAATTCACTTCATCGTTTCCTTGAAAGTGCAAAATTGTGTATTTTAAAAATAACATTTCACATTCTCAAACGGACAAGTCCGGAATTAAACGAATCAGTAAAAGAAAGGGGTCATAGTCCTCGATTTTGCTGAAACGTTTAAATCGCTTCCTCATTCTTTTGAAAGCGTAAACTGTAAAAATTTTGAAAACGATTTTTATTTTGAAACAATTTTTAAAACACGTGATTAAAACAGCGATATCAGTAGCAACTTCGATAAGTGGATTTTCATTCATCAAAAATGTCACAAGAATCTTCTCAAAGATAGAAAGGGATATCATACCCTAAACTTGTATTCATAACAAGTCAATGACACACGAATTCACCAATGCACAAAAATTGATAAAACTTATCAATAGAAGTCACGAAAATTGGTGAAGCACAAATTCCAGAAGACTACACAAGAAATCCAGAAATCAAAAGATGAGAGTATGAAAACTCGAGCGGGAGTATGAAAACTCGAACGGGAGTATGAAAACTCGAACGGGAGTATGGAAACTCGAATAAGTGTATGAAAACTCGAACGGGATTATGAAAACTCGAACGGGAGTATGGAAACTCACCTACACGTAAGCATGAAAACTCATCAGCACATGTAACGCATAACGAGAACGGGAGCACGAAAACTCACCTACACGTGAGCATGAAAACTCATTAGCACATGTAACGCAAAGCGAGAACGGGAGCATGAAAACTCACCTACACGTGAGCATGAAAATTCATCAACACGTGCAACGCAAAGCGAGAACGGGA
Organism: Allium cepa; assembly: GCA_030765085.1. Classification (NCBI taxonomy): domain Eukaryota; kingdom Viridiplantae; phylum Streptophyta; class Magnoliopsida; order Asparagales; family Amaryllidaceae; genus Allium; species Allium cepa. The sequence goes on from CM060931.1 coordinate 379,387,410, forward strand.
GCACGAAAAATCACCTACATGCGAGCATGAAAATTCATCAGCACGTGCAACGCATAACGAGAACGGGAGCACGAAAACTCACCTACATCCGAGCATGAAAACTCACCAACACGTGCAATGCAAAGCGAGAACGGGAGCATGGAAACTCACTTACACGTGAGCATGAAAACTAATCAGCACATGTAACGCATAACGAGAACGGGAGCATGAAAACTCACCTACACGCGAGCATGAAAACTCATCAGCACATGTAACGCAAAGCGAGAATGGGAGCACGAAAACTCACCTACATGCGAGCATGAAAATTCATCAGCACGTGCAACGCATAACGAGAACGGGAGCATGAAAACTCACCTACATGCGAGCATGAAAATTCATCAGCACGTGCAACGCATAACGAGACGCTATCTTATGGTTGCAAGCCATTAATTTTGACACACGAATGGCCCGAAGACCGTGGGGCGCTACCCCACATGTGTGAGACAGAATCACACAAATTGAGGTCTAAACTAACCAAAATTCAGAAAGGTATGTGTGAGTGGAATCACACAAGTGGTGTCTAGTCTAACCTCGCAAACAAAAGGAAAGTATGTGTGAATGAAATCACACAAATGGTGTCTAGACAATCCTCAAAGCCCAAGAGATATGTGTGAGACGAAATCACACCGATGAGGCCTAGTCTAACCGTGCAACAAGGAAATATGTGTGAGACGAAATCACACAAATGGTGTCTAGACAATTCTCAAAGCCCAAGAGATATGTGTGAGACGAAATTACACCGATGATGCCTAGTCTAACCAAAAAGGAGACATCGCACAATTGCTAGTCTAAATCATAAGAATGATCGTCATGATGAACGATAAGTGCCAATTACACTAAGTTAGTGAATATAAAAGTTTAGCTTCATTTCCCATAACCACTAGCGTAACTTAAAAATTTACGAACAAACTGTAGATCGTCACTAGAAAAATTGTCACAAGAGATTCAATCGAATAAGTCCAAGAATTAACCGGCGAAGTAAACGCAAGCGTTATATACCACTCGTTTTACTAAATCATTTAATTAGATTTCTCATACGAGTGAGGTAAAGGTTAGTATATACTAATAGATTGGAAAACAGTTTAGGAAAAGAGTTTTGTAGTAAAATAGTTTTGAAATCGTTTGGAGAAAAGGGTTTTGATATTTACTACTAGTATAGAAAACCTTTATATTTTTAAAGTGACAAATCACAAAAATGATTGTAGAAACAATCGGTCACAAGAATTCACATACAAAGATGTGAATAGAATCCAAAGAAATCGATACTGTACCCATCAAAAGGTATGTTCACGAAAATCCCGAAGAAAATGTTATCAAAGTTGCTAGTAAAAGATAGCAACAAATCGGGGAATTAACAAGAATCGATTAAATTTGGAAACCAAATGAATTCACTAAAATTCACATTCGAAGACGTGAATTAAAATCCAAAGAATTCGATTCTAAATCCATCAAAGTAGGAATATCCAAAAATTCCAGAAATAGAAGTTATCAAAGTCGACAAAGGAGATAACAACTAATCGGAAAAGAAGAATCGATCAACAATTAGAAAGACAAAGAAAAACGAGCATAAATGCATGAATGACTTTAACAAAAGTAATAGTCAAGTCAATGTCGATATCGACAAGGCAAAGTCCAAGACAATTTCTTTTATACCAAAGAAATTTTAAAACTAACAGAGAGAGGCACATGAAAACAACAAACCATGGATAAACAAACAGAGTCGATAATTGAAATGCAATTTGTCGGATAAACAGACAGAGTCGACAATTGTAATGCAATTTATCTCAAAGATTGATACCCAAAACCCAATTGTATGGAGACTGCATTAAGTACACGAATCAGAGATAAGAATGCATATATATAGCAGTTCGCATAAACAATGCGAGCTCAAATCGAAGTGGGTACGAGTTGCAGCAATAAGCAACTTGGTAAACCATATACAGAAGGATACTTAGCAGTTTAAACTCAATTGAGCAAGTGCGACAGAGAATAGCAGCAATGCTCATGAATAAGCGTTAGGAATTCATTCCTAACAATCAAAGATGATCTTAGATAAATATGTGAGATAAAACATCGACAAATAGTTGTAACACATGTTCTATCTAAGTTATGTTTTATATTCATCCTAAACCCCAGGCTCTGATACCAAGCTGCGATGCCCCACCTCTATACCCACGCTAGCCAAGAACACTACGGTGTAGTGCTGTCGACTAGCATGGAGAATGAGGCTGTTGAGGAGCGACCATCCGTGTAATTGCCTTGTGCGATCACCGATATGTCAGATAGTAAAAACGTGCATTTTATTTCAGGAGGAAATCCGACATGCCGATGTAAACTCAAAGCTACTACACAGTGGCTATAATAGTCTAGGACAAAATATAAACTAATAACACAGATAATATAAATGCGGAACACAGATGAAATAGAAAGTCTCATATATATATATATATATATATATATATATATATATATAACTGATGTCAGTTACAATACATTTGACACGGTACATGTGATACAACTACAACAGTCGACTCAGGAAGTTATATATACAAGTACATTATCGACTAATATACATGAATACATATCAACCTATACTATGACTCGACAACTCCAAAAGATATGAAAAGTCTTCATAGCTCAAGCAGCATCCCAAAGAAGAATATCTACAACCTGAAAATACTCGGTCTGAATCGAGTATTAAATTCAAAAGAAAATAATACTCGGGTCAGTCTAATTCAAACTCAGTTATTAGTGCACGGAAGCAATAATAATTAAATAGAAACTAGAAGACAGTCAAAATAAATTTACCTATCCGATTCCTAAATAAGAAATCGGATAACGGTAAATATAACGTGAACCAATTCAAACAATTGGAACATCAATTAAAAGGTCAACACGAGTAGGGCTGCAGTATACGCACGTGCGTACTGCCTCACCACTACAACATATGGAATACAAAATAGATCCATAAATCAAAGCAAAAGAAATAACAATAAAATCAGTACCGTGTGGCTGCAGTTCACGCTTGCGTGCACTGCCCTGCCACTTCAGTGACGATGTACCCAATGAATACCGTGTGGCTGCAGTTCACGCTTGCGTGCACTGCCTTGCCACTACAGTGATAATGTACACAACCGGGCACAAGGTCAAATAATCAAATATACAACAGAGCTCCATGCAACAATACTTTTGAATGGAGGCAGTGTAACAAAACAAAACAAAGAAGATGGTCAACACTTATGAATACATCTACAACAACAATGAATGCAGACTGACCAGAAAGAAGCCCAACTAAGTACACATGAACCAGATATGAAACGACAATTTTGACAAAACAGTTTCACGAATGCAAAGGTCAGAAAAATGAGCAATGCACTAAGCAAATGAAGCAACGTACATATATATGTACACATAACTGCACAATGAATTAGAGTGGACAGGGATGGCAACTGCAAAAATCAAGTCAGATGCACAAAGGCATATGATACAAACTACATGAAGGCAGTAGAATGAAGGTGAGGGCACCAAAATTATGGCACCATAGCACACAAACAAAAGAAGACAGTCAAAACAATGCTCAGGTAACCCAAAGCAGTGAACAACACTGTCCCAAACTCAAAAACCCAATACAATACATCACAGTCCAATATGATATGGACAGTGGAAAATATGACACCAAGCTCAAGAAATGCAAGTGAATTAATTGCCACAAATCAATGCCAACAACATGAACTGGGCAGTGCAGCAAGGGTAAAACAGAGCAAGGCCCAGCGAATAACAAATATACAAGATCAAGTGACAATAGGGCAGTAAAACTAAATGAAACAGGTCAGGCATATATAGATATGCAGTGACAAAGTGAATCAGGTAGAAGAAGATGCAGTGAACCATGTACAAGGGCAAACAACAAATACAAACTGCAAATACCAAAGTGATACACAATGAACTATGTTTGTAATAACAATGACACAGTGCTAACTCAAGAAAGTTAAAAACATGGATCATGCTATGACAAATGAGTTCAACCAGTAAACAAGATAGAACTGCAGACAAAACAGTGTCTAAAATGAAGAGACCAGAGGGATGCAACTAAAGCTGATGATAGTGGTGAATGCAACTAATGATAGTGAATGAGACTACTGATTCAAACTCAAGCACCAACAAAAATGAAGAGACCACAAGCAATAATGCAGACCAAAATTTTCAGATGGATATAAAGAAAGTTCAAACTGACGTGATGCAAACAGAATATAAGCAAACAACATATGAGTGACATCAAGCAACTGCAAAGATCACAAATCAAAGTGGACAAAACCATCAGGCATGCAATGTGCAGACTACAAAAATGATTCAAGCACAGTGCTACTACGAGTATCACAATGGATGCAACACCAAACCAGTAAACAAGATGGAGCTACAGAAATGTATCAAACAATCAGACCAACATCACTGCAAACTAATTTTAACAAATCAAAAGGACCGAAGTCTACAAGGAGTCAATGCTTTCAAAACCGTGAGGATCAATAAATCAAGCAATCCAAAAATCGCGAATTTAAACAAGCAAGCAATCATGAAAAACGCTTGAATTAGATGTGAGTTACAAAAAGTACTCACCCTGCTTTGAAAGTGAAGACGACTCGACCTATTTTTGAAGTAGCCGTTCGAATTGGGAGATCGATTGCCGAAGCCCTAGCTGCTGAAGACGTGCGAAGGCTCCATGCTCCAACGAAGTTGAACTCGATCGAATTGAAGACGACGATTGCCGAAGCCCTAAATTTCGAAAGGGGGACGAACGACAGCCATTTATTTTTATTTTTATTTAGGGTTCGAGAGTGAAAATAAGAAAAGGGGACGGGTTATTATGCTTTGAGAATTAACACGGCCTAATATAAAAACATGGACCACTATTTAATTTCAAAGCCCAAAATTTCTTCTAACAATTTATAAAAGAATTTTAATTCAATATTAAAAAACTTCAAATGGAAATTTGTGTCAATATTAATCGTTTAAATTGTTGATTATAATTGATGCAAAATACCGGGTTGTTACATTGACCAAGTCCATCCATTTTATTCCAATCAAGTCGAATCAAACTGCTTCTAGCTTAGCTGAGATCTATAAGAGGGAGATTGCCCGTCTCCATGGCGTTTGTGACGCCCCACCTCTATGCTCGCAATAACAAAGAGTATTACTAGAAATACTGTCTGTTATCACGAAGAATAAGGCTGGATAGGAGCGGCCATTCGTAGTTAGGACTTACACTAGTATTGGTTATCTCGATAGGAGTGGTATATATTTTTATTTTTCATCTCATATTTATTTACTCCCATCGACATACCCAATTTTGGTATAAAACGAACTACGATGGTTCATAATAGTTTAGGACAATATATATAATAATAACACAGATAAATAAGTGCGGAACGCAGATATAACAGAAATTCTCATATATATATATATAACTGATGTCAGTTGATATACATGTGATACAATAAATATGATACAACTACAACTGTCGACTCTGGAAGTTACATAAACAAGTACATTATCGTGAATAATATACATGAATATACAACATCCTATACAAATATTCTGACTACCAAACATGACAACGACTACTCCAAAAGATATGAACAGACTTCATAGCTCAAGCAGCAATCCAAAGTAAAATATCAACAACCTGTAAATACTCGGTCTGACCCGAGTATTAAATTCAAAAGAAAATAATACACGGGTCAGTCTAATTCAAACTCAGTTATTAGTGCACAGAAGCAATAATAATTAAATATGAATAGACGACAGTCACAATAAATTCACCTATCCGCTCCTTTAACAAGAAATCGGATAACAGTGAATATAACACGTAATAGTGTTAAACAACAGATCAGCAGATTTAAATTATCAACAGAGATGATTGAAAAGAATATCAATGAAGAAAATTTAGAAAACATCAGAATTGCCTAAACGGCAATTAACCACAAAATCTAATTATTTAAATAATAATTAGAAACTCATAATATAATTATCTGAAAGATAACTAGACAACAACAATATGATCAAATCAGCAAATCAAGTGAAATCAATCAATATAAAACGTCAGATCCTGTATTGGCTGTAGTACACGCACGCGTGCACTGCCTCGCCAATATAGTGATGGAATACGCATAAGCTCAATTAAAAGTTCACAAACATGCACAAGGTCAAGCCCGAAATACCGGATTCAACTCAAATGCGAATCAAATAAAATCGCAAAGCGAACACAAGGTCAAACCCGAAATACCGGATTCAACTCAAGTGCGAATCAAATAAAATCGCAAAGCGAACAGAAGGTCAAACCCGAAATACCAGATTCAACTCAAGTGAATTCAGAAACAAATCCAAATGAAATCAAGTGGTCAATGTCAATGCAAGATAATAGCTCATGCTACCGATCAGGTCGAAGTGACCCAACACCAATGAAGTCAAGACAATGTAACCAGATCATACACGATCAAAATGGAGCCAGGCTCAAGCTCTTACAACAACTGAATCTAGTGAAGATGAAATGGAGCAACTACTGTATGCAACAAGTCAAGGAACCAAGCTACAGATCGAAGCACAAGGGGATGCACAATAGAAAACTAGACTGGAAATCACCCAAGAGGAACACAACTAAAAAGGCTACAACCCAAATCCACAAGCATACTGAAACATGCGGTGACACCACTAATGAAGTATATAAGTGCAGATGCATAGTGCAGCAGATATAAATGGTTATATTCATGTGCAAAATGAAAAAAACTCGATATATAGACAAAGATTGCAGTGAGGACTGTAGATATAAATGCTCAACCCGAAGGAGTATGATGAACAAAATATACTAGTATGCATTGTAAACTGGATAGTGCAACGATCATACTCAAGGCCAAATACAACCCAATGCCAACACTTGCCAAATTCAAGTAAAGTGCAGGACAGACCAACTATAGAGACAAATAAGACCAGATTTTAATGTAAGTCAAACTGAGTACACATCCAAAAGAGATAATGTATGCAAATGAGCTACAGACCAGAAGAAAATCAACATGAATGCAGTCACAACCACCGAGACTAAACACAGTGGCAACTACGTAATGCTAACCAGAGAGGAACATGAAATAGCACTAGACGAAGACCAACATCAATGCCCAAACTCAAAACTGTACCAAAGAAATGATAAGAGAGGCAAGTGCTGCGCTTTCGAAGTAACAAGCAACTATCAAAAGAAAGAGTGCGGACAAGAAGGTTAAGACACTGCAACTGACAAAATTCAAGTTCGACTGCACAACCACTAGGCAGTGACAATAAAGCAGTGAGACAGTAAATGACGACAATTACATCAAAGAATCAAAGTTCATCAAACAATACAAAACTGTCATGAGATATCAGTAAATAATAAAAGGGACTAGGTACTACATGCATCATTAGAAACTACAGCGGTATACTTTGCTCAAGGCAAGGCAAAAAACGAACAGAAAGACAAGTCTAGCCTGAAGCTCAATCAAGTCAAGCTACAGGGAAGAACACAACAGGTCAGAATCGAGCAAAAGCATGTCAACAGCGAAACTACCAAACAACCCAAAACCACAGTAGAAGTCCACATAACAACATCAAAAAAACCAATTCAAAGTCGAAGACAGCTTTTGTCAAGAAATTTCAAATTCAACAAAGTCAAAACAATTTCTTTTATACTAAAGTAAGTTTTAAACTGTCAGAGAAGCAACTGTAAAATCACCTAGAATCGTAACACCAATCAAAGTCGTTAAAATCAGTGACAGTTGTGAGCAAGTAATAAGAAACAAATTCAATTACAGGCCGAGATAAACAACACCAAACAAAAATGAAACTGTCGAGGCAAAGTTAAACAAACTACCAAACTAATGGTGGTTTAAATTTAGATGTGAGTGAATATAATCACTCACCTTAGCAAAGCGAGGCAGCCGTGATTAGAAATGAAGCGTCGATGATGATCGCATTCGATTGTACTACCCTTGATTCGAAGAGCACGCTTCGCCAGGCTAAGTCCTCCACACCCCCTCCCTTCGAATTGCCGTAGCACGAAAATTCGCAAGCCCTAATCTGATAGCGAATGGAAGAAGAAGTATGTGGCCGCCATTTTAATTTTTCTCGTAAGCTTTTAGGTTAGGTTTTTTTTTTCTTTTCGAATGGGAAAAAGAAATGGGGACGGGTTATAGAGTTTTCAAACGAACGCAAATTAAAAAAGGGATCGGGTTTGTTTTGGTTAATTATCACGGCAACCAAAAGACTTAACCATTTTTCAAAATAAAGATTCAAACCGATTTAAAAACTTCAACAACAAACAGCTATTAGCCAGCAGATTTAATTGTTTAACGATGATACTAATAAATATAAAAATCCGGGTTGTTACAGACTCCCCTCCTTATAAAAATTGCGTCCCCGCAATTTTCATAAATAAAGTCGTCAATAGCAATTATTTTTCTAACATATACTGGTTAAGCTAGAAAAGTAAAGTCGGAAATACAACCGTCAAAGGAATCTTTTAATTTCATAAAAGAATTTCACAAATTCTCACAAAATCTAATTATCAAGTAGATAATCAGAAAACAACAAAGCTGAATAAATGCAATTATTAGCAATATTTAATTATCAAAAACGATAATAAAATCTCAAATCAACGAATATTCGATTGTCAAAAACGATAATCAAATCAATAAATATTCGACTATAAAAAACGATAATCAAATCAATAAATATTCGATTATCAAAAACGATAATCAAATCTCAAATCAACAAATATTCGATTATCAAAAATGATAATCAAATCTCAAATCAACAAATATTAAATTATCAAAAACGATAATCAAGTCTCAAATCAACAACTATTCGATTATCAAAAACGATAATCAAATCAACAAATATTCGATTATCAAAAATGATAATCAAATCAACAAATATTCGATTATCAAAAACGATAATCAAATCTCAAATCAACAATTATTCGATTATCAAAAACGATAATCAAATCTCAAAACAATAAATATTCGATTATCAAAAACGATAATCAAATCTCCAATCAACAAATATTCGATTATCAAAAACGATAATCAAATCAACAAATATCTAATTATCAAAAATGATAATTTGAACTCATATCAACAAATATTTAATTATCGCAAGCGATAATCAAATCAACAAATATCTAATTATCAAAAACGATAATTAGAACTCATATCAACAAATATCCAATTACCTGCAGATAATTGGAAACAACAAATATCTAGAAATCAATTAAGATGATCTAGAAAATCAACATAAAAGGTGGATCGATCCCAACAAATGGCGAATTTTAGCTACGCCGCATGTGCATCAACATATGGCCGAAGCCTACCAAGTACCCAACATACTTTTTGGCGCCCAACAAATGACCCGAAGGTCCAACATATGACCCGAGGGTCCGGTACTGGTATTGACCCGAAGGTCCAACATATGACCCGAAGGTCCAACATATATTCAATTAACGATTCCAGAATTAACCGAAATAGCAAACGCACATGTCCCATACCACGTGTTTTACTAAATCGTTTGATTCTCTTCATCATTTCCTTGAATTAACCGAAATAGTAAAAGCGTGGTTCCATACTCCGCACTTTTGCTACATCGTTTAAATCTCTTCATCGTTTCCTTGAAAGTGCAAATTGTGTATTCCAAAAATAACATTTCACATTCTCAAACGGACAAGTCCGGAATTAAGCGAATTAGTAAAAGAAAGGGGTCATAATCCTTGATTTTTCTGAAACGTTTAAGTCACTTTCTCATTCTTCTGAAAACACAAACTGTAAAATTATGAAAACAATTTCATTTATTTTATAAAAGTAAATAGTCTACATTCTCAAACGAACAAGTCCGAAATTAAGCGAATCAGTAAAAGAAAGTGTTCATAGTCCTCGATTTTGCTGAATCGTTTAAATCGCTTCCTCATTCTTTTGAAAGCATAAACTATAAAAATTTTGAAAAACAATTTTATTTTTTAAAACGATTTGCAAATCCATGATAAAAACAACAACATTAGTGACAATTTCAATAAGAAAATTGTACTTCTCGAAACACCGTAAAAACGGATCTCAAAATCAGAATTGCGGAATAACCGCTTGAAAATCCACTTTAAAATTTGACGGATACTGAAGTCAAAGCGACAGAAATTTTTAAACGTCAAAATCTCATCTAAATAATTTGCATCAAATATAATATCAGTGAATTTTCATTCATTAAAATGTCAACAAAACACCGTGCTTCAAAGATTTAGCATTGGTGTAAAAATCCCGTTATAAAAAAAATAACGGCAACAAAATACGTTTAAACCAAACATCGGTTCAACGTAAAATTAGTGTAGTAACGTGCAACATAAATTTGCACGTATACCGCAAAATGAACAAAGAAATCATTCAAATATATCTTCAATGAAGATAATTCAAAACAATCAAAACCTAATCAACATGTGATTAGCATCAAAGAAAACCAGCCAAAACTTCAACAAATTCACATAGCTGCAATCGCCTCGAATTCTCAAATTGGATTCGAAATTTCCAAAGAAAACAAAATAAACACAACTATGTAAACAACAAATGAAATTTATTTCAATTTCATACTTTGATTTTTAAATCAAAAAGGTTATCAGCCGTACTCAGCAAAGACAGTCACTGTTTCCGCTGCGCACTCTGATAAACAGAACACACTCAATCAATCATCAAAACACAGTTTCACTTTTTATTTTTAAATAAAGATATTTAAAAATTCCATCGAAATCTCAAAACTTTAGTTTTGACTCAAACATAACAAAACATCGACATATAGTTGTAACACATGTTTCATCTAAGTTATGTTTTATATTATGTCCATAAACCCCAAGCTCTGATACCAACTGTGACGCCCCACCTCTATGTTCGCAATAACAAAGAGTATTAATAGAAATACTGTCTGTTATCACGATAAATAAGGCTGGATAGGAGCGGCCATCCGTAGTTAGGCCTTACACTAGTATTGGTTATCTCGATAGGAGTGGTATATATTTTTATTTTTCATCTCATATTTATTTACTCCCATCGACATACCCAATTCTGGTATAAAACGAACTACGATGGTTCATAATAGTTTAGGACAATATATATAATAATAACACAGATAAATAAGTGCGGAACACAGATATAACAGAAATTCTCATATATATATATATATATATATATATATATATATAACTGATGTCAGTTGATATACATGTGATACAATACATATGATACAACTACAACTGTCGACTCTGCAAGTTAAATAAACAAGTACATTATCGTGAATAATATACATGAATATACAACATCCTATACAAATATTCTGACTACCAAACATGACAACGACTACTCCAAAAGATATGAACAGACTTCATAGCTCAAGCAGCAATCCAAAGTAAAATATCAACAACCTGTAAATACTCGGTCTGACCCGAGTATTAAATTCAAGTGAAAATAATACACGGGTCAATCTAATTCAAACTCAGTTATTAGTGCACAGAAGCAATAATAATTAAATATGAATAGACGACAGTCACAATAAATTCACCTATCCGCTTCTTTAACAAGAAATCGGATAACAGTGAATATAACACGTAATAGTGTTAAACAACAGATCAGCAGATTTAAATTATCAACAGAGATGATTGAAAAGAATATCAATGAAGAAAATTTAGAAAACATCAGAATTGCCTAAACGGCAATTAACCACAAAATCTAATTATTTAAATAAATAATTAGAAACTCATAATATAATTATCTGAAAGATAATTAGACAAAAACAAAATGATCAAATCAGCAAATCAAGTGAAATCAATCAATATAAAACGTCAGATCCTGTATTGGCTGTAGTACACGCACGCGTGCGCTGCCTCGCCAATACAGTGATGGAATACGCATAAGCTCAATTAAAAGTTCACAAACGTGCACAAGGTCAAGCCCGAAATACCGGATTCAACTCAAATGCGAATCAAATAAAATCGCAAAGCGAACACAAGGTCAAACCCGAAATACCGAATTCAACTCAAGTGCGAATCAAATAAAATCGCAAAGCGAACACAAGGTCAAACCCGAAATACCGGATTCAACTCAAGTGAATTCAGAAACAAATCCAAATGAAATCAAGTGGTCAATGTCAATGCAAGATAGTAGCTCATGCTACCGATCAGGTCGAAGTGACCCAACACCAATGAAGTCAAGACAATGTAACCAGATCGTACATGATCAAAATGGAGCCAGGCTCAAGCTCTTACAACAACTGAATCTAGTGAAGATGAAATGGAGCAACTACTGTATGCAACAAGTCAAGGAACCAAGCTACAGATCGAAGCACACGGGGATGCACAATAGAAAACCAGACTGGAAATCACCCAAGAGGAACACAACTAAAAAGCTACAACCCAAATCCACAAGCATACTGAAACATGCGGTGGCACCACTAATGAAGTATATAAGTGCAGATGCACAGTGCAGCAGATATAAATGGTTATATTCATGTGCAAAATGAAAACAACTCGATATATAGACAAAGATTGCAGTGAGAACTGCAGATATAAATGCTCAACCCGAAGGAGTATGATGAACAAAATATACTAGTATGCACTATAAACTGGATAGTGCAACGATCATACTTAAGGCCAAATACAACCCAATGCCAACACTTGCAAAATTCAAGTAAAGTGCAGGTCAGACCAACTATAGAGACAAATATGACCAGATTTTAATGTAAGTCAAACTGAGTACACATCCAAAAGAGATAATGTATGCAAATGAGCTACAGACCAGAAGAAAATCAACATGAATGCAGTCACAACCACCGAGACTAAACACAGTGGCAACTACGCAATGCTAACCAGAGAGGAACATGAAATAGCACTAGACGAAGACCAACATCAATGCCCAAACTCAAAACTGTACCAAAGAAATGATAAGAGAGGCAAGTGCTTCACTTTCAAAGTAACAAGCAACTCTCAAAAGAAAGAGTGCGGACAAGAAGGTCAAGACACTGCAACTGACAAAATTCAAGTTCGACTGCACAACCACTAGGCAGTGACAATAAAGCAGTGAGACAGTAAATGCCGACAATTACATCAAAGAATCAAAGTTCATCAAACAATACAAAACTGTCATGAGATATCAGTAAATAATAAAAGGGACTAGGTACTACATGCATCATTAGAAACTGCAGCAGTATACTTTGCTCAAGGCAAGGCAAAAATCGAACAGAAAGACAAGTCTAGCCTGAAGCTCAATCAAGTCAAGCTACAGGGAAGAACACAACAGGTCAGAATCGAGCAAAAGCATGTCAACAGCGAAACTACCAAACAACCCAAAACCACAGTAGAAGTCCACATAACAACATCAAAAAAATCAATTCAAAGTCGAAGACAGCTTTTGTCAAGAAATTTCAAATTCAACAAAGTCAAAACAATTTCTTTTATACTAAAGTAAGTTTTAAACTGTCAGAGAAGCAATTGTAAAATCACCTAGAATCGTAACACCAATCAAAGTCGTTAAAATCAGTGACAGTTATGAGCAAGTAATAAGAAACAAATTCAATTACAGGCCGAGATAAACAACACCAAACAAAAATCAAACTGTCGAGGCAAAGTTAAACAAACTACCAAACTAATGGTGGTTTAAATTTAGATGTGAGTGAATATAATCACTCACCTTAGCAAAGCGAGGCAGCCGTGATTAGAAATGAAGCGTCGATGATGATCGCATTCGATTGTACTACCCTTGATTCGAAGAGCACGCTTCGCCAGCCTAAGTCCTCCATACCCCCTCCCTTCGAATGGCCGTAGCACGAAAATTCGCAAGCCCTAATCTGAGAGCGAATGGAAGAAGAAGTATGTGGCCGCCATTTTAATTTTTCTCGTAAGCTTTTAGGTTAGGTTTTTTTTTCTTTTCGAATGGGAAAAAGAAATGGGGACGGGTTATAGAGTTTTCGAATGAACGCAAATTAAAAAGGGGATCGGGTTTGTTTTGGTCAATTATCATGGCAACCAAAAGACTTAACCATTTTTCAAAATAAAGATTCAAACCGATTTAAAATCTTCAACAACAAACAGCTATTAGCCAGCAGATTTAATTGTTTAACGACGATACTAATAAATACAAAAATCCGGGTTGTTACAGCGTTTCTTCTAGCATTCTTTGTGATCATGATCTTATCTTTACTAGTAAGTTCTGGAAAGCTTTCCAGGAAGCTTTGGGTACTCGTTTGAACCTTAGTACGTCTTATCATCCTTAGACTATTGGTCTGGCGGAAAGGGTGAATCAGATTCTGGAAGTTCTTCTTCATGCTTATGTTCTTGATTATGGATGATCTCGAGAAGATCATCTCCACCTCGTTGAATTTACCTATAATAGCAGTTATCAGGTATGACTCTATCTTTGAATTTTGAAGCATCTTAAGTTTAATCAATTTATTTATCCAAATCTTTTAGAATCGGGCAAGTATTGAGATGTCCCCATATGCCGCTCTTTACGACGATCCTGCAAATATCCATCTTGTTGGATTGAGTCCAGTGATTGCCTAGTTCTTGGGTCATATATGATTATGAAGCATCTCAGAAGGTTGAGGAGATTAGGAGGAAGATGAGGATTGCTCAGGATAGGCAGAACAAGTATGTTGAAAGGCGTAGAAGGGATTTAGAGTTTTCAATGGGTGATCAGGTCTTTCCTAAGATCTCACCATTGAAGAATGTGGTCCATTTTGGTCGAAGAGGGAAGCTCGCTCCCAGGTTCGTTGGTCCTTTCTTCATTTTGGAAAGAGTTGTTCCTTTGGCTTACAGAGTTGAATTGCCGGAGAAACTAGCGGATGTGCACAACATGTTTCACATATCTCACCTTTGTAAGTATATCCATGATCCATCCCTGATTATTCAGCCTGCTTTATTAGAGAACTTGGACATTGAGCCAAATCTCACCATCGAAAAGAAGCCACTTTGTATTGTTGATAGAGGTACAAAGCAGCTTCAAAGGAAATCTATCGGGCTGGTCAAGGTACAATGGAGTATGGATGATCGGGATTGCACTTGGGAAACAAAGGACTCCATACGTGCTTCAAACCCCGAATTATTTGACTTTGGTGTTATTCGTTGAATTTAACTTATATTTCTATTTGTTTCTATTCTTTTATCTCGTTCCATTTCGTGGAGGAAAGTTTTGAGCATGGGAGAGTGTAACGACTTGAAATTTATGGGAATTTTGTAACGAAACTACTGATTTTAGAGGAAATTTTGACAATAAAATTTTGTAATAAAAAGTTGATATTTTTAATACGTCTATTTAATTATAGTAATTGGTAGAATTTCATTGGAAAATATTAAAGTTAATTTATTTATGAAGTTTAAAATATAAATTTAATCGGTTTAATCGGTGAATTTTTAAATATTTTCGAAAAGTGAATATTTTGATATAATAAAAACATAAATCATTTTCTGAGAAAGGCATTGAAATTTTTTTTTGTCAAATTTGCATTTCTCTACCTCCGTTTGCCGTATTTTCTACGTTTTAGCAGCATTTTCGGTGGCGGAAATTCGAGTTTTTAAAATTTAATCGTATCACTAATATCTGTGTACCATTTTATTCACCTCATAGTGCTGATCTCTAAAGTATATTTACTTCTGCATTTTGAAGTCCGGTACGCGACGGAAACGACAAACAGTGTCGTATCGGTACCGTATTTTTGTGGCCTTTGTATTGACTTTTCGTGTGCTTAGCAGCATAACCTATAGTTGTTTCCTTTTTTACTTTCTAAAGCAACGTATGCCCTTTACTATTCTTTTGAATTTGATATCTATAGATTAACTTTTCATTCTTCATTCATTCGTTATTCTGAAAAAAAGGAGATAGCAGCATCATCTTTCTTCGGCATCGGGGATCTATTCGTCTTTTCCCAGGTCTATCTTCTTCTTGCTTTGAGTTATTTGGTCTATTTTATTTCATTTTGTTTTTGAATTTTTCTTTTTTATCAAGCAATAAATGTCGTGCTGCCCCCAATTTGCCGAAGCTATTTCCATGCTTTTTCTTTAGGGAACCGAAGCTATTCCCCTTCGACCTTCATATTTCCATGCATCTCCACCTCGAACCACCACCATCCCATTCACAGCCACTCCGCCACCATCCAACCCACAATGCATTACCCCTTTTCTGAACCTCACCACGGTTTGAGCCACCACCCAGCGCCGCATTCCTAGACCTCCACCACCACAGCAACCTTCCCAGACCCTAATGCATCGACCGACAACACTCGCAATCCCTCTTTCCTGATGTTGTACGTTATATAGGCTATGGACTTTTATAAGTATGACTTGAGTTTCATAGTGGCGTTGCACTTTGCATTTGATCTGACATGTTCAATGTTTTCATTGAAGTACTTATGGGTTGCGTACGTCTGTGGTATGCATAGGTTGCTTTGTGTAAAATTTTAGCTGTGTAGGTTGCGGAATTTTTATTTTATACATATATGCTACATATACAGACTTTGTATATTCAACCGTGATATCTACACACACATGTATATATACATACATCTATATACATATATACGTATATACATACATATATATAAGTATGTGTGTATATATATACATATACATACATACATACATATACATATACATATACATATGTATATGTATACGTATATATATATGTATATACGTCTTTATATATATGTGTGTCTATATATGTGTGTGTGTATATATATTAACCCATACGTATTATATGCGTGAGCAACGGATGGAGGTTCATGTATGTCATATGCATATGCATTGTAGATATCTATGTGTGTGTGTATATGCTTATATACACAAAAATAATGCTACACATATGTGGCAGCAGACTCAAATCTAGCGTATGTAATTTCGCACATTTTGTCTTGTTGGCAGAAGAGATTTGCAATAGGTCGAATCTAAGTTTTAGTCATGCTTTTTATATATAAACCATATTCAGTGTCGACAAAGTACTATAATCGCCACTTCTGAAATTGTCGACAAGGAATATATGTGTTATATATGTATATTTTTTCTTTCGAAAAACGTATATATTGTTTATGCATATATATTTGTTTCCATCAAACCATCAGGCTAAATCAGTTGCATGTCGCGGTTATTTTAGTGATGTATCCTGTGACCATATACGTGTCAGTGCTGTTCAAATTTCCATCGTTCTCTAGCCACGGAAGGTGAGCGATCACTCACAATTAATATTCTTATAATTATTAAATTGATTTGATAGGAAATGACGATTTAAATATGCTTTTAGTATGGACTGTCAAATTTTTTACTGTTAAATATGATATGTTGTTGTTTTCCAATTGTTCATTTCTATAAATTTACACTGTTATATGTTAATTTATTATATTGCATAGCATATGCTAGTGATTGTTATATTTTTGATCTCACTCTGCAACTTCCCTTAGTTTAGAAATCACGATGGGTTGAAATGATACATACCCGAACATACCTTAGAATAGGAGAAAATTCGTTATGGGTTGAAATGATAAATCCAAACAATTTTCGATTATTACCGAATTTTCTGGGATTGCGGGTTTAACAATATAATCCCGTAAAATTTTAAACTATTATAGATTGAAATAACAAATATCTATATCTGTAACGACCCGTAAATTTAACCGGTAATAATAACGTTACTAATTGAAATTTTGTAAAATTAAAACGATAAAATTTTGAAATATAAATTTGATATTTGGAATGCGTCTAGTTAAACATAGCAATTGGTAAATTTTCGTCCGAAAATATGAAAGTTTATTTCGTACGTAAATTTACTTCGATTTAATCAGTTAAAAAGCGACGAAAATAAAACGTTTTCAAAACCAAAATATTTTTACATAGAAAAATTCTAAACCATATTTTGAGCAAGTTTTCAGTTTGTCGTTTTCCCAAATTCGGACATTTTTGGCTCCGTCGATCTTATTTTTCTGCGATTTTTATGCATTTTCCGCTAGTAATTTTTTTTTTCCTTTGCGTTTCAAATCTGAAACCTGTTGTCCAATCAACATTTGATTGCCCAAATTTTTGTTTCCTAAATGAAAGCACGTGACCATTGATATTATTTTTGTTAGCTTCTATATTTATATTCGTTCTAGTTTTTTTTTTGTGTTATACTGTTCATTTATATGCAAGGTTTACTGTGCCTATTCTTTTCCACTT
Organism: Allium cepa; assembly: GCA_030765085.1. NCBI lineage: Eukaryota > Viridiplantae > Streptophyta > Magnoliopsida > Asparagales > Amaryllidaceae > Allium > Allium cepa. The sequence goes on from CM060931.1 coordinate 379,405,690, forward strand.
CTTACTCATATATTATTATTTGCATGAAGCCGTTCATTTTTGACTGTTGCCATCCCTGTATTTATTTCAGTCCCTTTGAAAATTAAAAAGTATAGGGGTATGCGTCTTACATTTATAATTTCTAAACCGTTCATTTGCCCCCTTTCAAATTCACTCTGGTTCATTTGCATTTGCCTTTATAGTTTCATTTCTTTCATTCTACTGTAGCGTTCACCTCTCCTCCCTAAACTATCTTCTTTCCACTGCCCACGTTTCTTTACTCCTTCCACTTTCTTTTTCTCTTCTTCACTTACCTAATGAAAGCCCCACCTCCGCATGGCTACCCACCCCGGCTACCATTTACAACTGATTCCCATCCTCTACCCGCCTATGGCCACGTGTCTTCATCCCTTCCACCTTCCATCTCAGCCGCTCCTCCACCGTCCACCCTCACCCCGCCTATTTTTCCACTGTCTGACATCAACAGACCCATCTTTCTCTCACGCCGACTCCAAAGCAACAGCGACCTCCGTCTCCACCACCCTCCTCCGCCCAAACTCCATGCGCCCTGTCCACGTGAGCCGAGCGCCTCTCCCCTCTGGCTTACATCTCGGCCTCCGCACCTACCACCGTGCTCCGCCCATCATCCACGTCACATTCCCTTTTCACTTCGCAGCACCTGACGCGTGACAACCCACCTCCTTATTCCCACTTACCCACGCCATGAACCACCCTTCACCGTCGGCTTCACCCTAGCTAGCCGATCTTTCCTTGCACCTAGCAGCAGCTCCGACCGAGAGAGCCGAATCCATCAAGATCTGTCACCTTCACCTTGAAAGCTGAGCCAGCAGCCTTTCATTCCGCTCGCGAGCTCCGCCACCTCTCCTTTTCTGTTGACGAGCATCTTTTGTTTTTGAGGTATATACATATATCTATATTTATGTGTGTATCTATAATATATTGTTGTTATAACGTGTAAATGATTTTATACAAATGTAAGTCTGTTAGCATGCATATAGGTTTTAAAGCCCAGAGTCGTAAGTTATATAATCTGTTATATGAAGGTTATCTAAGTTATTTATATATTCCAACTTTTACATTGCTAATTTCGAAATATATATGCTGCAGTTAAAAAGTCTATATAAAAGCATGTATGTATCTTTAACATAATCATAGTACAGTTTGGTTTATACAAATTTTATTCTATATGATATTTTGGAATAAGCTTATATAACAATTTTATAAACTCTGTAGTCGCATAGGCCTGACGTATATTTTAGATTACAAGTTATATATATACTATGTTAATTTACTTACTAAAGTTGCAGTGTTTTGAAACAGTTTTATTAATGTTTATATATTAGCTTAGTTATATATACAAAGGGGATAAGTTTCATAACTTTCGTGATACACCCTACGTCTGTGTCTAGTTGCATAATACATATAGTCTATATATAAGTTTATATTTGTTTATTTTATTTTTATTTTTTTCTGAACAGCAGTTAGACTACATGTTCACGATATCATATCTCACTCATGTTTTACCGGAATGGGTTGATTCTATTTTTAAAAAAGAGTCGAAGTTACCTAGTTTATGCATGTCAAATTTCAGTAAAATCCGACATCGTTTGATTAGTGGTCGAGGATCTAGAAGTTTGACCCAGGCAGCTGTTCTTTTGTACTTGGAATTATTTTACACTGCTGTAACGACCCTGGATTTTAATTTAATTTAAATTGATAATTTAAATGAATTTTTGAATTAAAATTGTGAAATGTATAGATGGATTGATGCGAGTTTCCCCGAATCAAATAGAAAATATATTAAGTCATATGGGTTTGAAATTTTGTATATACGAGAATATATATGTATATATTGGATTTTAAATAAATTCTTAAATAAATGATTTTTTAAATAATAAATAATATACTTTGGACACAAGTATAAAAATAAATAAATAAATTGATTTAAAAATTTATAAATGATGATAATTTGAGTTATATAAAATATATATATTAAATACAAGACAAAAGTAATCAGAGTAAAATAAAAATAGAAGTAAATTTAAAATGCAAGAATAAAACAAATACATTTAAGTAAGAAAAATAAAAGTATATATTTTTACATAAATAAACAAATGCATAAATGAGAAACAAAACAAAGTAAGATATATAAACAAAGTAAAATAAGTATTAGCAATAAATGTTTCAAATAAATATATGGTTATAAAAAAAATGACCTAGACATGCATATAAACTTATATGAAACTCTTATAAAACAAGAAAACAATATATATGTCAAAAACAATATTTATCACAACCTTACATAAACAAAAGTATGCAATACAAAATAATACAAATAAATACAAATATAAGCATAAACAAATACAAGAGCTTGTAAATTAAATCAAGCAAGTTATGTTATATAAAATAGAAATTTATTTAAGTTATTAAAAGCAAAGTAAAAGAAAAGAAAATACAAGATACATTCAAGTATTCAAACAAAAGAAATAATCCAAACCATACCTTTACATATTTGTACAGCCGAGACAAGAAAGAAAGAAAAAGTAAAGGTAAACAAATGCATAACAAAGTATAGATGCATTTAATGTTTACACCTCTAGCCTATAACAAAAAAAAAATACCATCACTTGTACCTGCACACCTCTTTCTTTCTATATATGTACAGCTTTAGTTCACAAGGCTGAGCATACTTGTAAACATTTTCTCAAATTCTTTAAACATTTTCAAAGCTGTAATAAGTATCAAGCATGCAAAGAGTTCGACTTCGTTAGCAAAGCAAAATTCCAAATTTACAAGTTCCAGGAAAATAAAAGAAAAGCTTCAGATCAACCAAACTCTAACCTGTAAACTCCTGGATTTAAGCAATGATTTGGAAGGTGAGTACACATCTGTATTTCAAAGTTTAAACTTGTGTGTTGCTTCGAAATGAATATGTATCTTATGGTATATGCTGTGATGATATGCATGTGTTGTGTGTGTGGCTTTCATCAGAGTATTCTCTGTTTTACTTCCCAGTATGCAGGTTTTGTTGTTTTTCTTTTTCACTGGAAACTGTGAAACCATAGATACATTTAAGTATCAGGTTTACAGAGAACAACCCAACAAAGCAAAGAAAAAAGATAATTCAAGTTCTTGTTTTATAATCCATATCAGGCCTTAGTTTCAAAACAAGATCGATGTGTTTAAGTATGGGCTATAATTAAAAAATGGTTTCATAATGTATAGAGGTATGTAGAATAGAAGATCAAGATTTTACAGTACAAACTTTAAATATTGGAAATTTCGAATGACACGAATCATTAATTCAAGTGTATAACTTGAATCCTCATATCAAATGATGATTTTTAAGATGAGTTTCGTGATTTTTAGTGGGGTAGTTGGGTAGCAGTTTGAAGTTGAACGGAAATGGGTTTTTGGGGGATTTCTGGCGATCAGGGGTACTAGAGGTGCTAGGGTTGTGCGTGGTGGTGGAGGAGCTTACCGGGGTGGCAGGAAAAATATAGGGATGGTGAGTAGATCACGGTGGTGGCGTCGGCAATTGGTTGAAGTCTGTAGCCCTAGTTCTGTTGGGGTCGAAGAAATTTGATTCGTTCGTCGTCCACGGTGCATCGAGTTGCACGAGACTGGGGGTGATGGAGGCTGGGGTGTAGATGAGGCGGTGGCCGGAGTTGCACGAACTCCAGTGGTTGAGGCGCCGAACACGAGACGTTGACAGGCTTCGAGTGGGAGTCCTGTGCTTGTTCCAGGTTTTAGCATTTAGCTTGATTTCGATTTTCGTGTGAAGGAGGGAGATTTGGTGGGTTGGAGTGTATGAATGGATGATCGTGGTCGTATAGATGATCGTGGTGATGGTCAGAACGTCGCACGGCGACCGTGCAGGTGCACGGTGCATCTTCTTGTACCTGAAAATGGATTGGGTAGAAGCAGCGTTCCAGTGGGTTTTTACCCGAAGTGGTACTCGAGTAAATCGAGTAAGTGACTCGAAGCAAAATGATAAAGTACCGGGTAAATTTTTAACACTTAAACAAAATTTGAAATTTATAAAGTCTCGGGTTGGTTTGGGGAAAGACTCCAAGCAGGGCTTGGGTAGAACGTGGATTTTCTCGGGTTTGACTCGGGTAGGTATAAAAACAGTTTTTGAAACTTTAAAACAAAATTCAAGTTTTAAACATTTTTAACTCATTCTTTTAAATAATTGTTTTATTTAAGTATGGGATTGGTTTAAGGTTTAAAAGTAAATTATTTCAATTTAAATTAAGTTTTAATTAAAGATTTAATTAAAAAGTGTTAATTTATTAAAGATTTAATTTATGTAATTGAATAAATTAATGTGATAAATTAAAAGATTAATAAATTAAAGGTTAATTAAGTACTGATAAAAAAAATTAATTAATTTGTTAAGAGCTAATTTATTAATGATGAATAATTAAAGGATAATTATTTAATTAAATATTAATAAATGATAAAGATTGATTTAATCAAGTGATTAATCAATATTTAATACAAAGCATAATGTGATTGACTCAAAATGATAATTAATTTGAGATTAATTAATTAAAGGTTAAATTTAATTTAATGAAGTTGATTAAGGAATGATAATTAATCAAGGAAAAATTAATTAGAGTAATTAATTAAAGATAATTAATTAAATGGTGAATTAGATAATTAAAGATTAATTGTTTAAAAATTAAAGGTTGATAATAAAAGGTTAATTAATTTATTTGTAATGGATAATTAGTAAAAGATTAAAGAATAATTAATCAAAATGATTTGTAAATTATCAATGTTAATTAACCAGGACTTATAATTCATAAGAAATTAATTTGATTTAAATTAATCAGATAATTAACCGATTTTACTTACGAATATTTGGATTCTATTGGATGACTTGATTGTTTGATATCCCTAATATATGATGCTTTGTGATATATCCTGATTTATGTGGTGATCTGTAATTTACTATCTGTGACATATTTATCTGTGATCTGTATATAACCGATAAGCGTTACAGCTTATATCGCTTATCAATTATATTCATGTATTCTGATCTGTAATAATTGTATGATGTTGCACTACTGTGTATAACCCCTGGACCACACTTATACACACACAATTATGGATTTCACGAGGAAATGGATTAAGTCGCAGATTTTTGAAATAGTTAAATTTGAATTTTTAAATTCAAATGTTTTGGAAATGGAATCGGAATAAATGTGAAAAGCTTTTGGAATGGAATTTCAAAATAGAATTTATTATTTTTAAATTACTTGATTAAGTTTTGGAATTTAAATAAGTTGATTTAAATTTAAATTCAATACTTGAAATTGAATTCTGTAATTTGAAATTAGGGATTAATGATATTATACTAGTCATTATGAGTTAAACCATTTTTAAAGTATTATTTTTGGGAATTTGAATTTAACTCAAGGATTTCAACTCGTATAAATGAATCAGATTTCCAAAATGAAAACTGTTGTTTTCAAATGATAAACACTTTTGGATAAGAACTGAGATTCCAGTTAATTAGGGGAATTTCAAGATTGAATAGAGAAATGATTTTCCTAAGTTATGAATGAATTCTTTTTGAAAGCTATGAATTAAATCTGTTTATTTTTAACAGATTTAAATTGATGATTTGTTTAAATCAAATTGAAATGAAATTGTTTTGAAGGCTATAAGTTAAATCTTTGATTTAAAGATTTAACGAGTTAAATCAAATTGAAATGAAAATTGATTTGGAAAATATGTGAATGAATATTTTGTTTAAAAGATTTAAATGTGAAAATTGTTTAAACCGTTAAAGGTTGTGAAAATGAATCTTTTTGTTTAAAGATTGAAAATGGTAATTTGTTAAGCCATTTGAAGAAAAGTTTTGGGTAATAAGTTGTGACTTAATTGAAATCCCATTATCCATTTGTTTTTGAAATATCATGCTCACTATTCGGTTTAGCCGGGAAAGGACCTTTGTGTCGTATAACCCATTCCGAATATGTGATACGTCGTTATGGATAGCATTTGAAGACCGGTGATGAAGACCGGGTATTTGTGAAAGCGATAGGATGACCTATCGATTGTTTCTGCACCGAGTCGCGCCGGTATAGAAACTCCCTAAGTGATGGGAAAATCCGATCGGGATTGTGAATATCCGGGTTGCAAGGACTTCTTTGTAAGTGCCTTCGGTTCTGTTCGAACCCAGAACAGACTTGTATGGATTGTATGTCTGACATTACAAATTGAGATATAAAGCCGATTTCTTTCAAATATATTTCTGTTGGTGGCGAAGAATTTATTCTTTTAGCTTAACACCCTTCTCTGAGACGTACGAGCTCAGAGGTTATATAGTTGAAGGTTACCAGCGATATATTTCCAATTTGGTAATGTGACATGCTGAGTGTTGCTGTGAAATGATCATTGTGTTGATTATTTATGATAGGATCATTTGTTTGATCGTCTATCTGGGTGATCATTTCTATGATCATTTGTTGACCCAAAGCATGGCTTTTGTATAAAGTATGTTTTTGTGGATGTGACTTCGTCGAGCCTCACACCCCGGAAATGGTCAAAACAGGAAAGATGCGGCAAGGTTATGAGGGGTAGCTCCCTTTAGGGCATGTGCATTTCCTTCTGGATAGAGGTGGTATCATGGTATGGAGCCCAGATATTTAACCTATGTGGTTACTACAAATTTATTACTTTGTGGTTGTTGGTTTTCGGGATCCCGTGAGAAAGGTCGTTTACGATCGGGGAATAGCGTGCTCGTGTCAGTAGTTACCCAGTTAGGGGTAACCCGGCCTTGTGTTGGCAGAGTTCCGGTTTGGTTCTCGGGGATGTCTTTCCAGAGGCATTCTCATGTGGCAATGGGAAGTTCCTTGGCCTGACCATTTGTTGGAAATCCAAAGAAACAATACGAAACTTGTACGGTATTAGTTGTAGAACCTATCATTAACTTATGGTGTCGCAACACTGTTTGGATGGTAGCTATAGTAGGCATAGTTCGAAATGTCTATGTTGGCTAAGATTTATGTCTTTATTTTCGAAATAATTTTCTACACTATGCACTAGTAATAATATCAAATGCTTCTTTTTAATGCGTATCAAGCATCTTTGACTATCATAAGGAGAAATCTCCTCCGATTCTGCGTTTGCATGTGTGTGTGTGCGGGAGGCCTTATGGTAGTCTCACTTTTAAAAGCATTGCGAATTGACTTTGAAAATCTTTTGTTGAATGTTTTAAGAGATAAACTGTTTTTGTTGCTCACACCAGTCCCACGACTGATCCGGAGTTTATTGTTTCTTTCCTAAACTCTGGGTGCTCATTATTTTCTACACGAGCAGTCAAGAGTTGGGTTTTTCAGATAGTTAGATATAGTGGATTATCTGAAGTTAGTTCAGTCTTTGGATCGCACCAGTCTTGCCTATCTTTGTGCATCGTGATTGGGAGTTCGAGCTATTGCTGGATTGATTCTTGGAAATGGAGTTGCAGTTCTCGGAGTTCTCTTTTGAAGATTATTTTAGAGTTATTTGTTCCACTGCTAGATGTTATCGTTTTCTTTTCTGCTGCTATTTATTGTATCATATCTCTGATGTATATTGATATCTATTGGATCATCTGTTGTATCAGATATTGTATCAAAGCTGTATATCAATGTATTATTCTTTTATTCCGCTGTGTTGTTTACTTAATGATTGTTATAAGCTCCGGCGAATCGGATTTGAATGGTCGAATCTATGACATTCGAATACGATACGAAGTATGGATGTCGATTTTCAAGCGGGCAAAAATCCGACTCGTTACATTTGGTATCAGAGCTAAGGTTAAACTTTAGCTCAGGAGTGTAACACATTAAGTAACTCATTAGAGATAGGGTGAAGTAAATCCTAGAATGAGTAATCCTTAAGATATCCGTTTGAATGCCTCAGTAAATTCTCTTACTATCCACTGATAGTAAGTATGAGTGCAAAAAGAGAACGAGATAGAGGACAGGGAAATACGACTATAAATGGTCGATACTCTGTAACAATAGTGGAAACAACTTTCTTATCAATTTTCTTTGATTCGTTTCCAAATTCTTTTGAATTGTATTGATAAAACGATTTTGGTTGAGAACAAATTTTGAATTTCTGTTATAACTTCTTGGGTGGAATAAAATATGAAATATAAACTTTGATGTATTTCTCAACATACAAAACTCTAAACTTAAGATCTTAATATTTGGCTTTTGATTTTAATTGTAGAGAACAAATAGCGTTAGCCGAGGAGGAAAGGTCAGGAGAGTGGGTGATTATGCTTCATCCAGTAGGGTACGAGATGATGAAGGTGAGTCATCAGTTCATAGGGAATTCCCAGTGGAGCCTGTAGTGCAGCCCCAACCACCAGTGGAAGAAGAAGAAGATGAAGAGGAATTCGAAGAAGAAAATGAAGACGAATTCAAAGAAGAAAATGAAGAGGAATTCGAAGAAGAAGAGTTCGAGGAAGAATTCGAAGAAGAAGTTGAGGAGGAATTCGAGGAAGAATTCGAAGAAGAAGTTGAGGAGGAATTCGAGGAAGAGGTTAAGGCGGAAGAAGAACCTGACGTGGAGGAAGAGTCCGAAGGTGACGAAGCAATTCATTGGGATTTGGATAATGCCGTGGATGATGATGATCCCATTGAGGACGAGGAGTTAAATGGTGGGTATCTTATTCTGGAAGAATCTGATCCGGAGGAGATTTTTGAGACAGACAATGAGGTTGAAGTGATGGACCTGTCAGGGCCTGAGAGGGAGGGTTCTGAGAGTGAGGATTGGTAGTTGGTCGGTTTGACTCATTTTGGGGTATTTATATAGGTATTTTGGACTTGAGATCGTAGTAAAAGTTGGATGTTAGTGGGTTATGTATGACTATAACTCATGTACTAATATTTTGAGTAGTGTTTAATATAAAATATATTATGAATGGCCTGAAAATATCCAGTTTGATCTGAAAAGATATTTCTCTATCTTTTATCTATCTTTGTTGTTTTCGTGCCTACGAATTTCGAGGACGAAATTCTTTTAAGGGGGGAAGTTTGTAACGACCCTAGATTTTAATTTAATTTAAATTGATAATTTAAATGAATTTTTGAATTAAAATTGTGAAATGTATAGATGGATTGATGCGAGTTTCCCCGAATCAAATAGAAAATATATTAAGTCATATGGGTTTGAAATTTTGTATATACGAGAATATATATGTATATATTGGATTTTAAATAAATTCTTAAATAAATGATTTTTTAAATAATAAATAATATACTTTGGACACAAGTATAAAAATAAATAAATAAATTGATTTAAAAATTTATAAATGATGATAATTTGAGTTATATAAAATATATATATTAAATACAAGACAAAAGTAATAAGAGTAAAATAAAAATAGAAGTGAATTTAAAATGCAAGAATAAAACAAATACATTTAAGTAAGCAAAATAAAAGTATATATTTTTACATAAATAAACAAATGCATAAATGAGAAACAAAACAAAGTAAGATATATAAACAAAGTAAAATAAGTATTAGCAATAAATGTTTCAAATAAATATATGGTTATAAAAAAAATGACCTAGACATGCATATAAACTTATATGAAACTCTTATAAAACAAGAAAACAATATATATGTCAAAAAAAATATTCATCACAACCTTACATAAACAAAAGTATGCAATACAAAATAATACAAATAAATACAAATATAAGCATAAACAAATACAAGAGCTTGTAAATTAAATCAAGCAAGTTATGTTATATAAAATAGAAATTTATTTAAGTTATTAAAAGCAAAGTAAAAGAAAAGAAAATACAAGATACATTCAAGTATTCAAACAAAAGAAATAATCCAAACCATACCTTTACATATTTGTACAGCCGAGACAAGAAAGAAAGAAAAAGTAAAGGTAAACAAATGCATAACAAAGTACAGATGCATTTAATGTTTACACCTCTAGCCTATAACAAAAAAAAATACCATCAATTGTACCTGCACACCTCTTTCTTTCTATATATGTACAGCTTTAGTTCACAAGGCTGAGCATACTTGTAAACATTTTCTCAAATTCTTTAAACATTTTCAAAGCTGTAATAAGTATCAAGCATGCAAAGAGTTCAACTTCGTTAGTAAAGCAAAATTCCAAATTTACAAGTTCCAGGAAAATAAAAGAAAAGCTTCAGATCAACCAAACTCTAACCTGTAAACTCCTGGATTTAAGCAATGATTTGGAAGGTGAGTACACATCTGTATTTCAAAGTTTAAACTTGTGTGTTGCTTCGAAATGAATATGTATCTTATGGTATATGCTGTGATGATATGCATGTGTTGTGTGTGTGGCTTTCATCAGAGTATTCTCTGTTTTACTTCCCAGTATGCAGGTTTTGTTGTTTTTCTTTTTCACTGGAAACTGTGAAACCATAGATACATTTAAGTATCAGGTTTACAGAGAACAACCCAACAAAGCAAAGAAAAAAGATAATTCAAGTTCTTGTTTTATAATCCATATCATGCCTTAGTTTCAAAACAAGATCGATGTGTTTAAGTATGGGCTATAATTAAAAAATGGTTTCATAATGTATAGAGGTATGTAGAATAGAAGATCAAGATTTTACAGTACAAACTTTAAATATTGGAAATTTCGAATGACACGAATCATTAATTCAAGTGTATAACTTGAATCCTCATATCAAACGATGATTTTTAAGATGAGTTTCGTGATTTTTAGTGGGGTAGTTGGGTAGCAGTTTGAAGTTGAACGGAAATGGGTTTTTGGGGGATTTCTGGCGATCAGGGGTACTAGAGGTGCTAGGGTTGTGCGTGGTGGTGGAGGAGCTTACCAGGGTGGCAGGAAAAATATAGGAATGGTGAGTAGATCACGGTGGTGGCGTCGGCAATTGGTTGAAGTCTGTAGCCCTAGTTTTGTTGGGGTCGAAGAAATTTGATTCGTTCGTCGTCCACGGTGCATCAAGTTGCACGAGACTGGGGGTGATGGAGGCTGGGGTGTAGATGAGGCGGTGGCCGGAGTTGCATGAACTCCAGTGGTTGAGGCGCCGAACACGAGATGTTGACAGGCTTCGAGTGGGAGTCCTGTGCTTGTTCCAGGTTTTAGCATTTAGCTTGATTTCGATTTTCGTGTGAAGGAGGGAGATTTGGTGGGTTGGAGTGTATGAATGGATGATCGTGGTCGTATAGATGATCGTGGTGATGGTCAGAACGTCGCACGGCAACCGTGCAGGTGCACGGTGCATCTTCTTGTACCTGAAAATGGATTGGGTAGAAGCAGCGTTCCAGTGGGTTTTTACCCGAAGTGGTACTCGAGTAAATCGAGTAAGTGACTCGAAGCAAAATGATAAAGTACCGGGTAAATTTTTAACACTTAAACAAAATTTGAAATTTATAAAGTCTCGGGTTGGTTTGGGGAAAGACTCGAAGCAGGGCTTGGGTAGAACGTGGATTTTCTCGGGTTTGACTCGGGTAGGTATAAAAACAGTTTTTGAAACTTTAAAACAAAATTCAAGTTTTAAACATTTTTAACTCATTCTTTTAAATAATTGTTTTATTTAAGTATGGGATTGGTTTAAGGTTTAAAAGTAAATTATTTCAATTTAAATTAAGTTTTAATTAAAGATTTAATTAAAAAGGGTTAATTTATTAAAGATTTAATTTATGTAATTGAATAAATTAATGTGGTAAATTAAAAGATTAATTAATTAAAGGTTAATTAAGTACTGATAAAAAAAAATTAATTAATTTGTTAAGAGCTAATTTATTAATGATGAATAATTAAAGGATAATTATTTAATTAAATATTAATAAATGATAAAGATTGATTTAATCAAGTGATTAATCAATATTTAATACAAAGCATAATGTGATTGACTCAAAATGATAATTAATTTGAGATTAATTAATTAAAGGCTAAATTTAATTTAATGAAGTTGATTAAGGAATGATAATTAATCAAGGAAAAATTAATTAGAGTAATTAATTAAAGATAATTAATTAAATGGTGAATTAGATAATTAAAGATTAATTGTTTAAAAATTAAAGGTTGATAATAAAAGGTTAATTAATTTATTTGTAATGGATAATTAGTAAAAGATTAAAGAATAATTAATCAAAATGATTTGTAAATTATCAATGTTAATTAACCAGGACTTATAATTCATAAGAAATTAATTTGATTTAAATTAATCAGATAATTAACCGATTTTACTTACGAATATTTGGATTCTATTGGATGACTTGATTGTTTGATATCCCTAATATATGATGCTTTGTGATACATCCTGATTTATGTGGTGATCTGTAATTTACTATCTGTGACATATTTATCTGTGATCTGTATATAACCGATAAGCGTTACAGCTTATATCGCTTATCAATTATATTCCTGTATTCTGATCTGTAATAATTGTATGATGTTGCACTACTGTGTATAACCCCTGGACCACACTTATACACACACAATTATGGATTTCACGAGGAAATGGATTAAGTCGCAGATTTTTGAAATAGTTAAATTTGAATTTTTAAATTCAAATGTTTTGGAAATGGAATCGGAATAAATGTGAAAAGCTTTTGGAATGGAATTTCAAAATAGAATTTATTATTTTTAAATTACTTGATTAAGTTTTGGAATTTAAATAAGTTGATTTAAATTTAAATTCAATACTTGAAATTGAATTCTGTAATTTGAAATTAGGGATTAATGATATTATACTAGTCATTATGAGTTAAACCATTTTTAAAGTATTATTTTTGGGAATTTGAATTTAACTCAAGGATTTCAACTCGTATAAATGAATCAGATTTCCAAAATGAAAACTGTTGTTTTCAAATGATAAACACTTTTGGATAAGAACTGAGATTCCAGTTAATTAGGGGAATTTCAAGATTGAATAGAGAAATGATTTTCCAAAGTTATGAATGAATTCTTTTTGAAAGCTATGAATTAAATCTGTTTATTTTTAACAGATTTAAATTGATGATTTGTTTAAATCAAATTGAAATGAAATTGTTTTGAAGGCTATAAGTTAAATCTTTGATTTAAAGATTTAACGAGTTAAATCAAATTGAAATGAAAATTGATTTGGAAAATATGTGAATGAATCTTTTATTTAAAAGATTTAAATGTGAAAATTGTTTAAACCGTTAAAGGTTGTGAAAATGAATCTTTTTGTTTAAAGATTGAAAATGGTAATTTGTTAAGCCGTTTGAAGAAAAGTTTTGGGTAATAAGTTGTGACTTAATTGAAATCCCATTATCCATTTGTTTTTGAAATATCGTGCTCACTATTCGGTTTAGCCGGGAAAGGACCTTTGTGTCGTATAACCCATTCCGAATATGTGATACGTCGTTATGGATAGCATTTGAAGACCGGTGATGAAGACCGGGTATTTGTGAAAGCGATAGGATGACCTATCGATTGTTTCTGCACCGAGTCGCGCCGGTATAGAAACTCCCTAAGTGATGGGAAAATCCGATCGGGATTGTGAATATCCGGATTGCAAGGACTTCTTTGTAAGTGCCTTCGGTTCTGTTCGAACCCAGAACAGACTTGTATGGATTGTATGTCTGACATTACAAATTGAGATATAAAGCCGATTTCTTTCAAATATATTTCTGTTTATTCTTTTAGCTTAACACCCTTCTCTGAGACGTACGAGCTCAGAGGTTATATAGTTGAAGGTTACCAGCGATATATTTCCTATTTGGTAATGTGACATGCTGAGTGTTGCTGTGAAATGATCATTGTGTTGATTATTTATGATAGGATCATTTGTTTGATCCTCTATCTGGGTGATCATTTCTATGATCATTTGTTGACCCAAAGCATGGCTTTTGTATAAAGTATGTTTTTGTGGACGTGACTTCGTCGAGCCTCACACCCCGGAAATGGTCAAAACAGGAAAGATGCGGCAAGGTTATGAGGGGTAGCTCCCTTTAGGGTATGCGCATTTCCTTCTGGATAGAGGTGGTATCATGGTATGGAGCCCAGATATTTAACCTATGTGGTTACTACAAATTTATTACTTTGTGGTTGTTGGTTTTCGGGATCCCGTGAGAAAGGTCGTTTACGATCGGGGAATGGCGTGCTCGTGTCAGTAGTTACCCAGTTAGGGGTAACCCGGCCTTGTGTTGGCAGAGTTCCGGTTTGGTTCTCGGGGATGTCTTTCCAGAGGCATTCTCATGTGGCAATGGGAAGTTCCTTGGCCTGACCATTTGTTGGAAATCGAAAGAAACAATACGAAACTTGTACGGTATTAGTTGTAGAACCTATCATTCACTTATGGTGTCGCAACACTGTTTGGATGGTAGCTATAGTAGGCATAGTTCGAAATGTCTATGTTGGCTAAGATTTATATCTTTATTTTCGAAATAATTTTCTATACTATGCACTAGTAATAATATCAAATGCTTCTTTTTAATGCGTATCAAGCATCTTTGACTATCATAAGGAGAAATCTCCTCCGATTCTGCGTTTGCATGTGTGTGTGTGCGGGAGGCCTTATGGTAGTCTCACTTTTAAAAGCATTGCGAATTGACTTTGAAAATCTTTTGTTGAATGTTTTAAGAGATAAACTGTTTTTGTTGCTCATACCAGTCCCACGACTGATCCGGAGTTTATTGTTTCTTTCCTAAACTCTGGGTGCTCATTATTTTCTACACGAGCAGTCAAGAGTTGGGTTTTTCAGATAGTTAGATATAGTGGATTATCTGAAGTTAGTTCAGTCTTTGAATCGCACCAGTCTTGCCTATCTTTGTGCATCGTGATTGGGAGTTCGAGCTATTGCTGGATTGATTCTTGGAAATGGAGTTGCAGTTCTCGGAGTTCTCTTTTGAAGATTATTTTAGAGTTATTTGTTCCACTGCTAGATGTTATCATTTTCTTTTCCGCTGCTATTTATTGTATCATATCTCTGATGTATATTGATATCTATTGGATCATTTGTTGTATCAGATATTGTATCAAAGATGTATATCAATGTATTATTCTTTTATTCCGCTGTGTTGTTTACTTAATGATTGTTATAAGCTCCGGCGAATCGGATTTGAACGGTCGAATCTATGACATTCGAATACGATATGAAGTATGGATGTCGATTTTCAAGTGGGCAAAAATCCGACTCGTTACAACTGCTGCAAACACGACCTGAGTTCATGTTTGACGCATCGTATCTCCTCCGTCTTACGTCGGAATCAAGTGATTCTTTGCGGTTTTGAAATATAAGTTTTGATCTTTATTTATACCAAATTTCAGACCATTTCGATCTCGGTAGCACATAGAATTATATTGTTAAACTTTGACGTATGACATGTTTTGTAATTGTTGCTATGTTGAATGTTTTGATTTGATTTCAGAAATTCCTATTTAACAGTTTTGCTCGTCGATTCGTGCCAATCTTACTTTGCTCTGAGAATCATGTTTGGATTTGTAACTCCATTTCAGTGTCCGTATCAGTTTGCGTATCCGTGCCATCTCCTATTTTCTCTAGCCTCGAAAGGTGAGCAATCACTCACGATTAATATTCTTTTATTTATTAAATTTGACTTCAATTGAAACGACAATTGAAATATGCTACAGTTAGTTAATTATACTGTTACATCTGCTATCACTTGTATCTGTTCACCTATGACATCTGACACCATTATCTGTAAATTATTTATGCGATGATAATCCAGTTTGGTTGATAATTGATTGATTGTTTGTTGTTTATATTGGATGTTAAACTGTAATGTATAAAGTGATAAATATTATGCAATTGAATTTGACGTAGGATAGTTTAAAAATGCGAATCGACATATGTGTTGAATTTGACTAGTTAACTTGAATAATATGACCCCTTTTGATTGTTAAGTTAATTGACACGTAAAATTTGATAAATTTCACTTTGAACCTTTGAACGTATATTGGATTAATTTGTTGTAGTATTAGATTTGAAATTGAAATTGAACGACAAGTGGAAAAACGGTAATGAATAATCTTTAATCTACATGAAATGATAGTGTAGATTCTAGAAATAATTATATTAATCTGCATAAATAACAATGTAAATTAATACGATTATTTCGGGATTATTTGAATTGATTATTGGATTGTTATTGATTGTGTTATTGCTTGTTTATTTACTTTGACACCATCCCAGTTATCACACTGCAAGTTCCCTTTGTTATGTTTGTATTTTTGAATTGAAATTGGAATCGGGTTGAAATGATAAATACCCAAATGAACTTGACTCAGGATAGAAAATTAAATAAAAATCCGATTGGTCAATAATTTGATTTAAAAATAAAATAATGATTTTATTCGAATAAAGAATAAGTTTTGAAATAAGGTTAGAATTTGAATTTTTGAAAGGAAAATGTAAAGATTGAAATCTGAAACAATATTCACGTAGAAATTGATGAAAGAACGTTGTTTGAAATTTAATTATTTAATAATTAAATTTGGAATTATTAATATGTAAATTGGAATTAGTAATAATTGAGTTTTGAAATTATTAAGTTTGAAATCAATTAATAATTAAATTTGAAATTATAATTAAGTTGGAATTATAATTAAGTTTAAAATTATTAAGTTGAATTTATAATTAAATTGAAACGTTTCGATAATTATGTTTGAATTCGTAACTAAGTGGAAATGAATTAATAATTAAGTTTGAATTTAAAATCAAGCTTGTAATTATTAAGTTTTGAAATTTTTAATAATTAAGATTTAAATTATTTAATAATTGAACGAGATTTAATTATTTGATAATTGAATAAAAATTGAATTCTTTAATAAGAGGAAGTGAACTTTAAATAGGTGGATTTGAACTTCGTTGATAAATGAAATTGAGTTTCTTTATTTGTTAAAGTTTGAAAATTATTTAAGTAAGTTAACAAGGGAAAGTAAACTTCTCAAATATATGAAATTTAGTTTCTTTATTAATTGAGTTGTGGAAATTTGTAACTAAGTAAAGAAATAAGTGAAATTAAATTTCTTTAACAAGAAATAAAATGCGTTTATTGAAATGAATGTAAGACTTATAATTTTAAGAATATGATTTGACGAATCGAATTTAAGTAAATTTGTAAGTTTTGTTATAATGAAATTGAACTTAAGTAATTGATTTAATTGAATTGGAACTTGAATAGAATTGTTTGAATGATAATTAATTTAACGAATATTGAATGAAATCGATAAATGAATTTAAATTGATTTGAATGTTAAAATAAATTAATTTAAATGACTTCGGAATGAAGTTTATATATACGAACTTGAACCACTATTTGAATTGTTGGAATGAAAATTGAAATTGAATTGTAATACTTTGAAATGGTTATTTGGTAGTTTTGAAACGTAAACTTTAGAAATTGATAGTGAAAGACAAATGAAATGTTGGTTTACGAATTGAAATTGAAATTTAATTTGATTTGTTTTGAAATTTATTAAACGACCAATCGGTGTAATAATTACGAAAGTTATTAAAGAGACCGGAATCAGTTATGGATATACTCTCTATCTAAACCGGAAACCACTTTAATAACTATACGCGGAGTGATGATCCAGAATGAAGTGGTTGGAATGATGTACGTGATGACTGAAGAAAGAGAACGATAATGGATAGCCTTGACACTTGTGTCAAATTGGAAATGACTAAAATCAGGAGCCGTGCCGGGCCAAATGGGGTTAGCCACCTCGAGCGAGCACACTTCTTCGTAAAACTACTCATTACTCGTTATTGATTGGTGCACTCTCGGAATTTCAAGAGTGTTGTTTCGCGGTGTTGCGATCGTTGCGGCGATGCGCTCTCACCAGTCCGGATCAGGCAAACGGTAGTTTCACTATCTTGGGTATTGCCTCATGTGCCTTGTCATACTTGTATCCCTATATACGCGACTACTACGAATTTGTTTTGTGTTATACCTATGGAGTACTCCCTGATATCCCACTAGTTTACGGTGGAGTTTACAGTGCTGTATAGACTATGACATTTATGTAAAATGTGTTAAGGGGGATAATGGTAAAGCCTTAACACTATTTTGATATTTTATATTACTGGTAGACATTATCTATTTAGCGTATATTACTACATAGTAGATAGTTTAATGGATCCTTAGAGGATGGTGATTCCAACATCCTTTGAGTTACTTGTGTTTCGATTGCTATTTCACTTCAGTTGGATTTATTGATATGAGAATATTAATCCTGACTCGAGTGTTTTGTGTTTTGCTTTACGCTCGGGTCAGTCTGAGTGTACCAGTATTCGAGGCTCACTTTTGGAGTTGGAGCTTTGCTTGAAGATCCAGCCATCTATTCTGCTTCCAGTATTCGATGATTTCAGTGATGTATTTTGATTTATATCTGATGTATCGTGTTACTCTTCTGTTGTAAACTCTGATGTATCTTATATATTTATATAGTAGCTTCATGAACTACTATCTCTTTTACTTCCGCTGCAAACTATTACTCTGTGTCTGTAATTCTGTGATTATTTATTTACTGTATATCTGAGTTTTGCCAAATTTAAATTAACAATTCGGTATTTTGAATTATTCAAGTCCGACATGTACGGATGCGAATAGTCCAAAATAGCGGGTCGTTACAGTTGGTATCAGAGCTTTTGGTAGCTCTAGGCAGAACTTAGCATATAGGGTAAATGTATTTACAGAATCACTCTCATTCGAGTTTCAATCTCTTCCTTTTAACTCAATTCCTTTGAATTTTGGAACGTTCCCTCGGTTCCGAAATTCATTCATATCCCTCACTATTTTTCTTCTTTTGATTCTGGAGTACCCCATAACTCCACTTCGAATGATCTTTATAGTGAATCGGCGGTCTCGCTAACCCCAAATTTATATGTAATAGGTGAAACTCCTTTATAATAGACATCGATTTACCGGAGATTTCTGTACCCTCGGTTTACGATGCTCTCTATCTCCTGCTATAGGTGAATTGTATTTCTTGAGATCGTATGTTGATTTACCTCGAAATTCATCATCGGTCTTATTCTTAAAGTCACGGTCGACCCGGTAAAGGTTGCCCGTGAATTAAATAAGCGTATCCATCTCCTAAATCTGTTAATTGAATTATCTTATCTTTTGTTTCGAACCCATTTTCGAATCAAAATTCTCTTCGATTTGATTTCCATCAAATTTAAATCTCTATCCTTATTTTGAAGTTCATCCTTAACGTCGAGCGAGGAAGTGTATTTGTTATTAATGTAAAGATGTTTTAATATATATTGTGTTGTTTGAGTTGTTGATGTTGATTTGGGTTTTCGATCGATTCGTCTGATCAACGCTATCGATAGGATTTCCAAAACACTTGAACAGAGCAAACTGACACAATATTGTTTTCAGATTTGGTAAATAAAATAAATTTTGTATGATTATATTATATATAAGTATAAATTTTCTGAAATTAGATGTCAATGAAATTGTTGCCAGAAATAATAATATTTGATTTCATTTATGGTTTGTAAATCATTGACTATTGAATAATATAAAATAAATGAATTTATAAAACTTGGTTAAAATTGATTTGGAATCTAAATAGATTTAAACTAAAATTTGAGAATTTAATTTCCGGTAAATTCCAAACTAGGGTTTTAAAGTTTAAAATATATATTATTTAAAATATTTTCGAATAGAAATAGTTTTCAAAGAATTTTTGATTAAATCAGTGCTCTTCTCTTTGTCGCTGGAAATAATTTCGGTGATGACGGCCGCATCATCGACATTCATTTTCGGGTTTCAAAGTGGAGAGACTATTCGTAGCCTTTCTACACTTTGATTTGAAAATTTAAATACATTTGAATTTCTAAATTATGACTTGTTTTATAAATATTGGTATATGATTATTGATTTGATGTGATATATTAGATGAATATATATATTTATTTCAAAATTGTTTGAAGTAAATTGAAATGGAAATTCTTAAAATTTATGTTAAGAATGATTTCAATTTTAAAACGAAACCAAAATTCGAATGAATATTGAAACTTAACAAATTGGATTTGAAAATTTACTTATATAATACCCAATTACATTATAGTACGACTTACCAAAACCATTCAAAAGTTGAATATGTAATTGAATAATTTACAATGCTAAATGATGTTAAAAGAAATTTAAAATTTGAGTAGTTATAATAACTATAAATATGCTTGATATATATGTGATAGGATATATTAAGAAGAATAAATTTAATAATAATTTGGAATAAAGAAGAATTATAATTTGTCGAATGAAGTATGATTATAATAATGACTATTCAAATTTATAATCTTTGAAATTGTTAAATTAAGATAATTGGATAGAATACAATATAAGTTGTCATTATAAATAAATGTGAGCACATATAATAAATGTTATACACCTCAATTTTAATTATAAAACGTTATGGAAATAAATAGAATAATAAGTTAATTGAATAATAGATGTGATTAATAAAATAAAATTTTTGTTTTGAAAGTTAATAAATTGAAATTAAATCAATTTAAGGAGGTATTAATGGAATTTAAATTGAATTTCATTTGAAAGAAACATTTTGTACCTAACATTAATAATTACCTAACATTAATAAATGAGAAATCAAATCAATTTAATGAAAATCTTGAATAAGAAAAAAAACAAATTGAATATAAATTAATTTAAATTGGATTTCATATGGTTTAAATTAATTGTTTATAATGTAATTCAAGTTTATTTTCTTTTAGTTGTTTCTATTCTCCTACTTCCTCCCTTTTCGAGGACGAAAAGTTTTGAGTGGGGGAGAATGTAACGACCCGTAAATTTAACCAGTAATAATAACGTTACTAATTGAAATTTTGTGAAATTAAAACGATAAAATTTTGAAATATAAATTTGATATTTGGAATGCGTCTAGTTAAACATAGCAATTGATAAATTTTCGTCCGAAAATATGAAAGTTTATTTCGTACGTAAATTTACTTCGATTTAATCAGTTAAAAAGCGACGAAAATAAAACGTTTTCAAAACCAAAATATTTTTACATAGAAAAATTCTAAATCATATTTTGAGCAAGTTTTCAGTTTGTCGTTTTCCCAAATTCGGACATTTTTGGCTCCGTCGATCTTATTTTTCTGCGATTTTTATGCATTTTCCGCTAGTAAATTTTTTTTTCCTTTGCGTTTCAAATCTTAAACCTGCTGTCCAATCAACATTTGATTGCCCAAATTTTTGTTTCCTAAATGAAAGCACGTGACCATTGATATTATTTTTGTTAGCTTCTATATTTATATTCGTTCTAGTTTTTTTTTGTGCTATACTGTTCATTTATATGCAACGTTTACTGTGCCTATTCTTTTCCACTTCTTACTCATATATTATTATTTGCACGAAGCCGTTCATTTTTGACTGTTGCCATCCCTGTATTTATTTCAGTCCCTTTGAAAATTAAAAAGTATAGGGGTATGCGTCTTACATTTATAATTTCTAAACCGTTCATTTGCCCCCTTTCAAATTCACTCTGGTTCATTTGCATTTGCCTTTATAGTTTCATTTCTTTCATTCTACTGAAGCGTTCACCTATCCTCCCTAAACCATCTTCTTTCCTCTGCCCACGTTTCTTTACTCCTTCCACTTTCTTTTTCTCTTCTTCACTTACCTAATGAAAGCCCCACCTCCGCATGGCTTGTAACGACCCGTTAAATTAATAATATTAAATGAATTGAATTAATATAATTTCTAATCTAATCTAATTTAGAATAAATGTAGAAATTTGGTATAGTAGTTGTAATTTAGTGTAACAATAAATTTTTATGACAATAGATTTGGATAATGTAATTTGTCACTTTTTGTTAAAAAGTAAATTATAAGAAATCAATAAATGTTGAATTGAAAATATTAATAAAAATATTAACTAAAATGAGATTCATTAATATAAAATCAGTAGTGAAGAGGTTACCTTTGGTTGTAATAAAGGTGAATTCTATTAGTGGATGTCAACACTTAATAAAATTTATTTAGAATAAAAAGGTTTCAAATGCATGTTTGCATTGAATATGTAATTGATGTATTAAGGGTAAGTAATTAGAATTTAATCCTATAAGATTTGGAACTAAATGTATGAAGATAATTTGGTAGAAATAATTAATTAACCTCTTAATTGTGCATACCCAATATAATATAAATAACAACAGGACTAGAACTTGATTTGCCTAGGTATGTATATAGGTTTATAAACTATAACCAAGTGAGAAATTTGGTAGTAAATAGGGGATAAGTTGGCTAAGGCAATTAGTAATTTAATAAATGAATGCATAGTAAGTAAGTGGAAATGTATGCATAAAAATATTTTCATGTATGGGATAATTACAAAAGTTTACCCATTTATCTAATGTATATAATTGAATCTAAATTTAGGGCAACATTTTGCTATTGATGGTATAAGTGAATTTGAATAAAAGGGTAAAAATTTATGTAGATTTAACATGTATTGAGTATATAGCTAAGAAGGGCATTCGATGTAAATGAATCTAAATTAATGTGTCTAGTCAATAAAGGAGAACTTTAAGGGAATAAATATAAATGAATGTATTTGGGGAATGGAGTCCTTTTATATGTTGAATAGTATAACGTTGTTATTAAGAATGAACGTTACTTTAGTAATTATTAATATGGTAACGGAAGAGTGTATAAATTTTATAGTAACGTAAAAACGTATTGTAAGATAATAATTAAGTGTAGACTTATAAACTATATTTATGACAACAAATTTTGTAAGTTATTTATTCTATTAGTTGTTAAGTTTTATTTATGTGTAAGTTAACAATATTACAATTCAATTGAATACAGTAGTTTATGCAAACAAAGGATGAACATTTGGAAGTATTACTGTAGTGATATATATAAGAAGTAACTTTGTAGTTGGGAAATAATTGATTTATTTGTGAGTTGTAATCAAATAGAGTCAAATTTATTAGAATTTATTGCAATTTATGGGATTAATTGCAGTAACCTTTGAAGATTTATTCACTAAAATAATTGACGATGGAAATTATATGTAAATTTGCTTTTAGTTAATTTAAAATATCCAGAGGGCTAGAAATGACACAAATCTACTAGTTTAGAAATTTACAATAAAAAGTGGTAAGTAATTTTTCTAAATATTTAGATAGTGGGAAGATGTAGATTTAGATGGAATTTATTATTTAACTATTTCATAAGTTGAGATCTAAGTTTAGAATTGAGATTTTTAATGTATAGATATTGAGCCAATGTTAGTTTCATTAAATTGACATCAATAACTTTGAATAATAGAAAAAAAGTGAATTTAATAAATTTAATCAAACGTATAATGTTGAATTTATTAAAAATTGGAATTTAACCTTTAAGTAAGGATTAACATCTAAATTGATGAACAGAACAACTATGTATTGACACTTGAATTGTTTAGAATTGGAGTAAATAATTAAGAAAATTTAAAGGGAGAAAATTTGGTCAATTTTTGAATTTAGATGTAAAAATTGGATTTTTATAATTTGTTTAATTTATTTAATGAATATTAAAAATAGCCATTTTGGCCACGGACTCGGATTTCGACGAAACCAGTTTCATCGGATCCGTATCGGTGAATTATTATAGGGTTTCAAGTTTCGTATCGATCGGACTTGTCGTTTGATCGTACGGGCGTGAAACGCCTTGAAATCAATTTTAATAAAATCAATTTGAAATCAATTTGGAAATTTTGTTTTCAGCACAACTTCTTCATACGATCAAATTTGGACGTGAAACTTTTTCCATCGCGTTCAGAATTTTTTAAAATACCTATTTGGATATATGAGTTTAATAAATTTTGTTCCGGAGGCTAAACGGGCTTTTTGGGCCATAGTTTGTGGCGTACGTTCATCCTTCTAGTCTATACGCTCTAACCCAACCCTAACTATAAATATACGGTTATAAACCCTAGCTCCATCCTATTGCCATTGGCTGTACGTACATTTTTCTTCATCTCCTTCTCAACTCCTCATTCTAATGGCAGGAAGAAAAAAACCTAATTCTCAAATTCCAAAAAAAATAATTTCAATTTCAAAAAAAAAAAAAAAATTGCGGATCTGCAGCAGCTTCTGGTCGCGCTTCGGGTTTCAGGGGAGAAAACCCTAGAGCAACTTCGGGTCAGGAAGAAAATGACTCGGGTCGCTCCGGGTCGTTTTGGTGAAAACTCCAAGCAAGCACCGGGAAATTGAGGCGGCGCACCGAAGTCGAACCCGAAGTCGACCCAGGACCAGAATTTTTCCATTTTTCAAATTTCCATAACTTTTGCATACAAGCTCGGATTCACGCGCGGTTTGTTTTGCTGGGATCGTATCGGAATTTCTGACGTTTTGACGCTGGTTTGGATGGATTTGGAGACCGTCAAAATTTTGAGTTTAAATTGAATTTAAATTCGATTTAAATTCCAAAGGTGAGTGTTTAAAACCCACTCACAACTACTAGAAGCTTTTATGTTTGTTAAATTAATTTTAGAAATGAATAGAAATTTATTTATGAGTATTTTGGCATGTTTATTTCACTCATATTTGTTGAAATGCATTTATTAAATTTAATTGTTAATTTAATGCATTTATTGCGTATAAATTTACAGTTAAAATTTATTTGTTTGTATATGAACTGCTAGTTAACAGTTATATAATTTATTTCTGAATATAGACTGTAGATTAATAGCTGTTAAATTTAATTTGAATAAAATTGCCAGTATTACCTATTATGTAGTACCAAAAATAATATTGTTATTGATTGATATTGATTGATGATTGCGATTTGGATGATGGATGATGTTGATGAATGGATGTTTATTGGATATCATTAAATTGCAAATTATCATGCATATTTCATTTCATTCGGGATTGTGGTTTGAAATGATATATAACCGCAAATTTTTATATCTTTTAAATTGCGGATTGAAATGATAAATATCCGTATCGCTTGACCATAGGATAGAAAATTTTATACAGGCACCGCGGTCTATATATAACTATTTTAATGTGATTTCTATGGTTTGGATGGAATACGGTTTCTAAAAATCTTAAATTTTATATTGTATAAATATTATTCTTCCATATATATACATATGAAGTTGAAAATTTTGAAATTAAAAGGTGTATAAAAATCTTTATTTAAAAATGGAAAAAAATTAAGAAAATGGAGTTTAATAATTTATATCATATGTTTAAATGTTAAGTTTGGAAATTTTAAGACATGATATTTATAATTGGATTTTTCCCAAAATAAATTGAAATGAATATTCTAGTATAATTTGAATTGGGAAAATATATATATTTTATTACTAGAAATTGAAGTCTTATTATTTATGGATTTTATGTGAATATTCAAGACTAATTAATAGAACAATTGATCTGTTGAAAGAATAAAATCCAATTTTAGTTTGAAATATTGTTACTCAAAATGGATATACGTATATATAAATAACTTGAAGTGGTTTTGGAATTTGAGAGAGATAATATAAATTTTGGTATAGACTTTAATAAAGAAATGTATTTGTAAAGCCGTGAGAACTATTTTCTTTACAAAGTAACATTTAAGTTAAACCATTTAATTCATATACCGTTGAATGTCCAAACCATTCAAGTTTTTTTATAGAAGTTATGGTTTTAAATTATGATTTTCAAAATACTATGCTTTGAAAATATTTGATTTTCAGACGATATGAAGTTAAAGCATTTTGATTTTGGAAAAGAATTATATTTGGGATAAGTGATAAAATATGGTTTTGGGTTTTGAAATGATATCGTATTCATGGTTATGAAATGGAATGTTTATTCTGATTTTTAAAGTATAACCTATTTTTAAATGACCGCGGTTTTATAATAACGATGGGTTGGCAAAGAGACCGGGATCGGATATCTGACATACTCTTTGTCGATACCGAAAACCACTTTGACTAACCGTGTACGCGGTGGAGATTCCAGAATGAAGTAGGTGGTGGCGACGTTTGCTGTAAGGTAAATACGTGGACCCGACTCCCGTGAGTTGGCATAAGGTGGCTAAAACAGGAGCGATTCTCAGGCCAATGAGGTCATTCCTCTGATCGGACCCTCCTCTTCGATATTATACTTTGATTTTGGATTGATTCAGTGGCCACTTCTATATTTTGATTTTGGGGAGTTAGTCCGAGGTGGGCGGTAACTGCGGCTACGCGTTTCCACCAGCCTGGATAGCAATTGGTATATCTACCCTGGCATTGCCTAGTTGTGTCGTGTCACCTACCATACCGAGCCTTTACTACGAGTTTCTATTTGTGTCGTACCTATGGAGTATCCTCTGGTAGCTTCCCGATCAGGAGGTATTACGGTACTGTATAGACTACTGGCATTATTTGTGTTAAGGGCTATATGGGTAACCCCTTAACGCTATTAAAAAGTAAGTTTATTTTATAAATAGACACTATTATAATAGCGCAATATACTACATAGTAAATAGTTTAACGGATCCTTAGGAGATGTAAATCCCGAACATCTCTTGAGTTACTGTACTCATATTTATTTCTGTTAATTTAACTCACATAAGATCTTTTAGTCTGACTCGAGTGTTTTTGTCTTTTTCAAATTCGCTCGGGTCAGTCCGAGCGTTTCAGGATCGAAGACTTTAGCTTTGAAGGACGAAGACGAAGGAGTCGTATTATTATTATATATAGTATTGCACCACACTCATACTGTTCCGCTGCATTGATTGTATTGGTATGTGTAACTCTGATATTTATTGTATAAAGCAAATCAAGTGTTTGTAAACTGTTTTGAACTGTATATTTATTATTATATTTTATCCTTCCGCTGTGAGATTCTGTTTTGTTTTATTTCTTCTCTGTTTTTTTCTTATTTACCCCATAACAATCCGCCCTTGAGTATGCTTTGAATTGGCACGTGTGTCGGTTTAAAGTGTGCGAAAAGGCGGGATGTTACAAGTTGGTATCAGAGCTTTGGTTTAGCGATAAACCTTGGTTTTGTGGGGTTTGACTCTTTGTTAATAGGGTAGTAATACCCTATGGGAGTCGTTGAGTGTATATATATGAGAGAGCGTATTTGTTAGTGTTAATAAAGATTTTGATATTGTGTTAATCTGTTCCGCTTTGTATCTATAAATTCTGGTTGATGCATGGGACGCTATGACATCAATAGGGATTTCTAAACACTTAATAGGACAGACCGACATAATATTTGTTTTTTAATATAGGTGAATGAAATATTGCCTATTATATTTTCTATATATAAAAATATTTTTATAAAGATATATTTTGGTTGCTATAGTTGGGTGTTAGGTAATAAAAATATTTGTAATGAATTAAAGCTAAGTTGAATTTTAATAAATCAAATTGGAGATTTTAGAAATTAAGTCCGGGATTTTTGAAATCTTATTTCAAAGGATTTATGAAATATAATGATTTGGTTTATAAATATTTTCTTATATAAATATTTAGTATAATTCGAAAGAATTGGTTTAAGAGGATTTTGAAGAAAATAAGTTTGTACTTTCCTCTCTGTCGCTGGAAAATAATTTCGGTGATGACGACCGCATCATCGACTTTCATTTTCGAGTTTCGAAGGGAAAGGCCACTGTAGTAAACTCTACTGCAGATTTGTTTTTAAATTATTTAAAATTTTAATTGTTTAAAGGTAATTAGAGATATAAAAGTTGTAAGAAATTAATTATCTATTATTTTAAAGTAATTTTGGAATTTGACCCGGTATTAATTCTTGAATTTCCATTAATTAGTTGTAAAAAAAAAAAATTTAGGTTAGTAAAATAAAGGTTAAGTAATCAATGAATTCAAAGGGTTGAGATTAAACTTGTATAAGTTCTTTTGCTTTTTCTCTAACATAAATAACTTACCAAGTATAAAAAGTTGAAATGTAAATTAAGAGTGGAATAGAATATTATGCAAGTAGAATTTTGGAAAAAAAAATGAAGTATTCAATAAATTACTGTTATAAATAAGAATTTAATGGTATTAACTTAAGTGATGATTGGAATTTTACTAAAATTAAAGGTTGTATTATTAATAGGTGATTTTAACCTTAAGAAAGTAAAAATGAAATTCCTTAATTTATAAAGTTTGATTGTAGGGTTATTAACTTAAGTATGCTTTAATTCCCCCTATTCTAATATAATGGAAAGTAGGAAAAATATAAATGACTGCAATCCATAGTTAATGAATGAGTAAAATCTTTCACTTATAGGAATGCAGGTTATAAGGTTAATAAATTAAGTGGAATTAGAGGGTTATTGTAAATAAATATAATAGGAACGTAAACATTAAGTAAATGAATGAAATTAAAGGTAAGTCGAAATTGTAATTTATAAAACAAATATATATTAATTAAAGGAATGGAGAAGAAACTTGTAAATTTTCACTTACATTCTTAAAACATACATAACTTACCATATAATAAAAAGTTGCAATGTTAGTAGGAAAATGTAAGGGGAAATCTTACAAGCGAAGAGTAAGGTAATAAAGGTATTCTATTAATTTGCTATTATTAATGAGAATTAATTGTATAGACTTAAGTTAAATTGGAAATTTTACTATAAGTAAAGGTAAGTAGTATAAATAGATGATAGAAACTTTAGTAAATAAATTGGAATACAAATATAATGAATTTTGTGATAAATGGAAAATGAAAATTTGTAAGAAATAAAGAAATCACTCCATAAATGAAAGAAAGAAAATCAAACCATTGAAGCATGAGATAAATGTATAATAAATAAATTTGGGTGTTGGTTTGAATTGTGTTGTTTGATTTATGTTGTTGGGTAAGAAATTTGAAGTGGTTAAATGAATAAGTATCTATTTTTGTTCCATCTAAGACTGTTGAGTAAAGGATGCACTTGATAGTTAATTTCATTTCATACAAATTTCAAGTTTGAACCCAAACAACTATTTGTTTGATGGATTAAATGGTTGCTTTGTTTGTGTATGTATGTTGTTTGTAAGGTTGATGGTTGTTGAATTGTTTGGTTGATTAATGATTGAATCCACTTGAATAGTTCACTTTAAAATAAATATTTAACCTTTTAGATTATATAAGTGAATACAGGTGATGGAAGCAACTGCTACTGCTTTTGGTTCCAAAATAATAAGCGTATATTGCCCGACAAATAGGTACGTTTTCGGATTTCGTTTTATAGCGCCATTTTATATAGTTTCCCGTGTTGGGATATAATATTTTGATAATAGATGTAATATATTTGTATATTTTGATATTATATTTTCTCCAGAGTCTCTCCGTACAAAGGAGACTCTGCCAAAATTTTCCGTAAATTTTGAACTTAGAATTTTGTTGAAAATGATTTCCAAACTTTAATAATTAAGTATAAAATAATATAATGATTATAAACAGGTATATTTTATTTAAGAAAATAAATTTAGTAAATTATTGTTATAAGTTAATATTTGGAATAAGATGTACTGTTTTATTCTTCCTTCTCCCTTCTTTTTCCTTTTCGGGGACGAAAAGTTTTGAGTGGGGGAGATTGTAACGACCCGTTAAATTAATAATATTAAATGAATTGAATTAATATAATTTCTAATCTAATCTAATTTAGAATAAATGTAGAAATTTGGTATAGTAGTTGTAATTTAGTGTAACAATAAAATTTTATGACAATAGATTTGGATAATGTAATTTGTCACTTTTTGTTAAAAAGTAAATTATAAGAAATCAATAAATGTTGAGTTGAAAATATTAATAAAAATATTAACTAAAATGAGATTCATTAATATAAAATCAGTAGTGAAGAGGTTACCTTTGGTTGTAATAAAGGTGAATTCTATTAGTGGATGTCAACACTTAATAAAATTTATTTAGAATAAAAAGGTTTCAAATGCATGTTTGCATTGAATATGTAATTGATGGATTAAGGGTAAGTAATTAGAATTTAATCCTATAAGATTTGGAACTAAATGTATGAAGATAATTTAGTAGAAATAATTAATTAACCTCTTAATTGTGCATACCCAATATAATATAAATAACAACAGGACTAGAACTTGATTTGCCTAGGTATGTATATAGGTTTATAAACTATAACCAAGTGAGAAATTTGGTAGTAAATAGGGGATAAGTTGGCTAAGGCAATTAGTAATTTAATAAATGAATGCATAGTAAGTAAGTGGAAATGTATGCATAAAAATATTTTCATGTATGGGATAATTACAAAAGTTTACCCATTTATCTAATGTATATAATTGAATCTAAATTTAGGGCAACATTTTGCTATTGATGGTATAAGTGAATTTGAATAAAAGGGTAAAAATTTATGTAGATTTAACATGTATTGAGTATATAGCTAAGAAGGGCAATCGATGTAAATGAATCTAAATTAATGTGTCTAGTCAATAAAGGAGAACTTTAAGGGAATAAATATAAATGAATGTATTTGGGGAATGGAGTCCTTTTATATGTTGAATAGTATAACGTTGTTATTAAGAATGAACGTTACTTTAGTAATTATTAATATGGTAACGGAAGAGTGTATAAATTTTATAGTAACGTAAAAACGTATTGTAAGATAATAATTAAGTGTAGACTTATAAACTATATTTATGACAACAAATTTTGTAAGTTATTTATTCTATTAGTTGTTAAGTTTTATTTATGTGTAAGTTAACAATATTACAATTCAATTGAATACAGTAGTTTATGCAAACAAAGGATGAACATTTGGAAGTATTACTGTAGTGATATATATATAAGAAGTAACTTTGTAGTTGGGGAATAATTGATTTATTTGTGAGTTGTAATCAAATAGAGTCAAATTTATTAGAATTTATTGCAATTTATGAGATTAATTGCAGTAACCTTTGAAGATTTATTCACTAAAATAATTGACGATGGAAATTATATGTAAATTTGCTTTTAGTTAATTTAAAATATCCAGAGGGCTAGAAATGACACAAATCTACTAGTTTAGAAATTTACAATAAAAAGTGGTAAGTAATTTTTCTAAATATTTAGATAGTGGGAAGATGTAGATTTAGATGGAATTTATTATTTAACTATTTCATAAGTTGAGATCTAAGTTTAGAATTGAGATTTTTAATGTATAGATATTGAGCCAATGTTAGTTTCATTAAATTGACATCAATAACTTTGAATAATAGAAAGAAAGTGAATTTAATAAATTTAATCAAACGTATAATGTTGAATTTATTAAAAATTGGAATTTAACCTTTAAGTAAGGATTAACATCTAAATTGATGAATAGAACAACTATGTATTGACACTTGAATTGTTTAGAATTGGAGTAAATAATTAAGAAAATTTAAAGGGAGAAAATTTGGTCAAATTTTGAATTTATATGTAAAAATTGGATTTTTATAATTTGTTTAATTTATTTAATGAATATTAAAAATAGCCATTTTGGCCACGGACTCGGATTTCGACGAAACCAGTTTCATCGGATCCGTATCGGTGAATTATTATAGGGTTTCAAGTTTCGTATCGATCGGACTTGTCGTTTGATCGTACGGGCGTGAAACGCCTTGAAATCAATTTTAATAAAATCAATTTGAAATCAATTTGGAAATTTTGTTTTCAGCACAACTTCTTCATACGATCAAATTTGGACGTGAAACTTTTTCCATCGCGTTCAGAATATTTTAAAATACCTATTTGGATATATGGGTTTAATAAATTTTGTTCCGGAGGCTAAACGGGCTTTTTGGGCCATAGTTTGTGGCGTACGTTCATCCTTCTAGTCTATACGCTCTAACCCAACCCTAACTATAAATATACAGTTATAAACCCTAGCTCCATCCTATTGCCATTGGCTGTACGTACATTTTTCTTCATCTCCTTCTCAACTCCTCATTCTAATGGCAGAAAAAAAAAACCGAATTCTCAAATTCCAAAAAATAATAATTTCAATTTCAAAAAAAAAAAAAAATTGCGGATCTGCAGCAGCTTCTGGTCGCGCTTCGGGTTTCAGGGGAGAAAACCCTAGAGCAACTTCGGGTCAGGAAGAAAATGACTCGGGTCGCTCCGGGTCGTTTTGGCGAAATCTCCAAGCAAGCACCGGGCAATTGAGGCGGCGCATCGAAGTCGAACCCGAAGTCGACCCAGGACCAGAATTTTTCCATTTTTCAAATTTCCATAACTTTTGCATACAAGCTCGGATTCACGCGCGGTTTGTTTTGCTGGGATCGTATCGGAATTTCTGACGTTTTGACGCTGGTTTGGATGGATTTGGAGACCGTCAAAATTTTGAGTTTAAATTGAATTTAAATTCGATTTAAATTCCAAAGGTGAGTGTTTAAAACCCACTCACAACTACTAGAATCTTTTATGTTTGTTAAATTAATTTTAGAAATGGATAGAAATTTATTTATGAGTATTTTGGCATGTTTATTTCACTCATATTTGTTGAAATGCATTTATTAAATTTAACTGTTAATTTAATGCATTTATTGCGTATAAATTTACAGTTAAAATTTATTTGTTTGTATATGAACTGCTAGTTAACAGTTATATAATTTATTTCTGAATATAGACTGTAGATTAATAGCTGTTAAATTTAATTTGAATAAAATTGCCAGTATTACCTATTATGTAGTACCAAAAATAATATTGTTATTGATTGATATTGATTGATGATTGCGATTTGGATGATGGATGATGTTGATGAATGGATGTTTATTGGATATCATTAAATTGCAAATTATCATGCATATTTCATTTCATTCGGGATTGTGGTTTGAAATGATATATAACCGCAAATTTTTATATCTTTTAAATTGCGGATTGAAATGATAAATATCCGTATCGCTTGACCATAGGATAGAAAATTTTATACAGGCACCGCGGTCTATATATAACTATTTTAATGTGATTTCTATGGTTTGGATGGAATACGGTTTCTAAAAATCTTAAATTTTATATTGTATAAATATTATTCTTCCATATATGAAGTTGAAAATTTTGAAATTAAAAGGTGTATAAAAATCTTTATTTAAAAATGGAAAAAAAATAAGAAAATGGAGTTTAATAATTTATATCATATGTTTAAATGTTAAGTTTGGAAATTTGAAGATATGATATTTATAATTGGATTTTTCCCAAAATAAATTGAAATGAATATTCTAGTATAATTTGAATTGGGAAAATATATATATTTTATTACTAGAAATTGAAGTCTTATTATTTATGGATTTTATGTGAATATTCAAGACTAATTAATAGAACAATTGATCTGTTGAAAGAATAAAATCCAATTTTAGTTTGAAATATTGTTACTCAAAATGGATATACGTATATATAAATAAATTGAAGTGGTTTTGGAACTTGAGAGAGATAATATAAATTTTGGTTTAGACTTTAATAAAGAAATGTATTTGTAAAGCCATGAGAACTACTTTCTTTACAAAGTAACATTTAAGTTAAACCATTTAATTCATATACCGTTGAATGTCCAAACCATTCAAGTTTTTTTTATAGAAGTTATGGTTTTAAATTATGATTTTCAAAATACTATGCTTTGAAAATATTTGATTTTCAGACGATATGAAGTTAAAGCATTTTGATTTTGGAAAAAAATTATATTTGGGATAAGTGATAAAATATGGTTTTGGGTTTTGAAATGATATCGTATTCATGGTTATGAAATGGAATGTTAATTCTGATTTTTAAAGTATAACCTATTTTTAAATGACCGCGGTGTTATAATAACGATGGGTTGGCAAAGAGAACGGGATCAGATATCTGACATACTCTCTGTCGATACCGAAAACCACTTTGACTAACCGTGTACGCGGTGGAGATTCCAGAATGAAGTGGGTGGTGGCGACGTTTCCTGTAAGGTAAATACGTGGACCCGACTCCCGTGAGTTGGCATAAGGTGGCTAAAACAGGAGCGATTCTCAGGCCAATGAGGTCATTCCTCTGATCGGACCCTCCTCTTCGATATTATACTTTGATTTTGGATTGATTCAGTGGCCACTTCTATATTTTGATTTTGGGGAGTTAGTCCGAGGTGGGCGGTAACTGCGGCTACGCGTTTCCACCAGCCTGGATAGCAATTGGTATATCTACCCTGGCATTGCCTAGTTGTGCCGTGTCACCTACCATACCGAGCCTTTACTACGAGTTTCTATTTGTGTCGTACCTATGGAGTATCCTCTGGTAGCTTCCCGATCAGGAGGTATTACAGTACTGTATAGACTACTGGCATTATTTGTGTTAAGGGCTATATGGGTAACCCCTTAACGCTATTAAAAAGTAAGTTTATTTTATAAATAGACACTATTATAATAGCGCAATATACTACATAGTAAATAGTTTAACGGATCCTTAGGAGATGTAAATCCCGAACATCTCTTGAGTTACTGTACTCATATTTATTTCTGTTAATTTAACTCACATAAGATCTTTTAGTCCGACTCGAGTGTTTTTGTCTTTTCAAATTCGCTCGGGTCAGTCCGAGCGTTTCAGGATCGAAGACTTTAGCTTTGAAGGACGAAGACGAAGGAGTCGTATTATTATTATATATAGTATTGCACCACACTCATACTGTTCCGCTGCATTGATTGTATTGGTATGTGTAACTCTGATATTTATTGTATAAAGCAAATCAAGTGTTTGTAAACTGTTTTGAACTGTATATTTATTATTATATTTTATCCTTCCGCTGTGAGATTCTGTTTTGTTTCATTTCTTCTCTGTTTTTTTCTTATTTACCCCATAACAATCCACCCTTGAGTATGCTTTGAATTGGAACGTGTGTCGGTTTAAAGTGTGCGAAAAGGCGGGATGTTACATGGCTACCCACCCCGGCTACCATTTACAACTGATTCCCATCCTCTACCCGCCTATGGCCACGTGTCTTCGTCCCTTCCCACCTTCCATCTCAGCCGCTCCTCCACCGTCCACCCTCACCCCGCCTATTTTTCCACTGTCTGACATCAACAGACCCATCTTTCTCTCACGCCGACTCCAAAGCAACAGCGACCTCCGTCTCCACCACCCTCCTCCGCCCAAACTCCATGCGCCCTGTCCACGTGAGCCGAGCGCCTCTCCCCTCTGGCTTACATCTCGGCCTCCGCACCTACCACCGTGCTCCGCCCATCATCCACGTCACATTCCCTTTTCACTTCGCAGCACCTGACGCGCGACAACCCACCTCCTTATTCCCACTTACCCACGCCATGAACCACCCTTCACCGTCGGCTTCACCCTAGCTAGCCGATCTTTCCTTGCACCTAACAGCAGCTCCGACCGAGAGAGCCAAATCCATCAAGATCTGTCACCTTCACCTTGAAAGCTGAGCCAGCAGCCTTTCATTCCGCTCGCGAGCTCCGCCACCTCTCCTTTTCTGTTGACGAGCATCTTTTGGTTTTGAGGTATATACATATATCTATATTTATGTGTGTATCTATAATATATTGTTGTTATAACGTGTAAATGATTTTATACAAATGTAAGTCTGTTAGCATGCATATAGGTTTTAAAGCCTAGAGTCGTAAGCTATATAATCTGTTATATGAAGGTTATCTAAGTTATTTATATATTCCAACTTTTACATTGTTAATTTCGAAATATATATGCTGCAGTTAAAAAGTCTATATAAAAGCATGTATGTATCTTTAACACAATCACAGTACAGTTTGGTTTGTATAAATTTTATTCTATATGATATTTTGGAATAAGCTTATATAACAATTTTATAAACTCTGTAGTCGCATAGGCCTGACGTATATTTTAGATTACAAGTTATATATATACTATGTTAATTTACTTACTAAAGTTGCAGTGTTTTGAAACAGTTTTATTAATGTTTATATATTAGCTTAGTTATATATACAAAGGGGATAAGTTTCATAACTTTCGTGATACACCCTACGTCTGTGTCTAGTTGCATAATACATATAGTCTATATATAAGTTTATATTTGTTTATTTTATTTTTATTTTTTTCTGAACAGCAGTTAGACTTCATGTTCACGATATCATATCTCACTCATGTTTTATCGGAATGGGTTGATTCTATTTTTAAAAAAGAGTCGAAGTTACCTAGTTTATGCATGTCAAATTTCAGCAAAATCCGACATCGTTTGATTAGTGGTCGAGGATCTAGAAGTTTGACCCAGGCAGCTGTTCTTTTGTACTTGGAATTATTTTACACTGCTGCAAACACGACCTGAGTTCATGTTTGACGCATCGTATCTCCTCCGTCTTACGTCGGAATCAAGTGATTCTTTGCAGTTTTGAAATACAAGTTTTGATCTTTATTTGTACCAAATTTCAGACCATTTCGATCTCGGTAGCACATAGAATTATATTGTTAAACTTTGACGTATGACATGTTTTTTAATTGTTGCTATGTTGAATGTTTTGATTTGATTTCGGAAATTCCTATTTAACAGTTTTTCTCGTCGATTCGTGCCAATCTTACTTTGCTCTGAGAATCATGTTTGGATTTGTAACTCTATTTCAGTGTGCGTATCAGTGTGCGTATCCGTGCCATCTCCTATTTTCTCTAGCCTCGAAAGGTGAGCAATCACTCACGATTAATATTCTTTTATTTATTAAATTTGACTTCAATTGAAACGACAATTGAAATATGCTGCAGTTAGTTAATTATACTGTTACATCTGCTATCACCTGTATCTGTTCACCTATGACATCTGACACCATTATCTGTAATTATTTATGCGATGATAATCCAGTTTGGTTGATAATTGATTGATTGTTTGTTGTTTATATTGGATGTTAAACTGTAATGTATAAAGTGATAAATATTATGCAATTGAATTCGACGTAGGATGGTTTAAAAATGCGAATCGACATATGTGTTGAATTTGATTAGTTAACTTGAATAATATGACCCCTTTTGATTGTTAAGTTAATTGACACGTAAAATTTGATAAATTTCACTTTGAACCTTTGAACGTATATTGAATTAATTTGTTGTAGTATTAGATTTGAAATTGAAATTGAACGACAAGTGGAAAAACGGTAATGAATAATCTTTAATCTACATGAAATGATAGTGTAGATTCTAGAAATAATTATATTAATCTGCATAAATAACAATGTAAATTAATACGATTATTTCGGGATTATTTGAATTGATTATTGGATTGTTATTGATTGTGTTATTGCTTGTTTATTTACTTTGACATCATCCCAGTTATCACACTGCAAGTTCCCTTTGTTATGCTTGTATTTTTGAATTGAAATTGGAATCGGGTTGAAATGATAAATACCCAAATGAACTTGACTCAGGATAGAAAATTAAATAAAAATCCGATTGGTCAATAATTTGATTTAAAAATAAAATAATGATTTTATTCGAGTAAAGAATAAGTTTTGAAATAAGGTTAGAATTTGAATTTTTGAAAGGAAAATGTAAAGATTGAAATCTGAAACAATATTCACGTAGAAATTGATGAAAGAACGTTGTTTGAAATTTAATTATTTAATAATTAAATTTGGAATTATTAATAAGTAAATTGGAATTAGTAATAATTGAGTTTTGAAATTATTAAGTTTGAAATCAATTAATAATTAATTTTGAAATTATAATTAAGTTGGAATTATAATTAAGTTTGAAATTATTAAGTTGAATTTATAATTAAATTGAAACGATTCGATAATTATGTTTGAATTCGTAACTAAGTGGAAATGAATTAATAATTAAGTTTGAATTTAAAATCAAGCTTGTAATTATTAAGTTTTGAAATTTTTAATAATTAAGATTTAAATTATTTAATAATTGAACGGGATTTAATTATTTGATAATTGAATAAAAATTGAATTCTTTAATAAGAGGAAGTGAACTTTAAATAGGTGGATTTGAACTTCGTTGATAAATGAAATTGATTTTCTTTATTTGTTAAAGTTTGAAAATTATTTAAGTAAGTTAACAAGTGAAAGTAAACTCCTCGAATATATGAAATTTAGTTTCTTTATTAATTGAGTTGTGGAAATTTGTAACTAAGTAAAGAAATAAGTGAAATTAAATTTCTTTAACAAGAAATAAAATGTGTTTATTGAAATGAATGTAAGACTTATAATTTTAAGAATATGATTTGACGAATCGAATTTAAGTAAATTTGTAAGTTTTGTTATAATGAAATTGAACTTAAGTAATTGATTTAATTGAATTGGAACTTGAATAGAATTGTTTGAATGATAATTAATTTAACGAATATTGAATGAAATCGATAAATGAATTTAAATTGATTTGAATGTTAAAATAAATTAATTTAAATGACTTCGGAATGAAGTTTATGTATACGAACTTGAACCACTATTTGAATTGTTGGAATGAAAATTGAAATTGAATTGTAATACTTTGAAATGGTTATTTGGTAGTTTTGAAACGTAAACTTTAGAAATTGATAGTGAAAGACAAATGAAATGTTGGTTTACGAATTGAAATTGAAATTTAATTTGATTTGTTTTGAAATTTATTAAACGACCAATCGGTGTAATAATTACGAAAGTTATTAAAGAGACCGGAATCGGTTATGGATATACTCTCTATCTAAACCGGAAACCACTTTAATAACTATACGCGGAGTGATGATCCAGAATGAAGTGGTTGGAATGATGTACGTGATGACTGAAGAAAGAGAACGATAATGGATAGCCTTGACACTTGTGTCAAATTGGAAATGACTAAAATCAGGAGCTGTGCCGGGCCAAATGGGGTTAGCCACCTCGAGCGAGCACACTTCTTCGTAAAACTACTCATTACTCGTTATTGATTGGTGCACTCTCAGAATTTTAGGAGTGTTGTTTCACGGTGTTGCGATCGTTGCGGCGATGCGTTCTCACCAGTCCGGATCAGGCAAACGGTAGTTTCACTACCTTGGGTATTGCCTCATGTGCCTTGTCATACTTGTATCCCTATATACGCGACTACTACGAATTTGTTTTGTGTTATACCTATGGAGTACTCCCTGATATCCCACTAGTTTACGGTGGAGTTTACAGTGCTGTATAGACTATGACATTTATGTAAAATGTGTTAAGGGGGATAATGGTAACGCCTTAACACTATTTTGATATTTTATATTACTGGTAGACATTATCTATTTAGCGTATATTACTACATAGTAGATAGTTTAACGGATCCTTAGAGGATGGTGATTCCAACATCCTTTGAGTTACTTGTGTTTCGATTGCTATTTCACTTCAGTTGGATTTATTGATATGAGAATATTAATCCTGACTCGAGTGTTTTGTGTTTTGCTTTACGCTCGGGTCAGTCTGAGTGTACCAGTATTCGAGGCTCACTTTTGGAGTTGGAGCTTTGCTTGAAGATCCAGCCATCTATTCTGCTTCCAGTATTCGATGATTTCAGTGATGTATTTTGATTTGTATCTGATGTATCGTGTTACTCTTCTGTTGTAAACTCTGATGTATCTTATATATTTATATAGTAGCTTCATGAACTACTATCTCTTTTACTTCCGCTGCAAACTATTACTCTGTGTCTGTAATTCTGTGATTATTTATTTACTGTATATCTGAGTTTTGCCAAATTTAAATTAACAATTCGGTATTTTGAATTATTCAAGTCCGACATGTACGGATGCGAATAGTCCAAAATAGCGGGTCGTCACTTGACTGTAGAATAGAAAATTATATACGTCCACCGTTGGTTTATTTTTGGAAAATAATTTCCAAATATTCGAAAAAAATGTATGAGTTTGATTTTGGAGGGTAATAAGCATTCTATTTGATTTTTGTAAATTTATGACCTTAAATGTTAAATTTGGAATATAGGAATTATGAGTTCAATTTAAAGGAAATGTGTAAAATCTTACTCATGGTTTTATTTTCTAAAACATATAAAATAAGATTTTGTATGGAAAAGTAAGTTCAATTTATTTTTATTTTGTATAAAGTTAATTTTTAGTCAATATATATACACACACACACAATTTTAAAAGGGTTTCTATAATTTATATTTAAAGTAGATTTTTTATAACTTTTAAAAATAAAATGAAAAGGAGTTGGAAAGGTACTTTGGAACTTATTTGTAACTTAAACCTGTTATTCATCGAATTTAAACAAAGATTCATTCAGGACTTAATGGTTTTGATAATGATTTATAAATTGGTTAATAAAATGTGATTAAATGAATACTTTAAAATTTAAACAGAATCAGAATTTAATATTCTTTTGATTTAAACTGTATTTGAAATTTCATGTAAATATTTATAAAGAAATTCTATAAATGACCACGGTGTGAAATAAGCATTTGGTTGTTAAAGAGACCTGGATTAGATATTGTCGTACCCTCTACCAATACCGAAAACCACTTTAACAACTGTGTATGGGGTGGAGATTTCAGAATGAAGTAGGATGGTCAGCTAACGATTCTGTGTGGCATTTACTTAGCACTAACTCCTATGAGTCAACTTGATGCGACTAAAATAGGAGTCATGCCCGGCCAAGTGAGGTCATTCCTCCTATCGGGCACATTTCTTCGAAAACATATCTATTTCTTTTGTGACTTAATTATGGTGTGCACACCTTGATTTGGAGTGTGTCTCGAGGTGGACGATAGTAGCTGCTATGCATTACCACCAGTCTGGATCCGCAAATGGTATATCTATCCTGGCATTGCCTCGAGTGCCTGGTCACATGCCTTATCGTGTTTTCTATGAGTTTGTTTTGTACCATGCCAATGGAGTACTCTCTGGGTAAACCCCTAGTTCACGGGGGAGCATACGATATTGTAAAGACTCTAGGAATATAAAACGTTTTAACGGGGATATGAGTAACGCCTTAATGCTATTTTGATACTTTACTTTGCTGTAGACATTATGTATGTAACGTATTGTACTATGTATGTAGATAGTTTATCGGATCCTTAAAGGATGGAATCCAAACATTCCTTTGAGTTATATTGCATTTACTTGACATTTCACTTGAGTTTGATTTATTGGCGTAAGAATGTTAATCCTGACTCGAGTGTTTTATTTTGCTTTACGGTCGGGTCATCCTGAGTGTCATAGCTTGAGATTCATCTTTTGGAACCCGAAGTTCGCTTGGAAGATCTATCTTATCTTTTCAGCTTTCAATTATTTTTGTTATTTTAGTTGTATGTTCAGACTTGTCAGTTACTTTTATGTTAGTGACTTCTGTGTATTGGGATTTCCAATGTATTATGTTTTAGACTGTGTTATTTCTGTAGTAGATTTATGAACCATTATTTATTTTTCCGCTGTCTGTTATTAACCCTAGGTCTGCGATTCTATGATTGATTTATATACTGTATATGCTAAGTTATGCCAAATAAATATTTTAACAATTTGTTGTTTGGAGAAATTCAAGTCTTACATTGTCGAGTTGAATGGTTCGAAATGGCAGGTTGTTACAGTTCATGAAGTTGTTTAAAAATAACATTGATTTTAATTTTATAATACAGATCAGAGTTTCACACATCAAGAATAAATAATAATTAAATGAAGTGGAACAACATGATGCAGTGGAATAAATATAATAAACAATAATAGTACAAAATCTTTGTCTTCATCCTCCGAAAAATAGTCTTCGATAAACTGAAAAGCGCGGACTGACCCGAGCAAATTGAAAAGACAAAACACTCGAGTAAAAACTAAAAGATCTTATGTAAGTTAAGTCAACGTAGATAAATATGAATGTGATGGCGTCAGAGATGTTTACGGAGTTTGACATCTCCTACCCAGTGTCTAATGTGAGTGCAGTACTTAAGAGAGGTTCGGAATTTCCATCTCCTACAGATCTGTTAAACAATCTACTATTTAGTAAAATACGCTATTATAATAGTATCTATAGCAAAGTTGTAACGACCCGTAAAATTTTGTTAATTTTTAATTGTTTTATTTAGCGTATTTAATTTGATTTTTGAGAAATTTAAATAATAATATTTTGAAATAAAATATTACATTTGGATTACGTATAGTTAAATGTGGAAAATGACAAATTTTCATCAAAAATTAAGAAAGTAAATTTTAGGGTGTGATTTTGTTCAATTTAAGTCAGTAATAATTGATGTTCATAAAATAATTTATTTTGGAAAATTCAGGCAAAGGCTCACATTCCATTTTGCTCATAAATCAGTTTCCACTTTTACTCACCTGCTCACCTTTTCTTCCATCTATCTGTTTAATAGTGATATATAAGTTATAATACATTTCCCTGATTCATCTCCTTTCCTTTCTCATTGACATATTAATTCTGGGAAGTGATTAATCCCTGTTTGGGAATCTTCTTTCCTTCTCTATTGTTCTTCCTCTTCTATATAAACTTGCCTGGCACTGCAAATTTCGGCCTCTCCATCACCTTTTCCAAACTCTGCTCCTCCACCGAACCCACTCTTCCCCTAGCGCAATATCCATCGAAGACGCAGCGACCCTCCCCTGTTTCCTCTATTGTTCGCATAACCAGGCATAGGTAAGTTAAGTTTATATTTGCAAGTGTTATTTATATATATATATATATATATATATATATTATATATAGTTTTATATCTAGCTATGATATGGATGATTTTATCAATACACGTCCCCTGTACGTGCTGTTGATGCATATTGTTGCATTCAAAGTTGGTAAGCATATTTGTTTATATGGAGTATAGTTATGATATATTGATAGTGGTATAAAAATATAAGATGCATACATATAGTGGTTTATATAAAGTTGTTGGATTTGAATACATATATATATACCAAACGTGGTTTCCAACTTTTTTGAAAAGTTTGTTTTGTTTCTAGAAGTGTATGCATATTTAATGTGTGTGAGTTGTGTTGGATCTGCAAACGGAGTCTGCATATTTGGCAAGTAGATTAATATTCAATTTTGTTTTAACATTGAGTCCATATATGTATATTTTACAAACCATATTGTATGATTTATTTTATAATTTTTGTAAATCCGTTATTATTATATATATATAGTTTTAAAATAAACAGGTTTATAACTTTTATGAAGGTCAATTTACATCTTATTATTATGGAAGTTGTATAGGATTTTTGAAGTTGTTTATTTTCCCAAGTTCGTATATGACATATATTTATATAAAGTAATAATAATTATAAATATATCTTTATGGCCTTATATATATATCTATATACTTTGCATACACTTATGTATGGAGTTAGTATTCTAATATATAAGTTTTCATTTCAGTTGGCATGCAGGTTTGCATAAAAGTTAAGGGTGTATATGTGTTTTAGTGTAAACCAGTTGCTTTCGCAAAAAAAATAAAAAATAAAAATAAAGTTATATTAATTGCTATTTATATATATTGTATAAGGTTTACATTCTAACTTATACTTTCGGTCTGCACAGGTTACAGTATTATATATATATTTATAAAATAAGTTATAATATAAGTTATATAAATAATTCGTACGTCCGTTGTCTAAAATTTTATATAAGTCTGTGTATAAGCTTTATTGTTTATGTATAGGTAGTTATATATTAGTTTATATATATAGGTAAAGCGTTTAAAATTTATAATTGTATTGTGAAGTGGATTTTGTACCATATGTATATAGTAGTTTATAAATGAGATTTGAACAGTGTAATTTGTTGAAGTTTTATGTATTAATCTTATTTTAAAATATAAATCTTAATGATATTATATACATAAGTCGTATGGGGTGGTATGGGTCTTAGATTTGTAAATAGAAATTTTGATCTATGTGTAAAAATTAAAATGGTTTGGAAAAATATAAAGATTTTTATTTAACATATATGTTTTATTTCAAATGTTAAAACTATTGGTTTATGTATGAGAAAAAAAAGTAAATTATATATATATATATATATCTGTGTGTGTGTGTGTGATTCGACTTTAAATTTTTCTTAGGGATGCAATTTTGTTTTTTATTAAAATAGCAAAAATTTCTGTATATATCAGACTGATTCTGATTCAATTCATAAATTCTTGATTATCAGCCTCGTTGGTCCAATTCGTGCCAACTTTACTTTGAAATTCGTGCTCGGA
The DNA here is from genome assembly GCA_030765085.1 of Allium cepa. Classification (NCBI taxonomy): domain Eukaryota; kingdom Viridiplantae; phylum Streptophyta; class Magnoliopsida; order Asparagales; family Amaryllidaceae; genus Allium; species Allium cepa. The sequence continues at coordinate 379,449,672 of CM060931.1, forward strand.
TTTATAATTCAAATTTCTGTGTCCGTATCCATGTCATCTTCTATATTCTCTAGCCTAGAAAGGTGAGCAGTCACTCACGGTTAACATTCTTTTATTTGTTAAATTTGATTAAATTGAAATGAAAATTGAAATATGATGCTGTACTTATTTAAATTGTTATATATGCTATTATCTGTAACTGTTCACTTATGGGATATGACACAATATCCTATTGTTTATATTTATTTTTGATGATATATGACTGTTGTTATTATTATTTTCATATCTGTTATCACTCTGCAAGTTCCCTGTTAGTATAGAAATCACTATGGGTTGAAATGATACATACCCGAACGGATTTTAGAATAGGAGAATTTCGTTATGGGTTGAAATGATAAACCCAAGCGATTTTCATTTGAATTGAATTTGGGATTACGGGTTGAAATGATATCCACCCGTATATATTTAACTTACGGATTGAAATGAGAAATATCTATATCCCTTGAACATAGAAAAGAAAATTTTACATCGACTCCGTGGTCTATATGAATGTTTTGACAATAATTTCTATGGTCTTGAAAAGAAATATATGGTTTTAATGAATATTGATTTAAATTATTATATATAAAATTTATTTTATATACAGATTTAATATTAAGATAATTTAATTAAGATTGATTTTATAAATATGAAATATGTTTAAGGATTTATTAAATTTGTATTTCTGAAATAGATTTGTGGAATATTTAAAGCTCCGAAATATATTAACTTCGAATTATATTGAAATTTAAATGGTTTATTTTATGGTTCAAATCCGTATTTAAAATAGATAAAATTTGAATTAGTTTAGTCAGAAACTAAATTGATAAATTTTGATTTGATTAAATTTGAACAGGAAGATCGAGTTGATTTTTGAAGCGACTTGTGAAGTTTGAGGAAATAAAAATACTTTACTTCATAAATTATTGGATATATATATGCTAATTTGGAAAATAAAGATATTTGAAATGAAAATGATATCTTAGTTTTGAAATATAAATAAAATTGAAATGACCACGTTGCTATAGTGTATATTTCCACCCTGTAGATAGTTCCTTGGATCCTTAGAGCATGGGTATCCTAAACATCCTCTAAGTTAATTATATTTCAGTTGATATTTCACTTGAGTCGGATTTATAGATATAAGAATGTTAATCCTGACTCGAGTGTTTTGTGTTTTGCTTTACGCTCGGGTCAGACTGAGTGATACAACATTTGAGACTCACCTTCGAAGTTGGAGCTTTGCTTGAAGATCCAATATCTATCCTTTCAGTCATCCAGCAAATTGGTTCAGAGAAGTCATCTGCCCATACCGGAGACTTCACTACATCTGGGATTTTCTGTTGTATTTTATTTCTAACTCTGATGTTTATATAGCTTCATGAACTACTATTCATTTATTCCACTGCGTATTATTGTACTACTCTGTATCTGTGATTCTGTGATTGATTTATTTACTGTAGATGTATATATATGTTTTGCCAAATTTAAATTAAAAATTCAGTATTTTGAATTATTCAAGTCGGACATGTATAGTATTATTGTCGATTTGAATGGTCCAAAATAGCGAGTCGTTACAGTTGGTATCAGAGCTATGGCTCTAGGCAAAACTTAGCATATATTGTAACGACCCCGAATTTTATAAAATATTTAAATTAATAATTAATTGAATTTTTGAATTTAAAATTGTTAAGTAATTTCATTTTGAATAAAATTCGTGAAATTAATCGATTAAGTGATGCGAGTTTCCCCGGATCCAAGTATATTTTGTATAAATCATTTACATTTAAAATACTGTAAATATGTGTATATATTGAATGTATATATATATATATTTGGGTATATATGAGTCAATTTGAAATTATAAAATCTTGTGTGTGTGTATATATATATATATATATATATTTTGATTTGAATTTAAATCTTAGATGAATGGTTTAATAAATATTTGAGTTATAAAATAAATTAAGAAAAATATATATATATATATATATATATATATATAGTAACTCATAAATAAATTTTAACAACATGTTAAAATAGAAGTTATTCATACTATAAAGTAATAAGACAAAGCAGTGGAACAAAACATATATATGAATTAACTTGCAAAACAAACCAGCTATATTTAAACATTAAAACAAAATGTGTGAGCAGATAAAATAATATAAGACAATAAACATTAAAGTAAGATAACAATAAATATTTAAACTAGAAATAGAAAAATAATATGAGATAAATTTTAATAAAAATAGGAAGTAGAACATTTGCTAAATTCTAACAACAAAATAAAATAGAAATTTATTTGTATTACAAAACAAGTAGATTTAAAGAAAATAAAATACAAAGGACTAAAACAAAAAAAACAAAAAAAATATGTTTTTATGAACACTTAAAACAAACATAGATGCAAAAGCTTGCAAAAGAAAGAAACCAAAATATGAAGTGTAGTATTAACAATAGTATACAAGAAGACAGTAAGCATGTAGATATGCAGGCAAGAAGACAATGAACACAAAGAAAATGAAAGAGTTAAATAGGCAGCCTGTAGAGTAAAGTATGCAAGGCAAGTAGAAGAATCAATAAGTATAAACAAATAAAGCAAAGTACACTCATATAATTAATGCAAGCACACCCAGATAAAGTCTGCAGCCACCAAGTATTACAGATGAACAAAGCTAAAGTAATATACTTTAACCTGGAAAACAACACAACAAGTACTGAAGTAGAGACCAGCAAGTATGGGAGGAAGTAAGATAATTAATGCAACATGCTTCATGCATTTAATACAAGAATCACTCTAGCCATGTCTATTATACTAAATGAGATAATCAACCTGTACAAAGTTAGTACATCACACAGTAAAACATTTTTCTTTATATCAACCTCCCACCTCAGTTCTTTCATCAAACAAACAAATAAATAAATAAAACTAAGCAAAGAAAAACTGAAGCTCACCATCTTTAAAAAAATTCAAACAATAAATTCAACTGAAAACAATAGCAAGCTCTAACTTGATCAATAATTGAAGTCTGGATCATTCAAAGTTGGAAGTCTGGAAAGCAAAACATCAAACTGTGTTCATTTCAAACTCTCTGTTAATTGATTCAAGGTGAGTAAACTTCTGTTTAATCAAATTACTTGTTGTTATATGTATGCCGGAAAGATGTTGAGAACTTTTGCATGAGGGAAATATTTGTGTATTTGTGTACATGTATGTTAGTGCCTGGAAATGTTCATATACAGGGTTATTCATCCCTGTTCTTTCTTATCTTCAGGTTTACAGAGTAAACCTATGATTGAATCCAACTCCCCCTTTCTTTGCTTTCTGTAAGAATTGAAATCGAAACAAAATAATTGTATTAGGTACTAGTTAAAATCTAAATATGATTTCATGAAGGAAAAAATGCATGTAAAGGAAAGATCAAAGTTTTACAGTGAGAACTTTAAAATGGTCAAATTTCGAAATTCTTAATTTGTAAATCCAGGGTTACAAACTGAATCCTTATACTAAAATATGATTTTTAAAGTAAAAATTTTGATTTTTAGATAATGGGTTTAAGAGCAATTCGACAGTGAACGGAAATTGGTTTTTGAGCAATTGCCAGTGGTCGGAGACGTTAGGGGGTTTGGATTTTCTCGTGATGATAGTGGAGGCTATGGTGGTGATGGGAAAATTGGTCGGAGGTGAGCACTGTCACTGTGGTGACGGCGGCGCAGGGTATAAGATTTTAAACCTAGTTTTGGAGGGTCGAAAATTTTCAATTCGTTCGTGCTCTTCGTTCGATCGAGTGTAGTGAGCTTCGGGGTGATGGAAGCTGGGTTGAGGACGAAGGCGTGGCCGGTGGTGGAGGGTTTCTGGTGGTCGGTGGAGGGAGAAATTGCCGTTGACAGGTTTGCGATATTGGGAGTGTGCGTGTTTCCAGGTTTCGACCTGATGCTAGTGTTCACTTCCAGGTTTTGTTTATTTGCTCAATTTCGATTTCACGATCGAACCAATTCTCTGGCGATCGAGATCAATGGAGGAGGCCTAAGACGACTTGCTGGAGGTCTCGCCGATGAACGGAGCGCCGCCGCGTCCATGTGCACGTGCACGAGTTTGGGTTGCCTGAGTGTTGTGTTGAAGAACCAGGTTGCTGAAGTAAAAGTGTTACAGGCTTTTGCTAAAACACTGTTTTCTTGTTTAAAGAATTTTAAACAAATTTGAATTTGTAAATCAAGGGTTTTAAAGCTGAAGTTAAATGAAAATGTAAATAAGATTTAAGTTTTTTTTTGATTGGAACTTAGTTTGTAAATAAACAAAATTTAGATTAGTTTTAAGCAATCAGGTGGGTTTAAAAAAAGGATTTGAATTTAAAACGTATTCCAAGTTGAAAAGGAAGAAATTAAACAAAGTTAAATCAAATCTTGAAAAAACCTGGACTTAAATTTAAAGTTGAAATTAAGATTTTGGGAATGAAATAAATTTATAACTTTAAATGTTTACCTAAGTTAAATGTTAAAGTAAACTTTTAAATATGTTGAATTTAAAAAGGAATTTGATTTTAAACTCTTTTAAATTTCTTTATAACACAAGTAATACTTTAACACGTAAATTTAAAAGCAAGTTGAGAATCAACGTTTCAATATATTTGTGAGTGTTAATGAAATCATTAATAAAGAAATTTATTACCTTATAAAGAATGATTTATAAAATAAATAATTTAGATCAATTTATAATTAGAAATAATTAATAATGAATTAATCTAAGAAAATTTCTTAAGAAAGTGATTAAGAAATGTTGTTAGTTAATGAAGATAATTAACTAAGGATATTTTTTTAGTATTCATTAGGGTGATTTAATTTTAATAATAAATTGGATTAACTAATTTAGAAAATCAATTATAAATTGTTTAAAATATAATTACTTAATGAGAATAATTAAGGATTAATCACTTATTGTAATTAATTTAAAATATATTGATTAATTAAGGTTAATTAATTTAGTTTAATTAATCTAGAAAATCATTAGATAAATTGGTAATCGATGATTAATTGTTGTGAGATGATTGCTTAAAGGGTAAATAATTAAAGGTTAATTATTTAAAGAATTGAAGGTTGATTTATTTAATTAATAAATGATTATAGGATAATGAATCAAATGATTTGGAATCAATTATAGTTAAGTAGCCATGGTCTATGACCCATCTGATTTAAATTGATCAGGTAATTATTGAGTTCACTTATGGATGATTGAATCCTATTGATTGCTGAACTGTTTGTTATTTCTGATATGCTATGCTTCGTGCTATAATTTGTTTCAGTATGATCTGAGATGAATGTAATTTATTTATTTATAATGCATTCATAATTTCTATCTGTGAATCTGTGTATATATATAAGCGCTATTAGGATATACCGCTTATCAATATTATGTGATTGCAAATCTGTGATGATTTATGATGTTGCACTATTGTGTTAAACCCCTGGACCACACCATACACACACAAGTATGGATTTCACGAGGAAATCAGTTAAGTCGCAGATTTTTTTGAAATAGTTTTGAATTTGAATTTTTAAATTCAAATGTTTTGGAAATGGAATCAGAAAATGTGAAAAGCTTTTCGAATGGAATTTCAAGTTTATTTTAATTTACTTGATTATGTTTTGGAATTTAAATAATTTGATTTGAATTCAAAATTAGGAATTGAATTCTATATTTTGGAATTTGGGATTAAAAATGTTAAGTTAGTTGAAACTATATTTAAAGTATTGTTTTGGGAATTGGAATCAAACCAAAGATGGTAACTTGTATAAATGAAATTGAGTTTTCCAAAAAAATAAAACCGTTGTTTATAAATGATAAAAAGCTTTGGTTTCAAATCTTATTGAAAGGAATTTCAAGTTAAACTAAAATAGTTTCCAAGTTATAAATAAATATTTGGAAACGAATTTGAAAATAAATATTTGGGAATAATTTGAAAACCATGAGACAAATCTTTGAATTTAAAGATTTGATGAATTAAGCTTTTTGAAATGGAATTGTTTTGAAATCCGAGAGTGAATATTTATGAAAGTAAGTGAACTTTTATGAAATAAATCCTTTGTTTAAAAGATTTGAAATGGGAATCGGTTTAAACCATTTGAAAGGAAGTTTCGAATTATTAAATTGTGACTTGATTGAAATCCCATATCCGTATTGTTTTAAGTATTGCGCTCACTATTCGGTTTAACCGGGAAAGGACCATGGGGTCGTATAACCCATTCCGAATATGTGATACGTCGTTGTGAATTGCATTGAAGATCGGTGTTGAAGACCCGGTATTTGCGAAAGCGATAGGATGACCTATCGATTGTCTCTGCACTGAGTTGCAACGGTATAGAGACTCCCTAAGTGATGGGAAATCCGATCAGGATTGTGAATATCCGGATTGCAAGGACTTCTTTGTAAGTGCCTTCGGTTCTGTTCGAGCCCGGAACAGACTTGTATGGATTGTATGTCTGACATTACAATTTGAGATATAAAGCCGATTTCTTTCAAATATATTTCTGTTGGTGGCGGAGAATTTATTCTTTGCTTAACACCCTTCTTTGAGACGTACGAGCTCAAAGGTTATATAGTTGAAGTTATCAGCGATATATCCCATTTTGGTAGTGTGACATGCTGAGTGATGCTGAAATGATCATTGTGTTGATTATTTGTGATAGGATCATTTATTTGATCGTCTATCTTAGTGATCATTGTGTTGATCATTTATTGACCCAAAGCATGGCTTTTGTATAAAGTATGTTTTTGTGGACGTGACTTCGTCGAGCCTCACATCCCGGAAATGGTCAAAACAGGAAAGATGCGGCAAGGTTATTAGGGGTTGCTGTAGCTCCCCTTAGGGTATGTGCATTTCCTTCTGGAAAGGGGTGGTATCATGGTATGGAGCCCAGATACTTACTCATGTTGAAAACACTCTATTTATTATGGTGTGATGTTGGATATCGAGCGCTCGGTTGAAAAGGTCCTAAAGGACCGGGGAATGGCGTGCTCGTGTCAGTAGTTACCCAGTTAAGGGGTAACCCGGCCTTGTGTTGGCAGAGTTCCGGTTTGGTTCTCGGGGGTGTCTTTCCAGAGGCATTCTCAGTGGCAATGGGAAGTTCCTTGGCCTGATCATTTGTTGGAAATCCAAAGAAACAATACGAAACTTGTACGGTATTAGTTGTAGAACCTGCTATTCACTTATGGTGGTCACCACTGTTTGGATAGTAGCTATAGTAGGCATACGATAATGGTCGTATGTTGGCTAAGATTTATATTCTACTTTCGAAATGATTTTTCCTACACTATGCACTAGTAATAATATCAAATGTTATTTTAAATGCGTATCAAGCATCTTTGACTATCATAAGGAGAAATCTCCTCCGATTCTGCGTTTGCATGTGTGTGTGTGCGGGAGGCCTTATGGTAGTCTCATTTTCAAAAGCATTGCGAATTGACTTTGAAAATCTTTTGTTGAATGTTTTTAAAAGATAAACTGTTTTTGTTGCTCACACCAGTCCCACGACTGATCCGGAGTTTATTGTTTTCTTTCCTAAACTCTGGGTGCTCATTATTTCCTACACGAGCAGTCTAGGGTTGGGTTTTTTTCAGATAGCTAGATTTAACAGATTATCTGGAGTTAGTTCAGTCTTTGGATCGCACCAGTCTTGGTTATCTTGGCGCATCGTTATTGGGAGTTCGAGCTATTGCTGGATTGATTCTTGGAGATGGAGTTGCAGTTCTGGAGTTCTTCCTTGAAGACTATCTTAGAGTTATTTGTTTCGCTGCTAGATGTTATCTATTTTTCTTTTCCGCTGCTATTTTATTGTATCATATCTCTGATGTATATTGATATCTATTGGATCATCTGTTGTATCAGATATTGTATCAAAGCTGTATATCAATGTATTATTCTTTTTATTCCGCTGTGTTATTTACTTAATGTTGTTATAAGCTCCGGCGAATCGGATTTGAACAATCGAATCTATGGCATTCGAGTACGATTTGAAGTATGGATGTCGATTTTCGAGCGGGCAAAATCCGTCTCGTTACATTTGGTATCAGAGCTAAGGTGAAACTTTAGCTCAGGAGTGTAACACATTAAGTAACTCATTAGAGATAGGGTGAAGTAAATCCTAGAATGAGTAATCCTTAAGATATCCGTTTGAATGCCTCAGTAAAATCTCTTACTATCCACTGATAGTGAGTATGAGTGCAAGAAGAGAACGAGATAGAGGACAGGGAAATACGACTATAAATGGTCGATACTCTGTAACAATAGTGGAAACAACTTTCTTTATCAATTTTCTTTGATTCGTTCCCAAATTCCTTTTGATTGCTTCGTAACAGCTCCCGAAAGAAGTTTCGATATGATGGTAGCTCTACGATTCGTTATAGAAAATCCTTATCTTTATTGATTTCTTATCAGTTTCTTATTTAAACTTTAATGAATATGAATTTGCAAATTTAAATTGAAAATTTTAAATGAATTAGAAATTTTAAATTGAGTTAAATTGATTAATAGAATATGAAGGATAATCGAATTGTATCGATAAATCGATTTCGTTTGAAACCAAATTTTGAAATTCTGTTGAAATTTCTTAGGTTAATCGAAGTCCGAAGAGGGACAAATTAGTACGTATTCTGAGATATTCCGACTTGAGTTTGGAATTCATATCTTATGTTTGAGGAATTATAAGAGATCGAATCTGTCTATCTCTGTGTTGTTTTCGTGCCTGCGAATTTCGAGGACGAAATTCTTTTAAGGGGGGAAGTCTGTAACGACCCCGAATTTTATAAAATATTTAAATTAATAATTAATTGAATTTTTGAATTTAAAATTGTTAAGTAATTTCATTTTGAATAAAATTCGTGAAATTAATCGATTAAGTGATGCGAGTTTCCCCGGATCCAAGTATATTTTGTATAAATCATTTACATTTAAAATACTGTAAATATGTGTATATATTGAATGTATATATATATATATATTTGGGTATATATGAGTCAATTTGAAATTATAAAATCTTGTGTGTGTGTATATATATATATATATATTTTGATTTGAATTTAAATCTTAGATGAATGGTTTAATAAATATTTGAGTTATAAAATAAATTAAGAAAAATATATATATATATATATAGTAACTCATAAATAAATTTTAACAACATGTTAAAATAGAAGTTATTCATACTATAAAGTAATAAGACAAAGCAGTGGAACAAAACATATATATGAATTAACTTGCAAAACAAACCAGCTATATTTAAACATTAAAACAAAATGTGTGAGCAGATAAAATAATATAAGACAATAAACATTAAAGTAAGATAACAATAAATATTTAAACTAGAAATAGAAAAATAATATGAGATAAATTTTAATAAAAATAGGAAGTAGAACATTTGCTAAATTCTAACAACAAAATAAAATAGAAATTTATTTGTATTACAAAACAAGTAGATTTAAAGAAAATAAAATACAAAGGACTAAAACAAAAAAAAAAAAAAATATGTTTTTATGAACACTTAAAACAAACATAGATGCAAAAGCTTGCAAAAGAAAGAAACCAAAATATGAAGTGTAGTATTAACAATAGTATACAAGAAGACAGTAAGCATGTAGATATGCAGGCAAGAAGACAATGAACACAAAGAAAATGAAAGAGTTAAATAGGCAGCCTGTAGAGTAAAGTATGCAAGGCAAGTAGAAGAATCAATAAGTATAAACAAATAAAGCAAAGTACACTCATATAATTAATGCAAGCACACCCAGATAAAGTCTGCAGCCACCAAGTATTACAGATGAACAAAGCTAAAGTAATATACTTTAACCTGGAAAACAACACAACAAGTACTGAAGTAGAGACCAGCAAGTATGGGAGGAAGTAAGATAATTAATGCAACATGCTTCATGCATTTAATACAAGAATCACTCTAGCCATGTCTATTATACTAAATGAGATAATCAACCTGTACAAAGTTAGTACATCACACAGTAAAACATTTTTCTTTATATCAACCTCCCACCTCAGTTCTTTCATCAAACAAACAAATAAATAAATAAAACTAAGCAAAGAAAAACTGAAGCTCACCATCTTTAAAAAAATTCAAACAATAAATTCAACTGAAAACAATAGCAAGCTCTAACTTGATCAATAATTGAAGTCTGGATCATTCAAAGTTGGAAGTCTGGAAAGCAAAACATCAAACTGTGTTCATTTCAAACTCTCTGTTAATTGATTCAAGGTGAGTAAACTTCTGTTTAATCAAATTACTTGTTGTTATATGTATGCCGGAAAGATGTTGAGAACTTTTGCATGAGGGAAATATTTGTGTATTTGTGTACATGTATGTTAGTGCCTGGAAATGTTCATATACAGGGTTATTCATCCCTGTTCTTTCTTATCTTCAGGTTTACAGAGTAAACCTATGATTGAATCCAACTCCCCCTTTCTTTGCTTTCTGTAAGAATTGAAATCGAAACAAAATAATTGTATTAGGTACGAGTTAAAATCTAAATATGATTTCATGAAGGAAAAAATGCATGTAAAGGAAAGATCAAAGTTTTACAGTGAGAACTTTAAAATGGTCAAATTTCGAAATTCTTAATTTGTAAATCCAGGGTTACAAACTGAATCCTTATACTAAAATATGATTTTTAAAGTAAAAATTTTGATTTTTAGATAATGGGTTTAAGAGCAATTCGACAGTGAACGGAAATTGGTTTTTGAGCAATTGCCAGTGGTCGGAGACGTTAGGGGGTTTGGATTTTCTCGTGATGATAGTGGAGGCTATGGTGGTGATGGGAAAATTGGTCGGAGGTGAGCACTGTCACTGTGGTGACGGCGGCGCAGGGTATAAGATTTTAAACCTAGTTTTGGAGGGTCGAAAATTTTCAATTCGTTCGTGCTCTTCGTTCGATCGAGTGTAGTGAGCTTCGGGGTGATGGAAGCTGGGTTGATGACGAAGGCGTGGCCGGTGGTGGAGGGTTTCTGGTGGTCGGTGGAGGGAGAAATTGCCGTTGACAGGTTTGCGATATTGGGAGTGTGCGTGTTTCCAGGTTTCGACCTGATGCTAGTGTTCACTTCCAGGTTTTGTTTATTTGCTCAATTTCGATTTCACGATCGAACCAATTCTCTGGCGATCGAGATCAATGGAGGAGGCCTAAGACGACTTGCTGGAGGTCTCGCCGATGAACGGAGCGCCGCCGCGTCCATGTGCACGTGCACGAGTTTGGGTTGCCTGAGTGTTGTGTTGAAGAACCAGGTTGCTGAAGTAAAAGTGTTACAGGCTTTTGCTAAAACACTGTTTTCTTGTTTAAAGAATTTTAAACAAATTTGAATTTGTAAATCAAGGGTTTTAAAGCTGAAGTTAAATGAAAATGTAAATAAGATTTAAGTTTTTTTTTGATTGGAACTTAGTTTGTAAATAAACAAAATTTAGATTAGTTTTAAGCAATCAGGTGGGTTTAAAAAAAGGATTTGAATTTAAAACGTATTCCAAGTTGAAAAGGAAGAAATTAAACAAAGTTAAATCAAATCTTGAAAAAACCTGGACTTAAATTTAAAGTTGAAATTAAGATTTTGGGAATGAAATAAATTTATAACTTTAAATGTTTACCTAAGTTAAATGTTAAAGTAAACTTTTAAATATGTTGAATTTAAAAAGGAATTTGATTTTAAACTCTTTTAAATTTCTTTATAACACAAGTAATACTTTAACACGTAAATTTAAAAGCAAGTTGAGAATCAACGTTTCAATATATTTGTGAGTGTTAATGAAATCATTAATAAAGAAATTTATTACCTTATAAAGAATGATTTATAAAATAAATAATTTAGATCAATTTATAATTAGAAATAATTAATAATGAATTAATCTAAGAAAATTTCTTAAGAAAGTGATTAAGAAATGTTGTTAGTTAATGAAGATAATTAACTAAGGATATTTTTTTAGTATTCATTAGGGTGATTTAATTTTAATAATAAATTGGATTAACTAATTTAGAAAATCAATTATAAATTGTTTAAAATATAATTACTTAATGAGAATAATTAAGGATTAATCACTTATTGTAATTAATTTAAAATATATTGATTAATTAAGGTTAATTAATTTAGTTTAATTAATCTAGAAAATCATTAGATAAATTGGTAATCGATGATTAATTGTTGTGAGATGATTGCTTAAAGGGTAAATAATTAAAGGTTAATTATTTAAAGAATTGAAGGTTGATTTATTTAATTAATAAATGATTATAGGATAATGAATCAAATGATTTGGAATCAATTATAGTTAAGTAGCCATGGTCTATGACCCATCTGATTTAAATTGATCAGGTAATTATTGAGTTCACTTATGGATGATTGAATCCTATTGATTGCTGAACTGTTTGTTATTTCTGATATGCTATGCTTCGTGCTATAATTTGTTTCAGTATGATCTGAGATGAATGTAATTTATTTATTTATAATGCATTCATAATTTCTATCTGTGAATCTGTGTATATATATAAGCGCTATTAGGATATACCGCTTATCAATATTATGTGATTGCAAATCTGTGATGATTTATGATGTTGCACTATTGTGTTAAACCCCTGGACCACACCATACACACACAAGTATGGATTTCACGAGGAAATCAGTTAAGTCGCAGATTTTTTTGAAATAGTTTTGAATTTGAATTTTTAAATTCAAATGTTTTGGAAATGGAATCAGAAAATGTGAAAAGCTTTTCGAATGGAATTTCAAGTTTATTTTAATTTACTTGATTATGTTTTGGAATTTAAATAATTTGATTTGAATTCAAAATTAGGAATTGAATTCTATATTTTGGAATTTGGGATTAAAAATGTTAAGTTAGTTGAAACTATATTTAAAGTATTGTTTTGGGAATTGGAATCAAACCAAAGATGGTAACTTGTATAAATGAAATTGAGTTTTCCAAAAAAATAAAACCGTTGTTTATAAATGATAAAAAGCTTTGGTTTCAAATCTTATTGAAAGGAATTTCAAGTTAAACTAAAATAGTTTCCAAGTTATAAATAAATATTTGGAAACGAATTTGAAAATAAATATTTGGGAATAATTTGAAAACCATGAGACAAATCTTTGAATTTAAAGATTTGATGAATTAAGCTTTTTGAAATGGAATTGTTTTGAAATCCGAGAGTGAATATTTATGAAAGTAAGTGAACTTTTATGAAATAAATCCTTTGTTTAAAAGATTTGAAATGGGAATCGGTTTAAACCATTTGAAAGGAAGTTTCGAATTATTAAATTGTGACTTGATTGAAATCCCATATCCGTATTGTTTTAAGTATTGCGCTCACTATTCGGTTTAACCGGGAAAGGACCATGGGGTCGTATAACCCATTCCGAATATGTGATACGTCGTTGTGAATTGCATTGAAGATCGGTGTTGAAGACCCGGTATTTGCGAAAGCGATAGGATGACCTATCGATTGTCTCTGCACTGAGTTGCAACGGTATAGAGACTCCCTAAGTGATGGGAAATCCGATCAGGATTGTGAATATCCGGATTGCAAGGACTTCTTTGTAAGTGCCTTCGGTTCTGTTCGAGCCCGGAACAGACTTGTATGGATTGTATGTCTGACATTACAATTTGAGATATAAAGCCGATTTCTTTCAAATATATTTCTGTTGGTGGCGGAGAATTTATTCTTTGCTTAACACCCTTCTTTGAGACGTACGAGCTCAAAGGTTATATAGTTGAAGTTATCAGCGATATATCCCATTTTGGTAGTGTGACATGCTGAGTGATGCTGAAATGATCATTGTGTTGATTATTTGTGATAGGATCATTTATTTGATCGTCTATCTTAGTGATCATTGTGTTGATCATTTATTGACCCAAAGCATGGCTTTTGTATAAAGTATGTTTTTGTGGACGTGACTTCGTCGAGCCTCACATCCCGGAAATGGTCAAAACAGGAAAGATGCGGCAAGGTTATTAGGGGTTGCTGTAGCTCCCCTTAGGGTATGTGCATTTCCTTCTGGAAAGGGGTGGTATCATGGTATGGAGCCCAGATACTTACTCATGTTGAAAACACTCTATTTATTATGGTGTGATGTTGGATATCGAGCGCTCGGTTGAAAAGGTCCTAAAGGACCGGGGAATGGCGTGCTCGTGTCAGTAGTTACCCAGTTAAGGGGTAACCCGGCCTTGTGTTGGCAGAGTTCCGGTTTGGTTCTCGGGGGTGTCTTTCCAGAGGCATTCTCAGTGGCAATGGGAAGTTCCTTGGCCTGATCATTTGTTGGAAATCCAAAGAAACAATACGAAACTTGTACGGTATTAGTTGTAGAACCTGCTATTCACTTATGGTGGTCACCACTGTTTGGATAGTAGCTATAGTAGGCATACGATAATGGTCGTATGTTGGCTAAGATTTATATTCTACTTTCGAAATGATTTTTCCTACACTATGCACTAGTAATAATATCAAATGTTATTTTAAATGCGTATCAAGCATCTTTGACTATCATAAGGAGAAATCTCCTCCGATTCTGCGTTTGCATGTGTGTGTGTGCGGGAGGCCTTATGGTAGTCTCATTTTCAAAAGCATTGCGAATTGACTTTGAAAATCTTTTGTTGAATGTTTTTAAAAGATAAACTGTTTTTGTTGCTCACACCAGTCCCACGACTGATCCGGAGTTTATTGTTTTCTTTCCTAAACTCTGGGTGCTCATTATTTCCTACACGAGCAGTCTAGGGTTGGGTTTTTTTCAGATAGCTAGATTTAACAGATTATCTGGAGTTAGTTCAGTCTTTGGATCGCACCAGTCTTGGTTATCTTGGCGCATCGTTATTGGGAGTTCGAGCTATTGCTGGATTGATTCTTGGAGATGGAGTTGCAGTTCTGGAGTTCTTCCTTGAAGACTATCTTAGAGTTATTTGTTTCGCTGCTAGATGTTATCTATTTTTCTTTTCCGCTGCTATTTTATTGTATCATATCTCTGATGTATATTGATATCTATTGGATCATCTGTTGTATCAGATATTGTATCAAAGCTATATATCAATGTATTATTCTTTTTATTCCGCTGTGTTATTTACTTAATGTTGTTATAAGCTCCGGCGAATCGGATTTGAACAATCGAATCTATGGCATTCGAGTACGATTTGAAGTATGGATGTCGATTTTCGAGCGGGCAAAATCCGTCTCGTTACATATATGGTAAATTTATTTACAGAATCTCTTTCGTTCGAGTTGAATCTCTTCCTTTTTGACTCGATTTCCTTTGAATTTTGGAATGTCCCTTGGTTTCGAAATTCATCCTTGTCTCTTTCTATTTATATTCGTTTGATTCTGGAGTATCCCATAACTCCACTGAATGTTTTGTAAAGGGGGTGAAACTCCTTTACAATTGGCGTTGATTCACCGAAGATTTCTGTATCCTCGGTTTACGATGCTGCTATATCTTGATATGGCGAATTCTATGTAACGACCCACCATTTTGGATGGTTTAAATCAATAATAAACCACACATGTCAGAATCAAACCATTCAAAATGGAGGATTGTTAATGGGGTAAATAAGGGAAAAAAAACAAAATACAGAATCTCGCAGCGTAACGACAAAATATAATAATCAAATAAACAGTTCACGAAGCTGTTTTACAAATAACATTTGATTACACTTTTACAAATTCAAATCAGAGTTATACATATATCATAAATAAACAATAATGCAGCGGAACACAGAATGTAGTGGAATAATAAATAGCAGTAATATACCGAATCTTCGTCTTCGTCCACCAGAAATAGTCTTCAATGCTGAAAAACTCAGGCTGACCCGAGCATAAAGGAAGATAATACACTCGAGTTAGAACTAAAATTCTTGTGCAAATTAAATCAAAAGTATATGAAATAAGGAATGCAGATAACTACATTTTTTGAAGGTTCAAATTTCTGGAAATGTTATTATTTCCATATTCAAAATAAAATGGATTTCACAATAGATCCATTCTAGTAAATTTCAAATTTACAGAACAATTCCCAGTTAAATTTCATAGTTTTAGAGATTTGATTTATAAAAATGTTCCAAAGTTTCAATATTCACCTTTTTGGAAACTTCCCAATGTTTCAAAATTTAATTTTGAAAACTTTCAAGTAAGGTAACGACAGTTTACTTCCCAAAATCATTTTTATGGTTTAAATAGTAAATCTAAACATACTATTTTTCCTCTGATGTAAATAATTGAAATTCATGGGTTTTACATCCTTATTCAGTGTGCAAATAATCAATATGAAATTTTAAATAATTACAATAAACTATAGGGTGATAACAAGGGTATATCAAATAAATGAACAAATATACGTTCAAGCACTATCCATTCAACATTCAAATCAATCAATTCAACAAATCAACCAATTCAATAACATGTCACAGTAATTATTAGTCATCACATATTGGAATTTAGCTATTCAAATTAAATATTTATAAATATTCCAAACCAACAGTCAAAAATTTATCACTATATGACCTGGTTTCACTTGCAACAAAATTTTATTATTTCGTGAGTGAGTTTAAACACTCACCTTTTGGATTTCCCCTGTCTAGTCGGATTTGAATCCGCTACTACTTCCTCCTTTTGATTTATTTCCTTGCTATCTTAATCTTTTTTTGGAATGTTTTGGAAGAGACAGAGAAGTTTGTATAGATCTAGATATGAAGAAAAGGATTTGGAAAAAGAAGAATGCTTGGAAAAGAAGAAGAAAATTTAAAGAGATGAAGACTTGAAGAAGAAAAGGAAGCTTTGAAAAAGAAGAAGAAGATTTGAAGAAGAATAAAAAAACATAAAAATGAAGCAAAAAAAAGAGAAGAAGGAGATTTAAAAAAAAAGAAAAGGGAATGAGGAAGGTGAAGAGTGAAAATAAATGAGATGAAAATTTTATTTGGAAAAATGAAGCTACAGAAGATGAGATTAGAAATGAGGCTACAGGAATGAATATGGAAAAATAATGAAAAGCTAATAAGGTATATATAAACAAACTAGGAATTGAAATAAAGTAAAAATATGAATAGCCCTAAAATGTAGTATTGAAAGATGTAAACTAAAAGAATAAATATATCAATAAAGATAAAAATAAATCTTCCGTTTTAAAGATGAAGCTTCAAGAATTGCGAATGAAAGGAAGCTACAAGAACTAATGATGCATAAGCAAAATAAACTTTTGAAACGGAAAATAGTAAATGCTAATTAGAGGGCATCCATATTAATTTGGATGTTCGCATTAAAAACGAAAAAACTGAAAAGGATAAAACTTCAGGTAAAGCATTTAAAAAGAGCAAACGAATAAAGGAGAAACAAAAGAAAAGAATGTGGAAATTATTAATTATAAATAAATCAAATGAAGCAACCATTAATTTATAAGAAATGAATGAGTAGTTTAATTATTAGACTACTTGAAAATGAAAAGAGAGAGATTGCAAGGTGATAATAAATGTAAAGTAAATTAAGGGACCACCTATTTCCTATAAACAAACCTTTTGGGTCCACATTCCAAAACTTGCTGCAATTAATTTTTATCAATAAACCCAAATATACATATATTTACATTATTAAATTCCATATTAAAACATTCGTTTTATGCTAATATATGTGCACACTACATTAACTCAATCAATCAATTAACAATCAACCAATCAATTAATCAAACATTCAATATATATTTATTTACGTTACTCAAACAAATTTTATTGAGTAATGAATATATATCAACCTATGCATTATAAAAATGATTTACTTTACTTTTTAATTACTGTAATGGTCGCATTAATGCAACCCGTTTACAAATTTAACCATATATAAAATGGAAAAATGAATATAAACTTATGTAATCAATGTACAACTGTAAAAAAAAGCAATTTCTAACTGATTCCATGATATTTACACAACCATGAACCCTATGATATATTTAAAAGTTTGAATATTAATGTGCGTGTGTGTATATGTTATTCTAAACTTCAATTTTTTTATCCAAAATCATTCTTGCTCAAGATGAAAGTTTTATTTTTATACGTCTCAAAACATGCAATAATTAATAAGAAAAGAAATGAAGGGACTATGTACATCGCACAACCTTTTTGAAGTTCAATTTGTGAAACGTAACCAAATTGACTTCATTAACTCAAATAATATTCAAATTTGTATGCATTTAATTTTTTTATCTATGCATAATAAAATTACTTACCATAAAAATGAAAACGTTTAATTTGGTTTTCCCAAAATGATGTTTTATTTCCATTAAAACATCCTTTCTGTTTAACACAAAAGATGCGTTTCTTTTATTAAATCTATTAATTGCAGTAAACGTTCTTCCCTTCTCATTGAAATATTTCAATTATATTAATTACAGTTACTTATAAAGTTAAATTTCAAAACAGACAACTAAAATGGATGAAAAATAGAATAATTGTTTCCTTTAGTCATTTAAGCACATTTATAAATTTGTTGCTTATACAGTAGAGAAATAAATAACTTACTTAAATAAATTATTTTTCCACTCTTGTAATTCATCTATATGCTAAAACACAGTTCAAATGTACTTATATTTCTTCCTTTAAATCAATCGTTCTTTTCTTTATTTTAATGAAATTAAAACTACATTCACAAATGAAAGATCCATTTTATTTGATAATAAATGTTCTTTTCATTAAACCAACTTATATTTAAAGATTATCCCATTAAAGATTCACAGAAATAATACTTCGTACAACCACATCATTTCTTTATCAATTAATTTCATATTATCTTTATATTTGTACCAAATTTAAGTGCTTACAATTGGAACGTAATATTTCTCAATGAAATTGTCATTATATTTTTAACATAAAACATATGTTGCACATATCATTAATTAATTACCATTTACTTCTGTTTCTTATTAATGGCAAAATATAATTACTATTACTTACAATGATTAAATCTCAAAACATACCCTAATACAGGGAAGATAATTAATCCAATTGTTTCCTTTGAAATCCAATTTTCTATGTTAAACCCAATATCTATATACTAATTTAATTCCATCATTTAATTACAAATGTAATAAAACATGTTCATTATATATTTAAATTTCAAACAAATCCTTTTATTTTGATTTACATTCTTATTATTAAATTAACTATTCCCTTATGCAATTGATTGACATAAGTTTTACACTCACCACTCAACAGTTAACGTTTCTTCTTATATCAATTGCAATATTTTAATTACGTTAATTCTCTATTAATTACCAAATAAATTTCTAACCGATTTAATAATAAGAAAATAAATGAAACAATGGTTATACATTAATAATCTATATCTATTAACTTATTCTTTACAAACAAAGGTTAATAAATTTGTGTACAAAATAATTGATTCATACTCCATTTTAAAACCAATTGCAATTAATAACATAAGATTACATCAATTTATACATCATTTATTCTATTCCTTGTTAACCTTTGTTATTTAAATTGATTAAAGTTACGCTAACTTAGTATAGTAGTCAATTACGTTCAATCAATATTAGCCAATTATATGTTTTATCTCATTAAATTATTTGTTTTAAGATTTATCTTAATGTCAAAATTTCAAATCTAATAAGATTCAATTTAATAAATCATAAATTTTAATTTCTGACAATATTAAAGCCCAAAAACTTATTAAATTTAATATTTTTAATTATCAAAATATGGGTTGTTACAGTCTCCCCCACTCAAAACTTTTTCGTCCTCGAAAAGGAACAAGAAGGAATCGAGGAGCTTGAAATATTTTATTCAAAATGATCAATTTATAAATAATTTAACTTACATATTTAAATTTAATATAAATTTGAAAATAACTCCATTCGGTTATTGAATAAAAATTTAATTTTTTTTTGTATTTGCCCTTGAAGAGAAAAGAAATATTTCAACATATCTAAAAATTTAGTTAAAACATTTAACCTCATTCACTTAGTAAAAATATAAGATATATTTAAAACATCCTCAAAGCATTATGCAAAGATTTTTCAAAAGTCTAAAACAATGTTAGAAATTTATATCAAACATTATAATAAGCTTTAAAATAGGGTTCCTTAAATCCAAAAAATTTATTAGACTCATTATTTTTAAAATAAGTATAAACTCGATATTATTAAATTGAAACTAATAATATACTCAAATCTTACATTAAATTTCTAAATCAAAGTATAAAATACCATAACTTCATAATTAATTTAAACACTTGTTTCTAAATGAATATTCTAATACAAAATTTAAATAGTAAATAAACCTATAAACTTTTCTATTAGTATTTGGAAATCAAGTAAATATTTCAAACTATACTTCCAACATAGGGATTCAAATTTATTTGTCAAGTATATTGCTATAAATAAACTTCGCAAATTAATTTTTTTCCCATTTATATAATATCTTTAAATTCTACATTCAAAGAAACTTATATAAATTTTACTTGCAATATTCATTTGAAAGCTTCATTTGCAATTCAATTATCTTTAGTACTTTAAAAATTTTCAAAACCCATTTGTAAAATTTCCTGCTTCCTTTATAAGTAACATTTATATGTTTAAATGACACCTTTATAAACATATGAAAACTATTTGGAAACAGTTATTCACATCATTAGTTATATTTACAAGGAAGTTATTTGAAAGCATTAAATCCATAATTCATAAATTTATTAATTTACCTCACGACACTTTACAAACATTATTAATAAATCAATAATTATTTGCTTTAAATACTTTTATTTAATTAATAACTTCCAAAATATTTATAATTTTCTATTAAACCATGTAGTATATAAATAAAAAATATTTTAAAGATTATATTCAAAATGGAAAGGAAGGTAGATTCTGGAAACAGAATAAAGGTGAACAACTAAAGCTGAGCAGATAAGGCAGATTCAAAAGAATAGTATCGGGCACGAATCGTTATATCAAATCATAAAATTTTAAATTTCAAATATTAATTCAAATTTTCTTTGTTGGGAAAAATACTTTTATAATAAATACCTTTATAATAATACTTTTATAATAAAATACTATCATACCGAAATAAATTTTCCTTTCGAAAATACTTTTATAACTCGATGTTTCAACAAGTTTATCCTCGTTCTTGCAGACTCTGGCCATGCGTTGATCAGGCGCAAAGCTAGAATTCTTCAAGTACTTAGTAGACTTGTTTCAACACCCAGTGAAAATACTTGAAAAACCTTTAAAACAAATATGGAAAGTACAATCCAAACAGAACAACCAAACCAAAACCTTTGTCCGACCATGGTTCGCAGATACACAATGGTTACGCCTGGATCCCCCAGGAAACAATCCGTATCCGTAAGCTTTCTCAGCCCTGCGAGTTAGGCCATGATGACTAGTAGAGTCCAGGATACATAATGGTTACGCCTGGGTCCCTCAGGAAACAATCCGTACCCCTAGGCTGTCTCAGCCAGGCAGTTTCACTACTACTCGCAACCTACACAGATTGCAGGATACACAATGGTTACGCCTGGATCCCCCTGGAAACAATCCGTACCCCTAGGCCAGACTCAGCCAAGCAATTGCACTATGCAGTCGCGAGAGAAAAAAAACCATGGGTTACGCCACGGTGGGAACACTCGAGTATTACATTCGGAAAACCAAAAACAGAGAGAATAATATCGATAGAATGAATCCACGATGTGGCCACAAAGCGGATATCAAGCAGAAGGCACTTTCCATATCTTTACTTCGAAAATATATATTATACAGTACCTTTTCAAATCACTTTCAAATATCATACTTATATAAAGTCCACTATATATAGGATTCCATTTTCAAATCGAATACTTTCCAAATCAATAATCTCGAATATATCAAAACATTCTTATATAAATTATGTTATATATAAAATTTATCTCTTCAGATCGAATACCTTCCAAAATCAACTGTTTCAAAATCACTTGTACTTATACAAAGTCCATCTTGTACAAGAATAAAAATTTCCAAAATAAATTTCGCTATATGAAAAGCCATATAGAATTGAACATCTTTGGTTTATAAAAGGTTTTGAATTTAGAATAGTTATGTATTTTTTGTATATAAAACGGTTGTGTAAAATAGTTTGTAAAATAGTTTTGCACATAAAATAGTTTTGTGAAATAGTTTATAAAATAGTTTGGTAAATAAAATAGAATAAGATAGTTTGTATAAGAAAAATAAAAGAAATAGTTTTGTAAAAATGGTTTTAAATCAATAGTAGTTTTGCATAGAAGAAAATTCCAATTTAAATTATGAAGATATCCAACCCTACAACTTTCAATTTCATTGCTAAAGCAAATCAATAATATTAGAACATAAGATGTACGTATGTCATCATTTCGCAAATTCACATTCGATCGCTCGCTCGATCACACAAGTTAGCTTTCGAACTAGTATTGTCCATTCAACTTCCCTAATGTGGACTTCGATATGGTTTCTTGACTAGAAACCATCATTCTCCTTGCATAGCCATATACTATGATAGAGAATTCTATAATCAAACTAAAAATCCATATCAAATATTCGCCATCAAGAATCGAATTAAAAATCTCAACACGAAGTGATGTAATTCACATAGAACTTGTGTACTCAAATCCGGATTAAATTAATTTTGCGAATAAAATAATATACATACAACTTATGTAATTATTCTAGTTTGTTTCATCACAATTTCATTTCAATTAAATTCATTTTTAATCTCATCGATTAATACAAATATCACTTCATATATTAGTATTTGTTTCACAGAATTTCTCCATTTAATATAAACATTAACATATCCATTCTCATAATATTGCTTATATTTCTCTTTAATTTAAATTACATTCATTTCACATGTAATATTTCTCATTTAAACTAATTTATTAGCAAATCATTTCATAAGGAATTTCTTTACGACCAATTTATAAAACTTAATTCCTTTTTATAAGATATTGTTTGAGTTTAAAGTTATCACAACTTTATTTATAACCATTTATTGCAACATCTATTTATTTCATAATAATTTACAAGTCATGGCTTTATTTGAAATCATTTCACTTTTAATTCATATTGCTTATTCCATTTAGTTTCACCTTTACCTTTAAATTTATTTATGACATGTTTCGTAAATGTTAATTAAGTTTATAAACATATTTTTCCAATTTAATCGTATTTACAACATTTCCTTAATCACAATTTCAATTTAAAGATCCAAAGGCTTAAAGTACACACTTGTATATTATTACATTTCATGCCAAGAATGTATACCCTAATTCCATTCATTTACTAAACATAGATATAACAAATTAAACCTTATTTTACTTGCTTTCAAATTAAGGTTATCAATTCAACTATATAATTCAACCTAATTATCAAGTTTCACTCATATATTAATACAAAAGGGTGTCGATTATCCAAAATATCCAAATATTCCATTTTTTCCAATAGGTGAAACTACATGTCAACAAACAACAAAATTCACATCAACATTTCAATTTCATAAACAAATATCCTAATTATTCATTTTATTCTCTTTAATACACCATTATTAAACTTGTGTTTAGTCCATTAATTCAATCAACAATAATTCACCAATGTTTGTAATTTGATTAAATACAACAAGTCAACAAAATGATAATAATTAAATATTACCATTTCATAAAGCAAACACATTACAAATAACTATACTAGTCTTAAAAATTTATTCCTTTATATATATCATATAATATTAGGAAAAATAATTTCATTTCAAAATTTATATAAAACATGTTTATAACACTAACAAATACGCGCTCTCGTACATACACTCAAAAAACTCATTCTAGGGTATTGCTACCATATCTCTAATGAGTTAACCCCAAACAGGCTAAGGTATGTCTAAACCTAAGCTCTGATACCAACTGTAACGACCCACCCTTTTAGATGGTTCAAATCAACAATAAACCACACATGTCAGAATCAAACCATTCAAAAGGGAGGATTGTTAATGGGGTAATAAGAAAAAAAAACAAAATACAGAATCTCGCAGCGTAACGACAAAATATAATAATCAAATAAACAGTTCATGAAGCTGTTTTACAAATAACATTTGATTACACTTTTACAAATTCAAATCAGAGTTATACATGTATCATAAATAACCAATAATGCAGCGGAACACAGAATGTAGTGGAATAATAAATAGCAATAATATACTGAATCTTCGTCTTCGTCCACCAGAAATAGTCTTCAATGTTGAAAAACTCAGGCTGACCCGAGCATAAAGGAAGATAATACACCGGAGTCAGAACTAAAATTCTTATGCAAATTAAATCAAAAATATATGAAATAAGGAATGCAGATAACTACATTTTTTGAAGGTTCAAATTTCTGGAAATGTTATTATTTCCATATTCAAAATAAAATGGATTTCACAATAGATCCATTCTAGTAAATTTCAAATTTACAGAACAATTCCCAGTTAAATTTCATAGTTTTAGAGATTTGATTTATAAAAATGTTCCAAAGTTTCAATATTCACCTTTTTGGAAACTTCCCAATGTTTCAAAATTTAATTTTGAAAACTTTCAAGTAAGGTAACGACAGTTTATTTCCCAAAATCATTTTCATGGTTTAAATAGTAAATCTAAACATACTATTTTTCCTCTGATGTAAATACTTAAATTCATGGGTTTTACATCCTTATTCAGTGTGCAAATAATCAATATGAAAATTTAAATAATTACAACAAATTATAGGGTGATAACAAGGATATATCAAATAAATGAACAAATATACATTCAAGCACAATCCATTCAACATTCAAATCAATCAATCCAACAAATCAACCAATTCAATAACATGTCACAGTAATTATTAGTCATCACAAATTGGAATTTAGCTATTCAAATTAAATATTTATAAATATTCCAAACCAACAATCAAAAATTTATCACTATATGACCTGGTTTAACTTGCAACAAAATTTTAGTATTTCGTCAGTGAGTTTAAACACTCACCTTTTGGATTTCCCTTGTCTAGTCGGATTTGAATCCGCTACTACTTCCTCCTTTTGATTTATTTCCTTGCTATCTTAATCTTTTTTTGGAATGTTTTGGAAGAGACAGAGAAGTTTGCATAGATCTGGATATGAAGAAAAGGATTTGGAAAAAAAATAATGCTTGGAAAAGAAGAAGAAAATTTAAAGAGATGAAGAATTGAAAAAGAAAAGGAAGCTTTGAAGAAAAAGAAGAAGATTTGAAGAAGAATAAAAAAAACATAAAAATGAAGCAAAAAAAAGAGAAGAAGGAGATTTAAAAAAAGAAAAGGGAATAAGGAAGGTGAAGAGTGAAAAGAAATGAGATGAAAATTTTATTTGGAAAAATGAAGCTACAGAAGATGAGATTAGAAATGAGGCTACAGGAATGAAGATGGAAAAAAATGAAAAGCTAATAAGGTATATATAAACAAACTAGGAATTGAAATAAAGTAAAAATATGAATAGCCCTAAAATGTAGTGTAGAAAGATGTAAACTAAAGGAGTAAATATATCAATAAAGATAAAAATAAATCTTCCGTTTTAAATATGAAGCTTCAAGAATTGCGAATGAAAGGAAGCTACAAGAACTAATGATGCATATGCAAAATAAACTTTTGAAACGGAAAATAGTAAATGCTAATTGGAGGGCATCCATATTAATTTGGATGTTCGCATTAAATACGAAAAAACAGAAAAGGAAAAAACTTCAGGTAAAGCATTTAAAAAGAGCAAACGAATAAAGGAGAAACAAATGAAAAGAATGTGGAAATTATTAATTATAAATAAATCAAATGAAGCAACCATTAATTTATAAGAAATGAATGAGTAGTTTAATTATTTGACTACTTGAAAACGAAAAGAGAGAGATTGCAAGGTGATAATAAATGTAAAGTAAATGAAGGGACCACCTATTTTCTATAAACAAACCTTTTGGGTCCACATTCCAAAACTTGCTCCAATTAATTTATATCAATAAACCCAAATATACATATATTTACATTATTAAATTCCATATTAAAACATTCGTTTTATGCTAATATATGTGCACACTACATTAACTCAATCAATCAATTAACAATCAACCAATCAATTAATCAAACATTCAATATATATTTATTTACGTTACTCAAACAAATTTTATTGAGTAATGAATATATATCAACCTATGCATTATAAAAATGATTTACTTTTCTTTTTAATTACTGTAATGGTCGCATTAATGCAACCCGTTTACAAATTTAACCATATATAAAATGGAAAAATGAATATAAACTTATGTAATCAATGTACAACTGTAAAAAAAAAGCAATTTCTAACCGATTCCACGATATTTACACTACCATGAACCCTCTGATATATTTAAAAGTTTGAATATTAATGTGCGTGTGTGTGTGTATGTTATTCTAAAATTCAATTTTTTTATCCAAAATCATTCTTGTTCAAAATGAAAGTTTTATTTTTATACGTCTCAAAACATGCAACAATTAATAACAAAAGAAATGAAGGGACCATGTACATCGCACAACCTTTTTGAAGTTCAATTTGTGAAACGTAACCAAATTGACTTCATTAACTCAAATAATATTCAAATTTATACGCATTTAATTTTTTTATCTATGCATAATAAAATTACTTACCATAAAAATGAAAACGTTTAATTTGGTTTTCCCAAAATGATCTTTTATTTCCATTAAAACATCCTTTCTGTTTAACACAAAAGATGCATTTCTTTTATTAAATCTATTAATTGCAGTCAACGTTCTTCCCTTATCATTGAAATATTTCAATTATATTAATTACAGTTACTTATAAGGTTAAATTTCAAAACAGACAAATAAAATGGATGAAAAATAGAATAATTGTTTCCTTTATTCATTTAAGCACATTTATAAATTTGTTGCTTATACAGTAAAGAAATAAATAACTTACTTAAATAAATTATTTTTCCACTCTTGTAATCCATCTATATGCTAAAACACAGTTCAAATATACTTATATTTCTTCCTTTAAATTAATCGTTCTATTCTTTATTTTAATGAAATTAAAACTACATTCACAAATGAAAGATCAATTTTATTTGATAATAAATGTTCTTTTCATTAAACCAACTTATATTTAAAGATTATCCCATTAAAGATTCACAGAAATAATACTTCGTGCAACCACATCATTTCTTTATCAATTAATTTCATATTATCATTATATTTGTACCAAATTTAAGTGCTTACAATTTGAACGTAATATTTCTCAATGAAATTCTCATTATATTTTTAACATAAAACATATGTTGCACATATCATTAATTAATTACCATTTACTTCTATCTCTTATTAATGGCAAGATATAATTACTATTACTTACAATGATTAAATCTCAAAACATACCCTAATACAAGGAAGATAATTAATCCAATTGTTTCCTTTGAAATCCAATTTTCTATGTTAAACCCAATATCTATATACTAATTTAATTCCATCATTTAATTACAAATGTAATAAAACATGTTCATTATATATTTAAATTTCAAACAAATCCTTTTATTTTGATTTACATTCTTATTATTAGGTTAACTATACCCTTATGCAATTGATTGACATAAGTTTTACACTCACCACTCAACAGTTAACGTTTCTTCTTATATCAATTGTAATATTTTAATTACGTTAATTCTCGATTAATTACCAAATAAATTTCCAACCGATTTAATAATAAGAAAATAAATGAAACAATGGTTATACGTTAATAATCTATATCTATTAACTTGTTCTTTACAAACAAAGGTTAATAAATTTACGTACAAAATAATTGATTTCATACTCCATGTTAAAACCAATTGCAATTAATAACATAAGATTACATCAATTTATACATCATTTATTTTATTCCTTATTAACCTTTGTTATTTAAATTGATTGAAATTACGTTAACATAGTATAGTACTCAATTACATTCAATCAATATTAGCAAATTATATGTTTTATCTCATTAAATTATTTGTTTTAAGATTTATCTTAATGTCAAAATTTCAAATCTAATAAGATTCAATTTAATAAATCATAAATTTTAATTTCTGACAATATTAAAGCCCAAAACCTTATTAAATTTAATATTTTTAATTATCAAAATATGGGTTGTTATATTCTATCTCTGGCGATCGAATCTCGATTTGATTTGGAATTCTACATCGATTATATTCCTGAAGTCACGGTCCGATTAAGGTCGCCGCGATTAATAGAAGTATATCCATCTTCTATTTTGTAATTTAATTATCTCATCCTCGATCGAGTCTATCTTTGAATCAGGATTCTATTGATTGGAGTTCCTCTAATTTAAAATCTCTATCGTTGCTTTGAAATCCATTGTTGAATCATCCGTTGAAAATCGGGTTATGTTTGAAATTATTTTATATATCGAAATTATTATTTGGATAACTATGATTTTATTCTATATATAAAAGTGAAATGTTATTCTATATATAAAAGTTTTGAAAGGATTTGAAATTTTGGAAATTTATAAGAAATTGATTTATATAAAAATGATTTGTAACTGAGGGGTAAAATTTGAAATTCGAGAATTGAATTCCGGTATTTCGAAATTGGTTTTAAGATTTTGGAAAATATATAAAAATAATACGATTTAAAAGTATTTTCCTAATAAGAAATGTTTCAAATGAGTTCAAATGAATTCCAATAATTTTGAAGAAATTTCAAAGAAGTTTTCAAGAAAATAGAAGTCCAGAACTCACTTATGTCGCTGGAAAATAATTTCGGTGATGAGTACACGCATCATCGACATTGATTTTCAAGTTACAAAGTGGGGGAGAGGCCATTTTAATAGCTTTGCTATGCGAGTGATTATGTAAAACCGTTTTTGATTTCAAATTTCGATGTCGAAAGATACATGTATATTTGAAACAATTTAAAGTGAGACCGGTATTCAGTCCTCGAGTTTCGGATTTGATTTGGTATAATCCTATCTATTGAAATTGATTTATTGATTTATTATTGATTTTCAACTCTTGAATTGGAAATTTGATTTCCCTAAATATTTTGAATGTTCTAACACTTCCAAATCGAGGTTAAATTTTCAAAGCTAAGAAATTTTGAAGAGGATAAAATATTTGATAAAGCATATAAGTTTAGTTTTGTATATTTAAGTTTGAAACCTTTTGTTAAGTAAATGAATGTGACTATTTTGAATTATACTAATATGGAATTTAGTTTTAAATTGTTTTGAATTATTTTTTTAAGTTTTAAATAATGGTTTTCAGAAAGGTAAATTGGATATTTCATATAGAAATAAATAGTTAAAGGTTTTAAAGGGATAATTATAAACGTAGAAACCATTTCGAGTATAATTGATTTTGAGAACAATATTTGGTTTTGAAATTAGATTGGAATTAAAACCAGCACTTATATGGTGATTTTGGAAATGAATTTGTTTGACCTAGATTTTGTTGATTTGGAAATTTGGATTATTTTCTAAACCTATTGTTTAAGAAACTTTGAAACTGAATATATTAAATTTGGAAGAAAATTTGGTGAAATAACATATGATCTTGAAACTGAAATGTTATTGAAATGAGAACTTTTTTAAGAACCTTGATTTACTAAATACTTGATTCGGGAGTGGTCGAACTTATATAAAATGAATTTGTATAAGTATGAAGTTGATTTGAAATCTATTGATTTGAAAGATACTCAATTTGGAAAGAGAATTTTTTTATAATCAAAGTCTATATAAGTATGATTTGTATATTATTGATTTGGAAAGTATTCGATTTGGAAAAGGAATCCTATATATAATGGACTATATATAAGTATGATATTTGAAAATATTTGGAAAGGTACTATATGATATATATTTTTTCGAAGTAAAGATATGGAAAGTGCCTTCTGCTTGATATCCGCTCTATGGCCACATTGTGGATTCATTCTATCGATATTATTCGCTTTGATTTTTGGTTTTCCGGATGTGATACTCGAGTGTTCCCACCGTGGCGTAACCCATGGTTTTTTTCTCTCGCGACTGCATAGCGCAACTATCTAGCTGAGTCTGGCCTAGGGGTAAGGATTGTTTCCTGGGGGATCCAGGCGTAACCATTGTGTATCCTGCAATCTGTGTAGGTCGCATTAGTAACGAAACTGCCTGGATGGGACGGCCTAGGGGTACGGATTATTTCCTGGGGGACCCAGGCATAACCATTGTGTATCTTGCACCCTACTAGTCATCATGGCATAACTCGCAGGGCTGAGAAAGCTTATGGATACGGATTGTTTCCTGGGGAATCCAGGCGTAACCATTGTGTATCTGCGAACCATGATTGGACAAAGGTTTTGGTTTGATTGTTTTTTTTGGATTGTACTTTCCATATCTGTTTTTTAAGGTTTTTCAAGTATTTTCACTGGGTGTTGAAACAAGTCTACTAAGTACTCGAAGAATCCTCGTTTTGCGCCTGATCAACGCATGGCCAGAGTCTGCAAGAACGAGGATAAACTTGTTGAAACATCGAGTTATAAAAGTATTTTTGAAAGGAAAAATTCGTTTCGATATAAAAGTATTTTATTATAAAGGTATTTCCAATAAAGAAATTTTGTATTGATATTTGAGATTAAAATTTTATGGTTTGATTTAATTATTCAAGCCCGATAGTATCCCTTTGAACCTACCTTATCTGCTCAGCTTTATTTATTCACCTATATTCTGTTTTTCCGAATCTACCCTCCTTTCCTTTTTGAATATAATCTTTATAATATTGTTTATTTATATACTACATGGTTTAATAGTAAATCATTAGTGTCATTAATATTGCAGAAGCTATTAGTTTAATATAACATATTTAAGAAATGAGTATTCATTTATCTATAATGTTGAAAGTGTCTTAAGATAAATTAGTAAGTTATAAACTATGGATTTAATGTTGTCAAATAACTTCCTTGAAAATATAATCAAGGATGTGAATAACTGTTTCCAAATAGTTTTCATATATATTTAAAAAGGTGCTAGTTAAAACTTAAATGGTATTTATAAAGGAAGCAAGAAATTTTACAAATGGGTTTGAAATTTTTTTTAAGTATTAAAGAAAATTTAATTTCAAATGAAGTTTTCAAATGAATATTTCAAGTAAAATTTATATGGTCTTAAATTAATTGTTTATCCTTATCTTTCAATCTATTTATCTTTCTGGTTGTCTATTCTCCCACCTCCTTCCTTTTCGGGGACGAAAAGTTTTGAGTAGAGGAGAGTGTAACGACCCGTAAAATTTAGTTAATTTTTAATGGTTTTATTTAGCGTATTTAATTTGATTTTTGAGAAATTTTAAATAATAATATTTTGAAATAAAATCTTACATTTGGATTACATATAGTTAAATGTGGCAAATGATAAAATGTCATCAAAAATTAAGAACGTATATTTTAGGGTGTGATTCTGTTCAATTTAAGTCGGTAATAATTGAAGTTCATAAAATAATTTATTTTGGAAAATTCAGGCAACAACTCATATTCCAATTCGCTCATAAATCAGTTTCCACTTTTACTCACTTGCTCACCTTTTCTTCCATCTATCCGTTTAATAGTTATATATAAGTTATAATACGTTTCCCTGGTTCATCTCCTTTCCTTTCTCATTGACATATTAATTCTGGGAAGTGATTAATTTAAAAAACCCATCTTCCCTTCATTTCTTTAAACTTTCAGCTAAATTTTAGCTTGTGACCGTTGCTGTACATTTCATTAAAGAGGTACGTTACTTTATTAATCTCCGAAATTTAAGGGTGAAAATTTTATTTTTCTAACCTTTCCTTTCCTACGCTCCCTGTTTCCATTTCTTTCATTATGACCGTTCATTATATATATACACTACAGCTGGAAAGTTATAAACGTATAAACTTAGATACGTTTTGTATTTATTAAAAATTTAAAGCTTACCTTTAATTGTGACCTTTTGGTTTCCTTGCTTTCAAATAAATTTGAACCATAGCCACGGTAATAAATTATTATAAATTTTTCAACTTAATCTAAGATGACCGTTGCTACTAGAATCGTTACTTTTCTAATATATTCATTCCTACTTTCACTGACCTTTTATTTCTTCATTTTTTCCACCATCTAAAAAAATAAATGGTTATTCATTTTATTTTATTCAGTAATCAGCGTGACTCTTGCCATTTACACCGCACCATATTTGACAGTTGGTTTCGTTCAACATTCTTATTTTTAAAAATATAACGCAGAGTAACGTTGCCTTCACAATTTAAAAATTGCTTTAAAAGCTCTTGAATAATTGTGTAGCTGTTACTTTGATATTTTTCCAGAATTATGACTTTTCTCATTCCTTCCGTTCAAATTTGAAACGTGCTACCATTTATTTGCTTTGATTATTTTCCTGAATCAACGTGAATATTTTGCCTTAAATCCTCCACTGAATCATAGACACGATTATGCTATTTTTTGGTTACTTTTATTTAGTCGTTTCCATTTACTTCTGTTCGTATTTTCTTCCCTTTCTTTATTTCTTCTTCCCAGATTTCTCTTCTTTCCCTCTCTATTGTTCTTCCTCTTCTATATAAACTTGCCTGGCACTACAAATTTCCGCCTCTCCGTCACCTTTTCCCAAACTCCGCTCCTCCACCGTACCCACTCTTCCCCTTGCGCAATATCCATCGAAGACGCAGCGACCCTCCCCTGTTTCCTCTATTGTTCGCATAACCAGGCATAGGTAAGTTAAGTTTATATTTGCAAGTGTTATTTATATATATATTATATATAGTTTTATATCTAGCTATGATATGGATAATTTTATCAATACACGTCCCCTGTACGTGCTATTGATGCATATTCTAGCATTCAAAGTTGGTACGCATATTTGTTTATATGGAGCATAGTTATGATATATTGATAGTGGTATAAAAATATAAGATGCACACATATAGTGGTTTATATAAAGTTGTTGGATTTGAATACATATATATACCAAACGTGCTTTCCATCTTTTTTGAAAAGTTTGTTTTGTTTCTAGAAGTGTATGCATGTTTAATGTGTGTGAGTTGTGTTGGATCTGCAAACGGAGTCTGCATATTTGGCAAGTAGATTAATATTCATTTTTGTTTTAACATTGAGTCCATATATGTATATTTTACAAACCATATTGTATGATTTATTTTATAATTTTTGTAAATCCGTTATTATATATATATATATATATATAGTTTTATAATAAACAGGTTTATAACTTTTATTGAAGGTCAATTTACATATTATTATTATGGAAGTTGTATAGGATTTTTGAAGTTGTTTATTTTCCTAAGTTCGTATATGACATATATTTATATAAAGTAATTATAATTATAAATATATCTTTATGGCCTTATATATATATATATATATATATATATATATATATATATATATATATATATATACTTTGCATACACTTATGTATGGAGTTAGTTTTATAATATATAAGTTTTCATTTCAGTTGGCATGCAGGTTTGCATAAAAGTTAAGGGTGTATATGTGTTTTAGTGTAAACCAGTTGCTTTCGCAAAAGAAAATAAATAAAAATAAAAATAAAGTTATATTAGTTGCTATTTATATATATTGTATAAAGTTTACATTCTAACTTATATTTTCGGTCTGCACAGGTTACTGTATTATATATATTTACAAAATAAGTTATAATATAAGTTATATAAGTAATTCGTACGTCCGTTGTCTAAAATTTTATATAAGTCTGTGTATAGGCTTTACTGTTTATGCATGGGTAGTTATATATTAGTTTATATATATAGGTAAAGTGTTTAAAATTTATAATTGTATTGTGAAGTGGATTTTGTACCATATGTATATAGTAGTTTATAAATGAGATTTGAACAGTGTAATTTGTTGAAGTTTTATATATTAATCTTATTTTAAAATATAAATCTTAATGATATTATATACATAATCGTATGGGGTGGTATGGGTCTTAGATTTGTAAATAGAAATTTTGATCTATGTGTAAAAATTAAAATGGTTTGGAAAAATTATAAGGATTTTTATTTAACATATATGTTTTATTTCAGATGTTAAAACTATTGGTTTATGTATGAGAAAAAAGGAAATTATATATATGTGTGTGATTCGACTTTAAATTTTTCCTAGGGATGCAATTTTGTTTTTTTTATTAAAATAGCAAAAATTTCTGTATATATCAGACTGATTCTAATTCAATTCATAAATTCTTGATTATCAGCCTCGTTCGTCCAATTCGTGCCAATCCCACTTTGCTTTGAAATTCGTGCTCGGATTTATAATTCAAATTTCAGTGTCCGTATCTGTGTGCATATCCATGTCATCTTCTATATTCTCTATCCTCGAAAGGTGAGCACTCACTCACGGTTAACATTCTTTTATTTGTTAAATTTGATTAAATTGAAATGACAATTGAAATATGATGCTGTAGTTATTTAAATTGTTATATATGCTATTATTTGTAACTGTTCACTTATGGGATATGACACCATATCCTATTGTTTATATTTATTTTTGATGATATATGCCTGTTGTTATTATTATTTTCATATCTGTTATCACTCTACAAGTTCCCTGTTAGTCTAGAAATCACTATGGGTTGAAATGATACATAACCGAACGGATTTTAGAATAGGAGAATTTCGTTATGGGTTGAAATGATAAACCCAAGCGATTTTCATTTGAATTGAATTTGAGATTATGGGTTGAAATGATATCCACCCGTATATATTTAACTTGCGGATTGAAATGATAAATATCCGTATACCTTGTACATAGAATAGAAAATTTTACATCGACGCCGTGGTCTATATGAATGTTTTGAAAATAATTTCTATGGTCTTGAAAAGAAATATATGGTTTTAATGAATATTGATTTAAATTATTATTTATAAAAGTTATTTTATATACAGATTTAATATTAAGATAATTTAATTAAGATTGATTTTATAAATATGAAATATGTTTAAGGATTTGTTAAATTTGTATTTCTGAAATAGATTTGTTGTAACGACCCGCTATTTTGTGTCATTCAAATCGACAATAAAAACATACATATCCGACTTGAATAATTCAAAATACCGAATTGTTAATTTAAAATTTGGAAAAACTTAGAATATACAGTAAATAAATCAATCACAGATCACCGACACAGAGTAATATAATGCAGCGGAATAGATAAACAATAGTAGTTCATGAAGCTACTATATACATCAGAGTTAGAAATAAAATACAACTGAATATCTTAGACGAAGTGAAGTCTCCAGTACGCGCAGATGACTTCTCTAAACCTATCAACAGGATGGCTGGAAGGATAGATAGCTGGATCTTCAAGCAAAGCTCCAACTTCGAAGGTGAGTCTCAAATGCTGTATCACTCGGTCTGACTCGAGCGTAAAGCAAAACACAAAAACACTCATGTCAGGATTAACATTCTTATATCAATAAATCCGACTCAAGTGAAATATCAACCGAAATACAAATAACTTAAAGGATGTTTGGGATAACCATCCTCTAAGGGTCCATAGAACTATCTACAAGGTAGAAATATACACTATAACACCATGGTATTTCGGCTTAATTTATACTTCAAAACCAAATATCATTTTCACTTCAAATATCTCTATATTTCCCAAAATAGTATTTATATAAAATAAATAATTTACAAAGTCAAGTAATTTCAATTTCCTCAACTTAACAAATCGTTTAACATCCACCCGACCTTCCCATTTAAATCTATTTCAATCTCAATTTATCAATTTAAATTCAACTCAATTTCTAAAATAACCACTTAAATTTTCGATCTCACATTCGGATTTATAATCCCAAATACCCCTTTATATTTCCATATATTTCAAAACTTTAAGTATTCAACGTTTCATCTAAATTTTTCATTCAATTTAGTTTTCTAAAAAAATCAATTCAAATTTAGTTCAACCTAAATTTTCATTTTAATTCAATTTAGTTGCTATAACGAATTCAACTATATTGATTCCAAACAGATCCGAATCTCAAAATAACCATTTTAATTCCATTATAGTACAAGGCTTAAATATTTAAATGTTCAATATAACAGTTTCATAAAGATCTCGATTTAATCTTATTATTATTTAGTCTTGAAATACTTCCTCATTAGGTTGAACATCATTTAAGTAACCTCATATTACATTTTACTCATTATTTCTTTAATTTTTATTTAAACGTGAAATATTCATTAAATCACTTAAATCAAAAATCCAGTTACAAAATCATACCCTTAAATTTCCCATTCAATAATTTCAAATTGATTTAATTAAATAAATCTTTATTTTAAATACCCTTAAATTTCCCATTCAAATATTTCAGATTGATTTAATTAAATAAATCTTTATTTTAAATACCCTTTTTTAAATAAACCCATATTTATCTCCCAATCTTAGTTAATTGCAGAAATCTATTTGGGATAAAATTTTCATAAATATTTAACATAATTTATGTATTAAATCAAATTTTGACTAAATTAAATATCATTAAATCTATATATGTCATTACCCTTTATATATACAAATTCAAGATTTAACATTTAATAAGACCATATATCTCTTTCCAAAACAATGAATTTAATTTCAAAATATTCATATATGGACCAACGGTGTCTGTATATAATTCTTATCATAGGGTCAAGTGTTACGGATATTTATCATTTCAATCCGTAAACTAAATGTATACGGGTGGATAGCATTTCAACCCGTAATCCCAAATTCAATTAAATGAAAATCGCTTGGGTTTATCATTTCAACCCATAGCGATTTCTATACTAACAGGGAACTTGCAGAGTGATAACAGATATGAAAATAATAATAATAATAGGCATATATCATCAAAATAAATATAAACAAATAGGATATGGTGTCATATCCCATAGTGAATAGTTACAGATAATAGCCTAAATATAACAATTTAAATAACTACAGCAGCATATTTCAATTGTCGTTTCAATTGAAATCAAATTTAATAAATAAAAGAATGTTAATCGTGAGTGATTGCACACCTTTCGAGGCTAGAGAGATGGACAACGAAGCTGATTTGAGTTACGAATCAAAACGAAAGAAAGATCGGCACGAACCCGACGATCAAGGCTGATAAGGAGAAATCGATGAAATCAAATCAAAATTTTGATAGAAGAAACAATGATAGATTCATTTATCATAATTCCATGAAATCGATTTTAAATTTAAAACCAATAAATAAAATAAATCATCATATATATGTAAGATGGAAATAAATGTTTGAATATTATATTAACCCATATTCCAACCCAATATCCAATGCAATCAAAATTTAAATCTTTATAAAAGTAAACTTATATTTATATATATAATATTAAGAAACAATATTCATATAATATCATAAATATTCTTTCAAATGTAAAGACAACGCATGCAGACCCTATAAAATTTTAATGCAGCCTTTAAATCATTACTTAAAACACGTATACTATATAATACTCATACGTTTATTATATTTAAAACAGTATATACATATATTAACCTATAGAAATATATAGATTGATCATTAATAAAATATTAACACAATATATCGATGGAAAATTTTTCAATCAGTTTTGATATGGGTTGAGCTAAATATACGTATATACATTTTGTTAAAAATATTATATATGTATTTATATTTCAAATTAGAAGTTAAAGCCCAAAACGTTATATATCTATCTAAAATTGAAAACCAAGTTCACCCATATATAAAATATTATACATTATTACTTAGCAAGTATGCTAAACTATAAACAAACTTATATAACTTTGAAATAAAATATATATATATATATATATATATATATATATATATATATACACACACACACCATATGCACTCATACTCAGACCTACCATTATTTATATAAAACTAATATATTTTATTATAAGAAACCAGACTCTTGAATATAAACATAGCTTATTTATATAACCGTATCCTATAACTTACCATATCAACTTGTACAACATCTCTTTAAACAAATGCAAATATTATGTACCTATATAAATATTATACATAATAAGTACTTTGCAAAACTTCTACTAACAAAGACAAGACCGATATATATACTCAACTATAAAACTGCCTATCCTATGAATAAATATACTAACATAAACACAATACTATAGTTTATAAAACGTAAACAAATAACAGCAAGTTGCATCACCTATAAATATATAATATAATATGCCTTAACAATATATAATACAATATATTTAAAACGTAGCCACTATACACTAGAAGAAGGAGACGAAGAACGCAGACAGGTTGAGGAAGATTTAGGCCGATGGCGAATTTGTGACCTGGGGGGAAGCAGTTCTCGGTGAAGCGGGTCTCGGTGAGGCTGTCAGGGTGGACCGCTGGATTTGGTTTGCTCGCTTGACTAGGTGGACCATGAGGTGGCCAGGGCTGATGCTTAGGGCGGCAGCAAGGTGACGTGGAGGAAGAATGGGATGGGCTTGGTGGGCTCTATGGTGGTTGACACGATTTGTACGCTTGCTGGTGGTTGTTGGCCGAACTGAGGAGGGGGTGAGGCTGCGGAGGTGTGTGAGTTCCGGGCGGCCCAAGGTGGATCGGGTTACGTGCTCAGGTGAAAAGGTGGAGCAACGGCTGTAGGGGAGAGGGGCGGTCGCAAGGAGGATTCACGGGTCTTGGTGGAGGAAGACCGGAACGAAGTAAAGTGCGGAAGATGTGGAGGCGTTGCATGGAGGAGTGATGGTTTATGAATGAGGAAGAAAGTGAAAAGGTAAAAGCAAAAGGTCCAGATCTAAATATATATGGATAAAGCAATGGATGCAACGTATCCGACATTTATATTTCAAAACTGGCGAAATTAAAGGTAGTCGTCAATGCATTGAGTGACGGGGTCTTTAAGGCACGAAATCAATATATAAGGAATGCGCTGGCTGCAATTTGTTAGGTACGTTATTATATGTACTATTTATTTTTGAAACGTAAGTATAGAAAAGGAAAGACAAAAGGCAGAGCAATACGAGCCAGAAATAAATGGGAAATCAATATAACCAAAATGGTAACGGTCCAATTTCTTGATTTCAGCTGAAAATTATTTAAGAAATAAATTTATAGCTTGGCAAGCACGGCTTAGGTTGAAAAGCAAAGGAAACCAAAAGTCCCAATAAAATTAATAGGAGAGAACGAAGTTAAAAAGGAAAAGAATAATAAAGTGAATCGTTCTAAAATAATAATTACAACGTATACAAATGTATACGTTTGATTTTCGAAACCGCTAAACATAAATTCAGAAATATATTTATACCAATTTATTAGCTTTCTAGGAATTCACGTTGAAG
Organism: Allium cepa; assembly: GCA_030765085.1. Taxonomy (NCBI): domain Eukaryota; kingdom Viridiplantae; phylum Streptophyta; class Magnoliopsida; order Asparagales; family Amaryllidaceae; genus Allium; species Allium cepa. Next base: position 379,489,086 of record CM060931.1, read on the forward strand.
TTTGAAAAGCAAATCAACGCTAATAGTCAACATTTAAAGGTGTCATTACTACGAACAATTTATTGATTACGTTGTGCACCGGATTTCAAAATACAGAAATAAATATACTATTGAGATCAGCATGACGAGACGATCACAATGGTATACAGAGATTAGTGGTATGATCATTCGATCAAAAGTCGATGATCGGTACCAAAAATGCTGCAAATTTGTCAGAAATAAGGTAAATGGAGCAGTAGATGTCCGAATTTGGAAAAACGAAAGATGACGTCTCACTCAAAAGAGGATTTAGAAAAACAATTTATAGAAAAATATCCAGGCTTGAAAATAAATTTATTATCAGCAATTATTCGTTAGCTTGAATTAAATAGAATTTCACAATGAAATATACTTTGATAAAATAAATTGAAAATTTAAAATCTGCTATGTTTAATTGGACGTAATCCAAATATTAAATTTTTATTTCAAATTTATTATCATTAAAATTTCTCAAAAATCCAATTAAATACGTTATAAAACCAAGTAAAAATCATTAAAATTTTATGGGTCGTTACACTCTCCCGCACTCAAAACTTTTCGTCCCCGAAAAGGAAGGAGGTAGGAGAATAAAAACAACCAGAAAGAATATAGATTGAAAGACATGATAAACAATTAATTTCACACTACACAAATTTTATTTGGAATATCTATTTGAAACTTTCATTTGAAATTTAATTTTCTTTAATATTTAATACTTTTCAAACCCCTTTGAAAATGATTATTTACATTATTACTTATATTTACAAAGACTAATGAAAATATTAAATCCAAAATTTATGAAATTTTTAATTTATCTCAAAATACCTTTCAAATATTATCAATAAATTGATAATCATTTTCTTTAAAGATGTTTTATTTAATTAATAACTTCAAAAATATTTAAAATTTCCTATTAAACCATTTAGTATATAAATAAACAATATTTTAAAGATTATATTCATAAAGGAAAGGAAGGTAGATTTAGGAAGCAGAATATAGGTGAATAAATAAAGCTGATCAGATAAGATAGATTCAAAAGAATAGCGTCGGGCACGAATAATTAATTCAAACCATAAGAATTTCAAATTTCAAATATTAATACAAAATTTTCTTGGTGGAAATATTTTTATAATAAAATACCCTTATAATAAAATACTTTTATATCAAAACAATTTTTTTTCCTTTCGAAAATACTTTTATAACTCGATGTTTCAACGAGTTTATCCTCGTTCTTGCAGACTCTGGCCATGCGTTGATCAGGCGCAAAGCTGGAATTCTTCAAGTACTTAGTAGACCCGTTTTAACACCCACTGAAAATACTTGAAAAACACTTCTAAAAACAGATATGGAAAGTACAATCCAAACAAACAACCAAACCAAAACCTTTGTCCGATCATGGTTCGCAGATACACAATGGTTACGCCTGGATCCCCCATAAAACAATCCATATCCGTAAGCCTTCTCAGCCCTGCGAGTTACGCCATGATGACTAGTAGAGTGCAGGATACACAATGGTTACGCCTGGATCCCCCAGGAAACAATATGTACCCCTAGGCAAGACTCAGCCAGGCACTTGCGCTACTATTCGCGACCTACAAAGATTGCAGGATACACAATGGTTACGCCTGGATCCCGCAGGAAACAATCCGTACCCCTAGGCAAGACTCAGCCAGGCAATTGCGCTATGCATTCGCGAGAGAAAGAAAAAAAAAAGAAACCATGGGTTACGCCACGGTGGGAACGCTCGAGTATTACATCTATAAAACCGAAAATCGGAGAGAATAATATCGATAAAATGAATCCACGATGTGGCCACAAAGCGGATATCAAGTAGAAGGCACTTTCCATATCTTTACTTCGAAAATATATATCATATAGTACCTTTTCAAATCACTTTAAAATATCGTACTTATATAAAGTCCATAAATATAGGATTCCATTTTTCCCAAATCGAATACTTTCCAAATCAATAGTGGATCAAATCATACTTATATAGACTTCGATTATATAAAATCTCTTTCCAAATTGAGTACCTTTCAAATCAATAGATTTCAAATCAACTTCATACTTATACAATCCATTTTATGTAAGTTCGACCACTCCCCAAATCAAGTGTTTAATAATATAAGGTTCTCAAATTTCAAATCATTTCAATATCAATTCAGTTTCAAAATCATATATGATTTCACCAAATTTTCTTCCAAATTAAATATCTAAATTTCAAAGTTCCCGAAATAATAGGTTTAGAGAATTATCCCAGTTTCCAAATTAAAATAATTCAAGGCAAACAATTTCATTTCCAAAATCACCATACAAGTACTGGTTTTTAATTTCAATTTAATTTTCAAAACCAAATATTTTATCAAAATCAATTATACTTAAAATGGTTTCCAAATTTTCAATTATCCCTTTAAAACTTTTAAACTATCTATTTCTATTTGAAATATCCAATTTACTTTTCAGAAAACCATTATTCAAAACTATATATTTTTTTCAAAACATTTCAAAACTAAATTTATATTTTTTATCAAACATTCTATACTCTTCGAAATTTCTTAGCTTTGAAAATTTAATCTCGATTTGGAAGTGTTCGAACGTTCAAAATAGTTAGGGAAATCAAATTTTCAATTCAAGAGTTGAAAATCGACAATAAATCAATAAATCAATTATTAAATCCGAAACTCGAGGACTCAACACCGGTCTCATTTTAAATTGTTTCAAATATATACTTATATCTTTCTAAAATATCAAATTATACTTCGTAATTTGAAATCGAAATTTGTTTCACAATATCACTCGCATAGCAAAGCTACTAGAGTGGCCTCCCCCACTTTGAAACTCGAAAATCAATGTCGATAATGCGTGCACTCATCACCGAAATTATTTTCCAGCGACATAAGTGAGTTCTGGATTTCTATTTTCTTGAAAACTTCTTTGAAACTTCTTCAAAATTATTGGAATTCATCTGAACTCATTTGAAACATTTCTTATCCGGAAAATACCTTTATCGTATTATTCTTATATATTTTCCAAAATCTTAAAACCAATTTCAAAATACCGGAATTCAATTTTCCAATTTCAAATTTAACTTTACAGTTATAAATCATTTTTATATAAGTCAATTCCTTATAAATTTTCAAAATTTCAAATCCTTTCAAACTTTTATATATAGGATAACATTTCTTATTTGTTTTATATATAGGTATATTATCCTTATAGAAAACATTTTCTATTTATATATAGAATAAATAGAATCATAGTTATTAAAATAATATTTTTGATATATAAAACAATTTCAAAAATACAAACATACCCAATTTTCAAAGGATGATTCAAGATTGGATTTCAAAACAAAGATAGAGATTTAACTTAGAGGAACTCCAATCAGTAGAATCCTGATTCGAAGATGGACTCGATCGAAGATGAGATAATTAAATTACAAAATAGAAGATGGATATATTTCTATAAATCATGGGCGATCTTAACCGGATCAACCGTGAATTTAGCAATATAATGGATGCAGAATTCTAAGGAAAATCGACATTCGATCGCTATAGATAGAATTAGGAATAACAAGAGATAGTAGCATCAAAACCGAGGGATACATAAATCTCCGGTGAATCAATGCCAATTGTAAAGGAGTTTCATCCCCTTTACAAATCATTCAGTGGAGTCATGGGATACTCCAGAATCAAACGAATATAAATAGGGAGAGTCAAGAACGAATTTCGGAACCGAGGGACATTCCAAAATTCAAAGGAAATCGAGTCAAAAGGAAGAGATTCAACTCGATCGAAAGTGATTCTGTAAATAAATTTACCATATATGCTAAGTTTTGCCTAGAGCCAAAGCTCTGATACCAACTGTAACGACCCGTTATTTTGTGTCATTCAAATTGACAATAAAACCATACATATCCGACTTGAATAATTCAAAGTACCGAATTATTAATTTAAAATTTGGCAAAACTTAGAATATACAGTAAATAAATCAATCACAGATCACCGACACAGAGTAATATAATGCAGCGGAATAGATAAACAATAGTAGTTCATGAAGCTACTATATACATCAGAGTTAGAAATAAAATACAACTGAATATCTTAGACGAAGTGAAGTCTCCAGTACGCGCAGATGACTTCTCTGAACCAATCAACAGGATGGCTGGAAGGATAGATAGCTGGATCTTCAAGCAAAGCTCCAACTTCGAAGGTGAGTCTCAAACGCTGTATCACTCGGTCTAACTCGAGCGTAAAGCAAAACACAAAAACACTCGAGTCAGGATTAACATTCTTATATCAATAAATCCGACTCAAGTGAAATATCAACTGAAATACAAATAACTTAAAGGATGTTTGGGATAACCATCCTCTAAGGGTCCATAGAACTATCTACAAGGTAGAAATATACACTATAACACCATGGTCATTTCGGCTTAATTTATACTTCAAAACCAAATATCATTTTCACTTCAAATATCTCTATATTTCCCAAAATAGTATTTATATAAAATAAATAATTTATAAAGTCAAGTATTTTCAATTTCCTCAACTTAACAAATCGTTTAACATCAACCCGACCTTCCCATTTAAATCTATTTCAATCTCAATTTATCAATTTAAATTCAACTCAATTTCTAAAATAATGACTTAAATTTTCGATCTCACATTCGGATTTATAATCCCAAATACCCCTTTATATTTCCATATATTTCAAAACTTTAAGTATTCAACGTTTCATCTAAATTTTTCATTCAATTTAGTTTTCTAAAAAAATCAATTCAAATTTAGTTCAACCTAAATTTTCATTTTAATTCAATTTAGTTGCTAAAACAAATTCAACTATATTGATTCCAAACAGATCCGAATCTCAAAATAACCATTTTAGTTCCATTATAGTAAGAGGCTTAAATATTTAAATGTTCAATATAACAGTTTCATAATGATCTCGATTTAATCTTATTATTATTTAGTTTTGAAATACTTCCTCATTAGGTTCAATATCATTTAAGTAACCTCAAATTACATTTTACTCAATATTTCTTTAATTTTTATTTAAACGTGAAATATTCATTAAATCGCTTAAATCAAAAATCCAGTTACAAAATCACACCCTTAAATTTCCCATTCAATAATTTCAAATTGATTTAATTAAATAAATCTTTATTTTAAATACCCTTAAATTTCCCATTCAATAATTTCAAATTGATTTAATTAAATAAATCTTTATTTTAAATACCCTTTTTTAAATAAACCCATATTTATCTCCCAATCTTAGTTAATTGCAGAAATCTATTTGGGATAAAATTTTCATAAATATTTAACATAATTTATGTATTAAATCAAATTTTGACTAAATTAAATATCATTAAATCTATATATGTCATTACCCTTTATATATACAAATTCAAGATTTAACATTTAATAAGACCATATATCTCTTTCCAAAACAATGAATTTAATTTCAAAATATTCATATATGGACCAACGGTGTCTGTATATAATTCTTATCATAGGGTCAAGTGTTACGGATATTCATCATTTCAATCCGTACACTAAATGTATACGGGTGGATAGCATTTCAACCCGTAATCCCAAATTCAATTAAATGAAAATCGCTTGGGTTTATCATTTCAACCCATAGCAATTTCTATACTAACAGGGAACTTGTAGAGTGATAACAGATATGAAAATAATAATAATAATAATAGGCATATATCATCAAAATAAATATAAACAAATAGGATATGGTGTCATATCCCATAGTGAACAGTTACAGATAATAGCCTAAATATAACAATTTAAATAACTACAGCAGCATATTTCAATTGTCGTTTCAATTGAAATCAAATTTAATAAATAAAAGAATGTTAATCGTGAGTGATTGCTCACCTTTCGAGGCTATAGAGATGGACAACGAAGCTGATTTGAGTTACGAATCAAAACGAAAGAAAGATCGGCACGAATCCGACGATCAAGGCTGATAAGGAGAAATCGACGAAATCAAATCAAAATTTTGATAGAAGAAACAATGATAGATTCATTTATCGTAATTCCATGAAATCGATTTTTAAATTTAAAACCAATAAATAAAATAAATCATCATATATATGTAAGATGGAAATAAATGTTTGAATATTATATTAACCCATATTCCAACCCAATATCCAATGCAATCAAAATTTAAATCTTTATAAAAGTAAACTTATATATATATATAATATTAAGAAACAATATTCATATAATATCATAAATATTCTTTCAAATGTAAAGACAACGAATGCAGACCCTATAAAATTTTAATGCAGCCTTTAAATCGTTACTTAAAACACGTATACTATATAATACTCATATGTTTATCATATTTATAACAGTATATACATATATTAACCTATAGAAATATATAGAGTGATCATTATTAAAATATTAACACAATATATCGATGGAAAAAATTTGAATCAGTTTTGATATGGGTTGAGCTAAATATACGTATATACATTTTGTTAAAAATATTATATACGTATTTATATTTCAAATTAAAAGTTAAAGAACAAAAGGTTATATATCTATCTAAAATTGAAAACCAAGTTCACCCATATATAAAATATTAGACATTATTACTTAGCAAGTATGCTAAACTATAAACAAACTTATATAACTTTCAAATAATATATATATATATATATACACACACCATACGCACTCGCAATCAGACCTACCATTATTTATACAAAACTAATATATTTTATTATAAGAAACCAGACTCTTGAATATAAACATAGCTTATTTATATAACCATATCCTATAACTTACCATATCAACTTGTACAACATCTCTTTAAACAAATGCATATATTATATACCTATATAAATATTATACTTAATACGTACTTTGCAAAACTTCTACTAACAAAGACAAGACCGATATATGTACTCACCTATAAAACAGCCTATCCTATGAATAAATATACTAACATAAACACAATACTATAGTTTATAAAACGTAAACAAATAACAGCAAGTTGCATCACCTATAAATATGTAATATAATATGCCTTAACAAGATATAATACAATATATTTAAAACGTACCCACTATACACTAGAAGAAGGAGACGAAGAACGCAGACAGGTTAAGGAAGTTTAGGCCGATGGCGAATCTGTGACTGGTGGGAAGTGGGTCTCGGTGAGGCTGTCAGGGTGGACCGCTGGATTTGGTTTGCTCGCTTGACTAGGTGGACCATGAGGTGGCCAGGGCTGATGCTTAAGGCGGCATAAGGCGACGTGGAGGAAGAATGGGATGGGCTTGGTGGGCTCTATGGTGGTTGACATGATTTGTACGCTTGCTGGTGGTTGTTGGCCGAACTGACGAGGGGTGAGGTTGCGGAGGTGTGTGAGTTCCGGGCGGCCCAAGGTGGAACGGGTTACATGCTCAGGTGAAAAGGTAGAGCATCGGCTACAGGGGAGAGGGGCGGTCGCAGGGAGGATTCTCGGGTCTTGGTGGAGGAAGACTGGAATGAAGTAAAGTGCGGAAGATGTAGAGGCGTTGCATAGAGGAGTGATGGTTTATGAATGAGGAAGAAAGTGAAAAGGTAAAGGCAAAAGGTCCAGATCTAAATATATATGGATAAAGCAATGGATGCAACGTATCCAACATTTATATTTCAAAACTGGCGAAATTAAAGGTAGTCATCAATGCATTGAGTGACGGGGTCTTTAAGGCACGAAATCAATATATAAGGAATGAGCTGGCTGCAATTTGTTAGGTACGTTATTATATGTACTATTTATTTTTGGAACGTAAGTATAGAAAAGGAAAGGAAAAAGGCAGAGCAATACGAGCCAGAAATAAATGGGAAATCAATATAACCAAAATGGTAACGGTCCAATTTCTTGATTTCAGCTGAAAATTATTTAAGAAATAAATTTATTGCTTGGCAAGCACGGCTTAGGTTGAAAAGCAAAGGAAACCAAAAGTCCCAATAAAAAGTAATGGGAGAGAACGAAGTTAAAAAGGGAAAGGACAATAAAGTGAATCGTTCTAAAATAATAATTACAACGTATACAAACGTATACGTTTGATTTTCGAAACCGCTAAACATAAATTCAGAAATATAATTATACCAATTCATTAGCTTTTTAGGAGTTCACGTTGAAGTTTGAAAAGCAAATCAACGCTAATAGTCAACATTTAAAGGTGTCATTACTAAGAACAATTTATTGATTCCGTTGTGCACCGGATTTCAAAATACAGAAATAAATATACTATTGAGATCAGCATGACGAGACGATCACAATGGTATACATATATCAGTGGTATGATCATTCGATCAAAAGTCGATGATCGGTACCAAAAATGCTGCAAATTTGTCAAAAATAAGGTAAATGGAGCAGTAGATGTTCGAATTTGGAAAAACGAAAGATAACGTCTCACTCAGAAGAGAATTTAGAAAAAAAATTTATAGAAAAATATCCAGGCTTGAAAATAAATTTATTATCAACAATTATTCGTTAGCTTGAATTAAATAGAATTTCACAATGAAATATACTTTGATAAAATAAATTGAAAATTTAAAATCTGCTATGTTTAATTGGACGTAATCCAAATATTAAATTTTTATTTCAAATTTATTATCATTAAAATTTCTCAAAAATCCAATTAAATACGTTATAAAACCAAGTAAAAATCATTAAAATTTTATGGGTCGTTACATTTGTGGAATATTTAAAGCTCCGAAATATATTAACTTCGAATTATATTGAAATTTAAATGGTTTATTTTATGGTTCAAATCCGTATTTAAAATAGATAAAATTTGAATTAGTTTAGTCAGAAACTAAATTGAATGGAAATTGATAAATTTTGATTTAATTAAATTTGAATCGGAAGGTCGAGTTGATTTTTGAAGCGATTTGTGAAGTTTGAGGAAATAAAAATACTTTACTTCATAAATTATTGGATATATATATATATACTAATTTGGAAAATAAAGATATTTGAAATGAAAATGATATTTTAGTTTTGAAATATAAATAAAATTGAAATGACCACGGTGCTATAATGTATATTTCTACCCTGTAGATAGTTCCTTGGATCCTTAGAGGATGGGTATCCCAAACATCCTCTAAGTTAATTATATTTCAGTTGATATTTCACTTGAGTTGGATTTAAAGATATAAGAATGTTAATCGTGACTCGAGTGTTTTGTGTTTTGCTTTACGCTCGGGTCAGACTAAGTGATACAACATTTGAGACTCACCTTCGAAGTTGGAGCTTTTCTTGAAGATCCAGCTATCTATCCTTTCAGTCATCCAGTCGATTGGTTCAGAGAAGTCATCTGCCCGTACTGGAGACTTCACTACATCTGGGATTTTCTGATGTATTTTATTTCTAACTCTAATGTTTATATAGCTTCATGAACTACTATTCATTTATTCCGCTGCGTATTATTGTACTACTCTGTATCTGTGATTCTGTGATTGATTTATTTACTGTAGATGTATATGTTTTGCCAAATTTAAATTAACAATTCGGTATTTTGAATTATTCAAGTCGGACATGTATAGTATTATTGTCGATTTGAATGGTCCAAAATAGCGTGTCGTTACAAAATTAAGTATTAAAATAGCGTTAAGGTGTTACTATATCCCCTTTAACACCTTTTTATATATTTCCATAGTCAATACAGTACCGTAATTCCTTAGTAAACTAGAGGGCTATCAGAGGCACTCCATAGGTATGGTATAAACCAAACTCGCAGAAGGCACAACAAGGCATGTGAACACGACATTCGAGGCAATGCCAGGTTAGATATACCAATTGCAATTCCGGGCTAGTGGTAACGCATAATAGCTACTACCGTGCACCTCGGACACACGCCCATAATCAAATCGAGGGCTGGCCACCAAATTAATCACAGGGTCAAAATATAGTATCAAAGGAATGTGCCCGATATAAGGAATGACCTCACTTGGACCGATATAGTTCCCGTTTTAGTCACATCTAAGTTGACTCACGGGAGTCAGGGTCACATAAATACCTCATATAGAATCGTTTGCCAAACCATCCTACTTCATTTCTGGAATCTCCACCACGTATACAGTTGTTAAAGCAGTTTTCGGTATTAGCAGAGAGTATGACAATATCCGATCTTAGTCTCTTTAACAACCAAATGCTTATTACATACCGAATGATTCTTTTGCATTTCCAAAACCGTTTCATAATTGATATCAAAATATCATATTCAATTCAACCCATACCACTTTTGAAATCATATTCACTTCTGAAGTTATCGATAAAATAGATTAATTAAGTCCTTCGTTCAACATCATCATCTCTTTTAAATCAAGAATTTAAAATATAAACATTTCCACTTTTCACCATCTGAATTTTAGAAAATAATTTGGATAGTCATAAATAGTTTAATTAGTTTAACATAGTTTAAGCAGATATAAATTATGTTAAATAGGTTTACAATAGATTAAATAAATTTAAAATAGATTAAAATAGTTTTAAAATACTTTAAATGGATTTAAAATGGATTAAAATACTTCAAATAAATTTAAAATAGTTTAAATGGTTTAAAATAGATTAAATAGGTTTACTATGGATTAATTAGATTTAAAAATAGATTAAATGAACTTAAAATAGATTAAATAGAATCAAAATAGATTAAATAGTTTGAAATAAATTAAAATGGGTTAAATAGGATAAAATAGATTAATTTGGATTAAACAGATTAAAATTGATAAAATAAAATAAATTAGTTTAAATTGATTAAATGGTTTGAAATATTTAAAATAAATTAACTTAGTTAAGTATTTTGGAAATCTTACCAACTAGAACATAAAATAACATTTTTAACAGTTTATATTAAAATAATAAGTTTGAAATTAACATCGTAATTAACTATTTTTTCCATTTCAACAAATCTGGACCATTTTTAGATTTCAAATAGAAACAATTTCAAATCTCGAACTATCAAATTCAACTATTCCAAATTTATAGATTTTCAAAGTTACAGTTTCCAACTTTCAATAACTCAATTTCGATGAATGTCGTTTATACTTTAAATTCAACTTTAAAATTTCAATTTAAATCCTTTACACAAATCACTTAAAACTATTCAGTTCATATAATCAAATTCTATTTCAACATTATTTAGCCGAATTCAAGATTTAAAGAATTTAAAATCATTTAATTAACCAATCCGGTGTCCGTATATAATTTTCTAACCCATGGTCAAGTGATATGGATATTTATCATTTCAATCCACAATTTAAAAAATTTCGTTTATATATCATTTCAAACCGCAACCCCAAATTAAATAAAATCTATAAAATCGCTAGAGTCTATCATTTCAACCCATAATAATTTTTCCCTAATCCATAGATCGTTCGGGTATGTATCATTTCAACCCACAGGGAACTAGCAATATTAAACAATATAGAAATATACATCCAATCGTCCAATATCAACAATTAAACATCCATCACAATCAGCATCCAAATCAACCAATAAATATCAATAGATAACTGATTATCATTAATAGGTATTAAATATTCAATTAACTTCATTAATTAAATGATGATGAAATGAAATAAAAGTCAAATTTAACTAGAATGACAATTTAAACATACGAAACACAAATCAATTAATTTCTAATCAAATCATAAATTAAATTAACTAACACAAGATAATCTAGTAGTTAGTGAATCAAAATACTCACCTTTGATTTCAAATCGATTTGAAATCAAAATGAGGCCTAAAATTAAATAGTCTTAGAATTCTTCCAAACCAGGGCCAAAATATCCGGAATTCCGATACGATCCTAACGAAACAAACCACGTGCAAATCCGACCTCGTACGTGAAAGTTATACGCATTAGAACAATACACGATTTATATTAAAATAAATAAAGTAATGAATTGCCATGTCACGTTGCTCAACACTCGGGAACACTAGCACTCTCGCATTTGAACATTGACAGCTGCCATAGATCGATATCCCCATCATCGCCGCGAAGGCCTTCGTGCCCAGACCAATGTCCCCGCGGTCATTCCAAAAGCACCCGGAGGCCGTCTTCGCCTATGCGAACCCTTCCCTACGGCCATCGATCATGGAAAACAGCCGTCGTCGTCCCCTTTTTTGAAACCGTAGCAGCGATTTGCCGTTGATCTGGCCGTTAATGACCACAAGAACACCACCGATGCACTCCGCAAGTCGCTTTCCATAACCCGGTACCTTTGTTTCGACGATCCATCGATGATCATCAAACTCCAATGAAGGACCGAGGTTAATTCCTTGATTTGTGGACAAACGATGAATCCAATTGAAAAATGAATAACACCGTAATTATGCTCGTCAAGAGCTTCGAATTGAAATATAATATGATATAGTTTGACGAGTTTTAATTTTCGATTTGAATGCAATTGAATCTAGAAATTTCGATTTCTGCCATTGAAGAAAGAAACAGACAGAAGTTGATGTAGTATAGGAATAAGAAATAGAAAGACTACTAGGGTTAGAATAGGACAATATATATGAAAAAGGACTGATAAGAAAATAAATCCAATCGAATAGGTACGAATGACAATTGCGAACCAAAAAGCCTGTTCTGCCTCCGAAACGAAGATGGGCACCATATATATCAAAATAGATGTTTTCGATAATTTTAAACTCAATAGAATAGTTTTCAAGTCCTAATTCCATCGTATAAAGAGGTTAGCTTAAAATTTTTTTATTTCAAATTGATTTCAATTAAATTGATCTCTACGCGTTTCAAGCCCGAATGATCTAACAACAAGTCCGATCGACATGGAACTTGAAATCTTATAATAATTCACTATTACAGATCCAAGAAACTAGTTTCGTTTAAATCCGTGGTAGTGGGCAATATAGCTATTTTAACATTAATTAAATAAATTATTATTAAATTGATTAAATCACTTTTTCAATTCCAATGTTATAATTAACAAATTTTGTCTTTTTTAAATACTTAGTGGCTTATAATCATTTTAAAATAGTTAACATATCAGTTCAATGTTGAATATTACACTAGTCACAGTTTTTAGTTTTAAAAGCAATAAATTCAATTGATTATATTTAATTCCAATAAATTGATTCAATTTGATTCCAATCTTTTTATTCAATCAATCATCACTATATGAACATAGTTAACATTAGTTTATATCTTATTTCATCAAAATCTAACATTACATCATTTATTTACATTAATTTAATATTTAATTATATTTAATTGCGATTGATTTCCAATTTAATTTAAGAGACTAAATAAATAGGTAACGTATAATAATTATCACAGTTAACTATTAATCGCATTTATCAATTTATTATTTACAAACAAATGTTATAACAACTTGCACAATACTAATTCTATCCGATTACAATTTATTGCACATTATTTCATTAATTAATACAACATTTAGATTATCAATTACTCTTTTAATCCAATTATTAATTAACATACACATTATTATAATAAATTTACAGTATATAACCAATTATAACTTTTTAAATCATTTCAAATATTTGAAATCACATTTACAGCAATTATCAATTACCTTCAATTATTACTACTACATTTTATTCTAGTTATATTATTATTACCAAATCACAAATTTTAATTAAATCACAAAACGTTATTTAGTTAACTATTTTTTGATTATCGAAAATTACGGGTCGTTACAATCTCCTCCACTCAAAACTTTTCGGCCTCGAAAAGGGAAAAGAAGGTAAAAGATGGAATTAATATCTCTTATTCAAAGTATTAAATTTATAAACACTAAATTTACATAATTAAATAATTTAAGTAAAATATATCAGTTTATATATAATTAAATCCTTTATATTTGAGTTAATAATAGTTTGAAAAGCATTCGCAAAATTTTCTAAGTCCAAAATTCACAGAAAATTTCGATAGCGTCTCCTTTGTACAGGAAGGTCTGGAAGAAATAATAATATCAATAATAACACATATACATCATATTTCAAAATAATATGTCCCAAACCATAGGAAAAATAATATAATACCGCCAGAAAATCATAATCTGAAAACATACCTATTTATCGGGCAAATAACACTTATTTATGAAATCTAAAGCAGTAATGTAATCCAGAGAGGTTAATTATCAAGTAAAAAGAAATATTTTAGTTGTTTTCAACTAACAACAACAAAACAATCACAACATAACAATAATCATTCACAAACAAACAGTACAAACATCGTTTCAACTAAGAAATCAATCATCCATCCATAGCAACCAAATTAAATGGTTTGTTTGGGTTTAGAACTTCTAATTATATAATATGATAAATAGCTATGAAGTAAACCATACACTCAACAGTCGTAGATAAAACTTTATAGATTATTTATATATCTCTATGCAATATACAAGTATCATTTCCCAACCAATCTATAAGCCAAACTAACAATAATTTCAATGCTATTTAAATTTGTTCATTTTAAATCTCATTTCACATCATTTACTGTTCTTTTCTCATTTATATAATGCTTATTTTTTATTAATTTACATTCGTTATTACTTGCAAAAGTTCATTTCTTATTTATTCATACAATGCCATTTTCGTTCATTTTATTACTTTACATTAATTACTTACAGATCCGGACAGTACGCGGACAAGAACGAGCTACTCCGATCATTAGGAAAATTTCCTTCTGACTTGGTATACTAGGCTAAGAATAGTTTGGAGAGGTCGCTCCTTTTAGTCGCACGTCACTTCGCTCCCCTCCTCCCGTCAAAATATTATAAAAACCTAGAAGAAAAGTTCGTATTTCACAACTAATCTTCGTCATTCCACAACCTCCTCTCGTATTCTCATTATTAAAAAAAACCAGCTTAGAAGACATTCCCAATCGGAGTGAATGCAGCATAATTCACTCTTATGTTAAGCCCTAAATTTCACATTGACTTACTTAGTGACAAAGTGATCTAAATAGGAGATGCTAGAAAGATAGAGACCTCCATAAGAGCGTGAATAACTAAAGTATCGAATGTGCTATTTGATTGCTTACTCTACTAGCTCACTACCACCCGGCCAATTCTGTTCCACTTAATCCCCTTTTCATGGCCACATATCTTTACGGCTAAGGAATAAATACGTTGACTGATCATAAGTTAGGCAACCTCTCTGTCTACGCGGACCAACAAAGCCAATAGGGGACTGACGTGGCAAATGAGCTGAGAGGTGCTTGCGATTGCTTCTTCCTTCTTGAGGGACAGTCTAATAGGGAAGCCGGGGAATGCTCTTGGTCCGCTTTCGATGTGGAACATTCTGTCCCTCCCGAATTAATATACTGGCACCTCGCCCTAGCAACTCTCACCCTCGTTTAATCCCTCTCTCGATCGCCTTCGCCCAATTAATATACAAGTTTCTTTCTTTCCTACCTTATTACTTCAACCAGAATTCGATTCCCCGACATTTCTCTACTGGCTTAACTACTTTCTGGAAGTCTGATAGCACTCTGAACTCCTAAATCAAGAGGCTAAACTCTCACCTCTCGAATCATCCCCTGCAGGCAATGCTTCTGTCTTGAATCGCAAGCACCTTCTGAGATCTGCTATCTTGTCGGAAAAGCAAGAAAAAGAAAATAAGGCGGCCCCGATCAATTGGCCAGTATAAATAGATCGATCCAGTATGAACATTGGCGACCTCTTATCAAAAGAAACCCGAGGCCTCAATATAATATTGACCGTGAATTCCTTTTTCTAGAAGGTCAACATAAAGAAATGTTTTGAAGAAAAACAACGTTTTCTACGTCGTTATGGAGACGCGTGGCTACATCTTGAATATTCAGTTGCGCGGGCAACTGAACACCCTGCGACTCAAAGAGATCTTCCAACTGATTGTCAGTAAGTTCTTTCAATGAGGTGAAATCGGCCACCTTTTCTGCCATGTTCGCAAACTAGAACGAGGTTTTGTTTCACCTTTAGATACTATTTTTTGTCCCATATTTTTTATTATATTATCTTTCCATCTATTTTTTTTCTAAATATGAATCTAAATCTTAAATTCATCAAAAGATAATTTTGATTTATCTTTTAATACAATTGTTATATGACAAGTTGGCCTTTTTATTGGAGAACTACGTCCTCGAGCTCTAGGCCTTAATTTTTTCACAAAAGAACCTCCATTGACTTCTTTTCGATCGTTTCAATTGTGATTGTGATTCATTTGATGATTCTATCAGTTCACGAAATCATCGGATTACGCCATTCGTCGGAAAAAGGAATGTTAGCTACTTTTTTTAAGTTATTTCCATTTTGATTATTAGATTATTTATTAGTATGTGAGTTTCATTACAGTTTAATTCATCATTAATAGATATTTCCTTTTCACATTTATTCTTCCGTATATAGTATCACTGAATATTAAATCCATTTCTAAACCATTTCAATGTTTTATAAAGTTATAATCATTCAATTAATATAGTACGCATTTTAATCATAAATGGCTTCAATATTAATTTAAGTTTATAATTATTCACTTACAGTATTCACCTTTACTATTCAATCTGATTATGGACAGCTTAAATGTTAGCTTAAGCATATAATCATTTTTCTTACATTATTCACTTTTATTACATTTAATTAGTCACATTTCAAATTATTTACTTAGGTTTGCAATAAGCTTATACATCTTAATTCTTCCTTTAAAACATAATTACATTGAACATTTTATTATTTAAGTTTTACTTGTATAATATTCCATTACATATTCTCATTTAACATTTCAACGTATGATATTTTGGCAAATTATATGTATATGTGTGTGTGTGTGTTTTAGAATGAAATCGAATGTTACACAAGTTTATTTTATTTATTTAGTTGATAAATGTTCAATTATTACAATTCTTATTTTCCAATTTCTTCTTATTTACAGTTTATGAATTTTCAATTTCTTATATTTTCATTAATCATTTAGGATCTAGTTTCTAATTACACATCTTAGAAGTTTCCAATTATTAAATAGTTAAGATTTCATTCATTACAACAATTTAAACCATTAATTTACAGAAATTGAACAACTGAATACCGGGCTCCATTTTCAAATCATTTCAAAATAATATTTATGTATACTATCATAACTTATATGTATCCAATCATATTTAGAAAGATTAATATTTGTTATCAAAACAAATGTGTAGTAAAAATACTACGTCAGTCTTTCCACTTTGAAAATAAAAAATGAATGTCGATGATGCGTGCACTCATTACTGAAATTATTTTTCAGCGATTGAGAGGGTAGCACAGAACTTATTTCTTTTAAAAGTTCCCCTTTCAAATGATCTTGGAATATTCGTATAAGAAAATACTTCTAAATACTACTAGTATTATATTCCAAAACTTTTGAAAGAAATTTCAAAAATCCCAGAACTTCAGTTCTAAAATTCCAATTTACATTCATTTTATGCGTAAATCTTATTTCACAACCAATTATTAATGGAATTTCACTTCCTAACAAACAATTATATCACATCCAATTATATTGCTTTTAAAATTATTCTTTTATAATACTAGGCGAAATTATTTCATTTACGTAAATTTTAAAATAATATTGTGTTGGTTTACCCCATTAAGTGTTTAGAAACCCCTATCGATGCCATAGGGTCCTATGTACTGACCGGAATTTATAAATACTAAACAGAAAGTTTCTAACACAACAAAACCTTTTATAACACTACGAATATGCTCTCTCATATCTATGCACTTAGTGACTCATTATAGGGTATTACTACCCTATTTCTAAAGAGTTAGACCCGACAAAGCTAAGGTTATCGCTAAACCAAAGCTCTGATACTAACTGTAACAACCTGCCTTTTGGACGATTTAAATCGATGACAAACCAACACGTCAGACTCATACAATTCAATAGGGCAGATTGCTATGGGGTAAATAAGAATAAAAAGGCAAAGAAAGAAAGAAAACAAATACAGAATCTCAAAAAAATATAATAATCAAATAAACAGTTCATGAAGCTATTTACAAATAACATTAATTATACTTTCATAATACAGATCAGAGTTACATACAACAAGAATAAATAATAACTAAATGTAGTGGAACAACAAGATGTAGTGGAATAAATATAATAAATAACAATAGTACGAAGTCTTTGTCTTTATCATTTAGAAAGCAGTCTTCGATAAACTGAAAAGCTCAGACTTACCCGAGCGAATTGGAAAGAAAAAACGCTCGAGTCAGAACTAAAAGATCTTATGTAAATTAAATCAACGGTAAATAAATATAATGTGACGGCGTCAAAGATGTTTATGGGGTTCGATATCTCCTATCCAGTGTCGAATGTGTGCAATACTTAAGAGATGTTCGGAATTTTCATCTACTAAGGATCCATTATACTATCTACTATTTAGTATCCCATAGTCTATACAGTATTGTAATTCCTCCGTAAACTGGAGAGCTATCAAAGGGCTTTCCATAGGTATGGTAAAAACCAAACTCGTAGAAGGCGTGATAGGGTATGTGAACATAGCACTCGAGGCAATGCCAATGTAGATATATCAATTGCACACCCGGACTGGTGACAACGCATAACAGCTACTACCGCCCACCTCGAACACACTCCCATAATCAAATCGAAGGGCGGCCACCAAGTCAATCAAAAGGTCAAAATATAGTATTGAGTAAATATGCCCTATAGGAGGAATGACCTTACTTAGTCTGGTATAACTCTTGTTTTAGTCACATCTAAGCTGACTCACGGGAGTTAGTGTCACGTAAATACCTCACACGAAATTGTTCGTCAAACCATCCTACTTCCTTTTTGAATCTCCACTGCAAACACAATTATTAAAGTGGTTTTCGGTCTGGCAAAGAGTATGATAATATCCGATCCTGATCTCTTTAACAACCAAACGCTTATTACGCACGGATGGTTCTTCTACATTTCCAAAACCGTTTCATAATTGATATCAGAATACCATATTCAATTTAACCCATACCGGTTTTGAATCATATTCACTTTTGAAATTATCGACAAAATAGATTAATTAAATCCTAAATTAACAACAAAATCGCTTTTAAATCGAGGATTTAAAATATAAATGTTTCCACTTTTCACCACTTGAAATTAAGAAAATAATTTGGGTAGTTATAAATAGTTTAATTAGTTTAACATAGTTTAAATAGATATAAATTAGGTTAAATAGGTTTATAACAGATTAATAGATTTAAAATAGATTAAAATAGATTTAAAATACTTTAAATAGATTTAAAATGGATTAAAATACTTTAATTAGATTTAAAATAGTTTAAATGGTTTAAAATAGATTAAATTGGTTTATTATGGATTAATAAGATTTAAAAATGGATTAAGTGAATTTAAAATAGATTAAATAGAATTAAAATAGATTAAATAGTTTGAAATAAATTAAAATGTGTTAATTAGTTTAAAATAGGATAAAATAGATTAATTTGGATTAAATAGATTAAAATTGATAAATAAATTAAAATAGTTTAAATTGATTAAATGGTTTAAAATACTTAAAGTAAATTAACTTAGTTTAACAGTTTGGAAATCTTACTAATTAGAATTTAAATTACATTTTTAATGGTTTATATTAAAATAGTAAATTTGAAATTAACATCATATTTAACTATTTCTTCCATTTCAACAAATCTGGGTGATATCCAGATTTCAAACAAAAACCCAATATCAAATCTCGAAGTATCAAATTTAACTATTCCAACTTTGTAGATTTTAAAAGTTACAGTTTCCAACTTTCAATAACTCAATTTCAATGAATGTCGTTTATACTTTAAATTCAACTTTAAAATTTCAATTTAAATCTTTTACACAAATCACTTAAAACTATTCAGTTCATACAATCAAATTCTATTTCAACATTGTATAGCTGAATTCAAGATTTTAAAATTATTTAATTTAACTAATCCGATGTCTGTATATAATTTTCTACCCTATGATCAAGTGATACAAATATTTATCGTTTCAATTCGTAGTTTAAATTTTACGGTTATATATCATTTCAAACCACAATCCTGAATTAAATAAAATTCGTAAAATCGCTCGAGTCTATCATTTCAAGCCATAACGATTTTTTCTTAATCTATAGATCGTTCGGGTATGTATCATTTAAACCCATAGGAAACTTGTAGTGTTATAACAATATAAAAATACACATCCAGTCATCCAATATCAACAATCAAACATCCATCACAATCAGCATCCAAATCAACCAATAAACATCAATATATAACTGATTATCATTAATAGGTATTAAATTTCCAATTAAATTCAATATTAAATTAAACGATGATTAAATGCAATAAAAGACAAATTTAACTAGAATGACAATTTAAACATACCAAACACTAATCAATTAATTTCTAATCACATTATAAATTTAATTTAAATACACAAGATATTCTAGTAGTTGTGAGCGGGTCTAAGCACTCACCTCTGATTTCAAATCGATTTGAAATCCAAAATGAGGCCTAAAATTCAATAGTCTTAGAATTCGTCCAAACCAAAGTCAAAATAGCCAGAAATTCTGATACGACCCTAATGAAACAAACCATGCGCAAATCCGACCTCGTATATGATAGTTATACACATTAGAACAATACACGATTTATATTAAAATAAATAAAATAATAAATTGCCGCATCACTTTGCTCAACACTTAGCATTCTCGCATTTGAACATTGACAGCTATCACCGATCGATATCCCCATCATCGCCACCAAGGCCTCCATGCCTAGACCAACGTCCCCACGGCCATGCCAAAACCTCTTGGAGGCCGTCTTCGCCTGTGCAAACCCTTCCCTTCGACCATCGAACTTCGAAAACAGCCACCGCTGCCACCTTTTTCGAAACCTTTGCAGCGATTTTCCGCTGAACTGGCCATCACATGACCGTAAGAACACCATCAATGCACTCCGCAAGTTGCTCTCGACAACTCGATAACTTTGATTCGATGATCCGTCGATGATAATCAAACTCCAATGAAGGGCCAAGGTTAATTCCTTGATTTGTGGACAAATTTTGAATCCAAATGAAAAACAAATAACATCAGTGATTATGCTCGTTAAGAGCTTCGAATTGATATACAGTATGATATAGTTTGAGGAATTTTAATTTTCATTTTGATTTGTAGTTGAATCAAGAAATTTCGGTTTCTGCAATTGAAGAAAGAAGCAGACAGAAGTCGATGTACATACAAGAATAAGAAATAAAAAGACGGCTAGGGTTAGAACATGACAATATATATGAACAAGGCCCAATAAGAAAATAAATCCAACCGAATAGGTACGAATTACAATTGCAAACCAAAAAGGTTGTTCTGCCTTCAAAACGAAAGTGAGTCACCCCATATATCAAAATAAACGTTTTCGATAATTTTAAATTCAATGGAACAGGTTTCAAGTCATAATTCCATCGTATGAAGAAATTATCTTAAAAATCAGTTTATTTCAAATTGATTTCAATTAAATTGATTTCTATGCGTTTCAAGCCCGTACGATCAAACAAGAATCGATACAAAACTTGAAATATTATAATAATTCACTGTTACGGATCCGATGAAACTAATTTATCGGAGACAGTGGTCAAAATGGCTATTTTTACGTTAGTTAAAATAAATTATTATTAAATTGATTAAATCACCTTTTCAATTCCAATTTTATAATTAACAATTGTTATCATTTTTGAATACTTAGTGACTTATAATCTTTTTAAAACAAGTTACCATATCAATTCAATGTTGAGTATTACACTAGTTACAGTGTTCAGTTTATATAGCAATAAATTCCATTATTTATATTTAATTCTGATAAATTGATTTAATTTGATTCCAATCTTTTTATTCAGTCAATCATTACTCTATGGACATAGTTAACATTAGTTTATATCTTATTACATCAAAATATACCATTATCATCTTTTATTTACATTAACTTAATATTTATTTATATTTAGTTGTAGTTGATTTCCAATTTAATTTAACAGACTAAATAAATAGGTAACATATAATAATTGTTACAATTTACTTTTAATCACATTTATAAGTTTGTTATTTGCAAACAATTGTTATATCAACTTACACGATACTAATTCTATCCAATTACAATTTATAACACATTATTTCATTAATTAATACAACATCCAAATTATCAAGTACTCTTTTAATCCAATTATCAATTAAGACACACGTTATTACAATAAATTTACAGTCTATAACCAATTATAATTTTTTAAATCAATTCAATTAATTGGAATCACATTACAACAATTGTCAATTACCTTAAATTATTACTAGTACATTTCATTCTAGTTGTATTCTTATTATTAAATCACAAATTTTATTTCTTCCAACAATAAATCACAAAACCTTATTAAATTAACTATTTTTTAATTATCGAAAATTACGGGTCGTTAAAGATGATGTAACGTGTAAAAAATAGTAGCAGTTCTTTTTGAATAAAGAAATGTTATTATTAATTATATATTGTTCCGTTGCGATTGTGAGATTCTGTGTTGTTATTTCTATTCTCTTCTTTTACCTCTTTCTTCTTTTTCCCTGAGGTTTTGGTATTTTCGACACTTGATTGCTTGACATGCTATACAAGGGGCGTATTGATATCGATTTTCAAGAGTCGAAAATCTCGACCGTTACATTTGGTATCAGAGCTAAAGGTTAAGCGAGAACCTTGGCTTTAATGGGGGTAACTCATTAGAGATAAGGTCAGTAGCAACCTAGAATGAGTTTGAGTGTATTAATAGATATGAGCGCGTATTTGTTAGTGAATATAAAACTGTTTTATATTGTGTTGATTGATCTATTGAGTGGCTTATGGATTCTGGTAAATACGAGTAATTAACGTTATTGATAGGGATCTCTAAATGCTTGAACATAGCAATGCAATATCGTTTTTGAATTGGGTAAATGAAATAATTTGACCCAGATCATTTTATATATAAAGAAATAGTTTTCAAATTATTATAGTTATATATGGTGTGCTTGGCTGTTAGGAAATGATAATATTAAACTACTATCATTTGTTGTTGTGGTGATGGAATAAAAGTTGAAATTATAATCAAAAGTTAAGAAAGTAATTCATATAAAAAATGGGAATTTGTAAGCATGGTTTTGTAAATGTGATTTAAAATTGACATAGTTTATAAAAATGATTTTTAAAAGGACTTGAAAGCTGGGAATTTAGGAATTTAATTCCCGTTATTTTTGAAATGCTTTTCAAAGTCTAGGAAAATAACAGTGATATTATTAGGAAAATATTTGTGTATTAAAATATTTAAAAAAGGATTTTAAAAGGAGATAAAAGAATTGAACTCACTTCGGTCGTAGGAAAATAACTTCAGTAATGACTGCAGCATCATCGACGTTCATTTTCGAGTCTTCAACGGAGTAATGATTTGCTATTGGAGTTTGTTTTGGAAAAAACTAGTTTTGCTTTGAAATGAAAGAGGGTGTTTTGATATACCAAGGGATTTTGTGCGTGTGTATTT
Source organism: Allium cepa (assembly GCA_030765085.1). Classification (NCBI taxonomy): domain Eukaryota; kingdom Viridiplantae; phylum Streptophyta; class Magnoliopsida; order Asparagales; family Amaryllidaceae; genus Allium; species Allium cepa. The sequence goes on from CM060931.1 coordinate 379,512,648, forward strand.
ATGATTTCAAAAATGACTTGAAACATTTAGAACATAGTGTGTAAACTCTGGGTTTTGATTTAAAATGTTTAATTGGAAATATGAGAAAGTAAGATTGAACTTATAAAATATGTAAAAGTAAGATTGAACTTATAAAATCTGGAAAGAAAAATTGAAATGATTCTTAACTTGAGTTTAATCGAGTGGATAAATTACATGTTGAAAATGGAGAATGAAATTTAACTTAAGAAAAGTTAAATGATAGTGGGTGTGATAATGGAATAAATTAGTAATGTAAACCAATTAAATGAAGTGAATTGGAAGACAATTAGTGAATGGAATATGAATAAGTTGGTAAGTTATAAAATTAAAAATTTGAGTTTTGGAAATGGAATTCAACTTGAATTATGTTAAATAAAATTGGAATTGAAAATTTAGCCTAAGTTGGACTAAATAAAATAAACTTTTGAGAATAAAATTTATTGAGATTTGGAATGAATTAGTGGATGGAACTAATTAAAATAATAAGTGAATTAAAAATGGTTTAAGATATGGTTGAAAATGGAATTTTATTCAGATTGAAATAAACTAATGAAGGGAACTAATGAAATTAAATTGATTACTTAATTGAATATGATGTTGGAATATAGTTGAAATTTAAAAATGGAATTGAGTCAAATGGAGTTGAAATTGAACATGAATTGAAATGGATATAAACTTAAGTTGTGAAGTGGTAATTACCATAAAAACAATATTTAAAATGCTATAAAGGACTTAAGAAAATTGATGGTAAGGTTCTTAAGTAAAATTGGCATTAAAGAAATGTACCGAGAAAATAGCGAATGTTGATAATTGGTTGAAAATGAAATGAATGTGGAATAATTCTTAAATGGTATCACTTTCGGAAGGATATATTAAGTGAATAATGAATGTGAATAAAGCAATGAGAATAATAATTATGGATGATTTATTATAAGTAAAATGCATGCGAATTTTTTTTTGATATAGCTAAGAATCAATTGGAAATTAATACGTAAGTTGTACGTATATCGTTTATTCGCATAACGATTTGATCCAGATTCGAGCACAGAATTTTGAGATAATTTATATCGATCCGAGTTAGGATTTTGCACTCGATTTTTGACGGCGACATGGGATATGGGTTTTTGATTGATTCTGAGGATCTCTATCATAATTATGCTTTGTAAGGAGAATGACGGCTTCTAATCAAGGAACCAGATGTGAATCTGCTTAGAGATTCGTGTTAACGATATTAGTTCGGAAGTGAAATCGTGTGATCGAGCGAGCGATCAGATTTGATATTGCATACGGATGATATATGTACATCGTGCAGGTTTTGGTGAAAATTTTTTTGGAAATTATGGATGCAAAATATAAACTGATTTCGAATATTATCGATTAATAAGGTGTAGGTATTTAAAAAGCAAAAGCTAAATTGATGTCTTCGATTTTAGAAGTAAAATTTGATTACCGGACAAAAAGATATGTTTTTAAATTGTGTTTGAATTTTATGATTTTATGATTGAGCTACTTGGCTTTTGTTTTCTTTTGATGATTTGGGTTCGTAGAGGCGATTTGTAGTTGCTCGGATCCAGCCGCGCAAAAGAGACGCTGGCAAAAATTTTAAAAAATTTAAGGAGGTAGAAATTTTTGGAGAAATTTTTAATAATTAACATTGGATTTGAATTATAATTTGAAATGGTTGATCAAATATAACGAATTGGAATATATGGATGAATTTGGAAATTAGTAAAGGTGATAATGATTTTCAATAAATTAAATTCGGGAAAGTTGTTTAAACTAATTTGTTTTGAGGAAGATAATAGGTTTGGACCATTCTTCTTACATAGAAAATTTCAGGGACGAAAATCTTTTAAGGGGGAGGAATGTAACGACCTAGAATTTTGGTTATATGAAATTGGAATATTTAATTGATTTTAAATATTTAAAAGTTAATATTTAACTTGAATTTCAAATATGACGATTTATTGGATAATTTAATATTGAATTTAATAATTGAATATTAGTTATATTATTCAATCTTGAATTTTAAGCTTGATAAAAAATTGAAAGGCTTATTAAATTTATATTAATAAGAATGAAGATAATAAAAATTTTAAAATTAAATTTAAAAGTGATTTGTGTTAGAAATGCAGAATACAAATCTTAAGGCCGGAATAACACTAGAGGGGGATGAATAGTGTTTTGTGGATTTTCTAAATCTTTTTGAAACTTATATAATTTAATCACCAACGAATGCAATTCACAGACACAGATATAATCATATAATCAGACACAGATGCAAATACTAAATAAAAGCAGTAAAGGAAAAACACACCAAGATTTTATACTGGTTCGAAGTTAACCTACATCCAGTCCTATACAAGCGTACAAATTTATTTTTAAAATAATCTCCAAGATTACACCCTCGGTTTCAAGGCTACGAGGTACACCCTCCTGTATTCGAGTTTAGGGCAACTCTCTTGATTTAACTAGGCTACAAGATCACCTAATTGGTTTCTGAGGTTACAATCACACCCAATTGATTTCAAGGTTCAACCGCTCCTTTTACTCAATAGTAGATTTACAAAAGATCCTATAACTTTGAATAGCACTGAGATCTTATGGAGTGAGTGGAAAAGAACCAAACAAGAGATAATCTAGCTTTATTCATTTGGTATTTCGGAGTATAGTATAGGATTCTTTAGAATAAAAGTGGAAGATGAAGAGGAAAGAAAACAAGTAAAATCTGATAAAATAATCGTTTAGAACTACTGGTATTCATTGAAGATCAACATCCATATCCATTCGTGATAGGATATGACGAATAGACACTTCTTATGAAAATTTGACTTTTGAATTTGACGGGCACCATGCCGACATGGAGGGTCGAAGGATGTCGACATGCTCTGGGCAACTTTGGTGATTTTTGATTTTATTATTAAAATTGGTATCTATAATTTGTTAAAACAATTTCTTAACTTTGTAAATATATTTGAATATAATTTAAACATATATAAGTGTATTTTAATACATATAAGTGATTTAAAAAACTGAGTATATAAACATTTAAAAGCTAAATATTTAAAATAAAAGATAGCTTAAAATCAAGGACAATTTTGAAATCAAAGTACTCAAAATGATAAAGATAATTTGGAGGCTAAAATATTTTGTTAGCGCTAAAATTGGTCACTAGCACCCAAATCCAAGCGAAAGCACCAAATACTAATCATAGCTCACAAATAGAATATATGTGGAGGATATTAATATGAAGAAGGACAAAAATTAAAATGAAAGCAGTAAAGAATAACAGATTTTACTGTGGTTCGGCTAACTTCGGCCTACGTCCACTCTAGAAATTTCCTTTTTATTGCTGTAACAATCGATTACAGTTACAAACTGGTGGAGTAGCCTTAGCCTTAGAAAATAGAAAATCACAGAGCCGGAAGAAGATCCCTTTTCTGGAACCCCGCATGCTGTATTTATTGGTAAAATATGAGTTATTGGGCTTCCTGAGTAATTTGGGCCCATCAAGGCCATAGCCGAGCCACCTCCAATGCCGAACCGTCAATGCCGAACGACCCACAACTCCTAGACCGAGCCGTCAATGCCGAATGACCCACACACTACACTGAGCTACTATACTATGCCGACCCACTTGATTTAGTTCAATCCGACATCCATGGTCTCGTAAAAAGGCGGGTTAACATTTGCCCTTCAAAACATGCCTTTCTATTTGAAGGTGCGTTTTGAATAGTCTCAATCACGATATCCAAAGTCCATATGTTATCCACATCCATACTTTCCAATTCATAATCCAATTCATTTTATCTAAGCCTCATCGTCTTATCCTTATCCGAATCTACGACTACTCTGAGTCGATATCCAATTTCGAATCCAGTAACCAAATCCTTAACCAAATCCATATCCATCTGAACTCGACAACCGAGTTCTAATCCATCCATGTCCAATAACCAGTAACCATGTCCATGACCTCTCCGGGTCGATGTCCAAATCGGAGACTGTTTGGATCCTTGACCAAATCCTTAATTGTTCATAGCCAATATCCAAATCTGTAACCTCTTCGGGTTCATACCAAGCGCAATCCACACTTGATGACTTGTGTTAAGTAATCCCATGGTGTTCCCAGTTCAGTGTCCCTGAACGCCGAATAATGCCATGGCTTAAGTCCTAAGCCGAATCCTGGTCGCTCCGGACCCTTGCCGAGCATAGTCCATGCTCGACGACCTTTTAGCGAAAATCCAGAGAAAATCCTATCTGAAATCCAAATCCAAACAAAAATCCATATCAAAATCCTAATCAAAATCCAAATCAAAAATTAAGCATCCAAACAAAAATCCAAACCAAAAAACCAATAAAATCGGGAGTCCAAACCGAACTCCAAAACCAAAGCAGAAAAAGCAAATGTCCAAACCAAAAGGAAAAAAAAGATTTCACAAACCAGGGCATTATGATTTATCATCATCTCAGAGCATGCCTAAGGGTTATCTCTGATCCTGTACATGGGCAAGCGACTTAGCCATTTGTCTAGAGCTTTCTACTTATTCCAAACCATCACGATCAGTTGATGGTCAACCGACCACCATTCCTGGTCCTTACGCCATCGTCGTCAAGGGTAGGCGATGGCTGCCCCTGTTCCACCGCTGCATTCCGAGTTTGGACATATCGTCGCAGCTGACCATTCCTTACATGCTCCTAGATTATATCCTTTAGATGTCGGCAATTGTTAGTATCATGCCCATCCACGCCATGAAAGAGACAGTGCCTTCCAGATGCCCTTTCGCATTCTGAGGGCACCTTCCTTGCCAGCCTTCGATAAGGAAGGCAATCCCAAGTATCCAAGAATATCCGTTCTGGTGTTGCATTCAATCCTATGTAAGTGGAGAATTTTGGTAATCCTGAGCACTTCCTTTTCCCTTTATCCCTGTCTTTACCCGAGCTTTCATCGGGCGGTCCTCCATCCTTAATCATGTTTATTTTCTTTTATTTTGTATCCAGACATCCATCCTCTTGTCGAAGAAATCTTCCAGCTTCATGAAAGAATTCCTCGAGATCAAGTGGTGGATCCTATATTAATGAGACTTTAAAATCCGAATTATCCTTGACTCCAATACTGCAGCCATCAAAACCATTGATGGATCCGGCCGATCCACCGAAGCGACTGCTGCATTAAACCTGGTAAAGAAAGTCCTGAGCGATTCATCCACTCTCCGCTTGACTGAAGTTAGTGTCATCACATTCTTTGGCCTCTTTATGTGAACTCAAAACTGTCTTAAGAACTTGTCCACCAGTTCTGTCCATATTCCAATGGATCCATCCTCCATTTGTTTGAATAACATAGCAGCTATACCGATCAAGTACAGGAGGAAACATCAAGCTATAGCCTCCTATGTTGCCCGCAGCACTTCCATATGCCTTGTGTACCTCATCAAGTAGTCAATGGGATTCGTCTTCCCGTTGTATACTTCTAGAGAGGGAAGTTTGAAATCGGGCGGATTCCTAGCCATCCTGATGTTACGGGTAAATGGACTTTTGTTGACTCCCTCCGAATCCATGTTTGCTAGAACTCCGAGAATGTTCCACCTGATAATGTCAGCCAATCCAGCGTTTCCAACCAAGGGTTTCCCCTATCCATATTTCCTAGCTGCTCTCCAACTCCATGCGGGAATTTTGGCACATATTCCTCGTCACGCGGTCCTGTATTTCCATTGATGCCGGGTTGCATAGCATCACCTGATATCCCTCTATGGGTTGGTCCAGCGTTATCCGGTGGTGTTCCCCCAAGTCTTGGTCCATCCAGGATAATAGTTGTTTGTTGATGGGGAGCTGCTCCCTGCCGTGTCACTTTATCTGCCTGTTGGTTGAGTCCTTCTAATCCAGCTCCAAGAACTCAAACACCTACAGTTTTCGATTGTTCAAATTGACTAAGACTGGCATGCATCATCTTCTCTTGCTGTTTCATCATCTTCTCCTGCATAGCAACCATCATGACCTGCTTCTTATCCCTAGTGATGTAGGCGGAGGATTGATTAGCTTCAGAGGAAGCTTCATGACTTCCCTCTTACTGACTTCTTTCCGCTGCCTGCTTTCTCGTTGGTGGTCTAGCCATTGCTTTCAAGAATTCAAGTTCCTAAAACCTTGAGTGCTAGCTTTCTCAATGAAAGTACCAAAATGTTAGCACTAAAATTGGTCACTAACACCCAAATACAAGCGAAAGCACCAAATACTAACAACAGCTCACAGGAAGAATATATATGGAGGACATTAATACGTAGAACAACAAAAATAAAAATGAAGTAGTAGAGAACAACAAATTTTATAGAAGTTCGGCTAACTTCGGCCTATATCCACTCCAGAAATTTCCTTTTATTGTTGTAACAATCGATTACAGTTACAAACTGATAGAGTAGCCTTAGAAAATAAAAAATCAGAGAGCCATAAAAATATCCCTTTTCTGGAACCTTGCATGCTGTATTTATAGGCAAAACCTGAGTTATTGGGCTTCTTGAGTAATCCGAGCCCATTAACGCCATAGCCGAGCCACCTCCAATGTCGAACCATCAATGCCGAACGACCCATAACTCCTAGACCGAGCCGTTGCCGAACAACCCACACTACTACACCAAGCTACTAGCCTACGCCGACCCACTTGATTTAGTTCAATTTGCCTGTCCACGGCCCCATAAAAAGGCGGGTTAACATATTTCAAACAAGAGAGATTACTTTTTGAAAAGAAGGTTTTGAAAACATTTAAAATAAGAGATATATTTCTAAAAGTCATTTTCATAAAATTATTGGATATCAAAATAGGACTACTATATGTTCCACTAGATATTATCGTGGGTTCCATCCTACTAGGGTTCTATCCCTTTATCAGTCTCGAAGTGGATTCCATTCCACGAATAAATTTCGAATTAAGATGTAATAGCTTTCAAGAGGTTTTAACATAATTCTAGACTCAATACTTATCTTGTATTCTTGAAATCTTGAATTCTTGATGTCTTGATACTCATGAGTCTTCAGTCTTGATATCTTCAGTTTGAACCTTTATACTGTACAGTCTTCATTCTTGGTACCTACATGGTAATATCCTGCAGATACATATATATCCAAACTATAATGTTAGTATTTATATTTTATAACAATTCCTTAGGTTGTTGTCATCAAAACCATCATCTTAAGTATTAACAATCTCCCTCCTTTTTGATGATGACAACCTGCGTTTGTAAAATATACTTCACCTTTACTATAACTCCCCCTAAAACTAATAACTCCCCCTTAGTCTAAGCCTAATTACTCTAACTACTCTATTCTATGTTTCTCCCCCTTTCTCATCAACGAAAAACTAATCCCAAACTATTATAACTCCCCCTTAATCTAATACTATCCAAAATAAATACCAATAAGAAAGTATAATAAGTGAAACAAATATTTTATTCTATGCGATGTTATACTTACATGTACATATGTAATTAATTAAGGATAATTAATTTGGTTTACATAAAGTAATTAAGTTAGTTAATTACTAAATGTAATTAATCTGGGATGATTAATAATTATGAGTTAATTACTTAAGGTAATTAAGTTAAGAAATAATTAAAGATCATTAATTATTTTAATTAATGATGTAATTAAAGTTGATTAATTAAGATTAATCAATCAATAATAGTTAATTAAAGGTAATTAATTAATGTAATTAATTAAGGATAAATGTAATTAATTATGATTAATTAATTAATTGAAGTAATTAAAGGTTAATACTGTTTGTTTGAGAATAATTAATTTGTGAAATTAATTAAGGATAATTACATGAATGTAATTAAGGGTAATTAATCAAGGGTGATTAATTAAGGTAATTAATAATGAATGATTAATTGATTTTAATCAATTAAATGATTGAGATAGCAAGATTTATATTGGTAAAGTAATTAATTCAATTTATTTTAGATTAATTAAAGATGAAGTAATTAATTTAATTCACTTTAAATTAATTAGTGATGGAGATAGTTAATTTAATTCATTTTAAATTAATTATATTGTGATGAGTAAATCATTACTTATATATATATATATATATATATATATGGATGACATTGATTGTCTTGGATGCTTTGAGATCTCAGTAATGAGATAAATGATATTGTATGGTATGAATGACTTGATTTTATTGTGATGATAACATAGGTCATCTATTGTGATGGTGATATATGGAATATCTATTTGATATTGATAATGTGGGTTACCTTTTATATGATAATGTTGATTATCAGTTATGATTTATGAATTATCTATCTGTATGTATATAGATACTGTATTGATTTGTTTTAAAACCTTTAAAACAACTTGGACCTAAAAGACACGCTTTGGATTTCGATGAGACCGGGATCGGGTTTCCATATTTGGATATCCGAAAACCACATCGATTCCAAATAACGTTAGGTCGTAAATCAAAATAGAGCTTTGTGAAGACTCGAGGTGTAAGGACTATACGTCAATATAACTCTGTGGGTGATTCCGTAATGAGTTTGACGGAATAGTACTTATAGATTCGAGATGGTGGTTCAGAGTGCAAGGGTTATCGTCGTTAACTCTGAGGGTGATTCCAAATTGAGTGTAACAAGATAATGCCTTCAGTTTCGTTCGAACCCGGAACGAACTTGTATGGATTGAATGCTTTCAGAACATCGTCAGGTGGATGATGAGCATTCTAAGTGATATGTCTTATAAAGGTAATCGTAGCCTCAAGCCTCATCAACCGGGAATAGCTAAAACAGGGGAGGTGCAGCAGGGCTTCGTGGGTCGCACCCACTGGAGAGCGAGATTTTCCCCTGTCTAGAGGTCCCTTTTTATTTCGGCTGTGTGGACGGTTTTTGAGCTCCAACCGTCGGGGTTATCTTGTTCGGAACTGTTCAGTAAGGAATGGGTCCGGCCTTGTGTTGCAGGGGAGCGGGCGTACTCCTCGGTACGGTGATCTAGGCCACGTACTGTGACGGGAGGTACCCAGTAGCCCTGCCATTGTAAGGAATCCAAAATCCAATAAGTGCCAACGGTTTTGATTGTATTACCCACTTTTGTGGCTAGTAGCTGGAATTTAATCATGTAACAATTTCGGCTATTTCTTATTTATTTGAAAACCCTAGACCCTATTATAATATCACTGAATTTCCCATCAAATGTTTTGGTTAGCGTAAGGTAAAAACTTTTCCATGTTTATGTGTGGGAAATCTCACGTGATACTTTTCTTTTCAAAAGGTTTTTGAAAGTTAAGCAACTTTAATCTTTTACTCACACCAGACCCATGTCTGACCCGGAGTTTATCTTTTGTTTTTCATAAACTCTTAGGTACTCAAATTTTTACGAGTAGCCAAGGGATTCAGGTTTGCTTTGACGAATTGTGGAGGAGCAATGGAGTAGGAGGCTTCTGCGTTAGATATATAGTATTCCGCTGTGTGTTCTGTGTTCTCTCTGAGTTGTATTGAGTTGTAATAACTAGACATGTGTTTATAACTGTCTAGTATGTGTTGTATGTCTGTGTAGCTCTGATATTGATTGTAAACTATGTAATATTTATGTTATTAATATCGTTCCGTTGTTTAGATTCTGATGTTGTTTCTTTCTTCTCTTCTTTCTTTTCTCTTTTCTATCCCTTTCTTTCTTAAGAATGATGCGATTTTCTGTGGTAAGAAAGTCGGGTCGTTTCACTTGATTATATAAATCCCCCAATTAATTACACCAAATAATTAATCCTTAATTACTTTTCCTAAGTAATCATCTTTTGATTACTTATATTAATTACAACCAGTAATTTATCTATCAATTACTTCGCTAAGAAATTTCACTTATCAATCTCCTTAAGTAATTATACTTAATCAATAACCAAGCAACTATCTTTAATTAATTAAAATTAATTAATCATAGTTGCTTGGTTATTGATTAAGTATAATTACTTAAGGAGATTGATAAGTGAAATTTCTTAGTGAAGTAATTGATAGATAAATTACTGGTTGTAATTAATATAAGTAATCAAAAGATGATTACTTAGGAAAAGTAATTAAGGATTGATTATTTGGTGTAATTAATTGGGGGATTTATATAATTAATTAACTGACACCAAATGTAACGACCCGAAAATTTCGATCCCGAAATTTCCATATAGTTAGTGAAAAAAAGAAAGAGAAAGAAGAAAGAGAAAGAAGAAGAACAGAAAAGAAACACACAAACTCACATTCGCAGCGGATAAAGTATAATATCACATAAATAATAGTTTTATAAGAAGAACTATATCATTACACTTATATCTTTATACATCAGAGTTACATCATTATACAAATACCGGACAATTAAAAACTAACTTGTCCCAGATAAATAAAGCGAAACACCTCATACGTTCCTGCCATCCAGTTCGCCTCCTGAGCTCCAGAACGTCCTTACCTGAAAATCTGTAATACTCGGTCTGACCCGAGCATTAAATCAAAGTAACACCCGGGGCAGGCTGGAAACCAGCGTGAGTAAACTCATCTAACTTGGAATACGAGAGCATATAATTTATATAAACCCGGATACTTATATCAATTTACAAATTCACAAATTGTTTTAGACATCACTAATACCACACATCAGTATCTAAGTACCAAAAACTTAGGTTAACGGTCAAATTCACTTAAATCATTCCATACTAGCATGTTGATTTCACATATCCATTTATAAAGAATCGAAGTGGTTTCGGGTATTAACTAATACCCGACTCCGGTCTCTTCGAATTCAATGCCATCTTAACCCATGTTATTCAAATGAATACAATTCAACTTTAAATTCAAGGTCTTACTTTTTACACAGCAATTCATCATCAGTAGATAATCACATTATTATCGTCCACCCAAACATATTATATCACGAAACATTTCATATCAGAGATATAAATCAATTCAAGGTATTCAACCATTCATAAACAAGATGGATTATTTCCAAAATTAATTAAATTGACTCTAATTAAATTAATTTCAAGTCACTAATCACTTAGATTATCTTTAATTAATCATTTCAAATCAATAGATTAATCAATGATTCTTCTAATCATTCATCTTAATTCATCATCCTTGATTAATTTTCTTTAATTACATAAGTAATTATCCTTACCATTTACAGTAATTAATCTTTAATTACTTTCATTAATTACATTAGTTAATGATCTTTAATTAATTACTTTCATTAATCAACAGTAATTAACCGTCCTGTAATTACTCTTTTTAATTAATTAACTCTTTAATTAATTATATAAATCCCCCAATTAATTACACCGAATAATTAATCCTTAATTACTTTTCCTAAGTAATCATCTTTTGATTACTTATATTAATTACAACCAGTAATTTATCTATCAATTACTTCACTAAGAAATTTCACTTATCAATCTCCTTAAGTAATTATACTTAATCAATAACCAAGCAACTATCTTTAATTAATTAACAAATTAATTAATCACATTCATCTCATTAATTACAATTGGGTAATTCATCACTTAATTATCATACAAAACAATTAATTAATAAACCTTAATTATCAATTAATCTCCTTTAATACAAAGTAATCAATCCTTAATTACATTTATAATCAATTTCATTAAGTGATTAAACTTAATTTATCATCTCTGAATTAATTACTTTAATTAATCTTATTAAGAAATCAATCTTTTAAATTGATTACACGACTTAATTAATTAATTTAAAATTTAATAACTCATAGCCCTTAATTAATCGATCCCTAACCATTAATAAATTAATTCCTCTTTAATTACTTAATTAAATTAAGAATTTACCCTTGATTCCCACTTAATCACATTATAGATTAAGTTCAATAAACTTAGGACCTAACTTAGATAATTTATCACATAACCTTTAATTACCAATTATTTAAATAACATTTATTATTTAAAAGATTTAAACTTGACTATCGACTAACTCAATCATGTAGGCCTCAGCGTTAACCCCGAGCCCAAAAACTATCATGCCCGAGTTTATCCCTACCTCTTCCTGATACAATCAAACTCAAATCCCAACCGATCGAAGTTCAAGTTTACACCGAGTAAAATGTCATCGATCCCGAAGAAATCAACAAAATGTTAGCTGCAGACACGAGCGGATCCATGTGCACGTGCACAAGTCGTCGCAGGTGCTCCGGCCACCACTCCCATCGCCGGTGAGTCACCGATGACCACCCCTTCCAATCTCAACAACCAAACCGATGATTTGAACTCGAATACCAAGTTGAGCCAAACGAACCCAAACTGGAACCATCTTCTTCAACGATGCCTTCTTGTCGCCGACCTCTTCGACCTCCATCGTCCATGCCACCAAGGCCATAGCTTCCTCATCAACAAATTCAGCATTTCCCCTTGATGCGATTGAGCACACGACAGAGAAAACAATCGAGAACTCCTACCGAACCCCAAAGGCAAAGAAAACTGTGACGCCCCACCTCTATACCCACGCTAGCCAAGAACATTACGAAGTAATGCTGTCAACTAGCACGGAGAATAAGGCTGTTGAGGTGCGACCATCCGTGTAATTGCTTTGTGCGAGCATCGATATGTCAGATAGTATAACATGCAATTCTTTTTAAGTGGAAATCCGACATGCCGACACAAACTCAAAGATATCACACGGTGGCTATAATTTCTTCGGAAACAAATATAGAAATAAACATAACATAAATCAGTCACAGACAATTCATATCACAAATACGGAATAAGATATGAATAATACACATAAAAGTGTACATCAGAGTAGTGGTCTAAAAAGATCCACAATATCACAAAAGAATAGTTTCACGAACTACACAAAAGAATAAGTATACATTATGGAGTCTATATCTCAAATGTATACAACAAAATAAACTACTAATCTAAGTAGTTTGCCAAAAGTCAAAGAAATGAATGCCAGGGGAGAAGTCAAGCAGAAGCACCTGTAACATCTCGGTCTGACCCGAGTATTATTTAATAGGAAAATAATAAACGGATCAGTCTAACTATAAATATCAGATGAAACGATATAGAATCAGAGCTATGACTAAACACATAATAATCACAATGCAAGGCTGTGATATATAAGTAATTGAAAATCAACAAGAGATTAATCAATATCACAAAATCTACACAAGAATCAAAGAAATGTCATACTCCTTATTTCGTTCATCAAACCACAAATATTGACGATTATATCGATGTCAATCACAAAAGTCCATGACACACAAATTCACCAATACACAAATATTGATAAAACTTATCAATGGAAACCACGAAAATTGGTGAAGCACAAATTCTAGAAATCATCTCAAGAAATCCAGTAAATGACACACAAATTCACCTATACACAAAAATTGATAAATTATATCAATAGAAATCACAAAAATAGGTGAAGAAGGAAATTCCAGAATTCGACACACGAAAACCAGAAATCACACAAAATAGGGGGGAAAGGCCTATCACACGAACGGAAGCATGAAAACTCACCAACAGCTATAACACATGAACGAGAAGCTATCTCATGGTAGCTAGCCATTAATTTGACACACGAATGGTCCGAAGACCTGACACACGAATGGTCCGAAGACCTGACACACGAATGGTCCGAAGACCGTGGGTTGCTACCCCACCAAATTTGAGTCGAAACTCCATAAAAAGGAATGTCATAATCCTAATTTCATTCACCAAGCCACAATAAATGACATATATATCAATGCCAATCGTAAAAGTCGGTGAATCATAAATTCCAGAATTCAACACACGAAGTCCAGAAATCACAAGAATAGGTGAAGGATAAAATTTCCAGAAATCAACACACGAAATCCAGAAATAATAAAAAGCAAAGAGGTATGTGTGAGTCGAAATCACACAAATGGTGTTTAGGCTAACCAAAAAGCAAAAAGGTATGTGTGAGTCGAAATCACACAAATGGTGTCTAGCCTAACCTTGCAAACAAAGAGACATCGCACATTGCTAGTCTAAACCACAAAGATGATCGTCATGATCAACGAGAAGTGTCAATTACACTAAGCTAGTGAATATAAAAGTTTAGCTTCATGTCCCATAACCACTTGCTTAACTTAAACATTTACGAACAAACTGTAAATCTCCACTAGAAAAATGTCACAAGTGATTCAATCGAACAAGTCCAAGAATTAACCGACGAAGTAAACGCAAGCGTTTCATACCACTCGTTTTACTAAGTCGTTTAATTAGATTTCTCATACGAGTGAGGTAAAGGTTTATATATACTAATAGATTGGAAAACGGTTTTATAAACGCATTTGGTATTAAAATAGTATTGAAATCGTTTGAGGAAAGAGTTTTGATATTTACTACTAGTATAGAAAACCTTTATATTTTTAAAGTGACAAAACACAAAGAAGATTGTAGGAACAATCAATCACTAAAATTCACATACGGAGATGTGAATAAAAATCCAACGAAACCGATAAAGAATCCATCAAAATGGATATTCAAAAATCCCTAAAAAAAAAAGAGTCATCAAAGTCATATTAATTGATAACAATAAATAGGAAACAACACGAATCGATTTAAGTTGGAAATTCAAGCAACTAGGCGAAGTAGGCCAAAAACATCAGGTCGGTCGCCCCCCCCCCCCCCCCAGCTCGGTCGACCGAACCCTGTTGTGAAAACTTCTCGGGCATCAGGTCGGTCGACCGAACCAGGGGGGTCGGTCGGTCGAACCAGAAAAAGAGAGTGCAATTGCACTCTTACTAGCAGGTCGGTCGACCGGACCAGGGGGGTCGGTCGGCCGAACCTGATGCTCTGCAAATTGATGCCCATAAATTGATATGCAACCTCCTCCAATTCGCAATCGAACGAGCACGAACGCTAGGGAATTATGCCTAATGGCTACCCGGCCCTATTGGCTCCTCGATGCATCACCAAAAACACATTTGAACCTCAAAGCTATGATTTTTAAGGATTTGGCTTTCAAACACAAAAATTGGAATATTCTCAAAAAGCAATCCAAATCAAAAGCAATTGCACAAGAATAAGTGTTAGGTATTCATGCCTAACAATCGAAGATAATTCATAGACTTAGATGTGAGATTAAAAATCTCACCTTTTCACAAAGTCAAATAAGAAGAAGCTTGAAAGCAAATGGAGAATCAACCTCTCTTCAACACAACCCAAATGAGCTTGAATCTATGCTCAAAACAAGATCATTCCCAAAATTAGGTTTAGGAATTTCTGAAATTGGTAAGAGAATAAGTTGGAGAAGAAGGAGAGAAGCTTACCAATGGGTTCTTCTTGAGTTTGGAACTAGGAATTTGAAGTTGCAAAAGGAACAAGGGTTTTGGAGTTTTAATTTCCAATCTCTCCCATCATTAATGCCTTAGAACTGAAAAAGAGAAGAGAATGAGGGTGAATGGGGAAGAGTGGCTCAGATTTGAGTATAAGTTAAACATAGGGCTGAGCCCAAAACCAAACCCAAAGTGAAAAGTAGCAAAAATCAACTTTCTCCAAACATATTGAAGCTTATACTCAAAAAGGTCGCAAACGGCATTTTAAACTCAATGGGAGTGGTCCCGAGTCCTAATTCGACCGTATGCAAAAAGTAGCTTTTCGGACTAAAATCCGACTAACGATAAAATATTTAAATAATATATTTAAGTATAAAATCGATAAATATGCGGGTTGTTACAAAAACCATAAATCAATTCGCACCCTCAACCACGATGCCTAGAAAAATATGGAACAATTTTTCTCTCGAACCCCGGCCCATAAACTTCCTCTGGCCAAAATCACGAGGACGTCGATCAACTAGATTATCGGAAAAATCCAAAAAACCATAATTTGGTAAATCCTCAAATTCTCGCAATGTACTTTCTTAGAAATTATGATTTTAATTTTAAAAATCTTAAGTTTTGATTATGATTTATAATATATACATGAATCGTTAAATTGTTGAAATTAGATTTTGATCAATCTTATGTTTTACTGGAAAATTCGAACTCCAGAAGCCTTCCAACATATTTAACTTCCTACATATAAATTTATCTTTAGCTTAAGTTCTACAAACAAATTTTTCTTTTAAAAAAATCTAAGCCTATCATTGACTAGATTAAGAATTTTGAGAAATTAATCGAAAATCTGGACTCTGAACTTTAAACAGAGAGATTCACCGATCCTTTAATATACACATAGTTTTACATTCACATATACCCAATACATCATCATGCAGAAATTTTACATCAAGCTTCTAGGATTCATTCATGCATTCATATTTAAAATAAAAACAAGTTGGGATTTGCTCATAGATTTTGAAAACAATTTGAAATATTGTTTGCTGATTAAATTCCACTTTCTGTAAAACCACTCACCAACCTCACTAAAAATCCTTCCTATATTATTATTTTTTTTAAAAAAAATAAATAGAAATCAAGCTATAGCAAACATATATCCCCTTAACATAACAATATGAAGTGATTTACATATAAAGAGATTCGATTTATACCGAGTTTGCGGGCTGTAAACAAAGAACAGAGGTAATATATACATATACCGTGTATAACATATCTATATAATTCGACAAAGCACTTGCACAGTCATTTCTCCCACAACTTTCACACGCAACAGAATATTGTAAAAAGATTTTACTTTTGAGGTGAAGTTTACCCACAAGCACACATTTTTAAACAAGATTAAGCATTTACTGAGTAGCAGTTTACTCACCTGCAAAAATCTGAGCAGAGAACAGGTTTTGATTCATTTTCCACGCCTTGAGATTTTAAAATTTCTTTGCTGTAGAAAATGAATCCATGCATGCTTCTAATTGATGTTGACATTTGCCCTGAGTTTTCTTGAAAACTTGATTGTTTCTTAGTTGAATTAATCCTGCTTATATGTTCCAGCTAGATGATTACTTGATTGAAATTCTGTTTTGATTTGTTTACAGGCCATTTCTTTTTGTTGCTCTTGTTACAGACTTTTGTTTCCCTTTCTTTTTATTTTTATTTTATTATTTTAGCCATGCTTCTAATATGATAATTATATTTTCTTAAAAAAATTTCGATCCAGAAAATTCCAGATAGTTTGAGGAAAGAAGAAAGAGATAGAAGAAGAACGGTAAAGAAAAACACAAACTCACATTCGCAGCGGATAAAATATAATATCAATAATAGTCATACCAAAGAAAATTGTATCTATCAATTTACATCGATATATCAGAGTTACAATAATTTTATACAACATCGGATAGATATAATTTAAACATGTCTCAGATATATACAATATCATAGTGGAAACTCTCCATACGTCCCTGCCATCCAGCTCGCCTGCTGAGCTCCAGAACGTCCTTACCTGAAAATCTGTAATACTCGGTCTGACCCGAGCATTAAATCAAAGTAACACCCGGGTCAGGCTGGAAACCAGCGTGAGTAAACCCATACACAAGGAATAAAAAGCAATCAACTCATATAAAACCCGGGGTTTAACTCATATCAAATTACCAATTCACAATTTTTCATAGACATTACCTATTCAATTTCTAAGTACCAAAACTTAGATTAAATGGCTCTATTCACTTCGAAACATTTTATTCCAATCTATTGATTTTACAAATAAATCTATAAAGAATCGAAGTGGTTCCGGGTATTAACTAATACCCGACTCCAGTCTCTTAGAATCCAATTTCATCTTATCCAAGATATTCAAGTGATTAAAATTAAGTACTGGATATCGCTTTTTCATAATAATTCATCAGAGATAACCACCTTATATCAGTTCAACCCAACATATCATATCACAAAACATTCTTTTTCACAAACATAACAATCACATATCAGGGATAACAAATAACCCCAAGGCATTCAAATATCTATTATCAAGATAATTAGTCATACCATTTCCATTAATCTAATTAATTACCAATGGATTAGATTAATTTCTAATTATTTATACATCTTGCTTAATTATCATTAATTAATTATATCCAATTAAATTAATCATCCCTTAATTATTCATCTTGATTAATCATCCTAGATTTATCATTCTTACATTACTTTAATCCTTGATTAATTATATTAACCAATTACTCTTTAATCACTTATTGTTGATTAATTAATCTTAATTAATCAACCTTTAATTACATCATTAATTAATTAATGCTCCTTAATTACTTCTTCCATTAATTATTAATCATACTTAACAATTAATCTTCAAATACTTTATTAATCAATTCTTAAATTAATTACACTAAGTAATTAATTGTTAATTACTTGCACTAAGTAATTACCCTTCTTATTTATTTTGCAAGGTAATTAAACCCAATTTCCATTTAAAATTACCATTCAAATTCAATTTATTTCCAATAATTATTCATTTAATTACTTTATTAGGTAATTACTCTTCCCCACTAACATTCAGTAATCATGCAATTGTCTTAAAGTAATTAAACCAATTAATTAACTTCACCAATTCACAATACTATAATTAACTATATTAGGTAATCAACCCCTTCATTACTTCATTAAGTAATCATACTTAAACAATTTCATAATTTGATTATCTTTAATTAATTAATCAAATTAATCATCTTAAATTAATTATATTAATTAATCATTTGATAATCCTTAGTTAATGATCCTGTGCTAACTAATAACCAATATTTTTTTTTATTTTCCTCTCAAAGTAATTAAACTTACATTAATCATCTTTTGATTACAAATGTAACGATCCTGAATTTTTGAACAATTTAAATTGAAATTATTTAATTAATTTTAAATATTTGAATGATAATTTAAATTGAATTCCCAATATAACTGTGAATTTGGCGATTAAATATTAAAATTTAATCTATACAAAGTTGAATAAAAATTTAAATTTGACTTTGGAGTTGAAATTGAATATTGAATTTGTATTTTTACTTCAAACTATTGACTTAGGAAAATAATTTGGATACAAGTATTATTTATGTAAATTTATAAATGGATGGTTAGTTTTAAATAACATTTTTCTTTTCTTTAAAATAGAAAGGAATAAAATTTTAATCAATACAAGATAAATAAATACACATAGTTAAAATTCAAACAACATATTTATAAAACTTTGTAGAATAGAATGTAACTACATTGGGGAAATTTTAACAACATATTTATAAACTTTTAAAATATAATGTAACTACATTAGAGAAATTTTAACAACATAATTTAACAAAACAAAACAAAGCAAAGAAATAACAAAACCAATTGAAATTCAAAATGAAAAAAAATAAAAAAATAATAAAAGAAATTTTATTTAAGAATTTATGGGCTGTATAATATTGGTCCATTCTCTTCTTTTTTGTTGGGATGTGTTATTATCTAATGTTAATAACCCGGTCCCATTATCCATTCACTTCGTTGAAAACCCTAAACCAAATGAAAGCAAAAAATTAATGGCGGCATGTTCCTCTCTTCCTTCGATCTGAAAAAGTTAGGGCTTGTAAAAGAATATTAAGGTTGGCGTTGTTGATCGATTGGGTGATTTCCCTCTTGCTCAGTCGATCGGCCGACTCCTTGTAGCTTGCTTCGGTTGCTTCTTTTCGTTGCTTGGCTCGTTCGTCCTCTTTGAAAAAAAAATTGGGCTTTCGTATTCTCTTCGACAAAGGTGAGTTTTCTCACGATTAATCGTTATTCAAGTTTTTAAATTTGTTTGAATTGGGTGCTTGGTTGCATGCTATGATTTGGGGTGTTATTTGTTATCATTTGCTCGGTTACTTGAATCTAAACTGATAAGAACAGATGCTATTTGGAATTTATTTTTAAACTGATAAGAACAGATGCAATTTGGAATTTATTTTTAAACTGATAAGAACAGATGTTATTTTGAATTTATTTTTAAGCTGATAAGAACAGATGCTATTTGGAATTTATTTTTAAATTGATAAGAACAGATGCTATACCAAAAAAAAACTTTGCTTATTTGTTGTTGCTGCATGTGATGGATCTTTGAATCTAGATGAGGAAAATTTCGTTTGCATGTGCTTGTTTGAACTTCTGTTCCTGTGTGTTGTATATATGTGCCTATAAACACCCCCTATGGTTTGATGTTTTGCTGTGTATCATGTTTGCATGCCAATATATGAATGATCCCAGTTATAAAGGTCTGTGAACATCCTATAATCTGAAAATAACAAAATTGACAAGTTTAAAACAATTGTTTGATGAAAATGATGCGTGCTAAAATTCTTGGAACCATCATGTGAAGCTTGAATGTTTGTTTAAGTATGGAATTAAAAGCATGTATGTGAATATGTATTTTTGCATATACATGTCACTGTGAGTAAATATACCTGATTTAAAAAGTTTTTTTTTTAAATCTGTTAAACCCCTGTTGCATGCAGAAACTTAAGCTTAAATAGGCAAAAAAAAAATGGTTTGCATGTTGTAATTTAATGATTTTGTGTATATTTGTTATGGTTCCCAGGCTCTGGTTTAACTGGCTTGAATTTAGAGCAGTGGTTGCTTGCTGTTGGTTTCCAAATAAATTAACTTGTTTAAATTTGAAATCTGTGATATATTTGATGCTTGGGTTAAGTGGTTATTATGAGATATGATGAATGAATGTATATCAAGTGTGCATGTCTGTTTAGTGTATGCATGTCTGTTGTATGCATATACTTCTCTGATTTGAAGTACAGGCTTTAACAAATTTACAAAAAATCCAAATCCTTATTTTTCTAATCGTAGCGACCCGACTTTCCACTCCCGGAAAGTCGCATCACTAATGAAGAAAGAAAGGGATAGAAGAAGAAAAGAAAGAGAAAGAAGAAACAGAACAACATCAGAGAACTCACAGCGGAACGAATAAAATATAATATATAACATAAATATTACACAGTATCATAATACATCAGAGTGTATAACTATACAACACATATTAGACAGTTATAAACATCTGTCTAATTCATACAACTCAAGTATACTAGATACAGACACAACGTACACAGCGGAAACATAATATATATCTACACGTGGAAGCCTCCTGCTCCATTACTCCTCCAGAATTCGTCAAGCAAACCTGAATCACTTGACTACTCATACATAATATGAGTACCCAAGAGTTTAATAAAACAGAAAATAAACACTCGGGTCAGACAAGGGTCTGGTGTGAGTAAACGGTTTAAGATTGCTTAACTTTAAAAACCTTTGAAAAGAAAAGGTATCACGTAAGACTTCCCACACATAAACATGGAAAATTTTTTACCTTACGCTAACCAAAACATTTGATAGGAAATCAAGTGATATTATAATAGTGTCTAGGGTTTTCAAGTAAATATGAAATAGCCGAAATTGTTACATTCATTAAATTCCAGCTACTAGCCACAAAAGTGGGTAATACGAACAAAACCGTAGGGTCTCGTAGGGAAAATGGGTTTCCATCAATGGCAGGGCTACTGGGGTACCGCCCGTCACAGTACGTGGCCTAGATCACCGTACCGAGGATTACTCCCTTCATCCCCTGCAACACAAGGCCGGGACCATTCCTTACTGAACAGTCCCGAAGAAGACAACCCCGACAATTGTCCGGATCAACCGCCCCACACAGCCGAATAAAAAGGGACTTCTAGACAGGGGTAAATCTTGCTCTCCAGTGGGTGCGACCCACGAAGCCTTGCTGCACCTCCCCTGTTTTAGCCATTCCCGGTTGATGAGGCTTGAGGCTGCGATTACCTTTATAGAACACATTTATCGTAGAATGCTCATCGTCCGCCTGACGATGTGCTGAAAGCATTCAATCCATACAAGTTCGTTCCGGGTTCGAACGAAACCGAAGGCACTATCTCGTTGCACTCATTTTGGAATCACCCTCAGAGTCAACGACCATAGCCCTTGCACTCTAATTCATCATCTCGAATCTATAAGAACTATTCCGTCAAACTCATTACGGAATCACCCACAGAGTTATACTGACGTATAGCCCATACACCTCGAGTCTTCACTTGCTCCACTTGGATTAACGACCTAACGTTTAATTGGAATCGATGTGGTTTTCGGATATCCAAATATGGAATCCCGTTCTCGGTCTCATCGAAACCAAACGCCATTTTAATGTCCAAGTTGTACTTAAGGGATTTAAACAGTTTAACTCATTCAGGATGATATAAATAGATAGATGAATAACATTATCACTATAGATAATTCATATAAACCATTCATCTCATAATGCAGCATATCACAAATATCATAGTCATCCAAATCATACAGTATCAACCAAACACCCAATATCAATCATTCAAAATCATTCAACATCCAATATCAATCACTCAATATCAACCATTCAATATTAATCAATCACCCATAACAGAATTGATTAACTCTTAATTTATTTAATTAATCGCTAATTAAATTAATTACTATTCTTTAATCACTTGGATTATCCTAACTCTTGCTTCATTGATTTATTACAAATCAAATTCATTTATCATTCCTTAATGATCTTCTTTAATTAATCTTCCTTGATTAATTATCCTTAATTACATTCAAGTAATTATCCTTAACCATACTCAGTAATTAATCTCTAATTACTATCATTAATTGCAATAATTAATGATCCTTCATTAATTAATTAACTATAATTAATTACAATAATCCTTAATTAATTGCAATTAATTAATCACACTTAAATTAACTACTTTAATTAATTACTTCATTAATTATATTAATTAATAATCTTTATTAATTAATAATCCTTTAATTAATTAAATAATTAACTTGTAATTAAGCATCTCATTATCCATAAACAGTAATTAACAAATTGTAATTACTTATCTTAATTAATTAACTTCTTAATTAATCAACTTCTAATTTAATTATATTAATCCTTGATTAATTAATCAAATTAATTAATCTTTAATTATTCATTAAGTAATTATTAATCAATTTAAATTAACAATTGATCCTTAATTAATTACTTTATTAATTAATTACAATTTAAATTAATTACACCTAGTAATTAACCTTGAATTTAATCACATTCATTAATTAATTAATCACATTAATTAATTATCTAAAATAATTAAGTAATTAACTCTTAATTACTTACCTAAGTAATTATCTCTAATTACTTTCATTATTAATTCCATCATTAAATAAATCTTAATTAACTAATTAATTACTCCATAACTAATTAACTTTAAAACAATTATATTAGTAATTTGCCTAATTAATATCATTAAATGATTACCCAATAACCACTTAACTTAAATTACTCCATGAGTAACCTTTACTAATTACTTCCCCAAGTAATTAATGTTCTAATTATATTCAAAAACTAATCATTGATTACATAATTATGTAATTTCACTTAATTAATCCATAATTAAGTTATAATTTTTAAATTTTAAATATACAATTAACTAATTATTTAAAATTAATTAAACAATTAATTAATTACTTATGTTTAAAAATCCTTAATAAAGAAAACATTATCCTTAATTAAACTTTTCTTTTACTTATAATCAATTCATATAACCAAGAATTCTTAAGTTCATATCAAAAATAATTTAACCATGTTTACCTACATAAGTAAATTATTTGAATTTAATCAAATTTAAATAACTTGAAGATAAATTATTTATTTGGATTACAAAATTATAACTTATACTTTATTTAGAAATAAAGTATTTTGAAATCAAATTTTAAAATCTATGACACTTAAATTTTCTTAAGTTTAAACACATTATTTTAGAATTTTACATAAAACTTGATTCAATTATTCAATCAATAAGTAAATCTGTAACAAATTTCTTTACAACATCATGCATACTGGCTCGTGAGGAAATCTCGGGTTAAACCCGAGTAAAACTCTCCAAACCCCCAAGCAAATCTCGAAGCAACTCATGCTTGCCCTCGAGTCAACCCCAACAGCACCTACTTCGAGTCGCTCCCGAACAAACACGGTAACCCACCCGAGTAAGCCCTTCTTCCCCAACTCCTTCCTTCCCAGCTCCTTATTCCATTGCACAGAGCATCATGGTGCACGTGCACCAGAAACCTCGGCCAGCGACAGCTACCACGACCATCTACAACCACCACATCATCGCATAAGATCTCGAAAACGTCACCAGACCCTTCAACACATAAGCGAAACGAAAAACAATCATCACGCTCGAAAGCCTGTAGAACAACTCGACACAAACTCCCACATCACTGACACTACGACGCCGTTCATCCCTCGCCTTCTTCACCACAGATCGCCATGACCTCAAGCTTCAATCCTCCCCAACGCGATCGCACTCGATCCTCTATCTGAGTCGCAAATGTCTCGATACCCAAGGCAACAAAACTAACAGCAAACCCTACTTTGTTCGAATTTGAACAATTTACACATTACAAAAATTAATTTACATTTTTCCCAAAATCATCAATCCATAAACAAGTTATGATCCAAAATTCAGCTTCCCTAATCACCTTGATCTTTGGCAATCTCTTAAAACCCCAATACGAACAAATCTCAAATTCAAAACAATTTATCAATTTAAAAATTATAAATTGCCTGTTAAAATTCATGAGTACCAATATCTAATTCAATCATACAATCCAAAGCAACTATTGAGGTCATTAATTTTTCATGTGAATTAGTAACCTTACTGTTGTACACAAAAAAAAAAAATATTTGTAAACTAAAAATTTCCCAAACTATTTTTAAAACCTATATTACACAGACATACACAATTTCTGTTTGGAGATCGAGAGTGAAAACCAAATGAATGAAGTGTATTTGAGTTTATGTAGTGGAATTCAGTCTTATAATGTAACAGAGGTACATTTTTATACATAAATACAAGCTCTACAGATAATCATGCATGCATTTACATCCAAAGTATATTCAATCAATATTGTCACACAATTTCAACCACATGTATTTAATTAAACCTCATGTTTAATCTGTTTTAGAAAGATTTACTCACCTCTTGAATATTGCAGAGCATATTTCCAGGCTTGTTGTTGAAGTTAATTCCCTTGCATGCCTTTGATTTTGATGTTGTACTTTATGCAGGTTGAATATTTACTTCAATTGCAGGTTGATGATGCATATCTATTTTCATACTGCAGATTTGAGTTGCAGTATTCTTCCCAAATTTTGCAGGTTTTAATTTGTTTTTGTGATAATGTATTTCAGGTAGCATTTGGCTTTTGTTTTGGATTTAGTTTCATTTTCAGGTTTTGGAAAAATTTCTGATTTGAGCTAAAGAAACAAAGAAGAATTTGTGTAAAACTCATTTTCCTTTCCTAAAAACATTTATTAACATTAAAATGAAAATAATTCCACTTGTCATTAATTTGCACAAATGTCACAAACATAATTTTAAAAGTTAACAAGTGTTTTTGAGATAATTAATAGGGTTACACATGTCTTTGAGTATTTTTTTTATTTGATTTTAAATGTAAATTTAAATTTACATATTTATTTTCTTAATTGGTAAATACTTATATGTATATAAATAAGTTTACTTTTAAAAGAAAATCTACTAAACTAATTATAATATAAATATAATCTTATACATGTATTAAAAAAAATCTAAAACTTATACATAAACATTTATAACCATTTAAAATTTAAGAATTATAAAAAGAAACAAAACAAAGCTTGTTTAAATTCCTTTGAAACTATTCTATTTAAAAATAAATAACCATCCTATATTTGAAACAATTGAATTAAACTAAATTATCTTTTGAAAATCTTATTGAATTTAAAACAAAACTTTAAAATTGCAATATTCATTCATACATAAATTATTAATAGATTAAATTAAATTTCAAAACAATTTCCAAACCATAACATACACATACACATATATTACAAATTTGAAAATTCAATTTTTAAATTAAATAAAAGGTATTCCATTCACAATATATATCAATTTTATAGAATATAAACAGAATAAGATTTTATTAGCTTTTGAAAACAATTCTTATCAATATTGCCAGATTAAAATTTCAATAACCTTTAAAATATTAAATTAACTAATTTAAATTAAAATTATAAAGAAAATTTATCAAATCAATTAAATTATTATTGCAGATTATTAAATCGATATTGCCCAAAATTCCGGGTCGTTACAATCCTTCCCCCTTAAAAGAATTTCGTCCCCGAAATTTAAAAGCAAAGGTAATTTAATAATCCAGTAAGATTTTAATTCAATCAGCAAAGCATATTTATAAATCAGTTACAAACAACCAAAACAATTAATCACACAAACAAACTTAACTAATTATCCTGACATACGTCAGAATAAAACTCTAATACTATCTCGAGTTTCCCAAGCATAAAACACCAGGAGACTCGCTCTACAAAGCTAAACAAACTAACTACACTACCAAAATCCAGAGCTCCTCTCTTCTCTAGATCCATCAATCCTGAACAGAACAATCAGACTATCTTTATATCCAGCTCAACATCCAACTGAACTACCGATTCAACAACCAACAATCAATCATACACGTACTCCTTCAGAGATACATGAAATATAATGAATTCCAACTATCCAAACTGGAAATTCAATCTTATAAACAACAAATCTTATCTTATCAGAACACAGATAAGAAATCTCAAATGCCTCAGACTTACCCATCCAATCTTATCCACTATTAGTTCTCTTAAGCAGAGAAATCTTAACAACAATGAAGTCCCCAACTTCAAATTCCAAAACTTCTTATCTCATAACTGTATATCTCATCAGACAATCCAGGGCTGCTAATTCTCTTCCTGATCAGCTCATCCTATGCTGGTATTTCCAGAAACAGCTAGACTAAAGCAAACAGTTCCTGGATTCTATTCAGCAGAAAAGTTTTCCAAAATCCATCGAAACCAGAACTCAAGCTCTACTACTCAAGCAATAGCAAACAGAACTTGCTTCCATCCTTGCACAGCTGCTACTTCGCTTCCGCTGCACAACTCTGATTCGGAAATAGATGAGAATACTATTGATGAACACAAGTACAAACTTATCCACTAAATTCCGGGAAACTTTGTTCATCAAATCCATAAAATCTGAGTAACTCATCTGACTCAGTCACACAACTTTACTACAAAATCCAATTCAAAAACAAGATCTAACCAAATCCAAATTCCAAAAATAAATTCTTGAGCTGCTACACCAATCTCTACTTCTCCAAAAACCATCCTACTACCAGACTAACTACCAAATCGCTTCTGGAATCCCAAAACAATATGGAACTCAACTCCAGATGCAGACAATTTCTGATTATCTCAGCAGCTCCTATTTTCTCATGAGAATCCTCGGTCTCAAACAAAAGAATGCTCAAGAAAATTCCAAACCAATCGCAAGTCACTTTTGCGATCCAACCTAATTCGAATTCCAAAGAAACTGTTCTTTCTTTACCAATTAGAACAGCCTAAAGCTTTTCCAAACAAGGTTAATTCTTTAAGATAACTTCCACCAACTGCTCGGGCTGCTGATAAAAGAACCAATAAGATTCCTGAACCATCGAAGAAACAAGCTACACTGCTGCTTCCAAACTCAACTTCATTGATACTGCCAAGCCAAAAGACCTTCTCGTCAGCACACCGATCACTTCGAGCTGAACTGTTACCAAAGCTATCCAAGACTTCTAATCCAAATGCTTCTTGGAAACCAAAACCATCAAAAATCCACACAAGAGACTTTCAAGATGGCAGACAACTCAAAAGAAACTCGGTCTCCAAATCAAGGATCAACACCTCACTCTCCTTAAAGGATACGACAAATGAGACCATGCCTGAAGAGAAACAACTCATAGACCTTAGTCTCATATTCCAAAACAACCAACTTCCATATTGAAGATCCGGATAACTTCTACACAGACGAGTCTTACCTGAGGCAGGTAAAGACTGCTCCTCAACCACCTTTAAAACTGCTTCAAGAGAAAACATCTTCAGAAATATCAACGGATACTGCATCTCATCACGCAGTTATCAAGATATCATTACTTACTTCTACACTTCCATCAAATCTAAACTCAAAAATAATTTGCTCACCCGAGCGAAATCCAAACCTACACTTCAAGGATAAACTCCGAATCTTTAAAAGATTTCCTTCGGACATCAGATAAATCCTTACTCCAAACAACAAATCTCACTCGAGACGGTATTAGGTCTACAGTCTCGACAAATACTTCCAACCTCAAACATATGGACTTCTTCCATTAGTGGTAGTCGTGTTACACACACACACCACTACTCCATCTACCTCTAAAATTTATGTTGGAAAATCCGAATAGATAATCCAACAGATTAGGCAGATATAAATACATATAAATATATAGTTATATATAAAAATTACAAATACGCTCTCTCAAGAAAGACACCACTACAGAGCCTAGGTATTCACTCAACCTAATGCTCTCTAAAGAAAGACACACTTCGGAGCTTAGGTATTCCCTCAGCCTAATGCTCTGATACCAACTGTAGCGACCCGACTTTCCACTCCCGGAAAGTCGCATCACTAATGAAGAAAGAATCAGATAGAAGAAGAAAAGAAAGAGAAAGAAGAAACAGAACAACATCAGAGAACTCACAGCGGAACGAATAAAATATAATATATAACATAAATATTACACAGTATCATAATACATCAGAGTATATAACTATACAACACAATTAGACAGTTATAAACATCTGTCTAATTCATACAACTCAAGTACACTAGATACAGACACAACATACACAGCGGAAACATAATATATATCTACACGTGGAAGCCTCCTGCTCCATTACTCCTCCAGAATTCGTCAAGCAAACCTGAATCACTTGACTACTCATACATAATATGAGTACCCAAGAGTTTAATAAAACAGAAAATAAACACTCGGGTCAGACAGGGGTCTGGTGTGAGTAAACGGTTTAAGATTTCTTAACTTTAAAAACCTTTGAAAAGAAAAGGTATCACGTAAGACTTCCCACACATAAACATGGAAAAGTTTTTACCTTACGCTAACCAAAACATTTGATAGGAAATCCAGTGATATTATAATAGTGTCTAGGGTTTTCAAGTAAATATGAAATAGCCAAAATTGTTACATTCATTAAATTCCAGCTACTAGCCACAAAAGTGGGTAATACAAACAAAACCGTAGGGTCTCGTAGGGAAAATGGGTTTCGATCAATGGCAGGGCTACTGGGGTACCGCCCGTCACAGTACGTGGCCTAGATCACCGTACCGAGGATTACTCCCTTCATCCCCTGCAACACAAGGCCGGGACCATTCCTTACTGAACAGTCCCGAACAAGACAACCCCGACAGTTGTCCGGATCAACCGCTCCACACAGCCGAATAAAAAGGGACTTCTAGACAGGGGTAAATCTTGCTCTCCAGTGGGTGCGACCCACGAAGCCTTGCTGCACCTTTCCTGTTTTAGCCATTCCGGGTTGATGAGGCTTGAGGCTGCGATTACCTTTATAGAACACATTTATCTTAGAATGCTCATCGTCCGCCTGACGATGTGCTGAAAGCATTCAATCCATACAAGTTCGTTCCGGGTTCGAACGAAACTGAAGGCACTATCTCGTTGCGCTCATTTTGGAATCACCCTCAGAGTCAACGACCATAGCCCTTGCACTCTAATTCATCATCTCGAATCTATAAGCACTATTCCGTCAAACTCATTACGGAATCACCCACAGAGTTATACTGACGTATAGCCCTTACACCTCGAGTCTTCACTTGCTCCACTTGGATTAACGACCTAACGTTTAATTGGAATCGATGTGGTTTTCGGATATCCAAATATGGAATCCCGATCCCGGTCTCATCGAAACCAAACGCCATTTTAATGTCCAAGTTGTACTTAAGGGATTTAAACAGTTTAACTCATTCAGGATGATATAAATAGATAGATGAATAACATTATCACTATAGATAATTCATATAAACCATTCATCTCATAATGCATCAACCATTCAATATTAATCAATCACCCATAGCAGAATTGATTAACTCTTAATTTATTTAATTAATCTCTAATTAAATTAATTACTATTCTTTAATCACTTGGATTATCCTAACTCTTGCTTCATTGATTTATTACAAATCAAATTCAGTTATCATTCCTTAATGATCTTCTTTAATTAATCTTCCTTGATTAATTATCCTTAATTACATTCAAGTAATTATCCTTAACCATACTCAGTAATTAATCTCTAATTACTATCATTAATTGCAATAATTAATGATCCTTCATTAATTAATTAACTATAATTAATTACAATAATCCTTAATTAATTGCAATTAATTAATCACACTTAAATTAACTACTTTAATTAATTACTTCATTAATTATATTAATTAATAATCTTTATTAATTAATAATCCTTTAATTAATTAAATAATTAACTTGTAATTAATCATCTCATTATCCATAAACAGTAATTAACAAATTGTAATTACTTATCTTAATTAATTAACTTCTTAATTAATTAACTTCAAATTTAGTTATATTAATCCTTGATTAATTAATCAAATTAATTAATCTTTAATTATTCATTAAGTAATTATTAATCAATTTAAATTAACAATTGATCCTTAATTAATTACTTTATTAATTAATTACAATTTAAATTAATTACACCTAGTAATTAACCTTGAATTTAATCTCATTCATTAATTAATTAATCACATTAATTAATTATCTAAAATAATTAAGTAATTAACTCTTAATTACTTACCTAAGTAATTATCTCTAATTACTTTCATTATTAATTCCATCATTAAATAAATCTTAATTAACTAATTAATTACTCCATAACTAATTAACTTTAAAACAATTATATTAATAATTTGTCTAATTAATATTATTAAATGATTACCCAATAATCACTTAACTTAAATTACTCCATGAGTAACCTTTACTAATTACTTCCCTAAGTAATTAATGTTCTAATTATATTCAAAAACTAATCATTGATTACATCATTATGTAATTTCTCTTAATTAATCCATAATTAAGTTATAATTTTTAAAATTTAAATAAACAATTAACTAATTATTTAAAATTAATTAAACAATTAATTAATTACTTATGTTTAAAAATCCTTAATTAAGAAAACATTATCCTTAATTAAACTTTTCTTTTACTTATAATCAATTCATATAACCAAGAATTCTTAAGTTCATATCAAAAATAATTTAACCATGTTTACCTACATAAGTAAATTATTTGAATTTAATCAAATTTAAATAACTTGAAGACAAATTATTTATTTGGATTACAAAATTATAACTTATACTTTATTTAGAAATAAAGTATTTTGAAATCAAATTTTAAAATCTATAACACTTAAATTTCTTAAGTTTAAACACATTATTTTAGAATTTTACTTAAAACTTGATTCAATTATTCAATCAATAAGTAAATCTGTAACAAATTTCTTTACAACATCATGCATACTGGCTCGTGAGGAAATCTCGGGTTAAACCCGAGTAAAACTCTCCAAACCCCCAAGCAAATCTCGAAGCAACTCATGCTTGCCCTCGAGTCAACCCCAACAGCACCTACTTCGAGTCGCTCCCGAACAAACACGGTAACCCTCCCGAGTAAGCCCTTCTTCCCTAACTCCTTCCTTCCCAGCTCCTTATTCCATTGCACAGAGCATCGTGGTGCACGTGCACCAGAAACCTCGGCCAGCGACAGCTACCACGACCATCTACAACCACCACATCATCGCATAAGATCTCGAAAACGTCACCAGACCCTTCAACACATAAGCGAAACGAAAAACGATCATCACGCTCGAAAGCCTGTAGAACAACTCGACACAAACTCCCACATCACTGACACTACGACGCCGTTCAGCCCTCGCCTTCTTCACCACAGATTGCCATGACCTCAAGCTTCAATCCTCCCCAACGCGATCGCACTCGATCCTCTATCTGAGTCGCAAATGTCTCGATACCCAAGGCAACAAAACTAACAGCAAACCCTACTTTGTTCGAATTTGAACAATTTACACATTACAAAAATTAATTTACATTTTTCCCAAAATCATCAATCCATAAACAAGCTATGATCCAAAATTCAGCTTCCCTAATCACCTTGATCTTTGGCAATCTCTTAAAACCCCAATACGAACAAATCTCAAATTCAAAACAATTTATCAATTTAAAAATTATAAATTGCTTGTTAAAATTCATGATTCCCAATATCTAATTCAATCAAACAATCCAAAGCAACTATTGAGGTCATTAATTTTTCATGTGAATTAGTAACCTTACTGTTGTACAAAAAAAAAAAAAATTTGTAAACTAAAAATTTCCCAAACTATTTTTAAAACCTATATTACACAGACATACACAATTTCTGTTTGGAGATCGAGAGTGAAAACCAAATGAATGAAGTGTATTTGAGTTTATGTAGTGGAATTCAGTCTTATAATGTAACAGAGGTACATTTTTATACATAAATACAAGCTCTACAGATAATCATGCATGCATTTACATCCAAAGTATATTCAATCAATATTATCACACAATTTCAACCACATGTATTTAATTAAACCTCATGTTTAATCTGTTTTTAAAAGATTTACTCACCTCTTGAATATTGCAGAGCATATTTCCAGGCATGCTGTTGAAGTTAATTCCCTTGCATGCCTTTGATTTTGATGTTGTACTTTAAGCAGGTTGAATATTTACTTCAATTGCAGGTTGATGATGCATATCTATTTTCATACTGCAGATTTGAGTTGCAGCATTCTTCCCAAATTTTGCAGGTTTTAATTTGTTTTTGTGACAATGAATTTCAGGTAGCATTTGGCTTTTGTTTTGGATTTAGTTTCATTTTCAGGTTTTGGAAAAATTTCTGATTTGAGCTAAAGAAACAAAGAAGAATTTGTGTAAAACTCATTTTCCTTTCCTAAAAACATTTATTAACATTAAAATGAAAATAATGCCACTTGTCATTAATTTGCACAAATGTCACAAACATAATTTTAAAAGTTAACAAGTGTTTTTGAGATAATTAATAGGGTTACACATGTCTTTAAGTATTTTTTCTATTTGATTTTAAATGTAAATTTAAATTTACATATTTATTTTCTTAATTGGTAAATACTTATATATATATAAATAAGTTTACTTTTAAAAGAAAATCTACTAAACTAATTATAATATAAATATAATCTTATACATGTATTAAAAAAAATCTAAAACTTATACATAAACATTTATAACCATTTAAAATTAAGAATTATAAAAAGAAACAAAACAAAGCTTGTTTAAATTCCTTTGAAACTATTCTATTTAAAAATAAATAACCATCTTATATTTGAAACAACTGAATTAAACTAAATTATCTTTTGAAAATCTTATTGAATTTAAAACAAAACTTTAAAATTGCAATATTCATTCATACATAAATTATTAATAGATTAAATTAAATTTCAAAACAATTTCCAAATCATAACATATACATACACATATATTACAAATTTGAAAATTCAATTTTTAAATTAAATAAAAGGTATTCCATTCACAATATATATCAATTTTATAGATTATAAACAGAATAAGATTTTATTAGCTTTTGAAAATAATTCTTATCAATATTGCCAGATTAAAATTTCAATAACCTTTAAAAGATTAAATTAACCAAATTAAATTAAAATTATAAAGAAAATTTATCAAATCAATTAAATTATTATTGCAGATTATTAAATCGATATTGCCCAAAATTCCGGGTCGTTACACTAATCCTCTTTAGATCCTAGGATTCAAACAAAATATGTTTGTTAAATCATAATTCAGCTCTTAATAATATCTTTAAAAAGATCAGAAAGTAAATTTTATCTGAAACAAGGATTTGCAGTGAAACTCGAATAAATGCAAAATTCTAGGCTTCCCTTCTGCTTCTCTGTTTGCAGATATAAAGGTGAGCAAACCACATTTTTATAATCTCGAATTTGGTTTAAATATTGATCTGCATGTGATGATCTTGGATGGAATATATTTGCAAGTATATATGTGTAATTTATGGATGCATGCCTGTATGGTGAAGATGTTTCTTTCTGTTTTGAATTAACAGTTTTGATTTCAAGTTTCAAATTTAAACTGCTATAAACAAAACTATTCTGTCTTCATTTTTAAAGTGTATGCTTTGTATGGCTGTACTGTGATGGATATTCTGTGTATATAATGAAGTAAATATATATCTGGATCTACAGGTATCGGTATACTTGTTTTTTTTAAATCTAAAACTTTAAATAGAATCCATTACCTCTTGATTTGATCTCAGCTAGGATTTGATATGTAAATGAAACATGTTTGTTTAGTATGGGTTCAAGTTATAAATTATAATCAAGTTAAATTAAAAATCTGTTGTCTCTGTAAACTATAAGAACAGTTATTGTTTCAAATAAGTAAAACTTCAAACTTCTTAAAATATTAAATTATGTTTAAAACTTGAATGCATATATTGAAATCATGATTTTTAAAACTAAAATCACATTTTTAATTTAGTATGGAGTGAGTATTGCTGGATTGATATGTGTGTGCTCCTGTACACTTATTTTCTCAAACTGTCTTGGGTCACTGTGTTGAACCAGTTTCATTGTCTTGACATCATTGCTTTGAGTTCACTGTCATACTTCATGTACTCAGTTGAGTTGACTGTTGCATTTGGTTTATTTTGTTACACTCATTTTGTAGTCTGCACTGAGCACTTGAACTTGTATTTGGTTTCCTTTGTCTCAGCCTTGTGTCTGCACCTTGTATGCTGTTGCATTGGTGCATTGGGTTTGTCTCAGCCTTGAACCTTTGTAGTTGTTCCAGTCTTCATGTTCACATATGCCTTCCCATTCGTTGTTGCCTGGTTTTGGTCTTGAATGCATTCCAGTAGCTCACTGTTGTACATATGTTGTCTGCATTTCGTATGCTTGCAACCTTGTTTCATACCTCTGGCTTGTTTGTTGTGAAGTTGTGCACTTGCCCGGCCATTACAACTGCACTTGTACTTCTGGTCACCTGTATCGTTTATGTATCTTGTAGTTATCTTTGCCATCTTGGTTTCATCATGCAGTCTGCATTGAACTTTGAGTTGTAGTCTCGAGCTTTGTCTTCATGTAGCTTGCTAGGTGTAGTTGTTATTGCCAGTTGCCTCTAGTTTTGTTGGTCTTTTCTTGGTCATTGCACTGGTCATTGCTTGTGAAGTTTGGTATTGCATCATTTATGTACTTGATAAGTGCACTTCTGATATGCTGCAGCTTGCATCACTGGTGCACTTTGGTCTTTGTGATTTGTACTTGTACACTTGCTCTTGTTGGCATTTCTTTGTGGTGCACTGCTTGTTGTAGCTGGGCTTGTTGTGCATACATGTTTTTATGCTTGTGACATTCATGTTGATTCCATTGTTGTTGACATGCCTTGTACTTGTAGTTGTATTCACTGTTGTAGTTAGGGCTGCTGGATTTGTTGTACACTGCTGCCTGAGTGCCAGTTTACCTTGTATCTTTGTGCATCGTTGTAGTTAGTGGTCTTTCACGATTGTCTTTACTGCTGTTACCATTTTATTTCAATTCATTGCAAATTTAATCACTTGAATTAAGATTAATCCTGACTCGAGTGTTTTTTGTGTTTTGCAATAAACGCTCGGGTCAGACCGAGTATTTTTCCGGCTTGGAGATTTTCTCGCAGCGAAGTTAGAGAGAGAGGGGAAAGCACTTCACTAAAGCTTTTCAGGAAATGTTTCTTGTACTTTAAAAAGATATAAATTGTTCCGCTGTATAAAATGTAATTCATTGTATAACTCTGATATTTGTATATAAAAGAAAAGTTCATTTATAAAATATATTATTGTTTCTGTGATTCTGTGACTGATTCTGTTTAAATGTTATAAACTAAATAACAATCCGTCATTTGAGCATTTCTAGTTGGTTTAATTACTGACTAGAGGCGGTCAGAGCGGCGGGTCGTTACAAAAGTGGTATCAGAGCTTTGGTTTACACAAAGCTTAGTTTATGGCGTTTAATATGAATATTTACTAGAATCACTTTAAAGAAAGTGTTTTCAAATCTAAAGAAGTATAAAATTGTTTTCTTTAAAATAAAAGGTATTTTGAAAATTAGAATCATTTTCGGAGATTCCCCTCTCTAAATTTAGGTTTGCGATAGTTCTCTTCGGTGAGGTCTCCTTAGATTTGAGTCTCGATCATTTGAAAACTCATTATCGAATTGTTGGGATTTATGAAAAATGAAATATGAGTTAAGTGAATTGATGAATTGGTTTAAACCAAATATTTTGAATATCTCCGAAGTAATTGGAAAATAAAAATGACATGTCAATTTGGTTATAACCAAGAGAATTATTGAACTATAACTTGGGGATTTGATTCTGAATTCTTTTGAAAAATTGATTTCAAACGTTGTGAAGAACGATTTAGTAAATAAATGGATTATAAGTACTTAACTTATAAATGGACTTTTGGTATATAATTGAGTTATATAAATTGAATTGAATTAGTAAAGGAGATTATAAATCGTAGTTTTATAAATAGAAATGGAATTTGCAAAGATTGTTTATAAATTCGAAACCAATTGAATTTGATAAATGAAACATAGAAGTTATTAAAGGAGATATATTCGTGATTTCGGACAGCGTATTATCCTTTAAGTTAAATATTGTGATAATAAGAGTTTGGTTAGGAAGTATATTCACGATTTTGGACAGTGAATATATTATTAAATAAAACGGATATGTTTTAGGGAAGTGATATTATGAAATGAAGTTAATCGATTTAAAGTTGTTTAAAAATGTGTTAAGGATCGAAATCATAGATTTCAACATTCATTGTTGAAATAGACGTTTTCGAGAGAAATAAAAGGAAATGGTGGACTATAACACTGTTGTTATAGTAAATGGTTTCCAAAAGGAAATGTTTATATAGTATTGGGATTTATATATCTATCTTAAATTCGAATCCCTATACTAGTGATTTTGGGTCGTCGTAACAATGTTTTACGCAACATTCGTTTTGACTCAAATTAATGTGTTTAAAGAATGATTTTCTTTAAGAATGAAATATATACTTGATTATGATTTAAGTATATTGAATGTTTTCCAAGTGTTGGAAATAAATGGATTTGTGAATTACTTATTATTAAATAAGTATGGAAATATTTTCCAATATGAAATGAAAGGTTTGAAATTTTATCTTTTAAAGATAAAGTGAAAAGTGAATGTTTTGAGATCTTATCTTTTAAAGATAAATTGAAAATGAATATGTGAAATCGATTTGAAAATCGTATATTCATAGATATTTTGGAAATGTAAATTCATTATGGAATTTATAAAAGAAAGGGAAATTTGTTGAAAGTAAATATTGATTTATTTTTGAAATGTGGAAATAAATTTACGGATTTAGAACGTAAGTTTAAAATAAATCGGTAAAGATTTATTTGATTGATTTAAATGAACCATTTTAAGTTTAAAATGGATAAATATTCGGAAATGTTTCCGTTTAAGGAAATTGCTTTGAAATTTGTTTTCAAAGATTGAAAGGTGAAAAAATGATTTGAAATTTGTTTTGAAATGGTTAAGTGTGAAAATTTTTTATATATCTTGTGTAGATATTTTTGGGAAATTTGAACAATTAGTTCAACTTGAAATTGGATGGTTGATTCAGATTGTATGTTTAACATTGTGAATTGATGACATATCAATTGATCTCTATTAAATATATATCTGTTTGGTGGCGGAGAATTTATTCTCTTAGCTTAACACCCTTCTCTGAGACGTACGAGCTCAGAGGTTATATATCGATAGACATCAATTATGTGTTGAGAATTGACGATGTAACATGAAATCCAAATCGAGTGTGAAGTGGATAATAAATTGGATTATGAATGTGAATTAGGTTTGAGATAACCTAAAATTTTCAAATCGACTTAGAGGAAAATTTTAAATGGATAATGAAATGGAAAATTTGTGAATCCTCTATTTGTTATGGGTATGAGATATTGAGGTTTTCAGAACGTATATATGAGAATACGATAAATTCGAAAACCGTTAGTTTGGAAAGAAATTTGTTGTGGAAAACTTATGTAAGTACATGAGTATGATATGTACGAATTGTGAAATGAAATATTATATATGTATGTATGATATTATGTTTTCCAAATTGAGGATATGGAAAAGTACCTTCCATTTAAATTTTGTGAAGGTTGTTGGAACTCGAGATGAGTGTCCATTTGAAAATCGTAGCTACGTAGAATTCCATTAGTTGGATTGACCATTTAATTTCCATTAGTTGGATTGCCCATTTGTTTTCCATTAGTTGGATTGGCCATTTGTTTTCCATTAGTTGGATTGGCCATTTGTTTTCCATTAGTTGGAGTGACTAGCGTAATTTGAGGGGCGAGATGCCTACAGTTACAAGCGATTCCACTGGGATAGTGGCGTAACCGCCGAGTAAAATGCAATCTAGATGCCAAAGCGTAATTCGAGGGGAGAGATGCCTACGGTCATAAGCGATTCTATTGGGATAGTAGTGTAACCGCCGTGTGGACCGCGATCTATGGCAACAACCATGGCGAAATTCAAGAGATGAGAAATCTACAGTTAC
Source organism: Allium cepa (assembly GCA_030765085.1). Lineage (NCBI taxonomy): Eukaryota > Viridiplantae > Streptophyta > Magnoliopsida > Asparagales > Amaryllidaceae > Allium > Allium cepa. Next base: position 379,551,252 of record CM060931.1, read on the forward strand.
AAGCGATTCTACTGGGATAGTAGCGGAACCGTCGGGTAAACTGTGATCCATGGGGGAATGTGCTTTCCATATCCATTTTAAAAAAAAAAGATTTTTATAGTATTTTCACTGGGAATTGAAGCAAGTACATTTAGTACTTGGAGATTTTTAGACTTGCGCCTGGCCAGCGTATGCCTAATGTCTTTAAGAACGACAATAGACTTGTTAAATTTCGAGTTAGCAAGTATTTTCAAAGTTTAAATAGAAAATCAATAGTCTGAAATTAAAGTAACATAAATTCCAACCTAATGAACTAAGGAAGAGGATTTTTGAAATGTTTTGAAAGTCCACAGCTTTGGAAAAGTTATACTATGTAAATTTTTTAAATGAAAAATTGCAAATTTAAAATTTGAGTTTTGTAAGTTGAAAACTTTAGTAAAAGACTTTTGCGTCTTGATTGTAGAAAATGATGAGCAAATGAGTTAATTAACAAAGTTAGTGAGATAAAACAATAGAATGAATTCTATACTCATTTATTTTTTTTAATAAGTTTCAAACTTGATAAAATTGAGTAGGGTATAAACATCAGTGAAATTTTAATAATCATTTTTCCTTACTTGAAATTTCGGGACGAAATTCTTTTAAGGAGGGGAGATTGTAACGATCCTGAATTTTTGAACAATTTAAATTGAAAATATTTAATTAATTTTAAATATTTGAATGATAATTTAAATTGAATTCCCAATATAACTGTGAATTTGGCGATTAAATATTAAAATTTAATCTATACAAAGTTGAATAAAAATTTAAATTTGACTTTGGAGTTGAAATTGAATATTGAATTTGTATTTTTAATTCAAACTATTGACTTAGGAAAATAATTTGGATACAAGTATTATTTATGTAAATTTATAAATGGATGGTTAGTTTTAAATAACATTTTTCTTTTCTTTAAAATAGAAAGGAATAAAATTTTAATCAATACAAGATAAATAAATACACATAGTTAAAATTCAAACAACATATTTATAAAACTTTGTAGAATAGAATGTAACTACATTGGGGAAATTTTAACAACATATTTATAAACTTTGTAAAATATAATGTAACTACATTGGAGAAATTTTAAAAACATAATTTAACAAAACAAAACAAAACAAAGAAATAACAAAACCAATTGAAATTCAAAATGAAAAAAGTAAAAAAATAATAAAAGAAATTTTATTTAAGAATTTATGGGCTGTATAATATTGGCCCATTCTCTTCTTTTTTGTTGGGATGTGATATTATCTAATGTTAATAACCCGGTCCCATTATCCATTCACTTCGTTGAAAACCCTATACTAAATGAAAGAAAAAAATTAATGGCGGCCTGTTCCTCTCTTCCTTCGATCTGAAAAAATTAGGGCTAGTAAAGGAATATTAAGGCTGCCGTCGTTGATCGATTGGGTGATTTCCCTCTTGCTCAGTCGATCGGCCGACTCCTTGTAGCTTGCTTCGGCTGCTTCTTTTCGTTGCTTGGCTCGTTCGTCCTCTTTGAAAAAAAAATTGGGCTTTCGTATTCTCTTCGACAAAGGTGAGTTTTCTCACGATTAATCGTTATTCAAGTTTTTAATTTGTTTGAATTGGATGCTTGGTTGCATGCTATGATTTGGGGTGTTATTTGTTATCATTTTCTCGGTTACTTGAATCTAAACTGATAAGAACAGATGCTCTTTGGGATTTATTTTTAAACTGATAAGAACAGATGCTATTTGGAATTTACTTTTAAATTGATAAGAACAGATGCTATACCAAAAAAAAACTTTGCTTGTTTGTTGTTGCTGCATGTGATGGATCTTTGAATCTAGATGAGGAAAATTTCGTTTGCATGTGCTTGTTTGAACTTCTGTTCATGTGGGTTGTATATATGTGCCTATAAACCCCCCCTATGGTTTGATGTTTTGCTGTGTATCATGCTTGCATGCCTATATATGAATGATCCTAGTTATAAAGGTCTGTGAACATCCTATAATATGAAAATAACAAAATTGACAAGTTTAAAACAATTGTTTGATGAAAATGATGTGTGCTAAAATTCTTGGAACCATCATGTGAAGCTTGAATGTTTGTTTAAGTATGGAATTAAAAGTATGTATATGAATATGTATTTTTGCATATATATGTCACTGTGAGTAAATATACCTGATTTAAAAAGTTTTTTTTTAAATCTGTTAAACCCCTGTTGCATGCAGAAACTTAAGCTTAAATAGGCAAAAAAAATGGTTTGCATGTTGTAATTTAATGATTTTGTGTATATTTGTTATGGTTCCCAAGCTCTGGTTTAACTAGCTTGAATTTAGAGTAGTGGTTGCTTGCTGTTGGTTTCCAAATAAATTAACTTGTTTAAATTTGAAATCTGAGATATTTGTGATGCTTTGGTTAAGTGGTTATTACGAGAAATGATGAATGAATGTATATCAAGTGTGCATGTCTGTTTAGTGTATGCATGTCTGTTGTATGCATATACTTCTCTGATTTGAAGTACATGCTTTAACAAATTTACAAAAAATCCAAATCCTTATTTTTCTAATCCTCTTTAGATCCTAGGATTCAAATAAAATGTGTTTGTTAAATCATAATTCAGCTCTAAATAATATCTTTAAAAAGATCAGAAAGTAAATTTTATCTGAAACAAGGATTTGCAGTGAAACTCGAATAAATGCCAAATTCTAGGCTTCCCTTCTACTTCTCTGTTTGCAGATATAAAGGTGAGCAAACCACATTTTTAAAATCTCGAATTTGGTTTAAATATTGATCTGCATGTGATGATCTTGGATGGAATATATTTGCAAGTATATATGTGTAATTTATGGATGCATGCCTGTATAGTGAAGATGTTTCTTTCTGTTTTGAATTAACAGTTTAGATTTCAAGTTTCAAATTTAAACTGCTATAAATAAAACTGTTCTGTCTTCATTTTTAAAGTGTATGCTTTGTATGGCTGTACTGTGATGGATATTCTGTGTATACAATAAAGTAAATATATATCTGGGTTTACAGGTATCTGTATACTTGTTTTTTTTAAAACTAAAACTTTAAATAGAATCCATTACCTCTTGATTTGATCTCAGCTAGGATTTGATATGTAAATGAAACATGTTTGTTTAGTATGGGTTCAAGTTATAAATTATAATCAAGTTAAATTAAAAATCTGTTGTCTCTGTAAACTATAAGAACAGTTATTGTTTCAAATAAGTAAAACTTCAAACTTCTTAAAATATTAAATTATGTTTAAAACTTGAATGCATATATTGAAATCATGATTTTTAAAACTAAAATCACATTTTTAATTTAGTATGGAGTGAGTATTGCTGGATTGATATGTGTGTGCTCCTGTACACTTATTTTCTCAAACTGTCTTGGGTCACTGTGTTGAACCAGTTTCATTGTCTTGACATCATTGCTTTGAGTTCACTGTCATACTTCATGTACTCAGTTGAGTTGACTGTTGCATTTGGTTTATTTTGTTACACTCATTTTGTAGTCTGCACTGAGCACTTGAACTTGTATTTGGTTTCCTTTGTCTCAGCCTTGTGTCTGCACCTTGTATGCTGTTGCATTGGTGCATTGGGTTTGTCTCAGCCTTGAACCTTTGTAGTTGTTCCAGTCTTCATGTTCACATATGCCTTCCCATTCGCTGTTGCCTGGTTTTGGTCTTGAATGCATTCCAGTAGCTTACTGTTGTACACATGTTGCCTGCATTTCGTATGCTTGCAACCTTGTTTCATACCTCTGGCTTGTTTGTTGTGAAGTTGTGCACTTGCCCGGCCATTACAACTGCACTTGTACTTCTGTTCACCTGTATCATTTATGTATCTTGTAGTTATCTTTGCCATCTTGGTTTCATCATGCAGTCTGCATTGAACTTTGAGTTGTAGTCTCGAGCTTTGTCTTCATGTAGCTTGCTAGGTGTAGTTGTTATTGCCAGTTGCCTCTAGTTTTGTTGGTCTTTTCTTGGTCATTGCATTGGTCATTGCTTGTGAAGTTTGGTATTGCATCATTTATGTACTTGATAAGTGCACTTCTGATATGCTGCAGCTTGCATCACTGGTGCACTTTGGTCTTTGTGATTTGTACTTGCACACTTGCTCTTGTTGGCATTTCTTTGTGGTCTGCATTGCTTGTTGTAGCTGGGCTTGTTGTGCATACATGTTTTTATGCTTGTGACATTCATGTTGATTCCATTGCTGTTGACATGCCTTGTACTTGTAGTTGTATTCACTGTTGTAGTTGGGGCTGCTGGATTTGTTGTACACTGCTGCCTGAGTGCCAGTTTACCTTGTATCTTTGTGCATCGTTGTAGTTGGTGGTCTTTCACGATTGTCTTTACTGCTGTTACCATTTTATTTCAATTCATTGCAAATTTAATCACTTGAATTAAGATTAATCCTGACTCGAGTGTTTTTTTTGTGTTTTGCAATAAACGCTTGGGTCAGACCGAGTATTTTTCCAGCTTGAAGATTTTCTCGCAGCGAGGTTAGAGAGAGAGGGGAAAGCACTTCACTAAAGCTTTTCAGGAAATGTTTCTTGTACTTTAAAAAGATATAAATTGTTCCGCTATATAAAATGTAATTCATTGTACAACTCTGATATTTGTATATAAAAGAAAAGTTTATTTATAAAATATATTATTGTTTCTGTGATTCTGTGACTGATTCTGTTTAAATGTTATAAACTAAATAACAATCCGTCATTTGAGCGTTTCTAATTGGTTTAATTACCGACTAGAGGCGGTCAGAGCGGCGGGTCGTTACAACAAATTACTTAGATTTTAATAACAAATTATTCTATCTCTAATTACTAAATTAATAAAGACTTAATTGTAATTTAATCAATCTTAAATCACTTGATTAATTAATTTCTAATTAATTAGTAACCTTTCTCAAATTTAAGCATAAACTTTAAATAAAAACAATATTTATCATATAATAGTTAAACCAAAGTTCTTTAAATTTAAATTATCTTTCAAAGCTTCTTTTCTTTAAACCTTTTACAATAACTTCGGGTTTAACCCGTTCTTTACCCGAGTTCCAACTCAGTCCCTTCCTCTTCTCCCATAATTTTAAAAACTTAGTTTTACAAAAATTATATCTGGAAACAAATAAAGCATCAACAGCATGACCGGGTTCAACACGATACTTCTTCCCAAAAACTCGAGTATATCCTCGAGACCACATCTCATCACCATCAACCGGATACTTGATCACTGATGCACCTGCACAAGTGGTCGCGACGACGTCGCTCACTGCCGACACCACCCACAAATCGACGGTTGCCTCAACAATGCATTACGATCACCCAAACATTCTTACACGCTTAATATCGAAATCGAGTCGAACCGCACACTTCCAGGAACCTCAACCTCACCTGAAATCGCCTCGCTCTCTTATCGCTGACCACCAGAGGTAGTAAATCACCGATCCCAGCCTTGTCAGACCTCCATGCCCCCAACACCCTATGTCCGAAATCACTCCATGCATTTGAGATGGCACAGTCATCTCATTTCTGACTTTAACCCAAAATAGGGTTTAAAACCTATTCCTATCCATCGTCGTTGCCATGGTGGCTCATCATCACCTCTGACAATTTTGCTGAACACCCAAATCCTTTCTCCATCTTTAGCCAAAGTCCCGATCCCTATATGTTACCCAGCTACCAGAACTTGCTCACAACCCATATTCTGGTTATCTCAAAAATTCCCACTCGATTCAAATTTAAAAAATTTGAATTTAGTTTTAGAAATCCTAATTTCCAATGCAGATTCTAGTTATGATAATGATACAGCAGATTCTGGTGTTTGGGTTTTAACATATTTTAGAAAATCTACCGTATTTCTAAATTGCAGACAATCTCACTCTTCTTGAGCTTAGTTATCTTTAATTACTTAATATAAGTAAAAGCATACTTATATTCTTTTTTTTTATATACCTGTCAATTATAAAACAGGGTCATATAAAAGTTTCAAACATGCACAACAAATCACTTATCTGTTTATAACATCCTAACCAAATTTCACACATGCAATCCCTACATCACACACATAGTTTAAAACTACTACTAAAAACAGATACCTGAAACATCAAGCTTTCATAAATGCAAACACGCAAAGCATCCATCACCCTGTAATTCACATATTACTTAATTTTTTTTTTTAGTTTTAAAGTTTACTTACCAAATAAAGAACAATAAACTTATTTCTATATAAAAAATTATGAATTCTAGGTGCAGATCCAAATTTAAAATCAAAGGTAAGAAATTTATCAATCCAACTTTTACTTGAATTCATTTCCTACTGTAAATCAATTAATTCCCAGCTAATTACTTTCTAATCTACTCAAGGACATTTTCCAGATTAGCCAACCCAAATCACTATTCCCTAAACATCATATTCTCTGTAAATGTGTATAAGGTGGGTTTGAATTTAGTATATATATGGACTGTGAATAGAGACCTGCTTCTAATATGTATATTGAACTCAACATTTATACATACAGACATGTTTTCACTTCGTTCGAACATTTCATACTAATACTTCCATATCCTAATACATGCATCAGAGAATAAGAAAGATTTAATCACTCACAGAGTACTGATAAGATTTAATTCGAAGTTGCAGTTTACTCACCTGCTTGACATGAACAGAGGCCTATCATCTGGAATTTATCGTAAATTGAAATATTTTTGATCATGTTTTGATCTACCCTTTATTTGATGTATAAGAATTTGTCACTGATCTGAGATAGGTTGCCTAGCTTGCCCTTTGATCAGTTGTACTTGCTTTTGAGGTATTCACAGGTTTTCATTTGAACGATCTTTGTTTACAGTCTTGAAAACGATTCCAGGCTAACACTTTCAGGTATTGATTTGATAAAGATATTGGTTACAGTTTGAGGGGAAAGCAGTTTACAGGTATAGCATTTGTTTGATTTGTTTACAGGGAAAGCAGTTTAAAGATGGAGTTCAGGTTTGTAGATTATAGATGAACATGGCATGAATTTTTATTTAGAAATGAAAAATGGAAAAGAAATAAAAAAGAGGAGAGATGAGTTTATAAAATGTGAATTGGGATTTATTTTAGGATCAAAGAAAATAAAAATAAATCTTGACACTTGTTTACAAATGCTACATTTGTCAAAATCCATTATTAATTCACTTACATGTGTATTTATAAACTTTAATAAATCAACACTTGTAATCTTTCATCTTATTTATTTTTAAAAGGCCTTTTCAAATTTATCTTCCTAGTACATAAATACATTTGTAAATTAACAAATCCTTTTCTAAATTTATATAAATAAATCTTTAAAAGAAAATGAGGTATAAACCAATTATATTTTAAATTAAACCATATATAATATATTTAATCCCTTTTAAATGTAAATATAAAACTTTTGTGCTTATATTACTATTTAATAAACATTAACTTAATTTGTATAAATAATTTCTTTTTAAGGAAAACAAATCTTATCTTAAATAAAACTTATATCAAAATATCTTTAAGATATATAAATATATATATATATATATATATATATTCATTGAAATTCAAATTCAAATCTAAATTCAAATTCAATTTAAAAATTTAATTTAATTTAATATTAATTTAAATAAATTCGGGTTATCACATTCCTCCCCCCTTAGAATCTTTTCGTCCTCGAAAAGGAACGAAAACATAATTTATTAAATAATTAAAACAGTTAAAATATTCTTTGATCATTTTAAAATAGCTCTAAAATCTATTTATATTATAAAATAGCTTTATAAAAATACTTTTTATAACTCGATGTTTCCAACAGTCCATCCTTGTTCTCATAGAAATTCGGTCATACGTTGATCAGGCGTATGACTGAAAAGCTACAAGTGCTTGGCGGACTCGTTTTCAACATCTAGTGAAAATACTTGGAAAATAATTTTAATGAAAATATAGAAAACGGTTTTTGAAAATAGAGGATATATCTTTGGTGAAAATGCTCTGGAAATCATCACCCCTATCCATGGTCACAGTTACATTCCAGGGTTACGTTGCCGTCGCAGCAAAAGTCAATGTAACTGCAGGCTCTCCGTGGCCTCTCGATTACGCCATGGAACCCACATAACAGATCACAGTTACATCCAGGGTTACGCTGCCGTCGCAGCAAAAGTCCATGTAACTGCAGGCTCTCAGCGGCCTCTGATTTTCGCTGTCAAAATGAAATTTCTCCACTCCTACATAGGTCGCAGTCTGTTGATATAAAATCAAACGCAGACTGTTGGCTCTCAGCGGCACTCACGACTTTCGCTATGTTATACCATAGGTCGCAGTCTACCGATATAAAATCAAACGCAGACTGTTGGCTCTCAGTGACACACACGACTTTCGCGATGGTATACTCTACTCATAATCCCTAGGAACTAGTTTTGTCCGGACTCCTCACAGGATCAACTTTAGAACCCCCCCTTGGGGCTCAAGGCAGCACCACCTGGTGGTACTCCTGAGAAGTTCATTTCAAGGGAGCGCCTTTTTCCCCAGAGCCATCATCAAAACATTTTATACTATACACATATAGTATCTTCAAATCATACACCTAGTATGATCTCATACAAAGCTTCATTACACAAAATCGATTATTCCAAAATCGATAATTCTCAAACTAGGCTTTCCAAATTTCAATATTGATTTTACCCAAAAATCAAAAGCCTTTCCAAATCCAAAGGTTCCCAAAACCTTTTTCCCAAAATCCTCATATGATCCTTTATATATCTATATATATATATATATATATATATATATTCAGATATATAAAATCTTTCAAAGCTTTGGATCATTTCAAACTTGTATAAAACTCCTTTTATACTTCAAACATTTCCAAAATCCCTTTTTTTTTCTTCTGGCAAAAGATTCAATAAGGGGAGTTTTATTTTATAAAACAAAGATATTTACTTTGTTTACTCAAAATCAAATACTCAAATTTGATTACTCCTTTCAATATCATTTTCATTCAAATCCGTACGATGTACACATACCATTCGTACGCCATACCAATCTGATCGCTCACTCGATCACACAATTTCACTTCCGAACTAGTATCGTCCACCCGACTTCCTAGTGCGGACACAGATCTGGTTTCTTGATCAGAAACCGTCATTCTCCTTGCATAGTCATAACTACGATAGAATATCCAGAACAAATCAACAATCCAAATCCAGGTACGCCGTCGAAAATCGAGTGAAAAATCCCACTCGGATCGATATAACTATCTCGAAATTCTGTGCTCGAATCTGGATCAAATCACTATGCGAGTAGAATAACATACGTACACCCTACGTATTTATTTTTATTGGTTATTAGCCAAATTAATTCTATTTCTATTCACATTCACTTTGATTTTCATTCATCTACTCATAATTGCTTCAATCCATTAGGATTATCACCTCTATTCTTATCTCGATTGGGTATTTAACCATTAACAGTTTGAACTCCGTCCAGTTTATTTAGAAAATAGCTTGAAAATTTTAAAAATAGATAAGTAGTTGGAAAATAATTACTAGTTTGTAAAATAGGTGTAAAATAGTTAGAAAATAATTAAAATGATTATAGAAATTTAGATAATTGCAAAATAATAGTAAGATAATAATTTTATAAAACAGTTGGAAAATTGTTAAATAGTTCCAAAAATAATTGTAAAACAAGTATAAGATAGTTTGGCTTTTAAAAGAAAGGTTGTATATATAATAAATAGCTTGGAAAAATAGGTTTATATTAAAACAATTTATATTAAAAATAGTCCAAAGTCAAAACTGTTCATTTCCCAATCTCCATTCTCATCAATTCAATTTAAATTTCCTCTACCATTTAAATTGACCCAATTCCAATTTTAAATAATTTCAATTTCCATTGAAATTGATTCATCCTCAATTCAAGTTGAAGTAACCTCAGTTTCTTTCTAAATTTAACTTTATTCAACCTTGACCTCCAATTCTACTAATTCAAATAAATTTCAATTAAACTAGTTCCAATTTCAATTCATTTCAACTCCAGTTTGAATTAATCCGAATTTCAAACTCCATTTCCAAATCAAGTTGAATTATTCTTGATTTTCTTCCAAATTTAATTCAAATTCCATTTGAATTTAAAAACTATTCAGATTTAATTACAATTCCAAATTATTCAAATGAATTTAGACTAATTTCAAATAGAACCCACTTTAATTTCAAATCGTTTCATATTAATCAAATTCAATTTTCCCTTTGAATCTTATACTCATACATCTTCAATCACCATTTCAATTAATTCAAATCAAATTCAATTCGAACTAATTCAAATTTCAAATCCAAATCATCTCGAATTATATAAATTCGAGTTAGTACTTCAAATGTTGATTTAATTCCTTTATATCAATTTTCCTTTAAAGTTTTTAAACAATTCAATTCTGAGTCCAAATTTCAAAATTCCATTTTAAAACATCCATCAAATTCCAAATTCCAGATCTCAAACCCATTTGAGATCACACAAAATCCCCGTTCAGATTAACCATTTAACTTCCCAAGTTAAATTCCAGTTTCATCTTGATATTTCCAAATTAGGTTGACCATTTCAACTTATTTAACCTTTCCAAAGTCAAACTCAATTCACCTAATCCAGTCAACCTTACCCTGCTTGAACTTCCATTTCAAATTTAAACTCCACATAAATAATCTTCCTACTTATTAAGTTCAAAACTTACCACTTTGGGTATCATTCTCATTCCAAATTTTAAACTCAATATTTATAGTTTGTCTCAAACCATCTTTGATATTATATATCCACATATATACATATTAATTTCTTTTACATACCAAGTTATACTTTAAACCACCTTTGGTTTTTAATTCAAAACAAATTCCTTTTAAATTTTCAAACAACTCTCGTTTGAAATAGGACCATTTCATTCAATTGCATTAATAATATTATTTATTGTTTCTTTAAATTAATTACGTCATTAATTAATCACATTCGGTAATTAACTTATTCCTTAATTATCTTCATTAAGTAATTGTCCCTTAAATTACTTACCTCTAGTTACTTCATTAAGTAACTCCCTCTTTATTTATCATTTCCAATTATTATCCATTAATTAATCTCATTAAATAAAGTTTAATTAATTACCTATATTAATTGATTATCCTGAACTCTTTCCCAATTTCAAGATTTAATTCCAGTTTGAATCCATTTCAAACTTGTCTTTAATTTAATTTCAATTTGGTTGTAATTCTATTACCACTTAATTCTTACTATTACTTTTAGTTTAATTAATATTACAACCAATTTCTTTAATATAGATAATCTATTTCTTATATAAGATTCATTTACTTTTGAAATCATTTAAAAAAAACTTTATATAAGAAAATAACAAGTACGCTCTCTCGTATATATATACACACACACACACTCAACTCATTATAGGGTACCACTTACCCTATCCTTAATGAGTAATTCCCAACAGAGCCAAGGTTCTTTCTTAACCTTCAGCTCTGATACCAAATGTAACGACCCGAAATTTTCGATCCAGAAAATTCCAGATAGTTTGAGGAAAGAAGAAAGAGATAGAAGAAGAACAGTAAAAAAAAAACACAAACTCACATTCGCAGCGGATAAATATAATATTAATAATAGTCATACCAAAGAAAACTGTATCTATCAATTTACATCGATATATCAGAGTTACAATAATTTTATACAACATCGGATAGATATAATTTAAACATGTCTCAGATATATACAATATCATAGTGGAAACTCTCCATACGTCCCTGCCATCCAGCTCGCCTGCTGAGCTCCAGAATGTCCTTACCTGAAAATCTGTAATACTCGGTCTGACCCGAGCATTACATCAAAGTAACACCCGGGTCAGGCTGGAAACCAGCGTGAGTAAACCCATAAATAAGGAATAAAAAGCAATCAACTCATACAAAACCCGGGGTTTAACTCATATCAAATTACCAATTCACAATTTGTCATAGACATTACCTATTCAATTTTTAGGTACCAAAACTTAGATTAAATGGCTCTATTCACTTTGAAACATTTTATTCCAATCTATTGATTTTACAAATAAATCTATAAAGAATCGAAGTGGTTTCGGGTATTAACTAATACCCGACTCCAGTCTCTTAGAATCCAACGTCATCTTATCCAAGATATTCAAGTGATTAAAATTAAGTACTGGATATCGCTTTTTCATAATAATTCATCAGAGATAACCACCTTATATCAGTTCAACCCAACATATCATATCACAAAACATTCTTTTTCACAAACATCACAATCACATATCAGGGATAACAAATAACCCAAGGCATTCAAATATCTATTAGCAAGATAATTAGTCATACCATTTCCATTAATCTAATTAATTACCAATGGATTAGATTAATTTCTAGTTATTTATACATCTTGCTTAATTATAATTAATTAATTATATCCAATTAAATTAATCATCCCTTAATTATTCATCTTGATTAATCATCCTAGATTAATCATTCTTACATTACTTTGATCCTTGATTAATTATATTAATCAATTACTCTTTAATCACTTATTGTCGATTAATTAATCTTAATTAATCAACCTTTAATTACATCATTAATTAATTAATGCTCCTTAATTACTTCTTCCATTAATTATTAATCATACTTAATAATTAATCTTCAAATACTTTATTAATCAATTCTTAAATTAATTACACTAAGTAATTAATTGTTAATTACTTGCACTAAGTAATTACCCTTCTTATTTATTTTACAAGGTAATTAAACCCAATTTCCATTTAAAATTACCATTCAAATTCAATTTATTTCCAATAATTATTAATTTAATTACTTTATTAGGTAATTACTCTTCCCCACTGACATTCAGTAATCATGCAATTGTCTTAAAGTAATTAAACCAATTAATTAACTTCACCAATTCACAATACTATAATTAACTATATTAGGTAATCAACCCCTTCATTACTTCATTAAGTAATCATACTCAAACAATTCCATAATTTGATTATCTTTAATTAATTAATCAAATTAATCATCTTAAATTAATTATATTAATTAATCATTTGATAATCCTTAGTTAATGATCCTGTATTAACTAATAACCAATATTTTTTTTATTTGCCTCTCAAAGTTATTAAACTTACATTAATCATCTTTTGATTACAAATTAATTAGATTTTAATAAAAAATTATTCTATCTCTAATTACTAAATTAATAAATACTTAATTGTAATCTAATCAATCATAAATCACTTGATTAATTAATTTCTAATTAATTAGTAACCTTTCTCAAATTTAAGCATAAACTTTAAATAAAAAAAATATTTATCATCTAATAGTTAAACCAAAGTTCTTTAAATTTAAATTATCTTTCAAAGCTCCTTTTCTTTAAACCTTTTACAATAACTTCAGGTTTAACCCGTTCTTTACCCGAGTTCCAACTCAGTCCCTTCCTCTTCTCCCATAATTTTAAAAACTTAGTTTTACAAAAATTATATCTGGAAACAAATAAAGCATCAAGAGCATGACCGGGTTCAACACGATACTTCTTCCTAAAAACTCGAGTATATCCTCGAGACCACATCTCATCACCATCAACCGGATACTTGATCACTGGTGCACCTGCACAAGTGGTCGCGACGACGTCGCTCACTACCGACACCACCCATAAATCGACGGTTGCCTCAACAATGCATTACGATCACCAAAACATTCTTACACGCTTAATATCGAAATCGAGGCGAACCACACACTTCCAGGAACCTCAACCTCACCTGAAATCGCCTCGCTCTCATATCGCTGACCACCAGAGGCAGTAAATCATCGATCCCAGCCTTGTCAGACCTCCATGCCCCCAATAACCTATGTCCGAAATCACTCGATGCATTTGAGATGGCACAGTCATCTCATTTCTAACTTTAACCCAAAATATGGTTTAAAACCTACTCCGATCCATCGCCGTTGCCACGGTGGATCATCATCACCTCTGACAATTTTGCCGAACACCCAAATCCTTTCTCCATCTTTAGCCAAAGTCCCGATCCCTATATGTTACCCAGCTACCAGAACTTGCTCACAACCCATATTCTGGTTATCTCAAAAATTCCCACTCGATTCAAATTTAAAAATTTTGAATTTAGTTTTAGAAATCCTAATTTCCAATGCAGATTCTAGTTATGATAATGATTCAGCAGATTCTGGTGTTTGGGTTTTAACATATTTTAGAAAATCTACCGTATATCTAAATTGTAGACAATCTCACTCTTCTTAAGTTTAGTTATCTTTAATTACTTAATCTAAGTAAAATCATACTTATATTCTTTTTTTTATACCTGTCAATTATAAAACAGGGTCATATAAAAGTTTCAGACTTGCACAACAAATCATTTATCTGTTTATAACATCCTAACCAAATTTCACACATGCAATCCCTACATCACACACATAGTTTAAAACTACTACTAAGAACAGATACCGGAAACATCAGGCTTTCATGAATGCAAACATGCAAAGCATCCATCACCCTGTAATTCACATATTACTTAATTTTTTTTTAGTTTTAAAGTTTACTTACCAAATAAAGAACAGTAAACTTATTTCTATATTAAAAATTATGAATTATAGGTGCAGATCCAAATTTAAAATCAAAGATAAGAAATTTATCAATCCAACTTTTACTTGAATTCATTTCCTACTGTAAATCAATTAATTTCCAGCTAATTACTTTCTAATCTACTCAAGGACATTTTCCAAATTAGTTAACCCAAATCACTATTCCCTAATCATCATATTCTCTATAAATCTGTATAAGGTGGGTTTGAATTTAGCATATATATGGACTGTGAACAGAGACCTGCTTCTAATATGTATATTGAACTCAACATTTATACATACAGACATGTTTTCACTTCATTCAAACATTTCATACTAATAATTCCAGATCCTAATACATGCATCGGGGAATAAGAAAGATTTAATCACTCACAGAGTACTGATAAGATTTAATTCGAAGTTGCAGTTTACTCACCTGCTTGACATGAATAGAGGCCTATCATCTGGAATTTATTGTAAATTGAAATATTTTTGATCGGGTTTTGATCTGCCCTTTATTTGATGTATAAGAATTTGTCACTGATCTAAGATAGGTTGCCTAGGTTGCCCTTTGATCAGTTATACTTGAGTTTGAGGTATTCACAGGTTTTCATTTGAACGATCTTTGTTTACAGTCTTGAAAACGATTCCAGGCTAACACTTTCAGGTCTTGATTTGATAAAGATATTGGTTACAGTTTGAGGGGAAAGCAGTTTACAGGTATAGCATTTGTTTGATTTGTTTACAGGGAAAGCAGTTTAAAGATGGAGTTCAGGTTTGTAGATTATAGATGAACATGGCATGAATTTTTATTTAGAAATGAAAAATGGAAAAGAAATAAAAAAGAGGAGAGATGAGTTTATAAAATGTGAATTGGGATTTATTTTAGGATCAAAGAAAATAAAAATAAATCTTGACACTTGTTTACAAATGCTACATTTGTCAAAATCCATTATTAATTCACTTACATGTGTATTTATAAACTTTAATAAATCAACACTTGTAATCTTTCATCTTATTTATTTTTAAAAGATTTTTAAAGGGCCTTTTCAAATTTATCTTCCTAGTACATAAATACATTTGTAAATTAACAAATCCTTTTCTAAATTTATATAAATAAATCTTTAAAAGAAAATAAGGTATAAACCAATTATATTTTAAATTAAACCATATATAATATATTTAATCCCTTTTAAATGTAAATATAAAAATTTTGTGCTTATTTTACTATTTAATAAACATTAACTTAATTTGTATAAATAATTTGTTTTTAAGGAAAACAAATCTTATCTTAAATAAAACTTATATCAGAATATCTTTAAGATATATATATATATATATATATATATATATATATATATATTCATTGCAATTCAAATTCAAATCTAAATTCAAATTCAATTTAAAATTTTAATTTAATTTAATATTAATTCAAATAAATTCGGGTTGTCGCAATATATGGAACATAAACATATAAATATTGTTGAGTACATAAATTGTAGAATAACACTACTAATGAGAGTTTTTTACAATTGGAGATTTGTTAACCGAACAATTTGGATAATGAAAACAAAAGTTTCCACGTTGTATAACCAAATTCCCATCTTTGTCAAAACAGACTTTGCACATGCAGATCACATTGTCATCTTCTTCCATAGGTGCTTCTTCCTTTTCTTCTTCTTTCTCTTCCTCTTCTTCCTCTTCACTGTGCTCTAAGAGGTTATGCACATGGATGCTGGGAAAATCTTCTTCAATCACAATAGGATTTGCATAATTATCCATGAGGAATTTTTGTACATTCTGAAGAATTTTGCTTTGCTTTTCTTATTCTTTTTCCATCCTTATTTGCACAACTTGAAGTTCAGTCAACATTTGCATGGCATCCTTCATAGACTCTTTAATCTTTATCACATGTGCCATTGCAGTGCGTTGAAATGGACCAAAATGAGGAGAAGGGAAAGAAATGGTGTCATTTTGGTTTGATTTAGTGAAGGAGGCCATTAGTTTTAATTTTCAGAAGTTCACTACAGAGAAAAAGAAGTGAGAAAACAAAATTTGAAATACATAGGTTTATATAACTACCAAACAAATTTTAGAGGGAAAATCAAATTTTCAAATTTTGCCGTTGTATGTCGACATCCATATCAAAAATTTGATTTTCGTGTATATCTCTGTTAAACTATATGTTACTATATCTATGTTCTATATCTCAGTTGTTGAACAAATGCCTAGCTCTCTTCTTGACTTATTAAACATAGATTGATCTAAGGGTTTGGTTAAAATATCAGCAATTTAATTTTCGAAGTTGATAAATTCAAGAGAAATAATCTCTTTACTTATATTATCTTTGAGAAAATGATGTCTGATATCAATATGTTTAGTATAAGCATGATGAGTAGGATTTTTAGATAAATTTACTACACTAGTGTTATCACAATAAATTGGTGATTTTTAAATTGTTAATCCAAAATCTTTTAGGGTTTATTGCATATAAATGACTTGAGAGCAAGCCAAAGCAAGAGAGACATATTCTACTTCAGTTGTTAATAAAGAAACAGTGTTTTGCATTTTGCTAAACCATGAAACCAGAGAATGCCCCGAAAAGTGACTAGTTCCACTTGTAATTTTTTGGTTGCAACCAGCATAGTCAGCATCACAATAAGAGATTAAATCAAATGAATCATTTTTAGGGTAAAATAACCCATAATCAAAAGTATGTTTAACATATCTTATGATATGTTTCACAACTTTTAAGTGAGTCTCTTTTGGTTGAGATTAGTATCTTGCATAGAGACAAACATTATGCATGATATCAGGTCTACTTGCAGTGATATACAGTAGTGATCCAATCGTTCCCCTATATAGTTTTTGATTTACATATTTTGAAAGATCTTCTTTATTTAAAACTTTATTGGTTTCCATGGGAGTGGGTTTTCCACTCGCAGTAGTCATACCAAATTTACTAACTAGATCCCTAGCATATTTTTCTTGACTAATAAAAATACCATTATCTAATTTTTTATTTGTAAACCTAAGAAGAAAGTAAGTTCATCCATATGACTCATCCCAAGCTCTTTTGTCATTATTTTAGAAAATTCTTTATTCATTCCAAGATTAGTTGAACCAAAAATAATATCATCTATATAAACTTGTACTAGTTGGATATCATTTTTATTTGCTTTAATGAAAAGAGCATTATCTACTTTACCAAATTCAAAATTTGATTGTAATAAAAAAGATCTTAGTCTGTCATACCATGCTCTAGGAGCTTATTTCAGCCATATAGAGCTTTCTTAAGTTTGAAAACATGGTTTGGAAATTTTTTATCTACAAAAAGTGGAGGTTGGTTTACATAAACTTTCACTTTAACAAATCCATTTAGAAAAACACATCTAACATCCATTTGAAATAATTTGAAATTATTATAGTTTGCGAAAGCAAGTAGAATTCTAATAGCTTCTAATCTTGCTACGAGTGCAAAAGTTTCATCAAAATCTGTTCTTTTTCTTGACAATAACCTTGTGCGACTAATCGAGCTTTATTTCTGACGATCTCACATAGTTCATTCATTTTATTTTTATAAACACATTTAGTTCCTATTATAGTTTTATCCTCGGGTCTAGGAACAAATTCCCAAACATCATTTCTGGTGAATTGATTCAGTTCTTCTTGCATAGCCATAATCCACGAATCATCAGACGATGCTTCCTTTGGATATTTAGGTTCAACAGATAATATAAAAGCTATATTACTCAAATTACTTAGTTGATTTCTAGTTTTAAAAGATTCAACATCTCCTAGTATATTTTCTATAGGATGATCTTTTTAAAGCTTAACCTTTTTATTTGGATGAATAAGTTCATTATTTGTTTCAACTGATTCATTATTTAGGGTAGCAAAATCTTCTTCATCCTTAATTTGTTCAACATCTTTGAAATTTTCATCAAACGAAACATGTGTTGTTTCTTCAATGGTATTAATTCTTAAATTGAAAACTCTGTATGCTTAACTTCTATTAGAGTATCCGATAAATATTCCTTTGTCCGATTTAGGATCAAATTTATTCAAATTGTCTTTTGTATTTAGAATAAAACATTTACTTCCAAAGATTCTAAAATAAGATACCTTTGGTTTCTCCTTGTAAAGAAGTTTATAAGGTGTTTTATCAGTTAACGGTCTAATTAACATTCTATTCAAAATGTAGCAAGCTGTAGCAGCTGCTTGAGCCCAAAAATATTTTAGTAAATTACTATCTGAAAGCATTATTCTAGCACACTCTTGAATCATCCTATTTTTTTATTCTACCACTCCATTTTGTTGTGGAGTTCTTGGAAAAGAGAAATTGTGAGTTATTCCTTTTTTATTGCAGAATCTCTCAAAAATTATATTTTCAAATTCCCCACCATGATCACTACGAACAACTATAGTTTTTTTAAGAAAGTTGATTTTGAAGTCTTGCTGTAAAAAATTTAAAGGAATCAAAAGTATCACTTTTATGTTTCATAAAAATTGTCCATGTAAATCTACAATAATCATATATAATTTCAAAGACATATTTATTGTGATTTATTGATTGAATTTGAGATGGACCAAACAAATGTAGATGAAGTAATTTAAGAGATTTTGAAGTTGAAATCATATCTTTTAATTTGAAAGAACTCGTTCTAAATTTTCCTAATTAACAAGCATCACATATACTATCTATTTTAAAATTCATTCTAAGGAGACCTCTTGCTAGATCAAGTTTAGGAAGTCTAGATAAGAGTTTAAAATTCAAATGCCTAAATCTTTCATGCCAAATTCAAGGGTCACTTGTATTAGCCAAAAGGCATAGATTATCATTTGAAATTTTCATACTAAGAATATAAATATTTTTCTTCCTAATTCCTTCAAATATAATATTTGAATTATTATCCTTATTGTGACACTTATCTTTTTCAAATTTAATTTTGTATCCTTTACCGCAAAGTTGACTAATACTAAATAGATTATGTTTCAGATTCTTAACTAATAAAACATTAGAAATAGTAGGAGTTTTAGAGTTACCGACATTGTCGATGCAATAACATATCCTTTTGAGTTGTCTCCAAAACTAACCAATCCTCCATCTTTATAGATAATATCATTCAGCATATCTGGATTACCAGCCATATGTCTTGAACAGCCACTATCAAGTATCCACCCATTCGTCTTGATTTGCAAAATTTGTCCACTGAGTGTTGATTCTTCAAAGGCCATATAACATTTTCCTTTCTGCACAGAATACAAACTCGGTAGATGGCTTGATTTTCTATAATAGCTATATGCAGACTTATGAGACAGTGATGATTTGAACAGTTGTAAATTAGTGTTAACAAAATCCCCAAAATAGCCATTTTATAAACTTTTTCAAAATTCAGATTATTAAAACTTTGAAAACCTTGCTTTGATACCAAATATTAGAAATGCAGATTATGGATCTTAAGGTTGGAATAACACTTGAGTGGGGTGAATAGTATTTTATGGATTTTCTAAATATTTTTGAAACTTGTGTAATTTAATCACCAATGAATGCAATTCACAGGCATAGATATAATCATAGAATCAGACATAGATGCTAATACTAAATAAAATCAGTAAAGGAAAGAATACACCAGAATTTTGTACTGGTTTGGAGTTACCCTACGTCCAGTCTCGTATAAGTGTACGGATTTCATTTAAAAATAATCTCCCATATTACACCCTCGGTTTCAAGGCTATGAGGTACACCCTCCTGCATTCGAGTTTAAGGCAACTCTCTTGATTTAACCAGGCTACAAGATCACCTAATTGATTTCCAGAGCTATAATCAGACCCAATTGATTTCAAGGCTCAATCGCACCTTTTACTCAATAGTTTGATTTACAAAAGATCCTATAACTTTGAATAGCACAAAGATCTTATGGAGAGAGTGGCAGAGAATCAAACAAGAGATAATTAAGTTTGACTCACTTGGTATTTCGGCAGAGTATAGTTTATGATTCTTTAAATAAATGTGGAAGGAGAAGAGGAAAGAAAACAAGTGAATTATGATAAAAAATGTTTAGAACTACTGGTATTTATAGAAGATCAACAGTCATATGTATTCGTGAAAGGATATGACAAAAAGACACTTCTTTTGAAAATTTGAATTTTGAATCTAACGGACACCATGTCGACGTGGGGGTTGAAGGATGTTGACATGCTCTTGGCAAAATTGGTGATTTTTATTTTCTTATTAAAATTGGTTTCTATAATTTGTTAAAACAATTTCTAAACTTTGTAAATATATTTGAATATTGTTAAACATATAAAAGTAATTCTTAGTATATATAATCTTAATCTATAAAGTTATTCAAAAAACCAAGTATATAAATATTTAAAAGCTAAATATTTAAACAAGAGATAGTTTAAAATCAAGGACAATTTTGAAATCAAAATATTAAAAACGATAAAGATAATTTTGAGGCTAAAATATTTCAAACAAGAGAGATTTTTTTTTGAAAAGAAGGTTTTGAAAACATTTAAAATTAGATATATATTTTTGGAAAGCATTTTCATAAAATTAGTGGATATCAAAATAGGACCACTATATGTTCCATTAGATATTGTCATAGGTTCCATCCCACTAGGGTTCCATCCCTTTTACAGGCTCAAAGTGGATTCCATTCCACGACTAAATTTTGAATAAAGGTGTAAGTGCTTTCAAGAAGTTTTAACATAATTCTAGACTCAATACTTATCTTGTATTCTTGAAATCTTGAACTCTTGATATCTTCAGTCTTGAATCTTTATACTGTAC
Organism: Allium cepa; assembly: GCA_030765085.1. NCBI lineage: Eukaryota > Viridiplantae > Streptophyta > Magnoliopsida > Asparagales > Amaryllidaceae > Allium > Allium cepa. The sequence goes on from CM060931.1 coordinate 379,572,670, forward strand.
AGTCTTCATTCTTGGTACCTGCATGGTTATATCCTACATATATATATATATACATATATCTAAACTATAATGTTCGTAATTATATTTTATAACAAGTCCAAAGGTTGTTGTCATCAAAACCATCATCTCAAGGACTAACAATTTGTTCGATTTTAAAATAGATCATTTAAATTGACGAGTAAAAATAGCCTTTCGAGGCACAGTCTTGGAATTCAACGAAACTAGTTTCGTTGGATTCGTAATAGTGTGTTGTTATCAGATTTCAAATTTCATAGCTTTTGAAATGATCATTTGGTCGTATGAGATAGAAACGCGCTGAATTTAATATCGAAATTTAATATAATGATTGGATCCAAAAAGGTATCTTCTCCATACGATCGAATTAGGACTCGAAACTTTTTCCATTGCGTTCGGAATGAGGGTATAACATTATAAATGCATAGCGGCATACCTCGACAGGGGTTCGAGATTTTGACTTGTATAAATCGAGACGATTTAGATTTAAATAAATATATATATGTTTATTGATTTTGACCATAATCACATCAGCTTGTTTTCATTCACCTCAAATTGCTATACACGGTCCCTACACATAAACATCTCATCACGTCCCTCCTATTTTTCTTTTTAAACACACAACCGGGACAGTATAAAAATAAAAAATAAAAAAGGGACTCAAAAATTAGTATCTTGATGATTGTAAATCTAAAAATCATGAATCAAGTCGCTAAATTCATAGTTTTTATCAAGCTTCATTCGAATATCAAATTTGGACTTTGCGGCAATCGTTTTGGGTTGCTCGACTTTGTTGTTGTGAGAATGTTTTAGCAAGGGTTTGGTTTTTCTCAACGCACGTGTAGGTATGAGTGTCGAGGCATGGGGGAATGGGATCATGGTGGCGGGGAGTAGCGTTAGTCGAACTTTGATGGAGTGCAGTGGTGTTTTGGGTGATCGCGACATTGGGAGGGGCAGTAGGTTGAATTCATGATGCGTGTTGAAGGGAGGTGCCGTGCCCGAAGGGGGTGGTATGGGTAGGTGCGGTTTTCATGAGGAAATCGATGGCGCATTCGTATCGGTCGGTGGTGGCCGGTAGGTAGTGTGCACATGAAGATGGCTCTATGAATTTAGGTTTTATTGGAGCAGGTCACGATTTTTAGGGAAGTGGTGAGTGCTCAAAATTTAGGCTTAGGTTGTAGCTTATTGGAAGGTGAGTGCGATGGATCAAACGAATGGAGGAACGAGCGTGCAAGGGGAAGGAGAGGGTTTCGGCATTAGTGCGTTCGAAAGTGAGAGGCGGCATTTTGAATTTGGGGAAGATACTGTTGATGTTAGGACAAACGTTTTTGTATGGGCCTAGGTATGATTTTAAAAAGAAAATTTAATTAGTTATATAATTTTTTTAATTTGATTATTGCCGACTTAAATTTTTTTATAACTCACGCATACTAGGTCGGATTGGGACGAGACTTTTTGCATTGCGATCATGGTGACAAGAGATTCGAAATGAAACTAGTTTCGATAGATTTGGATATAGTTAAAATTTAGACTAAAATCGAGCGTTGTCCAGTTTTAGTTCCAAACCGGAACGTCTCAACGACAACTGAAAATCAATGTGTGTTAATCTCACTTATTTGGATGATTAACATTAGTTTAAATAGTTAAATTTAATTATTGATTGATCGTTTGAATTGATATACTATTATTGGTTGAATGTAATATTGTATATAGTAGTATATATATTAGTAGTTGGATTGATTGTTCCCACATATATTTTGCGGATGAGATCCTACGCTCCCTGCATAATAGCGGATGACCCTAGATACCGCGATATCCCCCTTGTAGTGGGAATGGTATTTTTATGTTGTATTAACATCTATGGATGTAGGGAAACAGGTTAGAGGGATCCAACTAGATTCCTCAAATACGTTGAATTTAATTTATATATATATATATAGTGCTATATGATATGTTGAATAATCTGTTAGAGATTATAGTGAGATTTGAAGTTATTGGATGCCATTGTATTACTGACCTAGATTTTGGTATTTCAAAATATTATAATATATATATATTGAATTGGAAAAGAAATTAAAAAGGGATTTTATAAGTGAAATATTTGTATTGAAATTTTGATTAACTAAGGAAATTTATTTCGGTAAATAAATGGTTGACTTGTAGTTGAATACTCCTTGATGTTAAAATGGAGATTTTGGAATAATGTACATAAAAGGATTTTAAATAATAAAACTTAAGCGATATTTGTTTAAGTGAAAAAAGGATTTTTTAAAATTTGAGATTTTAAATAGATGGAAGAATGAAAAGGGGATTTGGAAAATAAGTATAAAAATTGATTATACTGGATCTTAAAATAAGATTTCTTAAACTATGAAATAGGAGTAAAATTTAGATTTGGTTGGTTGGAGTACAGTTTTAAGTTATTTAAGAAATTGATTTATAAATGGAATCTAATTTAGAAACCAATTTTTATAATGGATTTAAGTGATTTGAAACCGTTATAAACTGGAATTGAAAAAGGTGAGAGTTATAAACAGTGTATATAAATAAAATGAAGTGGTTATCAATTGATAAATTGAAGTTATAAATTCAAGGAGGGATTTATAATATGATGGATAAATCGACTTAAAAATAAATGATAAATTTATTTTTGGAAATGTGAAAATGGGGATTTATGAAATTGGTACATGAATCAATTGGTGATAAATTGAGAGAGATTCATAAATATTAGATGTGTTATATTGAAATTGAAAAATATATTTTAATGAGAAATTGATTTTGTTTTAAATCGAGGATTTTAAATTATTAAACTGGGTAATTTAAAACTTCTAGAAAATATTTCAGAAAGTTAGTTAATATTTTAAAATTGTCAAAATGGATTATAAGTATACAAATAAGTCTTGTAAAATCGATTAGAATTTTATTAACAAATCATAATTAATTATTGTTCTAAAACTATATAATTATTTTAAATTGTTTAAAGTGAATTTAATTATTAATTAAGTTAGCCACAACGAGTTGATATTTAGTTAATTAATTAAGAATTATTCATGATTATTATGTTAAAAGATAAACTATCCAATATTAATATAGTTTTATACGAATAACTTTTATTTAAGAGTTTTTGCCTAAACAAACCTCGAAAAATTATTATAGAAACTTTATAAACATTATTTTCAGATAATTATTAAACAAAGTTTTCAGAAAGTAATGGTATACTTTCATGGCGAAATCAGATGCAGAGATTTCTACAGCTAAGTTTTAGATTTCTCTGAGATAGAGAGGTAATCATTGAGCTATGGATCCATAGTGGATACCATACGGTGCTCACCATGTTTATTTTATAAAAAAAATTCAAATATATTTGAAAAGAATGGTTAGTTGACATACTTACTTTGATAAGATAAGTCATACCTTTTATAAAGAGATTTAATTTATTTCAAATTAAATAAAATGATACTTAGTATTTTCAGTGGAAAATGAACTCTTTGTCTGTGGAACGACCCGAAAATTTCGTTAACTAAATTTGTCATATTTTCCATAATTGTTAATAAAATGAATGTTAGAAATTTGGTGTTGCCATTTGTTCTTATTAAAAGTTAACAATTTAAAATGAGATTTCCAATTCAATAAAATAATGTACATATTATGGTTTAAATTTTGAATGGAATATGTGAAAACAAGAGTAATTATGGAATAATATGTTATTTATTTAGAGTATTGAATAAAAAAAATTTGTAAGCCAATTTTAATTAATTGTAATAATGCGATATAAGCTAATAAATTTGATCTCAATGCGATAACCATTTAATGAAGGTAATGAAACAGGATTTAGGAAAATGTATACTAGGTATAAATCAAATAGAAGGAAACAAACGTATATATCGAATTGATTTATGAATAAATACTTTGGATAGTAATTGAATGTACAGTAATGGTAATTTAAAACCTATTTATAGTAAGACTGCATAAGATTCAGTAAATTAAGTGGTGGAAAGATTTTTCCTAGATATACTTTGAAGATGTGAAATTAAGGTAAATATTAAAATTGGTTAATGTAAAATAACATTGATTAACCGTAAATGGGAATTAATTTGAAATTAAAAATTTATGTTAATACAAGTAGATCATTTATAAACTTAAATGAAACATTCCAATTTAATAAGAGGTATTCGAATGTTATGTTTTATTTAAAGGTAATAATTGGATTTAATTGGAATTTGTGTATATTGGATTATATAGGGAAGGAGTATACAAAAGAAACTGTGAATAGTAGAGTAGCAACTGAAAAAGGGAGAAATTTAAATAAGGGCAATAAACATTGTATAAATTAATAGTAATAAATGCCAACATTTAATTGTAATAAATATAATTAATATTACAAGTGGGTGAACGTAAAGATAAGGGTTAAGAGTGTTGGAATAGGAATATTAGAATAACTAAAGTGTAAATGTACGTATTTATAGCAACATGAATTATTGAAGGAAAATAATTGGTAAACGAGGTTTGGGCTAAGGAAATGTTATTGATTGTTTTGAAACCTTATTTATTATGGGAAATTAATTTAGCATAAGCAAAACCAATGCAAATATCTAATTTATCAGTAAAGCAATAATAATAAATAGTAATCATTGCAAATTTATGTAACGATAGAAATGTGACATTTGGGGAATAGATTCAAAGTTATAAATGAGTTGTTAAAATAATACATAATAAGTGCAAATTGAATGAATCAATGGGAGCATGGATTTAAGTTTAGAAAACGATATTTTAGTTTAATTAAAGTATTGCAAAAGAAATGAAATTAACGTTTAAATATTTCGTTTATGGAGATTTAACTAAAATTTAAGGATATTAAAAATATAGACTTTGAACCCGACATGGAATCCATATACTTAAAAATTTATAGATGGGATAAACCTTGATTATTTAATTTAATAGGGATTTTGGGAACTTAATTTATAACTTTGAATATAAATGGAATTGAAGATGGGACACTGCAATTGATAAATTTATCTTCTCTAAATTGATAATAAAATTTTGTTTAAAAAATTGCTAATGATGAAGAAATATTAAGGTGATAAATTGTCAACTCTATAATTGAAATATAAAATTCGATTTAGTTGATTTAATTTATTTATTTTTAATTAATATAAAATAGCCATTTTGGCCACGGACTCAGATTTCGACGATAATAGTTTCATCGGATCCGTATCGGTAAATTATTGTAGGGTTTCAAGTTTCGTATCGATCGGACTTGTCATTTGATCGTACGGACGCGAAACGCCTTGGAATCGACTTAATTAAAATCAATTTGAAATCAATTTGGAAATTTTATTTTCGGCATAACTTCTTCATACGATCAAATTTGGACGTGAAACTTTTTCCATCGCGTTCAGAATATTTTAAAATACCTATTTGGATATTTGGGTTTAATAAATTTCGTTCCGGGGTAAGAACGGGCTTTTGGGCCATAGTTTGTTCCGCACGTCCATCTATCTGGTCTATCTACTCTACTCCAACCCTACTTATAAATAGACGATTATAAACCCTAGCCTCCATCTTCTATCATTTGTCTGTACATTCTTTTCTTCAACTCCTTCTCCTCCTCAAATGGATGCAAATGTCAGATCCAATTCCATTCAAATTTTAAATGAAAATTCAAACTCTGAAGAAAAATTCCATAAAAATATATGTCATAGTTCTCGATGTACATAATCTGCTGGTACAATTCGTTTTCTGTTTTGGATATTCTTTGACCAGAAAAAAATCGATGAAGTGTGGGCCGTTCATCATCGTCGAATCAAAGTCGATGGATCGGCAAACCCTTCCTGGGTTTGGTAGAGATCAGCAAGCGGAGTTCATCGGTGGTGTTGAAGGGTGGATCAACGGCTAGATGTGGTGGAAATAGCGAATTAGGGTTTCGGCCCTAGGGTTGAGCGGCAACCAGGGAGGGGCTCGTGGGTATGGTTAGGAGCGGCGCAAGGAGGGGGTCATGGAGGTGAGGTCGGCATGGCCAACGGCGGTGGATAGAGGTGGAGAACGATGGTCAAAAGCAAGGTCAATGATGATGTATGGGTTCGGTTGGTCTCTGTCTCGCGTTTCTGGGAGGGTCGTGTACGCAGGGGGGAGATGATGATGACATGGAAAATTTTGTTGACGTGTTGTTTCCTTATTTTGTTTCTAATTTGTTTTGTTTCAAATCGTTTAAATCGAATATCTTTTTCATACGATCTTCGATTCACGCGAATTTTTTTTTGTTAGGATCGAAATTAAATTCCAGATCTTTTGACGTTGGTTTGGACAGATTTCGAGACCGTCATATTTTTGATTTGAAATCGGATTTAAATTCGATTTAAATTTAAAAGGTGAGTGTTTTAACCCACTCACAACTTCTAAAAGTTTTTATGTTTGTTAAATTTATTTTAGATATGAGTAGAGATTTATTTATGACTGTTTGACATGTTTTATTCATCATATCTGTTGAATCGCATTTATTTAATATAACTGTTCATTTAATTTTATTACTGCATATAGATTGATAGTTATAGTTATTTATTTGCAGATAAACTGTTAGTTTAATAGTTGTTAAATTTATTTTTGAATATAACTGCCAGTTATTACCTGTTATATATTATCGGATATATATTGATATTGTTTTGTTATTGGATGATGATTGTGATTTGGATAATGGATGATGATGGATGAATGGATGTTTTATTTTATATCATTAAACTACAAGTTATCATGCAATTTTCGTTCCATTCGGGATTGTGGTTTGAAATGATATACAACCGCAAAATTTTATTTTTAAATTTGCGAATTGAAATGATAAACATTCGTATCACTAGACCATAGGATATAAAATTATATACAGGCACCGTGGTCTATATATAAAATATTTTAAAGTGATTTCTATGGTTTGGATGGGATACGGTTTATAAAAAGTTTTAAGTTTTGATATTTTATAAATATTATTTTTCTACATATATACATATGAAGTTAAAATTTTTGAGTTTAGGCTGTGTATAAATCTGTTAAATAAAAATGGAAAAATTGAGAAAATGGAATTTGATAATTTATGTTATATGTTTAAGTTTGGAAATTTTAAGGTATGATATTTATAACTGGAGTTTTTCCAAGATAAATTTAAATGAATGTTCTAGTATAATTAAATTTAAGGAAATATTAAATTTCTAGAAATTGGAGTTGTATTTATGGATTTTTATGTGAATATTCAAGACTAAATAATAGAACAATTGATTTGTTGAAAGAATAAAATTCCAACTTTAGTTTTGAAATATTAATACTCCAAATGGATATATATATATATATATATATATATATATATATATATATATAGAAATTGAAATGGTTTTGGAACTTGAAGTGATATTTAAATTTTGGTTTAGACTTTAAATAAGGAAATATATTTGTAAAGCCATGGAAATTATTTTTCTTTAAAAAGTAACCTTAAAGTCAAACCATTTATTTTATATACCGTTGAATATCCAAACCATTCAAGTTTTAGAAGTTATGGTTTTAAAACTATGAATTTTCGAAATATTATGCTTTGAAAGTATAATTCAAATGTTTGGTTTCCAGATATTATAGACTTTAAAGCAGTATGATTTTTGGAAAAGAATTATATTTGGATAAAATGATATCATATTGTTTTGGGTTTTAAAATGATATCGTATTCATAGTTTTTGAAATGGAAATTTTTATTCTGGTCTTTAAGTATAAACTATTTTTAAATGACCGCGGTGTTATAATGACGATGGGTTGGCAAAGAGACCGGGATCGGATATGGACATACTCTCTGTCGATACCGAAAACCACTTTGACTAACCGTGTACGCGGTGGAGATTCTAGAATGAAGTAGGTTGGTGGCGACGTTTCCTGTAAGGTAAATACGTGGACCCAACTCCCGTGAGTTGGCATAAGGTGGCTAAAACAGGAGCGATCGACGGGTTAATGAGGTCATTCCTCTGATCGGACACTCCTCTTCGATATTATACTTTGACTTTGGATTGATTCAGTGGCCACTTTTACTTTGATTTTGGGGGAGTTTGTCCGAGGTGGGCGGCAGCTGCGCGCTGCGCGTTTCCATCGACCCGGAAGCGTAATTGGTATACCTACCCTGGCATTGCCTAGTTGTGCCGTGTCACCTACCATACCGAGCCTTGTACGAGTTTGGATTTCTCCCGTAGCACGTGTGGTATCCTCTGGTGGCTTCCCGATCAGGAGGGACTATGATATTGGATGGACTACTGGGACTATTACATGTTAAGGTGGAAAATGTAAAGCCTTAATGCTATTTAAAAGTATGTTTATTTTACTATAGACACTATTATAATAGCGCAATATACTACATAGTAAATAGTTTAACGGATCCTTAGGAGATGTAAATCCCGAGCATCTCTTGAGTTACTGCACTCATATTTAATTCTGTTAATTTAACTTACATAAGATCTTTTAGTTCTGACTCGAGTGTTTTTGTCTTTTCAAATTCGCTCGGGTCAGTCCGAGTGTTTCAGGATTTGAAGATTTAGCTTTGGAGGATGAAGACGATGATTTGTATTATTATTATTTATACTAGTTCACTACACACTGTTCCGCTGCATTGATATTTTGGTATGTGTAACTCTGATATGTATTATATAAATGTTTGTAAACAGTTTTATAAACTGTATATTTTATTATTATATTTTATCCTTCCGCTGTGAGATTCTATTTTGTTTATTTCTTCTCTGTTTTTCTTATTTACCCCATAACAATCCGCCCTTCCGTATGGTTTGAATTGACACGTGTGTCTGTTTAAATCGTGCGAAAAGGCTGGACGTTACAGTTGGTATCAGAGCTTTGGTTTAGCGATAAACCTTGGCTTTGTGGGGTTTGACTCTTTGTTAATAGGGTAATAATACCCTATGGGAGTCGCTGAGTGTATATATATGAGAGAGTGTATTTGTTAGTGTTATAAGAAGTTTTTAATATTGTGTTAATCTGTTCCGTTTTGTATTTATAAATTCTGGTTGGTGCATGGGACGCTGTGACATCAATAGGAATTTCTAAACACTTAATAGGGCAGACCGACATAATATTTGTTTTTAATATAGGTAAATGAAATAACTTTGCCCATTATATTTTCTATATATAAAAATATTTTATAAAGACACATATTTTGTTGCTATAGTTTGGGTGTTAGGTAATGAAAATATAAATAATAGCTGAAACGAAGTTGAAAATAAAATAAATGAAAAGTGGAAACTTAGAACTTAAGTTCCAGGGTTTTGAAATTTCTTTCGAATAAATTTTGGAATATAATAATATTGTTTATAAGTATTTTCTGACATAAATGTTTCAATATAATTCAGAAGAATTGTTTTAAAGAAGATTTTGGAGAAAATAAGTTTTGCACTTCCTCTTTGTCGCTGGAAAATAATTTCGGTGATGGCGGCCGCATCATCGACTTTCATTTTCGAGTTTCGAAGGGAAAGGCCACTATAGTAGTTTTACTGCAGATTCATTTTCGAAAAATATATAAGTTTTGAATTGTTTAAATATAATTAGAGATATATAAGTTGCAAGAATATATTTATCTATTATTTTAAAATAATTTGAAATTTAACCCGGTATTTAAAATTTTAAATTTCTAGTTATTAATTGTTTCAATTATTGTAGAACTAAAACATAGGTATTTAATAAATTAAAACCTTTAAAGGGAATAAGAGATTTAATGATCGGTTATAAATGGTATTTAATGGAATTTGGAGTTATAACCTATGAAATAAATAATAATATTATTGAACTTTAAATTAATCATAGGTAATGAGAAACTTGTATAATTTTCAAGTACATTCTTTAGAAACATATATAACTTACCAAATATGAAAAGTTGAAATGTTAAATAAGAGATTGGAATAGAATATTATACAAGTAGAAATTCTGGAAATAATGAAGTATTCAATGAATTGCTATTATAAATGAGAATTTAATGGCATAAACTTAAGTTATAATTGAAATTTTACCATAATTAAAGGTAAGTATTATAAATAGGTGATTTTAAACTTAAGTAAATAAAACGAAACTCTTTAATAAATAAGGATTGAGGTGTATGGTTATAAAATTTAGTATGATTTAATTGCTACTAGTTGAATAAAATGGAAAGTAGGTAATATAAATAAATGACTGTAAACCTTAGGTAATAAATTAATAAAATCCTTTAATTATAAGAATGGAGGTTATAAGGTTAAGAATTTAAGTGTAATTGAAAAAAAGGTTACTGTAATTTAATATAATAGCATGTAAGCATTTAATAAATGATTGAATTTGAGAAGTGCATTAAATGTAATACAAATAAAAGAGATTTACATAACCTAAATAAAATAAAAATGAATAATGGTAAGCAATAAGTAGAAATAAGGAAACAACCATTGAATGCGAAATAAAATTTGAAGTTTGTTAGAAATAAATGTAAATTATAAAAAGGAAAATTTATGTGGGTTGAATAAAAGAAAGGAAATCAAACAATTAAAGAATGTAATGAATTTATATAAGTTGAATTGATTTGTTGGTTTAAATCGATATTGTTTACTTTATAGTTGGCTGGGTAAGGAAATTTGAAGTTGTTGGATGAATAAATAACTATTTTTGTCCCATCTAAGACTGTTGAGTAAATGATGCACTGGATAGTTATTTTTCATTCCGTACCATTTCAAGTTTTGAACCCGAACAACTATTTGCTTGTTTGATTGAATGGTTGTTTTGTTTTGTTGTGTATACTGTTTGTCGAAATTAATGATTGTGTATTTATTGTTGTTAGTAGTTGAAACCATGAAAATATTTCACTTTATATAAATAGTTAACCTTTTTTAGATTATATAAGTGAAATGCAGGTATGGAAGCAATTGTTACTGCTTTTGTTTACATAAATTAAGCGTAATCTTCCCAACAAATAGGTACGTTCCCGGTTTACGTTTTGTAGCGCTATATATTTTCCCGTGTTGGGATATACTATTTTGAATATTCTATATGATAAGCCTCTGCGTACAAAGGAGACTCTGCCAAAATTTTCCGTAAATTTTGGGCTTAGAATTATGTTGAAAATGTTTTCCAAACTTTAATTATTTAAGTATAAAAGGATATAACGATTATAAAACGGGTATATTTTATTTAAGGTAATAAATTTAGTAAATTACTGTTTATAAGTTAAATATTTTGAATAAGATGTATTGTTATTTAATTCTTTCTTCTCCCTTCTTTTCCTTTTCGGGGACGAAAAGTTTTGAGTGGGGGAGAGTGTAATGACTCGAAAATTTCGTTAACTAAATTTGTCATATTTTCCATAATTGTTAATAAAATGAATGTTAGAAATTTGGTGTTGCCATTTGTTCTTATTAAAAGTTAACAATTTAAAATGAGATTTCCAATTCAATAAAATAATGTAAATATTGTGGTTTAAATTTTGAATGGAATATGTGAAAACAAGAGTAATTATGGAATAATATGTTATTTATTTAGATTATTGAATAAAAAAAATTTGTAAGCCAATTTTAATTAATGGTAATAATGCGATATAAGCTAATAAATTTGATCTCAATGCGATAACCATTTAATGAAGGTAATGAAACAGGATTTAGGAAAATGTATACTAGGTATAAATCAAATAGAAGGAAACAAACGTATATATCGAATTGATTTATGAATAAATACTTTGGATAGTAATTGAATGTACAGTAATGGTAATTTAAAACCTATTTATAGTAAGACTGCATAAGATTCAGTAAATTAAGTGGTGGAAAGATTTTTCCTAGATATACTTTGAAGATGTGAAATTAAGGTAAATATTAAAATTGGTTAATGTAAAATAACATTGATTAACCGTAAATGGGAATAAATTTGAAATTAAAAATTTATGTTAATACAAGTAGATCATTTATAAACTTAAATGAAACATTCCAATTTAATAAGAGGTATTCGAATGTTATGTTTTATTTAAAGATAATAATTGGATTTAATTGGAATTTGTGTATATTGGATTATATAGGGAAGGAGTATACAAAAGAAACTGTGAATAGTAGAGTAGCAACTGGAAAAGGGAGGAATTGAAATAAGGGCAATAAACATTGTATAAATTAATAGTAATAAATGCCAACATTGAATTGTAATAAATATAATTAATATTACAAGTGGGTGAACGTAAAGATAAGGGTTAAGAGTGTTGGAATAGGTATATTAGAATAACTAAAGTGTAAATGTACGTATTTATAGCAACATGAATTATTGAAGGAAAATAATTGGTAAACGGGGTTTGGGCTAAGGAAATGTTATTGATTGTTTTGAAACCTTATTTATTATGGGAAATTAATTTAGCATAAGCAAAATCAATGCAAATATCTAATTTATCAGTAAAGCAATAATAATAAATAGTAATCAATGCAAATTTATGTAACGATAGAAATGTGACATTTGGCGAATTGATTCAAAGTTATAAATGAGTTGTTAAAATAATACATAATAAGTGCAAATTGAATGAATCAATGGGAGCATGGATTTAAGTTTAGAAAACAATATTTTAGTTTAATTAAAGTATTGCAAAAGAAATGAAATTAACGTTTAAATATTTCGTTTATGGAGATTTAACTAAAATTTAAGGATATTAAAAATATAGACTTTGAACCCGACATGGAATCCATCTACTTAAAAATTTATAGATGGGATAAACCTTGATTATTTAATTTAATAGGGATTTTGGGAACTTAATTTATAACTTTGAATATAAATGGAATTGAAGATGGGACACTGCAATTGATAAATTTATCTTCTCTAAATTGATAATAAAATTTTGTTTAAAAATTTGCTAATGATGAAGAAATATTAAGGTGATAAATTGTCAACTCTATAATTGAAATATAAAATTCGATTCAATTGATTTAATTTAAAAAAAAATTATTAATATAAAATAGCCATTTTGGCCACGGACTCGGATTTCGACGAAACCAGTTTCATCGGATTCGTATCGGTGAATTATTGTAGGGTTTCAAGTTTCGTATCGATCGGACTTGTCATTTGATCGTACGGACGCGAAACGCCTTGGAATCGATTTATTTGAAATCAATTTGGAAATTTTGTTTTCGGCATAACTTCTTCATACGATCAAATTTGGACATGAAACTTTTTCCATCGCGTTTAGAATATTTTAAAATACCTATTTGGGTATTTGGGTTTAATAAATTTCGTTCTGGGGTTAGAACGGGCTTTTGGGCCATAGTTTGTTCTGCACGTCCATCTATTTGGTATATCTACTCTACTCCAACCCTACTTATAAATACACGATTATAAACCCTAGCCTCCATCTTCTATCATTTGTCTGTACATTGTTTTCTTCAACTCCTTCTCCTCCTCAAATGGATGCAAATGTCAGATCCAATTCCATTCAAATTTTAAATGAAAATTCAAACTCTGCAGAAAAATTCCATAAAAATATATGTCATAGTTCTCGATGTATATAATCTGCTGGTACAATTCGTTTTCTGGTTTGGATAATCGTTTGACCAGAAAAAAATTGATGAAGTGTGGGCCGTTCATCATCGTCGAAATCAAAGTCGATGGATCGGCAAACCCTTCCTGGGTTTGGTAGAGATCAGCAAGCAGAGTTCATCGGTGGTGGTTGCAAGGTGGATCAACGGCTAGATGTGGTGGAAATAGCGAATTAGGGTTTCGGCCCTAGGGTTGAGCGGCAACCATGGAGGCGCTCGTGGGTATGGTTAGGAGCGGCGCAAGGAGGTGGTCATGGAGGTGAGGTCGGCATGGCCAACGGTGGTGGATAGAGGTGGAGAACGATGGTCAAAAGCAAGGTCAACGGTGATGTATGGGTTCGGTTGGTCTCTGTCTCGTGTTTCTGGGAGGGTCGTGTACGCAGGGGGGAGATGATGATGACGTGGAAAATTTTGCTGAGGTGTTGTTTCCTTATTTTGTTTTTAATTTGTTTTGTTTCAAATCGTTTAAATCGAATATCTTTTTCATACGATCTCCGATTCACGCGAATTTTTTTTGGTTAGGATCGAAATTAAATTCCAGATCTTTTGACATTGGTTTGGACAGATTTGGAGACCGTCAGATTTTTGAGTTTAAATCGGATTTAAATTCGATTTAAATTCAAAAGGTGAGTGTTTTAACCCACTCACAGCTTCTAAAAGTTTTTATGTTTGTTAAATTATTTTAGATATGAGTAGAGATTTATTTATGACTGTTTGGCATGTTTTATTCATCATATATGTTGAATCGCATTTATTTAATATAACTGTTCATTTAATTTTATTACTACATATAGATTGACAGTTATAGTTATTTATTTGCAGATAAACTGTTAGTTTAATAGTTGTTAAATTTATTTTTGAATATAACTGCCAGTTATTACCTGTTATATATTATCGGATATATATTGATATTGTTTTGTTATTGGATGATGATTGTGATTTGGATGATGGATGATGATGGATGAATGGATGTTTTATTTTATATCATTAAACTACATGTTATCATGCATTTTTCGTTCCATTCGGGATTGTGGTTTGAAATGATATACAACCGCAAAATTTTATTTTTAAATTTGGGGATTGAAATGATAAATATCCGTATCACTTGACCATAGGATAGAAAATTATATATAGGCACCGTGGTCTATATATAAAATATTTTAAAGTGATTTCTATGGTTTGGATGGGATACGGTTTATAAAAAATTTTAAGTTTTGATATTTTATAAATATTATTCTTCTACATATATACATATGAAGTTAAATTTTTTGAGTTTAGGCTGTGTATAAATCTGTTAAATAAAAATGGAAAAATTGAGAAAATGGAATTTGATAATTTATGTTATATGTTTAAGTTTGGAAATTTTAAGGTATGATATTTATAACTGGAGTTTTTCCAAGATAAATTTAAATGAATATTCTAGTATAATTAAATTTAAGGAAATATTAAATTTCTAGAAATTGGAGTTGTATTTATGGATTTTTATGTGAATATTCAAGACTAAATAATATAACAATTGACTTGTTGAAAGAATAAAATTCCAACTTTAGTTTTGAAATATTAATACTCCAAATGGATATATATATATATATATATATATATATATATATATATATAGAAATTGAAATGGTTTTGGAACTTGAAAGTGATATTTAAATTATGGTTTAGACTTTAAATAAGGAAATATATTTGTAAAGCCATGGAAATTATTTTTCTTTAAAAAGTAACCTTAAAGTCAAACCATTTATTTTATATACCGTTGAATATCCAAACCATTCAAGTTTTAGAAGGTATGGTTTTAAAACTATGAATTTTCGAAATATTATGCTTTGAAAGTATAATTCAAATGTTTGGTTTCCATATATTATAGACTTTAAAGCAGTATGATTTTTGGAAAAGAATTATATTTGGATAAAATGATATCATATTGTTTTGGGTTTTAAAATGATATCGTATTCATAGTTTTTGAAATGGAAATTTTTATTCTGGTTTTTAAGCATAAACTATTTTAAATGACCGCGGTGTTATAATAACGATGGGTTGGCAAAGAGACCGGGATCGAATATGGACATACTCTCTGTCGATAACGAAAACCACTTTGACTAACCGTGTACGCGGTGGAGATTCCAGAATGAAGTAGGTTGGTGGCGACGTTTCCTGTAAGGTAAATACGTGGACCCAACTCCCATGAGTTGGCATAAGGTGGCTAAAACAGGAGCGATCGACGGGTTAATGAGGTCATTCCTCTGATCGGACACTTGTAACAACCCGCATATTTGTCGATTTTATATTTAAATATTTTATTTAAATATTTTATCGGTAGTCGGATTTATTCCGAAAAGCTACTTTTTGCATATGGTCGAATTAGGACTCGGGACCACTCCCATTGAGTTTAAAATGCCGTTTGCGACCGTTTTGAGTATAAGCTTCGATATGTTTGGAGAAAGTTGATTTCTGCTACTTTTTACTTTGGGTTTGGTTTTTGGGCTCAACCCTATGTTAACTTATGCTCAAATTGAGCCACTCTTCCCCACTCACCCTCATTCTCTTCTCATTTCAATTTTTAGAGTGTTAATGGTGGGAGAGATTGGAAATTAAAATTCCAAAACCCTAGTTTCTCTTGCAAATCAAATTCCTTGCTCCAAACTCAAGAAGAACCCATTGGTAAGCTTCTCTTCTTATTCTCCAACTTATTCTCTTCCCAATTTCAGAAATTCCTAAACCTAATTTCGGGAATGTTCTTGTTTTTGAGCTTAGATTCAAGCTTCTGGTGTTGAGATTGAAGAGAGGTTGATTCTCCAATTGCTTTCAAGCTTCTTCTTGTTCGATTTTGTGAAAAGGTGAGATTTTTATCTCACATCTATGACTATAATTATCTTTGGTTGTTAGGTATGAATTCCTAACACTTCTTCATGAGAATTTGCTCTTGATTTGGATTGGTTTCGTAAATATTCCAATTTTTGGGTTTTTAAGTCAAATTTGTGTAAAATCCTTTTATGGATGTTTGATCATGCTTTTGGTGATGCATCGAGGAGCATATAGGGCCGGGTTGCCGATTGGCATAAACCCTTAGAGCCAATGTTCGTCCGATTGCATTTTGGAAGAGTTTGCTCTTCATTTGTATAAGGCTGAAAAACAGCCCAGGCATGATTCAGTCGACTGAAAAACTCTGTCCAGTCGACTGAACCTGAAACCCGAGAGTTTCCAGGCGTGATTCAGTCGACTGAAAAACTCTGCACAGTCGACTGAAACTGGAAACAGAAAGTTTTCTGAACCTGGAAAATTTCCATGTACAGGGTCAGTCGACTGAAATTCTCTGTTCAGTCGACTGAACCTGCTGTTTGAGTCCAATTTGCCTTTTTGGATTGGAATTCCAATTTAAATCGATTCGTGATAATCCTATTTGTTGTTATCATCTATTATGACTTTGATGACTCTTTTTAGGGATTTTTGAATATCCACTTCGCTGGATCCTTTATCGATTTCGTTGGATTTTATTCACGTCTTCGTATGTGAATTTTTGTGATTGATCGTTCTTACAACCTTCTTCGTGATTTGTCACTTTAAAAATATAAAGGTTTCCTATACTAGTAGTAAATATCAAAACTCTTTACTCAAACGATTTCAATACTCTTTTAGTACCAAATTCGTTTATAAAACCGTTTTCCAATCTATTAGTATATACAAACCTTTACCTCACTCGTATGAGAAATCTAATTAAACGGCCTAGTAAAACAAGTGGTATGAAACGCTTGCGTTTACTTTGTCGGTTAATTCTTGGACTTGTTCGATTGAACCTCTTGTGACAATTTTCTAGTGGAGATTTACAGTTTGTTCGTAAATATTTAAGTTAAGCAAGTGGTTATGGGACATGAAGCTAAACTCATATATTTACTAGCTTAGTGTAATTGACACTTCTCGTTGATCATGACGATCATCTTTGTGATTTAGACTAGCAATGTGCGATGTCTCTTTGTCTGCGAGGGAGACTAAACCCCGTTTTGTGGAGTTTCGACTCAATTTGTGATGGGGTAGCAACCCATGGTCTTCGAGCCGTTTGTGGAGCTTCGGCTCAATTTGTGATGGTTAGCGACCATGGAATTAGCGTTCCGTTTGTGACACACGTGTTGGTGAGCTTTATGCTCCCGTTTGTGATAGGCCTCCCCCCTTCTGTTTTTGTGATTTCTTGATTTCTTGTGTAGATTTCTAGAATTTGTGTTTCACCAATTTTCGTGATTTCCATTGATAAGTTTTATCAATATTTGTGCATTGGTGAATTTGTGTGTCATTGACTTTTGTGATTTCTGGATTTCTTGTGTAGTCTTCTGGAATTTGTGCGTCTTTGACTTTGGTGATTGACATTGATATTATCGTCAATATTTGTGGTTTGATGAACGAAATAATGAGTATGACACTTCTTTGATTCTTGTGTAGATTTGGTGACATTGATTAATCTCTTGATGATTATCAACTAAGTATATATATATATATATATATATATATATATATATATATATATCACAGCTTGGCATTGTGATTATTACGTGTTTAGTCATATCTCTTATTCTATATCGTTTCATCTGATATTTATAGTTAGACTGATCCGTTTATTATTTTCTTATTAAATAATACTCGGGTCAGACCGAGATGTTACAGGTGCTTCTGCTTGACTTCTCATCCGGGATTAACTCCTTGACTTTTGGGCTAACTACTTAGATTAGTAGTTATTTTGTTGTATACATTTGAGATATAGACTCCTTAATGTATACTTATTCTTTTGTGTAGTTCATGTAACTATTCTTTTGTGATATTGTGGATCTTTTTAGACCACTACTCTGTTGTACACTTCCTAGTGTAGTATTCATATCTTATTCCGCCTTTGTGATATGAATTGTCTGTGACTGATTTATGTTATGTTTATTTCTATATTTGTTTTCCGAAGGATTTATATAGCCACCGTGTAGTAGCTTTGAGTTTGTGTCGGTATGTCGGATTTCCTCTTGAAATAGAATGCATGTTATATTATCTGACATATCGGTGCTCGCGCAAAGAAATTACATGGATGGTCGCTCCTCAACAGCCTTATTCTCCATGTTAGTCGACAGCATTCACCGTAATGTTCTTGTCTAGCGTGGGTATAGAGGTGGGGCGTCACAACACTCCTCTTCGATATTATACTTTGACTTTGGATTGATTCAGTGGCCACTTTTACTTTGATTTTGGGGGAGTTTGTCCGAGGTGGGCGGCAGCTGCGCGCTGCGCGTTTCCATCGGCCCGGAAGCGTAATTGGTATATCTACCCTGGCATTGCCTAGTTGTGCCGTGTCACCTACCATACCGAGCCTTATACGAGTTTGGATTTCTCCCGTAGCCTGTGTGGTATCCTCTGGTGGCTTCCCGATCAGGAGGGACTATGATATTGGATGGACTACTGGGACTATTACGTGTTAAGGTGGAAAATGTAAAGCCTTAATGCTATTTAAAAGTATGTTTATTTTACTATAGACACTATTATAATAGCGCAATATACTACATAGTAAATAGTTTAACGGATCCTTAGGAGATGTAAGTCCCGAGCATCTCTTGAGTTACTGCACTCATATTTAATTCTGTTAATTTAACTTACATAAGATCTTTTAGTTCTGACTCGAGTGTTTTTGTCTTTTCAAATTCGCTCGGGTCAGTCCGAGCGTTTCAGGATTTGAAGATTTAGCTTTGGAGGATGAAGACGAAGATTTGTATTATTATTATTTATACTAGTTCACTACACACTGTTCCGTTGCATTGATATTTTGGTATGTGTAACTCTGATATGTATTATATAAATGTTTGTAAACAGTTTTATAAACTGTATATTTTATTATTATATTTTATCCTTCCGCTGTGAGATTCTATTTTGTTTATTTCTTCTCTGTTTTTCTTATTTACCCCATAACAATCTGCCCTTCCGTATGGTTTGAATTGGCACGTGTATCTGTTTAAATCGTGCGAAAAGGATGGACGTTACAGTCTGAATGATAGTTTATTTGATAGTTAGATAACCAACTATCAAATCTGGACCCAAAATATAACTTTGGGAATATCTAGGAGAAACATGGGAATTATGTGGTACAGTTTCCATTCGAGGTGCTATATTGTATTTATAAACTCGTTTCATTCATCTAGGACGATGATAAGAAAATCCGTTCACTAACGGTTTGGAGATGATCTCTGGTCTTATTTTCATCTGTTTATTTACTAAAGAATCGAGATTGAATTACTGGAAATATCGAACATCATTTCGAAGAGATCGGGATTGGATAAGTTATCCAAAATCCACTTCGATCCAACGAGTACGTTTTTCGAAATGAAAACAAGAGCATAGAATCGAAGATGGAGCATTGAAGTGCAAGGGCTAATCGCTAATAATGCTAAGGATTATTCCAAAATGGATGTAGTAGGAATAGTGCCTTCGGTTTTGTTCAGACCCAGAACGGACTTGTATGGATGAATGTTATCAGTACATTGTCATTGGAGGACAATGAGCATTTCAAGTATAAATTCATTCAAAGGTAATCATAGCCTCAAGCCTCATTAACCAGCAACGACTAAAAATCAGGGAAGATGAAGCAAGGCTATGTGGTCACACCCAATCAGGATATGTTTATCACCTTTCTAGAAACCCTCGGATATTATTGCTACGGTGTATGGGAAGAAATCGGTAAGGGTAGGAACACCCGGGGTGATAGCATATTCGGTCTATCCAAGTTAGGAGTTGTGCGGTCTTGTGTTGTAGGGGATCCCGGCGTGGTCCTCGGTACATTTTTCTAGATGTGTACTATGATAGGTGGTACCCAGTGCCTAGTCATTCGTATGGAATCCATTCTCGAATACGTGTCTTTACGGTTTTCTTATAGAGTCTAGTATGCTGGAATTTAATTAATGTAACGATTTCAGCTATTTGAATAAGTATTTATATTTAGAAACTATTGTAATATCAGATGATTTTGATAAAAAATGTTTTTGGTTATCATAAGGTAAAAACCCGTCGTATTTATATGTGGCGTGGTCTTACGAGATACTTTTGTTTTCAAAGAGTTTTGATAACTTTAACAAATAAAATAGAGTGCATTTTCTCATGCTGGTTTTCCAGACTGACTCAGGTGTTATTTTATCATAATGCTTGGGTCAGATCGAGTATTGCAGATATAGGATAGGATGCTATGGAGCTCAGCAGATGAGATGGATGACGAAGACGTATTACACATACTTGGTTATATTCCACTGTGTATTGTAGGCTGTATAGTCAGTATAAGTTATTATAATTGTCCAGTATTGAGTTATTGATGTATTGTACTTTGATGATGTAATGTGTAAATAGCAGTTGCAGTTCTTTTTGTAAGGACATGTTATTCTCTATTATATATTGTTCCGCTACGATTG
Source organism: Allium cepa (assembly GCA_030765085.1). Lineage (NCBI taxonomy): Eukaryota > Viridiplantae > Streptophyta > Magnoliopsida > Asparagales > Amaryllidaceae > Allium > Allium cepa. Next base: position 379,593,647 of record CM060931.1, read on the forward strand.
TGAGATTCTATATTGTTATCTCTATTTTTTTCTTCTACCTCTTTCTTCTTTTTCCCTAACGATCTGGTATTTCCGGCACTCAATTGCTCGGCATGCTATATAGTTGATGTACTGATGTTGATTTTCGAGCATCGAAAATCCCGGCAGTTACACTATCTACATACATAATACAAAACGCTACAGAAATAATGTCTACATTAAAGTAAAATATTAAAGTAGTGTTAAGGTGTTACTTATATCCCCTGTAACACATTTTTATATAATGTCGTAGTTTATATAGTACTGTAAACTCCACCGTAAACTGGTGGGCTATCAGAGAGCAATCCATAGGTACGTCACAAACCAAACTCGTAATGGGCGCGATCAGAATAAATATTACAAGGCATGCAAGGTAATGCCCATGGTAGGATACCACTGTCTTGCAGATCCAAACTGGTTGTGACGCATAGCAGCAACTACCACCCTCCTCGAAACACACTCACAAATCAAAAAAGGATGGCCACCAAATGAATCACAAAGTAATAATATGGTATCGAAGAAATCTGCCTAATAGGGGTAGCGAGCCTACTTGGCCCGACATGGCTCTTGTATTAGTCATTTTAATTATGACCAGAAGGTCAAGGCTTCCATCATCGTTCTCTTACTTCATTATAGTAGCGTTTGCAAAACCATCCTACTTCATTTTGGATTTAGTATGACGACTCCTAAATTCGAACAAATTCTAAAAATGTTTATTTTAATTGTTGAATAGAATACGGTTAGAAATAAAGAATTTTAAGTTATTATTGTATAAATAATAATAAAATATGATCTTAGATAAAATTCTAAAACGACTAATCTTTAATGAAATGGAAGGTGGTAATGCGTATTAGTATATAATTTAATTGAATGTAATTGGCAACTGTATTAATGTAATTTCAATCAACTGTAACAATAAATGTTACTAAAGAATAAGATAAACAATATTCTAAATATGTTAGCATACAATAAGAAATCAATTATTTGGTAAGTAGATTTATATTTCTTGTGGAAACAATAAATTAATAGATATAAATTACTAAATTGTAACAATTGATTTATTCCTTATCCCATTGATTAATCTGCTTTGGAATTTATTTTGTAATCAATGGAATTAAATGCAATTGAAATCCTTCAAATAAAAGGAAAGAAAACATTAATTATAATTAATGGACATAATAATAGAAATCTATATTTGCATTAAAATAAAAGAGAAAGTTCAGGAATAAAAGGAAACATATGTTTTAATTGAAAGAGAAATTTGATATAATATAAAGAACATGTAAATCGAAATGAAAGGATAAAACATTGTTTGAATTATTTAATGTAATAAAATGATTAATGTATAACCTACATCCAATTGGAAATTTAATATTGAATTAATTCGAATTAAGTCTTTTAATTAAGATAAAGAAAAACAAATGGTAATTGATTCAATCAAGAATAAGCAACATATGTTGAATTGAATAAAATGAACATTTGAATGAAGACAAACCAATATTAATAAAATAAAGGTTCAACTCAGTCAATTTTAAAATATATTATTATTTGAATTTAAATAAAATTTAAAGGTTAAACTTAAAGGACAAATTTTGGAATATTAAGTAATAAATTTTTCCAAATTCATAAAATAGAAATATTTTGGAAATTTCAAATTTTGGCCAAACTTAGCCAAAGTTTGACTTTTGGTTGAAAATTTTGAATTTGAATTTCAAAATTTCATTCTTTTTATATGAGACTACACTGAATTCTAATCTTTTCTCCACTTTTTGTTTCATCAAAACCAAATTTCTATTGCTCTAAATTTTAGAATTTCTGTGAAAAACTGACATAAATTTGTGATGTTTAGTTGTGAAATTTGGCTAAGTCCTTATGGGTTTGGTTTAGTCCTAATGGGCCTTGGTTAACCAAGAGCTCTAACCATAGCAAGAGACTTGTGTCTATTCCTATGCCTACGACCATTTGTTTCCTTCTGACTAACTTGTACGTACATAATTTTATCTTCGGAGAACTTTTTCAAAACACTTCCTTCTTCCCCTTCAAATTTAATGAGAGTCCTAAATCTCAAATCTCCAAAACCTCACAAATCTGAACTCTTTCCTCCTTTCCTTCATTCCTTCCTCCTCCTTTTGCCATCCTCTCTTCCACCATCCAAGTCCTATCTCCTCCTGCTTATTTCGGCCACCAATCACCACCTAAAGCCAAAACCATACTCCTCTTTTCCTAGCCATAGTCGAGCCCTACCTCACCATAAATACACCAATTCAACCACCATCTCCTCCTTAGCCATAGCCATAACCATTGCTCCACATTAGCTTACCTAGGTCACACCCAAACCCTCCTAAAAACCCTATAGCTGAGCCTATTTCCTACCCTAGACCGAGCCCTCTTTGTCTATTTTCGCTTCTATTTCATTAAAAAAACAATTTTACATATTTTATTTTGGAGATCCATTGATTCCAACTTAGTTTGCTTTGGAATTAAGATTCAAATTCATAGCTTTGTTTGTCAAGTATTTCCTAGCCTCGAAAGGTGAGCTATTCACTAACGATTTATAACCTTATGCTAAATGAACGAATATCAATTGATATGTTATTGAAATGTTGCAATAGTTAAGAATGCGTAGTTTGGTTATGCTTTGATATGACATATGTTCACCTATGTTCCCTTATTATTTTGACATGATTATTATTATTAATATTATGTTGTTTATTCTTAAAATAATAAATGTGATGATATGGTTATTAATATGCTTCATCATGTTAATATGAAATTGCTATGTTGAAAAGAAAAAAACAAAAATAATGTTTTGATTTAAAGGTTGACACTTTTGTGATGGATATTGTCATAAGTATGTTATGTGAAATTTATATGTGAACTGAAAAGCAGAAAAGAAAAAAGGAAAAAATAATATAATTTATATGCATATATATGTTATGTTGGAAATCACTTAAATTGCTATGTTAAAAATGTGGCATATTGGGTTATGTTATTGTAGGAATCTTATGTCACCTTCCATGTTAAATATGCATATATGCTATATTACGTAGTTTGTATGTAATTATATATTATTTTGTGTAATTGGTTATGTAGGTAATATGTTATGTTGTGTGATTCATTATTTAAGTTATGTGCCATCTTATGTAAATCATTATGTATAATTTTATGTTATGTTATTTATTTTATGTAAATCATGCTGTAAGTTCCCTTAGTTTTAGGAATTCCCTGTGGGTTGAAATGATACATACCCGAATGTTCTTTTAAAATAGGAAAAAATCGTTATGTCTTGAAATGATAAACCCAAGCGATTTTTATTAATTTTGAAAATTTAGGATTGTGCGTTAAAATGATATATATCAATAAATTTTAGAAATGATAAATATCTGTATCACTTGATCGTATGATAGAAAACTATATACGGACGTCGTTGGTCTGTTTTTTTAAAAGTGATTTATGAACTTTTGCAAAGATGTGTTTGGAAAAAAGGAAAATGGTTTTTTAAATTTAATATAAAGATTTTATTTTAAAACATATATGTAAAATTTAGATTTTAAAATTGTACGTTTAAGAATTTTAAATTTGTAAGTTAAAATTGTAAATTTTAAGGTTTTACTTATAACTTTATTTACCTTTTTTCATAATATAAGACTTAATTTAATAAAATTTAATAAAAATAAAATATATTATGTTTAAAATATTTAAATTAATATATTTATTTTACTATATAACCTATTTTAATGTATAAACTATCTCTAATACATACACTTTCAATCTATAACCTATTTCAATATATAAACTATTACTAATATATTGACTATTTCAATATATAAGCTATTTTTAAAATATAAACTATTTGCAATGTATAAATATTCCAATATATAAAATACTTTCAATATTCAAAATGTTTAAGGTTGGAACTGTTATGATTTAGATTTAATTGATTTAAAATGTGAATATTTTGATATGATGGTTTAACCTATTTTTTGGTTATGATTTTTAAATTGAATATGATTTCAGAAGTGAATATTATTTTGAAAGCGATATGATTGAAGTGATTATGATTTTGAAAGTGATATGATTTTGAAGTGAATATGATTTCGAAAGTGATATGATTTTGAAGTGAATATGATATTTTGATACAAATTATGAATCGGTCATGGAAATGTAAAAGAGACAACTGGCGTGAAATAAGTGTTTGGTTGTTAAAGTGATCGGGATCGAATATTGTCATATTCTCTGTCAATATCGAAAACCACTTTAACAACTGTGCACGTGGCGGAGAATCCATAATGAAGTGGGATGGTTTGGCGAATGCTACTGGAATGAAGTAAGAGAACGATGATGGATAGCCTTGAACTTCGGGTCATAATTAAAATGACTAATACAGGAGCCGTATCGGGACAAGTGGGGCTGCTCCCCCTATCGGGAACATTTATTATATACCATATTATTACTTTGCAACTGATTTGGTGGCCACCCTTTGATTTGTTTTGGGTGTGTGTCTCGAAGTGGGAAGTAGTAGCTGCTATGCGTTACCAGCGGTCCGAATTCGCAAAATGGTAGTATCCTACCTTGGGTATTGCCTCACGTGCCTTGTCATATTTATCCTGATCGCGTCCACTACAAATTTGATTTGTATCGTACCTATGGAGTGCTTCCTAATAGCCCACCAATTTACGGTGGAGTTAATAGTACTATATAGACTACTTCATTTATATAAAAATGTGTTAACAGAGATATGGATAACGCCTTAATGCTACTTTAATATTTTACTTTAATGTAGACATTATTTATGTAGCGTATTGCATTATATGTGTAGATAGTTCCATGGATCCTTAAAGGATTAAAACCCAAACATTCTTTAAGTTATTGCATTTCATTTGGACATATCACCTGAGCTGATTCACTTGCATAAGACTGTTAATCCTGACTCGAGTGTTTTATGTTTTGCTTTATGCCGGGTCAGTCTGGGTATTAAAGCATTTGAGACTATATTTTGGAGCTTGAAGCTTGGCTTGGAGATCCATCTTATCTATTCAGTTTTCCAGTTATTTCGATCATTTAGCTATTTATGTTCAGACTTGTAATTTGCTTATGTTTTAGGGACTTCTATGTATTTAGACTTCTATTGTCTTTTGTCTTGGACTCTGTTGTTTCTATAGTAGCTTCATGAACTACTATTTATCTATTCTGCTGCGTATTTTTGAATTACTCCATGTCTATGATTCTGTAATTTATTTATTTACAGCATATGCTAAGTTTTGCCAAATATAAATAAAAATCTATTATTTTGAGCAATTCAAGTCTAACATGTGTGCTTTATTGTAGATTTGAATGGTTAAAATTAGCAGGTCATTGCAGCTACTGCTTTTGGTTTCATAAATAAGCGTTGTTTGCCTGACAAATAGGTACATTCTCGGATTACGGTTTTTAGCTATATTATATTGTTTTTCCCATGGTTGCGATATATTATTTTGAAATACAATATATATATATATATTTATATATATGTATATATATATATATGTAGTTATTATTGATATTATTATTTCTTCTGGATCTTCCCGTACAAAGGAGACTCTGCTGAACTTTTTCATGAATTTTGGACTTAGGAAAATTTTTGTGAAAGTAAAGATGTTTTCCAACTTTTATTGAACTTGAATATGAATGAATTTAATTGTTTATAAATTTATATTTATTTATATTATTCAATTATCTAAATTAATTATTTATAAATTAAATATTTTAAATATGATATATTAATTCCTTAATCCCTTCTTTTACCTTTTCGAGGATGAAAAATTTTGAGTGGGGGAAAGTGTAATGACCTATAATTTTCGATAATTAAATTTATTAATTAAATAGGTTTTGGAATTTATTGTTGTGGAGAATAAAAAAAATTAGATTTATTAAGAAGGAAAATAACTAAAACGAAATTTAATTTTGTTAATTTAATGTAATGGATAACTATTTTAATGTAATTTCAATTAAGTGAAATGATTGTAAACAAGAAATTTGGTTGTAAATGGTAAATAAGAAAGTAAACCAAATATGGTATTAATTTATTAAATATTACGTAATAAATTGTAATTGGATAAAATCGGCGTTGTGTAAGTAGTTATAATATTTGTTTGTAGATAATAAACTTATAAATGTGATTTAATTAAGTAAATGATGACAATTATTATTTGTTACCTATTTATTAAATCTGTTGAATTTAATTTGGAATCAATTGCAATTATATGTAACTGAGTATTACGATAATATGAATTAAGATAATAATTGTAGAATATAAGTGTAACAAGATATAAATTAATGTTAACTATGCCTAAGAATAATGATTCATTGAATAAAAAGATTGAAATCAAATTAAGCTAGTTTATCGGAATTAAAATATTGTTAATTGGATTCTATTTATAGTTGAAGATAAACATTGTAATAAGTGTACCATTTAACCCTAAATTGATATGTAAATTTGTTTTAAATTATTGTAAATATCTAAGTAATTAAAAATGATAAAAAAGGTTAGTTATTAAATTTGAAATTAAAAAGTGATTCGATCAATTTAATAATAATTTATTTATTTAACGTGAAAATAGCCATTTGGCTGCTGTTTTGGATTTCAACGAAACCAGTTTCATCGGATCTGTAACGGTGAATTATTTTAGGATTTCAAGTTTCGTAGCGATCGAACTTGTCATTTAATCGTACGGGCTCGAAACGCGTAGAATTCAATTTAATGAATTCGATTGAATTAAACTGATTTTAAATGCTAACTTCTTCATACAATGGAATGAGGACTTGAAACCTATTCCATTGAGTTTAAAAATATCATTTTGATATATGGGAGACCTAATTCCGTTTTGGAAGTAGAACGAGCTTTTCGGGTCGTTATTATCAATTCAAATCTATTTGGGTTTTATTCATTCTTATCGGGCTTTGTTGGTATAAATAGATCTTTCTACATCCTAGCAGTCTTTCTATTTCTCATTTCTATTCGTATAATTCTATCTGACTATCTCCTTCTTCTCAATGGCAGAAACCAATTCAAAATACAAAACCCTAAATTCATTTTCCAAATCAATTTCGAAAATCAAACTCCTCGAAACCCTAACATATTGTATATCGTTTTGAAGCTCTCGACGAGCTTAATTACTTGCTGCAATTTGTTTTTCAATTTGAATTATTGTTTGATCATAAATCATCATAGAACCTCGACTGTCTATATTAGGGTTTTTCGATCCACCAGCGGATCGTCGTCCGATCGACGATAGGGAGGCGTCGTTGCATTGAGAGTGATTAGGAGTGCTCATCAGTGGAGTTAGTTCGTCAAAACTGCCACCGTGGTTGCCATCATTTAGAGATACACGATGTGGTGGAAGAGATGGCTTGGGGATGGCGGAATGCGGCACGATCTTGACAGGGGGTCGGTGTGGTGGGGCGACCTCAATGGTGGCTACGGATCTCGTTGCAGGTGGACGGGGTGGCGATGATAATTGGGTGAAGTAACGACGAGCGGTCTAGGTTTTGTATACGATAGATTCTAGAAGGTCCAGTGTGCTTACGCGCGGATGGACGTGATTGGGTAACGTGTTTACTCGTTTTATTATTTTATTTATTTCGTATTTTAAATCGTATAACTTCTACTGCTAATAACTTTTTCATATGAGCTCGAATTCAAGTGCCGTTTTCTCCATTGTGATCATATTGAAATTCCGGACATTGTCGAGCTAGTTTGGTCGGGTTCTGAAACTGTTTGATTTTTGGGCCTAAATTGAATTTTTAATCGATTGAAATTCAAAGGTGAGTGGTTTAACCCACTCACAACTACTAAATTATCTTATGTTAGTTAAATTAAATTTATATGTGATGAGAAGTTGATTGACTACTGTTTGGTATATTTAAATCGTCATTCCAATCAAATGTGAATTTATTGAATTTAATCTCCATTTGACTTAATATTAAATTCTAAATTTTCCAGTTAATTCCTATTATTGATAATCAATCACTTGTTATTGTTTATCTTTGATTAGATGATGATTGTAATGAATATTTGATTTTTGATAGTGGATGACTGGATGCTATATTTTTATATTGTTATAACACTGCAAGTGCTCTTAGTTATTGTTGGGAAAATCACTATGGATTGTACATACTCGAACGGTCTACAGATTAGGGAAATCATTATGGATTGAAATGATAAACTGAGCAATTTTTTGGATTTTATTTTAATTCGGGATTGCGGGTTGAAATGATATATACCCATAAATTTAAATGTATTGTGGATTGAAACGATATATGTTCGTATCACTTGACCATAGGGTAGAAAATTATATATGGACACCAAATTGATTAAATCAAGTGATTTAAAATCATTAAATTTTGAATTCAGTTAAATAATGTTTCGAAATAGAATTTGATTTGTATAAACTGAATTATGTCGAAAATCCAAGCGTTAAGTATTGAAATTGGAATTGATTTAATGAATTGCTTAAAGAATTAAAATGGAAATTCCAAGGTTGAATTTTGAAGTATAAATGAAATTTATCGAAATTAGGTTAATGAAACTTTTTGAATAATTAAACTTTAAGATCTATGAAATCAAAATGCTTTTAAATTTTAGTTCAAACATAAGTTTGAAATCGATATAAATTAAAGGATTTTGTGGGAATTTGAATTGAAAGAAAATTTAGTTTTGTTGACATCTAGGCATGGTCTAGATGTGTCAGAATGAAAGAAGTAGTTTAACTTCGATCTTAATTTCAAAATAATTATGTTTATTTTAAACCGTTTAAAGACATATATTATTTTAAAAATCATGATTTCTAAGGTTTCAAACTATTACACTAATTTAATCTATTTCTAACTATTTTAACTATTTTAATCAATTTAAGCTATTTTAAGTTATTTTAATCTATTAAATTTAATTTAGTCTATTTTAACATATTTTAAACTAATTAACCCATTTTAAACTATTTTAAAGTATTTTAAACTATTTTAACCTAATTTCAAACTATTTTAAACCATTAAAACTATTTTAAAGTATTCAAACTATATTTTTAAGCTTCTAACGGTGCAAGGTTAAACTTTTTATTTAAATCCCTGATTTTAAGCGAATATGGTTAAATGATGTTATAACCTAAAGTTGGAATTTGAAATGATAATTCTAGTGAAATGACATTTGAGTAAATATGCTGATTTTGAAATAAGGACTTAACATATTTTGTCAATATGATTTCAAAAGTGAATATGATTTCGAAAGTGATATGGTTTAAATCGAAAATGATATTTTGACACCAAATATGAATTGATTTTTTAAAATGCAAAAGAATCATCCGGTGTGATATAAGAGTTTGGTTGTTAAAGAGACCGAGATCAGTTATTGTCATACTCTCTGCCAACATCGAAAACCACTTTAATAACTATGTACGTGGTGGAGATTCTAGAATGAAATAGGATGGTTTGGAGAACGATTTTGTGTGAGGTATTTATGTAAACCTGACTCCCATGAGTCAGCATGATGTGGCTAAAACAGGAGTTATACCGGGCCAAGTGAGGTTGTACCTCCTATTGGGCCCTCGATACTATATTATCACTCTGTGATTGATTCATTGGCACCCCTTGATTTGATTATGGGAGTGTGTTACGAGATGGGTGGTAGTAGCTGCTATGCGTTACCATCTGTCCGGGAGTTCAAATGGTAGAATCATACCCTGGCATTGCCTCGCGTGTCCTGTCACATGCCTTATCGTGCCCACTATGAGTTTGTTTTATACCGTACCTATGGAGTGCCCTCTGGGCAAACCATCGTTTTGGTGGAGCTTATGGTACTATATAGACTACGGGAATATATAAAACATGTTAAGAGGGATATGGGTAATGCATTAATGTTATTTTAATACTTTAACTTACTATAGACATATTATAATAGCGTATTGTACTACATAGTAGATAGTTTAACGGATCCTTAGAAGATGGTAATCTCGAACATCTCTTAAGTTACTACACTCACTTTGGACACTGGATAGGAGATGTCAAACCCCATAGACATCTCCGATGCTGTTAAACTTATATTTATTTACTATTGATTTAACTTACATAACATCTTTTAGTTCTGACTCGAGTGTTTTGTCTTTTCAATTGGATCAGGTCAGTCTGAGCTTTTCAGCATATCGAAGATCATTTATCTATGGAGTATGAAGACGAAGATTGTATATTATTACTATTTATTATATTTACTCCACTGCATCATGTTGTTCCGCTGCATTATTTATTTATCTCTGTTGTATGTAACTTTGATCTGTATTGTAAAAGTGTAATCAAATATTATTTGTAAAACTGCTTCATGAATTATTTATTTGATTATTATATTTTTTCATTCCACTGTGAGATTCTGTGTTTATTTCATTCTTTCTCTGATTTTTCTTATTTGCCCCATAACCATTCTCCCTTTTGAATGGTTTGAATTCAACGTGTGGTTTATTGTTGATTTTAAACCGTCCAAAATGGTGGTTCATTACTTGATCTTCAATTTATTTCACAAAATATATTTCGATAACAGTACAATTACAGTCAATTCGATATTTGTTTTTCTCTATTTAATTACCCATTGTATTAATGCAAAGAAATTTATCTTTCAACTATTTCAATCACATAAAATCTATTTATATTCTAAAAGTATTTTATTTGAATTTCATTATATTATCCAAAAGAAATTTATTAATTAATTCAATTTATAAAAATAATTTTTACTAAGTAGACTTCATCTAAATAAAAAATTATTTTAAAAAATAAAAATTATCAAAAATCGAATTTGAATATTTTTATTTCAATTAAGTTTTTTACAATTACGGCATTAAAAGTAGGGTTGTTACAGACCACCCTTTATGAAAATTATGTCCTCGCAATTTCTAATAGGGAGACATAATACACAACTCATATCCTAAACTTTGTACATACGTATAATCTTCTATTAAGCTTAAACTTACTCAATCCTCTATGTGGCCCTCACTACTTCAACATACCATATGCTATAAATCAAATAGACACATTCAACAAATTTCTAATTTTTTATACAATATTTTTTATGAAAATTTTCTAGCTATCATATTTTTTTATAAATTTTCAGGAGAGCTCCTTTGTACGGAGAGCGTTTCAAAAATCACAACACAATATAATCACAATATATATGCACATACACATATCCCATCCTTAGGGCATCCCGAAACATAGGGAAACAATATAAGATCATATATATTTCGATATAGCATAAAAGCGTACATCTTTATTAGCATTATAAGTAAGCTACATTATTATTATATAAGAGCAAAAGCGAGCTATCGTCATCAATTAGTCCAAACAATGCTCTTGAACACCTTTCTTAACTCAGTTTAAACATTATCTGCATATAGTAAGAGATAGACTAAGCATGCATCCATTAAATTTATAAAATTTATGACATCTTTGTTTAGACCACTTTCAAAAAACTTTCAAGGGTCAAAAACACAAAATTAAGGAAGAGTTTTAAAAGTAAAGTTGTTTCTTAGTGCATTAGCTTTCCAAAACAATTTTCGGATTACAAAAATATCAAGTATAACTGGTATTAAGTGGGTTTTTCTTTATGTAGTAAAATCTGGAATTAGAATACAAGCACATGCCCACTCTATAAATCTATGTTTTTAGCCTAGAAAATATCAAAATTTTGCGAAACCCTAAAATAAAATTTATTCCTTATCTTATTAGATTTTCAGAAAGTCAAAGAATGTTGAAATCAGACAAACAATAAGAAAGTCATGACCAAATGAATTTAGCACTATATGAAAATTGCATTTCTAGGACAGTAAATTATTCCTTTTAAAGCGAGCTTTAACCTTGCCAAACCTCATATTTTTGCATTGCACTTCAAACAAAAATTGTTATCTATTGTCATAGTTTTCTAATCAAAGCAAAATCATCGAAAAAGGATAAATGAATAAGGAATCGTGATTAAGAAAATCAATATTTTGGCATAGAATTTCTATGCATTATTCAAAACTTGCGTTCCATTTTCCTCTAAAACGACACTCCACGATAACAAGCTTTAAATTGTTCAAAAGTGATTATTATATGAGTTATTACTTATGAAAATACAATTTTAAAGGATAAATTTAGATGAAATCTGATCATAATATCCAAACTTACAATTATAACCGATGAGCATAAAAATTGAAATTTAAAAATCTCATCTTCGCAACGATAAGTTTACCTCAATATTAATTTTTAAAATCTCAAAACCTTAAATTTTATATAGTTTTTATCACAACACTTCTTATTAAAGGATAACATTTTTTCATTAATAACTCATTTTTTCCATAATTTCATTATGCATACGGACTGTTTGAATTATTATAAACGGAAAGCAAGGGCATTTTGGAATTTCAAAAAGACAACGAGTAAATTAGTTTAATGAATTTTCTTTATTAGTAGTAGAGATATATATTTTTCCAAAACAAAAAAATTTAATTCATTGCAAAATTCATTTTCAAAAATATTTCACAAAATCCAACAAGTCTATTGGATAGAATTTTTTTTTGAAATCTTTTATTTCAAATATCAATTTCATATCATTTAAGTCTTCCCACTTTATAATTTTTTTCTAAAATAACCTATGGATTTAGTTTCTTTTTCCAAGAAACCTTCCATAATAAATTGAAAATTGATAAATTTTCCATTTTGAATTATCAAACTTTGTTTGGAATATTACTTTCAATACTTCAAAAACTTTTGCTAACATATGTTTCACTTTTAAAATTATTGACACCAATTTTTAATTCAATGTCATTTATCTTCACAACAACTATTCCTTTATAAAATTATAGCTTCATCTCCTTTTTTAATCAAATCTATAATAGTATTTTCAAAATAGATTCATAAATTCATCGCTAATATATATATATATATATATATATATATATATATATATATATATATATCATTGTAACTCCATATTTAAAATTTTACCATCTAAATTTTTTTTTCAGTACTATGATATAAAATATCTCATCCTCAATTCATGTTTACAACTCAAAGGTCAATTAACGACTTATTTTTCTTTATAGAACCACATTTCATCAAATCCTCATTATTTTATTAAACATTATTTTTCAAATAATTTTTTTTCCTTTTTTCTTTCAAAGACATTCTCTTCATATGTAATAATCCATAAATTTTCTTATATTAAACATATACAACATTATCGTACTATAAATTTTAGCATTTCTTTTCGCTAATTGACTGCAATGCTGACCACTAGGATTATGTATATCAACATTGTGTTGCCATTAACCTTAACTTCACAATAATAACCAATGGCTGCATACGTTGTTTAAATTATTTAAACATAGAAAATTAAAATTCATGTTGTAGAATAATAAATATTACTTCATAAAACAGTATTCAATTCTAGCTAAATTATTACTTATACCATTTCCACAATATTATGTCGGTTTTGTCTAGTTTATGCGCTTCGAAACTCCTATCCAATAAGTTTGCTACTCGTATCATCAAAATTCATAGACCATCCAACATACCAATTAACATAGAATGAACCATTATAATTCTTTTCAATTATTTGTAAAAATTATATACGGGATTCATTCAAATTGTATGTTTTCTTATGAGAAAAATTTATTTTTGATGTTTATATGGACATCCATCTATAAACCATTAACAAAAAAGAAATTCGTCATGCTTTATTTATTTATTCACAAAAGCAAGCAACCATTCAATTTTTGATGTTTATATATGCGTCCATTTATAAACCGAGTCTCTTATACTTATCACGTTTTGACTTTCTCAATTTATACTATTCTTTAGTCAAGAGTGAAGCCAGTAACTTAGAACACTATTTTCTTCTAAACCCTACTTGAACATTATTCTTAACTCTCACTAGATAGAATAAATCTACATTGTCGACTTTTAGTGCTAAGTATAGGATAATACTTTCCATAAACAAGAAACTACATAAAGCACGCTTAAGTCATACAAAGCAAAATTAAGTCACATAAGCAACTCCTAATCACCTTTTTATTAATTATTTCTTTTACTAATCAAAACTTCTTTGTAAATACTTGTAATATATGTAAAATACCTTTACAAAATATATATACATGTATACTACTATTTTTCTATTCATTTCTATTCTCTTCAATACTTAGAAATGTATTTATATTCTTATTCCAAATGCTATGAGAATATTAAAAAAACTTAAACAAGATTTCACATTTCCAAAAGTATAACAAAGTGAGTTAAAAACAAATGTTATTAACAACATTGTTATTATAAACCCAAAACCCCTTTATACTTGTCATTATCTTTAAAACATTATTTAAAGATCTAATCACATCTACACTACTTTAAAAGATAATGTACTTTTAAAGTAAATTTACAAAATCATTTATTATAACATAAGTGTTGTAATCCAAAACCTCTCTTATTCCTTTATAAAATACTTAACTTTTCTAAACTTATATATGTGTATATATGTGTGTGTATACACTTTAAAAATACTTATAAATGGCTTTTAAATATCCATGTAAAATATTACCTAAAAATAACTAATTTATAATTTAGTAAAAACCTTTTATTTAGAAATGCTGCAAAGGAAATCTTTTTCTTTAAAATTAATATTTAATTATTAAAAGTATATTTAAACTTATAATCTTTTTTTCATTCTCAAATCCATGTTATTTGACTTCCTTAAAATGATTCCATAAAGAAACTAAATTATAATCCATTTAAATCATATAAAACTAGTCAAAATGCCACATTAAAATAAAATGTTACAACAAGCCCAAAATTGCTGCAGTAGACTAAAGACATCATTTATAAGTCCTATAGAAAGTCCCGAACAGAGAACAACAGGAAAACGCATGATCTTTGTTACCACTTCTAACAACTTAAAAAATTATTTTTGATTCAATTTTTCACAGTAAATAGTATACTTAGGCTACCTTAAAACCATAAAAAGAAATTCCCAAGGATATTTTCCAAATTGATTATAATAATTCCTAAAAACAAGCTATTTTTCAAAGTTCCTTTGTAGCGACATTTTTACTCCTAACTTTAGCCACTTTGTTCAACCATTTATAAGATGGTTCAAACTCTAATTTTTTTACATAAATAAGTAAACATAAAATAATTATAAAAACAACAAAGAAATCACTAAGGATATCTTCCAAAGTTAACATAAAAATCACCAAACACAAGGTGATTTCAAAGTGCATTGATAACGACTAATTCCTTCTAACTTCACAACTTTGTTTTACAAGTTCTACAACTTTTGAAAGCAATTCCTTGTTGCACATAACCAAAATATATCTAAAGAACAACTAAAATATATCGGTGGCAATATATCGACAAATAATCACATTGAACTGGTTTAAAGATAAGGGGATTCAAAGTGCATTTATGACAACTATTGGTACAATGACAATTTTATGTACATGTCAATTAAATATAGAAGCCAACCAACCATATAAACATAATGTTAAGGCCACACCACATGTTATAGAAGGTAATAATAGTGATATTATACAACATAAAGTGATTATTTTCTTTCAAAAGCAAGGGGGTCTAAAGTTATAACTTTATTAGTTAATTTTTACATTAAACTTTATATTTCAACAACAAATAAACTCACACACACACATAAACTTATTCAATGGTAAGATAATGTAACATCCCTAATTTTAAATAACATTATTCAGAAGATTTAATTAGATAAATTAAATAGAATAATGTAAAGATTAGACCGATAAGAGATTGAGATTTGGAAACTAAATAGAGATCGTGCTTAATTAAATAAAAGTTAAAAGAATGGGTTTATGGCAATGGTTTTATAAGTTAACTAATAAGAGAATAAGGCAAGGATATTATGGGAAATAGTCATCCACCATAACCCTTAAACCCTTACTCCCATTTTAATTCCATACATTCATAATTCAAAAACATAAGTAAAGGGGAGCTGAAAGCTGGCCACAACTTGGAGAAAAGGAGATTAAAAATTTACTAAAGCTTAGTAATCAAGCAAAGGAGGATTAAGCAAGATGAAATCTCAAGTTCCTTATCCGAAGCAAGGTGAATAATAATCAAAACAATCTCATTTTCATTTTTAAACAACATTTGATTTCGAATTTAAAGTTTAAAACCTTTATGATGATTTGAATGATGATATGTTTGGATTACATGATATGTTTGATCTGAACAAGTAAATTTGATAAATGTTTTATTCGATTTTAAGGCTAAAATCATATTTATTATGTTTCGAATGCCATGAGGATTTAATACGTTATGCAAAACATTATTTTTGAGATAGGTTTAAATTTTCAAGATTATCCAAGCTATGGATAATTTATTATGAATTTTTGAAAGAAGAAATAAATAATTGGGTTTAAAAATTTATTTCGGCTATTATATAAAGGATTTTGTGCCTTAAATTTATAAATGTTAGATAACATATTAAAGGTGAATTATGATGACTTTTGGGGTTTTTTCCTAAGCGATTTACTATTGAAATTAAATTAATTAAGTTGGAGGACTTAAATGTCTTAATCGATTTGTTAAAGGGAAGAGCTTCTTTGTTGATTATTTTAAGTTATTACTGGGTGAATTTGGTAATCTTTTTATAAAAAAATTGCAAAGGTTATGGAAACCAATTATATTTTTACAAAAATGCAACTTAGTTGAAAAGCACTTTCCTAAAAAGGCAACAAAATCGTTTTTCATAGATTTACCACTTCGCCACTTCCGTTTGCTCCTTTTAACCCCATACCTCCACCCCCAACTAAGTCAAAACCAATTCACATGGTATTAATGCTTTGGTATGTAGTGGATTGGTGAAAGGCAGAAGGTATAGAGTCGAAACCATGCTTTTGAAGGAGTCAATGCCATTTTAAATAGCTTTCGAAGGTCTTCGTTTGCTTTCAAAAAAGATGCCACTTACCTTGCTTTTAATGGATGCTTTTAAAAGGGTTGAATTACTTTTATATAGCTTTCGAAAGAATTGCTGCCTTTTTGTCTAAAGGGTAGTTTTTGAATGAGTTGTCATATATTATGTTTTATAGAGAAGCTTTCGAAAGGGTAGTTTTGAACCAAGTCGAAACCTTGTTGCGTCTTCATAGCATTCAAATAGGTTGAAAGGTTTCAATGAGTTTGAGAGGTAAGCTTTTGTTTTATAAATATAACAAGATGATTTTCGATGCTTTTGAAAGGGCTCTAGTAGCCATTTAAACTAAAGGTTTGGAAGGCAATGGCTTGGAAGCTGTTTCGATTTCAATTGTTTTACTCAAAAGATTAAAGTTTTTGATAGGATGTTTCCCAGGCCATCTATGCTCCACAAACTCTTTTACTTGAAGGTCAATGGTTTCGAAAGGAGTACTTTCACTTATGTTCACTTTGACACAAAAGTTATATATAAGATTAAACCTAATGGTTCTGAAAGAGGTACTTTCAAATGGTTTCGAAGCTACACTTCTATAAGTTGGAAAGATATGCTTTAATACTTTTGAAAGGAATGTTTTGACGCTTTCGAAGTTTTTGATGCTTTCAAAAGAGATATTTTAAGTGTTTCGAAAGGCATATGTTTAACTATTTTGAAAAGAAGATTTGAATTCTTTTGAAAGATATATTCTACTTGGTTCGAAAGTAAATGTTTAAGGTTTCAAAAGCCTTAGTTTTCAAAAAAAAGTACCCAATCTCATTTTTTAAAGGAAAAACCGATGGCAATATAAAAGAGCTATGAAATTCTTTTAATTTTGGAGTTTTTGAAGAAGCTTTCCTTGATAAAAAATAATGGTTGAAAGGTGTTAACCATGTTTCATATGAAAATGATTTCAAGGATATTAAACTATAAATGAGGGTATTATTATATTATGATCAGTTACTTATGTGCTTTTTCAATAAACATATTCACTGTATAATGGACCCATATCTGTATTTTGGGGAGTAGGTGCAAAATAACCAACTAGGTTGACAAAATAGTGAATATAAATTGAGTTTACTCCTGTATGAGAAAAGTTGCATCTAGGAGGTCAGATAGACCAAAACATAGGATTCCTAAAAACTGATCAAAGAAGTTGTCAGTTTAGACATGTTCATTGTAAACCAATGAAAACTATGTTTGGAAAGAGTTATTGGCAGGAGCTAATAGGTTCGTAGTGATAACATGAAAACTATATCCGGATAAAGTTACTAACAGAAGTGAATAGTTCATAGTCAACACATGAAAACTATGATATGAAAGAAGTTATTGGAGATACCAATAGTTTCAGGGAGAACCCATGGAATAGTTGAATGAAGTTATTGGCAGAGGCTAATAGGTTCTTAGTGATCACATGAAAACTATGGAACTGGACAGATAGTCCATAAGATTTTAGAAAGGTTATTAATCATCCCACGAAAACTAAAAGGTTCTTAGTGATGCCATGAAAACTAAGAGACCAGATACGTAGTCTATAAGCTTTGAATAGGTTATTAGTCAGCCCACGAAAACTAATAGGTTAATAGTGGCCCTAGAAACTATAACTGAGACAGATAGTCAAATGAATGGGGACCGGAAATTCAGAATATGTTGCTTATTTGCATGTCATCATGATATATTAAATTGCTATGCTTTAACGATTATGGATGTAAGTGCACAGCATATGGTTATTATAAATTTTAGGTAATATAATAGTGAGAGGAAAACCCATTCCGCTAAGTGGCGTGGTCGTGCTAGATGTCTAAATGGTTCGACATGGTAGGTTATTAATCATACCGAGCTTCATGTTTGACTTGAAGTTTATGTTTTCCCCTTAACTCTCAGGTGATTAATTAATTTTGAGTAGTTTGAGGATTGAGGTCTTCAGGTATTCCTTTAAACAAATAAGCTTTTAGAGACATGAAGGAGGCAAGCAAGCTATTAGGAGTTCTTTTCTTTTTTATTCCGCTGTTAGCACCATAATTGGTCACTAATGCCTAGAGAAAGATTTGTGTAGAGAGATTAATGAAGAAGGTAAATTAAAACTGAGGAATAACACAGTGGAATGCAGTAATAACTATAAGAAACAAGAACACAAAATTTATAGCGGTTCGACGTAACTAGCTACGTCCACTTTGAGTTTAATCTTTATTTCTCTTTCAAACAATCGAATACAGATACAATCCGTACACCAACAACTAGAATACAAATTATAACTAAAAAAGAATGATTCTTGAAAGTGGTAGAGTCTCCTTAGTGCTTTTGAAAATAGGTCCATTTCATTGTGCCCATGCCCTTCTATTTATAGGCAAAGATAGGCTGGACTTCTCTCATGGGCCCAGGAACAAGGTACCTCGGCCTATAGATGGTGACTTCTACGCACCTAGCTAGAAATGCCGAATAGCCCATGTCGAGCGAGGAACGTAGGCCGAGAATTGCCCGGTCGACCATCAAGTGACTCGAAGTAAAGTTATGCCGAACGCCCTTACTCTATTGTGGGATTGCCGATTGAGGTATGCCAAACGAGGAAAGAAAACGCCAATGCCGAATGACCTGCCTATGCCGAACGATATAAAAGCAGAGCCAGGAGTCCATGCCAAATGACACAAGGGCCGAGTGACACGCCTATGCCAAACAGTAGATAGGCCAAGCCATGGGATGTCGAGCGATTGAGTAATGAATCAAAAATGCCAAGCGGCAAAGCAATGCCGAACGAGATATCCCTGCTAAATAACAATCGAATGCCGAGCGAGGCATCTGTGCGAAGCGAGGCATCTATGCAAAGCGAGGCATCTATGCCGAGCGAGGCCTCTATGCCGAGCGAGCCTCTATGCCGAGCGAGCCTCTATGACGAGCGAGGCCTCTATGCCGAGCGAGGCCTCTATGCCTAGTGAGGCATTTGTGCCGAGCGAGACCTGTATGCCGAATGAGGCGTCTACGCCGAGCAAGGCCTCTATGCCGAGGGATACCTTTTGTGCTGAGCGAGACCTGTATGCCAAATGAGGCATCTACGCTGAGCGAGGCCTCTATGCCGAGCGATACCTTTTGTGCCGAGCGAGGCAACAATCGAATGCCAAGCGAGGCATCTATGCCGAACGAGGCCTCTATGATGAGCGAGGCCTCTATGCTGACCGATGCCTCTATGCCGAGCGAGGGCTCTATGCTGAGCGAGGGCTCTATGCCGAGCGAAGCCTCTACGCTGAGTGAGGCGTTTGTGCCGAGCGATACCTGTATGCCGAACGAGGCGTCTATGCCGAGCAAGGCCTCTATGCCGAGTGATACCTTTTGTGCCGTGCGAGACCTGTATGCCAAATGAGGCATCTACGCTGAGCAAGGACTCTATTACAAGCGATACCTTTTGTGCCGAGCGAGGCAACCATGTCAAGCGATGCGTTTGCGTCAAGCGATACTTGCATACCGAATCTCTCATTGCCGGGTCAAACAACTAGGTAACACTTGTCCCCCAAAGTGTGTCATGTGAAGCAACGCGACACGCTTTGAGCCAATCCCTAATTCCTGCTACTAGAAGTTGAATGTGCTCAATAAAGGTCGGAGCACTGCAACCCTGAGGCTATTCCTTTCTTTTCTTCTATACATAAACAATGAGCCATTCGACATGTGGATGTCGAACCACCTTGTTCGGCAAGTCTTGTGCCGCTCGATGAGACTGCTTACCGGACCATCGTGGCATCTTGACTGGTTCCACTGATTGATGCCTATTCATCTTCCCTCTTTCCTATATAAGCTAGTACCTCTCCTTTTCTTTATTTTACTTCTACTTCCATTCCATAGGGAATTCTAACTTGCCTTCTTCCAAACTCCTGCTAACACATCTATTTTCCTAAGTCTAGTTCGTTTGCCTCACAACCTCTCCCAATTACAAACCTGAACGAATTTCAATCCCAAATCAAGTATTTCCCTAAGCTTCAACCCATTCACATAGGTATGAATCCTTCACTTGATTGAACCTCCCAATTTGGGGTTTTGCATAAGATTTGAATTTATGACTTTCTTTCAAACTACGAATGGTAGAAGTCGTCTAGGTAAGGAGGATGAACCTGAGGTTTAAACATGCCTTAGGGTTAGGTGGAGAGGAGGAAGGAAGAGGATACTGGATGCTTTTAGGACATAGGTTCCCGTTGGAGTGCCGAGTGAGGGAAGAGGAAGTATGTTTGGCTCGGTGTGAATTAGCGAGATTAGGAGGTGTTGGTTGCGCATAGGGTACGAGCGGGAGTGCGTTCGGCGAGCCACTTAGGAAGGTGTTTAGGTTACTCGAAGGAGTGAGTTGGAGGAAAACGTTTGGCTGGTCCTTGGTACCCTCTTATATGAAGGAAAGTGTAGGATAGAAGTGTGAGTCTGGTTCGGTGTGCCAAGAGGATGCGGCTCGGTATGACTCCCGCATGCCGAACGGTGAAGTGGGAGTGTAAGAGAGAAGTGTGAGGGAGTTGAGCGAGTTGGTCGGCATGTGTTGTGTTCAAAGTGGGATAATTTTGATTGTCATTGCTGACTTCAAGGCTCAATGTTGAGCGACACTCAAAAGATACGACTAAACCCCCATGCCTAACCATATAACAACAAACAAGAACTTATGCAGAGAAGCATATCAAGCTAATTCGAACTAATAACTTCCCAGTTTCAACAACTATAATCCTGGTTTTAACTCGATTAAAACAAACAATAGCCTCAAACATATAGTGCCAATGCTGAGTTCATAACCAAATGCATCACAGAACAGGCTCTCGGAGACGGTCAGCGATGACCGTCTTTGAAGATGAAAGTCCAAAGTTTAACTTTACTCCATCAGCTTCATGACTTTTAATTCTTTTGCATTTATATTTGAATGATTGCAGTAGTTCACATACCACATAGGGGGAGCAGTTTTTTCATTACGTCTAATATTGATTTCTTTCAAGTATAGCTCAAATAGGTGTTTATCCAATCTTCAACGCTCATTGAAGATGCCCAGAAAGTCGAGCTCTGCAACACTCTCAGACAAACCTTAGCCAAGTTTTCAATAAGAAGTAGTGGGAATTTCAAATCCATCGGCAACTCTAGTACAGAATTTATCGAGTCCAACAACTGCATCTGTTGACTTGGCCTCTGATGCCCTACATGCACCTGTCATAATAGATAATCCGGTTGATTCTCAAGCTTCAAGAATCAATGAAAACGCTCTCCGTTGACTATGCTCGATTCACGGAATTCCTTTTGACGATGTGCTAGTTCCATCGGGACAAGATCGTCCTCACTTAGCACCAACTGGATATGCCGCCTGCAACAAACTTATGTGTTGGGCTGGTAGCGTGCCACCATTCAACTCCTTCCTCCACGATCTGTTACAATATATTAAGATCGCTCCATCACAGTTACATCCTAATAGTCAGGCATTCATATATGGCAAGTGTATTCTTTTCATGAGCATTCTATTTAGGCTTCCTGCTCCTAACGGCATTCATTATATTTATCGTTTCAAGAGGCGATCAGATAGCCCATCTTTCATATTCCTTGTGCCGCATAACAAGTGCCGAATCCTGACCGGAGCTTGGAGCAAATTCTCCCAGTATAAGCAGGAGTGGTTTTATGTGCACTGTCCCCCTAGCCTTGCAAGGAGATGGCTGGAAGGAAGTAAGTTTCTCTTCAGGATCAATACTTGTATTCGACGGAAAGTGCATCCTTTCTAAACCCTTTCTTTAATTTTACAGGTATCAGCCCACGTCCCGAAGGCTCCGAGTACTCTGAGGCCGTTGAAGCTATTCGAGCTATTCACGCGGAAGGCCGGGATATCATATCCATCATTACCAACGAATCTCTCTCCAAATTTGGGTTGTTGGCGGAAGGTCATCGAATAAGTCTTCCTCACGACGTCACTATAACTTGGTCGGCCTTGGACAAAGGCAAAAGACAAACTGGGCCTTCAACACGCGAGCCCCCGACACACCCGAGGAGGGCAAGATTAGAGAGACTAAGGTGTCAGGCACACCGGTTGAGAATGTAAGTCCTGCTTAGGATCCGATGGCTGAGGCACACGGCACTGATGCAGCGCCTCCCCCTTCGAAAGGAAAAAAGAAAATGGCGTACAAACTGAGGAAAAATACTTTTGGTGGAACCTCAAAGGTCACAATCACTCTAGTGGAAAAAGAATTGTCTCCTCAACACTTAGAGGGTTCATTGAAAGGCTTATCCGACCTCACCATTCTCGTTGACTTGCTCAACTATGGCTTCAATGATCCAGAAGCCCTAAAACTGCATTCGCCCATAAGAGGCACGAAGGCGTTCAAACCCATGATCACGGAGAAAAAACTCTGATAAGTAAAGCCAAAGAAACTTGTCCATCGGGGGAAACACTAGGACACATACTATGGCACTTACACTTCATCTTGCACTTAAACTTCAGTCATCATGTGATTCTGGCTAAATCATGTTTACTTAATCTCTATGCAGGCGATATAGGACGCTCCCACGGATTTGACCCCTTCAAGGTCATCTATTTTCCATCACTTTGGCCAGGATTGGGGCTTTGGCAAACGCCGGGATATAGATGATGATGGTGGTAGGGACTATCACTCCCGGGACCCATCATCTCGAAGGAAAACTTACCAGCAGTCTTCATACTATCACGATCCTCCCTCTCATTTGGAGGAAGGCAAGGAGAAATATGGTCACAAGGGGTCCCAGTTCGATGCTCCCCGCGACCAACACTCGGGTTCATCCAGCACAAGGAAATCTTGATAACTTCACAAAAAAACCATAGTCCCTAGACAAACTCGTTCTACCTCCACACATGATCCGTCGATAGCGGTTAGGCTAACTGAGCTTAAGGCTACGTTTCCAATAATATGCTTTGACAGTCTAAAGTTTCTTCCGATGATTCATCACATTCCAAGGCACGTCAAACAAAGCTCCATCCCTAGCAACAATGATGTCTATGTTCAACACGACGCATTTGTTCATTTGGTAGAGAAAGTGTTAGAAGTCTCCATCGAATGCTAAAATGAAATTGATCATCTGAAGCTCGAAGCCATCCATGAAGAAGATTTCATTAAAGCCCAGGATGAAGAGCTTTAGTCATACAAGTCTCAGCTTGAAACTTCTCGTAAAAACTCCAAAGATACAGCTGAGGTAGTTAGTCGTCTAGAGGCCACACATAAAAAAGAGATTGACAAAGCGGTTCAACGCTGCGGTGCCTTAGCATTAGAGAAAGACTCGGCTAAGAAGGAGAGGGATGCGTTTTCTCTGCGAACTAAGGAGTTGGAAGAGGTACTTCTCAAGAAGAAGGAAGAAAAAACTGCTACTCAGGAAGAATCGCAATGATACTGGGATGAGATTTGCCACACGACTCTTGAAGACAAAGCTCGACGACGAACACTCTAAAGTTGAGATGCTGAAGGATGAAGCCCATGAGGAGGACAATAGAATAGCATCCACAAAGATTGATTTTCGCCTTGAGGCAGCTATGGAGGCTGGAAGGGAGGAAATCAAGTACATATTTGATCCGCTTATAGCCAAGTATAATGCTCGAGTTCTTATGCATCGCGACTTAACATTCCTCTACGAGGGTTACCTCGAATCTCTAGCCGAAGCATGGAAGACTTTGATATAGATTAAAAAGATTGAGACGAGCATTGAAGAGATAGACGAAGAAGCTTTAATGAAGGAATTTCTCCAGTGGAATGAGCCTTCGGACTTGTCTGCAGCGAAAGCTCTTTATAGAAGAGACTCTTCCTCGTCAAAAGGAAAGAACGAAATTACCGGACCATCCAAAACCGAGTCTCCAACTCCTTCCCCTACTCAACTGACCGGTCGCCCATCACTTGATCCCTTCGAGCAGCATGTTGGCTATGACCCAGAAGATCCTGGCCTAGATATTCATGTTCTGTCTCCCATTCCATATGGGGCAACTCCCCGGACGGTTGAGAGTCAGCCAGAAACCGGTACATAACTTCTCTTTTCACAGCTCAATAGACCATCATTTTCGGCGAGTAGTTATTGTATTCTAACATTTGTCTCTTATGATCTTGTGTAGGCCGTTCTGATCCTGAGC
Organism: Allium cepa; assembly: GCA_030765085.1. Lineage (NCBI taxonomy): Eukaryota > Viridiplantae > Streptophyta > Magnoliopsida > Asparagales > Amaryllidaceae > Allium > Allium cepa. Next base: position 379,618,702 of record CM060931.1, read on the forward strand.
CAGCTCCAAGAAGCGATGACACCACAGAGAAGAAGGAGAAGACGAATGAGGCCAGTCAAGAGGGAGAGATTCCCAGTCCTGATGCTCAAGTGATTGAGGCGCTTAACAAGGACAAGTCTGAAAACTTGCCACTCATCGAAGAAAGTTACGAAGTTGAGATTACAGTTGCCTCCGGGCATACTTCAAAAGTGGGCATGAAGGAGCAACTTGCGGAAGAGAAAAAGAAAAGGTTGAGATCAAAATCGAGCCCTAAGTTGTGTAACTAGATGACCCTTTGAACAGGCCTTTGAAGGTCATTCTCCCTGGTGGAACCAGGCCACGAGAATTTCCTCTTCCTTCCTCAGAGGTTACTTCTCCAGCAAGCAAAGTGTCCAAGTAAAAACGCGTGGGGGAGGAGTCATCTAAGAAAACGAGGAAGGTAAAGGAACCAAAGAAGCAGTTGTCACACTCGTTCAACGAGAGTTAGCCTAGATTATGTAATTATTTCTATTTATTTTCATAGCCAATATAAATAGACTTTTGACTCCGAGTTTCGGACGGATTGCAGTGAAACCTCATTTTGGATTGATAAATAAAATTTACCTTCTTTGTCTTTCAATTGGATTTTATTGTTCAGCTTACTGTATAACTGTGATCAAAATCCATAATCTCATGAGTTACATAAATCCAGTTCATTTCCATATGACTTGAAGTTTTTTTTTTTTTTTGGAATTTTAGATCCTCTATTTCATGCTTCAGGTACTTTGAATATTTTAAATATGCACTCTGGGGACTCATAGTTCTCCACACATTCTAGGGACTTAGAGATTTCTCAATTTGTTTATACTCTAGTTCGCATTTCGGGAACTCAGAGTACTCCAGTCTGCATTTGGGGGACTTGGAGATTTTAAGTCATTTATAATCTAGTCTGTACTCCGGGGACTTAGAGTACTCCAGTCCGCACTCTGGGGACTTTTAGATTTTAAGTCATTTACACTCTTGTTCGCACTATGGGAGCTCAGAGTACTCCAATCTACACTCTATGGAGTTGGATATTTTAAGTCAGTTATACTCTAGTAGTACTCCGGAGACTCAGAGTACTCCAGTACACACTCTGGGACTTGGAGATTTTAAGTCGTTTATACTCTAGTCCGCACTCCGAGGACTCAGAGTACTCCAGTCTACACACTGGGGACTTAGAGATTTTAAGTCGTTTATATTCTAGTCCTCCGGGGACTCAGAGTACTCCAGTCCGTACTCTGGGGACTTAGAGATTTTAAGTCCTTTGTACTCTAGTCCACACTCCGTGGACTCAGAGTACTCCAATCTGCACTCTGAGGACTTGGAGATTTTAAGTCATTTTACTCTAGTCTGCACTCTGGGGACTCAAAGTACTCCAGTCCGTACTATGAGGACTTGGATATTTTAAGTCGTTTATACTCAAGTCCGCACTTCGAGGATCGGAGTACTCCAATTCGCACTACGGGGATTTAGAGATTTTAAGTCGTATATACTCAAGTACGCATCCGGGGACTCAGAGTACTCCAATCAGCACTCTAGAGACTTGAAGATTTTATGTCGATTATACTCTAGTCCGCACTCTAGGGATTCGGAATACTCCATTCCACACTCTGGGACTTGGAGATTTTAAGTCGTTTATACTCTAATCCGCACTACGAGGACTTAGAGTACTCCAGTCCGCACTCTGGGGACTTGGAGATTTTAAGTCGTTTATAATCTAGTCCACACTTTGGGGACTCAAAGTACTCCAGTCCGCACTCCGAGGACTTGGAGATTTTTTAATTTTGTGTGCGCGTTCATATGCCGGACAGAATACTGTAACTTTAATTTTTTGCCATAGAATTATCACACATGGAAACATCAATAATTCATGGAAACACTACGCTATAGATGGCCTTCTGCAACATTTTTGCAAGGTGTTTCCAGGTAAAATGTTGCGATAGCTATACAATTTTGGTCCTAATGCAATGTTGAATTTTTGATGTTGCCTTAGCCATAAAAATGTGTTGCTCTAGCTAAACAAGTGTAATTGATGCAAAAAATTTTTATAGTGTTGCTATAGCAGACCTTTGCATATCCTTCGCATCGATCCACGTCCATCTACCAAGGCAAATCCTATGTTGGAGAACGTGACACCTCATCAATCCGAATAACACCCCTCCTTGATCTTTTAGAGCCACGAAGAAAAAAGTCTCCGCAAGTAACTTTTTATTTTCATTCTTCTCTGTCGATTTCGGTTATGGCTTCGATTTGGGGGTTCCCGATTTCGCTTCGATCCAGGCTCCGGCTCGCTCCAGTGCTCCACCGCAAGTCATGCTCCTTCGCAAATCACCCTCCACCGCAACCGCAAGTCAGACTCTTTTCCTCCACCGCTCGATGTAGTCTCCTCCTCAACTGATTCGATTGCAAGCTGGGTTTCACGAATTCAAAGCACGAAATCGATTTTGCCTAAAAGGAATTTCGAACAGAAACGTGATGTCTGGAAGCTCGAACTGGGAACGAAGAATCGCGATTCGATTTTGCTAGAAATCGTACTAACTTCTCTAAGGTATTTTCATTCCCTACTTTTGCTGTTCCTATTTCTCCTTTTAATTTTATTTGCTATAAGGTGCTGAATTGTGAGTTATTGATTAAGTAATTCGGATATTATTTCAAAAGAAAGAATTTAAATGTTATTTAATGATTTCTTTGTGATTGAATAATATTCACAGTTTGTGCCTTGCCTGATTTCATGTACGAACAGAAGCAATGTAAAAATGTTCACAAATAAACCCGAAACCAAAGGCTTCTCCAATATGATCACCCCAAATCTTGTGTACGAACAGAAGCAATGTAAAAATGTTCACAAACCACCTGCAGCTCCACCCTAAAAGATGAACTGGGAGCTTCATGTCTTTTCGATGATCCGGGATTATACGGGAGATGAATGCTAACAAAGGATTCAGTCTCCTGAAAAACCCGCAACAGTATGGTAATTTAATTACACGAATTTTTCAGGCTATGTGGTTTACATCTTCTTCTAGTATGGTTTATCATATATTATGCTTGCCCATGTAAAGAACATGACCTATACATGTATTGATTGTTTATTAATTTGTAATGGTCTTTCATTTGCATTACTTATAAAGATACAAGAAGTTGCTCTATCCCTAGTCACGATGGGATGTACATTAGTCTTCATGGTATGAGTTATGAAGAAGGTATATACCACTGTTCTTGCATCATATTTAGTCGTTTTATTATCTTTTTTTAAATTAGCATTATTAATATTGTTTAACGTATATTTTTTTCTTTTTATGTCTAATCATGGGTTCAACTGGTGGAGACACGTTACTGGACTGTACTTTTCAAGCTATTACAGCAACTATGTCCTACGAGGATTTGTTGTAAGCTTATTTTAATGTTTATGAAAATCAGATTTGTTGATTACTATCATGGTTTTAAATCTAGGATTACCATGTGCTACTGCTTGGTGCTTTTGTAGGCCGGCTGTGTTTTTGAAACCCATATCTTTGGCCATGAATCATTTGTCCACTACAGCTGATACAGTAACAAAAGAAGGTTGCATGTGTAACATTGTCAAAAATGAAGGACTAGTTTACAAGTATGAATACTCTGTTGTTTTCCGTCAAATATTTCCACTAAAAGTAAAGATAACTGATGAATTGAATGATAAAGTTTTATCAACTGCTATTTGATTTATTTCTCTAAACACTTGTTAAGATGATAAAAAATAGTTCTAACACACCATTTTGTTTGAAAACTTGTTATAAAACCCATCTTGTTTTTTATTATATCACTATTGTACAATTGCACTATTGTTAAAAAATATGTATACTAACATCAAAAATCTTTACATTTCTATTCAGTTTACTATACAGTTGAGTAATAAAAAATATGTTTTTTTCTATTGTGTGTTTGCTGTGCTCAAGTGGCTTGGACTGTGGAGACTGAACCTATGATATTTTTGGTGAATGAATATAGATGTTAACACAGGTGCGTTTACAACAAATAATCCCAATTTGGTAAAATCTGAATTATAAGTTTTAACACAGGTGCGTTTACATCAATCATAGATGTTGTCACTATGGTATAAGGTCTAAATGATATTGATGAGGCATAGTTGAATAGCATAAAAATTGGGAAGATTCCTAAATTTTATGCTATTTAACTCTTGCCTTATCAATATCATAGGTAATCTGAAGATTGTGGACTTTGGTTAAGCGCCTTTACTGGGCTGGATGTGTTGCTTCACCCTACGTCTGGGACTTCGGCTCATGATGTGATGGCGCAAAGGTAACCTAAATTCTCATTACGCAAAGGTAACTAATAATATTATTTAGTTATTTTCAGCAAGTAATTTCCTTTATGTTATATACCTGATTATTTCAGTAAGCAATCCAATTTGGTCTTTGAAGTATTATACTTCATAGAATTTTTTTAATTAATAAATGCTTTAACTTAGGTTTTAAATACAGAATTAGAAATAACATCTATAATTTATAAATGCTTCAACTCCAGTACATTTCTAAAACTTCTTTTGCTATATATTGTCTCAATAAATGTTGGAATAAGAGTGTCTTGATTGCATATATGCTTAATTGACGCATTGGTGATAAATTTAGTCAAGATTTTCCACTAGAATTATTGTTCGTTAAAGAATTTCATTATTATTTGTAACAGTAGGTGACATTGTTTGATTAAGTTACATTATTGTTTGGTTGGCTGGACTTATTTGAGTGGATGAGCGACAGAACGCAAAATCTTATTAAGAAGAGGAACATCAGGAGCGGTGCTGTTATGTCATAAAGAAGCTCCTAAGGGTAAATTTTAGATAACATCAATGTAGAGGATCTAACTTCCACAATCATGTCCAGTGAGACTAATAGTCTGACTTTGGGGTAACTCACATGAATTGTGATGTGTACTGCTGTATGAATTGTTTTATGTACTGTGTATTATGTTGTGTATTATGCAAGTGTTTTATGTGATATTATACTGTGTATTATGCAAGTGTTCTATGTGATATTGTATTGTTCCATGTGCTCTTAGTGTCTCTTCAGTATAGTACTGCAGTAGCTTTAGAATAGTGTTGTAATAGCTTCAGAATAGTGTTGCAGTAGCTTCATAATAGTGTTGCCACCGGGTTATAAATGTTGCTTAAAACAATGTTGCAATAGTCATTCAAGGTGTTGCCATAGGGATGGGCCCAGTTGGGTCGTGGGCCCCACATTGTGGGCCCCACAAGATATGGGCCCCACAACTTCAGAAAGTTAATATTTATAACAACATTTTTGGAATGTTGCTACAGATACCTATGGGTGTTGCCATAAACCCAAATAGGGTTCTACTGCAACAATATTACTTATGTTGCCTTAGATAGTCAAAATGTTGCCTTTGAGGTCTAAGGCAACGGCAAAAATTGCATCACCCTAAAAGTGTTGCCATAAACCTATGGCAACATTTTTTGGGCCTGAGCCAACATTTTTTTTGTGTTGCAGAAGGCCATTTATGGCGTAGTGAAAGATGGCTTCAAGCCTTTATTAATAAAAGCAAACTAAATTGTCTTATTACATGCCAAAAACTAATAATCAACGAAATAAAAATATAATGAAAATAATTGCAACAAATGTACAAAAGAAATAGACTAAGTATAATAATGCCGCAGATGCTCGATGTTCCATGCTCGGGGGAGTGTCGGGCCATAACGGTTGCTAGCTTGAAAGTTGCCTCTCCAAGCCTCCGTTCAATGACGTATGGACCTTTCCATGTGGGATTCATATGCGATGGGACTAGGAAAACTCATTTCAAAACGAGATCACCAACATCAAAGGTTCTCAGTTGGACTTTTTTATTATAATATCAAGCGACTTGGTGTCTATGTGCAGCCTCCCTTAAATAAGATTCTTCATATTTTTTATCAACAAAGTCCGGTGATTCTAGTAAAATATCCAAATTCGTCCTAGGGCCGTAACGAGTTACTCGATGTGAAGGAACTTCAAGTTCCATGGTTATAACAACTTCTGTGCCATATATCAATGCGAATGGAGTGTGGCCAGTCGTGGACATATGTGCGGTTCTATAAGCCAAAAGTGATGTTGGAAGTTCATACACCCATATGCCTCTAGCCTTTTCCATACGGTTTTTTAATATGGACTTGACTATTTTGTTCACGGCTTCTACTTGTCCATTGGCTTTTGGATGAGCAACTGCTGCAAACCTTTTTCCAATGCTATACTTTTAACAAATTTCATTGAACTCTCTACTTTCGAATTGAGTTCCGTTGTCTGTAATGATAGTCTATGGGCGGCCAAAACGGCATATAATATTTCGTATAATGAAATTAATGACCTTCTCGGTAGTGATTGTGGCTAAGGTCTCTACTTCTGCCTATTTGGTAAAGTAATCGACTGCAACTATTGCGTATTTTGCACCACCTTTGGAAATGGATAAAAAACCGATTATATCAATCCCTCACATTGCAAACGGCCAGGGACTAACCATTTGTGTGAGTTGCGTTGGCGGAGCTCTCGGGATTTTTGCATACATCTAGCATTTGTCACATCTCCTTACATAGTCTGCAACATCTCGATTTACAGTTGGCCAACAGTAGCAGCGGAGGATTTTCTTTACTAACATCTGCCCCTAGTATGGTCACCACATTCTCCTTCATAGACTTCCTTCAGGACTCATTTTATCTCATTATGGGCTATACATCGGAGTAAGAGGGCCGAAAATCCCTTTCGATACATTATTCGATCCTGCATTACATATCATGACGCTTTACGATTAACTTGCCATCTTTCGTTCTTTCTTTCGGGCAAGACCTTGTGTAGCAAGTATTGCTTAAATGGAGTCATCCATTATTCCTTCTCGATTTCTGTTTCTAACATAAAATCTATCTCCATCGCATTTATACTCGGAGCATGTACGGTTTTGATGGGAACCAATCCTATTTGCTATGCATCGCCAGTACTTGCAAATTTGGCGAATGAATCGGCTTCTCTGTTTTGTTCATGCGAGACATGCAAAATATCATAATATTCTAGATCTGCTAACAGCTCTTGAACCCATGCAAGGTATGGGGTAAGTCCTGTCCTTTTGTTTGATAGTACCACCGCACCTAATACACCACAAACAGTGAGTCACAAAATATTTCAACCGATTTTACTCCCAGTTCCCTGATAAGTTTCAAGCCAACAATCAGTGCTTCATACTCGGATTCATTATTTATAGCTGGGAAATTGAGCTTCAAAGCATAACAATTTGATCATTTTTTGAGAGTTACAAGAACTATACCAGCCCAAGAGCAACGGTCATTAGATGCTCCATCGGTGTGTAGTTTCCATCGAATGGGGGGAATGACATCGTGACTGTTTTGTTTATCTAACACGGTGAATTCGGCGATGAAGTCTGCCAGTGCTTGCCCTTGTACAACCCTTCATGGCAGGGAGGTAATATCGCACTGACTCAGCTCGATATTCCATTTTAACATTCTTCAGAAGTTTTCGGTCATTGGAGTACCTGACGCAAGGGTTGATTAGTATAAACACTTATCGAGTGCGCCTAAAAGTACGGATGAAGCGTGCGTGATGCAATCACCAAGCTGTAGGCCAGTTTCTCAAACTTGGGATAATTTCTTTTTGCCCCCGTTAGACGCTTACTGACATAGTACACCGGATATTGAACTTAGTCGTCCATGCGAACCAAAGCCGCACTGATAGCATGCTAGGATATAGCCAAGTACACATATAATACTTCATGGTCTATAGGCTCCGACAGAACCGAGGGACTTTCCAAATTCCTTACCAAAGCTTGGAATGCGTCCTCACAGTTAGGCGTCCATTCGAAATTTCTCTTTCCTTTCTTTATTAAATCAAAGAAGGGAATACACTTATCTTTGGCTCTGGGTATGAATCGACTCAATGCGGCCACTTTTCCACTTAGGCTTTGTACTTGCTTTATAGTTTTGGGCACTTGTATGCCCCGAATAGCTTGAATCTTTTTCGGGTTAGCTTCAATTCCCATACATTAACAATGAAACCCAAAAACTTCCCTGACACAATGACAAATGAACACTTCAAAGGATTGATTTTTATTCCATAATATCTGAGTATATCAAACATCTTCGCTAAGTCTCGAATTTGGTCGTTTGACTTTCATGACTTCATGAATTCATGAGCATGTCATCCACATAGACTTCCATTGTTCTACCTATCTAGTCTTTAAACATTCGATTCACCAGATGTTGATAAGTCGCTTCCGTATTTTTCAATCCGAAAGGCATTACTATATACCAATATAGCCCGACGTCTGTGATAAAACTAGTGTGCTCTTTGTCTGGAATGTGCATTGGGATTTGATTATATCCCGAGTATGCATCCATAAATGACAGTAACTCGTGCCATGCTGTCGAGTCGACCAACTAGTCAATCCTGGGTAAAGGAAAACTATCCTTAAAGCATGCTTTATTCAGATCAAAGTAATCTATGCAAGTTTTCCATTTCTTATTTTCTTTTCTCACAAGCATGGGGTGAGACACCCATTGAGGGTAGAGGGCATCGCGGACGAACCCATTGGCTTTGAGTTTGTCCACTTCCTCTCTAAGAGCAACAGACCTCTCCGGGTCTATGCCTCTTCTTTTCTGCTTTACTAGTATGTACCTCGGGTCTATGTTCAACATATGACTTGCAATAGCGGGAGAAATCCTGCACATATCAAAATGCGTCCAAGCAAAAACACCAAGATTCGCTCGGAGGAAGTTAGTGAGATCCTCGGTCAACGAGGGTCTGAGTCGTGATCCAATCTTAATTACACGCGATGGGTCATCGAGGCTGACTAGAATGTCAATCGTCGGTTCAGCCGGTGCTGCTTTTGCTTCCCTGGGTTCCTCATCATCATCTTTCAGATCTATGTCTCTATAGATCCGATCATGTTGCCCGAGCCAAGGCTCGTGCACTACTTGTCAATTTTCAGTGACTCGAGTGTGGACGGGGCTGTCCATAACCTTTCATTTCTCCCTCTGTTGGGCCTCTCTCAGCTTAGCCACATAACATGCACGACCGGTCACCTGATCGCCATGCACCACACCAACTCCTTTGTCTATCGAAAACTTCAAAGTTAAACACCAAAGGGCCAAAGCTGCCCTAAACTTTGCCAGGGTCGGTCGACCCAAAAAAACATTATAAGGAGAATCGACATCCAAAACAATGAAAGGCAGGATTCACACCCTCCTACGTGCATCTTGTTCCAGTTCAACTGGCAATTCAACATAACCCACTGCATCGGTTGCTGCACCACTAAAGCCATAAATGCGGGCTTTAGATGGTTTTAAATCTTTGGTCTCCCTCTTCATTTGGTCATATGTTTTTTTGAAGATGATGCTAACAGAACTTCCACAATCAACTAAAATTCTTTTCACAAATGCTGGCCCGATTGTAGCGGAGATGACCATCGGGTCAACGGTAGGAGCCTCGACCTGATCAGAATCTCTGCTCCTGAAAACTGTATAGTCCGTCACCATTCGCTGCTGCTTAGCTGGGGACCCGTCCTCCGTAATTGAACAACACTCAAAACATGCATTCCTTAGGGAGTTAGCATACCGCTCCATTTTCTGCCAACTCTTATCCACAGAGCGGGGTCCACCGACTATCGTGATTATGAATAGTCTACCTATAGTTCGAGCAGGTTCCTCTTGATGGCGTGGAGCTTTCCAGCGTCCGGGTTCAAATGTTCGTTGTCTACATTCTTACGTGTTCTTGACAGACTCCTGCAACTTTTCTATCTAATCAGCCTTTTTATGGCAACGTGGAGGTGTCTACATTCCTCTGTATTATGCCCATAAGTCTCATGGAAGCGCAATACTTCCCAGTCCGTTTTTGTTCCTCGGTGGATTCTTTCGGGCTAGGCATTCGGTATTGGAAAGTGTTGAATGTTGATAGGTAAATATTTTCCACGGAGGCATTCAGGGAATGTATTCATTATAGGTTGGAATCCTTGGCTTCCATTTTCCTGCTTCTCTTTTCTTTCCAGTACCAACTCCTCCAGACCCTTTAGATTGCCTGGGCTTGTTCTGGACATTGACCCGAACCTTCCCTGTGTTTTCATTGGATTGTTTTACATCAATTTTGCTCTTTATAATCTCCTTACCAGGGCCTGGTGCCTTATCTTACCTTGTCCACCGAGCCTCCTCCCTTCTTATGGACTGATGAGCCTCTGAATAAAAACGCTCTAGCATAGTCGGAGGCTTTCCTACCAACCAATCTCCAAATTCTGAATCCGGATCCACTCCTCGCATCAAGCCATCAGAATTGCATAGTCATTTGGGTTGCTAACTTCTGTAGCTGCAGTATGAAATATCTGTAAGTACTCCTTCAATGACGCCCCTGGAGCGTGGATTACACTGGACATCTCGTCCCTGGGACGAGTGGCATGAATTCTGAACTGCTCCACAAATATCGTTGCTAATCCATCAACCTACGTGAACTTTATTCATCAAAAGGATGCCTATATATCTAAAATTAAATATAAATCATGAAGGAAGTCGAGTGAACCACAAGGTTGCAATTCCGGATAAAGTTATTGGGAAGCTTCTACACTTAGTTGCATCATTTGCTCTAGCTAAATCAATCATCCATTCATATCTCATCACTTGCTGTCGGGGATTAGTCTTACCTTCTTTGGCCGGGATAATTGGCATGCCAAACTTCTTGGGATACTCAGCCTGTACTACTGTGAAAGGGGTATGACTCTTGGATATCTCCCAATCTTCGTTGGCCAAGCCTTAATTTTCTATCATCAGCTGTCTGACCATAGCCAATAGGTCCGGGGTTGTATGGAAGATGGGAGGTTGGAATCTGTCCCACAAGATCGTTCTAGTTGGTGTCTCCTCTGCTGGTTGCCTTCCAAACATGTATCTCAAGGACCAGCTTCATTAGGACCTTGGTGGGCCGACCGTGTAGCTTCCACTCGCACTCCAGATCCTAGGTTTCTCGCTCTAGCTTGGGTGTGGTTTCCAAGGTGTAAGTGATCCCTAGTTGATCGATTAGCAACACATGCTTGTGTTGTTTCAGTTCTACGACGTCTATGCCTCAGAGATTCATCGGATGAAGTCGAGTTGTCAAATGAAGAGCAAGGAGTGGGGCTACCTCCAACATTATGATGTTGTTGTTGAGTGAGATGAGTCATTGGATTAGCGTTAGCTCGGATCTGTTCGCTAAGTTATCTCCTGCTTTCCATGAGTTCTCTCATCAGGTCGTTGAACTCCATTCCAGTGACAACTTCCATTTGGTTTTGGGCGCCGACAGTTCCTGCGTCAAGATTAACTTATTGACTGGGTCCCACATATTGGACATTAGCAGTCTCGTTGACGTCTACGTTGTGCGAGGCTATCGGGTATGGGGTCTTTCCATTGTAGAGTTATTGGTAGAAACTCTGAGTAGAATCAACGGACGTCTTGTGAAGAACTTGGATCTCCTTCGGTGGATCTCTTCAATCCACTAGCTACAAAGTAGATCCTAATAACCTAAGAATGCGTTTTGAGTGAAAGCACCAAAATGTTAGCAACAGAATTGGTCACTAACACCTAGAGAAAGATTTGTGCAGAGAAATTAATGAAGAAGGTAATTAAGTGAGGAATAACTCAGTGGAATGCAATAATAACTATAAGAAACAAGAATATCAAATTTATAGTGGTTCGGCATAATTGGCTACGTACACTTTGAGTTTAATCTTTATTGCTCTTTCAAATAATCGAATACAAATATAATCCATACACCAACAACTTGAATACAATCTAACTGAAAAATAATGTTTCTTGAAAGTGGTAGAGTCTCATCAGTGTTCTCAAAAACAAGATCCATTTCACTGTGTCCCTGCCCTTCTATTTATAGGCGAAGATAGGTTGGACTTCTCTCACGGGCCCTGGAATAAGGTATCTCGACCCACAGAAGGTGACTTTTACGCACCGAGCCAGGCATGCCGAGCGAGCAATGCCGGTCGAGAATTTCCCGGTCGACCATCTAGTGACTCGAAGTAAAGTTATGTCAAACATTCTTAATCTGTTGTGGGATTGCCGAGTGAGGTAACCCGAACGATGTATGTCGAATGAGGAAACAAAATGCCTATGCCGAACGACCTGCCTATGCCGAACGGTAGACAAGCCAAGCCAGGGGTCCATACCGAACGGCACTAGGGCTGAGTGACGCGCCTATGTCGAACGGTAGACAAGCCGAGCCAGGGGATGCCGAGTGACTGAGTAATGACTCACGAATGCCGAGCAACAAAGCAATGCCGAACCGTACCTAGGCCGAATGATATATCCCTGCTGAATAAATTTCAAATGCCGGGCGAGGCCTCTATGTCGAGGGAGGCATATTTGTCGATCGAGGCATCTATGCCGAGCGAAGCCTCTATGCTGTATGAGGCATTTTTGCCGAGCGAGACCTGTATGCCAAACGAGGCATATAAGCCAAGTGAGGCCTCTATGATGAGTGATACCTTTTGTGCCGAGCAAGACCTATATGCCAAACGAGGTGTCTACACCGAGCGAGGCCTCTATGCTGAGCGATATATTTTGTGCCAAGTGAGGAATCTATGCCGAGCGGTGCGTTTGTGCCGAGCGATACCTACATGTCGAACCTCTCTTTACCAGTTCATACAACCGAGTAACATATGCTGTGTTTTTATGTAAAGGAAATTTTTTTTAATTGCCTATGTATAGACTCTAATCATCCAAAGGGGCATCTTCATATGTCGCTCTTGCGTATCATGTAACAATTATATTTTCTCTAAACATGGTTCTAGAATGTGGGATTAAGTAATGAATTTGAAATATGATTTGAAAAGTAATGAGAAATTTGTTTAATGGTTCTAATTTTTTTTCATATCCATGTGTTTATGTCATATCAATACACCTAACATTACCGCATTTGGCCACCGAGAATTAATAACCATGGGCAACTATGGCATCATTAGTCGTTAGTTTTAGGCCTCCAAGTGGGGGATATTGCAGATAAATTACCATATAATCTTCCTAATAACCAAGCACAAGCACTAGGACATGATAACAATTCCTACCTTCACCCAAAAGCCTAAAGACATCACCTTTAGTCTTCACAACGCAAAGCCACGCTATCTGTCCACTGACGCACATGGAAAAACAATTCTCCGCCCATTTTGCTTTTTCCTCCACGTTTGAGAAGTTATAAATGTTTCCATGATGATCTAAGACCCTTGTCCAAGTTCGATGAAGTTTGGAGGAGGTTGATATGTTCTGTAGAGTTTAATTTGGAAAGAGTAGATGATAGGGAGTTATTCTTTTTAGCTTTAGTTTGTAAAATAAAATTGTGATACTATGAAGTGTTTGTGAAGACTTATTCAAGGACGCACTACTCCCTATAACCCCTCCTCTTTGGCCGACAACAACACCCCCATCTCCCTTGCATGCTTTGCTCTTTACACCTCTCTTTTTCAAAAATAAAATATCTAAAACGCTATTCACCAAAATATCTTCTTCTTTAATCCATTTTCTAGTCTCTTTTTACTATTTACATTTAGTAGCCATATCGTAGAAAATAATTTTAGTTTCTAATTAATTACATATTAGTATCTTAGGAAAGCACAAGTCCAAACAACTTTTATTGAGTGAAAAGCCTTTAACCCGATAAAACAATTTTCGGTCACATTATCGATATTTTTTCGAAATATTTCTTTTTGTAAGCATTTTTAGAAAACAAATTTACCATAATTTCTTATTAAATAAAAGAGGTATAACAAGATTATAAAATTCATTTAATCGCACTAAATCAAGATTCAAATTTATAAATAATTGAGATACTTAAATATGAAGTATTTAAAATTCCGGGTCATTACAATAATCCTTAACAAGATACTATTAAACTGAACATTTCAAATCAATATACCTTTCATAATATACTTTTTACATAATATTTTCAATTAAAAAAAATAGATCAAAATGTTTCCTATAATTTTTTTTCCAAATGCTTCAAACTAAATATCCCATCATAAAATGCTTATAAATAAAATATCTTATAAGAATCGTCCTTTTTACCGAGATACCTTCATACTGAAAATATTTTATTTCTCAAATTAAATACTTTATATTTACCCACATAATTTAAAAAGAACACTTTAAATCTAAAGCCATATGTTTCCTTTTTAATAAAATACCTTTAAAACAAAAAATGTATATTCACATTTATTTTTTATGGCTCTCCAGCAAAACACTAAATAATTTAATAAGAATCACACGTATTAAGGTTGGGATTTTAATCCCATGATTTAGAATTATGCTTGTATTACGTGGGTTACAAAACACTCAATCCCTCTGATAAGTGCTCATCCTACTCCACTTTTACCGCACCTATTCCCTATACAATGGCTGTCATAAATAAATAGCATCTTGGGGGTAAGGTAATGGTGGTTACATACCATACATTATACATAAACACAAGGCCTAAAACAATCAACATGTACGCCCTATCATCATACCTTTAACCCAATATAAGGTGTAAATTAGTCTACTCCAAATGGTTTAACATATCCAAGGCTTGGGTTATCGCTCATCCTGAGCTCTAATACAAAATGTGATGTCCCACTATTCTCAATGTCTAAAATTAGTGACAAAGACATCAAAATATGCTTGCAATGATCTCAGATTTCAAAAATAATGGGCCATTAGTTATATAATTCATATTCTAAAAAATATAAACAAACAAGGAAAACTCACAGCAGAATTAGACAATAATATATGTACTAAGCCAATAAATGAGTAATATACAATGCTCAACACATTAAGTAACTGGACATTTTTTCCTTCCTTTGCTTTAACCTACAAGCTTTAAGAATAAATGGATGTATAAAATAAAAAGGAAAAGGTGATCAACCATTTTTTGACCGTAGCTTATTATATGCACCCTAATCCACTTTAAGGGATTCGACGGCTATTGCATAGAAAAAACTACACGTATCCTTTTGAGATCAAGCCCACATAGTTTGATTTTTTTCTCTTCTCATGCATCAAATACTTGTTAGCAAATAACAACTACATAACACTAGCATCCATGAAACCAATATATGCAGAAACATCACATTCTACTGTATCACTACAATCAATCATCATAAATATAGGGTAACGATAACAATAGCAACATATTTCCATTGAACATTACATGAATTTAACAATGCTCGACGTCAACCCAAAATATCAAATAAATCAACAACAATTACCATCATAAGTGTACTAATCACCCATTATTAGTGACATAACATCAAACTCATCAAATGTATACTAACTATTCTATATTATTGACATATACATAAAACCCATCAATAAGAATAACCATAATAAACTACACAATGTATACATAATAATAATGGTAAAATATGGCATAACTTGGCCTAGTTCGATTCCATTTCATAACAAACATATATGATAATTCCAATCAACAACTAATATATGTATCACAATAATCCAAAATAGTATACTCACATAGATTATTTAGAATTAATTATAAAATCGTCTTATTATTGTTAATTATAAAAATCTGTTTATTTTTTATTAATTATAACAAAATAATATACATAAAATATCATTCATTATCAAAATATTGCTTTAAATATGTCAAAACATCGTTATTCAATCAAATCGGTAATTTGCATCCAATCTCATTTTGAAAAATATTACTACTTTACGTCAAAATAATAATATTTATTTAAATCATCTTATTATCTTTCATAAGGATTTTTTCTTTTATAACCATTTTATTCCTGTGCAACTAAACATAATAATATGTTACATTCACTTCACTATTATTTATCTCAAATTAGTAATGACTTAACCTAAATTATTTCCAAAAGAGGATTATTATTATTATTATTATCGTAAAAATATCTCTTATTTCTATTACTTGGATAATAATAATATCATCGCTTCATATATTCCATAAAAACAATCGTATCATTATTTATTAAAAGTAATATTGTAACGACCCGCAAACGTACCCTTTTGTGTCGACAATATTCTCCTTTAATTCAACTCAAATTGGACGGAAATACGAACCATTAGGGTTAAAGAAGAAAGAGGTAGAAGAGGAAAATAGAAAACAACATCACTATCTCATAGTCGCAGCGGAATAAATATAATATATAACAACAGCTTTAAATGCAAAGAAATCTGTACTGATTTATACATTACATCATTAGAGTACATCTAAAACCAACAACACAATCAATAGCAAAATACTAGACAGTCATATTAACTTATCCCCACAAAGCTGGCTATACACAGCTTGTACTGCACAGCGGATAATACATCAAGTATGTGATACATCTCGCCATCTAGCTCGTCTTCTGAGCTCCACAGCATCCTATCCTGTATCCTATAATACTTGGTCTGACCCGAGCATTGTAGTAAAATAACATCTGAGTTAGTCTGGAAAACCAGCGTGAGAAAAACGCACTCAATTGAATTATCAAAGTTTCAAATCCTTCGAAAATCAATGGTATCTCCTAAGACCACCCCACAAATAAACATTTCGGGTTTTTACCATACTATAACCAAAACATTTCTTATAAAATCCTCTAATGTTATAATAGTAGCTAACTATAAATACTTATTCAAATAGCTGAAATTGTTACATTCATTAAATTCGAGCATACTAGGTTCTACAATCAAAACCGTAAAGGGAACGTAGGGAGAATGGATTTCCAACTAATGACTAGGCACCCGGGTACCATCTATCACGATACCTGGTCTAGATCAGCATACTAGGACCCTCCCGATCCTCTGCAACACAAGACCGGACTACCGCTTACTGGATAGCCCAAATAAGATCACCCCACGGTTGGGATCAGCAACTGCCCACACAGTCAAATAAAGGGACATCTAGACAGGGGTGACCTTACCCTAATTGATTGCTAGCCACTTAGCCTTGCTACATAACCCCTGATTTTCAGTCATTCCCGGTTGATGAGGCTCGAGGCTAAGCGTTACCTTTTAGAACACATCTCACTTAGAATGCTCATCATCCTCGTGACAATGTTCTGTTAGCATTCATCCATACAAGTCCGTTCCCGGTCCGAATGGAACTAAAGTCACTACTCCTACTATATCTATTTTGGAATCACCCTCAAGATTAGTAGCGATTAGCCATTGCACTTCACTGTTCCATCTTCGACTCCAAGCTCTTGTGTTCATCATAGAAATGTATTCATTGGATCGAAGTGGTTTTCAAATCACAAATCCAGTCTCGGTCTCTTCGAAACAACGTTTGCTATTTCCCGGTAAAGTCACCCCCGGTTCTTTAGGAAATACACAAACAAGTATAAGGTTGAAGATTACCTTCGAACCGTTGGTGGACGGATTTCCTTATAAACGTCCTAGAAGGACGAACGAGCTTATACGTACGGTATAACACCTCGAACGGTAACTGTACCATATGATTCCCATACCCCTTCTAGATATTTCCAAAGTCATATTTGGGTCTAGATTTGATAGTCGATTATTTAACTATCAAATAAACAATCAATTCAACCAATTATTTTGTTTCCACTGAAAAACTCCAAATCTTATTAAATTAGATTTTAATAATTTAAATCACTTCCCCAAAAACATACACTTAAAATTTTTGAAATAAAACTAGTTAAATCACTTTATTCAACATAATAGTTATGAAATTCTATAATAATTTTCCAAGTAAAAATTTAGCTATAAAACCATTTTTAAAATAAAATTATTGTATAAAGTATAATATCTAATAATTATCCTTTCAAACATAATACTACTTTAACCTTTAAAATGATTACTATTATAATTAATTTTAAATAAATATTTACTTCAAAATCCTAACAATTTAATAAATTTATCTAAAAACACTCTTTTTAAACAACTTTTAAATCCTTTAAACTATACGTAGAAATCTTCTTTGAAAGAAATATACTTAGCTTTTCAGGAAATACACCTTCCATTATAATATAACTCGCCTAACCATTTATAAATCCATCTCGAATTACTTCCAATTTAATTTACATCTCAATCCTATAAATTTCTTCCCACACTTTTAAAAATTAAACCGCTATTTATTTTTAAAATGATTTACTCATCCTTTATAAATTCCCACCGTGAATTTATACTTCAAATATTCACTGATATCATATTTCACTTTATAAACCCAGTTTATAAATTCCATAGTCTCATTCACCTTTAATCACAGTTTCAAACACTTAATCAATTTTAAAATCGATTTCTTACTTTCCAAATTCTTTCTCTATCACTCCTAACTATTTAAACCCTGAATTTAAAAAAAAATCCTTTATTTCTTCAAACAGTATCACCTAAGTCTAAAAAATTCATTTATTCCCATTTATTCAAAAATCTCCTTTCCCATACTCGGAATTTATTTATTAGAATTTAAAGATCAGCTTTTATTCCTTTCCAATTTCATTCTGGAATTATCCAAATTAGCTAAAATTATTTTACTTAAAAAATTTCTTTTTAATTCCTTCAAAATCTAATCTTTATTATTTTTGTTATCTCAATACACCCAAAATTTATTCAGTCAACCCATAGTATTTCAATATTTCAAATCCTAATATAATCAAAATAATCCATCATAGACAATCAATAAATCATATCCCAGATTATGAACAAGTTTCAATATTTTTGAGGAATCCAGTTGGATCCCTCCAACCTGTTTTTACCTGCATCCACAAATGTTAGTCAATAATTAAAATACCAAATCCCACTTCGAGGGGGACATCGTGGTATAAAGGGTCATCCGCTATTATGCGGGGCACATAGGGGTTCATTTTCTACATATATGCAAGAATATCAATCACTCCAATTACACACACACACACACACACTACAATATCACATCCAGGCTATAATAAATAATCAATTCAAGCTATCAATCCAAAATTTTTAATTTAGATATTTTATTTTAAAGGGTAATCAAAATGAGTGAGATTAACTCACCTTTGACCATTAATTTGCAATTCGATCCAAACCAGCTTGTCCCTTCCTGATTTCAAACCCTACTGAATCCCATAAACCACGTCGCACTACCCCAACAAAAGTCGCCGACCAACCCCTAGTCGCCGCTGACATCGCCATCAAGCCCTCGAGTCACTGCCTCCTTCGTCCTCACCCACATGCTGGCTGCATGCGAGCTCGTTGACCTACGCCATGCTACTTAACTCCCACGCAACCGCGCGTGCGTACGCGACCTCAAACCAGCTCGAACGAGTACACGACCACATCACTCCTCAAATTGACAACCGAGTCCCTTCCCCACTAGCAAAACTTCACTTCGATTCCAGGAGTTAGAAGCCCTAGGTCCAGTTGCTCTGTTGGAAATTATTCATGAGGCAAGAGGTTGTGCCCTTCTCCTTTCTTCAATTAGAACATTGGCGCTATTGCTTAGAAAAGAGATTAGGCCGATTCGATTTATTATTTCTGAACAATTTTGGATTTCGTTCGTTCCCAATTTTCTTATTATATACGAACAAGTTCGTTCGAGTAGAAAGGGGGTGATTTGTTTTGAACAAGAACAAAGAGGAATGAGGCTTTTGAACGAATTGTTTCATTATTTTCTTTTTATTCATCGATTTTAAAAAAAATTAAGAAGAAAGAAAAAATGCGTTTCCTCAGGGAGGACAAGGATTAGATGCGATTTATAGTGCATTAAAGGGAAACATAAAGGTCTGATATTAGGCAATTTGACCAGTCAACCCAAAACATATATATTATATTTAAATTTAAATCATCCCGGCATTCGTAACTCACAGTCTCGACCTCCTATCGAGGCATGCTGCTAGGCATTCGTAATGCTATACCCTAGTTTCAAATGCAATGGAAAAGATTTCGAGCCCTAATTCGATCGTATGGTGAAGATAGCTTTTTGGACCTAGTATCTATATTGAAAATTTCGATATAAATTCCAGTGCGTTTATATCTCGTACGACTAAACGATAACTACAAATGTTACAAAATTTGAAATTAGACAATAATACACTATTACAGATTCAATGGAACTGGTTTCGTCAAATTCCGAGACTATACCTCGGAAGGCAATTTTTAAACATCGATTTAAACGATATATTTTCAAAACTGAACAAATCACTTTTAAATTAAATTATAACACTTCTACTATCTTCGGTATCATCATTATAGATTTCAAAAGCCTTTAAAATATTTTTAACAAGCTTGAAACTCCAGATTCCCTATTTTACCCAATTTTCAATTATTAAATTCAATAATTTAACTATCAAATAAATGGAGATATTTGATACTTAAGTTAAAATTAACCTTTAAATATTTAAAATCAATTAAACATTTCAATTTCAAATATCCAAAATTCTGGGTTGTAACAAATATATTCTTCCCAATAACCAGGTTATCATGTATTAACTTTTCCGTTACTATTATAAACAATAATAATTTCTCAAATTCATTTTAAAATAGATTCTTCGTAATTATTCATAACCTTATTAAAATGTTCAAATTAATTTTAGTAAAAATTATTAAATCACATTTTTTTACAAATATCACTCAAAATTTGTAAATAATCTTATTTACTCCAAATTATAAATTTTCACTTATTCATTATCAATTAAATATTTTTCTGAAATCCACAATTAATTACTATGTCACCATCCAATAATATATCAATTAAATATATAAACAACCAAACCAAAACCCATATCATATTAGAAACACCATTACAATCAAACAATTATCAAAAGGGAATAGTATATCTCAACATGTGTATATGTATCGATAATTACCTATTTAATATTTTAAAATATATATACCAACGACCATTAATCCTATTATGGCATTTTCAAAAACAGCTCGAAAATCTGGAAACCACATGTCAGAATATTCTGGATATCACCATGAATCTACTAATACAAATTGCATGTGAAATAGTGCTCATATGCAAAAAAAACATGGTGATTAGAAGTTGTATCATTTAATTAGCGATTAATAAAAGTAGAATGGCTTGTTTACAAATTACTTTCTACTACAACACGTATAGGCATGCCATAACACTGTCGTAATAGACACCAAGAGCCACCACGTCACCTCCCATGACCAACGTCTAACTCGCTTGAGCCACTACACCCCCTTTACGATCGTCCCGCCATTGATCCAGTGCTTGTCGCTACCAGAAAATGAAAAAAGAACCAAAACCCTAATCCTTGATTTTTCCCTGCATCAGCCACCTCTACCATGATCGAACACTATCACCACACTTCACTCTCAAATATGAGCACATACATATTGGCCAAGCCACTTAATTCTTCTATTATAATCAAACCCAATTCGATAAGAGCTTGACTGGATTTGCTGATCAAAATGAGCATCATATCAATGAACGATCATAAATTGTCAACTCCATTTGTTGATATATTCTTTTTGATATGTATTTTGCATTTTTTGGACATTGTTTAATTAAACATCGTCTTTTGTAGAATTTGGATACATTAATCTCCATTAGAGAGGAGATTAGACAATTTTGAGAATAAGAGATGTTAAGAGTAGTTATGTAGTGGCTAAGGTTTGTGGTTTGCTACTTATTTATAGGAAAATATATAAATCGTTATAAGCCTCCTTAATTTCGACCTAATATCAATAATTTATATAAATCACCAACTCATGACCTATAACTCCAAACTATATCATCTTACATACCAAACTTCATCACTCAAGTATTATAAATACAACAAAAATATTCAAATTTCTAAAAAGACACTTTACTCAAAAAAATTCTTTTATCGTTAATTTAATTTAAATGACAATTTTAATTATTTAATAATAATAAATGCCCAAAATTTTGGTCATTACATGTAGTTTGGTGGTAATTCCTTTCCACAAACTTTATGTTCGACCCTCTTTATGTTGTTCTTTTGGTTATCTATTTCTTAAATATGTTGAGTTAAAGGAGAGATTTAATGACCCTAATTTTGAGCCACATTATTTTGGATATTTAATTAATTTAATTTAATTAAATAATGTAATTATTAGGGAATTGAGATTTGTGATTAATAGTAGGGTAGCCGAGCCTATTTGAACTAATGAACTATGTAAATTAAAATGACTTAAGTTAGGGTAAGTAGATAAGGGCAATATAGGAATAGATACGTTCGTATATCCTAAATCCTTAGGTAATTCATTTTACACGTTCATTTCATAATCAAAAACAAAATAGAGGCCAGCGACCATTAAGCAAAAGCAAGAGGAAGATAAGCTAAAGAAGGAAGCAAATCAACATAACCCAAGATCAAATCTCAACTCATTAATTACAAAGATAAGGTGAATAATAACTACATCTCATGTTTTTAAATGATTTCGGCTTTAGATTAAATCTGAACTAATTTGGGTTTAAAATTATTTACGGCTAAATAATATAGGTTTTGGGCCAGAAATTAATATGTGTTAGAAAACATATTAAAAATGTTTTACAGGAATTTTTGTAGAATATTCTTAAGTGTTTTAAAGAATATATAAAATTATTTATGGTATGATACTTAATTTTTTTATATATTTATAAAAGGAGAAGTGGTATTTTTTAAATTATTTGAATTATTTACTTCTGAAATTTTGGCAGTGCTTTTAGAAAAGAAATCAGCAACCAATGATATTTTGACAAACAAGGCAGGTTAGTTTAAAAGATTACCTTAAAAAGCTAAAAATAAGATTTTACAAGCTTTTTACATGCTTCCCCACTTTTGGCACCTAGGTTTCGATTGAGTACTTCCACCTCCATCGCCATCGAAACTAATGCATATAGTGTCAAATACTTAGTACATGGTGAACATGATATAAGCGAAAGGTACTAGGTCGAGGTAATGGGTTCTGATGGGATCTAAACCTTACTTTGCTTTCAAATGAAAATGTGCCTGCTTTGCTTTCAAAAGGAATGATTTTGACTTGGTTGGCTTTTGGCTGGGTCAAAATGTCTTAAAGGAATGGTTTTGAAAGAGATTGTGCCTTTTGTTTAAAGTAAATGCTTTCGAAGGGGCTGAAACCCTTGGCTGCCGCTTTCTACCTTTCAAAGAAAATGGTTTCGGAAGCAATACATTTTTTTAAAAACTTAGCTGCTTCTCCAATGCTTTTGAAAGGTTAGTTTCGACACCATTACTTCTTTACTTAGGAAATAGCTTTCGAAAAAGTGCTTTCGGTTTAGTTGTTTTGTGATCCTTTTGTTCTATTGGCGGTAGAACTTAAAGGTTTCAAAAGATTTAGTTTTTAAAAGGTTTCGAAAGGTTTCCACATGTTTACTTGAAACCAATTGCTTTCAAAATGTTTGATGTTTATAAAGGATTTTAGTGCTTTTGAAAGGTTTATAATAAAGTTTTCGGAAGGGTGGATCCTCAATGGTTTCGAAAGGTTTTAGATGAAAGGTTTCCATTGTTTTTGAAAGGAAATGTTTAAGTGTTTTAAAGATAGGGTACCTAAGGTTTTAAAGCTTTCGATAGGGATGATTTCAATGCTGTCAAAAGGCGATCATGAATGGTTTCGAAAGGAATGTTTTGGCTTTCGGCCTAGGTTTACTTAGTTTCGAAAGGGGTACTTTCAATGTGTTCGAAGGTGGGTACTTTCAAAGGTTTAAATGTTTTCATCAACAAAGATTTGAGTAAAGTATATATAACATGTCAAGGTGATTTGAGTAAAGCATAGAGTTTATTTACCTTGTTTAAGTAAGATCTAAAAGTTAAATCAAATTGAGAGAAAAGATTTTTCAAGGAAAACTTTAAAGAAAGGTTAACCTAAGTAAAATGACTCGAATATTAGAATACCAGATGAGACTGGTATAGGGTGGGACTGGTATGAGGTCATGCCCTATACTTTAGCTAATAGCCCCTAGCTAATATAAGTTCAAAATTCTAATGTGTAGGGCCTTGTCACAGCTAAGACTAAAATGGTGTTACACCTAGAAAGGAATCTATCGAGAAGAGATAGGTTATTGGTGAGCCCGTAAAAACATTAGGATCAGTTGACCCTAGAAGAAGATAAGTTAGGAACAGACTGTCCAGAAGAGGAGTATCTAACAAAATTTAGATTATTTATTTACTTTGTCTGGTAGGCCCGAGTCAGTCAAAGGTTAGTAATTAGCCAAACAAAACGATAGTGTTGGACAGATAGTCCATTTGCTACTTGATTTATATGATTTCATGATATTGATATTATTTTTTTAACCAAATTTGGTTAAAGGATCAAGATCTGCAAAAGATGTGTTTTAAAAGGATATTAGTAAGGGGAAACCCGTTCCACTAAGCGGCATGGTCTCACTTAATATCAAATAACCGAGATGTATAGTATTTTTCACACCAGGCTTCATGTCTAACACAAAGTTTATGTTTTCCCCCTTAAACTCTCGGATGCTCAAAATTGATTTGAGTAGGCAAAGGGTTGAGGTTTACAAATTTAGTAGGTTTGCGAACAAAGCTTCGAGAGACGAGCAGTAGGCTGACGGATAGCTGTTTAGCAGTTCTTGGTTTTGTTTGCTTCATTTCATTGTGTTGTATTAAGTCATTTATGACTATATATTGCTCTGGTCAGCCAAGGGGGCATTGTCATATGTCACTTTTGCAGTTTTTAGGTAATAATTATATTTGATATGAACCAGGAAAATGTTTTGGGATATGTAACTTAGATATGAAATGTTGTTTTGAAATGTAATCAGAAAAATGTTTTAATCTATGATGATTTTATTTCATATTCAAGTGATTCTGATATTATGGGTATCATTACGTTACCATGTGTGGTCACTGGAAGTTAATACCATGCATGACTGTAGCATCTGTAGCACTTAGCTTCGGGCCTATAGATAGGAGATGTTACAACTTTGTACCAGAGCATAGGTTTATGAAAATTTTTAAACTAAAAGTGATTTTAGAAAATATAATCCTAAGGAATTAGAGATAAGATGTCGTATGGGATAACGCTATAGTAACATACTTGTATTTTCTATATATAAGTATCACTATATCTCTATTCTCATTTCTCTTTTAGGCCATTCTTCTGTATCTTACGGGGCTTGAATACAAATACAGATGCTAGAAGTGGAAAAGTAAACATTGGAGGGGGAAGCACCACTACAAATGGATATTCCAGACCAAATACGAGAAGGAACTAAGGTTAGGAACAAGCAAGAATTGTGGGTGCTGGAGTCTCGCAAGTAGACATGGGGTCTCGCAAGTAGACATAGGGGGCATGTATCAGTTCTTTGTCAACATGATGCGGGCGAGTACTACTGCTGGAGTGGTTGGACGAAATGCTGGAGTAGGAAATCAGTAAGCTCTAGTGGTCAACAATTATGCTATTTTGAGTAGAGATTACGCTAGGCTGGGAGGAAAGCCATTCAGCGGAATGAACGATGCTATTGAAGTGGAGAATTGGTTACTACATTTTAAGAGGATCTTTGCAGATTTGGGTCTCAATGGTGAGAAAAGGAGAAGGTTTGCTTCGAGACAGCTTCAAGGAGCTGCTTTGTATGGTGGAATAACGTGATGATTAGAGTAAATGAAGAGACGATGACATGGGCTGAGTTTAAGAGGAGGTTCGAGGAGTGGTTCATGTCCATGATGGCGAATCTACTCTACTCAGGAAGTTTTCTGATTTGAACGGGGGGAGATGACTATATTAGAATATGCTACATGGTTTGAGGAGTTGGCAATGTATGGTTATGCTACTGTGGACATTGTGATTAAGAGGAACGGGAAGTTCATAAGGGGGTTGAAGCCTGAGTTGGTAAAGGCTACATTACCGCATATCATATATCCTTGTGATTTTATGATTGAGATGGCTTTAAGACATGAGGAGATGCTTGCGTTTCTGAAGAGAAATAAGGCAAAGGAGGTCCATGTGGGGCAGAGTCAAAAAAGGAAGTTCTTTCATAAGAAGGTAGCCTAAAAGGGTGGAGCCGTAAAGAAGGGAAAGTCAAAGGTTGTTTGCTTCAAGTGCAATAAGAAAGGCCATTTTGATAACAAATGTCATGGAAAGAAAGTAATCTGGAAGAAGAATATATGATGCTTCAACTATGGTCAAATTGGTCATTACAAGAACCAATGCAAGGAGCCTGCTAAGGATGGGAAAGGGAAAAGTATATGCATTGGAACCAGCTACGTCGAGGCCAACGGCTGAGGGTCAAGGAAAAGCTATGTTGGGAGATACGCTTCTAATTCATGGTATGTCAGTTAGCGTTCTGTTTGATACTAGTGCATTGCATTCTTTTATATCTCGTTGTCTGATAGACAACCTTAACCTGCAACCCGCATTCCTAGTTACTTCCTTAAGGGTTACAAATTCGATAGGAGGGTATGCGACACTTGGGATGATGTGTGACCACTTAGAGTTCGATTTGTTAGGTCATACATTTGTTTGCAGTTTGCATGTGTTTCAGTTTGTAGGGTTCAAAATTATTTTGGGTATGGATTGGTTAAGTAAGTATGATGCTAGGACATTTTACCATGATAGGAAAATATCGCTTAGACACCTTGGCTATAGTGATCAGATTGTATATACCATAGAAAATCCTATTTGTGAGTTAAATGCTTTGTTGGTGTTGTGGACCTAGAAGACAAGTTAAATCAAGTTTTCATGGTTAGATAATTTGCGGATGTTTTTAAACCTATAGTAGGATCGCCACAAAAACAGGCAATTGAGTTTCAGATAGATTTGGTACCTGGAGCAAAACCAGTAAGTAGACCGTCAAGTAGGATAAAACCTACCGAGATGAGGGAGTTGAAATTGCAGTTAGTGGATTTGGAAGTCAAGAATTTTATCATACCTAGTATTTCACCTTGGGGAGTAGCTGCAGTGTTTGTTAAGAAGCTGGACGGATCGTTAAGGTTATGTATCTATTATCGTAAGTTGAATGAGAAGATGATAAAGAATCGACGTTTGTTGCCAAGAATCGACGATTAGTTCTACCAGTTGAGTGGAGCCAAGGTATCTTCTTAGTTGGATTTGGCGACGAGATTCCACAAGATCAGAGCGGTATAGGATAGTGTTCCTTTAACGGCGTTTAGGACCAGACATGGATCGTACGTATAGTTAGTTATGCCATTTGGACTATCTCATGCGTCGACATTCTTTGTGGATTTGATGAATTTATTTTACGAAAGCACTTGAATAGGTTCATGTTGGTTTTCATAGATGATATTTTGATGTACTCTAAGGATGAAAGGGAGCATGAAGCTCATCTTAGAGTGGTGCTTAGGACACTGAGGCAACATCGGTTGAAAGGCAAAATTTTCGAAGTGTCATTTTTGGAAGAAGGAAATGAAGGTTTTTAGTCATGTAGTCTTACAGAAAGGGTTTTCTGTAGATCCGATTAAGATTGAAGCGGTGAATAATTGAAAGAGAACTGAGAGATAAAGAGTTTCCTTGGATTAGCGGGATATTACCAAAGATTCATTAATGACATTTCGTGGATAGCAGCACGTATGACCAAGCTAACGCGAAAGGATGTGAAGTTTGTGTGGACCGATAAGTGTGAGGAAGCATTCCAGTGCTTGAAACACTTATTGACTAATGCACCTGTGCTAGCTGTTCGGGAAAGAAATCAGGATTTGTTAGTTTATATGGATGCATGTGGAACTGGTTTAGGAGCTATGTTAATACAAAGAGGTGAAGTGATTGCGTATGCTTTTCGACAGCTTAGACCTCGTGAGGTTAGGTATCCAACGCATGATTTGGAATTACCTACGGTGATTTTTTTCATTGAAGTTGTGGAGACGTTACCTTTTGGGAGAAAGATTTGAGTTATATACAGATTATAAGTCATTGACATATTTATTCTCTCAGAAGAAGCTGAATATGAGGCAGCAGAGATAGTTAGAGTAGGGATGGGCACGAGTCGGTGTGGTCCAGTTTGAAGCTCAAACCGTTTCCGGACCGTAACAAACGGTTAGCGAAAAATAAAGACCATAATGTTATATTTCACTACGGTCGGTTTCGGTTCGGTTCGGTTAAAAACGCATATGGTACGGTTTCGGTCCGATCCGGTTTGATTTTATATCTTTGCAGTTTGCACATTCAGGTTTACAAAACAATGCTGCATATAATTTTTAATTTCAAATAAACAACTACTCATAAAGTTTGAAAGTGCATATAAAACTAATAGCCAGGAATGTTTAGCAGTTTATATGCACATTCCTGGCTAAAAATATTCCAAAGAGCTAAAGTTTAAAACAACATTTTATATGCACATTCCTGGCTAAAAATATATTATATACATTGTTTAGCAGTTTGCACATTCAAGTTCGCACATTCCTGACTATTAATTTACATTCATTTCAAATAAACAACTACTCATCAGTCATCACATGCATTGCTTTTTCAAATATATATGTATGTATGTATGTATGTATGTATGTATGTATGTATGTATGTATGTATGTATGTATGTATGTACGTACGTATGTATGTACTTCCAGCATACAATTCAATACACGGCTGACTACATAATAGTATAATACTTCATTACTTAGTTACAACATAAAGTTCTACAAGCATACAATTCATTCATACCTGACTGCTTCACTGCATAATTACATAAACTTCAAATATTAAAACTTCATATCTTACTTCCAGCATGAGTGTACCAAACCAAAATACCATCAACTATAGCGAACTTCAAATCTTCAAAATATTGCATAAAAGTCTTCATATTGACATACCCGGCAAGAAGTAACAAAAAATTCAGAGTTGCAGTGTCATTTTTACACCTCTGTACGTGCATTCATAAGACACATATTAATATATTGAATATGAAAGAAAATAAATAAATCATTTTGATTTTTGAATAATAATAGTTTTCTTATGTCTGTGCAGTTCTAGAGTTGCAGTTCCAACATATGTCTGGCAAATATTTATCATTTCTATAGTATTACTGCAAACATATGTCTATACTATTTCTATGTAATTGGGATTTTTTTTATACATATTACAGTTCAGTTCTAGAGTTGCAGTTCCAACATGTGCAAACATGTGCAGTTCTATGCAAACATTTTTGATTTTTCACTTTGATTCTATGCAAACATTGCACTTCTAGAGTTGCAGTTCCAACATACTCATTTTCAAGGTTAGAAGGTGAAGATAGTTAATTGACAGCTGCAATGTAAGGGGGAATGAATACTTATATCCAGTGAATGATTCATAATACAATATTAATCATAAACCGAATCAAATTATTTTAGGTTTTATTTGCGCAAATATGAATCATTGATAATGTAGCAATTAATAGTTAACAATTAGCAGTTTCAATTTTAATGAACATCCAGTAGTAATATGAATAAAATGCTAGAAACTAATTATCATAAAATTACCCTTTTCCACATTCTCTAATTCCTCATAGAGCTCAATCTCATCTTTTGCAGGATCCTTATAAAAATCACGTTGCTTTAAACCAATCATTCGCACACACTAAAGCTTCAACCATTTCTGGGGTTAATGATGCTCTGAATGGATCAACAACTCGAGCACCAAGACTGAAAGCTGTTTCAGATGCAGCTGTTGAAGCAGGAACAGCAAATACATCTTTAGCTATCTTTGATAGAATTGGATACCTGATTTAATTGAATCAATTTCATTCATTAGTGTTGTAAATAAGTATGATTGCATAAATAACAGAGTGTAACATCATTTAATTCACTACTTGTTTTGCACCACTTAAGTATGATTGCATTTAATTCACTACCTGATTTAATTCAACTATAACAACAAAGTATAATATCATTTAGTTTACTACCTGATTTAATTGAATCAGTTTCATTCGTTAGTGTTGTAAATAAGTATGATTGCATAATAACAAAGTATAATATCATTTCATTCATTAGTGTTGTAGATAAAACCGTGAGTATTTCTTTCCACCACTGAAGTAGCTCAAAAATTTTATTCAAAGGATCTTCAGAAGCATCAACCAAGTACTTGTCAACCTCATTCTTTATCACAACTACATCTCTTTCTTGTCTTAGTCTCATGAATTTCTACATGTTAGCTGCATGATTATCTTCTTCACAATTTACTACAACAATATGATCTATCTATGGCATTGTGGCATCTAATGATGCTTGCCTACCCACGGGATCTTGGTCACAATACTCATAATACAAGTCAAGAAACATTGACTTGATTTCATCAACCATCAACTTCACCATTATAGGATTAGGTTCAATGCATGGAAAAAAATATTCAAGATAAAGCATCTTATATCGTGGATCAAGAACCACAGCAATAACAAGAATCTTGTTCATATCATGAAGCTTCAGCCAATATTTATCGAATTTCTTTTTCATCGAATTTACAATGCTCATTAACAACAAATCATCACTTTGTACACATTTAACTATTTTGCCCACGATAGTGGAAATCCAAAGTAGTGGCTCATTTGCAGTAACGAATTTGGTACCACTAAATTTCAACGTTGCATCTAGAAGATTTTTAGAAACTTTACTAAACGTGCTGCCTTATCCCAATCATCATTTTACAGAGGCCTCTCTCATTTTTTACCACCGTTTTTTTCTTGGAAATATCCCTCAAATTGACTATCTTCATCTTCTAACCTTGAAAATGCGTATCTATAATTCAAAGCAATATCTACATGAAGTATGTTGAGTTCCACCTAGTGCAAACATCTAATGGAACTATTCCACCTTTATGATCAATCTTCTCTTGAGCCGCACAACTTCTAAATTTGGCAAACCTAGAAGGGGATGACCTTGTGTATTTTACACAATTATGATTTCCATCTATATCACTATCAAGCTCATCCATACCATCTTTTACAATCAAATTAAGAATATGACAACAACATCTCATATCTAAAATGGAACCATTCAACACTAAAGTTTTCCAATTTCCAATCTTGTCTCGTATATAATCAACAGCCACTTGATTTGCACTGGCATTGTCAACTATGATTGTAAAAACTTTTTCAATTCCCCAGTCAATCAAACAATTTTCCATTAACTTCCCTATGGTTTTACCCTTATGATTTGCAACGACAAGAAAGTTAAGGATTTTTTTTGTGTAGGGTCCAATTATCATCAATAAAGTGAGCGGTACGAACATATAATTGACATTTCGTATTGATGTCCAAGTGTCGGTGGTTAAAGAAACATGTTGTTGGTTATTTAGCAAAGCACATTTAAGATTATTTTTCTCATCGAAATATAATTCCGAGACACCTCTTGCAATTTTCGTACGAGATGGTATATTAAAATTGAGTTGTGTTATTCTTATGAACTCAATGTATCCTTGTCCCTAATTAAAACTAAAAGGAAGCTCATCTCGAATTATAATTCCAATGCAATAAAGTCTGCTAGCATCCTTATTATACTCAACACACACAAAAGTTTTGCACCATTTTCTAGTGAATTAAATGATAGAATTTTTTTTCGTTTATTAGCCAAATAAGTAGGACACTTCTTACACTGATAAAGCATGTGCGTTCTCATGGAAGATGTCCCGATCTTTGCATTAGATTAAAAAACCCTTGGGCAATAGTTGCATTTTTCTTGAGTGGGAGAAATTTCTATGCCATCTGAATTTTTGTTCTTTGTAAAGTGATTCCAGACTTTTGATCTATTCCTTCTATCACTGTCAGGTGGAAGTTGAGCTCAGTGGTAGATTGAACTTCAATAGCAATCGAGTCTTGTAATGGTATCTCCGAAGGTGATGTATTTGTAATAGAAGCAATTTCGATCAGTGAATCTTGTACTCCTTCCATACTCTACAGAAAACAATTCATACATGATTAGAGATTTATGTTGTCATAAGTATGTTTTATGTTAACTATCCATACAGAAAACAATTAGAATTTTATTAACTATCCATACAGAAAACAATTCATACATGGTATCATGTGGCATGTGCTGTCATAAGTATGTTTTATATTACCTATCAAATCATTAAAATTTTAGAGATATTGAATATTTTTGGTGAATGCATTCACTAAACTTTCCTGTACATGATTTTAAAACTTGTTTCAAAACGTCTTGCAATTTATAGATTCTCAAAACACAAGCACACACTAGTTGGATGAGTGAAAATCATGGTTCGATGTGTAAGAAATGAGCCAAAATCCCAGATGCCTATTTTATTTTATGAACCTAACTGAAACCAACCATGAAAACAAAATTTAGGTAAAAACTAAAAGTTACTTAGAACTTCATGCTTGTTGCTTTACATATAGCAAAAAAAAAAAAAGGTCCAAGAACGAAAAAATAGGTAAACAGTACAATAATATGGGGTAGGGATAAAGGATGGAGGGATGGAAAGTGGTAGTCGGTTTTAATGTTATCCTGCAAAATAAACATAACATGGAACTTTAAGAAACCCTTCCAGTACTTTCTGCTATCACAAATTTGCTACGTGACTAAGGCCCCTTGTGGTTGTATAAGATTTACAAGGTCTGAATCAAAGCTTCAACTTAATAATGAAATGACATTAAAATTTAAGTTAACCAGACTCATAAAATAACCAGATTCACGAAATAGTTAATTACATCAAAATCAACTATTACTACCAAATTCACGAAATAACCAGATTCATGCAACTAGATCGACACAAATTGCATAATAAGTTGTAGAAATTAGAATTATTAAACAAGATATTAACTTAAATTTACCTCGTTTGTACTTGAAAAAGAAGATGAAATGCACCATCAGCAAATTAGGAAAGGAAAGAGAGAATTGGCATATAGAGATCATCTTCCTTAGGTTATTAGAGTGAAAAAGGGGGAAATGGATGTGGCGATGGCTAACTGCTGTAAAATAAATGAAAGTGGGGTTTCATTGTTTGAGCCTTTGAGGTTTTAAGCCTTGGAGATACTGATGTAGCCAGCCCCAGCTGTGAATAAAAATAAAAAAATATAAGTAGTTTAACCGTTCACGAATATAAAAGCTAGTTAAGACTTAAGGCAACGCAGAACAAACATGTTGAATTGTATAAAAATGCTGCATATAATTTTTAATTTTATATATAAACTATAAAGCAATCCAGTCCGGCTTGATACGGTCGGTTTCACCCTTCAAACCGCAACCGAACCGTAATGAAATGGGCCAGGTTGGTTTTCAATATTTGGTTTAGAGAGATAAAAGGGATCGGTTTTCCAGACCTTTTAATCGGTTTGGGGTGGGTGGTTTCCGTTCGGCGGTGCGATTTATGCCCACCCCTAGGTTAGAGTTTATTGCTGCCTATAACTTTAGAATTAAGTACACCCAATGGAAAGGTAATAATGTGGAAGATGCACTTAACAGAAAGCTTCAGAATGTAGTGTTGGCTATGTTAGCCAAGTAGATGGACTGGAAGCGTGGATGACTTGTAAAGTGCAGTGGAGATCTGAACCCAGATCTAGTGGGGAGAGCATTGTGTTATCATGTTTAGAAGTTCGACCGGTAATGATCGAAAAGATTGCTTCTAAACAAGAGGAGGATCCAATAATGGTTGAGCGGATCAGAAAGTTAAGGGATGAACGAAGGGTGATGACTTGAAGAATTTTAGTCTTGCCCAAAATGGGTGGTTGAGAAAGAAGGAAGATTTTATGTTCCAAATGTGGGAGACAAAGGAAATAAGTTTTAGAGGAATGTCATCGTTCAAAGTTCACTATTCATCCACTAGAAACTAAGATGTATCAGGGCATGAAGAGGAGTTTCTCATGGGAAGGTATGAAGAGGGATGTAGGCTTATGGGTGAAGCTGTGCTTGAAATGTCAATAGGAAAACGCACAATAGCAGAAATCTAGTGGGTTACTTCAGCCATTGGATATTCCGGTATGGGAGTGGGATTTTATTTCTATGGAAGTGGGTTTTCATCTAGAATAACTAACACTGGTGCATTGGTCAACAAATGTTTTAACTTAAGGAACCCTTCCTCGCATTTGCCAGACCAAATGAACTTCACATCCTTCCTGGTAAAATTATTCAAAGGTGCTGCTATCCACGAAAAATCTTTGTTAAATCTCCGGTAAAAGCCAGCAGACCCGAGAAAACTTTTGATCTCGACTACATACCTGGTGTCTGCCAATTATTGACAGCTTAGGTCTTAACTGGATCTACTGCCAAACCTTCCTTCGAAACTACGTGACTAAGAAACTTGACCTCATTCTTTCAAAAATGACATTTAGAAAACTTCGCATTTAGTTGATGCTGCCTCAACATATCCAGAGCTACTCTAAGATGATTCTCTTTCTCATCTTTCGAGTTCACCAAAATGTCATGTACGAATACTAAAATGAATCTATCCAAGTGCTCTCAAAAACTCGTTTCATCAAGTCTACGAAGAATGAAGGTGCACTCGTCAAACTGAATGGCATCACTAACAATTCATACGAGCCATATCTAGTTCAAAATGATGTTAGAGGAATACCGTCCTCTTCCACTCTCAACTGATGGAAACTGGCCGCCAAATCTAATTGAGAAAACACTCTGGCTCCACTCAAATTATCGAACAGATCATCAATTTGCGGTAAAGGATATCTATTCTTGATCATTCTTTCGTTCAGTTTTCGGTAGTCGATGCACATCCTCAATGACCCATCTAACTTCTTCATGAAAATCATGGCTGCTCCCTAAGGAGAACTGCTTGGTTTATTAAAATTACTTTCTTCTAGATCCACTAGGTGCACCTTCAATTCTTTCATCTCAGTCGGTGTCATTCTGCTGGGTGATCTACTGACAGATTCAGCTCCAGGTACAAGATCTATCTGAAACTTAATATCTCATTTAGATGGTAGTCTTATACTCAGCTTGAATATATCTGCAAACTCCCTTGCAACTCGAACCTGACTTAGCTTCTCCGCTACTTCTAAAGTACTTAACACAGCGCACACACTTCATTCGGAATTCTCTACGGATAAAATGATCCGGTTATGACTACCTGGGTGCCTTAATGATATTTCCATATCTTGGTAAAATATCCTAGCCTCGTATCTATCCAACCAATCCATACTAAGAATAATCTCGAAATCTACGAAATCATAAATATACAAATTTCTTGTAAACATATGACCTAACAAATCAAGTTCTAACTGGTGACATCTCATCCCTAGAGTTGCATTCCCTCATACTAGATTCGCAACCCTTAAGGAAGAAACAGGGTTATTCTAAGCATACCTATTAACCAAATTATAGGATATAAATGAATGTGACACACCAGCATTAAATAGTATCATAACTGGAATACTTTGCATTAAAAATGTACCTTCCATCAGAGTCTTCCTTTATCTGTTGTAGTTTGTCTTGAATAAGATGTGGTCCAATAGCAAACCTTTCCTTTTTCTTCTTTAACTGGATCTGGACACTGGTCCTTGTAATGCCTAAATTGATCACAATTATAGCACTTAACATGCTTCTTATCCGTAGCCTTCTTTACTCCTTGCCGGACCGACACTCGTTGCAAATGACCCTCCTTGTCACATTTGTAGCAGAATAAATCATCTTTTGGCTTCTTGGTTGAATCTCCCATATGGACCCCTTTCTTTTTGAAGAACTTTCTCTTCTTTCCCTAAGAACTCTGGGATTTAATAGACTTCTCTCTATCACAAATAGCAAGCACCTCCTCATGGTGAATGGTCATTCCACCACCACATTACAAGGATCCCGGATATAAGTCAGGGTTGCTCTATTAAGATTAGGCCTCAGTCCTCAAATAAACGTTTCATTCCTTCTGATGTCGGCATCTGTAGTCGCATATCCATATCGAGATAGCTCATCAAATCTATTTGCATACTAGATAACTGACATGTCTCCCAAAACTAAATCCATAAATCATCTCATTAATGCTGACTTGGCAACTTCAGAAATAAACCTTTGTTCAAATATCCTTAGAAAATAATCCCAAGTCAACTCTTCCTCCGAAACTCCGGTAGTCGCACCATTCCACCAGTGAAGTTCTGACCGTTGTAACTTTCTAAATGCCAACCTTCTCCTCTGTGCATCTTTTAAACCTAAATAGAGAAAATTCCTTCATAGTGTAATAGCCAATTCTCCACTTTTATAGCATCTTACATTCTCATAAATGGCTTTCCACCCAAACTGGTGTAGTCTCGGTTTAGCTTTGAATAATTATTCCAAACGCAAACCATAGAACTTTCCCCTTCAATGTTTCCAGCCACACCAGCAGTTCCTTCTAGCATCAAATTAGCAAGGAACCGATACATCATCCCCACATCTACTGGTGGATTTCCAGCACTCATATTGGCTTTTGCATTTTGATTAGCGTTAGCATGTTGACCTTGATTCCTTCGAGTATTAGGTTGAACATTTCCATCAGCTGTGGTGCTTCCTCCTCCTCGATTTCCTCTTTCATTTCGTGCTTCCATATCTTCTTTCTCCTAAATCTATATACGAGCCTTAGTAGGATACAGAAGAACGGTCTAAGAGAAAGGGGAATTACGAACTTATATGTATACACCAATGTGTGTGTGTATCAATTACAAGTACGTTACAATCGCGTTAACCTAAACCCTGATCATATTTCTGATTTATTGGATTATGATATGGAAACCTTTTTAGGTTTAAATTCCTTAAGTTTTCATAGGTCTATGCATTGATACCAAATTGTAACATCGCGCACGACGTGGAGGCTCAAAACTAACGGCTACGGATGCTGCAGTCATCTATAGTTATTAATTCTCGACGACCAAATATGGTAATGTTAGATAAATTGATATACCAGAAACACATGGATAGGGGAAAATTTTTAAAATTTCAAACAAATTTCACATTCAATTCCAAACTCATTTCAACATTAATTACATAATCCCATAATGTTAACCATGTTTAGAAAAATATAACTATTACAATATACTCCAAGAGCGACATACGAAGATGCCCCCTTGGTTATTAGAGTTTATAACAGGAAATAAATCTCTTTGCTTTAATAAAATAACACCGTAGTATAACATGAGAAAGAACTTAAATAACTACATGCCTTCTTCATGAGTCCAGAAGCTTTTTCATCTTAAGAGCTACCGAAAACCTCAAATCTCAAACTACTCAAAATCGATTGAGTACCCGAGAGTTTAAGAGGAAAACATAAACTTCGAGTCAGTCATAAAGTCCACTATGAATAATATTATACCATCTCAAATCAATTTAGATATCTAGTGAGAAAATGCTGCTTTGCGGAACGAGTTTGTACTCACTAGCATCTTAAAACCTTTATAAACCATTTTTTATGCTCCTGCATCCACAATGGTTAATTCAATTCAAAAAATTATTACGTGATGATGTGCAAAACAATTGAATCAAATCTAAATTACCCATCCTAAATTTATTTTAACTATCTATCATAATAATAGTTTTCATGGGATTAGTATAAAATAAACCTATTGGTAACTCCAATATCACTTCACTATCCTAGTTTTCACGGACTCACAAGGAACCGATTAACTGTCAATGTTGATATCTTTTCTTTTAATCTTAGTTTTCATGCATTGACTAGAAACCTATTGACTAACTGTCAGTATCTTTCTTTTACTCTTGTTTTCATTGGCTGAATAGGAACCTATTGACTCTCTGTCAATATCTTATTTTCTTATCTGGATATAGTTTTCATGGGCTAACTATAAACCTGTCTAACTGACATCTTTAGTTATGCATAGTTTTCATGGGTTAACTATGAACCTATTGCTCCTACCAATATCTTTTCCCTTACATAGTTTTAATGGGCTTACTATGAACATATTGGCCCCTGCCAATATCTTTAATTTATATTCACTATTACGTCAACCTAACTGGTTATTCAGCCTTTCCCACGATACCATTTTGGGTTCAGTACAATGTAAATATATACATATATGAAGACGCAAACCACATAACATGGTTAATTACTTTAACCTATTTAGAACACTTCCTAAGTTCAATTTCAAATACTTTCTTTATTAATATGCCATGGTTTTGCTTTTAAAATAGACTGGGTTACTTATTTGAAAACTATACTTTCGAAAACTTGCTTTCGACCTCGCTGGATAGCCACCTTCGAATGCATATATCTCTTTTCATAACATTAGGCCTTTGCCTTTTAAAAACTTTAAAATCCTTCTTTCAAAAACATTCGACTATATTAAAGTGTTACTTATTAATTATTAGAAGCATAGCTTCGAAACCATTGGAAGTATCTCTTCCTAAAGCATTGAAAGTCCCCTTTTCCACATCATTGGTTTTTTCTTTTTAAAATATCATTTTGATCAAAGCAAATATAAATGAAAGTATCACATTCGAAACCATTCTTTACTATATAAAAATATTGGGGAATTTTTGATGGTGTCGAAACCATCACTTTTGACATAATCGAAAGCATATATTA
Organism: Allium cepa; assembly: GCA_030765085.1. Taxonomy (NCBI): domain Eukaryota; kingdom Viridiplantae; phylum Streptophyta; class Magnoliopsida; order Asparagales; family Amaryllidaceae; genus Allium; species Allium cepa. The sequence goes on from CM060931.1 coordinate 379,657,046, forward strand.
AAAAATACGGAAGGACAGATTCGAAACTCCTTCCGAAGCCATTTCCTTTGAAACTCATTACCCTTTCGAAAGCATTTAGGAAGTGGCTTAATATAGCTTTAAAAAAACAACACCTTTCGACAATATTGATGACTTTTATACACTTAAAAGTTAAAAGAATCGATAGTAGGGCTTCGAATAGGCCAGAACCCCTTCTTTCAAAAACATTGTTTTATAATTAAAGGAAAACCTTCGAAACCCCTTTTTCTTTTAAAACAAACATGGAAACCCCTTCGAAAGCCATTACAAAATTCTTTTAAGAATATACATTTCGACTAAGTCAAAAGCTTAGTAAAATAAAGGCAGGCACTTATCTTTTCAAAAAAACTAAGATAATGACCTTATCGGAAGCTATGCTTTCAACGCCATGCCTTTTGCCTTTCTTCAATCCATTATGTATCATCTAAATGATACCGTGTGTATTGAATTTAACTTAATACGGTTTCAACATGGTTGAAGGCGAAAGGAAAGGAGCGAAAGGTACTCTGATTAGAGGTGAAACCTATTTTTCTTGGTTAAATACTAAATTAATTAACTTATATGAAATAACCTGCTTATGTGTTCATCTCTTATTGGTTGCCTTTAACTTTTCCCATGATTTTCAAAACTAACCACCTATTCAATTTTTGGATAAGCATCAAACTTAAACTTTTGCAAATAAAACCTTCCTTTTTATTTATATCAAATCACTTATGAAAAATCCCCAAAATCCACAGAAATTTACTTTGATCATGTTATCTAACATATCAAAATTTCAAATCCAAATTTTCAATATATTTTTTGAAATGAATTATTAAACCTAACATGATATATTTTCATTTAAAAATTCGTAATAATCATTCCCAAGCTTGTAAAATTATCAAACTTAAAACCCCACTCTAAAATCATGTTTTGCATAACATATAATTTTTCCATGACATTTCAACATCAATATCACATGGTTTTGGTCTAAAATCGTATGAACCATTAATTAGCAATCTTGTTTAAATTTAAGTAAACCATAATTCAAGCTTATCATCATCAAACAACATATATATGAATTTAAACTTAAACCTGAACCATATATTTAACAAATAGAGATGGAATTCAACATTCATCGTAATATTTGATAAAGAAATGGATTGAGATGAGTTTGATTCCCTTTATTATTTTTCTCTTCTTTTTTTTGAATTTAATCTTCTTCTTTTCTTTTTTTTAACGGCCAACTCTGTTCTTCTTTCCTTACGTTTTTATTTTGCTTTTTAAAGTGATATCCATAGGAAATGAAATGGTAAAAAGAGTGTGTGTGTATATATATATATATATGTATATATATATATATAACGGTAAGGGATTAGTAAAGCTTATTACCATTATAGCCTTATGTAGATTAATTTACTTATAATTCATTCTTATGCCCATTTAATTTATTTCTTAAACATGACCACTAAAATTAATTCAAATCTAAATCCCCATATCACTTAAAATCCATATTATTCTATAATTTATCTAATTAAATATCCTTAATAATGTTTATTAAAATTAGGGGCTACATCAGTAAATTAGGTAAATTGGCACCGAGATTCATTGACCATTTCGTATTAAAGAAAGAATTGGTGTAATGACCCGTAAATTTTCATTAATTATAGTTGTAAATTTAATAGGGTTTTTGAAATTTAATATTTAATAAAATATGAATTCGTGAATTATTAATTAAAATAATAATTAGAACGAATTGCAACAGTATGAGTGTACGTGAATGGCTAATAACTTGAATGGAGTTCAAGTTTATTGAAATAGTGGAAACATTTTTATTTGTTAATTTAGTATGATTGTGTAATTAATACCGAAAGAAATAAAATTGGGAATCATATTAATGAAATTATAATTAGAATGCAAGGTAAACAATACTAATCAAAGTTACTAAATTTATGAATTGAATGGAATACCAATTAATGAAAATAATCTAAATGTTATGTTTGATTATAAATTGAACATATGTGAATGAAATTAGTAGTATGAAAATAAATGGCAACATTGATTTGTAAGTAATAAAAGCTATTTATGTGACTAAAGGGTAACGGCAATGATTATTGTATGTTACCTATTTATTTAAATTGTTAACTAAAATTGGAAATAAATTTTTAATAAATGTTACATTAATGTGAAATGTAATACAATATTTAGGAGTTGTTAAATTGGAGTATATTAGGGTAATGAAGGGAAAAACAAGGTAACTAGGTTTATGGAGTAGTAATGAACTTAACATAAAGGTTTGGATTGAAACAAATCATTCCATTGAAATCCAATTTATAATAAGTGTAATTATTGTCGCAATTGAAACTAAATATTATGCCATTGAAATAAAGATGAAATGGGAAAATGTAAATGTATTAGGATATATACCAAAGTAAATGGTACCTAAGATGATAATAATTGGATTAATTGCAATTAAATGAAATTTAATATTTAATTATTACGTTAATTGAAATTAAAATGAAACTTAGTATTACAGTTATGAGTTTAAGACAATAATTACAAGATATGAAGATAATAGGATGAATTGAAATGTTAGTCTATTTGTAAAGAAATAAGTGATGTAATAAAGAAATGAAATCAAGATAAGTAAATTAATTGAGACTTAAATTACAACTAATGTGTGAAATTGACCAAAATATAGTAAATTAAATATGATAGTTAACAAATAAAGGATGGAATGGGAGCACTAATGTAATGAACGTAAAAAATATATTAACTATGTTTATAGAAAGGAATAATAGATTTAATGGAAGGATTGAAATCAGGTTTAAATCAATGTATTGTAAGTAATTATAAATAACTGGATTTAATTACAATTAAAGTTAAACACTGAAATTGGTGAATTAATTAACTTTAATTTGGTATCTTAACTTCTTTAAATTATTGTAAATGTTAGAGAAATCAAAAATGGTGAAATTGTTAACCACAAAATTTACATTGGAAATTTGACTTAGTTAATTTAATATTAATTTATTTAGTTAACCTGGAAAATAGCCATTTTGGCCACTGACTCGGATTTCGACGAAACCGGTTTTATCGGATTTGTAACGGCGAATTATAGTAGGATATCATGTTTCGTAATGATCGGACTAATTGTTTGATCGTACGGGTTTGAAACGCCTTGAAATCAATTAATTAAAATCAATTGAAATCAATTTTAAATAACTTGATTTTGCCATAACTTCTTCATACAATGGAATTTGGACCTGAAACTTGTTCCATTGGGTTAAGAATATTTAAAAACATCTATTTTGATATATGGGTTAACCCAATTTCTTTCCGGAGTCAGAACGGGCTTTTCGGGCCATTTTTTTCGTTCAGCGCGCATATCAATCGTGTCCATCTGTTCTATTTCAGCTTTTTCTATAAATACCCTGTTATAAACCCTAATTGTTCCTCATTGTCATTTGTACATACATACAATTCCTCCTCACCTCCTTATTTCAATGGTAGACAAAACAAAAATTCCCAATTCCAATTTCAATATCAAATTCAAATCAAAATTTCGAACTCCTCAAATATTATCAAATTATATGTTGATTTGATGCTCTCGACGAGCGCATCTCAGATCTATAATTTGTTTCTCGACTCCAGCTACTGTTTGATCAGAAAATAGACAATTATTTTTGGCCGTTCGTGGTAGGTTCGCAAATCAACGGCGGATTTGCAACCATATGACGATCGGAAAGCTTCGCGTCGGAGAGGGCATTGAGGGGAGGAGATCGGTACGGCTACTTGGGTCTCTAGGGTTTTGGATTCGTCGTGGTGTACCGTTGGTGGTGGTGGCGGCGCATGTGACAGGGAAAGGCGTCGGTGGCCGCGTGGCCATGGTTGCGTGCGCCTAGACAAGGAGGTGGGGGCAAGAGGAATAGATCTGGGCGTAATTCGGCGAGGCAGCAGTAGAATTTGTGCGGAGGAACGGCGGCATGCTAGGGTTCTGGTTTGAGCTATAGCTCACGTGACTGAGGTAACGTGGGCATGTGTTTTTTGGTTCTTGACTTGGTATGTTCTTTTTTTTAAAAAAAAAATCATTGAACTTGTAATCATAATAACTTTCACATACGACGTATGATATGTGCATGGTTTTTTTGTTAGGATCGTATTGAAATTTCAAACTTTTTGGCGCTAGTTTGGACCAATTCTGAGACTATTCAATTTTTGGGTTTAAATTGGATTTAAATTCAATTTAAATTCAAAAGGTGAGTGTTTTAACCCACTCACAACATCTAAAATTTCTTATGTGTGTTAAATTAATTTATAATGTGAATAGAAATTTATTTACGACTGTATGACATATTTTTATCATCATTCCAGTTAAATTGAATTCATTGAATTAAATTGTTATTTAATTTATTATTGAATATAAACTGCCAGTAAATGCCTATTATTTATTTTCTGATTACATACTGATGTTTTTGATTGAATTGGATGATGATCGTGATAAATGGTTGATGATTGATATTGGATGAATGGATGTTGTATTATATATTATTATAAACCGCAAGTTGTTATGCATTTTTATTTCATTCGAGATTGCGGTTTGAAATGACATATAACCATATTTTTATTTTAAATTACGGATTGAAATGATAAATATCTGTATCACTTGACTATATGGTAGAAAATTATATACAGACACCGTGGTCTATATATAAAAATATTTTGAAATGATTTTCGATGGTTTGTAAAGAAATATATGGTTTTATATCAATATTGATTCAAATACTATATAAATGTTCGTTTATAATTGATTTCTAGCTATGTGCAAATTTGTTGTTATAAATAAGTTAATAATAAAGTGATTCTATTTAAAATATAATATGGTTAAGTATTTATTTAAATTATATTTTAATATAGAATTTATAATGATTTCAATAAATTAAGGTTGAAAGATAAATTGGAAATTGATATGGAATTGTATTTAATGAGAATTTTATTTAATAAAAATCATCTGGGACTCATTGAATTTGAGATTTTAAAGAATATGATTTTAACTTGATTTTTGTTTAAGATAAATAAATGGATATATCAAGTTTGAATAAAGCGAGGGAAATATTCAGTTATTTGAAATTTGAGTTTTGTTTAAATGATAATGGATTTATTATGCAAATATTTCAAAACTAAATAATAGAACATTGAATTGTTGAATCGTAATTATCAACCTTAGTTTTGAAATTGTTTAATACTCAAAGTTTGAAATATATTGAAATTGAGATGGTTTATTGAAACTGAAAGTGAGTTGAAAGTTATGAATTGAGACTTAATTTAAAGTGAATAAAATTGTGAAGTCGAGGAAATTATTTTACTTTATAAAGTAAATTTAAAACTCAAACTATTTTATTTTTTGAAAATCCAAACCATTTAAATTTTGGAAGTTGTGGTTTAAAGCTATGAAATTCGAAGTATTATATTTTGAAAGGTTATATTTCAAACGCTTGTTTTTAAATATTTTCAGTTTGAAAGTGCTATGATTTTGGAAAAGAGATATATTTGAAATAAAAATGATATTATATTGATTTGGGTTTTATAATAATGATATCATACTGCTTTGGGTTTTTGAATGGAAATGACATCGTATTTATATGGTTTTGAAATGGATATTATATTATGGTTTCGAAGTAAAATTATTTTGAAATGACCACGGTGTTATAATAACGATTGGTTGGCAAAAAGACCGGGATCGGATATGGGCATACTCTCTGTCGATACCGAAAACCACATTGACAACCGTGTACGCGGTGGGGATTCCAGAATGAAGTACGATGGCGGCGGCGTTTCCTTTGAGGTAAATACGTGGACCCGACTCCCAATGAGTTGGCATAAGGTGGCCAAAACAGGAGAGATTGATGGTTTAAGAAGGTAGAACCTTTTATCGGACACATCCCTTCGATATTATACTCTGACTTTTGGATTGATTCGGTGGCCACTTTTGATTTTTTTTTGATTTGGGAGTGTGGCTCGAGGTAGGCGGTAGCTGCGCGCTATACGTTACCACCAGCCCGGAAGGGTAATTGGTATATCTACCCTGGCATTGCCTAGTTGTGTCGTGTCACCTAACCTAGCGCGCCTTGTACGAGTTTAATTTGTGTTGTACCTATAGAGTATCCTCTGGTAGCCTCCCGCTCAAGAGGTATTACGGTTTTGTATAGACTATTGGCACTATTACGTGTTAAGGGCTATATGGGTAGCTCCTTAATGCTATTTAAAAGGAAGTTTATTTTACTATTAGACACTATTATAATAGCGAAATATTACTACATAGTAAATAGCTTAACGAATCCTTAGGAGATGTGAATCCCGAGCATCTCTTAAGTTATTGCACTCACGTTAGACACTTGATAGGAGATGTCAAATCCGTAAACATCTTTGACGCCATTCCACTCATATTATTTACCGTCGATTTAACTTACATAAGATCTTTTAGTTCTGACTCCAGTGTTTTGTCTTTTCAATTCGCTCGGGTCAGCCTGAGCATTTCAGGGTTTGAAGGCCTTACTTTTGGAGGACGAAGACGAAGATTTTATTACTATTATATACTATATTGTTCCACTGCATCACATTTTTTCGCCACATTGTCTATTATTCTCTGGTATGTATAAATCTGATATGTATTGTATAAGTATAATCGAATATTTTGTAAAACAGCTTCATGGACTGTATATTTGATTTATTATATTTTATCATTCCACTTCAAGATTTTCTTTTGTTTTCTTTCTTTCTCTGCTTTTCTTATTTACCCCATAACAATCTGCCCTTCTGTATGGTTTAAGTCTGACGTTGTGGTTTATCGTCGATTTAATGCATTCAAAAGGCGGGATGTTACAATTGGAAAACTCGCATATAGGATAGAGTTACTGAACAGTTTGGCAGGATTTCACGATATTTTTCGTATTTGTCATCTAAGGAAGTTTGTTCGAGACTCGAAGACTACAACAACACCGACTGTGTTAGAGGACTTAGTTGTAGAAACAAATTTGACTATAATTAGAAAACCGGTTCATATAGTTGCGAGAGATGAGAAGAGGTGAAGGAATAAGACAGTCGGATTAGTTAAAGTCCAATGGAATGACGATGAGGGGATTGCATTTGGAAGACTAAGAGCAGGATTAGAGATGCTTATCCTGATTTGTTTGAGGGTATGTTTTACCTTTTTGATTGATTTGTTGAATATCTTATCATAATTTTGAGGACGAAGTTCTTTAAGGAGAGGAGTTTGTAACGACCCTAATTTTGAGTAACATTATTTAGAATATTTAATCTTTCAAATTAAATAAAATAATGTAATGATTAGGAGGATTGAGATTTATGATTAATAGAAGGGTAGCCGAGCCTATTTGAACTAATGAACTGAGTAAACTAAAATGAATTAAGTTAGGGTAAGTACCATGGCATTATAGGAATACATACATTCTTATACCCTAAACCCTTAGGCCTTTCATTTTACACGTTCATTTCATAATCAAAACCAAAATAGATATGGGCCACAATTAAGCAAGAGCAATAGGAAGATAAGCTAAAGGAAAAGGCTATATCAACATAACCCAAGATCAAATCCCAACTCCTTAATCACAAAGCTAAGGTGAATAATAATTACATCCCATGTTTTAAAATGATATCGGTTATAGATTAAATCCGACCTAATTTGCGAATACTTTCCCATGTTTTGAATGATAAAATGGATATATATAAGCTTGTTGATGATATATGCTATTTCATATAGATTATATGATATGATTTATTATGAAAACCTTATGATATGACATCCAACTGCCTTGCGATTCTAGAGTGAGATCAAAAATGATATTTTAGAGATGGGTTCAATTTTCATAATTTTAGGAATTATTGTGGACTTAATATTAATTTCTAGTGAAGAAAATGATTATTTGGGTTTAAAATTATTTACAGCTTAATAATATAGATTTTGGGTCCAAAATTAATATATGTTAGAAAACATATTAAAAATGGTTTACAAGAATTTTTGTAGAATTTTCCTATGTGCTTTAATGAGTATATAAATTATTTAAGTTATGAGACTTAAATATTTTATATATTTATCGAGGAGAAGGGGTATTTTTTAAATTATTTAAATTATTTAATTTTGAAATTTTAGCAGTGCTTTTAGAAAAGAAATTAGTAACTAATGATATTTTGACAAACAAGGCAGATTAATTGAAAAGATTACTTTAAAAAGCTAAAAATCAGATTTTACATGTTTCGCCACTTTCGGCACCTAGGTTTCAGTTGAGTACTTTAGCCTCCATTGCCATCGAAGCTAATGCACATAGTGTCAAAGACTTGGCACATAGTGAATTGGATATAGGTGAAAGGTACTGGGTCGAGACAATGGGTTCAGATAGGGTCGAAACCTTCCTGTGCTTCCAAAAGAAATTGCGCCTGCTTCGCTTTCGAAAGGAATGCTTTCGACTTGGTTGGCTTTCGATTGAGTCAAAATATCTTAAAGGAATGATTTCAAAAGAGGTTGCGCCTTTTGTTTCAAGTAAATGCTTTCGAAAGGGCCGTAACCCCTTGCTACCAATTTCTACCTTTCGAAGCAAATGGTTTGGAAGGGATACTTTGTTTTAGAAACATAGCCGCTTCTCCAATGGTTTTGAAGGGTTGGTTTCGACACCACCACTACTTTAATTTGGAAATAGCTTTCGAAAGAGTGCATTCGGCTTAGTTTTTTTATGACCCTTTTGTTCTGTTGAAGGTAGAACCAAAGATTTCGAGTGGTTTAGTTTTTAAGAGGTTTCAAAATGTTTCCACATCTTTTACTTGAACACAAATGCTTTCGAAACGTTTGATGTTTATAATGGATTTTAGTGCTTTCAAAAGGCTTATGATAAATATTTTGAATGGCTGGTTCCCCAATGGTTTCGAAAGGTTTTACATGAAATGTTTCCAATGTTTTCGAAAGGCAATATTTAAGCGAAATGGGTTTCCCCTCACTAGTAGACCGTATTTGGTCATCAGAAGTTAATACTATGAATGACCGCAACATCTGTAGCGCTTAACTTCGGGCCTTTGGATAGGGAATGTTACAACTTGGTATCAGAGCATAGGCTTATGAAAAAATTTAAACTAAAAGTGATTTTTGAAAACATAATCCTAAGGAATTAGAGATAAGATCGGGGTATGGGATAATGCTATAGTAACGTACTTGTATTTGCTAAATATAAGTGTACGCTATATCTCTATGCTCTTATCTCCCTTAGGCTATTCTTTTGTATCTTACGAGGCTTGAATACAGATATGGATGCTGGAAGTGGAAGAGTGAACATTATAAGGGGAAGTACCACTACAAATGGAAAAGCCAGACCAAATACGAGAAGGAACCAAGGTCAAGCACAAGCTGGAAATGTGGGTGCTGGAGTTCCACAAGTAGACATAGGGGCCATGTATCATTTCTTTATCAACATGATGAAGGCAAGTGTTGCTGTTGGAGTGGTTGGAGAAAATGCTGGAGTAGGAAATTAGGAAGCTCCAGTGGTCAATAATTATGCTATTTTGAGTAGAGACTATGCTAGGCTGGGAGGAAAGACATTCATCGAAAAGAAAGATGCTATTGAAGTGCAGAACCGGTTACTGCATTGTGGGAGGATCTTTGCAGATTCAAGGAGCAGCTTTGTACTGGTTGAATAGTGTGACAATTGGAGTGAATGAAGAGACAATGACATGGGTTGAGTTTAAGAGGAGGTTTGAGGAGGGGTTCACGCATGTGATGGCGAAGTCTACTCTACTCAGGAAGTTTGCTGTGTTAGTGCATTAGGAGATGACCATGTTGTATTATGCTATAAGATTTGAGGGCAAGATATGGTTATGCTACTGTAGACACTGTAATTGAGACATGAGGAGATGCTTGTTTTCTAGCGAGAAATATGGCAAAGGAGGTCTAGGTGGGGCAGAGTGAGAAAAGGAAGTTCATTCATAAGAAGGGAGCTTAGAAGGGTGGAGCCGTGAAGAAGGGAAAGTCCGAGGTTGTTTGCTTCAAGCGAGATAAGAAAGGCCATTTTGCTAATGAATGTCCCTCTGGAGTGGGAAAGAAAGTGATCGAAAAGAAGACTATCAGATGCTTCAACTGCGATCAAATTGATCATTATAAGAACCAATGCAAGGAGCCTTCTAAGGATGGAAAAGGGCAAAGTATATGCAATAGAGCCAACTATCTCGAGGCTAACGGTAGAGGGGAAAGGAAAAGCTATGTTAGGAGGTACGCTTCTGATTCATTGTATGTCAGTTGGCATTCTATTTGATACTGGTGCATCATATTCTTTGGTATCTCATTGTTGGTTGATAAGCTTAACCTAGAACCCTTATACCTAGTTACTTCCTTAAGGGTTGCAAATCCATAGCAGGGTATGCAACACTGAAGATGAAGTGTGACCACTTAGAGTTTGATTTGTTAGGTCATACATTTGTCTGCAGTTTGCATGTGTTTGAGTACGTAGGGTTCAGAATTAGTTTGGGTATGAATTAGTTAAGTAAGCACGATGCTAGGATATTTTACAATGATAGGAAAATATCGCTTAGGCACTCTTACTATAGTGATCGGATTTTATATACCATAGAAAATCCTAGTTGTGAGGTAAATGCTTTGTTGGGTGTTGTGGAGGTAGAAGACGAGTTAAATCGAGTTCTTCGTGGTTAGAGAATTTGCGGATGTTTTGAACCTGTAGTAGGATTTCCACCGAAATGACCTATTGAGTTACGGAGAGATTTGGTATCTAGAGTAGAAATAGTAAGTAGACCGCTAGGTAGGATGACACCTACCGATGAGGGAGTTAAAGGTGAAGTTAGTGGATTTGGTAGGCAAGAATTTTATCAAACCTAGTAGTTCATTTTGGGGAGCAGCCGCAGTGTTTGCTAAGAAGCTGGACGGATTGTTATAATTATGTACCTATTATCTTTAGATGAATGAGAAGACGATAAATAATCAATATCCGTTGCCTAGAATCGATGATTTGTTCGACCATTAGAGTGGAACCAAGGTATTTTCTCGGTTAGGTTGGTGATAGGATTCCATCAGCTCAGAGTGGTAGAAGATAGTATTTCTTTGACTGCGTTTAGGATCAGATATGGATCGCACGAATGGTTAGTTATGCAATTCGGACTAACTAATGTGCCGGCATTCTTTGTGAATTTGGTGAACCGAGTTTTTCGAAAGCACTTGGATAGGTTCATGTTGGTTTTCATAGATGATATTTGGATATATTTTAAGGATGAAAAGGAGCGAGTTGTGCTTGAGACGCTGAGGGAGCATCAGCTGAAGATGAAATTTTCGAAACTGGAAGTAGGAAGTGAAGTTTCTTGGTCATGTAGTCTTCGAGAAAAGGTTTACTGTAATTCGACAAAGATTGAAGTGGTGAATAATTGGAATAGACCCAAGACAGTGACCGAGATAATGATTTTTGTGGATTAGCGGGATATTATCGAAGATTCATTAAGGATTTTTCAAGGATAGCAGCACCGGTTTCCAAGCTAACGCGAAAGGATTTTAAGTTTGTATGGACCGATAAGTGTGAGGAAGCATTCTAGACTTGAAACACTTATTGGCCAATATTCCTGTGTTGATTGTTTCAGAAGGAAATCAGGATTTAATAGTTTATACGGATGCGTATGGAACTGGTTTAGGAGATGTGTTAATGCAAAGAGGTAAAGTGATTGCCTATGCTTCTCGACAGCTTAAATCGCATGAGGTTAGTTTCCATTGCATGATTTGGTATTAGTTGTGGTGATTTTTGGATTGAAGATTTTGTGACATTACCTATCGGGAGAAAGATTTGAGTTATATACAGATCATAAGTCATTGAAGTATTTATTCTCTCAAAAGGAGCTGAATATGAGGCAACAAAGATGGTTAGGGTTTATTGCTGCCTATGACTTTGGAATTGAGTACACACCAGTAAAAGGTAATAAGGTGGAAGATGCACTTAAGCATCAGATTGCAGTGTTGGTTATGATAGCTGAGTAGAAGGATTTGGAAGCGTTAATGACTTGTAGAGTGCAGTGGAGATCTAAAGCCGGATCTGGTGAGAAGAGCATTGTGCTATCATATTTAGCAGTCTTTCACCACCCGAAATCCAGCGTTCAAAAATCGACATCAAATACCTCACTTGTATTCGACTACCGGAGATTCAAACGTCGAACTCCAGTTTGGCGGAGCTTATAACAACGTTAGATGAATATAAAACAGCGGAAACAAAATGAACTTCATTGATCATAACATAGATACGACACTGATACAATATTCATTACAACAATGACCACCAACATCAGAGTGATATACACATGATACAACAACAAATGATAACACCATAGAGGAACAATAAAAACAGGTCGTCAAAAAGGTTTCCAACATACTTTGACTTCGATAAGTTTTCCAAACTCCCAAAACTTTTAAATCCAAATGGCTTCAAAAGATCTCTACACCAAAAGCTTCCAAAATCCGATAGCGTCAAAAATCTGGTAGCTTCCAAAAGGCTTCTAAATCCAAGCTAGCTCCACGGATAACCTGCTTCTAGGCTGCCAGTGTGGAAAATTATGGGCATTCAGAGTTTAGGAAGGGAGCAATAAACTACGGGTCAGTCATGGGACTGGTATGAGTAAAATAAAACATTTGTTTGTACAAACCATTTTATAAAATAAATCCGCTCATGCTTTTGGAAAATGAAACTACCATAAGACCTCCTTCCATACATACAATGCAATCGCATAATTGGAGGAGATTTCTTCTTATGATAGTCAAACATACTTGATACGAGAAAACTCTTTTGATACTATTATTAGTGCATATTGTGAAAACATACGAAAATATAATATTGATCCTAGCCAGTATACGTACCATTATAGTATGCCTACTATAGCTACCATGTTAAATGGAAGGTTCTACAATTAAAATCGTACTGGGTGCGTATTGGTGATTGGATTTCCAACAAATGGCCAGGCTATGGAACTTTCCTATGCCACATGGGTATGCCTCTAGAGGGACGCCTCGAGAACCTAACCGGATCTCTGTCAACACAAGGTCGGTTTACCTCTGCAACTAGGTAACTAACTGTCACGAGCACGCCATCCCCCGGTCGTAACCGACCTTTATCCGAGGCCTCGACACCAACAAATTCCTATAACCACATAGTTTAAATATCTGGGCTCCATACCATGATACCACCTTACATCTAGAAGGAAATGCACATACCCTAAGGGGGCTACACCCAATGACTTTGCTGCATCCTTCCTGTTTCGACCATTTTGGGTTGTGAGGTTCGATGAAGTCTCGTCCACAAAGCTATGCAATTCGCAAAAGCCATGCTTCGATCAACAAATGATCAGCAGCACTCAGTATGCCACACTACCAAATTGGGAGTATATCATTGATAACCCTAAACTACATAACCTATGAGCTCGTACGTCTCAAAGAAGGGTGTTAAAGTAAGAGAATAAATTCTCCGCCACCAATAGAAATGTATTTGAAAGAAATCAGCTTTATATCTATGTAATGTCAGACATACAACCATACAAGTCTACTCCGAGTGCGAACGGAACCAAAGGCACTTCCAAAGAAGCCCTTGCAATCCGGGTACCCACAATCGTGATCGGACTTTCCATCACATATGGAGATCTCTATGCCAGAGCAACTCAGTGTAGAGTCATTCGATAGGTTATCCTATCGTTCTCGAAGATACCCGGTCTTCACCACCATCTTCAAATGCTATCCATTTCATCGTATCACTATTCGGAATGGGTTACATGACACAAAGTCCTCTCCCGACTAAACCGATTAATAAGCGCATATTTTAAAAACACGTGGATATATCAGTCACAAAGAATTACCATTAACGTTCGATGTGGATTTCGGATAACCATTTGGAATCCGACTCTCGGTCGCATCGAAATTCAAATGCCGTTTTACGGGCCAAAGGGTTTTCAAATTCGCACAGTAATATATTCACAGATATCACAGCTCAACACAAAGCAATTCATGTCACATAGTATCACAATCACATATCAAGGATATCAATCAATACAAAGCATTCAATAATGATCAATCATCTATAATTAAGATGAACTGATCGTGTGATTATAATTAATTAATCACATAATTACCTTCATTAATTATCCTTAATTATTAATTAATCAATTCTAAATTATTAATTAATCCTTAATTATTAATTAATTAAATCTTAATCACTTTCATTAATCAATTATTCCTTAACTATTTACCTTAATTAGTAATTGGTTAACCTTTAATTATTCTAATTAATTAACCTTAATCATGTAATTAATTAACCTCTAATTAATAATTAATTAACCTTCAATTAATTATTCTTTAATTATAAATTAATTATAAATCGTTTATCTGAATTAATCATTTAATTATTATTAAAAGCTTTAATTAATAAACTTCCAAAATTAATCATTATTAACCCATAAATTAATTTAATGATTAAGGTTAATTAAAAATTAAAAACAATATTTTATCTTAATTAAATTTTTGATTACATTATTTAATTAAAATAAATTAAGAATTTATTTATAAACTATGATTAAATAATTAAAATAAACTTAATTACTTTAAACATAACTTTCTTAAAATCTTTATTAATCCAAATATAAATCAAAACAATTATTTTTAAAATATGTGCTAAAAATGTTCAGATTTTGAATTTAGTTTTTAAAGTTAAAAAACTGTCTTCACGATAAACTCGAGATCTCCCCGAGAGCTCCCCGAGTCAAAAAGCCATTTTCTTCGAGTTTTCTCCCAAACCAACCCGTATTCCTTTTTTTAAACTTGATTTTTTTTTTGTTTAAGTTTTTACAACCTGGTGCTGCACAAATATACCCGATACTAAACTCGAGCCAGCACCCTGAATCCTCGAAAACAACTTCGAGTCACCAGCCTTTTTTCCCAAACCCATATTACTGACACAACTCGACACTGTGCACATGCACAATCGATCTGGCCACCTACGATCGGTGCTTCGACCTTCCACACATCGACAACGACCTCCCCGAGCCTCACGACCACCTAGCAACCCAAATCATTGACAAATTCGAGATTCTTCCATTAAACCCCAACTGGACCAACACTTGATCATCAAAAACTCGTTCGCCTCGCCACATCAGGCCACCAGATGCCATGCAATTCCAATTGAAGCTTCGTCCATATCTTATGCTATGATTCCCAACGGAGTGATCGACTCCAGTCAAATAACGTCGACATAGCAATTAGAATTCCAACCAATACAAAAACACGAGCTTAAACCCTAGATTAACAACGTTCGGCCACCACAATTGTGACGCCCTAGCTCTATGCTCGCAATAACAAAGAGTATTAAAAGAAATACTGTCTGTTATCATGAAGAATAAGGCTGGATAGGAGCGGCCATCCGTAGTTAGGCTTTACACTAGTATTAGTTAACTCGATAGGAGTGGTATATATTTTTATCTTTCATCTCATATTTATTTACTCCCATCGACATACCCAATTCTAGTATAAAACGAACTACGATGGTTCATAATAGTTTAGGACAATATATATAATAATAACACAGATAATGTAAATGCGGAACACAGATATAATAGAAAGTCTCATATATATATAACTGATGTCAGTTGATATACATGTGATACAATACAGATGATACAACTACAACTGTTGACTCTGGAAGTTACATATACAAGTACATTATCATGAATAATATACATGAATGTACAACATCCTATACAAATATACTGGCTACTAAACATGATGACGACTACTCCAAAAGATATGAAAAGACTTCATAGCTCTAGCAGCAACCCAAAGCTAAAAATCTACAACCTGTAAATACTCGGTCTGACCCGTGTATTACATTCAAAAGAAAATAATACATGGGTCAATCTAATTCAAACTCACTTATTAGTGCACAGAAGCAATAATAATTAAATAATGAATAGACGACAGTCAAAATACATCTCGTCTATCCGATCCTTAAATAAAGAAATCGGATAACGATAAATATAACACGTAATAGTGTTAAACAACAAATCAGCAAATTAAACCAATTAGAATACAATTCAGAATATTGAATTGAATAAACAAAACAGTTCAAACCATTGAAATATCAATTAAAATATTAATTCGGGTAGGGCTGCAGTACACGCACGCGTGCACTGCCTCGCCACTACAGCATATGGAATATGCAAAAGATCAAATAATCAAAACAAGATAGAATATCATAAAAGCCATACCATGTGGCTGCAGTTCACGCTTGCGTGCACTGCCTTGCCACTACAGTGACGACGTACCCAATGAATACCGCGTGGCTGCAGTTCACGCTTGCGTGCACTGCCTTGCCACTATAGTAATGATGTACACAACCGGGCACAAGGTCAAACCCAAACTATTAGCTGGATTTAACTCAAGTAAATTCAAAAACCAATAAAATGCAAAGGTCAAGTCGCAGATATCACGACTCAACACAACTGCAAGTATTCAAGTTCAAAATGGACCAGAGAAAGTCTAGATATAAAGCAACAGCAAACTCAAAACAACTCAAAAATCCTCAAATTCAACAAGACAGTAAGCATCAGTGCACAAAGACAATGACACGTACGTATACATGAACCAGCAGAAGCAATTGAAGTGCAACAGTGGAACAACAAGGCACAAAGGCTACAAGAATGACTTGAACAAAGCAAGGCTACAGAGCTCGAGCTTATGCAAAGTCAACATCACAGCATAATTTCAAGAAGGCACCAAACCACAAACAAAATGCAAATTAACTCCATCAAGTACAAAACATATAAAATACCAATGCACAAGCATGTGTGGACTCAACTGGATCAATGCACCAGTAAAACAACCACCGAGCTAAATGCAACTCAAGTGAAGATAGTGGTAACCACAGACAGGTCAGACCAACTACAAAGACAGTAGTGAACCCGGACAAAAGTCAAGTACAGCAGACAAGATTATCATGCTACAACTACAAGTAATATATGCACACCCAAAAACATGTGTGGGTATACACATGTATGGTAAGACACAAGGATCAGTGATGTAACTGGAAAAATGCAGAGACCAGAGAAATGCAGATGAAGATCAATAGTGTACAACAAAATGAAACAGTGGACAGAACTGCCTCAGCAAGCAAGACAGTAAAACATAGCTCAATGCAACACTGAGGCACAAAGGTTTGAGAACAGATACAAATGGTAAATTTGAACATGACTGCAAATAAACAGTAGCCACAAGTGACAATATTAAATCGAGTTAAAACGTGAGCAATTGAACAAGTCAGAAGAATGACACACACATAGTCAGATGACTAAAGTTAAATGAAATCATCAACAACGACAAAGTCGAACAACATAAGCACTAGACTACATGAACACTGTAGGCCGAGAACCAGACCAGGTAGTGCAAGTATCAAGACCAGTGACATGATAACAGGAACCAAGGCTATGATATGCAACACTCAGATGAACACATGGCCGAGGTTAAGTACCCAATTGTATGACATTAACAAGCCTAGAGAAATCATCAATCAACAAAACAAATCGAACTAAATAAACATAGCATTTGAATCAGATGTGAGTGGATAGCACTCACACAACCACGTGACCGAAGTCATATGGAAGTAGAGCCGTGGTGGTCACGAGATAAAGCATTGCCGTGATAACCAGCAAACACGAAATCTGCAACATCGAATTTGAATTTGCCAAGAAAAACGACATTTTAAAATCACGTCAACATGAAAATCGAACACGGCAAAAGTTGAACAACCCAAATTCCAAAACAGTTAAAGCTATGATAGTCACGAATTCAAAACAACAAGAGTCGAGAAATCAAAGCAACAAAGGAATAAAGACGACTTGAATTAGATATGAGTGGAAGGCCACTCACCTTGTCGATGAATTTAGAAGAAGCCGAGCACGAGATCATCGATCGACGCAGCCACGAGCAAGATAAAGGGGACGTTGAAGTTGGCGCTTCGAGTTCCAGAAGCGATCGATCGAAGAAGCCCCTAGTTTTGGAGACGAACGAGAAGAGGAACGAACGAGAAATGAAAAGGGGGCCGCCATTAATATTCTCGTTCGTAAGTTTTTAGGGTTAGGTTTCGAATGAATCAAAGGAGAAGGGGGATCGGGTCGAACAAAATAAGAAAGGGAACGGTTATCCAAGTAACACGGCTCCAAAATAATACAGAGACGTGGGCCAAAATAAATTTTAAAGCTGGCATAGTCGCTTGACAATTTAATACAAAGGATTCCAACCCGTTATAAAAACTCCATCATCAATTAGCTAGCGACAATAATTATTTAATGACGATAATAAATTTTCACAAAAGCTTGGGTTGTTACAGACTCCCCTCCTTAAAGAAATTGCATCCTCGCAATCATAAGGAATAATTGAATAAATGGTAACAACCATAAGGAACAACATCACAAGATGAAGAAATTTGAAATAGGAAGTTCACCAAAGAAATCTTTTGATTTCACAAAGGAAATTCACCAATTCTCTATAAAGTTTAATTATCAAATAGAAAATCAGAATACAGAAATCACGAAACAGCAATATCTAATTATCGATACGATAATTAGGAGACAGCAAAATCTAATTATCAACAAAGATAATTAGAAAAAAAATCACAAATATCTAACTATCAAAAACGATAATCAGGAATTACCACAACGGTAATCAAATTTCAAATCAACAAATATTCAATTATCAAAACGATAATCAAATCTTAATTCACAAATATTTAATTATCACAAACAATAATTAAATCATAGATATCTAATTATCAAAAACGATAATTAGAAACAATAATTAACTGATTATCAAAAACGATAATCAAATCTCAAATCAACAAATATTCGATTATCAAACACGACAATCAAATCTCAAATCAACAAATATTCGATTATCAAAAACGATAATCAAATCTCAAATCAACAAATATTCGATTATCAAAAACGATAATCAAATCTCAAATCAACAAATATCTAATTATCACAAGCGATAATCAAATCAACAAATATCTAATTATCAAAAACGATAATTAGAAACAATAATTATCTGATTATCAAAAACGATAATCAAATCTCAAATCAACAAATATTCGATTATCAAAAACGATAATCAAATCTCAAATCAACAAATATTCGATTATCAAAAACGATAATCAAATCTCAAATCAACAAATATTCGATTATCAAAAACGATAATCACATCTCAAATCAACAAATATCTAATTATCACAAGCGATAATCAAATCAACAAATATCTAATTATCAAAAACGATAATTAGAAACAATAATTATCTGATTATCAAAAACGATAATCAAATCTCAAATCAACAAATATTCGATTATCAAAAACGATAATCAAATCTCAAATCAACAAATATTCGATTATCAAAAACGATAATCAAATCTCAAATCAACAAGTATTCGATTATCAAAAACGATAATCATATCTCAAATCAACAAATATTCAATTATCAAAAAAGATAATCAAATCTCAAATAAACAAATATTCGATTATCAAAAACGATAATCAAATCTCAAATCAACAAATATCTAATTACCACAAGCGATAATCAAATCAACAAATATCTAATTATCAAAAACGATAATTAGAAACAATAATTATCTGATTATCAAAAACGATAATCAAATCTCAAATCAACAAATATTCGATTATCAAAAACGATAATCAAAACTCAAATCAACAAATATTCGATTATCAAAAACGATAATCAAATCTCAAATCAACTAATATTCGATTATCAAAAACGATAATCACATCTCAAATCAACAAATATTCGATTATCAAAACGATAATCAAATCTCAAATCAACAAATATTCGATTATCAAAAACGATAATCAAATCTCAAATCAACAAATATTCGATTATCAAAAACGATAATTAAATCTCAAATCAACAAATATTCGATTATCAAAAACGATAATCAAATCTCAAATCAACAAATATCTAATTATCACAAGTGATAATCAAATCAACAAATATCTAATTATCAAAAACGATAATTAGAACTCATATCAACAAATATTTAATTATCACAAGCGATAATCAAATCAACAAATATCTAATTATCAAAAACGATAATTAGAACTCATATCAACAAATATTTAATTATCACAAGCGATAATCAAATGAACAACTATCTAATTATCAAAAACGATAATTAGAACTCATATCAACAAATATTTAATTATCACAAGCGATAATCAAATCAACAAATATCTAATTATCAAAAACGATAATTAGAACTCATATCAACAAATATTTAATTATCACAAGCGATAATCAAATCAACAAATATCTAATTATCAAAAACGATAATTAAAACTCATGTCAACAAATATTTAATTATCACAAGCGATAATCAAATCAACAACTATCTAATTATCAAAAACGATAATTAGAACTCATATCAACAAATATTTAATTATCATAAGCGATAATCAAATCAACAAATATCTAATTATCAAAAACGATAATTACAACTCATATCAACAAATATCCAATTACCTGCAGATAATTGGAAACAACAAATATCTAGAAATCAATTAAGATGATCTAGAAAATCAACATAAAAGGTGGATCGATTCCAACAGATGGCGAGTTTTAGCTACGCCGCACGTGCATCAACATATGGCCGAAGCCTACCAAGTACCCAACATAATTTTTGGCGCCCAACAAATGACCCGAAGGTCCGACAAATGACCCGAAGGTTCGGTACTAGTATTGACCCGAAGGTCCAACATATGACCCGAAGGTCCAACATAGTGGCTCGAAAGCACACGAAAATCATCATATATTCAATTAACGAGTCCGGAATTAACCGAAATAGCAAACACACATGTCCCATACCACGTGTTTTACTAAATCGTTTGATTCTCTTCATCGTTTCCTTAAACGTGTAAAATCATCAAAATCATCAAACAGCAAATGTTTCAATTAACGAGTCCGAAATTAACCGAAATAGTAAAAGTGTGGTTCCATACTCCGCACTTTTTCTACATCGTTTAAATCTCTTCATCATTTCCTTGAAAGAGCAAATTGTGTATTCAAAAATAATATCATTTCACATTCTCAAACAGACAAGTCCGGAATTAAGCGAATCAGTAAAAGAAAGGGGTCATAATCCTCGATTTTTCTGAAACGTTTAAGTCACTTTCTCATTCTTCTGAAAATGCAAACTCTAAAAATTCTGAAAACAATTTCATTTATTTGATAAAATTAAATAATCTACATTCTCAAACGAATAAGTCCGGAATTAAGCAAATCAGTAAAAGAAAGGGTTCATAGTCCTCGATTTTTCTAAATCGTTTAAATTGCTTCCTCATTCTTTTGAAAGCATAAACTATAAAAAATTTGAAAACCAATTTTATTTTTAAAACGATTTGCAAATCCGTGATAAAAACAGCAACATTAGTGACAATTTCAATAAAAAAATTGTACTTCTCAAAACACCGTAGAAACGGATCTCAAAATCAGCATTGCGGGATAACCGCTTGAATAATCCACTTTAAAATTTGACGGTTACTGAAGTCAAAGTGACAGTAATTTTTTAAACGTCAAAATCTCATCAAAATAATTTGCATCAAAATTTCATATCAGTGAATTTTCATTCATTAAAATTTCAACAAAACACCGTGCTTTAAAATTCTGTCATCGATGTAAAAATCCCGTTATAAAAATAACGGCAACAAAATACGTTTCATAACCAAACATCGGTTCAACGTAAAATTAATGCAGTAACGTGCAACATAAATTTGCACGTATACCGCAAAATGAACTAAGAAATCATTCAAACATATCTTCAATGAAGATAATTCAAAACAGCAAAAATCTAATCAGATATGATTAGCACCAAAGAAAACCAGCAAGAATTTCAACAAATCAAACCACTAGTTAAACAGCATAATGAAATTAAATTCATTTTCATATTTCGATTTTTAAATCAAAATAATTATCAGCTGTACTCAGCGAAGCAGTCTTACTGTTTCTACTGTGCACTCTGATAAACAGAACACAAATCAATCAATCATCAAAACACAGTTTCACCTTTATATTTTAAATAAAGCTACTTAAAAATTTCATCATAATTTCAAAACTTTAGTTTTGACTCAAAGCACAAAATATCGATTAATAGTTGTAACACATGTTCCATCTAAGTTATGTTTTATATTATGTCCATGAACCCCAAGCTCTGATACCAACTGTGAAGCACTACCTCTATGCTCGCAATAACAAAGAGTATTAAAAGAAATATTGTCTGTTATCACGAAGAATAAGGCTGGATAGGAGCGGCCATCCGTATTTAGGCCTTACACTAGTATTAGTTAACTCGATAGGAGTGGTATATATTTTTATCTTTCATCTCATATTTATTTACTCCCATCGACATACCCAATTCTAGTATAAAACGAACTACGATGGTTCATAATAGTTTAGGACAATATATATAATAATAACACAGATAATGTAAATGCGGAACACAGATATAATAGAAAGTCTCATATATATATAACTGATGTCAGTTGATATACATGTGATACAATACAGATGATACAACTACAACTGTTGACTCTGGAAGTTACATATACAAGTACATTATCATGAATAATATACATGAATGTACAACATCCTATACAAATATACTGGCTACTAAACATGATGACGACTACTCCAAAAGATATGAAAAGACTTCATAGCTCTAGCAGCAACCCAAAGCTAAAAATCTACAACCTGTAAATACTCGGTCTGACCCGTGTATTACATTCAAAAGAAAATAATACATGGGTCAATCAAATTCAAACTCAGTTATTAGTGCACAGAAGCAATAATAATTAAATAATGAATAGACGACAGTCACAATACATCTCGTCTATCCGATCCTTAAATAAAGAAATCGGATAACGATAAATATAACACGTAATAGTGTTAAACAACAAATCAGCAAATTAAACCAATTAGAATACAATTCAGAATATTGAATTGAATAAACAAAACAGTTCAAACAATTGAAATATCAATTAAAATATTAATTCGGGTAGGGCTGCAGTACACGCACGCGTGCACTGCCTCGCCACTACAGCATATGGAATATGCAAAAGATCAAATAATCAAAACAAGATAGAATATCATAAAAGCCATACCGTGTGGCTGCAGTTCACGCTTGCGTGCACTGCCTTGCCACTACAGTGACGACGTACCCAATGAATACCGCGTGGCTGCAGTTCACGCTTGCGTGCACTGCCTTGCCACTACAGTAATGATGTACACAACCGGGCACAAGGTCAAACCCGAACTATTAGCTGGATTTAACTCAAGTAAATTCAAAAACCAATAAAATGCAAAGGTCAAGTCGCAGATATCACGACTCAACACAACTGCAAGTATTCAAGTTCAAAATGGACCAGAGAAAGTCTAGATATAAAGCAACAGCAAACTCAAAACAACTCAAAAATCCTCAAATTCAACAAGACAGTAAGCATCAATGCACAAAGACAATGACACGTACGTATACATGAACCAGCAGAAGCAATTGAAGTGCAACAGTGGAACAACAAGGCACAAAGGCTACAAGAATGACTTGAACAAAGCAAGGCTACAGAGCTCGAGCTTATGCAAAGTCAACATCACAGCATACTTTCAAGAAGGCACCAAACCACAAACAAAATGCAAATTAACTCCATCAAGTACAAAACATATAAAATACCAATGCACAAGCATGTGTGGACTCAACTGGATCAATGCACCAGTAAAACAACCACCGAGCTAAATGCAACTCAAGTGAAGATAGTGGTAACCACAGACAAGTCAGACCAACTACAAAGACAGTAGTGAACCCGGACAAAAGTCAAGTACAGCAGACAAGATTATCATGCTACAACTACAAGTAATATATGCACACCCAAAAACATGTGTGGGTATACACATGTATGGTAAGACACAAGGATCAGCGATGTAACTGGAAAAATGCAGAGACCAGAGAAATGCAGATGAAGATCAATAGTGTACAACAAAATGAAACAGTGGACATAACTGCCTCAGCAAGCAAGGCAGTAAAACATAGCTCAATGCAACACTGAGGCAACAAAGGTTTGAGAACAGATACAAATGGTAAATTTGAACATGACTGCAAATAAACAGTAGCCACAAGTGACAATATTAAATCGAGTTAAAACGTGAGCAATTGAACAAGTCAGAAGAATGACACACACATAGTCAGATGACTAAAGTTAAATGAAATCATCAACAACGACAAAGTCGAACAACATAAGCACTAGACTACATGAACACTGTAGGCCGAGAACCAGATCAGGTAGTACAAGTATCAAGACCACTGACATGATAACAGGAACCAAGGCTATGATATGCAACACTCAGATGAACACATGGCCGAGGTTAAGTACCCAATTGTATGACATTAACAAGCCTAGAGAAATCATCAATCAACAAAACAAATCGAACTAACTAAACATAGCATTTGAATCAGATGTGAGTGGATAGCACTCACACAACCACGTGACCGAAGTCATATGGAAGTAGAGCCGTGGTGGTCACGAGATAAAGCATTGCCGTGATAACCAGCAAACAAGAAATCTGCAACATCGAATTTGAATTTGCCAAGAAAAACGACATTTTAAAATCACGTCAACATGAAAATCGAACACGGCAAAAGTTGAACAACCCAAATTCCAAAACAGTTAAAGCTATGATAGTCACGAATTCAAAACAACAAGAGTCGAGAAATCAAAGCAACAAAGGAATAAAGACGACTTGAATTAGATGTGAGTGGAAGGCCACTCACCTTGTCGATGAATTTAGGAGAAGCCGAGCACGAGATCATCGATCGACGCAGCCACGAGCAAGATAAAGGGGCCGTTGAAGTTGGCGCTTCGAGTTCCAGAAGCGATCGATCGAAGAAGCCCCTAGTTTTGGAGACGAACGAGAAGTGGAACGAACGAGAAATGAAAAGGGGGCCGCCATTAATATTCTCGTTCGTAAATTATTAGGGTTAGGTTTCGAATGAATCAAAGGAGAAGGGGGATCGGGTCGAACAAAATAAGAAAGGGAACGGTTATCCAAGTAACACGGCTCCAAAATAATACAGAGACGTGGGCCAAAATAAATTTTAAAGCTGGCATAGTCGCTTGACAATTTAATACAAAGGATTCCAACCCGTTATAAAAACTCCATCATCAATTAGCTAGCGACAATAATTATTTAATGACGATAATAAATTTTCACAAAAGCTTGGGTTGTTACAAACTCCCCTCCTTAAAGAAATTGCATCCTCGCAATCATAAGGAATAATTGAACAAATGGTAACAACCATAAGGAACAACATCACAAGACGAAGAAATTTGAAATAGGAAGTTCACCAAAGAAATCTTTTGATTTCACAAAGGAAATTCACCAATTCTCTATAAAGTTTAATTATCAAATAGAAAATCAGAATACAGAAATCACGAAACAGCAATATCTAATTATCGATACGATAATTAGGAGACAGCAAAATCTAATTATCAACAAAGATAATTAGAAAAAAAATCACAAATATCTAACTATCAAAAACGATAATCAGGAATTACCACAACGGTAATCAAATTTCAAATCAACAAATATTCAATTATCAAAACGATAATCAAATCTTAATTCACAAATATTGAATTATCACAAACAATAATTAAATCATAGATATCTAATTATCAAAAACGATAATTAGAAACAATAATTATCTGATTATCAAAAATGATAATCAAATCTCAAATCAACAAATATTCGATTATCAAACACGACAATCAAATCTCAAATCAACAAATATTCGATTATCAAAAACGATAATCAAATCTCAAATCAACAAATATTCGATTATCAAAAACGATAATCAAATCTCAAATCAACAAATATCTAATTATCACAAGCGATAATCAAATCAACAAATATCTAATTATCAAAAACGATAATTAGAAACAATAATTATCTGATTATCAAAAACGATAATCAAATCTCAAATCAACAAATATTCGATTATCAAAAACGATAATCAAATCTCAAATCAACAAATATTCGATTATCAAAAACGATAATCAAATCTCAAATCAACAAGTATTCGATTATCAAAAACGATAATCACATCTCAAATCAACAAATATTCAATTATCAAAAAAGATAATCAAATCTCGAATAAACAAATATTCGATTATCAAAAACGATAATCAAATCTCAAATCAACAAATATCTAATTATCACAAGCGATAATCAAATCAACAAATATCTAATTATCAAAAACGATAATTAGAAACAATAATTATCTGATTATCAAAAACGATAATCAAATCTCAAATCAACAAATATTCGATTATCAAAAACGATAATCACATCTCAAATCAACAAATATCTAATTATCACAAGCGATAATAAAATCAACAAATATCTAATTATCAAAAACGATAATTAGAAACAATAATTATCTGATTATCAAAAACGATAATCAAATCTCAAATCAACAAATATTCGATTATCAAAAACGATAATCAAATCTCAAATCAACAAATATTCGATTATCAAAAACGATAATCAAATCTCAAATCAACAAGTATTCGATTATCAAAAACGATAATCACATCTCAAATCAACAAACATTCAATTATCAAAAAAGATAATCAAATCTCAAATAAACAAATATTCGATTATCAAAAACGATAATCAAATCTCAAATCAACAAATATCTAATTATCACAAGCGATAATCAAATCAACAAATATCTAATTATCAAAAACGATAATTAGAAACAATAATTATCTGATTATCAAAAACGATAATCAAATCTCAAATCAACAAATATTCGATTATCAAAAATGATAATCAAAACTCAAATCAACAAATATTCGATTATCAAAAACGATAATCAAATCTCAAATTAACTAATATTCGATTATAAAAAACGATAATCACATCTCAAATCAACAAATATTCGATTATCAAAACGATAATCAAATCTCAAATCAACAAATATTCAATTATCAAAAACGATGATCAAATCTCAAATCAACAAATATTCGATTATCAAAAACGATAATTAAATCTCAAATCAACAAATATTTGATTATCAAAAACGATAATCAAATCTCAAATCAACAAATATCTAATTATCACAAGCGATAATCAAATCAACAAATATCTAATTATCAAAAACGATAATTAGAACTCATATCAACAAATATTTAATTATCACAAGCGATAATCAAATCAACAAATATCTAATTATCAAAAACGATAATTAGAACTCATATCAACAAATATTTAATTATCACAAGCGATAATCAAATCAATAAATATCTAATTATCAAAAACGATAATTAGAACTCATATCAACAAATATTTAATTATCACAAGCGATAATCAAATCAACAAATATCTAATTATCAAAAACGATAATTAGAACTCATATCAACAAATATTTAATTATCACAAGCGATAATCAAATCAACAAATATCTAATTATCAAAAACGATAATTAGAACTCATGTCAACAAATATTTAATTATCACAAACGATAATCAAATCAACAACTATCTAATTATCAAAAACGATAATTAGAACTCATATCAACAAATATTTAATTATCATAAGCGATAATCAAATCAACAAATATCTAATTATCAAAAACGATAATTAGAACTCATATCAACAAATATCCAATTACCTGCAGATAATTGGAAACAACAAATATCTAGAAATCAATTAAGATGATCTACAAAATCAACATAAAAGGTGGATCGATCCCAACAGATGGCGAGTTTTAGCTACGCCGCACGTGCATCAACATATGGTCGAAGCCTACCAAGTACCCAACATAATTTTTGGCGCCCAACAAATGACCCGAAGGTCCGACAAATGACCTGAAGGTCCGGTACTAGTATTGACCCGAAGGTCCAACATATGACCCGAAGGTCCAACATAGTGGCTCGAAAGCACACGAAAATCATCATATATTCAATTAACGAGTCCGGAATTAACCGAAATAGCAAACACACATGTCCCATACCACGTGTTTTACTAAATCGTTTGATTCTCTTCATCGTTTCCTTAAACGTGTAAAATCATCAAAATCATCAAACAGCAAATGTTTCAATTAACGAGTCTGAAATTAACCGAAATAGTAAAAGTGTGGTTCCATACTCCGCACTTTTTCTACATCGTTTAAATCTCTTCATCGTTTCCTTGAAAGAGCAAATTGTGTATTCAAAAATAATATCATTTCACATTCCCAAACAGACAAGTCCGGAATTAAGCGAATCAGTAAAAGAAAGGGGTCATAATCCTCGATTTTTCTGAAACGTTTAAGTCACTTTCTCATTCTTCTGAAAATGCAAACTCTAAAAATTCTGAAAACAATTTCATTTATTTGATAAAAGTAAATAATCTACATTCTCAAACGAATAAGTCCGGAATTAAGCGAATCAGTAAAAGAAAGGGTTCATAGTCCTCGATTTTTCTAAATCGTTTAAATCGCTTCCTCATTCTTTTGAAAGCATAAACTATAAAAAATTTGAAAACCAATTTTATTTTTAAAACGATTTGCAAATCCGTGATAAAAACAGCAACATTAGTGACAATTTCAATAAGAAAATTGTACTTCTCAAAACACCGTAGAAACGGATCTCAAAATCAGCATTGCGGGATAACCGCTTGAATAATCCACTTTAAAATTTGACGGTTACTGAAGTCAAAGTGACAGTAATTTTTTAAACGTCAAAATCTCATCAAAATAATTTGCGTCAAAATTTCATATCAGTGAATTTTCATTCATTAAAATGTCAACAAAACACCGTGCTTTAAAATTCTGTCATCGCTGTAAAAATCCCGTTATAAAAATAACGGCAACAAAATACGTTTCATAACCAAACATCGGTTCAACGTAAAATTAATGCAGTAACGTGCAACATAAATTTGCACGTATACCGCAAAATGAACTAAGAAATCATTCAAACATATCTTCAATGAAGATAATTCAAAACAGCAAAAATCTAATCAAATATGATTAGCACCAAAGAAAACCAGCAAGAATTTCAACAAATCAAACCACTGGTTAAACAGCATAATGAAATTAAATTCATTTTCATATTTCGATTTTTAAATCAAAATAATTATCAGCTGTACTCAGCGAAGCAGTCTTACTGTTTCTGCTGTGCACTCTGATAAACAGAACACAAATCAATCAATCATCAAAACACAGTTTCACCTTTATATTTTAAATAAAGCTATTTAAAAATTTCATCATAATTTCAAAACTTTAGTTTTGACTCAAAGCACAAAATATCGATTAATAGTTGTAACACATGTTCCATCTAAGTTATGTTTTATATTATGTCCATAAACCCCAAGCTCTGATACCAACTGTGACGCCCCACCTCTATGCTCGCAATAACAAAGAGTATTAAAAGAAATATTGTCTGTTATCACGAAGAATAAGGCTGGATAGGAGCGGCCATCCGTATTTAGGCCTTACAGTAGTATTAGTTACCTCGATAAGAGTGGTATATATTTTTATCTTTCATCTCATATTTATTTACTCCCATCGACATACCCAATTCTAGTATAAAACGAACTACGATGGTTCATAATAGTTTAGGACAATATATATAATAATAACACAAATAATGTAAATGCGAAACACAGATATAATAGAAAGTCTCATATATATATAACTGATGTCAGTTGATATACATGTGATACAATACAGATGATACAACTACAACTGTTGACTCTGGAAGTTACATATACAAGCACATTATTGTGAATAATATACATGAATGTACAACATCCTATACAAATATACTGGCTACTAAACATGAAGACGACTACTCCAAAAGATATGAAAAGATTTCATAGCTCTAGCAGCAACCCAAAGCTAAAAATCTACAACCTGTAAATACTCGGTCTGACCCGAGTATTAAATTCAAAAGAAAATAATACACTGGTCAGTCTAATTGAAACACATTTATTAGTGCACAGAAGCAATAATAATTAAATAATGAATAGACGACAGTCACAATACATCTCGTCTATCCGATCCTTAAATAAAGAAATCGGATAACGATAAATATAACACGTAATAGTGTTAAACAACAAATCAGCAAATTAAACCAAATCAGAATACAACTTCGAATATTGAATTGAATAAATAAAACAGTTCAAACCATTGAAATATCAATTAAAATATTAATTCGGGTAGGGCTGCAGTACACGCACGCGTGCACTGCCTCGCCACTACAGCATATGGAATATGCAAAAGATCAAATAATCAAAACAAGAAAGAATATCATAAAAGCCATACCGTATGGCTGCAGTTCACGCTTGCGTGCACTGCCTTACCACTACAGTGACGACGTACCGAATGAATACCGTGTGGCTGCAGTTCACGCTTGCGTGCACTGCCTTGCCACTACAGTAATGATGTACACAACCGGGCATAAGGTCAAACCCGAACTATTAGCTGGATTTAACTCAAGTAAATTCGAAAACCAATAAAATGCAAAGGTCAAGTCGCAGATATCACGACTCAACACAACTGCAAGTATTCAAGTTCAAAATGGACCAGAGAAAGTCTAGATATAAAGCAACAGCAAACTCAAAACAACTCAAAAATCCTCAAATTCAACAAGACAGTAAGCATCAGTGCACAAAGGCAATGACACTTACATATACATGAACCAGCAGAAGCAATTGAAGTGCAACAGTGGAACAACAAGGCACAAAGTCTACAAGTATGACTTGAACAAAGCAAGGCTACAGAGCTCGAGCTTATGCAAAGTCAACATCACAGCATAATTTCAAGAAGGCGCCAAACCACAAACAAAATGCAAATTAACTCCATCAAGTACAAAACATATAAAATACCAATGCACAAGCATGTGTGGACTCAACTGGATCAATGCACCAGTAAAACAACCACCGAGCTAAATGCAACTCAAGTGAAGATAGTGGTAACCACAGACAGGTCAGACCAACTACAAAGACAGTAGTGAACCCGGACAAAAGTCAAGTATAGCAGACAAGATTATCATGCTACAACTACAAGTAATATATGCACACCCAAAAACATGTGTGGGTATACACATGTATGGTAAGACACAAGGATCAGTGATGTAACTGGAAAAATGCAGAGACCAGAGAAATGCAGATGAAGATCAATAGTGTACAACAAAATGAAACAGTGGACAGAACTGCCTCAGCAAGCAAGACAGTAAAACATAGCTCAATGCAACACTGAGGCAACATAGGTTTGAGAACAGATACAAATGGTAAATTTGAACATGACTGCAAATAAACAGCAGCCATAAGTGACAATATTAAATCGAGTTAAAACCGTGAGCAATTGAACAAGTCAGAAGAATGACACACACATAGTCAGATGACTAAAGTTAAATGAAATCATCAACAACGACAAAGTCGAACAACATAAGCACTAGACTACATGAACACTATAGGCCGAGAACCAGACCAGGTAGTACAAGTATCAAGACCAGTGACATGATAACAGTAACCAAGGCTATGATATGCAACACTCAGATGAACACATGGCCGAGGTTAAGTACCCAATTGTACGACATTAACAAGCCTAGAGAAATCATCAATCAACAAAACAAATCGAACTAACTAGACATAGCATTTGAATCAGATGTGAGTGGATAGCACTCACACAACCACGTGACCGAAGTCATATGGAAGTAGAGCCATGGTGGTCACGAGATAAAGCATTGCCGTGATAACCAGCAAACAAGAAATCTGCAACATCGAATTTGAATTTGCGAAGAAAAACGATAGTTTAAAATCACGTCAACATGAAAATCGAACACGGCAAAAATCGAACAACCCAAATTGCAAAACAGTTAAATCTATGATAGTCACGAATTCAAAACAACAAGAGTCAAGAAATCAAAGCAACAAAGGAATAAAGACGACTTGAATTAGATGTGAGTGGAAGGCCACTCACCTTGTCGATGAATTTAGGAGAAGCCGAGCACGAGATCATCGATCGACGCAGCCACAAGCAAGATGAAGGGGCCGTTGAAGTTGGCGCTTCGAGCTCCAGAAGCGATCGATCGAAGAAGCCCCTAGTTTTGGAGACGAACGGAGAAGAGGAACGAACGAGAAATGAAAAGGGGGCCGCCATAAATATTCTCGTTCGTACGTTTTTAGGGTTAGGTTTCGAATGAATCAAAGGAGAAGGGGGATCGGGTCGAACAAAATAAGAAAGGGAACGGTTATCCAAGTAACACGGCTCCAAAATAATACAGAGACGTGGGCCAAAATAAATTTTAAAGCCCTCATAGTCGCTTGACAATTTAATACAAAGGATTCCAACCCGTTATAAAAACTCCATCACCAATTAGCTAGCGACAATAATTATTTAATGACGATAATAAATTTTCACAAAAGCTTGGGTTGTTACAGCAATGATCGGGAATTTTCCAGGTTACTTTTCCCAAGCTCGTCCATCCCCCGACTACCCACAGCCACGATCCCGGGACCTCTCCGATCATCGATTACCAGAATTTGCCCTAAAACCCAATATTGTTCATCCCTGAATTTCTCAATGAACACTTTCTTAAAAATTTCGATTTTGCCTTTAAAAATTATTATTTTCGGTGACGTTTAAGAAGATATAGTTGAAATCGGAAATCGTGATGGTTGAAATTTCAACATTTATTGGGTTTGCCTGTATTTTCAAATTTCTACGGAAAAATTAAATTGAATTTACTTAAATTTATTTTTAAAACTTAAATCTGGTTTAAGAAAACATGTCTTGTTTTGATCCTAAAGTCTAATAAGGATCACAGGAAGGGTTATCGAATTTTGAACAGGTTTTTTGAAAACCTGGAAATAAGAGAGGCATCTCTGCCTTTAAATCAAACATGCACAAACATCTCTGAATATAAGTGTACGCATATTTGCATGCATGTTACTTTACAATTTTTTTTCAAGCATGATTCAAACAAGTAAAATCTCGATTTTAAAAAGTTTACTCACTTGTAAAGAAGAAACAGAGAGCTTTCAAAAATCCTGGAAGTTGAAAACAGAAAATTGGGATTTGGTTTTGTGTCTGGATTTGATTATGATACTCAGATCTTTATTGTTTGGATGATGAAAACTTTGATTTGCTTTTTGTTGATGTTTGATCTTGAAACTGGAATTATTGAAATGATAGCTTGCTTAAGATTTGAAGTTGAGACCCTTGCCTTATTTTTTGAGATGATTTTCAGGCTACAGATTGTAAAAGAGGTTTGAAATTTTTTTTCTTTTGATTTTCTGGTTTGATTTGTTTTTAGATTCTCTGGTTTGAGATTATACAGGTCTAGTTTGGAAATGAAGATAAAGGAATGAGAAGGAGGAGATGTAATAGTTTATATAGTCTCATTTTCTATTTTTATCAATTTTTCTCAAAAACGTAAACAAAATGACACTTGTTCATTTCAATTACAGGAGCATTACACTTGTTAAACTACTTGTTTTCATGAATTACACTTGTTAATTCTTATATTACTTAGCTTACACTTGTGTTATGCATGCATTAAATATTATATGTGTGTGTGTGTGTGTGTATTTAAATTGTATTTTTATATTTTATAAACACATTCTTCTTCGTTTTTATATATACACAGTTTCAAAGAAAACGTTTTAAAACTAATTATATATTAAATAAATCACATATGTATTACTTTAAATTCAAATTATTTCACTAAGATATTTATTTAAATTTTAAATTCAAATTAAAATTCATATACAAATTCAAATTCATATACAAATCTACCCGTATATATATAAATTCAAATAACTTTAAAACATTTATTATTTTGAATTCAAATAATTTTAAAACATTTATTATTTTGAATTTTAAACTAAAATACAAATTACAATCTTATTCATATACACAAATCAATACTCATCTAATTTGTTTTGAAAATTTTAAATTAATTCAAAAATTATTTCCAAAATTTATATTAATTACTAATTTTAAATCTGATAAAAATTGGGTTGTTACAGATTTCCCCCTTAAATAAATTTCATCGGCGAAATTTTAATGAGAGAGAGGGACAAACAAAGAGTATACGAACACAGAAAAAAATAGAGAAATGGCTTACCAATTTAGCCGGAATATCCACTCTGTAATTAGGATAGAACTTTTGCATGCTATCCTCTGTTTCCCAAGTACAGTCAGTTGGATCACCACTCCATTGCACTTTAACTAGTTTCACAACTTTATTCCTTAGTTGCTTTTCATCACGATCAATTTTCAACAGTTCTCTTTTTACTGCCAGATTTGGTGTGATCTCCAAATCCTGCTGAGCAGCCTCCTCAATGATACAGTCTGGATCGTGCACATATTTCCGAAGGTGAGAAAGATGAAACACATTGTATATGCCAGATAACCAGTTGGGTAACTGCACTAGGTAAGCCAAAGGACCAATCCTATCCAGCATAGGAAAAGGACCAATATATCGTGATGCCAACTTACCAGTCTTTTCAAACCTCAGCACTCCACGCATTGGAGGCACTTTTAGGAAAACAGAATCTCCAACTTGGAATTCTAAAGATCTTCTCCTGCGGTCGTAATAACTTTTCTGAGGACTTTGAGCCGTTTTTTAACTTTTTTCGAATAGAATCAACTATCTCAATGGCTTCCTTTATCATTATTGGCACAAGGACGAGTCTATCACCTGACTCGATCCAACACACAGGTGATCGACACGAACGACCATATAAAGCTTCGAAAGGAGCCATTTTGATACTGGTCTGATAACTGTTATTATATGAGAATTCAACCAGATGTATATGGTCCTCCCATGAACCACCAAAGTTAATAATAGAAGCACGCAAAAGGTCTTCTAAAATTCGATTTGTTCTTTTAGTCTGCCCATCAGGCTGCGGGTGGTAAGCAGTACTGAAGTTCAATTTAGTTCCCAATGTGGTTTGAAATGCCTCCCAAAATCTACTAGTGAAGATCGGGTAACGATCACTCACTATACTACTCGGTATACCGTTGAGACGAACAATTTCTTTTACATACAATTCAGCGAAACTTGCTGCTGTCTGGGTAGATTTTACTGGGATAAAGTAGGCATCCTTGGTTAGACGGTCCACGATAACCCAAATTGCTTCATTACCTTTACGAGTGCATGGCAATCTATCTATGAAATTCATAGATACTTGATCCCATTTCCACTTAGGCACTTCCAATGGTTGGAGTAAACCCGCCATTTTCTTTTGATCACTTTTAATTTGCTGACAAGTAGCACAATGACTCACATAACTAGATATATCCCTCTTCATTGTTTTCCATCAGAAAGTTCTTTTGATATCTCGATACATCTTGTTAACTCCTGGATGGATACAAAGTTTGGACTTGTGACACTCGTCCAAAACTTCACATTTTGGATCTAGGATATTTGGGACACACTGCCCTTCAGTCCTATAACCCAACAACTATCGATTCCAAAACTAGAATCTTCACCTCGACAAATCCTTCCATAAATTTCCTGAAGAAATTTGTCTTCTTTCTGCTTGCTAGCGACTTTCTCAAGAAGAGTAGGAGTGATAACAAGATGAGCAAGAATAGCATGTCTTCTACTCAAAGCATCGGCAACTACATTGGCTTTTCCGAGTGAATATAGAATATCTAGGTCATATAATGCTAGAAATTCCAACCAACGTTGTTGCCTCAGATTTAAATCCTTCTGGGTGAAGAGATACTTCAGGGATTTATAGTCCGTGAATAATTCGAATTTTTCACCTAGAAGAAAGAGATTTATTAAGTATATTTATCAAGTTAAGTAAAACTTTTTAAATTCTTAGCAGAAAGAGATTTTTACCTAGAAGATAATGACGCCATATTTTAAAAGCAAAGATAACAGCTAGAAGCTCCAGATCATGGGTTGGATAGTTTTTCTCATGTGGACGTAATTGTCTACTCGCGTAAGCAATCACTCTACCCTTCTGCATTAGCGTAGCACCCACACCATCACCACAGGCATCTAAATAAACAAACAAGCCTTGATTTCCGTTAATAACAGCTAGAACGGGAGCGATATTCAATCTTTTCTTCAACTCCTGGAATGCTTCTTTCCACTTTGGAGTCCAATCGAACTTAGCACTCTTCATTGTTAGCTTAGTCAACGGACTGGCCAAATTGGAGAAATCCCAGACAAATTTTATATAGTATCCAACTAAACCAAGAAAGCTTCTGACTTCTTTCGGAATAGTGGTTTGCTTCCAGTCTAGAATAGCGGAAACCTTGCCCGGATCTATAGAAATTCCCTCTCCATTAACAATGTGCCGAAGAAGTCTAACTTCCTAGAAACAAAAATGACACTAAAAAAATTTGGCGAATAAAATGTTCTTCCTCAATATTTCCAAAACAATTCTCAAATGTTCAGCATGCTCCTCTTCGGTCTTGGAGTAGATTAAAATATTATCAATAAACACAAGAACGAATTTATTCAACACTTCTTGAAATACTCGAGTCATTAAGTCTACGAAGTATGAGGGAGCATTGGTTAGTCCGAAAGGCATGACTAACCATTCGTAGAATGTGTCTAGACCCTTGAAAGCAGTTAAATGGATACAATCTTCGGCAATTCGTAGCTGATGGAATCCTTGAGCTAAATCCATCTTTGAAAATAATCGAGCAGCGTGCAACTAACTGAACAAGGCGTCGATTCTAGGCCAAGGGAATTTATTTTTGAGTGTTAGTTTATTGAGATCGCGGTAATCCATGCACAAACTCAAGGATCAGTCAAACTTGGCTACGAAGATCATAGTTGAACCCTAATCATAAACACTAGGACGTATCAATCCTTTTTCAAGAAAATCTTGGGTTTGATTGGCTATTTCTATCCTTTCCCTAGGTGCCATCCTACGGCTTGCATGAACAGCATGACGAGCATTGGGAACTAAATCAATTTTGGATTCAATATCCTTACGTGGGGGTAAAGATTTGACTTCTTCAAATATGTCTTGAAATTCCTGGACAATAGGTATGGACTCCAGACTAGGTTCGGGATACCCTAAGGTATACATCAGCTTATCTCTATTAGGACTCGGATCCTCACAAGAGATTTCAATGAAATTCCAAAATTTGGTTCTGATCGAAATCGTTCGATTGTTACAATCTAGTTTAGCTACGTATTTCATTAGCCAATCCATTTCGAGTAAGATTTCAAATTCGTTAAAATCGAGTACAAAGAAACTGATAGGAAATTGATGAAAGAATGCAAGATAGGAACTTCTCTACATTGTAGAAAACTGTTCGCAGGACCACCAGTTGGATTTTTCACACAAATGGGCTCGTCGACAAATTCAGGTTTAAGTTTTAATTCGTTTACTGTTTGTTAGGAGATAAATCTATGTGTAGCGCCTGTGTCAAACAAAACTCTAACAACTCTATCATAAATAATAAGATTACCTTCTAAAACTCCTTTTCTTTTATCCGCCTTTGAAGTTGAGGGGTCGTCCTTTATCGCATACACTATCACTACCGGAGCTTGCTTCATTACTGGGCAATCTTTTAATACGTGTCCAGGCTTGTGGCAATGATAGTACTCTCTGACTCCCTGACTAGTCTTCATAGGTTGTTCTTTCTTTACTTGTTTCCTTGGATTCTTGCACCTGTTTGAATAATGGCCCTTTTCCCGACAATTGTAACGAGTAATATCTCTAGCCGGGTTTTCCTGATTGTTCTTCTTCTCCTTACCTTGATATAGTTTCTTCCCTTCAAACTTCCTTTTCTTCCAATTCGGGTTGCTTGGTATTTCCTTTCTCTTCCAGAACTTCTTTCTTATCCTGATAGCGTAACTATAATCCATATCGATCAGGTCAGAAAAAGATTCTTTCACGTGGGTAGTCATCCTTCCATGGAATTTCTTATTCATTCCCTGAATAAATCTTTCAATTTTTTTTCAAAGATGTATTCACCAGCTCCGGAACAAACTGAGATAACTCGTTGAATTTGTTCAAATATTCCTCAAATGGTAAACTTCTCTGCTTCAAATCAATGAACTCCTTGTACATTCTAGAGATACCGGCAGATGACGTATATCATTTCTCAAACACTTCCTTAAATTATTCCCAAGTGAACTCATCTTTGGGCTCATCCACTATAACCGTCTCCCACCATGTTAGAGCTTCCTCTTGGAGTTGCCAAGAAGCTATAAATCTCATGTGATCGTCTTCCAACTTCAATCCTTTGAAAATTCCTTCATGCGATGGGATCTAGGTTTGTGCTTCTATAATAGACTCCTTGCCAGTGAACGACTCACCACCAAGTCTAGAAAAACTTCTACATAAATCAGCCAGATCCGGCTGAGGTTGAGTGGGAATTGCTGCTTCAGTTGTTGTAGGGACTTGACCAGTTGTAGCGGTATTTCCCCACCCCCTTCCTCGTCCTCTTCTAGTGCTCATTCTCACTATGTAAATAGAAAGAAAACTTGATTTAAACCATGTGGACGAGATATCTTAGGGATATATTCATTCTAGGGTATTTCTAACCATATCTCTAATAAGTCACCTAATATGTTATACTCCATAGCTAAAGTTCTTACTCAACCTTTAGCTTTGATACCACTTATCAGGATCCGAAATCCAGCATTCAAAAATCGACATCAAATACCTCACTTGTATTCGACCGCCGGAGATTCAAACGTCAAACTCCTGTAAGCGGAGCTTATAACAACATTAGATAAATATAAAACAATGGAAACAAAATGAACTTCATTGATCACAACACAGATACAACACTGGTACAATATTCATTACAACAATGATCACCAACATCATTGTTATATACACATGATACAATAACAAATGATAACACCACAACGGAACAATAACAACATGTCTTCAAAAAGGTTTCCAACATACTTTGACTTCGATGAGTTTTGCAAACTCTAAACACTTTTAGTCCAAAAGGCTACAAAAGAACTCTGCACCAAAAGCTTTGAAAATCTGATAGTTTACAAAAGGCTTCTAAATCCAAGCTAGCTCCAAAACATGGATAACTTGCTTCTAGGCTACCCGTGTGGAAAATTATGGGCACCCAGAGTTTAGGATGGAAACAATGAAATCTGGGCCAGTCATATGACTGGTATGAGTAAACAGAAACATTTGTTTGTACAAAAACAATTTTATAAAAAAATCCATTCATGCTTTTGGAAAATGGAACAACCATAAGACCTCCCGCTACAAACACAATGCAATCGCACAATTGGAGCAGATTTCTCCTTTTGATAGTCAAACATGCTTGATACGAGAAAAATCTTTTGATACTATTATTAGTGCATGGTGTGGAAACATTTTGAAAATATAATATTAATCTTAGCCAGCATACGTACCATTATAGTATGCCTACTATAGCTACCATGTTAAATGGCAGGTTCTACAACTAAAACCGTACGGGGCGCTTATTGGTGACTAGATTTCCAACAAATGCTCAGGCTAAGGAACTTCCTATGCCACATGGATATGCCTATGGAGGGATGCCCCGAGAACCTAACCGGATCTTTGCCAACACAAGGTCGGGTTACGTTTGTAACTAGGTAACTAACAGTCATGAGTGTGCCATCCCCCGGTCGTAACCGACCTTTATCCGGGGCCTCGACACCAACAAATTCCGACAACCGCGTAGGTTAAATACCTGGGCTCCATACCATGATGCCACCTTCTATCCAAGAGGAAATGCACATACCCTAAGGGGCGCTACCCCCAATAACCTTGTCGCATCCTTCCAGTTTCGACCATTTTCGGGTTGTGAGGTTCGACGAAGTCTCGTCCATAAAGCTACGCCTTTCACAAAAGCCATGCTTCGATCAACAAATGATCAGCAGCACTCAACATGTCACACTACCAAATTGGGAGTATATCACTGATAACCCTCAACTACATAACCTCTGAGCTTATACATCTCAGAGAAGGGTGTTAACCTAAGAGAATAAATTCTCCGCCACTAACAGAAATGTATTTGAAAGGAATCAGCTTTATATCTCAAAATGTAATGTCAGACATACAACCATATAAGTCCGTTCCGGGTTTGAATGGAACCGAAGGCACTTCCAAAGAAACCCTTGCAATCCGGGTATCCATAATCCCGATCGGACTCCCCATCACATATGGAGATCTCTATACCAGAACAACTCAATGCAGAGTCATTCGATAGTTTATGTTATCGTTATCGAAGACACCCGGTCTTCACCACCATCTTCAAATGCAATCCATTTCATCCTTTCACTATTCGGAATGGGTTATGTGACACAAAGTCCTCTTCCAGCTAAACCGACTAGTGATTGCTTAATTTAAAAACAAGTAAATATATCAATCACAAAGATTCACCATTAAGGTTTGATGTGGATTTCGGATAACCATCTGGAATCCGACTCCCTATCGCATCGAAATTCAAATGCATTCTACGGGCTAAAGAGTTTTCACATTCACACAGTAATATATTCACAGATGTCGCAACTCAGCACAAAGCAGTTCATATCACATAGTATCACAACCACATATCAGGGATATCATTCAATACAAAGCATTCAATAATATTCAATCATCTATAATTAAGATGAATTAATTGTGTGACTATAATTAATTAATCACATAATAATTTCATTAATTATACTTAATTATTAATTAATCAATTCTAAATTATTAATTAATAATCCTTCATTATTAATTGATTAAATCTTAATCACTTTCATTAACCAATTATTCCTTAATTAATTACCTTAATTAATAATTGATTAACCTTTAATTATTATAATTGATTAACCTTAATCATGTAATTAATTAACCTTTAATTAATAATTAATTAACCTTTAATTAATTATTCTTTGATTATAAATTAATTATAAATCATTTATGTTAATTAATCATTTAATTATTATTAAAATCTTTAATGAATAAACTTCCAAAATTAAACATTATTAACCTATAAATTTGTAAGATCGATTTCACCCTAGACGGGGGGTGAATAGGGTGATGGTATTGATTATAAAAATTAATTACGGAAGCTTATAAAATTATTTCAACACAGATCACAGAATAATAGCAGCACAGTTAATAGCAGAATAATAAATGTAGAAATAGAATGACACCGACTTTACCGAGCTTCGATAAAACCCTGCCTACGTGCTGCCCCTAGGTTTCTACTAGAAATTAAGTAGTCACACGCTTACACACGTAATCTCGCGATAACCGCTACTGACTAACCTAACTCTATGCTTAAAACCCTGCCCCAACTCAGCCACTGAGTTGCGAATTCTCAAACTACGCCACGTAGTTTGTCCCCTAGTCACAGGACTAGAAATTACAGTGGTTTAGAATTGAAATACAAATTTAAAACAATTTAAAAAACAAATAAACCCTAATTTAACCAAAGCCTTAAATAATAATCAAGCCAGCCCAAAAACACGCTCTCTTTTATTTTTATGAGTACGGCCCGTTCCTTTTTGAGATAATGGCAGCTTTCTTCATTCGTTCCTCTTGATTAAAAATTAGGGCTTTGAATTAGAAGCTGCCGATAATAGATGCACGATCGAATGATGAATTAGGTCCTCACTTTGTCGATCGACTATCTCTTTGAGTTGCTCACTGCTGCTTCTATTTAATCGAGTTCGATGTTTGCTTTGGTATGTAATTTATGCTTTTGTGCTTTAATGTTTTTCGTACTTGAACTGATGATTTTCATTGCCGATGACGAATTGGTTTATATATGATTCGAATCCCTAGATTTTCGTTCGTCTGATATTTTCAATATTTAGCTTCGGCCATTCGATTTCATTTGGATGTTGATGATTTCACCGACTTTTTCAATTTCGTATAAATTAATGCTTGACACTCACGGTTTTGATTTATGACTTGGTCAATTTTCTTGGCCAGCACGATTTCGACTTATTCATCTTGAGTACGGTCAGTTGTTCACGGCTTCAAATTGATTTTGCTTGATGTTGTGCACGTAGTATCAAAAGGCAATGCATTTTCTACTTCTACCAAAAAGTCATTTCTACTATCGTCTTTTGAATTCTTCGTAACTGTAAAGTCAAAATTTTCATCACCGACATTTCCTATTTATGGCTTAAGTTTTCCTGACTTCGACATCTTTGTGTATTGGTTGCAGTTCTATGACTTTGGCATTTACT
The DNA here is from genome assembly GCA_030765085.1 of Allium cepa. NCBI lineage: Eukaryota > Viridiplantae > Streptophyta > Magnoliopsida > Asparagales > Amaryllidaceae > Allium > Allium cepa. The sequence continues at coordinate 379,699,323 of CM060931.1, forward strand.
GTCTTTGGTTGTGAATTGAGTTTGATCATGTTGTATCGACTTGTTTTGCTTGGTGGTCTTGTGGCATTAAGTTTGATTATCCTGTAGCATATATTGATAGAGCCATTTGTGTTGTAGCTGTCTTGGTTCTTGTGCATCACTGAAACACTTTGTTTATGTATAATCTACTGTTAATTGCATTGGCTTATTTTGCTTGCATTCATATCCTTCAATGTTTTAAACTTGCACATTTGGGTTTCACTGTGCACTGCTTGGTTGTCATTGTGTACGTGCTACACTATGTTGACTAATAGCTTGACCATATGCATATTGCTGCAACTTGTACATGCTTCGATTTGAGCTTGCATTGTTTATTCGAGCTGATGTTTTATGTGCAGTTTGAATTTGTCGAGCATCATTTATATACATACATATATATGCTTCATTGTTGTTTCATTTGCTATGCTTTTATTCATGATTTTGATCCATGTTTATTACTTCATTCAGAGACCTCAAATTCATCTGTAATTGCTGCAAGCTTAACCCAAAACTTCTTCATGTACCTGTTGATATGATTTTTGTTGTTGCTGATATGTTGGTTCGGTCTTGTACTTGTAGTCTATTGAGATGTTCAATTTGCATAATTCTTGTTGCCTGGTCATTGTTGTATGTTGTCACTGCCTATTTCAGTTTGCATATGGTTTTGTACATTTGGATTTTTGGTCGAGGCTTGTTTTAGTTATCTTCACCATTTTCATGAACTTGCACCTGTGTTGAATCCAGCTTATAGCTCAGATTTGACCTTGTGCTGAAAGTTGTGACATTATTTTATTGTACTTGAGTTGAACCCGGTATTTTGGGTTTGACATGTGCTCACCTGTCCCTGTAAATCTATCAAGTGTATATATCGGTGTGCACGGCCTTGTGGCATATGCAGTAATACACTGTGTATGTCACAAACTGTTCGTGTATTATAAATTCAAAACTAAATGATGACGAACAGCCCAAATAACTGAGGCAAATATTATTTTCAAAATTCATATTTTGTTTTTTACTGCAAAAATATTTCCTTTTCAATTTTACTGCGTCAATATTTATTTTTGCAGATTGCTCAGATGCTGGATTCATATTGAAATAAAGTTGAAGATAAATACGAGTGTGAGTGATATGTAGTGAGATCAACTGTAAATATGAAATTGTGATGTAATTGAATTTGTATTGTAATCAAAGTTGTATATGTATAGTGAGAGCTTGAATTTGTACTATTCAAAATTGTAATAAATATTTGTTTGAATAAAATTTCTTTTTGAATTCAAATTCCGTGTTATTTATTTTTATTCAGCAAATATTTATTTAGTCTATGAAAAATAAAATAGTACACTAACAAGTACATTTACATGAATATATATATGTTTATTTACATCAAAAAAAATCATATAATCGCATATTCAACAATATCCCCCTTTTGATGATAACAAACATATATTTAAGATTTTGAATATGTTAAATGTATTTGATCATTGATATACTCTAATTGCTCCCCCTATTTAAATGATTCCTCTCTACACAAAGCTCCCCCTACTAATATGCATACAATTAAATAACATGCAATGAGCCTAGATGCAAATGGAAAATATTTGACCTTTGCTTGATTTTATTTGACGAAATCTTAACTTTCCTCTCCCCCTTTTGTTATCAGCAAAAGAGTAATAGTGTTAGATAAAATAGAGATAAAGTGATCGATATTAATCCAACATTAAAACTCAATTAAATATAAATATTAAATTTCAATAAAAAATCAAACAAAAATCCTAAATACTTTGTTAGGTGCATATTCCACTTTTAGAGTGATAGGAATGATGTCATCATATAAAACCATACAGTTGTGTCTATTTGTGGTATATTTATATCAGGGAATATCTATTAACTATGCATAACCGTTAGGACTTTTAAATGAGATTAGTAGTATTCCATTTTTATTTTATTTTTAAAATGAATTCAAGTATCTTCTAACCACGCATAACCGTAAGGATTTTTAAATGGGATTAGAATCAACTGTTTATTTTAAAAATCAATTTTTGATATGCGTTCCATACATGCATAACCGTGAGGACTTTTAAATGAGCATGGAAGCACGTAACAAATTCCAAGTAATTCACCCATGCATAACCGCAAGGACTTTTAAATGAGAGTGAATACTTTGGTATTTATTTTTTTTATTTTTATTTTTTATTTATTATTTTTTTAAAAAGAAATATAAAATGAAGAACGAATGATTCCTGTTTAAAGTACCACATATCGACAAACTATATTGAATTTTGATGAGTGATGGTCGTTAGAAATATGATAGAAATAGAGATGGTCATGGAATTTTTACCAACAAAAAGTTTAATAACTCTTGTTTAAATTTCTAAAGAAATTTACTAGCTATACCGTCTCGAGTTATAATGTATGATTAATATTAACACTCATCACTTTTTCAATCACTATTCATCTTTTCGATAATCATTAGGGAATCGGATTAGTCAATGTAATCATTTAAAATCAAATTCAAAAATAATTATAAAATCATTTTTTCTAAAATTGACCAATCTAAAAACAAGGTCAAAAATGATTTTCTAGAAGGGGTTTTATAAGAAAATTTTCTGCTACTTGAAAATTATTTGAAATGAAAAATATGCAGATATTTTCTTTGAAAAAACGATGCAGTTACTAAATGTCTCAGCAAATCACGTTTCACTAGTAATTTTTCTATCAACTAGGTTACCAGTGTAATCTGCATCTGAATTTCTTTTTCACTCAAAATTATCTCTAATTGAATATGATAGTCCAGACCATGAAGTGTGCACCAAAAATTTCAAACTCAATTTTAACAGCATTTTAAATGACATTCTCTTGAATTTGAAGTGAATCCGTGTTAATAATCAAAAACCGTGAATATAGAGTTAGCCGTATTATAACCTAATGTATTATCATCCAACAAAAACACTATTTTTAATCCAAACTAATATATATGAAGTAATTCAAAGAACCTAGAGATTTTTATAGTATTTTTGGCATAAGAATATAATTGGCCAACAATTTTGAATAAGTCAGAATCAAAATCATCATTATTTCATCATCTCATTGTTGGCTGATTTGACTTAGATTACGGTGCAGATTATCACATTTAATATATCGTTCAAATAAATATACCATTACCTGTTTTACCTTTACGATATTTTTCATTGTTATCTATTGTGATTTTGTCACCTTTATACTAGGCTAAGGAACTTTTCTTTGTCGCTCGATGTGCCCTTGGAACAGCCAGAATCCAAGTGGCACTATTGTTGTTCCTTAACCTGCCACCACACCTACACAGTGAATGATTTTTGTGACCTATTGGTTTTTATAGGTCCATGATTGTTAGTGGCAGAATATTTTGAAAAGTAATTTTGTGAAGACCCATAACTATTTATATATGTTCCCTTTGGCATCCAAATTTGTTTAACTTTGAGAGATTTTGTATTTGTGCCTTTTGGAACCCAAATTGATATAGTTTTCTCGTGTTTGGGTGTATACCAATAACTATTTTGATTGTGTCCAAATTTTCTACAAATTGTGCACATTGAATTTTCTTGATTAATCTTGCTTTCAATATTTTTTTAGATTGATTATATCTAATTCCTTGTCTAACTGTATTAATAGTTTGCTTCCCTAATAGCATATTAAACGGTTTTTCACCTTTTGAAAATTTACCTAAAGTCGTTGACAATTGTTGGACTTGTGTTTTGAGAGATTTATTTTCGTTTAACGATTATATGCACCTTTTAATAGAATTTTCTCTTCTCGTATTTTCGCTTTCTTTTAAAATCAGAATTTCATTTTCAAGTGATTTTATTTCAAATTCTGATTTTTTAATCTCCTCTTTGAATGATGGACACTTATCACACTTAGGGATCCTACTTCGATAGCTTTTAACTAATTGATCAAGTTGCTTATTTAAATCTATCAAAGTGTCTTTTTGCAATTCAAGTTTGGCGTACTTCTCCCTAAGTCGTTCAAAACAGCCATTTACTTCATGGAAATAAATAAGTAATTCAGAGTGTGTAAGTTTTGATACCTCGCTTGGCTCGTCATCGTCGCTATCAGTTATATTCCCTTGAAGGCACATACCTGCTTTCTCACTCTTACTGCTAGTACTTTGATTATCTTCATCACTTGTATTCCATGTGGCTGCAAAATTTTTCCTTTTTAATTTCTTTTCTTGGCCGTGTTGATTTTGAGGATAATTGGGCTTGATATCACCGGATTTGTTGCAAATGATCGCATGTTCTTCTGAGTTGTCTAGTGCTTTGATTATTCTGCTTTTCAATTGTTGGTTTGGAGCTGGATTTCAGTATTTGTGGTTCCACTTTTTGAATCTCTTTATTAGTATCGTCGGCTCAGCTGCTCCATCATCATCATCCTCATCACAACTGCCTTTTCCCAATTCTGTTAAGCACATTTCTTTAACTGAGTTGGTTGTGGAGGATTTCTCATTGCTGTTGACTTTTGCACCATATATTGCATTGAAAGTATTCCAGATTTCCTGTGCATTTGCACAATGGGAGTTGAAATTAAAATTATCTTGATTAATATGAGAATATTATATATGCATAGCCAGAGCATTAATCGATATAATTTTCTTATCTGTTATATCGCACCCATTTTCAACAATATCCTAACATTTAACATTAACAGATTTTAAATAAAATTCCATTTTCAATTTCAAATTCAAAAAATCTGTTCCATCAAAAATAGAAGGAATAATATTGGAACGACCCTCAACAAAAGTAGCCATTTTAAAAATTCAAATTTAAAAAAAAATTGGTTTTTGAAAAATAAATCAAATTTTTAAAACAAAAATGGCTTTTGTTCCTAGCTCTGATACCATTTGTAGGATCGATTTCAACCTAGAAGGGGGTGAATAGTGTGATGGTATTAATTATAAAAATTAGTTGTGGAAGCTTATAAAATTATTTCAACACAGATCATAGAATAATAGCAGTACAGATAATAGCAGAATAATAAATACAGAAATAGAACGGCACCGAATTTACGCAGCTTCAGCAAAACCCTGCCTACGTGCTGCCCCCAAGGTTTCTACTAGAAATTAAGTAGTCACACGCTTACACACGTAAACTTGCGACACCCGCTACTGACTAACCTAACTCTACGCTCAAAACCCTGCCACAACTCAGCCACTGAGTTGCGAATTTTCATACTATGCCACGTAGTTTGTCCCCTAGTCACACGACTAGAAATTATAGCGGTTTTTTATTGAAATACTAATTTAAAACAATTTAAAAAACAAATAAGCCCTAATTTAACCAAAGCCTTAAATAATAATCAAGCCGGCCCAAAAATACGCTCTCTTTTATTTTTATGAGTTTGTCTCGTCCCTTTTTGAGATAATGGCGGCTTTCTTCGTTCGTTCCTCCTGACTAAAATTTAGGGCTTTGAATTAGAAGCTGCCTATAATAGATGCACGATCGAATGATGAATTTGGTCCTCGCTTTGTCGATCGACTATCTCTTTGAGTTGCTCACTGCAGCTTCTATTTGATCGAGTTCGATGTTTGCTTCGTTATGTAATTATGCTTTTGTGCTTTAATGTTTTTCCTACTTGAACTCGATGATTTTCGTTGCCGATGATGAATTGGTTTATATATGATTTGAATCCCTAGATTTTCGTTCGTTTGGTATTTTCAATATTTAGCTTCCGCCATTCGATTTCGTTTGGATGTTGATGATTTCACTGACTTTTTCAATTCGTATAAATTGATACTTGACACTCACGGTTTTGATTTATGACTTGGTTAATTTTCTTGGCCACCATGATTTCGACTTGTTTATCTTGAGTACGGTCAGTTTTTCACGGCTTCAAATTGATTTTGCTTGATGTTGTGCACGTAGTATCAAAAGGCAATGCATTTTCTACTTTTACCCAGTCATTTCTATTATCGTCTTTTGAATTCTTTGTAACTATAGAGTCAAATTTTTCATCACCAACATTTCCAATTGCTGGCTTAACTTTTCCTGACTTCGACATCTTTGTGTATTGGCTAAAGATCTATGACTTCGGCATTTACTGTCTTTGGTTGTGAATTGAGTTTGATCATGTTGTATCGACTTGTTTTGCTTGATGGTCTTGTTGCATTAAGTTTAATCATCCTGTAGCATATATTGATAGAGCCATTTGTGTTGTAGCTGTCTTGGTTCCTATGCATCACTGAAACACTTTGTTTATGTATAATCTACTGTTAATTGCATTGGCTTATTTTGCTTGCATTCATATCCTTCAATTTTTAAACTTGCACATTTGGGTTTCACTGTGCACTGCTTGGTTGTCATTGTGTAAGTGCTACACTATGTTGAATAATAGCTTGACCATACGCATATTGATGCAACTTGTACATGCTTCGATTTGAGCTTGCATTGTATATTCGGACTGCTGTTTTATGTGTAGTTTGTAATTTGTCGAGCATCATTTATATACATACATATATATGCTTCATTTTTGTTTCATTTTGTATGCTTTTATTCATGATTTTGATCCATGTTTATTACTGCATTCAGAGACCACAAATTCATCTGCAATTGCTACAAGCTTAACCCAAAACTTCTTCATGTACCTGTTGAAATGATTGTTGTTGTTGCTGATATGTTGGTTCGGTCTTGTACCTGTAGTCTATTGAGATGTTCAGTTTTCATAATGCTTGTTGCCTGATCATTATTGTATGTTGTCACTGCCTGTTTCAGTTTGCATATGGTTTTGTACATTTGGATTTTTGGTCGAGGCTTGTTTTAGTTGTCTCCACCATTTTCATGAACTTGCACCTGTGTTAAATCCAGCTTATAGCTCGGATTTGACCTCGTGCTGAAAGTTGTGACATTATTTTATTGCACTTGAGTTGAACCCGGTATTTTGGGTTTGACATGTGCTCACCTGTCCCTGTAAATCTATCAAGTGTATATATCGGTGTGCACGACCTTGTGGCATATGCAGTGATACACTGTGTATGTTACAAGATGTTCCTGCATGATAAATTGAAAATTAAATGATGACGAACAACCCAAATAACCGAGGCAAATATTATTTCCAAAATTCACATTTTGTTTTTTACTGCAAAATTATTTCCTTTTCAATTTTACTGCGTCAATATTTATTTTCGCAGATTGCTCAGATGCTGGATTCATATTGGAATAAAGTTGAAGATAAATACGAGTGTGAGTGATATGTAGTGAGGTCAACTGTAAATGTAAAATTGTGATGTAATTGAATTTGTATTGTAATCAAAGTTGTATATATATAGTGAGAGCTTGAATTTTTACTATTCAAAATTGTAATAAATATTTGTTTGAATAAAATTACTTTTGAATTCAAATTCTGTGTTATTTATTTTTATTCAGTAAATATTTATTTAGTCTACGAAAAGTAAAATAGTATATCAACAAATACATTTACACGAATATATATATGTTTATTGTCATCAAACAAAAATCATATAATCGCATATTCAATAAAATTAATTTAAAAAATGAAGGTTAATTAAAAATTAAAAACAATATTTTATCTTAATTAACTTTTTGATTACATTATTTAATTAAATAAATTAAGCATTTATTTATAAACTATGATTACATAATTAAAATGAACTCAATTACTTTAAACATAACTTTCTTAAAATCTTTACTAATCCAAATATAAATCAAAACAATTATTTTTTAAATATAAGCTAAAAATGTTTAAATTTTGAATTTAGTTTTTAAAGTTTAAAAACTATCTTCAAATAAACCTGAGACCTCCCCGAGAGCTCCCCGAGTCCAAAAGCCATTTTCTTCTAGTTTTCTCCCAAACTAATCAGTATTCCTTTTTTTAAACTTGATTTTTTTGTTGAAGTTTTTATAACCCGGTGCAACTCAAATATACCCGATACTAAACTCGAGCCAGCACCTTGAATCCCTGGAAACAACTTCGAGTCACCAACCTTTCTTCCCAAACCTATATTACTGACACAACTCGACACCGTGCACATGCACATTCGATCTGGCCATCTACGACTGGTGCTCCGACCTTCCACACATAGGTGACGATCTCCCCGAGCCTCACGACCACCCAGCAACCCAAATCGTTGAAGAATTTTAGATTCTGCCAGTAAACCAAAATTGGAACAACACTTGATCACCAAAAACCCGTTCACCTCGCCACCTCAGGCCACCAGAGGCCATGCAATTCTGATCGAAGCTTCGCCCAGACCTTGTGCTACGATTTCCATTAAAGCGATCGACTCCGGTCAACTGACGACGACACAGCAATTAGAATTTCGACCAATACAAAAACATGAGCTTAAACCCTAGATTAAAAACATTCGGCCACCACAATGATCAGGAATTTTCCTGATCATTTTTTCCGAGCTCGTCCATCCCCCGACTACCCACAACCACGATCCCGAGACCTCTCCAATCATTAATCACCAGAATTTCCCCTTAAACCTAATATCCTTTATCCTCGAATTTCTCAATGAATACTTTCTTAAAATTTTCTATTCCACCTTTAAAAATCATTATTTTCAATAACGTTTAAGAAGATATATTTGCAATCAGAAATCATGATGGTTGAAATTTCAACATTTATTGGGTTTGCCTGTATTTTCAAATTCCCAGAGAAAACTTAAATTGAATTACTTAAATTTATTTTTAAAACTTAAATCAGGTTTAAACAAACAATTCTTGTTTCAATCCTAAAATCTTATAAGGATCAGAGGAAGGGTAATCGAATTTTGAACAAGTTTTTTGAAAACCTGGAAACAACAGAGGCATCTCTGCCTATAAATCAAACGTGCACAATCATCTTTGACTATACATGTATACATATTTGAATGCATGTAAATACTTTACAATTTAGTTTCAAGCATGATTCATACAACAAGTAAAATCCAGATTTTAAAAAGTTACTCACGCGTAAAGAAGAAACAGAGAGCGTTCTAAAATCCTGGAAGTTGATAACAGAAAACTGGAATTTGCTTTTATTTCTGGATTTGATTATGATACTCTGATCTTTGTTGTTTAGATGATGAAAACTTTGATTTATTTATTGTTGATGTTTGATTTTGAAACTGAAATTGTTGAAATGATAGCTTGCTTAAGTTTTGAAGTTGAGACCCTTGCCTTATTGTTTGAGATGATTTTCAGGCTATAGACTGTAAAAGAGGTTTGAAAAAAAATCTTTGATTTTTTGGTTTGATTTGTTTTTAAATTCTCTCGTTTGAGATTATACATGTTTAATTTGAAAATGAAGATAAAGGAATGAGAAGGAGGAGATGTAATAGTTTATATAATCTCATTTTCTACTTTTATCAATTTTTCTCAAAAACAAAAACAAAATGAAACTTGTTCATTTTAATTACAAGATCATTACACTTTTTGAACTACTTGTTTTCATGAATTACACTCGTTAATTCTTATATTACTTAGCTTACACTTATATTATGCATGCATTCAATATTATATATATAGATTTAAATTGTATTTTTCTATCTATAAACACATTCTACTTTACATATATATATATATACAATTTAAAAGAAAATGTTTTAAAACTAATTATATATTAAATAAATCACATATGTATCATTTTAAATTCAAATTATTTCACTAAGATATTTATTTAAATTCAAATTCAAATTCAAATTCACATATACCCACATATATATATATATATTCAAATAACTTTAAAACATTTATTATTTTGAATTCAAATAATTTTAAAACATTTATTATTTTGAATTTTAAACTCAAATACAAATTACAATCTTATTCATATACACAAATCAATACTCATCTAATTTGTTTTCAAAAATTCAAATTAATTTCAAAATTATTTCCAAATTTTATATTAATTGCTAATTTTGAATCTGATAAAGATTGGGATGTTACAAGTTTGACCGGTAATTGTCGAAAAGATTGCTTCTAAACAAGAGGATGGTCCAGTAATGGTTGAACGGATCAAAAAATTAAGGGATGTAATAGAGGGCGATGACTAGAAGAATTTTAGTCTTGACCATAATGGGTGATTGAGAAAGAAAGGAAGATTATGCATTCCAAATGTGGAAGACATAAGGAAAGAAGTTTTAGAGGAATGCCATCGTTTGAAGTTCACTGTTCATCAAGGATGAACTAAAATGTATCAGGACAGGAAGAGGAGTTTCTTCGGAGAAGGTATGAAGAGGGATGTAGGCTTACGGGTTAAGTAATGCTTGAACTGTCAATTGGTAAAAGCCAAACATCAGAAGTCTAGTGGGTTACTTTAGCCATTGGATATTTGGGGTATGATGTATTATGAGGTTGGATCTTGTGCTTTATATATTTATATGATATGCACTTAGTCTCATATATGTTATATTGAGATCATATTCATCCTTTCCGCTGTGAGATTTAATTTATACATTGTAACAAATATAAAGTTGTTTTCCAAATACTCCTTACAAGCCATCATTTATGATACTTATGGAATTTGATTGCCCTGAGTAAAGATGTCGTGAATGATGATATCATTATGTGATGAATGTAAAGAATTACTTTTATATGGGTTGATATAAATGTTTAGGAGAAAGTGATTTTCCATCATTGTTATGGAGGAGTTTGTAAACATGAATATTGGATCGATTACACAAGAAAATATCATTTCGTTCCCGGTTGTTCTTTCTTCGAGCATGGGATATTGATGAATGAGAAATACTATTGTTTGAAATGCTCTCCATATGATGGAGAGTGAATTACTCATGATGATTAGGGAGAATAAAAGATCACATGCACATGATCGTTAGAGAACTAGCATAGAATGACTCACTGATTGTCTTCTAGATGTTATTTAATCTAAGTTAGATGGAAAATCTCATGTGACACCATACAGCAGTCTTTTGAATTGATAGTACTGTAAAATTAATCTGTAGAGATTAATCTTTGATTGTAGATAACCAAGCGACAAGTAATCATATTACATCCCTGGTTGGTTACATGTTAAAACACATAAAGTGAAACACCGATGAAGAGAAAGTTCATTTTCTTCAACACAAAAGGTTAGCGTCTTTATAGTGATATACATGGAAGATGGGCTGTGTGCATAATATTGCCAATATGAAATTAAGATCAATTTGTATTTATGTTTATCCTAGCAAAATACAACAAAGATTTAGACACCGTTCGAAACCCTTTTAACATGATTCATTTGACATCTCATATGCATGACGTCAAATAATTGAAATGGCCCGTTAAGGGAAGCCTTAATGCACTCGAGTTGAAAATTTGAGAAGCTCCCAATATCAGTGAATTATTTGTATTTCAACCCCTATTTATATTCATTATCATTATTGATTGTTATAAACTCAAATTAATTTAATAACAAAAAGATTAAATATCATGCATAATTGTTTTCGAATCTCTTTCAAATACTTTGCTCATATATATCTTCTTTGTTATAATAAACACATTTCTTACTAACTTAACCTCATTCAGGTTGTGTTTTTTGTTAAGCGAAAGGGGTGTATTAAAAGGATTAAATTAGCTTGTGTTTTTTTTAAGTGTAAAGGGGTGTATTAAATGGGGCAAATTAGCATAAGGGGAATGTGTGTATTTTTTATTATGATAAATACGTATTTTGAAAGGGGTAAGTTAATGAAAGGTAATTTTTTTGTTAGGAAAAGATTATGGAGAAGAGGAATGAGAAAGGGGTATTGGAAAGGGACATCATAATTATTGGGGGAAAATTATCTACGATCGCCAAACGTGTCGGACACCAACGAATTATTTTCATGTAAAACAAACAGGCTTGAATGTTGTTTATCTCGTTCGAGCGTCGGACATAGGAAATGAGTAAGTTCTTACTATGAATACTCCTTGTGTTTTTGTGTTAGGAAAGTGGTACGGTGAGAAATGAGTACTAGGAAGGGAAAGCATAACTTTTGGGAGAAAATTGGCCATGAATGTTGGATGCATCGATGTTGGCCATGTCGGCATCGGACAGAATGAAACATTTCCCTTGCGCCAAACAAACGGGACTGAAAGGCTATTTATTTTGTTCTGTCCTCAATGCACAAACGGAGTAAATTTTTATTGCCAATGCACCCTCAATTGTTGCACCTAGACAAACTAAAGATTTAATTCCTTTCAAATTTTCTATCCTCATATCCCCGACTACCTGTATAAAAAAGTAAATACTAAAATCGCCTTCAAAACAAGTTCTTAGATTTAAAGGTGACAGTCAATTTTGGGTATAGTCGAATTGTTCCCTTAATCTAGCACCCTTGGCTTAATCTGATATGCCTCTATTGTAAATTCTAACATTAATAAAAAATGTCGATTCCATAAACCATATCGTACTAGCAAAATGGTCTTGCACATAAAAGATCAGTTTCATTCTTTTATTATTGTTGTTGTTCTTGTTATTAGGTTGTTGTTATTTTAATTTTTTTTAACTTATTTTTCATCTCCTAAATAACATCTCCATTAATCCTAAATTTTCCTACATCTTGTAAACGTACTGACATAGATTTATATCATAATTCAAAATATAAAAATAGAAAAACTTCATACCTTCTCATTGTAAGCAACAAAAGGAGACAATGATTACATGCAACATATGGATGTACATATTAATTACCAAATCCATTTCTCTCTTATAAAATGTATCTCGAAAAGCACTTATAATCATTTCAAACATTATTATTTGTCTACTCTCAAATAGTTATACACATAGATGAAGAAGACAAGTTTTTCAACTTACAGTGTCGTTTTGCTTTTGCTTCTGTTTTCTTCTAATATTTTCCTTTTCTAGAAGAATCAAACTTGTCTTTTGCTCTTTACTTCCACCACTTAGTGCATATTGCTTGGTTAATCTCTTCTAAACTCAAGGAGTTAAGTGTATGAAGTAGGGCGGAGGAATGTGAAAGCTAGTGGGGTCACTTGACCCTACCAGGATTGCAAATAATATATTTTCATCTTTCAGGTGATAACAGCATTGGTTCTTAGTTCAAAATTGTAAGCCAGAGAACTCGATGCAGTTATGGCCAAACTATGTTGGAGATTGTAATATAATCCCACATTTTAGAATATAGTTAGTCATCTCACTATATAAAGAAATTAGGGCATTACAATTAAAAGAACATGGAGAGAAGAGATTGGTGCAAATCACTATATATTAAATGTCAAAGATTAGGAACTTAGGCACTTAGGGCATGTGGGCGTGCACGGACAATTGAGTTGGCTGTTTTAATTTTTGAACCTTCGTACAGTCGCGTCCATTGGCCTACAACTGTCACTAAAAATGATTGCGTCTGTTCAAGTTGCATGTTCATTCGCTATAAAATCATGACAGGATCATACAGGAAAAACGCACCAATTTTCTCTCTTTCTCTTCTTCTCTCCCTCCTTGCTTATTCAACTAAGCAAATCGTTCTGGTTTTTTTGCAGTGGATTGTTGTCTGCAAGAAACCACGCTTTATTGTATCCTGGAGGAATACCGCCGCTGAACCCTTACGCAATCTACGTTGTAGTGGGGGTGATCAATTCCTTAAAGACAGCATCGCTTAGACGTGCCTCAAAGCAAATCCCGGTTCAATAGTCCGCTTCCTACTTACTAACAATTTTAAGGAATTGATCCATGGCATCAGCAAAAGGATCTGAATCAACATACAAAGTCATGAATCAGGATTTCACAAAACTCGATCGCTTTGATGGAACCAACTACACACGCTGGCAGGACAAACTGCTGTTCCTACTTACTACGCTGAAGATTGCATATATGCTCGATCCAAAAATGAAACCAATACCAGCACCCACTGATCAAGACAGTCCAGAACTTATAGAGAAAAGGACGAAACGAGAAGAGAGCGAAGTTGTTTGCAGAGGCCATGTCCTTAATACATTATCTGATCGCCTATACAATCTCTTCACTTCAGTCAAATCGCCAAGTGAGATTTGGACAACACTAGAATCAAAATATAGCAATGAAAAGCAAGGAGCAGAAAAGTTTCTATTTTTTGAATTTTTTGAATACAAAATGCTAGACAATACTTCAGTTCTGGATCAAGTGCATGAACTACAAGTCATTTCCAACAAACTAAAGGACATCAAAATAAGCATTCCTGAAGCATTACAGGTTGGGGCTGTCATGGCTAAACTCCCAAAAATTAGAGTGATTATAGAAAGAAACTTATGCACTCAACGGAAGACTTCTCTGTGCAGCAGATTCAAAAACATCTTCGTATTGATGAAGAAACCAGAATTCATAAAAGGAAAGTTTTTTAGTTTGATGTGAACATTGTCAGCAATGATAAAGGGCATAAGGAATTTGTAAAATGAAAGAGAGACAGCAACAACCCTCAAAACAAAAATAAAACCAACAAAAAAGGGAAGGAATGATATTTCTGTGGAAAACCAGGTCATTTCAAACGCGATTGCAGGTTTTACAAAAGACAGAAAACCGAGCAAAACGGAAAGAAGAATACGAACTCTTCTAACATGGTTGAACATAATGAATCTGAAATAATTGCAATGATATCAAAGTTAGATACTGATACGGTAATGGAGTTAAACATGGCTGGTTCTCCAAAACAGACAGATTGGTGGTACGATTTCGGCGCTACTATTCATGCCTGCAATAATCAGTCCATATTTAAATTCTATGAAACGGTTTCTGATGATAACAAAGTTCTTATGGGTAACCATGATACATCAGCTGTTATCGAAAAAGGGACCGTGGAGTTGGAGTTAACTTCGGGCAAGAAACTAATTCTGCAAAATGTTTTACATGTTCCAGATGTTAGAAAGAATTAGGTTTCTGCTTATCTTCTTTGTAATAAGGGTGTTAAATGTGTTCTAGATGGCAACAATCTAATTATGTCCAAAGGAGGAAAGTTTTTTGGAAAAGGCTATGCTTGTAATGGAATGTATAAACTAAGTATCAATAAAATGATCGAATTTGCTTATGTTATCGACTCATTTCATTTATGACATAATAGATTGGCTCGTTTAAATTTCAAGTCTTTACGATATATGTCTAAAGAAGGATTGATTTCCTATGATCATACAAATCAATCTAAGTGCGAAATTTGCATTGAAGCAAAGATGTGTAAAAAGCTATTTCCAAAATCTGAAAGAAATACTCAACTACTTGAACTAATTCTTTCAGATATTTGTGAATTAAATGGTGTAGTAACTAGAGGAGGCAATAGATATTTCATCACCTTTATAGATGATTACTCTAGATATACGCATGTTCCTTTGATGAAATCAAAAGATTAAGCATTTGAAATGTTTAAACGTTTCAAGGTTAGTGCTAAAAATCAAAAGGAAAGGAAAATAAAGATGTTATGAAGTTATAGAGGTAGAGAATATTTTTCAAACGAATTCTCTTCATTCTGTGGAGAAAATGGCATAATTCACCAATCAACTGCACCTTACAACCCACAACAAAACGGTTTGGCTGAAAGAAAACATAGAATATTAGTAGAAATGACTAATGCCATGATTTTGAATGCCAAACAACATGTAAATTTATGGGGAGAAGCACTTCTAACAGCATGTGATTTGCAAAACAGAATTCCATCAAAGAAAACAATGTTTTCTCCATACGAATTATGGAATGGCAGAAAACCGAGTCCGAAATATCTTAAAGTTTGGGGGTGCTTGGCCTTTTATCGAATCACGGGTCCGAAAAGAAATAAACTTAGACCCAGGGCTCTGAAAAGTGTGTTTGTAGGGTATGCTGAAAACTCTAAAGCATATAGACTATTAGACCTAAAATATAATGTGATCGTAGAATCAAGAGATGTAGAATTTATTAAAAATAAATTTATGTGTGATTCTACTTAAATTACAGATCCTATACCACTTATCAGCGATAATGATAAACAAAATAATAAGAATATTTCTTCTAATAAAAGAAAGCTTACAAGTGTACCTGAAGAACCAAGAAGAAACCAAAGAATAAGGAAAAGCAAAGGATTAGATCCTGATTTTGTAGCACCTGATGATGTAATTCATCTTGCAAAAGGAAATAGAACTAATATCATTACTGATACAATTTACGTTTTGAATAACGAAGAGGATTCAAAAACTTTTGAGGAAGCAATGAATTCAAGAGATGTTGTTTTCTAGAAAGAAGCAATACAGGATGAAATGGATTCAATTCTTGCTAACGGTACTTGTTTCAAGCTGACTTACTGAAAGAAATGTGAATTACGGATCTTAAGACTGGGATTAACACTAAAGGGGGGGGTGAATAGTGTTTATAAAGAATTACTAAATCTTTTTGAGTTTATGTTAATTTAGACACAGATGTATGCAATCTATAGATACAGGGATAAACACAAAAACAAACACAGAAATAAAATAAAAGCAGTAAAGGAAAGAACACACCGGATTTTATACTGGTTCGGAGTTACCCTACGTCAAGTCCCGTAACACAAGTATGGATTTCCTTTCAAAAGAAATTGTACAATTACACCCTCGATTTCAAGGCTACGAGGTACACCCTTCAAAATTTCAATCCTCTGTGTAGAGATACTTGATTTCTGGGCCACAAGTTTACCTAATTGATTTACCAAGGTACAATCACACCTTTCCTTGCTTGATTGATTTTCAAGGCCACAATCACACCTTTTCTCGCTTAATAGATTACAAAGAGGTCTATAACTCTGAATAGAACTGAGAACCTTGTTGAGATAATGATAGAGAATCATACTAGAAGTAATCGAGTATGATTCAATATTGATTTCAGCAGAGTAATGGTAAGAGTATGTATTAAGAAATGTGGAAGAAGAAGAGGAGTGAAAAACCAGAAAATATGATATAAAATTCGTTGAAACTAACCCATATTTATAGAAGAACAACAGCCATGTCCATTCGTGAAGAGTTATGGCGAATAGACACTTCTTTTGAAATTTAAATTTTGAACTCAACTGACACTATGTCGACATGATCACCATAGGCATGTCGACATCCCAAAGCAATTTTTGATGATTTGATTTTCTTTGAAAATAACCTTTATCTTATATTAAAACTATTTAAAACTTTATAAATATACTTGACTATAGTTATAATTCATAAGTAAATATAGAGAATAATATACATAGAATTTTAACTATAATTTTATATTTAAATCTTAAGTATAAATATTTAAAAGTTAAATATATTATATTTAAAGATAGTTTAAAATCAGGAGTACTTTGACTTTGAAATTAAAGATAATTTTGAAGCTAAAATCATTTAAAATCAGGATAGAGGGTTTTGAATCTTTTAAAAGGAAAGTTTTGAAATCATTTTGAAAACAAGATAATTTTGTAAAATCATTTGAATTAAAATTAGTGGATACAAAACAACATTCCACTAGATTTTTCTTAGGTTCCATCCTACTTAGGGTTCCATCCCTTTAACAGGCTCGAAGTGGATTCCATTCCACGAATAAATTGGGTTTGAAGATGTCAGTTCTTTTCTATGGTTTTAACAAAATTTCTAATTAAAAATAAATTTCTTCAATTCTTGAACTCTTGATAATCTTGATACTCATGAGTCTTCAATCTTGATATCTTGAATCTCTATACTGTACAGTCTTCATTGTTGGTACCTGCATGGTTAAATCCTGCATATACATATTTATCTAAACTTATAATGTTAGTATTTATATTTTATAATCTATTCTAAGGTTGTTGTCATCAAAACCATCATCTCACGGACTAACAATCTCCCTCTTTTTGATGATGACAACCTTTGTTTATAAAATATTTATTTCTATCTTAATAACGTCCCCTAAAACTAATAGCTCCCCCTTAATCTATGCCTAATTATCCTATTTTATATTTCTCCCCCTTTGTCATCAACAAAAACAAACTCTTAACTTTATAACTCCAAACTATATAACTCTCCCTAATTCTAATATTCTATGTGATTATAATGATAGTGTTATCATAAATAATCAACACTTAGATCTAATAATAAATCTAATCCTAAACTACTAACTATCTTAAGTATATAATAACCGTATAGTTATATGTATTAATAAGGAGAACACATATAAGAACACAATTAATTTATTAATCATATAGTTGTATGTACATTTTTCGTTGTAAGAAGGAATAAACAACAATGGTAAAGGAAGAGAAGAAAATAATGTGTGTTTTTAAACATAGGAGATCTATGAATCGAACAGATTGGAACGTGGAAATAGAAATTTCCACGTTGTTCGACAAGATTCCCATTCTTGTCAAAACACACTTCTCCAACACACATGACTTGGTCATCATCCCCCATGTGCGCTTCTTCCATGGGTTCTTCTTCTTCTTCTTCGCTGGCCTCTTGATTGAGTGAAGAATCTCATCAATCAAGATAGGGTTGGCTTGATTATCCATTATAAATTTTGGCAAATTCCTAAGAATCTTGCCTTGCTTCTCTTGTTCCTTTGCCATACGGAGTTGAATCACTTGAATTTCAATCATCATCTGAAGTGCATCCTTCAGAGAGTCCTCTATTTTAGTCACACGAGCGAGAGTAGTACGTTGAATGGACCAGATGTAGGAGAGGGGAACGAAAAAGTGGATTTTATGTTTGATTTGGAAGAGGAGGCCATTGATTATTTGATTTCCGAGAGATAATAGAAAGGATGAATAAAATTTCGAAAATGTGAAGAATATATAACCAATTATTTTTAATTTTGGTGGGAAAAGAATTTAAAAAAGAAAAACGTTGCATGTCGAAATGGGTATATGGGGGATGTCGACATGGTCCTTTTTATTTTTACTATTTGATTTATTTTAATGTTAATTATTATTTATACTTGTTATTTATATTTTATATTTCAGTTATAGAACAAATACCTAATTCTCTTCTAAATTTAGTAAATATTGATTCATTTAAGGGTTTTGTTAAGATATCAGCAATTTGATTCTCAGAATTGATATAATCGAGAGTAACTACTTCCTTACTTATATTATCTCTGAGAAAATGATGTCTGATATCAATATGTTTAGTTCAAGCATGTTGAGTAGTATTTTTGGATAAATTTATCGCACTCGTATTGTCACAATAAATTGGTGATTTTGAAAATTTTAAACCAAAATCTTTTAAAGTTTGTTGCATATATATTACTTGAGAACAAGCCAAAGCAGTAGAAATATACGCTGCTTCAGTTGTTGATAAAGAAACCGCGTTTTGCTTTTTACTAAGCCAAGAAACCAGAGAATGCCCCAAAAAGTGACAAGTCCCACGTGTACTTTTTCGGTCTGATTTACAACCAGCATAGTCAGCATCACAGTATGATATTAAGTCAAAAGAATCATTTTTTAGGGTAAAATAAACCATAATCAGATGTGTGTTTAGCATATCTTATGATTCGTTTTATGGCTTTTAAGTGGGTCTCTTTAGGTTGGAATTGATATCTGGCACAGAGACAAACATTATGCATGATATCAGGTCTACCTGTAGTAATATAGAGTAGTGATCCAATCATTCGTCTGTATAATTTTTGATCTACATCTTTCGAGATATCTTCTTTACTAAGGTACTCATTGGTTGCCATGGGAGTGGGTTTTCCACTCGCAGTAGTCAAACCAAATTTACTAATTAGGTCTTTAGCATATTTTTGTTGACTAATAAAGATACCATAATCTAATTGTTTTATTTGTAATCCTAAAAAGAAATTTAATCCACCCATATGACTCATCTCAAACTCTTTTGTCATTATTTCAGAATATTCTTTGTTCATTTCAAAATTAGTTGATCCAAAAATGATATCATTTACGTAAACTTGTACTAGTTGAATATCATTTTTATTTCTTTTAATAAAAAGAGTATAAACTACTTTACCAATTTCAAATTTGATTGCAATAAATAAGATCTTAGTCTATCATACCAGGCTCTAGGAGCTTGTTTTAAACCATATAATGATTTATTAAGTTTGTAAACATGATTTGGTAATTTATCATTTTCAAAAAGTGGTGGTTGTTCAACATATACTTCTTCTTTTACAAATACATTTAAAAAGGCTCTTTTAACATCCATTTGAAATAATTTGAAATTATTATGATTTGCGAAAGCAAGTAAAATCCTAATGGCTTCCAATCTTGCTATGGGAGCAAAGGTTTCATTAAAATCTATTCCTTCTTCTTGACAATAACCTTGAGCGACTAATCGAGCTTTATTTCTAACTACCTCTCCTTGTTCATTCATTTTATTTTTATAAACCCATTTAGTTCCAATTATAGTTTTATTTTCAGATCTAGGAACAAGTTCCCAAACATCATTTCTAGTAAATTGATTTAATTCTTCTTGCATAGCCAAAATCCATGAATCATCAATTGATGCTTATTTTGGATTTTTGGGTTCAATAGTTGATATAAAAGCTACATTACTCATTTGACTTGGTTGATTTCTAGTTTTAGCAACAGAATCATATCTCCTAGTATATTTTCTATTGGATGATCTTTTAAAAGTTTAGTCCTTTTATTAGGTTGATTAATTTTATTATTAGTTTCAATTGATTCTTAACTTTGAGTGATTAAATCATCTTCATCATTTGTATCTTCAAAAATTTCAAAATTTTCATCAAATGAAACATGTATTGTTTCTTCAATGGTGTTAGTCTTTAATTTAACACTCTGTATGCTTTATTTCTATTAGAGTATCCGATAAAGATTCCTTTGTCGGATTAGGATCAAATTTATCTAAATTATCTTTTGTATTTAAAACAAAGCATTTACTTTCAAAAATTCTGAAATAAGATACCTTAGGTTTCTTTGAATAAAGAAGTTCATAAGATGTCTTATCAGTTAGAGGTCTAATTAAAATTCTATTTAAAATATAACACGCGGTAGCAACTGCTTCTGCCCAAAAATTCTTTGTTAATTACTATCTGAAAGCATAGTTCTCGCACATTCTTGAATCGTCCTATTTTTACGTTCTACTACTCCGTTTTGTTGTGGAGTTCTTGGAAATGAAAATTTTTGAGTTATTCCCTTTTTATTGCAGAATTCCTCAAACTTTTCATTTTCAAATCCACCACCGTGATCACTTCGAATAGTTATAATTTTTAGAGAAAATTGATTTTGAATTCTTTTTGAAAAGGTTTTAAAACATTCAAAAGTATCAATTTTATGTTTCAAAAATATTGTCCATGTAAATCTAGAATAATCATCTACAATTAAAAAAACATATTTACTATAATTTATTTTCAAAATTTGAGATGGACAAATAAATCAAGATGAAGTAATTCAAGAGGTTTTGAAGTTGAAATCATATCTTTTAATTTAAAGGAACTTTTTCTAAGTTTTCCTAATTGACGTACTTTACACAAACTGTCTACTTTAAAATTAATTTTAGGGAGACCTCTTACTAGATCATGTTTTGACAGTCTAGATAATAGTTTGGAATTCAAATGCCCAAATCTCTTATGCCAAATCCAAGGGTCACTTGTATTTGCCAACAGACACAGGTTATCATTTGAAACTTTCATACTAAGAATATAAATATTCTATTTCATGACTCCCTCAAATATTATGGTTGCATTATTATCTTCGACGTGACATTTATCTTTTTCAAATTTAATTTTATATCCTTTATCATAGAGTTGACTTATACTTAGTAGATTATGTTTTAGATTCTTAACTAGCAAAACATTAGTAATAATAGGAGTTCTAGAGTTACCGATTTTGCCGATGCCAATCACATATCCTTTTGAATTGTCTCCAAAGTTAACGAGTCCTCCGTCTTTGTATATAATATCATTCAGTATATCTGGATTGCCAGTCATGTGTCTAGAACACCCACTATCAAGTATCCATTTGTTCTTTTCGATCTGCACAATATGTCCATTGTGGATTGATTCCTCAACAGCCATAAAGCATGATTCCTGCACATCAAACAATTTTGATAGAAAACTTGAATTTGAATATTGATTATATGCAGACTCATGAAACAATGATGACTTGAATAATTCTAAACTAGCATTAACAAATATAGCCATTTTAAAAACTTCTTCAAAAATCAGATTATGAAACTTTGAAAACCTCGCTCTGATACCAATTGAAAGAAATGCGGATTACGGATCTTAAGGCTAGGATTAACACTAGAGGGGGGTGAATAGTGTTTATAAAGAATTACTAAATCTTTTTGAGTTTATGTTAATTTAGACACAGATGTATGCAATTTACGGATATAGGGATAATCATAGAAACAAACACAGATGTAGAAATAAAATAAAAGCAGTAAAGGAAAGAGAACACCGGATTTTATACTGGTTCGGGGTTACCCTATATCCAGTCCCGCAACACAAGTATGGATTTCCTTTCAAAAGAAATTGTACAATTACACCCTCGATTACAAGGCTACGAGGTACACCCTTCAGAATTTCAATCCTCTGGATAGAGATACTTGATTTCCGGGCCACAAGTTTACCCAATTGATTTACTAAGGCTACAATCACACCTTTTCTCGCTTGATTGATTTTCAAGGCCATAAACACACCTTTTCTCGCTTAATAGATTACAAAAAAGTCTATAACTCTGAATAGCACTGAGAACCTTGTTTAGATAGTGATAGAGAATCAAACTAGAAGTAATCGAGTATGATTCAATATTGATTTCGGCAGAGTAGTGGTAAGAGTATGTATTAAGAAATGTGAAAGAAGAAGAGGAGTGAAAAACCAGAAAATCTGATATAAAATTCGTTGAAATTAACCCCTGTTTATATAAGAAAAACAGCCATGTCCATTCGTGAAGAGTTATGGCGAATAGACACTTCTTTTGAAATTTAAATTTTGAACTCAACTGATGCCATGTCGACATGGTCACCATAGGCATGTCGACATTCCAAAGCAATTTTTGATGATTTAATTTTCTTTGAAAATAACATTTATCTTATATTAAAACTATTTAAAACTTTATAAATATACTTGACTATAGTCATAATTCATAAGTAAATATAGAGAATGATATATATAGAATTTTAACTATAATTTTATATTTAAATCTTAAGTATAAATATTTAAAAGTTAAATACATTATATTAAAAGATAGTTTAAAATCAGGAGTAATTTGACTTTGAAATTAAAGATAATTTTGAGGCTAAAATTATTTAAAATCAGGATAGAGGGTTTTGAATCTTTTAAAAGGAAAGTTTTGAAATCATTTTGAAAATAAGATAATTTTGAAATCATTTGAATTATAATTAGTGGATACAAAACAATGTTCCACTAGATTTTTCGTAGGTTCCATCCTACTTAGGGTTCCACCCCTTTAACAAGATCGAAGTCGATTCCATTTGTAATGACCCTGACTCGACCTTCGAAAATCGGCACCAAATACAACACTCATATTCAAATGCCGCAGATCCAAACGTCGGTTCTGGTTCGTCGGAGCTTATAACACACTAAGTATAACAACATAGCGGAGGAAAAATGAACGAATAATATCATATACAACTCCAATGATACAATATCCAAATATACAACAATGATATGAATATGATACAAGAATATCAGAGACAAAAAAACAACAGCGGAAAACGAATAGAAAAAGAGATAAATCCAATATGAAACTACAACTCTCATCCAATGCTCCAAAGCCACTAGCTCAAACCATCATCATGTTGCACAAAGATAAGCAAGTGTAGTCCGTGAATCCAAATACTCCAATATCCAAGATTTCCAAAGAATACTAAAGAGAAAGCTAAAAGCTACTAAATTGATATCTATATCTACTATCTAAAAAATCCAACTCTACACTGCTCATGTGGAAAATAGTGGGCACCTATAGTTTAGAAAGGGAACAATAAACTCCGGGTCAATCATGGGACTGGTACGAGCAAACAAAAACATTTTATCTTTAAAAACAAACAAAAGAATCTAAATTTTAAATCCGTAATGCTTTTTGAAAAATGGAACTACCATAAGGCCTCCCGGCACACACACCATGCAATCGCACACTTGGGGGAGATTTCTCCTTATGACAGTCAAAAATGCTTGATACGCTAAAATCATTTGATGTTATTATTGGTGCATAGTGGAAAACATTTCGAAAGAATAATAATAATCTTAGCCAGCATACGTACCATTATAGTATGCCTACTATAGCTACCATGTTAGATGGAAGGTTCTACAACTAAAACCGTACAAAGCGCTTATTGGTGATAGGATTTCCAACAAATGGTCAGGCCAAGGAACTTCCCATTGCCATATGGGTACGCCTCCGGATGGACTCCCCGAGAACCTAATCGGATCTCTGCCAACACAAGGACGGGTTACCTCTGGAAAGATAGGTTACCACTGACACGAGTATGTCATCCCCCAGTTGTAAACAACCTTTATCCAAGGACCCTCAATACCAACAATCACAAAGTAATATCTATTCGCGATATCCACATAAGTTAAGTATCTGGGCTCCATACCATGGTACCACTTCTATCCAGAAGGAAATGCGTATACCCTAAGGGGCACTACTCCCTATAACCTTGTTGCATTCTTCCTGTTTTGACCATTCCCGAATGTGAGGCTCGACGAAGTCTCGTCCACAAAGCTACACCTTTCACAAAAGCCATTCTTTGATCAACAAATGATCAGCAACACTTCATATGCCACATTACCAAATTGAAAATGAATCACTAGTAACCATCAACTACATAACCTCTGAGCTCGTACGTCTCAGAGAAGGGTGTTAAGCTAAGAGAATAAATCTCCACTACCAAACAGAAATGTATTTGATAGAAACTGGTTTTACATCTCAAAGTGTAATGTCATACACACATCCATACAAGTCCGTTCAGGGATCGAACGGAACCGAAGGCACTTCCGAAGAAGCCCTTGCAATCCGGATAATTTCTAATCATGTCCGGATTCCCCATCACAAAGGGTGATCAAATCTCTATACCGGGGACCAGTCGGTGCAGAGACATTCGACATGTCATCCTTTCATTTTCGAAAGTATCCGGTCTTCAACGCCGGCCTTCAAATGCTATCCATATCGTCGTATCATTATTCGGATGGGTTATATGACACAGGGTCCTCTCTCAGCTAAACCGAATAATGAGCGCAATATTTAAAAACATATGGATAATGGGATTTTCCGTTAAGTCACAACTTAAAGTCCAAACTTTTCATTTAAATGGTTTAAACAAATTACCATTTCCAATCTTTTAAAAAAAAAAGATTCATTTCAAAAATCATCAAAGGCTTAAACAATTTCCACACTTAAATCATTTAAACAAAAGATTCACTTTAAAACCCCTTTTCAATTTAAAACAAGGATCACCAATCTTTAACAAAGATTCATTTATAGCCTTACAAAACAATTCCATTTCAAGTTAGATTAAATCATCCGGTATTTAAATTAAAGACTCATTTTATAGCTTTCAAAACCATTTCCAAAAATTCATTCGTAACTTTCAAAACAATTCCCGTTTTCAAATCTTTTTATATATAAAAGATACACTATTTAAAAATCCTCTTCAATTTCAAAATAGGGTTCAACTATCTTTCACAAAGATTCAATTATAGCTTTCAAAACCATTCAATTTCAAATTTGAAATCTTTTCATCATAATTTGGAAAATTCTTTCCTTATATAAAAGCTATTATTATTTGAAACCACTTGCTTCCGTTTCAGAAAACCCAATTATAATTTGCACGAGTTAAGGCCTTTTAAATATAAACTTGGGTTAAATTCAAATTCTCAAAACCATACTTTTAAAATGGTTTAAAACCCATATAAATACGTTTATAACTTGAATAACATTTTTAAAGCAAAATTTTCAAACATAGAATTCAATTTTAAATCTTGAATTCAAATTATATTATTTGAATCTCAAGACTTAAATCAAGTTATTTAAAAATAACTTTTAATTTTGAAAGCACCCAATTCATTTCGAAAACCATTTGGATTCAAAATTCAAATTTAAAATTATTTCAAAAATCTGTGACTTAACCCATTTCCACGTGCAATCCATATTTGTGTGTGTATAAGTGTGGTCCAGGGGTTTAACACAATAGGGCACAACATCATCATCACAGATTCAATCATATCGATAAGTGGTATAACTCATAACACTTATCTTTATTCATACATTCATAGACAAAATAAATGATCAATCGCAAAGATTCATCATTATGATTCGATGTGGGTTTCGGATAACCAACTGGAATCCGACTCCCTGTCGAATCGAAATTCAAATGTCATTTTATAGGTCAAGGGGTTTTGCATTTTTACACAATAGTATATTCATCACAAATATAATAGCTCAGCACAAAGCATCACATAGCATCACATCACGTATCAAATATATCAATACATCACACAGCATTCAATAACAATCAACATCTTTGATTAAGGTGAATAAAGCATGTGGTTTTTAAATTTATTATTCACATAATTACTTTCATTAGTAATCTTTAATCAATGATTAATTATCATTAGCTAAATTGATTAAATCTTAATCACCTTCATTAATTAATCATTTCTTTAATTAATTATCTTAATTAATTAACCCTTAATTGTAATTAATTAAACATTAATTTCTTATTCCTTAATTAATTACTTTATTAATAAACCTTTGATTATTTATTAATTATCCTTAATTGATTATCATTCTTTATTTATTTATTTAACTTTAAATTAATTAATTACCCCTAAATTAATTATCTTAATTAATCACCATTCGATTAATTATCATTTAATTATTTATCCTTTAATGATTTCACTAAGGAATTGGCTTTTATTTAATTATAGAAGGTAATTATCTTCCATTTAATTACACAAGGTAATTACTTTTAATTTACTTTCATAAATAAATTTATCCTTTATTAATTAAAGACAAATTATTTATCTAAATTAATTACTTTAGTTATTATGTAAACCTTTATTACTAACCCTTGTAGTTATTCTCATTAACCAAATCAGCTTAATCCTTCCAAAAAACATCACTTCTTAATTAAATCCTTAATTACCATATTAAGTTTTTTATTTTAAAGTAAATTTATTTCAAAACCATTAGTTAATCCCAAGATTAAATAAGAATTTATTATTTTAAAAAGAAGAAATTTTTTTAATAAAATTATTACGTAAAAATTGATTTATTTTAAAAGTTTAAAACTGTTTTTTTAGTGAAACCAACAGACTCGAGCTGTTTTTCGATTTCCCCGAGTATGACTTCGAGACCTTTGCAACGTTTACCGCTTCGAGTCAAACACAGTACTGCACGCACACGAACCCGAGTCTCTCATCTTCTTCTTCTCTTTCTTTTCCTTCCAAACTCCAAAATACTAATACCATGCACGTGCAAGGTGCACACCATTCCGTCCATCACTGATCAACCCTGCCACCTTCAACATATCAACGACGACCACCTCACTTCAACCAACCATCCATATCGACGAACTTAACCAAGAATTGAAATCAAACTATTTTGTTCAACCTGGAACCCAACCTAGAAACACCACATCACCTAAATTGATCTCGCACCGTCGCCGTAGATCATCTGAAGCCTCGCCGCCTCGCCAGGAGTTGCACCACCCTCGACACCCTATTTCCCCCAGTCGCGATTCCCTCCGATCATCCCACGTTGCCACACGAGCACAATGAACAGCTCGACCCAATTTGGGTTCTTAAACCCTAAATTACCACTGCA
This sequence comes from Allium cepa, assembly GCA_030765085.1. Classification (NCBI taxonomy): domain Eukaryota; kingdom Viridiplantae; phylum Streptophyta; class Magnoliopsida; order Asparagales; family Amaryllidaceae; genus Allium; species Allium cepa. The sequence continues at coordinate 379,726,987 of CM060931.1, forward strand.
CCATCGTCGTCGCCATTTATAAATTCATTTTATGTTTTTCTGTCACTCCTTGATGCTCGGACCAACTTCTGACCCAAGCACGAAGAACCCCAATTCGTTGATCATCGGAAATTTATAAAAATAAGTTTTTATTTCATCTCGTAAATCCAACTTGCTCACTCTCTTAAAATCTTAGTATCTATACCAAAAATCATGATTTACCAACATGAATTCAAATATGAATTCAAAATTTAAAAATGTAACAATCAAAATTTTGACTTGATTTGATATTCTCAGACATTTCTTATATTCTGTAATTCTATAAGTTGACAATATCAATAATATTTTTTATATATTTAGATTATGATCCTTCAAACAACTTTTATTTGAATCTCAATGCCTAAAGGGGAGTTAGAAGATTAGGTTCAGAGCTTTGGGCAGGTTTTGAAAACCTGTAGGAAAACAGATGCAATTTGCTTGATTCTTTAACATGCACAGTAATGTATATACATATGTGCAAAAAGATTCTCATTCAAGTAAACCCATCCTAGTATTACTTCACTTATTCATCAAAAGATAACCATATTAAGGTTTAAATAAAAAGTTTTGCTCACAGATTAACAGGCAGTGGATTCAAAGAATTTGGGTTTAAAAAAGAATAAAGATAAAGTTGCTCACAGTTTTTCTTGTTCCAGGCCCATATTCTAGATATTAGTTTATAAAGTTGTTTTTTAAAAAAATCATTTTGAGTGAATTTGTACACTTTTTATTTTAATACTTCATCCTAACAAAAACTAGAAGTAGGAAATTTTAGGTTTGACAGGTTTGTTTGAAAACCTGGAACCAGAAAATAGGGTGAAAGTTTCCTGTATATCAACATGCACAGGGATATCAACACATAAACATACATTTTATATATATGCAACAAATTTAACTTCAAGCGTGATTTCAACCCAAATATGAATTTCATAGTTTAAAATTTTACTCACAGGCATCTCAAACTAAAGAAGGTGAAGTCCACCCTATAAATGAAGACAGAGGCCAGAAATTTGTAAAAGAGAAGCAAGCCTAGAAGTTGATAAATTTTGAAACTGCTTTGAATTCTTGAATATGATCTTTGCATTGTTTGAGTTAAGCTTTTCCTTTTGCTTGCTGATGATCAGGTTGTAGTTTTTATTCTACATGCTTGAACTTACTTTTGTTTCCAGGCTTTAAGATTTCTTTTCTGGTTTGTATTGTTTAATTTTCCAAACATGATCTCTGTTTTGTTTTTCTGAAACTTTGTACTTGATTTTTTTTCTTGCTGCTTGATCATACTTTGTCCAGGTTGTTTTGATTTCCTGGTCTTGCTTATTCATTTGACTATCTGGATTCAGTTTTCCAGGTTTTGTGAAAAAAAAAATGAGAAGGAATGAAACTTGGTTTCTCATTTTGATATTTACTTACATAATTCAATTAAAGAACACACTTGCCACTTGTAATGCTAGGTTATATTTATCTTACATTTGTTTGTAAATAGGAACACTTGTAAAAAAAAATTCAAATTTATGTTTAAGCCCCTAATGTAAATTATTTTGTTAATGTTTGTTTATAAACCTTCTTTTTTTTACCTTAAAAAACATGTTTTCATGTTTTCTTATTTATTTCCAAAAGATAATTTCAATTACTTATACTTATATATCTTTCAAATCAAAATGCACATTTACAAATTTTAAGAAACAAGATTCTATTAGTTTCAAATATATAGAAATTTTAAATTTTTGTTTAGACCTTCTTTTTAATTTATTTACAAATTGTGTTTTAAACCTTGTCTTGATTTAATTTATAATTTTTATTTTAAACTTTTTTTCAATCAATTAACACTTGTTATATTAAGCCTTAATGTTTTTACACTTGCCCTTTAAGTATCAAATATTTAATTTTTTATGTAAATAAAAAGCTTTTATTTAATGTACTATTTCTTATCTAAATAATAAAACTAATTTTATATAAATAAAAGCTCATCCAAATATTTTTAAAATGTCTATCTTTTGAAATTTAAAATTAAATTCAAATTCAAATTAAATTTGAAGGTCTAATTTAAAGTCAACTTAAATACACATATATAATCAATAAATATACATATATAATAAATAAACAAATATCTTGTTAAAACTAGCTACACTTGTTAACATATAAACATTTTATATGTTTTCATATTAATTTACCAAATTAATTCTTAATTTAATATAGGAATCAAATTAGTTACAAATTTAAATTTGTTTAAAAACAGGAATGTTACAGATTCCCCCTCTTAAGAAAATTTCGTCCTCGAAATTTGTAAGAGAGACAACAAAGGATGGATATACAAAGATAGAGAGATAGTTTCCAAATCAAACTGGGTATCTATTCTGCATTTGGCTTACCAAATCAGAATATCACTAATAATTATGAGAACGAATTCATTCAATACAAGACACTTTGGTCACCAGAACTACGAGTATACAAAGGTATTGGTTAGTTCGAAGGGGTAACTAACCATTCGTAAAATATTTCTAGACCCAATAGAATAAACAGATATATGGATACAATCCAAATCTTTTAGTTTAAACAACCAAAATATACCTATCAACCATAGCAACCAAAGCAAACAATTCATCCAAACAAACAATTCTGACCCATCTGGAGTTTGTGTCCCATGCAAATATATCAATGCTTCTTCTTGGAACTGCCAGGAACCATCAAAGAATTGAAAAGACGAATCAAAGGAGATTGATGGAGAAAGTTATTTCCGCAATTGCAGGGTACTGACCATTTGTAGTGGTACTCCCCTATCCCCTATCTCGTCCTCTTCTCGCACTCATACTCACTATCAGTGGATAGTATCAGAATTTACTGAGGCATTCAGACGGATATCTTAGGGATATACTCATTCTAGGGTATGCGTCACCCTAACTCTAATGAGTTACTTAATGTGTTATACTCCTGAGCTAAAGTTTCAACCTTCAGCTCTGATACCATTGTAACGACCCTGACTCGACCTTCGAAAATCGGCACCGAATACGACACTCATATTCAAATGCCGCAAATCCAAACGTCGAATCTGGTTCGTCGGAGCTTATAACACACTAAGTATAACAACACAGCTGAAGAAAAATGAATTAATAATATCATATACAACTCCAATGATACAATATACAAATATATAACAATGATATGAATATGATACAAGAATATCGAAGACAAAAAAACAACAGCGAAAACGAATAGCAAAAGATATAACTCCAATATGAAACTGCAACTCCTATCCAATGCTCCAAAGCCACTAGCTCAAACCATCATCATATTGCACAAAGATAAGCAAGTGTAGGCCGTGAATCCAAATACTCCATTATCCAAGATCTCCAAAGAATACCAATGAGAAACTTAAAAGCTACTAAATCGATATCTATATCTACTGTCTGAAAAACCCAACTCTAGACTGCACGTGTGGAAAATAGTGGGCACCCAGAGTTTAGGAAGGGAACAATAAACTCCAGGTCAGTCATGCGACTGGTATGAGCAAACAAAAACTTTTTATCTTTAAAAACAAACAAAAGAATTTAAATTTGAAATCCGCAATGCTTTTTGAAAATGAAACTACCATAAGGCCTCCCGGCACACACACCATGCAATCGCACACTTGGGGGAGATATCTCCTTACGATAGTCAAAAATGCTTGATACGCGAAAACCATTTGATATTATTATTAGTGCATAGTGGAAAACATTTCGAAAGTATAATATTAATCTTAGCTAGCATACGTACCATTATAGTATGCCTGCTATAGCTACCATGTTAGATGGTAGGTTCTACGACTAAAACCATACAAAGCGCATGTCGATGATTGGATTTCCAACAAATGGTCAGGCTAAGGAACTTCCCATTGCCACATGGGTACGCCTCTGGATGGACGACCCGAGAACCTAACCGAATCTCTGCCAACACAAGGCCGGGTTACCTCTGTAAAAATAGGTAACTACTGACACGAGTACGCCATCCCCCAGTTGTAAACAACCTTTATCCGAGGATCCTCAATACCAACAATCACAAAGTAATATGTATTTGTGATATCCACATAAGTTAAGTATCTGGGCTCCATACCATGATACCACTTCTATCCAGAAGGAAATGCACATACCCTAAGGGGCGCTACTTCCTATAAACTTGCTGCATTCTTCCTGTTTTGACCATTCCGGGATGTGAGGCTCGACGTAGTCTCGTCCACAAAGCTACGCATTTCACAAAAGCCATGCTTTGATCAACAAATGATCAGCAGCACTTTGTATGCCATATGACCAAATTGGGAACGTATCACCGGTAACCATTAACTACATAACCTCTGAGCTCGTACGTCTCAGAGAAGGGTGTTAAGCTAAGAGAATAAATCTCCGCCACCAAACAGAAATGTATTTGATAGAAATTGGTTTTACATCTCAAAGTGTAACGTCAGACACACATCCATACAAGTCCTTTCTGGGATCGAACAGAACTAAAGGCACTTCCGAAGAAGCCCTTGCAATCCGGATAATTTCTAATCACGTCCGGATTCCCCATCACAAAGGGTGATCAAATCTCTATACCGGGGACCAGTTGGTGCAGAGACATTCGACAGGCCATCCTTTCATTTTCGAAAGTATCCAGTCTTCACCAGCGGTCTTCAAATGCTATCTATATCGTCATATCATTATTCGAAATAGGTTATATGACACAGGGTCCTCACCCGGCTAAACCGTATAATGAGCGCAATATTTGAAAACATATGGATAATGCGATTTTCAGTTAAGTCACAACTTAAAATCCAAACTTTTCTTTTAAATGGTTTAAACAAATTACCATTTCCAATCTTTTAAGCAAAAAGATTCATTTCAAAAGTCTTAAAAAGGCTTAAACAATTTCCACACTTAAATCTTTTAAACAAAAGATTCACTTTAAAACCCCATTTCAGTTTAAAACAAGGATCACCAATCTTTAACAAAGATTTATTAGCCTATCAGAACAATTCCATTTCAAGTTAGATTAACTCATCCGGTATTTAAATTAAAGATTCATTTTATAACTTTCAAAACCATTTCGAAAAATTCATTCATAACTTTCAAAACAATTCCCGTTTTCAAATTTTTTTTATATATAAAAGATACACTATTTAAAAATCCTCTTCAATTTCAAAATAGGGTTCGACTATCTTTCACAAAGATTCAATTATAGCTTTCAAAACCATTCAATTTCAAATTTGAAATCTTTTCATCATAATTTGGAAAATTCTTTCCTTATATAAAAGCTATTATTATTTGAAACCACTTGCTTACGTTTCGAAAAACCCAATTATAATTTGCACGATTTAAGGCCTTTTGAATATAAAGTTGGGTTAAATTCAAATTCTCAAAATCATACTTTTAAAATGGTTTAAAACCCATATAAACACGTTTATAACTTGAATAACATTTTTAAACCAAAATTTTGTAACATAGAATTCAATTTTAAATCTTGAATTCAAATTAAATTGTTTGAATCTCAAGACTTAATTAATTTATTCCAAAATAACTTTTATTTTTGAAAACACCCAATTCATTTCAAAAACCATTTGGATTCAAAATTCAAATTTAAAACTATTTCAAAAATCCGTGACTTAACCCATTTCCACGTGCAATCCATATTTGTGTGTGTATAAGAGTGGTCCAGGGGTTTGACACAATAGTGCACAACATCATCATCACAGATTCAATCATATCGATAAGCGGTATAACCCATAATGCTTATCTTTATTCACAGATTCATAGATAAATAAATGATCGATCATAAAGATTCATCATTATGATTCGATGTGGGTTTCGGATAACCAACTGGAATCCGACTCCTTGTCGCATTGAAATTTAAATGTCCTTTTATGGGTCAAGGGGTTTTGCCTTTTTACACAACAATATATTCATCACAAATATAATAGCTCAACACAAAGCATCAAATAGCATCACATCACATATCAAATATGTTAATCCATCACACAGCATTCAATAACAATCAACATCTTTGATTAAGGTGAATAAAGCGTGTGGTTTTTAAATTTATTACTCACATAATTACTTTCATTAGTAATCTTTAATCAATGATTAATTATCATTAACTAAAATTAATTAAATCTTAATCACCATCATTAATTAATCATTTCTTTAATTATTATCTTAATTAATTAATCCTTAATTGTAATTAATTAAACCTAAATTAATTACTTTAATTAATAAACCTTTAATTATTTATTAATTAAATCTTAATTATAATTAATAAACCTTAATTGATTATCATTCTTTATTTATTTATTTATTTAACTTTAAATTAATTAACTACCCCTACATTAATTATCTTAATTAATCACCATTCGATTAATTAGCTTTTAATTATTTATCCTTTAATGATTTCACTAAGGAATTGGCTTTTATTTAATTACACAAGGTAATTGCTTTTAATTTACCTTCATAAATAAATTTATCCTTTATTAAATAAAGACAAATTATTTATCTAAATTAATTACTTTAGTTATTATGTAAACCTTTATTACTAACCCTTGTAGTTATTCTCATTAACCAAATCAGCTTAATCCTTTCAAAAAACATCACTTCTTAATTAAATCCTTAATTACCATATTAAGTTTATTATTTTAAAGTAAATTTATTTCAAAACCATTAGTTAATCCCAAGATTAAAAAAGAATTTTTTATTTTAAAAGGAAGAAGTTTTTTTTAAGAAAATTATTAAGTAAAAATTGATTTATTTTAAAAGTTTAAAACTGTTTTTATAGTAAAACCAACAGACCCGAGCTATTTTTCGATTTCCTTGAGTGTGACTTCGAGACCTTTGCAACGTTCACCGTTTCGAGTCAAACACAGTACTGCACGCACACGAACCCGGGTCCCTCATCTTCTTCTTCTCTTTCTTTTCCTTCCAAACTCCAAATACGAATACCGGGCACGTGCAAGGTGCACACCATTCCGTCCATCACAGATCAACCCTGCCACCGTCAACATATCAACGACGGCCACCTCACTTCAGCCCACCATCCATATCGACGAACTTAACCAAGTATTGAAATCGAACTATTTTGTTCAACCTGGAACCCAACCTAGAAACACCCCATCACCTAAATTGATCTCGCACCGTCGCCGTAGATCATCTAAAGCCTCACCGCCTCGCCAGGAGCTGCACCACCCTCGACACCCTCTTTCCCCCCAATCGCGATTCCCTACGATCATCCCACGTTGCCACACGAGCACAATGAACAGCTCGACCCAATTTCGGTTCTTAAACCCTAAATTACCACCGCACGGTCGCCATCGCCATTTATAAATTCAGTTTATATTTTTCTGTCGCTCCTTGATGCTCGAACCAACTTCTGACCCAATCACGAAGAACCTCAATTCGTCGATCATCGGAAATTTATAAAAATATGTTTTCGGTTCATCTCGTAAATCCAACTTACTCACTCACTTAAAAATCTTAGTATCTATACCAAAAATCATGATTTACCAACACGGCAAATATGAATTCAAAACTTAAAAACATAACAATTAAAATTTTGACTTGATTTGATTTTCTCAGACATTTCTTATATTCTGTAATTCTATATGTTGACAATATCATAATTTTTATTTTTTTATATTTACATTATGATCCTTCAAACAACTTTTATTTGAATCTCAATGCCTAAAGGGGAGTTAGAAGATTAGGTTCGGAGTTTTGAGCAGGTTTTGAGAACCTATCGGAAAAGCAGAGGCAATTTGCTTGATTCTTTTACATGCACAGTAATGTATATACATACGTGCAAACAGATTCTCATTCATGTAAACCCATCCTAGTATTACTTCACTCATTCATCAAAAGATAACCACATCAAGGTTTAAATAAAAAGTTTTGCTCACAGATTAACAGGCAGGGATTCAAAGAATTTGGGTTTAAAAAAGAATAAAGATAAAGTTGCTCACAGTACTTTTTCTTGTTCCACACACATATTCTTGATATTAGTTTATAAAGTTGTTTTTTTTTTAATTCAGTTTGAGTGAATTTGTACACTTTTTATTTTAATACTTCATCCTAACAAACACTAGAAGTAGGAAAATTTAGGTTTGACAGGTTGTTTGAAAACCTGGAATCAGAAAACAGGGTGAAAGTTTCTTGTATATCAACATGCACAGGGATGTCAACACATAAACATACATTTTATATATATGCAACAAATTTAACTTTCAAGCACGATTTCAACCCAAATATGAATTTCATAGTTTAAAAATTTACTCACAGGCATCTCAAACAAACGAAGGTGAAGTTTGCTCACCCAATAAATGAAGATAGAGGCCAGAAATTTGTAACGGAGAAGCAAGCCTAGAAGTTGATAAATTTTGAAACTGCTTTGAATTCTTGAATATGATCTTTGAATTGTTTGAATCAAGCTTTTCCTTTTGCTTACTGATGATCAGGTTGCATATTTTATTCTACATGCTTGAACTTACTTTGTTTCCAGGCTTTAAAATTTCTTTTCTACTTTGTATTGTTTCATTTTCCAAACATGATCTCTGTATTGTTTTTCTGAAACTTTGTACTTGATTTTTTTTTTTTGCTGCTTGATCATACTTTGTCCAGGTTGTTTTGATTTCCTAGTTTTGCTTATTCATTTGTTTTTCTGGATTTAGTTTTCCAGGTTTTTGTGAAAAATAATTAAGAAGGAATGAAACTTGGTTTCTCATTTTGATATTTACTTACATAATTCAATTAAAGAACACACTTGCCACTTGTAATGCTAGGTTATATTTATCTTACATTTGTTTGTAAATAGGAACACTTGTAAAAAAAAATCAAATTTATGTTTTAAGCCCCTAATGTAAATTATTTTGTTAATGTTTGTTTTTAAACCTTCTTTTTTTTTACTTACAAATCATGTTTTCATGTTTTCTTATTTATTTCCAAAAGATAATTTCAATTACTTATACTTATATATCTTTCAAGTCAAAATGCACATTTACAAAATTTAAGAAATAAGATTTTATTAGTTTCAAATATATAGAAATTTTAAATTTTTGTTTAGACCTTCTTTTAGTTTTATTTACAAATTGTGTTTTAAACCTTGTCTTGATTTAATTTATAGTTTTTATTTTAAACTTTTTTCAATGAATTATCACTTGTTATATTAAGCCTTAATGTTTTTACACTTGTCCTTTAAGTATCAAATATTTAATTTTTTATGTAAATAAAAAGCTTTTATTTAATGTAATATTTCTTATCTAAATAATAAAACTAATTATATATAAATAAAAACTCATCCAAATATTTTTAAAATGTCTATCTTTTGAAATTTAAAATTAAGTTCAAATTCAAATTAAATTTGAAGGTCCAATTTAAAGTCAACTTAAATACACATATATAATCAATAAATATGCATATATAATAAATAAACAAATATCGTGTTAAAACTAGCTACACTTGTTAACATATAAACATTTTATATATTTTCATATTAATTTACCAAATTAATTCTTAATTTAATCTAGGAATCAAATTAATTACAAATTTAAATTTGTTTAAAAACAGGAATGTTACACCATTCCACGAATAAATTGGATTTTAAGATACCAGTGCTTTTCTATGAGTTTTAACAAAATTTCTAATTAAAGAATAAATTACTTCATTTCTTGAACTCTTGATAATCTTGATACTCATGAGTCTTCAATCTTGATATCTTGAATCTCTATACTATACAGTCTTCATTCTTGGTACCTACATGGTTAAATCCTGCATATACATATTTATCTAAACTTATAATGTTAGTATTTATATTTTATAATCTATTCTAAGGTTGTTGTCATCAAAACCATCATCTCACGGACTAACACTTACCTCCAGGGTCTAAACCAATTGGTTGTAAGTGGGTGTTTCGAAAGAAACATAATATTGATGGATCTATTTAAACCTTTAAAGCTAGACTAGTAGCCATTGGTTTCAAACAAAAAGAAGGCATAGATTATTTCAATACATATGCTCCGGTTGCTAGACTAACACCAATAAGAATTCTTTTTTCCCTTGCATCTATTCATGGGTTACATGTGCATCAAATGGATGTTAGGAGAGCCTTTTTTAATGGTAACTTAGACGAAGAAGTATACGTGGAACAACCCGAAGGTTTTGTTATGACCGTAAATGAAAATAAAGTCTGTAAACTGGTAAAGTCTTTATATGGGCTAAAATAAGCACCAAAACAATGGCATGAGAAATTTGATTCCGTAATTTTGACAAATGGCTTCAAGCATAATAATGCTGACAAGTGCATTTATTCAAAATTCATAGAACGTTATGGTGTGATAATATGTCTATATGTGGATGACATGCTTATATTTGGAACTATTATGGAAGGTATAAATGAGACAAAGAAATATTTAATTTCATGTTTCAAAATGAAAGATTTGAACGAAGTTGATACTATTTTAGACATCAAAGTAAAGAAACATGGTGGGATATGCTTTGTGTCAGTCCCATTACATTGAAAAGTTAATTTTCAAGTACAAACATTTAAAGTTTAAAGAAGCAAGTAGCCCCTATGATTCCTCTTTCAAAATATTTGGAAATTCTGGAAGAGCAATTGCTCAACTAGAATATGCAAGTATTATTCGAAGTCTCATGTATGCCATGCATTACACCCGTGATATTTCTTATGTCGTAAGTAAATTATCAAGGTTCACAAATAATCCTGGTATTATGCACTGGAAAGCAATAGGACGAGTCTTAGGTTACCTTAAGAGAACAGTTAAATTTGGACTACGTTATGGAAATTTTCCGACAGTTTTAGAAGGATATTCAGATGCAAGTGGTGCGACCCCTAAAAATGATAATAGAGGAACCATTGGATGGATTTTTACCCTTGCAGAAGGTGCTATATCATGGTCCTCCAAGAAACAAACTGTCGTCACACATTCTACAATGGAAGCGGAATTTATTGCTTTGGACGCATTGGCTTCCGAAGCAGAATGGCTAAGGAATTTGTTAAAAGAAATAGAGTTGTGGCCACAACCATCATCAGCCATCTCTGTATATTGTGACAGTGAAACTACAATGTCTAGAGCTTATAACAAAATTTATAACGAAAAGTCTAGACATATAAGCTTGAGACATGCATATGTCAGGGAATTAGTTATGAATGGTGTTATAACCATTGTATATGTTAGGTCCAAGAAAAATTTGGCAGACCCATTAAATAAAGGATTACCTAGAGAAATAACTAAATCAACTAGTTGTGAAATGGGTCTAAAACCTTTCTGATTACCGGTAATAGTAACCCAACCTTGCACTGCTTAGCCTAAGGTTTAAAGGGTAATAACAAATTACAATTAAGTAATTGATAAACATTGGTTATTAAATGTTTGTATGTTACGATGAGAGATATCTATTTGTCCATAGTAACTTGGACGGATTAGAATAGATATCTATATGAACATAAGAAACAAAGTTTGGATAAGGTTAGAAGTTAACCTTATAAATGTTCACGAATACCAGGGGATTGTTAATAACCCATTAGGGTCATAAGGTCTTACTTGAATAAAGCAGATATTTATGTGTTTAAATATCTCGCCTCAAACGCATAGGATTTTAGTTTAAGCTACCGGCAACCAAATATTCCTTTAAGGTTTAGATATTTAAACTAATATGAAAGCTTAAATCGAAAGCTACTTTCGCAAACACATAAGTATATATTATGATATTACAATCTAGTGGGGGATTGTTGGAGATTGTAATATACCACATCTTAGAATATAGCGAGTCATCTCAATATATAAAGAAAGTAGGGCGTTACAATTAAAAGAACATGAAGAGAAGAGATTGTTGCAAATCACTATATATTAAATGTCAAAGATTAGGCACTTAGGGCACATGGGCGCACGCACGGACAATTGATTTGGCTGTTTTAATTTTTGAACCGTCGTACAGTCGCGTCCATTGGCCTGCAACTGTCACAAAAAATGATTGCATCTGTTCAGGATGCCTATTCATTCGCTATAAAATCATGACAAGGTCGCACAAGAAAAATGCACCTATTTTCTCTCTTTCTCTTCTTCTCTCCCTCCTCGCTTATTCAACTAAGCAAATTGTTCTAGTTCTTTTGCAGTGGATTGCTGTCTGCAAGAAACTGCACTTTGTTGTATCCTGAAGGAATACCGCCGCTGAACCCTTAAGCAATCTACGTTGTAGTAGGGGCGATCAATTCCTCAAAGACAGCATCGCTTATACGTGCCTCAAAGCAAATTCTGGTTCACTAATCCGCATCCTCCTTACTAACAAACTAGCTACATGCTAGACATAACCTCATAATCAACTGAAATAATATGTTAAAAAATGTATATGTAACAATGGTTGATAGGGATGTCAATATATATGTAATGTTTATAAACATTTGGTTCAATAATTATTTAAGCAATATCATTATTGTTAACGGCTAATAACCCAAAATTTGGACAGCCATTGTCTCTGAAACCTCCTACTTCAAATGGTGACCCCTTCAGGAATAAATATTGGCTATGCCACTGAATATTATGATATTTGATTATTATATTTGCAACTTTTTCCAAAATTGCACTACATTAGATATTGTGATATTTCAACCGAAAACATTATTAGTCATCCAAGGGAAGCCTGAGTATCAAGTTATTGTAAACAACAACCATCGAATCCCTTTGATGCAAGTACTTGTGAAATGTTATGGTCATAAAAGCGTTACATCGATCAACTCTACATTCATTAAACCAGTAAACGGTGAAGATTACATCCTGAAGTAGAGTCAACTAATATGCCCTGGAAAGTGAGTGATAAAATTCGAATTTTCGTGGACGAAACATCAAGATTTTACCGTAATAAGCGCTATCGAAGTGTCTTGTTAATCTTGAGCTCACCTTAAAAAAATTATTAGTTTGCAATGACCATGTATGTGTATAATTATACAAGTACAACCGTACGACGGTGGAAAACCGACCGTTTTAATTGTTTAACTTTGGAAAAAAAGTAAAAATATTAAACTAAATGTAAATTTAAGAACAATTTAACATAAGTGCTGGAAGCTGGAATCAAATGTATAATCATGAAATTGATACCTTTTTGTGGAGTTGCAACAAAGTTGACTTTAGGTTATCCAAATCACAATTAAAATTATATACGATTTTATTAAATATAAGGAACAATACAAAACTAAGCCTTAAAAATATTTAATATATTTAAAATAGGATTGTTTATTGTTATCAAAAATAGGATTGTTTAGTTGAAATCTTTATTTTGCATTGTAATGGATTATTACGTTAATTGCTTTGAAAATAAGATAATTGCATTAATAGGACAAATGAAGTATACCATTAAACTACTTCATCCAACTAAAGTTACAAATGATGAATCATTACAAGCGACTGTTATTCAAATATTTGATATACATCTAGAAATCTTTAGTTCTAAAAATGCAGTTAACATGTAAGGATGTATACTTAGATTTAAACTATTGAAAAAAAATTAGATGAAAAGAGAAAAAAAAAGAAACAAACAAATATGTCATTTCGATGATGACAACATATGATGTCCTAACATGTATCAAATCTAACTAACCAACATGATAAAAGGCTAATTTTGTTTGCAAAATTTGCTATCATCCTCTTGGCTAGTTCACAACACAAATAAATTAAAACCCTTGTTTATCCAGCTAGAAGAACTTACTCATACCATCAAATTCATGCTATTAGATTTGCATTATTGATTTTTGATGTTTATAATCAATTAAATCAAGATTTATTATGACTGGAAATAGAAAACTTCTCAACTGCAGATTAAAGGCCCAATTATATGTGCGAATAAAATAAAGTTTTCCCTAGACAAACCAATTCAATTAAATTTAAAATACCAAATAAAATAAGTAATAAAAAAGTAAGAACATAAGCACCATTTACGATGGCAGATATATGTAGTCACAAGAATATTAACAATTTCCAAATAAAAAACCAACCTAGAATGTTAAAAAACAATCTTGACACAGAATGATCCTACCAAACAAATTCACAACAGTTATGGCGTCGATAATAACTACAACAAAATCTACTGCTACAGCAACCGAGAGAGTTGATGTGTACCTCACAGAATCTTAAGAATATATATACAGATACACACACACGCACCATTCTTATAAAATCAGAACTATATTACTTTACCTCAATAAGGAAAACAAATCATATGCTAAGTTATGCGCTTGAGATAACCCAATGGTGAATAAAAGAGCCATCGAGAGAAGAACAAAGAACCTTGCCAACTGGGAGATGTTCTAGAAAGCAGGTCACCTGAATATGATAATACATAAATAAGCAGAAAGAGCATCATGAAAAAAAAAAAGAGGAAGTATACATGTAACACCTCACCCAGAGACCTCTAACATCACTGGGTAGTACTATTTACTAGTGCAGAAAATAGGGTTAATTAGGAACGACCATCCGTAAAATTGCTTTGCACGAGTATCAAATACGTCAAATAATGTGACTATATTTTTCTCTTTCCTCACTATTGGTGATTCAACAAATCCAATGTAAGAGCAAAACAATAATACAGTAGTTTAACCAAATTCAAAACAATACATAATATAACATACAACACAAAATCAAACATCACAATGGAAATAATATATACATCCATACTTCAAAAATACGAGTCTATAGAAGAAAATACTTGGCTCACGACTATACACAACAAAAAACAATAAGCGAGTCTTAAAATATAATACACAGATCACTACTCAAAAATATAAATCATATAAACATTACCCCGAATCCAAAATATAAGATAACAAATAGCTGCATAATAAAAAAATCTCCTCAAACTCCAAACATGCACATGAATCCATGATCAATGTCCCTGAACCTGAAATGTCTCGATCTGATCCGAGTATTATAAAATAAAAGGGTCGGACTATCTAAATATCCAAAAGGGTAAGAACTTGAAAAAAACATACATAAACAACGATAGCATACAAACCGTACAATATATCAACTAAATATGTTCTAATACTCTAATAATACACTTAAGTAATGATCTCCAAAACTAGAAATAGCCACAAAGAAGTTAATGATAATACTTCTCAAATACAAATAGAAAGCCAAGTATTGACGACCGTTAAAATTACTTCAATAACTCCCAGAATGAAATCATCAAATATCAAAATTCAAAATAGCTTTAAAAAGCAATGTCCCTGAAACGATTTGGTGATAATACAAAAAACATCAATTCCAGAAATCACAAATAAATACATAGAAAACACATCGAAAGGGGGGAAAGCGCCAATCTTCAAGATTGATGAATAAATTCACCTACATGCATGTAACTCCAAGATAGGCGAGAGCCTATAAAACTCCAAGATGGGTATAATTCCCATAATAACTTCAAGATAGGCGAGTGCCTATAAAACTCCAAGATAGATACGAGACCTATAAACTCCAAGATCGATACGAGACCTATAAACTCTAAGATAAGAATAAGTCCTATAAACTACAAAATAGGTACAAGACCCATAAAATTCCAGGGGCGAGTCATAAACTCATCGAAATAAGTGCTATGCACTCTCAAATAGTAACTAAATGAATATTGCCTAATATCCCATAACCACTTTGCGATATTTCATTATTTACTATAAAAGATTGTAAATCTCATCGACTAAAATATTCAAGTGAATATGTCCAATAATTAACCAGTGGAGCAATATAAATGTTCAATATCACTCGTATTGCTAAATCATTTAATTAAATTCCTCATCCAAATGAAAGTAAAATTGTAAGAAAACAATAAATCCGAAAATCACACGAAATGCACATACAGCATAAGAATAGCCGAAGGCTAAAACACAATAAGATCGAAGCAGGGCTTGTAGTCTTGAAAGTAGATAATATCATTTAACAAGTATGAAATGATTTTTATAACACTTTATTTATTTATTATTTCAAAGTTCATACTTTGAAATCCATAAACCCGTTTATTATTCAATATATATATATATACACTTATTTATCACTTGATAAAATATAAACAATAAGTCCAAATGGATGTCGAACCATATTTATTTATCTATATTTGATCTAAAATCTCATAAAAGTAATATAGTTCATCCTACTATATTTCCAAAAGCGATATATAGATATATACTTTGTTATATAGATATATACTTTGTTTTTTAGAAGAAAAATAGATTTGTATTCCAAAACCATATTTTTAAACCCATAAAAGCATTTCTTCTAAAAATACTCAATATATATACATATATATTACTTAAAATCATTGAAAAAAGGAATTGAATTTAAGCAGAAATTAGTTTTGAGATAGGTGGTTATAAATAAACTAACTTTTGTAAATTACTTTACTCAAACTATAAATATGTATATATTAAACAAATTAATAGATAAACAACTTCACAAATCACTGAACCAAAAATCATCAAATCGGAGAAACAAAACTCAGAAAATCGGAGGATAAAACATCCAGAAAAAATCCATCAACAAACAAGGAAATAACCTGTGATGCCCCACCTCTATACCCACGCTAGCCAAGGACACTACAGGGTAATGCCGTCAACTAACACGGAGAATAAGGCTGGTTGGGAGTGACCATCTATAGCCTTGCTCTAACTATCTACTGAATACATCGACAATAAACATACCAAGCAGGTCGACATACCCAATGAATACTTAAAACAAACCATATGTGGTCGAAGGATCTATCAGAACAGAATATAACAACTCAAATGTAATACACATCACAGAACAGTAGATCATCATATACACATATACAGATACATAACAGAGTTTACAAAATAATACATGTCAAGTGGTATAGCTAACCACAATATACAGACGAATCCCAAAAGAATACATATAACAGAGTTACAACAAAATAGGACTACACAAAAAGCTTTAACAAAAAGGAACAAGCTGAATAGTCCGTGCGGAAGGAAAATAGGCTAAGTCCAAAAGCACCTAACCTGAAACATCTCGGTCTGACCCGAGTATAAAATACACGGGTCAGTCTAGCTAAACAAATCAGTTAGAGAAACTGAACAACAATAAACCTGCAAGGTTACAAAGCATAACAAATATCTCTAAAGGAGATAACGCAATCATCTAACAAAAGATGAATCATATGATAACAAGCCTCATATCATCGCCAACATATAGAAACAAAGGATAAGAATATCCCAAAGCAAGCCAAAAGGCAAATAACAAATACCAATAAGGTATACAAGTTCCACAAGGTAAACGCTACGCATCATGCGGCTCAAAAAGACCAACACCGAAGGGTGATACCTAGGGAATATACATATGAATGAAACATCAGAAAATTGCTCGAGCTCGGTACTGTATAAAAAGGATCCATGAGCCCGAAGACTCCAAACCCACTATCACCCATGCGGCTCATAATGACCAACATCGGAAGCGATACTAAAGGACAACACAATATCACCCATGCGGCTCATAACGACCAACATCGAAAGCGAAACTAAAGGGCAACAAACCCAAAGGCACAAACCCGAAGGCACAAACCCGAAGGCAACATACCCGAAGGCAACATACCCGAAGGCAACAAACCGTAGTGGTGAAGGTCGAAGACCCAGTACTGGACACCACTAACTGGCGGAATGTGTCATAACTCTCAAAAAGGAATCCGAAAAGTGGTAACGTGAGTCCCATAACCACTCGTTCTCACTAAACGGTTTACTATCCGTTAGTTAATTTCACACTCAAAGCAGTACAAAGTTCACCTTATATCATCGGTAAACCAAACCCGAAGGTCAAGACGATCAATTGAATAGGTCGGGGACTAATCGGAAGGATAAACGCATAGTTTCATGGTCCGTGTTTTATCTAACCATTTAATCACCCTTCCACTTCGCTCGAAGTGTGAAATTGTGCATGTGTTTGAAATAGAATTTATAAATCGAAGAAGCGAACTTTTAATACGATTTGAAGAAATCATTTATAAAACCTGTGAATGAATTCAAAAGAAAATCATTAAGGTCAAATATGCATAAACAACTAATTGGAGTCAATATACATCGATCAATTTCGGAAAATTAAACGAACAAGGCAATTTTGGCAAAAACAGCATATTCAGATGTCTGAAAGAAGGGATTCAGATGTCTGAAACTAAAAATAAATTTGTTTTTCAAAACAGAATTCAGACGTCTGAATCCAAACATCCAGACGTTTGAAATAGGCATATTTTGGCCTATTTCCTTTCTGGCCGAAATTTAGCCAATTCAGACGTCTGGAATATAAATTCAGACGTCTGAATCTGGGGATGAAAATGTTCCCCAGAACAATATTTAGACGTCTGAAATTATGGTTTCAGACGTCTGAAACTCAATGTTCAGGCATTTCCTGAACCTAGGCCATTATGGCCAAACAAATCGAAAGCAATCGGATGCGTGTTGATTATGGGCTTACGTCAAATGACTACCCAACCTTAACGACACACCCAAACACTCCGAACAACATAAACATCATCCATATAAGGATTTTCAAAGATTTGGCTTCAAAAATCATAATATGGAAATTTCACCGAATCAACCCAAATCAAAAGCAAAAGAACATATGAACAATTGTTAGGAATTCATGCCTAACATCAATGATATCAAAAGAAGTAGATGTGAGTTCAAAACTCACCTTATATCACAAAACAAAGAAGAAGGAGTTCAATTTGCAAGGAGAAGACCAACAAATCTCCACTTCTACTCTACTAGCTTCAATCTAAGATCAAAACAAGTATTTTCCAAAGTTTAGGTTTAGAAATTTCTGAGATTGAAGAGAGAAAGAGATAGAGGAGAAGAAGAGGAGCTTACCAATGTCTTCTCTTTGATATTGGAGCAAGAATCAATTTTGCAAAGAAGAAACTAGGGCTTGCAATTTCTATTTCTCTTAATCTTCCACCTTTTTCAGTTTTTCTTAAGCTAAGAAAATGAAATGAGGGTGAATGGATGAAGAGAGGGCTGAGTTAGGGGTTTAAACTAACAAATGGGCTGAACCCAAACCCAAACCCAAAACCAAAATAGAAAAGTTGCAAAAATTCACAAACTCCAAACATATCAAAGCTTACACTTAAAAAGATCGCAAACACCATTTTGGAACCAATGGAGGTGGTTTCGAGTTCCAATTCGGCCATTTGCAAAAAGTAACATTTCGGACCAAAAATCCGACTAACGACGCTATATTTAAACAAAACATTTAAATATAAAATCGTTAAATATGCGGGTTGTTACAGATCTCCCCTCCTTACAAAATTGTGTCCCCGCAATTCCTAGAGACGATATTTGTAACAACAACATACATACAACATTCAAAAGAAAAGAAAATAAGCTTGAGACGAAAAGATATACTCACCATTCCCAAGCAAAGATAGAAAACCCGGATAAGATCGCTCAATAAACTCTCTGGTTTCCCAAGTACAGTCATTGGGATTAGCGGACCATTGAACTTTAACGAGCGGCACGTCCTTGTTCCGAAGGTGTCGCACCTCCGTGTCAAGTACGCGAATAGGCTGCTGTACAATAGATAAGTCCGGTGAGATCTCAAGTTCTAGCAAATCAAGAGAAGTAATGACCGAATCCGACTCCCGAAGACACTTTCGAAGCTGTGAGACGTGAAACACGTCATGATTGCCAGATAGATGAGCAGGAAGTGAAACTCTATAAGCCATGGGGCCAATACGTTCAGTAATAGAAAATGGTCCTATAAAGCGAGGAGCCAATTTCCCAGTCGTACCGAAACGCGTAACCCCTTTCAAAGGAGAAACACGAATAAAAACAAGATCACCAATCGAGAACTCGAGAGGTTTTCAACGGCTATCCGCGTAGGATTTCTGGCAACTCTGTGCCTCTTTCATTCTCAACCGGATAAGATCAATCTTCTCGGAAGAATCACGAACAAAATCTGGACCAAGGATAAGCTTCTCCCCAGATTCCAACCAACATGAAGGAGATCGACATGCCCTTCTGTATAGGGCTTCGAAAGGAGCCATACCGATACTAGACTGAAAACTATTGTTGTAGGAGAACTCTACAAGAGGTAGATGATCCTCCCAGCAACCACCAAAATCAAAAATACAAATACGGAGAAGATCTTCCATGATACGATTCACCCATTCAGTCTGTCCGTCAGACTGCGGATGATAAGCTGTGCTGAAATTAAGCTTTGTTCCCAAAGCTTGCTGAAGACTCTACCAAAACTGACTCGTGAATAAAGGATCACGATCACTCACAATAGAACTAGGAACACTGTGAAGTCTCACGATTTTCTTAACATACAACTTAGCCAAATGTGAAGCAGTTCTATTAGACTTAATAGGGACAAAATGAGCAGACTTAGAGAGGCGATCAACAATAACCCAAATACTAGAATGACCCGATCTCGAACGAGGTAGGCCGTCAACGAAATTCATAGAAATCTGATCCCATTTCCACAATGGAATCTCTAGAGGCTGAAGAAGACCTGAAGGACGCTGATGTTCGGCCTTAAAACGTTGACAAGTTATGCAATTACTCACATAACTCGCTACATCGCGCTTCATGCCTTCCCAATAATAAATACGATGCATATCAGCATACATCTTACTACTACGAGGATGAATGGTATACTTAGAACGGTGACAGTCATCAAGAATGTCATGTCTAAGTGCAAAATCAGAAGGCACAAAAAGACGGTTCTTCTTACGAAGACACCCATGAGAATCAATGATGAAATCCCGCAACGCCTCATCACAGGATCCAGACTCACAAAGCTGAATAAGATGCAACAAACCAGGATCACGCCGTTTGGCATCGGCAATACGATCCAACAAAATAGGTCGAGCTCCCAAACTAAACAATAGAATAGGAGAATCATAAGATGAACATCGATCACGAATTTCACAAAAAGATAAAGTCTCAAGAACATTCCATTCGGCAAGTATCATAGAAATAACAGCCGAATGTTTACGACTACGCGCATCTGCAACACGATTACCCTTACCAGGGGTATACTGGATATCAAAGTAAAAGGAAGCAAGAAACTCAAGCCAACGTTGTTGTCTCATATTGAGTTCCTTCTGAGTGAACAAATACTTCAAAGATTTATGATCGGTATAAAGAATGAAGCGCTCGCCCAATAAATAGTGTCGCCAAATCTTCAAGGCAAAGACAATGGCGGCTAACTCAAGATCATGAGTGACATAGCGAACTTCATTCGGACGCAATTGCCTAGAAGCATAAGTAACTACCCGATCCTTCTGCATAAGAATAGCACCGAGACCACTACCACAAGCATCAGTTTAGACAACAAGATCATGATTCCCCTCGGGAACCACAAGAATAGGAGCATTAGTGAGAAGTTCCTTCAATGTCTGAAAGGAAGCTTCACACTTGTCGGACCAATCGAAACGAATGCCTTTCCGAGTAAGGCAAGTGAGAGGAAGCACAACCCGGGAAAAATCTTTAATGAATCGACGGTAATAACCCGCCAATCCAAGGAAACTACAAATCTCATGCACATTCTCAGGCCTCTTCCAATCCTGGATGGCTTCGATCTTTGAGGGATCGACAGAAATGCCATCGGAAGATACAACATGGCCTAAGAACTTAACCTTATTCTCCCAAAAGTGGCACTTGGAGAATTTGGCTCTAAGCTGATGATGACGAAGAGTACTCAAGACAATTCTCAAGTGATTAGCATGCTCAGCTTCAGACTTAGAATAAATAAGGATATCATCAATGAAGATAAGGACGAACTTATCGAGATATTCCCGGATTACTCGATTCATGAGATCAACAAAGAAAGCAGGAGAGTTCGTCAAACCGAACGGCATAACGAGCCACTCAAAAGAACCATAACGAGTGCGGAAAGCGGTAAGAGGTATGCTATCCTCCGCGACTCGTAACTGATGAAACCTGTGGCAAGGTCTAGCTGAGAAAAGACCTTAGCACCACTCAATAGATCGAACATATCATCGATCCTGGGCAATGGATACCTATTCCTGATGGTTAGCTCGTTAAGTTTGCGATAGTCAATGCAAAGCCTAAGAGTTCCATCAGACTTCTTCACGAAGACGACCGTGGATCCCCATGGAGAAAAACCGGACTGAATCAACTGCTTGGTCTCAAGCTCTAAAAGTTGCTTCTTTAGTTCCTCATTTTTCTTTGTAGACATCCTTGTGGGAGGATGACTAACTGGCTGCGCGCCTGGAATGAGATCAATACGGAACTCAATTTCCCGCTTGGGTGGCAAACCCGAAACAGGTTCAAAAATATCAGAAAAGTCACAAGCAATAGGAATACGAGATATATCATTATCATCTCGCGAGTTAAGAGAATACAAAGCCATTTCGGAATTATCCACATCCCGAAGAATAAGAGATAACTGAGTAGACGAATTCGGATGTCGAAGATATATAATTCTCACCGAACAAATAATTCTGGCATCATATCTCACTAGCCAGTCCATACCCAAAATCATATCAAATTACAGACAAGAAATAATGTGCAGATTCGCCCGAAAAGAAAAGCCACATAAAACAATCTCAACATCATCACAAAGCAAGCTAAGGGTCGTGGATCCCCCAATAGGATTCGCAATCCTTAAAGAAGCAACCAAACAAGAAACATCCAAAGCTAAATCATCAACGAGCTTCTTCGATACGAAAGAATGTGAGGCACCCATATCGAAAATAACTCGAATACTATGATCATGAAATAAAATAGAACCTTCCAAAATAGATGGAGATATACCTTTGGACTGAGAAGGACCATCACAAGCCTTAGCAGCATAAAGCTTGCTAGACTTGACACCAGCCGGAACAGTAGGGCAAGCTGAAACATGACGTCCTTCCTTCTTGCAATAGCGGCAGAAGAGAGGCTTAGGACAAGCTTGAATAATATGATCTGGAGACCCACAATTGAAACACTTCCGAACGAAAGGTGTTCCCGAAGCCTGAGGCTGAGAACTAGGACCACCAATCTTCCTCTTCTTAGAAGGAAAAGGCTTCTTCTGAAATGGAATCGGCTTCTTGTTGGGGTTCTTGGAAACCTCAACATCAACATCACTATCACACTCCTTCTCGACGGTCTCGAGATGAAGTGCCGAATCAACCAACTCCTCAAAAGAAAGCTTAAGCTGGAGCAACAAAGACTTCTTAAGATATTTCTTAAGGCTAGAGACAAACTTCAAATTCTTCTTGTAAGAAGTGCTAATGAATTCAAGACCATACTTAGATAAAACCTCGAATGATGCAACATACTCAGAAACAGAAGATTCCCCTTGCTTCAACTCAAGGAAGCGACGGGTCAATAAAACTTTTTCAGATTCAGGAACGAACTTGAGTTCAAATCGCCCCCGAAACTCAGTGTCCAAGAAAGAGTAGACTCATCAATCTCGGCTACAAGAAGCTCATACCAATCAAGGGCACGCTCTTGTAATAAGCTAGAAGTTACAAGAACTCTATCATGGTCAGAAAGATCCATACGAGTGAAGATACGCTCGCACGTGCGAAACCAAGCTTGGACTTCAAGAACAGACTCGGAGCCCTTAAACGGCTTTCCTCCAAGATGAGCAAAATCACTACACTGGCGTGCAAAGGCAGACTTGCGGGGCTGAGTGCTCCTAAACAATTCCAAAAACTGAACGGCAGACATAGAAACACCATCCAGATGTGAACCACTGGATTGCCTAGCATCCGAACGTCGTCCCCAGCCTCTTCCAGCCATACGCTGAAAGTAAGATAAGAACAAGATTAATCACAAGGTAGATACTTCATTATGGAATACTACGGAATAAAATGCACTCCTAGACGTATTCCCCAAATTCTATCTAACCTTGATAGAAGAAGAAATAGAAAGGCACGATGATTCAAAGATTTGTATCACTTATACACTTTGATGTACCGTAATATGTGCATCTATTCTCTGTTTATCATATTTTGTTCTGAACTCAACTCTGATACCACGCTGTGACGCCCCACCTCTATACCCACGCTAGCCAAGGACACTACAGGGTAATGCCGTCAACTAACACGGAGAATAAGGCTGGTTGGGAGCGACCATCTATAGCCTTGCTCTAACTATCTATTGAATACATCGACAATAAACATACTAAGCAGGTCGACATACCCAATGAATACTTAAAACAAAACCATAGGTGGTCGAAGGATCTATCAGAATAGATATAACAACTCAAATGTAATATACATCACAGAACAGTAGATCATCATATACACATATACATATACATAACAGATTTTACAAAATAATACATGTCAAGTGGTATAGCAAACCACAATATACAGACGAATCCCAAAAGAATACCTATAACAGAGTTACAACAAAATAGGACTACACAAAAAGCTTTAACAAAAAGGAACAAGCTGAATAGTCCATGCGGAAGCAAAATAGGCTAAGTCCAAAAGCACCTAACCTGAAACATCTCGATCTGACCCGAGTATAAAATACATGGGTCAATCTAGCTAAACAAATCAGTTATATAAACTGAACAACAATAAACCTGCAAGGTTACAAAGCATAACAAATATATCTAAAGGAGATAACACAATCATCTTACAAAAGATGAATCATATGATAACAAGCCTCGTATCATCAGCAACATATAGAAACAAAGGATAAGAATATCCCAAAGCAAGCCAAAAGGCAAATAACAAATACCAATAAGTTATACAAGTTCCACAAGGTAAACGCTACGTATCATGCGGCTCAAAAAGACCAACACCGAAGGGCGATACCTAAGGAATATACATATGAATGAAACATAAGAAAATTGCTCGAGCTCAGTACTGTATAAACAAGGATCCATGAGCTCGAAGACTCCAAACCGAATATCACCCATGCGGCTCATAACGACCAACATCGGAAGCGATACTAAAGGGAAACCCAATATTACCTATGCGGCTCATAACGACCAACATCGGAAGCGATAATAAAGGGCAACAAACCTGAAGGCACAAACCCGAAGGCATAAACCCAAAGGCAACATACCCGAAGGCAACATACCCGAAGGCAACAAACCGTAATGGTGAAGGTCGAAGACCCAGTACTGGACACCACTAACTGGCGGAATGTGTCATAACTCTCAAAAAGGAATCCGAAAAGTGGTAACGTGAGTCCCATAACCACTCGTTCGCACTAAACGGTTTACTATCCGTTAGTTAATTTCACACTCAAAGCAGTACAAAGTTCACCTCATATCATCGGTAAACCAAACCCGAAGGTCAAGACGATCAATTGAATAAGTCGGGGACTAATCGGAAGGATAAACGCACAGATTCATGGTCCGTGTTTTATCTAACCATTTAATCACCCTTCCACTTTGCTCGAAGTGCGAAATTGTGCGTGTGTTTGAAATAGAATTTATAAATCGAAGAAGCGAACTTTTAATACGATTTGAAGACATCATTTATAAAACCCGTGAATGAATTCAAAAGGGAATCATTAAGGTCAAATATGCATAAACAACTAATTGGAATCAATATACATCGATCAATTTAGGAAAATTAAACGAACAAGTCAATTTTGGCAAAAACAGCATATTCAGACGTATGAAAGAAGGGATTCAGATGTCTGAAACTAAAAATAAATTTGTTTTTCAAAACAGAATTCAGACGTCTGAATCCAAACATCCAGACGTCTGAAATATGCATATTTTGGCCTATTTCCTTTCTGGCCGAAATTTAGCCAATTCAGACGTCTGGAATATAAATTCAGATGTCTGAATCTGGGGATGAAAATGTTCTCCAGAACAATATTCAGACATCTAAAATTATGGTTTCAGACGTCTGAAACTCAATGTTCAGGCATTTCCTGAACCTAGGCCATTATGGCCAAACAAATCGAAAGCAATCAGATGCGTGTTGATTATGGGCTTACGTCAAATGACTACCCAACCTTAACGACACACCCAAACACTCTGAACAACATAAACATCATCCATATAAGGATTTTCAAAGATTTGGCTTCAAAAATCATAATTTGGCAATTTCGCCGAATCAACCCAAATCAAAAGCAAAAGAACATATGAACAATTGTTAGGAATTCATGCCTAACATCAATGATATCAAAAGAAGTAGATGTGAGTTCAAAACTCACCTTATATCACAAGACAAAGAAGAAGGAGTTCAATTTGCAAGGAGAAGACGAACAAATCTCCACTTCTACTATAATAGCTTCAATCTAAGATCAAAACAAGTATTTTCCTAAGTTTAGGTTTAGGAATTTCTGAGATTGAAGAGAGAAAGAGATAGAGGAGAAGTAGAGGAGCTTACCAATGTCTTCTCTTTGATACTGGAGCAAGAATCAAGTTTGCAAAGAAGAAACTAGGGCTTGCAATTTCTATTTCTCTTCCACCATTTTCAGTTTTTCTTAAGCTAAGAAAATGAAATGAGTGTGAATGGATGAAGAGAGGGCTGAGTTAGTGGTTTAAACTAACAAATGGGCTGAACCCGAACCCAAAACCCAAATAGAAAAGTTGCAAAAATTCACAAACTCCAAACATATCAAAGCTTACACTTAAAAAGATCGCAAACGCCATTTTGGAACCAATGGAGGTGGTTTTGAGGTCCAATTCGGCCATTTGCAAAAAGTAACATTTCGGACCAAAAATCCGACAAATGACGCTATATTTAAACAAAACATTTAAATATAGAATCGTTAAATATGCGGGTTGTTACATAACCGGAATTGAATCAATACATCAGTGAAACAAACGACACCTAGAACTCACATTTCAGGTAATCAACTAATGGACCGGTTGCCTTTGATTGGTCCTGTAACATCCTGGTATATTCAACCATTCACATCCGCACATGTTGGACTTGAATTGCTCAAAATATCAAATTGTTACTTTATGTTTGGCAAAACTCAACATGTACAATAAATATATAAATCACAGAATCACAGACACGGAGTAATGTAACAATAAGCAGTGGAAAAAAAAGAATAGTAGTTCATGAAGCTAATATATATAATAGAGTTAAATAAGATAAAACAGAAGTCTCAAATACATTAGTCAAATACAAGATCAGAATACATCACTGGAATCAACCGAACAACTACAAGCTGAGAGGATGTAGATGGATCTCTAAACAAAGCTCCAACTCCAAAGGTGAGTCTCAAAAGCTTTATCACTCAGTCTGACCCAAGCGTAAAGCAAGACATAAAACACTCGAGTCATGATTAACATTCTTATATCAATAAATCCAAAATAAGTGAAATATCAACTGAAATACAAGTAACGTAAAGAATGTTTGGGATAATCATCCATTAAGGATCCATTAAATTATCTACTATGTAGTAATATACACTACTATAATAATGTCTATAGTAAAGTAAACTATTAAAATAGCATTAAGGCTTTACATTTTCCACCTTAACACATTTTAAATATTCTCATAGTCTATACAGTACCGTAACTTCCCGTAAACTGGGTTTATCAGAGAGCACTCCATAGGTATGGTACAAAAAAACTCATAATGGTCTCGTGAAGGTAGGTGACACGACACAACTAGGAAATGCAAGGGTAGATATACCAATCACACTTCCGGGCTTGTAGTAACGCATAGCAGCCACAACCGTCCACCTCGAGCCACACTTCCAAAAACCGAAAGTGCGCATCAAATCAATCACAAAGTAATAGAATGACATACGAAGAAGTGTGTCCGATCAGAGGAGGTACCTCACTTGGCCTCTCGATTGCTCCTGTTTTAGCTACATTATGCCAACTCATGGGGGTATGGTCAACGTATAAACCTCATATAGGATCGTTGCCGCCATCTTACTTCATTCTGGAATCTCCACCGCGTACACGGTTGTTAAAGTGGTTTTCAGAGTTGGCAGAGAGTATGACAACTTCTGATCCCGGTCTCTTTAACAACCAAACTTATTATGACACCACTGTCATTTCAAAATAGTTTATACTTCAAAACCAAAATATCATTTCCATTTCTAACCATACCAGTACAATATCATTTTCCACTTCAAATATATCTATTTTCAAAAATCATAGCACTTTCAAAGTTATAACACTTCCGAAACCAAACACTTGGAATTACAAAACTGGAGAAATCATAATACTTTGAAATCGTAACACTTTGAAATCATAACACTTTGAAAATCATAACGCTTTGAAATCATAACACTTTGAAAATCATAACGCTATGAAATCATAACACTTTCCTCTAAATAGTTTAGAAATTAAAATAGTATATGTATAATAAAATAGTTTATAAAAATATTTATAAGTTAAAATAGTTTATATTAAAATAATTAGTATATTAAAATAATTCGTATTAAAAATAGTTTATATTAAAATGATTTAAAATAGTTTATATAAAATAATTTATAAAATAAAATATAAGATAGTTTAAATATAACTTAGAAATACTTTATATAATAGAATAGTTTCCTCAAGTTTCACAAATCGATTCAAATCACCTCGAATTCCAAAATTCAAATTCAATTAAATCTCAATTCATCAATTTCAATTCAGTTCCGTTTCCAAATAAACTATTTCAAATTATATGGATTTTAAAAACAGATTTGAACCACAAAATAAACCATCTCAATTTCAATATATTTCAAAGCTTTAAGTATTTAACATTTTCAAAATAAATTTTATAATTTCATATATATATATATATATATATATATATGAAATTCAATTTACTATTATTTAATTTTGAAATATTTACTTATTATCCAATAACATTTAAATAAAACCTCAAATTTCAAATAACTAAATATTTCCTTCAGTTTATTTAAACTTGAAATATCCATTTAATCACCTTAAACCAAAATCAAGTTATAAAAATCATATCCTTTAAAAATCTCAAATTCAATAAGTTTCGAATCGAATTAATTAAATAAATTTTTAATTAAATACCATTTCAAATCAATTTCAAAACTATCTTCCCAACCTTAATTTATTAAAAATTAACATAAACTCTATATTTAAAAATAATTTTTTTAAATAATATTTAAACATTTATATATAAATTAAATCAAAATTTATTAAAATAAATCCTACTATAAAACTTATTTTCATTTTAAAACTAATTTAAACGTAATTTAAAATGGTAAAATTATAAGTAAATTCTTAAAATTTATAATTTCAAAACAAACTTATAATTTTAAAAATTACAAAACATATAAGTTTAAAATAAAGAATTTAAACTTTATAAAATACATTTATATATTAATATCTTAAACTCAATATTTATTAAACCGTATATTTCTTTCCAAAGCCATAGAAATCATTTTTAAAATATTTTTATATAGACCAACGGTGTCTGTATATAATTTTATACCCCATGGTCAAGTGATCATATATTTATCATTTCAATCCGCAATTTAAATATATATACAGGTATATATCATTTCAACCCACAGTCGCAAATTCGATTCAATGAAATTTGCTTGGGTTTATCATTTCAACCCATAATGATTTTCTCTTATTCTACAGATCATTCGGGTATGTATAACTTAAATCCATAGGAAATTCTATACTAGCAGAGAACTTGCAGAGTGATAGCTAATATGATAATAATATAATAGGCATATATCATCAAAATAATTAACATATAATGGTGTTGATGTCATAGGTGAACAGATATAGATAATAACTTATATATAACAGTGTAAATAACTAACAACAACATATTTCAATTGTCTTTTCAATTGAAATCAAATTTCATAAATATAAGAATGTTAATCGTGAGTGATTGCTCATCTTTCGAGGCTAGCGAGGATAGACAATGAAATTGAGTCATAAATTGCAAGTACGACTTTCTAAAGCAAAGCTAGATTGGCATGAATTTGATAGACAAAGCTGATAGAAGGATCGATGAAACAAATCAAAAATCAGTTTTTGATATAGACTGGAAATATATACATTATTATTATATTATATCTATATGCCCCTAAAATAAAAAAGAATTTTCTTTATTTCAATATATGTAAAATATCACTTTATATAAAAATACCCACGCAGAAAAATATAGGATCCATATGCACATATACATATTTTTTAGAACAGAGTACACAACTTGCATTTTACTACTATAATATATATATATATATATATATAATACTATGCAACACCTTATAGAACAGTTGTTAGCTGATAAATGTAACCGCATATAATATATGCTTTCATTATATATATATATATATATAATAATATATAGCTAATATTTTCTATGAAGTGAAATGTTTGGTTGTAAAACAGAGAAAAAATGAAAAATATAGACTTGGAGCAAAAATATAACCTTATATTAGTTATCAAAACCTTGCGATGTATATATTTATATATCCAAACTCATTTTTACGAAAACAGAAATAAAAAGGCGCAAGATATATAATACAACTTAATATATATATATATACATATATGTTATTATAAACTTGTACATACTCATATAAATCTTACAGTAAAACCAATATAAACTTATACAATAAACGAGAAAGTAAAGATTTCCAAACTATTATATATTTAGTTAATATAAAGTGTATACTTCTTTTATAATCTAGAATACTACAGCACATAAATATACTTGGTAAGTAATACATTTATATATATGGAAACCGTAAATATAGAACTAAGCAACAAACAGAAAAATGGAGACTTCAGACAAATATATATACACATATAAAATAATATTCATAACAAATATTCGCCACTATCTATTCACTGTAACTAACATAAACTAATATATATATATATATATATATAAATTATATATATACATACACACACACGCACACACACGCACATATATATATAACAACAGATTGTAATATCTTGAAAAAAGTTTTACAATACCGTTAAATAATAAAATACACTATTGAAAACCATTCTTAATCTAAACTTACAAATGAAATTCGTAGGCTAGTATAAAACAAATAAAACTAAACAATATAACTGTCAAATATATATACCACACATGTATAACACGAAATATTATACTAATGTAAACTTTATAAAGTAACGAGCATCACCTATGCTATATAACTATATAAACTTTTATGTATAAACTAATATATATAAATATATATATTTATACACACCTATAAAAATGCAACACTAGAGGAAAATAGGCTGTCGGCAGGGTGCTATTTGAGTGGCAAGGAGGTAGAAGTGGGGTGTAGGCTCGGCTAGGCTGGCGATGGAAGGGGACCGGGTGTTGTTGTGCATGTGGAGTGTTAGGTCGAAGGCTATGCTTAAGGTGGTGGTTTGGATGGTTTGGGCGAGGCAGGCCGAGGTTGGTCGCTGGTGTGGTGGTGAACAAAGGAAAGTGGGTTAGTTTGGTGATGGGTGATGGTCGAAGTCTGGGAGAGGGGAGAGGTAAAGGTGGATGGAAGCTGGTAGGCGGTGAGGAGAAAGGGAAGGCGAGAGGAAGAGGTAAGGGCATGGAACAAAAAAAAATTGAACAAGTGGAAGAAAATAGAAGGTAGGGAGGCAAGTTTCTGTAGAGAAGGAGGAAGGATTCCAAATGGAAAGGAAAATGAATAGATACATGAGGAAAGAAGAAAGAAAGTTGATTGATATATACCAAAAATTGATGTAATGGCAACGGTCACTCACGCTAGAGTTCAGATAAATAATTAAAGCCATTTATTATATTGCTTGGGCTGCACGGTTCAAAGTTTGAAACCCAAGAGAAAACAGAAGGTCACGGATCTAGTACTGATATGGTTATCGGTTTTGCTGATTTCACTTTGTATCGGACTTCAAAACATAGAATTGAATATACCGTAGAGATCTACATAACGAGAAGATCGAAATGGTATATAGGTATTAATGTTACGATCATCTTATCGAAAGTCGATATCCGGTGCCTAAATTGCTGCAAATCTGTCGAAAATAAGATAAACGAGGCAATAGGGTTCCAAATTTGGAGATACAAAATATGACTTCTCACTCAGAAATTGATTTACAAGTTTTTATATAAAAATATTCAGGTTTGAAAAACATTTTATTACTATCAAATATTGACTGATTTAAATTGATGTAAAGTTACACAAAAATAAACTGCCATATTTTTTAGGAAAATTGACCATTTGCTATGTTTAAGTAGGCATATTCTAAATATCAAACTCATATTTACAAATTCAATCATTTAAAATTTCACAAATTTCAATTAAATATATTATTAAAACCATTAAGATTTACTGGTTGTTACAGATCCACCAATAGGATGTTTGGAACGTGAGTTCTAGGCATTCGTTTTCCTATCGATGATCATTACTGCTTCCTATGTTATGCCTTATCTTTTCAGCATCTTACCGTTAATAGATATAAACTGAAATACACATGCAATCATAGGGAAGAGGGATCAAAGCAATTTGATCATAGAATAGGGTTTGGAATTAAATTCAACAAAAATGTTTAGGAGAGAGAGAAATATAGCTTCAAGCACTAATTATACTAAAATCATCACTTAAATTCATCACTAGAATGCTCAATTATTCCACACCAAAAACAACAACATGAAACAAATAATTTAGAAATAGTAGTGTGAGCGATTAACTCAACTTGAATACCGATTTGATTCACCAAATACTCAATTCAAAAAACCCTAGAAAATTTATTCAAACCCAAAAGCAACTAGAAAATCTGAAATTGGTAGCTCTAAAGAATAAAAATAGGGTTTAAATTCATTACCTTGATTATTGGCTTCTAAAAGGGCTAAATTTCCAAGAAGGTTAAAAAGGTTGGTCTTTGGTTCTAATTTGAAAGAAAAAAAGGAGTTTCTTTTTCTCCTGTTCTTAGCTTTCTAAAAATATACTTATAGTATATTGAAGGGAGGAGTTATCTCCTTATTTAACTTGTAAATGGGCTTGGACCCAATAAGAGAAATAAAACTCCATTTCTCTTAGTCTATTGTTTAAAAGCTGTTAACCCTTCTTAACCTTAAACATAAGAATGAAACTAACGTTACTAATTGAAAGTCTATAGGATCTTTTTTTAAGTAATGCAACTTATATAAGTGTATATTACTAACTACATTAAGTAGAGAACAATAATTGAATATAAATCAGATAAATAATAAAAGTGACCACACTAGATATTTTATACTGGTTCGATCCTCCCATCTTATGTCCAGTCCCGAAGCTCCACTTCGTATTTTCCTTTAACCAACTAACCCTCGCCATAGGACGATACAGTATATCTTTGACAATCTTGTGTTCCAAATAACACGGATTTTGATTGGTAGTACAAATCTTTCTATGATTATGTGAATGCTTTGAGTTGTAGGAAGTGATTTAACCAATATTATATTTTGGTTACTATAGATTGAGAGTATCTAAGCAATATATACACAAGAGAATAATAATAAATCAAGAGAGAATATATTCAATTAATTAAATTCAGTTAATTTCTAAATCTCAATCATGGTAATTTTTATAAATTCAGAAAGATGTAGATGAAGAGTGGTTACTGTTAGATAAGGTCAATTCATTTTTATACACGTAACCTTTCGATGAAGAATTGATTTCAATCCATTTAAAGAAGTTTCTATTCAGAGCTTTGCAGTTTTTCAAATGACAAACGTCTGTGAGGAAACCTCAGACGTCTGTGGCCTAAGAAGAAAAAAATTCCCGCATATTGTCACAGACGTTTGTGGTTTTTCCTCAGACGTCTATGGATGATAAATTCATTTTTCCAATTAGTGTATATGAAGCCGTGTGTGCATACACACTCAAAGAGATCTTACAATGTTTTATCTAAGACTCTAAATACACTAGAATAACAATACTAATCATATCATGGTCCATAGATCTTTGTTTGTCTTCGGATCCCAATATCTTCTAGCATAATGTTATCTTGTAGTATATACATGTAATCTTGATAAGATGTATAATATAAATGATTGTATAGTTGTTGTCATTGAATATAGAATGGAGGTTCTGACACTAATTAAATCCTAACTTCATGGTTTAATTAATTATAATAGCCTCACGAATGTAGGCTAAAGTTTAAATATCTTTTTAGATGGATTTAAAACATTAACAACTTATGAAAGAAAATTATAAATCCCAAATTCTTTTTTCCTTTAACCTAAATTCAAAATTCTAAAATTTCCATGTTTTACAAAATAATATTTCTATATTGAAACTATTTTAAAACCCAATTATATCCTACACACGTTTCAATTGAATTAAAAACTGAATAATGTTTTTCAAAGGATTACACACTTTAAATATTACTTAATTCCACAATTATTTAGATTTTACCATTCTAAAATAAATTACCTTTTACAAAAGAATATAAATTCCAAGTTAATAACTTAAATTCTCCAATTGTACATCATTATTTATTTTATTTTATTAACCCGAAAATCCAGGTTGTTACAGACTTCCTCCGTAAAGAAATCACGTTCTCATAATTTCCAATTTAGAGAAAACTCTATAATATATAATTTCGAAAATTTATTCTTCTAATTCCTCTTCGATATTCAAATTTAATCAAACTCTACATAAATAAAACATTTATTTCAATTTAATAATCAAATTTACTAAAACAATTTACCATCCTCCTTATCTTCTAGACTGAAAATAAGTTCTGTAGCGACCCGACTTCCTGACACCAGAAAGTCGCGTCACTAATGAATAAAGAAAGGGATAGAAGAAGAAAAGAAAGAGAAAGAAGAAACACAACAACATCAGAGAACTCACAGCGGAACGAATGAAATATAATATATCACATAAAATATTACATAGTATCATATTACATCAGAGTACACAACTTATACAACACATATTAGACAGTTATAAACATCTGTCTAACAATACAACTCAAGAACACAAGATACATATAACATACAAACACAGCGGAACCATAATATATCTACACGTGGAAGCCTCCTGCTCCATATCTCCTCCAGAATTCGTCGAGCTAACCTGAATCACTCGACTACTCATATATAATATGAGTACCCAAGAGTTTAATAAAACAGAAAATAAACACTCAGGTTAGACAGGGGTCTGGTGTGAGTAAACGGGTTAAAATTGATTAATTTTAGAAAAACCTTTGAAAAGAAAAGGTATCACGTAAGACTTCCCATACATAAACATGGAAAAGTTTTTACCTTACGCTAACCAAAACATTTGATAGAAAATCCAGTGATATTATAATAGTATCTAGGGTTTTCAAAACAAAATACAGAAATAGCTGGAATGCTTACATTTCACGTTCCAACATAGTTGGGCACAATCAAAACCGTACATGCACTTATTGGACTTTGGATTCCATCAATGGCAGGGCAACCGTGGTACCGTCCGTCACAGTACGTGGCCTAGATCACAGTACCGAGGATCACTCTTAATCCTCTACAACACAAAGCCGGGACCATTCCTTATTGAACAGTCCCGAGTAAGATCACCCCGTGGTTGGCACGACCAACCACCCACTAAGCCGAAATAAAGGGACATCTAGACAGGAATGACCTCACCCTGAAATGGGTGCTACCCACCTAGCCTTGCTGCACCTCCCCTGTTTTAGCCATTCCCGGGTTGATGAGGCTTGAGGCTGCGATTACCTTTATAAAACACATCTATCTTAGAATGCTCATCGTCCACCTGACAATGTTCTGAAAGCATTCAATCCATACAAGTTCATTCCGGGTTCGAACGAAACCGAAGGCACTATCTCGTTGCACACATACTGGAATCACCCTCAGAGTCAACGACCATAACCCTTGCACTCTGAATCACCATCTCGAATCTATAAGTACTATCTCCGTCAAACTCATTACGGAATCACCTCCAGAGTTATACTGACGAATAGTTCTTACACTTTGAGTCTTCACAAAGCTCCATATGGATTTACGACCTAACGTTTAATTTGGATCGATGTGGTTTTCGAATATCCAAATATGGAAACCCAATCCCGGTCTCACCGAAACCAAACGCCATTTTAATGTCCAAGTTGTTTAAGTGTTTAAACAGTTAAACTTATATTTAGGATGATATAAACAGATAGATGAATCACATTATCACAATAGATAATTCATAATAACCATTCATCTCACAAAGCAGCATAACATATATCAGAGATATCCAAATCATCCAGTATCAACCAACCACCCAATATCAATTATCCAATATCAACCAATCATCCATAAACAGAATTGATTAACTCTTAATCAATTGGATTACTTAAATCCTTCTTCATTTATTTATTTTAAATAAATAAATAAATGATCTCTTGATTAATCTTCCTTAATTAATCTTCTTTGATTAATTATACTTAATTAAATTCAAGTAATTATCCTTAAACATATTTAGTAATTAACCTTTAATTAATATCATTAATTACAATAATTAATGATCCTACATTTGTTTCCATTAATTAATAAATTATAATTAATTACATTAAACCTTAATTAATTACAATTAATTAATCACACTTTATTTAATCACTTTTATTAATCAACCTTGATTAATATCATTATTACATAAACTAACAATCCTTACTGATTAATAATTACTTTAACTAATTAAATAATTAACTTATAATTAATCATCCTATTAATCATAAACAGTAATTAATAATTTGTAATTACTTATCTTAATTAATTAATTAACTTCTTAATTAATTATACTAACCCTTTGATTAATTAATCTAATTAATTAATCTTTAATTACTTCATTAAGTAATTATTAATCAATTAAAATTAATAAATAATCCTTAATTAATTACTTATTAATTAATTACAATTTTTAATTAATTACACTTTGTAATTAATCTTAAATTAATCACATTCATTAATTAATTAATCACATTAATTAATTAACTAAAATTAACTAAGTAATTAACCCTTAATTACTTACATAAGTAATTATCTTCTAATTACTTTCATTAATAAATCTTGATTACTTTCTTAATTAATTACTTAATAAATCAGTAAATAATTCTTAATTCTTTAATTAATTAATTACTCTATAATTAATTAACTTCAAACAATTACATTAATCAAATCCTCACATAATAACATCAAGTGATTACCCTTTAATCACTTCAACTAATTACTCCCATGAGTAATTACCATTAATTACTTCCATAAGTAATTTCCTCTTTCCTTAATTACATTCAAAAATTAACCAATAATCACTTCATTAAGTAATTACACTTAATTAATCCATAATTAAGTGATTATTTAAAATTAAATAAACAATTAACTAATTATTTAAAATTAATTAAATAATTAATTATCTAACTTCTTATATTTTAAAATCCTTAATTAATTAATAAAATCATAATTCTTAGTTAATATTTTAGTTATTAATAAATAATGTTTAATTAAGTATTTTCAAGTTCTATCAAAGATAAATTAACCATATTTATTTTCATAAATTAATTATTTGAAATCAATCAAATTTTAATAACTTAAAACAAATTATTCAATTTGGTTTTCAAAATCATAATAATAAACTTATTTGAAAATAAGGCATTTAGAAATAAATTTTAAAATTCAAAATACTTTAACTATCTATTTTAAACTTATATAAAATAAATTTTAAAATCTAATTTAAACATTCCTTTATAATTACCTTGGATGTATCTTATTTCTTATATTAAAACTCATTTGAACTTCCTTAATCTTGATCTAATATTTTAAAGTGTAAATATCTTGAATTAAAATTCAAAATAAATTTAGTTAATTTCTTTCGAAATCAACCATTTTAAACACTACAAATTATTGAAACATATTAAATTTAAATATCCTTAAATCTTGATCTTTTTTTCATTTATTTTGAAAAGAACTTGCTTTCAAAATTTAAACTTGATTTCCTTTTTACAATCTTTGCTTTCGTTTTTGAAAATTCTGAACTAGATTCCTTTACAAAAGCTTAACTT
Organism: Allium cepa; assembly: GCA_030765085.1. Taxonomy (NCBI): domain Eukaryota; kingdom Viridiplantae; phylum Streptophyta; class Magnoliopsida; order Asparagales; family Amaryllidaceae; genus Allium; species Allium cepa. The sequence continues at coordinate 379,764,908 of CM060931.1, forward strand.
TAACTTTAGCCAGAATAACACTTTACCACCTAAAAACTCAAGATATCCACCACTAAAACCCGAGTCAACCACGAAACAGCTTCGAGTCGATACTCTGAAAACACGAGTGCTACCCCGAATCTTCCAGCTGCTCAAAAACTCCAAGACGACACCAGTAAAACGCAAGCTCCTCACTGAGTCATCACTCGTCTTCCCCGAAACACTATTACCCAGTGCACAAAAATGTGCACGGTGCACATGTGCGACCATCTCCGGCCGCCGTAGGATGTCACGACCAACGTTGACGATCACTCTAATGTGCTCGAACCCCAAACCGAACCCAGATCGAACCAATTCCACACGAAACAAAATTTCGACCTTCTGCTCGAAATTGCAGAAAACTCGAACAGAAAACTACCCAATCGCTGACGATCCAGACGCCGATAGACCATGCCGACCTCACCATCGAAGCGCCATGACCACGAACTACATCTTCCCCAAACGCGAAAAATTCCGGTCAGCTATCCAAGTCGCACTAGTCACTACAGTCAAACCGACACTAAAACGTTCTAAAACCCTAGTTCAATCCAATTCGAAAAATTCTGCCATTAGAAAAATTCTTGAACAATTTTCCCATGCTCACCATTGATCAACCCACCTTCATACCAAAAATCGGCCAACTTCATCACGCCGTTCAACGGCAATGATCAAAAACACCTAAAAAGAACAAACCCCGAATTCACATAAATTACCCAACTAAAAATTTTGAGTTGCATACAAAAATTCACGATTTCTAACTATTAATCCAACTATACAACCTAAAGCAAGAATTAAGAATATAAATTTTTGACATGCATCAGTTACTTACTACAATATCTATTTTAAAAATTATTTGTTGCATTTTAAATTAAGAAAATATTTTTAAAATTAACAACAAACAATATCAAACAACTTTTATTCAATCATCAATGTCAAAAAATGATGAAATTGGGAGATTTGGAGTTTTAAAGTGAAATCTGATCTTAAAAAAAACAGAAAACAAAGTTTCCATATAAACACAGACCTATTTCACACACACACACACACATATATACACATAGCTATAAATTCAAAAATATGAATACCGAAGATCATCAAGATAAATTTTCAGATCATCACATGCATGTAGTAAAAACCCAGATCAAACTGTTTTTAAAATTATTTACTCGCCTTATTAAAAGCAGAGCAGATTTTATAAACAGAGCAGTTTTGATTCTTTTTTTTCCCAGGCTCTTGATTCTTTAATTTGGAAAGTATTTTTGATTTGCTGATGAAACTTGATCCTTATGCGTGCTTCAATTTGATTGTTTAAAATTTGCTGTTGAAACTAATGTTGATGTGGAACTGATGATCTTCATTTGAAATGCGGGTTTAAATTGCAGATTTTAATGTTGTGAAGAACTTTTCATTTGGATTTTATTTCAGATTTGAAGAAAATTCTGGTTTGAGTTAAGAAGTGAAAACAAAGAAGTGAAAGTGTTTGAAAAAAACTGAATTTCTTCTTAAAAAAATTATTTTAAAAAAATAAAAATGAATATTGCCACTTGTTATTAAATTGAACAAGTGTCTCAAGCATGTTTTAAAAAGTTTACAAGTGTTTAAAGATCTTTGCAAAATTGTTTTTAAAATCTTATAAAGATAATAATTATATTTTATATCTATGTAATATGGATATTTGTATTTATGAAATGTTTTTATGCATATGAAATGTTTTTATGTTAATAAAATTTGAATTTTTAAATAAATATACAAGTATGAAATCTTTTAAAGAAAATATTATAAAGCTAGTTATAATACAAATAAATCCTTATATGCGTAATTTTAAAAAATCTAAAACATTTATTTTTATAACCATTTAAAATTAAACACCTTAAAGAAAACAAAACAAAACCTTAAACTATCATATTAAAAATAAACAATCATCTTATATTTGAAACAATTGAATTAAACTTAAATTAACTTTTGAAAATATTAATTAAAACAAAGAATCAAATTACAATTCATACATATATATATATATTATAAATAGATTAAATTTTAAAGCAACTCCAAATTATAACATATACATACATATATATTACAATTTGAAAATTTATCCTTTATCTAAAACAAAAGATTTTCCTATCCATAATATATTTCAAATATATATATTATAAATAGAATAAAATTTTATTAGCTTTGACAAATAATTCTTATCAATATTGTCAGATTAAAAATTATTTATCTTTAAAAGATTAAATTTACCAATTTAAATTAAAATTATAAAGAAAAATTATCAAATCAATTTAATTATTAATACAGATTATTAAATTGATATTGCCTAAAATTTCGGGTCGTTACAATCCTTCCCCCTTAAAAGAATTTCGTCCCCGAAATTTAAAAGCAAAGGTAATTTAATAACCTAGCAAAGATTTTAATTTCAAACAGCAAAGCATTCCTATCATCCAGTAATTAACAACCATAGCAACCAATCAGACAAACATACCTAACTAATTATCCTAACACAAATCAGAATAAATCTTAAATACCATCTAGAGTTCCCCAAGAATAAATCACTGGGAGACTCGCTCTACAGATCTAACAAACTACACCACAAAAATCCAGAGCCCCACATATCTCTAGATCCACCAATCTGAGCAGAACATCAGACTATACTCAAGTCTAGCACAACTACCAAATCCAACTAGACTATAGATTCCACAACCAACGATGAATCATACACGTGCTCCCTCAGAGATACGTGAAATAAAATGAATTCCAGTTATCCAAACTAGCAATTCAATCTCTTATCCTATCAAAACGAAGATAAGAAATCTCAAACGCCTCAGCACTAACCATCCAATCTTATCCAACAACTGCTCTCTTAACCAGAGAAATCTTAACAACAATGAAGTCTCCAACTTCGAATTCCAAACTCCTTATCTCATATCTGCATAACTTAACAGACAATCCTGGGCTGCCAATTCTCTTCCTAATCAGCTCAACCTATACTGATGCTTCCAGAAACAACTAGACCAAAGCAAACAGTTCCTGGATCCTATTCAACAGAAAAGTCTTCCAAAATCCGTCGAAATCCAGAACACAAGATCTACTTCCCAAGCAATATCAAACTGAACTTGCTTCCTTCCTTGCTCAGCTGCTACCTCACTTCCGCTGCATAACTCTGATTCTGAAATAAATGAGAATACTGTTGATGAATACGAGTACAAACTTATCCAATATATCTGGAAACTTTGTTCATCAAATCCATAAAATCTGAGTGACTCATCTGACTCGGTCACAACCTTATAGCAGAATCCAACTCAAAAACTAGATCTGACCAATCCAAACTCCAAAAGTTTCTGAACTACTACACCAAATCCTCCTAGGCTAACTACCAAAATCGCTTCTGGAACCAAAACAATATGGAACTTAACTCCAGATGCAGACAAACTTCTGATTACCTCAGTAGCTTCTACTTCCAAATGAGAACCCTCAGCCTCAAACAAAAGATTGCCTAAGAAAAATTTCCAAACTAATCGCAAATCACTTTTGCAATCCAACCTAGTTCGGATTCCAAAGAAACTATCCTCTCTTTACCAATTAGAGCAGCTTTAAGCTTTTCCAAACAAGGTTAACTCTTCAAGAAAACTTCACCATCTGCCCGGGCTGCTGATAGAAGAACCACAAAGATTCCTGAAACATCGGAGAAACGAGCCACACTGCTGCTTCCAAACTCTACCTCAATGATACTGCGAAGCTAAAAGACCTCCTCGTCAGCACACCGAACACTTGGAGCTGCACTGCTACCACAGCTAACCAAAGACTTCTAATCCAAAGGCTCCTCGAAAACCAAAACTATCAACAAACCACACAACGGACGTTCGAGATGGCAGACATCTTCTCAAGAAATTCGGGCTCCAAGCCAAGCATCAACATCTTGCTCTCCATAAGGAATGACAAATGAGACCATGCCAAAGCGAAACAACTTATAGACCTTAGTCTCATATTCCAGAAAAGCCAACCTCCATGCTAAAGATCCAGACAACTTCCATATAGACGAATCTTTCCTGCGACAGGTAAAGACTGCTCCTCAACTACTTCTAAAACTGCTTCAAGAGAAAACATCTTCGAAAATATCCATGGATACCGCATCTCAGCACGCAGTTACCTAGATATCATCACTTACTTCTGCACTTTCGATAGATCCAAACTTAAACTTCAAAGATAAACTCCGAAACGATTTCCTTCGGATATCAGAGAAATCCTTACTCCAAACTACAAAACTCACGCGAAACGGTATTAGGTCTACAGTCTCGACAAATACTCATCCAACCTCAAACATATGGACCTCTTCCATTAGTGGTAGTCGTGTTACACACACACACACACCACTACTCCATCTACCTCTAAATTTATGTTGGAAAATCCGAACAGATAACCCAACAAATTAGGTAGATATAGATAAATATATATAGTTATATATAAAAATTACAAGTACGCTCTCTCAAGAAAGACACCACTCCAGAGCCTAGGTATTCACTCAACCTAATGCTCTGATACCACCTATGGCGACCCGACTTCCTGACACCAGAAAGTCGTGTCACTAATGAAGGAAGAAAGGGATAGAAGAAGAAAAGAAAGAGAAAGAAAAAGCACAACAACTTCAGAGAACTCACAGTGGAACGAATGAAATATAATATATCACATAAAATATTACATAATATCATATTACATCAGAGTACACAACTTATACAACACATATTAGACAGTTATAAACATCTGTCTAACAATACAACTCAAGAACACAAGATACAGATACCATACAAACACAGCGGAACCATAATATATCTACATGTGGAAGCCTCCTGCTCCATATCTCCTCTAAAATTCATCGAGCTAACCTGAATCACTCGACTACACATATATAATATGAGTACCCAAGAGTTTAATAAAACAGAAAATAAACACTTGGGTCAGACAGGGGTCTGGTGTGAGTAAATGGGTTAAAATTTCTTAATTTTAGAAAAACCTTTGAAAAGAAAAGGTATCACGTAAGACTTCCCACACATAAACATGGAAAAGTTTTTACCTTACGCTAACCAAAACATTTGATGGGAAATCCAGCGATATTATAATAGTGTCCAGGGTTTTCAAAATAAAATACAGAAATAGCTGGAATGCTTACATCTCACGTTCCAACATAGTTAGGCACAATCAAAACCGTACAGGCACTCATTGTATTTTGGAATCCATCAATGGCTGGGCTACAGGGGTACCGCCCGACACAGTACGTGGCCTGGATCACAGTACCGAGGATCACTCCCAATCCCCTGCAACATAAAGCCGGGATCATTCCTTACTGAACAGTTTCGAGTAAGATCACCCCGTGGTTGGCGTGACCAACCACCCACTAAGCCGAAATAAAGGGACATCTAGACAGGAATGACCTCACCCTGAAATGGATGCTACCCACCTAGCCTTGCTGCACCTCCCTTGTTTTAGCCATTCCCGGTTTGATGAGGCTTGAGGCTGCGATTACGTTTATAGAACACATCTATCTTAGAATGCTCATCATCCACCTGACGATGTTTTGAAAGCATTCAATCCATACAAGTTCATTCCGGGTTCGAACGAAACCGAAGGCACTATCTCGTTGCACTCATATTGGAATCACCCTCAAAGTCAACGACCATAGCCCTTCCACTCTGAATCACCATCTCGAATCTATAAGTACTATCTCCGTCAAAGTCATCACGGAATCACCCCCAGAGTTATACTGACGAATAGTTCTTACACCTCGAGTCTTCACAAAGCTCCACTTGGATTTACGACCTAACGTTTAATTTGGATCGATGTGGTTTTCGGATATCCAAATATGGAAACCCGATCCCGATCTCACCGAAACCAAACGCTATTTTAATGTCCAAGTTGTTTAAGGGTTTAAAAAGTTAAACTTATATTCAGGATGATATAAACAAATAGATGAATCATATTATCACAATAGATAAGTCATAACAACCAATCATCTCACAAAGCAGCATAAAATATATCAGAGATATCCAAATCATCCAGTATCAACCAACCACCCAATATCAATTATCCAATATCAACCAATCATCCATAAACAGAATTGATTAACTCTTAATCAATTGGATTACTTAAATCCTTCTTCATTTATTTATTCTAAATAAGTAAATAAATCATCTCTTAATTAATCTTCCTTAATTAATCTTATTTGATTAATTATACTTAATTACATTCAAGTAATTATCCTTAACCATATTTAGTAATTAATCTCTAATTACTATCATTAACTACAATAATTAATGATCCTACATTTGTTTCCATTAATTAATCAATTATAATTAATTATATTAAACTTTAATTAATTACAATTAATTAATCACACTTTAATTAATCACTTTTATAAATCAACCTTGATTAATATCATTAATTACATAAACTAATAATCCTTACTGATTAATAATTACTTTAATTAATTAAATATTAACTTATATCAATCATCCCATTAATCATAAAAAATAATTAATAACTTGTAATTACTTATCTTAATTAATTAATTAACTTCTTAATTAATTATATTAACCCTTTGATTAATTAATTTAATTAATTAATCTTTAATTACTTCATTAAGTAATTATTAATCAATTAAAATTAATAAATAATCCTTAATTAATTGCTTATTAATTAATTACAATTTTTAATTAATTACACTTAGTAATTAATCTTAAATTAATCACATTCATTAATTAATTAATCACATTAATTAATTAACTAAAATTAACTAAGTAATTAACCCTTAATTACTTACATAAGTAATTATCTTCTAATTACTTTCATTAATAAATCTTGATTACTTTCCTAATTAATTACTTAACAAATCATTAAATAATTCTTAATTCTTTAATTAATTAGTTACTCTATAATTAAATAACTTCAAACAATTACATTAATCAAATCCTCACATAATAACATCAAGTGATTACCCTTTAACCACTTCAACTAATTACTCCCATGAGTAATTACCATTAATTACTTCCATAAGTAATTTCCTCTTTCCTTAATTACATTCAAAAATTAACCAATAATCACTTCATTAAGTAATTACACTTAATTAATCCATAATTAAGTGATTATTTAAAATTAAATAAACAATTAACTAATTATTTAAATTAATTAAATAATTAATTATCTAACTTCTTATATTTTAAAATTCTTAATTAATTAATAAAATGATAATTCTTAATTAATCTTTTACTTATTAATAAATCATATTTGATTAAGTATTTTCAAGTTCATATCAAAGATAAATTAACCATATTTATCTTCATAAATTAATTATTTGAAATTAATCAAATTTGGTTTTCAAAATCATAATAATAACCTTATATGAAAATAAGGCATTTAGAAATAATAAAATTCAAAATACTTTAATTATCTATTTTAAACTTATTCATTTAAAATAAATTTTAAAATCTAATTTAAACATTCCTTTATAATTACCTTGGATATATCTTATTTCTTATTTCAAAACTCATTTGAACTTCCTTAATCTTGATCTAATATTTTAAATTGTAAATACCTTGAATTAAAATTCAAAATAAATTTAGTTAATTTCTTTCGAAATCAACTATTTTAAACATTTCAAATCATTGAAACATATTAAATTTAAATATTCTCAAAATCTTGATTTTTTTCATTTATTTTGAAAAGAACTTGCTTTCAAAATTTAAACTTGATTTCCTTTTTACAATCTTCGCTTTCGTTTTTGAAAAATCTGAACTAGATTCCTTTACAAAAGCTTACCTTTAAGTTTAACCAGAATAACACTTTACCACCTAAAAACTCGAGATAACCGCCACTAAAACCCGAGTCAACCACGAAACAGCTTCGAGCCGATACTCTGAAAACACAAGTGCTACCACGAGTCTTCCAGCTGCTCAAAAACTTCGAGACGACACTAGTAAAACGCGAGCTCCTCACTGAGTCATCACTCGTCTTCCCCGAAACACCATACCCAGTGCACAAAGTGCACGGGTGCACATGCGTGACCATCTCCAGCCACCGTAGGACGTCACGACCAACGTTGACGATCACTCTAATGCGCTCGAACCCTAAACCAAACTCAGATCGAACCAATTCCACATGAAACAAAATTTCGACCTTGTGCTAGAAACTGCAGAAAACTCAAAAAGAAAACTCCCCAATCGCTGACGATCTAGACACCGATAGACCATGCCGTCCTCACCATCGAAGCGCCATGACCACGAACTACATCTTCTCCAAACGCGAACAATTTTGGTCCCCTATCCAAGTCGCACTAGCCACTACAGTCAAACCGAAACTAAAACATGATAAAACTGTAGTTCAATCCAATTCGAACAATTCTGCCATTAGAAAAATTCTTGAACAATTTTCCCATGCTCACCATTGATCAACCCACCTTCATACCAAAAATCGGCCAACTTCATCACGCTGTTCAACGGCAATGATCAAAAACACCCAAAATGAACAAACCCCGAATTCACATAAATTACCCAACTAAAAATTTTGAATTGCATATCAAAATTCATGATTTCTAACTATTAATCCAACTGTACAACCAAAAGCAAGAATTAAGAATATAAATTTTCGACATGCATCAGTTACTTACTATAATATCTATTTTAAAAATTATTTGTTGCATTTTAAATTAAGAAAATATTTTTAAAATTAACAACAAACAATATCAAACAACTTTTATTCAATCGGCAATGTCAAAAAATGATGAAATTGGGAGATTTGGAGTTTTAAAGTGAAATCTGATCTTTAAAAAAATAGAAAACAATGTTTCCATATAAACACAGACCTATTTCACATATATATATCATATCTATAAATTCAAAAATATGAATACTGAAGATCATCAAGATAAATTTTCAGATCATCACGTGCATGTAGTAAAAACCCAGACCAAACTGTTTTTAAAATTATTTACTCACCTTACTAAAAGAAGAGCAGATTTTATAAACAGAGCAGTTTTGATTCTTTTTTTTCCAGGCTCTTGACTCTTTAATTTGGAAAGTATTTTTGATTTGCTAATGAAACTTGATCCTTATGCATGCTTCAATTTGATTGTTTAAAATTTGCTTTTGAAACTGATTTTGATGTTGAACTGATGATCTTCATTTGAAATGCAGGTTTAAATTGCAGATTTTAATGTTGTGAAGAACTTTGCTTTTGGATTTTATTTTCAGATTTGAAGAAAATTCTAGTTTGAGTTAAGAAGTGAAAAAAAAGAAGTGAAAGTGTTTGAAAAAAACTGATTTTCTTCTTAAAGACATTTATTTTTAAAAAATAAAAATGAATATTGCCACTTGTTATTAAATTGAACAAGTGTCTCAAGCATGTTTTAAAAAGTTTACAAGTGTTTAAAGATCTTTGCGATATAGTTTTTAAAACCTTATAAAGATAATAATTATATTTTATATCTATGTAATATGGATATTTGTATTTATGAAATGTTTTTATGCATATGAAATGTTTTTATGTTAATGAACTTTGAATTTTTAAATAAATATATAAGTATGAAATCTTTTAAAGAGAATATTATAAAGCTAATTATAATACAAATAAATCCTTATATGTGTAATTTTAAAAAATCTAAAACATTTATTTTTATAACCATTTAAAATTAAACACTTTAAAGAAAACAAAACAAAACCTTAAACTATCATATTAAAAATAAACAATCATCTTATATTTGAAACAATTGAATTAAACTTAAATTAACTTTTGAAACTATTAATAAAACAAAGCTTCAAATTACAATTCATGCATATATATATATTATAAATAGATTAAATTTTAAAACAACTCCAAATTATAACATATACATACATATATATTACAATTTGAAAATTTATCTTTTATTTAAAACAAAAGATTTTCTTTTCCACAATATATATAAAATATATATATTATAAATAGAATAGAATTTTATTAGCTTTGACAAATAATTCTTATCAATATTGTCAGATTAAAAATTATTAACCTTTAAAAGATTAAATTTACCAATTTAAATTAAAATTATAAACAAAAATTATCAAATCAATTTAATTATTAATACAGATTATTAAATTGATATTGCCTAAAATTCCGGGTCGTTACAAGTTCACACCAATATTTTAAATTCTTTTAGAATATTATAGTTTCTTAGTTTAACTCTAAGTAATAGGGTGTTATAAGATATTTATCTTATTTAAATCTCCTGTATAAGAATGTGAAAGCAACTCAAAGGTTTCCCTTATATAAGTTCCACTATTTAATTTAAATTTATAGGAAAGAAACCATTTCTTCTAGAATTAGTTTTTTCCATAAATTAAATAATTATAAATATTCAACCAAACACAATTTTTTAATTTCATAATTTAGAAAAGTTAATTCCTAATGAAAAGTAACATGTAAACTCAAACCAATAAAATTTTATTTTTTCGCTTAATTAATTAATTTTTCATATCTTTTCATATGATTAAATGAAAATTTTAATTTAGCATAAATCATTTTCTTATACCAAAGTTCAAACTCATTTATAAAATCTCTTACTTACAAAAGAACTTCTAAGATTTTACTATTTTTTGTAAAGCTATTTAATTTGGATCATTCTCAGAAATCTGTTATGCCAAATTTAACAATCATCCAAATCAAAATGTTAATCAATACAAAAGCATAATAATCCTTAAGCATACAAGAAATATATAGACAATGCTACTCAAGCTATAAAAATAGATTCACGAAAACTAAAATTTTGACTTAATTGGTAAATCACAAAAGAATATCAATATTCTTAGAAGTTTATTCACCAAATCCAAAAATCTAAGTTGACTAATAAAAAGCAAACTCTAAAAATTACGGTGAAAACTTAAAGTTCAAGAACCCAGAAATCAGTAATAGGAATTTAGAAAACATAAGGAAAAACATCAAAATGCCAAAAATTGTACTTTTCCACTTAAAATAAAACTCAAGATAATTTTGTAAAGACGCAAATCACATTGAATATAGAATTCAATAAAATAAATCTAACAAAAGGGGCAAACACCCAAAATCATCACAAATTGGTGAGTATGCAAACCCAACGAACATGAATGTTATACAAAGATGATCTAAAGGACCCACAATTGGACACGACAACCGTAAAACACAAATGAGCATAAAGCTCCACAAACAAGCGTAGAGTCCATAGGCGAGCATAAGCTCCATAGATCCGCTAATACATGGATAAACTTAGAAGACAAGTCGTCAAACTCAATAAGTGTTATCTACTTCCCTATAGTAACTAAATGAGTAGCATCTGTATTCAAATACCGTACTTGGTTACTAGGATATTTACTACAAGTTAGTAAACTCCACTCAAGAGAAAAATAGGCTTTTAATCGAATAATTCCAGGAATTAACTAATGAAGTAGGCGCAAGCGTTTTATACCACTTATTTTACTAGACTGTTTAATTCAATTTCTTATTCAATCGAAAACATGCAATTTCACATACATAAATAGCTTTTCATTTTGAAACCATTTATGAACTATTGCTCTATAGAGTTGCTAATAGCTATTAGAAAATATATCTTGTTGTAGATCTATTTTGGAATCTGGTTTTTCAAACAATTTAGAACTATTAATAATTATGTGTTCCAAATCGGGTTTATAAACATATGTTTCAACAATTTGAGAAAAAATTTGGTTCAAAATATATCCCTTTGAAAAATCCATTTTGAATATAGTGCAAGGATGTGTATTGTGCTATATCTATAAAGCAGTTTCCATAATGGAAACCTATAAACAAGTGCATTGAATCAAGGTTAGCAATAAACCCAAAAGTTAAGCAAGGAAATACTACAAACTAATCCAAACCATTCCAAATCCCAAGCATAACAACATGATGAAAAATTGCAAGAGTAACAATTCAAAAAGACACCAAAAGGAATCTCAAAATGGCTTTTATAACCAAGGACATGAATAATGAACCAAAGCAAGTTTGTAGTTCTAAAAGCAGTTATTTTGAATTTAACCACATATGGAATTATTTCAAGAAGGCCACATAAATATACATAATTAATTTCAACATTTTCTTAAAGCAATAAACTTCTTAGAGCTAAGGCCCAAATGCAACAATAAACTTTCATTTAAATCATAAAATGATTAAACAACAAATTAAAATATCACATACATTCCCCTTGATATACATCTTAAAAATAAACATGCACAATTTACAACTATCAAATAATTTAATGGCGTTGTATTGCCATCTATTTATTATCGAATTACGTCGTCAATGGCTACGATGTTGATTGCGAAATCTACATGGCCTCGCCACTGATCTCTGCTATTTTTAAGACTTGGTGGTTACACATGTCATCAAATTAATACACAAAATTGCGTATTTTCTTATATTAATTTTTATTACAATTTTTTTAGCCATCAAAATGTTAAATACGTATATACTTATAAATAAATTTTCCTTTTAAATTTATTTTCCAAAATATCTTTCTACAACATATTTTATCTCCATAATTATTAATATTTACTTTCAACTTATTCACTAAATATCATTAGCAAAACTTCAAGAACAATCTTTTTCAAATAATCATATAGTTCATGATTTTTTCTTTTAAAAATATTTATTATTCTCCAAGGCACTTGTTTTGAAAACTTATGACATTGTGTATACAAGTATACATACTTTTATACAAATCTCTTTCTATTTCCAAAATTTATTTCATATGCATATAATATACCTTTCGAAAAATTTATTCTATTAAATTAATATTTAACTTGCTTACAACTTTATCTTCTCGTTAAACATTATTTTCAACATATTTACAATTATTTATAATATTTAAAATAATATAACAAAATTGCTATAATGGACTGTCTCATGAAAGTGTTTTGGAACCCTTATCGACATCGTGGCATCCCGTGTCTCGACTAGATTTCATAACACACTCAACGGGTTGTTTTACACAACAAATTCTAAAAAGTAAAAATCTCTAAATTCTCGTAGAAGTGAAAAACTATCAGTAACGATTCAAAGACGCAACCATTTATTCATGCATACATTATGTAATCATAGTTAACTAAACAACGAATTATTGTGCTCAATGGAAACAGCCTATCAGCTTCCGCTATTCAATTATGATTACTAATGTGTCATGACCCTCCATTTCGTACCATTCAAATCGACAATAATCCACACGTGTCAGACATGAATGATGTGAAATAACAAATTGTAAATAAATTTGGAGCAAATAAAATCAAATGCATAGAATCATAGACATAGAACAAACAGAATAACTCGCAGCAGAATATAAAAATACATAGTAGTTCATGAAGCTACTACAACAGAGTCTCAAACAAAATACATAATACAGTCTGATAACAACATAATAGAAATCCCAAATACATAGAAGTTCACTAATACATGAGATAAACTAGAACAGATGAAACAGAAGTAGATATATATGTAGATAAGCAGAAACTCCAGCAAAGACCAGCCCCAGAAAGAGAATTCAAAGCTGTGAATCTCAGGCTGCCCGAGTGTAAAGCAAAACACAAAACACTCGAGTCGGGACAATATATACTTATATAATGTAAACTAACTCAAGTGAACTGCAAATAAGAACAAGGAACTTAAAGGATGCCTGGGACAACCAACCTCTAAGGATCCGTCAAGCTATTTACTATATAGTAATATTACGCTATTAAAATAGTGTCTATAGTAAAATAAACATACTTTTAAATACGTTTCGGGCTACCTATATCACCCTTCACACATAATAGTCCCAATAGTCCATCCAATATCATGATCTCCAGATCGAAAAACTGTCAGAGGATACCACACGGGCTACGGGGGAAAAACAAACTCGTAGTAAAGGCTCTATATGGTAGGTGACACGGCACACAAGGCAATGTCAGGGTAGATATACCAATTATGCACACGGGCTGGTTGTAACGTAGCAGCCACATACGCCCACCCTGAACAATACTCCAAAATCAAAGGGTGCACCCAATCGATCACAACAGTAATAGAATGGTATCAAAGAAGTGCGTCCAGCCAGAGGTGCTACCTCCTTGGTCCGAGATCGCTCCTGTTTTAGCCACCTAAAGCTAACTCACGGGAGTTAGGTCCACATAATGTACCTTAGGAACATCATCACCATCCTACTTCATTCTGGAATCTCCAACGCGTACACAGTTGTTAAAGTGGTTTTCGGTATCGACGGAGAGTATGTCCATATCTGATCCCAGTCTCTTTAACAACCAATCGTTATTATAACCCGTAGTTATAATTTAAAAATGGTATTTATTTCAAAAATGAAATATCATTTAGCAGTTTAATATCCTTTCAATTCCTTTTCAAATATCAAACTTATCATTTCATTTCAAAGCCATATTCATTTTATTCAATTTAAAATACCATTTTAATTCACATCTAAAAAATAGTTTATATTTCAAATCGAATTACTTCATTTAAATCACAAAAATGAAGTCATTACATTTAATAATTAAATTATTTAATTTCTAAAATTTTAAACTTTCAGAGTTCATTTGTTCACTTAACTTTATCAAAACAGTGAAAAATCACCTTACGCGGCATTTAGACAATGCTATGGAAAGTCACATTCAAAACAGTTCAATTTAACAAAAGACAGCATTTTAAGAATGTTGTAATAGGGTTACATTAGTTTCAAATAAAACTTAGTTTGATTCAACAATTATAGCACTTACAAAATGCTATAATAGCCTTTAATTAAATTTAGCCATTTGGTTCATTATTATCAACTACAGCATTTACAATACTGTATTATCATTTACATTAGAAATAATAGCATTTCAAAAATGCAGTTAATTAACTTCAAATATTCAGTATAATTTCACAAACAATAATATTTTTATTTATATCATTTTTAACCTATAAAATCATATAACTTCACTTTTATAATCATCATTTAATTTTTCTTAAATTCATGATTTTATAAAGTTAAATTTCCATTCAAAAATCAAGATTTAATAATAATTCACTTATTTAATTCCAACGTTCAATTTTAAATTCATTACTCTAAATTTAACTTAACACTTAAGTTTAAATTCTCAAATATAACTTAATTTCATTTTTGTTTACTTAACTTAAAATTCAATTTTAATCCAAATTCACAAATTTCCCATTTTAGTTATATTTCCAAATTTCAACTTAAATATTCATTCATTTCACATTTTAACTTTATTCAAAAATCATTTATATATTATAAAGTAACTTTAAATTCATTTTCATCTAAATTATCATAAATTTATCATATTTTCATATTTAATTTAATTTCCATTTATAATTAAATCAAAATTTCTAAAAGTAGCTTTCATTCAAATTTTCTAACTTTTTCATTAAGTTATTTCACTTATAAATATTCAGAAAATCAATAATATTTTAAAAAAAATTATTTTTAATTAAGTTTAAATCAAAAATATTATAATATTTACATTTCTAAAATATTTTTAAAATTTTTAGAAAAACATATTTTAACTACGGGTGTGTATATAATTTTCTACGCTAGGTAAAGTGATATGGGTAATATATCATTTCAACTCGTAATTTACAAGAATACCTACGTTTTATCATTTCAAACTCATAGTCCAAAGTAAATGAAATAAATTGAAAATTGCGCAGGCCTATCATTTCAGCCCATAACAATTTTCCCTTATTCTAAAGTCCGTTTGGGTATGTATCATTTCAACCCATAGTGATTCTAATCTAAAGGGAACTTGCAGTGTGATAAACTGATAAAAATAACAGAACGGTATAATATAACAGTAACATATGATATACAGGTGTATAAGCATGGGTGAACATCATATAATCATAACATAGCAGATGTAACATGATGAAGCATTTATAGATTCAAAAGTGGTCAATTTACTAGTTATATAGGTACAAATTGTCTGGTGAGAATAACTCACTGGTTTGAGCTGGAGACACAACAACGAATGCATAAAAGAGATCCACACGAGCATGATAGCATGACAAGATACGAGTGAGAGAGCCAAAGGCCAATTCCTATATGACAAATCAAACAAAAACAATATCACAACAATAAGCGTTCAAACCGAAAATACGATCAAATTAAGCTAGAAATAACTACATAAATCAAAACAGAATTGCTTTGCACTTGCTTCCAACTCTCATTGGGTTCGGCCTTAAGTGAAATATAGGTCTAAAGCAAGGGTTTGGATCAGGTTATGGGTGGATATGGGTCGGCGAAACTTGGTTAACATGGTGCAAAGGTGGTGGTGATGGGAAAACAACACAACAATCAAAGCATCACATGGTTTCATGCCAAATCAAGGCTCGGCCAAGGCTCATGGATCACGACCATCACTGTTATGGTCAAGAGGGGACATGGCAGAGGTGATTAAGTTCGGCTGGAGGTGATGGTGGTGGAGATGGTGGCGGCTAAGGGGGTGATGAAGTGGTGTATTTGATTGAAGTGCTCGGCTAGGACAAGTTGATGGAGTTTTGGTATTTTGGTGAAGGATCATCAACAATGGGGCTCGGCTTGGGGTTGGCCAGAGAGGAGAAGGTGATGGTGATGTGCTCAGGTGGTGGTGGAGGTGGCAGGGCAGGTAGTGGAGGATGGCCGAACCTAAGAGGAAGAGGAACAAATGCAAAAATCAAATCAAAAAACAATAAAAGTGAAAACAAAAGAGAAGAATATTACCAATTTTTTTCTAAAACAATGAAGGCCGAAATTTTCTTTCAGAAGCGAGGAAAATGATTTAGTGAATGTAAAATGGTATAGGTCGCCGAAAGAAATGGGGAGTTATGGCCAATTGATGAAAAGATATGGTGAAATGTGTAAAGGTAGGAATATAAAAGGCCTTAGGAAATCAAAAGTCATTAAAACCTTTCAAATTTATTTGTTTTCTTTTTATAAATTTAAATAACTGAAAATACATATAATTTCAGTTAAAATTCAAAAATATAACAAATATATAAAATATAAATAAATAATTATTATTTATATATGTAAAAAATAAGAAAATAGCACAAAAATGAAAACTAGTCTAGAAAATTTAAAAATAAACAGAATAAACTTTGAAAAATTTATATGGACTTGGAAATATTTATAAATAAAAATAAGAACATAAAAGTAAAATGCATTCACAAAAATGAATAAATAAATTTTAATGAAATATAATTTAAATGAAGAAAATAGTAGAAAAATAGAAACCAGCCTTTAAAAATAGGAAATAAATGCAATAAATTTTGAAAAAAATTCAATTATCACCATAAAAATATTTAGAAATGAAATCTCAGAAATAAAAAAAATAAAAATATTTTCAAAATGAATGAAAGTCAAATTTAAATTATATTCAAAAATCTAGGGTTGTTACACTCTTCCCCACTCAAATCTTTTCGTCCTCGAAATGAACGGAAAGGATAAAAATAAAGAGAAGCAATATAGAAAACAAAATAGTACCTGAAACGAACAATTCTAGATTCGAAGCACGAAAGCTCTCCTCTGTTTCCCAGGTACAATCTCGATCGTCACTACTCCACGGTACTTTGACCAGATTAACAGATTTCCTTCTGAGCTGCTTCGTACCTCTGTCAACAATACGAAGTGGCTTCCTCTCAACAGTCAGATTAGGCTCAATATCCAAACTATCCAGAACGGAAGGCCGGACAATAACATATGGATCATGAAGATGATGACGGAGATGCGAAACATGGAATAAATCACGCACTCCAGAAAGCTTCTCGGGCAAATCCAGACGATAAGCCAAAGAGCCAACTCTTTCCACAATGCGGAAAGGACCAATGAACCAAGGAGAAAGCTTCCCTCTACGACCAAAGCGAATGACATTCCTCAAGGGAGAAACCTTGAGGAACACCTGATCATCAACCGAAAATTCCAAATTCTGCCTACGCCTATCAGCATACTTCTTCTGCCTATCCTGAGCGGCTCTCAACCTCTTCTTAATCTCCTTAACTTTCCCAAAAGCTTCCAAAATCACATGAGGACCAAAAACCAAATGATTACCGGATTCAATCCAGCAAGATGGGGATCTACACGGTCGTCCGTATAGAGCAGCAAACGGAGACATCTTGAGACTGACCTGAATGCAAATATGGAATGAGGTAGATAAAAAGATCAAGAATAGACTGAAAAATAGAAGATAAGATTATACCTGATAGCTATTATTGTAGGTAAATTCGGCAAGATGGAGATAATCTTCCTAAGATCCTCCATAATCAAGCACGAAGAAGATCCTCGAGAATCTGATTCACTCTTTCTGTTTGACCGTTGGTCTATGGATGGTAAGCAGTGCTCAGATTCAGACAAGTACCCAGAGATTCCTGAAAAGCCTTCCAAAACTGACTGGTAAAGATAGGGTCACGATCACAAACAATACTGAGAGGAAGACCATGGAGACGAACGATCTCTCTCATGTAGATCTCAAATAAGCTAGAAGCAGAACGAGTAGACTTGACCAGAATAAATTGAGCAGACTTGGTCAGTCTATCAACAATAACCTAGATACTCTCAACTCTCATTACCCCTCCGAGTCCTCGGTAAACCATCGATGAAATCCATGGAAACCTGTTCCCACTTTCAATTTGGAATCTCAATGGGCTGCAACAAACTAGGGGTCTTCTGGTGATCGGCTTTAGCTTACTGACAAGTCGCACACCGAATAACAAAGATAGAGATACGCTCTTCATCCCCTTCCATCAATAAAGCTTTTTCATATCATGATACATCTTCGACACACCAGGATGAATAGAAAACCTGGATCGATGATTCTCCTGAAGCAACTCCTGCCTCAACCTACCAACATTCGGGACACAAAACCTTCCATTAATCCTCAAAATCCCTCTATCATTAATCTGGGCTCCACTACTACCACCACTACCACCAACTCTTCTACGAACACTCTCCTTCATCAATCTAAGCATCTCATCCTCGTCCTGCTTATCCATAATACGATCCAAAAGAGGAGAAGAAGAAAAAACAAGCTAACACAACAAAGCCTTCTTCCGACTCAAAGCATCGGCTACAACATTAGCTTTACCGGGAGTATAGCTAATATCGAGGTCGTAAGAAGCCTGAAAATCAAGCCAAAGAACTTGCCTCTGATTCAAATCCTTCTGGGTGTAGATATATCTCAGAGACTGATGATCGGTGAAAAGCTCAAACATGGTTCCAAGAAGATGATGCCTCCAAAGCTTCAAAGTAAAGACAACAGCAAGTAACTCTAAATCATAAGCAACATAATTTGCCTTATGGGTTTTCAACTGACGGCTGGCATGGGCAATGACCCTACCATCCTGCATGAGAACAACACCCAAACCCTCACGACTAGCATCACTATATATTGTAAACCCCCGCTTCCGTTTGGAACAGTACGAACTGGTGCAGAAGTTAGCTTGCTCTTCAACTCATTGAATGCAGGCTTACACTGATCAATCCAGACAAACTTGGCATTCTTCTAAGTCAAAGCTGTGAGAGGTGCAGCAATCCGAGCAAAATTTTCAATGAATCTCCGGTAGTAACCGACAAGGCCCAAAAAACCACGAATATCAGATGGAGTCTTTGGAGTTTCCCAGTCCTGAAACAAAATAGGAAAAATAAGGACAACAGGAAAGATAGAATTATTAAAATGATAAAGCAAAGAGAAAGAAAGACCGACTTACATTGATCGCAACGATCTTGGCTGGATCAACTGAAACTCCATTACTAGAAACAATATGCCCGAGATATCGGACTTCATCCTTCCACAAATGGCATTTAGAAAATTTAGCCTTCAACTGAAGATTTTTGAGAGTCTGTAAAACATATTTCAAATGCGACTTATGCTCATCCTTAGTCTTAGAGAAGACAAGGATATCATCAACAAAGACTAGTACAAATTTATTAAGCACAGAACGAGAAACACGATTCATCAAATCAACAAAGAAAGCAGGAGCACTGGTCTAACCGAAGGGCATGACTAACCATTCATAAAAACCATTCTCAGTGCGGAAAGCAGTCTTGGGAATGCTATCCTCGAAAACTATGAACTGATGAAAACTGTGGCACCATAAAACTGATCAAACATGTCATTGATACGAGGCATTGGATATCTGTTCTTCATTGTGAGCTTTTTCAGCTCCCTATAATCAACACACATCCGAAGAGAGCCATCAGATTTGGTGACAAAAACCACCGCAGCTCCACATTCAGAAAAACTAGGCCTAATCAGACCCTTGGAAGACAAGTCCTCAATTTGCTTTCCCGAGTCAACCTTCTCGTGGGGTGCCATTTTTCTAGGGGAAGAGCAACAGGTCGAGCACCAGGAATAAGATCAATCCGAAAATCAATTTCCCGCTTCAAAGGTAAAGAAGTGACTTCACCAAATACATCAGGGTATAATCTAACCACAGGAGTTGAATCAAGATCACTGGGAGAATAATCCAAAGAATAAATAAAGTTTCCAACAAAATCCTGAGGCAAGTGGCACTGAATAATCAAGGAATTGCCTTGATCATCCATAAGATGAACTGTCCGGGGTTTACAAGAGATACGTGCATCATGACGCACTAACCGATCCTGACCAAGTAGTAAATCAAAGCATCAAAGCCCAAAAAATAAAAATCACCACAAAAGGGATGATAGAATGGAGAAGTTTCACTTCTCGACAAATCCGATTAAGGTTAGCAGGACCCCCAATTGGATTTGAAACACATAATGGAACAGAAGCATACTCAGGAGATATGAGATGGCCAAACTTATCATACAAAGCAACAGAAATAGAACTGTGTGAAGCACCAGTATCAAACAACACACGAACAGGATGATGAAATAAACCCTGGAGAGTACCTTGGTCACCACTAGGAGCAAGAGCAGGTGGAGGAACTGGAGATGAGGCCGAAGTGAAAGCAAATATACCAGAAGGAGTACCCCTTTGCTTGGTAGGGAAGTCCTTCTTAAAATGACCAGGCTGGAGACAGATATGGCAAAGATCACGGCTAGCCAACTGAGCAGGTGGAGGAATAGTAGCACCAGATAAAGTAGGACAGTTATTCGCATAGTGCCCCTTCTGGTCACAACTAAAGCAAGTGATGGAGGAGAGATCAACCGGTTGCCTCTGAGCAAGAGCAGATGATGAAGATCCCAAACCAGAACGCTTCTGCCAATTCTTCTTCTGCTGTTGGAAATTAGGCTTACGCTTCTTGGAATTAGCAGATAAAGACTGAGCACCAGAAGAAACATGACCATTGGATGTGGGATTCTCATAGCGAATCGCCATATCCATATGCTGGGTGAAAGATCCATCAACATGAGAAATGAGGTGACTATAATACTCTGGACGAGCACTAGCAATAAATTCTCATTCTTCTTGAGATGATTGTCAATAAGGCAAGGACCGAACTTGGAAAGTTCATTGAACTTCCTCTCATACTCAGCAAAAGACATGCTACCCTGCTTAAGATCCATAAACTCTCGATAAAGCTAAGATTTTCCAGCTTCTGGCATCCATTTTGGCACAAAAGCCTATCTGGAAAGAAAGACACAGAAAACAAGCTTAAGATAGATTTAAAGAAAAGGAAAAATAGGAACAAAATTCAGGATAACACAAAGGATGCCTAAACTGCTCCAAAGTGATATCAGCCTCGACGGTGTTAGCCATAACAGATACCCACCAACCTAAAGTAGAATCACGCAACTGCTAAGCTGTTAAATGACGCTTCTGGTCATCAGTAATATCAAGACCAGTAAATATCCTCTCAAGACTCCGCAACCACTGCTGAGCCTCAATGATGCTCTCCGAACTGGTGAATGGGGTACCACCAAGCTGAGATAATTCCTTACATAGAACAGTGAACCTGACAGGAGCCACAGGTTGAGGAGCTGGGGTAATACCACGACCCCTACCTCTGGCATTTCCTCGATTCATCCTGAAAAATATAAAGAATGAATTTAGGACAAGATAATGAAAAGCCAAAGATAAATTAAGATAAGACGAGAGAATTCACTTGGATGAATATCCTAAAGAAAGAAAAATCTAATATGGTAGATATGAAAGAAAAGTAGTTAGAAAACATTTGAAAATCCTTTAAAACAAGAAAAAATTATATATCAAAATAATCTTTGTAAAATCTTTTGAAAACATTTTGAAAATCATTTTATACTTTGAAAATACGTCTCTCACAACGATATGATTATGAGGTTGGTTTCACTCATTCTAGGGTAGAAATACCCTATCTCTAATGAATAATTTTTTGCTCCGCAAAGGCAATGGTTTGCCAAAACCAAAGCTCTAATACCAACTGTCACGACCCGCCATTTCGTACTATTCAAATCGACAATAATCCACACATGTCAGACTTGAATGATGCGAAATAACAGATTGTAAATAAATTTGGAGCAAATAAAATCAAATACACAGAATCACAGACACAGAACAAATAGAATAACTCGCGGCGGAATATAAAAATACATAGTAGTTCATGTACCTACTACAACAGAGTCTCAAACCAAATACATAATATAGTCTGAAAACAACATAATAGAAATCCCAAATACATAGAAGTTCGCTAATACATGAGATAAACTAGAATAGCTGAAATAGAAGTAGATATGTATATGTAGATAGGCAGAAACTCTAGCAAAGACCAGCTCCAGAATGAGAATCCAAAGCTGTGAATACTCAGGCTGACCCGAGCGTAAAGCAAAACACAAAGCACTCGAGTCAGGACAATATATACTTATATAATGCAAACTAACTCAAGTGAACGGTAAATAAGAACAAGTAACTTAAAGGATGCCTGGGACTGCCCATCCTCTAAGGATCCATTAAACTATTTATATATAGTAATATTGCGCTATTAAAATAGTGTCTACACTAAAATAAACATACTTTTAAATAGCGTTCCGGCTACCCATATCACCCTTCACACATAATAGTCTCAGTAGTCTATCCAATATCATGACAACTCCAGATCGGGAAACTGTCAGAGGATACCACACGGGCTACGGGAGAAAAACAAACTCGTAGTAAAGGCTCGGTATGGTAGGTGACACGGCACACAAGGCAATGCCATGGTAGATATACTAATTACGCACGCGGACTGGTGGTAACGATGCAACATACACCCACCCCGAACAACACTCCAAAATCAAAGGGTTCACCCAATCGATCGCAACAGTAATAGAATGGTATCGAAGAAGTGCGTCCAGCCAGAGGTGCTACCTCCTTTGGCCCGAGATCGCTCCTATTTTAGCCACCTTAAGCTAACTCATGCGAGTTAGGTCCACGTAATGTACCTTAGGAACGTCGTCACCATCCTACTTCATTCTGGAATCTCCACCGCGTACACAGTTGTTAAAGTGGTTTTCGGTATCGACGGAGAGTATGTCCATATCTGATCCCGGTCTCTTTAACAACCAATCGTTATTATAATCCGTAGTTATAATTTAAAAATGGTATTTATTTAAAAAATAAAATATCATTAGCAATTTAATATCCTTTCAAATCCTTTTCAAATATCAAACTTATCATTTCATTTCAAAGCCATATTCATTTTATTCAATTTAAATACCATTTTAATTCACATTTCAAAAATAGTTTATATTTCAAATCGAATAACTTCACTTAAATCATAAAAATGAATTCATTACATTTAATAATTAAATTATTTAATTTCCAAAATTTTAAACTTTCAGAGTTCATTCATTCACTTAACTTTATCAAAACAGTGAAAAATCACATTTCGCAGCATTTAGACAATGCTACGGAAAGTCACATTCAAAACATTTCAATTTATCAAAAGATAGCATTTTAAGAATGCCGTAATAGGGTTACATTAGTTTCAAATAAAACTTAGTTTGATTCAACAATTATAGCACTTACAAAATGCTATAATAGCCTTTAATTAAATTTAGCCATTTGGTTCATTATTATCAACTACAGCATTTACAATACTGTATTATCATTTACATTAGAAATAATAGCATTTCAAAAATGCAGTTAATTAACTTCAAATATTCAGTATAATTTCACAAATAATTACATTTTTTTATATCATTTTTAACTTATAAAATCATATAACTTCACTTTTATAATCATCATTTAATTTTTATTAAACTCATAATTTTATAAAGTTAAATTTCCATTCAAAAATCAAGATTTAGTAATAATTCACTTATTAAATTCCAACATTCAATTTTAAATTCATTACATTAAATTTAACTTAACATTTAAGTTTAAATTCTCAAATATAACTTAGTTTCATTTTTATTTACTTAATTAAAATTCATTTTTAATCCAAATTCTCAAATTTCCCATTATAGTTATATTTCCAAATTTTAACTTAGATATTCATTCATTTCACATTTTAACTTTATTCAAAAATCATTAATATATTATAAAATCACTTTAAATTCATTTTTATCCAAATTTTCATAATTTTATTATATTTTCATATTTAATTTAAATTTCATTTATAATTAAATCAAAATTTCCAAAAATCATTTTTAATTAAGTTTAAATCAAAATATTATAATATTTACATTTCTAAAATATTTTTAAATTTTTTAGAAAAACATACTTTAACTACGGGTCTGTATAAAATTTTCTACGCTAGGTAAAGTGACACGGGTAATATATCATTTCAACCCGTAATTTACAAAGAAACCCTGGGTTTTATCATTTCAAACCCGCAGTCTCAAGTAAATGGAATAAATTGAAAATCGCGCAGGACTATCATTTCAGCCCATAACGATTTTCCCTTGTTCTAAAGTCCGTTCGGGTATGTATCATTTCAAACCATAGTGATTCTAATCTGAAGAGAACTTGAAGTGTGATAAACTGATAAAAATAACAGAACGACATAATATAAAAGTAACATATGATATAACAGGTGTATAAGCATGGGTGAACATCATATAATCATAACATAGCATATGTAACATAATGAAGCATTTACAGATTCAAAAGTGGTCAATTTACTAGTTATGTAGGTACAAATTGTCTGGTGAGAATAACTCACTGGTTTGAGCTAGAGACACAACAACGAATGCACAAAAGAGATCCGCATGCGAATTGTAGCATGATAATATACGAGTGAGAGGGGCAAAGGTCAATTCCTTTATGACAAATCAAACAAAAACAGTATCACAACTATAAGCTTTCAAACCAAAAATAAGATCAAATTAAGCTAGAAATAACTGCATAAATCAAAGCAGAATTGCTTTGCACTTTCATCCAACTCTCTTTGGGTTCGGCCGTAAGTGGAATACAGGTCTAAAGCAAGGGTTTAGATCTGGTTATGGTTGGATAAGGGTCGGCCAAACTTGGTTAACATGGTGCAAAGGTGGTGGTGATGGGAAAACAACACAACAATCAAAGCATCACATGGTTTCATGCCAAATCAAGGCTCGACCAAGGCTCATGGGTCTCGGCCATCACTATTGTGGTCAAGAGAGGACATGGCAGAGGTGATTCAGGTCGGCTGGAGGTAGGGTGGAGATGGTGGAGGCTAAGGGGGCGATGAAGTGGTGTATTTGATTGAAGTGCTTGGCTAGGACAAGTTGATGGAGTTTTGGTGAAGGATCATCAACAATGGGGCTCAGCTTGGGGTTGGACAGAGAGGTTAAGGTGATGGTGATGTGCTTAGGTGGTGGTGGAGGCGGCAGGTCAGGTGGTGGAGGATGGCCGAACCTAAGAAGAAGAGGAACAAATGCAAAAATCAAATCAAAAAACAATAAAAGTGAAAACAAATGAGAAGAAGATTACCAATTTTTTTGTAAAACAACGGAGGCCGAAATTTTCTTTCATAAGTGAGGAAGATGATTTACGTGAATGTGAAATGGTATAGGCGGATGAAAGAAATGAGGAGTTATGGCCAATTGATGAAAAGATATGGTGAAATGTGAAAAGGTAGGAATATAAAAGGCCTTAGGAAATCAAAAATCACCAAAACATTTCATATTTCTTTATTTTATTTTTATAAATTTAAATAACTGAAAATACATATAATTTCAGTTAAAATTCAAAAATGTAAAAAATATAAAAAAATATAAATAAATAAATATTAATTATATATGATAAAAATAAGAAAATAGCACAAAAATGAAAACTAGTCTAGAAAATTTGAAAATAAACAGAATAAACTTTGGTAAATGTATATGGACTTGGAAAATATTTATAAATAAAAATAAGAACATAAAAATAAAATGCATTCACAAAAATAAATAAATAAATTTTAATTAAATATAATTTTAATGAAAAAAATAGCAGAAAAATAGAAACTAGCCTTTAAAAATAGGTAATAAATTTTGGAAAAATTCTATTATCACTTTAAAAATATTTAGGAATGAAATCTCACAAATAAAAACAATTAAAATATTTTCAAAATGAAATAAAGTCAAATTTAAATTGTATTCAAAAATCTAGGGTTGTTACATAATGGATCAGTACATTACTAGTCGACCCTTATCTTTTAAGATTAGTTCATAAAGTTTTTTATAAAATAATTCAAATTTCCTTAATAATATCCCAATGATTATTCCCAATGATCATTTATACTTCCATCTTATGTAAGAAATAAATCCTAATTTATACCTGACACACCCAAGGGACGAGACTCTACGTCTATCTAAGCCAAGATTTGTGTTTCTCATATTCTATATTGTTTTGAACCTCGCTCTGATACCTAGCTATAACGCCCCACCCGGAGACCCATAATAACAAAGAATATCATCGAATAATATCGCCTACCAGTGCAGAGAATAAGGTTGTTAGGAGCAACCCTCTATAAATTACTTTACACGATTGTTGAATACATCGAATAATGTGACTGTATTTTTTCTTTCCTCACTAGTGGTAATTCGAAATATCTATTCCATGCACAAAACAATAATATATTAGATTTAATCTCGTTCAAAACAATACATAATATAATGTACAACATAGAATCAAAAACCACTACGAAAATAATATATGCATCAATACTTTGAAAATATAAGTCCACAATTATACACAATACATAATAGTAAGTAAGCCTTAAAATACAATACAAAGCTCACTACCTAAAAATATACATCATATAATCATCACTACTCGAATCCAAAATAAGATATCTATATACATATGCATACGATACAACTAACAAAAGGGATAACAGATGAAAATCTCATTAAGCCTAAGAAAGAGATAACAAATAACTACATAATAATAAAAAAATCTCCTTAAACTTCAAATATGCACATCAATCCATGGTCAATGTCCCTGAACCTATAATGTATCGATCTGACCCGAGTATTATGAAATAAACGGGTTAGACCATCTCTAAATATCCAAAAGGTTGATAACATGAAATAAGCATGCATAAACAATTATAGCATACAAACCGTACAATGTATCAACTAAACAGGTTTTAATACTTTAATAATACCTCATAAGGCATGATCTCCAAAACTAGAAATAGCCACAAGGAATTTAATGATAATACTTCTCAAATACAAATACAAATCCAAGTATTGACAACCATTAAATATACTTTAATAACTCGTAGAATGAAATCACCAAATATCAAAACCCAAGATTGCTTGAAAAAGAAAAGTCCCTAACATGATTTGGTGACAACACAAATAACATCAATTTTAGAAATCACAAACAAAAATCCAAAAACACATCAAAAGGGGAAAAGGCACCAAACTCCAAGATTGGTGAACAAATTCACCTACATGCATGTAACTCCAAGATAGACGTATGTCCATAAACTCTAAATGGGTATAATTCCCATAATAACTCCAAAAAAGGTGAGAGCCTATAAAACTCCAAGATAGGTTCGAGACCTGTAAACTCCAAGATAGGAACAAGTCTATAAACTACAGGACATGTGCAAGACCTATAAAACTCCCAAGGCAAGCCATAAACTTTTCGATATAAGTGTTATGTACTATCAAATAGTAACTAAATGAATGTCGCACAATACCTCATTACCATTGTGATGTTTCAATATTTACTAAAAGACTGTAAATCCTACTCGACTAAAATATTCAAGTGAATAAGTCCGATAATTGACCGATGAAGTAATACAAATGTTCAATATCACTCATACTACTAAATCATTCACTTAAATTACTCATCCAAATGAAAGAAAATTAGTAAAATAGTTATTTGTCACTTGACAAAATATACACTTATTTCTCACTCGAAAAATATATATAATAAGTCCAAATGGATGTTAAAACACATTTATATATCTATATTTGATCCAAAATCTCATAAAAATAATACAGTTCATGTACTATATTTCCAAAAGCTATATATAGATACACACTTTGTATTTTAGAGAAAAAAAATAGATTTGTATTGCAAAACCATATTTTTAAACCCATAAAATCATTTCTACTAATAATACTCAATATATATATATATATATATATATATATATTACTTATTAAAAATCATTCGAAAAAAAGAAATAAATTTAGATAGAAATTGGTTTTGAGATTGACGGTCATAAATAAACTAGCTTTTGTAAATTACTTTACTTAAACTATATATATGTACATATTAACTAAATTTATAAATAAACAACTTCGCAAAACACTGAACCAAAAACCGTCTAATCAGAGAAACAAAAATAAGAAAAATTAGAGAATGAACACCCAAAAAAATCCATCAACAAACACGGAAGTAACCGGTATTGAATCAATACATTAGTGAAGCAAACAACATCTGGAACTCACATTCTAGGCGCTCAACCAGTGGGTCGGTTACCTTCGACCAGTCCATCGGTGGGATGTCTGGAATGTGATTTCTAGGAGTTCAGTTTCCCACCAATGACCATTATCGCTTCCGGCTCGATGTCTTAGCTTTCCGGCATCATATTCTTAATAGATATAAACAAAAATACACATGCAATCACAAGGAAAAGGAATCAAATCAATTTGATCATAGAATAGGGTTTGGAACTAAAGTCAACAAAAAGGTTTAGGAGAGTGTAAAATATAGATTTCCTTCCTAACCCTAAACATACTGAAATCAGCACTCATTGCTTAATTATTCCACATCAAAAACAAAATCATGCTATGAATAATCTTGAGATGGTAGTTTGTGTGATTAGCTCACCTTGAATCCCGATTTGATTCACCAAATTCTCAATTTCAGTAAAGCCTTAGAAAATTTATTCAAATCCAGAACAAAAGGCAACTAAATTAAACATAACAAATCTGAAATTGCTAGCTCTAAATAATAAACATAGGGTTTAAATTCATTACCTCGGTTACTAGCTTCTAAAAGCGTTCAATTTTCAAGAGGGTTGAAAAGATTGGTCTTTGGTTCTAATTTGAAAGAGGAAAAATGAGTTTCTTTTTCATCTGTTATTAGATTTCTGAAAGTATACGTACAGTATATTGAAGAGTGGAGCTATCTTCTTATTTAACTTGTGAAACACCTCACACCCCTTAGTATACCCAAAAAGGGCATACTAAAGAATGTGGTTCGTTAGGTATAACTAAAACATTACAAAGACTAAGATTTACAAGACAAATAAATAAAAAAAGGCAAAAACATTTAGATAATAATTTATCATTCAAAACTTTTTGTCAAATCATAAAATCATAGCCTGTCTCAAGAAATCAAAATATCTCAGTCTCAAGGAAATACATATCAGCCTCATAAAATTACAATACAGAAGAAACAATAATAATAGTAATCCCTCTCACATGTGCAAGTTCATCATAAGCCAAATGAAAATGATGATAAGCCAAATGGAAATGATGAAAATAGAAGAATACATCTTGAAATGAGAAAACTCCAGGAATAAATCTCCAAGCAACTTGAATCAACTTAACTATGTTGGCCTATTGGGGGAAAAATGGGGAAATAGAGGAGTGGGTCGGACAATTTGAGTAAAAGTAATTGCTAGCATTTCTAAGCAAGATAAAAACAATAGACTAAGTAATAGTTCTAGTGTAAAAGGAAATAAAGGAAGGAAAAACATAGAATCAAATACTGTTTCTGATTCTGTTAGATCGTTTGCTTTGATTACTCGACTATTTGGATTGCTTTCACTTGTCTTAGATTGCTAGGTTGAAACCATAATCCTATTTTAATTAGGCTGAAATCCTAAATCTACCCATTGATCGGCCTTTTATCTCTATTTGGCCACTGTGGACCAATCTTGTTGGTCATAATAAAAGACATCTATTTAGCGCTTGGAACGCAATAGAAAATTATTTACCTATCGCACGCTCGGTCATGGTCGGTACAGAAATTTTCACCCCCTATTTTGACCTCTTATTTACCCTAATCAGGATAAGCATGTCCAACCTCACCTAATCTGTTGCGAGATCATCAGTTCTAGTCTAAAAGGGACGTAGCCCAGCCTCACCTAAGTGTTGCGAGACCATCAGTCCTAGACCTAAAAGGGAATGCTACCGGTACTGGTCCTAACAAACAGAATTCTAATTTGTGCCCCTTGCCCAAATCCTCAGATTTGAGCCTCTATTTATTGGCAACTTATGTAACGACCCTGACTTGACCCTCGAAAATCGGCACCCATGCGTCACTTGTACTCGAATGCCGCAGATTCAAACGCTGAATCTGGCTCGCCGGAGCTTATAACACATTAAGTATAACAATATAGCAGAAGAAAATGAATAATATACCTTTGATACAACATTCGATGCAATAATGATACAATTGAGATATTGATAAAATATCAAAGACAAGATACTACAGCGGAAAGAGATAACATAAACTTGAATTCCAAAGAAGGAACTCCAATATCAGCGATCTCCGTCTCCAAAGCACCAATCCAGAAATAGCTCGAACTCCCAATCAAGTTCTACTAAGCAAGGTCGGTCCGAAATGTGGAAGAGAAGCACAAAGCGATAGCCGAAATCCATCGGCTGAATGCTACTGAATCTACTTCTACTATTTGATTATCTGAAAAGCCCAATTCTAGACTGCCCATGTGGAAAATTGTAGGCACCCAGAGTTAAGGAAGGGAATAATAAACTTCGGATCAGTCATGGGACTGAT
The DNA here is from genome assembly GCA_030765085.1 of Allium cepa. Classification (NCBI taxonomy): domain Eukaryota; kingdom Viridiplantae; phylum Streptophyta; class Magnoliopsida; order Asparagales; family Amaryllidaceae; genus Allium; species Allium cepa. Next base: position 379,795,999 of record CM060931.1, read on the forward strand.
ATGAGCAAATAAAAATAGTTTTATCTTTAAAACAAACAATCAACAAGAAATAAAAAGGAAATCTACAATGCTTTTTGTAAAATGAAACTACCATAAGGCCTCGTACCGCACACAACTTGCAAACACAAAATTGGAAGAGATTTCTCCTTATGATAGTCAGACATGCTTGGTACGCGAAAACCATTTGATATTATTATTAGTGCATAGTGTAGAACACCTTTCGAAAGTATAATATTAATCTTAGCCAGCATAGACATTTCGAACTATGCCTACTATAGCTTCCATCCAAACAGTGGGGAGCCACCATAAGTAAATGGCGGGTTATACAGCTAAAACCGTACAAGGAGCATATTGGGGATTGGATTTCCAACAAATGATCAGGCTAAGGAACTTCCTATTGCCACATGGGAACGCCTCCGGAGGGAAGCCCAAAGAACCTACCTGGCTCTCTGCCAACACAAGGCCTGTTTTCTCCCTTCCCGGGAGTAACACCTAAGATATGCCATTCTCGGTCATTTACGACCTCTATCCGAGGGCCCTCAACACCAACAACCACAAAGTAATATATTTGCAGTAACCACATAGGTTAAATATATGAGCTCCATACCATGACACCACTCTTTTACAGAAGGAATGGACATACCTTAGGGGCGCGACCCCCCAGCAACCTTGCCGCATCTTTCCTTTTTCGACTGTTTTCGAGGAGTGAGGTCCGGTGAGGTCTTGTCCACAAAGCTACGCTTTTTAGAAAAGCCTTGCTTCGATCAACAAATGATCAGCAACACTCAGTAACACTCAGTATGCCACACTACCAAATTGGGAATATATAACTAGTAACCATCAACTATATAACCTTTGAGCCTGTACGTCTCAGAGAAGAGTGTTAAGCTAAGATAATAAATTCTCCGCCACCAGACAGAAATGTATTTGATAGAAACTAGCTTTACATCTCAAAGTGTAATGTGAGACACACATCCATACAAGTATGTTCCGGGTTCGAACTGAACCGAAGGCACATCCAAAGAAGCCCTTGCACTCTAAGAATTCCCAATCCCGATCAGACTCCCCATCACATATGGAGATCTCTATACCAGGCGCTAATTGATGCAGAGTCATTCGACGGGTTATCCTTTCGTTATCGAAAATACCCGGTCTTCACCACTAGTCTTCAAATGCTATCCATAATGTCTTATCATTATTCGAAATGGGTTATATGACACAAGGTCCTCTCCTGGCTAACCCGAATAATGAACGTAATATTTAAAAACATATGAATATTGGGATTTTAGTTAAGTCATAACTTATTACCCAAAACTTCCCTTTCAACTGGTTTAAACCAATTACCGTTTTCAAATCTTTGAACAAAAAGATTCATTTCACAAAATTCACCCATTCTCACAAAGATTCATTCATAGATTTCAAAACAATTTCCACTTCAAATTGGATTAACTCATCCAATCTTTAAATCAAAGATTTAATTTATAGCTTTAAAAACCATTTCCAAAGATTCATTCATAACTTGGAAAACCATTTTTATTTCAAACTTGAAATCCCTTCAACATTAGTTGGAATTTTTTTACTTATATGGAAGCTTTTATTATTTGAAAACAAATAGTTTTCGTTTCGGAAAAATACGATTTCATTTGTATAAGTTAAAGCCCTTGGGTTACATTCAAACTCCCAAAACAATTCTTTTAAAATGGTTTAAACCCATATAAACACATTTATAACTTGTAAACCATAATTTCCAAACATGGAATACAATTTCAAATTTTGAATTCAAAATAAAATTATTAAATTTCAAAATTTTATCAAGTTATTCAAAATAACTTTTATCTTCAAAATCCTTTTCATAAATTTCTCATACTTAATCCAATTCAATTTCCAAAACCATTTGGATTCAAAATTCAATTTTTAAAATTATTTTCAAAAATCTGTGACTTAACCGATTTCCTCATGTAATCCATATTTGTTTATGTATGGTGTAGTCCAGGGTTTTACACAATAGTGCAACATCATAAATCATCACAGACTCAATTATATCAATATCGATAAGCGGTATAATACTATAACGCTTATCTTCATTAACAGATTCATAGATAAATGTATCACAGATAAATAAATAAATAAATAAATTACACACTGCTCAATTCATAGAAAAGAATATTACAGTCCAGAGATAATAATCAATTCAAGACATTTCATACAATGTAAGCATTCATAAGCAATCCAAGCATTCAATAATCATTTATAAACACGATTAATTAATTGTTTAATCCTAAATTAGTTCAATTTTCATTTTCAATTAAATTAATTACTCATGAAGTAATTACTCAATCCTGATTCATTAATTACAAATCATTTAATATTAATTAATAAAGAAATCCTTAATTATCCATCTTAACTAATTATCTTTAATTAATTAATTAGTCCTTAATTTATCACATTAATTAAATTAATCTTTAAGTTAATTGCATAATTAATTAACCCTTAATTAATTACCATTTATTTAATTATCATTAATTAACTAACCCTTAATTAATTATCATTCAATTAGTTATCCTTAGTTACTCATTCTTAATTACCTAACTCAAAATTAATTTATCTTAATTAATTACATTAGTTACTCATTAATTTAATTACAATAATTAATTAACCCTTAATTAATTACATAAACTAAGCAGCTTTAATTTAATTACATAAAATAATTAGCTTAAATTTAATTTCATACAATAACTATACTTACTTAATCCCTTAGTTACATTCTTTAAATAAAATATATTATCATTAACAATTAGTTCAATGTCAAAACCCTTAAGTTAATCAAAAATTAAAACATTATTTAAGACGAGCCACTTAAATATAACGTTTAATTAATAAACTTAAGAATTCATTTAGAATAAAGGATATATATTAAAATAATTATTTTAAACTTAACTATTTGACCAAAACTGATGTACAACATTTAATTAAGAAAGTATTTTAAAACTTGATTTAAATTTAAAATTTGAAAACTTGTTTGAGTTTTAGAAATCAAAATTATTTTCAACACAATCCCAAGATGACCCCCAGAAAAGTCGAACCTATCTTCAAGTAAAATCCCAAACTCCCCGAGTGAAACTCGAGTTTCTACTTTTCTTCCCTCCATATACTTTGTTTTGTTTTTCGATTTTACGACTGTTTATACAAGGTAACCCATGCGTGAATATGGTTGAGTACGTACCCGAGCCAACAACGAAGCTTCACGAGGTTGACTTCGAGTCCCTCCTCTTCTTCTCCAAACCTTAAACAAACAGACCAAACGTGCACTTATGCACATGCACGCCTGACTGGGGTGATTCCAATTATCGCTACTCTCCCCTGCAAGTCGACGATGACCTTCTCATTTCAGGAAAACACCCATTTTAATGAAAATAGTAGCAAAACGAAGTCGAGTCGTCCGACCCTAAAATGGAATCAAACCTTTGACGAACAATCACCACTCGCCACAACGATTGACCACCAGACACCTACTGACTCAACCCAGAGCAGCGCCTCACCCTAACGCATTGATCCCCCCTTGTCTCATTTGTCCCGATCCACCATGACACGATCTCGAGATACGACAGCGATAAAAAAAACTCCCAAAAATCGTAAATCGATGAACGAAAACCACCACGTCCATCTATAACAACTTCGCTTATTTTCCCCACTATCACCACTCTTCAAACTACATTCGACAACAACCACATCCTTCAGTTCGTCATTGATCAACAGAAATTGGTCAAATTGTGTTTTCTGTTCATCCATCAATTTTTCTCGAGTTACCCAATTAAAAATCTTGATTCGATTTTTAATATTCATAATTTTCGAAGATAAATCAAATTATATACATGAAACATTAAATCAATGAAGTTGAATTCTTTGGTATGTTGAGATTTCACTGTCATTTTCCTTCCAGTGAAAAACTATTTTCAAATCTTACTTGAAATTATTTTTGAATCAAATAACTTGCTATTACTAACATATATTGTTCATACTTCATACTTATAGAAGTTAGGGAAATAAAAATTTAAATTTTTGAACTTATTTGAAGCCTGAGAATTAAGAACAGAGCCCTGCATATATATACAGACATGCACAGGTTATATCATACTTATATATATACAACTTATTAAATTTCATCCATGCAAACACATCAGTATATTACTTAAGCCATTCATAAAGATAAAAACATATTAAGGTTTTTTTTAACAGTGAAGTTTTCTCACGTGAAATTGATGAAGCATAGCCTAGAAATAAAATTTGAAAACTGAAAAGTGATTTGAATTTGCAACTTTGAAACTGGAAATGCTTTTGCAAACTAGAACTTGATGTTAGATCTTAAACTGATAGTTGAATTTGAGATGATCTGTAAATGAAATACACTTGCTACATTGAATATGTTGAAGTCGAATCTGGCTTGTAGTTTGCTTTTTGATTTTGATCCCAGGTTTGCTGAAGACTTAATGCAGGTTGATATGCTTGAATCCAGATTTTGATTTGCTTCTTTGAGTTGTTAATTTTTTTTTCTAGTTTCTGTTTTGATTTTGGGTTTTCAGGCTCAAATCTGTGTTTTGGTTTCCTTTCTCTGTTTTGTAGTTTGATTTGAGAAATTTTAAATTTGAGTATAGCCTGGTTTACAATTTGATTTGTATTTACATTTTTATTTTTATTTTTCAAAAGTAAACATATTTGCCACTTGTCTCTACATATTTTAGACTCTCAACACTTGTTTCTTTTCATGCTAATTTGATTACAAATGTTCAAATATGTATTTTTATGTTGAAATCCTTGTACAAATCATATTTATACATTTATAATATACAAACTATTAATATTCATTTAAAGAGAAAATAAAATTTAAATCTTTAATTAAATCTCACTTTACATATTTTCAAATCCAATCTATTTAAAAGTATTTATCTTGAATTTTATAATTTACTTATATAAACACAAAACAACCACATATCTTTATAAAATTTAGGAAAATTCAAATTTACTCACCATTAATTCACAATTAAATTCAAAATTTTATATTAATTATTAATTAAAAATCAGGATCGTTATAGATTCCCTCTTTAAGAAAATTTCGTCCTCGAAATTTGCAAGGGAGACAATAAAGAATGGATACACAAAGATAAAGAAAAAGTTTTCCAGATCAAACTGAATATCTATTCTGGATTTGGCTTACCAAATCAGAATATCATCAATAGAGAACGAACACTTTCAATACTATACAAGATTCTCGGGTCATCAAATCTATGAAATATGCATGGTATTGGATGGCACGAAAGGATAACTAACCATTCATAGACTATATCGGGCCCCAGAGAATAGATAGATAGATTCAATCTTCCATAATTCTCAAACACTAGATAGGGATTCCATCTCAGGTCGGAACACCCTAAATTTTACACCAGCTTGTCCCTCTTCAGACTTTGATCTTTACAAGAAATCACTATAGTATTTCAAATTTGGTTTTAATCGAAATCGTTTTATCCACACAAATTAATTTATCTTCATATTTAATTAACCAATTCATTTTAATAAAATTTCAAATAAAATTTCAAATTCATTTAAAGTTAAGACTGAAGATGAGAATACGAAATAGAACTTATCTACAACGGTTCGCAAGGCCAGCACTATATCGAAGCTTCTCCAGGCAGCTGCCACGAAGCAATCAAAGAATTTGAAATTGAAGAATGATCAAAAGAGATTGATAGAGAAAGATTGTTCCTTGTTATTGCAGGGTATTGACCATTTTTAGTGGTACTTCCATGTCCCCTATCTCGTCCTGTTCTTACACTCATACTTACTATCAGTGAATAGTAAGAGAATTTACTGAGGCATACAGACGGATATCTTAGGGATATACTCATTCTAGGGTATTCTTCACCCTATCTCTAATGAGTTACCTTATGTGTTATACTCCAAAAGCTAAAGTTCAATCTTCAGCTCTGATGCCACTGTAACGACCCTGACTCGACCTTCGAAAATCGACACCCATACTTCACTTGTACTCGAATGTCATAGATTCAAACGCTGAATCTGGCTCGCCGGAGCTTATAACACATTAAATATAACAACACAGCAGAAGAAAATGAATAATATACCATTGATACAACATTCGATACAATAATGATATGATTGAGATACTGATACAAATATCAAAGACAAGATACAGCAGCGGAAAGAGATAACATAAACTTGAATTCCAAAGAAGAAACTCCAATATCAGCAATCTCCATCTCCAAAGCACCAATTCAGAAATAGCTCGAACTCCCAATCAAGTTGTACTAAGCAAGGTCGGTCCGAAATGTGGAAGAGAAGCACAAAGCGATAGCCGAAATCCAATGGCTTAATGCTACTGAATCTACTTCTACTATTTGATTATCTAAAAAGCCCAACTATAGACTGCCCGTGTGGAAAATTGTGGGCGCCCAGAGTTTAGAAAGGGAACAATAAATTTTGGTCAGTCATGGGACTGGTATGAGCAAAAAAAACGGTTTTATCTTTAAAATAAACAATCAACAAAAAATAAAAAGGAAATCTGCAATGCTTTTTGGAAAATGAAACTACCATAAGGCCTCCCACCGCACACACCATGCAAATGCAGAATTGGAGAAGATGTCTCCTTATGATAGTCAAACATGCTTGATACACGAAAACCATTTGATATTATTATTAATGCATAGTGCAGAAAACCTTTCGAAAGTATAATATTAATCTTAGCCAGCATAGACATTTCGAACTATGCCTACTATAGCTACGATCTAAAGAGTGGGATGCCACCATAAGTAAATGACAGTTTATACAACTAAAACCGTACAAGGCGCATATTGGAGATTGGATTTCCAACAAATGGTAAGACTAAGGATCTTCCTATTGCCACATGGGAACACCTCCGGAGGGAAGCCCGGAGAACCTACCCGGCTCTCCGCCAACACAAGGCCGGTTTACTCCCTTCCTGGGAGTAACACCTAAGATATGTCATCCCCGGTCGTTTTCGACCTTTATTTGAGGGCCTACAACACCAACAACCACAAAGTAATGTATTTGCATGTAACATCCCGCCTTTTCGCACACTTTAAACCGACACACGTGCCAATTCAAAGCATACGCAAGGGCGGATTGTTATGGGGTAAATAAGAAAAACAGAGAAGAAATAAAACAAAATAGAATCTCACAGCGGAAGGATAAAATATAATAATCAATATACAGTTCATGATAACTGTTTACAAAATATTTATTTTACTTATACAATGAATATCAGAGTTACACATACCAATACAATCAATGCAGCGGAAATTTAGAGTGTGGTGCAATACTATAGATAATAATAATACGACTCCTTCGTCTTCGTCCTTCAAAGCTAAAGTCTTCGATCCTGAAACGCTCGGACTGACCCGAGCGAATTTGAAAAGACAAAAACACTCGAGTCAGACTAAAAGATCTTATGTGAGTTAAATTAACAGAAATAAATATGAGTACAGTAACTCAAGAGATGTTCGGGATTTACATCTCCTAAGGATCCGTTAAACTATTTACTATGTAGTATATTGCGCTATTATAATAGTGTCTATTTATAAAATAAACTTACTTTTAAATAGCGTTAAGGGGTTACCCATATAGCCCTTAACACAAATAATGCCAATAGTTTATACAGTACCGTAATACCTCCTGATCGGGAAGCTACCAGAGGATACTCCATAGGTACGACACAAATAGAAACTCGTAGTAAAGGCTCGGTATGGTAGGTGACACGGCACAACTAGGCAATGCCAGGGTAGATATACCAATTGCTATCCAGGCTGGTGGAAACGCGTAGCCGCAGTTACCGCCCACCTCGGACTAACTCCCCAAAATCAAAATATAGAAGTGGCCACTGAATCAATCCAAAATCAAAGTATAATATCGAAGAGGAGGGTCCGATCAGAGGAATGACCTCATTGGCCTGAGAATCGCTCCTGTTTTAGCCACCTTATGCCAACTCACGGGAGTCGGGTCCACGTATTTACCTTACAGGAAACGTCGCCACCACCTACTTCATTCTGGAATCTCCACCGCGTACACGGTTAGTCAAAGTGGTTTTCGGTATCGACAGAGAGTATGTCAGATATCCGATCCCGGTCTCTTTGCCAACCCATCGTTATTATAAAACCGCGGTCATTTAAAAATAGGTTATACTTTAAAAATCAGAATAAACATTCCATTTCATAACTATGAATACGATATCATTTCAAAACCCAAAACCATATTTTATCACTTATCCCAAATATAATTCTTTTCCAAAATCAAAACGCTTTAACTTCATATCGTCTGAAAATCAAATATTTTCAAAGCATAGTATTTTGAAAATCATAATTTAAAACCATAACTTCTATAAAAAAACTTGAATGGTTTGGACATTCAACGGTATATGAATTAAATGGTTTAACTTAAATGTTACTTTGTAAAGAAAATAGTTCTCATGGCTTTACAAATACATTTCTTTATTAAAGTCTAAACCAAAATTTATATTATCTCTCTCAAGTTCCAAAACCACTTCAATTTATTTATATATACGTATATCCATTTTGAGTAACAATATTTCAAACTAAAATTGGATTTTATTCTTTCAACAGATCAATTGTTCTATTAATTAGTCTTGAATATTCACATAAAATCCATAAATAATAAGACTTCAATTTCTAGTAATAAAATATATATATTTTCCCAATTCAAATTATACTAGAATATTCATTTCAATTTATTTTGGGAAAAATCCAATTATAAATATCATATCTTAAAATTTCCAAACTTAACATTTAAACATATGATATAAATTATTAAACTCCATTTTCTTAATTTTTTTCCATATTTAAATAAAGATTTTTATACACCTTTTAATTTCAAAATTTTCAACTTCATATGTATATATATGGAAGAATAATATTTATACAATATAAAATTTAAGATTTTTAGAAACCGTATTCCATCCAAACCATAGAAATCACATTAAAATAGTTATATATAGACCGCGGTGCCTGTATAAAATTTTCTATCCTATGGTCAAGTGATATGGATATTTATCATTTCAATCCGCAATTTAAAAGATATAAAATTTTACGGTTGTATATCATTTCAAACCACAATCCCGAATGAAATGAAATATGCATGATAATTCACAATTTTATGATATTCAATAAACATTCATCAACATCATCCATCATCCAATCAAAATCATCAAGCAATATCAATCAATAACAATTTATATTTGATAATAGATAACAGGTAATAACTGGCAATTTTATTCAGATTAAATTTAACAACTATTAATCTAATAGTTTATATTCAGTAATAATCTATATAACTGTTAACTAGCAGTTTATAGGCAAACAAATAAATTCTAACTATCATTTAATACGCAATAAATAAATTAAATTAACAGTTAAACTTAATAAATGCAATTCAACAAATATGAGTGAAATAAACATGCCAAATACTCATAAATAAATTGCTATTCATTTTTAAAATTAATTTAACAAACATAAAAGCTTCTAGTAGTTGTGAGTGGGTTTTAAACACTCACCTTTGGAATTTAAATCGAATTTAAATTCAATTTAAACTCAAAATTTTGACGGTCTCCAAATCCATCCATACAAGCGTCAAAACGTCAGAAATTCCGATACGATCCCAGCAAAACAAACCGCGCGTGAATCCGAGCTCGTATGCAAAAGTTATGGAAATTTGAAAAATGGAAAAATTCTGGTCCTGGGTCGACTTCGGGTTGGACTTCGGTGCGCCGCCTCAATTCCCCGGTGCTTGCTTGGAGTTTTCGCCAAAACGACCCGGAGCGACCCGAGTCATTTTCTTCCTGACCCGAAGTTGCTCTAGGGTTTTCTCCCCTGAAACCCGAAGCGCGACCAGAAGCTGCTGCAGATCCGAAATTTTTATTTTTATTTTTTTATTTTTTTTTAAATTTGAATTTTTTTTTTGAACTGACTGGATCTAGGGTTAGCCCCATTGAAGAAGAAGAGAAGCTTGAAGAAAATACGCGCAGATAAATGTAATTAGGCGGAGGATAGGGCTGAATAGGTGGGTTTATGTAGAGGGTTAGAGGTAGCGTAGATAGACCGTAGAATGAACGTGCGGAACAAACTATGGCCCAAAAAGCCCGCTATGTCTCCGGAACGAAATTTCGTAAATCTATATATCCAAATAGGTAATTTAAAATATTCTGAACGCGATGGAAAAAGTTTCACGTCCAAATTTGATCGTATGAAGAAGTTATGCTGAAAACAAAATTTCCAAATTGATTTCAAATTGATTTTCAAGGCGTTTCACGCCCGTACGATCAAACGACAAGTCCGATCGATACGAAACTTGAAACCCTATAATAATTCATCGATACGGATCCGATGAAACTGGTTTCGTCGAAATCCGAGTCCGTGACAAAAATGGCTATTTTTATATTCATTAATTAAATTAAAATAAATTACAAAAAATCCAAATTTTATATTATATTCTAAAATTGTCCAATTTTTATTACTTATATAATTCGTAATCAATTGAAAAGATTTAACAGGCTTAGCTGTGAATTAAAAGTTGACAGTATATTAATTGCAATGTTAATTTCTACACTTTCTTATATTTAAGAATTTTATAAATTATATTCTCAAAACCCATACTTTAGATTTTTAAATCTTCATATTCTCAACTTTCACCTAAAATAAAGATGCCATAAACATTAGTTCCTGATTCACATCATTATTCTTTAAGTCTAATTTAAATCTCAATAACGTAGTATTTAACGTTAGAATCCATTTTATTATGCATAAATTCCAAATTTTACTGACCCAAATTTTCTTCTTTTCTTTCCATATCAATTGTCAATCCTATAAGAAAAATTAACATTAGGTTCATACTCATTACAAATAACTCCAATTTCTTCCAAATAAAAATTACATAACTATTAAATATAAAATCCATTTAATTGCAATAAATTCAATTGATTGCAATTAATTTCCAAATAAATTTGGATCTTTATTTGGTTATACAAAAAAAATCCGTTATCACTTACCTAACAAAGTTATTATTACTTAAGATCTCATTGCATCCACATTTTCACATTTTCATTTCCTGGTTTCTTTACTTTATTCTACGTAAATTATTATAAATGGGATTTTCTTGGTTACATCTTATTTGCATTTAACATTACTCATTCACCAATTCATTTCACTTTAACTGCGGTAAATTGGCGGATAAATTGAATTTGATTCCCAAAATTTAAATTAACAAGCAACAAGAATAGGTAACACACAATAGTCGTTACGCTAAATTCTAGTCACCTAAATAAGCTTTTATTACTTTACAAAATGGAATAACTTTTAAACTCATAAATGTAATATCAAAACCGTTATAAATCCAATAAATTTCCAAGTTGTAGTTTGTACACATTTTACACAACTATTATGATTTCTCACAGAACGTTGAATTTATTAAATGGCCATTTATTATAATTTAATTCCCTTAATCGAATCAAATGCTTATAATTTTTACATTCTTACCATTCCTTCCCATTATAAATTTATTAACGGATTTACAAATCTCTATCTTCCAAATATTAAATAACCAAACTGATTACAACCACTGTTCTTATCAAATTTTCATAAATTTGTTCAAATCTATACTCTTTTTCCATATAAATAAATTTTATGTTACTACTAGATTTTTTTATCCACTACAGCCATTAAATTTTTACTATCTACACTTATTACATCTTTGTATTAATGAATCCCATTCAAGTTAATATTTATATTAATATTCACAAATTCAACATTTATATGTTTCTTAAAATTAACTTTCAACCAAATGTGCCAATTTACATTTCATTTCCATTCAATATATATTCATTTTATTCCGTTCATTCGGGTACTGCATTGAAATATTTTTATTCTCTAATACTAACGTTATTATCATTAAATTATGATTGGATTCCAAGTTTTTATTCAATACCTTGAACAATAACTTACATATTAACCAAATCCTTCTTCTACTTAATTCAAATTGGATTATGTTCCAATTCCTATAACCTAGGTCTTGAGTCACCATTGACATAATTAAATTTATCGTTTATTTCAATCTTCATTTATAATTTAAAGTTCTACTAAACTAAATTACAAAACTTATGAACTTTAACAAATTTAATCCACCAATTAAATCTTTCTGATGTTTATATATTGCAATTAAATTCAGTTATTATTTCATTAATACTATTTTAATCAACTAATTATGACTTATAACCACAAACACAAATTTTCGTTATTTCAATCTATGTCATATAAACATTTTAAATTATTTACTTTTAATTACAGTTACTAGCTAACCCCTACATTTACTCCATTAAAAATCCTAAGACTTCTATTTCAATTTAAATTAGATTAGAAAACATATCAAATTGATTCATTTAATATCATTGAATTTAACGGGTCGTTACACTCTCCCCCACTCAAAACTTTTCGTCCCCGAAAAGGAAAATGAAGGGAGAAGGAAGAATAAACAGTACATCTTATTTCAAATATTATTTATAAACAATAATTCACTAAATTTATTTTCTTAAATAAAATATACCTGTTTATAATCATTATATTCTTTTATACTTAGATTATTAAAGCTGGAAAACATTTTCACAAAATTCTAAGTCCAAAATTCACGGAAAATTTTGGCAGAGTCTCCTTTGTACGGTGAGGCTCGGGAGAAAATATAATATCAAAATATACAAATATATTACATATATTATCAAAATATTATATCCTAACACGGGAAAATAGCGCTTTAAACGTAATCCGAAAACGTACCTATTTGTCGGGCAATATACGCTTATTATTATGGAACCAAAAGCAGTAGCAGTTGCTTCCATCACCTGTATTCACTTATATAATCTAAAAGGTTAAATATTTATATGAAAGTGAAATGTTTAGGTGGTTTCGACCATTAATCAACCAATCAAATGCAACAACCATAGATTTTTAACAAACAGCACACACCACAAACAAGCAACCATTAATCCATCAACCAATTTGTTGTTTGGGTTCAAACTTAAAATTTGTATGAAATGAAATTAACTATCAAGTGCATCCTTTACTCAACAGTCTTAGATGGAACAAGGATGGATTATTTATTCATCCAACAACTTCAAATTCCTTACCCAACAAACATAAATCAACAATAACAATTCAAACCAACAACCAAATTAACTTATTATACATTTATTTCATGCTTCAGTGGGTTGATTTTCTTTCTTTCATTCATGGAGGGATTTCTTTGTTTCTTACAATTTTATTTTCCATTTATTACAAAATTCATTATATTTGTATTCCAATTTATTGACTAAAGTATATATCATCTATTTATACTACTTACCTTTTCTTATATAGTAAAATTTCCAATTTATCTTAAGCTTATACAATTAATTCTCATTAACAATAGCAAATTAATAGAATACCTTTTACCTCAAGCTTCACTAGTAAGATTTCTCCTTTCATTTTCTTAATAACATTGCAACTTTTATTATATGGTAAGTTATGTATGTTTTAAGAATGTAAGTGAAAATTTACAAGTTTCTTCTCAATTACATTTTATTAATTTTAAACTAGTAGCTTTCATACCGTACTGAAGTTTATAACCCTCCACATCAATCCTTATTTAATAAAGAATTTCATTTTATCTACTTAAGTTCATATCACCTATTTATATTACTTATCTTTAACTTGAGATTTCAATTATAACTTAAGTTTATACCAATAATTTCTCATTTATAACAACGATTTATTGAATACTTCACTATTTCCAAAATTTCTACTTGTATAATATTCTAATCCAATTTCTTAATTAACATTTCAACTTTTATATTTGATAAGTTATTTATGTCAAAGAAAAATGCAATTAAACTTATACAAGCTTTATCTCATCTTTTAATTAAATTTAATGTTAATCAATATTACTCTTTGTAACAAATTTCAAATTTCTCTTTATAACTTTTCATTAATTCTCTTACCTACATTAGAGGTTTAAATTAATTACTTACCTTTTATTTCACTAAAATAATTTAAAACAATTAATTAATGGAAATTTAAGAATTAAATACCGGGTCAAACCTCAAAATTACTTTAAAAATAATAGATAATTAATTTCTTACAACTTTTATATCTCTAATTATCCTTTAAAACAATTAAAATTTTAAATAATTTCAAAACAAATCTGCAGTAGAATTTACTACAGTGGCCTTTCCCTTCGAAACTCGAAAATGAAAGTCGATGATGCGGCCGTCATCACCGAAATTATTTTCCAGCGACAGAGAGGAAAGTACAAACTTATTTTCTTCAAAATCCTCTTAAACCAATTCTTTCGAATTATACTAAATATTTATATAAGAAAATATTTATAAACCAAATCATTATATTTCATAAATCCTTTGAAAGAAGATTTCAAAAATCCCGAACTTAAGTTCTAAAATCTCTAATTTGATTTATTAAAATTCAACTTAGCTTTAAATCATTACAAATATTTTATTACCTAACACCCAACTATAGCAACCAAAATATATCTTTATAAAAATATTTTTATATATGGAAAATATAATAGGCAAAATTGTTTCATTCACCTATATTAAAAACAAATATTATGTCGGTCTGTCCTATTAAGTGTTTAGAAATCCCTATTGATGACATAGCGTCCCATGCATCAACCAGAATTTATAAATACAAAGCGGAACAGATTAACACAATATCAAAATCTTTTATTAATACTAACAAATACGCTCTCTCATATATATATATACACTCAGCGACTCCCATAGGGTATTATTACCCTATTAACAAAGAGTCAAACCCCACAAAGCCAAAGTTTATCGCTAAACCAAAGCTTTGATACCAACTGTAACATCCCGCCTTTTCGCACACTTTAAACCGACACACGTGCCAATTCAAAGCATACGCAAGGGCGGATTGTTATGGGGTAAATAAGAAAAACAGAGAAGAAATAAAACAAAATAGAATCTCACAGCGGAAGGATAAAATATAATAATCAATATACAGTTCATGATAACTGTTTACAAAATATTTATTTTACTTATACAATGAATATCAGAGTTACACATACCAATACAATCAATGCAGCGGAAATTTAGAGTGTGGTGCAATACTATAGATAATAATAATACGACTCCTTCGTCTTCGTCCTTCAAAGCTAAAGTTTTCGATCCTGAAACGCTCGGACTGACCCGAGCGAATTTGAAAAGACAAAAACACTCGAGTCAGACTAAAAGATCTTATGTGAGTTAAATTAACAGAAATAAATATGAGTACAGTAACTCAAGAGATGTTCGGGATTTACATCTCCTAAGGATCCGTTAAACTATTTACTATGTAGTATATTGCGCTATTATAATAGTGTCTATTTATAAAATAAACTTACTTTTAAATAGCGTTAAGGGGTTACCCATATAGCCCTTAACACAAATAATGCCAATAGTCTATACAGTACCGTAATACCTCCTGATCGGGAAGCTACCAGAGAATACTCCATAGGTACGACACAAATAGAAACTCGTAGTAAAGGCTCGGTATGGTAGGTGACACGGCACAAATAGGCAATGCCAGGGTAGATATACCAATTGCTATCCAGGCTGGTGGAAACGCGTAGCCGCAGTTACCGCCCACCTCGGACTAACTCCCCAAAATCAAAATATAGAAGTGGCCACTGAATCAATCCAAAATCAAAGTATAATATCGAAGAGGAGGGTCCGATCAGAGGAATGACCTCATTGGCCTGAGAATCGCTCCTGTTTTAGCCACCTTATGCCAACTCACGGGAGTCGGGTCCACGTATTTACCTTACAGGAAACGTCGCCACCACCTACTTCATTCTGGAATCTCCACCGCGTACACGGTTAGTCAAAGTGGTTTTCGGTATCGACAGAGAGTATGTCAGATATCCGATCCCGGTCTCTTTGCCAACCCATCGTTATTATAACACCGCGGTCATTTAAAAATAGGTTATACTTTAAAAGTCAGAATAAACATTCCATTTCATAACCGTGAATACGATATCATTTCAAAACCCAAAACCATATTTTATCACTTATCCCAAATATAATTCTTTTCCAAAATCAAAATGCTTTAACTTCATATCGTCTGAAAATCAAATATTTTCAAAGCATAGTATTTTGAAAATCATAATTTAAAACCATAACTTCTATAAAAAAAACTTGAATGGTTTGGACATTCAACGATATATGAATTAAATGGTTTAACTTAAATGTTACTTTGTAAAGAAAATAGTTCTCATGGCTTTACAAATACATTTCTTTATTAAAGTCTAAACCAAAATTTATATTATCTCTCTCAAGTTCCAAAACCACTTCAATTTATTTATATATACGTATATCCATTTTGAGTAACAATATTTCAAACTAAAATTGGATTTTATTCTTTCAACAGATCAATTGTTTTATTAATTAGTCTTGAATATTCAAATAAAATCCATAAATAATAAGACTTCAATTTCTAGTAATAAAATATATATATTTTCCCAATTCAAATTATACTAGAATATTCATTTCAATTTATTTTGGGAAAAATCCAATTATAAATATCATATCTTAAAATTTCCAAACTTAACATTTAAACATATGATATAAATTATTAAACTCCATTTTCTTAATTTTTTTCCATTTTTAAATAAAGATTTTTATACACCTTTTAATTTCAAAATTTTCAACTTCATATGCATATATATGGAAGAATAATATTTATACAATATAAAATTTAAGATTTTTAGAAACCGTATTCCATCCAAACCATAGAAATCACATTAAAATAGTTATATATAGACCGCGGTGCCTGTATAAAATTTTCTATCCTATGGTCAAGTGATATGGATATTTATCATTTCAATCCGCAATTTAAAAGATATAAAATTTTGCGGTTGTATATCATTTCAAACCACAATCCGGAATGAAATGAAATATGCATGATAATTCGCAATTTTATGATATTCAATAAACATCCATCAACATCATCCATCATCCAATCAAAATCATCAAGCAATATCAATCAATAACAATTTATATTTGATAATAGATAACAGGTAATAACTGGCAATTTTATTCAGATTAAATTTAACAACTATTAATCTAATAGTTTATATTCAGTAATAATCTATATAACTGTTAACTAGCAGTTTATAGGCAAACAAATAAATTCTAACTATCAATTAATACGCAATAAATAAATTAAATTAACAGTTAAACTTAATAAATGCAATTCAACAAATATGAGTGAAATAAACATGCCAAATACTCATAAATAAATTGCTATTCATTTCTAAAATTAATTTAACAAACATAAAAGCTTCTAGTAGTTGTGAGTGGGTTTTAAACACTCACGTTTGGAATTTAAATCGAATTTAAATTCAATTTAAACTCAAAATTTTGACGGTCTCCAAATCCATCCAAACAGGCGTCAAAACGTCAGAAATTCCGATACGATCCCAGCAAAACAAACCGCGCGTGAATCCGAGCTCGTATGCAAAAGTTATGGAAATTTGAAAAATGGAAAAATTCTGGTCCTGGGTCGACTTCGGGTTGGACTTCGGTGCGCCGCCTCAATTCCCCGGTGCTTGCTTGGAGTTTTCGCCAAAACGACCCGGAGCGACCCGAGTCATTTTCTTCCTGACCCGAAGTTGCTCTAGGATTTTCTCCCCTGAAACCCGAAGCGCGACCAGAAGCTGCTGCAGATCCGAAATTTTTTTTTTTTTTTTTAAATTTGAAATTTTTTTTTTGAACTGACTGGATCTAGGGTTAGCCCCCATTGAAGAAGAAGAGAAGCTTGAAGAAAATATGCGCAGATAAATGTAATTAGGCGGAGGCTAGGGCTGAATATCTGGGTTTATATAGAGGGTTAGAGGTAGCGTAGATAGACCGTAGAATGAACGTGCGGAACAAACTATGGCCCAAAAAGCCCGCTATGTCTCCGGAACGAAATTTCGTAAATCTATATATCCAAATAGGTAATTTAAAATATTCTGAACGCGATGGAAAAAGTTTCACATCCAAATTTGATCGTATGAAGAAGTTATGCTGAAAACAAAATTTCCAAATTGATTTCAAATTGATTTTAATAAAATTGATTTTCAAGGCGTTTCACGCCCGTACGATCAAACGACAAGTCCGATCGATACGAAACTTGAAACCCTATAATAATTCATCGATACGGATCCGATGAAACTGGTTTCGTCGAAATCCGAGCCCGTGACAAAAATGGCTATTTTTATATTCATTAATTAAATTAAAATAAATTACAAAAAATCCAAATTTTATATTATATTCTAAAATTGTCCAATTTTTATTACTTATATAATTCGTAATCAATTGAAAAGATTTAACAGGCTTAGCTGTGAATTAAAAGTTGACAGTATATTAATTGCAATGTTAATTTCTACACTTTCTTATATTTAAGAATTTTATAAATTATATTCTCAAAACCCATACTTTAGATTTTTAAATCTTTATATTCTCAACTTTCACCTAAAATAAAGATGCCATAAACATTAGTTCCTGATTCACATCATTATTCTTTAAGTCTAATTTAAATCTCAATAACGTAGTATTTAACGTTAGAATCCATTTTATTATGCATAAATTCCAAATTTTACTAACCCAAATTTTCTTCTTTTCTTTCCATATCAATTGTCAATCCTATAAGAAAAATTAACATTAGGTTCATACTCATTACAAATAACTCCAATTTCTTCCAAATAAAAATTACATAACTATTAAATATAAAATCCATTTAATTGCAATAAATTCAATTGATTGCAATTAATTTCCAAATAAATTTGGATCTTTATTTGGTTATACAAAAAAAATCCGTTATCACTTACCTACCAAAGTTATTATTACTTAAGATCTCATTGCATCCACATTTTCACATTTTCATTTCCTGGTTTCTTTACTTTATTCTACGTAAATTATTATAAATGGGATTTTCTTGGTTACATCTTATTTGCATTTAACATTACTCATTCACCAATTCATTTCACTTTAACTGCGGTAAATTGGCGGATAAATTGAATTTGATTCCCAAAATTTAAATTAACAAGCAACAAGAATAGGTAACACACAATAGTCGTTACGCTAAATTCTAGTCACCTAAATAAGCTTTTATTACTTTACAAAATGGAATAACTTTTAAACTCATAAATGTAATACCAAAACCGTTATAAATCCAATAAATTTCCAAGTTGTAGTTTGTACACATTTTACACAACTATTATGATTTCTCACAGAACGTTGAATTTATTAAATGGCCATTTATTATAATTTAATTCCCTTAATTGAATCAAATGCTTATAATTTTTACATTCTTACCATTCCTTCCCATTATAAATTTATTAACGGATTTACAAATCTCTATCTTCCAAATATTAAATAACCAAACTGATTACAACCACTGTTCTTATCAAATTTTCATAAATTTGTTCAAATCTATACTCTTTTTCCATATAAATAAATTTTATGTTACTACTAGATTTTTTTTATCCACTACAGCCATTAAATTTTTACTATCTACACTTATTACATCTTTGTATTAATGAATCCCATTCAAGTTAATATTTATATTAATATTCACAAATTCAACATTTATATGTTTCTTAAAATTAACTTTCAACCAAATGTGCCAATTTACATTTCATTTCCATTCAATATATATTCATTTTATTCCGTTCATTCGGGTACTGCATTGAAATATTTTTATTCTCTAATACTAACGTTATTATCATTAAATTATGATTGGATTCCAAGTTTTTATTCAATACCTTGAACAATAACTTACATATTAACCAAATCCTTCTTCTACTTAATTCAAATTGGATTATGTTCCAATTCCTATAACCTAGGTCTTGAGTCACCATTGACATAATTAAATTTATCGTTTATTTCAATCTTCATTTATAATTTAAAGTTCTACTAAACTAAATTACAAAACTTATGAACTTTAACAAATTTAATCCACCAATTAAATCTTTCTGATGTTTATATATTGCAATTAAATTCAGTTATTATTTCATTAATACTATTTTAATCAACTAATTATGACTTATAACCACAAACACAAATTTTCGTTATTTCAATCTATGTCATATAAACATTTTAAATTATTTACTTTTAATTACAGTTACTAGCTAACCCCTACATTTACTCCATTAAAAATCCTAAGACTTCTATTTCAATTTAAATTAGATTAGAAAACATATCAAATTGATTCATTTAATATCATTGAATTTAACGGGTCGTTACATTGCAGTAACCACATAGGTTAAATATATGTGCTCCAAATCATGATACCATCCTTTTCTAGAAGAAATGGACGTACCCTAGGGGCGCGACCCCTGCAAGCTTGCCGCATCTTTCCTGTTTCGACCATTTTCGGAGAGTGAGGTCCGATGAGGTCACGTCCACAAAGCTACGCTTTTCATATAAGCCATGCTTCGACCAGCAAATGATCAGCAACACTCAGCATGCCACACTCCCAAATTGGGAATGTGTCACTAGTAACCATCAACTACATAACCTCTAAGCTCGTACGTTTCAGATAAGGGTGTTAAGAAAAGAGAATAAATTTTTCGCCACCAAACAGAAATGTATTTGATAGAAACCAACTTTACATCTCAAAGTGTAATGCAAGACAACATCCATACAAGTCTGTTCCGGGTTCGAACAGAACCGAAGGCACTTCCAAAGAAGCCCTTGCACTTCGAGAATTCCCAATCCCGATCGGACTCCCCATCACGTATGGAGATCTCTATACCGGGCGCTAATCGATGCAGAGTCATTCGACGGGTTATCTTTTCGTTCTTGAAAATACTCGGTCTTCACCACTGGTCTTCAAATGCTATCATCAACGTCGTATCATTATTTGAAATGGGTTATATGACATAAGATCCTCTCCCGGCTAATCCGAATAATGAGCGCAATATTTAAAAACATATGGATATTGGGATTTCAGTTAAGTCACAACTTATTACCCAAAACTTTCCTTTCAAATGGTTTAAACCAATTACCATTTTCAAATCTTTAAACAAAAAGATTCATTTCACAAAATTCACCCATTCTCACAAAGATTTATTCACGGATTTCAAAACAATTTCCACTTCAAATTGGATTAGCTCATCCAATCTTTAAATTAAAGATTTAATTTATAGCTTTCAAAACCATTTCCAAAGATTCATTCATAACTTGGAAAACCATTTTCACTCCAAACGTGAAATCCCTTCAACATAAGTTGGAAATTCATTCCTTATATGAAAGCTTTATTATTTGAAAACAAATAGTTTTCGTTTCGAAAAATCCGATTTCATTTGTACGAGTTAAAGCCCTGGGTTACATCAAACTCCCAAAACAATACTTTTAAAATGGTTTAAACCCATATAAACACAATGATAACTTGTAAACCATAATTTCCAAACATGGAATTCAATTCCAAATTTTGAATTAAAATTCAAAATTATATTACTAAATTTCAAAATTTTATCAAGTTATTCAAAATAACTTTTATATTCAAACTCCTTTTCAAAAATTTCTCATATTTAATCCAATTCAATTTCTAAAACTGTAACGACCCAGAATTTCTATTAATTAAAATTTGAATATTTAATTAATTTTAAATATTATAAGTGAATTTATAAGTCAAATAAATTTTATTTCGAATAATTGAATTTAATTGAATAATTAAATCAATAATTTAATATGTGAAAATACCGAAATAATTGAAAACTGGGTTAAATATGATCGAAAATGATTTGTAAAATTTTATTATATCATATTGAAGTTAGAATGATGTTATAGAACTTTTAAAATCGAATTTAAAGTTTATTTGTGAAAATTGAATATTTTAATATTTAATTATCGACTGTAAAATAGCCAATTTTCGAACTGTCTCAGAATTAGACGAAACTAGTACCATTGGATCCGCAATAGTTAGTTATTACCGGATTTCAATTTTCATAGCAATCGGAGTTATCGTTTGATCGTGGCAGCTCGAAACGCATCGAAATTGTTTTTAATATTAATTTGGCAAGTTAAAATAGCCATTTTTCAAAAAGTCTCGGATTTTGACGAAACCAGTTTCATCGGATCCGTAATGTGATATTATTGTATGGTTTCAAATTTCAAGTCAATTGGATTTACCGTTTGTCCGGTGCAAGCTAAAACGCCTAGAAAATCGTTTAACCGGTTTAATTTTAAATTGAACGTTTATTGCCATAACTCGCACAGATGAACGAATTAGCTTCCGAAACACGTTCCATTGTGTTCAGAACGCGGGGTAAACCTTAGAAATGCCTACCAGCACGCTTCGTTTGAAGTTCGGAAAATCCGGGATGAATAGTGTCGCGTGAATTTTCTATATAAGCCCCTTAATATTCATTTTTTGCAAAAATTAGAAACCCTAGGGTTCCATCTGCAGCCGCCGCCTCCATATAATTTTAATGGCCAGAAAACTCTCGTCTTCTTCCTCGAATCTCTCTCAATCCATGCAATATTACCAGAAACTTTCAACATGAAAGTTGTAGAGCATGATCTTGATATCCAACGGCTATGATCGCGAATGGGTTAACGGATTGGCGGCAAATCGAGCTGGAAGAGGGCACGAACGCGCATGAATTCCCATGTAGATAGATGACCGAGCTTGCCTTGGTTCCAGGCGTGGGTAGAGGGGAGTTAGAGCTTCCAAATGAAGGTCGTTGATCGTCCTGGAAGTCGTTGTGGTAGTCGAAAAATGCAACCCTAGTTTCCAACTTGATGGGTTCTTACGGCTAGAACCTTTAGCCGAACGTGAAGATGGAAGATAAAGGACGTGCGGTGGTGATTTGCTGGGTGATGGATCTACGGCTAATATAAAAGCTAGGTTTAAAAATATAGAATATGTTGTAAATATTATAATTATAAATTCGTGTATTGACGTTTTCGAGAAATAGAAGGAAATAGTGGACTATAACACTGTTGTTATAGTAAATGATTTCCGAAAGGAAATGTTTTGTATAGTATTGGGATTTATATATCTATTTTAATTTCGAATCCCTATACTAGTGATTTTGGGTTGTTGTAACGATGTTTTACGCAACATTCGTTTTGGCCCAAACAAATATGTTTAAGAGAATGATTTCCTTAAAGAATGAAATATATACTTAATTTCGATTTAAGTATATTGAATATTTTCCAAGTGTTGAAAATAAATGGATTGTGAATTACTTATTAAATAAGTATGGAAATGTTTTCCAATGTGAAATAAAACGTTTTGAGAATTTATCTTTTTGAAGATAAATTAAAAATGAATAATTGAAATCATTTATTCATAAATATTTTGAAATATAAATTCACTATGGAATTTATAAAAGAAAAGGGGAATTTGTTTAAAAATAAATATTGATTTATTTTTGAAGTGTGAAAATTTTATATCTTGTAAAGATATTTTTGGGAAATAAATAATTTGGAAAATTATTTGGAATCTAGTGATGTGTGCATATCCATTGATAGTTCAATAACCGACTATCAATGTGATGACCCGCCCTTCTCACTACCAGAAAGACGCATCATCATTAAGAAGAAAGGGATGAGAAAATAGAAAAGATAGAGAAGAAAGAACAAAAACATCAGAATCTCACAGCGGAACGGAACAAAATATAATATATCACATAAATATTACATAGTTTACATACATCAGAGTTATACAATATCAATATACATGACAATCATACATATATCAGTCACTATATACATCAGAGATACAGAATACATCAACTAACACAACGGAACTAGATAGATATCTACAACGCTGAAGCCTCCTGCTCCATTGCTCCTCCAAAATTTGTCAAAGCTAACCTGAATCCCTTGACTACCCGTAAAAATTTGGGTACCCGAGATTTTATGGAAACAAAAATAAACTTCGGGTCAGACATGGGTCTGGTATGAGTAAACGGTTTAAAGTTGTTTAACTTTGAAAATCATTTAAAATCAAAGGTATCACGTAAGACTCCCCACAAATAAATACGGGTAAGTTTTTACCTTACGCTAACCAAAACATTTTATAGGAAATCCAGTGATATTATAATAGTGTCTAGGGTTTTCAAGTAAAATACAGAAATAGCTGAAATGCTTACATCTCACATTCCAACGTAGTTGGGCACAATCAAAACGTACGGCGCTTATTGGAAATTGGATCCCATACAATGGCAGGGCTACTGGGGTACCGCCCGTCACAGTACGTGGTCTAGATCACAGTACCGAGGAGCCACCCTAACTCCCCTGCAACACAAGGCCGGAACCATTCCTTACTGAACAGTCCCGAACAAGATAACCCCGCAGTTGGTGCGCAATTCCAACTGCCCACACAGCCGAAATAAGGGACATCTAGACAGGGGTATATCTCGTCCTGCTTGGGCATGACCCACCTAACCTTGCTGCACCTCCCCTGTTTTAGCCATTCCCGGTTGATGAGGCTTGAGGCTGCGATTACCTTTATAGAACAAATATCTTAGAATGCTCATCGTCCGCCTGACGATGTGTTGAAAGCATTCAATCCATACAAGTTCGTTCCGGGTTCGAACGAAACCGAAAGCATTATCTCGTCACACTCATATTGGAATCACCCTCAGAGTCAACGACGATAACCCTTGCATTCTGAAAGCACCATCTTGATCTTCACTTCAGAATTCACGACCTAACGTTTAATTTGGATCGATGTGGTTTCGGAATATCAATTGGATACCCGATCCCGGTCTCATCGGAATCCAAACGCCATTTTAAAGTCCAAGTTGTCTAATTAACTTAAACAATTTAATAATTTAAATTCAACAATTGAATTAACATAACATTTATCACAGATGAATCATATCCAAATATCATAGATATATCACAGCATATCACAGAGCATCATAGAATATCATCCATAAACATCACAAACAAATATACATCACATGCAACATTCATAAGCAATCATCTTAAGTTCTAAATTTAGTCAATTCAATTAAACCAATTACTTGAGGATTAACCTCTTAAACCTGATAGATTAATCAATTTGTTAATAACTTATTACTTATTCCATTACAAATTATTTAATTAATAATTAACTCTTAATTAATAATTATATTTTAATTACTCAGTTAATTAATTAATAACTTTAATTATTAACTTATAAAACTTAATTATCCATCAGTTACTTTAATTACTTGAGAGTTAATCTCTTAACTCTGTTCAATCATTTATTTTCCTTTAAATTATTTAATCAACAAATCATTTCTTAATTAATATATATGTCTTAATAGCTTAATTACTTAATTACTTTCTTAATTAAGTTGTCTAACTTTAATTACTTAAGTAATTATTTCTTAATCACTATTCTTCGACCAAAATAGAACTTAATTAATCATTTCTCAATTCTTAATTACATCACTTGAATAATTACTATAACTCGTTTATTAATTAATTAAGTGTTTACTTACAATCTCACTTATTTTACAATCTCACTTATTTCTTATAATACACTACTAATTATAATTACAAAGTAATTACTCTTAATTACTTTTGTATTCAATCAGTCACTATTGATTATTCACATAATTAACATTCAATACTTCTTAACATTTGTTTTCAATTATATTACTAACCGAATCATTAATTGTTAATTTACTTAATTTATTACTTATTAAAAAATTAACAAGATTTTAAAACATGGTTAAGCTTTAAAACAAAAGTAATCAGTTACTTTAAAATAATTAATCACGAGTTAATTTGTAAATAGACCTAATGATGATAATCAAGCTTAAATTAAACTGTTCCTCAAATCTTGAACAGTATTCACTTTATTATGAAACTTACTGAAACATTTATTCCTTAACAAATTTTATAACATCTTATACTCCAACACAAAAACCCCGAGCTCTCCCCTGATACACCCACTCACTTCTTCGAGTAAAACATCCCTTCACCCGAGTTTACTCAACCCAGTAACGCAACTTTATCTTCTTCTCTTTTTTTTTGTTTTTAGTTCTACAGCAAGTTCATATAAACTTAAGTAAAAGATAAAACTGCAGAAGATCTCGCACCCAAACTCAAAGAAACCGAAGCGAACCACCAATATTTCTCGAGAATGACTCGAGACGGCACTTCCCTCCTACAAACGCTGATACGTCACCGTGCTGTACACGTGCACAGTGGTACGGCCTGACATTGACGATCATCAAACCTTCCTGCATACCACAAATCCCACGCAAATTCGAAAATCAAACTCGAATAGCAACAAAGGCATTCAAGTCGAAAATTAAGTCTCCAGCTCGAAAACAGGAAACTCGGCCATCCACCAAATCGATTCGCCACCCACGCACGGTTCACCAGAGGCGATGCCCTCTTAACCACATCTTGTCAACGTCACCAAGATCCTTCCCACCAAGCGTCGATCCACTCGGTCATCGGTACGCGACGAATTTCACAATTTACTGACATGAACAAAAATACCCATTAAACCCTATGTTGACTTCGTGCTCGATTTCTATGCAATAGAAAAATTATTCAATATTTTTCCTAAAATTACTAATCTTCATACTAGCTTCGAGTTAAATTTCAGAAATTTATATTGTGTAAATTTCGAGAATTTGATCAAAGTACAATTTTCTTTCAACATCAACTTGCTCTTGATATATTGAGTTAAAAATTCCCATTCCACTTTTAAAAATCATAACTTGCAGTCACAATTCAGGATATAAGTTTGAATTAGCTTTTATATATGATTGAATTTACCTATGTTATCTTGCTAGACTGTAAACAGAGAAACAAAAAAAAAAATACTAATATGTTGGTACAGTTTTTCACAAAAATCTTCTGATTGAAGTTCACGCAACAAGTTTTTGATGAATACAAATTTAAACTTACTATAAATCAATGAAAACAATTCAAACATTTAATTGTTTCAACCCTGTAACACAAATCATAGTTCAGCATCTTCAATATTCCTGGTTCAACTTGTATATAATCTCAGACACATATCAAAACAAAGCACATGCCAATAATTCTCATGAATGTTCTTACTGATATAATTAACTTATGCTTGAGAAAAGTTAAGTTTACTCACCTCCAAATTTCTGTGAACAGAGAACAACCTCTGCTTTGAATCTGCAGTTGAATCTGCTCTTAATCCAGTTTGATTTTGGTTTGAATTAGATTTGAGTTTGCTTTGAAAAAAAGAAGATGTTTATTTTTATCTCTGGTTTACTTTAATAGTTACTGAGTGATGCATACATATATAAATAGAAGAGAGTGGATTGTAAAGGAAGGTATTATCTAATTGAGTTGTTTTCTGCATTTGATTTTATCAGATTTTATTCCTGGATTGTATAGATTTGTAAACATTTTAAATTGACAAAATATTGTGCTGAAATGATAGAAATTAAATGGCTTGCTTCATAATATGGTTGCATACCATAATTATGTTCGGCTGTACATGGATAAATGTACACTTGTAGGTAACATAAAGATATTTTGTATATAATTATTGTACTATGCATGAATATATTGGTTTGTTCTCTTTCACTTTGCAGGCTTACACCAGAAGCTATGTAAAAGAATTTTGTATGTCAGCATAACTATTAAATTATTTGCATAGTTATCATGTTTTGTTATGTAAAAGAATTTGTATTAAGTACACTTGCAGGTATAAAACCTGTGCTACTCTTATTTGCACAAAGATTGGCTTGTGAAAGCATTTGTTTAAAAGTGTTTGTTTTACCTGACATCTAGTTGAATAGTTTAGATATACATGTTTGTTTTATATTTTACATTAGTACTTAATTTCAGTTTATGTTGTATGATAATATTTGTTTTATTATTTTCTTTCTTGATTCATATGCAAATATTTGTCTTATTTTATTTTATTTTTCTTGCACAACTTCAACTTATGTTGTATTTCAATTTTTAACAATCATAATTTAAATTATGTTCATATGATTTACTTATGTTTTATACTTATATTTATTTCTATTTCTATATTTTAACTATCCATAGTTAAATTATATTCTTATGGTTTACTTATATTTTACTGATAGAATTTGATTTCATTTCAAACATTATTATATATATATATATATTTATTCATTTCTATTTATATTTTAACTATCCACAATCAAGTTACATTAATATATCTGACTTATTTTTATGTTGATAGGATTTGATTTTTATTTCAAACAACATCATCCACATCTATACATTTATTTCTCACATGTTAACAAGACAAAGTATTTTAATAAAATTATATAAGGAAATTTTGTTGTAAATGTTATTGAGATATTTTATTCTAAATATTTTTTTAAGAGATTTATTTTAAACTTTCAAACCAATTTCCTTTTTAAAATACAAATCCATTCTAAACAAATGGCAATTATTCCAAATGATTAAATCATTTTAATATGATCAGTTCACATTATATTTAATTGGATTAAATATTTATTAAAATAGACGGGGCCAAAATCCAGGGTCATTACATTCCTCCCCCCTTAAAAGAATTTCGTCCTCGAAATTTAAAACAAAGATAATTTAAAATTTGTCATATCAACCATTCAAACATATATATCATTCATATATTAGCAAACAACCAATAATCTATCCTAACAAACATCGCTAGCCATCCGGACACAAATCCAGATAAGCTTTTCTAAACTATACGGAGTTTCCTGGGTGAAAACTCCGGAATCTTCGCTCCACTATACTATAACAATCTACACTACTACGATCCTGAGTTGCCTCTCACTTTAACTAACAATCCGAACTGAATTTCTATCCACAGTCACATTCGGCTCATCTTCTATGTCTTTCTGTACTATTGATTCTACAACTAATACTGAATCAAAAACAAATTTCTTTAGATGGGTCACACAGAATACACTATGAAATCCAGACATCTATTCTGACAATTCAACTCTGCAAGCTACAGATCCAATCTTGTTCAATATCCGAAATAGTCCAATATATCTCGAGTCAAGTTTTCCTGCCCTCCGAATCTAATAGTTCCTTTTTAATTGGGAAACTTTGGCCAGAACAAATTACCAAACTCAAATTCCATTTGTCTCCTTATTATCTGCGTACTTCTTCTTCTGACGGTCTTGAGAAGCTCTTGTCAATCCTTTGATAAATCTAACCTTATCAGAAACTTCACAAAACAAAACTGGTCCAAACACAAGATAGTCTTTCCATAATTCACTAGAATCCAAAACTCCAACTTGCCGCATATCCTCAAGAATACGGTTCAGTCTCTCTGTCCTTCCAAGGATAATAGGCTATACTAAATTTCAAACTCGATCCCAAAGTCAATTGTAGAACCTTCCAGAATTTTGCTAGTGAAAAATAGGGTCACGATCACTTATTATGCTAACAGGAATACCTAACAACTTTACTATTTTCCTCAAGAAAAATTTTGGCCAGAAACTGTAGTCCGAGTTATCAAACTAGTATAGAATGAACATTCTTAGTTAATCGATCCACAATAATTCATATTCCATCGTTTCTCTTCTTGGTTCTTGGCAAACCGTCGATGAAATCCATCGAAATCATCGCCCACTTTCATATGAGATTTCTAAAGATTGCAATAATCTTAGACAACTTCTATTAATCACCTTAACTTGCTAATAGAAAGTACAACTATAAACGAAAGCAACTACAATCCTCTTCATGCTCGATCTCCAAAAAAAATTCTTCTCACATCTTTATACATCATAAAGATTCCGGGTGAATATTCAGTCTGGAGTGATGTCATTTAGCTAAAACTTATTGCCTCAATTCATCTATATCAAGCACATAAACGGCCACTAATCCCTTAGGTACCTTGATCATCTACCTTACAACCTGAACACCTTCCGTCCTTAGTTTAAGAATCAATTCCTTAAAAGATCTATCCTCCCTTAGCTTACTTATGATTCTGCCCTAGAGAGAAATAACTTCTAAAAGAACAATACCGCATTCCTACTAAGAGCATCATCCACAACATTTGCTTATCCTGGGTATACAGAATATCCATATCATATGAGGTCAGAAATTCGACTCACCATGGCTGCTTCAGATTAACATTCCATTAGAGAGAGAAAATTCCAATGGTTTGTGGTCCGTTAATAACTCAACCTCTCTTCCAACAGTTAGTGCCTCCAAATTTTCAAAACAAACACAAAGGTTAACAACTCAAGGTCATGCGTAGCGTAGTTCCCTTCATGTTGCTTTAATTGCTATCACGCATACGCAGTTACTCTCCTATCTTGCATCAACACTGCTTCCCAAACCAATTATACAAGCATCCGTATAAATTCCAAAGCTGCCCTTCACTTTCAGAATAACAATCACTGGAGTACTGGTTAGCCTCGTCTTCCATTCTTAGAATAGATTCTCCCTTCGCTGGGTCTAAAGAGATATCTTCACCCAAAATAATGTGCCTCAAAATAACTTCCGATTTCCAAAAATGGCACTTAAAGAACACGCCTTCAAAACTTGTCTCCTCAGTGTCTCTAACACTATCTTCAAATACGGCTTGAGCTTCTCTTCAAACTTAGGATATACATAAACAACTTATTCATACTCTTATCGATCCTAAATCTGCTCAACTAACTCTTCTTCCTTTCTTAGAACCATTCTCCAACTAGACTAAATTACTAGCACTAACCTGGCATCAAATCAACACGAAACTCTATCTCTCGAAGGGAAGGCAAACAATTTGGATCACATCAATAACTTAAAACTTCTCTTGAGAAGTCCCAACTCCAATAAAAGACTACTCAAATGAATTCCAGAATTGTCGTACAACACCCTGGTAATTCTACCCAAATAAGTTTGTTCTCCCATCATAATCCAGAACAGTCATATACTGTTCGGATCAATCCACTCTGCTACTTCTGAAATCACCACAAGAAAACTGCTAATCAACAAACCTTCTCGACAGCACACAGAACACTTCCAGCTATAGGGTTATCCTCAATGTCCAAAGACTTCTATTCAAAACTCTTCGAGATACTCGGGCCTCAATCAAAACAAAATTACCCTACTGAACTTGGTCACAATTCCGGAACGGACATACTTCCTTAACTTGTTCCAAAGAAACATCTTCGGAGACATCCAAAATCACTGCGTCTCATTACACAGCTACTACACCCTGAAGTATCAAAATATCATGACTTACTCCCGTCCAATCGATAGATCCAAACTCAAGTTCATCCAAAATTACATTCCAACAATGAAATCCTCCCATTACCCAAAGCTCACTCGAGAAAGTAATAGGTCAACAGTCTCGACAGATACACTCCAACTACAAATATTCAAAACTCCAATCATCGATAGTCGTGTTTCACACACCACTATCTTATTTACCTTTATAACTTATATTGGAAAACCCGAACAGGTAACCAAATAAATAGGTAGAAATAAATAAATATATATATATATATATATATATCAAAATTTACAAATACGCTCTCTCAAGAAAGAAATCACTTAAGAGCCTAGGTATTCACTCAACCTAACGCTCTGATGCCAAGTGTGATGACCCGCCCTTCTCACTACCAGAAAGACGCATCATCATTAAGAAGAAAGGGATGAGAAAATAGAAAAGATAGAGAAGAAAGAACAAAAACATCAGAATCTCACAGCGGAACGGAACAAAATATAATATATCACATAAATATTACATAGTTTACATACATCAGAGTTATACAATATCAATATACATGACAATCATACATATATCAGTCACTATATACATCAGAGATACAGAATACATCAACTAACACAACGGAACTAGATAGATATCTACAACGCTGAAGCCTCCTGCTCCATTGCTCCTCCAAAATTTGTCAAAGCTAACCTGAATCCCTTGACTACCCGTAAAAATTTGGGTACCCGAGATTTTATGGAAACAAAAATAAACTTCGGGTCAGACATGGGTCTGGTATGAGTAAACGGTTTAAAGTTGTTTAACTTTGAAAATCATTTAAAATCAAAGGTATCACGTAAGACTCCCCACAAATAAATACGGGTAAGTTTTTACCTTACGCTAACCAAAACATTTTATAGGAAATCCAGTGATATTATAATAGTGTCTAGGGTTTTCAAGTAAAATACAGAAATAGCTGAAATGCTTACATCTCACATTCCAACGTAGTTGGGCACAATCAAAACGTACGGCGCTTATTGGAAATTGGATCCCATACAATGGCAGGGCTACTGGGGTACCGCCCGTCACAGTACGTGGTCTAGATCACAGTACCGAGGAGCCACCCTAACTCCCCTGCAACACAAGGCCGGAACCATTCCTTACTGAACAGTCCCGAACAAGATAACCCCGCAGTTGGTGCGCAATTCCAACTGCCCACACAGCCGAAATAAGGGACATCTAGACAGGGGTATATCTCGTCCTGCTTGGGCATGACCCACCTAACCTTGCTGCACCTCCCCTGTTTTAGCCATTCCCGGTTGATGAGGCTTGAGGCTGCGATTACCTTTATAGAACAAATATCTTAGAATGCTCATCGTCCGCCTGACGATGTGTTGAAAGCATTCAATCCATACAAGTTCGTTCCGGGTTCGAACGAAACCGAAAGCATTATCTCGTCACACTCATATTGGAATCACCCTCAGAGTCAACGACGATAACCCTTGCATTCTGAAAGCACCATCTTGATCTTCACTTCAGAATTCACGACCTAACGTTTAATTTGGATCGATGTGGTTTCGGAATATCAATTGGATACCCGATCCCGGTCTCATCGGAATCCAAACGCCATTTTAAAGTCCAAGTTGTCTAATTAACTTAAACAATTTAATAATTTAAATTCAACAATTGAATTAACATAACATTTATCACAGATGAATCATATCCAAATATCATAGATATATCACAGCATATCACAGAGCATCATAGAATATCATCCATAAACATCACAAACAAATATACATCACATGCAACATTCATAAGCAATCATCTTAAGTTCTAAATTTAGTCAATTCAATTAAACCAATTACTTGAGGATTAACCTCTTAAACCTGATAGATTAATCAATTTGTTAATAACTTATTACTTATTCCATTACAAATTATTTAATTAATAATTAACTCTTAATTAATAATTATATTTTAATTACTCAGTTAATTAATTAATAACTTTAATTATTAACTTATAAAACTTAATTATCCATCAGTTACTTTAATTACTTGAGAGTTAATCTCTTAACTCTGTTCAATCATTTATTTTCCTTTAAATTATTTAATCAACAAATCATTTCTTAATTAATATATATGTCTTAATAGCTTAATTACTTAATTACTTTCTTAATTAAGTTGTCTAACTTTAATTACTTAAGTAATTATTTCTTAATCACTATTCTTCGACCAAAATAGAACTTAATTAATCATTTCTCAATTCTTAATTACATCACTTGAATAATTACTATAACTCGTTTATTAATTAATTAAGTGTTTACTTACAATCTCACTTATTTTACAATCTCACTTATTTCTTATAATACACTACTAATTATAATTACAAAGTAATTACTCTTAATTACTTTTGTATTCAATCAGTCACTATTGATTATTCACATAATTAACATTCAATACTTCTTAACATTTGTTTTCAATTATATTACTAACCGAATCATTAATTGTTAATTTACTTAATTTATTACTTATTAAAAAATTAACAAGATTTTAAAACATGGTTAAGCTTTAAAACAAAAGTAATCAGTTACTTTAAAATAATTAATCACGAGTTAATTTGTAAATAGACCTAATGATGATAATCAAGCTTAAATTAAACTGTTCCTCAAATCTTGAACAGTATTCACTTTATTATGAAACTTACTGAAACATTTATTCCTTAACAAATTTTATAACATCTTATACTCCAACACAAAAACCCCGAGCTCTCCCCTGATACACCCACTCACTTCTTCGAGTAAAACATCCCTTCACCCGAGTTTACTCAACCCAGTAACGCAACTTTATCTTCTTCTCTTTTTTTTTGTTTTTAGTTCTACAGCAAGTTCATATAAACTTAAGTAAAAGATAAAACTGCAGAAGATCTCGCACCCAAACTCAAAGAAACCGAAGCGAACCACCAATATTTCTCGAGAATGACTCGAGACGGCACTTCCCTCCTACAAACGCTGATACGTCACCGTGCTGTACACGTGCACAGTGGTACGGCCTGACATTGACGATCATCAAACCTTCCTGCATACCACAAATCCCACGCAAATTCGAAAATCAAACTCGAATAGCAACAAAGGCATTCAAGTCGAAAATTAAGTCTCCAGCTCGAAAACAGGAAACTCGGCCATCCACCAAATCGATTCGCCACCCACGCACGGTTCACCAGAGGCGATGCCCTCTTAACCACATCTTGTCAACGTCACCAAGATCCTTCCCACCAAGCGTCGATCCACTCGGTCATCGGTACGCGACGAATTTCACAATTTACTGACATGAACAAAAATACCCATTAAACCCTATGTTGACTTCGTGCTCGATTTCTATGCAATAGAAAAATTATTCAATATTTTTCCTAAAATTACTAATCTTCATACTAGCTTCGAGTTAAATTTCAGAAATTTATATTGTGTAAATTTCGAGAATTTGATCAAAGTACAATTTTCTTTCAACATCAACTTGCTCTTGATATATTGAGTTAAAAATTCCCATTCCACTTTTAAAAATCATAACTTGCAGTCACAATTCAGGATATAAGTTTGAATTAGCTTTTATATATGATTGAATTTACCTATGTTATCTTGCTAGACTGTAAACAGAGAAACAAAAAAAAAATTACTAATATGTTGGTACAGTTTTTCACAAAAATCTTCTGATTGAAGTTCACGCAACAAGTTTTTGATGAATACAAATTTAAACTTACTATAAATCAATGAAAACAATTCAAACATTTAATTGTTTCAACCCTGTAACACAAATCATAGTTCAGCATCTTCAATATTCCTGGTTCAACTTGTATATAATCTCAGACACATATCAAAACAAAGCACATGCCAATAATTCTCATGAATGTTCTTACTGATATAATTAACTTATGCTTGAGAAAAGTTAAGTTTACTCACCTCCAAATTTCTGTGAACAGAGAACAACCTCTGCTTTGAATCTGCAGTTGAATCTGCTCTTAATCCAGTTTGATTTTGGTTTGAATTAGATTTGAGTTTGCTTTGAAAAAAAGAAGATGTTTATTTTTATCTCTGGTTTACTTTAATAGTTACTGAGTGATGCATACATATATAAATAGAAGAGAGTGGATTGTAAAGGAAGGTATTATCTAATTGAGTTGTTTTCTGCATTTGATTTTATCAGATTTTATTCCTGGATTGTATAGATTTGTAAACATTTTAAATTGACAAAATATTGTGCTGAAATGATAGAAATTAAATGGCTTGCTTCATAATATGGTTGCATACCATAATTATGTTCGGCTGTACATGGATAAATGTACACTTGTAGGTAACATAAAGATATTTTGTATATAATTATTGTACTATGCATGAATATATTGGTTTGTTCTCTTTCACTTTGCAGGCTTACACCAGAAGCTATGTAAAAGAATTTTGTATGTCAGCATAACTATTAAATTATTTGCATAGTTATCATGTTTTGTTATGTAAAAGAATTTGTATTAAGTACACTTGCAGGTATAAAACCCGTGCTACTCTTATTTGCACAAAGATTGGCTTGTGAAAGCATTTGTTTAAAAGTGTTTGTTTTACCTGACATCTAGTTGAATAGTTTAGATATACATGTTTGTTTTATATTTTACATTAGTACTTAATTTCAGTTTATGTTGTATGATAATATTTGTTTTATTATTTTCTTTCTTGATTCATATGCAAATATTTGTCTTATTTTATTTTATTTTTCTTGCACAACTTCAACTTATGTTGTATTTCAATTTTTAACAATCACAATTTAAATTATGTTCATATGATTTACTTATGTTTTATACTTATATTTATTTCTATTTCTATATTTTAACTATCCATAGTTAAATTATATTCTTATGGTTTACTTATATTTTACTGATAGAATTTGATTTCATTTCAAACATTATTATATATATATATATATATATATATATATATTTATTCATTTCTATTTATATTTTAACTATCCACAATCAAGTTACATTAATATATCTGACTTATTTTTATGTTGATAGGATTTGATTTTTATTTCAAACAACATCATCCACATCTATACATTTATTTCTCACATGTTAACAAGACAAAGTATTTTAATAAAATTATATAAGGAAATTTTGTTGTAAATGTTATTGAGATATTTTATTCTAAATATTTTTTTAAGAGATTTATTTTAAACTTTCAAACCAATTTCCTTTTTAAAATACAAATCCATTCTAAACAAATGGCAATTATTCCAAATGATTAAATCATTTTAATATGATCAGTTCACATTATATTTAATTGGATTAAATATTTATTAAAATAGACGGGGCCAAAATCCAGGGTCATTACATTCCTCCCCCCTTAAAAGAATTTCGTCCTCGAAATTTAAAACAAAGATAATTTAAAATTTGTCATATCAACCATTCAAACATATATATCATTCATATATTAGCAAACAACCAATAATCTATCCTAACAAACATCGCTAGCCATCCGGACACAAATCCAGATAAGCTTTTCTAAACTATACGGAGTTTCCTGGGTGAAAACTCCGGAATCTTCGCTCCACTATACTATAACAATCTACACTACTACGATCCTGAGTTGCCTCTCACTTTAACTAACAATCCGAACTGAATTTCTATCCACAGTCACATTCGGCTCATCTTCTATGTCTTTCTGTACTATTGATTCTACAACTAATACTGAATCAAAAACAAATTTCTTTAGATGGGTCACACAGAATACACTATGAAATCCAGACATCTATTCTGACAATTCAACTCTGCAAGCTACAGATCCAATCTTGTTCAATATCCGAAATAGTCCAATATATCTCGAGTCAAGTTTTCCTGCCCTCCGAATCTAATAGTTCCTTTTTAATTGGGAAACTTTGGCCAGAACAAATTACCAAACTCAAATTCCATTTGTCTCCTTATTATCTGCGTACTTCTTCTTCTGACGGTCTTGAGAAGCTCTTGTCAATCCTTTGATAAATCTAACCTTATCAGAAACTTCACAAAACAAAACTGGTCCAAACACAAGATAGTCTTTCCATAATTCACTAGAATCCAAAACTCCAACTTGCCGCATATCCTCAAGAATACGGTTCAGTCTCTCTGTCCTTCCAAGGATAATAGGCTATACTAAATTTCAAACTCGATCCCAAAGTCAATTGTAGAACCTTCCAGAATTTTGCTAGTGAAAAATAGGGTCACGATCACTTATTATGCTAACAGGAATACCTAACAACTTTACTATTTTCCTCAAGAAAAATTTTGGCCAGAAACTGTAGTCCGAGTTATCAAACTAGTATAGAATGAACATTCTTAGTTAATCGATCCACAATAATTCATATTCCATCGTTTCTCTTCTTGGTTCTTGGCAAACCGTCGATGAAATCCATCGAAATCATCGCCCACTTTCATATGAGATTTCTAAAGATTGCAATAATCTTAGACAACTTCTATTAATCACCTTAACTTGCTAATAGAAAGTACAACTATAAACGAAAGCAACTACAATCCTCTTCATGCTCGATCTCCAAAAAAAATTCTTCTCACATCTTTATACATCATAAAGATTCCGGGTGAATATTCAGTCTGGAGTGATGTCATTTAGCTAAAACTTATTGCCTCAATTCATCTATATCAAGCACATAAACGGCCACTAATCCCTTAGGTACCTTGATCATCTACCTTACAACCTGAACACCTTCCGTCCTTAGTTTAAGAATCAATTCCTTAAAAGATCTATCCTCCCTTAGCTTACTTATGATTCTGCCCTAG
This sequence comes from Allium cepa, assembly GCA_030765085.1. Taxonomy (NCBI): domain Eukaryota; kingdom Viridiplantae; phylum Streptophyta; class Magnoliopsida; order Asparagales; family Amaryllidaceae; genus Allium; species Allium cepa. The sequence goes on from CM060931.1 coordinate 379,834,050, forward strand.
AGAGAAATAACTTCTAAAAGAACAATACCGCATTCCTACTAAGAGCATCATCCACAACATTTGCTTATCCTGGGTATACAGAATATCCATATCATATGAGGTCAGAAATTCGACTCACCATGGCTGCTTCAGATTAACATTCCATTAGAGAGAGAAAATTCCAATGGTTTGTGGTCCGTTAATAACTCAACCTCTCTTCCAACAGTTAGTGCCTCCAAATTTTCAAAACAAACACAAAGGTTAACAACTCAAGGTCATGCGTAGCGTAGTTCCCTTCATGTTGCTTTAATTGCTATCACGCATACGCAGTTACTCTCCTATCTTGCATCAACACTGCTTCCCAAACCAATTATACAAGCATCCGTATAAATTCCAAAGCTGCCCTTCACTTTCAGAATAACAATCACTGGAGTACTGGTTAGCCTCGTCTTCCATTCTTAGAATAGATTCTCCCTTCGCTGGGTCTAAAGAGATATCTTCACCCAAAATAATGTGCCTCAAAATAACTTCCGATTTCCAAAAATGGCACTTAAGGAACACGCCTTCAAAACTTGTCTCCTCAGTGTCTCTAACACTATCTTCGAATACGGCTTGAGCTTCTCTTCAAACTTAGGATATATATAAACAACTTATTCATACTCTTATCGATCCTAAATCTGCTCAACTAACTCTTCTTCCTTTCTTAGAACCATTCTCCAACTAGACTAAATTACTAGCACTAACCTGGCATCAAATCAACACGAAACTCTATCTCTCGAAGGGAAGGCAAACAATTTGGATCACATCAATAACTTAAAACTTCTCTTGAGAAGTCCCAACTCCAATAAAAGACTACTCAAATGAATTCCAGAATTGTCGTACAACACCCTGGTAATTCTACCCAAATAAGTTTGTTCTCCCATCATAATCCAGAACAGTCATATACTGTTCGGATCAATCCACTCTGCTACTTCTGAAATCACCACAAGAAAACTGCTAATCAACAAACCTTCTCGACAGCACACAGAACACTTCCAGCTATAGGGTTAACCTCAATGTCCAAAGACTTCTATTCAAAACTCTTCGAGATACTCGGGCCTCAATCAAAACAAAATTACCCTACTGAACTTGGTCACAATTCCGGAACGGACATACTTCCTTAACTTGTTCCAAAGAAACATCTTCGGAGACATCCAAAATCACTGCGTCTCATTACACAGCTACTACACCCTGAAGTATCAAAATATCATGACTTACTCCCGTCCAATCGATAGATCCAAACTCAAGTTCATCCAAAATTACATTCCAACAATGAAATCCTCCCATTACCCAAAGCTCACTCGAGAAAGTAATAGGTCAACAGTCTCGACAGATACACTCCAACTACAAATATTCAAAACTCCAATCATCGATAGTCGTGTTTCACACACCACTATCTTATTTACCTTTATAACTTATATTGGAAAACCCAAACAGGTAACCAAATAAATAGGTAGAAATAAATAAATATATATATATATCAAAATTTACAAATACGCTCTCTCAAGAAAGAAATCACTTAAGAGCCTAGGTATTCACTCAACCTAACGCTCTGATGCCAAGTGTGATGACCCGCCCTTCTCACTACCAGAAAGACGCATCATCATTAAGAAGAAAGGGATGAGAAAATAGAAAAGATAGAGAAGAAAGAACAAAAACATCAGAATCTCACAGCGGAACGGAACAAAATATAATATATCACATAAATATTACATAGTTTACATACATCAGAGTTATACAATATCAATATACATGACAATCATATATATATCAGTCACTATATACATCAGAGATACAGAATACATCAACTAACACAACGGAACTAGATAGATATCTACAACGCTGAAGCCTCCTGCTCCATTGCTCCTCCAAAATTTGTCAAAGCTAACCTGAATCCCTTGACTACCCGTAAAAATTTGGGTACCCGAGAGTTTATGGAAACAAAAATAAACTTCGGGTCAGACATGGGTCTGGTATGAGTAAACGGTTTAAAGTTGTTTAACTTTGAAAATCATTTAAAATCAAAGGTATCACGTAAGACTCCCCACAAATAAATACGGGTAAGTTTTTACCTTACGCTAACCAAAACATTTTATAGGAAATCCAGTGATATTATAATAGTGTCTAGGGTTTTCAAGTAAAATACAGAAATAGCTGAAATGCTTACATCTCACATTCCAACGTAGTTGGGCACAATCAAAACGTACGGCGCTTATTGGAAATTGGATCCCATACAATGGCAGGGCTACTGGGGTACCGCCCGTCACAGTACGTGGTCTAGATCACAGTACCGAGGAGCCACCCTAACTCCCCTGCAACACAAGGCCGGAACCATTCCTTACTGAACAGTCCCGAACAAGATAACCCCGCAGTTGGTGCGCAATTCCAACTGCCCACACAGCCGAAATAAGGGACATCTAGACAGGGGTATATCTCGTCCTGCTTGGGCATGACCCACCTAACCTTGCTGCACCTCCCCTGTTTTAGCCATTCCCGGTTGATGAGGCTTGAGGCTGCGATTACCTTTATAGAACAAATATCTTAGAATGCTCATCGTCCGCCTGACGATGTGTTGAAAGCATTCAATCCATACAAGTTCGTTCCGGGTTCGAACGAAACCGAAAGCATTATCTCGTCACACTCATATTGGAATCACCCTCAGAGTCAACGACGATAACCCTTGCATTCTGAAAGCACCATCTTGATCTTCACTTCAGAATTCACGACCTAACGTTTAATTTGGATCGATGTGGTTTCGGAATATCAATTGGATACCCGATCCCGGTCTCATCGGAATCCAAACGCCATTTTAAAGTCCAAGTTGTCTAATTAACTTAAACAATTTAATAATTTAAATTCAACAATTGAATTAACATAACATTTATCACAGATGAATCATATCCAAATATCATAGATATATCACAGCATATCACAGAGCATCATAGAATATCATCCATAAACATCACAAACAAATATACATCACATGCAACATTCATAAGCAATCATCTTAAGTTCTAAATTTAGTCAATTCAATTAAACCAATTACTTGAGGATTAACCTCTTAAACCTGATAGATTAATCAATTTGTTAATAACTTATTACTTATTCCATTACAAATTATTTAATTAATAATTAACTCTTAATTAATAATTATATTTTAATTACTCAGTTAATTAATTAATAACTTTAATTATTAACTTATAAAACTTAATTATCCATCAGTTACTTTAATTACTTGAGAGTTAATCTCTTAACTCTGTTCAATCATTTATTTTCCTTTAAATTATTTAATCAACAAATCATTTCTTAATTAATATATATGTCTTAATAGCTTAATTACTTAATTACTTTCTTAATTAAGTTGTCTAACTTTAATTACTTAAGTAATTATTTCTTAATCACTATTCTTCGACCAAAATAGAACTTAATTAATCATTTCTCAATTCTTATTTACATCACTTGAATAATTACTATAACTCGTTTATTAATTAATTAAGTGTTTACTTACAATCTCACTTATTTTACAATCTCACTTATTTCTTATAATACACTACTAATTATAATTACAAAGTAATTACTCTTAATTACTTTTGTATTCAATCAGTCACTATTGATTATTCACATAATTAACATTCAATACTTCTTAACATTTGTTTTCAATTATATTACTAACCGAATCATTAATTGTTAATTTACTTAATTTATTACTTATTAAAAAATTAACAAGATTTTAAAACATGGTTAAGCTTTAAAACAAAAGTAATCAGTTACTTTAAAATAATTAATCACGAGTTAATTTGTAAATAGACCTAATGATGATAATCAAGCTTAAATTAAACTGTTCCTCAAATCTTGAACAGTATTCACTTTATTATGAAACTTACTGAAACATTTATTCCTTAACAAATTTTATAACATCTTATACTCCAACACAAAAACCCCGAGCTCTCCCCTGATACACCCACTCACTTCTTCGAGTAAAACATCCCTTCACCCGAGTTTACTCAACCCAGTAACGCAACTTTATCTTCTTCTCTTTCTTTTTTTTTTAGTTCTACAGCAAGTTCATATAAACTTAAGTAAAAGATAAAACTGCAGAAGATCTCGCACCCAAACTCAAAGAAACCGAAGCGAACCACCAATATTTCTCGAGAATGACTCGAGACGGCACTTCCCTCCTACAAACGCTGATACGTCACCGTGCTGTACACGTGCACAGTGGTACGGCCTGACATTGACGATCATCAAACCTTCCTGCATACCACAAATCCCACGCAAATTCGAAAATCAAACTCGAATAGCAACAAAGGCATTCAAGTCGAAAATTAAGTCTCCAGCTCGAAAACAGGAAACTCGGCCATCCACCAAATCGATTCGCCACCCACGCACGGTTCACCAGAGGCGATGCCCTCTTAACCACATCTTGTCAACGTCACCAAGATCCTTCCCACCAAGCGTCGATCCACTCGGTCATCGGTACGCGACGAATTTCACAATTTACTGACATGAACAAAAATACCCATTAAACCCTATGTTGACTTCGTGCTCGATTTCTATGCAATAGAAAAATTATTCAATATTTTTCCTAAAATTACTAATCTTCATACTAGCTTCGAGTTAAATTTCAGAAATTTATATTGTGTAAATTTCGAGAATTTGATCAAAGTACAATTTTCTTTCAACATCAACTTGCTCTTGATATATTGAGTTAAAAATTCCCATTCCACTTTTAAAAATCATAACTTGCAGTCACAATTCAGGATATAAGTTTGAATTAGCTTTTATATATGATTGAATTTACCTATGTTATCTTGCTAGACTGTAAACAGAGAAACAAAAAAAAAATTACTAATATGTTGGTACAGTTTTTCACAAAAATCTTCTGATTGAAGTTCACGCAACAAGTTTTTGATGAATACAAATTTAAACTTACTATAAATCAATGAAAACAATTCAAACATTTAATTGTTTCAACCCTGTAACACAAATCATAGTTCAGCATCTTCAATATTCCTGGTTCAACTTGTATATAATCTCAGACACATATCAAAACAAAGCACATGCCAATAATTCTCATGAATGTTCTTACTGATATAATTAACTTATGCTTGAGAAAAGTTAAGTTTACTCACCTCCAAATTTCTGTGAACAGAGAACAACCTCTGCTTTGAATCTGCAGTTGAATCTGCTCTTAATCCAGTTTGATTTTGGTTTGAATTAGATTTGAGTTTGCTTTGAAAAAAAGAAGATGTTTATTTTTATCTCTGGTTTACTTTAATAGTTACTGAGTGATGCATACATATATAAATAGAAGAGAGTGGATTGTAAAGGAAGGTATTATCTAATTGAGTTGTTTTCTGCATTTGATTTTATCAGATTTTATTCCTGGATTGTATAGATTTGTAAACATTTTAAATTGACAAAATATTGTGCTGAAATGATAGAAATTAAATGGCTTGCTTCATAATATGGTTGCATACCATAATTATGTTCGGCTGTACATGGATAAATGTACACTTGTAGGTAACATAAAGATATTTTGTATATAATTATTGTACTATGCATGAATATATTGGTTTGTTCTCTTTCACTTTGCAGGCTTACACCAGAAGCTATGTAAAAGAATTTTGTATGTCAGCATAACTATTAAATTATTTGCATAGTTATCATGTTTTGTTATGTAAAAGAATTTGTATTAAGTACACTTGCAGGTATAAAACCTGTGCTACTCTTATTTGCACAAAGATTGGCTTGTGAAAGCATTTGTTTAAAAGTGTTTGTTTTACCTGACATCTAGTTGAATAGTTTAGATATACATGTTTGTTTTATATTTTACATTAGTACTTAATTTCAGTTTATGTTGTATGATAATATTTGTTTTATTATTTTCTTTCTTGATTCATATGCAAATATTTGTCTTATTTTATTTTATTTTTCTTGCACAACTTCAACTTATGTTGTATTTCAATTTTTAACAATCACAATTTAAATTATGTTCATATGATTTACTTATGTTTTATACTTATATTTATTTCTATTTCTATATTTTAACTATCCATAGTTAAATTATATTCTTATGGTTTACTTATATTTTACTGATAGAATTTGATTTCATTTCAAACATTATTATATATATATATATATATTTATTCATTTCTATTTATATTTTAACTATCCACAATCAAGTTACATTAATATATCTGACTTATTTTTATGTTGATAGGATTTGATTTTTATTTCAAACAACATCATCCACATCTATACATTTATTTCTCACATGTTAACAAGACAAAGTATTTTAATAAAATTATATAAGGAAATTTTGTTGTAAATGTTATTGAGATATTTTATTCTAAATATTTTTTTAAGAGATTTATTTTAAACTTTCAAACCAATTTCCTTTTTAAAATACAAATCCATTCTAAACAAATGGCAATTATTCCAAATGATTAAATCATTTTAATATGATCAGTTCACATTATATTTAATTGGATTAAATATTTATTAAAATAGACGGGGCCAAAATCCAGGGTCGTTACAATCAATATTTACCTTTGAATGTGTATTTGTTGTGATTTGCTGAAATTGAATGCCACACTTATTTTTAAATTATTGTGCTCGTTATTCGGATTACCCATTCCGAATAGTGATACGACGTAATGGATAGCATTGATGACCGGTGTTGAAGATCGGATATTTTTGGAAGCGAATGGACAACTCGTCGAATGTCTTTGCATCGACTGGTCCCCGGTATAGAGACTCCATATATGATGGGAAGTCCGAACGTGATTAGTGAATATCCGGATTGCAAGGACTTCTTTGTAAATGCCTTCGGTTCTGTTCGATCCCGGAACAGACTTGTATGGATTGTATGTCTGACATTACAATTGAGATATAAAGCTGATTTCTTTCAAATATATTTCTGTTGGTGGAGGAGAATTTATTCTCTTAGCTTAACACCCTTCTCTTTGACGTACGAGCTCAGAGGTTATGTAGTTGAAGGTTATCAGCGATATATTCCCAATTTGGTATTGTGACATGTTGAGTGTTGCTGTGAAATGATCATTGTGTTGATCATTAGTGATATGATCATTTGTTTGATCGTTTATCTTTGTGATCATTTCTATGATCATTTGTTGACCCAAAGCACAGCTTTTGTATAAAGCGTGGCTTTGTGGACGAAACTTCGTCGAGCCTCACACCCCGGAATGGTCAAAACAGGAAAGATGCAGCAAGGTTATGAGGGGTAGCTCCCTTTAGGGTATGTGCATTTCCTTCTGGAAAAGGGTGGTATCATGGTATGGAGCCCAGATACTTACTCATGTTGAAACACTTTATTTATGATTGTGTGATGTTGGTGGCGAGCGCTCGGTTAAACGTCCCAAAGGACCGGGGGATGGCATACTCGTGTCAGTAGTTACCCAGTTAGGGGTAACCCGGCCTTGTGTTGGCAGAGATCCGGTTAGGTTCTCGGGGACGTCCTTGCAGAGGCGTTCTCATGTGGCAATGGGAAGTTCCTTGGCCTGACTATTTGTTGGAAATCCAAAGAAACAATACGAGACTTGTACGGTTTTAGTTGTATAACCTGCCATGGAATGTGGCGGTAACCCGCTATTGAACATGGTAGCTATAGTAGGCATAAGTGCGGAATGCCTATCCTGGCTAAGATTTATATCTTTACTTTCGAAATGATTTTTTTCTACACTATGCACTAGTAATAATATCAAATGTTTCTTTTTAATGCATATCAAGCATCTTTGACTATCATAAGGAGAAATCTCCTCCGATTCTGCGTTTGCATTGTGTGTGTGTGCGGGAGGCCTTATGGTAGTCTCATTTTTAAAAGCATTGCGAATTGACTTTAAAAATATTCCTCTATTTTGATTTTAAAGATAAATAAACTGTTTTGAGTTCTCACACCAGTCACATGACTGACTCGGAGTTTATTGTTTTCCTTCCTAAACTCTGGGTGCCCACCAATTTCCACACGGGCAGTCAAGAGACAGGTTTATCAGGATATTCTGGAATTCAGGAGTTGCTGGAGGCAAGCTGGATGGCATTGGCGTATTATTAGTATATAGTATTTCTTTTTCCACTGTTTGTTGTTGTTTGATGTTGTACACTCTGATGATGTAATGAAATGTATAAAATGTAATAACTGATATAGTTCTTTGTTTAAAGATTATTCATTTATTATTATATGTTGTTCCGCTGCGATTGTGAGATTCTGATGTTGTTCTATTGTTTTCTTCTTTTCTGTTCTATTTTCTATCTTTTCTCTCTTCTTCTTCCTTTTTTTTCTTTTTCTTAAACAAATGAGAATTCGTATTTCTGTTCATCTTGAGTTAATCTATGGAGATTAGTGTATATTCAAGGAGTACGGATTTGCGGGTCCTCACAGGTGGTATCAGAGCATATGGTTAAGCGACAACCATGGTTCTGTTGGGTATTACTCATTAGAGATAGAGTCAGTAGTACTCTAGAATGAGTTTGAGTGTAATAATAGCTATGAGAGCGTATTTGTTAGTGAATATAAATTTTTTTTTTATTTTGATGATTGGTTTATTGAGTGGCATATGAACCTTCGTCAGCACGGTATGCACAACTATGCCGAAGGGGTTTATAAACACTTGAATAGAACAATTCGACACGATATTGTTTTTAAAGTTGGGTAAATGAAATAATTTTACCTTGATTATATTTTATATATAAAGGAATAATTTTTCAGAATTATTAAAGTGTATATAAGTTGATTGTTTAGTTGTTTGAATAATCTAAACAAAAGAATAATTGTATAAGCAAAAGAATTATAAGAATTGAATTATAATTAAAGTGATTTACAATTGTGAAATAAACTTATATATACAAGAAGTGAAACTATATGAATATATTTATGAATATGAGTTGTAAATAAAAATGAATTTAAAGTTAAATGGAAATTTACTTAGAATTAGAATTTGAATTGATTTATAAGTTGGAATTTAAGTTAAGTAAAACCAAGTGATGTTTGTAAAATGGAAGTATAACTTAAGTGATGTTGAATGAAGTTGATTTTGGTATCAAAGTAAATTAATAAAGTTAAATGATAAATGTGAACTTGAGTTATATAAATGAAATTCAACTTTTGTAATTGAATTGAATGAATGGATTGAATGTTAATCAATTGAATGTAAATATAATTGATATGAAATGATGAATGTAAGTGTTAATTCATTAAAATCTAATGTTATTGAAAGTTGAAAGATTGAATGAAAATCAATTTAATTAAACCAATTGAAAGTGATGGTGTTAAACCAAACTGAATGAATATAGCAAAGGAATTTGGTGTAATTAATATACATTGGTTGTTATATGATTGTTAGTTGATTGTATATAATTCATTAAGTATTAATGAAATTGAAAGCTAAAGTAATTAAAATCCAATTGGAAGTTAAGTGAATCTTAAATAGAATTGAATTTGATTTGGAAGTGAACCAACTTGAATATGAATTAGTGAATATAAACTAATTGAAAATGAATGTTAGTAAAAACATCCACTGTTAATGAATCAGATGTGATTAAATTGAAAACCTATTTCATGAATATTAATGAGAATATGAATGAATATTTATTGGTTATGGACATTAGTTGGATGATAGTTGGTTGATGGTTGAATTTATTGCTTTTGCTACATTTGCTATGTTGGCATATATAGTTATTATGTTGCTATATGTTGTATATCGATACTATTGTCTATATACATGTTTCTCATGTTGTTTGTTGAGTGTTTAGTAGGTGCGAATCGCGTTTGCTTCGCATTTGGAGCTCGCTTTCGCGCTATATTAGCCGTATATGCTCGCTAATAAAATATAAGGTACATATCTCGGATTAAATATCGTACTTTTATACTTTTTTCCCTACGGGATGCCTCATTACTTGATGAGATGTATATTTGTGATATATATACTGTCATTTTTTTTCGGATCGAGCCGCGCAAAGGAGACTATGGCGAATTTTTCAGAAAATTTAAGGCATTAGAAAAAAATTTGAGAAAAATTGGAAAATTTTGAAAACTATAACTTTGATTTGGAATTAAAAGTTAAACAATAGTAGTTTGGTGTGAAAAGATAACTAAGTATGATTTGAAAACTTAGTAAAGTATTGTAAGAAGTTTAACTATGGTTTTGGAAAGTTAATGAATTCTGTAACTTTTCTTACTTGATAATTTCGAGGACGAAATTCTTTTAATGGGGGAAGTATGTAACGACCCAGAATTTCTATTAATTAAAATTTGAATATTTAATTAATTTTAAATATTAATAAGTGAATTTATAAGTCAAATAAATTTTATTTCGAATAATTGAATTTAATTGAATAATTAAATCAATAATTTAATATGTGAAAATACCGAAATAATTGAAAATTGGGTTAAATATGATCGAAAATGATTTGTAAAATTTAGTATATCATATTGAAGTTAGAATGATGTTATAGAACTTTTAAAATCGAATTTAAAGTTTATTTGTGAAAATTGAATATTTTAATATTTAATTATCGACTGTAAAATAGCCAATTTTCGAACATTCTCAGAATTGGACGAAACTAGTTCCATTGGATCCGTAATAGTTAGTTTTTACCGGATTTCAATTTTCGTAGCAATCGGAGTTATCGTTTGATCGTGGCAGCTTGAAACGCATCGAAATTGTTTTTAATATTAATTTGGCGAGTTAAAATAGCCATTTTTCAAAAAGTCTCGGATTCCGACGAAACCAGTTTCATCGGATCTGTAATGTGATATTATTGTATGGTTTCAAATTTCAAGTTAATTGGATTTACTGTTTGTCCGGTGCAAGCTAAAACGCCTAGAAAATCGTTTAATCGGTTTAATTTTAAATTGAACGTTTATTGCCATAACTCGCACAGATGACCGAATTACTTCCGAAACACGTTCCATTGTGTTCGGAACGCGGGGTAAACCTTAGAAACGCCAACCGGCACGCTTCGTTTGGAGTTCGAAAAATCCGGGATGAATAGTGTCGCGTGAATTTTCTATATAAGCCCCTTAATATTCATTTTTTGCAAAAATTAGAAACCCTAGGGTTCCATCTGCAGCCGCCGCCTCCATATCATTTTAATGGCCAGAAAACTCTCGTCTTCTTCCTCGAATCTCTCTCAATCCATGCAATATTACCAGAAACTTTCAACATGAAAGTTGTAGAGCATGACAAGATCTTGATATCCAACGGCTATGATCGCGAATGGGTTAACGGATTGGCGGAAAATCGAGCTGGAAGAGGGCACAAACGCGCACGAATTCCCATGTAGATAGATGACCGAGCTTTCCTTAGTTCCAGGCGTGGGTAGAGGGGAGTTAGAGCTTCCAAATGAAGGTCGTTGATCGTCCTGGAAGTCGTTGTGGTGGTCGAAAAATGCAACCCTAGTTTCCAACTTGATGGGTTCTTGCGGCTAGGACCTGTAGCCGAACGTGAAGACGGAAGATAAAGGACGTGCGGTGGTGATTTGCTGGGTGATGGATCTACGGCTGATGTAAAAGCTAGGTTTAAAAATATAGAATATGTTGTAAATATTATAATTATAAATTCGTGTAAGTTTAAAAATGCAGAACTTTTTCATACGAGGTCGAAAACGCGCGAAACTAGTTGCGCTGGAATCTTATGGACGAGCACTACGCTATGGAATTGGATTGGAGTAGTTTGGAGTTAGTGAGAATTTCGGGTAAAATTAAACGTCTGTTTAATTTTATTCGAAATAAATCGCTAAAACGAAATTGAAATCAAGGTGAGAACTTCTCACTCAATCGAATCGGTTTTGATTTTAATTTTATATAGTTATATTTAAAATACTTGAATGCATGTTTGAATGATGATTGTTATCTATTGATTGTTAAAATAGACATTATGCGCCGTTAGTAAGCGGATGTTATTTATTAAAAACATATACCGCGAATATTTCATAAACAGTGAAATTGGTATTATTTATGTACTTGGAATTGATTTCCCGCATTATATAGCGGATGAGACCCTATTGCGCCATCTATTAAGCGGATAATATTTTAAATCCCATATACCGCGATAATTTCGTACTGGAACAGAATTGGTATTGTGCTAACATCTTTGGATGCAGGAAAACAGGTTGGAGGGATCCAACTGGATTCCTCAACAGTATTTATTTGATTTCAGATATTTTGATATTTGATGGATTATCATATCGATATATGATGTCGTTGTTGTCGTGATTGACTATTTGGTGTGTAGCATCATTGGGCCAAATTTGGAACTTTAAAAATGATTTTTAAAGTGATTTTTGGAAGTATATGTTTATAAAATAATTTTGGAATCGATTCATCTTAAATAAATAAACGTATAAATTTTAATGTTATAAAATTATGATTTTGAGAAATTTAGTTAAATGTTGATTTTTTTGAAAATATGGGTTAATGATTTTATAAAATAGTTTAAATTGGGATTTCTGAATTTATTATAAAAAGTTTAAAAATAGGATTTATAAAATTTGATTATTTTATAAATCAAAGAGAATGGTGAAATTATAAAGGAGATTAAAGACGTTTTAAAATAATAATATGAATTGATTTATATAAGGGATTTATAAATTGATAATTTATAAATTAAAATATTTGAATTATAAAACGAGTTTTTTATAAGTGTTAGAATGAATTGTGAATGAATTTCATAAATGAATGAAATTTATAGAATTATAAACGGTGAAGTATAAATGGAATTTTATAAGCAGTAGGTTTATAAAATTTGTAAAGTTATTAAAGGAATAGTTTTGGATAAATAATTGAATCTTATAAGTTATAAGATTTATAATTATGAAGTTCAACGGAACGATTTTGCAAACAAATAAATTATAAGTATTTAACTTATAATATGAATCTTTGGTATATAATTGAGTTATGAATTGAATATAGGTTAATAAAGGAATTTATAAACGTTGTTTTATAAATCCGCAAACGACTTATTTTGATAAGAAAATTGTTATAAATTATTAATGGAGTTATATTCGCGTTTTAGACAGTGAATAATCCTTTAAAATGAAATGTATAGAAATGATGAAATTGGTTAACGTAGTATATTCACGTTTTTGAATAGTGAATAATATGTTAAAGAAATTGTTTTGGATGTGATGTTTTAAATAAAATTAAAACGATCTAACGATGTTTTCAAAATGTGTTAATATTCGAAACCATAGATTTCAACATTCATTGTTGAAATAGAGGTTTTCGAGAAATAGAAGGAAATAGTGGACTATAACACTGTTGTTATAGTAAATGATTTCCGAAAGGAAATGTTTTGTATAGTATTGGGATTTATATATCTATTTTAATTTCGAATCCCTATACTAGTGATTTTGGGTTGTCATAACGATGTTTTACGCAACATTCGTTTTGGCCCAAACAAATATGTTTAAGAGAATGATTTCCTTAAAGAATGAAATATATACTTAATTTCGATTTAAGTATATTGAATATTTTCCAAGTATTGAAAATAAATGGATTGTGAATTACTTATTAAATAAGTATGGAAATGTTTTCCAATGTGAAATAAAACATTTTGAGAATTTATCTTTTTGAAGATAAATTGAAAATGAATAATTGAAATCGTTTATTCATAAATATTTTGAAATATAAATTCACTATGGAATTTATAAAAGAAAAGGGGAATTTGTTTAAAAATAAATATTGATTTATTTTTGAAGTGTGAAAATTTTATATCTTGTAAAGATATTTTTGGGAAATAAATAATTTGGAAAATTATTTGGAATCTGGTGATGTGTGCATATCCATTGATAGTTCAATAACCGACTATCAATATTTACCTTTGAATGGGTATTTGTTATGATTTGCTGAAATTGAATGCCACACTTATTTTTAAATTATTGCGCTCGTTATTCGGATTACCCATTCCGAATAGTGATACGACGTAATGGATAGCATTGATGACCGGTGTTGAAGACCGGATATTTTTGAAAGCGAATGGACAACTCGTCGAATGTCTTTGCATTGACTGGTCCCCGGTATAGAGACTCCATATGTGATGGGAAGTCCGAACGTGATTAGTGAATATCCGGATTGCAAGGACTTCTTTGTAAGTGCCTTCGGTTCTGTTTGATCCTGGAACAGACTTGTATGGATTGTATGTCTGACATTACAATTGAGATATAAAGCTGATTTCTTTCAAATATATTTCTGTTGGTGGCGGAGAATTTATTCTCTTAGCTTAACACCCTTCTCTGAGACGTACGAGCTCAGAGGTTATGTAGTTGAAGGTTATCAGCGATATATTCCCAATTTGGTAATGTGACGTGCTGAGTGTTGCTGTGAAATGATCATTTGTGATATGATCATTTGTTTGATCGTTTATCTTTGTGATCATTTCTATGATCATTTGTTGACCCAAAGCACAGCTTTTGTATAAAGCGTGGCTTTATGGACGAAACTCCGTCGAGCCTCACACCCCGGAATGGTCAAAACAGGAAAGATGCTGCAAGGTTATGAGGGGTAGCTCCCTTTAGGGTATGTGCATTTCCTTCTGGAAAAGGGTGGTATCATGGTATGGAGCCCAGATACTTACCCATGTTGAAACACTTTATTTATGATTGTGTGATGTTGGTGACGAGCGCTCGGTTAAAGTTCCCAAAGGACCGGGGGATGGCATACTCTTGTCAGTAGTTACCCAGGTAGGGGTAACCCGGCCTTGTGTTGGCAGAGATCCGGTTAGGTTCTCGGGGACGTCCTTCCAGAGGCGTTCTCATGTGGCAATGGGAAGTTTCTTGGCCTGACCATTTGTTGGAAATCCAAAGAAACAATATGAGACTTTTACGGTTTTAGTTGTATAACCTGCCATGGAATGTGGCGGTAACCTGCTATTGAACATGGTAGCTATAGTAGGCATAAGTGCGGAATGCCTATGCTGGCTAAGATTTATATCTTTACTTTCGAAATGATTTTTTTCTACACTATGCACTAGTAATAATATCAAATGTTTCTTTTTAATGCGTATCAAGCATCTTTGACTATCATAAGGAGAAATCTCCTTCGATTCTGCGTTTACATTGTGTGTGTGTGCGGGAGGCCTTATGGTAGTCTCATTTTTAAAAGAATTGCGAATTGACTTTAAAAATATTCCTCTATTTTGATTTTAAGGTTAAATAAACTGTTTTGAGTTCTCACACCAGTCACATGACTGACTCGGAGTTTATTGTTTTCCTTCCTAAACTCTGGGTGCCCACCAATTTCCACACGGGCAGTCAAGAGACAGGTTTATCAGGATATTCTGGAATTCAGGAGTTGCTGGAGGCAAGCTGGATGGCATTGGCGTATTATTAGTATATAGTATTTCTTTTTCCGCTGTTTGTTGTTGTTTGATGTTGTACACTCTGATGATGTAATTAAATGTATAAAATGTAATAACTGATATAGTTCTTTGTTTAAAGATTATTCATTTATTATTATATGTTGTTCCGCTGCGATTGTGAGATTCTGATGTTGTTCTATTGTTTTCTTCTTTTCCGTTCTATTTTCTATCTTTTCTCTCTTCTTCTTCCTTTTTTTCTTTTTCTTAAAAAAATGAGAATTCGTATTTCTGTTCATCTTGAGTTAATCTATGGAGATTAGTGTATATTCAAGGAGTACGTATTTGCGGGTCCTCACAAAAACCATTTGGATTCAAAATTCAATTTTTAAAATTATTTTCAAATATCTGTGACTTAACCAATTTCCTCGTGCAATCCATATTTGTGTATGTATGGTGTAGTCCAGGCGTTTTACACAATAGTGCAACATCATAAATCATCACAGATGCAATTATATCAGTATCGATAAACGGTATAATACTATAACACTTTTCTTCATTCACAGATTCATAGATAAATGTATCACACATAAATAAATGAATAAATCACACACTGCTCAATTCATAGAATATTATATTACAATCCAAAGATAACAATCAATTCAAGGCATTTCATGCAATACAAACATTAATCCAAGCATTCAATAATCATTTATAAACAGGATTTATTAATTTTTTAATCTTAAGTTAATTCAATTTTGATTTTCAATTAAATTAATTACTCATGAATTAATTGCTCAATCCTGATTCATTAATTGCAAATCATTTAATATTAATTAATTAATAAATAAATAAATCCTTAATTATCCATCTTAATTAATTACCTTTAATTAATTAATTATTTCTTAACTAATCACATTAATTAAATTAATCTTCAAGTTAATTACATAATTAATTAACCCTTAATTAATTACCATTTAATTAATTATCATTAATTAATTAACCCTTAATTAATTATCATTCAATTAGCATCCTTAATTACTCATTCTTAATTACCTAACTCAAAATTAATTTATCCTTAATTAATTACATCAATTACTCATTAATTTAATTACAATAATTAATTAACCCTTAATTAATTACGTAAAGCAAGTAGCTTTAATTTAATTACACAAAATAATTAGCTTAAATTCACTCAATAACTATACTTACTTAATCCCTTAATTATATCCATTAAATAAAAAAAGTTATCACTAACAATTAGTTCAATGTCAAAATCTTTAAGTTAATCAAAAACCAAAACAATATTTAAGATAAGCCACTTAAATATAACGTTTAAATTTCTTTTAAATAAACTTAAGAATACATTTAAAATAAAGGATATATATTAAAATAATTATTTTTAAACTTAACTATTTGACCAAAACTGATATACAACATTCAATTAAGAAAGTATTTTAAAACTTGATTTAAATTTAAAATTTGAAAACGTGTTTAAGTTTTAGAAATCAAAATTATTTTCAACACAAACCCGAGATGACCCCTAGAAAAATCGAACCTATCTTCGAGTAAAATCCCGAATTCCCCGAGTGAAACTCGAATTTCTATTTTTCTTCCCTTCTTATACTTTGTTTTTTTTCGATTTTACGACTATTTAAACAAGGTAACCCATACATGAATATGCTCAAGTACGTACTCGAGCCAACAACGATGCTTCACGAGGTTGACTTCAAGTCCCTGCTCTTCTTCTCCAAACCTTAAACAACTAGAACCAAACGTGCACTTGTGCACATGCACGCCTGGCCAGGGCGAATTCGATTATCGCTGCTCTCCCTTGCAAGTCGACGATGACCTTCTCATCTCAGGAAAACACCCAGTTCAATGAAAATAGTAGCAAAACGAAATTGAGTCGTTCGACCCAAAACTGGATTCAAATCTTCGACGAACAACCACCACTCGCTACCACGATTGACCACCAGACACCCGCTGACGCAACCCAGAGCAGCCCTCACCCTAAAGCATCGATCCCCCCTTGTCTCATTTGTCCCGATCCACCATGAACGTGGCACGAGTTCGAGATATGAAGGCGATAAAAAAACTCCCAAAAATCCTAAAACGATGAACGAAAACCACCACGTCCATCTATAACAACTTCGCTTATTTTCCCTACGATCACCACTCTTCAAACTACATTCGACAATAACCACATCCTTCAGTTCGTCATTGATCACCAGAAATTAGACAAATTGTGTTTTCTGTTCATCCATCAATTTCTCTTGAGTTACCCAATTAAAAATCTTGATTTGATTTTTAAATTTCATAGTTTTCGAAGATAAATCAAATTATATACATGGAACATTAAATCATTGAAGTTGAATTCTTTGATATGTTGAGATTTCACTGTCATTTTCCTTCCAGTGAAAAACTTTTTTCAAATCTTACTTGAAATTATTTTTGAATCAAATAACTTGCTATTACTAACATATATTGTTCATACTTCATACTTATAGATGTTAGGGGAATAGAAATTTAATTTTTTGAACTTATTTGAAGCCTGAGAATGAAGAACAGAGCCCTGTATATATATATATATATATATATATATATATATATATATAGACATGCACAGGTTATATCATACTTATATATATACAACCTTATTAAATTTCATCCATGCAAACACATCAATACATTACTTCAGCCATTCATCGAGATAAAAACATATTAAGGTTTTTTTTAAAGTGAATTTTGCTCACCTGAAATTGATGAAGCAGAGCCTGGAAATAAAATTTGAAAACTGGAAAGTGATTTGAATTTGCAACTTTGAAACTGGAAATGCTTTTGCAAACTAGAACTTGATGTTAGATCTAAAACTGATAGTTGAATTTGAGATGATTTGGAAATGAAATAAACTTGCTACTTTGAATTTGTTGAAGTTGAATCTGGCATGTAGTTTGCTTCTTGATTTTGATCCCAGGTTTGCTGAAGACTTAATACAGGTTGATATGCTTGAATCTAGATTTTGAGTTGCTTCTTTGAGTTGTTAATTTTTTTCTGGTTTCTGTTTTGATTTTGGATTTTCAGGCCCAAATATGTGTTTTGGTTTCCTTTCTCTGTTTTGCAGTTTGGTTTGAGAAATTTTAAATCTGAGTATAGCCTGGTTAACAATTTGATTTGTATTTACATTATTAGTTTTATTTTTCAAAAGAAAACATCTTTGCCACTTGTCTCTACATATTTTAAGCCTTTAACATTTGTTTCTTTTCATGCTAATTTGATTACAAATGTTCAAATATGTATTTTTATGTTGAAATCCTTGTACGAATAATATTTATATATTTATAATATACAAACTATTTCTATTCATTTAAAGAGAAAATAAAATTTAAATCTTTAATTAAATCTCACTTTACATATTTTCAAATCCAATCCATTTAAAAATATTTATCTTGAATTTCAAATTCAAATTTCAAATTATAATTTACTTATATAAACACAAAACAACCACATATCTTTATAAAATTTGGAAAAATTCAAATTAACTCACCATTAATTCACAATTAAATTCAAAAATTTATATTAATTAAAAATCGGGATCGTTACAACTTATTACCCTAATTAGCATAAGTATGTCCCGGCCTCACCTAATCTGTTGTGAGACTATCAGTTTCTGACTGAAAGGCAATGCTGTTGGTATGGACCCTTCTTCTATGTTTTCTTATTAACTTAGTGTAAATTTTAAAATAAGCCTCTGGTTATCCCTTTCTTTTCTAATTATAACTTGTGTTGATATAACTATTCTTTTGCTTATTGACTTAATCTAGATCTAAGTTATAAAATAAGTCTCTTCTATTATTCTTCTATTTTCTCTTTTTAGTTATAATCACTTATTAATGTTAGCAAATATCTCAAATTTTCCTATTTCAGTCTATCTTCTTTTTATTACAGTTCTTCTTATTTTAAATCTATTTTCTATAAATTAGTGTTCTTATACTTTAGTCCACATTAGCGAATTCTTCTCTTTTTAATATTTTATTCATGTAAAAAGGAATAAAAAGAAACTAACATTTGCAGGCTAAATTCTAACGTAAAACAGATGTAAATAAAATGTAAATAACTGTAAATAACTAAAAAAATAGAAAAATAGCTGAATAAAATAGGCTGAAAAGAACTTTTGAAATTTTCTTGAAAGTTAACTATAAACAATTTGTATAAAAACTATCTCAAAATTGCAGAAAACTACAACTATTGAGAACCCTATTATTTTAAATTGCTTAAAAATCTAAAATAATTACAAAACACTCGCCTGTGTTCCTTAGCTCTATTACTTGGCCTTTCTGGATCCACTTTTAGGGCGTAGAATATTTTTATTGAAAAGATCTCCTTCCAAGAAATTTTTTCTTTTTAGGGTCTAGCCTTAGGCAATGAACCCAATTAGGAAAAAAATCTGATGGCGAAAAATAGCTAGCCCTAGGGTTTTATTTATAGTGTAGCTTAGGGATCTTAGGCTGTTGGATTTGAAGATTAAATCTGGTGCAACCACGTCATAGGCTTACTAGGAACCATCAGATGAAAGCACTAACGCACAGGATTTGACAAAAATTGCAAAACACGTCATCGCTTGAACCTGGACGTTTCTACGTCAAATAGAAGAGGCGAGTCGACCTATTTATGATGGTGAGTCGACCCTATGGTCGACCTGACCCTATGGGAGTCGACCTATAGGTCGACCTAACCCAAAACATGGGTCAACCTAGGCCTTGTAATTTATTTATTTACTTACTTTCGTTTTGTTCTGAATTCTTGTTTCTTTCGTACCTTCTTCATATTAACTCAGATTTTGACGAGTTATATATGAAAATTGATCAGAAAATCACCATGGACACAAATGGTGCAACTCTCGTTGCTCGATTCTAACAATTTCAAAAAATTATTTTATTATTCAATTAATTCTTTAATTAATTATTATAGCTCAAATTTTTGGGTTGCTACAACTTATAAATAGGCTTAGACCCAATAAGAGAAATAAAACTCTTTTTCTCTTATTCTATTGTTTAAAAGCTTTTAACCCTTCTTAACCATGAAACTAAGAGTGAAACTATCATTATTAATTAAATCTAACTTCATGGTTTAATTAATCATAGTAGCCTCATGGGTCAAGGCTAAAGTTTAAATCTCTTATTATATGTATTTAAACATTAATAACTTGTAAAAGAAGCTTATAAATCCCAAATTCTCTCTTTCTTTAACTTAGATTCAAAATTCTAAAATTTCCATGTTTTACAAAATAATATTTCTATTTTGAAACTATTTTGAAAACACAACTATGTCTTATATTCAGTTCAATTGAAATAAAAACTCAATAAAGGTTTTCTAACGATTACACATTTTAAAAACACTAATATTACTTAATTTCACAATTATTTAGAATTTAGCACTTTAAAACAAATTACCTTTTACAAAAGAATATGAATTCTAGGTTAACAATTTAAATCTTCCAATTATAAATCATTATTTATTTAATTTTATAAACCTAAAAATCTGGGTTGTTGCAATACATATTCAAAATGAGATAAAATTGGCACAAGGATACAAACCACTATTTTTTAAGTAACATTATGTTTGTTGTACATTAGACATATCATGATAACATATTGATACATGACTATAAATACTTATATATTTTTATATTATGGAAGTAGATATAGTAATTTAATTAGCTAATGTATTAGACATTTAGAAATTCACTAATAAGAGCGAGAATTAAACGAACTACAAAAATCAAGGAGGTGAACACAAATTACATGAATCATTAGAATATAAAGAGAGATTAGTAAAAGTTGATGGCATTTGGCAACCAACGTCATTGTACAGTTTGCATTTTTCACACACTCACAAATGTGCGCGCACATGCACGCACTACATACAAAGACCTCTAACTTTTTCCTTCAAAAATTACTACGACAAGTGTACTACCACGTTAATGTCTATCCTCTTCTCCTTTTAGAACAAACATGTCTACAATATCATTCAATGGTGTTCTAGTCATAACAGCCACTATAGACTTAATGTTTTCCCACAATTGGGCTAAACCAAATTGTGCATCATTCATAGCCAATCTAGCGCCCCACCTTGGATTCATTTCAGGAAACTTGTCTCCACCTTCATCTTCTTGTTACAGCCAGTTTTAAAGTTTGGTGCAAATATAGACGTAGTGCCTTCGTTCGTTTGTAAACATTAGACCTCGGCTAGCATTTGTGGTGACCAAAATCCAGTCACTCACTCTTCCTGGTATGGCAAGGTAAATGCCATTGGAACATCTCTTGTTAGATTGAATGACAGCAACTATAAAATTATGCCAAAAAAACCTCTAAGCTTACTTACAGATACATATGTATCAAAAGGGGATAAACAAATAACTTCAACATGAAGATACACGTTACAAAAGAGGATAGATGTATACACATGGAGATATGACGATCGACATCAAAATTAGCTAAAATTGAAGAAAACAAATAGGTTTTATATCTTAATTTTTGTCAGCCTAGATTTTATGTACAGTCTTTAATTTATTGATTGCACACATATATAAATATATTTGAAAAATTAACTTTGCAATATAACTATTTTATAATACATATTTATTCAAAGAAAATAGTCAAAATATAACATTTCAAAGTAAATGAACAAAATAGTTCAACTTCAGACATTTAGCATTTTTGTCCCAGATGTCTGTGTACATTTAATTAAAAAACTTTTTATTTCAAATCTAGACATCTGGATTTTTCATTATAGATGTCAGTGTTGAAATCTAAACATCTGGTATAAAATATCTAGATGTTTGGATGCCTATAGCTGAGTTTTTCATTTGAATTTCTTAAAAGACATGTCCCATCTTCTTCAACAGTTGCATCCCCAACTTTGAATAGTTCTCTCCAATGGTTAGTACTACTTAATTAGAACATTTCATATTCATAAATAGGGTTGAGAATTCACTTATATTCTTACCAAGAATCAATTCTTTCTATTTTTCTAATCTATATGCACTTGTGAATTATAAATATTCTCAACAATTTACTTCCTATAATTACGCGTTCATATCATCATCTCAAGGTGATTGTAACAACCTGCATCCTAATGAGCCTAAATTTCTATAAAAAATGAAAACCCAAGTCCTACCAAAGCACAGATTGTTTAATTTGATACCTGTAAATAAGCATGATTGTTATCAAAGATTCATAGAAATTTAAACTCACAGTGGAAATAATAATAGGATAAGAATACTGATTATGACTGCTACCTTGGAATTAATGGTACACGTTGGGTAGTAGATTGTCACATCAATATCGAGCATGAGGGAAAAGAAGACTCTCTAACAACTAAATACATCTAGCCCTAGTAACATGTTCCTCTAAATCTATCCTGCAGATTGTAATAACGAGGAGGTCAGAACAACGTTCTGGTGATTGGAAAATCTATATCGTCCATAAAATAAATTTATAAGGATTGGTTTCCATTTATTTATTATGTCTGTTAAGGTTAGCAATTCATATCCAACATTGCATTGCACACATGATTACTTACCTACCCATTCCTAAGTTTCAAAATACTTACGAAACCTTATCAACCACCTAATACTTCCATACTTATTCACCGCTTAATACTTCTAAAAATAAAGCGAGATCTGCTATCATCACATAACACTTTTAAAAGAGAAATATGTAGACTTTCCATTTAAGACCTCAATCAAGGTAGAATTCATCAACTAAGGCTTATTCCCAAGGTGGATTCTAGCATCGTCATTATTGGTCTATTGATTCTAACTATAGAGACCTTTGACCACTATATATGGCCTTATAATTGATAATAGTCATACCACTAACGCATCTATTGTTATTAAAAGTCTTAGCAATTTGAGACTGTATGCAAGCCAGACTAGACAGGCCTCCGATCATTTAACACCTATTTAAAGGCAGGTTGCTGGTGTTACTGTTGAATTCAAAATTACCATCTTCCTAAGGAAGGATCTAATGATGACAAAAGGAACCTTCTACTAAACTGTCTCTCCATGAAGGTTCACTCGTATTACCTAAAGACGAGAGTGGATAGGTGAAAATACGGAAAGTGACTCTTTGGAGCTCTAATCCTTGATCAAAAATTGCATCATAAGGGTGCGAGTCTAATTGATGGCGATGCTGCCAATACTAGCGTAAGTGGTCTACCGCACCATTGGATAAATCTGGTCATAACTTTCCATCTTAGGGATGACGTTATGCTGAATGATGCGCGCAACCTGACAGGCAGTCAGATGTAGATTATCCATCTTCCAAACACTGACATCCTGGGAAAAGATCTACTACAAAATCTTTGAGTCGGTCACTTCAAAATCATCCAAGTCAGCAACCTTCATGGTGACCTCCAAAATCTCAACGAGATCATCATTGGTCAGCTCAATCAAGGCATCCTTCATCTTTGAATGAATCAAACTTTTGCCTCCATCGAAATTCTATGCCAATAGAACATCGAAAAGGCAGATGTAGGATGGGTAACTATAACGACCCGAAAATTTTGATACAGAAAAATTCCAGATAGTTATGGAAAAGAAGAAAGAGATAGAAGAAGAAGAAGAACAGGACACCAAAATCTCACATTCGCAGCGGATAAAATATAATAATAAATAATAAGTGTCTACAAAAGAATATATTATCTGTCGGTTACATTTTTAATACATCAGAGTTACACATTATATACATTCACTGAATATACGAAATCAGCATGTCTCAGATTTACAATGTTATAAATACAGCGGAAACGAACAATACGCTCTTTCCATCCAGCTCGTTTCCTGAGTTCCAGAACGTACCTACCTGAAAATCTGTAATACTCAGTCTGACCCGAGCATTACACCAAAGTAACACCCGGGTCAGGCTGGAAACCAGCGTGAGTAAACCCAACTAACAAGGAATAAAAAGCATACAACTTAAACAAAACCGGGGGAACTTATCTCAATTTATCCAATTCACAATTTGCTATAGACATGACTTATTTCACATATAAATTTCGAAGTACCAAACTTAGATAAAATAATCCAATCCTCTTAAATCATTTCATCCCTGCCTATCGATTTCATAAATCAATTTAAAAAAAATTCAAAGGGTTTTCGGGTATTTCCCAATACCCGACCCCGGTCTCTTCGAAACTCAAGTTATCCTACCCATGTTATTCAAATGAAATACATCACATTTCATATCAGAGATTTCAACTCATTCAAATCTTCCAATACCATTCCCTCATCCATAAGCAAAACTTAACCACATACGAACCAATTCAATTGATTCCAATTGAATTTCTAACCACATTCACTTAGATTCCTTCATATTATATTAATTAATTCCAAATCAAATGATTCAATTATCCCTTCAACATTCATCAGCATCAATCAACCTAGATTAATTATTCTTCAATTATGTTCATGTAATTACCTTTAATTCATTTCACGATATTAATTGTTCTTGACCCAAATCAATAAGAAATCTTAATTGCCTCAGGAATTAATTAAGTATTTTAATCACATTAGTCCATAATTATTTATATTAATTAACTTCTCATAAGTCACTTGTATTGATTTATTTTCTTAACCAATCAATCTCTATTTACATTATTGATTTCATAGATTAATGATTTCTCATTTACATTTCTAATCAAATTTTAATTATATTAAATAATTAATCATTAATTAAAACACACACACACACATATATATATATATATATATACGTCATTCTTGATTTATCTCAACCGATGATTAATTATCTTATTTTTACTTTATTATATAAATTAATTACTCCTTAATTAATCATTATAATTTATCTCTTGATTAATTCCACAAGGTAATTATATTTTTATTAGTTCCATTAAGCAATTATTTATCAATCCACCCAATGATCATTTCGATTAATTTAGACCCAATTAATTAACCCGAATCATAAATTAATTTAATTAATTAATTATCCCTTAAATTATCCTTTTTATTTAATGAATCACTAATCATTAAAACTTTATTGATTTTAATCTGAACCATTTTTCTTATTTACGATTTAAGTTCCCAAACGCTTCGAGTAAAACAACAATCAACTCAAAAATCAATCAAAAACCAAAATCAACAGGTCATCAATTCACAGTGCACATCAAATCAATTCAACCACTCAACCAAATATTTAAATTATCTACTTAAATTTAAATAAAACTCCAACAGAGTGAGATTTACTCACCTTTGGTTTTTCATTTGCAGTCCTAACCAACCAGCTAGTTTTCTTCACAATTTAGACCTTGTATAAACATTGTATGGTTTTATTAATCAATTGACATATCCGAAGAATAAATTATCATTTAATAAATTTGATTTACTAATTTTCCTTCAAAAACCCTTTACTTAAAAAAAAAGATTATAGATTTCAAAATTCTAACTTTTATAAAATTTCAAACACATAAAAATTTCATATATAATTTCAAAGCCTTTTATATATATTTTTCGACAACCTAGATTCTAAAATCAAGTTTAGTTAATTTCAGAACGACCTTACTGTTTATCTATATATATTTACTGACTTCTAATTTACAGAAAAGTAAAGCTGGTTTAAAAATTTACCAGTACGATTGTTTTATTAGGTAGGTATATATATATATAAATCTATACTCATATTTTATTTTATTTTTTTGTGTAGGTATCTATATATAAATAAATAAACAAAAAGGAAATATTCTCAACTCGTCACTGAGCAACATCCTCCCCTCCCTTTCCAGACGCGACCCAAACCACGCAACGAAAATCACGATATCCCCTAGCCATCGTGCTCCACACGACCTTCAATTTCATCGCGACATCGCCAAACCCTTCGAGAAATCAACCCTAACCCTAGCTGTGCAGCGCGCGCTACCATGCTCGCGACGCTTCCCAGGCTTCCAATCAATCGCCCTCGACCCCACTGATGCTCGAACTCGAGCTCTTTATCACCGCCGTCTTCTGACCTTCACCCTACATCGAGTCGTGACCTGCTTCGAGTGAAAACGAGATGCCGAAGCCCCCTTCAAACACACGAACGACTTTGCGGCCCCTTTCCCCCTTCGATCGCCATTTTTTTTTAATTTGAGTTGAATTCGATTTCTAATAGTGAAGAGTGAAGGTTTCGGCCCCTTTTTTTCCGATCTGCTTTTCATATTAAAGAGGGGAACGGGTATGTGGGTTATAACTAGGAACGGTGTCGTAAAGAGCAAGCTAAGGTTTTGATTTAACAGATTAAAATATTTAATTATAAATATCTCACTTTACCCCGCTCGAAACTTCGAACCACCATCGCAGCGTGCCGCTAGGCTATTATAAGGTTTTACCCGCGTTCCAAACACAATGGAACGTATTTCGGAAGCTAATTTGATCGTATGTGGGAGTTAGCTTTTAAATTGATTTAAAAATATTAAAGTATCGATTTTAAATTTCAACGCGTTTCTCACCCGTACAAGCAAACACTTCCAAATTCGATTTTAACACCTTTACTATATTCAGTATCATCATTATAAATTTCTTAATCCTTCAAATTATTTTTTTAACAGGCTTAAAAATTCCAGATTCAGCGTTTTACCCAATTTCAATTATTAAATTCAATATTTAAACTATATAACTCAATAATTAAATTATCAAGTAAATATTAGTATCTTGAAATTCAAATTAAAATTAACTTTTAAATATTTAAAATCAATTAATTATTACATTTTAATTCGTTAAAATTTCCGGGTCATCACAGTAACATTCACGCTCAAAGGTCTCGAAGCAAAGGATCGGTACAAATCCTACCGCGATGAATAGCTCCTCCAGCCCAAAAGCGGCGAAAACTTCTGCTCATTTGGTATAGTCAAGTGGCCTTTTAAGGGTTGAGACCATAATGGTGCGAGGAAAAACTGACAGTGCGGAAAAATATCTTGGGCTAAGAAGTGGTAGGAGAGAGGAAATAGGATTTAGATCTGGAATGGTGGTGGAGCAAGATCTAACATACGAAACCAGCATGAGGGGGAGGCGAGGCTGCTGCTCCTAGGGAAAACGGGGTCGTCTAGGGGAGGAATGAAAGAGAGGGGTTGATACTTGGAGGAGGAGGAGATGGATGGAGATCGAATTTGGCTTGTTGAGGAAGGAGGAACGAAAGAAGGCAAATCGGGGAATTCGAATGCAACTTTTATAGCCCTATTCTAGGTTCAAGTTGTATGTAAACTCTTTAACCGGTAGACCACTCTAGGTTTACTGCTAGGTGGTCGACCACTAGACGAGCTTTGGGAGTTAATTGAATCAAGACCCAATTAGGGTCGAATTAAATAATAATAATCGTTATGTGCCATCGCCTTCGATTTGACACGATCCAAAAGATTTCTATCCTCATCGCAGCTGTGTCAAAGGCTATTGCCTAGTCCCGTACCATGCTTTAGTAATTCACAGTAGTCCTACAAAACTGCTGCAACCAACAATAATTCCAAATATCCAAAAATATTTCAACTGTTATTTCCTACCTACTTCGCACAGAAATATTTCTTCTAATAGCTGGCGGCACAACAACACTTCAAATTAAATGCCCTAATAAAATTGAATGTCATTCCTATTTTGTTTGTACCTTAAAGAGAAGATTTTATACCTCAATTTTATAAACCAAAAAACCACTGAGCTAAATATATGCTCCTTTATACTTGTTTTTGAATAATGGAAACTATTTCATATTAAAATTTTCCAGAAAAATCAAACTTTCATATACATTAAGGTTTCCAAAAAACTTTTTCTTTAAATGAAAATTTCTCAAATTGGAAAACTATTTCCTTGCCAAAAATTAAAAACAAGCCTTTACTGATATATACATATAAATATTTAAGGATTTCAAAAATTAATCTTGTATAAACTAAAAATTTATTAACATGAGCAACGTAGTAGTATACGTGTTTCTTTGAAAAATTAAAATTTTCCCAAAACAAAATTTCTAAAATAAATCCTTGGGATAAGAAATACTTTGAAAATCCTTTTTTCAAAATCTAAGGCATTTCCAGAGCATACTTTATAAAAGTTCTCTCTAAGGCTTTAGACTAAGGAATCGAAATTAATTATTCTAATAAAAATCCAGGTTGCTATCAAAGAGGTGATCAATGAATGCCCCTAGAAAAACTTGCCTTTGGACAATTATGTCATGTAGACTCTAATTTCCTGCCTATTTGGAATAAACGTGTGTCTCCGACTGGAACTTTCCATGAAAATCCAAAATCACAAGGTGGATAGAATCTCAACTATCAAGTCGAACGCCTTCAGTCTTCTGGATTCTTCCATTTGTTGTACTTATGCTCTTTATCGACATCGCCTTACACATCGCTGGCACTCCGTGGGATACTATGAAGTCGGAGTGAAAATCTGAACTCTAAGATATTTCCAACCCATGGTTGCTTTTCCAATCCTTCGGAGTGGAACTACAACTACTTCTATAGTCAAAAAATTTAGAATCTAACTTAAAAATATAATAATACTAGATGCGAAAGTACGAATGCGTTCTCTCAGTTTATCCTAATTCCTCTGATCTACTATACTAGGCTCTGGTATCAAATGTAATAACTAGTACCTTAGCAAGCCTGAATTTCCAAAAATAATCGAAATCTAACTTCAAAAAAGCATGGATCGTTGAATTTAGTATCTGCAAATAAGCATGGGCATTATCAGAGATTGATAGAAATCTAAACTCTCAATAAAAACAATAATAAGATAAGAATACTAATTCTGACTACTTCCTTAGAAATACTGCCTTAGAATTAATGGTATCCCTTGTATAGTAGATTGTCACATCAGCATTAAGCATGAGAAAAAGTAGACTTCTCCAATAACTAAACACATCCAGCTCTAGTGACATATTTCTCTAAATCTATCCTATGGGTTGTAACAAGAATGGGGTCAGAACAAAGTTCTGTGACTGAAAAATCCATAAGTTGTCCATAACATAAATTTATATTTATATTGATCGGTTTCCATTTACATGTTATGTCTTTTAAGGTTAGCAATTCTAGTCTAACCTTGTGTTGGACAGACGACTACTAACCTACCCATTCCTAAGAAACAAAATACTGATGAAGCCTTATCAACCACCTAATACTTCCATGCCCATTTTCCACTTGATACTTCTAGATATAAAGCGGGATTCTACTACCACCACATAATACTTTTAAAAGACAAATAGGCAGACTTTGTCATTTAAGACCTTAATCGAGGTACACTCCATCAATTAAGACCAATTCCTAAGGTGGACCTCTAATATCATCATTATTGGTCTATTGGTCCTAACTACATAGTCCTTTGAGCACTATATATGGCCATATTATTTATAATAGCCATACCACCAGCGCATCTATCGTTATTAAAGTCTTAGCAACATGAAAGACTGTACCCAAGCCATTTAATATGTAATGACATACCGCAAAGCCCAGTTTAGCAAAGATCATTACAGCTAACGTAGCTGCTAATCCGAAGAATACGGTGGTTAAGGATGACCAAATGTGAATATATCTTTATACTAACACTGACACATCTTATTTACCTTTTTGAGGATCTGAACTGAAATTTAGACGTATACATATTAATACAAAGTAATAAACACACCGATTAAAAATATTCAGAACAGTATATAATATAGATAATTCAGAATCAGAGTCATGGATCATAGTGGAATAATATACATTATTTTATACATAATCGAAGGTGAGTCTACAAAATATGAGTACTAGACCCAATAAATATATACATTAAATCCAAAATCTTGTATCAGGTATAAGTCAATATTATATAATATAGATGACATAAACTCCTAACTATCAATATATGCAAGTATGAAATAAACTAACACTATCAAAATAGTCTACTTCAATGCTAGCCAAAAATCCAAAGGTTAATGGGTCCTTGTACCTGTAAAGTCTCAACTTGAACCGAATATTAAAATGTTAAATGGATTAGAATATTTCTACATAAAAAAGGTGAGATATTAATATCATAACTGTATGACTTAAAATAATAAGTCAAATAAAATATGCCAAATAAATAATTATAATAAGGCATACAAATTAATTTCATTATTTTATAAATTCATAAATGACCTAAATCTAAAATAATTCATCTTAAAATATGCCTAAAATCCAAAAAGGCATATCAAACCAATAAATACAGATCTCAAAATTTTGACTTAACAACAACAGAATAAGTCACAAATAAAATATGCCCAGAACAATTACTCAAATAAGGCTTATTTAATAAATCACCATTTCATAGATACATATCAAGTCTCAATAGACTATCATCTCAAATATGGTGATAACCATTTCAAAATTCCTCAGATCCATAAAGGATACAGAATATCCATACTAAAAATCTTTGAAGAAATAATCATTAATAGTGAAATAATAATGGTAGTCAACTATCAGTATGATACAATGCGACATGGGGCCTAACTAAAATAAGTAAACCCGCCACATAGTACAATAGTCTAATGAAAAGAAATAGACTATCAAGTAATAACCAAAACTCCTAACGGTAAGAAATAGGTAGTCGTTTTTATGTCAAAAATATATGAATTTCCCAAACGAATATAAAGAGGTGAACGTTTTCCAGCTGTGATATAAACCGATAGGACTACATATAACATCTGTCTAAACAATAAAAAGGACAGCTATGTTATAACAAAATATACCTAACCAAAAGAAATAGGTCTGCGTACCCAGATCTAAAAATGAATCGACTCTCAAGTCGATGAAAAATGAATCATAGTCTCTTGGGGATCCATCTGTCTGAAATTCGAACACCATAAGATAATACAACTCTAATTATTAATTACTATCAGTCCAGTAATCGCAAGAATTTAACTATCCCATACTAGATAGTAAGTTCAAATATTTACTAAAAGTTGGTAATTTTCACTTTAAACTCTATTTAATAAATTATAGTAATAAACGAAAGAATCGTATAAAAAGTCCCATGTCAATCCAACAATTCAATTGTTTATTAAAATTCCATATTTCATAGAAAAGCATGAAACTCAATAAAAATCAAATTCAAGCTTGTTCTCTTATATTTAAAAATGAGAACTAGTTCTAAATAAAAATGGAATTTTTTTTATTAAAATTAGAAGTCAAACTATTACTTTTTAGAAATAATAACTTTCTTTATTTTTGACCCTATATAGATATATATAATACTTTAAATAAAATTTTATCAAACTTAAAACTTTATTCTCACTTCTTTTTAAAACAAAACTCTTTATACACTTAATTAATAGTATATATATATATCTGCTTTTCATAAATATTTATAAAATTTAAGATCTTATTCTCTATATTTTCAAAACAAATCTCTCTAACTTAATTAATAGTGTATGTTTTTAATATACACACATACTTTAAATAAATCATCAAAAGGAACTTAAATTCTAATAGTCAAATGACTACAAGAAATCAAAAGGTAGCATAATCCAAAATAAGCTCAATATTAAAACAACAATCTCATTTAAAATTCAACATCTAAAACCAACATCGTTCTATAAAATATAATTCCGTATGGAATTATTTTGCGACTCAAGTTGCTTATTGATAACTCTGGTCATACAACAACGCACAACGGCCATATAGTTTAACTACAACAAATCACACATATTTTGATGGTTTTCAAAATCAAGCAATATCATTATCAATAATGCAATCGAATCCAATATTTAGAACATACAATTTAACCTACTCATTGACCAAACTAATTAAAACCATAGCATGCAATTTCATTTCAAGCATTTCAATCAACCATGCATTAACAAAAAAAATTACTGCATAATCGCAATCATTAAGATGTAAATTATGTTAATATAAAAATGTGAGTTAATCAACTCACCGAAATTTCAAGCGATCCTTGAACTTTCCAAATGACTTCTCTCAGCCAGAGTACACTGCCATCGCCACTCATTCCATTCATTCCCTCAACCACCTAGCACGACATTAACCACATCGCTACATTCCGCTGCATCGTCAAAGTTCAAATGTCCCCTTGCTTGTAACCATCATCCACGGCCTCACCACCTGCCATGCCTTACCATTGCACACCCCAGATGGCCTATCGCTATCGGACCCTTCCACTATTGAGCGTTGTTGCTAGCCCTAGCCAACCCCACAGAATTGTCGCCTGAAGTTGCGCTTTTGATTGTCATTCGATCGCCGTACAAATGCTGTCGTGACCCACTCGATGCCCTAATTCTTTTTTTCTCTAGTTATCGATTTTGATTTTGATAAAGGCTAGGGTGAAATGTGTTTTAGGATTTTGGGACTTGGGTTGGGTAAGATAAAAAGGTTTGTAGATTTAGATTTTAGTGAGGAGATGGACTAATGGGCTAAACTTTTAACTTAAGACCCAAACAATAATTTAATACAAATTATGTAACGTCCCGCCTTTTTGCACACTTTAAATCGACACACATGCCAATTCAAACCATACGCAAAGGCGGATTGTTATGGGGTAAATAAGAAAAACAAGAAGAAAAAAAACAAAATAGAGTCTCACAGCGGAAGGATAAAATATAATAATCAAATATACAGTTCATGAAGCTGTTTTACAAAACATTTGATTATATTTACATAATACATATCAGAGTTCACATACCAATCATAATCAATGAAGCGGAATTAAATAGTGTAGTGGAATATAATTAATAATAATAGTAGAAATCTTCGTCTTCGTCCTCCAGATCTAAAGTCTTCGATCCTGAAACGCTCGGACTGACCCGAGCGAATTGAAAAGACAAAACACTCGAGTCAGAACTAAAAGATCTTATGTAAGTTAAACTAACTGAAATAAATATAAGTGTAGTAACTCAAAAGATGCTCGGGATTTACATCTCTTAAGGATCCATTAAACTATTTACTATGTAGTATATTTCGCTATTATAATAGTGTCTAATTGTAAAATAAACTTACTTTTTAATAGCGTTAAGGGGTTACCCATATAGCCCTTAACACAAATAATGCCAATAGTCTATACAGTACCGTAATACCTCCTGATCGGGAGGCTACCAGAGGATACTCCATAGGTACGACACAAATAGAAACTCGTAGTAAAGGCTCAATGCCAGGGTAGATATACCAATTACGCATCCGGGCTGGTGGAAACGCGCAGCGCGCAGCTACCGCCCACCTCGAACAACACCCCCAAAATCAAAATCAAAAGTGGCCATCGAATCAATCCAAAAGTCAGAGTATAATATCGAAGGAGTGTGTTCGATCATAGGAATGACCTCATTGACCCGAGAATCGCTCTTGTTTTAGCCACCTTGTGCCAACTCACGGGAGTCGGGTCCACGTATTTACCTCAAAGGAAACGCCGCCACAAACCTACTTCATTCTGGAATCTCCACCGCGTACACGGTAGTTAAAGTGGTTTTCGGAGTTGGCAGAGAGTATGACAACTTCCGATCCCGGTCTCTTCAACAACCAAACGTTATTATAACACCACGGTCATTTAAAAATAATTATACTTTCAAAACCAGAATATAATTTTCCGTTTCAAAACCCATAAATACGATATCATTTCCTTTTAAAACCCAAATAAATATGATATCATTTTATTTCAAATATATTTCTTTTCCAAAATCATGCCACTTTTAAAATTTATAATACCTCAAAACCAAATATTTGAATTTTAACTTTCAACATAATACTTCGAAATCCATAGTTTTAAAACCATGACTTTCAAAACTTAAATGGTTTGGATATTCAACGGTATATAAAATAAAACAGTTGAATTTAAAATTTCTTTAAAAATAAATAATTTCCACACCTTTACAATTTTTATTCACTTTAAATTCAGTCTAAACCCATAACTTTTAGATTCACTTTTAGTTTGAATAAAACACTTCGATTTCAATATTTTCAACTTTGAGTATTTAATGAATTTCAAAACTAAGATTGAGAATTTCAAACCAACAATTCATTTTCCTATTATTTAGTATGAAAGGTTTACATGATAAATCCATAACCATTTAAAATAAACTAAATTTATTAACACTAATTATTTCCTTCCATTTATTTATACTAGAATAATTCATTAAATCCAGTTATAAATATCATACCTTAAAATTTCCAATTTTAATAAGTTAACATCAACTTATGGAGTTAATTTTTTAAATAAGCTCAATTCCAATTAAATTTCCAATTTATCTTTCAATCTTGATTGATTTGAATCATTTAAAACTCTATACACACACACACACACACACACACACACACACACACACACACACACACACACACAAGATCTTAAACCTATACTTAATCATATAATATAAATTTTCAAATACCATTTTTCAACTTATTCATTTTTATTTAACAGATTTATGCATAGCTTAAATTCAACAATTTAACTATATATGTATATATAAAATATATTTATCATATCCAAATTTACTATTTATTGAACCGTATCATATCCAAACCGTAAAAATCATTTCAAAAATAATTTTATATATAAACCGCGGTGCCTGTATATAATTTTCTATCCTATGGTCAAGTGATACAGATATTTATCATTTCAATCCGCAATTTAAAAATAAAAATGCGGTTGTATATCATTTCAAACCGCAATCTCGAAGGAAATGAAAATGCACGATAACTTGCAGTTTATATAAGATAGAACACATCATCCATTCATCCAATATCAATCATCAACCAATTTATTTCAATCATCATCAATTTAAACAAACATCAATATATAGCATATAAAATATAACAGGTAATAAATAACAGTTATTAACTAACAGTTTATATTCAAAAATAAATTTATTAACTGTTTAACTATCAGTTTATATGCAAATAAATAAATTTTAACTGTTAATTTATATGTAATAATAAAATTAATTAGTAGTTAAATTAAATAAATGCGATTTAACAGAGATGATGAATAAAACATGCCAAACGGTCATAAATAAATTTCTACTCATATCTTAAGTCAAATTAACAGACATAGGAAATTTTAGAAGTTGTGAGTGGGTTAAAACACTCACCTTTTGAATTTAAATTGAATTTAAATCCAATTTAAACTCAAAAATTGGACATTCTTCAAATCCATCCAAACCACGGCCAAAACGTCAGAAATTTCAATACGATCCTAATAAAAAAAATCTCGCGTGAAACGAAGTTCGTAGGAGAAAGTTATACGCATTAATGGTGATTGAAATTTCAAAAAAAAAAAGAATAGAAATAAAAGAACACCTTCAAGCGCTACTTCATCCCCCTTTCTTTTCCTCTCTCCCTCACGTGTTTTGTTTCTAGATTTTTTCTAAGGAGTTTGAATTTTAGCTTTTGATTTGGTTTGGAATTTTTATTTTGATCTATGATTTGTTTGTCTGCCATTGAGAAGGAGAGAGTTGAGATGTACGTATAGAACAAATGAGAATTAGGGAGGCTAGGGTTTATAGCAGGATATTTATAGAGAAAGTTGAAAAGAAAGAAGAAAGTTTGAACTAGAATAAAATTTGAAGAAGAATATTTTAAGAGGAAGGAAAAATTAAAATGAGAGATAATAAGGAGATTTGAAGAATAAATTAAGGTTGTAGGAATGAAGATAGAAATAAATGAAAAGCTAACAAAGTATATATAAACCAAGTAAGAATTGAAATATAAGTAAAAATATGAATAGCCTTAGAAAAGGTAGTGTTGAAAGAGGTAAAGTAAAGGAATAAGTATATAAATGAAGATAAAAATAAATCTTTCGTTTTCAAATATGAAGCTTTAGGAGAATGAATTGCCAATAAAAGAAAGCTACAAGAACTTATAATGTGTAAACAAAATGAAGTTTAGAAATAAAGAATATTAAATGCTAATGACGTGGAATGAATAGTAATTTGGATGTCATTAAAAAAAACTTTAGGAAAACTACTTGTAATGGAGCAAACAAAAAAGAAACAAATGAAAAGAATGAGGCAGCTATTAATTAGAAATCAATCATACGAGGTTACTATAAATTAATAAGAATGAGTAGTTTAACAAATGGATGCTCAAGTGGAACCTACACGGATGACTTGGAATGAAAGAAAAAAAAAGAAAAAAAAAAGAATGCGGATATGATAATAAATATTAAGCAAATGAAGGGCCACTTATATACTATAAACAAACCTTTGGGGTCTAAATTTTGAATCTTACTTCAGTTAATTCATTCCCATAAATCCAAATATGCACAAATTTATATCATTAAATTCTTTATTAACACATTCATTTTATGGTAATATATGCATCCTCCATTAACGCAATCAATTAAACAATCAATTAATGATATTACTCAATCGATAAAAAAAATCAATCAATTATACAATCAATCAATCAATTACCAAACCAGTCTACCTATATATTTATTTTTATTACTCAAACCAATTTTATTAATGTACAACTTTTAATACAAGGTAATTTTAATTGATTCCAAAACATTTACACAACCATAAACCCTATGATATATTTTAAAATATGAATACTAATAAGTGCGTTTGTATACATTATTCGAAAATTCAATTTTTCGGTTATATAAAATTATACTTATTCAAAATGAAATTTTTTCTTTATACATCTCAAAATAAGCAATTATTTTAATTGAAATGTTCATTCCATTTCGACAAAAAAAAATGCAAGTTCTTATATTAACTCATTGATTACAATTTAATTTATGTTTCCTTCAAATTGAAACATTTAAATTGATCTAATTCCATTTCATTTCATTACTTATTTCAACGAATTCTAATTATATAACACTGTTTTCTTTTCATTTATACCAATTCAAACATATTTTATAGAATTTCATAAAGAACAAAATTTATACAATATTTACAATGTAAATGTTTTATCTTATTGAAAATCAACTTCTCCAAGATACATTTCAAATAACAACTTATTTTATTCTTTCATTAAAACTTTCATTTAATTTGTTTATTTAACTTCAACATTTGTTGTTCGATTAGAGATAAACATTCATTTTATTCTTTTTCAAAATGTTCAATCGATTAGTGATAACCTTTTAAATTGTTTTTCTTTGAAATCATATTTTCCATGTTAAACCCAATATCTATATGCTAAAATAATTCCAACATTTAATTACAATTGTAATAAAACCCATTCATTATATATTAAATTTCAAACAAATCCTTTATTTATTGACTATCATATTTCCATCTCAAATTTTAAATGTAAATTATTTCACCAATTATAGTATTTATTTCAATTTCTTAAAATAATCACTTTATTACATTTTGAATCCAATTTATTTAATAAGTTTCCAATTAAACGGATTAGATTCAATTTCAACCTTACACATAAGTTTAGATTATAATCAATTTATAACGTATTCCTTTCTTAGTTATTACTCTACATACTTCTCGTATTAATTTCACAATTAATCATAATTATTAAAGTAACGCTTATAATAAATACGACCCTATAATTACTCAACATTTAAACAAACGTTATTACAAATAAATTTAGATGTTTCTTAAATGCTGATTTATTTCATTACCTAAATATACACATATTTACATTTTAAATTTTAAATGAATACTATGTTTTTAAATGTGTATTCCTATATATTGAACACATTAATTACGGTCTTCAAATACTTTACATTCGCACTTCCGTTACTATATAATTAATCACCAAGTAACGTTATCACCAACCAACATTAATTAATATATTAAATGCTTACTGTGACGACCCAGAATTTTTTACAATTTAAATTTGAATAGTTAATTGATTTTAAATAATTTGAAGGCTTATAAAATCTACAACGATGATACTAAAGATAATAGAATGGTTGAAACTTAATTTAATGGTAATTTGTTCAATTTTAAAAATATATCGTTTAAATTGGATTTAAAAATTAGCCTTCCGAGGCACTGTCTCGGAATTCGATGAAACCAGTTTCATTGGATCTGTAATAGTTAGTTATTATCGGATTTCAATTTTCGTAGCAATCGGAGTTGTTGTTTGACCCTGGAAGCTCAAAACGCTTAGAACTGTTTTAATCGATTTAATTTAAAATTGATTGTTTACTTCCGTAACTCGCGCATATGATCAAATCAGCCTCTGAAACATGTTCTACCGTGTTCGGAGTGCGGGTAAAACCTTATAATCGCCTTGCGGCACTCTTTAAAAGGAGTTCAAAATTTTTAAATGGCATTTAACGGGGCATCTTGAAAACTTTATAATAAAAATTTAATTAAAAATTAAAAACAAACACTCGTGCTCTACAAGCTTCTCCAAACTTATATCTTCCCCGTCCCTTTCTCTCTAATTATAACAGAAAGAAAAAAATCGAAACCGTAAGTAAAAAAAAATGGCCGCATCTTTCTCACTTCATTTTCTATTCGATTCAAAAGCACATCGTAATGGCCGCACTCAGATAGCGTCGAAATCGATTCGAAATCATTCTATTCAAAAAAGGAAGCATCGCGAGGGCGAAGGAAAGGGGGACGAGGCTGCGGCGGTTCCAGATGTTCTTGATTTTGGCAGTAAGGGAAAGAAGCAAGGTACTCGATGTAAGGGGAAGGTGGCTCATTCAAATCTCGACGTCGAACTCAGATGAGGAAGAAAGGCTGAAGCTGCGGCGTCGCATGTAGATGTTCATTTTGGGTGGAGCGGCCTTTGGTGCAGATCTGGATTGTGGGAGGCGTTCGTCAGTGGAAGCTCGGCTATGTCGAATTGGTATTACAGCGACTTGAGGGTTTCGTGGTTTTCTAAAGACTCGGGTAGGGTATTGTGAGTTACTGCAGTTTTTGTTTTCTTTTACTCGATTTAAAATTTAGCTATATATATATATATAATAAAATGTCTCAGCTTGGAAACTATGTATGGATGATTTTTAAAGTTAGGAGGTTTCAAGAAAACAAATTTAGTTAGTTAGTTAGAACACTTTTAAATTTGAAATCAATTATAAGTTGAACGAATTAATTGATTGAATTTATTTTGTGGTAATTTATTTCAGGTCATTTCAAATATTGATAAGATTCATATAAATTGTTTAATCAGGGTCAAATCGGAAAAAAAAAAACCAAAGCTATATTGGGATGGATTGCAAAATAAAAGTAACGGTGAGTAAATCTCACTCGTCTGATATTATCTAAATTTAAATGGTTGAATTTGAATAATTGGTTGATTGATTGAGTGATTGAATATGTGCTGATAATTTGCGACTTTGATTTTGTTTGATTATCGAGTTAATAAGGGGTTTAATGATTGGTGATTCATTAAATAGGTAGGATAATTTAAATGAATAATTAATTAAATTAATTAATGATTTGGGTTAATTAATTTAAGTTCAAATTATTTAGAATGATTATTTGGTGGTTTAATAAGTAGTTATGAAATTCAATTAATAAAATATGATTGCCATGAATTAAGATAATTAAATTAAGGAGAATTAATTATTTAATGAAGTAAATAAAAGGGTAGATCATTTTAGGTGGAGATAAATCAAGTATGATTAATAATGTGGTTTAGTTAATATAATTAATATAGATTTAGATAAATTGAAATATAAATGAAAATCAATAACTTATAAAATCAATGACTTATAATTAATCTAGATTTAATGAAGTACTTTAAATTTGATTAATTAAGATTAATTAATCCATAATAAGTGACTTATGAGAAATTAATTAATTAAAGATTAATATAATGAATATAGTTATTTAATTTATGAAGTAATTAAGATTACTTACTGATTTTGGGTTAAGAGTAGTTGATCTTGTGAAATTAATTGAAATTAATTTCTTTAATGTAATTGAAGATAATTAGTCCAGTGTGTCTAATTAAGATGAATGATGAAGGATTGATTTATTTATTGATTTGAAATTAACTAATATTTAATGAAGGAGTCTAAGTGATTAAGGTTTGAAATTTAATTTGAATCAATTGAACTGAATTGTATGTGATTAAGCTTTGCTTATGGATGATGGAATGGTATTGGATGTTTTGAAATGAGTTAATATCTCTGATATGAAATGTTTAGTAGTTCATTTGAATAACTTGGGTTAGGATATCATGAGTTTCGAAGAGGCCGGGGTAGGGTATTGGGAAATACCCGAAACCACTTCGAATTTTTATAATTTGATTTGTGAAATCAATAGGATGGAATGAATTGATTTAAGTGAGTTGGATTATTTTATCTAA
Source organism: Allium cepa (assembly GCA_030765085.1). Lineage (NCBI taxonomy): Eukaryota > Viridiplantae > Streptophyta > Magnoliopsida > Asparagales > Amaryllidaceae > Allium > Allium cepa. Next base: position 379,874,618 of record CM060931.1, read on the forward strand.
GTTTGGTACTTAGAAACTTATATATGAAATAAGCATTGTCTATAGCAAATTGTGAATTGGTTAAATTGATATAAGATACCCCGGGTTTATATAAGTTGATTGCTTTGGTATTCCATGTCAGTTGGGTTTACTCACGCTGGTTTCCAGCCTGACCCGGGTGTTACTTTGGTGTAATGCTCGGGTCAGACCGGGTATTACAGATTTCCAGGTAGGTACGTCTGGAGCTCAGGAGGCGAGCTGGATGCAAGAGCGTACAGAGTATTTCCGTTGTGTTTATATTATTGATAATCTGAGATATGATAATTGTAAATATTCGGTGACTGTATATATGTGAAACTCTGATGTATATTAAATGTAATGACAGATATAGTATCCTTTTGTAGAATGTTATTATTTAATATTATTATATTTTATCCGCTGCGATTGTGAGATGTTTGGTGTTTCTGTTCTTCTTCTTCTTCTATCTCTTTCTTCTTTTTCATAACTATCTGGAATTTTCGGGTTAGAAAATTTTGGATCGTTACATTTGGTATCAGAGCTGAAAGGTTAAGCGAGAACCTTGGCTCTGGTGGGAATTACTCATTTCATCGAGTCTGTAGTACTCTAGAATGAGTTGAGCATATATATATATATATATATATATATATATATATATATATATGTGTGTGTATATATATATATGAGCACGTACTTGTTATTTTCTTATATAAAGATTTTAAATGATTTTATATAAAATATATTTTAATATATAAAGCAATTTTTCCTTTTAATAAATATTAAAGCGATTGGTTGCTAAATTTATTGAAATGAAAATTAAGAAGTAATATAATACAACTAAACTGAAATTAAATAAAGATAAGTTTGAAATGGATTCAAACTGAAATTGAAGTATTGAATTGGAATTAAATTAAGTAGAAATAGAAATACAACCAAATTAAAATTTAATGGATTGAAAATGAAATTCTAAATCTGGTCCTAGAATTCGAAAGTTTTGTTTCAAAATAATGAAAAATAATAAATAGATATTATTTGGATAACTGAGACTTGTTGCAAACATTGGGGTGTTTGAAATTTGATTTAAATTTAAAACCAAGGGTGGTTTAAAATTTTAAAAACATGGCTGGGAGGACCAAGAAAAAAATATGTATATATGTATGGATATACATGATATCAAAGATAATTTAAAATAAACTCTAAGAGGTTGAGTTTTGATATTTTTCCCTGAAGTGTGATGTACAAAACCCAAAGTGATATAAGTTTTGAACTTATAAGAGGGAAAGAATTTTGAAGTTTGAAGCGGGAATTCACATTGAGTAAGGTTAATTGGATTGAGTAAATCGGAATTTAACTTTGGGAAAGTTAAATAAATGTAAAATAAACTTGTTTAAGAACTGGCTTCAAACTGGAAGGTAAAATTGAATAATAAATTAAATTCTTAAAATAAAATTGTATTGAATTCTTATTTGAACCTTGAAATACATAAGTAAAGATAATCTAAGAAGAAATTTTGAGAATAGGACTTAGAAACTAAATTGATTTAAAACTTTTAATAAAGGTTAATTTGGTTTAAAAGGGTAAACCAATCTTTGAGAATTTAACTCGAATTTATATAATTCGAGATAGTTTAAATTCAAGATTGAAATTGAATTAGTTAAAATTTTTAATTTGGTTTGAATTAATTGAATTGGTGATTGAAGATGTATAAGTTTAAGAATTTAAATGAGAAATTGAATGGGATTATGTTGAAATAATTTGAATTTGAAATAGGTTAAATTGATAATAGTTCAAATCGATTGGAATAATTTGAAATTTAATTAAGGTCGAACAGGATTAAAATCAAATGGAATTTGATTTAAATTGGGAAGGGAATCAAGGTTGATTCAACTTGAATTGGGTTTAAATAAATTTTAATAGAAATTAAAGTTATTCAAGTTAGAATTGAGTCAATTAAATAGAAGTGGAAATTTAAGTTGAAATGTTGGGGAAGTGAACAGTTTGACTCTTGACTATTTTCAATATAAATTGTTTTAATAGAAACTTACTTTTCTAAGCTATTAAATATATACAACCTTTCATTCTTAAAGCCAAATTATTTTATACTTGTTTTACAATTATTTTGGAGCAATTTAACCATTTTTCAACTGTTTCTAAGCTAATTACTATTTTTCAACTATTTCACAAACTAATTTCTATTTTACAACTGTTTTGCAATTATTTGAAATTCCTGAAACTATTCAACTATTTTCCAACTATTTTACAATTAGTTAACTATTTTATAGCTATTTTGTAAACTAATAATTATTTTTCAACTACTTATCTATTTTTAAAATTTTCAAGCTATTTTCTACATATAAACTGGTCGGAGTTCAAACTGTTATGGATTTAATACCCAACTGAGATGGGAATTGAAGTGATAATCCAAATGAGGATTAATGTAAAGGTGGATAAGTGAATGGAAAAGAAATTGATATTGATTAGAGTAATCAAATTTGAATATTTGATTTTGAATAAAAATGGATTATATATCTTTGTTATATGTAAGATGAAACTTCCCTTGTTAATTCTATTGCCAGAAGAAAAGGATTTTTGAAAGTGTTTGAAATATAAAAAGGATTTTATACAAGTTGGAAATGATCCAAGTTTTAAAAATTATATATATCTGCATATATATATATATATATAGGTTCTTATAAGAATTTTGGAAAAGGTTTGGGAACCTTTGGATTTGAAAAGGCTTTGATTTTTGGATAAAATCAATATTGAATTTGGGAAGCCTAGTTTGAGAATTATAGGTTTTTGAAATAATCGATTTTGTGTAAAGGAGGTTTGTATGAAATCATACTAGGTGTATGATTTGAAGATACTATATGTGTATAGTATAAAATGTTTTGATGATGGCTCTGGGGAAAAAGGCACTCCCTTGAAATGAACTTCTCAAGAGTGTCACCGGGTGGTGCTGCCTTGAGCCCCAAGGGGGGGTTCAAAAGTCGATCCTGTGAGGAGTCCAGAAAAAACTAGTTCCTGAGGACTATTGGGTAGCGAAAGTCGAGGGCGCTGATGCCTACAGAGGCATTTGGGTAATGCTGTGACGACAGTGTAACTCGATGTCGCTGCGATCTATTGTGGGGACCATAGCGAAAATCGTGTGGAGGATGAGTGTCAACGGTCTACACTTGATTTTGCCGGAAAGGCAACGCAACATCGGTAGACTACGATCTATGGTCAAGTGGTGTGGAGAAGTTTCATTTTTGGAAGCGAAATTCGATGGCGCTGATGCCTACAGTTATATGGGTTTTTGCTGTGATAGCTACGTAACCCCAGTTGTTGCTGCGATCTGTCGTGGGTTCCATGGTGTAATCGAGGGGCGCGGAGGCCTACAGTTATCTATGGATTTTGCCGGGATGGCAACGTAACTATCGGGTTAACTGCGACCATGGATGGGGGTGATGATTTCCAGAGCATTCTCACCAAAGATATTTCCTCTATTTTTAAAAATTGTTTTCGATATTTTCAATAAATTTATTTTTCAAGTATTTTCACTGGATGTTGAGGATGAGTCTGCTAAGTACTTGTAGATTTTCAGTCCTGCGCCCGATCAACGTATGACTGAATTTCTGTGAGAACAAGGATGGACAGGTTGAAACATCGAGTTATAAGAAGTATTTTTTATAAAGAGCTATTTTATTAAGTATGATGTGAATGTAAAATCATTTCCAAAACTTTTAAATAAAGATGTTAGAATCTTTGGGAAATAAAAGGAAATCCAAACTGGAATTTTCAATGAAGAGATTTTGTAATTGAAATCGAATATTGATTTAGAAGTTGGAAATAAACTAATTGGTTAAATAATTGTTTGATTGAGTATGTTAAAAAAAATTTAACTTTGGTAAATAAATGGATTGTAAATTAATAATGGAGTTTGGAAATGAATTAGAATTGTAGATAGAATTCGACTTGGATTTGGTAATGAATTAAAAGAGGAATGTTGTAAAATAAAAATAAAATAGAGTTGGATTGAAAAATGTGATGGTTTGAATTACAAATAAAATTCAAGGGTGATTTGAATAATGTCTAATGAAATTTGCAAGAAAATTGGATATAAGAAAAGTGATTATAATAGCAATGTTTTGAGTTGCAAAACAAAACCCAAGTGAATAGAAATAAATTGAGAGTGGCCTTGTATTAATAAAATAAATTTGATAACGAATTAAGTAAGCAGATTAAAATTTTAAAACGGGTTGATTGGGTTAAATAATAAACGGATGAAGTCTGATTGAATAAAAACTAAATCAAAGTTGTGATTAGAATTGGATTATCAGACTAAATTTGATGGAATTTGATTAAATGAGAATCAAATAGAAGTAAACTTAAGTTTGGCCTTGGAATAAACTAAATAAATAGTTGCTGAATAAATTAGAAATGAAATTAAATTAAATTCAGAATGAGTTGAAATTAATTTAAAGTGGTTATAAACTAAATAAATACTCTATTAAGCGAGTATTGACGAATTGGAATAGAATGAATCGTCGTATGACGTAAATAAAAGTAATTAAAATGCTATGAGTCAATAAAGGTTAAATAAAATTGGTTCTGAATCATTTGAAGTGAATATGACTTGTTTGGATAAAAAAAATCAATGGAATGTAAGAAATTGAGTTTCAAACCATTGAAATTGAATAAAATGGTTTATAAATTGGTTGAAAACAATTGAATTAGGTTTGAAAACATATAAATTGCTTGTGAAAGTTATTCTGAATGCATTTCTTTTAGAATTGAAGTGTTATAGTTGTTTAAGTAAGAGAAATGTTGTAAACTTCATATATATAGTGCTTATATGTTTAAACTGAGTAAGTACAGGTACCTAAAGGCCGTTTGGCTGGTTTGGATTGCGCTAATTGCTTAAATAAATGAGTTGCTTGCTTAAAAGGCTAAATACGGTACGCCTACGCAATAAAAATAGGAAATATGAACTGTTTTTGCTTTTTCCGACCGTGTGGGTCGATGTATATATATTTATATCTCTTGTCAAATTGCAAAAGCTCCTCCGTACAAAGGAGACTCTGCCAAAAAAATTCAAAAATTTTGGGAGTTAGAAATTTTTGAAAATGTTTGGAAAATTTTTTGTTAACGATAACACAATTTCAAATTGAAAATTTAAGTAAATTAGTAAATGAACTAATATGAATCGGTTATACTTGAAAGATAAACTTTAATATTCAAAATTTAAAGTAAGTTGAATTTGTATGGAAGTGGGAAAAATTAATTTGAAACAGATATGAAACCAATGTAAGGAAATATATAAATGATTGGAAATGTTACGATTGGATATTATTGTTAAGTAAGATATGCAGGTGTTAAAAAAGGAAAAGAAACTTGGATTTGATTCCAAAAGATAAATTTGTATTGCCCGACAAAAAGGTACGTATTTAAATTTCTAGATGAGATTGGATTGGGTTTTTGATGTAGCCACTTGGCTTTTGTTTTCTTTTGGTATTTAGGAGCCCGTAGAGGCCTTTTGTACTTGTACCGAGCAAGCCGCGTAAAGGAGACGCTGGAAAAATTTTCGAATATTTAGAAAGTTAGAAAAATTTTGAGAAAATTTCAATAATTCAAAATTTGGTTTTGAATAGAAGTTTAGATAATTGAGCAAAATTGTGTTGTTGGAAAATATGAAGGGTTTTGGGAAGTTGGTTGATGTGATAATGGGTTTTTAATAAAAGATAGTTGGTAGGATATTGATAAAACTATTGGGTTTTGGGGAAAGGTAAACAAGTGGGTTTTGAACCATTCTTCCTAACTAGTAATTTCAGGGACGAAATTCTTTTAAGGGGGGAGGAATGTGACGACCCAGAATTTTTTACAATTTAAATTTGAATAGTTAATTGATTTTAAATAATTTGAAGGCTTATAAAATCTATAATAATGATACTGAAGATAATAGAAAGGTTGAAACTTAATTTAATGGTAATTTGTTCAATTTTAAAAATATATCGTTTAAATTGGATTTAAAAATTAGCCTTTCGAGGCACTGTCTCGGAATTCGACGAAACTAGTTTCATTGGATCCGTAATAGTTAGTTATTATCGGATTTCAATTTTCGTAGCAATCGGAGTTGTCGTTTGACCCTGGCAGCTCAAAACGCTTAGAACTATTTTAATCGATTTAATTTAAAATTGATCGTTTACTTCCGTAACTCGCGCATATGATCAAATCAGCCTCTGAAACACGTTCTATTGTGTTCGGAGTGCGGGTAAAACCTTATAATCGCCTTGCGGCACTCTTTAAGAGGAGTTCAAAATTTTTAAATGGCATTTAACGGGGCATCTTGAAAACTTTATAATAAAAATTTAATTAAAAATTAAAAACAAACACTCGTGCTCTACAAGCTTCTCCAAACTTATATCTTCCCCGTCCCTCTCTCTCTAATTATAACAGGAAAAAAGTCGAAACTGTAAGTAAAAAAAAATGGCCGCATCTTTCTCACTTCATTTTCTATTCGATTCAAAAGCACATCGTAATGGCCGCAACTCAGATAGCGTCGAAATCGATTCGAATTCATTCTATTCGAAAAAGGAAGCATCGCGAGGGCAAAGGAAAGGGGTGCGAGGCTGCGGCGGTTCCAGATGTTCTCGATTTTGGCAGTAAGGGAAAGAAGCAAGGTACTCGATGTAAGGGGAAGGTGGCTCGTTCAAATCTCGACGTCGAACTCAGATGAGGAAGAAAGGCCGAAGCCGCGACGTCGCATGTGGATGTTCATTTTGGGTGGAGCGGCCTTTGGTGCAGATCTGGATTGTGGGAGGCGTTCGTCAGTGGAAGCTCGGCTATGTCGATTTGGTATTACAGCGACTTGAGGGATTCGTGGTTTTCTGAAGACTCGGGTAGGGTATGGTGAGTTACTGCAGTTTTTGTTTTCTTTTACTCGATTTAAAATTTAGCTATATATATATATATATATATATATATATATATAATAAAATGTCTCATCTTGGAAACTATGTATGAATGATTTTTAAAGTTAGGAGGTTTCAAGAAAACAAATTTAATTAGTTGGTTAGAACACTTTTAAATTTAAAATCAATTATAAGTTGAACGAATTTATTGATTGAATTTATTTTGTGGTAAATTATTTCAGGTCATTTCAAATATTGATAAGATTCATATAAATTATTTAATTAGGGTCAAATCGAAAGAGAAAAAACCAAAGCTATATTGGTATTGATTGCAAAATAAAAGTAACGGTGAGTAAATCTCACTCGTCTGATATTATCTAAATTTAAATGGTTGAATTTGAATAATTGGTTGATTGATTGAGTGATTGAATGTGTGCTGATAATCTGCGACTTTGATTTTGTTTGATTCTCGAGTTAATAAGGGGTTTAATGATTGGTGATTCATTAAATAGGTAGGATAATTTAAATGAATAATTAATTAAATTAATTAATGATTTAGGTTAATTAATTTAAGTTTAAATTATTTAGAATGATTATTTGGTGGTTTAATAAGTAGTTACGAAATTCAATTAATAAAATATGATTGCCTTGAATTAAGATAATTAAATTAAGGAGAATTAATTATTTAATGAAGTAAATAAAAGGTTAGATCACTTCAGGTGGAGATAAATCAAGTATGATTAATAATGTGGTTTAGTTAATATAATTAATCTAGATTTAGATAAATTGAAATATAAATTAAAATCAATAACTTATAAAATCAATAACTTATAATTAATCTAGATTTAATGAAGTACTTTAAATTTGATTAATTAAGAATAATTAATCCATAATAAGTGACTTATGAGAAATTAATTAATTAAAGATTAATGTAATGAATATAGTTAATTTAATTTATGAAGTAATTAAAATTACTTATTGATTTTGGGTTAAGAATAATTGATCTTGTGAAATTAATTGAAATTAATTTCTTTAATGTAATTGAAGATAATTAATCCAGTGTGTCTAATTAACATGAATAATGAAGGATTGATTTATTTATTGATTTGAAATTAATTAATATTTAATGAAGGAGTCTAAGTGATTGAGGTTTGAAATTTAATTTGAATCAATTGAAATGAATTGTATGTGATTAAGCTTTGCTTATGGATGATGGAATGGTATTGGATGTTTTGAAATGAGTTAATATCTCTGATATGAAATGTTGTGTAGTTCAATTGAATAACTTGGGTTAGGATATCATGAGTTTCGAAGATGTCGGGGTCGGGTATTGGGAAATACCCGAAACCACTTCGAAATTTTATAAATTGATTTGTGAAATCAATAGGATGGAATGAATTGATTTAGGTGAATTGGATTATTTTATCTAAGTTTGGAACTTAGAAACTTATATATGAAATAAGCATTGTCTATAGCAAATTGTGAATTGGTTAAATTGATATAAGATACCCCGGGTTTATATAAGTTGATTGCTTTGGTATTCCATGTCAGTTGGGTTTACTCACGCTGGTTTCCAGCCTGACCCGGGTGTTACTTTGGTGTAATGCTCGGATCAGACCGAGTATTACAGATTTCCAGGTAGGTACGTTCGGGAGCTCAGGAGGCGAGCTGGATGCAAGAGCGTACAGAGTATTTCCGCTGTGTTTATATTATTGATAATCTGAGATATGATAATTGTAAATATTCGGTGACTGTATATATGTGAAACTCTGATGTATATTAAATGTAATCGACAGATATAGTATCCTTTTGTAGAATGTTATTATTTAATATTATTATATTTTATCCGCTGCGATTGTGAGATGTTTGGTGTTTCTGTTCTTCTTCTTCTTCTATCTCTTTCTTCTTTTTCATAACTATCTGGAATTATCATTTATTCTAATATTTCTAACTTTACATTAACACATTAATAAATTGCCTTAAAATAATATTATATCCAGGTATAATACTTACCCCATTCCATTTATTGAAATTTATTCAAATTGCTAGTAAATAGGTTTTAAGTCACCATTTATATATTTTATTTTAGCGTTCGTTTCAATATTAGTTTATACAATTTTTTTTCTACTAAATTTAATTACAAAACTCATTAACTTAACCAAATTAAATCCCCGAAATTTATGGGTCGTTACACTTTTCCCTACTCAAAACTTTTCGTCCCCGAAAAGGAAAAGAAGGGAAACGAAGAACTAAGAAATCAATATACCTTATTTAAACATTAACTTTATAAACAATTAAATTTATAAAATTAATTAATTTAGATAAAATATCTCAATTTATAACCATTAAATCTTTTTATACTTAAATTACTAAAGTTTGGTAAGCATTTTCAAAATATTTCTAAGTTCAAAATTTACGGAAAATTTTGGCAAAGTCTCCTTTGTACGGAGAGGCTCGAGAGAAAATATAATATTAAATATAACAATTATATTATATCCCAACCCGGGAAAATATATAAAATAGCGCTATAAACCGTAATCCCAAACGTACCTATTTGTCGGGAAATTTACGCTTAATTTATGGAACCAAAAGCAGTAGCAATTGCTTCCATAACATGCACTTATAAAATCTAAAAGGGTTAACAATTTATATAACGTGAGATATTTAAGTGGTTTCAATCACTAACAACAAATCAATACAACAACCATCAATTTCACACCCAGCATACATAACAAATACAAAGCAACCATTCAATCAATCAAACAAATAGTTGTTCGGGTTCAAAACTTTTACATTGTATGGAATGAAGAATAAACTATTAGCACATCATTTACTCAACAGTCTTAGATAAAACTAAATAGATTATTCATTCACCCAAACCCAAATTTTAAAGTATCTTACCCAAACAACTATAACCAATCAACAATACAAATCAAATTTACTTATTATTAATTTTATTTCATACATTAATTGTTTAATTTCCTTCATTCATTCATTCAGTGATTCTTTTCATTCATATAACGGTTTATCTTTTTATTTTCATTTATTTCTTTCAATTTTATTTAGAAATAACTTCAACCCTTTTACTTAAGTTTACAATTTCTCTTTATTATATTGCATTCATTTATAATTGCATGACCTCATCTATTTACACTTTAATTACTTAAGTTTAAAATCATCCATTGTCATACTTATCTTTAATTATATTTACTTGGTAAAATTTCAATTATAACTTAAGTTTATAACATTAAATTCTCATTTAATAGCGATTTCATTGAATACTTTCATTATTTCAAATTTCTACTTGTATAATATTCTATTAAAATCTCTTATTAAACATTTCAACTTTTAATATTTGGTAAGTTATATATATGCTCTTAAAGAATGTAATTGAAAGTTATGCAAGTTTTTCTCAATTCTTTTAATTCATTCATTGTTCAATAAATCTTTACCTTTTGTCTTATAAGTTCCCATTTCAACTTCTTTTTATTTCCTTTATAACTTATCATTAAATCTCTTACCTAAATTAGAGGTTTCAATTATTAATTACTTACCTTTCATTTCACTACAATAATTTAAACAATTAATTAATGAAAATTTAAGAATTTAATACCGAGTTAAATTTTTAATTTCTTTTAAAACAATAGATAAATATATTCTTACAACTTATATATCTCTAATTATATTTAAAAAAATTCAAAATTTATATATTTTTCAAAAATGAATCTGCAGCAGACTACTACAGTGGCATTTCCACTTCGAAACTCGAAAATGAAAGTCGATGATGCGGCCGCCATCACCGAAATTATTTTCCAGCGACAGAGAGGAAAGTACAAAACTTATATTTTTCCATTTTTTTTAAAACAATTCTTCCGAATTATATTAAAATATTTATATCAGAAAATACTTATAAACAATAGTATTATGTTCCAAAATTTACTCGAAAATTTTTTCAAAACCCCGGATCTTAAGTTCTAAATTTCCAAATTTCATTTATTTAATTTTTTTCAATCTTATTTATATTATTATTTATACATTCATTACCTAACAACCAATCTATTGCAGCCAAATATAGATATCATTTGAGAAATTTTATTTTATATATAGAAAATATAATAGGCAAAATTATTTCATTCACCTATATAAATAAAATATTATGTCGGTCTGTCTTATTAAGTGTTTAAAAATCCTTATTGATGTCATAATGTCTCATGCACCAACCAGAATTTAAAATACAAAACGGAATAAATTAACACAATATTTAAACCTTTTATAACACTAACAAATACGCTCTCATATATACACTCAGCGACTCCCATAGGGTATTACTACCCTATTAATAAAGAGTCAGACCCCACAAAGCTAAGGTTTATCGCTAAACCAAAGCTCTGATACCAACTGTAACGTCCCACCTTTTCGCACACTTTAAATCGACATACATGCCAATTCAAACCATACGCAAGGGCGGATTGTTATGGGGTAAATAAGAAAAACAAGAAGAAAAAACAAAACACAATCTCATAGCGGAAGGATAAAATATAATAATCAAATATACATTTCATGAAGCTGTTTTACAAAACATTTGATTATATTTACATAATACATATCAGAGTTCACATACCAATCATAATCAATGCAGCGGAATTAAATAGTGTAGTGGGATATAATTAATAATAATAGTAGAAATCTCCGTCTTCGTCCTCCAGATCTAAAGTCTTCGATCCTGAAACGCTCGGACTGACTTGAGCGAATTGAAAAGACAAACCACTCGAGTCAGAACTAAAAGATCTTATGTAAGTTAAATTAACTGAAATAAATATGAGTGCAGTAACTCAAAAGATGCTCGGGATTTACATCTCTTAAGGATCCGTTAAACTATTTACTATATAGTATATTTCGCTATTATAATAGTGTCTAATTGTAAAATAAACTTACTTTTTAATAGCGTTAAGGGGTTACCCATATAGCCCTTAACACAAATAATGCCAATAGTCTATACAGTACCGTAATACCTACTGATCGGGAGGCTACCAGAGGATACTCCACAGGTACGACACAAATAGAAACTCGTAGTAAAGGCTTGGTATGGTAGGTGACACGGCACAAGTAGGCAATGCCAGGATAGATATACCAATTACGCATCCGGGCTGGTGGAAACGCGCAGCTACCGCCCACCTCGAACAACACCCCTAAAATCAAAATCAAAAGTGGCCACGGAATCAATCCAAAAGTCAGAGTATAATATCGAAGGAGTGCGTTCGATAAGAGGAATGACCTCATTGGCCCGAGAATCGCTCCTGTTTTAGCCACCTTGTGCCAACTCACGGGAGTCGGGTCCACGTATTTACCTCAAAGGAAACGCCGCCACCAACCTACTTCATTCTGGAATCTCCACCGTGTACACGGTTGTTAAAGTGGTTTTCGTAGTTGGCAGAGAGTATGACAACTTCTGATCCCGGTCTCTTCAACAACCAAACGTTATTATAACACCGCGGTCATTTAAAAGTAATTATACTTTCAAAACCAGAATATAATTATCCATTTCAAAACCCATAAATAAGATATCATTTCCTTTTAAAACCCAAATAAATATGATATCATTTTATTTCAAATATATTTCTTTTCCAAAATCATGCCACTTTTAAAATTTATAATACCTCGAAACCAAATATTTGAATTTTAACTTTCAACATAATACTTCGAAATCCATAGTTTTAAAAGCATAACTTTCAAAACTTAAATGGTTTGGATATTCAATGGTATATAAAATAAAACAGTTGAATTTAAAATTTCTTTAAAAATAAATAATTTCCACACCTTCACAATTTTTATTCATTTTAAATTCAGTCTAAACCCATAACTTTTAGATTCACTTTCAGTTTGAATAAAACACTTTGATTTCAATATTTTCAACTTTGAGTATTTAATGAATTTCAAAACTAAGATTGAGAATTTCAAACCAACAATTCGTTTTCCAATTATTTAGTTTGAAAGGTTTACATGATAAATCCATAACCATTTAAAATAAACTAAATTTATTAGCACTAATTATTTCCTTCCATTTATTTACACTAGTATTATTCATTAAATCCAGTTATAAATATCATACCTTAAAATTTTCAATTTTAATAAGTTAACGTCAACTTATGGAGTTAATTTTTCAAATAAGCTCAATTCCTATTAAATTTCCAATTTATCTTTCAATCTCGACTGATTTGAATCATTTAAAACTCTATGTATATATATATATATATATACACACACACACACACACACACAAAAGATCTTAAACCTGTACTTAATCGTATAATATAAATTATCAAATTCCATTTTTCAACTTATTCATTTTCATTTAACAGATTTATGCATAGCTTAAATTCAACAATTTAACTATATATGTATATATAAAATATATTTATCATATCCAAATTTACTATTTATTAAACCGTATCATATCCAAACCATAAAAATCATTTCAAAAATAATTATATATATAAACCGCGGTGCCTATATATAATTTTCTATCCTATGGTCAAGTGATACAGATATTTATCATTTCAATCCGCAATTTAAAAATAAAAATGCGGTTGTATATCATTTCAAACCGCAATCCCGAATGAAATAAAAATGCATGATAACTTGCAGTTTATATAAGATAGAACACATCATCCATTCACCCAATATCAATCATCAACCAATTTATTTCAATCATCATCAGTTTAAACAAACATCAATATATAGTACATAAAATATAACAGGTAATAAATATCAGTTATTAACTAACAGTTTATATTCAAAAATAAATTTATTAACTGTTTAACTATCAGTTTATACGCAAATAAATAAATTTTAACTGTCAATTTATATGCAATAATAAAATTAATTAACAGTTAAATTAAATAAATGCGATTTAACAAAGATGATGAATAAAACATGCCAAACAATCATAAACAAATTTCTACTCATATCTTAAGTCAAATTAACAGACATAGGAAATTTTAGAAGTTGTGAGTGGGTTAAAACACTCACCTTTTGAATTTAAATTGAATTTAAATCCAATTTAAACTCAAAAATTGGACAGTCTCCAAATCTGTCCAAACCACCGCCAAAACGTCAGAAATTTCAATACGATCCTAACAAAAAAAATCTTACGTGAAACGGAGTTCGTAGGAGAAAGTTATACGCATTAATGGTGATTGAAATTTCAAAAAAAAAAGAATAGAAATAAAAGAACACCTTCAAGTGCCATGTCATCCCCTTTCTTTTCCTCTCTCCCTCACGCGTTTTACTTCTAGATTTTTCTAAGGAGTTTGAATTTTAGCTTTTGATTTGGTTTGGAATTTTTATTTGGATCTAAGATTTTTTTGTCTTCCATTGAGGAGGAGAGAGTTGAGATGTACGTACAGAACAAATGAGAATTAGGGAGGCTAGAGTTTATAGCAGGATATTTATAGAGAAAGTTGAAAAGAAAGAAAAAAGTTTGAACTAGAATAAAATTTGAAGAAGAAGAATATTTTAAGAGGAAGGAAAAATTAAAATGAGAGATAATAAGGAGATTTGAGAAATAAATTAAGGCTGTAGGAATGAAGATAGAAATAAATGAAAAGCTAACAAAGTATATATAAACCAAGTAAGAATTGAAATATAAGTAAATATATGAACAGCCTTAGAAAACGGTAGTGTTGAAAGAGGTAAAGTAAAGGAATAAGTATATAAATGAAGATAAAAATAAATCTTCCGTTTTCAAACATGAAGCTTCAGGAGAATGAATTGCCAATAAAAGAAAGCTACAAGAACTTATAATGTGTAAACAAAATGAAGTTTAGAAATAAAGAATATTAAATGCTAATGACGTGGCATGAATAGTAATTTGGATGTCATTAAAAAAAACTTCAGGAAAACTACTTGTAATGGAGCAAACAAAAAAGAAACAAATGAAAAGAATGAGGCAATTATTAATTAGAAATCAATCATACGAGGTTACTATAAATTAATAAGAATGAGTAGTTTAACAAATGGATGCTCAAGTGGAACCTACATGTATGACTTGGAACGAAAGAAAAAAAAATAAAAAAAAAAGAATGCGGATATGATGATAAATATTAAGCAAATGAACCTTTGGGGTCCAAATTTTGAATCTTACTTTGGTTAATTCATTCCCATAAATCCAAATATGCACAAACTTATATCATAAATTCTTTATTAACACATTCATTTTATGGTAATATATGCATCCTCCATTAACGCAATCAATTAAACAATCAATTAATGATATTACTCAATCGATAAAAAAATCAATCAATCAATCAATTACCAAACCAATCTACCTATATATTTATTTATATTACTCAAACCAATTTTATTAATGTACAACTTTTAATACAAGGTAATTTCTAATAGATTCCAAAACATTTACACAACCATGAACCTTATGATGTATTTTAAAATATGAATACTAATAAGTGCGTTTGTATACATTATTCGAAAATTCAATTTTTCCGTTATATAAAATTATACTTATTCAAAATGAAATTTTTTCTTTATACATCTCAAAATAAGCAATTATTTTAATTGAAATGTTCATTCCATTTCGACAAAAAAAATTGCAAGTTCTTATGTTAACTCATTGATTACAATTTAATTTATGTTTCCTTCAAATTGAAACATTTAAATTAACTAATTCTAGTTCATTTCATTACTTATTTCAACGAATTCTAATTATATAATACTGTTTTCTTTTCATTTATACCAATTCAAACATATTTTATAAAATTTCATAAACAACAAAATTTATACAATATTTACAATGTAAATGTTTTATCTTATTGAAAATCAACTTCTCCAAGATACATTTCAAATAACAACTTATGTTATTCTTTCATTAAAACTTTCATTTAATTCATTTATTTAACTTCAACATTTGTTGTTCGATTAGAGATAAACATTCATTTTATTCTTTTTCAAATGTTCAATCGATTAGTGATAAACTTTTAAATTGTTTTTCTTTGAAATCATATTTTCCATGTTAAACCCAATATCTATATGCTAAAATAATTCCAACATTTAATTACAGTTGTAATAAAACTCATTCATTATATATTTAAATTTCAAACAAATCCTTTATTTATTGACTATCATATTTCCATCTCAAATTTTAAATGTAAATTATTTCACCAATTATAGTATTTATTTCAATTTCTTAAAATAATCCTTTTATTACACTTTGAATCCAATTTATTTTAATAAGTTTCCAATTAAACGGATTAGATTCAATTTCAACCTTACAATTAATTTAAATTATAATCAATTTATAACGTATTCCTTTCTTAGTTATTACTTTACATACTTCTCGTATTAATTTCACATTTAATCATAATTATTAAAGTAACGCTTATAATAAATACGACCCTATAATTACTCAACATTTAAACGAACGTTATTACAAATAAATTTAAATGTTTCTTAAATGCTGATTTATTTCATTACCTAAATATACACCTATTTACATTTTAAATTTTAAATTTTAAATGAATACTATGTTTTTAAATGTGTATTCCTATATATTGAACACATTAATTACGGTCTTCAAATACTTTACATTCGCACTTCCGTTACTATATAATTAATCACCAAGTGACGTTATCACTAACCAACATTAATTAATATATTAAATGCTTACATTTATTTCTCTTTATCCAATTTGTTCCAACTTTATTTATATTAATGTTATTCCCTTATCTGGTTATTATTTGTCAACTAGTTCTACTTTATTGCCTAAATTTCCGTTATTGTAAACCTTAAATATTTCCATTTAAATTAAATATGAATTCCAATTCAGTCAACCCTTTCAACACGCAACCTATAGTAACTGCTTACAAGTACAGATGGAATTATCATTTATTCTAATATTTCTAACTTTACATTAACATATTAATAAATTCCCTTAAAATGAATATTATATCCAGGTATAATACTTACCCCATTCCATTTATTGAAATTTATTCAAATTGCTAGTAAATAGGTTTTAAGTCACCATTTATATATTTTATTTTAGCGTTCGTTTCAATATTAGTTTATACAGTTTTTTTTTTCTACTAAATTTAATTACAAAACTTATTAACTTAACCAAATTAAATCCCGAAATTTACGGGTCGTTACAAATTACTATACTTGGCCTAATGAATATATTAAATTGACCTAACTTATTAAGTCAATTAATTAAAGTTAGATTAAATTTTCATAAACCAATTAGTTATTAATTTATAAATTTTAATAATTGATTTAAATGATATTTGGATCAAGTCGAAATACACAACTTAAATCATTTATTTATATTGGATTGAATTTCATAATCAAATCACAAAGAAAAGAAAAATTCATATTTAAATTTTATTACACTTGTTAATTGAAATTAATTAGGTCATTAATTATAGGGTTATTACAGACCTCCCCCTTATGAAAATTTCACCCTCACAATTTCTTATAGAAAGAAGTCAAAAACATATGCAGATGTTAACTCTCTTTGAATTTTACTATTTAATTGAAATTCGATCAAAACTTAAGCAATTAACATTAGAATCAAACTTATCGTATGTTATAAATTTAAATAGATTCTTTGTTAATTTCCATTTCTTCGCATATGAAATTTTATTGAAAATTTTCCAAGTGTTGAAATTTTTCGAAAATTTCGGCAGAGTCTCCATTTACAGAGAGCCATTTTCAATTTTATAATTATAATATATATGATATACGTCGATCACATGGTCAGAAACACAATATATAACAATATTTCTATCGTTTCTGTATTTAATCCGAAAGCATACCTTTTTATTAATGTTTAAGCATGCTATTATATTTTTATGCGAGCAAAAGCGAGCCAACATCGCCGACTAGTAATCTAGTTAAGATTCTTGAGTACCTATCTCATCTCAACAACTCATGTGAGGTCATATATAAAAACACAAACTAGTATGTAATTCCAATAACAATAGAATAGAGTTGCATTTTTCATTTAAAGTAGTCGAAACATTACTTACATATTTACCCACATGCCAACGGAATTTAAAATGTTAAAAACATCAAATTAATTATGGGTTTCAAAAGCAAATTTTTTATTTATTGTCATAACTTTCCAAAACAATTCTTGGATTGCAAAAATGTTAACCACAACTCGATATATGGTGGTTTCTCAATAGAATACCAATTTTTGATATATAACACAAACGCAGACCGACCTTGAAAAACTGCGTTTTTCTCCTACTAAACATTAAAATTTCACAAACTCCCTAAACAAAAGTTATTTCTTAAGTTATACGCTTTCCAAAATGGGAAATATCGTCAAAATCGGATAATCCTTTCAAAAGCTACGATCAAATGAATTCAGCCATGTTTATACAAAGTTTGCATTCGGGACAGCAATGTTAATACTTTTTTAACATGTTTAAATACTTCTAAATGTCAAGATTTTGAAAAGCAGCCAACTTGAAAGTTGTATATTAAAATATCTTCCAATAAAAGGGAATTGTCAAAACCGGAAAAAAAATATTAAAAGTTATAACTGAACGAAGTAAAGGCCGTTTAAATATTTCGCATTTTCGAAACAGCGTAACACTTCTGTTTTAAATTTATATTTTAACCTTACTTAAATTCAGAATTTGGCATTGCACTTCAAACATAATTTGTTCTCTAATTATATTCATCTTTCTAACAAAATCGAAATCGTCAAAAATGGATAAGAGTCCTAGAAGTCATGGTCAAAAGAATATGTCGTCAGAACTCTGAAATAATCAACAGTGGAATTATATAAGAGTATGTGCAAATTGTAGGACAACTCGCATGTGAAATAATAGACATGTTGGAGGACTTGAAATGGAAACAAGTTGGTTTTCAACAGGTTCTTAAGAGATTTTAAGTGACTCAATCATTAGACTTAATCACTATCCACTATATTACAGCAACAATCATAATACAAAAAATGCTCCTTGGTATATTCTAGAATAGACATAACTAATCGCAATGGTTACAAAAATTAATTCATCAAAATAATATAAAATGTGCAAAGACACATAAAAAATGTTCAGTAAAAAATAAATAAATAAAACAAAGAAGGTGCGATAAAAATGAGAATAATCGTAGTTTTTGCATCTTTTAGTTGACTGCACAATGAAGCTAAGTATCCCAAACGTTTGTTTTTCTTTCAAATGCATTACACCAGAAACTCAAACATATTGTTGGAAATACTTATTTACATAAACCTGAAACCTACTATTTTTTAGGCTTTTAAAACTTCATATACATACGTACATAAAATGCTTATGTTTTGGAACTTGACAAGTCGTAATTGGTATTCTCAAAACTGTGCCTTTTTGAAAACCAAGCATACACAAAGAAGTTGAATACAGAACCACTTATATTTCAAGCTTGAAATTTGTATATTCAAAAACTTATACATATAAGAAACTCCAAAAGCTTGGTTTATTTAGAACACTTTATTCTGAAAAGCTTATATTTGAAATCACATTAAAATCTGATGTACTTGAAACTACGTATCCGTGCATACTCAAAACAGTAATATGCTCAAAAAATTTCTGAAAACCCAAATATACACATTTGGAACCATGAAATATACTAAACTATACTTATAAGATACTATATTCGAAATGATATTTATAAAGCGTTGCGGTCTAAGTATATAACACACATATATTTTCATTTAAATTTATATACATAAGAGACCTGATGCATTCGGTACTTGTATGTATTTTTGAATTTGCCCATACACAAATCTCAAAACTGCCAACTTTATATATTTCAAAAGCATTGATAGGAAACCTGATATAGTTTTCAAAATCACACACACATATGTATGAGACTGTAACTATACACATGCAATAAACCATTTAAATTTGAAACCTTGTCTCATTTTGAAACTTTCTTCAAAACTGACATTCACTCAAAACTATATAAGCTTGAATTTACACATTTCGAAAACATGCTATACTCAAAGCTTTTTTTTTTCTTTTTAAAATCTGACATGTATTTGAAATTGATATATATGATTTTCTAAGCCATCATCCTTTAAAATATAATTTATATACTTCTAGAAAATATTATTTTACCATCAAAAGAACCTTTGCAAACTGTCTACTTTGTCATGTATAATATTTAACTCATTTCAAAATTCTATCTTCTTTTCAAAAATATTATATAAAATTCTAAATATTATTTCTAAAATATTTTATTGCCTTGAACACTATGTCTGAATATCTTCTCCTAGTTTTTAGGAATTCACATCGATGACGTTGATCATATGCATCGACAAGAATTCTTAAAGCACTCAACAGACCATTTAACACAAAATTACTTTCTATAAGATATACATATTTCTTTTAGTACTTTAGGCTTTTCCAAATATCTGCTTGTTTATAATAAATATAATCATATTCCATATATATGTATATCGAATATAAAAAAGATTCTAATTTAAATAGATGCTTGCTTTATATAAAATCCTTTCAATTAATCTTAGATTTCTATATAAGAATAATTCAAAGATCATAATTCCATAGTACACTCATTCATCAATAGATACATCAAGCAAACATAACTTTTAAATTTATCGTAACATTTAGTTGAGTATACTAATGAATTAATATTCCACTTTATATATGTTTAAATTTTCAATATTACTTGCGGTAATTGCACTACTGAAGACACCACAAGTTTTTTATTGTTATTATTGAACAGGTTTTAACTCTCGACAGTGATTCCTACCGAATATCAATTTTGCACAATCACTTACAATTTTTAAAACAAACAAGCATCCATCAACCAATAAATTTTTATCATATCTAATTTTATTTATTATAAATTTCAAATCCAAATTTAATTAGATACAAGTTATTTATCATTCAATATTTTATAATTATTAATTACTTAGACTTTTTTATTATTCCCCAACAATTTTATTTTGTAGAAACCGCTAATTTTTTTAACCGGATTTATCCGGATTCAAATGGAATGATGAATTCTTTCAGTAATAACATCTTAATCAATTCCACAATTTAAATTAAGTTTAAACAAAACAAACATTGATGTAAATAACATACATTTCAATCAAACAAACATTTTATATCAGAGCAAATTAATTAATATGCTTAGCGAAAATAGTCCGTCTATTTCCACTGTGCAACTCTGATCATTAAAAGATCAGGACATAAAATTTTAATTCTAAGTCATCTATTATTTATAATATCCATTAAATCTCACTCTTTACAGAAGTGAGTTCAAAATTTAGAATCAAATTCATAAAAATTTTGTAAATTACTTCAAAATTTTCTACAAATACGTCCCGATGATTATTCCCAATAATCATTTATATTTACATCCTAATTAGGAAATAAATTCTAGATTCTACCCTGCACACCCAAGGGACGGGACTCGAAGTCTCGCTAGTTTTAGATCACGACTTTGTGTTAATTACATTCTATAATTTCGGAACACGACTCTAATATCAAGCTGTAACGACCCTACCACTATGCACAGTTTAGTAAAAAACATTACAAGTAATGCAGTCTGCTAATCCGGAGAATACGGCTGGTTAAGAGAGATCGAAAGTGAATATATCTTTATACTAACACTGACACGTCTTATTTACCTTTTTGAGGATCTGAACTGAAATTTAGACGTATACGGTATTAGTAGAAAGTAACAAACACACCCAATTATAAATACTCAAAATGGTATATAATATAGATAAATCAGAATCAAGTCACAGATCATAGCGGAATAATATACGGCATTTTATACATATTTAAAGGTGAGTCAACAAAATATGAGCACTAGACCCACGTAAATATATACATCATATCCAAAATCTTGTATCAGCTAAAAATCACCACTATATAATATAGATGACATTAGCTCCTAACTGTCAATATACACAAGTACGAAGTAAACTAACACTATGACAATAGACTGCTTCAATGCTGGCACAAAATCCAAAGGTCAATGGATCCTTATACCTATAAAGTCTCGACCTGACCCGAGTATTAAAATAATAAACGGGTCATACTATATCTAAATAAAAAGGTGAGATATTAATATCATAATTATATGACTTAAAATAATAAGTCATATAAAATATTGCGAATAAATAATTAAAATAAGGCATATTAATTTAATTTATTATTTTATAAATCCATAAACGACTTAACTCTAAAATAAGTCATCTTAGAATATGCCTAAAACTCAAAAATCCAAAAAGACATATCAAACAAATAAATAAAGATCTCAGAATTTGACTTAACAATAACCAAATAAGTCACAAATAAAATATGCCCAAAACAAATACTCAAATAAGGCACATCTAACAAATTATCATTTCATAAATACATATCAAGTCTCAATAGACTATCGTCTCAAATATGATGATAACCAATTCAAAATTCCTCATAGCCATAAAGGATACATAATATCCATACTAAAAATCGACGAAGAAATAATCATCAATAGTGAAATGATAATGGTAGTCAACTATCAGTATGATACAATGCAACATTGGACCCGACTAAAACAAATAAACTCGCCACATAGCGCAATAGTCTAACAAAAAGAAATAGACTATCAGGTAAAAACCCCGACTCCTATTGTTAATAAATAAGTAGTCGTGCTTATGAAAAAATTATGTGAATTTACCTAACGAATATAAATAGGTGAACATTGTCCAACTTTGATATAAACTGATAGGACTGCAATATAACATCTTTCTAAATAATAAAAAGGACAACTATGTTATACCAGTATAGAACAAACCCCAAGAAATAGGTCTGCCAACCTAAATCTAAAAAAGAATCGACTCTCAAGTCGATGAAAAATGAGTGATAATATCTTGGGGATCTGCCGGTTTGAAATCCGAACACCATAAGATAATAGAACTCTAAGTGTTAATTACTATCACCCCAATAATCATAAGAATTTAACTAACTATCCCATACCAGATAGTGAATTCAAATATTTACTAAAAGCCAGTAATTTTCACTTTAAACTCAATTTAACAAATTATGGTAACAAATGACAGAATTGTACAGAAAGTCTCATACCATTCCGACAGTTCAATTGTTTATTAAAATTCCTTGTTTCATAGAAAAGCATAAAACTCAATAAAAGTCAAATTCAAGCTTTTTCTCTTATATTTAAAAAATGAGAGTTAGAAGAGTTCTAAATAAAAATGGAATTTCTTTATTAAAATTAGAAGTCAAACTATTATTTCATAAATAATAACTTTCCTTATTTTCGACCCTATATAGGAATATATAATTGCTATAAATAAAATTTTATCAACCTTAAATCTTCATTCTCACTTCTTTTTAAAACAAACTCTTTATATACTTAATTAATAGTATATATATTTGCTTTTCATATATATATTTATAAAATTTAAGATCTCATTCTCAATATGTTTAAAACAAATCTCTCTAACTTAATTAATAGTGTATCTATGTACACACACACTCTTTAAATAAATCATCAAAAGGAACTTAAATTCTAATAGGCAAATGGCTACTAGAAATTCGAAGGTAGCATAGTCCAAAATAAGCTCAATATTCAAACAACAAACTCATTTAAAATTCAAAATCTAAAGCTAACATCATTGTATAAAATATAATTACATAATATGGAATTATTTTACGACCCATGTTGCTTATCGACAACTCCGGTCATACGACAATGTACAATGACCATATAATTTAACTACAACTAATCACACATATTTCGATGGTTTTCAAAATCAAGCAACTTCATAATCGATAACGCAATCAAATCCAATATTTATAACATACAATTTAACCTACTCAATGACCAAACTTATTAAAACCGTAGAATGCAATTTCATTCCAAGCATATCAATCAACCATTAACCAATTTTTTAATCGCATTATCACAATCATCAAGATATAAATTATGTTGATATAGAAATGTGAGTTAATCAACTCACCAAAATTTCAAGCGATCCTTGAACTTTCCAAAGGACTGCTCTGAGCCCGAGTACACTGGCATTGCCACTCATTCCATTCACTCCCTCAACCACCTTGCACGACATTAACCACGTCGTTATATTCCGCTGCATCGTCAAAGTTCAAATGTCCTCTTGCCAGTAGCCATCATCCGCGGCCTCAACACCTGCCATGCCTTGCCATCGCACATCCCAGGTGGCTTGCCATTGTCGCATCCTTCCGCCATTGAGCATCGTTGCTAGCCCTAGCCAACCCCATGGAATCGTCGCCTGAAGTCGCACTTTCGATTGTCGTTCTATCGCCGTTCGATCGTTTCCGCAATCCACTTGATGCCCCAATTCATATTTTTCCTCTTGTAATAGATTTTGATTTTGATAGAGCCTAGGGTGAAATGTGTTTCAGATTTTAGGACCTAGGTTGGGTAAGAGAAAGCAGGTTTATTGATTTAGATTTTAGTGAGGAGATCGACTAATGGCCAAAACTTTAACTTAAGGCTCAAATAATAATTAAATACAACTTGCTATACTTGGCCTAATGAATAGATTAAATTAACCTACTTATTATATCAACCAAGTAAAGTTAGATTAAATTTTCACAAACCAGTTTAGTAATTAATTTATAAATTTCAATAATTGATTAAATAATATTTCGACTAAATCGAAATACACAACTTAAACCATTTATTCAAACTAGATTGAATATCATAGTCAAATTAGAAAGAAAAGAAAAAAATCATAAACAAATTTTGTCACACTTATTAATTGAAATTAATAAGGTTAATAACAATGGGTTTATTATATAATACCTCATTAATAAGGACTGGGCATACCGTTGACCATTTAACACCTACTATAGGTGGGCCTTTGCCATTTAATACCTAACCCGAAGTGGACATCTCACTGGTACTATCTAGCTGACATTGCTTGGAAATTTCGTTAGGCTACTAAGTACTTCTTTTATAGGATAGAGGCGAACCCTATATCAGCCACTTAGTACCTCAAACCCTAAGCTAACCCTTCTCGAGACATCCGTCATCACTTTTAATTATATGTATGAGATCTCATTAGGTTACTTAGATAGCCACTTAATACCTCAACATTAAAGTAAATTTTTTTAGAGATACCCCTCACCGCTTTCTAATTTCAGATTTGGACCATTTAATACTTGCTAATTAAGAAAGTAGGTCCAATGTCTCACACCATCATGATTCCTACAATTAGTGATATCTCACATCAATAGTAAGTGCATTCACATTTCCTAAGATATTTATATGCGATTAAGAATTTCAAGTTAGTAACTTTTTAATATCTATTCCACTTTTATTAGTCTCATTAATCCATGAGTTTCTAATAATTGTAACCCTTAATTGAATACTATACATTATTTCTCATTAGTTTCCCATTAATATAGGTTACAATATTTCATTTCCTATTAATTAATAGGAATTCCTAATTTATTTTCCTCTGATATCAATTACTACCTTTTCTAGTTCTAATTGCTTGCTTCCCTAAATATAATAATAAATGGCAAAAGTTACGTATAAATAACGCATGAATAAACATTGTTCTTCTTTATTAACGCGACGTATAAACTGCCTAATAAAGCTACCTATATGTAACCTAATATATTCTAATCATAAATATGTAACTAGAATATGCTTTCCATATTTAATTTATTGGAATTAAATTTCTTACGAAGAATTTCCGCTATGATTTCCATAAATTGGTTTAACACAAAAAGGAAAGATTGGCTCCATTTGAAATTACAAGGAACTGATAATTTCTTATTCATTATTACATCAAATGTCGCCCCTTTGAATGAAAAGTGGAAAAAGTGAACAAATTTATAAAAACCAAAATGGATGTTCATTCCACAAATTAAACTATGGAAAATCTACAACATAACACAAATTCGGCAATAATCCAAAAATCATTTTTTACATCCAAGCACAAAACTAGAATAAAAATATGCAACATTGAAATTCTAAAAATTTTGGGACTGATTTCAAAATCTAGGTGTAAGCATATTTCAAATTAGATCAAAAGCAAGAATATGTAGACAATGGTTTTCTACACTAATTTAAGCCTAAAATTCAAAAATAAAATTGATTTAGGCATAAAAATCAAACATATGCCAATGAAATAGATTTGAAATCATAAACAATATACAAAGTTTCTCACTCCCCTTTTAAAAGCGATCCAAATCCCCAAATCTAAAATAGAACCTTTGATTCATCTTTGAATCACTTTTAGTCCAAGAAATATGTATAAAAGAGTATGTACATACATTAAAATTACAGATCTGAGAAGAGATTTTGGATTGGGAGAGAAAATAGATACAAATATACAAATATATATAAATTACTTCAAATACATGTATAGTAGATTCTCTTCTCTTTTCCTTTTTATTACATTTTCTTTCTTCTCTAATTTGTATGAATATAGATATAAATATCTTATTTTTATAGTTTAGAAAAAAGTGAAGAAGAAAAATGGTTGAGCTTCATTGCTCTATTCAGAAAAATAAGAGAAGAGAAGGAAGGGTTATGCCTATGTTTATGTGCGCAACAATAAACCAAAACCATTAGAACAAAATACAATAGATCCGAACCATTGGGCCCGGTAAAACCCTAGTCGCTGCATTAAGAGCGATCGACTGTCCCCCTCATGGGGGTCGACCACCCTAGGGTCGACTTGTGTACGCCATTCATTAATTAACAACGTTAATTTCTGAAACGAATTATTTCCTTTTCGAATTCGTTTTTTGTCCGTAACTTCTTCGTTTGGACTCCGATTGCAAAACCCCAAATATGAAAATTGCTCAAAATTTTGCCATGAACGCAATAGTGTAATGAGTTTCATGGTCAAATTTCATCATTTATACAAATTCCAATTTTGGAGCCTAATTAATTAAATAACTGCTAATTAAATAACTAACGCCAAATAACGGAGTGTTACACTGATTATAGAAAGGGTGTACTTAATAGACTTCTCTATGTTATCTAAAACACAATCAGTCAAGAAACTTACTATAATTTGTAATTGAAGTCCTATTGTAGTTTTTCAAGCATGAAGTCCTATTTGATAGCTTAGGTGGTTTGTAATATAGAAGTCCTGTTTGGCAGCTCATGCGGTCTGTTATACCTATTTCTCTAGGTTAAGTGAGGGTATTGGCTTAAATCTAGAAGGAGTCTGGGACTGGATGTAGAATGCGAAGTTCAAACTAGTATAAAAATCTCTATTGCACTTTATTTTATAGTTCTTTATTTTCGTTGCTCTTATATACAAGTTTTAATTTAGTAAAACTATTCGTATTACTTGATCCACACATCGACTTTCATTACATTTATATATTGTTGCTGCTGCGATTACTACACTTGTAACGACCCGTCTTACATCCCACAGAAGGACGCATCATTATTAAGAAAGAAAGGGATAGAAAAGAGAAAAGTAGAGAAGAAAGAATGAAACAATATCAGAATCTCAACGGCGGAACGAATAAATTATATTAATCACGTAAGTATTACATAGTATGCAACATCTATCAGAGTTACACATCTTATACAACACATACTAGACAATTATAAACACATATCTAGTCATTACAACATAATACAACACAGGATACCAATACAGCGGAAACACTATATCTCTACAAACACTGAAGCCTCTTGCACCATATCTCCTCCAGAATTGGTCAAAGCTAACCTGAATCCCTTGGCTACTCATTACCCAAGAGTTTAATAAAATAGAAAATAAAATCCAGGTCAGAGATGGGTCTGGTGTGAGTAAACGGGTTAAAGTTGCTTAACTTTGAAAACCTTTGAAAACAAAAGGTATCTCGTAAGACTTCCCACGCATAAACACGAAAAAATTTTTACCTTACAATAATCAAAACATTTGATAGAAAATCCAGTGATATTATAATAGGGTCTAGGGTTTTCAACTAAATATAAAATAGCCGAAATTGTTGCATTCATTAAATTCGAGCTACTAGCCACAAAGTGGATTATATAGTCAAAACCGTAAAGGGCACGTAGGAAAAATGGGTTTCCATCAATGGCAGGGCTTTCAGGGTACCGCTCGTCACAGTACATGGCCTAGATCACCATACCGAGGATCCACCCTACATCTCCTGCAACACAAGGACAGAACCATCACTTACTGGATAGTTTCGAACAAGACAACTCCGTAGTTTGTACACAATTCCAACTGCCCACACAGTCGAATAAAAAGGGACCTCTAGACAGGGGAAAATCTTGTCCTACTTGAACGCGACTCACTTAGCCTTGCTGCACCTCCCCTGTTTTAGCCATTCCCCATTGATGAGGCTTGAGGCTACGATTACCTTTATAGAACACATCTATCTTAGAATGTTCATCGTCCACCAATGACGATTTTATGAAAGCATTCAATCCATACAAGTTCGTTTCGAGTTTAAACGAAACCGAAGGCATTATCTCGTTATACTCATTTTGGAATCATCTTTCATAGTTATCGACAATAACCCTTGCACTCTGAATCTTCATCTCGAATCTGAAAGTACTACCTCCACTAAACTCATATTGGAATCACCCTTAGAGTTTTTAACGAAAATAGTTCTTACACTTCGAGTCTTCATCTTACTTGAGATTTCACACCTTAACGTTTAATTGGATCGATGTGGTTTTCGGATACCCAAACCTGGAAATCCGATCCCGGACTCACCGAAATCCAAAACGTTGTTTTAATGTCCAAGTTGTCAAAGGTTTAACAATTCAATTTATTATCTATATTCACACAGATAGATAATTCACATATTCACAGATAGATAATCCATATTATCACCATTCAAACAAACATCTCATATCACAAAGCAACACATATCAGAGATATCGCATAATCCAAGGCATTCAACATCATTCAATCATCCATAAACAGAGATTAATTAGCCACACCATCCCTAATTAATTTAATTAACCACTAATGAATTAAATTAATTACTTAATTACTTGTAAATCCTGCTTATTTTAACATTAATTAATTACAAACCAAATTAATTATCATCTTAATTAATCATCCTTGATTAATTATTCTTTAATTACATTAAGTAATTAACCCTTAATTAATTACACAAATTAATTATCCTTAACTATCCACAGTAAATAGCCTTTAATTATTTTCATTAATTAATTAACTATAATTAACTACGTTAATCCTTAATTACTTACAATAATTAATTATCATATAATCACTTATATTGATTAATTATCCCTTAATTAATCAACCCTTAATTACTTCATTAATTATATTAATTAATGATCCCTAATTACTACTTCAATTAATTATTCTTCTAATTAATCACATTTAATAATTAATCTTTAATTAACCACATTCATTAATCATCCTTGATTAATCACATTCAGTAATTAACTATTCTTAATTACTTACATTACTTAATTAACTTTTGAAATAAATTTTGTTAATTAATTCTTAAATTAATTACACTAAGAAATTAATCATTAATTACTTCCATTCTTCAATTAAGTACATCCAGTAATTAATCATTAATTACTTTACTAAGTAATTTCACTTATAAATTACATAAAGTAATTATACTCATCAAAATCATCAAGTGATTATTTTAAATTAATTAAACTAATTAATTAATGTAAACTACTCACATTACTTTAATTAATTACATTTGTAATTAATTCCTTTATTTACTTTCATTAAGTAATTATACTTGATCAATTCCATAAATGATTATCCTTAATTAATTAATCTAATTAATTATCTTAAATTAATTACATTAATTATTATTTTCATAATCCCTAGTTAATGATCTTACATTAACTATCTTTAATTACTTCCTTGAGTAATTATACTTTAATTAACCATTACAAATTTAATTAATTTTTAATGACCAATTAATTAATGTCTAATTATAAATTAATCTAAATCATTAATCAATTAACTAAATTAATTGATTACTATTTAATTACCTTATTAATTTTATTTATCTCAAATCATTAAATTTAAATTAACCTTTTAAGGTAAATCATTATCTTTATTAATTTCCTTATTATGATAAACACATATATTTCAACATTTTATCTTTTACTTAATTAAATTTAAAATCAAACTTTAAAAATAAAGTAATCATTTAACTTGCAAATTTAAGTTAAACAAATTTATGTAACCTCCCATTCAACTGTTAAGTAAAACTTTTATAAAATAATTTTATATAAATAAGATTTAAACATTTTCTTGGAAAACTAATTATTTAACTTTAAACCTTTAAACTTGTTTAAACATTTTGATTTTATAAAGTTTATTAATTTCAAAACCAGGATGCAAAATTAAATTTAAACCCATACTTAGAAACTTGATTAAAAACTCCATTAAGTTAATTACTAAAATCTGGAAATCACTATACTTCACAAAACATATTCTTCCTTGTTTTTGAAACCTGTATTCTATTTTAATTCAAATTTAAAAACTTGAACAAGGTTTACTTTCAAAAACTTAAAACTGGACAAACCAATTGACCCGAGCCCAACCCTCAAAACCTCGAGCCAAAACATTCAAATCTTCGAGCCACTCACGCAAATGACTCGAGTAAAACTCGAGTACCCATCTTCTTTAATTCAAGCATCATTAGAAACACAAAAATGCACCGTGCACATGCATGGTGGCTTCTCCTCGTTCCGACCATCAACGACAGCCTCGACCTATCACCGATGACCTCCACTACCCTTCAGACCACCCAGATCCAAAGTTCTCACCACAAAATCCAATCAATCAAATCGAACAAGCACAGAACTAAACCACCACGACCAAAATGTTTTGCCACGACGATCTACGCAACCGAAACCCAGGGCACATCTTCTGGAGCAGCATCACGTCACCACGACACGACCTCACCCCTCGCGATCAAGTCCATAGCACTATCGTCGTCGAGATTACCTCGATACCCAACTTGACACAACAGCACAAAAAATCCCTACGCCGTGGTCCACTGACCACCACGACCATCTGTAACTATGGTGATCATTTTTACATAAGTCGTCATCCCTTAAGCCTTCTTCGACATCAACCTCTAGCTCTAGATCATCACCGTTCGCCGACGATTTACCAAATACCCAAAATCATTCATTTAAGATTATCTCCACAGTTTCTTATCTAAAAATCAAATTTTTACTTCCTAAATTCCTAACTAGACAATACGAATCATAATATAAAATCTAAACTTGAAAATATAACCATTGAATTTTGGATTATTTTGATCTTTATTGTAATTTTCCCATTCTTGAAATAATTCCTTATTATAATTTCTTGAAAATATTTTTAAAAACTATATTACACTACCTCAATCATTTTCTATTTAGAGATCAAGACCCAAATCAAAAGGTATAAAGAGAGATGGAATTAAATTTGAATGTGTTTAAGCCTGGCATGGAACAGAGGAATATATATTCATACACAAAGACTTATCTGTAGGCATTTCATTTAAACAAACATGCTTTCATGTGTATACACATATGCAAACCATTTTACTACAAAATCCATCACAAACATTTAAGTTTAATCATAGATTTAAAATCTGTTTTTAAGAGAAAAGGTTCACTCACCAAATGAAGAATAGAGAACTGATTTCTTGTTCCAGCTTTAAATTTCTTTTATCTGAAATTGTTACACTTATTTAATCTGCACTATTTGTTGTTGAATTTCTCAGATTGAAGTTGTATTCGAACTGTGCTTGATTTCAGGTTTGCTTGATTATCTCAGGTTAAAGAAAATGCTGGCTTTGATTCCAGGTTTTAAGAATGTACAGGTTTTGGGTTTTGATTCTTGAAAATGATTTTACAGGCTGTTGAATTTGATTTTTTTCTGGTTTGTGGAAAGATTGATTTTCAGATTATTTTTGAGTAATTGTTTGAGTTTCGCTTAGCTTTTGATTTTAGAAAGATAGAAAAAGAAATGAAGGTGAGAAAGCGTGTCTTTATAAGTTAAAATGTGGTTTATTAAAAATAAAAAATAATATTTTTTAAATGATACTTGTTAAAAAACTCAACATTTGTCATATAGTATTGTTAATTAGTTAACACTTGTTAAAATTAAGCATAATATATTTACATTTGTCACATAAGTAATTTTATTTATTTTAAATGTTAATAATAAAGCTTTTATATTTACTTTATAAATTCTTATCTAAATGTATATATAAATTTCTTTTAAAGAGAATATTATAAAACAACTTATATAAATAAAAGCTTACACATATATTTTAAATCTAAAATATTCTTAAAATATTTATCTTTGAATTTCAAATTTACCAATTTCAAATTCGAATTAAATTTTAAAAAAATCGAATTTAAAGTCAAGTTATACACACACACACATATAACAACACATTAATTTGAAAATAACAATTCTATTTTCTCTAAAATCTATTTATATCTATATATAAAAACAATACATTATAATTATTGTTTCAAAATATTGTTGCGCAGATTACTTCAATGGCGTCCCGTCACGTATTGGCGAACTCCTGTGCTCCTTAGCTTCCTTCCGCGTCTTTTCGTTCCGTCTATCCTAGTCCCTCCTTCACCCCTCGTTCCGTCCATGCTCAGCTCACCCCATCTATTGCCCCTCCCCGTTGTTACTTCTCCCTCTTCTACTAGATCTGGTTGGGTTTTTGAGGCTCACCGAGCTGTGTCCTCGTGTTCAATTTCGTCCATGCTTTCTGAATCAGAGTTTCCACCTCTGCCTTCTGTCAAGAACACTGTCTTCGATGCTGTTGAGTGCAATTGCATGCAAACTGAGTTATTGACTTCTACGATACGTGATGATTGTCGATCTAAAGGTGGCCCTTGCCTTCGATTGTGAATGATGGCGCTGTCTTTGGTGCTAAAGATGTGGATTATGACGTGCCTGGACATGAGGTGCGTCATGATGCCGCTGTTGGTTCGTCTATAGCATGATGCACTATTGGTGTTTGACCAAATGCCCCAGAGAATGATGTTCCCAAGTTTTCTGTCTTGAGTTCTGAAGATATATTTCCTGCGTCCTCATCTCCTGCTGGTTCCTCTCTTGCGGCCTCTGCTGGTGTTCCCATTGTAGAGGTGTTTCATCCTGCTTCTCCTTCCATTGTTGGTCCCAAATCATGGTCTTCGCCTTTTAATTCTCTGCCCCGTAACGCGGGTGTATATGAACCAGTTGATTTTGAAATCGTTGAGGAAAATGGAGTGATGATCCCTCCCGCAAATGTTATGCAAGCCGGTATGGACTATTGGTTAGAATATTTGGTTGGTTTCTTTTTGGACCCTAATTAGTGCCTTCAAGATGCGTCTTTAGTTTGTTGTAGGGCTTGGAGGCTTCGCGTGATCTTCGTGTTAGGCTGGTTGACTCCATGTATTTCTTGTTGTTCTCCTCCTCTGAGGAACGCAGCCGTGTTCTTAAAGCTGAGCCTTCCTTTCTTGATGGGAAACCATTTATTATTACTCCCTGGTCTCCAACGGTTGCTAGTGCTCGTGAGCAAGTTCTATCTCTCCCTGTTTGGGTTTATTTTTCTCAAATTCCCTCTGCTCTACAGCCGCTTCTTGGTTTGAATTGGCTTGCTTGTAATGTTGGTAAATTGAAATGTTTTGATGTTAATACTATTGCGTGTGAAAAGCTGGTATACACTAAGGCTTTAATAGAGATTACCCCCTTTAAGCCTCTCCCTTCCTCTATTCCTGTTCAGCTAGTTGTTGGTCACGTGGAGGAAGTCCGTGTTCGGTACGGTTGGGTCCCGGACATTTGTTCCTCCTGTCACTCTTTTGGCCACTTAGTTTCCGCCTGCTCGCATTCTGATGTTTCCGCTGCTGCGCCTAAGATTCCTCTGCCTCGGCCTCCGCTCAGGAAATGGGTTCCCAAAGTCTCCCTGGTTGATCCTCCTCCTATAGCTCCATTATCTGTTCCTGGCCCATCATCTTCTATTGCGCTACCTGCATCCCCTTCTGCATCCATTGTTCCTAGTGACGATACTTTGGTTTCCATTACTGTTCAGGAACTTGCTTCGCCTCAGTTGCCTGTTGTTTGAGATGAGTCTGAGAGATGTTGGGTCGATCATCGTTCTGATTTTCGTTTCAACCCCGTGGACGTTTCCTTTTTTAGATTTGTGTCTGATGATCTTTTAGACCTACGTTGCCTTTATTATCGACCATCTGGTGATTCCTTGGTTCTTGACTTGGATGGTTCATATGCTGAGATAAATTCTGTCATGCTTGCTGATACTTCCTGGGATCGTTCTTTTATCTACTCTTCCGACGCTGATATTTATGATCCTTCTCTTGAACTCATATTTCGCCCCTTTATTGGTATTCTTGGGAACGTCTCTCTGGTCCTGGCTGAAGATAACGTTGCTGTTACTACCTCTTTGGAGGAGTCCTAGTATTGTTAGTTATTATAGAAGCCGTGACATGTCTGTCACACTCCTGTGCTATATTTTCTTTCTAATTTAGTAGTTAAGGTGCCTCTACCTTACTCTTGTATTTTATGTTTTTATTACGTTCGTAATAAAAAGTGGACGGCCCACTATAAAACCGGCTGGCCGTGCCAAAAAAAACAATTTTGCTAATTTTAAATAATTTATAAAGGAAATTATCTCTTTATTTATAAGTTACTTATATTAATTAAATAAATTAATGTATCATCTGTAAATTGTATTTTAAACTTATATATTTATTTTCAAATCATATTTATCAAGCAGTATTTTAAAAAGAAAATAAAACAAACCATTTAATTAATCTTATTTAAAATCTTAAACTTAAACTAAAAATATAATTTAAACAATTAAGCATTTATCTTAAATATTTTAAAACTATATAGCTATTTATTTAAATAATCTTTGAAAATTCATATATTAATTTAAATCAAAATTTCCAAATTACCAATATATATATAT
This sequence comes from Allium cepa, assembly GCA_030765085.1. NCBI lineage: Eukaryota > Viridiplantae > Streptophyta > Magnoliopsida > Asparagales > Amaryllidaceae > Allium > Allium cepa. Next base: position 379,909,452 of record CM060931.1, read on the forward strand.
ATATATATATATTAAAATTTGAAAACATGAATTTTATTTGTTAAATTCACCAAAGCTTTTCTATTTACAATACATACAAATACACACACACACACACACACACACATCATAAATAGAAAACATTTTATTAGCTTTAAAAGATAAAATTTACCAATCAAATATTTATTCGCTTTTAGAAGAATAAACTTGCCAATTTAAATTAAAACTATAAAAGAAAATCATCAAATCAATTTAATTATTAGTACAGATTATTAAATTGATATTGCCCGAAATTCTGGGCCATCACAGCACTTATACACAAGTTTTAATTTAGTAGAACTATTCATATTACTCGATCCACATAGCAACTTTCATTATATTTATACATTACTGCTGTGATTACCGCACTTCACTTCTATATCTATATATTTAGCCATAATCGATCTAGTGCATAGTGACTATTAATCGATTCTATGCGACTTTCACTTGGTATCAGAGCCTGGCATTCTATTTATCGTAACAACATCTTCGAACAATCACAAGAAAGAAAAGATCTAGTCAGAGCTCAAAGATAGTTGAGGAAAAGAAAATTTCCAAAAGAAAGCAACTAGAAATTGAATTTTGATACACGTGTAAGGTAGCTACAGTCAGATTAAAATCGGTAAACAATGATTCTATTTATAATGATCTTTCAGTATCACACGATAGCTTATTTAAAAAATTTATACTATTGCACAAGGTCAATGATGTTGCTTTATAGAAATTAAAGGATTGTGTATTTAAATATAATAAATTAAAGGAAGAAGATGATTTCTTAATAAAATAAACTAGAATTTTTCAAATTACCATTGAAAAAGCTTATTTATCAACATAATTTCCTTTTAAAAGAAAATGAGCTTTTGATTAATAATAATGCTAATCTTTTAAAGAAAAATGAATATTTTCAAAATATAATTATAGTTTTAGAAAATTCTTTAAATGAATCTAATTCTAAAATTTTTTGTCTTGATAAAGAGAATAGTGCTTTGAATGCTAGAAAATTTAGATTTAGTTAAAGAATGCAAGCTTTTAAAAGAAAATAATATTATTTTGCAAAAGAAATTTTGTGACTCTAAAGAGAATTTTGACAAATTAAATGAGAAAGTTATAAAATTCAATAAAGGAAAAGATGATTTATCTTCCTTAATGGTAATTACTAAACTTCACAATAATAAAAGTGGTTTAGGCAATAAATGCGATAAACATAAGAATAGTACTAGATTTGCATTCATGAATACACGTTTTAGGACTAGTACTAAATATTGAGATAGTTCTAAAGCCACTTCATGTCATGATATTATTTCACTTAGAAATAGAGAACATTCATTGAATACTAAATAATTGATAATTAATGTTGATATAAGGGCCCTTTCTAACCTAACCAATCCTTATAGACAATTATACATTAGTAATTATTTTGACTTTGTGATTAATAATGAAAATTATGTTTTTATGGGATCACCACATCCAACTTGACATGGTTTCCTAAGTCGTAAATCCTATATTTGTTTTGTATAATGAATATCATTGGGCTTACATTTGACATATCTATTAGATACTCATTAAATTGCATAAATGGTAAATTATTTGATTCACTTGTCTATGATACTTATCTATTTCATATATATATATATATATATATATATATATAAAGGGTTCACATATATATAATAAGTACATAGATTTATTTCTTAAGAGAAATATTATATTTAGTGGGAGTCATTAAAATATAATATGCATATGCTTTAGTCCTTTTGGATAATGTCAATGAGGGAGAAATTCATATGCATATTAATAAGGGAAGATATTAAACTTAAGGTGGGGCTTTAATCATATTATAAATCCATTTAATATAGAATAAATAATTTTCAAAAATTGTATGGTTGTCACCATCAAAAAGGGGGATAATGTTAGAACCTCTCTTGTTGAATTTTAATGACAACAACTTTACAATTATGCCAATGAACCTCTAAGCTTACTTGCAGATACGCAATTATCAAAAAGAGGAAAAAAATAGGTTCAACATGAAGATACATGGTACAAAAGAGGATAAAAGTACGTACAACGAAATATGATGTTCGACCTCAAAACCGGCCTGAAATTGAAGAAAACAAATAGGCTTTGTATCTTAACTTTTGTAGGTCTAGATTTTATGTGCAATCTCTAGATTGATGATTGCACACACACATAAATATATTTTGAAAAATTATCTTTGCAATATAGCTATTTTATAATACATATTTATTTAAAGAAAATAGTCAAAATATAACATTTCAAAGTAAATGCACAAAATAGTTCAACTTTAGATGTTTGTATACATTAAATAAAAAATGAACTTTTTAGTTCAAATCTAGATGTTTGGATTTTTCATAATAGACATCTATATTGCAATCTAGGCGTCTGATACAAAATATCCAGATGTCTGGACGCTTGCAGTCGGGTTTCCGATTTGAATTTCTAAAAAGACATGTCGCCACTTCTTTAACAGTTGCATCATCTGCTTTGAATACTTCTCTCCAATGGTTACTACTATTCAATTAGAACTTTTTATATTCGTAAATAGATTTTAAAATTCACTTTCATTCTTACCAAGAATCAATTCTTGCTATTTTCTTATCTACACACACTTGTGAATTACAAATATTCTTAATAATTTATTTCCTGTAATTACACGTTCAAATAACCATCTAAAGGAGATTATATGAACGGTGTATTTAATAGATTTATCTGTGTTATCTAGAACACAATCAGTCAAGAAACATACTATAACTCGTATTCGAAGTCCTGGTGGAGTTTTTCAAGCCCGAAGTCCTATTTGGTAGTATAGGTGGTTTGTAATATAGAAGTCCTATTGGGTAGCTCAGGCAATCTGTAATACTTATTACTCTGAGTTAAGTGAGAGTATTAAAACCAAAAGAAGTCTGGGACTAGACGTAAAATGAGAAGTTCGAATCAATATAGAAATCTTTGGTGCACTTTACTTATAGTTCTTTATTTCCACTGTTATTATATACAAGTTTTAATTTAGTAGAACTATTCATATTTCTCGATCTGCATAGCGACTTTCATTGTATCTATATATTACTGCTGCTGTGATTACCGAACTTCACTTCTGTATCTATATATTTGACCATCATCGATCCAATGCATAATGACTATTAATCGATGCTACGTGACGTTCATAGTCTCCTCCCCTCAACTAGTAACTTTAGTGTTATTCGGTTAAAAACAAACAGAGTACGGTATAAGAGGAAATTAATCAACGTAATCAAATAACATCGGATAAGTAACCAAAAATACGTTAACAGGTCGACCGCTAGCGATCGACCGATGAATGTGTCAGTTGTGAATTACGACGTGGCTAAACGGTATAGATCTAAAATAATATAATCCAACGGATAGTCAAATCCCTATAAATATAGGACTAACCCTTAGCTTTTCTTCTCATATTTTCTAAAGCGACGATGGAGCTCTGCCATTCTCTCTTCTTCACAAATTCTTAATTCTGAATAAAATTATAGCTTGTATACCTATAAACAAATGGACAATAGAAGGGGACAATTTAGAAGAATAAGTGGGTTGAATCAAATCGTTAAAGCCAAGGTAAAGTATAAATCCATATCCAAATTTAAATTGAACCCAAATCTCTTCTCGAATCTAGCTTTCAAATATATATATATATATATATATATGCTTTTAATATATGTATTCAAATAGGAAGAATAAGAGGAGTCAAACTGGAATAACGGAGAGTAGATCTTGAGATTTAGAAAGCTAAAAGGCGAGTGAGAAATTATATATTTTTATATAATATTGGATTTATATCATTGCAAACCTATTGGAATGCCTAAATGTAAAATTGGAGTTGTATACCTAATTACATACGTGAACTGAATTTACGAACCCAACCTATATATTCTGTGATTGATAACCTGGATTACTATTGCATGAATCTAGAGAGTATTGGGTAATAGGAGTCCTTAAATTTGATAAATTATATTGAAAATCCAAAATTTTGATTAAATGAGTTGTGCAAATAAATGTAAATTAGAAGTTATCACAATAAATTATTGGGATTTGCGTGGTATTTTAATTCGTTGGAATGTTGGGATTGCAATATAAATTTCTATATACTATCTAGTTCAGATTCATAAATTAAAGTGTATCGTTTGAAATAACAAAGAATATGTCTGAAAGAAAGAGATGTATAAAATTGGGATATTTATCATATTTTGTATTTCAATTACTACAAAAAAATATTTTCTTGTAATTCCAACTGTAACATAAGTTCCCTTTGTTGGATAAGTTATAGAGATTTACAATATTAATCTTTCACTTTAAGGGAGACGTATTTCCAATGCATTAAAATGCAAAAATCCCTAAGGATAAATTAAAGAATTGTAATGTGATAATAATAGTGGTTTAAGTGAAAAAAGTTAATATATATGCCATATCGATAAAATAGAAATCAAATAATAAACGATAAAAAGGTAGGCAAATCATAGAATGAATTATGGCAAGAAATGAGATAGATAAAGAGGTAATGAAAAATCCACTAAATAAGTAAAGACAGTAAAAAGTTGAAAAGAATAAATATAAAAGTTCAATAATAAGATAGGGAAGCAAATAAGAAAGATATTTTGGTCTTTTAAAGAAAGCAGTAAATGATATTAAGTTGATATAAGTGGAATAAGAGGTAAACTCATGAAAAAGTAAAGGAATAATATTAGTAGTTAAACATTGGAGGTGTAATAAAGAAAAAAGTGTGTGTGTATTTATGTATTTATTTACACACATACAGGTAAATACACACGCACACAACCTAAAGTATGTGTTTATGACGGGTATGAATTATTAAAGTTAGCTAAAACTTAGATTATATAAGAATGACATAATCATTAAAATTTGTTGGAATGCAAAGTCAGTAATGTTACACAATAGTAATCTGTCTACCAGAAGGTGCTACCAGTAGTTGTGTATACATTATACTAATGTGGGACATATCCAACTTTAGGACCCGTAAAATTATATACGTTCGTGTATAAGTAAAGAAATTTCCAAGTAGAGTCTATTTCAATCTTTTAGGGGGGTATTACCTTGATTGCATTAGGAAATATAAATAGGACGGTGTGCAAGGCTCGCGTTATGTTAGTGTGTTTGGTACAACATTAGAGAGCAGGTGTTGTACATGGATCGAGAACTTCATCGATCCTGAGCGGTCAGTGGAAAGATGAGGGTTACACCTAATAGTTGCACCTCCTACTAGTGTAGATCATAGTAGGTAATGCACCGCAACATTTTTTGCTAGTTTGTTTGTTAAAAGGGAAGGCTAGATAACCCATAAGAGAGGTCTTTCAAATGATTAAGGTCCAATTCGCGTATAATAATAATCACTAAGCAACGATTAGCATTGCACCTTTTAAAGACTTTATGGGAGGCCATGCAAATTGCCCAATTGTTGATGGAAAACCACCCACAAAATTTAGTTAAGCTAGGTTTAATTCGCAAGACTTCGAAAAAGGTAAAATTGATTCGGCACCAAATGAAGGCCACACAAGATCGTCAGAAATTCTATGTAGACAAGCGAAGAAAGGTGTTGGAGTTCAAAGTAGGGGATGTAGTGTTTGTTAAAGTTTCCCTCTTAGGAAGGTCATGAGATTTGGGAAATCGAAAAGGTTGACACCAAGATTTGTTGAACCTTTCAAAATTTTAGAAAGAAATGGAAGACTTGCCTATCTTGTAGAGCTACCATATAAGATGACAGGAATCCATGACGTTTTTCATGTTTCACACATGAGAAGATGCCTTTATAACAAAGCCATCGTGGTAGATCCTGATCAATTAAGAGACACTGGGATGTAGCTGATAGCTTCTTGTGTCACTGCATGCATTATGGAGCATAGAACCAGGAATCCCCGTAATAAAGAAATTAGGCTGACTCGAGTACAATGGGGAGATAACACGAAGGAAAGCACATTGGAAACTGTGAAAAAGATGAGAACTTCATATCCTAAGCTTTTCATTGGTAAACTTTGTCTCTCTAAAATTAGTTTTTGGTTTTTTATCCCAACTTTTGGAAAGGCCGTGATACCAAGAACTTGAATAGAAACCAAAGACAATCTGTACGGAAGATTAGTCATACACACGTTTACTATAGATACCGGCTAATTTGGTCCGAGCCCGGATCGAGCTACAATTGATATGGCATGACAAGAAAAGCTATGAATAACGATGCTCAAAATTTTGGGTCAATCGGTGTTCGTATACTCAAGATATGATGATCAAAATCTAGGAAGTCAGCCTCATTCGGACCCATCATGTTCATATCCATCATAGGCCAACCTCCTTCGTATCCATGCGGCTTTGTATCCCTCAAAATTTGCCACACTTGTATCCATGAAGGAAGCCTTATTTCGTATCCATCAACTTCCATTTCCTTCGTATCCATAAAGTGCAGACATCGATCAGAGTTCTTTTTACAATCCCTTAATGCCTTTCGTATCGATCCCACCATCCATACACTTTATATCGATCGGCAAAGGATCGATACGAAATGATCCAATAAGTATCGATACGAAGAGGTCCTTTGATTATCGATACAAAGGTTATTAGAAAGCATTGATATAAAACGAAACGGAAGCATTCGATACGAAGCGGCCTCGAGTTGATTGATATGAACGAAGTTAAATTAGAGCGATACAAAGAAATGTAGTCAAGGAGAGGAAATGATCATTCAGCATGAAAAGTGGATCACTCCTGGGTTATAGCTCCACAGCATCAATGTAATATCCCGGGATTTCCAGGAGTTTAAAATGCTGATAATCTCTTAATTTAAATTATTTGAATTAGGAAATTGTTATTTTCAAAGATAATTAATCAAGTAATATTTTAATTATTTTTATAAATTGGTTTTATAATAAGAATAATTATTTTATTGTATAAATTTTTTTTAAATAGATTTATTGTTTTCAAAATTTATAAGTGTGTTTAAAATGCATTTATATCTGTATATTTAAATTTGTGTATTTTAAATTGATTTTAAAATAGGATAAATTATTTGTAAATAATAATGAGATTATTTAAAAAGATAGATGTTTATATTTATTTAAATTTATTTTAGATTTGGATTTTTAATTTGACTTTGAAAATGAATACAAATTTGAATTCAAAGAAATACATACATATTAAAATAGAATGATAATATAGATTGGTTTTAAATTATATAGATAATGTTTTTAATTAAAAATAAGTTTTGTTTATTTTGTTTTTATAGAAATTTATATGTGGAGATTTGGATTTGTATTTATTTAATAAAAATGAATACATGGCTTTTGAAATAGAACTTTTTAAAATAAGTTTGAAATGTTGTATATAATTTTATTTAAATTATAATTGATTTTTATTTCTTGTTCTTTTCAAAGACTGTACATATATAAATTAAGCATACTTGTGTAAATGTATAAATGTATTTGTTTATTTGATATTTAATAAGAAAAGCATTTTTTTAAAATTTAGAGAGCACATTAGTAATTAGGAAAAACTAATTAAATACTTTTAAATCTCTTTAGAATTAAAACAAACTTAAGTGACAAATGTTTAATTTTAAAACACTATGATAACATGTGTTAACATAATAATGAAAGTTGAAGACATGTGTCAAATTTATTTTATTTTCTTTTAACTTTAATAAAACTGAAAATTAACTTATATAAACCAACCTTCTTTCCCTTCATTTTCTTTTTCTTTCAAATCTTTGTTCATGTCTAAATGAAAACTAAAAACCATCAATGAAAAGTCTTACTCATTCAAACCTATAACACTTCCCTGTAAATCATTCTTTTTTGAAAAAGCCTGTAATTCCTCAAAACAACATTCCACCCAGATCTGCATACTTGAATGTTTGCAGCTTGTTCTCAACAAAACAAAAATCAATTCCTCAATTTCAAAGCAAATGCTCAAGTCATTAAACTAGAAATCTTCAATTAAAATCTGCATTATTTTCTGGTGTATGCATATCTGAAGCAAAATGATTAAATCAGTTACAAACACTCTTCAAAACTCAAAACACTAATCCCTGTTACCAAAACCTGAAGTATATTGTGTGCAAATCTAACTACATGCCTGCAGTTTTCTTAAATCAAAATCTGCATCATGATTTCAAGAATCTGATGCAAGCCTCCAATTCATGTCTGCCTCAAGCTTCAAATGCATGCAAGTCTCAGGGCTTCAGTTTCTAAAGCTTCAAGCTTAAATGTTTCCAAGTTTTCAAATGCAAACATGAAGCATTTCTGTTTTAAGGATTCAAGTTCAATTCTTTTGCAAAACTTCATGTTCCAGTCATCTTACAACCTCTGCATTTCTAAATGAGGTGAGTAAACATTTTTTTACTGGAAATTTAAGTTGTTAATTATCTGTTGCTTGAAAATTTCTTGTGATAATGATATATTGCTTGTGATGATAGAAGCTCCAATCTGTAATGTGTTTGAATTCTTTGTTGGGTAGTTTGAATCTTCCAGTTTTCTGATTTCAGAGATTTTTTTTTTAAAAAAAAAACAAAACAAAATTTTAAATTTTAGCTTAATCTCTGTGAATCTATGGGGTTTTAAATCAAGTTAGTTAGTGTAAACATCATATAATTTTCTTAAAACAAGAATTAGTATTTTAGGTTCAAGAAAATGTTTGGAACAAGTAAACACAATTGAAAATTTCAAATGCAATGAAATCATATGTTAATTTTTATGGATTCAAGCATATATCTTAGATCATCTCATAAAGTTAGGATTTTTAGGACAAGAATCACAATTTTTAAAATTTCATTGAGTGTGAAATTGGGGGTTTCCTAGAAATTGGTTTTTGGTCAATTTCGGTTGATCACGAGGTCTTTGGTGATCGGGGTTCTTGATGGAGGTTGAGGTAGGATCAGAGAGTGTGGGAAAAATGGTAGAAATGTTGGATGATCACCGTGGAGACGGCGGTAGGAGATTTGTTTTCTTAGACCTAGTTTTGGTGGTTGTCAGGTTGGAAAGGAGAACGAAATCTATGGATGACCGAGTAGCATGTAACTGTGAGGATGGTGACGTGTTGGCCAGAGGAAGCTTTGGACGGAGTTGCCGCGACTCCAGTGATCGGAGATAGGAGATTCATGTTGTTTTCCGGTGATGTATTTGGGTTTAGTTCACCCGAAGAACTCAATTTTGATTCGAGGCCTGAGTTGTGGTGCTGTGGGTCGTAGATGGATGTAGGGCGTTTGGGTGACGTGAGGATGGGTTCGACGTTTGCCAGAGGGAAGCCGGCACTGGTGCAGGTTGCACGGTGGAGGTGGGTGATATCTGTTGTTTTGGGTTTTGCTTTGGGTTGGGTACTGGGTTGTAGCTCGGGTAGAAAGGGAGTAGGACTCGGGAAGGAGCTCGTGTATTTTGGTTGTGGCTCGGGTTTTATCTCATGTGGATTCTGGGGGTTTTGCTGTTGTGTTAAACTGTTGTTTAACAGTTTTAAAATTTATAAAGGGGCAGATTGTTTCAAAAGAAAATTGCACTCTTACACGAATTCATATATATATGGGTTGAACCCAAATTTATGTTCAACTTGATATGTAGTCTAAAAATAAAGTAAGTTTTAAACTTTAAGAAAATTCTAAGTTAAATTTAAAGTTCTCATTTTTGAAATTGAATTGTTTTATAAATAAACTTGTGTAATGTTTTAAATATCTTAAAGATAAAATCTTAATATTATTTCAAATCTTATTTTGGAATATAAAGAGAATTTTAAGTAAATTTTTATTTAAATTAATTTGTGGAAATGATTTATTAATTAACAAATAAAGTTTTAGATAATTTATTGACTTGAAACTAGATTTGTTAATTAATAATTAAAGGAAGTATTTAATGATTTCTTATAATTTAATTTAATTAAGGAATTAAGTTAAATAAAGATTTCAAGATTTATTTAAGATAGTATTTTATCTTAAATAATAATTAAGTATTTATAATTTGTAATTAAGATTGTTAATTAATAATTAAGTTTATTAATTAATGATTAAGGTTGATTAATTAGTTAATTAAGTTTAATTAATTAATTATGATGGTAATTAGTAATTAATTACATTTTATTAAAGAATTGATTAATAATTAAGGATTGTTATTAATAGTTGATGATAATTAATCTATTAATTAAAGATTAATTTGGTTAATGAGTGATTAAAAGATGGATTACTCAATGTTGTTTTATGAGATGAGTGAAATCAAGTGAATTAATTAATTTGTTAATTAATCAAATATGGCACTTGATAAATGGTTAAGTATGTTTACTTAATAAAGTTTTGATAAGGTTAATTACTTAAGATAAGTAATTGATTAATTACAGAGGTACTTGAGTTAGGTAAATTACTGATTGGGAAGTAATTTTAAATGGGTAATTACTTGTTAAAGTAATTTAAGGTTTATTACTTGGTGTAATGAATCAAAGAATTTATAAGTAATTAAAAGTAATTAAATTAATATGATTAATCAATTTAATTAATTAAGGAATAATGTAATTAATTAAAATTAATTAATTAATGAAGTAATTATTTAAGGTTCATTAATTGATATGATTAATGAAATAATTAAGGATTAATTACTTTATTAAGAGTTAATTAATCAAGGTTGATTATGATTAATTAATTGATTTACTAATGTTTATTAAGCAAGATATTGGATGAAGGTAATTAATTTAATTAATTTTAAATTAATTAAGTGATTAAGTAATTAATTTAATTCACTTTAAATAAATTAGAGATAGATATAGTTAATTTAATTCATTTTAAATTAATTATATTGTGGTATTAGTAAGTCATTACTTATGCATGAATGGATGACATTGTTTGTCTTGAATGCTTTGTGATCTCAGTAGTGAGATAAGTATGGTTGTGTGATATGAATGCTTGGTTGAATTGTGATTATCAATTCGAATGTTGATATATGGATTATCTATTATGATATGGATTATATGGATTACCTGTTATTTGATAATGTTGATTATCAATTATTGATATGTGATTATCTATCTGTGTGTATATAGATACTGTATTGAATTGTTTTAAAACCTTTAAAACAACTTGAACCAAAAAGACACGCTTTGGGATTTCGATGAGACCGGGATCGAGTTTCCATATTTGGATATCCGAAAACCACATCGATTCCAAATAACGTTAGGTCGTGAGTCAAAGTGGAGCTTTGTGAAGACTCGAGGTGTAAGGGCTATACGTCAGTATAACTCTGTGGGTGATTCCGTAATGAGTTGACGGAATAGACCTTATAGATTCGAGATTGTGATTTAGAGTGCAAGGGTTATTGTCGTTAACTCTGAGGGTGATTCCAAAATGTGTGTAACGTGATAATGCCTTCGGTTTCGTTCGAACCCGGAATGAACTTGTATGGATTGAATGCTTTCAGAACATCGTCAGCTGGACGATGAGCATTCTAAGTGATGTTGTTCTCTAAAGGTAATCGTAACCTCAAGCCTCATCAACCAGGAATGGCTAAAACAAGGGAGGTGCAACAAAGCTTCGTGGGTAGCCCTCACTGGAGAGTAAGATTTACCCCTGTCTAGAGGTCCCTTTTATATTCGGTTGTGTGGGCGATTGATAGCTAGAATCGCCGGGGTTGTCTTATTCGGAACTGTTCATTAAGGAACGGGTCCGGCTTTGTGTTGCAGGGGATTGGGAGTAATCCTCGGTACGGTGATCTAGGCCACGTACTGTGACGGGTGGTACCCCAGTAGCCCTGCCATTGTATGGAATCCAAAATCCAATAAGTGCCGTACGTATTAGTTGTGCCCAACTATGTTGGAACGTGAGATGTAAGCATTCCAGCTATTTCTGTATTTTTACTTGAAAACCCTAGACACTATTATGATATCATCGAATTTCCTATCAAATGTTTTGGTTAGCGTAAGGTAAAATCTTTTCCATGTTTATGTGTGGGATGTCTTACGTGATACATTTTCTTTTCAAAATGTTTTTAAAGTTAAGCAACTTTAACCGTTTACTCACACCAGACCCATGTCTGACCCGGAGTTTATTATGTTTTTCTTAAACTCTTGGGTACTCAAATTTTTATGAGTAGCCGAGGGATTCAGGTTAGGAATTAAGTTGGCTTGACGAATTCTGAAGGAGCAATGGAGCAGGAGGCTTCTGCGTATAGCTATAGAGTATTCCGCTGTGTGTTCTCTGAGTTATTGTATTGAGTTGTATAACTAGACAGGTGCTTATAATTGTCTAGTATGAGTTGTTTTAGCTGTGTAACTCTGATGTATATGATACTATGTAAAGTATTATGTGATTAATATAATTTATTCGTTCCGCTGTTTAGATTCTGATGTGTTGTTTCTTTCTTCTTCTCTATCTTTTCTCTTTTCTATCCCTTTCTTTCTTAAAGATGATGCGATTTTCTGGTAGTAGAAAGTCGGGTCGTCGCACTTGGTATCAGAGCGTTAGGTTGAGTGAATACCTAGGCTCTGTAGTGGTGTCTTTCTTGAGAGAGCGTACTTGTAATTTTTATATAACTATATATATATATATATATATATATATATATATTTCTACCTATATGTTGGGTTACCTGTTCGGGTTTTTCAATATAAGTTATAAAGGTAGATGAGGTAGTGGTGTGTGTAACACAACTACCATTGGTTGGAGTTTGAGTGTTTGAGGTTGGAAGTGTATTTGTCGAGACTGTAGACCTAAAACTGTCTCGAGTAATCTTTGTAGTTTGGTGTAAGAACTTCATTGATCTCTGAAGGAAACCTGTTAAGGTTCGGAGTTCATCTTTGAAGCGTAAGTTTGATGGCGCTCATGTGAGCGGATTTTTGAGAATTTGGATCTGTCGGTTGGGCAGAAGTGAGTGATGGTATTTTGTTACCTCAGGAAGTAGTAGCTGCATGATGAGATGCAGTGACTATGGATGTCTCCGAAGCCGTTTCTTTCGGAGCAAGTTAAGGAGGTGAGTCTACTTCGGTGTTGTAGCTGAGTTCAGCAGGATATATGTGTTTTGTTGAAGGTCCGAGTTTCTCCAAGAGCTTTGGATAAGAAGTCTTTGGCATCTGTGCTAGCGGTGCAACTCGGGAATGTTCTGTGTTTTAGCAGGAAGATCTTTTTAGCTTAGCATTTCTTGGAGGTGGAATTCAGAAGCAGCAGTGAGAACCTATTTCTTAGATGGATTAGTTGGTTAAGGATAAACTGTTCGGATTTGTGGAAAGGGAACAGTATCTTGGATATTAGATTGGTTGATCGTAAAAGTGACTTGCGATGGTTTGGAGATTATTTTAGATAGTCTTTGCTTGGATTTGTGGCATTTCTAGAGGATGTAGAAGTTAAGGAGTTGTTGAAGAATTTTCTGGATATATCTTCAGGAGAGTCAGAGATTTCCTGCATTGGAGATTGAGTTCTGAATCGACTAGATGCCACGAGTGATATTGGTGATTCAGCTGGGTAGAAGGTTGTTTCCTAGGTTGATCGTTTGGTGTAGCAGCTCTGTATTTCTTGGAACCTCTGTTGAACCTTGTTTTTGGGATGTGTTGCTTAGTCTGTGCCTGTGTTCTTCTACGGCATTTTCATCTTCTCCATATCAGAGTTGTGCAACAGAAGCAAGGTGGCTGTTGTTCTTGGGTAGAAGCAATTGGAAGCTGTAGTATTTTGGATTAGAGAGTTTCTACTGAATTTATTTTTCAGAATTTGAGGCAAGTTGGCAAGTGATTCTGTTCTGTCTTTTCTAGATGGGAGAAGTTGTTTTCTTCTGTTGATAGTAGAGTTTGGTTTTGATTTTTGGATTGATCTTGTGAGGATCAGTTGTGAGTTGATCCAGTTTACTTGTAGAAGCATCAGCGAAGGTTGAACTGATCAGGAAGGATCTGTTGGCAGCCCGGATCATCGGGTAAAGTTTTGAAGTTAAGTAACGGAAGAATTTGGAATTCGAAGTTGGAGACTTCGATGTCATTGAGATTTTTCTCTGGTAAAGGGAGCAATGAGATTTGAAGTAAGCTCCGTAGTTTATTGGATTCTTTCTAGTTTTGTAGAGATTAGTGCTTTGGTTTGAAGAGTTGAATTGCCAGTTTGGAAAACTGGAATTCAAAATCATTTCACGTTTCTCTGAGGAAGTACGTGTTTGGTCATCACTGGTTTTTGAGACCAGTAGTTTTGTGAGGTTTAGTTGTTGATCAGACTTGTCTGTGGTCTGGTATCTTAGGTAGATTATAGATCTAGCTGAATAGGAACTCAGTAGCTTATAAGTATAGCTAGTTTGGGTTTAGTAGAGCGAGTATCCCTGTGTCTGCACTGGGGAAACTTGAGATAATTTAGGAAGTTTATCTGGATCTGTGTCCGGATAGCTAGTGTAGTTTGATTGAATTGGTTGTTTGGATGAAATTGTTTGATTGATTGATAGTGTATGGCTGTTATGAATGTTTGAATTGGTTGAAATAAAATAAAACTTTGGATTATCTTTGTTTTAAATTTCGAGGACGAAATTCTGTTAAGGAGGGAGGATTGTAATATCCCGGGATTTCCAGAAGTTTAAAATGATGATAATCTCTTAGTTTAAATTATTTGAATTGGGAAATTGTTATTTTCAAAGATAATTAATCAAGTAATATTTTAATTATTGTTATAAATTGGTTTTATAATAAGAATAATTATTTTATTGTATAAACAAATTTTAAATAGACTTATTGTTTTCAAAATTTATAAGTGTGTTTAAAATGCATTTATATCTGTATATTTAAATTTGTGTATTTTAAATTGATTTTAAACTAGGATAAATTATTTGTAAATAATAATGAGCTTATTTAAAAAGATAGATGTTTATATTTATTTAATTTTATTTTAGATTTGGATTTTTAATTTGACTTTGAAAATGAATACAAATTTGAATTCAAAGAAATACATACATATTAAAATAGAATGATAATATAGATTGGTTTTAAATTATATAGATAATGTTTTTAATTGAAAATAAGTTTTGTTTATTTTGTTTTTGTAGAAATTTATATGTGGAGATTTGGATTTGTATTTATTTAATAAAAATGAATACATGGCTTTGGAAATAGCACTTTTTAAAATAAGTTTGAAATGTTGTACATAATTTTATTTAAATTATAATTGATTTTTATTTCATGTTCTTTTCAAAGATTGTACATATATAAATTAAGCATACTTGTGTAAATGTATAAATGTATTTGTTTATTTGATATTTAATAAGAAAAGCATTTTTTTTAAAATTTAGAGAGCACATTAGTAATTAGGAAAAAAATAATTTTTAAATACTTTTAAATCTCTTTAGAATTAAAACAAACTTAAGTGACAAGTGTTTAATTTTAAAACACTATGATAACATGTGTTGACATAATAATGAAAGTTGAAGACATGTGTCAAATTTATTTTATTTTCTTTTAACTTTAATAAAACTGAAAATTAACTTATATAAACCAACCTTCTTTCCCTTCATTTTCTTTTTCTTTCAAATCTTTGTTCATGTCTAAATGAAAACTAAAAACCATCAACGAAAACTCTTACTCATTCAAACCTATAACACTTCCCTGTAAATCATTCTTTTTTGAAAAAGCCTGTAATTCCTCAAAACAACATTCCACCCAGATCTGCATACTTGAATGTTTGCAGCTTGTTCTCAACAAAACCAAAATCAATTCCTCAATTTCAAAGCAAATGCTCAAGTCATTAAACCAGAAATCTTCAATTAAAATCTGCATTATTTTCTGGTGTATGCATATCTGAAGCAAAATGATTAAATCAGTTACAAACACTCTTCAAAACTCAAAACACTAATCCCTGTTACCAAAACCTGAAGTATATTGTGTGCAAATCTAACTGCATGCCTGCAGTTTTCTTAAATCAAAATCTGCATCATGATTTCAAGAATCTGATGCAAGCCTCCAATTCATGTCTGCGTCAAGCTTCAAATGCATGCAAGTCTCAGGGCTTCAGTTTCTAAAGCTTCAAGCTTAAATGTTTCCAAGTTTTCAAATGCAAACATGAAGAATTTCTGTTTTAAGGATTCAAGTTCAATTCTTTTGCAAAACTTCATGTTCCAGTCATCTTCAAACCTCTGCATTTCTAAATGAGGTGAGTAAACATTTTTTTACTGGAAATTTAAGTGATTAATTATCTGTTGCTTGAAAATTTCTTGTGATAATGATATATTGCTTGTGATGATAGAAGCTCCAATCTGTAATGTGTTTGAATTCCTTGTTGGGTAGTTTGAATCTTCTAGTCTTCTGATTTCAGAGATTTTTTTTTTAAAAAAAAAAACAAAATTTTAAATTTTAGCTTAATCTCTGTGAATCTATGGCGTTTTAAATCAAGTTAGTTAGTGTAAAACATCATATAATTTTCTTAAAACAAGAATTAGTATTTTAGGTTCAGGAAAATGTCTGGAACAAGTAAACACAGTTGAAAATTTCAAATGCAATGAAATCATATGTTAATTTTTATGGATTCAAGCATATATCTTAGATCATCTCAGAAAGTTAGGATTTTTAGGACAAGAATCACAATTTTTAAAATTTCATTGAGTGTGAAATTGGGGGTTTCCTGGAAATTGGTTTTTGGTCAATTTCGGTTGATCACGAGGTCTTTGGTGATCGGGGTTCTTGGTGGAGGTTGAGGTAGGATCAGAGAGTGTGGAAAAAATGGTAGAAATGTTGGATGATCACCGTGGAGACGGCGGTAGGAGATTTGTTTTCTTAGACCTAGTTTTGGTGGTTGTCAGGTTGGAAAGGAGAACGAAATCTATGGATGACCGAGTAGCATGTAACTGTGAGGACGGTGACGTGTTGGCCAGAGGAAGCTTTGGACGGAGTTGCCGCGACTCCAGTGATCGGAGATAGGAGATTCATGTTGTTTTCCGGTGATGTATTTGGGATTAGTTCACCTGAAGAACTCAATTTTGATTCGAGGCCTGAGTTGTGGTGCTGTGGGTCGTAGATGGATGTAGGGCGTTTGGGTGACGTGAGGATGGGTTCGATGTTGGCCAGAGGGAAGCCGGCACTGGTGTAGGTTGCACGGTGGAGGTGGGTGATATCTGTTGTTTTGGGTTTGTTTTAGGTTGGGTATTGGGTTGTAGCTCGGGTAGAAAGGGAGTAGGACTCGGGAAGGAGCTCGTGTATTTTGGTTGTGGCTCGGGTTTTATCTCGCGTGGATTCTGGGGGTTTTGCTGTTGTGTTAAACTGTTGTTTAACAGTTTTAAATTTTGACTTTAAACAGTTTTAAAATTTATAAAGGGGCAGATTGTTTCAAATGGAAATTGCACTCTTACACGAATTCATATATATATGGGTTGAACCCAAATTTATGTTCAACTTGATATTTAGTCTAAAAATAAAGTAAGTTTTAAACTTTAAGAAAATTCTAAGTTAAATTTAAAGTTCTCATTTTTGAAATTGAATTGTTTTATAAATAAACTTGTGTAATGTTTTAAATATCTTAAAGATAAAATCTTAATATTATTTCAAATCTTATTTTGGAATATAAAGAGAATTTTAAGTAAATGTTTATTTAAATTAATTTTTGGAAATGATTTATTAATTAACAAATAAAGTTTAAGATAATTTATTAACTTGAAACTAGATTTGTTAATTAATAATTACGGGAAGTAATTAATGATTTCTTATAATTTAATTTAATTAAGGAATTAAGTTAAATAAAGATTTCAAGATTTATTTAAGATAATATTTTATCTTAAATAATAATTAAGTATTTATAATTTGTAATTAAGATTGTTAATTAATAATTAAGTTTATTAAATAATGATTAAGGTTGATTAATTAGTTAATTAAGTTTAATTAATTAATTATGATGGTAATTAGTAATTAATTACTTTGTATTAAAGAATTGATTAATAATTAAGGTTTATTATTAATAGTTGATGATAATTAATCTATTAATTAAAGATTAATTTGATTAATGAGTGATTAAAGGATGGATTACTCAATGTTGTTTTATGAGATGAGTGAAATCAAGTGAATTAATTAATTTGTTAATTAATCAAATATGGTCACTTGATAAATGGTTAAGTATGTTTACTTAATAAAGTTTTAATAAGGTTAATTACTTAAGATAAGTAATTGATTAATTACAGAGGTAATTGAGTTAGGTAAATTACTGATTGGGAAGTAATTTTAAATGGGTAATTACTTGTTAAAGTAATTTAAGGTTTATTACTTGGTGCAATGAATCAAAGAATTTATAAGTAATTAAAAGTAACTAAATTAGTATGATTAATCAATGTAATTAATTAAGGAATAATGTAATTAGTTAAAGTTAATTAATTAATGAAGTAATTATTTAAGGTTCATTAATTGATATGATTAATGAAATAATTAAGGATTAATTACTTTATTAAGAGTTATTAATCAAGGTTGATTATGATTAATTAATTGATTTACTAATGTTTATTTAAGCAAGATATTGGATGAAGGTAATTAATTTAATTAATTTTAAATTAATTAAGTGATTAAGTAATTAATTTAATTCACTTTAAATAAATTAGAGATAGATATAGTTAATTTAATTCATTTTAAATTAATTATATTGTGGTATTAGTAAGTCATTACTTATGCATGAATGGATGACATTGTTTGTCTTGAATGCTTTGTGATCTCAGTAATGAGATAAGTATGGTTGTGTGATATGAATGCTTAGTTGAATTGTGATTATGAATTGGAATGTTGATATATGGATTATCTATTATGATATGGATTATATGGATTACTTGTTATTTGATAATGTTGATTATCAATTATTGATATGTGATTATCTATCTGTGTGTATATAGATACTGTATTGAATTGTTTTAAAACCTTTAAAACAACTTGAACCAAAAAGACACGCTTTGGGATTTCGATGAGACCGGGATCGAGTTTCCATATTTGGATATCCGAAAACCACATCGATTCCAAATAACGTTAGGTCGTGAGTCAAAGTGGAGCTTTGTGAAGACTCGAGGTGTAAGGGCTATACGTCAGTATAACTCTGTGGGTGATTCCGTAACGAGTTGACGGAATAGACCTAATAGATTCGAGATTGTGATTCAGAGTGCAAGGGTTATTGTCGTTAACTCTGAGGGTGATTCCAAAATGAGTGTAACGAGATAATGCCTTCGGTTTCGTTCGAACCCGGAACGAACTTGTATGGATTGAATGCTTTCAGAACATCGTCAGGTGGACGATGAGCATTCTAAGTGATGTTGTTCTCTAAAGGTAATCGTAACCTCAAGCCTCATCAACCGGGAATGGCTAAAACAGGGGAGCTGCAGCAAAGCTTCGTGGGTAGCCCCCACTGGAGAGTAAGATTTACCCCTGTCTAGAGGTCCCTTTTATATTCGGTTGTGTGGGCGATTGATAGCTAGAATCGTCGGGGTTGTCTTATTCAGAACTGTTCAGTAAGGAACGGGTCCGGCTTAATGTTGCAGGGGATTGGGAGTAATCCTCGGTACGGTGATCTAGGCCACGTACTGTGACGGGCGGTACCCCAGTAGCCCTGCCATTGTATGGAATCCAAAATCCAATAAGTGCCGTACGTATTAGTTGTGCCCAACTATGTTGGAACGTGAGATGTAAGCATTCCAGCTATTTCTGTATTTTTACTTGAAAACCCTAGACACTATTATAATATCATCGAATTTCCTATCAAATGTTTTGGTTAGCGTAAGTTAAAAACTTTTCCATGTTTATGTGTGGGAAGTCTTACGTGATACCTTTTCTTTTCAAAAGGTTTTTAAAGTTAAGCAACTTTAACCGTTTACTCACACCAGACCCATGTCTGACCCGGAGTTTATTCTATTTTTCTTAAACTCTTGGGTACTCAAATTTTTACGAGTAGCCAAGGGATTTAGGTTAGGAATTAAGTTGGCTTGACGAATTCTGAAGGAGCAATGGAGCAGGAGGCTTCTGCGTATAGCTATAGAGTATTCCGCTGTGTGTTCTCTGAGTTATTGTATTGAGTTGTATAACTAGACAGGTGTTTATAACTGTCTAGTATGAGTTGTTTTAGCTGTGTAACTCTGATGTATATGATATTATGTAAAGTATTATATGATTAATATAATTTATTCGTTCCGCTGTTTAGATTCTGATGTGTTGTTTCTTTCTACTTCTCTATCTTTTCTCTTTTCTATCCCTTTCTTTCTTAAAGATGATGCGATTTTCTGGTAGTAGAAAGTCGGGTCGTCGCAATCAAAGTGCAGCTGACCGATATGAACTACTATCAATATGAAGTTGATTGATACGTTTGGGATTGATACGAAGCTGACAGGCAACCTACAAATCCAACTTTTAATCGATCATAACTCAAGAACCGTAAGTCCAAATGCCTTCAAATTTTCACTCTAGCTTGCATACCACCAGAAAAATGTTCGTGATCGATCCCATCACTGTTGGACCATTTTTGGATCGATATGAAATGCATGAAGATCGATCCTAAAGGACCTCTGATCGATCATGTGGGCACACCCACTTGTGAGAAGAGTATTCCACGATCTAAGCCAGATATCTTCAGAACATACCTATAAATAACACTCCAATGCCTTCAGAAAAGCGACTTTTTATTCTGCTATGCTGATACTCTGTCGGAGACCTTTTGTAACTCGAGTGCTTGAGTGCTTACTCTTGTAATCAGATTGTAACCCTCAATAAAACAGCAAACTTTACGAAGTGGATGTAGGCTATATTGCCGAACCACTATAAACTATCTTTTTACTGCTTTCCTTTTAAATTTTGAGTGTTCATCATATTTATATCCTCTACATATTGTCTAAATGTGATCCATGATTGTGATTTGGTGCTTTCATTTGCAATTAGGTGTTTATGACCAATTTTGGTGCAAACAAATTAGTGCTTTCATTGAGAAGGACTAGCACCAGCTATACTGGATTTGGAGTTCAGATTTGGAAAGCTAAAGGAATGGATCCATAGATATGGCTAAGCAATCAAGAAGGAGACAAAGAACAGAAAGGAGTCGGCATGAAGGAAGTAAGGAGGCGTCTTCAGGAGCTAACCGGACCTCGGTATTCATCAACAGAGATGAGATGGAGATGATGATGGATGTTATACAGGAAGGGATGCTGAAAAGGCAGGAGGAGATGATGCAAAACCTACTCCGACAAGCTAGACAAGCTAAAGTGCAAAATCAAGAGAACGTAACTGTAGGAAATGTTGGGAATAGGGATCATGAAGCTGGAGCTATAGGAGTGGAGAAAGTTCGAAATCGAGATCAGGAGCATGGAGCAACTGGGATTCAGAATAGAATGGGACCATCATCAGTAGCCCCAAATCTGGGGTCATGCCCCCAGAGCATGTTGATCAAATCCAAGGTAGGATACCATGCAATACTGTGTAACATGGCATTGATAGAGAAATGGATGCTCGTATAGAAGAGTAGATTCCAATGATTCCCTCGTGAAATCGGGGGGCAGGTCGGAGGCAACGGACATGGACCACAACTTGATGACAGTGACAGATTGATAGAAATGGTCGGACGAGCCATAAAAGGAGGATTGGTTAATAGAGATCTGGAAGATGTGAACAGAAGCCCTTTTGCTCTTGCAATTTGGTAGGCTAGGAGTCCACCGGAATTCAAGCTATCAACATTGGAGACGTACAATGGAAGGACGTATCATGTAGTTCATATACGAGGTATATGAGACACATAGAGGTACTGGGGCCATCGGAGGAAGTCATGGCCTGATGTTTCCCATTATATTTGACGGATATAGCAGCGCCGTGGTTCAGACAATTAGAAAGCGGCTCCATTGGAACATGACTGAGTTGATTAAGAAGTTTATGAAGTCGTTCAGAGTTCATATCTCGATGCCCAAGAATGTGATGAATTTGAAAAAACTGAAGCAGAAGACCGGGGAGTCTTTGAGGAGTTTTCTAACATGATTCAATGTAGTGGCAGCATTGGTGGATCGGCCACATCCATCCATGGTCTTGATGGAAGCTGTATCTAGCATAGCTTATGCCACAGAACTCAAGAATTCATTAACAAAGGATCCACCGATGGATCTAGGAGAATTTCACCATGATTCAAAATGGTTCCTGGGTCAAGAGGTTGCAAAGACTGAGAGAGAGGAAGGAGATGAAGTTGATGTTTATGCCGTAAAAAGTGGAGATCCACCCGAAAAATTTCAGGCATGGATAAAAGGAAACGGAAAGCATAGGATAACTTTGATGAGCCGAAGTAGCCATGAAAGGAGCCAAGATTCACCTCTTATACAGAATTGAATGAGACTTTGGAACAGATCTACCAAGACACTAGGGGCGGTTCCCTACCAAAGACCAATCAGGAGGGATCCAACCAGTAATGAAAGAAAATCAGACAAATACTGCCTATTCCACGAGCTAAATAGCCAGAGCACAAAAGATTGCAGACATTTATGGGATGAGATTGAAGGGTATATCGGGAATGGCTTGTTGTTGTAGTGCGTGAAAAGGAGCAACGATGGTGGATCAGGAATGACCACCACCTGCGTCAAATAAGGACGGCTTCGGATCAAGGCATCAGCTTATCATCAACCGACTGAAATAAGAAAACTCCGCACTAACACGGTTAAGTCGCTTACATATGTATGGGATCATAAGCGATCCTCTGGCATGCTCTGAGACGCTTATAAACCGCAACAGTGGAGGTGTTTGCACTTTGATGTTTCTACTTTGCTTTTTTTTCTATTTTTTGCATCTGGACTTGATTTATTTGGACATTTTTGTTGTAAGATTCATTTGGATGTAATTATGATGTTCATAATTTCAAAATATGACCTCGAACCATCATAATTCGCCTCGAACCATCATAATTCGGCTCAAATCGCACCCGACCATGAACGATCACAATTCGCCTTGAACGACACCAGACCACCAACGGGTCATAAGTCGCCTTAAACGACACTCTACCTCGAACGGTTACAATTCACCTCGAACGACATTCGACCTTGAACGTTCATATATCGCCTCGAATGGCATATGATCTCAAACAATTGCTGTTCACAATCAGGCAAGATTATTAATCTTTTTATAGGTCATCAACAGGATATGAGCATCCAACTTAAAGCTATTCGAACACGCCTTCCTACCGAAAGGCATGTTTTGGAGGGCAAATTTATCCCCCCTTTTGGCAAGGCCATGACACCAAGAATTTGACTGGAAACCAAAGACAATCCGTCTCGAAGATCGGTTATACACAGGTTTATTATGGACACTGTAAAATTTGGTCTGAGCCCGGATCGAGATATAATTGATATGGAATGATAAACAAAGTGACGAAAACCAACATTCCAAATTTTAGGTCAATCGGAGTTCGTATACTTAAGATATGGATGGATCAAAATCAAGGAAGTCAACGTTATTCGGACCCATTGTATTCGTATCCATCTTAGGCCAACCTCCTTTGTATCCATGCGGCTTCGTAGCCATTAGAATCAACTTCCATTTCATATGTATCCATCAAGTGCAGACATAGGTCATAGTTCGTTTTACAATCCCTCAATGCCTTTCGTTTCGGTCCCTCCTCCTCTACACTTCATATCGATCGACAAACGATCGATATGAAATGATCCAATAAGCATCGAAACGAAAAGGTCCTTTGATTATCGATAAGGGTATTAGAAAGCATCAATAAAAAATTGAACGACAGCTTTCAATACGAAGTGGGATCGAGTTAATCGATACGAATGAAGTTAAATTGGAGCGATATGAAGAAACGAAGTCACAGAGAGGAAATGATCGTTCGGCATGAAAAGTGGATCACTCCTGGATTATAGCTCCATGTCATCGAAGTGAAGCTGATAGATACGAACTACTATCGATCCGAAGTTGATCGATACGTTTTTGATCGATACGTTTATGATCGATTCGAAGCTGACAGCCAACCTACAAATCCAACCTTTGATCGATCATAACTCAAGAACCATAAGTCCAAATGCCTTCAAATTTTCACTATAGCTTGCATAGCACCAGAAGGACTTTCTTGATTGATCCCATCATCATTGGACCATTTTTGGATCGATACCAAAAGCATAAGGACCTTGGATCGATCACGTGGGCCCATCCATGTATGAGAAGGAGTATTCTGAGATCTAAGCCAGATATCTTCAGACCACACCTATAAATAGCACTCCAATGCCTTTAAAAAAGGGACTTTTGATTCCGCTACACCAATACTCTACTGGAGACCTTTTGTAACTTGAGTGCTTGAGCGTTTACTATCGTAATCAGATTGTAACATTCAATAAAACAACAAACTTTGCAAAGTGGACGTAGGCTACAACGCCAAACCACTATAAATCCTATCCTTTTAATTCTTTCCTCTTAAGTTTTGAGTGTTCAACATATTTATATCCTCTAAATATTATTTATCTGTGATCCATGATAACGAGTTGGCACTTTCATCTACAATTGGGTGTTTCTGACAAATTTAGGCACAAACATGGTTTTATTGTGGTTGCTAGATTGGATGGTAGAGAATCTTGCCACATTTTTTATTATCACATTTGGACTCATATGTAAAACCCTATTGCATATCTAGTTTGTTTTCAGGCATGCTTATATGTCACGACCTTACATACATGCTAGGATTGAGCTCATCTATAGTATGCCTACATACATAATCACATTGTACTTTTGGTAGAGTAGATGATTTTGTAGATAAATTAGTTGTATAATATAGATTCCTAGTGTGCATTATGTTGTCCATTCGTTAGGGATTTCAAGGATGAAATCCTTTTTAAAGGGGGAGGACATAACATCCCATAAAAATTAATAAAAAATCAATTAATCATATAAGATAAGACAAAATGGAAATTTTATAAATATCTAAATTTGACCATGAAAGTTGTGCCGCTGCGTTCATGGCGATTTTTTGATCAATTTTCATACATAACGTATTAAAGTCAGAGCCCAAAAGAAAAGTTATCAATGGTTGAAGTTTTCGAATTTAAATTATTTTAAATGGAATTCAAATTTAATTAAATAGTTAATGCTAATTTTTGAAATTAAAAAATTACCAGTATTTAGACTTGTAGGTTAAGTAAAAGTTAAAGCGAAAGTTAACGTTAAATAATAATTAAGGAATTAAATAATCAATAACAAAAGTCAAAATATGTTCCCAAAATAAGGTGTCCGGTCGACTACTACCTAGTGCTAGTCGACCGCTAGCAGTCGAATACCTAAGTAGGAGCGATCTACCAGTTATCATGGTGATGATTATGGATTTTACGACCAAGAATGGTTTGAATTATATTACTTTAAACCGACCTAAATCTGATAGCTTTTGTGCTTTCTAATCACTATAAATAAGAGCCCAACCGGCTCACTTTTATTCATAATTATTTAGGAACTAAACGAAACTATGTTGGTCTCTCTCTCCTATAAAGATTCAAAAAAATTCTCAATGATTTTAGGTAAGAAATTTTAGGTATTTAATATTCAATTTCTAATTCTATTCGCCAATCCCTAAATTTCTAAATCTAATTCATAGACAATCCCCTATTGTATATGTAACGACCCAGAATTTTATCTGTTTGAATTTGAAATATTTAATAGGTTTCAAATGTTAAAAAGTTGACTTTACAAGTTAAACAGTTTAAATTTTTAATATAAGGGTTATTTGAATATTTAGAATTGTTTAAATAATTGTATCCTGGGTTTAATATTAATAAAAATGATTTCTAATGCTTATTTAAATTCTATTTATATAAGAATGAAGAGAGTAAAAATTTTATATTTGAATTAAAGGTGATTAAACTGATTTTGGAAATAATTCATTTTAAATAAAGTGTGAAAATTCTCTTCGAGGATACTAGCTCGGATTTTGATGAAACCAATGCTATTGGATCCGTAATAGTGAATTATTGTGTGTTAACGAATTTCGTGGTGATCCGATGTATCATTTGGTCGTGCGAGCTTGAAACATATAGAAATTGATTTAAGGATTTTAAATTAATATAGTTTGATTTTAAAAATTAACTTATGTATATTATGGAATTAGGTCTCGATAATAGTTCCTTTCTGTTCGTAGTAGGGGTATTCATATACTACGCTAGGCGGCATGCTTCGATTGGAGTCGAAAATTTGCAACGTGAATATTTTTGGATATATTCTATGTAAGGACTTGAAAGGCTCACTTTTGCAAAAGCCAAACCCTAATGTAACAACCCGCATATTTTACGATTATATATTTAAATGTTTTGTTTAAATATAGCGTCGTTAATCGGATTTTTGGGTCCGAAATGTTACTTTTGCAAACTGCCGAATTGGGACACTAAACTACTTCCATCGAGTTCAAAATGGTGTTTGCGATATTTTCGAGTACAAACTTCGATATGTTTGGAGTTAGTAGAATTTTGCTACTTTTTCACTTTGGGTTTAGGTTTGGGATTGGCGTTCAGCCCACTACCCAACTCATCCTGTATCCTAATTCCACCACTCCTCTTCATTCATTTCTTTTGCCTATCACATTCAAGCTAAAAGAAAAAAACAATGGTGGAGGATAAAAAGAATTAAAATCCTAAGCCCTAACTTCATTTGCATACTTAAATTCTTGCTCCATAATTCAAGAGAAGCTATTGGTAAGCATCCTCTTCTTCTTCTCCTACTCTCTCTCTTCAATTCAAGAAATTCCTATACCTAACTTAGAAAATGGTTCTCTTTTAAACTTAGATTTAAGCTCCTTGGGTTGGAATTGAAAGGTGATTGTTCTTGCCTTCCTCTATAGCTTCTTCTTCTTTGTTTTTGAATAAAAGGTGAGATTTTTATCTCACATCTATGTCTAAAACTATCTTTGATTGTTAGGTATGAATTCCTAACACTTATTCATGTACAATTGCTTTTGATTTGGGTTGGTTTTGTGAATAGTTCAATTTTTGGTGTTTGAAGCAAAATCTTTAAAAATCGTAACTTTGATGTTTGATCATACTTTTGGTGGTGTATCGAACAGCCTATTGGGTTGTGTTGTTGATTGGCGTAAGCCCCTAGTGCATTTGCTCGACCGGTCGCGAATTGGTTGAGTTTGCTCTTCATTTGTATATGCTGGAAATATTGGAAATAGGCACCAGTCGACTGACCCCTGAGTCTAGTCGACTGATCTGGAACCCGAGAGTTTTTCAGGGTCTGGTCCAGTCGACTGTTCTCAGAGAGCCAGTCGACTGACCTGCTTGTATGCAGTCTGTTTTGCCTATTTATCCTATTTTGCTTGAGATTCCCATTTCTATTGAGTCATGATTATCTGATTTGTTGTTATAATTTATTTTTGTCTATAATTATTAAGTGCGTGTAAGGATGTGTTGCATGTTACTAAGCCCAGGCAGTGCCATATTTTGATGCATATATAGCAGCTTAGTCCAATGTTTAATTTGCTTTGAACCGGTGTTTGGTTTTAAAACATAGTTTGTTTCCGTTATGTTTTTATAACGGGTTTTTACCCCGGTGTATCATTTGAAATGTGCTGTTGTGATAAGATTTTGACGTATAAAATTACTGTTGTTTTGACTTCAGTTGCCGTCAATTTAAAGTGAATTTCCAAGCGGCTTTCTTGTAATCAAGAAATCCCGCAATGCTGACGTTTATATCCGTTTTTACGGTGTTTTGTGAAGCCACTCTGCTGGACCTTCGGGTCATTTGTTGGACCTTCAGGTCAATTACCAGTACTAGACCTTCGGGTCATATGTTGGACCTTCGGGTCATTTATTGGGCGTCAAAAATTATGATGACAGTACTTGGTAGGCTTCAACCATATATTGATGTATGTGCGGCGTAGCTTAGACTCGCCATCTGCTGTGATCGATCCACTTTTATCTTGATTTTTTAGTTATCTATTTTTGATTTCTAGATTTTGTCTATTGCTCTTTTGAATTCAATTTTGAATTTGAAAGTTGATTTTGATGGAGTTTAAATTGAGATTTCTTCATTTAAACTATGTTGATTATTTATCTTGAATAATCTCATTCAAGACTATAATTATTTACTTAAGTGTTGTATATCATACACTTATTTCTGAGTTTAAATTAGATTGATCCGTTTATTACTATCTCTGATTCTGTTGCCGCTTCAGCTTTTGGGATTTCACATCATCTTTTGTCTAGACTTCGAGCTGTCACTTTTGGTGTACTGACTCTCATCTCATGTATGTTGATGTCTTTGTATATGTACATTTGGTTCAAGTGAACTATCGATTGTTCTAGCATGTATCCAGACTAATCTTCTGCTATATATTTGATATTTCTGTTCTGATGTGATTATACTTATCTGTGTTATTGTTATTATGAGTTGTTCTGAATTTTTCTTAAGCCATGATAGTTTCGTTTTAGATTTGAATTGAATTTTCTATCTTTGGGAGTAATTTACACAACTTCTATCGATGTAGTCAATACTCGTCTAAGGCATAACTTATGGATGGTCGCTTCTAACAAACCTTATTCTTCACAATAGCAGACGTTATTTCTTATAATAACCTTTGTTGTTGTGAGGATAGAGGTGGGGCGCCACACCTAATTAGCTTCAACTACCATTAAACTACTATTCCATTAGTTGGCTATGAATGATTGAGGCCAATCTAGGTTGATCTGGCCAAGGGTTTTAGCAGGAGAAATGTTCGAGAGGTCGAGGTGATGGACGGTGGAGATAGGTCGCGATTGTCATGGACGGCGGCTAGGGTGATTTGAACATGCGATAGAACGTGGGCTCGTTTTGGCAATCGATGGTAAAGTAGGAGGTCGAGTGAGTGGCACGGGGGAGCTCGACATCGGGGCTAGCCTAGGTAGAGTTGTGGTGGCGCTTGGTGCCACAAGGCTTTAGTGGCAACGAGTCGAAGTTCCCTATTTTTCTTAAGCTCCTGGAAACGATGAAGAAAGATTAGGCACATGATTAGGTTTAAAAGGTGATTAATCAAAACTAATGATGTAATTAATAATTTTATTATAAAATCAAACATTTATAAATATATAAAATTTTCATACGAGGTCAAAATCGAGCGCGAGGAGTTGCATTGCGGATATCAGCGAAATCTATGTTATGGAGTTGGATTGGATGGATTTGGAGCTAGTAGGAATTTGGGTTAAAATTGAACGCCCGTTCAATTTTAATTCAAAATAGAATGCTTCAATGATAACTGGAATTAAATTGAGTTAACTCACCTCTCTGGCCTACTTATATTTTTATATAAGTATGGATAATTTTATCGTTGACCGTTATTGATTATTTGGATGATTACTATTTTGTTAGTTGGTTTGGATATATTCCCGCCCCAGGAGTGGATGAGACCCTATTACGTTCTCGTATAAGAGCGAATGACCCTTTGTACAAGATTATACCTCAAAGCGGTTGATTTTTATTTTATGATTATATACTATATGTGATGCGGGGGATAGGTTGGATCCAACTAAATTCCTTACACTGTTGACTTTACTTTTCATATATTTTAATATATGATGTGGTGGATGCCATATTTTATGGCGTGGATGATTTTTCCCTATTTTGTGCTATAGTAGCACTAGACCATATTTTTAGTATTTTTAAATACTATAAAGCGAAGACTAAATTTTTAAAAGGATTTTTAAGTGATTTTGAAAATTTATATGTTTTAATAATTATTATTCAAAAGGGAATTTATTTTAAATTAATAAGTATGATTTTCGATATTATAAATTAATTTTTATATGAAATATTTTAAATAGAGATTTTTGAATTGTGTAATAGAGATTTTAAAATTTCAAAAATAATTCCATCTTCTATAATAAAGGAATATGGTTTTATAAAGAAGATAGAAATATTTTGGTATAATTATTTATTGACCAATTTATATAAAGTATTGTGTGTGTGTGTGTGTATACATATATTAAGATTTATTTACAAATGTGGAAATTTATAAATGTAATAATGTATAAAAGTGACATTTTAAAAATCAAGCGTTGATTTGTAAAATCTTATTCTATAAATAAAAGGATAGATTTATAAACGGTGTTTATAAGTAAAGGGAAAATTTTACCATTGGATAAATTGGAGAGATAAATCATAATTGTGGAATTATAATGTTTTAGAAAAATTATTGATTTTATTTTTGAAATTGAAAGTGAGCAAAAATTTGGAGATGTTAAACGATATTTTATTAATAGAAAGGAATTTATAAAGAAAAATTGTACATATGAAGGCAATGTTAAAAAGTGAATGTAATTGATGTTTTAAATGGAATTTTATGAATGTGAATTTATAAAAGGGATAGAGTTATAAATGGAGTTTTATAAATAAAAAAGGATTTTATAAAAGGAAGTTTTATAAAATAGAAAGAGATAGATAAATATAGTTTTTAAGTATGGAAATGATTATGTTGAAATTAAAGTATGGATTTTTATCAATGAAATATACCTACATTTTAAAAGCTAAAACAATCTTTTAAAGGAGTATTTGGAAAGTGATATTTTCAGATGGAGGTTAATGGTTTTAAAATAGATTTAAAATGTGATAAGTGGTAGGAAGACGTGGATTTCAACATTTTTGGTTGTAATAAATGTTTTCGAGAAAGTGAGGAAGGCATAGACTATAACACTGCTGTTATAGTAGATGATTTCTGGAAGGAGATGCTTTTATAATATATGGGATTGATATTAAATATAAAAAACAGATCTCTATACTAGTGTTTTGGTTGTCGTAACGATGTTTTACACAACATTCATTTTGACCAATAAAGTGTTTTTTGGAAAGAAAAAAGTTTTCCTCAAAAGTTGTAAATATACATTATGGATTTAAGTATATAGAGGCATCATCTAAATGTTAAAAATTAAATGGTTTGTGATTATACGTACACCATTGAGATAAGTATATGGAATGTTTTCTAGAAGATTAAAAGTGGTTTTCAGATTCATAAAGATATGTTGAGACAAATACTTAGAAAGTATGTTAATTAATGAAAAGATTAATTAATGAGGCAAAGTGTTGCTTGGTGCTTAACTAGTGTTACTTCCTTTGGAAATTTGATCTCTGGTTGGATGGTTTGTTTATTTGATAGTTAAATAATGGACTATCAAATGCTCATTAGTTTATAAACTAATGTTTTCGGTTCAGAGAGACCGGAATCGGATATGTATCCGAAAACCACTTCGAACCGACATAAGCGTTTCGAATTGGAATATCTTAAAGTTAATCGAAGTGGAGTTTTCAAAGTGCAAGGTCCACTTGCTACTAATCTTGAGGATGATTCCCAAATGGATGTAGTTGAAGTGGTGCCTTCGGTTTCATTCATTCGCAGAACGAACTTGTATGGATGAATGCTGGCATTGCACTGCTGCCTGGAGGGTAGTGTCAGCATTCTAAGTGAGAAGCGCTATATAAAGGTAAAACATAGCCTCAAGCCTCATCAACCAGGAAATAACAAAAGTTGGGCATAAAACAGGTCCACATGATCGCTCCTATTAAGGTATAGTCATCCCAAAATCTAGATCAATTACTATCTACTTATGTATAATTCGGGGCCATTAACAAAATGGGTTATCATATTCGGTACTATTAGTCAAGTGGTAGGCCAGTTCTGTATGGCAGGGATATAAGATGTTCTTGTTAGATTCTGGTGCATTTTATCTATACCATCAATAGGTAGTTCCTTACCTTGTCATAGTATGGAATCAGTTCTCCAATATGAGTTTTAGGGACTTAATTGTGCCTAAATATGCTGAAACATGAGATGTAAGCATTTCAGCTATTTTATATATTTACTTTGAATCCCTAGACCTTATTATAATATCACTTGATTTTCTATAGAAATGATTTGGTTATCGTAAGGTAAAAACCCTTCCATGTTTATGTGCGGCGTGATCGTATAAGATATCTTTATTTTGAGAAGAGCTTGATAACTTTAAATTCCAACTGGATGTGTTTTCTAACATTGGTTTACTAGACTGACTCGGATGTTATTTATTATAATGCTTGTGTTAGACCGACCATATTTATAGATTGCTTGGATGCATTGGAGCTCAGGAGACGAGTTGGAGGTCTTCATGATGTATTCCCGTATTTTTTTATTTTTCCACTGCATTATTGTTGAAATTATCAACATATATTCCCGTAGTTGTACTCTAATTTGATATACATATATAACAGTTTCTCTTTTGGTAATGATCATTGATATTATATTATATATTGGTCTGACGTGACTATGGGATTCTGTCTTATTTTAGTTTCTTTTTCTCTTCTTCTTTTCTTCTTTCTCCTTTATTTCCCATAACTATACGGCTTTCCGTTCAATTTGGGTTGAACATGTGCGATTTATTGTTCGCATAAATTATACCGAAAAGTGGCTCGTTGCACTTGGTACCTGTAACGATCCCGTTTTTAAGCCTAATTTAATTTAGTAATTAATATAAATTTTAGAATTAATTTGTGAACTAATTTGAATTTTTTTCAAAACAAATAAGAGATGTGTTTGTTTATGTATACATATAAGTAGAATGTAAATAGAATTTTGATTTGAAATTCAAAAATAAATATCTTAAAAATAAATTGGATCTACAAACTATATATTTTAAAAAACTAATGTATATAAATGTTTAATTATTAATGTATAATTAGATTTTAAATCATTTTATTTAAAGTTTTATAAATATAAATAAAAGGTTCTATATACTTTCTTTTAAAAAATTTACACAAATAAATATAGTTTGTATATATATAAATATAAAAAAATACAACATATATAAATATAAAATATAATATAATATAAAATTGTATAAAAATATTAATAACATGCAAATTAATAAGTGTAAGTATTGTAATATGAAATTGAACAAGTGTCATTAGTTTCTTTTCATTTTTAAATTAATAAATAAAGGGAAAACAAGATTACATATACACATCATTACCCCTTCTCTTCTCATTTTCATTTCTTCTTCTATTTTCAAATTTATTTCAACATTAAAACCTGAAAAAAAACTGGAGAAATAAAAAAACTAAAGCAAACAACTATCTCAAACCTGAAGCAAGCAAAGATTTCAACTTCAAACTTAAACAAGTAGATCAGATCAAAATCAAACTAGCAGTTCCTAATTAAAAAAAGAGAAGCTCTGTTCTCTGTTTATCAATATACAGGTGAGTAAACATTTTTTTAAAAACTAAATCTTTGTATATACTTTGATGCATGTGAATAATTTGTAAAGTAATGTTGTAGATGTGTTTGTATGAATGAAATTGTGTTGCATGTATATAAATATGTGTATATATATGTGTGTGTGCATGTCTGTATATATGCATGCATATATATACACATATACATACATACATACATACATACATACATACATACATACATACATACATACATACATACATACACACATATATATATATATATATATATGTCTCAGTGGTATTATAGTCTCAAATCCACTAAGATAAATTCAACTTCTCTTCATATAATCAATTTTAGGCTATGATCTCTAAAGATGAAATGATTGTAAGACTTTAACATCATTTTTCAAAAATGGTTTCAAGTGTTTATATTAAGTAACTATTTAAAAAATAGGAAATCATAGTAATAATCAACTCAGGTCATCAAATGTCTGGAATTCATTTTTTGATTCTACAACCTGATTCTTATTGGAAAATGATGAATTTTGATATAGATATTATAATTTTTAAGTTGGGGGTTGTTGAGAATTGACGAGTTGATCGGTTTTGGGAATTCATCGACTTTTGGCGATAGGCGAAGAAATGGATCTCGTGGTCGTTACTGAAGCTTGCTTAGGTGTCAAGGGTCTCAGCAAAAATAGTGGGTGAATTTTCTGATCACAGTGGTGGACAAACGACATCATTGTAGGGTTTTAGGGATAGGTTGGGTCGATGTCTAATTCCAGGGCCATGCGACGCCGATGACGTATTGGACTTGACCGGAGTAGGTGGATGGAAGCGTAGTTTCATGGGGAAGCTTTTCTCGGAGTGTCGAGTCTTCTAGCGACCGGAGGTGGCCATGCAAGGTGATTTTTGGATGATCAGGTTCAATCCAGTAGAGTTCGATGTTGCTCGTTTTCGAGTTTGGAGTTCGTTCGAAGCTCTGGTGGTCGGAATCGAGAGAGGAGGTCGAAGTTATCTTGCTGGCGATGACATCGTTGATCTGAACATTGCCGATCAATTGTGCATGTGTACGTGAGTATCTGTGTAAATGGGTGATATTGTAGGTTTAAGAAGAAGGTGATGGCCTAAGGTTGGATCTTGGGGAAGTTGAGTGTTTGGCTCGAGTGTGCTGTCGGGTGTGTTTGCGAGTGATTACCAAAGCAACAGTTTTCAAATTTAAAACCAAAACAAAATTTTAAAAAAGGAGAGTATCTCGTGTTGTTGCTCGGGAATTTTGTAGTGTGGCTCGGGTTTTTGCTCGGGGGTTTTTGTTTTGAGCCCGGGTATTTTAGAAAATGATTTAACAAGTTTTAAAAATTAAGAGGAAGCATTAACTAAGTTTTCAAAGTAAATAATAAACTAATTTTCTAAACAAAATCAAGTCTTAAACAATTTCTTAATTAATTCTTTTAAATAATAAATGTTTATCTAAGCTTCGCGTTAGTTAAAGTTTTAAATAAATTATTTTAAATTAATTAAGTTTAAAGTGTTTTAATATATATCCTCTATTTTAAATGAATTCTTTAGTTTATTTAAACAAATTTAAAGGGTATAATTAAGTAGTTAATTAAAGAAGGCGAAATGTTTTTTCTTTAATTAACTTAAAATTCTTAAGTTAATTCATATGTTAATAATAAATTTATTTCAAAGGTTTATTTAATAAGATTTAAATGTTGTAATTAAGTAATTAATTAAGATAAATGGTTTATCTATAATTAATTTGGGTCTTGATTAATTAAAGGATCATTAATTATTTAAAGGGTAATTAATTAATGTAATTAATTAAAGGATAATTACTTAATGTAGGTAATTAAAGGTAATTAATTAATGTAATTAATTATAGAATAATTAATTAATAAAAGTAATTAAAGAATAATTAATTAATTAATTAATTATTAAAAGATAATTACTTAAAGGATAATTACTTAATGTAAGTAATTAAAGGATAATTAATTAACTAAAGGTTAATTTATTAATAATTAAAGGTTAATTAATTAATAATTAAAGGTTAATTAATTAAATATTAATTAGTTAATAATTAAAGCATAATTGATTAGTTATTAAAAGTTAATTAATCATTAATTATAGGGTAATTAATTAATATAAGTAATTAAGGATGATTAATTTATTTCATTAATTAATTAAAATAATAACAAATGGTTTTTAATTAATTAATGTTAATTAGGCAGGGTTAGGTAATTTATTCATAAGTAATTAATTTATTTGATTTAAATTAAATTAATTACAAACTATGTGATTAATTAATCTTGCTTATGGATGATTAATTATATTGAATGCTTGGATTGATCAATTCCTCTAGTATGTTAATATTTTGTGATATGAATTTCTTTGGATTGAGCTATGATAAGTGTAAGTTATTTATCTGTGATGAATTGTTGTGTGAATATAATGTTCAGCGTTGAATTATAAAAGGTGGATCTTTTGTTTAAAAGATAAAAAATGGAAATTTGTTTAAACCATTCAAAAGGAATGGTTTTGGGAAATAAGTTATGACTTAACTAAGATCTGAATATATCCTCATGTTTTAAATAAGCGCTCATTATTCGGAAAGGATGGGAAGGACATTAAGTTGTAAAACCCATTCCGAATAATGATACGACAAAATGGAATTGCATTTGAAGACGGTGGTTGAAGACCGGGTATTTTCAAAAACGAAAGGATTGCCTGTTGATTGTCTCTACACCGAGTTGCTCTGGTATAGAGATCACCCTATGTGATGGGGAATCTAGACGAGACTTCATTAAACTTCACACCCTGGGAAATGGTCGAAACAGGAAAGGATGCGGCAAGGTTATGGGGTTCGTGACCCTAAGGGTATGTTCATTTCCTTTTGGATAAAAAGTGATATTATGGTATGGAGCCCAGATATTTTACTTATGTGGTTGTTGGAATTGGAAGCGCCTCGGTAAAGGTCGGTTGCGACCGAGGGATGGCATACTCCTGATAGTTAGTTATCTAGTTACAAAGGTAACTCGGCCTTGTGTTGGTTGAGATCCGGTTAGGTTCTCAAGATGTCCTTCCAGAGGTGTACCAATTCGAATTAAGGAAGTTCCTTAGCCTTCGCCATTTGTTGGAAATCCAAACAAAGAATATGATCCCTTTACGATTTTAGTTGCAGAACCTGCCATTTAACATGGTAGCTATAGTAGGCATACTATAATGGTACGTATGCTGGCTAAGATTAATATTATACTTGCAAAATGTTTCCACACTATGCACTAAAGATATTATCAAAAGGATATTCGCGTATCAAGCATGTTTGACTACTATAAGGAGAACTTCCGCATGTGTGCGGTTACATTTGAGTGTGTGCCGAGAGACCTTATAGTAGTTTCATTTTCCCAAAGCATGAACGAATTTCTTTGTACAAATAACCGTTTTTACGTTTCTCACACCAGTCCCTAGACTGACTCGGAGTTTATTGTTCCCTTATCTAATTACTGGGTGCCCCTAATTTTCCACACAAGCAGCCTACGGTCAGATTATCAGTAGGGGAAAGTAGATGTGGATCTGGAAGTCTTTGGTTTGGAAGCTTTGGTTTTGAGTGTTTTGGTTTAGACTTTAGAGCTTTGGAAATGAAGATGCAGTATGTTGAACTCTCTTGGTAGACCATGTTGACGTTGTTATTTTTTCCGCTGTTATGTCGTATTCTGCTGTTGTGTAGTATATATAGCACTCTGATGATGTTGGTCACATGTTGTAGAATGTTGTAATCCATGTAGTGATTGAATGAAAGTCATTCTAATTCCATTGCGTTGTTATCATCTAATGTATTATGACTACAACGAACCAGACTCCAACGTTTGAATCTCCGGCATTTGAATATGGGTGATGTATTGGATGCCGATTTTCAAAGGTTGAAGTCGGAGTCATCACAGTATCAGAGCACACGTTAGCGTTCATCTACGCTTTGGTTGGGTACTCATTATGGATAAGGTTGGTAATGCCCTAGAATGAGTTTGAATGTATGTATGTGTATATATATGTATGAGTGCGTATTTATTAGTGATATCAAAATATTTTATATTGTATTGATTGATATGTTGAGTGGCTTATGGATCTTGGTCAACATGAGTAACTAGCATTATTGATAAGGGTCTCTAAACGCTTGAACATCGAGATTGGACATGGTATTATTTTGAGAATTGGTAGTGAAACAACTTTACCTTGATTATATTTAATATATAAAGGAATAATTTTTCAGAAATTATTATAGTTATACATGGTGTGTTTGTTTGGATTTAAAAAATAATGTTAATAAAAGTTGTTTATTATAATCTAAACAAAGATAAGCAATTGTAAAATGTGCTATATAAAGCAAGTGAATCTATAAATGTAAATTAATTGAACGTAAATTAGTTGAATGTGAATAAATTGAAAGTGAATAAATTGAATGTAAATGAATTGAATGTAAATAAATTGAATGAGAATAAAATGAATGAGAATGGAATGAATATAAATAAAAATAATTTGGTAAAGTTAAGAAAAACTATTAAATAAATGCACAAATTGTACATATATTATTTTATTTGCAAAACTGTTTGATCCAGATTCGAATACATGATTTCAAAGTTATTTACACTGATCCAAGTTAGGATTTTTCACTTGATGCTTGATGATGAACACTGGATACAGATTTTTGATTGACTTTGGGATTCTTTATCATAGTATATGGCTATGCAAGGATACTGTTAGTTTCTAATCATGGAACTGTATCTGGGTCCACACTGTATGTTCATGTGAACGATACTAGTTCGGAAGGGAAATTATGTGATCGAGCGAGTGATTGGGTATGGTTTTGCGTACGGATGATATATGTACACCGTACATGTGTGTTAAATTAAATATTGAATTGGAAAAGGTAAGTTGATATGGTTATAAATTAATTGGATATTATTTGTGGGATGGTTTCTCTTATTGCATTTGTTACATTTGCATATAGTCATTTTATTAGTACATGTTATATATTGATATTACTTTCGTTATGCTTGTTCTCATTAGTTGTTGAGCGATTAGTAGGTGCAGATTGTGAGAAATGCGGATTACGGATCTTAAGGCTAGGATTAACACTAGAGGCAGGGTGAATAGTGTTAGTAAAGAATTACTAAATCTTTTTCAGTTTATGTTAATTTAGAAACCGATGTATGCATTATACAGATACAAATATGATGACAGAAACAAACACAGATGCAGAAATAAAATAAAAGCAATAAAGGAAAGAACATATCGGATTTTACACTGGTTCGGAGATACACTACATCCAGTCTCGCAACACAAGTACGGATTTCCTTTCAAAAGCAATTGTACAATTACACCCTCGGTTTTAAGGCTATGAGGTACACCCTCTAGAATTTCGATCCTCTGGGTAGAGATACTTGATTTTCGGGCCACAAGTTTACCCAATTGATTTACCAAGGCTACAATCACACCTTTTCTTTCTTGATTTATTTTCAAGGCTACAGTCACACCTTTCATCGCTTAATAGATTACAAAGAAGTCTATAACTCTTAATAGCACTGAGAATCTTGTAGAGAGAGTGGTAGAGAATCAAACTAGAAGTAATCGAGTTCGATCCAATGTTGATTTCGGCGGAGCAATGATAAGAATATGTATTAAGAAAAGTGGAAGAAGAAGAGGAGTGAAAAACAAGAAAATCTGATATTAAATTCTTTGAAATTAACCCGTATTTATAAAATAACAACAGCCATGTCCATTCTTGAAGAGTTATGGCGAATAGACACTTCTTTTGAAATTTAAATTTTGAACTCAACTGACACCATGTCGACATGGGGTATATCGGCATGTCGACATCCCAAAGCATATTTTGATGTTTTGATTTTCTTTGAAAATAACCTCTATCTTATATTAAAACTAATTTAAACTTTATAAATATACTTGAATATAATTAAAATTCATAAGTAAATATAGAGAATAATATATATAGAATTTAACTCTAGTTTTATATTTTAAATCTAAGTATATTTTATAAATATACTTGAATATAGTTAAATATATTATATTAAAAGATAGTTTAAAATCAGGAGCAATTTGACTTTGAAACTAAAGATAATTTTGAGGCTAAAATTACTTAAAATCAGGATAGAGGTTTTGAATCTTTTAAAAGGAAAGTTTTTGAAAACATTTTGAAAACTGGATATAATTTTGAAAAATTATTTTGAATAAAAAGTTAGCGGATACAAAACAATGTTCCACTAGCTTTTTCGTAGGTTCCACCCTACTTAGGGTTCCATCCCTTTAACAGGCTCGAAGTGGATTCCATTCAACGAATAA
Organism: Allium cepa; assembly: GCA_030765085.1. Classification (NCBI taxonomy): domain Eukaryota; kingdom Viridiplantae; phylum Streptophyta; class Magnoliopsida; order Asparagales; family Amaryllidaceae; genus Allium; species Allium cepa. The sequence continues at coordinate 379,948,914 of CM060931.1, forward strand.
ATTGGATTTTAAGATGCCAGTGCTTTTCTATGAGTTTTAACAAAATTCCTAACAAAAATACTTAACCTTGAAACCTTGAACTTTTGATAATCTTGATACTCATGAATCTTCTATCTTGATATCTTGAATGTCTATACTGTACAGTCTTCTTTCTTAGTATCTGCATGGTTAAATCCGGCATATACATATTTATCTGGACTTATAATGTCAGTATTTATATTTTATAATCTATTCTAAGGTTGTTGAACCATCATTTCACGGACTAACAATCTCCTCCTTTTTGATGATGACGACCTTTGTTTATAAAATTTTACTTCTATCTTAATAACTCCCCCTAAAACTAATAACTCCCCCTTAATCTATGCCTAACTATCCAATTTTATATTCTCCCCTTTTTTCATCAACAAAAAAAATTCACTCCCCCTCATGCTTCAGTACCTGCATTGATAACTATACAACGGAATATATAGATTGAGAAATATTTATACTTATGAACATGATAACTAATCAAAGTCTATATAATGTACATACATGTTTTATACAACAAATTTCAAGCCAATATCAAGAAATCAATCCACACAGAGTATCAATCTAAGCCAAATCAATTCAAGCAAATCAAACAAAGCAAACAAATAAAAATCAAACGTTAAGTGGAACTTCCACCCATCCTTCTTCTCCAAAGATTGGGTCTGCCTTAATAGCATCCCAATTATCATTGTCATTGGTGAGAGAGATAGGAGGATATGCTTTGTTATCATCCTTGTGCAGAGAGGAGATCATCCATCGTATCGCATCGAAATGCCTTTCTTGTTCCTTGATCATCTACATTTGACTCAATTCTAAGTGACGCTGGTTACGTAGAATAAACGAGAGAATATTCTTGAACGAATTAATAGTTTCTTCAAGATTTTTGGATAGATTGTGAATAGGATTAGCCATAGTTGAATTTATGAAAGAAACAAAGGATATAGATGATAAGAAATGAATTTCAGTGAAGAATTCTGGAAGAAACATGTATTTGTAGGTGTAGAAATTTGTTTGAAATGAATAGATATTTGGTAGTAATCCAAATTTCAAATTCAAAATCAATTGTCATTTCTGACCAGTACATGTCGACATGGTCATATAGGGGATGTCGACATGGATCAGTGAAAAATTATGACTAGTTTGATTTTGTGAATAATTGTGTGTGTGTGTGTATTTATATGCTATACTAACATTTATTCTAGAGATAAGATAAGATAGATAACAGAAAGGAAATTTCATTTCATTGCATACTACAATAGTACAATGATTAAGCACACAACAAACTACATGAACATTCGAAATAAAGCAAACTAAAACAGATACAACAAGATATGAAAAGATAAGACTAGTTAGAGGATGGTGAAGATGAAGATAGTCCAAGTTTCTTGCTGACTTTGGAAATGAACTTATTCATTTTGGATGAAGTTTTTTCCAACTTCTTACTAATGGATCTTTTAAGAATCCGTTGATTCTCAACAATCGTCTTTTGGCTGTTGAGAAGGGTTTTGATGGGTGGATTAGGAGGATAGTCAATGCTTTCCAAAGAGGTTTCACCTTCTTCTTCTTCAATTTCCATTTCATCCACTTCTTCTTCCTCCTCTTCCTCTTCTTCCATTTCCTCATGAGCCAAACGCTCTTCTTTTTCGGCAAGGGTCTCATAAGGTTGAAAAACAAAAGAAATTTTCATAAGTGAAATTTTGGAATGGTTGAAAACTTTTCCAGAAACATATTCTTTGCCTTTGAAATCCACTCCAAAATAGTTAAAAATCCGAGTGAGATAAATTCCATGGTATAAGGTATTCTCACCCATTTTAAGATTTTTAGGACGAAGTTCATCAAAAATAACTTGCGCCCAATTTATGTCATAATTACCGAAAATAGTAAAAAGAGCTTTGCAAACTTTCGAAGTAGGATTCTTAAAATTCCCCGATCTTGGGGTCAAAGTATGTCGCAATAGAAGATTGACAATTCTTGCCTTTGGTCGAAAATTTCGATTCAAAATTATCAATCCCATCGAAAATGTGAATGTCTCACGATCATTTTCATCGATTTTAAATTTAGAAAGATGCATTCCCGTACACTTGCAATTGAGAATGGTATTCAAAAGATCACAATTCAAAACAATTTTACTGCCCTTGACACTACTCCAAATTTCATCCTCATTTCCCTGACAAAATCCACGGTTTAAATTAGCATAGAAAATTTTGACAAGATTTGTATAGCAAACAAAATCATTTTGAGAAACATCAATAAGACTAAGAACTCCATTGTTTGCAAAAAGAGAATCAAGTTCATAAGAAGAAAAATCTTAAAAAATAGCAAATTTTTTGAGATGGACTTTGGCATAGTTATCATAATTGATGTATGTTTTTATTGCCTCCGGATCATTGAATAATTGCTCTTTGATTTTTCTGGAAATTCTTGTGGTGGAGGGGTTGCTTGGAGAAGCCATTAAAGTGAGAGTAGAGAGTTTGAAGTTAAGAAGAGAGAGTTTGAATTTGAAAATGAAAGTGAAAAGATATGATAAAAGATAGTGAATAAATAGATTCTCAAAGGACATATTCTCTAGTCAAAAAGTAGCTCTTCAGAGAATTGAATGAACTGAAAAGTTGGAGGGAAATTCAAACATTTGAAATAAAATTTTGAAATTCAAATTCTGGATCCATGTCGACATCATGGTAGGGACCATGTCGACATGTGCCTTTGAATTTTCATGAATTGATTTTTCCTAAGTTCTCTAATATATATAAATATTATTATTATTATTATTAATGCCTATATATATATCTGAAATATTATAAACTTCAAGTATATTTCAGAAAATATTATTATACTATTAAAAAATAATAAAAATAATAATAAAATAATGAAATAATAATAAAAAAATAGAAAATAAATTTTAAAATTCAAACAACACACCAATTCAAAACCAAACAATCAAGCAACTAAATCTAAGCAAGCAATTTCAACCACATGTATTGTAAACGTGTACCTTTTTCTAAGTCCATTTCTTTGAATTCGTCCGAGTCATGAATAGCTGTGAAACACAAATTCGAATTTTTTGTTTTCTGATCATCATCACTTGAGGATGATTCTGAGTCATCTGGAGCAGCAGTAAATGAACGCTTCCGTTTCTTTGCTGGATCATTGATCATAGGAGAATTTTTCCTATCTGGATACGGACAGTCTCTTTTCAAATGCCCTGGTTTATCACAGTTGTAACATTTGTCATTATTTGGCACTACATTCTGATTTCCATAATTCTTATAGTTGTTTCTCTTGAGATTATTCATCTTTATATATTTCAAGAATTTCCTAAAATTTTTGGTCATAAAGGCTATCTCTTCATCATTATTGCTGTTTGAGTCTGATCCATCGATTAATGCATTGAATGCCATTGATTCCTTTTCAGATGCTTTACTTTCTCTTCTCCCGATCATTTGAACTTTAGATGACAATAGATTTCCAATTAATTCTTCTATCTTAAAGTACTGATGTCATTTGCCTCTTCGATTGCAAGTGTCTTTTGATCCCATTCTGGAGTTAGAGAAATTAAAAAATTTCTGACTTGATCTTCTTCAGAAAATTCCTTTCCCAAAGATATTAGAGAATGCACAATATCCTGAAATCTTCTATACATATCTGAAATAGACTCATTAGGATTCATTTTAAATAATTGAAACTGATTTGTGAGTATGAAAATTTTGGTTTGTTTAACTTTGCTTGTTCCTTCGTGAGTAACTTGAATAGTTTTCCAGATTTCATATGCAGACTTACAAATCGACACTCTATTGAATTCATTTCTATCTAGTGAACAAAACAAAATATTCATTGCCTTAGAATTATTTTGTGCAATAGTCTTTTGCTCAGTAGTCCACTGTGCAAAATTAGTTGTGGGTTCAGAATATTCAGTTTGTGTGATATTCCAAGTGTCTAATCCTATAGATTGTAAATATATTTTCATCCTACATGCCCAGTATGCATAGTTACTGCCATTAAAAAGTGGTGGTCTGACAGTAGACTGACCCTCTACAAATGAACTATTGACAGGGATACTAGTGTTAGTAACAGTACCAGTGTTGGTAGCCATTTTGAAAAAATTTCAAAAATCAGATTATGAAACTTTGAAGACCTCGCTCTGATACCAATTGTGAGAAATGCGGGTTACGGATCTTAAGGCTAGGATTAACAATAGAGGGAGGGTGAATACTGTTAATAAAGAATTACTATATCTTTTTCGATTTATGTTAATTTAGACACCGATGTATGCAATATACAGATACAGATATGATCACAGAAACAAACACAGATGCAGAAATAAAATAAAAGCAGTAAAGGAAAGAACACACCGGAGTTTACACCGGTTCGGAGTTACCCTACATCTAGTCCTGCAACACAAGTACGGATTTCCTTTCAAAAGCAATTGTACAATTACACCGTCGGTTTCAAGGCTACGAGGTACACCCTCCATAATTTCGATCCTCTGGGTAGAGATACTTGATTTCCGGGCCACAAGTTTACCCAATTGATTTACCAAGGCTACAATCACACCTTTTCTTTCTTGATTGATTTTCAAGGCAACAATCACACCTTTTCTCGCTTAATAGATTACAAAGAAGTCTATAACTCTTAATAGCACTGAGAATCTTGTAGAGAGAGTGATAGAGAATAAAACTAGAAGCAATCGAGTTTGATTCAATGTTGATTTCGACAGAGTAATGATAAGAATATGTATTAAGAAAAGTGGAAGAAGAAGAGGAGTGAAAAACCAGAAAATCTGATATGAAATTCATTGAAACTAACCCCTATTTATAGAAGAACAACAGCCATGTCCATTCGTGAAGAGTTATGGCGAATAGAAACTTCTTTTGAAATTTAAATTTTGAACTTAACTGACACCATGTCAACATGTTGTATATAGGAATGTCGGCATCCCAAAGCATTTTTTGATGTTTTGTTTTTCTTTGAAAATAACCTTTATCTTATATTAAAACTAATTTAAACTTTATAAATATACTTGAATATAATTAAAATTCATAAGTAAATATAGAGAATAATATATATAGAATTTAACTCTAGTTTTATATTTTAAATCTAAGTATATTTTATAAATATACTTGAATATAGTTAAATATGTTATATTAAAAGATAGTTTAAAATCAGGCGCAATTTGACTTTGAAATTAAAGATAATTTTGAAGCTAAAATTATTTAAAATCAGGACAGAGTGTTTTGAATCTTTTAAAAGGAAAGTTTTTGAAAACATTTTGAAAATAGGATATAATTTTGAAAAATCATTTTGAATAAAAAGTTAGCAGATACAAAACAATGTTCCACTAGATTTTTCATAGGTTCCATCCTACTTAGGGTTCCATCCCTTTAACAGGCTCGAAGTGGATTCCATTCCATGAATAAATTGGATTTTAAGATGCCAGTGCTTTTCTATGAGTTTTAACAAAATTTCTAATAAAAATACTTAACCTTGAATCCTTGAACTCTTGATAATCTTGATACTCGTGAGTCTTCTATCTTGATATTTTGAATCTCTATACTGTACAGTCTTCTTTCTTAGTACATGCATGGTTTAATCGTGCATATACATATATATCTAAACATATAACGTTAGTATTTATTATTTATAATCTATTCTAAGGTTGTTGTCATCAAAACCATCATTTCACGGACTAACACAGATGGCGTATACTTAGCATTTGTGGCTCGCTTTCGCATTGTATTGGTTGTATATGCTTACTAATACTAGTAATGGTGCACATCACAGATTACATATCGTATTTTTATATTTTTTTCCATATGGGATACCTCATTCTTGAGATGAGATGTATATTATGTGATTATATATATATATATATTGTGAATTTTTCCAATCAAGCCACGTAAAGGAGATGTTAGCGAAATTTTCTATAAATTTAAGGCGTTGGAAATTTGTTTGAGAATTTGGATACATATTTTGTAACTAAAATTTGATTTTAGCATTATAACTTGGAATGTTATAAGTTGGTGTTGGTGAATGAAATTAAAGACTTGGAAAATTATGGTAACAAGTTTTAACTAATTGATTTTGAAAAGTTAATGGGACCATGGCATTTTTCTTACCTTGGTAAGTCCGAGGATGAAATTATTTTAAGGGAAGAATGCAACGATCCAGAACGTCAATCATTTGAATTTAAAATATTTAATAGGTTTTAAATATTAAAAAGTTAATCTTATAAGTTAAACAGTTTGAATTTCCAATATAAGTGTTGTTTTAATATTTAGAATTGTTTAAATAATTGAATCCTGGATTTAATATGAATAAAAATGATTTCTAATGCTGATTTAAATTCTGTTTAAATAAGAATGAAGATCGTAAAACTTTTAAATTTGTATTAAAAGTAATTAAATTGATTTTGGAAATAACTCATTTTAATTAAGATGTGAAAATGGCCTTCTGGAACACTAGCTTGGATTTTGACAAAACCAGTGCTATTGGATCCGTAATAGTGAATTATTATGTGTTAACAAATTTAGTGGCGATCGTACGTACTATTTGGTCGTGCGAGTTTGAAACCCATAGAAGTTAATTTAAGGATTTAAAATTAATACAATTTGGTTTTTAAAATTAACTTCTACACATTATGGAATTAGGTCCTGATACTAGTTCCATTGTATTCGAAATTGAGGTATTTTATGTACGACACCAAGCGGCACGCTTCGATTGGAGTTCGGAAATTTCCATCGTGAATAGTTTTTGGATATTTTCAATATAAGGACTTGAAATTCTCACTTTTGCAAAACACAAACCCTAATTAGCTTCAGCCGCCATTAAACTAGTGCTCCATCCAACAGCTATGGATGATTAAGGCCGGTCTAGGCCAAACTAGCCTAGGGTGTCAACTGGAGAAGTGTTCGGCAGGTCGAGGTGATGGAGTGGATGGTCGAGATAGGCCACGATGGCCCATAGCAACGGCTAGGACGATCTGAACGCGTGGCAGAACATGGGCTCATTCTAGCAATCGATGACGAAGTAGGAGGTCACATGAGTGGCATGGGGAGCTAAACATCGAGGTTAGCCTAGGTGGAGTTGCGGTGGCACCTTGTGCCATGAGGTGGCCGTGGCGACTATTCGAAGTCGAATTTTTTTTCTTTTACGCCCGAAAATGATGAAGAAAGATCAAGCATGTGATTTGGTTTGGATGGTGATTAACTAAAACTAATGATGTAATTAATAATTTTATTATAAACTAAAATGTTTACAAATGTATAACATTTTCATACGAGGTCGAAATCGAGCGCGACAAGTTGCATCGCGATCGTATCAGTGAAATTTACGTTATGGACTTTGATTGGGTGGACTTAGAACTAGTATGAACTTAGTTTAAAGTTGAATGTCTGTTCAGTTTTAATTTAAACTGGAATGCTTCTGTGATAATTGGAATCAAAATGAGTTAGCTCACCTTTCTAGCCCATTCATATTTTTTATATAAGTGTGGATAATTTTATTGTTGATTGTTGTTGACTGTTTGGATGATTACTATTTTATTAGTTGGTTTGGATATATTGTCATCCCTAGAGCGGATGAGACCTATTACATTCCCATGTAAGAGCGGATGTCCCCTTGTATACGATCCCGTCTCAAAGCAGTTGATTTATATTTTATGATTGTACACTGTATGTGATGTAGGGGGACATGTTAGAGGGATCCAACTAGATTTATCATACTACTGATTCTACTTTTTCATATATTTTGATATATGGTATGTTGAGTGTCATATTTGATAACATGGATGATTTTTCCCTATTTAGTGCTATGGAAGCACTAAACTATATTTTTAGTATTTTGGAATACTATAACCCAAAGATTCAATTTTTAAAATATTTTATAAGTGATTTCAAAAATTTATATGTTTTAATAGCTATTCTTGAACTTTAAAAAAAGGGAATTCATTTAAATTAAATAAAAATTATGATTTTAGATATTAAAAATTAATAGTTTTATGAACTATTTAAACAGAGATTTTTGAATTGTATAATAAAGATTTTGAAATTTTTAAAAAGAAGTTCATCTTTTATAATAAAGGAATACGGTTTTAAATTGAAGATAGAAATATTTTATTATAATTATTTATTAACTGTTTTATATAAAGTAATTTAAACATATACGGACACATATATTAAGATTTATTTATAAATATGGAAATTTATAAATGTGATAATGTATCAAAGTGACATTTTACAAATAAAGTGAGGACTTGTAAAATTGTATTTTATAAACAAAAGGATTGATTCATAAATGGTGTTTACGAATAAAGGAAAACTTTATCATTGGATAAATTAGGGAGATAAATCACAATTATGGATTTATTATAATAAGTGGAATATTGTTTTGAAAAAATAGTTGATTTTATTTTGGAAACTAGAAGTGAGGATAAATTTGGAGATGCTAAACGTTTCTTATAAATAGAAAGGAATTTATATAAGAAATTTATACATATGGAGGCAACATTAAAAACGGATTACAATTGATGTTTTAAATGGAATTTTATGAATAAGTGGGATTTCTAAAGGGATAGAGTTATAAATGGGGTTTTATAAATATAGGGATTTTATAAGGAAGTTTTACAAAATAGAAAGAGATTTATAAATTTAGTTTTGAAATATAGAAATGATTATGTTGAAATTTAAGTATGAATTTTACCAAGGAAATATATTTACATATTAAAAGTTAAAACAATCTTTTAAAGGAGTGTTTTGAAAGTGACATTTTCAATCGATGGTTAATGGTCTTAAAAGTGATTTAAAATGTGTTAAGTGGTAGGAAGAAATTGATTTCAACATTTTGTTTGTAATAAATGTTTTCGAGAAAGTGAGGAAGGTATAGACTATAATATGTTATTATGGTAGATGATTTCCAAAAGGAGATGTTTTTATAGTATATGGGAGTGATATTAAATATAACTAACTGGATCTCTATACTCGTGTTTGGGTTGTCGCAATGATATTTGCGCAACATTCGCTCTGATTCGATAAAGTGTGTTTTGGGAAAAAGAAGTTTTCCTTAAAAGTTGTAAATGAGTTTATTACGGATTAAAGTATATAAGAGCATCGTCTAAACGTTAAAAATTAAATGGTTTATGAATATACTTATACTGTTGAGATAAGTATATGGAAATGTTTGTCAATTATAGAAGATTAAAAGTCATTTTGAGAATATACCTTCGTAAAGATATTTTGGTACAAATATTTGGAAAGTGTGTTAATTAATGAAAAGATTAATTAAAGAGGCTTACTCCTGCTTGGTGCTTAACCGGAGTAACTGTAACGACCCGTATTTTGAACTTCTTAGAAGTGTTAAATATAATATAATTGTTGATTGAAAATGGTTAGAATTAAAGATTTTATGACTTATTAACGGAAAAATTTGTTAGATGCAACGATCCATAATTTTGGGTTATTTGAAATTGGAAAATTTAATATTTTTTTAAATATTTAAAATTTAATTTTATAGATTTTATAATCTGGATTTCAAATATAATGATAATTATATAAAATAATCGTTAAATTTAATCCCAGAAATTGGTAAAATAATGGAATCTTGAGATTTAAGCTACATAAAAATAATTTCAAAGCTTACTAGATTTCTATTTACAAAAATGAAGGTGAATAAAATTTTAAATTGGATTTATAAGTGATTTTCTCAATTTCAAAAATAACTTGTATAAATTGACGAGTAAAAATTGCTTTATGTGGCATAGTCTCAAAATTTAACGAAACCAGTTCAATTGGATTCGTAATAGTGTATTATTATCGAATTTCTAATTTCATAGCGTTTAGTGTTATCATTTGGCCGTACGGTATACAAATGCGTTGAAATTAATATCGAAAATTTAATATAATAATTAGGTCCAAAAAGATATCTTCTCTATATGATCGAATTAGGACTCGAAACCTCTTCCATTACATTCGTAATAGGGGTATAACATTATGAACACTGTAACAACCCGCATATTTTACGATTGTATATTTAAATATAGCATCGTTAGTCGGATTATAGTCCGAAAAGCTAATTTTTGCAAATAGTCGAATTAGAACTCGAGACCACTCCCATTGAGTTCAAAATGGCGTTTGCGACCTTTTTTAGTATAAACATTGATATGTTTGGAGCTAGCTAAAATTTCGACCTTTTCACTTAGGGCTTTAGGTTTGGTTTTCAGCCCATTAAACCCAACATAACACCCTAAATCCACTCCACTTCTCTTCATTCACTTTCATTTCCTAATACTTTCAAGCTTAAGATAAAAATGAGGGAAGAGAAAAATAATTAGAAATTCCTAAGCCATAGTTTCATTTGCAAATTCAACTTCAAGCTAGAAATCATGGAGAGGCTATTGGTAAGTATCTCCTTCATCTTCTCCATCTCATTTGCTCTTCAATTTCAGAAATTTCCTATAACCTAATATGGGAAATTATTTCTTTTGATCTTAGTTTGGAGCATCTAGAGTTGAGATTGAAGAGTGGTTGATCCTCCTTTGTTTTCAAGCTTCTTCTTCCTTGTTTTTTTGCAAAGGTCATTTTTTTAACTCACATCTATGTCTATAACTTTCATCATTGTTAGGTATGAATTCCTAACATCTATCATGTTCATTTGCTTTTGATTTGAATTGATTTGGTGAATTTTTCAATTTTGGTATTTTGAAGTCAAAATCTTTAAAGATCCTATCTTGGATGTTTGAACATGTTATTTGTAGCATATCAAAGAGCCTATAGTGTTGGGTTGTCGATTGGCATAAATCCCTAGCATCCATCGCTCGTTCGATCGGATTTCGGTTTGGATTTGCCATTTTTTGTCTAGCCTGTTTTTTTGTCTAGGAGAAAATTTCAGACGTCTGAAATTAATTTTAGACGTCTGAAACCAAATCCAGACGTCTGGTTGAAAAATCCAGAAGTCTGAAAAGGGGTTTGGAAAAGCAGAGACTAAATCCAAATGTATGAAACAAAATCCGGACGTCTGAAATCACATTCAGACATCTGGTTGAAAATTTCAAATGTCTGAAATGGCCCAGGAATTAAAAATAGAAGGGAGGAAAACATATATACTTCCAGAACCTAGGGCCAGACATCTGGGAACACCTACCAGATGTCCGGAACAGTTTAATTTGCCTATTTTGGCTATTTTGAGTAAATTTCCAAGGTTTATTGATTTTTGTTGATCCGGTTAGTTGTTATCACTTATTATCGCCTTTGATGACTTCTTTCTTTGGATTTTTGGGAATATCTATTTTGATGGATTCGGTATCGATTTCTTCGGATTTGATTCATGTCTTCGCATGTAAATTTTGATGATTGATTGTTTCTATAATCATTTTGTAATTTGTCACTTTAAAATACAAAGGTTTCTATACTAGTAGTAAATATCAAAAATCTTTCATCAAAACGATTTCAAGACTAATTTAATACAAAGCTCATTTATTTAAAACCATTTTCCAATCTATTAGTATATACAAACCTTTACCTCACTCGTATGAGAAATCTAATTAAACGGCTTAGTAAGACAAGTGGTATGAAACACTTGTGTTTACTTCGTCGTTTAATTCTTGGACTTGTTCGATTGAAACTCTTGTGACAACTTTCGAATGGAGATCTACAATTTGTTCGTAAATATTTAAGTTAAGCTAGTGGTTATGGGACATGAAGATAAACTCATATATTTACAAGCTTAGTGTAATTGACACTTCTTGATGATCGATGATGATCATTTTATGGTTTAGACTAGTAATGCGCGATATCTCTTTGTTTTGGTTCATCGGACGTTTCGCTGTACGACATCGTTGTTCCGATTTATTCTGTTTCTGGTTTATCGGACGTTTCGCTGTACGACGTCGTTGTTTCGAATTACTATGTTTCTAGTTCATCGGACATTTCGCTGTACGACATCGTTGTTCTGATTTATTGTGTTTCTGGTTCATCAGAAGTTTCACTGTACGACATCGTTGTTCCGATTTATTGTGTTTCTGTTTCATCGAACGTTTCGCTGTACGACGTCGTTGTTCCGATTTATTGTGTTTCTGGTTCATCGAATGTTTCGCTGCACGACGTCGTTGTTTCGATTTATTGTGTTTCTGGTTCATCGGACGTTTCGCTATACGACGTCGTTGTTTCGATTTATTTTGTTTCTGGTTCATCGGACGTTTCGCTGTACAACGTCATTGTTTCAATTTATTGTGTTTCTGGTTTATCGGACGTTTCACTGTACGACGTCGTTGTTTCGAATTATTTGATTTCTCGATTTCTAATTGTTGATTTCTGGAATTTGTGTTTCACCAACTTTTACAATAGTCATTGGTATGTATGTCATTATTTGTGGCTTGAAGACTTAAATAAGAATATGACATTCTTTTTTATGCTATGAGATTCTTAAGATATTGTATGACTTTTGTTGATCTTCTAATGTATACTTGTCTCAGTATGACATTTTTGGTTATCATACGTTATTATTATATCTCTTATCCTATCTCATTTTATCTGATAATTATAGCAAGACTGATCCGTTTATTGTTTTCTTCTGGGTCAGACAGAGATTCTATAGGTGCATCTGCTTGACTCCTTATCGGACCATCATTTGACTTTTGGCTAACTACTTTAGATTAGTAGTTTTTGTTGTATACATTTGAGATATGGACTCCTTGATGTATACTTATCCATTTGTCTTACACCTGTATCTATTCTTTTGCGATATTGTGGATCTTATTCGACCACTACTCTGATGTACACTTCTATGTGTTATATTCATATCTATTTCTGCCTTTGTGATATGAATATCTGTGACTGATTTTTGTTATGCTTATTTCTAGATTTGTTTCCGGAGACCACATAGCCACTGTGTAGTAGCATTGAGTTTGTATTGGTATGTCAGATTTCCTCTTGAAATTAAATGCGTGACATACTTTCTGACATGTCGGTGCTCGCAAAAAGCAATTACATGGATGGTCGCCCCTCAACAGCCTTATTCTTCATGCTAGTGACGACATTACTTCGTAATGTCCTTGGCTAGCGTGAGTATAGAGGTGGGGCGTCATAAACACCTAGTAGCATGCCTTGGTAGGAGTTCTTTCTTGCTCAATTGCTCCAAGAACGGGAGGGGAAATAAATACCTAGATATTTTGGAATATATATATATTATTTTCAAAAACTTCACATCGCTGAAAATTTGAAGTCAAACTCTATCTCGCCTTCTGCAACCTAGGACCGTGACTATTACTTGTTCAAACTCGCATCTTTCTCCTTTTAAACACAATACAGCTGAGCATTCAACGAAAAAAACAAAAAGGAAACTTCAAAAAAAAAATTCTCTTCAATTCTACTCATCCTAAAATCACAAAACTTGTTTTAAAAATAGTGATTCCTTTAGGCCTTCAAGATGATGTGCTTGGTGTGTAATTCGACGTCATTTCTGTGGTTCATAGGTAGGCGCGTCCACTAGGTTTGGAATTGGGGGGAGATGGGTCATCGATTGGGATTTTGGATGCCGGAATTGGACTTGGAAGGTTGAGGCACATCCCGGCATAGAAAATGGCGAGTTTCGATCAACGTTTAGTGGCCTCGATATTTTTGCATTCGCTATCTATGTGGCGAAGTCGCATTTTAATTGGAGTGGTAGGTTTGTCGACAAGGGCTTGGGAGAGACGATATTTTCATTAAAAAATCGTTGGCGAAGTCGTTTCCTGAATCGTGTATTAGATCACCACTGTGCAGCTATGTATCATGTACAGGCGAAGTGGAAATAGAATACGAGGAAGAAGAGATTGGGATTGGGTTTCATTTGGCCAGGACCTATCTATATTGGATAATTAGACTTGGCCTGTAATTAAGTTTATTATTAAATCTATATTAACCATTATTCTTAAAAATGTTGTATTTCCTTCATACGTTGTCAGAATTAAACGAAATGAATTGCATGATGTTCGGATTTACGAGATCTAGGGTATACTAAATTGGTCGAGATCTGGGCTATTGGAATTTTGTGCTAAAATCAAACGCCTGTTTGATGTTAGAAAAATTAGAGCACGGAAGCGTAAACAGAAAATAAAAGCGAGTAAATCTCACTCATTTGGATTACCGAAATTAATTTTAAATGATTGAAATAAATTTTGGATGATTGGTTGGATTTATAAATTAATATCGGTGGGATACTATATTATTTATATTGGTATATGGATTTGTAGTTGGATATATTTCTCACCGTTGGAGCGGACGTGACCCTATGCGCCTCGCATAATAGCGGATGACCCTATATTACCGCTACATCCCAACTCGAAGAGGGATTGGTATTTTATTTTATCTAATATCTGTAACTACAGGGTAATAGGTTTGGAGGGATCCAACTGGATTCCACAAAAATGTTGAATTTAATTTCATATATAGTTATATTTTATATGTTTGAATAATCTGTGATAGATTATAGTGTGATTTGAATTTATAGGATGTTATGGTAGCACTGGCCTAGATTTTGGTATTTTAAAATACCGTAAATATATATTTTGAATGTGAAAAGAAATTTAAAAGCGGTTTTGGAAGCGAAATATTTATAAAGAATTTCGGATTAGTTAAAAGAAACTGATTGCATAAAATAAATTGTTTGACTTTAAAATTTTTCTTAACTATTGTGTGATATTGTAAATTGAGATTTTGAAATAATGTATATGAAGGATTTTAAATAATAATTCTTAAGTGATACTTTTTTAAATAATTTTAAAAAAAAAATCAAGATTTTAAATAAATTGGAGAATAAAAGGGAATCTAAAAATAAATATAAAGTTGTTATACTGGATCTTAAATAAGATTTCTAAATTACGAATGGAAGTTGAATCGAGATTTGGTTGGTTTGGATTATAATTTTGGGTTATTTAAGGAATTGATATATAAATGGAAATTAATTTAGAAATCGATTTAAAATGGATTTAGGTGATATGAAAGCAATGTAAAATGGAAAGAGACTATGGAATTTATAAGCAATGTTTATAAATAAAGTGAAATGATTACCATTTGATAAATTGAAGATACAAATTCACTGTAAGAGTTTATAAGAGATGGGTATATCGGTTTGAAAAGAAATGATAGATTTTAATTTTTGGAAATATGAAAAAGGGATTGATGTAATTGGGGACATAAATCGATTGGTGATAAACTGAGAGAGATTTCTTGTACTCTGATAATTTGTATGTATATTAACAGTTATAGTTTTCTTATATAAAAATCCGTTATTGTATATTATATTTTGTTCCTCTACGATTGTGAGATTCTGTGTTGTTATTTCTATTTTCTTATACCTCTTCCTTTTCTTTTCCCCTAACTATCTAGTTTTTCGGCATTCAATTGCTCGGCATGTAATACAGTGGGCGTATTAGTATCTATTTTCAAGGGTCGAAAAACCTAGGTCGCTACAGTTGGTATCAGAGCTGAAGGTTAAGCGTGAACTTTGGCTTTGATGGTGTATCCCATTAGAGATAGGGTCAGTAGCACCCTAGAATGAGTTTGTGCGCATCAATAGATATGAGCGCGTATTTGTAAGTGGTATAAAAATCGTTTATATTGCGTTGGTTGATTTGTTGAGTGGCTTATGGATTCTGTTAAATACGAGTAATTAACGTTGTTTATGGAGACCAAAAACTTAAACAAAGCAACTCGACATAATATTGTTTTGGAATTGGGTAAATAAAATAATTTTACCCTTATTATATTTTTATATATAATGGGATAATTTTTCAGAAATTATTATATGGTGTGCTTGGTTGTTAGGAATTATAATATTAATTATTATCATTAATTGGTTTTTGTGTCTTAATAAAAGATGTTTATTATAAAATTAAAAATGATAAAACATTTCTGAAATGTTTTAAGTGGGATTATGCAAGTATAAGTGCGACTTATAAATTAAAATGGATTTAAATTAGTAAATTTTGAATCTAAGTCCCAGAAATTTTGAATGTGTTTCAGTTGTGTGGAAAATAATAATGATAGTATTATTTGGAAGTGTCTTTGAAATAAAAATATTTAAAATGGTTTTCAGAAGAGGCAAAAGCACTAAACTCACTTCGGTCATTGTAAAATAATTTTGGTGATGATTGCAGCACCATCGGCGTTCATTTTCGAGTTTCCAATGGAGGAATTGCTACCAATTAGAGTTTTGTTTGGTAAAACTGGCTTTGGTTTGGAATGTAAAAGAATGATTTGATATACCAAGGGTTTTGTATATATATCTATATATGATTTCAAAAATGATTTGAAATACTTAGAACAAATTGTTTAAACACTGGGATTTTGATTTGAAATGTTCTATTTGAAAATATGAGAAAATAAGTTGATAACTTATAAAATTTGTAAATTACAAGTTAAAGCAATATTTTAATGTGTTGAATATGGATGCAAGAAAAGTAAGAATTTGAAATTTAACTTGAATTAAGTTAAATAAAGTGAATTTTGAAAATTTAGCCTAAGTAGGCCAAATGAAATAATTACTGGAAATGGAACTATTGAGACTTGGGATAAATGAATAAATGAACTAATTAAATCGATCATTTATTTGGATATGGTTTAGAATGTTGATTGATAAAAATCAATGTGAAATTGGAAAATTGAATTTTATTAAAATGGGTAAGGAATTGAGTTGTGAAGTGGTAATAACTGTAAGAAGTTTGTGTAAAATGTTTATAATTGACTTAAGAAAATTTGATGGTGAAATTCTTAAGTGGAATTGGTATTTAAGGGATATACCAAATAAATAAGTGAATATGAAGTATATATGTGAATGATAACCGTGAATAATTGAATGGAAATGAAAGTAGATGTAAATAAAAAGAACTTGATATAGCTAAGAATCAATGGAAATAAATACGTAAGTTGTACGTATATTATTTTATTCGCATGACGGTTTGATCCAGATTCGAGCATAGAATTCCGATATAATTTATATCGATCCAAGTTTGGATTTTTCACTCGATTTTCGACAGCGAGTCCTGGATATAGATTTTTGATTGATTCTGGAATTATCTATCATAGTATAAAATTGTGCAAGGAGAATAATAGCTTCTATCAAGAAACCAGATCTGGTTCCATATTAGAGTGGTCGTGTGAAGGATACTAGTTCGGAAGTGAAATTGTGTGATCGAGTGAGCGGTCGGATTTGATATTGCGTACGAATGATATATGTAGATCGTACGGTTTTAGTAAAGCAAATATTGAAAATTGAAAATTGAAAATGTTGAATAAAATTAGTTTGAATTATATGATTTGATATCATTAGTAAATTAGATACAGGTATATAGAAGTAAGAGCTGAATTGAAGTCTTCGATGTCAAAAGAGAATCGGATTGCCTGTCAAAAAGTTACATGTTTAAATTGTTGTTCAAATTGATGAATTTATGATTAAGCCACTTTGCTGTTGTTTTGTTTTGATGATTTAGGCCCATAGTGGCAATTTGTAGTTGTTTGTATCTAGCCGTTCAAAGGAGACGCTGGCGAAAATTTTTAAAAATTTAAGGAGTTAGAAAATTTTTAATAACTAAATTTGATTTTGGATTATAACCTAAAAAGGTTGAGTAAATAATATTATTTAGAATCTATGGATGAATTTGAAAATTAGTAAAAGTGATAATGTGGTTTCAATAATTGATTTTGGAAAGATATCTCAATTAACTGGGTTTGAGGAAGTTAATGGGTTTTGGACCATTCTTCTTACCTTGGCAATTTCGAAGACGAAATTCTTTTAAGGAGAAAGGAATGTAACGGCCCAGAATTTGGGTTATTTGTAATTGGAATAATTTATTGTTTTTAAATATTTAAAAGTTAATTTTATAGACTTTATAATCTTAATTTCAAATATAGTGACAATTAGATAAAATAATCGTCAAATTTAATAATGGAAATTGGTAAAATAATGGAATCTTGAGATTTAAGCTAGATAAAAATAATTTAAAAGCTTATTAGATTTCTATTTAAAAAAATGAAGGTAAATAAAATTTTAAACTCGATTTATAAGTGATTTAATCAACTTGTATAAATTGCCGCGTAAAAATAGCCTTCCGAGGCACAGTCTCGGAATATGACGAAACCAGTTCCATTGTATCCGTAATAGTGTATTACTATCGGATTTCAAATTTTATAGCATTTAGTATTACCGTTTTGTCGTATAATATACAAACGCGTTGAAATTAATATCGAAAATTTAATATAATAATTGGGTCCAAAAAACAGTCTTCTCTATACGATCGAATCAGGACTCAAAACCTTTTCCATTGCGTTCGGAATAAAGGTATATCATTATGAACACCTAGCGGCACGCCTTGATAGGAGTTCGAAATAAATACGTAGATATTTTGGAAATTGCATATATATATATATATATTATTTTTGAAACTTCACATCAGCCGAAAATTTGAAGTCAAACTCTATCTTGTCTTCTACAACCTAGGATCGTGACTATTACTTGTTCAAACACGCATCTTTCCCCTTTTAAACACAACACATTCGATCATTCAATGAAAAAAAAACAAAATGGAAACTTCAATAAAATTTCTCTTCAATTCTACTCGTCTTAAAATCATGAAACTTGTTTTAAAGATCGTGATTCCTCTAGACCTTCAGGAAGATATGCTTGGTGTGTAGTTCGACATCGTTTCTGGCGGTCCATAGGTAGCCGCGTCCACTAGGGTTTGGGATTGGGGAGCGATTGGTCATCGATTGGGATTTTGGATGCCGAAATTGGACTTGGAAGGTCAAAGCGCATCTCGGCACAGGAAATGGCAAGGTCCAATCAACGTTTGGTGGCCGCGATGTTTTTGCATTCATTGTCGATGTGGTGAAGTCATGTTTTAATCGAAGATGGTGGGTTTGTTGACAAGGGCATTGCGAGACTAGATTTTCATTAGAAAATCGTTGGCAAAGTCGTTTCCTTATATCGTGTATTTGATCACCGTGTTAGTTATCGTGCACGACTATGTATCATGTACTGGCAAAGTGGAAATAGAAGATGGGGAAAAACAAGTTGGGGGTGAGTTTCTTTGGGCCAGGCCGTATCTATATTGGTTAATTAGATTTGGTTTGTAATTAAGTTTATTATTAAATCTATATTAACCATTATTCTTAAAAATATTGAATTTCCTTCATACGTTGTCAGAATTAAACGAAACAAATTGCATGATGTTCGTATCTGTAAGATCTAGGATATGGAACTAAATTAGTCAAGATCTGGGCTATTGGAATTTCATGCTTAAATCAAACATCTGTTTGATTTTAGACGACTAGAGCGTGGAAGCGTCAACAGAAAATAAAAGTGAGTAAATCTCGCTCATTTGGATTACTGAAATTAATTTTAAACGATTAAAATATACTATAGTTGGATGCTATATTATTTATATTGGTATATAGATTAGTAGTTGGATATATTTTCCGCCTTTGAAGCGGATGAGACCCTATGCGCCATGCATAATAGCGGATGATCCTATATTACCGTGATATCCCGCCTCGAAGCAAGATTGGTATCCTATGTTATCTAACATTTATGTTTGCGGGGAAATAGGTTGGAGGGATCCAACTAGATTCCTCAAAAAATGTTGAATTTAATTTCATATAATATGATATATGATATATTTGAATAATCTGTGATAGATTATAGTGTGCGATATGAATTTATTGAATGCTATGGTAGCATTGGCCTAGATTTTGGTATTTTAAAATACTGCAAATATATATATATTTCAAATTTGAAAAGAAATTTAAAAGTGATTTTGGAAGTGAAGTATATATATAGAATTTCAGATTAGTTAAAAGAAATTGATTTGGTAAAATAAATGGTTTGACTTTGAATTTGTACTTAACTATTTCATCATATCGTAAATAGAGATTTTGCAATAATGTATATGAAGGATTTTAAATAATAATTCTTAAGTGGTACTTGTCTAAATATAAATAGTTTTGAAGGTCGTGACTTTAAATAGATTGGAGAATAAAAGGGATTTTGGAAATAAATATAAAATTGGTTATACTGGATCTTATATAAGATTTCTAAATTACGAAATGGAAGTAGAATCGAGATTTTCTTGGTTTGGAATATAGTTTTGGGTTATTTAGGGAATTGATTTATACAGGGAAATTAATTTAGAAATCGATTTAAAATGGATTTAGGTGATGTGAAACTATTGTAAACTGGAAATGAGACTATGGAAATTATAAGTAATGTTTATAAATAAAGTGAAATAATTACCATTTGATAAACTAAAGATATAAATTCATGGTAATATTTATAATGAGATGGGTAAATCGGTTTAAAAAGAAATTATAGATTTTAATTTTTGGAAATATGAAAAAGGGATTGATGTAATTGGGGACGTAAATAGATTGGTGACAAATCGAAAGAGATTTATAAATATTAAATTGGTTAATATTTTTATCAAGAAGTTGAGTTTGTTTTAAAAATAGGATTTTAAATTATTAAGCTAGGTAATTTAAAAATGTTTTAGCATAAAAATATTTTCAGAAAGTTAGTTATTTATATATTTTTAAATTGTTCAAAATGAATTATAATTTTTATAAACAAGTCCTGTAAAACGATTAGAACTTTATTAATAAATTAGACTAAATTATTGTTTCAAACTTATGTAATTAATTTAATAGTTTAAAAGTATATTTAATTATTAAATAAAGTTTTCGAAAAGTAATGGTATGCTCTAATGGCAGAAATCAGAGGCAGAGGTTGCCTGCATTTAAGTTTGGATTTCTTTGGGGTAGAGACGTAATCATTAAGTTGTGAATCCATAGTTTACATCGCATGGTGCTTTCCGTATTTATTTTAAAAAGTTTTCAAATGTTTTTGAAGGGAATGATTTGTGAATACACTTATTCCGGTGAGATAAGTATATACCTTTTGATAAAGATATTTAATTTTATTGAAATTTAAATTAAATAAGGTAGTGATTTCAATATGAAAATGGAATCTTTGGCTGAGTGATTGCTTATTTGATAGTTAAATAACCGACTATCAAATCTGAAACAAAACATAACTTTGAAAATATCTAGGAGAAACATGGGGATTATATGGTACAGTTACCGTCGAAGGTGTTATACTGTACGTATAAACTTGTTTCGTTCTTCTAAGACGATGATAAGGAAATTCGTTCACTAACGGTTAGAAGATATCTCCGATCTTATTTTTGTCTGTTTATTTCCTAAAGAACCGGCGTTGAGTTTACTTGAAATACCGAACATTGTTTCAAAGAGATCGAGATCGAATAAGTTATCCAAAAGCCACTTCGATCCAACGAATAAGTTTCGAAGTGAAGACAAGAGCATGGAATTGAAGTTGGACCATTGAAGTGCAAGGTCTAATCGCTACTAATCTCGAGGATGATTCCAAAATGGATGTAGTAGGAATAGTGCCATCGGTTTCATTCAAGCCTAGAACGCACTTGTATGGAAGAATGCTATTAGAACATCGTCGTTAGAGGACGATGAGCATTCCAAGTGGAAATGTTCTTTAAAGGTAATCGTAGCCCCAAACCTCATCAACCGGGAATGATTGAAAATCATGGGATAATCAACAAAGCTAAGTGGGTCGCACCCAATTAGGATATGTTATCACCTTTCTAGATACCCTCGGATATATTGTAAATTATGGATAGTTGTGCATGGAAAAATATCTCGCGATAAGGGTGGGAACGCCCGGGGTGGTAACATATTCGATTCTATTCAGGTTAGGGTAGGGTCGGTCATGTGTTTTAGGGGATCCTGACGTGGTCCTTAGTACATTTTTCTAGACGTGCACTATGATAGATGGTACCCTAGTGTCTAGTCATCGTATTGAATCAATTCTCCAATAAGTGCCTTTACAGTTTTCGTTGTAAAGCCTAGTATGCTGGAATTTAATTAATGTAACAATTTCGGCTATTTGAATAAGTATTTGAACTTAGACACTATTATAATATCAGATGGTTTTGATATAAAATGTTTTGATTATCGTAAGTTAAAAACACAATGTTTTTATGTGTGACATAGTCTTATAAGATACCTTTGTTTTTCAAAGGATTTTGATAATAGTAATAATTCAAATTGAGTGTATTTTCTCACGTTGGTTTTTCAGATTTACTCGGGTGTTATTTTATTATAATTCTCGGGTCAGTTCGAGTATTACAGATTCAAGATAGGATGAGCTGGAGATCAAGAGACGAGCTGGATGACAGAGACAAGTTCCATGTACTTGGTTATATTCTGCTATATGTTTTAGGTTGTACGGTCAGCACTAGTGAGGACAAGTTGTTATAATTCTCCAGTATTGAGTTGTTGGTTTGTTGTACTCTGATAATTTGTATGTATATTAACAGCGATAGTTTTCTTGTATAAAACCTTTAATTGTATATTATATTTTGTTCCGCTACGATTGTGAGATTCTGTGTTGTTATTCCTATGATCTTCTACCTCTTCGTTTTCTTTACCGTTAACTATCGAGTTTTTCGACATTCGATTGCTCGGCATGTAATATAGTGGGTGTATGCATAATAAGAATATAATTTAATGATATTGATTTGAATATGTTTTATTCAATAATTGTTTGAATGTAAGTTCCATTGATTATAATAACAGATGTCAATATAAGAATGGAATAATTTAACAAATAAATGTTGGAAAATATGAAATGAACATGAAGTAGTTGCTGTATAATGAGAATTAGTTTGAAAACTAATATTAAATGCAAATAGCAACAAGAGTTGTTGGAATTCTTCAATTGAAAAGAAAAGACAAGTGCATTTTAATTAATAAGTTCATCATAAAAACTTACATATTAAATTAAATTAAAATGAATATTTTAATCAAATTTAAGCTTTGACTTGAAAAGAATAAACTAAATATTTATCCCCAATTGGAATATAATTGTAACGTTTAATTTAGATATAATTGTAAATTTGATAAGAAATAAAATCAATGATGTGCTAAATGGTGAAATCATATGTTATTAGACTGAAAATGATTTTACAATGGAATATGAAATCAGTTATTGGTAAGTAATCTTATTAACCCCTGTGTAAACAATAAATTTATAAATATTTGAACTACTAAGATGTAACACTTATTTTACTTCTCATCTCATTGTTTAATCCGTTTCGCAATTTAATTTGTAATCATTGTAATTTCATGCTTGTTGGATACTGTAATTTTATAAATGTGTTTGCATGACTATAAATAAGGATTACAATGTTAATGTATTTGTTAATTTGATTTCATAAATTAGGGTCTGTTTTGAAGTGGAAGATTCAAACTAATTGGAAATATATTTATTGAAATCTTTCAATTGAAAAAGGAAAGGGAAACGAAGTGCAATTAATGAATTTAATGTAAGAATGTTTTCATTTGGAATGCGCATTATTTGAATATATAAGAATGGATTTAATATTATATAAGTTGATTATTTTAGAATATAAGAATGTTTGCATTTATGAATTACAAGTTATGAATAAGCATTTTAGGAAAAATAAAATAATGTTTGAGGAAAATAAAGTGAAGTTACCATTCTAAATATAAGTATAATTTTGCAAAAAAAAAAAAGAAAACTGAATTTTTAAAACAACATTTTATGGTAGTTAAATAGCAGGTGTAGGTGGTATGGAAGTGATTTTAATGCAAACTTGAATTTTAAAATAAATTAAATATTTGAGTTCATGAATATGTGTCGATAAAAATGTTTTTTTTTTAAATTTGAAATTTGAATGATGATTCATATTTTATTTTGTGTAGCTACAGTCCCCGTTATGTATATTAGTATGTTCAAATTTAGTTATTATGTGTTAATTAAATCTTTTAATGGATGTCAATTTTGGTATTTTTGGAGTTAACAAAATTAATAGAGTGAACAAATGTTTTTGAAATTTGAATTCTAAAAGTTTGTTTACAGTGTAGTGTTACTCCGTTCATTTCCTTTCTAATCGATAATTGTCACACTCTTTTCATTGTTTCCTCATTTGTTCCATTACACCTTTCCATTTACATTATTTGAAGCTTTTTCATTCCACGAACGTGACCTACTTTTCTTATTTTTAGTTCTTTCCTTCACCACTTTTTAATACCTGCTACTTTTAAAAAAGGCCGTTCATATTTACTTTATTTCAACACTTATTTTGTTCGTATTTTCTTTATTTTTCTTTTATTTTCCAACTTCATTTTCTGAAGCCTCATTTCATTTATTTCTAATTAATAGTAGCCTCTCTTTTCGAATTTCATTGGCCATAAACCTAACCCTAACCTTACAAATAAGATATAATGCAAATGAAACCCTAGCCTCCATTCTAATCTTCTTCTTTTTTTTGCTTTCTCTTTCTTCTTCAAATCTTCTTCTTGTTCAACTCTTCTCCTTTTTTCAAAATTTATTCTTCCTTTTCAAATCTTGATCTTCTCTTTCTTTTTCAAATGTTCCTCTTTTTTTTCAAACCTTCTATATATATATATAAACACACACACACAACAAGGAGACAAATTAAAGTAAATCAAACCAAAAGCAGAATTTGGGAACAAAGCAGCAATCAAGGAAACCTTGAGAGGAGCTATTGATTAGAAGTCTAATATTTTCATATTCGTATAAAGGTGAGTGGTTAAACCAATTCACGTAATACTAAATTGTCTAATGTTAGTTGAATCGAAATTATAAAGTGATTAATTATATTGATTGTTGTTTGGAAATTTAATTTGACATATGAATTAATATTGAATTTGAATTAACACCAAATTGAATTAATTTCTAATATGAAATTGACAACAAAATTGAACTGACCTTATGATAGTGAAGTTGAATAGCTAGTTATACACCCAACATTTGATAACTAGTAATTTTCATGATGCATTGATTGCAATTGGATGCCTATTGATTGATATGTTGGATCTATGGTGGTTATTTATGTTGATAAATCCTTGTTATCACCCTATAGTTTACTGTAATCATATAAATTATAATATTGATTATTTGAACACTGAATAAGGATACAAAACCCTTGGATTCCTTATATTGACATGTAAAAAAATTAGTATGTTTAGATTTACTGTTGGAACCATAAAAATGATTTTTGAGAAATTAGTTGTTGTTACCTTATTTGAAAGTTTTCAAATTTAAATTTTGAAACTTTGAGATGTTTTCGTAAGTTAAATTTTGAAAAATTGGCATAAATGAAATCTCTTGAACTCTAAAATTTAAACTTAATTTTTTCCATAAATTTGTAAGTTATAGAATGGATCCATTATGAAATTTGTTGTGTTTTGATTACGAAAATAACACCTTTTCTGGAAAATTTGAAAATTTAAAAATATTGTATTACTCTCCTTCTTTTCTTTTATTTTCTTTATCAAACCCCGATGATAATCTACTATTTTGAATGATTTGAGTTAGACATGCGTGGTTTATTATCGAGTTGAACTATCCAAAAAGATGGGTCTTCATAGTTACTTCCTTTGGAAATTTGATCTTTGGTTGGATGGTTTGTTTATTTGATTGTTAAATAACCGACTATCAAATTTTGACTAGTTTATAAACTAATGTTGTCGGTTTGAAGAGACCGAGATCGGATATGTTATCCAGAAACCTCTTGGAATCGACATAAGAGTTTCGAAGCAAGTCCTATATCCTAAAATTAATTAATCAAGTTGATGATAAAATCCATGGACTTTTGGAATATCTTGATGACAATCGAAATGAAGCTTTTGAAGTGCAAGGGCTACTTACTACTAATCTTGAGGATGATTCAAAAATGGATATAGTACAAGTAGTGCCTTCTATTTGATTTAGTCCCAGAATGAATTTGTAAGGATGAATGCTTGCATTGCATTTTTGCTCAAAGGGTAATGTTAGCATTCCAAGTGGAAGGTGTTATATAAAGGTAAAATCTCGGCTTAAGCCTCACCAATCGTGAAATGAAAAAATTCGAGCATGTAGCAGGGCCACGTGGGTTGATCCCATCAGGGTATGATCATCCCAAAATCTAGATCGATTATTATCTACTTATGTGTACTTTAGGGCTCATTAACAAAACGGGTGATAATATTCGGTACTACTAGTCAATTGGTAGGCTGGTCCTATCTGGCAAGGGTACAAGATGTCTTTTCAAACCCTAGTGAATTTTATCTAGAGATGTCCCATCGAAAGGTAAATCCTTACCTTGTCATAGTGTGGAATCTATTCTCCAATATGAGCTCTATGGATTAGTTGTGTCCAACTATGCTTAAACATGAGATTCAAGAATTTTAGTTATTTTATATATTTACTTTGAATCCCTAAACATTATTATAATATCACTAGATTTTCTATAGAAAATAATTTGGTTATCGAAAGGTAAAAACCCATCCGTGTTTATATGCAGCGTGGTTGTACAAGGTACCTTTATTTTGAGAAGAGCTTGATAATTTTAAATTCCAACTAGATGTGTTTCTCAGCTGGTTTAACAGATTGACTCAGGTTTTATTTTATTATAATGCTTTGGGTCAAACCATGCCTATTTATAGATTGCTTTAGATGCATTGAAGCTCAGGAGACGAGCTAGAGGTCTTCATGACATATTCCCATATTTTTTTATTTTTCCGCTACATTGTTATTGAAATTATCAGCATTTGAGAGGTTGGGTTATTGTAACTGGCCAAGCTGATGATTGTGATTTGTGGTTGTACTCTAAGTTGATGTATGTATATAATAGTTTCTCTTTTGGTAAAGATCATTGATATTATATTATATATTGTTCCGCAGCGATTGTGAGATTGTGTGTTGCTTTTAGTTTCTTTTCTCTTTGTTTTATCTTCTTTCTTCTTTCTTTCCCATAACTATCCGCTTTTCAATTCGATTTGGGTTGGACATATGTAACTTATTGTTCGCTTAAACTGTATGGAGAGGTGGGTCATTATAGTATATTTCTAAAAGCATATATCTATAGAGTTTGAAGCAGGCGTAAACAAATTCAAAGGGAAGAGCTAAGGATCTTTATGAGTAGAAATATTAGTTTTCTTACTTTGGTAACTGTATTATATAATTTGGGTTTGATATATGCCTTGAAAAATTTTGTTCATGAAAACATCAAACTAAAACCCAAAATTTCATTAAGAGAAAAGTCAATTCTTATTTTAAGATCTTAATTATTCTATATTAAAATAAGGGAATTGCATAGTTAATGTAATTTAAATGTTTTACATCCTATTCCACTTCTCATCTTCTTCTTTGGATCTAATTTAGGGTTTTTGAAAAGAAATAAGTTAGGAAATGATGTGTAAGGTATGGATTCTCTCTGTTTGTAGTCTGCACTTCCTATTTCCATAATTGAATTAAAAATTTATCTTTATCTATATATGTAGAAGTTGAATATAGAGTAAAATGATTTGAATTGTAAATTATTTTAATGTTGATTTTTCTATGTTACTATAAAATAAGTTTGTTTTGGATTCTTTTTTTATGCAAATATGTTGTTGACTTGAGAATGCTGGATATATGGTTTTTTCGTTGATATTGAATTAGACTTGTATAAATTAAAAAAAATTGACATTTAAACGATTAGCATATGGCATAATCTTCACACGTTTAGAAATATTTTAGGCACGCATATATATATATATATATATATATATATATGTATGTATGTATGTATTTATGTATGTATGTATGTATGTATTAGCATATAAATAACGTATTATTAATATCGTATTAATTGCATAGTAGATAGGTTATTAATATTAATTCCACCTTAGGAAAGAAGTTTGATAATTATGGATAGTAATATTATAAAATGTGGTGAGGTATGTGTTAGTAAGTTAAGTGAGTGAAAATTATGACTAGGTTATAGGGATGTGAGGTTAGTCAAAAAGCATACAGAAGTCTTTTCAGCCAATCTGGCTACAGTAGTGTGACTCCGGGGCTGATGTGAGATATCATCTATAATATGTACCTACAGGGGACGTAGGGTTAGCCCAAAATTTTGCTAGATAAACCTGCCCAATTCATCTGGCTATTAGTACTTATAAATAGTCGGACTAATGTGAAACATCATAGGTTGGGTTACGGGTCATAATATATAGGACCTGCTTCGATGTCAAAGATAGTAAGTGGCCGATTGAGGGCCCACCTTCTCCCTATTTAGAAAGTATTAAATGGTTAGGGTTAGTGGTTAGGCACGGTAGTGGATATCTCAAGAAGGGATTGTTCGGGTTGAGGTATTATATAACTATTGTAGGGTCTACCTCTCCTTTAAAGAAGTATTAAGTGGCTTGATGAGATTTAATGTGATGCCAGCTAGATAGTATCGAAGAAGAGTCTACCTTGGGATAGGTAGTAAATGATAGGGTCCTGCCTAAAATGTGGTATTAATGGCCAGATTCTGCCTAATTCCCAGTAAAACGGCATAAGGTGACTTCGTTACCATCTCTTACATTGTTGGAACATTATTGATGATAGATGTGTAGGATAGGGAATGGCCTTTAGCATACAGTTGAAGATGGGTTAGTGAGTTGGATTAGAAAAAGAATAGGTTACAAAGTTGGATTTACATTTGTTGAAATTACATGGGATATAGTTGGGATAGGTAAGACATATTCTAAATCAAATTATACCGCCCAAGTACTATTATTGAAAGGCTCGAGATTTTTATTCACCGGACATGGTTGTTTTAATTCCCACCTCATTACAACACAGGTTAGAGAAGATGATACGTATTTCGAAGATGGTGGGGAGATGAAAACTTACAGTAGTTATTTATCCAACAACTAGTTTAGAATGGATTCGATATTCGATGGGTCTTTTCTGGATCGAAAATTAGGCCATTTTCGAGATGGGTTGTTACATAATAATTACAAGTAAGCAATCTTGTATGAATCGCCCTAAAAGGACTTTAAGAATGATTGTCACTGGATGAACTATTTATATTTTGAACCTAAGTTTTGTAAACTAAAACCAAATAATTTTTATAAGGTAATTTAAAAAGTATTTATGAATGCCTATTTTGTTGCACTAAGAAATAATAATTGTTTTAAGAAATACCAACTTCTTAGAAAAGTAAATTCATTTAGAAATTATTGGTAGTCGAATGGATTTAGATACAATCCAAGGATAAAACATACTTTGAGGGATGAAAAGAAATTAACAAAAACAAAATGAACATAATGCATTAAAATGCCTAACAAATATTCTCACATACTGAAGAGAAAATATGAATTTCTTATCAATATTGAGAATCGATAATCCACAGTAGTCAATCAAATCATTAAAAGTATCGACTCTACGATATGATATGATGTTCAAATTTGAAATAGATTCCAAGTACAATGTCATAATATGATTTTAATAGTTTTACCCAAAGGGACATAATCCATCAACCGTGAATGCATCTTCAAAATCAAGACTAATGTAGTTGGAATACAAAGAACAATACTAATAATAATTACATCATAAATTTCAATTGTTGGAACTAGCGTAATAGATTTGTTATTCAACGTGCTTAAGTAATTTAGATTTACTCACAAAAATATTGCTTTGTAAGACCTCTAATTTTTTATAACGTTATTCAAAAGATTTAATTAGATAAATAAATATAATAATGTAAATAACTAGAGTGATAAGGAGATTGAGATTTGAAAATTAATTAGAGGCCATGCTTATATAAATATAAACTAAAAGAACGGGTTTATGTAAATGATTATATGATAACTAATAGGAGAATAAGGCTAAGGGAAATATAGGGAATAACCATTCACCATATCCTTAACCCCTAAACCCTTAGTCCCATTCTCATTTTCACACGTTCAAACTCTAAAAAAATAAACCAAGAGAAGCAAGTCGACAATCACATAGGGGAGGAAAAATCCAAGTAAAGCTAAGGATTTAAGCAAGGCAAAATTTTCACTCTAATCTCAAATTTCTTTTCCTAATCAAGGTGAATAATAATCAAAACCATCTCTATTTTTGTTCTTATGATCATTTGGTTTTTGGTTTTTAATATTAAATCCATTATGATGAATTTGTTGATGATATGCTTAAATTTTATAACAATTTCGATTTAAACAAGGTTGTTTAAATATTGTTTTATATGATTTTAAGGTTAAACCTATTATAATGGTTTTGAATGCCATGAGAAAATTATATGTGATGTAAAACATAATTTTGGAGATGGGTTTTAGTTTCCATAATTCTAAAGAAAAATTATTATGAATTTTCAAAGTAAATTAAGTATAATTGGGTTTTGAAATTAATTTCGGGTATTTTACGAAGAATTTGGGTATGAAATTTATTTATGTTAGAAAACATATTGAAAGTGAGTTTATTTAATTTTTAAGGATTTTTCCTAAGTGATTTACTATGGAAATTAAATTATTTTAGAAGGAACGACTTATTTGCATGATTGGATTTTGCATAATGGAAGGGCTTATTTATTAGATTAAAACTCGATTTAGATCTGAGATTACGCGGTAATATTTTGAAAAGTATTGGCAACCAATCAAATGTTTACAACTTGGTAGGTTAGTTACAAAAAGTTTACTTTCGTTAGCATTAATTCAGTTTTACCCAGAAAAGTGGGTTCCACCTCTTTTAAAAGCACCTTTTGACTCTATGCTTCCGCCTGCAATCAAGTCGAAACCTACTATGTCGAAACCAAACAAGTCGAAGCCAATACACAAGGTATAAATATGATTGGTACATAATGGATTGGAGAAAGGCGGAAGGCATGGTGTCTAACCCTTGCTTTCGACGGGGTCGAACCCTTTGTTTATTTTCAAAAGAAATGTGGCAGTCTTATTTTCAAAAGAATGCTTT
The DNA here is from genome assembly GCA_030765085.1 of Allium cepa. Classification (NCBI taxonomy): domain Eukaryota; kingdom Viridiplantae; phylum Streptophyta; class Magnoliopsida; order Asparagales; family Amaryllidaceae; genus Allium; species Allium cepa. Next base: position 379,979,745 of record CM060931.1, read on the forward strand.
TGAACTAACCGAAACCTTTACTTTATCTTCTGAAGTATGATGCTTGCCCATTTTACTGAATGCTTTGAAAGGGGTCGAAACATATGATTTCAAAAAGAGTTTTCTAAATAGCTTTCGAAAAGGGTTACCATCCGTTATTTTAAGTATAAGCTTTCGAATGAATTCCTCTATTTATAGAACAATGCTTTTGAAAAGGGTGGTTTCAACCCAGTTGAGACCCTGCTACCATTATTTTGGCCTTTCGAATGTATTGTAGTCATCAATGCCTTCGAAGGGTAGCTTTTGTTTTAAACTTATACTAAGTCACATCCTAAAGGCTTTCGATAGGGTTCAAGGGTTTCGAAGGCAATGGTGTCGGAAGGGGGTTTCGATATATCTTTCATTGTTTTACTTAAATTTTCAAAGCTTTCGAAAGGGTGGTCCGAAAGCCATCAAACTCTTCCCCAAGCAGTTTCATATAAGATCATTGATTTCGAAAATGGTACTTTCATTAGTTTCAAAAGGGTACTTTTATATATAATCATGCTGACCCAAAAGATATTTTAAAGGTAAACACAATGGTTCCGAAAGAGGTGCTTTCAATTGGTTTCGAAGGGAGATGCCCTAATGTTTTCGAAAGGTATGTTTAAGGTGGTATGAAAAGAGGATTTTATTGCTTTCTAAGGAGGCTATTCAATGGTTTCGAAAGCCTTCATTTTCAAAACAAAGAACCCAATCTCAATTTTTAAAGGAAAACCATGGCATTATCAAAGAGCTTTTAGATGCTTTTAAATTGGAGTTTCTGAACAAGCTAACTTTGATATAAATAATGGGTTAAAGGGATTAACCAAATTTCTAAGGGAAATGATTTCATAGATATTAAGCCAAAGATGTTGGTATTTTTTTGTATATGCTTCTTCTATAAATGTATTCACTAAGTAATGGACCCATAACTGAATTTTGGGGAGTATGGCCAAAATAACCAGGTAGGTTGACTCAGTAGTGAATATAAATTAACTCCTGTATGAGTAGAATTGCATCTAGGAGGTCTGCTAGACCAGAATGTATGATGCCTACATATTGATTAAAGAAGTTGTCAGGTAGACATGTTCATAGTAAACCCATGAAAACAATGATTAGGAAAAAGTTATTGGTAACGGCCAATAGGTTCATAGTAAAACCATAAAAACTATGACTAGATAAAGTTATTGGAAAGGGCTCATAGGTTCATACTAAACCCATGAAAACTATAACTAGATTGAGTTATTAGTAGGGGGCAATAGGTTTGTAGTGAACCTATGAAAACTATAAAGATTAAGTTGTTGACAATGGTCAATAGGTTCCTAGTCAACCCATGAAAACTAGGAAAAGAGGGAAGTAATGGAGATATCAATATTTTTAGGGAGTACACATGAAACAATGAAGTTATTGGCAGGGGCCAATAGGTTCTTAGTGATCCCATGAAAATTATGAATCTGGACATGGAGTCAATAAGTATTAAATAGGTAATTAGTAAGCCCATGAAAACTAATAGGTAAATAGTGATCCTAGAAACTATAAATGAGACAGTTAGTCAAAATGAATGGGGATGGGAAATCCAGAATTGATTTACCCGTTTGTGTATCATCATATTATTTTGAATTGCTATGTTTTAACCACTTTGGATGTTGGAGCATAGTATATGGTTTTATAATTTTTTTATGATACTAGTTAGGGGAAACCCTGTTCTGCTAAGTGGCGTTGTCGCACTAAATATCTAAATGGTTTGAGATTCTAGGTTATTATTCATACCAGGCTTTATGTCTGACTCGAAGTTTATATTTTCGCCTTAAACTCTAGGGTGCTCAATTGATTTTGAGTAGTTTGAGAGTTGAGGTTTTCAGGTTCCTCTTTAGATGAATAAAGTTCTGGCGATGTACAAAAGGCATGATAGCTATTTAGAGTTCTTTTCTATTTTTGATTTCACTGTGTTTTGTTTTAAAGGCAAAGATGTTTAATTTCCTATATATACTCCGATCATCCATGTAGCATCTTCATATATCGCTCTTGGCGTATGTTGTAATAATTATATTTTATCCGAATGGGGTTTGCGTGTTGGGATTATGTAATGAACTTGTAATGTTCTGAAATGGAATGTGAAAGTTAATTATTGATTTTAAATTTTTTACACATCTATGTGTTTCTATTTATCAATGCATCTAACATTACCGTAATTGGTCGTTGAGGATTAATAACTATGGATGACTGCAACATCCGTAGCCATTAGTTTTGGGCCTCCAAGTGGGAGATCTTACAAGTTGGTACCAGAGCATAGGTTTATGAAAACTTAAAGGAAATTTAAACCAAAAATATTTTTCAAAATGTAATCTAATGAATCAATGAATAAGATCAGGGTTTGGGTTAAAGCTATAGTAACATACTTGTATTATATATATATATATATGTATGTGTGTGTGTGCGCGCGCGTGAGCATTCCCCTCTCTTGTAGACCGTTCTTCTATTTCTTACTAAGGACCGTATGTAGATTTACGAGAAATAATATATAGAGGAAGGAAACGAAAGAGGAAATCTCGGTGGAGGAAGCACCATAACCAACGGAAATGCTTGACCTACCAGGAGGAACCCGGGTCGATAGGCTAATGCTAACCAAAATGCAGAAGCCAATGTGGGTCTTGGAAATTCACTAATAGATATGGGGAAGATGTATTAGTTCTTCGTCAATTTTATGCAAGCAGGTGCTGCTGCTGGTGTTGCAGGGAATGTTGGAGGAGCTATTCCTGTGGCTCCATTTGGAAATAATTATGCTATGCTGAGTAAAGATTACAACGGTCTTGGTTGGAAGCTGTTTATGTGAACGGAGGATGCTATCGAACTTGAGAATTGGTTGTTTCATTGTGAGAGAATATTTGATGATCTATGTTTGTATAATGAGCAGAAGAGGAGATTATCTTCTAGACAATTGCAAGGTTCAGCACTTCACTGGTGTAATAGCGTTACTACTTGAGTTCCGGAGGAGGAATTGGCTTAGGCCGATTTTAGAAGGAGATTTGAACATAGGTTTTGGTCTGAGGTTTCAAATCGACAATGCTGAGAAAGTTTATGGTTCTAGTACAAGCAGATATGTTGGTTATTGGGTATCCCACTAAGTTTGATGAGTTGTCCCGTTAAGGATATGCTACCATAGATACTATTATCAGAAGAAATGAGAAGTTCATATGAGGATTGAGGCCCGAATTGGGCAACCCTGCCACATCTCCGTGATCCTTGTAATGTAGTGGTCGAGATAGCAATCCGCTACGAGGAGATGTGCTTCCTATTTATGCTAGAGATAAGCCAGTTGGAATCCAGGATTCTCACGGAAAGAAGACAAAGTTTTTTAAGAGGAAGGGAGCTCAGAAAGGAGATGCTGCTAAGAAGGCAAGGGCTGATTTAGTTTTCCTTAATTGTGATAATAAAGGTCATTATGCTCAGGAGTGTCGGTCATGCAAGGGAAGAAGGCTGTAGATAAAAAGGGTGTAAAGTGCTTCGATTGTGACCAAGTTGTGCATTATAAGAACCAATTTCCAGAACTAGTTAAGGCGGACAGAGGAAAGGTTTTTTCTATTGGACCATCATCAGCTAGGCCAACTACAGCTGATAAAGGGAAGACTATGATGAAAGGTACGCTTTAGATTCACGGTATACTAGTTAGGGTACTATTTGATAACGGTGCATCACATTCATTTATATCTCAGTGTTTGGTGATAGGTTATGCTAAGAACCCACATACCTTGTTACTTCCTTAAGAGTTGCGAATCTAATCGGAGGGTATATAACTCTAGCGATGAGATGTGACTAGTTAGAACTAGAATTACTTGTTCATTAGTTTGCATGTAGTATGTATGTATTTGATTTCATAGATTTCAGGATCATCTTGGGTATAGATTGGTTGGGTAAGTACGAGGCTAGAATATTTTGCCCGGATGGGGAAATATCACTAAGACACCCTGATAGTTATAACCGAATTATATTCTCGGTGGAGAATTTTGACTAAAGTAGTTGTGCTTTGTTAAGTGCTATGGAAGTGGGAGAGTAGTTAAGTTAGGTTCATGTAGCAAGAGAGTTTGCGGATGTCTTTGAGTCGGTTACTGGATTACCATCGAAACGAGCTGTTGAGTTTTGAATACATCTTGCACCAAGAGTTGAACCTGTTAGTAGACCACCTAGTAGGATGGCAATGATCGAGATGAAGGAATTGAATGTGCAATGAGTGGATTTAGAAGGAAGGAATTTTGTTAGACTAAGCTGTTTGCCTTACGGAGCTGTTACAGTGTTCGTGGAGAAACCAGATGGGTCGTTAAGAATGTGTGTCGACTATCGTAAGTTGAACGAGAGGACGTTCAAGAACAAGTATCCTTTATCGAGAATTGATGATTTATTTGATCGATTATGTGGAGCTAGAGTATTTTCCCAGTTGGAATTGGCGACAGGTTACCATCAGTTAGGAGTCTCTGAGGACAATATTCCTTTAACAGCATTTTGAACTAGGTATGGTTAGTACAGTGGTTAGTAATGCCGTTTAGATTAACGAATGCACCTTCTTTCTTCGTGGATTTGATGAACCGAGTTTTCCGAGAGTAGTTGGATATATTCATATGGTATTTATAGATGACATTTTATTATACTCTAAGGATGAAAGAGAGCATGAGGATCATCTTAGAGTAGTGCTTGAGACGTTGAGGCAGCATTAGCCGAAGGCGAAGTTTAACAAGTGTCATTTTTGGAAGAAAGAGTTCAAGTTTCTTTGACACATGGTTTCAGAGAAAGGCTTGTTAGTCAGTCCAAATAAGATCTAAGCTGTTAATAATTGGAAGAGACCAAGACGGTGACCGAGATTAGAAGTTTTCTTGGACTTGTCGGCTATTACTAGAGATTCATTAAGGACTTCTCGCGGATAGCAGCACCTTTGACTAAGTTAACCGGAAAGGAAATGAAGTTTGTCTATTCCGAAAAATGTGAGGACGCAATCCTTAAGTTAAAGCATTTGTTTACTAATGCACTAGTGTAAGTGGTTCCAGATGGGAATCATGGGTTGGTGGTGTATACCGATGCATGTGGGACTAGATTGGGAGCTGTGTTGATGTAAAGGGGTAAAGTTATTGCCCACACATCACGACAGCTTATATTTAATACATGCATAGGGAAACCATTAGTTTTGGGCCTCCAAGTCGGGGATGTTACGGTTTTATAAAAGAATTATTATTCATTTTATTTTATATATTTATAATTGATTTGAACGTGTATATATACACATATATATAATGCTAACATTTCATAGTTATATTTACAAATATTTATATCTACATTTATATTTATAAAAAAGAAATATATTTTAGCTAAAGTTTATATATACATAAAGTATTTTTATACATGTAAACAAAAGTGTGTATATACGTACATTTGGAAAATATATTAACATATTAGATGAGCTAACGTATCCTTTGCGATGTAAATCCCAACATCTATATATGAGCATGTTATACCTTACATAAATTGATATGTTACACATGTGTCCACTATATACGTGACATGATATGCGTGCATGTGTATGTGTGTGTGTATATATATATATACATATACATATACATACATATATAAATTAAAAAAAACTGTATCTATTTATAAATTGAAATAAAATAAAATATTTTTTAAATAAAATTTAGAAATGTTTTAAATAAATTAGAATTCATAGGCCCAACATAGATCCAATATAGAAAAAATTTAAAATTCATCCATAACATTTTCTTACTGGTTGGCCTAATTCCATCAATGGTATAAGAGTCCAATAGCCTATGCAGTCTAAATTAATCATGTTATGGTTAACTATTAAGCTCGTAGCTCAAATGTTGTCCCTAATAGGAAATGCCCAAATTTGAATTGAGCCTTTGGCTAATTCCCAAAATTGTTTGAAAATTAAAAATGCAAGATTTAAATTTAAAAGTTAAATTTAAAATAAGATATACATATATTATAAAAGTTAATAATATGATAAATTTTTAAATTTTTTTGCAATTAAATATAAATTGATTTTGAAAATTTTAATTTATTAATAAGATTAATAAAATAAATTAATTAATTAAATAAGTTAATAAATGGCAAATATATACACGTATTATATATGTATGATATATTTTATGATATTTTAAAATGTTTAAGATATCATTAGTCTACATGTATGTATATACTATGATTTTTAAAAATAAGTATAATTTAATTAAAATTGTTCAATTAAATAAATTAATTAAAGGTTAAATTAATTAATTAATTAATCAATTACTAATTAAATAAATAAATTAATATATAAATTAAAAGGTTGATTAATTTAATAATATACACACACACACATATATATATATGATATTAAACTATAAAGGTTAGAGTATATAATAAATTTTAATATAATGTTACTTAAAATAATATAAAATTAATTAAATAAGATTTAATTGATGTATTATTATACATAAGACGGCTATATAATTTAATTAAAATATAAAAGTTATATAATAATAGAATGTATTAATATGAGTTTATAGACAAAAGGTGGAACATTGAAGAAACCTAAATAAACTTAAGGAATAAATACATATGTATATGTACGTAGACCATGATTTCTGATGTCTCCAACACTAGAATCATGAGGGTATTTCATACATATACATTATTCTATAAGTTGATATCATTGAATATGTGTAACACCCGGTATTTTCAACCATTCGCATCCTCACATGTCGAACTTGAACTGCTCAAAATATAGCGTTGTAAATAAAATTTAGCAAATCTCAGAATATACAGTAAATAAAAATCACATATCACAGACACAGAGTAATAATAATGAGTGGAAGTAAAAGAGATAGTAGTTCATGAAGCTACTATATAAATATATCACAGTTACATAAGATACAACAGAAGAAATAAAGTACAAAAGATGTCTCAATACATAGAAGTCTACTAATACAAGAGCTGAATTAGAACAACAGAATGAAAAAGATAAAACTAGACAAGTAGATAATCTCCAGCGATTCCAAATCCCCAAAGAGTGGAAATCCAAATTTGTGAATACTCAGGCTGACCCGAGCGTAAATAAAAGTACAAGCACTCGAGTCAGGACATATATATTTATACAATGTAAACCAACTCAAGTGAACTGTAGTAAAGGTACAAGTAACTTAAAGGATGCTTGGGACCGCCCATCCTCTAAGTATCCATTAAACTATTTACTATGTATAAATATTGCGCTATTATAATAATGTCTATCGGTAAAATAAACTTACTTTAAAATAGCATTAAGGAGTTACACAATATTCCCCTTAACACAAATAATGCCAGTAGTCTATACAATACCTGCATATCTCCTGATCGGGAGACTATGAGAAGATACTGCATGGGTACGACACAAAGAGAAACTTGTAGAAAAGGCTCGATATGGTAAGTGACACGACACACAAGGCAATGCCAGGGTAGATATACTAATTATGACACTCGGACTGGTGGTAACGCAGCAGCCACATACGCCCACCTCGGAAAACATTCTCAAAATCGGAGGGGCGCCCAACAATCACAAAAGCAATAGAATGGTATCGAAGAAATGCATCCGACCAGAGAAGCTACCCCTTTTGGCCCGAGACCGCTCCTGTTTCTTCCACCTTATGCCAACTCACGGGAGTTGGGTCCACATAATATACCTCAAGAACGTCGCCACCATCATACTTCACTCTGGAATCTCCACCGCGTATACGGTTGTCAAAGTGGTTTTCGGTATCGACAGAGAGTGTGCCCATATCCGATCCTGGTCTCTTTGCCAACCAATCGTTATTATAACCCGTGGTTATAACTTTAAAATAATATTTTATACTTCAAAATAAAATATCATTTCAATCCAAATATTCATCAAAATAAAGATTAAATCATTTCCAAACCATTTCAATATATCAACATTCCATATCTTTCAATTATCAAAATAAATATCAAGTAATTTCCAACCATTTCAATATATTAAATTATCATATCCTTTTAAAATTTCCTTTCAAATCATTTTAATACATTAAAATGTCATATCCTTTCAAAACTTCATTTCCAAATCATTTTAATATCAAAATATCATATCTTTTCAGAACTTTATTTTCAAATCATTTTAATATCAAAATATCATATCTTTTCAGAACATTATTTACAAATCATTTTAATATCAAAATATCATATCTTTTAGAACTTCATTTTCAAATCATTTTAATATCAAAGTATCATATCTTTCAGAACTTCATTTTCAAATCATCATATAAGTTCAAATCCAAATATTAAACTATAAATACCTTTTAAATTAAAAGATATGATTCGTTTATTATCATTTCAAATCACCTTTTAAATAGTTTATATTCCAATTAAATTAATTCATTTAAACCATTTAAAAAGTGAAGTTATTATTCTTTCAAATCAAGTATTCAAATTTCAAGGTTTCAAACCATTCTGAGCTCATTTACTTAGTTAAAAACATAACATTGAAAATTTTGGTCTTATGCAGCATTTAGAAAAAGTTGTTATAAGTTTTACTTGAAAACATTTTAATTCAGCAAAGAAAGCATTTAAAAACTGCTGTTAAATCACATTTTAGTTGAATTTTTAGTTTAAAAAAGCAAAGGCAACATTTCCAGAAATGCTGTAATAGCTCAGGTTTCAAAACAAGGGTTTTAATTCATTTCAGCAAAGACAGCAGCCCACCACAGCATTTACAGAAATGCTATAATAGGCCTGAGTTAAGTTTTTAGCCTATTAGTTTAACTATAGCAACTACAGCATTTCATAAATGCTATATTAGTTCATTTCCAAAAACCATAGCACTTCTCAATGCTATCAAAAGTGATTTTCAGATTTTAGTCTATTTCCAGCAATTAATACCATTTAAACATTATAAAAATCATATTTTTTACATTCAAAATGTTCATTAAAATTACTCTTTCAACTTATGATTTATAAAGTAACCTTTACAGAAAAATCCAAATTTTCAATAATTTCACTTAACAAATTCAAGTGTATAATTTCCTTTTTCTTCACTTTTCAACAAACAAACTTAACACTTAAGCTTTAAATTTCCATTTCACAAATTTTAATTAAATTTCCAATTTTATTTAATTAACTTAAATCTTTGATTAAAACCTCAAATTTCACATTTTCAAGTCAAGTTATGTTTTAAAATTTCACTTTTAAGCATTCATTTATTTAACCATTTTAATTCATTGAAAAATCAATAATACTTTATTAAATCATTTAAGTTAAATTTTAAATCAAATTAACATATTTACCATTTTTCAAATATAATTAAATTTCCATTTTATTTATATAACTTAAATATCATTTTTAACCAAAATTCCGAATTACTAAACTTAAGTTATATTTCAATAATCCAATTTAACCATTTATTTATTTAACATTTTTCACTCATAGAAAAATCATAAATCCTTTATTTAAAACACTTTAGAATCTATTTGAATCAAATTATCATAAATTTACATTTTAAACCACTTAATTTTATTTATATAACTTAAATGTCATTTTAAAAGCGAAAGTCCAAATTTCCAAATTTAAGTTATATTTAAAAACTCAATTTAATCATTTAATTATTCAGCATTTCTAACTTTAGAAAAATCAAAATTTCTTATTTCAACATTAAAAATTTAATTTAAATCAAATTTTAATAAATTTACACTTTTAAGAATTGTAACGATCCCAGTTTTAATGACGAATTTAAATTTGTAATTTAATTAAATTTTTGGATTAAATTATGGATTTGTTTGAATTTTTCAAATTTAATAAGAATGTATACTTATTTGCTTTTAAAATTTGATTTGAAACTCAAAAATGAATATTTTCAGTTGAATTGAATTATAAAACTAAATTCTCTCAATATAAATAGAAACCAAATTTACGCATTTATGTTAATAAGACTACTACAGAATTATAAAATAAATATAAATACTTAAATAAACAAAACCAAAAGATATGCAAGCAAGAAAATAAATAAACAAGGTTGTCATGTACTTATGTAAAGCAACAAAAACAAAGAGGAATGTCTACAATTCAAACATTTGTGTACAAGTAAACTGTACAAACATGTACAAAAGAATTAAAAGAAAACAATCTCTCAGCTGAAACAAGGACAAGTATGCAGGCTAGGGATAAAACAGTTGCTTCACATATGTACATACATGATTCAAATAGTATAAGCTTATAATCAAGGACTCTTGCATTTAATACCCAAGCACAAAACATCTCCTCAGCATAACATATTTTCTATCAGCCGAAACAAAGGAGGAAACATATGTACTTGCCATATCCTCTAGTACACCAAAGCAATGTTATCAGACATGCCTATTTTACAAAATAATATCACCCTGTTGTACTAACTACACCTGTAGCTTCACATATACATCACCCTCTTCACCTCAGTTTCATTTCTAAAAGCTAAGAAAAATCTAAGGTAATTAACATCTAAAAAAAAATTCAAACTCAAAACAACATTCAACTCTAATATAAACAAAAATTCAATTTAAACATCTCAGCTAAATTCACAATCCTGAGGCATGCAAGTGCTTCTCTGTTTAAATCCAAAGCCTGGAACAAAAGCAAGTTTCAAGCATTCAGAATCAAATCTTCAACCTGACTTGATCCAGAACAAAGCAACTAAATCAAATATCAAGTTCTTTGTCTCTGCTGCAAATCAAAGGTGAGCAAATCTTCTTTTTAAATTAGACTTCTTTGATTCTTTTATCTGTGAGTAAACACTTTGTTTTAAAAACAATTTAGTTTATGAATGGCTCTAATGCCTGGGTTGATCTGATATTTGATATTGATGTTGCATAAGAACCTCTTAGTTTTTATATAATTGAATTGATATCAATGTATATGTGTGTAAGTATGCCTGTATATATATACACCCTGTTTCCTGTAGTTTCAGTACATGTCTTGCCTTCAAAAAAATTCAAAACCTCAAATAGAATTAAAATCAGACTATGACGTTTAAATGAAAAATGGTTATTAATGTATGATGAAGTTATAAAAATAGTTTCAAGGTTTTAAATTTAACAAATAGTCTAAAAAATGGAAATAACAGTAAGATTTTATACATAGGTTAAAAGATCAATAAATTCAAATTCTGTTTTGAATTACATAAATGTGTTCGTGATCGAAAATCACGATTTTTAATATACATTTTGTAATTTTTAATTTGATAATCGATTGGGAATTTCGAAAAGTTCGTTTTGGGAGTTTTGGGCGATTGTTGATGATCGACGTGATGGAGTTGGCCAATTTTTGGTCTGAAGGTGGTTCGTTTGATGGCGAGTGTAGGAAAAATAATAGAAAATTTTTCGAATGAATGAATTGTTAGGTTGAATCGAAACTAGGGTTTTGGGGTTAGTTTTGGGTGCTGTTGTTCATGAGCAAATCGCGTCTTCATCACGGTAATCTGGGCGATCGCACCTATGGGGATGGACTCGTGGATGAGTGGCGGAGGGTTGGTCAGGTTCGCGTGGGCTCCGGCGACGTCACTTGGTGGGGCGAAGCGGGTTTTTGGGTGATCGAATGGGTTCAGGAAGAAGGGAGTTGGCTCTGTACTTGCTCGATTTTGACTTGGTGATGATTTTGCATCGGGGATGGCTCGAAACGTTTGGGATGGTCGTTGATGACTTGGGTGGGGCTGCGTCATTGACCGGAGTTGGTCGTGGCGTTTGTGCACCTGTACGTATTGTGCAACTGGGAAATAATAGGAGTTGGGAAGAAGGAGAAGGAGATGGGTTGCGTACAGGGAGTCTCGAGGAAGATGGGTAAATGACTCAAAGTAATACTCGAGTAAATCGAGTAGTTGACTCGAAGCAAAATAAGATGGCTCGGCTGATTGTCTAGTTGCAGGTTGTAAGAAAACTGTCTGTGTTTTAAATCTGGAAATAAAATTAAAAAAAACTTTGAAAGATCAGACTTGGACAAGTTTTGAAATCCAGATTAAAAGATGGATTCAGATTTAACCCTTGCGATTTGGTTTTAAAATAATATAAGTTTGCAAGGAGGTTTAAAATGTTTAAACAACCTGAATGTTTGAAGTATACTTTAAAGGTTTGGATCTAAAAAAATAAATTGTAAATGTAAGGAAGAGTTTTAAACAAAAAGTTTTAAATCAAGGTTTAATTATGTAAATCAAATTTAGTTTGAATCTTGGTTTGTAAATTAAGGATTAATAAATCAAAGTTAAAAATAAATGCATGTCCAGTTTTGAAATTTAAAGTCAATTAAGCATATAAGTGGATTTAAAAGAATTTGAATTTCAAAGTGAAGTTGGAATGAAAAAAAAAGGAATTTAAACAAAGTAAAACCAAAAGAGAAATCTGAATTTAAGGCTGGAATTAAAGTCGAGAATATGATATTAAGTAAAGTTTTGTAAATCAAATATTTGAATATCAATTAGATATTAATTTATGATTAAGTTGGATTAAATCAAGCGATTAAACAATAGTTAATTTAAGGATAATATGATAAAACAATTTGGTAATTTATGTGAGCATTATTAATTCATTAAAGGTTAATTGATTTAATGAAAGTGATTAAAGATTTATATCTTTACTTTCGAAATGATTTTTACTACACTATGCACTAGTAATAATATCAAATGTTTCTTTTAAATGCGTATCAAGCATCTTTGACTATCATAAGGAGAAATCTCCTCCGATTCTGCGTTTGCATTGTGTGTGTGTGCGGGAGGCCTTATGGTAGTCTCATTTTTAAAAAGCATTGCGAATTGACTTTGAAAATCTTTTGTTGAATGTTTTAAAATATAAACTATTTTTTTTTTGTTGCTCACACCAGTCCCACGACTGATCCGGAGTTTATTGTTTTCTTTCCTAAACTCTGGGTGCTCATTATTTTCTACATGAGAAGTCTAGAGTTGGGTTTTTCAGATAGCTAGGTTCAGTAGATTATCTGGAGTTAGTTCAGTCTTTGGACCACACCAGTCTTGCCTAGCTTGGTGCATCGTTATTGGGGGTTCGAGCTATTGCTGGATTGATTCTTGGAGATGGAGTTGCAGTTCTCGGAGTTCTCTTTTGAAGACTATCTTAGAGTTATATTGTTCCGCTGCTAGATGCTATCTATTCTTCTTTTCCGCTGCTATTTTATTGTATCATATCTCTGATGTATATTGATATCTATTGGATCATCTGTTGTATCAGATATTGTATAAAAGCTGTATATCAATGTATTATTCTTTTATTCCGCTGTGCTATTTACTTAATGTTGTTATAAGCTCCGGTGAATCGGATTTGAACGGTCGAATCTATGGCATTCGAATACGATTTGAAGTATGGATGTCGATTTTCGAGCGGACAAAATTCGCGTCGTATGTGACGAATATCCTTTCAAAACTTCATTTCCTAATCATTTTAATATCAAAATATCATATCTTTTCAGAACTTTATTTTCAAATCATTTTAATATCAAAATATCATATCTTTTCAGAACTTTATTTTCAAATCATTTTAATATCAAAATATCATATCTTTCAGAACTTCATTTTCAAATCATTTTAATATCAAATTATCATATCTTTCAGAACTTCATTTTCAAATCATCATATAAGTTCAAATTCAAATATTCAACTTTAAATACCTTTTAAATTCAATGATATCATTCGTTTATTAACATTTCAAATCACCTTTTAAATAGTTTATATTCCAATTAAATTAATTCATTTAAACCATTTAAAAAGTGAAGTTATTATTCTTTCAAATCAAGTATTCAAATTTCAAGGTTTCAAACCATTCTGAGCTCATTTACTTAGTTTAAAAACATAATAATTGAAAATTTTAGCCTTACGCGGCATTTAGAAAAAGCCGTTATAAGTTATACTTGAAAACATTTTAATTCAGCAAAGACAGCATTTAAAAACTGCTGTTAAATCTGATTTTAGTTGAATTTTTAGTTTAAAAAAGCAAAGACGGCATTTCCAGAAATGCTGTAATAGCTCAGGCTTCAAAACAAAGGTTTTAATTAATTTCAGCAAAGGCAGCAGCCCACTACAGCATTTACAGAAATGCTATAATAGACCTGAGTTAATATTTAGCCTATTAGTTCAACTACAGCAACAACAGCATTTCGGAAATGCTATAATAGCACTTTTAGTTCATTTCCAAAAACCATAGCACTTCTGAATGCTATTAGAAGTTATTTCCAGATTTTATTGTACTTCCAGCAATTAATAAACTTCATTTTAAACCCTTTATACATTCTAAAAATCATATTTTTTACATTCAAAATGTTCATTAAAAATACTCTTTCAACTTATGATTTATAAAGTAATCTTTACAGAAAAATCCAAATTTTCAATAATTTCACCTAACAAATTCAAGTGTATAATTTCGTTTTCTTCACTTTTCAACGAATAAACTTAACACTTAAACTTTAAATTACCATTTCACAAATTTAACTAAATTTCCAATTCAGGTAAATAGGCACAAGGGAGAAGTTGCAAAAAAATTTAGTCCAAGGGACAACAAGTTTGCTTTTTAGCCTGAAGGACACTTTTTAGTGTAAACTGAAAATGATAGTTACAACTATCATTCTGTGATTTACACTAAAAAGTGTCCTTCAGCCTAAAAAACAAACTTTTTGTCCCTGAAACTAAATTTTTTTCTAACTTTTTCCTTTAGCCTAAAAAACCCTTTCCAATTTTATTTAATTAACTTAAATCTTTAATTAAAACCCCAAATTTCACATTTTCAAGTCAAGTTATATTTTAAAACTTCACCTTTAAGCATTCATTTATTTAACCATTTTAATTCATAGAAAAATCAATAATACTTTATTAAATCATTTAAATTAAATTTTATATCAAATTATCATATTTACACATTTTCCAAATATAATTAAATTTCCATTTTATTTATATAACTTAAATATCATTTTTAACCAAAATTCCAAATTTCTAAACTTAAGTAATATTTCAGTAATCCAATTTAACCATTTATTTATTTAACATTTTCCACTTATAGAAAAATCATAAATCCTTTATTTAAAACACTTTAGAATCTATTTAAATCAAATTATCATAAATTTACATTTTAAACCACTTAAAATTTTATTTATATAACTTAAATGTCATTTTAAAAGCGAAAATCAAAATTTCTTATTTCAACATTAAAAATTCAATTTAAATCAAATTTTCATAAATTTACACTTTTAAGAATACTTAAAAATATTCAAAATACTTTTTAAAATAACCACGGACCTGTATATAGTTTTCTAACCTAGGTCAAGTGATACAGATATAAATCATTTCAATCCGTAGTTTAAAAAGAAAAATTCGAGTTCTGTCATTTCAAACCCGTAATCCCAAGTTAAAAAAAATTAATAAAAAACGTTTAGGCCTATCATTTCAGCCCATAATGATTTTTTCCCTATTCTAATGTCCGTTCGGGTTTGTATCATTTCAACCCATAGTGAACCTAATCTACATGGAACTTGCAGTGTGATAAACGGATATAAATGAACAGTTAACAACATATAACAGTAACAGACGAGATGACTTGTAAATTAACAGGTGTAACATCTTGTATATATAATCACAGGCGGTTATAGCATCATTTATAATCTACACATTCAAATGTTGTCGCTTCACAATTGCATAAGTATATAGTGTCGTGTGAGATTTACTCGCCTCTAAATGCTGGAGATAACAAAACCAATAACACAATGGAATCAAAAGCACGATGACAAGACTACGAACTTAAGTGGAGAGCAAATCCAAGCAACAAATCTTTTGCACAACCCACAACAAAACCAAATATTTATATGAATTCAACACAACATTCAGTTTGAAACAACTTTGAAATAAAATGCAATATTGGGATGAATGCTTTTGCCTTGCTTTCTACATTTGCTTGCATGGCCTAGGGTATGTTTTTGGCTCAAGTTTAGACATACTTTGGCTTGGGTACGGACAAAAGAATGCACGGGTAAAAGGCATTGAAGTGGTGGAGGTTACAAAGCATTAAGGTGAAGAGGCTTATGCAACATAACATGGTTTTGGTTCATCAAAGTGGTTCGGCCATGGGTTCTTGGGCTCAGCCATGGGTGTTATAATCAGGTCAGTCACCGGAGGGGTGGGTGGTGGTCAGGTTAGAGGTGGTGGAGGCGGCCTAGGTTGTAACGACCGTGATTTCTGAATCATTGTCGCAATAAATATTCTAAAAATCTGTAACGACCGTGATTTTTGAGTTACGGTCAGAGTAAATATTTTAAATAGAATTTTTTTTAATTTATATGGAAAGAAAAAATATGCATGCAAATTCAATTTCAAAGTTGAGATAATTTTCTTCTGGCCGTTCTTAAGTCAAGTTTACAACTGTGCAAGTGTGAACACATTTTGTTTTTCTGGTGCAAGGATTGATACACGTAGAAAAAAATGACCTGAGTAATATCTTTACACTTGGAACCATTTGCATTTGGAAATATTACTCATACATTTAATACAAGTTGTAAAATGACCTGAATAACAGGAATAATACCTATACACGTAACACACACGCATCACATATCCAATTCCCTGTGCACTATTTACATGCGCACAAGCCTGAGATAGCTACTCCAATGTATTATTAACATTTTAACTAGAATGGTCACAACATAGTTTTATAAAAGAAAATGTTTAGACTTATAGCCATCATCACATTATACAGTTTTGTACTTCCAAGTACGTCTGCATTAATTGTATTTGTACTAAAATGCTTTTCAACACTCATTTTCTTGACTTATACCAATTGAAGAAAAGTAAAAAAAATCTCTCTGCAACATTTTTTTTTTCATTTTTGAAATGCTCTGCAGAACATTAATGGCCGAGTGAAGCAGATCTGGGGTATTATTGACTATGAAACAATTTAAAGTGAGTTCAACACTCACATACTCTAATTTATCCTTGGTTTCATCTGAACATACAAGTATGGACAATGTTTTAATTGCTCTGAATATTTAAGCGTGCTTAAAAAAAAATTAGTCCAGAACTTAAATCGACTGCATGCAGCCACATATTTGTCGTGAGCATGCTATGCATAGTTGTCATACGGGTTGAAGTATAAATTAGATGCCCTGGGTCTTTTTCTTACACGTACAGACGTGAATGTGTACACAAGTAAGAGTAGGTGTGAGTTTGTTTGATTACCTCTTTTTTTTGACACATATTTGTACACAAGTAAGAAAACGACCACAATATTTTCTTGACAATATTTATGCCATGCATGAACCATAATTTGTAATGCATGCAGGATACTTTATATAGATTCACTAATTCTATTGTTTATTGCATGCGCAACTTTCAATCCCAGGTGTGAGTTTGTCTATACCTTAATTCATGTAACATTTAGTATTTGCGAGGGTGCCCAAACGTCATGAGACTTCAGGGCGAATAATTATACATTGCAAACCATATGTCATTCAGGTGTGCATGCAAAGTATAAACCAGGTTGCACATGCACAAATGAAAGTGTACAAAAATTGAAAGTAGAAGTTAACTTGGTTTAATTATTTCATTTGACTTGAAAACTTATTAACATGGTCAGACCATTTTTATTGAGGGCATGTAGATTTTTCCTAGACTGTGTAATATTTTGATGAAAATATAGTAGCGCAGCCACTATTTAATTTACGTTGAACCGGCGTTTCATTTTTCGAAACGCATTTTATTACCGTTATTTTTATAACGGGATTTTTACACCGGTTCTATAATTTTGAAGCGTAGAGTTTTGGTGACATTTTCGATGAATGAAAATTCACCGTTATTTTAACATCAATAACCGTTAATTTAAAGTGACTTTTCAAGCGGTTAGCCGCAGCACTGATTTGGTATCCGTTTTTATGGTGTTTTGTGAAGCGCAATTTCCTCGTCAAAATTGCTACAGATGTTGCTGTTTTAATCACGTCTTTTAAAAATCATTTTAAAATAAAATTGTTTCTAAAAATTTTACAGTTTGCGCTTTCAAAAGAATGAGGAAGCGATTTAAACGATTCAACAGAAATTGAGGACTATGAACCCTTACTTTTAGTGACTCGGTTAATTCCGGACTTGTCCGTTTGAGAACGTAAAATGTTATTTATATAAAATACACAATTTTGCACTTTCAAGGAAACGATGAAGTGATTTAAACGATTTAGCAAAAGTGCGGAGTATGGAACCATACTTTACTATTTCGGTTAATTTCAGACTCGTTAATTGAAATATTTGCTGTCATTTGATGATTTTGATAATTTTGTAAGCTTTAGAGCTATTATGCTGGACCTTCGGGTCATATGATGGACCTCCGGGTCAAATGCCAGTACTAGACCTTCGGGTCATATGTTGGACCTTCGGGTCATTTGTTGGGCGCCAAAATTATGATGACAGTACTTGGTAGGCTTCGGCCATATGTTGATGCACGTGCGGCGTAGCTTAGACTCGCCATATGATGGGATCGATCCACTTTTATGTTGATTTTCTAGTTATCTATTTTTGATTTCTAGATTTTGTGAATTTATGTTTTGAATTCAACTGTGAACTTGAAAGTTGATTTTGATGGAGTTTGATGTGATTTCTTCATTTCACTATGTTGATTTTTTATGTTGAATAGTCTTTCGTGATTATTTTTATTTTGCTTAATGTTGTTATGATGCACTCACATCTAAGAATAAATTAGACTGATCCGTTTATTATTTCCTTTAAATAATACTCGGGTCAGATCGAGTTATTTCATGATAGTCGCTATCTCTGATTCTGTAGCAGCTTCATCTTTTGGGATTTCGCATCATCTTTTGCCTAGCCTTCGAGGAGTTCTTTTGGTTTACTGATTCTCGACTTATGTATGTTGTTATCCATGTATATGTATATTTGGTTCATGTGAACTATCGATGGTTGTAGCATGTATTCCAGACTTGTCTTCCGCTATATATTTGATATTTCTGTTCTGGTGTGATTATACTATCAGTGTTGTTGTTATTATGAGTTGTTATGAATTTTTTCTAAGTCACTGTAGTTTCGTTTTAGATTTGGATTGAATATATATCTTTGGGAGTTATTTATATAACTCCTATCGATGTAATCAATACTCGTCTAAGGCATAACTTACGGATGGTCGCTACTAACAAGACTTATTCTTCGCAATAGCAGACGTTATTCCTTATAATGACCTTTGTTATTGTGAGTATAGAGGTGGGCGTCACAGCTTGGTATCAGAGCTGAAATTCAGAACAAATTATAATATACACAGAATAGAAACAGAATGGAACATGTGTTACAACTATTCGGGGTTTTTATTCTTTCCTTTCTAATCTATTATTTCCACTTTAACATGTGGAGTATGTCTAGGAATAAAATTATATATTCCGTAGTATTCCATTTGTTAAACTTCTTATCAATTGTGCATTGTTTTAACTAATCTTTACCTTCTCTTCTCTCTCAGCCCATGGCTGGAAGAGGTAGAGGGAAACGTTCTTTTGCAGGCCCGTCTAGTGGTTCTCATCCGAACGGTGTTTATATGTCAGCTGATCAGTTTATGGAGCTATTTCGGGGTACTCAGCCTCCTGTTGCTACTCCCGCAGCTCCTACTCAGACGTCTGCCTTCGCCCGCATGTGTAGTGACTATTCCCACCTTAGAGGCAAGCCTTTCAAGGGATCCGAAAGTGTTATGGAGGTTCAGACTTGGTTGCGCACTTGTGAGCGTATATTTTCTCGGATGGATCTTTCGGATCATCATCGCGTTCTCGTGGCATCTAGTATGTTGCAAGAGCATGTACTTGATTGGTATGAGCGTTTTATTTTGGAAGTTGATGAGTCCTCTCTCTTGGATTTGGTTTAAGGAACGTTTCGAACTTAAAATTCGTTCCTGAATCAGAAAAGGCTAATCTTGCTCGTAGTTTCCTTGATTTGAAGCAAGGAAAATCGTCTGTTTCTGATTATGTTGCACTTTCGAGGCCTTGTCTAAATACAGGGTTGAGTTCATTAACATTCCGCGTAAGAAGAATCTTCGCTTTGTTGATGGTTTGAAGAAGTATTTGAAGAAAGTTCTTTTGCTTCAGCTAAAGCTCTCTTTTGAGGAGTTTGTTGATTCGGCTCTTTGTCTTGAAGTGGTTGAAAAGGAACGTGATGGTGGTGATGAGGTTGAGGTTTCTAAGAACCCCAACAAGAAGTGGTTTCCATTTTGTAAGCCTAATTCTTCTAATCAGAAGAAGAAGAAGCAAGCTACCTCTAGTTCTCAGCCAAGTAGTGCACCTTCTGTTCAGAGGGCGTGCTATAATTGTGGTTCTTTGGATCATCTTCTTCGCAATTGTACCAAGCCTCGCATTTGTCGTTATTGCAAGAAAGAAGGTCATTGGGTTTCTAGAAGATTTTTCTATTTCTCCTAAGGGTTTCAAATCTGGGAAGCTTATTGTTGCTAAAGCTTCTAGTTTTCTTCTCAGCCCAAAGGTATTACTCCTTCTGTTTTGGAAGGTTTTGTTTTATTTCATGGTCGTTCTATTAGAGTTCTTTTCGATACAGGTGCATTACATTCATTCGTGTCGAAGGAGCTTGTTGATATTATTTTTTTGGATGTTGTTACTCTTTGCGACCCTTTGAGGATCGTAAATCCTATTGGTGGATCCGCTACTCTTGGTTTATTATGTGTTGATGTTGAGATTATTCTTTGTGGTTTCTCCTTTCATGTGAATCTGCATGTCATGGATCATCTTGGTTTTGATATGACTTGGGTATGGATTGGCTCGTTCGTTATGAAGTTCAAATTCTATGTCCCAAAAGAACTTTGTATCTCAAGCATCCCGATGCTAGCGAGCAGTTATCTATTGTATTTCGAGACATGGATCAAGCTTCTAATGCTCTTATTTCTTCCTTCGAATCAGAGGATGTCATAGATAATATTCCGGTTGTTTGAGGTTTTTCTGATGTTTTTGAGCCTATTCTGAGATTGCCACCGAAGAGGGCGATTGAGTTCCGTATTGATCTTATATCTGGTGCACATCCTGTCAGTCTTCCTCCCATGAGGATGTCTGCTAAGGAAAATGAGGAACTCAAGCAACAATTATATGAGTTGGAAGCCAAGCATTTTATTCGTTCTAGTTCGTCTCCAGGGGGCACCGCCATTGTCTTCGTTAAGAAGCCAGATGGTACCCTTAGGCTTTGCATTGATTATCGCAAGCTTAACGAGCTTACTATCAAAATAGGTATTCATTTCCTAGGATCGATGACATGTTCGATCAGTTAAGTGGCGCCAAACTATTTTCCCAACTCGATCTTGCTACCAGTTTTCATCAGTTACGAGTGGCAGAAGATAGCATTCCTCTCACCGCATTCCGTACTCGTTATGGTTCTTACGAATGGCTTGTTATGTCGTTCGGTTTGATGAACGCTCCGACGTATTTTGTAGATCTTTTGAATCGGATATTCCGAGAATATCTCGTTAAGTTCTTCTTGGTTTTCATTGACGATGTTCTTATTTATTCCAAATCTGAAGCTGATTATATTCAGCATTTGGAGATTGTTTTGAGCACTCTTCGTCTGCATCAGTTTTATGCCAAATTCTCCAAGTGTCACATCTGGGAGAATAGGGTGAAATTTCTCGGTCACATTATTTCTTTCGATGGTATTTCTTTCGATCCTTCCAAGATCGAATCTATTTAGAATTGAAAGAGGCCCGAGACCATTATAGAGATCCATAGTTTTCTTGGATTGGCGGGTTATTATCGCCGGTTTATTAAGGACTTTTCTCGTATTGCTTTACCGCTTACCACTCTCACGGGAAAAGTTGTTCCTTTTGTTTGGTCGGATAAGTGTGAGAATTCTTTCTTGAAGTTAAAAGATCTCCTTACTCATGCTCCTATCTTAGTGGTTCCCGAAGGGAATCGTGATCTTGGTGTTTATACCGATGCCAGTGGTTATAGACTCGGTGTTGTTCTCATGCAAAAGGATAGAGTGGTTGCCTATGCTTCTAGACAACTAAAGCCTAACGAGATTCATTATGCTACCCATGATTTGGAGTTGGGCGTCATAGTCTTTGCTCTAAAGATTTGGCGACATTACTTATTGGGCGAGCGTTTTATTCTCTTCACTGATCACAAATCTCTGAAGTATTTATTTACTCAAAAAGAGCTTAATATGAGGCAACAACGTTGGCTCGAATTTCTTGCTTCATATGATGTCGATATTCAGTATACCCCGGGTAAGGGTAATAGAGTTGCTGATGCGCTTAGTCGTAAGCAGCAGGTTGTTGTTTCCATGATGATAGCAGAGTGGAATATTTTGGAAGCTTTATCTCTTTGTGATATTAGAGACCGTCCTTCAGTTTCTGAATCTCCCGTTCTTTTATTTAGCATGGAAGCTCATCCTAGTTTGTTGGATCGTGTTGCCGATGCCCACAAACATGATCCACATATTTCTTATCTTATTCAAAGTTGTAAATCGGAATCCCGAAGTGATGATCAGAAGGATTTCGATATTGATATTCGTGGTTGTATTCGAAAGAAAGGTAGATTGATCGTGCCTGATATTTCTAATCTTAGAAATGACATTCTTGAGGACTCTCATCGTTCTAAGTATACTATCCATCCGGGTAGTAGTAAGATGTATGCTGATATGAAACGCTTATACTATTGGGAGGGTATGAAGCGTGATATTGCAAGTTATGTAAGTCGTTGCATGACTTGTCCACTTGTTAAAGCAGAACGCCAACGTCACAGTGGTATTTTGCATCCTCTTGAGATTCCACTATGGAAATGGGATCAGATTTCCATGGACTTCATTGATGGTCTACCTCGTTCTAGGTCAGGTCATACTAGTATTTGGGTGATTGTTGACAGATTGACTAAATCAGCCCATTTTATTCCTATCAAGTCCAATCAGACTGCTTCTTTGTTGGCTAAGCTATTTATTAAGGAAGTCGTTCGACTGTATGGTGTGCCTAGTTCTATTGTTAGTGACAGAGATCCGCTTTTCACTAGTGGTTTCTAGTGGAGCCTTTAGAAAGGTTTGGGCACTAAGCTCAATCCCAGTACAGCTTATCATCCACAGTCTGATGGTCAGACTGAAAGGGTGAATCAGGTTTTAGAGGATCTCCTTCGACCCTGCATTCTTGATTTCGGTGGTAGTTTTTGCACAAAAAATGGGCAAACACCTCCAAGTCGTGTGATTTAGTTGATTTTATGTGATTCTTAATGATTTAGATGAGTTATGTAAATATGAAAAAGGCAGGGGCTGAAATGTAAAAGACACGCAGATTTATAGTGGTTCGGCCAGAACGTGCCTACGTCCACTTTATATGTTATTATCTTCTTTTTTCAGATTACAAGTACAATGCTTGGTGTACAAGTGTATGAAAGTAGTTTGAAAGTTCCTTCCGTGCTTGAGCTCTCAAACTTGTCTGCCATTGTTGTACCCCTGCCCCTCTATTTATAGAGTAAGGTAGGGGGCAGGGGTCTTGGATGTATATAGCTGCTGGTGGGCCTGGGCTGAAGCAATCTGGCCTGGCAGCGTTCTGGTTCGACGAAGCCTTGGTTCGCACGTGCTTGGAGTGTAGTGGACCGGTGGAGCTTTGATTCGGTGGTAGAGGCCGGTCCGGTGATGGGTGATGTCTTGGTCCGGTTGCGGTCTTGGTGGTGAAGTATGGTGGACCGGTAGTGGATGGTTCGGTGATGGACGAAGTGACTTGGTTTGGTGGTAGGGGGATGATCCGGTCCGGTGATGGTTTGGACCGGTGATGGTGGTTGCTTTGGTCCGGTCGTGAGCTGGTTCGGTGGCTTGGTGCTTGGACCGGATGGATGCATGGCGTTTGAACCGGTGGAAGTTGGTTCGGGTCTTAAAGGTGGGATGGAGACTTGGTATCTGGGTAGGTTGGGGACGCCGAATGAACTAATGCCGAACGAACTTCCATGCATGAATTGCCGAATGGATCTATGCTTGTCCTGAGCCTTGTGTTTGTGCCGAATGGGGTGGAGGTTGCGAACCCGGGTGAAACTGACACTTCTTGGTCTCGAGATCTCCTGGGTGAGAATTCGCCCAACATTTGCCCCCCAAAGTGGGGCACGTGCTGGCATGTGTCGCGCTTTGTTTCCCTGCGGTAGGAAGGCGTGTTTGGCAGTGCCGTGAATTGGACGTTCCTATCCTGTTGGTTTCCTGCGAAGGAATATACAGTTTTAATGTGATTTCAAATGACGACCGTTCGAGGTCGGGTGCTGTTCGAGGCGAGTAGGTGTGCCCCGAGGGGGCTTAGCATTATTGATGCCAGGTTTTCGTTCGAGTGGGTCCCTGGATCGTTTGTGAAGATGGTTTATCGCCAGCTCAGAGCATGCCTAAGGATCGTTCGCGACCCCGTACATGTGTAAGTAGCTTAGCCATTTCAGAATTAGCAGAGCTAAATATCCATCCAACCGATGAATTTTAAAAGGATGTCAGAGTGTAGATTCTCACAACGATAGGGTTAATAGCCATTCAGAGCATGCCTGTGGACCGTTCGTGGTCGCGTACATGTGTGAATGATTAACCCATGTTAGTGAGAAATTTACGACTCATTCATCGTTATCATATTCTCTACTTTATTAGTAGGTCCTAGAGTTCGGTACTTATCTGATTGAGGCGCTTCGCATGCCCCTAGTCCCTGGTTTTTGTTGGTAGAGAGAGAGTTTCACTCGGTTTTTGGTTGGTCCGGTTGTTCTCATTCGGCTTCTGGTTGTTCCGGTATTATGGTCCGGTGGACCGAACCATTTGGTTCGGCGGTGGCCTGTGTTCGCCTATATATAGAGGCTACACCCCCTTAGTTTTTCCTTACCGAACCAAAGAGAGCCGAATCAGTTCTTAGCCGAGCGAACCTTCTGCCGAACCAAGCTTATACCGAATCAGGTATATATCCTTTTGCCGAATGGTTTTTTATCACCGGATGAACTTGATTGCCGAATGCACACGAAGGGTTTTGTTTTACCGAACGAGACTGTATGCCGGATGTGCTTTTAGTGCCGAATGGACTTACGACCCTATTGCCGAATGAACTTATGTCCCTAGTGCCGAATGAACTTATGACCCTAATGCCGAATGAACTTTGTATTCGGACTTTGGGCGGAACTCTGGACTTATGCATTCTTTTTCGCTTACATCTTTGTACTCCTTGTCCTAACGACTTGTCTTTTTGCTTCTATGTATGCAGATAAAATGTCTCGCAAGGCGGAAACACGATCAGACAGACGGAAATCCAAAGATGGAGGCGAGTCTTCCTCCGTGCCCCCAGCCCAATCAGGATCTGGGCAGCATCGACCTATTCCGAGGTCGTTAGTGGACGGATATGGTCCACAGGAACTTCTGGTCTCCCCGCCCGATTGCTTTCCTAGCTCCCTAAAGGAGGAGCAACTTGATGTCATCTCTCGTTCATTTGGGATAGACAGGGCTCTCATGCAGCTGCCGGGAGAGGGAGTGATGCCGTATAATCCCCCCGAAGGTTACTTCGCTTACAGCAGGTACCATTGCATGTGTGGTGCTATCCCTCCCATCAATGCCTGGATAGTCAGCTTTACCACATATTTGAAAGTAGCTCCATTCCAGCTTCAGCCGAACTCCTATGCCATTCTGGTAAGCCTCTTCGTCATCTTCCAGAGGAGATACGGGCGCCCTCCTTCTAACCGGGAAATTCGGTATTTGTATAACCTGAGGGGCTACAAAAAGGGGTCTCCGTATATTAGTCTGGAAGCGGTCGTGCCCTTCAAACCGGTCTTGGACTTATATTCAAAGTTCACCATGTTCAAGAAGGAATGGTTCTTTGTCAAGGACGATTCTGTTTCTTTCCGCCTTTTCACTTCCGGCTGTAAGATTAATTTCATTTATATTTTCCATGTTCTGACTGTAGTGCTTCTTCTGACACGCTTCTATTTCTTGCTAGCGACAGGTGGCATTGCCGTCGTAGAAGATGATTCTTTGGCGCGGATGGCTGCTGGAATAAAGGCCATTCCTGCGCGGGACAGGTCGGCTTCGTTCCTGATCAGGAACGCCACCCTCCTAGAGTACAATTTGATCCAGCCGCACCAGTCCGTTGTTAAGCAGAGGGACACGGCTGAGGAGAAGGCTGCTAAAGCTAAGGAGGGGGTCACGGTGAAGAGTGGCAAGAGAAAACCCTTTGCACAGCATCCCGTCGCGGGGGGCAAGAAGCTTAAAGAATCGGAGGGCCCCTCTCCCAGTACTTGCCCGATCATTCCGGAGGAGGAAGGTGCGGAAGAGGGCGAAGGAGGCGATATGGAAGGAGAGTCGGAAGGCGGAGGAGATGGAGATGGTCAGGGTGGTAGTGGTGCTGGTGCCTTAACTTCTGGGCAAGACTCTGAGCTGGATGAGGCCCTCCGCCAGGCCTTCGGGGAATCGGGAGCGGAGAAGGCGAAGGAGACTGGCAAGGTCGGGGCTGGTGCCGATCTATCCCCCAGGGGTTCCTCAGCCAGGGTGACTTCGGCGGTGCAAGGTGAACTTTTGTCCTCTGTCGATTCCATTTTCGATAAGTACTTAGAAATATTTTATGGTTCACTCCCGTCCTCGAATGAGATTCAGGACTTATTGCAGTATCCCACTCCTCCGCGGGGTTTGTATAATAGACGCGCCTTCACACTTTTCTCTCTTTTTACTTAACATGTTTCCTGAATTGTGGGCCATTGTATGTTCGTAACACTTGTTCTTTATTCCAGAGGCAGGCCAGGTGGTTAAAACGTCAGACGTTCGACACCGCCTCGAACAGTTCAAGTTGATGAGAGCTTCTGCAAAGCCTCCCACTGGTCGGACTGGGGACGTGGTCAAATACCGTCCTCTTCTTGGGGTCATCGAAGAGGGCATTCAGAAAAAGAAGAGGAGCCGTTCTTTGTTTGAGCCTTCCCCTGGTCCGCAGCTTCCTGTTCAGCCTCCTCGTGATGCCATGGAGGAGAGCACGGAGTTTATCCCCCCTCCACCTCCTTCCAAGAATCCTACAGTTATCCGCATAAGACGTCCTGACGTGCCCCGTGACCCCTTTGCCGGTCATCCTGATTTAGATCCAAGCTCTCGGGATGTTTCATTTGATGAGGCCACGGGTGAACACCTCCTTCCCCGCAACCCCATGGTACGAGTGTTAGACGAGGCTAAGTCTCTAGATCTTGATCTGCTTACCACTCGGGTGGTTACCATGGGAGACGAGGCCAAGGCTAATATTGATCGGGTGGCTGAGGAGACCAAGAAGTTAATGAAGTATCATGCTCAATTGGTCAAGGCTGGGGAGGAGATTGGAAGTGCTAATATTCGGTTGCGACTGAAGGTTGTTGATCAGGCCGAACAGCTTGCCGGTCAAGCCGTTCAGATTTCTCGGCACGAGGAAGCCTCCAGGCGTCTGAAAGAGACCATGGAAAAGGCTAGTAGGGCGGAATTACGGAAGATGGAGGCCGCCTGTAAGGAGCGGATTGACATGGCCATTGCGACAGTGGATGAGGTTCGGAATGCGGATCTCGAGCAGGTAGAGGAGTTGTCTGGGAGGCTTGAGGCCGCGGAGACGGCTCAAGTCAAGTTAAAGGAGGAGATGGAGGAGATGAGGAGGTCTCTCCAGGCTGACTGCTCGAGATACCGATCAGAGAGGGATGCCGCTGTCGCCAAGTTGCAGGCTTCCGAGGCCAGGGTGAGGGAGTTCGAGGAGAATGAGGGGATGATGGACGAGATGCTGCAGGACATGTACTTCCGCACTTGGAAGGAGGGCAGCTTGTCTTGGATGGATGACTATCCCCGGGTCATGGCTAAGATATATCTTCGGGCTTTAGAGGAGGCCTGGGTCGATGCGGGTAAGGAAGGTGGAGCGGCCTTTAGCCTGGATGTGGTCACTGCTCAGTTCTCGAAAGAGGAGCAAGTGGCAGTGAAGGAGGGGATGCGGTTGCTCGCTGCGGAGGAAGCGGGTGTGCAACTGGAGGATGAGGATCAAGCGGCGGACGCTGGTGAGTTATTCTTCTCTTTTCCTTTTCTTTCTGGGTTTCCATGACTTGATTGTTTATCGTTTGTTTAATGGATTCCTCTTCTGAATTGGACAGGTGGAACTTTCGATCAACATGCTGGGGGTTCCGGCCCTGCGGCCAAATAGGCTTGGGAAGTCGGTGATGGAGTGTGGACGCAGCTGGTTACTCGTCCGGATTCGGCCGCTTTTTATTTCTTTTTTACTGTTGTTTACGTTAGTCCGAAACATTGATATGACTGTAATAATATTATTTGCAGAAAATAACTTGGTGTGATTTCATAATATAATCTGATTTTGTTATGTTTAAACGTTGTTGTCATTTTGATGTGCTGCGTGAGAAGTATAACCATGTATATGCCTGTGATTTTAGTTGTGTTCGATGTTAAGCCTTTGCTTGAAATATAATTTCATGTTTTGCAATGTTGGTGTGACATATGAATAAGCTATAGTTATGCATCTATGTACAAGAGAAGAGAGTACCACCCTTCATGTTTTATTTGCAGGCGGTAGTTTTGAGCATCTTGTGTAACTGATCATGAATATATTTGAGTACCTTGCCTTCCAGTACGCGGGCTTAGATTCCCATGAGTGAATGCTCCCTGTTCGGTTTCCTGTACTTTAGAGTTTGTTATATAGGGTAGGAGAAAAGTATTTAAATGAAATGGAAATATAGAGAAAGTAAAACTTCCAGTCACGGAAGGCCGTCGATGTGCTTAAGTTCATGGCAAACGGGTTTTGTAGTCACTTTCCCTAGCTGTGGGTCTTGAAGACATTTGTCACCCATCTTGCGCCTCCGTGGGGAGTTTTCTTTTTTACCACAGCCGCACTTAAGACACATCGGATCCGAGATCGCGCACGGTAACTACCCGAACCATTATGGTCCGTAATCGTGGGTATTATTCGATTTACCGTGGCCGGCTAGCGTGGGTGCCGTTGGCCGTGAACTACCCCTGGCTGGCCACACCTTATGTTGGGGCTTAAAGTAGGTTCACAGTTACCGGCAAGCCGAACGCCGTAATGAGCTGCCATCGGCTATAATCGGCCTTTATGATGACTTATAATCGGCTCATTACAGTTGGCTTTGAGGGCAGGCGCGAGCAATGAGTTAACCCGCAGCAGAGGGATGCTGGAGCAAAAGAGTCTCATTGGCGAGTGCATAGAGTCGTAGCGTACCTGTTAGGCCTTGACCAGATGAGGCCGTGGTGCGTCTTGAGTGGAGATGCCATAAGATTTTGTTCAACAGAAAAAGATAAAGCTTAACAAGCAGCCAAGATATAAAGGAACAAGTTAAAAAGAGACAAGATTTTTAAAGTGGTTCGGCATGAAAACGCCTACATCCACTGATTCTCTTTGTTAATTCACTTCATATGGGCAGTACAAGTTAAGAAAAGTATCGACGGAGATGTCGGATGTTCCATGCCCTCTGGAACACCTCTCCGTCCACTGTTGACAAAATATAAGCTCTGTTGTGGAGATCTTTATGAATTACATATGGTCCGTCCCAGATGGGGTCCAGTGCCCCGGGGCGCGGAAAGATTCGCCTGAGGACAAGATCTCCTTCTTGTAAAGTGCGATGCTTGACTTTGGAGTTGTATAGCGCTGCTACTTTTTGTTTGTGAGCCGCTGCTTTAAGTGCTGCATCATTTCTCCTTTCCTCAATCAGATCCAAAGACATGAGGAGGAGTTCTTCGTTTTCTTCTGGATTGTAGTGGATCCTACGGTGGGAAGGAACAATAACCTCGACAGGGAGCATTGCCTCCGATCCGTATGCCAAAGAGAAAGGAGTATGTCCCGTTGATGTTCTGAAAGATGTGCGGTAGGCCCAAAGTGCCGTAGGAAGTTCGTCCACCCAAGCGCCTTTTGACTTTCGAGTTTCTTCTTGATTAGAGTTTTGAGAATTTTGTTGACAGCTTCGACTTGTCCGTTTGCCTGAGGATAAGCTACTGATGAGAAGCTTTTATGAATTCCATGCTCCTGGCACCAGTCGGCGAATTCTTCGCTGTCAAATTGGAGTCCGTTGTCTGATATGATCTTGAGTGGTACTCCGTACCTGCACAGAATAATTTTGATCAAGAAGTTGATAACTTTTGCTGAAGATATTTTATTTAGGGGTTCCGCTTCCACCCATTTGGTGAAATAATCGACTGCCACTATAGCATATTTGGCTCCGCCTCGGCCCGTTGGCAGTTCACCAATTAAATCAATTCCCCATACAGCAAAAGGCCAAGGGCTGGTCATTTGAGTAATCTCATTGGTGGGTAGTCGAGGAATCTTGGCAAATTTCTGACATCTGTCGCATCTCTTGACGAAGTCTAGGGCGTCTTTGTTTAGTGTGGGCCAGTAATATCCATATCGGAGTATCTTCTTCGCCAGAGTCCGCCCTCCAGTGTGATCTCCGCAACTACCTTGATGGATGTTGAATAAGATTTCCTTGGCTTCCCTTCCAGCGACGCATCTGAATAAGGGGCTAGAGAAGCCACGCCGATAGAGGATGCCTTCTTGTATTGTGTAGTGGGGAGCTTTCCTCAAAATTCTCCTGACTTCATCACGTTTGTCTGGTAATGTGCCGTCCTGTAGATATTTCCGGATAGGAGTCATCCAAGTTGCTTCTTCAATTGCAGTTATCAGATTCACTTGTTCAAAACTTGGGGCTAGCTGCCTTGAGATGGCTAGTGCTCCGAAAATGGTGCTATTCATCATACTAGCTTGCTTTGCTAGTTCATCGGCCTCTTGGTTATCTTCTCGAGGAATGTGTTTGATTAGATAATGGTCCAATTGGTCGAGCAGCAGTTTGGTTTTCTTTAGATATGCTGTGAGTCGTTCTCCTCGTGTCTGGAATTCTCTTAGTACTTGGTTTACGATAAGTTGAGAATCACTATGAAGACATAACGAATTGACTCCAATTTCTAAGGCAAGCTCCAATCCCGCTATTACTGCCTCGTACTCCGCATCATTGTTAGTGGCCGCGAATTCCAACCTTAATGCATAGTACAGCTTTCTTCCCCTGGGGGTGATTATCACAATACCTGCCCCCGAGCCTTATTCGTTTGATGCTCCATCTACAAAGAGGTTCCACTTGATGTTTTTTGCTATTTCAAACTGATCCTTGCCTTCGTTGGTGGTGAATTCGGCAATGAAATCGGCCAGGGCTTGCCCCTTGATAGCAGTGCGAGGATGGTAGGTGACGTCATACTGACTTAGTTCAATGCACCATTTGAGGAGTCGTCCAGAAGTGTCGGGACGATGGAGCACCTGTCTTAGTGGCTGATCGGTTAGAACTCTGATGGAGTGAGATTGGAAGTAGTGTCGTAGTTTTCGTGACGCGATCAATAAACAATATGCCAATTTCTCAAGTTTAGGATATCTGGCTTCTGCCCCTGTAAATCTCTTACTTATAAAGTACACCGGGCGTTGTGTGCGGTCTTCTTCTCTTACCAGGGCAGCGCTTAGAGCATGAGATGATACGGCGAGGTATAGGTATAGCTCTTCGCCTTCGTTTGGAGTCGAGAGTACTGGTGGTTTCTAAAGGTGTTCGATCAGGTTAAGGAAGGCTTTTAGGCATTCATCGGTCCACTCGAACTTTCCTTTGTCTTTCTTGAGAGCTTCGAAAAAAGGGACGCACTTGTCAGTTGCTTTGGAAATGAACCTGCTTAGGGCGGCTACCTTTCCGTTTAAGCTCTGCATTTCTTTTCGGGTGGAAGGTATCCTTATTTCTTTTAGAGCCCGGATTTGTTCAGGGTTTGCTTCAATTCCTCTGGAATGGACAATGAACCCTAAGAATTTTCCCGATGATACTCCGAAGGAGCACTTTAGAGGATTCAGCTTCATTCCATATCGGCGAAGTACCTGAAACATCTCGCTCAGGTGGCTTACATGATCCTCGGCTTTCCTGGTCTTTACCAACATGTCATCCACATATACTTCCATAGTTCGTCCTATTAATTCCGCGAACATCTTGTTGACGAGGCGCTGATAGGTGGCTCCGGCATTTTTGAGTCCAAAAGGCATGACTTTGTAACAATATAATCCCCGGTCAGTGATGAAGCTAGTGTGGTCTTGATCGGGAACGTGCATGGGAATCTGGTTGTATCCGGAGTATGCGTCCATAAAAGATAAAAGTTCGTGCCCGGCAGTGCTGTCCACAAGTTGATCAATTCGGGGGAGCGGGAAGCAGTCCTTCGGGCAAGCGTCATTTAAGTTGGAGAAATCAATGCATGTTCGCCACTTCCCATTAGCTTTCTTTACTAGTACCGAGTTAGCTATCCACTCGGGGTAGATGGCTTCTCGTATGAAGTCATTAGCAAGTAGGTTCTTTACTTCCTCGTCGAGGGCTGCTGATCGTTCTGCTCCCATGCTTCTCTTTTTCTGCTTTATTGGTGTCCTGGTGGGATCGATGTTTAGCATGTGGCATGCTATGTCTGGGGAGATTCCTGTCATATCGGCATGTGTCCATGCAAATACATCTAAGTTGTGGCGGAGAAAGTCGACGAGTTGATCCTTCAATTCTATTTTTAGCTGAGATCCTATTTTTAATAGTCTGTTTGAATCATGTTTGTCTACAGATACGAATTCCATGGCCTCTGCAGGCTCAGCGGTAGCCTCCTCCTCCTAATCCCTGGGGTCTAGTTCATTGAAAGGATCGCTGGTGTATCGAAGAGGAGGGGCTTTCTTTAGTTGCTATGCTTCCAAGCTTTTCATGCAGAGAGTAGTCTCTGCGCCTTTCCCTTTATTCTTTCTATGGTTATTGCGAAGTTCAGTTACATAGCAATCTCGAGCGGCGTCTTGATCTCCTTCAACTTCTCCTATTCCGTCATCTGTTGGGAATTTCATTTTTAGGCACCACGGGGCTAGGACAATTTGGAAGTCAGACAAGGCTGGTCTTCCCAAGAAGGCGTTGTAGGCCGAGTGGTTTTCTATTAGTACGAATGTTTGTTTTCGTACAACGGAGCGGGGATGACTTCCTATTTCGACGAAGAGGTCAAGTTGCCCGAGGGGCATTTTCGCATCTCCAGTGAAACCATGCAGGGGTTTGTTGCAGGGAGACACATCCTTCATTGACAGCTTCATTTTGTCGAAAGCATGCTTGAACAGGATATTTACGGAGCTTCCTATGTCTACTAGAATTCGGAAAACTTTAGCTGGACCGAACCAGGCAGAGATGACCATGGGATCCATATGCGGATACTGTCTTCCTTCTAAATCACGCTTACTGAACACGATGTCCTCACTCTCTTTCTGTTTCGGGTGGCGTTCTTCCATAATGGAGTTAACATAGCCTTCAGCATTTCTAAGTGACTTGCCGTATCTTTCCATCTCTGCCCAGCTTCTGTCGGCGATGTGTGGTCCTCCCGAGATGGTATGGACCACTATCTTCTCTTGACTAGAGCCACTGGTGTTGCAATTCCCTCCGCTTACTTCTGGGAGGGGTCGCTTTGAGCTCTCATTGATAGGAGTTGGAGTCCTGTTCTGACCTTTCATATAGCGTTCCAGCCTTCTTCTACTAATGTGTTCTTCGATCAAGTCCCGGAGATGGTGGCATTCATTGGTGTCATGTCCGTGGGATTCGTGGAAGCGGCAGAACTTTCCAGACTTGAGGGCGTTATCAGATTCTTTCTTGTGCGGGGGGCGCTTGTATCCGAGTTCACCCTGAGTGGCTAGATAGATGTTTTCGATGGTTTCATTCAAAGGAGTGTAGGAGTCAAATCTCGGCCCTGGTCGATATTGGCGTTTTTCAACCTTCTTGCCCCCAGCATTGTCTCTAGATTCATTTCTTCGAATGTCCTTGGTTGCAGCGGGAATCTTGTCCAAAGTTGTCTTACCTTGTTGCCCTGACTGCCTCTCAGTGGCGGCGTCTTCAAGTCTCATATACTTTCCAGCTTCATGGAAGAAATCAGGTAAAGTAGCTGGTTTTTCCTTTGTTAGTCTTCTTGCGAACTTGGTATCTGGATGTATACCGCTACAGAGGGCCATTAGGGTGAGTTTCTCATCGGCATCTTGGACTGCGGCCGCTGCGGCGTTGAACCGAGTTAGATATTGTTGCAGTGTCTCTCCGGATTTCTGTTTAACATTGGATAGAGAATAAGCATCCTTGGGTTGTTCTACATGGATGCGGAACTGGCTAATGAACCTTTCTTTCAACATCTCCCATGAGCTGATAGATCCTTAGGGTAGATGGCAGAACCAGGAGGTAGCTAGATCTGCTAGGAATAGCGGAAAGCATTTACACAGCACCCCTTCTGTTGCTCCGCTCATGAGCATATGCTGGGTGTATCTTTGTAAGTGTACGATGGGGTCGGAAGTTCCCTTGTAAGGTTCCATGGTTGGCATTTTCCATTCCCGGGGGGTGATGGCAGTTTCGATATTGCGGGTAAAGGGGCTGGTGACCCTAGCGCCTATTCCTCGGTCCCTTTGCTCCCGTTGGACGCATTCTCTGAATAGTCGTGCCATTCTTTCATCAGAATTTGGAGCGGATAGAAATGAACTTGGTTCTTCCCTGCGAGATCGGTCTCGTCCAGATGACCTGTAGGGATGGTATAGTCTATCACTTCTGACGTGATCCAGTGGTTGTCTCTGGTTGCTCGGATGCATGCTAGGACCAGCTACAGTTGCCCCCTGCCTTGATCTTCCCCTGCGGGGTTCTGTTTCGAGCACTTCCATGGGGTCAACTTCGGGCTGGGTTCTAGCTCGGCTCCGTTCAGCGGGGTTTCTATGATTAGGTGGCATGACTGGCTCAGCCACATCCGACCCTCGCCTGGCGCCTCCCCCACTGGGTTCGGTTCCAAGTGCTTCATCGAGTCGGAGTTCGGGCTGAGTCTGGGCGCGACCCCTATCATTGTTGTTCCTGTTGATGGCTTCCTCGAAGAGGGAAGACCTTTGCTGTCTCCGAGACCCTCCAGACTGAGATTCATCCCATGATTCAGTGTTGCGGTTGGATTCTTCGACATCCCTCAAGCGTGACATGAGTTGGTTCACCAAAGCTTCTTGTTGGGATGCGAAGCGGTTAGTCACTTCCACCACAACTCTGTCTAGGTCTGCTCTAGTGATTGCTGCCGGTTGTTCCGCGGCAGGGGCTGTTGGAATTGCCTGATCTACATGTGGCACTGCTGCTGTAGTGGGATGGTTCTCTTGATCTGGATCTACTGGATTTGGAGCGCTGCTAGTTGCGGCGTTCTTTCCCTTGTTGGCGTCTTTTCTTGGCCTGGAAGTCAAGTTTCCTATGCAATGAAAGGTGCTATTGGGAAAGAAGGTTGAATGAGGGAAGCTGAAGCTTCGAGTTCGAATCTCTCAATGAAAGCACCAAAAATGTTTGCACAAAAAATGGGCAAACACCTCTAAGTCGTGTGATTTAGTTGATTTTATGTGATTCTTAATGATTTAGATGAGTTATGTAAATATGGAAAAGGCAGGGGCTGAAATGTAAAAGACACGCAGATTTATAGTGGTTCGGCCAGAACGTGCCTACGTCCACTTTATATGTTATTATCTTCTTTTTTCAGATTACAAGTACAATGCTTGGTGTACAAGTGTATGAAAGTAGTTTGAAAGTTCCTTCCGTGCTTGAGCTCTCAAACTTGTCTGCCATTGTTGTACCCCTGCCCCTCTATTTATAGAGTGAGGTAGGGGGCAGGGGTCTTGGATGTATATAGCTGCTGGTGGGCCTGGGCTGAAGCAATCTGGCCTGGCAGCGTTCTGGTTCGGCGAAGCCTTGGTTCGCACGTGCTTGGAGTGTAGTGGACCGGTGGAGCTTTGATTCGGTGGTAGAGGCCGGTCCGGTGATGGGTGATGTCTTGGTCCGGTTGCGGTCTTGGTGGTGAAGTATGGTGGACCGGTAGTGGATGGTTCGGTGATGGACGAAGTGACTTGGTTCGGTGGTAGGGGGATGATCCGGTCCGGTGATGGTTTGGACCGGTGATGGTGGTTGCTTTGGTCCGGTCGTGAGCTGGTTCGGTGGCTTGGTGCTTGGACCGGATGGATGCATGGCGTTTGAACCGGTGGAAGTTGGTTCGGGTCTTAAAGGTGGGATGGAGACTTGGTATCTGGGTAGGTTGGGGACGCCGAATGAACTAATGCCGAACGAACTTCCATGCATGAATTGCCGAATGGATCTATGCTTGTCCTGAGCCTTGTGTTTGTGCCGAATGGGGTGGAGGTTGCGAACCCGGGTGAAACTGACACTTCTTGGTCTCGAGATCTCCTGGGTGAGAATTCGCCCAACAGTATGACCACTTGTCTCTTGTTGAATTCTCTTATAACAGCAGTTTTCAATACAGTATCGGCATGGCTCCTTTCGAAGCTCTTTACGGAAGGCCGTGTCGATCACCATCTTTTTGGTTGGAATCGGGGGAAAAGTTAGTTCTTGGCCCCGATTATATTCATGCTTCTTCTGAGTGGATTGATATTATCAAACAGAGAAGGAAAGAGGCACAGAATAGGTAGAAATCTTATGCCGATCATCGTAGGAAGCCTTTGGAATTTTCTGTTGGTGATCTTGTAT
Organism: Allium cepa; assembly: GCA_030765085.1. Lineage (NCBI taxonomy): Eukaryota > Viridiplantae > Streptophyta > Magnoliopsida > Asparagales > Amaryllidaceae > Allium > Allium cepa. The sequence goes on from CM060931.1 coordinate 380,016,237, forward strand.
TCATTCGTGTTTCCCCGATGAAGGGTGCGGTGCGTTTTAGTAACTCCGAGAAATTGGCTCCTCGTTATATTGGACCGTTGCCTATTACGAAATGCAATGGCCCAGTTGCTTATCGTGTATCGCTACCTATTCAGTTTTCGGGAATTCACGACGTATTTCATATATCTCAGTTTCGTCGATGCCTTCGAGATTCAGATTCTATTATTGATCTGTGTTACAAGATCTTGAGATCTCATCCGACTTGTCTATTGTGCAAAACCTTATTCATGTGCTAGATACGGAGGTGAAACACCTTCGGAACAAAGAAGTTCCGCTCATGAAGAATCAATGGTCCGCAAATCCCAAGGATTGCACTTGGGAAACCAAAGAATTCATCGAGCGTTCTTATCCCGGTTTTCTCTCCTCTTCGGGTGGGGCTGAGCATTCATATCCATCTCTTTTACTTTGAATCTTTGTTGAAATAAATTATTTATGTTATTGACTGCTTCTAGTATGAAAATTGCGGGGACGCAATTTTTATAAGGGGGAGTCTGTAACGACCGTGATTTCTGAATCACTTTCTCAATAAATATTCTAAAAAACGACCATGATTTTTAAATTATGGTCGGATTAACTATTTTAAATAGAAATATTTTTATTTATTTGGAAAGAAAAAATATGCATGCAAATTCAATTTCAAAGTTGAGATAATTTTCTTCTGGCCGTTCTCAAGTCAAGTTTACAACTGTGCAAGTGTGAACACATTTTGTTTTTCTGGTGCAAAAAATGACCTGAGTAATATCTTTACACTTGGAACCATTTGCATTTGGAAATATTGCACAAACATTTAATGCAAGTTGAATAATAGGAATAATACCTATACACGTAACACACACGCATCACATACCAAATTCCCTGTGCACTATATACATGCGCATAAGCCTAAGATAGCTACTCCAATGTATTATCAACATTTTAACTGGAACGGTCACAACATAGTTTTATAAAAGAAAACTTTTAGACTTATAGCCATCGTCACTTTATACAGTTTTGTACTTCCTAGCACGTCTGCATTAATTGTATTTGTACTAAAATGCTTTTCAACACTCATTTTCTTGACTTATACCAATTGAAGAAAAGTAAAATAAAAACTCTCTACAACATTTTTTTTCATTTTTGAAATGCTCTACAGAACATTAATGGCCGAGTGAAGCAGATCTGGGGTATTATTTGACTGTGAAACAATTTAAGGTGAGTACAACACTCATATACTCTAATTTATCGTTGGTTTCATCTGAGCATACAAGTATGGACAATGTTTTAATTGCTCTGAATATTTATGCTTGCTTAAAAGTTTTTGGTCCAGAGCTTAAATCGACTGCATGCAGCCACATATTTTTTGTGCGCATGCTATGGATAGTTATCATATGGGTTGAAGTATAAATTAGATACCCTGGGTATTTTTCTTGCACGCACAGACGTGAACGTGTACACAAGTAAGAGTAGGTGTAACTTTGTTTGATTACCTCCTTTTTTTTAACACTTATTTGTACACAAGTAAGAAAATGGTCACAACATTTTCTTGACAATATTTATGCCGTGCATGAACCATAATTTGTAATGCATGCAGTACACTTTATACAGATTCACTAATTCTATTGTTTATTGCATGCGCAACTTTCAATCCCAGGTGTGAGTTTGTCTATACCTTAATTCATGTAACATTTAGTATATGCGAGGGTGCCCAAACGTCATGAGACTTCAGTACGAATAATTATACATTGCAAACCATATGTTATTCATTTGACCAGGTTGCATGCAAAGTATACAAAAATGAAAGTGTACAAAAATTGAAAGTAGAAGTTAACTTGGTTTAATTATTTCATTTGACTTGAAAACTTATTAACAAGGTCAGACCATTTTTATTAAGGGCATGCAGATTTTCCCCAAACTGTGTAATATTTTGATGAAAATATAGTGGCGCGACCACTATTTAATTTATGTTGAACCGGCGTTTCATTTTTCAAAACTCATTTTATTACCATTATTTCTATAACGGGATTTTTACACCGGTTCTATAATTTTGAAGCATGGAGTTTTGGTGACATTGTCGATGAATTAAAATTCACCACTATTTTAACCTCATAACCGTTAATTTAAAGTGACTTTTCAAGCGGTTAGCTGCAGCACCGATTTGGTATCCATTTTTACGGTGTTTTGTGAAGCGCAATTTCCTCATCGAAATTTCTACTGATGTTGCTGTTTTAATCACGTGTTTTAAAAATCATTTTAAAATAAAATTATTTCTAAAAAATTTACAGTTTGCGCTTTCAAAAGAATGAGGAAGCGATTTAAACGATTCAGCAAAAATGAGGACTATGAACCCTTACTTTTACTGATTCGGTTAATTTTGGACTTGTCCGTTTGAGAACGTAAAATGTTATTTATATAAAATACACAATTTTTCACTTTCAAGGAAACGATGAAGTGATTTAAACGATTTAGCAAAAGTGCGGAGTATGGAACCATACCTTTACTAATTTGGTTAATTTCGGACTCGTTAATTCAAATATTTGCTGTTATTTGATGATTTTGATAATTTTGTGAGCTTTAGAGCCACTATGCTGGACCTTCAGGTCATATGATGGACCTCCGGGTCAAATACCAGTACTAGACCTTCGGGTCATATGTTGGACCTTCGGGTCATTTGTTGGTGCCAAAATTATGATGACAGTACTTGGTAGGCTTCGGCCATATGTTGATGCACGTGCGGCGTAGCTTAGACTCGCCATATGATGGGATCGATTCACCTTTATGCTGATTTTCTAGTTATTTATTTTTGATTTCTAGATTTTATGAATTGCTGTTTTGAATTCAATTGTGAATTTGAAAGTTGATTTTGATGGAGTTTGATGTGATTTCTTCATTTCACTATGTTCATTTCTTATGTTGAATAGTCATTCGTGATTATTGTTATTTTGCTTGATGTTGTTATGATGCATTCACATCTAAGAATAAATTAGACTGATCCGCTTATTATTTTCTTCAAATAATACTCGGGTCAATTTCAGGATAGTCGCTATCTCTGATTCTTTAGCAGCTTCAGCTTTTGGGATTTCGCATCATCTTTTGTCTAGCCTTCGAGGAGTTCTTTTGGTTTATTGATTCTTGAGTTATGTATGTTGTTATCCATGTATATGTATATTTGGTTCATGTGAACTATCGATTGTTGTAGCATGTATTCCAATCTTGTCTTCCGCTATATCTGATATTTCTGTTCTGATGTGATTATACTATCAGTGTTGTTGTTATTATGAGTTGTTCTGAATGTTTCCTAAGCCACTGTAGTTTCGTTTTAGATTTGTATTGAATATATATCTTTGGGAGTTATTTGTATAACTCCTATCGTTGTAATCAATACTCGTCTAAGGCATAACTTACGGATGGTCGCTTCTAACAAGCCTTATTCTTCGCAATAGCAGATGTTATTCCTTATAATAACCTTTGTTATTGCGAGTATAGAGGTGGGGCGTCACATAGGTGGTGGTTAGGGTGGTGGTTGAAGTGGATGAGCAAGTAGTGGTCAAACAAGCATGGTTTTAGGCCTTTGGTTGCATTTTTGAAGGGTTTGATCACCATGGTGGGCTCGGCCATGGTCATGGTCTGGAGTATAGGTGGTGGTAATGGCAGGGAAGAAGTGTAGAGAGTGGCGGCCATGGGTATGAGGGAGAGGCCAATCCAAACACATGAGAAAATTAACAAGCAAAATTTGATAGAAAATTAAAAGAAAAAGAGAAGAAGAAGATAATGCCATTACCAAACTTTTGCAAGCCATGAAGAATAATGAGATGAAAACTTTTTTGCATGAGAAACAATGAATATTCATGGCTACTCAACACAAAATACAAGGCCAAGAGTAGAGGAGGAGGTTATGGCAAGTGAAAGGACTCTAGGAGGTGAAAGGACTTAAGTTTCAAAGTTTTTTTTAAACTCTTCAAATTTCTTTTTCTTAAATTCAATTAAAAAAAATCAGTAAATTTGACATTAAAAACCGAAAAAAATAATATAATATGAAAATAAGTAATAAATTTTAAAGAAAATATAAAAAGAATAAAAGAAATTGCTTAAAAATTCAAAACAGGGTTCAAAAATTACAATTAAATCATCATTGGCTTTGGAAAAATATCTACTTCATTTAAAAAATACACTAAAGAAAAATTTGGAAATAAAATAATTCATTTATCATTTCTAAAATGAAATAAATAATTTAAATTATAGAAATAGAAAAAGAACTAAAGAAATTGTTTAAAAATTGGAAACAGAACATGAAAATTACAAATAAAATACCACTTAGCCTTAGAGAATTTCTATTTCACTTTAAAACGAATAAAAGTCAAATAAATAAATAAATGAGGAAAAAAATAAAGTGGGAATGAGAATAAAATAAGATCTTAAGAAAATAGAAAAATAAATAAAGAATTTCTTTAATTAATTGAAACTGGAAATTAGAAAATTTAAAAAATAACAACTGACCTAGGAAAATGTCAATTACACTTTCAAAAATGTATTAAAACCAAAATATATACAATACATGTTATCTACCTATATAAACATAAATTAGAACATTACATGACCAAATAAAATGTTATTTATAGAATTTAAAATAAACAATTTTGTTAAATACAACAAATTTCATACAATATTTGAAAAGACATAACTTTCACATTATAAATCAGATTTCAATGAAACAAAAAGCAGTGTTCTCAAAATTTTATTTCCTTTCATAATAAAGGATAAAATTAAAATTTTCAAACTTTCAAATTTTAATTTTGAAGGTCAAAGTTTGATCATATTGACCAAAATTCACTTTTTGGAAAATATTATTTTTAATCATATTTGGAATGATAATTCATATCAAAATCAAAGTTTATATTTAAAATCACCAAAATTATCTAAATTAAATAAATTAATTAAAGTTAAATCAAAAATTCAATTAAAATAATTAAAATAATCACAACATACAGGGTTGTTACACTCTCCCCACTCAAAACTTTTCATCCCCAAAAAGGAATGAGGTTCGGGAAAGCACAGAAAAGATAGAAATGAAATCAGATTAAGACAAGGTGATAAGAAGATTGAGATTATACCTGATAATTGTTGTTATAGGTAAGTTTAACATGGTGGGGATGATCTTTCCAAGATCCTCCAGAATCAAGAACATAAGCACAAAAAAGGTGAATTCAAAATGAATACCAAAGATTATCAAAGATTACAAAAATATTTCTAAACAGAAAGATTATAGAAAGATGTCTATAACAGTCTATAGTAAGATAAGGATAATAAGGACAACCAAAAGATAGTTTGAAAAATAAAAATAGGGAAATAAGTTTAAAACCATGTAAATTTCATCTTAAATAGAAAATAAATTTTTACATAAGTTAAATAAATCTTAACTATCTTAAATTTCATTATATTATCATCCAATTACCTTAAATTAACAATTTTTAAAACTATGGGTTTTGAAAAATAAACATTTATTATACTCATAATGTACTTAATAAATAATTATTCTTTATTCCTAATAAAAATTAAATTTATTCCTCTCAATATATTTATCACTTATGTTAAATATACTTACTCTTATTATAACTGCTTTATTTTATTTTTAGTTCTTTTAACATTATTTTATTGTAAGTTATTCAATTACCCTTTATTATATTTACCTCTATTAATCATTTTATAACTAAAATTTAAGTGTATAACATTTATTGTAACCATTCAAAATTTTATATATAAAAAATCTTTTTACATTGTATATTATCCAATTATATTGTTAACTTCTGAAATTAAGGTAAGTTATATATGAATGCAATTTTTTATACAAATAAAACTTTCCAATTAAATCATTTCATGCTTGAATATTCATCCAAAATTTTGATTTTCTTTTTATAATTGAAATTATTCTTTAAAAAAAATATTAAGGATTAAATTTCCGATTTCTTCAAACGATTTAGAGATAAATAAATGTATGTACATAATCAAATTAAATTTAAATCATACATCTATATATATTAAAAATCAAGTCATATTTTAGAAATTCAAATCAATTTGATTTCCCAAAACAAAGCTGTAGGAAGACTACAGAGCGGTGTCTTCACTTCGAAACTCGAAAATGAATGTCGATGATGCTGCGGTCATCACCGAAGTTATTTTTCAGTGACAAAGAGAAGAGCACTACTTTTCAAACTTTAAATTCTTTGGAAGCATATTCTTATTCGAAAATACTTTAAATAATATACTTTAAAACTTAAACACAAGGTTTGAAACCATAGAAAATTAAATTTTCAAATTTCTTGTTTTAAGTTCATTTCATTTTCCAAATCAATTTTTAAACCACTATTTATAAATTCATTTATAGAACAATAAATGATAAATCAAGTATTATCATTTCAAATAATCAATTTAAATCAATTTATTATGTTTTATAAATTTACTTATATATCAAAAAAAATTCGTTAACCAAATTTTAAAATAATATTGTGTCAGTTTGTTCTGTCAAAGTGTTTTAGAAATCCTATCGATAGCGTTGATCAGACGAATCGATCGGAAACCCGAATCAACATCACTAACTCAAACAACACAATATATGAAACAAAACATAGAATTACAAGTACAATTCAAAATGTTTGGAAGAATAGATTGGAAACAAAAGACAAGATGATTAAATAACAGAGTAGGGAGATGGGTAAGCTTAAGTAAATCGCAGGCAACCTTGACCGGGTCAACCGTGACTTAAAGAATAAGATCAATATGGATTTCTAGGGTAAATCTACATTTGATCTCAAGAGATAGAGTTTGGACTAACAAAACATATTATCATCTAAACCAAAGATAGATATAAATACCTGGTGAATCGATGCTAATTGTAAAGGAGTTTTCCCCCTTTTTACAGTTCAATTTGAAATTGGCGAGAACGTGGACTCACTAAAAAGATCATTCGAAGCGGAGTTATGGGATACTCGAGAATCAAAAGAAGATGAATATTGAGGGACACGAATGGATTTTGGAACTGTAAGGAACGTTCCAAAATTCAAAGGAAATTCGAATCAAAGAGGAAAGATTTAAACTCGAACGAAAGTGATTCTGTAAATAATTTACCTTATATTCTAAGTTCTGCCTCAAAGCTAAAGCTCTGACACCTAATGTAACACCCGGTATTTTCAACCATTCGCATCCGCACATATCAGACTTGAATTTGCTAAAAATACCGCGTTGTAAATAAAATTTGGCAAATCTCAAAATATATGGTAAATAAAAATCACAGATCATAGACACAGAGTAATAATAATGCAGCGGAAGTAAAAGGGATAGTAGTTCATGAAGCTACTATATAAATATATCAGAGTTACATAAGATACAACAGAAGAAATAAAGTACAAAAGAAGTCTCAATACATAGAAGTCTATTAATACAAGAGCTGAATTAGAACAACAGAATGAAAAAGATAAAACTACACAAGTAGATATTCTGCGGCGATTCCAAATCTCCAAAGAGTGGAAATCCAAATCTGTGAATACTCAGGCTGACCCGAGCGTAAATAAAAATACAAACACTCGAGTCAGGACATACATACTTATACAATGTAAAACAACTCAAGTGAACTGTAATAAAGGTACAAGTAACTTAAAGGATGCTTGGGACCGCCCATTCCCTAAGGATCGGTTAAACTATTTACTATGTAGTAATATTGCGCTATTATAATAATGTCTATCAGTAAAATAAGCTTACTGTAAAATAGCGTTAAGGAGTGACCCAATATTCCCCTTAACACAAATAATGCCAGTAGTCTATGCAGTACCTGCATATCTCCTGATCGGGAGACTATGTGAAGATACTGCATAGGTACGAGACAAATAGAAACTCGTAGTAAAGGCTCGATATGGTAGGTTACACGGCACACAAAGCAATGCCAGGGTAGATATACCAATTACGACACTCGAGCTGGTGGTAACGCAGCAGCCACATACGCCCACCTCGAGACACATTCCTAAAATCGAAGGGGCGCCCAACAATCACAAAAGCAATAGAATGGTATCGAAGAAATGCGTCCGACCAGAGGAGCTACCCCTGTTGGCCCGAGACCGCTCCTATTTCTGCCACCTTATACCAACTCACGGGAGTTGGGTCCATGAAATATACCTCAAAATGTCGCCACCATCCTACTTCATTCTGGAATCTCCACCGCGCACATGGTTGTCAAAGTTGTTTTCGGTATCGACAGAGAGTATGCCAATATCTGATCCCGGTCTCTTTGCCAACCAATCGTTATTATAACCCGTGGTTATAAGTTTAAAATAATATATTATACTTCAAAATAAAATATCATTTCAATCCAAATCTTTATCAAAATAAAGATTAAATCATTTCAAACCATTTCAATATATCAACATTCCACATCTTTCAAATTCAAATATTTATCAAAATAAATATCGAGTCATTTCCAACCATTTCAATATATTAAATTATCATATCCTTTTAAAATTTCCTTTCAAATCATTTTAGTACATTAAAATATCATATCCTTTCAAAACATCATTTTCAAATCATTTTAATATCAAGATATCATATCTTTTCAGAACTTAATTTTCAAATCATTTTAATATCAAAATATCATATCTTTCAGTACTTCATTTTCAAATCATCATATAAGTTCAAATCCAAATATTCAACTTTAAATACCTTTTAAAGTCAAAGTTATCATTCGTTTATTATCATTCGAATCACCTTTTAAATATTTTATATTCCAATTAAATTAATTCATTTAAACCATTTAAAAAGTGAAGTAATTATTCTTCCAAATCAAGTATTCAAATTTCAAGGTTTCAAACCATTCTGAGCTCATTTGCTTAGTTAAAAACCATAAACATTGAAAATTTCAGTCTCACGCGGCATTTAGAAAAAGCTATTATAAATTATATTTAAAAACATTTCAATTCAGGAAAGACAACATTTAAAAACTGCTGTTAAATCTCATTTTAGTTGAATTTTTAGTTTAAAACAGCAAAGACAGCATTTCTAGAAATGCTGTAATAGCTCAGGTTTCAAAACAAGGGTTTTAATTAATTTCAGCAAAGACAGCAGCCCACTACAGCATTTACAGAAATGCTATAACAGACCTGAGTTAAGTTTTTAGCCTATTAGTTCAACTATGGAACTACAGCATTTCAGAAATGCTATAATAGCTCCTTTAGTTCATTTCCAGAAACCATAGCACTTCTTAATGCTATTAAAATTGATTTCCAGATTTTAGAGTATTTCGAGCTATTAATAAAATTCATTTTAAACCCTCTAAACGTTATAAAAATCATATTTTTTACATTCAAAATGTTCATTCAAAATACTCTTTCAACTTATGATTTATAAAGTAACCTTTACAGAAAAATCCAAATTTTCAATAATTTCACTTAACAAATTCAAGTGTACAATTTCATTTTCTTCACTTTTCAACAAATAAACTTAACACTTAAACTTTAAATTATAATTTCACAAATTTAACTAAATTTCCAATTTTATTTAATTAACTTAAATCTTTAATTAAAATCCCAAATTTCACATTTCCAAGTCAAGTTATATTTTAAATTTTCACTTTTAAGCATTCATTTATTTAAACATTTTAATTCACTAAAAAATCGATAATACTTTATTAAATCATTTAAATTAAATTTTAAATCAAACTATCATATTTACCATTTTCCAAATATAATTAAATTTCCATTTTATTTATATAACTTAAACATAACTTTTAACCAAAATTCCAAATTTCTAAACTTAAGTTATATTTCAATAATCCAATTTAACCATTTATTTATTTAACATTTTCCACTTATAGAAAAATCGTAAATCCTTTATTTAAAACACTTTAGAATCTATTTAAATCAAATTATCATAAATTTACATTTTAAACCACTTAAAAATTTATTTATATAACTTAAATGTCATTTTAAAAGCCAAAGTCCAAATTTCCAGATTTAAGTTATATTTTAGAAACTCAATTTAATCATTTAATTATTCAGCATTTTTAACTTGTAGAAAAATCAAAATTTCATACTTAAACATTAAAAATTCAATTAAAATCAAATTTCCATAAATTTACATTTTTAAGAATACTTAAAAATATTCAAAATACTTTATAAAATAACCATGGGCCTGTATATAGTTTTCTAACCTAGGTCAAGTGATACGGATATATATATATATATATATATATATATATATATATATATATATATATATATATATATATATATCATTTCAATCCGTAGTTTAAACAGAAAAATCCAGGTTCTATCATTTCAAACCTGCAATTCCAAGTTAAAACAAAATTAATAAAAACCGTTCAAGCCTATCATTTCGGCCCATAACGATTTTTTCCATATTCTAAAGTCCGTTCGGGTATGTATCATTTCAACCCATAGTTAACCTAATCTACATGAAACTTGAAGTGTGATAAACAGATATAAATGAACAGTTAACAACATATAATAGTAACAGATGAGATGACATGTAAATTAACAGGTGTAACATCATATATAAATAATCGCAGGCAGTTACAGCATCATTTATGATTCTACACATTCAAATGTTGTCGCTTCACAATTGCATAAGTATATATTGTCGTGTTAGATTTACTCAACTCCAAATGCTGGAGATAACAAAACCAATGACACAACGGAATCAATAGCACGATGACAAGACTATGGACTTGATTGGAGAGAAAATCCAAGCAAAAAATCTTGTGTACAACCCATAACAAAACCAAATATTAATATAAATTCAACACAACATTCAATTTGAAATAACTTTGAAATAAAATGCAATATTGGGATGAATGCTTTTGCCTTGCTTCCTACATTTGCTTGCAGGGCCTAGGGGATGTTTTTGGCTCAAATTTGGACATACTTTGGCTCAGCTATGGACACGAGAATGCACGGCTACAAGGCATTGAAGTGGTGGAGGTTACAATGCATGAAGGTGAAGAGGCTTATGCAACATAATGTGGTTTTGGTTCATCAAAGTGGTTCGGCCAGTGGGTGCTACAGTCAGGTCAGTGGCTGGAGGGGTGGGTGGTGGTCAGGTCAAAGGTGGTGAAGGTAGCCAAGGTGGTGGTTAGGGTGGTGGTTGAAGTGGATGAGCAAGTAGTGGTCAAACAAGCATGGTTTTAGGCCTTTGGTCGCATTTTTGAGGGGTTTGATCACCATGGTGGGCTCGGCCACGGTTATGATCTAGAGTATAGGTGGTGATGATGGCAGGTAAGAAGTTTAGAGAGTGGTGACCATGGGTATGAGGGAGAGGCTGATCCAAATACATGAGAAAACAAGGCAAAATTTGTTAGAAAATAAGAAGAAAAAGAGAAGAAGAAGATAATGCCATTACCAAACTTTTTGCAAGCATGAAGAATAATGAGATGCAAACTTTTTTGCATGAGAAACAATGATTATTCATGGCTACTCAACACAAAATACACGGCCAAGAGTAAAGGAGGAGGTTGTGGCAAGTGAAAGGACTCTAGGAGGTGAAAGGACTTAAGTTTCAAAGTTTTTTTTTAAACTCTTCAAATTTCTTTTTCTTAAACTCAATTAAAACAAAAAATAAAATCAGTAAATTTGACATTAAAAACCGAAACAAATGTAATATAAAATGAAAATAATTAATAAAATTTAAAGAAAATAGAAAAAGAATATAAGAAATTGCTTAAAACTTTAAAACAGGGTTCAAAAATTACAATTAAATCATCATTGGCTTTGGAAAAATATCTACTTCATTTTAAAAATATTCTAAAGAAAAATTTTGAAATAAAATAATTCATTTATCATTTCTTAAATTAATTAAATAATTTAAATTAGAGAAATAGAAAAAAGAACTAAAGAAATTGTTTAAAAATTGGAAACATGACATGAAAATTACAAATAAAATACCACTTAGTCTTAGAGAATTTCCATTTCACTTTAAAAAAAATAAAAGTCAAATAAATAAATAAATGAGGAACAAAATAAAGTAGGAATGAGAATAAAAGAAGATCTTAAGAAAATAATAAAATAAATAAAGAATTTCTTTAATTAATTGAAACTGGAAATTAGAAAATTTTGAAAAATAACAACTGACCCTGGAAAATGTCCATTACACTTCCAAAAATGTTTTAAAACCAAAATATATTCAATACATGTTATTTACCCATATAAACATAAATTAGAACATTATATGACCAAATAAAATGTTATTTATAAAATTTAACATAAATAATTTTGTTAAATACAACGAATTTCACACAATATTTAAAAAGGCATAACTTTCACATTATAAATCAGATTTCAACGAAACAGAAAGCAGTGTTCTTAAAATTTTATTTAATTTCATAATAACAGATAAAATACAAATTTTCAAACTTTTAAATTTTAAATTTAAAAGCCAATGTTTGACCATATTGACCAAAATTCACTTTTTGGAAAATATTCTTTTTAATCATATTTGGAATGATAATTCATATCAAAATCAAAGTTTATATTTAAAATAACCAAAATTATCTAAATTAAATAAATAAATTAAAGTTAAATCAAAAATTCAATTAAAATAATTAAAGTATACAATTAAAATAATCACAATTACATGATTGTTACACTCTCCCTCACTCAAAACTTTTCATCCCCGAAAAGGAATGAGGTATGGGAAAGCACATGAAAGATAGAAATGAAATAAGATTAAAACCAGGTGACAAGAAGATTAAGATTATACCTGATAATTGTTGTTATAGGTAATTTAACAACGTGGGGATGATATTTTCAAGATCCTTCAGAATCAAGAAGACAAGCACGAAAAAGGTGAATTCAAAATGAGTGCCAAAGATTATCAAAGATTATAGAAATATTTCTATACAGAAAGATTAAAGAAATATGTCTATACCAGTCTGTAGTAAGATAAGGATAATAAGGACAACCAAAAGATAGTTTGAAAAAAAAATGAAATAAGTTTAAAACCATGGAAATTTCAATTTAAATAGAAAATAAATTTTTACACAAGTTAAATAAGTCTTAACTATCTCAAATTTCATTATCTTATCATCCAATTACCTTAAATTAACAATTTTTAAAACCATGGGTTTTGAAAAATAATCATTTATTATACTCATAATGTACTTAATAAATTTAATTCTTCTTTATTCCTAATAAAAAATAAATTTATTCCTCTTAATATATTTATCACTTATGTTAAATATACTTACACTTATTATAACTGCTTTATTTTATTTTTAGTTCTTTTAACATTATTTTATTGTAAGTTATTCAATTATCCTTTATTATATTTACCTCTGTTAATCATTTTATAACTAAAATTTAAGTGTATAACAATTATTGTAATCATTCAAGTTTTCATATATAAAAAAAAATTATATTGTATATTATCCAATTACATTGTTAACTTCTGAAATTAAGGTAAGTTATATTTGAATGCAATTGTATTAGACAAATAAAACTTTCCAATTAAATCATTTCATGCTTGAATATTCATCCAAAATTTTGATTTTCTTTTTATAATTGAAATTATTCATTAAAATAAAATTTAAGGATTAAATTTTCGATTTCTTCAAACCGTTTAGAGATAAATAAACGTATGTACTTGATCAAATTAAATTTAAATCATACATCTATATATATTATAAATCAATTCATATTTTAGAAATTCAAATCAATTTGATTTCCCAAAACAAAGCTGTAGCAAGACTACAGAGCGATCTCTTCGCTTCGAAACTCAAAGATGAATGTCGATGATGCCGCGGTCATCACCGAAGTTATTTTCCAGCGACAAAGAGAAGAGCACAACTTTTTAAACTTTAAAATTCTTTGGAAACATATTCTGATATCCCAGAATTCTAGACATCTGTGATTGATAAATAATTGGGTTAATTAATGGGATATTGAGTTATAGATTGAACAAATATTTATATTTGGATAAGTTAATAAATTGTTTTCGATTTATAATGTATATATTTGTCTACATTATAAATAGATAATCTTTGGTCTGAATTTGATTATTAAATAAATCTTGTTTTCAAATTCTATTATACATCTTGGTAATTTGGAAATTTTGATTTGAATTCAATATAAAGCTTTTCAAGGATATTAATAAATAACTGTATAATTTTAGAATACTTAAGATAAATGTTTATAAGGTTTGTTTTATTTTCATTTTAAATATTTATTGATAAATATGATTTGAAAAATATAATAATAAGATAATATCTTTTATAAATTGTTATTTTAACCAATATTAATAATGTATTGTTCATATATATAAATATATATGGATTTTAATAAAAATGAAATTTGTTATTTTCAAAATTTAATATGCAGTTATATATATATACATATATAACTTGATTTTAAAGGTAGACTTCTGAATGTGATTTGAATTTGAATTTAATTTTGAAATTCAAAAGGGTAGATATTTAAAATGTTTGATTTTAAAATATATATAAGCTTTCATCTTAAAGGAAATTGTTATGCACTTAAATAAGTATTTGTAAATTAATAAATTAGGTTAAAGAGTTTTTATTGACATTTAAAGTAAAAAGAAAATAGTTAAGGGGAAAGTGTAATTACCTTAAGTAACTTAATAACATGTGGTGAGTAATCAATAATACAAGATGACAAATGTTAATGCATTAAGACAAGTGTCCTATTTAATTTTCATCTTTCTTTTATTTTAATGAAAATCAAATATTCACTTATATAAACACATTTTCTTCTCATCCTCATTTTTTCCATTCTTTTTCAAAAGCTTGAAAAAAAATGAAGAATTCAGCTGCAAAAATCCTTCAAAAAAAAAAAGTCTGTAATCAAAAATGTAAAGGATGAAACAAGAGAAATGGCCAGTGAACAAATCAAAACAGAAAGGCAAAGCCTCTAAAGCATTTTTACAATCTGTAGCTGTAACCTGTATCATCTTCAAGTTTTCAATTGAGTAAACTATAGCTCAAATTTAAATTTGAGTTTGACTTTAACAAGTGTAAACCTCAAGGGGGCGTAACAAGATCTCAGGATTCAAGCATTCTGTTTTCATATCCAAGGAGCCTGTTCCTCTGCCTCTTCAAAAATAAATTTGTGATTAAACAAGCCTTTAATTTGTTTCCAGTCTTGTTGCATGCTGAGATCTTGAAGTAAATTAATAATTGGTAGTTACATGGTCTCTTTATGTGATCATATGAGTATATATGTGAATTTGATTGTGTGCATGCCTGTTTGCAAAATTTTTGTTTTGTTCTGGTTGTTCAGGGTTTAAAATCTGAAAAGATTTAGTTTTCTTTCTCTGGTTTTCACAGAACATGATGTATATACAAATTTTTTTGGTTATAACAGGATATAAAAAAAAAAAGATTTTCAAGGACAATCTGAAACTAATAAAAAAGGAAGTTTAAGTAAATAAAAAAAATCATTTGCTGGTGGAATTTTAAGAATGAATGGTGTATTTCAGGTGAGTATATAAAATAATCTCTATATATATATGCATGTGTTGAAGTGTGTAAGTATTGAATACCTGGATATATCTCTGTTATAATTCAGAGTTTAAACTTTGATTAAATAAAAAAAAATTCAAATCCTTCCTTCTTGCCTCTGAGAGGTTCTGATTTTCATACAAGATAGGTTTATTTAACATAGTCTAGTTTTTAAAAATATGTTCAAGTATAACAGGGTTGGAATTATTCTGGGAATCAAGGAAATACAGTATCAATTCTAAAGCATGATAAAATAAAATGTTAAATTTCGCTGATTCAACTATATAACTTGAATTGACTCTGAAAGTTATGATTTTTTAAAAGAAAATCATAATTTTTAGAATTGTTTTGAGTATGGGATTCGATGATAACTGAAAGGTAGGTTTGTGGGTTTTTCTAGTGATTGGAGATACTGGATAGGGAGAGATTTCGACTGGAGGTAAGGTGATGTTCGTCAAGTTCAACAAAAATGTCAGAAGGGTGGGTAGTTCACCGTAGCATCGGAATTTGGTCGGGATGGGAATTTAACCTAATGGGTCAAGTCTGGAAGCGACATCGTCTTTGGTTATTCGAGTTGCGTCGAACCCAAGGGGATGGAGGAGTCGACGGTCGGAGAATATGTTGTAGGTGTCACAGGACGTCCGGTGGTCGGCGATGTGGTCTCGAAGGAGTTTTAGGCGAGGGTGTGGTTTCAGGTGGTTCGAGTTTGTCAAATTTTGATTCTGGATTTGTGTTGAAGGCGGAGTGTTTGGGATTGTAGGAGAAAATCATCAGCAACTTGATCATGATGATAGTGGACGTCGGAGCCTCGTCAATCAACGGTGCATATGCACACGTGTGCCACCTGAATCTGGAAGTGTTTTGAGTTTAAAGTGATGAGGGGAGATCTCGGGTTCTCTCTCGCGTAGGACGTTGTGAAACTCGAAGTAAACATGGGGGGTGAGGGTTGTAATGACCCATAATTTCTGTCAATTAAAAATTGTATATTTAATTGATTTTAAATATTAATAAGTGAAATTTATAAGTCGAATAAATTTTATTTCGAATAATTGGATTCAACTGGATAATTAAATCGATAATTTAATATTTGAAAATACAGAATTAATTGAAAATTGGGTTCAATGTGATTAAAAATGATTTATAAAGTTATATTAAATCATATTAAAGTTAGAACAATATTTAGAACTTTTAAAATTGAATTAAAAGTTAACTTGTGAAAAATTGAATATTTTAATATTTAATTGACGAGTTAAAATAGCCATTTTTCAAACAATCTCGGATTTTGACGAAACTAGTTTCATCGGATCCGTAATGTTTTATTATTGTAAGGTTTCAAATTTCGTGTCAATCGGATTTACCGTTTGTCCGGGGCAAGCCAAAATGCAAAGAAATTAGTTTAAATCGATTTAATTTAAATTTGATCGTTTATTACCGTAACTCGCACATATGATCGAATTAGCCTCCGAAACACGTTCCATTGTGTCCGAAACGCGGGGTAAACTCTAGGAACGCCAGTCACCACGCGAGATTTGGAGGTCAGAAAATTTCGATGAATAGTAATTTGGGCAATTTTCTATATAAGCACCTCCATAATTCACTTTGCCAAAAAATAAACGAAACCCCAGGGTTTGAAGCCGGCCGCCATATATATTTTCAATGGCCGAAAATCAACCTTCTTCCTCCTTGTTTTTCTTCAAATCCGTTAACCGATTCGTAAAACTCCCAACTACAAAATTGAAGATCACATCCTCCTCTGCAAATTCAACGGCTATGATCGAAATCAATGCGGTGGATCGTCGGCAATTATCAACCAAAGGCCGGCCGTTCATCTTCGTTTTGCATGCATGTGGCTTCGGCCGGTGGTAGCTCTCGCGTGGGCGGTTCGAATGGCACTCGCCGATCGTGGTAAAAATAGACGTGGGGGGGGGGGGAATTCAAGGATCGAACGGCTATTTTGGGTTCTTGGTCAAAGGTGCATGACCTGGGAACGATGTTGAGGAGGGAAGAACATATGCGGCCATGATTCTGACAGTTTGAACGTGTGGCTGAGATTCCATTTAGGTTAAATTGAAAATAGAAATTGGAATTTATTTTTATTATAATGTGTGCAAACTTTAAAATATCATATCTTGTTCATACGAGGTCGAAAAATTACGAAACAAGTTGCGTTGGAATTATATGGACGAATACTATGCGATGTAGCTGGTTTGGATTCGTTTGGAGCTAGTGAAAAATTTGGGTAAAATTAAACGTACATTCGAAATAAAACGCTACAACTGTTATCGGAAACCCAAGGTGAGAACTTCTCACTCAATCGAATTATTTCGATTTAAATTTAAAATAGTTAAATTTAAAATTTGCTTGATTGTGTGATTGAATGATAATTTGTTATCTATTGTGTTAAATAGACATTATACGCCGTATATTAAGCGGAGGTTATTTATCAAAAACATATACCGCGATAATTCCAACTTGTATGGAATTGGTACAATATATGTACTTGGAGTTGATTTTCCCGCATTATATAGCGGATGAGACCCTATTGCGCCACATGATAGCGAATAGTATTTTATAAATCTCATATACCACGATATTTCGTTTTGAAGCAAAATTGGTATTGTGCTAACATCTTTGGATGCAGGGAAACAGGTTGGAGGGATCCAACTGGATTCCTCACATGATTGAATTGGTTTCAATGTTGTGTGTTGATCTATTTATTGATCTATTTATAATCTACATGATTATCTTTGTGATTGAAATCGTTAAAGGCTAAAATTTAGCCGAATAAATTTTTGGTATCATTAGATGCCGAAAATAAATACAATTTGATTTTTGAAAATTTAAGTTGAGAATTCATAAGTAAATTTAATTTTGGAATTTATTCATTTTAAATAAATAAACGTTGTAATTTTTATGTTATAAAAATTTTGATTTTTGTGAAATATAACCAAAATGCGATTTTTTAGATAAGTAGTTGATAAATTTATAAAATGGTTTAAATTGGGCTTTTTGAATTATTATAAATGATTTATATAAAATATTTATAAAATTGATATTTATAAATTAAAATATTGGAATTATAAAACAAGTTTTTATAAGTGTTAAAATGGAATATAAATGGATTTTATAAGTGAATGAAATCTATATATTTATAAGTTGTGAAGTTACAAAATGAATGGATTTTTGGTAAAATAAAATATTTATACGTAATTAACTTATAATTCGGATTTTTGTGTGTAAATGGAATATGGATAGAATTTGTTAATAAAGTGATTTTATAAGTTGAAGTTGTTATAAAATATAAATCGAACTTATAAACGTTGTTTATAAATTCTAAATCGACTTATTTTAATAAGTTTAATTATTATAGCTTATTAAAGGAGATATATCCACGATTTTGGGACAGTGGATAATCCTTTATATAAAATATGTAGAGATTGAATTTGGATTAATGAAGCATATTCACGATTTCGGACGGTAAATAATGTATTAAAGAAATATTTTGGGAAAGTGATATTTTTAAATAGAATTAAAACGATTCAAAAAAATGTTTTAAAATGCATTAAGTATCGAAACCATAGATTTCAACATTCATTTTTGAAATAGACGTTTTCGAGAAATAGAAGGAAATGGTGGACTATAACACTGTTGTTATAGTAAATGATTTCCGAAAGGAAAAGTTTTGTACAGTATTGGGGTTTATATATATCTATCTTAATTTCGAATCCTTATACTAGTGGTTTTGGGTTGTCGTAACGATGTTTTACGGAACATTCGTTTTGACCTAAATAAATGTTTTTAAGTGAACATTTTCCTTAAAGAATAAAATATATACTTAATTTGGATTTAAGTATATTGAACATTTTCAAAATGTTGAAAATAAATAGATTGGTGAATTACTTATTATTAAATAAGTATGGAAATGTTTTTCCAATATGAAGTGAATGTTTTGTGATTTTATCTTTTAAGATAAATTGAAAATGAATATTAGAAATCGATTTAAAAATCGTATATTCATAGATATTTTGGAAATGTAAATTCAATATGGAATTTATAAATGAAAGGGAAATTTGTTTAAAAATAAACATTGATTTACTTTTGAAGTGTGGAAATTAATTTACGGATTTGGAGCATAAGTTTAATAAATCGGTAAGGATTTATTTAATTGGTTTAAATGAACCATTTTGAAACGGTAGTTGTAAGGGTGTAAATTGATTTGAAATTGGTTTTCAAATGGTTGAAGTGTGGGATATATATATCTTGTGAAGATATTTTTGGAAATAAATAATTTGGGAAATTATTTATAATCGGGTGATGTTGTGAATATTGATTGATAGTTTAATAACCGACTATCAATATTGTCCTTTAAATACGTATCTGTTGTGAATTGGTTGAAATTGAATGCTACACTTATTTTTAAATTATTGCGCTCGTTATTCGGACTACCCATTCCGAATAGTGATACGATGTAATGGATAGCATTGAAGACCGATGGTGAAGACCGGGTATTTGTGAAAATGATAGGATGACCTATCAATTGTCTCTGCACCATTAGCTACGGTATGGAAATTTCCTTTGTGATGGGAAATTCGATCGGGATTAGTGAATACCCGGATTGCAAGGGCTTCTTTTGAAGTGCCTTCGATTCTGTTCGAACCCGGAACAGACTTGTATGGTCACATGTCTGACATTACATTTTGAGATATAAAGCAGATTTCTTTCAAATACAGTTCCGTTGGTGGCGGAGAATTTATTCTCTTAGCTTAACACCCTTAGAGGTTATGTAGTTGAAGGTTATCAGCGATATAGTCCCAATTTGGTAATGTGGAATGCTGAGTGTTGCTGTATGATGATTATTTATTGATCATTTGTTGATCAAAGCGTGGCTTTGTGAAAAAGTGTAGCTTTGTGGACGAGACTTCGTCAGACCTCACTCCCCGGAAATGGTCAAAACAGGAATATGCGGCAAGGTTATGAAGGTCGCGCCCTTTAGGGTATGTCATTTCCTTCTGGAAAGGGTGGTATCATGGTATGAAGCCCAGATACTTACTCATGTTGACACACTACATTTATTACTGTGTGATGTTGGTTATCGAGGGCTCGGATAAAGGTCCAAAGGGACCGGGGGATGGCATATTCATGTAGTAGTTACCTAATTACAGAGGTAACCCGACCTTGTGTTGGCAAAGATCTAACCGTAACGTTAGGTTCTCGGGACGTCCCGCCAGAGGCGATCCCATTGACAGTAGGAAGTTCCTTAGCCTAACCATTTGTTTGAAATCCAAACAAAACAATACGATCCTTGTACGGTTTTAGTTGTAGAACCTGTCATTCACTTATGGTGGCGCCCCAATGTTTGGATGGTAGCTATAGTAGGCATAGTTTGAAATGTCTATGCTAGCTAAGATTTATATTTTATTTTCGAAATGTTTTCTACACTATGCACTAATAATAATAAAAATCAAATGATGATTTTTGCGTAGTAAGCATCTTTGACTATCATAAGGGGAAATCTCCTCCAATTCTGCGTTTACATTGTGTGCGTACGGGGAGGCCTTACGGTAGTTTCATTTTTCAAAAGCATTGCGGATATTTTTCACTTTCCCTTTTTTTGTTGTTGTTTTAAAGATAAATAACTGTTTTAAGTTATCACACTAGTCCCATGACTGACCTGGAGTTTATTGTTCTCTTCCTAAACTCTGGGTGCCCATAATTTTCCGCACGGGCAGTCTGGAGTCAGGTTATTATGTCATTCTGGATTCAGAAGTGCTATGGAGCTTAAATGGCGAGCTGGATGGCGAGACGTACCACTTGTATATGATAATATCTTTTCTGCTCTAGAATTCGCTTGTAAGGGCATGATTGTAGAACTGTCCATTGTTTTGTTGTGTTGTATATTGTTGTTGTACATTCTGATGATAATGTAATGTAATAACTGAGATAGTCCTTTGTTTTTTTAGATATTCATTTATCTATTATATGTTGTTCCGCTCCGAATGTGAGATTCTAATATTGTTTCTGTTCTGTTTCCTTATTTCTTCTATCTTTTTCTTCTACCTCTTCTTTTTAAACCTCATGGTTCGGTTTTCCGGCATTCGATTGTTCGGCAGTT
Source organism: Allium cepa (assembly GCA_030765085.1). NCBI lineage: Eukaryota > Viridiplantae > Streptophyta > Magnoliopsida > Asparagales > Amaryllidaceae > Allium > Allium cepa. Next base: position 380,037,875 of record CM060931.1, read on the forward strand.
GATACAGTGGGCGTATTGATGTCGATTTTCGGAAGTCGAAGAATCGGGTCCTGACAATGTGGTATCAGAGCATTTGGTTAAGCGACAACCTTAGCTCTGTCCGGTATTACTCATTAGAGATAGAGTCTGTAGTGCTCTAGAATGAGTTTGAGTCTAATAATAGATATGAGCGCGTATTTGTTAGTGAAAATAAAATTGTTTTATGTTGTGATGATTTGTTTGAGGAGTGGTATATGGATTCTGGTCGGTATAGTCTGTACAACTCTATCGATAGGGATCTCTAAACACTTGTTCAGAACAATTCGGCACGATATTGTTTTAAAATTGGGTAAATGAAATAATTTTACCTCTATTATATTTTATATATATAAAGGAATAATTTTTCAGAATTATCAAAGTGTATATAAAAAAAATTGAATTGTTTGATTGTTGAAAATGTAAGAGAATATATAAGTTAATCAAAGTTGTCTGAATAAGTTAAATAAAAACATCAGTTGTTAAAGAATGAATTGTATAAGCAAATGAATTATAAGTATGGAATTATAATTAAAATTATTTACAATTGTAAAATAATCTTATATATAAATAGTGAAATTATATGAGAAAAAAAAATTTATAAATGTGATTTATAAATAATGAAAAGGGAAAATTTTGAAAGAATATTTAGCACTGATTTCACTATTGTTACTGGGAAATAATAAGGATGATGACTGCAGCATCATCAGTATTATTTTCGAGTTTCTGTATGATGGATTTGCTACCATAGTAAATTAAATTGAATTTTGTTGTGATAAACAAATTTGAATTGGAAATCCAAGTTGAAATTGATAAATATAAGTAAAACGAGTTTTGAACTTATATTATGAGATAAAAAATTTAGCTTTGGTAAAGTTAAAGAATTTGAGTTGGCATAACAAAACATATGATTTGGAATTTAACTAAAAGGAGTTAAATAAATTAAATCAGATTTGGAAGTTTAAATAAGTAAGTTTTATAACTTATAAAGTGAGAAGATGTAAATAAAACCAAATGATAAATGGTTAAATAATTTTGATAAGAAAAACGAGATATGAATTTGAATAAGTGATGAATTTGACTTAAGTAAAAGTTAAATAGAATTTACTTTAGAATTGGAATCTAAATTTTGATTCGTAAGTGGAAATTTAAGTTAAGTTAAACAAATGATGAATTGAAATGGAATATAGCTTAAGTAATATTGAATAAAGTTGATTTTGGTATCGAAGTAAAAAAAAATGAAGTGATGAATATGAACTTGAGTTATATAAATGAAATTCAACTTGAAATGTTAAATGAATTAGCAATTGGATTAATAAATGGACTGAATGTTAATCAATCAAACGTAAATAAATTGATATGAAACAATGAATATAGGTGTTAATTCATTAAAGTTAATAAAATGAATAAATTGAATGTAAGCCAATTTAATATTAAACCAAATCGGAATTAAAAGTGTTGAACCAAACTGAATGTAAATTTAATAATTTGGTTATGTTGAATATACGTTGGTTGTTATTTGATTTTTAATTGATTGTATACAAATTCATTAAGTGTTAATGAAATTAAATTAGTGAAATTGAAAGCTATGTAATTGAATTCAAATTGGAAGAAAATGAATTTGAATAGAATTGAATTTGATTTGGATGTGAACTAAATCAATGTAAACTAGTGAATGTATACTAATTGGAAATGAATAAATGAATATTTGTAAAGTCCGATGTTAACAAATCAAATGTGATTAAAATGAAAAAAACCAATTCATTGAACAATAATGAGAAATGAAAGAATATTGATTTGGATAGACATTGATTTGTTGGATGTTAGTTGGATGATTGTTGTTTGGTGGCTGCATTTATTGTTTTTGTTGCATTTGCTATATTGGCATATGTAGTTGTTATGTTACTATATATTGTATATTGATATTATTTTTATATATACATGTTCTCATTTATTTGATTGAGTGTATAGTAGGTGCGGATGGCTTATGCTTCGCATTTTGGAGCTCGCTTTCGTGCTATATTAGCCGTATACGCTTGCTAATAATAAATAAGGTACATATCTCGGATTAAATATTGTACTTTTACAATATTTTCACTATGGGATGCCTCATCACTTGATGAGATGTATATTTGTGATATATATACTATCATTTTTTTTCAGATCGAGCCGCGCATAGAAGACTCTGGCGAATTTTTCCGAAAATTTAAGGCATTAGAAAATTTTTGGGAATTTTGGAAAATTTTGAAAACTATAACTAAGTATGATTTGAAAACTTAGTAAAGTTATTATATGAAGTTTAACTATGAATTTTGGGAAGGTTAAACACTTAAGAGATTTGAGAAACAAATTGAACGGTTTGTTTTGAAAAGTTAATGGATTTCAAAACTCTTTCTTACTTGGTAATTTCGAGGACGAAATTCTTTTAAGGGGGGAAGTTTGTAACGACCCAAAATTTCTGTCAATTAAAAATTGTAACGATCCTGAATTTTAATTTATTTTAAATTGATAATTAAATTTACTTTTGATTTAAAATTGTGAAATTAAATGATAATCGAGAATTAAATTGGATATTTGAAAATAAACATGTATATAGAATGGATTGATAATTGAATTTGAATCGGGATTTAACATTTTAAATATCTTATAAAATAAATTTATATCTGGATCTTGGATATGATTAAATTTGATGTTAAACAAATGTTTTAAATAAATAAACTATAAGTATGTAAAAACAAAACAAGAAACAAAGTTGTAAACAAAATAAAGTACATTTATATTTATGTACATATGGAAAAGACAATAGCAAATGTGTATTCAATTTGCTGAAGAAAATAAAATACATTCAAAGTGAAGGAATATAACAAAGTATAAACTGCAAAAACAAAGCTTCAGCCGAAATCAACTATATCTCTAGTACACAATATCTTTTGTACACAAGCAAATTTCATCAGCCACCAAGCAAGTTTTGTACAGCCGAACTAAAGAGGAAAGGAAATTTTAAACATGGTACAAGGCAATAAATGCAAGTATACATCAACCTCTAACCCAAGAAAATATCCTATTTTCCTTGTACAAAATATTAGATCACTGGTACAATATAGATCATCACTTTGTACAAATTTTTATAACCTGTACACTTCATTTCTTCCTATATACATTTCAACACATCACAAAACAACATCATTTCAGTTTTCATTCATTTTAAACTGAGCAAAAGAAAAGAAAAAAAAAGAAGAAGAAGAAAAAAAAATTCAAAACAACAAGCATGCAGTAAACTTAAGAAGCGAACTCAAGTGCAAAGGCAACTCAACAACAAGATCCAAAAAAACTTGGAAAATAAAAGCAAAATAATTCAACAGATAAAAGATCATACTTCAGCAAAACAAAATGCGGTTCTTTGCTTCCAGACTCAGGTGAGCAACTTTAAGTTTTAAAACTCGTTCTTGAATTCAATGCCGTGAATCTATGAGTAAACTTTCATTCAAAACCGTAGAATCTGTTTATATTTAAATTGTTATGATTGATACCTGTAGTTGTCCATATATCAATATATGAGCCTGTGCATGTTCATACACTTATATCTCTGTTTAGTTACAGGGCATAAAACAACAAGGCAAATTCAATTTCTTTTTCCCTAATCAATATTAGGCTTTGATTTTAAATAAAAGTTGTTGTGTTTAAATACGAATAATAACTTAAAAATAGTTTCCTGACATAAAAATGCATATAGATGGAAAAGTCGAATTTTTTTCAGTAGTAACTTCATTTTCTGGAAAATTCAAATGTTATGAAACATTGGTTCAAGTATGTAATTGGAATCTACACTCAAAGATAGGAATTTTAAAACTAATATGAGGATTTTTAGTTGGCAATCCTAGTTGTAGTTAATAATTGAACAAAATGGGCATTTTTATCTTTTTCTGGTGATTGAATGGATCGAGTTGCTTGAGGTTGTTCGGGGTGGTAGACAAGCCTATGGGGTTGCTTGGAAAAATTGTCGGAGACGGTGGAAGCGACTGTGGCGTCGGCGGTGGTCGAGCAAAGTTTTTAACCCTAATTTTTATCAGAGCCGAGTTTTGATTTCCTTCGCCCCCCTCAGTTGATCGAGCGACTTGGGGTTTTGGGGTACGAAAGTGTGGTGGTTGTCGAAGTGATGGCCGACGTTTCATACGTTCCGGTGGTCGAGGCGTTGAGAATGAGGTGATGTCAGGAATGAGCGGTGGTGAACTTTGGCTCGTTCCAGATTTGCGTTTGACACTCGAATCCAAATTTGAGGAAGAATTGATGCGTTGTTGATCGAGATGGGGTGAAAGAGTGATCGTTGATGTGAGGAGATCGCCGTGGTTGATCGGAGTCAGCTACGTTGATCGTGCACGTGCACGGTGGCGGCGAGGTGTCTATCGAATTTGCTGTGAGTCGTCGCGTGCTCGTACTCGTGTAATTTGAGGGTTGCTTCGGGGTTGTCTTCGGGTCGTATGCGTGAGAGTCGCGCTGCTGTTTGATTTATGTCTTTAACTAAAAAAAAAATATGAGGAGAAGGAAAGAAACAGGGAAAGGAAGAAGAAGGAGATAGAGTGGAGGAGAATGCAGGGAAACAGGGAAAAGGGTCGAGTGATACTCGAGAAAATACGTGGGTGCCTCGAGTCAGTCGCCTTAATGCTTTAAGTATTAACAAGTTAAATATTTATTTAAGCAAATAATGATTGGTTAAGTTATTATTTGATTCAAGGTTTATTAAAGGTTTATTAAAAGAAGGTTTGTAAAGGTAAGATAATTAAATATAATTAAATTAATAACTTTAATTTAAATTGTACTTAGAAAGTTTTTAATAATGAATTGATTTTCAAATTTAAAAGAAGACTTTTAAATGTTAATCAAGTTGAATAAATGGTGAATTAAATAATTAAAGATTAGTTAGTTAATAATTAAAGGTTGGTGAATTATAATTAAAGGGTTGATTAATTAATTATAAATGGTTAATTAATGATTAGAGAAAGAATTAATCGAAATGATTTGTAATTAATATTATTTACCAGGATTAAAAATTCATAAGTAATTAATTTGATTTGAATGAATCAAACAATAAACTGATCTTACTTATGCATGTTGCATTCTATTGGATGATTGTATTGTTTGATACTCCTGATATGTGATGCTTTGTTTTGAGCTGTGTGACTTATTTATCTGTAATTTATATATCTGTGATCTGTAATCTGTGAATGAGCGATAAGCGTTATAGTTTATATCGCTTATCAACTATATTTCTGTGTTTTAATCTGTGATGATGATGATGTGCACTATTGTGTTAAACCCCTGGACCGCACTATACACACACAATTATGGATTTCACGAGGAAATCGATTAAGTCACAGATTTTAAAATGATTTTTGAATTTGAACTTTTAAATTCAAATGTTTTGGAAATGGAATCAGAATAATTGTGAAAAGCTTTTGGAATGGAATTTCAAGATAAAACTTATTTTAATTTACTTGATTTAGTTTGGAATTTAAGTAATATGATTTACCTTTGAATTCAAAATTAGAAATTGAATTCTATAATTTGAAATTAGAGATTAAAGATGTTATACCAGTTATATATGAGTTAAACCATTTTAAATATATTGATTTTGAGAATTAGAATTTAAATTCAAGGGCTTTAACTCGAGCAAATATAATTGGATTTTTCTGAAACGAAAACTGTTTGTTTTCAATTAATAAAAGCTTTCACATAAGAAATGAACTTCCAATTTGAGTTAAAATGATCTCCAATTTGAAATGAAGATAATTTCCAAGTTATGAAAACGATTTGAAAGCTATAAGTTAAATCTTTAATTTAAAGATTTAATGGGTTGATCCTATAGAAATGAAATTGTTTTGGAAATCTATGAATTGATCTTTGTGAGATAAATCTTTTTGTATAAAGATTTGAAATGGTAAATTGTTTACCATTGAAAGAAAGTTTTTGGGTCTTAAGTTGTGACTTAATTGAAATCTCAATATCCATATGTTTTTGAACTATTTCGCTCACTATTCGGTTTAGCCGGGAGAGGACCTTTGTGTCATATATCCCATTCCGAATATGTGATTCGTCGTTATGGATAGCATTTGAAGACCGGTGATGAAGACCGAATATTCACAAAAACGAAAGGATAACTCGTCGATTGTCTCTGCACTGAGTCGCGCCGGTATAGAGATTTCCTAAGTGATGGGAAATCTGATCGGGATTGTGAATACCCGGATTTGCAAGGGCTTCGTAATAAGTACCTTCGGTTCTGTTCGAACCCGGAACATACTTGTATGGATTGTGTGTCTGACATTACATTTTGAGATATAAAGCAGATTTCTTTAAAATACATTTCTATTGGTGGCGGAGAATTTATTCTTTTAGCTTAACACCCTTCTCTGAGACGTACGAGCTTAAAGGTTATGTAGTTGAAGGTTATCAGCGATATATTCCCAATTTGGTAATGTCACTTGCTAAGTGTTGCTGTGAAATGATCATTGTTTGATCATTTGTGATATGATCATTTGTTTGATCATTTATCTTTGTGATCATTACTTTGATCATTGGTTGACCCAAAGCATAGCTTTGTGGACGTGACTTCGTCGAACCTCACACCCCGGAATGGTCAAAACAGGAAAGATGCAGCAAGGTTATTAGGGGGTAGCGCCCCTTTAGGGTATGTACATCTCCTTCTGGATAGAAGTGGTATCATGGTATGGAGCCCAGATACTTACTTATGTGGACATCACAAACCTATATATATATCTTGTTTTGTGATTTGATGTTGGGGCCCCGGTTAAAGGTTGTTACAACCGGGAGGTGGCATACTCGTGTCAGTAGTTACCCAGTTAGGGGTAACCCGGCCTTGTGTTGGCAGAGATCCGGTTAGATTCTCGGGGACGTCCTTCCAGAGGCGTTCTCATGTGGCAATGGGAAGTTCCTTGGCCAGACCATTTGTTGGAAATCCAAAGAAACAATACGACCCTTGTACGGTTTTAGTTGTATTACCTGCTATGGAATGTGGCGGTAACCTGCTATTGAACATAGTAGCTATAGTAGGCATAAGTGCGGAATGCCTATGCTGGCTAAGATTTATATTCTACTTTCGAAATGTTTTCTGCACTGTGCACTTATAATAATAATATCAAAGAAATTTTCTGCGTATTAAGCATGTTTGACTATCATAAGAAGAAATCTCCTCCAAGTCTGCGTTTGCATTGTGTGTGTGGTGGGAGGTCTTATGGAAGTTTCATTTTCAAAAAAGCATTACGAATTTACTTTAAAATTCTTTTATTGATTGAATTAAAAGATAAACTGTTTTTGTTGCTCACACCAGTCCCATAACTGATCCGGAGTTTATTGTTCCTTTCCTAAACTCTGGGTGCTCATTATTTTCTACACGAGCAGTCTAGAGTTGGGTTTTTCAGATAGTGAGGTTCAGTGAATTATCTGGAGTTAGTTCAGTCCTTGGTTCGCACCAGTCTTGCCTAGCTTGGTGCATTGTTATGGGGAGTTCGAGCTATTGTTGGATTGGTTCTTGGAGATGGAGTTCAGATTTGGAGTTCTTCGTTGAAGACTATCCTAGAGTTATTTGTTCCGCTGCTAGTGTTATCTATTTTGCTTTCCACTGCTTTTCTATTGTATCATTACTTTGATGTATATTGATATTCATTGTAGCATTTTGTTGTATCAGATATTGTATATCAATGTATTATTCTTTTATTCCGCTGTGATGTTTACTTAATTGTGTTATAAGCTCAGGCGAATCGGTTTTGAACGGTCGAATCTACGGCATTCGAGTACGATTTGAAGTATGGATGTCGATTTTCGAGTGGGTAGAACCCGTTTCGTTACATTTGGTATCAGAGCTAAGGTGAAACTTTAGCTCAGGAGTATAACACGTTAAGTAGCTCATTAGAGATAGGGTGAAGTAAACCCTAGAATGAGTATATCCTTAAGATATCCGTTCGTATGCCTCAGTAAATTCTCTTACTATCCACTGATAGTGAGTATGAGTGCGAGAAGAGAACGAGATAGGGGACAGCGAAATATCACTATAAATGGTCAATTTCCTGCAACAGTGGAAACAATCTTTTCTCTACCAATCTCTTTTGTTCAGCGTCTCTTTCCAATTCTTTGATAGTTCCTGGTAGATCCAGGAAGGAAATTCGAGATATTAATATGGGACATAAACTCCAATTTGGCCAAAATTGTTTGTTTGGATGAATTGGTTGCTTTGGTTGATAGATATACTTTAGTTTTAAACTGAAAAAATATTAAAATTGTTTCTCTATCTTTCATATATCTTCGTTATCTCTCTCTGGCGAATTTCGAGGACGAAATTCTTTTTAAGGGGGGAAATCTGTAACGATCCTGAATTTTAATTTATTTTAAATTGATAATTAAATTTACTTTTGATTTAAAATTGTGAAATTAAATGATAATCGAGAATTAAATTGGATATTTGAAAATAAACATGTATATAGAATGGATTGATAATTGAATTTGAATCGGGATTTAACATTTTAAATATCTTATAAAATAAATTTATATCTGGATTTTGGATATGATTAAATTTGATGTTAAACAAATATTTTAAATAAATAAAACTATAAGTATGTAAATAAAAAACAAGAAACAAAGTTGTAAAAAAAATAAAGTACATTTATATCTATGTACATATGTAAAAGACAATAGCAAATGTGTATTCAATTTGCTGAAGAAAATAAAATACATTCAAAGTGAAGGAATATAACAAAGTATAAACTGCAAAAACAAAGCTTCAGCCGAAATCAACTATATCTCTAGTACACAATATCTTTTGTACACAAGCAAATTTCATCAGCCACCAAGCAAGTTTTGTACAGCCGAACTAAGGAGGAAAGGAAATTTTAAACATGGTACAAGGCAATAAATGCAAGTATACATCAACCTCTAACCCAAGAAAATATCCTATTTTCCTTGTACAAAATATTAGATCACTGGTACAATATAGATCATCACTTTGTACAAATTGTTATAACCTATACACTTCATTTCTTCCTATATACATTTCAACACATCACAAAACAACATCATTTCAGTTTTCATTCATTTTAAACTGAGCAAAAGAAAAGAAAAAAAAAAGAAGAAGAAGAAAAAAAAAATCAAAACAACAAGCATGCAGTAAACTTAAGAAGCGAACTCAAGTGCAAAGGCAACTCAACAACAAGATCCAAAAAAACTTAGAAAATAAAAGCAAAATAATTCAACAGATAAAAGATCATACTTCAGCAAAACAAAATGTGGTTCTTTGCTTCCAGACTCAGGTGAGCAACTTTAAGTTTTAAAACTAGTTCTTGAATTCAATGCCGTGAATCTGTGAGTAAACTTTCATTCAAAACCGTAGAATCTGTTTATATTTAAATTGTTATGATTGATACCTGAAGTTGTCCATATATCAATATATGAGCCTGTGCATGTTCATACGCTTATATCTCTGTTTAGTTACAGGGTATAAAACAACAAGGCAAATTCAATTTCTTTTTCCCTAATTAATATTAGGCTTTGATCTTAAATAAAAGTTGTTGTGTTTAAATACGAATAATAACTTAAAAATAGTTTCCTGACATAAAAATGCATATAGATGGAAAAGTCGAATTTTTTTCAGTAGTAACTTCATTTTCTGGAAAATTCAAATGTTATGAAACATTGATTCAAGTATGTAATTGGAATCTACACTCAAAGATAGGAATTTCAAAACTAATATGAGGATTTTTAGTTAGCAATCATAGTTGTAGTTAATAATTGAACAAAATGGGCATTTTTATCTTTTTCTGGTGTTTGAATGGCTCTAGTTGCTTGAGGTTGTTCGGGGTGGTAGACGAGCCTATGGGGTTGCTTGGAAAAAAAGTCGGAGACGGTGGAAGCGACTGTGGCGTCGGCGGTGGTCGAGCAAAGTTTTTAACCCTAATTTTTATCAGGGCCGAGTTTTGATTTCCTTCGCCCCCCTCAGTTGATCGAGCGGCTTGGGGTTTTGGGGTACGAAAGTGTGGTGGTTGTCGAAGTGATGGCCGAAGTTTCGTACGTTCCGGTGGTCGAGGCGTTGAGAATGAGGTGATGTCAGGAATGAGTGGTGGTGAACTTTGGCTCGTTCCAGGTTTGCGTTTGACACTCGAATCCAAATTTGAGGAAGAATTGATGCATTGTTGATCGAGATGGGGTGAAAGAGTGATCGTTGATGTGAGGAGATCGCCGTGGTTGATCGGAGTCAGCTGTGTTGATCGTGCACGTGCACGGTGGTGGCGAGGTGTCTGTCGAATTTGCTGTGAGTCGTCACGTGCTCGTACTCGTGTAATTTGAGGGTTGCTTCGGGGTTGTCTTCGGGTCGTATGCGTGAGAGTCGCACTGCTGTTTGATTTATGTCTTTAACTAAAAAAAAAAATATGAGGAGAAGGAAAGAAACAGGGAAAGGAAGAAGAAGGAGATAGAGTGGAGGAGAACGCGGGGAAACAGGGAAAAGGGTCGAGTGATACTCGAGAAAATACGTGGGTGCCTCGAGTCAGTTGCCTTAATGCTTTAAGTATTAACAAGTTAAATATTTATTTAAGCAAATAATGATTGGTTAAGTTATTATTTGATTCAAGGTTTATTAAAGGTTTATTAAAAGAAGGTTTGTAAAGGTAAGATAATTAAATATAATTAAATTAATAACTTTAATTTAAATTGTACTTAGAAAGTTTTTAATAATGAATTGATTTTCAAATTTAAAAGAAGACTTTTAAATGTTAATCAAGTTGAATAAATGGTGAATTAAATAATTAAAGATTAGTTAGTTAATAATTAAAGGTTGGTGAATTATAATTAAAGGGTTGATTAATTAATTATAAATGGTTAATTAATGATTAGAGAAAGAATTAATCGAAATGATTTGTAATTAATATTATTTACCAGGATTAAAAATTCATAAGTAATTAATTTGATTTGAATGAATCAAACAATAAACTGATCTTACTTATGCATGTTGCATTCTATTGGATGATTGTATTGTTTGATACTCCTGATATGTGATGCTTTGTTTTGAGCTGTGTGACTTATTTATTTGTAATTTATATATCTGTGATCTGTAATCTATGAATGAGCGATAAGCGTTACAGTTTATATCGCTTATCAACTATATTTCTGTGTTTTAATCTGTGATGATGATGATGTGCACTATTGTGTTAAACCCCTGGACCGCACTATACACACATAATTATGGATTTCACGAGGAAATCGATTAAGTCACAGATTTTAAAATGATTTTTGAATTTGAACTTTTAAATTCAAATGTTTTGGAAATGGAATCAGAATAAATGTGAAAAGCTTTTGGAATGGAATTTCAAGATAAAACTTATTTTAATTTACTTGATTTAGTTTGGAATTTAAGTAATATGATTTACCTTTGAATTCAAAATTAGAAATTGAATTCTATAATTTGAAATTAGAGATTAAAGATGTTATACCGGTTATATATGAGTTAAACCATTTTAAATATATTGATTTTGAGAATTAGAATTTAAATTCAAGGGCTTTAACTCGAGCGAATATAATTGAATTTTTCTGAAACGAAAACTGTTTGTTTTCAATTAATAAAAGCTTTCACATAAGAAATGAACTTCCAATTTGAGTTAAAATGATCTCTAATTTGAAATGAAGATAATTTCCAAGTTATGAAAACGGTTTGAAAGCTATAAGTTAAATATTTAATTTAAAGATTTAATGGGTTGATCCTATAGAAATGAAATTGTTTTGGAAATCTTGAATTGATCTTTGTGAGATAAATCTTTTTGTCTAAAGATTTGAAATGGTAAATTGTTTAACCATTGAAAGAAAGTTTTTGGGTTTTAAGTTGTGACTTAATTGAAATCCCAATATCCATATGTTTTTGAACTATTTCGCTCAATATTCGGTTTAGCCGGGAGAGGACCTTTGTGTCATATATCCCATTTCGAATATGTGATTCGTCGTTATGGATAGCATTTGAAGACCGGTGATGAAGACCGGATATTCACAAGAATGAAAGGATAACTCGTCGATTGTCTCTGCACTGAGTCGCGCCGGTATAGAGATTTCCTAAGTGATGGGAAATCCGATCGGGATTGTGAATACCCGGATTTGCAAGGGCTTCGTAATAAGTGCCTTCGGTTCTGTTCGAACCCGGAACAGACTTATATGGATTGTGTGTCTGACATTACATTTTGAGATATAAAGCAGATTTCTTTCAAATATATTTCTATTGGTGGCGGAGAATTTATTCTTTTAGCTTAACACCCTTCTCTGAGACGTACGAGCTCAGAGGTTATGTAGTTGAAGGTTATCAGCGATATATTCCCAATTTGGTAATGTGACATGCTAAGTGTTGCTGTGAAATGATCATTGTTTGATCATTTGTGATATGATCATTTGTTTGATCATTTATCTTTGTGATCATTACTTTGATCATTGGTTGACCCAAAGCATAGCTTTGTACCAAAGCGTAGCTTTGTGGACGTGACTTTGTCGAACCTCACACCCCGGAATGGTCAAAACAGGAATGATGCAGCAAGGTTATTAGGGGGTAGCGCCTCTTTAGGGTATGTACATCTCCTTCTGGATAGAAGTGGTATCATGGTATGGATCCCAGATACTTACTTATGTGGACATCACAAACCTATATATATCTTGTTTTGTGATTTGATGTTGGGGCCCCGGTTAAAGGTTGTTACAACCGGGAGGTGGCATACTCGTGTCAGTAGTTACCCAGTTAGGGGTAACCCGGCCTTGTGTTGGCAGAGATCCGGTTAGGTTCTCGGGGACGTCCTTCCAGAGGCGTTCTCATGTGGCAATGGGAAGTTCCTTGGCCTGACCATTTGTTGGAAATCCAAAGAAACAATACGAGCCTTGTACGGTTTTAGTTGTATTACCTGCTATGGAATGTGGCGGTAACCTGCTATTGAACATAGTAGCTATAGTAGGCATAAGTGCGGAATGCCTATGCTGGCTAAGATTTATATTCTACTTTCGAAATGTTTTCTGCACTGTGCACTTATAATAATAATATCAAAGAAATTTTCTGCGTATTAAGCATGTTTGACTATCATAAGAAGAAATCTCCTCCAAATCTGCGTTTGCATTGTGTGTGTGGTGGGAGGTCTTATGGTAGTTTCATTTTCAAAAAGCATTGCGAATTTACTTTAAAATTCTTTTATTGATTGAATTAAAGTAAACTGTTATTGTTGCTCACACCAGTCCCATGACTGATCCGGAGTTTATTGTTCCTTTCCTAAACTCTGGGTGCTCATTATTTTCTACACGAGCAATCTAGAGTTGGGTTTTTCAGATAGTTAGGTTCAGTGAATTATCTGGAGTTAGTTCAGTCCTTGGTTCGCACCAGTCTTGCCTAGCTTGGTGCATTGTTATGGGGAGTTCGAGCTATTGCTGGACTAGTTCTTGGAGATGGAGTTCAGATTTGGAGTTCTTCGTTGAAGACTATCCTAGAGTTATTTGTTCCGCTGCTAGTGTTATCTATTTTGCTTTCCACTGCTATTTTATTGTATCATTACTCTGATGTATATTGATATTCATTATAGCATTCTGTTGTATCAGATATTGTATATCAATGTATTATTCTTTTATTCCGCTGTGATGTTTACTTAATTGTGTTATAAGCTCCGGCGAATCGGTTTTGAACGGTCGAATCTACGGCATTCGAATACGATTTGAAGTATGGATGTCGATTTTCGAGCGGGCAAAACCCGTTTCGTTACAAATTTTTTATATTTAATTGATTTTAAATATTAATAAGTGAAATTTATAAGTCAAATAAATTTTATTTCGAATAATTGGATTTAATTAGATAATTAAATCGATAATTTAATATTTGAAAATACAGAAATAATTGAAAATGGGGTTTAATGTGATTAAAAATGATTTATAAAGTTATATTAAATCATATTGAAGTTAGAACAATGTTATAGAACTTTTAAAATCGAACTAAAAGTTAATTTGTGAAAAATTGAATATTTTAATATTTAATTGACGAGTTAAAATAGCCATTTTTCAAACAGTCTCGGATTTCGACGAAACCAGTTTTATCGGATCCATAATGTTTTATTATTGTAAGGTTTCAATTTCGTGTCAATCGGATTTACCGTTTGTCCGGGGCAAGCCAAAACGCATAGAAATTAGTTTAAATCGATTTAATTTAAATTTGATCGTTTATTGCTGTAACTCGCACATATGATCGAATTAGCCTCCGAAACATGTTTCATTGTGTCCGAAACCCGGGGTAAACCCTAGGAACGCAAGTCACTGCGCGAGATTGGAGTTCGGAAAATTTCGATGAATAGTAATTTGGGCAATTTTCTATCTAAGCACCTCCATAATTCACTTTGCAAAAAAATAAACGAAGCCAGAGGGTTTGAAGCGTGCCGCCACATATATTTTCAATGGCCAAAAATCAACCTTCTTCCTCCTCGTTTTTCTTCGAATCCGTTAATCGATTCGTAAAACTCCCAAATACAAAATTGAAGATCACATCCTCCTCTGCAAATTCAACGGCTATGATCGAAATCAATGCGGTGGATCTTCGACAATTCTCAACCAAAGGCCGGCTGTTCATCTTCGTTTTGCGTGCAAGAGGAGCGATCAAGTGGGGCGTGGCTTCGGCCGGTGGTAGCTCTCGCGTGGGCGGTTCGAATGGCACTCGCCGATCGTTGTAAAAATCGACGGGAGGGGGGGAATTCAAGGATCGAACGGCTATTTTGGGTTCTTGGTCGAAGATGCATGACCTGGGAATGATGTTGAGGAGGGAAGAACATATGCGGCCGTGATTCTCTCAGTTGAATGTTCGGCTGAGATTCCATTTAGGTTAAATTGAAAATAGAAATTGGAATTTATTTATATTATAATGTGTGCAAACTTTAAAATATCATATCTTGTTCATACGAGGTCAAAAAATTACGAAACAAGTTGCGCTGGAATCGTATGGACGAATACTCCGCAATGGAGCTTGTTTGGAGTCATTTGGAGCAAGTAAAAAATTCGGGTAAAATTAAACGCACGTTTAATTTTATTCGAAATAAAACGCTACAACTGTTATCAGAAACCCAAGGTGAGAACTTCTCACTCAATCGAATTATTTCGATTTAAATTTTAAATAGTTAAATTTAAAATTTACTTGATTGTGAGACTGAATGACAATTTGTTATCTATTGTGTTAAATAGACATTATACACCATATATTAAGCGGAGGTTATTTATTAAAAACATATACCGCGATTATTCCAACTTGTATGGAATTGGTATTATATATGTACTTGGAGTTGATTTTCCCGTATTATATAGCGGATGAGACCCTTTTGCGCCGCATAATAGCGGATAGTATTTTATAAATCCCATATACCGCGATACTTCGTTTTGAAGCGAAATTGGTATTGTGCTAACATCTTTGGATGCAGGAAAACATGTTGAAGGGATCCAACTGGATTCCTCAAATAATTGAATTGGTTTCAATGTTGTGTGTTGATCTATTTATTGATCTATTTATAATCTGCGCGATTATCTTTGTGATTGAAATCGTTAAAGGCTAAAATTTAGCCGAATAAAATTTTGGTATCATTAGATGCCAAAAATAAATACAATTTGATTTTTGAAAATTTAAGTTGATAATTCATGAATAAATTTAATTTTGGAATTTATTCATTTTAAATAAATAAACGTTGTAATTTTTATGTTATAAAAATTTTGATTTTACGAAATATAACCAAAATGCGATTTTTTAGATAAGTAGTTGATAAATTTATAAAATGGTTTAAATTGGGATTTTTGAATTATTATAAATGATTTATATAAAATATTTATAAAATTGATATTTATAAATTAAAATATTGGAATTATAAAACAAGTTTTTATAAGTGTTAAAATGGAATATAAATGGATTTTATAAGTGAATGAAATCTATATATTTATAAGTTGTGAAGTTATAAAATGAATGGATTTTTGGTAAAATAAAATATTTATAAGTAATAACTTATAAATTGGATTTTTTTGTGTAAATGGAATATGGATAGAATTTGTTAATAAAGTGATTTTATAAGTTGAAGTTGTTATAAAATATAAATCGAACTTATAAACGTTGTTTATAAATTCGAAATTGACTTATTTTAATAAGTTTAATTATTATAGCTTACTAAAGGAGATATATCCACGATTTTGGGATAGTGAATAATCCTTTAAATAAAATATATAGAAATTGAATTTGGATTAATGAAGCATATTCACGATTTCCGACGGTAAATAATATATTAAAGAAATATTTTGGGAAAGTGATATTTTTAAATAGAATTAAAACGATTCAAAAAATGTTTTAAAATGCATTAAGTATCGAAACCATAGATTTCAACATTCATTGTTGAAATAGACGTTTTCGAGAAACAGAAGGAAATGGTGGGCTATAACACTGCTATTATAGTAAATGATTTCCGAAAGGAAAAGTTTTGTGTATTATTGGGGTTTATATATATATCTATCTTAATTTCGAATCCCTATACTAGTGGTTTGGGTTGTCGTAACGATGTTTTACGTAACATTCGTTTTTACCCAAATAAATGTGTTTAAGTGAACGTTTTCCTTAAAGAATAAAATATATACTTAATTTGGATTTAAGTATATTGAACATTTTCAAAATGTTGAAAATAAATAGATTGGTGAATTACTTATTATTAAATAAGTATGGAAATGTTTTTCCAATATGAAGTGAATGTTTTGAGATTTTATCTTTTAAGATAAATTGAAAATGAATATTAGAAATCGATTTAAAAATCGTATATTCATAGATATTTTGGAAATGTAAATTCAATATGGAATTTATAGAAGAAAGGGAAATTTGTTTAAAAATAAACATTGATTTATTTTTGAAGTGTGGAAATTAATTTACAGATTTGGAGCGTAAGTTTAATAAATCGGTAAGGATTTATTTAATTGGTTTAAATAAACCATTTTGAAATGGTAGTTGTAAGGGTGTAAATTGATTTGAAATTGATTTTCAATTGGTTGAAGTGTGGGATATATATATATATATCTTGTAAAGATATTTTGGAAAATAAATAATTTGGGAAATTATTTATAATCGGGTGATGTTGTGAATATTGATTGATAATTAAATAACCGACTATCAATATTGACCTTTAAATAGGTATATGCTGTGAATTGGTTGAAATTGAATGCTACACTTATTTTTAAATTATTGCGCTCGTTATTCGGACTACCCATTCCGAATAGTGATACGACGTAATGGATAGCATTGAAGACCGGTGGTGAAGACCAGGTATTTGTGAAAACGATAGGATGACTTATCGATTGTCTTTACACCGTTAGCTACGGTATGGAGATTTCCTTTGTGATGGGAAATTCGATCGGGATTAGCGAATACCCTGATTGCAAGGGCTTCTTTTGAAGTGCCTTCGGTTCTGTTCGAACCCGGAACAGACTTGTATGGTTACATGTATGACATTACATTTTGAGATATAAAGCAGATTCCTTTCAAATACAGTTCCGCTGGTGGTGGAAAATTTATTCTCCTAGCTTAACACCCTTAGAGGTTATGTAGTTGAAGGTTATCAGCGATATAGTCCCAATTTGGTAATGTGGCATGCTGAGTGTTGTTGTGTGATGATTATTTATTGATCATTTGTTGAT
Organism: Allium cepa; assembly: GCA_030765085.1. Lineage (NCBI taxonomy): Eukaryota > Viridiplantae > Streptophyta > Magnoliopsida > Asparagales > Amaryllidaceae > Allium > Allium cepa. Next base: position 380,055,593 of record CM060931.1, read on the forward strand.
CAAAGCGTGGCTTTGTGAAAAAGTGTAGCTTTGTGGACGAGACTTCGTCAGACCTCACTCCCCGGAAATGGTCAAAACAGGAATATGCGGCAAGGTTATGAGGGTCGCGCCCTTTAGGGTATGTCATATCCTTCTGGAAAGGGTGGTATCATGGTATGGAGCCCAGATACTTACTCATGTTGACACACTATATATATATTATTGTGTGATGTTGGTTATCGAGCGCTCGGATATAGGTCCAAAGGGACCGGGGGATGGCATATTCGTGTAGTAGTTACCTAGTTACAGAGGTAACTCGGCCTTGTGTTGGCAGAGGTCTAACCGTAACGTTAGGTTCTCGGGACGTCCCGCCAGAGGCGATCCCATTGACAGTAGGAAGTTCCTTAGCCTGACCATTTGTTGGAAATCTAAACAAAACAATACGAGCCTTGTACGGTTTTAGTTGTAGAACCTGCCATTCACTTATGGTGGCGCCCCGCTGTTTGGATGGTAGCTATAGTTGGCATAGTTCGAAATGTCTATGCTGGCTAAGATTTATATTCTATTTTCGAAATGTTTTCTACACGATGCACTAATAATAATAAAAATCAAATGATGATTTTTGCGTAGTAAGCATCTTTGACTATCATAAGGAGAAATCTCCTCCAATTCTGCGTTTGCATTGTGTGTGTGCGGGGAGGCCTTATGGTAGTTTCATTTTTCAAAATCATTGCGGATATTTTTCACTTTCCCTTTTGTTGTTGTTGTTTTAAAGATAAATAACTGTTTTAAGTTCTCACACCAGTCCTATGACTGACCTGGAGTTTATTGTTCTCTTCCTAAAATCTGGGTGCCCATAATTTTCCACACGGGCATTCTAGAGTCAGGTTATCATGTCATTCTGGATTCAGAAGTGCTATGGAGCTCAAATGGCGAGCTGGATGGCGAGAAGTACCACTTGTATATGATATTATCTTTTCTGCTGTAGAATTCGCTTGTAAGGGCATGATTGTATAACTATCCATTGTTTTGTTGTGTTGTATATTGTTGTTGTACACTCTGATGATAATGTAATGTAATAACTCAGATAGTCCTTTGTTTTTTTTGATATTCATTTATCTATTATATGTTGTTCTGCTGCGAATGTGAGATTCTGATATTGTTTCTGTTCTGTTTCCTTATTTCTTCTATCTTTTTCTTCTACCTCTTCTTTTTAAACCTCATGGTTCGGTTTTCCGGCATTTGATTGTTCGGCAGTTGATACAGTGGACATATTGATGTCGATTTTCGGAAGTCGAAGAATCGGGTCCTGACAAGGGTCCTCATGTATCTACTCGGGAATTTTGAGAGTTTGCTCGGGTTTTTGTTTTTGTGATGGGATTTTTGGTTTGAGGTAAGAACCTGTACCAGTTCTTTAAAATGCAGGTTCTAAAGTTTGAGTAAAATCAAATGCATGCTTTTTAAAAAAAAAAGGAACTTGTACCAGATTTGTTTTAAGTAAAGAAATCAAGGTGAAGGATAAAGCAAAACGTGTGCAGACCAGTTTTAAAGTTTTAAAAGTTTTAAGGTTATTGAATAATGTGTTTTCCAAAAAAAATGTTTAAACATGTTTAAAGGAATATTAGATTAAATAAGCTTTATAAAGAATGTTTAACTAAACTTTAAATATATTTAAATTGAAAGATTAATAGAATGTTTAATTAAGATTTAAAAGAATAAGAATTTATTAAACATGTTTGAATAAGTTACAAAGTTTAAATAATTAAAATTTATTGTTTTAAATTGTTTTGTTGTAAAAAAATTGTTATAAACTTTTAATTGTACAATTGATTTTGCTGAATGTTTCCAAATCTTTCAATTATAGAATAAATTCGCAAAATGTATTCAAAATGGAAGTAATTAAGGAATTAATTACTTAGTGTAATTAATTAAGTTGACGAGGTTAATTTTAGTTAATTAATTAAGTTTAATTAATTTAAGGTAATCATCTGATTTTGGGTTAAGTATAATTACTTAAGGTAATTAATGAGGTGTAATTACTTAGTGAAGTAATTGATGGATGATTACTAGATGTAATTAATTACTTAATGGGGAGTAATTAAAGGATAATTACATTATGGAAGAAATTAAGTAATAATTACTCAGTGTAATTAAAAGATTAATTAATCAAGGAGTTAGTTTAATCCTTGGAATAATTAAGGAAAGTCAATTTATGATTTTGATTAATCTTGATTAATGAATGTAATTAAGTTAAAGGTTAAACATTAAATGAATTTAATAATTAACTAATGGAAGTAATTTGAGGATCATTAATTAATGTAATTTATGAAGTGATCAATCTTGCTTATTAATTTGAATGATGATGAGTTCTTGGGACTGGTTGATATCTCTGATACGAATTGCTTTGTGATACGATATGTTGGATGGATTGTGATAATGTGATTATCTATCTATTTTGAATTGATGTGTTAGAATGTTATCTGGTAATTAAAGTTGAATTGTATTTAATTGGACAATTTGAGTTAATATAATTTTGTATTCGAACAGACCAGGATCGGGTATCAGTAATACCCGAACCCACTTCGATTGGTAACCAACAATGATGTTTTGTGGGTTGATATGTGAAATCAATAGGTTGAAATGGAATGGTTAAAGTGAATTGGACCATTTAATCTAAGTTCTAGCACTTAGAAATTTATGTGTGGAATAAGTGAAGTTATAACAACTTGAGAAGTTGTAAATTGATATAAGTTACCCCGGGTTTATATAAGTTGTATGCTTTTGTATTATGTGTTAGATGGGTTTACTCACGCTGGTTTCCAGCCTGACCCGGGTGTTACTTTTATGTAATGCTCGGGTCAGACCAAGTATTGCAGATTTTCAGGGAGGGACATTCTAGAGCTCAGGACGCGAGCTGGATGGCTGAAACGTATGGAGTGTTTACCGCTGTGTTATATTATTGTATATATCTGAGACATGTTAAATTGTATCTGTCCAATGTTGTATAAAATCGTTGTAACTATGATATATCGATGTAAATTGATAGATACAGTTTTCTTTGGTATAACTATTATTATTGATAATATATTTCATCCGCTGCGAATGTGAGATTGTGTGTTTCTTTTCTGTTCTTCTTCTATCTCTTTATTCTTTTCTCTAACTATCTAGAATTTTCGGGATCGAAAATTTCGGGTCGGTACACATATTCTTATTTGAAAATACTTTAAATAATATACTTTAAAACTTAAACACAAGGTTTGAAACCATCGGAAATTAAATTATCAAATTTCTTGTTTTAAATTCATTTCAGTTTTCAAATCAATTTATAAACAACTATTTATAAATTCATTTACAGAACAATAAATGATAAATCAAGTATTATCATTTCAAATAATCAATTTAAATCAATTTATTAAGTTCCATAAATTTATTTATATATCAAAATTTATTTCATTAACCAAATTTTAAAATAATATTGTGTCAGTTTGTTGTGTCAAAGTGTTTTAGAAATTCTATCGATAGCGTTGATTAGACGAATCAATCGGAAACCCGAATCAACATCAACAACTCAAACAACACAATATATAAAACAAAAAATAGATTTACAAGTACAATTCAAAATGTTTGGAAGAATAGATTGGAAACAAAAGACAAGATGATTAAATTACAGAGTAGGGAGATGGGTAAGCTTAAGTAAATCGCGGGCAACCTTAACCGGGCAACCGTGACTTAAAGAATAAGATCAATGTGGATTTTCTAGGGTAAATCTAAATTCGATCTCAAGAGATGGAGTTTCGAATAACAAAAGATATTAGCATCTAAACAAAAGATAGATATAAATACCGGTGAATCGATGCTAATTGTAAAGGAGTTTTCCCCCTTTTACAATTCAATGTCAATTACACTTTCAAAAATATTTTAAGACCAAAATATATACAATACATGTTATTTACCCATATAAACAAAAGTTAGAAGATTACATGACCAAATAAAAGGCTATTTACAAAATTTATGTGATGTCCCGTAAATTTAAGCAATATTTATTTAATAATTTCATTGATAATTATTTTAAAATGTGAAATATTGATTTAATAATTTAATTCAAACAGGAATTTTCTTTTGAAGATTAATAATCATTTAATTTGTCAAATGATATTCTTTTCAAAACTTATAATAATGATGGTTTAATTTAAAAATCTTATTGTTTTCAAATGTTAAAAATATTTAAGTAATACAATTATCTTTCTAAGATGATTTAAAGATATTTATATATAATGTATATATGTGTATACATTGTAAATAGGAATTTTGATTTTAATTTAAATTTTATAAAGAATATTTTCCAATTTATTTTATATATAAGATGTATAATTTATGAATTGATTAAATTGATTTAAATCAGTATTGAAAACTTTTCAAAAGTTTGTTTTAAAGGTCTATCTTATATTTTCCTAGAAATATAAGTAAATATTTATTTTGTTTATAAATATATAATAGTTTGTTTAAAAATAAAATAGTTTAAAATTGTATTTTATAATAAAAGTTTATTTTGTTTTATTTTAAGAATTGTTTTTCTTTTAAAATAGATTTAGTTCAATTTTATTAGAATATAATTTGGTTTGAAAATTTTTGAATAAAATTGAATTTAGCATTTCTTTTCTTTTTAAAATTTTCTCTTTTGAAAAGTTTAGCTTTAAAAATATTATTTTGAAAACATTCAAATAAACATTTAAATTGTGTAATTTTATGAAGAAGGTTTATATGTAAGCATGTAAAAAACTAAATGTAATTAAACATTTGAAACGTGTTAAACTAAGTAAGAAATAAACTTAAAAACCTTTATAAAATTAAGAAATTTCTTTTTATTACTAAAATGAATATGTGTCAATCACTTAACACATAGAAAGACACTGGTAAATCATTTGTTTTACTTATGTAACAAATGGCAATGTAGTTTATTTTTGAAAATAATTAATATAGATAAGTAAAATTAGCAATGCATTTTTGTTCAAACCATCTTTTTCAAGTAAGAAACTAAAATCAGATTAAAGGAAATCTAAAAAAAAAAACCAATTCTTGTTCATAATCAAAACCCAAATACAATACAAAATCTGCAATCTGTATGAATCAACTTCAACTTCTGTAATCAAATTGGAGGCAGCTGAAGTTTTATATTCAACAAGTAAAAACATCATCATCTAGCAAATGCAGTTTAAAATCATCAAAATGCAGTTTTAATATTCAACTACAAAATCAAGAAAAGCAACTTCAACAGCATTTCAAAGCCCAGATTTCAACATACATTTCAAATCAAGTTACTGGAAAAATGAAATTGCATCTAGATTGTTCTTTACGTCATCAGTTAAGGTGAGTAAATTTCTGTTTTAAAAACAGTTTCTTCCTTTAAAAATCAAGCTAAACAAGGTTTTCAGATCTCAAGTTTTAATTCCAAGTGTTTTTCAAATAAGAAAAATCAAAACTATGTAAAAAAAAACTGCTCTGTTCTTTTCTTTTTAGTGAGAAACCTCACAATTTAAAGGTTGCTTTAAAATTTATCTATGCATGAGTTCTGATAGGATTGAGTATGTTTGCTTGACTGTAGTGTGATGATGTTCTGTGTATATGCATAAATATGCATATGAGTGTGATGCCAATTTTCTACAGACCTATTTCTGTTCTTAACTAGGATTTTAAATACAAATCCATTTTCATATGATTGAATCTTAGTTAGAGATTATTATGTAAACAAATTATGTTTGTTTAGCATAGATTTAGGTTCGTAAAATATTAATTTAGTCAAACTAAATCTGTTACTTCTGAAAAACAAAAATAACAGATATTTTTTTTCAAAAGTAAGAATATCATACATCTTTAATTATTAAATCAAGTCTAAAACTTGAACGCATGTTTAAAAACATGAATTTTAAAACAAGCATCACATTTTTAAATCATCTGTGGAGTTAACATTTAGGAATTGAACATAATTTGGGTTTTTGGGATTATCTGATCATCTAGAAGATTTTGGAAGCCGAAATTCTTCCTGGAGGTGGAGTGTTGACTGGAGAGTGAAGAAAAATTAAGAGGTAGATGGCCAGAGGGCGGTGGCAATGGCAGTAGGGGATTTCAGTTTTGAACCCTAATTTTTATATGATCGAAGTTTCTGTAATTTCTTGAACTCTGTGGTGATTCGAGTGATACGAGGCTTTGGGAATCGAGAGAGGGGTCGAAGATAGATCTATGGCCGGAGTCGCGGCGATAATGATGGTCGGAGTTGGGATTTCTGGCCGTTGATAGGATTGGGGTTTTTTATTTCTGTGTCGAGTTCCAGGTTTGCTGGGTTAATTTGATTTTGATTCGAGCTGCTGTGGGGAGTTTGGTGATCGTGATCATGCTTGGGGGTTTGTCGGTGACTTGGTGGAGTTGGTCAGGGTGGCTGAAGGTGACCGAAGTGCCGGTGCATATGCACCGTGCACATTTGTTTCTGGTGAACTTTTTGTTTGGGTTGGTGCAGGCAGATGACTCGAGTATTATTCGGGTGGAATAGGTTGTTAACTCCGAGCAAGGGGCTTAAGAACTCCATGTAATATTTTGAGTTCTCGGGTAGGTGATTGGTTTCAGGTTATAAAATATGAAATTTGCAGTTTTTAAATTTTAAATGGAATTAAAATTTTTGAGTAGAATTTCAATTGGGGTTTTCAAAATGCAAAGTTTAAAATCTGAATTCAGATGAACTTTTAAATTCAAAGTTTAAATTGAAAATATTTAAAGTTTAGCAAGATTTACATTAAGTTTAAAATCAGGTTTAATTATAGTTTTCAGGTTACTTTGAATCCAGTTTAAATTTAAGCAGTTTTGTAAATTTTAAATTGTTGATCAAATTCAAATGTTTTAAAGTAGATTTTAAAGATGAATTTGATTTCAAATAAATGTTTAAACTTGAAAGATTTCTTTCTTTAATATTTGAAAAAAAGTTATGAAATGTTTAACTTGAAATTTGAGAAGTTTTAAATAATCAATTTATTTTAAAGACTTGATTTCTTTAATAAACTTAAGTAAATTTGGATTTAAAATTTGCTTACATAAGTAATGAATGTATTTAAATTTGGATAATGTTTTAATAGTTGAGCATTTTGAAATCTTAATGTTTAAAATGGAATTTGAATTTAATTTAGAGATGTATTATTTAAAATACATTTTGAATGTTAATGAAATCATTTATAATTAAATAAATTATCTTAGGATAATTAAGATAATAAAAGAACTTAATTAAAAATTTACTTATTTGATTTCAAATAATGATTTAGAATTAATTTAATTTGAGATGATTTGTGATGATTAATCTAAGATAATTTTCTTAAGGAAGTAATTAATGAAAATATTATTAATAAAAATAATTATCTAAGGATAATAAAGTAATTAAATAATATGATTAATTTTAATAATTAATTAGATTAATTAATTCAAGGTAATTAATTTTAAATTGTTAAGCCTAATTACTTGATAAAAGTAATTAAAGGATTAAATACTTGTTGTAATTAATTTTGATAATGTGATTTGTTAAGTTAATTAATTTAGTTTAATTAATTTAAGTAAATCATTTGATGGTTTAATAAGTGTAATTACACAATGTAATTAATGGTGCAGGATTTCTTAGAGAAGTAATAAGTGATAATTACTGGAATGTAATTAGTGGGAAATGATTTTTAATTAATTAATTTTGGTAATTACTTTTGTAATTAATCAAGGAATTAATTAATGGAGATAATTAATTGTGAAGATAATTAATTTGTTAATGAGTAATTAAGGGTGGTTAATTACTGGCTTAATATTAATCAAAGGTGATTAATAATTGTATTTTAATTTTAGATTAATTACTAAATGTAATTAATTTTAAATAAAGTTATTAATTTAAATTAGAGGTCACTAATTAATATAATTAATGATGTAATTAAGGATTGTTTAATTAAGTAATAATTAATTATTAAGTGATTAATTAATGTAATTAATTAAGGATAAATGTAATTAATTATAGTTAATTAATACAGTAATTAAATGTTAATTACTTATGATTAAGGTAGATTAATTTTTGTAAAAAATTGATTAAAGACTAATTATTTATTGTAATTAGAGAATGATTAATCAAAAGTGTTTAATCAAGTTGGATACTTTGAAATTGGATATTAAGCAGGATTTATAGATGGGATAATTAATTTAATTTATTTTAAATTAAATAGAGATAGAAGTAATTAATTTAATTCATTTTAAATTAATTATAATTGATGGTTAATAAATCATTACTTATTGATGATATTGATTGAACGATTGTGATCTGACTAATGAAATGAGTTGTATCTGTATGATATGGATGTTTGGTTAAAGTATGATGGTTTGTGATGGATTATCTGAGTGTGGTGATTATCTGTTTGTGATGATGACAAGATTATCTGTTTATGATGAGAATGTGATTATCTATTGTGATATGTAGTTTATCTATCTGTGTGAAATGGATAATAATGAAATGAGTTAATTGTTTTAAAACACTTAAGTACAACTTGGACATTAAGATGGTGTTTGTTTTTGGTGAGACCGGGATCGGATTTCCATATTTGGATATCCGAAATCCATATCGATTCCAATTAAACGTTAGGTCGTTAATCCAAGTGGAGCAAGTGAAGACTCGAGGTGTAAGAACTATACGTCAGTATAACTCTGTGGGTGATTCCATAATGAGTTTGACGGAATAGTACTTATAGGTTCGAGATGGTGATTTAGAGTGCAAGGGCTATGGTCGTTGACTCTGAGGATGATTCCAAAATAAGTGCAACGAGATAGTGCCCTCGGTTTCGTTCGAACCGGAACGAACTTGTATGGATTGAAAGCTTTCAGAACATCATCAGGTGGATGATGAGCATTCTAAGATTGATATGTCCTATAAAGGTAATCGCAGCCTCAAGCCTCATCAATCGAGAATGGCTAAAACAGGGGTGGTGCAGCAAGGCTTCGTGGGTAGCTCCCACTGGAGAGCGAGATTTACCCATGTCTAGATGTCCCTTTTTATTTCGGTTGTGTGGGGCGATTGCTAGATAGAATCGCCGGGGTGGTCTTGTTCGAAACTGTTCAGTAAGGAATGGTTCCGGCATTGTGTTGCAGGGGACCGGGCGTACTCCTCGGTATGGTGATCTATGCCATGTACTGTGACAGGCGGTACCCCAGTAGCCCTGCCATTGGTGGAATCTAAAATCTAATAAGTGCCTGTACGGTTTTGATTGTGCCCAACTATGTTGGAACGTGAGATGTAAGCATTCCAGCTATTTCTGTATTTTATTTTGAAAACCTAGACACTATTATAATACCACTGGATTTCCTATCAAATGTGTTGGTTAGCGTAAGGTAAAAACTTTTCCATGTTTATGTGTGGGAAGCCTTACGTGATACCTTTTCTTTCAAAGGATTTTCTAAAAGTTAAGCAATTTTAACCCCGTTTACTCACACCAGACCCCTGTCTGACCCGAGTGTTTATTTTCTGTTTTATTAAACTCTTGGGTACTCATATTATGTATGAGTAGTCAAGTGATTCAGGATTGCTTTGATGAATTTCTGAAGAAGATATAGAGCAGAAGGCTTCAACGTGTAGATATATACAGTGATTCCACTGTGTTTGAGTTGTATCTGTTTTCTCTGATGTACTTGAATTGTAATTGCTATACAGGAGTTTATAACTGTCTAGTTTGTGTTGTATTAACTATAAAACTCTGATGTATATGATACTATGTAAAGTTTTTATGTGATATAATATAATTTATTCGTTCCGCTGTGAGATTATGATGTTGTCTGTTTCTTTCTTTTCTTTCTTTTCTCTTTTCTATCCCTTTCTTCTTCTTAATGATGTGTCTTTCTATGGAATGAAAGGCAGGTCGTTACATTGTGGTATCGAAGCACTAGGTTGAGCAAATACCTATGCTCTAGAGTGGTGTCTATCTTGAGAGAGCTTATTTGTAATTTTGAATATATATATTTATTTCTACCTATTAGATTGGGTTGCCTGTTTAGGTTTTCCAATATAAGTAATAAAGGTAGATATGGTAGTGGTGTGTGTAACACAACTACCAATGGTTGGAGTTCTAGTATTTGAGATTGTTAGTGAATCTGCTAGGGTAGTTTTGGGCATCTTGAGTAGTTCTGTAGTTTGGTGTGAAGGATTTCACTGATCTCTGAAGGAAATATTTTCAAGATTCGGAGTTTATCTTTGGATTGTAAGCTTGGTAGCACTCGTGTGAGTGGATTTTCTTGAGTTTGGATCAGTTGGGAGCTCTGAAGCCAGCATTGGTATCTTGGAAACTTCAGGAAGGAGTTCTGTCTATATTTGAGTTGAGACTCAGTTTGACAGAGTGTTTTGTGCTTGGTTTGAAGTCGAGTTTCCTGAGGGATATCTGTCTATCTGGAAGGCTCTATTGTGGAAGTGGCTGGTGTAGCTTTGAGGTTCAATGAGCTTTTGGATAAGGAAGTTTTTTGCAACAGTAGCAGCAGTGAGTGGCCTGTTTCTTCAATGGTTCAGAAATCTCTGTGGTTCTTGTGTCAGTAGGCCGGGCAGATGTTGAAGCTTGTCCATTTCTTCTGGAAGCTCAGTGGGGTGTGATGTTTGTGGTTGGAGGTTGACCACTAGTTCATCTTTTGGATAAAAGGCTTTAGCTGTTCTGATTATGGAAGAGGGAACGATTTTTTACTCAGTGGGATCGCAAAAGTGACTTGCGATGGTTCGGAATTTCTCTGAGTAACCTTTGTTTGGTTTGAAGCATCTCTAGAGGATGTTTGAGTTATCGACGTGGTTTGGTATTTTCTCTGGATATCTTCGAAGGAGTTAAGGTTTGCATCTGCATTAAGAGTTTGAGTTCTGTTTCGACTTGGTTCTTGGAGCTTTACCGATGATTCAACATAGTAGGAAGTTCTTTGAGAGGAGATCTGTTTCAGATGACAGGATTCATCGGATCTAGTTTCTGGTTGAATTTTTATTGTGGTGTTTGTGACTGAATCGGATAGGTCACTGAGATTTTATGGAATTTGATGAACAATGTTTCGGGATTAGTTGATCATGTTTATACTTGTGTTCATCAATAGCATTTTCAAATCAGAGTTGCACAGTGGAAGCATGGTGGCAGCTATTCCAGAAATGAAGCAATGCTTGATTCTTTGGGAATTTGTGTTTTATCTTAGATCGTAAGATTTCAACAGGAAATATATTTTGGAGTCTTCTGATGTTGAGTAGTAGAGTTTGTGTAGTGGATTTTGATGGATTTTGGATAATCATTTTGTTGAGTAGGATCTGGAGATCATTTATTTCTTTGTCCAGATTTGTTCTGTATAACATCTGCGAAGATTGGATTGATCTTGAAGGTTGAAGGCAGCCCAGGATCGTCAGGAGAGATTTGTGGATAAGAGTATTGGATCTTTCTGTATTCTCTTAAGGATTAAGTGTTGGGTCTACAGGATTGAATTGCCAGTTTGGATGGCTGGAATTTGTTATGTATTTCACGTATCTCTGAGGAAGTACGTGTATGATCTATCACTGGTCTTAGAATCAGTTATTCTGGGAAATTTGGAAGTTGATGAGGACTTGTCTGTGGTCCTGTATCCTATTTAGATTTGTAGATCTAGATATATAGGAGCTCTAGATCTGTATGGTGTAGCTAGTTTATATTCTGTAGAGCGAGTGTCCCAGTGTTTGTACCTGGAAAACTCTAGGGAATCCTATCTTGAATTTTGTCTGGATAGTTAGGATTGTTTGTTTGAATTGATTGCTATGGTTGCTAGTATTTGATTGATAGCATATGTTTGCTATTTTTAATTTAAATCTGTATGGGATTATTAAATTACCTTTCCTTTTAAATTTCGGGGACGAAATTCTTTTAAGGAGGAGGAATGTGATGTCCTGGAAATTTAAGCAATATTTATTTAATAATTTCATTGATAATTATTTTAAAATGTGAAATATTGATTTAATAATTTAATTCAAACAGGAATTTTCTTTTGAAGATTAATAATCATTTAATTTGTCAAATGATATTCTTTTCAAAATTTATAATAATGATAGTTTAATTTAAAAATCTTATTGTTTTCAAATGTTAAAAATATTTAAGTAATAAAATTATCTTTCTAAGCTGATTTAAAGATATTTATTTATAATGTATATATGTTTATACATTGTAAATAGGCATTTTGATTTTAATTTAAATTTTATAAAGAATATTTTCCAATTTATTTTATATATAAGATGTATAATTTATGAATTGATTAAATTGATTTAAAATCAGTATTGAAAACTTTTCAAAAGTTTGTTTTAAAAGTCTATCATATATTTTCATAGAAATATATGAAAATATTTATTTTGTTTATAAATATATAATAGTTTGTTTAAAAATAAAATAGTTTAAAATTGTGTTTTATAATAAAAGTTTATTTTGTTTTATTTTAAGAATTGTTTTTCTTTTGAAATAGATTTAGTTCAATTTTATTAGAATATAATTTGGTTTGAAAACTTTTGAATAAAATTGAATTTAACATTTCTTTTCTTTTTAAAATTTTCTCTTTTGAAAAGTTTAGCTTTAAAAGTATTATTTTGAAAACATTCAAATAAACATTTAAATTGTGTAATTTTATAAAGAAGGTTTATATGTAAGCATGTAAAAAACTAAATGTAATTAAACATTTGAAACATGTTAAACTAAGTAAGAAATGAACTTAAAAACCTTTATAAAATTAAGAAATGTCTTTTTATTATTAAAACGAATATGTGTCAAACACTTAACATATAGAAAGACACTTGTAAATCATTTGTTTTACTTAAGTAATACGTGGCAATGTAGTTTATTTTTGAAAATAATTAATATAGATAAGTAAAATTAGCAATGCATTTTTGTTAAAACCATCTTTTTCAAATAAGAAACTAAAATCAGATTAAAGGAAATCTTAAAAAAAAACAATTCTTGTTCATAATCAAAACCCAAATACAATACAAAATCTGCAATCTATATGAATCAACTTCAACTTCTGTAATCAAACTGGAGGCAGTTGCAGTTTTATATTCAACAAGTAAAAGACCATCATCTAGCAAATGCAGTTTAAAATCATCAAAATGCAGTTTTAATATTCAACTTCAAAATCAAGAAAAGCAACTTCAACAGCATTTCAAAGCCCAGATTTCTGCATGCATTTCAAATCAAGTTACTGGAAAAATGAAATTGCATCTAGATTGTTCTCTGCATCTTCAATTAAGGTGAGTAAATTTCTATTTTAAAAACAGTTTCTTCCTTTAAAAATCAAGCTAAACAAGGTTTCCAGATCATAAGTTTTAATTCCAAGTGTTTTTCAAATAAGAAAAATCAAAACTGTGTGTAAAAAAAAAACTGTTCTGTCCTTTTCTTTTTAGTGAGAAACCTCACAATTTAAAGGTTGCTTTAAAATTTATCTTTGCATGAGTTCCGATAGGATTGAGTATGTTTGCTTGACGGTAGTGTGATGATGTTCTGTGTATATGTATAAATATGCATATGAGTGTGATGCCAATTTTCTACAGACCTGTTTTTGTTCTTAACTAGGATTTTAAATACAAATCCATTTTCATATGATTGAATCTTGGTTAAAGATTAATATGTAAACAAATTATGTTTGTTTAGCACAGATTTATGTTTGTAAATTTTAATTTAGTCAAATTAAATCTGTAACTTATGAAAATAAAAATAAAAGATATATTTTTTCAAAAGTAAGAATATCAAACATCTTTAATTATTAAATCAAGTCTAAAACTTGAATGCATGTTTGAAAACATGAATTTTAAAACATCACATTTTTAAATCATCTATAGAGTTAGCATTTAGGAATTGAACAGAATTTGGGTTTTTGGGATTATCTGATCATCTAGAAGATTTTGGAAGCCGAAATTCTTCCTGGAGGTGGAGTGTTGACTGGAGGGTGAAGAAAAATTAAGAGGTAGCTGGCCAGAGGGCGGTGGCGATGGCAGTAGGGTTTTTTCAGGTTTGAACCCTAATTTTTAAGTGATCGAAGTTTCTGTAACTTCTTGAACTCTGTGCTGATTTGAATGATACGAGGCTTTGGGAATCGGGAGAGGGGTCGAAGATAGATCTAAGGCCGGAGTCGCGGCGATAATGATGGTCGGACTTAGGATTTCTGGCCGTTGACAGGATTGGGGTTTTTTATTGTTGTGTCGAGTTCCAGGTTTACTGTGTTAACTCGATTTTGATTCGAGCTGCTTTGGGGAGTTTGGTGATCGTGATCATGCTTGGGGGTTTGTTGGTGACTTGGTGGAGTTGGACAGGGTGGCTGAAGGTCGCCGAAGTGCCGGTGCATATGCAACGTGCACATTTGTTTCTGGTGAACTTTTTGCTTGGGTTGGTGCAGGCAGATGACTCGAGTATTACTCGGGTGGAATAGGTTGTTAACTCGGAGCACGGGGCTTGAGAACTCGAAGAAATATTTTGAGTTCTCGGGTAGGTGATTGGTTTCAAGTTGTAAAACCTGCAATATGCAGTTTTTAAATTTTAAATGGAATTCAAATTTTTGAGTAGAATTTCAATTGGGGTTTTCAAAATACAAAGTTTAAAATCTTAATTCAGATGAACTTTTAAATTCAAAGATAAATTGAAAATATTTAAATTTAAGCAAGATTTACATTAAGTTTAAAATCAGGTTTAATTATAGTTTTCAGGTTACTTTGAATCCAGTTTAAATTTAAACAGTTTTGTAAATTTTAAAATGTTGATCAAATTCAAATGTTTTAAAGTAGATTTTAAAGATGAATTTGATTTCAAATAAATGTTTAAACTTGAAAGATTTCTTTCTTTAATATTTGAAAAAAATTTATGAAATGATTAACTTGAAATTTGTGAAGTTTTAAATAATCAATTTATTTTAAAGACTTGATTTCTTTAATAAACTTAAGTAAATTTGGATTTAAAATTTGCTTACATAAGTAATGAATGTTTTCACTTTTATTTTAAGGTTACAATTTATTTAAATTTGGATAATGTTTAAATAGTTGATCATTTTGAAATCTTAAAGTTTAAAATGGAATTTGAATTTAATTTAGAGATGTATTATTTAAAATACATTATGAATGTTAATGAAATCATTTATAACTAAATAAATTATCTTAGGATAATTAAGATAATAAAAGAACTTAATTAAGAATTTACTTATTTAATTTTAAATAATGATTTAGAATTAATTTAATTTGAGATGATTTGTGATGATTAATCTAAGATAATTTTCTTAAGGAAGTAATTAATGAAAATATTATTAATTAATAAAAATAATTATCTAAGGATAATTAAGTAATTAACTAATATGATTAATTTTGATAATCAATTAGATTAATTAATTCAAGGTAATTAATTTTAAATTGTTAAGTCTAATTACTTGATAAAAGTAATTAAAGGGTTAAATACTTATTGTAATTAATTTTGATAATGTGATTTGTTAAGTTAATTAATTTAGTTTAATTAATTTAAGTAAATCATTTGATGGTTTAATAAGTGTAATTACTTAATGTAATTAATGGAGCAGGATCTCTTAGAAAAGTAATAAGTGATAATTACTGGAATGTAATTAGTGGGAAATGATTTTTAATTAAGTAATTTTGGTAATTACTTTTGTAATTAATTAAGGGATTAATTAATGGAGATAATTAATTGTGAAGATAATTAATTTGTTAATGAGTAATTAAGGGTAGTTAATTACTGGTTTAATATTAATAAAAGTTGTTAATAATTGTATTTTAATTTTAGATTAATTACTAAATGTAATTAATTTTAAATAAAGTTATTAATTTAAATTAGAGGTCATTAATTAATATAATTAATGATGTAATTAAGGATTGTTTAATTAAGTAATAATTAATTATTAAGTGATTAATTATTGTAATTAATTAAGGATAAATGTAATTAGTATAGTTAATTAATAAAGTAATTAAATGTTAATTACTTATGATTAAGGTTAATTAATTTTTGTAAAAAATTAATTAAAGACTAATTATTTATTGTAATTAGAGAATAATTAATCAAAAGTGTTTAATCGAGTTGAATACTCAGAAATTGGATATTAAGCAGGATTTATAGATGGGATAATTAATTTAATTTATTTTAAATTAATTAGAGATAGAAGTAATTAATTTAATTCATTTTAAATTAATTGTAATTGATGGTTAATAAATCATTACTTATGGATGATATCGATTGAATGGTTGTGATCTCAGTAATGAGATGAGTTGTATCGTATGATATGAATGTTTAGTTAAAGTATGATGGTTTGTGATGGATTATCTGAGTGTGACGATTATCTGTTTGTGTTGATGATACAGATTATCTGTTTATGATGAGAATGTGATTATCTATTGTGATATTTAGTTTATCTATCTGTGTGAAATGGATAATAATGAAATGAGTTAATTGTTTTAAAACCCTTAAGTACAACATGGACATTAAGATGGCGTTCGACTTCGGTGAGACTGGGATCAGATTTCCATATTTGTATATCCGAAAACCACATCGGTTCCAATTAAATGTTAGGTCGTTAATCCAAGTGGAGCAAGTGAAGACTCGAGGTGTAAGAACTATACGTCAGTATAACTCTTTGGGTGATTCCGTAATGAGTTTGACGGAATACTACTTATAGGTTCGAGATGGTGATTTAGAGTGCAAGGGCTATGGTCGTTGACTCTGAGGGTTATTCCAAAATGAGTGCAACGAGATAGTGCCTTCGATTTCGTTCGAACCTGGAACGAACTTGTATGGATTGAATGCTTTCAGAACATTGTCAGGTGGACGATGAGCATTCTAAGATTGATATGTCCTATAAAGGTAATCGTAGCCTCAAGCCTCGTCAACCAGGAATGGCTAAAACAGGGGAGGTGCAGCAAGGCTTCATGGGTAGTCCCCACTGGAGAGCGAGATTTACCCTTGTCTAGATGTCCCTTTTATTTTGGCTGTGTGGGGCGATTGCTAGCTAGAATCGCCGGGGTGGTCTTGTTCGGAACTGTTCAGTAAGGAATGGTTCCGACCTTTTTATGCAGGGGAGCGGGCGTACTCCTCGGTACGGTGATCTAGGTCACGTACTGTGGCGGGCGGTACCCCAGTAGCCCTGCCATTGATGGAATCCAAAATCCAATAAGTGCCTGTATGGTTTTGATTGTGCCCAACTATGTTGGAACGTAAGATGTAAGCATTCTATCTATTTATTTATTTTATTTTGAAAACCCTAGACAGTATTATAATACCACTGGATTTCCTATCAAATGTTTTGGTTAGCGTAAGGTAAAAACTTTTCCATGTTTATGTGTGGGAAGTCTTACGTGATACCTTTTGTTTCAAAGGATTTTCTAAAAGTTAAGCAATTTGAACCCCGTTTGCTCACACCAGACCCCTGTCTGACCCGAGTGTTTATTTTCTGTTTTATTAAACTCTTGGGTACTCATATTATGTATGAGTAGTCAAGTGATTCAGGATTGCTTTGACGAATTTCTAGAGAAGATATGGAGCAGGAGGCTTCAGCGTGTAGATATATATAGTGATTCCACTGTGTTTGAGTTGTATCTATTTTC
Organism: Allium cepa; assembly: GCA_030765085.1. Taxonomy (NCBI): domain Eukaryota; kingdom Viridiplantae; phylum Streptophyta; class Magnoliopsida; order Asparagales; family Amaryllidaceae; genus Allium; species Allium cepa. The sequence goes on from CM060931.1 coordinate 380,073,180, forward strand.
TCTGATGTACTTGAATTGTAATTGCTAGACAGGAGTTTATAACTGTCTAGTTTGTGTTGTATTAACTATAAAACTCTGATGTATATGATGCTATGTAAAATTTTTATGTGATATAATATAATTTATTTGTTCCGCTGTAAGATTTTGATGTTGTTTCTTTCTTTCTTTTCTTTATTTTCTCTTTTCTATCCCTTTCTTCTTCTTAATGATGCGTCTTTCTATGGAATAAAGGCAGGTCATTACAATTTAAAATAAACAATTTTGTTAAATACAACAAATTTCACACAATATTTAAAAAGGCATAACTTTCACACTATAAATCAGATTTCAACTAAACGAAAAGCAATGTTCTTAAACTTTTATTTACTTTCATAATAAAAGATAAAATTTGAACTTTCAAATTTTAAATTTAAAAGTCAAAGTTTGACCATATTGACCAAAATTCACTTTTTGGAAAATATTCTTTTTAATCATATTTGGATTGATAATTCATATCAAAATCAAAGTTTATATTTAAAATAACCAAAATTATGTAAATTAAATAAATTAATTAAAGTTAAATCAAAAATTCAATTAAAATAATTAGAATATACAATTAAAATAATCACAACATACATGGTTGTTACAAAATAATATAACGAAGATCATGAATTTTAATACAAAGTTGTCCTTTAATAGATTACTTGTATTCTCTTTAGTTGTTGAGCTTTCCTCAAGCTAGGAATGTTATGTGTAGTACTATTAATATATTGAATAGACAAGGTTAGATAACTGCACGTATATGTTGGGCTTTTCTTCTGGTACGTAAATTAGGCCATGCCAAATGGTAGTCCTAAGCGAATTGTCCCACTTTGCTTGTTGGGATTTCCTCAAGGCACAGGCCGAATTTGGACAAGGAACGCGGGTTAGGAGTTATGTGTGGTACAACTGATAAAGGAACGTGGGCTTTCCTCAATGCATGCGAATCCTAACACCCATTAGTGAAGTCAAAAGACTACTATGTTTCACTTAGGGGTTGGAGAAACATAATAGACTAGTGAGAGCCTTATTAGAAAAATGAAAGAAATAACATTTGAACTTTCTAATATTGTAAGAACATATGCTATATAATATTATAATAACCTACTTGATAAATTTGTGCATTTAATATAATTGATAAAATATTTACAATTAAGATATACGAATGAACTGAATTGAAGATTGACAAATAGAAATATAATGTATACTTACTATAAAATATTTCTTGCATATTAATGTTTTCTATACTAGTTCAAGTGATTAATTTTACAACTACTTAACACATTTGTAACATAGTTTCTCACACATTTATCTGGCAGAGACCATGTATTGCATTCTATGAGTTTCGAACTCTAAAAGCAATAAAATACTATGGATATTTAGTCTATATAATATCGCATATAAGTGTCATATGGTGTAACGGCCCGGAATTTTCGATCCCAAATATTCCAGATAGTTAGGAAAAGAAGAATAGAGGTAGAAGAAGAAGAAGAATAGAAACACTCGAAACACAGATTCTCACATTCGCAGCGAATCAAAATATAGTATCAAATAAAATAGCAGTCATATAAAGGAAAACTGTATCAGTTAATTTACACATATCGTAAATCAAAGTTACAATATTTTCATAAACACTGGACAGTTAAAGCAACATGTTCCAGATACAATCAATAATACTTGGCGGGTTACAGTCACTACGTTCCTGCCATCCATCTCGCCTCCTGAGCTCCAGAACGTCCTTACCTGAAAATCTGTAATACTCGGTCTGACCCGAGCATTACATCAAAGTAACACCCTGGTCAGGCTAGAAACCGGTGTGAGTAAACCCATCTAACATAAAATACTAATGCATAAAACATATTTAAAATCCTGGTAAATCGTACTTCACTTCAAGTTCCCAACTTGTATGGTCAACACTTATTTCACAAATCATTAGTTTCAAGGTCTATATTATTCCATTCTAGCCTGTTGATTTCACAAATCAAATCTATAAAGAATCATTGAAGATTTCAAATCGAAGTGGTTTCGGGTATTTACTGATACCCGACCCCGGTCTCTTCGAGTCCCATGTCATTCTTAACCCAAGTTATTCAAATGAAATATAATTCGAACTTTAAATACAGGATGTCACTTTACACAGTAATTTACCTCGATTGATAACCACATTATCACTGTTCAACCCAATCATATCATATCACATAGCATCATAAATCACTTATCAAGGATATCAAGTAATCCAAGGCATACAATATCATTCAATTATTCATAAGCGAGATAAATTAATCACACCGTTCTAATAAATTGAATTAATTTTCGTTAATCACCTCTAATCCTGCATACTTAACATTAGTTAATTACAAATCATTAATTAATCATCCTTTTATTTTCCTCTTTAATTACATTAATTAATTAGCCTATAATTAATAACAAAAATTAATTAACCTTCACCCATTCACATTAATTACATTTATCCTTAATTAATTTCTCAAATTAATTATCCCATAATCACTTACATTTATTAAATATCCTTTAATTAATCACACTCATTAATTAATTAACCCTTTATTAATTTCCTTAATTAATCAATCCTTTAAATAAATTGCACTAAGTAATTAATCCTTAATTACGCCCCTTAAGTAATTAACCTTTATTTACTTCCATCAAGTAATTATCCCACTTGTTAATTAACCTCCACTAATTAACCTTGATTATAAATTAATTTAACCTTTAATTGCTAATTAAATTAATTTACCATCAATAGATTAATCCTTTAATAACTTACATTAAGTAAACATCATTTAAGTAATTAAACTCTAACTACTTAATTAATTAATGCTTAATTATAACTTAATCACTTAATTATAACTTAGTTACTTAATTAATATCGAATCACCAATTCATTGATTTCTAATTACCAATTAATTTCTACTAATTAATTTATAATTCTAAACTTTGATTAATTAATCCTTAATTAATCAATTTTAATAAATTTCCTTAATTAATTAATCTTTAGTTAATAATAAATCAATTAAATAATAAATCTTGATTACTAAACCTTAGTAAAATTTAAGATAATTCTTTTATCTTAATCACTTTCTTAACCATTATCATAAATTAATCAACTTTGGAATTAATTACCATTATCTAGCCAATTCATATTTTTACCCTAAATACTTGTTAAATTCAAACATTATTACATCCATTAGAAAACACTTAGAGGTTAATTTATAATTATTCGAATCAAGTCAACTTATATACAAAACACAATTGGCTTTACATACTAGACTTTGAAAACTTGTTCGAACTTAATAGATATTTTTTTGTTTACTAATTAACCTTGAAAACTTGTATAAACTTCTCCTTTATTATATTTTCTTATTTATTTTTTATTCTTAATCTTGCTTCCCTTTTTAGTTCAAAACTCGGTTCTAAATTAATTTTAAAAATTTTAAAAGCTGATTAACATTAAACCTGAAAATTTTTCTATTTAAAGTTTAAACCCGACAACCTACAAAAACATCCCCGAGACAAACACGAGCAAACCAAACAAAAATCCCAAGCTACTCACTAGTATTCGCGCCTATCAACTACCTTGGGACACTCACGAGAACTACTCGAGATCGCTTCGCATACCATCTTCTTCCCACAAACCTCTGACATTAGGCTATGTCGTGCACATGTACCACCAATCGGAGCAACTCCAACCAACCTCCTCATCGCCAATGAGTCGATCCTGACCTCCATACCCGATTTCGACCAACCCTGCTTCAATTCGAACCCAAAATCCAAAATGGCCTGTGTACCCCAAACCTGGAAAGAACCATCTCCTAAAAACTTCCCCGCGACGCCATCTCCCTTCACAAGAAATTCCGACATCCGGTCCAGAGATTCGTCGTCGCCCTATGTTCCCATTCCAACCACTTCGACGATGTCTGATGCGTCGACGAAATAAGATACGCCCCTCAAAGACCCTCGTCCTAGACCTAAACTAAAACCCTACATCGTCTTCACACCATCGCCACCGTGATCATAAAATCCAATGGCCAATTTTGCCGTAACCCCCGACCTTTCGTCCACCTCCAGGCATGACCCCATGATCACCTACTCCGCTGATCATCTCAAAATGCTCGAAACCTAAATCTTGTTCAACTCTCATTTTCTCTCGATTTAAACACTTAAAAATCAAGATTCTACTTCTAAAAATCATACATTTTGAAAACACAACTGATTATATACATGAATCATCCAATATTTTATATCACGATTTCAATAAAATTTAAGTACCACTATTTTTCTTCTTTTATTTTAAAACTAACTTCATTTGAACTTAAAACTATTTTTAAAATTGATATCATGTTATAACAAACTTGTTTTATTTACAAATTGATGTCTAAAGAGAATCAGGTGAAGAGTAGTAAATTTTGTAATTCTGTTGGTAACCGGGAAATGAAGAATCAGAGAAAAATATTAAAGCACAGACATGCACACACATATCTATATACATATATTCATGTATTTACCTTAAAACAACTATGCAATCAGTTATGCAAACATTACTGCAGTTTTACTTCAAGAATTTCCACAAGCACTAAATTTCAAACTGTTTTAAACTTAAATTTACTCACCTGAGATGCTGAACAGAGAGTTTAAAAATTTTGAAAGCATGAATTGCTTGATCTTTTGAAGCTGGAAAATGCTTGATAATGCTTGAAAATCTAAAACTTGTTGTGACTGAGATGATTTAACTTGATGAACTGAAGCTAGAAATCTTGACATTGAAATGATCTAGCTTTTTAAAAACTGAATTGAAGATGCTTTGATAAGTTTTGAGTTATAATGTTTACAATTTTTTTTCCTTCTGGTTTGTAAAATTTTACGGGCTTTGCATTTTTATATGTTTTGAAAATGAAGCGATAAAAAGAAAATGAAAGAAAGTAGAGAGATAATATCACTTAGTATCAACTTTTATAAAACATTTGATACTTGTTGAAATATCTTACATTTGTCAATAACATTTATAAATTGCCTACACTTGTTTTAATGAATAAAGAATTAGTTTACATTTGAAACTAAAATGTTTTCAATATGTTACATACATATATATATATATATAATGTCTACAATTTATTTTATATTTTTTCATGACTTTATTTAAACTCTCTTTTTTTATTTATCTATATATTACTTAAAAGAAAATGAAATAAAACCCAATTTATACACTTATAATTAATTATATATACACATTAGCTTTTTTTTAATTTACAAAAATAAAATATTTTAAAGAAAATAATATGAAACCTATTATATATTAAATAAAATCATACATAATAAAAAAATTAAATCCAAATTCTTTTAAGATATTTATCTTTTGAATTTCCAATTCAAATTCAAATTCAATTTAAAATCCAATTGAAATCAACTCAAACATATATACATATTAAGCAAACACAAATTCAATTTGTAAATAATAATTCTATTTAAAATCTGTTTATATTTTTATATATAAACAATGTTTGTTTTTAAAACAAAATTTTGTAATTATATTAGGAGATTATCAAATAAATATCTATCCAAATATAAATTTTTATTATCAGATTTATTTGTTCAATTTATAAATCGGTATTTTCAGTAGTTAAATCAGATAACTATCCAATAATCTGATGCCCGAAAATATGGGTTATCACATTCCTCCCCCTTTTGGATCTTTTCATCCTCGAAAAGAAACGAAGCCAGAATATATTAAATACTTAAAATTAGATAAATCACTTTTTTATCATTTTTAAAACACTTTTAAAAATCTATATAATATTATCCAAAATGGCTTTATAAAAATATTTTTTTATAACTCGATGTCTTCACCAGTCTATCCTCGTTCTTACAGAAATTCGGTTATACGTTGATCAGGCATAAGACTGAAAATGTATAAGTACTTGGTAAACCCATTTTCAACACCCAGTGAAAATACTTGGAAAATATTTATTAAAAATATAGAAAACGTTTTTGAAAATAGAGGGAGCATCTTTGGTGAGAATGCTTTGGAAATCATCACCACATCCATGGTCGCAGTTAACCGGATGGTTATGTTGCCATCCCGGCAAAATCCATAGATAACTGTAGGCACACCGCATCCCTCGATTATGCCATGGATCCCGCTACAGACCGCAGCTACATCTGGGGCTATGTTGCTATCGCAGCAAAAACCCATATAACTGTAGGCATCTGCGCCGTCGAATTTTGCTGGCAAAAAAATGGAACTTCTCCACTCCGCTCGACCATAGATCGCAGTCTACCAATGTTACGTTGCCATCCCGGCAAAATCAAGCGTAGACCATTGACACTCACCTCCATACGATTTTCGCTATGGTCTACAGTAGATCGCAGCGACATCGAGTTACACTGTCATCACAACATAACCCAAATGCCTCTGTAGGCATTAGCGCCCTCGACTTTCGCTACCCAATAATCCTCAGGAACTTCAATTTGTCCGGACTTCCTCATAGGATCCACTTTAGAGCCTCCCCCCTTTGAGGCTCAAGGAAGTACAAACCTATGGTACTCCCAAGAAGTTCATTTCAAGGGAGCGCCTTTTTCCCCAGATCCATTTTCAAAACACTTTATACTATACATATATAGTATCTTTCAAATCATACACCTAGTATGAATCTCATATAAATCTCCTTTCTCAAAATCGATTATCCCAAAATCAATAATTCTCAATTAGGCTTACAAAATTTCCAAAATTGATTTTTCCCAAAAAGCAAAAGCCTGTCCAAATCCATAGGTTCCAAAAACCTTTCCTCAAAATCATTCTCTTAAGAACCTTTATATATATATATATAACTTTGAAAATCTTTGAATCATTTCATACTTATATAAATTCCCATTTTATACTTCAAATACTTTTCAAAAACCCTTTTCTTTAGGCAATAGATTCAACAAGGGAAGATTTATCATATATAACAAAGATATATAACTTTGTTTATTCCAAATCAAATATTCAAATTTGATTACTCTTTTATAAAGTTATTAACCATATTACTTTTCTATAAAATGAGTTTCCAACCCCATTTTATTCCATATACATATTCTCAAAGCATACCTCCCTTTTCAAAAATCATCTTTCATTGCTTTCAAAATTTCCAATATCGATTTCATTTAAGCATGTACGATGTACAAATACCATCCATATGCTATATGAGTCTAATCGCTCAATCAATCACAAAATTTCACTTCCGAACTAGTATCATCCACCCGACTTTCTAGTGCAGACTCGGATCTGGTTTCTTGATCGGAAACCGTCATTCTTCTTGCATAGCAATACCAATGATAGAGAATAGATAGAACCAAATCAAAAATCCATATCCAGGTTCTTCATGGAAAATCGAGTGAAAAATCCCAACTCGGATAAATGTACAATCGAAATTCTATGTTCGAATCTGGATCAAATTGTTATGCGAGTAGAATAATATATGTACATCCAGCGTATTTATCTTCATTGATTATTAGCTAAATCAGTTTCTCCTTTCTATTCACATTCCCTTAGATTCTTGTTCATTTATTCACAATTGCCTCAATTCCCCATTTGGATTATCACCTCAATTCTTATCTCAAATGGATATTTAATCATAAACAGTTTGTACTCTGACCAGCTTAAATTTAGAAAATAGCTTAAAAATTAAAAACAAATAAGTAGTTGAAAATTAATTATTAGATGTAAAATAGCTGTAAAATAGTTAAGTAGTTATAAAATAGTAAAATGGTTATAAAATAGTAAGATAATTGCAAAATGGTTGTAAAATAGTAATTAGTTATAAAGTAGTTAGAAAATAGTAATTAGTTTATAAAATAGTTGTAAAATAGTTAAATAGTTCCAAAAGTAGTTGTAAAATAAGTATAAGATAGTTTTAGGCTTTAAAAAGAAAAGTTGTATAATAAATAGTTAGGAAAATAGAATTAAAACAGTTTGTATTGAAATAATTTATCTGAAAATAGTTTCAGGGCAAACTGTTCAATTCCCAACCTCCATTTCCAATCAATTTCTCCCATTAAATTAATTCAATTCCAATTCAATTTGAATTAACTTCAATTCCTTTCCTAAATTCAAATCAATTCCCATTTGAATTTGAACTCATTAAATCTTCAATTTTATTTCAAATTAATCAAATTCAATCTTTCCATTTGAATTTTAAACTTATCAATCTTCAATCACAATTCTAATTAATTCAAATCAAATTCAATTTGAACTAATTCAACTTAAATCTCAACTTTAAACCACCTCGAATTATATAAATTCGAGTTAAATTTTAAAATGTTGATTTAATCAAATTAACCTTTATTTTTAAGTCAACAACATATATCTTTAAACCATTTAATTTTGAGTCCAATTATAAAATTCCATTTTAAATTATCTTACTTAACTTATTTCAAATTTCAAATTAAAGTTCAAAACAATTTTATCTTCAAAACTCAATTTATTACCCAATTTATCTCAATAATGGATATATTACCATAATCCATTTCTTCATTCATTTAAGCAAATCCAATTCACAGCTTAAAGATTATAAATTATAACAGGATGATATCAACCTGTAACGACCTAGAATTTTGGCAAAATATTTCAATAAATATTTAATCTAATTCAAATGAAATACAAGCTTTTCAATTTATAAACTGATAAGATTTTTGGATATTTATCAGTTATATATGTACATATATGTTTGTAAAGAAAATTTTGATATAAAAATTTAAACTAAAATCTTTCAAAAATGTTTATAACAAAATCTATCCTACTCAATTGAAATTAAAAGGTGTTATATTATTAATATTTAATATAATACATATATAAATGTAGTCTTTAATAATAATAATGTTTAAAAATAAGCAACCTTATCAATATTAAACATAAACTTAAAAACATAATTATAAATATAAGATATAAATAGAAATATAAAATATACAAATACAAGTATATGTTATAAATCAATGCATAAGCCAAATCCATATCTAGAACAACTTTACATAAACATCTCAGAAAGGTTTAAAGAGAATAGCCTATATATATACATATGAACAATGCAAAGAAAAATAAGAAAAATAACAAGTTTGCTGTGTAATATATGTAAGTGTAAAGGCAAAATAAAATCTTTGATCGAACATTGTTGGCTATACATAAACAGGACAAAAGAAACAAAGAAACAAATATATATATATATATATATATATATATATATATATATATATATATATATATATTAACACATATGTGCTGTATAAGCAATAGAAGATAAATTATTCACATCAAATACAAAATATCTTTACACATAAATACAAAGATCAGCAAATATTAATTAGGTGTAAACTAATATGAAGACATGCATCAAATTAGCACAACAATTTGTCATTTCAGATTTACAAAATAATCTTTCAGCCGAATTATGCTAGATCACTTCAATCTTACAGTAATTTAATACAAAATCTTGTATGGTCAAGCAAGTAAGGCTGTCTCAGTTATAACCTTTTTGTTCAAAGCCCTTTCTATATACATCATATTATTCTGTTCGTTTACTAAAACTTACGATAGAAAACCTGAGAAAAAGAGAAAAGAAAATAAACATCATCTTGTATTTTCAAACAACTTAAACAAGGCAGAGGGATCTTCAGGAATTCAAATTGCAGTTTCTTCAACAAACCTTTGCTTTCTGTTTCAACTATAATTTTGGTGAGTAAACATCTGTTTCAAAATTTAAACTTGTGTATTTGCTTTTGAATAATATGTGCTTGCTGTCTAGTTTTAAACAAACAATTCCTTGAATTTTTGTTGCTCTGGAAAATCTTTTATGCCCTGTTTCTTCTATATGTTTGGGTACAGAGCAAAGAACAGTAGAAAAACTTTAATGCTTCTTCTTGCAAACACTTTAAACGTAGGAATTTAAGTTAAATAAACTTGTTTAAAACTGGAATCATAGCTTGGAAGTATGTTTGAAGGTGACAGTGTAACTTGAACGCTGTATATTCAAGTTTACAGTGAAGAAATCAAGATGTGTAAAACTCTAATATTTTAATTTGTTAAATCGAATTCATACCTTAAATAAACATACAAAGTTAGGATTTTTAAAATAAAAATGATTAATTTTAGATCAATATTCAAGGTGCAGTTCGAAAACGAATAAAAGATGCATTTTTATCTATATCGGTTGATTCAACAAATTTTAATTATTGAAATTTATTGTGAAGCAAGCTTGGTGATTTACTAACACAAGAAAAATGCAAAAAAAAAATTCTAATGCAAGGATTTTAAAGTCGAATCAAATACAGGGTTTGTGAGTTCGTGTTGAAAAGGTCCGTGCGCGCTTCTGGGTGATGGTAGAGGAGGTTATGACCGTAGTGTAGCAGCCGAAGTATCGTTGCTACTGATAGTCAGCGTTCGAAGGGCGAGGCGTTTTCTCATGGTTGTTCGAGTCGATGGTTTGGGCTTCAGGCATTTTTCTCGATTTCGACCTTTTTGCGAAGTACTGGGTTTTGATTTCAAAAGTGTGGTCGATTTGTGGTTTGCAGAGGGTAGCGTGGGTTGCTGGAGGGTCGTCGAACCAACGTGCACGTGCACGGTGGCGATCGAATGTCAGCAGTTTTCGTGTTGTGTCGTCTCGAGTTATTACTCGAAAGGATGACGAGTTTGCTCGAGTAATAACATGGTGCGCGCGTGAGGGTTTATAATACTATAGTTTATATTTTAAATAAAGCTAATATAAAAGGAAAAGAAAAAAGGACAGGTAGAAGAAGAAGAAGGTGGGAAGAGAGAGTAACGCGGGAAAAAGTTAGTGGAGACGCGTGATTTTCTCGAGTAAATGAGATGCTTGCCTTGGGTTTCCTTTAGGGGTTAGCTTAACAAACCTTTAAGTTGTTTTGGTTAAGCAAAGTTCTGCATTTACTAAGTACATAATGGCACGTATGAAGCTAAGATTTGATTTAGAATTTGTTAAGAAAGATTGCAAGGGTTAGATGATTAAATTAATTTAAAATGTAAGTAATTAAGAATGTAATTAATGTGCACTTGTAATTAAATAAATAACTTAAGGTTAAACGAATTTGTAATTAAGGATTGATATTTATAACTTTGTGTTTAAATCAGTATTGAACTTAAGAATTTAATTAACTACTTATGGTTAATTAATAAATAGTAGTTAACTAATTTAGAAATTAATCAAGGATTAAATGATTAATAAATTGGTAATAAATGATTAATTAAATAATTAGTGATAATTAAATGGGTAATTAACTTTTATAAATTGATGATTAAGATTTTTAATTAATCATTAAGAATTAATTAATTAAATGAGTAAAGTAGTAATTAATAAATTTAATAAGTTGATTTATTAGTGATTAATCAAACAGAATAATAATGATTTATCCCTAAGTAATTAATTTAGTTAATCAAATTATTTTGATATGAATTGCTGATTCTTGTTTGATTGACTCTGATACCTGTTTGGTGATATTTTCTGTGATATTTTGTAACATATTCTGGATATATCTGTGATGAATGTGTATGATTTATCTGTGATAGTTGTTATGTAAATTCAAAGCATTGAATTAAACTGTTTTAAACTATTAAACAACTTGGCCCTTAAAATGGCATTCGGATTTCGATGAGACCGGGATGGGGTATTAATTTGATATTTCGAAAACCACATCGATCCAAATTAAACGATAGGTCGTGACATATCAAGTGGAGATCGAGATGGTATTTTAGAATGCAAGGGTTATCGTCGTTAACTCTGAGGGTGATTCCAAAATGAGTGTAACGAGATAATGCCTTCGGTTTCGTTCGAACCCGAAACGAACTTGTATGGATTGAATGCTTTCAGCACATCGTCAGGCGGATGATGAGCATTCTAAGAGATATGTTCTATAAAGGTAATCGCAGCCTCAAGCCTCATTAACCGAGAATGGTTAAAACAGGGGAGATGTAGCAAGGTTAGGTGGGTCATGCCCAAGCAGGACGAGGTATACCCCTGTCTAGATGTTCCTTTATTTTGGCTGCGTGGGCAGTTGTTGGCCACAACTACGGGGTTATCTTGTTCGGGATTGTTCAGTAAGGAATGTTTCCGGCCTTGTGTTGTAGGGGGTCAGGAGTGATCCTCGGTACGATGATCTAGGCCCCGTACTGTGACGGGCGATACCCCAGTAGCCCTGCCATTGATGGAAACCCATTTTCCCTACGAGACCCTACGGTTTTGATTTGTATTACCCACTTTTGTGGCTAGTAGCTGGAATTTAATAGATGTAACAATTTCGGTTATTTTCTATTTACTCGAAAACCCTAGGCACTATTATAATATCACTGGATTTCGTATAAAAAAATTTGGTTAGCGTAAGGTAAAAACTTACCCGTGTTTATGTGTGGGGAGTCTTACGTGATACCTTTATTTTCAAATGGTTTTCAAGTTAAACAACTTTAACCCATTTACTCACACCAAACCCATGTCCGACCCGGAGTTTATATTTTATTTTTTCATAAACTCTTGGGTACTCAAATTTTTATGAGTATCCAAGTGATAGGTATTTGGAGTATTGAGTTTTTGGAGGAGCTTTGGAGAAGAAAACCAGACGTATGTATCTATCTATATAGTTCCGCTGTGTAGTTAGTGTATGCTGTATTTTGGATATATGTATTGTCCGATATGTATATGACAGTTCTGTTGTATGATATTGTATAACTCTGATGTATGTATAACTATGTAATAGTTATGTGATGTATTATATTTTGTTCCATGCCGCTGTGAGATTCTGATGTTGTTATTCTTTCTTTCTATTCTTTTTTGTTTCTATCCCTTTCTTTCTTAATGACGATACGTCTTTTTGGGGTCAGAAAGGCGGGTCGTCACACATCCAAATTATTTAAAACATTCATCCATTTTCAATTTCCAGATCTCAAAGCCATTTTGAGATCACGCAAACTCCCCATTCAAATCAACCATTTAACCTCCCAAGTTAAATCTCAATTTCATCTTGAAATTTCCAAATCAGGTGGTTCATTCAAACTTATTTAAATTCTTCTAAGTTAAATTCAATTTAATCCCATTAATCCCACTCAAAATTTGAATTCTCCATTTCAAATTTCTATCACTTAAAAGTTCAAAAACTTATTTTACTTTGGGTTTTAACATCACACTTCAGGGAAAATAAAAACTCATTACTTTAGAGTTTATTCCAATTCATCTTTGATATTATGTATATCCACACAAATATACATATTTACTTCTTGGCTCACCAAGCCAAATTTTAAAATTTAAGCCGCCTTTAGTTTTAATTCAAAACAAATTCTTTTAAAGTTTTCAAGAAACTTCTTATTTTAAAATAAGACTATATTCAAAATAGTCTGAATAATATTATTTATTATTTCCTTTAACACTTTGAAACAATTCCAAATTCTATTCTGGACTTAAAACTTCACAATTTAAATCCTTTTCCATTTACAAGTCAATTTTATCTAAATTGTTACTCCCTTAAAACTTTTCATTTTGCTTTATCATTATTTATTGTAAAACAACAATCCCATCAATAACCATTTATATTCTGGTTTGAAACCAATTCTAATTCATCTTAGTTATATTGTTCAATCTATTCAATTCCCATTTAAATATATATATATATATATATATATATATATATCACTTAGTTCTTATTCAATTTCAATATCCAACAACCAGTTGTTACTTTATATATAAAATATAAGCTTTTATAAAACGCATTCATTAAAACCATTTTTAAAACCATTATATAAGAAAATAACAAGTGCGCTCTCATATACACACACACAATCAACTCATTCTAGGGTACCGCTGACCTATCCTTAATGAGTAAACACATCGGAGCCAAGATTCTCGCTTAACCTTAGCTCTGCTACCTAATGTAAGGGCCCAGAATTTTTGATCCCAAAAATTTCTGATAGTTAGGGAAAGAAGAATAGAGGTAGAAGAAGAATAAGAAGAACAAAAACACCCAAAACACAGATTCTCACATTCGTAGTAGATCAAAATATAATATCAAATAGAATAGCAGTTATACAAAGGAAAACTGCATCAGTTAATTCATACATATAGTACATCAGAGTTACAACATTTTCACAAACACTGGACAGTTAAAGCATCACGTTCCAGATACAATCAATAATACTCAACGAGTTACACTCCCTATATTCCTGCCATCTAACTCGCCTCCTGAGTAGAATGTCCTTACTTGAAAATCTATAATACTCGGTCTAACCCAAGCATTACATCAAATTAACACCCGGGTCAGGCGGGAAACCAGCGTGAGTAAACTCATCTAACATAAAATACTAATGCATAAAACTTATTTAAAACCTAGGTTCTTCACTACAAGTTCCCAACTTGTATAGTAAACACTTATTTCACAAATCAATCCCTAAGTATCCTTACTTAGTTTCAAGGTCCATATTATTCCATTCCAGCCTATTGATTTCACAAATCAAATCTATAAAGAATCATAGAAAATTTCAAATCGAAGTGGTTTCGGTGTTTACTAATACCTGACCATGGTCTCTTCAAGTCCCATGTCATTCTTAACCCAAGTTATCCAAATGAAACATAATTCAAACTTTAAATACAGGATGTCACTTTACACAGCAATTTATCTCGATAGATAATCACATTATCACTGTTCTACCCAATCATATCATATCACATAGCATCACAAATCACTTATCAAGGATATCAAGTAATCCAAGGCATACAATATCATCCAATTATTCATAAGCAAGATAAATTAATCTCACCATTCCAATAAATTAAATTTATTTTCTTTAATCACTTCTAAACCTGCATACTTTAATTAATTACTATAAATCATTAATTAATCATCCTTTTATTTTCCTCTTTAATTACATTAAGTAATTAGACTATAATCAATAACAAAAATTAATTAACCTTCACCCAGTCACATTAATTACATTTATCCTTAATTAATTTCTTAAATTAATTATCCCATAATCACCTACATTAATTAAATATCCTTTAATTAATCCAACTCGTTAATTTATTAACCCTTAATTAATTTCCTTCATTAATCAATCCTTTAAATTAATTGCACTAAGTAATTAATCCTTAATTAGTTCCCTTAAGTAATTAACCTTTAATTACTTTCATCAAGTAATTATCCCATTGGTTAATTAACCTCCATCAATTAACCTTGATTATTAATTAATTTAACCTCTAATACCTAATTAAATTAATTTACCCTCAACAGATTAATCCTTTAATTACTTACATTAAGTAATCATCATTTAAGTAATTAATCTCTAATTACATAATTAATTAATGCTTAATTATAACTTAATTATTTAATTAGTCTCTAATCACTTAATTAATTAATGCTTAATTATAACTTGATTACTTAATTAATCTCTAATCACCAATTCATTTATTTCTAATTACCAATTAATTAATTTCTATTAATTAATTTGTAATTCTAAACTATTAATTAATTAATCCTTAATTAATCAACTTTAATAACTTTCCTTAATTAATTAATCTTCAGTTAATAATAAATCAATTAAATAATAAATCTTAACTACCAAAACCTTAATAAAATTTAAGATAATTCTTTTATCTTAATCACTTTCTTAATCATTATCAGAATTAATAAACTTTGGAATTAATTATCATTATCTTTCCAATTCATATTTTTACCCTAAACACTTGTTAAATTCAAACATTATTAAATCCTTTAGAAAACACATGGAGGCTAATTTATAATTATTCGAATCAAGTCAACTTATATCCTAAACATAATTGGCTTTACATACTAGATTTTGAAAACATGTTCGAACTTAATAGAGTTTTTTGTTTACTAATTAACCTTGAAAACTTGTACAAACTTCTCCTTTATTATATCTTCTTATTTATTTTTTGTTCTTGCTCATACTTCCCTTTTTAGTTTAAGACTCGGTTCAATATTAATTTTTAAATTTTTTAAAGCTGATTAACGTTAAACTTGAAACATTTTCTATTAAACTTAAAACCTAACAACCTACAAAAACATGCCCAAGACAAATACGAGCAAACCAAACCAAAATCCCGAGCTACTCAGGAGTATTCACGCCTGTCAACTACCTCGAGACACTCATGAGAACTACTCGAGATCGCCTCACGTACCATCTTCTTCCCCCAAACCTCAGACATTAGGCTTTGCCATGCAAATATACCACCCATCAGAGCAACTCCGACCAACCTCCTCATCACCGGCGAGTCGATCCTGACCTCCTTACCCGATTCCCACCAACCCTGCTTCAATTCGAACACGAAATGCAAAATGGCCTGTAAACCCCAAACCTGGAACGAACCATCTCCCAAAAACCTCCCCGCAACGCCATCTCATATCAGTAGAAGTTCCGACATCAGTTTCGAAGACTTGTCGTCGTCTTATGTTCCTATTCCAACCACTCTGACGATGTCCGATGCGTCGATGAAATCAGAAACTCCCCGCAAAGACCCTCGTCCCGGACCTGAACCAAAACCCTACATCGTCTTCACGCCATCGCCATGGTGATCATAAAATCCAGTAACCAATTTTGCCGTAACCCCCGACCTTTTGTCCACCTCTAGGCATGATCCCATAATCACCAACCCCACCGATCATCCAAAAATGCTCAGAACCCAAATCTTGTTCAACTCTCATTTTCTCTCGATTTAAACACTTAAAAATCAAGATTCTTTTTCTAAAAATCATGCATTTTGAAAACACAACTGAATATATACATTAATCGTCAAATTGTTTATATAGAGATTTCAATAAAATTCAAGTACCACTATTTTTCTTCTTTTATTTTAAAAATAACTTCAATTTGAACTTAAAACTATTTTAAAATTACTATCCTGTTATAACAAACATCAAATCGAAGTCTAAAGAGAATCAGGTGAAGAGCAGTAAATTTTTGAATTCTGTTGGTAACCTGGAAATAAAGAATAAGAGCAAGATATTGAAGCACAGACATGCACACACATATCTATATACATATATTCATGTGTTTACCTTAAAACAAATATGCAATCATTTATGCAAACATGATCACAATCTTACTTCAAGAATTTCCACAGCACTAAATTTCAAACTGTTTAAAACTTATGTTTACTCGCCTATTGATGTTGAATAGAGAGTTTGAAAATTTTGAAAACTTGAATTGCTTGATCTTTTGAAACTGGAAAATGCTTAATAATGCTTGAAAATATAAACTTTTTGTTACTGAGATGATTTAACTTGATGAACTGAAGCTAGAAATCTTGATGTTGAAATGATCTAGGTTTTCAAAAACTAAATTGAAGATGCTTTTATAATTTTTGAGTTATAATGTTTACAGTTTTCTTTTTTTTCCCTCTGGTTTGTAAAATTTACAGGCTTTGCATTTTTATATGTTTTGAAAATGGAGAGATAAAAAGAAAATGAAAGAAAGTAGAGAGGTATATATAACTTTGTTTCAACTTTTATAAAAAAAATTGAAACTTGTTGAAATATCTTACATTTGTCAATAGCATTTATAAATTTCCGACACTTGTTTTAATGCATAAAGAATTAATTTACATTTGTAATTAAAATATTTTTAATGTGTTATATATATATAATGTCTATAATTTAGTTTATATTTTTATTCATGACTTTGTTTAAACTTTCATTTTTTATATTTATCTATATATTACTTAAAAGAAAATGAAATAAAACCCGATTTATACACTTATAAATAATTATATATACACACTAGTTTTTTTAATATATAAAAAAATATTTTGAAGAAAATAATATGAAATATATTATATTTTAAATAAAATCATATATAATAAAAATTCTAAAACCAATTTTTTTAAAGATATTTATCTTTTGAATTTCCAATTCAAATTCAATTTAACATCCAATGTATTTATATTTTAAGAAAACACAAATTCAATTTGTAAATAACAATTCTATTTAAAATCTATTTATATTTATATGTATAGACAATATTTGTTTTTAAAAGAAAATTTTGTAATTATATTAGGAGATTATCAATTAAATATTTATCCAAATATAAATATTTATTATCAAATTTATTTGCTCAATTTATAAATCAGTATTTTCAATAGTTAAATCAGATAACTATCCAATTATCTAATGCCCAAAAATCTGGGTTATCACTTATGGGAAACGATCACAGTTCATAACATACGATACTTCGATGAAGTTAATTCATTCGAAATAAGTGAACAAAAAGTAATATGAGATCGAGTATTCAATTCTATTGATTATAAAGGATTGTTTTGTGTTAAATGTAATAGTAAACTAAAATTACAAGAAAGATCTAAGAATTCGATAACGAAAATGTCATTTTGAGCAGTTTGCTCAAAGTGCAACATATTCAATTTGGCATTTGGTAAGTGATTACTTCTTCCACTATTCTATACTTATATTGGTATAGTGAAAATATGGTTTTTGATATTGTTAATGAAGTTTAAATGTTTTAAAAAATTTAAATCTGATATTAATTGCACCTTATAATTGGATTTTAGAAGATGGATTTGTGCCTTTATTCGTTTTTCATTAATTACCGAACATATTATTATTTTTGTATAAATTTAGATCTAGGAAGATATGTATTTTTAAAACTGATTTTGGTTGATTGTATTTGCTATTTGGATTTTATGTGATGAAGTGTGATGATTATATAAATTATTTGATATTGTTGGTCATTTAGGGCAGTTAGGAATATGGTCATCTTTTGGTGTAAATTGGCATTAAAGATGTTCAAAACATGATGTGATTGGAGTATAATGATGCCTAAGCATATGAAGACCCCAATAGAATTTGCGTGGCATTTGGAGTTGGTTTGGCGGCCCAAAATATGGTCGGTGGTTGATGACAAGTATGGTCAATATTGGGAGAGAATCTTGTCTATGGAGAAGTGCTTCGGGCTAGGAAAGGAAAACTTTACAAATAAGGTGATAGAATTTTGAGTCGAGCCAAGAAAGTGAGTAGGGTGGAGTTTGGACCTAGAGAATTCCGACCAATGGAACACTATCGCTATTGACCATGTAGGATCTGAGGATTTTTCATGGCATCTTTGAGTAAATGGGGGAATGACTTAGAGTTTTTGAATGTGACATAAAAACTTTGCCAAATAGGCCATGTGAATAACGTCAACACCAACATGTCCATCATTTTGGTACTGACATAATCAAAGGTCGTCCAATAACGAGCAAATATTATGGTGGCACGGGCGATGTCTAGGAAATCTTGCCATGGGTGTTCGTTCGTTTGGCGATCAAGTCTGATGTTATGGTACGATGACGAATGATGATAATCGGCAACGAGAAGACATAACACTTTGATGTGATTACTTTGGTACTTTTGAGATAGGAATTCTACGATTGATGAGAGACTTGAGAAGTGTTCCAATGATGACGACTCCATCAAGGGAGTCGTGATGATGATCCATAAAGAACGAGTTCGAGGAGAGGAACTCGTGGATGAAACGAAGAAGAATTCTACTGCGGAAAATGGAACGAGGGAGGTTATAGTGTGGAAAATAGATGATGAAGGGTCCTATTATTGAAAATGGAAACTAATGGAGCGAGGAAGTGCTCGGATATGCGTACGAAGGGATTGTTGGTACTCGGAGTGTTTCTAAGTTTACTTGTAAAGCAGGGGTATGTGAGGATACTCACTCGGTATTCGGACATGTACCCTAGATTAAGGAAGGGATCCGTGTAACATGGATCTTGGAAGGGATCCATGTAACTTGGAGTGAGGAAGGGATCTAGTTTCCAGCATCTGTATAGCTGGGGTTTGAGCACCTAGAAGCTGGGATTTTTTTTATTAAACCCTAGTATTGGAATGGTCGTACGAGTTACCATATATCCAAACCACATGAGTGACAGTGATGATTAACGGATATTATATTTTCCATGTTGTTTGTCACTCTAGGGACGTCACAGGACGTAGGTAATATGGATGTGGATACCTTGACAACCGATCTCGTACTTAGGATGTAGTACACATTTTCTAAGATTAGGCAGGGATGAAAGAAAGTCAAAAGAAAGGATAATAAAATTAATTTCTAAATCCAATCCCATAGGAAAGAATTTGATAAAGTATTATTGGAAAATTCCTTGAATTATTTCAAATAAGTTTTTTGAAGGATTAACTAGGAAGTTTTTTTGAAAACGTAAGGAAATTCAGAAACTCGTAATTTAAAATTTTATTTAGTCAAAAAAATTTCGATTAAAGGATTTTGGTACATTTTCGAAATTCTAGTTTATTATTGGTCGAGTCAAAAATTTGTTGATTTTTGGAGAAAGGGATTCTTCTTTTTTAAAATAAATGTAAAATAGAGCGTATGTTGGACTTGATGGTTTTTTTCTTCTACTTCATAAAATTTGGAAGTTCTTTTTTTTTAAATTCTTTCTAAAAAGGGGAATAATTGGTATGTGTCACAAGCACATAAACTCAATAATACTAGCATAACTACCCGTCAAAGTCTATACAACGATATAAAACATACATTAAAATAACTCAGAATAAGCCTCTCTAATCCTATCCTCGGTCTCCCATGTACAATCTCATTCATCGTTACTCCACTAGCCTTTACTAACTTGATTGTCTTATTTCTAAGCTCCTTTGTATGTTTATCCACTATACGAAAAAGTCACCTTATGATAGTCCTATCTAGCTCAACTACTTAAATGTCCTTAAATGTTAAGGATGATCGAGTGTGCATTTTTAAAAAGTTCATTACAATGTTATAGTAAGTGTTTTCCTTCGAATGATTTGACCATTTAGAACAAAAAATGAATGTACAAGTGTAGATATGATCTAAGGTACGTTTGGTATGAGGAGAGTGAATAGTCACTTATGCTTCATAAAGAAACATCGAAAATACGAATTGTAATAATAATAATTGATACTTAACATTGAAATTAGAAATACGATTTTTATTTCAAAATGAATTTTCATATAAAAACTTGTTTTCTATAAGTTTTTTTCTTTGAGTTCAAGATATTTGATCAAAGAACTCTCCATTGTAGACTATTTGCAGTATATGAAATAAACAATCTATATTAAGTGAATGACAGACCTTCAAATTTAGTACGCTATTATAGTAATGGCGGAAATAGTGGAAGCATGTCATATAGCTTTTATTCATTGCATAAAATTAAGAAAATTGTTTTCATAAGACATACCGAACATTATTTATAAAATAATGACTATTTTTGTTTTCGACTAGAAAATAGAAAAATAGACATAGTTATTTTCCAATGTGAATATTATTAATCTTCGTTATGAAATAAAACTAGAGTGTGGTATTTGTTTTCACAACAAAAGTGACATATTATAAAATACTGAAGTATCTGAAATTATTTAAAATTATTTTAGAATTACAGAATAAGTCGTAGTTTTAAGAAATAATTTTTATCATATGATTACAAATCATATGATACTGGTGAATTATATCTCAAATAATTAAGGGCAATGCACTCATTTAGTGAGAGCTTAATTAATGAACTCTTCAAATTGACACATATAGATGTGTGTAATTATAAGTCTACCAATACTAAACTGATTACACGTAATTTGTCATATTCATCGATGATTTATCGTAAATATGGACATATGTATTTTGTATGCGTATATAAGTCTATGATAAGCTCACATAATATAAATTGGAAGTAAATAATATAAATGCTATAGAAATGATTCGATTTTATTGAATGAGTGAGTTTACTGGAAAGAGTTCCTTATCTACTTAATATGAATAAGATTCATTCTCAAAGGTCTTGTTATATTCACCGATGATTTATCATAAACATGGACACGTGTACTTGATATGCACATGTAAGAGTATGATAAGCTCATAGAATATAAAATGGAAGTAAATAATATAACATGCGATAGAAATGATTTGATTCGATTGAATGAGTGAGTATACTGGAAAGAGTTCCATATCTACTTAATATGTATAGATTCATTCTCAAAGGTTGCTCATTCCTCTACAATGGTCCAAAAGCTATCAAGGCTTACATAAGCTATGTAAACTTTGAAAAGGTCCATATGACAAAATTTGGAATATTTAATAATTTTTCTTCCTATGAAATCAATGTTCTTTATTAAGAGAATCAAATTCTTAGCTTAATTGATGATTCTTAAAATGATTTTGTTATCCAAATCTTGTGAAAATGTTTTATGCAAATTCGAATCATGGTTTTATGAAGGAAATGAAGGAGGATTGTGGAGTAGCATTAATGGAATGCGTATTGTTTGAAATAATGAGATTTTGGGTAACATTCTTGGTTATAAGTATACGAGAATGAATCTTTCAAATTAATGAACACGATCATAAGACATTTCATCACATTTTTGAAGGAGACGATAACTTTGTGTTTATAAACTGAAATTTCCGTCCTAAAGCTAGAATTATAAACCATCTTTTGCAACATACCATAACTCCAAGATTGGGAAATTTCAATCATCCTACTTTAAAAGTTTGTAAGGCTCTTTTTGATATTTTTGGGCCCTATAACATTAATTGGGCGCAAGTGATTTTGGATGAACTTCGTCCCAAATTTTTTACTTTAGGTGAAAACACTTCATATCATGGGATTTATCTCACTCAGATTATTAACTACTTTGGTGTTGATTATAAGAGGAAGGAGTTTGTTTCTAGAAAAGTGTTTAACCATGCTAACATCTCTCTCATAAAAATTCCGTTTGTATTTCAACCATATAAAACACTTGCCAAAAAAGGATGAAAGATTGGATCATGAAGAGATGGAAGAAGAAGAGGAGGAGGAAGAAGGGAATGAGATAGAAATTGAAAAAGAAGGAGAGGAGGAGGAAGAGAATTCCTTGGAAAGCATCGAATACCCTATCACTCCTAATAATCCATCCAAGAAAATGCTTCTCAAGAATCAAAAGATTATCATAGATAATCAACGGATTCTCAAAAGATCCGTCAGTAAATAGTTGGACAAAATTTCCACCAAAATAAACAAGTTCTTTGGGAAAGTGAGTCGCAAGCTTGGATTATCATCATCTTGGTCATCCTCTAACTAATACTAGTTTCATTTCATGTTGTATTAGTTTGTATCTCTCTTTAGTTAATGTTATGTATCATTTACATAATGTTAACTCAATTTATCAATGAAAATCTTTTATTTCTACTTATTAGCTCTAAAACATCTCTAGAATGCTTGTTATTATACTATATAAGTTTATATATAGACTTGTTGATAATATAAAGAAACATAGAAAATTGCCAAAATTAACAGTGGCATGTCGACATTCCCCACCCCCCATGTCAACATGTAATGGTCAGAATTTTTGTTTTTTGTTTTTTGAAATTGACATAACTACCTTGTGTCTTTTCATTTCAAATGACTTTCTAACTCTTTAAATACCTATTTCTTCCAGAAAATGCACACTTTCAATTATCTTTATTTTCTATTGAATTTCTTCATATTTTATCAAAAAATCGCCTCTTCTATTCATAATTTAATTGAGAATCTTGAAAAACTCTCATATTCATCAAGAACCACTACAACAAAAATATCTTATTACAACGTCATTTTTACAACGGGCGTATTCTGCCCGTTGTAATAGATGGCTATTACAACGGTCGTTTTAGGACCGTTGTAATAGATGCTCTATCAACGTCCTTCTTACAACTTGCATTATTTAACCGTTGTAATAGAGAGATATTACAACGGTCAACTTCTGCCCGTTGTAGTAAAAATATATTTTACAACATTCAGCAAATGCCCGTTGTAATATATGGACCGTTGTAATAGATGGAATACAAAATTAGGGCACTTTCTCACGTACTACCTTTCTCTCCTCAATTTCAAACCCAATATGAACTTTATTTCCAAAAACGAAAAGGAAAAATGGCTGCAATTATCTCCTCTACTCTATCACTCATATCTTCACCATCGAAAACCGCCTCAGTTTCCACTAAACAGCCCTCAAAATCCCTCCTTTTCACAACCCAATCTCGCTGCACCACCAATTTCGCCTGCTACTCGCGCCGCCACCACCCCAAAAATCGAAGAAATCGGGTCCCAAATCTTATCCCTAACCCTAGAAGAAGCCCGCAGCCTCGTCGACTACCTACAGGACCGCCTCAGCGTCTCCGCCGCGACGTTCGCCCCTACTGGAGCTCCATCTGCTCCGGCCGTAAATGCAGCGCCGGATGTGGTGAAGGAGAAGACAGAGTTCGATGTGATGATTGATGAAGTGCCAAGCAACAAATAATTACCAAGTAGGTAGTTGGTTAACGTTTAATTGCAACAAATAACCTGTTGAAATTGATCATTTCTTTATTTGTTCATTTACTTATTTTTCCAATTTCTTTAAATACGTTTTTTGTTCTTGCACTTGTTTGAATTTGATTGTCTGGTATTATATTGACATTCTTGGCATCTTGGTTCAGTCCTCGTAATGTTTCCCATCTTGTTTGCAATGAAATACAAATTAGTTTACAAGTGTTCTGTTATCTGTATACTACACAAAAACTTACTCTGATGTAGCAGCCATTCAGCTTTTGTATAGAAAATATTAGCATAATTTTAGATCTCGCCATCTTGGGTGAACAGCAAATCTTCTAGTAGCTAGAGCCCAGTTAACCTGAGAGCACAATCACAAGTGTTTTTGTTTATATAAGATCAACACAAAGTATCACATCTTTAATTCAAAGCATGAAATTAAAGATCAGTATGAAGTTGTACATTTTGTTCTACCAGAATCCACCATGTCAAATATTCTATTATTTAAGAACTGAGTAAAAAATTTGAGAAGAAGATTTTAGGTAGGAAATATTTGAGATGTGATATTTATTTACCTTGTCTGTTCCTCTAGAATTTGCAACAACATGAGTGACATGTTCATCAATTTAGGTTGTGCACTCAACACCAAATTGTTCAGTTGTTTGCCACAATGGATGGAGATGAGGGTTTGCTTCTCCAACTGGAAACACTCTGCTAAATACTATCTTGCATCCTGCAAGTATTTTTCTTTATTCTGCAGCTAATATAGCTCTAATCTGAATTCTAAGTAGAAATGTTTGATCAAAGTTGCTTATCTGAACTGTTTCTTAAATCATAAACAATTGATATTTGCTTTTCAATTTTTTGCTTATTTGCTACTTTTGCAAGTACCTAGAGTCTGTTTGATAACAACCTTTACTTTTAACTTAAAATCAATTTTGAATAGTTACTTTTAGATAGTTTTAAGTGAATAGCAATGTGAAATTCTGTTTGAGAAAAAATAGTTGAAATGATAGTAAATTTTGTTTGTAAAAATTGAAATAAGTTATAAACAAGTAATAATTGCTTACGAGTTATCGATTTATGAGTAACTTATCTTACCTACTTATGTGTTGTTGATAAATACACAATAGTAATAAATAACTAACAAGTTGTTTTAGCAACTTATAACTAGTTGCCAAACATGTTTTTTGTATAAGAAGTTTCCAAATATTAAAATTGAAATAATTTATTTGTGAGTAGTTTTGGCTACTTATATGAAGTTATCAAATATTCTCTATATAAGCTTGTTGCTACATTTCTTGATTTTCTATTTATGTTCTGTAATACTTTTACGTCCTATTTGATTAACTGAATGGTAGTTTTTCATGTCATTGTCTGTAAATTGAAATATGATGATCATGACTACCTCATTGATTTACTTTCCTGTATGGTTCATTATTTATGGCAAAGTTAACGCAAAATGCACTTTCTTAAAAGATTGGTTATGGACCCCCAATCACCAATCTCATTTTTGTCTACGTTAACTGAAAAATTAAAATTTATTTTCATATCAGGCAGAAGCAGGCCTAGTTTATTTGTGTTAGTGTTGATTCTAGGAGCCTTAAAGAACTATGTTGATGTTAGTGTTTTTTTTTCTAGTCAACATTGCATAAAGTTTCAAAATAGTAAGTTCTCAATTTTCCCTTATCAGGTTCCTGGGCAAAATTCATGGGCATCAGAGTCTTCGAACAATCAAAAATTCAGGGACATGTATAAAGAAATTACATTGCAACATGGGGAAAAGAGACAAAGGGATGGTAATTCTGATCAAATGGACATAAATGTAAGTTCACCCCCTTCAATAATTTTTTATACTAGCATCACACGTTCGGGTCCATTTTATTTATGAAGTGAAGATAATGTCAGGTTTTGGATCATATGGGAGCATCTAGCAGTAAAAAATAGGTAATCTGTTGTAGATGAACTTGTTGACTTTTGTGAAAAATGTTTGATCAATGCAACTTACATGATAATAGAAAAGAATGATTAAATATACAAAAAGAAGAGGGGAATTCTACCAGTGAGGAGCTGATGGATTGTGATACATCACCTATAATAGAAAGTGTTTCTAATAATGTTGATACCTCTTCTTTCTCTTGCTTAGCAAAGGTAATTTTAGATCAGTCTAGTGTTTGAATATTTGCTGCAATTTTCTGAATTATTGTGAACATTAGTCTTAATCTTGTTTTGTGTGCTACTATGCAGACATATGACATGCCGGAGAGTGAACTGAAACTTAATGATGTAGTTGAGTTTATTGGCATTTACACATTTGACCCTGAATTGGCTCTTCACAAAAATAAAGATGATGAAGAAATGTTTGATCTTTTGGAAGGAAACTTTGAAAGTTGTATGGTATGTAGAAATGGGTGGATGCTGATGATGGCAGAAAGTGAAGTGTGGAAGTGTGTAAGAAAATGTGCAGTTATGAGGAGCAGTGGAGACTGGTTTTGTATGGACTATTGTCAGGAAATGGTCACTAGTCACGATGTATATGTGAAATGTTGGGTGGTTGATATGTTATGGAATGTTATGACAGTGGGATAGTGTTTAGGCGGAGGCAGTATGTATGTAGAAGTGGAATAGAGATATAAAGATGCACAAAGAAGCAATGATGCACGGAATTGCAAAATTAGTGTACAAGAAATGAAATATTTTTTTGTTTTGTAAATTGTAAACAAAAAGAAGAAAATGCAATTGTAATTGACAATGAAATGGAATAGAAACTCTTTTTTTCAAATGAAAATGTGTAATTATTCATTATTGGTACGGATGTATGCTGCTGTAATTTTTTTTAAAATTTGCATTTATTTTGCAATGGTCAGAAACCGTTGCAATATCATGTATTACAACGGGCATTGCCCGTTGTAAAATGTTGTATTACAACGGGCATTCCCCGTTGTAAAAAGCTATATTACAACGGGCATTGCCCGTTGTAAAAAGGTGTATTACAACGGGCATTGCCCGTTGTAAAATATGGTCGACCTATTGCAACGAGGCCTAATACAACGGGCTCATGCCCGTTGCGAAATCCATATTACAATGGGCATTGCCCGTTGTAAAATAGCTATTTTGTTGTAGACCTACTTTTATCCTTCATAGTCAATGTAACTTAGAATTAAGCCCTATATGGATGATAAAAGAACAAGAAAGGCATTTCGATGCCATTTCATGGATGATCTCAGCCTCAACAAAGAAGGACTTGAAGCGAATCCCGAAGGAACTCTGAACTAAGATAACGAAGAAGGGGATGCTATAAAGGCAAATCCTATCTTCAGTGAAGAAGGATGGGTTCAAGTTCCAAGAAATGTTTGATTTGAAATGTGTGGCCCGATTTACTTTTATTTGGTTTGAATTGTTTGGTTTGATTTGATTTGATTTGTTATGGTTTGGATTGATTTGAATATGGTGCGTAATATATGATTGAACATCGTGTGGTTTTGATAAGATATTGATGTACATATTGATTGATTATGTTTGAAATTTTCATATCTCTCATATTTACCTTGATATATTTTATTCATATTATTGTCTGTCTCATTTATAATATACCATGTTATTATCCTATACAGTGCTATCGTATAAGATTTTTGGGGAGTTATGTAGTTTATGATTAGTTTTTGTTGATGACAAAGGGGAGAATTATAAAATAGATTAGTTAGGATTATATTAAGGGGGAGTTAGTAAATTAAGGAGGAGTTGTTGGAATAAGAGGGAGTCAGAGTAGAATCAGAGTTTGGTGGAGTATATTTTATAAACATAGGTTGCCATCATCAAAAAGGGGGAGATTGTTAATTCTTGAGATGATGGTTTTGATGATAATAAACTTAGAACTTGTTATAAAATATAAATACTAAAATTGTTTTCTAGAAATATATGTATATGTATACGTATATTATATATATGCAGGTACCGAGAATGAAGACTGTACAGTATAAAGATTTAAAATTGAGTACAGAGATTTAAGACTAATGAATTCAAGGTTGAAGAAATCAAATCTGAAGACTCATAAGTATCAAGAGTTCAAGATATCAAGATAAGTAATAGAGTCTATATTTATGTTAAAACTTCATAATAGCAATAAATCTTTATTCAAATTTTAATTATGGAATGGAATCCACCTTCTCGGTTTAAAAGTGGGATGGAACCACGACCTCTTTAGTGGGATGGAATCCATGACCTTCTCTAGTGGAATGGAATCCATGAAATTTTCAAAATGATTTATTTTATTCAAAACTATCTATTTAAAGTCATCTCTATCAATTTAAATATAATAGCCTTAAATCAAAAACTATTTTTAATCATGTTAATCTAAAAATCAACTCTTGTTTTTTAAAACTATCTCTTGATTTTAGTATTTTAGCTTTAATATATTTTAAAGAAATCTATACTTAGTTTTTAATATTACTTTTAGGTTATAGATTATATATTTTAAGGTTACTTTCTAAAACTCTTTTAAAAGTTTAAAACTATATTCAAAATGGTTTTCAAAGTTTAAAAATTGTTTTGGAAAATTTCAGAATAGAAATCATTTAAAGCAAAATCTATTTCACAAATAACATCGGCATGTCGACATACCTCATCCCCCTATGTCGAAATGGTAGCCGTAGAATTCAAATTTCAAATTTTCAAAAGATGTCTCTATTCGTCATATCCTTTCGCGAATGGACATGATCGTTATTCTTCTATAAATTCTAGTTGTTTTCAATGAATTTTAAGTTAATTTTCCATTATTTCTTCGCTCTTCCTTTTGCACTAAAATATTCTCTTATATTTCAAACGCTTTAACAAAACTGTGTCGAAATTCTAAGTGAATCAAACTTGATTGTCTCTAGTTTGGTTCTCTGCCACCCTCTCTCAAATATCTCAATGCTATTTAGAGTTATAGGATCATTTGTAATCAAAGAAGTATATCGAGTCTCTCTCTATCAAAGTGTGATTGGAAACAGTTGATTGTGACCCATTAATCTATTGGGCGTAATTGTAGCCCATAAATTAATTAGGTGATCTTGTAGCTTGGTTAAATCAAGAGAGTCTGCCCAAGACTCGAAGAAAGGAGGATGTATCTCATGGCCTTGAATTCGAGGCTGTAACACCGAAATTATATTTGAAAAGATATTTTCATAAGAAATTGTATGGGATTGGATGTAGGGTAACTCCAAAATAGTATAAAATTCTGGTGTGTTCTTTCCTTTATTGCTTCCATTTACTATTTGCATCTATGTCTGATTTTGTGATTGTCTCTGTGTTTGTGAAATTGCATTTGTATGTGTTTAATTTAAAAAAATTTCAAAAATTCCATAAAATCCATTAAACATTACTCACCCCCTCTAGCGTTATTTTAGCCTTAAGATCCATAATCCGCATTTCCTACACAACGCACTGCTGATTGCTAACAATGTACTCATGTTAAAATCATTTTTAGTTGTTTTACTACTCGACATTGGATTTGTGAATGTTGTCTTTTATAGTTAGTACAAAAGATACTGGGAATGTCCCAAAACGATATATAAGGACACCAAATTAAAATGTTTAATACGGAACGTGTAATACAGATTCCTTACGCATTGGAAATAGAAATTATCATATATGTTATGTTATCTAAGATAACATGGTTTATTTATATATTTAATACATTATGTATTTAATACATGAATCAAATATAAAATCCAAATAGATATCACCAAACGGTTGTCTGAGGTGTTCTCGTGTACTTATGAAGCATTAGAGAATTATTTATAGAAATAACTAACTCCTTATAAAAGAGCGTTTGGACTCAAACTTTCATAAACACTATTGAGTATAATATGTCAATAATAAACGCAAGTTAGGAATCTTTAAGTTGAAAATGTTCCAAATAAAAATTATCACTGATTCGATGAAAAAGGCTAAGTACATCGCCTTGAACGGCGCCGATATAAAAGCAAATATATAAATATAAACACACTAAATTTATAAAAGAGCTAAGCATGATTCCAAATGTTGATAATCTCATAACATTGTTATATGATATCAATGTCATGATATAGTTCGTAGAACTTATAGCTCATTGGAAGTCGAGAGATATACTCTGAATTATTCCATATGATGAAGGTAGTTTATCAACGTTGGAAGGTGATGATTGACAGAGTAGATAATTAAAATGTGACGCCCCACCCTGAGACCCACATTAGTAAAGAGAATTAACGAGTAATTCCGTCTACTAATGCAGATAATAGGGCTGGTTAAGGGCGACCGTATAGTAATGCATTAGTTAAAGACTAAGTACGTCGATTTTTACCCTTTTTTTCCGTGTATCTCAAGTGATCGACATACTCAATGTTTAACTAATACGATACTACATGGCTATAGGATCTATTCAGAAAAAAAATGCAATAAATATAACAATCACATCACAGAACAGCAGCCACAGATATATATACTAATACAAGCCAAACATCAAATGTAATACCCTACATCATAGTGGCGTGTAACCGCACAACATACATACACCTCCGTCCCTATAAAATAATATGTACAATAAGCTGACACAAAAGACACACACGAATGATGTAGCCAAGTCCATAGTCATGAGCCCCTCAAAAAGAAAAATGGGTCCAAGCACAAAAGATAGATATCCAACCTAACCTGCAACTCGGTCTGACCCGAGTGACAAACACACGGGTCAGGCAAACTGAATCTTATCGTTAGAAAAGAAATACGATAAGGTAAAAGGGAACTTTTCCCTTATAGCCTAAAGGCAAACATAAGCAGATAAGAACTACTGGAGCAGATAACATATAACTTCTACATGTCACTACAAGTGGTTTGCATTATATATATATATATATATATATATATATATATATATATATTTGGGTTTAACATAAGAGAACGAGTGAGTAGGGTATAAGGGAAAACTCCTAACAATCATTCATGAAATAATCAACCTTCCAAAATCATATAAAATCCCAACTATCAATTCATAAATTCAAAATTTCCAAAATCCACCAAGAAATCATATATGCCTTCCTCACATCTATAAAGCTGTAGAAAACACATAAAAAGGCAGTGAAATCAAAATCATCATGAATCATCAAAAGAAACCGCGGATTGGCCAGATCCCGCATGTCGAAGCAATGCTGCACGTGCTACTTACCAGTACTACCATCATTCTGGTACCATATCCATCTATTGACCGGAGTCCTCACATCGAATTGTTCCGGTCTATGGCATCATCTATATCCATCCCGAACACCCGCCATCATAGTGATTGGAGTCTTCATTCCAATCGGTGTCCGCTGAGCCCCCGCCATCACAGTGATCGAGCCAAACATTGCTTGACCCGATCGGGACTCAAAGTACTGGTAGTCCTTCTAGAATGTGTCAGAAACTCTCGGATAGTAACTCGAAAAGTGGTAACGTACGTCCCATACCGCACGTTCTCACTTAGCGGTTTTCTAGCCGCTAGTCGATGCCACATTATGAAAATCATCTAAATCATCATAAGAATCGCCTCATGTCATCGACGAATGGTATGAAATGCCAAACTTGTCTTATCTCATCGACAAGTAAGAAATACCATAAATTCATCAATCATCATCAAATTCCATCGAAATATTTTCCTCATATCATTGGCAAGAGCATCTCAATCAACATAGCCCATCATCAAATATACTCCTATTTAGGAGTTCTCGGACTATATATATATCAACCGAATAAATTGATATGGAATAATGCCCCAATTAGGATTTAAATACATCAAAAACATACCACGAAGTGGTTGTCATCAAAGAGGAATTCAAACAATTCCCAAAAGTTGTTTCGATCGTACAAGTCCGAACTTAACCAATAAAGTAAATTCACGAGTCCCATACCTCGTAATTTTACTAAACCGTTTAATTTACTTCCTCGTACGTCCGAAAAAGCATCAAAGTAATTAAAATAAATAAAATAAATAAAATTAATTATAATATATTTTATTAGAGAAAATGGGATTTTAAACCAATCTCTACAAATTTATCTAAAGGATTTTGAGAGAAAACTCATCATTTAAAAGAATTTTAATGATTTTTGAAAGCCTAGAAAATAAAGAATAATTGTTTAAAAACCTTTAAAAATATATAAAAACTATTATTATACAAACCGTGATTTTAGAAGATTTTATGCAATTTATTCGTATTTTTAAAACTTAGAAAAACATCAATTTGCAATTTAATCGGCATAAACCGATATTCAAATTTAAATCGAATTTGAATTAAATTTAAATTCAAATCTCATCCTAACTTGACTAGCCCATTATTGGAAATAACGATCAAACATTAGCATCAAATTTCATATATAAAAATTTGCAGAAGAATACAAACGAAATTGTCGAAATCGTACAAATATATAATATTGTGGCTGTCCATGACAGGCCAGCAGTAAAAACATCAATTTTTGACCATGTAAACAATAAAATAGTACAAAACTTAAAACCCAAAAGTTGTATCATATTTTCTAAGGATTCCAGAACAACTTGAATTTCAAGATTCCGATTAGCAACGTGAAAGTTATGATCGAAATACTACATAGAAAAACAAAATTGTGCACTGGTTATCAACACAGACCAGCGACGAAAAAGTTAATTTTTCACTATGTACACTTAAAAATTATTCAAAACTGAAAACATAAAAGTTGTGTCATATTTCACAAGGATTCCACAACATCTAAAATTTCTAAATTCTGATTTGAAACGCAAAAGTTATGCTGGAAATACTATTCAGACATTAGAGCACTATTACTATTTTCTGTGCAAATACCCTTTCGGTTTTGCAACTTTGACAGCAAATAAGGAGGTCCAAATGGACTTGAAACTCAATAAAACTTTGCAAAAATGAACTCTAACAAGTATACTAAACTGAAAAAAAGTTTGACGAAAATCCGATGCCCACAAGATATGGGCAAACAAAGTTGCACCATTTTCAGCAAGACATAACATATATCAAGAGCAAAATTTTATACGTAATCAACCATTATAGCTTCAGATTTTTTTTTTCCATAGACTAGCCATTTCAGTTTGCATAAGCTTTAACTTACTGTAAGAAGGCGAAAGAAGCTAAATTTCCTTGCAAGATGAAGCCTTTCAGCGAAGATTTGAGCCTAGAGAACCTGTAGAAGCTGAAATAGAAGCATGCAAGAAGGAAAAAACATCAAAACCCAACTTACAGTAACTGAACCAGAGATTTCTCATGAATTAAAGATTATTGAGGTAGGAGATTACCTTGGTTTATGTTTTTAACCAGAGAAACTCTAGATTTTGCGAATTTAATTAGAAAATTAACAAGAAATTAGCATGGAGGCCATTATTTCTATTTCCAGAAGCTTTCTTTATTTTTATGAAGATGAGAAGAAGGAGTACGAAGTGTCTGTACGTACTTCTCCTTTCTTCAGATGCTTCTCAAGTGGGTTTGGGTTTAGATTCAACCCATTGGCCCAAAATTAATTACTTAGCCTAAATAATAAAGTTTTTTTCTATCTTTCTCAATTTTCATCCATTTTAAACGAAATAAATTGCGTTGCGATCGTTGCAACGTCTAGAATTTATTAAGATAATAAAATCATCATATTTCAACAATTTTAAATGTTATTTTATCAATGAACTCTTATTTTTAACAAACTTACACTATTTAAACAAATAATGCAAATTTGACATACTTGAGTTACATAAAATACATTTTCCATCCAATAAAGTGTAAATAATTATTTTAACATCCCTAAAACATAAAAACACCATTACTAAAAATATTTATTGTAATTAATTAATTAATAACCATTTTCCTTTGTATTATTAACAAAGAAAAAGCAATTTTGGCAATAAATTGCTATACCACCAAATTTTACATGTTAATTGAATGTAGTTGCACAACTCCACTAAAAAATTCATGAAATAAAGTAATAACTTTATTTCCACGCATGTTTATCATTTTTATTCACAATAAAAATAATTCTTCTTCATTTTAGAATTTATTTCAACCATTTTAAATTGAAATAAATCTCATGTTCTCATGATGAAACACAATCAATTTCATTTACCCAAGATTTTATCCAACAATATTGTTTATATCAACTAAACAATATACTTCAAAATTTTCTTCCAATTAAATCAATAAATCCAATTAAACTACAATTATCAATATAATTTAATATTAGCGGTAATCTCCAACCAGGGTTGTTACAGACTCCCCCCTTAACAAAATTGCGTCCACGCAATTTCTAGGGAAAAACCGTAACACTTATGACGATTCAACTAAAAGAAACAAGAAATAGCTTGAGATAATAAATTCTCACCGTCACTGGAAGAAGAAAGAAAGCCAAGAAAAGATCGCTCGATAGATTCTCTAATTTCCCAAGTACAATCATTGGGGTTTTCTGTCCAATGAATCTTTACAAGAGGTACGTTCTTGCTTCGAAGGCGTCTCACCTTCGAATCCAGCACGCGAATAGGCTGCTGAACAGTAGATAGGCTCGGTGAGATCTCAAGCTTAAGCTGTTCGGGTGGATCAATAACGGAATCAGAGTCTCGAACGCACTTCCGAAGCTGAGAGACGTGGAAGACGTTGTGTATACCAGATAAATGAGACGGAAGAGTCACTCGATAAGCAACTGGACCAATGCGCTCAGTAATCAAAAATGGTCCTATAAAACGAGGAGCCAATTTCCCTGTAGAGCTAAAGCGCATCACTCCCTTTAAACGAGATACTCGAATGAACACGAGATCACCGACAGCGAATTCAAGAGGCTTCCTACGGTTGTCCGCGTAGGATTTCTGGCGATTCTGTGCCTCTTTCATTCCTTGTCTAATAAGAGATCTTTTCTGAAGAATGACGAACTGAGTCTGGACCGAGTATAAACTTCTCGCCAGATTCTAGCCAACAAGATGGAGATCGGCATGGTCTTCCGTACAGTGCCCCGAAGGGAGCCATACCAATACTGGATTGATAGCTGTTATTGTAGGAGAACTCTACCAATGGTAGATGATCCTCCCAAGAACCACTGAAATCAAGAATGCATGCACGGAGAAGGTCTTCAAGAATACGATTCACCACTCTCAGTCTGTCCATCAGACTGGGGATGATGAGCTGTAGGAATATTCAGCTTTGTTCCCAAGCTTGCTGAAAACTGGTCTAGAAATGGCTGGTAAACAAAGGATCACGATCACATACGATCGAAGAAGGAACACCATGTAATCGTACGATTTCCTTAATATAAATCTTTGCCAACAAAGGAGAATTCCTATTAGATTTAATAGGAACAAAATGTGCGGACTTCGTGAGACGATCAATGATAACCCAAATGCTAGAATGAGCCGACCTCGAACGAGGTAAGCCGTCCATAAAGTCCATCGATACCTGATCCCACTTCCACTGTGGGACCTCTAAAGGCTGAAGATGACCAGATGGTCGTTGATGCTCGGCCTTGACAAGCTGACAAGTCATGCAATTGCTTACATAACTTGCAATATCACGCTTCATGCCTTCCCAATAGTAAAGGCGATGCATATCCGTGTACATCAATGGTATACTTAGTGCGATGACAATCATCAAGTATGTCACGCCTAAGTGCTGAATCAGAAGGCACAACTATACGGTTCTTCAGACGAAGACAACCGTGAGAATCAATAGAAAAATCCCGCAACTCCTCATCACGGGACCTAGATGAGCATGACTAAATGAGGTGCATAGTATAAGCATCACGCCTCTGAGCCTCTGAGATACGATCTAGAAGAGATGGTCGAGCCTCCATACTGAATAATAACACAGGTGAATCAGATGATGGTGCTCGATCGCGAATATCAAAGCAAGATAAGGTCTCCAGAACATCCCATTCGGCTATCATCAAAGAAACTACGGCTGAATGCTTACGACTAAGCGCATCAGCTACACGATTACCCTTTCCAGGGGTATACTCGATATCGAAATCATATGAGGCGAGGAACTCTAACCATCGTTGTTGCCTCATATTAAGCTCCTTTTGAGTAAATAGATATTTCAAGGATTTATGATCGGTAAAAAGGACGAAGTGCTCTCCCAAAAGGTAATGATGCCAAATCTTCAAAGCTAAGATAATTGCTGCAAGCTCTAAATCATGAGTAGCATACCGAACTTCATTCGGACGCAACTGCCTTGAAGCATAGGCAACAACACGATCTCTCTGCATAAAAACAGCACCGAGGCCACTATGACTAGCATCGGTATAAACGATAAGATCCTGGTTCCCTTCAGGAACCACAAGGACGGGAGCATGTGTGAGAAGCTCCTTCAATTGCTGGAAAGAAGCCTCACACTTATCGGACTAAATGAATCGAACGCCTTTCCTCGTAAGGTTTGTAAGAGGAAGCACGATACGAGAGAAATCCTTAATAAAGCGACGATAATAACCGGCCAATCCCAAAAAGCTACGAATCTCGTGAACATTCTCAGGCCTCTTCCAATTTTGAATAGCCTCGATCATAGAAGGATCAATGGAAATACCTTCTGAAGATACAACATGGCCTAAGAACTTCACTTGCTTTTCCTAGAAGTGACACTTAGAAAGTTTTGCTTTGAGTTGATGCTTTCGGAGAGTGCTCAAAACAATTCTAAGATGTCGAGCATGGTCCTCTTCGGACTTGGAATATACTAAGATATCATCGATGAATACAAGCACGAATTTATCGAGATATTCCTGGAATACCCGATTCATAAGATCGACAAAGTAGGCAGGTGCGTTCGTCAATCCGAACGGCATGACGAGCCACTCATAAGAACCATAGCGAGTGCGGAACGCGGTGAGAGGAATACTATCTTCCGCAACTCGGAGCTGATGAAAACAAGTGGCAAGGTCTAATTGTGAAAAGACCTTAGCACCACTTAACTGATCGAACATGTCGTCGATCCTCGGTAAAGGGTAACGATTCTTGATGGTTATCTCATTAAGCTTGCGATAGTCGACGCAAAGCCTAAGAGTCCCATCGGACTTCTTCACGAATACTACCGCGGCACCCCACGGTGAAGAGCTAGATCGAATGAAGTGCTTAGCTTCGAGCTCGAGGAGTTGCTTCTTAAGTTCCTCGTTCTCCTTAGTAGACATCCTCGTGGGAGGACGACTAACTAGTTGCGCACCAAGGATGAGGTCAATACGAAACTCTATGGTCCGCTTGGGTGGCAATCCCGAAACAGGCTCAAAAATATCAGCGAAGTCACAAACGATCAGAATTCGAGACACATCATCCTCATCGTCTCGAGAATCAAGAGCATATAACGATGCTATGGAATCACAATCTGTATCCCGAAGCATAAGAGATAACTGTGAAGGAGAGTCTGGATGGTGGAGATAAATGACTCTATCGGAACAAAGAATCCTGGCATCGTATCGAACTAGCCAGTCCATACCAAATATCATGTCAAAACCAAGCGAAGGAATCATGTGAAGATTCGCACGGAAAGAGAATCCACAAAGAAAACCTCAACATTATCATAATATAAGCTAAGGGTTGCGGACCCCCCGATGGGATTCGCAATCCTCAAATAAGTAAGCAAGCAAGAAACATCCAAAGAACAGGCATCCACAAGTTTCTTCGATACGAATGAGTGTGACGCACCCGTATCGAAGAGCACTCTAATCGATCGATCATGGAAAACAATGGAACCCTCTAAGATGGAAGAAAATGTACCTTTCGACTGAGTCACATCACTAGAAGCTGCTACATTGAGATTCCCCGGACGAGAACCTCTATTCTTCCTAGGACAAGCAGCAACCAAATGTCCTTCAGCTTTGCAGTAGTTACATCTCTTGGGATTAGGACATTCTCGGACTGGATGGTTAGGAGATCCACAATTGTAGCAAGCAAAAGGCTTAGCTTGAGATTGAGAAGAAGATCCTACTTGCTTCTTTTTCTTGGAAGGAAAGAACTTAGGCTTACGGAAAGGAAACTTCTTCTTCTTTGGATTAGACTGAACACCCCCCTCGCCATCGCTATCTTTCACATTCTCAACTATCTCGAGATGGAGAGCGGCATCAACTAACTCTTCAAAAGAAAGCTTGAGTTGGAGCATTAAAGACTTCTTCAAATATTTCTTAAGTCCGGATACAAACTTAAGATTTTTCTTGTATGGGGTACTAATGAACTCCAACCCATACTTAGAGAGGGACTCAAAGGAAGAAACATAATCTGAAACTGAAGAGTTGCCCTGCTTCAACTCGATGAAGCGGCGAGTAAGAAGAGCCTTTTCAGACTCGGGTACGAACTTAGGCTTAAATCTGTCTCGGAATTGCTGCCATGTGAGGTTAGTCTCATCCACCTCAGCGATAAGAAGCTCGTACCAATCTAAAGCATGCTCTTATAGCATACTAGATGCCACAAGAACTCGATGATGATCTGAAAGCTCCATACGTAAGAATACACGCTCACAAGTGCGAAGCCAGGCTTGCACATCAAGAACCGACTCGGAGCCTTTGAATGGCTTGCCTCCAAGATGAGTAAAGTCATTGCATAGTCGCGCAAATACAGACTTGCGAGGAGATGAAGAGGGAACTGGCATGGGAGGCTGATTGCTCCCAAAAAGCTCATGAATTTGATTGGTGGACATGTAAATGCCTTCGGGGCGAGACCCACTACACGGTCCCGTAGCCGAAGGGCGAGCTCCACCTCTTCCAGACATAGCTGAAAGATAAAATTGAGAGAAGATCATTTACAGGGTAGATATATATATAATGCAATTGAAATGCAGTAATCAAGGAATATTATGGAATAACATTTAACATTCCTAGACGTATTCCTTTCTAGCTACCCCAAAGGAATTGAAAAGGATAGGGATATGACTAAGCTGGCCACGATTAAGGGATGAGATGTACAAGGGTATTATACTTGATGTATGGTTCACCGTGTTTACTGCTCTGCGTTTATTTCATTTTGTTCTGAATCCTTGCTCTGATACCAAGCTGTGATGCCTCACCCTGAGACCCACATTAGTAAAGAGAATTAACGAGTAATTCCGTCTACTAATGTAGAGAATAGGCCTGGTTAAGGGCGACCGTATAGTAATGCATTAGCTAAAGACTAAGTACGTCGATTTTTACCTTTTTTTCCGTGTATCTCAAGTGATCGACATACTCAATATTTAACTAAACGATACTACACAGCTATAGGATCTATTCAGAAACAAAATGCAATAAATATAACAATCACATCACAGAACAGCAGCCACAGATATATATACTAATACAAGCCAAACATCAAATGTAATACCCTACATCATAGTGGCGTGTAACCACACAACATACATACACCTCCGTCCCCATAAAATAATATGTACAATAAGCTAACACAAAAGACACACACGAAAGATGTAGCCAAGTCCATAGTCATGAGCCCCTCAAAAAGCAAAATGGGTCCAAGCACAAAAGATAGATATCCGAACTAACCTGCAACTTGGTCTGACCCGAGTGACAAACGCACGGGTTAGGCAAACTGAACCTTATCGTTAGAAAAGAAATGCGATAAGGTAAAAGGGAACTTTTCCCTTATAGCCTAAAGGGAAACATAAACAGATAAGAACTACTAGAGCAGATAACATATAACTTCTACATGTCACAACAAGTGGTTTGCATCTATATATATATTTGGGTTTAACATAAGAGAACGAGTGAGTAGGGTATAAGGGAAAACTCCTAACAATCATTCATGAAATAATCAACCTTCCAAAATCATATAAAATCCCAACTATCAATTCATAAATTCAAAATTTCCAAAATCCACTAAGAAATCATATATGCCTTCCTCACATCTATAAAGCTGTAGAAAACACATAAAAAGGCTGTGAAATCAAAATCATCATGAATCATCAAAAGAAACCGCGGATTGGCCAGATCCCGCATGCCGAAGCAATTCTGCACGTGCTACTTACCAGTACTACCATCATTATGGTACCATATCCATCTATTGACCGGAGTCCTCATATCGAATTGTTCCGGTCTATAGCGTCATCTATATCCATCCCGAACACCCGCCATCATAGTGATTGGAGTCTTCACTCCAATCGGTGTCCGCTGAGCCCCCGCCATCACAATGATCGAGCCAAACATTGCTTGACCCGATCGGGACTCAAAGTACTGGTAGTCCATCTAGAATGTGTCAGAAACTCTCGGATAGTAACACGAAAAGTGGTAACATACGTCTCATACCGCACGTTCTCACTTAGCGGTTTTCTAGCCGCTAGTCGATGCCACATTATGAAAATCATCTAAATCATCATAAGAATCGCCTCATGTCATCGGCGAATGGTACGAAATGCCAAACTGGTCTTATCTCATCGACAAGTAAGAAATACCATAAATTCATCAATCATCATCAAATTTCATTGAAATATTGGCCTCATATCATTGGCAAGAGCATCTCAATCAATATAGCCCATCGTCAAATATACTCCTATTTAGGAGTTCTCGGACTATATATATATCAACCGAATAAATTGATATGGAATAATGCCCCAATTAGGATTTAAATACATCAAAAACATACCACGAAGTGGTTTTCATCAAAGAGGAATTCAAACAATTCCCAAAAGTTGTTTCGATCGTACAAGTCTGAAATTAACCGATAAAGTAAATTCACGAGTCCCATACCTCGTAATTTTACTAAACCGTTTAATTTACTTCCTCATACGTCCGAAAGAGCATCGAAGTAATTAAAATAAATAAAATAAATAAAATTAATTATAACATATTTTATTAGAGAAAATGGGATTTTAAACCAATCTCTACAAATTTATCTAAAGGATTTTGAGAGAAAACTCATCATTTAAAAGTATTTTAATGATTTTTGAAAGCCTAGAAAATAAAGAATAATTGTTTAAAAACCTTTAAAAATGTATAAAAACTATTATTATACAAACCATGATTTTAGGAGATTTTATGCAATTTATTCGTATTTTGAAAACTCAGAAAAACATCAATTTGCAATTTAATCGGCATAAACCGATATTCAAATTTAAATCGAATTTGAATTAAGTTTAAATTCAAATCTCATCCTAACTGGACTAGTTCATTGCTGGAAATAATGATTAAACATTAGCATCAAATTTCCTATATAAAAATTTGCAAAAGAATACAAACGAAATTGTCGAAATCGGACAAATATATAATATTGTGGCTGTCCATGACAAGCCAGCAGTAAAAACATCAATTTTTGACCATGTAAACAATAAAATCGTACAAAACTTAAAACATAAAAGTTGTAGCATATTTTCTAAGGATTGCAGAACAACTTGAATTTCAAGATTCCGATCAGCAACGTGAAAGTTACGATCGAAATACAACATAGAAAAAAAATTTGTGCACTGGTTATCAACACAGACCGCCGACAAAAAAGTTAATTTTTCACTATGTACACTTCAAAATTATTCAAAACCGAAAACATAAAAGTTGTGGAATATTTCACAAGGATTACATAACATCTAAAATTTCTAAATTCTGATTTGAAAAGCAAAAGTTATGCTGGAAATACTATTCAGACATTAGAGCACTATTACTATTTTCTGTGCAAATACCCTCTCGGTTTTGCAACTTTGACAGCAAATAAGGAGGTCCAAATGGACTTGAAACTCAATAAAACTTTGTAGAAATGAACTCTAACAAGTATACTATAAACTGAAAAAAGTTTGACGAAAATCCGATGTCGGATGCACAAGATATGGGCAAACAAAGTTGCACCATTTTCAGCAAGACATAACATATATTAAGGGCAAAATTTTATACGTAATCAACCATTATAGCTTCAGATTTTTTTTTCCATAGACTGGCCATTTCAGTTTGCATAAGCTTTAACTTACTGTAAGAAGGCGAAAGATGCTAAATTTCCTTGCAAGATGAAGCCTTTCAGCGAAGATTTGAGCCTAGAGAACCTGTAGAAGCTGAAATAGAAGCATGCAAGAAGGAAAAAACATTAAAACCCAACTTACAGTAACTGAACCAGAGATTTCTCATGAATTAAAGATTATTGAGGTAGGAGATTACCTTGGTTTATGTTTTTAACCAGAGAAACTCTAGATTTTGCGAATTTAATTAGAAAATTAACAAGAAATTAGCATGGAGGCCATTATTTCTATTTCCAGAAGCTTTCTTTATTTTTATGAAGATGAGAAGAAGGAGTACGAAGTGTCTGTACGTACTTCTCCTTTCTTCAGATGCTTCTCAAGTGGGTTTGGGTTTAGATTCAACCCATTGGCCCAAAATTTATTACTTAGCCTAAATAATGAAGTTTTTTCTATCTTTCTCAATTTTCATCCTTTTTAAACGAAATAAATTGCGTTGCAATCGTTGCAACGTCTAGAATTTATTAAGATGATAAAATCATCATATTTCAACAATTTTAAATGTTATTTTATCAATAAACTCTTATTTTTAACAAACTTACACTATTTAAAGAAATAATGCAAATTTGACATATTTTAGTTACATAAAATAAATTTTCCATCCAATAAAGTGTAAATAATTATTTTAACATCCCTAAAACATAAAAAAAAACCCTTACTAAAAATATTTATTGTAATTAATTAATTAATAACCATTTTCCTTTGTATTATTAACAAAGAAAAAGCAATTTTGGCAATAAATTGCTATACCACTAAATTTTACATGTTAATTGAATGTAGTTGCACAACTCCACTAAAAAATTCATGAAATAAAGTAATAACTTTATTTCCACACATGTTTATCATTTTTATTCACAATAAAAATAATTCTTCTTCATTTTAGAATTTATTTCAACCATTTTAAATTGAAATAAATCTCATGTTCTCATGATGAAACACAATCAATTTCATTTACCCAGGATTTTATCCAATAATATTGTTTATATCAACTAAACAATATACTTCAAAAAAAATTTCCAATTAAATCAATAAATCCAATTAAACTACAATTATCATTATAATTTAATATTAGCGGTAATCTCCAATCAGGGTTGTTACAAACTCCCCCCCCCCCCCCTAACAAAATTGCGTCCACGCAATTTCTAGGGAAAAACCGTAACACTTATTACGATTCAACTAAAAGAAACAAGAAATAGCTTGAGATAATAAATTATCACCGTCACTGGAAGAAGAAAGAAAGCCAGGAAAAGATCGCTCGATAGATTCTCTAGTTTCCCAAGTACAATCATTGGGGTTTTCTGTCCATTGAATCTTTACAAGAGGTACGTTCTTGCTTCGAAGGCGTCTCACCTCCGAATCAAGCACGCGAATAGGCTGCTGAACAGTAGATAGGCTTGGTGATATCTCAAGCTTAAGCTGTTCGGGTGGATCAATAACGGAATCAGAGTCTCGAACGCACTTCCGAAGCTGAGATCTCACCAAATGAAGAATTAGGGGTATGCTCTAGGGGTAATTATGTAATTTGTTACATATATCTAACTTGATAACCAATCTCGTTCAAAATAAAGGTGTTTTATTTGTATTATATACTTGATATAACATGTTATCTAATTAATTAACTTAATTAAAATCATATTCAATTGAAAATTCGTAAATGGTATGTTATGTGATAGTGGTTACAAAGTGTTGTAACCGTGAGTAATTTATTACAATAAAAATAAATATACTGATTTTAAATATTCCTAGTAAAGATGCATCAAGACAGATATCTGTACATCCATAGAAACTAAAGTACAGAACACTCTCCAAATGTTAGGCAATATATTACTCATGGCTGCTTGGGGCACCCAAGGTTTACGTATCAATGGTTATTGGATAACATGGAATGAGTCACTCAATAGTTTTCTGTTGGCTAATATAACTAAGGTCAAATAGAAAATATCGATGTGACTAATTTGCACAGTTCTTTCAACCTGAGAACACTGTTAATCTTTAAAATGAAAAGCTCTACTTTAATTATAGTCAAATAATGGCACAGCGTCCGATGAGCGACTATAGTTGGGTCGAGTGGAAATATTGAAAGTGAAACATTATTCAAGAGAGGATTCGTCTCCTTGGTTGTATAGCGTTAGCATCATGGTCAAGTGAAGCCAAATCAAAGTCAAAGTCTTTGGCTAGAGCATTCAGTTGATAACATT
The DNA here is from genome assembly GCA_030765085.1 of Allium cepa. Classification (NCBI taxonomy): domain Eukaryota; kingdom Viridiplantae; phylum Streptophyta; class Magnoliopsida; order Asparagales; family Amaryllidaceae; genus Allium; species Allium cepa. The sequence goes on from CM060931.1 coordinate 380,117,610, forward strand.
TTTTATTATTGAACCAAGAACATTTTGTTTGGACTTTAGAGTTGAATGTGGATGATATTGTAATTTTTACTATTGCCAAATTCTATAAGTTCAAGGTGATATAGTTTTGATGAAGAGAATTGGTGTAAATAAAAATCACAACTAGGTAACGTTTAACAATTTGGATTTTACCGAAACCAAGTAAATGATGAATTTGGTCAAATGCCATACCACCTTCTAAGTGACGTATGAACGTTAATATGCAAATAATTCGATCTTAATCGTTGACTAAATTTACACATGGCGAGTGACACAACCGAAACGATGAATTCTCTTTGACCAAAGGATTCGTTTAGTTTATAATTGTTATAAATTAATTAATATTTATGAAATATTAGTTATAAATTTGATTTTTATTTGATAATAAAATACTATATATATTTATGAAAGTTATAAATATATTAATTGATATATGATATCGTCAATCGTTTTTAATTACATTTAAAATACAAAATATTTGTTCGGACCATAAATAGGTGCATTGCCCATTAGAGGGGCTAGTATGTGCAACCATAATATGGAATTTAGGTAGCTCTAATATGGAAACAGATTACTTGATTTTGGATGTGTCAGATTAAAGGAGATTGAGTAAAAGACGAGATCCCAAATTATTTCCTTCCTCTATTTAAGCATCTCTTCCTCAATTTTATATAAATATTTTAGAGACTCCATGCTCATACATTAGCTGGCCAAAACTCCCCTTATGATCTCTCTAATTTCTCAAGTAAGAATCAAGTCAGTTCAACTGCTATTCAATAGTTGGTGGTTAATGGTTCAAGGAATATCACTATTTTGGATCGAAAATTATTTCAAGGAGCACACATCAACATTTCAAGGTGTACTTCAAGGCATTGGAAGTTAGGTATACTTCTGATCAAAATATAATTATCCATGCTTAGATATAATGTTTTATTATTATTGTTATCATTATATATATATATATATATATATATATATATATATATATTGTTAGTTAGGTAACGATTCTGATATGTAGTTTGTATTGTCACAAATTGTTTTGGTCGTATTTATGCATATACTTACATAAAATAAAATAAATTTTTTTATGTTCATGCCTATAATGGCATGGCTAAAAAATTAAAAAAAACATTTTTTTATTTCAGTAATATATATATATATATATATATATATTGCAAATATGTTCACATAAATATAGTGTATAATTTAATTACTACAATATAATTTATATAAATATATTATATAAAGTTGTAGATAAAGTATTATCGTATATTATATTCGGTAGTAATAAAACTAATTAGATATATATTTATTACTATTTAAATATTCTTTAAACCATTTAATTACATAAATCAAACATATAAATATATATATATATATATATTATAAAAAAATTGTTTCATATTTTATAAAATACATGTTTGGCGGAAAAAACTATATCTTTATTATTTAAAAATATTTTGAATATAAGCCGAAAATCAATAATTAGTTTTAAAATAATTTTTAAGCAATAAAATTATGAAATAAATTTTCTAAGTGCAAAATATTATTCAAAAATTTATTGGAAATTAATTTTTAAAATTAATTTTTGGAAATATCTTATATTAATATTTTAATTAAAAATGTATGGATAATAAATAAATTATATGTAAAATGAATAAATAAAATATGTTTCTAAGTCATGCGCAAGTCCAGGTTAATATTTATAAAAAAATTATTTATATTTATACTTTTATCTATATTTATATTTATATAAAAAAATATTTTAATTAAAGTTTATATAAATATATATATATTTGAAATACTATTTTATCTTTAAACTAAAGAATATATACATGCATTTGGATAGTATATTTATATATTGGATGAGCTAACGTGTCCGTTGCGATCTAAATCCCAGCATGTATACAAAGATATGTTATACCCTGCACAAACAGATACGTTACACATGCGCGCGCGTGCACACACACACACAAACACACACAGATATATATGTTTATATGATACATGTGTCTATGTGTACAGATACATACGTACATATATACATATATATATATATATATGTCTATATCATAACATAAATTAACCAAAACTATATCAATTTATAAATTTAAAAAAATAAAAGATTTTATTTAAATAAAATCTAGAAATATTTTAAATAAGTTAGGCTTCATATGTATAATAAAGATCCAATATGGAACTTTTTTGAAATTAACCCGTAGCTTCCACTGTGGGCTTGCACAGTTCCAACACTTCTTGCCTCCTTGTCTCTATCTTTGATGTTATTTGTTGTTAAAGTTCTAATTCAGATTCATGGGACCGTGCCTACTTGCCTCCTTCGAAGTTTCTCCCTATTCAAACCTCCCTTTTTGTAACAACATGTAAAATTTATAAGAAATTAATTAACTATTAATAAGGATAAAATAGCGTTTTTACAACTGTTAGAATTTGGCCAAAAAAGTTGTACCATTATGTTCGTAGCGATCTTGTAGGTAATTTTCATATACAAGGCTTCGCGATTGGAGTTCAGATAAAGAAGTTATCAACGTTTGAAAATTCTGAAATAAATTCTTTTTAATAGATTTAAATTTATAAATTAATAATCATCAAAAATATCATAATAAATATTAAAAACGTTAAGTGGTGGACTTAACATTTAAGCAAACACTAATGACATGAGTAATAAAGGAAATAAAATAAATAATGTTAACTAATAAATTAGTGGCCTGAGACGTCAACCCATCGACAGCCTACAAGGGGTCGGTCGACTACTAGTGGTTGACCGCTCCTATACGGCCAGTCGACTGGTCAATTGTTATGGTAGGTAGGGTTCATATAATCTAAATGGCCTGGATTTTATTATTTTGAACTCCTTTCCATCGTACGGTCCTTGCATGTTCTAATCATTATAAATAAGAGGCTAGCCGCCTTACTTTTGTTCATTGAAAAAAACACATAAACAAATAAGGCTCTTTTAGTTTCCCTCCTCCCCAATAAACTTTCTAAATTCAAAAATAAAAGATACAAACATTAGGGAAGAGATTAATCAAGTTAAAGGAAAAGGTGATGAATTTTACATATATGTAAATTTCTCTATTTCTATACTTCCCTTGTCTTTGAATTTTGAATTTAAATTATATATAAACGAATTATTATATGTTGTACGATTAAGAAAAAAGATAATTGGAGGAAAAGATTGGCGTTAATGCGAAACAAAACCCAAAACAATTCAAGGAACCTATCTATATAGTAATTTGTGCAGTTGATGTTTGGATTTGTTGTATGCCTTGGGGAATTCTATATGTGAAAAAATACCCCAAAATCACTCGAAAAATACAAATTGTGGAATTTGTTGGGATCTTATTTTTTTATGTTAATATTGTAGAATTTAATATATTATTGTTTGCAATATGAATAATTTATATTCTATTCAACTTCCACCTCTTAATTTATTTTTGTTAGAACAAACGATTCAAAAGGAATTAGGGAAGAGTGTGCAAAATATGGATTTTTGTCCTATTCGTGGTCTACACCATATACTTCAATAATTAAGATAAATATGAATTCGTTTTCACTTCAGCCTTATTCATTTAAAACTCAAAAGGAGTATAAAAGATTTAAATGATATAGTTTTTCCCCTTTGGAATATAGGCGATGATTCTACTATATTAATGTAAAATAAGTCGAATGCTTTTGATTCCATTTTTGAACACACACACACATTTAAATTGTGATGGTAGCTATTGTGTATGCTATTGTGTTAGACTGGAACTTGTATGGATATAGAAATTGTCATATTTAAACTACCTTAACAACCTAAATAAGAAGCGAAAAACTTTGTATAGAAATGCTTTGCACACGCCTAAGAATATTTGATAAACACTAATTATGTAATGAAAATCAACATTACGTATAAATAATAACAAAAGAATATAGAGCGTAACATAAAACATAAATATGGTAATAAATAAAGAAATCGCCAATTGAATGATCATTAAAAAAATAAAAACATATTATATAAAAATGGAATTAAGAACAATTATGGAAATTAATCCATAATTAAAGGCGAAATAAAGAGTTTCCCTTATGTGGCCTAAATGCATAAATGCCATAGAGGTATGTATGCATGTGTATGTGTGCATCATACATATATGTTAGTTTTGTAATATCAGAGAGCAAAAATAGGACTAAGTTATAGGGATATGAGATTAGCTAAAATACAGAAGTTCACCCAGCTAATCTGGCTACCAGTGGTATGACTTTGGAACTGACGTAAGACATCGCATATAACTAGTACCCATGGTGGACATAAGGTTAGTCCCAATTCTATAGGATAAGCTTGCCTATCTAATTTGGCTTCCAGTTCCTACGAATAGTTTGACTGATATTAGATTTCATAATTTGGGTTACGGGTCATAGAATGGTGATCCTAGGATGGGCCTACTTTAGGCTAGAGGTATTAAATGGTTGTTGTAGGGTCTGGCACTTTCTCTTCATGAAGTATTAAATGGTCGGGATTATCTATTAGGCATGGTAGTGGAAATCTCTGAAGCAATTTGGGGTGAGGTATTAAATGGCTATTGGAGGTCTGCCTCTCCCATATTTAAGAAGTATGAAATAGCCTTATAGAATTTCTTACGATGTATGCTAGGAAGTACCAAGGAGGAGTTCACCTTGGTCTAGGTATTAAATGGCATGGATCCACCTAGATCCAGGTATTAAATGGTCAAAGTCTGTGTGTTTTCCATTTAAAAAGGTTTTAAGTGAATTATGTACTCTCTCTCACATTGTTAGGGTATGACTGACAGAAGATGGGTCGTGGAACCAAATATACTCCACAGTTGCATTGCACCTGCATTATAGCCACGAAGTTAGACTAGAAAGGTCCATTGGTCTATAGTTTGAGATATGTTATAGAGTCAGAATGGAAGAGCCATTAGCATACAGTTAGAGATATATTCGAAATTATAAAATATGCAAGACATAATACTCATCTAAATGATATTGTTCGAGTAGTGTTATCGTAAGACTTGAGATTTTTATTCACCAAACATTATTATTCTTGCACCCTCCTCATTACAACCAATATGTTAGGGTGGAAATGTTGATGATAAAGAGTGAAGAAGGCGGTGAAGACTGGTGGTTGTTTAGCTATTTATTTATATTTATGATTTATTTTGATGTACCCAGATTTTAGACTTGTCGGTGTAATATGTTGAGTCGTTGTGTATGGATATTTGGAATATTGTATTTTTGAGATTTGAAAATATGTGAAATTGGTACTTACTTTATTATTATATTTTATCCCTTCCGTTGTGTGATTCTGAAAGCATAGATAGCTCTGTATATTGTTCGATGGACTTTTATTGGGTCCAAAATTAAGCCCATTCCAGAGTAGGTTGTTACACTTTTTTCTAACCACCTTCTGCCATCCCTCTTCCTCCTCTATTCTTACATGATTTCCCTCTGTTTGTGCTACTATGTCATTTAGGGGCAAATCAATAGAAATTACAAAGGATGATCAATAATACCCCAACTTATGGGTAAATGAGATATGCTTATAAAATAAAATAATGAAATAAAAGAGAATAAAAGAGTATTGATGATTTAAAGATTTAGAGAAAAGAAGACAAGAGAAATTGTAATTGAGATCTAGGGTTTTGGAGTTCTACTTAGAGCCACCATTAGAAACTGTAATTGAGATACATATATAAACCGAGCTGGCAAAAATTTGTATAATGAGATTCAGTTTAATTAGGTACTTATGGATATTTTTTCTTCTAGTAGTCAATGGATGAGTATCTTGATGGTCAATTGACATGTGGTTGAAGCGGATGAGATTCTAGAAGGTTCATTTGGTGGTTAATGGTGAATATTGCAATTTGACTGAGGTAGAGTTGTGATATTTTTCCATGAGCTTTATGAGAAGGAAATAGCTGTTATATTTGGAAGCTATAATCATTGAGTTATACATAAGTTAGGTTCGAAATGTTTGTTTTTTAGTTATTGCTGATATTGGCAATTTGGTGAAGGTGGATGTTTGCATCATTTTTTAATGAGTAAGAATGAATAGACATGTTAATCTTTGACCTCGGAGCGTATATTGAAGATATCATTTAAACGAGGAGATTAGATCAATTATAACCTTCTAAGTTTAATAATAGAGATAACAATATAAGTCAGATCAAATGTATTTAATAGAAAATGATAAAAAGACAAATAGTTAAAACAAACAAAGTTCCTATAGCGGGTCGACCCAAACTCGGATATAGATCCGCCCCCTTTTGTTGTTGATTTCCCTTCAATAAATTTATTTACAATTGATTATTGAGAGTTTATACTGGTGGAGCTGAGAAGAATGAAGAACTTTTGGGGAATAAAAATAGCGTCTTTGTCCCAAAAGTTAAGTAAATGAGAAATCAGAGGGAATCCTTTCTTATGAGTAAATCCTTGGTATATATAACCTCTATTAGTTGAAAATACCCGTCTTATATTTTGACATTGTTATCCGACATTTTGATCCGTCTATATCTGAACATACTGGGCAAGTTAGACTCACTATCATCAAAGCCAGTAGTCCAGAGCGATGATTGTAGGGTTCAAAAATCAAGCATAGATGATAATATGACGTAGGAGCGTGAAAGCTCACTACTTCTCGAAGATGGATTAGTTACGATCCACATTCTACACTATGGATCGTATCGTATCGATTCCACAATTCAATATTGCAGCGATGATTGGTCAATAACTCAAAATCTACATATGCTATCAGCATGAAACTTGGAGTACAAGCTTAATACAACATGTTGAACACCCCATAGGGATATCATTCCAATTTGAGGAAGTTGGAGGGATGGGCATAATTCTCTTTGGAAGGATTGGTAGAAATCAGAATTCAAGTAACACCACTTCACGGAAAATGTGATATCTCACAAACCGTATGTCGGAATTGCACGAAATTTAGGGAGCAAGTAGCTACATCATGTGCCACCCCATCATAGAGATCGCAGCCCACTTGGACAAAATAGTAGGGATCGATACCGATCCATATTTTGGGCCACGATGGGCCTGGAAATTTTTAGGTGGTATCGTCGTAGTCTCCTGAACCTTCTGGCAAAATTTCAGTCCAATCCATGCACGTCATCCCTTATAAATAAAGCAGGCATGGCATCAGAAAAGAGATCCTTCTTTTTGCTGAAAAGGATCTTCCATTTTTTCTTCATTCTTGTACTAATGGATCTAAGCCGATCTAAACATTCTTGTAATCATAATAAAGTGAAAGATCAATAAAAATATAAAGTGGATGTAGGCTAACATTGCCGAACCACTATAAAATCTATGTTCATTTATGATTTTTGTTATATTTTAATTTCATTCTTCATTTAATGTCTACTAGATTCTATTGGGTGTTGATGCCTATTTTTGGCATCAATATTTTAATGCTTTCACTTAGAATCGAATTCTCAGCCTGATTGGATCTCATCATCTACTTATGGATTCCCATGTTCGTGAGATAGATCCTATTATTAACCTACAAACTTCCTATTCTAATAAAATTTGAAGGAAATCTAAAGGAAGATGATAGCCATGGTTAGAAGAACTAAGTCTACTTCCCGTGTTTTTGGAGGATTTGATTATGCTAGTGTTCTTGTTTAGAGTTGTTCATGTCCATTTCCATTTGGAAGGGATCAGATTCACTCATGCATGCAAGTTCTTAGGATCAAATGGCTTATCCCTTTCCCAAGGCCAAAATAGTCGATCCCTCTCTCGAAGCCTTGATGGCCAATCCCTTTCCCAAGGCCAAATTTGCCGGTCCCTCTCTCAAAGCCTAGATGGCCGATCCCTCCAATCTCAAATACAATCGATTCCTTAGCCTAAATGACTAAAACCCTCACCAAGGCAATTTAGCCAACTCTTAAATGACGATCCCCCTATATTACCGTTCCTTCATATGACCAGTCTACATACTGCTGATCTCTACGTCACGTTTGTCTAGAACCAAACCTTATACCACCGATCCCTCACCATGGCAATTCAACTGATCCCTATATGGATCTAGTATGATCCATATTTTTTTTAAATGGATCGAGTACGGTCCATTTTAAAAAATAGCTCAAAGATATGGATCGGGTACAATCCATTTAAAAAAATTATGAATCGGGCGCGAACCATTTTCAAAAAAGAGCTATAAAACTCGAACCCATGACGTAGCATAGGCCCCCGCATTCTGGATTTGGAACTCAACTTAAAGATTGTACATTTTATCCGCTTCCCTTACATCCTATGACTTACTGAAGGCATAAGGGATCAAGCGAGAGGCGCTGACTTACAGCCAAGGAATGGACAAGGAACAACCACTCAAACAGTACACCCAAAGGCTAGAGAACCAAGATGATATGACACGAATTGGGATCAGTTACTGGATTGTGCTTCTAGTGTAGATTACGACTGCTCTCAATTGACCAACTTCCAAATGCCTGACTTTCCATCTATGCTACGATGGCTTGTATGATAACCGCCCTATGCCGCTTATTATGCCATCTCAAAGTATAGCTATCCATCATCAACGTCGAACCTGAAGTAGTCACCCATTTGACTCGAAGCAAACATAGGAAGTTTTGGCCCAAGTTCAAACTTGGGCAAATCCAAGATTTTCTCCAAGCAAATAACAAATTTTCATGGGTCGGACTCCAAGTAAATTATCACCAATCCATCACATGTTGGAAAATCATGTATACAACATTCAAAAGCACTACAAATAGCCATAACTTGAAAATGGACCGAAATAACGACGATTGAGCATTTCCCCCATTGAAACCCATTCACTAAAGCCATTCAATATGCAGAATATCCCAAGAGATTTAATATGCCAACTATGCTGCCGTAATCTGGAAACACAGACCCCTAAGAGTACCTCATGAAAATTGAAGGGCACACGAATTTCGCTAGAGCGTGAATGTAATTAAATGCTGATTCTTTCCCATATTCCTCGTGGGAGTAGCGATCGATCATGTGATTTACGCGATCACCGCCAAGGTCCATCTCCTTGTTTAATCAGCTGGCTAACGAGTTACCCCAATTATCCCAAGTGCCAGGTGAGCCGCACAAAGACTTTTAGCAAAGATTTAACACTTCTATCACTAAAGTGAGCAATCACATTGAGAATATCATACCGATGGCGTTGATAAGGGGAATCAACCTCGAGACACACTTTAGGGATTGGTTACCTGGAGAGCCTCATATGACCTTGAATCATTTGTGTTACAAAGTGAACCAGAACTTAAGCAAGGAGGAGTTATGGCAGATTAGGAAAAAGAACGATGCAGGCCCGTTGGCTAAAGGAAGTCAAAGCGAAGGCATCATTGAGGCCTTATATGAGGACTCAAATTCTAGGAGATGACCTAGAATCCCAGAATCTGACTTATACACTCCTATGAATGATTCAATCAAAAACATCTACTTGGAGACTCATGATTCAAAGCAATACTAGGAGCCTTCCTCGAGGGAGTCAACCAAAACCCAGAAGAAATCCGAAAAAAGATGTATATTTCAAGATACACACAGTCATAACACTAGTAATTACAGACACCTCCGAGATGTGATCGAAAAGCAGATCCAAAAAGGAATGCTTCAACAATATGTGCAAGCCCCAGAAACTGGCAGGCAGGGAACATCTAACACTACTAATAATGACCTTCAATTATTACTTGGACCACCTATGATTGAATCCAACTCAGGAGAACTGGGCAAAGTGGATCGCGAGCATTCAACTCTACTTCATTTATCAATAAGATTTATTTCATTTTCAATTATGTTGTGAATTATGACTAACTTGAACTAAACTACTTCCATACAATGAATATGACCAAGTTATTAGATTTAGGTGCCAACCAATCTCCGTATACTATGATCAGACTTTAGAGGATCATCAAGATGAGCATTATTCAACCGCTCATCGGCTACCATATTCCCCTAACTTGGGGGCAAGGACTCAAAACGGAAAATGGGTGTGACTCGACCATCCACTTCCTACTCTGTGCTGCAATTTTGACAGAACATCTATGTCTTACTCAAAGCCCAACAAGGTCAGAATCTAATACAAAGTAGACAAGAATAACCATCCACTCATCAACCTTAACATTTGACTTGGAAACCAAAGAAAGGCTTGGAGTGGATGCAATCCAACCATCCACTCCCCAGCTTATACTTGAAGTTCTCCAAAATAGGTATGCCTCTCCCAAAGCTTAGCATAACCAAAGTCTAACTAAGTGGATGCGATTTGACCGTCCATACATTAACTACTGCCCTGGACATAGGAGGTAGTTCGAAAGCTCGACTTATAGTAGGTGTGGCTGACTGCCTACTCATCAACCACCGCCTTCAACACATGGACCGACTACAGCTTGAGGTGGTTGTGACTTCATCGTCAACCCAAAAACTCTCTGGAGTACGAAGAAAAATGATGGACGTGTTTCAATCGTCCATCGATCAAGTTTGGTTTCTGGATTGTGGATCGGAGTATAAACACAAAAAGATGGAGATGGTTCGACCGTCCATCAATCAACACTGGTTCCCAAAGCACGAGCCGGAGTACAAACATCAAACGGTGTGATTGACCATCCATCATAAAACTCCAATCCCCAGAGTGGGATCAGATTATCAACACAAAAAGATAGACGTGGTTCGACTGTCCATTGATAACTCTGGTTCTCAAAGCATGAACTGAAATACAAACGTCGAATGGGTGTGACTGACCATCAATCATAAAATTCTAGTCCCCAAAGGTGCGGATTGGAGTATAAACATAAAAAGATGGACGTGGTTCGACCGTCCATCGATCAACTCTGGTTCACAAAGCGCGAATCAAAGTATGAATGCCAAAAGGGTGTGACTGACCACCCATCATAAAAATCTAGTCCCTAGAGTGTGGATCAGAGTATAAATACAAAAAGATGGACGTGGTTCGACCGTCCATTGATCAACTCTAGTTCCAAGAACGCGAACCGGAGTATGAACGTCAAACGGGTGTGACTGACTATCCATCATAAAACTCTAGCCCCCAGAGTGAAGAACGGAGTACAAACACAAAAATATGGATGCGGTTTGACCGTCCATCGATCAACTCTGGTTCCTAAAGCGCGGACCGGAGTATAAACATCAAACGGGTGTGACTGACCACCCATCATAAAACTCTGCTCCTTAAAGTGCGGATTGGAGTATATGTACAAAAAGATGGATGCGGTTTGACGATCCATCGAACAACTTTGGTTCCCAGAATGCATATCGGAGTATAAACATCAAACGGGTGTGACTGACCACCGATTATAAAACTCTGGTCCCCAGAGTGTGGAACAGAGTACAAACACAAAAAAATGGATGCATTTTGACCGTCTATCGATCAACTCTGGTTCCCAGAGCATGGACATGAGTATAAACATCAAACGGGTGTGGCTGACCATCCATCATAAAATCTGCTCCCTAGAGCATGGACAGGAGTATAAACACAAAAGGTGGACACGGTTCGACCATCCGCTCCTTAACCCTTGCCCTTTAATTGGGGAAAAACACATGACACAAAAAGGATGTGATCTGACCATCTCCTCCCTGCTCGAACTTGAAGTTCTTTAGAACACTCATCTTACTCCCAAGGCTCGGTAGAAACTGGATCCAAATGGAAGTGGACGTGGTATGACCGTCTATGCATCGACTCATTCCCTGGATGTAGGGGAAGTTTAAGAGCCCAAGCCTAAATTGAACGTGGTCCGACTGTCCAACCCAAAGAGGATGTGATACGTCCATCCATGACCTGGTTTGCACCTGAGGTATGGCGAACAACCAAGCCTTGCCCGAACATCGGCAAGCCCAAAACCAAACCAAGACATGAACGCGGTTCGACCGTCCAACAAATAACTCTGGTCCCCAAGTGCGGATTGGAGTATAAATACAAATTGGGTATGGTTCAACCACCTGTCAAACATACTCTTTTCTGCAGAGTGCGAATATAAGTATAAACAAATAAAGGAGTGTAGTTCGACTACTCAATATTCCATAAACCCCGACCTGATCTCGATAGGAGGAGTATAAACTCACTACAGATCGAATTCGACCGTTCATGAACTAATTATGCTAACCCAAGAATGGGAATGAAAGTAAAACTACTACAAGCCAAATACGACATCTTACTATAGCTCTGGGTTGGTGATCTTTACTACCTAAGGCAACGACCGCATGAAGGCCTCAATACCAAACCAATCGAAATGGCGTCCAAAGTTGTACGCGACGGACTATATCGTACCACCTGATCAATAAGCAATGGCGATCCAAGCCTTCCATTGTCCCGTTGGGTCGACGATCAATATCGAACCACATTAAACACAAACTGACGCGACCTAGATGTCCTCCAAAAAATTTCAATCACCATAGTGCGGATAGGAGAATAAACAACGAATGAGTGTGAATAGGTCATTAATTCTCTAGCACCCTCCTTTGATTCGTCAAGAGGAGTATGAAACCGGATGAGCATGACCTGAATGCACCTGAGCTAACTCTATCCCTAGACCTGGCGAGAGAATATAAATCAAAATGGACGCGAATGACCGTCCATATCCGAATAAATGCGACGCGACCATTCATTCGTTGACTCTTACCATGATCTGACTAGAAGAGCAATATGAAATAGACATGACTAGACCGTCCACACACTGATCCTTGCCCTTGATCCTTCAGGGAGAGCATCAATCATTGTTGGATATGACTTGCCTTCCACTTATCGACATGCGCCCCAGACTTGGGGGTACGAGCGAGAAACAAGATGAATGTGAACCGACCATTCATCAATCAAATCCAAGTCCTTGGAGCTTAGGTGGAAGTATAAACAAGACTAGGATGAGACTCAACTGTCCACGCAGTACATTTATCAACTTGAGAGCAGGAGTAGAAGTGTGAACATCGAAAGACTGACTGAGATAGCTCAATACTATGACTCATACCTGGTGTTTACGATGAATCAAGGCTATAACCAAAGGGATGCCTATAGATAGAACTGCCAAATCGATGCCTAAGCTCATTGGCAACTAACCATCACTCCAACCTGAGCAACGAGTAATAGATCGTGGGTACATTGAATGGAAAGCGCATTACTCGAATATACAAGACTAAACACTACTTAGTATTTAATTCAACACTCCTTTAAGCTCGATCTTTGTCCACCGTAGATAATCATCAAAATCATCTAAAACCTGTCACTATCAAACTCAACAATCCATGACAAGACTCTAGGATTTGACCGGAGTAACTGTCATCGTTGACCATCCCAACCGAATTTCATGTTGGTTGTTACGTGAAACAATTATGTTTGAACTCAAGGATCGGCTAGAGGCATATAGGAATCTGAAAATCATATTCAAATTGACTCTGGGCACATGTTACAATCCATACAAGTACAAATATGCTAATCTATTTAGGTCTAAAGTGGTAAACGTCTAGTTTAAAGCCATATGCAAGTTCAAGTATGCAAGTCCTACATGGCATGTCCCACTGTTTTATTTCAAGTTCACATGGCCTAATATGTTCATGTCAAATCAAAAACTTCTAAGTTCCACTAAAATAAGGGATCGAAACTGATCTTGTTGCTTGGGTAAATCATTTAAGCATTTTTAGCTTACAACATAATGCCAATATCAAGCAACAACAACACAGTTGGTTCTATAAAGATACCACAAAGATGAAGAAGAGGATCCCAAAGAATCCAAGGCTATATCCGTTGAGCTAATCGACATACGGTTAGCCATGACGACCCATCATGGGTCTAAAAGATCAGATCATAGCGTAGTGCTACAATGATGAAGGAATTAGCTAGTTTTCTCTGAGCGAATTTTGATGTATTCATTTGGACCCATTCCCACATGTGTGGGATCTCACCAACTACCATGAGCCATGCATTGAATATCGACCCGAGACATGTCTCAATGAAACAAAAGCAACATGTCATGGATTTGAAGAGATTTGCTGCACTTAAAGTGGAAGTGGATAAACTCAAAAACAATAGTTTTACCCCCCCACACCCTCTACCCGAAATGGGTTCCAATCCAGTTCCTATGAGAAAAGCCAATGGAAAGTGGAAAATATACATTGACTACTCTTACATGAACAAGGCATGCTCGAAAAACAACTTTCCACTTTCGAGGATCGACCAGTTGGTAAACTCAACCGCTGAATATGAACTGCTTTCATTTATGGATATGTACTCCAGATACAACCTGATCCTAAGCACATACTCGACCAAGGGCGTACCCACTTCATTATCGATCTAGGGCTATATCATTATGTTGTGATGCCATGTAAACTAAATAATGCTGAAGCTACTTACCAATGACTGGTCAACGGGATGTTCAAAGACCATATCAGGCGATCAAAAAAAGTATATATGGATGATATGCTCGTAAAGTCACGACGATCGAACAACTACATCGAAGACTTAGCGGAGATGTTTGGTGTTCTACAAAAATATAGAATGAAACTAAATCCCTTGAGATGATCTTTCGGCGTTGTGTTAGGTAAATTTCAGGGTTTCATCGTCAACTCTCGCAAAATCAAAACCGATCCCAAGAAGATTCGATTAATTCGAAACATCCAAGTGTTGAAAATTATTAAGCAAGTATAGAGCTTAAATAAGAAGGTTGCCGCCCGAAGCTACTTCGTCTACCGGGCCACCGACAAGTGTATTCCTTTCTTCGACTTGATCAGGAGAGGGAAAGGAACTTTGAATGGATGCAGGATTGCATAGATGCAGTTCAAGCTCTGGTAGATTACTTAAAGAGTACTCACATCCTATCTAAGTCACTGGATTGTGAAGATTTGTATGTCTATTTAGCGGTGTCAGTACATGCCAAACGTGCCACACTATTAGGTGAAGAGATTTAGATCTAGAGGCCAATATATTATGTTAGCGAGCGATTGGCAGGTGCTGACAAAGCTGGAAAAGCTCGCGTACTACCTACTGATTGCAACACGAAAGCATCGCCCTCATTTCTAGGCTCACTCCATCAACGTCTACATCGACCAGCCATTATGACCGGTCCTACAGCAACCATAGACGTTTGGAAGGTTGCTCAAATGGAATATTGAGCTAAGCCAATTTGATATCACTTATCTCCCTCGGAGAGCTATCTAGGGACATATATTAGCAGATTTCATAACTAAATTCACTACATCAAACGACTATCCGAAAAGTAGTGGAGAACCGACCAACCAATGGAAAATGTACATGGGTTAGCATCTAATGATCGATGTTCTAGCGTCGGAGTTGTGTTAATGACTCCTAAGGAATGGTCGATCTATTGCGCCCTGAAACTCGACTTCCTTGCAACAAATAATGAAGTTAAGTATGAAGCCTTGATTTCAAGGCTCAAACTTGCTAGAGAACTGGGAGTGAAAACTTTACATATCTTTTGTGATTCCTGGTTAGTAGTGTGAAAATCAGAGAAGATTATCTTACTAGTGGGTAGCGCCTTGCTCCTTATATGTAAAAATCAGAGAAGATTCACTATATATGATTTAAGTTATATACAATTAAGTTACATAATTATCTTTAAGGCATACTCTTTACTCTATTATATGTAAAAAAAAATGTGTGTGTGAGAATATGTGATTATATGTAGACCATGTATATTTACGTATAATGCATGCTTATGACATATATGAATATGTATAAGTTTGTAGACCATATGTATTTACATATAAGGCATGCTTTATGACACACGCACAGATATATATATAGTGGATATTTGTTTAAAGGACAAAATGGTTTTCCCTTTTATTTCAAAGGACAACCAAATTTTATTATTCACATCAAGGACAACTTTCATTTATTAATAGGATAAAATTCAAATATTTTGAAATAAGGAAACACAACGACATTTTACAAATACTAATATGGGAACATTTATATGTGAATTTGTGAAAATCTTTACGAAAAATAATAAAAAAATTAGTTATGGAAACATTTTTTTTGTGAACATGAAAAGCTGAATGTATGTAGCTTTGTTGTTTATTGCTAACATTTTTCAAATGTTAAATGGGACTAGCTTTTAAATTGCTTAGTTCTATATTTTTAGTCATATAATATAACATTACTTTTAAGTTATAAAGCTATATTTGTTTAGATTTCCAAGCTATTTACTGCTATATTTTTATGATAACATTTATCAACTAAAACAATTTTGAAATCACTTTATTTCTTGCAATTTCGATTGCCATTCTTTGTTTTTTATCAGTTTAATGAATATGAGAAATTAAAATGAATTTGAGGTTTACATAATCTAAGTAGCTCTTCGTCCTTGATCTAATTATTAAAGTTAATTGTCCCTGGTTCTAAATTTTTATAAAATGTGTCCTTAAAACTAAGTGCCTAATACATATGTATATATCTGTATATATCATGTGCTTACAAATCTCAACGATCATGTGTGTGTATATACTTATACTCACACAGAAGTGTGTGTATGTATTGACACTAATAAATATATACGCACCATTCAATATTAAATACATATTATTTGAACTTTTTTCAATTTTAACGGCAGCCAATCCCACCCCTCCCATTCCCTCCATCCCTCTATCACTTCTCTCGTCCTTCCTTTCCATCTCGTCGACTCTGCTCCACCCTCCCATACCATCATGTCCCCTATTCCTGCTTTTCCTCCCGATCCTCCACCTCTATTTTCCTCTCCCCCTACCGTTGCTCCTTCCTTCTCTGTTCCGAAAACTGCTGAACTTCTCTCTTTAGGCATCTTCTTCGAAATGCTGGGAAATACAACACAGTTCAGATGAATCTGAACTACTCCGATCAAGCTATTATTCCTCCTCCGAAGTTTTGCAGGCAGTTTCTCTTGCATGGATTGATTATATTGTTGGATTTTACTTGGATTGCCCGGTATCCTATACTGTTCTGATTCATCATTTAAAGAAGACCTTGAAAGCTCAGAGGTAACATAAAAGTGAAGTTTGATGGGTCAATTTTTTTCTTGCTTTTTGATGAAGGAGATAGGAGAAGGATTATTAAGGATGACTCAATAATCATCAAAAACAAGTTATCCTGAAACAATGGGATCCATATGTTAGTGATGTTTGTGGATCCATTAAGGCAGTATGGGTTCATTTATCGAACATACCCCTTTTTGCTTGGTCTTAAATTAGGATTAACTGGCTTGCAAACAGATTGGGTAAACTCATTTGTCTTGATGAAGTTACTGAAAAAGTAGATAGAATACGATCTGCCAAATGTCTAATAGAAATATCTCCTTCAGACCAGCTCGTTAGCTTTTTCCCGGTGCAACTTTTAGATGGCTTTTTGCAGCATGTTCAAGTTTTTTATCAATGAAGAACTGATATTTGTGATTTCTGTAAGGTGTTTGGACACACAAATAAGTGTGTGAAAGTTATAGAGGTGAAGGGGAAAATATTGGAGATGGAAAAAAGAATGATAAAGCTCAATCTGTTGAAAGTGAAATTTCCACCAAGAAAGATGCTAATGATAGGATAGTTCCAGACGTTCATAAGAATGTGTGGAACAGGGTTACTAGCACAAATAAGTATGTTACAAAGCAAGTTCCTACTGTTGCCTCTCCAATAGTCGGTGTCAATGTATCTCAGGAAACATTTTCAAAAGAACAAGTACTACATCCCAATAACCATGTTGCTAATGTTATTGATTCTGCTCCTGCTATAGCCCTCATTGAGAAAGGAATATCCAGAGAGGCCTCCAATAGTGGATTTGCTGTCCCAAAAACAATAAATGAATTTGACCTTTCCTTTGAGCATGAATATAATGTTAACAAAGAGTCTGATACTGTGGTTGATGTATCTGATATATTAATCCAAAAAAAGAAAAGATAAAAGATGCTCTTGCTATACAATCTTATCGGGTGCATCTGGCCTCCTCGGTCACACATATTAATATCTTCTTTGATTTTTCACACTTAAATCTCACTCCTTCATCCGATGCCAATCAAATCCCTCTGTAAATTCAGAATTAGCAAACTATTTAGTTTCTTCAGCATCTTGTGACATGTCTGAATCTACAATATTGCATTAAACATCCTCCCCTCCTTATATCACCTATTCTCCCTCCTAATGCTGATTGACTCTTGTGTGCACGTGCATACTGAAACATGCACATCTGGAAAAGAAGCACTATTAAATATTGGAACTTCATCTATTTTTGGCTCTACAACCTTCCCTTTGGCTAATGCGACTCGACATCTGTTTTTGATTCTGCCTCAATTATCATTTGCTCCTCCTTTATATCTCAATCTGTCCTTTTAGCTACTAATTCTATGCCCCTCAACTCAACTTAGATATTAAAACTACAAATAAGAAAAATATCAAGAGCATGAACAAGCTCTTCTCAATTCCCAAATTCAACACTAAACTTAGCTACTCCATGCTCCTTAAAAGGAGATCTACATCATCCTCTCCTCTCTCTCTCTCAGCCTTTAACTCTGACCAGTCCTCCTTGCCTGATAACATCTCCCTTGATAATATCACTCTTATATCTTTTTGAAGTTCCAAAAATTCTTCCAAAACAACCCCAATAGTTATTTAATGACACATAGTAGTGTCGCTTGGAATATTTGGAGTGCTCATATGGATATCAAACTTGACCAGATCAAAGACCTTATTTAAGAATTCAAGTTATCTCTAATATCAACCTCTAAAACTAAGCTTAACGAAGATCTCTCTAGGAGAGATGCCTCCTACATCAATCCATCCTGGTCCTCTATAAGCAACATTGACCAAAGCCCCTTAGTATAGGCTTTTAGTGGTCTTTGGTCCATCATATATTCTCCAACTCCTATACTCTTCAACAAGCAATTCATTCACTCTCATGCTATTCACCTTCCCATTGTAACTTCAATGTATTTCATCTTTTTATATGCCATGAACTCTTCTACTTTGAGATGACAACTTCTCAGCTGCATCCCTCACCTCTTCCAAGATACCCATCCCTGGATTATAAAAGGAGATTTTAACTGCTTATACCCATCCACTCATGAACCTGAAGGGCCTCCTCTCTCCTCCAGAAATCACTTTCCTCTCAACGAAGCCATTCTTTCTGCCTCTCTTATTGATATTCCATATAATGGTTGCACCTTTTCTTGATCTAACAAGAGCAGACATGGATATAGAACTCTTACCAAAATTGACCATGCTTTCTCTAACTTCTTCACTATCCAAAAATGGCATTACATTTCTATCCACATTGGCACTCCTAAGCTATTTGAGCACTGCCCCCTCATCCTTTCCTTTAGAGGTGCCATTAAAATATACTCAAATTTTAATTTTATGATGTTTGATGTTTGCACAAAAAATTGGCACAAACGCCCAATAGATTTTGTAGAGGAAATAAATGAAGAATAGTAAATGTAAACAGGGAGAATATAGCAGTAAAGTAATAAGAAATAATCAAATAATAAAGACATGACAATTTATAGTGGTTCGACATTATTTGCCGACGTCTACTTTAAAGAGATAGCTTTATTAATCACTTTGTAAACTGGATACTAGAGGGATCGGATGAAAATCCTTAGTTACAAAAGAATACAAAGCAACCGCAGCTAAAAGATCCCGAAATGAACAATCAAATGTGTATTTACAGAGGAAGACGGTGAAATATCTCTCTGAAAATTCGACAAAAGAATCTCCAAAACCATAGGGACCACAGGAGGGATCGCATGGCCCAAATCCCAAGAAAGAGGGATCGAGGTCAATCCCTTTCTTTGTGGATTAAGGGGATGCGATCCCTATGAGGGGTTCTTCTTATTATGATGCACTTATCCTCAAAGTTTCATATTGATTGTACCTATAGATGTTGAGTTATTGATTGATCATTACCATAATGTGTGATGATGCCTGATTCTGGCTGATCCCTGTGGAGGGAAGAAGATAGATTCCTCTTACTTGTTCCTTTTTAGTGCAATCGCTAGGATGGACTTCTTAGGGTCCCCTATTCTTATTAACATAGTTTAATATGTCTCTAACTTATGGATTTTGAGATATCAATCATTTTCTATTAAATTTCTTTATTTGGCTAAAGTAAACCAATCACTTTGGTAGAGAGAGATCATACCGAATCTCTATTCTATATTAGACTATATTCCATGCTTAGAACATTTTGTATAGCATATCTCTTGATTTCATTTGATTACGGCTTCATGTTATCATCTGCACTTGATTTCTAGACCCTACAACCATCGCTCTAGGCTTACTGGCGTTGTAACAGTCGAGTCTAACTTGTCCAATCAGTTTGGATATAGCCAAGTCAAAATGTTGGATAACACTTGCCCTCCAAAGAACGTCTTGTATCGAACATGACATGCTTTGAATCGAAGCAGGTTAGGGTCACTGGAAAGAAATCCGTCCAGTTTTCTGAATAGTCGTAATCCTTTCGTTGAATTATTTTTCGAAGTGTTGTATCTCTCTTTGATCGCCATGACACTTAGTTGATTTCTAATAGTATAAATTCAGGATTATATTCCATTCGATGCTACCAGTGTCCGGTTCTACGGGGCGAGTAAGCTTTGGCTATTTGATCCAGTTTGGTCTTTGAAGGTTTCAAGTGAATTCAATCTCCATCGATTTTAAAAATTGAATTTTTGGAATATACGCATGCATGTTCAGTTACACATTCTTGTCTTTGGCTCCCGGATGCATTCGCATGCTCATGGGTCTCGTCGTCAATTTTCATTGAATTAGATGCAATTTCACCGCATTTATATATTTATTTACTTTTTTTTATATACATGTTTGCATGTATGTAGGGGTTAAAATTCTCTTTTTATTTAGGGATCATACCCAAACACTTTCCATTTTTATATTTATAGAGATCAGATAGATCCCCCTGGATAGGGATCATAACTGATCCCTTTCAACATTAGGGACTTAATTTTTCAGCTTTGTGGAACAGCTAAAGCAAGCCGATCCCTATGAGCCATTATATATAAACCGATATTCTACCCCTCCATCTCTACACTTATTCACTTTAGTTATATTTTCTTTTATTTCCTTCAATACTGAACCCTTTTCCCCTACCTTAGAGCCGAACCCTCCCTTCCTCCCTTCGAAACTATCACCATCTCTATCACTCAATCCGCCACCCCTTTGAATTCAAGAACATCACCTAGCCCTCACTTGAATTGAAATTCACACCATCTCGTGTGTGGCAATCCATGCTTATATACGTATAGGTAGGTTTTGATTTGCATGTGATTTTTATTCGTGATGAGATAATGGGTTTAGTCATGCTACTTGCATGGTTTGAGTTGAGAGGATATAAGTGTACGATAATAATGCAATGTCGGTGGAATGATGAAGTAAAAGAAGGAGGAGGAGATTCATGGAAGCGAGGAGTGAAAATTTGATAAGTGAAGGGATTGATAGCATTCGAGTTCGGAGGGATCTACGTAAAAGGTCGAAGTAAAGAATGAGAAAGGCTAAGTATAGGGATCGTTTGTTAGCCTACGTGGGGAAGGATTGTGTAATATTCCGGAATTTTTGACAATATCAATTTAATAATCTGTATTAAAAATTAAATTGATATTGATAATTTTGTTAATAATAATTCAAATTGATTTAATAATCTTCTTCAACAAATATTTAATTGGTTATTTTATCTTTTAAAGATAATAAATTGGTTTCTATTTATAATATAAATATATAGTTTATATTGTAAATAGATTAGCTTTGTTTTAATTTTAATAAATAAAGCATATTTTCTAATTCTAATATTTTTTTGTATTTTGAAAAATTAGTTTTTATTTAATATATAAGCTTTTCAAAGTTATTGAATAAATAATCTTGGTTTAAATTTAGTAAATGAATCTTGATTTAAAATTCTAATATACATATTAATAATTTGGAAATTTTGATTTAAATTAATATTAAGTTTTCAAAGCTATTTAAATAAATAAGTATATGATTTTAATTTGTTAAGATAGATGTTTTGATTTTGGCTTAAGTTTTAAATTTAAATTTAAATTTAAATGAATTGACAAAAAGGTTTATTTTGTTTCTTTTTAAAATATAGCTTAAATAAAATAAGCAATTTATTAATAAAGAAATAATTTCTTTTATAATTATTTCAATTTGATAATGAGTCATTTCTAAAAACAATATTAATAATGTATTGTTTTACAATTAGATTTTTAATAAAAATAGCATTTGTTATTTCAAATTTAATTTATATATATAACTTGATTTTTAAATATTAGATTTTTGAATTTGAATTGAATTCGTATATAATGTTTTAAAATCCAAAGTATAGATTTTTAATTGTTTTGATTTTTATATGCATAAGCTTTATTTATAAGCATAATTTGTTTTATTTCTTTTATAAATTTATATACATATTAAATACTAATTAACAAATTAAATTAGTCATAACTATTTTATTAACATTTAAATTAAAATACAAATTACTTTACAAAGAGATGTGTTGATTTCTTAAAGCCTCATTTAACAAATGTTATAAGATAAACATATTAAATTGACAAATGTTGAAATTTTATACAAGTGTCACATTTTGTTTAATTTTCTTTTATTTAATAAAATCAGAAATTAACCTATATAAGTAAACATCCTTTACTCTTATTTCTTTTTCTTCATTTCCTAATCAAAAGAAAACTTTAACCTTTCTCATGCATCAGTAAAACTCCTCATTTTCCAAAATCAGTAAACATCTTCATATCAAAATCAGTAGTTCCCCTCATTATCAAATGCAAGTTAAATTCCTCATATCAAAACCCTGCAAATTGCAAATCCTTATAGCATCTTTTCAATTCTGTAGCCTGCATCTTCAAACCCAAAATCAGTTTGCAAAACTCTTCGATCAAAATACAAATCCCAGTAAACACATCTTCAAAACCATGCACTTGCCATTTTCAAACTCCTCTTCAAATTCTGTAGCCTGCAAACAGTTTTAAAATGAAGTTTAAATCTGTAAAATGGGTTCTGCAAATTTCAAATCTGCATTCTTTTTTCTGCAATACTGGTAATTGGCTATGCATGCAAGTAGTTTTTAAATCAAGCAAAAAGCAAATTCAAAAGCATTTCAAAATGGAAGTTCTGTCTTCTCAAAATTCAGGTGAGTAACTTTAAAATTTTAAAATATAAATTAAGTTGCATGCTTGAAGGGTTGAATATAAATAAGTATTTTTTTTTGAATATAGGTAAAATTGGATGTGAATATTGATTGTGTGTAGTACTGTACGTATAGCGTGCTCTGTTTTGTACCCAGGCTCAAGATTTCTATTTAAAATTCCTATTCTTTTAATTAGTTGCAGATTGAATGTAATTTATATATCAAAGCTGTTTGATTTATCTTAAGTTAATTTTTAAAATTTTAAGAAAGACAAAATGAAGTTTGTTGCCTCTGGACATATTGAAATATCACTGCATGTTGATATAAACCAAAAATTCAAACTGTATAATTTATCAATTCGGTATTATAAATCTAAAACAACAAATAAATCATGATTTTTAACATTAGAATCAAGATTTTTAGAATTACGTTGAAGGAGCAGTTAAGAGATGAACTGAATATGAACTATTTGGTTTCTCTGGTCATCTATGTAGTTTGAGGACTTGGGTTTCTTTATGTTGATGGAGGAGAGTTAAGAGTTGCTAAGAAGAATGGGTAATGGTGATAAAATTCATCAGAGAGGTTGTGGCAGTGGAAATTCTTTTGGAACCCTAGTTAAACTGGGTTAGGTTGATCGATCAATCTCACCTTCTACAATGGATCGAGTGATTCAAGTTTTTGGGAGATGGAAGCTTAGACGTATACAAGTTCATGGCCGGAATTGTTGTTCATCTGATGGTCGGAGGATTAACGGCGAAGCATTTTCAGGTTTGGGGTTGGTTATGTTCAGCTGTTCCAGGTTTTGGAATTGGGGGATCGAATTTGATTTCTGGGTGATGGACTCGAATTGTTGTTCGGGGTGGGTTGTAGTGTCGGTTTCTGATGTGCAGCGATCATCGCTGATGATCTATGGTGGCTCATGCATATGCACGGTGAAGATATTGTATTGGTGACGTCGGTTGGCCTGAGTTTTTGTGCTCGAGTAGATTTTTGTGTTGCTCGAAGATGTAGGGTGGTTTACTCGGGTAAGATGGATTGTAGACTCGAAGCAGCCTTGGGGTGTCTCGGGCCAAAGAGTTGTTAAACAAAACCTGTACCCTGTCTGTTTAAATTTTTTTAAACCTGAAGCTTTTAAATGTAAAGAAAGGTTTTAAACCTAGTTTTAAATCCAAGTTTGAAATTTAGAATTTAAGTTTAGTTTTAAATCTCAGTTTTAAATAATAAAAATAATAAAGTTTTAAAACTTGAATTATTAACTACTTTAAATAGTAAGTAGATTGAATGTTTTAAAACTGAAAATTTTAAAATATGAGCAAGTTTAAAGTTAAATTTAAATCTGAAAATCAAAGATTAAATATGAATTTCAGCTTTTGAAATTAAAAGAAGTTTTAAATTTAAAAGATTTAAACAACTTTGAATGTTAAGTGAAAATTTAAAAATTGATTTTGGTGTAAACACTTATAAGTTTACTTTTATTAGACAAGTACTTCTTTGCCATATAATTTAAAAAAAAAAGACTTTTAAATTGCTTAAACTTTATTTAAGTTTAAATTATATTCAATTTAAATTTCATATTTGAAATGAAATTTTGTAGTAAAATTCAAAAGTAAATTTGATTTCAAATGTTTTGATAATGACAATGTGGCCATAATTAAGAAATGTTTTTATCTTAAAATTTAATTAAGATTTAATGTTTTGAAATTAATTTAATTAATGGAGTAATTAAGGAATAATTAGTTAATTTAATTAATTAATTAGGGATTAATAAATAATTGATTAAGGGTCAATCAATTTGTAATTAAGATCATTAATAAGATTATTAACTAATGATTAAAGATTTATTAATTAAATAATTAAGTTATAATCAAGGTTAATTAATTAAATAGTTACGGATTAATTAATGGATAATTAAAGATAAACTAATTTATAATCAATAAGGATTAATCTAAGTTAATTACTTAATGAAGTAATTAAAGAATGGTTAATGAAGGTCATTAACTAGGATTATTTAATAATTAATTAATTTGATTAATTTTAATAATTAATTAGATTAATTAATTTATTGATCATTATATGTGAATTGTTTAAGTATAATCGCTTGATGAAAGTAATTAAGGAATTAATTACTTAATGTAATTAATTGAGTTTATTGTGATTAGTTTGAATTAATTAATTAAGTTTAATTAATTTTAAACACTGAAAGATTTGATGATAATTACTTAGTGTAATTAATGGATTGGAAATTACTTAGTGAAGTAATTGATTGGTAATTACAAGATGAAATTAATAGAAGATGTTTAATAATGTAAGTAATTTGGATTAAATTAGTTAGTAATTAATCAAAGGATTAATTAAGAAATTAATTAAGGAATAATTATTATTTTTTAATGAGGTAATTAAGTTAGTTAATTACTAAATATGGTTAATCAAGAAGGATTAATAATTATGGATTAATTACTTAAGGTAATTAATTTAAGAGGATAATTAATTAAATATAATTAAGGATCATTAATTAATACAATTAATGATGTAATTAAAGTTGATTAATTATGGTTAATTAATCAATGACAAGAGATTAAAGATAATTAATTTATGTTATTAATTAAGGATAAATGTAATTAATTATAGTTAATTAATTAATTGAAGTAATTAAAGGTTAATTACTGTTTTTCGTTAAGAATAATTAATTTGTGAAATTAATTAAGGATATTTACATGAATGTAATTAAAGGATAGTTAATCAAGGGTGATTAATTAAGGTGATTAATTTAAATGATTAATTAATTGATTGTAATCAATTAAATGGTAAAGTAAGCAAGATTTATATTGACGAAGTAATTAATTTAATTTATTTTAAATTAATTAAAGATGAAGTAATTAATTTAATTCACTTTAAATTAATTAGAGATGGAGGTAGTTAATTTAATTCATTTTAAATTAATTATAGTATGATGAAGTAAATCTTTACTTCTGTGTGAATGGATGATATTGATTGTCTTGAATGGTCATGATCTCAGAAATGAGATAAGTGATGTTGTGTGATATGAATGCTTTGGCTGCATTGTGATATGGATTATCTATTTTGACGATAGTATGGAATATCTGTTTATAATGATAATGTGGATTACCTGTTTATTATGATAATGTTGATTATCTATTGTGTTTTGTGAGTTATCTATCTGTGTGTATATAGATAATTGAATTGTTTTAACTTTAAAACAACTTGGACTTAAAAGACACGTTTTGGATTTCAATGAGACCGTGATCGGGTTTCCATATTTAGATATCCGAAAACAACATCGATCCAAATGAACGATAGGTCGTGAATCTCAAATAAAGATGAAGATTCAGAGTGCAAGGGTTATCGTCGTTAACTCTG
This sequence comes from Allium cepa, assembly GCA_030765085.1. Lineage (NCBI taxonomy): Eukaryota > Viridiplantae > Streptophyta > Magnoliopsida > Asparagales > Amaryllidaceae > Allium > Allium cepa. The sequence continues at coordinate 380,144,143 of CM060931.1, forward strand.
AGGGTGATTCCAAAATGAGTGTAATGAGATAATGCCTTCGGTTTCGTTCGAACCCGGAACGAACTTGTATGGATTGAATGCTTTCAAAACATCGTCAGGTGGACGATGAGCATTCTATGTTATGTGTTCTATAAAGGTAGTCGTAGTCTCAAGCCTCATCAATCGGGAATGGCTAAAACAGGGGAGGTGCAGCAAGGTTAAGTGGGTCATGTCCAAGTAGGACGAGATTTTCCCCTGTCTAGAGATCCCTTTTTATTCGGCTGTGTGGGCGGTTGCTGGCTACAAATGCGGGGTTGTCTTGTTCGGAACTGTTCAGTAAGAAATGTTCCGTCCTTGTGTTGCAGGGAATTGGGAGTGATCCTAGGTACAGTGATCTAGGCCACGTACTGTGACGGGCGGTGCCCTGGTAGCCCTGCCATTGTATGGAATCCAAAATCCAATAAGTGCCATACGTATTAGTTGTGCCCAACTATGTTGGAACGTGAGATGTAAACATTCCAGCTATTTCTGTATTTTACTAGAAAACCCTAGACACTATTATAATATCACTGGATTTCCTATCAAATGTTTTGGTTAGCGTAAGGTAAAAACTTTTCCATGTTTATTTGTGGGAAGTCTTACGAGATACTTTACTCTTCAAAAGGTTTTGAAAGTAAGCAACCTTAACATGTTACTCACACCAGACCCATGTATGACCCGGAGTTTATCTTCTGTTTTCTTAAACTCTTGGGTACTCAAATTTTTACAAGTAGCCAAGGGATTCAGGTTGGTTTTGACGAATTGTAGAGGAGCAAATGGAGCAGGAGTCTTCTGCATGTAGATATATAGTTTCCGTTGTGTTGATTTCTCTGAGTAGTTTCCTTGTACTATATTGAGTTGTATAACTAGAAAGGTGTTTATAACTGTCTAGTATGTGATGAATGATCTGTGTAACTCTGATAATGTTGTAAACTATGTAATATTTATGTTATTAATATAATTTATTCGTTCCGCTGTTAAGATTCTGTGTTGTTTCTTCTTTCTTTTCTTTCTTTTCCCTTTTCTATCCCCTTCTTTCTTCAAGATGATGCGATTTTCTGTGGTGAGAAAGTCGGGTCATCTCAGATTGGTTCATAAATGGCATGGAGGGATCGATAATGGAGTGTTGTCTAAGGGATCGGTTGTTGATGTTTTGGAGTAACGAGGGATCACCTATGTTGAGATAAAGTGATTGGCTATGGGAACTTACCCGATTTTAGGCCTTTGAATCGAGCTTGGACACTTGAACAAACCAATCCATAAAAACTTGTATGAACAATTAGAACCAATACTATCTTAATAAACTTGAACATATGACTATAACGGAAAATAGGACGTACATATCCAACTTTGAATTTCATATTTAATGATTAAGTTTTTGGGACTTGAGTATGAATTAAAATTTAACATATGGACTTCAATAATGAACTTCACACTTCGATATGTCAATGGTCAATTCCAAAGCTTGCACAATCGATCGATTTAAATGCCAATTGAGACAGTCAGCAATGATGATCACTCTGGTCTGAATCCAAAGTCTCATCGCTACTTTTTTATTTTAATTCTGAGTTGTTTATCGCTGCACTGCATCACACTAGTTTACACTTAGCATGGAGGGATGCGTTAATTTATCTAATCTTGATTATCTACCGAGTTTAGTTGATATGATCTCTAGACGTTCAGGGCATTTAGCCGCAATGCCTTTCAGTCAACCTTCATAGCATAATAACCCAGATGCCGATTCGAGCTCCGCGACTGTATCTGCTTGACTTTCTCCTGAACATCAAACTAAGAAATCGGAGAGTCCCAGTTCGTTAGTTGATCTTTTCTATGATATTCCCATCCGTCCTATGGAAAAGATAGATCCTACCCCTGACATCTTAGGGGGTGTTGTATTTCTAGATGATTTGGTGGATTCCTTGGCATCCAAAATTGGTGAGGCTGCTCTTCGTAGGCTGTGCTCTAAACATGGAATCCCGTTTGGAGATGTTTTAGTCCCTTCACGGAATGACATGGCCCACTTGACCCCGGAGGGGTATATGGTATGTAGTAAATTTATATGTTGTGTCGGATGTGTGTTTCCTTTTAACTCTTATCATAGAGATGCTAAAGTTTCTATGAATAGCTCCTGCTCAGCTGCATTCGAACAGCTACGCTTTCCTTTATGGTACCTTCTTGTTATTTATGGATGTTCTTTTCTACCCGCTCCACCTGAAGAAATCAGGTACATCTAGAATTTTAAGCGATGGACGAGAAGTCTTAATTAGACTTTCCTCGATCACACGCCCAACTACCAAGTTCTTACTGGTGCTAGGAACAAGCTCAGGTCTTTAAGCATAGATGGTTCTACGTTCTTTGTCCTCCCGGCTTTGCAGGGCGATGGTTGGAAGGACATAAATGTTGACCTCACTTTATTTTTAAATTCTTAAGCCAAGTCGTATCCTAAACTAACAAATACCTTGAAAATTTATAGGTTTCCATCCATGACCTGAAGGAGATAATTATTCAAGGGAAGTTTCTGTAATTCATGCTATACCAATCAAAGACATTAGATCTCTCGTAACTAATGGATGGTTATCTCTTTCCGGAGGGTCGCAACATTGTATTTCCAGAAAGCGGTGCACCATGAAGGAATGTTGAGAATAATAAGGCAGCACAGATAGCACTATTGTGCCTCCAGTTGAGGAGGCTCAAGATAATGTCGAAGAAGGCAAAATTAGAGGTGGTGACGCCAATGATCCTGGCAATGATGATGTAGGTTCGGGAAACGCGCCTGTGGTCGAATCATCACAAGGCATGCAATCTCAGGCGTCGATAAGAAAAAGGAAAAAGCTCTCAACTAACTCTGCAGGAGAAAGACTGCTAAGAAGCCAAAGTCACCATCACATCTGTTGAAGAAGAATCATCCTCTCAGTCTTTAGAAAGTTCGATGGAAGGATTCTCTTGTTTATCGATTCCAGACAATATCGAGACTTTTGACTTTCCCAACATTAGCGTCGAGGTGCTTAATTCACCTTCCAGGACTGGTGATGACATTCCTCCCACTAGCAAAGAGGAAATCACTTCTATGAGCAAGGCTACGGTAATCGGTCCGTTAGGGGGACATTAGGACACTCACAATCACGTGTAGTTTACTGCATGATTTTTGCCTATTTTTATTTGATTGTTATGTATGCGCTTTTGTTTTGTCTGCCGATTTTATGTCTCAACTCTTGCCTTTTATCACTTAAGGGGCTCCTCAACACATTATGGATCCAGTCCTGGTTCAGACTCGGGTAGGTATCGAGAAAGAGTGGTAGCGGAAAAAGAAGCCATCGCCAAGAAGGTCAACCCAATCATCCAATATATAGTGGCTATCAGACCTCTTCTCATGTTCTCCAACTGCTATGCCACTCGAGTATCATTCGGTTTCATCTGGGTCTCGACAACCTCATGATTGCTAGTTAAACGAACGTCTCATCGTTACTTCTAATCCAGGTTTATTTATTATAGCTCATGTGGCCTCTACAGTTGAACGATTGGCCGAACTTAAGGTTAAATTTCCAAAAATTTGCTTTGATGGATTAAATTTTCTTCTTCTATCCACACAATTCCAAGAAACATTAAAGCAAGTTGGCTTGTGCGCGTCAACGATGTTTTTATGTAGCATGAAACATTCTAGCACTTTGCTGAGAAATCTCTGAGGTGTCTACTGAAAGGCAACATGAAATCTATCGCCTTAAGCTAGAGGCAATCCATGATAAAGGCATAAACAAACTCTAAGATGATGGGATCATGGAGTTGACCATGATGTTAGCCGTGGTAGAGAAGAGTGCTAAAAAACATCCAAAGTGGTTAGCCATCTGGAAATGGCTCACCAGAAGGAGCTGGACGCTACCCATAGCCGCAGAAGTGTGCTTGCTCTAGAGAATGACACACTACAAAAGGGGATAGATACTCTAACCTACCGCATTGAGGAACTCTAAGAGCTTCTTAAGAAAGAGAAGGAAGAAAAACTTAAGGCTCAAGAGGAGTATCAAAAGTATGGTGAAGAGGCCATCGAGGTCGAGAGCTGAAAATTAAACATAAAGGGCAGCTCACTCATATCAAAGTCCTCAAGGAAGAGGCAAGGGAAGCTGGCTGCAATGAAGTTAGGGGGAAAATTGAGGCCCGGTTAGAGGATGCTAAAGAGGCTGGCTAGAATGAGATTAAGGACATGTTTGATCCTTTGTTTGTTGAATACAATGCTAAGGTCTTTATCCACCATTACTTAAGCTTTCTGGGAGAGGGTTATCTCCAATTGCTTGGTGAGGCTTGGGACTATATCATCGATATGAAGAAGAAGAAGACTTTAGATGAAGCCGATTTTGGCGAGGAGAAATTGTTGTGAGAAATGGTACATGGTTTCGAACCTTCAGATCACGTCGTTACAAGGCTAAGATACATTGATATGTTGACACCTTCTGGCAAAGGAAAAAGCATCGCTGAAGCTCTAGGGCCTAATCCCAAAGATTCCTCTTTACTTCAACCAACTGGTGCATCGGTTTCTCTTGGCTCGGGACAAGACCAAGCTATGATCCAGATAGACCCGTTATAAATCAAAGGCATTGACTCCTATTCGAAATGGGAGCACTCTAAGAACAACTGAAAGTCAACCAAGTGCAGGTGTCCCACTTTATTTTCCATTACTCGAGAGATTTCATTCTTCATGCCCAATAGCTTTGGCTTATTCGCTTGTCCCCTGAATCCGTAGATCTTTCGTCTTCTAGTCAAACTGCAGGAACTGGTGCCACTGTGGAGCAATAACTGACACTTACTACCGTTCCAGGGCTCGATGGTCAAATTATTGGAGCTCTTGCTGATGAAAGGGTCGATGATTAGCCGTTACATGATGAATCTGATGATATTATGATCTCGGGTACTTCTGAACACAACGATGAGCTCAACTTGAAGGAGCACGTCGAGAGGGAGGATTGTTGAATAAGAAAGCTAAAACCGATCTTGTTAATGTGGATGTTGATGATCTAAATTTCATCCTACTACAAGTTATTCCACTCGACGGGTTGGTTCCCGAAGAAATCCATCCAACATCTGAAAGTTCTCCTATCACAAGTGGTAAAGGTAGCGATCAGGTATCAAAGTGACCAACAGGTGGAGGCTAGAGTGGGTCTACACCAAAGAAACTTAAAAGGGAGAAGAAGCAAAAGAAGTTGCCGTCATGTCGGCTTAGTTTGTATATAGCTTATGTAGCTATTTTTCTTTTTGTTGCATTTGTTCGTGTGGGTAAGGCCTCCGTTTTTGGATAAACTTGTACTAGACTTCCAAGTTGAATATGTAAATAAAAGCTCTTTGTTTTATGTTAATCTCTTATGTGAATTTTGTTTGAGTAATTGAGCTATTACTTTCCCATTCGATGTACTTGTAATTCGTTGCTCGTTGATTTTGGATAATATTCCTTTAATTTTAATCAAGGCCTTCATATGGTCGTGGCCACAAGTTGTACCAAACATTGGGCTTGAGCCCTAGTGCCACGCTGTCGAATTTTGCGACTTAAGTGATTATACTCTTACCCCAGTCCTAGGTTAGAGGAGTCAGATAGTGAATGGCCAAATTCCATCCTTATCGAATTTATACTCCTCCTATTGATTTCACGTTGGAGTTTGTGGAAAAGTGGGTGGTCAAACTGCACTCATCATTTGTTTATACTCATATCCGCACTCTGGGGAAAAGATTTTGTTGGTAGGTGGTTGAATCATACCCTATTTATGTTTATAGTCCAGTCCACACTCTAGGGACATAGAGTTATTTTGAAAACTAGTCGAACCGTACTTTCCTTAATTGATTGATTTACCTCCAAACTTAGGGTGTAACTTGGAGAGTGTAGGATCTAGATTAACCCTAGAGGGGGGGGGGGGTGAATAGGGTTATAGCAAATTTTCTCGATTTAAACACAGAAATAAACTGCAGAAATAAATATGCTGAATAAATCACACACAAAATTTACCCAGCTTCGGCAACCCCTGCCTACTGCTGCATTCACAGATTTCTATTAGAATTAAACAGTATCACGCTTACAAACAATCTACTAGACTCGCAGACATTTGCTCCCGCTCACAAACACTCTACTAGACTCGCACACCCTGCTCGCAAACATTTGCTCCCGCTCACAAACACTCTACTAGACTCGCACACCCTGCTCCCGCCTATAGAGTTTCGTTTACTCGCAAACTTTGCCTCCCGCCTATAGAGCTTCGTTTACTCGCAAACTCTGCTCCCGCCTACAATAGAACTATGCAAACTCGCACACCCTGCTCACTGAATTAATTCTAACTAGACAATCTGACACGATCTAAACCCTAGGTGGTGATTTACCAGTTTTCGATTTGAAAAAAGTTAAAAACAACAATTAAAAAATAGTACTTAAACAACCCTGAACCAAAATTAAAAACCCTTAAATAAAGAAAGCCCTTTTATAAACAAGGCCGGTCCACTTTTTCTTTAGCCCGTTTGACTTTGCTCCGTTCCTTTTTGCTGTTGCTTGTGAAAATATGGCCGATCCTCTTTCGTTCCTTTTTGCGAATTAGGGTTTCTGCAAATTGCTTTTACTCCTTGCGATTCAAACTAGGGTTGTGCAAAAATTAAAGGCGCCGACTTCGTTGATCGTTCAGATGGTTGTTGTCGTGATTGCTTTGTCGATCCTTTCTTTCTTCGATTTGCTTACGGCTCTTCAATTTTGGATCGAGTTCGTTCTGCTTTTTCGGTATGTATTTTTCTCCTTTTGCTTTGCTGGTTGATGCTTGAACTCGATGAAATAAATGCCGATGATGATTAGGGTTTTTATAGGATTTGATTTTCTATTTTTGCGTTCGACTGATTGCTTCAAAAATTATTGCTTTGCCGTTCGATTACACTTTGATGCTGAGGATTGATCTGACTTTGTCAATTTCGTATTTCTAGTAGCTTGATTCACACGGCTTTGAATTGCCTTGCTTATCACGGTTTTGATTTTGACTGGTTCACAATTGGCTTCGGCCTTTGAATTTGTTTACCATGTGCTTTGAGATGATTTACTTGCTTTGAAAATTCTCTATTCTGTTGATTTCGTGATGAATTTCTCGGCTATGTTCTTGACTTTTGGTAGCACTGGTTTTTGACTTCACTGAGAACTATAGTCTCTGGCCATCTTCTGATTGGTTTAACATGAACTGACTGCACTTGCACTTGATATTGTAGTGTACATTGTTGCATGCATTTTGATGTTGTAGTCTCTGACTTTGCTGTATCCATGCTTTTATGCTTGTGATATTCCTCTGCCTTGTTGAGTTCCTGTGTTTGGTCACTGATGCATTCATGTACACTGCATTCATGTTCAAAGACTGCTACTTGTTTTTGTACCCTTTGTTGTTCATCTGCATTGTTGCCTTGTTGACTGTGTTGTTGCATTGTATTCTGGTCATTTGCACTTGCAGTTGGTTCATTTGCTCTTAGTATACTTCACATGCACAGTTTTTAACTTAAGTTGCATCTGTGCATATATATTGATGCTGCAGTCTTCAATGTACTTGTGACATGTGCATTGCTTCATGTTGCCTTCAGTTAGCTTCACTGTTGCATTTGTATCACTGTTTCATGCATGCTCGACATTGTGACTTGAGCTTTGTATATGAACTGTGTTGTTCTTTGTGCTTCGACTCTGCCACTCTTTTTATGTTCACTGGCCTGTACATTTGCCTTGTATATATTCTTGAATTTGGATTAGAACTGCTTCATTGTTGTTGCTTCACCACTGAACATTTGTCACTTCACTGTTGCACTTTTGTGCTTTGAGTCAGTTTCATTGTTGCTGTACTGATCCTATGTTCATGTTCTTGCAGTCTTCATGACTGTACTGTTGCAGTCGAGTTGTATTCATGTACACTTGTGGCTTGAACTTGATTCACTTCATGTTGTTGTTTGGACTTTTGCATTTGTACACTCCATACTTGGTCGTGCTGGAGTCTTCAAGCATGTTGCTGTTGCATTTGTTAGTGGCTTTAGTCTTGGACTGTTTGTAGTCAATTGCTTTGTCTATTTGCCTTGAGTTGAACCTATCTTGGGTTTGACCTTGTTTTTGATTTCTGTGCTTTTTTTTGATTTTTTGCACACGAGTTGGCGAGGCAGTGCACACGTATACGAATGTACACGTGTGTACTGCAGCCACTTATAGTTACCTGTCCCTGATAAAAATACCGATATGCATAGATATTGCACGGTCAAAAATGATGACGAACAACCCAAATAACTGAGGCAAACAATGTTTTCAAAATCATCGTTTCTTTCAAATTTCAAAAATATTTCTCTTTCAATTTTACTGCGTTTGAAAATATTTTTGCAGATTACTCAGATGCTGGATTCAAACCGGAATACAGTTGAAGACAAAATACGAGTGTGAGTGATATGTAGTGAGGTTAACTGTAATTGTGAAATGTGATGTGATTGTAATCAAAAATGTATATGTATAGTGAGAGCATGAAATTGTACTATTTAAAATTGTAATAAATATTAGTTTGAATAAAATATTCGTTTGAATTCAAAATCTGTGTAACTTGTTCTGTTTGAATTCAAATTCAAATTCTGTGTAATTTATTTTATTCAACAAATATTTATTTATTCAACAAATATTTATTTAATCTATGAAAAACAAAATAGTACATTACCAAATACATTTAAATGAATATATATGTTTATTATCATCAAACAAAAACATATAAGCGCATATTCAACAATCTCCCCCTTTTGATGATAACAAACATATATTTAAGATTTTGACCGTGTTAAATGTATTTGACCAATTATATACTCTAATTGCTCCCCCTATTTAAAAGCATCCTCTCTACATGATGCTCCCCCTACATATATGCATACAAATGTAAATGAGCCTATATGCAAATTGAAAATTATTTAACCTTTGTTTGATTCTATTCGACAAAATCTTAACTTTTCTCTCCTCCTTTTGTTATCAGCAAAAAGAATAACAGTGTTATAAAAATAGGGATGAAGTGATAGACATGAATCAAACATTTAACTCAATTAAATATAAATATTAAATTTCAATAAAACTCAAACAAAAATCATAATTACCCTTGTCAAGCGCATATTCCACTTTCAGAAATGATGGAGATAAAATCATCAAAAAATTCATATAGATATGTCTATTTGTGGTATATTTATTTCTGGAAATTTGAATATCTACTAACCATGCATAACCGTTAGGACTTTTAAATGAGATTAGTAGTATGCCAATTTAATTTAAAAAAATGAAATCAAGTATCTTCTAACCACGCATGACCGTGAGGACTTTTAAATGGGATTAGAATCAACTTGTCTATTAAATCAATTAAATTTGATATGCGTTCCATACATGCATAACCGTGAGGACTTTTAAATGAGCATGGAAGCACATAATCAAAAATCCAAGTAATTCACCCATGCATAACCGTGAGGACTTTTAAATGAGAGTGAATACTTTGGATATTTATTTTTATTGCTAAATATAATAAGTTGAAGCACAAATAATTTCCTTCACAGATTTAAAGATATTGAAGAACAAATGATTTCCTTTGTAAACTACCACAAATTTACATACTAAATATGATCTTGATGAGTGATGGTCGATAGAAAGATGATAGAAATAGAAATGGTCATGGAATTTTTACCCAACAAAAAGTTTTTATAACTCTTGTTATGAAATTCTAAAGAAATTTTCTAATTATACTTTCTCGAGTTATAATATATGATAAATATCAACACTCATCTCTTTTTCAATCACTATTTATCTTTTCGATAATCAAAGGGAGTCAGATTAGTCAAATTTGTCATTTAAAATCAAATTAAAAATTATAAAATCAATTTTTCAAAAATGATTAAGCTGTAAATATGGTCAAACATGATTTTCTCGAGGGGGGTTTATAAGAAAATTTTCTGCTATTTGAAAATTATTTCAAGTGAAAAATATGCAGATATTTTCTTTTAAAAAAAACGATGCAGCAAATTAATCACGTTACACTTAGTAATTTTTCTATCAACCATATTACCAGTGTAATCTGCATCTGAATTTAAATTTCACTCAATATTCACTCGTTGAATTTGATTGACCAAAAACATGAAGTGTGCACCAAGAATTTCAAACTTAACATCAATTCTTTTGAATTTGAATTTAAGCCGTGTAACACTCAAACACATATCATGATGTTAATTTCAGAAACCATAAGATAAACAATTATATTCATGAGTAATCAACAGTCAATCAACATATAATTATTTCAAAAACAATTTCTTGAAGTCCTTTTTCACATGAATTTGAAATCGTGCAAATTTACAAGCAGTGACCAAAATGTCAGAACCAATATATCTACGTGTAGCATGAGTAACCATCATTTGACCGAACAAATTTATAAATTAGTTCAAAATTGAAAATCTGATTGGTCATCATTTAAGCACAAATCAATGTCATAAATAAGAACAAGTCAAAAAATCATATCAATTAAGTTTGAATCAGTCAACCATCATAATTACTCCAAGTAATTCTATTTAAAGATGGTTGGTCAATATTTTGAAAAAAAATCATAGCATCAAAATCATCATCTTTTGTTTATCTCAATATTGGCTGATTTTAATTTAGAGTATGGTGCAGATAATCACATTTAAAAAGCAGTTACCTGTTTTACCTTTACGATAATTTTTCGTGATTACCCATTGTGATTCTGTCACCTTTATACTAGGCTAAGGAACTTTGCTTTGTCGCCCGTTGTGTTTCTGGAACAGCCAAAATCCTGAGAACACTGTTGTTGTTCCTTAGCCTGCCACCACACCTACACGATAAAAGATTTATGTGACCTATTTGTTTTTATAGGTCCATTGTTGTTAGTGGCAGAATATGAAAAATATGTTTTTGGAGACTCAGAACCATTTATATATGTTCCTTTTGGCACCCAAATTTGTTTGACTTTCAAAGATTTTATATTTGTGCCTCTTGGAACCCAAATTGGTATAGTTTTCACGTGTTTGGGTCTATACCAACAATTATTTCGATTATGTCCAAATTCTCTACAAAACGAGCTCATTAAATTGACTTGATTAAATTTTGTGTTCCTATGACTATGATTTTCAACATGATTTCCAATTATTTCAGATTGAGCAAAAACACTTTTACTTTTTGCATTATCATCATTTTGTGATTTCCCAAAGCCTAGTCCTTTTCTATTGTTAGCAAAAATTTGATTTCCCAATAGCATGTTGAAAGACTTTTCGCCTCTTGAAAAGTTATTCAAAGATTTCTCAAGATTTTGGACTTTGGTTTTTAATGTTGAGTTTTCAGTGACAAGTGAGGTGCATCGATTAATAAAATCCTTTCTCCTAGTGTCGATGGTTTCCTTAAGATTCAAGTTTTCATTTTCAAGACTTTCAAAGTTATTCCTCAGTTTTGATAATTCTGAATCTAAAATCTTACATTTTTTACATTTTAGGTTTTGAATATTTTCAAGTTCAGTTTTTAACCTAAAATTTTCACGAGCACATTCTCTCCTATCAGATTTCAGTTTTTCAATTTTAGATTCAAGAGCATCAACTACTTTAGTAAGATCAGAACACATAAAAACAAGTTCTTTATAAGAAAACTCACCTGCCTCACTAGATTCGTCGGAGGTTGCTTCTGATTCTGATTTTGCCATGCAACACAAGTTAGCCTCCTCTGAGCTGCTATCCGAAGCTTCCTCTCCTTCTTCATCATCCCAAGTCGCTGCAAATACCTTCTTCGCCTTTTTCTTTTCTTTGTTGTTTTTGAGAAGTGGGCATTTTGTTTTGATGTGGCCAGGCTTGTTGCAGTTATAACACGTCAGTTCATTATCGGAATTTTCGGAATCTTTTGACCTATTGCCCTTTGTTTTCTTCTTGCGTGGCTTGAATCTAGACCATCTTCTAAGATTATTGACAGCCATTGCAAGCTCTTCAATTGCATCTTCTTCATCGCTTTCTTCTTTGCTCTTTAAGGCAATCGTCTTCTTCTTTGGTTCGGAGTTGTTGCGTTCTTCCTTTGCTTTTAACTCAAGCTCATATGTCATCAAGTTGCCAATCAACTCCTCCATGCTTAGTTTGCTCAGATCTTTCGATTCTTGGATTGCTGTGACTTTTGCCTCAAAGTTCATTGGTAAAACTCGTAGTATCTTCCGCACAAGCTCTACCTCAGTGAATACCTTCCCAAGTGCTCTAGCGTTGTACACCAAAGTTGAAAAGCGTCCAAACATGTCCTTTATGCTCTCGCCTTTTTCCATCACAAAGTTCTCGTATTCGTTGCTGAATAGGGCTAGACGAGACTCCTTGACTTGAGAAGTTCCTTCGTGTGTCACCTCCAAAGTGTGCCAAATTTCCTGTGCTGTTGTACAATGAGAAATTCTATTAAATTCATTTTTATCAAGAGCACATATCAAAGCATTCGTGGCTTTAGCATTTGTCGTTTTCAATTTCTTATCGTTAGCATCCCACATATCCTTAGGTTTAAGAATCTCAGTATCACAAACGATTATAGTGGGAGGTTTATAGCCAGTTTCAATAATATCCCAAACATCATAATCAACAGAACTAAGATAGATACCCATCCTAACTTTCCTATAAGCATAATCGTTCCCGTTAAACATGGGTGGCCTAGCAATAGATTGCCCCTCAGAAAAAGCATTATTTTGTAGACTCATGACTCTAGAGTTAAATAACAATATACCGGGCTCTGATACCACTTGTAGGATCTAGATTAACCCTAGAGGGGGGGGTGAATAGGGTTATAGCAAATTTTCTCGATTTAAACACAGAAATAAACTGCAGAAATAAATATGCTGAATAAATCACACACAAAATTTACCCAGCTTCGGCAACCCCTGCCTACTGCTGCATTCACAGATTTCTATTAGAATTAAACAGTATCACGCTTACAAACAATCTACTAGACTCGCAGACATTTGCTCCCGCTCACAAACACTCTACTAGACTCGCACACCCTGCTCGCAAACATTTGCTCCCGCTCACAAACACTCTACTAGACTCGCACACCCTGCTCCCGCCTATAGAGTTTCGTTTACTCGCAAACTTTGCCTCCCGCCTATAGAGCTTCGTTTACTCGCAAACTCTGCTCCCGTCTACAATAGAACTTTGCAAACTCGCACACCCTGCTCACTGAACTAATTCTAACTAGACAATCTGACACGACCTAAACCCTAGGTGGTGATTTACCAGTTTTCGATTTGAAAAAAGTTAAAAACAACAATTAAAAAATAGTACTTAAACAACCCTGAACCAAAATTAAAAACCCTTAAATAAAGAAAGCCCTTTTATAAACAAGGCCGGTCCACTTTTTCTTTAGCCCGTTTGACTTTGCTCCGTTCCTTTTTGCTGTTGCTTGTGAAAATATGGCCGATCCTCTTTCGTTCCTTTTTGCGAATTAGGGTTTCTGCAAATTGCTTTTACTCCTTGCGATTCAAACTAGGGTTGTGCAAAAATTAAAGGCGCCGACTTCGTTGATCGTTCAGATGGTTGTTGTCGTGATTGCTTTGTCGATCCTTTCTTTCTTCGATTTGCTTACGGCTCTTCAATTTTGGATCGAGTTCGTTCTGCTTTTTCGGTATGTATTTTTCTCCTTTTGCTTTGCTGGTTGATGCTTGAACTCGATGAAATAAATGCCGATGACGATTAGGGTTTTTATAGGATTTGATTTCCTATTTTTGCGTTCGACTGATTGCTTCAAAAATTCTTGCTTTGCCGTTCGATTACACTTTGATGCTGAGGATTGATCTGACTTTGTCAATTTCGTATTTCTAGTAGCTTGATTCACACGGCTTTGAATTGCCTTGCTTATCACGGTTTTGATTTTGACTAGTTCACAATTGGCTTCGGCCTTTGAATTTGTTTACCATGTGCTTTGAGATGATTTACTTGCTTTGAAAATTCTCTATTCTGTTGATTTCGTGATGAATTTCTCGGCTATGTTCTTGACTTTTGGTAGCACTGGTTTTTGACTTCACTGAGAACTATAGTCTCTGGCCATCTTCTGATTGGTTTAACATGAACTGACTGCACTTGCACTTGATATTGTAGTGTACATTGTTGCATGCATTTTGATGTTGTAGTCTCTGACTTTGCTGTATCCATGCTTTTATGCTTGTGATATTCCTCTGCCTTGTTGAGTTCCTGTGTTTGGTCACTGATGCATTCATGTACACTGCATTCATGTTCAAAGACTGCTACTTGTTTTTGTACCCTTTGTTGTTCATCTGCATTGTTGCCTTGTTGACTGTGTTGTTGCATTGTATTCTGGTCATTTGCACTTGCAGTTGGTTCATTTGCTCTTAGTATACTTCACATGCACAGTTTTTAACTTAGGTTGCATCTGTGCATATATATTGATGCTGCAGTCTTCAATGTACTGGTGACATGTGCATTGCTTCATGTTGCCTTCAGTTAGCTTCACTGTTGCATTTGTATCACTGTTTCGTGCATGCTCGACATTGTGACTTGAGCTTTGTATATGAACTGTGTTGTTCTTTGTGCTTCGACTCTGCCACTCTTTTTATGTTCACTGGCCTGCACATTTGCATTGTATATATTCTTGAATTTGGATTAGAACTGCTTCATTGTTGTTGCTTCACCACTGAACATTTGTCACTTCACTGTTGCACTTTTGTGCTTTGAGTCAGTTTCATTATTGCTGTACTGATCCTATGTTCATGTTCTTGCAGTCTTCATGACTGTACTGTTGCAGTCGAGTTGTATTCATGTACACTTGTGGCTTGAACTTGATTCACTTCATGTTGTTGTTTGGACTTTTGCATTTGTACACTCCATACTTGGTCGTGCTGGAGTCTTCAAGCATGTTGCTGTTGCATTTGTTAGTGGCTTTAGTCTTGAACTGTTTGTAGTCAATTGCTTTGTCTATTTGCCTTGAGTTGAACCTATCTTGGGTTTGACCTTGTTTTTGATTTCTGTGCTTTTGTTTGATTTTTTGCACACGAGTTGGCGAGGCAGTGCACACATATACGAATGTACACGTGTGTACTGCAGCCACTTATAGCTACCTGTCCCTGATAAAAATACTGATATGCACAGATATTGCACGGTCAAAAATGATGACGAACAACCCAAATAACTGAGGCAAACAATGTTTTCAAAATCATCGTTTCTTTCAAATTTCAAAAATATTTCTCTTTCAATTTTACTGCGTTTGAAATTATTTTTGCAGATTACTCAGATGCTGGATTCAAACCGGAATACAGTTGAAGACAAAATACGAGTGTGAGTGATATGTAGTGAGGTTAACTGTAAATGTGAAATGTGATGTGATTGTAATCAAAAATGTATATGTATAGTGAGAGCATGAAATTGTACTATTTAAAATTGTAATAAATATTAGTTTGAATAAAATATTCGTTTGAATTCAAAATCTGTGTAACTTGTTCTGTTTGAATTCAAATTCAAATTCTGTGTAATTTATTTTATTCAACAAATATTTATTTATTCATCAAATATTTATTTAATCTATGAAAAACAAAATAGTACATTACCAAATACATTTAAATGAATATATATGTTTATTATCATCAAACAAAAACATATAAGCGCATATTCAACAGAGAGCGATCGATCGTATTACGATCGCTTTTTGATTCTTATCTATCCCATCGCTTGGTGGGATTAATTTGATTATCGGCTGGTTAAGTCGTATCCATTTCTCGTTAGGTACTCCGCCAATCGGGTTGTGAGCAAGAATCGTCGAATGAATGCTCAAACCACGTTCATTTTGTTTAGTCCAATCGTGAACTTGTGTAATCGGCTTGCTCCAAACTCTGGGAACCTTATTGGACATGTCAATATTAGTTATTCAGGTATCATAACTAATATGCAATGCTATAGCAATCACAGGTATGAAGGAAATTTCAAACTTCATTTTCCAAATGGAAAGAAAGACATAATTTATCTTATTACATATATAGAATATCAAATGCTAAAGCGAATTCGAATATTAAATACAACCGAATGAAAAGGACAAATTAAGTGAAATGGTGTTGTAAATGCTCGCTATTCCATGCCCTTGGGAGTATGACACCATCAACCGTCGCTAACTTGAAAATTCCTTCTCCAAACTTTTGTTCAATGACCGTCGATCCCTCCCTAGTAGGATTCAAGTGTGATGGGACAAGGAAACCCGTTTCAAGGAGAGTTCTCCAATTTCAAAGGTCATAAGTCGGACTTTAGTGTTGTAGTATCGGACGACTCGATGTCAATGTGCAACTGCCCACAAATCAGCTTCTCTACGCTTCTCTTCTACCAAGACTAAAGTAACTAAGAGGAGATCTCCATTCATTCTGGGGTCATAGTAGGTCACTCGATGAGAAGGGAGTTTTAGTTCAACAGGAATGACAGCTTCGAAGCCATAAGCAAGGATGAATGAAGTATGATCAATCGTGGACTTATGGGTGGTTCTGTAAGCCCATGATGTTGTGGGAGTTCATCCACCCACTTGCCACTGGCCTTTTCTAAAACACACCTAATTTTAAATAACATTATTCAGGATATTTAATTAGATAAATTAAATAAAATAATAAAAATGTCAAGTGATAAGAGGATTGAGATTTGAATAAATTTGAGTGGTCGTGCTTAAGAAATAAATTAAATGGGAAAAAGAATGGATTATAAGTAAATTAATCCACATAATGGTATAATGGTAATAAGCTTTACCTAATCCTTTACCCTTATATATATATGCTCTTTTTACCGTTTCATTTCATGTTGGCTTCATTTTAAAAGGAAAAATAAAAATGTAAGGAAAGAAGAATAGAGCCGGCTATTAAAAAAGAAAAGAAGAAGAGGAAATTCAAAGAAAAAGAAGAAAAAAATAATAAAAGGAATCAAATTCACCTCAATCCATTTCCTTATCAAAGATTAAGGTGATGATTTCCATCTCTATTTGTTAAGTATATAGTTCAGATTTAAGCTTAAATTCGTATATATGCTGTTTGATGATGATATGCTTGAATTATGGTCTATTTAAAATTAATTTCATACGGTTCTAGATCAAAACCATGTGATACTGATGTTTAAATGCCATTGAAAAATTATATGTTATGAAAAACAAGATTTTAGAGTGGGGCTTTAAGTTTGAAAATTTTCCAAGCTTGGGAAAGGTTATTATGAATTTTTAAATGAAAATATATCATGTTGGATTTAATAATTCATTACAGAAAATATATTGAGAATTTAAATTTGAAATTTTGATATGCTAGATAACATGATGAGAATAAATTTCTATGAATTTTGGAGATTTTTTATAAGTGATTTGGTATACAAAATAAATTATTTTGAGATGAGGATCAAAATGATTTACATATAAATAAAGAGGAAGGTTTTACTTCAAAAGTTTAAGTTTGACACCTATCCAAATACTAAAGAGGCAGTTAGTTTTGAAAAGCATGGGAAAAGTTAAGGAAACTAATAAGTGATGAACACGTACGTAGCCTATAAAAAGAGGTTTCGCCTCTAATTAGAGTACCTTTCGCTCCTTTCTTTTTGCCTTCGACCATGTCAAAACCCTGTTAAATTAAATTCAATACACATGGTATAATCTAGATGATAGGTTGTGGATTGAAGAACGGCGAAAAGCATAGTTTCGAAATCAGAGCTTTCGATGGGGGTAGTTACCTTAATTTGTTTTGAAAAGATAAGCACCTGCCTTTATTTTACCCAGCTTTCGACTTAGTCGAAACGTATGTTTTCAAAAGAAGTTTATAATGGCTTTCGAAAGGGTTGCCATGTTTTTTTTTTAAATAAAAAGGATTTCGAAGGTATTCCTTTAATTATAAAACAATGTTTTTAAAAGAAGGGGTTCCGACCTAGTTGAAGCCCTACCGCCGATTCTTTTACCTTTCTAGTGTATTGAAGTCATCAATGTTGTTGAAAGGTGTTGTTAGTTTTAAAGCTATATTCTGCCACTTCCTAAAATCTTTCGAAAAGGTAATGGGTTTCGAAGGCAATGGCTTCGGAAGGAGTTTCAAAGATATCCTTTAGTATTTTTAATATATGTTTTCGACTCTGTCGAAAGTGATGGTTTCGAGACCATCAAAAATTCCCTAATATTTTTATATTGTAAAGAATGGTTTCGAAAGAGATACTTTCATTTATATTTACTCTGATCCAAATGTTATTTCAAGAAGAAAAACAAAATGATGTCGAAATGGGGACTTTCAATGCTTTAGGAAGAGATACTTCCAATGGTTTCAAAGCTATGCTTCAAATAATTAGTAACTAACACTTTATTAGAGTCGAAAGGTTTCGAAAGAAGGATTTTAAAGTGTTTTAAAGGCAGAAGCCTAATGTTTTGAAAAGAGATATATGCATTCGAAGGAGGCTATATAGTGAGGTCAAAAACAAGGTTTTGAAGGTTTTGAAAGTATAGTTTTCAAAATAATTAACCCAATCTATTTTAACAGCAAAACCATGGCATATTAATAAACAAAGTATTTGAAATAGAACTTATGATGAAGTCTAAATAGGTTAAAGAAATTAACTAGGTTATATTGTTTGCTTCTTCATATATGTATATATTCATATTGCAATGAACCAAAAATGGTGTTGTAGGGAAGGGCCGAATAACTAGTTAGGTTGACCCAGTTGTGAACAAACGTTAAAGATATTGGCAGGGATCAATAGGTTCACAGTAAGCTAGGGAAAAGATATTGGCAGGGACCAATAGGTTCATAGTAAGCCCACGAAAATTATGTACAATTAAAGTTGTTAGTTAGACTGGTTTATAGTCAGCCCATGAAAACTATATCTGGATATGAAAATGAGATATTGACAGATAGTCAATAGGTTCCTAGTCAGTTCATGAAAACTAGGATAAAAGAAAGATATTGACAGTAAGTCAATAGGTTCCTAGCTAGCCATCAAAACTAGGATAAAAAGAAAAGATATTGATATTGACAGTTAGTCAATAAGTTCCTAGTCAGTCCATGAAAACTAGGATAAAAAATGATGTTGGAGTTACCAATGGGTTTATAGTAATCCCATGAAAACAATAACTATGACAAATAGTCAAAATAAATTGGGGATGGGTAATCCATAATTGATTTAATTGTTTTGCACATCATCACATAATAATGTTTTGAACTGAATTAACCATTGTGGATGCAGGAGCACAAAATATGGTTTATAAAATTTTGAAGATGCTAGTGAGGGGAAACCCGTTCCGCTAAGCGGCATGGTCTCACCAGATATCTAAATTGATTTGAGATGGTATATTATTATTCACACCAGACTTTATGTCTGACTCGTAGTTTATGTTTTCGTCTTAAACTCTCGGGTACTCAATTAATTTTGAGTAATTTGAGATTTGAGGCTTTCAAGTACTTCTTAAGACGAAAAAGCCTTCGGAGTCATGTAGAAGGCATGTAGTTATTGAAGTTGATTCTCATGTGATTCCGCTGTGCTATTTTTTTATGGCAAAGAGATTTATTTCCCATTATATACTCTGATCATCAATGGGGCATCTTCATATGTCGCTCTTGGAGTATATTGTAATAATTATCTTTTTCTGAACATAGTTAACGTTATGGGATTATGTAATGAATATTGTAATGAGTTTGGAATGGAATGTGAAAGTTGTTTGAAATTTTAAATTTTTTTCCATATCCATGCATTTCTGGTATATAAATTTATTTAACATTACCATATTCGGTCATCGAATTAACAACAATGGATGACTGCTGCATTCGTAGCCATTAATTTTTGGCCTCCAAGTGGAGGATGTTACAAGTTGGCATGAGAGCATAGGTTTATGAAAACTTAAGCAATTTAAACCTCAAAAGATTTCCAAAACATAATCCAATGTATCCGAAATATGATCGGGGTTCGGGTTTAAAGCGATTATAACGTACTTGTAATTGACTTATGTATATATATATATAAGTACATAACTCCCCTTTCTTTTAGACCGTTTATGTATTTTACTAAGGCTCATATAAAGATTTACGAGAAAGAAGATATGGAAGCAGGAAATGGAAGAGGAAATCTAGGCGGAGGAAGCATCACAAGTAATGAAAATGTTCGATCTAACACCTGGAGGAATCAAGATCGACAGGCTAACACAATTCAAAATGCCGAAGAGAATGTGAGTGCTATGAATTTGCCAGTAGATGCGAGGATGATGTATCGATTCCTTTCTAATTTGATGCAAGTAGGAACTGCTGGAGTGACTGGAAATATTGGAGGAGCAAATTCTGTGGTTCTCGCAGGGAATAATTATGCCAAGCTAAACCGAGATACACCAGTTTGGATGGAAAGCCATTTATGGGAACAAATGATGCTATAGAAGTGGGGAATTGACTATTACACCGTGAAAGGATTTTCTCTGATTTGAGTTTGGAAGATGCGCAAAAGAGAAGATTGGCCTCAAGATAGTTGCAAGGGTTAGCACTTCACTAGTGGAATGGTGTGACTGTCGGTGTTCAGAAGGAAGAGTTGACTTGGGCTGATTTTCAAAGGAGAATCGAACAGAGGTTTATTTCTGAAATTTCCAAGTTAGTATTGATGAGAAGATATATGGATTTTGTTCAGTGAGCCATGTCAGTTATCGGGTATGCAAAAAGATTTGATGAGCTATCTCGACATGGATATGCTACTGTAGATACAAACATTATAAGGAATGAAAGGTTCATTCGAGGACTAAGGCCCGAGCTTGCTATAACGACCTTATATAATATTCATGATCCCTATAATGTGGTGGTGGAGATGGCCATTCGCCATGAGGAGTTGCTTGTTATTTGTTATAGAGAGAAACATATTGAATCCCAGAGTTCTCAGGGAAAGAAGAGAAAGTTCTTCAAAAAGAAAGGGACCCAGAAGTGATATTCAACCAAGATGTCAAAAACTAATATAGTCTGCTACAAATGTGATAAGAAGGGTCATTTTGCAAATAGTGCCGGTCAGGCAAGGGGCATAAAAAGTCTGCGGATAAGAAGCATGTTAAGTGCTATAACTGTAATCAATTTGGGCATTACAAGAACCAGTGTCCACAGCCAGTTAATGCAGAAAAAGGAAAGGTTTTTGCTACTAGACAACCGTCTTCTTCAAGACCGGGAAAGACTGTGATAGAAGGTACATTTTGGATTCAATGTATTCTAGTCTGGATACTATTTTATACTGGTGCATCACATTCATTTATATCCTAAAATTTGGTTAGTAGGTTATGCATAACCCACTTACCTTGTTTCTTCCTTAAGGGTTGCGAATCCAGTAGGAGGGAATGTAACTCTAGGGATGAGATGTGACCAGTTAGAACTTGATTTGTTAGGTCATATGTTTACAAGAAGTTTGTAGATTTTGAGATCATTTGGGTATGGATTAGATGGGTAGATATAAGGCTAGGATATTTTCCTAGATAAGGAAATATCAGTAAGGCTCCCAGATAGTCATAATCAGATCGTTTTCTCGGTAGAGAATTCCGAACGAAGTGTGTTCTGTGTTATGTACCTTGGAAGCAGTGGATGAGCTAAGTCAGATTCAAGTTGCAAAAGAGTTTGTAGATACATTAGAGCCGATTATAGGACCACCACCGAAACGATATGTTGAGTTTCGGATAGATCTTATACCAGGAGCTGAACTTGTCAGTAGATTACCTAGTAGAATGGCACCGACTGAGATGAAAGAATTAAAGATGTAGCTAGTGGATCTAGAAGGAAGAAATTTTATTAAAGTAAGCACTTCTCCTTGGGGAGCTGCCATGATTTTCATGAAGAAGTTAGATGGGTCATTGAGCATGTGCATCGACTACCGAAAGTGGAATGAAAGAACGATCAAGAATAGATATCTTTGCCGTGAATTGATTATTTATTCGATCAGTTAAGTGGAGCCAGAGTGTTTTCCTAATTATATTTAGCCACCCGTTTCCATTAGTTGAGAGTGGCAGAGTACATTATTCCTTTAACAGCATTTCAAACTTGATATGGCTTGTATGAATGATTAGTGATGCCATTCGGGTTGACGAATGCACCTGCTTTATTTGTGGACTTGATGAACTTAGTTTTCGAGAACACTTGGATTGATTCGTATTAGTATTCATAAATGAAATTTTGGTGTACTCGAAAGATGAGAGAGAGCATGACAATCATCTAAGAGTAGTGCTAGAGGCGCTGAGGCAGCTCAACTAAAGGCAAAGTTTTCTAAATGTCATTTTTGGAAGAAAGAAGTCAAGTTTCATGGTTATGTAGTTTCGAAGGAAGGTTTTGCAGTAGATCCAGTTAAGCTCGAAGCAGTCAATAATTGGAAGAGACCAGAGACGGTAACCGAGGTTAGAAGTTTTCTCGCACTTGCTAGCTATTATCGGAGGTTTATCAAAGGTTTTCGGTGGATAGCAGCACCTTTGACTAGGTTGAACAGGAAGGATGAGGGTTTAAGTTAAGATATATGTTGACCAATGCACCAGTGTTACTTGTTCCAGATGGAGACCAAGGGTTGGTGGTATACACAGAAGCATGTGGAATAGGATTGGAAGCTGTGTTGATGCAGAATGGTAAAGTTATTTCCTATGCTTCTCGATAGCTTAGATCGCACGAGGTAAGATATCCTATTTAGGATTTGGAGTTGGCTGCGGTGATCTTTGCATTGAATATTTAAAGACATTATCTCTTAGGAGAGTGGTTTGAGCTATACACTGATCATAAATCCTTAAGATATTTATTCTCTTAGAAAGAGTTAAATATGCAACGGTTGAGGTGGTTTGAGTTTTTGGCTGCTTATGATTTTGGAATAGAATATACTCCCAAGAAAGGAAATAAGGTAGTGGATCCTCTTAGTAAGAAACATCAGAATTTGTTGTTAGCTATGTTAGCAGAATGGAAAGATTTTGAAACTTTGACTATGTGCACTATAAGGTAGAGATCGACTCTTGGTTCTAGTTAGAGTACCGCTATGTTGGCCTATTTAGAGATTCGGCCGGTGTTGATCGAGAGGATAGCTTCTAAACAGAAAGAGGATCCAAAATTAGCCGAGAAGATTAGAAGACTGGAGGTGGGACCCGAGATCAATGATCTTAAATATTTTGGCATCGACCAGAAAGGATGGTTGAAAAAGAAGGGATGCTTATGTTTTTCGAATGTACAGAACTTGAGAAAAGGAGTTCTTGAAGAATATCATCGATCCAAGTTTACAATTCATCCTGGGGAACCAAGATGTATCAAGATATGAAGAGCAGCTTCTATTGGGAAGGCTTGAAAAGAGATGTTGGTTGGTGCCTAGGCAGTATGCCAACTGTCAACAAGTGAAAGCCGAATACCAAAAACTGAGTGGGTTGCATCAGCCTTTAGAGACTCCAATTTGGAAGTGGGCTTCTATATCCATGGATTTTATAGACGGGTTGCCAAAATTGAATAGAGGGAATAAAAGTATATAGTTTACAGTGGACAGATTGATCAAGAGCGCCCACTTCATTCTAGTCAAGTCAACCACAACGACATCTGTTTTGGCGAAATTTCTTGTGAAGAACATAGTTAGACTTCATGGAATTTTAGTATCATAATTAATGATAGAGATGCATTATTCACTAGCGAATTTTGGATAAGTCTACATAGAGTATTTGGTACCAAGCTTAACATGAGTATGGAATATCACCCACGGAAAGATGAGCAGACTCAGAGAGTCAATAAGGCACTCAAAGATTTTTTAAGAGCTTGTGTACTAGACTTTGGTGGATCTTGGGAAGATCGTCTCCATTTTATTGAGTTTTCCTATAATAATGGTTATCAGACTAGTATAGGAATGACGCCTTTTAAAGCTTTGTATGGAAGGCCATGCAAATCGCCAGCATATTGGTTAGAGTATGGAGATAGGCTAGTCTTAGGTCCAAATATGGTTAGAGAAGTGTCAAAGAAGATTGATTTGATCCAAGATCGGATGAAGAAAGCTCAGTCCAGACAGAAAAGTTATGCAGATAAAAGGCATAAAGACCTAAAGTTCTCAGTTGGAGACAAGGTTTTTATTATGGTATCACTAATGAAGGGAGTGATACAATTTGGAAACTCAAGGAAGCTGGCACCAAAATATGTTGCTCCATTCCAGATTATAGAAAGAATATGAAAGCTCGCATACACAGTAGAATTGCCGAGCAATATGGCAGGTGTCCATAATGTATTTCATGTGTCTCATCTTCGTAATTGCATGATCCAGAGACTACTATTACTCTATCAGGATTAGATGTGTTGGTAGTAGAGCTTAATTTGACAGTTGTTAGACAAACAGTTCGGGTTGTGGCAAGAGATGAGAAAAGATTGACGTCGAAGACAGTCAAGCTAGTGAAAGTTTAATGGAGCGACAAAGAGAAGGACTGTACTTGGAAGACAGAAGACATGATTCGAGTTACCTATCCTAATCTGTTTTTAAATGATATTTCTATATTAGATTTATATATAAGATCACTAGAAAAATAAAATAGTATTGTTGTTAGGAGTGGTTACAGATGATTGTTATGATTAGTATTTAGTCCTTATGGGATTTCAAGGACGAAATTATTTAAAAAGGGGAGTCTGTAACACCCCTAATTTTAAATAACATTATTCTGGATATTTAGTTTGATAAATTAAATAAAATAATGAAAATGTTGCGTGTTAAGGAGATCAAAATTTGAATAAATTTAAGTGGCCGTGCTTAAGAGATAAATTAAATAAGCATATAAATGGAATATAATAAATTAATCCACATAAGGGTACAATACTAATAAGCTTTACCTAGTCCCTTACCCTTATACATATATATATATATATATATATATATATATATATATCTGCACTCTTTTTACCAAACTTAATTTCCTATTGACTTCATTTTAAAAAGAAAAAGAAAAATGTAAGGAAAGAAGAATAGAGCTGACCATTAAAAACGAAAAGAAGAAGAGGAAATTCAAAGAAAAAGAAGAGAAAAATAATAAGGGGAATCTAATCCATCTCAGTCCATTTTCCTTATCAAAGATTAAGGTGAATGATGATTTCCATCTCTACTTATTAAATATATGGTTCAGCTTTAAGTTTAAATTCGTATATATGTTGTTTGATAATGATATGGTTGAATTATGTTTTATTTAAATTCAAACAAGATTGTTTAGATAATCGTTCATATGGTTTTAGATCAAAACCGTGCGATGTTGATGTTAAATGCCATGGAAAAATTATATGTTATGCAAAACATGATTTTAGAGTGGGCTTTTAAATTTGATAATTTTCTATGCTTAGGAAAGATTATTATGAATTTTTAAATGAAAATATATCACGTTGGGTTTAATAATTCATTTCAGCAAATATATTGAGAATTTGGATTTGAAATTTTGATATGTTAGATAACATGATCAATGTAAATTTCTGTGAATTTTGGGGATTTTTCATAAGTAATTTGATATACAAAATAAATAAATTTAAGAGGAGGATCAAAATGATTTACATATAAATAAAGAGGAAGGTTTTATATGTAAAAGTTTAAGTTTGGTACTTATCAAAAAATTAAAGTGGCGGTTAGTTTTGAAAAGCATGGAAAAAATAATGGCAACCAATAAGAGATGAATATGTACGCAGGTTCATTTATATAAGTTAATTAATGTAGTATTTAACCTAGCGAAATAGGTTTCGCCTCTAATCAGAGTACCTTTCGCTCCTTTCTTTTCGCCTTCGACCATGTCAAAATCGTATTAAGTTAAATTCAACAAACATGATATCATCTAGATGATATGTAGTGGATTGAAGAAAAGCGAAAGAGATGGTGTTGAAAGCATAGCTTCCGATAGGGTAGTTACCTTAGTTTGTTTTGAAAAGATAAGTGCCTGCCTTTATTTTACTAAGCTTTTGACTTTGTCAAAACATATATTCTTAAAAGAAGTTTAATAATGGCTTTCGAAGGGGATGCTATGTTTGATTTAAGAGAAATAGGGGTTTCAAAGGTAGTCATTTAATTATAAAACAATGTTTTTGAAAGAAGGGGTTTCGACCTAGTCGATGCCCTACCGTCGATTCTTTTACCTTTCGAGTGTATTGAAGTCATCAATGCTGTCGAAATGTGTTGTTAGTTTTAAAGCTATATTAAGCCACTTCCTAAAAGCTTTCGAAAGGGTAATGGATTTCGAAGGTAATGGATTCGGAAGGAGTTTCGAAGCTATCTGTTGGTATTTTTAATATATTCTTTTGACTCTGTCAAAATGATGGTTTCAACGCCATAAAAAATTCCTGATATTTTTATATAGTAAAGAATGGTTTTGAAAGAGATACTTTCATTTATGTTTGCTTTGATCCAAATGATATTTTAAAAAGGAAAACCCAATGATGTCGAAAAGGGGACATTCATTGGTTTAGGAAGAGATACTTCTAATGGTTTCAAAGCTTGCTTCTAATAATTAATAAGTAACACTTTATTATAGTCGAAAGGTTTCGAAAGAAGGATTGTAAAGTGTTTTAAAGGCGGAGGCCTAATGTTTTGAATAGAGATATATGCTTTCGAAGGAGACTATCCAATGAGGTCGAAAGCAAAGTTTGGAGGTTTCGAAAGTATAGTTTTCAAAATAATTAACCCAATCTATTTTAAAGGCAAAACATTGCATATTAATAAACAAAGTATTTGAAATAGAACATATGAAGAAGTCTAAATAGGTTAAAGAAATTAACCAGGTTACATTATTTGCTTCTTCATATATATATATATATATTCACCTTGTAATGAACCCAAAATGGCATTGTAGGGAAGGGCTAAATAACCAGTAAGGTTGACCCAGTAGTGTATATAAATTAAAGATGTTGGCAAGGGTCAATAGGTTCACAGTAAACCCATGAAATCTGTGTAAGGGAAAAGATATTGGCAGGGGCCAATATGTTCATAGTTAGCCCAAGAAAACTATGTAAAATTAAAGATATCAGTTAGACAGGTTTATAGTTAGCCCATGAAAACTATATCCGGATAAGAAAACGAGATATCAACAGATAGTCAATAGGTTCCTAGCGAGTCCATGAAAACAAGGGTAAAAAAGATATTGACAGTTAGTCAATAGGTTCCTAGTCAGCCCATGAAAACTAGGATAAAGAAATGATATTGAAGTTACCAATAGGTTTATAGTAATGCCAAGCAAATTATAATTATGACATATAGTCAAAATAAATTGGGGTTGGATAATCCAGAATTGATTCAATTGTTTTGCATATTGTTATGAATCAATTTTACATTAATCTATTCTCACATGTATCTAGCCCATAAGCCCATTTAGCCCATTAGTTGTTTATTTCCATTATTAGTTTACTGTTTCGTATCATATATATCTGAGTGTATCTGCTCGTGAAAAATAATCTCTGTTGTTTTCTACTTTCTTCTGATGATAATAAAAATTCATGGCGTCTTCAATAAAGCTTTTAATTTCTTGTTATTTTGAGTTCTAGATTTATATGAAAGTTCATTACATGGTATCAGAGCATACGACATCGATCTAGGGTTTCTATTTCCAGAATTCAAATTCAAATTCAGATCTAGGTTTATTTCTCAAAATTCATCATGGCCGAAAAGAAAAGCTCAGCAATGATTGATGTATTGCCAATCATGTCAAAAATAACAGATCGGAAATTATCAAGCTTGAATTATATGGAGTGGAGCAAAACTATCCGACTTTATCTTCGCAGCATAGATAATGATGATCACTTGACCAAAGATCCACCAAAGACACAGGACCAGAATGATTTAATCTGGTTAAGGGAAGATGCAAGATTATTTTTACAGATACGAAATTCGATTGATAATGAAGTGATCAATTTAATTAACCACTGTGAATTTGTAAAAGAATTGATGGAATATGTTGAATTTCTCTACTCTGGTAAAGGCAATTAAACTCGAATGTTTGATGTATGCAAGTCATTTTACAGAGTAGAAAAACAAGATCAAACACTTACAAACTACTTTATGAATTTTAAGCAAACCTATGAAGAATTTAATGAGTTGTTGCCTACAAATACTGATATCACAGTTCAGCAACAACAAAGGGAACAAATGGCTATTATGAGTTTTCTTGCTGGATTATCATCAGAATTTGACTCAGCCAAATCACAAATATTATCTGGATCATCACTCACCTCGCTTCAAGAAGTTTTTAGTCGCATACTTCGAACTGAAAGCACATCTGTTCCATCTAATAGCAACACCAGTAATAGTGCTTTAGTTAGTTCTAGCAACAATCCCACTACTTATCATACTTCATGGAAACCACCATCAGAGTTTAGACCACCATGGAACTCCACACAATGACCAGAATCATGGAGACCACCATCATCACAACCATGGAGGCCTCAAAGAAATACATGGAGACCAAATAATAAGGTCTGTTCATACTGCAAGAAACCAGGGCACTTAATTTCTGAGTGTAGAAAACTGCAGTACAATAATCAGAAGAATCAAGGTGTTACTAATGCTAACAAAACAATGCTCATGACTGCCGAAGAATTTGATAAATACTCAAAGTATCAAGAATCATTGCAACAACCAGCTAGTGGTTCTTCATTTTCAGTATCAGTGTCTACCCTATCTAATACAAACAAGAAAACATCCAAATGGATTATCGATTCAGGAGCTACTGATCATATGTCAGGTAACTCTAAATTATTTTCAGATCTTAAAATTCATGATCAAAGTCAAGTTGTCACCTTAGCAGATGGATCTCAGTCTAATATTCAAGGCACTGGTAATATAAATATATCACCACCTTTAAAGTCTGCATTGTTCATAACATCCCTTTCTTATAATCTGCTGTCAGTTAGCCAACTAACCAAAAGTATGAATTGTAGCATATCATTCTTCCCTGAAAAGTGTGTCTTTTAGGATCTTATGACGAGGCAAACTATTGGTAAAGGATATGAATCTGGTGGTCTCTATATCCTTGACACTATACTAGTAGCATGCTCCAGTGTAGATTCAGCTATAAAAGTTCATCAGCAACTTGGACATCCTTCTCTTACTCTATTAACACGTATATGTCCTCAATACAATGATATTATTACTCTTAATTGTGAACCATGTCAATATGCTAAACTTCATCGTAGTAGTTCAAAACCTAGAATAAATAAACGTGCAAGTACACCATTTGAACTTGTACACTCTGATATCTGGGGACCATCATCTACTGTATCTAAATCTGGTTTTAAATACTTTGTAACATTTGTAGACGATCATTCTCGTGTTATATGGTTATTCTTAATGAAGCATAGATCTGAACTGTTCTCTATTTTCTGTGATTTTCATACTGAGATTCAAAACCAATTTAAAACAAATATTCAAATCCTAAGGAGTGATAATGCCAAAGAATATACATCTCATACCTTTAGTACATACTTAAGTTAGCATGGTATATTACATGAAATTTCATGTGTGGACACTGCCTCTTAGAATGGTGTTGCTGAGAGAAAGAATCGTCATTTACTTGAAACCACTTGAGCACTGTTATTCCATATGAGGGTTCCAAAACCATTCTGGGCAGATGCTGTGTTAACAGCATGCTACCTTATTAATAGAATGCCATCAACAGTTCTTGACTTCGAAATTCCATATAAAATCCTATTTCCTAATAAAGAGTTACACCCAATTAAACCAAGGATATTTGGAGGCACGTGTTTTGTCAGAGATATTAACCCCCAACTAGGCAAACTTGATCCTAAGTCTGTAAAATGTATATTTGTTGGACACTCAAGGCTGCAGAAAGGTTACAGGTGTTTTTGTCCTAGTTTAAAAAAATATCTGGTATCTATAGATGTAAATTTCATTAAAGACTTGTCATTTTATCAATCATCAAATGTGCTAAATCAGGAGGAGAATGATCTATCATTCAATTCACAAATCCAGGAGGAGAATGATGATTTCTTAGTTTATTCTACTACGCAGCAAGAATCTGAACCACTTAATGAACCACCTATTACAGTGGAAACCAGACCCACACTTGATCCTAATCTTGATCTTCCTATTGCTCTTAGAAAAGGAAGAAGGCAATGTACCTATCCTATAGCTACATATATATCATATAAACATATTCCCTATCAGTCATACTCTTTTATTACCTCACTGGATTCCACTAGTATTCCCAAAACTGCTGCTGAAGCTCTCTCTAAACCAGAATGGAAGAAAGCTATGATAGAAGAAATGAGTGCTCTTGAAATGAATAACACATGGGATTTAGTTAAACTACCAAACGCAAAAAAGGCTATTGGATGCAGATGGATCTATACAATTAAAATGAATCCCAATGGAACAGTATCCAGATATAAGGCTTGACTTGTGGCTAAAGGTTATGCATAGGTCTATGGTATGGACTATTCAGAGACTTTCTCTCCTGTTGCAAAAATTACTTCCATTAGACTATGTATTGCATTAGCTGCTAGGTTTAACTGGAAATTGCATCAATTAGATATAAAGAATGCTTTTCTTCACGGTGATCTTACCGAAGAAATATACGTGATTCAACCTCCTGGCTTCATTACACAAGGAGTAGATAAACTGGTGTGTAAACTCAAGAAAACTCTCTATGGTTTAAAACAAAGCCCAAGAGCCTGGTTTGGGAAATTTAGTCAAACACTTGAAAGCTTTGGAATAAGTAAATGCAAGAGTGATCACTCAGTGTTTCATAAAACTTCTGAAAGAGGTATAATTTTATTAGTGGTATATGTGGATGACATTGTGATAACTGAAAATGATGAGAAATAAATTGCAAGTTTTAAACAATTCATTCACACTCATTTTCAAACCAAAGATCTAGGAGAACTGAAATACTTCTTAGGTGTAGAAGTTATTAGAAGCAATCAAGGGATTTTTCTATGCCAAAGAAAATACATACTGGATTTATTAAAGGAAACAGGGAAACTTGGTGTCAAACCACAAAGCTCTCCAGTTATACCTAATCTAAAGCTAATGTCTGATGGAGAATTATTGGATAACCCTGAAAGATATAGAAGACTGGTGGGAAAATTGAACTATTTAACAATAACCAGACCTGATGTATCATTTGCAGTGAGCTTAGTCAGCCAATATATGGCATCACCAACCAAACAACATTGGTCACTTCTAGAATATATTCTACGATATTTGAAAGAAACTTCTGGACATGGCATCATGTACACCAATCATGATCATATGAAACTAGAAAGCTTTGCTGATGTTGATTGGGCTGGATCAAGAGAAGATAGATGATCAACCACTGGATGTTGTGTACTTCTTGGAGGAAATTTGGTGTCTTGGAAAAAAGCAAGAAGCAAAATATAGTATCAAGATCAAGTGTTGAGTCTGAATACCGTGCTATGTCTAAAGCAGTGTGTGAGGTTATGTGGATTAAACATTTGTTGAAGGAGTACAAGCTAGAGTTTGAGCAACCTGCAAAGTTATGGTGTGATAATAAAGTAGCTATACACATTGCTTCAAATCTTGTATTCCATGAAAGAACAAAGCATATAGAAGTAGATTGCCATTTTATTCGTGGTAAGATTCAAGAAGGAGAAATTGAAACTCAGTATATTCGAACTGATGATCAACCAGCTGATTTGCTTACTAAAGCAGTGAATGGAGATTGGATTTGGCAGTTGAGTAGCAAGTTGCGTTTATTAGACATGTACAACCCAACTTGAGGAGGAGTGTTATGAATCAATTTTAAATTAATCTATTCTCAAGTGTATCTAGCCCATAAGTCCATTTAGCCCATCAGTTGTTTCTTTCCATTATTAGTTTACTGTTCCGTATCATATATATCTGAGTGTATCTGCTCGTGAAAAATAATCTCTGTTGTTTTTTACTTTCTTATGATGATAATAAATGTTCATTGCATCTTCAATAAAGCTTTTAATTTCTTATTATTTTGAGTTATAGATTTATATGAAATTTCATTACACATATCATCACATAATAATGTTTTGAATTGAATTAACCATTGTGGATGCAGAAGCACAGAATATTGTTTATAAAGCTTTTAAGATACTAGTGACAGGAAACTCGTTCCACTAAGCGGTGTGGTCTCACTATACATCTAAATTGATTTGATATGGTATATTATATTTCATATGAGACTTTATGTCTAACTCATAGTTTATGTTTTCCCCTTAAACTCTCGGGTACTCAATAGATTTTGGGTAGTTTGAGATTTGAGGTTTTCAGCTACCTCTTAAGACGAATAAGCTTTCGAAGTCGTGCAGAAGGCATGTAGTTATTTAAGTTCTTTCCCATGTGATTCGGCTATGTTATTTTGTTAAGGCAAAGAGATTTATTGTCCATTATATACTCTGATCATGAAGGGGGCATCTTCATATGTCGCTCTTGGAGTATATTGTAATAATTGTATTTTTTCTGAAGTGGTCAATGTTGTGGGATTATATAATAAATGTTGAAATGAGTTTGGAATGGAATGTCAAAGTTGTTTGAAATCTTCAATTTTTTCCATATCCATGTGTTTCTGGTATATCAATTTATCTAACATTACCATATTTGGTCGTCGAGAATTAATAACTATGGATGACTACAACATCCGTAACCATTAGTATTGGGCCTCCAAGTGAGCGATGTTACATTTTCCAAATGTTTCTTCAAAATGGACTTTATGATTTTGTTCGCAATTTCAACTTATCCATTTGCTTGAGGGTGAGAAACTATCGCAAAACTCTTTTCAATATGCTGCCGATGGCAGAAGCTTTGAATTCAACGTTGTCGAATTGGGTTCCATTATCACTTACAATGGTTCGTGGAAGGCCAAAACGACACATGACGTTCTGGACAATGAAGTTGAGTACTTTCTTCGTCATGATCGTGGTTAAAGGTTCTACTTTGGCCCATTTGGTGAACTAATCAACTGCTACGATGCCGTACCTCGCACCACCTTAGAGATCGACAAGGGATTGATAATATCTATGTCTCATGTGGCAAACGACCAGGGACTAACCATTGCGTAGTTTCCATTGATGGAGCACTTGGAAATTTTGCATGCATCTAGCACTTATCGCATCGATTAGCTTAATTAGTAGCATCTTAGTTAACATTTGGCCAGTGATACCCAGAACAGAGTATTTTCTTTGCTAGGGTTTGCCACTTAGTGTGATCGCCACATTCCCCTTCATGAACTTCCCTTAGGACTCATTTTATTTCATCATGAGTTATACACTAGAGCGGGGGAACGAGAAAACCCTTTTTATACATGACTCCTTCCTGAATGATATCTCATGAAGCTTTGCAGAGGATTTGTCTTCATTTATTCCTTCATTCAGGAAGGACTCTCTGCAGCAAATAAGCTTTAATCAGGGTCATCCATAACTCCTTCTCAGGTTCTATCTCTTGTACCCAGTCGATTTCCATCCGGTTTATTCTCGAAGCATCTAGTACTTCGACTGGAACCAAACCTATTTATTGTGCATCCCTGGTGCTATAAAACTTTTCCAACAAGTCAACCTCTTTGTTTTGATCTCGAGGAATGTGCATGATGTCAAAATACTTAAAGTCAGTCAATAGCTCTTGGATTTGGATAAGGTATAGAGGAGTCATTGTCCTT
Source organism: Allium cepa (assembly GCA_030765085.1). Classification (NCBI taxonomy): domain Eukaryota; kingdom Viridiplantae; phylum Streptophyta; class Magnoliopsida; order Asparagales; family Amaryllidaceae; genus Allium; species Allium cepa. Next base: position 380,177,726 of record CM060931.1, read on the forward strand.
TAGTCTGGTAATCTTCCTTGAATTGGTATACCACCAACTGGGAATCGCAAAAGCTTTCAAGAGATTTTATTCCTAGTTCTTTGGCTGGGGTGAGTCTAGCAATCAGAGCTTCATATTTGACTTTGTTATTCATTGCAGGGAAGTCAAGCTTCAAATCGTAGCAAATTGATCGATCCTCTAGATTTTTTAGTATGACTTCGGCTCCATAAAAATGATCATTAGAGGCTCCATCCGTATAAACTTTCCATCGGATGGTAGGGGCTTCACTGCTCTTTGGGAAATAATTCTACAAGGTGAACTCAGCTATAAAGTCTGCTAGTGCCTGTCCCTAGATGGCTTTTCGAGGGAGATAGGTAATGTCAAATTTGCTTAGCTCGATGTTCCACTTGAGTAACCTTACATATGCGTGAAGTCACTGTAGGACTTGTCGTAATGGCTGATCGGTGTAGACGTTGATGGGATGAGTCTGAAAATAGGGGCAGAGCCTACGTGATGTAATCAACAGGAAGTATGTCAATTTCTCTATCTTTGGATGGTTCCTTTCAGCTCATGTTAATCACTTGCTAACATCATATACCGGTCTCTAGATTTGATTCTCCTCGCATAGTAGTGCGACACTTATAGAATGTACCGACATGGCCAAGTTGATATACAAGTCTTCGTGATCCACTGGCTTTGACAAGATAGGAGGTCTCGCTAAGTGGTTCGCTGGAGCTTGGAATGCATCTTCGTAGTCCAGAATCCATTCGAAGTTCCTTTTTCTATTCAAATCAAGTCGAAGAAAGGAATGCATTTATCGATACTCTAGAAATAAGTCGACTTAGGGTGGCAATCTTCCCATTTAGGCTCTATACTTGTTTGATGGTCTTTGGTGCTTGGATGTTGCAAATTGCTCGAATCTTCTCAGGATTAGCTTCGATTCCACGAGCATTGACGATGAAACCCAAGAACTTTCCTTATGCAATGCCAAAAGAACATTTCAGAGGATTGATCTTCAGTTTTTAAAATCGAAGGATATCGAACATTTGCACTAAGTCTCTAATGTGGTCGATCGTAGAGACTTCACGAGCATATCATTCACATGTACCTCCATCGTCTTTCCATTTTGATCTTTAAACATTCGGTTAATCAAGCGCTGATAAGTTTCTCCAACATTCTTCAATCTGAATGGTATTACCACATAACATTACAATCCAACGTCGGTAATAAAATTTGTGTGCTCTTGGTCACGCATGTGCATCGGGATTTGATTATATCCAGAGTATGCATCCATGAAAGATAGCAACTCATGTCTTAGGGTTGAGTCCACCAGTTGATCGTTCCTTGGAAGGGGAAAGCTGCCCTTAGGACATGCCTTATTTAGATTCGAAAAGTCAACACATGCATACCATTTTCCATTTGCCTTCTCATAAGCATAGGATTTGATACCCATTTTAGGTAGAGGGCATCGCGAATAAATTCATTGCTTTTGAGCCTATCCACCTCCTCTTTAAGGGCGGCAGATCTCTCTAGACCCATGCTACACATTTTCTGTTTCATCGAGACATGCCTTGGGTGGATATTTAATGTATAGATTACAATGGCAGGCGAGATCTCACACATCTTAGAATGAATCCAAGTGAACCCATTAAAATTTTCCCAAAGAAAAATAGCAAGTTCTTTCATCATCGGAGGGCTGATCTGTGATCCAATCATTAGAACCCATGATGGGCCGTTGTGGCAGACCATGATGTCAATTGTTAGTTAAGCCAATGAAGCCTTGGCTTCTTTGGGCTCCCTCTCATCATTTCTCGTATCTATACCTTTGTAGAACTGACCGTGGCTCCCAAGCTAAGGCTCAGGCACTACTTGTCAATTTTCAGTGGCCTGGATGTAGAGAGACTTCTCCACACCCTTTCCTTTCTCTTATCATTGGGCCACTCCTAACTCGGCTACATAGCAGGAACGTCCAACTGCCTGATCTCCATGTATAACTCCAACACCGTTATCAGTTAGGAACTTCACAGTCAAATACCATGGGGCAAAGCCTGCTTGGAATTCAACTAGGGGCGTTTGGCCCAGAAAGGCAAAATATGGAGAATCAACATCCAAGACAACAATGGCATCATCAGCACTCTCCTCCAGTTAACTTCTCCTAACTTTACGGGTAAGTTAACATAACCGACGACTTAGGTCGTAGAACCATTAAAGCCATAAATACAGGCTTGGCATGGTTCCAGATCTTTGGCTTCCAATCTCATCTGATCGTATGCCTTTTTGATGATAATGTTCATCAAGATGCCACTGTCAATCAAAATTTTCTCACTAAGGAGGGGCCGGTCATGACTAAAATCACCATTAGATCGATCATTGGTGCGTCCACCTTACCTACATCTCTGTTTCTGAACGCAATGTCATCTTCCATTATACGTTGTTGTTTGGCCGGAGCCCCATCTTCTATATTTGAACAGCACTCAAAATTTATATGCTTAATTGTGCTAGCATAGAGCTCCACCTCGTGTCGGCTCTTATCAGTGGAATGTGGTCCTTTAGCTGTTGTATTGATCACTAATCTTCCACTAGTACGCGCAGGCTCCTCGGCCGTGTGCATCACTTGTCTTCGGTTGGGGTCGGATGTCCCTTGCACGCCATACTACGGGTCTTTAACAAAACACCGTAGTTTTCTATCTCGAAGCAGTTTTTGGATAACATCTTGAAGATGCCTACATTTATTAGTGTTCTGACCAAAATATTCATCGAACGACAATATTTTCCACTTTGGATTTGTTTCCCCATCGATTCCTTCGGAGGTGGCTTCCTATACTACGTCGTATTACATGTAGACAATTAAACATTCTTTAGAGAGGTATTCAATGGTGTGTAGATATTATGCATTGAAATCCAAGACTTTCCTCTTCCAAAATCACTCTTCGTTCACGGTCCCTATCATCGCCTTTATTTTGCTGATTTGGTTTATTCTGGACATTTACTTGTACTTTTTCAGCGCACTCCCTTGACTATTTCATTGTAATGTTACTTTGCACTCCCTTTCCACTCAGTTCCACAACATTCTTCTTTTTAGAACGTTAAGCTTCCTCTTTCCTTAAATACTGGCTGCTTTTGCGTAGAAACGCTCTAACGTTGCAAGTGGTTTGCAAGCTAACCAATCTCCAAAGTCAGATTGTGGATCAATCCCTCTATTAATGCCATCAATATTGAATGATCATTTGGATTATTGACTTCTGTGACGACTGTGAGAAATCTCTCCAAATAGTATACAACGGTTCTCCTGGAGCCTGGGTCACTCATGATAGGGACATTACATATTTGGGGCGTATTGCATGCATATGGAGTTGCTCCATAAATTTTGTTGTCAAATCGTCCAATATAGAGATTGACCATGGGGGTAATCTTATATACCACATCGTTGCTATGCCGGAGAGAATAGTAGTAAAACTTCTGCACTTTGTGGCAACATGAGCTCATGTGGAATTCATCAGTCATTCATATCTCATGATGTGTTACTCGAGGTGAGTTTTTCCCTCGTAGGCAGGCATAGATGGCATGCTGAATCTCCTTGGATATTCCATGTGTAGGATATTATCGGTGAATGGGGTATCGCTTCTCGAAATGCCCTCATCGTCATTGGTTAGGCCTTGGCTCTCCTTTACTACCTGTTTGATCATAGCCATCAAGTTCGGTGCTTGGATAGTTAGGGCTAATAGGTAGTCGTCCTCCACCTCAAGCGAATGGTTCAGTCGATGTTAAAGGATGTTCCACGCCTTCTTAGCTCAAAATCCTCTTAATGTGAGTCGAGTGCATTTACATCGTCATTATTCCAAAGAGGAAATTGATCTACATTAACTTAAACTCCATTATCCCGATCAATCGCGGCAGCTCCATTTCGAGTTCCATCAGAAAAAGGTATGGCTTCTCCTTTAGAGCAGGGATCGACCCCTAATGCTATAGATAGATAAGGTCCAATTGGTCCTAGCAGCCTGGGAATGGCTGTAAGTTGATGTCCAGATGCTTATATGTGATATCCGTTGGGTCTATGTTAAAGTCCACGGGGGTGAATCGTATAGTGTATATGTAAGTATATGTGACAAAATATATAATGCAGCTAAAATAATATTAATCTAAGTAAGTATAGAATAAGCACTCCAGAATTTTATACTGCTTTGGACCTTCCGTCCTACGTCCAGTCCCGACGCTTCCCTTCAGAATTTCACTATCAAAAATCCTCGCTTCGCCTGGAGGAATAGAATTGGTTACAGTGAGTTGTTCCTGTCAAACGTGTGTTCTAATATAACACGGATGTTTGACTAATTAGTACAATTGCTTCCAATATATATTTAAGGAATATTTTCTAAGAAGAATTGAGTATATGGAAGAGTGAATACAAGTAAGGATTGCTACAGTGCAGAGATCAAGAATATAGAATAGCTTATAGAATTAGAAAGAGTAAGTAAGTGAAGTAAGTGTTTATTCTCTTGATTCTTGATGCTATATATAGTTGTAGATAGGTATCTTGAATAGTTACATCCATTAATGAATTATCTAAAGTTGCTTCTGTTGATGGTGAAGAGTTGTGGCGAAGAGAAGCGAAGATGTCCATTCACATGTGGTCGCAACAGTTTATTTATGAAGTTCGAGTTCGAGTTCAGACGTCTGCTATTTTTTTAGACATTTGATACTATATATTTTTTGAATATAGCAGAGGATCAGACGTTTGTGTGCTACTACCAAACGTTTGATATGGTGCATGTCAGTTTTTGTTTTTACTTTCTTGTACCTATCGACTTGTAGTCTCTTGTAGTGTCCTTTGAGCCTCGTTCTTGTTTTTCTAGTGATATTGATCTAGCAAGTACGTGTATATATAAATATATATGTATATTCGATTTTCATTGTATAGTTATTGTCATCGAAACCATAGATTGGATTTCTTAACATTCTTCTCCTTTTTGATGATGACAACTATACAATGTATTTAGATATAATTCTATAAATCTCCCCCTGAATATGTGCTTACCATTATTTCTCCCCCTTTGGCATTATCAAAAAGCATTAATACAAGAATATGTATGATATAATCAATAATCATGCCCTTAGATAGTATGTACACATTAATCAAAAAAATTTATCCGACCGCCGTTTTATTGAAGTTAGCAATATATTGTGTGTAATTTTTATTTAATCTTAATTTAGATAGCATGTATACACTATTAATCAGGATATTTATCGACCGTCGAAAGGTTATAATATATCAGTTTACTAAATTATTATGAATAGATGAAAGGTAACTACTTACGTATAATTAACAAGCCAAAAAGCATTTTTATAACCATTTAACACAGTGACTACATGTATAGATTTTTGATTTCATTACAATACAAAAGATGGAACCTATAAAAAATACCTAAGGATTTTTTGGGGAAAGCTTTGGCTTGATCATCTCCTTCATCTTCATTCTTAGAAGAACTAATTTGTATTCTAGGAGATTTTAGAGTATGTTCTAGAGGTTCTTTTTCCACTTCAAAAAGTTTAGAATGTTTCAAAGGAGGAGGAGAAGGCGTTTGAGTTGGCCAGTCTTCCGAAGGTGGTGTAGAGCCACAGACTCGTTGGAGAACTTCTTTTAGAATAGACAATGTTGTTGAAAGCGATGTTAAGTAAGAAGCAATGTTGTTTTGTAGTTATTGATACGCGTAGCCAATAATATTTCATTTCTTGATAAGATAAGTTGATTTTGGAGAGTTAAATCCCGAATGCTTTCATTTGGATTAGTTTCAGTGCGAGTCTCCAAAATGTCGTCTTGGCCTAGATAGTCAAAATGTGCAAGAGGGGGAGGAGGATAATGTTCGTGATGTTGTTCTTCTTCTTGTTATGGTTGTGGTGGTTGTTGTTGGGGTTGAGGCCTAGCTTGTCTAGCTTGTTGATGACGTTGCGTCCATTCTTCAAATGAAATAAAATCCAAGGGATTTTCTGGTAAGTGCATAAGAGAGAAGAATTTTGTGGAGGCGTACTTAGGGGAAATCTCCTCAAAAGTCGATAAATATGATGGAATGTTGTGGGCTTGCAGAAAGCGCATGATGTAGGTAGGGTAAATGATTGATTAACGTGATCAAGTCCAATAATGTTTAAGCTCGTCAAATATGAATTTCGTCCAATTTACACTCGTTACCACTAAAGATAGAATATAGAGCTTTGTGCTCCAATTCTGTTATTTGCTCAGGGCTGCCAAGTCGAGGAATGATTGTGTTGATAATCATCCTGGTGAGTAGTCTTGCTTTAGGTCATAAGTATTTTGAAGCAAATCGTGGCATTTCATCTTTTCAAATTTGATGGGTAATATTATTTCTTGGTTTGTGGAGCATATCCGAGATGTCATACAAATCTTCTCCGGAGTCGGAACAACCGAGAGTATGGCCTATAATTCCTTGAGTAAGTTGAATAGTGTTGCCGTAAACACTCGACCAAAGCCAATTATCATCATTATCGGTATTCCATACGGCAGTGCTATCTAGATTAGCGTAGAAAAGGGACATTGCAAGTAGATCGATTTGGACATTATTCGAATTGAAGAAAATAACTTTTGTAACCCAACATTTTCACACATCTCATCCAAATCATACATAGGGAATTTTAGCAAATTATGGAAGGGACCTGTGTTTATTTTTTTCTTCTGGATATCTTCATATCTTTTGATAGAATGAGGTACTCGATTCATCCACTTCTCAATCTGATCAACGGAGCATACTTTTGGGTTGGAGGATGTAGTTTGCTCTTGCTTTCTATTAGAAGCTCGAGGGTTTGTAGTTTTGGGCGCCATAATATCGAGCAAAATTAAGGAGATAGTGATTTGGTGAATTAGGGTTTCAGATTTGAAATAGGAAACGAAATAAATTTGAATTGGAAATTTGGGAAAAACAGTCGTTTTAAGGTCACGAATAGATGTCTGTTGAATTTCGGATGTTTGGAAAGTGAATCAAACGTTTAATTTAACCCTACTTTGAAGACAGTAAACATTGTCAGACGTCTAGAATAGGGAGAATTGTAAGGAAAAGAGAGTTTTGTAAGACGTCTGGATATAATGTCAAGTGTCTGAAAATGGCATAATTTTTATGTTAAGAAGGCAGAGACTTTGTTCAGACGTCCGGTCACAACTTCAGGCGTTTGAAATAGAACGTTTTGTATTTTCTATGAGGCAGAGACAATTTTCAGACGTCTGGTTGTTTATATCAGACGTCTAATATATGCACTTGAATAAAAAATGGTGCGATACAAGGGCGTTTGATGTTTGATGACATTGATCAGACGTTTGAAATCTCCAGTGTGTCTAAAAATATTCTTATTTTGGAAGATTTTGCTTAATTTTCGAGGGATCAATTTTATTGAAATATAATATTATTATTTTTGAAAACAAATACGAATATAATTAGATGAAAATATAATGAAAATAAATAAATTTATTTAGATGAAGATGAAGCATTGCGATCTTCAGATTTTCTATCCTTCCATGGCTTAAGTGAGGACCAAATATTTCCGGTTTTGGGGGAACCAGAGAATTGCCTAGGTGGAGGATCCCAAGATGTACGCTAAGAGGAAGAAGGATCCAGAGGATTGCAAGGAATCTGAAGTGGTTCGTGTACATCCTTTTTTCGTGGCTTGCAAAATTTAATCGCTACTTGCTTTAGAAAACTCAATCGTCTAATAGTGACTTTTTGTTCGAAGTTTAATTCTCGTTGTAAAACCGTTTGTTGCTTTTAGTAATGATGTGTTTCATTAATTTTCTCCATGGTGTTAGGAGAGACAAATAGAGATCGTTTGGACCGTTTTTTGTCGAGAGTGAATCCCCTGTGGTAGAATGACCAATTATAGGTCGGCTCTTGACCTGGTGTAGGAGTAGGAAGTCGATGAGGGGTATCCGCTGAACTATCTGAGGTTGGTGTAGAAAAAGAGAGGTGGAAGTTATCAGAAGACATGCTTTTGTTTTTCTTTTGTTTTTTTTAAAAGGAATCAATATAAAATATGTATTTTATTTGTAAAAGGAGGAGCTATTTATTCATGTTTTAAAAGGTTATAAATAGTTATTTTCAAAAAACAAACATTCTAAAGAAATTGTTGGCCAGTGTTAAAAGATTTTATTTGTGGAATAAAACTTTTTAATCAAAAAATAGAATGAATGAAATTTAAAATTAGCTGATAAGATCGTTAAGAGAACATATTCCTAAATCGCGTCGTAGTTTAACAAACATTTGTTCATTTAATGGTTTTGTGAAAATATCTGCTATTTGATTCTTAGTATTTACGTATTCTAATGCAATAATTCCTTTTTCTACATTGCCGCATATAAAGTGATGTTGTACATCTATGTGTTTAGTACGTGAGTGATTTACAAGGTTTTTCGATAAATTTATTGCACTTGTATTATCGCGGTATATTGGTGATTTATCGATAACTTTTTCAAAATCCTTGAACGTTTGTTGCACGTATATCACTTGTGCACGTGCTAAGGCCGCTGAAATATTTTTGGCTTCGCAATTGGATAAAGAGACATAGTTTTGCTTTTTTGCTAAACCATGAAACCAAAGATTGTCCGATAAAATGAGATGTTCCGCTAGTACCCTTGCGATATGTTTTACATCCACCGAAATTTGCGTCGCTATACGAAACAAGTTCAAAAAATGATCCCTTAGGGTAAAACAAACCGTAATTTCTAGTACTAGATAAATATCGTAGGATACGTTTAACAGCTCTTTGGTGAGACTCTTTTGGTTTTTCTTCAAATCAGGCACAAAGACATACGCTCATCATAATGTCGGGTCGACTAGCCGTCAAATATAGTAAGGAGCCAATCATATTACAATATAATTTTTCATCAATCTTTTCCATTATCATCCTTTTCTAAGTGAACACTAGTACTCATTTGTGTTGGTTTGCTCGAAGTTTTATCCATTCCAAAACAACATAATAAATCGTTACAATATTTTTCTTGATGAATAAAAATACCATTTTCAAGTTGTATTATTTGTAAACCTAGAAAGAAATTTAATTCACCCATGTGAGACATTTCAAGTTCACTTTTCATAATTTTGAAAATTGAGTACAAAGATTTTCGTTAGTTGAACCAAAAATAATACCATCTATGTAAATTTGTACAACTAAGATGTCATTATTTTCTCGTTTAATAAATAAAGTTGTTTTTAAATTACCTATTTGAAAACTAGATGTAATTAAATGATTCTTAATACGTTCGTACCAGGCGCGGGGGGGGGGGGGGTGGAGGGAAGGGGCTTGCTTTAAACCATATAGGGCTTTGTGCAATTTAAAAACGAGATCGGGATATTTTTCATGAACAAATAATGGAGGTTATTCAACATATACGTTTTTTTTAACAAAACCATTTAAAAAAGCACTTTTGAGGTCCATTTGAAATAATTTGAAATTGTGATGACTTGCAAAAGCAAGTAATGTACGTATGGCTTCGAGTCTTGCTACTGGAGCAAAAGTTTCGTCATAGGTGATACCATCTTCTTGATTATAATCCTAAGCGACTAAACATGCTTTATTCCTAACTATATTTCAGTTTTCATCTGCTTTGTTTTTAAATATCCATTTTGTTCCAATAGCTGATTGATTTTTTGGTCTTGGTACTAATTCCCAAACATTATTGCGTTCAAATTGATTTAATTCTTCTTGTATGGCTATTATACAAAAATCATCATTTGAAGCTTCTTTATAATTCTTTGGTTCAAAATTTGACACAAATGCAATATGACTTATTTGGTTAAGTTGATTTCTAGTAACTCTGGAATTCAGATCCCCAATGATACTATTATTTGGATGATCTTACAGAATTCTAGAGGGTGACACTGGAGTTTTTTTTATGCATTTGTCTTATTATTAGATGAGTTTGTTGTATTTGTTATAGGAATAGTTTTTTCATCGTCATTAGTATGATTTTTAAGGAAATTTTCATCAAATGAAACATGTAAACTTTCTTCAATTGCGTTAGTACGTTTATTAAAAATTCTATATCCCTTTCTAAGATTCGAATATCCAACAAAGATTCTTTGATCGGCCTTCGGATCAAATTTTCCTAAATTATCTTTTGTATTTAATATAAAACAATTTGATCCGAAGTTTTAAAGTATGATACTTTAGGTTTTCTTCCAAAAAACAATTTGAAGCAAGTACTTTAGTCATAGGTCGTATGGTTACTCGATTCAAAACAAAACAAGCCGTAGCAATAGCTTCATCCCAAAAATGTTTTGGTAAACCACTACAATAGTAGTTCGTGCATATTCTTGTAACGTACATTTTTTTCTTTCTACTACACCATTTTGTTGTGGTGTGCGGGGAAAAGATAAATTATGACTTATGCCCTTTTTATTATATAAATTAATAAAAAGATCTTTTTTGAATTCTCCACCGTGATCACTTCGAATATTCTTAATTTTCAAATCCATTCGATTTTTTATTTTTTTAGCAAAAATTTTAAACACACCAAAAGTTTCACTTTTATGTTTTAAAAATAAGGTCCATGTATATCTTGAAAAATCATCAACTATTACGAAAACATATTTGTTGTGATTTATAGATCGTACTTGAGTTGGATCAAATATATCCAAATGTAATAATTCTAATTGTTGTTTTGTAGAAATATTATTTTTAGATTTAAAAGAGCTTTTTTTAGTTTACCGATTTAACAAGCATCACACAAATTTTCTACATTATAATTTATTTTAGGTAAACCTCCAACTAGATTATATTTTGCTAATTTATTAATATATTTAAAATTAATATGACATAGTCGTTTATGCCACAACCATGGATCGTCATGTTTGGCAGTTAAGCATAAGTTTGTATTTCAATTTATATTTATATTTAAGACATAAATATTTTTGTTTCTAAAACCCTTAATGATAAGTTGTTTGTTATTGTCGAAAATATTACATCTATCTTTTTCGAAATTAATTTTAAAACCTTTGTCGCATAATTGACTAATGCTAAGTAGGTTGTGTTTTAAATTTTCTACTAACAAAACATTTGTAATAATAAGAGAGTTAGAAATACCAGAGTTGATGACTGCTCCGACACTAATTGACGGTCCACGGGGTGGATTGTGGTTTATATGCAGGTATATGTGATAAAATATATGACGCAACTAAAATAATATTAATATAAGTAAATATAGAATAAGCACACCATAATTTTATACTGCTTCGAACCTCCCATCCCACGTCCAGTCCCGAAGCTTCCCTTCGGAATTCGACTATCAAAAACCTTCTCTTCGCCCGAAGGAATAGGCTTGGTTATAATGAGTTGTTCTTATCAAATGTGTGTTCTAATATAACATGCTTTGACTAATTAGTACAATTTCTTCCAATATATTTCTAAGGAATATTGTCTATAAAGAACTGAGTATATGGAAGAGTGAATACAAGTAAGGATTGCTAGAGTGTAGAGATCAAAAATATAGAATAGAGTATAGAATTAGAAAGCGTAAGAAAGTGAAGTAAGTGTTTGTTCTCTTGATTCTTGATGCTATATATAGTTGTAGATAGATATCTTGAGTAGTTACATCAATTAATGAATCCTCTAAGGTGCTTCTTTTGATGGTGAAGAGTTATGGTGAAGAGAAGAGGAGATGTTCATTCACATGTGGCAGTTGCAGTTTATTTCTGAAGTTCGAGTTTAAATTCAGACGTGGTATTTGTTTCAGACATCTGATACTATATGTTTCTTGAATACAGTAGAGGATCATGAGTGCTATTACCAGACGTTTGATATGGTGCATGCTAGTTTTCGTGCATCCTTTCTTTTACTTTCTTGTACCTATTGACTTGTAGTCACTTGTAGTGTCCTTGGAGCCTCGTTCCTGTCTTTCTAGTGATGTTGTTCTAGCAAGTACCTGTATATATAAATATATATGTATATTCATTTCCATTGTATAGTTGTTGTCATCAAAACCATAGATTGGATTTCCTAACACTATGATGCCTATGCTTATGATGGTCATTTGAAAAAGTTAAGCTCTCCGATATAGAATATGGAGTTGGCTCCCTCCTAGTTTTCATGCATTGTTGATCCTTGAGTTGATTCATTTGATCGATATTGGCTTGAATCTACTAGTTCAACTATCAGCGGCTATCCTTGAGCTCTTTCATCAAGTTGTGGAAATTAGCTCTTGTGATGGAATCAACTAGATTCTAGAGATCAACTGGTTTGGTAGTATTAGCATCTACTTAAAGATTGCATTGGCCACCTTATTGGATGCCGACGTTCTCATTTCTTTCTGCGTTTTGAGAGGTAGATCAGGTGTATTTAATCATAGTTGATAGTTTTCCTTAGATTTTGCAAATCTGAATAGAACTAACAAGCTATTTGAAGATAATTTTGGATCTCTTCCTTAGATTTGTGCAGTCCAACATCGGCAAAGGGATCCAAATAAAGCTAAGAATCTTGGTTCTCAGTGAAAGCACTAAAATATTTGCATCAAAAGTTGGCACAAACACCCAATAGAGATTTTGTAGAGGAAATAAATGAAGAATAATAAATGTAAACAAAGAGAATATAGCAATAAAGTAATAAGAAATAAGGAAATAACCGAGACATGGCAATTTATAGTGGTACGACGTTGTTTTCCTACATCCACTTTGAAGAGATGGCTTTATTAACCACTTTGTAAACTGAGTACAAGAGGGACCAGATGAAAATCCTCGGTTAAAAAAGAGTGCAAAGCAACCAATAGGGTAAAAGATCCAAAAATGAATAATTAAGTCTGTATTTATAGAGGAAGATAGTGGAATATCTCTCTGAAAATTCAACAGAAGGATCTGCACAACCATAGGGATCCATAGGAGATCGCATGACCCAAATCCCAAGGAAGTGGGATTGGGGCCAATCCCCATCCTTTTGGATTTAGGGGCTACGATCCCCATACGAGGTTCTTGCTATTGTGATGCACTTGTCCTCCAAGTTTCATATTGATTGGATCTATAGATGTTGAGTTATTGATTAATCATTGTCGCAATGTGTGATGTTGCCTGATTCTAGCCGATCCCTATGGAGGGAAGAGGGCCAATCCCTCTTGTTCCTTTTGGAGTGCGATCCTTAGGATGGACTCCTTAGGGCCTCCTCTTCTTGTTCTTAAAGTTTCATATGTATCTGACTTGTATATTTTGAGATATCAATCGTTTTCTATTAAGTTGCCATATTTAGCTGAAGTAATCTAATCCCTATGGTGGAGAGGGATCATACCCAATCCCTATTCCATATTAGGCTATATTCCATGCTTAGAACATTTTGTACAGCATATCTCTTGTTCTGTCCGATCATAGCTTCATATTATCATCTGCACTTGATTTATGGACCTTAAAATCATCACTTTGGGCTTACTGCATTGATGACATTCGAGTCTAACTTGTCTAGTTAGTTTGGATATAGCCGGGTCAAAATGCCGGATAACAGTTGGATTAAAGAATCTTCTTTTTTATATAATGAAAGAGACTTGGAATATAAGAGCTGTTGGGAATCCTATGTACATCCTTTAGCATAAACTCAAGAATACTAGGCAAGCACTTAGGATATGGGCTAGAAATAAATTTGGCTCTAAACAGAACAACCTACATCAAGTAGAAACTTGACATTGTATGAAGTCAAATTATGTATAACTATTTAGACCCTTGCCTTAGTTCTCTTGAGAGTGACTTGACTTCTCAGCTTATTTATGGATATCCTCAAAAGCTAATATGACGAAACAAAAGAGTAGGGAGTAGTGGATTTAATTTGGAGATAGAAATATTGAATACTATCATGCTTCTACTAAAATCAAGCAAGTTAAAGCTCAAATATCTCAAATAGAAGACCCTAATAGTAACCTACACTCTTCCCCTAATGACATTGATGATGCCATTCTTAGCTATTACACTTCCCTACTTGGCATACATGATGATTCCCCAGGTGATGAAAACTCCCTATCCAATCTTTCACCGACTCAATTCTACTTGAGCCAGCAAAAATATCTCCCTTCCTCTATTTTTAATGAGGAGATAAAAACATCCATTTTAGCATTAGAAAATTGGAATATGGTGGCCCAGATGGTTTCAATGCACTTTTTTCATCCACCCTTGGCATATTATCAAAAAAGATGTGCTATTAGCTATTCATGTTTTTTTTGAAGAAATGTAAAATGCTAAAGGTCATCAAATCTACTAATCTGGCTCTTATTCCTAAAACCACTAATCCATCTGATGTTACTCAGCTCAGACCAATAGCAAGTTGCAACATTATTTACAAGAGCATTTCTAAAATTATAGCCAGTAGGCTGAAGAAACTTTAATCACCATCACATCCCAGAATTAAGCTGCATTCCTGCCTTAGAGAAACATTCTAGATGATGTTATAATTGCTTATGGGCTCCTACATGGCTACTCTACTGCTAGTATTTCTCCTAAAGTTGTGATGAAAATTGACATTAGAAAGGCATTTAACTCTGTGAAGTGGTCTTCTCTTATCAATATTATGAAAAAAATGAAATTCCCCCTATCTTCTTTGGTTAGATATATGAATGCTTCTCCTCTGTTAGGTGTTCCCTTCTCATTAATGCTCATATAGTTTCTTATTTCAAAGGACTTAAGGGCTCAAGGTAGCGGGACCTCATATCTACATATCTTTTTATCATAATCATGGAGACTCGGACTCAAGTTCTAATTAAACAAGCTAACGAGAAGGCTTTTTCTCTTCATCCTAAATGTAAAGATCCTCATATCACGTCTTTAGCCTTTGCTGATGACCTTATAATATTTACCAAACCCATTGTCTCCTCCATCTCTGTATTATGAACACTTAGCAATCCTTCTCTTCATTGGCCTGCACATTAATTCTTCAAAATCTCTTATTCTACTAACAAGGATTTCTGATCCTATTGTTGATTATTGCCTCTCTATTGCCAAAATGCAACCTCTTTAGGATGATATGAGATATCTTGGAATCCCTCTGGCCACTAAGAGAATCACTAAAGCTCAATGATTTCTACCCTTTGAAAAAATTAAAGCTACCATCAATAGATGGAAAAATAGGTTTCTAAGTCAGGCTGGCAGACTTACCATCATCAACTCTATCATTTTCTTCTTGAATTAGGGTCAAGCGTTTAGTTTGCCTAATAAGTTTCTATATAAGAATAAAAGCGTTGTGGTTAGATTCTTATGATATGTCTCTATATACTCTTGGAAACTTGCTTTCATTTCCTTTTGGAAACTAAAGCTCCCAAAAAAGAATGGTGGTCTTCAGGTTAAATCCTTAAAAGCTTAGAATGACGCTGCCTTCTTTGGGCATCTTGATAACCGCCTTAATAGCTCCTCTTCGGTTTGGGTTGATTGGACAAAAAATCACTTCTTTAAACAAAAGATTTCTTGCTAATGAAAGCATGATCATCATCTAGATAGATGTGGAAAGCTTTGCTTAAACATAGAGACTCTCTTCTTCCTCATATTAGACTCTTGCTTACTGTTAACAGTGTAGCAAAGTTCTGGGCTATTTCTTGGATTGCTAGTGGGTTTATACTTAAGAATTGCTTGACTCACGAGGAATTTAATCAAACTGGGGATACCCCTATAGGCTAAGGCTATTAACTATATTAGACATGGCTTCATCTTCCTTCCTAGATTTAGCAACTTGAATATTTCTACCCTTTAGAATGTACATAATAACTCTAGGTTATCCCATGTTGACAAAGATACCTATGTTTGGACTTCTGATATGAAACCTTATTCCTCTAACACTATATACAAAGTTATCACTACATCTCATTTAGTCATCAAATCCACTCGGTTTGGTAGGATCTAGAACTGTGGCTTTGGAGAAGTTGAATTTTGTTCTTTGGAGGTAATGAGAAATGCAATACACACTCTTAACAATTTTGCATACGGAGGTCTGTCTAACTCTTCATACTGTTTCCTTTGTTAATGTTTCCTTGAAAACAATCTACATCTTTTTTTAAATGCTCTTTCACTTACTTCCTCTTGAAAAATTTAAAAGTTATAGGTGGATATTCTCATTCTTTCAATAATGGTAGGTTGGAATGGAAGAGTGTATACGTTGGAACTACCTGGAAGAACAATTCCACCTATAGTCTTGCTGATACCAAAGGTGTTTGATGCCTCTATTTGGAAGGAAAGGAATTCTAGACTGTGTACTAAAAAGAAAAAAATAGAATGGAAAACTTTCATGGGATGCTTAAGGATATTCAAAAATAAATGAAGTTCTCACTATATAAATATCCTACTGATATGAAGTGTACTTGGAGTGCTGCATATGCCTTTACCTATGATTCCTTGCCTAGCTTCCATTACTTTGTTTTTTCCTTTCTTTCTTTTTTTCCATTTGTTTCCTTCTTTGTTTCCCTTTGTAACTCCTTTATTTCGTGCTTGTAATGTTCAAGTAACAAATAAAATGGTATGGGCCCATCTAACCTCGTTGGCTTTGCCAAAAAAATATGCACACACCCTTAGTAGATATTAGAATATCCTAATCGACATATGACGTTCATTATATATATTACATATTACGTAGTCAAATCAATAACAATAAAATTATATATATATATATATATATATATAATCAAATATTAAGTATAATATTTTATTACAATATTATTCATGAAAGTACATTAAAAGATCTAGTGCATAACTAAAAAAGGAAGTAAATTAAAATTTCACCATTAAAATTTAAACTCATTGCCCAATGCATTGATCCATATAGTGTCCTGGAACTTTTCATGAACACTGATCGAGGTTTATCAAAACTATAGTTGAAATGAAGTAGATATCACCATCTGCTTAGTGGTTCACCTACCCCTAACAAACTTACCCCTGAGGAACCACTAAATGAACAAGGCCCGAGTGAAACCAGTCCTTGACTAATCACTCTTTACGAACAATTAATGACAAACCACTTTGCTACAACTCCTTTCCTCTTCACCATTTCGAAAAACTCCTTCAATGCAAACTACAATTTCGCAGCTTGCTTTCAATCAACTAAAATCTCTTTTGATGCACTTATATACACATCTAAACTTTGTAAATGTGAGATCATATAATACGTGCAATAATACATAATACACATTCCAAGTGCAGGTCATACAATTAAATTAGAACGCATACGAAGGTATGAGGTGTTTAGGTTAGAATATGACATCGAATTATTATTTTTACATTATAAATCAACTTGAATCTCATTGTATAGTTAAGAATAATAGATTTCAAAATGTAATCATTTTAAAGCTACATTACTACATGAATAAGGCGGAGTAATGAACCCACTCACTAATTACTTACGAGTCAAACCAAAATATATGTAGATGCTAGGGATTTGGATTCTCTTTTTCAAATTCAAAAAACAACAACTCTACCTTATGGATTTAATGACCTCTATTCTTTCTTCTTGGCATATAATGTCTTAGCCTTACTTCATATTGATTAATTCAAAAATAGACGACTCATAGTTATATCTAGATTACTTGCAGCCTAAGTAATTATATAATACGTACGTATCATAACCAGGGAAAGTAGAAAATATAATTGACAAATAATAAATTATCAAATCTTCTGTAAAATTCGTTAACATTTCCCTCAAGATGCCTAATAAATAGAGTTTACCAGAGTAGAAAATGATCCTGTTACAACCCTATGGCACATAAGTAGCAACTGAAGTATATATTTCCAAGTGCAAGTGTTCGTGAGGAGAAGATGATTCAAGTAGAGGAAGAAGCTGAGCTTAAATGAATTCAGTGAGCAACCTGCAGGCATAAAGGAGAAAGAAATATAAATGAAGATGCAGTTTATTTTTTCGTTATGTATTTTGTTATAAGAGGGAACAGAGTGCCACATGTAAGCAAATGAGTGGAGAAGCAATTATAGAGTTAGTATAAATCAGGGCAACCGAATCATTACAGGATATGAAATAATAGAGCACTGATTTGTTTTTCCTCCTTCTTCATCTTCTCTGGTTAATTTTTCTCTCTCCTCTCAACTGCATTCTTCAGTTCCTTTTAGCTTCCCTGCCATGGCGAGATCTCATAAACGCACCACTATGGGATCAACTGGAACCCACCATTTGGTATCAGATTCAGGAATTATAATCGATGATGAAGCTGCAATAGATTTAAACAATTCTGGTGGAGAAAATGTGGATCTAAACACTACAACAACATCTGAAGCGATCATATATTCATGGAGAAATCAGCAACAAACATTCAATACAAATGTAACAAATGAAATAGCAGGTATGAAATCTGACATTTCACAAATCAATCAAACCTTACAGCTGTTAATGACCAAATTATCACACAACTCATCGCAAACCAATCAATCAAACCATATTCCTTCATCCACAAATCCACAAAATCAAACACCTCACTCAAACATCACATCCCGCACCTCACAAGGCATACTTCCTAATCCTAACCTGCGTCAATTCAACACTTCTATTCCAGATCCTAAACAAACCGTCAGTTCTGAACACACGTCTCCTTATTTTCATAACTACGAAAATCACATCACCCAACCTTCAAACCATACCCGGTCACCACAGCCACTTCAACCAAAATAGTCCCCAACCCAAAAATTACTTCATCGCAAATCATTGAAGTTGGAGTTCCCACATTACAATGGTGACAAAAACATCCTGCCTTGGTTGAGACAAGCTGAACAAGTTTTAATCTATCATGATGTCCAAACATCTGATTGGGTCTAGATCTATGCATTTCATCTAAGAGATGAAGAACTTCAATGGTTCAACTGGTATTCCACTAATGTTGATCATACTTTTCTATGGAAAGTTTTCCAGAAAGAATGTATCACACGGTTCGGACCTCTTGAAATGGCCATACCATTTGATTCTCTTACAAATCTTAAACAAACATCTTCTGTTCGAGAGTACTTAAATAAATTTGAACAGTTAGCAGGCTTACTGGACAAGTTGAACCCTGTTTATATTATGGACAAATTCATCGGAGGATTAAAGGAAGAAATTCGTTATGAAGTGTTGGCTGCTAGACCTAAATTCTTTAGAGAAGCAGATATACTTGCCAAAACATTTGAAGAAAAATTTCTGCATATTAGAAAAGTGCTAAGACCAAACCTCCCTTACCCAAACCAAACCACCACAGATCATTCGAGACATCCTGTCTCAAACAAACTCCATCACAACCATATAATCAATACTCCAAACTATCACCAACTTATTTGGGAACCAGAAGAAATAAGCGTTTATGTTATAGTTATGATGAAAAGTGGACTCCCATCCATAAATGTCCAAAGAAAAAGGTTTATATAATGGAAGGGTTTTACATTAATGAAGATATAAACCAAGAAGTAATTCTAGAGGGGCAAGCTTTTAATGATACCACTTATCCTACTGCTACCATTGATACAACCTTAGCAATTTTCCTTCAAGCTTTATTTGGTATTCCTGCAGAACACACAATTCGATTAAATGGAATTATACTGGGGGATCAAGTTCATATTTTAGTATATCTGGTTCAACCCATAGCTTCATTAATGATAAGCTAGCAGAAAAATTAGGCCTCCCAATAACAACATCATATAATTTTAAAGTTTTGGTGGCAAGTGGAGAGCAACTATCAGGTTCAAGCATTTGCAAAGAAGTTAGTTTGAAATGTCAAGGATTGGAGATGCCAATTGACTTATTACTCCTACCACTTGAAGGCTGTCAAATTGTATTATGAGTTCAGTGGCTAAGCCTCTTTGATGACATTGTCTTCAACTTTAAAAAGATACAACTCAAATTTTCTTATAATGGAGCAAAAATAGTTTGGCAAGGCATCCACCCACCTACAAACAAATTCATTTCTGAAAGGCAAATGGATAAAACTCTAATAACAAACAACCTTTGCTTTCTATTACACTCCACTCAATCAAACCTTACTACGTCTGCCATTGATTTATCCACTCATCCACAGCCAATTCCACCACCCATTCAACAAATCATTCAAGAATTTGAAATAGTCTTCCAAAAATCTACCACTTTACCCCCTCAAAAACCTATTGATCACCAAACACACTTATCCCCACATTCCAAACCTGTGTGTCTTAAACCCTACCGCCATTCCTACCATCTTAAAAATGAAATAGAGAAAATTGTTGGAGAAATGCTTCAGACAGGCATAATTAAACCCAGTAACAGCCCCTATTCCTCTCCTATGGTCATGGTTAAGAAAAGTGATGGGAGTTGGAGAATGTGTGTTGATTATAGAGGGTTGAATAAATTAACAGAGAAGAACAAATTCCCAATACCCCTTATTGACGACCTCTTTGATGAATTACACGGTGCAGAATATTACACTAAACTTGACTTAATGTCTGGCTATCATCAGATCAGAATGCACCCCGATGATACTCATAAAATAGCTTTCAAGATTATTGAGGGCCAAGTTATGCCTTTTGGCTTAACAAATGCTCCTACAACCTTCCAAGCTTTAATGAATGATGAAAAAGAATATCTCAGGAAGTTTATTCTGGTTTTCTTTGATGACATACTCATTTACAGCTCAAACTGGGAAGAACATTTACATCACTTGGTTTTTGCATTGCAGGTCCTGAAAGAAAACAAGCTGGTGGCTAAACTCTCTAAATGCTCATTTGCACAACAGGAAGTTGATTATCTGGGCCATGTTATCTCAAAAAATGGAGTGGCGGTCAAGTACACAAAAGATAACATCAATCATGCAAAGGAAAGAATGAAACTTGATTCTGATAAGCATAGAACAGACAGGGAATTTAGCATAAACGGTTGGGTGTACTTGAGGCTACAACCTTACAAACAACTTTCAGTTAGTACAAAACATACAGACAAACTTTCTCCAAAATACTATGGTCCAATCCAAATCCTTGAAAAGATTAGGCAAGTATCATACAAACTGGCCCTACCTGCTCAAGCAAAGATTCACCCTGCTTTTCATGTTTCACAGCTTAAAAAGAAGACTGGTAATGCTACTATCATTAACCAGTCCATCCCTTCTTATGAGGAGCTGGTTGTCAAGGAACCAGAGAAGATTCTCGCTCGTAGAATGGAAAAGGTTAACAACAGAAACACAACACATGTCCTTATCAAATGGAAACAGATGAGTGACAAAGAGGCAACTTGGGAGAACTATTGGGAGCTAGTGGCCAAATTCCCAACATTTGACCTTGAGACATGGTCAAGCTTTGGGGGGAGGGTAGTTGTTACAACCCTACGTCACATAAGCAGCAACTGAAGTATATATTTCCAAGTGCAAGTGTTCATGAGGAGAAGATGATTCAAGTAGAGGAAGAAGTTGAGCTTAAATGAATTCAGTGAGAAACCTGCAGGCATAAAGGAAAATGAAATATAAATGAAGATGCAGTTTATTTTTCGTTCTGTATTTTGTTATAAGAGGGAATAGAGTGCCATGTGTGAGTAAATGAGTGCAGAAGTAATTATAGAGTTGTTATAAATCAGGGTAACCGAATCATTATAGGATATCAAATAATAAAGCACTGATTTGTTTTTCCTCCTTCTTCTTCTCTGGTTAATTTCTCTCTCTCCTCTCAACTGCATTCTTCAATTCCTTTTAGCTTCCCTGCCATGGCGAGATCTCATAAACGCACCACCGTGGGATCAGCTGGAACCCACAAGATCCCATCAGAGCCATCCAAAAATATGCAAAACTAGTGGTAAAGTACTACTAGAGAGTAACTACCAATCCTGGCTTGAATCTGATTGGTAGGAAACTATCTAAAAAGATGATGATAATAAATCAAAGATCCAGAGTTAGAATTTGAAGAAGGAAAATAGGAATAAGGATATTCCTAAGAGATTGTAAAAAAAATTCCAATCAAGACTAGAAGAGTAATTCTAATCAGGGATCCAGAGTCATAATCCAGAAAAAGAAAATAGAAATATGAAAATTCATGTGGGATTGGAAGTAGAATTCCAATCAAAATCCATTAATGTCATTGCTGGAAGATTGATGCCAATCAAGAAAAGGTATATGGAGTCTGAAAACTATGGTCTTAAATTGTTTTGCAAAGAACAGAAGCATGGACTGAGCAATACGTTCAACAAACTTCAAGTCTTCATGCTTAAAATGTTAAATAATAAATTATTGAGCAGTAATTTTAATTATTGCTTGATAAATGATGCTGATGTAACGGGTGTTGATTGAATGGGTAAATTGTATAGAGCTTAGAAGAATTAGAGATAAAAAAATATATTAGGGATTGAATTCCTGCTTTGGTACCATGTTGAAATTGTTAATAAAACAACACACTTATATAGAGGAAGAAGAGGGGAAGAACAAGAAGAAATGGGTAACTAATAACTGTTGCATCTTTATAATAACCTAAATAATAATTCTAGAATACACGACTGATTTTTATATTGATTTTTATATCTAGCTTACATGAAGCCTAAAGTAATTATATGAATGCAAGTATTATAACTAGGGAAAGTAAGGAATATAATTAGTAAACAATAAAGGAAGATGCTAGTATGCCTGATCAATTATTTGTCATAACCTCCGGATCAATTGAAATTGGAGGAATTCAGGGGCCAAAATAGTCATTCCATGTGGGTCCTCCCACTTTTTCTCTCTCTGTTGTACTTTTTAACAAAATTATACCCGGGAAAATTAGCATTTTCGAATAATAAATTATGAAATCTTCTGTAATGTTCTTTAACAATTTGAAGCTAACAAAAACATCACAAACATTATATTTCATACCTTGAGATATGAATTATTTTTACATATTATAAGCTTTGTTCCTTTTAATAACCACGTATAATTGTAAAATGACTAGTGAATCAAACATAGTATGTCCATACATCAGATTATTTTATTTCCTATAGTGAAGTTGAACCAAAGTGAAGTGGAGAAATGTAAATTATGACTTTCATGATACTGATATGAATTATAGTTTAAATAAAAATATGATGGATATTAGACTTTTAATTTAAAGAAGAAATAATGTGCTTAGAACTCTGAATATGATGGAAGATTCAAATAATGGTGTTACTCGAACTGAGTGGTCTTGATAATTGAAAATGTTATTGATGTAGAAGATTGGATAGAACAAACTGGTCATTCATACACACTTCTAGTCACCTTATAGAAATATTGCTCTAATGCGAAAAAATTTCACAAGAATATAAGATGGTATAATTTTATGGACATAACAATAGCTATACAAATTGAGAAACATAAATCAAGTTTTTATTTATACTGGAAACATAAGGAATATTATAATGAGTGGAAGTATGTGAGGTAATAAGTAAAGGTGTAGAACCGATGTGATAAATATGAAGATCCTTAGCATTGCCAATGACGACCTGCTCAATTTTGAAATATGTGGTATGTATGGAGAGATCACCCAAATCAGTGGAAACATGGTGTGATACTTCACTAACTAGGATTGAATTTGAATATCCTCAGGGGCAGTGATCGATAAAAATGAAGACTGTGATGAAATCTTGAGTAGTATTTCAAGAAAGCTAGAAAGAGAATGACCATTTTATGAAAATAAGAAGACTACGATTTTATTAGTAAGGAACAACTGTCAAGTCCCTAAAATTGGAAGATGACGGAAGAAAAGTCCGTCTCGACAAATTTATGAAAATTTCGTTCCTATTTTTAGTTCTTGACTAATTTATGCTACTTTTGCCTCTGATTCCAATGCTTAGCCGATTTTCTAGAAGATGCAATTTGGTAAAAATTAACAAAATAGAGACCTAATTTACATAAGTTTATTAGTATGGACTTTTTGTACATGGGCTTTGAGAATGACCTTTGGTCCAAAACCCCTTTTACCATCGTATTAGCGAACCATTTGTTATTATATACTAGATGATTATGCAAAGAGTGATACCTTGGTTTTTATGGAAGGACGAGTATTTCTATTAAAAGAAATTGGACTGTCCACTACAGAGGATGGGTGAATATTACATTGGAAGTTTCTTCATCAATAAAGAAATCAATTTCACCTGAAATACTTACTAACTATCAATTTTCACTTAAACTTATCATTTATGACAAATATAGTTTTGTAGATCTTCAAATCTAGATCTAGTGGAAAATCAAAATGGCCTAGCATAATGCTTCAACAGATCCAGCATTCGTCTTCGACAAGACCCACAAAGTAAATTACAATAGCCATGCCAGCATTAGAGAGAGATTGTTTCAAATTTACTCCTTCTCACTCACAAAATCAACTTGAAAAATAGAGAGCAGCATCTAAGGAGATGTTGCTTGACTTTTAGTTAATTGTAGCCTAAGCAATGCACATTTTTCTTTGATCCGCTACCATCTAAGTAATATTTGGAAAATAGGTTTTAGTTTAATGAAGTGTTCAGTTCTATTTCAGTTTGTTTAAGGAACCCTCAAGAACAACATGTATTTCTTGTCCACCTTTGGGTTACGTAGCTTTTGGACTTTTGTATTTTTGTAAATGCTTTCGTATATATCCTCATAACAATAAAGGCATGTTTGATCGAGTTCAAAAAATATTTCTTTATTGAAATGTACAGATTTGACCATTTTTCATAATCTTGAAGATTTTAGTTCAAAGTATTGTGCAAGGTATTGTGCAAATGAAAACATACAAGGACATTCGATGGTGAGAAGTCTTGATGGGTAACATGAGTTTTAGTTCTTGCCTCGGTAATGGGAAAAACATAATACTTTTATTAAATTTTTGGTCCTTGTTATTAACCCAAAAATCGGGATAACGACCATAATTCCAAGTATAATGGACCAAAGATCGACTTTAACATGCTTGATGACACGTTTAAGCACGGCATGGTTGGTGTTGACCAAATGGTGTTAAGAGATCAACATTAGGCTTAGAATTCAAGGCCTAGTACAAAATGATGTCATTGAGGAATGACTTCATCATACCCACAGACTTTTGGAATGAAGAATTCAAAAGCCCATATAATCTTTTTGAATAAGTTGTTCGAAAGCCTATATGTTCTTTTGGAGTAAGACATTCGTAAGTCCATACCAACGGATCAAAGGAGATAAAAGAACATGCCGTAAATATGTGTGATAGTTCATCAAGCTTATTAATGGTAAAGATAGGTAAGCATTTTAGTTCATAGTCCTACGTCCATACGTAAATGGTAGGATAATGATTATGCATATAAATACTAGTTTAGAATAACCCTAGGATTTATATAAAAACACGACAAGCTTTGGTTCCAAAGAGTTTTATCATATAAATGCCATGTCCAATAATGTCCAAAGTGCACAGTAAAGGTAATAGGCATATCAAGTCTTTCTTCATATAATTTTGTCACAATTGCAATCAAATCAATTTTTTCCCCAATTCAATTTAGAGTTACAATTGTTTAATTTTGAGAGGAAAAAAAAGAAAATGATCTGCATTCTCCTTGTGCCTAGATCTATACTTATGGGGTAGAGGGGTTTGGCATGGATGCTTCATGCCACCTTTGGCATATAACTCTTGATATCAAATGCAATCTAAATGGCGCTAGGCCTCATACTTCATCTTTGTTAATCTTCAATATTGACCAGCATACGACATCATTTTTGTCCTAATAATTTTTTTGGACATTAACGACATCTCTTATCAATGTCCCATTGAGGACCTGTGATGCCATTTAATGGTTGGTGAGAGAGATACTACCAAGGCACATCATTAATAATTAACAATTCTGAAGGGATATAACATTATTAAGAGACGACATTAATAGGAAGCAACATTGGTGGTAAACGACATCAATAACAGGCAGCATTGATAATAAGCAATATCAATAACATGTGACATTTATGATAAGTGGCATTGACAACAAATAACATCAATAATGGGCGGTGTTGATAAAAGGCAACATCAAAATAGAGCGGCATTGATAGAAGACGGCATTGATGAATATGCGGCGTTGACAAGAGATTATATCAATGTAGAAGTGGTATTGATATGGTATGGTATTGAGAAGAGGCGATATTGATAGGCCATGGCATCGAACAATGTGGTACTGAGAAGAAACGACATCGACTTCATGCAACATCATTCACTGGTCTAATGGCATGCGGCATTGATAAAATATGACATGGAATCAATGCAGAAATGCTGCATAGAATCAACGCGACAATGATTGAGTGCGACATGGAATCAATGCGACATTGATTGACTGTGGCATAGGTGACATGTGGTGTTACCATAGCTGTTGGCTTTTGATATCTTTTCACTTGCTAGTCTTCGACGTTGACTTTCATACCGAGGAGGTGCGGCATTCCATGCCACATTGATGATGTATGATATCCCCTGAGACATGGTATTGCTTGTAATAGGTACGACATCAACAATTCTTCCTGGAAATTATGTGGATAACATTTGTCACCCTTCTTGTATAGAAGAAGCTTTTTACACTTTAGTATAAAACCAAAAATTCTCTTGTTTTTTTGATTCTCTACAAGGTTTCCTTTCTAACCCTGTTTTCCTACAAAACAAAAAGAAAGCCATTATTTTCATCATTATTTTTAAATTCTATTTTGGGCAAAACCATTCAAGATTTTGACAAGATCATAAAGGATCCTCCATTTGTAATCCAGTGTAACTTTTGAAAGCTATAGGTTTGCTTGAAAGGAACAAAAATTTATATGGCTGAAATTTTACATGAATAGAATCCCATAAAATCTAGATTAGAAAACCAGCTGGAAATAATGATTTCATGAACAGAAAAATAGAAAGCCGTTTAAGAAATATAATTTGTTGAATAGAAAACTAGAAAACCATCTATAAATATCATAGGAAGGAGGACTAGAAACTCTTCTGGCAATATCATGGATAGAAGACCAGAAATCTATCTAACTAGAAAACCCAAAAAACCATCTACCAATAATAATTTCTGAACAAAAGACCAGAAAATCATCTGGCAATAATAATTTCTGAATAGAAGACCGAAAAACCATCTAGCAATAGTCTGATTATACGACTAGAGAACCCATTTGGCAATAATCTGAATTAAAGTCCAGAAAATTCATCTGCCAATAATTGTTTCTAAATATAAGAACAAAAAAAATCCATCTGGCGATAATAATCGACACCACAAAATCCATCTGGCGATAACAGAAGACCCAAAAATTCATCTGGCAATAATAGAAGATCAGAAAATCCATATGACAATAATAATTTCTTTTGCGAAGAAATTCCCACTTTTTTGCTTTGAAGCACAACTTATATTTGATAGACCTTCGTCCAGAAGATTGCATGATTTTTGCTTTGAAGCACAAATGGCTTAGTTTTGATCAATTGCTTTTGTCTTTTTCAGGTTTTGGACACCTTAGTCCCTTTCCTCCTCAAATATATTTGGGCCTTGGGCCTCGGATGTTTTAGTCTCGTTTCCTTGCAACTCTCTTTGGGATTTGGATGTCTTAGTCCTTCTACTTTGCCACCGTCTTAGGTAATGATCTCAACTTGGATCGAACCCCTTGTCACCGTCTTAGGTGATAATTTAGGTATGTTGTCCGATGCATTTGTTAGCTATCTTAAGCAGAACTAAAGACATACATGACCTTCCTCTAGAGGGCGCTTTAGTAAGGCCTTAGAGATGGTACTGAAGGCTGGTTCGATGCTTTGGTCAGACCATCTTAGACAGGACCAAAGGCTTACCCCGTCCTCCCTCTAGGAGGTGCTTTGGCCAGGCCATGTAGGTGGGTGCAGAAGGCCTGCAGATACTTTTGTTAAGCCTTTTTAGGCGGGACCAAAGGCATACTCCAACCTTCCTCTTGGAGGTGCTTTGACCAGGACATTTTGGCAGGGACAAAGGCTGTTTCGCCCCCTACTACCATCTTAGGTAGTGGTTTTGGCTTTTCCTTTTACTTTAAGAGAGTCTTACTCTTCAACCATATATATATATATATATATATATATATATATACACACACACACACACACTTATTTCAACTTTTTATTCATCTATTGTTCGAAAATATGGCTACAAATGTTCAACATTCCATGTTCTTGCTATTACGTTGCCATCAAGTCGGCATACTTTATAGATCCCTAATAAGATTACTTTGTGTATGATTAGAGGTCCTTCCCAATTTGGCATGAACGGTCAATCCATTGGATTCTTAGTATTTGTCATAACTCTTCGGAGCACTAAATCTCCTTTTTGAAATAGTCTTTCTCTTACATTAAAATTGTAATATTTGGATATTCTTCATTGATGTTCAACCGTCCGTATGGCTACTTCATCTCTTAACTCATTGATTAATTCTAAGGATTCTTTCTTTAATTCTTGATTTGGATTACATGCATATGCAATTCTTCGATGAGAAGGTACATCAGCCTTAATTGGGCTCATGGCTTCGCATCCTTATGTTAAGGAATATAGGATATGTCCTATTGCAGTTTTTGTCGAAGTTCTATATGCCCATATTATAAGAGGTAGTTCTTCTATCCAATTTTCATAGCTCTGTCCAATCGCTTTTTGAGAATGGTCTTAATAGTTTTGTTGGAAGCTGCAACAGTTCCATTAACCTTCGAGTGAGCTACAGATGAAAAGCTCTTGATAATTCCATTTTTATTACAGAATTGGATAAATTCTTCGCTTTCAAACTGAGTTCCATTATCAGATATTACTTGTGTGGAATTCCATATCTGGTAACAATGTTCTTGATTGCCAAACTTGAGAACTTTTCCTGATGTGATATTTGGACGTGGTTTTGCTTCTACCCATTTTGTGAAATAATCAATGGACATCATTGCGTATTCGCCCCTCCTTTGGATATAGGTCGTGGTCTAATTAAGTCAATTCCACATACATAGAAAGGCCATGGACTTGAGATTGAAGTTAATTCGCTTAGTACCAAACATGACATCTTAGAGAACTTTTGGCACTTTTAACACATTTTAACAGAATCGATGGCACAACTAGTCACCAGAGGCCAATATAAGCTTTGGCTCATAACTTACTTGGCTAACTTTATGCCATTAGAATGATCTCAACAAAATCCTTCATAGGCTTCTCTTAGTAATTTATCTCCTATTTTTGGACCAACACATCTTAAGAGAAAATGAATATCCTTTCTTATAGAATATTCCATTCATTGTGCTGAAAGCGAAAGCTTGGTGTTTTATTCTTCTTGCTTCTTTTTTCTCTATTGGCAATTTTCCATTTATCGGGTATTCAACAATGGGCATCATCCAATTATTCTTAGGTTGATCATTCGTCTTAGGATAAGAATTTTCTCTTGGAGGGTTTCATTTCCATTTTCTAACTCCTCCTCCGCATATGTTAAAGCTCGAGATTTGGTTAATTCCAAGGATTCATTTCTTGATTTGGGTGCCTTCTCTTCTATACTGGGAGTTTGGTTGGTAGCCTACAGACACAATTTGTTTTTTCATGCTCCCCATGAGCTACCCAGCTTAGCCAAAGAATCAGTTTGAAAATTCTTCCCTCTCGGTACTTGGTGTATGAAAAAATCCACAAATTCAGTTAGCATTTTTAACACTTTCTTGACATATAAAACAAATTTAGCATCCCCTATCACATACGTATGGTTTAATTGATTTACCATTAGTTGGGAATCACTAAAATTTCAATATTAAGGTCTTTAAGTGTAGGGCCAGGGTGAGTTCTGCCACCACTAGTTCGTATTCTGCTACATTATTGGTGGTTGGAAACCCCAAATTCATTGCGGAATGTAAACAATATTCCATCGAGGGTAATAATCACATATCCCGCTCTAGCACCTTGCTCATTTGAAGCTCCATCCACAAACAATTTTCATTTAGGCTTTAAATCTCCTTTTATGGTTGTTCTTTAATGAACCCCATACATTCACTAACAAAATCAACTATAGCTTTTCCTTTGGTTGCCACTCGGTGTAGAAATTCAATATCATATTGACTGAGCTCTGTTCTCCATTTTACTAGTCTTTCTGAAGTTCTTGGTTT
Source organism: Allium cepa (assembly GCA_030765085.1). Classification (NCBI taxonomy): domain Eukaryota; kingdom Viridiplantae; phylum Streptophyta; class Magnoliopsida; order Asparagales; family Amaryllidaceae; genus Allium; species Allium cepa. Next base: position 380,207,671 of record CM060931.1, read on the forward strand.
ACTAAAAACTTTCTTAAGTAGGAAGTTGATTAAGACCTTGATCGGATGTTCTTGGAAGTAAGCTCTTAGTTTTTTAGCAGTGAACATCAGGTAGTATGCCCATTTTTATATAACAGGACAACTAGTTCTTGATTTTTTGAGCCTTCTGCTCGTGTAATATATTGATAGTTGAGTTCCCTTATCTTCTCTTACCAGAACAAAACTAACGGTATGTTCAAAAACTGCCATATAACAGTTAAGGTCTTCCCCTTCTATGGGACTGGACAAAATTAGTGGTTTCTCAAACGGTCTTTCAATTTTTAAGGCTTTTTACAATCCTCCACCCATTCAAAAAATTTCTTCTTCCTAATCACATCGAGGAATGGAATGAATTTGTCAGTGGTCCTGGAGATGAATATATTCAACGCTCAATACACTAAAAATTGTTATTGCTGCTGCACAAAAAATGCTACCATAACTTACGGTAGAGTTTTAGAGAACGCCGTTAAAAAAACATGCAACTAAAAATCCAAGATTTTCTATTGCGTTTTAGTAACCGCCACTATAAATGCTACTAAAAATATTTATTGTAGCATTTGCAAAATGCTACCAAAAAGTATTGGCCACTGCAATAAAATATCTTACTAGCGTTTTTTTTGCCACCATATATATTTTGATAGCTTTTAATAAACGCGGTTAAAAATTGTTGATTTTTTATGCAAGTTTCCTTCGCTGTGGTGGCACGTTCGGTTTCCACTTCATTTTGTTCACAATATATATATATATATATATATAGTGATAATTAACATTTTGTAGTATAAAACAAAAAATCAATCATATAATTATCATATTCAAACAACCGAAAAATATGTTAATCACATATTTTAATACGGTACACATATACCTTGATATAAAATATTTTAAACAAAATAACCACGTTTATATAAAATCCATAATAAAATTACAACTCATTTTGCTCTTAAACAGAGAGACCCGACTCTTCATCCTCTTCATGGGAGGAAGCATAAGCAATGCACCAACTACGCCTTCTGCCTTCCCTGATGAGCATTTCACTCCTCCTCCTTGCTTCTTTGTCATTTGTAGCAATCTTACGATTGATATTTGTTACCATTATTCTTTATTACAATAGTAGCAACATATTATCACTCAATAGGACTATGCAATGTCAAAGATTTATGAATTTAGATCACTTGCTCTGGCCTAGTGCTATAGAAGCGTTACTATTTTGCATGTCATATCTGAATACAACATGTATAGAATAAAATTCTAGAACAAAGAGCATTAACAAGTAAATAAATCAATATTATTTGCAGAACATAATAAACAATGTTTTCTGTTATGCAAAGGAATGAAAATGATAAATACCAAGAACAGGTGAAGTTGACATTTTACAACTCCTTTCACCAAGGATGGCAACTATGATTGTAGAAGCAGTGATGGTGGCCATTACTACAACTAGAAAGTAAACAAAGTATTGCATTTACTTTGCTTTAAACTCTAAAGTGCAAATGAGAAAAGAAGCGTGGAAGTCATATATTTGAGTTGTTAGCTTGTACTAACTTGTGGCTGAAATAACTGCTAATTAAAAAACATTTATAGTTAAAATATTGATATAAATATCACTTACAAAATAAGGCAACATAATTGAGACATATTTATCATGGAACTATTAAAAAGACTGACAAACTCGTACTCAAGATTACTTATTCCCTGCAATTAATTTGGAAATCATCCAGCAAAATGGTTCTCTGCGACATTCCTACCAACACTTGGAACATTATTATAAATAATAAATTTTATAAACTTGTTTAATTTTAAGAAAACTTAGTTGATTTTTAACAACTTGGTTAACTTAGTCAATCTATTATTATTATTATTAAAATATAGTTAACTTAATTATATTATTATTATTATTATAAACTTAGTTACTTTTTATAAACTTGGTTAATTTGTACAAACTCGGTTAATTCATAATTATTTTCATTATTATTATCACACATAAAACTTTTTTAAATTAGTATATTATTATTATTTATAAAATTTATTAACTTAAACTTGGTTAATTTTATAATTTTTTTTAAATTTTAACAAAATTTAGTTAATTTTATTAACTGGGTTAACTTATTAATTTACTACTACTACTACTACTAAAATTCGGTTAACTTAATTATTTTATTATTATTATTATTATAAACTTAGTAAATTTTTATAAACTTAGTTAATTAATCATCATCATCGTTATTATTTATTTTTTTGGCATGGCCGACGGGGTTGATTGGTCCCCGACCAATTTATTGCAGCACCAAAGGATACAAACACAAACAACAAGGAAGAGCAAAAGCTCAAAGAAAACAAAGAAGAAACATGGTGCAACAATCACGAAGGAAAAACAGACAAAAAGGAAAAAAACATCAAACTGTTACATGCTGAAGTGAAGACCTATTCCAGGGTCAAATGTGAAAAGCATATTCAGGGATGTCCTTATTTCATGCATAATCCAAAGTCTGAAATCAGCTGCAGTTTTAGCATTGTTAACTTCAAAAACTCTACTATTTCTCTCCCTCCAAACTGCATTTATAAAACTCTTCAAAGCTACATTAAATATTCTTTTTCTTTTCTTCTTATTACCAGTCTTAGAGTATATTTGCTCCCATTCAGCTTGATTATCATTCAAGGGACTACTGGTTCGCAGTTTAGTCATAACTTCAGACCAAAGAATCTTGATGTCAGAGCATTCGAAGAATAAGTGCTCAGTGGTTTCTGGTTGTACTCTACAAAATGAACAGTAAATATTAACATTCATACCTATACTGACAAGCTTGGTCTTGGTCATAATGGCACGGTTCAGTATTTTCCACAAAGTTAGGTTGTTTCTCATGCTACTATCTTTATTCCAAGTTCTTTTCCACCATTTCCAGTTTTGAATATCATTGTTCCGCATCAAGAAATTATATGCTTCACCAATTTTAAATTTTCCTATTTTCTTTCCCCAGACAATAACATTATCAGTATTATGCAGTGGGGTATACTTTTTGATACCATCCCATATTTTTTGAGTTCTCTGATTCGAGGAAAAAGCTTGATGCCTCTGAAGGTTAACAAGAACGTCTCTAACTTTAGATTCAGAGTGGATTCCCGTTTGTTGTATTTCATTGTAAGTAAGTTGCCTTCGAAGAATTAATCCTGACTCAAGCCATGGGTCGTCCCAGAAGCTTACATTGTATTCATGGTTGGTGTTCATTTGAATAGGAGGAAGAAAGAGTTCCTTAATTTTGTGTATACTCTGCCAGGTCCAGCTCATGTTTTGCCTCTTAGTCATATTCCACAACCTTCCATGTTTTATCACATGCTTATTGGACCACTCAGCCCAAAGACTTTCAAGGGAGTTAAACAGGGTGTCAACGTGTTTTGCAAAAGCAGCCCTGTTCCACTGTTTTAAGTTAATCAAACCAAGACCTCCCTTGTTCAACGGTTTCTCAACAGTAGAGTACTTAGTAGGAGCAATAAATCTGCCTATAGTTCTTCCAGACCACATAAAACGCATGATGGCACTTCTAATCATGTTTATTAGCTTGGATGGGAGAACGAAAGTTCTGGCCCAATACACTTCCATTGCAAAGATAACTGACTTAATCAACGTAAGTCTACCAGCTTGATTCAGTTTCCTAGCTGTCCAACAATTTAATCTAGCAGTCATCTTGTCATACATCGGGAGACACTGATTAGTAGTTATTCGTGATGTAGATAGAGGCAAACCAAGGTAGGAAACAGTGGATTGGTTAAGAGTTAAACCAGTGATTTGAGTTATGTACTCAACCTGAGCAGTGCATACTCCAGCTAATAAGATATCTGATTTATGAACGTTAACCTTTAACCCCGTCATATTATAAAAGTGATCAAGAGTTTGCATTATGTTCTTAACCGTGTCAATGTCAGGAGAGCAAAAAATTATCAAGTCGTCAGCAAACATTAATGCCGAGATTTGAGGGTCTTTACAAGCAGGATGTAGTTTAATTTTCCCTTGTTGAATTGTTCTGTTTATCATTCTCGTAAGTAATTCCATGGCTAGAATGAAAATGTATGCAGACAGGGGGTCTCCCTGCCTAATGCCTTGTTTACTAGTAAAGAAACCCGTAGTTGTACCATTGATATTGATAGAATAAGTAGGGGAAGAGATACATTCAAATATCCAAGCAATTAGGTGGGGAGGGAAGTCCATGTACCCCATAATGCGTACAATACTGTCCCACTGCAACATGTCAAATGCTTTCATTATATCAAGTTTCATCATAGCCTTTGGGGGAGCATTTCTACTTTTATATCCTTTAATTAACTCATGAGCGAGAAGGATGTTGTCTAGGATATTCCTACCTGGAACAAATGCAGCCTGGTTTTTGGAAATAATTAATGGGAGGACATTCTTGAGCCTAGTAGCAATGACTTTGGAGATGCATTTGTATATGGTATTACAACAGGAAATTGGACGGAAGTCTTTAACATGATGCGCATTCTTGAGCTTGGGGATAAGAGATATTTTGGTGTAATTGAAAGACCTATAAAGTTTACTCTTTTTGAAAAATAGAGTAACAGCATTGCACACATCGGCAGAAATGATCGACCAACATGTAGTATAGAAGTATGCATTCAGCCCATCTGGGCCACCGCAAGAGTTTGTACTGAGTGAAAACATAGCCTTTTCAATTTCTTTATGTTTGACTTCAGAGCATAGCATGTTGTAGCTTTCCTCATCAAGACTAGGCATTATGTCAGATGGGATGTCATCAATTTTAGGAACAACGTTGTTAGTGTTGCTGTACATACTCATGAAGTATTGTTCAAATGGTTTCTTAACACCTTCAGCAGAAGTTTGAAGATCTTCATTCATGTCATGGATTGTGGCAATATTCTCCTTCCTCTGCTTATTCTTGAGACTATCATGAAAGTATGCACTATTCTTGTCTCCTTTTTCCCACCATTTAATTCTCGACTTTTGTTTAATCATATCACTTTCCTTAATTAGAGCGTCTTGGTACTGTAGAGAGAGAGTGGTTTCATAGGATGTAAGACTAGCATCGTGAACATTTTCCATCATATTTTTCTGGACTTCAATAAGCTTGTTCATAATATCAGTACTCATTCTATAACCTTTGCCAAATTTGTGAAAGGCCCATTGCTTCAAGACGTCTTTTGTTTCTCTTATTTTTTCCTGCAAAACAAATAGATGATTACCTTTCTTATTTTTGCACCATGCTTTCAATACAGTAGATTTAAAGTCAGGCTCAAGCGCCCAAATATTAAAAAATTTAAAATTTGCTTTTCCTCTCTTGTCCACTCCACGAAGATGAATAATTTGAGGGGAATGGTCAGAAAGGAGAGGAGGGAGAGAAGATTGAAAAGGAGGGGCCATTTAGCTAGGGCAGATTGATTGGAGAATGAGTGATCAATTCTTGAGAAGGTCCTATTACCATGCCTTCTTTTGTTGTTCCACGAGTATTGCATACCAACAGTTTTAACAGTTACAAGTTCTGCATCATTTAACACATTACTGAGAGGCATAATCTCACTAAGGGACAAAGAATTGCCTCCTAACCTATCAGAGAGTGTATGACAGCAGTTGAAATCACCAAATATTATCCAGGGGTGGGTGGATTGCCTCAGAGAAGGAATGACAGATAGCACTGAGTTTCTAACAGCAGCAGAGTTGGATGCATATATAAATGTGATATAAAAGGAAGTGCCGTCAGAGTTATCTTGAGCATGGCAGTGAATCAATTGGGAAGTTGTGAGGATGGGGGTGATTTGAAAATGTTGAGGATTGAAAAGAATCAAGATCCTGCCGTAGGGAGATCCATTAAGGTTATGTATAAGCTTCCAGTCATGATTTATGTATTCAGCTGCTTTAACAGATAAGTCAAGATTTAGTTTGGTTTCAAGAATCGCCAACACAGATAATTGGTGAGAAGTAATTAGCTGTTTGCACTGGTCTTGCTTGATAACATCGTGTGCGCCTCGTATATTCCAAGCTCCAATGCGTGACATCATTGGAGAACTCTGGCATTAAGGATTTCAATCTTCATTCTCCTTGTTACCGCCTACGTAGAGGACAAGTAATTTGGAATCGTTGCTGAAAGTGGGGCGTTTTCATTGCTTTCTGTTTCATTAACCAGAGGGGTGTTGGCTGTTTGGGTTAGCGTGATGTTGGGTGGAGAGGTGTGTTGGATGGTTGGGGAATCATGTGGCGATGAATCAGGTGGAGGTTTGTAGGCTATAGGTGGTTTAATATTGGAGTATATTTGTGGAGGATTTTCATTTTGCGATCGTTCAGTGACTGGGTGATTGGGTGGACTAGTTGTGCACTATGTTTCAACTTTGTGCATGTCAGCACATGTATCAGTTGTTCTCTTGCATCTAGTTTTCTTGTTTGTATTACTGTTGTTTTTTCCACCACTTGAGTTCTTTCCTTCAGCATGTGCGCTCACAATTTTTGTTTCACCTTCATTGCTTCCTTCACTTACTAATGCTTTGCCTGTTGAATTGTATTCTTTTTGTTGCTTTTGAACTGTGTGTGCTGCCTTTATTTGTTTTGCTGTTTTATTACTCTGGTCATTTTGCCTTAACATTATTTCCTCGTTATTTGATTCAGTTACCCTATTTTCTCCCTGTGTTCCAGTACTCTTTCCTTTTTCATTTTTTCTTGCATCATGCACGCCAATTATATACTCAGTATCATCCAATCCAAGAAGTGCTTCATATCTATTGGATATCAGAAGCTTTTCAGGCAGTTCCTCAACAGTTGTTTTCTCATTTTTCTAAGTTTCTCTACTGACATTTGGAGAAATGTTTTGACAATTGGCTTCTTCAGTCTGTAGAATGTGTTCACTCATTTCTTTATTTATTTCATCACTCCCGTTTTCCTGCTCAAGACTATCACCCTCCTCATCTTTCTTTTCATCATTAACTTTATCATTATTTATTTCGTTCACTACTTCTTCATTACCATCACTCTTCTGTTCTCTGGATGTTTCCTGTACAACTGTTACTGCTTTCTTTCTATTGACTCGTTGCCATTTTCTTGAAATCTGCATCTGAAAGGGTTTGACCTTCTTATTGGTATTATCATTACCTGATGTCTTCACTTTGTTTTCGTTTCTTCCATTTTTGGTTATATCGTTTCCTTTATCAGGTCTACTCATATTTTTATTATCACAGCACTCAGTTGAATGTCCAAATTTTTTGCACAATACACATACATCTGGTCTCCATTGATACTCAACATAAATTTTTTGATATCCACCTTCCACCAATTTGACTTTAAATTCTTTTGCTAACTCCTTGTCTGGTTTCACTTCTATTAAACATTTTGCGTAGCTTAACCTGTTTTGCTTCTCGGTGTTTTCATCCATGCACAATAGTCTTCCTAGATGACTACATAGCCAATTAATCCCTAACGGCGACCAGGCAAATATTGGGAGGTGGTACAGGTGGACCCATACTGGAACAGAGGTAACTGAGCCGGTGACGTTACTGACAGCAACATCATAGGGTTTAATTATGAACATCTTGTTATTCATTATAATAGGGTCACTTTGAAGAATTTTATATCTGTCTTCATCACATGAGAAATTGAAGAGAAAAACAATACCGTCCGACTTAACTTTAACTGAACCTTTAAGTTTCCAAATGAACTTAAGCTTTTGAATGACAGCAGTGTAAGATAATGGCTTGTCCAAGAAGAATCCAACCAGAGTGTCAGTCCAAAGTACAGCACCAGCATCAATAACGTTCTGCGGCGGCACCAGAATATCCTCTTCGTACACAGGAGTAAGGTCAACGGGAATGTACTTCCCAGCATTTCTGGGTTTATGCTTAAACAAGGAAGTCCATTTCCGTTCACATTGATTGGGGGAGGAAGGAGGAATAGTCGGCAGTAGGGGTGCAGGGTCTGGTGTCCTAGAAGGAGGCGAGACAGGGAGATGAAGCGGTGGAGGAACCGGAGGGATAGGAGCTTGTTGTGTTGTGGTAGCAGTGGTTGGTGTTCCGGCAGGAGAGTTTACCAAGGAGGACGAACCAGGATTACTGGTGGTAGTGGATGGAAGTTTAGAAGATAGGACAGAAAAGCATGGAGGAATGACAGTGATGTTGGAAGAGAAGGAAGGTATGATAAGGGCATGGGGGAGTACTTCGGAAGCGGACATGAAAGAAAAAAGTTTGAAAATGACCGAGGATCATCGTTATTATTTATAAAATTTTGCTAAATTAGTTGTGCTGTAATTATTTGTGAAATTTAGTTAACTTAAACTTAATTAATTTTATAAAACTTGTCTAATTTTAACAAAACTTAGTTATTTTTTTCCAACTTGGTTAACTTAGTTAATTTATTTTTATTAATATTAATATTTTTATTATTAAAACTCAGTTAACTTAATTATTATTATTATAGACTTAGTTAATTTTTATAAACTTTGTTAATTTTTGTAAACTTATCTAATTCATCATCATCATTATTGTTTATAAAATTTGTTAAATTAGTTATATTATTATTATTTATAAAATATATTTAACATAAACTTAGTTAATTTATAAAACTTTTTTAACTTTAACAAAACTTAGTTAATTTATTATTATTGTTGTTGTAATTATTATTATTATTATAAAATTAGTTAATTTTTATAAACTTAGTTCATTTTTATATACTTAGTTAATTCATCATCATCATCATTTATAAAACTTTATTAAATTAGCTATATTTTTATTATTTATAAAGTTTAGTTAACTTAAAGTTAGTTAATTTTATAAAACTTGTTTAATTTTAACAAAAATTAGTTAATTTTTATTAACTTGGTTAACTTAGTTAATTTATTATTATTATTTATAAAACTCAGTTAACTTATTATGATAGGAGTTAGGATTTATATGACTTGTACAACCATGTCTATGAATCATATAAATGCTTCACGATATTAACAAATTCTCTTTGTTAGCAATCGCCTTTATACTAAAATGAAATGGATAAATAGTTTCATGGGTGTTTCTATCAAAGTTCAGAGTTCAAAGTTCAAGAATAAAACTTCAAGCTTCTAGAAAAAAACATCTAAGTCCGAAGTGCAAGTACAAACAATAATATAGTGTTCTAAATATCAAAAACCACACATATAATTTATATGCATCTAAAACGTACGACATGACTTTCGACCTATCTCATTATGTAATGTTACCTACAAAATTCTAGCCAATCTTCTTTGCAATCGAATGAAAGTATACATGAATGACCTAATATCATATAATCAAAATGCTTTCATCCCAAATAGATCAATCTCAGAAAATTCTCTTCTAGCTTATGAGATGGTGAGAAGTTTTAACAGGAAAAATTCAAATAATGTTTGTATGAAAATTGATTTACATAAAGCTTATGACAAAATCAATGGAGAATTTATTCATCATGTGTTGATTTCCATGGGATTCCCACTTTCCTTTGCCAACCTCATATATGAGTGTATATCCACTCCATCATTTTCTATTTTAATAGAAGGTACCCCTTATGGTCTTATAAATAGCTCGAGAGGACTCAGACAAGGGGACCCACTATCCCCATATTTATTTGCTATTGCTATGGAATTCCTGTCTCTAAATTCGGAGCTAGAATTCCATAAAGGAAATCTCAACACTATTTATCAAGTAGAGCCCATTATTACTCATTTATTGTATGCTGATAATATTCTTATTTTGGCGAAGGCTACTACTAACAATGCAGAAACCATCCAACATATATTGCAGTGTGTGACAAATTTCACAGGCCTTGAATTAAACACCGGAAAAAGCAGTTTATTTTTCAGTAAAGGGGCAAAATGTAAGCAAAATATAGTGGACATAATAAAAATCAAACCAGATAACCTGCCAGTCAAATATCTGGGAATTCCTCTATCAAATAATGCTTTGAAAGCTAGAGACTTTGGTTTGCTCATTGATAAAATCAACAAAAAATTCAGCAACTGGCATAACAGATTTCTCAATATTAGTGGGAGGGTAGAACTCATAAAAACTGTTATCCACCCTATGTTACATTTCTGGCTACAAATTGCTCAAATCCTGCATCTCTTATACAAAAAATCAATTCCATGTGTGCAAATTTGTTGTGGAAATCAAAATCTCACAAAATGAGCTGGGAAGAGGTATGCAAAACCAAAAGTGAAGGGAGTCTAGGAATCAGGAAAATCGAAGACATAGCAAAATCTATTGCTGCAAAGTTGTTATGGAATTATATTAATGGAGACTCCTTATGGGCACAATGGATGCATAACAAATACGGCAACAAAGGAAATTTCGGGGTAGCCAGAATAGATAACAATGCATCACATACATGGAAGACCATACTGCATGGTAGACAATGGTGCAAGGGGCATATTGACAGAAAAATTGTCAATGGTGCGAACACTGACATATGGTTTGACCCTTGGATTCAGGGCTCCAACCTTATTGACACTTATGGGTGGAACACTATGAGAACTATGGATGGCTGCTACAAAACTGTTTCACGGCTTATAGCTAATCATAGATGGAAACATAGACTTAATTTCATCCCTATAAACTCACATGCAGAGATTAGAAAAATTCACATTCATCAAGACATGAAACATGACTTTTTGTGGTGGCTGCCCACCAACCAAGGCCAGTTTTCCTTGAAATCTGCATGGAGCATAGTTAGAACCAAACATATCGAATTCAACTGGTCTACTGTCGTATGGGACAAGAGTTGTGCCCCTAAAATGTCTACATGTGCTTTGCTGGCCATAAGGGACAAGTTGCAGACAAAGTATAGAATCACTAAGCGGCTCCCCAATATAGATCAAAAATGTGTGCTTTGTGTTAATCAAATTGAAGATAAAAATCATATGTTTTTTCAATGCACCTACTCGAGGCATGTTCTAGATGCTCTTATGCCTAAGCTTAACACAAAGCTAGATATGAACTACGACATCAATTCCTTACTGAATTCGATTTAACTAGCTCAGGATAAAATTAAATCATCGATAAAAAGCATTCTAAGCATCTTCTTTACTACTATCATATGGAATATCTGGGGTGAACGTAATAACCGTGTTTTTAAAGGTCTTGAACAACCCTTCAGATTAAGAACCAACCAAATAATTATCGAAAGCAAGCATCTTTTACAAGTAAGATTTCAAGGTCATTTACTGAACGAAGAGGAGAAACTTATCGTTTCGAAGTTCGATCCAGAAATTAGACTCCAAGATTGTTTTCGCCCTCCCTGATTCCGCCACACTGCTGGCTAACCATCAGCATCTAGCTCTGGTAGATGCGTATTGTTATCTGCCTCCGGAATTGGTCGTAGCCCATTTGTTTTAGATCTGATTATGGAAGCCGTTGGGTCTTTTTTCTCTCCTCGTTTTGCCCGAGAGAAGAAATTAGCCGACCTTTTTCTTTCTTTTTTCTTTTGGTCTGTTGTTTTATGTTGTAACTTGTAGTGGCTTTTGGTTTTTGTGGTGTTATTTCTAGTACAAGCTGTTCGTACGGATGGTTTTGAGTACCCATTAACTCGTTTTTACTCCTCCATCTGTTTGATAGCTTGGCACAGATTTTGTTTGTTGTACTGTTAATATACGGAAATGATATGTACTCTTTTTCTTTTTCCAACGCACCCATTTAGGTTAGGGGGGTTGAAAGGTTTTAATGAGGCATATCATGGAAGTATATGCTACCTTGTTAATAAAGTACCTTTTTTCAAAAAAAAAAAACGTACGACATGAGGAAATTACTTGAACTCCTGCAACAAATGCTTGGACAAATTGGAATTATAGGAGCAAATTGAGTCGCAAGGTGCTATCATCACGAACTTGCTCAACAATGACTTTGATTGGCTTTACTTTATTTGCATCTTTAAAGGTCACAACATTGGAAGTACTACGATCATCAATATGTGAAGAAGGTATTGCTCTCACTGCTCTCCCAAAGGCGTTAGACACCCGCATCAATTTTCAAAGAATAAACATGGCATATGAATAATTTATACAAGACAAATCAAATTGTCAATTTACACAGCTTGTACAGGCTAGTCACTAATTCCACATCAACATCGTTTATAAGTCATTCCCAGCTCCTGATGTGTATTTACATACAACTCCAACTTAACATATATTTTCAGTACAAAATAATAATAATAATAATAATAATAATAATAATAATAATAATAATAAGTAAAAATATGAGCAGATTCAATAATTTATTCCTAGTGATATACAGAAAAAAGTATTGTTTATAAGTATTTTACCCCACAGGACCCACATTGTTTATGTTGCTGTGATAAAGTTAACCAGAACTATTAGTGGCTCAAATACATCTAGACCATCTCCTCCATCTACTTCGATTATAGCTCTAACACCATAGCTATCACAATACACAATCACAACTTTCTTCTACCTACACAAGCTCTAAGGACAAAAAAAATCCACAGTGACAACTTCATGGATTGTTCTTAAAATCTATCCTCTAACAATAATTCACCAAAAAATTACATGTGATTACTTGTTGAGAGAATTCATATGCTAAACCTGTTCTCGTCTTGCGGTAGCTTCAAATTTTTTCCGGATTTGAAGTTTTTGTGTGTCACTGCTTTAAGTACTGTCGTCCCAATCATCAAGCATGCTAGCTGCAATCTTTTTAGTGTCCGTGCATACTATATCAACTGCAATAGTGGGCCTTTCATCCCCACCATCAGGCCCTTTGATGAAACCACCTCATTTATGTTTTAAATGACCATTAAACGGTAACTCGATTTAGGATCTAGCTGTACTTGTCTATAGTGCTAATAGTTTAAAAGATATACAAATAGAAACTTAATGGTACAAAATTGAGAATTTACACTAGTATCTTAATAATTAAAATAGAAAGCAAATATACAATAAGATAAGCTAGTATCTTAATATTTTCCCACACAACAAACGTAATTTTTTTGCACATTTTTGTTTGAAGAAAATATCTATGAATGGAAGAATGCAACCATACTTCAGTTAGATAGTAAGGCATCTTTGAGTGAAGCCATTTATCAAACTCATGTAAGGACAAAGCGGAAGCTAAGAATAGATTTAAAAAACATTGCTGTACAATTAGATCATTTAGATGCATTTCCCAAAATCTAGATATTATCTTATGTAAATAACTATTAGTTCTGCATTCCTAAACCATTCTTAAAACACTTACCTAGAAACTCTAGATGTGTTGATTACCTAGACTTACGTTTAACCTCTTTTATTTGGCTTCCCTCTATCATAAAATCTACATAAACTCCATATCAACCAAACTGTAACACTCTATGTAGTTGTCTATATTAGATGAATCAAAAGACCACAATCTAAAAAAAGAAAATGCCATAGTCCATGCAGTTGTACATATTATATGGGATGGGTCGTATATAGTCCATGTTACAAAAAGAAGATAAGAAACTTAATAACATGGTTGTAAAACATTTGGATGCATATCACACTATTAACTAAGGGCATCTCCAGTGGATTACGGGCTGAATATTCAGCGGACTGAATATTCAGCCCGTAATACTGGGTTGGGCCCCAGTGGCCAGGCGCCCATTTAATGGGCGCCTGACAATCAGGCGCCCATTTTATGGGCGCCTGAACTAAGGCGTCCATAAAATGGGCACCGCCTACCCTCCCCCTCACCCTTTTATCATTTTTTTCGGTTTAATTTTTTTTAAATTAAAAAATTTAAATGAAATGTCGCCGCGTCCAACCAAAATCGTCCGAAGAATGGTCCACAGACATTCAGCGGAGCAAGCTGGACCATTACACGTTCCGCTGCCACCTGGAGTTTCACCTGACGATCTACGTGTTCTACATGAGCTGCCAGATGGTTATCGGCATAAAGCCGAAACCGCTTTGATGACCATACATGTATAAATTGCAAATTACTATAACTTGTTATTTTAATATGTACGTTACATACTCATATGCGGGTACTGCTTCTTCGTCTTCGTTATCTGGGCATACATTTGAGTCCATATGAGAAGAATTGCCTGGGCTAGAATTGTAGTTAGATCTACTTGTTTTTTTCTTCCCCTTCTACTTCGTCTGGACATCTCTTAAGTTTTTTGCGGTGTTTGATCTCCATTTTTGTTGACTAACAAGCAAGTCATAGCAGTTTGCAAACTGATAGTAGTGGAGTTTCTTTGTACCATTTTCTCTTGGAAATAATTTCAAAAATTGATCGTTCGCCATTCTCTTCTACAAAAACAGAAACACAAAATCATATATTAACAAAGTGATCAGAAATGAATGTTTAAAAATCAAATTTTAAAAAACGCAACCAATTCAGCTTCACCACCCATTCCACTTGGATTTGTTGTTCCTATTTTGTGGATCTGCGACTCGTAGAATTATGTTTGTCGATTAATGTTCCCAAAACGACCCGTGATTGCAGACATTGACCTCGTCTTTTCAACATGTTTTTTATTGTACGCAGTCATGACTTTTGCCCAAAACGCCTCTTCACTTTGGTCGTTCCCCTTTACCGAGTCGTTAGAAAAATGACAGTAAATATAACACAAATCCTTATTTTCATCGCCAGACCATGGAGCAGAAGAATGGAACGATAGAGGGGGGGCGGTTTAGGGATGAACATTTTGAAAGGGTTGAGAATCTAAATCCCAGCTATCCATATTCATCGCTTCGGTATATGATTGAAACGGATGAGACATACTTTCAATATTAAGGAATTGAGAATAGAATTGTGATAGAAGAAGAGATGTGTGTATTACATTCTGATTATTATTCCGATATATGTAGGGAAATCATAAATATGACCGTTTATAGCCGTTGTAATTTTAAATATGATCGTTTATAGTCGTTGTAAATTTAAATATGACCGTTTATAGCCGTTGGGGTCAAAATATGACCGTTTTTAGCTGTTGGAATTCAAATGCAGGGGCCGATTCGAGCCGTCGGAAGACGGCGGGGGGTGGGGGATTGGGCGCCCATTTAACAGGATTCTGAATCGAATGCTGAACTTTCAGCTGAATTATGACCCTGAATTTGACGACTGGAGAGAGTATTGGTGAAAATTCAGCAAGTAATACGACCACTGGAGATGCCCTAAGTATATAGAATAAATCAAGTAAAATCAATATATATTTTTCTTACCAAGCAGCTAAATATGATTTTACTTCTAAACTTTTTATTTGAAATTATTATATTTTCTTCAACTAAAGCGCTCAATCCTGTCAAAAAGGTTAACTGCAGGCACGATGATTAGAAGGTCACCTTTCATTTAATCATCATTACAAATAATACCGACCTATAAGATAAAAGGATTGGAAGGTCATCTTCATTTCTTCACGTTTTCCTTATTTTTATTATTATGGTTTACACATTGTAGAATGTTTATTCTTTGCTTTATAAATAGATATATTTAACATTGTTGGGTCTGAATTTATAGTATGAAATGTTTCATATCCTTGCCCTATTGATTTTAATATCAGGGATGTACTATAAAAATTATCAAATGACAAATGAGAATTCATATATAGGCTACGGCAATGAAAAGGGAATTTATACACTCCATGGGACAGCCAATCTGACATGTCATTGTTTACGCATTTAGAGAGCAGAGGTAAGAAAATTTTCAAACCAAATTAAATAAAGAGAACGGACACACATGGCCTGTAGTTTTATTTAATGCCCAATTATAACCAGGCTGGTCGTTTGACTTTTTCATTTTGGGTCATGTTGATTTTAAAGCAACAACGCACTGTACAAACGCCCACGAAAAAGTAACACACCGCATAGAAATTATTGAAGGTCTAAGATATGCCACCTCGTTGCTTATGCTTCTTTGAGATGAGTTTTTTTTTTGCATTAACTTGACCTTTGCTAGAGAAATAAAGTTCCGTCTTGTTACTACCCATAGAGAAAGTGTCGCCTTCCATTGTTTTTTGATTTACCTTCGCTTGAAACTTAGGGTTTATGGACAAATTATAGTTTTGAAAAATGATGAAGGCGAGTAGCTAATTATGGTTTGTGAAAATCCATATATAAACTCAGTATCGAACCATATAAAATGAAGCAAATTTAGAGAAATCCACAGCGACGATGAGTAAAACGATGAAATCTTCGACCAATAGAGTGGATTAGCGGGTATTCGATCGACTGTGAAGAGCAATAGCACATCAGAGAGGATTCGATTGATTATAAAGAGGAGTGGCGCGATGATGACAATTGATGAAAAATGAAGTGGATGATGACAATGAGATTAGGGCTAGTAAATTTTTGGAAGTGAAGAAAAATGAAGACATAGTGACTAAAATGAAAAATGTGACAAGTAAAAAATTGGCGGTAACTTCTGGCGGAAATGAAGAAACATTATAGCATAGGTGAGCGATAACTTTTGGCGGCATTGAGAATATGGCATAAAACAATAATAGTTACACTTGCCCAAAAACGCTACTGATAAGTGCCACTAAATGTATATTTTCGTGTAGTGGTTGTTACCCTTTGATTTAAGCTTATTACATCTACAGTTGTCTCATGTTCTATCATATACTTAATAGCCTGAATTTGGTCAGGGTTGGCTTTGATTCCCCTAGCATTGACAATATATTCTAAGAACTTTCCAGACTAAATCCTAAAAGAACATTTCTGTAGGTTGTGTTCCATTCGATACTTCCGTAATGCACGAGCATTTCTTCAAGATCTCTCAAATGGTTGCTTCCCTCTTGAGATTTAACTACCATATCATCTATGTTTGCTTCCATGTTTCGATCAATTTGCTCTTCGAATATCCTATTCACCAACCTTTGATATGTCACTCCAGCATTCTTTAATCCAAAAGCCATTAGTTTGCAACAATATGTTCCCCAATCTATTTTGAAATCATCCGGTTTGAATATTGGAATCTAGTTGTATCTAGAATAACTGTCCATGAAGGATAATAGTTTGTGCCCACTTATTACATCGACTAATTGATATATCCTTAGAAAAGGGTAGCAGTCCTTCGGACATACCTTATTCAAATCGGTATAATTGATACATGTTCTCCATTTCGCATTAGATTTTTTGACTAGTATCGGATTGGCTAACAATTTTGAGTAAAGTACTTCTCTTATGAATCCATTCTCAAGCAATCTCTTTACTACTTCTTTCAAAGCGTTAGATCGAACTTTATCAAACCGTCTTTACCGAATAGGTGAGATACTCAGGTCTATATTGAAAGCAAGACACATAATGGTCGGATCTATTCCAACTATATCTGAATGGGTTCAGGCGTATACATCTTTGCTAGATTGAACAAATCGAATTAGTTATCCTTTAAGCTTGCTACCCAATTCTTTTTTAATTTTACGGCCCCTTTTGGATTAAGTGGGTCCAAGCATATCTCCTTAAGGTCTTGTATGGGATTCATTCTTCCTTATTCACCTCTGCAATCTAATTTAGTAATTATCTCATCGCCTTCTATTTCATCTTCCATTAGGTTTGTTTCTTTTTCTCTTCCTTTTCATTTTAGAGCAGTCAAATTTTCTTAATGCATGCATAGTTTTCTCAATAGGCTATATTTTTTTTTCTTTGGATGATAGGCTTGAAGAATCATCATCTAGAGGCTTTTTAATATAGATCCTGATTAATTCAACTTTCTTCGAATCAAAACAAGAAAGTTTGTCTTGTTTGTATTGCTCAAGAGTGGCAAAGTACATTTCACGAGGGCTAAATTGCTCTCCCCTCACGTATCCCATCTGGTTTTAGTCAGGAACTTCGTAATCAGATACTTTGGTGAGAGAAAAGCATCTCATCTAAACCTGCCCTTTCAAAGAAGGTGTTATAATAAGAAGGTTGGTCTATGATGACGAAGAGAGTCTCAAAGGTCATGGAACATAGCAAAATTCCCATTTGCACAAGAAGTCTTATCCGCCTAATGGAAGTTGATCCTTTGTTATTGAATCCAAAGCAGGTTCAAAGCTCGGCTCTAATTTCTCTTTTGGAATCCCATTTGGTCGAATGCAAGTTTAAAGATTACATTAAATGCACTTCCAATATCCATTAAAATTTTAGTAAACACAGTGAGTCTAATTTGTGTAATGATCATAAGTAGATCGTTATGCGGATGATGAACTCCTCTTGTCTCTATGTAACATCCCTAATTTAATGACATTATTCAAGAGATTTGATTAGAATAAATTAAATAGAATAATGTAGATAAAGGGATTGAGGTTGATTAATAAATATATAGTGTTTGTGCTTATTTAAATTTAATGAACTTATAAATGGTTAAGTGTTAGCTAAAATAAACATAAAGGCATTATGGTAAATTGTCGCCCTTGTTCTCACCCTTATACTAGTTCTCCTTAGTCATGCACATTCATTTTATCACAAGCAAATTATAACTGTAAGAAGAAAAAGCAAGGCTGGCCATTAGGAAGAAAGAAGAGAAGAGAAAATCAATGTCAAGCTTAGGATTCAAACTAGAATAAATCAATTTCAATCAATCTTCAGTTTCCTTATCCAATCTAAGGTGAATAATAATCACTACATCTCTATATTTTATTTTAAAATCAGATGACTTCAAATTTAAGGGATAAATTCGTTTTTATGATATGTTGGATGATGATATGCGTTGATTTAAACAAGATTGTTTGAAAGAGTTTTGCATGGTTTTAGATCAAATTTGAGATTAAATGATTTTTAAATGTCATGGAAAAAATTTATGTTATGAAAAACTTGATTTTGGAGTTGGGTTTCAATCTGGAGAAATTTTCGAGCTATGGAAAGGTTATTATGAATTTTCAAAGAAAATTATGGTTGTTTAGGCTTATAAATTTATTTTGAAAAATATATTGAAAATTTAGGTCTGAAATTTTGATATGTTAGATAACATAATTAAGTGAATTTCTGGAATTTTTAGGGATTTTTACTAAGTGATTTAGCACGGAAATTAAATTATTTTAAAAGGAGGGCCTAAATGATTTAATTATTTTGTTAATAGGAAGGGATTATGTGTTAAATGTTGTTTAGTTTTAGATATGAAAAAACGCTGCAAATTTTAATAAAATAATTTAAAATTTTAATGTAACCAATAATGTGTTCACAAGTGGGCAAGTTAGTTACAAAACATTTACTTTATTGGTAAAAACATCCTTTTTGCTCAGAAAAAGTGCTTCCGTCTTCTTTAGAAGGACCCTTCGACTTAGACCTTTCACCTCCAACCTAGTCAAAATCTTCTAGGTTGAAACTAGTAAACCAATACACATGGTATCATTCTGATGGCACGTGGGGGATTGGAGAAAGGAGGAAGGTAGAGTGTAGAAAGGTAGCTTTCGAAGAGGTTAGTTCCTTTGTTTTATATTAGTTTTGAAAGATAAGTGCTTGCATGTTTATAAAATGGTTTTGACATGGTCGAAACCTATGGTTGCGAAAGGTATTTCCGAAAGAGTCTTTCGAAAGAGAGCCGCTGCCTTTGTTTGATAGAATTAGCTTCCGAAGGGTTACTTAGATTTTGTTTAAAGCTTTCGGAAGGGGTAGTTTCGACCAAGTTGAAACCCTTCTGTATTTAAATGCCTTCCGATGGTGTTGACGGCATCTATGTTGTCAAAAAGTGCTATTATTTTTATAAATGTAAGCCACTTCCTAATGCTTTCGAAAGGGTTAGGGGTTTCGAAGGCAATGGTTTCGGAAGGGGTTTCGAAGCTAACCTTCAATTGTTTTAACTAGATGTTTTATAGATTTCGAAAAGATGGTTTCAACACCATCATACTTCATCTATACTTTTTGAATTAAAGAATGGTTTCGAAATAGATGCTTTCGCCTAAGTTCACTTTGACCCAAAATGATGTTTTAAGTATAAACTTAATGCTTTCGAAAGGGGGACTTTCAATGGTTTCGAAGGGTAACCATCATTGGTTTCGAAAGGGTACTTTCAAATGATTTCGAAGTTATGCTTCTATACTTAAATGATAATACTTTAACATGGTCGAAAGGTTTCGAAAGAGATTTTTAAAGTATTCGAAAAGTAGGAGCCTAGTGTTTTAAAGATGGATATTTATGCTTTCGAAGGAGGTCATCCTATGAGGTCGAAAGAAAGGTTTCGAAGGTGTCGAAATTTTTTAAAACCCAAACTCAAATTTTGAAGGAAAAACTTATGGATAAATAAAGGAGGTTTGAAATGATTTTAAGTATGTAACTTTGAAGAAGTGTTACCTTGATAAAAATATAAGTTAAAGGGATTACCTACATATTATATGAAATGTATTTCAAGGACCTTAAACCCGCAGGAGTGGTATTGTTAAATTGTTGTGTTTACTTCTTCAAATATGAAAATATTCACATGATAAAGAACCCATAACTGTATTTTGGGGATAAAGGGATAGAAGAACCAGCTAAATGAGTGAATATAATTTGATTAAACTCCTGAATGAGTAGAATTGCATCTAGTGAGTTAGGGAGACCAAAGTATAGGATGCTTAAACTCTAAAGTTGTCCGAGAGATAGGTTCATAGTAAACCCACGAAAACTATGTATAAAGGATGGTTGGCTGGGGCTAATTGGTTTGTAGTGAACCCATAGAAACTTTATCCGGATTAAGAATTGACATCGGTCAAAAAGTCCCTAGTCAAACCATGAAAACTAGGACAAAAAAGAAGTTAGGAGAGGTATCGATAGGTTTCTAGTCAACCCATGAAAACTAGGATAAGAAGTAAGTTACGGGATAAATCCATAGGTTCCTAGTCTACCCACGAAAACTAGGATAATGGATTAGTTATTGGAATGACTAATAGGTTCAGAGGGACCATAAATCAATTAAGTTAACTAGCAGGGGCATATAGGTTCTTAGTGATCCTTTGAAAACTATGAATTAGGACAAGGTGTCCATGTAGTATGAAAGGTTGTTAGTAAACCCATAAAAACTAATAGATTAATAGTAACCCTAAAAACTATAGTTATGACAGGATGTCAACTTAAACTAGGGATGGGAAATCTAAAATGTTTTATATATGCATATCGTTATAATATTTTGAAATGTATGTTTTTAACAGTTGTGGATGCAGGAGCATAGTATATGGGTTTATAAAGGTTTCAGGATACCAAT
Organism: Allium cepa; assembly: GCA_030765085.1. Classification (NCBI taxonomy): domain Eukaryota; kingdom Viridiplantae; phylum Streptophyta; class Magnoliopsida; order Asparagales; family Amaryllidaceae; genus Allium; species Allium cepa. The sequence goes on from CM060931.1 coordinate 380,228,767, forward strand.
GAGAAGAAAACCCGTTCTGCTAAGCGGAATGGTCTCACTAGATATCTAAAATGATTGAGATGTTAGATTATTATTCATACCAGGCTTTATGTCTGACTCGAAGTTTTTGTTTTCCCATTAAACTCTCGGGTACTTAATTGATTTAATTTGAGGTTTAGAGTTTTCAGGTTCTCTTCTTAGACGAATAAAGCTTCCAAAGGTGTGCGGGAGGCAGTTAGTTATTTAGAGTTATCTTTTTCCACTGTGTATTTTGGATGTAAAGGCAGATTTATTATCCTTATTATATAGTCCGATCAACCAAGGGGGCATCTTCATATGTTGCTCTTGGCATATGTGTAATAATTATATTTTGCTGAACGTAGTTAACATTTTGGGATTATGTAATGAACATCAAATGTTTTGAATGGAATATGGAAATGTAATTTTGATTTTTTTTTTCATATTCTTATTATCTGTGTATCAATGAATCTAGCACCGCCGTATTTGGTCGTCAAAGATTAATAACTATGGACGACTGTAGCATCCATAGCCATTAGTTTTTAGGCCTCTAAGTAGGGGGTGTTACATGCTGTTATCGGAGCAAGGTTTATGAAACTTTAAAAGAAAAATGAAACCTAAAAGCTTTCCGAAACATAATCCGAAGAATTTGAAAACATGATTGTGGTTTGGGTTAACGCCATGGTAATGTACTTGTAATTGATATATATATATATATATATATATATATATATATATATATATATATAAGCACGTGTTCCCCTCTCTCTTAGACTGTTCTTCTGTATCTTACTAAAGCTCATATGCAGATTTACAAGAAAAGAAGATATGGACAAAGGAAATGAAAGAGGAAATCTAGTTGGAGGAAGCACCACAACCAACGTAAATGCTCGACCTAACACCCAGAGAAATCAGGGTTAAGAGGCTAATGCAGATCCAAATGCTGAAGCCAACGTAGGTGCTGGAAATTTGCCAATAGATTAGGGGTTCAGTTGTTGGCTAATATTTTGTAAGTAGGAGTTGCTGGTAATGTTGTAGGAGCTAATCACATGGCTCCAGTTAGGAATACCTATGCTAAGTTGAGATGGGACTATACCTGTTTAGGTGGAAAGTCGTTTATAGGAACAGAGGATGCTGTTGAAGTTGAGAATTGGCTACTGATCTGTGAAAGGATCTTTACTGATTTAGGATTGGATGATGAAGAAAAGAGAAGGCTAGCCTCTAGACAGTTGCATGGGTTAGCACTTCACTAGTGGAACAGTGTGACAGCCGGAGTTCCGAAGGAAGAGATGACATGGGATGATATTAGAGGAAGGTTGGAGTAGAGGATCTTATCTGAGGTTGCCAAGTCGGCATTGATGAGGAAGTTCATTTATCTTGTTTAAGGAGATATGTCATTGATCACGTAAACTATTAAGTTTAATGAGCTGTCTCGATATGGATATGCTTTGGTAGACACTGATATCAGGAGGAATGAGAGAATTATTCATGGACTAAGGCCAGAGCTAGGCAAAATGACTATGACTCATGTCAGAGAGCCTTGTAATATGGTAGTGGAGATGGCCATTCTCCGTGAGGAGATGCATGTTGTGTTAGCTAGGGAGAAATCAGATGAATCCCGGAATCCTCAAGGGAAGAAGAGGAAATTCTTCAAGAAGAAGGGAGCCCAGAAAATGGAGGCTATCAAGAAGGCAAAGGCTGATTTTGGTGTGCTTCAAGTGTGATAAGAAGGTTCATTATGCTCACGAGTGTCGAACGGAAAAAGGAAAGAAGCCTGTAGAGAAGAAGAATGTGAAATGCCTCAACTACGACCAAGTTGGGCATTATAAGAACCAATGTCCAGAGCAGTCAGGGCGTATAGATGAAAGGACTTTGCTATTGAACTACCATCTTCTTCTGGGCCTACTGCAGTTAGAGTACTATTTGATATTAGTGCATCACATTCATTTATATCACAGTATTTGGTTGATAGGTTATGCATAGAACCCATATACCTTGTTACTCTCTTTAGGGTAGCGAATCCAGTAGGAGGATATGCAACTCTAGGGATAAGATGCGACCAGTTAGAACTTGATTTGTTAGGTCATAATTTTGCATGCATTCTGTATGTTTTTTATTTTATATATTTCAGAATCATCTTTGGTATGGATTGGTTGGGTGAGTATGAGAGGATATTTTTCCAGGATAGGGAAATATCATCGAGGCAACTAGATAGTCATAACTGAATCATCTTCTTAGTGGAGAACTCCACTAAGAGTCTTTTTGTGTAACGACCCGATTTTTCGATGCCCGAAAGTCAACATCGATACGCCCACTGTATCAAATGCCGCACAATCGATTGCACAAAAACCGAACTGTTAGGGTTTAAAGAAGAAGATAGAAGAAAAAAACAAAAATAATAGCAGAATCTCACATTTCACAGTGGAACAAATATAATAGATAAATGAATAATCCTTTAAAAACAAAGAACTATATCATTTTATACATACAACATCAGAATTTGCAACAACACAATACAAACACTGGCAGTTATTTTAACTCTCTCGACCGGTAGGCTTTTCAACCATCCCAGCCCCACCGAGGCATACAATGGTACCCTGCCCTTGCTTTTACGGCTAGCCTTTCGACTTCTTCACCTACCTGGTTAACCAACCCCACCCCGAGGACATGTAGGGGTAAGAGTCTCCCGTTCACCACCAAACGCAAAGTGAGAACCCCTATCATGTTGTATTAAGCAAGGTCAGTCATGAGACCGGTGTGAGATCTTAAAAATAGTTATTTTCACAAGGAAAGGAAAAGAATTCCGCTATGCTTTTGGAAAATGAAACTACCATAAGGCCACCCAGCACACACACAATGCAAGCGCACAATTGGAGGAGATTTCTTCTTATGATCGTCAAACATGCTTGGTATGCAAAATCCTTTTTGATAATATTATTACTAGTGCATAGTGCCGAAAACCTTTCGAAAGTATAATATTAATCTTAGCCAGCATATGTACCATTATATTATGCCTGCTATAGCTACCTCCTGAGGAGGCAGGTTATACAATCGCAATCGTAAAGGGCTCGTATTGTTTCTTTGGATTTCCAACAAATGGTCAGGCTAAGGAACTTCCTATTACCACATGGGTACGCCTCTAGAGGGACGTCCCGAGAACTTAACAAGATCTCTGCCAACACAAGGCCGGGTTACCTCTATAACTACATGAATATGTCATCCCTCGGTTGTTTGCGACCTTTATCCGAGGATCCTCAACCACAAAGCAACAACCACAAAGTAATAAATTTGCAGCAACAACATAGGTAAAATATCTGTGCTCCATATCATGATACTACCCTTTTCCAGAAGGAAATGACATACCCTCAGAGGGGGCTACCTCCAAATAACCTTGCCGCATCCTTCCTATTTAGACCATTTTCGGGTAGTGAGGTCCAACGAAGTCTCGTCCACAAAGCTACACTTTTTCACAAAGCCATGTTCGATCGACAAATGATCATCAGCACTTCGTATGCCACATTACCAAATTGGGAATGTATCACTAGTAACCATGAACTACATAACCTCTGACTCGTATGTCTCAGAGAAGGGTGTTAAGCTAGGAGAATAAATTCTCTGCCACCAATAGAAATGTATTTGATAGAAACTACACTACAAGAAATATCTGCTTTTAGTTGCATTAATTGGTAGCGTTTATAACCATATGCAACCGTTGGAACTTTTTTAGTATGAAAATAAACAATAAACGCGGCTAATAGGTTCCCGCCAACAATTCATGAAAATTTAGCTAAATTTTTCCGTGACCGCTCATAGCTTATTTTAGCAATTAACATTTTCCCGTCCTCCTTCCAAAAAGTACGAAGGAAAAAAAAATCTCAAATTCTCATTTTCATATTCTTATTCCTGAATTCTCGTTCGAAAAGAAAAGAAACAAATAAAATCGACTGTTTCCAAATCAAGTTCCACAATACCAAATTCTCGTTCAAAATCAAATAAAATCAGACGTTCGATTCTGGGATTCTTGCGGAGGTAGTGGTTCGATTTCATGATCTATGATTTGGGGACTTTGTCAATTGGGCCCAAACACAAAAAAATTTGTTTTTTTTCTGATACAGGAAATCGATCCTCTTCAAATTATATTTCCAGTTCAATCGCTCAAACTAATTCCCCAAAACCACGATTGATTTCCAAAATTTCCAAACCAAAATCACTATCCCAAAATCAAAATTCCAAATTAAATTCCTAAAGTGTTATTTGTTGAGTTAAGTTATGGGATGATTTGGCGATGAGGTGTTTCGGGGTTGGGATGATTGAAGTCGCGGTGACTGGAGGTGGTGATGGATGAATTTGGGAGTCGCGTTGCAGTGAAGTGGGTTGCTTTGGGTTAGTGGAAGTCGCGATTGGGTTTAGCTTGTTAGAGGAATTGCAGAAGTGGTTTTGTGGCAGGGGTGGTGTGTATGCAGTTAGTGGTACTTGCGGGTTTTATACTGGTGGTACGATATTGATGAATGGTGATTTTGATGTGGTTCAGTGTTGTGGGAGATGGCACTGTGTGATTGTGGTGGCAAGATGTAATGGTTGATGTGTGGTTTATGTTGTGGCTGGTTGGCAGTTGGGGTAGTAAGCAGTAAGGTTTGCACAGTTGAATTGTAGGAAGGAAGGAAGAAGTGGCAGAGGAGGTTCTGGCACTGTGATGACATGAAGTGTTGAAGTAATGACAAGAAATGGCACTGTGATGTTTTGGTTGAAGAAGTGGCACTGTGCAGATGTGCATGGTGAAGATAGATGGTTTGAGAAGTTAATTTAGCAAAGTATTGAAGGAGGTAGTTGTTGGACAGAGAAGTGGTCAGGCAGTGAGTTATTGAAGTGGGTGTGATATGGCAGCAAGGTAATGCAAAGGGGAAGATGGTCAGTAACATATGTGCAAGTGAGTGGATGTGCAGGATGAACACAGTGATGTTCTCAATGGTGGAGGAAGTAAGATATGTACAGAGATGGAGGAAGTAAGAGCAGTAGTTTGGTCTTGGTAATAATGTGCACTGTCGTGTAGGCAGTTGAATGCTTTGTGCGGTTGTGATTGATCATGGAGATTTTCGCACTACATTGAATTTGTGCTTTGTTGCTTGAGGTTATGTTGAATCGTTTAAATGTGTGTGCGGTGAGGTTTCTGTGTATTTTTATTATCATTTATTTATTTGATAAGCAATAAAACTAAGAAGTTTATTGTTGCAGGGGATTCTCTTCCGCTTGTATTATGGAGTAATGGACTATTTCCTGGTGACTGCAAACATGAATAGGCATTAAATGAAATAAACAAAGCAAGAAGAGGGAGAAATTGGGCATTTGTTCATGTATATTCTGAAGCAAATAAGATGGCTGAAGAGACGACGGTTAGAGGAGCACAACCGTGTCAAACATGTCACATATGGGATCATCAAGGTAACTTAATTTTAGTAAAAATTTAACTGTCTGATGTATGTGCCTGGATGGAATTAAAAAGATTTTGTTGTATATATTGAAAATCTATTTGTGCGCATATATATGCTGAATCTGTTAGAATTAATGCATCTTAGTTAATCTGAAATTATGAAAAACTTGTTTAAATGGTCTGAGTGCTGTTTCATGTATAGAAGGTTAGGCTGAGAAGACATTCAGTTTTTTCACTGTAAACAACTGAAGATTTTTGTTTTGCTATTCTTTCTGGTTTCTTCTTTGCTTTATTTTCTTTGGGTAAAGCGATTTGTTCTTTCGGTTATGAGACTTTACTATTTACCAGAATATAGCTGAGATTTTGCAAGTATAATTTATGAATGAAAATAAATTAGCGCTTGCACCTCAAGATTTTGTTGCTTTGTCCATCTATATACAGTTACAAGTCCATCACTCTCAGTTTTTCCTAGATGTACACCATTAGTTATGATGTAAATTAGATGAAATATAGTAAAACTTCTAACATAATTTTCTATGTTTTTTGTCTTCAGCTCAAGGATTTTCAATTTTATTTTGATTTATATATAGGCATGTATTATACAATATTACATGTAGTGAATATTGATTTCATTTAATTATAAATATTCTTATCATTGTGTATAATAATAGTTGTGTGTGTTTATTTATTTTTATTGTTTGGTTACCTATCCATCACATCCTGTTTTGGTCAGTTTTAGTTGGTTCTTCTGCATAAAACTCAAAGAATATCATTTCCTCAAAGTTAAAACTCTTCTGTATATCTCAGGCTTCGAACATTGCAGTGTAGTGAAGCAAACTATCTGAAATTGTCTTGCAGCTTCTGATCTGGAACAAACAATCTTTATGATGGTCTATAAAGGGGATTCATGATTTTCGACAGCACATGGGTAACGAGAAGGTTATGGATGAGAATAGACATGGCTTGCTTTGGACTATTGTAACAAATAAGTGAAGAAACATTAATTGTATCAGTATTAGCTATTAATTTATCGAATTTTATTCAGTTGAAACCATTTGCATCTAGGCTTTTTGAAGAAAATGATTAAGAAGCGGATTGTTTGAGCCAACTTGTGACAGTAACTTCGTGAGGTTGGTTATTTGGCTTATTGAAATAAGTACGGATTTGTAGAATAACACCTGTTATGCAGAAGCTGAAAGTTTTAGCTTTTGTGATGACAATGCTGCCTGAAAGGTTTGCTACATTGAAACTTATTTCTTTAGGACTTAACAATAGTTTTTTAACTGATGAAATCCATTATGTATACAGAACATGGGCATTTAAACCTGATTTATCTTTACCATGTTTTAACACTATTTTATTTGTTTTACGGAATTAGTTGCAAAATCAGTTGCCATTACCAGAAGGTTTATCTTACCATGTTTTAACACTATTTTCTTTATTTTGCAGGACCAGTTACCATGTTTTACAATAAGCGCTTGGTACAGTAAAGGAACTGGGCTTGCGTTTGAAATTATAGACACTTTTGTGTTGGTAATGGTATACACTGTGTTTGCTGCTACCGACCCTAAACGTGGTGCTAGAGATACTCATGTGCCGGTATGATACTCTTCTTTTATATTTCAAAGAATAGAACCTGATTTATATTTGTAAACTGTGATAAATTATGCGTCATACTATAAAATTTCTTATGTTCTATAATTATTTAGTTTTAAACTAGAATTATAAGTAATAAATGGGTTGTAGGTAGTACCTCCACTTCTAATTGGGTTTGCGGTGTTCATGGTTCATCTGGAGACCATTCCAATTGCTGGTACTGGGATTAACACTGTTAGAAGTTTTGGAGCTGCTGTTATTTACAACAAGGATGAAGCTTGGGATGATCAGGTTAGCTTGCTTTTACATATTATTCAAACTCATATTTCATATTAATAATACGATTACAAGTACCTGATAAGTTACTCTATGTTGTATGAACAACGAATATTCTGGGTTGGTCCATTCATTGGTGCAGTCATTTCAGCAACTTTAGTTTCATTAAGTATCATTAAATTCAGTTTATAAATAATGTATGGTTTCATTATATAACTTCAGTTTCATTCATTAAGTTAACACGTAAGTGTTTGCAAGTAGCTATTGAGAGAAGAGCAATAGAGGTCAGTTTCGCATGTTATAAATGCATATGATGTATGGTTTTGTGTGTAGGTAGATGGTTAATTGAAACTGTAGTTTTTGGTTTTGAAGTGGATGGGCAGTTTTTGGTTTTGAAGTGGATGGGCAGAGGCATATTTGTTTGAAGTATTATAGTCTAAGGACTTCTATATTTGTCCATTTTTGATCTTTGATACCTTCACCTCACAAATATTTAGTAACATGATTATTATTGTTTACAGGTAGATAAACGTTTGTGAAGAATTCAAGCAGCAGCACTGGTTTTTGGTATGGTACCAGCACATGTATGTAGTTAGGTTGATTAAAATTGTTATGAAACTAGTATGGTAGTTTTTCCTTCGTTGTGTATGTGTACGGGTAGCTTTTTGTCGACACCTATGTATGTGGATGTATGAATGTCTATGTATCTTGTGGATCTTCAATGCGTATACGTATTTTGTAGTTGTTTAATATATTGTGTTCAAAAGTGTATGTGCTTGCGTATTCTGTTATTATATAATTGGATGCTAGATCAGGGGTAAATTTGGAGTAGCAGGTGGAGGGAAACAAACGCTACTGGATATTATTTATTTTGGTAGCGTTAAAATGTCGCTACAAAAGAGTGATTAAAAACTCAAGTACACTTTTCGGTGGCGGTAAATAGGCGCTATAAAAAAGTATCATGGAGGAGAAAATCTTTTCGGTGGCGGTAAATAGGCGCTACAAAAAAGGAATTCTATGGCGTTATAAAAACGCTATCAAAAAAACAAATTTGGTGGCGTTTAAAAAAGTGCAACTAATACCCGAGGATTTTTAGTGGCATGTTTTTTCGTAACGATTATCGGAACGCCACTAAAAATACATAGTGGCATTTTTTGGGCGCTACAAAAAATCAGTTTTCTTGTAGTGCTAGTTTTACATCTCAAAGTATAACATCAGACACACATCCACACAAGTCCGTTTCGGGATCGAACGGAACCGAAGGCACTTCAAAAGAAGCCCTTGCAGTCCGGATATTCAATAATCACATCCGCAATCCCCATCACAAAGGGTGATAAAATCTCTATACCGTAGCAACCCAGAGCAGAGACATTCAACAGGTAATTCTTTCACTTTCAAAAATACCCAGTCTTCAACATCATCTTCAAATGCAATCCCATTTTGTCGTATCATTATTCGAAATGGGTTTTATGACACAAAGTCCTCTCCCGATTAATCCAAATAATGAGCGCTTATTTTTAAAAATAAGTGTTCATTCAGATTTCAAATAAATCGCAACAAATTTTCACTTTGATCTTTTAAACAAAAGATCCATCACAATCGTAAAGGATTGATGTGGTTTTCAAATATCCATTTGGAATCCAACCCCCGATCGAATCGAAATTCAAATGCCATTAAAAAGTAGTATTGATAGTCGGTTATTTAACTATCAATCAATATTTACAATAATCAGTATCAAATAATATTCACAACAATCACTGAGATTTAAATAATTTTCCAAAATTATTTATTTTCAAAATATCTTCGCAAGATATAATTTTTTTAACACTTCAACACTTTGAAAACAAATTTCAAGTTGATTTCCACATTTCAACCCTTCGAAAACAAATTTCAAATCATTTTACTTACGCGAAATATATTTCCAAATATTTATTCATTTCCACTGAAAATCTGCCGAGTTCAAATACTTTGAAATAATTCAAATCACTTATCCAAAATATACTTGGAAACATTTAGAATAAAACTATTTCTAAATACTTATTTAAATATTAGATATGAAAATATTATACCAATATCTCATATAATACTTCAAGTCCAAACTAATTTTAAAATAAAATTAGTAGATAGCGTGTACATATTTAAATAACTATTTTCTAAATCAAATATCAATTTAATCTTTAAAATAATCCCTTCCATAATTAATTAAACAAATCTTTACTTTAAATATTTTAAAAACAACTTAAGAAATAATTTCTCCACAAAACATCCTTTTTAAAACCAACTTCAAAACTTTTAATTTTGAAAGCAACTTAAAAAACATACTCGGCTTTCCATGGAAGAATACACCTTCCGTTTCAAAATTGACCTCTTAAATCAATAAATAAATTCTTTTTGATTTATCTCAATTTATATTCCAAATCCACAAATTTGTTTCCACACTTTAAAAATAAATCAATAATTATTTTTAAAACAAATTTCCCTTTCCTTTTTTAGATTCCCATTGTGAATTTAAATTTCCAAATATCCACTAATATACGATTTTCAAATTGATTTCAAAAATCATTTCCAAACACCAAATCAATTTCCAAATTGATTTCCAATTTTATTTTAAGCACCAAATCAAATTCCAAATTTATTTCTAAATTTATTTCAAACACCAAATCGATTTCCAAATCGATTTCCCAAAGATTTATTTTTTAAACATCAAATCACTTTCCATTTCTCAAAGATTTATTATTTATTTATTTATTTTAACACCAAATCAATCTTCAAATTGATTTTCAAATTTATTATCTTTTTTTAAATAAATTCATTTAAATTTCCCAAACTAATTAAAATCTATATTTTTAAATAAATTCTTTAACTTTTATACAATATTATTTAAAATCCATTTTTTAAAATCTTTTCCCATATTTTGGAATTAATTCGATAAGTTTATCAAATATAAAACTTTATCTATTTAAATTCCTTCCTTTAAATTCACCCAATTCTAAAAGATGAATTTACTTTGAATTTTTCTACTTTAATTTCCAAAAATCAAACTTATTTTTTCTGGTATCCTACAATACCAAAACTATATTCGGCTAAACTATAGCCTTCAACAATTTCAGTCATAAATATAATCGCACAGAAATTATAAATAAGACAACACACAGCATTTAAATAAATTCAAATATTTGAGGAATCCAATTGGATCCCTCCAACCTATTTCCCTACATCCACAGACGTTAGCACAACAATTAAATACCAATTCCACTTCAAAGTGGAATATCGCGGTATATGGGATCAATATAATATCATCCGCTATTATGCGGCGCATAGTGTCTCATCCGTTATATAATGCGGGAAATTAATCACTCCAAATATATATATAATATCAATTCCACTTCGAGGTGGAATATCGCGTTATATGGATTTAATATAATATCATCTGCTATTTTGCGGTGCATAAGGTCTAATCTAATATAACTGATAATAATTTATCATCCAGCATACAATCAACAATTTTAAACTTAACAATTTTAAATTAACTAGAAATTCCAATTGAGTGAGAAGATCTCACCTTTGCTTTGCATGCAATTCATTTTCGTACCAGATTGTTTTCTTCATTGTATTGGACCTTGTATAAACCATTTTATACAGTTAATTAATATTTTGAATTAGTCAGACAATTTATCACTAGTTATTTATTTAATTTAAGATAATAATTTCGATTTACACCAATAATTTATTTTTAAACAAATTTTCTTTTTAAATAAAAAAATTAAACCAAACAAATAATCAATCACCATTTAAACAAATTTTATTAACTAATTATTTAATTAACTATTAATTTGTCTAATCAAATAATTAATTTCCCTAATCAAAAATTAATTTCCATTTAATAGACTTACTTAACCAGTGATCTATATTTAAACTAAAAGTTTTAAATCTTAAACTAACTTTCTTATTCTGTAACTGACTGTATATGTATATGAATATATATAAATCCTAGAAATAAAGTTGTGAATAAATAAATAAAAAACTATATACCTAACAGAAGTCTCCTTTACCACGCGCTAGCATTGCCGAGCATGCACGCGAGCTTCCCCAGTTACTACCAGTGCCATCGAGCGTAGGCACCTTCCCATTAATCGCGTGCCTTCCCCTCCTTCAGTTGACCATCCCCGAGACGAGCCCAAGCCCCTTTCCTTATCGCGATCCACCCCTCTACGAGGCCACCACCACTCGAATCTACTCCCAAAGCCGACCTTACTCCCCCTTCATGATCAATTCGAGTTCACTCCTTTCAATTTCGAATATTAATTTTTGAATTTGCTTCGAAATTGAAGGGAGGAAGGCGGTTGAAATTGGTTTTGAACGAAAGAGGAAGATGCGAACTTTGATTTGGGTTTTAGGTTGATTTACTAAATAAATGTTGGGCGAATTTTCACCCAGAAGATCTCAAGACCAAGAAGCCGCAGTTTCACTCGGGCTCGCAAGCAACCTCTACTTCGTTCGACAGCCAAGAAGCTCAATACTAACCTAGAGGGCCTTCCAATATTCTCCATGAAGAAGCTCGTTCGGCCCAAGCCCCTCACTCGGCCTTGACCCATTCGGCCTCCACTTCATTCGGCTCCACCTCATTCGGCTCCTTTATACCACCACTCCAACTCCACTGCCGGACCAACCTTGCCACCGAACCAAGCCTCGCCTCCACTGCCGGACCAACCTTGCCACCGAACCAAGCCTCGCCTCCACTGCCGGACCAACCTTGCCACCGAACCACCTACATAACCGGACCAAACGACCACCGGTCCACATTCATCGCCGGACCACGCCTACTACCGGACCAAGCTCCGTGCCGAATGAGCCCCGCCGAACCACACAGTTGCCAGTCCAGATCGCTTCGGCCCGGGCCCACCAGCAGTTATATACTTCCAAGACCCCTGCCCCCTACCTCATTCTATAAATAGAGGGGCAGGGGTACAACAATGGCAGACAAGTTTGAGAGCTCAAGCAAGGAAGGAACTTTCAAACTACTTTCATACGCTTGTATACAAAGCATTGTACTTGTAACCTGAAAGAAAGAAGATAATAACATATAAAGTGGACGTAGGCACATTCTGGCCGAACCACTATAAATCTGTGTGTCTTTACATTTCAGCCCCTACTTCTTTTATATTTACATACTCATCTAAAATCATATAAAATCACATATAATCAACTAAATAATACGACTTGGAGGTGTTTGTCCATTTTTTGTGCAAACATTTTTGGTGCTTTCACTGACAGTAGAACTCAAGCTTCATCTTCTCCCACTCAACCTTCTTCCTAACAACATCACTCGTTGCTTAGAAATCATGCCTTCCAAACAGAGAAGGGATATTAACAAAGGAAAAAACATCGCAACTAGCAGCCTTCCAGATCCAGCAATCACAGATCAGCCCACTTCAACAGCAGTACCAGATGAAAATCAGGAAAATCCAACTGGTCCCGCAACGGAACAACCAATCACTAGGGCAGATCTGGACAGGGTTGTGGCTGAAGTAACTAACCGCTTCACATCCCAACAAGAAACTTTGGTGGACCAACTCATGTCACGCTTAAGGGATGCTGAAGAGTCCAACCGCAACACTGAATCATGGGGTGAGTCCCAATCCGGAGGATCCCGGAGGCAACAAAGGTCTTCACTCTTCGAAGAAGCTATCAACAGGAACAACAATGATAGGGGCCGCGCCCGGACTCAGCCCGAATTCCGACTCGAGGAAGCCCTTGGAACCGAACCCAGCGGGGGAGGCACCAGGCGAGGGTCGGATGTAGCTGAGCCAGTCATGCCACCTAATCATAGAAACCCCGCTGAACGGAGCCGAGCTAGAACCCAGCCCGAAGTTGACCCCATGGATGTGCTCGAGACAGAACCCCACAGGGGAAGATCAAGGCAGGGGGCAACTGTAGCTGGTCCTAGCATGCGTCCAGGCAGCCAAAGACAACCACTGGATAATACTAGAAATGATAGACTGTACCATCCCTACAGGTCATCTGGACGCGATAGATCCCGCAGGGAAGAGCCAAGCTCATTTTTGTCCGCTCCAAATTCTGACGAACGAATGGCACGATTATTCAGAGAATGTGTCCAACGGGAGCAAAGGGACCGGGGAATAGGCGCTAGGGTCACCAGTCCCTTTACCCGAAATATCGAAACTGCCATCACTCCTCGGGAATGGAAAATGCCAACCATGGAACCTTACAAAGGAACTTCCAACCCCATCGTACACTTGCAGAGATACACCCAGCATATGCTCATGAGTGGAGCAACAGAAGGAGTATTATGCAAATGCTTTCCGCTATTCCTAACAGATCTAGCTACCTCCTGGTTCTGCCATCTACCCCAGGGATCCATCAGCTCATGGGTGATGTTGAAAGAAAGGTTTATTAGCCAGTTCCGCATCCATGTGGAACAACCCAAGGATGATTATTCTCTATCCAATGTCAAACAGAAATCCGGAGAGACGCTGCAACAATATCTAACGCGGTTCAACGCCGCAGCGGCAGCAGTTCAAGATGCCGATGAAAAACTCACTCTAATGGCCCTCTGTAGTGGTGTACATCCAGACACCAAGTTTGCCAGAAGGTTAACTAAGGAAAAACCAGCTACCTTGCCTGATTTCTTCCATGAAGCTGGAAAGTATATGAGACTTGAAGACGCTGCTACAGAAAGGCAATCAGGACAACAAGGTAAGACAGTTCAGGACAAGGTTCCCGCTGCAGCTAAGGACGCTCGAAGAAATGAATCTAGAGACAATGCTGGGGGCAGAAAGGTTGAAAAGCGCCAATATCGACCAGGGCCAAGATTTGACTCCTACACTCCTTTGAATGAAACAATCGAAAACATCTACCTAGCCACTCAGGGCGAACTTGGATACAAGCGCCCCCTGCACAAGAAAGAATCAGATAACGCACTCAAGTCCGGAAAATTTTGTCGCTTCCACGAATCCCACGGACATGACAACAATGAATGCCACCATCTTCGGGACTTGATCGAAGAACACATTAGAAGAAGAAGACTGGAACGTTATGTGAAAGGTCAGAACAGGACTCCAACTCCTGCCAATGAGAACTCAAAGCAACCCCTCCCAGAAGTAGGCGGAGGGAATCGCAACAATCACAACACCAGTGGCTCTAGTCAAGAGAAGATAGTGGTCCTTACCATCTCAGGAGGACCACACATCGCCGACAGAAGTTGGGCAGAGATGGAAAGGTACGGCAAGTCGCTTAGAAATGCCGAAGGATATGTTAACTCCATTACGGAGGAACGCCACCCGAAACGAAAAGAAAACGATGACACTGTATTCAGTAGGCGTGATTTGGAAGGAAGACAGTACCCACATATGGATCCCATGGTCATTTCTGCCTGGTTCGGTCCAGCTAAAGTTTTTCGGATTCTAATAGACACGGGAAGCTCCGTAAATATCCTGTTCAAACATGCTTTCGACAAAATGAAGTTATCAATGAAGGATGTATCCCCCTGTGACAAACCACTGCACGGTTTCACTGGAGATGCAAAAATGCCCCTCGGGCAACTTGACCTCTTCGTCGAAATAGGAAGTCATCCCCGCTCCGTTGTGCGAAAACAAACGTTCGTACTAATAGAAAACCACTCGGCTTACAACGCCTTCTTGGGAAGACCAGCCTTGTCTGACTTCCAGATTGTATTAGCCCCCTGGTGCCTGAAAATGAAATTTCCAACAGACAACGGAGTAGGAGAAGTAGAAGGAGATCAAGATGCTGCCCGAGACTGCTACGTAACTGAACTTCGCAATAACCGCAGAAAGAATAAAGGAAAAGATGCAGAGACTACTCTCTGCATGAAAAGCTTGGAGGCATAGCAACTAAAGAAAGCCCCTCCTCTTCGATACACAAGCGATCCCTTCAATGAACTAGACCCCAGGGATAAAGAGGAGGAGGCTACCGCCGAGCCTGCAGAGGCTATGGAATTCGTATCGGTAGATAAGCATGATTCAAGTAGACTATTAAAAATCGGATCTCAGCTGAAAACGGAATTGAAGGATCAACTCATTGACTTTCTCCGCCACAACTTAGATGTATTTGCGTGGACCCATGCCGATATGACAGGAATCTCCCCAGACATAGCATGCCACATGTTGAACATCGATCCCACCAAGGTACCAGTAAAGCAGAAAAAGAGGAGCATGGGGGCAGAGCGATCAGCAGCCCTTGATGAGGAAGTAAAGAATCTACTTGCTAATGGCTTCATACGGGAAGCCATCTACCCAGAATGGATCGCTAACCCAGTGCTAGTAAAAAAGGCCAATGGAAAGTGGCGAACATGTATTGACTTCTCCAATCTGAATGACGCTTGCCCGAAAGACTGCTTCCCACTTCCCCGAATTGACCAACTCGTAGACAGCACAGCTGGGCACGAACTCCTATCTTTTATGGATGCATACTCCGGATATAACCAGATCCCCATGCACGCTCCCGATCAGGACCACACTAGCTTCATCACCGACCGCGGATTATATTGTTACAAAGTCATGCCTTTTGGACTCAAAAATGCTGGAGCTACCTATCAACGCCTCGTCAACAAAATGTTCGCAGAACTGATAGGACGAACTATGGAAGTATATGTGGATGACATGTTGGTAAAGTCCAGGAAAGCCAACGACCATGTAAGCCATCTGGACGATATGTTTCGGGTACTCCGCCGATATGGAATGAAGCTGAATCCTCTAAAGTGCTCCTTCGGAGTATCATCGGGAAAATTCTTAGGATTCATCGTCCACGCCAGAGGAATCGAAGCAAACCCTGAACAAATCCGGGCTTTAAAAGAAATAAGGATACCTTCCACTCGAAAAGAAATGCAGAGCCTAAACGGAAAGGTGGCCGCCCTAAGCAGATTCATTTCCAAGGCAACTGACAAGTGTGTCCCTTTCTTCGAAGCACTCAAGAAAGACAAAGGGAGGTTCGAGTGGACCGACGAATGCTTAAAAGCCTTCCTCAACCTAATCGAACACCTTCAGAGACCACCAGTACTCTCAACTCCAAATGAAGGTGAAGTGTTATACCTATACCTCGCTGTATCATCTCATGCTCTAAGCGCCGCCTTGGTAAGAGAAGAAGACCGCACACAACGCCCGGTTTACTTTGTAAGTAAGAGATTTACAGGGGCAGAGGCCAGATATCCTAAACTTGAGAAATTAGCATATTGTTTATTGATCGCGTCACGAAAACTGCGACACTACTTCCAGTCTCACTCCATCAGGGTTCTAACCGATCAACCACTAAGACAAGTGCTCCATCGTCCTGACACTTCTGGGCGACTCCTCAAATGGTGCATCGAACTAAGTCAGTATGATATCACCTACCATCCTCGCGCCGCTATCAAAGGACAAGCCATGGCTGATTTCATTGCCGAATTCACTATCAACGAAGGCAAGGAACAATCCGAAGTAGCAAAAAACATCAAGTGGAACCTCTTTGTAGACGGAGCATCGAACGAACAAGGCTCGGGGGCAGGTATTGTGATCATCACCCCCAGGGGAAGAAAGTTGTACTATGCATTAAGATTGGAGTTCACGGCCACTAACAACGATGCTGAATATGAAGCAGTAATAGCGGGATTGGAACTGGCCCTAGAAATTGGAATCAATTCCTTATGTATTCATAGTGATTCTCAGCTTATCGTAAACCAGGTACTAGGAGAATTCCAGACTCGAGGAGAACGACTCACAGCATACCTAAAGAAAACCAAACTGCTGCTCGATCAATTGGACCATTATCTAATCAAACACATTCCTCGAGAAGAAAACCAAGAGGCAGATGAACTTGCAAAGCAAGCTAGTATGAAGAACAGCACCATTTCCGGAGCACTAGCAATCTCAAGGCAGCTAGCCCCAAGTTTCGAACAAGTGAATCTGATAACTGCAATCGAAGAAGGAACCTGGATGACTCCTATCCGGAAATATTTGCAAGATGGCATACTACCCGACAGGCGTGACGAAGCCAAGAAGATCTTGAGGAAAGTTCCCCACTACACAATACAAGAAGGCATCCTCTACCGGCGTGGCTTCTCTAGCCCCTTATTAAGATGTGTCGCCGGAAGGGAAGCCAAGGAGATATTAACAAACATCCATCAGGGAGGATGCGGAGATCACACTGGAGGACAGACTTTGGCAAGAAAGATACTCCGATATGGATATTACTGGCCCACACTAAACAAAGATGCCCTAGACTTCGTTAAGAAATGCGACAGATGTCAGAAGTTCGCCAAGATTCCTCGACTGCCCACAAACGAAATTACTCAAATGACTAGCCCTTGGCCCTTTGCTGTATGGGGAATTGACTTAATTGGCGAACTGCCAACGGGCCGAGGCGGAGCCAAATATGCTATAGTGGCAGTCGATTATTTCACCAAATGGGTGGAAGCGGAACCTTTAAATAAAATATCTTCAGCAAAAGTTATCAACTTCTTGATCAAAAACATTCTGTGCAGGTATGGAGTCCCACTCAAGATCGTATCCGACAACGGACTCCAGTTTGACAGCGAAGAATTTGCCGACTGGTGCCAAGAACATGGAATTCATAAATGCTTCTCATCAGTAGCTTACCCTCAGGCAAACGGACAAGTTGAAGCTGTCAACAAAATTCTCAAAACCCTAATCAAGAAGAAACTTGAAAAGTCAAAAGGCGCTTGGGTGGACGAACTTCCTACGGCACTATGGGCATACCGCACATCTTTCAGAACATCAACGGGACATACTCCTTTCTCTTTGGCATATGGATCGGAGGCAATGCTCCCAGTTGAGACTATTGTGCCTTCCCACCGTAGGATCCACTACAACCCAGAAGAAAACGAAGAACTCCTCCTCATGTCTTTGGATCTGATGGAGGAAAGGAGAAACGATGCAGCACTCAAAGCAGCAGCTCACAAACAAAAAGTGGCAGCACAATACAATTCCAAAGTCAAGCATCGCAGCTTACAAGAAGGAGATCTTGTCCTCAGGCGAATCTTTCCGCGCCCCGGGGCACTGGACCCCATCTGGGACGGACCATATGTAATTCATAAAGATCTCCACAACGGAGCTTACATTTTGTCAACAGTGGACGGAGAGGTGTTCCAGAGGGCATGGAACATCCGACACCTCCGTCGATACTTTTCTTAACTTGTACTGCCCATATGAAGTGAATTAACAAAGAGAATCAGTGGACGTAGGCATTTCCGTGCCGAACCACTTTAAAAAATCTTGTCTCTTTTTAACTTGTTCCTTTATGTCTTGGCTGCTCGTTAAGTTTTATCCCTTTCTGTTGAACAAAATCCTATGGCATCTCCACTCAAGACGCACCACGGCCTCATCTGGACTAGGCCTAACAGGTACGCTACGATTCTATGCACTCGCCAATGAGACACTTTTGCTCCAGCATCCCTCTGCTGCGGGTTAACTCATTGCGCGCCTGCCCTCAAAGCCAACTGTAATGAGCCGATTATAAGTCATCATAAAGGCCGACTATAGCCGATGGCAGCTCATTACGGCGTTCGGCTCGCCGGCAACTGTGAACCTACTTTAAGCCCCAACATAAGGTGTGGCCAGCCAGGGGTAGTTCACGGCCAACGGCACCCACGCTAGCCGGCCACGGTAAATCGAATAATACCCACGATTACGGACCATAATGGTTCGGGTAGTTACCGTGCGCGATCTCGGCTCCGATGTGTCTTAAGTGCGGCTGTGGTAAAAAAGAAAACTCCCCGCGGAGGCGTAAGATGGGTGACAAATGTCTCCAAGACCCACAGCTAGGGAAAGTGACTACAAAACCCGTTTGCCACGAACTTAAGCACATCGACGGCCTTCCGTGACTGGAAGTTTTACTTTTACTATATTTCCATTCCATTTAAATATTTTTCTCCTATCCTGTATAACAAACTCTAAAGTACAGGAAACCGAATAGGAAGCATTCACTCATGAGGCTCTAAGCCTGCGTACTGGGTGGCAGGGCGCTCAGCTATACCCGTGAACAGTTACACAAGACACTCAAAGCTACCGCCTGCGAATAAAACATAAAGGGCGGTACTCTCTTCTCTTGTACATAAATGCGTAACTATAGCTTATTCATACACTGACATTGCAAAACGTGAAATTATATTTCAAGCAAAAACTTAACATCAAACACAACTAGAATCACAGGCATATACATAATTATACTTCTCACACGGCACATAAAGATAGCAACAACATTTAAACATGACAAAATCAGCTTATATTATAAGATCACACGAAGTTATTCTTTGCAAATAATTTTATAACAGTTGCATATCAAAGACTAACATAAACAGTGATAAAAAAGAAACAAAAAGATGGCAGATGCATCCACACTCCATCACCAACTCCCCCAGTCTACTTAGCCGCAGGATCAGAGCCCCCAGCATGTGGATCAGAAGTCCCGCCTGTCCAAATCGGAAGAGGAATTCATTAAACGAACAACCAAGTTATGGAAACACGGGAAGAAAAGAAAGGGAGGAAGAATAACTCACCAGCATCCGCCGCTTGATCCTCATCATCCAACTGCACGCCCGCTTCCTCTGCAGCAAGCAGCCGCATCCCCTCTTTCACCGCCGCTTGCTCCTCCTTTGAGAACTGAGCAGTAACCGCATTCAAGTTGAAAGCCTCTCCGCCTTCCTTACCCGCGTTCACCCTGGCCTCCTCTAAAGCCTGGAGATACACCTTGGCCATGACCCGAGGGTAATCGTCCATCCAAGACAAGCCGCCCTCCTTCCAAGTGTGGAAGTACATATCCTGCAGCATCTCATCCATCATCCCCTCGTTTTCCTCAAACTCCCTCACCCGGGCCTCGGAAGCTTGCAACTTGGCGACGGCGACGTCCCTCTCTGATTGGTATCTCAAGCAGTCAGCCTGGAGTGACCTCCTCATTTCCTCCTCCTTCAACTTGAGGGACCTCCTCATCTCCTCCATCTCCTCCTTCAACTCGGCCTGAGCCATCTCTGCAGCCTCGAGCCTCCCTGACAACTCCTCTACCCGCTCGAGATCCGCATTTCGAACCTCATCCACCGTTGTGATAGCTATGTTAATCCGTTCCCTGCAAGCGACCTCCATCTTCCGTAATTCCGCCCTACTGGCCTTCTCCATGGTCTCTTTCAGCCGCTTGGAGGCTTCCTCATGCTGGGAAATCTGGATGGCTTGGTCGGCGAGCTGCTTGGCCTGATCGGCAACCTTTAACCTCAACCGAATGTTAGCACTCCCGATCTTTTCCCCGGCCTTGACCAACTTAGCATGATGCTCCATTAACTTCTTGGTCTCTGCGGCCACCCGGTCGATATTAGCCTTGGCCTCATCCCCCATGGTGACTACCCGTGTAGTAAGTAAATCAAGATCTAAAGATTTGGCCTCGTCCAGCACTCTTACCATGGGGTTGCGGGGAAGGAGGTGCTCGCCCGTGGTCTCATCGAATGAAATGTCCCGAAAGCTTGGGTCTAAATCAGGATGACCGGCAAAAGGGTCACGAGGCACGGGGCGAGGCACATCGGGACGCCTTATACGAATGACAGTAGGACTCTTGGAAGGAGGAGGAGGGGGGCCGGGCTCCGTGCTCTCCTCCGTAGTATCACGAGGAGGCTGAGTAGGAGGCTGCGAACCAGGGGACGACTCAAATAAGGAACGGCTCCGCTTCCTTTTCTGAATGCCCTCTTCGATGACCCCAAGAAGAGGGCGGTAACTGACTACATCCCCAGTGCGATCAGTAGAAGGTTTCGCGGAAGCTCTCCTCGACTTAAATTGTTCAAGGCGGTGTCGAACATCCGACGTTTTAACTGCCTGGCCTGCCCCTGGAATAAAGAACAAGTGTTATGAACATACAATAATCCACAGTTCAAAAAATGTGCTAAGTTAAAAAGAAAGAAAAGTGGGAAGACACATCTATTATACAAACCCGGCGGAGGAGTGGGATACTGCAATAAGTCCTGGATCTCACCCCAGGACGGAAGTGAACCGTAAAAAATGTCTAAGTCCCTATCGAAAATGGAATCGGCAGAAGACAAAAGTTCACCTTGCATCGCCGGAATCACCCTAGCTGAGGAACCCTTAGAGGATGGGTCAGTGCCAGCCACAGCTTTGCCGGTTTCCTTTGCCTTCTCCGTTCCCTTCTCCGTTTCCGACTCTCCCTCCGACTCCCCGAAGGCCCGACGGAGAGCCTCATCCAGTTCGAGGTCTTGTTCAGAGGTTAGAGCAGCAACACCACTACCACCTTGACCGTCGCCATCTCCTCCACCCTCCGACCCTTCTCCAACTTCGCCTCCTTCCTCCTCTTCTACACCTTCCTCCTCCGGGACAGTCGGGCAAGTACTTGGAGAAGGGCCATCAGACTTCTTCAGTTTCTTCCCCCCGACCACGGGATGCTCTGCGAAAGGCTCCCTCTTACCGCTCTTTACCGTAGCCCCCTCCTTAGCTTTAGCAGCCCTCTCCTCAGCCGTATCCCTTTGCTTAACCACGGACTGGCGCGGTAAGATCAAATTATACTCCAAGAGGGTTGCGTTCCTGATCAAGAAAGAGGCCGACCGGTCCCGTGCCGGAATAGCCTTTAGTTCAGCAGCCATTCGCACTAAGGAATCGTCCTCCACGACTGCAATACCACCTGTCGCTAGCCAGAAATAGAAGCATGTCAGAAAAAACACTACAGTCAAAACACATGAAAAATATAAATGAAATCAATCTTACAGCCGGAAGTGAAAAGGCGGAAAGAAACAGCATCGTCCTTGACGAAGAACCACTCTTTCTTGAACATGGTGAACTTGGAATACAAGTCCAGGACTGGTTTGAAGGGCACGGCCGCTTCCAGGCTAATATACGGAGACCCCTTCTTATAGCCTCTCAGGTTGTACAAATATCTAATTTCTCGGTTAGAAGGAGGACGCCCGTACCTCCTCTGGAAGATAACAAAGAGGCTCACCAGGATGGCGTAAGAGTTAGGCTGAAGCTGGAAGGGAGCCACCTTCAAATATGTGGTGAAGCTTACTATCCAAGCGTTGATAGGGGGGATAGCGCCGCACATGCAATGGTATCTGCTAAAAGCGAAGTAGCCCTCGGGAGGATTATATGGCATCACTCCATCTCCCGGCAGCAGCATAAGGGCCCTATCTATCCCGAAGGAACGGGATATGACGTCAAGTTGCTCCTCCTTTAGGGAGCTAGGAAAGCAATCCGGGGGAGAGATCAAAAGTTCCTGTGGACCATATCCGTCCACTAGAGACCTCGGAATAGGTCGGTGTTGCCCGGATCCTGGTTGGACTGGGGGCAAGGAAGAAGAAGGCTCTCCTGTGCCTCTAGACTTCTTTCTGTCCGATCGTGTTTCCGCTTTGCGAGACATTTTCTGCAGCACAAGAAAGACTTGAGGTTAGAATAAGAAGTATAGAAACATAAACAAGCAAATATATAAGGTTCATTCGGCATAAGAAGCATATGGTCATTCGGCACTATGCTCATTCGGCATGGGGCGTGAAGTTCATTCGGCACTAAGACCATAAGTTCATTCGGCAAACAAGACCATCCGGTGACAAGAGTTCATTCGGCAGAAAGTATTTATACCTGATTCGGTATAAGCTGGTTCGGCGAAGAACTTGGTTCGGCAGGACAGCTGATTCGGCTCTCTGGTTCGGTAAGGGAAAGCCAAGGGGGTACGGCCTCTATATATAAGTGAGCTCAGGGCCGCCGAACCAGATGGTTCGGCCTACCGGATGGTAGTACCGGACCAATAACTAATATACCGGACCATAGATACCGAATGAAACCAACAACAACTGAGTGAACTCTCTCCCTCTCTACCAACAACCACACGTGGACTAGAGGCACGCAGGCTCCTCACTCAGATAAGTACCGAACTCCAGAACTAGCTAATAAAATAAGGATTATGATAACAATGAATAAGTCATAAAACTCTCACTAACATGGATTAATCGTTTACACGCGGGCACGACCACAAATGGTCCATAGGCACGCTCTGAATGGTTATTAACCCTATCGTCACGGGAATTTACACTTTGACACGCCTTTTTAAACTCATATGTGAAACGGATACTTGATTCTGATAGTTATGAAATGGCTAGGCTACTTACACATGTACGGGGTTGCGAACGATCCCTAGGCATGCTCTGAGCTGGCAATAAACCATCTTCACAAACGATCCAGGGACCCACTCTAACATAAACCGGGCATCGACGATGCCAAGCCCCTTCGGGGCTCACTCTCTCGTCCTGAACGGCACAGTTCACTTCATCTCGAATATTTCGATCATGAACGATCGTTATTTGAAATCACGCTAAAACTGTAAATTCCTTTGCAGGACATTAACAGAATACGAACGTCCAATCGCCGGCGTTACAAAGCCAATCTTCCTGCCACAGGGAAAACAAAGCGCGACACATGCAAGCACGTGCCCCACTTTGGGGGGCAAATGTTGGGCGAATTTTCACCCAGAAGATCTCAAGACCAAGAAGCCGCAGTTTCACTCGGGCTCGCAAGCAACCTCTACTTCGTTCGACAGCCAAGAAGCTCAATACTAACCTAGAGGGCCTTCCAATATTCTCCATGAAGAAGCTCGTTCGGCCCAAGCCCCTCACTCGGCCTTGACCCATTCGGCCTCCACTTCATTCGGCTCCACCTCATTCGGCTCCTTTATACCACCACTCCAACTCCACTGCCGGACCAACCTTGCCACCGAACCAAGCCTCGCCTCCACTGCCGGACCAACCTTGCCACCGAACCAAGCCTCGCCTCCACTGCCGGACCAACCTTGCCACCGAACCACCTACATAACCGGACCAAACGACCACCGGTCCACATTCATCGCCGGACCACGCCTACTACCGGACCAAGCTCCGTGCCGAATGAGCCCCGCCGAACCACACAGTTGCCAGTCCAGATCGCTTCGGCCCGGGCCCACCAGCAGTTATATACTTCCAAGACCCCTGCCCCCTACCTCATTCTATAAATAGAGGGGCAGGGGTACAACAGTGGCAGACAAGTTTGAGAGCTCAAGCAAGGAAGGAACTTTCAAACTACTTTCATACGCTTGTATACAAAGCATTGTACTTGTAACCTGAAAGAAAGAAGATAATAACATATAAAGTGGACGTAGGCACATTCTGGCCGAACCACTATAAATCTGTGTGTCTTTACATTTCAGCCCCTACTTCTTTTATATTTACATACTCATCTAAAATCATATAAAATCACATATAATCAACTAAATAATACGACTTGGAGGTGTTTGTCCATTTTTTGTGCAAACAATAAATTTTCATGGAGGACGGGGATATTCTCGTTTAAACTGAAGTGAGGAAGAAGGTATTCGTTCGACCATTATACTTTCTCGTTCGATTTTGTTATTATATATATATATATTATTATAAAACGAAGATGTGTGTTGCAAGATTGGCATGTGCTTGACGAGGTAACAATGTGTTGAATTCAGTATATTTATTTTTTCTTGACTGAATAAAATATCAAATTAATTTAAATTTGATTTTAAATGACTTGAAATCGAACCAAAGATCTCGACCTCCTATCAATGCATGCTGTGAAGCGTTTATAGCGTTATAAATCTATTCCGAACACAATGGAAAAGGTATCGAGTTCAAATTCGATTGTATGGAGAAGATAGCATTTTGAACCAATTATTAAATTAAATTTCGATAAAAAATTCAGTGCGTTCGTTTATCGTACGACCACACGACAACTCTGAATGCTACGAAAATTGAATTTCGATAATAATATAATATTACGGATCCAACGGAACTAGTTTCGTCGAATTCTAAGAATGTACCCCAGAAGGTTATTTTTAAATATCGATTCAAATTATATAAATTCCAAAACTGAACAAAACGTTTTTAAATTTAATTTCAGAAGTTCTATCACCTTCAATATCATCAATATAAATTTTCTAAGCCTTTAAAATATTTTTAATCCGCTTAAAATTGAAGATACAAATTTTCACCGTACTTCAATAAATTAAGTTCAATAATTTAATTACCAATTCAAGGTTATATTTTAAATTCAAGTTAAACTAACTTTCAATTATTTAAAATTCAATCATATATGTCGATTTCAAATTTTTAAAATTCTGGGTCGTCACAATTTTCTTTGTTAAGTGCCATGGAGGTTGGAGAAGAGTTAAGTCGGGTTCGAGTAGCAAGAGAATTTGCAGACATCTTTGAGCCGGTTATGGGGTTACCACCGAAACGAGCTGCTGAGTTTCAGGTAAATCTTGTACTAGAAGCTGAACCTATCCATAGACCACCTAGCAGGATGACACCAACAAAGATGAAGGAATTGAAGGTGCAGCTAGTGGATCTAAAGGGAAGGAATTTTATCAGACCAAGTAGTTCGCCTTAGAGAGTGGACACAGTATTCGGGAAGAAACCAGATGGGTCGTTAAGAATGTGCATCGACTGTCGTAAGTTAAACGAAAGCACGATCAAGAATAGGTATCCTCTGCCAAGGATAGATGATCTGTTTGATTGGTTGAGTGGAGCTAGAGTGTTCTCCCAATTGGATTTGGCAACGGGTTTCCATCCGTTGCGAGTAGTGGAGGATATTGTTCCTTTGACCGCATTTTGTACTAGGTATGGTTCGTATGAGTGGTTGGTGATGCCATTTGGATTGACAAATACACCTGCTTTCTTTGTTGATTTGATGAACCGATTTTTTCGAGAGTATTTCGATAGATTCGTATTAATGTTTATAGATGACATTTTGGTATACTCTAAGGATGAGAGAGAGTATGAAGATTATCTTAGAGTTATTCTAGAGACGTTGACGCAAAATCAACTAAAGGAGAAGTTTTCTAATTGGTCATGTGGATTCAAAGAAAGGGTTGTCAGTCGATCCAAATAAGATCAAAGCTGTGAACAATTGGAAGAGACTAGAGACGGTGATCAAGATCAGAAGTTTTCTTGAACTTGCTGGCTACTACCGCAGATTACTCAAGAATTTCTCGTAGATAGCCAAGAAAGATGTGAAGTTTGTTTGGTCTGACAAATGTGGGGAAGGGTTCATATCCAGTGTTAGTAGTTTCGGATGGTAACCAAGGGTTGGTAGTAACCTAATGCATGTAGGACTAGATGGGAGCAGTGTTGATGCAGAAGGGCAAAGTCATTGCTTATGCATCTAGGCAATTTAGACCGCACGAAGTAAGATATCCTACTCATGACTTAGAGTTGGCTGCAGTTGTTATCCTGCATTTTAGCAAGGTCCTGACACCAAAAAATTAACCGAAAACCAAAGACAGATCGTCCCTGAAGATCGGTTGTACATAGACCTGCTATGGATGCTAGTAAATTTTGCCCGGGTTCGGATTTGGCTACAATTGATAAAACACGACAAGCGGAGCTACGGAAGCCAACGTTTCAAATTTCAAGTCAATCGGAGCTCTTGTGCTCAAAATATTGATCGATCAAAATCGAGTTGCTTCAAGTTGTTTGGGGTTTGCTTCGAGTCATCCCAAGCTTTACTTCAGGTTTCCAAGCAAAATGCTTCAAGTCAAAGAAGGGTCTACTTCTGGTCTTGGACAAATTAGCATGTTTACAAGGTGCTTCGAGTGACCATAACATTTGCTTTGAGTCATTGGATGGTCTGCTTCGGATCAAGAGGGAAGTGGATTCGAGTCACTAGAAGGTCTGCTTCTGGTCAAGGGGGCATTAGCTTCGAGTTAGAATCATGAATCAATAACGTGTCCATCCATTTTTCCATCTACTTCGAATCCATTCTCTTCATATCCATGTGCTTCGTACCAATCCATCTCATGATCACCCCTTTGTATCGATCCATAATCCAACATGTTTTGTATCGATCCGTCATCTGATCGACACGAAGCAATGTACCACAGACCGATACGAAGCTACACCTCAAGAATCGATGCGAAGTAGACTGGAGTCCTTAAAATTTCCTACTTTATATCGATCACATCCCTATGTAATTTGTATCGATCTATAGAATGATCTACAAGAAACAATGACCACGAATCAATACAAAGAGGATAGCCATGCATCGATATGAATAGAAAGGCTTGGCAACCGATCAATACGAAAGCGAGGATACAGGATCGATATGAAAAGCATATCATCCGATGGATATGAAGGAAGAAGAAGTCAACGCGGCATAAAAGATGGATCTACCCTAGCTTAGCGCTCCACGTCACCATCGTCTGATCGATACAAATGAGATCGATGCGAACGGCATCGATACGAACTCGACAATGCCTTACAACACAAACTTGCATCGATCACAACTCAAGATCTACGAGTCCAAATGCTGCCAAATTTTCACAGGATCTAATGTACAACCTCATGAACGTTCATGATCGATCTTGGCTCGATTGGGCAAAATTTGGATCGATAAGAAAATCATTCGTATCGATCATTAATTGAGTCGAAGCGACCCAGGATCGATCACGTGGGCCCACCCACGTGAGAGAAGGGTTTTACCAAGATTTGAACGAGATAATTGCAGCCTACACCTGTAAATAGCGGTCCAAGAGCCTCAAAAAAGGGATCTTTGGTTCTTTTGCGTCGTTACTATGCAGAACTCCATTGTAACTCGATTATTATCATCTATACTCTTGTAATCAGCGAGTGATAATCAATAAAACAACATCTCTTTAAAGTGGACGTATGCTACAACACCAAACCACTATAATTCGTGTGTTCCTACTGCTTTTCTTTTTGTTTAATTTCGGGTGTTCTTCACATTTATGTTCTCTACATACTTGTTATTCATGATCTGTGATTATAAATGGGCGCTTTCATCAACAATTGGGTGTTTGTGACCAATTTTGGCGCAAACATTTTGGTGCTTTCATTGAGAAGGCTAGCTTTCAGGGATTCTGCAGCTTGGATTTTGGATCTGAAGGCTTAAGGACTTAGATCTGGAAAGCAATGGTGAAGCAATCAACATGGAGACCAAGAGAAGAAAGAAGCTAGCATGAAGGAAGTCAAGAGGCTTCTTTAGGAGCGAATCAAGCCTCAGTCTTCATCACCCGAGACGAGATGGAGATGATGATGGAAGTTATGCAGGAGGGAATGTTGAAAAGGCAAGAAGAGATGATGCAGAACCTACTACGGTAAATTGGACAACCGAGAGTGCAGAATCAAGAGAATGTCACTGCAAGGGGTGTTGGAGATAGGGATTCAGAGCATGGAACAACCAGGATTAAGAATGAAGCAGGACCATCAAGAGCAGTCTATGAGCTAGGAGGAACTCCCGAGGAGCATGTTGATCCAACCTCAGGCAGGATACCAGGTGGAGCTGTTCAACATGGCATTGATAGAGGAATGGGCGCCCGTCCAGGAGGACAGGTTCCAGGATTCCCTCGTGAAATTAAGAGGCATATCGGAAGCAACAGATAAGGACTACAGCTTGACGACAGTGACAGATTAGCGGAGATGATCAGACGAGCCATGAGAGGCGGACTAGCGAATAGAGATCTGGAAGATGCTAACAGAAGCACATTCGCAACCACAATTAGGCAGGCCAGGAATACACCGAAATTCAAGCTATGACATTGGAGATGTACGATGGAAGAACAGACCCTGCTGTTCAAATGACGAGTTATATGCGGCATATAGAAGTACTGGGGGCATCGGAGGAGATCAAGGCCCAATGTTCTCCATTATATCTGACGGCGATAGTAGCATTATGGTTTAGAAAATTGGAGAGTCATTCGATTGGAACATGGACCGAGTTGACTAAAAGTTAATGAAGCAGTTCAGGGTTCACATATCAAGGCCCAAGAATGTGACGAGTCTGACGACACTAAAGCAGAAGACCAGAGAGTCTATGAGGAACTTCTTAACACAATTCAATGCAGTGGCAGCATCGATGGATCGACCGATCCATCCATGGTTTTGATGGAAGTTGTATCCGACATAGTTGATGGCATAGAATTCAAGAACTCATTGACAAGGGATCCACTCATGGATCTAGGAGAGTTTTAGCACGAGGCAGAAAGGTTTTTGCGACAAGAGGATACTATTGCTGAGATAAAGGAAGGAAAGTGGGTTGATGTTTTTGCAGTCAAAAGCGGAGACCCACTCGGAAAGGATTCATGCAATGATAAAGGGAAAGGAAAGGTAGGTAATAGCGGTGATGAACCAAAGCGGCCACGAAAGGAACTGAGATTCACCTTTTACACGGAGTTGAACGAGACTTTGGAACGAATTTACCAAGACGTTAGGGGACAAGTTCCCTACTAGAGTCCAATGAGGAGGGATCCGACCAACAACGAGGGGAAGTCAGACAAGTGCTGCTTATTCCACGAACTAAGTGGCCATAGTACAAATGATTGCAAGCACTTGAGGGATGAGGTAGAAGGGCATATCCGGAATGGCATGCTATTAAAATACATGAGGAGGTGAGTAGAAACGGTAGAGCAAGAAGGACCACCATCCACTCAACTAAGGACGGCTCAAGATCAAGGCATCAACTTGTCATTAACTGATTGAAATAATGACAAATAAGTCACAAACTCCACACAATTGTGGTTAAGTTGCTTACTCATGCACAGGATCATGAACGGTAGTTAAGCGTGCTTTGAGGCGACTATCAACCACATTAGTGTAGGTGTCTACACTTTGACGTCTCTACTTTGCTTTTTTTCTATTCTTTGCATCTGAACTTGATTTAATTAGGCATTTTTGTTTAAAGACTCATTGTGAATGTAGATCTGGAATTTGTAATTCCATCAAGTCACTTACAAATGCATGAGATCGCGAACGGTCCTCGGGCTTGCTCTGAGATGGCGATAAACCGCCATAACAAAAAATTTAGAAACTCACTCGAACGTGATATCCAACATTGATGACACTAAGTCCCCCCTCCCCTAGGCACACACAATTCGCCTTGAACGGCACCCGACCGTGAACGGTCATAATTTTCCTCGAACGGCACCCGACCGCAAGTGGTCACCATTCGCCTTGAACAACACTCGACCACGGACGGTCACCATTTGCTTCGAATAGCACCCACCGCGAACTGTCACATACCACCCCGAACAGTGTACGATCTTGAATGATTGCCATTCACAGTCAAGTAAGACTATCAATCCATTTTCAAGTCGTTAACGGGATACGAACGTCCAGCTTATCGAATTACAAAACATACCTTCCTATTGCAAGGCATTTTTTGGGGAGCAAGTGCTATCCCACCTTTTAGCAAGGTCGTGACACTAAAAAATTAACTAGAAACCAAAGACAGATCGTCCTCGAAGATCGGTTGCATACGGATCTGTTACTATCCCGCCTTTTGGCAAGGGCAGGATATTAAGGAATTGACTAAGAACTAAGGATCGCTCATCTCAAATGTTGAGTATGCACAAGTTTGCTATGGATGTCGATGAATTTTTTCTGAGCCTGGATCAATCTACAATTGATATGACATGACAAGCAAAGCTATGAAAGCCAACGTTCCAAGTTTCAAGTCAATCAAAGTTCGTATGCTCAAGATATGATCAACACAATTCCAAATAGAAAAACTGTTCGTATCGATTCAGGCACACCATTTAGAATACATCGAGTAGTCGTGCTTCGTATCCATCGGTTGTCTAGTTTGAATCCATCAGAGAAGACCCTTGTTCGAATCCATCCTAGAAGACCTTTGTTCAAATCCATCAAGTCTAATTGCTTCGTATCCATCAAGAAGCCCCTGTTCGTATGCTTCATGTCATAGCTATTCTATCGATCAAGCTATCAATGTTCAAATCCATCCGGCCACTTCAACTTCATATCGACCGAAAGGAGACGGTTCAAATCGATTCGAACAGGGCCATACAATCCACATGTTTTCCATCGATACGAACAGGTTTCGTTTCATCGCTACGAACAGAGTCGTCTTCCATCGATGTGAACTAAACAACGCCTATCGATGCAAACAAGGCAAGAATCTTAGGAAAACTCGGTCGAGTCGGCATAAAAATTGGATCGATCTGAAGAGTGAGCACCACGTCAATTTGAAGGCACATGCCTGGATTAATTCGAACAAGTTGATACGAAGGCATTGATTCGCATGTGACAACCTTCATAAAATTGCAAGTTTGCACTGATCATAACTCGAGATCCACACATCCAAATGCTATGAAATTTTCACAGGAGCTTACGTACGGCCTAAGGAAGGTTCATTCCAAGTTTTAACTCGATTGGATCAAATCTCGATCGATACGAAATTCGTTCGTATCGATCATGGATCGAGCCGAAACTTCATGGGATCGATCACGTGGGCCTACCCATATGCCAGAAGAAGTCTCCCAAGATCTGAGCGAAATATCAGCCTCTTACACCTATAAATAGAGCCCCAGGGCCTATAGAAGAAGGAACTTTTGCTCTTCGACGTCGAAACTTTGCCGATTTCAACTTTGCTGTAATGACCCGCCTTTCATTCCATTGAAAGACGCATCACTAAGAAGAAAGAAAGGGATAGAAAAGAGAAAAGAAAGAAAAGAAAGAAACAGACAACATCAGAATCTCACAGCGAAACGAATAAATTATATTATATCACATAAAACTTTACATAGTATCATATACATCAGAGTTTTACTCACTAATACAACACAAACTAGACAGTTATAAACTCCTGTCTAGCAATTACAATTAAAGTATCTCAGAGAAAACAGATACAACTTAAACACAGCGGAATCACTATATATATCTACTCATCGAAGTCTCCTGCTCCATATCTCCTTCAGAAATTCGTCAAAGAAATCCTGAAACACTTGACTACTCATACATAATATGAGTACCCAAGAGTTTAATAAAACAGAAAATAAACACTCGGGTCAGACAGGGGTCTGGTGTGAATAAACGGGGTTAAAATTGCTTAACTTTTAGAAAATCCTTTGAATCAAAAGGTATCACGTAAGACTTCCCACACATAAACATGGAAAAAAATTTACCTTACGCTAACCAAATCATTTGATAGGAAATCCAGTGATATTATAATAGTGTCTAGGGTTTTCAAAATAAAATACAGAAATAGCTGGAATGCTTACATCTCACGTTCCAACATAGTTGGGCACAATCAAAACCGTACATGCACTTATTGGATTTTGGATTCCATCAATGGCAGGGCTACTGGGGTACCGCCCGTGGCCTAGATCACTGTACCGAGGAGCCACCCTAACTCCCCTGCAACGCAAAGTCGGAACCATTCCTTACTGAACAGTTCCGAACAAGACCACCCCGGCGATTCTAGCTAGCAATCGCCCCACACAGCCGGAATAAAAAGGGACATCTAGACAGGGGTAAATCTCGCTCTCCGGTGGGGGCTACCCACGAAGCCTTGCTGCACCTCCCCTGTTTTAGCCATTCCAGGTTGATGAGGCTTGAGGCTACGATTACCTTAAAAGGACATATCAATCTTAGAATGCTCATCGTCCACCTGACGATGTTCTGAAAGCATTCAATCCTTACAAGTTCGTTCCGGGTTCGAACGAAACCGAAGGCACTATCTCGTTGCACTCATTTTGGAATCACCCTCAAAGTCAACGACCATAGCCCTTGCATTCTAAATCACCATCTCGAACCTATATTTACTATCTCGTCAAACTCATTACGGAATCACCCACAGAGTTATACTGACGTATAGCCCTTACACCTCGAGTCTTCACTTGCTCCACCTGGATTAACGACCAAACGTTTAATTGGAATCGATGTGGTTTTCAGATATCCAAATATGGAAATCCGATCCTGCTCTCATCGAAATCCAAACGCCATTTTAATGTCCAAGTTGTACTTAAGGGTTTTAAAACAATTAACTCACTTCATTATTATCCATTTCACAAAGATAGATAAACTACATATCACAATAGATAATCACATCCTCATCATAAACAGATAATCTGTATCAACATCATAAACAGATAATCATCACACTCAGATAATCCATCACAAAGCATCATACTTTAACCAAACATCCATATCATACACATATAACTCATCTCATTACTGAGATCACAACCATTCAATCATATCATCCATAATCAAAGATTTATCAACCATCATCTATAATTAATTTAAAATGAATTAAATTAATTACTTCCACCTCTAATTAATTTAAAATAAATTAAATTAATTATCATATCTATAAATCCTGCTTAATATCCAATTATTAATCAACCTAGTTAATTAATCATTCTCTTAGTATTCAACTTGATTAAACCCTTTGATTAATCATTTACTAATTACAATAAGTAATTAGTCTTTAATTAATTTGACAAAATTAATTAACCTTAATCATAAGTAATTAACATTTAATTACTTCATTAATTAACTATAATTAATTACATTTATCCTTAATAAATTACATTAATTAATCACTTAATAATTAATTATTATTTAAATCAAACAATCCTTTATTACATCATTAATTATATTAATTAATGACCTCTAATTTAAATTAATAACTTTATTTAAAATTAATTACATTTAGTAATTAATCTAAAATTAAAATACAATTATTAATCACCTATGATTAATATTAAACTAGTAACTAACTGCCCTTAATTTCTCATTAACAAATTAATTTTCTTCACAATTAATTATTTCCATTAATTAATCCCTTGATTAATTACAAAAGTAATTACCAAAATTATTTAATTAAAATCATCTTTATTAATTACATTCCAGTAATTATCACTTATTACTTCTCTAAGTAATCCTGCTCCATTAATTACCTTAAGTAATTACACTTATTAAACCATCAAATGATTTACTTAAATTAATTAAACTAAATTAATTAACTTAAAAAATCATATTATCAAAATTAATTACAATAATTAATTAATTCTTTAATTACTTTTATCAAGTAATTAGACTTAACAATTTAAAACTAATTACCTTAAACTAATTAATCTAATTAATTATCAAAATTAATCATATTAATTAATTACTTAATTATCCTTAGATAATTATCATTATTAATTAATAATATTTCCTTAAATTATTTCCTTAAGAAAATTATCTTTAATTAATCATCATTAATCATTTCTAATTAAGTTAATTCTAAATCATTATTTAAAATCATTTAAGTAAATTCTAAATTGAGTTCTTTTATTATCTTAATTATCCTAAGATAATTTATTCAATTATTAATGATTTCATTAACATTCAAAATATATTTTAAATAATACAACTCTAAATCAAATTCAAATTCCATTTTAAACTTTAAGATTTCAAAACGTTTAACTATTTAAACATTATCCAAATTTAAATAAATTATAACTTTAAAATGAAAGTGAAAACATTCATTACTTATGTAAGCAAATTTTAAATCCAAATTTACTTAAGTTTATTAAAGAAATCAAATTTTAAAATAAACTGATTATTTAAAACTTCTCAAATTTAAAGTGAAACATTCCATAACTTTTTCAAATATTATAGAAAGAAATCTACAAGTTTAAACATTTATCTGAAATCAAATTCATCTTTAAAATTTATTTTGAACATTGAATTTGATAAATATTTTAAAAATTTACAAAACTGTATAAATTTATACTGGATTCAAAGTAACCTGAATTTTTTTTTTAAACCTGATTTTAAACTTAATGTAAATCTTGCTTAAAAATTTAAAATTTCAATTTAAAACTTTGAATTGAAAAGTTCATCTGAATTAATATTTTAAACTTTGTATTTTTGAAAAGCCAAATTTAAATTCTACTCAAAAATTTAAATTTCATCCTAAAATATAAAAACTGCATATTTCAGGTTTACAACCTGAAATCAAACACTAACCCGAGCACTCAAAAGTTTACTTCGAGTTCTCAAGGCCCTAGCCAAAAGTCAACAACCCAATTCACCCGAGTAGTACCCGAGTCATCTGCCTGCACCAACCAAGCAAAAGTTCACCAGAAAAATTGTGCACGGTGCATATGCACCGGCACTTCGGCGACCTTCAGCCACCCTGACCAACTCCACCAAGTTACCGACAATCCACCAACAAGCTTACGGCCATCAGAAACCCCTCTTCAACTCGGAATTAAAATCCAAGAAAAAAAATGCAAAACTGGAAACACAACCCAGAAGACATTCCCAACCTGTCAACGGCCAGCAATCCCAACTCCGACCATCAAATCACCTACGACACCGGCCATCCCTTCGCCTATGTCTCCTCTTCCAATCCCCAAAGTTCTACATCACTCGATGCTCCACAGAAATCAAACAGCAACAAACAACCGACTACCCACAATACTAGGTTTACACAAAAGAATGCGTCACCGTTGCCACCACGTCCAACTGCACCGCCTTCCATTATTTTTCCTCGCCCCTCCGATCACTCCTCCATCACCACAGGGAACCCCGAGCATCTCAGTCCACATGATCACCCAAAAATCGACAATAACCCAATTTTGTTCAACCCAGAATTGCCCCCTCTACAGTTACTTTAAAAAAATGGGATTTTTGTTTTAGAAATCATGATTTCATATGTGCATTCATATTATAACTCTGATTTAATATTTTAGGAAGTTTAAATTTTTGCTTACTTTCAATATTAACTGTTCTTACAGTTTTCAAAGACAAACAGTTTCTAATTTAACATAATTATAATTTATAAACTTATATTCATACTAAAAAAACATTTTCTATTTACATAACAAAATCCAAACTGAGATCAAACTAGTTGATAATGAATTTCTTATTAAAAACTTAGTTCAAGGCCAAGAACAGATATATAGAATCCTAAAACACACACACACACACACATATATATATACACACACACAG
Source organism: Allium cepa (assembly GCA_030765085.1). Classification (NCBI taxonomy): domain Eukaryota; kingdom Viridiplantae; phylum Streptophyta; class Magnoliopsida; order Asparagales; family Amaryllidaceae; genus Allium; species Allium cepa. Next base: position 380,264,835 of record CM060931.1, read on the forward strand.
AATCACAATACAATCATACAAACATGATTATTCCTATCAATAAACATGCAACAGATAATTCAAGTTTTGCATATGGGAGGTTACTCACTTAAAAGAAGGCAGAGCATTTTTTTCCTTTTTATCAATAGCAGTTTGATTGATTTCTTTTTACATAACAGTTTGTTTGAAACTTGAGTTCTATAAGTATGTTAAGCTCTGATTTTTACAAGAAAAACTGTTTTTAAACATAGAAGTTCACTCACCTTTTAATGAAGAAACAGAGAAGCAACTCAGAGAAGTATTTTCACATTTCCAGGAACCTGTTTTGCATGATGCGGTTGATTTGAAATTGCTTGATGAATCTGTGTTTTAGCTTCCATTTCATAATTGAATTTACTTGTTGCTGTAGAATTTTGAAACTGCATGTAGATCCATCTTCATATGCTTGAATTGAAGTTGAAGTTGCAAATTAATGTTGAAGATAGGAGAAGGTTTTATTTTTGCAGATTTTAAATTGAATTTGGGTTGTAGATTTAGATTGTATTTGGGTTTTGATTTTGAACAAGAAATGGTTTTGCAGATTTCATCAAAAATCTGATTCTTAGTTTCTTATTTGAAAAAGATGGTTTTAACAAAAATGCATTGCAAATTTTACTTATCTATATTAATTAATTTCAAGAAAATAAACTACATTTCCACTTGTTACTTAAGTAAAACAAAAGATTTACAAGTGTCTTTCTATGTGTTAAGTGCTTGACACATATTCATTTTAATAATAAAAAGAAATTTCTAAATTTTATAAAGGTTTTTAAGTTCATTTCTTACTTAGTTAATCATGTTTCAAATGTTTAATTACATTTAGTTTTTTTTACATGCTTATATACAAACCTTCTTTAAAAAAATTACACAATTTAAATGTTTATTTGAATGTTTTCAAAATAATGCTTTTTAAAGCTAAACTTTCAAAAGAGCAAATTTTAAAAGAAAAGAAATGTTAAATTCAATTTTATTCAAAAGTTTTCAAATCAAAATATTATACTTTAATATAAATAAACTAAATCTTATTTCAAAAGAAAAGCAATTCTTAAAATAAAACAAAATAAACTCTTATTATAAAATATAATTTTAAACTATTTTATTTTTAAACAACTATTATATATTTATAAACAAAACAAATATTTACTTATATTTCTATGAAAATATAAGATAGACTTTTAAAACAACTTTTGAAAAGTTTTCAATACTGATTTTAAATCAATTTAATCAATTCATAAATCATACATATTATATATAAAATAAATTGGAAAATATTCTTTATAAAAATTTAAATTAAAAGTCAAAATTCCTATTAACAATGTATACACATATATACATTATAAATAAATATCTTTAAATCAACTTAGAAAGATAATTTTATTACTTAAATATTTTTAACATTTGAAAAGAATAAAATTCCCAAAAGTTATTATTATTATCATCATTATAAATATCATTTATCAAATTGAATAATAATAAATCTTCAAAAGATAATTTCTGTTTGAATTAAATTATTATATCAATATTTGACATTTTAAAATAATTATTAATGAAATTATTAAATAAGTATTGCTTAAATTTCCGGGACATCACATTCCTCCTCCCTTAAAAGAATTTTGTGCCCGAAATTTAAAAGCAAAGGTAATTTAATAATCCCGTACAGATTTAAATTAAAAATAGCAAATATATGCTATCAATCAAATACTAACAACCATAGCAACCAATTCAAACAAACAATTCTAATTATCCAGAAAAATTCCAGATAGGATTCCCTAGAGTTTCCCAGGTACAAACACCGGGACACTCGCTCTACAGAATATAAACTAACTACACCACACAGATCTAGAGCTCCTATATATCTAGATCTACAAATCTAAACAGGATACAGGACCACAGACAAGTCCTGATCAACTTCCAAATCTCTCAGAACTACTGATTCTAAGACCAGTGATAAACCATACACGTACTCACTCAGAGATACGTGAAATACATAACAAATTCTAGCCATCCAAACTGGAAATTCAATCCTGTAGACCAAACACTTAATCCTTAAGAGAATACAGAAAGATCCAATACTCTTATCCATAAATCTCTCCTGACGATCCTGGGCTGCCTTCAACCTTCTAGATCAATCCAATCTTCGCAGATGCTACACAGAACAAATCTGGACAAAGAAATAAACGATTCCCAGATCCTACTCAACAAAATGGTTCTCTCAAGACCCAACAAAATCCACCACACAAACTCTACTATACAACATCAGAAGACTCCAAAATATATTTCCTGTAGAAATCTTCAGATCCAAGTTAAAACTCAAATTTCCAAAGAATCAAGCGTTGCTTCAATTCTGGAGTAGCTGCCACCATGCTTCCACTGTGCAACTCTGATTTGAATATACTATTGATGACACAAGTATAAACTTGACCATCTAATTCCGAAACATTGTTCATCAAATTCCATAAAATTTCAGTGACCTATCCGATTCGGTCACAAACACCACAGCAAAAATTCAACCAGAAAACCAGATCCGACGAATCCTACCAGCTGAAACAGATCTCCTCTCAAAGAACTTCCTACTATGATGAATCATCGGTAAATCTCCAAGAACCAAGTCGAAATAGAACTCAAACTCTTGATGCGGATGCAAATCTTAATTACTTCGAAGATATCCAGAAAATATCCCTTCGATAACTCAAACATTATCTAGAGATGCTTCAATCCAAAGATTGCTCAGAGAACTTCCAAACTATCGCAAGTCACTTTTGCGATTCTCCTTAATTCAGATCCCAAGAAAACGTTCTCTCTTCAAAAATCAAAACAAATAAAGCCTTCTATCCAAAAGATGAACTAGTGTTCAACCTCCAACCACAAACATCACACCCCACTAAGCTTCCATAAGAAATGGAAAAGCTCCACCATCTGCCCGGACTACTGACAGAAGAAGCACATAGACTTCTGAACCAACGAAGAAACATGCCACTCTCTGCTGCTACTGCTACTGCGGCCAAAAACTTCCTTATCCAAAATCTCATCGAATCCCAAAGCTACACCAACCACTTCATAATAGAGCCTTCCAGATAGATAAATATCCCTCGGGAAACTTGACTTCAAACCAAGCACAAAACACTCTGTCAAACTGAGTCTCATCTCAAATACAGACAAAATTTCCTTCCCAAAATTGCCAAGATACTATCTCCGGCTTCAGTACTCCCAACTGATCATACTCAAGAAAATCCACTCACATGAGTGCAACCAAGCTTAAAATCCAAAGATAAACTCCGAATCTTGGAAAGATTTCCTTCAGAGATCGGTGAAATCCTTCACACCAAACTGCAGACTACTCAAGATGCCCAAAACTACCCTAGTAGATTTACTTCAAACCTCAAACACTCAGACTCCAACTACTGGTAGTTGTGTTACACACACCACTACCCTATCTACCTCTAGAACTTATATTGGAAAACCTGAACGGGTAACCCAATCTAATAGGTAGAAATAAATATATATATATATATATATATATATATATATATATATATTCAAAATTACAAATACGCTCTCTCAAGATAAACACCACTCTAGAGCGTAGGTATTCACTCAACCTAGTGCTCTGATACCACAATGAGATATTCTAGGCTTTACAACCATCAATAGCGGCTCACCGACTGGTAGGCTTTTCAACCATCCCAGCCCCGCCGTGACTCCCAGTGGTACCTCGGGTTTGCTTTTACGGCTAGCCTCTCGACTCGCAACCAACCCCGCAAGGCCTTATACTACCCCCGGGGGCATGTAGGGGTAAGAGTCTCTCGTTCGCCACCTAACGCAAAGCGAGAACCCCCTATCACGCTGTAATGTAGCAAACCCGATCCCGGTCTCATCGAAATCCAAATGCCATTTTAATGTCCAAGTTGTACTTAAGGGTTTTAAAACAATTAACTCACTTCATTATTATCCATTTCACAAAGATAGATAAGCTACATATCACAATAGATAATCACATCCTCATCATAAACAGATAATCAGTATCAACATCATAAATAGATAATCATCACACTCAGATAATCCATCACAAAGCATCATACTTTAACCAAACATCCATATCATACAGATATAACTCATCTCATTACTGAGATCACAACCATTCAATCAATATCATCCATAATCAAAGATTTATCAACCATCATCTATAATTAATTTAAAATGAATTAAATTAATTACTTCCATCTCTAATTAATTTAAAATAAATTAAATTAATTATCATATCTATAAATCCTGCTTAATATCCAATTACTAATCAACCTAGTTAATTAATCATTCTCTGAGTATTCAACTTGATTAAACCCTTTGATTAATCATTTACTAATTACAATAAGTAATTAGTCTTTAATTAATTTTACAAAATTAATTAACCTTAATCATAAGTAATTAACATTTAATTACTTCATTAATTAACTATGATTAATTACATTTATCCTTAATTAATTACATTAATTAATCACTTAATAATTAATTATTATTTAAATTAAACAATCCTTGATTACATCATTAATTATATTAATTAATGACCTCTAATTTAAATTAATAACTTTATTTAAAATTAATTACATTTAGTAATTAATATAAAATTAAAATACAATTATTAATCACCTTTGATTAATATTAAACCAGTAACTAACTGCCCTTAATTTCTCATTAACAAATTAATTTTCTTCACAATTAATTATCTCCATTAATTAATCCCTTGACTAATTACAAAAGTAATTACCAAAATTATCTAATTAAAATCATCTTTATTAATTACATTCCAGCAATTATCACTTATTACTTCTCTATGTAATCCTGCTCCATTAATTACCTTAAGTAATTACACTTATTAAACCATCAAATGATTTACTTAAATTAATTAAACTAAATTAATTAACTTAACAAATCACATTATCAAAATGAATTACAATAAGTAATTAATTCTTTAATTACTTTTATCAAGTAATTAAACTTAACAATTTAAAATTAATTACCTTAAACTAATTAATGTAATTAATTATCAAAATTAATCATATTAATTAATTACTTAATTATCCTTAGATAATTATCATTATTATAATAATATTTCCCTAAATTATTTCCTTAAGAAAATTATCTTTAATTAATCATCCTTAATCATTTCTAATTAAGTTAATTCTAAATCATTATTTAAAATCAATTAAGTAAATTCTAAATTAAGTTCTTTTATTATCTTAATTATCCTAAGATAATTTATTCAATTATTAATGATTTCATTAACATTCAAAATGTATTTTAAATAATACAAGTCTAAATTAAATGCAAATTCCATTTTAAACTTTAAGATTACAAAATGTTTAACTATTTAAACATTATCCAAATTTAAATAAATTATAACTTTAAAATGAAAGTGAAAACATTCATTACTTATGTAAGCAAATTTTAAATCCAAATTTACTTAAGTTTATTAAAGAAATCAAATTTTAAAATAAACTGATTATTTAAAACTTCTCAAATTTCAAGTTAAACATTCCATAACATTTTCAAATATTACAGAAAGAAATCTACAACTTTAAACATTTATCTTAAATCAAATTCATCTTTAAAATTTATTTTAAACATTGAATTTGATCAATAGTTTAAAAGTTTACAAAACTGTATAAATTTATACTGGATTCAAAGTAACCTGAATTTTTTTTTAAACCTGATTTTAAACTTAATGTAAATCTTGCTTAAAAATTTAAAATTTCAATATAAAACTTTAAATTCAAGAGTTCATCTGAATTAATATTTTAAACTTTGTATTTTCGAAAATCCAAATTGAAATTCTACTCAAAAATTTAAATTTCATCCTAAAATATAAAAACTGCATATTTCAGGTTTAAAACCTGAAACCAAACACTAACCCGAGCACTCAAAAGTTTACTTCGAGTTCTCAAGGCCCTAGCCCCGAGTCAACAACCCATTTCACCCGAGTAGTACCCGAGTCATCTGCCTGCACCAACCAAGCAAAAGTTCACAAGAAAAATTGTGCACGGTGCATATGCACGGGCACTTCGGCGACCTTCAGCCACCCTGACCAACTCCACCAAGTTATTGACAATCCACCAACAAGCTTACGGTCATCAGAAACCCCTCTTCAACTCGGAATTAAAATCCAAGAAAAAAAATAAAAAACTGGAAACACAACCCAGAAGACATTCCCAACCTGTCAACGGCCAGCAATCCCAACTCCGACCATCAAATCACCTACGACACCGGCCATCCCTTCGCCTATGTCTCCTCTTCCAATCCCCAAAGTTCTACATCACTCGATGCTCCATAGAAATCAAACAGCAACAAACAACCGACCACCCACAAAACTAGGTTTACACAAAAGAATGCGTCGCCGTTGCCACCACGTCCAACTGCACCGCCTTCCACTATTTTTCCTCGCCCCTCCGATCACTCCTCCATCACCACAGGGAACACCGAGCATCCCAGTCCACATGATCACCCAAAAATCGACAATAACCCAATTTTGTTCAACCCAGAATTGCCCCCTCTACAGTTACTTAAAAAAAAGGGATTTTTGTTTTAGAAATCATGATTTCATATGTGCATTCATATTATAACTCTGATTTAATATTTTAGGAAGTTTAAATTTTTGCTTACTTTCAATATTAACTGTTCTTACATTTTTCAAAGACAAACAGTTTTTAATTTAACATAATTATAATTTATAAACTTATATCCATACTAAACAAACATTTTCTATTTACATAAGAAAATCCAAACTGAGATCAAACTAGTTGATAATGGATTTCTTATTAAAAACTTAGTTCAAGGCCAAGAACAGATATATAGAATCCTGAAACACACACACACACACACACACACACACACACATATATATATGTATGTATCTATATATATACACACAGAATCACAATACAATCATATAAACATGATTATTCCTATCAATAAACATGCAACAGATAACTCAAGTTTTGCATATGGGAGGTTACTCACTTAAAAGAAGGCAGAGCATTTTTTTCCTTTTTATCAATAGCAGTTTGATTGATTTCTTTTTATATAACAGTTTGTTTGAAACTTGAGTTCTATAAGTATGTTTAGCTCTAATTTTTACAAGAAAAACTATTTTTAAACATAGAAGTTCACTCACCTTTTAATGAAGAAACAAAGAAGCAACTCAGAGAAGTATTTTCACATTTCCAGGAACCTGTTTTGCATGATGCGGTTGATTTGAAATTGCTTGATGAATCTGTGTTTTAGCTTCCATTTGATATTTGAATTTACTTGTTGCTGTAGAATTTTGAAACTGCATGTAGATCCATCTTCATATGCTTGAATTGAAGTTGAAGTTGCAAATTAATGTTGAAGATAGGAGCAGGTTTTATTTTTGCAGATTTTAAATTGAATTTGGGTTGTAGATTTAGATTGTATTTGGGTTTTGATTTTGAACAAGAAATGGTTTTGCAGATTTCATCAAAAATCTGATTCTTAGTTTCTTATTTGAAAAAGATGGTTTTAACAAAAATGCATTGCAAATTTTACTTATCTATATTAATTATTTTCAAGAAAATAAACTACATTGCCACCTTTTACTTAAGTAAAACAAAAGATTTACAAGTGTCTTTCTATGTGTTAAGTGTTTGACACATATTCATTTTAATAATAAAAAGAAATTTCTAAATTTTATAAAGGTTTTTAAGTTCATTTCTTACTTAGTTAATCATGTTTCAAATGTTTAATTACATTTAGTTTTTTTTTACATGCTTATATACAAACCTTCTTTAAAAAAATTACACAATTTAAATGTTTATTTGAATGTTTTCAAAATAATGCTTTTTAAAGCTAAACTTTCAAAAGAGCAAATTTTAAAAACAAAAGAAATGTTAAATTCAATTTTATTCAAAAGTTTTCAAATCAAAATATTATACTTTAATATAAATAAACTAAATCTTATTTCAAAAGAAAAGCAATTCTTAAAATAAAACAAAATAAACTCTTATTATAAAATACAATTTTAAACTATTTTATTTTTAAACAACTATTATATATTTATAAACAAAATAAATATTTACTTATATTTCTATGAAAATATAGGATAGACTTATAAAACAACTTTTAAAAAGTTTTCAATACTGATTTTAAATCAATTTAATCAATTCATAAATCATACATCTTATATATAAAATAAATTAGAAAATATTCTTTATAAAAATTTAAATTATAAATCAAAATTCCTATTTACAATGTATACACATATATACATTATAAATAAATATCTTTAAATCAACTTAGAAAGATAATTTTATTACTTAAATATTTTTAACATTTGAAAAGAATAAAATTCCCAAAAGTTATTATTATCATCATCATTATAAATATCATTTATCAAATTAAATAATAATAAATCTTCAAAAGATAATTTCTATTTGAATTAAATTATTATATCAATATTTGACATTTTAAAATAATTATTAATGAAATTATTAAATATGTATTGCTTAAATTTTCGGGACATCACATTTGCACTCCATAGCTGCTGTTGCACTCGAATTTCAGAACTGTAATTTGTTGTAATTCGCTGTAATCAATTGTAATCGACAAGTGAATATCAATAAAGTCATGAAACTTCATAGTTGACGTAGGCAATAGGCCAAACCACTCTAAATCGCTGTGTTTATGTGTGTTTTTCATATCTGATTTTGAAGTGTTTGTTAGATAATCCTCATTTTACATTTTTATTCTTTACTTTTATCTCTTAAAATACTTCCGAAGAGAATTGTGTCCATTTTTTATACAAACACCTGCTATGGAAGCTAGTAAATTTTGCACGAGTCCGGATTGTGCTACAATTGATACAACACGACCAAGGAAGCGAAGGTTTCAAATTTCAAGTCAACAGGAGCTTGTGTTCTCAAGATATTGATCGATAAAAATTTAGTCAATTTAAGATGTTTGGGGTTTGCTTCAAGTCATCCCAAGCTTTACTTCAGGTTTCCAAGAAAAATGCTTCCAGTCAGGGAAGGGTCTTCTTCGAGTCTTGGACAGATTAGCATGTTTACAGGCTACTTCGAGTCACCACAACATTTGCTTCGAGTCACTAGAAGGTCCGTTTTGGGTCAAGGGGGCAGTTGCTTCAAATTAGAATCATGAATCAATACTGTGTCCATCCGTATTCATATCCATCTACTTCGAATCAATTCTCTTTTTATCCATGTGCTTTGTTCCGATCCATCTCATGATCACCCCTTCGTATCGATCCATAATTCAACATGTTTTGAATCGATCCGTCATCTGATCGATACAAAGTAATGAACCACGGACTGATGCAAAGCTACAACCCAAGCATCGATACATAGTAGACTGGAGATCCTTAAAATTGCTTACTTCGTATCGATCCCATCCTTGTGTAATTTGTATCAATCGGTAGAATGATCGATACAAAATAATGGCCACAAATCGAAACGAAGAGGATATCCATGCATCGATATGAATAGAAAGTCTCGGCAACTGATCGATATGAAAGCAAGGATACATGATCAATATGAAGAGCATAACACACGATGGATACAATGGAAGAAGCATTCAACGCGGTATAAAGGATGGATCTACCCTAGCTTATCGCACCACGTCACCATCGTCTGATCGATACAAACGAGATCGATGCCTACGGCATTGATACGAGCTCAATAATGCCTTATAAACACAAACTTACATCGATCATAACTCAAGATCAACAAGTCCAAATGCTGCCCAATTTTCACAGGAGCTTGGGTACAAACTCAGGAAAGTTCATGATCGATCTCAGCTCGATTGGGCAAACTTTGGATGGATACGAATCTCATTCATACATGAATTGAGTTGAAGCGACCAAGGATTGATCACGTGGGCCCACCCACGTGAGAGAAGGACTCTAATAAGATTCGAGAGAAATATTTGCAGCCTACACCTATAAATAGCAGTCCAAGAGCCTCAGAAAAGGGATTTTTAGTTCTTCTATGCCGTTACTCTGTAGAACTCCATTGTAATTCGATTATTATCATCTATGCTTTGTAACCAGTGAGTGATAATCAATAAAACAGCAGCTCTTCAAAGTGGACGTGGGCTACAATGCCGAACCACTATGAGTCGCGTGTTTCTAATGGTTTCCTTTTTAAAATTTTTAGTGTTCCTTACATTTATATTCTCTACATACTTGCTATCTGTGATTTGTGATTGTAAATGGGTACTTTTATCAACAATTGGGTGTTTGTGACCAATTTTGGCACAAACAGCGGTAATCTTCGCCTTGAAGATTAGGAGGCTTCATCTCTTAGGATGGAGATTTGAGCTGTATAATGATCATAAGTCATTAAGGTATTTATTCTCTTAGAAGGAGTTGAATATGAGGCAGCACAGGTGGTTGGAATTTTTAGCAGCTTATGATTTCGGTATAGAGTATACTCCTAGGAAAGGAAACAAGGTTGTAGATGCTCTCGATAGAAAACATCAGATTGTGTTGTTAGCGATATTAGCAGAATGGAAGGATCTAGAAGCCTTGGCTAGTTGTGGTGTGCTGTTGAGATCTACTGTTGTCCTCGTCAAAGTATCATCGTGTTATCTTATTTAGAAGTTTGAGTGGTGTTGATCGAAAGGATAATTTCTAAGCAGAAAGAGGATCCAGTTTTATCCGAGAGGATTAGAAGGCTTGAGACAGGATCAGAGATTGATGACCTAAAGTATTTTATTCTTCATCAAAGAGGATGGTTGAGAAAGAAGGGACGATTATGCATTCCAGATGTAGAGAACTTAAGGAGGGAAGTTTTGGAGGAAAGTCATCGATCGAAATTTACGATTCATCCTAGAGGGACCAAGATGTATCAAGAAATGAAGGGGCGCTTCTATTGGGAAGGCATGAAGAGGGATGTTGTTTTGTGGGTTAGTAGTGTGTTAACTGTCAACAAGTGAAGGTAGAACATCAAAAGCCCATTGAGTTACTTCAGCCTTTAGAGATTAGTGTATGAAAATGAGATTGGATATCCATGGATTTCATAGATGGGTTGCCAAGGCCAAGCAGAGAAAATGAGAGTATATGGGTTATTGTGGATAGGTTGGCCAAGAGTGCCCATTTCATTCCGGTAAAGTTGACCGGGATGGCACCATTTTTTGCAAAGTTGTTCATGAAGAACATAGTTAGACTTCATGGAGTTCCCAGTAGCATAGTCAGCGACAGAGATGCTTTATTCACAAGCGAATTTTGGAGAAGTCTACAAGAAGTATTAGGTACCAAGCTTAAGATGAGTATGGAATATCATCCATAGATGGATGGGCAGATAGAGAGAGTCAATAAGGTGCTCGAGGATTTGTTGAGAGCTTGTGTATTGGACTTTGTTGGATCTTGGGAGGATCACCTGCATCTAATCGATATTTCCTATAATAATAGTTATCAGACTAGTATAGGAATAATGCATTTTGAAGATATGTATGGAAGGCCATGCAAATCACCAACATGTTGGCTTGATACCGAGACAGGTTGGTCGTAGGTCCAGATTTGGTTAGAGAGATGTCGGAAAAGATTGAGTTAATCCGAGGACAGATGAAGGAAGCTCAATACAGACAGAAGAGTTATGCAGATATGAGGCGTAAAGACCTAGAGTTCTCAATGGGAGAAAGGGTTTTCATTGAAGTATCACCGATGAAGGACGTGGTACAGTTTGGAAAGCCTGGAAAGTTAGCCCCGAGATATGTTGGTCCACTTCATATTATAAAAAGGATTCGAAAGCTCGCGTATAGAGTAGAGTTGCCGAGCAGTTTGGCAGGTGTCCATAATATATTCCATGTGTCTCATCTTCGTAAGTATATGCATGATCTAGAGGCTACTATTCCTCGGACAGAGTTAGAGGATTTGGTAGTAGAGCCTGATCTGACTTTTGTTAGACCACCAGTTCGGGTTGTAGAAAGAGATGAGAAAGATTGATGACCAAGACAGTCAAGTTGGTGAAAATTCAGTAGAGCGACAACGAGAAGGACTATACTTCGAAGACAGAGGACATGATTCGAGATGTTTATCCTGATCTGCTTTGATGGTATGTCTGTATTAGATTTATATATATTAGTCAGGTAGACTAGTATGGTTGTTAGGAGTCGTTACAGATGAATGCTATGCTTAGTATTTAGTGCTTACTGAATTTCGAGGATGAAATTCTTTAAGGAGGGGAGCCTATAACACCCCTAATTTTAATGACATTGTTCGGAAGACTTAATTAGAATGAATTAAAAAGAATAATATAGATAAGGAGATTTAGGTAGATTAATAAATATGTAGTGGTTGTGCTTATTAAAATTTAATGAACTTATAAATGGTTAAGTGTTAGATAAAATAAACATAAGGGCTAAAAGGTAAATTGCCACCCATGTTCTCACCCTTATACTAGTTCCTCTTAGTCATGCACGTTCACTTTATCACAATAAAAATTATAATCATAAGAAGAATGAGAAAGGTCGGCCATTAAGAAGAAAGAAGAGAAGAGAAAATCAAAGTAAAGCTTAGGATTCAGGCTAGAAGAAATCAGTCTCAATCAATCTTCAATTTGCTTATCCAATCAAAAGTGAATAATAATCATTACATCTCTATTTTGATTTTATTATCATATGACCTTGAATTTAAGGGATAAATTCATTATTTTGATATACCGGATGATGATATGCTTGATTCATGGTTAAGTTAAATTAAACAAAGTTGTTTAAAAGATTTTTGCACGGTTTTAGATCAAAACCGAGAATGAATGATGTTTAAATGCAATAGAAAATTTTATGTTATGAGAAATATGATTTTGGAGTTGGGTTTCAATTTTGAGAATTTTCCAAGCTATGGAAAGGTTATTATGAATTTTCAAAGGAAATTATGGTTATTTGGATTTATAAATTTATTTTGGAAAATATATTGAAAATTTGGATATGAAATTTTGATATGTTTGATAACATAATTAAAGTGAATTTCTGGAATTTTTAGGGATTTTTATAAAGTGATTTAGTATGGAAATTAAATTACTTTAAATGGAGGACCAAAATGATTTAATCGTTTTGTTAATAGGAAGGGTTTATGTGTTAAATATTGTTTAGTTTTAGATCTGAGAAAATGCGGCAAATTTTAGTAAAACAATTTGAAAGTTTAATGCAACCAATCATGTGTTTACAAGTTGGAAAGTTAGTTACAAAAAGTTTACTTTATTTGATAAAAACAGCCTTTTGCTCAGAAAAAAGGGTTCCGCCTTCTTTAGAAGGACCTTTCGACTCAGACCTTCTATCCCCAACTTAGTCGAAATCTTCTAGGTCAAAAAAACAATACACATGGTATCATTCCTATGGTACGTAGTGGATTGGAGATATGTGTAAGGTAGAGTGTTGAAAGGTTGCTTTCGAAGGGGTTGGTTCCTTTTTTATATTAGTTTTGAAAGATAAGCGCTTGCCTATTTATAAAATGGTTTTGACATGATCGATACCTATGGTTGCAGAAGGTATTTCCAAAAGAGGCTTTCGAAAAAGAGCCGCCGCCTTTGTTTTAAAGAAATGGCTTCCGAAGGGGTTGCTTAGATTTTGTTTAAAGCTTTCGGAAGGGGTGGTTTCAACCAAGTCAAAACCTTTCCATGTTTAGATGACTTCTGATGGTATTGAAGACATCAATGCAGTCGAAAGGTGCTGTTGTTATTATAATGTAAGTCGCTTCCTATTTCTTTCTTAGGGGTTTCGAAGGCAATGGTTCGGAAGGGGTTTCGAAGCTAACCTTCAATTGTTTTACCTAGATGTTTTAAAGCTTTCGAAAGGATGGTTTCGACACCATCAAACTTTCTGAATACCTTTTGAATTATAGAATGGTTTCGAAAGAGATGCTTTCGTCTAACTTCACTTTGACCCAAAATGATGTTTTAAGTATAAACCCAATGCTTTCAAAAGGGGGACTATCAATGGTTTCGAAGGGTAACCTTCATTGGTTTCGAATGGGTATTTTCAAATGGTTTTGAAGCTATGCGTCTATAATTATATAATAATACTTTAACAAGGTCGAAAGGTTTCGAAAGAAACGTTTTAAAGTATTCGAAAGGCAGGAGCCTAGTGTTTTAAAGATGGATTTTTACGCCTTCGAAGCAGGTCATCCTATGAGGTCGAAAGCATGGTTTCAGAGGTGCCGAAAGGTTTTAAAACCCAAACTCAAATTTTAAAGGAAAAAACCTATGGCTAAATAAAGGAGTTTTGAAATGACTTTAAATATGTAAGTTTGAAGAAATGTTGCCTTGATAAAAATATTACATAAATGGATTAACTATGTATTATATGATATATATTTCAAGGACTTTAAACCCACAGGAGTGGTATTGTTAAATTTATATGTTTTCTTCTTCAAATATGAGTATATTCACAAGATAAAGAATCCGTAACTGTATTTTGGGATAAAGGGGTAGAAGAACCAGCTAGGTTAACCCAGTAGTGAATATAATTTGATTAAACTCCTGAATGAGTAGAATTACATCTAGTGAGTTAGGGAGACCAAAGTATAGAATGCTCAAATCTTGAAGTTGTCCGGAAGATAAGTTCATAGTAAACCCATGAAAACTATGATTAGAAAGTTACTGGGACTAACCAACAGGTTCATCCATGAAAACTATTTATGAAGGATGGTTGGCAGGCCAATTGGTTTGTAGTGAACCCATGGAAACTATATCTGGATTAAGACTTGACATCAGTCAGAAGGTTCCTAGTCAACCCATGAAAACTAGGACAAGAAAGCAGTTAAGAGAGGTATCGGTGGGTTCCTAGTCAACCCATTAAAACTAGGATAAGGAATGAGTTACTGGATAAATCCATAGGTTCCTAGTCAACCCATGAAAACTAGAATAAGGGATTATTATTGGAATGACTAATAGGTTCAGGGGGACCTATGAATTAATTAAGTTAATTGGCAGAGGCTTACAGGTTCTTAGTGATCCCATAAAAATAATGAATTAGGACAGGACGTCCATGTGGTATGAAAGGTTATTAGTAAACCCATGAAAACTAATATATTAATAGTGACCCTAAAAACTCTAATTATGATAGGGTGTCAACTTGAACTGGGGATGGGAAATCCAAAATGTTTTATATATGCATATCAACGTAATATTTTGAAATGTATGTTTTTAACCATTGTGGATGCATGAGCATAGTATATGGCTTTATAAAGGTTTTAGGATACTAATGAAGGGCAAACCCATTCCGCTAAGCGGTGTGGTCTCACTAGATATCTAAAAGGATTGAGATGTTAGATTGTTATTCATACCAGGTTTTATGTCTAACTCGAAGTTTCTGTTTTCCCCTTAAACTCTCGGGTACTCAATTGATTTTGAGTAGTTTGAGGTTTAGGGTTTTTAGGTACTCTTCTTAGACGAATAAAGCTTTCGGAGGCATGCAAGAGGCGGTTAGTTATTTAGAATTATATTTTTCCATCGTGTATTTTGGATGTAAAGGCAGATTTATTATCCCTATTGTATGCTATGATCAACCAAGAGGACATCTTCATATGTCTCTCTTGGCGTATGTGTAATAACTATATTTTGCTGAATGTGGTTAACATTTTGGTATTATGTAATGAACATCAAATGTTTTGAATAGAGTGTAGAAATGTATTTTTGATTTGTTAAAATTTCTCCATATTCTTTTGATCTATGTTTCAATGAATCTAGCACTGCCGTATATGGTCGTCGAAGATTAATAACTATGGATGACTACAGCATCTATAGCCATTAGTTTTGGGCCTATAAGTATGGGGATGTTACACTCTTATAGAGTGATGGTTAAGTTATTCATTTGGATTTAGAACTTTGGATTTTTAAGCTGCAACTCTACCTGAATAGAGAAAATCTCATCTTTTGCTTCTCTAATGTAGCAATTTTTGGCTCCTCTGCAACTTCCGGCTTGGTATAACCATCAATTCTGTTAAGAGATGGAGCGAAGTCTGGTTGAATGTCACTTTCTACTAAATTTGCAGCATTGTTTGGGAGTCTTTGGTTACCACTTTTAGAATGAGAAGCTTTTTGATTCTCCTTGACAGACTCGTTCAAGTGTCCAGAATGAATCATGCATTGAATTATTCCTGCCAACACTCTACATTCATCCATTTATGTCCATTCGCCTCATGATAGGCACAGTAGTCCTCCCCACATCCTGGTTCATGATTGGTTTTAGCTTTGTAAGAATATGGAATACTGCCACTTTCTTTCACCATAGAAAATATGTAGGATATTGGCTTTTTAAAGCAACATGATTGGTGTTTGGGGCCTCCCCCCATCTCGGCTTTCTATTATTGTTGTTATATCTAGCTTTTTATATTTATTTCTTTGTTTGAACTTTCTTCTTGGCATGATATATTTCATCCATTTAGATAAATTTATCAACTTGAAGGTGGAAAATTTATAAATCTTTGTGTTATGAATATAGTGCTCCTGCCAGAAAGGTGCATGTTCAATCAGTCCTGAGCGCACAACTATTAACTTGTCTCTGTTGATCACATCTTCCACCTTCAACGCCTCTGCATTAAACCCTCCTAAGATAATCATGCAATAATTCCTCCGGTTTTTTCTTAACATTAGCTAGCACGCTGTATTCAATTGTAGGATCTTTGCAAATACAAAACTGCATCGAGAACTCATAAGAAAATTATTTCAATCAGTAGATGGTATTCTCATAATAATGTCTATACCACTTACCTATTGCGCCCTGGAAAGTATTAGGGAAAAGCCTACAACACACTACTCTGAACACATTGTAAAGGCCTATATAGCTTTCGAACATTAGATGATCATATGGGTCAGTAGTAACATTGTATCTTAAGGAACGAATTTTTTATGTGGGATGGGATACTTGTGGAAATGATTTCGTCTGTAAAAGGGACGTCTCAGTGCTTATTGTTGACTCTTTCATCAAGAGTTCTTTTTCCTTTAAGATTAAGCATATCTTTTACCATTTTTTCGACCATGTCTCTTGGATGAGCCTCATTACTGTGGTAATTACTTCTATCAAGTTTATACTCCTTGGAGGTTAATCTTCTGGATTGCTCATCAGATTTACCCAATAATCTTGCTTGGTAATTTCTTTAGCCTTATTGCTTGCCATCGATTTAGGGGAGAGTTTTTTTGCTTCATCTTCTTGATTTCCATTCCTCTTCTATGGAGTCATTGGGAACTTGTCTTTTCCTCTATTCCTAAGCAAAGAAGCATCCAAATTCCTTCTTGAAGATTCAACTTCCACCTCTTTAGTGAACTTGGAAGTTTTGGAATATTTCAGTTTAGGGACCTTCTCCAATAAATCTTGCATCATTGCCACCTGCTATATTTGATCTTTAATCTAAGCTTCGCTACTGTTGGGTTTTGCTGGCTCTGATGGCTGTCTAGTTTCTACATTCCCCAAGTTGAAGTGGGGACAACATTTTCTTCTAATGTCGTCGTTTGTACAACTTCTTCATTTAGAATAGTAATTCACCTTGATCTTCCCATTTTTCTGAAACAAAATGAAACTTCATGTAGTTAGTTTAGAGAGAGAGATACAAAGAATTGGAGGTTCGACCCTCCTTTTAGTGTCAAAATATTAACTCAAAAATTGATAAACACCCATGATGCCAAGTATAATGAGCCAAAGCTCGATTGTAACATGCTTGATGACACGACTAAGCATAGCTTAGTTAGTATTGACCAAATGGTGTTAAGAGATCAAGATTAGGCTTAGCTTTCTTGGCCTAGTACAAGATGATGTCATTGAGGAATGGCTCCATGATGCCCATGGACTTTTGGAATGAGGAATTCAAAAACCCATGTAGTCTTGGAACAAGTTGTTTAAAAGTCTATACGTTCTTTTGGAGTAAGATATTTGAAAGTCCATGTCATGTGATCAAGGAAGATAAAAGAATAGGCCATAAATATGTGTGATAGCCCATTAAGCATGTTAATGGTCGAGATGGGCAATCCTCTTAGTTCATAGTCCGATGTCCATATGTAAATGGAAAGATAGTGATTATGTATATAAACACTATTTTAAATCGAAGCGTATATGATTTATATAAAATCACGACAAGCTTTGGGTCCAAAGAGCTTTATCATATGCATGTCCATGTCCAATAATGTCCAAAGTGCACAATTAAAGTAATAGACATATCCAAGCCTTGTTCATATAATTTCATCATAATTACAATCATATCAAGTTTTTTACCAGTTCAATTTAGGATTGCAATTGTTTAATTTTGATAGAAGAAAAAAGAAAATGATCTCTATTCTCGTTGCCTCTAGAACAGTATTTATAGCGGTAGAGGGGTTCGGCATGGCTGCTTTATGCCACCTTCGACATGCATAACTCTTGATATTAATTGCAATCTCAATGGCGCTTTGCCTCATACTTCATCTTTGTTGATTTTCGGTATTTATAAGCTTGCAGCATCATTTTTATCTTGATGGTTATTATGGACATTGATGACGTCTGTTATCAATGTCGCATTGAGGTTTTGTGGTGCCCTTTAGTTGTTGCTGAAGAGTGATACTACCAAGGCACTACATTAATAATTAACAACTTTGAAGAGATACGACATTACTAAGAGACAATATTAATAGGAAGAGGCATTGGTGATGAATGAGATCAATAACAAGCAGAATCAATAACAGACGGTATTGATAATAAGAGGCATTAATAACAACCAGCATCAATAACAGGCAGCATTGATGATAATCAACATTAATAACAAGCGACATTGATAATAAGCGGCAATGATAACAAGCGACATCAATAACAGGTGTCATTGATGATAAGTGGCATTGATAACAAGCGGCATCAATAACGGAAGGAGCATCAAAATAGAGCAGCATTAGTAAACGGTGGCGTTGAAGGTTATGCGGCATTGACGGTTATGCGGCATTGACAAGAGATTACATGTAACATCCTCCTACTTGGAGGCTCAAAACTAATGGCTATGGATGCTACGGTCATCTATAGCTATTAATCTTCGACGATTTGATTCATAGATCACATAAATATGGAAAAAATTTGCAATTTAAAAAGCATATTTCCATATTCAAATCAAAACATTTCAAGTTCGTTACATAATTTCAAAATTACGTTAACAACATTTAGCAAAAAATAATTATTACAATTACGCCAAGAGCGACATATGAAGATGCCCCCTTGGTTGATCAGTGTATATAGTAAGGCTAATAAATCTGCCTTTACAAACAAAACACACAACGTAAAAAAACTCTAAATATCTATCTACCTCCTGCATGCCTCGGGAAGTTTTATTCTAATATAAAGAGCACTTGAAAACCCTAAACCTCAAATTACTCAAAATCAGTTCAGTACCTGAGAGTTTAAGAGGAAAACAAAAACTTCTAGTCATACATAAAGCCTGATATGAATAATAATCTAACATCTCAATCATTTTAGATATCTAGTGAGACCACGCTACTTAGCGGAATGGATTTTCTCCTCACTATTATCCTAAAACCTTTGTAAAACCATATACTATGCTCCTGCATCCATAATGGTTAAAACCGACATTTTCAAAATATTATGATGACATGCATACTTGAAGATAATTAGGATTTCTCATTCCCAGTTTAGTCTGACACCATGTCATAATTATAGTTTCTAGGGTCACTATTAATCTTTTTAGTTTTCATGGGTTTATTAATAACCTTATTATAACTAATAGACACCCTATCCTAATCATATTTTTCATGGGATCACTAAGAACCTATAGGCTCCTACTAGTTAACTTAATCAATTCATGGGTCCTTCCTGAACCTATTATTCCTTCCAATAACTAATCATCTTATCCTAGTTTTAATGGGTTTACTAGGAACGTATGGATTTATCCAGTAACCCACTTCACATCCAAGTTTTCATGCATACTAATACTTCCATTAGCCACTTTCTTATCCTAGTCATGGGTTTTCTAGGAACCTATTGACTGATGTCAGTTCTTAATCCGGATATAGTTTTTATGGATTCTACAAACCAATTAGCTCCTGCCAATTGTCCTTCATACATAGTTTTCATGGGTTAACTTTGGTTTCCTCCAATAACTACTTAATCATAGTTTTCATGGGTTTATTATGAACCTTTTGGTTTACACCAATAACTACTTAATCATGGTGTTTATGGGTTTACTATAAACCTTTTGGTCTCTTCCAATAACTACAAAGTTTAGGCATTCTATATTTTTGGTCACTCTGACTCATTGGATGCAATTCTACTCATTTAGGAGTTTAAGTAATTTATATTCACTATTAATTTAACCTAGCTGGTTCTTCTATCCTTTTTTTCCAAAATACATTTATGGGTTATCATGTGAATATATTCATGTTTGAAGAAGCAAAATAACAATTTAACAATACCACTCATGTGGGTTTAAGGCCCTTGAAATATAATTCATAAAACATAGTTAACAACTTTAACATATTTTTTTTTATCAAGGCAACACTTCTCCAAAAATTTCATACTTAAAGCCATTACAAACTCCTTTATATAAGTCGTGGGTTTTCCGTTAAAAATTTAGAGTTTGGGTTTTCAAACCTTTCGACAACGTCGGAAGGTTACACTTTCAACCTCTTTGAAAGGTTTAATCATTTGCTATTAAAAACAACAGCATACATCCCTTTTAATACATTAAAACTCTTCTTCGAAACCTTTCAACCTTGATAAAGCATTACTATACATAAGAGTAGAACCTTTCGAAAGCATTTAAAAGCAAATCTTTTGAAAACTCACTGGGTTAAATTTAAAACATGTGGAAATTCTACTTTAAAACCTTTTGACTTCATTGGAGGCTACCTTTCGACCCCATCGAAAGGTCTGCTTCAAAGCTTTAAAACATTCCTTTAAAGTAAGCTTCAGCCTTTTAAAACACCTTCTTCGAAAGCTTTGGGTTATGCTTCAAAGATAAAACAAGGGTAAATCATCTAAGTTGAAAGCTTTGATACCTTTCAAAAGCATTGGAGAAGCGACTGGTTTTAAAATAAGTAAACCTTTCTACTTTGTCGAAAGCAATGACCTCGAAAGGTTGGAAGAAGCGGCAATAACCTTTCGACTATGTCGGAAGGTACAAAACAAAACAATGATAAGTGGCAGTGACCCTTCGACTGTGTCAAAAGGTTTAAAACCATTATTTTAAATAATTGACCTGATCGAAAGCAACCAAGTCGAAAGCTCCTTTTCCAAAGCAAGCAGGTGCAAGCTTTTGGTTTATAAAACAAACATACCCCAGCCTCTTTGGCAACCAACCTTTCGGCTAGTTATCCTTCGACCTTGTTCAATTCATTACGTACCAAACAACTTGATACTATATGCATTAAACTTTGACCTTGTCGAAGGCTATGACCTTTCAACTTTGTTGGAAAGTCTGGATCGAAAGGTTTATACCTAAAATGGCTAAAACATACAAAAAGCATGATTTTCTTATTTTTAACTTAAAAAGATAACTTTTCAACTAACCGGCCATTATTTGTCAAATTCCCATTACTTTTCAGAAATTTTCTACCACTAATTTTAAAATTAAATAATAATTTTATTTTATAAAATGCTCATTCTCCTTAATAAAACATATAAAATATTAAGTACCATAACTTAAATATTTTTATATATTCATCAAATCACCTAGAAAAAATTTAGGAAAATTCCAGAAAATCTATTTTCGTATGTTTTCCAACATATAAAAATTTCATTATTATTTAGCCGTAAATAACTTATAACCCAATAAATCATTTTCTTGTCTAGAAAATTGATATAAACTCCACATTAATTCGGAAAAATATGAAAATCGAAACCCAACTCCAAAATCATGTTTTCTATAACAAAATTTTTTCCCATGGTATTTAAAAATCATTTCATCTCGGTTTTACCCTAAAGATGTATATATCCCTTTTTAAACAACCTTGTTTAGACATGTATAAATCGAAATCAAGCATGCCATCATTCAACGTATCATAAAAACAGATTTATCCTTAAGTCTGAAACTATATGATGTTAAAATCAAAATAGAGGTGTAGAAATCATTATTCACCTTAGATTAGATAAGAAAATTGAAGTTTGATTGAGATTGATTCTTTCTAACTCGAATCATAAGCTTTCAGTTGATTTTTATCTTCTCTTCTTTCTTCCTAATGGTTGGCCTTGCTTCTCACGATTATGAAATTTTGTTTTAAGTAAAATGAACGCGTATGGTCTAATGAGAATAACATAAGGGTGGGAAATATAGTTATTTACCCTAATGCCCTTATGTTTAATTTTCTAATCATTTATACAAGTTCGTTAGATTTTAAATAAGCACGGCCAACTAATTTATTAATCAACCTCAATCTCCATATCCACATTATTCTATTTAATTTATTTTAAATAAATCTCCTGAATAATGTCAATAAAATTAGGAATGTTACATTATATCAATGTAGAAGCAGTATTGATATAATACGGTATTGAGAAGTGACGATATTGGTAGGACACGGCATCGATACGATACGGTATTAAGAAGAGACGACATCGGCTTCGTATGAGATCAGTCACTGGTCTAATGGCATGCGGCATTGGTAAAATGCGGCATGGAATCAACATGGCATTGATTTGAGTGTGGCATGGATGACATGCGGTATCGTCATAGTTGTAGGCTTTTGATAACTTTACACTTGCTAATCTTCGACGTTGACTTTTATACTGACGACGTGCAGCATTTCATGCCGCATTGTTGATGTATGATATCCCTTGAGATGTGACATTGTTTGCAATAGGTTCGACATCAACTATTCTTTCTGAAAATTATGTGGATAACACTTGTTAAAATAAATATTGTGCAATTCTATATGTTACCAATGTTCTTAATTAGAAGAAGCAACTTAGTGATCAATTTTTTAACGATTGCACGTTAACTAATTCTTGATCAACAAATTAGTTTGACTAAATTTTATTTAATCTAATTCTATTTGCATACGTGAAGTTGCTGAGTAGTGCTCCACAAAACTAAAAAAACCACAATACCTGTGTTTTTTTCCAAATAGAACAAAATGTTGTTATTTTGCACAAGCAAACTGAATTATAGTGGCCGTACCATTTTTAGAAATTATTATATATGTAAGGAAGAAAGCCCTCCACAGCTTTGTCGGTTTTAACTCGTCCGTCCATTTTATAAAGAAAATTGATACAAGTGTGCGACTCTATGTCGCGACGGTTAGCAATTTCTAGCTGCACAAGGCCGACCCAAAATCAACAATATCAAGCTAAGCAAAAGGCAAAGCATAAAACATTGCGCAAGGCAAACTCACTCAACCAATAATGCAGCAAAGCAAAACATTATCATCCCAGATATGCACCATATTCATCTCACCAATTTCATCATTACATCACGTCTTACATTCCAACCAGCTTTCCATCATAATAGAACCATCAC
This sequence comes from Allium cepa, assembly GCA_030765085.1. Taxonomy (NCBI): domain Eukaryota; kingdom Viridiplantae; phylum Streptophyta; class Magnoliopsida; order Asparagales; family Amaryllidaceae; genus Allium; species Allium cepa. The sequence continues at coordinate 380,288,293 of CM060931.1, forward strand.
TGTAGCATCACAGTAGCCACTCACATGCAAAACTCAAGATTACCCAGAGCAAATATGCCAATTACCAAGAACAAAAATCACAAATGCAACAACAATTGCGTACACATTACACAAATTTAACCACATCAAGAAATGAGCTGATACAAAATGCAGCAACAAAGCAAACAATAACAAAAATGCACCATCTTAGTGCATATCTGTGATACACATGCAACCGGCACACACACCGATACACATGCACATGAAGATGGCTCAACAAACCACACAAGACCCAAGAGAACGATCAGGTTGCCACAAAGATTCCTGGATTAAAAAAAATATAAAATAGAATTATAGATTGTAGGGTTGTTAGAAAAAGCTGTTGCACTTTTTATTTTACAATTTATGTTATTTGTTTGGTGCTAGAAAAAGTAGAAAAGGACAGGAGGCTAGTGTGCCACGTATACAAGTTTGTTACAACTTTTGTTATAAATGTAATGGCAATCGAAGAGAAAGGATATGGAAGAAATATATTGCTAACCTCTCTCTGTCTCCTTCTCCTTCATCTTACCCTGCCACTTATTTTATGTCCTCTTTTCTTCTACTTCAATCTATACCCATACCAATTTGGTGCTTTCACCGGTTGACCTCTTGCTTCCTCAAAACATCTGCTTCAGCCCCAACACCATGCCTCGCATCGACGATGCCTTCCAACAGCTCAACGACCACCAAGACACCATTAACATCATCCAAACCAATCAAACCACCCATAGCACCATGCTGGAAACATTAACCGCAGATAATATAGATATCAAAGCAGCATTACAGGACCTAACTAAGCAAATGGCTGACCTCCATCGAAAATTAGATACCCAACCACCACCCTCTCCAACAAATCAACAATCAACCACCTACAATCCATCTCAAAACCACCGACAACCCCCACTATTATCCTCCCCATCGCCAAGCCAAAACCCGAAGGTAATGCTGTCCTCCTTTACAGGCTCCAACCCGCATGATTGGATATTCCAAGCTGACCGTTTCTAACATGGTTTCAATTGATGCACCAAAACAAGCAACTCTCATCATGGCCGGCGTTGGCAAAAGCAATTGAACAAAGGTACGGCCCCTCTACATTTCTAAATCCCCAAGCAACCCTCTTCAAATTAAAACAAATTACCACTGTTGACAACTACCAAGCCACGTTCGAAACACTGTGCAATCGCATCACTACCTTAAACCCAGATTCCATCCTCCATTGCTTCATTTCCGGCCTCAAAACAAATGTCCAAAACGAATTATTACTCCTCAAACCCAATACCATTTCAGAGGCAATCGATACTGTCAAGCTGATCGAATGCAAAAACTCAGATCAAAACAAATACCCATTCCACAAAACAGCCCACAATCCTTCTAAATTCACAAATACTCCAAACACCTCTCAGACATTTCCACAAATACCTCACGCTCAAACAACCAAACCACATATACCCATCAGGAAATTGTCTCAGGCAGAAATGAACGAGAGAAAGCAACAGGACCTTTACTTCAATTGCGATGAGAAATATCGTTTTGGCCACCGATGCAAACCAACCCATATCCTCGTGATCCTTCCCGACCTAAACCCCGATGACACAGCTCAGCCTGAAACTGTCGAACCGGAACCACCTCCTTCAACCGAACTTACTCAAATTACTGACACACCCCAAGACCCACCACAAGAAATATCGTTCCATGCCTTAATTGGTTCTTCTCACCCACGAGCCATTCGTTTGCCGGCTTTTGTAAATGGCAACCCAATCTCAATCTTAGTTGACTCGGGATCCACACACAATTATTTGCACCCGAAGATGGCTAAATTTTTGGGCCTGGAAGTCAACAGCGCAAGCTCCTTCGCAGTAACGGTGGGCAACGGCGATAAATTACAGAGTTCGGGCTGCTGTAAAAATGTGAGCGTAGAGATACAGGGAAATAATTTTACCATCGATTTCTACTTACTCGATATTGTAGGCTCCGATGCAGTGTTCGGTGTGCAATGGCTGGAGCAATTAGGGCCTATTACTATGGATCACAAGCTATTGACTATGGCCTTTGAAGTAAATGGCAGGCCGATTTGTTTAACTAGGTTGGATCCTCTTCTCAGCCCATCACCTATATCACTAAAACAATTGAAACGCCTGGACGCAACATCTTCAATTTCCAATTTCCTATATCTGCAACTACAACCTGATAGTAACCCAACCTACCATACTCCGCTACATCACGACCAACCTCAATTATAGAAGTTATTAACCACTTACTCCCACATCTTCGATCAACCCAAAGACCTACCACCAAATAGACCACTAAACCATCACATCAATCTCATTCCTAACTCCACACCAATAAACATCAAACCATACCGATACCTATATTTTCAAAAAAACAAAATCGAACGCCAAATCCAAGATATGTTAAAGGCCAAAATCATCCAACCATCCACTAGTCCATTCTCATCGCCCGTTCTTTTAGTAAGAAAAAAGACGGCTTATGGCGATTTTGTGTCGATTATCGTGCACTAAATGTTATAACTATCAAAGACCGATTTCCAATTCCAACGGTCGATGAATTATTAGATGAGCTTCATGGGGCAATGATTTTTTCAAAGCTCGATCTCTGAAGTGGCTATTTCCAAATCCGTGTCCATCAACCCGATATCCCCAAAACCTCTTTTCGAACCCACGAGGGCCATTACGAATTTCTAGTAATGCCATTCGGCCTAACCAACGCTCCATCCACTTTCCAAGCAACCATGAACAATATATTCCGTCCATATTTACGGAAATTTATACTCATTTTTTTGACGACATCCTCATTTATAGTCCATCGTGGGATGATCATTTAAGGCACCTTCACACCACTCTCCAACTTTTAGCTCAACACCAATTTTTCGCCAACGCAACCAAGTGCAACTTCGACCTAATGGAACTTGATTATTTGGGCCACATCATCTCCAGTAAAGGCGTGTGCGTCGACCCATCAAAAATCGCAGCAATGATTAAATGGCTAACTCCAAACTCAGTAACTGCCATTCGTGATTTTTTAGGCCTCACGGACTACTACCGCCGTTTTATTCGAAATTATGCTGCCATCACAAGCCCACTTTCTGATTTATTAAAGCAAAACAACTTTTCTTGGAGCCTAGAAGCCCAATCCGCATTTGAATAGCTAAAATCAGCCGTCACCCATACTCCCGTACTCTCCCTTCCAAACTTTTCCCAAATATTCACCGTGACAACCGATGCATCTGCCACCGCAATCGGTGCAGTGCTGGCACAATCCGACCATCTAATCGCCTTCTTCCGCCTTAAATTGCCCCGCCACCTCCACAAAGCATCAACCTACTCCAGAGAGATGTTTGCAATTACTTCTTCCATAAAAAAATGGCGTCATTATCTATTAGGTTGACCCTTTCAGATCTATACTGATCATCAGAGCATCCGAGAGATGGCATCGCAGATGATTCAAACTCCGGAACAGCAGAAATGGCTTTCCAAGCTTCTAGGGTATGATTTCACGATCCACTACCGACCGGGCAAACAAAATATGGTAGCCGATGGCCTGTCTCGATTCACTGAGGAAGCCACCTTGCACACAATTTCAGGTCCAACATTTTCTTTTATGCCAAAGATTCAAGAAGCTCTGCAACATGACGAGACATCACAGTCCATCATTACTCGCCTGCGTGAAGGTAATTGCTCAAACCCAAAGTTTCATTTGCGCAATAATTTGTTATTTTGGGAAAATCGATTGTATGTGCCTAATGATGTGGACATCAAAACCCAAATAATGACTGAGCTACACGCATCAAAAGTCGGAGGTCACTCTGGAATCAAAGGCACAGTAGCTAGAATTGCAAGCAATTTCTATTGGCCTAAACTAGCGGCAGCAGTACATGAATTTGTCCGGCAATGCCCAACTTGCCTCCAGGTGAAACTAGAAAACACACCTTACAAAGGGTTACTTCATCCCCTTCCTATTTCCGTACACATATGGGAGGATATAAGCATGGATTTTATCACACATCTCCCACCATCAAATGGCCGAACAGTAATCTGGGTAATAGTGGATCGACTGTCAGAATACGCCCATTTCTGCGCCTAACCGACGTCAATTTCAGCTTCACAACTTGCTTCATATTTTCTGCAAGAGTACGTCAGACTACATGGCTTCTCACGCTCTATTGTCTCCGATAGAGATAGAGTATTTACAAGTCAATTTTGGAGGGAGTTATTCCGCTTGCAAGATACAAAGTTAAGAATGAGCAGTGCATATCACCCAAAAACCGATGGTCAATCCGTAGTAGTGTATCGGTGCTTGGAAACTTACTTGCGTGCAATAGTAGGTGATGTGCCAACCAAATGGGTTAAGTGTCTTCCGTTGGCTGAGTGGTGGTATAATACTACTAAGCACACTTCTATAGGAATGTCGCCATTCCAGGCAGTTTATGGCAGAGCACCACCAATTCTCGCTAACTATGTTACTTCTACAACACCACTGCCAGAGTTAAATGAATGGGCTGCATCAAGAGATAAGCTGCTCCAACTCATTAAGTCGAACCTCCAGCGTGCACAGAGTCGCATGAAGAACCATGCAGATCAAAGACGAAGTGACAAACAGTTCCAAGTTGGCTCATCGGTCTTCCTTAAACCTCAACCGTACCGTCAACAAACCATACGAAATAATCACCACAAACTATCAAAAAGGTATTATGGACCCTTCAAGATCATTGAAAGAATAGGTCCAGTTGCTTACAAACTGCAACTTCCTGCTGAATCTCGCATCCATCCTGTTTTTCTTGTTTCCTTGCTCAAACTATGCCCGTACCCAGCTACTGCTCCACTTCAACCATTGCCACCGACCCTAGCTGACAGTAACAGCGACCTTGAGGGCAAGGTCGATCTTGAAGGGGTGGGTGTTGATACACATGCAACTGGCACACACACTGATACACATGCATATGAAGATGGCTCAACAAACCACGCAAGACGCAAGAGAACGATTGGGTTGCCACAAAGATTCCTAGATTAAAAAAATATAAAATAGAATTATAGATTGTAGGGTTGTTAGAAAAAGCTGTTGCACTTTTTATTTTACAATTTCTGTTATTTGTTTGGTGCTAGAAAAAGTAGAAAAGGACAGGAGGCTAGTGCGCCACGTATACAAGTTTGTTACAACTTTTGTTATAAATGTACTAACAATCGAAGAGAAAGGATATGGAAGAAATATATTGCTAACCTCTCTCTGTCTCCTTCATCTTACTCTGCCTCTTATTTTCTGTCCTCTTTTCTTCTACTTCAATCTATACCCATACCACTCTACTGCTTCCATTTTCCAAAGTCAGGCACCATATAGCAATCACAAAATACCTAGTAAGTCAGTGCAGCAAGAAGCCACATTCGGATTAATAAATTCCTTTGCTAAATATACTTATGATTAAATTTTTCCCTTTATACCATTGTCTAGTAATAATTTATCCTTATAAAAATTCAACATCCATCGATTCTATCAGATTTGTATTATTATCATCATAATCCATCGACTAAAGCACAATATTTTGAGAATTATCTAAAATAATACTATTATGCTTTATTGGATTTGTGTAATAGAAGAAGGAAATTAAGATGAGAGCTAAAAAGATGGGTGAACAACTTAAGACTAACTTTTACCTTTTTTTTTTCTTTTTTTTTAGTTTTGGACTAACCGGTGACTTTATGGATTGATGCAGAACTAGGCTTTATAATTCATGTTTTGTTTTAAATCTACAATCTTAAAATACAGATCAACATATGAAAGTAAGTCTGAATTTAACATGTTTCAGTTTGATGTATAACCAAAACAAGGTTTAAATTTTCATTTTCCGTTCCGGCCATTGATAATTTAAAATTTCAGGTTCCGTTTCGAAAATTTACGAAAGTTCCGCTTTAATTCCTATTTTCTAATTCCGGTACTTTTCTACTTAAATTTTCTATATACGCTAATAAATATCCAATATTGTCGTAAATTTATAATACATTTTTTACATTATATATAAAATACACACTTTAATTAAAAATCCATTATGCAAAATTCTGTATTATTCATTTGAGATTTTAAAACTTAGATCAATTTTGAAATTTTTGTATTTTTTATTATGCTTCAATGTAAATTAACAAAAATATAAAAACCTATTTTTAAGAAACTGTATGATTTCTTCTCCATTTATTTATTGTCCCGATTAATTTATTTTCTTTTTTTAATCATTATATATTTGTTGTATTTTTTATTTTTATAAGTTTTTTTAAAATATTTGAAAAGCAAATTCGAAATTTAGACCGGAATCGGAATTTTGACCGGATTTTGTTCCGGTTATGAGCGGAATCAGAACGGAATGACCGGAATAATCAGAATTCCGTCGGAATTTCGAACCTTGAACCAAAATATTGAGAGCATATGAGGACGTAAAATTAACTCTAGCTATTGAGGAAAGAAATTTAACTCAAAACGTGGGTAACAATGAAACACAAACAAAAAGAAAAATAATGCTAACTGGTAGTACGATCAATCAGGTTTAAACCTTCATATTAGTTTTCTGAGAAAATATGTTCGAATTTATTTATGATAATAACATGCTGATACATTGCTAATCCCAGCAATATTAATATGTTGCTTCATTGCTAATCCCAGCAATACAAATATTAATATGTTGCTTCATTGCTAATTCCAGCAAGTACAAGTAGAAGTTCCAGGTCCTTTGCATTTCCCGTTCTTATATCCCTTTGCAGCACATTTCCTTCTGCAATGAGTCCTCAGGCAAATCGGTGCGTGACCATACACGCTACTCACCATCATATCTGCATTCATTTGCATAGCTTTCAAGAGTTAAACTAAAACTGTATTTCAACTTGTACTTTATACCGTTATCTACCTGAGTTTAGAAGAGATTAACCAGGTGATAACACTAAGAATTGGAAGCGAAGAACAAAAGATAGGTATGATTCTCGAAAACAAAAATACCTGAAGCAAACAGAAGCAAAAGCAGGACGACAATGTAAGCAGAAAAGCTTGGCTTCTTCATCTCTGAGGATAACTATTTGGGAGCAGACTAATAGTAATAATATTTGATAAGAGTATAAGTGCTTATCAAGGTATATTTTTATAAGAGGGAAATCGGCATGCTAATTAATAAGTACATCCATATGTCGCGTGTAATCATTGTCAAAATAATACCGATTTTCCTTCTGTTGTTTCCAGTAGTCAGAAGGTATGAAGTTTTTCTATTTTTTATATTCTGAATTATGGCATAAATCTATATCAGTACATGGCCAATTATCTATGAGTTTTAAAATTTACCTTGTCCATTTCTGCAAGGATTTTCACGTTAAATCTCTATCAATATTTCAGCAAAAATGCACATCTATACCGCAAATATCTATTTTGTAAACATATATTGTTTACATTGTAAATATTTACGGTCTACGTAGCAAATATTTATTTACAAATATTTACGGTATGCGCTGCACGTTTTTGTTGAAAATAACAACAGCGATATTTCGAAAAAATTGTTTTTGAAAAGGATTTTTCAGTACTAAATTTTAAAGATAAGATGTGGATCCTAATTTCTATTTTAACTAATGCAAGAATTAACAATAAAGGCCTATGAGTTTAAACAAAGGGTGCCTTGTTTCAATGACCAAGCGGGGACTTGAGCGCGACAATTGAATGGTGTATTTAAATTAACGGAAAATGTGTTTGTTACATCAAACATAATATATGAGCTAAGTATTTGACAGGGGTTGGAAAATAATTATGCATGATATTTAAGCTTTTGGTTATTAACTTAATTTGGGTTTAATATAATCAATAATGATAAAAAACAATTAAATGTTGAAATAAAACTATTCATTGGCATTGGAAGCTTCTAGAACTTTCGTTGCAAATGCACCAAAATCTTTGTCTTTCCTTAATGGGGCATTTCAATGGTTTGACATCAAACGCGTGAGATGTCCGGTGTACCGTGAGTTGGAAAATAATGGTTGCGAATGGTACTTAATTCTTTATTGTTTTTTTAAAAATTAAAAACAAATACAAATTGACCCTAATTTCATATTAGTAATTTTATACACACCCCATCATTCATATTTGTCATTACGTTCAGACTAACCTTCTATATTAAAGAAAATGAATTTTCTCTTCATTAACGATTTCACATCATGTGTTTAACATGTACTCGATTATGGACTTATTACTCATTTGTCGCTTGATTATCCATAATGGAGGAATGACCTTTACACATAAATCTGCAATTATCGACTCAGAAAACTACTGCATATTGTCACATGAGATTCCTATCCGATTTAGATTAAATAACAGGTAGGAGACTATCGATGAGCCACTCTATGTTCATTCTCTAACGATCACACGTGCATAATCTCTTATTGTCCCAATAGTCGTGAATAATTCATTCTCCATCACTTGGAAAGCACTAATTGGTAACATTTTCTCGAAGCACGCACAATTAGAAATATTTAAGGATATTTTTTTGTGTATTTGATTAAATACTCATGTTTATGAACTCCTTTGTAACTACGGTGGACGAAGCCTTTGTCCTAATGATTTATATCAACCCTTACTAAAGTAATCTTTACGCTCAAGATATTATAACAACCTATCATTCACGGCACCCTTAATCCGTACACAAAGTGGACAATCAGACTCTATAAGTATCACGAATGAGGGCTTATGAGGAAGTATTTATAATAAAATAGGGTATATCTATCACAATGTATAAACTTAAATCTCAGGGTAGAAGAGATAAATACAATATCAATACATCATGTATGAGACTAAGTGAATATCATATAAGCAGATGAGGTATAAGATCCAACATTATAAAATATCATACTCCAATTACACAGAGTCCAATTGGTATATCAAATCTATATACAACATGTCTTATAATACATATGTCTCGCATGTCTACAACCCCAAACAGTAGATAGATATAATAATAACAATAATAGCTATTGCTGCTAAAAAAATTCATAAATAAAGAGATATAGCGATCAAGGCTCCTCAGCCTGAGTCGGTCCAGTCCATATTAGCTCAGGTCCAGGCCAGTCTCCCTCAAGCTAATCAAAAGTAAAAGGCGGGATGATAAGGTTCCTTTGGCTACCACCTTAGGTCTAGGCTTGAACCCTATCAGTCCTTCTACTCATGTGACAACTCACACCTTAATGGACCCGAATTTTTGCTAAACCCAAAACTCAAGTCCACCAAAGTACATATTGTTGGTATTTGGTATTCTGCAAATAACAAAAGCATATCAAAGCATTATTGATATAAACTAACAATGGAATAGTAAAGTATAATAAAACATATGGTTACTGACCAAGACTAACACCTCTAATATTTAGTGTCTTTATTAGTGTCGGGCACTTATAAGGAAATATGTCCTTCCACTCTTCCCGCCTTGCACCAGTATATGTCTCTCTAAAGCTATCCTATCGGTTGTGATGAGAAGGGAATCAGAACAACGTTCGGGTGACTAGTAAATTACACGCTTTATACATAACACTAGTTTATGCCGATTGGTTTCCATTACATGTTATGTCTTTTATTTTAGTCGTCTCGACTTCATGTATAATACTCCTCATCTAATTGAAGTAGACAATAACTACATACGTATGTATATCACACACACACACACACACACACATATAAGTACCACAGTACCCCTTGGATCAAGATATTATCCCTGCTAGTATCCATAACCCAGCACTTCGTTAGGATCCATCATCAATGCAGTATTACGTCCTCATCGTCTGTTCATACCAAGGAACTCCCTTAGTGCCTAATAACGATGTCACAATAGTTTGGTCGTATTCTATTCATGTTTGAAAGACTCCATCAAAGGGTTATCTAGCCTTGACTTCTATCACAAACAAACTAGCAACCAAATGTGAGGCAGTACATGTCCTAAACGGTACACTAGTAGGAGGCATAGTTAGTTTAGGGTAACCCCTATCTTTTCGTTGATCGCTCAAGACCGATGACGTTATCGACCTATAAAGCAACTCCTACTCTCATATTTGGTACCAATCAAACTGTCATAGCACCGAGCCTTTCTCACTATCCTATTTTGATTGCCTAACACAATCTAGAAATACCCCTTGTTACTTAATACCCCCTAAAAGGTTGAAGCGGGCTCTACTTGTCCTTTGAAACTTCGACCTAGGGAAACTTCCTACTTGGTATTACCTTCACCTATATGCGAACATATAATCCCACGGGTCCTACACTTGGATATGTTCCACATTAATATAATGTATACACAATTGCTAGTAGCTCCTTGCATTGGGCAGACTTCTGTTGTGTAATAATACCGATCTTGCATTCCAACCTATTTGAATAACTATGTCATTCTTATTTAATCTAAATTATTAGCTAACTTTAATATTCACACTCGCCCTAAACACATACTTGAGGCTACGTATATATGAATTTGTATACATATTCATACTTATTTAATTACTACACCTCCAATGTTTAACTGTTAATAATATGCTTTTACCTTTTCATGCGTTTACTTCTTACTTCATTAATGTTAATTTAGTGTCCATTACCATTTACTTTTAACTTAAAAGATTTAAATATTTTTTATTACTTATTTCCGATTTTATATTATTAAATCTATTTTTTTTCCGTTTTAACTCTTATTATCTTTCTTTGGTGATCAAACTTTCTTTCTCACTCATTTCATTACTTTACCTATATTTCATCACTTATTATTTGATTTCTAACTTGTCTTTATTGCATATATTGGTTTTACATTTAGACTGTAATTTTTATCACTATTACAATTCTTTAATTCATACTTAGGGATTTTCTGCATTTTAATGCATTGGAATTGCATCTTCCCTAAATGAAAAGATTAGCATTATAAATGTCTATAACTTATTTAAAAAGAAAGATTGTGTTACGTTTGGAATTACAAGAAGTTATCTTTTTGTAATTATTGAAATAGATAGTATAAAATACGGTAAATCTTCCTACTTTATACATCTCATTCTTTTAGGCATATTCCTTATTATTTCACGTGACACACTTTTAACTTATAAATCTGAACTTAATAATTTATACAAGTTTACATTGTGACACCCTACATTTAGGGATGGAAATGGGGCATGTATAGGGTCCAAACCCGGATGACCCGCCTCTGTTTTGGCTCATCCAGACCCGCCCCATTGGGCCATTGGGGGATAGACCCGCGACCCGTTCTTGAATGCTTCGGGTCTAGGGTCGGGTCGAGGCTCGGTCGACCCACACTACTAACATCTCATGAAACTGCTTTATTACTATAATGAGTTATTAATCTTCTTAGATATAAATGATTCTAGCATGGATATTAAAATTTTCCAATCAATAATACATAGAAAAAATTAGATTATTTAGTTGCGTCATTGATAATTATACAGTAACATGTGTATATATTTTCTGAATTGTTATTGTAGACATCATTTTTATTAACTTCCCTTAGACACCTTGTTATTTGTATTTCATGTATTATTTGGTGACAACGAGTATAAAAAAATAAATATATATACATTGGTATACAATTTGGATCAATAAATAGAGACTCATCGGGTCTTAGGGCGGGTCGGATCCACCCTGGCCCGTACGTGTCCCGAGTATGGGACAAAATTCCAGACACGCACCGAGTCTATGGGGCGGGTCTAGGGCGAGGTCTGAAAAATCCGGGATGGGTATGGGGCACTAAAAACCTGCCCCAACCCGCCACATTGCCATTCCTACCTACATTCCAATAAATTAAAATGCTACTTAAATCTCAAAAATTATGTAACAACTTCTAATTTACATTTACCGACCTAAATCATTTAATCAACAAATCTGAAACTACTATATAATATATTTATTTTAAGGACTACTACTACCCAATATTTCCTAAATTCAAGTATATGCAATATTATATCTAAGTTATCAATCACAAAATATGTAGGCAGGGTTTATAAATTTATTACATGTATACAATTAGGCCTACAACTCCAAAATTATACTTAGGAATATATAAACAAATTTATAACGATATGAATCCAATATTATATAAAAAAACATATAATTTCCTACTCGCCTTTTAAGCTTTTTAAATCTTTGGATCTAATCCCCGTTATTCCAGTTTGACTCCTCTTTCTCTTCCTATCGGAATACATATACCATAAGCATAAATATATCTTTTAAAAACCTAGATCGGAGAAGAGATTTGGATTTTATTTTGATTTGGATTTATAATTACCTTGGCTTTGGAGATTCAATTCGACCATATTCTTCTTCTATATTATCCTCTCTATGCTCCACTTGTATATACATATATAAGCCATATATTAGTTTAGATTTAAGAATTGTGGAGAAAAGAAAATGGCAGAGCTTCGCCGTGCTTTAGAAATTATAAGAAGAAAAGTGAGGGTTAGGCCCGTATTTATAGGATTTTAAATCAATGCCAACCATGAGATATTATTCTTTTAAATCCTAAGCATTGGCCTAGGTTCAATTTGCAGCCAACGGACCACAAGTGATCTACCACTACCTCTCCACTGGTTGACAGATTTTGTTTCCAGTAGGGACAACTATGATCATGGAAGTTGCGATGAAGTAAGCATGCATATCAATGTCTAAGCCCACAGTAAACATATGATGAGCCCAAACAAGAAATCCAAGAAAGTGGAGTGTTGGTCAAAGCAAGCCCCCTCACCCTCCTCCTATTATTAAATATTGCGATTGGTAGAAGCTCATCAGCTAGAAACGCTTTATTTCATTTCGTTCCCCCTCTTCATTTCCTTCCGTTCGGACTCATGTGCCTTCCAGAAGCTGGGGAGTTCCTTTGCTTCTACTGCGTACGATTAACCAGCCTGACAAAAGGAGCTGACGCCCCCCATGCTAAGGTTCCCTACGGTCTGGCCGCATTAGGTTAGGGAGCTAGGCGAGACGATAATAGATCCTCCACATCTCCAAGTGCGCTACCCTCCTAGGTGCGCAAACTAAGTAATCCCTGGTCATAGCGACAGGGTCGAAAGATTGTGAATTTTTGTTATGCGTTGATTGACTTCCTTTCAAACGTTATTCTCTGCATCGTTATTCAATTCACCCCAATGTTAATTATTCTTACAGATTAAGTAAACACTAACTATTAGTTAACTCTAATTGATGTTAATTAACGTTAGTTAAATATATTTATTTCCTTAATTATATATATAATTATTTCCTACTGGAAACATTCAGATGTTAAAAACATTTTTATTTGAGCTTCGATTAGAAAAATTTATATAAAAACCGAACAAAAAATCGCCAAGAACGTAATGGTGTAAGTTTCGTAGCCAAATTATGATGTTTGTAAAATTTTCATTTTCAGTTTCACTAATCATTAAATATTTTTTTAATTAATTGTTGTTAAAATTATGGGGTGATATAACCCATGCCTACCCCGCAAAGCATGAGGATTGGTATAGCTCGGCAAATCTTAAGAATGACTTCCCATCTCATTTATGACTACCCCATCGTATCGGCCTGCATTCAACACGGCACCGAATATGCATGCCTGCTTACGCATCTCTCTCAGCTATTTGCCAAATAACTAGCTAAAGGTCGACTTCAACATGATAAGACATTTAATCCGGTTTTTGAACAACCACCTGCGGTTCGCAGGTCCTCTCATTGTCCCTTGCCTGGCTTGTCTTGACATCAGACTAATGCTCTAAGCAATTCCACATCTTCTTCATGATCTCAAGGGCCAACAAACCAACTCGGTCTATGTCACTACCTAGGCATACTGGAGTAAAGTGACATAAGGTACAACCAGGTGTACCAATTTCTTACAAAAAGCATGTTCCATTTCTCCTAGATTACCGCCACAGTAAAGGTGCGTAAAATGCAAGGTAAGGTGGATCGTGCTTCTGATATAGTTCTTTTGTTAACATGTTGGAACCGGGCCTGCCCGCAGCGGAAGAAATGGTGAATTTCAAAAAATTTATCCATTTTGGATCTTTAATGAGCCTATGAAGTCTTAATTCATTTGGAACTTTTCTAAGTTTCTTTTAAATAAAATAAATATTTTATTTAACTTCATAAACAAAGTTTCATTTTAATTTAATGAGTATGTAAACTAGGGCATATCAAATACACTCTTATATACAAATTTGTGTATAACGTTTACTTTTCAAATTTATTCAGAGAAAGGAATGTTCCATTTCCTTTCTCTTAACTTATTCAATTAATGAGGAAGCATAAATTTATTTAGAGAATGAAACTTTTCATTTACTTTCTCTTAAATTATTCAATTAACGTGGAATCATAAATTTAGGTAGAGAAGAATTCTTTTCATCTCTTTCTCTTAATTAAAATAAATGATTGATTAATGAGGAAACATTAAAGACTAATCTAAATATGATATGAATTGTAAATATGTACACAGTAAATATTGTGCAAGGACAACATATAAAGAGTGTGCATAGTTAGTGGTAATTGATATGTATTATAAAATAAAAAAGAAAATTTTGAATGGTTAGTACATAGGAATTGAAATAGAAATAAATAAGGGATAATAAGGGTGATTAATATAGTTTCATTTTTAGTAAACTTAATTAATGCAACATATTAATGATAATCAATAGGTACCATAATGTAAGAATATAGAAGGTAAACAATGAATTGTGTGTATAAATTATTGTCATAATTAAAAGAGAAATGAGAAATGATTTCATACCATGACAAGATACGTAAATTAAAATAAATTTGATATGAACACATACAAGTAGATCCAAATATGTATATATAGAATTCAATCAAAGCTTTCTAGTAATACAAATTAGGTAGTTATTACAGTCAATTTCAAAATTTTGATTTGTCTTTAAAATTTATTCATATGTAAATATCCAATGCAATAAAAAGTACAAGTAGTATTTGCATACATATATACATATATTAACATAAAAAGGTAAAATTACACTTTGTTACGAAAGATTTAAACATAGATTAACAATTGAAACATTGTATTGATTCCATATAAATTACATTTTTAACTTTAAATATAGTTCAATCAATAAACATGAAAATGTAAATTTCTAGATTTAAAGAAATAGAATTTAAATTAAATGTTAAAACATAGAACTAAAATGAAACATTGTATTTTAAAATATTTAGATTTAGTTTCAATTTAACAAAGTAAAGAAAAGCACCTAATCAATTCGAACATGTAAACATTAAGATCTAAAGAAGTACACTTTAATTAGAATGTTTAAAAACATAAATCTACACTTAAATATTGTTTTAAAACATAAAAAATTTAATTTTTATCTATAAAATAAAAACTCAACCATATCATTTAACAAATAATTCAATCTTCATAAACAATTTTTAATAAAGCAAGACAGTAATGCATCATACAATGAAAGTCAAATTAAATTTCCATAAAACATTGCAAATTCATTATCTATATATAGAAAATGACGTACATTGCTACTCAATCATTAAAACACATCTTGGTTATGTTGCCTTTGATTTGCACCTTGAATGAAAAAGGCTTATAGATTCGGTTGAATCACGTTAGGATGTTGCCTAGTAATCACACACTGAATGATGATATCTCCTCAGATCTTTAAGATCCACATCTTATCCTTGCAAAAGATGGATGAACCACTTTTGTTTTGTTTTATTTGATCTTTTTATTTCGATTTGAAATATTTTGGAAATTCATTTTCTTTTTTCTGTTTCTGCCATGAAAAGTTAGAAGGGAATAGGGATGGCAATGGGGCGGGTCTAGGTCTAACCTCGGTAGACCCACCCCTGTTTCGACCCGCCAAGACCCACCTCATTGGGTCAATGGGGCGGTAGACCCATGACCCGTTCCTAAGAGATCCATGTCTAGGGATGGGTTGGGGCATGACTGACCCACCCCAACCCGACCCGCACTACTGCAATGTCATAAAAACGTTTTATTGCCATAACGATGATTTGTTGATTCTTTTATACATAAGCGGTTTTAACATGGATATTCTAATGTTCCATTCAATAAGTTATATTATTTTTATGGTTAATTTGCATCACTAATAATTATATAACAGCATATGCATGTTTTTCTTGAACTGTTACCTCAATCTTATTACCTTGTCATTGTAAACACATTGATATATATACTTATTGTATCATTTAGTACCAATCCCATTTACAAACAAAATAAATATACGTACATTAATACGTAATTTTGAATGGACATGTAAAGCCTCACCGGTCTTAGAGCGGGGCGGGTCTACCCTGACCCATATGGGTTTCGGGTATGAGGTGAAAGCCTAGACCCGCATTGGGTCTATGAGGCAAGGTTTAAAAAACCGGCCGGATCCGATGCATAAAAAAACCACCCCAACCCACCCCATTGCCATCCTTAGGAGGGAAAGAGAAAGGATGAATGAGAAGGAAAATGAATTGTGGATACGAATGAATTAAAGAATATGTTTTATTTGAAAGAATGAAACTTTTCTCATTCTTTAATTAAAACTTCCCTAATTAGTTCTCTTGATTGTTTCTCTCTCTCTCTCTCTCCAACCATTTCTTTACACGTATGTCATCAACTGACATAAAATTTCCATAAATCATTTCATGTAATTATCTTTAAATTACATAGATATCGCATACCAATGCACGCAAATATAACATTTATAAATGCATTAAAATAATTTCAAAAAACTTCCAAACATCAAATAAATAATAATTAATATTTCTCAAATATCAATTAATTTAATCAATTTACAATATTTTATAAATTAATTAAGTCATGTGGTTTTTCGTAGAATATGTAATTTTGGTTGTGGGACTCAAATGTGTAATTTTTGTCAGCGATTAATATAGAACTATTTAAATATTAATGTTCACATCTTACTTAGCAGGTGGTGTCTAACGACCTGGGATTTTTGGATATTTCAAATTGGAATATTTAATTGATTTTAAATATTTAGAAGTTAAGTTTCAACTTGAATTTCAAATATCGTTGTTTATTCGATAATTAAATTATTGAATTTAATAATTTAAAATTGGGTAAAATATTGAATCTTTAGTTTTGAGCTTGTTAAAAATAATTTGAAAGCTTATAAAATTTATATTGATAATACTGAAGATAATAAATGAGTTAAAATCGAATTTAACATTGTTTGTTCAGTTTTAAAAATATATTGTTTAAATTTATATTTAAAAATAGACATCCGAGGCACAGTCTCAGAATTCGATGAAACCATTTCCATTGGTGTGATGTCCCGGAATTTTGGGCAATACTTATTTAATAATTTCCATTTATAATTCATTTTGAAATATATTATATTGATCTAAAATTTAATTAACCAAATATTATATATTCAAAACTAATAATTAATCTAATTTAACAAATGGTATCTTTTCAAAATTCAATGATAATTTAATCTGAATGTTTATTCTTTTCAAATTATAATAATATATATGTGTAATAATAATTGATCTTTTAAAGTTAATAAAAATATTTTATTTGTAATGTAAATATGTATACATTGTAATAAGGAAATTGGTTCCATTTAAATTTAATAAAAATATTTTCAAATTATAATATATATGTTTATATATTGTGATTTAGAGTTCTATTTCAAGATTCCAATAATTACTGAAGTTAATACTTAAAATGATCTATTTATAATGAATATTTATATTTGAATATTTATTGTGAATAGAAAATGATGGATTAAACTTAAATAGAAAATATGATTTCAAAATTTTAATGAACATAAATTTTTATAGTGATTTGGAAGTTTTGATTTGGTTTAATAAAAATGTTTTTCAAAAGTAAATAAAATTTAATTTTATTTATAAAACACTTAAAGGAAAAATCTATTTTTGTTAAAAGAATAATAACTTGAAATATAGTACACTATTATAAAGATTTAATTTGTTTTCTTTTAAATTGATTTTTGAAAACAAATTTAGATTCTTGATATAATATTAATGTTAGTTATAAAAATTTATGATTAAACTTTTAAAATAAAATTTAACTAAATGTTACTTTCTTTTAAAACAAAGACTTATCTTTAGGAAAGTAAGTTTTAAATAATTATAAACTAAAACGCAAAGTTATGGATATAAATACATTGCATAAATATATATAACATAAGTATTAGATTAATATGGTACTAAGGTTTAATTCATTTTAAAAAAAAGTAATTAATGTAAGATAAACACACTTGGCAATATAGGGATGTATGGAAATACACTTGTAAGCTTAGGGATCTATTCTCAAAACAAGTGGCATCTTTGTTTTAAAAGAAAATTTTGTTTTTATTAAAAGTTCAAAATGAAAAGATTAGTTTTGGTCTCTTCGGCTAAACTTCTGTAATTTCCACTTCAACTTAAAAAAAAAAGGAAATCAAATGCAGTTTTTAACAAACAACAAGTAAAAGCAGAGTTACAACATTAAACTGGAGTTCAACTTCAACTTGTGATTGCAAATCCAGATTTCAACATGCAGGAGCAAAAGTAATTCAAATTTCAGAAAGAAAAAAAAAGGAACTGCAGTAATAAACTATTCTCTGCTCCTAATCTAGGTGAGTGAACTTCTTTTAAAAACAGTTTTAAAACCTTTATTTGTTGTTTTGTGGAATGATTGATATACTATATATGAAATCAATGCTTGCATGTTGGATTTGATGATGAATGCAAATGCATGTATGATAGTGACAGTGGAGGCCTGAAGTATGCAGAAATTCAAACTCTGTTTGGTTCATATTCTAGTTTTTATAAAAAAAAATCCTATCTTCTAAGTGGATCACTAATAAACATTGATCATTAAAGAGAATTTGATTATAACACTGTAATCTTGTTTTTAAAAATGAATATAAATATTTTTATTGAACAAATATACTGTAAATGTTAAGTTTTCAGTGGAATATCAAAAATTGAAGAAATTCAACCTTAATAATTTAAATTTCTGATCATATGGCCTAAATTGGAATGCAAAATTATGAATTTTAACATGCATAGTGTAATTTTTAGTTGAGTACTCGTTGAAAAATCTGTGTTTGTCTGATTTGGGGATTTTGGATGATTGTCGTTGATCGGCATGATGGTGGCAGCTGTATTTTGTTTCGAAGCTTGTTTATTGATCAAGGAATAGGAGAAAAATGCTAAAGAATTTTTCTAATGGTTGAATTGATCAAAATTGGAACAATTAGGGTTTAAGCTTGCTTGATGTTCTGTTGCTGTCGAAGTTGGATTTCGACTTGGTTATGGGTTCGAGTGCGATCGTGTTCGGGAATGTTGGAGTTTGAGGTCTTAGCATTCGATGGTGGTGACGGCAAGGTGTAACGGTGACGAGTTCGTCAACGGCAATGGGAATTTGGTTTTTGAGTTTTGTTGTAGTTTGAGGCGTACGTTCGAATTTCGATTCGTATTTGGAATTGTGATTCTAGGTGGAGGGAACGGTCGAGATGGTCGCCGCCGACATGGTGATGGCCGGAGGAGAGCTCGTCGTAGTTGGGTTTGACGTGCACCGTGCACGTGTGTTGTTGTGTGCCGGTTTGGATCTGCTGGAGTGGGTGTTTGGGGAAGACAGAGTGGGCTCGAAGTTTAGCTCGTGATTCAATCGAGAGCAACTCGTAGTAGGAGAGGTTGTCGCGTGAGTTGTCTTGAGTAGTTGGATTCCTCTGTGTTTGCTCGAGAGTTTGATCGTGTTGGTATCGAGAGTGACTCGAGGAAGAAGTAGGGGTTTGTCGCGTGTGTTTTGGACTCGAGAAGTTGGTTGCAGGACTTGTTCCTGTTTATTTTAACAGTAAACTGTATTTTAAAAATAATAATAACAAACTAAGTTTTTGGAAAAAAAAATTAAAACAGTTTTAAATATGTTTGAAATGTTTAATTTAAAACTTTATGTTTAATCAAGTTATGTCAAATTTGTTTTAGCATAGTTTATTTAAAAAGCTTGTTATTAACCGGATCTTTGAGCTATATAAATGAAGTTTAAAATTTGAAAGTAAATTGAACTTTAAACAAGGTGTTTTTAGAATTTGTTGTATAAAAATGAATGTTGGATTTAAAAAGAATTTTAGTTTTAAAGTTTGGACTTTTAAAATACAAACTTTTGTTTTAAAAATAGTTTGTTTCCAATTTTGCTTTGTTAAATTATATAATAATGTTTTCAAATAAAAATGTATTTGAAGTAATTGAAATGTGATTAAGGTAAGGTATTTAATAATGATAAAGTAAAAGATGGTGTTCTTGTGTAATCCAAATATAAGTTTTTGAATTTAATTTCAAAATAATATAAAAGGTTAATGAAAGTGTGGTTTATATTAATCAAGTTTTTGATTTAAAAGGAAATTAAAGTAAATTACTTAATTAACTTAAATTGATAAATGTGGGTGATTAAATTAAGGTAAATTAGTTGTGTAATTAATTAAGTATAATTAATTACTTAATTAGAAATTAATTTAATCAAGGTTAATTAATTTTTAAATAATTAGTTAATAAATAATTAAGGAGTTAATTACTTAATAATTAAGAAGAATTATATAAACATACTTTCTTAATGAAGTAATTAAAGTAATTAATTACTTAGAGCAATTAATTAAGTTTTATGGTTAATTTTAGTTAATTAATTAAGTTTAATTAATTAAAAAGAATTACTTAATGATGGGATTAAGTATAATTACTTAAAGTAATTAAAGATGTGTAATAACTTAGTGAAGTAATTAATGAATAATTACTAAGTGTAATTAATTAAAGAATTACTTAATGAATAGTAATTAAAGGATAATTACTTAAAGGAAGTAATTAAGGATAATTACTCAGTGTAATTAAAGAATTGAGTAATGAAATTAAGCAAGGTATTGTTGAATTAGTAAAGTAATTAAGGAAGTTAATTACTGATTTTGATTTAATCAGGTTTTGATTAATAATTGTAATTAATTTCATAATTGATTAATAAATGTCACAATTGATTAATAAAGTAATTAAAGGGTCATTAATTAATGTAATTATTGAATAATTAATTATTTAATTAATTAATAAATGTAATTAATTCTAAGATAATTAATCAATTAAGTGAGAAAGAAGTAATAATTAATTAATGTAATTAATTAAAGATTTATGTAATTAATTATTGTTAATTAATTAATTAGAATTAATTAAGATTAATGATTAAAGATAAATTAATCTGTTTAATTAATTTAAAGATTAATTACTTAGTGTAATTAAAGAATAATTAATCTAGGTGATTAATTAAGAATATGATTAAAGGATAATTAATCTATAATTGAAGATTAATTAATTGGATTATGAAGGTAATTAAAGAGTGGTTAATTAATTAATTGTAATTAATTAATGATTGGTTAAGTAGGATTAGTTGTTTAATTCTCAAGTAATTAATTTGATTTAAGATGATTAAATTAATTATAAAGGAATTAATAATGCCTATTTGTGTATGATTGTTGTGGTATATCTGAATTGGTTGGTATCTATTGAATGATTGATACTGGATGATTTGGATGTCTATGGGATATGTGATATGTTGCTTTGTGAGATGAATGTTTGATATGAATTATCTGTTGTGATAATGTGTTTCATCTATCTGTTTATATCATCTGAATATAAATTAATTGTTTAAACCCTTAAGTACAACTTGGACATTAAAATGGCGTTTGGTTTCGGTGAGACTGGGATCGGGTTTCCATATTTGAGATCCGAAAACCACATCGATTCCAATTAAACGTTAGGTCGTTAATCCAAGTGGAGCAAGTGAAGACTCGAGGTGTAAGGGCTATACGTCTGTATAACTCTTTGGGTGATTCCGTAATGAGTTTGACTAAACCTCTAACTCAACCCCTTCTCTTCATCTCTCTTCATTTCATTTCATTTCTTAAGCTAAAAACTGAAATGGGGGAAAGGAAGTGGAAATAGAAATTAGCAAGCCATAGTTCTTCTTGTAAACTTGATTCTTGCTCCAAAATAAAAGGGAATCCATTGGTAAGTTCATCTCCATCTTCTCCATCTCTTCTCCTCTTCAATTTCAGTAATTTCCTAACCCTAACTTAGGAAATACTTGCTTTGATTCTAGATTGAAGCTTGTAGTGTTGAAGTGGAGTGTAGTTGGTTGATTCCTTGCATTTGTGCTTCTTCATCTTCTTTGTTTCGTGTAAAAAGGTGAGTTTTGAACTCACATCTATTTCTTATGATTTCATTTATGTTGGGTATGAATTCCTAACACCTTGTTCATATAATCTTGCTTTTGGTTTGGATTGAATTGGTGAATATCCAAATGTTTAGTGTTTGGGTTCAATTCTTTAAAGATCCTAACTTTGATGTTTGAATATGTTTTTGGTTGCGAATCGGAGAGCTAATGGAGCTGGGGTATCTATTGGCTAAAGCTCCTTAGGTCCATTGCTCGAACGATCGCGCTTTGGAAGAATTTGCATTTCATTGAAATAGGGCAGGAAGTGCAAAATCATCAGGTTCGGCCGGCCGAGCCCTGTAGCCGATCGACCGACCTGCTTCCCGAGAGTTTTATGAACAGTGTCCGGTCGACCGAGCCTTGTAGGCGGCCGACCGACCTGCTCCTATTTGCCCTGTTTTGCCTGTTTTTGTATATTTTGATTTGTTTTCTGGATTTTATCGATTCAAGTTGCTTTTTAGTGGTTGTTATTGCATATTTGGCTTTGATAACTTACTCTTGACTTCATCCACGGGTTTTTATAAAATAATCTCTCGAATCGCATTTAAAAGCTCGTTTCTCCAATTTATAAATTCTATTTAAAACACACACTTTCGCACTTCGAGCGAAGTGGAAGGGTGATTAAATGGTTGGGCAAAAAACGGACCATGAATCTGTGCGTTTATCTTTCCGATTAGTCCCCGACCTATTCGATTGATTGTTTTGACCTTCGGGTTTAGTTTACCGATGATATGAGGTAAATTTGTACTGCTTTGAGTGTGAAAGTGACTGACGGATAGTAAACCGTTTAGTGCGAACGAGTGGTTATGGGACGCACGTTAACACTGTTCGGATTCCTTTTCGAGAGTTGTGACACATTCCGCCAGTTAGTAGTGTCCAGTACTGGGTCTTCGACCTTCACCACTACGGTTTGTTGCCTCTGGGATGGTGTCTTCGGACTTTCTCCCTAGGTCTGTTGCCTTCGGGTATGTTGCCTTCGGGTGTGTGCCTTCGGGTTTGTTGCCCTATATAGTTTCGCTCTGATGTTGGCCTTATGTGCCGCATGGGTGATACTTGGGTTTGGAGCCTTCGGGCTTATGGATCCTTGTTGTACAGTACTGAGCTCGAGCAATCATATGTTTCATTGATATTATATTCCCTTGGTATCGCCCATCGTGTTGGTCTGTTTGAGCCGCATGATGTATAACGATTACCTTGTGGAACTTGTATACCTTATTGGTATTTGTTATTTGCCTTTTGGCTTGTTTTGGGATATTTCTATCCTTTGTTTCTATATGTTGCCGATGATATGAGGCTTGTTCTATATGATTCATCTCTTGTTGACGATTGTGTTATCTCCTCTAGAGATATTTGTTATACTGTATGACCTTGCAGGTTTATTATTGTTCAGTTTATCTAACTGATTTGTTGTCTAGACTGACCCATGTATTTTATACTCGGGTCAGACCGAGATGTTTCAGGTTAGGTGCTTTTGGGACTTAGCCTATTTTGCTTCCGCATGGACTATTCGCTAGCTTCATTTTGTTATAGCGTCTGTTGTGGTCCTTATCTGTTGTAACTCTGATATTTATATTTTTTTCGTCTCGTCTGTATATTGTGGTCTCCTGTACCACTTGACATGTATTATTTTGTATACTCTGTTGTGTGTCTGTTTATGTGTATATTATGATCGACTGTTCTGTGATGTGAATTACATTTGAGTTGTTATATTTTCTTCTGATAGATCCTATAGCCATTGTAGTTTTTCTTTAAATATTTATTGAATAGGTCGAATTTTAATGTGATTCTACTTTTCGACGTATTTAGTGAATAGTTAAGGTAAGATTACACATGGTCGCTTCCATTATACTCTATTGTCCGCGTTAGCCGATAGTATTATCTATGTAATACTCTTTGTTAACGAGGCTCTCGGAGTGGGGCGTCACAGCGTGGTATCAGAGCTGTGTTCAAAACAAAATATGATAAACACAGAATAGAGCACATATTACGATACATCAAAGTGTATTAGTGATACAGATCCTTGAATCATCATGTCTCTTTATCCCATCAAGGCTATATAGTATTTGGGAATACGTCTAGGATTATTCCGTAGTATCCCATATTGAAATATCTACCTTGTGAATAATCTTTTCCTTATCTTGACTTTCAGCTTATGTCTGGAAGAGGCAGAGGTCGACGTTCGGATGCTGGGCAATCTAGTGGCTCACATCCGGATTTCGTTTATATGTCTGCCGATCAGTTTATTTAGTTGTTTAGGAGCACTCAGCCTCCCGTTCCTCCTCGAGTGTCTCCACCTCGCAAGTCTGCTTTTGCACGTCAGTGCAGTGATTTTGCTCATCTTGGAGGAAAACCGTTTAAGGGTTCCGAATCCGTTCTTGAAGTCCAAGCTTGGTTTCGCACATGCGAACGTATCTTTTCTCGCATGGATCTTTCTGACCATGATCAAGTTCTTGTGACTTCTAGCTTATTGCAAGAGCGTGCTCTTGATTGATATGAGCTTCTTATAGCCGAGATTGATGAGTCTATCCTTTCTTGGACTCAGTTTCGGGAGCGATTTGAACTCAAGTTCGTTCCTGAATCTGAAAAAAAAATTATTGACCCGTCGCTTCCTTGAATTGAAGCAAGGGAAATCTTCTGTTTCTGAGTATGTTGCATCTTTTGAGGCCTTATCTAAGTATGGTCTTGAATTCATTAGCACTTCTTCCAAGAAGAATTTGAAGTTTGTCTCTGGTCTTAAGAAATATCTTAAGAAGTCTTTGTTGCTCCAGCTTAAGCTTTCTTTCGAGGAATTGGTTGATTCGGCACTTCATCTCGAAGCTGTCGAGAAGGAGTGTGATAGTGGTGAGGATGTTGAGGTTTCCAAGAACCCCAACAAGAAGCAGTTTCCATTTCAAAAGTGGTCTTTTCCTTCTAAGAAGAAGAAGACCGTTGGTGCTAATCCTCAATCTCAGTCTGCTGGAACACCTTTCATCCGGAAGTGTTTCAACTGTGGTTCTCCCGACCACATAATTCGAGCTTGTCCAAAGCCTCTCTTCTGTCGCTATTGCAAGAAGGAAGGCCATCATGTTTTAGCTTGTCCTACTGCTCCTGCTAATGCAAAATCTGGCAAGCTCAATGTGGCTAATGCTTTTGGAGGTTCATCTCAATCCAAAGGTATGTCTCCATCTATTTTGGAGGGTTCAATTCTATTTCATGATCATAGTATACGAGTTCTTTTCGATACGGGTGCTTCACATTCTTTCGTATCGAAGAAGCTTGTAGATGATTTATCTTTGGATGTTTCTTGTATGGTTACTTCTTTAAGGATTGTGAATCCTATTGGGGGATCCGCGACCCTTAGCTTGTTTTGTGATGATAATGAGATTGTTTTATGTGGCTTTTCTTTCCGTGCGAATCTGCACGTTGTTTCTCATTTGGGTTTTGATATGATTTTTGGTATGGACTGGCTAGTGAGGTACGATGCCAGGATTATTTGTTCCGAGAGAATTTTATATCTTTGTCATCCTGATTCACCTTCTCAGTTATCTCTTGTTCTTCGGGATGTGGATAATTCCGAGATGGCTTTATATTCTCTTGATTCGCGAGATGATGAGGATATATCTCGTATTCCTATTGCTTGTGACTTTTCTGATGTTTTTGAGCCTGTATCGGGTTTGCCACCCAAACGGGCAATTGAGTTCCGCATTGATCTCATTCCAGGCACGCAGCCAGTTAGTCGTCCTCCCACGAGGATGTCTACAAAGGAAAATGAGGAACTCAAGAAGCAGCTTTTAGAGCTTGAATCCAAGCAATTGATTCAGTCTAGTTTTTCTCCGTGGGGATCCACGGTCGTCTTTGTGAAGAAATCTGATGGAACTCTTAGGCTTTGCATTGATTATCGCAAGCTTAACGCGTTAACCATCAGAAATAGGTATCCATTGCCTAGGATCGATGACATGTTCGATCTATTGAGTGGTGCTAAGGTCTTTTCTCAGCTTGACCTTGCCACAGGTTTTCATCAATTACGAGTCGCGGAGGATAGCATACCTCTTACCGCTTTCCGCACTCGTTATGGTTCTTTTGAGTGGCTCGTTATGCCGTTCGGTTTGACGAACGCTCCTGCTTTTTTTGTTGATCTCATGAATCGAATATTCCGGGAATATCTCGATAAGTTTGTCCTTGTGTTCATTGATGATATCCTTATTTATTCTAAGTCTGAAGCCGAGCATGCTAATCACTTAAGGATTGTCTTGAGTACTCTCCGTCGGTATCAGCTTAAAGCCAAATTCTCCAAGTGCCATTTTTGGGAGAATAAGGTTAAGTTCTTAGGCCATGTGGTATCTTCCGATGGCGTTTCTGTCGATCCGTCGAAGATAGAAGCTATTCAAAATTGGGAAAGGCCTGAGAATGTTCATGAGATCCGCAGTTTTCTTGGATTGGCGGGTTATTACCATCGGTTCATCAAGGATTTTTCCCGTGTTGTGCTTCCTCTCACAAGCCTTACCCGGAAGGCATTCGTTTTATTTGGTCCGACAAGTGTGAAGCTTCCTTTCAGGCATTGAATGAACTTCTCACTAATGCTCCTATTCTTGTGGTTCCCGAAGGGAATCATGATCTTGTTGTCTACACCGATGCTTGTGGTAATGGTCTCGGTGCTGTGCTTATGTAGAGAGATCGGGTAGTTGCTTATGCTTCTAGGCAACTGCGTCTGAATGAAGTTCGCTATGCCACTCATGGTCTTGAGTTAGCCGCCATTGTCTTCGCCCTAAAGATTTGGCGACATTATTTATTGGACGAGCGCTTCATTCTTTATACCGATCATAGATCTTTGAAGTATTTGTTCACTCAGAAGGAACTCAATATGAGACAACAACGTTGGCTCGAGTTTCTTGCCTCTTATGACTTTGATATCCAATATACCCCTGGTAAGGGTAATCGTGTTGCAGATGCGCTTAGTCGCAAACATTCGGCTGTTATTTCTATGATGTTTGCCGAATGGGATATTTTTGAAACTCTATCTTTTTGTGAAATTCGTGATTGAGATTCATCTTCTAATTCTCCTATTCTATTATTTAGTTTGGGAGCTCGACCTGTTTTATTGGATCGTATTGCCGATGCTCAGCGGTGTGATCCTAATTTGTTGCATCTTATTCAGCTTTATGAGACTGAATCCCGTGATGAGGCGTTGCGGGATTTTAGCATTGATTCTCATTGGTGTCTTCGTAAGAAGAACCGTCTTATTGTGCCTTCTGATTCTGTACTTAGGCATGATATTCTTGATGATTGCCATCGTTCTAGGTATATCATTCATCCCGGTAGTAGTAAGATGTATGCCGATATGCGTCGCCTTTACTATTGGGAAGGTATGAAGCGCGATGTGGCGAGTTATGTGAGTAATTGCATGACTTGTCAACGTATGAAGGCCGAACATCAGCGTCCTTCTGGTCTTCTTCAGCCTCTTGAGACTCCACTGTGGAAGTGGGATCAAATTTCTATGGATTTCATTGACGGCCTACCTCGTTCGAGATCTGACCATTCTAGCGTTTGGGTTATTGTTGATCGCCTTTCCAAGTCTGCTCATTTCGTCCCTATTAAGTCTAATAGGACTGCTTCGCATTTGGCTAAGTTGTATATCAAGGAAATCGTGAGACTTCACGGTGTTCGTAGTTCTATTATGAGTGACCGTGATCCTTTATTTACGAGTCATTTTTGGAAGAGGCTTCAGCAAGCTTTGGGAACAAAGCTTAATTTTAGTACAGCTTATCATCCGCAGTCTGACGGACAGACTGAACGGGTAAATCGTATCTTGGAAGATCTTCTCCGTATTTGTATCTTTGATTTCGATGGTAGTTGTGAGGATCACCTACCTCTTGTAGAATTCTCCTACAACAATAGTTTTCAGTCTAGTATTGGTATGGCTCCTTTCGAAGCCTTATACGGAAGGCCATGCCGATCACCTTCTTGTTGGTTGGAATCTGGGGAGAAGCTTATTTTTGGTCCCGATTCTATTCGTGATTCTTCCCAGAAGATTGATCTTATCCGGTTGAGAATGAAAGAGGCACAGAGTCGCCAGAAATCCTACGCGGACAACCGTAGGAAGCCTCTCGAGTTCTCGATTGGTGATCTTGTTTTTATTCGTGTTTCTCCTTTGAAAGGGGTTATGCGTTTCAGTGCAACTGGGAAATTGGCTCCTCGTTATATAGGACCGTTTTCTATTACTGAACATATTGGCCCTGTGGCTTATAGAGTTTCACTTCCAGCTCATCTATCTGACATTCATGACGTGTTTCACGTCTCGCAACTTCGGAAGTGTCTTCGGGAGTCGGATTCTGTTATTACTTCGCCTGATTTGCAAGAGCTTGAGATCTCACCAGACTTATCTATTGTACAGCAACCTATTCGCGTGCTTGACACGGAGGTGCGACACCTTCGGAACAAGGACGTGCCGCTTGTTAAAATTCAACGGTCCGCTAATCCCAATGACTGTACTTGGGAAACCAGAGAGTATATCGAGCGATCTTATCCGGGTTTTCTTTCTTTGCTTTGAAACAGTGAGTATGTCTTTTCGTTTCTAACTTGTTTACTTCTCTTTTGAATGTTGTATGTATGTAGTTGTTACAAATATCGTCTCTGGGAATTGCGGGGACGCAATTTTGTAAGGAGGGGAGATCTGTAACAACCCGCATGTTTAACGATTATATATTTAAATGTTTTATTTAAATATAGCGTCGTTAGTCGGATTTAGGTCCGAAATGTCAACTTTTGCAAATGGCCGAATTGGAACTCCAAACTACCTCCATTGGTTCCAAAATGGCGTTTGCGATCTTTTTGAGTATAATCTTTGATATGTTTGGAGTTTGTGAAATTTTGACCCTTTTTCTATTGGGTTTTGGGTTTGGGTTCAGCCCACTAGCTTAACTAAACCTCTAACTCAACCCCTTCTCTTCATCTCTCTTCATTTCATTTCATTTCTTAAGCTAAAAACTGAAATGGGGGAAAGGAAGTGGAAATAGAAATTAGCAAGCCCTAGTTCTTCTTGTAAACTTGATTCTTGCTCCAAAATCAAAGGGAATCCATTGGTAAGTTCATTTCCATCTTCTCCATCTCTTCTCCTCTTCAATTTCAGTAATTTCCTAACCCTAACTTAGGAAATACTTGCTTTGATTCTAGATTGAAGCTTGTAGTGTTGAAGTGGAGTGTAGTTGGTTGATTCCTTGCATTTGTGCTTCTTCATCTTCTTTGTTTTGTGTAAAAAGGTGAGTTTTGAACTCACATCTATTTCTTATGATTTCATTGATGTTGGGTATGAATTCCTAACACCTTGTTCATATGCTCTTGCTTTTGGTTTGGATTGAATTGGTGAATATCCAAATTTTTAGTGTTTGGGTTCAATTCTTTAAAGATCCTAACTTTGATGTTTGAATATGTTTTTGGTTGCGAATCGGAGAGCTAATGGAGCTGGGGTATCTATTGGCTAAAGCTCCTTAGGTCCATTGCTCGAACGATCGCGTTTTGGAAGAATTTGCATTTCATTGAAATAGGGCAGGAAGTGCAAAATCATCAGGTTCGGCCGACCGAGCCTTGTAGCCGGTCGACCGACCTGCTTCCCGAGAGTTTTTATGAACAGTGTCCGGTCGACCGAGCCCTGTAGGCGGCCGATCAACCTGCTCCTATTTGCCCTGTTTTGCCTGTTTTTGTATATTTTGATTTTTTTTCGGGATTTTATCGATTCAAGTTGCTTTTTAGTGGTTGTTATTGCATATTTGGCTTTGATAACTTACTCTTGACTTCATCCACGGGTTTTTATAAAATAATCTCTCGAATCGCATTTAAAAGCTCGTTTCTCCAATTTATAAATTCTATTTAAAACACACACTTTCGCACTTCGAGCGAAGTGGAAGGGTGATTAAATGGTTGGGCAAAACACGGACCATGAATCTGTGCGTTTATCTTTCCGATTAGTCCCCGACCTATTAGATTGATTGTTTTGACCTTCGGGTTTAGTTTACCGATGATATGAGGTAAATTTGTACTGCTTTGAGTGTGAAAGTGACTGACGGATAGTAAACCGTTTAGTGCGAACGAGTGGTCATGGGACGCACGTTAACACTGTTCGGATTCCTTTTCGAGAGTTGTGACACATTCCGCCAGTTAGTGGTGTCCAGTACTGGGTCTTCGACCTTCACCACTACGGTTTGTTGCCTCTGGGATGGTGTCTTCGGACTTTCTCCCTAGGTTTGTTGCCTTCGGGTATGTTGCCTTCGGGTGTGTGCCTTCGGGTTTGTTGCCCTATATAGTTTCGCTCTGATGTTGGCCTTATGTGCCGCATGGGTGATACTTGGGTTTGGAGCCTTCGGGCTTATGGATCCTTGTTGTACAGTACTGAGCTCGAGCAATCATATGTTTCATTGATATTATATTCCCTTGGTATCGCCCATCGTGTTGGTTTGTTTGAGCCGCATGATGTATAACGATTACCTTGTGGAACTTGTATACCTTATTGGTATTTGTTATTTGCCTTTTGGCTTGTTTTGGGATATTTCTATCCTTTGTTTCTATATGTTGCCGATGATATGAGGCTTGTTCTATATGATTCATCTCTTGTTGATGATTGTGTTATCTCCTCTAGAGATATTTGTTATACTGTATGACCTTGCAGGTTTATTATCGTTCAGTTTATCTAACTGATTTGTTATCTAGACTGACCCGTGTATTTTATACTCGGGTCAGACCGAGATGTTTCAGGTTAGGTGCTTTTGGGACTTAGCCTATTTTGCTTCCGCATGGACTAATCGCTAGCTTCATTTTGTTATAGCATCTGTTGTGGTCCTTATCTGTTGTAACTCTGATATTTATATTTTTTTCGTCTCGTCTGTATATTGTGGTCTCCTGTACCACTTGACATGTATTATTTTGTATACTCTGTTGTGTATCTGTTTATGTGAATATTATGATCGACTGTTCTGTGATGTGAATTACATTTGAGTTGTTATATTTTCTTCTGATAGATCCTATAGCCATTGTAGTTTTGCTTTAAATATTTATTGAATAGGTCGAATTTTAATGTGATTCTACTTTTCGACATATTTAGTGAATAGTTAAGGTAAGATTACACATGGTCGCTTCCATTATACTCTATTGTCCGCGTTAGCCAATAGTATTATCTATGTAATACTCTTTGTTAACGAGGCTCTCGGAGTGGGGCGTCACACAAGGGCTATGGTCGTTGACTCTAAGGGTGATTCCAAAATGAGTGCAACGAGATAGTGCCTTCGGTTTGGTTCGAACCCGTAACGAACTTGTATGGATTGAATGCTTTCAGCACATTGTCAGGCGGACGATGAGCATTCTAAGTGATTTGTCCTATAAAGGTAATCGCAGCCTCAAGCCTCATCAACCGGGAATGGCTAAAACAGGGGTGGTGTAGCAAGGCTTCGTGGGTAGCTCCCACTGGAGAGCAAGATTGACCCCTGTCTAGAAGTCCCTTTTATTTCGGCTGTGTGGGGCGGTTGATCATGACAACTGCCGGGGTGGTCTTGTTCGGGACTGTTCAGTAAGGAATGGTCCCGGTCTTGTGTTGCAGAGGAGTTAGGGTGGCTCCTCGGTACGGTGATCTAGGCCACGTACTGTGACGGGCGGTACCCCAGTAGCCCTGCCATTGTATGGAATCCAAAATCCAATAAGTGCCTGTACGGTTTTGATTGTGCCCAACTATGTTGGAACGTGAGATGTAAGCATTCCAGCTATTTCTGTATTTTACTTTGAAAACCCTAGACACTATTAATAATATCACTGGATTTCCTATCAAATGTTTTGGTTAGCGTAAGGTAAAAACTTACCCATGTTTATTTGTGGGGAGTCTTACGTGATACCTTTATTTTCAAAGGATTTTCTAAATTTAAGCAACTTTAAACCGTTTACTCACACCAGACCCCTGTCTGACCTGAGTGTTTATTTTCTGTTTTATTAAACTCTTAGGTACTCATATTATGTATGAGTAGTCAAGTGTTTCAGGATTGCTTTGGCGAGTTCTGGAGGAGATAATGGAGCAGGAGGCTTCAGCGTGTAGATATATTTAGAGGTTCCGCTGTGTATGAGTTGTATCTGTTTTTCTCTAATGTACTTGAATTGAAATTGCTAGACAAATGTTATAACTGTCTAGTTTTGTGTAGTTTGAGATGTTTAGTTATGTACTCTGATGTATATGATACTATATATATGTTTTATATTATATTTAAATCGTTCCGCTGTGAGATTCTGATGTGTTGTTTCTCTTTCTTTCTCTTTTCTATCCCTTTCTTTCTTCTTAGCGATGCGACTTCCTGGAGTATGGAAGTCGGGTCGTTACAGGTGGTATCAAAGCGCTAGGTTGAGCGAGTACCTAGGCTCTGGAGTGGTGTCTTCCTTGAGAGAGCGTATTTGTATTTTTAATATGTATATATATTTATATGTATTCTACCTATCTTTTGGGTTACCCGTACAGGTTTTCCAATATAAGTTATAAAGGTAGATAAGATAATGGTGTGTGAACACAACTACTACCAATGTTTGGAGTTTGAATGTTTGAGGTTGGAAGTGTATTTGTCGAGACTGTAGACATAATACCGTCTCAAGTGAGCTTTGCAGCTTGGTGTATGGATTTCAACGATCTCTGATGGAAATCTTTTAAAGGTTCGGAGTTTATTTTTGGAGTATAAGTTTGGATTGCGCTCGTGCGAGGGGATTCTCTAGAGTTTGGATCAGTTGGAAGAGCTGAAGCATGTAATGGTATTTAGCAACCATAGGAAGGAGTTTTATCTGTATTGGAGTGGGAGACTCAGTTCAGCTAGGTGTTTGTGCTTGGTCTGAAGTCCGAGTTTCCTGAGTGATATCTGTCTATCTTGAAGACTCTTTTTGTAGTTGGTTGATGTAGTTTGGGATTCAAGGAGTTTTTGGATAAGAAAGTATTTGGCAGCAGTAGCAGTTGGAGATGTTGAATGTGCTGTCAGGAAGATCTCTTGGCTTAGCATTATCCTAGTGGTGGAGTTTGGAAACAGTTGTGTGGTCCGTTTCTCCGATGGTTCAGAAGTCTTTGAGATTCTTCTGTCAGTAGATCGGGCAAATGGTGAAGGCTTGTTCCTTCTTCTTCTGGAAGCTCAGCTGGGTAAGATGTTGTGGTTGAAGTGGACCATTAGTTTCTTCTTTTGAAGGGCTTAAGCTGTTCTGTTATGTAAGAAAGGATAGTTTCTTTAGAATCCGAATTGGGTAGTATTATCGCGAAAGTGACTTGCGATGTTTCGGAAGTTCTTTTAGTAATCTTTGCTTTAGTTGGAGACATCTTTGAAGATGTTGGAGCTATCGAAGTAGTATGAGACTTTCTGAATATTTTTGAGGAAGTCAAAGGAATTTGTCCGCATCGGGAGATGGAGTTCTGTTTTGAATCTGGTTCTTGGATTTTCTAGTGGTTTGGCCTAGTAGAGAGAAGACTCCGGGCGAAAGGATTTTGTGAGCAATTAAGATAGATTGGATCTAGTTTTCTGAATGGATTTCTGTTGTAGTATTTGTGACCAAAGAAGATAGGTCGTTAAGCTTTTATAAGATTTGATGGACAATGTTTCTTAGTGAGTTGATCAAGTTTGTGCTTGTGTTCATCAAAAGAATTCTCGTCTTCTTCGGATCAGAGTTGTGCAGCAGAAGCATGGTGGCAGCTATTCCAGAATAGAAGCAACTCGGATTCATCGGAGGATTTGTGTTTTCTTGGATTTAAGGTTTTCTTTAGGAAGTTCTTTGGGATCTGAAGGCTTGGACGTCAGGAGCATCTGTTTTGTTTTCCGGATAGGAGAAGAAAGTTTGAAGTTCTTGTTGCTTGTATAGTAGATTGGTGTTTTGGATTTCGATGGATTTTTGGGAGAATCATCTTGTTGAGTAGAATCAGGAGGTCATCTCATTCTTGATCCAGCTTTGATTTGAGAAGCATCTGTGAAGTTTGGTTGATCAGGATAGTTGAGGGCAGTCCAGAATCAGCAGAGGTTGTGGTCAAGAGACGAAGAGATTCGGAATTCGCAGACGGAGATTTAATTTTTGGATAAGTTTTCTCCGATCATAAGAGCTTTGAGATTGGGTAAGATGGGAAGCTAGTACTAGAGTGTATGGGAATCTTTCTGTATTCTCTTAAGGATAAGTGTTTGATCTATCACTGGTTTAGAACCAGAAGATCATGGAGATTTGGAAGTTAATCGGATTGTCAGTGATCTGGTATCCTATTTAGATTATAGGTCTAGATATAGGAGTTCTAGATCTGAATGGAGTAGATAGTTTAGATTCTATAGGGTGTGTAACCCGGTGTTTGTACCTGGGAAACTCTAGGAAATTCTGTCTAGAATTTTTGTCTGGATAGTTAGAATTGATTGTTTGAATTGGATGTTATGATTTCTAGTATATGGTTGATAGCATATGTTGCTATTTTAAAATTTAAATCTGTATGAGATTATTAAATTATCTTTGCTTTTAATTTCGGGGACGAAATTCTTTTAAGGGGGGAGGAATGTGATGTCCCAGAATTTTGGGCAATACTTATTTAATAATTTCCATTTATAATTCATTTTGAAATATATTATATTGATCTAAAATCTAAATTAACCAAATATTATATATTCAAAACTAATAATTAATCTAATTTAACAAATGGTATCTTTTCAAAATTCAATGATAATTTAATCTGAATGTTTATTCTTTTCAAATTATAATAATATATATGTGTAATAATAATTGATCTTTTAAAGTTAATAAAAATATTCTATTTGTAATGTAAATATGTATACATTGTAATAAGGAAATTGGTTCCATTTAAATTTAATAAAAATATTTTCAAATTATAATATATATGTTTATATATTGTGATTTAGAGTTCTATTTCAAGATTCCAATAATTACTGAAGTTAATACTTAAAATGATCTATTTATAATGAATATTTATATTTGAATATTTATTGTGAATAGAAAATGATGGATTAAACTTAAATAGAAAATATGATTTCAAAATTTTAATGAACATAAGTTTTTATAGTGATTTGGAAGTTTTGATTTGGTTTAATAAAAATGTTTTTCAAAAGTAAATAAAATTTAATTTTATTTATAAAACACTTAAAGAAAAATCTATTTTTGTTAAAAGAATAATTACTTGAAATATAGTACACTATTATAAAGATTTAATTTGTTTTCTTTTAAATTGATTTTTGAAAACAAATTTAGATTCTTGATATAATATTAATGTTAGTTATAAAAATTTATGATTAAACTTTTAAAATAAAATTTAACTAAATGTTACTTTCTTTTAAAACAATGACTTATCTCTAGGAAAGTAAGTTTTAAATAATTATAAACTAAAACACAAAGTTATGGATATAAATACATTGCATAAATATATATAACATAAGTATTAGATTAATATGGTACTTAAGGTTTAATTCATTTTTAAAAAAAAGTAATTAATGTAATATAAACACACTTGGCAATATAGGGATGTATGGAAATACACTTGTAAGCTTAGGGATCTATTCTCAAAACAAGCGGCATCTTTGTTTTAAAAGAAAATTTTGTTTTTATTAAAAGTTCAAAATGAAAAGATTAGTTTTGGTCTCTTCGGCTAAACTTCTGTAATTTCATCTTCAACTTAAAAAAAAAATGAAATCAAATGCAGTTTTTAACAAACAACAAGTAAAAGCAGAGTTACAACATTAAACTGGAGTTCAACTTCAACTTGTGATTGCAAATCCATATTTCAACATGCAGGAGCAAAAGTAATTCAAATTTCAGAAAGAAAAAAAAGGAACTGCAGTAATAAGCTATTCTCTGCTCCTAATCTAGGTGAGTGAACTTCTTTTAAAAATAGTTTTAAAACCTTTATTTGTTGTTCTGTGGAATGATTGATATACTATATATGAAATCAATGCTTGCATGTTGGATTTGATGATGAATGCAAATGCATGTATGATAGTGACAATGGAGGCCTGAAGTATGCAGAAATTCAAACTCTGTTTGGTTCATATTCTAGTTTTTATAAAAAAATTCCTATCTTCTAAGTGGATCACTAATAAACATTGATCATTAAAGAGAATTTGATTATAACATTGTAATCTTGTTTTTAAAATTGAATATAAATATTTTTATTGAACAAATATACTGTAAATGTTAAGTTTTCAGTGGAATATCAAAAATTGAAGAAATTCAACCTTAATAATTTAAATTTCTAATCATATGGCCTAAATTGGAATGCAAAATTATGAATTTTAACATGCATAGTGTAATTTTTAGTTGAGTATTCGTTGAAAAATCTGGGTTTGTCTGATTTGGGGATTTTGGATGATTGTCGTTGATCGGCATGATGGTGGCAGCTGTATTTTGGTTCGAAGCTTGTTTATTGATCAAGGAATAGGAGAAAAATGCTAAAGAATTTTTCTAATGGTTGAATTGATCGAAATTGGAACAATTAGGGTTTAAGCTTGCTTGATTTTCTGTTGCTGTCGAAGTTGGATTTCGACTTGGTTATGGGTTCGAGTTCGATCGTGTTCGGGAATGTTGGAGTTTGAGGTCTTAGCTTTCGATGATGGTGACGGCAAGGTGTAACGGTGGCGAGTTCGTCAACGGCAATGGGAATTTGGTGTTTGAGTTTTGCTGTAGTTTGAGGCGTACGTTCGAATTTCGATTCGTATTTGGAATTGTGATTCTAGGTGGAGGGAACGGTCGAGATGGTCGCCGCCGACATGGTGATGGCCGGAGGAGAGCTCGTCGTAGTTGGGTTTGACGTGCACCGTGCACGTGTGTTGTTGTGTGCCAGTTTGGATCTGCTGGAGTGGGTTTTTGGGGAAGACAGAGTGGGCTCGAAGTTTAGCTCGTGATTCAATCGAGAGCAACTCGAAGTAGGAGAGGTTGTCGCGTGATTTGTCTTGAGTAGTTGGATTCCTCTATGTTTGCTCGAGAGTTTGATCGTGTTGGTATGGAGACTGACTCGAAGAAGAAGTAGGGGTTTGTCGCGTGTGTTTTGGACTCGAGAAGTTGGTTGCAGGACTTGTTCCTGTTTGTTTTAACAGTAAACTGTATTTTAAAAATAATAATAACAAACTAAGTTTTTGGAAAAAAAAAATTAAAAAAGTTTTAAATATGTTTGAAATGTTTAATTTAAAACTTTATGTTTAATCAAGTCATGTCAAATTTGTTTTAGCATAGTTTATTTAAAAAGCTTGTTATTAACCGGATCTTTGAGCTATATAAATGAAGTTTAAAATTTGAAAGTAAATTGAATTTTAAACAAGGTGTTTTTAGAATTTGTTGTATAAAAATGAATGTTGGATTTAAAAAGAATTTTAGTTTTAAAGTTTGGATTTTTAAAATACAAACTTTTGTTTTAAAAATAGTTTGTTTCCAATTTTGCTTTGTTAAATTATATAATAATGTTTTCAAATAAAAATGTATTTGAAGTAATTTAAATGTGATTAAGGTAAGGTATTTAATAATGATAAAGTAAAAGATGGTGTTCTTGTGTAATCCAAATATAAGTTTTTGAATTTAATTTCAAAATAATATATAAAGGTTAATGAAAGTGTGGTTTATATTAATCATGTTTTTGATTTAAAAGGAAATTAAAGTAAATTACTTAATTAACTTAAATTGATAAATGTGGGTGATTAAATTGAGGTAAATTAGTTGTGTAATTAATTAAGTATAATTAGTTACTTAATTAGAAATTAATTTAATCAAGGTTAATTAATTTTTAAATAATTAGTTAATAAATAATTAAGGAGTTAATTACTTAATAATTAAGAAGAATTATATAAACATACTTTCTTAATGAAGTAATTAAAGTAATTAATTACTTAGAGAAATTAATTAAGTTTTATGGTTAATTTTAGTTAATTAATTAAGTTTAATTAATTAAAAATAATTACTTAATGATGGGATTAAGTATAATTACTTAAAGTAATTAAAGATGTGTAATTACTTAGTGAAGTAATTAATGAATAATTACTAAGTGTAATTAATTAAAGAATTACTTAATGAATAGTAATTAAAGGATAATTACTTAAAGGAAGTAATTAAGGATAATTACTCAGTGTAATTAAAGAATTGAGTAATGAAATTAATCAAGGTATTGTTGAATTAGTAAAGTAACTAAGGAAGTTAATTACTGATTTTGATTTAATCAGGTTTTGATTAATAATTGTAATTAATTTCATAATTGATTAATAAATGTCACAATTGATTAATAAAGTAATTAAAGGGTCATTAATTAATGTAATTAATGAATAATTAATTTCTTAATTAATTAATAAATGTGATTAATTCTAAGATAATTAATCAATTAAGTGAGAAAGAAGTAATAATTAATTAATGTAATTAATTAAATATTTATGTAATTAATTATTGTTAATTAATTAATTAGAATTAATTAAGATTAATGATTAAAGATAAATTAATCTGTTTAATTAATTTAAAGATTAATTACTTAGTGTAATTAAAGAATAATTAATCTAAGTGATTAATTAAGAATATGGTTAAAGAATAATTAATCTGTAATTGAAGATTAATTAATTGGATTATGAAGGTAATTAACGAGTGGTTAATTAATTAATTGTAATTAATTAATGATTGGTTAAGCAGGATTAGTTGTTTAATTCTCAAGTAATTAATTTGATTTAAGATGATTAAATTAATTATAAAGGAATTAATAATGCCTATTTGTGTATGATTGTTGTCGTATATCTGAATTGGTTGGTATCTATTGAATGATTGATACTGGATGATTTGGATGTCTATGGGATATGTGATATGTTGCTTTGTGAGATGAATGTTTGATATGAATTATCGGTTTTGATAATGTGATTCATCTATCTGTTTATATCATCTGAATATAAATTAATTGTTTAAACCCTTAAGTACAACTTGGACATTAAAATGGCGTTTGGTTTCAGTGAGACTGGGATCGGGTTTCCATATTTGAGATCTGAAAACCACATCGATTCCAATTTAACGTTAGGTCGTTAATCCAAGTGGAGCAAGTGAAGACTCGAGGTGTAAGGGCTATACGTCTGTATAACTCTTTGGGTGATTCCGTAATGAGTTTGACGGAATAGTGCTTATAGGTTCAAGATGGTGTTTTAGAGTGCAAGGGCTATGGTCGTTGACTCTGAGGGTGATTCCAAAATGAGTGCAACGAGATAGTGCCTTCGGTTTTGTTCGAACGGGGAACGAACTTGTATGGATTGAATGCTTTCAGCACATCGTCAGGCGGATGATGAGCATTCTAAGTGATATGTCCTATAAAGGTAATCGCAGCCTCAAGCCTCGTCAACCGGGAATGGCTAAAACAGGGGAGGTGTAGCAAGGCTTCGTGGGTAGCTCCCATTGGAGGGCAAGATTGATCCCTGTCTAGAAGTCCCTTTTATTTCGGCTGTGTGGGGCGGTTGATCATGACAACTGCCGGGGTGGTCTTGTTTGGGACTGTTCAGTAAGGAATGGTCCCGGTCTTGTGTTGCAGGGGAGTTAGGGTGGCTCCTCGGTACGGTGATCTAGGCCACGTACTGTGACGGGCGGTACCCCAGTAGCCCTGCCATTGTATGGAATCCAAAATCCAATAAGTGCCTGTATGGTTTTGATTGTGCCCAACTATGTTGGAACGTGAGATGTAAGCATTCCAGCTATTTCTGTATTTTACTTTGAAAACCCTAGACACTATTAATAATATCACTGGATTTCCTATCAAATGTTTTGGTTAGCGTAAGGTAAAAACTTACCCATGTTTATTTGTGGGGAGTCTTACGTGATACCTTTATTTTCAAAGGATTTTCTAAATTTAAGCAACTTTAAACCGTTTACTCACACCAGACCCCTGTCTGACCCGAGTGTTTATTTTCTGTTTTATTAAACTCTTGGGTACTCATATTATGTATGAGTAGTCAAGTGTTTCAGGATTGCTCTGACGAGTTCTGGAGGAGATAATGGAGCAGGAGGCTTCAGCGTGTAGATATATTTGGAGGTTCCGCTGTGTATGAGTTGTATCTGTTTTTCTCTGATGTACTTGAATTGAAATTGCTAGACAAATGTTATAACTGTCTAGTTTTGTGTAGTTTGAGATGTTTAGTTGTGTACTCTGATCTATATGATACTATATATATGTTTTATATTATATTTAAATCGTTCCGCTGTGAGATTCTGATGTGTTGTTTCTCTTTCTTTCTCTTTTCTATCCCTTTCTTTCTTCTTAGCGATGCGACTTCCTGGAGTATGGAAGTCGGGTTGTTACAATTGGATCCGTAATAGTGCATTATTAACGGATTTCAAATGTCGTAGTGTTTGGAGTTGTCTTGGGATCATACGGTTAAACGTGCTGAAACCTATATCGAATTAAATTTAATAACTGGGTCCAAAAAGCTATCTTCTCTATACGATCGAATTAGGACTCGGAACCTTTTCCATTTCGTTCGGGATAGGGGTTTAACATTATAAACGGCTAGTGGCATGCCTCGATTGGAGGTCGAGGTTTTGATTTGCGTAATTTGAAACGTTTTAAAATTTAAAATTAAATTGTATATTGTAACCAGTCAAAAACAAATCATATCAACATGTGTCCTGGAACAACACGTGTTCTCTATTGTTGAACACGCGTTTTAAAAAAAAAAGGGCACGCGTCTTCTGTTTAAAGATTGATAGTCGAGTAGTTTTAAACAAGAAATCAGAAGAAAAAAATAGAGCTTTATGCCCTTCTCGTTCAAAACAACTTCCTTCTTTTCCCTTTTCAAATTCGATCATAAATCAAATTCAAATAAAAAGAAAATTTATGCCGAATGAAACAAATTGCGAACCCAAATCACATCGGAGGCGACCTACAAGAGTATGCCGCGTTCGAGCATTGGAGATGGGCGTCGTGACGAATCTCGCGAGGGCAGCGAGGCCTTTCGATCGACGTGGCCAATTGTTCGACGAGGCTAGAGAAGCGGTGGCATGAGCGAGCAGACATAGTCGTGTGGTGTGACGTTCGAGTGAGGTTATCGTCGATATGAGTTTGGGCGACTGCTCGCATACGTGAACTCATAGGCGATTTCTGGAAGGGGCGGAGCATTGATAGAAATCGACGGCAGTGGAGGCCGATAGGATCTCGTTCGTCGTGATTTGGATTGTGGTTCGCAAGCTTGAGACGATGATTGCAGAGTGGGTAGTAAGGTATAATTTTATAATTAATTTAATTTAATTTAATTTTTGAGGCAGTAAGGCATATATGTTAATAACTTATTTTCAAATTTAGACCTAATTTAATAAATATATGTATATACAAATAGTAAATTGCTGTTGTTATATACAGAAACTTTATTTCAGTAAAGTATAAAATAATTTCGTTTTTAATTTAATAAGTATATACATCCACACGCATGTTCTAACTTAATATATATATATATGTGTGTATATATATATATATGATTTTGGGTAAATATAGGAATATTAAAAATGTATATAAATAAACCGAAGATAAAAATTTATTATATATAGAAAAGATTATGGGAAAAATATATAGGGATTTTAAGTGTTGAAAAAGTTTTGTAAAAACTAGATTTTTGAATCTATATAAGTTAATTTTATAAGTGTATGGTTTTTAAAGGGTAGAAAAGAAAATGTAGGTATATGTATATATCTATATAAGAATATATATATTTGGACTTACTAGTTTATTTTAAAATAATGTATTATGAAGATAAACTTGTTTAATGAAATTAATTAATTATTTTAGTCACTAAAAAAATTATATTGAAAGAAAATTAGTTTGAAATTAAATTATTGAATAAAATTATTAAATGGAAATTGATTTTTCCAATTGTTTCAAATATTAATTAAATGTATAATGTTTATACAAGGTCAAAAATAATGGAGAAACAAGCCAATTTGGAACGGATTGCAAATTGAAAGTCAAAGGTGAATTAATCTCACTCATTTGGATTACCGTTTAATTTAAATAGTTAAATTTAAACTATTGGTTGATTGCTTGAATTGATGTTGTGATATTATATATAGAAGTATATATATATTGGAGTGATTGATTTCCCGCATTATATAGCGGATGAGACATGTGCTCCCCCGCATTATAACGGATGACCCTTTATATCGCGATATCCCGCCTTGAAGCGGGATTGGTATTTTAAATTGTTGTGCTAACATCTGTGGATGTAGGGAAAACAGGTTGGAGAGATCCAATTGGATTCCTCAAAATGTTGAATTTATTTTATATTCAACGATGTGATTTATTTGATGATCTATGATGGATTATATTGGGAATTGAAATTATTAAATGCTATGGCTTGGTTGAATATATATTGGTATTGTGAGAAAATGAAATATATATATATATATATATATATATATGTATGTATATATATATATAAAGTTTGGATTTTTAAAGGAAGTAAAAAGGGAAAAGTTAAGTAAAATAATTATAGTGAATGTGGGTAAATTAAAGATTGAATTTAGAAAAGTATAAAAGTTTGATTTTCAAATTTTATTAAATAAATTATGCGTATGGAAATGAAGATAGAGATTTTAAATAAATAAAAATAAAAGAGTTTTGGAGACTTAGGTAATATTTTCTAAAAAATCTAAAGGATTTTATTTTCAAAATTTAAGATTTAAAATGTTTAGAAAGAAATAAAAGGGAAGAATTTTGGATGAAGTATGAAGTGGAATTTTCAGTTTAAAAATAAGATTTTAAATCGTAAGTATAGAAGTAAATATGGAATCAATGGGTTTTAAAATAAATTTGGGTAAGTAAAGGAATTTGTTTTAAAATGGAGTTGGTTTTGGAAATTGATTTGAAAACCGACTAAGTGTTGTAACTGTAAATAAAAGGGAATGAGATTGTGAAATTTATAAACAGGGTTTAAAAATAAAGTGAAATATTTATTAGAGGATAATTTGAAAGTATTCATTCAGGATGGGAATTTATAAGGAAAGGGTGGTTTGTTAAAAATAAATCAGTAATTCATTTTTAAAAGTGTGGAAAGTAAATTTATGGGTTTGGGACGTAATATAAATTTGGATAAATCGATAAGAATTTATTAATTGATTTAGCGGACTATTTTGGAATAGGAAGTGTATTTTCCTGAAAAGCTGAGTATATTTTCAAAGAAAGATTTCCAAGTATAAGTTAGAGGTTTTAAAGTGGTTCAAAAGAATGTTTTGAAATTTTTTTATTATTTTAAATTGTTTAGAAATTTTAAAGTAAATATTAATTTAAAATTAATTATGGTATTAATTATTTGAAGGGTTTAACTAGTAATTTGATTTTAAAGACAATTATTTAATATTTATACCTTATAAATTTTATTTTAAATTTAGTTTTGGCTTAAGTTTTACATGAGAAATTATTTTAAAATTTCATAACTAGTATTTTAAATAAAATGTTTTAAGTATTTTTTATTTTAAATGTTTTAAAGTATATTTTTATAATAAAGTGATTTAGATTATTTTAAAATCTAAAGTATTTAGACTTGGTGATTTTAAGTGGAAATAAACAATATTTGGGAAATTTATTCCGTGAGAGAAAGGTGATTTGAAAACTAATTTCAAAGGTTTGAAGTGTAGAAAATACCTTATGAAGATATTTTAAAATAAATAGTTTGGGAAAATTATTAAGATCTTAGGGTTGTTTGTGAATGTTATTTGATAGTTAAATAACCGACTATTAATATTGGCCAATGCGCTGATCATTTCGAAGAGACCGGGATCGGGATTAATTTTCCGAAAACCACTTCGATCCGATTTAAACGTTTTCGTAAGAAAGACAAGAGCTTGGAGTCGAAGATGGAGCAGTTAAGTGCAAGGGCTAATCGCTACTAATCCTGAGGGTGATACCAAAATGGATGTAGTAGGAGTAGTGCCTTCAGTTCTGTTCGGATCTGGAACAGACTTGTATGGATGAATGCTTTCCGAACATCATCAGGAGGACGATGAGCATTCTAAGTTAATGCGTGCTAAAAAGGTACCACATAGCCTTGAGCCTCATCAACCAGGAATGGCTAAAACAGGGGAGGTACACGCAAGGCTAAGTGGCTAGCAACCAATTAGGGTAAGGTCACCCCTGTCTAGATGTCCCTTTATTTCGGCTGTGTGGGCGGTTGCTGATCCCAACCGCGGGATGATCTAATTCAGACTATCTGGGTAGCTCCGGTCTTGTAATGTAGGGGATCAGGGTGGATCTCGGGTACGGTGATCTAGACCACGTACTGTGACGGACGGTACCCCAGTATCCCTACCATTGATGGAAACCCAATCTCCAATAAGTGCCTACGGACTTGTTTGTAAACCTATTATGTTTGAATTTAATGAATGTAACAATTTCGGCTAT
This sequence comes from Allium cepa, assembly GCA_030765085.1. NCBI lineage: Eukaryota > Viridiplantae > Streptophyta > Magnoliopsida > Asparagales > Amaryllidaceae > Allium > Allium cepa. The sequence continues at coordinate 380,332,878 of CM060931.1, forward strand.
TTGAATATGTATTTGTATATAGACACTACTATAATATAAGAGGATTTGAAAAGAAAATATTTTGGTTATCGTAAGGTAAAAACCCGGCATGTTTATTTGTGGCATGGTCTTACGAGACACCTTTGATTTCAAAGGATCTTAGAAACTTTAATAATCCAACTGGGTGTGTTTTCTCACTCTGGTGTTATTTCGCTATAATGCTCGGGCCAGACTGAGTATTATAGAGTACAGATTCTGGATGAACTGCTATGGATCTCAGGAGACGAGTTGGATAGTGAGACGTATCACATATAATTGATGTATATTCTGCCGTGCAGTATAAGCTATGTATTCAGTTGTTGTGTGGACAAGTTATCATAGCTATCTAGTGTTGTGTATTGTTTGATGTTGTACTCTGATGATGTATTATATAAAACAGTTACAGTTTCTTTGTATAAAGATTAGTATTATCTATTATATATTGTTCCGCATCGATTGTGAGATTCTGATATTGTTTCTATTTCTTCTTCTACCTTCTTCTTCTTTTACCCTAATGGTTCGGTTTTCCATTATTCGATTGTTCAGCATTATTAGTGTCGATTTTTTTTGGCATCGAAAAATCGGTTTGTTACAGTGGTATCATAGCAGAAGGTTAAGCAAGAACCTTGGCTCTGATTGGGATTACTCATTAAAATAGAGTCCGTCGTACTCTAGAATGAGTTTGAGTGTATTAATAGATATAAGCGCGTGTTTGTTAGTGAATATAAGTTGTTTTATATTGTGTCGACTTATCGGTTGAGTGTTTATAGATTCTGGCCGATGCAGTCTGGCCAACTGTATCGATAGAGATTTCTAAACTCTTAAACTAGGCAAACCGACACAATATTATTTTAAAATAGGGTAAACTGAAACAATTTCACCCAAATTATTTTTTTATGTAAAAGGAATAATTTTCCATAAATTATTATAGTTATATATGGTTCCTTGATTGTTAGGAAATGATAATATTTAATTATTATCATTATTGCATGGAAATTGAATAAGAAATTGAAATCATAACTAAAAACCAAGAAGTAAATTATACAAATAGAATTCATAAATTTAAATTTATAAATGTGACCTATAATTTAAAATAAAATTCCAAAGTAGTATTTAATATGAATTGGTAGGATTTTGAATTTGAAATTTTGGAAATTAAATTCCTTTGAGATTGAAAATGATTTTCAAAGGTTTTGGAGAAATAATGGCGATATTATTTAGGAAATATTTATGAACTGGATTTGAAATCTGGAAAGATTTGGAATTAAAAATATTTTGAAATGTTTTTAAAGAGGTAAAAGCATTGAACTCTTTTCGGTCGCTGGAAAATAATTCCGATGATGATCGCGACATCGTCAGTGTTTGTTTTCGAGTTTCCAAGAGAGGAATTGCTACCAAAATGTTTTAAATTAGAATTATTTAAAAAACTGGGTCTGGTTTTAAAATTCAAAGAATAATTTGATATGAAAATGAATTTTGTATATATAGTTGATATCAAAAATGATTTTAGGCGATTGTAACAAATTTATTAACTCAAAGTTTTAGGCGATTGTAATGGCCGCTTCTGGCGATTTGCGTTTTTAGAGTCGCGTTTCCTTCTCGTCGTGATTTCCCCTTTCGTTCGCGTCTTTTCTCCATGCCCTCCTCTCCATCCCGTCCCTCTCCTCCCCCCCTATCCGCACCATCTTCGACTAGGTCAGGCCGCCCTTTCAAATCCATGTCCGCTGCCATTCCACTTATTCACTCCCACTCCGATTTTCCTCCTCTCTCGTTTGTTTGTTCTGGAATTGAGGCTACTGACAACGTTCGTGCTGTGTTGCCACTCCTTCGTTCTAATGCGCTTCTGCCTGTGAACAGAGATAGTGTAATGGGTAAGACCGATTTGTTGTATGAGAGTGCTGGTCTGGTTTCGTCTGCAGTTAGAAACGGGTCTGGTGTTGGAGGCATGTGTGGTAATGAAGTGGGGTTGGGCATTGCTGCTAACACTGAACAATGCACGTCTCCTGTTTGCCTATATGCTACAGAGGATATTGGTGCGAGAACTTCTGATGTCAGTTTGGCTGCAAACGTCGTTGTTCGCCGGCCAGTTATGCTCCTTGAAGATGGTTGTGATGTGGGCAAGCCTGCAGTGTTGGTTGATTGTGTATCTAGTGTGGTCGATGGTGTTATTGACCATGTCCATGGGTGCTTTACTGCTTGTCTCCCAAGTCGTGGACTAGGCACACCAGATGTTTGTGGTATTCCCCCTACGATTTCTGCACCTAATGTCACTGTTAATTGCTCTGAAGATACTATACCCACTGATGCAACTGCCCCTGGTATTGTACATAGCCGTGTTACTGATGGTTCGAAGCACTCCTCTAAATTGTGGTGTTCTCTTTTCACGTCCTTGCCCCGTAATGCGGGTGCTTACATCCCTATTGAGTTTGATTTGGTTGAGGAAAATGGAGTGATGATTCTTCCCCCGTGTGTTATGCAAGCCGGTGAGGAATTTTGGTCAGATTATTTGGTTGGTTTTTTCCTGGATCCGCATCACCGTCTTTCTTATGCGTCCGCGGTGCATCGGAGGGCATGGAAGCTTCGTGGAAATTTGCATGTGAAGCTGATTGATACGATGTACTACTTAAAGTTTTCCTCATCTGAGGATCGCCAGCTTGTGTTGGAGGCGGAGCCATCGTTTGTTGATGGAAGGCCTTTTAGTGTTACCCCATGGTCTCCTACCGTGGCGTGTGCTCGTGAGCAAGTATTCTCTATCCCTGTTTGGGTATATTTTTCCCAGATTCCATCTGTTTTACAGCCCCTCATTGGTTTGAATTGGTTAGCCTGTAATGTTGGTAAGATGAAATGTTTTGACGCCAATACTGTGGCGCGTGATAAGTTGATGTTTGCGAAGGCTCTCATAGAGATTTCCCCTACTAAGCCTCTTCCTTCATCTATTTCTGTTCAGCTTGCTGTTGGACATGTTGTGGAAGTCAGAGTACGCTATGGATGGGTTCCGAATATTTGTACCGCTTGTCACTCTTTTGGACACCCGACTATCGACTGCCATCACTCTGAAGCCTCTGCGGCTACTCTGAAGTCTCCTTTGCCACGCCCCCGTCGTAGGATCTGGGTCACCAAGGCTTCTGCCCATTCCACTCTCTCTCATCCTCCTTCAGAGACTACGTTGCCTGACCTGAGTGTTCCTTCTTTGCCTCTTGTTTCCCCTGTTTCACCTACTGGTTCTAAGGTTCCTAGTGTTGTTCCTGACATCCCTTTAGTTGCTTCAGCCCCTACCTTGCTGCTGCCTCCTATAGGTTGGGATGAGCCCGAAGGGTGTTGGATTGATCCCATTTCTGATATGAGGTATAACCCGGTTAATGAATCTTTCTTCCGGTTTGTTTCTGACGATCATCTTGACCTTAGGTGCCTTCGCTACAAACTATCCGGTGACTCTATAGTTCTTGATTTGGACGGTATCGATGCGGTATCTAATTCTGACATGCTTGCTGATCCATCCTGGGATCGATCTTTTATCTACTGTTCTTATGATTTGGTTTATGACCCTTGTCTTGCACTTCGGTTTCGCCCCTTTGCTGGTCTTTCTGGGAATGCCCCATTGTGCACTTCTTCGGTGACTGGGGAAGTTGGTGATTCTCCCTCCTCGGTGGAGGAATAGATTTGTTGGTGTTTCTTTAGTTATCGTGACATAGCGGTCACGTACCTGTGCTGTATTTTTCTGTCTCTTTTTTTAGTAGTTAAGGTGCTTTTACCTTGCTCCTGTACTTCAATTTTTATTACGTTCGTAATAAAAAGTGGACGGTCCACTATAAAACCGGCTGGCCTTGCCAAAAAAAATAATAATTTTGACATGTTGAGTAATTGTTTAAAAGACTTTGGAATCTTATTTAAAATGATTATGGAAATATAAATGCATTTGATAACTTATAAAAATTTGAAATTGGTTGGAATAAGATTCAACTTGGAAAGGGTTAAATAAAAGTAAGTGTGAAATCCAAATAAATTGGAAGGTAAGCTAATTAATTGAAGTGAATTAAAAGAAGTTAGCAAATGAAATTAAATTTGGAAAACTTATAGAAGTTTAAATTTTAAATTGAATCAAAGTGTACTTAAATATAGTTACGAAAAAGTGAAATGGTTACATAAATAAAAAGTTATAAGTTGGAAATAAAATTGTGGATAGACAAATGATTTTGCATTTGTAAGTAAATAGGATTGAAACTGAATATGGGAATTTAATTGGAATTGTGTAAAATGGGAAATTAATCAAGTTGGACTAAATAAAATAAGGTTTGAAAATAAAATTTATTAAATTAGAAATAAATTTGTAAATGAGAACATTTATTTAGTTGTAACTAAATGAAATTGAAAACTGAATATTAAAATCAAAATTGGAATTGAGTTAAGTAAAGTTGTAGAATTTATTTGGAGGGGACTAAAATAATAAGGTTTGGAAATAAAACTTTTATTCTGATTTGAAACTAAATTTGATTGGAAATGAAGTAGTTAATGGAACTAATTTAAGAATGGGTATAAACTTCAATAATGAAGTAAAAATAAATATAAGAAGTGTATAAAATATTTATATAGAACTTAAGAAGAAATAGTGAAATTCTTAAGAAAAACTTGGTATTGGGAAAATATTCTAAGTTAATGTTGAACAAAGATTAAGTTATTTTGTAAAATGGCGATTGTGAATAAGTGAATAGAAATCAAGTGTGAATAAAAAAAGAGTTGATATAGCTAAATTAATTGAGATAAATACGTAGGATGTACGTGTATTATTTTATCCGCATAACGATTCGATCCAGATTCAAGCACAGAATTTCGAGATAGTTATATCGATCCGAGTTGGGATTTTTCACTCGATTTTCGACAGAGAACCCTAGATATGGATTTGTGATTGGTTCTGAAATTCTCTATTATAGTGAATGGCTATGCAAGGAGAATGATGGTTTCTGATCAAGACACCATATCTGAGTCCGCACTAGGAAGTCGGGTGGATGATACTAGTTCGGAAGTGTAATTGTATGATCGAGTGAGTGATCGGATTTGGTATTGCGTACGGATGATAATGTACATCGTACGGGCTTGAATGAAATGGATATTGAAGCTTTTATAAAGAAATGAATAAAATGATTTTGAATGCATTGATTGGATATTATTGCTAAGTAGGGTACATGTATTTAAAAGCAAAAAGGAAATTGATGGTTTTGATTGCAGAAGATAAATTTGAATTGACTGACAAAAAGGTATGTATTTAAATTTCTGTATGAAATTTGATGATTTTTTGTCTAGCCACTTGGCATTTTGTTTTTCTTTTTGAATTTGGGGGCCGTAGAGGCATTTTGTAGTTGTACCAATCTAACCGCCAAAAGGAGATGCTGGCGAAATTTTTCAAAAATTTAGGAAGTTAGAAAAAAATTTGAGATAATTTTAATAATAAAAAATTTGATTTTGAATTATAATTTGAATGGTTGAGAGAATAATATTGTTTGGAACTTATGGATGAGTTTGGAAAAGTCAGTAAGAGTGATAATGTCTTTAATAAAAAGTGTTTGGAAAATTGAAACTATTGGGTCTGGAAAGTTGTTAAAAACTATTTGATTTTGGGAAAATAGTAAGCGGGTAACGGACCATTCTTCTTAACTCGCAATTTCGAGGACGAAATTCTTTTAAGGGGGAAGGAAAGCAACGACCCGGAATTTTAGGATATTTGAAACTGGAATATTTAATTAATTTTAAATATTTAAAAGTTAAGTTTCAACTTGAATTTCAAATATCTCTGTTCATTGGAAATTAAATTATTGGATTTAATAATTTGAAATTGAGTAAAATATTGAATCTTCCGTTTTGAGCTTGTTAAAAATATTTTGAAAGCTTATAAAATTTATATTGATAATAATGAAGATAATAAATGATTTAAAATTGAATTTAACAGTGTTTGTTCAGTTCTAAAAATATATCGTTTAAATTGATATTTAAAAATATCCATCCAAGGCACAGTCTCAGATTTCGACGAAACCAGATTTGTTGGATCCGTAATAGTGTATTATTATCGGATTTCAAATTTCATAGTGTTTGGAGTTGTCATGTGAACGTACGGTAAATAAACGCGCTGAAATCTATATCGAATTCAATTTAATAACTGGGTTCAAAAGGCTATCTTCTCCGTACGATCGAATTAGGACTCGGAACCTTTTCCATTGCGTTTGGAATAGGGGTTTAACATTATAAACGCCTAGCGGCATGCCTCGATAGAAGGTCGAGATTTTGAGTTGCGTAGTTTGAAACGATTTAAAATTTAAATTTAAATTGTATATAGTGACTAGTCAAAAACAAATCATATCAACACGTGTCCTGGAACAACACGTGTTCTCTGTAGTTTAACACGCGTTTTTTTAAAGAAAGGGGCATGCATCTTCTCTTTGAAGATTGATAGCCGAGTAGTTTTAAACGAGAAATCAGAAGAAGAAAAAAGTTGTATGCCCTTCTCGTTCAAAACAACTTCCTCCTTTTCCCCTTTCAAATTAATTCATAAATCGAATTCAAATTAAAAAAATTATGCCGATCGAAACAAATCGCGAACCCAAAAATCGTATGGGAGGCGACCTATGGGAGTATGCCACGTTCGAGCATTGGAGATGGGCATCGCGACGAATCTCGGGAGGGCAGCGAGGCCTGTTGATCAGCGAGGCCAGTTGTTCGGTGAGGCTAGAGAAGTGGTTGGCGTGAGCGACCAGGCGTAGTCGTGTGGTGCGGCGTTCGAGTGAGGTTGTCGTCGATATGAGTTTGGGCGACTGCTCGCATACGTGAACTCGTAGGCGATTTCTGGAAGGGGCGGAGCATTGAGGGAAATCGGTGGCAGCGGAGGACGATGGGATCTCGTTCATTATGATTTGGATTGATGTTCGCAAGCTCGAGACGATGATTGCAGAGTGGGCAGTAAGGTATAATTTTGTAATTAATTTTATTTAATTTCTAAGGCAGCAAGGCATATATGTTAATAACTTATTTTCAAATTTTAAGCTAATTTAATAAATATATGTATATACAAATAGTAGATTGCTGTTGTTGTTTACAGAAACTTTATTTCAGTATAGTATAAAATAATTTCATTTTTAATTTAGTAAATATATATATCCACATGCATGTTCCAATTTAAAACAAATATATATATATATATATATATATGATTTAGGGTAAATATAGGAATTTTAAAAATGTATATAGATAAACGGAAGATAAAAATTTATTATATATAGAAAAGATTTTAGGAAAAATATATAGGGATTTTAAGTGTTGAATTTTTTTTATAAAAACCAGATTTTTGTATCTATACAAGTTAACTTTATAAGTGTATGGGTTTTAAAAGATAGAAAAGAAAATGTAGGTATATGTATATATCTATATAAGAATATGTGTATATATATATATATATATATATATGGACTTACTAGTTTATTTTAAAATAATGTATTATGAAGATAAATTTTTTAATGAACTTAATTCGTTATTTTAGTCGCTAAAAATATTTTATTAAAAGAAAATTAGTTCGAAATTAATTTATTGAATAAAATTATTAAGCGGAACTTGATTTGTCGAATTGTTTCAAATATTAATTAACTGTATAATGTTTATACAAGGTCAAAAATAATGGAGAAACAAGCCGGTTTGGATCGGATTGCAAATTGAAAGTCTAAGGTGAGTTAATCTCGCTCATTTGGATTTCCGTTTAAATTTAAATAGTTAAATTTAAATTATTGGTTGAATGCTTGAATTGATGATGTGATATTATATATAGTAGTATATGTATTGTGGAATGATTGATTTCCTGCATTATAGAGCGGATGAGACCCTATGCCCCCCGCATAATAGTGGATGACCCTTCATACGGCTGTAACGACCCATAAATTTCGATAATTAAAGTTGTCATTTTAATAAGATTTTTGTAATTAAATTTAGAAGGAAATAAAAAATTTATAATTTATAATGAAGTGAATGTTAAAAATGAAGTGTAGCAATGGTTATTAAAACTAATTATTGACAATTGAAGTGAAATCACAATAATAATGAAATAGTGTAAATTGTTGCACTTTGGTATAAAATTGAAATTTAGTAAATAAAAGTAAGCATTGAATTAACCAATGAAATATTATATTGATTAATAATAGACTTAATAAAAGAGTTGAATTGAATCGGTCTATTTATTTGAAACTAATTAATTGGTATTCAATTTAAAATAAATGAGTTTATTGTAAGAAATTGAAATTTGATACCATAGTGAATTGGAATTAAGATGAAATTGGGAATATTAGTGTAATAGATAAGTACCCATGTTGACATCACCTTTAAGATGGTAGGTTAATAATTGATTCATAATAAGATAAAAATCAAATAAATGGATTTATTGGAATGGCAATTGACAATTAGTGAATTTATTAAAATTGTAAAGTTATAATATAATAGATGGTAATTGGTTGGGAAGAATGAACATAAAAGTATTATATAGGGTATAATGGTGACAAATGGTTGTTACCAGTTAATTCACCAATTACAAATATAGATAATTAATTGTACTTTAATGATAATTAATATAATAACGAAAAGTGTGAATGTAAATTAAAATAGAAACGTAAATTATTTATAAGGTAGTAATTGGTGTAATAGAAAGCATGAGACCAAGTAAATAAATTTATGGAGAATATTAATTGTAATTGGATGTAGATTAAAGTAATAACGTTAATGCAAGTTGTTAAATAATTAATTTAGTGCAATCCCAATTAATGGAAACCAATTGTAAGGTTATAATTGATTGTGATTGGTAGATTAGGAAATAAATTCAAAGTTATATTAATTGATGAAATAATACGCAGTAAACTGTAATTTGACATAATCAATGTTAGGTAAGTAATTATATTATTGGTTATTTGATAATAGAGTATGAATGGGATTAAATTAGGCAAATTGTGATAATTATTAATTGTTTACCTATTTATTTAATTTAGTGAATTAGATCTGAATCTATTGCAATTAAACGTAATTAAATACTATGTTAATATGAATTTAGTTGCTTACTGGAAAACATTAAGGAAATTGGATTTACAGCAATGTCAAATTTACCCATAAGATAATGATTGACTGAATAAAAAGAATGGGAATCAAGATTTATTACTTGTAATATAATAAATTGAATAAATTGAAATTAAATGAAATATAATGTTTAATTATTACGTTAATAGAAGTTAAGATGAAATTTGAGAATACTAATGTAATAGATCATGAACCAATGTTAATTTTCTCCATTTGATAATAATAGATTGGATAATAGGATGCAAGTTAAATTAAATGTAATTTTTGAGAATTTAATTTATAATATCTGAATTTACTGAAATTGAATTTCAAACACTGTAATTGGTAAAGTTATTAACTTGAAATTGATATCTAAGTTTGTTTAAATTATTGAAATTGTTTAAGAAATTCAAAAATGATGGAATTTGTGAATTTTTAAATTTGAAATGGAAAAGTGATTTAATTGATTAAATATTAATTTATTTTAATTAATGTAAAAATAGCCATTTTGGACACTGACTCGGATTTCGACTAAACCAGTTTCATCGAATCCGTAACGGTGAATTATTGTATGATTTCAAGTTTCGTAGCGATCGGACTTGTCGTTGATCGTACGAAACCTGTTCTATCGCGTTTAAAATATTTAAAAACATTTATTTTGATATATGTGTTGATCCAATTTCGTTCTGGAGTCAGAACGGGCTTTTCGGGCCATTAATCGTTCAACGGTCCTAACAAATCGTCTCCATTTATCTCTATTTCTGACCCATCTATATATATCTCGTTATAAACCTTAGCCTATTTCTTATGTTCATTATTCTATACATACAATTTTATTTGCTTCTCCACTTTCAATGACAGACAGAACCCTACATCCCAAAAATGCAATTTCAAATCAAATTCAAAGCAAAAAAAATTCAAACTCCTCAAATAATATCAAATTTTATATGATTTCGAAGCTCTCGAAGAGCGCATGTCAATTCTGTTGTCCCTTTTTCAATATAGATTTTTGTATGGCCAAAATTCGAGGATCAAATCTCAACCGTCCATTGACCGTCGATGAACTTTAATGGATCGACAAATCGCGGGTACCATTGGGTAGAGAGTGTCACGTGCTGTGCATCGGTGGTGTTCACGAAGTCGAATGATGGTCAGATCATCATCAACAATTGATTAGGGTTCCGTTCTTTATGGCGGTGGCTGGGTTGTCGGCCTCGGTTCGACATTGGAGCAGCGGAGCCTGGTGCGGCGAGCGTTCGGCGATGAACGACGTGATTGTGACATGCCTCACGACAGCGTGGAGGCATGAGATGGTATTGAGGTGATCGGCAGCTCGACTTGTTTGGTCTCGTGATGCTGTTGTACACATCAATCGAGGTCAGAGGGAAGTAGGCGACGTGGCATTGGAGGGTAGGTAGATGTTTATTTTGTTTTCTTTCATTTTAATTTCAAATTTCATTCGTTCTAAATGCTATAACTTTTACATACCAGGTCCGATTAACGCGCGGTTTTCTCCACTAGGTTCGTATTGGAATTCCAGACATTTTTGGCGCTTGTTTGGACGAATTCTGAGACTGTTCAAATTTTAGGTTTAAATTGGATTTAAATTCAATTTAAATTCAAAAGGTGAGTGTTTTAACCCACTCACAACATCTAAAATTTCTTATGTGCGTTAAATAAAATTTTGATGTGATTAGAAATTTATTTATGACTGTTTGGCAAATTTTGTTCATCATCTCAGTTAAATTGAAATTGTTGAATTAAATTGTTATTTAATTTATTATTGCATATAAACTGTCAGTTAAATTGTTATTTAATTTATTTTTGAATATAAACTGTCAGTAAATACCTATTGTTTATTATCTGTTATATATTGATATTATTGTTTGAATTGGATGATGATTGGGATAAATGGTTGATGATTGATATTGGATGAATGGATGTTGTATTTTATATTGTTATAAACTGCAAGTTGTTATGCATTTTTATTTCATTCGAGATTGCGGTTTGAAATGATATATAACCGTATTTTTATTTTAAATTACGTATTGAAATGATAAATACCCGTATCACTTGACCATAGGGAAGAAAATTATATACAGACACCATGGTCTATATATAAAAATAATTTGAAATTATTTTCTATGGTTTTATAAAGAAATATACGAGTTATATAATTATTGATTTTCGAAGTTATATAAATGTTATTTTAGTAGAGATTTTTAGCTATGTATAAATTTGCTTGAAATATAAAGTAAGTTAATAATAGAGTTTGATTTTTTTAAAATAAATGTGATTAAGTATTTAAGTTTTATTTTAATATAGAGTGTATAATGATTTACGTAAATTAAGGATTAGAGATAAATTGGAGATTTATTTGAAATTAAATTTATTTGAGAATTAAACTCTAAAGGGTTGATGTGAAATTTATTAAATTGGACATTTTAAAAGGTATAATTTTTATAACTTGATTTTGGGGTCAAGGTGAATTAAATGAGTATTTCAAGTATAACTAAATTGAAGGAAAATTTTTGTTATTTGTAATTTGATTTTTTTTAAGGATAATGGATTTATTATGCAAATATTTCAAAAATAAATAATAGAACATTGAATTGTTGAATCGTAATTATCAACCTTTGTTTTGAAATTATTTAATACTCAAATTTTGAAATATATTGAAATTGAAATGGTTTATTGAAACTGAAAGTGAGCTGAAAGTTATGAATTGATATTCAATTTAAAGGGAATAAAATTGTGAAGTCGAGGAAATTATTTTACTTTATAAAGTGATTTTAAATTCAAACTATTTTATTTTATATATTGTTTGAATATCCAAACCATTTAAGTTTTGGAAGTTATGGTTTAGAAGCTATGAAATTCGAAGTATTACATTTTGAAAGATTATATTTCAAGCGTTTGGTTTCGAAATATTAAAATTTAAAAAGTGTTATGATTTTGGAAAGGATATATTTGAAATAAAAATGATATTGTATTGATTTAGGTTTTATAAAAATGATATCATATTTATTTGGTTTTGAAAGGGGAATGATATCGTATTTATATGGTTTTGAAATGGATAGTATATTTTGGTTTTGAAGTATAATTTATTTTGAAATGACCGTGGTGTTATAATAATGTTTGGTTATTGAAGAGACCGGGATCGGAAGTTGTCATACTCTCTGCCAACTCCGAAAACCACTTTAACAACCGTGTATGTAGTGGAGACTCCAGAATGAAGGTAGGATGGCGGCGACGTTTCCTTGAGGTAAATACATGGACCCAACTCCCGTGAGTTGGCATAAGGTGGTTAAAACAGGAGCGATTGACGGGCTAATGAGGTAGCACCTTTGATCGTACACATCCCTTCGATATTATACTTTGACTTTTGGATTGACCCGGTGGCCACTTTTGAGTTTTTTGATTTGGAGTTGTGGCTCGAGATGGGCGGTATCTGCGGCTATGCATTACCACCGGCCTGGAAGCGTAATTCGTATATCTACCCTGGCATTGCCTAGTTGTGCCATGTCACCTACCCTAGCGCGCCTTGTACAAGTATGGTTTTCTCCGGTAGCCCGCGTGGTATCCTCTGGTGGCTTCCTGATCAGGAGGGACCATGTTACTGGATGGACTGCTGGGACTATTGCATGGTAAGGGCTATATGGGTAACCCCTTAATGCTATTTACAAGTAAGATTATTTTACTATAGAAATTATTATAATAGCGAAATATTACTACATAGTAAATAGTTTAACGAATCCTTAGGAGATGTGAATCCCGAGCATTTTTTAAGTTACTGCACTCACGTTAGACATTGGATAGGAGATGTCAAATCTCGTAAACATCTCTGATGCTGTTACACTCATATTTATTTCTATTGATTTAACTTACATAAGGTCTTTTAGTTCTGACTCGAGTGTTTTGTCTTTTCAATTTGCTCGGGTCAGCCTGAGCATTTCAGGGTTTGAAGACCTTACTTTTAGAGGACGAAGACGAAGATTTTATTACTATTACTTATTATATTATTCCACTACATCCGTACTGTTCCGTGCATTGCTATTTATTATTCTCTGGTATATGTAACTCTGATATGTATTGTATAAGTATAATCAAATGTTTTTGTAATACAGCTTCATGAACTGTTTATTTGATTATTATATTTTATCTTTCCGCTACAAGATTCTGTTTTGTTTTCTTTCTTTCTCTGCTTTTTCTTATTTACCCCATAACAATCCGCCCTTATGTATGGTTTAAGTCTGACGTGCGTGGTTTATCATCAATTTAAAGCGTACAAAAAGGTGGGATGTTACAGCTGTATCAGAGCTTTGTTTTAGCGATAAACCTTAGCTTTGTGAGGTCTGACTTTTTATTAATAGGGCAGTAATACCCTGTGATGAGTCGCTGAGTGTATATATATGAGAGAGCGTATTTGATAGTGTTATAAAAGGTTTTAATATTGTGATAATTTGTTACGTTTTGTATTTATAAATTCTGGTCGGTACATAGGACGCTATGACATTAATAGGGATTTCTAAACACTTAATAGGGCAGACCGACACAATATTTGTTTTTGAATATAGGTGAATGAAATAATTTTTCCTATTATAAAGGTTATATATTGTTTATTTTTAGTGAAATTTTAAATATTAATTGGAAATAAGATCGGAAGAAAATAAAATAAATTAAAATTGGGAATTTAGAGCTTAAGTCCCTGGGTTTTGAAAATTTCTTTCAAATGATTTTGGAAAATAATAATAATATTATTTAGAAGTATTTTCTGATATAAATATTTCAATATAATTTGAAATAATTGTTTTAATGAAATTTTGAAAGGAAATAAGTTCTGTACTCCCCTCTCTGTCGCTGGGAAATAATTCCAGTGATGAGTGCATGCATCATCGACCTTCATTTTCGAGTTTCGAAGTGGGAAGACCACTTTAGTAGTTTTACTGCAGAATTATTTTGATAAGCAAATGTAAATTTCAAATTATTTTAAATATAATTGGATATATAAGTTGTAAGTATATATTTATCTATTGTTTTGAAATGATTTGAAATTAAACCCGGTATTTTGTTCTTGAGTTTTTGATAATCAGTAGTTTCAATTATTGTAGTGAAATGGGTTGTAACTGATTAATAATCGAAACCTTTAATTAAAATAAGAGATTAAATGCTAGGTTATAAATGAAATTTCTAGGAAGTTGAAATTGTAATCTATAAAAAAAATATGATTACTGAACGGTAAATTAATTAAAAGAAATGGGATAAACTTGTATGATTTTCAATTGCATTGTTAAAATCATAAATATATAACTTACCTAATAATAAAAGTTACAATGTTTAATAAGAAAATGCAACACGATATTATACAAGTAAAAGTTGAAGTAAAGAAAGTATTTAATCAAATTCTTTAATAAATAAAATTTGATGTTGTGGTTGTTATAAACTTAAGTATAATTGAAAATGTTACTATGATTAAATATAATAGAAAGATAAGTATTATAAATAAATGATTATAAAATTAAGTAAATAAATTGAAATGCTGAGAAATTGAATAATTGTAAGAAATATGTGACGACCCGGAATTTTGAGCAATATCAATTTAATAATCTTTGATAATAATTAAATTGATTTGATCATTTTTATTATAAATTGACAAGTTAAATTTATTTTAAAGGTTAATGATAATAATTTGTTAATATCTATTAATATTTTTCTTAACAATATGAATTGGCAAATTTATTTCTTTTGAAAGCTTATAATAATTTGATTTGGAAACATTTATTTTGGTAAATAGGAAGCTTTTTAATGTAATAAAACTTTATATTCAAATTGTAATATGTATGAATGTATATATTGTGATTTGAGATTTGTTTTAAAATTTAATAAGGAAATTAACAAATTTAATGTTAGAATGTTTCTATTTGAAATGTGTATATATATTTGTATATATATGTTTTAAATAGGAATTTTATTAATTTGAGTTTAATAAGTATTTCCAAACTTTATTTAGATATATATATATAGTTTTGAAATTTGAAATGTTAATTTGATTTAATGACTTTGAATTGATAATTGAGATTTAAATTTAAATAACAAAGTTAATTCCTTATTTATGATAAATATGTACTTTAAGCTTTTAAATAAGATTTAAAATAAAAGTTCATTTGTTTTAATAGTCTTTCATTTTAATTTTAACATAAGATAAATTGTTTTAAAATTTCTATATAAAGAATTAAAATAGATATCTTAAGCTTATAAACATATGTTATATAAATTGAATAAAAAGGCATAAGTTATTTGTTAATAATTGTTAACATGAAATTACTTTTATATTCATTAAAATCTAAAGATTTGTTTAAGTACACATTTTCATATTACATAATTACATATACATATTACATGCAAAATTTAAAATAAATTATAAAAAAAATAACACTTGTAAACATTATAGGATATGTAAGTTACATTTGTAAGAATATAAACATTAAAGAGACACATGTCATTCTCTTTAGTAATTAAAATTTAAATTAAATTGTAAATAATAAAAAGAAAGATTTTATTCTTCAGCAAATTCTTTCTCTTCATTTTTACAAAGATGAATACAAATCTAAAAAAAAATGTAAATCAAAACCAAAGATCTGAAAATAAAATCTATAGAAAATCTGAATCAAGAAGGTATAAAGCAAATTCAAACAGGGGAAAATGCAAGTCATCTTCAAGTATAAACTGCAATTCAGTATCAAACAAGCAATTCAGAAGATTTTTAGGCATGCTACTGATATTAAGTAGACAACAAATTCAAGAACATGCAAGATAAATTGCAAGCCTGGAAAAATGCAGTTCTGTTCTCTGTTTTCTGGAAATTCAAAGTGAGTAAATAAAATTTTAAAAACAGTTTTAAATCTTAGATTTCATCTTGTTTTTGTGCATGAAATCTTGATGAATTGACTGGATTCTTGGATTTAAACTGTTGCATGATTGAGTATGTGGTTTGAATACCTGTGTTGTTAAAAATATATTACTGTGTATAAAAACAGTTTCAAATTTTAGAATAAATTCAATAACTAACTTATGAATTCGAACTTGACTTAGAATTGTGAATTGAAGTTGTTGGTAATCAAGTAAGTTATCCTCTAAAAATAATTATAAGTTTTTAAAGTAAGTTATTAGTCCTGAAATTTTGAGTTTACAGTAAAACTTTTAATTTGGGTCAAATCTTTATTATTCCAATCTCAAGTTTTGATCTTATAACTAGATTACATATTGGAAATCATGATTTTTAATGAACATATCATGATTTTTAGATTAGTTTTTAGTGTGAATTTAGGATTTTTCTGTTTTGGGCAAATTGATCAATTTACGGCAAACCGTGGTGAATTTGACCTCGTCGTTGATCATGAAGGTGGAGGGTAGGTTGTAGATCATCAGAAAAATGAAATTGGAATTTTCTATTGATCGAGGTGGTTGGGATTTGACTGAGTAGGGTTTTATTTCTTATTTGGCCGACATTGATCTTTTGGGTTTTTATGGCATCATAATGCAACCGGAGGCTGTCGCGAGTGGAGCTATGGGTTCGAGGCGACGTGGGAAAGTTACGGCAGTGGTGGCGAGGTTTCTCGAAGCCGGGGGTTGCCGTGGAGGATTGGTTTGCTGGCGATGTGGTTTCGAACTGTGTAGCTCGTTTGGGTTCAGAAGGCAAGATTTTTGATTCTCGTTTTTATTCTAGTTTCTGTGTGTCGAGTTTGAACGTTGGGGTCGAAGATGACTTGTCGGAGTTGTGACGATGGTCGCTGGTGGAAGGGGGCGGTGCACGTTGCACGGTGCAAGGAGTATCAGGAAGTATGGGTACTGGAATGAGGAGGGAAGGGAACTCGAAGCCTTCATCGTGTTTTTGTTGCGAGGGACTCGAAGCAAGAAGAAAAGTGGAAAGCACGGGGTAGACTCGGGGTTGACGCGATATTTTCGTGTGAGTTACTCGGGTATTAGGTATTCAGGGATTAGAACAAGATGTTTAAGTTGTTAATACAAAGGAAATTTTATTTTAGGAATTAAGTTTTTAAAACAAAGGTTAAACAAGTTTCAGAATTAAATTTGTTTCAAAGTTATGTTTTAAAACAAGTTTATATATTTTAAAATATGGGAGTTTCAAAATAAAATAAGTGGATTTTAAAATAAAATTTGTATTAAACTTTAATAAATAAATTTGGAAAGGTTTTAAAGATTCAAAAGGTCAATTTAAAATATGTTTAATTATAATTGATTTCTAAATGTTATATTATATTTAAATAAAGTTTAATGATTTAGAATTTGATAATCAATTGTAATAAAGAATTATCTTATGTAAATTGGAATTTTGATTTAATTAAAGATAATTAAATTTGGAAATGGCAATTAAGATAATTAAATTATTAACCATTTAAAAGTTATTGGTCAATATAAATGTGTTAATTAAGATAATGGTTTCTTGTTTAAGAATCTTTTTAATATAGTAAATTAAAGAATCGTTTAATTAATTTTAAATGATTAAGTTAAATAATGAATTAAATAATTAAATTGTGATTAATTAAGATAATCACTTATGGGTTAATCTTATATAATTACTTGGGAAGTAATTAAGTAATTAAGTGGTTAATTACAGAAGGTGATTAAGTAAAGGATAATTACTTTATGAAAAGTAATGTGATTAAGAGTTAATCACTTGAATTATTTATTAAAAGAATTAATTAATAAAATTAATTAAAGGTTTAAATTATTTAGTTAATGATTAATTAATATAAGGATTAAGAGGAATCAATTAAGTGATTAATTACTTGTCAAAGTAATTAATTAAGAAAGAAATTTAATTAACAAAGTAATCATTAATTAATGAAAATGATTAATTAATTAATAATTAATAATTTAAGAATAATTAGTTTATAATTAAGTTTTAATTACTAATGTAATTAAAGTAATTAATCAAAGGTGATTAATTAAAATTAATTAATTACATATGATTAATTAAAAGTAATTAATCAAGTAGGTTTAATTAAAAGTAATTAATTAAGTATAATTAATTGAGAGTAATTAATCAAGTGTGATTAATTAAAAGTGATTAATCAGGTGTAATTAATTAAAGGATAATTAAGGAATAATTATCAGGATAATTAAAGAATAATTAATCAAGGTTGATTAATTTAGAAGGTAATTAAGAGGTAATTACTTAATATAATTTAGAAGTAATTAATCAAGATGATTAATTAATATGGTAATTAACTAAGAATTACTTAAAGTAATTAAGTGATAATTAATCAGGGAAGATTAATTGAAATGGATAATTAAGTGATGTTACTTAATTAATTTGTAATTAATTAATGAATAAGAAGTTGGATTGAAGATAATCCAAGTGATTAATTAAGGATTAATTTAATTTAAGGATTAATTAAATTAATCAAGTTTGAATCAAACTTGTTTATGAATGATTAATGATTGGATGATATATATATCATTGGATGAGTTAATGATATTGGATATTGTTGGATGACATTGATTGATGGGTGATGATGTGAATATGCTATATCTGAATGTGATATATATGCTGCTATGTGATATGTATAGATGCATGTGATAATAGATGCTTATCTATCTAAGAAATATGATACATCCATTTATGTTAAGTGATATTTTCTAAAATATCTACTGTTTAAATCCCTTAAGTATAACTTGGACATTAAAATGGCGTTTGGTTTCGATGAGTCTGGGATCGGGTTTCCATATTTGGATATACGAAAACCACATCGATTCCATTTAAACGTAGGTCGTTAATCCAAGTGGAGCGAGTGAAGACTCGAGGTGTAAGGGTTATACGTCAGTATAACTCTGTGGGTGATTCCGTAATGAGTTTGACGGAATAGTGCTTATAGGTTCGAGATGGTGATTCAGAGTGCAAGGGCTATGGTCGTTGATTCTGAGGGTGATTCCAAAAATGAGTGCAACGAGATAGTGCCTTCGGTTTCGTTCGAACCCGGAATGAACTTGTATGGATTGAATACTTTCAGCACATCGTCAGGTGGACGATGAGTATTCTAAGATAATAGGTCCTATAAGGTAATCGCAGCCTCAAGCCTCATCAACCGGGAATGGCTAAAACAGGGGAGGTGCAGCAAGGCTTCGTGGGTCGCTCCCACTGGAGAGCGAGATACATCACTGTCTAGATGTCCCTTTTTATTTCGGCTTTGTGGGAAGTTGGAACTGCAGCCAACTGCGGGGTGGTCTTGTTCGGGACTGTTCAGTAAGGAATGGTCCCGGCCTTGTGTTGCAGGGGAGTGGGAGTACTCCTCGGTACGGTGATCTAGGCCACGTACTGTGACGGGCGGTACCCCAGTAGCCCTGCCATTGTTGGAAACCAATTTTCCCTATGAGACCCTACAGTTTTGTTTGTATTACCCACTTTTGTGGCTAGTAGCTGGAATTTAATGAATGTAGCAATTTCGGCTATTTCATATTTACTTGAAAACCCTAGACACTATTATAATATCACTGGATTTCCTATCAAATGTTTTGGTTAGCGTAAGGTTAAAACTTTTCCATGTTTATGTGTGGGAAGTCTTACGTGATACCTTTTGTTTTCAAAGGATTTTCTAAAGTTAAGCAATCTTAAACCGTTTACTCACACCAGACCCCTGTCTGACCCGAGTGTTTATTTTCTGTTTTATTAAACTCTTGGGTACTCATATTATATATGAGTAGTCAAGTGATTCAGGTTATCTCTTGACGAAATCTGGAGGAGCTTTGGAGCAGGAGGCTTCAGCGTGTAGACATGTAGTTAGAGTTTCCACTGTGTTATCATTCTGTATGATTGTCTTGTAATGTATTAGACAGAAATGTTATAACTGTCTAAATTGAGATATATAGTTATGTACTCTGATGTATATGATACTATGTATATGTTCTATATTATATTTAAATCGTTCCACTGTGAGATTCTGATGTGTTGTTTTCTCTTTCTTCTCTTTCCTTTCTTCTTCTATCCCTTTCTTTCTTAATTAGTGATGCGATTTTCCGGGAGTGGAAAGTCGGGTCGCTACAGTTGGTATCAGAGCATTAGGTTGAGTGAATACCTAGGCTCTGGGGTGGTGTCTATCTCGAGAGAGCGTACTTGTAATTTATATATATATATATTTATATAACTACCTAATCTGTTGGGTTATCTGTTCGGATTTTCCAACATAGGTTATAAATGTAGATAAGGTAGGAGTGTGTGGAACACGACTACCACTAATGGAAGAGGTTTATATGTTGTGGTTGGAGATGTATCTGTCGAGATTGTAGATCTAATACCGTCTCGAATAAGTTGTGTAGATTGGTGAAAGGATCTCCTTGAGTCCAGAGGAAGTCTTTTCAAGAATTGGAGTATATTCTTGAAGTGTGAGGTTGATTTGCTCTCGAGTGAGCAGGGATTTGCTAGAATTGAGTTTGTCAGCTAAATAGAAGCAAGTGGTGGTATCTTGATAGCTTCAGAAAGGAATAGCTGTGTGATGAGATGCAGTTTCCATAGATGGTTCTGAAGATGTTTCTTTTGGAGCCAGATTAAGATGGTATTGGAAGAGCATTGATGCTTACTGCAGGGAAGATTCGGATGTTTAGGAATTTTCTGGATCTCAAGTAAGGGTGTCTTGTCTATATTGAAGTATGAGACTAAGGTCGATGAGTTACCTAATTTCAGACATGGTCTCATTTGTTTTCTTAAGAAGATAAGTGGTTGGTGTTTGGTTTGGAGCCGAGTTTCTCGAGAAGATGTCGACTTGTCTCAAGGATTTTTAATGGAATTGGGTGATAGTTTTGAGTTTCAAGAAGTTTCTGGTTAAGAAAGATCTTGTGGCTTAGCAGTATCATTGAAGTGAAGTTTGGAAGCAGAAGCATGGATCTATTTCTTTGATAATTTAGTAATATTTGGAATTCTACTATCGGCAGACCAGGCAGATGGTGAAGGCTTATTCTTTTCTTCGGGAGGCTCGATAGAGTAGAATATTTGTTGGAAGTGATCTATCAGTTTTTCTGGTAGGTAAGCTATTCTTGAAGATTGGTCTTGATAGGAAAAGTTGTTCTAGTTGGGGAGATAGTTCTTTGGAATCAGAACTGAGTGGAGTCGCAAAAGTGACTTGCGATTAGTTTGGGAATCTTTGAGTATTCTTTGGCTTGGAAATTGAGGCATCTCGAGTAGAGGTGAAAGCTATGGAAGTAGTCGGAGGGTCTCCAGATGTTTTTGAGGGAATTAGAAGTTGACTTGAAATTGGAGATTGAGATTTCTTACCGACTTGGATTTCCAGGAGCAGTATTGATGATTCAACTATGTAGTGGGATGACTCTTAGAGCGAGAAGAATTTGGTGAGGCAGCTTAAGATTCTTTGGAGAAGGATTGATCATCTTATTCTAAGTTGAGATTTTGCTGGGATGTTTCATCAAGAGGAAGGGTCACTTAAATGTTATGGATTGGATGAACAATGTTTGGAGAAAGGTTTTTCTTATGTTCTTCGATAGCATTCTTATCTGCTCTAGATCAGAGTTGTGCAGCGGAAGCGAGTTGGGAATTATTCTAGAATGGGAGCAACCGGGAGTTGCAGTAAAGAAATTTCTACAGGAAATTCAAGTATGAAGGAATTTTCTGGATTTGGTAGGCAAGATTGTCAAGTGCAACTATTTGGCTATTCCAGATATGAGATGTAGGATTTAAGTCCATTGATGTTTGTGGAATAGAGTTGTGTATTAGATTTCAGCAAATTTTTAGGAGAGCCATTTTGTTGAGTAGGATCGGGAGATTTGGTTTGAATTGGTGCTGTTGTTTCATGGAGCAATCAGCAAGGGTTAAGCTGATCAGGAACATTGAAGGTGACTCAGGAGCATCAGAAGAATTATGCAGTTAAGAGTTGAGGAGATTTGGTATGTGAAAGTTGGAATTTGGATATTGCTTTAGTTTATCCGATTAAAGGAGTTATAAGACTGGGTAAAACTGGAGAGCTAGCTCCGGAGGTATTTTGAGTTTTTCCTGTGTTCTCTAGAAATTAGATTTTGATCTACAAGATTGAATTGCCAGTTTGGATAACTGGAATTCATGGTGTTTCACATATCTTTGAGGAATACGTGTATGATTCTTCGAGTGATAGAATCAACAGTTCAGAAGGATCTGGTGGTTGAGCTGGTTTTGAATTTAATCTGATATCTTGTTCAGATTTGTAGGATCAGATGAGGAAGTTCTTGGTTTTAGTAGTGTAGTTACTTAAGATTTGTAGAGCAAGTATTCCAGTATAGGTATCTGGAAACTCTTAATAATATTAGGAAGTTCTATTCAAAATTTTATCTAGATATTTAGAATTGTTTGTTTGAATTGGTTACTATGATTGATTGATTGTGTGATTGCTATTTAAATTTAAATTCTTTAACTGGGTTATTAAATTATCTTTGCTTTTAAATTCGGGGACGAAATTCTTTTAAAGGGGGAGGAATGTGACGACCCGGAATTTTGAGCAATATCAATTTAATAATCTTTGATAATAATTAAATTGATTTGATCATTTATATTATAAATTGACAAGTTAAATTTATTTTAAAGGTTAATGATAATAATTTGTTAATATCTATTAATATTTTTCTTAACAATATGAATTGGCAAATTTAATTCTTTTGAAAGCTTATAATAATTTGATTTGGAAACATTTATTTTGGTAAATAGGAAGCTTTTTAATGTAATAAAACTTTATATTCAAATTGTAATATGTATGAATGTATATATTGTGATTTGAGATTTGTTTTAAATTTTAATATGGAAATTAACAAATTTAATGTTAGAATGTTTCTATTTTAAATGTGTATATATATTTGTATATATATGTTTTAAATAGGAATTTTATTAATTTGAGTTTAATAAGTATTTCCAAACTTTATTTAGATATATATATAGTTTTGAAATTTGAAATGTTAATTTGATTTAATGACTTTGAATTGATAATTGAGATTTAAATTTAAATAACAAAGTTAATTCCTTATTTATGATAAATATGTACTTTAAGCTTTTAAATAAGATTTAAAATAAAAGTTCATTTGTTTTAATAGTCTTTCATTTTAATTTTAACATAAGATAAATTGTTTTAAAATTTCTATATAAAGAATTAAAATAGATATCTTAAGCTTATAAACATATGTTATATAAATTGAATAAAAAGGCATAAGTTATTTGTTAATAATTGTTAACATGAAATTACTTTTATATTCATTAAAATCTAAAGATTTGTTTAAGTACACATTTTCATATTACATAATTACATATACATATTACATGCAAAATTTAAAATAAATTATAAAAAAAAATAACACTTGTAAACATTATAGGATATGTAAGTTACATTTGTAAGAATTTAAACATTAAAGAGATACATGTCATTCTCTGTATTAATTAAAATTTAAATTAAATTGTAAATAATAAAAAGAAAGATTTTATTCTTCAGCAAATTCTTTCTCTTCATTTTTACAAAGATGAATACAAATCTAAAAAAAAATGTAAATCAAAACCAAAGATCTGAAAAGAAAATCTGTAGAAAATCTGAATCAAGAAGGTATAAAGCAAATTCAAATAGGGGCAAATGCAAGTCATCTTCAAGTATAAACTGCAATTCAGTATCAAACAAGCAATTCAGAAGATTTTTAGGCATGCAACTGATATTAAGCAGACAACAAATTCAAAAACATGCAAGATAAATTGCAAGCCTAGAAAAGTGCAGTTCTGTTCTCTGTTTTCTGGAAATTCAAAGTGAGTAAATAAAATTTTAAAAACAGTTTTAAATCTTATATTTCATCTTGTTTTTGTGTATGAAATCTTGATGAATTGACTGGATTCTTGGATTTAAACTGTTGCATGATTGAGTATGTGGTTTGAATACCTGTGTTGTTAAAAATATATTACTGTGTATAAAAACAGTTTCAAATTTTAGAATAAATTCAATAACTAACTTATGAATTCGAACTTGACTTAGAATTGTGAATTGAAGTTGTTGGTAATCAAGTAAGTTATCCTCTAAAAATAATTATAAGTTTTTAAAGTAAGTTATTAGTCCTGAAATTTTGAGTTTACAGTAAAACTTTTAATTTGGGTCAAATCTTTATTATTCCAATCTCAAGTTTTGATCCTATAACTAGATTACATATTGGAAATCATGATTTTTAATGAACATATCATGATTTTTAGATTAGTTTTTAGTGTGAATTTAGGATTTTTCTGTTTTGGGCAAATTGATCGATTTACGGCAAACCATGGTGAATTTGACCTCGTCGTTGATCATGAAGTTGGAGGGTAGGCTGTAGATCATCGGAAAAATGAAATTGGAATTTTCTATTGATCGAGGTGGTTGGGATTTGACTGAGTAGGGTTTTATTTCTTGTTTGGCCGACATTGATCTTTTGGGTTTTTACGGCATCATAATGCAACCGGAGGCTGTCGCGAGTGGAGCTATGGGTTCGAGGCGAAGTGGGGAAGTTACGGCAGTGGTGGCGAGGTTTCTCGAAGCCGGGGTTTGCCGTGGAGGATTGGTTTGCTGGCGATGTGGTTTCGAACTGTGTAGCTCGTTTGGGTTCAGAGGGCAAGATTTTGATTCTCGTTTTTATTCTAGTTTCTGTGTGTCGAGTTTGAACGTTGGGGTCGAAGATGACTTGTCGGAGTTGTGACGATGGTCGCTGGTGGAAGGGGGGGCGGTGCACGTTGCACGGTGCAAGGAGTATCAGGAAGTATGTGTTATCCCGCTTTTTGGCAAAGCCGTGATACCAAAAATTGGCCAAAAACAAAGGGCAGTTCGTCTCAGAGATTGGTTGCACTTCTCTTCGCTATGGATATCGATGAATTTTGTCCGAGCCCGGATCGGGCCGCAATTGATAGGGCATGACAAGAAAGACCATAGAAGCCAGCATTTCAAATTTCAAGACGGTCCGAGGTCGTATGCTCAAGTTATGATGGATTCAAGATGAGACGGTGCACATTGCTTGGTTCGAACCCATCGTGTTCGAACCCATCATGTTCGAAACCACCATGTTCGAACCCATCCTGTTCGAGCCCGTCATGTTCGAAACCATCTGTTTCAAACCCATCAGTTTCGAATCCATCCTTTAACTTCGAGTCCATCACTACTTCGAACCCATCAGAAGCTCCGACTCCATCGCCTTCGAATCCATCAGCTTCGACTCCATCAGCACCTTGGACTGCATCAGAAACTTCGAATCCATCAGAAGCTTCGAATCCATCCAAGCTTCGAATCCATCAGGATCTTCGAATCCATCAGAAGCTTCGAATCCATCAGCTTCGACTCCATCAGCCATCGGTTTCGAATCCATCCACATCGCATACGAAAGCATGGATTCGAACCATATGGAGTCGAACCATATGGATTCGAACCTATGGATTCGAATGAATCAGTGGAGTCGAAGCAACCAGCATGACGAACACCCAATTTCGAACCGATCATAACTCCAAATCTACTGATCCAAATCCCATGAAATTTTTACAGAAGTTTGTCTACATGATGAAGAACGTCCACGCCAAGTTTCATCGTAATTGGACAATTTTTTGATCGATTCGAAGTTCACTTCGAAACGATCCCAAACTGGGCACGCACTTCAAGAACGCGGGCCTGTGGGCCCCCCGTCATGCGCCAAGCAGCCTCTCCATGATTTAGGCGGGATTTTGGCCTTCCACACCTATAAATAGAGCCCCTGGTCATTCAGAGAGGGGGTCGGAGAATTTGGAGAGAAAGAGTACGCCTAAACGCTGCCAGAATCATTCCATACCGCCATCTTGGCTGCTGATTTCGAATTTAAGTCTGTTGTCTGCTGTAATTTGCCTCAAAACACTTGTAACCTTCAAGTATTAAGCAATAAAGTGATCAAACTTCATAGTGGACGTAGGCGCATCGCCGAACCACTCTAAATTCTTGTCTTCTATGCAATTTACTTTTCTATAACTTGGAGTTTTTGTTAGATAATTTTCATTTCCAATTTAAGTTCTTCACTTATTATCTCTTCAAAGACTTCCGAAGGGTGTTGCTCAATTTTGGTGCTAACATTTTGGTGCTTTCACTGAGAAAGAAAGAGAACCAGTTCTTTCTCCCGCTCCGTGGATCTATCTTCGATACCGGATTGCCCAAATCTAAGAGGGAGATCCAGACTTCAAATTCAGATTCCACCCATTCTTTTCAGGTTTGCTCAAAATCTAGGATAGGAATCTAACCTACAGGATGGTTAGTACGAGAACCACTTCCAACATTGGTAACCAAGAAGGTCAGGATAGGCAGAATCCCGCACAGCTACCGTCAGCCAATCAGGATACCGTTGGGCAAGCAGATCAGTCAGGTCCGGTTACAAGGCAGGAGTTCCAAACATTACTGCAGGAATTAACTAAAAGCCGACAACAGCTAACTGAGCAGCTACGTATCAATGCTGAATTAGCTAACCAACTAAACCATCAAGGGCGAAGGAGATCAAAGAGGGACCACGCTCCGCATTCTTCCGCGGAAAGCTCTGCCTCATCCGACTATAACGGCAGATCTACGCGCCCCAGGCTAGACGGAAATCATGCGCATGCTTCTGGCCTCCGGCAGACATTGACTGTAGGGCAAATAAGAGTTGGCCCCTCCGCCAGTTTTCATACGGGACCCTCCTCTCGAGGAGGCACTGTGCCACAGCACACCGCAGATAACCAAGCCGCCGCAGTTGGCACAGGAGTCGACACCCGAAATCACTCCAGTCCAAACTGCCACCCACAGGAACGTGTCCCAGGACCGAATATCCCGGAAGATGTCGAGCCAAGGAGGCGAGATTCGGATCGTCGACAGCGCCCGATCCCACCTCGCACTGTGGAGCCCGACCACACTTTGGCTCGACACCCTTCAAATACAGCAACACCTGATCTCTCAGCTATGGTCCGCCAAATGGTTCGCGAAAGTCAAGGTTTGACGAATGACGATTGGGGGATCTCTCGAAGTCACACCCCGTTCACCGATGACATATTATATGCTGAGCCTCCCCGGCGATTCAGAATGCCGGCTTTGCCCATGTATGAAGGAAACTCCGACCCTAGCCAGCATATTCTAAAGTACGAGTGGTCAATGACTGCTGCAAGAGCTGATGATGCAGTAAAGTGTCGTAGTTTTCCTATTTCCTTGGGAGGGATTGCGACAATGTGGTTTACACGATTACCACCACGGTCTATCTCCTCGTTTGACCAGTTGGCGACCAAGTTTATCGAACAGTTCCGTATGCACATCGCCAGGCCTAAAGACGTAAACACTTTATCTAGTGTCACTCAAGTTCCCGGGGAAACACTCAGGCGATACCTGGAAAGATTCAACGCCGCCTGCGCAGAAATCACTAACCCCAATGATAATTCAATCTTGATGGCTCTTACTAAGGGGATTGACCCCGACTCTGATTTTGGAAACTGGCTAGCTGGAAAACCTCCCGCGTCGTTGGATCGTTTCTATTCCAAAGCCGCCCAATTCCTAAGGCGTGAGGATGCGAAACAATCTAGGAAGCAGGACGATGCAAGGCCCAACAAGGAGGGGGTTCAAAGCAATGTGGCGGTTAAACAGACAGGAGAGGGCTCAGGAAGGGTGCAGTTGAATATTCAGAACAAGCAAACCCAGCCAAGGAATGGCGATAATAGGAATAAGAAGCAGGATCAGAACCGTGGCCCCCGACGTAGGGCGCAAATGTTTGAAAACTATACACCACTGAATACGACATTGGAAAACGTATATCTACAAACCTGTAATGCAATGCAATATAAGAAGCCGGCTCCGAAATTATCATCGGAGAAACAGATTCAAACGGGGAAGTTTTGTAGATTTCACGAAAGCTATGGACACAACACCAATGACTGCAGGCATCTGCAAGACCTTATTGAAAAACTGATCAGAGAGAGGAAGTTGGATCAATTTGTGCGAGCACCACAAACCGGCGGTGTGGGCCCGTCAAACCAAAATCGTGCGCAGAACCAAGAAAAACAGGAAGAGCCCGCCCGTACAAGCGGAAGGTTGGTCATAAATACAGTCAGTGGTGGCCCTCATCCAGCGGATCGAAGTTGGAGGGAAATGGAATCATACGCCAATTCGATCAGGCACGTAAGTTTTGAAAGCTGTAGTACACTTGATGAAGGGACTCCGGCTAAACAACAGAAGACGATGACGGATGATATCATCTTTAGAAACCGAGATGCTGACAAAGTCGAAGCCCCGACCATAGACCCACTGGTCATATCCGCACAGGTTGGTCCTGCTTGGATGAAGAGGATCCTGGTAGACAGTGGAAGCTCAGTAAACATCTTGTTTAAAGGGGCATATGATCAGATGAAGATGGAAGCTAAGGATCTAAAGCCTTGTCAATATAGGATCCACGGCTTCGACGGAAGTGCTAATATACCCACCGGGATGGTGGAATTGCCAGTAGAATTGGGAAACGGAGAACGCCGTAGAGTCCGAATGTTACAGTTTGTTGTCCTGGATATCCATTCACCCTATAATGCCTTTCTGGGCCGACCAGCCCTTGCAGAATTTAGGGCAGCAATTGCCCCGTGGTGTCTGACTCTAAAGTTCCCTACTGACCACGGGATTGGGGTCGTTCAAGGGGACCAGGCTGCCGGGAGAGCCTGTTATGTTGCTGAACTACGAAAAGCGCAAAGGAAGGAGAAGGGAAAGGGCGTGGGGGAATCTCTCCGCGTCCGCTTTGCCGACGATTGACAATTAGCGCCTGGGCCTCGGCCCGGGCACCACGACCAATTCCAGAAGGATCTTGACCCTCGAGACACTGAAGATAATGATGAATCCAAAGAAAATCAAGCTTCTCCAGCCGAGCTGACGATCGATGTTCCAATTGATGACAATAACGATTCGAAAATATTGAAAATTGGGTCTCAGCTAAACCTACAAGCACAACAGGAATTGGTCGAATTTCTCCAAGGGAATCTAGACGTATTCGCCTGGACGCACTCCGATATGTGTGGAATCTCGTCGGACATCGCGAGCCACACCTTAAATATTGACCCGCGATACATCCCGGTCAAGCAAAAGAGACGCGGTATGGATCCAGAGAGATCTGCCGCCCTCAAAGAAGAAGTCGATAAGTTAAAGACGAATGGGTTTATCCGAGATGCTTTATACCCGGAATGGGTATCCAATCCTGTACTTGTCCGCAAACCAAATGGAAAATGGAGAACGTGCGTCGACTACTCTGACTTAAATAAGGCTTGTCCAAAAGACAGTTTCCCACTTCCTCGAATCGATCAACTTGTGGATTCAACGGCCGGACACGAATTATTGTCTTTCATGGATGCTTACTCCGGGTACAATCAGATACCCATGCATGTGCCTGATCAAGAACATACAAGCTTCGTAACTGACCTAGGACTATACTGCTACATGGTCATGCCTTTTGGTTTAAAGAATGCCGGAGCAACTTACCAACGCTTAGTCAACCGGATGTTTGCCGATCAGATCGGGAAAACCATGGAGGTTTATGTAGATGACATGTTGGTAAAATCACGGTACTCCATTGATCATGTCAAGGACTTGGAGTCAATGTTCGATGTCCTCCGGAGATATGGGATGAAGCTAAATCCATTAAAATGTCATTTTGGGGTTGCTTCCGGAAAGTTCCTTGGATTCATCGTCAACGCCCGGGGAATAGAGGCCAACCCCGAAAAGATCTGGGCAATCAGGAATCTTCAAACCCCGAGGACCATAAAACAGGTTCAGAGTCTCAACGGAAAGGTTGCAGCGCTAAGCAGGTTCATCTCGAAATCAACAGATAAATGCATCCCCTTTTTCGATCTGATCCGAAAAGGGAAACGAAACTTCGAATGGACCACGGAATGTGAGGGCGCGTTTCGATCACTAATCCAGCATCTTTCCACACCACCGATTCTTTCAAAACCTGTTGATCACGAGCAATTATACCTTTATCTGGCTGTATCTGAAAACGCTGTTAGCGCTGCATTGGTTCGTGAGGAAGACCGAATACAAAAACCAGTCTATTACGTCAGTAAACGATTAACCGGGGCCGAGAAAAATTATCCAAGGCTAGAAAAGTTGGCATACTGCCTAGTCATCGCCTCGAGGAAGCTCCGTCCATATTTTCAGGCTCACCCTATCATTGTATACACCGACCAACCGTTACGACAGGTCCTCACACGACCTGAGACGTCTGGCAGGTTACTAAAGTGGAACATTGAGCTGAGTCAGTTCGACATCGCATATGTTCCAAGGAGAGCCATACACGGTCAAGTCTTGGCAGATTTCATTGCCGAATTCACTGTTCCTGAAGACTTACCCGAAACTGGTGACTCCCCCGAAGATATATGGAAACTATACACTGATGGCGCATCCAACGATCGATGCTCAGGCGCAGGGATTGTGCTTGAGACCCCCGAGGGCCGATCCATCTGCTACGCCTTAAAGTTTGATTTTCGGGCAACCAACAACGAAGCTGAATACGAAGCCTTGCTCACCGGGTTGAAGTTGGCCCGAGACCTGAAAATTATCGCTGTGGAAATCTACTGCGATTCCCAGTTGGTGGTATGTCAAGTTCGGGGTGAATATCAGGCCAAGGATAGAAGGCTAGCCGCTTATCTAGCCCGGGTCCGAGCAATACAGGATCAGTTTGATTATTATACCATTTTCTACATACCCCGAGAGCACAATCAGAAAGCCGATTCATTGGCAAAGCTGGCAAGTACAGGCGAAACTCAACACTTGGGACTCGTCCCTGTCGAGACATTATCCTCTCCGAGCATTGATCGAACGGAAAATGAATTCACATTAGAAGCTACATCCGAGAAGGAATCATGGATGACTCCCTACCAAGATTATATTAAGCATGGCACACTGCCCGAACGACGAAGCGAGAGAAGACAGATTCTTCGAAAGGTGTCGCGATTTGTCATTCAAGACGGAGTTATGTATCGAAGAGGTTACTCTGTTCCTCTTCTCCGGTGTATCGCGCATAACGAAATCAGGCGAGTGTTGCATGAGGTGCACGAAGGAGAATGTGGCGATCACACTGGGGGGCAAGCGCTTGCCAAGAAAATACTTCGAAACGGATATTACTGGCCTACCGTTAACCGCGATGCTATGGATTATGCCAAGAGGTGTGATAAATGCCAGAGACACGCTCGGATCCCTAGAGCCCCGCCTTCTGAAATAACCCAAATGGTCAGCCCGTGGCCATTTGCAATGTGGGGGATGGATATAATCGGTGCATTGCCTTTAGCTAAAGGGGGTGCAAAGTACGCCATAGTTGCGGTTGATTACTTCACCAAATGGGCTGAGGCTGAGCCCCTTGCAACAATAACAACAAAAAAGGTGATCAACATCGTGGTGCGCAACATCATCTGCCGGTTTGGTATCCCGCATACTATTATCACCGATAATGGAGCCCAATTCGACAGTACTGAATTCAGGGATTTCTGTCTGCGATTTCACATCCATAAGAGATTCTCAGCAGTAGCGCATCCACAAGCAAACGGTCATGTCGAGGCCGTCAATAAGGTTATCAAGTCTATATTGAAGAAAAGATTGGAGAAAGCCGGGGGCAAATGGGTCGATGAACTACCAATGGCTCTGTGGGCATACAGAACAACTCACAAAACTGCGACCGGACACACCCCTTTTTCTCTATCCTATGGCTCCGAAGCAGTTATCCCGGTCGAAATGGAAGTTCACTCTCACCGTGTGACATACTACGACCCGAAAACGAATGCTATATTACTTGCTGAATCCCTAGATCTGCTTGATGAGAAACGTGAAGAAGCCGACGTGAGGGCAGCTGCATATCGAAGTCGAGTCGCCCGAATATACAACGCCAAGGTCCGCCCACGGACTTTTGAATCCGGCGACCTGGTACTCAAAAGAGTTTACCCGGTCCCTTCGCACATGAACCCAAATTGGGAAGGGCCGTATATGATTTCACAAAAACTCAGAGATGGCACGTTCAAGTTATCGACCGTTGATGGTCTCACTTTACCAAGAGCCTGGAATAGCGGAAGCCTCCGTCCCTACTACACCTAACAGGCTTTATTTATCTTTCTATCAATTTCTTCCTTAGCATTTTGTTTTTCGCATTTTGAAATTTGAGCTTGTAATAAGGCAACTGATGTTGTCATGCTTCTTTTGTTTCAGCAATAAAATGCCATCTCTTCGAGCCAAAAGTTGTGATTCACTGAAAATAGCACATAATATCACATTGCACGAAGAGCTAAATTCCATCACACGGTGGGATTTATCTAAATAGGGAGTAACTGTGATACGACCAGTAACTTACTAAATAAGACCCGAGCTCGGGGGCAAAACACAATACCAGCATTCACAGGGATTGATACACGACAATCCTTTTACTAACTCCAACTTCCCAGAGTGTGAATTGGAGTATAAAATATCCAATAAGTCGTTCCCAGAGCGCGAACGGACTCCAACTTCCCAGAGTGTGAATTGGAGTATAAAACGTCCAATAAGTCGTTCCCAGAGCGCGAACGGACTCCAACTTCCCAGAGTGTGAATTGGAGTATAAAACGTCCAATAAGTCGTTCCCAGAGCGCGAACGGACTCCAACTTCCCAGAGTATGAATCGGAGTATAAAACATCCAATAAGCTGTTTCCAGAGCGCGAACGGGCTCCAACTTCCCAGAGTACGAATTGGAGTATAAACATCTAATCCAGATCCCCGAAGCACGACTCAAAGTACAAGTAACAATTCGAAGTTCCCAAAATACGGGCCGAGATATCAATATCAACTCCCAATTCCCATAGCGTGGAATGGAGTGTAAACATCGATAACCCTCTGATTCCTGGAACGCAGGACAGATTATCAATCTCAAATTGTCATGAGTCCCCAGAAGGGGGGGAGGCATGTGTTCAGGGCTTGCAATAAACGCAATCAGCCACCAGAATATGAGTATTACTCCCCACAACTAAGGGGCAAAAAGCTGGGTGCTAATCGCTGGCTTAAGTGATAATATACTCAGAATCCGACTCATTCATTAAATCACGACACGAAGCTATATAAATACCAAGCGGATACAACACAAATACTGCAAGGCATTCAGATAAGAAGAAAAGTGTAACTTCCCATTTCATCAACCAACAAAAACAAGTTTGATTACATGGCAAGTAAAGATGTTTCAATTAAGTGGAGGCCGCATCCGTACATACACATGGCCCAAGAAAGAACAAAAGAAAAGGCAAAAGAATTGTTATCTATAAATCTCACGACAAAGCGAGGGGCTCACTCTTTCTTCCTCCGGTGCTTCTTCCTCGGAGTTGAGCCGCTAGACCCACTGCCTGGCTTCATACGAGACTTTTTGCCTTTCTTTGGAACATCTTCCGGTTCCGGCATGATATCAACATCTTCCTCAGAACTGGAAGGGATGGAGATCCTTTTATAAGGACGAGCCAGGGGCACGGGAGCAGTAACGGATACTTGTTCAGCAACACTCGAGACGGTTACTGTGCCACCAGGAGAAATCATCATTAGAGAAGATAAGCTTGAAGGAACGGCGTCACCATCGGGGCCAACTGTCACTGTCTTGGCCATCTCGGCACTTATCTCTGCTAAAATCTCCTCCTCTCGAGACAGTTGAGGTGCGCTAGGTACGCCGGTGGTCGTCACGATCGAGCCAGAAACAGAAGTAGCTCCGCTCGTCACGAAAGAGAGGTCGGGCATGGGGTCAAGAGGATGACCAAATAGCTCTTCAAACATTTGAACATCGAATGATATTGAGCCTCCTTCTCCCGTATCACCAACCATGGCGGCAGTTGAAATCGCCTCGGTGACAATAACTCCACGTGTAGGATGTAAAGCCGAAAGGACAGGGAGCACGGGTGCGACACTCTCGGTCACTAAACAACCAAAATTAGAGCTATCAGACCAAGAAATTCCCTCGAAAATCAATGTTTTAAGACGTAAAGGGAAATACCTACTTTACCTTGCCTTGGAGCTTGAACAAGCTCGGGGACGAGCGTCTTGCCCGAGGACAGTTCTGGTTGGTCCGGATTGTAGGCGGGAATAACTTGTGAATCAACCACGGCAGCAGCTTCGGGTGAAGTCGAAACAGGGACTTCAGTATTCCCGCTATGGTGCACGACACCCGAACCTTCGCCAACCTCCGTTCGATGGACGACAAGTCTTTCTTTTTCAACAGAAATGATTGCTTCATGAAGGGTCCTCCTCTCATCCTCGCTGAGCAGACGTGACTCGAGCTCAAACTCATCTAATACCGAATCCGGACAAGACGTCCTCTTGTTTTCCACTAATTTCTTCCAAGCATTGTAGAGAGGCATCGAGTAATCCCCTAGCCAGGATAGATTTCTATGCTCCAATACATTGGCATTATATGTGTCCAAAAGATCGTCAAATTCGGCCTCCATTTTGAACCTCTCTGCTTGGACTCTATCCTCCAACTCCGATTCAACCTCCTTAACCCTTGCAATTGCCACATCGCGCTCGGCCCGAAAAGATACAGCCTGCTCACACGCCTCTTGCGCAGCCACGTTCGCGTCGTCTTTTTCTTTATTCATGTCAGCAAACCTAGCCTTTAGCTCCTCTAGTTCCTTCACTGCCGCATCCCGCTCAGATTCAACGTTCTTGTATCGATGACCTAAGTCTTCAACTAAAGTACAATGTGCCTGTTGCATTTTCGCCATTTCAGCTAATGTCTCATCAACCTTCTGTAACGACTCGACCTCGGCCTTGCGGGAAGATTCCGCCTCAGATTGGAGTATGTCGACGATGCGACTCTTTTGAGCCAAGTCGGCCTCTAGCTTCTCAATGATTTGGGCCCGGTCGAAGGCAGCTTTGGAAGCCCTAACAGCCGCTTTGTACCATTCTTTGTACTGGGCAAAAAAGTCACGGGTATAGTTGAGCGCCGAAGTCGCGGCATCATCGGGAATTCTTTTAAGATTGGGAGGAAAAATACAAGCATCAAAGCAAATCTCTGGAAAATCTTTCCTCGGTTGTGCAAGCCTGATGGCCCCTTCGCCAGAAGACTCAACAAGGGTCTCCTCCCCAGATATAGACGTTGCGACCCCGGTTCGAGAATGATGTGGCTCAGGCCTCGAAACCTGCGAAGATGACTGATGTCGCAGAGGCTCAGATGCCTGGACATGACTTCGGGATTGCGGAGGAGATCGAGATAGGGAGCGATGCCTACGATCTCTGTCCGATCGTTCCTGGCTGGAGTTACCACGGCGATGATCCTTTGCATAATACACCTGGCCATATTGCCTCCGGTCACGATCACGGTCGGGGCCTCCACGACGAGATTCATAATAGGTTGAGGGGTGATGCACTCTCCGGAGTTTGTCCAATGTAGTCTGACGACCAGCCATGTTACCTGGAAAAGAGATACAGTTCAGTTAAGTTCCAGGAAAAATCAATAAGGCGAGTGAAGCAGTCATGTAGTGTCATGAGAGTGTATGCAAATGTGCAAAGCCCCCGACCAACCAGAGGTTTCGACTGCACTAATGGGTAAAAGCCCGCTTATGTCTAACGCTTCCCGGAGCTCAACCAGCCCGGACTTGTGATAAAGAGAAACGCACTCCGGTATGGGAACGTCATCCAGCCCTGTAAAAATGTTTCCTGATTGACAAAGAGCGGAGTCAGAAGAAATAATTCCAGAAGTCAAGCGAGACACGATTACGGACTTCCGTCTCGCAAATTTAGGAACAACGGCCTTGCCTTTCCGTTTTTTCCCTGCTTGGGGAAAATCAGCCGCTAGCCCGGTGTCAGCAGGCGTCCTCTCATCATCGCCCATTCCTCTTATCGCTACACCGGTCCTCTTCTTTGCCTTCGGAGCCGATTTCACAAACCCTTCAACGACAATACTCTGGTTCGACTCAATTAAGCCCAGCGTCCGTAAGTTATCATCGGTTAAGACCAAGTCAATGTGCCGCAGGTCACTCGGAACCTCTTGTAGACTTCGGATGATGTTTCTGTATCGACCACCGTCTGGCCTTGATATGATAGCTGCAAAAAAAAAAAAAAAAAAAAAAAAAAAAAAAAAAAAACCTGATGTCAGTTCAAGTGGTGACAATGACCATTAAAGAAGGCTAACACGATTTACGATACTTACGTCTGGACAGCCATCGCCTAGCGAATCCTGGGGGGCATCGGACAAAGAACCATTCATTCTTAAAGTAACTGAGTCTGGTCCAAGCTCCCGTCACAATCTGGCAATTTCTAACTGCCTCCAGAAAGGTGAACGATGGACTATCACCCCTGCTCTTGAAGTTGAATATATGTCTAATTTCAGCTGGCCTAGGCGGACGAAAAAGGCGGTCCATGAATAAGATGAAAACACTGTTCAGTAACGCGTGTCCGTTAGGGTGAAGTTGTGCGGGAGCGATTCCAATGAACGATAGCATCTCCCTGATATATTGGTTAAACGGGGGGAGAGTTCCAGCCGCACAAGCGTGGCGATAAAAAGCAGTATAGCCCTCGGGTGGATTGTGAGGCCTATCATCAACTCCCGGTAGCAAAACATCATCCGGGGATAAGCTATGCTTCGAACATATCCGACCCAATAATGTTCCAGAAATATTAGATCGGACGGAATCTATGGGATCCCCGATAAATAAGGCCTCCGGCAATTCGTCCGGAGCAGGATCTATTACTTCAGGAATGATCTCTGGAATTTCTAGCATCAGAGGAGGCAAGCTTTGTAACTCTTGTTGTTCAGAACCCGAAGACTCCATAACTAACTAACTCACGAAAAAGCAGCGTTAAAAAACGAAGAAAGCCCGTATATTCCCCGGTGTGAAGCATATGGATATGTCGTGCAATGCGAATACATAACTAAAACAAATTTTACAAGAGTAAAACGCGGTATCTGAACGACTAGGCTTTTGGATCAGAGAACGAAAACGACCGTCATCACTGACCGTCGCTTTCGCGTCCTTCGGATACTGCTGGCCGATTCAAGTGGGGATTCGTTTAAGTCACGGTGCCATCGACGAGCTCAAAAAGACAGGTCAGGTCAACCTTGATCATGCGAAGGACGAAGCTCGTCGGAATCAGATATGCTAAAAATTTAGTGAGTTCGTTAAAAGTTCGATTTAAAAGTGATCATAGTTCAGAAGCAAGAACGTTCGAATCAATCAACATGATTCGACACGAGTCAGATCGGTGAACCTCGAATCAGCGCAGCTCGAACCCATGGAGCCCCACCTGACTTCGAATCCATCAAAGTCGGGCTCCTTCGAATCCATCAAGGGCGGTTCGAATCCATGGAGCTTCGAAACCATCGAAATCGTGCTCCTTCGAATCCATCAAGGGCGGTTCGAACCCATGGAGCCCCACCTGACTTCGAACCCATCAAAGTCGGGCTCCTTCGAATCCATCAAGGGCGGTTCGAACCCATGAAGCCCCACCTGACTTCGAACCCATCAAAGTCGGGCTCCTTCGAATCCACCAAGGGCGGTTCGAATCCACGAAGTCCCACCTAGCTTCGAATCCATCGGAGTTGAACTCCTTCGAATCGATGAACGTGTCATTGCTTCGAATCGATCAGTAGTGAGCTCCTTCGAATCGATCAGAATGCCACTGTTTCGAATCCATCACAGCTCGCCTTTTTTGTTGTGTTCTCCTGTGATCATCGGTTCGAAGCTACCCATTCGAAACCAACTCAAAGCGCGCACCCCTGATCGATACGGCTCAAAGTTTTGCATTCCTCAGTTCCATGGAGTCGGCCTACTTCGTTCAAACCTCGTCACTCTCCAAAAATTTCCAGAAGGAGGGGTTGAATCAATGCCAAAAAAGATTAATCTATCATTCTCAAAACCGAATCGACCCCTTGATTACCTGATTTAGTTTGGTCACAAATGGAAGCTAGAAGGAATTTGGTCGATTCGTGAAAAAGCACGTTTGATTTGGCTCTGGGAAATCGATTCAGAGAAGCAGCTAAAACAATGGTAAAGGGTAAAAAGTGAAAATGAAGTCAACCTCGTATATTTATACGGATTCCAAGAGGGATTAGTGTCACTTCAACTCCCATCGATTCGAACGACCACTTTTGAATCCATCCCAGTTTCGAATCCATCGGAGTCTTCGAACCCATCACTAATTCGAATCCATCCAAGTTTTCTTCGAACCCATCACTGATTCGAATCCATCCAAGTTTCGAATCCGGCAAGGGCTTCGAGTCCACCAGGGTCCTCGAATCCATCATTGATTCGAATCCATCTAAGCTTCGAATCCATCGGGAGTTTCGAATACATCAGAAGCTTCGAACCCATCGAAAACCACTAATTAGCAACACGTTGGCTTGAATCTAAAATCGATTCAGGAGA
Organism: Allium cepa; assembly: GCA_030765085.1. Taxonomy (NCBI): domain Eukaryota; kingdom Viridiplantae; phylum Streptophyta; class Magnoliopsida; order Asparagales; family Amaryllidaceae; genus Allium; species Allium cepa. The sequence continues at coordinate 380,371,313 of CM060931.1, forward strand.
AAACCGGGACGGAGTTCGGCAGCAAACAAAGACCGACATGACTCATGGACACACGACGTTAATAAGGGCGGAGCTAATGTATGTGCACACATAACGAACTAACGTTCGATTTTGAACATTCACAGGGATCAAATATTCACCCTGTTATAGCAACGACAGCCAACGATTAAGCACAGTCGCACAGTGATCAATCATATCAAGGCAAGGTTACGGCAATACGGTACATGAGTCTCAACAAAAAGAGGGCAATGATTTTTCAGAAAGAAATGGCAGCTATTCAAAGCACGTCATGTTCCCACAAGACGTACTTTGGGGGGCAAAATGTTATCCCGCTTTTTGGCAAAGCCGTGATACCAAAAATTGGCCAAAAACAAAGGGCAGTTCGTCTCAGAGATTGGTTGCACTTCTCTTCGCTATGGATATCGATGAATTTTGTCCGAGCCCGGATCGGGCCGCAATTGATAGGGCATGACAAGAAAGACCATAGAAGCCAGCATTTCAAATTTCAAGACGGTCTGAGGTCGTATGCTCAAGTTATGATGGATTCAAGATGAGACGGTGCACATTGCTTGGTTCGAACCCATCGTGTTCGAACCCATCATGTTCGAAACCACCATGTTCGAACCCATCCTGTTCGAGCCCGTCATGTTCGAAACCATCTGTTTCGAACCCATCAGTTTCGAATCCATCCTTTAACTTCGAGTCCATCACTACTTCGAACCCATCAGAAGCTCTGACTCCATCGCCTTCGAATCCATCAGCTTCGACTCCATCAGCACCTTGGACTGCATCAGAAACTTCGAATCCATCAGAAGCTTCGAATCCATCCAAGCTTCGAATCCATCAGGATCTTCGAATCCATCAGAAGCTTCGAATCCATCAGCTTCGACTCCATCAGCCATCGGTTTCGAATCCATCCACATCGCATACGAAAGCATGGATTCGAACCATATGGAGTCGAACCATATGGATTCGAACCTATGGATTCGAATGAATCAGTGGAGTCGAAGCAACCAGCATGACGAACACCCAATTTCGAACCGATCATAACTCCAAATCTACTGATCCAAATCCCATGAAATTTTTACAGAAGTTTGTCTACATGATGAAGAACGTCCACGCCAAGTTTCATCGTAATTGGACAATTTTTTGATCGATTCGAAGTTCACTTCGAATCGATCCCAAACTGGGCACGCACTTCAAGAACGCGGGCCTGTGGGCCCCCCGTCACGCGCCAAGCAGCCTCTCCATGATTTAGGTGGGATTTTGCCTTCCACACCTATAAATAGAGCCCCTGGTCATTCAGAGAGGGGGTCGGAGAATTTGGAGAGAAAGAGTACGCCTAAACGCTGCCAGAATCATTCCATACCGCCATCTTGGCTGCTGATTTCGAATTTAAGTCTGTTGTCTGCTGTAATTTGCCTCAAAACACTTGTAACCTTCAAGTATTAAGCAATAAAGTGATCAAACTTCATAGTGGACGTAGGCGCATCGCCGAACCACTCTAAATTCTTGTCTTCTATGCAATTTACTTTTCTATAACTTGGAGTTTTTGTTAGATAATTTTCATTTCCAATTTAAGTTCTTCACTTATTATCTCTTCAAAGACTTCCGAAGGGTGTTGCCCAATTTTGGTGCTAACAGTATGGGTACTGGAATGAGGAGGGAAGGGAACTCTAAGCCTTCATCGTGTTTTTGTTGGGAGGGACTCGAAGCAAGAAGAAAAGTGGAAAGCACGGGGTAGACTCGGGGTTGACGCGATATTTTCGTGTGATTTACTCGGGTATTAGGTATTCAGGGATTAGAACAAGATGTTTAAGTTGTTAATACAAAGGAAATTTTATTTTAGGAATTAAGTTTTTAAAACAAAGGTTAAACAAGTTTCAGAATTAAATTTGTTTCAAAGTTATGTTTTAAAACAAGTTTATATATTTTAAAATATGGGAGTTTTAAAATAAAATAAGTGGATTTTAAAATAAAATTTGTATTGAACTTTAATAAATAAATTTGGAAAGGTTTTAAAGATTCAAAAGTTCAATTTAAAATATGTATAATTATAATTGATTTCTAAATGTTATATTATATTTAAATAAAGTCTAATGATTTAGAATTTGATAATCAATTATAATAAAGAATTATCTTATGTAAATTGGAATTTTGATTTAATTAAAGATAATTAAATTTGGAAATGGTAATTAAGATAATTAAATTATTAACAATTTAAAAGTTATTGGTTAATATAAATGTGTTAATTAAGATAATGGTTTCTTGTTTAAGAATCTTTTTAATATAGTAAATTAAAGAATCATTTAATTAATTTTAAATGATTAAGTTAAATAATGAATTAAATAATTAAATTGTGATTAATTAAGATAATCACTTATGGGTTAATCTTATATAATTACTTGGGAAGTAATTAAGTAATTAAGTGGTTAATTACAGAAGGTAATTAAATAAAGGATAATTACTTTATGAAAAGTAATGTGATTAAGAGTTAATCACTTGAATTATTTATTAAAAGAATTAATTAATAAAATTAATTAAAGGTTTAAATTATTTAGTTAATGATTAATTAATATAAGGATTAAGAGGAATCAATTAAGTGATTAATTACTTGTTAAAGTAATTAATTAAGAAAGAAATTTAATTAATGAAGTAATCATTAATTAATGAAAATGATTAATTAATTATTAAATAATAATTTAAGAATAATTAGTTTATAATTAAGTTTTAATTACTAACTGTAATTAAAGTAATTAATCAAAGGTGATTAATTAAAAGTAATTAATTAAATATGATTGATTAAAAGTAATTAATCAAGTAGGTTTAATTAAAAGTAATTAATTAAGTATGATTAATTAAGAGTAATTAATGAAGTGTGATTAATTAAAAGTGATTAATCAGGTGTAATTAATTAAAGGATAATTAAGGAATAATTATCAGGATAATTAAAGAATAATTAATCAAGGTTGATTAATTTAGAAGGTAATTAAGAGGTAATTACTTAATATAATTTGGAAGTAATTAATCAGGATGATTAATTAATATGGTAATTAAATAAGAATTACTTAAAGTAATTAAGTGATAATTAATCAGGGAAGATTAATTGAAATGGATAATTAAGTGATGTTAATTAATTAATTTGTAATTAATTAATGAATAAGAAGTTGGATTGAAGATAATCCAAGTGATTAATTAAGGATTAATTTAATTTAAGGATTAATTAAATTAATCAAGTTTGAATCAAACTTGTTTATGAATGATTAATGATTTGATGATATATATCATTGGATGAGTTAATGATATTGGATGTTGTTGGATGACATTGATTGATGGGTGATGATGTGAATATGCTATATCTGAATGTGATATATATGCTGCTATGTTATATGTATAGATGCATGTGATAATAGATGCTTATCTATCTGAGAAATATGATACATCCATTTATGTTAAGTGATATTTTCTAAAATATCTACTGTTTAAATCCCTTAAGTATAACTTGGACATTAAAATGGCGTATGGTTTCGATGAGTCCGGGATCGGGTTTCCATATTTGGATATCTGAAAACCACATCGATTCCATTTAAACGTAGGTCGTTAATCCAAGTGGAGCGAGTGAAGACTCGAGGTGTAAGGGCTATACGTCAGTATAACTCTGCGGGTGATTCCGTAATGAGTTTGACGGAATAGTGCTTATAGGTTCGAGATGGTGATTCAGAGTGCAAGGGCTATGGTCGTTGACTCTGAGGGTGATTCCAAAAATGAGTGCAACGAGATAGTGCTTTCGGTTTCGTTCGAACCCGGAACGAACTTGTATGGATTGAATACTTTCAGCACATCGTCAGGTGGACGATGAGTATTCTAAGATAATTGGTCCTATAAGGTAATCGCAGCCTCAAGCCTCATCAACCGGGAATGGCTAAAACAGGGGAGGTGCAGCAAGGCTTCGTGGGTCGCTCCCACTGGAGAGCGAGATGCATCCCTGTCTAGATGTCCCTTTTTATTTCGGCTTTGTGGGTAGTTGGAACTGCAGCCAACTGCGGGGTGGTCTTGTTCGGGACTGTTCAGTAAGGAATGGTCCTGGCCTTGTGTTGCAGGGGAGTGGGAGTACTCCTCGGTACGGTGATCTAGGCCACGTACTGTGACGGGCGGTACCCCAGTAGCCCTACCATTGTTGGAAACCCATTTTCCCTACGAGACACTACGGTTTTGTTTGTATTACCCACTTTTGTGGCTAGTAGCTGGAATTTAATGAATGTAACAATTTCGGCTATTTCATATTTACTTGAAAACCCTAGACACTATTATAATATCACTGGATTTCCTATCAAATGTTTTGGTTAGCGTAAGGTAATTTTTTTCCATGTTTATGTGTGGGAAGTCTTACGTGATACCTTTTGTTTTCAAAGGATTTTCTAAAGTTAAGCAATCTTAAACCGTTTACTCACACCAGACCCCTGTCTGACCCGAGTGTTTATTTTCTGTTTTATTAAACTCTTGGATACTCATATTATATATGAGTAGTCAAGTGATTCAGGTTATCTCTTGACGAAATCTGGAGGAGCTTTGGAGCAGGAGGCTTCAGCGTGTAGACATATAGTTAGAGTTTCCGCTGTGTTATCATTCTGTATGATTGTCTTGTAATGTATTAGACAGAAATGTTATAACTGTCTAAATTGAGATATATAGTTGTGTACTCTGATGTATATGATACTATGTATATGTTCTATATTATATTTAAATCGTTCCGCTGTGAGATTCTGATGTGTTGTTTTCTCTTTCTTCTCTTTCCTTTCTTCTTCTATCCCTTTCTTTCTTAATTAGTGATGCGATTTTCCGGGAGTGGAAAGTCGGGTCGCTACAAAATAAAAGGAAAAAAGTGTAAATTAAAAAGATAAATCACTGTATGAAAGAAAAGAAATCAAACAACAAATATTATGAAATGAAATAAATAAGAATGAGCTTGATCTATTGTTTGAAATTGCGTTTTTTTTATTTATGGTTGTTTGGGCAAGGATACTTTAAATTTGTTTGGATGTATGAATAATCTATTTGGTTTCATATAAGACTGTTGAGTTAATGGTGCACTTAATAGTTTATTTTGCATTATGTACAATTTAAAGTCTTTGAACCCAAACAATTATTTCTTTCGTTTGTATGAATGGATAATTGATGTGTGTTGATTTTATGTGAAGGTTGTTTGCTTGTTGCAAGTGATGGTTATTATGTTGATTTGTTAGTTATTGATTGAAACAACTTAAATATTTCATTTTATATAATTGTTAACTCTTTTCGGATTATATAAGTGAAATACAGATTATGGAAGCAACTGCTACTGCTTTTGGTTTCATAATTAAGCGTTAGTAGCCCGACAAATAGATACGTTTTCGGATTACGGTTTTATAGCGCTATTATATTGTTTTTCCCGTGTTGGGATATATTATTTTGAAAAATATATATTGTATATTGTCATATTCGATATTATATTTTCTCTCGAGCCTCTTCGTACAAAGGAGACTCTGCCAAAATTTTCCGTAAATTTTGGACTTAAGAATTTTTTTTTAAAATGTTTTCCAAACTTTATTAATTTGAGTATAAAAAGATTTAATGGTTATAAATTGATATACATTATTCAAATTAATTAATTTTGTAAATTTACTTGTTTATAAAGTTAGTATTTTTGAATAAGATATATTGTTTACTTAATTCCTTCTTTTCCCTTCTTTTTCCTTTTCGAGGACGAAAAGTTTTGAGTGGGGGAGAGTGTAACGACCCGTAAATTTCGATAATTAAAGTTGTCATTTTAATAAAAAATTTGTAATTAAATTTAGAAGGAAATAAAATTATTATCATTTATAACGAAGTGAATGTTAAAAATGAAGTGTAGCAATGGTTATTATAACTAATTATCGACAATTGAAGTGAAATCACAATAATAATGAAATAGTATAATTGTTGCACTTGGGTATAAAATTGAAATTTAGTAAATAAAAGTAAGCTTTGAGTTGACCAATGAAATATTATATTGATTAATAATAGACTTAATAAAAGAGTTGAATTGAATCAGTCTATTTATTTGGAACTAATTAATTGGTATTCAATTTATAATAAATGGGTTTATTGTAAGAAATTGAAATTTGATACCATAGTGAATTGGAATTAAGACGAAAGTGGGAATATTAGTGTAATAGATAAGTACCCATGTTAACATCACCCTTAAGATGGTAGGTTTATAATTGATTCATAATAAGATAAAAATCAAATAAATGGATTTATTGGAATGGCAATTGACAATTAATGAATTTATTAAAATTGTAAAGTTATAATATAATAGATGGAAATGGGTTGGGAAGAATGAACATACAAGCAATATAAAGGGTATAATGGTGACAAATGGTTGTTACCAGTTAATTCACCAATTACAAATAAAGATAATTAAATATACTTTATTGATAATTAATATAATAACGGAAAGTGTGAATGTAAATTAAAATAGAAACGTAAATTTATTTGTAAGGTAGTAATTGGTGTAATAGAAAGCATGAGACCAAGTAAATAAATTTATCGAGAATATTAATTGTAATTGGACGTAGATTAAAGTAATAACATTAATGCAAGTTGATAAATAATTAATTGTGTGCAATCCCAATTAATGGAAACCAATTGTAAGGTTATAATTGATTGTAATTGGTAGGTTAGGAAATAAATTCAAAGTTATATTAATTGATGAAATAATACGTAGTAAACTGTAATTTGACATAATCAATGTTAAGTAAGTAATTATATTATTGGTCATTTGATTGTAGAGTATGAATGGGATTAAATTAGGCAAATTGTGACAATTATTAATTGTTTACCTATTTATTTAATTTAGTGAATTAGATCTAAATCCATTGCAATTAAACGTAATTAAATACTACGTTAATATGAATTTAGTTGATTACTGAAAATATTAGGGAAATTGGATTTACAATAATGTTAAATTTACCCATAAGATAATGATTGACTGAATAAAAAGAATGGGAATCAAGATTTATTAACTTTAATTTAATAAATTGGATTAATTGAAATTAAATGAAATATAATGTTTAATTATTACGTTAATAGAAGTTGAGATGAAATCTAAGAATATTAAAGCAATAGATCATCAACGAATTTTAATTTTCTCCATTTGATAATAATAGATTGGATAATAGGACGCAAGTTAAATTAAATGTAATTTTTGAGAATTTAATTTATAATATATGAACTTACTGAAATTGAATTTCAAACACTATAATTAGTAAAGTTATTAACTTGAAATTGATATCTAAGTTTGTTTAAATTACTGAAATTGTTTAAGAAATTCAAAAATGAAGGAATTTGTGAATTTTTAAATTTGAAACGAAAAAGTGATTTAATTGATTAAATATTAATTTAATTAATGTAAAAATAGCCATTTTGGCCACTTAATCGGATTTTGACGAAACCAGTTTCATCGGATCTGTAACTGTGAATTATTGCAGGATTTCAAGTTTCATAGCGATCAGACTTGTTATTTGATCGTACGAACGCGAAACGCATTGTGACGCCCCACCTCTATACCCACGCTAGCCAAGAACACTACGGTGTAATGCTGTCGACTAGCACGGAGAATAAGGCTGTTGAGAAGCGACCATCCGTGTAATTTCTTTGCGCGAGCACCGATATGTCAGATAGTATAGCATGCATTTCATTTAAGGAGGAAATCCGACATACCGATGCAAACTCAAAGCTATCACGCGGTGGCTATATATAATCTTCGGAAACGAATATAGAAATAAGCATAACATAAATCAGTCACAGATAATTCATATCACAAAGGCGGTAATAGATATGAATATACCACACTTAAAAGTGTTTATCAGAGTAGTGGTCTAACAAGATCCACAATAACACAAAAGAATAGATCACAGAATCTCATATATATATATATACACAATAACTGATGTCAGTTACAATACACGTGGTACAATACATATGATACAACAACAACTGTCGACTCTGGAAGTTACATATAAAGTACATTAACATATATAATATACATGAATACATATCTTCCAATACAATTACAGACTTCTATAAATGATGTCGACTACTCCAAAAGGTATGAAAGGACTTCATAGCTCTAGCAGCAACCTGAATCAAGATATCTACAACCTGTAAATGCTCGGTCTGACCCGAGTATTAAATTCAAAAGAAAATAATACCCGGGTCAGTCTAATTCAAACTCAGTTATTAGTGCATAGAGGCAGTAATAATCAAATAATAATTAGACGACAGTCACAGAAATAAATTTACCTATCCGATTCTTAAATAAGAAATCGGATAACAGTAAATATAACGCGAACTAATTCAAAACAATTGGAACATCAATTAAAAGGTCAACACGAGTAGGGCTGCAGTATACGCACGCGTATACTGCCTTGCCACTACAACATCTGGAATATGAAATAGATCCATAAATCAAAAGCAAAAGAGATAACACCAAAACCAATACCGTGTGGCTGCAGTTCACGCTTGCGTGCACTGCCGTGCCACTACAGTGATGATGTACCCATTGAATACCGTGTGGCTGCAGTTCACGCTTGCGTGCACTGCCTTGCCACTATAGTGATGATGTACCCAATGAAAATTCACAAGCATCGCCGCGAATGTCATAAGGCCAAGTGTCGATTAAAATTGCAGAGACAAATGCGAAAGCGGTCAAGAAAAGATGACAACAAACTGCAGCCGAAAACCCAATTACAACAATCAAACGAATGCAGCAGAGGTACTGCACAGTGTAAATGGTGAGCAAACAAAATGCCACCAAGTGAATAAAACAACACTGCAACACTCAGGAAGTAGCAAATGTAGTAAACAAGTGATGCAGGCAACGAGTGCACCAGCAAAACAAGTTGAAACAAAGTGTATAGGAACAAGTCAAGGTGAACAATGGCAAATACTGCAATGAAGACTACTGCAAATTTCAGAAAACACCACTGAACCATCAAAGCACATGTGTGCAGGCCAGGTACACAGTAAAGAACAAGAATGTCACAAGTAACAATATGGTTCAAAGTCACAAACATGAACAACCCAGTATGGAAAATGAATGGAGCAATGAGCAAGCCAACATCAGTGACACAGCATCAACAAAAGAATGGCTTTGGATAACCATATATGAACATGAAGTAGTGACAATACACAAAGAGAATGCAAAGCAAACTGGCCAAAAGAATGACATGAACAGTGAACATCAAGTGATAACATGCACATGTATACAACATAAAGTATGAATGACTTGAATAATCATCATATAAAACTGCATGAACAAGAGCAGAAACGGCAGCAACTCGAAGCACTTATCAAATTGCCAATCCCAGTGTACATATGAAGACCAAAGTGCAATACTAGGTGAATGGATTCATATTTACACACGCATATTAACATAACCAGGCAGCAGGTCAACTCAGGACATCAAAACAACCCAGTGGAGCAATCACATAAAAGTCGAACACATTATCAAGTCAGAGCCGAGTTTGACAGTGTCAAACATCGAATTGATAAGCTTATAACACGTACCACTTCAAGTTCAAAGGGGACATGATCAAGACGGTGGCCAAGGAAATCAAACAAGACTGAGAATATCTGCAGTGGTACAACTCAAGGGTTTACCAGAAGTCAAAATGTGAAGTCACGAAAGAAATCAAAGTCTCAGGTCAAAAACAGTCGACAAATCCAAGTTAAAACTCAGCAAGGTACAAGTCGAAGTCACTCGAAGTCAACCTCGTGGTGGCCATGAAGTTAATCCAACTCGATACACAAAAATTCATATGGCCGAAGTCATTAATGTATATGGAAGTGAAGTCGAGAGTCAACGTATCAAAGCCGTGAAATCATTGCCGTAGATATCAAATCACACAAATATACGAAATTGCCAAAACCAGAAATATCTCCAACATCCATACGAAAATCGAAAACATCAACATCTCAACAAAACAGTGCCGAGAAAACCAAGTAGAAATAGATGTGAGTAAAAATCACACAAGTTCAAATCGAAATCACTAAAATTCGAAGCAATAATCAGCCAAGAATTCAAGCAACAAAACACACAAATAACTCGAGCCAAGAATTAGATGTGAGCAAACTCATCTTTGCCACGAACGGAAGCGAAGATGAACGAGCGCGAGGGTGAGCAGCCATTAATTGATGAAGCCCTAATTCTCGAACGAAGGAGAACGAATGAAGACGAGCCCCATCGAGCAGCTAGGATGAAGTTGAACTCGAACTGACGAAGCCGATCCTCCCGAAGCCCTAGTTGGTGATGACGATCGATGGAGCATGAGGCCGCCACCATTTTTGTTCTCTCGGTGGTTTTAGGTTTCGAACGAATAATAGAAAATGAGAAAGAGGGGATCGTGTTTAAGTCGAAGAAAAAGGAAAGGGTATTGGGTTTTTAAAATTTTCACGGCCCAAAAACAAATGAACCACTATTTAAAAATCAAAGCCCCTCAAACTTTATAACCATTTGTAATTTAAATTTTAAAAACTTCAATTTGAAAATTGACGAAAATATCGGGTTGTTATAGACTCCCCTCCTTAAAGAAATTGCGTCCTCGCAATCTTAAGGAATAAATGGGCAAAAGGTAACAACCATAAGAATATATCAACACACGATGAAGAAATTTGAAATAGGAAGTTCACCATATAGAGCATGAGAGAGAGAGAGAGCCTGAACGTGTTTGCTCGATGAATTCTCTGGATTCCTAAGTGAAATCCATAGGATTTGAGAACCAATAAACTTTCACGAGAAAAACATCTTTATTTCGAGGGTGCTGAACCCCCGAAGCATTGATGTGAATAGAATGTTGCTCAAAGTCAAATCTGGTGAAACTTCAATTTCTTCTATAATACCGGGCTCAAGAATAAAAATCGGAATCCCTAAGGCATTTCCGTAAAAGAAAGATGCGTGAAACACGTCATGAATAACAGAAAATTGCGCCGGTAATAAGAGGCGATAAGCCAAGAAACCAATACGTTCAGTGATAGGAAATGGCCCAATATATCGAGGCACTAACTTTCCCGACCGACTGAAACGCACAACACCTTTCATAGGTGAAACACGATTAATTTGGAACAACAACGTAGTACAATAACAATACGCCAGATGAATCAAAGCTTCATTAATTCGGAACGCCGACGTAGTACAAAAACGGTACGTCCAATGAACCGATCAACATAAAAGAACATCAGACGTAAGTCCCTAAAAGGAATGAGACGAAGCTCAATAAAACGAAGTACATCGAAACGTCTGATGAACCTGGTGAAAAGATGATTCCATTCGGACATCATCAAAGAACAACCACTTGTTTGCCTACGACAAGTGCATCGGCAACACGATTTCCCATCCGGGAGTGGTAAATAATATCAAGATCATAAGATGTATGGAGCTCGAGTCAACGTGATTGATACAAATCATGTTCCTTATGAGAAAATAAATATTCCCAAGATTCATGATCAGGGTAGAGAACAAATTTCTTACCCAAAATAATGATTCCAAATCTTGAAGAACGAAATCAATAGCCAAGAGCACTAAATCATGAGTGACATATCTAGTCTCAATAGGCATTAATGATTTAGAAACACAAGAGACAGCACGTTCTCTTTTGCAAGAGAATGGCATACAAACTAACACGATTAGCATTGGTACAAACGATAGAGTCTTGGTTCCCACGGGAATCACCAGAATAGAAGTGTCGGAAAAGAGTTGTTTTAAATAATATTCTTTCCCGAAAAGCTAAAACTTTCGAAATTTACAATTTACTTTATGTAATTATCTTTTCAGAAAAATTTACATTTTAAAATTCAATTTATTGTGTCTGATTGTCTCATCAAAGCGTCTAGGAGATTCCTATCGATAACGTTGATCAAGCGCATCGACCAGAATTCTTAAAGCACTCAATGGGCAATACAATCACAAAATATTCTCTTAATTTCATAAAAGGAATTTACAAATTTTCACCCTCAAACGGACAAGTCCGGAATTAAACGAATCAGTAAAAGAAAGGGGTCATAGTCCTCGATTTTGCAGAAACGTTTAAATCGCTTCCTCATTCTTTTGAAAGCGTAAACTATAAAAATTTTGAAAACGATTTTTATTTTGAAACAATTTTTAAAACACGTGATTAAAACAGCGATATCTGTAGCAACTTCGATAAGTGGATTTTCATTCATCAAAGGTGTCACAAGAATCTTCTCAAAGATAGAAAGGGATATCATACCCTAAACTTGTATTCATAACAAGTCAATAACACACGAATTCACCAATGCACAAGAATTGATAAAACTTATCAATAGAAATCACGAAAATTGGTGAAGCACAAATTCTAGAAATCTACACAAGAAATCCAGAAATCACAAGATAAGAGTATGAGAACTCGAACGGGAGTATGAAAACTCGAATGAGAGTATGAAAACTCGAACGGAGTATGAAAATTCGAAGGAGAGTATGAAAACTCAAACGGAGTATGAAAACTCGAAGGAGAGTATGAAAACTCAAACGGAGTATATGAAAACTCGAAGGAGAGTATGAAAACTCAAACGGAGTATGAAAACTCGAAGGAGAGTATGAAAACTCGGACGGAGTATGAAAACTCGAAGGAGAGTATGAAAACTCACCTACACGCGTGCATGAAAATTCATCAACACATGTAACGCATAACGAGAACGGGAGCACGAAAACTCACCTACACGCGAGCATGAAAACTCATCAGCACATGTAACGCAAAGCGAGAACGGGAGCACGAAAACTCACCTACATGCGAGCATGAAAATTCATCAGCACGTGCAACGCATAACGAGAACGGGAGCACGAAAACTCACCTACATGCGAGCATGAAAACTCACCAACACGTGCAACGCAAAGCGAGAACGGGAGCACGAAATCTCACCTACACGTGAGCATGAAAATCACCAACACGTGCAACGCAAAGCGAGAACGGGAGCACGGAATCTCACCTACATGCGAGTATGAAAAATCATCAACACGTGCAACGCAAAGCGAGAACGGGAGCACGGAATCTCACCTACACATGAGCATGAAAATCACCAACACGTGCAACGCATAACGAGACGCTATCTCATGGTTGCAAGCCATTAATTTTGACACACGAATGGCCCGACGACCGTGAGGCGCTACCCCACATGTGTGAGTCGAAATCACACAGATTGAGGTCTAGACTAACCAAAATTCAAAAAGGTATGTGTGAGTGGAATCACACAAGTGGTGTCTAGTCTAACCTCGCAAACAAAAGGAAAGTATGTGTGAATGAAATCACACAAATGGTGTCTAGACAATCCTCAAAGCCCAAGAGAATGTGTGAGACGAAATCACACCGATGAGGCCTAGTCTAACCGAAAAGGTATGTGTGAACGAAATCACACAAATGGTGTCTAGACAATCCTCAAAGCCCAAGAGATATGTGTGAGACGAAATCACACCGATGAGGCCTAGTTTAACCGTAAAAATGATCGTCATGATCAACGATAAGTGTCAATTACACTAAGTTAGTAAATGTAAAAGTTTAGCTTCATGTCCCATAACCACTTGCTTAACTTAAATATTTACGAACAAACTGTAAATCTTCACTAGAAAATTGTCACATGAGGTTCAATCGAACAAGTCCAAAAATTAACCGACGAAGTGAACGCAAGCGTTTCATACCACTTGTTTTACTAAGCCGTTTAATTAGATTTCTCATCCGAGTGAGGTAAAGATTTGTATATACTAGTAGATTGGAAAACGGTTACTACTAGTATTGAAAACCTTTATATTTTTAAAGTGACAAATCACAAAAATGATTGTAGAAATAATCAATCACAAGAATTCACATACGAAGACGTGAATAAAATCCAAAGAATTCGATTCCAAATCCATCAAAGTAGGAATACCCAAAAATTCCTGAAATAGAAGTTATCAGAGTCGACAAAGGTGATAACAACTAAACGGAAAAGAAGAATCGATTAACAATTGGAAAAATCAAAGCAAAACGAGCAAGGTACTCGAGACAGAAAATAGCAGGGCAAAAGTCGATCAAGTCAGCGACTCTATCACAACTAAGCACAGATAAACTTTTGATTCTTTACAAGATCCAAAAGTTGTTGGGCAGATATGAATATGCCATCCAGAGATGGACTACTGGATTGAATAGCGCTAAGACTGCCAGATTCAACCAATTCTTCGTCTTTAAGAAAAGAAAGAAGGAAGAAGAAAATGATATTCACAAAAATGAATTTCAATCAAACTCGATTGATAAAACAAGGAATCATAAAGAGAATAGGATAGAACGGTACGAAGACCCGAATTAAATCCTAAAGCACGACTCCTAAAATAGACTTAGGACGATGATCCTTGTTATAATAATCCATATTGTTCCGAAGTTTGGCTCTGATACCAAGCTGTGATGCCCCACCTCTATACCCACGCTAGCCAAGAACACTACGGTGTAATGCTGTCGACGCCCCACCTCTATACCCACGCTAGGCAAGAACACTACGGTGTAATGCTGTCGACTAGCACGGAGAATAAGGCTGTTGAGGAGCGACCATCCGTGTAATTTCTTTGCGCGAGTACCGATATGTCAGATAGTATAGCATGCATTTCATTTAAGGAGGAAATCCGACATACCGATGCAAACTCAAAGCTATCACGCGGTGGCTATATATAATCTTCGGAAACGAATATAGAAATAAGCATAACATAAATCAGTCACAGATAATGCATATCACAAAGGCGGAAATAGATATGAATATACCACACTTAAAAGTGTTTATCAGAGTAGTGGTCTAACAAGATCCACAATAACACAAAAGAATAGATCACAGAATCTCATATATATATATATATATACAATAACTGATGTCAGTTACAATACACGTGGTACAATACATATGATACAACAACAACTGTCGACTCTGGAAGTTACATATAAAGTACATTAACATATATAATATACATGAATACATATCTTCCAATACAATTACAGACTTCTATAAATGATGTCGACTACTCCAAAAGGTATGAAAGGACTTCATAGCTCTAGCAGCAACCTGAATCAAGATATCTACAACCTGTAAATGCTCGGTCTGACCCGAGTATTAAATTCAAAAGAAAATAATACCCGGGTCAGTCTAATTCAAACTCAGTTATTAGTGCGTAGAGGCAGTAATAATCAAATAATAATTAGACGACAGTCACAGAAATAAATTTACCTATCCGATTCTTAAATAATAAATCGGATAACAGTAAATATAACGCGAACTAATTCAAAACAATTGGAACATCAATTAAAAGGTCAACACGAATAGGGCTGCAGTATACGCACGCGTATACTGCCTTGCCACTACAACATCTGGAATACGAAATAGATCCATAAATCAAAAGCAAAAGAGATAACACCAAAACCAATACCGTGTGGCTGCAGTTCACGCTTGCGTGCACTGCCGTGCCACTACAGTGATGATGTACCCATTGAATACCATGTGGCTGCAGTTCACGCTTGCGTGCACTGCCTTGCCACTATAGTGATGATGTACCCAATGAAAATTCACAAGCATCACCGCGAATGTCAAAAGGCCAAGTGTCGATTAAAATTGCAGAGACAAATGCGAAAGCGGTCAAGAAAAGATGACAACAAACTGCAGCCGAAAACCCAATTACAACAATCAAACGAATGCAGCAGGGGTACTGCACAGCGTAAATGGTGAGCAAACAAAATGCCACCAAGTGAATAAAACAACACTGCAACATTCAGGAAGTAGCAAATGTAGTAAACAAGTGATGCAGGCAACGAGTGCACCAGCAAAACAAGTTGAAACAAAGTGTATAGGAACAAGTCATGGTGAACAATGGCAAATACTGCAATGAAGACTACTGCAAATTTCAGAAAACACCACTGAACCATCAAAGCACATGTGTGCAGGCCAGGTACACAGTAAAGAACAAGAATGTCACAAGTAACAATATGGTTCAATGTCACAAACATGAACAACCCAGTATGGAAAATGAATGGAGCAATGAGCAAGCCAACATCAGTGACACAGCCTCAACAAAAGAATGGCTTTGGATAACCATATATGAACATGAACTAGTGACAATACACAAAGAGAATGCAAAGCAAACTGGCCAAAAGAATGACATGAACAGTGAACATCAAGTGATAACATGCACATGTATACAACATAAAGTATGAATGACTTGAATAATCATCATATAAAACTGCGTGAACAAGAGTAGAAACGGCAGCAATTCGAAGCACTTATCAAATTGCCAATCCCAGTGTACATATGAAGACCAAAGTGCAATACTAGGTGAATGGATTCATATTTACACACGCATGTTAACATAACCAGGCAGCAGGTCAACTCAGGACATCAAAACAACCCAGTGGAGCAATCACATAAAAGTCGAACACATTATCAAGTCAGAGCCGAGTTTGACAGTGTCAAACATCGAATTGATAAGCTTATAACACGTACCACTTCAAGTTCAAAGGGGACATGATCAAGACGGTGGCCAAGGAAATCAAACAAGACTGAGAATATCTGCAGTGGTACAACTCAAGGGTTTACCAGAAGTCAAAATGTGAAGTCACGAAAGAAATCAAAGTCTCAAGTCAAAAACAGTCAACAAATCCAAGTTAAAACTCAGCAAGGTACAAGTCGAAGTCACTCGAAGTCAACCTCGTGGTGGCCACGAAGTTAACCCAACTCGATACACAAAAATTCATATGGCCGAAGTCATTAATGTATATGGAAGTGAAGTCGAGAGTCAACGTATGAAAGCCGTGAAATCATTGCCGTAGATATCAAATCACACAAATATACGAAATTGCCAAAACCAGAAATATCTCCAACATCCATACGAAAATCGAAAACATCAACATCTCAACAAAACAGTGCCGAGAAAACCAAGTAGAAATAGATGTGAGTAAAACTCACACAAGTTCAAATTGAAATCACTAAAATTCGAAGCAATAATCAGCCAAGAATTCAAGCAACAAAGCACACAAATAACTCGAGCCAAGAATTAGATGTGAGCAAACTCACCTTTGCCACGAACGGAAGCGAAGATGAACGAGCGCGAGGGCGAGCAGCCATTAATTGATGAAGCCCTAATTCTCGAACGAAGGAGAACGAATGAAGACGAGCCTCATCGAGCAGCCAGGACGAAGTTGAACTCGAACTGACGAAGCCGATCCTCCCGAAGCCCTAATTGGTGATGACGATCGATGGAGCACGAGGCCGCCACCATTTTTGTACTCTCGGTGGTTTTAGGTTTCGAACGAATAATAGAAAATGAGAAAGAGGGGATCGGGTTTAAGTCGAAGAAAAAGGAAAGGGTATTGGGATTTTAAAATTTTCACGGCCCAAAAACAAATGAACCACTATTTAAAAATCAAAGCCCCTCAAACTTTATAACCATTTGTAATTTAAAATTTAAAAACTTCAATTTGAAAATTGACGAAAATATCGGGTTGTTACACGCATAAAAATCAATTTAATCGAAATCAATTGAAATAAATTTGAAATAACTTGATTTTTGCATAACTTCTTCATACAACAGAATTTGGACTTGAAACCTATTCCATCGCATTTAAAATATTTAAACACATCTATTTTGATATATGGGTTGATCCAATTTCGTTCCGGAGTCAGAACGAGCTTTTCGGGCCATTAATCATTCAACGGTCCTAACAAATCGTGTCCATTCATCTCTATTTTTGACCCACCTACATATATCTCGTTATAAACCCTAGCCTATTTCTTATGTTCATTATTCTGTACGTACAATTTTATTTGCTTCTCCTCTTTCAATGGCAGACAGAACCCTACAATCCAAAAATGCAATTTCAAATAAATTCAAAGCAAAAAATTCAAACTTCTAAAATAAGATCAAATTTTATATGGATTCGAAGCTCTCGAAGAGTGCATGTCAATTCTGCTGTCCGTTTTTCAATCTAGATTTTTGTGGGGCTTGAATTCGAGGAACAAATCTCAGCCGTCCTTTGACCGTCGATGAACTTTAACGGATCGACACATCGCGGGTACCATTGGGTAGAGAGTGTCGCGCACTATGCATCGGTGGTGTTCGCGAAGTCGAATGATGGTCAGATCATCTTTAAAAATTGATTAGGGTTCCATTCTTTATGGCGGCGGCTGGGTTGTCGGCCTCGGTTCGACATTGGCGCAGCGGAGCCTTGTGCGGCGAGCGTTCGGAGGCGAGCGTTCGGCGACGAACGACGTGATTGCGACATGCCTCGCGGCAGCGTGGAGGCATGAGATGGTATTGAGGTGATCGGCGGCTTGACTTTTTGGTCGCGTGATGCTGTTGTACGCATCAATCGAGGTCAGAGAGAAGTAGGTAGCATGGCGTTGGAGGATAGGTAGATGTTTATTTTGTTTTCTTTTATTTTAATTTCAAATTTCATTCATTCTAAATGCTGTAACTTTTACATATGAGGTCCGATTAATGCGCAGTTTCTCCGCTAGGTTCGTATTGGAATTTCAAACATTTTGGCGCTAGTTTGGACGAATTCTAAGACTTTTCAAATTTTGGGCTTAAATTGGATTTAAATTCAATTTAAATTCAAAAGGAAAGTGTTTTAACCCACTCACAACTTCTAAAATTTCTTATGTGTGTTAAATAACATTTTGATGTGATTAGAAATTTATTTCTGACTGTTTGGCATATTTTATTCATCATCTAAGTTAAATTGAATTGAATTAAATTGTTATTTAATTTATTATTGTATATAAACTGTCAGTTAAATTGCTATTTAATTTATTTTCGAATATAAACTGTGGGTAAGTACTTATTGTTTATTATTTGTTATATATTGATGTTATTATTTGAATTGGATGATGATTGGGATAAATGGTTGATGATTGGTATTGGATGAATGGATGTTGTATTATATATTGTTATAAATTGCAAGTTGTTATGCATTTTTATTTCATTCGGGATTGCGGTATGAAATGATATATAACCATATTTTTATTTTAGATTATAGATTGAAATAATAAATATCTGTATCACTTGACCAAAGGGTAGAAAATTATATACAGACAACGTGGTCTATATATAAAAATATTTGGAAATGATTTTCTGTGGTTTTATAAAGAAATATATGGGTTATATAATTATTTATTTTCGAATTTATATAAATGTTATTTTAGTAGTGATTTTTAGCTATGTATAAATTTGCTTGAAATATAAAGTAAGTTAATAATAGAGTTTGATTTTTTTTAAAAATAAATGTGAGAAAGTATTTAATTTTTATTTTAATATAAAGTGTATAATGATTTAAATAAATTAAGGATTGGAGATTTATTTGAAATTAAATTTATTTGAGAATTAAACTCTAAAGGGTTGATGTGAAATTTATTAAATTGGACATTTTAAAAGGTATAATTTTTATAACTTGATTTTGGGGTCAAGGTGAATTAAATGAGTATTTCAAGTATAACTAAATTGAAGGAAAAATTTTGTTATTTATAATTTGATTTTTTTAAGGATAATGGACTTATTAAGCAAATATTTCAAAAATAAATAATAGAACATTGAATTGTTGAATCGTAATTATCAACCTTAGTTTTGAAATTATTTAATACTCAAAGTTTGAAATATATTGAAATTGAAATGGTATTTTGAAACTGAAAGTGAGTTGAAAGTTATGAATTGAGATTCAATTTAAAGAGAATAAATTTGTAAAGTCGAGGAAATTATTTTACTTTAAAAAGTGATTTTAAATTCAAACTATTTTATTTTATATATTGTTTGAATATCCAAACCATTTAAGTTTTGGAAATTATGGTTTAGAAGCTATGAAATTCGAAGTATTACGTTTTGAAAGATTATATTTTAAGCGTTTGGTTTCGAAATTTTAAAATTTTGAAAGTTTTATGATTTTGGCAAGACTATATTTGAAATAAAAATTATATTATATTGATTTATGTTCTATAAAAACGATATCATATTTATTTGGTTTTGAAAGGGGAATGATATCGTATTTATAAGGTTTTGAAATGGATAGTATATTTTGGTTTTGAAGTATAATTATTCTGAAATGACCGCAGTGTTATAATAACGTTTAGTTGTAGAAGAGAGCAGGATCGGAAGTTGTCATACTCTCTGCCAACTCCGAATACCACTTTAACAACTGTGTACGCGGTGGAGATTCCAGAATGAAGTAGGATGGTGGCAGCGTTTCCTTGAGGTAAATACGTGGACCCAACTCCCGTGAGTTGGCAGAAGGTGGCTAAAACAGGAGCGATTGACGGGCTAATGAGGTAGCACTATAACGACCCATAAATTTTCGATGTTAAATTTTGTTATTTTAATAATATATATGAGTTAATATTGAAAGAAATGAAATTTCGCAATTTCATAATGGAATAATAACTAAATTTAAACTGAAACAATGTTAATACAAGTCGGTTGTCAACAATCTAAATGAAACTCCAATTCATTTTATTTAAGCATGTTATGCTTGGTTATAAAACTAAATATAAGTAACAAATGTAAACATTTAGTTATTGTACTAAATAGATGGTAATGGTAATTAAATAAGATCAGTATTGTGTAAGGAATGATAATATAGGTGGTATTAATAGTTACACTGATTTATAGTGGGATGTAAAAGGTAATAAATTTATGTATAATTTGGGTAATAAAATAAGTTTATTTATGGAGTTAGATTTTTTAAATTATCTTAGGCTTAAATCAAATAGAAGAGAACAAACGTAAATTTTAAGGGTATAATAACAATTATTATATATTATCTAATTTATTGGACAATCAATTTATTTGAAATAAAGTCCTCTTAAATGTTAAGTAATTTTAATACTGTTATGGGGGAAACGTTACCTAATGATTTTTAATTTAGTAACGAAAGAGTGAATGAGAATTTATAGAAAACATAAATTTATTTATAAGTAAACAAGAGTATATATTGAACAAATTTATGATAATTGGATAATGCAGTGTTATATATAGGATTTAGACTTGGGTGGGTAAGTAGTAAACTTATAAACGAAAGAAAGTGAGTAGGTGACCATTTATTTAGGTTATTTATTCATTTAGTATGTTAAATAAAATTTGGGAATCAGATTTCAATTAAGAGAAATTAAGTTGTACGCTAATTTGAAATAAAATCTAATAAATATTACATTAATAGGGAATGTAGTACAAAGGGTTAGGGATTGTCAAATTTGGTAAAAAGAGATTGGACTTAGGAAACTTTGTTAATTGAGTTTAAAAACTTAATTAATACGTGTAATTGACAAGATTCACATTTTTAAATATAACCATTGATACAAATCTAAGATGTATATATGGGTATCAGTGGAATGAAATGTAAACAAATGCTAAGTATACTTATAGGATAAAGATCGTTTGAATAAAAAGAATGGGAATCAACATTTAATCATTTATTTGAATTTAAATTTGGATAATATGGTTTATTGAAATTAAATGGATTTAATATTTAAAATTTACGTAAATATAAATTTAGATGAAATTTGGAGATATTTACGTAATAGAGTATGAATCCAATGGTAGTCTCATCTGTTGGATACTAATAGATTGAATAATTTAATGAAAGTCAATTAAAAGGAAATTTTGCAAATTTAATTTATAATTTGCGAATATAATGAAATTGAAATTAACGCTGAAATGGATAAATTTGTTAACTCTAAATTTACATCTAGATTTGGTTAAATTAATACGGGGGATTAAGAAAATAAAAGTGATAAAGATTGTCAAATTTCAGAATTTAAATAGGAAATTTGATTTAATCAATTTATTGTAAATTTAATTAATTAATATAAAAAAATAGCCATTTTGGCCACTGACTCGGGTTTCGACGAAAGAAGTTTCATCGGATCCGTAACGGTGAATTATTGTAGGATTTCAAGTTTCGTAGCGATCGGACTTGTCGTTTAATCGTACGGACTCGAAACGCCTTGAAATAGAAACTGAAATCAATTTGAAAATATTGTTTTTAGCATAACTTCTCCATACGATGGAATTTGGACTTAAGACCTTTACCATTGCGTTTAAAATATTTTAAAACACCTATTTTGATATATGGGTTTACCCAATTTTGTTCCGGGATCTGTACGGGCTTTTTGGGCCACGTTAACGGTAGCACGTATATCTATCAACCCGATCCATCTATTTTTCAACTTTATCTATACATACCTGCTAAACCCTAGCTTCCACCTATTCTCATTTATCTGTGTGAAAAAGTTCATCAGCTCCTCCTCTTCCTCAATGGATGCAAACCCTAGATCCAATTACAATTCAAAATCAAAAGTCAAAAATTGAAAGTCCTCAGAAAAATCTCCAAAAATTATATGTTAATACTCTCGACGTGCATAATTCAATGGTGCAATTCGTTTTTCGATTCGGGTTTCGGTTTGTTTAGAAATCTAGGTTTTTTTCCGGCCTTTCGTATGCCATCGTGGTGGATTAACGGTGGATCGTCGATCTTACGACGATCGGAGGGTGGAAATGGAAGGGCATCGACGTGCAGCAATCTTCCATACGGTTAGGAGGGTTAGATGGTGACGAATTCGCCACAATCGACCTTAGAAAGGCGCAGCGGCGAGAGGGCTTTCCAGCCACATAGGGCAGCGTGGCTTCACCCAGGGGGGCGGCGTGGAGGGTCGAGACCATTGGTGGTCATGGATGGGCCTACGGCGGCTGGAGGTGTCGGTGTTTTTTCGCGTAGGTTGCGGTTGTTTATCGTGTGCAGTAGGAATTAGGGCTTCGCACATACGTTAGGGTTTCTGGAGGTTGACTCAAAGGTGACGTAGCACATATATTGGTAAGTTGAATGTGTTCCATTTTGTTGAAATTACTTTTGATTTTTCAACATCGTTGTAATGCATAACTTTCTCCTACGATATCCGTTCTGCACGCGGTTTTTTTTATTAGGATCGTATTGAAATTTCGGACTTGATGACGCTGGTTTGGACAAATTCTGAGACGTTCAAATTTTTGGGTTTAAATTGAATTTTAATTCAATTTAAATTCAAAATGTGAGTATTTTAATCCACTCACAACTTCTAAAATTTCTTATGTTTGTTAAATTGATTTATGAGGTGTTTAGAAATTTATTTATAGCTGTTTGGAATATATTTCATCATTATCTCAGTTAAATTGTATTCATTTAATTTACGCGTTATTAAATTCATTCTTGCATATAAACAGCTAGTTAAATTTATTTATTTTTGCATATCACTACAAGAAAAAGGCAGAATACCGACAGCCAAGACCGACGGCTTCCGACGGCCATTTTCCGACGGCTTTCGACGGGCCGTCGGCGGCCGTCGGAAGCCGTCGCAAATTTGCGATTATACCAGCCAGCCGAGCCCTTTCTTCCTCCTCCATTTCATACGAAAAAAACCCAAAAAACCCCCCAAATTCAACCCCTAAGCTTCCAATCCCTAATTTTTAGCTTCCGGATCTTCCAACGCACTCTAATCAAGCTTCAGTACTCTTAATCTCAGGTATAATCTCTTATTTTTATGAAAAATTCAGTTTTTACCCTAATTATAGATTTGCATAAATTGATAAATTAGGGCGAATTAATGATTGCAATTGTTTCCACTAGCGTAATAACGGTTTATAGCATCACATGGTATACCAATTTCATCTTTTATCGTGAAATTGTGATAAACACGTATAATTTGTGCATGTTCATGTATATGTATTTTGTTGTGTATGCCTTGATTCGACGATTGTATACGTTATTTGGAATAAGATAAAATGATTGAATGAACTAGGAGTATTATATTGTGCACGTTTTTACTTATGACACAAAAAAAATGCATTACTCTAAATTATAATTGTGTGTATTGAAAAATGACAAAATGTTAAACCAGCCCTAAGTTGATGCGTAATACGTCGAATAAATGTGTGAAATTAATATATAAATGTGAACAGTGAGTAAAACTGTATTTTTGAGTAAAATGCGCGCATGTTAACCGACAAATGTCCCTTAGAGAGTTTTTGGCCCCGTCTGACGAGTGTTGTACATGATCGTTGTATAAATAGTCGTTTTTTTCGAAAAACGACCATTTATATTCATCTGGTACAATGTTTGTCGGATTTGTCCCTGTATTGGACAAGTTATGAACACAGTAAGAATTTACATTTTGTATACTACTTCGTCTCAAACGGTTCATAAAATTTCGCCCTAACTTTTCTTTTTTGTTTCCTGCGTACACGCATTTGTGTACAATGCAGGGAACAAAAGGGAAATGCTGCCGAAATTTTATTGAATCGTTTGGGACGAAGTAATATACGAAATGTAAATGCTTACTGTGTTTGTAATGGGAGGTAGGATGTCTGACCAATGAAAAAAAATTATATATTTTTAATCGTTACGTACGTTAAAAAATGAAATGTGCCCTATTTGAAAATATTTTTAAATTTGTGAAGTTGTTCTTTAAATTCAGGAAGCCGAGGCACATGGTCCTGTCAGCTATATGGACGTGTTCACCCGTACGCATGCTGTTGAGCATGTTAATCCAGACGGGACTGTTTCGTACACATGGCAGGACGATAAATCCAGTAAAAGCCATGTAAGCATATTTCATTTTATTCAGTATTAGTAATTGTTTTAGTTGTCAAATTATTATGAAATAAGATATGATATTATTAATTTGTCAATGCAGGAGATGTTTATGGAGCAGCGACAGAAACTCCTTTCTGATACGGGTCGAGAGCAGCTGACGACCGATGAAGAGGACATTATTTTTGAGTCCGTTATGAGTCCACCAGAGCATGGTCGACGATACGGATTTGGCAATTTAGCGGTAAATAATTTAATTTTTCTTAAAATACTTAAAATATGATATTCTTACCTTTTCAAAACAATAAACTTTGATTTTATTTATTTTTCAATTATTGCAGTCCAGTAGTCAGAGTAGGAGACGGCGGAGTAGACCTCAGAGCGAGCTAGCAAGTATAGAAGAATTACAGACTAGAGTTCAGCAGTTGGAGGAGCAGAACCGCCAACAGGCCATGCAGACGGCACAGTTATTTGAGTACATGCAGCAGTTTGGTGGCCGCTTCCCTTCATCGGCTGGCTCTGGATCTGGGGCAGATTGATTCATTGCTTTCTAATTCGTTCGTGCAGGTATGTTTAGTTTTAGTTTACAATGATTTGGTAGAAGGAACAATTAATTGTTGATATGTATAATTATGTATAATACACTTGGTTCTGTAGCTGTATCAGGATATGCATGATTAGAACAGTTATTGTTAGTATTATTGTTAATGTTGGAATGTTATGTATATTTTGTATTTTATTTTTATTCTAATTTAGTTTATTTCTGTGTCTATTGAATATTTTGGAGTATTGGTTTGCATGTTTGGTTGGATTATTGTTTATTTGATTGTGCAGTATTGATATTGTAGTGTTTGGAAGAGAAATGTGGTTGGAAGGCTCTATTTGCAGCAGATTTTAAAAAAAAACAACAGGTTTCCGACGGCTTCCGACGGCTCTCGACGGCTTATTGGTCGAAATTTTCCGGCGGTTTCCGACGGGTTCCGACGGCTTATTGGCCTGATTTCCGACGGTTTCCGACGGTTTCCGACGGCCGTCGGAAGCCGTCGGAAACCGCCGGAAACCGCCGGAAACCGTCGATAATGTATACGGCATCACCCGTCGGTAGCCGTCGGAAATACTGCTCCCCGACGCCTTCATTTCCGACGGCTTTTTCCGACGGCCGCCGACGGCTTCCGACGGCCGCCGACGGTTTTCAGCCGTCGGAAATCCCCCCTCCCCTTGTAGTGTATAAACTACAGTTAAACAGTTATTTAATTCATTATTGAAAATTAACTGTCAATAATTAATTATTATTTTTTTGATGTGATTGTTTGAATTGGATGATAAATTGATGAATGTTCGATGATTGATATATTGGGTGAATGGATGATGTGTTCTATATTATATAAACTGCAAGTTATTATGCATTTTTATTTCATTCGGGATTGCGGTTTGAAATGATATATAACCGTAATTTTTGTTCTAAATTACGGATTGAAATGATAAATATCCGTATCACTTAACCATAGGATAGAAAATTATATACGGGCACCGCGGTCTATATATATATATATAAATATTTTGAAATTGATTCTATGGTTTGGATAGGATACGGTTTAATAAATATTAATTTTTGATCTTATATAAAATCTTTTTATATATATACGTACATAGTTAAATTTTTGAATTTAAGCTATGCATAAATTTGTTAAACAAAAAAAAATAAGTCGAATAAGGGAGTTTGATAGTTTATATTATATGATTAAGTACAGTTTTAAGATATTGTATATATATAGAGTTTTAAATGGTTCAAATCAATTAAGATTGGAAAATAAATTGGAAATTTATTTGGAATTGAGCTTATTAAAAATTAAACTCCACAAGTTGGTGTAAACTTATTAAAATTGGAATTTTTAAAGGTATGATATTTATAACTGGATTTTTATTCAAGATAAATTAAATGAATAATTATAGTATGAATAAATTGAAGGAAATACTTAATTGTTAGAAATTTGAGTTTTATATTATGGATTTAGTATGTGAATGTTTCGAACTAAATAATAGAACCATAAATTGTTAAATAGGAAATTCCAACCTTAGTTTTGAAATTGTTAAATACTCAAAGTCTGAATATATTGAAATCAAAGTGTTTATTGAAACTGAAAGTGAATCTAAATTTATGGGTTTAGGCTAAAACTAAAGTGAATTAATGGTAAAGGCGTAGAAATTATTTACTTTATAGAGTAATTTAAAATCAACTATTTTACATATTGTTGAATATCCAAACCATTTAAGTTTTGGAAGTTACGGTTTTAAAACTATGGATTTCGAAAGTATTATGTTTGAAAGTTAAGATTCAAGTATTTGGTTTCGAGATATTATAAATTTTAAAGTGGTATGATTTTGGAAAGGAAATATATTTGAAATAAAAAATGATATCATATTGATTTGGGTTTTAAAAGGAAATGATATCGTATTTATATGATTTCGAAATGGATATTATATTCTGGTTTTGAAAGTACAATTATTTTGAAAAGACCGCGGTGTTATAATAACGTTTGGTTGTTAAAGAGGCCGGGATCGGAAGTTGTCATACTCTCTGCCAACTCCGAAAACCACTTTAACAACCGTGTACGCGGTGGAGATTCCAGAATGAAGTAGGTTGGTGGCGGCGTTTTCCTTTGAGGTAATTACGTGGACCCGACTCCCGTGAGTTGGCATAAGGTGGCTAAAACAGGAGCGATTCTTGGGCCAATGAGTTCATTCCTCTGATCAGATACTCCTCTTCGATATTATACTCTGACTTTGGATTATTTCGGTGGCCACTTTTGATTTCTCTGATTTTAGGGGGGAGTTTGTCCGAGGTGGGCGGTAGTAACAGCTACGCGTTACCACCAGCCCGGATGCGTAATTGGTATATCTACTCTGACATTGCCTAGTTGTGCCGTGTCACCTACCCTATCGCGCCTTGTACGAGTTTGGATTTCTCCCGTAGCCCGTGTGGTATCCTCTGGTGGCTTCCCGATCAGTAGGGACTATGATATTGGATGGACTACTGGTACTATTACGTGTCAAGGTGGAAAATGTAAAACCTTAACGCTATTTAAAAGTATGTTTATTTTACTATAGACACTATTATAATAGCGCAATATACTACATAGTAAATAGTTTAACAGATCCTTACGAGATGTAAATCCCGAGCATCTCTTGAGTTACTGCACTCATATTTATTTCTTTTAATTTAACTCACATAAGATCTTTTAGTTCTGACTCGAGTGTTTTTTCTTTTCAAATTCGCTCAGGTCAGTCCGAGCGTTTCAGGATTTGAAGATTTAGCTCTGGAGGACGAAGACGAAGATTTGTATTATTATTATTTATATTATTGAACTACACTCATACTGTTCTGCTGCATTGTATTGGTATGTATAACTGTGATATGTATTATATAAATATAACCAAATGTTTTTAAAAAAAAAAGATTTATAAACTGTATATTTGTTTTTATATTTTATCCTTCCGCTTTGAGATTCTGTTTTCTTTTTATTTCTTTCCTGTTTTTCTTATTTACCCCATAACAATCCTCCCTTCTGTATGGTTTGAATTGGCACGTGTGTCGATTTAAAGCGTGCGAAAAGGCGGGACGTTACAGTTGGTATCAGAGCGAGGTTTAGCGATAAACCTTAGCATTGTGGTGTTTGACTCTTTATTAATAGGGTAGTAATACCCTATGGGAGTCACTGAGTGTATATATGAGAGAGTGTATTTGTTGGTGCTATAAAAAGGTTTTGATATTGTGTTAATTTGTTCCATTTCGTATTTACAAATTCTGGTTGGTGCATGGGAAGTTGTGACATCAATAGGGATTTCTAAACACTTAATAGGACAGACCGACACAATATTTGTTTTAATATAGGTGAATGAAATAATTTTGTCTATCATATTTTCTATATATATATAAAATAAATTTTATAAATGACATATATATATATATATATATATATATTTGGTTGCAATACATTGGTTGTTAGGTAATAAAATTTATAAATAATAGGTAAAATGAGATAGAAAAATATATTAAACAAAATTTGGAAAATTTAGAACTTAAGTCCCGGGGTTTTGAAAATTTCTTTCAAATGATTTGGAGTATAATAATAATATTTTAGAAATATTTTCAGATATAAATAATTTAATATAAATTGAGAGGATTATTTTAAAAGAAATTTGGGAAAAAGAAATAAGTATGTACTCCCCTCTCTGTCGCTAGAAAATAATTTCGGTGATGGGTGCACGCATCACCGACTTTCATTTTCGAGTTTCGAAGTGGGAAGGACACTGTAGTAGTTTTACTACAGATTTATTTTTGATAAACAGAAATAAATTTTTAATTTGTTTTAAATATACTTGGATATAGATAAGTTGTAAGTATATTTATCTATTATTTTAAAATAATTTGAAATTAAACCCGGTATTTAATTCTCAAGTTTCCATTTATTAATAGTTTAATTAATGTAGTGAAACGGAATTTAACTAATAATTGAATCCCTAAATAAAATAAGAGATTTAATGCTAGGTTATTAATGGTATTAAAGGAAATTTGAAATTTGTAACATATGAAACAAAGAGTAATATTATTGAACATTACATTTAATTAAAGGATGAGATAAAACTTGTATAAGTTCATTTGCATTTTCTTTTACATATATAATTTACCGAATATAAAAAGTTGAAATGTTAATAAGAATTACGATAGATATTATACAATTAATAAACTTGAGATAATGAAAGTATTCAGTTAATTCTTTAATAAATGAGAATTGTACATTGAAATTGTCATAAACTTAAGTTATAATGGAAATATTTCTATAATAAATTGGGATAGGAAGTAACTATTGTAAGAAGACAATTAAAGACTTAAGTATAATTGGGATGATACTAATAAAAATAATATGAAAAGTAGGTATCGTAATCAAGTAATCATAAACTTAAGTAAATAGATTGAAGTTGCTTCTGTATAAAATAAGAAAAAAAAGAAAAAAATGATTGGGATTAAAAACTTAAGTTAATAAATTTACCTACTACTTTGATTTTATATGATAATAGAAATAAATGAATGTAATGCAATGAATGGAAATAAAAAGGATAAACCACTATATAAATAAAAAGGAAATCAAACAATAAATGTTATGAAATGGAATTAATAAGAATAAACTTGATTTATTGTTTGAAATTGTTGTTTGCTTGGTTTATGGTTGTTTGGGTAAGGATACTTTAAAATTGTTTGGATGAATGAATAATCTATTTAGTTTTATCTAAGGCTGCTGAGTAAATGACGCGCTAGTAGTTTATTCTTCATTCCATGCAATTTTAAAGTTTTGAACCCGAACAACTATTTGTGTTTGATATGTATGATTGATTGATTTGTGTTAATTTTATGTGATGATTGTATGTTGTGGTTGTAATGATTGATGTTTGTATGAATTTGTTTGTTATCGATTGAAACAACGCTCAAATATTTCATTTTGTATAATTATTAACTCTTTTGGTTTATATAAGTGAAATACAGGTTATGGACGCAATTGCTACTACTTTTGGTTTCAAAATGAAGCGTAAATTACCCAACAAAAAGGTACGTTTTCGGATTACGGCATAGCGCTATTATATTATATTGAAAAATATATGTTGTATATTATATTATTGATATTATATTTCTCCCGAGCCTCTCCGTACAAAGGAGACTCTGCCGAAAATTTCCGTAAAATTTTTGACTTGAATTTTTTTTTTTGAAAAATGTTGTCCAAACTTTAATAATTTAAGTATAAAAAGATTTAATGGTCATAAATTGAGATATTTATTTAAAGTAATTAATTTTGTAAATTTAATTGTTTATAAAGTTAATGTTTTGATAAGATGTAATTGTTTTTATTTCTTTTTTTTCCCTTCTTTTCCTTTTCGGGGACGAAAAGTTTTGAGTGGGGGAGAGTCTAACGACCCATAAATTTTTGATGTTAAATTTTGTTATTTTAATAATATTTATGAGTTAATATTGAAAGAAATGACAATTTGCAATTTTGTAATGGAATAATAATTAAATTTAAACTGAAACAATGTTAATACAAGTCGATTGTCAACAATCTAAATGAAACTCCAATTCATTTTATTTAAGCATGCTATGCTTGGTTATAAAACTAAATATAAGTAACAAATGTAAAAATTTAGTTATTGTACTAAATAGATGGTTAATGGTAATTAAATAAGATCAGTATTGTGTAAGGAATGATAATATGGGTGGTATTAATAGTTACACTGATTTATAGTGGGATGTAAAAGGTAATAAATTTATGTATAATTTAGGTAATAAAATAAGTTTATTTATGGAGTTAGATTTTTTATATTATCTTAGGCTATAAATCAAATAGAAGAGAACAAACGTAAATTCTAAGGGTATAATAACAATTATTATATATTACCTAATTTATTGGTCAATCGATTTATTTGAAATAAAGTCCTCTTAAATGTTATGTAATTTTAATACTGTTATGGAGGAAACGTTACTTAATGATTTTTAATTTAGTAACAAAAGAGTGAATCAGAATTTATAGAAAACATAAATTTATTTATATGTAAACAAGAGTATATATTGAACAAATTTATGATAATTGGATAATGCAGTGTTATATATGGGATTTAGACCTGGGTGGGTAAGTAGTAAACTTATAAACGAAAGAGAGTGAGTAGGTGACCATTTATTTAGGTTATTCATTCATTTAGTATGTTAAATAAAATTTGGGAATCAGATTTCAATTAAGGGAAATTAAGTTGTACGCTAATTTGAAATAAAATCTGATAAATATTTCATTAATAGGGAATGTAGTACAAAGGGTTAGGGATTGTCAAATTTGGTAAAAAGAGATTGGACTTAGGAAACTTTGTTAATTGAGTTTAAAACCTTTATTAATACGCGTAATTGACAAGATTCACATTTTTAAATATAACCGTTGATACAAATCTAAGATGTATATAGGGGTATCAGTGGAATGAAATGTAAACAACTGCTAAGTATACCTATAGGATAAAGATCATTTGAATAAAAAGATTGGGAATCAACATTTAATTATTTATTTGAATTTGAATTACGATAATATGGTTTATTGCAATTAAATGGATTTAATATTTAAAATTTACGTAAATATAAATTTAGATGAAATTTGGAGATATTTACGTAATATAGTATGAATCCAATGGTAGTCTCATCTGTTGGATACTAATAGATTGAATAATTTAATGAAAGTCAATTAAAAGGAAATTTTGCAAATTTAATTTATAATTTGCGAATATAATGAAATTGAAATTAACGCTGAAATGGATAAATTTGTTAACTCTAAATTTACATGTAGATTGGGTTAAATTAATACGAGGGATTAAGAAAATAAAAGTGATAAAGATTGAAAATTTCAGAATTTAAATAGGAAATTTGATTTAATCAATTTATTGTAATTTATTTAATTAATATAAAAAAATAGCCATTTTGGCCATTGACTCGGATTTCGACGAAACAAGTTTCATCAGATCTGTAACGGTGAATTATTGTAGGATTTCAAGTTTCGTAGCGATCAGACTTGTCGTTTGATCGTACGGACTCGAAACGCTTTGAAATCGAAATTGAAATCAATTTGAAAATATTGTTTTTAGCATAACTTCTCCATATGATGGAATTTGGACTTGACCTTTTCCATTGCGTTTAAAATATTTTAAAACACCTATTTTGATATATGGGTTTACCCAATTTCGTTCCGGGGTCAGAACGGGCTTTTTGGGCCACGTTAACGGTAGCACGTATATCTATCAACCCGATCCATCTATTTTTCAACTTTATGTATAAATACCTGCTAAACCCTAGCCTCCGCCTATTCTCATTTATCTGCACGTAAAATTTCATCAGCTCCACCTCTTCCTCAATGGATGCAAACCCTATATCCAATTACAATTCAAAATCAAAAGTCAAAAATTCAAAGTCCTTGGAAAAATCTCAAAAAATATATGTAATGCTCTCGACGAGCGTAATTCAATGGTGCAATTCGTTTTTTGATTCGGGTTTCGGTTTGTTCAGAAATCAAGGTTTTTTCCCGGCCGTTCGTATGCCATCATGGTGGATTAACGGTGGATCGTCGATCTTACGACGATCGGAGGGTGGAAATGGAAGGGCATCGACGTGCAGCAATCATCCATACGGTTAGAAGGGCTAGATGGCAACGAAATTCACCACAATCGGCCTTAGAAAGGCGCGGTGGCGAGAGGGCTTTCTGGCCACATGGGGCGGCACGGCTTCACCTAGGGAGGCGGCGTGGAGGGTCGAGACCATTGGTGGTCATGGATGGGCCTACGGCGGCTGGAGGTGTCGGTGTTTTTTCGTGTAGGTGGCGGCTGTTTATCGCGTGCAGTAGGAATTAGGACTTCGCACATATGTGAGGGTTTCTGGAGGTTGACTCAAAGGTGACGTGGCACATATATTGGTAAGTGGAATGTGTTCCATTTTGTTTAAATTAATTTTGATTTTTCAACATCGTTTTAATGCATAACTTTCTCCTACGATATCCGTTCTACGCGCTGTTTTTTTTGTTAGGATCGTATTGAAATTCCGGACTTGATGACGTGAGTTTGGAAAAATTCTGAGATGGTCAAATTTTTGGGTTTAAATTGAATTTTAATTCAATTTAAATTCAAAAGGTGAGTGTTTTAATCCACTCACAACTTCTAAAATTTCTTATGTTTGTTAAATGATTTATGATATGTTTAGAAATTTATTTATAGCGGTTTGGCATATATTTCATCATTATCTCAGTTAAATTGTATTCATTTAATTTACGCGTTATTAAATTCATTCTTGCATATAAACTGCTAGTTAAATTTATTTATTATTGCATATAAACTACAGTTAAACAGTTATTTAATTCATTATTGAAAAATTAACTGTCAGTAATTAATTATTATTATTATTTTTGATGTGATTGTTTGAATTGGATGATAAATTGATGAATGTTTGATGATTGATATATTGGGTGAATGGATGATGTGTTCTATATTATATAAACTGCAAGTTATTATGCATTTTTATTTCATTCAGGATTGCGGTTTGAAACTATATATAACCGTAATTTTTGTTTTAAATTACAGATTGAAATGATAAATATCCGTATCACTTAACCATAGGACAGAAAATTATATACAGGCACCGCGGTCTATATATATATATATATATATATATATTGAAAATGATTCTATGGTTTGGGTAGGATACGGTTTAATAAATATTAAGTTTTGATCTTATATAAAATCTTATTTTATATATACGTACATAGTTAAATTTTTGAATTTAAGCTATGTATAAATTTGTTAAACAAAAATAAATAAGTTGAATAAGGGAGTTTGATAGTTTATATTATATGATTAAGTACAGTTTTAAGATATTGTGTATATATATAGAGTTTTAAATGGTTCAAATCAATTAAGATTGGAAAATAAATTGGAAATTTATTTGGAATTAAGCTTATTAAAAACTAAACTCCACAAGTTGGTGTAAGCTTATTAAAATTGGAATTTTTAAAGGTATGATATTTATAACTGGATTTTTATTCAAGATAAATTAAATGAATAATTATAGTATAAATAAATTGAAGGAAATACTTAATTGTTAGAAATTTGAGTTTTATATTATGGATTTAGTATGTGAATGTTTCAAACTAAATAATAGAACCATAAATTGTTAAATAGAAAATTCCAATCTTAGTTTTGAAATTGTTAAATACTCAAAGTTTGCATATATTGAAATCGAAGTGTTTACTGAAACTGAAAGTGAATCTAAATTTATGGGTTTAGGCTAAAATTAAAGTGAATAAATGGTAAAGGCATACAAATTATTTACTTTATAGAGTAATTTAAAATCAATTATTTTACATACTGTTGAATATCCAAACCATTTAAGTTTTGGAAGTTATGGTTTAAAAACTATGGATTTCGAAAGTATTATGTTCGAAAGTTAAGATTCAAGTATTTGGTTTCAAGGTATTATAAATTTTAAAGCGGTATGATTTTGGAAAGGAAATATATTTGAAATAAAAAATGATATCACATTGATTTGGGTTTTAAATGGTAATGATATCGTATTTATATGATTTCGAAATGGATATTATATTCTGGTTTTGAAAGTATAATTATTTTGAAAAGACCGCGGTGTTATAATAACGTTTGGTTGTTAAAGAGACCGGGATCGGAAGTTGCCATACTCTCTGCCAACTCCGAAAACCATTTTAACAACCGTGTACGCGGTGGAGCTTCCAGAATGAAGTAGGTTGGTGGCAGCGTTTTCCTTTGAGGTAATTACGTGGACCCGATTCCCGTGAGTTGGCATAAGGTGGCTAAAATAGGAGCGATTCTCGGGCCAATGAGGTCATTCCTCTGATCGGATACTCCTCTTTGATATTGTACTCAGACTTTGAATTGTTTCGGTGGCCACTTTTGATTTCTTTGATTTTAGGGGGGAGTTTGTCCGAGGTGGGCGGTAGTAGCAGTTACGCGTTACCACCAGCCCGGATGCGTAATTGGTATATCTACCGTGGCATTGCCTAATTGTGCCATGTCACCTTCCCTATCGCGCCTTGTACGAGTTTGGATTTCTCACATAGCCTGTGTGGTATCCTCTGGTAGCTTCCCGATCAGAAGGGACTATGGTATTGGATGGAATACTGGGACTATTACATGTTAAGGTGGAAAATGTAAAGCCTTAACGCTATTTAAAAGTATGTTTATTTTACTATAGACACTATTATAACAGCGCAATATACTACATAGTTAATAGTTTAACGGATCCTTTGGAGATGTAAATCCCAAGCATCTCTTGAGTTACTGCACTCATATTTATTTCTTTTAATTTAACTCACATAAGATCTTTTAGTTCTGAGTCGAGTGTTTTTGTCTTTTCAAATTCGCTTGGGTCAGTCCGAGCGTTTATGGATTTGAAGATTTAGCTCTGGAGGATGAAGACGAAGATTTGTATTATTATTATTTATATTATTGCACTACACTCATACTGTTCCGCTGCATTGTATTGCTATGTATAACTCTGATATGTATTATATAAATATAATCAAATGTTTTTTTTAAAAAGAGATTTATAAACTGTATATTTGATTTTTGTATTTTATCCTTCCGCTATGAGATTCTGTTTTCTTTTTATTTCTTTCTTGTTTTTCTTATTTACCCCATAATAATCCTCCCTTCTATATGGTTCGAATTGGCACGTGTGTCGATTTAAAGCGTGCGAAAAGGCGAGACGTTACAAGCACCTTTGATCGGACACGTCCCTTCGATGTTATACTTTGACTTTTGGATTGATTCGGTGGCCACTTGTGATTTTTTTTGATTTGGGGGTATGGCTCGAGGTGGGCGGTAGCTGCGGCTAGGCGTTACCACCGGCCCGGAAGCGTAATTGGTATATCTACCCTGGCATTGCCTAGTTGTGCCGTGTCACCTACCCTAGCGTGCCTTATACGAGTTTGGTTTTCTCCCGTAGCTGGTGTGTTATCCTCTGGTGGCTTCCCGATCAGGAGGGACCATGATACTGGATGGACTACTGGGACTATTACGTGGTAAGGGCTATATAGGTAACCCCTTAACGCTATTTAAAAGTAAGTTTATTTTACTATAGACAATATTATAATAGCGAAATATTACTACATGGTGAACAGTTTAACGGATCCTTAGCAGATGTGAATCCTAAGCATCTTTTAAGTTACTGCACTCACGATAGACACTGGATAGGAGATGTCAAATCCCGTAAACATCTCTGATGTCATTACACTCATATTTACTTCTATTGATTTAACTTACATAAGATCTTTTAGTTCCGACTCGAGTGTTTTGTCTTTTTAATTTGCTCGGGTCAGTCTGAGTATTTCAGGGTTTGAAGACCTTACTATTGGAGGACGAAGATGAAGATTGTATTACTATTACTTATTATATTATTCCACTACATCCGTACTGTTCTGCTGCATTGTTATTTAACTTTCTCTGGTAT
Source organism: Allium cepa (assembly GCA_030765085.1). Lineage (NCBI taxonomy): Eukaryota > Viridiplantae > Streptophyta > Magnoliopsida > Asparagales > Amaryllidaceae > Allium > Allium cepa. Next base: position 380,408,009 of record CM060931.1, read on the forward strand.
GTGTAACTCTGATATGTATTGTATAAGTATAATCAAATGTTTTTATAAAACAGCTTCATGAACTGTTCATTTGATTATTATATTTTATCATTCCGCTGCAAGATTCTTTTTTGTTTTCATTCTTTCTCTTCTCTTTCTTATTTACCCCATAACAATTCGCCCTTTGTAACGACCCGTTAAATTAATAATATTTAATAAATTAGATTAGTATAATTTCTAATTTGTTTAGGAATAAATGTAGAAATTTGGTATAGTAGTTGCGTAACTTAGTGTAACAATAAACAGTATGACAATAGGTTTGGTTAATGTAGATGGTCACATTTTGTTGAAAGTTAGTGATAAGAAACGAATGGAAGTTGAATTTATAAAAGTTATTAGTATTCATGTATACAAAGATGTAATAAGTGTAGATAGTAAAAATTCAATGTCTGTAGAAAAGAAAAAAAATTCTAACAGAAACATAAACTTTAATTATATGAGAAAGAGTATAGATCTGAACAAATTTATGAAGATTGGTAAGAACAGTGTTTGTAATCAGTTTGGTTATTAATATTTGAAAGATAGAGATGTGTAAATACGTAAATGAATTTATAATGGGAAGAAATGGTAAGAATGAAAATATAATAATAAGCAGTTGATTCAATTAAGGGAGTTAATTATAATAAATGGTCATTTAATAAATTTAACGTTCTGTGAGAAATCATAACAATTGTGTAAAATCAGTACAAGTTGGAAATGCATAAACCTTAATAAACATTCTAACTTAATAAACTTATGCAAATGTGGGAATTAGTTATAAGCGTGTAATTATGGGTATGATAACAATTAGTATAAAATACCTATATATTGGAAACACATTTGTAAAGCATAATTAATTGAGTTGGTGAATTGGGAATGAATTCAAAGTATATGAACATTTATGTTATATAAATAAGAATTAATGCAGTAGCTAAATTTGTGAAATCTAAATCTATGGAACAAAGGGTGTAAGATCTTTACTGATGGAAATTAACGTTACAGGTAGTGTAAATTCTTTTTTTTAATAAGACTATGGGTTATAGTAAAGATTTTAAATCAAGATTTAGCTACGTGAATAAAAAGAATGAAGGTAATTGAGTTATTGCAATTAAGAAAATTTAAACGTTTATTAATACGTTAAGTAAAACTTAAGTTGGGATTTAAAATATTTGTGTATATTAATTTCATGCATTTGGCTATAATGGATTTAATAATAAAAATGAAACAGTGAAATCAAATGGATATAAAGATTTCAATTATACCTTAAAATTCATATTCACCATAAAAGGTTAATGGGAACCAAAGTAGTTAATATAGGAATCAAGCCTTATTTATCAATTTGGATTTATTGCAATAGTTAATTCCATAAAATAAAGTTAAAGCTAATTCAAATTTAGTTGGACCATTGTTGATATAACTTTAGAAAGCAAGATTTTATTTATAATTTGAATATTAAATCCAACAAAGGGTATTTACTACAAATAAAATAGAATTAAACGTAAAATATTACGTTATTGAATTTAAAATGGAATTTGTAAACAATTGAGTGAATTTAATAAATTTATCAAACTTATAATGTTGAATTCGTTAAGATTGGAATTAATAATAGTAAAGAAGAATGAGGGAAGAATAATTTGAAAACATAGCAATAGATATTAATGTAAGGTTACCTTAAATAAGTTAAGGCAAATCAATGGAAGATACCTTTATAATACGATGATTGTGTGTAAAGGAAATGGGAATAAAAGTTTATTAATAATTTGGGATTTAATGTATGGTAAAAAAGTTTATTTGCAATCAAATGAGTTGGAATGGAAATCAAATCTATTTATCTAATTGGATTCAAGTTGATAGTATAAGAGTATAAGAATTGATAATTGGGTTTTGAGAATAAAAATTTTAATTCCAAATAATAAGAAGTGCAGAAATTAACACTGCAAAATTGATATACTTATAGATTTTTATCCACATCCAAGCTTGTTAAATCATTTGGAATTGATTGAATTATATAAGTAATGAAATTTGGCCAATATTAGAAGTTGAAATATAAAAATTGGATTTATAATTTATTTTAATTTATTTAATAAATATTAAAAATAGCCATTTTGGCCCCGGACTCGGATTTCGACGAAACCAGTTTCATCGGATCCGTATCGGTGAATTATTATAGGGTTTCAAGTTTCGTATCGATCGGACTTGTCGTTTGATCGTACGGACGCGAAACGCCTTGAAATCGATTTTATTAAAATCAATTTGGAATCAATTTGGAAATCTTGTTTTCAGCATAACTTCTTCATACGATCGAATTTGGTCGCGAAACTTTTTCCATCGCATTCAGAATATTTTAAAATACCTATCTGGATATATAGTTTTAACAAATTCGACTCCGGAGGCATAGCGGGCTTTTTGGACCATAGTTTGTCACGCACGTTCATTCTACAGCCTATCTACCCTATCGCTAGCCTACCTATATATATACAGCTATAAACCCTAGTCTCTATTCTTTTGCTGTAAGTTCATTTCTTCACTCTTTTCTCTTTCCCAAATGTATACATCTCAGATCCAATTCCAGATCCATCCACAGTTCAAAATCAAAAGTCAAAACTCAAAAATTTCAGAAAATTCTCAAAAAAATATATGTTGATGTTTTCGATACGCATAATCTACTGGTGAAATTCGTTTTTCAATTGGAGCTGTCGTTCATCCAGAATAAATCCAAACAGCCCCAAAACCGTTCATCATCGTCGCACAAAACTTCATCGGATCGAGAAACGGTTTCTGGGTATTGGAGAGGGGACTGAGGGGGTCAGATCTATGTTGTTTGTTCGTCATTTCAACGGTCAGATGTTCGCCTAAATTCGATTAGGGTTTAAAACCCTAGAGAATCACGCGGCGGCCGGCAGCAAGGGGGAGGACCGGACCTATGGTAGAGGGGGCGGCAGGTCTAGGGGTGTGCGATGGTGGTGGTCGCGTGCTCTCAGGTGGCCTGAGGTGATGGCTATGGGCGGTCAAAGGCTTGGTCAAAGGGGAGTTATGGGTTTCGGTTGCAACCTGTAAGGACGTGGGTTCCTGTACATGTTAGGTTAGTTCACGTGAGAAGAGGAGATGCATTCTTTTGTGCTGACGTGGCTAAGATAGGTTTTAAGTTTAATTTGCTATTTAATTTTGTTTGCAAATCGATTTTTCGTCATAACTTTTCATACGACATCGGATTCACACGATTTTTTTTCCGTTAGGATCGTAATTAAATTTCGGATCCAATGACGCTGGTTTGGACAAATTCTAAGACCGTCGAATTTTTGAGTTTAAATTGAATTTAAATTCGATTTAAATTCAAAAGGTGAGTGTTTTGACCCACTCACAACTACTAGAAGCTTTTATGTTTGTTAAATAAATTTTAGAAATGAATAGAAATTTATTTATGAGCATTTGGCATGTTTATTTCATTCATATCTGTTGAATTGCATTTTATTAAATTTAACTATTAATTTAATTGATTTATTGCGTATTAATTTACTGTTAGAAATTATTGTTTGCATATGAACTGCTAGTTAACAGTTATATAAATTTTTACTGAATATAAAATTGTTAGATTAACAGTTGATAAATTTAATTTGAATAAAACTGCCAGTTATTACCTGTTGCATATTATCAAACACATATTGTATTGATTGATATTGCTTGTGGATTTTGATTGGATGATGGATGATATTGATGGATGTTTATTTATATATCATTATATTGCCAATTATCATGCATATTTATTCATTCGGGATTGTGGTTTGAAATGATATATAACCGCAAATTTTATATTTTTTTAAATTGCGGATTGAAATGATAAATATCCGTATCACTTGACCATAGGATAGAAAATTATATACAGGCACCGTGGTCTATATATAACTATTTTAATGTGATTTCTATGGTTTGGATTGAATACGGTTTATAAATCTTAAATTTTATATTGTATAAATATTTTATTTCATATTTATATACCTATGAAGTTGAAATTTTGAAATTAAAAGGTGAATAAATTTCTTTATTAAAAATGGAAGAAAATTAAGAAAATGGAGTTTGATGATTTATATCCTATGTTTAAATATTAAGTTGGAAATTTTAAAGATATGATATTTATAATTGGATTTTTCCCAAAATATTTTGAAATGAATATTCTAGTAAAATTTGAATTTGGAAATATATATATATTTTACTGGAAATTGAAGTCTTATTAATTATGGATTCTATGTGAATATTCAAGGCTAATTAATAGAACATTTGATTTGAAAGAATAAAATCCAACTTTAGTTGAAATATTTATACTCAAAATGGATATACGTATATATATGAATTTATTGAAATGGTTTTGGAACTTGAAGCGATATTAAATTTTGGTTTTAACTTTAAATAAAGAAATGCATTGTAAAGCCACGAGAAATATTTCTTTTCAAAGTAACATTTAAGTTAAACCACTTATTTTATATACTGTTGAATATCCAAACCATTTAGTTTTGAAAGTAATGGTTTTAAAAACTATGGATTTCGAAGTATTATGTTGAACGTTAATATTCAAATATTTGGTTACAAGGAATTATAAATTTTAAAAGTGGCATAATTTTTGGAAAAGATTTATATTTGGGAAATGATATCATTGATTTGGGTTTTATATAAATAATATCAAAATGAATTGTTTTGGGTTTTAAAGGAAGAAATGATATCGTAATATTATGGTTTGAAATGGATTATATTCTGGTTTTAAAGTATAAACTATTTTTAGATAACCGCGGTGTTATAATAACGATGGGTTGGCAAAGAGACCGGGATCGGATATGGACATACTCTCTGTCGATACCGAAAACCACTTTGACTAACCGTGTACGCGGTGGAGATTCCAGAATGAAGTAGGTGGTGGCGACGTTTCCTGTAAGGTAAATACGTGGACCCAACTCCCGTGAGTTGGCATAAGGTGGCTAAAACAGGAGCGATTCTCAGGCCAATGAGGTCATTCCTCTGATCGGACGCTCCTCTTCGATATTATACTTTGACTTGGATTGATTCAGTGGCCACTTCTATATTTTGATTTTGGGGAGTTAGTCCGAGGTGGGCGGTAACTGCGGCTACGCGTTTCCACCAGCCTGGATAGCAATTGGTATATCTACCCTGGCGTTGCCTAGTTGTGCCGTGTCACCTACCATACCGAGCCTTTACTACGAGTTTCTATTTGTGTCGTACCTATGGAGTATCCTCTGGTAGCCTCCCGATCAGGAGGTATTACGATACTGTATAGACTATTGGCATTATTTGTGTTAAGGGCTATATGGGTAACCCCTTAACGCTATTAAAAAGTAAGTTTATTTTATAAATAGACACTATTATAATAGCGCAATATACTACATAGTAAATAGTTTAACGGATCCATAGGAGATGTAAATCCCGAACATCTCTTGAGTTACTGTACTCATATTTATTTCTGTTTATTTAACTCACATAAGATATTCTAGTCTGACTCGGGTGTTTTTGTCTTTTCAAATTCGCTCGGGTCAGTCCGAGCGTTTCAGGATAACAGATTTTAGCTTTGGAGGACGAAGACGAAGAATCAGTATTATTTTATATATAGTATTGCACTACACCATTTAATTCCGCTGCATTGTTGTATTGGTATGTGTAACTCTGATATTTATTGCACAAGAAAAATAAATTATTTTGTAAACAGTTTCATGAACTGTATATTTGATTATTATATTTTATCCTTCCGCTGTGAGATTCTGTTTTGTTTTTTCTTCTTCTCTGTTTTCTCATTTACCCCATAACAATCCGCCCTTCCGTATGGTTTGAATTGGCACGTGTGTCGGTTTAAAGTGTGCGAAAAGGCGGGACGTTACATCTGGTATCAGAGCTTTGATTTAGCGATAAACCTTGGCTTTGTGGGGTTTGACTCTTTGTTAATAGGGTAGAAATATCCTATGGGAGTCGCTGAGTGTATATATATGAGGGAGCGTATTTGTTAGTATTAATAAAAAGATTTTTATATTGTGTTAATCTGTTCCGCTTTGTATTTATAAATTCTGGTTGATGAATGGGACGCTATGTCATCAATAGGGATTTCTAAATACTTAATAGGACAGACCGACATAATATTTGTTTTAATATAGGTGAATGAAAGAATTTTGCCTATTATATTTTCTATATATAAAAATATTTTTATAAAGATATATATATATATATATATATTTGGTTGCTATAGATTGGGTGTTAGGAAATAAAATATTTATAATAACTGAAGCTAAGTTGAAATTATGATAAATCAAATTGGAGATTTTAGAACTTAAGTCCGGGATTTTTCCAAATCTGCTTTCAAAGAATTTGTGAAATTTATTGATTTGGTTTATAAGTAATTTCTTATATAAATATTTCGTATAATTTGGAAGAATTGTTTTAAAGAAGATTTTGAAGAAAAAAAATTTAAATTATGTACTTTCCTCTCTGTCGCTGGAAAATAAATTCGGTGATGACGGCCGCATCATCGACTTTCATTTTCGAGTTTCGAAAGGAAAAAGCCACTGTAGAAAATTCTACTGCAGATTTATTTTGAAATTTTTTAAAAATTTTCTTTTATTGTTCTAAATATAATTAGAGATATTGAGTTGTAAGAACTTATTTATCTATTATTTTGAAATAAATTGAGATTTAACCCGGAATTTAATTCTAAAATCTCCCATTAATAAATTGTTAGTGAAATAAAGGTTAAGTAATAAATGAATTGAAACCTCTAATTTAAATAGGACAATAATTGCAAAGTTATAAAGAGGAATTTTCATACATATGAGACAAAGAGTAATATGGGTAAACATTAAATTTAATTAAAAGAATGGAGATTAAACTTGTATAAGTTCAATTGCAATTTCCTTAACATAAATAACTTACCCAAATATAAAAGTTGAAGTGTTAAATGAGAAACTGGAATTGAATATTTTACAAGTAGGAATTTAGGAAAAATGAAGTATTCAATAAATTACTGTTGTAAATAAGAATTCAATGGTATAAACTTAAGTTATAATTTTGCTGAAAATAAGTTAAGAATTATTAATAGGTGAGATGAACGTAAAGCAAATAAAAGGAAATTCTAAATAAGAATTGATTGTAGGATTATTAGTTTAAGATGTCTTAAGTCTCCCCTATTCTAATATAATAGAAAGTAGGAAGAATTTAAATGACTGTAATCCATAGTTAATAGATAAATAAAAAACTTCCACTTATAAGAATGAATGTTAGCAGATTAAGAATTTAAGGGGAATCTTACAAGTGAAGAGTAAGGAAATGAAGATATTCAAATAATTGTTGTTATTAATGAGAATTTATTTTATAAACTTAAGTAATAAAAGGAAACTTAAGTAATAAAAGGAAATACAAATATAATGAATTTTGTGATATTTGGAAAATAAAACTTGTAAGAAACAAAGAAATTCCTCATAAATGAAGGAAAGAAAATCAAACCACTGAATTATGAAATAAATGTATAATAAGCTATTTTGGTGTTGGTTTAAATTGTTTAGTTGATGTATGTTTGCTGGGTAAGGAATTTTGGAGTTGTTGGATGAACAAATAATCTATCTTTGTTCCATCTAAGACTGTTGAGTATAGGATGCACTTGATAATTATTTTTCATTTCGTACAATTTCAGAATTTGAACCCAAACAACTAATGGTTGTTTGATTGAATGATTGTCTGTTTGTGGTGTGTGCTGCTTGTTAAAATCTATGGTTGTTGCAGTTGATTGGTTGATTAATGGTTGTATACCACCTAGAATTTTCACTTTGATAAATATTTAACTTTTAGATTATATAAGTGAACACAGGTGATGGAAGCCACTGCTACTGCTTTGGTTCCATAAAAAAAAAAAATAAGCGTACTGCCCGACAAATAGGTACGTTTTCGGATTACGTTTAAAGCGCTGTTTTATATATTTTCCCGTGTTGAGATATTTTATTTTGGATAGTATATGCAATATATTTGTATATTTGGATATTATATTTTCTCCAGAGTCCCTCCGTACAAAGGAGACTCTGCCAAAAATTTTCCGTAAATTTTGGACTTAGAATTTTGTTAAAATATTTTTCCAACTTTAATAATTCAAGTATTAAAAGACATAATGATTATAAAACAAGTGTATTTCATTAAAGGAAATTAATCCAGTAAAATATTGTTTATAAGTTAATATTTGAAATAAGATGTACTGTTTATTCTTCCTTCTCCATTCTTTTTCCTTTTCGGGGACGAAAAGTTTTGAGTGGGGGAGATTGTAACGACCCGTTAAATTAATAATATTTAATAAGTTAGATTAGTATAATTTCTAATTTGTTTAGGAATAAATGTAGAAATTTGGTATAGTAGTTGCGTAACTTAGTGTAACAATAAACAGTATGACAATAGGTTTGGTTAATGTAGATGGTCACATTTTGTTGAAAGTTAGTGATAAGAAACGAATGGAAGTTGAATTTATAAAAGTTATTAGTATTCATGTATACAAAGATGTAATAAGTGTAGATAGTAAAAATTCAATGTCTGTAGAAAAGAAAAAAAATTCTAACAGAAACATAAACTTTAATTATATGAGAAAGAGTATAGATCTGAACAAATTTATGAAGATTGGTAAGAACAGTGTTTGTAATCAGTTTGGTTATTAATATTTGAAAGATAGAGATGTGTAAATACGTAAATGAATTTATAATGGGAAGAAATGGTAAGAATGAAAATATAATAATAAGCAGTTGATTCAATTAAGGGAGTTAATTATAATAAATGGTCATTTAATAAATTTAACGTTCTGTGAGAAATCATAACAATTGTGTAAAATCAGTACAAGTTGGAAATGCATAAACCTTAATAAACATTCTAACTTAATAAACTTATGCAAATGTGGGAATTAGTTATAAGCGTGTAATTATGGGTATGATAACAATTAGTATAAAATACCTATATATTGGAAACACATTTGTAAAGCATAATTAATTGAGTTGGTGAATTGGGAATGAATTCAAAGTATATGAACATTTATGTTATATAAATAAGAATTAATGCAGTAGCTAAATTTGTGAAATCTAAATCTATGGAACAAAGGGTGTAAGATCTTTACTGATGGAAATTAACGTTACAGGTAGTGTAAATTCTTTTTTTTAATAAGACTATGGGTTATAGTAAAGATTTTAAATCAAGATTTAGCTACGTGAATAAAAAGAATGAAGGTAATTGAGTTATTGCAATTAAGAAAATTTAAACGTTTATTAATACGTTAAGTAAAACTTAAGTTGGGATTTAAAATATTTGTGTATATTAATTTCATGCATTTGGCTATAATGGATTTAATAATAAAAATGAAACAGTGAAATCAAATGGATATAAAGATTTCAATTATACCTTAAAATTCATATTCACCATAAAAGGTTAATGGGAACCAAAGTAGTTAATATAGGAATCAAGCCTTATTTATCAATTTGGATTTATTGCAATAGTTAATTCCATAAAATAAAGTTAAAGCTAATTCAAATTTAGTTGGACCATTGTTGATATAACTTTAGAAAGCAAGATTTTATTTATAATTTGAATATTAAATCCAACAAAGGGTATTTACTACAAATAAAATAGAATTAAACGTAAAATATTACGTTATTGAATTTAAAATGGAATTTGTAAACAATTGAGTGAATTTAATAAATTTATCAAACTTATAATGTTGAATTCGTTAAGATTGGAATTAATAATAGTAAAGAAGAATGAGGGAAGAATAATTTGAAAACATAGCAATAGATATTAATGTAAGGTTACCTTAAATAAGTTAAGGCAAATCAATGGAAGATACCTTTATAATACGATGATTGTGTGTAAAGGAAATGGGAATAAAAGTTTATTAATAATTTGGGATTTAATGTATGGTAAAAAAGTTTATTTGCAATCAAATGAGTTGGAATGGAAATCAAATCTATTTATCTAATTGGATTCAAGTTGATAGTATAAGAGTATAAGAATTGATAATTGGGTTTTGAGAATAAAAATTTTAATTCCAAATAATAAGAAGTGCAGAAATTAACACTGCAAAATTGATATACTTATAGATTTTTATCCACATCCAAGCTTGTTAAATCATTTGGAATTGATTGAATTATATAAGTAATGAAATTTGGCCAATATTAGAAGTTGAAATATAAAAATTGGATTTATAATTTATTTTAATTTATTTAATAAATATTAAAAATAGCCATTTTGGCCCCGGACTCGGATTTCGACGAAACCAGTTTCATCGGATCCGTATCGGTGAATTATTATAGGGTTTCAAGTTTCGTATCGATCGGACTTGTTGTTTGATCGTACGGACGCGAAACGCCTTGAAATCGATTTTATTAAAATCAATTTGGAATCAATTTGGAAATCTTGTTTTCAGCATAACTTCTTCATACGATCGAATTTGGTCGCGAAACTTTTTCCATCGCATTCAGAATATTTTAAAATACCTATCTGGATATATAGTTTTAACAAATTCGACTCCGGAGGCATAGCGGGCTTTTTGGACCATAGTTTGTCACGCACGTTCATTCTACAGCCTATCTACCCTATCGCTAGCCTACCTATATATATACAGCTATAAACCCTAGTCTCTATTCTTTTGCTGTAAGTTCATTTCTTCACTCTTTTCTCTTTCCCAAATGTATACATCTCAGATCCAATTCCAGATCCATCCACAGTTCAAAATCAAAAGTCAAAACTCAAAAATTTCAGAAAATTCTCAAAAAAATATATGTTGATGTTTTCGATACGCATAATCTACTGGTGAAATTCGTTTTTCAATTGGAGCTGTCGTTCATCCAGAATAAATCCAAACAGCCCCAAAACCGTTCATCATCGTCGCACAAAACTTCATCGGATCGAGAAACGGTTTCTGGGTATTGGAGAGGGGACTGAGGGGGTCAGATCTATGTTGTTTGTTCGTCATTTCAACGGTCAGATGTTCGCCTAAATTCGATTAGGGTTTAAACCCTAGAGAATCACGCGGCGGCCGGCAGCAAGGGGGAGGACCGGACCTATGGTAGAGGGGGCGGCAGGTCTAGGGGTGTGCGATGGTGGTGGTCGCGTGCTCTCAGGTGGCCTGAGGTGATGGCTATGGGCGGTCAAAGGCTTGGTCAAAGGGGAGTTATGGGTTTCGGTTGCAACCTGTAAGGACGTGGGTTCCTGTACATGTTAGTTTAGTTCACGTGAGAAGAGGAGATGCATTCTTTTGTGCTGACGTGGCTAAGATAGGTTGTAAGTTTAATTTGCTATTTAATTTTGTTTGCAAATCGATTTTTCGTCATAACTTTTTCATACGACATCGGATTCACACGATTTTTTTTCCGTTAGGATCGTAATTAAATTTCGGATCCAATGACGCTGGTTTGGACGAATTCTGAGACCGTCGAATTTTTGAGTTTAAATTGAATTTAAATTCGATTTAAATTCAAAAGGTGAGTGTTTTGACCCACTCACAACTACTAGAAGCTTTTATGTTTGTTAAATAAATTTTAGAAATGAATAGAAATTTATTTATGAGCATTTGGCATGTTTATTTCATTCATATCTGTTGAATTGCATTTTATTAAATTTAACTGTTAATTTAATTGATTTATTGCGTATTAATTTACTGTTAGAAGTTATTGTTTGCATATGAACTGCTAGTTAACAGTTATATAAATTTTTACTGAATATAAAATTGTTAGATTAACAGTTGATAAATTTAATTTGAATAAAACTGCCAGTTATTACCTGTTGCATATTATCAAACACATATTGTATTGATTGATATTGCTTGTGGATTTTGATTGGATGATGGATGATATTGATGGATGTTTATTTATATATCATTATATTGCCAATTATCATGCATATTTATTCATTCGGGATTGTGGTTTGAAATGATATATAACCGCAAATTTTATATTTTTTTAAATTGCGGATTGAAATGATAAATATCCGTATCACTTGACCATAGGATAGAAAATTATATACAGGCACCGCGGTCTATATATAACTATTTTAATGTGATTTCTATGGTTTGGATTGAATGCGGTTTATAAATCTTAAATTTTATATTGTATAAATATTTTATTTCATATTTATATACCTATGAAGTTGAAATTTTGAAATTAAAAGGTGAATAAATTTCTTTATTAAAAATGGAAGAAAATTAAGAAAATGGAGTTTGATGATTTATATCCTATGTTTAAATATTAAGTTGGAAATTTTAAAGATATGATATTTATAATTGGATTTTTCCCAAAATATTTTGAAATGAATATTCTAGTAAAATTTGAATTTGGAAATATATATATATATTTTACTAGAAATTGAAGTCTTATTAATTATGGATTCTATGTGAATATTCAAGGCTAATTAATAGAACATTTGATTTGAAAGAATAAAATCCAACTTTAGTTGAAATATTTATACTCAAAATGGATATACGTATATATATGAATTTATTGAAATGGTTTTGGAACTTGAAGCGATATTAAATTTTGGTTTTAACTTTAAATAAAGAAATGCATTGTAAAGCCACGAGAAATATTTCTTTTCAAAGTAACATTTAAGTTAAACCACTTATTTTATATACTGTTGAGTATCCAAACCATTTAGTTTTGAAAGTAATGGTTTTAAAAACTATGGATTTCGAAGTATTATGTTGAACGTTAATATTCAAATATTTGGTTACAAGGAATTATAAATTTTAAAAGTGGCATAATTTTTGGAAAAGATTTATATTTGGGAAATGATATCATTGATTTGGGTTTTATATAAATAATATCAAAATGAATTGTTTTGGGTTTTAAAGGAAGAAATGATATCGTAATATTATGGTTTGAAATGGATTATATTCTGGTTTTAAAGTATAAACTATTTTTAAATAACCGCGGTGTTATAATAACGATGGGTTGGCAAAGAGACCGGGATCAGATATGGACATACTCTCTGTCGATACCGAAAACCACTTTGACTAACCGTGCACGCGGTGGAGATTCCAGAATGAAGTTGGTGGTGGCGACGTTTCCTGTAAGGTAAATACGTGGACCCAACTCCCGTGAGTTGGCATAAGGTGGCTAAAACAGGAGCGATTCTCAGGCCAATGAGGTCATTCCTCTGATCGGACGCTCCTCTTCGATATTATACTTTGACTTGGATTGATTCAGTGGCCACTTCTATATTTTGATTTTGGGGAGTTAGTCCGAGGTGGGTGGTAACTGCGGCTACGCGTTTCCACCAGCCTGGATAGCAATTGGTATATCTACCCTGGCATTGCCTAGTTGTGCCGTGTCACCTACCATACCGAGCCTTTACTGCGAGTTTCTATTTGTGTCGTACCTATGGAGTATCCTCTGGTAGCCTCCCGATCAGGAGGTATTACGGTACTGTATAGACTATTGGCATTATTTGTGTTAAGGGCTATATGGGTAACCCCTTAACGCTATTAAAAAGTAAGTTTATTTTATAAATAGACACTATTATAATAGCGCAATATACTACATAGTAAATAGTTTAACGGATCCTTAGGAGATGTAAATCCCGAACATCTCTTGAGTTACTGTACTCATATTTATTTCTATTTATTTAACTCACATAAGATATTCTAGTCTGACTCGGGTGTTTTTGTCTTTTCAAATTCGCTCGGGTCAGTCCGAGCGTTTCAGGATAGCAGATTTTAGCTTTGGAGGACGAAGACGAAGAATCAGTATTATTTTATATATAGTATTGCACTACACCATTTAATTCCGCTGCATTGTTGTATTGGTATGTGTAACTCTGGTATTTATTGCACAAGAAAAATAAATTATTTTGTAAACAGTTTCATGAACTGTATATTTGATTATTATATTTTATCCTTCCGCTGTGAGATTCTGTTTTGTTTTTTTTTTCTTCTCTGTTTTCTCATTTACCCCATAACAATCCGCCCTTCCGTAAGGTTTGAATTGGCACGTGTGTCGGTTTAAAGTGTGCGAAAAGGTGGGACGTTACACCCTTCTGTATGGTTTAATTCTGACGTGTGTGGTTTATCGTCGATTTAAAGCGTACAAAAAGGTGGGAGGTTACAACCGCGATATCCCGCCTTGAAGCGGGATTGGTATTTTAAATTGTTGTGCTAACATCTGTAGATATAGGGAAAACAGGTTGCAGGGATCCAACTGGATTTCTCGAACATTGAATTTATTCTATATTCAGCGATGTGATTTATTTGATGATTTGTGGTGGATTATATTAATTATATTGGGAATTGAAATTATTGAATGCCATGGCTTGGTTGAATATATATTGGTATTTTGAAAAAAATGAAAAAATATATATAAAGTCTGGATTTTTAAAGGAAGTAAAAAAGGAAATTTTTAAGTAAAATTATTATTGTGGATGTGGGAAAATTAAAGATTGAATTGGAAAAGTATAAAAGTTTGATTTTCAAATTTTATTAAATAAATTCTGTGTATGGAAATGAAGATAGAGATTTTAAATAAATAAAAGTAAAAGAGTTTTGGAGACTTTGGTAATATTTTCTGAAAATTTAAAGGATTTTATTTTCAAAATTTAAGATTTAAAATGTTTGGAAAGAAATAAAAGGGTAGAATTTTGAATGAAGTATGAAGTGGAATTTTCAGTTTAAAAATAAGATTTTAAATCATAAGTATACAAGTAAATATGGAATTAATTGGTTTTAAAATAAATTTGGGTAAGTAAAGGAATTTGTTTTAAAATAGAGTTGGCTTTGGAAATTGATTTGAAAACTAACTAAGTGTTGAAACTGTGAATAAAGGAGAATGAGATTGTGAAATTTATAAACAGGGTTTATAATTAAAGTGAAATATTTATCAGAGGATAATTTGGAAGTATAAATTCAAGATGGGAATTTATAAGGAAAGGGTGATTTGTTAAAAATAAATTTGTAGTTTATTTTTAAAAGTGTGGAAAGTCAATTTACGGGTATAGGATGTAAATTAAATTTCGATAAATCGATAAGAATTTATTAACTGATTTAATGGACTAATTTGGAATGGGAAGTGTATTTTCATGCAAAGCCGAGTATATTTTCAAAGAAAGATTTCCAAGTATAAAGTAGAGGTTTTAAAGTGTTTTCAAAAGAATGTTTTAGAGAAATTTTATTATTTTAAATTGTTTTAGAATTTTAAAGTAAATATTTATTTAAAATTAATTATAGTAGTAATTATTTGAAACGTTTAACTAGTAATTTGATTTTAAAGATAATTATTTAATATTTATACCTTATAACTTTTATTTTAAATTCAGTTTTGGCTTAAGTTTTACATAAGAAATTATTTTAAAATTTCATAACTAGTATTTTAAATAAAGTGTTTTAAGTAGTTTTTGTTTTAAATGTTTTAAAGTATATTTTTAGAATAAAGTGATTTAGATTATTTTAAAATCTAAAGTATTTAAACTTTGTGATTTTTAATGGAAATAAACAATATTCGGGAAATTGATTCCGCGAGAGAAAGGTGATTGGAAAACCAAAGGGTTGAAGAGTAGATAAAACCTTACGAAGATATTTTGAAATAAATAATTTGGGAAAATTATTAAGACCTGGTGGTTGTTTGTGAATGTTATTTGATAGTAAAATAACCTAATATCAATATTGGCCAATGCATTGATCGTTTCGAAGAGACCGGGAGTGAGATTAACTTCTCGAAAACCACTTTGATCCGGTTTGAACGTTTTCGTGAGGAAGACAAGAGCTTGGAGTCGAAGATGGAGCAGTGAAGTACGAGGGCTAATCGCTACTAATCTTAAGGATGATTCTAAAATGGATGTAATAGAAGTAGTGCCTTCGGTTCCGTTCGGATCAGAAACGGACTTGTATGGTTGAATGCTTTCAGAACATCGTCAGGAGGACGATGAGCATTCTAAGTGAATGTGTGCTAAAAAGGTAACACATAGCCTCGAGCCTCATCAACCGGGAATGACTAAAACATGAGAGGTGCAAGAAGGGCTATAACGACCCGCCTTTTTGGACAGTTTAAACCGACGATCAAATACACATGTCGATTCCAAACCATTCAAAAGGGCAGATGGTTATTGGGGTAAATAAGAAAAGAAGAGGAAAGAGAAATAAAAGAAAGGAAACAACACAGAATCTTGCAGCGGAACGATAAAATATAATAATCAAATAAACAGTTCATGAAGTTGTTTACTATACCTTGATTATTATTTATACAACAATTATCAGAGTTATACATATACAACAGAACAATTAAAATAATGCAGAAGACAGCATGATGCACAGAAAATAATAGTAATAGTGTACCAAGTCTTCGTCTTCGTCCTCCAGAATAGATCTTCAAAAATCTGAAAACTCAGGACTAACCCGAGCCTAATGAAAAAACAAAACACTCAAGTCAGGACTAAAATATCCTTATGAAAGTTAAATCAATCGTAAATAAATATGAGTGTAACGGCGTCAGAGATGTTTACGGGGTTCGACATCTCATATCCAGTGTCAACGTGCGTGCAATAACTCAAGAGATGTTACGGGATTTTTCATCTCTTAAGGATCCGTTAAACTATCTACTATGTAGTAATGTACGCTAAGTAGATAATGCCTATCAGTAATATAAAGTATCAAAATAGCGTTAAGGCGTTACGATAATCCCCCTTAACACACTTTTGTAATGCCATAGTCTATACAGCACCGTAAGCCCCACCGTAAACTGGTGGTTATCAGAGGGTACCTCATAGGTATAACACAAAACCTAACGTAGTTGTCGCGAATAGGATAATCAGTATGACAAGGTACATGAGGCGATACCAACTAGGATACTAGTTGTTGCGTGATCCGGACTGATGTTGAGCATAGCCAGCAGCTACCCCAACACCGCGAAAAAACAATCCCAAATCAAGGGGTGCACCCAAATCGAATCACAAATGTAATAGAAATGGTATCGAAGAAGCGTGTCCGCTAGAGGTGGCGAACCTCAATGGCCCGGCGCGGCTCCTGTTTTAGTCATGTCAGGGGTCATCCAATAATCGTTCTCTTTTTTCAGTCAACGCGTTCACCAAACCATCCACTTCATTCTGGATCAACACTCCGCGATAATAGTTATTAAAGTGGTTTTCGGTATCGACAGAGAGTATGTCCATATCCGATCCCGGTCTCTTTAATAACTACGTATTATTACACCGTTGGCTCTTTTACATTTCAAATCGATTCAAAATTGATATCAAAATATCATATGCGCTTCAAAAATCAAATCCATTTCAAATATCATCATATCTATTCAAATGTAAGATTTCGTTTCAAAAATCATTTTTCGCATCAATATCTCATTTCGATTTCAAAAACATTTCGAATTTCAATTTAGGTTGCAACTTCATTTAAACCAATTCGTATTTACATTCAAGATTTAAACCTAAACATTTCACCTTATTTACCTATTTGAAATTTTAGAAAATAGTTTAAATAATTAAAATAGTTAAAAATACTTAAATCTTGAAAATGGATTTAAAATAGATAAATTAGTTTAAAATAATTTAAATTGGGTTAAGTAGATTAAAAAATAGATTAAAATAGTTTAAGTATTCAAAATGGTTTATATAACAGAGTAATTTGGAAAACAAAATAAAACAGCTTCAAAACCAAACCGTTTCAATTATAACTTCCCAATTCAAAACAATTTCAGTTTCCCTTCTACCGATTCAATTTCCATTTCGATTCAATCAACGTCAGCTTTGACGTCAAATTTATTAAATTTTATATTCACTTTCAATTAATTCAATTTCAATTTATATCGATTTGGAGCTTGATTTTTCCAAAATATCAATTTATAACACTTAACAAAATTATCCATCAATTTTCGATTTTAAATCCAAATTTCAAATATGATTCAATTCCAAGCTCGACTTCAAAATATCATTTTTATATCACTTTTACTTGGTAATATTCAAAGCTCAAATTAAGGTTAAATCTTTAAAAAATCAATTTTCGAAATTCAATGAAATCCCAATTTTTAAATTTCAAAGTCTCGACTTATATTATTTAACAATTTCTTTTAACCAAAATTTATTTCAACATTCCAAACTCAATTTTCGATAAATTCGATTTCAATAAATTGATTTCTATTATAACTTTTAAATCAAAACATTTAAATAATTTTAAATCGACGATTCCAAAATTTATTAATTTAGCCAATTCGGTGTCCGTATATAATTTTCTATCTTATTGCCAAGTAATTATTTATTTCAATTAAATGTCAGGGATTAGTATATATTACTTAAACCCATCACGGTGTCATATGTATGCATAACAGTATATATATAAGCAAATAAACATCCAAACATTTAAATATCAACCAATAACATCCATCAAAATACATCATCCAATCGACAATACAATTCATGGCAGTTTCATAGTTATCAATGTCAGGTAATTTAATCGCAATTCAATTTTTAATTTCAATTTAACTGTTAATTTAATTTTCAACGGTTAATTCAAATGACAATCTATATGATAATTAAATTCTATCAAACAACGACGAATAAAATCATAACACTCCATAATGTCAAATTTAACTAGCATAAAGATATTTAGTACGTTGTGAGCGTTATAAAACACTCACCTTGATTTTTACGATTTTAAATCAAATCGAATGACGTTCGATTTAACTCAAAATTTTCTCTAGCTCCAAATGATTCCAATCCAGATGCATTGCGAAGAACTCGTCGATACGATTCCAACGCAAAAAGTTTCGTCGAATTCCTACCTCGTATGACAAAGATATGATGGTTTAAAGTTAACACGAATTTTTATATAAATTAACTACAGCTTAATTAAATTTTTAAAACCTACTCCATCATCACCGTTGATTTCCTGTTGCTTCATCCAGGCCGCCCCCTTCCTTTCTTCCCACGAGCGTGCTTGCTCCAGTTAAAACAACGAAGCCGTAACCCATACATGCAAGTTAGGGCATGCCGCCGATCCCACCACATGCGACTTGAAGACGATCAACTACCATCATTACGAAGCTCGCCTCCAACACCACGCTCGCCCCAAGGATGACCAAGCTCGGCCCTACCTTGGCTGTGAAAAACGTCCCCAAACCCACTGCGAATGCAAGCAGATAGCTCCCCCCATAGTTGAAGATTTGACGAAGTAACCGTATGGATTGAAAGCTCTTGCTTAGCTCTACAACTTCCGTGTTGACAAGTTTTTCTAAAACGTGTGGATTGGGAGAGATTGAGGGGAGAAGAAGGGAATATTCTAGCCATTCGTTTTATTGGAGGCGGCCGGCCATTATTATGAAACCCTAGCTTTTTTTTTATATTGTGAATAAAGGAGCTATTTATAGGAAAGGACGAATACTATTCATCCGGCTTTTCCAAACTCCGATTTACGCACGGTGACCTGCGTTCTTAGGGTTTATTCCGCGTTCCGGATACAATGGAATAGGTTTCGAAAGCCAATTCGATCATCTGTGAGAGTTACAGCGATAAACGATCAATTTAAATTAAATCGATCTAAACTAATTTGTGTGCGTTTTTGCTTGCTCCGGACAAACGGTAAATCCGATTGACACAAAATTTGAAATCTTACAATAATATCACATTACGGATCCGATGAAACTGGTTTCGTCAAAATCCGAGACTGTTCAAAAATTGGCTATTTTTCAATCGATAATTAAATATTAAAATATTCAGTTTTCACAAATTTACTTTTAATTCGATTTTAAAAGTTCTACAACATCATTCTCACTTTAATATGATAAAATAAAATTTTACAAATCATTTTTAATCATATTAAACCTGTTATTCAATTATCCAATAATTTTCAATTTTAAAATCTTATTAACTCTATTATAATCCCAATATAACTTATATTCACTTTGGAAACCAATTTGAATCATATTAAATCAAATTCAGTTACTCACTCTATTTTCATATATTAAATTTCCATATCAAATTAATCATATCAAATTCGGATTTTTATTATTCAAACATTTGTAATATTAAATTTAGTTAAATTTTGGTTATTCTTAAATCACTATCTTCTGAAATATTCAAAACGAACTTATAAAATTTAACAAATTCAAATTATAGAACAACCATTTCCATTATACGGTTATCCAATTCCCATTATTAAATTATTCAATAAATTCCAAATATTAAATATAAACAATTTCGCTTATCCAATAATTCATTATCTTTTGAAATATTGAAATTGAACTTATAAGATTCAACTTTTAAAACAAATTCACAATTTAGAACACTATTTTCATTTTATAGTTATTTAATTATTCAATAAGTTTTAAATATTTAATTTAAACAAGTTACCTGTACAATATTCAATATTTGATTTAAATAGATTTTACTTATCAGTCAATTACTCTATTATACCTAATGAATTCAACATTTATTATCCTATTCAACTTTTGATTACAAAGACATTCACTAAGTAGCTTTTATTTTTCATTACTTGGATAATTATTGTCGCAATTCATTCCTGTTATTATTATTCTAAACGAATTACAAATTTTTTCTAACATTAAATCACGAAATTTTATTAAATTAGCTATTTT
Source organism: Allium cepa (assembly GCA_030765085.1). Taxonomy (NCBI): domain Eukaryota; kingdom Viridiplantae; phylum Streptophyta; class Magnoliopsida; order Asparagales; family Amaryllidaceae; genus Allium; species Allium cepa. Next base: position 380,428,615 of record CM060931.1, read on the forward strand.
AATTATCGAAAATTTACGGGTCGTTACACTCTCCCCCACTCAAAACTTTTCGTCCCCGAAAAGGAAAAAGAAGGGAAAAGGAACTAAGTATAGAATTCAACCTTAGGTATATTTATCTCAAAGTTACCAACTCATAAAACAATGAAATTCCATTTATAAAGTCACAACTACGCTTCCACTAAGTTTCTCCAAACGGCTTTCTAACTTAAAAGGTTAGTTATCAAAACAAGTTATAAATAATTTTTAAAACTTGAAAAATTTTCTAACACCCGGATTTACGGAAAATTTCGGCAGAGTCTCCTTTGCGCGGCTCGATCGGTACAGCTACAAAACACCTCTACGGGCCCCAAACCAACAAAAGAAAATCGAAAGCCAAGTGGCTCATCAAAAATCACCAAATCCAATGACAAAATAAACATGTACCTTATATTTTATTTAGCGAGCATATACGACTAATATAGCACGAAAGCGAGCTCCAAATGCGAAGCAAGCGCAATCCGCACCTACTAAACACTCAACAAACAATGAGAATCATGCGTATATGAAAATAGTATCAATATACATCATATAGCAACACAACAACTACATGTGCCAACATAGCAAATGCAACAAAACAACAAATGCATCCACCAAATCAATTATCATCGAACTATCAACCAACAAATCCATAACCAATCAATATAAATTCACTTCTCATTAATATTTATTCACTTGGTTTTCAATTTTAATCACAGCTGATTCATTTACGTTGGATTTTACTAACATTCATTCTCAATTCAATTAGTTAACATTCACTAATTTATATTTTCATTAGTTCACTTCCAATTTGAATCAAATTAAATTCTATTTAAATTCATTTAACTTCCAATTTGATTTCAATGATTTATAGTTTTCAATTTCATTAACACTTAATGAATTATATACCATCAACTAACAATCATATAACAACCAAATCATACCCAACATAACCAAATTATTAATTTTACATTCAATTTGGTTTATCTCTTTTATATATATATCCTGTTATATAATTTTAAAAGAATCATTTTATATTTGGCATCTTAAATTTCCAATATTAACTTTAATTAAGTCCGTAAGCCGTACATATATCATCCGTGAGCAATATCAAATCTAATCGCTTATTCGATCACACAATTTCACTTCCAAACTAGTATCGTTCACACGACTCTCTAGTGCGGACTCAGATTTGGTTCCTTGATTGGAAACTGTTACTCTCCTTGCATAGCCATATACTATGATAGAGAATTCTAGAATCAAATTAAAAATCCATATCTAGGGTTCGCCGTCGAAAATCGAGTGAAAAATCCTAACTTGGACCGATATAAATCATCTCGAAATTTTGTGCTCGAATTTGGATCAAATCGTTATGCAAATAAAATAATATACGTACAATCTCACGTATTACCTTCCAATGGATTTCTATCCAATTTATCTATACTATGTTATTTTATTGACTACTTTTTTTTCAATTAATTATTCACAATCTATTACTCAGTTAGTATATTCCTTTCTTTACATAGCATGTTCTTTAACATTATCTTTTCTTAAACATCATATCATAGAATTTGCTTACTCAAGTTCGTTTTAAACATTCTATATAATTTAATTAAATTCAATTTCATTTTCCAATTGATTCTTAGCTATACCAAATTCTTTTGTTTACTTTTACTTCAATTTCATAATTTTAGTTAATAACAAATTTATTTATGGAACATTTTATTAACCAGCACTTTAGTTTATTAATCATCCTATAAAAGTCTAACCTCTCATAAATGACTTTTCTTAGTTTACAGTTATCTTAAAGGTTACAAACTCAAAAAAAAAATCTTTACAATCCCTTTGCAATTAATATTTATTTCCTTTAACCAATTTACAAAGATATAATACGATTCATTTATCTTCTTTCCTAAGTTCACTTACTTGTTCCATTTATCCATTCATCATTTCATGCCATATTTAATTTTATAACATTTTTATCACAACCAAAATTTCCATTTATATACATTTTAATTCCTTTTGAGTTTTTCTTACTTGTATATTTCAATTACTTTCAGGTTCTGTTTATCTATACAATATCTCATTACATATCCAAAACATCATTTTAACTTTTAACATTTAGTAAGTGTTGTTATATGTTATCAGAATGTAATTTGGTATTATAAAAATTTATAGAATTTCATTTTACTTAATTAGAATGTTCACAAATTTAATTTGTTTAAATCCTCTTTACCTTTCAACTTTAAAGTTTTTCCAAAACAATAATCTTATATATTTTAATCCTCTTATTTTATAAATTCTGATTATTCACATTTCATTCAAATAATTTGAAAATTACCAATTAACATAACTTAGAAATTTAAATGCCCAGTTCTTTTCAAATCGTTTGAAATAAATATATTCACTTATATCTTTAATATATCAAATCATACCTTTGGAGTTTAAACCAAAACCCTTTTACCCAAAATAATTTCGATAAAAAAACAAAGCTTTCTTAGAAATCTCCCCCACTTTGAGACTCGAAAATGAACGTCGATGATGCTGCGCAGTCATCACCGAAATTATTTTCCAGCGACATAAGAGAGGAGTACTGAATTCATTCCTTCTTAAAATCCTTTCAAAATATTTCCCATAAATATTTTCCAACTAATATCACAATATATTTTCTTCAAAGCTTTGAAAACCATTTTTCAAAATCTCCGGGTCTTAAATTCAATATTTTCCAATTTAAATCTTTTTTTAATTTATAAGTCACCTTTATAAAATATTCTTATAGGATTTTCTTTCTTAAAACATTCCACAAGTGTTTTATCATTGTTCATTTTGTAATTCACCTTATTTATTAAATTACAATATCCAATTAATGATAATAACCTATATATCATTTCTAACAACCAAATAAGCTAGATAGATCACAATAATTTTTGAAAATAAATTCTTTATATACAAAATATAATTAGGGCAAAATTATTTCATTTACCCAATTTCAAAACAATACTATGTCAAATTGTTCTGTTCGAGTGTTTAGAGATCCCTATCAATGACGTTAATTACTCGTATTGACCAGAATCCATAAGCCACTCAACAAATCAACCGACACGATATAAAACATTTTATATCACTAACAAATAGCTCTCTCATATATATACACTCAGCGACTCATCATAGGGTATTACTACCCTATTTATAAAGAGTCAGACCCCACAAAGCTAAGGTTATCGCTAAACCAAAGCTCCGATACCAACTGTAACGACCCGCCTTTTTGGACAGTTCAAACCGACGATCAAATACACATGTCGATTCCAAACCATTCAAAAGGGAAGATGGTTATTGGGGTAAATAAGAAAAGAAGAGGAACGAGAAATAAAAGAAAGGAAACAACACAGAATCTTGCAGCGGAACGATAAAATATAATAATCAAATAAACAGTTCATGAAGTTGTTTACTATACCTTGATTATTATTTATACAACATTTATCAGAGTTATACATATACAACAGAACAATTAAAATAATGCAGCAGACAGCATGATGCACAGATAATAATAGTAATAGTATACCAAGTCTTCGTCTTTGTCCTCCAGAATAGATCTTTAAAAATCTGAAAACTCAGGACTGACCCGAGCGTAATGAAAAGACAAAATACTCAATTCAGGACTAAAATATCCTTATGAAAGTTAAATCAATCGTAAATAAATATGAGTGTAACGGCGTCAGATATGTTTACGGGGTTTGACATCTCATATCCAGTGTCAACGTGCATGCAATAACTCGAGAGATGTTATGGGATTTTTCATCTCTTAAGGATTCGTTAAACTATCTACTATGTAGTAATGTACGCTAAGTAGATAATGCCTATCAGTAATATAAATTATCAAAATAGCGTTAAGGCGTTACCATAATCCCCCTTAACACATTTTTGTAATGCCATAGTCTATACAGCACCGTAAGCCCCACCCTAAACTCGTGGTTATCAGAGGGTACCCCATAGGTATAACACAAAACCTAACGTAGTTGTCGCGAATAGGATAATCAGTATGACAAGGTACATGAGGCGATACCAACTAGGATACTAGTTGTTGCGTGATCCGGACTGAAGTTGAGCATAGCCAGCAGCTACCCCAACACCGCGAAACAACACTCCCAAATCAAGGGGTGCACCCAAATCGAATCACAAATGTAATAGAAATGGTATCGAAGAAGCGTGTCCGCTAGAGGTGGCGAACCTCAATGGCTCGGCTCCTGTTTTAGTCATGTCAGGGGTCATCCAATAATCGTTCTCTTTCTTCAGTCAACGTGTTCACCAAACCATCCACTTCATTTTGGATCAACACTCCGCGTATAATAGTTATTAAAGTGGTTTTCGGTATCGACAGAGAGTATGTCCATATCCGATCCCGGTCTCTTTAATAACTACGTATTATTACACCGTTGGCTCTTTTACATTTCAAATCGATTCAAAATTGATATCAAAATATCATATCCGCTTCAAAAATCAAATCCATTTCAAATATCATCGTATCTATTCAAATGTAAGATTTCGTTTCAAAAATCATTTTTCGCATCAATATCTCATTTCGATTTCAAAATCATTTCGAATTTCAATTTAGATGGCAACTTCATTTAAACCAATTCGTATTTACATTCAAGATTTAAACATAAACATTTCACCTTATTTACCTATTTGAAATTTTAGAAAATAGTCTTAAGTAGTTTAAAAATAGTTTAAATAATTAAAATAGTTAAAAATACTTAAATCTTTAAAATGGATTTAAAATAGATAAATTAGTTTAAAATAATTTAAATTGGGTTAAGTAGATTAAAAAATAGATTAAAATAGTTTAAGTATTCAAAATGGTTTATATAACTGAGTAATTTGGAAAACAAAATAAAACAACTTCAAAACCAAACCGTTTCAATTATAACTTCCCAATTCAAAACAATTTCAGTTTCCCTTCTACCGATTCAATTTCGATTTCGATTCAATCAACGTCAGCTTTGACTTCAAATTTATTAAATTTTATATTCACTTTCAATTAATTCAATTTCAATTTATATCGATTCGGAGCTTGATTTTTCCAAAATATCAATTTATAACACTTAACAAAATTATCCATCAATTTTCGAGTTTAAATCCAAATTTCAAATATGATTCAATTCCAAGCTCGACTTCAAAATATCATTTTTATATCACTTTTACTTGGTAATATTCAAAGCTCGAATTAAGGTTAAATTTTTAAAAAATCAATTTTCGAAATTCAATCAAATCCCAATTTTTAAATTTCAAAGTCTCGACTTATATTATTTAACAATTTCTTTTAACCAAAATTTATTTCAACATTCCAAACTCAATTTTCGATAAATTCGATTTCAATAAATTGATTTCTATTATAACTTTTAAATCAAAACATTTAAATAATTTCAAATCGACGATTCCAAAATTTATTAATTTAGCCAATTCGGTGTCCGTATATAATTTTCTATCCTATGGCCAAGTAATTATTTATTTCAATTAAATGTCAGGGATGAGTATATATTACTTAAACCAATCACAGTGTCATATGTATGCATAACAGTATGTATAAGCAAATAAACATCCAACCATTTAAATATCAACCAATAACATCCATTAAAATACATCATCCAATTGACAATACAATTCATGGCAGTTTCATAGTTATCAATGTCAGGTAATTTAATCGCAATTCAATTTTTAATTTCAATTTAACTGTCAATTTAATTTTCAACAGTTAATTCAAATGACAATCTATATGATAATTAAATTCTATCAAACAACGACGAATAAAATCATAACACTCCATAATGTCAAATTTAACTAGCATAAAGATATTTAGTACGTTGTGAGCGTTATAAAACACTCACCTTGATTTTTACGATTTTAAATCAAATCGAATGACGTTCGATTTAACTCAAAATTTTCTCTATCTCCAAACGATTCCAATCCAGTTGCATTGCGAAGAGCTCGTCGATACGATTCCAACGCAAAAAGTTTCGTCGAATTCCGACCTCGTATGACAAAGATACGATGGTTTAAAGTTAACACGAATTTTTATGTAAATTAATTACAGCTTAATTAAATTTTTAAAACCCACTCCATCATCACCGTTGATTTCCTGTTGCTTCATCCAGGCCGCTCCCTTCCTTTCTTCCCACGCGCGTGCTTGCTCCAGCTAAAACAACGAAGCCGTAACCCATACACGCAAGTTAGGGCATGCCGCCGATCCCACCACATGCGACTTGAAGACGATCAACTACCATCATTACGAAGCTCGCCTCCAACACCACGCTCGCCCCAAGCATCACCAAACTCGGCCCTACCATGGCCGTGAAAAACGTCCCCAAACCCACTACGAACGCGAGCAGATAGCTCCCCCCATAGTTGACGATTTGACGAAGTAACCGTATGGATTGAAAGCTCTTGCTTAGCTCTACAACTTCTGTGTTGACAAGTTTTTCTAAAAATGTGTGGATTGGGAGAGATTGAGGGGAGAAGAAGGGAATATTCTGGCCATTCGTTTTATTGGAGGCAGCCGGCCATTATTATGAAACCCTAGCTATTTTTTTTATGTTGTGAATAAAGGGGCTATTTATAGGAAACGACGAATACTATTCATCCGGCTTTTCCAAACTCCGATTTACGCGCGGTGACCGGCGTCCCTAGGGTTTATCCCGCGTTCCGGACACAATGGAATACGTTTCGAAAGCCAATTCGATTATCTGTGAGAGTTACAGCGATAAACGATCAATTTAAATTAAATCGATCTAAACTAATTGTGTGCTTTTTTGCTTGCCTCGGACAAACGGTAAATCCGATTGACACGAAATTTGAAATCTTACAATAATATCACATTACGGATCCGATGAAACTAGTTTCATCGAAATCCGAGACTGTTCAAAAATTGGCTATTTTTCAATCGATAATTAAATATTAAAATATTCAATTTTCACAAATTTACTTTTAATTCGATTTTAAAAGTTCTACAACATCATTCTCACTTTAATATGATAAAATAAAATTTTACAAATCATTTTTAATCATATTAAACCCGTTATTCAATTATCCAATAATTTCCAATTTTAAAATCTTATTAACTCTATTATAATCCCAATATAACTTATATTCACTTTGGAAACCAATTTGAATCATATTAAGTCAAATTCAGTTATTCACTCTATTTTCATATATTAAATTTCCATATCAAATTAATCATATCAAATTCGGAATTTAATTATTCAAACATTTGTAATATTAAATTTAGTTAAATTTTGATTATTCTTAAATCACTATCTTCTGAAATATTCAAAACGAACTTATAAAATTTAACAAATTCAAATTATAGAACAACCATTTCCATTATACGGTTATCCAATTCCCATTATTAAATTATTCAATAAATTCGAAATATTAAATATAAACAATTTCGCTTATCCAATAATTCATTATCTTTTGAAATATTGAAATTGAACTTATAAGATTCAACTTTTAAAACCAATTCACAATTTAGAACACTATTTTCATTTTACAGTTATTTAATTATTCAATAAGTTTTAAATATTTAATTTAAACAAGTTACCTATTCAATATTCAATATTTGATTTAAATAGATTTTACTTATCAATCAATTACTCTATTATACCCAATGAATTCAACATTTATTATCCTATTCAACTTTTGATTGTAAAGACATTCACCAAGTAGCTTTTATTTTTCATTACTTGGATAATTATTGTCGCAATTCATTCCCGTTATTATTATTCCAAATGAATTACAAATTTTTTTCTAACATTAAATCACGAAATCTTATTAAATTAGCTATTTTAATTATCGAAAATTTACGGGTCGTTACAAGAGCTAAGTGGCTAGCAACCAATTAGGGTAAGGTCACCCCTGTCTAGATTTAACTTATTTCGGCTATGTGGGAGGTTTCTGATCCAACCGCAGGGTGATCTTGTTCGGACTATCCAATAAGAGGTAGCTCCGGTCTTGTGATGCAGGTGATCGGGGTGGATCCTCAGTACGGTGATCTAGACCACATACTGTGACGGGCGGTACCCCAGTAGCCATACCATTGATGGAAACCCAATCTCTAATAGGTATCTACGGACTTTTTTGTATACCTATTATGCTGGAATTTAATGAATGTAACAATTTCAGCTATTTTAATAAGTATTTGTTTATAGACACTACTATAATATCAAAGGATTTGATAAGAAAATGTTTCGGTTATCGTAAGGTAAAAACTCGGCATGTTTATTTGTGGCATGGTCTTACGAGATATCTTTTATTTCAAAGGATTTTGGAAACTTTAATAATCCATTGTTATCTCACTCTGTTTTTTCAGACTGATTCGAGTGTTATTTCGTTATAATGCTCGGGTTAAACCGAGTTTTATAGAGTGACAGAGTATTATAGAGTACAGATTCTAGATGAACTGCTGTGGAGCTCAATAGACAAGTTGAATGGCGAGACATATCAAACGTACTTGATGTATATTTCGCCGTGTAGTATAAGCTATGTATTCAGTTGTTGTGTGGACATGTTATCATAGTTATTCAGTGTTATGTATTGTTTGATGTTGTACTCTGATGATGTATTGTATAAAATAGCTACAGTTTTTTTGTATAAATAGTAGTCATTTTCTATTATATATTGTTCCGCGGAGATTGTGAGATTTCAAAAATGTTTCTATTTCTTCTTCTACCTCCTTCTTCATTTACCCTAATGGTTCGGTTTTTTGGCATTCGATTGTTTGGCATTTGATACAGTGGACGTATTAATGTCAATTTTTTCGGATGTCGAAAAATCGGGTTGTTACAAGGTATGACATTTTGGTCGAATTTATCTCTCACTCATCTTTTGATAAAATTCAGTTTTACTTATTATAAGCTGTACCTAATAGTGATAATTATTTACACAAATTCTCTTTGACAAAACTATATCACATTAGGACTTATGGAATTTGGTAATGGTAAAATTTTGATTATCGTCCACATTCAACTTTATAGTCCAAACACAAAGTCCTTGGTTAAATAACAATTATTATTAACCAAAATGATCTGTCCAAGAACTTTGACTTTGAGTTGATTTCAGTTGATCATGATACTAAGCTCATATGACTAAGGAGACGAATCCTCTCTTGAATATTGTTTCACTTCCACTGCTTCCATTCAACCCAAATATAGTCGTTTGATGGATGTCGTGCCATGATTTAACTATAATCAAAGCGGAGCTTCCATATTGAATATCATTAGTAGTCTCAAATCGAGAGAACTGTGTAGATTAGTCACATCGATATTCTCTGCTTGACTTTAGTTATATTAACCAATGGAAAACTATCGAGTGAGTCATTCCAAAGTTATTCAATAACTATCAATACGTAACCTCTTGGTGCCCCAGTAGACATGAGTAATACACTTCCCAACATTTGGGGAGCGTTATGTACTCTTGTTTTGACAGATTTATCGATATCCAGTCTCAGTACATCTTGACTAGGAATATTTTAATTGGTATATTATTTTCATTGTGATAAATTACTCACGATTACAACACTTTATAACTACTATCACAAATATACCATTTATGGATTTTCTATTAAATATAATTTTAATTAAATTAATTAATTAATATAACTGCATTATATCAAGTGTATAGTAGAAAGAAACATTTTTATTTCGAACAAGATTGGCCAACGAGTTAGATATATATATAACAAATTACATAATTACCCTAGGGCATACCCCAACTCTATCAAAATCCCACTTGCACTTAGGGTCAATTATGGAATGTTATTCCAACTTCTCTAATCGGTTTTCTCATAATTAATTGGCCAGTCACTTTGTGAACGAGTATGCTATTATGTTTTAATTATCTACTCTATCAATCAACTCTCTCCGACGACGATAAACTGTTTTATCATGTGGAACAATTCTGAATATATCTCTCGACTTCTAGTGAGTTCTAAGTTCTGTTATGAGCTATATCGCGACATCATTATCACATAACGATGTTTTGAGATTCTCAACATTTGGAATCGGCTTAGTTATAAATTTTTGCACTTATATTTGTATATACATTGCCTTTATTGTGACACTATTCTAGACGATGTACTTAGCCTTTTTCATTGAATCAACCATGGTGTTTGATTCAGGACATTTGCAACTTAAAGATTCTTAACTTGAATTTATTATTGACATAACTCAGTATCACTTATAAAGTGTAAGTCCGAACGCTCCTTCATAAGGTATTTTTTCTGTAAATACTTCTCTAATATTTCATAAATACATGAGAACACATCGAATAACCATTTGGTGATATCGTTTTGGATTTGATATTTGCTTCATGTGTCAAATACACAAAATTCACGATCTCGTAGACAGCATAAAGTTTACGATAATTCTTGTTGCCAATGCATAAGGAACTCATCTCACATGTTCCATATTAAACAATTTAATAAGGTGCCTTCGCATATCAATTTGGGACATTACCAATATCATTAATACTCACTATAAAAGACATTATTTATAATCCAAAATTGAGCATTAAAATAACTAATGTTGATTTTAACATAAATATATCGTTCAAAATTAACAACATGTTGTTTACTTATAGTTTAGAAATATCAATGTACCTTTTATGTTCTTTCTTATGAACACACGTTTCCTTTGCATTTTGATTGTTAATCAAAATATGGGTTCAATTTTGATGCCTACTATCATTTCTTGGATTATATCCACAGACTCACAAACTCAATATCGCACCCTTTGATTTCGAGACATTTTGGTTATTACGTGTAAATAGTTTACTCTTTATCATTATTTATAATTTTCTTTTTCAATACATACGTACCAAACATAAAGTCATTCAAGTTGTAATTTTGTGAGTAAATTTGAATTAACTTAAGCACGTTGAATACGGAATCTATTACGCTAATTTCAACAATTGAAATTTGAGATATTATTTTTATCAATATTGCTCATTTGATTCCAACTGCATTAGTCTTGCTCATAAAGACATAATCACGGTTGATGGATCATGTCCCTTAGGTTACGACTACCAAAATCATATTTTGATAGCATACTTGGAATTCTTCCGAATTTGCACATCATACCATATCATAGAGTCAACAGTCTTAATGCCAAATAATCGAAGATTGTATATTATCGACATTGATAAGAAACTCATGGTTTCTCTTCAATGTGTGAGAGTAATTATTAGACACTCAAATGCATTGTGTTTGTTTAGGTGAGTTAATTTCATTTCATCTTATCTAATCAGTTCTATCTGTGGATCGTATCTACTATTTTACAACCAATAATTCCTCAAACGAATTTCTTCACAATGAAGTTGGTATTTCTTTAAACAACAATTATTTCTAAGTGCAACAGAATAGGTATGCATAAACGTTCTATGAATTTATTTATTTATTTATAAAACTGATTTGGTTTTAGCTTACAAAACTTATGTTCACATAAATATTTCATCTAATGATAGTCTTTCAAAAATTCTTTTGGGGAGATTCATACAAGGTCACTTATGAAGAATTATTATGTGCAATCTTTCGACTTGCATAACCTGCCAACTCCTTGGCCTAGGATATGTTGGGGTTTCTTATAACCCTCATCTTGTGAGATTTTAAAAACTATTATTTAGATAAAATAATATTAACCTTGTGTGCTACTCTTAAGTACATGACCTTATAGAATAAACTAACTCAACTTAACTCACAATTAATCATACATTGTTCGACAAGTTTGATTACTCCTTATCGATGCATCATTATCTATGACATGGAGGAGTGATCTTTGAGGTTGAATTTTTATTAATTTTTTAGGTACATTCAGAACTTTTTCCAATATACTTACTCATTTGACCAAATTGAATCATTTCTATTGCATGTTATTTTATGTACTTCTGTTTTATACTCTATGAGTTTACTATAGACATACGATATGTGTGTCAAATACACATGTCTCTGTTAGTGATAACTCTTCGGTGAATATGATGAAGTACATGGAACCATTTTGGTATTAATAGACTTACAATTGCATATATCTATATATAACAATTCGAAGAGTTCACCAACTCTTATGATGATCCCACTAGTTTGGTGCATAACTATTTAATTGTTTGAGATATAATTAACCAGTTTCATATGATTCATAATCTTATAATAAAAATTATTTCTCAAAACTACAACTTAGTCTATAATTCCAAAATAGTTGTAAATAATCTTATATACTTCTATATTTTTAATGAATCACTTTTATTATGAAAACAAATACCGCATTATATATTTCATAACGAATATTCACAATATTCATATTGAAATTTAGCTATGTCTATTTCTCGATCTACATCGAAAAATAGTCATTAATTCATAAATAAAGTTCGGTGCATTTTATGAAAACAATTTTCATAATATGATGCAATCAATAAGTGCTACATAGTGTGCTCCTACTCTTTCCACCCTTACCTATAATATTTTACTAAATTTGGATGTCCATCATTCACTTAATATATTTTACTTATTTCATATACTATACCTAATTTACAACGGAAAGTACTTTGATCGATTATTCTGAAGTCAAAGAATAAATCTCATAAAAAATAATTTACTATACGAAAATACATTTCGGAATAGAAATCGAATTTCTTACTCCAATGTTAAGTATCCATCATTATTAGTACAATTCTCGTTTTTGTTGTTTCTTTATGAAGCAAACATGACTATTCACTCTTTTCATCCCAACTGTACCTTAAATCATATCTACTCTTGTACATTCACTATTGTTTCTAAATGGTCAAACCATTCAAAACAAAACCCTTACTACAATATCATAACAAACTCTTTACAAAAGCGCATTCAATTATCCTTAGCTTTTAAGGACATTAGGTATGTTCTGCTTTACATAAACTGATCAAACTAACATTTCAGTAATCGAGTTCTTAGATTTATATTGCAATTTTGGTCTACATTTACATCTAACATGATACGATCCTTTTGTAATCAATTAGATTGAATACTCGATCTCGCGCTAAGCTTTATTTGGTTTTTCAAATAAACAAATTTCTTCGAAATACTATACATTAAAAACTTTGACTATTCACAATATAACATTTATATGCAATTGTAAATGGAACAAATATCCATAGCCTTGTATTGATTTTAGAATTCGGAACTCATACAATGCAATTATGGTCTCCATCAAATAAATTCGCAAGTGACCAAACAACGAATGTATTCAGTAGTTGTAAAATCAAGCACTTACATGGGTGTTGAAATGTTAAAATGCAATAATCTTTTATTTGTATGTATATGTTATATTTCTATTTGTCAATCTTTAATTCATTTGTATATCTTAATTGATAAACATTTTACCAATCTTATTAAATGCACAAATTTATCATTGTAGATAATTATAACTGTGACACCCCACCCTGAGACCTACATTTTTAAAGAGAATTACTTAGTAATCATGTCTACTAATGCAGAGAATAGGGCTGGTTACGGGCGACAATCATAGTATTACATTAGTTAAGAGCTATGCATGTCAATACAGTCTCGATTTTTTTTCATTACCTCATAAGTGGTAGACATGCTTAGTCCCTCACTAATGCACACTATGATGGATTCGGGCCATTTCAAAAATAATGTAATATATATGCAGATAGAAAACATCAGTCACAGTGCAGAAAACCTAGATCAAAGTATATATATAAATACATACATCACCATACATCTCCATAATAATACATCATACATAAGAAGCAAGGACTTCTGAATCACATATACACCTATCCTACAAAATAATGTACAATAAGATAACATAAAAGCAGACGACTCAAAAACGACATCTACGCCAAAATGATAAGTCCAACAAAAGCTATCAAGCTAATCCAAGAAGTGAAGCAATCCAAACTAACCTGCAACTCGGTCTGACCCGAGTGAAAAGCACACGGGTCAGGCAAGCTAAACTTATTAGTAGTAAGGGTCTCAATAGTAATAAGCGGAAGTGAAATATCCATTCCGTTGTTGCCAACAGAACGATATATGGTTCATCATGTTATTCACAAAAGGGAAGCATCAATATTTTTTCTAACTTAGATAAAGGGTTCCATAAGTGAGGTATGAAGAGTTTATTCTAATATCATCTATAAGGGAATATCCATGCACTTAGAAACATAGAGGAAGCATCATAAAAATTCATCAAAAATCTCATAACTCATTATAGAACTCAAAAGTGTAACTTCATTATCGAAATCACCATAAATATAATAAACTATTATCTTTGTCTTACACAAGGATAAGAAAATCATCAACATTATAGGGTGAAATCGAAATATCAAAACTTTATAGGAATTTACACGATAATTATTTGGTACCATACGTCGTGATGACTTGGGGTCATTAACATCTTAGCATCGTAATCATCTTGATTGACTATAGTCGAATATTGCGATAAAACCCAAGTCATAAAATCCTAGCAAAACATCATGATGATTGGAATCTAGTAATGACATCAAGAACTTCGTAATGATTCCAATCGTATACTCGGTTTATAGTACTAATAACATCTTAAATGTGTTACAACTTCTTGAACAAGAACCCAGTGGGTGTTAATGTACATCCCATACCATGCATTCGCACCTATTGGTTTACTAATCGTCAGTCAATGCCACATTAGAAAATTTTCATAAAATCCTAATCAAACATACACCGCCTCGTCTCATTGGCGAGTGTAAAGCATCCAACTCATTGTGTCTCATACTTTGATGAGCTTAAAGTGGCATCGTGACTTGTCTCATTTCATCGACAAATAAAAATCCATCTTAAACATCAAAACCATCATCAATCCATCATAAAAATCACACATTATGTCCTCGGCAAGTAAAAATATAATAAAACAGTACTTCAAAGCAGATTCGACAGTACATGTTCGATATTAAGTGATTAGGCGAAAACACATGTCCCATAGCACATATTTTTGCCAAATCTTTTATTTCTCATTCTTATATGCCGAAAATCATCTAAATAAGCTAAAATATATTTAGAATAATTTTATAGAGAAAATAGGACTTTTAAACAATTTTTAAAGATTTTTAAATAAATTATATGAGGAAAAATCCATTTATCAAGTAAATTATCTATTATAAAGTACTTTAAAAAAAATACTTAAAAACCCTTTAAAATGTCTTAAAAAAATTTATTTAATTAACCATAATTTATAAAGAATTTTTAGAAACTTATTCGAAACCAAAATCAGTTAAAACCATCGAATTCTTTAAATATCGACAATTATCGATATTTAGATTGAAATAGAATTTAATTAAAACTTAAATTATAAAAATTTCCAAAATCAAGCCAATCCATTTTCGAATGAAAAGACTTAACATCCATCATCAAACATATTCATACAATATTTAAAATCATCGAAATATGCAGTGAAACGGTTAACGAAAGCGCATATAGGAGCAAAAGAACAATCTACCAAGCAACTGGGTTTTTGGCTGACTTCGGACAGTAATATGGGGTATCAAAACAACCCATATTTCAGCAAAATTTGTCTGCGTTATACTATGACACGAGGACTATAACATATCCAAAATTTGGAGCAATTTGCTGCAAAGTGAAAGAGCTATGATTTTTCGAACATAGCACTTTTCAGCAAGCACAAAAAAACAAGATTTTTGGATGTTTTGAAACAACGATTTGCTATAACAAAACAACTCAAAATTCCAAAAAAAAAATTCTTAAATATTATACAGTCCAACTATTGCAATAAAATAAAAATTGGGAGCGATTAGTTGTAAATTGAACAAGATAAGATTTTTAGAAAATAGTGCATTTTCGGCCAACAAACAGAGATCAATTTTTAGCCGATTTCAACCAAAAAATTTCTATAACAAAACAAATCAAAATTCAAAGAAAATATCCAAAAATATTTTACAGTCCAACTATTACAACATATCTAAAATTGAGAACATATGGCTTTAAGTTGAGAAAGATATGATTTTTTGAAAATGGTGCATTTTCGGCCAACAAAAGAGATCAATTTTTGGCCGATTTCAACCAACAATTTTCTATATCAAAACATATCAAAATTCAATTAAAATTTTCAAAAACGTTTTAAAGTCTAACTACTACAACATATCAAAAATTGGGAGCAATTAGCTGTAAATTGAGAAAATTATGATTTTATAAATATGATGCATATTCGGCCAACAAACAGACATCAATTTTTGGCTGATTTCAACCACAAAATTTTCTATATCGAAACAAATAAAAGTTCGATGAAAATTTCCAAAAATGTTTTACAGTCCAACTACTACAATTTATCAAAAATTGGGAGCAATTGGCTGTAAATTGAGAAAGATATATTTTTTGAACATAACATTACTTCAGCCAACAAAAGAGAGAACCTATATAATAAATTGGGCATTTCAAGCAACAAATTGATAGTAAAATTTGATATTTGGCTTTAGCTTGCTGTAAGAAAAATCTTACCTTGCTTACCGAATAGTTTTAGCAAGATATGATACCGATTTGGGAGAAAATTGTGCTCTTTGTGAAGGTAGAAGCCCTAAGAACCGGTAGAAACTTGAAAACAAACATGCAAGACAACAAAAGCAAATTACAACCAATTCATGCCAAGTTCTAAGATTTGGATGATATTTTTTAGTATTGGCGGAGATTACCTTCTCTAATCTCTATTTGATTGATTAAACTTAAATTTTCAGCAAAAATTGGAGAAAGTTGAATTTAACAAGAAGTGGCCATGGGTTTACTGACTTTGTTTTTGAAGAAAAAGAAAGGAATGAGTAAAGAGGAAAGACAATGTACAGGTTATTTTTCTTCTTTCCCGAGGCTTCTAGATTGGGTTTAGGATCTAAATCATATACCCATTAAGCCAACAACAACACTTGGTGAAATTTATTAAGTAAATGCACAAATTTCACCTTTTTAACAATATAAACTCATATTTTCTTATTTTATAGCAAAGTTAAATTTATACATAAAAGTGTATGTAAACAAAATTTGTTTTCTCAAATTTTATCAATAAAAATTTATTTTTAACAATAAAACCCCATATTTAGCAATATTCTACAAGTTACGCAATTTTAGTGTAAAACACCATTTTTAACATAACAAATTAAATAAAAATTTCTATCTTGCCAAATAAATTTGCAATAAATCATTCTAACACTTTTTAATCATCAACCTATTATTTTTAAACCATATTTCGTCTTTTATTTTAATAAAATACTTATTTTCTTCATATTTTTCCTCTTATATTCAATAAAAGGGTAATATTGGCAATAATTACCAATATTATCACATTAACTTAATTAAAACATAATAAATGATTAACTTCACTCCAGAACCTCAAAATAATGTAACGACCCGATTTTTCAACGTCCGAAATTCGACATCAATACGTCCATTGTATCAAATGTCGAACAATCGAATGCCGGAAAACCGAACCGTTAGGGTTAATGAAGAAGAATGTAGAAGAAGAAACAGAAACAATATCAGAATCTCACATTCGCAGCGGAACAATGTATAATAGATAAATGAATAATCTTTAAACAAAAGAACTATATCTCTTTATACATTACATCATCAGAGTATTACAACAACAACATGACACTAGGCATTTATGACAACTTGTCTAAATGGAAATTAAATTTTGCAGCAACCCATACGTAGAAGTTACTGCATACTATAAGTTATACGTCTCGCCATCCAGTTGGTCTCCTGATCTCCATAACATACTTTTCTGACTTTGCTCCAGAACAACTGATAACCTGACTCTACGTTGCCCGTGTGTAAAATTATGGGCATCTAAATTTTAGAAAGGGAACAATAAACTCCAAGTCAGTCATGGGACTAGTGTGAGATCTTAAAATAGTTATTTGCACAAAAAGAAAAAGAAAAGAAATCCACTACGCATTTGGAAAATGAAACTACCATAAGGCCTCCCGCCACACACACAATGCAATCGCACACTTGAGGAAGATTTCTCCTTATTGCTGTCAAACATGCTTGATACGTGAAAATCATTTTGATATTATTATTAGTGCATAGTGTGGAAAACATTTCGAAAGTATAATATAAATCCTAGCCAGCATACGTACCATTATAGTATGCCTACTATAGCTACCATATTAGATGGTAGGTTCTACAACTAAAACCGTAAAGGGATCGTATTGTTTTGTTTGGATTTCCAACAAATGGTCAAGGCTAAGGAACTTCCTTCACCGAATGGGTACGCCTTTGGAGGGACACCTCGAGAACTTAACCAAATCTCTACCAACACAAGGCCGGGTTACCTCTGTAACTAGGTAACTAACTGTCACGAGTATGTCACCCCTAGGTCTAGACCGACCTTTACCGAGGCGACTCAATAACCAACAACCACATAAGTAAATAATCTAGGCTCCATACAGGAATACCACTTTTTTATCCACACAAGTTAAATATTTGGGCTCCATACCAGATACCACTTTTAATCCAGAAGGAAATGCACATACCCTGAGGGGCACGACCCCATAACCTTGGTGCATCTTTTCCTGTTTCAACCATTTCCAGGGTGTGAGGTTCGATGAAGGCTCGTCCACAAAGCTACACTTTTCACAAAAGCCATGCTTCGATCAACAAATGATCAATACTTAGCATGCCACATTACCAAATTGGGATTATATCACTAGTAACCATCAACTACATAATCTCTGAGTTCGCACATCTCAGAGAAGGGTGTTAAGCTAAGAGAATAAATTCTCCGCCACCAACAGAAATGTATTTGATAGAAACTTGCTTTACATCTCAAAGTGTAACGTCAGACATACATCCATACAAGTCCATCCTAGGTCTAAATGGAACCGAAGAAACTTCCTCCAATTAAGGAAAGAAGCCTTGCAAATTCGAATATCCTCTAATTACGTCCGGACTCCCCATCACATAGGGTGATATAAATCTCTATAACGGAGCAACTCGGTGCAGAGACATTCGATAGGTAATCTTTCATTTTCGAAAATACAGTCTTCAACACCATCTTCAAATGCAGTCCCATTTAGTCGTATCATTATTCGGAATGGGTTTTATGACTCAATGTCCTTTCCCATCTAATTTGACTAATGAGCGCTTATTTTAAAAATAAGTGGTTACATTCAGATTTCAAGTAAGTCACAACAAATTTCCACTTTGATCTTTTAAAAAAAAGATCCATCACTAAGATTCGATGTGGTTTTCGGATAACCATTTGGAATCCGACCCCTGCTCGCATCGAAATTCAAATGCCGTTTAAAGGCCAATATTGATAGTTGGTTATTTAACTATCAACCGATATGTACAACAATCACCAGATTTAAATAATTATCCCTAAATTATTTGTTTCAAAATATCTTCGCAAGATATATTTTCACACTTCAACCCTTTGAAAACAATTTTCAAATCACTTTCCTTACGTGGAATAAATTTCCAAATATTTTTTATTTCCACTGAAAATTTGCCAAGTCTGAATACTTTAAAATAATTTAAATCACTTATCCAAAATATACTTAGAAACACTTAAAATGAAAACTATTTTTAAAACATTTATTTTAAAATATTAGTTATGAATTTTATACTAATATTCCATGTAAAACCTAAGCCCAAACTAGTTTTAAAATAAAAATTTTAGATAGAATATAATTATATAAATAACCATCTTCTAAATAAAATACTAGTTAAATCTTTAAAATAATCACTTATTTAATTAACTTAATAAATATTTACTTCAAATTTATTAAAACAATTTAAGAAAATAATTTCTCCAAAAATATTCTTTTTAAAACCAATTTTAGAACTTTTAATTTATATTTAAAAGCTACTTTGAAAACATACTCGGCTTTCCAGAGAAAATACACTCTCCATTCCAAAATAGTTCAATTAAATTAATTAATAAATCGTTCTTGATTTATCTTAAATTTACACCCTAAATTCGTAAATTTTCTTTCCACACTTTTAAAAACAAACCAATATTTATTTTTAATACAAATTACCCTTCCTTTATAAAATCCCCTCGTGAATTTATATTTTCCAAATATCCATTGATATACAATTTTCAAATCGATTTCCAAAATTTACTTTCAAACACCAAATAAATTTCCAAATTGATTTCCAAAATCTATTTTCAAACACCAAATCAATTTCCAAATTGATTTCCAAAATATATTTTCACAACACCAAATAAATTTTCAAATCAACTTTCCAAAACTAACTCCATTTTTAAAATAAATTTCTTTATTTTTCCCAAACCATTTAAAATCCCAATTATAAATAAATTCTTCAACTTTTAAATAATAATACTCAAAATCCATTTATTTCCATTTATCAAAATCTTTTTCCGCATACATGGAATTTATTTGATAGGATATCCAAATCAACTTTTATCCTTTTCTAAAAACATTCTTTTAATTTATCCAATTCTCTAAAATTAATTTACTTAAAATTCTCTACTTTAACTCCCTTTAAAAAAAAAATCCAATTTTTGTATTTATGATATTTTTAAAAATCCCATAATATATTCTGCCAAACCATATCCTTCAATAATTTCAATAACCAATATAATCATTCATAGATTATCAATAAATCAACATACAACATATGAAACAAATTCAACATTTGAGGAATCCAGTTGGATCCCTCCAACTTGTTTCCCTGCATCCACATATGTTAGCATAATATAAAATAACAATTCCACTTCAAGGTGAAATATCGCAGTATATGGGGTTATATCATCTCATCTGCTATTATGTGCGCATAGGGTCTCATCCGCTATATAATGCGGGAAATCAATCACTCCAATATATATATATATATATATATATATATATATATATATATATATATAATAACACCTAATAGATAAATCATCAAATTTATCCAAGCACATCCAACAATTTAAATTTAACTATTTAAATTAAACAAAGCAATTCAATTGAGTGCGAAGATCTCACCTTTGTTTTTGTTTTGCAACCCATTTCCATTCCAACTTGTTTTGACAATTTTTAAACCTTGTAACAAACATTACATAATTTTATTAACACTTGGCAAAAATCGAATGATTAATTATCACTTGAATCTTAGATTCAAAATAAATTATTATTTATCAATTTAACTAATAATTTGCTTTAAACTAATAATTTTAATTTTCGAACAAATTTTCCTATTAAAGATCTTAAATAACTAAAATAAATTAAAAAGCAAATTAAATAAGTTTACCATCTTAACATTTATTTACTTTTATTTTTTTTAAATGAACCAGTGAGTGAATATATATATATATATATATATACACACACACACACACACACACACACATACATACATACATACATATTTCCTGTTTATATACATATCCAATCAAATGAAATTCCCATTTCAATAAACTTCTCTAGTTTTTTTCCCTGTATAAGAATATGTATGTGAATCTATGTATATACATATTTAAAACAGAATTACTTTATACCTTCTGATTTTCCATCTTATGCTTTAAAAGGCTATAACTTGAGTAAATTTAATCGAATTTTCCGAAACAAAAAACATTTGTTTTCAAATGATAACAACTTTCATATAAAGAAAGGATTTCCAGTTTTTGTTGAAAAGATTTTAAGTCATGGGTAAATCAAATGGAAATAGTTTTGAAAACTATGAATGAATCTTTGTTAAAGATTGGTGAAACTAATTTCAAATTGAAAGAAGATCTAAAAGGGTGAATCTTTTATTTTCTATAACGATCATGTTTTTAAGTCGAATTTAAATTGGTAATTTATATAAATTTTTGAATTAAATTATGAATTATTTGAATTCTCCAAAATAAATAAGATATGTGTCTGTTTATTTATATAAATAATTTGAAATTTAATTTGAAATTCAAATATATATATATATATATATATATATATATATATATATTTTGAAAATGAATTGGATTTAAAACTCTATATTTTAAAACTAATAGAAATTTATTTTCTAATTTATAATATAATATATATGTATATATATATTTTGAAAGTTATATTTTGAATTTGATATAATAATTTTTCAAAAGCCATTTAAGGATTTAATTCTAATATATATATTTTTATTAGAATATGATTAATTTTTAATCATATTCTTTAAAGTTATAATTATATAAATAAAAGCAAATGTGTTTAATAAAAATAAAAAGTTTTGTACATACATACATAGATATATATATATATATATATATATCTTTTGAAAAAATAATAATAAGTACAAAAATAAATATAAAATATATGTTAATAAGAAAAGAAATGCATTTATTAAAACAGTAAATATAATATAAAAATTTTATAAACACAATTAAAATCATTTAGTTACATGTTTAAACCATATAATGTGAAAACTAACAAGTGTAATCATCTCATCATAAGTCAAACAAGTGTTAGTTAGTTTCACCATGCAAAATTACAAGTGTTATATTTGCTTTATTTTCTTTTAAAAAAAAAGGTAAATAAGATATATATATATACATCTAACTCTCCTCTTCTCATTTTCTTAGTTAATTCAAAAACTAAGACCTAGCAAACTAAAACAAAACCAGAAAAGACTTAAATCAAAACAATAACTTCAAACCTGATCAAACATCATTTACAGATCAAAAATAGTTCCAGTTTTCAAAGATCAAAATCAAAAACATCTTCAACTTGAGCAAATTCAAAACCTAGAAATTTAAAACAAACCAGAGAAGTACAAAACTAAATCATGCAATCTCAAACCTGTAGTAAAGTTCAGATTCAACTACAACTTCAACCTGAGCAGTAGCTTTAAATGCAACAAGACCTAGATTCAACTCAGTGGATCAAAGATCAAGCAAATCAGATTTAAAGTCAAGGTCAAAACCAAATATTCCATTTTTTCAAATCCAGGGTTTGTCTCTCTGTTTTTTCCCAGGTGAGCAAACTTACCTTTTGAAAATCTTCTTTATTTTCTTAAGTCTGTGATGATGGATGAAAATGATAAATTGAAATGATTTGTTTCCCTTGGGTATACAAATTTAAAACACTAAATGTATGCATGCATGTATGTATGCATATGCATACCTCTGTTTGATAGGCCTAAGATTTCTCAAAAATAATTCTTATCTCTTCATCTAAATCATTATAAAATATGATGTTTAAAAGGAAATTGATTATAATGATGTGATACAAATTTAAGATAAAAAAAGTAGAATTATTAAGTATATTTATCTGGAAAAAAATAAATTTACAGTGACAAATCAAAACTGGTCAGGAATCAAGTGTGTAGATTTCATGTTTCAAATATATGTTTAGATTCGTCTTTGAAATTAACGATTTTTAATGGTAGTTTTGTGATTTTTAAGTTTGGGATCGAGTAGGATTCTTGAGTTGATCGTTTCTAGCTTTTCTGTCGAATTCCGGCGATCGAAGGTGAAATGGATATCGTGCTCGAGGCTGGAGGTTGCCTGTGCAGTGGAGCTTCGTGGAAAATGGTTAGATAATTTTCTGACCACCATGGTGGTCATACGGCAAGGATCTAGGGTTTTAGACCCAGTCTTGGTTGACCAGGTTTGGGTTTTTTTTCATCGTCGTCAGAGCGTCGGGGTCGTTCGGACCCAGGAGAATCGATGCGTCGTATTGTGATGTTGCTTTGGTCGAGGTGGGGAAGTTTCAGATCATCAGAAGCGACGGGGCAAGGTGAAATTGTGATCGAGTTTGGGTTTCAGGTGGGTGATCGAATTTCTTGTTTCGATTTCCGGCACGATGGGCTGGTCTTGGGTGGACGGAACGTTCAAGTGCGCAATCATCGTCGTGTCGATGGTCGTGGCAGTGACTGGAGATGGTTGGAGCTCCTGTGCATGTGCACAGGGTATCAATGGTGTCTGGGATGTTTTGGGTTGGGAAAGAAAGTGTAGCCTTGAAGTTGATCTTGGAGGAAAGAAGGATTTGCTTGAGTTTTGTATCGGATGATTCGAATGGGTTTTGAACAGGTTTTAAAGATTTAAATATAACAAAGTTTAAAAGGAAAAAGGGGTAACTCGAAGGGATGCTCGGGGAAAACTGGTTTGGGCTTGGGTAGGGACTCATGTTAGTCTCGGGTCTGGGTTTTTGAAATTTTAAATAAATAAGTTTTTTTCAAATTTAAATTAAAACAAGTTTAAAACACTTTCTTGTTAATTCTTTTAAAACAATAAATGTTTTATTCTGGTTTTGGAATTAATTAATGGTTTAAAATAAATTATTTTAAGTTAATGAAAATTTAAGTTATTTTATTATATATCTATTATTATTATTGTTCTTAAGTTATTTAAATAAGTTTAATTAATATAATTAAATGGTTAATTAAAGAAGGTGAAATGATTTTTATTATTAATTAACTTTGAGATGTTAAGCTAATTCATGTGTTAATTAATTAATTTCAAAGGTTATTTAAATAATATTTTTAAGATAAATGGTTTATCTTTTGATTAATGAGGGTCTTGAGTAATTTATTAATGTAAATAATTTAAAGGATGAGGGTAATCACTTAATTAATTAATGGTTGTTTAATTAATGTGATTAATTAAAGGTTAATTAATCAATTGTTTATAGGTTAATTACTTAATTAAAGGGTAATTAATTAATGATAAGTAATTAAAGGGCAAATTACTTAATGAAAATTAATTAAGTACACTTACTTAATGTAATTAATAAAAGATTATTACTTAATGTAATTAAAGGATAATTACTTTGTGTAATTACATTAAAGGATAATTAATTAATTAAGGTTAATTAATGTAAGTAATTAAGGGTAATTAATTACTAAAAGATAATTACTTAATGAAAGTAATTAAGGATAATTAATTAATGATTAAAGGTGGAATAATCAAGTGATTAAAGAATAATTAATTAAAAGTTAATTTGTAATTAAAGATTAATTAATTAAAGTTTGATTAATAATTAAGGGTTAATCACTTAATAATTAAAGATTAATTAACTAATTAGAGGATGATCAATTAATGTAATTGAGAGTTAATTAATTATGTAATTAACTTAAGATAAATTTATTTATGTAATTAATTAAAGGATAATTAATTAAGTAAGGATAATTAATTAATTAATTAAGGATAATTGATTAAGTGGGATAATTAAGAATGATTTATAAATTTCATTAATTAATATCAAATGATTTGTAATTAATTAATAAGCATTAACCAGGATTAGTAATTTATTCGTAAGTAATTAATCTGGTTTAAATTAATTATAATCAGATAGTTAGCTAGTAGGTGTAGCTTTTGGCAATCTTTGGAGTCTTTGGATTCGGGATCGCATTTGTTTCAATTCAACATTCTTCATCGAATCGTATTTGCTTCAAGTTCAGCATGATAGTGGTTCGAGCTTTTGGTTTGGAGCTTTGGCACTGAAGATGTTATCTTTCCTTAGTTGTTGCTGTTATCTTTTCGCTGCTGTGTTTTCCCGCTCTTGTATCTATCTCTGATATTGTTGATCACTTCATATTGTATTATGTTGTATAAATAAAATTTCATTTCTATTTCCTCTGTATTGTTATCACCTAAAGTTGTTATAAGCTCTGGCGAATCGGATTTCAATGTTTGAATCTGCGGCATTCGAGCACGGGTGAAGTATGGATGTCGATTTTCGAGCATTGAAACTGGGTCGTTACGGGTGAAGTATGGATGTCGATTTTCGAGCATTGAAACTGGGTCGTTACGGGTGAAGTATGGATGTCGATTTTCGAGCATTGAAACTGGGTCGTTACAAATAAAGTTTTTAAAACTTAATTTCCATCAATTTGGATTTATTTCAACAATTAAATGTTGAATTACATCACTTGGTAAATTTATTAACTCAAAATTTACCTACATTCCAATATTTTCCTTTTTGACTCAATAAATAACTAAAATCATTTATCTTCAACCCAATTTCACAAATAAAATATTCTAAGCTTATTTTCATTCATTTATATTTATTCCAACCATCAATATGTTAAAATAACATCTTATGAGAAAAATTAGCTCATATAAATTAAAAACCCAAGTTTTATTCATCGAAACAGTATTTATATAAAATAAACAATATTAACCCACATTTCATTCCTCCAATTCTTTTATAATCACAATGTTAAATTATTATTTGCATTATAATTTAATATTAACGGTAATCTCCAAAATCCGAGTTGTTACAGACTCCCCTCCTTAATAAAATTGTGTCCTCGCAATTTCTAGAGGAAATCTGTATTCAACACACTTTATGTTATCAAGTAAAGGAAATTTAGATAGATTAAAATGGAAAATTCTTACCATCAGGGTGAGAAGATAAGAAATAAGGATATGATCGCTTAATGAATTCTCTAGTTTCCCAAGTGAAGTCATTGGGATTATCAGACCATTGAATCTTCACGGGCGGGACACTCTTATTTCGAAGGCGTCTACTCTCCGAAGCAAGAACTCTTAGAGTATGCTGCACATAAGATAGATCGGGAGAGACTTTTAACTTCTCTAAAGCATGAGTATCAAGCACGGAATCTGAATCTCATAAACACTTCCTTGACTGAGAAACATGGAATACGTCGTGAACTCCATAAAACTGATTGAGAATTGCTACATGATAAGCAACCGGACCGATACGCTCTGTAATAGGAAATGGCCCAACATAGCGTGATGCCAATTTCTCAGTCTGGCTAAAGTGTACCACACGTTTCAAAGGAGAAGGTCGAATTTAAACAAGGTCACCCAATGAGAATTCAAGAGGCGTCCTACGGTTGTTCGCATAGGATTTCTGGAGACTCTATGCCTCTTTCATTCTCTCACGAATAAGATGGATCCTCTCAGATGATTCTCGAATAGATTTGTGGCCTAAATAAGCTTTCCCCTTGACTCAAGCCAAAAAGATGGAGAACAATACGACCTTCCATATAAGGCTTCGAAAAGAGCCATGCCGATAGAAGATCGGTAGCTATTACTATAAGAAAACTCAACTAGAGGAAGATGATCCTCCCAACTACCACCAAAATCCAAGATACAGGCACGAAGCAGATCTTTCAAGATTCGATTCACCCATTCAGTCTGTCCATCAGACTGTGGGTGATATGTTGTGTTAAGATTAACCTTTATGCCTAAAGCTTGCTGGAGACTCTACCAGAAGTGACTCGTGAAAAGAGGATCACGATTACACACAATAGAGGAAGGAACACCGTGTAATTGCATGATCTCCTTAACATATAGCTTTGATAAGAGAGATGTCGTCTTGTTAGACTAATAGGAATGAAATGTGCGGACTTGGTGAGACGGTCCACAACAACCCAAATACTATTATGGCCTGACCTCGAACGAGGTAAGCCATCGATGAAATCCATAGAAACTTAGTCTCGTTTCCACAATGGAACCTCTAAAGGCTGAAGAAGACCACTATGTTCGTTCATGCTCGGCCATAATAAGCTGACAAGTCATGTAGTTGCTTACATAACTTGCTATATCTCGCTTCATGCCTTCCCAGTAATAAAGGCGATGCATATCGGCATACATCTTACGGCTGGCAGGATGAATAGTATACTTAGAACGGTGACACTCAGCTAGAATGTCCCGCCTAAGTTCTGGAATAGAAGGCATGATTAGACGGTTCTTCTTTCAAAGACACCCATGAATATTGATGCTGAAATCCGTCAAATCAATGTCATCGTGGGATTCAGACTTATACTTCTGAATAAGAGCAGATATATCACAGTTTTGTCATTTAGCATCGACAATCCGATCTAGAAGAGTAGGACGAGCTTCCATGTAATATAATAGAATAGGAGAATTGGATGTGGAAGCATGATCACGAATATCACACATGGAAAGAGTCTCAAGAACTTTCCATTCTGTAATCAACATGGAAACAATTGTTGAATGCTTGCGACTCAAAGCATCAACCACTCGATTACCCTTCCCTAGGTTATACTAAATATCAAAATCATATGAGGCGAGAAATTCAAGCCAACGCTGCTGCCTCATTTTAAGCTCATTCTAAGAGAATAGATGTTTCAAAGACTTATGGTCAGTAAAAAGAATGAAGTGCTCTCCCAAAAGATAATGACGCCAAATCTTTAAAGCAAAGACAATGGCTTCAAGCTCTTAATCATGGGTAGCGTACCGTACCTCATTTGGATGCAATTGCCTTGAAGCATAGGCAACTACCCGATCTCTTTGCATCAAAACAACACCGAGGCCACTATGACTGGCATCCGTATAAACGATAAGATTCTGGTTCCCTTTAAGAACCATAAGGATGGGAGCATTAGTGAGAAGCTCCTTCAACTTCTGAAAAGAAGCCTCACACTTATCGGACCAAATGAATCGAACGCCTTTCCTCGTAAGGCTAGTCAATGGAAGCACGATACGGGAAAAGTCTTTGATGAGAGGCGGTATTATCCAGCCAAACCCAGAAAACTACGAATCTCGTGAACATAATCAGGCCTCTTCCAACTCTGAATAGCCTCGATCTCAGAAGGACAAACGGAAATACCTTCTGAAGATGCAACATGGCCAAAGAACTTCACTTACTTTTCCTAGAAGTGACACTTAGAAAGTTTTTCTTTGAGTTGATGCTTTTGGAGAGTACTCAAAACAATTACAAGTTGTCGAGCATGGTCCTTTTCAGACTTCGAATATACTAGAATGCCATCAATGAAAACAAGCACGAACTTATCGAGATATTCTCGGAATAATCGATTCATAAGATCGACAAAGTAGGCAGGTGCGTTCATCAATCCGAACAGCATGACGAGCCACTCATAAGAACTATAGTGAGTGACGAATGCGGTGAGAGGATTGCTATCTTCCGTGACTCAAAGCTGATGAAAACCAGTGGCAAGGTCTAACTGTGAAAAGACCTTAACACCACTCAACTGATCGAACATGTCGTCGATCCTTGGTAAAGGGTAATGATTCTTGATGGTTAACTCATTAAGCTTGTGATAGTCAACGCAAAGCCTAAGAGTCCCATCGGACTTCTTCACGAACCACGGCTCCTCACGGTGAAGAACTAGAACGAATAAAATGCTTGGCTTCAAGCTCGAGAAGTTGCTTTTTGAGTTCCACATTTTCTCATGTAGACATCCTCGTGGAAGGACGACTAATTGGTTGCGCGTCGGGAATAAGATCGATACGGAACTCAATAGCTCTCTTAGGAGGTAAACTAGAAATGGGCTCGAATAAATCTGAAAAGTCGCAAACGATAGGAATATGGGATACATTGTCATCATCGTCACGAGAACTAAGGGCAAATAAAGAAGCCATGGAACCACAATCGGAATCACGAAGTGAAAGAGATAACTGATTAGAAGAATCATGATGTCGAATATATAAGACTCGCTCCAAACATAAAATCCTCGCATTGTATCGAACTAGCTAATCCATTCCCAATATCATATCAAATCCAAGAAAAGGAATAATGTGCAGATTCGTATGGAAAGAAAAGCCGCAAATCGAAAACTCAACATCATCATAATGCAAACTAAGAGTTGTAGATCCTCCGATAGGATTCGCAATCCGTAAAGAAGTAAGCATATAAGAAACATCTAATTGCAAAGCATCAACAAGTTCCTTCGATACGAATGAGTGAGATGCACCCATGAAAAGCACTCGAACATAACGATCAAGGAATAAAATAGAGCCTTCTAGAATGGAAGGAAAAGTACCTCGAGACTGAGAAGCATCTCTAGAAGTAGTAGGCACACGAAGATGACCCTGACGAGAAGTCTTCTCCTTTTTGGGACAAGCGGAAACCAAATGTCCCTCCTTCTTACAATAAAGACAACGTTTAGGCTTGGGACGCTACCTTACTGGATGGTCAGGTGCACCACAATTGAAGCATGCAAAAGGCTTAATTGAAGGAGTAGACTAAGACTGAGAAGAAGATCGCCTCTGCTTCTTCTTCTTATTGGGATGGAATGGCTTCGGCTTGCGGAAATACTTCTTCTTATTCGGGTTTCCTGGAACATTACCCTCATCATCACTATCTTTCTCCTTCTCAACCGCTTCAAACTGAAGGGCCACATCCACAAGCTTTTCAAAGGTAAGCTCAAGGCAAAGCACGAGGGACTTCTTCAAACATTTCTTAAGCCCGGAGACGAACTTAAGATTCTTGAGTAGAGATGTGCTCGAGATAATAATTAGACAAGGCTTCAAAGGATGAAACATATTTAGAAACGGTCAACTTTCCTTGTTTGAAATTAAGGAAACGTCGAGCATGAATAGCCTTCTCAGATTCTGGAATAAACTTGAGTTCGAATCTCTCACGGAACTGATCCCACTCTAGAGTGGACTCATTAGTCTCAGCGACAAGAAGATCATACCAATGTAAAGCTTGTTCTTACAACATACTAGATGCTACAAGGACTCAGTGATGACTAGAGATCTCCATATGACTAAAGATACGCTCACAAGAACTGAGCCATGCCTCAACATCTAAAATTGTCTCAGTGACTTTAAAGATCTTGCCTCCAAGATGTGTGAATTCGCTATACATGCGCGCAAACATGGATTGCGCAGAGGAGAATAGTGAGCTAAAGCGGGAGGCTGAGTGCTCCGAATAAGCTCAAGGATCTGGTCGGTAGACATATATGCGCCTTCAGGACGAGAACCAATAGACGGTCCCACCGACGAAGAGCATCCTCTTCCTCTACCCGACATAGCTGAAAGATAAGATAGGATTATTCACAGGGTAAATAGATGCATTAGCAATTCAAGTGCAGAAGTTAAGGAATACTATGGAATACAATTAACATTGCTAGACATATTCCTTTCTATCTACCCCAAAGGAATTAAAAAGGGACACGAATCAAAACATGGATAGGGACAAGGCAAGGTCAAGGTGAAACCAATCATGATTAATGGATGATGTATATAGATGTATCATATCAGATGTATGGTTTCTCGTATACTGTTCTGTATATATTATATTATATTCTAAAACCTCGTTCTGATACCAAGCTGTGCGCCCCACCCCGAGACCTACATTTTTAAAGAGAATTACTAAGTAATCATGTCTACTAATGCAGAGAATAGTGCTAGTTAAGGGCGACCATCATAGTAATACATTAGTTAAGAGCTAAGCATGTCAATTATATCTCGATTTTTTTTCATTATCTCATAAGTGTAGACACGCTTAGTTCCTAACTAGTGCACACTATGGTGGATTCGGACCATTTCAGAAATAATGTAATATAAATGCAGATAGAAAACATCAGTCGCAGAACAACAAACCTATATCAGAGTGTGTATATATATATAAATACATACATCACCATACATCTCCATAATAATACATCATACATAAGTAGCAAGGACTACTGAATCACATACACACCCATCCCATAGAATAAAATACAATAAGATAACATAAAAGCAGACAACTCAAAAATGACATCCAAGACAAAATGATAAGTCCAATAAAAGCTATCAAGCTGATCCAAGAAGTGAAGCAATCCAAACTAACCTACAACTCAGTCTGACCCGAGTGAAAAGCACACGGGTAAGGCAAGCTAAACTTATCGGTAGTAAGGGTCTCAATAATAATAAGCGAAAGTGAAATATCCATTCTGTTGTTGCCAACGGAACGATATATGATTCATCATGTTATTCATAAAAGGGAAGCATCAATATTGCTTCTAACATAGATAAAAGGTTCCATAAGTGAGGTATGGAGAGTTTATTCTAATATCATCTATAAGGACATATTCATGCACTTAGAAACATAGAGGAAGCATCATAAAAATCCATCAAAAATATCATAACTCATTATAGAACTCAAAATTGTAACTTCATTGTCGAAATCACCATAAATATAATAAACCATTATCTTTGTCTTACTCAAGGATTAGAAAATCATCAACACCATAGGGTGAAATCAAAATATCAAAACTTCGTACAAATTTGCATGTGTTATTCATCTTGACTAGTAGTACAATTATTTGGTACCATACGTCGTGATGACTTGGGGTCATTAACATCTTAGCATCGTGATCATCTTGATTGACTATAGTCCAATATCACGATGACACCCAAATCATAAAATCGGAGCAAAACATCATGATGATTGGAATCTAGTAATGACATCAAGAACATCGTAATGATTCCAATCCTATATTTGGTTCATATACTAATAACATCTTAAATGTGTCGCAACTTCTTGAATAGGAACCCAGTGGGAGTTAATGTACGACGCATACCATACATTCGCACCTATTGGTTTTCTAATCATCAGTCAATGTCACATTAGAAAACATTCATAAAAATCCAAATCAAACATACACTGCCTCATCTCATGGGCGAGTGTAAAGCATCCAACTCATTGTGTCTCGTACTTTAATGAGTTTAAAGTGGCATTGAGACTTGTCTCATTTCGTCGACAATTAAAAATCCATCTTAAACATCAAAACCATCATCAATCCATCATAAAAATCCTGCCTTATGTCCTCGGCAAGTAAAAATATCATAAAACGGTACTTCAAAGCAGATTCGACAGTACAAGTCCGATATTAAGCGATTAGGCGAAAACACATGTCTCATACCACGTACTTTTGCCAGATCATTTAATTCTCATTCTTATATGCCGAAAATCATCTAAAAGGCTAAAATATATTGATAATAATTTTATAGAGAAAACAGGATTTTTAAACGATTTTTAGAGATTTTTAAATAAATTATATAAGGAAAAAATACATTTATCAAATAGATTATCTATTTATAAAATGATTTATAAAAATAATTGCTTAAAAACCCTTTAAAATTTCTTAAAAACATTTATTTAATTAGCCATAATTATAAAGAATTTTCAGAAACTTATTAAAAACCAAAATCAGTTAAAGCCATCGAATTCTTCAAATATCGACATTTATCGATATTTAGATTGAAATAGGATTTAAATAAAATTTAAATTCTAAAATTTTTCAAAATCAAGCCAATCCATTGTCGGAAAAAATACTTAACATTCATCATCAAACATATTCATATAATATTTAAAATCATCGAAATATGCAGTGAAATAATTAACGAAAGCGCAAATAGGAGCAAAAGAACAATCTACCAAGCAACTGAGTTTTTGGCTGAATTTTGACAGTAATTTGGGGTAACAAAACAACTCGAATTTCAACAAATATTTCTGCATTATACTACGACATGAGGACTATAACATATCCAAAATTTGGAGCAATTCGCTGCAAAGTGAAAGAGTATGATTTTTCGAACATAGCACTTTTTAGCAAGCACAAAAAAACAAGATTTTTGGTTGTTTTGGACCAGCGATTTTCTATAACAAATAACTCAAAATTCCATGAAAAGTTTCAAAAATATTGTACAGTCCGACTATTAAAACATAACAAAAACTGGGAGCGAATGGCTGTAAATTGAAAAAGATAAGATTTTTTGAAATTGGTGCATTTTCGGCCAACAAACAGAGATCAATTTTTAGCCGATTTCAAACAATAATTTCTATATCAGAACAAATCAAAATTCAATGAAAACTTCCAAAAATGTTTTAAGTCCAACTACTACAACATATCATAAATTGGGAGCAATTTGCTGTAAATTGAGAAAGATAATATTTTTTGAATATGGTGCATTTTCGACCAACAAACAGAGATCAATTTTTGGCCGATTTCAACCAATAATTTTCTATACCAAAGCAAATCATAATTCAATGAAAATTTTCAAAAATTTTTTACAATCCAACTAATACAACATATGAGAAAATGGGAGAAATTGGCTGTAAATTCAGAAAGATGTGAAATTTTTGAAAATGGTGCATTTTCGGTCAACAAACAGAGATTAATTTTTGGCCGAATTCAACCAACAATTTTCTATAACAACAAATCAAAATTCAATGAAAATTTCCAGAAATGTTTTACAGTCTAACAACTATAACATATCAAAAATTGGGAGCAATTGGATGTAAGTTGAGAAAGATATGATTATTTGAACATAGCATTATTTCAGCCAACAAAACAGAAAACCTATTCAATAGATTGGGCATTTCAAGCAACAAATTGATAGCAAAATTTGATATTTGGCTTTAGCTTGCTGTAAGAAAACTCTTACCTGGCTTACCGAATAGTTCTAGCAAGATATGGCAGCGATTTGGGAGAAAGTTGTGATCTTTGGTGAAGTAGAAGCGCGACCGGCAGAAATTTGAAAACAAACATGCAAGACAACAAAAGCAAATTACAACAAATTCATGCCACGTTCTAAGATTTGAATGAAATTTTTGTAGTATTGGCGGGGATTACCTTCTCTAATCTCTATTTGATTGACTAACACTTGAGTTTTCAGCAAAAATTGGAGAAAGTTGAATTTAACAAGAAGTGGCCATGGGTTTACTGTCTTTGTTTTTGAAGAAGAAGAAAGGAACGAGTAAATAGGAAAAACAACATACACGTTATTTTTCTTCTTTCCTGAGGCTTCTAGAATGTGTTTAGGATCTAAACCATATACCCATTAAGCCCAATAACAATACTTAGTGAAATTTACTATGTAAATGCACACATTTCACCTTTTTAACAATATAAACTCATATTTTCTTATTTTGAAGCAAAGTTAATTTTATACATAAAAGTGTATGTAAATAAAAATTGTTTTCTTAAAAAAATAAAATTTATTTTAACAATAAAATTTTGTTATTAATAATAAAACCCTATATTTAACAATATTCTACAAGTTACACAATTTAGTGTAAAACACCATTTTTAACATAACAAACTAAATAAAAATTTCTTTCTTGCCAGATAAATTTGCAATAAATCATTCTAACACTTTTTAATCATCTGCTATTATTTTTAAACCATATTTCGTCTTTTAATTTAATAAAATACTTATTTCTTCATATTTTTCCTCTTATATTCAATAAAAGGACAATAATTACCAATATTATCACATTAACTTAATTAAAATACAATAAATGATTAATTTCACTCCATAACCTCAAAATAAAGTTTTTAAAATTTTATTTCCATCAATTTGGATTTATTTCAACAATTAAATTTCAAATTACATCACTTGGAAAATTTATTAGCTCAAAATTTACCTGAATTTCAATATTTTCCTTTCTGACTCAAAAAATAACTAACATCATTTATTTTCAACCCAATTTCATAAATAAAATATTCTAAGCTTATTTTCATTCATTTATATTTATTCCAACCATCAATATGTTGAAATAACATCTTATGAGATAAATTAGCTCATATAAATTAAAAACCCAAGTTTTATTCATTAGAACATTGTTTATATAAAATAAACAATATTAAATCACATTTCATTCCTCCAATTCTTTTATAATCACAATGTTAAATTATTATTTTCATTATAATTTAATATTAATGGTAATCTCCAAAATTTTGGGTTGTTGGAATAACATTATTTGGCATATGTTCTTACAATATTAGAAAGGTTAAATGTTACCATTTCATCTTTCTAATAAGGCTCCCACTAATCTTTTATGTTTCTTCAAACCCTAAGATGAAACATAGAAGTCTTTCGACTTTACTAGTGGATGTTAGGAATCATTTATCTTGGTATTCTGACCTTGAATTTGCTCAAAAAATCATAGCCCCACAAACGATGAATAACTTCTTATCGATTGTATCAAATAACTCCTTGCCCATGTTTCCTTGACCTAATCTCATTTCGACCTTGAGTTTTCTCAACAAATTGTAAGAGATTATTCACTCATACCTGCCATATTGCAACAGCCTAAGTATAGTATATGTCCTTGAGTTTGCTCAACAAATATATATATATAGTTATCTTACCTCGTCTATTCAATATATTAATAATACTACACATAACATCCCTAGCTTGAGTTTGCTCGACAACTAAGGAGTATGCAAGTAATTTATTGATATATATGTGGTAGAGGACAATATTATATTAAAGACTCATAATCTTCAATATATTATATTCAGACTTACGGACTAATGTATTTCTTGTGAAATACCCCCGTGATTCAAGTGTCAAACACATCAAAAATCACGAAATACATACATTTACGTATGTATTTATTCCTTAAGTCTATTTGGGTTTCTTTAATGTTCTATCTTTAATTTATACATTCATATCATATAAGTATTATTCATATATACTTTTATATTTCATATTACTTATATGATAGTCCTATGTATAATATTTTATTTAATTAAATCTTATTTAATTAGTTTAAATTAATTAACTCTTTAATTAATTTTATATTATTACCTTTATAGCACATACTATAATCTTTATAATATAACACATGTATCTTATGTATGTGTATTTTTATTCAATTAATTAATCTTTAATTAGTTTATTTAATCGAACAATTTGAATTAAATTATATTAATTTCAAAATTTATCTTATATACAAACATGTATACTAATGTTATCTTAGACACTTTAAAATAACATAACATGTATCAACATATATAATACATGCATATAAATATTAATTAATAAAATCACTTAGTTAATTTGTTTTATTAATCTTACAAATAAATTTTAAATTTCGAAATTAATTTTTAAATAATTTCAAAATTTTTGAAATTTTCATTATATTTTCAAATATTTTGAAAATTTATGTTATATTATAACCAATTATAATAAACATGTTTTTTTTAAATTTACTTTTAAATTTAAAATATAATCTCAATTTTCAAAACTATTTTGAACATTAGCCTTAGCCCAATTCTAATTGGGCCTTTTCTATCAGGGACGACCTTTGGACTCACTTCACCTTTCAGGCTAGACAAGTAACCAGGTATGACCTGTTACTTGATTATCCAATTCCAATCATAGACATCATCTTTCTAGACACCGTACTAAGTGCGCAAGCTTAATTAGTTAGCCCTAACATGACTAATTTAGACCGCATAGGCTATTAGGCTTCGATACCATTATTGGAACTAGGCCCGTCCGTGGCGAAAGAAATGGGTGAATTTCAAAAAAATTAACCATTTTGGATCTTTAACGAGCCTATGAAGTCTAAATTCATTTGGAACTTTTCTAAGTTTCTCTTAAATAAAATCAATATTTTATTTAATTTCATAAATAAATTTTTCCTTTAATTTAATGAGTATATAAATTAGAGTATATCAAATATATTATTATATACAAATTTGTATGTAACGTTTACTTTTCAAATTTATTCAGAGAAGAGAATATTTCATTTCCTTTCTGCTAACTTATTCAATTAATGAAGGAGGAAAAATTTATTTAGAGAACAAAACTTTTCATTTCCTTTCTCTTAAATCATTCAATTAATGAGGGATCATAAATTTAGTTAGAGAAGAAAACTTTCCATTTCTTTCTCTTAATTAAATTAAACAATTGATTAATAAAATAACATTAATGACTAATCTAAATATGATATGAATTGCAAATATATTCATAGTAAATATTATACAAGCACAACGTATAGGGAGTGTGCATAGTAAGTGGTAATTGATATGCGTACATAAAATAAAGAAGAATAATTTTAATGGTTATTACATAGGAATTGAAATTGAAATAAATAAGGGATGACAAGGGTGATTGATACAGTTTCCCTTTTGGTAAACTTAATTAATGCAACATATTAATAACAATCAATAGGTACCATAAGTTAAGAATATAGAAGGTAAACAATGAATTGTATGTATACATTATTGTCTTCATTAAAAAAGAGAAATGATTTCATACCATGACAATATATGTAAAGAAAAATAATTTTATATGAACACATACTAGTAGATCCAAATGTGTGTATATGGAATTCAATCAAAGCGTTCTAATAATACATATTAGATAACTATTACTGTCAATTTCAAAACTTCGATTTATTGTTAAAATTTATTCATATGTAAATATTTAATGCAATAAAAAATACATGTAATACATGCATATATACATACATACATATATTAACATTCAAAAGTAAAATTACACTTTGTTACGAAAGATTAAACATAGATCTACAATGGAAACATTATATAGATTCCATATAAATTTAATTTTTAGCTTTAAAAATAATTGAATCAATCGACATGAAAATGTAAATTTCTACATTTAAAGAAATAGAATTTAAGTTAAATGTTAAAACATAGAACTAAAATAAAACATTGTATTTTTAAATATTTAGATTTAGTTTGAATTTCACAAAGTAAAAAAGCAGTTAATCAATTCGAACATGTAAAGATTCAGATCTGAAGAATTACACTTTAATTAGAATGTTTAAAAACATAGATCTACAATAAAATATTGTTTTAAAACATAAAAAAGTTAATTTTGATCTATTAAATTAAACTCAGTCATATCATTTAATAAATAATTTAATCCCCATAAATAATTTTTAATTAAGCAAGACAATAATGCTTTTTAATTAAGCAAGACAATAATGCATCATACAATGAAAGTCAAATTAAATTTCCTTCCAACATTGAAAAATCACTATATATATATATATATAGAAAATGACATACCTTGCTACTGAATCTTTAAAATACATCTTGTTTATGTTGCCTTTGATCTGCACCATGAATGAAGAAGGTTTCTATATTCGGTTGAATCACCTAGGGATGTTGCCTAGAAATCACACATTAAATGATGATATCCCCTTAGATCTTTAAGATCCACATCTTATCCTTGCAAGAAATGGATGAACCACTTTTATTTTATTTTATTTGATCTTTTTATTTGGAGTTGAAAGATTTTGAAAATTCGTTTTTGGTTTTTTGTTTCTGTCATAAAAAGTTAGGGGGAGAAAATAAGAAAGAATGAATGAGAAGGAAAATGAATTGTAGTTACAGAATGAATTGGAGAATATGTTTTATTTGAAAGAATGAAAGTTTTCTCATTCTTTAATTAAAATTTCTCTAATTAATTCCCTTGATTGTTTCCCTCTCTCCAATCCTTTCTTTACACATATGTCATCAAATTACATAAAATTTCCATAAATCACTTCATCAAATGATATAGAATTTCCATAAATCATGTCAACAAATGACATGAAATTTCCATAAATCATTTCATGCAATTATCTTTAAATTACATTAATATCGTATACCAATGTACGCAAATATAACCTTTTTAAATGCATTAAAATAATTACTAAAAACTTCCATACATCAAATGAATAATAAATAATATTTCTCAAATATCAATTAATTTAATTAATTTAAAATATTTTATAAATTAATTAAATCATATGATTTTTCGAAGAATTTATCATTACGGTTGTGCGACTCAAAGGTGTAAATTTAGTCAGTGATTGATATCGAACTACTCGAATATTAACATTCACACGTCACTTAGCAGGTGGGGTGACATTTTGGCTGACTTTATCACTTACACATCTTTTGGTAAAATTCAATTTTACTTATTATAAGAGATGCCTAATAGTGATAATTATTTACACCAATTCTCTTCGTTAAAACTATGTCATAATAGGACTTATGGAATTTGGTAATGAAAATAATTCCAATATCATCCACATTCAACTTTACTGCTTAAACACAAAGTCCTTAGTTCGACAATAACAATTATTATTAACTGAAATGCTTTGGCCAAAGACTTTGACTTTGAGTTGATTTTAATTGACCATGATACTAACCTCATATAACTGAGGAGACGAATCATTTCTTGAATAGGGCTTTGTTCCAATGCTTCCACTTGACCCGACTATAGTCGTTCGATGGCGCTTGACCATGATTTAACTATAATCAAAGCGGAGCTTCCACATTGAAGATCAATGGTAGTCTCAAGTCAAGAGAACTGCATAAATTAGTCACATTGTTATTCTGTAACATCCCGATATTTTGTGCCATTGGCATCCACACATGTCGAACTTGAACTGCTTAAAATATAAAAGATTATTAATTTAGATTTGGCAAAACTTAGCATATATAGTAAATAAAATAATCACAGAATCACAGACACGGAGTAATATAAAAATAAGCAGTGGTAACAAAAGAATAGTAGTTCATGAAGCTACTATATATATATATATATCAGAGTTAAAAGAAGATACAATAGAAGTCTCGAATACATATAAGTCTTAGTACACTAATCAAGTAACAAAATCTGAATACATCACTAGAGTCAACTGAATAACTAAACGCTGAATAGATATAGATGGATCTCCAAGCGAAGCCCCAACTCCAAAAGTGAGTCTCTAATGCTGTGACACTCAGCCTAACCCTAGCATAAAGCAAAACACAGATTACTCGAGTCAGGATTAATATTCTTATATCAATAAATCCAACTCAAGTGAAATACCAACTGAAAATACAAGTAACTTAAAAGATGTTTGAGATACGCATCCTCTAAGGATCCGCGGAACTATCCACTATGGAGAAATATATGCTATTATAATATGTCTATAGTAAAGTAAACTATTAAAATAGCGTTAAGGTGTTACCCATATCTCCCTTAACACATTTTTATATATTCTCATAGTCTATACAGTACAGTAATCTCCCCGTACATGGCGTCGTCAAAGGGCACTCCATAGGTATGGTACAAAACAAACTCGTAGTGGACTCGATATAGTAGGTGACACGGCACAACTAGGCAATGCTCGGGTAGATATACCAATTACACTACCGGGTTGGTGGTAATGCATAGCCGCAGCTACTGCCCACCTCGATCCACACTCCTAAAAATCCGAGGCGTGCACCCAATCAATCATAAAGTAATAGAATGGTATCGAAGAAATGTGTCTGATCGGAGGAGCTACATCACTTGGCCCGTCAATTACTCATGTTTTAGCCACCTTAAGCTAACTCACGGGAGTCGGGTCCACGTATATACCTCAAATAGAATCGTCACAGCCATCCTATTTCATTCTGGAACCTCCACCGCGTACATAGTTCTTAAAGTGGTTTTTGGTACTGGCGGAGAGTATGACAATAACCAATCTCGATATTAGCAGAGATAATGACAATAACCGAACTCGGTCTCTTTAATAACCAATCGTAATTATAACACCCTGATCATTTCAAAATATCATACTTTGTAACCAAAATATCATATCCATTTCAAAATCATATCAATACGATATCATTTCTCACTTAAAATAATATTCATTTCCAAAATCATAACACTTTCAAAGTTATAACGCTTTCGAAATCATAAGTCTTTTAAAATCAAAACACTTTGAAAATCATACCATTGGAATTCATAGCACTTTGAAATCATAACTTGGAAAATCATAACACCTTTCCCTTAACCAATTTAGATAATAATAATAATATATATTAAAATAATTTATAAAATTAAATAGTTTATGTGTTAAATAATTTGTATATAAAATAGTTATAAATTAAACATTTTATATTATAATAATTAGTATATTAAAAATAAATTTTGACAAACTATCTGATTAAGTTTTAAATGATTTTGAAAAAGTTGAAAATTTAGTTGCTAATACTTTGAATTGCAAAACCATGAACTTTCCTTTCAACTATCTAGGTTTTGTGATTAGACCTATTAAACTTAAACATGATGATTGGCTTATAATCATTGATAAAATCAAAAATAAGATTTCTAACTGGAATGGGAGGTTCTTATATAGAGCAGGTAGACTAGTCTTAATAAATTCGATTTTATTAACCCTTCCGATTTATTGGACGTCCTGCATCTTTTTGCAGACTGGGTTATCGAAAAATAGATAAAATTAGAAGAGATGTCTTATGGAGTGGGGAAAATTCTAATAATAGCATAAAATGTTTAGTAAATTGGGATACAGTTTGTAAAGCTAAAAAGGAAGGTGGCTTAGGAGTTATTAGTTTGCGTAATATGAATTTGTCCTTACTAGGTAAATGTTTATGGAAGTTCAAGGATATAAATGATAACGCTATTTGGAAAGAGATCATTACTAAATATTATTATAACGGTAATAGGAATTTATATCAAATTTCTTTTTCAGTCACTCAAAATCTATCTAATTTTTGGGGAAACATTTTAAAATGTCATCAGATTTTTAACTTATGTATTAATACGATAGTTCACTCTGGTAATTGTACTTCTTTCTGGCATGACCCTTAGATTTCGGCCTTACCTCTTAAGTTCAAATTTAAAGAGCTTTATGAAATATTTAATTTTAAGTTTGCTTTAATTAATGAAGTTTATTCTCCTGAAAATGATCCTCCTTGGAATTTTAGTTTTAATAGAATTTTAGTAGGTTCAACCCTTAGGCAACTTTCTTTGCTTTATGCAAGATTAAATCTTCATAATATTAATAATGATAATGATATTATTTGTTGGGAATGGGATAAGAGTAACAAATACACTTCTAATTCTTTTTACAGATTTATTAATTTTTCGGGTATAATAAACAACTAATTTAAATTTATTTGGAAATTTAATGCTCCTCCTAAATCTAAAATTCACATGTGGTTAATACTGCATGGAAAACTTAATACAATAGAATTCTTAAAGAGAAAAAATATTCAAAATGATAATAAATTTTATTTTTGTAATCTGCATCTTGAAGATACTAAACATATATACTATGATTGCATGGATTCTTATTACATTCTAAATAATATTCTTAAATTTTTTAACTTTAATATAATAACTAAAATTTCGGATTGTGACTTCTACTGGAATAATTTTAGATTTAGGTTCAAAAAGAATATTAGATTTTTACTAGACGCTTTATTCAATATTATTAGTTGGTATATATGGTTTGAAAGAAATCAAAGAATTTTTAATAATAGTAGTAGTCATTTTAACAAACTGATTTTTACAATTTCTTCATTTTGTTTTAATTGGATTTCTAACCCAAATATAAATTAGCTAAAAATAATCTATTTAAAGGGTATCTTAATAAGGTTAGTTATAATATTAACTTATTTAAACACAACAATAGTATATTTTACTTTAACAATAATAGTATTAATATTTTTTCAAATTTATGTGATGATCTCAATGTTAATCTGTTTCAATTATTGTTCTTGTCATTCTTGGTATTAGTTTATAGGTATTTTTATTCTATTGTATTTGTCCAGTTTAGTCTTATTTATTTTTTTATTTCCTACCTCATCTATACGTATATATATGTGTATATTAATTATATAAATATACATTTATATGTATCGTTCTTACTTCTTCCTTAGTCATCCTTCAGACACAGGTATGGGTGATAGGGTGTCGGACTCATTTTGCAGGTTCTCATGTCTTTAGATTGCAGGATTTCAGACTGTAGAGAGGCCATCAGAGCAAAGTTTTCCACTCAGGATTACTTGCAGTTTCACCACAGATATAGGATACTTTTACCTCTATCGTGGTGTATTATTTTCAGGAGGATCTATTCTTCTGCTTGGCACTTCTTCCTTTGTACAGAGTCTCCAAAGCAGATTTCCCTTTCAGCATCATATTCAGTTCCACTTCAGAGTAGATGCTTCTCCATTCCTTCCAATTCAAATGCATGGAGCTTCCTTCTTAGTTTGTGACGACATACAGTATTATTGGCTTTT
Source organism: Allium cepa (assembly GCA_030765085.1). NCBI lineage: Eukaryota > Viridiplantae > Streptophyta > Magnoliopsida > Asparagales > Amaryllidaceae > Allium > Allium cepa. Next base: position 380,472,140 of record CM060931.1, read on the forward strand.
CTTTAGTTTTTAGGCACTTCTAACACCTTAATATCGGGCGATGGCCATGCTGGAGCTTGATATCGGGGTGTGATGGGTGGTGGTCTTACCGGAACTCATCTTAGGGGTACCTGAGTTTTTTGATACTTGTATCTAGTTTTATTACCTGCCAGGTATGTTGACAGCGCCTTACTTTTGTGATATATTGCATGTGTGTTGTCCTCTTTTTATAGAGGATCACACATTTTTCTCAAAACTAATTAGTATATTAAAACTGTTTATATTAAAAATAGTTTTTATATTAAAAATAATTATAAATTAAAAATAATTATAAATTAAAAATAGTTTATATTAAAATAATATATATATATAGTTTTTCATATATAATAAAATACTTTATAAAATAAAATAGTTTCCTCCAATTCCACAAATCGATTTAAATTAACTCGAATTCCAAAATCTCATTTAAATTGAATCTCAGTTCTTTCGTTTCAGTTCAAATCTCAATAAACAATTTTTATATCGCTTCCAAATATAGATATAAACTACAAATTTAACCATTGCAACTTCAATAGATTTCAAAGCTTTAAATATTCAAACATTTACAAACTAAATTTGGCAATTTCATATATATATATATATATATATATATATATATATATATACATATCAAATTCACTTTACTATTATTCAGTTTTGAAATATTTACCTAATCATTCTAACAACATTTAAATAAAACTTCAATTATAAATTTAAATAAATTATATATCCCATTTCAATTTATGTAAATTTGAAAATATTCATTTAAATCCCTTTTAAATCAAAATCAAGTTATGAAATCATATGTTTAAAATCTCAAATTCAATATGTTTCAAATCGATTTTTCAATTACTAAAGTCTTAAAAGAATACGATTTCAAATCAATATCTAATTATCTTTCCAACCTTAACTTATTAAAATTATTATAAAATCTATTTTTAAATATAATTTTAAATAAATATTAAAACATAATATATACTAATTAAACTTTATTAAATCTTATTATTAAATTTATTATATTTTAAAACTTAATTTATATATTTTAAAATAGTAAAATTATAAGTAAAATCTTAAAATTTATATCTTCAAAACTAACTTATAAATTTAAAATTTCCAAATATAAATTTAAAAATCTAAAATTTTAAACCTTTATAAAATAATTTTATATATATAATATCTTAAAAATCAATATTTATTAAAAATCGTATATCTTTTCAAACCTTGGAAATCATTTCAATATATATAAATATATTTATATATACATATAGACCAACTGTGTCTGTATATAATTTTCTATCTCGCGGTCAGGTGATATAGATATTTATCATTTCAATCCGTAATTTAAATATCTATGGGTATATATATTTTCAACCCGCAATCCTAAATTCAATGTCAATGAAAATCGCTTGGGTTTATCATTTCAACCCATAATGGTTTTCTCCTATTCTACAAGATCATTCGGGTATGTATCATTTCAACCTATAAGGAATTCTATACTAATTGGGAACCTGCAGAGTGAGAACAGTAATGATAATAATATAACATATCAACAACAGGAATATATCATCAATAACAGATAAAATATAAATAGCATATCATGGTGTCAGATGTCATAGATGAACAGTTACAGATAACGGCATATATTTTGCAATTTTAAATAACTAACAGCAGTATATTTCAATTGTCGTTTTAATTGAAATCAAATCTAATAAATATAAGAAAGCTAATCGTGAGTGATTTCTTACCTTTCCAGGTTAGAGAGAGAACAAAATGGGATGAGTTACGAATCCAAGCATGGATTCTAAAGCAAAGCTAGATTGACACGAATTCGACCGACAAGTTGATAAATAGGAATCAATGAGGACAAATCAAATCAGTTTGGGTATAAACTGAAAATATATACATTATTATATTATATATATTACATAAAAAAATCAAAATAAATTTTCTTTATTTCAATACATATAAACTATCACTTATATATATATATATATATATATATATATTAGAACCCACATATTAAAATTTACATAAACGGTTTCATCATACATGGAAAACCAAAATCCCTGTATACATTAACATATACAAAAGGTATAAACTTAATTTACTGTAATATGTCTTTATTTAAAAAGATCACATATATAAATTTATATAACTTATATATATATATATATACGATAAACAAATATATATATATAACTAATATATATAAACACATAATACAAAATTTTGAACCAACATAATCATATATGTGAGAACTGACATAAACCTATATTCCATAAACTAATGAAACATATAACCCATATCAATATATACAGAATATACGTATTATTAAAAAACAACATTAGGTTAAAACAAATTTTACCTAATCATTATATCATTTCATAATCCCATGGCAAAGAATATATGTATTGTAAACATATACTATATACCTTTACATATAATAACTTCACATATAATAATATACACACCTTAATGTAACATGTTATATACAAAAGCTTTTGCAAAATCTTTTCAACAATACTCAAGCAATACTTTAAAACAGTTCCGGACTACACTTATTTATATTATTTACAAACCAAGCACAGAACATTTTTTATAAATATATATGCAGACGGATTATATATAAAAAATGTATATACAAACTTATACATATGTGTCAAAATCAAAGTATCCATATACAGCATATATGTTTGAAAGCAACAACATGTAACATAAAAATACTAATATAAACCTACACAGCATAAACAACTGTATATATATATATATACACAAAAATATAAAATCAATAAAATAACAAATAAATTTACCTTAAGATTTCACGTATGTATACACATACGACTGAGGCAAATGGGTGCGTCGATTGGAGGATATAGTGGAATTTAAGGCTTGGACGTGGGTTGATGGATGCGGCCCAAAGGAAGGGGATGGTTGCTGACTTGATTTCTGCTGCGTGGCAGGGAGGAGCAAGCGGTGGGGCTGATGGCCGCTACCTGCATGGCATTGGAGATTGATGGCTACTTGGGTTCAAGGAGGCGGAAGTCTTGGATGGATCTAAGGAGAAAGGACGTGGGTAGGTGAGGAAGAAGGAAGGGCTTAGGCAAAAAAAATGGTGAGCAGGCTTCAATTGCATATAGTGACATGGAGATGGATACGCTAGTCTCAAATAATCATGTGCAGGCATGGTTCTATCTCAATAACGCATGAAAATTTAAATTATATATATATTAGCACGAAGAAAGAAGAGAACGAATAGGAGGAAAAGAAGAAAAATGTGTGTGGACGAAACAAGTTAGCAGATGAAAAGCAATTATAATTTTGAATGGTAGGAAATGGTAAGAGTCCATATTTAATTCTGGAAATTATAAAGGTTAGAATTTGAATAGTTGAGAACATTAAAAGTTATGGCTTTTGAATTCTCACGGAGGATAGTTGAATAGACACAGGGACCCAAAATCCCGAATGTGAAACTGATACGGAATACGTTTCACAGATTTTGCCATCCTCCGGACTTCAAAACACACAAAGGAATAGCCTGCAAAAAATAGCACGATGAGACGATCAAAATGGTATATAGATATTAGTGGTATGACCATCTTATTAAAAGTCGATAATTGGTACCAAAAATGCTGCTAATTTGCCGAAAATTAGATAAACGGAGCAATAGCAGCCCAAATTTGACGAAACAAATTATGACATCTCACTCGAAAAATGATTTACAAATTTATTATATAAAAATATTCAAGTTTGGAAAACATTTTATTATCATCTAATAGTAACTGATTTAAATTGAAATAAAATTACACAATAAAATAAACTTCCATATTATCAGATGAAAATTTATCATTTGCTATGTCTAAGAAGACGTATTTCAGATATCAAATTTTTATCTCAAAATTCAATTATTTAAAATTTCAAAATTTCCAGTTAGTTACGTTATTAAAACCATTAATAATTTACGGTTCGTTACATTCTCTGATTTACCTTAGTTATATTAACCAACAGAGTACAACCGAGTAAGTCATTCCATAGTTATCTAATAAATATCAATACGTAACCCCGTGATGCCCCTAGCAGTCATGAGCAATGCACTGCCCAACATTTGGAGATCGTTAAGTCTAGTCTCAATCGATGTATTTATATCCAGTCTCGATACATCTTGACTTCGAATATTTAAAATGCTATATTTGTTTCATTGTGATACATTACTCACGGTTACAACACTTTGTAACTACTATCACAAAAGGTACCACTTATTGATTTTCTACTAAATATACTTTTAATTAAATTAATTAATTATTATAACCACATTATATTAGGTATATAAAAGAAAGAAGACATCTTAGTTTCGAACGAGATTAGTCAACGAGTTAGATATATGTAATAAATTACATAATTGCACTTAGGGCATACCCCCAACCCTATCATGACATTCATCTTAGTTGCACATTCCTTTCATTTAGCTAGTTATCTTATCAAACCTATTCAGTTTGATCCACGGCCAAGTGCATTTTCTATCTGTTTTACCATATGATCTCAGTCGTCCAAGCATCGGTTCAGCTATTATAAGAACCCCTTACATTGCCAGATTAAAGGAGTTGGTAGTTAGTCAATGTTAGCACCAGCATTGGTCATTAACACCCGAAGAAGAATTTTTGTAGAGAGATTAATGAAAAAGGTAAATTAAAACTGAGGAATAACGTCGTATAATGTAGTAATAATTATGAGAAACAAGAACACCAGATTTATAGTGGTTCGCCGTAAATGCATACGTCCACTTTTAGTTTAATCTTTATTTCTTTTCTAAACAATTGATTACAAATACAATCCATACGCCAACTACTCAAATGCAAATGTTAAGTGAAAAAGAAGGAGTCTTCAAAGTGGTAGAGTCTCCCCAGTATTCTCGAAAAAAGGTCTCTTTTACTATGCCCCTGCCCTCCTATTTATAGATGAAGATGGGTTGGACTTCCCTCACGGGCCTAGGAACAAGGTATCTCGACCCATGGTAAGTAGCTTCTGCGCACTGAGCCAGTGATGTCGAACGGCAATTGCCGAGCCAGGTTTCCGTGCCGAACGGCACTCGTATGCCGAGCCACATATCTAGGTCGAAAGGCATTCATATGCCGAGCGAGGAATGCGTGTCGAACGGCACTCGTATGCCGAACGAGGCATTGTGCCGAGCGAAGAGTGTAGGCTAAACGAGGCTTATGTCGAATGAGGCTTGTGCCGAATGAGGCTTGTATCGAACGAGGCTTGTGCCAAACGAGGCTTGGTGTGTCGAACGAGGGGAGATGCCGAACAAGGCCTTATGCCGAGAGAGGGGAGATGCCGAACGAGGTTTGTACCGAATGAGGCTTGGTGTGCCGAACGAGGCGAGATGCCGAACATGGCCTTCTACCGAGCGAGGGGAGATACCAAACGAGGTTTTATGCCGACCAGGTTTCGTGCCAAGCAACTCAACTGTGCCGAGCGAGGGGAGATGTCGAACGAGGTTTTATGCCAACCGAGGCTTTGTGCCGAGCGAGATCTCGGGCCGAGCGACTCATCGGCGCCAAACGAGGTCTTGTACCGAGCGACTCATCTGTGCCAAGCGATGCCTTATGTCGAACGAGGTATCTATGCCGAGCCTCTTGTTACATGGTCAAACAACCGGGTAACAGTCAACCGCATCATACATTACCATCTTGAAAAGGTTGGTCGAAGAAAGCATGGCCATATCACTATTTACACACCGCCAAATAGTCCTTTACTTAACAAACCCAAAAAATCAGCTTTATTAATCTAAAGTGTGCATCTTTTCTTATTGTTCTCTTATAATTTCTCATCATTTTAAGGGAGTCATATTGTAAGAGAGCTTCATAGTAGACATAGGCGGCTTTGTCGAACCACTTTACATCTTGTGTCACTAGCCATTGAATGCTTGCTTTCCTGTAGTTTTTGCTCTCAAGCCCAACGATTAGTAAGTAACCATTGCTTTTGCAGCACATTATCGTAATTCTGAGGTTGATGAAAAATATCACCGACATTTCAGCTAGCATAGCTTGAGGGGCAAAATATTACTCAAATTTTTATAAGTAAGGATATATTGTGATCAAGGCTCCTCATGATAGAGTTAGGGGTATACTATAGGGGTAATTACAGAATTTTTTACATATATATAACTCGACAACAAATCTTGTTCAAAATTAAAGGTATTTTATTTCCATTATATACTTGATGTAATGTTTTTATTAATTATTTAATTCAATTAAAATTATAATTAATAGAAATCCATAAATGGTATTTTTTGTGATAGTATTTATAATGTATTGTAACCATGAGTGATTTATCACAATAAAATGAGCTTATCATTTTAAATATTCCTAGTAAAGATGTATCGAGACTGGATATCGATACATCCATTGAGACTAGAGTACGCAATCCTTTCCAAATATTAGACAACGTAATACTTATGGCTGCTAGGGACATTAAGGGGTTGTATACTAATAGTTATTGGATAACTATGAAATGACTCACTCGATAGTTTTGTGTTGGTTAATATAACAAAGGTCAAAAAGAAAATATCGATGTGAAAAAATTACAAAGTTTTTTTCACTTGATAATACTGTTGATCTTCAATGTGAAAGTCCCACTTGGATCATAGTTAAATCGTGGCACGATGCCTATTGAACGACTGTAGTTGGGTTGAGTGGAAACATTGGGAGGGAAATAGTATTCAAGAGAGGATTTGTCTCCTCGGTTACATGACATTAGTATTACGGTCAACTAAACTCAACTCAAAGTTAAAATATTTGGCCAGAGCAGTACGATTAATAATAATCATTATTATTGAACGAAAAACTGTGTTTGGACTATAGAGTTGAATATAGAAGATGCTGAAATTTTGACCGTTACATAATTCCAAAAGTCCAAGGTAATATAGTTTTGATGAAGATAATTGGTGTAAATTATTGTCACATTGGGTAACACTTAAATAAGTAAAATTAGATTTTACCAAAAAGATGTGTAAGCGATAAACTCAACTAAAATGTCCCACCACTAGATAAGGTGTTGTCTAAACGATAATATTCAAATTATTTAATATTAATTTCACTGGCTGAATTTACATCTTTGGATCGCACAACCGTAATGATGAATATTCCGAATAAAGCACACGATTTAATTAATTTATAATCATTATAAATTAATTAATATTTTTGAAATATTGATAATTACACTTTATTTGATTCATTCGTAAACCTTTAGCATTCCGTAAATTACATATAATAAAAGTTATAAATACACGTATCTATATATGACATCAATAAAACGTTTAAATTTGATTTAAATGAAATATATATGAATGGGTTTGGAATCATTTGGGGCCTATGTTGCCTCTATGTTTCGTCATCCACAATAGATGAGGAGATGTTAAGTTTTTAATTAATTAAAAAGGGAAAAGAATAATATAAAGAAAGAAAAAAGTCTCTCTTTAATTGGGCATTAATTCACCTTCTTTATTTCATTTCTTTCGTAACCTTTCGGCTATTCATTCTTTTGATAACTCTCTGGTTCTCTCCTTCCCCTCTAATGGTTGAAATTTTAAGTGGTTCCATGGATAAAAATATCCCAAAATAAATACAAATCAAATTAGTTCATTTAAAGTGGTTTATCACTCTTGATTCTTGCAAAATCATTGTATTGATTTCTGAATCTAGGAGCTTTGATTTATTGTTCATGGTGTGATTTATTGGTCACATCCAAAAGTAATTCTCTAATTTGAATTCGTCTATGCATTTTTTATTGATGCAATAAGACTTTGTATGATTCATCTCATGTTTTAATTGATCATCTTGCCATATGTAAATAAACCTTCCTCATGTCTATTTTGATTAAAACACGTTTATTATTTTATTTTAATTCAGATGCATTGTTGTTTGTCATTTCCCTTTAATATATACTCATGATAAATGTTAATCATAAAATTCACTTAAGAATAAAGGCATGAAAGAAGGCTCATAAAAAGTGCTTGGCCCCATAAAAGCTCAAGACAAGCATTTCGCGGTAATCCAAAAACAATGTTTCGAAGACATTGAGATAGCTTTCGAAGAGGTAGGATGAACTCGCAAGCAACTGATGCACCTACAAGTGTTTAGAGAAATAAAGGCTTACGAAGGAGTGGAAAAGAAGGAAAAGCTACCCTTCCTCTGTTTCATGCTTTGGGTATTTAGAATATTCTTAGTCTGCACTCTGGGGACTTAGAGTACTCTAATCCGCACTCCGGGGACTTGGAGATTTTAAGTCGTTCATACTCTAGTCCGCACTCTAAAGACTTAGAGTACTCCAGTTTGCACTCCATGGACTTGGATATTTTAAGTCGTTCATATTCTAGTCCGCACTCTGGAGACTAAGAGTACTCCAGTCCGCACTCTAGGGACTAGGAGACTTTAAGTCGTTTATACTCTAGTTCGCACTGCGGGGACTTAGAGTACTCCAGTCCGCACTACGAGGACTTAGAGATTTTAAGTCGTTTATACTCTAGTCTGCACTCTGGGGACTTAGAGTACTCTAGTCCGCACTCCGGGGACTCAGAGATTTTAAGTCGTTTATTCTCTAGTCCGCACTCTGGGGACTTAGAGTACCCCAGTACGTACTCTGGGGACTTGGAGATTTTAAGTCGTTTATACTCTAGTCCGCACTCTAAGGACTTAGAGTACTCCAATCCGCACTCTAGGGACTTGAAGATTTTAAGTCGTTTATATTCTAGTCTGCACTCTGCGGACTTAGAGTACTCCAGTCTGCACTTCGGGGACTTGGAGATTTTAAGTCGTTTATACTCTACTCCGTACTTTGGGGACTTAGAGTACTCCAGTCCGCACTCTGGGGACTTGGAGATTTTAAGTCGTTTAGACTCTAGTCCGCACTTTGGAGACTTAGAGTACTCCAGTCCGCACTTCAGGGATTAAGTCGTTTATACTCTAGTCCGCACTCTAGGGACTTGTCTAGTCCTCATTCCGAGGATTTGGAGATTTTAAGTCATTTATACTCTAGTCCACACTTTGGGGACTTAGAGTACTCCAGTCCGCATTCCGGGGACTTGGAGATTTTAAGTGTTCATGCGCGTTTGTACGTCAGACTGAATAACGTAACTCTAGTTTTTTGCCATAGAATTATTATGCACGAAAACATCAATAATTCATGGAAAAGATGGCTTCAAGCCTTTATTAATGAAAAAAAACTAAATGTTTTATTACATGCCGAAAAATAAGAATCAACGAAATAAAAACATACTAGAAATAATTGCAACAAAGATACAAAAGGAATAGACTAAGTATAATAATGTCGTAGATTCTCACTATTTTATGCTCGGGGGAGTGTCGCGCCATCAATGGTCGCTAGCTTCAAAGTTCCCTCTCCAAGCCTCCGTTCAATGACGTATGGACCTTCCTATGTGGGATTCATATGCGATGGGACCGAGAAAACTCATTTCAAAACGAGATCACACGCATTAAAGGTTCTCGATCGGACCTTTTCATTATAATATCGAGCGACTCGGTGTCTATATGCAGCCACCCTTAAATCAGCTTCTTTACGTTTTTCATCAAAAAAGTCTAGTGATTCCAGTAAAAGATCCTGATTCGTCTTAGGGTCATAATGAGTTACTCGATGTGAAGGAATTTCAAGTTCTATAGGTATAACAGCTTCTGTGCCATATGCCAATGCAAATGGAGTGTGGCCAGTCGTGGACTTGTTGGTGGTTCTGTAAGCCCAAAGTGCTGTTGGAAGTTCATCCACCCACTTGCCTCTAGCCTTTTCCATACGTTTTTTCAATATGGACTTGATTATTTCGTTCGTAGCTTCTACTTGTCCATTAGCTTTTAGATGAGCAGCAACTGCAAACCTTTTCTCAATGCCATACTTTTGACAAAATTCTTTGAACTCCCTACTTTCGAATTGAGTTCCGTTGTCTGTAATGATAGTCCGCGGAAGACCAAAATGGCATATAATGTTTCGTACAACGAAATTAATGACCTTCTTGGTAGTGATTGTGGCTAATGGCTCTGCTTCTGCCCACTTGATAAAATAATCGACTGCAACTATCACGTATTTTGCACCAGCTTTGGATATGGGTAAAGAACCGATTATATCGATCATCGACATTGCAAACAGCCAGGGACTAACCATTTGTGTGAGTTACGTCAGTGGAGCTCTCGAGATTTTTTTATACTTCTGGCATTTGTCACATCTCCTTATGTAGTCTGCAGCATCCCAATTTACAGTTGGCCAATAGTATCCACAGCGGAGGATTTTCTTTGCTGATGTCTGCCCCTAGTATGGTCACTACATTCTTCTTTATGGACTTCCTTCAGGACTCTTTTTATTTCGTTATGGGCAATGCACCGGAGTAAGGGGGCTGAGAATCCCTTTCGATACATTATTATGTTCTGCATCATATATCGCGAAGCTTTACGAATGACTTGTCGTCTTTCGCTCTTTCTTTCGGGCAAGACCCCTTGTAGAAAATATTGCTTAAATGGGGTCATCCATGAGTCCTTCTCGATTTTAGATTCTAACACAAAATCGATCTCCATTATGTTTATACTCGGAGCATGTAAGGTTTCGACGGGAACCAATCCCATTTACTGCGCATCGTCAGTACTTGCAAATTTGGGCAATATATCAACTTCTCTATTTTGTTCATGCGGGACATGCGACATATCATAATACTCTAGATCTGCAAACAGCTCTTGAACCCATGCAAGGTATGGGGAAAGCCTCTGTCCCTTTTCTTGATAGTCCCCCACACCTAGTATACCACCAATTGTGAGTCATAAAATATTTCGACCGATTTTACTCCCAGTTCTCTGATAAGTTTCAAGCCAGCAATCAATGCTTCATATTCAGCTTCGTTATTTGTTGCTGGAAAATCGAGCTTCAAAGCGTAACAAATTGATCGGTTTTCGGGAGTCACAAGAACTATACTAGCCCCATAGCAACGGTGGTTAGATGCCCATCGGTGTATAGTTTCCATCGAATGGGGGGAATAACATCGTGGCTGTTTGGTTCATATGACATGGTGAATTCAGCGACGAAGTCTACAAGCGCTTGCCCTTGTATGGCCCTTCTTGGCAGGCAGGTAATGTCCAACTGACTCAACTCAATATTCCATTTTAACATCCTTCCAGAAGTTTCTGTTCGTTGGTGTACCTGGCGCAAGGGTTGATCAGTATAAACATTGATCGAGTGTGTTTGAAAGTACGACGAAGCTTGCGTGGTACAATCACTAAGTAGTACGCCAGTTTCTCAATCTTGGGATAATTTCTTTTTTCCCCCATTAAATCTTTACTTACATAGTAAACCGACTTTTGAACTCGGTCCTCCTCACAAACCAAAGTCGTACTGATAACATGCTGGGATACAGCCAAGTACATACACAATACTTCATGGTCTATAGGTTTCGACAGCACCGGAGGACTTTCCAAATGTCTTACCAAAGCTCAGAATGCGTTCTCACAGTCGGGCGTCCATTCAAAATTTCTCTTTCCTTTCTTTATTACATCAAAGAAGGGAATACACTTATATGTGGTTCTAGATATGAATCGACTTAGTGTGGCTACCTTTCCATTCAAGCTTATAACTTCTTTATAGTTCTGGGAACTTGTATGTCCCGAATAACTTGAATCTTTTCTGGGTTGGCTTCAATTCCCCGCACATTAACAATGAAATCCAAAAAATTCCATGATGCAACACAAAGGTACACTTCAAAGGATTGATTTTCATTCCATAATATCTGAGTATATCAAACATCTTCGCTAAGTCTCGAATGTGGTCGTTTGACTGCCATGACTTCACGAGCATGTCATTCACATAGACTTCTATTGTTTTACCTATCTGGTCTTTAAACATTTGATTCACTAGACGTTGATAAGTTGTTCCCGCATTTTTTAATCCGAAGGGCATCACTATATAGCAATATAGCCCGATATCCATGACAAAACTAGTGCGTTCTTGGTCTGGAATGTGCAGCGGGATTTGATTATATCCCGAGTACGCATCCATAATTGACAGTAACTTATGTCCCACTGTTGAGTCAACCAGCTAGTCAATCCTGGGTAAAGGAAAACTATCCTTAGGGAATGCTTTGTTCAGATTAGAGTAATTTGTGCAGGTTCTCCATTTCCCATTTGCTTTTCTCACTAGCACGGGGTTAGACACCCATTCAGGGTAGAGGGCATCACGGATGAACCCATTGGTTTTGAGTTTGTCCACCTCCTCTCTAGGAGCAACGGACCTCTCAGGTTCCATGCCTTTCCTTTTCTGCTTTACTGGTACGTACATTGGGTCTATGTTCAACATATGACTCGTAATAGTGGGAGAAATCCCGCACATGTCAGAATGTGTCCAAGCGAAAACATCCAGATTCGCTCGGAGGAAATTAGAAAGATCCTCGGCCATCAAGGGGTCGAGTTGTGATCCAATCTTAAGTACTCACGATGGATCATCTTGGCTAACTGGAATGTCAATCGTCATTTCAGCCGGTGGTGCTTTTGCTTCCCTAGGTACATTATCATCATCTCTCGGATCTATGTCTCTATAGATCCAAGAATGTTGCCCGAGACAGGGCTCAGGCACTACTTGTCAATTGTCATTGTTTCGGATGCGGATGGAGCTGTCTACAACCTTTCCTTCCTCTCTCTGCTGGTCCTCTCTCATCTCAGCCACATAACATGCACGATCGGTAGCCTGATCGCCATGCACCATACAAACTCCTTTGTCTATCGAAAATTTCAAAGTTAAACACCACGGGGCCAAAGCTGCCCTAAACTCCGCCAAGGCCGGTCCACCCAGAAACACATTGTATGGAGAATCAACATCCAAAACTATGAAAGGTAAGATTCTCACCCTCCTACGTTCACCTTGTCCCAGCTCAACTGGCAATTCAACACATCCTACTGCATCGGTCGCTGCACCATTAAAGCCATGGATACGGGCTTTAGATGGTTTAAATCCTTTGTCTCCATCTTTATTTTGTCATATGCCTTTTTGAAGATGATGTTAACAGAACTTCCATAATCAATCAAAATTCTCTTTACAAATGTTGGCCCAGTTGTCGCGGATATGACCATCGGGTCAACGGTAGGAGCCTCCACCTGGTCAGCATCTCGGCTTCTGAATACTGTATCATCCATCATCATATGTTGTTGTTTAGCGGGGGTCCTATCCTCCACATTCGAACAACATTCATATTCTGCATGCCTTAAGGAGTTAGCATACCGCTCCATTTCCTGCTAGTTATTGTTTGCAGGGTGAGGTCCACCGACTTTAGTGTTTATGACCAGTCTACCTACAGTTCGGGCAGGTTCCTCTGGATGGCATGGAGCCGGCCTGCGTCCGGGGTCTGATGTTCCTTTCCTACCTTCTTATGGATTCTTGAAAACTTCCAGCAACTTTTTCTGTGTAATCAGCTTTTCTGTGGCATCGTGGAGGTGTCTACACTCTTGTATATTGTGCCCGTAAGTCTCATGGAAGCGGCAGTACTTCCCAGTCCTCTATTGTTCCTCTGTTGACTACTTTGGGCATGGCTTTCTGTATTGAAAAGTATTACAAGTTGACAGGTAAATATTCTCCAGAGATGCATTCAGAGGAGTATTTTCATTGTAAGTTGGAATCCTTGGCTTCCATTTTCCTGCTTCTCTTTTCTTTCCGAGATTTCCTCCTCCAACCCTTTAGATTGCCCGGGCTTGTTCTGGACATTGACCTAAACCTTCCCTAAATTATCACCGGATTGTTTTACAGCGATGTTGCTTTTCGCAGTCTCCTGAACAGGCCCTGGTGCCTTATCTTGCCTTGTCCACCTGGCTTCCTCTCTTCTTATGAACTGATGATCCTTTGAATCAAAACGCTTTAGTGTAGTCGAAGGTTTTTCTACCAACCAATCTCCAAACTCTAAATCCCGATCCACTCCTCGCATTACAACCATCATAATTGCATGGTCATTAGGGTTGCTAACTTCAGTAGCTGCAATGTGAAATCTCTATAAGTACTCCTTCAACGACTCCACTGGAGCCTGGATTATACTAGATAGGGACATCACATCCTTGGGACGATTGGCATGTATCTTGAACTGTTCTACAAATTTTGTCGCCAATTCGTCAAAGCTAAATATAGACCGCGGTGGAAGTTGAGTGAACCACATGGTCGCAATTTTGGATAAAGTTATTGGGAAGCATCCACACTTAGTTGCGTTATTTGCTCCAACTGAATCCATCATCCATTCATATCTCATGACATGCTGTCAGTTTTCCCTCTGTAGATCGAGATAGTTGGCATGCTAAACTTCCCGGGATACTCGGCCCGTAGAATAGTATCTGTGAATGGAGTATGACTTCTGGATATCCCCATTCTTCATTGGTCAAGCCTTGATTTTCTCTCATAAGTTGTCTGACCATAGCCGATAGGTCTGGGGTTGGTATGGAAGATGGATGGTTGGAATCTGTTCTACGGGAACATTCGGGTTGATGTCTCCTCTGTTGGCGATCTGCCAAACGTGTATCTTGGGGACTGGCTTCATTAGCGTCTTGTTGAGCCTGGCGTCTAGTTTCCATACGTGCTCTAGATCCTAAGTTTCCTGTTCCAGCTTGGGTATGGTCTCCAAGGTGTAGGTGATCTCTAGCTGATCGATTAGCAGCACCTGCTTGCGTAGTTTCAGTTTTGCGGCTTTTACGCCCAGGAGCTTCATCGGACGAGTTGAGCTATCAGATGAAGAATAAGGAACGGGGCTACCTCCAGCATTCTGATGATGTGGCTGAGTAAGCTGAATCATGAGGTTAGCGTTAGCTTGAATCTGCTTATTAGGTTGTCTTCTGCTTTCCATGAGTTCTATTATAAATTCGTTGAACTCCGTTCTTGTGACAACTTCCATTTGATTTTGGGTGGTGGTTCCTGCACCTAGATTTGCTTGTTGATTACTAGGTCCTATTTGTTGTACGCTAGCAGTCTCGTTGACATCTGCATTATGAGATGCTGATCTAGTACGTGGTCTTCCCATAGTAGAGTTATTAATAGGAACTCCGAGTAGAATCAACGGACGTTCTGTGAATGACTTGGATCTCCTTCGAGGGATTTATTCAATCTAGTAGCTACAAAGAAGATCATAGCGGTCTGAGAATTCGACTCTCAGTGGAAGCACCAAAATTGGTCATTAACACCCAAAGAAGAATTTTTGTAGAGAGATTAATGAAGAAGGTAAATTAAAATGAGGAATAACGTAGTAGAATGTAGTAATAATTATAAGAAATAAGAACACTAGATTTATAGTGGTTCGACGTAACTGCCCACGTCCACTTTTAGTTTAATCTTTATTGCTTTTCTGAACAATTGATAACAGATACAATCCGTACACCAACAACTCAAATGCAAATGTTATGTGAAAAAGAATGAGTCTTGAAAGCGGCAGAGTCTCCCTAGTGTTCAAGAAAAAAGGTCCCTTTCACTGTGCCCCTGCCCTCCTATTTATAGATGAAGATGGTTGGACTTCCCTCACGGGCCTAGGAACAAGGTATCTCAGCCCATGGTAAGTACCTTCTACGCACCGAGGCAGGGATGTCGAACGCCAATTGCCGAGCGAGGTTTCTGTGCCGAACGACACTCGTATGTCGAGCCACATATCCAGGTTGAACGGCATTCGTATGCCAAGCGAGGAATGCGTGCCGAACGACGCTCATATGCCGAACCAGGCATTGTGCCGAGCGAAGAGTGTAGGCTGAATGAGACTTGTGCCGAACGAGGCTTGGTGTGCCGAACGAGCGGAGATTCCGAAGGAGGCCTTGTGTCGAGCGAGGGGAGATGTCGAACGAGGTTTGTGCCGAACGAGGCGAGATGCGGAACGAGGCCTTGTGACGAGCAAGTGGAGATGTCGAACGAGGTTTTATGCCGACCGAGGCATCATGCCGAGCGACTCATCTGTGCCGAGCGAGGGGAGATGCCGAATGAGGTTTTATGCCGACCGAGGCTTCGTGCCGAGTGAGGTCTCATACTGAGCGACTCATCTATGCCGAACGAGTCCTTGTGCCGAACGACTCACCTTTGACGAGCGAGACCTTATATCGAATGAGGTGTCTATGCCGAGCCTCTTGTTACATGGTCACACAACCGGGTAATAGTCAACTATATCATGCATTACCATCTTGAAAAGGGTGGTCGAAGAAAGCAAGGCCATATCACTATTTACACACCACCGAGTAGTCCTTTACTTAGCAAACCCTAAAAATCAGCTTCATAAGTCTAAATGTCATCTTTTCTTATTGTTCTCTTATAATTTATTGTCATTTAAAGGGAGTCATATTGTAAGAGAGCTTCATAGTAGACATTGGCGGCTTTGTCGAACCACTTTACATCTTGTGTCACTTACCATTAAATGCTTGATTTCTTGTAGTTTTTGCTCTCAAGCCTAACGATTAGCAAGTAACCATTGCTCTTCGCAGTACATAATCGTAATTCCAAGGTTGTTGAAAAATGTCATCAACATTTCAGCTAGCACAGGCTTGAGGGGCGAAATATTACTCAAATTTTTATAAGTAAGGATATATTGTGATCAAAGCTCCTCATGATAGAGTTAGGGGTATGCTATAGGGGCAATTATGGAATTTTTTACATATATATAACTCGACAACAAATCTTGTTCAAAATTAAAGGTATTGTATTTCCATTATATACTTGATATAATGTGTTATATTAATTATTTAATTCAATTAAAATTATAATTAATAGAAATCCATAAATGATATTTTATGATAGTATTTATAATGTATTGTAACCATGAGTGATTTATCACAATAAAATAAGCTTATCATGTTAAATATTCCTAGTCAAGATGTATCGTGACTGGATATCGATACATCCATTGAGAGACTAGAGTATGTAATGCTTTCCGAATATTGGACAACATATTACTTATGGCTGCTGGGGACATTAAGGGGTTGCACACTAATAGTTAGTGGATAACTATGGAATGACTCACTCTATAGTTTTGTGCTGGCTAATATAACAAAGGTTAAATAGAAAATATCGATGTGACAAAATTACAAAGCTTTTTTCACTTGATAATACCGTTGATCTTCAATGTGAAAGCCCCGCTTGGATTATAGTTAAATCGTGGCACAATGCCTATCGAACGACTATAGTTGGGTCGAGTGGAAATATTGGGAGGGAAATGGTATTCAAGAGAGGATTTGTCTCCTCAGTTGTATGAGATTAGTATCCCGGCCAACTCAACTCAACTCAAAGTTAAAATCTTTGGTCAGAGCAGTACGATTAATAATAATCATTATTATTGAACAAAAAACTTTGTTTGGACTATAGAGTTTAATATAGAAGATATTGAAATTTTGACCGTTACGAAATTCCAAAATTCCAAGGTAATATAGTTTTGACGAAGATAATTGGTGTATAATATTGTCACACCGGGTAACGCTTAAATAAGTAAAATTAGATTTTACCAAAAAGATGTGTAAGCGATAAACTCAACTAAAATGTCACACCACTACCTATGGTGATGTCTAAATGATAATATTCAAATTATTTAATATTAATTTCATTGGTTGAATTTACATCTTTGGGTCGCACAACCGTAATGATGAATATTCCGAATAAAGCACACGATTTAATTAATTTATAATCATTGTAAATTAATTAATATTGTTGAAATATTGATAATTACATTTTATTTGATTCATTCGTAAACCTTTAGCATTCCGTAAATTACATATAATAAAAGTTATAAATACACGTATCTATATATGACATCAATAAAACATTTAAATTTGATTTAAATGAAATACATATGAATGGGTTTGGAATCATTTGAGGCCAATGTTGCCTCTATGTTTGGTCAGCCACAATAGAAGAGGAGATGGTAAGTTTTAATTAATTAAAAAGGGAAAAGAATAATATAAAGAAATAAAAAGTCTATCTTTAATTGGGCGTTAATTCACCTTCTTTATTTCATTTCTTTCATAACCTTTTGTCTATTCATTCTTTTGATAACTCTCTGATTCTCTCCATCCCATATAGTGGTTGAAATTTCAAGCGGTTCCATGGATAAAAATATCCCACAATAAATACAAATCAAATTAGTTCATTAAAAGTGGTTTATCACTCTTTATTCTTGCAAAATCTTTATATTGATTTCTGAATCTAGGAGCTTTGATTCATTATTCATGGTGTGATTTATTGGTTACATCCAAAAGTAATTCACTAATTTAAATTCGTCTACGTATTTTTTATTGATCTAATAGGACTTTGTATGATTCATCTCATGTTTTAATTAATCATCTTGCCACATGTAAATAAACCTTCCTTGTGTCTATTTTGATCAAACCATGTTTGTTGTTTTATTTTGATTCACATGCAAGCTTGTTCATCATTTCCCATTAATATATATTCATGATAAATGTTAATCATAAAATTCACTTAAGAATAAAGGCATGAAAGAAGGTTCATAAAAATTGCTTGGCCCATAAAAACTCAAGACAAGCATTTCGCAATAATCCAAAAACAATGTTTCGAAGACATTGAGATATCTTTCGAAGAGGTTAGGATGAACTCGCAAGTAACTGATGCACCTACAAGTGTTTGGAGAAATAAGGGCTTTCGAAGGAGTGGACAAGAAGGAAAAGCTACCCTTCCACCTCAATTGGACCTTTCGACGCAAATAATCCATGTATATGAAAAATCGTAATATGGGTTCGGAACCCCTTTCGAAGGTATTGGATAACGGGATCGCACGCGAGAGCCAAACCCTACAAAGTTTTTGGTTTCGATAGTGTCAACCTTCCACTTAAAGACATTTGTAAATGGGCACCTTTCGGAAGCAAGAATAATCCTTTCGAAATGATTGGGACCTTTCGAAAGAATAAAGAAGACTCTACCTAAAGCCATGTAGCCTTTCGCAATGATCCAATTGTCACCAACTAATCCTTTTGAAACTATACAAAAGCCCAACTCATCTTTTACACGCAACAGCATAGCAACACAATGTGGGGAGCGCACCTACCCCCTTTTGATGAATTCGAAAGTAATCAAGTTCTTTTTAAAAATCAAATTAGAAGGGCGCTTAAACTATAGCGACAGCGAAAGGTTGTCATGGTAATCCTTTCGACTAGGTTGAAATGTTTGATTTAAAAGGGTGAAGGCGAATGAATGAATGAGAAAGGTAAGGAAGAAGGCCTTTCGACTGCATTTAAAGGATGCATATAGAATGTAGAAGGAAGGCTTTTTGACTGCGCCGAAAGGATGCATGCAGAAGGTTGAAGATGGCCTTTCGACGAAAGCGAAAGGATGGGCATGAAAGGGGGTCTATCTGCATCTATAAATATGACCATAAGGGTCCAAGTTTTGGGGACCGAATTTTATAGTTCTAAATTATCTCTCTTATTTCATACGAAATCAAATCTTTGTAGCCCTAAATCAATTTGGGGAAAAACTTTCTTACTTGAAACTCGATTTGGATAAATGCAATGAGAGGAAGCGCATAGATTCAATATAGATTTTGAATATGAGAAAGATCATTTCGGCCATTAGCTTGACTAATGACCAATTGCACATGGTGCTTACTTATTTTCTTAACTCCTATTCGCCTTATACGATGCAATGGGATCAACTTAGAAAATGTGTATTCGAATCATATTATCATCATGTATTACGATATCGAATGGTAAATTAAGATGATGATATATTTCGACATTAATAAGTTCATGGAACTTATACTGTGCGAGATGTTATTCCATTACATATAGAATACAGAACTTATGTATTGTACTTCGAGTCCAGTTTCAATGAGTAAACACCCTTTCGACCTGATCGAAAGGGACGTTTTGAAGGGGACTTGAGGCAAGAATGCTAAGTTATACTTGCCGGTTGGATATCTTCCAAAGGAGTACTTGTATATCAAAACATATAACCCTTTAGAAGGAGTTCCTTCCATAAAAGCAGAAATAATACCGTTGAAAGTAAATTCTTTTTTTAGGGCCAGAATGGTTCTTTTGACACAATCAAAAGGGGAAAATGACTGATGTCTTTCTTTCCACTTAAAAGGAGATGGAAATTACCCTTTTGACCCACATGAAAAAAAGGTCATGAAGGAGATGTTCTCTCCTTAACCTCCATTTCAAAGGTTTGGCTGGGCTTCTTAGCTACAATAAGATTTTCAGGTCACCATTCGAAAGCAGTCCATCCTAATCAACTCATTCGAAACAAGTTTCGAAGAGACCGATCACTTCTAAAAACTTTCTTTTTAGGTGTTAACAACATATCTTAGCTCCGGGATGTTGAAAAGATTTATTGTAACATTTTTGGCGCTAGAAGGAGGGATCAAACCTCCATCTTTGTGGTTCCCTTATAGACTAATTGTGGACTGTTTAACTTGACGTAGGAAAATGAAATCTAAAAGGCCATGCCGAATGGACGAAGAGGCAATACATGCCATAACTTTGGAAGAAAATATTGCTCCAACTTTTAATTTGAAAGGAGTTATGCTAGGGCAACCGTCAACCCCAACACAACCAGACGACAATGCAATCAAGATAAAGCACCTGGAGCAAAAATTACAGGAAATGCAAGAGGTTCTTAAAGAGAACTATCTCAAAAGTCTTCCAAAATAGCAAAATCAACAACTGGAGATGAGGTTACTCCCCAAGAAGAAATTTAAAATCTTATACCAATGAGGGCAAGAGCAAAATAGATCTGACATTATCAAAGAAAAAGGAGCATCATCCAATTAAAGTTGATCATCAAGGAAGGATACTGGATAAATCCCTCAGGCAATATAGAAGCTTGACCTCAAAAGAATACAGCCCGTACCGAAAAAGCTATCATGACCCTGAAGCTTATTTGAAAGATGTAGCCGAAAAAGCGGTCAAAGATATGCTGAATGCAAAAGGGAAGAGAACACTAAATGAACGAGCGAATGACAATGAACGAGTAGTTCCGTTCACAGATGAGATCATATCAGCAGTTATCCCATCTTATGTCAAGATTCCAACCATGAAATATCACGATATCACCGATCCTAATGATCACTTAATGGCATTTGATAGCCAAATGGATTTGTATAATGCCTCTGTGGCAGTTCGGTGCAGATTATTTTTGGTAACACTTCAAGGAGTAGCTATAAAGTGGTACCATCAATATTGCGAGAAGAATACATATTCATGGAAACAGTTTTCTTATGAATTCTCTACTAGTTCTGAATATGCAAGGATCCGACCACTGAGTATACTGTTCTAGCAAACATTAAGCAGAGACAGGGGGTCACTTGGCGATTACCTCAGAAGATTCAATACAGAAGCATTGAAAGCTAATAATATGAATGACAAGGATAAGCTCATAGTAATGCATTCCGGGCTGTACACCATTCTGGAAGGAACTCTTTGTGCATGGATGTAAGGATTTATAAGATTTCCACTTCCAAGCGGATAAAATCATTCGAATGGATGAATTATATTTTGCTAAAGAAAGCTAACTCTAGGAAGGAGGGTGGAATACTTAGGTCAGATCGGGGACACAGAAGAACAAGGTGGGAGGAGCCCAATACTAATTTAATCGCTTTAAACAAGCCATTGTTTTATATATATGCAACAACAAAGGAGAACGTTAACTTCATGACTTCCTTTAAGGCCAAAAATTAACCTGAACAGAGAAATGGGGATGACTATTGTGCTTATCACAAAGAAAATGGTCATAAAATTGATGAATGTTGGGTGTTGGCTGGAATCATTTAGAAACCAATCCGTGAAGGGAATTTAAAGGAATTCATCCAAGATAATCAAAAGGCACCACACACTCGCGATGGTCCGTAAAAATTTCCTAGTAATACTGTCAACATCTTGGAAGTAGAAGATGCATTAAGCTTGAGTCCACCATCGAATAGGTTTAATGTAATCCATGAGGGCCAAACCCAACAGGGACTAGCAGGAGGGCCAGAAACATATAAATTAAAGAAGCTAGAATGGTAGTGTTCTCAATTCAAGAAGAGCCCCCACTTAAAAGTCTATGACTCAATGTACCGATGCCAAATCTTGTTGTTGATCCCTAAGAGCTGAAGAAAGGGATCATCACTGTAACGACCCGAAATTTTCGAACCCGAAAATTTCAGATAGTTATGAAAGAAGAAAAAGATAGAAGAAGAAGAAGAACAGAAATATCAAACATCTCACATTCGCAGCGGATAAAATATAATAATAAATAATAACAGTTTACAAAAGAATACTATATCTGTCGATTACATTTAATATACATCAGGGTTTTCACATATATACAGTCACTGAATATATACAATTATCATGTCTCACATACACAGCAATATAACACAGCGGAAATATTTTATACGCTATAGCCATCCAGCTCGTCTCCTGAGCTTCAGAACGTGCCTACCTGAAAATCTGTAATACTCGGTCTGCCCGAGAATTACACCAAAGTAACACCCGGATCAGGCTGGAAATCAGCGTGAGTAAACCCAACTAACAAGGGATACCAAAACAACTTATATAACCCGGGGTACATATATCAATTTATTCAATACACAATTTGCTATAGACAACACTTATTCCACGCATCAATTTCTAAGTACCAAACTTAAATGAAATAATCTAATTTACTTAAACCATTTCATTTCAGTCTATTGATTCACAAATCAATTTATAAAATTCGAAGTGGTTTCGGGTATTTCCCAATACCCGACTCCGGTCTCTTCGAAACTCATGTTATCCTAACCCAAAATATTCAAATGAAAGACACAACATTTCATATCAAAGACATTAACTCATTCAAAACATCCAATACCATTCAATCATCCAAGAAAAGCTTAATCACACAAATCAATTCAATTGATTCTAATTGAATTTCAAACCTCAATCACTTAGATTCCTTCATTTGCATTAACTAATTCCAAATCAATTAATTAGTCAATCCATCATCATTCATCTTAATTAATCACCCTGGATTAATTATTTTTTAATTAAATTCAAGTAATTATCTTTAATTAGTTTCACGTTATTAATCATTCCTAATTCCCAATTCGATAAGTAATACTAATTGCTTCATAAATTAATCAACAATATTGATTACATTAATCCTTAATTACTTATATTAATTAACTTCTCATAAGTCACTTGTATTGATTTATTTTCTTAACTAATCAATCTCCATTTACATTAGTAATTAAATAAATTAATGATTCCTCATTTACATTTCAATTTATTCTAATCTAATTTAATAACTCTTTTTATCATAGAAGCTTAAAGGAATTTAAAACCAAATTTATTTATTTTTTTCAAATTCAAGTCAATTTATAATTACACTTTAACATTCAAGTTGTTAAACACTTAATATTTAAAAATACTTTATTTGTTTGATTTAGAACCAGTTTAAAACTCTACTTACAATTTAACTCCAGTTTTAAATATCACTTTATTTCTTTCCAAATCATTCTTATTTTATTCTATAATTATTTCACTTTCAAATTTTCACTCTTATATTTCTCTTTCAAAAATCCAATTCTTATATATTTCGATAACTCAGGATACCGAGATATTCAAGCACACCACATCTTTCAAACTTCCAATTACCAATAATATCCATAACAGAATATCAATCACCCAATATATATATATTATACTAATATAGCACATCAAACAAACCAATCATTCAACCAATTATTTAAATTTAACCATTTAAATTTAAATAGAAATCCAAAAGCGTGAGATTTACTCACCTTTGATTTATGCAATCCACTTCAATCTCAAATCGGTATCTTCATGATTTAAGACCCTTGAATAAATACTAGATGATTTTATTAACATCCGAAAGTCAATCATCGTTTAATAATTTAATTTAACTAATGATTTAGATTTTAATGAATGATTAAACTTCAAACTAACTTCCTTTTGAATAATCTTTAATAACTGCAATGATAAGTTAATTAAACACATAAATCACTATATTCCATTATTTTAAGATAAATCTAAAAATTTTAAAATGTACATATTTATATTTATCATATTTTCCCTTTTGAAACTACAAATATTTCTATAAAAATCCAAATAGCTTCCCACAATCATACTATATATAAACTATCAATTATTTAACATTTTCTACATATAGTTTCCTACATCTTCCTATATATTTTAACTCACTGTCTTTAAAATCAATTCAATACGTTTATATTTTAACTCTCATCGGTAAATCAATGTACCATATGCAATTTATCAAGTCAAAAATTAATTTGTACAAACAAATAAACAAAAAAAAAAGATTATCTTACTCACCGCAAAACGCTGAGCCACTGCCTGTTCGAAACCTGATCTCATCTTCCCTTTCGAGCCGCCACTCAGAAACCCTAATTATGCTCGCAGCCACCACATCCAAAACCTAAACCTTCAGCCGACACGCTGCACCATCCAAGCTCCATCGCGCCGCCACCATAATCGCGAGCACCCATCACCTCGAGTTCGCGTGCCCAAACCCCCTGCGGACGCTCTAAACTTTGACATTGACGAAATCCCATCCTGATTCGAATCGCGAGATTCGCTACGCGAATGAACCTCCTTGTATTAATCAAACGAGATTGGAACCCCAATCCAAAAAGCTCAGCCCTATTTTTTTTTTTGAATTGGTTTCGAACTGGAAGAAAGGGATTCGGCATTTTTAAAGAATGAAGAAAGAAACTTTGCATTTTGAATTTTAATATGTCGTTGTCTTTTGAATTTTAACGAACAAATTTCGATCGGCCATTCTCCTTTTTTTTTAGGTTCGATCCTTCTTGAAGATGAGGGAAGGGACAAAGATAATTTATCGATTAGGGATGGCTTCCTGCGTACGCTTGTTAAAAATATCTCATGTTGTTACAAATATCTTGCTAGTTTAAATTTAATTATATTACAAAACTTCCAAACGTCTCGTTAAGCATAACGCGAAATCCCAAACCCCAAATCAGACATGCCGACAGGCGTTTATAAAGTTTTACCCGCATTCTGAACGCAATGGGACGCGTTTTGGAGGCTAACTCGATCATATGCGCGAGTTACGGAAATAAACGATCAATTTCAAATTAAATAGATTGAAATAGTTCTAAGCGTTTTGAGTTGCCAGGGTCAAATGACAACTCCGATTGCTACGAAAATTGAAATCCGATAATAACTAACTATTACGGATCCAATGGAATTGGTTTCGTTAAATTCTGAGACTGTGCCTCGAAAGGCTATTTTTAAATATCGATTTAAACGATATATTATTTAAAATTGAACAAATCACCTTTAAATTTAATTTCAACCATTCTATTATCTTCAGTATCATCATTATAAATTTCGTAAGCCTTCAAATTATTTTAAACAGGCTTAGAATCTTAGATTCAACAATTTACCCAATTTCAATTATTAAATTCAACCTTTAAACTATATAATTCAATGATTTAATTATCAAGAAAATATTGATATCTTGAATTCAAGTTAAAATTAACTTTTCAAATGTTTAAAATGAATTTATTATTCCATTTTAAATTGTTAAAATTTCCGGGTCGTCCCATTCCTCCCACCTTAAAAGAATTTCGTCCCCGAAATTACTAGTTAGGAAGAATGGTCCAATACCCGTTTACCTTTTCTCCCAAAACCAACAGTTCAATATCTTACCAACTATCTTTTACGAAAGACCCCTTATCATTCTTGTTAACTTCCCAAACTCTCTCACAGTTCCAAACAATACCCTTTTCCTCAATCATTCAAATTTCAATTTAAAACCAAAATTTTAAATTCTCAAAATTTCTCAAAATTTTTCTAACTTCCTAAATTTCCGAGAAATTTTGCCAGCGTCTCCTTTGCGCGGCTAGCTCGGTACAACTACAAAAGGCCTCTACAGGCTCCCAAATTCCAAAAGGAAACAAAAGCCAAGTGGCTACATCAAAACCCAATCCAATTTCATCTAGAAATTTAAAATACATACCTTTTTGTCATGCAATACAAATTTATCTTTTGGAATCAAATCCAATTTCTCTTTTCCTTTATTACCTGCATATCTTGTTTAGCAACAATATTCAATCAAAACTTTACAAATCAATTTATACATTCTCTTATATAGGTTTCATACCTATGCCAAATTAGTCTTTTCCCATTTCCATATGAATTCAGTTTATCCTCAATCCTGAATATTAAATTTCATCTTCCATTTATAACTGATTCACATTAGTTTCATCTACAAATTTACTTTAATTCCCAATTTGTAATCGTTTTGCCACTAACGAGAATTTTCTCAAAAATTTTCTAACTCCCAAAATTTTCAAAAAAATTTTGGCAGAGTCTCCTTTGTACGGAGGAGCTTTTGCAATTTAACAATAGATATAAATATATATACATCGACCCACATGGTCGGAAAAAGCAAAAACAGTTCATATTTCCTATTTTTATTGTGTAGGCGTACCTTTATTTAGCTTTTAAGCAAGCAGCTTATTTATTTTAGCAATTAGCATACCCCAAATCTAGCCAAACGGCTTCACTGTACCTGTACTTAATCAATTTAAATATGTAAGTGCCATATATAGAAATTCTGTGAGCATTTCACTTACTTTTAATGGCTAAACACAAGCATTTCAAAAGCAACAAACACCAAACGCTTACCATAAGCGATTTATATAATTTAAAGCTAATCCAATTGCTTCCAACTAAATTTATATGCCATTTCATTCAATTTCAATGGTTTACAATGCAATTACTTACATTCAATTCATTTTTAAGAAAAACAAACTCGTATTCATATCAATTGATTCAAAAATCAATTATATTTGCTTCCACTAATTCATAGAATTTAATTAAATCTCGTTTACATTAAACGACAATCATTTCTACGCAATTTGATGATATCCATGTGATAAATAATTACTTAAGTTTTATAACCAATTTAAATTGATTCCGTCTCAATTTCATTTAATTCCATTCCATTTTAATTTATTCTCAACCCCTTTTATTTAGCTCGACACATTCCATTCTTGTATACTATTTGTCATTCCCAAATTAATTCAATCCAAGCTTTTATTTAATGGGCTTTTATCCTTATTCGAAGCAAAGCTTCCATAAATTTTAAGCTTAAGTTAATTTACTTTAATTTATTCCAACATCAAACTTAAGTTTACTTCGATTTGATTCTCATTTAATCAAATCTCATTAATTTAGTTAGCCCGTCTACTTTAATTTTAATTTTAATTCACCCTCTCAATTTATCAAAATAATATCCAACACATACTTAACTCATTTATACTTCAAATTATTATGCCACCGAATTTATGTTCAGTTTGATAATCCAATTCCAATCACAACTTTGATTTAGTTTTTATTCTATCAGACTTCATTCATTTATTATTTAATGCCATTAACTCATTTTATATTTCACTTTCTTAATTCATATGCAAATTTATTTTATTTATACAAAACCATTCTTAATTGATTTCTACTTACCTGGGTTTTGTTTGCAACCCAACCATTTCTATTATTATTCACTTCCATTTCATATGACAACACTTCTCTTATATCCAATTTACTTGCAAATTTCATTAAATATTATTCAAGCCACACTTGGATTTTATTTGCAATTCATCCCATCACTAATTCGATCCCATTCTATTTTATTTTTATTTTTACAACATCTCTTCTTATTTAATTCATTATCAAATCCAAGTCGAATTCTATTAACAATTTGAATTCACTTCCAAATTCCATTATTAACTTACAATCCATTTATTTACCTAAGTTAAATTTTATTAACATACTCAATCAAACAATTATTTAGCCAATTAGCTTACTTTCAATTTTTATTACAAAATCACTTTATGAAAGTCTCTTGAGTGCCAAAATTTTTCATAATTCCAGTTTGGATTCTCCTTTATTTTTCCAAAATTCTTACACTTTTATTTTAAAATTTTAGAAATGCCTTTAAATTCACATAATACTATTAAAATAGTTCTTTATAAAAATATTTCTTATAACTCGATGTCTCAACGAGTCCATCCTTGTTCTCACAGAAATTCAGTCATACGTTGATCAGGCGTAGGACTAAAAATCTATAAGTACTTAGTAAACCCGTTTCAACACCTAGTGAAAATACTTGGAAAATAATTTTATTGAAAATATATAAAACAGTTTTGTTGAAAATAGAAGAAATATCTTTGGTGACAATGCTCTGAAAATCATCACCCCTATCCATGGTCACAGTTACATCCCAGGGTTACGTTGCCGTCACTGCAAAAGTCCATGTAACTGCAGGCTCTCCGCGGCCTCTCGATTACGCCATGGAACCCAAACAATAGATCACAGTTACATCCAGGGTTACGTTGCCGTCACAGCAAAAGTCCATGTAACTGCAGGCTCTCTGCGGCCTCTGATTTCGCTGTCGAAATGAAACTTCTCCACTCCTACATAGGTCGCAGTCTACCGATATAAAATCAAACGCAAACTGTTGGCTCTCAGCGGCACACATGACTTTCGCTATGTTATACCATAGGTCGCAGTTACATCCTGGGTTACGTTGCCGTCACAGCAAAAGTCCATGTAACTGTTGGCTCTCAGCGGCACTCACGACCTTCGCTATGGTATACTCTACTCATAATCCTCAGGAACTAGTTTTGTCCGGACTCCTCACAGGATCAACTTTAAAACCCCCCCTGGGCTCAAGGCAGTACCACCCAGTGGCACTCCTGAGAAGTTCATTTCAAGGAAGCGCCTTTTTCCCCAGAGCCATCATCAAAACACTTTATACTATACATATAGTTTCTTTCAAATCATACACCTAGTATGATCTCATACAAGGCTCCTTTACACAAAATCGATTATTCCAAAATCGATAACTCTCAAACTAGGCTTTCCAAATTCCAATATTGATTTTACCCAATCATCCATAAGCAAAGCTTAATCACACAAATCAATTCAATTGATTCTAATTGAATTTCAAACCTCAATCACTTAGATTCCTTCATTTACATTAACTAATTCCAAGTCAATTAATTAGTCAATCCATCATCATTTATCTTAATTAATCACCCTGGATTAATTATTTTTCAATTAAATTCAAGTAATTATCTTTAATTAATTTCACGTTATTAATCATTCCTAATTCCCAATTCGATAAGTAATACTAATTGCTTCATAAATTAATCAACAATATTGATTACATTAATCCTTAATTACTTATATTAATTAACTTCTCATAAGTCACTTGTATTGATTTATTTTCTTAACTAATCAATCTCCATTTACATTAGTAATTAAATAAATTAATGATTCCTCATTTACATTTCAATTTATTCTAATCTAATTTAATAACTCTTCTTATCATAGAAGCTTAAAGGAATTTAAAACCAAATTTATTTATTTATTTTCAAATTCAAGTCAATTCATAATTACACTTTAACATTCAAGTTGTTAAACACTTAATATTTAAAAACACTTTATTTGTTTGATTTAGAACCAGTTTAAAACTCTACTTACAATTTAATTCCAGTTTTAAATATCACTTTATTTCTTTCCAAATCATTCTTATTTTATTCTATAATTATTTCACTTTCAAAATTTCACTCTTATATTTCTCTTTCAAAAATCCAATTCTTATATATTTCGATAACTCAGGATACCGAGATATTCAAGCATACCACATCATTCAAACTTCCAATTACCAATAATATCCATAACAGAATATCAATCACCCAATATATATTATACTACCATATAATATAGCACATCAAACAAACCAATCATTCAACCAATTATTTAAATTTAACCATTTAAATTTAAATAGAAATCCAAAAGCGTGAGATTTACTCACCTTTGATTTATGCAATCCACTTCAATCTCAAATCGGTATCTTCATGATTTAAGACCCTTGAATAAATATTAGATGATTTTATTAACGTCCGAAAATCAATCATCGTTTAATAATTTAATTTTACTAATGATTTAAATTTTAATGAATGATTAAACTTCAAACTAACTTCCTTTTGAATAATCTTTAGTAACTGCAATGATAAGTTAATTAAACACATAAATCACTATATTCCATTATTTTAAGATAAATCTAAAATTTTTAAAATGTACATATTTATATTTATTATATATTTTCCCTTTTGAAACTACAAATATTTCTATAAAAATCCATATAGCTTCCCACAATCATACTATATATAAACTATCAATTATTTAACATTTTCTACATATAGTTTCCTACATCTTCCTATATATTTTAACTCATTGTCTTTAAAATCAAATCAATACGTCTATATTTTAACTCTCATCGGTAAATCAATGTACTGTATGCAATTTATCAAGTCAAAAATTAATTTGTACAAACAAATAAACAAAAAAAAGATTATCTTACTCACCGCAAAACGCTGAGCCACTGCCTGTTCGAAACCTGAGCTCGTCTTCCCTTTCGAGCCGCCACTCAGAAACCCTAATTATGCTCGCCGCCACCACATCCAGAACCTAAACCTTCAGTCGACACGCTGCACCATCCAAGCTCCATCGCGTCGCCACCATAATCGCGAGCACCCATCACCTCGAGTTCGCGTGCCCAAACCCCCTGCCGACGCTCTAAACTTTGACATTGACGAAATCCCATCCTGACTCGAATCGCGACTTCGAATCGCGATATTCACTACGCGAATGAACCTCCTTGTATTAATCGAACGAGATTGGAACCCCAATCCAAAAAGCTCAGCCCTATTTTTATTTTATTCTTTTTGAATTGGTTTAGAACTGGAAGAAAGGGATTCGGAATTTTTAAGGAATGAAGAAAGAGACTTTGCATTTTGAATTTTAATATGCCGTTGTCTTTTGAATTTTAACAAACAAATTTCGATCGGCCATTCTCCTTTTTTTTTAGGTTTGATCCTTCTTCAAGATGAGGGAGGGGACAAAGATAATTTATCGATTAGGGATGGCTTCCTGCGTACGCTTGTTAAAAATATCTCATGTTGTTACAAATATCTTGCTAATTTAAATTTAATCATATTATAAAACTTCCAAACGTCTCGTTAAGCATAACGCGAAATCCCAAACCCCAAATCGGACATGCCAACAGGCGTTTATAAAGTTTTACCCGCATTCTGAACGCAATGGGATACGTTTCGGAGGCTAACTCGATCATATGCACGAGTTACGGAAATAAACGATCAATTTCAAATTAAATAGATTGAAATAGTTCTAAGCGTTTTGAGTTGCCAGGGTCAAATGACAACTCTAGTTGCTACGAAAATTGAAATCCGATAATAACTAACTATTACGGATCCAATGGAACTAGTTTCGTCAAATTCCAAGACTGTGCCTCGGAAGGCTATTTTTAAATATCGATTTAAACGATATATTATTTAAAATTGAACAAATCACCTTTAAATTTAATTTCAACCATTCTATTATCTTCAGTATCATCATTATAAATTTCATAAGCCTTCAAATTATTTTAAACAGGCTTAGAATCTTAGATTCAACAATTTACCCAATTTCACTTATTAAATTCAACCTTTAAACTATATAATTCAATGATTTAATTATCAATAAAATATTGATATCTTGAATTCAAGTTAAAATTAACTTTTCAAATGTTTAAAATCAATTTATTATTCCATTTTAAATTGTAAAAATTTATGGGTCGTCACAATCACCCTCATAATGACCCTCTCATGATCATGTCCCGAATTGGATTGTCTATAGTGTCCAAGATTCTTCTAGACACTGGTAGCGCAGTCAATCGTATTTTCAAACATGCCTTTGATCAAATGGGCATCACTAAAGATAAGCTAGAACCCAGCTTTAACCTATCTTTGGGTTCAACAACAAGGGATTGACTCCAATAGGACAAGTGAAGTTGCTAGTGCAGATGGTAGTATCGCCATGCTGTAAGACTTTTGAAACTCTCTTCGTAATCATCAACTAACCATCATACTACAATGCTTTTTTTGGCTGACCCACACTTGATGAGGTGGACGTTTTTGTCTTGCTAAAATATCTAATGTTGGAATCCTTAAAAAAGAGGGGTTGGGGTATTCTCCGTGGAGAACAATTCAGCTTCTACGAGATGTACTTTGCAACGCTTGATCAATATAAGAGGGAGTATTCTGCTCACTTTGATTCTTCTACTGTTTTCTAGCCTTTGGATGATGGATTGTTACATCCAACATTCAAAGCAAAAGAAAGATCTGATAAAACAATAAATGTATGTTTGAAAGGTACATTTTCCCTGGAAGCAAGGGAAAGAGGACTGACATTAATTCCATAGAAGAAGGAGAAATCGTCACAGAATTTGATTGTCTTGGGGAAGTGGAAATGATAGAACCTATAGAAGACCTTGAGGACACATGTATAGACCCAAATGATTCAAACAAAATAGTTAAAGTGGGAAAGGAGTTCGAAAGCAGCTCGAAGAAAGACTTAACTTAGTTTCTTAAATCCAATAGAGATGTGTTTTCATGGTCTCATTCAAATATAGTTAGGATTGATTCATGGGTTATGTGCCATACACTAAACATTAATCCAGAAGTAACCCTCGTGAGACAAAAGAAGAGATAGTTGGATAAAGCGCGGTCCAACGCTCTAAAAGAGGAAGTTAAAAGGCTACTCAAAAATGGATTGGAGAAGTCTTCTACCCAAAGTGGAAAGCGAACCCAGTATTGGTAAAGAAGTCAAATGGCAAGTTGAGAACTTGCGTTGATTATACCGATTTGAACAAAGCGTGTCCAAAAGATTGTTACCCATTGCTTCGAATAGACCGGTTGGTTGATGCAACAAGTGGACACGGATTGTTATCCCTCATGGATGCTTATTCGAGATATAATCAGATACAGATGTTTAAACCAGATGAAGAACATACAAGTTTCATTACCAATAGGGGAAATTTCAGCTACAAATCAATGCCTTCTGGGGAGCTACCCATCAAAGATTAGTCAAAAGGATGTTCGAAGAACAGAATGGTTAGAATATGAAAGTTTATGTTGACGATATGCTTGTAAAATCTAATGAAGCTAAGAGTCAACTTGAAGACCTAGAAGAGATATTTGAAGTATTACGAAAATACCAAATGAAACTGAATCCTCAAAAATGCTCCTTTAGGGTTCATTCTGGGAAGTTTTTAGGCTACGTTATCAGCGCTCAGGGAATTGAGGCCAGTCCAAAGTAGATTCAAGCTATCAA
This sequence comes from Allium cepa, assembly GCA_030765085.1. Lineage (NCBI taxonomy): Eukaryota > Viridiplantae > Streptophyta > Magnoliopsida > Asparagales > Amaryllidaceae > Allium > Allium cepa. Next base: position 380,505,355 of record CM060931.1, read on the forward strand.
GGATGTGGATGAGGCCAAAACTAGCAAAGATGTAATGATTTTAAACGGCAGGGTAGCCGCCCTAAGCAGGTTCATCTCCAAGAAACTGATAAGTGTATTCCCTTTTTCAATGTGATCAAGAAGAGGAAAAGTTTTGAATGGGGATAAGACTGTAAGAAAGCCTTTCAAGAGTTAAAAAATCATTTGGAAAGACCATATGTACTATCCAGCCTCGAGAACGGGGAAGTCTTGTACTTATACATTGCAGTTTCGGAACATGCAGTTAGTTTAGTTTTGATCAGAGAGGAAAATAAGACTCAGCTTTTTGTTTATTATGTGAGCAGGAGGTTAAAAGATGCAGAGGTTCAATACCCGGTAATATAAAAATTAGCTTACTGCTTGATATTTACAGCATGAAAACTTAGAGCATACTTTCAAGCACATCCAATCAAAGTATTGACTAACTTTCCACTCAAACAAGTCTTCAATAAGCCTGAAACTTTAGATAAGCTAGTAAAGTAGGGAATTGAGCTTAGTCGGTATGACATTGAGTTTCAACCATGGGAAGCTATCAAAGGGGGAGTATTAGCAGACTTTAATAATGAGTGCACCAACTTCATTAAAGAACAATCGGAAAAATAAAAAGATCAAAAACCCATATGGCAGTTATTCGTGGATGGCACATCAAATGAGCAAGAAGCTAGAGCAGGATATGTCATAATAACACCAAACGGGAACCGCCTGCACTACATAATGAAGTTTGGGTTTCTCGCAACAAATAATATAGCCAAATATGAATTAATGGTGGCAGGATTGACTCTAGCCTTGGAGTTCAAAATCCCACGAATTCACATCTTTAATGATTCTCAACTAATGGTAAATTAGATAAATCAAGTATATTGGTCTAAGGATGGCAAAATATCTTTATATGTTAAGAAGTATTGAAAATGATCACATATTTAAAGATTTTTCTATACATCAAGTTCTAAGGGGAAAAATTCTCGGGAGGATTCGTTAGCAAAGTTGGCTAGTTCAAGAGGATCCCTGGAAACTCGAATCATGCCGGTAGGGTATCAAACAAATCCAAGTATTAAAGAGGGAACGCCGAACAAAGGAATGAATTGTTAGTTCTAACTAGATCCCAAGCCATGGCATAAGAGGGAGAAGAAAGGGAAATAAATGAAGAAATCCAAAATTTGAGGATTAATCATCCAAGGATAAATGACTGTTATAGCAACACTTGGATGTCGCCTATTGTCAAATATCTTTCTAAAGGGATATTGCCATCTAACAAAGTGGATGTTAGGAAAATCAAGCGATAGACTTCGACTTTCACAATGGTGAATGGAGTTCTTTACAAGAAAGGATATGCCTTACCTTACTTAAGATGTGTGAGTCTAGAAGATGGGATGAAATTATGGGTGGAAACACATGAAGGATTTTGTGGAGACCACTCCAATGGGGCAAAGTTGGCAAAGAAAATAATAAGAAAAAGTTTTGACTGGCCTCGAATGGCAACTCAAGCTACTGAATATGTGAAGATATGTGAAAGATGCCAGAAATACTCAAAGATTCCTTGACTTCCACCAAGTCAATTAACTTTGATTTTAGGTCCATGCCCTTCAATATATGGGGAATCGACTCAATCGGGACATTTCCAATTTCCAAAGGAGGAACAAGATATGTTGTAATCACCAAAGACTACTATACTAAGTGGGTAGACGCAGAACCACTCCCAAAATCACTTTTGGGAAAGTGCTTAAATTCATCATTAAAAACATTATTAACAGCTTCGGAATCCCATATAAGATTATATCTGATAATAGAACACAATTTGAAAGTGAAGAGTTTTCTTGGTTTTGTTGTACGAACGAGGTTATTAAATGCTTTTGTTTCGTGGCACATCCAAAGGCTAATGGAGCCGTTGAAGCTACAAATAGGGCTGTTAAGATTATCTTGAAAATGCGATTGAATAAAACCAAAGGGAATTGGGTAGAAGAATTGCCATTTGTACTCTGGGCCCATCAAACAACCACTAGAATTGCAACGGGACATACCCCTTATTCTTCAACATATGGGTGTGAAGCGATATTGCTAATTGAAATTAAGATACCCTCACATCGAAGAATCGCATATGCATTTGATCCAAAACCAGAGTTGAAGAAGGAATCATTAGACTTAATACATGAATTAAGGAATGAAACAACTATCCGAACTGCAGAATATCAGAGAAGAATCTCAAAATACTACAACTCAAAAGTGAAGACAAGATCATTTCAAGAGGGAGACTTAGTACTCCGAAGGGAGATGGTAAACACAAGAAATCCTATGGATGGACCGCTAAGACCAAATTGGAAAGGTACCCGAATTGTATGCAAAGTAATTCCCCCTGAAGCTTACAAGTTATATCGACCAGATGGCAATATGGTTCCTAGAATGTCGAATGCGGAACACTTGCGACCATATTTTCTTACAATGAATGAATAAAGCGCCTCTTCCTTAAAGAAAAGTCTACATGGTTAGGAGTAGAATTTCCCTTGCACTTGGACATTAACTTAAAGGGTCAAAGCCTTCGTTTACACCGAGTTGGCCAAGTCAAAGCGACTCTTGGAGTGAAATCCGCGCCACACTATAGCCATGTTAAAGCATCGACAAGCCCTTGATTGCGCCACACTATGGCCAGGTCAAGGCACCTCCTAAAGGGAAGGCGGAGTAAACCCTTGGTCCTACCACGTTATGGCCTAGCCGAGGCATCGAACAAAACCTTGATTGTGCCACGCTATGGCTAGGTCAAGGCGCCTTTTGGAGGGAGGGTGGAGTAAGCCCTTGGTCCCGCCATGCTACGGCCTGGCCAAGGCACCAAAAAAGCCTTCAGCCCTGCTTATAAGGCCTAGCTAGAGCGCCTCTTGGAGGAAGGTCGGGTAATTCCTTGGGTCCTGCATATAGATAAGCTAACCAAGCGCACCAGACAACAACGGACTAAGACGTTCGAGCTTGAGAAGCGGCATATCAAACAATGGACTAAGACTTCCAAGCCCGAGAAGTGGAATATCAAACAACAGACAAAGATGTCTACGCCAAAAAAGCGGCATGTCAAACAACAACAATATACAAGGCCAAAAGGGTGGCACATGACAAAGGAATCAAAACCTAAAGAGCAATGCAGAACAGAAGGCTTAAATAAGAATCTACAGCCTCCGATTATTACTTAAAAGTGGATTTTAGAACTTCATTAAAACCTGAATCAAGGTTTCGAATCTTCTATTATTAATCTCTTGATTTCATAATACCTAAATCTAGTTACCAGGGCTATCCCTATAACTTCTGGACTTCACCCATTATTGCTCGAATCTGGGCTCTGAACTTCATTTATGGATATGGAGATCTTTATTATGGATTTATGGCTATCATTCACCAATGCCCGAGCCTGGGTATCAGATCTTTTTAAGTTTTGAATTTTATTTAATAGTGCCTAAATCTGGCCTCTAGACTTTTATTATGGAGACAATTATTATGGATTTCTGGTTATCATCTACTAAAACACGAATCTGGGTTTCAGATCTATTACTATTGAATTCTGAAGTTCATTTACTAATATCGGAATCTGGGTTTTAGATCATTGGTCTTCCTAACACCCGAATTTGGGTTACGGGTCTTTTACCATCAATTTTTGGATTTCATTTGTTAATGCCTGAATATGGGTTCCAAGGCAGTTGGTATTGAGATCTCAAAGGACTTCAAATTTTAGTTAAAACTTTGAGTTTGTCTTATTAATATCCGAATCAAGGTCATTAGTTTACTACTACTAACTTTCGAGCAACATTTATTAACATCTGAATCTCAGTCCCTGGTTCATTATTATTTCCAATAAGGGTTTTTAAAACCTATTACTTATCCCTAAATAAGGATTCATGGTTTTAAATGACTTATTTCTATATGATAGCTCATGGCCTTTTATTACCAAACATTTGTTGACACCAATGGAAAACCCTAGACATCAATTATTATACGCCTAGTTTTCTATTAATATAATGGGAGTTCAACTTATGAACTTTTTTTGTAACTACAAAAGTTGGATGGTAGGACTTCTATTATTGCCAGATAAGAGTTCTTGGTTCCCAATCGTTTATAACTGCGAATTTCTTATCACTTATTAACTCCAGATGACGGTCAACTAATTATTGTTACTTTCAGACTTAGAGTTCAGGAACTATATTATCCAAATGTCATCTTCAACTATATGACAAACAGATCACTAAGCATATTTTTATATAAGTCTTGAGCTAACAATAGAGAATGTTAATTGCTTTGAACTTTTCAAGGAAATGAGATCATTAAGGGTGGAATAGTGTGAAGGGAAAAGTTGTTAAATTTTTGTCATAAAGAATAAAAGCTTCTTTCATACGAGGGGAGGGGCGCAAAATGTTAACCATGAAATTCACTTAAGAATAAAGGCATGAAAGAAGGCTCATAAAAAGTGTTCGGCCCCATAAAAACTCAAGATAAGGGTTTCACCAGAATCTAAATACAGTGTTTCGAAGACATTGAGATAGCTTTCGAAGAGGTTAGGATGAAGTCGCAAGCAACTTATGCACCTATAAGTGTCTAGAGAAATAAGGGCTTTTGAAGGATTGGAAAAGAAGGCAAAGCTGCCCTTTCGCCTCAGCTGGCCCTTTCGATGCATATAATCCATATATATATGAGAATGCATAGTTTGGGTTTGAAACTCCTTTTGAAGGTATTAAATAACGGGATCACAAATGAGATCCAAACCCTATAAAGTTGTTGGTTTCGACAGTATCAACCTTCAACTTAAAGACATTTGTCAATGGGCACCTTTCGGCAGCAAGAATAAGCCTTTTGAAATGTCTGGAAACTTTTGAAAGCATTAAGAGGACTCTACCTGATGCCAAGTAACCTTTCGCAATGATCCTGTCATCACCAACTAATCCTTTCGAAAGTATACAAAAGCTCAACTCATCTCTTACATGCAACAACATAGCAACATAAAGTGGAGAGCGCACCTACCCCTCTTTCGATGAAATCGAAAGTAATCAAGTGTTTTAAAAAAAGCAAAGTAGAAGGGCACTCAAACTGTAGCGACAGCAAAAGGTTGTCATGGTAGTCCTTTTGACTAGGTTAAAAGGTCAAATTCAAAAGGGTGAAGGAGAAAGAATGAATGAGAAAGGTTAGGAAGAAGGCCTTTCTATCGCATTTAAAGGATGCATGCAGAATGTAAAAGGAAGGCCTTTCGACCGCGTCGAAAGGATGCACGTAGGAGGTTGAAAGAAGGCCTCTGAAGAAAAGAATGGGCATGAAAGGGGGTCAACCTGCACCTATAAATACGACCTTAGGGGTTCGAGTTTTGAGGACCTAATTTTGGAATTCTAAATTCTCTCTCTCATTTCATAGCAAATCAAATCTTTGTAGCCCTAAATCAATTTGGAAAAAACTTTCTTACTTGCAACTCAATATGGATAAATGCAATTAGAGGAAGCGCATGGATTTGATATAGATTTTGAATATGAGAAAGATCATTTCGACCATTAGCTTGACTAATGACCAATTGCACATTATGCTTACTTATTTTCTTAACTCCTATTTTCCTTATGCAATGTAATGGAATCAACTTAGACAATGTATATTCGAATCATATTATCATCATGTCTCATGATATCAAATGTTAAATTAAGATGATGATATGTTTTGGTATAAATAAGTTCATGGAACTTATATTGCCTGAGATGTAATTCCATTGCATATAGAATATAGAACTTATAAATTGTGCTTCGAGTCAGCTTTGAACGAGTAAACACCCTGTCGACCTGATTGAAAGGGTCGTTTTGAAGGGGACTCAATGCATGAATACTAAGTCATACTAGCCGGTTGGATATCTTCGAAAGGAGTACTTTTATTTCAAAACTGTATCCCTTTCGAAGGAGTTCCTTCCATAATAGCAGAAATAATACCGTCGAAAGTAAATTCTTCTCTTAAGGGTAGAATGATTCTTTCGATACAATCGAAAGTGAAAAAAGACTGATATCTTTCTTTCCACTTAAAATGAGATGCAAATGACCCTTTCGACCCACTCGAAAGAGGTCATGAAGGATATGCTCTCTCCTCAACCTCCATTTCAAACTGTTGATTGGGCTTCTTAACTACATTTAACATTTTCGTAAGGTCACCCATTGAAGGAAATCCATCCTAATCAACTCATTCGAAAGGGGTTTCGAAGATATTGGTCACTTATGAAAACTTTCTTTTGAGGTGTTAACAACATTTATTAGCTTTGGGATGTTGATAAGATTTCTTGTTAACAATAAATTAATATATTTTGAATCCCATATTACTTTGATAGCTTGTTATTATTCTCTATATTGTTTAAATATATAAGTTTTTATCACAAAATTTACACATGCCTACTTCGTCCAAATTTCTTTTGTTTTGTTTTGGAAATTTATAATATTGAAAGTTAATTTTGAATGAGATTTTTTTCATATAATTATATATCATTTGCATACTCAAATGAAAAACAATTGTATATGTCAAATTATTTACTGTTCTTTTAATCTTTAATTTTATATGGTAAATAATTGAATACAAACGTTTTAATGATTGTTTTCGAAAAACCTTTGATTTAAAATTATAAATGGATTTTAATGAAATTTTTATTCTTTGTGGTTTTCTGTATTTATAATCTCATATAAAGTCCTAAACTATAGTTTCATTTTAAAATAAAAAGTTTAATCAAAATTGTTAACCTTAAAGTCAAACTTATATGTATAGTATATCATATGCTATAATATTTGCAAATATATGTTGTTTAGATCTAAATTATTAAATTTTAATAATCATGTATATAGAAATATAAATTACAATTTGATTCAAATTTGTAAGAGGATTGTGTGCAGTAATGTAACCTTTGTTGTCGAACCTTTCCTTAATTGAAATTATTCTCAATAATGTTAATTTTGGATTTCAAATTATTCATAACAACTAATAGTTTTCTGTATTTATTTCATATGTATGTATCTATAACTATTATTGGTGTACATGTACCTTTCATTATCAAAACCTGGATGACAAAGGCTTGTGTATATTTAGTAAGTTTTAAATGTCATTTAATATATTAATTATTACAGTTCAAGAGGGAAATGAAAAGTTACTTCTCTTCCTATATTGTCATATCTTCCCTTTATTAAATGCATATGTTAATAGATAAAAATAAAAGGTTTTCTTTTCTAAATTCATATATATATATATATATATATATGTTTCATTTATACATATATACACTACTTATATACTATACTTACACTTTACATAAATGAATATATTCGATACATTCATCATAATACATACAAGTAAATCATATTTAAATCTCTATCTTAACGATTTAAATAAGATAATATTTTATTTCAAATTTTATTAGATTGGATCCAATATACATTTAGACCACATGGGCCCAATAAGAATCCAAAATGAATTTTTTTGAAATTTGCCCAATTAACCCCCCTCCGATTGATCGGTTTTCAACAATGGTATCGGAGCCAAATAGTTTATGTAGTATGAATTAATAATGTAATGGCTAACCAAATAAGCTTATTAATTAAGTAGTTTGTAAATGCATATGTTTGGGTAATCAAGTACCCTGACTTCCCTCGCTTCCGGTCTGGTCCAAAAAATTGAAGTGAACCCAAAGATTACCGTAATAGAAAAGGCTTTGTTCGAATTGGGTCTTGGGCTAATTTTAAAAATTGTTTGAAAAATTAAAAATGAAATTTTAAATTTAAAAGTTAAATTTAAAATAAAAAATACACTAATGTGATTTTAAAATTGTTTTTGACATAGATAAGATTTTAAATTTAGAAATTAAATTTAAAATAAGAATTACATTATGAGTGTTATAATATAATTTTCAAAGTTGGCTTCAATAACAATGTATATTATAAATGTTATAATAAAGTTTCAAAAGTGTTTTGAAAATATAATAAACATATTTCAAAAAAATTAGTATTTATTAATAAGATTAATAAAATAAATAAATAAATTCATAGTTAATTAATTGAAGTATATACATGTACAATATATACGTTAAAGTATCTTGAATTGTTTAAGATGATGTAAGTATATATGTATATCAATTAGAAATTTTTGAAATAAATATTTAACCAAATTGTCTAATTAAATAAGTTTATTAAAACTTAACTAACAAATAATAAAATACATACATACATATGTGTGTTTTTGTGTAACTATAAATGTTATGGCATACATATTTAAGTAAAAAATTTAATTGAATAACCTAAAATAAATAAATTAATTAAGAAGTTTAAAAAAATTTATGATTTTCCCGTCCTTAATACCCTTTCTATCTTACAAATAAAATAAAGAGTTTTTTATTAAAGACAAAGAGTTTATTATAAGTTGGCTACTCTAACTAACCTAAAAAAGGGATTATTTAATTAATGTAATTTAAATAAGACTATAGACTTATATAATATGAATTTATAAAGCAGATGTGAAAAAAAAAACAAAGAATTAGCACATAACATCTATAACATGCGACTCTACTTTCATAATCAAAATGCATTTTTCAAAAATGGCGGCCGCATTTTCATCATCGAACAAAAATCCTAACCTACAAACTTGACTTTTTCATCCGATCTACCATCTCGAGAAGGAGAAGACGATGGTAATTGCAAGAGGTCGAAAGAAAAGGTAAGCAAAAGATGGCGGTTAACCCTAACTCAAATCGAATTCGTTCGATTTATGTTGATGTGCTTAGATCTCAAGTATTCTCGAAGGAAAAGGTCAAAAGTTGGACAAAAGCTATAGATTGTAAGTGGACCTAGATAATAATGTTCGATTTTATGATAATACTTTTGATGACAAAGGAGAATTTACGGAGATTGATGAGGATGACTATGTAGAGTCTGTTAGCATGTGGGCTTACTCTGTATACATATATATGGAAGGAAAAAGGCCATATTATATTTATTTTAATGCATATATCAAAAGGGAATGGAAACCAGAAGGGGGATGGAACATTTTTGCAAGAGAAAATGGTTATTATTTGGTGAAATTTGAACTGGAATCCGGTTGCCAAAATATTACTAACAATGGTCCATGGTTCATGGGTAGTAAATTACTTTTAATTAAAAGATGGGAAGAAAATTTAAGATTGGAGCGTGATATGCTAGATTCGCATCCTATATGGATCGGGTTAATGAACCTTAACTTAGCATTATGGAGCAGCAGAGGAATAAGCAAACTTCCTAGTCTTATAGGTAAGCCTATAAAGATGGATGAGGATACTACACACTTGAGAAAACATAGATTTGCAAGAGTCCTTATAGAAATTTCAGAATATTCTAAATTACCCAACAAGCTACGTGCTAAGGATAGAAAGGGCAAAGAACATGAACAAGACGTGGAATATGAATTTGTTCCTCCAAAGTGCACACAATGTTTATGATTTGGTCATATACAAATGCAATGTACAAGAAGTAACACACAATAATGGAGGGTTAAGGAAAAAAATCTTAAAGATTCGGATAATCTAGTGTAAGTGATCATAGATGTATTTCAGATGAAGTGGGACGTTCAAGCAATATACACGCAAGTCAAATTGAAGCATCAGAGCAACCAGATATATTACAAGGCCCATAAAAACCTACAACTGATAATATAAACATGGAACCAGCTGATATACATAACACATATAATACTAATAGTACTATTACTGATTCAGTATATTATAGTGCTGTTGATAGTGAAATAAACTCTGATAGTTTCCCAAGCCCTGTGATTGACCTGCAACAAGAAAATTTGAAAAATTCGATCTAGGACAAGGCACTAAAATAGGTGCTTGTTGAGACTGACCAAAATGAAAAGGAACCTGAATCATTAGAAGATATTAGTAAAATGAATATAAACTTGGCTTACAGTGACGAGGAGATGTATGTAGAACCAAAAACAAGCACTTACACTAAAACAAATCGGGCATACATAGAACAGTTCAATAAGAAAGCAAGTAAGCATGATCCAAATAACTTTGCTCCTAGAAACTTAAGGAGTAATAAGGCACCACCCTCCCAATGATAGTTATTTGCTGGAATTTTAGAGGTCTTAATAGTAATCAAAGACAATTAGACCTCCTTAATTTAAGAAATAAATATAAACCATCATTATTTGGTTTACTTGAGAATAAAATGAATAATAGTAGTATAGATAATTTTCATTATACTTTGGGTGCAAATTGGAGTGTATATCATAATAACTCATCTACTTGCAAAGGAAGAATCTTAGTTGCTTGGTGTTGTGAATTTTGGTCGTGCAAATTGTTAAGCATGGGTGATCAGCAAATTACAGTAAAAGCTATAAATACTGGTGGTTTGACAGTTCACATTACATTCATATATGCTAATAATTTTGCATCAATTCATTTAGGACTCTAGAAACATCTTATAAATATTCGAATCAAATTAATGGTCCTTGGTTCACTATGGGAGATTATAATGCAATGTTAAAGGAAGAAGATAAAGTTGGTGGTCTCAAATTGAAGGCATCCTAGCTGAAGGAATTTAATGGTTGTGCCACTACTGCTGGATTGACTGAAGTTTTCCTCAGAAATGTACATGGAGAAGCAGAGAAGTTAAAAGTATTACATGCAAACTGGACAGAGTGCTTGCAGATGCTGAGGTTATTAACTTGTTCCCTATCATGGAAGTAACTACTTTGCCCGGTTCTACTAGTGATCACTCCCTTCTTCTTATTAAACTCATTCAAGTCAACATAGAGAAGGGTAAGCCATTCAGGTATGCCAATTTCTAGCCTTTGTGTAAAGATTATATATTACATTACTGTTGATTTTTCTACCTTAGACATTTTTGAACGTAACAACTCATTTTTTTAATTATGATTCTTAAACACATAAAAATAAGACTCAAAGAACGGAATAAGGTAGAATAAAGTAATTAAATAAAATTACTCAGCTTTAGGAAAATCTGGACAAAACATAATGTAACGACGCGATTTTTCGACGCTCGAAAATCGACATTTATATGTCCACTGTATCAACTGCCGGGCAATCAAAGGCCGGAAAACCGAATTGTTAAGGTTTAAGAAGAAGAGGTAGAAGAAGAAAGAAAGAAGAAGCAACAGAAACAATAGCAGAATCTCACAATCGCAGCGGAACAACATATAATAGATAGATGAATATCTTTAAAACAAAGAACTATATCAGTTATTACATTACATCACATTATTATTACATTATCAGAGTTTACAACAACAAACAGCGGAAAAAGAAATACTATATACTAGTTGATACGCCATGCCATCCAGCTTGCTCCTGATCTCCACGGCAACTCCTGAATTCCTGAATAACCTGATAACCTGACTCTAGACTGCCCGTGTGGAAATTGGTTGGCACCCAGAGTTTAGGAAGGAAACAATAAACTCCAGGTCAGTCATGGGACTGATGTAAGAACTTAAAACAGTTTATCTTAAAAAAACAAAGAAATTTTTTTTAAAATAGATCCGCAATACTTTTAGAAAATGAAACTACCATAAGGCCTCCCGCAAACACACACACAATGCGAATGCAGAATCGGAGGAGATTTCTCCTTATGATAGTCAAACATGCTTGATACGCAGAAAAATTTCTTTGATATTATTACTATAAGTGTAAAGTGTAGGAAAACATTTCGAAAGTATGATATAAATCTTAGCCAACATACGACCATTATCGTATGCCTACTATAGCTACCATCTAAACAGTGGGGCGCCACCATAAGTAAATGACATGTTCTATAACTAAAACTGTATAGGGCTCGTATTGTTTCTTTGGATTTTCCAACAAATGGTCAGGCCAAAGAACTTCCCATTGCCACATGGGTACTCCTCTGGAGAGACGCCCTGAGAACCTAACCGAATCTCTGCCAACACAAGGCCGAGTTACCTCTGCAAAAATAGGTAACAACTGAAACGAGTATGCCATCCACCCATTGTAAACAACCTTTATCCGAGGATCCTCAATACCAACAACCACAAAGAAATAAATTTGCAGCCACAACGTAGGTTAAGTATCTGGGCTCCATACCATGATACCACCTCTATCCAGAAGGAAATGACATACCCTAAGGGGGCTACTCCCTAAAACCTTGCTGCATCTTTCCTGTTTTAACCATTACCGGGGTGTGAGGTCCGATGAAGTCTCGTCCATAAAGCTACGCTTTTCACAAAAACTATGCTTTGATCAACAAATGCTCAACAGCACTCAGCATGCCACATTACCAAATTGGGAATGTATCACTAGTAACCATCAACTACATAACCTCTAAGCTCGTACGTCTCAGAGAAGGGTGTTAAGCTAAGAAAATAAATTTTCCGCCACCAACAGAAATGTATTTGACAGAAACCAGCTTTACATCTCAAATTGTAACGTCAGACACACATCCATACAAGTCCGTTCCGGGATCGAACGGAACCGAAGGCACTCCAAAGAATCCCTTGCAATCCGGATATTCCAAAAATATCTTTACAAGATATATTTTCCCACACTTCAAAAATAAATCAATGTTTATTTTTAAACAAATTTCCCTTTTCTTTATAAATTCCATGTGAATTTACATTTCCAAAATATCTATTGATATACGGTTTTCAAATCGATTTCAAATATTCACTTTCAATTTATCTTTAAAAGATATAATCTCAAAACATTTCACTTCATATTGGAAAACATTTCCATACTTATTTAATAATAAGTAATTCACAAATCTATTTATTTTCTAACATTTGAAAAATATTCAATATACTAAAATTACAATTAAGTATATAATTTATTCTTTAAGGAAAACATTCTCTTAAACACATTCATTTGATTCAAAACGAATGTTGCGTAAAACATCGTTACAACAACCCAAAATCAATAGTATAGGGATTCGAAATTTAGATAGATATATAAATCCCAATACTATACAAAAAAACATTTCCTTTCGAAAATCATTTACTATAACAACAGTGTTATAGTCCATCTTTTTCTTATTTCTCGAAAACGTCTATTTCAACAATGAATGTTGAAATCTATGGTTTCGATCCTTAACACATTTTAAAACAACTTCAAATCGTTTTAATCCTATTTAAAAGGCCACTTCCTAAAACATTTCTTTAATATATTATTCACTGTCCAAAATCGTGAATATAAATAGTTTGTCAAATTCAACACTTCTACATATTTTAGTTTAAAGGATTATCCATTGTCCAAAATCGTGGATATATCTCCTTTAATAAGCTTTCCTATTTACTTATCAATTTCAATTGGTTTCGGATTTATAAAAAAACGTTTAAAAATTCACATATATGAATATTTTCTAAAAACTTCAACTTATAAAATCCCCTAATTAACAAATTCTATTTATCTCTCATTTAAATGCCAAAATCCAATTTATAAGTTAATTACTTATAAATCTTTTATTTTACAAAATCTATTCATTTTATAACTTCATAATTTATAAATCTATAAATTTCATTCACTTATGAAATCCATTTATATTTCATTTTAATACTTATAAAAACTCGTTTTATAATTCCAATATTTTAATTTATAAATATCAATTTTATAAATCTTTTATTTTACAAAATCTATTCATTTTATAACTTCACAATTTATAAATCTAAAAATTTCATTCACTTATGAAATTCATTTATACTTCATTTTAACACTTATAAAAACTCGTTTTATAATTCTAATATTTTAATTTATAAATATCAATTTTATAAATCTTTTATATAAATCGTTTATAATAATTCAAAAATCCCAATTTAAACCATTTTATAAATTAATCAACTACTTATTTCAAAAATCACATTTCGGTTATATTTCACAAAAATCATAATTTTTATAACACAAAAATTATAACGTTTATTTATTTAAAATGAATCAATTCCAAAATTCAATAAAATGTATACTTTCAAAAATCACTTGAAAACCCTTTTAAATTCGAAATCGTTACTTTAACATTTTCAAAACCCCAAAAATATGCCCAATGCTGCAACAACACTAATATATCAACCACGGCATCCAAACATCATATATCAATATGATAACAGAATATATCACAAATATCTGTAGATAAATCAATATTGTTGAGGAATCCAGTTGGATCCCTCCAACCTGTTTCTCTGCATCCACAGATGTTAGCACAATACCAATCCTGTTTCAAGGCGGAATATCACGGTACATGGGTTTATATAAAATATTATCTGCTATTATGCGGCGCAATAGGGTCTCATCCGCTATATAATGCAAGAAATCAACTCCAAGTACATATATAATACCAATTCCACTTCGAGAAAATATCGCGGTATATGTTTTTAATATAATAACCTCCGCTTAATATACGGCGTATAGGGTCTATTTCAATACAACATATAGCAATTTATCATTCAATCACAAAATCAAGCAATTTTAAATTTAACTATTTAAAATTTTAAATCGAAACAGATTCGATTGAGTGAGAAGTTCTCACCTTGTTTCAAATAGCGGTTTCAGCGTTTTATTTCGAATAAAATTAAACACGCGTTTAATTTTACCCAAAATTCAAAATAGCACCAATCAATCCCAATCCGGCTCCATTGCGTAGTGCTCGTCAATGCGAAGCCAACGTAATTCGTTTCGTGAATTTTCGACCTCGTATCAAAAAGTTATCGCATTTAGATGTTTATACAAATTAAAATACAAATCAATTTACATTTTAATTTTTATTTTTAAACCCACTCATCATAGCCGTCCATTTCAAATCCCAGAATCTCAGCCACTCGTTCCTTTCTTCTTCCCATCCTCTTGCAGTTTCGTCTGAACGTGAATTGAACCCATGCCGCCACCTTATGCCCTAATTGTCGCGCCATCTACGACGATCTTGAAGATGATCAGGAATCACCATTGCGAAGCCCAACTCGAAAGCCATCTTCGCCTGCAACCATGGTGAGCTCGGCCCCATCTATGCCGAGCTTTTCTCCTCCAAACGCGCGACGTTTGAACGAAGATTGCCGCCGATTCGCCTCGTTTTAAATGATCTCCACCGTTGATTAGTTAGGTCATGCCACGATCTTCATCTTTGTAGAAGAAAGTTTCTTGAATTAATTGGTGGATTTGAAGAAATCAGAGGAAGAAGAAGAATAATTTTTGGCCATTAATTGGGAAAGTGGCGGCTGAAGCTTAGAACTAGGGTTTTGGTGTAAAATGAAATAAATGAGGTGCTTTTATAGAAAATATCGAAACACTATTCATCCCGAAATTTTCCGAACTCCAATCGAAGCGTGCCTCCTGGCGTTTATAATGTTTTACCCCTATTCCGAATGCAATGGGATATATATCGGAGGCCAATTCGAAAGTATTTGGAAGATAGGTTTTCAAATCGACTATTTAAATTTTAAAATTCACTCAAACCGATTTCTATGCGTTTTAGCTTGCCCTGGACAAACCGTAAATCCGATTGACATGAAATTTGAAACCTTACAATAATTTAACATTACGGATCCGATGAAACTTGTTTCGTCAAAATCCGAGACTGTTTAAAAAATGACTATTTTTACTCGTCAATTAAATATTTAAATATTCAATTTCCACAAATTAACTTTTAATTCAATTTTAAAAGTTCTATAATATCATTCTAACTCCATTATGATTTAATACAACTTTACAAATCAATTTTAATCACATTAAACCCAATTTCCAATTATTTCTGTAATTTCAAATATTAAATTGTCGATTTAATTATCCAATTACTAGATATTCGAAATATAATTTATTCGACTTACAAATTTTTTACTTGTTAATATTTAAAATCAATTAAATATACGAATTTCAAATGACGGAAATTCTGGGTCGTTACAAACTTCCCCTCTTAAAAGAATTTCGTCCTCGAAATTACCAAGTAAGAAAAAGTTACAGAATCCATTAATTTTTCAAAACCATTTGTTTAAATTAAGTTTCAAATTCATTTAAACATTTTAACTTTTCCAAGATCCATAGTTAAACTTTTTACAATAACTTTACTACGTTTTCAAATCATACTTAGTTATCTTTTCAAAATTTTCCATTTTTTCAAAAATATTCTAATGCTTTAAATTTTCGAAAAATTTCGCCAGCGTCTCCTTTGCGCGGCTAGCTCGGTACGACTACAAAAATGGCACCACGGCCCCCAGATTTCATAAATAAAAGAAAAGGCCAAGTGGCTGGACAAGAAAATCATCAAATTTCATACTGAAATTCAAATACATACCTTTTGTCGAACAATTCAATTTTTATCTTCGAAATCAAAATCCCAATTCCATTTCCTTTAATCCACCTGTATATCCTGCTAACCATAATATCCATTTTCATTCAGTCTCACATTATCAATTTCATTTGAATTCAATTTACAATTTCAGTTCAATTTACCTTCTGAATATTGAATTTTATCAATTATTTTTCATTCACAACCGATTCATCTTGCTATTTTAAATTAGTTTATTTTACTAATTCATTACAAGTTCTAACTCATTACATCATACACAATTCAAATTGGTATTCGATATTCAGTTTTCAATTTCAGTTTTTATTCTTTTGTTCGTTCCCAAACATACTTCAGTTCACTATTCCGGTTTATAACCACTTATATTTAAACTGGATTTCAAATTCTATATGAATTTAATTTACCCTTTATTTATAAATGTTGAATTCAATTCATTTCAACCCATATTTAATTTGTCATTTCTTCGGTTAGTTTTACTTACTAATTTTATTTTAATACTTAGCATTCATTTGATCCAACTTGACAAATTTTCAATTTACTTGCAATTTCAAGATGAATTTCAACATTTCATTTCCAATTTCATTTACTCGCAATTGTAAATTCATTCATTCATAAGTTCATTTCCATAATTCAAACTCAATTTCAATTCATTTGTTTCTACCCCAAATGTATTTTTAACTCAATAAATTTTATTCCATAACTATTTTTATCAGATTCCAGAGTCTTTCCAACATTTCAAAACCATTTTTGACACCAATTCAAATTATCCTTTGAATTTCAAAACCCAAACCCAAATTTTCCAAACAACTTCCATTTAAAACAACTTGGCAGCAATCCCTCTTTTGGAAACCCGAAAATGAACATCGATGATGTCGCGATCATCACCGAAGTTATTTTCCAGCCACCGAAAAGAGTTTAGAGCTTTTATCCCTACAAAAACATTTTTCCAAACCTTTGAAACACCTTTTCAAACTCAAAAAGGAATTTAATCTTTTCCAAATTGCAAACCCTTTCAAAACATTTCCAAATATTCCTCTGGAATTTTACTTCAAATTACAAATTTCATTTAAATTTATATTCTCCAATTCTATTTGTATGTGAATTCATTTCTTAACTTTGGAGTTACGATTTCAATTTCTTTTTCAGCTTTAATGATAACAATTTAATATCATCACTTTCTAGCAACCAAGCGATCATATATTATAATAATTCATAAAAAAAATTCTCTTTTATATACTAGTTGATACGCCATGCCATCTAGCTTGCTCCTGATCTCCACAGCAACTCCTGAATTCCTAAATAACCTGATAACCTGACTCTTGACTGCCCGTGTGAAAATTGGTGGGCACCCAGAGTTTAGGAAGGAAACAATAAACTCCAGATCAGTCATGAGACTGGTGTGAGAACTTAAAACATTTTATCTTAAAAAAAACAAACAGAGAAATATATTTTTCAAATAGATCTGCAATGCTTTTAGAAAATGAAACTACCATAAGGCCTCCCGCACACACACACACAATGAAAACGTAGAATCGAAGGAGATTTCTCCTTATGATAGTCAAACATGCTTGATACGCAGAAAAATTTCTTTGATATTATTACTATAAGTGCAAAGTGTAGGAAAACATTTCAAAAGTATGATATAAATCTTAGCCAATATACGACCATTAACGTATGCCTACTATAGCTACCATCTAAACAGTGGGGCGCCACCATAAGTAAATGGCAGGCTCTACAACTAAAACTGTACAGGGCTCGTATTGTTTCTTTGGATTTTTCAACAAATGGTTAAGCCAAGGAACTTCCCATTGCCACATGGGTACGCCTCTGGAGAGACGCCCTGAGAACCTAAACGGATCTTTGCCAACACAAGGCTGGGTTACCTCTGCAAAAGAAGGTAACAACTGACACGAGTATGCCATCCCCCAGTTGTAAACAACCTATATCCAAGGATCCTCAATACCAACAACCACAAAGAAATAAATTTGCAGCCACAACATAGGTTAAGTATCTGGGCTCCATACCATGATACCATCTCTATCCAGAAGGAAATGACATATCCTAAGGGGTCCTACTCCCTAAAACCTTGCTGTATCATTCCTGTTTTGACCATTACCGAGGTGTGAGGTTCGACAAAGTCTCATCCACAAAGCTACGCTTTTCACAAAAGATATGCTTTGATCAACAAATGCTCAGCAGCACTCAGCATGCCACATTACCAAATTGGGAATGTATCACTAGTAACCATCAACTACATAACCTCTGAGCTCGTACGTCTCAGAGAAGGGTGTTAAGCTAAGAGAATAAATTCTCTGCCACCAACAGAAATGTATTTGATAGAAACCAGCTTTACATTTCAAATTGTAACGTCAGACACACATCCATACAAGTCCGTCCCTGGATCGAACAGAACCGAAGGCACTTCCAAAGAAGCCCTTGCAATCCGAATATTCACTAATCACGACCGGACTACCCATTACAAAGGGTGATAAAATCTCTATATCGAAGATCAGCCGATGCAGAGACCTTCGACGGTAATCCTTCCGTTTTCGAAAATATCCGGTCTTCAACACCGGTCTTCAAATGCTATCCATTACGACGTATGACTATTCGGTATGGGATTCATGACCCAAAGGTCCTCTCCCGGCTAAACCGAATAACGAGCGCTTATTTTAAAATAAGTGTAGCATTCAAATTCAAGCAAATCACAACAAATACCCATTTAAAGGTAAATATTGATAGTCGGTTATTTAACTATCAATAAATATGCACAACATCACCAGATTCCAAATAATTTCCCAAATTATTTATTTTCCAAAAATATCTTTACAAGATATATTTTCCCACACTTCAAAAATAAATCAATGTTTATTTTTAAACAAATTTCCCTTTTCTTTATAAATTCCATGTGAATTTACATTTCCAAAATATCTATTGATATACGGTTTTCAAATCGATTTCAAATATTCACCTTCAATTTGTCTTTAAAAGATATAATCTCAAAACATTTCACTTCATATTGGAAAACATTTCCATACTTATTTAATAATAAGTAATTCACAAATCTATTTATTTTCAACATTTAGAAAATATTCAATATACTTAAATTACAATTAAGTATATAATTTATCCTTTAAGGAAAACATTCTCTTAAACACATTCATTTGAGTCAAAACGAATGTTGCGTAAAACATCGTTACGACAACCCAAAATCACTAGTATAGGGATTCAAAATTTAGATAGATATATAAATCCCAATACTATACAAAAAAAACATTTCCTTTCGAAAATCATTTACTATAACAACAGTGTTATAGTCCATCTTTTCCTTATTTCTCGAAAACGTCTATTTCAACAATGAGTGTTGAAATCTATGGTTTCGATCCTTAACACATTTTAAAACAACTTCAAATTGTTTTAATCCTATTTAAAAGGTCACTTCCTAAAACATTTTTTTAATATATTATTCACTGTCCAAAATCATGAATACAAATCGTTTGTCAAATTCAATACTTCTACATATTTTAATTTAAAGGATTATCCACCGTCTAAAATCGTGGATATATCTCCTTTAATAAGCTTTCCTATTTACTTATCAATTTCAATTGGTTTCAGATTTATAAAACAACGTTTAAAAATTCACATATATGTATATTTTCTAAAAACTTCAACTTATAAAATCCCCGAATTAACAAATTCTTTTTATCTCTCATTTAAATGCCAAAATCCAATTTATAAGTTAATTACTTATAAATCTTTTATTTTACAAAATCTATTCATTTTATAACTTCACAATTTATAAATCTATAAATTTTATTCACTTATGAAATCCATTTATATTTCATTTTAATACTTATAAAAACTCGTTTTATAATTCCAATAATTTAATTTATAAATATCAATTTTATAAATCTTTTATTTTACAAAATTGATTCATTTTATAAATTCACAATTTATAAATCTAAAATTTTCATTCACTTATGAAATCCATTTATACTACATTTTAACACTTATAAAAATTCGTTTTATAATTCCAATATTTTAATTATAAATACCAATTTTATAAATCTTTTATATAAATCGTTTATAATAATTCAAAAATCCCAATTTAAACCATTTTATAAATTAATCAACTACTTATTTCAAAAATCACATTTCGGTTATATTTCACAATAATCATAATTTTTATAACATAAAAATTATAACGTTTATTTATTTAAAATGAATTAATTCCAAAATTTAATAAAATGTGTACTTTCAAAAATCACTTGAAAACCCTTTTAAATTCGAAATCGCTACTTTAACATTTTCAAAACCCCAAAAATATGTCCAATGCTGCAACAGCACCAATATATCAACCACGGCATCCAAACATCATATATCAATATGATAACAAAATTTATCGCAAATATATGTAGATAAATCAATACTGTAGAGGAATCCAGTTGGATCCCTCCAACCAGTTTCCCTGCATCCACAGATGTTAGCACAATACCAATCCCGTTTCAAGATGGAATGTCGCAGTACATGGGTTTATATAAAATATTATCCGCTATTATGCGGCGCAATACGGTCTCATCCGCTATATAATGCGGGAAATCAACTCCAAGTACATATATAATACCAATTCCACTTCGAGATGGAATATCGCGGTATATGTTTTTAATATAATAACCTCCGCTTAATATACGGCGTATTAGGGTCTATTTCAATACAACATATAGCAATTTATCATTCAATCACACAATCAAGCAATTTTAAATTTAACTATTTTAAATTTTAAATCGAAACAGATTCGATTGAGTGAGAAGTTCTCACCTTGTTTCAAATAGTGGTTTCAGCGTTTTATTTCGAGTAAAATTAAACACGCGTTTAATTTTACCCAAAATTCAAACTATCACCAATCAATCCCAATCCAGCTCCAATGCGTAGTGCTCGTCAATATGAAGCCAACGCAATTAGTTTCGTGAATTTTCGACCTCGCATCAAAAGGTTAACGCATTTAGAAGTTTATACAAAGTAAAATACAAGTCAATTTACATTTTAATTTTAATTTTTAAACCCACTCATCGTAGCCGTCCATTTCAAATCCCAGAATCTCGGCCACTCGTTCCTTTCGTCTTCCCATCCTCTTGCAGTTTCGTTCGAACGTGAATTGAACCCATGCCGCCACCTTATGCCCTAATTGTCGCGCCATCTACGACGATCTTGAAGATGATCAGGAACCACCATTGCGAAGCCCAACTCGAGAGCCATCTTCGCCTGCACCCGTAACGAGCTCGGCCCTATCTATGCCGAGATTTTCTCCTCCAAACGCGCGACGTTTGAACGAAGATTGCCGTCGATTCGCCTCGTTTTAAACGATCTCCACCGTTGATTAGTTAGGTCATGCCACGATCTTCATCTTTGTAGAAGAAAGTTTCTTTAATTAATTGGTGGATTTGAAGAAATCAGAGGAAGAAGAAGAACAATTTTTGGCCATTAATTGGAAAAGTGGCGGCTGAAGCTAAGAACTAGGGTTTTGGTGTAAAATGAAATAAATGAGGTGCTTTTATAGAAAATATCGAAACACTATTCATCCCGAAATTTTCCGAACTCCAATCGAAGCATGCCGCCTGACGTTTATAATGTTTTACCCCTATTCTAAACACAATAGAATATATATATGAGGCCAATTCAAAAGCATTTGGAAGATAGGTTTTCAAATCGACTATTTAAATTTAAAAATTCACTCAAACCGATTTCTGTGCGATTTAGCTTGCCCTGGACAAACCGTAAATCCGATTGACACAAAATTTGAAACCTTACAATAATTTAATATTACGGATCCAATGAAACTGGTTTCGTCGAAATCCGAGACTGTTTGAAAGATGACTATTTTTACTCATCAATTAAATATTAAAATATTCAATTTCCACAAATTAACTTTTAATTCAATTCTAAAAGTTCTATAACATCATTCTAACTCCAATATGATTTAATACTACTTTACAAATCAATTTTAATCACATTAACCCAATTTCCAATTATTTCTGTAATTTCAAATATTAAATTGTCGATTTAATTATCCAATTAAATCTAGATATTCGAAATATAACTTATTCGACTTACAAATTTTTTACTTGTTAATATTTAAAATCAATTAAATATACGAATTTCAAATGACGGAAATTCTGGGTCGTTACACATAATCTGCTCTAGATGAAGACCCTTACAATAATGAGTTAAACGAAGAATTTTTCGAAGTGTAACACAAACTCAAGCATGCATTACAAATTCAAGCAATGGAGTTGAAGAAAAAATCCAAGGATTTTTTAAACTAAAATGTCTCTTAGACAAAATTATAATAATTTGTATGATGTCATTGATGCAAATGGTGGACAGGTTACTAATCTAAGTTAAAGGAGGAAGCAACTGCCTATTCCACTGATCTGTTCAATGGACAATATCTAGTAGACTTACCTTTTGTGAAAACTAGAAGCTTGATTGTTGAAGCAGAATGTCATATGCTAACCAAGGACATTGAAAGCAGGAAATTGAGGAAGTTGTTAAATCCATTCATCATGATTCCCGCCTAGGACCAGATGGGTTGGGCTCTCATTTCCATGTAGCCCACTAGCAAGACCTAAAAGAGAAATTGAGATTAACTTATTAGGAAGCTCTTGGCACTGGTAGAATCATAAAATAAATGAACCATACATTCATTTTTCTTATACCAAAAAAATATAAGCCAGCACAAATTCAGGACTACAGGCCAATTTCATGTTGTAATGTTTCTTATAAAATCCTAAGTAAAGTTATTTGCAATAGGATTAAACATGTCCTGTCTGATTGCATAGGGGAGTGCCAAAGTGCTTTTATTAAAGGAAGAAGTATATTTGAAAATTCTTCGTTAACTCATGAACTGGCCAGGAACTTTAAAAAGAAGAGAGCTGATAAAATATATTTAAAAGTTGATCTTCAAAAGGCTTATGATAAAGTAAATAGAAAATTATCATTCATATGCTAAGGTGTATGGGATTTCCTGGTGAAATCATGAATCTAATCAAAGAATGTATAAGCTTACCCCTTACACTATATTAATCAATGGTGTGCCTAAAGGTTTTATAAACAGTAATAGGGGTTTGAGACAAGATGATCCCCCATCCCCTTATTTATTTGCTGTTGCAATGAAATTCTTCACTATTCAAATGGAAATTTACACTCACAACAACATAATATAGCCAGATTATAAAATTCAGCCTCAAATAACACATCTTCTATATGTTGATAATCTTATTATTTGTTACAAAGCTAATCATACTGCTATTATGGGTTTGAAAGACATATGTCACCAACTTGAGCAGTTTATTAGGCTGAAGGTTAATGAGCAGAAAAATAAATGCTACTTTAATGATCACACGGAAACAAAGAGTCGTTTTGTTCACTCTTTAATTTTGAGGAGGGGAAGCTACGTATTAAATACCTTGGTGTGCCATTACCAACTAATATTATCACTAATAGGGAATGTGGAGTTCTTATCATAAAAATTAGAAACAACCTTCAAAGATGGAGCTCAAAATTGTTATCTTTTGTTGGCAGGATTGAATTGGTTCACGCTGTTATTGCATCTATGGTTAGATTTTGGTTGCAAACACTTCAAATTGCTTGTGCTTCCATTGATAAAATGGAAAGTGTTTGTACCAATTTTATATGGAGAGGGGGCATCCACAAAGTATCATATAAAACTTCATGCAAACCAAAAAATGAAGGAGGAGTTGGACTTAAAAACCTTAGGGATCTGATAAAAGCTTATGCAGCTAAACCGGCTTGGAAAATTCTCAATGGAAAGTGTAGGATCGATTTCACCCTAGAGGGAGGGTGAATAGGTTGATACTAATAATTATACAAGTTAACGTGGAAATATGTAAAATAATCACAGCACAGATAATAGCAGAATAATAGCAGCATAGATAATAGCAGAATATTAAAAGTAGAAATGGAACAACACAGATTTACCCAGCTTCGGCAAAATATTGCCTACGTGCTTCCCCCAAGGTTTCCACTAGAAATTAAGTAGTCAGACGCTTACACACGTAAACTTGCGACACCCGCTATCCACAAACCTAACTTTACGCTTAAACCCCTATCACAACTCAGCCATTGAGTTGTGAATTCTCGAACTGCACCACCGTAGTTCGTCCCCTAGTCACACGACTAGACTTTAAAAAAGTTTAAAAAAGAAATATAAAATAAAAATAACTAAACACACAAAGCCCTAATTTATAATTAAAGGTCCAACATGAATTAGAAAATGTCGGCCCAAATAACTAAAAATAATAAAAAAAATGCCCCTTTTTTATTTCTTCGGACGTTTCCTCCTTTGTGAAAAATGTCTGCTTCTTCGTTCGTTTCTCATACAAAACTTTAGGATTTCTGGAATTTGTTGAAGTCGCCGATTTAAGTTGTTGATTGAATGATGAACTATCAACAGTTTGCTTCGTCAATCAATTTGTCACTTTGATTCGCAGACGGCTGCTTCAACAAGTCGAGTTCGAATTGAATTGGTATGTGATTTTGCTTTATTTCTTTAGTTGATATGTTTAAACTCGATTTTATTTAGCTGTCAATGATGATATGGGTTATATAGGGATGAAAACCCTAAATTTACGTTTAATATATTTTTGAATTCGTTTGATACTTTTTGCTCTGCCGTTCGAAAATGCTTGGTTGCTTATGATTGATCCTAGCTACTTCAATTCGTATATTTTCTGCTGGCTTGATCACCACGAATTCATGAATTTGGATTTGGTTTTGTTCTTTTTGCTATGAATTAGGCTTCTTAATTTTTTAGATCATTGACATTGTTATTGATTTTCGATTTTCCGTTCGTACGTGTTACTCTGATAGTTGCTTGAATACATGTGATAAGTTTGGACTGGTTCAATTTTGAATTGCTGGCAAATCAACTGTGGTATTGAATTTTTGATATTTCCTGGACTTGTTCAATTGGCTTTGACTTCTTTGTGTTGAATTTTTTGGTTTACATGTACACTTTGTTGTTGCTTGATGGACTCTGGTAGTACTCATGTCTTGTTGCACTTCAGGTTAGTGATGACTTATTTGGTTGTGTGGTCTGTCTCAATTGCTCATTGTTGTAGCATATATACACACACACACACACATACACATGTTGCTCCTCACTTTGTCATTGCAGTCTGAGCTGGTCTGTTGGTTGCTTCGAATACATTTACTGTTTAGTTTTGATTTAAAATCTGGTTTGGATTTCAGGTTGCTTTGTATTTAATTCGAGTTCATTTTGTTCCACTGGCTTGCTTGTGCTTATGCATGTTCTCTTCGTTATTGTATACCTGCTATTCTGTTCCTTTTGAATTCTTTGCATTCATGTTAATTCGTTTGTGTTATCCTTGCTGCAATGCACTAAATCATTGCACTTGTCTGGTTTGATGTTGAAGTCACTGTATTCATAGTTTTCCTTGATCACGATTTAATCTTCATTTGGTTGTCATATATATATAATGTGTGTGTGTGTGTGCGCGCGCGTGTGTGTACCTGTACTGTTTTTCGTGTTCCACTCGATGTGTGTCATCATATATGCACATATATACATATGTATGTGTGTATGTACGTGTTGTTGATTTGTTGTTGCCTCTGGTTGTGATTTTCTTGAGTCTGATCTTCAGGCAAGTCCATGTTGTAACTGGACTTGCCTTTGGGCGTATCTAGTTGTATGAGTAGTATTCGTATTTTCCTTTTAGCTGATGTTGATTTTAGCTTTGTTGCATTCGTTCTTCACTTTGATATTTGTAGTCTGATTTTGTAATTAGTTGTCTAGGCACAATTGTGTTCATACTTGATTTTTGAACTTCTATGCACTCTGGTCTTCATATGGCTTTGAGTCTGTTACCTTTGCTCATTATTA
The DNA here is from genome assembly GCA_030765085.1 of Allium cepa. Taxonomy (NCBI): domain Eukaryota; kingdom Viridiplantae; phylum Streptophyta; class Magnoliopsida; order Asparagales; family Amaryllidaceae; genus Allium; species Allium cepa. The sequence continues at coordinate 380,531,557 of CM060931.1, forward strand.
GACTTCATGTAGTCTGGTGGCTTCACTTGCGTATTGAACTGCTTCCATTTGTGTGGTGTTCATCACTTTTTCACTATATTTGGTTCAAATGTGTTTATTAGTCTGGAGTAGTTCTGAACTACACACACACACACACACACACATATATGTATGTATGTATGTATGTATGTATGTATGTATGTATGTATGTATGTATGTATGTATGTATGTATGTATGTATGTATGTATGTATGTTGTATGTATGTGCACCGCTGTTATCTTGATATTCCTTTATTTGCATTGAGTTGATGTGCACTGACTTGAGTTTTTATTTTTTAATTTCAAGTCATGTGAGTATGTTGGATTCATGAAGCTACATGTTGCTTTGTATTGTGCCTTGTAGAAGTGTCGCATTCACCATGCTTGATCTGAGTTGGGCATGTGTTCTTGTTACTATAGCCATTTTATTGAACTTGCACCTGAAGCTACATGTTGCTTTGTTCATTGTGATTTTGGAATTTTTCTTCTTGTGTACATCAATGTCTGGGTTGATCCTAACCATTTTGTTGAAATTGCACCTATGTTGAATCCATCTTATGGCTCGGGTTTGACCTTGTGCTCACCTATCCCTGCAGTTCTTTCAAGTGTATATCGGTGTGCACGGCCTTGTGGTATGTACAGTGATACACTGTGCATGTCACAAGTTATTCGTGTAAATGAATTCAAAATGAATATGATGACGAACAACCCAAATAATTGAGCCAAATAATATTTTTTAACACACATTTTCTTTTACAATGCAAAAAATATTTCTTTTTCAATTTTACCACATCAGTGTTTACTTCGCTAATAATTCAGATGTTGTATTCAATCTGGAATAGAATTGAAGATAAATACGAGTGAATGAGTAATATGTAATAAGGTGCAAATGTAAATGATAATTGTATAGTGAAAAATTGAGAAGCAATCGAAATTGTATTGTAATTGAAAATTGTATATACATATATAGTGAGAGCTTAAATTTGTACTGTTCAAAATTGTAATAAAATATTTGTTTGAATAAAATATCCGTTTGAATTTAAATTCTGGGTTATTTATTTTATTCAACAATTATTTATTTAATTACAATAAAAAATACATTTGAATGAATATATATATACATATATATATGTTTATTATCATCAAACAAAAATCACATATTAGCTTATTCAACAATCTCCCCTTTTTGATGATAACAAACATATATTTAAGATTTTGAATTTATCAAATGTATTTGATCATTCAATTTGCTCCCCCTATTTGAATGCTCCCTCTCTACAACAAGGCTCCCCTTCATACTTGCATGAAAATAAATAAAAATATGCAAATGAACCTAGATGCAAATAGAAAATACAAAATAAAATAGTTGACCTTTATATGCCAAAATCTTAACTTTTCTCTCCCCATTTTGTTATCGGCAAAAGAGTAATAGTGTTAGAAAAATAGAGATAAAGTGATAGGCGTTAATACAATATTAATACCCAATTGAGTATAAATATTAAATTTCAATGAAAAATCAAAAAAAAATTATAAACACTTTGTTAGGCGCATATTCCACTTTAGAATGATAGCGATGATGTAAAACCATATAGCTATGTCTATTTGTGGTATATTTGTATCAGGAATTTGAATATCTACTAACCAAGCATAACAGTTAGTAAATGTGATTTGTAGTATTTCAAATTTTTATAAAAAAATGAATTTCAAGCATCTTCTAACCACACATAACCGTGAGGAATTTTAAATGGGATTAGAATCAACTTGTCTATTTAATAATCAATTTTGATATGTGTTCCGTGAGAACTTTTAAATGAGCATGAAAGCACATAATCAAAAATTCCAAGTAATTCGCCCATGCATAACCGTGAGGACTTTTAAATGAGAGTGAATACTTTGGATGTTTTTATTGCTAAAAATATAATAAAATGAAAAACGAACGATTTTCATTTAAAATACAACATATTGACATACTATATTGGATTTTAATGAGTGATGGTTGTTAGAAATATGATAGAAATAGAGATGATCATGGAATTTTTATCAAACTAGAGTTAGTTGTTTAAATTTTTAAGGAAATTTTCTAAATATACTACCTCAAGTCATAATATATGATTAATATCAACACTCATCACTTTTTCAATCACTATTTATCATTTCGATAATTAGTAGGGAGTTAGATTAGTTAATGTAGTCATTTAAAATCAAATCCAGAAAATAATTATAAAATCAAATTTTCTAAAATGACTAATCTGAAACAAGGTCAACAAAAACTATTTTCTGGAAGGGGTTTTATAAAAGAAAAATGTCTGCTAATTGAAAATCAGTTGAAATGAAAAATATGCTGATATTTCTTTGAAAATGTGATGCAGCTAATGAATGTCTTAGCATAAATCATGTTCCACTAGTAATTTTTTATCAACTAGATTACCAGTGTAATCAGCATTCAAATTTTTCTTTGGCCCAAGATTATCATTAGTTGGATGTTATAGATCAGACCGTGAAATTGCAACAAATATCTTAAAATCTTTTTACGGCTTTTAAATAAAATTCTTTTGGATTTGAATTGAAGCCTGCTAATAAACAAACAGTGAACATAGTGTCAGCAATAAAATAACCAAATATATCCACGTGTTCTAGAGTAATCAGAAATCAATATAAGACAATGTCTCTTATCATCCAAACTTGTAATATCATTAGTCCAAAAAAATCTATATGAATTAGTTCAAAGACTCTAGAGATATATATAGTGTTCTCGGCATAATAGTATAATTGGCCAACAATTTTGCATAAGTCAGAATCACTATCAATATTCATTATCACATAACTAGCTGGTGTAATTCAGATTATGGTGTAGATTATCAGATTTAACAAATCGTTCAAGACGAATATACCGTTACCTATTTTAACTTTACAATAATTTTTCATTGTTGCCCATTGTGATTCTGCCACCTTTGTACTAGGCTAAGGAACTTTGATTTATCGCTCATCGTTTATTTGGAACAGCCAGAATCTAGGAAACACTGTCATTATTCCTTAGCCTGCCACCACACCTACACAAGAAAAGATTTTTGAGACCTATTTGTTTTTATAGGTCCATGATTGTTATTAGCAAAACACTTTGAAAAATATATTTGTGTAAACCCAAAACTATTTATATATGTTCCTTTCGGCACCCAGATTTGTTTGAGTTTGAGGAATTTTGCATTCGTGCCTTTTGGAACCCAAATTGGAATGGTTTTCACGTGTTTGGGTCTATACCAACAATTGTTTTGATTGTGTCCAATTTTTCTACAAATTGTGCACTCGGATTTGGCTTGAATACTACCAACACGTTCAGATTGATTATACCCAAGTCTTGTCTAACTGTATTAACGGTTTGCTTCCCTAATAGCATATTTAACGATCTTTCTCATTTGGAAAATTTATTTAAAGTTGTAGACAATTGTAGAACTTGTGCTTTAAGGATTCATTTTTATTTAATATTGAGTGCACTTTTTAATAGAATTTTCTCTTCTAGTATTTTCACTCTCTTTTAAAATCAGAATTTCATTTTCAAGTGATTTAATTTTAATTTCTGATTTTTTAGTTTCTTCTTCGAATTATGGACACTTATCACACTTAGGGCACTTTTTGATAGTTTTTAACCAATTGATCAAGCTATTTATTTAAATCTATCAAAGTGTCTCTTTGTGATCCAATTTTAGCATATTTCCCCCTAAATCTTTCGAAGCAGCCATTTACTTCGTGAAAATATATAAGTAATTCTAAGTGAGTTAGTTTTGATACCTCGCTTGGCTCGTCATCATCATTGTTGATTATATCACCTTGACGACACAGATCTGTTTTTTTGGTCCCACTGCCAGTGCTTTTATCATCTTCATCAATTTTATCCCACGTGGTGCAAAACTTCTCCTTTGCTATTTCTTTCCATGGCTGAGTCGATTCTGAGGACAATTGGGCTTGATATGACCGGGTTTGTTGCATTAGTGACAAATGATATCCTGTTCTTCTAAGTTGTCTAGTGCCTTGACTATTCGGCTTTTCAATTGTTGATTTGGAGTTGGATTTTCGTATTTGCGGTTTCACTTTTTGAATCTCTTTATTAGCAGCGCCGGCTCAGATGCTCCATCATTATCACTTTCCATTGTTCCTTTAAGAGCTATTGATTTCTTTCGTGTATCGCATCCTTCTTGTTCTTTCTTGAATTTCATTTCTAGCCCATAAGTGGTGAGATTTCCGACGAGTTCTTCAATTTTGATTTGTTTCAAATCTTTTGATTCTTAAATGGCTGTAACTTTTGCTTCAAAACTTCGTGGAAGGACTCTAAGGATTTTCGGACTATTTTCAATTCTGTGTATAATTTTTTGAGTGTTGTTGATTTGTATACAATATTGAAAAGTCGTCCATACATCTCTTTGAAATTTTCATCCTTGGCCATTGTGTAGTCCTCATATTCGCTGCTAAGCATGGCAATGCAAGATTCCTTGACCTAAGATATTCCTTCGTGAGTCACTTCAACTGGGTGCCAGACTTCCTGCGTAGTTAGATAATGTGGGACACGATTAAATTCGATTTGATCCAATGAAAAAATAATAGAATTCATAGCTTTAGCATTAGCATTCCATAGTCTATTTTTAAGATCTTTCCATTGATCCATCGGTTTATCCATTCCTTGATTATCTACCACTATAGTTGGTGTGTTATACCTTGTCTCAACAATATTCCAAGCATTAATGGTTTTCAAATAAACTTCATTTTGTTTTTCCAGTAAGCATATTCACCATTGAACATCACTGGCCTAACTATGGACTGACCTTCAGCAAAAGCATTATTAAAAGAAGCCATTTAAAAATTTTGAAACAAAAATCTGTTTTTTGAAAAAATCAAATTTTTAAAACAAAAATTGACTTTTGTTCCTAGCTTTGATACCACTTGTACGATCGATTTCACCTTAGAGGGGAGTTGAATATGGCGATACTAATAATTATACAAGTTAATGCGGAAATATATAAAATAATCGCAGCATAGATAATAGCAAAATAATAGTAGCACGGATAATAGCAGAATATTAAAAGCAGAAATAGAACAACACAGATTTACCCAACTTCGACAAAACCCTGCATACATGCTGCCTCCAAGGTTTTACTAGAAATTAAGTAGCAGATGCTTACACACGTAAACTTGCGACACTCGCTATCGACTAACCTAACTCTATGCTCAAAACTCTGCCACAATTCAGCCACTGAGTTGCAAATTCTCGAACTACACCACCGTAGTTCGTCCCCTAGTCACACGACAAGACTTTACAAAAGCTTAAAAAATAAATAAAAAATAAAAATAATTAAACACACAAAATGCTAATTTACAATTAAAAGCCCAATATGAATTAGAAAATGCCGGCCCAAATAAGTAAAGTAATAAAGAAAACTGTCCCCTTTTTTATTTCTTTAACCGTTTCCTCCTTTGTGAAAAATGTCTGCTTCTTCGTTCGTTCCTCTTACAACACTTTAGGGTTTCTGGAATTTTTTGAAGTCGTCGACTTAAGTGGTTGATTGAATGATGAACTATCTACGGTTTTCTTCGTCAATCAATTTGTCACTCTGATTCGCAAATGGCTGCTTCAACAAGTCGAGCTCGAATTGAACTGGTATGTGATTTTGCTTTATTTCTTTTGTTGATATGTTTTAACTCGATTTTATTTAGCTGCCAATGATGATATGGGCTATATAGGAATGAAAAGCCTAAATTTACGTTCGAATATAATTTTGAATTCGTCTGTTACTTTTTGCTCTACCGTTCGATTTTTCTTGATTTCTTGTGATTGATCCTAACTAGTTCAATTTGTAAATTTTCTACTGGCTTGATCACCACGGCTTCATGAATTTGGAATTGGTTTCGTTCTTTTTGCTATGACTTCGGCTTCTTAATTTTTTAGATCATTGACTTGGTTACTGATTTTCAATTTTTCGTTCATACGTGTTACTCTGATAGTTGCTTGAATACATATGATAAGTTTGGTCTGGTTCAATTTCGAATTGTTTACAATCGACTGTAGTATTGAATTTTTGATATTTCATGGAGTTGTTCAATTGGCTTTGACTTCTTTGTGTTGAATTTTCTGGTTTACTTGTACACTTTGTTGTTGCTTGATGGATTCTGGTAGTACTTGAGTCTTGTTGCACTTCAGGCTAGTGTTGACTTATTTGGTTGTGTGGTCTGTATTAACTGCTCATTGCTGTCCACACATGTTGCTCCTCACGTTGTCATTGCAGTCTGAGCTGTTCTGTTGGTTGCTTCGAATACATGTGCATTTACTGTTTAGTTTTGATTTGAAGTCTGGTTTGGATTTTAGGTTGCTTTGTATTTAATTTGAGTTCATGTTATTCCACTGGCTTGCTTGTGCTTATGCTCGCTCTCTTGGTTATTGTATACCTGCTATTCTGTTCCTCTTCAATGCTTTGCATTCATGTTAATTCATTTGTGTTATCCTTGTTGCAATGCACTGAATCATTGCACTTGTCTGGTTTGATGTTGAAGTCACCGTGTTCATAGTTTTCCTTGATCACGATTTAATCTTCATCTGGTTGTCACACACACACACACATAGATATATATGTATATGTATATATATATATATATGTGTGTGTGTGTGTACCTGTACTGTTTCTCTTGTTCCACTCGAAGTGTGTCATCATATATGTACATACATACATATGTATATGTGTATGTATATGTTGTTGATCTACTATTGCCTCTTGAGTCTGATCTTCGAGCCAGTTCATGTTGTAACTGGACTTGCCTTTGAGCTTATCTGGTTATGTGAGTAGTAGTCATGTTGTCCTTTTAGCTGATGTTGATTTTAGCTTTGTTGCGTTCATTCTTCACTTTGATATTTGCAGTCTAGTTTTGTAATCAGTTTTCTAGGCACAACTGTATACATACTTGATTTTTGAACTTCTCTGCACTCTGGTCTTCATATGGCTTTGAGTCTGTTGCCTTTGGTCATTGTTCAAGTTCACGTAGTCTGGTGGCTTCACTTGCATATTGAACTGCTTCCATTTGTGTGTTATTCATAACTTTTGCACTATGTCTGGTTCAAATGTGTTTGTTAGTCTAAAGCAGTTCTGAACTATATACACATATAGTTATGTATGTGCACCACTGTTATCTTGATATTGCTTTGTTTGCATTGAGTTGATGTATACTGACTTGAGTTTTTATTGTCTAATTTCAAGTCATGTAAGTATGTTGGATTCATGAAGCTACATGTTGCTTTGTACTGTGCCTTGTAGAAGTGTTGCATTCACCATGCTTGATCTGAGTTGGGCATGTGTGCTTCTCACTGTAGCCACCTCCTTTAGTATTGATTCATTGTGATTTTGGAATTTGTCTTCAAGTGTACATCTATGTCTGGGTTGCTTCTGACCATTTTATTGAACTTGCACCTGTGTTGAATCCAGCTTATGGCTCGGGTTTGACCTTGTGCTCACATGTCCCTGCAGTTCTATCGAGTGTATATCGGTGTGCACAGCCTTGTGGCATGTACGATGATACTGTGCATGTCACAAGTTGTTCGTATAGATGAATTCAAAATGATTATGTTTATGAACAATCCAAATAACTAAGGTAGATAATATTTTTAAAACACATTTTATTTTACACTTCAAAAAATATTTCTTTTTCAGTTTTATTGCGTCAGTGTTTACTTTGCAGATAATTCAGATGCTGGATTCAATCTGAAATAGACTTAAAGATAAATACGAATGAATGAGTGATATATAGTGAGGCGCAAATGTAAATGATAATTGTATAGTGAAAAGATGAGATGTAATCGAAATTGTATTATAATTGAAAATTGTATACATGTATATATAGTGAGAGCTCAAATTTGTACTATTCAAAATTGTAATAAATATTTGTTTGAATAAAATATCTTTTGAAATTAAATTCTGTGCTATTTATTTTATTCAGCAAATGTTTATTTAATCGTGTGAAAAATAAAATAGTACAGTAACAAATACATTTAAATTCATATGTGTGTGTGTATATATATATATATTATCATCAAAATAAATCATATACTAGCATATTCAACAGAAAGGGTTTTTGGGATGAATGGATGAGGAGCAGATATCTAAAAGATCATTTTTGAATTCAGAAGGAGGATATAAATGCATTAGGCACATGGAAGACAATTTTTAGGGCTAGAAGTGACATTCATAACCTGGTGTATAGAAAAATTGCAACTAGAAATGGCACAAGTTTCTGGTTTGATCCCTGGTTGAATAATGAATGTGTTATAAATAAATTGGGCTAGGACAGTTTTACTGCTTATGAAGGAAGAGACTTTATGTTGGATAAAATTATTCATGATAACTCATGGGTATTTCCTTCTGATTGTCCAGCAACCCAGATTAAACAAGATATAATGAGTATTCCTCTCAGTTCTTCTACAATGGTTGACTCTTGGTTATGGAAACCAAATAACAAAGATTTCACTCTAAAATCAGCTTGGGACCATCTCAGAGAAAGAGAAAACGAAAATGAATGGAGCTAGTACTCCTAAAATGTCTCAAACAACTTATAAGGCTCTCATTCACAGGCTTTCTACTATGGATAGATTAAGAAAATGAGGAATTGTATATAATTTGACATGTGTTCTTTGTAATATGGAGGAAAAAAATCATAAACATCTTTTCTTTTCATGTGAATTTACCAGAACCATTTGGGATAAACAAAAGCTAATTCTGGATTGTAACTTACAAGACGAATTTTTGAGCGAAATTGCGATTTATCTGACTAGACGTTGGAAAACCAAAAGCTTGATGGGAAAAGTTTCTTCCATTTTGCTGACTACTTCTGTTTGGCATGTGTGGAAAGAGAGGAATCGACATATATTTCAAAACAACCAGAAAAATGAGCATGCAGTCGGTGAGATGATCAAAAGAGATGTTCAAATCGTCATGAAAAGAGCAGGGAGAAAATTTCTTACAGATTTAGCAGCTGGTGAACAAGAGATATTGCAGAAGATAGAACTAAAGGTAGAAAATAATGAGATTCGCTCTGAGAGGATGTGGAAACCACCTTGAAAAGCTTGAAGGAAGACGAAGCAGTTTCTTATTATCTTTGCTTTTTGCTGTTTGATGTACTCGCGAACTATCCTGTACTTATAGGTTTGTAATGGGTCGGACCGATCTCATGTTTGGGCATATGCCTTATTAATAAATCTTTTACCCATTTTCAAAAAAAAAAAATTCCAAATTGACTTAAGGGATAAATACATCTGTATCGTACATATATCGTGATTTCTGATGTGTCTCACACTTGAATCATGAGGGTATTTCATATTATTTCAATGAGTCGATGTCACTCAATATAAGATATCAAAGATTATGAATCTTTAATACAAAATTGTCCTCCACTATTTACATACTACGATTCTTTAATATAAAGCTCTCTTGGTTATTTTCTTTGCAAGAAAAACATACAAATATCATGTGCACAGAAGGTAATTCAAATAAACTTCAACTAAACAAAGAAATAATATGTGTGTGTTTAACCCTGTATTAAGTCTGAACCATTAGGTTGAATACAGTATGAAAGAACAGTAAATTTTGATATTAGAAAACTGTTTTTTAGATTTTACAGGTTTGTTCAAATTTGGTTACAGTTTGATAGACGATAAAACTAGTTTTTGGTTTGAAGTTTCTTCTCAAACATCATCTATTTAAGCTGTTAGATTGGATGCATAGATGTATGATTTTGCTTTCAAAGTTGACAAATAAATCTAGTTTCAAAGTTGACAACAAAAAGCACTAATTTGTCATATGTTAGTATCAACTTTGAACCAAATAAATATTAGTAGTCTCATTCCTTTTATCTTTTGTATAACTCTGTTCTTTTGAGTAAATTGAGCCCGTGTCGTGTCAGGTGATTGGTTTAGTATAAGAGATATTTTTTTGGAATTAGTAATTCATTCGTCACTGTGAAATATAGTTGACGTTTTGCCTTGACTTTTTTTTAGTATAAACGAGGAATCCAAAGCCTACCCATACACACACATCCCTTAAGTTAGATTGCAATACAACAATATTTAAGATGACAGTCAAAAGTTGATGCACGTTTTGTTGGCAGGATAGGTTTTAGTAGATTTACAAGTGTACTGTTTTAAAATAAGTCAATAATATTATTTTTGGTGTACTGTTAAATTAACCGTGCATCATTGCAAGCAGTAAAGAAAAGAAACTTGACACTACCAGAAATTTTTTGGTTTGAGATCGCAACTTGTAGTCGGAAAAACAACAAGTCAGTCTTTGTGATTGAATTTTGATATTTACAATTGAAAGCTTCAGCTCCAAAGCAGCCCATTCAATCACAACCACGATTGTTTTGTGATAGAAATGTAGCTACCACGTTCTATTCCCAAATTTAGAGAAGTAGTTCCACTTCCCGACCACTATTCCTCTGTCTCCATTGAGCTGTTCATCCATTGATTTCAACAGCGTTACTTTTTTTGCGTCCCGCACATTAATTAAATATGCATGATACATGACTGTGATTTAATGAGGACTGGTAGCACACATGAAACGGGGACAGAGGAATGAATCGTTCCACCTAGTAAAAATTGCAAGTAAAAAGTGGCTTGTGATCAAATTGGAGATTCAAGTACATTACATTAGTAGAACATGTTGCATCAAAACATGAAGTTCTAACAACAATATGTTATGTCTGCTACATTTTAGTAAATGTTTGAAGTAGAGTAACCATTTTTGATTCGACCATGAATCGCATTAACGAGCATAATATTTTCGTTTTTGCTTTATTTTTGCAATGCAATGTTTTCTTCTGAGTATCAATGAATTCGTACACATTCTTCGTTTTCTTATTATATGAATCCAGTCTATATTTTATAATTTTAGCTTGATTTCTATAAGAATATTTCTTATATATTTGAAACTAAAAACTAATTTCATGATAAATTTAAATTGAAAAGGTTAAATTTTGTTGAGTACTGCAGACACATTAGTGATTCCCTGAAAGAAATCTATATTAAGAGTCGTACTCTTTAGGTCTTTCCACTAGCTTAGTAGAGATCAATACAGTTTTATGAAGGTCTGATGAAAGTAATGTACTTACTTATTTCATGGTAAGTTAATTGTTACAACTGATTTAATCCACCAACCTTAACAAATTATCATTACAAATATCACATCGTATATTTCTCTTCTTCTAGTTGCTCTTTCAGAGTCCAATTTAAGGGTATGAGTTTGTTACTATATCTCACATAAAGCAGCAGCATATAATAGTAAATTTGCAAACATGCCTTTAAGAACATGATTCACATATCAAGACATATGAGTCTGTTACAATATAAAGAATCACATTGTGACATGATCGGGTAGCATTTGCAATCAAAATGCTCAAAATCTCTACTTTTTTGTAAAGAAACTGAATGACTTATGGAGTTCCCATAACCAAGCAAAATAATGGCAACATCCATACAAATAATACATACAGAGACAATAGCGACATAAGATCCATATGACTAAAGCTAACTGTACAGACTAGGTTAACCCACCTTCTTACGGCAATGATTCTCCAAAGTGCAGTAATTATTCGACAAAATTTTACTCTTGCTTTGCAGCATGCTAATTTTTTGCGCACTTAGCATCAAAAGATGCCTGTTTTAGTTTCTTGAGTATTGGTTTACACCAGTTCTGAATAAAAATGGTGATAGTAAAGTTATTCACCGAAATAACATACTAGCAGAAGGACTGAAACGTCCACTTGCATTCATAGTTGACAGCTATGAAGAAATATTTTTACTAATTCCATAATAGTTATATGCGGATTGCAATTTGAAGCATATGGAAAAACACAAAACGAAATTTTTTACTTTTTATTTTTTCATTTCACATTGTTCACATGTTTTAGGATTTATACACCATCTGACTAAAAAAAATTTTACTCGATTTCATATGTTTGGTAATGTAAAAATGTTTTTATTTAATGCAAAGTTTAATATAAAATGAGAAACCCTTTCTTCTCAGCTGTTATATGTTCCAGCATTGCCTTCTACTAGCCATCAGATTACTAAGCTTTCATCTATACCGTCCAGCACATTTATTTTTTCTTTTTGTCTTGTGGGCTAAAGCCCAATAGAAAATGACTGTAACATTATATATAAGCAATACTTTCGATTGTTGTAAATCAATCATAGTTCATAATAAAAATTCTCTGTTACATTTTGCTTCTATCAAATTCTGCAAAAGAAAATATTTCTTCATCTCAAAATCTTTCATGGTATCAGAGCTTTCAGTAAATTGCTTAACAACAAATTTTAAAAAAATCAAATCATCATCAGAGGGTAATCTCATCATCTGATCTTATCCTTTATCAGAAATTGTTTTCATTTCATCAGAGTTCAATCATGTGCCTCGTCAGTTTATCAACAGGCTGCAGCAAGATTTCATCACTGAATCGTGAAAGACCACAGTCAAATTCTCAGAAAATCAAATCAAGAAATCAAGAAAACAACACAAGAAACAGAGAAATGCCATCCAAAAAGAAATTCTATCAGAAAATTCATCATTTGAGAATTTCTTGGTTGCAACTTACCTGATCTGCGTTTCTTTTTGAATTCTTGAACATTTTTCCAGCATTGACTGCATCTTTCTTTTAGTTTCTTACTTTCCTGAAATCTGATTAAATCATCATGGCTGATGAAGGCAACTCAGAGACATCATCAACTGCCAATAATACCCAACTTGCTAATTCTACAGAGAATTTGATCAAGACTGTTGTCAGTCCCCAAAGTCAGTTAGTTATTATTCATCTAAACGAAGATAATTATCTTCTATAGAAGCTTCAAGTCGAAACAGCAATACAAGTATATGGACTTGAAAGCTATATTCAGGGAACAATTCAGATTCTTCCTGTATGCATCACTGACAAAGAAAACAAGATAGTCAGCAATGAAGAGTTTATCAAATATCATAGACAAGATAGACTCATATGTTCTTGGTTGCTGTCTTCAATTAATGTAAATCTTTTATCACATGTTATTGGTTGCAAAATAGCCAATGAAATCTGGGTAACTATTGACAAAGTTTTCAATACTCAATCAGCAGCTAAGGTCATGTTTTACAAAAGACAGTTACATAGCATCAAGAAAGACAGTCAAAATATGAGAGAATATCTCTCCAAAGTCAAGACTACATGTGATCTTCTTGAAGCAGCAGAGCATAAGATCAGTGATTCGGAACAAATTATGACTATTCTAAATGGATTAAGTGATGAATATGAAGTTGTGGTTGCTGTGATTTCTTCTCAGAAAATTCTACCATCAGTAGATGATGTACATTCTGTTTTGCTTGCACATGAGGCAAGAATTGATAATAAGAAAACTCAAGAAACTGATTTTACAGTCAATTATGCAGCAAATTATAAGGCAAAGGTCAAAGCAGTAACAAATCTGATCTGGCAATACAAAGCGGTAGTTACTCTAACAGATCTAGAGGAAGAGGCAAATGGAACAATAATAACAGACCAAGATGCAAGATTTGTGAAAAATTGAGACACGCAGCAGCAAAGTGTTATTTCAGATTAAATCTGAATTATGTACCAGGACAAAATTCTAACAGTCAAAGAAATCAAAGTCTCAGTGCAAATATGGCTCAAGTTCATAATGATTCTAGCAATCAATCAGACAATAAAAATTATCAACAATCAGAAGTAGCAAAGCCAGAACATATTCATGATGAAGACTGGTATCCAAATTCTGGAGCTACCAATCATCTTACAAACAACTTGAGCAATTTAAATCTTGGTAACAGGGAGTATAAAGGTATGAATTCTATTCATGTAGGAAATGGTAAGTCTATTGCAATCACACACACAGGCAGATCTTATATTATGGGAAAAAGGCAGTTATATTTGAATAACTTGCTTAGAGTACCATTAATCAGAAAAAATTTATTAAGTGTGTCACAGTTTGCAAAAGACAACGGTGTCTATTTTGAGTTCTACCCACATCACTGTTTGGTTAAGGATATCCTAACTAAAGACATTCTCTTGCAGGGTAAGGAATATAAAGGGCTGTACAAGTTCACTGTGGCTAATTCAAGAAAATCAGAAATTAAAAGAAATTGGTGTAATAATTCTGAGTTGAAACAGGAAGAAATTTGTAAGACATTTGATATGTGGCATTATAAATTGGGACATCCAAATGCTAAAATTGTAAAACATGTTCTGAGTAATAACAATATTTCCTTTAATGATGTTTCAATGCCATATATATGCACTTTTTGTCAAATGGGTAAAGCACACAAATTGCCTTTTTCAAGTTCTGAAACTATTTACAGTAAGCCACTTGAATTAGTTGCAACTGATTTATGGGGACCTGCACCTATTCACAGTGATTATGGATTTAAATATTATATTTCATTTATTGATGCCTTCTCTAAGTATGTTTGGATATATTTTTTAAAATCTAAGGATGAAACATATAATGCAGTGCTATAATTCATTACTCGGGCAGAAAATCAAACTAACTGTCAAGTAAAAGTGTTCCAATCTGATGGTGGAACAGAGTATATGCCTCTGAAGCATTATTTTCAGAAGAAAGGGATTGTTCATAGAACAACTTGTCCCTATATTTCTGAGAAAAATGGAATTATTGAAAGAAGACATAGGCAAATTGTTGAGACAGGTCTCACATTATTAGCTCAAGCAGCTATGCCTTTAAAATTTTGGCCCGATGCCTTTGCTACAACTATTTTCTTACTTAATAGGCTACCAATAAAGGTCTTAAATTTCAAAAGTCCTTTGGAAATAATGTTTAATATTAAGCCTGATTATCAAAGCTTGAAAGTTTTTGGTTGTTTGTGTTACCCTTATCTTAGACCATATAATGCTCACAAGTTAAATTTCAAGTCTGCCCCTTGTACTTTTTTAGGTTATGCTAGTAATAAAAAAAGGTATAAATGCTTAGACAGTAATGGCAGAATATTTATTTCTAGACATATTGTATTCAATGAAAGGGTTTTTCCTTTTAAAGTATCTGAAATCAAAGCATCTAAGAAAGTTTATAACCCAAAAGAATCAATACCTTCAATACCTACTTTACCTGAGGAAGTGATACAAGCTTCCAGAGAGACAGATGAAGATAATATCAACTCATGTTTATAAAGATCAGACTCACAACACATAGTGTCCAGTTGTGGACCAGGTCATGAGAGTACTGATGAACCAGATACACCTGTTCAAATTCTCAACAAAGATTTAGTGAGCAATCTACTTCACATCAAACATCAAAGGATACACTGTCACACAGTGAACAACTGGAACAAGGTGGTAGTAATCAGCAACAACAGACTACAAGAACAGGTCATCATATGATTACAAGGTCTAAGAGTGGCATTTTCAAACCCAAAGTATACAATACAATTTTGGACACTGAAGAACCAAGTGCTTATTATCAAACCTTGGAAAATGAAAACTGGAAATCAGCCATGTCAGATGAATACAATGCTCTTATGAGGAATAAGACATGGAGTCTTCTTCAATTACCCAAAAATAAGAATATTGTTGGGTGCAAATGGATTTTTAAATTAAAAAAAAATATTGATGGTACAATTTCTAAATACAAGGCAATGTTATAGCTTATGGTTTTTCACAACAGAGTGGTTTTGATTTTAATGAAACTTTTTCGCCTGTTGTGAAACCCACTACAATAAGAACAGTCATTACAATTGCCTTGTACAGAAATTGGAACATCAAGCAAATTGATGTAAATAATGCATTTCTAAATGGTGTTTTACAGGAAGAAGTATACATGGAGCAGCCACATGGATTTGTGCTTAAAGGAAAAGAGAATCTTGTGTGCAAATTGAACAAGGCTATTTACAGTTTGAAACTGGCTCTGTGACGCCCCACCTCTATACCCACGCTAGCCAAGAACACTACGGTGTAATGTTGTCAACTAGCACGGAGAATAAGACTGTTGAGGAGTGGCCATCAGTAGTTAGGCCTTACACTAGTATTGGTTACCTCGATAGGAGTGGTATATAAATATATATATATTCTTTCATTTTTCATCTCTGATTTATTTTCTCCAATCGAAATACCCCAATTCCAGTATAAAACGAACTACGATGGTTCATAATAGTTTAGAACAGTAAATATAAAATATTACACAGATAATATAATGCGGAACACAAATAAAACAGAAAGTCTCATATATACAATAACTGATGTCAGTTACAATACATTTGACACGGTACATATGATACAACTACAACAGTCGACTCAGGAAGTTACATATACATGTACATTAACGTATATAATATACATGAATACATATCTTCCTATACAATTATACTGACTACTACAAATGACGACTACTCCAAAAGATATGAAAGAACTTCATAGCTCTAGCAGCAACCCAATGCAGAATATCTACAACCTGAAATACTCGGTCTGACCCGAGTATTAGATTCAAAAGAAAATAATACTCGGGTCAGTCTAATTCAAACTCAGTTATTAGTGCACAGAAGCAATAATAAGTAATTAACAATTAGACGATAGTCAAAATAAATTTCGTCTATCCGATCCTTAAACAAAGAGATCGGATAACGATAAATATAACACGTGACAGTGTTAAACAACAAATCAGCAAATTAAACCAAATCAGAATATTGAATTGAATAAACCAAATAGTTCAAGCCATTGAAATATCAATTAAAATATTAAATTCGAGTAGGGCTACAGTACACGCACGCGTGCACTGCCTCGCCACTACAGCATATGGAATAGGCAAAAGATCAATAAATCAAAGCAAGATAGAATATCATAAAATCCATACCGTATGGCTGCAGTTCACGTTGGCGTGCACTGCCTTGCCACAACAGTGATGATGTACACAACCGGGCACAAGGTCAAACCCAAAATAGAAAGACGGGTTCAACACAGGTGAAATATATTTAAAATAATGACACAAGCACAAGGTCAAACCCAAGTTTTTTGAAAACTGGATTCAACACAGGTGCACTTAAAAATGTGCAAGTATGGAAAAACGGTCTCGACAACTAGAACAAGTCGCGACCAAAAATCAGTTACTCAATGCATGCAACATGGTGTACAAGCTCAATGAAGATTGCAGCAAAAATGCAGACCAACCAGAGTGAAGATCATGGATGTCAAAGGCAATACACAAGTGGACAGTGCAGACAATAGTCAAGATCACACAAGCAAATGTCCAAACAACAACTCAACAGCACATGACTGCAACATAAAGCATGTCGAGCTCAATACAATCTAGTATGCAAAATGGAGAGTATACAAGTGCAGACAACAGGGCTCAAACCACAAGTCCCAAAAGTTCAAGTGAAAGTGCAGACAAAATGCAAAATGCAACAGTGACATGTACATTGACTCGAAGGAGCAAATATATATAGAACAAAGGATAGTGCAAAGTGCAATGATACAAGTAGAACATGCATGAAGAACCAGAAGTACAAGTGCAGGCAAGTGCACAACTTCACAACAAACAACACAATGCACATGCCAACAACAAGTGCAGATGAACACATATGGCCGAAGTCAATGAAGCCAAAGCAAACAGAAGGGATGATCAAACACAGGAAAACATGCATAGCGACTGCAACAGCGACAAACATCATGAATATACACAATGCAGTGTACATGAATACAAGATGGTCAGACCAAACAGCAATGCAAGTGCAGGTGACACGGTTGCAAACAACATGACAGGAAACAGATCAATATGAACTGATGAAGCAGTGCAAATAAACAAGTGCAACAGTGAGCGGCAATGAACCATCCAGAGACTCAGTGAAGTCAAAGTATGCAACTACATGACATAAATGCAAACTACAACCCAACAGCAACATGCTTGAAGACTACAGCACGACCAAGTATGGCAGTGAAACTCAAGCAAGTGCACAACAAACTCAACCAAGACAAGTATTGCAGTAATGGATGCAGATATAAACAACATCAGAAGATCAAGTTCAGTGCCACAGCAAACAAGGTTCAGGTCATAATGGAGCAACCCGAGCTCAAGAATGATACAAAGTAAGATGAAAATTAAAATATGAACACTTACATATATGTAGTGTATCAAGATAGCGAAACAAGCCAGAGGTGTGAAACAAGGTTGCAAGCATATGAAATACAGACAACAAGTGTACAACAGTGTCAAGTTGCAAACAGTTCAAAGCTTCAACAAATCAGAACAGCCATACAAGAAGTAGTAAACGCAGAGAGCTACATCAACTACAAGCCCAATGTGATAGCAAACACAAATGGAATGCAACAGTGAATTTCGGTATGGAAATGATACAGGTCAAGCAATGGTGTATCAAAAATGCAAAATAGGACGATTAACAACTCGAACCAATTGACCACAAACAGCAGGCAGTGACAGTAAGGAATGTATGCAACAATACAAACATGGAATGGAATGCAACTACAAGGCATGAAACCATAGTGAAACAGATCAAGTGACAACATGAAGCAGTGCAAATTCAAATGACCGTGTACAAAGTGGGAGCTACAACTCAAGAACATATGCAAATTGGAACTGCAATACAGTGAACAATTCAAGTAGGTATTACTACTTTCAACCCAGCGTTCAAATGCCAGAGTGATGGAAATCACATTTTTAAAGAAATCAAAATAGCAAGCTTCCCAAAAATCAAATTTATCAAGCCTAAGCTCGAAGAAAAATATCGCATATTTCCAGATGAATACAAACATCAAGCCCGAAGTCGCAATGAAAGTCAAGCCGTAATGGCTAAGGAATTCGAACACCCAAAACCCACTAGTCATGTGCAGCAGTAAAGAAACGAACCAAGGGACACGTAACTGAAGCCCGGTCGCGACTGTTCGAAACTGGGAACAACCGAAGAATTTAAAACCATAGTCAACACACAAAAATTCAATATGCAGAAGATTTAAGTCAAAACCACAAGTATCATCAACGCATACTGGCCGAGATAAAAAAGCATCGTTACTAAAACCACGAATTTGAATAGTTCAAAATCATCAAAGCCAAATAAATCAAGGGATCGCAACATCCAAACTCAAGAATTTACACAAACCAGAAATCATTGAAACTGACTCGAATTAAATGTGAGTGGCTAACCACTCACCTTAGCATCAAATTGGAGCAGCCGCGAGTAGAGACGATCAAGCTATTGGAGTCGAAGCCTTCGATTTATCCAGCCCTAGCTGTCGAGATGAGGAATGAACGCTAAAAAAAGGAGGCCGCCATTTTTGTTTCTTCTTCGTTTAGGTCAAGGGTTTTCGAATGAGAAAAGTACAGGTGGAACGGGATTAATTAATTGTCACGGCCCAAAAGAAACGGGCCAAACAAATTTTTAAAGCCCGTTAAAAATTCTTAAACAAATTATAAAAGAATTTTAATTCAAATTTTAAAACTTCAATTGGCAATTAGCGAAAATATAAATCGTTTAATGATATGCACGTAATTGTGCATATATTTACATCCATATTTTATCTCTTTTTATTTAAATAATCATCATATTTGGGCATTTCAACATATTTAAAACCAAAATTCAATTATTTCCAACCATCATATTTTTCTCTTCATTCAGGGGCAAAACGGTCATTTTGTGCATGTGTCAATATAAGAATTTTTACTTGGACATTTTTTGACAATTTTTATAGGACTTTGGATGCATATGGAAGAGGCTTATATTAAGATATATGCATGCACAAATGAATACAAAGGAAAGAAGAGGGAAATAATTCAAGCCATGAACATGGAGGACCCCACCCACTTACCTAAAAGTACAATTTGGAGCTAATGGACAACTAAGTGGAGGTTAAAGCTTCATGCAAAACAAATGATGGATTAATTAGTGGTTAATGGTTACTTGTTGGCCACACTTCCTAAAGGGCATTTTTGGTAGCCCCCTAAAAATAGAATTAGGGTTTTATGCATGTATATATAGCCCTCTTATGTATATGAAACTATCATCTACTCTTTCATTTTACTTAGGAAATTAAGAAATCAAAGTGTAAGCTCAATGTTCTATGAAATAAAAATGGCTTCCAAGCCTCTTTCTTCTCTCTTTTCTACATGCTTTTCTTTGTTTTATTGTTAATGTTTATTTCTATGCTCTCTTTTCCTTTATGTTCATAACTTAGATTTACATTTATGCAAGTAGTAAGTAGCTAATCTCTTTTTCTTTCTTTGCTTATTTTCTATTCTCTTTTCTTTTTAATGTTGAAATTTGTTTGTGTTGGTTCAATGCCACAAATGAGTAGTTAAACCCCTTCAATTTAGGGGTGATGAAGCTCTCTAACTTTATGTAATTTCAATATTTTTATGATTTATGATCTCTTTGTTTATGCTTCATGAATGTGAATTTTGATGTAAGTTTATACAAGTGGGTTTGATAGCTTATATTGCTTATGCAAATGAGCCATTCTTACTCAATATAAACACAATTTACATCAACATTTGCTAATTAATTTTTGATTATGAAATGAAAGTAAAAATGAAATTTGATGATCTATGTTACTAGTTACAATAGTAAATAGATCATACTTAAAATAGTTTTTGCTTTGGCTTCTTTTTCATGAGAATTGTAAGTGGTATAATTGTTGTATTATAGTTTGATGGTTTGAGTTATGTTAACTAATAACATAAACAAACCATACTTATGATAAATGCAATGATTATTTCACTTAATATCAAAGTTAGAGATCATGAATTATGTGTTTGTTGATTTACAAAAATTTGAGAGTGGATTTGCCTCTAAATTGTTCTTTAGTCTAATAATTTTTGAATCGCATTTTCTAGTGTTAGCCTCATTGTATTTTTAGTTAACAAATCCTCTTCGACTTTGGTATAATTTGATTGAATAGATTTTTAAAATCATCAATTCCCTGCGAATCGACCCGTATTCGCCGCGTGCTACATTCGTACACCGTGCGCTTACGGTATAAATTTTATTTCTAAATTCGTTCGACGGTTTTCTAAACCAATAGAATTTCCGTCGACGAACAAGTTTTTGGCGCCGTTGCCGGTGAATTGCTTTGATTTTAGTTTCCTACTCTTCGAATTAGTTCTCTTTGATTTTTGTGTGTTTTTGTTTTGTGTGTTGCAATTTTTCTTTATTTAAAAAAAAACATTTGTTGTGTGATTTTTGTGCTCATTTTGTTGTGTGTTTGTTTTCTAGTCTATATTGTTTTGCATTTCATATCAAAAAAAAAGGGAAAAGAAAAAAAACACATAATTTTTGTTACAATTTTCAACCAATCTATGTTTATTTCAACATTACAGACAGTGTAATACAATTCACATTGCATTGCTCTTTGTTTTCATTGTTTTACATTACACTGCTCTCCTCTAACTCACTGCCTTTAACCTTTCTGTTGCCTTCATACAGCAGTTCCGCATCCACCATCACTTCAACATTTATTTTTCGGTCCGAGACAGACCCGCAAACCCTTCGACAACTGCTTCCACCACCTCAGTTCAACAATCAATCTACTGCATTGACAACAAAATAGAACTGCCACCATAGCTCTGTCTGTTACTCCTTACCCACTACTACACACCAAACTGCAGCACCAATCGAACTAAATTATCCAGCAATCACCACACATCAACTTGTTACTGCCACTTCACCCTTACCATCCCCGACCTGAAACCATTGCTCCCACTTTCCATCATCATCAAACACCATACTACAGTTCTGCCATATCAGGTGCACATTCACTCAACATCAGCCTACTAACCATCTTCTTTACCACAAACTTCAACATTCCTACTTGCTGCTACATACCACAAATTCACATCCTCCATCAACCTCCAACTTCACATCCCCCTCAACCACCTTACTGTTTCACCATAACTACAAACATCACCAAAACTTCCACTGCCTAAGACTGCACCACTCCCCATTTCCCATTGTCATTTACTCACTGCTCACTCTACAATCCACTGAACACACTGTTACTGCCCAAGAAAACCACTTCCTTCACCATTTCGCCATAGGCTTCCTTCCACACCACCACCTACAGCAGTTTTGACAGCAACCAAATCAACACTTCAACCATCCACTAAAAAAAAGACTGCTGCTTTACCTGTCCACGAACTCCGCCTGCATCTTAGCACCAGTCAACAACAATCGTTTCAATCGCTCGAAATCACTGCAACAAGCATCCTTGACCACCAGAACTCCTCCTCTACACTCACAGAACCGCCATAGAACTACAGTAGTCGCAACTACAAGAAAATCCCTGACTTCACCTTGCTCTACAAACATCAAGTCCACTCTCACCTAAGCCTCTTCCTCTTACATCACCGATATCACAGCTCACTGATTCCACCATCTAATTCTCTTCTCTGACCCACGACCTCCCTCTCCATCAATTACTGATAAGCACCCAAGTCGCGGCAACCCCAAAGCAACTTCAACCCACTGTGACAGTAACACTGCTTCAACATCACGTGAATCATCCTTGAAACCATCCTCGAACTCGCCTGAAATCATAACCCACCACATCCACTGTCAACTGATTGCATCACACCTCCTTCACCTGAAAGCACATCCCTACCATCTCAATACCCCTCAGCAAACACTCCACTGTTTCAATCACTACTGCCACCGGCTTCCCAGTTCGAACTACCCTCAACAACCACGAATTCCACACTGCAACCAGTACCACCATCGCCACCCAAACCTCACCGCAACCTATCTCCAAATTCCATTCCATTCGAAACCCAATTCGCGAAACAATCTCGTAAGCAAGCATCGCGATTTAGTTTTGCGAATTGAACACTCGAGAAATCGAACTTGATTTTGATTTTTGATTTTGATTTCGGTTTTGAGAAATTTTCTGTTAGAAGAATTCGTGAATTGCATTGTGAATTTGGTCAGGCTTGATTTTAAATTGTGAAGGGGTTTTAATTGGGCCGGGTTTGCTTTCTTTTTAGGTTGAGCAATATTGTTTAGGCTGAGTAATTCTTTGTTTTAAAAAAAAAGAAGGGGAATTTTTTTTGTTTTGTTCTCTTTTATTTTGTTTTCAAGTCGTTTCATTTTAGTTTCTCTTTGTTAAAAAAAAAACCCATTTTTTTTAAGCAAAACCCTACTTTTAAGTTTCCTTTCAAAAAAAAATACAAAAAAAAAACAAAAAAAATTTGTTTAGTGAAGATTTTGAATTTTTTGGGGCTTGTGAGTGTTTGATTTTAGTGTGTCTTCTTTTGTTTTTTATTGTTTTGTTTAATTTCTATCCAAAAAAAAACAATTGTCATAGAAAAACTTGTTTCGTTTTGGTTCTTTTGTTTCAATAGTTTTGATTTTACTTTGTTTAGTTTCTCCTTTGATATACAAAAAAAAACAAATAAGTTTCCTTTTGCTTTGTTTGAAAATCTTTTGTTTTGTTTCCTTTGATTTCAACAGTTGTGTTATTTTCCTTTGTTTTATTTCGTTCGATATATATAAAAAAAATTGTAAATATATCTTGTTCTTCATTTCAGGTTGCCAAAGCAGAAATTCAAAAAGGAAGAACTGATTGTCCAAAAATAATTGCTGCTTATAAAAAATTGCCGCTAAAAAATTTGCTAATAATCTGCACGCTTTGGTATTGTGCTTTCATCTCTAGTGCATTGTTGGTTGCTTGCATTTTCATTTACATATAAAAAAAAATCAAAATCCAAAAAAAAAAAACAAACTTCATTTTAGTTGCATTATTAATACACGTTTAATTTCTTGTTTTGCATTCATCTCATCTTATTTTCTTTTCTAAGGGCAATACCCCAATTCACATAAGGTGAGGGATTTCATCACCCTTTCCTTAGCCCACAAAAGCATTTCATCGTAGAATTTGACTAATAATAAAGGTTAGACGTTGGACCTAAGGGTATCACGAGCTCACTTAGGGCTTAATTGTATCTTCACAATTGTTTTATTTGAACGATTTTATTTCTTGGTGTCTAGGCTACGGCGGAGTAATAACCAGTTATAAAAATTACGGTGATACGTAAATATTATACTGGTTGTTCCTCTGAAGGTACTTAAACCTTCGGCTGCATTACTACGGTGATTCGTGGTGCACCGATAACTCCTGTCCGTTAACTGGCTGAGAAATATTTTTGTTGATTTAAGACAAAGTGTGATTATACAATTTTGGGTTAGGAGCTACTAAGGACAGAAAACTGTAATTAAGTCATTTGCATTCATTTAGTTGCATTAGTTCATGCATATTTTAAAAAAAAATTAAATTAAAAAATCCAAAATCCAAAAAAAATTTGTAAATTTAACTTGATTTTTCAAAAAAAAAATTCTCTTCTTTTTTTCCATTTTCCTTAAAAAAATTTCAATCAAAAACAAAAATCAATTTCCATTTTTTTTTAAAAAAAAATCCTTTTGGTAAATATTTAAAAATTCAAAAAAAACAAAAAAAAAACCAAATACATAAAAAAAAACTTGAAAAACCAAAAACAAAACAAAAATCAAACTTTTCTTTTGAAAATAAATCTCACTCGTTAAATAGTTTTCTCCCTTGTAAAAAAAAAAGCAAAACAAAAAAAACAAATTTTCAAATCTTCTTTCACTCTCTAAACTCGATTCTAACTTCTTTCTCTTCTCGACTTTCACTTGTGCATGAGTACTTAGACTCGTGACACAACAACGAATCGTTGGACTCGCGACCCTTCTACAAACCATTTAACTCGAACAGACGATCCTCCTGAAATGGCGAACGAAAACGCCCCTCGAACTCTTATGGATAGAATCTTTCCCGATAGAGTTTCTATTCCATCCTGCATCACGTTACCCGCCCCTACGGGTAACCATTTCGAAATTCATTCGAACCATATTGCCACGCTTCCAAAATTTGGCAATTTCGAGCACGATGATCCATACATCTTTTTGACTAAATTCGAAAAAGTTTGTGCAACCATTAAACTCCAACAACTTTCTGATGATGGAACCAAACTTCGATTAATCCCATTTGCTCTTACGGATTACGCTGAAAAATGGTTGTACAGCTTACCTTCGAACTCAATTAAAACGTGGGAAGAATTTGTAAAAGCTTTCTTAAAAAAGTTCTACCCCTTGGAAAAAACAAGTAGAATTCGAAACGAAATTGTAAATTTTCATCAATTCAAGGGTGAACCATTTGGAAAATATTTTGAAAGATTCAAAGAGCTTTTGATAAAATGTCCACACCATAACTTTGAAAAATGGACGATTTGCCAAATCTTATATGATGGACTCGAAAACAGCTCACGAACCATGCTTGAATCAATGTGCCAAGGCAATTTTCTTGCCCAACATCATGACGATGCTTGGCAATTTCTTGAAAACCTCGCTGAAAAGTCGTCCCAATGGGAACGCTCGAACGAAAAATCAATATACTCACGATCGAATGCACACTCGATAGGATCTTCAGTTGCTTTGGAAGCTAAGATCGATGCAATGATTAAAAAATTTGATAACGTTTTCTCATCGAATCAAACGAACCAAGCTTCCCAACCAATGTGCTATAAATGCAACGATCCTAATCATATAGCCGATCAGTGTCCTAATTCCGTCGAACAAATCAATGCTTTCAATAAAACAAAAAACGACCTGTTTTCTCCAACGTACAACCCTGGTTGGAGAAATCATCCGAATTTTGCGTGGAGCCAAAACAATCCCAACACGAATACGATTCGTCCCAATTTTCAAGCATTTCCGAATAATGCTTCGAATCCTCCCTTTCAGCCTAATAATTTTCAACCAAACTTTACGGGCCCGTCTCATAATCAACCACAACAACCAAATTTTCCACCAAATTCTGCTCATCCTCCACAAGATGATAAACGTTTAACTTCGCTTGAGAAAACTCTTGAAACGTTGGCTAAGGCAACTACTCAAAGCCTTTAATCAAACAGCAATTTGCAAAATTTATTGACTTCATATATGCAAAACACAAACCAATCGATTACAAAACTCGAAATGCAAATGAGTCAATTAGCCACGTCTGTAAGTGAACGTGAACGTGGAACATTCCCAAGCCAGCCCCTTCCAAATCCCAGAAATCAAAACGCAAATTCAAATCAAGCCCATGTGGTTCAAGGTAGCAACGTCACCCAGTTGAAAGCTATCACAACTCTCCGTTCTGATAAACAAATCAATAATCAAGTCGTTAATCCAAATGATTTATCGGAAACTTTTCTCGACGCTTCTAAAACAACGAACGACTCAGAACAGAACGTGGAGCCAAACGTTGAATCGAACGACAATCAAAATTCTTCTTCTTCTACTCGAGTATACCCGCCTACCGAGTATCGTGTTCCATTTCCACATCGTCTTCGACCAAAGAAACACTCGGACCAAATGGAAAAGATGATGGAAATTTTTAAACAAGTGAAGGTTAACATCCCGCTTCTTGACATCGTGCAACAAGTCCCCACTTACGCAAAATTTCTTAAGGACTTATGCACCCAAAAGCGACATACTCAAGTGCCAAAAAAAAATCTTCTTAGCCGCCAGTTTGAGTGAAGTCTTGTCCCAATCCATGCCCATTAAATATAAAGATCCTGGCTGCCCTACGATTTCGTGTACAATTGGAGACAAGACGATTAACAAATGTTTGATAGACTTAGGCGCGAGTGTCAACTTGATTTCATACTCCGTGTACGAACAATTAGGCTTAGGTGAGCTCAAACCCACGAAAGTTACGCGTCAATTTGCCGATCGTTCCATTAAGAAGCCCGTGGGAGAAATCGAAGACGTACTCATTCGAGTAGGGCAATTTATATTCCCCGTTGACTTTATCGTTCTCGAAACACAACCTGTGACGAATCCCTCGATTCAAATTCCGTTGATTTTAGGCCGACCATTCTTAGCCACCTCAAATGCCTTAATCAATTGTCGTAACGGATCAATGAAAATATCTTTTGGAAACATGACTTTGGATCTTAATATTTTCAATCTTGGAAGCCAATCGAATGAACCTTGTGACCAAACGTTGGAAGTTAGTGCTATTCACGAAAATGTTGAAAATGAAACACTTGATCTTAACGATGAACGTGAGGCCGAGTATGAAAAATTGTTTCACAAAATTCCCAACGATATTGAATAAACTCTTCCTTTTGAATTTCTTCCAGTTGAGTCCGAATCTCAACCCAATTCTTCGATCGAAAAAATTCCAAAGTTGGACCTCAAACCGCTTCCCGACCACCTTAAGTACGCATACTTAGGTGAAAATGAAACCTGTTCTGTCGTCATTTCTAACAATCTTTCTCTTGACCAAGAAGTTTCTCTTCTCTCTGTCCTTTCGAAAAATAAGGAAGCAATGGGATGGTCGATTTCTGATATAAAAGTAATTAGTCCCGCTCTGGTTCAACATCGCATCCATTTAATCGATGATGCCAAGCCTGTTCGTGACGCGCAACGAAGACTTAATCCAAAAATGAAAGATGCGGTACGTGATGAAATTCTTAAACTTCTCGACAACGGAATCATTTACCCAATCTCCGATAGTTCATGGGTTAGCCCAATTCACGTTGTACCGAAAAAGTCCGGGCTAACCGTAGTCAAGAACAATTCAAACGAGCTTATTCCAACTCGTACTCAAACGGGTTGGCGTGTTTGCATTGACTACCAAAAACTAAATGCCGCAACACGTAAAGATCACTTTCCTCTTCCTTTCATTGACCAAATGCTCGAACGTTAGCCGGCCATGAATTTTACTGTTTCCTTGATGGTTATTCTGGCTATAACCAAATTCCAATCGCTCCCGAAGATCAAGAGAAAACAACTTTCACATGTCCATTCGGTACCTTCGCTTATCGACGTATGTCATTCGGACTATGTAACGCTCCTGCGACTTTCCAACGATGCATGGTTGGAATCTTTTCCAACATGATAGAACGCTTTCTAGAAGTTTTCATGGACGATTTCTCAATCTTTGGCGATTCTTTTTCCCAATGTTTACATCATCTCGAGTTGGTTCTAAATCGATGTAGAGAAAAACATTTGACTTTGAATTGGGAAAAATGCCACTTTATGGTCAAACAAGGCATAGTCCATGGACATATCATCTCAAATAAAGGCATTGAAGTAGACAAAGCAAAAATCGATGTCATTGCAAATCTACCCATTCCCAAATCCGTTAAGGACATTCGATCATTTCTAGGACATTCTGGCTTTTACCGTCGCTTTGTGAAAGATTTTAGCAAAATCGCCCGTTCTTTGACGACCCTTCTTGGAAAAGACGTTCCTTTCGATTTTAACTCTGATTGTATCTCTTCTTTTGAACGTCTTAAGAGCGAACTCATTTCTGCCCCAATCATTTGCACACCCAATTGGGATCTTCCTTTCGAAATAATGTGCGACGCTTCAAACTTTGCCGTTGGTGCTGTCTTGGGACAACGCATCAACAAGATCCTTCATGTCATTTACTATGCGAGTATGACCTTGAACGACGCTCAACTCAACTACACAACAACTGAATAAGAGCTTCTAGCTGTCGTTTTTGCGTTTGAAAAGTTTCAACCTTACTTGATAGGTTCACACATTACGGTTTACACTGACCATTCTGCGCTTCGACATCTCTTCGCTAAAAAGGATGCTAAATCTCGTTTGATTCGTTGGATCCTTTTACTTCAAGAATTTGACTTACAATCAAAGACAAAAAAGGATCCGATAATGTCATAGCCGATCACTTATCTCGTCTTTCGAATGCACCATCTCCTTTGCCAATCAATGAAAACTTCCCTGATGAACAACTTCTTTCAATTTCGATCGATCCATGGTACGCTGATATAGTGAACTACTTAGTCACTAAACAAACTCCCTCATCTTGGTCCAAACAGGACAAATGAAAATTTATGTCCCAGGTGAAATACTTCTATTGGGACGATCCATACTTGTTCAAATATTGTCCTGACCAAATCATCCGACGTTGCATTCCGGATAATGAAATAAGGAGTGTTCTTTTGTTTTGCCATAATCAAGCGTGCGGTGGACATTTCGGTCCTCGAAAAACTGCGGAAAAAGTGCTTCAGTGTGGTTTCTATTAGCCTTCTCTTTTCAAAGACTCGTTTGAATTTTGTAAAACTTGTGATCGATGTCAAATGCTTGGACGAATTTCTCGACGAGATATGATGCCTTTAAACCCCATTCTTACGATCGAAATCTTTAATGTATGGGGTATTGACTTTATGGGACCTTTTCCCAATTCTTTTGGAAACTTGTATATCCTTCTCGCTGTCGATTACGTTTCAAAATGGGTCGAAGCCATTCCTTGCAAAACCAATGACCATAGAATTGTTGTGAAATTTCTCAAAGAAAATATATTTTCGAGGTTCGACACACCTCGCACAATAATCAATGATAACGGAACCCATTTTTGCAACCGTTCTTTTGAAACTTTAATGAAATAATACTCGATAACCCACAAATTATCCACTCCGTATCATCCTCAGACTTGTGGCCAAGTTGAAGTTTCAAATCGACAAATAAAACAAATCTTGGAGAAAACTGTCAATAAAAATCGAAAAGATTGGTCTCAGAAATTGACCGACGCGCTTTGGGCTTACCGTACTGCATTTAAAACTAATCTTGGGATATCCCCATTTCGTTTAGTTTACGGTAAAGCTTGTCATTTACCCGTTGAAATTGAACACAAAGCATTGTGGGCAATAAAAAACTTGAACTTTGATCTCGAAAAAGCTGGCGAAAATCGAAAACTACAACTCAACGAACTCGAAGAACTTAGGAACGACGCGTATGAAAATGAGAAAATTTACAAAGAAAGAACCAAAGTTTTTCATGACAAGTCAATCCTAAGGAAAACGTTTTCGCCTAACCATAAAGTTCTTTTATATGACTCGAGACTTCATTTATTCCCTGGGAAACTTAAATCAAGGTGGACTGGACCATTTGTGGTACGAACTATTTTTCCACATGGTGCCAAAGAAATAGAAAACCCAAAGGATGGATCAATTTTCAAAGTCAATGGTCATCGTTTAAAACCCTTCTTGGAATTGCCCGGTAACCAAGAGGAGGAGCTCATGATCCTTCATGAGCCACGCTACGTCTAGTAAGAATGTTAACCCTCTTTTGTAAATATGTACATATTTTTCCCCGTTACACTATTATATCATGCATCGACTATGGGGACACAGTCAAAATTAAGTGTGGGGGGAGTCTCGTTTTCATTTTTTTTAGTTTTTCATGGCATTTTTTTGAATTTTCATTTTCTTCAAAAAAAAATCTCAAAACTCCTAAATCTCAAAAACATTTTCTTTTAACCATTTTGATTTATTTTTGAAGAAACACTATGGGATAAGTACAAGTTTTGGTTAATAAATTGAAATTTTTGAAAATTTATTTGTCATAAAATAAAAATAAAAATGAAGTTTGATTACAATAACAATGGTTTAACTAGTATATAGGAAGGTTCATCTATGTTAATTATGAAGTATGTTCTAATTGAAAATCTTTGTTTAAAAAGTGGTAAATTTAAAGTAAAGGATATAACATCTTTGTCTTCTAAGTTAAATGGTGCTAAGATGATTTTGCAAAACTCTCTCCTTTGAAAAAAAAGATATATATATATATATAACATCCAAAGTATTTACTCTCATTTAAAAGTCCTCACGGTTATGCATGGGTGAATTACTTGGAATTTTTGATTATGTGCTTTCATACTCATTTAAAAGTCCTCACGGTTATGCATGTATGGAACACATGTAAAAAAAAAGCAAAAAAGAACAGATTTAATAAAAACCACCTACAGTCGATAGGTGTATGCACGAAAGTGTGTGCACTCGCCATGCTTTGTACTCCCCTCACATAAGCCCGAAAGGCAGTGCATGAGTGGTATATCTGGCCTCAGTTTACCTGAGCTAGGTGTGTAATTTTTCTTGCAAATAATGAGAGAGGAAGCAATTGAATTCCAAGCACTAGTTTAACTTGTTTGATTTAACTTGTTATTGAAAAGAAATGAAAATACCACTTTAACAAACTTTGATAATCAACTAAGAATTCATTTCATAGTTACATTATGTTATCAACCAAAACAACTAGATAAACTATGGTCTATCTGTTATAACAACTTGATTTTTATTGGAAATTTTGACGAGTAAAAATTTTCAAGACAATGACCAAAACTTGTATTTAACTTATTCGTGTCAATTTAAAAAAAAAAATCCTTCATTTGTAAATTTTTCCAAAAACTCGCATTCATCTCTTTGTAAATAAATCTTGCATTTTGTAAATATTTTCATCCTGCATTTGGATTTTGTGGGTAGTATCCACTGAAAACCCTCACGAGACAACACTCGTCCTACTGGGGACACCCAGAGGTTTAACGGCTTGTTTCATACACTCAATGCAATCGTGCTCCCTACGAAAACGGATTTATCTTAGTTTTCCTTTATTCGAGGACAAATAAAAAGATGGTATTTGATATGCACGTAATTGTGTATATATTTACATCCATATTTTATCTCTTTTTATTTAAATAATCATCATATTTGGGCATTTTAACATGTTTAAAACCAAAATTCAATTATTTCCAACCATCATATTTTCCTCTTCATTCAGGGGCAAAACGGTCATTTTGTGCATGTGTCAATATAAGAATTTTTACTTGGACATTTTCTGACAATTTTTATAGGAATTTGGATGCATATGGAAGAGGCTTATATGAAGATATATGCATGCACAAATGAATACAAAGGAAAGAAGAGGGAAATAATTCAAGCCATGAACATGGAGAACCCCACCCACTTACCTAAAAGTACAATTTGGAGCTAATGGACAACTAAGTGGAGGTTAAAGCTTCATGCAAAACAAATGATGGATTAATTAGTGGTTAATGGTTACTTGTTGGCCACACTTCCTAACGGGCATTTTTGGTAGCCCCCTAAAAATAGAATTAGGGTTTTATGCATGTATATATAGCCCTCTTATGTATATGAAACTATCATCTACTCTTTCATTTTACTTAGGAAATTAAGAAATCAAAGTGTAAGCTCAATGTTCTATGAAATAAAAATGGCTTCCAAGCCTCTTTCTTCTCTCTTTTCTACATGCTTTTCTTTGTTTTATTGTTAATGTTTATTTCTATGCTCTCTTTTCCTTTATGTTCATAACTTAGATTTACATTTATGCAAGTAGTAAGTAGCTAATCTCTTTTGCTTTCTTTGCTTATTTTCTATTCTCTTTTCTTTTTAATGTTGAAATTTGTTTGTGTTGCTTCAATGCCACAAATGAGTAGCTAAACCCTTCAATTTAGGGGTGATGAAGCTCTCTAACTTTATGTAATTTCAACATTTTTATGATTTATGATCTCTTTGTTTATGCTTCATGAATGTGAATTTTGATGTAAGTTTATACAAGTGGGTTTGATAGCTTATATTGCTTCTGCAAATGAGCTATTCTTACTCAACATAAACACAATTTACATCAACATTTGCTAATTAATTTTTGACTATGAAATGAAAGTAAAAATGAAATTTGATGATCTATGTTACTAGTTACAATAGTAAATAGATCATACTTAAAATAGTTTTTGCTTTGGCTTCTTTTTCATGAGAATTGTAAGTGGTATAATTGTTGTATTATAGTTTAATGGTTTGAGTTATGTTAACTAATAACATAAACAAACCATACTTATGATAAATGCAATGATTATTTCACTTAATATCAAAGTTAGAGATCATAAATTATGTGTTTGTTGATTTACAAAAATTTGAGAGTGGATTTGCCTCTAAATTGTTCTTTAGTCTAATAATTTTTGAATCGCATTTTCTAGTGTTAGCCTCATTTTATTTCTAGTTAACAAATCCTCTTCGACTTTGGTATAATTTGATTGAATAGATTTTTAAAATCATCAATTCCCTGCGGATCGACCCGTATTCGCCGCGTGCTACATTCGTACACCGTGCGCTTGCGGTATAAATTTTATTTCTAAATTCGTTCGACGGTTTTCTAAACCAATAGAATTTCCGTCAACGAACATTTAATGTCGATTATAAATCGACGCGAAATACTGGGTTGTTACAGACTTCCCTCCTTAAAGAAATTGCGTCCTCGCAATCATAAGGAATAAATGGACAAAAGGTAACAACCATAAGAGCATATCACCACAAGATGAAGAAATTCGAAATAGGAAGTTCACCATAAAGTGCATGAAAGAGTAAACTTGAACGTGTTTTCTCGATGAATTCTCAGGATTCCTAAGTGCAATCCTTAGGATTTGAGAACCATTGGACTTCCGCTAGAAAAACATCTTTATTTCGAAGGTGCTACACCCTCGAAGCAATGATGTGAATAGAAGGTTGCCCAAGAATAAAAATCGAAAATCCCTAAGGCATTTCCGTAATTGGAAGACGTGGAAAACGTCATGAATAACAGAGAATTGAGCCGGTACACCGGCGTAGTATAATATAAACACCAAAGAAATCTTTTAATTTCATAAAAGAAATTCACAAATTCCCAACAAAACTTGATTATCAAATAGATAATCAGAATACAGAAATCACAAAACAGCAATATCTAATCATCGATATGATAATTAGAAAACAGCAAAATCAGCAAATCTAATTATCAACAAAGATAACTAGAAAACACAAATCACAAATATCTACTATCAAAAATGATAATCAGGAATTACCACAACGGTAATCAAATTTCAAATCAGCAAATATTCAATTATCAAAACGATAATCAAATCTTAAATCACAAATATTTAATTATCACAAACGATAATTAAATCTCAAATATCTAATTATCACAAGCGATAATCAAAAACAAGAAATATCTAATTATCAAAAACGATAATTAGGAATTACCACAACGGTAATCAAATTTCAAATCAACAAATATTCAATTATCAAAACGATAATCAAATCTTAATTCACAAATATTTAATTATCACAAATGATAATTAAATCTCAAATATCTAATTATCACGAGCGATAATCAGAAACAACAAATATCTGATTATCAAAAACGATAATCAGAAATCACCAACATCCGATTATCGAAAACGATAATCAGAAATCATAAATTTTTCAATTAACGAGTCCGGAATTAACCGAAATAGCAAATGCACATGACCCATAACCACGAGTTTTACTAAATCGTTTAATTCACTTCATCGTTTCCTTGAAAGTGCAAAATTGTGTATTTTAAAAATAACATTTCACATTCTCAAACGGACAAGTCCGGAATTAAGCGAATCAGTAAAAGAAAGGGCTCATAGTCCTTGATTTTTCTGAAACGTTTAAATCGCTTCCTCATTCTTTTGAAAGCGTAAACTGTAAAACTTCTGAAAACAATTTTCATTTATTTTATAAAAATAATAATTTACATTCTCAAACGAACAAGTCCGGAATTAAGCAAATCAGCAAAAGAAAGGGGTCATAGTCCTCGATTTTACTGAAACATTTAATTCGCTTCCTCATTCTTTTGAAAGTGCAAATTGTAAAAATTTTGAAAACAATTTTGATTTATATTTTGAAACAATTTTTAAAACACGTGATTAAAGCAGTAACATCCGTAGCAACTTCGTCAAGGAAATTGCACTTTCCAAAATACCGTAAAAACGGAAAACAAAATAAGCATCGCGGGATAACCGCTTGAAAATCCATTTTAAAATTGACGGTTACTGAAGTTAATACGTCAAAATCTCATCAAAATAATTGGCATCAAAATATAATACCAATGAATTTTCGTTCATCAAAAATGTCACAAGACTCTTTTCAAAGATAGAAAGGGATATCATACCCTAAACTTGTATTCATAACAAGTCAATGACACAAGAATTCACCAATGCACAAAAATTGATAAAACTTATCAATAGAAATCACGAAAATTGGTGAAGCACAAATTCTAGAAATCATCACAAGAAATCCAAAAAACACAAATTCTAGAAGTCTACACAAGAAATCCAGAAATCACAAAATGGGAGTATGAAAACTCAAATGGGTGTATGAAAACTCAAATGGGAGTATGAAAACTCACCTACGCGTGAGCATGAAAACTCACCAACACGTGTAACGCATATGTGATGGTGAAACATCACAAAGGCGGGGTCTAGTCTCCCTCGCAGACAAAAAGAAAGTATGTGTGAGTGGAATCACATAAATGGTATCTAGGCTAACCAAAAAGCAAAAAGATATGTGTGAATGGAATCACACAAATGGTGTCTAGCCTATCCAGAAAGCAAAAAGATATGTGTGAATGGAATCACACAAATGGTGTCTAGGCTAACCAAAAAGAAAAAAGGTATGTGTGAATGGAATCACACAAATGGTGTCTAGCCTAACCAAAAAGCAAAAAGGTATGTGTGAATGGAATCACACAAGTGGTGTCTAGCCTAACCAGAAAGCAAAAAGATATGTGTGAATGGAATCACACAAATGGTGTCTAAGCTAACCAAAAAGCATAAAGGTATGTGTGAATGGAATCACACAAGTGGTGTCTAGCCTAACCAGAAAGCAAACAAAGAGACATCACACAATTGCTAGTCTAAATCACAAAGATGATCGTTATAATCATCCAAAGATCAATCAATATCACAGAAAAAGGGAAAGAGGCCTATCACATGACGGTCCGAAGACCATGGGGAGCTACCCCATATGGGTGAGTCTGAATCACCCGAATGAGGTCAAGGCTAACCAAAAAGCAAAAAGGTATGTGTGAATGGAATCACACAAATGGTGTCTAGCCTAACCTCGCAAACAAAAAGGTATGTGTGAATGGAATCACACAAATGGTGTCTAGCCTAACCTCGCAAACAAAAAGGTATGTGTGAATGGAATCACACAAATGGTGTCTAGGCTAACCAAAAAGCAAAAAGGTATGTGCGAGCGGAATCACTCAAATGGTGTCTAGCCTAACCTTGCAATGAAAGAGACATCGCGCAATTGCTAGTCTAATTCATAAAATGATTGTCAAGATCAACGAGAAGTGTCAATTACACTAAGCTAGTAAATATAAAAGTTTAGCTTCATGTCACATAACCACTTGCTTAACTTAAATATTTACAAACAAACTGTAAATCTTCACTAGAAAATTGTCACAAGAGATTCAATCGAATAAGTCCAAGAATTAACCGGCGAAGTAAACGCAAGCGTTATATACCACTCGTTTTACTAAGTCGTTTAATTAGATTTCTCATACGAGTGAGTTAAAGGTTAGTATATACTAATAGATTGGAAAACGGTTTAGGAAAAGTGCTTTGTAGTAAAATAGTTTTGAAATCATTTGGAGAAAAGGGTTTTGATATATACTTCTAGTATAGAAAACCTTTATATTTTTAAAGTGACAAATCACAAAAATGATTGTAGGAACAATCAATCACAAGAACTCACATACAAAGATGTGAATAGAATCCAAAGAAATTGATATTGTATCCATCAAAAAGTATGTTCACGAAAATCCCGAAGAAAATGTTATCAAAGTTGCTAATAAATGATAGCAACAAATCGGGGAATTAACAAGAATCGATTAAATTTGGAAACCAAATCAATTCACCAAAATACACATTCGAAGACGTGAATAAAATCCAAAGAATTCGATTCTAAATCCATCAAAGTAGGAATATCCAAAAATTCTAGAAATAGAAGTTATCAAAGTCGACAAAGGAGATAACAACTAATCGGAAAAGAAGAATCGATTAACAATTGGAAGAACAAAGCAGAACGAGCATAAATGCATAAATGACTTCAACAAAATAAAAATCAAGTCAACGCTGAAGTCAACAATTATTGGCCACAGTCGAGTACAAAACGAATCAACAACATCATCAAAGAATTCAACTTAAGTTCGTAAAGAAAACGGACGCCGAAGCCAAAATACTTTCACGAAATCAAAATCAAAGGCACATGAATAAACGTTAGGAATTCATACCTAACAATCAAAGATAATCATATGCAAAGATGAGAGATAAAATATCGACAAATAGTTGTATCACATGTTCCATCTAAGTTATGTTTTATATTTGTTCTAAACCCCAGGCTCTGATACCAAGCTGTGACGCCCCACCTCTATACCCACGCTAGCCAAGAACACTACGGTGTAATGCTGTCAACTAGCACGGAGAATAAGGCTGTTGAGCAGCGGCCATCAGTAGTTAGGCCTTACACTAGTATTGGTTACCTCGATAGGAGTGGTATATAAATATATATATTCTTTCATTTTTCATCTCTGATTTATTTTCTCCCAATGAAATACCCCAATTCCAGTATAAAACGAACTACGATGGTTCATAATAGTTTAGAACAGTAAATATAAAATATTACACAGATAATATAATGCGGAACACAAATAAAACAGAAAGTCTCATATATACAATAACTGATGTCAGTTACAATACATTTGACACGGTACATATGATACAACTACAACAGTCGACTCAGGAAGTTACATATACAAGTACATTAACGTATATAATATACATGAATACATATCTTCCTATACAATTATACTGACTATTACAAATGAATACGACTACTCCAAAAGATATGAAAGAACTTCATAGCTCTAGCAGCAACCCAAAGCAGAATATCTACAACCTGAAATACTCGGTCTGACCCGAGTATTAGATTCAAAAGAAAATAATACTCGGGTCAGTCTAATTCAAACTCAGTTATTAGTGCACAGAAACAATAATAAGTAATTAACAATTAGATGATAGTCAAAATAAATTTCGTCTATCCGATCCTTAAACAAAGAGATCGGATAACGATAAATATAACACGTGACAGTGTTAAACAACAAATCAGCAAATTAAACCAAATCAGAATATTGAATTGAATAAACCAAACAGTTCAAACCATTGAAATATCAATTAAAATATTAAATTCGAGTAGGGCTGCAGTACACGCACGCGTGCACTGCCTCGCCACTACAGCATATGGAATATGCAAAAGATCAATAAATCAAAGCAAGATAGAATATCATAAAATCCATACCGTGTGGCTGCAGTTCACGCTGGCATGCACTGCCTTGCCACAACAGTGATGATGTACACAACCAGGCACAAGGTCAAACCCAAAATAAAAAGACGGGTTCAACATAGGTGAAATATATTTAAAATAATGACACAAGCACAAGGTCAAACCCGAGTTTTTTGAAAACTGGATTCAACACAAGTGCACTTAAAAATGTGCAAGTATGGAAAAACGGTCTCGACAACTAGAACAAGTCTCGACCAAAAATCAGTTACTCAATGCATGCAACATGGTGTACAAGCTCAATGAAGATTGCAGCAAAAATGCAGACCAACCAGAGTGAAGATCATGGATGTCAAAGGAAATACACAAGTGGACAGTGCAGACAATAGTCAAGATCACACAAGCAAATGTCCAAACAACAACTCAACAGCACATGACTACAACATAAAGCATGTCGAGATCAATACAATCTAGTATGCAAAATGGAGAGTATACAAGTGCAGACAACAGGGCTCAAACCACAAGTCCCAAAAGTTCAAGTGAAAGTGCAGACAAAATGCAAAATGCAACAGTGACATGTACATTGACTCGAAGGAGCAAATATATATAGAACAAAGGATAGTGCAAAGTGCAATGATACAGGTAGAACATGCATGAAGAACCAGAAGTACAATTGCAGGCAAGTGCACAACTTCACAACAAACAACACAATGCACATGCCAACAACAAGTGCAGATGAACACATATGGTCGAAGTGAATGAAGCCAAAGCAAACAGAAGGGATGATCAAACACAGGAAAACATGCATAGCGACTGCAACAGCGACAAACATCATGAATATACACAATGCAGTGTACATGAATACAAGATGGTCAGTCCAAACAGCAATGCAAGTGCAGGTGACACGGTTGCAAACAACATGACAGGAAACAGATCAATATGAACTGATGAAGCAATGCAAATGAACAAGTGCAACAGTGAGTGGCAATGAACCATCCAGAGACTCAGTGAAGTCAAAGTATGCAACCACATGACATAAATGCAAACTACAACCCAACAGCAACATGCTTGAAGACTACAGCACGACCAAGTATGGCAGTGAAACTCAAGCAAGTGCACAACAAACTCAACCAAGACAAGTATTGCAGTAATGGATGCAGACATAAACAACATCAGAAGATCAAGTTCAGTGCCACAGCAAACAAGGTTCAGGTCATAATGGAGCAACCCGAGCTCAAGAATGATACAAAGTAAGATGAAAATTAAAATATGAACACATACATATATGTAGTGTATCAAGACAGCGAAACAAGCCAGAGGTATGAAACAAGGTTGCAAGCATATGAAATACAGACAACAAGTGTACAACAGTGTCAAGTTGCAAACAGTTCAAAGCTTCAACAAATCAGAACAGCCATACAAGAAGTAGTAAACGCAGAGAGCTACATCAACTACAAGCCCAATGTGATAGCAAACACAAATGGAATGCAACAGTGAATTTCGGTATGGAAATGATACAGGTCAAGCAATGGTGTATCAAAAATGCAAAATAGGACGATTAACAACTCGAACCAATTGACCACAAACAGCAGGCAGTGACAGTAAGGAATGTATGCAACAATACAAACATGGAATGGAATGCAACTACAAGGCATGAAACCATAGTGAAACAGATCAAGTGACAACATGAAGCAGTGCAAATTCAAATGACCGTGTACAAAGTGGGAGCTACAACTCAAGAACATATGCAAATTGGAACTGCAATACAGTGAACAATTCAAGTAGGTATTACTACTTTCAACCCAGCGTTCAAATGCCAGAGTGATGGAAATCACATTTTTAAAGAAATCAAAATAGCAAGCTTCCCAAAAATCAAATTTATCAAGCCTAAGCTCGAAGAAAAATATCGCATATTTCCAGATGAATACAAACATCAAGCCCGAAGTCGCAATGAAAGTCAAGCCGTAATGGCTAAGGAATTCGAACACCCAAAACCCACTAGTCATGTGCAGCAGTAAAGAAACGAACCAAGGGACACGTAACTGAAGCCCGGTCGCGACTGTTCGAAACTGGGAACAACCGAAGAATTTAAAACCATAGTCAACACACAAAAATTCAATATGCAGAAGATTTAAGTCAAAACCACAAGTATCATCAACGCATACTGGCCGAGATAAAAAAGCATCGTTACTAAAACCACGAATTTGAATAGTTCAAAATCATCAAAGCCAAATAAATCTAGGGATCGCAACATCTAAACTCAAGAATTTACACAAACCAGAAATCATTGAAACTGACTCGAATTAAATGTGAGTGGCTAACCACTCACCTTAGCATCGAATTGGAGCAGCCGCGAGTAGATACGATCAAGATACTGGAGTCGAAGCCTTCGATTTATCCAGCCCTAGCTGTCGAGATGAGGAACGAACGCTAAAAAAAGGAGGCCGCCATTTTTTCTTTCTTCTTCGTTTAGGTCAAGGGTTTTCGAATGAGAAAAGTAAAGGTGGAACGGGATTAATTAATTGTCACGTCCCAAAAGAAACGGGCCAAACAAATTTTTAAAGCCCGTTAAAAATTATTAAACAAATTATAAAAGAATTTTAATTCAAATTTTAAAACTTCAATTGGCAATTAGCGAAAATATAAATTGTTTAATGTCGATTATAAATCGACGCGAAATACCGGGTTGTTACAGGCTCCTAGAGTGTGGTTTGAGAAGCTCAAGACAACTCTCATTGAACTTGGCTATAGTCCTACAAAATCTGACAACTCTATATTTACAAAATTCAATAAAAATATAATAGTTTATGTGCTTATATATGTTGATCATTTTATTATTACAGGAAATAATGCAGAGGAAATCAACAATCTCATAAAGCAGCATAATCAGAAATTCAGTGTTGAAGAGCTTGGTGATTTAAATTACTTCCTTGGCATTGAATTTAAAAGGTTGTCAGATTCATCAATTCACCCGAGTCAAAAGAAATACATTCAAGAAATACTGAATAAAGCTAAGATGAGTCAAGCCAATGCAATTTCTACTCTTATGATCAGTAATTTACGTATTTCAAAATTCAAAGGTGATCCAATACTCAATGAAAAGCAGTACAGAAGCAGTGTTGGTGCTCTTCAATATGCAACAATAACAAGACCAGACATTGCTTACAGTGTTAATAAGGTCAGCCAATTCATGCAGAAACCAACAGATGAACACTGTAAAATGGTGAAAAGGATCTTAAGATATCTCAAAGGAACTGCAGACCATGGTCTAATACTACAGTCAAGCAAGTACATCAATGTTACAAGGTATGCAGACGCTGATTAGGCTAGTGATCCAGATGACAGAAGATCAACAACTGGTTATTGTATTTTTCTAGGCAATAATCATATATCTTGGTGTTCAAAAAAACAACCTACTATGTCTAGATCAAGTACGGAAGCAGAATATAGAAGTGTAGCCAATGCTACTGCTGAAGTAATGTGGGTACAATCGCTACTTGATGAATTACAAATCAAGTTAGACAACAAAACAACAATATGGTGCGACAACTTAAGTACTGTTCAACTTACTGCAAATCCAGTATTACATTCTAGAACGAAGCACATGGAACTTGATTTGTATTTTGTTCGTGAACAAGTTGCTCAAGGAAAATTAAATATTAATCACATACCTTCATCTTACCAAGTTGCAGACATACTAACTAAGGCACTGTCTAAAGCCAACTTTGTGCGGCCCAGAGATAAATTGAAAGTTAGCAACTCACAATGTTTACATCAGCAGGCCGATGTCAAAGCAACCTCGGTGGAATCTTTAGCCAGAAATTGTTTCAAGACAAATTCAGCTACTTCGAATCTCAATGAGTCTCCAGTTTGCAAGATCTCAAACTTCGAACAACATGCAGTCGAGAGAAATCAAATGCGAAGCTTCAAATAAGATCTCAAACTTCGAACAACATGCTGTCGAGAGAAATCAAGCTAAAGGCTACCAAATAACTTGCTATTAAAAGAGATTAAACTCAAATCAAGTCTCAACAAGACGTTGAAGGCGCAAGATCTCAAGCTTCAAACAACATGAGTGAAATCAAGCTCTGGTAAGGGTCAGATGAAGCTATTTTCAGATTTCATGGCATCGATTGCGGTTATTTTTTGATTTGTTGGTGGAAGCGATCGAGTTTTAGGGCATTTTTTCTTTCAACCCTAACTGAAGAAGGGTTTGCGGGGGCGTATAAAATGAAAAACCCTTTCTTCTCAGCTGTTATATGTTCCAGCGTTGCCTTCTACCAGCCATCAGATTACTAAGCTTTCATCTATACCGTCCAGCACATTTACTTTTTCTTTTCGTCTTGTGGGCTAAAGCCCAATAGCAAATGACTGTAACATTATATATAAGCAATACTTTCGATTGTTGTAAATCAATCATAGTTCATAATAAAAATTCTCTGTTACATTTTGCTTCTATCAAATTCTGCAAAAGAAAATATTTCTTCATCTCAAAATCTTTCATTTAATAATAAAATACAGAGATATGGAGACACTACTTATAGCGTAAGCGGAAGTGATGCACGGAAAATACCCAAGTTGGAGGAGGAGCTAAAGCGCACTAAATACGAGCTTCACACTAAAAGGAGATTAAGGATTTCCGACGGTTGATAACCGTCGGCGGCCGTCGGAAGCCGTCGACGGCGTCGGGGAGCAGTATTTCCGACGGCTTCCGACACAAGGTGTCGTATCCGTTTCCGACGGCTTCCGACGGATCCCGACACTTGTCGGGAACCGTCGTAAGCCGTTGGAAATATTCTACCTGTAAGTTGTCGGGATTCGTTGGAAGCCGTTGGAAATCTGCTGTTTTTTTTATTTCTGCTGCAAATATAGCCTTCATCCACATTTCTCTTTCAAACACTATTACACCAATACTGCACAATCCAGTATACAATATTCCAACCAAATATCGAAACTCAAACAACACAAAATTCAATAAACACACAAATAAATAAAATTACATCAAAATAAAATATATAATATACATAACCATTCCAACATTTACAATAACCCTAACAATAAGTGTTCTACCATGTTATAAATACACAAAATCATCAACATTCTCATCCACATCATCATACAACCACAAAACCAAGTGTACCAAACATAATTATACAAAAATCAACAATTACCTCCACCGTCTACCAAATCATTCAAAACTAAAAAAACATACCTGAACAAGAAAGCAAGCAATGAATCAATCTCCTCCAGATCCAGAGCCAGCCGAGGAACGGAAGCGGCCACCAAACTGCTGCATGCACTCTAGCAATTGTGTGGTCTGCATAGCCTGTTGGCGATTCTGCTCCTCCAGCTGGGACAATCTAGTCCGCAATTCTTCTATATCTACTAGATCGCTCTGAGCTCTATTCCGCCGTCCCCTTCTCTGACTGTTGGCCTGCAATAATGGAAAAATGAATAAAATTCAAGTTTATTATTTTGAAAAGGTCAAAATATCATATTTGAAGTATTTTAAGATAAAATTATATATTCCAACGTAGAATTATGACTTAAATATCAAATTAGCAGTAAAATAAATTATTTACCACTTCATTGCCAAATCCGTATCATTTGCCATGCTCTGCTGGATCCATAACGGACTCAAAAATAGCGTCCTCCCCATCAGTCGTCGGCTGATCTCGACCTGTATCAGCAAGGAGTTTCTGCCGCTGTTCCATAATCTTCTCCTGCATTAACAAATTAATAACATCATATCTTACTTTATTATATTTTAACAAGCAGAACAATTACTAATACTGCATAAAATGAAATATGCTTACATGGCTTTTGCTGGATTTATCGTCCTGCCATGTATACGAAACAGTCCCGTCCGGATTTACATGCTCGACAGCATGCATATGGGTGAACACGTCCATATAACCCACATGACGATGTGCCTCAGCTTCGTGAAGTTGATTTTTACATACAATTATTATACATTTAAAATTATATAGCATAAACTATTTACAATTATTATTCAGTAAATTTACCAACTCCTGCCGATACTGCTGAAACGACTTTGACCCTCCGCGATGATTGACGGGATTCTTATTTCTGTTTGTAGAGTTTCTATCCGACTCTGCCTGTACATTCAAAATTTGATACATTATTTTTCGATCACGTCAAATTAATAATTCAAAAAAATTTAGTATACTTGCCTTCACCTCGTCCGTCTCCCAGTATCTCAACCAAGCTTGCCATACGCTCTCCCCCATCCACCGTAGTTTTTTACCAGATTTCTTAATCTCAGATATTGAGTCCATGTAGTTCTTGCGCATCTTCTTCATCCAATATTCTCGTGCCAGCAGCATATCGTCTATCTGGATGTCTATCTCAGCATGTGTTTCACGATAAAAAGTAAAAAAATTACACTTTAAACGATAAACAGTAGAAAAACAACAAAAACGAATTAAAAATGGAAAACAGTACATACTTGGACATCCTGCCATATACACTCTATGATGTGAGAAGGGATGTTATCCCACTTCGGCCAGCAAGCACTCATCCTACTGCGATAAGAAGCTCTAGAGACATCCAGCACAACCTTCGAGGGAAGTAGGTCGAACCCCCTGTTTTTAAATAAGATATAGATAAGTACGTACATATATCATAAAAAAATAAGATGTTGAATAAAATTTAATTCTTACCCCTCTACTCTAGGGACTAATGAAACTACTGGACGCTGTGACTCTTGCGATGGGCCACTGCCATCGCCTCTTGATGATCGGAAAGAGCTCCTACCTCTATATGACATTATGATAAACCTGTAACATATATACACATCATTATATAAGAGAATAATAACATGATAATGAAATATATTTCATATGAAAATGACATCAACGGTATAAATTGCTTAATTAATGACTGAAATGGAAATAGAGATGGAAGTGTGTTATACCTGATTCATAATGG
Organism: Allium cepa; assembly: GCA_030765085.1. Classification (NCBI taxonomy): domain Eukaryota; kingdom Viridiplantae; phylum Streptophyta; class Magnoliopsida; order Asparagales; family Amaryllidaceae; genus Allium; species Allium cepa. Next base: position 380,576,492 of record CM060931.1, read on the forward strand.
GTGTACTCTTCCGACGATAAGCAGATTTCATCGCATTTTTAATAAAAATTGCTAAGTAAATGACAAATGGAAATGACATAAAACATGTAAACAATGGTAAACAGATTTGGTTTCATAGTCACATCAATTTCATAATACATCAAGAATTCAACATAGTTACATCAATTGCAAAAAAACAGATTCAGATTTATATCAGTCGTCATCGTCTTCTGATTCAGATTCGGTCTCGTTTTCTACGATATTTTCATCTGCATTGTCAAACGCTTTTAGCAAAACATTTGATTCATCGATCAAAGGACCAAAATCTGTATGATCGTCTATAATTGTTATTTCGTTATTTTGCTCAAGATCTGCTTGATAAGCTTGTTCGTCCGGAATATTCTTCCCATCGAATGTGAATCTGGCTTTTTTTTAAAAACTGCAAACCAATCCGCTTTATCTCTTTTTAGAGACGGATAAGGAGCGTAATAAACTTGCAATGCTTATTTGGCTAGTACAAAAGAATCATACTTGTGATAGTGCGATGTATGCTTTATTTCGATAAGATTATAATCCTTGTGCACATTAATTCCAGAACCTGGAACATTGCTAAACAAATTGCATCTAAATAGAAACACCTCGTCCGCGGGTCGTGAGAAATATGTCAGTTGCAAAATTTGTGTTAGAACGCCATAAAAATCATTTAAGTGATTTTCTGGATCGTCACTACCTTTAACAAATACACCAATATTATTTGTTAATTTTTCTGCACCGTATTCTTTGGTGTTAAATTTATATCCATTGACGAAATATATTGGATATGTCTTGAACACTCTTTTTGGTCTCATCGCAAGATGTTTCAACCCTTCGTCAACAACACAATTTCTCGACTCATAAACGTAATTTGAAAATCAACCGAAAAATTCTTTATTGAGATCTCCGTTCGGATGTTCATGTTCATAAACACTGTTTATATAAACAAATTATTACATTAGGTTATACACGCGCACGCATTATAGAAAAGAATAAAACACAAATTATTATTTCAGATTACCTAACAAACGGTGCAACCTCGGCACAATTTAGAAAAATATAAGTGTGTGCTACATGAAGATCTCTATCGTCTAGCCATATTTCTACACATTTTCCAGAAGGCCGACCATGTTGTCTAAAAATTGATAACATTGCTTGAGAGGACTCTTGTTCGTCGCTTTCATCATTACGAGGAACACATTAAAATGAAATATTCACATGGTCACTGAAATAGTGAGAGAAAAAGAACCAAGTTTCTACTTCGATGTAAGATTTACATATCGAACCTTCAACTCGTGCTTTTTGCCTCACTTTTTTCTTCAAATGATTCAAATATCTATGCAAAATTAATTTATATTAACTTCATCTTTCAAATACAATTAAACTACGTGATAACATATTACATACCTCTCAAATGGATACATCCATCCGTATTGGATAGGACCTCGAAGTCATGCTTCAGATGGGAGATGAACAGGTAAATGTTCCATTACATTAAAAAAACCTAGCGGAAACATTTTCTCTAATTTGCAAAGCAACATAGGAACGTCCACTTCAAGTTTACGTAAACGTTGCACTATTAAAGTAGTCGAACAAAGCACTTTGTAAAACATACTAAGCTCCGTTACTACCTTCCAAAATTTTAACGGAAGTAATTCTTTGAACATAACGGGAAATAAATTTTCCATCATTATGTGACAGTCGTGACTTTTCATTCCGCTCAATCTACCATTTTTAAAGTCAACACATCTACGAAGATTTGATGATATCCCATCAGAAAATCTTAACCTTTCCACCCATTTTAACACAGCTTTAACTTGATTATTATCTGATTCATAACATGCTTTGGGTTTTTTACTGTCATTTGGTTTCATATTAAGCTCAGGACGTTTGCGTAATTCTTCTATATCACGTCTTGATTTCAAATCATCATTCATCTTCTCTTTCACATTCAAAATTGTGTTAAAAACATTATTAAATACAATTTTCTCATTGTGCATCACATCTATATTATGACAAAGCAGAAGATGTTTCCAATACGGCAACTCCCAAAAAATAGTTTGTTTGCACTAGTTATGAACAACTGATTTGCCTTCACTTTCTGTTTGCTCTCCAGTTTCATATATCTTTGGATAGTCCCTAACAAGTTCATATATGTCTTCGCTTGACCATATCGTCGGTGGTTGTCTTGTTTCTACTCTATTAGCTAAAAAGTTTTTCTTGTCTCCTCTGAAGGGATGGTTTACATGGAGAAAATATCGATGACAGTTAAACCATGAAATTTTCTTACCATGAGGTAAATAAAACGCTCGTGTTTCATCCATACAATACGGACGTGCTAGACGACCGGCAGTACTCCATCCGGAAAGCATTGCATAGGCAGGAAAATCACTTATAGTCCACAGCAAAGAAGCAAACATATGAAAAAAATTATTCTTGGACACATCGTATGTTTCTACTCCTTCGTTCCATAGTATTTTTAACTCCTCAATCAACGGTTGTAAGTATACATCGATTCCTTGTGTCGGATCGTCGGGGCCAGGAACGACAACAGTAAGAAACATATATTGTGTTTTCATACACATCCATGGAGGTAAATTATACGGTGTAACGATAATGGACGAGGATGAATATTTAAAACCAAATTGATAAAATGGAGAAAAATCGTCTGTACATAATCCTAATCTAACATTTCGACTCTCCGCTGCAAAATTTAGATACGTTTTATCGAAATGCTTCTATGCTTCTCCATCGGCCGGATGTGTCACCGTACCCTCTTCCTCCGTTCTCACACTATACCATCTCATATTAGATGCAGTTACAGAAGATGCGTATAATCTTTGAAGTCTTGGAGTTATGGGTAAGTAATACATATGCTTATACGGAACTTCCTTCCCCTTCTTTTTTCTTGGTTTGTATCTCTCCTGGTTACAAATTTTACAATTTCTAAGGTTTGCGTCTTCTTTCCAAAACAACATGCAGCCTTTTAAACATGTATCTATTTTCTGATAAGGTAAACCAAAGCCGACATAAGTTTTTTAACTTCATAGTGATTTTCGCACATTAGATTATCGGGCGGCATATGTCTTTTTGCAGCTTGTACAACAGCCGTTAACCCAGCTTCAGTGATGATGTATTTTGACTTCATCGCAATGTATTCTGCGATTACTGACAGCTGAGTGTCGCTTTTACAACCATCCTAAATAGGTTTCTTAGCCGCGTCTAGTAAATCATAAAAAAAATTGCTTCAATATTTGGTTCTTCAACATTTCCATCATCGTCGTCAAATTCAACCATAGAAAACATTAATCGTGCTGCATCTTCGACCATATTTTCTATACGGGACGTCATAACTATTTCGTTAACGACACTTTCAGACTCTACAGAAGTATTTGCTACAACTTCTCCATGCCGATCCCAATGATAATACTCGGGTACGAAACCGTTTTGGCACAAATGAATTTTCACAATATCTGGTACAAATACTTCAAATGTCTACACCTACTACATGGACAATAAATTTCTGGATTGTTTCTGTTATTACTTAATGCGAATTCAAAAAACACGTTTATACCATTATAAAAATCTTCTTTTATTGAGCCCCTCGGTCCTTTTCTTTGGTACATCCATCTCCTCCGATCAACAAAATAATCAATCATTTTTCCTATTTGACTAAATGAGAAGTTCAAAATTTAATATTTATTTTCAAGAATACAAATACAAAAAAGATTATTTTCATGGTCGTATAATATTTGAATTTAAAGAACAACTTCACAAATCTAAAAATATTTTCAAATAGGGCACATTTTATTTTTTAACGTATCGATATAAGAAGTTGTATAGATTTTTTTTCCATGGTCATGCATCCTACTTCCCATTACAAACACAGTAAGCATTTACATTTCGTATATTATTTCGTCTCATACGATTCAACAAAATTTCGGTAGCATTTCCCTTTTGTTCCCTGCATTGTACACAAATGCGTGTACGCAGGAAACAAAAAAGAAAAGTTAGGCCGAAATTTTATGAACCGTTTGAGACGAAGTAGCATACAAAATGTAAATGCTTACTGCGTTCATAACTTGTCCATTATAGGGACAAATTCAACAAACATTGTACCAGATGAATATAAATGGTCGTTTTTTGAAAAAACGACTATTTATACAACGATCATGTACAACACTCGTCAGACGGGGCCAAAAACTCTCTAAGGGACATTTTTCAATTACATGTGCGCCTTTTACGAAAAAATACATTTGTACTAACTGTTCACATTTACAAATTCGACGTATTACATCAACTTAAGGCTCGTTCGACTTTTTTTTGTTGCATAAGTCAATACGTGCACAATATAATATTCCTAGCTCGTACATTCATTTTATCTGATTCCAACAAACACAATACAAGGATAGCAGCGCTACACACATGTACAATCGTAGAATCAAGGCATACACAACGATTTCCATATACACGAACAACCACACATTATACATGTTTTTCGTAATTTCACGATAAAAGATGAAATAGGAATACCATGGAATGCTAGAAACTGTTATAACACTATTGGAAACAAATTCAATCAACAATTAGCCCTAATTTATCAACTTATACAAATCTAGAATTAGGGTAAAAACTGAATTTTTGGCCAAAATAAGAGATTATACCTGTGCTAGAGAGCAATAGACGTTGATTGCGCAGCCGAGGAGGATCTGAAAGCTCGAAATTGATGATTGGAAGGTTGCAAAAGAGATTTGGGGATTGTTAACCTAAAATTTTCGTATGCAGAATGAGAAAGAAGAAGGCTTGGCGTGGTGCTGTAAATCGCGATTTTCCGAATGCTTCCGACGGTCGCCGACGGCCCGTCGGAAGCCTTCGGAAATAAGCCATCGGGAGCCGTCGCCCTACCCTGCCGATTTTAGAGCAGTTTCTAGTAGTGTCAATAACTTAAATTCTGTTTTAGAGTTTAAAAATCTAGTGAACCAGTGCTCTGATGGAGATTCAAGCCAAAGCCAACCTAGGCGGTCTTGAAGTTATTCTTTTTTATGCTTATGTGTATAAAACACCCCACATGGGTTAGTATACCCAAAAAGAACACACTAAAAGATATGGTGCGTTATAGGTATAGATAAAGCATCGCATAGACTAAGATTCACAAGACAAATATATATATATATATATATATATATATATATATATATATATATAAACAGCGGAAACATTTAAATGGTAACTCAATATTTAAAATAAAACTTTATAAATAAGTCTTAATAAGAACATCACATGTCTCAAATACCAAATACACATATCTTATGAAAAATACATTTCAATCTCATAAAATCAAAATATTATAAAATAATCATCTCTGTCATAAGTACCAGTACATCCAAAGCCAAATGAAAATAAAACTTAAAAGAAGAAGAATATGTGAAGAAAAACTCTGCAACTGAATCTTCAAGAAATCTGAATCTACTGTCATTGTCTCTACCGACCTATGGGGGGAAGGGGAAATAGAAAATGAGTCAGACTATAAGTCTGGTGAGTGAAAGTAACTACTAATATTTTTAAGTAAGATAAAGACAATAGACTTAGCAACAGTTCTATTATAAAAGGAAATAAAGGAAAGATATAACTGGGATAAAATACTGTTTAACTATTTGCTTTGATTGTGATTGTTTGCACTAGTCTTAGATAGCTGCTTTGATTAGGTTGAAATCCTAATCCTATATTAATTAGCTGAAATCCTAATTCTACCTGTTAATCGAACTTCTATCTCTGTTGTGCTACTGTGAGCTAGTCTCATCCTATGGGTCCCATGGCAAAAGACACCGTTTTAGCGTTTGGAATGCAGTAGTGATTTATCTACCCTAATCGATGACACATGCTCGGTCACCGCCGGTACACACTAACTGTCCCTCCCTATTTTTAACTCTTGTCTATCCTAATCAGCAAAAGTGTGCCCAACCTCATCTAATCTGTTGTGAGATCATCAACCCTAGTCTGAAAGGGTCCTGTCCAGTCTCACCTAAGTATTTTGTGATACCATTAGTCCTAGTCTGAAAGTGAATGCTGTCCGTATGGGTCCTAACAAACAAAACTCTAGTTACGCCCCTTGTCTAAATCCTCCGATTTGAGCTTCTATCTATTGGCCATTTATTTACCCCGTATCTCAGCCTCATCTAACTATTGTGAGACCACTAGTCCTAGTTTGAAAGTGTCCTTCTCAACCTCACCTAATATGTTGTGAGACCATCAGTCCTAGTCTGAAAGGGAATGGTGTTGGTACGGTCACTGCTTCTATCTTTGCTTATTAACTTAGTGTAAGTTTTTAAAATAAGCCTCTTCTGTTATTACTGCTCTGTTAGCTTATTAACTTAATGTAAGTTTTAAAATAATCCTTCATTGTTCTTTCTGCTTAATTATAACCTATGTTGTAATTGCTCTTCTATTCTTCCTTTTAGTTATAACTACTAGTTATAAACTTGCTTGCAAATGTCCCAAATTTGCCTATTTCAGTCTATCTTCTTTGCATTACAGTTCTTCTTATTTTACATCTAATTTCTTTAAATTTAGTGTTTAGTTCTATTTAATCCATATTTGCGAATTATTCTCTTTTTAATGCTATATCCGCGTAAAAAGGAACAAAAAGAAACTAACATTTACAAATTAAATTCTAATTTAAAGCATATGTAAATAAAATACAAATAACTGTAAATGACTATAATAACTAAATAAATTAGCTAAATAAAAATAGCTGAATAAAATAGATTGAGAAGAACTTTAAAAATTAACTGTAAATAACTTATATAAAAACTGTCTCAAAATTGCAGAAAAACTACAACCAATGAGAACCCTATTATTTTAAATTACTTAAAAATATAAAATAATTACTAAATACTCACATGTGGGTCTTAGCTGTAGCCCTTAGTCTTCCTTGATCTCCTTCTAGAGCGTAGAATATTTTTATCAAAAAGATTTCCTTCTTAGAAAATGAACCCAAATAGGAGAAAATCTGAATGAGAAAAATAGCTAGGTCTAGGGTCTTATTTATAATGTAGTCTAAGGATCTCAGACCGTTGGATTTGAAGATTAAATATGGTGCAACGACATCATAGGCTCATTGGGAACTGTTGGATGGAAGCACGAACGCACAAGATTCAAAGAAAATTGGAAAACATGTCATCGTTCGAAGTTGGACGTTTTTACGCCCATATACATAGGCTGGTCGACCTGCATGTCGACCTAGGCCTTTGGTGGTCGACCCTACCATCGACCTGGCCTTGGTCAGGGTTGATGTGGCCTTTTTTTCGTTTTCTTTTTAATTCTTGCTTCTTTCGTAACTTCTTCGTATTACTCGGATTTTGACAAACTATATACGGAAATTTGTCAAAAAATTACCACGGAGATAATGGTGCAACTCTCATGGCTCAATTCTGACAATATCACAATATTATTTTATTATTTAATTAATTAATTATTATAGATCAAATTTTGAGTTGTTACAATGTATATTATTTAGTATTTGGTTTAAACATGTTATGTAGCGTTGGAGCATATTGATGCCATATTTAAACTTGGGGATATAATACTTAAATTTCATGGATTTAATTAAATAGACATTATAGAGTATTATTTATCATATTGAATGATTATGAAACTGTCTTTATTGATATATGTATATATTATTTTCACCAAAAATTGGCACAAACACCCAATAGAGATTTTTTTAGAGGAATAAATGAAGATTATTAAATGTAAACAAAGGGAATATAGCAACCAAGTAATAAGAAACAAGAAAATAACAGAAACACAGCAATTTATAGTGGGTCGCTTTGAAGAGATGACTTTATTAATCACTTTATATATTGAGTACAATAGAGATCGGATGAAAATAATTAGTTACAAAAGAGTACAAAGCAATAAGCAGCGTCCATATCTCAAAAATGAACAATCAAGCATGTATTTATAGAGAAAGATGGTAAATATCTTCCTGAAAATTTAGCAAAAGGATCTCCAAAAACATAGGAGCCAACAAGAGGGATCGCATGGCCCAAATCGCAAGAAATAAGGACCGGGGTCGATCCCTATTTTGGAGGAGTTTGGGGTGTGATCCTTATGGAAGCTTTTCCATGTTGTATTATACTTAGCCTCTATGTTTCATGCCAACTGGATTAGTAGAACTGGAGTTATTGATCAATCTTTGTTGCAAAATGTCGTGTACCCGGATTCTGGTTGATCCCTCTTGCTTAGTCCTTTTGGGGTGCAGTCCCTAAGATAGACTTCCTAAGGTCCCCACATCATACTTCCCATGTTTCATATGCATTAGACTTTTGCACCTTGAGATATCGACTGTTTTCCATTGACCTGCACTTGTTTGACTGAAGTAAACCGATCCCTTTGGTCGAGAAGGACTGTAGCCGATCCTTTTTCTAGACTAAACTATGTTCCATACATTGAACATTCTGTATTATATATCCTTCAATTTAGTTCGGCCATGACTTTATATTATCATCCATACTTGATTTTTAGAGTCCATAGCCATCGCTCTAGGCTTACTGACCTTGATGGCAGTCGAGTCTAACTTGTCCAATTAGTTCGAATATAGTCAGGTTAAAATGCCGGATAACACTTGCCCTCCCCCCTCCCAAAAGTACATCTTGTGCTGAATATGACGTGCTTTGAATCAAAGCAAGTTAGAATTGTCAAAAAGAAATCCATACAGTTTTCTGAATAGTCCCTATCCATTCGTTGGATTATTTTCCCAAAATGTCGTATCCCTTTTTGATCATCATGACACTTGGTTGATTTCCAATAGTATAAATATAGGATTATATTTCATCAGCTGCTATCAATTTTCAGTTCTACGAGGAAGTAAGCTATGGCTATCTGATTCAATCTGGATCTTGAAAGCTTTGGGTGAGAATTCAATTTCTGTCGATTTCGAAAATTGAATTTTTAGAATATACACATGCACGATCAGGTACACGTTCTTGTTGTCAGCTCCCAGATGTTTTTGCATGCTCACGAGTCATCGCCAATTTTTCTGAATTGGATGCAATTTCATTGCATTTTATATTTATTTACTTTATATATTATTTACATATATATTTGTATGAACACAGGAGTTGTACTCGATCCCTTTCCTCCTTTCTTTTTTTATGTTTGTAAGGATCAGAATCCTTCTAGCGAATCCCTTTCTTTCCCATCTTCTCTCTCTTTTATGTTATAATAGGGATCTGAATTTTTCTAACCGATCCATTTCCCTCTTTTCTTCCTTCCTTTATATATATATATATATATATATATATATACACACACACACACATACATATATACATATATATATATATAGGGATCAGTTGGATCCTTCTTAGGTAGGGATCGTACCCGATCCCTTCCAATTTGTGGGGGACTTAACATTTCAACTTCAAGGAGAAGGTTAAGTAAACCACCCTTCCCTTCAAACCAATTGCTGCTCCATTCTTAGACCCACCATCCTTTCTTGCTTTGGACCAGCACTTCGCCTTCAACTTGAATTGAAACTCAACATCTCCCTTCGAGTAACTCGTATTTATACATTTAGGTAGGTTTTCATGCATTTAGCTTTGATTTGTGACAAGTTGATAGGTTCGGTCGAACTCCTTGTTTTGAGCATGGGTTGAATTGGAAGGATACGAGATGGGTGGTGGCAAATGGCTGCGACATAAGGCTCGCTGAGGTGGTAGAGGAGGGAAAGGAGAAGAGTGAAACATGAAGGAAGTAGAGAGATTGGTCAAGATGGAGTATGGAGGAGAAGGGCCGGTCTCGCGTGTTGCTTGAGGGTCAGAGTAAAAAATTGATGGAAGTGTAAAAATTGCAAAGTATATGGATTGGTGCAGTAGTTATGAGAGGGATCGGTTATTTCATAAATAGGAAGGAGGTTCGAGGAGTAAGGAGGGATCAATATTAATACAAGAAAGAAGGGATCGATGTTGGTGTAGGTTAAAGGGATCGATTGTATTAGTTAGGCATAGGGATTGGTCATGTTCGTTATGAGGGATCGGTTGCTTACTTTAGGAGAGGGATCGGCTATGGGAACTTAGCCGATTTCAGGCCCTTGAACCAAGCTTGAACCCTTAATAAAACCACTCCATGCAGACTTGCATAAACAATTAGAACCAATTCTGTCTCAATGAATTTGAATATATGACTATAACGGATAACAAGATTTGCATATCCAATATTGAACTTGAAATTGAACAATTAAACTTATGGGACTTAGAATAGTAATTAAAACTTAACATATGGACTTCAATAATAAATTTTACACTTTGATATGTCAATGGTCGATCCAAAAGCTTACACAACCGATCAATCTAAACGCTAATTAAGACGTTCAGCAATGACGGTCGCTTTGGTCAAAATCCAAAGTCTCGTCGCTTACTTTTGCTTTTAATTTTAAACTGCTTATCTCTGCACTACACAACACTGCACCACACTAGTTTACAACTAGCACGGAGGGAGAGGTTAATATTTCAAATCTTGATTATCTACTGAGTTTAGTCGATATGGGCTCTAGACTTTTAGGGCATTTAGCTGCAATGTCTTCTGGATAACCTTCACAGACAGCAATTCAGGTGTCAAGTCGAGTTCTACGACTGTATCTAGTAAACTTTCTCCTAAACATCAAACTAAGCAACTGGAGATTTCAAGTTTGTTGGTTGACCTTTTCTATGATGTTCTCATTCTTTCGTAGGAAAGATAAATCCTACACCTGACACTATAGAGGGTGTTGTATTTATGGATAACCCAATGAATTTTCAGGCCTTTAGAATTGGCGAGGCTGCTCTCCGTAGGTTGTGCTCTAAACATGGGATCTCGTTTAGAGATGTTCTAGCCCCTTTAGTGAATGACATGGCTCAGTTGCCCTAGGAGAGGTATACAACATGTAATAAATTTATGTGCCGGGTCAGACGTGTGCCTCTTTTTAATTCTTTTATCCGAGTGATAGTAATTTATCTAGGAATAGATCCTACTCAGCTGCAACAGAACAGCTGTGCCTTTCTTTATGGCACTTTCTTATTATTTATGGATGTTCTGTTCCACCCGCCATTTCTTGAACATCCGGCTTATCTACAATTTCAAACAACTAACGTGAAGCCTTTCTTATACTTTCTTTAAGCCTTCGCCCTACTGTCAAATTTTGACTGGCACTTGGAATAAGCTCAATGTCTTTAAACACGAATGCTTATATATTCGTTGTTCGTCTGGCTTTGTAAGGCCATGGTTGGAAGGACGTAAGTGTTGCGTTCACTTTATTCTCAAATTCTTTAGCCTGGGATGTATCCTGAACTAACAAATACTTTGAAATTTTACATGTGTCCATCCACGAACTAAAGGTGATAATTATTCAAAGGCAGTTTCTGCAATCCACGCAACACTAGTTGAGGACAGGGACATTAGATCCCTTGTAACCGATGAGTGGTTATCTCTTTTTGGGCTGTTAGAAGAAGGTCACAACATTGGGCTTCCGGGAAGCATTGCGCTGCAAAGAAATGTTATGAAACAATAAGGTGGCACTGATAGACCTATGGTGCCCCTAGTCAAGGAGGCTTAGGATGATGCCAAAGAAGGTGAAATTAGAGGTGAAACAAACAGGACCAATAATGATGATGTAGGTTCGGGCAAAGTGCCTGTGGTTAAATCATCGTAAGGCACACAATCTCATGTGCCGACAAGAAGAGGAAAGAAGCTAGTGTACAAACTCCGTAGGATAAAAACTCCCAGAAAGTCTGAGTTCGTCATCACCCCTGTTAAATAAGAGTCTTATGCTCAGCCTTTAGAAAGTTCGATGGAAGGATTCTCGAGTCTCTCGATCCCTGATGATATCATAACCTTTGACTTTCCCAACATTAGTGTAGGGGGCTTAATTCTCCCACCAGGACTGGTGATGACATTCCTCCCACTAGTAACGGGGGGAAAACACTCCTATGAGCAAGGCTATAGTAACTGGTCCATCAAAGGGACACTAGGACACTTATAATCATGCGCACTTCACTGTACGATTTTTATCTATCTTTTATTTGATGGTTATATATATGCTTCTGTTTGGTTTGTAGGTGCTATTTCTCATTCCTGTGCCTTTGATAGCTTAAGGGGCTCCTAGACACGGTATGGATCCAGTCGTGGTCCGAAATGGAGAAGGTGTCGAGAAAGGGATGACGACAAGGAAAGAAGTCATCATTCAAAGGTGTCTTCATCCTCTAAACACAAATCCAAATATCAATCATCCCACCAGGAAGTTCAACCCAATCCTCATATACACAGACGATCAGACCTCTTCTCATGTTCCCCAAACTATTGTGCCATATGAACATCATTCGGGATCATCAGTTCTCGACAGCCTCAGGATCGCTGGTCGAGCAAATGTCCTATTGTTACTTCCGATCCAGCTTTGACTACTACAGCTCCTGAGGCCTCTACGATGAAAAGATTGGTTGAACTTAAGGTCAATTTCCCAAAAATCTGCTTTCTATCCATACAATTATAGGGAGTTCTAAAACAAGTTCACTTGCATGTGTCGATGATGTTTTTTACAGCATGCATTCCAACATTTAGCCAAGAAAATCGTTGAGGTGCCCATTGAAAGGCAACATGAAATCGATCACCTTAAGCTGAAGGCGATCCATGATAAAGACATAATCAAACACCAAGATGATGATATCAAGAAGTTGCTAATAAAGCTAGCCACGGTTGGGAAGAGCATTAAAAAAACATCTAACGCGGATAGCCATATGAAAATAGCTTATAAAAAGGAGTTGGATGTTTCCCTTAACTATAACAGTGTGCTTGCTCTAGAGAAGGACACGCTACAAAAAGAGAAAAACACATTAGCCCGTCACATTGAGGAACTCTAAGAACTTCTTAAGAAAGAGAAGTAAGAAAAACTTGAGGTTTGGGAGGATTCTCAAAGGTAAAGAGCCCGTCGAGGCTCGGGAGCTAAAAATTAAACTTGACGAGTAGCTCGCTCAAATCGAAGCCCTCAAGGAAGATGCATGGGATGCTGGCCGAAATGAAGTTAGAGAGAAAATTGAGGCCTGGTTGGAGGATTCTAAAGAGGCTGGCCGGAATGAGATTAAGGTCATCTTTGATCTTTTTATTGTTGAATACAATTCTAAGGTCCTAATCCATAGGGCTATCTCGAATCGCTTGCCGAGGCTTAGGAATATATCATTGAAATGAAGAAGAAAGCCCTTAGTGAAGCTGATTTAGATGAGTAGAAATGGGTATGGGAGATTCCTCATGAGAATGAACCTTTAGATCTTACTGCTGCAAGGCTCCGATAATTTGATACTTTGGCATCGTCCGGCAATGGGAAACATCGCTGAAGCTTCGAAGTCTAATCCCAAAGGCCCCCTTCACTTCAAATAGCCATAGCATTGTTTTCACTTGGCCCGAGACAAGATCCGAGCTATGATCCAGATAAATCCGATTATAAATCAAAGGTGCTGACCCCCATTCAAGAAGGGAGCACTCCAGAAACAATTGAAAATCATCCGGACACAGTATCTCGCTCTACACTCCATTATTCGAGAGGTTTCGTTCCCCTTGACCAATAATTATGGGCTATTTTCTTGTTCCCACAAATCTACAGGTCTTTCGGTTCCCAGTCAAACTCTAGGAAGTGGTACTATTGTAGAGCAAAAACTGGCATACTGAAAGTCCAATGACAACCGACATTCCAGGGTCCGATGCTCAAGTGATAGGAGCTCGAAAGGCCAACGACCAGCCGCTGCCAAGTGAATCTGATGATGTTGTGATCACGGGTGCCTCCAAACACACTGATGTGCTCAACTTAAAGGAGTGCATCGAGAGAGAGGAGTCACTGAAGGAAAAAGCTAAAGCTGAACTCGTTGATATAGACATCAATGATCCAAATGTCGTCCTAGTGCAATTCATTCCACCCGATGGGTCGATTCCCAAAGAACTCCCTCCAACTTCTAAAAGCTCTCATGCTAAGGGTGGTAAAAGATCAAAGAGAGGGGCAAGTGGAGACTCGGGCGGGTCTACTAGAAAGAAATCCAAAAGGGAGAAGAAACAAAAGAAGTAGTTGTCACTTCGTCTTAGTTTGTATATAGCTTGTGTAGCTGTTTTTCTTTTTCGTTAGTCATGCAAGTGAGGGTATGGCCCCTGCTTTAGGATAAACTTTAAATATAATTTCCAGGTTTGATGTATAAATAAAAGTTTTTTATTTTCTATTGAACTCTTACATGAACTTGCTTAAGTATCTGAGCTATTACTTTTCCATATAATGTACTTGTAATTCGTTGCTCGTTAGTTCGGATAATCGTCTGCTAATTTGTACATGAGGCCTTCATGTGGTCGTGATCTCAAGTTGTACCAAACACTGGGCTCGAACCCTAGTGTTACGCCATCGGATTCAGAGGTTTAAGTGATTATACTCCTGCTCCCAATGTAACAACCCGCATATTTATCGATTGTATATTTAAATATTTCATCGTTAGTCGGATTTTAGTCTGAAAACCTACTTTTTGCAAACATTCGAATTGGGACTCGAGACCCTTTCCATTGAGTTCAAAATGTCGTTTGCAACCTTTTTGAGTATGAGCTTGGTTTCAGAGCCAAACCTCAGAAAAATGTAGAATAATCTAGCAAGGATCATGTCCTAAGTCTTTCTTAGGAGTTGTGCCTTAGGATTTAATTCGAGTCTTCGTACCGATTCATCATATTTTCTTTATAATTCCTTGTTTTATCTATCAAGATTGCTTGATATTTATTTTGAGAATAACTTTTTCCTCTTCTTTCTTTCTTTCTTAAAGAAGAGAAATGGTTAGACCAGACCGTCCCAGCGTCGGTCAATCTAGTGCTACTCCTCAGGATGGAGTATTTATGTTTGCCCAGCAGCTTCTAGATCTTGTTAAGAATGCTCAAGCTGCCGGACCCATTCCAGAGCCTACTCATCCTAGATCCGATTTTGCACGCTTGTGCAGAGACTACACCGATTTGGGTGGAAGGCCATTCAGGGGATCCGAGAGTGTTATAGAAATTCAATCTTGGCTCAAATCATGCGATCGCATCTTTTCTCGCATGAACCTTATTGGCCTTCATCGAGTCCAAGTGGCTTCTAGCATGCTCCAAGAAAGAGCGTTAGATTGGTATGAGCTTTTAATTTCTAAAATCGTTGAAGCGGATCATACATGGGAGCAATTCCGGGAAAGATTCGAATCGAAATTTGTGCCGGAAGCCGAAAAAGTAACTTTGGCCCGGTGTTTTATTGACCTTGTTCAAGGTGAATCTTTTGTGATAGACTATGTCGCATCTTTCGAATCTCTGTCCAAATACGGGGTTGATTACATTAATACCCCATTGAAGAAAAATCAGAGATTTGTCTATGGCTTGAATAAGAATCTTAAGAAGCCATTACTCCTGAAACTTGAAGTTTCATTTGATCAGCTTATTGATATCGCTCTTCGTCTTGAAGAGGCCGATAATGAAGGTGATGTTGAAGTTGTGCGTGCCCAACAGAACTTCGACAATAACTTGAAGAGGCCTATCAAATTCAAAGGCCCCAATTCTAATAAGAAAGGGAAGCAACAAACTCCGATAGCAAAGACTCCTACCTCTAGTCGTGGACAATGCTACAATTGTGCAGACCATTATGCAAGGGAGTGCTCGAAACCCCTCTTTTGTCGTTATTGCAAAGGTTCGAGTCATCTTTTATCTTCGTGTCCTAAGCTTCCAAGCAAGAGAGAAGGAAAGCTGCAAGCCCCTAACAACTCTTCTCTTGGTCAAGGTATTTTACATTCAATCCTTGATGGCATTATTTTATTTCGTGATCTTTTTATTTGAGTTATTTTTGATATGGGTTTCATCTCATTATTTTTATATCAAAAGAACTTGTTGATTCTTTTCCTTTAAACATTTTTTTTGGGCTTGTTGACTTCTTTGAGGATTGCGAATCCGGATTAGTGGATCTGCAACACTCAATTTGCTTTCTATTAATGTCGAAACTATTTTATGTGATTTTTCTTTCCGAGCCGATATGTTTACTTAGGCTTCGGAATTTTTGTAAGGATTGGCTTAATCGTTGTGAAGCCCATAACCTATTTTCCGTGTGGACTATTCATCTTCGACATTTTCTATCTGTTAAGCAGATTTCTATTTTCTTTCTTGAGATTCCGATTTCAAATTTTTGAAGGCATCATTTTATTCTTTAAGCCCTCAAGATGAGAAAAGTGTTATTTCTCTTATCTAAATAATTTGTGAAACTTTTTCGGTATTTTTGAGTTTGTCTTAGGATTATCACCTAAGAAATCTTTTGTGTGGTGTTATGGTCTTTCAGCTCGACCTTGCCACCGATTTTCATTTGGCTACGAGTTGCGTGAGTTAGCATTCCACTTACGCACTCCGCACTCGTTATGATTCTTATGAATGACTTATTATGTCATTCAGTTTGCCCATCTTATTTCATCCATTTTATAAATCGAGTATTCTATGAATATCTCGATGACTTCATTCTTGTATTTATTGATTTTGGATGAAAATAGAAATTTAAAATTTTGCAAATCTTTTTCATAAGATTTATTTATAAGTACAATTTGACTTTGCTCTTAAACAAGCAAAGAATATTCTTAAAGGTTTTTAAGAAACATGTTTATTATATGGAAGATGATTTTTTGATTGTATTGCCCATTGAGTGCTTTAAGAATTCTGGTCGATATGCTTGATCAACGTTATCGATAGGAATTTCCTAAACGCTTTGATGAGACAATCAGACACAATAAATTGACTTATGTAAATTTTTCTAGAAAGATTATTATATAATGATAAATGTAATTTTGAAAGTGTTAACTTTTCAGGAAAGGAGATTATTTAAAAGAAATTCCTTCTTTTTGATATTCTTATTCTTGTGATTGCCGTTGGGAACCAAGACTTTATCTTTTGTACCAATGCTAATCGTATTGGTTTGGATGCCGCTATTGCAAAAGATGACGTGCTATCACTTGTGCTTCTGAATCATTAAAAGCCGATTGAGAATAGGTATGCCACTCATGATCTAGTACTCGCGGCTATTGTTTTCGCTTTTAGAGTTTGGCATCATCATTTTTGGGGGAGAAATTTGTTCTCCACCTCGATCATAAATCTTTGGAATATTTATTTTCTCATAAGGAACTTCATGTTGACTCGAGTTCCTGGCATCTTATGATCTTGATATTCTTTTTATTCCCGGAAGGGAAATCGTGTTGCCAATGCGCTTTGTCGTAAGCAACAAGTGGTTAATTCTTTGATGTTGTCTGAATGGAATTATCTTTTTATCAAGTTCATCGGATGTTTTAATATACTTCGTTTTATTGAGCTTTATCTCATTCCTCTTATGGACTAGTGTCCGGTGTTCTTTTATGGTGTTTGGTTCATCGGATGTACTGTTATTATACTACATCGATGTTCCGTCTCATCTGGATCAATGGATGTACCATTATTATACTACATCGTTGTTTCGGTTTATCGGTTCAATGGACGTACCGTTTTGTACTACGTCGGTGTTCCAAATTATTCGAGTTTCTAGTTTCTCGGGCGTACCGTTTCTGTACTACGTCATTGCACTGGCTCAATTTTCTGCTATTCTTGACGTTTTCTGCGTCTTTTAACTATGGAAATGCTTTTAGGTTTCCTATTTTATTCTTGAGCCCGGTGATATTGGGGAAATTGAAGTTTCACCAGATTTGACTTTTGAACAACATTCTATTCGCATCATTGCTTCGGAGGTTGAGTGCCTTCGAAATAAAGATGTTCTTTTTGTGAGAGTTCAATGGTTCTCAAATCCTATGGATTGCTCTGGAGGATCCAGAGAATTCACCGTGTGAACCCGTTCAGGCTTACTCTTTCTTGCTCCTTATGGCGAACTTCCTATTTCAAATTTTCTTTTGTGTTGTTATGCTTCTATGGTTGTTACTTCTTATTTTCTTCTTAAGTATTTCGAGGACGCAATTTCTTTAAGGAGGGGAGTCTGTAACAACCCGCATATTTATCGATTGTATATTTAAATATTTTATTTAAATATTTCATCGTTAGTCGGATTTTAGTCCGAAAACCTACTTTTTGCAAACAGTCGAATTGGGACTCGAGACCCTTTCCATTGAGTTCAAAATGCCGTTTGCAACCTTTTTGAGTATAAGTTTGGTATGTTTGGAGTTAGTGGAATTTTGCCACTTTTTCACTTAGGGCTTTGGTTTGGGCTGAACCCATTAACCACTTACTAACTCAGCCCCAACCCACTCCAACTCTTCATTACTTCATTTCATATTCCTAACACTCAAGGTTCATCAAAAATGGTGGAAGAGAATGGGAAATAGAAATCCAAAACCCTAGTTCCTCTTGCTAGCTCAAATTCTTGCGCCAAATTCTAAGAGAACCCATTGGTAAGCATCTCCTTCATCTTCCCAAACTCATTCTCTCTTTGATTTCAGAAATTCCTAAACCTAACTTTGGGAATGTTCTTCTTTTAAAGCTTAGAATCAAGCTTCTTGAGTTGGATTTGAAGAGTGGTTGATTCTCCTTTGCTTTCAAGCTTCTTCTTCAATCGTTTGGGTTCAAAGGTGAGATTTTTATCTCACATCTTTGTCTATAATTATCTTCGATTGTTAGGTATGAATTCCTAACACTTATTCTTGTGCAATTGATTTTGGTTTGGAATGATTTGGTGTATATTCCAATTTTTGGTGTTTTGAAATCAAAATCTATGAAAATCCTATTATGGATATTTGGACATTGATATTTGAGGCGTATCGAAGAGACGTTAAGGCTGGGTTGCCGAGTGGCGTAAATCCTTAGTCGTCATTTGCTCGTTCGATCGTTTCCGATATTCGCTTGGCCATTTTTGGTCGAGGTTCAGGAAATCCTCCAAATTCCAGTTTCAAACGTCTGAATCTGGGATTTCAGACGTCTGAATTGGCTCAATTTTAAACAGAAAGAAAGTAGGCTAAAAACGCCTATTTCAGACGTCTGAAACATTTGGTTCAGACGTCTGAATTACGTTCTGGAAATCTTTAATTTTCCAGATTCAGACGTTTGAACCACTTGTTACAGACGTCTGAAACTGTAGTGTTTTGACTGCTTGCCTTTTTGCTTAAGAATTCCAATTTAAATCGATTCGTGATGATCCTATTTGTTGTTATCATTTATTATGACTTTGATGACTCCTTTTTAGGGATTTTTGAATATCCTTCTCGATGGATTCTTTATCAATTTCTTTGGATTTTATTCACGTCTTCGAATGTGAATTTTAGTGATTGATTGTTCCTACAATCTTCTTTGTGATTTGTCACTTTAAAAATATAAAGGTTTTGTATACTAGTAGTAAATATCAAAACTCTTTCTTCAAATGATTTCAACACTATTTTATTACAAAGCTCGTTTTCTCAAACCGATTTCCAATCTATTAGTATATACAAACCTTTACCTCACTCGTATGAGAAATCTAATTAAATGGCTTAGTAAAACGAGTGGTATGAAACGCTTGCGTTTACTTCGTCGGTTAATTCTTGGACTGTTCGATTGAAACTCTTGTGACAATTTTCTGGTGGAGATCTACAATTTATTCGTAAATATTTAAGTTAAGCTAGTGGTTATGAGACATGAAGCTAAGCTCATATATTTACTAGCTTACTGTAATTGACACTTCTCTATGATCATGACGATCATTTTTATGTTTTAGACTAGCATTGTGCGATTTCTTTTTGATTTGGTTCATCGGATGTCACGCTGTACGACGTCGATGCTCCGAATTATTTGATACATTGGATGTACCGTTTGCACTACATCAATGTCTTTGCTTTTGATACATTGGATGTACCGTTTGCACTACATCTATGTCTTTGCTTTTGATTCATTGGATGTACCATTTGCACTACATCAATGACTTTGCTTTTGATACATTGGATGTATCGTTTACATTACATCAATGTCTTTGTTTTTGATTCATTGGATGTCCGTTTGCACTACATCAATGTCTTTTCTTTTGATACATTGGATGTACCGTTTGCACTACATCAATGTCTTTGCTTTTAATACATTGGATGTACCGTTTGCACTACATCAATGTCTTTGCTTTTGATTCATTGGATGTACCGTTTGCACTACATCAATGTCTTTGCTTTTGATACATTGGATGTACCGTTTGCACTACATCAATGTCTTTGCTTTTGATACATTGGATGTACCGTTTGCACTACATCAAAATCTTTGCTTTTGATTCATTGGATGTACCGTTTGCACTACATCAATGTTTTTGCTTTTGATACATTGAATGTACCGTTTGCACTACATCAATGTCTTTGCTTTTTAATTCATTGGATGTACCGTTTGCACTACATCAATGTCTTGGCCATTCTTTTCTTTTGATTTCTGGATTTCGTGTGTTGAATTCTGGAATTTATGTTTCACCACCTTTTTCGATTGGCATTGATATGTATGTCAATTTTTGTGGCATGGTGAATGAAATTAGGAGTATGACATTCCTTTTGATCTTTGAGAAGATTTTTGCGATATTGATTAATCTCTTGTTGATTTTTCAATTACTTATTTATCACAGCTTGGCATTGTGATTATTATACGTTTAGTCATATCTTTTATTCTATATCATTTCATCTGATATTTATAGCTAGACTGATCCGTTTATTATTTTCTTCTTAAATAATACTCGGGTCAGACCGAGATGTTACAGGTGTTTCTGCTTGACTTCTCTTCTGGGGTTATCATCCTGACTTTTGGTTAACTACTTAGATTAGTAGTTTTTGTTGTATACATTTGAGATATAGACTCCTTGATGTATACATATTCTTTTGTCTTGCACTTGTATCTATTCTCTTGTGACATTGTGGATCTTGTTAGACCCCTACTCTGATATACACTTTCAAGTGTTAGTTATATATTCATATCTTCTTATCTCTGACTGATTTGTGTTATTCTTATTTCTATATTTGTTTCTGAAGATTATTATAGCCACTGTGTAGTAGCTTTGAGTTTGTATCGGTATGTCGGATTTCCTCCTTAAATGAATTGCATGTTATTCTATCTGACATATCGGTGCTCGCGCAAAGCAATTACACGGATGGTCGCTCCTCAACAGCCTTATTCTCCGTGCTAGTCGACAGCATTACACTGTAGTGTTCTTGGCTAGCGTGGGTATAGAGGTGGGGCGTCACACCCAATCTCGTGTTAGTGGAGTTAATTAGTGGATGCTTGAACTCCATCCTTAGCGAGTTCAAACACCTCATGTCAATTTCAAGTCGAAGTTTATTTAATAGTGAGTGGTCGATCCGCACTCATTTATCTATTTGTACTCATATCCACACTCTAGGGATAAAAGTTCGTTGTAGGTGATCGGATCATTCCTAATTTGTGATTATACTCTAGTCTACACTCTGGGGACTAAAAGTTATTTCGAAAAATATTCGAATTGTACATTCCTTAATTGATTGAGTTTCCCCAAGTCCAGGGTTTGAATTAGTGAGCGATCAATCATGTCATGATTGCTTTAGATTTCTTTTTGTTCCCTTCACTCGGTAGGATTAATTTGGTTAATTGGATGGTCAAGTCACATCCATTTGTTGTTAAGTACTCCATCCATCGGGTTATGAGCGAGAATCATCGAATGAACCATCGTACCACATTCATTTTGTTTAGTTCAATCATGAACTTTTGTAATCGGCTAGCTCTAAAGTCTGGGAACTTGCTCGGACATGTCAATATTAATTAGTCATGTATCGTAGCTAATCACGAATTTGAAGGAAATTTCAAACTTTATTTGCCACATGGAAAGAAATGACATACTTTGACTTATTACATATCTGAAAAATCAAATGATAAAGCAAATTAGAAAATTGAATGCAACTGAATGAAAAAGAATAAACTAAGTGAAATAGCATCGTAAATGCTCGCTATTCCCCACCCTTGGGAGGGTGACGCCATCAACAGTCGCTGGCTTGAAAGTTTCCTCTCCAAGCCTACGTTCAATGACATATGGTCCTTTCCAAGTAGGATACATGTGTGATGGTTAGGAAAAACCCATTTCAAGATGAGACCACCTATTTCAAAGGTTCTTGGTCGATGTCGTGGTATCGGGCGACTCGGTGTTGATGTGCAGCTACCCTCAAATCAACTTCTTCACACTTCTCACCTACAATGTCTAGATATTCTAAGAGGAAATCCCTATTAGTTCTAGGGTCGTAGTAGGTCACTCGATGAGAAGGGACTTCGAGTTCAATAGGAATGACGGCTTTGGAGGCGTAAGCAAAAGCGAATGGAGTATGACCAGTCGTAGACATATGGGTGGCTCTGTAAGCCCATAATGCTGTTGGGAGTTCATCCATCCACTTTCCTCTAGCCTTTTTCGAACGCTTCTTCAGGATGGACTTTATAATTTTGTATAGAACTTCAACTTGGCCATCTACTTGCGGGTGAGCAACTGCTGCAAATCACTTCTTAATATAACTTCGGTGGCAGAAGTCTTTGAATTCATCATTGTTGATTTGGGTTTTTTTTCAGTTATAATGATTTGTAGAAGTCCAAAATGAAAGATGATGTTCCAAACAATGAAATTAATTACTTTCTTTGTCATGATAGTGGCTAAAGATTATTTCACATTTACCTTTAGAGATCGGTAAAGAACCGATAATATCTATACCCCATGTGGAAAGCGGTCATGAACTGACCATTTGTGTGATTTTCTTCGATGGAGCTCTCAGAATTTTTGCTTATATCTGGCACTTGTCGCATTGCTTAACGTATCAACAGCAATTCGATTGACAGTTGGCTAGTAATACCCATAACGGATTATTTTCTTTGCTAGAGTTTGCCTCCCAAGGTGATCGTCACATTCTCCTTCATGAATTTCCTTTGGGACTCATTTTATTTCATCACGAGCTATACACCAGAGCAGGGGAATGGAAAAACCCTTTCGATACATGACTCCTTCCTAAATGATATATCGTGGAGCATTGCGAAGGATTTGTCGTCTTTCATTCCTCCATTCAGTAATGACTCTCTATAGCAAATAATCTATAATCAGAGTCATCCATGACTCCTTCTCAGGCTCCACCTCTAGTATCCAGTCGATTTCCATTTGGTTTATGTTTGAAGCATCTAGTACTTTGATTGGACCAAGCTCATTTTTTATGCATCCCCGATGCTAGCAAACTTTACCAATGAGTCGGCCTCTTTATTTTGATCTCGGGAATGTGCATGATGTCGCAAAGTCAGTCAATAGCTCTTGAACTCGGATAAGGTACGGAGCGAGTTGTTGACCTTTAGCCTGGTAATGTCTCCTGACTTGGTATACCACCAACTGGGAATCAAAAAAGATTTCAAGTGATTTTATCCCCAGTTCTTTAGCAAGTTTGAGTCCTGCAATCAAAGCTTCATATTCAGCTTCGTTGTCTATTGCAAGGAAGTCAAGCTTCAAAGCGTAACAAATTGATTGATCCTCCAGAGTTACTAGTACGGCTTCGGCTTTAGAACAACTATCATTGGATACTCATTCATATGCATTTTCCATCGGATGGTAGGGGCCCCACTGCTCTCTGGAAGATCATTCTATGTAATGAATTATGCTATAAAATCCACCAGTACCTGTTTCTGGATGGCTCTCCGAAGGAGATAAGTGATGTCGAATTGGCTTAGTTCGATATTCCACTTCAGTAACTTTCCAAACATCTCAGGTCGCTGCAAGACCTATCGTAACGGCTGATTGGTGTAAACATTGATGGAAGGAGCCTGAAAATAGGGATGAAGCATTCGTGAAGTAATCAATAAGCAGTATGCCATTTTCGCTATCTTCGGATAGTTCCTTTCAACTCATGCTAATCCCTTGCTATCATAATAGAACGGTCTTTCACTATTAGAAAACTCATTATTAGTTGCACTAATTAGTTGTGTTTCAAAGCAAGTGCTACTACTAATGTTTTATAAAAATAAAAATAAATACATAATTGCAGCCAAATACACCCGTCTAAAATTTTGGTGAAACTTTTTCATAGGCCCCTTATATCTCTATTTCTTAAACAAAACATTTCAGACTCAACCCAAAAACCTAAATTAGATATCAACTGACACCCATCGCTCCATGCTTCCCTACCTAACCCTAAAATCACAACTACACTACACTACGTCATGCATTACATAAGCCACACACTCATAGAAGAACACCGCTACGAACCCTAAAATCACCATCACACGTTTTGAATCGGCCTTCAACTCCTTGTTGTCGCTCCATAGTGAAAAGGCATAATCGATCATGTCCGACCCATATGCCTTAGAAGGGAATGTCAGGACCCCATAGCAGATGAATACTGATTTGGCTGATGTTAGAGCCACCCCTTTTGTAATTGATCCATGTCCTTATCGACTGGATAATGAGTACGTTCTTCTTCTCATTGTCTTTTAGTATGTAACTGATCGACGCTCTTTGCCCTATTGTGTTAATTGAAATGTAGGTTCCTTATGGATAGTGTTCCACAATGTGCCCGAGGTAGCTATGATGTAGAATGGGAGAAGAATATATTTTCGTACGAGTGCAAAATTTAAAATAGTTTTTCTTCTTCGATATTCTATTTACGGTTTATAATTTAATTAGGCATAAAATACCGAGGTCAATTGGTACTTATGCAAAGTTTGGAAACAATTAGGCATTTACAGTAATGAAACCATTTGAAAGGTTATTTATTTTGTTAGTTGAAGTTAATTACATACTTTGGTTTGTTAATTTGTAAGATATAATTGCAGAAAACATGAGTTTCTCTTTTCTGAAACCGTAACTGATATATATGTGCATTTATCTATGAACTTTAAGGTATTATTTATAGTTTACCCTGTTGTATTGACTAGAATTTATGGCGGAAACATTGGCTCGAACAAAACTCTTGTACTTACTGAAATTAAGTTATGAGAAATGGCACTAAACAAGTGTTCGGTATATTTATTTATTTTATATTTGTGTCAGTTTATGTGATTCATCTGTTATGTGCATGGGAAAGTGTTGTACCTACATGTGTGTTTGTATGTGTGCATATACATGTTTTAGACAATTTATTGATATGCGATTCTTAGTGATTCCAAGCTGATTCAATGTATTTATACATTTTACGACCATGCTTCGTATTTTCAATTTTTTTTGTGCTTGGACTTGGAATAATATTGGTATGTCCTTCATTTCTTAGTTTACCTTGTTTGGACTCAACCATGCACCATATAAACTGTAAAATTTTAACCAATTGTCTAATCGGCATCAAAACCTTGGCATTTTGCATGTAAGAGAACCTAAATACATTTTCTAGTTCTCTTGTTTAAGCTTAAAAAAGATATAGCTAATGTCTTAACTACTTCTGCTTTATAATTCATTTGTGTTTTTATGGCATAAAATTTTATTTAGTCTTGGATGCTTTTATTATTTTCTTAGAAAAAAAACTTTCAAGCATTTGTTGTCAACAGGAAAGTTGGATTTTTACTTTTTGAGCCTCTTGGATGTGGTAAAACATTGATTGTTGAGGCTGTCGCAAATGAATAAGACGCCAATTTCATTCATATCAAGGTGCATAATGATTTGCTTTAAACTGTCCTTTCTTCATCCATATTTATTCCCTAAAGCAGTCTTCACTTTTTCCTAATAACAATTTTATATTTTACCAGTCGCCTTGCAATTATGTGCTTCCTTTGTTTCTGAGTCTTTAAATTTAACTAGAGTAGGAGTATGGCTTCTTAGGGAATGATCACCAAAATGAATCCTAAATTCTTGAAATTTTTCCTCCCAAAGATTTTTCACTAAAACCCCGTCAATATTGTCGCGTTTAGAGAAGTTATTTCCACCTCTCCAAGTGAAAAAGTTACCAGTGAATTCAGATTCATATAAATTTAAGGTTGAGATGCAGTTCATGAAATCAACATCTTTTATTGAATTTTGAAATGCCAACACTAGTCCTGTCTTGACTAGACAAAATTGCGTCTAAATCACCAATTAAAACGCAGGGCAAATTGATTTGTTTGGATCAATAGTTAATACTACGCCATAGTCTATCTCTATTCTATAGAATTGTAGCCTTACATCACATTACATACGAGGCTAAGCTCTATGGCATTATGAAAAATGCAAGATATAGAATGACTATCTAAGTGCAAAATAATACAAGGCTAAATAGTTGAATCCCACAGAACTAGTATTCTTCCTTTCCGGTCCATGATGTTATTATGAGTGTGCTTCCATTTCTTATCTAAATTGGAAATTAGAATTATCATATTATATATAGATAAAAAAAATTCAATAAAGCCAACCAAAGAATATAGAAATTGCAACGCATTAAGTTGTTTTGTTGGGGAATTTAAACCCATTGTGTTCCAGACTAGGAACTCCATCCATTGAGAATGCAATAACTACTATTATCAAGGGTATCAGTAGCCCTTGTTTGACTCTTTTATTCTTGTTTTCATTTGGAATACTAAGTTGTTCCATGCAGGATTTTCCACAACTTCATATGGACGAGAAGACTTAAATTCGAAGGGAGCATCTTCAAGTCTAGACTTTCTAGCAGATTTAGATCATGAATTAAAATTGATTTTAGATTGGCATTGACATTTGAATTAAATAATAATGTTGTCTGATCTGTTGAAAAGGCAACCGCTTTGTCTATGTCAATGTAAGAAGCATAGCTTTTTTCTTCACTGCTTAATAGTGTACAGCAGATATTTTTATTCTTTCTGCCTCTTTTTGAAATTTTACTTTGAGATCCAGATGTGATATCCTAATAACTTTTTTGATTTTCGGCATAATGATAAAGGAGAGAAATAGTAGAAAGAGGAGGAGGAATAGGTAGATCAATATGTGCTGGAGGAAACATGTAAGGATTGGGCTTGTAGTGTAAATGAAATTGGAAAAGGGAATTTGGACTGACTTTGTGTAGATTGGAAGTAAGATATACATGGTTAATCTGCTCATTTTCTGTCTACTTTTTATTAGATACAAGATTTAGCTCATCTTTTGCATACAACAAACTCATTTTATTAAAATAAGATTGTCATGTCTTCTTATATTTGGTTCGTTGTATTTACTATTTATACTCCTACAAAGCAGTTAAACAGAGCCATTTTTTAGAAGGTTCATTTATCATCTATATGAGGACCTGGTTTTATTTGAGTAGTTGCAACATATTCAGTAATCACTCTAGCAATTTGATTGCCTTTTTTCATCTTTTTGGGTAAAACTATTTATGCTGTGTCCATTCAGGGTACATTGGCCACAACCTGCTTATTGAGTGGACAATGGTAAATAGTATGTTATACAATTTCAAGATGCATTCCATCTTCAAATATTGATCCACTATTAAAGTTCATTTCCGCCTCTATGAAAATGATTAAATCATTCTTGGTATTGAAAATTAATTTCATTGCATCTGACTTCTAATTTAGTATCACTATTATATTTTTGATCCAAAAAAAAAATATTCACGGTTGCATTAATATTATTTTGCTATTGTTATCAATTTATTCATGATATACGGGTACTTAGCCGCTTATCCATCCAGATAATGCCTCCCATAGACTGTGGCTTCTACCATAGCTTGATGTACTTTTTTCTTTTGTCCCTAATAAAGTTAGAAGTGGCAATGTCAAACAATATATGTTGAAGGCCAGTTTCCTTATCCTCTTTTTCTTTTATCTATGCATGATTCCTTTTTGATAGGGTTGCAGAAGATAAAGGATGATCATTGTTCAGATTTGATGAGGTATGTTATTGTTAGTTGATGATTTGAGTTGAGACAATGTCAGTTGGAGCAAGTTCATTGCATTTTTAATTAGGCTGTTGGGCATTGAAGGAGGTTCATATTGAATATTTGATGTAGGCAAAAACCCAATTTCCTTGATGGGATTTATTTTGCATTGTTGATTGTTTATTTTATGAATGTTTTATTGTTTAAGCGGTTTGGGGTTCGGACCTAGGTTCACTATATGGCTTGCTTCAGTTTTATTTTCAGAAGCATTGTCACATTAATAGGTTAAGTGACCGAAGCTTTCACACTTAGTACTAATTAGGGGTCTCCAATTGAAACCAAATTCAACATTTGGACATTTTGATCTCACTCCTTATTTTTTTCATAGGCACGGGTGTGATGCACTATTATAGCAAAGTCAATGGAAAACATGTGTTGATCCTATTTTACTTTTTTGGGACGATCAAAGGAGACTAGAAACTTAATAGGTAATTTAGTTCTTCGATAAGTAATTTATATTATGGTTTTTTTAGATTTACCAAATGATTCCAACTAGCTTTGAAATGTTTTGTTAGGCTTTAAACATGATATTCATCTTGAGTAGCTTATAAGAATTTCAATTGACTTAAAAGTGTAGAACTTTCTTGGTCTGTATGGTTAACAAAACAAGATCAGCTCAAACATTTCTATTAGTTATTTCATATCTTACATACACACATGCATTACATTGGTTTTTGATAATAATAATAACATATCAACTAAGTTTATAAAAATTAACTAAGTTTCGTTAAACTTAAACTAGTTTTATAAAATTAACTAAGTTTAAGCTAACTAAATTTATAAATATTAATAATATAACTAGTGTATAAAGTTTTATAAATAATAATGAGGATGAATTAATTAAATTTATAAAAATTAATTTAGTTTATTATTATTATTATATAATTAAGTTAACCGAGTTGTAATAATAATAATAATAATACATTAACTAAGTTAATAAAAATTAACTAAGTTTTTAAAAATTAATCAAGTTTTAGTTTTATAGAATTAACAAGGTTTAAATTAACTAAATTTTATAAATAATCAAAATATAACTATTTTAAGAAAGTTTTATAGATAATAACAAAGATGTTTATGGTGAATTAATTAAATTTATAAAAATTAAACAAGTTTTCAAAAATTAAATAAGTTTATAATAATAATATTATAATTATATTAAATGAGTTTTAATGGTAGTAGTAACAATAATAAAATATTAACTAAGTTAACCAAGTTAATAAAATTAACTAATTTTAGTTAAGATTAAACAAGTTTTAAAATATTAACTAAGTTTGAGTTAACTAAATTTTATAAATAATAATATTATAACTAATTTAACAAAGTTTTATAAGTAATGATGATGATGATGAATTAACTAAGTTTATAAAAATTAACTAAGTTTATAGTAGTAGTAGTAGTAGTAGTAGTAGTAGTAGTAGTAGTAGTAAATTAACTAAGTTAATCAAATTAACAAAAATGAACTAAGTTTTGTTATAATTAAACAAGTTTTATAAAATTAACATAGTTTAAGTTAACTAAATTTTATAAACAATAGTAATATAAACAATTTAACAAAGTTTAGAAATAAGAATGATGATGATGATGAATTCACTAAGTTTATAAAAATTAACTAAGTTATCAAATTACTAAGTTTATAATTAATAGTAATAATATAATTAAGTGCATAATTTATTATAATTTGGTTGTTTTTAATTGTGTCACACAAGACTTTCGTTGTTTGATATCAGATTTGAAGTCCTATTAATTAACATAATTGTTTGACTATATGTTGCGCTTTCAATTGTGTAGGCATTAGACTTTCGAAGAGAGCAAGGTTGGACTTTTACGGTGCTAGCTTTCACTTGTGCATGCAACAAAGAACTATGATAATCAAGCGTTTTGTTAACACTAGTTAGGTGTAAAATTTTATTAGTATTGGGTGTGCATATTTTTATACGAATGGTTATTGTATGTGAGTTTGGTCATTTTGTTGAAAAATTATTGTATCGAATTAGTTATGGATATCTTATTTGATTATATGGTTAATGGTTTTTTTAATTGTTTGAATGTGTAACGACCCGTATTTTTACGGATCGAAAGGTCGTAAAACTATCGACATTAAGTCGTTAGTATTGTTGTTAAGTCGTTTAGAGTTTGAGTCGACCAATATGTCGTATAAAGGTTAACTCGTGTGGTGCTTAAGTCGTGGGTAGCTTGGGTCGTATGAGAGTTAGGTTGAGAGGAGCGACTTATAGATGTAACGGCCTAAGTATGTTGAGCGACTTAAGAGTTAGGTGGTGTAGGAGTTAAGTCGCATAGGATTTAGGTCGTGGGAGCGAGTTAAGGTGTGGACCGACCTAAGGAATTGACCGAGTTAAGAGAATTGACCGACTTAAGG
Organism: Allium cepa; assembly: GCA_030765085.1. Classification (NCBI taxonomy): domain Eukaryota; kingdom Viridiplantae; phylum Streptophyta; class Magnoliopsida; order Asparagales; family Amaryllidaceae; genus Allium; species Allium cepa. The sequence continues at coordinate 380,606,693 of CM060931.1, forward strand.
AGCATGGACGACTTAGTGGAGTGAGCGACTCATAGGGGTGATCGACCTAAGTAGGTTAACGACTTAAGGGTGAACGGCTTAAGGTAAGAAGGTCGTTCGTGCGACTTAGTATAGTTGGGTCGTATTGGGGCTTAGGTCGTATAAGGAATGGAGAGACCTAAGATTTAGCTGTGTTATACTTAGGTCGTGAACGACCTAAGGCTTAAGTTGTTCTGGTATAAGTCGTAAGTCGTAAGGACTTGGGCCTAGTGTTAAGTCGGCCATAAGGAGGTCGTGTGTGTGTGGTAGGTCATTGACTCGGGGTTGAGTTAGGTCGTGTGAACCTGTGTTTAGTTAAGTCGTGTGGCCTGGGTTTGGTTAGGTCGCGTCTTAGTTAAGTCGTTGAGTCGCTGGGCCGTGTTAGTGTTAGGTCGTTAGGTCGTCTAGGCGACTCAGGAGGAGATGAGCATGAGTGTTAGGTCGTGAGTCGCATCTGGTTTAGTTGTTAGGTCGGCAAGGTATGTTGAGTCGTGGACGACTCATGGGATAGGTCGGCGGCGACTTAAGGGGGCGGTGACTCATGGGGTTTCCAGCCTATAAATAGAGGCGCCTATCTTCACTTTTTGGCACCGGATTTTGAAGCGACGAAGTGCTGCCATTTTGAGAGCTCGACTACAACATTTCTTCACTTCTTTTCTCCACTCTAATCTAGTGCTTACATCCATCCAAGATTGAAGATCAAGGTTGAAGATCCAAGATCCAAAGTTGAAGATCTTCATCCAACAAAGAGAGATTTCATCGATTGAAGCGAGATTTTGCCGGATCAAGCTTAGTTCTTTGCTGTCCAGGTCTAGAGTTGGTTGTTTTTGAGGTGTTTAGGTGTTTTGGTGAGTGGTGGTTATCTCTCACACGGACCCAAAGGAGTATATTGGATCGGTGGTTTGTTTATGTGCTAAAGAGAGTGATTTCTTGCATTTTCCCTAAGTCTACATGTAGATCCATCATCTATGAAGTTTTGATATCCATTTTAGTACATGTTTACTTATGCAAGTTCATTCATCAAGTTGTAGAGATATTGTTCATAATTCATGCTTGTTAGAATGCATGTTAGATTTGGACTCTTTATTTACGAAATTGCCATTATTGTTGTAATTGTTTATTTAGATCTTGTTTGAATGATTGATTACTTGGATTAATGTTTGATTTGATTGATTAGTTGATTGATAACTTGATTTGGACAAGTTGGTCGAAGATGATTCAAAAGCTAAGTGGAAAGGCTCTTGAATAAGGAAAGCTGCTTGTGGCATATGAAGCGGATGTTGAAGCTCATATGGATAGATTTGATGATGATGTTGAGATGGGACTTTGCCATGATGCGATGAGGCAAACCATGATGTTGAGATGGGACTTTGCTATGATGTGATGAAGCAAAGCATGATGTGTGAAATCCTTGGTTTAATCCAGACGGGATCATCCCAAGCATGTTGATAACTCGGTGATGCGGTCCGAGTTTGTGGATAATGGTTAGCTTGAGAGGCGCTTGAGCTAGTATGGGAATAGTCGTCGAGGAGGATGACTAGAAGGCTGAGATTTCATCGTTGTTGAAGGTTCTAGCATGCTCAAAGCAAGAGTACGTTGGGACGGGTCACGATGACGTTCCAAGCACGGGCTGCGACGACGTGCTAGTACTCTGGGTAGTTGCGAAAATTCCTAGGCACGGGCTGCGACGACGTGCGGAGTTATGTCTAGAACCGGGGTTACCATTAGCCCTTGACAGGCGATCATTCAACTAACGGTGAATTCAAGGCAATGATAACAGTGATAGCCAGAGTCATGGATGTTTGGATGTTTGGTTGTATCATCACTTGGGTCAAGAGCGATGTTTTCAGGGTGCTTATCTGATCTTGGTTTAGGCCTTAGGGGTTTGTACTTGGAAAACGCTGACCTTGACTCGAGCGATAATTACTTTGCTTTGAATGTCTGAATTGCTATGTTTATTTCTGCTTAGTATGTCTGGGGGCTATCACTGTAGAAAGAGGTGGAGTGGGATGGTTGGGTTCCTATTCCTTTTACCCTTTATGCTCTTTTGGTATGTTTGATAGTTGATTTACTGCTCACTAAGACTTTTGTCTGACTCAAGGTTTTATGTTTAACTCTTATTACCTTGGGTTGTTCATCCATGTTGGGATGGGCAGACTAGGTAGCAGGTGACAGGTGCTGTTCTTAGTGGCCAACGCTGTTAATGACGAAGACGAGCTGGAGGCTTTTACATATTGTTTTCTTACTATATGTACTGGGTGTTCCGCTGTTTGTATATTCTCTGAGTGATATGTAGTGAGGCTTGATGTATTGACTTTGCTGATTGTTGTATCAAACTATTAGAGTTTATATGATGAGATTCTGTTATATGGAGCTTCACTATGTATATTTTCTATTGTATTTTGTTCATGCGCTGTGAGTAATACGATAAATTCCGCTGTTTAATCTTACCTTGACTATTGTCCATGGCTGCCTGGCACGCCTTTCAGTGCACTATCTCCTTGTTTTGGTGCGGGAGTCATGGGCGGTCGTCACATTTGGTATCAGAGCTTTGGTTGATCGATTTTAGCCAACGCTCGCTGACGTAACTACGTAAGAGAGACGTAATTGTATTTTGATGGATGATTACTATATATAATATAGTAGCTTAGAAGGATTTGAACTCCTTATGTAGTTGTTTCTCAAGGTGTTCTAAATCATTCCTTTTTATAGATATTAAGGATGAGTCGAAGTGAGAGACAAGCTGCTAGGGAAAGTCGTGCTGTTGGGGGAGCTACTGACTATGCTGCAATGTTCGAAGCTATGATGACTTCGATCATGAGAAGGATACCAACTTCAGGATCATCAGTAGATGTTGGAGTTCAAGTTCAAGCTCCAAAACCAGTAGATTTTGCTAAGCTGTGCAAGGACTATACTGCTCTTGGAGGAAAGGTTTTCTTGGGAACAGAATCAACCATAGAAGTTCAGAGATGGATAGATGCTTGTAAAAGGATTTTTGGTGATTTGGGAATTGAGGATGCAACTAAGAGGAAGCTTGCATCAAGACAGCTTCAAGGGAGAGCTTCGGATTGGTGGAATTCTATCACCATTGATACTCCAGAGGAAGAGATTTCTTGGGAGCAATTCCAAGTTAGATTTGAAGCTAAGTTCATTTCTACAGCTCAGAAATCTGTTCTGTTTAAGAAGTTTGTGGAGCTCAAGCAAGGTGGAAGACCAGTTCTTGAGTATGTTTCTGAGTTTGAAGCTTTGTCCAAGTATGCTCGGTCGTATATTGAATCTCCCTATCAGAAGAATGAGAAGTTTGTGACAGGCTTGGACACTTATCTTGGGAAGCAGTTAGTGGATCATTTGGACGATCCATTTGAGAAGCTTGTGGAGAAAGCTCTCAGGCATGAGAATCTGTTTCCTAAGGAAGGATCTGTTGTTGCTGTGACCAAGGAGCAAAATGGAAACAAGAAGAGGAAGCAGCAGCAGCAGAAGGGTAAGGATGGCCAAAAGAAGCCAAAGGGTGAAGTGATCTGCTACAACTGTCAGCAGAAGGGTCATCTCTCCAGGGATTGCAAGAAACCAAGAGTGCCGGCAAAGTGTCACAACTGTGACAAACCGGGGCATTTCAAGAGGGATTGTCCGGAACCGAGGAAGGACAAGCAGATTGTGCAAGCCTATGCTTTGGGGACTGTGCCATCATCTTTGAAAGCTCCTACTGCTGATGAGAAAGGAAAGAGCGTGGTGGTTCAAGGTACTCTTTTCATTTGTGGTGTTCCAGTTAGAGTGTTATTTGATACTGGGGCGTTGCATTCGTTTGTTTGTAATGAACTTGTTGGCCGGTTGGTTTAGAACCAGATATTGTTGATAGACCATTGGTTGTGACTAATCCAGTTGGGGGTTCGTCTTGTTTGTGTATGTTATGTCGTGGTCTAGTTGTATCGAGTCATGATTGCTCTTTTGTTTGTGATTGTTTTGTTCTGAACTTTGCGGGGTTCGGAATTATTTTGGGTATGGACTGGCTTAGGAAGTATGCAGCAAGGATTGATTGTGAGAGGCTGGAGGTGACAGTCGAGAATGTGGAGGGGCGAAAGGTTGTGATACGATGTAAGCATGAGGAAGGCGTCTTCATGAGCTTCATGTATTCGCTGGTTGTTCCACGGGATGGACTGTCATCGGTGCCTATTGTGAATGGATTTGAGGATGTCTTTGACGAGGTCAAAGTGTTACCGTCACATAGGGAGATCGAGTTTCGTATCGATCTAGTTGAGGGAGCCAGACCTGTTGTGATGCCTCTTAGGCGGATGGCGCCTAGGGAGCAGCAAGAGTTGAAGGTGCAAGTTGATGACCTTTTACGGAAAGGATTCATTCGGCGTAGCGTGTCCGAATGGGGTGCACCAGTTGTGTTCGCAACCAAAGCGGATGGATCGTTGAGGTTGTGTGTGGATTATCGTGAGCTGAATAAAGTGACTAAGAAGAACAAGTATCCATTGCCGAGAATAGATGACTTGTTTGATCAGCTTCACGAAGCTAAGGTGTTTTCTCAGATGGATTTGGCAACGGGATTTCACCAGTTGAGAGTGGCTAAGGATAGTGTGTCGAAGACTGCTTTCAGGACACCATCCGATTTTATGAGTGGCTGGTAATGTCGTTTGGATTGACCAATGCACCAACATATTTTGTGGATCTTATGAATAGAGTGTTCAGAGATCAGTTGAACAAGTTCGTACTTGTGTTCGTGGATGACATTCTGATTTATTCCAGGACTGAAGAAGAGCACAAGACGCACTTGCGTATTGTTTTGGAAATCTTGCGGAAACATCAACTGAGGGCTAAGTTTTCGAAGTGTCACTTCTGTAAGAGTGAAGTGAGATTCTTAGGCCATGTTATCTCTGGAAATGGAATAGCGGTTGATCCCGCTAAGGTGGCAGCAATCCAGGATTGGGTTAGACCTAAGAATGCATCTGATGTGAGAAGTTTTCTTGGATTAGCAGGATACTATCGTCGGTTTATCAAAGACTTTTCCAAGATAGCTGCACCGTTAACAGGATTGACGAAAAAGAACCAAGTGTTCAAATGGGATGATAAGTGTGAGCAAGCTTTCGGAATCCTGAAAGAGCAATTGACAAGTGCTCCTGTTTTGACTATTCCAAGTGGGAATGATGAGATGGTGGTTTACACCGATGCATGTGGTACTGGACTTGGAGCAGTGCTAATGCAAAAGGATAAAGTTGTTGCATATGCAAGTCGACAACTAAAGCCGCATGAAAGGAATTATTCGACTCATGATTTGGAGTTAGCGGCAATTGTATTTTCTTTGAAGATGTGGAGACATTACCTATTGGGAGTTCGATTCGAGTTGATTACAGATCATAAGTCGTTGAAGTATCTGTTCTCCCAAAAGGATTTGAATCTTCGACAGCAACGGTGGCTAGAGTTTTTAGCATCATATGATTTTGGTATAGCCTATACTCCGGGAAAAGGTAACGCGGTGGCAGATGCGTTAAGTCGAAGACATGCAGGATTGGGAGCCATGTTTTCGGAATGGAAGAATCTTGAGTATTTGGCTGGATTTGACTTCAGGCCTAGATGTGAATTGGAACCTGAGATGTTGGCAAACTTATCAATAAGACCTACTCTTGTGGAAAGAATTGGCGAGAGCCAAAAGCGAGAAGATAAGCTTGTCAGGATTATCCGTGATTTGGAATCTGGATTGGATCCAGAAAAGGATAAAGGATTCGAGGTCGATCGAGAGGGTTGGCTTCGGAAACAAGGACGACTGGTTGTTCCCGATATAGATGAATTGAGGGATGAAGTTCTGAAGGAAAGTCATCACTCGAAGTTGACAATTCATCCAGGTGGAAATAAGATGTATCGGTATATGAAAAGGACTTACTACTGGGAAGGTATGAAGAAGGATGTTGGAAATTTTATTTCCAAATGTATGAACTTCCAGTTGGTAAAAGCCGAACAAAAGAAGCCAAGTGGATTGCTTCAGCCATTAGAGGTTCCTACATGGAAGTGGGAGCAGATATCGATGGATTTTATTGATGGTCTACCTAGAACCAGGGCAGGGAATGAAGGGATTTGGGTCATTGTAGTTCGTTTGACTAAGAGTGCAAGATTCATTCCTGTTCGATCAACTAGGACTGCATCGAAGTTGGCTGAGCTTTATGTTAAGTGGATAGTTCGATTCCATGGTATTCCGAAGAGTATAGTGAGCGATCGAGATCCATTGTTCACTAGTGGATTTTGGAAGAGCTTCCAGGAAGTTTTGGGAACCAAGTTGTGTTTGAGTACAGCTTATCACCCCCAAACAGATGGTCAGACCGAGAGAGTCAACCGAGTTTTGGAAGATCTCCTCAGAGCATGTGTTTTGGACTTCGGAGGATCATGGGAAGATCATCTTCATTTGGTGGAATTTGCGTATAATAACAGTTACCAGACAAGTATTGGTATGGCACCATATAAGGCATTGTATGGAAGACCGTGTAACTCTCCGACATGTTGGTTGGAAACAGGAGAAAAGCTAATTCTTGGGCCAGACATGATTCGTCAGACTTCGAATTGTATAGAGATTATTCGGCAATGAATGAAGCCAGCCCAAGACCGTTAGAAAAGTTATACCGATAAGCGTCGTAAGGATTTGGAATTCGACGTAGGAGATATGGTTTTTGTGAGGATTTCCCCATTGAAGAATGTTACTCGATTCAAGAAGAAAGGAAAATTGACTCCGAGATTTGTTGGACCATTCCCGATCATCGAGCGAATTGGAAAGCTCGCATATAAATTGGAGTTACCAGAAAAGATGGCGAGTGTGCACAATGTTTTTCATGTATCTTATCTACGGAAGTATGTGCACGACTCGAATACAGTAGTTTCTGCTGATAGTTGTGAAGATTTAGAGGTTGATCCAGTTGTTACGAGACCTCGTAAGCCGCTTCGTGTTGTGGTAACCGACACGAAACAGCTTAGGAGGAAGACGATTACGTTGCTCAAGATACAATGGAGTGATGATGTTAACGACTGTATATGGGAGGAGGAAGAGAGGGTGAAGGCAGCTCATCCTGAACTCTTCGAGGTATGGCCCTAAGGTGTCGTGGCATCTCAAGAATTTGTAACTTGTTCTAGTCTTAAAATTCTGCATGCTAGGTTAGTAATTGGATGCATGGTTTGTTGATTGCTATGGATGGTAGGCATGCAGAATAGTTTTGGTTGCTCTTGTTTGTTTGGAATTTCGAGGGGGAAATTCCTAAGGGGGAGAGAATGTAACGACCCGTATTTTTACGGATCGAAAGGTCGTAAAACTGTCGACAATAAGTCGTTAGTATTGTTGTTAAGTCGTTTAGAGTTTGAGTCGACCAAAGCTTATGTCGTATAAAGGTTAACTCGTGTGGTGCTTAAGTCGTGGGTAGCTTGGGTCGTATGAGAGTTCGGTTGAGAGGAGCGACCTATAGATGTAACGCCTAAGTATGTTGAGCGACTTAAGAGTTAGGTGGTGTAGGAGTTAAGTCGCATAGGATTTAGGTCGTGGGAGCGAGTTAAGGTGTGGAACGACCTAAGGAATTGACCGAGTTAAGAGAATTGACAGACTTAAGGAGCATGGACGACTTAGTGGAGTGAGCGACTCATAGGGGTGATCGACCTAAGTAGGTTAACGACTTAAGGGTGAACGGCTTAAGGTAAGAAGGTCGTTCGTGCGACTTAGTATAGTTGGGTCGTATTGGGGCTTAGGTCGTATAAGGAATGGAGCGACCTAAGATTTAGCTGTGTTATACTTAGGTCGTGAACGACCAAAGGCTTAAGTTGTTCTGGTATAAGTCGTAAGTCGTAAGGACTTGGGCCTAGGTGTTAAGTCGGCCATAAGGAGGTCGTGTGTGTGTGGTAGGTCGTTGACTCGGGGTTGAGTTAGGTCGTGTGACCCTGTGTTTAGTTAAGTCGTGTGGCCTGGGTTTGGTTAGGTCGCGTCTTAGTTAAGTCGTTGAGTCGCTGGGCCGTGTTAGTGTTAGGTCGTTAGGTCGTCTAGGCGACTCAGGAGGAGATACGCATGAGTGTTAGGTCGTGAGTCGCATCTGGTTTAGTTGTTAGGTCGGCAAGGTCTGTTGAGTCGTGGACGACTCATGGGATAGGTCGGCGGCGACTTAAGGGGGCGGCGAGTGATGGGGTTTCCAGCCTATAAATAGAGGCGCCTATCTTCACTTTTTGGCACCAGATTTTGGAGCGACGAAGTGCTGCCATTTTGAGAGCTCGACTACAACATTTCTTCACTTCTTTTCTCCACTCTAATCTAGTGCTTACATCCATCCAAGATTGAAGATCAAGGTTGAAGATCCAAGATCCAAAGTTGAAGATCTTCATCCAACAAAGAGAGATTTCATCGATTGAAGCGAGATTTTGCCGGATCAAGCTTAGTTCTTTGCTGTCCAGATCTGGAGTTGGTTGTTTTTGAGGTGTTTTGGTGTTTTGGTGAGTGGTGGTTATCTCTCACACGGACCCAAAGGAGTATATTGGATCGGTGGTTTGTTTATGTGCTAAAGAGAGTGATTTCTTGCATTTTCCCTAAGTCTGCATGTAGATCCATCATCTATGAAGTTTTGATATCCATTTTAGTGCATGTTTACTTATGCAAGTTCATTCATCAAATTGTAGAGATATTGTTCATAATTCATGCTTCTTAGAATGCATGTTAGATTTGGACTCTTTATTTACGAAATTGCCATTATTGTTGTAATTGTTTATTTAGATCTTGTTTGAATGATTGATTACTTGGATTAATGTTTGATTTGATTGATTAGTTGATTGATAACTTGATTTGGACAAGTTGCTCGAAGATGATTCAAAAGCTAAGTGGAAAGGCTCTTGAATAAGGAAAGCTGCTTGTGGCATATGAAGCGGATGTTGAAGCTCATATGGATAGATTTGATGATGATGTTGAGATGGGACTTTGCCATGATGCGATGAGGCAAACCATGATGTTGAGATGGGACTTTGCTATGATGCGATGAAGCAAAGCATGATGTGTGAAAGCCTTGGTTTAATCTAGACGGGATCATCCCAAGCATGTTGATAACTCGGTGATGCGGTCCGAGTTTGTGGATAATGGTTAGCTTGAGAGGCGCTTGAGCTAGTATGGGAATAGTCGTCGAGGAGGATGACTAGAAGGCTGAGATTTCATCGTTGTTGAAGGTTCTAGCATGCTCAAAGCAAGAGTACGTTGGGACGGGTCACGATGACGTTCCAAGCACGGGCTGCGACGACGTGCTAGTACTCTGGGTAGTTGCGAAAATTCCTAGGCACGGGATGCGACGACGTGCGGAGTTATGTCTAGAACCGGGGTTACCATTAGCCCTTGACAGGCGTTCATTCAACTAACGGTGAATTCAAGGCAATGATAACAGTGATTGCCAGAGTCATGGATGTTTGGATGTTTGGTTGTATCATCACTTGGGTCAAGGGCGATGTTTTCAGGGTGCTTATCTGATCTTGGTTTAGGCCTTGGGGGTTTGTACTTGGAAAACCCCGACCTTGACTCGAGCGATAATTACTTTGCTTTGAATGGCTGAATTGCTATGTTTATTTCTGCTTAGTATGTCTGGGGGCTATCACTGTAGAAAGAGGTGGAGTGGGATGGTTGGGTTCCTATTCCTTTTACCCTTTATGCTCTTTTGGTATGTTTGATAGTTGATTTACTGCTCACTAAGACTTTTGTCTGACTCAAGGTTTTATGTTTAACTCTTATTACCTTGGGCTGTTCATCCATGTTGGGATGGGCAGACTAGGTAGCAGGTGACAGGTTCTGTTCTTAGTGGCCAACGCTGTTGATGACGAAGACGAGCTGGAGGCTTTTGCATATTGTTTTCTTACTATATGTACTGGGTGTTCCGCTGTTTGTATATTCTCTAAGTGATATGTAGTGAGGCTTGATGTATTGACTTTGCTGATTGTTGTATCAAACTATTAGAGTTTATATGATGAGATTCTGTTATATGGAGCTTCACTATGTATATTTTCTATTGTATTTTGCCCATGCGCTGTGAGTAATACGATAGATTCCGCTGTTTAATCTTACCTTGACTATTGTCCATGGCTGCCTGGCACGCCTTTCAGCGCACTATCTCCTTGTTTTGGTGCGGGAGTCATGGGCGGTCATCACAGAATGTGATGATTATGTGAGTGATTGTTGATTAATATAGTAGAAACAAAATAGACAATTAACAGTGAATAATAGCACGAAAAAGCACTGCAAAATAATCAACAACTTGTAGCAGCGTTTTAAAAACGTCACGGAAATACATATAGTAGCATTGACTAAAACGCTACCATAAGTTTCGATAGTGTTTTTTGTCCACCACCTAAAATGTTTTTTCTTGGGGTGTCTGGATTCGATTCTCCTTGCGAAGTAGTGTGGTACTCATAGTGTATACCGACATGGCTAAGTAGATATACAAGTCTTTGTGATCCACCAACTTTGACAACATGGGAGGTCTCTCTAAGTGATTCACCAAAGCTTGGAATGCGTCTTCAAGTCTTGTGTCTGTTCAAAATTCATTTTCCCTTTCCTAATCAAGTCAAAGAAAGGAATTCATTTATCGATGGCTCTGAAAATAAATCGACTTAGGACGTCAAACTTTCCATTTAGGCTCTATACTTGTTTGATGTTCCTTGGTGCCTGGATGTTACCAATGGCTTGAATTTTCTCGTGATTAGCATCAATTCCGCAAGCGTTGAAGATGAAACCTAAGAACTTTTCGGATGCAACGCCAAAAGAATATTTCAGAGGATTGATCTTCATTTTATAATATCGAAGGATATCGAACATTTCTGTTAAGTCTCTGATGTGGTCGCTTGATTATCGTGACTTTATGAGTATATCATCCACGTATACCTCCATCGTCTTTCCAATCTGATCTTTAAACATTCATTTGACCAAGCACTGGTATGTTGCTCCATCATTCTTCAATCTGAATGGCATTACCACATAGTGATACAATCCAATGTCGGTGATGATGTTAGTGAGCTCTTGGTAGGGAATGTGCACAGGGATTTGATTATATCGGGAGTACACATCTATAAAAGATAGCAACTCGTGTCATGTGGTAGAGTCCACTAGCTGGTCAATTCTCGAAAGGGGAAAACTATCTTTCGGGCATGCTTTGTTTAATCCGAATAGTCAACACATTTTCATCACTTTCCATTCGTCTTTCTCACAAGTACATGATTAGATACCCATTTTGGTAAGACGGCATCGCGAATAAACCCATTGCTTTTGAGCCAATTGACCTCTTCTTTAAGGGCGACAGATCTCTCAGGATCCATGTCATGCCTTTTCTATTTCACTGGGACATACCTTGGGTCGATGTTTAATGCATGGCTTGCAATGGCAGACGAGATCCAACACATATTAGAATTAGTCACAAGCAAACACATCGAGGTTCGCTCGGATAAAACTAGCAAGTTCTTTCATTATTGGGGGCTGAACTATGATCCGATCTTTAGTACCCGTGACGGGTCATCGTGGCTGATCGTGATGTCAATCGTCAGCTCATTCGATGCAGCCTTCGTCTCTCTGGGCTCCTCCTCGGCATCCCTTGGATCTATGTCTTTATAGAACCAACTGTGGTGCCCAAGTCAAGGCCCAAGCGATGGTTGTCAATCTTCAGTGACATAGATATAGAGAGACATTTTCACACCCTTACATTTCTCCTTTCGTTGGGTGTCTCTCAATTCAGCCACATAGCGGGCACGTTCGGTCGCCTGATCACCATGCATAATTTCATTACTGTTATCAGTTGGGAACTTCAAGTTAAGTACCATGAGGTAAGAGCTGCTCGGAATTTAGCTAGCATTAATTGATTCGAAAAATCATTTTATGGAGAATCAACATACAAGACAACAAATGGCAACATCCACACTCTCCGACGGTCACCTTCTCCCAATCCGCGGATAATTCCACATAACTGACAGCTTCGGTCGCAACACTATAAAGCCATGAATGCGGGCTTTAAACGGTTTCAAGTCTTGGCTTCCATCCTCATCTGATCGTAAGCCTTTTTGAAAATTATATTCACGAAACTAACACAGTCAACCAAGATCCTCCTCACTAAGGCGGGACCGATCATGGCTGAAATGACCATTGGGTCCATCGTCGATGCCACCACCTTATCCACGTCTTTGTTTCTGAATACAATGTCGTATACCATTGTGCGCTGCAATTTTTTTCAAAGCCCCATCTTCTGTACTTGAACAACACTCATAGTTTGTATGCTTGATCGCGCTAGCATAGCTTTTCATCTCGTGCTACCTCTTACCAGTTGGACGCGGTCCTCTAACTATTGTATTGATCACTAATCTTCTACCGGTCCGTGCAGGCTCCTCGGTCCTGTGCGACGCTTGTCCTCGTTTGCGGTTGGATGTCCCCTACTTGCCGTCCTACCGGGCTTTAACAAACTGCTGTAGTTTCCTTTCCCGAATCAGTTTCTTGATAACATCCTGGAGATGCCTACATTAATTCATATTATGACCATAGAATTTTTGGAACCGGCAACATTTTCCAGTCTACTTTTGCTTCTCCGTTGATTCTTTCGGATGTGGCTTTCTATACTGCATGGCGTTGTAGGTAGACAAGTAGACATTCTCTAGGGATGTATTCAATGGAGTGCAGGTATCATACATTGGAACCCTTGACTTCCCTCTTCTAGAATCCCTCTATCACTCATGGTTCCTATCACCGCCTTTCTTTTGCTAATTTGGTTTATTTTGGACATTTACTTGAACTTTTCCTGAACTTTCCCCAGATTGTTTAACCCTAATGTTACTCTGCACTCCCTCTCCACTTAGTCCCATAACATTCTTCTTCGTAGAGCATCTAGCTTCCTCTTTCCTTAAATCTTGAGTTGCTTTTGCATAGAAACGCTTCAACTTTGCGGTGGTTTGCCAGCAAACAAATCGCCAAAGTCAGATTCTGGGTCAATCCCTCTTGTTAACACCATCAATATTGAATGGTCATTTGTATTACTGACTTCCATGACGGTTGTATGAAATCTCTCTAATTAGTCTTTTAGCGATTCTTCCAAATCCTAGATCACGCTTGATAGAGACATTACATCTTTAAGGCGAGTTGCATGCATACGGAACTGCTCCATAAATTTTGTTGCCAAATCGTCAAATCTTAAGAATGACTATAGGGGTAATCTCGTAAACCACTTCGTTTCTATGCCAGAGAGAGTAATAGGAAAGCATATGCATTTTGTGGCATTATTAGCTCGTGTAGAATCCATCAGCCATTCATATTTCATGATATGCTGCTAGGGTCGGTTTTTCCCTCGGCAGGCATCGACGGCATGCTGAACCTCATTGTATATTCCACATGTAGCACTACAACAAATTAGACATTTAATAGCATTTAAAAACTTCTACAGAAGGCTTTAACGTTGTTTTTAACTACGTTGTGTAACAACATGCCATTATAGGTTAGGAACATACCACAGCAATAGAGTAAACGCTGTAAAAAGTAATTCCATATAGCGTTTGATGAATTCCATTAATACATTTTATTGCATTTATGCTTATGAGCTAAAAACTTTTCTTAGCTTTATCAAATATATTTAAAGGCGGTTACCAAATGTCATGATATTTATTTATAGCATTTATTGTGTTGTTGTGAATGTTCTTTTTACTGGTTTTTTCATTGTTAAGAACCCTTTTACAACAGTTCTGAAATGCTGTTAAAATGTACCATAGCATTTTTAAAATGCCGTTGAAAGTTTACACAGCATTTCTCAAACGTTCTCGTTTGCTATTTCTGCATTTTCTCTTCTACGGGTTCCATTCTATACACATTAGTCACATTTATGTACCGACATGGTTAAATCAACATGCACATTTCATAATCAGCATATTATATTAATACATATTACATAATCAACATATTATATTAATCGCATAATCCATCTGTAACATTACATAATCAAAATACGCAATATTCTTACAATAAATCATATATAATATGGACATAATATTTCATAAAAAATATAGAACAGGTAGAACTAATGATCAAAAGTAGTAATACATATAAACGATATGTAATTCTAGCATCAAAAATAACTTCGGCTCCATAACTTGCTGCAGCACTTTTTTGCATCAAAGATATCTATTTACCTGTAAAATAAAAGTTTAAAAATTAGCAAAGTAAATAAAAAATACAATGAATATAGTTTGGAACATAGTTGATGCGAGCACCAACAACACGATGAAATGCAGTCCAGAACAAATGAAAAGTGTTATTGCAATATTTATATTATATTATATATTATATATATATATATATATATATAAATCCATTTTCAAAAAATATATTATAATTTATTATATAATAAACAATACATAATTTTGTATTATTTCATACATATAATTCTATGGTATGTTTATATTCCCGGGTTTAATAAGTTAATCAAGACATTATTATTATTATCACTATTACTAATAACTCTTGCTACTGTTACTGTTTTTTTAATATACATATTTTGTATACATATTTTGCATACATATATATTTATTATATACATATTTTGTATTAATTCATATACTTATATACAATTATAATATATATTTTTATATATTAATTCAGATATAATTTATATTAATTAATACATATAATTCTATAATAAGTTTTCAGGCTTTGGTTAAGTTATCAAGATATTATTATTGCTTCTCCTATTACTATTACTACTACTATTTATAATATATATGTATGAATGTATGTATGTATATACAATTTAAATATATGGTTTATATGATTTACACATAAATATGTAATTTATATTTATTTATATACTTATTTATTATATATATGTATATTATAATTTATTATATATTAATTCAAATATAATTCATTTCTATAGTAAGTTTACATGCTATGGTTTAATAAGTTTATCAAGATATTAGGATGATTATTATTTATATAGATTCATACGTAATTCACATGGTATTCATACATAGCATAATTGATTCATACATAATTTAATTGTAATATATATACATATAATTTAATATACGTAATGACCTGAATTTTTGGCCGTTAGATTTTGAACATTTAATTCATTTTAAATATTGAATGTGGATTATGAATTGATTTTGAAATAAGAAATTTTAGTTAAATCATTAAAATTTGTTTGAATTTCAAATATGGCAATTTAATTAGATTTGGAGAATGATTTAATATTTGGAATTGGGATAATTGGTGAATTTGGATATAAATGGTTACGGAAATGGTTTCTAAAGTTTATTTTAAGTCTATTTGGATTCAAATAATGATGTTGGACTTTTGGATGGAATCAAAAGTCGATAAGTCAAATTTGGAATTTTTATATTAATTTAGTAATGGAAGTTAATGATATAATAATGCAATTTATCAGATTTTGGTTCGAAGTGAAACAGAATGATTTCTAGTGTGAATATAAATTCTATATGATTTATAATTAAGTTAGTAAAATTTTAAAAGTGAAATTTTAAGTAATTTCGACGATTTTGGAAATCGCTCGATTTAATCGATGAGTTAAAATAGTCTTCTAGGGCACAGTCTCGGAATTCGACGAAACCAATTCCATTAGATCCATAATAATGTATTATTATCGGATTTCAAATTTCGTAGCGTTTGGAGTTACCGTTTGTCTGTACGGGTGAGAAATGCGTTGAAATTAAAATCGAAAATTTGATATTTTAAATCGATTTACAAAGCTATCTTCCACATATGATCGAATTAGCTTCCGAAACACGTTCCATTGTGTTCGAAAGGCGGGTAAAACCTTATAATCACTTGTCGGCACGCGTTATTTAGAGATCGTTTGAAAAAGTTGTTTTAAATGAATTTAATATTAAAGTATTATTTATATACGTATATATATATACACGTTTGGGTCGAAACCCTTGTTTTTGAGCCAGCCGCCGCATCTAAAATTAATGGCCGAAACCTTGCTAACTTCCTCCACCATTATCTCCTCCTCCGGCAACTTTTTGGCCACGACTTCAACTGGAAAGTCATAGAGTAGCGCGAGCACTAGACGATGCACGGTGGTGATCGCGTTACGAGCAACGATGAAGGAGTTATTGAAGCCGATAGGCCACGCATTCGTACACCGTTTTCGAGGCATAGGCCGCACCGAGCTTGCTCTTTTTCTGGCCGTGGGTGCATGGCGACGTGTCGTTCGTTGTGGTGGTCGCCGATCAAGCCAAAGCTCATCGTGGAGGGTGCGGCATCAAACCCTAGAGGTCGATGATGGGTTCGAACAACTAGTAGTAGTGAACGAGGAAGATGGTATAACTGCGGCCTTGATTTTCCGATTTGATTTTGAACGGCCGATCTTGTTGAGTAATAAATAAAAAAAAGAGAATTTCGTTTAAATTATATTCCAAATCTTTAAAACTCCATAACTTGTGCATACTTCTTCAGATTCCGACGAATTTGGTGGCGCCGAAATCGCAGCAACGAGCAGCCCGCTGTGGTGTAGATCTGAAGTTGTTTTAACCAAGTGAAAACTTTGCATTAAATCGAACGTGCTCGATTGAACGTAAAATTTGAACGCTCGGTGTTTCAAAATTCAAGGTGGGTTAATCTCACTCACATCTGGATACCATTTAATTTAAATAGCAAATATTCAAATGATTGATTGGTTGATTAGTTGAATGTGATAATTATTATCAGATTTGATCGATATTTATTTGTCGCGCTAACATCTGTGGATGCAGGAAAATAGGTTGGAGAGATCCAATTGGATTCCTCACAATATAGAAATTATTTTCATAATTGATGATGTATTTTATTTATATACTGTGATAGATTAATTGGAAATTAAATTGTGTTGTGTTATGATTGGATAAGTATAATTTGAGATTTTAAAATATAAATAAAATAAATTGGAATTAAAGAGGATAGAAAGGGGACATTTGAGTAATGAATTTAAGGGAATTAAACTCAAGAAATTGGTTGAAATTTGAAGTGTTCTGAAATTGTGATTTAAAAAGGAAATGTGAATTGCTTGAAAATAATAGTGAGATATTTTCCCTGGAAATTAAGTATGATTCCAAAGAAAGCTTCCAAAAATATAAATTAGCGGTTTAAAATGTGTTTAGGATATTTAGAGAAAATACTACTTTTAATTATTTCAAGTACAAAGTAAATATTTATTTAAAGAATTTGTAGTACTCAATTATTTTAAAAGTAAAATAGTATTAAGTTTTCAAAAGGGAATTTTAATATAAATAATTGATTTAATAATTTTACTTTAAAAAGTAATTTGGTTTAAATTACTTAGAATCTCCCCTATATTTTCTCAAGTATTATTTTCTTTTAAATAATTTCTAGTAGCCGTATTTTAATAATTTGAGTATATATTTTGGAGAGTGATTTCCAGGAAATGGGAAATGTGTAAAAAAATAAAAAGGTGCTTATTTTTAAAGTGTTGAAAGAAATTTACGGGATTTAAACGTAAATTCGAATTGAAATAAATCAAGCAGGATTTATAAAAGGATTCTTTGGTTTATTCTGAAATGAAAGTGTATTTTCCTGAAAAGCCAAGTACGTTTTAAAACAGATTTTTGAGTAAAAGTTAAAAGCTTTAAATTTGATTTTAAAGAAATGTTTTATGAAATTATTATTTAAGTTGTAAAAATTTTAAAAGTAAATATTTAATAAATTAGTTATAGAAGTAATTATTTTAAAGGGGTAATTGGTATTATGTTTTAAAGGAATATTAATAATATTTATATTTATATTTTACAAAATGGTTTTATTTTAAAGATAATTGGTTAAAGTTTTATTTGAAAATTGTATAGGATTTTGTAACCGTTCTTGTAAAATTTAGTTTAATTGAACTTTTATTTTAAAATTAGCTTATGTTATATAAAGTAGTTTTGCTTTAAATATTTTTAAATATATTTTGAGGTATATTTAGAATAAAGTGATCTAATGTTTTAAAATCTAAAGTATTTGGACTTGGTTATTTTCAGTGGAAACAGAAAATATTTAGGAAATATGTTCCGTGAGAAGAAGATGGTTTGGCACTGTCTTCAAAAGGGTTGAAAATGGAAATATATCTTGTGACGATATTTTGAGGTTAATAAATAATATTGGGAAATTATTTATTGTTTGATGGATGTTTTTGAATGTTAATTGATAGTTAAATAACTGACTATCAATATTGGCCAATGCGTTGATTGTTTAGAAGAGACCGGGATCGGGATTTATTTCTCGAAAACCACTTCGATCCGGTTTGTACGTTTTTCATGGAAAAACGAGTTCGGAGTCGAAGATGGAGCAGTGAAGTGCAAGGGCTAATCCAGAGGATGGTCACAAAATGGATGTAGTAGGAGTAGTGCCTTCGGTTCCATTTGAACCCGAGACGGATTTGTATGGATGAATGCTTTCGGAACATCATCAGGTGGACGGTGGGCATTCTAAAGTGAAACGTTCTAAAAAGGTAACGCTTAGCCTCAAGCCTCATCAACCGGAAATGAATGAAAATCAGGGGATATGCAGCAAGGCTAAGTGGGTAGTGCCCATTAGGGTGAGGTCATCCCTGTCTAAATGTCCCTTTATATTCGGCTTAGTGGTGAGGTTGCTGATCCCAATCGTGGGGTGATCTTATTCGGGATATCCAGTAAGGGGTAGTCCCGGCCTTGTGTTGCAGGGGATCAGGAGTGGTCCTCGGTACGGTGATCTAGGCCACATACTGTGACAGGTGGTACTCCAGTGCCTAGTCATTAGTTGGAAATCAATTCTCCCTAGCACCTTTACGATTTTGTTTGTATACCTATTAGCTGGAATTTAATAAATGTAACAATTTCGGCTATTTGAATAAGTATTTGTATATAGACACTATTATAATATCAGAGGATTTTATAATAAATGTTTTGGCTATCGTAAGGTAAAAACTCGACATGTTTATTTGTGACGTAGTCTTACGAGATTCTTTTGATTTCAAAGGATTTTGAAACTTTAATAATCAATTTGGGTGTATTTCTCTCACGCTGGTATTCCAGACTGACTCGGGTGTTATTTAGTTATAATGCTCGGGTCAGACCGAGTATTATAGATTATAGGAAGGGATGTTGTAGAGCTCAAGAGAGGAGCTGGAGTCCGAGACGTATTACCGTATTTGTTTATATCCGCTGCTGTGATTGTTTGAAATTGTCAGGCTGGTAATTGTTGTTTGTTTGTGATACTCTGATGGTATACCGTATAAACAGACAAAGTTTTCATTTTGTGTAAAGATCTGATATTATGTATTATATTTTATTCCACTGCGATTGTGAGATTCTATTATTGTTTGGTTCCTTCTTTCTTCTATCTTCTTTCTTCCCCTCAACTACCGGTCTTTTCTGGCGCTCGATCGTCGGCATATTATACTGTAGAGTATTTTGTGTCGATTTTCGAGGGTCGAGAAGGGTGAATCGTCACTATATATATATATATATATATATATATATATATATATATATATATATATATATATATATATATATATAATTTGTGTAATATAAATGTGTATAATTACAAAGATATATAATCAATATAATACAATTTATAATAGTATATATTTTCATACATAAACTTAGTTAATTTCTATAAAAAATGGGTAATTTATTGAATTATTATAGAACTTAATTAATTTGGTTTACTTTTTATACCGATCATGTTGTAGTTCGAACTATCGACCTGTACATTTTTTATCCTTAGCTTACATAATGAAAATAGAAATATTATGTTTGTGTACATGTGTGTGCACATCTATAATCGCATACACTCACTCTCTACAGTACATAGAAAATAAAAATGAGAAAAATAATGAGAAATTAAATTCATTCATAAATGGATAGAAGAACAAAAGGATGCAATTACCTAATTGAAGGGATTGGAAAAAAGAGCATATCGCTAACTCTTTATTAGCTGCTTCGAACGCTGACTAAAATTATAATTACAACACAACGTTAATTTTTTTATTAGCTTGTTCTTTATTCAACACATATGCCAAAAATTAACCATGTTTCATCATGGTCCAATTGATTATGACTCATGGTCATATTCAAGATTACACCATCACTGACACTGGTAGGAATCTCTTAAAGTAGTTTAAACTTACCTGTATCTGGTAGCTAAACTCTTTCTTACTATAAGGACGGATGAAACAAAGTACATTCCATAACCTTTGACAAGAAAAGTACAACATTGGTGAATGACCCACTAGCAACTCTTGAAACTGCAAAGAACTGTGCAAAGAGAAAAGGTGTAGTAATTATAAAAGCAAGTTCAGTCATTTATGTGATGAGAACTATGACAGTGCTTAAAGTAACTACCTTCATGGGTTCGATAAGAAACCTCTAACTGATATGGTAATTAGCATGCCTAAGAATATGAGTGATATGATGTATATTGTCACAAGAAAGTAAACAAATGTCAAAATGTTGGATTTCCATGCTAAGAGGATTGGAGGCATTTTCAAGTAAAGAACCATTTATCTTTGTAAAAAAAGAAAATAGAAACGTATGTATGTTCTTAGGAAGTTTTATTAACTTAAAGGCCTAGAATTTTCGAAAATATTTACACCTTGTCACAGGGACAAAAGTTCAGCAAAAAAATAAAAAGATGAATACTATACTTTTGAAACAGATTGATAGTCATCTCTGTAAAGTGAATATGACTTAGATCTATAGCATAATTTGGCCGGTACTTGCAAATTATTATTTGATAAATCTTAGAGTCTTAGATATTTGAATAGGTATATAATCATACTTCAATAGCAAATTCAAGTAGTGTTAATATTCGTTAATCAAGGGTTAGAAAAACAGGCTTCAGATGCTTACTGAAAATAAATCAGTTGTTCTCTCTTAGTGCGTTCTCTAAGCCTTTCCTCATGCCTCATGCTTGTTCTCTAAGTCATTCCTTACTTTTGTATCATGTTGTAGCCTTCTGCGTAGCAGTTACCATCGGGCATTACTTGTAGCAGTATGGTTTTTTGGCTTGCTTCAACTCACTAATTATCCATTAGCATTACTTGAAACGTATATTGTAATATTTTAATTAACATATGTATGTGAATTTGCAAACGAACAAAAATATGAAGGAAGAGTTTGTGAAACACTTGCACCAAGACATTTGTTAACTTGACTCATGTCATATTAGGGATGTTGGGAGCAAAATTTGGTGTTTAAAAGTTCAAAATAAGTTGACCTCAAAATAATACCTTGTTGAGTGTGTTGCAAATGAGCTTCCCTCCTAACTAACCACTGTAAGAATTAATATATGGTTAAAGAAACTAGGTAAACAGCTATAACAGTAACTATAAAAAAAGAGCTAAAATCCGTTTCTCGTTTTAATATGGTTCACAAGTATAATTCGTAAATACTTTTAAAAAACAAAAAATCTTCTTTAACATACAAGTATGATACACTGTGCTTATATAGAAAATACAATTAGAATAATTGTCTTATTTGTCTATTCTTAGGGAGAAGACTCTTATATAAAGTACATGAAAAAAGCAGCAAAAATCTACTAAGAACAAACCTTTGACGTAGCCATGCAACCCATGCTAAAAAGAATCTCATAACTGAATACAAGGCATAGAAGCAAATATATAAATGCAAGTGGAAGGAATAATCTTCATTAAATACAGTACCATATGGTTTTGTACTCAAAATCGTACTATTACAATACATTCCAAAACTTCCACTATAGATTCTGACTTTGGTATAACATGAATGTATTCAATAAATGTGAAAGCTAGGTAGCAATATATTATTGCCTACTGCAATATTCTTCTTTCAATGATTTGAAATAATTATAAAAATAACTAACGACCAAACAAGTTCATCGGTCGGTTTTGTTACTGAATATGAGATATGGAGGACAATGGAGGTGTATATGTGCCTGTGTATAAGTAATTGATCACCATATCTTCGTTGTATCTCAGTATTATTTTAAGTTTGTTCTTTCATTTATAACTTCACATGAAAATTAGAATAGTGATGGTATATTAAATTTCTTTAAGAAAAGAAAAGGAATCAAAAAACATTTAAAGCCAATGTTATTTAGCTCTTGTCCATTCAACCATAACAGTAAATCAATCAAATGAACTCACATTAAATTAAGCATAAAACCATCACTATTTAGCTCTTTTCAATCCAATGAACTCACATCAATCAACCTAGCTTTTAACATATGAGTGATAAATACACTATTACCTTTGGATAGACTATCCAATCTTTGTATGGAACAAGAAAAATTATGATATAAACAAGGAAAACTTAAAATATGAAAATATGCAGCAAGTATTTTCAATGTTATGTTGGTGATATATGCATACATATGTTTAAGGTCATAACAGCACGGTCAATTAAATAACAATTGATCAAGGAGTCTACCTTCAGACATAGCAAATGAATGATGTGGACAATTTCACATGCCAACGCATCCGGGAGAAAATGATTATTGCTACATTTTTGCATTACCTTTAAAAAGGAAAAAAGAAATACAATGTTGCAATTTTAGTTCAATAATCAATTCTACACAACTTATAATGTTATGGACTAGCAAAAAGGAGACTATTTTCTATTCGAATTACATTATTCTTCTACGTACAAACCTAAAGTAAAAGAAAAGGAAACATTTGTTGATATGGTACCAAATTATGTGATACAGGAACCAGTAATTCTTCTACATACAAACATTAATTTTACCCATTCCTTCAAAAAATGTTACCAAACTATGGTAGAGTTATCATTATCCTATATTTTTGCACATACATATATTCAGACATGAGTGGAAATCTTGTACAAGGGTATAATATAAACGTATTATAATAGAAAGGGATTTTAGGGATACATTCACTCATTTCAATGTACTGCAATTTTGATGTAAAAAATGTGGACGTAAATTATATACTGTTATTCAAGTTAGGGTGGGAATATCACTATGAATTTAACGCATATTTAATTGAAAACCATCACGAATTTGGTTGGTTATAAAGAGGTAAAGGCATTTCATATTTTTTGCGAGTAAATTGTAAGCTAGTAAAGTTATCTTTGTTTTACTTCGTTTGTCAAATGATTGTTAGTTAAGCAGTCAATATTTGTTTGTGAATGCATATGCTCTTTTTGGATGAATTGTTAGAGTGTAAAGTACCTTGTTTAACCAAATTATAACCAAGAAGCAAGCGTGCATGAAATTGCATAAGAATGATATACTACTATGCTAATTAATGATTCACACTCACTTGGCCGGTGCGTGAATGCGTGTGCTCTTATTGGATGAATTGTTGTAGTGTAAAATGCCTTATTTAAACAAATGATAATGAAGAAGAAAGCACGCATGAAATTGTATAATAATGATATACTGCTATGCTAATTAATGACTCACACTCATTTGGACTGTGTACAATCTAGATATAAAGCCAGTGATAACAACAGTTATTCATCATGAAATTTTTTCTTGCGATTTTCTCTAAATCTCAGTAAATAAAAGAAAAATCTCCTTCCCTGCTAGATTCTTATTGAAATTAATGCTGTGCTCCTCTCTATCTTTCGAACTTCGTGGCGAATTTCTTATTGCTCGCCCTGCTTTAATCGAAATTGAGGCGGTTGTAGGGGCTGTTGTTGGTGAATCGCCTGTCGTGGCTTATGTTAGTGGGTCTATTGTGTCGATTAAAGTTCGACACCGATGCTCCTTCGAATCCCTAGCCGCCGAACGATTTTTTCTGGTCTCGGGTTGCTTTCTGGATCTAGCCCCTTGGTCTCCTCGTCCCGCACCGGTCTCTGGTGCAGTGCGTTGTCGGGGATCTGTTTCTCCGCCTTGTGTTGTTAACGAGCTGCTTTTCTCAGATCCGGTTGTTCACCGGCCTTTGCTTTGTTTCAAAGCTTTGTCCAATCATGTTTTTCAATCTCTGGAGGAACCGGTTGTTGTTGGTTCTGTATTTTGTGGCTTGGTGCTGTTGTCTGTGCTTGATCTGCCCCCTTCGGTGGTTGGTCTGCCGTTGGATAGGGAGGAGGTCGGTATGGACTCCTCCTCGTCCCAGACTGACGAAGGTGAGGTTGTTGGTGGATTTGCCCCTTCAGTGCCTTCCTGTTCTGGATGTTTCATTGGTACTGGTCACCGATGCATTTCGGAGTGTTCTGTGTCTTTGTTGTGCCTTGATGGTGGACGGGTAGCCTCCTCTTCGGTTGTATGCTTGGCCCGTTCGGCCAGCGTTGATCATCGGTCCTTATTGATCGCGACTCCCCTCTCTGCCCCGCCGTTATTGGTAAGTCAGGTATGCTCTTCTCATTATTTGCAGCTTTCGGGTTCATTTTGTTGGCTAAAGATTGTTAGCTGCTGTTTATTCGTTGTTAGCCTCCAATTTTGTTTTGTGTTGCTACGTGGGTTTTCCATCTCGGGCTCCCTTTTTGTGTTTGCGTGGTGTTCTTCGGTTGGTTCTGGTCTTCTTGCTGCTCTCTCTGATCATTGGGTTTCCTTCCTCCCAGTGGCCAGTTCGGGGTTGCAGGTTTTGTGGTTTGGGAATTTTGTTTGGTCCCGTATATGGATCGTCGAGCCTGCTTTTTGTTCGCTTTGTTCTCGCCTTCTTGTGTTGCCTGTTTATTGGGTATGTAGAGTCCATATGATGTGTAGCTTCCGGAGGGCCTGGAGCGCTCGGATGCTAGCTGGTCCTTGCGCCAGTCGTTGTGGTGTATCTCATATGGATAACCACACGACTGTCAAGGCTGAGAGCAGCCAGATACAGTTCCGCCTGTCGGGAAGTTCCATGGATTCGGCCTCTCGTGTTATCTCCACTTTACTAGGTTGTCAATTCAATGACAACCCGGTACCCGGAGATATCCTACAGTATTTCGTGTTGCGGCTATGTCGTTACACTACACTTTTTAGCTCTTTTCTAGTTTTTCATGCTCCTGACCACCTCCAGGTTTGTCTTCCTTCATCCCCTCGCCCATCTCCTCCTCTGCCTGCGAACTCAGTTCCAGATCGCAGTCGTCCTTCCCTTCTCAGCAAGGCAGATATTGCGGCCATTAATGGCCGACTATCTCGACTTGCTAACAATGTTTCCCGTGCTCTTGGCGTTCTCCCTCGTGATTCTGTTTCCGAGGGGGTCGATTCTGGGTGTTCTTTTGTTAGCCCTCCTTCTGTTTCTGATTCTCGCTCTCGGACTCCTCGATTGCGACTTCGCGGTCGCAGATTGAGATCTGCTCCCCCTACTCCTCGTACCATTCGCACACGCTCTATGGCGGCGGCCGAGCAGATCGTTAGATCTACTCGATTCACTCTGTACCTCCGCTGAAGGTGTTTGAGCTAGTCTGTTGGCTGTTCTGGTTTTCGTCTTCCCTGATGGCTTCCTTCCTGTTTTGGAATATTTGTGGTGTGGGCAACTCCGAGTCTTCTGCTAGACTCAGTCGGTTGGTCCGAAAGCACTCTATCGGTCTCGTTGCGCTTCTTGAACCTCTCGCTGGTCACAACGAGATGTCCAAGACAGTGTTGTCCCTTGGTTTTGGAGGTGCCGTTGCCAACTCCTCCGGGAAAATTTGGATCCTTTGGTCCAAATCGTTTTCTGTTCCATCCTTGTTTGACTCGGATCAAGTTCTTGCTGTGGCCTGCTCTTCTCCCCTATTCCCCTCCTCCTTTCTTTTTTCTGCGGTCTACGCCAAGTGCGATCGTCTTGAGCGACTGACCTTATGGTCAGACCTCCTTTCTCTATCGGGTCTTGGATTTTCGGCTTCTGTTGTTGGGGGTGATTTTAACGTCATCGCCAGTCATGCCGAAAAGGTTGGAGGCGTAGTTTCCAACCGTAGGGCGATAGCAGACTTCAACTCCTTTATCGTTGCTTCTGGACTATCGGAGTTCCCTTTCATCGGCTCCTCTTTTACATGGAGTAACAATCGGGAAGGCCCTAACCACATCTTATCCAGACTCGATAGAGTTTTTGGATCGGAAGATTGGTTTGCCCTTCCCTTTACTTTCTCCATATCCCATCTTCATCGAGCTTTCTCCGATCACGCTCCGTTACTGATGGGTTGCTCCCCTTCCTCCGCCTCAGGCCCATCCTCTTTTCGTTTCCTTAGCGTTTGGTCTTCCCATCACTCGTTTCATCAACTTGTGGCGGAAAACTGGGTTTCCCCTGTGATCGGCCCCCCTCTTTCTACGTTCTCCCGCAAGCTAAAGCGTCTTAAGGCTTGTCTTAAGTCTTGGAACGTTAATGTTTTCCGGAATGTCTTCGATCGTGTCAGGGCGGCTGAGGAAGTTCTTCTTCTGTCCGAGGCCTCCTTTGATGATGATCCTTCTGAGGCGAATAAGGTTACTTGGGCGGAGGCTCAAGTGGCTTACTCGTCTGAGCTTCATGTGGAGCATGATTTTCTTCGTCAAAAGGCTAGAATCAAGTGGCTAGCGGATGGCGATTCCAACTCCCGGTTTTTCCACTCCTCGATCCGTAAGAAAAACCGCATCCTCTCTATTCACGAGATTCAGCGTTCTGACCTCACGATGACTTCGTCTCCTGATGAAGTCAAACAGAACATCGTTTCTCATTTCCAGTCCTTTTTGGGTGCTCCGTCATCTTCCTTCTCTGATCCGGCTCTTTTGGCCTTCATTCCTCGGCTTGTCCTGCCATCCGAAGGCGAGAACCTTGGCGCTCCTCCTTTTGTGGAGGAGATCCACGCTTGTGTTTTCGCCCTAAGCAAGGACAGCACTAGTGGTCCGGATGGTTTCAACGGGTCTTTTTACCGCTCGTCATGGTCCATCATCTAGGCAGACTTTTGTCTTGCCATTCGTGCCTTCTTTGCTGGTGGTTGTCTTCCTCAGGGTTGGACCTCTACCAACCTGGTGCTGATTCCCAAATCCTCTTCTCCTCTGTCGTGCTCTGACTTTCGCCCCATCAGCCTTTGTAACTTTTCTAAATTGGTCGTTTCCAAAATCCTCGCCTCTCGGTTAGCTCCTTTTCTGGTTCGTCTTATCTCCCCCTCTCAAGCTGGCTTTGTCAAAGGCCGTCTTATTACTGACAATGTGCTTCTAGCTCAGGATTTGATCTCTCAGTTGGATCGCAAAGTTAATGGGTCCAATCTTGTTCTGAAGTTGGACATGGCCAAGGCATATGACCGTATGTCTTGGTTCTTCATCATTAGGGTCATGCGATCGTTCGGGTTCCCGGAAGACCTCATCGACTTGATTTGGAGGTTGATTTCCAACTGCTAGTTCTCTGTTCTTGTTAACGGTTCTCCATTCGGTTTTTTCTGCAGTGGTAGGGGCATCCGTCAAGGAGACCCGTTGTCGCCCACTCTTTTCGTCCTTGCAGCTGAGGCTTTGATTCGTGGCCTGCACACTCTATCCGTGTATGGTCAAATCCAGCGCTTTGGTACCCCCCGCCAATGCCCGCTGATCTCATCATTGTCTTTCGTTGATGACTTGATTATATTCTCTAACGGTAACCGCCGTTCGGTCCGTCGGTTACTGCTTTTCCTTCGTCAGTATGAGAGATGTTCTGGTCAGGTCGTTAATGCGAACAAGAGCTGCTTCGTTGGAGCTAAGGATTTGACACCAGCAAGGTCTCAATGGATTGAGACCTTCACGGGCTTCAAATCTTCTTCGCTTCCTCTCCCTTATTTAGGCATCCAACTTTATAGAGGCAGGAAGCTTTCGGCCCTTTTTGATCCCCTCATCGATAAGGTCAGGAGTAAGATTTCGTGTTGGAATTCAACTACGATATCCCAGGCTGGTAGATTGGTCCTCATACAATCTGTCCTCGACTCTATTGGGATGCATGTTTTTGCCGCCATGGCACCAACCGATTCTTTCTTCCGAGCCTTCCGGACTCTGGTTTCTGCTTTCTTCTGGGGGTCCACAGTTGGTGGCGTTCGCCACCATTGGGTTTCCTGGGACATTATCTGTCGCCCAAAAGCTGAAGGTGGTCTTGGCCTGAGGAATCCGAAGGATTTCTGTTTGGCTTTCGCCTGCAAGCTTTGGTTTCGTTTCGACCAAAATGATTCCCTTTGGGCGACCTTCCTTCGTGCCAAGTATCGCAATCTCGCGTCTTCCAACTTTCGGGGCACGCCTTTGTTTGCCAGTGAAACCTGAAAACATATGCAACTGGTTAAACCTTTGTTCGATCTTCATATAGGGGTAGGAGGATGGGATGGTGCCCCTTTCTCTGTCGCTACGGTGTGGGAGTACCTAAGATCGCATAACCCCATTCGCCCCGCTTTCGATCTTATCCGGGATCCTCGGTTACCCCCTAAAGTCTCGTTGTTTATGTGGTGGATCTTGCAGAACGGCCTTCCACTACACGAGAACCTCCAACGAATTGGTATTCCATTGGTTTCTCGTTGTTTGTGCTGCGGTAACGGGGCGGTGGAGTCTGTTCGTCATCTTTTTTTCGAGGGCTATGTTGCTTTTGCTGTCTGGAACTTCTTCCGTAACTTCTTGGGTCTCCATGGAGATTTCTCCTCTCCAGCTGCTACTCTTGGCTCCTCGTGGGGCTCTGCTTCGGGGAAGTCTCTTCGCTCGTCTCTTCGACGCATGCTTCCTTGCCTTATTTGCTGGCATATCTGGTGTTCTAGGAACAAGTGTTTATTTGACGATGTTCCTATGGATCCGTTTTCCATCATTCGGCGAGTAAGGCACGATGTTTATTGTGCTTTCCGTGTCCGGCCCTTTCGTCGTCCCGCTGGTTCTCGGGTTGAGCCTCCTTTAACCTCTTTCTCCATCTCCACGACCTCCTCCAGCTCAAGGGCTGGAGTTGGGTAGGGATCCGTTTTCTCTATCTGCCTCAGCCATCTCTTCCTCTGTCTGTTCGCTTCCGTCCTTTCCTTCGTTCCTCCAGATTGGGTATTCTTCTTCCTATATCCTTGGTTGTGTCGTTCCGTCCCTCTGTTGGTCTTCCTTTTAGTTGTTTTGTTCTTGGCACTGTTTCTTTTGTTTCAAGTACCCGATAGTACAGGTGTTGCAGCCGGTTAGTTTTTCCCCCCTATTCAGGCGTTGCCATGGTTCTCCAGGTAATTTTTGGCCTTTTAATTCCTTTTTTCACTTACTTTGTTCCTAGTCTCGCAGGCTTTGGTTCTCCGGATGGTCTGCTTCTTCTTACTGAGGTTGGTCATGGTGATTGATCGGTTTTTGTGGGAGGTCTGGCTATCGGGTTCTCCTAGTTTCTCTGTACATTGATATCAGGCGGTGGCCTTGCCGGAGCTTGATATCAAGGTACATTGGGCGATGGTTTTGCCGGAGCTCAACAAGAGAAAGTAGAAGAGTTTGCCGGTTGTGTTTTAGCGGCTTTTGTCGATTTTTTTGTATCTCTAGCTCCGATTGGTCACCTGCTAGGCCTGTTGGCGGCTACGTTTTTCTGTTCGTATATTTTTATATAAAAAAAAGGTGATACTTCACCGTTTACACATAAAAAAAAACAGTTATTCATTAAGGGATTTTTATATATACATACATTGTTTCGGGCAAGAAAGAAAATTGTAACATTGCTAATAGAGCTAATTAACGAGGGAAGATCTTGTGCAAGTTTAAGCAATGAAAACATGCTTGATTGCTTGCTAAAAAAAGATGAAGGAAAGATAAAATTAAACAATGAGAAAATCATTGACTTGATAATTGCACTAATATACTTGGGCTGTGAAACAGTTTCTACTACTTTAACGATGGTTGTTAAGTATCCCCATGACCATCCAAAATCTCTAGAAATACTCAGAGTGTGTGTGTATCTTTTCTAGACTACATTAATGTTTGTTCCATAATTATATTAATTACCAGAAAGTGTTAGATACAAAAATTATGTATGAATAAAATGAACATCGGACAACTGGAGTTTAAATGGCTAGCGAAATAGCTTTTAATTTCAAGGAATAACATAAAAAGTTTTAAATGAATAAAACACACATCTTTGATTTATTTTTAAGGTTTCTACATAATTTGAAACTGATTTTGATGTTTTAACTTCACAATTAAATTTAGAAATTAATTTTTCTCCCTTATTTCATTTTTATTTCGTAGTTTGCTCTAGACGCCATAATGTGAGATTATAAATTAGACTCATTATACAAACATTAAACTAAATCAATATACCATCTTGAATGCTAGTGGTCATTTTCCTTACGAAGGTTTTCAACGTGGGATTTAAATCATAAATCGAAAAGTTTAAATTTCAAATCGTTAATCGTAGATTCAAAATATCCACATTTTAAGGTGTGTATGCGCTTTGAAGTTGATTTTTATGTTAGAACTTCTACAATTAAACTTAAATACTTAATTTTCTCTCTGATTCCATTTTTGTTTTGTTTTAAAAACATTATAATAGGAATTGTGAATCTGAATAAGTATATTAAATATATCAGTATGAGTTGAATGTGTTTTTGGTTGCGGTTTTAATTAAATTCGAATCGGAATGTAAATTGAATCGTAAATGGAAGGACCGGGTTCGAATCGGGATTTAAATTATTAGATTTTAAGATTTTTGACAACAATGATCCTCACTAATTTCAAAATTAAACATTGAACTTTTAGCAAGAAAAATTTAATGACACTTAGCTATTACCGGGACAATACATGATTTATGTAATATATTCTATAACTGGCAAAGCTCAATCCATCAAAACCATTTCATTTTCTCAAAATATATACTTTATGCTTTTATAGATTGGCAGTAGTGGCAAGTATAGTTCATGTGCATACAACCACATGTTTAACTTATATGTTAAGTTTGGATTTTTTGAAGGCAACTTAAGTGAATTCATCGATAAATGGTAATAATAAAAATTGAAGGATACTATATTAATCAAGTTAAATGTTGTACCATGTGAATTGATATATGGAAGAACACTGGAGTCAAATATTATATAATAAAAAATTGGAAAGTAATTCCTTCATTAGTTTAAATTTATAATTTGTGAATTAATTTACAAAATCTTGTTTGGGATTATGGAAATAAAGGAAGTAAAATGATTTATATACAACAACAGACTGATTTGAGAATCCAAACATGGCAATTACCATTATCAATCGATAGATTCATACTCTCATCATCTACAAAAAATGCAATAATCAGATCTAAAGCTCACATGTCAGAACGACTTCGGCCAAAGCACCATCAATGAGACAAGTTCATCACCACTGCACATCATTGTCGAACGTCTCCTGCCAATAACAATTCAAACAACAAGCCGTCAACATCTCATAGGAAGAATCAAGCAAACAAGTATCTCAAATTTTAGACTAGGAAAAGGGCATGGTTGCATCTCTTAAGCGAAGACAACGAGCAATAGATTTAGAACAACACGGGTCTGAACTCTATAATTAGGAAATTGCATTAGCCTACAGCATCGGTGTTTGACTCCAACTTTGGATCCATGCGAGGCTGCATCAGAAAATAACTTAAGTGAAGATGCAGGATTGGTGGATAAGATTGCATGAAATTAATTCGAATAATTTGATGAATTTTAGGGCATGATGAAAAAAAAATTGACGAAGCCTAACTTCGGATAATTGGCCAAATCCATGGATACCATGGCGAATTTAATGTTGACTTGAAAATTGACTAGAAAATTGCAAAAATGATCAATCATGATGAACTGCAAAAAATAATTATTGACCTAAAAATTGAGTAGATCCGCATGGCGGAAAATAAACGACTGAATGATTCCATCTAGCAAGGAGAAGGAGGCCGAACGATTGCTTCAGAAGGTCGGACGATTGCTTAGAGGGAAGTTTAGATTGAGTGAAGAGATGAGTCCAACACAGAGAAGGAAGCAGAACGATTACTTTTTAGGAGGTTGGCAACGAGAATCGTTCTAGGGTTTCGTTACCATTTTGCCTTTGGGAACGAGAAGAAGAAGAGATAATAGTAAAAAGATTTGGCCACAAAACTGAAAGGAAAGCCCGTCGTATAATTTCATTAGAGTCTGCCTTATAATTTTGCTTGATACATCGTACAACATTTGGATGTGATTTTCTTTTTTTCTAAATCACTTTGACTGCGTTTGTGATTAGAACTCTGAGAATAATTGCAGTCAAAACCAAATTTTGTTGTAGTGTAGGATATTATAGGTGAACTGGGTATGGTTTCTGAAGATCCCCCAATCATCATTGGTTAAGTCTTGGCTCTCCCTTAGTAGCTGTTTAACCATAGCCGACAAGTCCGGCGTTTGGATTGTTGGAGCCAAGCGGTAGTCGTGCTCCACCTCATGTGAGTCGTCTGGTCGATGTCTATGGGTCGTTTCACGCCTTCTTTGCTCAACACTCTCTCGATGCATAACAAATGCATTCAATTCATCATCATTTGGGGGAGGTAATTGGACTGCATCCACCTAAACTCCAACATCCAAATCAACAGCGGCGACTTCGGCTTGTGCCCCACCGGGAGGAGGCAAATTTTCTCTTCTGAAAGAGGGATCGGCCCCGATGAATCATGACAACCCAAGTAGGTTTGCTTGTCGATGTCCAGATGCTTCTGCATGATATTCATTAGTTCTACGACGTTTGCGCCTGTATTAGTCATCTGATGAACTAGAACTCTCCGATACAGAATAAAAGGTTGGCTCTTTCCTAGTTTTCCCATGATGTTGCTCCCTGAGTTGGTTCATTGGACCGATATTAGCATGAATCTGTTGGTTCAACTATCAGTGGCTATCAAAAGAGCCCTCTCATCGGATTCTGAAAATTAGCCCGTGTGATGGAATCGGCCGGATTCTCGACATCAACTGGATCGATCGCATTAACATCTACTAGTAGATTGCCCTGACCTCCTTGCTGGATGCTTGTGTTCTCATTTCCTTCTACGTTTTGATACATAGATCTGGCGTTCCTAACCGCTATTGACAGTTTTCCTTAGACTTTTTCAAATCTGAATAGAACGGATAAACTAATTGGAGATAATTCTAGATATCTTCTTGAGATTTATGCAATCCAATAGTAGCAAAGGGACCGAAATAGAACTGAGTTCAATTTTAGTGAAAGCACCAAAATGTTTGCACCAAAAATCGGCACAAACATCCAATAGAGGTTTTGTAGAGGAATAAATGAAGAATATTAAATGTAAGTAGAGGGAATATAGCAATAAAGCAATAAGAAATAAGCAAATAATAAAGACATAGTAATTTATAGTGGTTCGATGTTGTTTCCCTACGTCCACTTTAAAGAGATGACTTTATTAATCTCTTTGTAAACTAAGTACAATAGAGATCAGATGAAAATCCTTAGCTACAAAAGAGAGCAAAGCAACAAGCAACGTCCATATCCCAAAATTGAACAATCAAGCCTATACTTATAGAGGAAGACAGTGAAATATCACCCTAAAAATTCGACAGAAGGATCTCCAAAACTGTATGGGCCCACATAAGGGATCGCTTGGCCCAAATCACATAAAATAGAGATCAGGGCCGGTCCCTATTTCGGAGGAGCTTGGGGGTGTGATCCCTATGGGAGATTTTCCATGTTGTATTATACTTTGCCTCTAAGTTTCATGCCAACTAGATTAGTGGAACTTGATTTATTGATCAATCTTTGTTGCAACATGTTGTGTAGTCTAATTATGGATGATCCCTCTAGACGAAAGAGAACCGATCCCTCTTGCTTGCTCCTTTTTGGGCGCGATCCCTTGGGTAGACTCCCTAAGGTCCCTACATCTTGCTCCGAGAGCTTCATGCATTGGACTTTTGGACCTCAAGAATCGATTGTTTTCCATTGAGCTAGACTTATTTAGCTGAAGTAGACCAATCCCTTTGGTTGAGAGGGATTCTAGCCGATCCATTTTATGTATTAAACGATATTTCATAATTTGAACATTATGCATTGTATATCCTTCAATTCCATTCGATAATGGCTTCATATTATCATCTGTACACTATTTTTAAACTCCATAATCATCACTCCGGGCTTACTGGCCTTGATGACAGTTGAGTCTAACTTCTTCAATCAGTTATGTCAGATAACATATATGTATATGTATGTGTATTACTGATTCAGTTGTATATGATTTTTTCGAGTTGAATTGTGGTGGTAGGAAACAAAAGCAGTGGTGATATAGCTAAAAATAATTAAACCGGCATAGAAAATGCGTAGGAAGGGCATAGAAAAATTAAAAATCAGTGATTTTTAAAACGTGAACGGAGGGCGTGGATTATACATTGGAATATTTAGGACGTTGGGAAGACATTGGGAAGGGCGTAGGAAAATAAATCACGTTGAAAAGGCATAGAAAAACAAATGACATAGGAAGGACATAGAAAACTGTGATACGTGTGACATAGGAAGGTTGTTGGAATTTTTCTTTTGTTACACTCAATTTTCCGACGTTTTCTTCAATGTTGGGAAGGCGTAAGAATTTGGCTTTCCTACATCATTCCTACGCCAAACTAGCGTATGAAAATCATAAAATTCTTGTAGAGATCATTGATATAATTGGACTTTGTATGATTCATCTCATGTTTTAATTAATTATCTTGCTACATGTAAATTAAATCCTCATTATGTCTATGTTGATTAAAAATGTTTATTGTATTTTTTAATTCGGATCCATGTTTGTTCATCGTCTCCCTTTAATATATGTTCATGATAAATTGATATGTTTTTAATCTCATATTACTTTTGACAACTTGTTATCATTGTCGGTATTGTTTAAATCTGTAAGTTCTTATCACAAAATTTATACATATCTACTTGTCTAAATTTCTTTTATTTTGTTTTGTAAATTTATGAAATTGAAAGTTAATTTTTAATAATATTTTTTCATATAATTATGTATCATTTACATACTCAAATGTAAATGAATTGTATATGCTAACTTGTCGACTATTCTTTTAAATTAATATTTAATTTTATTTGGTAAATATTTGAATATAAATATTTAAATCATTGTTTTTTTAAACTTTGATTTAAAATTAATAAACGGACTTTAGCGCAAATTTTAATTCTTTGTGATTTTCTATATTTAAAATCTCATGTAATATCATAATTTATAGTTTCATTCCTAAATAAAAAGTTTAATCAAAACTGTTAACCCTAAAATCAAACTTATTTGTATATACGTACATATTCACATAACATATGCTACAATGTTTGCAAATATATGTTGTTTAGATCTAAATTATTAGATTGTAATCATCGTGTATATGAAAATATATAGGTGTAGTTTAATTCAAATTTTAAGAGGATTTTATACAGTAATGTAACATTTTATTCTCAAACCTTTCTTTAATTGAAATAATTCTCATTAATGTTAATTTCGAATTTCAAATTATTTAAAACAACTAATAATTTCTTTAC
This sequence comes from Allium cepa, assembly GCA_030765085.1. Taxonomy (NCBI): domain Eukaryota; kingdom Viridiplantae; phylum Streptophyta; class Magnoliopsida; order Asparagales; family Amaryllidaceae; genus Allium; species Allium cepa. The sequence goes on from CM060931.1 coordinate 380,641,977, forward strand.
TTATATTCATATGTATATATCTATAATTATCATAGATGTACACATATATTTCATTAGTAAAAACTTGAATAACAAATGCATATGTAAATTTAGTTAATGAGTTATAAATGTCACTTAATATATTAATTATTACAATTAAAAAGAGGGATAAATTACTTCTCTTCCTTCATATATATTATCATATCTTCCCTTTATTAGTTGCATAGGTTAAGAGAGAACCAAAAACTTTCCTCCTCTAAGTTCATTTATACATGTTTCATTTACACATGTATACAATACTTACATACTGCACTTACACTTCATACAAATGAATGTATTTGATACATTCATCATATTACATACAAATTTAAACCATATTTAATTCTCCATTTCAATGATTTAAAAAAAAATAAGATTGCATTTAAAATTTTATTAGATTGAATCTAATATACATTTAGACCACATAGGCCCAATAAGAATCCAAATGGATTTTTTTAAATTTACTCAATTAATCTATTTCCGACTGGCCCGGTTTAAAGTACCTCAGCCAGGCCCGATCCGGTCTATATCAGCTCGGGTCTCGACCGGTCTCCCTCTCTAGCTAGCCAAAAGTCAAAGGTGGGCCGACAAGGCTCCTTCGGCCACCACCTCAGGTGCAGGCTATGCCTCTATCAGCTCATCTACTCATGTTGACCCCACAAAGCATGACGATCGGTACACCTCAACAAAGCATAAGAACAACTTCACATATCGCATTTGACTGATCCTCTCATGTCAGCCCGCGTTTAAAACGGCACCATGTTTGCTCACCGGTCTAAGCTTCTCACCCAGCTATTTACCAATCATCCCAGCTCAATGCTTACTTTAGCATGGCCTGTCATTTAATCCAGTTTCAGTAGAACCACCTATGGTTTGCAAGTCGTCTCATCATTGAATATTGTATGCAACGTTTCAGATTTCTTTCTTCTATCATCAATCACATGAAGCACCTATGTCTTAATTTTCTACGGAAGGGTACATAAAGTAAAATACCGTGGGAATCAGTTGGTATTAGTAAGGAGGAGGGTTGATTTGGTCTTAGAAACCTTGAAGAATTGAATAAAGCTTTGAATATCAAATAATTTAGGAAATTTATTCAAGGTAAAGGAATGGGCTAAAAAATGCATGAAAATTACGTTAGAAATCAATTTTTTTGGGAAGTAAATATGAGGATTGATGACTCAGGTCGTGTAAAGACATACTGAAACTTCATCAAGAAGTTTTAAAGGAAATTTCCATTAGCTATTTTATCCTTTCCTATTATTATTTTAAAACATTACACGGTAGATTTACAATAAAATCATGGTAAATCAATTGCTAGCACACAGCATTCTGCAATGGGTTCCCGATGGAACGTTTCATACTTTATTTTAAGATTTTCTATTTGAGAAAATATCGGTATTCCATTGCAAACACATAGGCATTTACAACGAATTCATGATGAATTTTGTTTTCTCTAATCTTCTATTGAAATATAATTTAAAAAATCATTTGTTAACCCTTACAATATACTACATAATTGCAACGAAAAACTAAAATAATTTTTATGTTCTCATTGTAGAATTATTGAAAAATAGAAGTTTTCAATAAACTGTGGAAGATCCATCGCAAATTATGTTGGCATTTCACTACTAAATTTTTTCGTCTAATATATGTAAGTAGAGATGGAACTATCTGCTGCAAAAATTTTGTAAAATTAGGTTCTATTAAGTATTGAGATGCATTTTTCCATTACAAAACCTGTGTTTCCTTTTAGTGAATACTATGTAATCACACTTCGTATAACCAATTGATTTGGGGATAGCAAGTGGTTCTCTGATATGACTCTTTCATTTTGAAACTAGACCAAACCATCTTTCTAAATCACCGGTCTTTTTATTTTATTTTATTCCAAAAATTAAGAAATTTGAATAAAAGATGATAATAAATTTTGTTGAATTGATTCAATTTAACATTGGATAATTCTAGGATTTCACGTAAATGGATTATAAGTTTGAAAAGGAAGGATAATGGAGGACGAAATAGGGTTAATTGTACAAATTTAGTGTACTTTAACTAGTTTTTGATGTATACTTCCTTTTCATATCTATTAAATAAGGGTAAGAAGAATTTAAAGCTCTCTTATTAATCCTAAGAATTTTTTCCTCACTTCTTGATCCTCTCTGCATTTTTTATTTTCACGTCGTCGCAATTTATTGGTATTATAATTATTACAATGCTTCTACCAGTACTCTCTTCTACCGTTAAATTTTAATACTAATTTTTACAATTATTTATATGTTTCTTCTAAGTTTTTTCTGTTATTTTACATTTAAGTTCATATATATTAAATTTATTTGGTGGTCTTAAATTTAAGCTTTTTAAATAAATACAATTAATGAATATTCATTAATTGATCTAGTAAATTTTTAAGAATGACAGTTCAGTATGTACACCACATTCATATTGACAAAAATGTTAAACCTAATTTTTTTATTCAAGTCCAGATAGTTAAAATTTCTACAATTATATACAAGCTATTACAATGTTCAACTTATATTCTCTTCTATCATTTGGCATTATGCCAATATTCAATAATTTTTACAATTATTTACGGATTTCTCCTAAGTTTTCTTATACTATTTTACATTCAAGTCCATATGTTTAAATTTATTAATTAACCTTGAATTTAATTTTTTTAACTAAATCCAATTATCAAATATTTATTAATTAATCTAATAAACCATTAAAAAATGATAATTCAATATATATATATATCGTATTTGTACTGACATAAATGGTAAAACTATATTTTCATTCGAGTTCATATAATTTAATATTTTCAAAATTGTATACAAAATTATCTTTGATACTTTTATATTTTTCTACATTTAAGTTGATAAAAAAATCTTGCTTTCTAAAATTAGTTATTTAATACAAAGAAATATATGTATAATTTTTTCTTTCTAAAGTTGGTATTTCATTACAGTTAAACATGTATATGCAAAATATTTGCACTATAAGAACGGCTTCATTTAGCGACGGCATATAATTGTTGGCGGCCATCGCTGGCCGTCGCCAAAAGCCGCAACAAAATCACACGACGCTAGCATAATAGCGATGATTTCATGTCGGTTAACGTAAAAAACCTAAGAAAATGGGTTGTCGCTAGTCGTCGCAATCTGACGCAAGCCTGAAACAATTTGGATGTTGCCAGCCGTCACTGGGCGGCGTAAGCCTGAAATCTAGAATTTAATACAGAGCTGCTTTTAAGCCTTCCAACCACACAATAAACGTCACATCTCAATCTCAGTTAATTCCCAAGAAATATAAACTCTATATCACAACCAGTAACATCACATGTGCATAATCTCATACATATCATAAATAATTAAAAACACAACGTAAATATCAATATTTACATAATTTTCATCAATTAAAACCAATATTCCGTCAACCAACACAACCATATCTACACAAATACTCATGTTCATCAAATCCACAATCTTCACAGCACATAACCATCAATAAAGTATCAACTTCATCAACACATGTCGATAATTACACAACAAAACAATAAAAAACAGTCAAAAAAAATCTGTACCTACTCATCATCGTCGTCGTCATCTCCCGACCCATCCTCATTAGGCATCCTCCTGCGCTCTACTACAAATGCCGCAATACACTCATCTAGCAGCTACGCCAATCCTCCGCCCTTTGGCCAGTCATTGAATTTTGACATCTGCTGCTTCAGCTAAGTTATCTCCTACATGGCCTGAGGTCTCCTATAATCCCTCTGGGTCATCATCGCCTGCAAATTATTTGACTGGAAGTCATAATTTATGCTTCAAGATTAAATATAATTTATATATTAGTTAATGAAGTAGTTTACCTCCTGATTTCCATAACCATAATGCCTATTTCGAGTAGGCGAGTCAATGAGATCATCCCAAGTACGGTCCTCCTCCTCTAATTTCAACCCATGACCAGTGGACTGCACCACTCGAGCTTTCTCCACTTCGTATCTTCCCTGTGATGACGAACAGTAGTTTGTAATAATAAATAATAAAGAACTTATCAAATGTGAAGTAAAAAAAATTAAACAAATTTACTATCACAAATTCCGTTAATTCATATGAAATATTTTCCTTCTCATACATGCGCTCGACGGCTGTGTGTGAGTGAAAACCTCAGCCCATGTCGGCTCATGATTAAATTTATGAAACAGAAGTTACAAATGAATAACGTTACCGTTATGACTAAATTATGTTACAACTATTTATGACGCATTTATAATTTTATCAATTCTCTACGATGTTGTTGGAAGGACTTTGACCCGCTATGGTACAAAGCAGGATTTTTAGCCCTGTTTGCACGGTTCCGTGTCAATAATTCCTATAAATTTAAATGCACAATTAACTAAATTAATGCACCTACAAAACGTAATAACAAAATGAAATGATATAACTTATCCTCGACTCCAAAGTACCCAGACATCAACTTCTATCCAAGATGGCTTCTTTCCCGCTTTCTTAGCTTTTGATATGGTGTCTCTATAATTTTTATGCATTCTTTGGTTCCAGTGATTTACGAAAACATCAATCTCATGCGAGTCGACACGAATAGCGGCCCGCATATTGAAATTGAAATTTCTTTTGAATTATATTTCTTGTATTAATTTACAAATAAATTATAAATTTAAACTTACCATCAAGTTGGCGAATATGGCATTCTTAATATGATCGGGAATGTCATCCTAGTGAGCCCAGCATCCCGTCTCCGGCTCATGAACGCCTTCCTGGACACTTGCAAAATAAAGTTCGACGGCTGCACCTCAAACCCTCCGTATAAAATAAGATGTGTGAATTTAATAAATTTAAATAGTAATGTAATAAATTTGATACTCATTCCACACTCTTTGGAACTACCTCTGCAACCAGACGTAAATCCAACGTTGTGCCGCGGGCACCAGCACCAGAGAAAGGAGAAGGTTGAGATTTGCTCGAGTGTCTCTTGTGCATATCTGTTACAAACATATCGTTTCATATAATGATAAAAATAATAATTCATTATTACAAAACAAGTTTGATTAATCATCATCACATAAAACTTGCACTAAAACGTCATAAGTGAGACAAGATCTCCTAAGTATATATACATAATTTAAAAAAAAAAAAAAAGATATAACTCATAACATAGTCATGTATTGATAATACCTGAAACTCAGAATATACGTTATACAAAAACTGATTAAAAAATTCCAAATTCTCGATCTTTGTTATCTTTTGATTCAGTCTCAGTCTCGTACTCTATATCGTTCTCTTCTGTACTCTCAAACGCTTCTATTAAAACATTCGATTCATCATTTAATGAGCCTAAATCAATATCATCGATTGTTATTATTTGATCATTTGGCTCAAGATCCGTTTGATACACTGCTTCTTCTGGAATATTATTTCCATCAAACATAAATCGTGTCTTTGTTTTAAAAACAGCAGGCCAATATGCATTATTACTTTTTAACGAGAAATGTGGAGCAAATAAATTTGTAATGCTTGCTTGGCCAATATGAAAGGATCATATTTAAAATGTGAGGTGTGCTTTATTTCTATAAGTTTATAATGCACGTTGATTCCAAAACCAGGAATATTGCTGAACCAATTGCACTTGAATAAAAATACTTTTCTGTAGGTTGTACATAATATGTCAATTCTAAAACCTATCTTAAGACCGTAATAATATTTTATATGCTCATCTGGATCGTCTCTGCCTTTGATAAATATACCATTGTTATATGTTAATTTTTCAGCACCATAATCCTTGGTGTTGAATTTAAATCCATTGATGAAGAATATTGGATAATCCTTGACATTTCTTTTTGTTCCGAATGCAATATGCTGTAATCCTTCATCAACGACGCAGTTTCTTGGATCATAAACGTAGTTCGAAAACCATTTATAAAATTCCTTACTGAGATCGCTAGATGGATGCTATGATTCCTAAATACTGCGAATATATATGTACTATCAAACCAAGAAATTTTCCTTCCATACCGTAAAGAAAATGATCATGTTTCTTCCATGCAATATGGACAGGCTAGACGACCGACCGTACTCCAACTTGAAAGCATTCCATATCCAAGAAAATCATTAACAATCCATAACAAAGAAGCGAACATACGAAAATTCTTTTTTTGTGAAATGTCATATGTTTCAACACCTTCAAGCCATAATGTTTTCAGCTCTTCTATTAATAGTTGTAGATAAACATCGATTTCTTGTATCGGATCATCAGGGCCAGAGAGGACAATAGTGAGAAACATGTATGGAGTTTTTATACACATCCACAGAGGTAAATTATAAGGAGTAACGATAATAGGCCAAGATGAATATTTGCTACCAAACTGAGAGAATGGTAAAAACACATCCGTACATAAACCAAGTCTGACATTACGGCTCTCTACAGCAAATGTGGAATACATCTTATCGAAATGTTTCCATGCTTCTCCATCAAATGGATTTGTCAAAGTTCACTCTGCCTGTCTTCTCATGCTGTGCCATCGCATATGACATATCGTGGCTGAAGATGCATATAACCTTTGAAATCTAGGGGTAATTGGTAATAATGCATTCTTTTATATGGAACTTCATTTCCTTTCTATTTTCTTGGTTTATATCTTTCCTCATTATATATTTTGTAGTTCCTAAGATTAATGTCAACTTTAAAATACAAAATGCAACATTTTATACATGTATCTATCTTTTGCTGAGGCAGACCGAAAGCCGACATAAGTGTTTTCACTTTATAATGACTGTCGCACATCAGATTATTGGGTGGCATATGTCGTTTTGCACCTTTTACAATTTCTATAAATCCAGCTTCTGTAAAATTGAATTTTGATTTCATAGTGATGTGTTCAGCGTTTACTGATAATTCGGTTCCACTTTTACAACCATCCCACAACAGTCTCTTAGTGGCATCCAATAAATCATAAAAAAATTGCTCCCACATTCGATTCTTATTCGACATTGACGTCTTCATCATTAACTTGAATGGTAGAGAACATTGATCATGCTGCATCTTCACACATACTTTCTATTGGATTCATCATAACAACATCAACCTCTGACGCAACAGGATCTGCTGTAGGTGCAACAAATTCTCCATGATGATCACATAAATAATAATTTGGCATAAGTCCAGATTTATACAATTGTATTTTAATTGTATTTGGTTTCCAATGCTTCAAATGTTGACACTTCCAATAAGGGCAACGAAGTTCTTCGTTATTTCGATTATTAGATATTGCAAATTTAATAACTCCGTGTACACCATTATAGAAATGTTCTTTCACTGAGCATTTCATTCCAGTTCTAACTTCATACATCCAAGTATAGTCGACAAAATAATCGAACATTGTTCCTAATTGAAAAAAATAGGCTAATGATTTCGACATCACTTCACTTCACTTCTATTCTATGCACATCTTCTCACCAAGTGATATATTGTTGTTTTATTTTCTAAAATAAAGTAAAACTTTTTAGGAATAAAGGCTTCACACACCACACTTCTTTCTAATTTCGACAGCACTTCACTACTCTTCTGCACATAACTTTACATCCAAGGAGAGTATTTTATTTGTTGTATTTTTTAAAATAAAGTAAAGCCTTTTAGGACTAAAGGCTTCACATACCACTTCTGTCTAATTTCGATAGCACTTCACTTCACTTTTCATCTACGCATAACTTTAGATCTATGGGGAGTATTTAGTTTGTTGTATTTTCTAAAATAAAGTAAAACATTTTAGGACTAAAGGCTTCACACGCCAAACTTCTGTCTAATTTCGACAACACTTCACTTCACTTCTCTTTTATGCATAACTTTGCATCCAAGAGGAGTATTTTTGTTGTTGTATTTTCTAAAATAAATTAAAATCTTTTGGGACTAATGACTTTAATTTGTGGTTGTTGTATTTGTTGTAATAATATTTAATGCTTATTTTTAAATCAATATTATATTCATTTCAAATTTTTTTTAGATAATCGATTTTAGTATAATATTTGTTCTTGTATATAAATTTCATAGCCTTTTAGAAAAACGATTTGAGTACATTATTTGTTGTTGTTATATTCATTTGTTAACTTATTGGAAAATCAATTTCAGTAGCTTATTTCTTGTTGTTATGTTTGTTTCTTAAGTTTAAAGAAAATCAATTTGAGTACAATATTTGTTCTTACCATATTCATTTCTTAACTTTTTGGATAATCGATTTGAGTACAATATTTGTTGTTATCACATTTATTTTTTGGTTTTTTTTACAAAATCGATTTCAGTAGAATATTTGTTGTTATTATATTTGTTACTTAACTTTTACAAAATCTATTTTATTACAATATTTGTTGTCGTTATCTTCATTTCTTTACTTTTTACATAATCGGTTTAAGTATAATATTTCTTAAATTTTTGTTAATTAAATTATACGCCTTATAAAGTATTTTCAAACTCTTTTAACTAATAAATTTTAATTTATAGATTTTGTAAGCTAAAATTAGAAGTTAGACTAATAGTCACAAATTAAAAAAATTAAAAAAAATTAATTTGATACTAAGCACCAACAGTTATAATTAACACACACTAATTAATTAAAGAATATTACTTACGTTTAACCGTACTAACTTAGGAGCATATTGGTTGAGCATATTAATCAATAATTATACACTAATTTCCGAGTAAACTGTAACAAACATCGTTTTCCACTATAACAGACATTCGCATAAACTTATCAATAAGCATATTAATCAATAATACTAATTTTTGAATTTTAAATCAACCATAATTTTTAATTACAAATTAAACAATCAAACCACTTACTAACATCCCCAAATCAACTAACACACTATTATCATCAACTAATACACAATAATCATCAATTTTAAATCAATAATCCATTAATTTTCTAGGGCTTTAATTTTATCTCCAAATCAACTAATAAACTATACCATCATCTAATGCCAATTAATCTAACCTATTCAAACCAAAAATACTAATTTTTTACAAATATGGTTTGAAATAATATACTGCAAAAATTGAGGATAAAGAGAAGGAGGAAAGAGTATGCAGTGGGAAGGGGTCGTCGGTGTCGGTTAGAGGCGGCCAGAGGCAGTGGAAATCGATTGGAAGAAAATTATTGTTCGTCTTCTTTATTTTTTCTGAACTCGCATGAATACTGAAATGTTCTCGGCTTCGCGGGTTATATTCAGGTTTGCTACGGCTAGGGACGGCCGCTTTTTTTAGCTGACGCAAACTGTCGCCACGAACTGTCGCCAAGTGAAGCCGTTCTAGTAGGGTTATTTTCAAAATTGGTACATCATTACAAACATATATTATGTTTTTCCTTCGTAAATTTGGTACGTCAAATGGATGCTTTATCATTATTAAATTGTATTTTGCGAAGAATAACATTATAATTAACGATAAGTGATGAATGTTTGTATTCTGTAACATTGAAAAAAGAATAAATATTTTCAATTAGTACGTTTTTGTACAAAAAGTTACATTTTAATTATTTATATTCGTAACCTAAGTGAATTAATGGACAAAAATTATACCATATTTTGATAAGAAATATTTTTCTTTGATATTTTATTATCCTTTTTACATAAATGTTAAATATTTTTTGAATAGTTTTAATACAAAATAAAAAAGGTAAGGTATGACACAATGGATTAAAGATTGTTTTTTAATAATATCATATAATTATTCTGATAAATATGCGTTGCAAGAACTATAAATGCATAAAAAACATTGATTCTTTGGTATTACACTTTTATTTTTAGGTATTTGTCGTCATTCTCTCAAGTAATATTTAATATATTCATCACTTATCTTTTAGTCAAATGTATCAAACAAAACCTAAATATCAACTTCAAAATATGTACATGAGTATTTATTTATGAAATTTTATAATACTATTAATTTCAAAATTTATCAGCAATACTTATTTTCATTTATTTGATTGATAAATAATAAATCCTATAAAATAATAAATCGATATAAATTATCATATTTGTCAACAAAAATGATAATTTTATTTTTATTCAAATATAAAATTATACAAATCTTATACAGAAATACACTGTTATAAATATTGTAATTTTAAATTATAACTCATTTATGTTAACAAAATTCATCATATATTGCATAATAAATTATATTTAAAAATAGTTTTAATATTATTTTTCTACAATATACCTTGTGCAACGTACAGATTACACACTAGTTTTTTAGTATTTTCAATCTCTTTTTTCTCCCTTGTCGTTGCTGTTGTTTGTGCAGTACACACAAAATTTTATTTATAAATAGAATTTGCCAACCCATTTTCCAATCACAAAAATCGGCTGAAGGAAAAATTTGGCCTTTTTTTGGAATGAAGGACGCAGCAATTATTTTTACGTTTTAGGGATGCAAGTTTTATTTTTTCGCTTGAAGGAAATTCTTCATAAAAAATTAGACTATTCCCAAATCTCATTCTCAAATCAATAGGATGGCTGGCGACATCACAAGAATAGGCGGCGCTAGATCACAAGAACAGATGACGGCGGCGCAACCGCAGATGAAGGCGGAGCTCGTTCAGGCGAAGGCGGAGCTCGTACATCATGCGATGGCGGAGCTCGTTTGTCAAGCGAAGGCGATTGACTGTAGGTGGAGGAGACTACTTCGAAGATCTGCGGTGACTCGAGCCATGACTTTTATGGCCGATTTCAGATGAGCGGCAGTGGATTGGAGGTTAAGGTTGCCGGTGGTGCCAAAAGTAACGATGGCGGTTGTGTTGAAATGAATTAAGAAAAAAAATGTTATACGAAGTTATCATTCTAATTCTATATGTATAATACATAACTGAACGTTATATTTTGTATTGTAGTTGTTATAGTTTATGCATTTGAAATAGTATGATTGAATGTTTCTAGTTTTCAAGGAGCTGAAGTAAGTTTTGTTTTAAAAATCTGCAAAAGATGTGATTTTGATTAGATAAAATTACTTATATGTTTCACAAGATGATAAAATATGTATAAAACATAATGCATCATTTGTTTGTTTGCTTGTTTACTGAGTTGCTTTATTTTGAATGTTACAGATATCATAAATAAAATGCTTGTGTACTTCATAACTAAAATGCTATATTAAACTATCATTTTAAATATCCTAAACATACTAGTGGACTTTGTAATTGAAATGCTACATTAAACTATTTTTTATATCATAAATATGATAGCGAACTTCATAACTAAAATGTTGCATTTAACTATAGATTTGCATATTATAAAGATGATAATGGACTTGGTAATTAAAATGCTATACTAAAATATCATTTTGAATATTTTGAACATGATAGTGAAATTCATAACTAAAATGCCACATTAAACTATTTTAACTATCATTTGTCACATTCAATACGTTATAATGCACTCTAAAAATAGAAACGAATTTTTACTTATCGTTTGGCATATTCGATATACTGTAATGTACTTTAAAATACGAATGTTATTTTTAACTATCATTCAGCCCATTCCATTCAATTTGATACATTGTAATGCACTAATTTAATAATACAAATGATAGATTGGTTTTATATGTACCCGATTAGGATTGACATTCGGTTAGCTTTTGCATTCATATGTACTCGATTAGGCTTGGTACCTAATTAACTTTTGCATCCATACATATCTGATTTGGATTGACATGCCATTAGCTTTTGCTTCCATCTGTACTCGATTAGGCTAGGCATTCGATTAACTTTTTCACTCGTTAGTACGCTTAGTTAAACAATATATCTCGAGTATAGATTGGTTTCATACATACCCGATTAGGCTTGACATCCGGTTAGCTTTTACATCCATACATAGCCAATTAGGCTTGACATTCGGTTAGCTTTTACATCCATACGTATCCGATTAGGCTTGGCATTCGGTTAGCTTTTACATCCTAACGTATCCGATTAAGCTTGGCATCCGGTTAGCTTTTACATTCGATGGTACGCTCAGTTAAATAATATATCTCAGTATAGTGTAACGACCCTTGCTAATTACTCTTTGATTACTAATTTATTAATCAACAATTAATCTTTATTTACGTATTAATTTAATCTTTCAATTACTTATATTAAGTAATCATCCTTTAATACATCAGCTTTAGTAATAAACCATGACATTAAGCAATTACCTTTTAGCTACAGTAATTATCATTAATTACTTACATTAAGTGATAAATCCTTAATTAATCAATGCAATTAATCAAGGTAATTAATTGAGGATAGTTAATCAGTGGGATAATTATTTGATGAAAATAATTAATTTAAAAAAATTACTTAAGGGAAGTAATTAAGGATCAATTACATAGGGTAATTAATTAAGGATTGATTGATTAAGGAAACTAATCAAGGGATTAGTTAATTTAATGAGTGTGATTAATTAAAGAATAATTAATCAGTGCAGGTGATTGTATGATAATTAATTTGAGTAATTAATTGGGGATCAATGTAATTAATACGGATGTGTAAAGATTAATTAATTTGTGTAATTAATTAAGAGTAAATTACTTAAGCTGTAATTAAAGAATAATTAATCAAAAATGATTAAGTAAGTTGGATAATTAAAAGATGATTAACTAATTGGTTTGTATTAATTAATGTTAAGTAAGATCTAAGTGATTAAGATTAGTAATTAATTTAATTTTAGATTAATTTAATTAATGTTGGGAGTGATCAATCTTGCTTATGGATGATGGAATGATGTTAAATGCCTTGAATTAGTTGATATCTCTGATATGAAATGTTTTATGATATGACATGTTTGGGTAGGCGGTGATAATGTGGTTATTTATCGATGGTGAATTGCTGTGTAAAGGTGACATCCAGTATTTAAATTTAAATTATATTCACTTGAATAACTTGGGTCAAGATGACATTGAATGCGAAGAGACCGGAGTCGGGTGCTAGTAAATTCCCGAAACCACTTCGATTCTTTATAGATTGATATGTGAAATCAATAAACTGAAATGGAATTATTTAAGTGGATTGGACTATTTAATCTAAGTTTTGGTACTTAGAAATTGCTGTGTGAAATAAGTGATGTCTATATCGAATTGTGAATTTGTAAATTGATACGAGTTACCTCGACTTTTAAATAAGTTTTATACATTAGTATTTCTTATTAGATGGGTTTACTCACGCTGGTTTCCAGCCTGACCCGGGTGTTACTTTGATGTAATGCTCGGGTCAAACCGAGTATTACATCTTTTCAGGCAATGACGTTCTAGAGCTCAGGAGACGAGCTCGATGACAAGAACGTATGGAGTGTTCATGCTGTATTATATTGTTGTATATATTTGACACATGTTTATTGTATATGTCCAGTGTTTTATATATGTCGTAAATCTGACATATTAAAGTAAAATTTGACAAGTATAGTTTTCCTTTGTATAACTGTTATTATTCGATATGTATTTTATCCGCTGCGAATGTGAGATTCTGAGTTTGGTTTTCTATTTCTTCTTCTATCTCTTTTCTGCTTTTCCTAACTATCTGGAATTTTCGAGATCGAAAATTCCGGGTCGTTACAATTTTGTTTTTATATTTAATGTATGTAAATAGGAGACTTTAGGAAAGTATAAAAATTTGTAAAATGTTGAAGAGTATATATTGTGGAGATTAAACTTATCTAATCGTTTTAGTTGCTAGAAAATATTTTTATTAAAAGAAATGGAATATTATTTATTATTGGAAAATTGGTTAAAAATATTTTTATTTAAAGGGGAAAATTAGTTTAAAATCAGGAGTTAAAGCTGGTTGGCGAGACGTATCATTATACTATGTATTATCCGCTGCGTTGGGATTGTTGTATGTCCAGTTTTAATATGGATTAGATGTTGTAATTTCCTATTGTTGAATGGTGTCATTGTAAACTCTAGTGTTGTATTGTAATGACAGATATGATTCCTTGTTTTAAAGATTATCCATTTATCCATTATATTTATTCCGCTGCGAATTATGAGATTTTGTTTATTGTTTTTGTTTCTTCTTTTGTCTTCTTCTTCTTTAACCCTAACGGTTCGGTTTTCCGCCATTCTACTGTGCGGCATTTGATACAGTGGATGTATTGATGTCGACTTTCGAAAGTCGAAAAATTGGGTCGTTATAGCAAATCCTAGACCATCAACTTGTGTTATTTTCGCTGTTTCTTGTATCTCTGATTGTATTTGATATTTGATTGTATCTATCTGTTGTATCAACTATTGTATATCAAAAATATTGTTCATACTTCCACTGTGTTGTTATACTTAATGTGTTATAAGCTCCGATGAACAAGATTCGACATTTGAATCTATGACATTTGAATATGGGTGACGTATTCGGTGCCGATTTTCGAAGGTCGAGCCAGGGTCGTTACAGTGGTATCAGAGCTGAAGGTTGAAACTTTAGCTTAGGAGTATAACACATTAGGTAACTCATTAGAGATAGGGTGAAGTATACCCTAGAATTAGTATATCCCTAAGATATCCGTCTGTATGCCTCAGTAAATGCTCTTACTATCCACTGATAGTAAGTATGCGTGCGAGAAGAGCTCGAGATAGGGGACGGGGAAGTACCATTTCAACTGGTCAATGCCCTGCAACAACAAGGAAACAATCCTTTATCTATGGATCTTTTTGGTCAATATCCGATTTCCAATTCTTCGATGTCTTCGTGGTAGCTACAAGAAGGAGCTACGGTGTGATGCTGGCCTGGCGAATCGTTGTAGATAAGTTCTATTTCATATTCTCTTCATCAAATTTTTATCAGCTTTTCGTTTTAACTTTAACGAAATTGAAATTTTATTTAAATAAATTGGTTAATAAAAGATAAAGTTAAAATTAATTTGTATCGATAAAACAATTTCAGTCAAAACCGAAATTTGAAATTCTATTGTAATCCCTTGTGTGGATCAAAGTCCAAAGAGGGACAAGTTGATGTAAACTCTGGGGTATTCCGACTTGAGTTTAGAATCCATACCTAGTATTTGAGAATTAGGGAAGATTAAATCCATTTATCTATTATCTTGGTCTCGATATATTCTACGAACGGTTAGTTATCCTTCAAACTAACCAATCCCCTACATATTTCGTAGATCTGGATGACCCGAGTATCTTGTGAAGTGTTAAATAGATTCATTCTTGTATCTATTATTGACATTCTGATTTGGTAAACCAAATGCATAATAGATATTCAGTTTAAGCTGATGATTCATCTTTCTATATTCTTTTGTTGTCTCCTTAGCAAATTTCGAGGACGAAATT
Organism: Allium cepa; assembly: GCA_030765085.1. Lineage (NCBI taxonomy): Eukaryota > Viridiplantae > Streptophyta > Magnoliopsida > Asparagales > Amaryllidaceae > Allium > Allium cepa. Next base: position 380,657,304 of record CM060931.1, read on the forward strand.
TTCTTAAGGGGGAATTTGTATCGATCTCGATTTTTAGTCGAATTTAAAATTTGATAATGAATATAAATTTTGGATTAAATTGTGAATTTAATTGAAGTTTTCCAAATTAATAAAGATATGTGTTTTTTTTTATATATGTGTATAAAAATTAATTTTTAAATTAATTGTGGGTTTGGAATTCGAAAGTAGATATTTTGAGAATATATTGTATTCAAGAAAAGAAATTGAAATAGGTTTAAGTTATGAATTGATTGAGAATTTATTTGAATATTTGGGAATAAAATATAAATTGTGTTTGGATTTTTGATATGATTAAATACGATATATCTTTATAAATATATTTTTAATTTGGGATTTGATTTAAAAATTCAAGGATAAATATATTGGGAATAAAAAAATTGGTTTAATAAATAAATTAGATTTAAAAAGCTTTATAAAACTAGGGATTATATATGTATAATTATTTGTTAATTGTTTTCAATTCATTTTCCTTTATAAATTTTATAAGTATAAGTAATTGAAAAAAGTATATATGATTTCAAACAAGATTTAATAAAAAGTTTTTAAAACATAAATATCTTTTGGAAATATAGGTATAAGATTTAGAATACATAACATATATATGTAAGTATAAAATAGATAAAACATGTTTTATATATCTAAAATAAACTAAGGTTATATTATAATTTGTAAATAAACTCAAGGAAAGGTCTTTACATAAATTTATTTGAATTTAACAAGTGTTAACATAAATGTACAAGTGTAAGAATATTAACAAGGGGGAAATTGATTGAATTAAAGATTAATGAAACTAAATAAAATATTATTAGAGAAAAGAGAATAACCAGGCTCAGTTTTCTCAAACCTGAGAAACAAAATTCAAAACAAGACAGAACACAAAAAATTTCAAAACCAGGAAGATCGTAGCAAAGCTCAAACCTGGAACAAAAGTACGAATAAAAAGGAAAAAATTAAAGAACAAACCATCTTTACAAAATTAAAAAAACAATCATCTTCAACCTGGGAAACCCAAATCTGAAAGCATGCAAGTTCAAAGCAATCAGATCAACTTCAACAAGCATCAGATTCAAGAGCAAAACAAAGATCATCACCAAAAACAGTAATTAGTTCAAAGTTAAACCAGTTTCAAAAAGATCAAAGTCCAAAGAACATTTCCAGTTTTTAAATTCTAAAAGAAAAAGCAATTCCAGGCTTCACTATGCTCTATTCTTCATCTTTTCAGGTGAGCAAACCTCTTAAACCTGCTTCTATCTGGTTGATGTCATGGTTAATATTTGAATATGTTATGAAAGTGTTGCTTAGTTGTTAAATGTATCTGCATGTATATATATGTGTGTGGATTAAGATATGCATGCATATATGTGTATATGGTTTCTTTGTTACAACAAACCCAAAATCCAACAGAGAAGAAATATTCGTATCTTCATATTTAGATCTTTTCAAACTATGATTTCTGAAAGGAAATTGTTTATAACAAAGTTAAGTATCTTTTAAAAATAATTTCAGGGAAAAATATTAAGTGGATATTGTGTAAAATGTTTATTTACAGTAAAATTATCATGAATCAGAAAACTCAAGTGTTTCAATTTTAAAATCTGATAACGTAATCATGTTCTTATTTCAATGATTTTTGGTGGAGTCTTATGATTTTTAAGCAAGTGATGGTCGTGAATTTGTTAGATGATCAGAAAAAGCATTTCTGTAAATTACAGTTGATCGGCGAGTTTATCCTCGTCGAAATTGTGATAGAAGATAGTTCGAGCATCATAGATTATCAAAAAAATGCTCACAAAATTTTCTGTTGATCGTGGTGATGTGGCGACTTGATTGTAGGGTTAAACCTAAGTTTTGGTTAGGATCGGAATTCGATCGATTATAGCGTCGATGTTGAATCAGACTTCGCCGTAGGGGTTGGAAACGAAGCTTGAATGATTGACGATGATCTTGTGAGGCTCGCGAGGATTCAGGCGAACTCTGGTGGTGGCACGTGAAGTTGTTTTGTCGACCAGGTTGCGTTTAGGTGTTGCTCGAATTATCAAATTCGATTTTTCAGTTTAGGTTCATCAAACTGGGTGGTAGAGTTCGTCGATGGGGTCGAGGGTGACTTGTAGATGGTCGCGATGTTGGTCGAAAAAGGTTCCGATGATCTGCACGAGCACGCGAGGGATGGTGTATCTGCTGCAGTTTAAAGTTTTGGGGAAGAAAGAATGCTCTCGGGTCCAAACTCGAGAAAGACATGGGTTCGACTCGAAGCAATGGAATGGTGGATGAACTCGAGAATGTTAGCAGGTTTTACACGTGAGTGTCTCGGGTCTGAAGCATTTAGACAAACCAGATTTTAAATTTGAATAGAATAGGTTTTGAAATCTTATTCTTAAATTAATTTCTTTTATATAATAAAAGTTTATCTAAAATGTTGGGTCAATGAAAGTTCTATATTTTATTTAACTTTAAATTAATTAAGTTATGTTTTCCTTAATTATTTTGAAATTTAAATTTAACAATTAAGAAACTGATTTAAAAAGATAAATGGTTTATCTTAATAATGTTTTGATTACTAAATTACTTAAAGGTTGTCAAAATTTAGTTAATTATTAATGATAATTTACTTTATTTAATAAGGTTTAATGGATGTAATTAAGTAATTAAATAAGAATAATTACTTTGTGTAATTAAAGTAAAGTCAATACTTTGGGTAATTACCTTTAAGGATTAATGTGATCAATGAATTAAAACGATTTGAGGTTAATTTGGTTAATGTTATTAATGTATTAAAGGTTGATTAAATTATGGTATTAATCAAGCGATTGAAGAATAATTAATTATGGCTAATTAATTTGAATGATTAATTAGTAGAAATAATTAATTTAAGAATAATTAATTAATTAAGGATTAATTAATGAAAGTGATTAGGGATAATCACTTATTGTAATAAATTAAAGTTAATTAATTTAATGATTAATTAATTAAGGTTAATTAATTAAAGAATAATTAAATAATTAAAGGTTACTCATTTAATAATTAAGTGTTAATTAATTTATTATTAAGGGATAATTAACAAATAATCAAAGGTTAATTGATTAAAATGTTTTGTAATTAATTAATGTTGATTAACCAGGGTTAATAATTTATTAATCTGGTTTAAGTTAAATTCAAATCAGGATTGAGTAATTAATTCATGAGTAATTAATTTAATTAAATTAATTTAGAATTAAAAAATTAATTAGTCCTGTTTGTAAATGATTATCGAGTGCTTGGATGCTTATGAATGTTTGTATTATATGAAATGTCTTGAATTGATTGTTATCTTTGGACTGTAATATTCTGTTCTGTGAGTTGAGCTGTGTGGAATTTATTTTATTTGTTTATCTGTAATACATTTATCTATAAATCTATTAATGAAAGATAAGCGTTGTAGATTATACCGCTTAACGATATTGCTGTGTTTGAACCTGTGAAGATTGATGTTGTGCACTATTGTGTAAAACCCCTGGACTACACCGTACACACACAAATATGGATTGCACGGGGAAATTGGTTGAGTCATAGATTTTATATGATTTTAAAGATTGAATTTTTGAATCCAAATGATTTTGGAAATAGAATTAGGTTAAATATGGAAAGATTTTGAAAAGAAGTTTTAAAAAGATACAAGTTATTTTGTATAACTTAATAAAGTTTTGAAATTTAAATAATTTAATTTGAATTTGAATTCAATATTTGAGATTGAATTCTATGTTTGGAAATTATGATTTAAAAATGTTATACAAGTTACTAATGTGTTTATATGGGTTTTAAACTATTTTAAATGTATTGTTTTGAATTTGAATTTAACCCAAGGGCTTTAACTTGTATAAATGAAATTGGTTTTTTTACGAAACGAAAACTATTTGTTTTCAAATAATAAAAGCTTTCATATAAGAATGAATTTCCAATTTGTGTTAAAAGGATTTTAAGTTTGAAATGAAAATGGTTTTCCAAGTTATGAATAAATCTTTGGAAATGGTTTGAAAGCTATGAATTAAATCTTTGATTAAAATGTTGGAGGAGTTAATCCAATTTGAAAGGGAAACTATTTGAAAGAATATGAATGAATCTTTGTTAAAGATTGGTATACTTTGTTTTCAAATTGAAAAGGGATCTTAAAGGTGTGTCCTTTCTATAATGGAAGTTGTTTCGAATATGTTAATGAGTCTTTGTGAAAGCTGGGTGAACTTTATGAATTGAATCCTTTTATTTAAAGATTTGGAAATGGTAATTTGTTTAAACCATTTTAAAGGGAAGGTTTTGGGTTTTTAAAGTTATGACTTAACTGAAATCCCAATATCCATATGTTTTTAAATATTGCGCTCATTATTCGGTTTAGCTGGGAGAGGACTTTGTGTCATATAACTCATTCCGAATAATGATACGATGTTATGGATAGCATTTGAAGACCGGTGGTGAAGACGGGATATTTGTTAGTGCTTGAGATGATGGTTTTGATGACTACAACCTTAGAATAGGATTATAAAATATAAATACTAACATTATAGTTTAGATATATATGTATATGCAGGATTTAACCATGCAGGTACCAAGAATGAAGGCTGTGCAGTATAAAGATTCAGGATATCATGATTGAAGACTCATGAGCATCAAGAATATCAAGATTATCAAGAGTTTAAGATTTCAAGAATAAGTTATTTTAATTAGGAATTTTGTTAAAACTCCTAGAAAAGCACTGACATCTTAAAATCCAATTTATTCATGAAATGGAATCCACTTCGAGCCCGTTAAAGGGATGGAACCCTAAGTAGGATTGAACTTATGAAAAATCTAGTGGAACATTGTCTTGTATCCACTAACTTTTATTTAAAGTGTTTTACAAAATTATATCTTGTTTTCAAAATAATTTTAACCTTCCTTTTAAAAGAATCAAAATCATCTATTCTGGTTTTAAATACTTTTAGCCTCAAAATAATCTTTAATTTCAAAATCAAATTATCCTTAGTTTTAAACTATCTTTTAATAATACTATATTTAACTTTTAAATATTTATACTTATATTTAAATATAAAATTATAAGTAAAATTTTATTTATATCAAAATATTATTCTCTATATTTATTTATGTATTTTAACTATAGTTAAGTATATTTATAAAAGTTTAAAATATTTTTAATATAAGATAAAAGTTATTTTCAAAGAAAAAACAAAACACCAAAATTTCCTTTGGGATGTCGACATACCGAAGTTACCCATGTCGACATAGTGTCGGTTGATTTCAAAAATTTGTTCAAGAGAAGTGTCTATTCGTCATATCCCTTCATGAATGGACATGGCTGTTGTTCTTCTATAAATAGGGGTTGTTTTCAACGAATTTCTAATCATGTTTTTCTGGTTTTCACACCTCTTCTTCTTCCACATTTCTTTATATATATTCTTACCATTACTCTGTCAAAATCAACATTGAATCTAACTAGATCATTTTTGGTTTGATTCTCTATCACTATCTCAACAAGATCCTCAGTGCTATTCAGAGTTATGGACTTCTTTGTAATCAATTTAGTGAGAAAATGTGTGATTGTAGCCTTGGAAATCAATCAAGTGTAAAGGTGTGATTGGAGCCTTAGAAATCAATTGGGTGAACTTGTTGCCTTGGAAATCAAGTATCTCTACCCAGAGGATTGTGAATCTGGAGGGTGTACCTCATAGCCTTGAAATCGATGATGTAATTGTACAATTGCTTTTCGAAAGGAAATCCGTACTTATTCTATCATCGCTATCACTAGTTCATTTATAGAAGGTCGGTCTACTATCAGACCACCACTTTTTAATGACAGTAATTATGCATATTGGGTACATAGGATGAAAATATATTTACAATCTGTAGGATTAGACGCTTGGAATATCACACAGACTGAATATTCTGAACCCACAACTGATTTTGCACAGTGGACCGCTGAGCAAAAGACTGTTGCACAAAATAATTCTAAAGCAATGAATATTCTATTTTGTTCACTTGATAGGAATGAATTTAATAGAGTGTCGGTTTGTAAGTCTGCATATGAAATCTGGAAAACTTTGCAAGTTACTCGCGAAGGAACAAGCAAAGTTAAACAGACCAAAATTTCCATGCTCACAAATCAATTTCAATTATTTAAAATGAATTCTAATGAGTCTATTTCAGATATGTATAGTAAATTTCAGGATATTGTGCATTATCTAATATCCTTGGGAAAGGAATTTTCGAAAGAAGGTCAAGTTAGTAAAATCTTAAATTCTCTTACTCCAGAATGGGATCAAAAGACACTTGTGATCGAAGAGGCAAATGACATCAGTAACTTAAAGATAGAAGAATTAATTGGAAATCTAATGTCGTTTGAAGTTCAAATGATTGAGAGAAGAGAAAGCAAAGCATCTGAAAAGAAATCAATGGCATTCAATGCATTGACCGATGGATCAGACTTGAACAGCGATAATGATGAAGAGATAGCCTTTATGACCAAGAATGTTCGAAAATTCCTGAAATACGGACAGACGAACATTCTCAAGAAAAACAACTATAAGAAATCTGGAAATTATAATGTAGCGCCAAACATATCAAATGTTTCAACTGTGACGAACCAGGCCATATCAAAAGAGGTTGTCTGTATCCTGGTAAGCAAAATCTTCCTATAAACAATGATTCCATAAAGAAACGAAAATGTGCATTTACTGGTACTCTAGATAACTCAGACTCGTCCTCAAGCGATGATGATCAAAAGACAGATAATTCAAATATGTGTTTCATAGCAGTTCACGACTTCGACGAATTCAGAGAAACGGACTCAGAAAAAGGTACACATTTACAATACAATTGGTTGAAATTACATGCTTATAATTGGTTGCTTGATTAATTGATTTTGAATTGGTGTGTTGTTTGAATTTTAAAAAATTTATTTTTTTACTATTATTTTATTATCATTTGTATGATTATTTTTAATTTTAATTTTAATAGTATTATAATATTTTGTAGAATATACTATAATTTTAGAATTATTCCAAATATATATACATTAAAAATAATAAGTATATATATATATATTAGAATACTTAGGAAAAATAAATCATAGAAATTCAAAGACACAGGTCGACATGGTCCCCATCATGATGTCGACATGGGTACAGAATTTGAAATTCAAAATTTGAATTCAAATGGTTGAACTTCCCTCCACCTTTTCACCTCATTCAATTCTCTGAAAAGGCATCTTTTGACTAGAACATGTCCTTTGAGAATCTATTTATTCACTATCTTTTGTCACATCTTTTCACTCTCATTTTCAAATTCAAACTCTCTCTTCAAAACTTCAAGCTCTCTACTCTCTATTCTAATGACTTCTTCAAGCAACCCTTCCACCATGAGAATTTTCAGAAAGATAAAAGAGCAACTCTTTAATGATCCAGAGGCTATAAAAGCATACATCAATTATGCTAACTATGCAAAAGTCCATTCCGGAAAGTTTGCTATATTTCAAGATTTCTCTTCTTATGAAATTGATTCTCTTTTTGCAAATAATCAAATTCTTAGTCTTGTTGATGCTTCTCAAAATGACTTTGTTAGTTATCCAAATCTTGTTAAAATTTTCGATGCAAATTTAAACCGTGGATTTTATGTTGGAAATGATGATGAAATTTGGAGTAGTGTCAAAGGCACTCGGATTATTCTGAATTGTGATCTTTTGGGTACCATTCTCAATTGCAAGAGTACGGGAATGGATCTTTCTAGTTTTAAAATCAATGAAAATGATTGTGAGACATTTCATCATATTTTCGAAGGAAATGATAATTTTGAATTCAAAAATCGAAATTTTCGACCAAAAGCTAGAATTGTTAATCTTCTTTTACAACATACTTTGACGCCAAGATCGGGGAATTTTAATAATCCTACTTCAAAAGTTTGCAAATCACTTTTTGCTATTTTTGAAAATTATGATATTAATTGGGCGCAAGTTATTTTGGATGAACTTCCTCCCAAAAATCTTGAAATGAGCGAGAATACTTTGTATCATGGAATCTATCTCACTCATATTTTTAACTATTTTAGAGTGGATTTCAAAGGAGAAGAATTTGTTTCAAGAAAGGTTTTTAATCACTCAAACATTTCTCTTATAAAAATTCCATTTGTTTTTCAACCTTATGAGACTCTTGCCGAAAAGGAAGAGCGTTTGGCTCATGAGGAGATGAAAGAGGATGAAGAAGAAGGGGATGAAATGGAAATTGAAGAAGAAGAAGAAGAAGGTGAAACATCTTTGGAAAGCATTGATTATCCTCCTAATCCAACCAACAAAACCCTTCTCAAAAACCAAAAGACCATTGTTGAGAATCAACAGATTCTTAAACGATCCATTAGTAAGAAGTTGGACAAAATTTCATCCAAGATGAACAAGTTTATTTCCAAAGTCAACAAGAAGTTTTGATTATCTTCATCTTCGTCATCCTCTAAGTATTTCTACCTTTTCGTATCTCATTGTATTTTTTTAGCTTATTTTGATTTGAATGTTCGTGTAGTGTTAATGTTAAATCATTGTATTGATCTATTATGCAATGAAATTGAATTTCCTTTCTGTTATCTAGCTTATCTTATCTCCAGAATAAATGTTAGTATATTATATAAATATATATATATATATACACACAATTATTTGCAAAATCAAAATAAGCCATCAAAATTCACTGCACCATGTCGACATCCCCCTTATGACCATGTCAACATGTACTCGTCAGAAATGACACTTCATTTTAAATTTAAAATTTGAATAACTACCTTTTGTCTATTCATTTCAAACGAGTTTCTACACCTATAAATACCTATTTCTTCCAGAATTCATCACTCAATATTATTTCTTATTCATTTTGTCTCTCATTCTTCTCACAAACTCGAATATGGCCAATCCAATTCATAATTTATCCAAAAATCTTGAAGGGACTCTTAATTCTTTCAAAAATATTCTTTTGTTCATTCTTCGAAACCAGCGACACTTAGAGTTGAGTCAAATGCAGATGATCAAGGAGCAAGAAAGCCATTTTGATGCAATACAATGGATGATTTCCTCCCTGCACAAGGATGATAACGAAGCACATCCTCCAGTCTCTCTCGCTAATGATAATGAAAATTGGGATGCCATTAAAGCAGACCCTATATTTGGAGAAGAAGGATGGGTGGAAGTTCCTCGTGATGTTTGATTTGAATTGTTTGATTTGATTTGAATTGTTTGATTTGATTTGATGCGATTTGGATTGATATTTGGTGTGAAAAACATGTATAAACATGCATTGATATTTATATGATCATTAATTAATTATCATGTCTATTAGTATAATTATTTCTTAATCTATCTATTATATACTCCATTGTATAGTTTATAAATGCAGGTACTTTAGTCCGAGAATGAGGGGGAGTTATATAGTTTGGAGATTATATAGTTTTGAGTTAATTTTTCTTGATGACAAAGGGGAAGAAATAAAAAATAGGATAGTTAGGCATAGATTAAGGGGGAGTTATTAGATTAAGGGGGAGCTATTAGGATAGAACTAATATTTTATAAACAAAGGTTGTCATCATCAAAAAGGGGAAGATTGTTAGTCCTTGAGATGATGGTTTTGATGACAACAACCTTAGAATAAGATTATAAAATATAAATACTAACATTATAGTTTAGATATATATGTATATGCAGGATTTAACCATGCAGGCACCAAGAATGAAGACTGTGCGGTATAGAGATTCAAGATATCAAGATTGAAGACTCATGAGTATCAAGAATATCAAGATTATCAAGAGTTCAAGATTTCAAGAATAAGTAATTTTAATTAGGAATTTTGTTAAAACTCCTAGAAAAACACTGGCATCTTAAAATCCAATTTTTTCGTGGAATGGAATCCACTTCGAGCCTATTAAAGGGATGGAACCCTAAGTAGGATGGAACCTACGAAAAATATAGTGGAACATTGTCTTGTATCCACTAACTTTTATTCAAAATGTTTTTACCAAATTATATCTTGTTTTCAAAATGATTTTAACCTTCCTTTTAAAAGATTCAAAATCATCTATCCTGGTTTTAAATACTTTTAGCCTCAAAACAATCTTTAATTTCAAAATCAAATTATCCTTAGTTTTAAACTATCTTTTAGTAATAATATATTTAACTTTTAAACATTTATACTTACATTTAAATATAAAATTATAAGTAAATTTTTATTTATATCAAAATATTGTTCTCTATATTTATTTATGTATTTGAACTATACTTAAGTATATTTATAAAAGTTTAAAATAGTTTTAATATAAGATAAAAGCTATTTTCAAAGAAAAACAAAACATCAAAATTTCCTTAGGATGTTGACATACCCAAGTTACCCATGTCGACATAGTGTCAGTTGATTTCAAAATTTTGAATTTCAAAAGAAGTGTCTATTCGTCATATCCCTTCACGAATGGACATGGATGTTGTTCTTCTATAAATAGGGGTTGTTTTCAACGAATTTCTAATAATATTTTTCTGGTTTTCACTCCTCTTCTTCTTCCACATTTCTTTGTACATATTCTTACCATTACTCTGCCGAAATCAACATTGAATCTAACTAGATCATTTCTGGTTTGATTCTCTATCACTATCTCAACAAGATCCTCAGTTTTATTCAGAGTTATAGACTTGTTTGTAATCAATTTAGTGAAAAAAGGTGTGATTGTAGCCTTGGAAATCAATCAAGTGTAAAGGTGTGATTTAGCCTTGGAAATCAATTGGGTGAACTTGCTGCTCGAAAAATCAAGTATGTCTACCCAGAGGATTGTGAATCTAGAGGGTGTACCTCGTAGCCTTGAAATCGAGGGTGTAATTGTACAATTTCTTTTCGAAAGGAAATCTGTACTTTTGTGCGGGACTGGATGTAGGGTAACTTCGAACCAGTATAAAATCCGGTGTGCTCTTTCCTTTCCTGTTTTTACTTTATATTTGCATCTGTGTTTGATTTTGTGATCATATCTGTGTTTGAATATTGCATACATCTTTGTTCAAATTAACAAAAACTCAAAAAGATTTAGTAATTTATTTAAACACTATTCACCCCCCTCTAGTATTAATCCTAGCCTTAAGATCCGTATTTCGCATTTCTAACAATATTTTCGAAAGCGAAAGGATAACCCATCGAATATCTCTGCACTGAATGGCCCCGGTATAGAGATCTCCATATGTGATGGGAAGTCCGGACGTGGTTAGGGATTATCCGGATTTGCACGGGCTTCTTTGGAAGTGCCTTCGATTCTGTTCGAACCCGGAACAGACTTGTATGGATGTGTGTCTGACATTACACTTTGAGATGTAAAGCTGGTTTCTATCAAATACATTTCTGTTTCGTGGCGGAGAATTTATTCTCTTAGCTAAACACCCTTCTCTGAGACGTACAAGCTTAGAGGTTATGTAGTTGATGGTTACTAGTGATACATTCCCAATTTGGTAATGTTGCATACGAAGAGTTGCTGATCATTTGTTGATCGAAGCATGACATTGTAAAAAAGCATAGCTTTGTGGACGAGACTACATCAGGACCTCACAAATCGAAAATGGTCGAAACAGGAAAGATGCGGCAAGGTTGCAGGGGTCGTGCCCTTAGGGTATGTCCATTCCTTCTGGAAAAGGGTGGATCATGGTATGGAGCCCAGATACTTACTCATGTGGACACTATAAATTTATTACTGTGTGATGTTGCTTTATGGTTGAGGATCCTCGGATAAAGGTCACAAACGACCGGGGATGGCATATCTTTGGTGTTACTCCCGGGAAGGGAGTACGTCGGCCTTGTGTTAGCAAAGATCCGGGTAGGTTCTCGAGGCGTCCCTCTAGAGGCATACCTATGTGGCAATAGGAAGTTCCTTAGCCTGACTATTTGTTGGATATCCAATCAAACAATACGATCCCTTTACGATTGCAATTGTATAACCTACGACCTCAGGTGGTAGCTATAGCTGGCATAATATAATGGTACTTATGCTGGTTAAGATTAATATTATACTTTCGAAATGTTTTCCACTGTGCACTAATAATAATATCAAATGGTTTTGCGTAGTAAGCATTTTTGACAATCATAAGGAGAAATCTCCCCAAAGTGTGCAATTGCAAGATGTGTGTGCCGGGAGGCCTTATGGTAGTTTCATTTTCCAGAAAGCATTGCGGATTTCAATGTTTTTAAATTCTTTTGTTGTTTGGTTTAAATACAAAATGTTTTTGTTTGCTCATACCAGTCCCATGACTAATCCGGAGTTTACTGTTCCCTTCCTAAACTCTGGGTGCCCACAATTTTCCACACGGACAGTCTAGAGTTGGGTTTTTCAGATAATCAAATAGTAGGTGTAGATTCGATAGCATGCAATCTCCGGATATTGGCAAACCGCATTGTGATGGAGTTTGGTTCAGTTCAGCTTGATGGGGGTTTGAGCTAGCTTTGGATTGGAGATGGAGTTTTTAGAGTTTGGCATTGAAGTATCTTTCCGCTGTCGATGGCTGCAAAGCTTAGACCATCAACTTGTGTTATTTCCGTTGTTTCTTGTATCTCTGATTGTATTTGATATTCGATTGTATCTATCTATTGTATCAACTGTTGTATATCAATAATATTGTTTATTTTTTTCCACTGTGTTGTTATACTTAATGTGTTATAAGCTCCGACGAACCAGATTCGACATTTGAATCTGCAGCATATGAATATAAGTGATGTATTCGGTGCCGATTTTTGAAGGTCGAGCCATGGTCGTTACATATAGATTGGTTCCATATATACCTAATTATGCTTAGCATTCGGTTAGCTTTTGTATCCATATGTATGCTCGGTTAAACAATATATCTCGGGTATAAATTGGTTTCATATATACCCGATTAGGCTTGGCATCCCGTTAGCCTTTATATCAATATATACCCGATTAGGCTTGGCATTTGGTTAGCCTTTGAATCAATATGTATCCGATTAGGCTTGGCATTTGATTAGCTCTTGCATCTAGACGTACTCGATTAGACTTAGCATTCAGTTAGCTTTTGCATCCACACGTACCCCATTAGGCTTGGCGTTCGGTTTTCTTTCGCATTCGATGGTATGCTTGGTTAAACAAAATATCCTGGGTATAGATCGATTTCATATACACTCGATTAGGCTTTACATTCAGTTAGTTTTTACATCCATAAGTACCCGATTAGTTTTGATGTCCGGTTATCTATTGCATTCATATGTACACATGATAGTGAACTTCATAACTATAATGCTACATTAAACCATCATTTTGCATATTCTAAACATGCTTGTGGACTTTGTAATTGAAATGCTACATCAAAATATCATTTTATATAACTTAAACATACCAGTGGATATTGTAATTAAAATGATATACTAAATCTCATTTTTCATGTTGTAACTTTGGTATTGGACTTCACAACTAAAATGCTATATCAAACTATCATTTTGCATATTTTAAACATGATAGTGGACTTCATAACTTAAATGCTACATTAAACTATCATTTGCATATCATAAACATAGTGGTGAACTTTGTGATTAAAATATTATATTAAAAATACATATGCTATATGCAATTATCAGTTTGCATTTGGTAGTTCTCCTTAGGAATACTTATTTCATTTTGCATATTTTATTCATACTACTTCACTCTAAATATACTTATACTAAATTCAAGTTCATTTTGCATATTTTTTCATCGTTATTCAATTGAAATATACTTATGCTATATCCAAATATCATTTTGCATAGTCAGATAATTGTACTATATTTAAAAGTATAAATGCTATGTTAGTCTATCATTTAGCATATTAAACACAGTCTATTATGTTTCAAATGTAGAAATGTTATATCTAAATATCATTCAACCTGTGATTAAAAATTTTTGACTTTCTTCTTCTTCTGTGTTCTGCTTCTCCATTTGTTTCTTACCTCTAGATTTAGTGGCATTCGACTTCAATTTTCACGAAATTTCTAATTTACGTTTGCATTGGAGTGTCGAATTAGGTTTTTTTCAATTTTAGAATGGATGGCGGAAGCTTCAAAAATGGCGGCGGCTTGGACGATGGTGGCTTGGGTGACGGCGGCTACGACAGATTAGGGCTAGGGTCGCGGCGGTTAGGGCAGGTTAGGACTATGGCGGTGGTGGTTATGGCAAGCTTCAGACGATGGCTTTAGACGATGGAGGAAACGGTTGAAGTTGGTTGAATAGATCTTGCCACTGTCCTTAAGCCTAAATTTTAAAAGTTATGTCCTACATTTAAAAATTTAAAAGAAAACTGATTGAGAAAAACAAAAGATATTCTTGTTATTATTTTTCAATCAATACAAAAATGCAAGGCTTTCGGACTGCTTTTATATTGTTTATAAATACTCTTAATAATGTGATATTGGGCTGACTATTTGGCCCAGGCCTTACATACTCGTTACGGACATTATAATATACTGCTGCGATATTATATTCTTCATAATTCACCCCTTCATTTAGATCTAGGGTTTCCTTCTTCATCTTCTTCTGCACCGCCACTTCTAACTCTGAGCTCCTCCTTTAATCTAGTGAAATTTATCGTAGAAAACGGCTTTATGAGGATGCCCGCTCTTTGATAGAAGGCTGGAATGTGGTTAAATTTCAGTCTCTTGCTTATAACCTTCTCACGAACGAAGTAAAGGTCGATCTCGATGTGCTTCATTCGTGAATGTAAAATAGGGTTCGCAGTGAGGGAAACCGAGCTGAGGTTGTCGCACCAGATAATCGGTGTGCTTTTGAGATCGATTTTGATCTCTTGCAGTAATGACTCTATCCATGTGATCTCTGCTGTTGTGCTGGCTATGGATCTGTACTCAGATTTTGTGCTAGAGCGTAATACAGTGGCTTGTTTCTTTGAGCTCCAGGAAATTGGATTATCGCCCAGGGAAATGCAATACCCTAATGTCGATCTTCGATCATCGAGGTCGGAGGCCCAGTTTGCATCTGAGTAAGCATGTGTCCTTAACTGTTTTGTGTTGTTGAATGTTAGACCGTGATTCAGAGTTTCTTTCAGGTATCGCGAAATTCGTTTAACTGCTTTCCTGTGTTCACTGAGAGGTTTGTGCATATATTGACATATTTTATTCACGTTGTAGCTTATATCTGGTCTGGTTATAGTAATATATTGCAATTCCCCTACAATGCTTCTATATTGTTTTTCATTTTCAGTGACTTCACCTCTGTCTTTTGAGAGTCAAAGATTGCTGGTCATAGGGGTCGAATTAGCATTATCCATATTTGCTCTTTTTAGAATGTCAAGAATGTATTTTTCTGGCATAGAAACAGTTCTGCACTTGATTTCTGTATGACTTCTATACCTAGACAGTATCTTAAATCACCCAAATCCTTGATGGAGAATACTTGATCTAAATGTTTTACTTTCTGATCTATGATTTTGCTGTTACTTCCTGTAATAATAATATCATCGACATATATCACTATATATGTAATACTATCATTCTTGCATTGTACATAGAGAGAATTGTCGGATTTTGTTGGTGTGAAATCTTGCTTCATCAGTGTTGTTTTGAGTTTTTCATTCCATACTCGTGGAGCTTGTTTTAGACTGTAGATGGCTTTATGTAGCTTGCATACAAGTCTGTTGTTGTTTCCCTTTTCATACCCTTCTGGTTATTCCATAAATACAACTTCTTTTTAAGTCTCCATTGAGGAATGCATTGTTTACATCTAGTTGTCTGATTCTCCATTTCTTATATAGTGCAATGGTCGGTATGACTCTTATTATTGTTGGTTTAACTATAGGAGAAAATGTCTCATAAAAGTCAAATCCATATTGTTGATTATAACCTTTAGCTAGAAGCCTTGCCTTGTATTTGCAAATGCTTCCATGAAGATTTCTTTTAATCTTATATGTCAATTTGCGGTCAACTACATTGTTGTCTTTAGTTTTGGTTATGAGACTCCAAGTTTTGTTTTTGATGAGTGCTTTATATTCCTCGTCCATTGCTTGTTTCCAGTTGATGTTTGTAACAGCATCCTTATAGTTGCTTGGCTCCGTCTGATTTAATTGTGCATTGTACACTTTTGGTTATATATACCACTTTTGGACCTTGTTGTCATATGATGTCCTGTTCTTACAGGTTGACGCTCATGTACACTGATGTTATCATCTGTGTGTTGAGACTTGGATGGAGACTGCTCTTCCATTGAGTCTATACCATTGCTCTGGCCTATGTTACTAGAAGGAGGACTTGAGATCTTTTCAAAATCATGACATTGATCCATTGTCTTCTCTGGATGCAGTGAGTTGTGATTCATTGTTTCTCTGCATGCCTCCTTCAATTGCATTGATACTCTAGTCTGACACAATAGGTATTGATGGTAGTGTTGCACTGCCTTTATCATACACTTTCGTTGTGGTTCTGATATTTTTATCTGTAAAAGGAAATGTTCCTTCATTAAATACAACATGTCTTGAAACAAATATCCTACCATCATTACTCAAGAATCTATATCCCTTTTGATTATTTCCATAACCAAGAAATGTACAAGGGGTGGATCTTAGGCTTAGTTTATGACTGTTATATGGTCTGAGGCATGGGAAGCATAAGCATCCAAATGTCTTCAGACTTTAATAGTCTGGTTTAACCCTAATAATGCTTCAGTGGGATTTAGATGTTTGAGTACTTTGGTAGGTAGTCTATTAATCAAATAGAGTGCAGCGTTGAATAAATATGGCCAAACTTTTATTGGCATAGAGGCTTGAGCTAGCAGTGTCAGCCCTGTCTCTACTATGTGTCTATGTTTTCTTTCAACAAGCCCATTCTGTTCTGAGCTATGTGGGCAGGTTGTTCTTTGAATGATTCCCCTTTTTTGAAAATATTCCTTCAGTGGTCTATATTCACTACCTCCATCAGTCTGTATTATTTTGAGCTTATTGTTTATTTGTTTTTCAGCATGTGTTATAAACTGTCCCACAATCTTGCTTGTATCTACTTTTGATTTCAAAAAATATATCCATGTATATCTAGAATAGGCTTCAACAAAAGATATGTAATACCTGTATCCATAGTCGGAACTTACTGGTGCAGGTCCTCATAGATCTATGGCCACTAGTTCAAGTGGTTTACTGACTGTTGTATTGGAATCTGCAATTGGTAACTTATGGCTTTTGCCTAATTGACAGTAGGTACATATATATGGTACATATACATCAAAAGAAATATTATTATTACTAAGTACTTGTTTTACAACATTTACACTAGGATGTCCAAGTTTACAATGCCACAAATCAAAAATTTCTTTGTCTTTCTTAACATTTGACACAGAAATATTGCACCACGTATTTCTATTTTTGCCATTTCCTGTATTTCCAAAGTTGAACTTGTACATACCCTTGTCCAGTTCACCCTATAGTAATGTTTCTTGATTTAGCAAGTCTTTAACAACACAAAATTTTGGGTGAAACTCAAAATACACATTGTTGTCATTTGAAAACTGAGATACACTCATTAAATTTTTCTTAATTTTGAGAACTCTTAGTATATTATTGAGGTAAAGATATCTTTTACCTTTGATATTGCTAGTTCCAACATGTGTGATGTTTATAGCTTCACCATTACCCATATGTAAAGTATGCATACCTAAGTGTTCTTTGTTGCCAAGATTGAGGTTTTGAAGATTACTTGTAAGGTAGTTGGTGGCACCTGAGTCTGGATGCCAATCCTCATTTGTTATGTCCTCTGTTCCGGTGAGTCTTTCTGAATTTGACTACTGCATTCTTGCATCCTTTAACTGATTGTTTGATCTCTGATTGATGTGTGCTATATTTGCACTTTATTCACCATTTTTTTGATGACTTGTATAGTATTCAATGTTGAGTCTGAAATAGCATTGTCTTGCTATATGACCAGGCTTTTCGCAAATTTGACATTTTGCTCTATTATTATTCCATTTATTATTCCTTCCTCTTCCTCTCTGACTGCCACCACCTCTCTGATTGTAAGTATTGTCTAATATTTTTATTTTCCTGTACCTTATTTTTTGAACTTGCTGCATAGTTGATTGACAGTTCGTTTTCTTTTCTCTGTTCTACCCTTCCTTCATGTGATAACAGAATTGAGTGAACATATTACATATTGGGTAGATTCTGTTGTGACGAGATAATTGCAACAACTGATTCATATTCTGTATCTAGACCATTCAGTATAGAAAGAATTTGCTCTGTTTCTGACACTTTGTGTCCTGTAGTATCAAGAAGATCATAATATGACTTTATCTTTGTCAGATATTCCTGCATTGTCATATTATATTTCCTTAAGTTTTGCAATTGTCTCTTGTAGTACATGATTCTTGCAACTGATTGTGTATTGAATATTTGTTGTATTGCAGTCCATATCTCATATGATGTCTTGCAACCAACAAGTTGAGTAAGAAGAGGTGGACTAATTGATGATATTAGCCATGCTGCTAACAGACTGTCTTGTCTCTGGTAACTGATGAATTCTTTATTGATGATTCCATCTCCTTTGCTGTTAGTAACCATTCTTGCTAGAATTTCTGTAGTTACATACATATAATCTTCTAAACCATAGCCTCTGATGTTGGTTTCAACTTGATATTTTCACAATATGAAATTGTTTTCATCAAGTGTAGTGGTCACTAAATTATTCTTTGGTTTGATGATATTGCAGGAATTTATTTTGATGGTTGATGTTTCTTGATTGCCTGGTCTTGACCCTTCCTGATTCTTGATTTCACTTGATGCAGTTGATGAGACATCATCATTTCCTGCCATCGTGGAGTGTCTGGAAGTGATGTTGAGATTCTTGATGTCAGGACTATTGCGGTGCAGCCGAGCTTGTGAATCTTGAAGCAAGGCTCTTGGCGTGGCACTGTTTTTGGAGGCTCTTGATTAAAGAACCCAAGAAGGAGATGATACTACACTCTCAAATGATGAGAATGCCTATAACTGAGAGCAACAGAGTGGTGGATGATGAGACAGCTCTGACACCACATCTGAATGGTTCGATTATGAGACTAACCAATGTTCTCTGATGAGATTTTACTTGTAATCGGTAACTGCTTCTTGTCGTTTGACAGTTTATAGCTCTGATACCATAAAAGAAAACTGATTGAGAAACACAAAAGATATTCTTGTTATTATTTTTCAATCAATACAGAAATGCAAGGCTACGGACTGCTTTTATATTGTTTACAAATACTCTTAATAATGTGATATTGGGCTGACTATTTGGCCCAGGCCTTACATACTCGTTGTAGACATTATAATATACTGCTGTGGCAGTCTATTCTTCGTAACTAAATTAACAATAAGTTTTTTCTTTTAAACTAATTCCCTCCTTTCCAATTGTATTTGTATACAAATTAGTTTTACAACTATCCATGGTACATATCATGCAGAAAACTGCCCATGCGTACATCGCATTGCATGTTCATGTAATTGTACAAACACGGTCATTGCAAACTAATATATATTTTTTATGGTATGTAAACTCAAGGTTAACAAGACACTTGGATAGCGCTTACTACGGTAAAATCCTGTGGCTTCGTCCATGCAAATTTGAATTTTATCACTGCCTTTCCAGGACGTATTAGTTGACCCCGGTTCAGGATGCAGTCTTCACCGTTTACTGGTTTAATGAATATAGAGTTGATCGGTGTAACACTTTTAAGGCCATAACATTTCACAAGCACTCGCATCATAGGGCATCGGCAGTTGTTGTTTACGATTACTTGATACTCAGGCTTCCCTTCGATGATCAATCCTGTTTTGGGTTGAAATATCACGATGTCTGATGTAGTACAATTTCGGCCCAAAGCTGCAAATATAATAATCAAATATCATAATATTCTCTGCAAATTTATATCATGACATAGAAGGAAAAATGATGTTTGATGGATTACCATGATGATAACAAGTAAAAAATAATATTAAGATAAGTATGGTCTTTTTAGAAACAGCGTTCATCCTTGCAGATGATTTTGCTAGAACGATATAAATATTGTTTTTGTAGTTGTTTCAAATGTTACATCTTATAGATGAAGAAGGTGTTGGTATAACATGAACAAGTACAGCATATGTAAAATTTAGATATAAATCATAATTTGTTGAATTGGAGATAATATCTGAAATCACATTTGATGTTTTATCCAAACTTAGTAATATTACTTGGAATTAGGCTCATCTGCAGTGAATGCCTACTCGTAATCATTTCAGCATAAGGGGCTGTACTGTTGCACCATGCAGTTAATTACAAGTTAGACTAGCATGTCTAGGTGGACAGAATCTTAAAGATATCAAGCATCATCTGCAACTACTCATGAGTACCCAAATTCATTTGAAGTTGTCTAGGTGGACATAAATGTGAACTAGGCTGCTGTTTTGCAGACCCGATCCAACCACGGTTAAACTTCGAGTTTGAAGTGCTACAACCCTAAAAATGAAATAACCTTTTCGTGTTCATGAATTCGACGTCTAACTTCAAAATTGTAAAAGAAAACTCACGATCAAGCTCGTTGAACCACACAATTCTTCAAATTTGAGAAAAAATTATTGTTTCCTTTTTTTTTTTAACATAATCAATTTAACAAATAATTTCATAATTTTAACCATTGAATTATTGTATTAACTTATCAATTTTTGACGACATATTACATTATTAATAGACGTTTTATGAATCATTGTTAAACTGGCTTCTTTTTATTACATTTCTACGCAAAAAAAATAGTATTATTCCAATTAATCTGTTATCGGATGTTCAAAATTAATTGTTTTAAAGGTTAATTTAATAATCATAATTGGTTAAATTTTAAAGTTAATTGAAATAATTTTACATTTAAATTAGAAAAATAGAAAATAACGATCGACATGGTTCTCATGTCTGATCAATTGAATCATTAGAACTTTTGACCGCGTACCAATATAGCTCGACTTAGGACTCGGTGTTCTAAACGACGCTGACAAAGAACGAAAATTCTACTTTATGTCAAATGAGCGTTAAGACACGTGCTTCGTGCATGACGATAGCACGCACTTCGCTCGTAAATTTGTTTTCTGCAAATTGTATGTGTTTAGCACACTTAATGTAAAATGATTTGTATAAATATTTAACCATATTCTTACGTTGAAATCATTTGTTGTTAGTTTAAATTTTATTTTTAAGTTTCAACATTTATTTTTTTCAACTGGAATTTTTATTATATTAGTTTTAACAATTTATTTATTAGATTATATTTTTAAGTGAAATTAAGATTTGATAGTATTTGTAAATGGATGTATTGAATTTGTAAAATAATTTTATTTCTTAGATCTTATTTTTAAGTGGTATTAAGATTTGATAATATTTGCAGATGGATGTGTTGAATTTATAAAATTAATTTAATTGTCTGAACATAATTTCAATTAAGATACGATATTAAAGGCGTTTTTGGTAGTCGACAACGATATAAAAAAGTGTGACACCAAAAGTATTACAACTAAATATGAATATTCATTTAAATAAGATACACAAAGGCAGGGTGTTTAACAAAAAGTTCACCATCTATTTTTTAATTAAATCTAAATGTCCATTGGCGTCTCTATGACATGGTAATCTACTGCATAAATCTAACTAAAGTGTCGCACATTAATAAATTGACGTGTAATTTAATTTGGTATTAATATTCTACGAGCACCAAACGCATGCAACACAA
This sequence comes from Allium cepa, assembly GCA_030765085.1. NCBI lineage: Eukaryota > Viridiplantae > Streptophyta > Magnoliopsida > Asparagales > Amaryllidaceae > Allium > Allium cepa. The sequence goes on from CM060931.1 coordinate 380,679,051, forward strand.
TCCCTTTGTACTAACCTCCAACCTTTACATGTCACGATTCAACACTAATCAGAAGTTTATATCGAACTTAATTCACAGCACATTGAACATATGTTTTACGAGTTGCGTTCATAAATGATTTGGATGGTGTGTTAAAAAAAATAAAAAATATTGAATCACTCTTCTAAATAGATCCGTCAACGGATACATTCAGATGCGAACAGTGTCATGTTTACATTCACATCCAAAATCATTTTTGAATATCGAATACCTACATCCGTAAATACTAACGAAAATCAAATAATCATCATATTCGTTAATGATAGATAAATCAATAAACATAAATATTAAAAAAAATTGTTTAACATAATTTTTTTTCAATGTTATTACTACATAGGTATGAAAAATAAACAGATATGATGATAAAAAATAGTTTTGAGCGGTTAATATGCATTAAATACACATAATAAAAATTATTAATTTAATAAAACGATAAATACATATCTTTCATTGCATTAAATTATGCATAATATAAACTATAATCTTGATAAAATCCAGACATATGATTTTCGGATGTGAATGTTTTTGTATTTGCGTCCCTATCTATTTTTCGTTTTTCGAATACGGATGCAGATAGATTTCAGATTTCTTCGAGCATTCATTGACAAAGCTTACTTTTAAATGAAGATTTTAGTCACCATTCACCTCTTATTCTTAAGTCCAACTTAAGATATACTAATTCAAACATAAAAAAATTGATGGAAAAGCACTTTTATATGCGTAGATCTACGCTCGTTGTTTTATTAAAATTTAAGAAGTTGAACTTTTAATTTTAGTTGTAAAATTTGTTTTTATATTTTATAGTTTATGATTCTTAATACGCAAATTTGCCAGTCAAATTAAATTTATTAACATGTTGTTGACTTTTTTGTGGCTAACACCCCAAATTGTAGCAAATGTAGTAAATAAACGAAAAATGTAAGAAATCGAAGAGAAGGGAAAATAGACACATATTTTTATAGTGGTCTGGGAAATAACTGGTCTACGTTATCGTTTTTATTTATTAATCTTTGCTGGAACAATAATTTTACAAGAGAATTTCAAAGTACAAGGATTAGATCTAAGGCTGGTAGAATTTTCCACTAGAATAACTGATCAGAGTGGAAAAAGCGAAAGGATTTGCCAAAACTCCTTTTTCGTATGTGGTAGTTTATTATTTGTAAATGAATCCACGCACTAGAATTTCTAAATTTAGTTTGAATTGATCTTTCCAGCGTGAAGAACAAGTCAATTTGGCACGTTTTCCAAGATTTAATCGATCGGCACCAATCGATATTTTGACCAATTCTTCAAAAAAATTCTTCTAAAATACACAAGTCCTCAAGTTTTTGTTCTTTAGGGGCAAGGTAGTAATTTGGATTGCTCGCTACCGATTGATATCCCATCTCCAAAACTTGTTTTGTTCCTTACGTGTAGAATCATAGTAGGAGCAACGTGGGCCAAAATCTATATTTTGATCGATCGACACTAATCGTTGGATCTATCGGTACCAATCATTTCAAACTTGAATTTTTTTCCTTATCACTCTATCCTTCATCTCTTCTAGGCTTTTCGATCCATTCCTTTGTCATTTCATAGCTCGGTTCCACCGACATATCGCTTTGTCGCAGCAGCTTGGACTTAGATGCGATCTCGACCGACATTCATCATTTTTGTAACATCCTCTATCTGGAGATCCGATGTTAGGCGCTACAGATGTTGCAGTCATCCATAGTATTAAGTTCCGGTGACCAAATACGGTAATGTTAATGGTATGCATCACATGAATCTGAAACAAAATCACGAATTTTACGAATAACTTTTCACTCTACATTTTTAAAACATGTTCCATATTCAAATTACATAATCTCATCGCTTTCCTAGGTTCAAATAAAATAATTATTACATAAATATGCCAAAAGCGACATATGAAGATTCCCCTTTGATCAGAGTCACTAAATAGTCATATCTGACTTAATACAAACACAGTGGAAATACATCAAAATAAAACTGGAACTCCAAAATAGCTATCTGTAAACTACCTGCACGTCTGGATACTTTATTTTTCATCCTACTAAACACCTGAAAACTTTAACCCTCGGCCTACTTAAATCAATTTTGAGAACCGAGAGTATAAGGGGAAAATATAAACTTCGAGTCAGACGTAAAGTTTGGTGTGAATAATAATGTACATCCGGATTTTGATATTAAGTGAGACCATGTCGCTTAGCGGAACGGATTGCCCCTCACTGATATCCTTTTAAAACATATCTTACGCAAATCTAATTCCTACAACCAAAACTTGTTAAAGCTGTAAAGCATTATTATGTAAATATACATATCAGGTAACAAATGAACTATTTGTCCGAACATTATAGTTTTTTTGGCTAACTATTAATTTTTGGCTGACTTGGGCCTACCAGGCAATATAACAAAATAATCTAACACTTGTTAGATACTCCTATTTCGGACGGTCATCCATCAACTATATTTTAGATACTTCTCTTTTGGACGGTATCCTTAACTTAACATCTCTTAGGGCCACCTGATCCTAGTGGTTTTTCGGTATCACCAATAACCTATCCATATACAATCATATATTCTCGTTTGTTTGTAACCATTATTTTAGTCTTACTTGTGACAAAACCCTACACACTGAAATTTTAGACTAAATTAACTCGAGCTAAAATGTAATGTATAGGGCACGACCCAATACCGGACTCATCTAGTATTCTAATATCTAAGCCATTTTACATAGGGTTAACTACCCTTTAATTTTCCTTGAAAATCTTTTCATCTGAAATTGATTTAAAACCTTTAAACCAAACTTAAACAAAGAAAATACATATACTCTATGCTTTACTAAAAATCACATTGTCGTATTATATATATATATATATACATATATGTGTGTGTGCACACATACACTTTACCAAATCTTTGCTGATGAAAATATTTTCTTTGAAAGTACCCATTTCGAATCCATTGAAAATACCCATTTCTGAACCATTGAAAGCACCTTTTTTGAACACTAAGTAAAACCCTTTCTTTCATCTAGGCTGAAAGGCAAAAACCTTCCTTTTGAAACTATTCTCAAAACCTTTCGGAACCATTGAAATACCTTTTCCTTCGAAAGTTAAAAACCTTAGACATCCTCTTTTTAAAACCTTTAAGCATAGCCTTCGTTAGAAAAACTTTTCCTTTAAGTCTTTCAAAACCATTGAAAAACCTTCCCTTTAAACCTTTTGAAACCACTGGTTAAACCCTTCGAAACCATTGGGAAACCACGCCTTGGAAACCTTTCGAAAGCATCAAAATTTTAAACCTTTCGAAAGCATTTGGGTTCAATTTTAAAACATGTGGAAACACCTTTTGAAACCTTTTAAAACCATCTCTTTAGAAATTTTTAGGTTAATCTTTAAAAATCTCTTAGGGTCACAAACAACAGGGTCGAAAGCAACTCTTTCGAAAGCCAAAAACAAAGCAAAGAAGTGATGGTGTCGAAACCACCTTTTCGAAAGCACTGGAAAGAGGAAGGGCTTTATAAAACCAAGTATACCCTTTCGAAAGCATTGCTTCGAAAGGTAAAAAAACAACAGCTAAGGCTTCGAATCATTCGAAAGCCCATATTTAAAAACAAAGGCGCAACCCCTTTGAAACCATTCGTTATAAATCATTAACCTAGCTGAAAGCCAACCAGGTCGAAGCAATCTGTTCAAAACAATGGCACAACCATTTCTTTGAAACCTTTAATTATGTTGAAAGCTATACAGTCGAAAGAAAGCAAGGCCATTTTTCATTTAAAACAAAGTAGCGCTTCAATCCCTTCGAACCCCCTAGTTTCGACCTTATACATTCCGCCTTCTTTAAAATTCGCTACACCAAATCTTTTATGTCATGTGCAATGGTTTCGAAAGAGATGGAGGCGGAGGAACCAAGTCAAAAGCCATCTGAGTGCAAGGTACCGAAAGAGGCGAAACATATATTTTGCATGTAAACTGATTTTTAATCCTTTTAAGTAATCATTTTAACTAATCTGCATTGTTTGTCAAAATTTTATTTGTTGCTAATTTTCTTTTCTAAAAGCACTGCATAATTTCATAAATAACAATTTAGTTTATTTACAAAATACCCCTTCTCCTTTTATAAATATATAAAACATTTAAGTTCCATACCTTAAATAATTTTATATATTCATCAAAACACTATGAAAAATTCTACAATAAGTCCAAAAAATCCTTTTTAATATGTTTTCTAACATATATAAACTCCAGACCCAAATTATTTATAATTTAACCATAAATTACTTATAGCCCAATAAATCATTTTCTTCACTAGAAAATTAATGTAAAATCGAAATTAATTCAGAAAATTATGAAAATTGGGACCCGTCTCTAGAATATCATTTACGAACTATACATAAAATCGAAATGCATTTGGATGTCATTAAATAGGGTTTTCACATCAAAACATATCATAAGATCTATATGAATAAGCATAAATCATCAACAAGTATATATAAACACTTAATCATTCAAAACATGGCATAATCATGCAAAATAATTTCGGATTAGCCTTAAAACCGAAATCATAAGAAAATGAGATGTAGTCATCATTCACCTTGGTTTTGTGGTTAAGGATATGAGATTTGAAATGAATTTGATGTTGACTAAGCTTCCCATTTTATCTTCCTTTCTCTTGCTCTAGAAAATGGTGGCCAGCCTTAGGAATATTTTTTCTTGAGTAATATGAATGAACATGTGTTTTTAGTTCTAAGGGTTTAGAGTATTATTTTATTATATTTCCCATTTTCCCTCCCTTTTTTCCCTAGCACTTGTATTCTTTAGTTCATTGTTTACCCAATAACATGGAACGACTATCTCTTAATTAAATCATAAATATCAATCCATTAATTAACCCACATTATTTTATTTAATTTAATTTAACTGATTAAATTTTTTAAATAATGTTACTAAAAATATGGGGTGTTACAATTTTACACCGTGAAAGGTCTTCTGCTGATTCGAGTAATTCCAACTGTGAAAATTTTGCTAGCAACATTTTTTCCCCAAAGCATGCTTTTGTGGGTACAAAACATGCTTTGATCAAGAATATGCATCGATACTAGAAAAATATCAGTTTTATTCATAGGTTATCTATCAAATGAGTTATGTTGAATCATCAAGCTCTCTCGGATTGACTTGCAAATCAAAGGTCGCTCTGGACCCATTAAGGTCAAGGACCTTGTCCTTGCCTAAATGTTAGTCTTAAATCATTGTCATCCCGCATTCTATCAGGATTTATATATCATACATAGAACATAGATCTTGCTATCATCCAATATAAACCATGCTTCGATATGTAGGGTTGTGGTTTCACATCTAGCGGGAGAATGACTTGCAAAGTGTTTAGTTTCTCCCAACATCCCATTACAAGCAAGTCCGACTAGATCACAGTATCATCAATAAACAATCATATACTGAGTATCAATATGTTATGTGTAACAACCCGAAATTTTGGTCATTTGATTTTGACTATATGATTGGTTTTTAAGTTAAATAACTTGAATTCAAATATAGAGACTATTTAAATAATTTAATTGTGAAATTAATATTTGAATGGTGATTTAAATAACAGGATTTATAATTGAATGTTAATTTAGTTAATAAAATGGTCTTGTTTAAGTCCTTGTGAATTAATAATTAATAAGGGTGAATTCTATTTGTAAATTTATTTGCAATAATAAATTATTCAAATAAATAACCGAAAATTTTATTTTCATTATTTTGAAAACTCCATTTTTATTATCGTATTTTTGGTTTAATTTATTTGGTTTTTCCATAATATTTAATTTAGAAAATATTAAAATTATCATTTGACGATTTATCGGCAAAAGACAGTGTTTTTATGATTTTTCAGAATCAAATAACCAGTGTATATTATTATTGTTTTGAGGTCGCATCGCTGTTCTCGTGTTTTTGTTTTGTCATTCATTACTCGTACGCGAACGAAAATCTGGGAAGCAAAATGTCGGCAAATTGAAATATAAACTTAACTCACAACAATTCGTACAAGCAACATCCTCTTTTGTTTTTTCATTCCCTCTCTATCTCTGATCAAATAAAAATCGTAAATCCTTCTTCTTTTTAAAATCAAAGCAATTCAAGAAAAAAAGTAGAAAAATTAAATCTTTGAAATTGAAATGGTGAGATCTATACGTTCATGGGCTTGGTTCGGGGTGCGGCTTTAATTTTTTGAGTTTGACGGTGCATATCATGAGGAGTTTGGAAATTTAGAGTTCAGATTTTTGATCAATTCAGGGAACAATTGTTGATGTCGTCAATGTTCAGTGGGTTAGTCGATGAGGGGTGCATCTGGTGGTCGTTTTTGCTGATGTGTGTTATCGTTTATTAAGGTGCGTTGCGTGAGGAGGGAAGATCGGGTCGCTTTTGATTTAGGGATGCTAAGCTTTGAGCCGTGGTGGTCATCGCGAAGAAGAGGCTAAGTGGAGGTTGATGGTGAAATCAGTTTCCATTTTCGTTGATCGTGGGCGATGGGATGATGTGTGTGCATGGGTTTAGCAAGGATGGGTTGGTTGTGTCTTGTGTAAGCAAAGGGAGATTGGTGTTGTAGGGACAAGGATTTAAGAAGGGTAATTATTGTTAAGGAAGTTAATTAAATAATTAATTGTTTAATTTATCTCAAAACTTATAAATTTAATAACTCTCTTATACGAGGTTCAATCGAGACGAAACTTTTAGCGTTGCGCTTGTAACGACGAAAGTTACGCGATGGAACTGGTTGGTTGAATTGGAGCAATTGAGATTTGGGCTAAAATCGAACATCGTTTGATTTTAGTTCAAAATTGGAATGCTTCGGATACCAGCTCGAATTTCGGTGAGTATAAATCACCTCTTTAGATAAATCAGTATATTATAAAATAGATAAAATTTTACTTTTTATGTTTGGTTGAAATTATTAGCTGATTGGTTAAAATATCTGCTTTGAAAAACAATTAGTATATAAAATTGAAATAGTGGAACTTTATTGGGAACCCAAATTTCTTGATATTATTGGTTTTAATTTTCAATTATATTCCAATTGATTTATTTCAGTTATGCACCTATTACATAAACTGTTAAATGCTGAAATTTGATTGTCGGCCATGTTGGATGTGACGCTGACATGTGTGAAAATTGAACCTTTTATAGCAAGGTAGTAATAGCACATTAAGTGCTATAGTAACTATTTGGCCTCGACGTGGTATTTTTAAATACTATAAATTGTTGATTTGGTTTGGAAATGAATTTTGATTTGGGAAAATGATTTTAAATCTGACTGTTTTGGTATTTCTATGATATTTTAATTTAAAAGAGTTTTTAAACATTTCTATTTTATTTCAACTTCTTTCATTTTCTTTTCTAATATAAATATTTAAGTAAATGACTTAATTATTTTTGAAAGCATTTGATTTAATAGAAAATTATTACAATAACAATTGTATTCAAAAGTAAATAAAAAGGGTCATCTTTTATTTAAAAGTGATTTTTGATTTAAAGAAGATGGAATAAAAATAAATATTTATGAGATATTTTATATAAAATGTTGTAAGTAAAAGAATAGATTGATGAATGTTATCTTATAAATTTAAGGAGAGTCTTATAAGTAATATTTTATAAAAAAGAGAAGATATTTCCATTTGATAAATTTGAGGAATATATCACATTTGTGGATTTATGATAATATGTGGAATTGTCGTTTGAGAGAAAGTATTTGGATCTATTTTGGAACTAGAAGTGTGATAAATCTAGAGATGTATAGGCGGTGTTTTATAAGTTGAAACGAATTTATATAAGGAAACCAATATCCTTTTGATAAATTAGAGCAATAAATTTCAATTGGAAATTTATTGAAATATGTGGACATACCACGTTATGGAAAGCATCTGAGTTTTATAATGATATTTGGAATTTATTTGTATTTGGAGTTTGGTGTTATATTTGAAGTTTAATTCAGAACTTTGTAGATTTATTTAGAAAAATTATAAAAGGAATTTTATGAATGAATTTGAAGTTTTATAAAGAGTTGAAAATAAGTCGGGGATTTATAAAATAAGTTATAAATGGTATTTTCTAACAAAAAGTTTTTATAAAAAATTATAAATAATATAAAAGGTGTTTATAAAGGAGACATTAAGTAAATTTAGGAATTTATAAAAGGAGGTTATAAAGGAATTTATAAATGATATTTTATGAAAGACATTCTAAAATGAATTTAGATCTTAAAGTTATAAAAGAGTTTTAAAAATTGTTTTAGATTAATAAGGGAATTTTATAACTTAAAAAGGGATCTTGAAATTTGGAAAGAAGTTTTATAAATGATTTTGGAAATTTATAAAGGAAGTTTTATAAATAATTTTGGATATTTGTAAAATAATGTTATTAATGGTTTGGGATATTACAAAAAAGTTTTATAAATAACTTGGAGATTTATTAAGAGTTTTATAAATGGATTTGGAATTTTAATAAAGGAGATGTTCATAAATGAAAGAGATGTATTAAAAAAGGATATATTGAAGAAATTAAGATTGGATTTTCCCAAATTGACCTTCTTAATTTATATGGTACATTCGTTCCATGCTTAAAACTTAAGGAACAACATTTGGGTTTACCCTTATCTATATTTCTTTTGAAACAATATTTGTTGTAACCCTTTGATATGATTATGAAATAATAAATCTTTTATAATGTTTTGTGAATATACTTGTACCATTGAGATAAGTATATGAATACATTTTCTAAGTAGGGAAAATGTAGTTTTTTTGTAAATATACTTATACCGATGAGATAAGTATATGGATATTTTTCTAAGTTTTAAAAGGAGTACATAGGGTTTGTGAATATATTTTTTAAAAAGTATTTAATATGAGAATTTACAAAGTAGCTTTAATAAATGAAAAGATTAATTAAAGAGGCTTAGTGGTTGCTTTATGCTTAACCTGTTGTTTAATTCTCTGGTTGAATTATTTGTTTATTTGATAGGTAAATAACTGACTATCAAACGTTGGGCTGTTTTTAAAAATATCTTTGTAAGTTCGGAGGGACCGGGGTTAGATATATTATCTTAAAACCACTTTGAATCGGCCTAAGCATTTCGAATTAGAATACCTTAAACAAGATCGAAGATGAAGATCTTCGAAGTGCAAGGGTTACTTGCTACTGATCTTCAGGGTGATTCTATAATGAATATAGTTGAAGTAGTATCATTGGTTTGTTCATATCCTTAACAACTTGTATGGAAGAATGCCGACACTGCATTGCTTGCTGGAGGGCAGTGTTAGCATTCTAAGTAGGATTATTATCTAAAAGATAAAACGTAGCCTCATCAATCGGGAATAACTAAAATAGGTATATGCTTCAGGGCTAAGCGGGTCGCACTCATTAGGGTATTGTCATCACCCTTTCTAGGTATATAATTATGGATTTGGTTATGCATGAGAGCTCTTGGAAAAGGTTGCAAAGCAACCGGGGTTATGAAATATTCGAAACTATAAAATAAGAGGTAGGGCCGATCTTTGTTTGCAATAGGTCCATATGAGATCCTCTGTACATTTTGTAAAGGTGTACTACGGCAGGCGGTAGCCCGATGCCTTGTCATTGTATGGAAATCACTCTCTAATAAGTGCCTTTGAACTTATTTTTATACCTATTATGCTAGCATTTAATTAATGTAACAATTTCGGCTATATTCCATATTTATTTTAAATCCTAGACACTATTATAATATCAAAAGATTTCTTACGAAATATTTTGGTTACCGTAAGGTTAAAATCCATTTGTGTTTATGTGTGGCGTGGTCTTACGAAATACCTTTATTTCGAAAAGGTTTTATAACATTAAAAATGCATATAATTTGAGTTTTTTCATAGTGGTTTACCAAACTGATCCGGTCGTTATTTTCTTATAATGCTTGGATCAGACCGTGTATATATACATACTAGTTTGGATGCTTTGGAGATTCAGAAGACGAGATAGATGGCTTCAAGTCATACTTACGTATATTTTATTTCCACTGCATTATTTGTTTTATTTATCAGCATTTATAAGGATAAGTTGTTATAATTGTCCAAGCTGATGATAGATTAGCGTATTTTGATTTGATGTATGTATATTATAGTTTTCTGTGACAAAGATTAGTTGTATATTATATATTACTCATCACGATATGAGATTGTGTTCTTTCTTTTCCCCAAACAATATGTTTTTTCAGCACTCAGATGCTTGGCACATGAATACCTTGATGTATTGGTATAGATTTTGAAGGTCGAAAAGATGGGTTGTTACATTGTGGTTTCAGAGCTCAGGTTAAACGAACACCTAGGCTTTGGTGGGGTTAACTCATTTAAGATAGGATAAGTGAAAGCTTAGGATGATTTTGAGTGTATTATATACATATATATGTATATGAGCACGTATTTGTTAGTGATATAAAATGTTTTATTTTGTTTTGATTTATCGGATGAATGGTTTATGAATTCTAGTCGATACAGTAGCAATAACTGCATAGATAGGGGTTTCTAAACACTTGAACAAAGCAAACCGATACGGTATTATTTTGAAATGGATTAATGAAATAATTTTATCTAGACTATATTTTGTATATGAAAAGAATAATTTTCAAAAATTAATATAGTTATATATGGAATGATTTGTTGTTAGAATTATGATATTTGATTATTATGATTTATTATTGATTCGTTATGCTCAGCTAATTTAATAGCATTTATTATTTGGTTGACTTAAATACGAGCACCTTGTGAATTCAGCTTCATATTTTGATAGAAGGCATTCGACAATAATGTTGAGTTAAAATTTAATTTTTATAAAAGTGGCTATGATAAACATTTGTGAAATATTTTATATAAGAAGTGAAATTGTATAAGTATGATTTATTATTTGGGTTATAAGTACAAAAGATTTAACCGAGAATTTATGAACTGAAATCCCAGTATTTTCGAAAATTGTTTTCAAATTTATGGAGAAATTAATGATAGTATTATTTTGAAAGTATTGTTTGTAAAAATATTTTATAATGGATTTTAAAGGGATAGAAAGCATTGAACTCACTTCAATCGCTGGAAAATAATTCTGGTGATAGCTACAGCATCATCGGCGTTCCTTTTCGAGTTTTTAAGTGAGATATTTTTACCATATAAATTTGCTTTAGATTTTTTTTGTAAAATAAAGTTTGTTTTAGATTCCAAAAATATGATTACAAAGAAGATATGTATAATAATATTTCATAATATTTTGAAACAAAAACCGGTTGAGATATAGACTCATGTATTATATCCATTAGGTTAGTTTGGTTTGTGCATCTCATTTTGAGATGTTGTTTGGAAATTTTCACTTATGGAAATGAAATGAAATTTCCAATGGTTTTTGACAGTTGGAACTTCCGAGTTAACGAAGAAATTTTAGCTAAGTGTTTTTGTGGAAACATAAGATAATAAGTTTTATAACTTAAAAATTTGAAGAAATCGGTAAGTTAACCAAGCTTAATTTGTTAGACATTCTAGTTAAGTAAACAAATCTGAAATTTGTATATATACTCTTAGATTGTAGCTGAGTGTTATATAAATATGGACTTAAGTTTAAAGTGGATAATAAACACAAGTGTGCTTTATAAAATGTTAAAATTAACTTAAGTATGGAAAAGCTTTAAAGGTGAAGTTGTGGCTTTTTGAAATGTACATAAATTGAAGTTTTAAAACGATTGATTTATATAAGTGGTGTTGTAAGATGGTCATGGACCTAAGTAATGGTTATATGAAACAGTTCATAAATAATTTTAGCATTAAAGGAAATACATTAAAAGTGAGAATGAATTTAAATAAGAGTAATTGGAATAGTAATAAACTAATAGGATAAGTACGTAAGTTGTAGGTAGATCATTTTATTTGCGTAACTGTTAGCACCAAAATTGATCACTAACGCCCTTGAATAGATTCGTGTAGAGAGATAATGAAGAAAATAAATTAAAGCGGAGAAATAATGTAACTGAATGCAAAAAGAACAGTAGAAAAGGAAGTCACCAGATTTACAGTGGTTTGGCGTAATTTCCTACGTCCACTTAGAATATGATCTTTATTACTTTTCCACTCGCTTGAGTACAAAAAATGGTAGAGTATCCCTGGAGTTTCCAAAAAAAGGTCCCATCAACCGTACCTCTACCCCTCTATTTATAGACAAAGGTAGGTCGGTTCCTCTATGCTGACCCATGAACAAAGATAGCTCAACCCACTAGTATCAGTTCAAATTGACAGACCCAGGCAATGCCGAACCAATATGGCCGAACCAGGTGTTGCCGAACCCCTATGGCTGAACTGTGGTCGTCAAGTAACTGACTCGAGGCAAGCTCTCAAGGGACTCGGAGCAACTCGTGGTGTATCTCAAAGAAAAGCAACGTCGGTCTCCTCACCTTGCTGTAGACCCTAAGAATATGCTAACTCCCTCATTGTGCACCAAACTACGCCAATCTACACATGCCGAAGCATTAAGGCCGAACCATCAATGTCGAGCCTCAATCGATCGAAGTAGCTTTGGCTTTCCTTCCTTGACCGAGCGATGCAAGACCTAATACTTCTAAAGCCGGGCCACAATTAGCCGAACCACCAGGGCCGATCCCATCTACACCGAGCCACTAGGACGGAACCCATCTCGACCGAACCACTTTATCTTTCCTATCTTGGCCGATTCACCATGTCTACACTCCAACACCGATCCACCTTGGCCAAGCCACCTTGGCTACACTCCACCACCGATCCACCTTGGCCGAGCCACCTTGGCTACGCTCCAACACCGACCTACCTTGGCCAAGCTAGTGCCAAATATACCGATCCATGTATATAGGATGACCCAAACTTAAGTTACACCAGTATCTTATACTTTCCATCTCTCTTAGATTGAGTGTCGCCTAGGTTGAACCATAGGCTCCGCGACTATCGTCATGTAGCCGGGCCAAAGTGTCGGGTAACATTTGCCCGCCAAAGTGCATCGTACGAATCAACACGATGTGCTTTGAATCAGTAATCAGTCCTTTCTTTCAGGGCCTATTTCATTCAGAATGATAATCATCTGTCGTTTAAACCCTGTTTTTAACTTTTCAAAAGTTGGGTGTACAAAACCTCTCGAAGGTCGAATCGTGGTGGATTTTCCTAACATTATATGTGTGTGTGCGTGTGTGTGTGTATCTGTGTGTGTGTATTTTTATTTATTTATACTCTTTTTTTTCATTTTTTCAACATAGGATGAATTAGCACATAAAGGCCAACCTACATGGTCGGTTCACTTGCCGAACAAGATGATCGGTCTGCTTATTTACCGACCCACCAATGCACAGTGATGGGTTCTATAGGAGAATACCTATTCAACTTCCCGTCCTCTATATAAAAATCCACTCCTTCGTTATTTTCTTTCCACTTCTCATTTCATATCTCATCTTTCCTAGCACTGCTCCAAACTCCATCCCCTTCACTCCACCGAACTACCTCGCCCCTTCGTTTTAACATTCTCCAAACGCGCTTCCACCACACCCCTCGACTCCAAACTTCGAGAATCACTCGCCTCAACCCCAAATTAACACACATATAGGTGAGCTTTCACATATTATTGAGAACTCCTTGGCCATCCCCTTTTTAACTCGAACTAGGTTTGAACCTTGGGCGCACATAGCCATGCATAATAAAAAGGGGTGAGGAGAAAAAACATGGAGAGGTATAAGTGATAGGAGCAGACAACGGAGTGTTTTTGACGTGAGTTTACACCAGACTGGGAGGTGTTAGCACAGGCATTGATAGGAACTGAGGTCGATGAAGTGTAGGAGAAGAAAGTCATGTTTCGTAAGAAAGAAGAGTTCTACACTTTGAATAGGAGTGGGTCAGTAGGTCGTCTAAGGAGGTATGGATCGGTAGGATTTTGTCAGCAGAACAGGTCGGTAGAAGCCTAGGAGATGAGTGGGTTGGCATAGGTTGGGTGAGGCTAGTTTGGATAAGTTGATTGAGCGAGCGGACCTATACCTCATAGATGGGTGGATCGGTTATCCTTGATCTAGGTAGCCATTCGGTAGTCTGTATGAGAGTGGGTCGGTAAGTAGAGAGAGGAAAGGAACGACTGAATCGGGATAGATTTTAATGGTTTGTTTGGTAGCTAGGAAACGAATGGTTCGGTACCGAGCAAGGTAGTATGGCTCGGCATATATACACCTGAATGGATGAACGAACCTTTGTATGGGGTCCGCATTGGCAAACAAACTTATCTCTCAACTCGAATCATAGAACATAATACAATCGCTTATTTCCATACCTAATCATATACCAATAAATCCATGATACAAACCTAAGTTCAAGGGCACATGGCACTGATTAGGACTAATAACTTCACAATTTGAACCATTGTTAATGTGAACATAATGCCTTTAGGGATGACAATCTAAATCTTGTCACACTACATTTTACTCTTCAGAACTCTAATTTATATGTACTCTTTGCTTGAATCATCGCACTAGCTCACACGCCATACGGGGGAAGGGTGGATATTTTGTTGTTATATCTGACATTTATTGCCTTCCAAGTATAGCTTAAACATGTATTTGTTCACATCCATCGTTCTTTAGAGATGTCCAAAAATTCAAGCTCTGCTACAGTTTCTGACAAACCTGAGCCAAGTTCCTTGCAGGAATAATGGAAGCTTCGAATCCATCGTCAGTCCCTACATCTGGAATCCCAGACCCGCCTATTGCGGTTATAGGCCCGGCTCCCGATGCTGTAGACGGGGTCGTTGTTCTAATGATCGTATCAACTCCTAAACCTCGAAAATCGATGAATCTGCTCTCCGTTGATTATGTTATATCCATGGAATCCCCTTCGAGGATGTTTTGGTCCCGTCGGCACTAGGTCGGCCTCACTTGCCCTCAGCCGAATATACAACATGCAAAAATATTATGTGTTGGGTCGGAAGTGTGCCACCTTTCAATTCTTTTCTCCGTGAAGTGTTGCGGTATATAGGAATTGCTCTAGCACAGCTACACCCCAATAGCTATGTGTTTATTCTTGGTGCTTGTGTCCTCTTTATGAACACCTTATTCAGACTTCCAACTCCCGAGGATATTCGTTATATTTGCCGCTTCAAGAGACGTTCCGACAGTCCATCCTTTATATTTCTCAAGCCAACTCCAAATGTCAAATCCTAATGGGTGCGTGGAGTAAATTTTTCCAGTATAAACAAGAGTGGTTTTACATACGATGTCCTCCCAGGTTTGTGAGAATATGGCTAGAAGGGAGTAAGTCTAATTTTTATTTTGATCTTCTTCTTATGGCTTGAAATGAACCTTTTCTAAACTTCTTTCAACTCTTACGTATATCCACCCACGACCTGAAGGCGCTAGATATTCTGAGGCCGTCGAGGCCATTCAAGCTATTACCACGTGAGACCGGGACATCAAATTTATTATCTCCAAAGAGCTGCTTTCGAATTTTGAACTACTAAAGGAGGGCCGTCGAATTAGCCTTCCAACTGGCACCACTATAACTGGACCCGCTGTGGAAAAAGGCAAAGAGTAAGTTGGACCTTCAGTTCCCCCTGTAGGAGGGTCCCCTAATACAATTAAGGAAGGTGAAATCAAATAAACAGAGGTACTAGCGACGATCGATAAAAACGTAAGTTCCGGCCAAATGCCAGGGTCTGATGCATCCGATGCTGACGAACCACTGCCTCCTCAGAAGAGGAAGAAGCGTTTGTCTTACAAGTTGAAAAAGAAGACGGTTGGTGGAACCTCGAAGCTTATGATAACTCCAATTGAGAAGAAGCCGTCTGACTTGACAATCCCTGATGACATATTGGATTATGGTTTAACCAATCCTGAGTCAATGGGATTTGATTCGCTCCCGAGGAGCGATGAAGGCACTCAGGCTCATCATCGGGGAGAGAAAATTCCATTGAGTAAAGCGAAAAGTTCTAGTCCGTCGGGGGAACACAGTAGGACACACACAAACACTTACACTCCACCACGCATTTGAAATTCACTCATCGCTTGATTCCCACTAACACGTTCTCATTTGGCTTTATGTGCAGGTAACATGGGGTGTACACATGGCATTGACTGTCTTCATGGATCTTCCATCTTTTATCATTCCAGTCGGGACTCCGGATCAGGGAGAAGACGAGACAGGGATGACAGTGGCGATAGAGATTATCATCCCAGAGACTTGTCATCTTCTAAAACAAACTTATAGTCATTCTTCGTATCCAAGTGATCCTCCCCCTCACCCGGAGCATAGTAGGGAGAAGACTGTTCAAAAGGGATCTCATTCTGAAGTTTCTCAGGACCAACGTTCAGGCTCTTCAAGTACTAAGCAATCCCGTGAGCCCTATAAGAAATATGTGACTCCGACAAGGCAGACTCCTCCAGCCTCCATGTAAAAACCCGATTTTCAGGGATACTAAATTGGGAATCAACTTAATAAATTGATAATTAATTAGTTAATAATAATAAACAATTAAATATTTATGGAGAAAATAAAATAAAATAAAAAATTAAAATTAAAATTTAATATTAATTTGGTTGAGTGCAAAATAAATTGTAACCAATTCATTTGCTTTTATTTGGAGTTATAAATTGTTCCTTTTAGTGATAGTGTAATTTATTTTAATAAATGAACCATTTTATTAACCTAAACTATTTGGAAAGTTAAACATTGAGAATGTTATGTTATTTGTATTTTTATGTATTAGTGGTAACTAATCTCATGGGATAAAATGCGTTTTATGTATGAAAAGTTTAGATAAGAATTTTTCATGTTGAATTATAATTTGGTATAAAAGAAAAAAAGAAGGAAAGGGTAAAATAATAATAGTAATAAATAATAATATATTTTTGATGCCATGTAGGAAAGTTTTAGAATTGAATAAAATAATGTTGAGGAAAAGAAAGATCTAGAATAAAAAAACAAAATAAAATGATTACACTTTATTAAAAAGAAAAAAAAGAGGAGAAATAAAATAAAGGGCTAATTGAGAGAAGATTCTAGAGGAGGGGCTTTATAATAAAAATACCCCTCTCCTCAACCCTCCCTTTACTGTACGTACACAGAACAGGAAAAAAACAGAAACGAGAAAAAAAAGAAGTAAGAAGAAAACCTAATTTCTAATCTCCTCAATCAAACACAAATTTTAATTTGCAAATAAAGGCTAAAGAGAAAAGATTCCCAATTCTAAGAGTAAGTATCCCTATAATCCCTTTGCATCTTTCTTTTTCAGTGAATATCTATTTAGGGTTTTTTATTTTGTTAGCATTTGAAGGGGGGAAAAGTCAAGCAATCAAGGGCTAGCTGAATTAGAGCTTGAAGATTGCAATTTGAAGGTTTAGGTGAGTGAAGTTATAACCCTATTTTATCTTTTTTATTTTTATGTATGCATGCAAATAAAAACGTGCAATTTTGAATAAAAATATTGCTTTCTTATTTCTCAATTAGACGTTGTTGATGGGAATGTAAGAAGAAATGTAGATTTATGCAAAAGTTAAATTGCATACATACTGTTTGGTTAATTGTTGCAGAGAAAAAATTGATAAAAAATTAACTTGTTGTTATCACTTTGCTCAAGACACCTTGCAGGTGCTGCATTGTGGTGCAACCTTGTACTGCAAGCGCAGCCTTCGAAGCTGCGCCCGGAACTGCACTAGAGTCACTACAGTGCAGCGCAGTACTGCAGCACAGTGCTGTGCTGAACTGCACTTTGCAGTGTCTGTGCTGCACTGTGCAGCACCGCAACATCGCGGTACGACAGGGTGTGCTGCAGCAGCTAGGGTGCAGCAGCTACAGCCAGCGGCTGCAGAGCTGCAGCTGTAGCGGCTGCAGGTATACTGCTGCTGCAGCAGCTGTGCTGCAGCCTGCAGCCCATATACTGCAGCTGCAGTGGGCTGCAGAACTGCAGCCTGCAGCTGTAGGCGGCTGCAGCGCAACTGCAGCTGTGCTGCTGCCAGCGGCTGCAGCCTCTGAGCTGCAGCACCTGCTGGCTGCAGTGCTGCAGCACAGCAACAGCAGGTTGCACCCAGCTGCAGCCTGCAGTAGCTGTGCTGCAGCACTGCAGCCAGCAGGTGCTGCAGCTTAGCGGTGCTGCAGCTGAGCTGCAGCCAGCAGCTGCTGCAGGCTGCAGCTGCAGGCTGCAGCTGGCTGGCTGGTCGCAGCCCGCTGTTGCAGGCTGGCTGCACCATGCAGCCGCAGCCTACAGCGGCTACAGCCAGCCTGCAGCCCGCAGCGGCTGCAGCCAATAGCTGCAGCCACAGCCAGGTGGCTGCAGCTGCAGTTGGGCTTTGCACTGTGCAGCCCTGTGGAATGTGCTCCGCCTAAAAAAAAATATTAAAAAATATATATATATATATAAAGAAAAAAGAGAAAGAGTTTATATTTTATATAAGAATCGACAAATAAATGTTTGCAAGAAAAAACAAATTTATTTTAAACCTTTTGATATCATTTTGCATATCGAAGCATGTGTTATTTTGTTTTAAAACTAAATAAATTGTTATAATGTTTTTTTAACGAACTTAAATAACTTTAATTCAATAAATTAAGTTTTTATGTTTCGCCTTGATACATAAGTTTCTTGGGGTACTTGTGTATTAATGCGAAACGGGGATGTACCTATTTCCTTTTTTTCCTACAGACAATGATTTTGCTAAATTTTATTTGCTTTTTGAATATTATACTGGGTTTATTAATGGAATTTTTGGAAGACGATTATCATCGTTGAGTTTTATTTTTAAAAAGTGTTTCATAATTATAAACACTTTGATTTTTGGGTCGGGATAGATTGGACTCTATTGTACCAATGGGCCAAAACTGCACCTTGGCCGACCTGATTCAGGATCGCTACCTGAATCGGTGGTATATAACATGCCCTTTTACCACCAAAGGTCAACGGTCTGCTACATAGGGCTAATCTTATTTTTGATCGATATCTCTGATCGGCTGGTCACGGACTATGATGGTTAGAGACATAGGGGTCCCACGTGTAGATCCGTGAACGGGTAGCATACAGCCTTTGCCTTAGACCGTCTTGTTTATCCTAGGTTGATCGCCAGGTGTATTATGGCGTTATGAGTAGGTTACGGGGTTGATGTCTCCGCGCGCGCTCGAGCTCTACCACTGTGATATTACAATACTAGCGTCTGTTTATTTGGTATATTTTATGAGTCATATTACATTTATCTCATAATTCCCGTAATGCAATTTTCTTTACTTTATGATTTTTGAAAAGTATTAAAGTTGATTTTGAAACCCAATATCTTTGGAGAATGTGTGAATGAACTTATTCTTTGTGTTACAAATGATAATTGGGTTGGTATCGTATTGGATTACATACGATATGTTTGACCTAAAATCATAATTTGATTAAGGGAATTGTTTATGAAACCAAATTTGCATGCTGGTTCTCACACACATATAAGCCTCATGTTGGTTTATACATGCGGCGCTTTTTTTTCCCTTTTGTTGGTTGGGACAATTATTGTTCATAGACCTTACTACACTCACACTAGAAATAGTCTGACCCGTGTGATTTGTTTTATAATCCTCGGGTCAGCCTGAGGATTATGGTTGCAGGTTAGGTTGCGTGGACTGCAGCAGCACTCATATTATTTTCCACGTTTTGGGGTTTTGGACTTTTCAGCTTAGTTAATATGTATTATGGTATGTATGTTATTATGTATTTTGGAAGTGATATGTACAATGGACTATGTATCGTGGAAATTATTATTATGATATTTATTATGCATTATGCTGTTGTTGTGCTGAATTGTACATTCTATTATATTCTATACTATGTAACTTGGAAAGATTTTATCTTGTACCATTGCTTTGAACCAATACTGCGCACGAATGGTAAGTAGAAGAAGAAAAAAATTGAAAATTTTCTCGTGCCAGTGTTAGTTCAAGGGAATGAGTACAACATTTAGCCCTATCGAGTCCCATTCTCCGTGTTTTCCGACAGTAATACTTAGTATTGCTCTTGGTTGGCATGGGTATAGGGGTCGGGCGTTACATTTTTGGTATCAGAGCCAGGTTAAAAATAGTATAAAATATATTTAGAATATAAGTTAGCACAAAGCAGTATAAGTATTGTACATGTCTATATACCATAAGTATCACTTCCATAATATAATAATAGTCATACATGCCAAAACCAAAACCCCAAATCTTTGATCTTTTTAGTATGAGAATTATTTTAATTCCAGCATAACAACATTTCTCACTATGCAGAGTAGTGAGAAAGATGGCTGGAAGAACTCCCCGTTTGACCATGGAGCAGTGGTTAGAGTTGATGCGGAACATGCCAAAGGCTGCACCAGCTCCTAATGCTGCTCCTAGAGTTGATTTCGCTCGTATGTGTAAGGATTTTGTGAGCCTTGGAGGGAAGCCCTTTCATGGTAATGAAGGTGTGGTTGGAGTTCAGGCTTGGTTGAAGACTTGTGAGCAAGTCTTTGGGCACATGGGTGTGACGGACCGTCAGAAGGTCCAGATTGCTTCCAGCTTCCTCCAAGACAGAGCCTCTGACTGGTTCGATGTGGTTGGTGCTGAGATAGGCGAGGAGGAGCTTACATGGGAGAGATTTAGGGAACGATTCGAGTTAAGGTTCATTCCTGAGGCGGAGAAGGCCATCCTCGCTCGTAGATTTATTGAGCTGAAGCAGAAAGATATGACAGTTCAGGAGTATGTTAATACCTTCAACTCCCTCTCTAGGTATGGCCCCGATTTGGTCAACACTCCCTTCAAAAAAAACCAGAAATTTGTGGATGGTCTACGTAGGAAGCTGAAGGAACAACTTTTGATTCAGCTTCGCTCCACTTTTGTAGAGATAGTTGATTTGGTCATGAGGTATGAAGACTTGTATCGGGAAAGAGATGATGATGCACCACCGAACCGACAGAGCTTTGTGCCTAAGAGGAAAGCTCAATTCTTCCCTAAGAAGAAGCAGAATCCTCAGAAGAAGCAAAAGAAAGGTCAAGCTTCAGGCTCCCAGAAGCAAGATAAAAGTGGAGTGAAGTGCTATAAGTGCGGAGTGATGGGGCATTTTGCTAATAATTGCCCCCAGAGGCAGTGCTATGAGTGTCACCAGACTGATCATTTGAAGAACAACTGTCCACGGCTTATGAAGAAGAAGCAAGAAGCTAAGCTGAATGTGATGGAAGAAGATCCAGGCCTGAGTCAGAGGAAGGGAAAGCAGGTGGCGGTCATGGAAGGTACGATTCCTTTTGGAGATACTTTCATTCGTATACTCTTTGACACTGGTGCCTCTCATTCTTTCATATCTAAGGAGTTAGTTGATAGATATGATTTGGAAGTTGTTTACCTCATGACATCTCTAAGGGTTGCGAATCCCATTGGTGGGTCCGCAACACTTGGAATGTTGTGTAAAGGCTTTGAGCTTTCCTTTTGCGGACTCACTTTTCTCTTTGATTTGCATGTATTTGAGTGCTTTGGCTTTGATATTATATTGGGGATGGACTGGTTGGATCGTTATGATGCACAGCTTTCCTGCTCAGACAGAGTTGTAACTTTGAAGCATCCATCCTATAAAGGGCTTGTTAATATGACTCTGGATGTACCGAGCTCTAGTGCTTATGTTTCTTTGTTTTCCATGGAGTCACGAGAGGAAGATGAGATAGCCAGAGTACCAATTGTCAGAGATTTTGGTGATATATTTGAGCCTGTTACAGGCTTACCACCAAAGAGGGCCGTGGAGTTCCGCATAGATTTAATCCCTGGAGCCCAACCAGTCAGTCGACCACCTACTCGTATGCCTCGAGTTGAGATGGAGGAACTTCGTAAGCAGTTGACTGAATTGGAAGGGAAGTAGATTATCCGATCCAGTAGCTCTCCTTGGGGAGCTGCTGCTGTTTTTGTAAAGAAGGCGGATGGCTCTCTTCGTTTGTGCATTGACTACAGGAAGCTTATTGAGCTGACTATAAAGAATAAGTACCCATTACCTCGTATTGATGATCTTTTTGATCAGT
Organism: Allium cepa; assembly: GCA_030765085.1. Lineage (NCBI taxonomy): Eukaryota > Viridiplantae > Streptophyta > Magnoliopsida > Asparagales > Amaryllidaceae > Allium > Allium cepa. The sequence continues at coordinate 380,701,140 of CM060931.1, forward strand.
TGAGCAGAGCAAAGGTCTTTTCCCAGCTAGACTTAGCCACCGGATTCCATCAGTTGAGAGTAGCGGAAGATAGCATTCCCCTTACTGCCTTCCGCACTCGTTATGGTTCATACGAATGGCTGGTGATGCCGTTTGGGCTTACGAATGCTCCTGCCTACTTTGTAGACCTAATGAATAGAATATTTAGAAGCTATCTTGACCAATTTGTCCTGGTCTTTATTGATGACATCCTAGTGTATTCCAAGTCTGAGCAAGAGCATAAAGGGCATTTGAGGATGGTTTTGGAGACCTTAAGGGAACATAAGCTAAAAGCTAAGTTCTTCAAGTGCCACTTTTGGCAGAAGGAGGTTAAGTTTTTGGGCCATATAGTCTACGAAGCCGGTCTAGCAGTGGATCCTTCTAAGATTGAGGCCATACAGAATTGGAAGAGACCAGAATCTGTTACCGAGATACGGAGCTTCTTGAGACTAGCTGGTTACTACCGGCGTTTTATTAAAGATTTCTCCAAGATTGTGACTCCTTTGACGAGGCTGACGAGGAAAGGAGTCAAGTATGAGTGGACAGATAAGTGTGAAGAAGCTTTCACAAAGTTGAAGGAGATGCTCACTAACGCTCCAGTTTTGGTGATTCCAGAGGGTAATAAGGATCTTGTGGTCTATACTGATGCCAGTGGGTCCGGCCTTGGAGCAGTACTGATGCAGAAAGGACGAGTTGTGGCTTATGCATCTAGGCAATTGAGGCCCAATGAGGTTCGGTATGCTGTTTATGATTTGGAGCTAGCAGCCGTGGTATTTGCTTTGAAGTTGTGGCGACACTATCTTATGGGGGTGCGGTTTGTTCTCTATACAGACCATAAGTCCTTAAAATACCTATTTTCTCAGAAGGAACTGAACATGCGCCAACAAAGGTGGTTGGAGTTTTTGGCAGCCTATGATTTTGATATTCAGTATACTCCTGGGAAAGAAAACCGTGTTGCGGATGCCCTCAGCCGTAAACACCAGGCAGTTGTATCGATGATGGTGGCTGAATGGCGTGACTTGGAGGTGTTGGCTTCTAGTGGGATCTGTTACAGTATGCATACTCATAGCTCAGGGAGGATGTTAGCTAGCTTGGTTGTGAGACCAAGTCTTATGGACAGAATTTCTCTTGCTCCGAAGGAAGATTCGGTTGCTTTAGATCGTATTCATCGGTTGAAGAATGGAGAGGAAGCCGATGACCTGAAAGGTTTTGAGATGGATGCTCATGGTTGTTTGAGGAAGAAGGGTAGAATCTTTGTACCTAATGTGGCAGGGCTTAGACAAGAGGTGATGAACGACTGCCATTGTTCGCGCTACACTATTCACCCAGGTGGCAGCAAAATGTACATGGACATGAAGTGCCTATATTACTGGGAAGGAATGAAGCGTGATATAGGTGAATATGTTAAGAATTGCATTTCTTGCCATCTGGTGAAATGCGAGCATCAAAAGCCTAGCGGTCTTCTTCAGCCCTTGGAGATTCCATTACGGAAATGGGATCAGGTATAAGTGAATTTTGATTTTATAACGGTCCACTTATATAAACCCTTATTTGTGATCCAACTAGTGTTCCATTAATACTTTATTTAGGTATCAATGGATTTCATTGATGGCTTGCCTCGATCGAAGCAAGGGCATGATAGCATATGGGTAGTAGTGGATCGTTTGACGAAATCTGCCCATTTTATCCCTGTCAAGGCAAAGAGGACTGCATCTTATTTGGCGAAGCTGTACGTGAAGGAAGTTATTCGTCTCCATGGTGTACCTAGTGATATAGTTTGTGACAGAGATCCACTATTTACTAGTCGATTTTGGAGGAGCTTACAAGCAGCTTTGGGGACGAAGTTGAATATTAGCTCAGCCAATCGTCCTCAGTCCGATGGGCAAACTGAGCGAGTCAACAAGATATTGGAGGATTTGTTGCGATCCTGTATTCTGGACTTTGGAGGCTCTTGGGAGGACCACCTGTACTTAGTAGAGTTTTCATATAATAACAGCTTTCAGTCTAGTATAGGCATGGCTCCTTTCGAAGCACTGTATGGAAGACCATGTAGATCTCCTGCATGCTGGCTTGAGACAGGAGATAAGTTAGTTCTTGGTCCCGACACTGTACGTGAAGCTTCAAAAAAGGTAGAGATAATTAGAAGGAGGATGAAGGAAGCACAAGATAGACAGAAGTCCTATGCAGATAAAAGGAGAAAGGACTTGGAGTTTAGCGTCGGCGATCATGTGTTCGCGAAGGTTACTCCTTTAAAGGGGGTAATGAGGTTCAGCAAGACTAGTAAGCTTGCTCCTATATTTATTGGGCCTTATCCTATTATGGAGAGGATCGGGAAGCTTGCATATAGAGTTGCTCTACCTGAACACTTATCGAGTGTACACAACGTCTTTCATGTGTCACACTTGAGAAAGTGTTTGAGGGATTCTGAGGAGGTGATAGAGCCAAAGCAGTTGCAACAGCTTGGGATCGCTCCTAATATGACATATACTCGAGAGCCTATTCGTATCATTGCCTCTGAGACGAAGAAGTTGCGTAGTAAGGTGGTTCCTCTAGTCAAGGTGCAATGGTCGAGCAATCCGAAGGACTGCACCTGGGAAACACAAAAATCAATGCAGAGGCATTATCCTGAATTGTTTGGCGCTCGAGTAAGGTATGTCTTATTCTTTTTGAAATTTAAATCAATTAATAAAGTTACAGATATCGCCCTTACATAGAAATTGCGAGGACGCAATTTTTGTAAGGGGGGAAGTCTGTAACAACCCGATTTTCAGGGATACTAAATTGGGAATCAACTTAATAAATTGATAATTAATTAGTTAATAATAATAAACAATTAAATATTTATGGAGAAAATAAAATAATAATATAAAAAAATTGAAATTAAAATTTAATATTAATTTGGTTGAGAGCAAAATAAATTGTAACCAATTCATTTGCTTTTATTTGGAGTTATAAATTGTTCCTTTTAGTGGTAGTGTAATTTATTTTAATAAATGAACCATTTTATTAACCTAAACTATTTGGAAAGTTAAACATTGAGAATGTTATGTTATTTGTATTTTTATGTAATAGTGGTAACTAATCTCATGAGATAAAATGCGTTTTATGTATGAAAAGTTTAGATAAGAATTTTTCATGTCGAATTATAATTTGGTATAAAAGAAAAAAAGAATGAAAGGGTAAAATAATAATAGTAATAAATAATAATATATTTTCGATGCCATGTAGGAAAGTTCTAAAATTGAATAAAATAATGTTGAGGAAAAGAAAGATCTAGAATAAAAAAAACAAAATAAAATGATTACATTTTATTAAAAAGAAAAAAAAAGTGGAGAAATAAAATAAAGGGCTAATTGAGAGAAGATTCTAGAGTAGAGGCTTTATAATAAAAATACCCCTCTCCTCAACCCTCCCTTTACTGTACGTACACAGAACAGGAAAAAAAACAGAAACGAGAAAAAAAAGAAGTAAGAAGAAAACCTAATTTCTAATCTCCTCAATCAAACACAAATTTTAATTTGCAATTAAAGGCTAAAGAGAAAAGATTCCCAATTCTAAAAGTAAGTATCCTTATAATCCCTTTGCATCTTTCTTTTTCAGTGAATACCTATTTAGGATTTTTGATTTTGTTAGCATTTGAAGGGGGAAAGTCAAGCAATCAAGGGCTAGCTGAATTACAGCTTGAAGATTGCAATTTGAAGGTTTAGGCGAGTGAAGTTATAACCCTATTTTATCTTTTTTATTTTTATGTATGCATGCAAATAAAAACGTGCAATTTTGAATAAAAATATTGTTTTCTTATTTCTCAATTAGACGTTGTTGATGGGAATGTAAGAAGAAATGTAGATTTATGCAAAAGTTAAATTGCATACATACTGTTTGGTTAATTGCTGCAGAGAAAAAAATTGATAAAAAAATTAACTTGTTGTTATCACTCCGCTCAAGACACCTTGCAGGTGCTGCATTACGGTGTAACCTTGTACTGCAAGCGCAGCCTTCGAAGCTGCGCCCGAAACTGCACTAGGGTCACTACAGTGCAGCGTAGTACTGCAGCACAGTGCTGTGCTGAACTGCACTTTGCAGTGTCTGTGCTGCACTGTGCAGCACCGCAACATCGCGGTACAGCAGGTGTGCTGCAGCAACTGGGGTGCAGTAGCTACAGCCAGCGGCTGCAGAGCTGCAGCTGTAGCGGCTGCAGGTGTACTGCTGCTGCAGCAGCTGTGCTGCAGCCTACAGCCCATGTACTGCAGCTATAGTGGGCTGCAGAGCTGCAGCATGCAGCCAGCAGCTGCAGGCGGCTGCAGCTGCAGCTGAGCTGGGCTGCTGCAGCTAGCAGCTGCTGCAGGCTGCAGCTGAGCTGGGCTGCTGCAGCCCGCTGCTGCAGGCTGGCTGCACCATGCAGCCGCAGCCTGCAGCGGCTGCAGCCAGCCTGCAGCCCGCAGCGGCTGCAGGCAATCGCTGCAGCCACAGCCAGGTGGCTGCAGCTCCAGCTGCAGATGCGCTTCGGCTGTAGCCGCAGCTGCAGTTGGGCTTTGCACTGTGCAGCCCTGTGGAGTGTGCTCCGCTTAAAAAAAAATATTAAAAAAATATATATATATAAAAAGAAAAAAGAGAAAGATTTTATATTTTATATAAGAATCAACAAATAAATGTTTTCAAGAAAAAGCAAATTTATTTTAAACCTTTTGATATCATTTTGCATATCGAAGCATGTGTTATTTTGTTTTAAAATTAAATAAATTGTTATAATGTTTTTTTAACGAATTTAAATAACTTTAATTCAATAAATTAAGTTTTTATGTTTCGCCTTGATACATAAGTTTCTTGGGGTACTTGTGTATTAATGCGAAACGGGGATGTACCTATTTCCTTTTTTTTCCTACAGACAATGATTTTGCTTAATTTTATTTGCTTTTTGAATATTATACTGAGTTTATTAATGAAATTTTTGGAAGACGATTGTCATCGTTAAGTTTTATTTTTAAAAAGTGTTTCATAATTATAAACACTTTGATTTTTGGGTCGGGATAGATTGGACTCTGTTGTACCAATGGGGCAAAACTCCACCTTGGCCGACCTGAATTGGTGGTATATCACATACCCTTTTACCACCAAAGGTCAACGATCTGCTACATAGGGCTAATCTTATTTTTGATCGGGATCTCCGATCGATGGGTCACGGACTATGATGGTTGGAGGCATGGGGGTCCCACGTGTAGATCCGTGAACGGGTAGCGTACGGCCTTTGTCTTAGACCGTCTTGGTTATCCTGGGTTGATCGCCAGGTGTGTTATGGCGTTATGAGTAGTTTACGGGGTTGATGTCTCCGCGCGCGCTCGAGCTAGACCACTGTGATTTTACAATACTAGCGTCTGTTTATTTGGTATATTTTATGAGTCATGTTACATTTATCCCATAATTCCCATAATGCAATTTTCTTTACTTTATGATTTTTGGAAAGTATTAAAGTTGATTTTGAAACCCAGTATCTTTGGAGAATGTGTGTATGAACTTATTCTTTGTGTTACAAATGATAATTGGGTTGGTATCGTATTGGATTACATACGATATGTTTGACCTAGAATCATAATTTGATTAAGGGAATTGTTTATGAAACCAAATTTGCATGCTGGTTCTCACACACATATATGCCTCATGTTAGTTTATACATGCGGCGCTTTCTTTTCCTTTTGTTGGTTGAGACAATTATTGTTTATAGACCTTACTTCACTCACACTAGAAATAGTCTGACCCGTGTGATTTGTTTTATAATCCTCGGGTCGGCCTGAGGATTATGGTTGCAGGTTAGGTTGCGTGGACTGCAGCAGCACTCATATTATTTTCCACGTTTTGGGGTTTTGGACTTTTCAGCTTAGCTAATATGTATTATGGTATGTATGTTATTATGTATTTTGGAAGTGATATGTACAATGGACTATGTATCGTGGACATTATTATTATGATATTTATTATGCATTATGATGTTGTTGTGCTGAATTGTACATTCTATTATATTCTATACTATGTAACCTGGAAAAATTTTATCTTGTACCATTGCTTTGAACCGATACTGCGCACGAATGGTAAGTAGAAGAAGAAAAAAATCAAAAAATTTCTCGTGCCAGTGTTAGTTCAAGGGAATGAGTACAACATTTAGCCCTATCGAGTCCCATTCTCCGTGCTTTCCGACAGTAATACTTAGTATTGCTCTTGGTTGGCATGGGTATAGGGACCGGGCGTTACACTCCATGCATGATCCATCGATAGTAGAAAAATTAGGTGAGCTCAAGGCGACATTTCCAAAGATATGTTTCGATGGATTGAAATTTCTCCACTCGATTCATCCTATCCATAGACATGTTAAACAAAGCGCTATTGCTTACAACAATGATGTCTATGTTCAATATGATGCATTCGTACACTTGGCGTAGAAAGTTTCAAAGGTTACCATGGGATGTCAACATGAAATAAATCGCTTGAAACTCGAAGCCATCCATGACAATGATATCATTAAGGCCCAGGATGAAAAGCTATCCTCGTACAAATCTCAACTCGAAGTCGCCCAGAAAACTGCCAAGGAAACGACTGAGGTAGTTAGTCGTTTGGAGGCCACTCACAAGAAAGAAATTGATGAGGTAATCCAACGCAGCGGTGCTCTTAAGTTAGAGAAAGACTCTATTCAAAAAGAAAACAATGTTCTTGCTTAACACGTTAAAGAGCTAGATGAGTTGCTCTCTAAAAAGAGAGAGTAGAAAATCACTGCGCAGGAAGAGTCTCAAAGATACTACGACGAAATTGTCGCGATGGGAACTAAAGACAAAACTTGATGAAGAGCTTTCCAAGGTTGAATCGCTGAAAGAGGTAGCTCGTGAGGAGGGTGTGAAAATGGCGCTCACAAAAGTTGACTCTCGTCTTGAGGCAACTACTGAGACTGGAAGAGAAGATCTTAAGTGCTTATTTGATCCGCTCATTGCTGAGTACAATGCACGAGTTCTCATGCACTGTGACCTATCTTTTCTAGGCGATGGTTACCTCGAATCATTGGCTGAAGCAAGGGACACTTTAATAAAGATTAAAAAGGTCGAGCTGGGTGTCGAAGAGGTTGATAAAGAAGATCTTGCGGGGGAAGTGCTTTGAGGAGACGAGCATTCTAACTTATCCATCGCAAAGACCTCTTCGGAAGAGACTCCTCAACATCAAAGGATAAGGACGATATTACTTGCCCGTCCGGCACTGAGCCTCCAGTTCCTCCTCCTGTGCAGCAGGCCGATAGCTCATCACTTGGGCTTCCCAAGCAGCATGTTGGTTATGAGCCGGAGAAGCCTGTGCTTGGTGTTCACATTCTGTCCCATATTCTGGAGGGTGATGCTCCCAAGATGGCTGAGAGTCAACTGGAAGCTGGTACGTGGTTTTTCCTTCTAGAGGTCAAGAAACCATCGCTTTGGGCATGTAATGGATGTATTCTAACATCTCTCTTTTATGACTTCAAGTAGGCCATTCTGATCCCGAACCAATTCCAAGGAGCGATGTCGCCACGGAGAGGGAAGAGAAAGTGATTGAGGCACTTCACACTTAGAATACCCCTGGACCCAATGCGCAAATGATCGGGGCGCTAGGTGAGGATAAACTTGAGAACCCTCGCATGTAGATGAACATGACGAGGACAAAATCACAAGCGCTTTCGAACATACTTCAAAGCTTAGCATGAAGGAGCAAATCGATGAGGAGGAGAAAAAGAAAACCAAAGTTAAAACAGAACCATAGGTGGCGGAACTTGGTTATTCTATAAATAGACCCTTGAAGGTCATCTGCCTGGTGGGATCACGCCTTTGGAAGTTCCCCTTCCTCCCCTTAATACCATGTCACTTGGAAGCAAGGGGTCTAGGAGAAAACATTCAGTCAGGGAGGCTTCGGAGAAATCAAAGAAGGACAAGAAGCCGAGAAAGTAATTGTTGTCTCGTTATGTCTAATTTAGCTTAAATAAGCCAAAATCATGTGGGTATTTTCCTTTTTATCGCCCTTGTAGGTAGACTTTTGCTCCGAACTATGGAGAAATTATAATTCTTTCTTTTCTTTCTTTTTAATTAGTAAATAAGATTTTGTCTCTTTGTATTCCTAGATTTTCATCATTTAGCTTATCGCCTAACTTGTAGTCGAAATTCAAAGTCTTATAGGCTACGTAAGCTCCCGTCCACTTTCAGAGGACTTAGGGTTTTCAAATTATTTATACTTTAGTCCGTGCTTCAGGGACTTAGAGTACTCTAGTTCATGCTCCAATGATTTGGAGATTTTTGAATCGTTTATACTCTGCCCCGCACTCCAGGAACTCAGAGTACTCTAGTCTGCACTCCGAGGACTTAGAGATTCTTAAATCCTTTGTACTTTGGTCCGCACTATGGGGACTCAGAGTACTCTAGTCCACGATCTGGGGACTTAGGGACTTTTAAATCGTTTATACTTTGGTCCTAACTCCGAGGACTCAGAGTACTCAAGTCTCAAATGTGATTGTTTGACTGTCGTGACTTCATGAGCATGTCATGCATATGGACTTTCATCGTTCTACCAATCTGGTCTTTAAACATCTGATTCACCAAACGCTGATAAGTTGCTCCTGCATTCTTCAAGCTAAAATGTGTCACTACATAATAGTATAGTCCAATGTCTGTGACGAAACTAGTGTGCTCCTAATCCGGAATGTGCATCGGGATCTGACTGTATCCTTAATACACATCCATACATAACAATAATTTGTGTCCTGCTATCGAGTTGACCAGTTGATCAATTCTGGGCAATGGAAAACTATCCTTAAGGCATGCATTGTTCAGTTTCGAGTAATCAACATAGGTTCTCCACTTCCCATTTTCCTTCCTCACCAGTACGGGATTAGATACCCATTTAGGATAGAGGGCATCACGGACGAACCCATTGGCTTTAAGTTTATCCACTTCCTCTCCGAGAGTAGCAGACCTCTCCAGGTCCATCCTCTCCTCTTTTGTTTCACTAGCACATACTTCGGGTCAATATTCAAATATGACTTGCAACGACAGGAGAAATCCTGCACATATCAGAGAGGGTCCAAGAGAAAACATACAGATTCGCTCGGAGCATATCAGTAAGATCCTCAATCATCAAGGGGTTGAGCTGTGATCCAATCTTAATCACCCATGATGGGCCATCATGGCTGATTGGAATTTCAATCATCAGTTCAGCCGGAGCTACTTTAGCCTCCTCGGGTTTTTCATCATCGTTTCTCGGATCCATGTCATTATAGATCCGACCCTGTTGCTTGAGCCTAGGCTCGGGCATTACTTGTCAATTTTCAACAACACGAATGCAGATAGAGTTATCCACACCCTTTCCTTTCTCTCTTCACCGGGCCTCTCTCAGCTCAGCCACATAACATGCACGACCAGTCGATTGATCGCCATGCACTACACCAACTCCTATATCTATTGGAAATTTCAAGATTAAACACCACAGGGCTAATGCTGCCCTAAAATCCACCAGGGCCAGTCGGTCCAGAAAAACATTATACGGGGAATCAACATCCAAAACAATGAACGGTATGATCTGTACCCTCCTACGTTCAACTTCTTCTAACTCAACTGGCAATTCAACAAAACCTACCGCATCAGTGGTGCACCATTAAAGTTGTGAATGCAGCTTTAGATGGTCATAGATCCTTCGCCTCCATCTTCATTTGGTCACATGCCATTTTAAGGATAATATTAACCGAACTGCCACAATCAATCAGTATCCTTCTCACCAACGTCGGCCCAATCGTGGCTGAGATGACCATCGGATCTATGGTAGGTGCCTCTACCTGATCAGTATCCCCGCTCCTTAATACTATATCATCCGACATCATTCGCTGTTGTTTCGCAGGAGTCCCATCTTTTGCGTTCGAGCAGCATTCGAAATCCGCATGCTTTGGGGAACTAGGATAGCGTTCCATTTCTTGCCAACTCTTGTCTGCAGGGTGAGGCGCACCAACTATCTTATTTAGATCAGCCTTCCTCCAGTCCGAGTAGGTTCCTTAGGTCAATGTAGAGCCTGCTTGCGATTAGGGTCGGATGTACCATGTCCGCCTTCCTGCAGATTCTTAACAAACCGCTGTAACTTCTTCTGTTGAATCAGTTTTTCTATAGCATTATGGAGGTGTCTACATTCCTCGGTGTTGTTCCCATAAATCTTTTAAAGCCGATGGTACTTTCCAGTCTGTTTTTATCCCTTAGTGGATTCATTTGGACGCGGCTTTGGGTATTGGAATGTATTATAATTTGATAAATAAATATTCTTCAGAGATGAGTTCAGAGGAGTGTATTCGCCAAAGGTTGGGATTCTTGGTTTTCACTTTCCTACTTCCCTCTTTCTTCTTGAATTTTCTCCTCCAGATTCTTTAGACTGCTTCGGCTAATTCTAAACATTGACTTGGACCTTGCCAAAGTTGTTGCCAGATTGCTTTACCACAAAGTTTCTTTGCACCGTCTCCTTGTTGGGCCCTGGCGCACCGCTTCGCCTTGTCCACCTGACCTCTTACCTTCTCATGAATTGGTTCTCCTTTGAATAAAAGCATTCCAGGGTAGTCGGAGGTTTGCTTGCCAGCCAATCACCAAACTCCGAGTTTGGTTCTACTCCTCGCATCATAGCCATAAGAATAGCATGGTCATTCGGGTTTCTAACTTCGGTAGCAACAATGTGAAATCTTTGCAAATAATTCTTTAACGACTTGCCCAGAGCCTAGATCACACTGGATAGAGACATCACGTCATTTGGACGAGTGGCATGGATCCTAAACTATTCCAAAAATTTCACTGCTAACTCATCAAACCTGGAGATCGATCAAGGGGGAAGCCTGGTGAACCACATGGTAGCGATCTCGGATAAGATTATCGGGGAGCATCTGCATTTGGTCACATCATTTGTCCAAGCCGAGTTCATCTTCCACTCGTGTCTCATTATATGCTATCAAGGATCAGTATTCCCTTCATAAGCTGGAATAGTAGGGATACTGAACTTCCGAGGGTACTGAGCCTGTAGGATGGTATCTGTGAATGGAGTATGGCTCCTAGATATGCCCCAATCGTCGTTGGATAAGCCATGATTTTCTCTCATTGCTTGTCTGACCATAGCTGATATATTCGGGGTATGGATGGAAGGTCCTAAGTTGGAACCCGTCCCGCGTGATCATTCCGGTCGATGCCTCCTCGGTAGGTGATCTCCTAAATGCAAGTCCTAAGGGCCTGCTTCGCTTCGATCCTGGCGAGGCGGTGGACCAGCTTCCACTCGTGCTCCAGATCCTAAGTTTCCCACTCCAACTTGGGTGCAATTCCCAGGTGCAGGTGAGGGGCCAAGGTTCCAGATAGGAAACCTATACCATTTCTGTTGGATTGCTCTACTACATCTATTTGTGTTGTTTCAATCCTACGGCATCTACGCCTGGGATGTTCATCTGACGAAGCGGAGCTGTCGGATGATGAGTAGAAAGCGAGGCTTCCTCCAGCGTTCTGAAGCTGTTGCTGAGTAATCTTGGTCATAAGGTTGGCGTTTGCTTGGATCTCTCGTTAAGCTATCTCCTACTTTTCACGAGCTCTCTCATCGGCTCATTAAACTCCGCCCTGGTGAAAACTCCTGATTGGTTTAGGGCGGTGGTGGTTCCAACTGCTAGATTAGCTTGCCGATTACTGGGTCCCGCTTGCTGGACACTGGCGGTCTCATTGACATCCACATGGTGGGAGGTATATCTGGTACATGGTCTTTCCATCTTAGAGTTATCCATCGGAACTCTGAATAGAATCTATGAACTCTTGAAAATGAAATTGGATCTCCTTCTGGGGATTTCTTCAATCCATTAGCCATAAAGTAAATCCTAACAGCCTGAGAATGCACGTTCTAAGTGAAAGCACCAAAATGTTAGCACTAAAATTGGTCACTAACACCCTTGAATAAAGTCATTTAGAGAGATTAATGAAGAAAATCAATTAAAATGGAGAAATAACGTAACTGAATGCAATAAGAACAACAGAAAAGGAAGACACCGGATTTATAGTGGTTCGGCGTAATTGCCTATGTCCACTTTGAATATGATCTTTATTACTTTTCCACTCGCTTGAGTATAGATACAATCATAAACAAACAACTTGAATCCAAGTTTGAACTTAAGAAAAGCGAGTACAAAAAATGACAGATTATCTCTGGAGTTTATGAAAAAAGGTCCCTTCAACTGTACCTCTGTCCCTCTATTTATAGATGAACGTAGTTGGTTCCTCTGTCCAGGCCCATGACCAAGATAGCTCGGCCCTCTAGTATCAGTTCAAACTGACCGACCCAGGCAATGCTGAGCCAATTTGGCCGAACCGGGTGTTGCCAAACCCCTATGGCTGAACTGTGGTCGTCTAGTAACTGACTCAAGGAAAGCTCTCAAGGGACTCAGAGCGACTCGTGGTGTATCTCGAAACAAAGCAATGCTGATCTCCTCACCTTGCTGTAGACCCCAATAATATGCTAACTCCCTCATTATGCACCGAACCAGCTACGCCAATCTACACATGTCGAACCATTGAGGTCGAACCATCAATGTTGAGCCTCAATCAACCGAAGCAGCTTTGGCTTTCCTCCCTTGACCGAGCGATGCCCGACCTAATACTTCAAAGGCCGGACCACAATTAGCCAAAGCTCCCGGGCCGATCCCATCTTCACCGAGCCGCTAGGACCGAACCCATCTCAACGGAACCACTTTGACTTGCCTATCTTGGCCGATCCACCACATCTACACTCCAACCCCAATCCACCTTGGCCGAGCCACCTTGGCTACACTCCAGCACCGATCCACCTTGGCCGAACCACCTTGGCCATACTCTAACACCGACCCACCTTGGCCGAGCCAGTGCCAAATATACCGATCCATGTGTATAGGCCGACCCAAACTTAGGTCACACCAGTCTCTTATACTTCCAATCCTCTCTTATCTTGAGTCCTGTCTAGGTTCACCAATAGGCTCTATGACTATCGCCACGTAGCCAGGCCAAAGTGCCGGGTAATAGTAACTATTTGATTCAGATTCGGGTGCACGATTTCAAGGTGATTTACACCAGTTCGAGTTAGGATTTTTCACTCAATTCTTGATGGTGAACACTTGATATAGATTTTTGATTTGATTCCAAAGTTTTCTATCATAGTATATGGCTATGCAAGGGGAATGGTGGTTTCTAATCAAGGGACCGAATCGAAGTCTGCATTAGAGTAGTTGATTGAGCGATACTAGTTCAAAAATGTAATTGTTTGATCGAGCGAGCGAGCAATCGGATTTGATATGCGTATAGATAGTATATATGCATCATATGGGCTTTAATTTAATTATATGTTTTGACAGGTGAAAATACAAGTATATGTTTGGATATTATTTGCAAGTAAGTTGTAGGTATATGGAAGTAAAGACTAGTTGACGCTTTTGGTTTCATAAGAAAAGTTTGGTTGCCGACTAATAGGTACATGTTTATATTTTATTTGGCTTGATGGTTTTATGCCCCATATATGGAAGGTCACTTGACTTGTTTTTTTTGTTGGTTTGGGCCCATAGTGGTGATTTGTGGTTTTTTCGATTGCGCCATATGAAGGAGACGCTGTCGAATTTTTTTCATAACTTTAGAGATTTAATAATCCTTCTTAATTGATTGATTTTGAAAAGTTAATGGGCTTGGAGGCATTTTTCTTACCTCGAGAATTTCGAGGACGAAATTCTTTTAAGGGGTAAGAATGTAACGACTCGAAATTTCGGTCATTTGATTCTGAATATTTAATTGGCTTTAAATATTGAAATAGTTTGGTTTTTAAGTTAAATAACTAAATTCAAACATAGTGATTATTTAAATAGTTAAATTATGAACCTGAATTTGAATAGTGGTTTAAATAACAGGACTTATAATCGAATAATAATTTAATCACTAAAATGGTTTTATTTAACTCCTTGTGAATTTACAATTAATAAGGGTGAATTCAATTTGTAAATTTATTTGCAATAATAAATGGTTTAAACAAATAATCAGGAAATTTACTTTTATTTTTTTACAACTACATTTTTATTAATGTATTTATAATTTAATTTTTTGATTTTTTCATTATTTTAAACTGGAAAATATTGAAATTATCATTCGACGATTTATCGGCAAATGACGGTGTTTTTATGATTTTCCTAATCGAATAACTAGTGTATAATATTATTATTTGGGGTCACGTCGCTATTTCGAATGCGATCGTGTTTTTGCTTTGTAGTTCGTTGTTTGTACGTGAATGGGAATCTGGGAAACGAAATGCTGGAAAAGTGAAATATAAACTTAACTCGCAAAAATTCTTACAAGCAGTATCCTCTTCTGTTTTTTTGTTCCCTCTATATCCTTGGTCAAAGAGAAACCATAAATCCTTTTTCTTTCGAAAATCAAAGATATTTAGGCGAAAATAAAATAAAAAACAAAAAACATAAATCATTAAAATTGAAATAGTGAGATATATATGTTCATGGGTTTAATTTGGGTACGGGTTCGCTTTTTCGAGTTCAACAGTGGATGTCGTGAGGAGTTTGGAAAACCAAGGTTTAGATTTTTGATCAATTTAGGGAACAATTGTTGATGTGGTCAATGGCTGTAGGTTTGTCGAAGAGGGGCGGACTTGGTGGTCGTTTTTGGTAATGAGTAGTTTCATTAACTAAGATGCGATATTTCAAGGAGTGAGGAGGGAGGGTCGGGTCACTTTTGATTTGGGACGTCGAGCTTTGAGCCGTGGTGGTCATTACGAAGAGGAGGCGAGGTGGAAGTCGACGGTGAAGTCTATTTCCATTTTCATTTCGTGGGCGATAGGATGATGTGCGTGGGTTTGGTAAGGATGGGTTGGCTTTGTCTTGTACGGGGAAAGGGACATTAGTATTTTGGGGAGAAGGGTTTAAGAAGGCTAATTTTTGTTAAGGAAGTTAATTAAATAATTAATTGTTTAATTTATCTCAAAACTTATAAATATAATAACTATCTCATACGAGGTCCAATCGAGATGAAATTTTCTTTGTTGCGCTTGTAATGGCGGAAGCTACGCGATGGAACTAGTTTGGTTGAATTTGGAGCAAGTTGAGATTTGGTCTAAAATTGGACATCGTTCGATTTTAAATCAAAAGCGGAATGCTTTGGTGCCGACTGGAATTTCGGTGAGTATAATTCACCTCTTTGGATAAATTGGTATAATATAAAATAGATAGAATTTTACCATTTGTGTTTAGTTGAAATTATTGGCTGATTGTTAAAATATCCACTTTAAAAAGCAATCAGTATTTAAAATTGAAATAAAGGAATTTTATCGAGAAATCCGGATTTCTCAATATTGTTACTTTTAATTTCCAGTTATATTGCTGTTGATTTATTTCAGTTATACACATGTTATATAATTTGTTAAATGATAAAAATTTGACCGTTATCCATACAAGATGTGACACCGACATATGTGAAAATTAAACCTTTTATAGGAAAAGTAGTAGTAGCACCGATTAAGTGTTATAATAACTATCTGGCCTTGATATAGTACTTTGAAATGCTATAAATTGCTGAGTTGGTTTGAAATGATTTTTGATTTGGGAAAACGATTTTAAATCTTACTGTTTTTGAATTTATATGATATTTTAATTTAAAAGAATTTTTTACTTCTATTTGTATTCAAATTCTTTTATAACATATATATTTAAGTAAATGTTTTAATTATTTTTAGAAGTGTTTATTTTAATACAAAATTATTATAATGATAATTGTTGTATTCAAATGTACCTAAAATGGGTTATATTTTATTTAAAAGCGATTTTGATTCAAAGAAGATGGAAATATTTTAAAAATAAATATTTGTGAGACATTTATATGAAATGTTGTAAATAAAATAATAGATTTACAAATAGTATCTTATAAATTTAAGAAGAGTCTTATAAGTGATAATTTATAAAATGGATATTTCCATTTGATAAATTTTCATATTTATGGATTTATAATAATAAGTGGAATTGTCATTTTAGAGAAAGCAGTTGGACCTATTTTGGAACTAGAAGTGTGATAAATCTGGAGATGTATAAGCAATGTTTTATAAATTAAAATGAGTTTATATAAGGGAATCGGTATCATTTGATGAATTGGAGCAATAAATATTATTTGTAAATTTATTAAATACATGGAAAGATCGTGTTATGAAAAGCATATGAATTTTATAATGATATTCAGAATTTGTTTGTATTTGGATTTTGGTGTTATATTTGAAGTTTAATTTAAAAAGGGAGTTTTGGTAATTTTATGTAGAAAATTTATGAAAGGAATTTTATAGATGAATTTAGAGCATAAATAGTTGCAAATAAGTTGGGAATTTATAAAATAAATTATAAACGGTATTTTCTAAAAAGAAGTTTTTACAAAAGATTTTATAAATAATACAGAAGGTGTTTATAAAGAAGAGGTTAAGTAAAGTTTGGGAATTTATAAAAGGTGGCCGTAATTTGTTGTATATATATTTATAAAGGAATTTATAAATGCCATTTTATGAAAGGAATTCTAAAATGAATTTAGAGCTTATACTTATAAAATGGTTTTATAAATTGTTTTAGAGATTAATATGGAAGTTTTATAACTTGAAATGAGACCTTGAAATTTGAAAAGAAGTTTTATAAATGATTTTGGATATATATAAAAGAGTTTTATAACTAGATTTGGAATTTTAGTAAAGGAGATGTTCATACGTGGAAAAGATTTATTAAAAAGGATTTATTAAAGAAATTGAGATTGGATTTCCCCAAATTGACCTTCTTAATTTTGGTGGTGTGGATATTTGTTCCATGCTTAACACCGAAGGAATAGCGTTTGGTTTATCCTTATCTCCATTTCCTTTAAAATAATATTTGTTTTAATTATTTGATACGATCTTGAAATAAGAAATATTTCATAATATTTTATGAGTATACTTACACCATTGAGATAATTATATGAATACATTTTCTAAGTAGGAAAAGTGTAGTGTTTTGTGAATATACTTATACTGTTGAGACAAGTATATGGATATTTTTCCAGGCATTAAAAGGAATATAATGGGTTTGTGAATATATCTTTGTAAAAGTATTTTAATATGAGAACTTACAAACTAGCATTAATTAATGAAAAGATATATTAAAGAGGCATAGTGGTTGCTTTGTACTTAACCGTGCTTTGTGAAATCTCTGGTTGAATTGTTTTGTTTATTTGATAGCTAAATAACCGACTATTAAATGTTGGCCTATTTTTAAAAGTATCATTGTCGTTCGAAGAGACCGGGATTGGATATATTATCTAAAAACCACTTCGAACCGCAATATGCGTTTCAAATTGGAATAACTTGAAGGTGATCAAAGATCTTTGAAGTGCATGGGCTACTTGCTACTAATCTCAAGGGTGATTACAAAATGAATATGGTAAAAGTATTGCCTTTGGTTTATTCATATCCTGAAAAACTTGTATAAAAGAATGATGGCACTACATTGCCTCTTGGAGGGCAGTGTTCGAATTCCAAATGGGATTGCTATCTAAAAGCTAAAATATAGCCTCTAGCCTGATCAAGCAGGAATGACTGAAACAAGAGATATGTTTCAGGGCTAAGTCGGTCACACCCATTAGGGTATTATCATCACCCTTTTAGATATAAACATTTCAATTTGGTTGTGCATGTGAGCTCTCGAAAAAGGTTACAAACCAACGTGGGTGATGAAATATTCAGAGCTATCCAGTAAGGGGTAGTGCTGGTCCTGATTCGCAGTGGGTCCATGTGAGACCCTCAGTACATTTTCAGGTGTATTATGGCAGGCAGTACCCCGATGCCCTGTCATTGTATGGAAATCCACTCTCCAATAAGTGCCTTTGGACTTGGTTGTATACCTATTATGCTGCAATTTAATTAATGTAACAATGTTGGTTGTATCCAATACTTAGTTTAAACCCTAGACACTATTATAATATCAAAAGATTTCCTAGGAAATATTTTGGTTATCTTAAGGTAAAAACCCATCCTTTTTATGTGCGGTGTGGTCTTATGAAATACCTTTATTTTGAAAATATTTTATAACAATAAAAATCCATATGATTTGAGTTTTATCATGCCAGTTTATCAGATTGATCCAGGTGTTACCTTTTATGATGCTCAGGTCACACTAAGTATATTTACAGATTAGTTTGGATGCTTTGGAGGTTCATGAGCCAAGCTAGACGCCTTTAAGACATACTCATGTATATTTTATTTCCACTGCATTAGTTGTTTTATTTATCAGCATTTGTGGAAACAGGTTGTTACAACTATTCAGGATGATGATAAATTAGTGTACTTTGATTTTATTATATATATATTACAGTTTTCTTTGATAACGATCTGTTGTATATTATATATTACTCGTCACAATGTAAGATTTTGTTCTGTCTTTTCTTTCTTTTCCCCAAATAACCTGTCTTTCAGGCACTCGGATACTCGGCACATGAATATCGTGGATGTATTAGTGTCAACTTTTGAGGGTGTAAAAGGTGGGTCGCTACATCATGTCATCATATTGCCACCAGTTGAAGCATTAATTATAAATCATCTGGTATCTCTTAGTATCACATTATAAGTAAGTCCACCCTGATTAATGCAGCAACACATACCAGTTATTTAATAATCATAATCGACTTGTTCCAAATCAGAAATTTTCCATACCTTAAAGTGATTCTCATCTTTCTGGTAGCACAACAGTAATCCACATTAAGCTCATCCACTCACTGTGCGGCCAGGGGCATTTCGGACACTCTGCTTTAAATTGTCTTAGTGTATTTGATAAAACTTCGAAGAGAAGCCATCAAGAACCGATGCTATTTTCAGTGAAGGTGTTAAACAATGCATGTTTTAGTTCTTTCATTGTGAAAGGAGTATTTAAATAATTTTTACAAAATTCTGTGATATTTTCCTTGCAAGATATGTCTGGAAAATCTTAAATGAGTCCAGTTTTATTGTATAAAGCTTTGAAAAAACTAATAGCTTCAGTGATTAATTCTATTTTTGAAGTTGCATTAGCCCATTCTTGATCAACTAAGTTGTTGAGAGAGTTGGTGAGAGCTCTCTTTGGATTTTGTTATAAAAGAATTTTGTTGCATCATCAGCTTGAGTTAACTAATCACATTTGGATTTTTGCTTAAGGGAACTCTTTAGCATTTGTAGTTTCTATTGATATTCCATTTTTTCTTCATAACATCTCTTGGAATTTACTTCATTGTGATCTGCATCTAAACATGCTTGTGGGCTATTGCAGCTCTCTACATTTATTTACTTCTTTTTGCAAATTGTTTTTGTTGTGACTCCGTTCTTTCAAAATATGCTTGATTTGTTTTTGTACAAGTAGTAAGTTGAATAAATGGTTTCCTACTTGGGGAAAAGTAAGGTATTCATTGATTATAGACTCATAATCATCATATTGACACCAATTGTTGCAGTATTTGAAAGATCTTGCACCTTTTAATTCATTACTTTGATCTAACCACATTAATGAATAAGAGTGACTGCTTGACATAGAGGTAAGAGCTGATGCTTTTGAATATGAGAATTTAGCAAGCCAATCATGATTTAATAGAATGCTGTCTAATTTGCATCCCATGTCCTTTTCAGGTCCAGAGCTGCAAGTAAATTTAACTCTACTTTCCTCATGTTCCATCAGTGCACATTGGTTAAAAAAGGTATTGAGTTCATCAGTTTTACTGGTAAGCACGATTCTACCACCAGTTTTTTCTTTGGTAACCCTCATGCAATTGAAGTCTCCTATTTAAAGCCATGGAAGATTGATTCACATTCTATCATTTGCTGATTTATCCCTAAGACTTTTCCTAGGGGTTTCACGATTTTCTCTACATATGAATAAGATGACAAGTTCAGGCCCTCCTTTATTTTGCAATGATATTATAACATGCTTCTTACTTGAAAATATTGCATGTCATCCCATTATAGCTTAACAATGTATGCTAAAATTCTACTTTTGTTTCAAAATTCAGTATTGTCATGTGCAAACCAACTATTTCTTCAATGTTTGTCAAAATGGGGAAAATTATTTTTAATAACCTATGTTTCTAACAAAGCTATTACAAAGCATTTATTATCTATCTACTTTATAAATATCTGACCACCTACCTGGACTATTAGCCTATCTGACATTCCTTGTTAGAATGGTCATTAATTGAGATTTCTAGCAAGCCTGTCACTCTTTCTTATTATATGATGAAGAACGTACCTCGCGGTCAAAGACAGTGACATTGCTAAGTCACGAAACCTTGAGTCGCGACAAAGCCCTAGGTCGTGAACGACCTTCTGATGCGGACGACGAAGCCCTAGGTCGTGAACGACCTTCTGATGATGCAGCGATCTTTCCTAAGTCGTGAATCACTCCTATGTCGCTCCGCCTTAGGTCGTGGCAAACCCTAGGTCGCGAGCAATCTTCTCTAAGTCGTGAAACTTCATGTCGCCTTTTTCTCTTTAAATCGCGTACAAACCGAAGACGCGAAGAAGAAGAAGGTCGCGAACGACCTTATTTAGGTCACGAGCAATTTCTTTAGGTCGCTCAAGCTTCATGGGCCGTGTTTTTGCTAAGTCGTAGATCGCGTGATGTAACTCATGATTGTAACCCATGTTGTAATTAGGTCGTAAGCCGTTTGTATTTTAAGTCGTTACATTTCACTGTGTTGTATTTGTGTCTTCATAAGTCGTGTTGGATAGGTCGTAGGTCGCGACCTATGTTAGGTCGGCTGAGTTCAGTGTTGAGTTGTAAACTGCCTATAAATATGGGGGTTGTGTCATTTGTAAGTGGTTGCTGAATTTTGAATAAAATTTGGTTTGTGCTTTGTGCCTCCATTTAAGTTGGTAGTTGAATGTTATCTCCTATCTCCACTTTCGGCATTCGAGTGCGCTCGAATCAAGATTGTTGAAGCCAATTCACGGAATCAAGTGCGCTTGATCAACGTTCGAAGAATTGAAGATCTTCTCTCACGATATCATGCACGATCAACGTGTCGAAGATTGCTAAAGTCCGGTATCTTCGTGATCAACGGATTTGGGCCTTTCGGTATTCTTAAATTCATCGATTTATCATCGATTCACCGATTATTTCCGCTAATCGTGTGAGATCCTGGACGGATTCGATTTACATCATCGAATTCGCTTCCCACGCTGCGTCAGTTTTGGTATCAGAGCTATATTGCAAGGAGTTTGCGTCATTTGAAGTTTGGAGATCGGATTCGCAATTGTTGAGAAGTTTGGTGTTCATCGTGTTCATCGTGAAGTTGCAACAAGTTTGGAGCTTTCGATCCATATCATTTTGATCAAAGTACGGAAAGTGTTTGAAGTTTGAGCCGAGCATCACTTTGAAGTGTTCAAGGCCGAGAGCCAAGTGTTGGAGTAAGCCATGACTTGGTTGTTCAAGTTTGAGTTGAAATTTTTGAAGATTGTTTGATTTGTTGAAGTTCAATCATGCCGCCGAGAAGAGCTCAACGTCATCGCAATATTAATGCTTTGTATGGAAGAGAAGAGGCCGATGAAATGGAACAACGAATCAACGAGAGTTTCACCGAGAAGTTGAATGAAGGAATTGATTGATTAGAGATAATGATGCTTGAAATGAATCAAAGTAGAAGAAGGGTTTCACCTAAATCGAGTCATGGGGGAAACAGAGTTTCACCATAGTCGGATCGGGAGAGAAGAGGAGATCATGATCGTAGGAATGTTGACGATCGTGAAAGGAATGTTGATGAACGAAATCGGAGAGATGTGGATTATCGTGATCAGAGGAATGTAGATCGAAGAAATGGTGGTGGTAGAAATGTTGGTGGTCATGATCGACAATGATATGCATCAGATTTTGATGAGGAGTTTGATGGTGGTAGTGTCCATAGTCGAAATCGAAGCCAAGGAAGAAATCATTTAGAGTATGATCACAAATGGGAGTCCGGAACGAAAATTGAAATTCCAGAGTTTAAGGGTGGTATGCAGGCTGAAGAATTTCTAGATTGGTTATCTAATGTTGAATAGATCTTTGATTTCAAGGAGGTTCCGGAAGATCGTAGAGTGAAGTTGATTGCTACTCATTTAAGAGGGAGAGCCATGGCGTGGTGGCAACAGACAACACTTACACGAGAACGGATGGGGAAGTCAAAGATTGTTTCATGGGGGAAGATGAAGAAGTTAATGAAAGCTACTTTCTTACCTTACAATTATCAATCTCTTATGTATCAACGCTTACAAAATCTAAGGCAGGGGACAAAGACTGTTAATTATTATGCTGATGAGTTTTATGAACTGATTGCTCGAAATGACATCATGGAGACAGAAGAACAGTTGACCGCTAGGTTTGTTGGAGGGTTGAGAATGCAGATTCAAGATATGGTAAATATGTTTGATCCGAGATCTGTTGCAGAAGCACATCAGAAGGCGTTAGCTTGGGAGAAGCAAGGCAGAAGAGGTGGTGGTGTGTTTACAAATTCCAACAATCAAGTGAAGGGAACTAGTGGCAATACTACTGTTTCCAAGGCTATTGCAAAACCGGTTGATAGTGAAGTTGCCAAGACCAAGGTCAATAGTAGTATTAAATGCTTTAATTGTCAAGAGTTTGGCCACAAGAGCAATGAATGTCTAAAGCCGAAGAAGCGGGCAATGATTGCTGAGGTTGAAGATGAGGATGCAGATGCAGAATGTTCTAATTCATTACCAGTTGAGGAGGAAGAAGAATTGTCGGGAGATGAGGGATGTAATTTGATGATGAGGAGGTCGTGTTTGACGCCAAAGCAAGAGGATGATTCAATTTGGTTAAGGAGTAATACTTTTCAATCGACGTGCACTATTCTGGAAAAGGTTTGAAGGTTTGTTATAGATGCAGGCAGTTGTGATAATATTATTTCTACAGAAGCTGTGAGAAAGTTAACATTGAAAACAGAGAAGCATCCAAAACCTGACAAGTTAGCTTGGTTGAGGAAGGGTGGTGAAGTGAAGGTTTGTCGAAGAGCTTGTGTAACTTTTTCGATTGGGAAGAAATATAAAGATGAAATTTGGTGTGATGTTGTGGACATGGATGTATGTCATCTATTGTTGGGGAGACCGTGGCAGTATGATAGAGTTGTGCAACATAGCGGTCGTACCAATAGCTACAGTTTCATGTTTGAAGGCACAAAAATCATATTAGTTCCTAAGAAGCGACAACAAGAAGGAAATAAGTTGGAGGAGATTGAAGAATTAAAGACTCTGTTGACTTTGAAGGAGTTTGTTAAAGAGGTGGAGGAGGAACCTGAAGTGTTATTGTTGATTGGACGTGAGAGTAGTGAAGTGGTGGAAGTTCCTGAAGAAATAAAGCCAGTGCTGGAAGAATTTGAAGATGTATTCCCTGAAGAGCTACCAAAAGAATTGCCACCGTTGAGAGACATACAACATCAAATTGATCTAGTGCCAGGTGTTGTTTTACCACATAGGCCACATTATCGTATGAGTCCGAAAGAACACGAGGAGTTGAGAAGGCAAGTGGAAGAGTTGCTTGAGCAAGGCCGTGTTCAGGAGAGTCTCAGTCCATGTGCAATACCAGCATTGTTGGTGCCAAAGAAGGATGCAACGTGGAGGATGTGTACCGATAGTCGGGCATTGAACAAGATTACTATCCGATACAGGTTTCCTATGCCTAGATTGGATGATCTGCTAGACCAGTTGAATGGAGCTACTCTATTTTCTAAGATTGATCTGAAGAGCGGTTATCGTCAAATCCGAATTAGACCAGGTGATGAATGGAAAACAGCGTTCAAGACACGGGAGGGTTGTATGAATGGCTGGTTATGCCGTTTGGTCTTTCGAATGCACCTAGTACATTTATGAGGGTGATGAACCAAATTTTCAGGCCGTACATTGGGAATTTTGTGGTAGTTTACTTTGATGATATTCTGATCTATAGTGCTAGTACAGAGGAGCATATTCAGCATTTGCGGAAGGTGTTAATTATTCTTCGTGAAGAACAATTCTATGCAGCAACGAAGAAATGTGTGTTTATGGCACGGAGTGTCTTATTTTTGGGATATGTTGTGTCGGAAGAAGGAATACAGGTGGACCAAAGTAAAGTTGAGGCTATCAGAGATTGGCCACAGCCCAAGACTATAACAGAAGTTCGAAGTTTTCATGGGTTGGCTTCATTTTATCGAAGGTTTATTCCACACTTTAGTAGTGTGATGGCGCCTGTTACGGATTGTATGAAGGGCAAGCAGTTTTCATGGTCAGAGGAAGCAGGGGTTGCTTCTGAGCGAATCAAGGAACTCTTGACGTCAGCACCAATTTTAGTATTACCAAATTTTCAGTTGTTGTTTGAGTTACACACTGACGCTTCGAATGTTGGAATTGGTGGAGTATTGAGTCAGAATGGAAGGCCAGTTGCTTATTCCAGTGAGAATTGTCTGGAGCAAAGTTGAGATATAGTACATATGATGTAGAGTTTTACGCGATTGTTCAAGCTGTGAAGCATTGGAGACATTATCTGTTTCAGAAGGAGTTTGTGCTATATACTGATCATGAGGTGTTGAAACATCTACAAGGGCAAGACAAGATTTCAGCAAGGCATGCATCATGGATAGCGTATCTACAACAGTTTACTTTTGTTGTGAAACACAAATCAGGGGTGACGAATCATGTAGCAGATGCATTAAGCAGGAGGAATCATTTGTTGACAATAATGAAGGTTGAAGTGACAGGATTTGAACTATTGCCAGAGTTGTTTGAAGAAGATCCTTACTTTGCAAAGTTTGTAGATGAAGTCAAGGAGGGAAAGATGGATGAATATGTGATGATTGATGGATTTCTATTCAAAGGGAATCGATTGTGCATACCAGAATGAAGTTTGCGAATGAAGATTATCAAAGAGTTACATGAAGAAGGCCATGTGGGCAGGGATCGTACTTTGTAGTTGATTTCAAGGTCTTATTTTTGGCCGTCAATGAGAAAAGAAGTTGAAAAGTTTGTTCAGAGATGTCATGTTTGCCAAGTTTCGAAAGGGACAGCTACAAATGTGGGTTTGTATATGCCTTTACCTGTGCCTTCCAGACCATGGGTTGATATCAGCATGGATTTCGTTTTGGATTTGCCAAGAACTCAACGAGGAAATGAATCTATATATGTTGTGGTGGACCAGTTTTCGAAGATGGCACATTTCATACGCTGTAAGAGGACAGCCGATGTCATCCGAGTTGCTCAGTTATTCTTTAAAGAGGTGTACCGATTACACGGGTTACCTGAATCTATTGTTTCTGATCGGAATACGCGATTTTTAAGTCATTTTTGGTTGAGTCTGTGGAAGATGGTTGGAACGAAGCTGAATTTTAGTAGCGCCTATCATCCACAAACGGATGGTCAAACAGAGGTAGTGAATAGATCATTGGGAAACTTGCTGAGGTGTCTTGTAAAAGATAATTTTAAGAGCTGGGATGTGAAGTTATGTCAGGCGGAATTTTCACATAATCATGTTGTCAATCGAAGTACTGGATTCAGTCTGTTTCAAGTTGTATATTCAGCAATTCCGAAGGGGCCGTTGGAGTTGACGACAGTACCATATCAGAAGGGAGTTGTTAAACGAGCTGGTGATTTCGTGAACGAGTTGCAGGAGTGCCACAGAACTGTTCAAGAACGATTGCTTGCATCAAATGAGAAGTATAAACAACTGGCAGATAAGAAACGAAGGAGTGTGGACTTCAGAGAAGGTGATTTGGTTTACGCAGTGCTAACAAAAGATCGTTTTCCAGCTGGAACTTATAATAGTTGAAAGCTCGAAAATTTGGTCCAGTAGAAGTTTTGAAGAAGATCAATGATAATGCATATGGATTAAAATTGCCAGATCATATTCACACTGCAGACGTTTTCAACGTTAAACATTTGATTCCGTATTATGGGGAGGAACTGGTCGAAGATGACGAGAGTGTGAATTCGAGGACGAATTCCTTCCAACAAGGGGAGGATGATGAAGAACGTACCTCGCGGTCGAAGACAACGACATTTCTAAGTCGCGAAACCTTGAGTCGCGACAAAGCCCTAGGTCGTGAACGACCTTCTGATGCGGACGACGAAGCCCTAGGTTGTGAACGACCTTCTGATGATGCAGCGATCTTTCCTAAGTCGCGAATCACTCCTATGTCGCTCCGCCTTGGGTCGCAGCAAACCCTAGGTCGCGAACAATCTTCTCTAAGTCGCGAAACTTCATGTCGCCTTTTTCTCTTTAAATCGCGTACAAACCGAAGACGCGAAGAAGAAGAAGAAGGTCGCGAACGACCTTATTTAGGTCGCGAGCAACTTCTTTAGGTCGCTCAAGCTTCATGGGCCGTGTTTTTGCTAATTCGTAGATCGCGTGATGTAACTCATGATTGTAACCCGTGTTGTAATTAGGTCGTAAGCCGTTTGTATTTTAAGTCGTTACATTTCAGTGTGTTGTATTTGTGTCTTCTTAAGTCGTGTTGGTTAGGTCGTAGGTCGCGACCTATGTTAGGTCGGCTGAGTTTAGTGTTGAGTTGTAAACTGCCTATAAATATGGGGGTTGTGTCATTTGTAAGTGGTTGTTGAATTTTGAATAAAATTTGGTTTGTGCTTTGTGCCTCCATTTAAATTGGTAGTTGAGTGTTATCTCCTATCTCCACTTTCGGCATACGAGTGCGCTCGAATCAACGATTGTTGAAGCCAATTCACGGAATCAAATGCGGTTGATCAACGTTCGAAGAATTGAATATCTTCTCTCACGGTATCGTGCGCGATCAACGTGTCGAAGATTGCTAAAGTCCGGTATCTTCGTGATCAACGGATTTAGGCCTTTCGGTATTCTTAAATTCATCGATTTATCATCGATTCACCGATTATTTCCGCTAATCGTGTGAGATCCTGGACGGATTCGATTTACGTCATCGAATTCGCTTCCTACGCTGCGTCATTATATAAGAAGTTGAATTATCTAAATTCTCATGGCCTTTTTCATTTTATGCTGCTTGACATCATTTAAGTGCTTTTGACAATTCATTCTTGCTCATTAATAATTCACTAGGTAAGACCACATGCAATTTTGTGCAAACAACATGAGTTAAATTCGCAGAACTTGAATTGTCTCTTTCCTCCATTTGAACTATTATGACTTCAGTGGAAGCATCCACATGCTTCTGCATCACAATAGAATTTTCATTAGAATTATTAAAATTTTCATTGTAATTATGTGACATACGATGATCGATCGAAGAAAGAGAATTTTTGGTTTCTTTGCTCGATGATGACTTCGGGATTGCATGAGCTTCCTGCATTGTCTTGAATTCTGATGTGAGTGGAGTTGAGTCGGTTGTATAATGCGGCCTGGTTTGAATCTATTTTGTGTTCAGTGATGATAGTTCTTGGACATAAGGTATGATTGAATAGTCCACGGCGCAGCATTGTCCTTTCACTAGTCTTCATTTGCAAGTTGACCGAAATGACGAGGCTTCCCATTGCCAAAGAGTCTTACGACACTTACTGTTGTTTTTCTATTGGGATTTCTTTTGCTAACTGATGAGTTACCTTTTGACTTTTCTTTTTTGCACATTCAGATGCAATTTGCTCTGAGGTATAAGTACCTTCTTCACTACTTTTATTTATTAAGTTCATATTTTTAGTGCTTTCTGTTAGAATAGGGTCAGCCTGCAACGGAATAAATGGGTGAATTTCAAAAAAATTAGCCATTCTGAATCATTAATGGGCCTATGAAGTATAAATATACTTAGTACTTTTCTAAGTTTCTTTTAAATAAAATCAATATTTTATTTTATTTGGAAAATATGAATTTTAAATTTAATTTTAACTTATAGGTATGATAATGAATGTATCGAAACATTCATTTGTGTGAAGTGTAAGTGCAGTATACAAGTGGTGTATAAACGAAATATGTAAAAATGAATATCAGAGAAAGGGACCATTTTTTTCTCTATCTCTCTTACTCTATTCAGTTAATAAAGAGAAGATATGGCAGAATATAAAAGGAGGGAAACTTTTCATTTCTTTCCCTCTCTTACCCTATTCAATTAATATAGAGAGTATAAAAGGAAGAAAACCATTCATTTTTTACCCTATTTAATTATAACAGTTAATATATCAAATAACGTTTACTACTTATCAACCAAATTTACACATACCTATGTTAAGTTTTATCAATGAAATATATGCATACATTCATAATGATTGTAAATATACATACATAAATATAAATTGAAAAACTATCGGTTGTTTTAAATAATTTGAAGTCCAAAATTAACTTTAATAGATATGATTTCAATTAAGAAAGGTTTAAAAACAAAAATGATACATTATTGCTCATAATATTTGTACAAGTTTGAATTAACCTAAACATTTATATTCTATGTATATGATAATTATAATTCAAAAATTTAGATCTGAACAACAAACTTTTGCAGGCATTGTAGCATATGATATTTTATATATACATTTAATAAAAGGATTTTGGTTTTAAAGTTAACAGTTTTCATTAAACTTTTAATTAGGAATGAACAATACTTCAAATTTTACATGAAACCTTAAATACAGAAAATAACGTCAATTCAATAATCTTAAATCAAAGTTTCTCCTTTTAAAAAAATAAAGATCGAAACAATTGTACACACAAATTTAACATATGAATAAGATCAATTTTAAGGAATGGTAGACAACTTGACATATATGTAATCTTAAGCAATTGAATAAATGAATGTCATATCATTGTATGTATAAAATCTCATTCAGTGTCAATTTTCAATCATATGTTTCCAAAATAAAATAAAATAAAAGAGATTTGAACAAGGCAGATATGTGTAAATTTGTGATAAGAATTTACAGATCTAAACAATACAGAGAATGAAGATAATTTATTAGAATTAATATAAGAATCAAAACATGTCAATATATCATAAATATACTTAAAGAAAGTGCTGAACAAACATGGATCTAAATAAGGATAATACAATAAACATGATTTAGTCAAACTAAGCATAAGGCATATTTAATTTACACATTATAGGATGAAAAATTGAAACATGACGTGAATCATATGAAATCTAATTATGTTAATCATATGAATATGTAGGTGAATTAAATTAAAGATTACCTTTAGATGTAGCTAATAAATCACATCTTGAATGATGAATCAAAACTCTTAGATTCAGACATCAACCTCTAGATTTTGCAAGGACTTTATTACCCAAAGCCTTGAAACACTCCTTGAAAATGAATTCCCCTTATAATGTTGCCAAAAAGTCACACCTTGAATGATGATATCTCCTCGGATCTTCAAGATCCTCATCCTATCCTTGCAAGAGAAGGATGAACCACTTTTGTTTTATTCTATTTGATACTTTTATTTGGAGCTGTAAGTTTTAAAAATTTGATTATTTTTTTATTTTTTTCCATGAAATGTTAGGAGGAGAGAAAGAAAAAGAACGAAATGAGAAAGAATGAATGATACATAGAGAATGAATTAGTGAATATATTTTATTTGAAAGAATGAAACTTTTCACATTCTTTAATTAAAACTTTCTTAATTAATTCTCTTGATTGTTTCTCTCTCTCTCTCCAATCCTTTCATTACATGTATGTCATTAAATGACATAAAATTTCCACAAATCATGTCATCAAAGGACATAAAATTTTCATAAATCATGTCAACAAATGACATAAAATTTTCGCAAATCATTTCATGTAGTTATCTTTAAATTACATCGATATTGTATATCAGTGCATGCAAATATAACTTTTATAAATGCAATAAAATAATTAAAATAAACTTCAAAACATCAAATAAATAATATTTCTCAAATTAATTTAATCAATTTACAACATTTTATAAATTAATTAAATTATATGGTTTGTTAAAGAATTCATCATTATAGTGATGCGACTTAAAAATGTAAATTCGGTTAGCGGTTAATATTGAACTATTCGAATATTAACGTTCACGCATCACTTAGCAAGTGGTGTGACATTTTAGCTGAATTTGTCGCTTATACATCTTTTGATAAAATCCAACTTTATATATTATAAGTGGTACCTAATAGTGACAATTATTTACACCAATTCTCTTCATCAGAACTATGTCACTTCGGATTTATGGAATTCGGTAATGATCAAAATTTCAATATCATCCACATTTAACTTTATAGTCCGAACACAAAGTCCTTGGTTCAATAATAACAGTTATTATTAACCGAAATGCTCCAGCCAGAGGCTTTGAGATTGAGTTGACTATCATGACCTCATATAACTGAGGAAAGAATTCTGTCTTGAATAATGTTTCACTTCAAATGCTTCCACTCGACTCAAATACAGTCGTTCGATGGACGTCGTACCTTGATTGAACTATAATCAAAGTGGAGCTTCCACGTTGAAGATCAACAGTATTCTCAAGTCGGGAGAACTGTGTAAATTAGTCACATTGATATTCTCTACTTGACCTTAGTTATATTAACCAACATAAAACTATCAGTGAGTCATTCTATAGTTATCCAATAACTATAAACATGTAACTTCTTGGTGTTCCCAGTAGTCATGAGCAATACATCGTCCAATATTTCAATAGCATTACTTACTCTAATCCCAACGGATGCATCGATATCCTGTCTCAATGCATCTTGACTAGAAACATTTAAATTTTATATTTGTTTCATATAGATTATGGTTCGGATGATTATGGTTCGGTCTTAATAGTTCGGCGTGTGTGGGTCGAGGACACCTGGTTCGGCCATAGTGGTTCGGCATTGCCTGCGCCGGTCAGTTTGAATTGAAGCTTGTGGGTCAAGCTATCCTAGTCATGGGCCTGCACATGGGAACCGGCCAATCTTCATCTATAAATAGAGGGGTCGGGGTACAATCGAAGGGACCTTTTTTAGGGGAACTCCAGGGATGCTCTATCATTTTTTGTACTCACTTCTTTTCTGTTCAAACTTGCATTCGAGTTATTTGTTTACGGATTGTATTTGTACTTAAGTGATTAGAAAAGTAATCAAGATCATATTCAAAGTGGACATAGGCAATTACACTGAACCACTATAAATCCAATGTTTCCTTTTCTATTATTCTTTTTACACTCAAATGCATTATTCCTTTATTTTAATTTACTTTGTTCATTAATCTCTCTACACAACTCTATTCAATGGTGTTAGTGACCAATTTTGTTACTAACATTTTGGTGCTTTCACTAAGAACGTGCATTCTTAGGCTGTTAGAATCTACTTTGTCGCTACTGGATTGAAGAAATCCTCCAATGGAGATCCAAATTGATTCTCAAGAGTTCATAGATTCTATTTAGAGTTTCGATGGATAACTCTAAGATGGAAAGACCACATACTAGATCGGCCTTCCATAATGCGGATGCCAATGAGACTACCAGCGTCCAACAAGTGGGACCCAGTAATTAGCAAGTTAATCCAGCCGTAGGAACTGACACTGCACTAAACCAATCAGAAGTTGTCACAAGGGCGTAATTTAATGAGCTGATGAGAGAGCTCATGGAAAGTAGGAGACAACTTAACTAGTTGATTCAAGCAAGTGCCAACTTCATGACCCAGATCGCTCAACAGCAGCATCAGAATGCTGGCAGAACCCCCGCTTCCTACTCATCAACTGATAGCTCTGCTTCGTCAAATGAGCATCATAGGCGTAGACACCGTAGGATCGAAACGGCCCAAACAGGTGCATCAGAGCTATCCAATAGAAATGGTATAGGTTCCCTACACTGAGCTGTGGCCCCTCACTCGCACTTAGGAAATCGCACTCAAACTAGAGTGGGAAACTTAGGATCTGGAGCACAAGTGGAAGCCGGTCCACCACCTTGCCAAGGTCGTAGCGAAGCGGGTCCTTAGGACGTGCACTTGGGAGATCGCCTACCAAGGAGGCACCGGTTGGAATGATCACGTAGGATGGATTCCGGCTTCCCATCTCCCATCCAGACTCCGCATTTATCATCTATGGTCAAACAGTCGATGAGGGAGAACCAAGGCTTGCCTAACGATGATTGGAGAGCATCTAGGAGCCATACTCCATTCACAGATGCTATACTACAGGCTGAGTACTCCCGGAGGTTCAGTATGCCTACTATACCAGCTTATGAAGGGAAGACTACCCGATAGCATATAATGAGATATAAGTGGATGATGGATTCGGCATGGGCCAATGATGTGACCAAATGTAGATGCTTCCCAATAACCTTATCCGGGATCGCGACCATGTGGTTTACCAGACTTCCTCCGTGATTGATCTCTAAGTTTGATAAGTTAGCGGTGAAATTTGTAGAGCGGTTTAGGATCCATGCCACTCACCCAAAGGATGTGATGTCTCTATCCAGTATGATCCAGGCTCTAAGGGAGTCGTTAAAGGATTATTTGTAAAGATTTCACATTGCTGCTACCGAAGTTAGCAATCTAAATGACCATGCTATTCTTATGGTCGTGATGCGAGGAGTAGATCCAGACTTGGAGTTTGGTGATTGGCTGGTAGGAAAACCACCAACTAACCAGAAACGCTTTTATTTAAAGGCGAGCCAATTCATGAGACGTGAAGAGGCCAGGTGGTCAAGATGAAGCAGTACGCCAGGGTCTAACAAGGAAGCGATGCAAAGCAACATCGCGGTTAAACAATCTGGCAAAAATTCTGACAAAGTCCAAGTCAATATTAAGAATAAGCCGGGGCAGTCTAAAGGATTCATAGGAGGAAATTCCGGATGAAAGAGGGAGGCAGAAAAGTGGAAACCAAGAACCCCAACCTATGGTGAATACACTCCTCTAAACACATCTCTAGAGAATATTTATTAATTAACTTGCAATACATTCTAATACCGAAAGTCGCGCCCAAAGGAATCAACTGAGGAATAAAAACAAATTAGGAAGTACTGTCGGTTTCATAAGACCTACGGGCATAATACTGAGGAATGTAGGCACCTCCGTGATGTTATAGAAAAACTGATTCGACGGAAGAAGTTACAACAGTTTGTTAAGAATCCACAGTAAGGCGTACATAGGACATCCGACACCAATCGCGGGCAGGCTTTACATCGACATGAGGAACCCGCTCGGACTGAAGGAAGGCTGGTCATAAACAAAATAATCGGTGGACCTCATCTAGCAGACAAGAGTTGGCAAGAATGGAACGTTGTGCTAGTTCCCTAAAGCATGCGAATTTCGAGTGCTGCTCGAACATAGAAGATGGGGCTCCAACGAAACAGCAGCGAATGATGACAGATGATATAGTATTCAGGAGCAGGAATGCCGATTAGGTAAAGGCACCTACCATTAACCTGATGGTCATCTCATCCACGATTGAGCCGGCGCTTGGGAGAAGGATACTAATTGATTATGGGAATTCTGTTAATATTATCATCAAAAAGGCATATGACCAAATGAAGATGGAGACGAAGGACCTAAAACCATCTAAATCCCGCATTCATGGCTTTAATGGTGTGGCTACTGATGCAGTGGGTTTTGTTGGATTGCCAGATGAACTAAGGGAAGGTGAACGCAGGAGGGTACGGATCCTACCGTCCATTGTTTTGGATGTTTATTCTCGGTATAATGTTTTTCTGGGTCGACCGGCCCTGGCGGAATTTAGGGCAGCTTTGGCCTCGTGGTGTTTGACCTTGAAATTTCCTACGGACAGAGGAGTTGGTGTAGTGCATGGTGATCAAGTGACTGGTCATGCATGTTATATGACTGAGTTGAGAGAGGCTCAGTGAAGAGAGAAGGGCACTGGTGAGGACAACTGTCCACATCCATGTTGTAGAAAATTAACAAGTAATGCCCGAGCCTTGGCTTGGGCAATATAGGCGGATCTATAGAGACATAGATCCAAGAGATGACGATGAAGAACCCAAGGGGGCTATGGCAACACCGACTAAACTGACGATTGACATTCCAATCAATCATGATGACCCATTGCGGGTGCTTAAGATTGGATCACGGCTCAACCCCTCAATGGTAGAGGATCTTATTGATTTCCTTCGAGCAAATCTAGATGTTTTCGCTTGGACCTATTCTGATAAGTGTGGGATTTTTCCCACCATCGCAATTCGTATGTTGAACATTGACTCGAAGTATGTGCCAGTGAAGCAAAAAGGAGATGCATGAACGTTGAGAGGTCCGCTGCTTTAAGAGAGGAGGTGGATAAACTCAAGGCCAATGGGTTCGTCCATGATGCCCTCTATCCTAACAAGTATGAAGGCACGTCCGATGGACGTGAGTCAGGCAAGTTGGTGTAAAATTGGTAGGGTGTGAAGAGATCCGGAGGAAATGTTTAATGGGGAGAAAAAATATTACGCTGGGAATTTATTTTTTTGTGAAGTATGCATATTATGTCAGTTGTCATGTAGAAAATTTGTTGGGGGATTGTTGAGAGGAAAGTACCGCAGTTTAGTTAGCTCCTACCTTTGTCAGGCGTGATAACGTATGTTATTTTAGTCGAGTACAGGTGTGAAAAACAGACTTGAATGATATAAAGGCTAAAATATATGTACTTGAGGAGAGTGGAACAAACAAAAGGAAATAAAATGATAATTAAGAGAATGTAATGAAAAAATTACAGTGATCAAGTAGAAAAAAAAACATAATGCTGCAGTAGCGAACAAATGTACGAAGGAAAATACAGAATGTGAAAGTGCGGTGTGTATACAATTATATGTGCTAATATAGTATACACGGATCGTGTAATATGGATTACAATACAAATGCGGAAATAGATGATAATAGCATTGTAAATAGAAAATAGAAAAATCACACCAGAGATTTTTATACTGGTTCGGAGCACCGTCCTACGTCCAGTCCCAGACTCCTATCTGGATTTTCACTATTAACTACCTCGCTTCACCCGGAGGAACAGGTTTACAATACCCGAACAGCCGAACGGGATTTCACGCCTCTAATACACTGAGGACTTCAACACTTGCCTCTTACAACACTGAGGACTTCAACACTTGCCTCTTACAACACGAGGACTTCAACAAAAACAAATACAATTGTTGTTGACAACTTGTGTTCTTGAAAACACGGATTTGTCACTAGTAGTACACCCTTCCTATAATCTTATCCTCAAAGAATATGAATGATGTTTTGTAAAGATTAACGAAGGTATTTACTTATTGAATCAAAAGATATGAAATAATTTCAATGATTCAATAAGCTAAATTAATTTTTAGAATGCAGGAGTGTTAGAGATTAGATTAGAGAGCATATATGATCGTGTAAAAACTTGTGTTTGAATCAATGAT
Organism: Allium cepa; assembly: GCA_030765085.1. NCBI lineage: Eukaryota > Viridiplantae > Streptophyta > Magnoliopsida > Asparagales > Amaryllidaceae > Allium > Allium cepa. Next base: position 380,736,460 of record CM060931.1, read on the forward strand.
TTAGATGAGTATATATAGAGAAAAATAGTTGTAACTCTTTGTGAACAGTTGCCATTAAGAGTTATGATCATTGATGAAAGATAGGAGATGCAACCTTTGGAGAAGAGAAGTGTCTTTTGGAAAAGTTGCTTTCTGTTTAAAAACGGTCGACAGGTCAAAAATGGACCGGTAGACAGGAATTCAAATATATATACGTTATGTGCATGTGTGCATGTTATCTGTGCATTCTGGGCAAAAACGGTCGACCACCTTATTTTCAACCGGTCGACCGGTTTAGTCCAATTTGCACAGTTAATGTGCATATGTATATATATTGAAAGATTGAAGTTATATGATTATTTGAGGATAGATTTTTAACATAAATTACTAACATACCAAATAATCAACCTCTAATATATGGAGCTCTTTGTGTTTCTTCAATGAATAACTTCTTTTTGTCGATCACGGCTTATTCCTTTGTCAGAAATCAAAACTCTATAAAAATCTTGACTCAACATTCTCCCCCTTTTTGATTGATGACAAAAATCTTGACTCAACATTCTCCCCCTTTTTGATTGATGACAACATATATCTGAAGTTCTGAATCTCCCCCTGAATATGTGATCTCCCCCTGATATTTTGTCTATATATATATATTCCTGCAAATAATTGTTAGCACTTTCTCCCCCTTTGTCATCGACAAAAAGAAGTTGTTAAATGGAAGATGTAAAACAGATTATAGGCAACATAAAACTACTATCACAGATCAAGAGTAACATTCACACAAGTGCCAGATAATGTCTTCAAAGCTCCACCTAAGTATAACATCTCCTCCTAAGTATAATATCTCCCTCTATTTATATGCATATGAATTTCTCCCCCATATTTACCGAAGTTCATATTTTATTGTAAGCACGTAATTCTATTAAACATATGGAACATTCTTTGAAATTCCAAAATCTATCCTTTTCCTTTTGTTTCTCTGAGTACCTGCAAAAAGTAATAATAATTTTCGGTACCCACTTACTATGTTAGGGTCCGGGGGGTTAGGTCTTTGGAAACCATACCCATTTGGGTGTGGTTGAACCTTTATAAATATAATTTTCATTACAAATTACATTCTTATAATAGTTGCTAATATAAAGTTGTTTATCATGATCAATCATATTAGCTGGAATCCATATCTTAATACTATTAGTTATTAGCTTAGTACTTGAAGAATAATTTCTATCATTTCTAAACAAAGTACTATTATGACTATAACTGGTTTTAAAACTATCTTGATTACTAGTACTAGCACTAAAGTTAGTATACATGAATGCATATCTAGTACTATTTTTACTTTTAGCTTGTTTATAGCCTACACCACTTCTATCATTGTGAGCTTTTGAATTCTTAACATAACCTAATCCCTTCTTATTTGAAGCAGGTTGAGAATTTTCAATAATCCTGCATAAATTTTCTCTTCCTTTATTAAAATTGGAAATATTTTTAGTAATGTCATCAAGCTTAGTTTTGAGACTAGTGTTATCTAACTCAACAATTTTAATTTTTGTTTTTAACTCATGATTTTCAGAAGCTAGAGCATTATTCTTTTCTTTTTGAGCTTCTATTTCTTGACTTAATAGAGCGAGTTGAGAATTGTCTGAATCTTGAATTTTCTCAAGTTCTTCTTCTAATATTCTCTTCTCGTCTTTAAGCATATCTCTTTCGAATTCTGCTTTCTTCTGATTTTCCAGAGCTTCCTTATATTTTCTTTTGATACTTTTTAAAGTGTCTAGAAGTTCTGAATTTATTTCTATCATATCATCAAAAGTTAGATCACTAACCTCGTTATCTTTTGCCATGAAGCATTTGTTTGTTTGCTCCTTTGATTGTTCTTTATTGCTCTTCCTCTTCTTATTGCCTTGACTAGATCTCTTTGTAGCCATTTATTCTAGGATGTTGTTACGATCTCTAGAAAACCAGGCTCTGATACCAAATGAAAGTGCGGTGTGTATACAATTATATGTGCTAATATAGTATACACGGATCGTGTAATATGGATTACAATACAAATGCGGAAATAGATGATAATAGCATTGTAAATAGAAAATAGAAAAATCACACCAGAGATTTTTATACTGGTTCGGAGCACCGTCCTACGTCCAGTCCCAGACTCCTATCTGGATTTTCACTATTAACTACCTCGCTTCACCCGGAGGAACAGGTTTACAATACCCGAACAGCCGAACGGGATTTCACGCCTCTAATACACTGAGGACTTCAACACTTGCCTCTTACAACACTGAGGACTTCAACACTTGCCTCTTACAACACGAGGACTTCAACAAAAACAAATACAATTGTTGTTGACAACTTGTGTTCTTGAAAACACGGATTTGTCACTAGTAGTACACCCTTCCTATAATCTTATCCTCAAAGAATATGAATGATGTTTTGTAAAGATTAACGAAGGTATTTACTTATTGAATCAAAAGATATGAAATAATTTCAATGATTCAATAAGCTAAATTAATTTTTAGAATGCAGGAGTGTTAGAGATTAGATTAGAGAGCATATATGATCGTGTAAAAACTTGTGTTTGAATCAATGATTTAGATGAGTATATATAGAGAAAAATAGTTGTAACTCTTTGTGAACAGTTGCCATTAAGAGTTATGATCATTGATGAAAGATAGGAGATGCAACCTTTGGAGAAGAGAAGTGTCTTTTGGAAAAGTTGCTTTCTGTTTAAAAACGGTCGACAGGTCAAAAATGGACCGGTAGACAGGAATTCAAATATATATACGTTATGTGCATGTGTGCATGTTATCTGTGCATTCTGGGCAAAAACGGTCGACCACCTTATTTTCAACCGGTCGACCGGTTTAGTCCAATTTGCACAGTTAATGTGCATATGTATATATATTGAAAGATTGAAGTTATATGATTATTTGAGGATAGATTTTTAACATAAATTACTAACATACCAAATAATCAACCTCTAATATATGGAGCTCTTTGTGTTTCTTCAATGAATAACTTCTTTTTGTCGATCACGGCTTATTCCTTTGTCAGAAATCAAAACTCTATAAAAATCTTGACTCAACATTCTCCCCCTTTTTGATTGATGACAAAAATCTTGACTCAACAGAATGGTGGACAAAAATGTGAAAAAGTTGGACGTCGTAAGAGCGCTAGCACGAACGATCAGCTAGAAAACGATCCACAATCTTATCGCACTATTCAATCTGCATTAGGAATGAAAATTATGAGTAGGTGTTAGACGATTAAGATTAGTAGGGCAGAGTAGTGGATGTAAATAGTTAAAAACATATAGGAATATATTAGTAAACAAACATGTATATATGCGTGTGCTTGTGTGAACATATGCTGGTTGGAATGAAGGAAGAAGTAGATGCATTGAAGCATACCACTTCAGGGGTAAAAAAAGTATCCCAGTCATAGTTGTCAGAATAGTGTGGAAGAAGTTGCGGTTCAGGAGGTAGTGGTACGTGTACATCATCGTCAGAAATGTCGGAGTAGTTGTCATTTAATTTCGCGTTTTTCCGAGCAATTGGTCGTAGCGGAGGAGAAACGTTGTTGTTGCAGTCGGTATCATTTTCGGATGGAGTAGGCGTAGTGTGGTTTTTGACGGTGTTTGAAAGTCCAACCTTAACATCGGTAAATGAGTGCGTCTGTTTTGTTTGACGTGTGCTTTTTCGTTCTAGTTTTTCTATGCCGATGGCTGTTGCAGCGTCTTTTTGTTGACTGATAGACTTACGCTTCGAGGCAAAAAGTGTATGTTAGCGGGGAGATAAATGTAGAGTGGGGTATACAAAATGTGCGCACTGGAATTTAAAATGCAATTTGAAAATGGGAGGAAGTGTGTTGTGTGTTGGCGATGGTGTGAGGAGGTAAAAAAATAAGATGAGGTGAAAGAGAGAACAACCTTTGTCATAATGCTTGTGACAAATAATGCTGGTAGATTATGAAGGAGTAGATGAAAAGGAAGTGGAGGTTATATATACTAATAAGAATGAGAGAACGGAAAGTGATGTATGTTGAGAAATGGAGCATGTGGTGGGGAGTAAGTAGTGGAGGTGGAATAGGACAGGTTGAATTGGTTGCATGCGTACATTTGTACAAAATTTGGTAAATAGTGGATGCAAAATATGGTTTTGTGCGGTACAGTATGGCAGCTGTGGAAGTGGTATAAGCCGAATATGTGGAAAAGATGGATGGTTGACATTGGGTGATGGGATAAATAAGTTAACGTGTGTAAAAGGTGGTTCATGCATGCAGTGTTATAGTGTGTGTTGTCAGATGAGCATTAGATACAATTGTATGCAAAGGTTGTTGTGAAAGAAAGTCAGATGTACATTAAGTTAGAAAGTTATATTCTGTAAGCAGTACCATTCGCACATATTATTAATTTTCATTTTTGTTTACCAAAACTGAACTTGAATTTGAAGAAATCAACCAAGGCATCGTTCAACAAACTTGTCATTGACAACAGTAACATAACATAAATGTAACACAGAAGACAACAGTTACACAACATAACAAATTTGTCATAGACAACAGTAACATAACATAAATTTGTCATAGACAACAGTTTCTTTTTCAGATCAAACTTAACACATTGCAAGGAGATAGTTGAGTGCGTTGTTGACTTCGCACAGTAACACAGAAGAAAATCTGGAGCTCTCCTTCAACTTCTCTGTTGCAGTGAGCTACGGACATTTCAGTTGTGTGCAGCGTTGACCAAGACTGCAGGTTTGATTCTTTGAACGGTACATGCACTCAAACTGTTAACCGTAGCAACTGAACCGAAACAAAATATTGCCGTAAGAACCGAGTGAACCAAAATTTGAAATGGAACGGTGAAGAACGAACTACCAGACCCCACCTCACCTATTGGACCCCCATTTGGTGCATGATCAGTTACGGGTTCGTCTGGTAGCCTTGTAGTCAACAACCAAGCAGGTTCAAATAGTAACTGTAGAAAAAGTAAAGATCATAAAGAATGGAATTTGCAAGCTAAAATGAATTAAATATGAAGTGTAAAACAGAACAATGTTGTAATATAGTTGGTGTTAAGTATTTAAAATTAGAAAAATTCTATGGTTAATTTGATTGCAAGACCTATAAATTTAAATCTTGCAAAATCGGAAATGGTTTTAAATCATAAGTATTAAAAATAGGCAAAACCAATATCTGTAACATTGCCGGCAAACATGATAACCCATTGGCACAATATGTTTGTTCACCAAATATGGTTGATATGATCCATTTAAAAAAGAAATTCACAGTTGTTTTTAAAATATAAGAAATATAACCATAAATATATCTAATGCTAACCAGCCCTCACCTCAACTGTACAGTGGTAGAATATTTGATGTAAACAAATCGAAAAGTAAAAGATGTAAATAGTATATGCATACTCAATATTTATCTGCTTTTAAATCTAAGCTTACGTACTAATATAGTACAGTCATGATATTAAGTAGGGTAGTTGATAGTATGACTACTAAAACACTAACTAATGCACGTGTAAATGATAAAATTTTACATAACAGCACTGCTTTCCTGACCATATTTCACATAACAAAGAGTGGATTACCCTTTCTGTCATGTTCACAATTGGCAGACGGTGAGCTCTGTAAATTAGGTTTTAACTGATTATCGCATTACCCAAAACTCTATTATTCAATAATCATACTGTTGAATGAACGCTGGTGAGGTAGAAATATAATGTGTGTGTGTGTGTATGTTGATATGTAAATTGTTGATAGGTGTTAGATGTGTAGAGTGTTTAAGAAAGCAGTAGGTGAGTGCAGTAGTGCAAAGTTTAGTTGACGTATGGTACAGTAGGTGACAGCGGAGTGGACTGAAAATGTATAAGTAGAGTTGGGTGAAAATGTGTAACTGGTGAAGACAGAGAAATTTTTTCTAAAGGAATGTCAAAAACTTACTTGCCAATGTCTCTCCCGTGGTGAGAGCATCCTGCAAACCTTGATATAGATCAGCTCTAATGGTATCTTGGTTGTTACGTAGAAATCTAAGGCGCATGGTTTCTATTTTCACAAACATGTCAACTGCATATTGTTGAAATAGGCGTCCACCGAGCAGAATAACTGATACATCTGCTGGTCGAATCTGAGGAGGTAAAAATATGTTTGAATGCAAAAGTAGCAGGGATAGAATATGTAACAGATAACAGTATGATGTGGAAAATAATTGTGTATTGACTGATATATTCGTAAAGTCAGATAGTGGTATTTATGTTTAGTGCATAGGATGGTTGCGGGTGTAAAAGTAAAGGTGGAGTTATTTTTATACGACTTGAAAATCTGTTAGTATATGGATAACTGGTAGTGTAGCGTTTATACCTGCATAAGATGGGAGTAGTAAGATGCACAACTGATGTGGTTGTTTCCATTTTCGTGAACGTTCAAATCCTACCCATGATCACCATACGGGAGCAGAAGAGGATATTGTAGTGGGTCATAAAATCCAGCTGTATCTGGAACTCGTTGAAGATTTCCACTTCTTGTTTCAATAATGATATCCCTACCTTGCAAGTCGCATACTTCGTCTCCTACAACTATCGCAGCTACTTGTGATGCGGTTGGTAAGTCGTGAACATGTCAGTTTACTGTAATCTCCTTTATTTTAATTCTATAGTTTTCAATATCTTCACGTTGCCCAAGTTGACGGAAGATGGAGACGTAAGGATTGTAGGTATCTAGAATGTGTTGCAAGCGGAGAAGTACATCCGATCTCAATGTCTCATTATCAATTTGTCGATTATGAATCTCATGGTCTGTGTCATAGATGTAAAGTTGTAGATATCTCGGTCTGCTTTCAGTTGTTGGTAAAACACTTCCAATACGATGATAGATGGAACCCTGCGCACGATAGGAATAAATTCCGGTTGTTGCATTTGCTAGGCTGTGATCTATATGTGCACCCATTGATGTAAAAGCAAATGCATTATTATAAGCTCTGATGTTTTTCCTGTAATGCGTACCAACTTCACCTTGATCCATAAATAAGTTGTTTAGTTCATGTGGAGAAGTGGGGCGGCAAATAGTAATACTTCCATTGGAACAGCACATTTGCGAAGTTTCAGCATATAATTTTTTCGCGCCACAGAATGAGCAGTATGTGGGTTGTGGTAGTAGGTGAGGAAGAAGAGAAGTCGTTGGAATAAAGTTTCGACCGTAATTGTGAGTGGTGGGAAAAGGATGCAGAGCTTCTAAATCTTGTTGATTTTCAGATGGTGTAGTTCCTGAAGATGGATTATCAACCGTGAGATGAATAAAATAGATATTGATAATGGAGGAAGAAAGCGGGGTGGAAAAAGGTGGAGAAAGTCATGGACGTAATTAAAAAGGGAGGGGTGATGGGGTATCAAATTGTGAAATACTTTGTCGAACAAAAGCTGTTGTCACTATGGTAAGGGTTAATTGTATTGTGATTTGATTTACCTTGATACGGTTTGTAAAAAAATGTGTTGTCCAGGTGAACTAAGAATTTGTTAGTAGTTATAACAGGTAAAATTTTAATCTTTTGTATGAGTAGAGCAGTTGTATGAGTGGACCGTATGTGTGCAGGGGAAAGTAAAAAGCAGTGGACAATAGGCAGTGCTGATAGGGGAAATAGAGGTAACTGAATAGCACTGTATAAAACTGGGTAGGTTGTGCACAGGTATGTAGAAGCGAGCGTAGGTAAATTATGTAATCATGTATGCAAAACCAAACATGACATGTTTAGATGAACGAATAGCAATTGTTAAAACACATGGTATAAAAATAAGTAACAACGTACATTTTGTGAAATTTTACAAAATGATAACGATTTTAAAATTAACGATTAATAGATTGGGTAGATCGGTATAAGTGAAAGAAAAAAGCGCCAAAACAGTATTGTCGGAAACTTCAAATCTTGTATAGGTTTGTGGGAAAAAGTGAAGAACAGCAGGTGGGTAGTTTGCCATCTTTCTGTCATGTGTTCGCTAATGGTTTGTTCAAACGTCAACTGTTCAAACCAAAACATGTTATGGTTTGAAAACCAAATGTATATATATCTTTTTCAAAACCCAATTTTATATATACCTTTTTAAGAACCCAGAGGTGTATATGTTCGAAGTCCATTTCTGAACTGTGAAGGTGTAAACAGATTGATATACAGTCGATAGGTTCTGCAGTTTAAGTTATATGCTGAAACAACAGTTCGCATGAAATTCAGTACGGTTAAAAGTTAGAAATGAAACTCAGGCGTTTAAACCCGCAATCCCTATCCTTTTGCAATTTCCAAATATGTGTAAGGCTCTGAACTTTCATTAGTTATACGGACGAGTCGTTACAGTTGATACTAAATATGGTTGAAAGTTACAAATTTCGAACTGTATAGTACGAATTCTAAGGCTGTGGAATGCAATATGTATGACAGTCCATATACTTTACAAACGTGTGCACCTGGGGAACGTAGTATGTCTAAAACTTTATGTTTTTACGTAAAATTCCGAAGAAGGTTTTTTGTAATCGAACACCAAGTATATATGTATAGTTGAAACCTTTTATATTTATAAGACCTTATACTCATTTGAAAACCGATGTATATTTCAAGCGTCAAAACTGCGTAGATATGTATGTGAACAAATATTATATATTTTACAACATGACAGAGTAGAAATGTTTGTGCATTCAAAAACTAATATCTACATTCCTAAACTTATAACTGTACTGACACGACGGTATATGTTCAGAAATAGGTACATTCCACAGTGTTGATATGCATAAAACTGCGTAAAGCTGATACTTGTAAATTGGTAAACCCTATTTTACGGAACTGCAGTTGTAAGTTGCAGTTTCAGAAGCCGGGGGGGGGGGATAATTGGGTAGGGTGTGCAGCAAATTTTATAATTCATGGATGTACACGGAAAGTTGCAATTGGTACGCACAATGTGGACCTATGCATGGACTGTATGGGATGATGGTGAACTAAAACCGAACGAAGTGCAGACCCAGTAACGGCGTGGGAAAACAGTTGTAAGTAAAGAAAATGGAGAAGATCAAAAGAGAAACCTGATGTAGATGGTAGCTGCAATTCTGATGTCAGCAGCTGGTGTGCACGTCGTTGCCGTCTACGGTTAGCCAGCTGAATTTGCCTTGCATCGTTGGACAGTCGTTCTCGTCTGGCTCGCTGTGCCAACCGACGGGATTCACGTTGCTCAGAATCCATCTGCTTGGCAGTCAATGCTGGAAAATATTGAGTGACTGCGTAAGTACTGTCAGCAACTGTTGTGGTGTTGTGGAACAGTGGGTGAAAAGCGATGGAGGTCAGGGACAGTGTGTAAGGAGAGGCATTAACTGTGGAGCAGTGATGTAAGCAGGGAAGGAGTGGGTAATACGTAGGTGGTGCAAGTTTGGAAACGTGTGAACAGATGAAGGGGGATGCAGAGGTCAAATAAACATGATATTTGTGTACGTAGTCAGTGTAGGAGGAGAAAGAAGTAGATTTTTTGGAGTTTGAACGGTAAAAAACAGAAATGTTCAAAGTGGAAAAAGTCGGCATGGATTAACTGCTATTTTTTGCAATATGTGGGCTGAATGTAGAGTGTTCGTTGGGACAGTTGAGAAGTTGGAAGAACAGTTGATTTTTAAAGTAAGAAAATGAGAAAATCGGTAAACAGTAAAGATTAAAAAGCAGAAAAAAAAGTATCAGATATTTTAGATGTTGAATCAGTAAAATAGATATAATGTGAAAGTGGACTAAGTCAAAGTTTAGTAATTGAAATAGTAAAATAGGTATAATGTGAAGGTGGAAAAACCCATTTCAGTTCAGTTTAAACCGTTAATGCTGCAATTCCTACAATACCATATCCTTTTCCATAATCGAAGACTTTTCCCACCCACTGATCCAACCTTTTAGATACCAATTTCTGTGTAGCTAAATAACTTTAAGCAAAACATTTAGAAGATACTAATTTGTAAATAAATTATTCAAAATAAAGGTTTAAGGAATTACCTACATTGATCTGAACTACCCATCATCCATGTCTTGTTTCCTAAAGCATTGAATAGCACTTACCCAAACCCTCTACAACTATACATAAATCCAAGCTTCCTTCATCTCCGTATCATGCAAATATAAGAAAATACAAAGGAACAACATCATGAGCGTCTAAATCAACAATAATATTAAAGCAAATCCACATATTTTGGTTACAAATTAAAGAAGAAACATTACATCTAAAATTAATGCAAAGGAGAAAAGAAGCCATACGTAAACCATCTACTATCATATCTTAACTTAGTCCGTTGGAAAATTGTATACGCAAACTATCTGTTGCTTTCTTGTAAACTACATGATGTAGGCATTCATGTTGAACCTAATTTTTAATTATTTTGTCTTAACTCTATTAGAACTCTTAGGTGAGTGAATGTGCAAAGGAAAAGCATTCCTTCACATTAGTATTGATAAAAATGACACTGAACATTAGAAACATGGTAAAGCTTTAAATTTGAATTTAATAATTAGCTTTTTTTGTCATCATCTACAGTTGTGGTTGGTTTGCAGTGAACATAATATTGTTTAGCCATCTCCCAATAGCAGGCAGAATGCCTTTATTTTTCATTTCTTTTAAACGATATTTGAGGTCATATAAAGGTTAATATAATTTTCATATTTTGATGTTTCAATAATAACCAAGCTAAAATCGAGTAAAGTACCATACCCATTTTCATATATATAAAACTTGGAATATGACAAAAGGGTACAGTTTAAAAAAAGGTATTCAGGTTCAGATTGTTGTATATTGTATGGTTGATAAGGTTAAATATAAAACCTAATTTTAAAAAAAAAACTCATTTCAGTTCAGTTTAAACCTTTTGATGCTGCAATTCCTACAGTACCAAATCCTTAATGTCAGCCGCATAAAACTGAAAGGTAGACGAACTAAGGTACTGTGTATGAAAATGCAGTGTTGGAAAAAGTCATGTGCAAACAAAAAATAAGTTCAAAAATCAGTGTTGGAATAAATTTTTTTTCCACTAACTGTACACAAATTTGCGTCAGAATAAAGTTTATGTAAAAGGTCGGTGAAAAAAAATGAAGTCAGCCGTGTAAAACTCAAAAGCACACCAACCGAATTAGTCTGTAACAAAATACGGTGTATCATACAGAAAGCTTACATATTTTAGTTAGTGCACAAAGCAAGTGGACGTTAGTATTGTACCTGCCAGCATTGAAGTCCTTGTCATCCACCGCAGTGGGCCTATCACCAGCATGGGTAGGCATCGCCCAGGTTAGCCGACCTTTTGTATGACTGAGCCAGCAGACGGAGGTAGGACAACATGGTATGAAAACTGTGGTCAAAATAGGGAAAAAATTGTAAAATAATACAGTGTAGGAGTAAAATTAGAGCACAATGGAGGAAATATATTGGGATATGGTCTTATATGTGTACATAAAAGTAGTCCCAGTGAGAACCACAGTTTACTCCAGTTAGATAAACGAAGCAATATAAATTGGAAACCAACGTCCATATATAGAAGTAATGTGTTTCAGGTTTAAGGCTTTAGTCGGTTTGAAACCAAAGTACATGTATGAATCCTTTCCCATCTAAAACTTGCAATTGCAAATGAAAACATATGTGCAGATACAGGTTGACCTTTAGACACTCAAAATTGATGACAAACTCAAGAGGCTTATGAGAGCAAATGTATGTGGAATTCCTCATTTTTTGAAATAACACATCAGCTTGTATAAGCAGATAAGGTTGGAGATTACTGGGATTTTACATTTGCAAATTGCAGTGCTCGAAATTAAATCTGAAACAGGTTGGTTTTTTTTTAAAAAAAGGCGTTTGATTTTAATTAAGAGGAAAATGAGTCTATGTCAACTCTATTGTATACCAAATAGAGTTTAGACGACCAAATAGATTAACTACGTATAACAGCCGAATTTAAAGTAGCCAAATATAATAGCTTACTACTCAAATAAATAAGTAAAATGAAGCAAATGAATCAACATATATCAAACTTGAGAGAAAAAGTAAGGAATAAATCAGTAGCAGGCAAGCAGAAGATAACATGAAATGTATGGAGTATGAAATGCTTAAGTATCAACTTTATAGACTGAAGGCAACTAACCATTTCATTGTCTATCCATTTATGCAAATCCATGATAAATGGGTGAATAAATGATTAAATAGCAAACAATAATTTTGATGAACAGTCAAATATAAGGTAATTTTGTTTCCAAAAGGGTGGAATAAATTTCCGTAAAATCAAAATTTCCGCAAAATCTAACGTAAACAATCTACCTAAGCACATAAAAATCCAAAGCAATTCAACTGGGCAACTTCTGCCAAACATGGTAAGTAGAAATACGCGTGTACCTAGTTATTGAATACATTTGTTTGGTCGTTAGCCATCAGATCCGGAAGTTGGTTGGGTTTAGTTTATGGTCAGAATATGTCGTCGAGTACAGTCGAAGCCGTAAAGGTACACCTAACGCAGGCATAAGCAAATGTAGGCATATAAGAGTCGGAAGTAGCTTACCTAACGCCAATTTCTACGCGAAATGCCAGTTGTTGGAGGGAGAAGAGAACACGGTCTGGTAGACGTGTACTATTGTTCATCCCTACGCTGCAGCCTACCGTCGCAGGCATCAGATCCGGTTGTTAGCGTGGGAGAGCGGAAACCGAGGAGAAGTAGGTAGATTTAGATGACGTGACATCGGGGGCAATTTTGGTTAAAGATGGTGAAGGGGTGTGGGAAGTTGGCCGTTGGTCACCCCTAGCCGTCGAGCTACGTCGCCAGGCTTTAGATCCGGATTTCATCATGTTAGAGCGTAAAGGTACGGGGGGAGGAAGGAGGGTGGATGAGAAATTGTTTGGGAGTGGAATTTTGGGGAAAGGCGGTTGAAAAGTGTTGGAAGAGAGAAGGAAGAGAAAGTGGGGAGAAGAGTAAATGGCTGATGTTGTGGGAGTAGAACGTGTGCCTGGAAAATGACGGCGTTGCCCTGGTCTGATAATCAATACGTAGATTTGGATAAAGGAGTTTTTGGGAAGTTTAAAAAAGCTTCACCAAAACAAAGTATTTGTATTATTAGTAGAGATGGGTATCTAATCCTGTATTGGTGAGGAAGGCGTACGAGAAGTGGAGGACCTGTGTTGATTACTCAGACCTAAACAAGGCATGCCCTAAGGATAGTTTTCCTTTGCCTAAAATTGATCGGCTGGTCCACTCGATAGCAGGACATGAATTATTGTCATTTATTGATGTGTATTTAGGATACCATCAGATCCCGATGCACATTCTAGATCAGGAGCATACCAGTTTTGTCACGGACGTTGGATTGTACTATTATCTAGTGATGCCTTTCAGTTTGAAGAATGCAGGGGCAACTTATTAATGTTTGGTGAATCGGATGTTTAAAGACCATATTGGTAGAACGATTGAAGTCTATGTTGATGATATGCTTGTGAAGTCATGACAGTCAAACGCTCGCATTCGAGACTTAATGGAGATGTTTGATTTACTCAGGTATCACGGAATGAAAATCAATCTACTAAAATGTTCCTTTGGTGTTGCATCGGGGAATTTTTTGGGTTTCATTGTCAATGCATAGGGACAGAAGCCAACCCAGAAAAGATTCAGGATATTCGAGACATACAAGCACCCAGAACTACAAAGCAAGTGCAAAGCCTGGATGGAAAAGTTGCCGCGTTGAATCAATTCATATCCAGAGCGACTGATAAGTGTATTCCTTTCTTGGACGTGATAAGGAAAGGGAAGAGAAATTTTGAATGGACGTAGGATTGTGAGGATGCATTCCGAGCTCTTGTGAGACACTTGGAGAGCCCGTCGGTTCTGTCAAAGCCTATAGACCATAAGGAGTTATATGTTTACTTGGTCGTATCTCAGCGTGCCATCAGTGCAGCTTTGATTCGTGAAGAGGACCGAATCCAAAAGCCAGTGTACTATGTTAGTAAGTATTTAATGGAGGTAGAGAGAAATTATCCTAAGATTGAAAAGCTAGCTTACTGCTTGGTGATTGCATCATGCAAACTCCATCCGTATTTTCAGGCACACCTGGTCAGTGTTTATACCGATCAACCTTTGCAGCAGGTGCTCCAATGACCAGAAACCTTTGGAAGGCTACTAAAATGGAACATTGAGCCAAGTCAATTCGATATCACTTACCTGCCATGGAGGGCAATCCAAGGGAAAGCGCTGGCAGACTTTATTTCAGAGTTCACCATATTATACGAGCCAAGTGGTAATGATGTAATTCCCGCTGTTCGATGGAAGCTATGTACAGATGGAGCATCCAATGACCATTGTTCTAGGGCTGGCATGCTTTGAAACTTGGTTTCCCCGCTACGAACAATGAGGCTGAATATGAAGCACTGGTTGTGGACTTGAAATTTACCCAAGAACTTGGAGTGAAATCGATCGAAATCTTTTGTGACTCACAGTTGGTGATGTATCAAGTACGCGAAGACAATCAGGCAAAATGGAAAAGACTTGCCCCATACCCCTCCCTTGGGTTCAAGAACTGTTGTCGGACCTTGAATATTATAATATTTCACATATCCCACGTGAACAAAAAGCCGACTCATTGGAAAAATTCGCATGCACTGGTGATGCACAACAGATGGGCTTGGTTCCCGTCGAAACCTTACATGCCTCGAGTATAAATGAAATGGAAGTAGATTTTGTGTTAATGATGGAAACTGAAAGTGAGTCATGGATGACCCCGTTAATGAATACATGCTACATGGAACCTTGCTTGAGAGAAAGAACGAGAGATGACAAGTCGTTCGCAAGGCCTCGCGTTATATAATGCAGGATGGAATAATGTATCACAAAGGATTCTCAGTTCTCTTACTTAGGTGCATCACCCACGACGAGATAAAGCGGGTCTTAAAATAAGTTCACGAAGGAGAATGCAGTGACCATACTGGGGGGCAGACGCTGGCCAAAACGATCCTCCGCTATGGATACTATTGGCTGGCAGTGAATTGGGACACCGCAGACTATGTAAGGAGATGCAACAAATGTCAAAAGTACGCAAAGATCTCGAGAGCACTGCCTACGGAACTCGCATAAACGGTTATTCCATGGCCATTTGCAATATGGAGTATTGATATAATCGGTTCCTTGCCAATCTCTAAAGGTGGTGCAAAATACGCAATTATCGCGGTCGATTATTTCACTAAGTGGACAGAAGCGGAGCCCTTAGCTACGATCGCCACCAAAAAGATCATTAATTTTGTTGTGCAAAACATTATATGTCGTTTTGGCCACCCACGAACTATCAATACCTACAACGGAACTCAATTTGAGAGAAGGGAGTTCAAAGAATTCTGCTAAAAATATTGCATTGAGAAAAGGTTTGCGGTAGTCGCTCACCCAAAAGCCAATGGACAAGTTGAAGCCGTAAATAAGATAATTAAGTCCATATTGAAAAAATGTTTGGAGAAGGATGGAGGCAAGTGGGTGGATGAGCTTCCAATAGCACTCTGAGCCTACAGAACCACCCACAAGTCTGCTTCTGGCCGCACTCCATTCACCTTGGCATACGGCACTGAAGCTGTTGTACCCATGGAACTTGAAGTTCCCTCTTATCAGGTGACCTATTAGATCCTAGGATGAAATGAGATCTCTTACTGGAATCATTGGATTTTATTGATGAGAAGCGTGAAGAAGCTGATTTAAGGGTAGCTGCATATTGGCACTGAGTCGTTCGATATTATAATGAAAAAGTTCGACCAAGAACTTTCGATGTGGGCGGCCTTGTTTTGAAGCGAGTTTTTCCAGTCTCGTCGCGTATGAATCCCACATGGGAAGGTCCATAAGTCAGCGAACGGAAGCTTGAAGAAGGAACCTTCAAGCTAGTGACCGTTGATGGCATGATGCTCCCTAGAGCATGGAATAACGAGCATTTGTGTCCTTATTACACTTAGTTTATTTCTTTTCATTTTAGTAGCAATGGTTTCTAGAATAAGTTTCATTTGTTATTCTCTATTTCCGACATGTAATAAGACAATTCAGTTTGTCCTTGTTTTCTACAATCAACAAAAGGCTTGAGCTGTTTTCCTATGGGCTATTAGTGTTTTTTGTATTTAATAATTTCATGGAAAAATAAAACTACATTAACATGTCTGGCATATGAACACACGCGCAAAACTAAAATTCAATCAGCTAATGATTCAGAAAATCTCTAAGCCCCTGGAGCGCGGACTAGTGTACCCTAAGTCCCCAGAGTGCGGGATAGAGTATAAACGATTCAAAAAATCTCTAAGTCCCTAAAGCGTGGAATAGAGTAGGGCTAGATTATAAATGATTCAAAAATCTCCAAGTCCCCGTAGCATGGACTAGAGTAGTCTAGGTCCCTAAAGTGCGAGCTAGAGTATAAACGATTCAAAAATCTCTAAGTCCCCGGAGCATGGACTAGAGTACTCCAAGTCCCAAGAGTGCGGGCTAGAGTATAAACAATTCAAAAATCTCTAAGTCCTCGGAGCGCGGACTAGAGTACTCTAAGTCCTTAGAGTGCGGGCTAAAGTATAAAGATTCAAAAAAAATCTCCAAGTTTCCGGAGCACGGACTAGAGTACTCTACATCCCTAGAGTGCGGACTAAAGTATAAATGATTCAAAAAATCTCTAAGTCCCCGGAGCACGGACTAGAGTGCTCTAAGTCCCCAAAGTGCAGACTGGAGTATAAGCGATCCAAAAAATTCTAAGTCCCCGGGGCATGGACTAGAGTATTCTGGGTCCCCGAAGTGCGGATTAGAGTATAAATGATTCAAAAAATCCCCAAGTCCTATGAACGCGGATAGTAGTTTATGTCATCCACAAGACTCTGGATGTCAATTACATGTTAGGTGATAAACTAAGTGATGAGAGTTTGGGAAATACAGAGAAACAAAATTCTATTTACTAGTCATAAATTAAGTTCCATTACAACTTCTCCGAAGTTCGGAGCCAAAGTCTACCTACAATAACTATAAAAAGGAAACAACTGCATGATTTTGGCTTATTTAAGCTGAGCGAGGCATGACCAGATGATAGCTACTTCTTTGACTTTTTCTCCTTCTTTGGCTTCTCCAAAGCCTCCTCAGCTGAATGTTTCCTCCTGGACTCCTTGCTTCCCAGCAATGTGGTATCCGAGGAAGGAAAAGGGACCTCCAAAGGTGTGGTCCCATCGGGGAGAATGACCTTCAAGGGCCTATTTATGGGGTCATCGAGTTTCACCACTTGAGGTTCTATCTTAACTTTGGCTTTTTTTCTCCTCTTCCTCGATTTGCTTCTTCATGCTAAGCTTCCAAGTATGTTCAGAAGCGCCTGTAATTTCAACCTCATCATGTTCATCTACAAGTGAGGGATTCTCAAGTTTATCCTCATCTAGCACCCCGATCACTTGAGCATCGGGTCCAGGGGTATCCCCAGTGTGAAGTGCCTCGGCCACTTTCTCTTCCTGTTCCGTAGCGACATCGCTCCTTGGAATCGGTTTGGAATCAGAATGGTCTACATGAAGTCATAAAAGGCAAATGTTAGAGTACATCTATTACTCTCCAAGAGCGATGGTTTCCTAAACTCTAGAAGGAAAAGCTATATACCGGCTTCCATTTGACTCTCATTCTTCTTGGGAGTATCACCCTCTAGAATAGGGATAGAATGTGAACACCAAGCCTGGGCTTCTCTGGGACATAACCAACATGCTGCTCGAGAGGCCCAAGTGACGAGCTATCGGCTGACTGAACAGGAGGATGAACTGGAGACACGGTGCTGGATGGGCCAGCAATATCGTCCTTACCCTTTGATGACGAGCAGTCTTTTCCAAAGAGGGCTTTTGCCGTGGATAAGTCTGAAGGCTCGTTTCCTCGAAGCACTTCCCTCACAAGAGCTTATTCATCAACCTCTTCGACGCCCAGCTCAACTCTTCTAATTTTTAGAAAAATATCATATACTTCGGCCAATGATTTGAGATAACCATCGCCTAGAAAAGATATGTCAAGGTGCATGAGAACTCGTGCATTGTACTCGGCAATAAGCAGATCAAGTAAGCACCTAATTTCTTCTCTGCCAGCCTCAGTAGCTGCCTCAAGATGAGAGTCAACTTCTATGAGCTCCATTTTCTTACCCTCCTCGCAAGCTACCTCTTTTAGCGCTTCAACCTTGGAAAGCTCCTCATTGAGTATGTCTTTAGAAGTCGAGTTGCGACAATTTTATTGCAATATCGTTGTGACTCTTCCTATGCAGCGCTTTTCTCTTCTTTCTCTTTAAAGAGCAGTTCCTCGAGCGAGAATATCCTTCTCTTTCTAGATAGTGGCTTTCTCTAAAGCTAGAGCACCTCTGCGTTGGATTGCCTCATCGATTTCTTTCTTGTGAGTAGCCTCCAAGCGACTAACTTCCTCGACCATCTCCTTGGCATTTTTCTGGGCGGCCTCGAGTTGAGATTTGTATGAGGATAACTCTTCATCCTGGGCTTCAATGATATCTTTTTCATGAATAGCTTCGACTTTTAGGCGACCAATTTTGTGTTGACGTTCTATGGAAACCTCTAAAATTTCTCCATCAAGTGTACGAATGCATCATGTTGAACATAAACATCATTGTTGCAGGCAATGGCGCTTTGTTTGTCATTCCCGGAGATAGGATGAATCGTGGGGAGAAATTTCAATCCATCGAAACATGTCTTGAAAATGTAACTTTGAGCTTCGCTAATTTTTCTACTGTCAATGGATCGTGTGCAGAGGCTGGAGGAGTCTGCCTAACCGGAGTCATAAATTTCTTATAGGGCTCACGGTATTGCTTAGTACTCGAAGAGCCAGAATGTTGGTCGCGAGGAACTTTGGAGTGTGATCCTTTCTGAGCAGTCTTTTCCCTACTGTGCTCCGAGTGAGGGGGAGGATCACTTGGATACGAAGAATGGCTATAAGCTCCTCTTCCAGAAGACGACGACTCTTTAGGAGGATAATCTGTATCACTGCTATCGTCCCTGTCTCATTGTTTCCCTTATCCGGAGTCCCGATTGGAATAATAAAAGACGGAAGATCTGTAAAGGTGGTCAATGCCATGTGTACGCCCCATGTCACCTGCACATAAAACCAAACGAGAATGAGTTAGTAGGAATCACACAACGAGTGAAATTCAAATGCATGGTGGAGTGTAAGTGTTAGTGTGTGTCCTAGTGTATTCCCCCTTAACAGACCGGAATTTTTCGCTTTAGTCATTGGAGTTTTCTCTGCCTGATGATGAGTCTAAGCGCCTTCATCGCACCTCGTGGGTGAATTAAGTCCTATTGGTTCAGGATTAGTAAAACCATAATCCAGTATGTCATCAGGGATGGTCAAGTCAGATAGGCCCGTTAATGAGCCTTCTAAGTTTTGGGAAGACGACTTCTTCTCTATTAAAGTTATCGTAACCTTTAAGGTTCCGCCAACTGTCTTCTTTTTCAGCTTGTAAGCTAGACTCATTTTCTTATTTGAAGGCGGTAGTGGTTTGCTAGCACTGGGTGCAACAGATACTGTCACTTGGCTGGAACTTATGTTTTCATCGATTGCCTCTGGCACCTCGATTTCTTTTATTTCACCATCCTCAGTTGTATCGGGGGCCCCTCTAACAGGAGGCACCAAAGGTCCAGCTTGCTCTTTGCCTTTTTCCACAGCGGTTCCTATTGTAGTGGCGCCAATTGGAAGGCTAGTTCGATGGCCCTCCTCCGGTAATCCGAACTTCGAAAGCAGATCATTGGAAATAATAGATTTAATGTCCCGGTCTCTCATGGTAATAGCTCGAATGGCCTCGACGGCCTCAGAATAACCAGCCCCTTTGGGGCATGGGCGGATACCTATAAGAGCCAAAAGAAGTTTAGGATTCGAGCCTTAGACAAATATTAGTCTTAAAATGAAACTTACTCCCTTCTAGCCATCTTCTTGCAAAACCAGGAGGGGAGCATATGTAAAACCACTCTTGTTTATACTGGGAAAATTTACTCCACACACCTGTCAAGATTTGGCATTTAGGGTGTGGCTCGAGAAATATTAAGGATGGACTGTCGGTATGTCTCTTGAAGTGGTAAATATAACGGATATCCTCGGAAGTAGGGGTCTAAATAAGACGCTCATGAAAAGAATGCATGTACCATGAATAAATGCATGGCTATTAGGGTGTAGTTGTGCTGGAGCAATCCCTGTATACTGTAACACTTCACGGAGGGATGAGTTGAAAAATGGCACACTTCCAGCCCAGCACATAAATTTGTTGCACGCCGCATATCCGGTTGGGGGCAAGTGAGGTCGATCTAGTGCTAACGGTACCTGAATGTACTCAAAGAGAATTCCATGGATACAACATAATCGACGAAGAGCAGATTCATCGATTTTCAAGGCTTGGGAGTCGATGGGATCATCTAGAATAACGACCTTATCTACAGCATCGGGAGCCAGGCCTATAACAGCAATAGGCGGATTGGGGATGCCAGGTGTGGGGAGTGATAATGAATTCGAAGTTTCCACTACCTCTTGCCGAGAACATGGCTCAGGCTTGTCAGAAACTGTAGCAAAGCTTGATTTTTTGGACATTTCTAAAGAACGATCGATATGATAGGAAACTATTTAAGCTATACTTGAAGATAATATATATCAAATATAACAATAGAGTATTCCCCCGTGTTGTGTGTGAACTAGTGCGAAGATTTAAGCAAAGAGTACAAATAAATTAAAGCCCTAAATAATTAGCACAATGAAGCTTAAAGTTATCATCTTTGAAGACCGTTATTATTAACCGTTACCAAAGTTTGTCCTATGGTCGGTAGCAGGAGTCTTGGGATCAGACATTAGCATCATATGCTGCAAAGGCTGTTCCTTGCTTTTATTGAGTTATCTATGCATTTACAATTTGGTGTCCTTTCAACCATTAATTGAAATTATTCAATTACATTGATTTCTATTGTTTACAAAGGTGAATTTCAAAATGAACAAAATAAATGTAATGAGAAATAGAACAATTATTTCCTATCTAATAGTGACTTAAACAACTTATACACTATTGGATATAAACATGAATAATACATTTCTTTCCAAATAATAGTTTCTTGTCTCTGTAATCAATCTTTCGACTACCAAACATTTCAAATAAATAAACATATGATTTCTTCTTTAACAATGTAACATTTATTATTCTTTATTTACATTTAGTATTCCAATCAATTGGAAATTTACATTCAAATAATTGTTAATTTCACTCAAACGTTGTTATTAAAATACACAGTAGCATTTGTTAGCATCCTTAAATTATTGCAAACATGTTTCATTAATAGAAATTTTACTTAAGCTCATAACTTGTATTATGATTTAATTTTATCAGTGGTATCTTAATTATTTATATTCTTAAAAAATTTATTCAAAAAATATTATATAATTTAATATTTCTAAATGTTTAAAAATACGGGTCGTTACAATCTCCCCTTACTCAAAAATTTTCTTCCCCGAAAGAAACAAGAAGGAATCCAAAATTTGGTAGTATTTTATTTAAAATAGTCAATTTATAAATAGTCAAACCTACATATTTAAGTTTAATAAAATTTGAAAATAACTCAAATTCTACAAAAAAATTCTAAGTCTTAAATTTTCGAAAAGTTTCGATAGAGTCTCCTTTGCATGGATATGTCCGCAAAATAATGATATCAATAATTTCTATATATATATCATATTTCAAAATAAAATATCTCAAACCACAGGAACACAATATAATATCGCTATAAAACCTTAATCCGTACCTATTTGTCGGGCAAACAAACTTTATTTATGAAACCAAAAGCAGTAGCTATTACTTCCATAACTTGCATTTCACTTACATAATCCAAAGTGTTAAA
This sequence comes from Allium cepa, assembly GCA_030765085.1. Classification (NCBI taxonomy): domain Eukaryota; kingdom Viridiplantae; phylum Streptophyta; class Magnoliopsida; order Asparagales; family Amaryllidaceae; genus Allium; species Allium cepa. Next base: position 380,758,319 of record CM060931.1, read on the forward strand.
ATTACGTGAAAAAATAATATTTCGGTTGTTTCAAATCAATAGCACAAACAACATACAAATATCTCAATCATATGCAAACAAAACTATACAACCATCATAGGCAACAAAGAATCCATCACACATCCATAGCAACCAAAACTAATGGTTTGTTCAGGTTTAGAACTTTTAATCGTACAAGTGTGATAAATAAATTAATAAGTGTACCTTATGCTAACCATACAAGTCCGTTTCTGGTTCGAACGGACCCGGGTGTTACTTTGATTTAATGCTCGGGTCAGACCGAGTATTACAGATTTACAGGTAATGACGTTCTGGAGCTCAGGAGGTGAGCTAGATGGCAGGAACGTGTAGAGAGTATTCCACTGTGTATATTATTATAGTTATCTGGGACATGTTGATTATTATTGTCCAGTGTTTTATGAAATGTTGTAACTCTGTGTAGGATTGATTTCACCCTAGAGGGGGGGGTGAATAGGGTGATAGTGTAAATTATAAAAATTAATTGCAGAAGCTAATTAATATTTAACACGGATCACATAATAGCAGCACAGATATCGCAGAATATAAATAACAGAATAAAACAGAATAACACAGAATTTACCCAGCTTCGGCAAAACCCTGCCTACGTGCTGCCCCCAAGGTTTCTACTAGAAATTAGATAGTCCCTCGCTTACACACGTAAACTCGCTATACCCGCTATTGACTAATCTAACTCTACGCTCAAAACCTTGACCACAACTCAACTACCAAGTTGCAAATTCCCAAACTACACACCGTAGTTTGTACCCTAGTCACACGACTAGAAAATTAAAACGGTTTAAAAGTAAATACAAATTAAAAGCAATAAAATAACACTAGTTTATAAATTTAAAAAACCCCTTTGTAAAGAAAGAAACAGGCCGGCCCCATTTTAATTCCACCCGTTCTCTTTTATTTGCTTCCTTTGTAATGGCGGCCGTTCCTCTTACAATTTTGGCTTCGTCCCTGATCCAATTTAGGGTTTTCGTGATTTCAAAGAAGCCGGCTTTGATTGCTAGATCGAAAGGAAGATTTATCAATTTGTTTGCTTCGTCAATCTCTTGCTTCTCTGGTTTGCTCACGGCTCTTTGATGATTGAGTTCGATTCCTCCGGTATGTAATTTGTGCCTTTTGCTTCTTCTGATTTTTCGTGCTTGAACTCGATAAATAAAATTGCCGATGATGATTTCTTTATATAGGGTTTGTAACCCTAGATTTGCGTTCGTTCGAATATATATGAATTTGTCAAATTGTTTGCTCTGGCCATTCGATTACACTTGGATGCTCGTGATTTTTCCTTGACTAAATCAATTGTGTAAATACTCGATTGCTTGATTGACACGGCTTTAAAAATTGTGATGAGCACGGCTTTAATTTGACTTTGTCATATTCGTATATTTCATGTTGATTTCTTGGTATTTTTACTTTGACTTGTTCAACATTGATATGGCAATTTTACTATGACTTCGGCCTTGACACTGATTTCGACTTCACTGAGAACTATAGTCTCTGGCCATCTTCTGATCGGTTTAACATGAACTGACTGCACTTGCTTGATATGAAATTTTGGTGGCATTGTCATCTTTTCACTGTTACAATTTGTTCATCTCTGTAGTATTGATTTTCACGCCATTGTCTTTAGGTACTCTGATTCGTATGTATGCTGTGCATTTGTAGTTGGTTTGAAAACTTTTGTGTTGTAGCTGTCTTGTATAACTTGAACTTGATCTGTGCCTTGTCTATTCTCATGTGTTCATCCCTGTAATATATGCTACTGATACATTTGGAGTTGGTTCATGTTGCATTGACTTGTTTTGTACTGGTGCATACTGTTGCGGCCTGTACTTGTTATTTGCATCATTTTGATACTCCATTTCTTGACCTGTCTCATTTCAGTTGTGTCTGCATTGTCACTGTTTGGTTGATGTCACCTGAACTTGATATTTTGGTATCGTGTAGCTGTGACATTCATGTTGCTGTTGCTTAGTATCTTGAAACTCGGCCTATTGTGTACTTCATATAGTTGGTTCATGTTGTTGCTTATGTTGGTGTACTTGCTTGGCCATTCTGTACTTCTGGTCTTTGCATGGTGGTCTTGTGGCAGTTAATAGTTGCTGTGCACTTTGTGCTTGCATTTTGATGGTTCACTGTAGTATGTTGGTCACTTGATTCACCTGTATTTGTGCATTGCCTTACTGTTGCTGTGCACTTCTGTTTGCTGTCATGTTCTTGTGCTCGAGCTTGTTGCTTCATTGCTTACTTGTCATTTGCTTCTTGTGCATACTGTACTTGATACTTTTGCACTTGCAGTTGGTTCATTTGCTTTGGCTTCTCTCTTAGAAGTAGCTTCAGTAGTTTCTGGTTCTTGTGCTACCTGTTCACTTGAGTCTGCAATCTTCATTGAGCTTGTATGCTTCAAGTTGTATTCATCGTCAGTTTAGTCGTGCACTTGAGTTTCTTGGCACTGATGTACTCTGGTCTGTCCACTACAGTTTGTGTTTTGCCACTGACTTACATTCATTGGTGCTGTTATGTTCTGTTCATTCCTAGTTGCCTTGTTGCAGTTTGATTGTGATATCCATGTTGCAGTCCATTTTGATGTTGGTCTTCGTTGCATTCATATCATGTCGCCTTGTGTTGAATCCAGTTTCAAAACTAGGATTTGACCTTGTGCTTGTGTCGTGATTTTCAATGTTATTGCACGTGAGTTGAACCTGATTTTTCATTTGGGTTTGACCTGTGCTCACCTGTCCCTGTAAAACAATCAAGTGTATATATCGGCGTGCACGGCCTTGTGGCATATACAGTAATACACTGTGTATGTCACAGGTTGTTCGTGTATGATGAATTCAAATTTAAATGATGACGAACAACCCAAATAACTGAGGCAAATATTATTTTCAAAAATCATATCTTATTTTATTTTGCAAAAATATTTCTTTTTCAATTTTACTGCGTTAGTGAATATTTTTGCAGATTTCTCAGATGCTGGATTCAAACTGGAATGAAGTTGAAGATAAATACGAGTGTGAGTGATATGTAGTGAGGTGCCGATGTAAAATAGTGATGTAATTGAAATTGTATCAAAGTTGTATAGTGAATAGTGAGAGCTTGAAATTGTACTATTCAAAGTTGTAATAAATATTTATTTGAATAAAATATTCGTTTGAATTCAAATTCTGTGTTATTTATTTTATTCAGCAAATATTTATTTAATCTGTGAAAATAAATAGTTTATTATCAAATACATTTAAACAAATGAATATATGTTTATTATCATCAAATAGAAATCATATAAGCGCATATTCAACAATCTCCCCCTTTTGATGATAACAAACATATATTTAAGATTTTGAATATGTTAAATGTATTTGATCATTGATATATCCTAATTGCTCCCCCTATTTAAATGCTTCCTCTCTACACAAAGCTCCCCCTACATATATGCATACAAATAGAAATATATAAATGAGCCTATATGCAAATGGAAAATTATTTGACCTTTGCTTTGATTCTATTTGACAAAATCTTAACTTTTCTCTCCCCCTTTTGTTATCAGCAAAAGAATAATAGTGTTAGAGAAAATAGAGATAAAGCGATCGACATGAATCAAACATTTAACTCAATTGAATATAAATATCAAATTTCAATAAACTTCAAACAAAAATCATAATTACCCATGTCAGACGCATATTCCACTTTCAGAAATGATGGGGATAAATTCATAAAAATCATACAGTTCTGTCTATTTGTGGTATATTTATTTCGGGAAATTTGAATATCTACTAACCATGCATAACCGTTAGGACTTTTAAATGAGATTAGTAGTATTCCAATTTAATTTTAAAAATGAAATCAAGTATCTTCTAACCACGCATGACCGTGAGGACTTTTAAATGGGATTAGAATCAACTTGTCTATTTAACCAATTAATTTTGATATGCGTTCCATACATGCATAACCGTGAGGACTTTTAAATGAGCATGGAAGCACATAATCAAAAATCCAAGTAATTCACCCATGCATAACCGCGAGGACTTTTAAATGAGAGTGAATACTTTGGATATTTATTTTTATTGAAGAATATAATAAATTGAAGCACAGATAATTTCCTTTATGAATCTGAAGATAAAACAAATTGAAGAACGAATAATTTCCTTTGTAAACTACCACAAATTTACATACTATATATGATTTTGATGAGTGATGGTCGATAGAAAGATGATAGAAATAGAAATGACCATGGAATTTTTACCCAACAAAAAGTTTTTATAACTTTTGTTATAAAATTCTAAAGAATTTTTTTTAAATATATTGTCTTGAGTAATGTATGACAAATATCGACGCTCATCACTTTTTCAATCACTATTGATCTTTTCGATAATCATTAGGGAGTTAGATTAGTCAAAATAGTCATTTAAAATCAAATCCAAAAATTATAAAAATAATTTTTCAAAAGTTACTAATCTGTAAATATGGTCAAACATGATTTTCTCGAGGGGGTTTTATAAGAAAATTTTCTGCTATTTGAAAATTATTTCAAGTGAAAAATATGCAGATATTTTCTTTGGAAAAAACGATGCAGCAAATGAATGTGTCAAAAATTAATCACGTTCCACTAGTAATTTTTCTATCAACCATATTACCAGTGTAATCTGCATCTGAATTTAAATTTCACTCAAAATTCACTCGTTGAATGTCAAAGACCAGATTAAGAAATTTCAACAAATTTTCTCATGATTATTATCAACAAATTTTAAATGAAATTCTCTTGGATTTGAAATGAAAACCGTGTCAACAATCAAACATATATTAAAGTGTCAATTTTAGAAGCCATCAAACATTATTTTTATTTCAAAGCAATTTCTTAAAAGTTTCAACAATTTCAAAAAAATTTAAAATCCTTTTTACAATTTTTAAAATAGAATTCATTAGGATTTTAAATCGAGGCCGTGTCAAAACATGAATATAGATTTAGCCAAAAATATTATAACAACAATATTATTATCCAATCAAAACACTATTTTTCTCTCAAACTTATATATCAAGTAATTCTAGAGAATTTTATAGTGTTTTTGGCATAAGAATATAAATGGCTAACAATTTTGAATAAAGTCAAAATCAAAATCATCATTAAATCATCATCATATCATCATCGCATAATTGGCTGATTTTATTCAGAAAATGGTACAGATTATCACATTTAATATATCGTACAAATAAATATACCTTTACCTGTCTTTACCTTTACGATATTTCTCGTCGTTGTCCATTGTGATTCTGTCACCCTTATACTAGGCTAAGGAACTTAGCTTTGTCGCCCGTTGTGTTTCTGGAACAGCCAAAATCCAGAGAACACTATTGTTGTTCCTTAGCCTGCCACCACACCTACACGGAAAAGGATTTATGTGACCTATTTGTTTTTATAGGTCCATGGTTGTTAGTGGCAGAAACTTTTGAAAAATAATTTTGTGTAGACCCAAAACTATTTATAATTGTTCCCTTTGGCACCCAAATTTGTTTAACTTTGAGAGATTTTATATTTGTGCCTTTTGGAACCCAAATCGGTATAGTTTTCACATGTTTGGGTCTATACCAACAATTATTGTGACCGTGTCCAAATTTTCTACAAATTGTGCACATAGAATTAACTTGATTAATCTTGTTTTCAACAATTTTCGAATTATTATATCCAAGTCCTTGTCTAACCGTATTAACAGTTTGCTTTCCTAATAGCATATTCAACGATTTTTCACTTTTTGAAAATTTATCTAAAGTCGTAGACAATTGTTGGACTTGTGATTTGAGAGATTCATTTTCGTTTAACAACTGTGTGCACTTTTTAATAGAATTCTCTCTCCTAGTATTTTCATTCTCCTTTAAAATCAGAATTTCATTTTCAAGCGATTTTATTTTAATTTCTGATTTTTTAATTTCCTCATCAAATGTTGGACACTTATCACACTTAGGGATCCTACTTTGATAGGTTTTAACTAATTGATCAAGTTGTTTATTACATTCTATCAAAGTATCTTTTTGAGATTCAAGTTTGGCGTATTTTTCCCTAAGTCGTTCAAAACAACCGTTTACTTCATGAAAATATATAAGCAACTCAGAATGGGTAAGTTTTGATACCTCACTTGGCTCGTCATCGTCACTGTCAGTTGTATCACCTCGAAGACACAATTCTGCCTTTTCGCTTTCACTGCCAGTGCTTTGATCATTCTCGTCTATTTCATCCCAAGTGGCTGCAAAACTTTTCTTTTTCTGTTTCTTTCCGTGGTTGGATTTAATTTGTGGACAATCGGGCTTGATATGGCCGGGTTTGTTGCAATTATAACAAATAAACTTTTGTTCTTCTGAGTAGTCTAGTGCTTTGGCTATTCTGCTTTTTGCTTTTTGAATTCGAGCTGAATTTCCATGTTTTTGATTCCATTTTTTGAATTTCCTTATTAACAGCTCCAATTCTGCTGCTCCATCATCTTCATCGTTATCATCATCACTTTCGGTTGTTCCTTTGAGAGCTATTGATTTCTTTTGAGTGTCACCTCCTTCACGCTCTTCTTTGAATTTCATTTCAAGCTCATAAGTGGTGAGATTTCCGATGAGTTCCTCAACTTTAAGTTGTTTTAAATCTTTCGATTCTTGTATGGCAGTTACTTTTGCTTCAAAGCTTCGTGGAAGGACTCTGAGGATTTTCCGGACTATTTCTAATTCGGTGTATGTTTTTCCGAGAGCTTTTGATTTGTATACGATATTGGAGAGTCGTCCGTACATCTCTTTGACATTTTCTTCCTTCGCCATTTTGAAGTTCTCGTATTCGCTGCTTAGCATTGCAAGGCGAGATTCTTTGACTTGAGATGTTCCTTCGTGAGTCACTTCTAGTATGTGCCATATTTCCTGCGCAGTTAGACAATGTGAGACACGATTAAATTCAAATTGATCCAATGAACAGATAATAGAATTCATAGCTTTGGCATTAGTATTCTGTAATTTATTTTCTAGTTCTGTCCATTGTTCCTTTGGTTTCTCTATTTCCTGATTATCTACAGTTATAGTTGGTATACTATAACCTGTCTCAACAATATTCCAAGCGTCAATGGTTTTCAGAAAAATTTGCATTCTATTTTTCCAGTAAGCATATTCACCATTGAACATTGGTGGTCTAACTATGGATTGCCCTTCTGCAAAAGCATTATTAAAAGAAGCCATTTTAAAAAATTCAAATTTTTAAAACAAAAACCGATTTTTGAAACACGAATTTTTAAAACAAAAATTGATTTTTGAAACACGAATTTTTAAAATTAAAAATTGGTTTTTGTAAAATCAAAATTTTAAAACAAAAATGGCTTTTGTTCCTAGCTCTGATACCACTTGTAGGATCGATTTCACCCTAGAGGGGGGGTGAATAGGGTGATAGTGTAAATTATAAAAATTAATTGCAGAAGCTAATTAATATTTAACACGGATCACAGAATAGCAGCACAGATATCGCAGAATATAAATAACAGAATAAAACAGAATAACACAGAATTTACCCAGCTTCGGCAAAACCCTGCCTACGTGCTGCCCCCAAGGTTTCTACTAGAAATTAGATAGTCCCTCGCTTACACACGTAAACTCGCTATACCCGCTATTGACTAATCTAACTCTACGCTCAAAACCTTGACCACAACTCAACTACCAAGTTGCAAATTCCCAAACTACACACCGTAGTTTGTACCCTAGTCACACGACTAGAAAATTAAAACGGTTTAAAAGTAAATACAAATTAAAAGCAATAAAATAACACTAGTTTATAAATTTAAAAAACCCCTTTGTAAAGAAAGAAACAGGTCGGCCCCATTTTAATTCCACCCGTTCTCTTTTATTTGCTTCCTTTGTAATGGCGGCCGTTCCTCTTACAATTTTGGCTTCGTCCCTGATCCAATTTAGGGTTTTCGTGATTTCAAAGAAGCCGGCTTTGATTGCTAGATCGAAAGGAAGATTTATCAATTTGTTTGCTTCGTCAATCTCTTGCTTCTCTGGTTTGCTCACGGCTCTTTGATGATTGAGTTCGATTCCTCCGGTATGTAATTTGTGCCTTTTGCTTCTTCTGATTTTTCGTGCTTGAACTCGATAAATAAAATTGCCGATGATGATTTCTTTATATAGGGTTTGTAACCCTAGATTTGCGTTCGTTCGAATATATATGAATTTGTCAAATTGTTTGCTCTGGCCATTCGATTACACTTGGATGCTCGTGATTTTTCCTTGACTAAATCAATTGTGTAAATACTCGATTGCTTGATTGACACGGCTTTAAAAATTGTGATGAGCACGGCTTTAATTTGACTTTGTCATATTCGTATATTTCATGTTGATTTCTTGGTATTTTTACTTTGACTTGTTCAACATTGATATGGCAATTTTACTATGACTTCGGCCTTGACACTGATTTCGACTTCACTGAGAACTATAGTCTCTGGCCATCTTCTGATCGGTTTAACATGAACTGACTGCACTTGCTTGATATGAAATTTTGGTGGCATTGTCATCTTTTCACTGTTACAATTTGTTCATCTCTGTAGTATTGATTTTCACGCCATTGTCTTTAGGTACTCTGATTCGTATGTATGCTGTGCATTTGTAGTTGGTTTGAAAACTTTTGTGTTGTAGCTGTCTTGTATAACTTAAACTTGATCTGTGCCTTGTCTATTCTCATGTGTTCATCCCTGTAATATATGCTACTGATACATTTGGAGTTGGTTCATGTTGCATTGACTTGTTTTGTACTGGTGCATACTGTTGCGGCCTGTACTTGTTATTTGCATCATTTTGATACTCCATTTCTTGACCTGTCTCATTTCAGTTGTGTCTGCATTGTCACTGTTTGGTTGATGTCACCTGAACTTGATATTTTGGTATCGTGTAGCTGTGACATTCATGTTGCTGTTGCTTAGTATCTTGAAACTCGGCCTATTGTGTACTTCATATAGTTGGTTCATGTTGTTGCTTATGTTGGTGTACTTGCTTGGCCATTCTGTACTTCTGGTCTTTGCATGGTGGTCTTGTGGCAGTTAATAGTTGCTGTGCACTTTGTGCTTGCATTTTGATGGTTCACTGTAGTATGTTGGTCACTTGATTCACCTGTATTTGTGCATTGCCTTACTGTTGCTGTGCACTTCTGTTTGCTGTCATGTTCTTGTGCTCGAGCTTGTTGCTTCATTGCTTATTTGTCATTTGCTTCTTGTGCATATTGTACTTGATACTTTTGCACTTGCAGTTGGTTCATTTGCTTTGGCTTCTCTCTTAGAAGTAGCTTCAGTAGTTTCTGGTTCTTGTGCTACCTGTTCACTTGAGTCTGCAATCTTCATTGAGCTTGTATGCTTCAAGTTGTATTCATCGTCAGTTTAGTCGTGCACTTGAGTTTCTTGGCACTGATGTACTCTGGTCTGTCCACTACAGTTTGTGTTTTGCCACTGACTTACATGCATTGGTGCTGTTATGTTCTGTTCATTCCTAGTTGCCTTGTTGCAGTTTGATTGTGATATCCATGTTGCAGTCCATTTTGATGTTGGTCTTCGTTGCATTCATATCATGTCGCCTTGTGTTGAATCCAGTTTCAAAACTAGGATTTGACCTTGTGCTTGTGTCGTGATTTTCAATGTTATTGCACGTGAGTTGAACCTGATTTTTCATTTGGGTTTGACCTGTGCTCACCTGTCCCTGTAAAACAATCAAGTGTATATATCGGCGTGCACGGCTTTGTGGCATATACAGTAACACACTGTGTATGTCACAGGTTGTTCGTGTATGATGAATTCAAATTTAAATGATGACGAACAACCCAAATAACTGAGGCAAATATTATTTTCAAAAATCATATCTTATTTTATTTTGCAAAATATTTCTTTTTCAATTTTACTGCGTTAGTGAATATTTTTGCAGATTTCTCAGATGCTGGATTCAAACTGGAATGAAGTTGAAGATAAATACGAGTGTGAGTGATATGTAGTGAGGTGCCGATGTAAAATAGTGATGTAATTGAAATTGTATCAAAGTTGTATAGTGAATAGTGAGAGCTTGAAATTGTACTATTCAAAGTTGTAATAAATATTTATTTGAATAAAATATTCGTTTGAATTCAAATTCTGTGTTATTTATTTTATTCAGCAAATATTTATTTAATCTGTGAAAATAAATAGTATATTATCAAATACATTTAAACAAATGAATATATGTTTATTATCATCAAACAGAAATCATATAAGCGCATATTCAACACTCTGATGTATTAAAATGTAATTGACTGATACGGTATTCTTTGTGTAAAGAATATTATGTGATATTATATTTTATCCGCTGCGAATGTGAGATGTTGGTGTTTCTGTTTCTTCTTTTCTTCTATCTCTTTTCTCCTTTTCCTAACTATCTGGAGTTTCTGGGATCAAAAATTCTGGGTCGTTACATTTGGTCCATGTTGCTTTATTTTTGGCTGTAAAATTTATAGGGTTTTTCTTCAAGTTCACCTGTTTTTGTGTTTTCTCCCGCACTTAAAACACCACCTCCTGAAGGTTTCCTACCACCAGCCGAATCTACTTCCTCCCTCCTTCAATCGCCTAGACCTCCCAGCTTTCGTTTGTTAAACCTACTCATATTCATCACTCCTCTTGACTTCTTTGAATTGCCATTACCTTCATCATTAGGCAAATCGCTCGAAGCTCCTTGGTCTCCATTGTCCTCTGCTATAAATTTCTTGAGCCCTCCTTAATTCTTTTTCGCCTCGTCAAATTTTTTTATACCTTTTCTTGTTGGCAAGATTTCTTGTCAACACCCCAAAGTAATATTGAGAAGAAAAGTGAGCGAAATTCCCTTAGGAATTGCCTTTCAATTTGGTTTTATTTATAAATAATTCTTAAATTAGACCTTTCGACGTCGTCGAAAGGTTTAATCTTTGGATTGAGTAACCTTTTGACGTTGATAAGCGAGAAATGAGATCTCATTGGGTTTACGCAGGAAATCATATACTTTTGTGGATATAAAGTAGATTTCGACCTTGTCGAAAGGTTAAACCATCAAGTTTATAGCTTCGAAAGGATACAAGTGTTGTTAGTGCATAAGAGCTGTCAATCTTGTCAAAAGGTTAGACCACAAAGCTATTGGCTTCTGAATGTTGCAGTGAATGTTCGAGCCAGTTGCGTTGTCGACATTGTCGGAAGGTTTAGTTCACAAAGTTAATAACTTCAAAAGGTTATAAAAATGCTTGGATAAAATATATTGTCAACCTTGTCGACAAGAACCTTTCGATGAAGTTAAACCTGGGAAATAGAGGTTAATCCAACAAAGGTTTTAGAAAACAACAAAGTAATTAACAAAGCTCAAGACTTCCCTCTTTATCCAAGAAAAAACTTTATTTTATTAAATTCCCAAATCACATAATTAGGGTTACAATGCTTTGTTTAAGAAGAGTACAAGTTTAGAATGAGAGAGAGCGGATCGCCCAAAACGTTACCCCTTGGGTCATAGATGCAGGCGTCCCCCCTTCGACTCCATGCTCTCGACCGGGTCGGAAGGTCCCCCTTTTATATGCGACTATGAACCTTTCAACCTTGTCGAAAGGTTTGCCCCTCATATGCCATTATGAACCTTTCAACATTGTCAAAAGGTTTGTCTATCTTTATGCCTTTATGAACCTATCAACTTTATCGAAAGGTATGCCTTTCATAGACTGTTGTGAACCCTTTAACCTTGATGAAAAGTCTGTCTTTACTTGTTGTCATGAACCCTTTGACCTTGATGAAAGGTTTGCACTTCACTTGAAAGTTATCGAGAGCTGTGCTTCCCTTCAATGTTGTTGAAAGGTTGTCTTTCATTCTTTGTTGACTTCTGAGTGTTGCTTTCTTCATAGAACCTTTCGACGTTGTCGAAAGGTATCCTGTATGTATCTTAACTAGATTGAAAGGCTTGTTATGCTATTGAAAAGGTTACCATGGGGTTTCTAACATTTGCTCTGACTTCTTCATCTTCTTTGAAAGGTAAGAACTCCTTGGACACTATGAGATGGAACCTTCCGACCCCTTCGAAAGGTTTTGAAGTTGTTACACTTTGTGGACTACATCCCTTCGACTCCTTCGAAATGATTGTTTTGAATTCCACTTTCTTAGTCTTGATTAAAGGACCTTTTGACTAAGTCGAATGATAAATTTCTTGTACTAATAATGGCCCTAGCCGTTTCGAAAGGCTATACATGCTTTCGACAGGGTTAAATTGGTTGAATACTCATTTGGTAGAAATGATGAAGGCAAAACCATAACGTTTTGAATGGTTTGGTACAAAATGGTGAAGTGCCTGCTATCCATTTTCTTCGAAAGGGAGCATCCGACCTTGTTGAAAGCCCTCTGCTTGTTGACTTCTGATGATAGCCTTCGACCTTGTTGAAAGCTTTCTATTTATTCTGTCAAAATGTCCTCTTGACGCATTCTTTCATACTTTATTTCTAAGAACATGTTATGGATAACATTTAGCCTCCCTTGTATGAAAGAGGCTTTTGTTTTTTAGGAAAAAAATTCCAAGAAATCTCCCCTTTGCTTCCTGCAAAACAAACAATAACTTCTATAAAGATCTTAACCTTGAGGCTAAACCATAATAACTATCATTATAATTCTAGATACTATCTAGTTATTTTATTAGGTAGAGCATTCAAGCAATTATATGACCATTATAGATATACAAAACAATAACACCTCGTCTGCTGTTATCAATTTAAGTAAATAGACCCTCTCCAAAAAAGCCATTGCATACAATAAATCCTATGTTCTCCAATTACATCTTTTTCAACCATCTAGGATTAATTTACTGCTTTGGCAGTCTTATGAAGTTCCTTATGCTTTGATGAGAGTCCAACCGGTATCAAGAAAGTTTTATATAGAGTCTACTTTAGGAAGTCAATATAAAGTTCGTAAATTAATAGGAAAAATTCAATGGCAATATTTAAAATTCACAAAACCAAAAAATATGATGAAAAAACATCAAAGACTCAACAAGGAAATCAGAAATATGAAATTCACACAAATAAGAAATTTCAAGCTTTGTAAACGCATAAGATCACTATAAAAAGAATCCAAAAATCTAAGGATCCAAAAATGTGAACAGAAAACAGTTTGGACCACATATGTTAAACAATCTACACAAAACTCTTTCCACCACGACATTAAAAATTCAATATAAACTCTTTTGATTATCATGGAAATTCAACAAAGAAGTCATGGAGTTAAGAATTCATGCAAATAAGAATTGATAGGAAACCATTATGAAACTCCCATGGGCAAATCAAGCATATATCATTTCACAAATCATTATGAAAATCAACATGAAAATTCCAAATTCTCAAAATCAGCAATCCAATAAGAAACCATTATGAAATCTCAATAAGGTGGTTAAAGATAGAGAATCCACAAATCATTGTAAAAATCGATCAAGAAATTTAAAACCCATGAAATAAGAAATTCAATATGAAGTCCTCATGAAAGCTCAATAATGAAATCCAAAATATGAAATCCATAAACCATCATAAAATTCAATGAGAGACTTCAGAATTCATGGAACCAGAAATTCAATATGACATCATCAAGAGAATCTAGCATGGAAATCAAGAATATGAAATCGGTAAATAATCATAAAAGCCGAGGTGGAAATTTTGGCTTCACAAAACTCAATATGAATTTTCATAAAAAGAGATAAGGAATCTGAAAGTTCGCATAATTAATAATTTAGCCAAAATCTTGTTAGGATCTCATCTGACGAATAAACTATTTACAAATTCATCCAATATATGCACAAAATCAAAAATCTGTCTAGTAATAACACATTTAATTAATGCGTGATTCCTTAAGCGCCTATAAGTTGGTAGTACTATTGTTATATTGGAGCGAGTAGCTTCATAAAGCCGCACAATTATTCAGAATAGTGGTCACGTAATATTGCTTGACCATTTAGTATTGCAATGGTTCAAATAACATATTGACACACACACATATAATATACATAGACTCTTCATCTTAAACGGGAACTTTATTTCCAAGGAATGGTTTACTCAATCTATCTTTGAATGGAGTCACTTTCATCTTTGGTGTACGAACTCACTATATAATCTAACCCTTTGACTCTTATATAGATCTTTGCTTTTGGTATCACGTTATGGATTCCTTTTATCTATTCCTTTGTTTCATGTTCCTTTGTTTTAGGATACATGTTTCTTAGTCTTCAGATGTAGAAACTATTTCCCCTGCATTTGATGTTCTAAAGTTTGTTAATTCATATATTGTCTCTTTTGGATATGATTTTGGTCTCTTTTTCTGTTCCAGATTTTGGCATCGGGTACCTTTATCCCTTTTGTCTTTGTTAGTATCCATTCCTTGGGTTTCATTTCCATTTTGGATGGTGGATAGATTTCTTTACTTAACCCCTTATTCTCTTAGGTTCTAACCTTTATTCTGCATTATAGACATCTTTATCCTTCTTTATTTGTTTGATGCATTTTCTTGAGCTTGGATATCTTAGTCTACTGCTTGATGAGCTTCCTCTTGGGCTTGGATATCTTAGTTCATTATTTGACGTGCCTCTTCATGGGATTCCCTTGTCCCAAAGGGATAATGTGCTTGTTGAGATGACCTTCCTCTAAAAGATTGTCGATGTGTGCTTACTTGACCCTTCCCCTAAGAGGTGATATGGACGTTAGGGGTTTTATTCCTCCCTTTAGGAGGCGTTACGGATTGGTCGTAGTTTTTGATGGGTATAGGACCCCCCCTCCCTCTAGGAGGTGCTATGAATTGGCCATAGGTTTTTGATAGGTACAGGACCCCCATCCCTCTAGGGGGTGCTAAGGATTGGCCATAGGCTTATGATGGGTGCAGGACCCTCCTCCTTCGAGGAGGTGCTACGGATTGATCGTAGGCTAAAATTATGTATCTTAAAATCATTTCGGCCAATTGAAATGTTTATGAAAATATATTTTTTTGAATATTGGCTTCTTCTCGAGAGAAAGAATTTTTTGTAAATGAACCCTTCTAATATATCGAGGGATTACTCTCTAAAGTAGAATATGGATGTATGATAATCTTTGTTTGTGCTAACCTCTTTAAAGGTTTTAGAATCATTCTCATAGTAGAGATACATATCTCAAAATAAGAGACTGGAAGGTCATGACTCATGAGCCAGTTGTCTTTTAGTCGAGAATAAGGTTCTCTAATCCGATTTTTTGTCAGTATGATTTTAATATCTTTTAAAAAAATTCTTTAAAAAGTATAGATAGGCTTTTCTTTACCAATATTTTAGAAAACTTTGCAATATTGAGATTGCTTATCTAGGAATTCTTTATGGACATTTACTAGCGCTATATAATACCTTTGAAAGATTATTCAAATTAGTTCCTGGAATATGTAAATATTTGTTCTTCCCTAGGTTGTGGGGTAATTGAAATAGTTTTTCTTTGAAGATAAGTTTGGGAAATTTCTTTTAGTAAAATAGTTTGTCAAAGAGATTGAATTCGAATGTATTGTTTTCTCCTTTAGATAGGCCACCATACCTTGGTGAGCATTGCTCTACAATAGAATGGTCTATTTGTAAGTTTTTCCTCCAGCATTGGTGAAGGACTGACAATACTTTAAGATTTCATGAGGGTAGATCTTTGTATTGCATTGGTTCCTCCTTTGGTAGCTACTTTACATTAGGCATTTGAGTTGTCTTTCTTAAATTGCTAGAGATTTGTTGTGCTCTAGGAGTATATTGAATGCCATGGGTTGGTTTTGTTTTTCACCTGTAACGATACTCGAATTTCATATTAATATATGAGCAATTCTATGTTCAACTCAATTTGAAGAAATCATAAGCAAAGAAATTTATAATAGATAAATGCTGCAAGGCTTTAAAGCCAGATTAGTGTCTGAAAGAGAGTTGTTATTCTGATTTTCTATCAAGACTTTCCAGTGATTGTGTCACTCCTCCTAAGATAGGAAATCTTCTAATCCTTTTTGACAAACTCCTTTAAAAATCCAGACATGATTAGGTTCTGAACTATTTTTGCCAAAGCATTGCAATTGTCAGTTTCATATCTACTTACTTTATGATAGTCGTAGTAACTCTTTCCTTTCATAGGCTCAGCTTGAGCTCTTGTCTTATAGGAAATGGAGAAATTTTCATCATTTTTTTGTTATGTAAAAGATATAGGAAAGGGGTTTGTTTAATTTAACAGATCCTAATTTAGATGCCATTGTTTGACTACCACTTATGTTTTTCTTCCACTTAGGCCTTTTGTTGAGATGATTTGAGTCATATTTTCCCATCTTCTATTTTTGCCAAGATTTCTTCATAGCATGATACATTTCGTCCATTTGAACAAACTTTTTTTCTTGAAGATAGAAATGATGTAGATCCTTAGACCACTTAGGCCTTCCAAAAAGGAGTTTTTTCAATTAGCCCTGACCGAACTGCTATCAACTTGTCTCTATCGGTTGCATTTTATGCTTTCATTGTCTCTTTATTGAATCTTTTAATGTATTCACCTATCAATTCCTCTGGTGTTTGTTTGATATTAGCTAGCTGTAGGATTCTATGGTTGGTTCTTTGAATATATAAAATATCTTATGAAGTCGTAAGAGAATTATCCTAAGAACAAATGGTATTTATTTTATAATTCCTATACCATTTAATAGTTGCTCCTCGAAAAGTTTTCGGAAAATGTCTAACGAATTACCCTGGAGGTGTTATAGGAATCCATTCGTATTTCAAAAGCTCCCAAGTGATCCCTCGGGTCGGAGGTTCCATCGTATTTTTGTAGTGGAATTTGAATTTGAGGAGTAATACAGATTGCCTTTATTTCCTCTGAGAAAGGGGACTTTCGTGGGATGACAAATGTCCGTAATTCATTAAGTGCATTTTTCATTGTGCCCTCTGTGACTTGGTTGTAAACATTGTCATGGTGATCTCCTCTATCCTCTATAGGTAAACTATTTGATTGCTCAATGGTCTTCTTAGCCCGACTTCCTTGACTCTCATATTGATCTTTATTTAGGGGTTGTGCTTCATCTTCTCCTTCCATGATCCCTAACGATTCTTTTGATGGAACCCCTTCGAGTAATTCTCGTATTACTATGTGTAACACCCTAGATTTTATAGAACACTGTTTAGGAGATTTAGCTAGATAAACTATATAAAACAACGTGATGATTAAGGGATTGAGATTTAATTTTAATAAAGGTAGCCATGCCTTTTAACAAAAGAATCAAAGAAGGGTTTAAAATGAATTAGAGGAGGGGTATTATGAAAAAAAGGCCATTCCAATATTTCCTTCCTTAGCCCATGTATTATGTACACATTCATTTCATTTTAAAATTTTCAAAATCAAGGTGGCCACCATTAACAAGGAAATGAGAAGAGGAAACTAAAGAAAAGCTAAAGGAAAAGCAAATTCAATGCACACTCATTAAATCTCAAGCTTTTAATCTCTAAAGCAAAGGTGAATAATTTTTACACCTCTAAATTTTTATGGTTTTGATTTTAAGATTAAATCAGAATAATTTTGCAAAGATTTTCCATGCTTTTGAACCATAAATGATTATATATACATGTTGATGATTCATTAATATTCATATAGATTTTATGACATGTTTTAAGATAAAAACCCTATTAAATGACATCCATTAGTCTAGCGAATTTTTATGATGATCTAAAAAGATATTTTAGAGATGGGTTTCAATTTTCAGAATTTTAAAAAATTTTGTGGAATTATTATGAATTTTCTAAGGAAGAAACTGATAATTTGAATTATAAAATTATTTATCAGAAAAATAATTATTATTTGGGTCTAAAAATTTTATATGTTATTAAACATATACTAAATGATTTTTTAGAATTTTTTCAAATTTTTCCAAGGTGACTTAATAGTTATATAAAATTAATTAAGGTATGAGACTTAAATGTTTTATATAATTATAATGGAGAAAGGGGCTTTTACAAATTTGTTTAAATTTCCAAATAAGGAAAGTAGATATCATTTTTGAATATAAAAATTTGACAATCAATCAGATTTAGACAAATAAGGCAAGTTAGGTACAAAAGGACAATTTTAAATACAACTAAAATGCCTTTTTACTATTTCAACTCTTTTGGCAACAAGGTTCTGCCTCTATCCCAAACCTTTCGAGAAGGTCAAAAGGTATCAAACCTTTCAACTAGGTCAATAACCAATGCACATGGTATCGAAAAACTGTTACGTAATGAATTAGAAGGGTTCGAAAGGTTTAAGGACGAAAGGTAAGAGCTTCCAAAAGAGATGAAGCTTTGTTTTGATTTTAAGGAAAATACGCCTGCTAGCTTTCGACAAAGAGCTTTCGACAACGCCAAATGATTTAAAAGAAAAGGTTTCGATTGGGTTGCTTTATTGTTTTAATTGAAACCTTTCGACAAGGTTGAAAGTACAGTTGTCTCTTCCTACCTTTCGCATCAGCTGCTTTCGAAGGGAATCTTTTGTTTTCTAAAATTTGTCGTGTCTCCATTGCTTTCGAAGGGTTGGTTCCAACACCAGCACTTCATTGTATTCGAATGGTTTCAAAAGGTTTTGTTAAAGGTTTCGAAGCAGGTTCTTTCGACTCCAATGTTTTTCTATTCCTTTTGCCCTACTTGAAGGCATAATCTAAATGTTTTAAATTGAAACGTTTTAAAGGTTTTGAAGTAGTCAACTTTGAATGGTTTCGAAGATTTCCGCTTGTTTTAAATTGAACCCAATATCTTTGAAAGGTTTTAAGTTTCAATGCTTTCGAAAGGTTTTAACAATGATTTCACAGGGGTGGTTCCCCAGGATTTCGAAAATGTCAAAAGGTAAGAGCTTTCGACAAAGTCAAAAGCAGACCTTTTGACAAGGTCGAAAAGAAACCTTCCGATAAGGTCGAAAGGTATGGTTTTTCAATATATCCGAAAGGATAAGGTTTAAAGGATTTTAAAGGAAGATGTCATATGTTTTAAAGCTTATAGAAGAAAGGCTTTTTATTGGTTTTTAAGGAGTTACCTTTAATGATTTCGAAAGGTTTTATTAAAGGTTTCGAAGGGGTTGCCTTTAATGCTTTCGATGGCTTTTATTAATGATTTCGAGGGGTTACCTTCAATATTTCCAAAAGGTAGTTTAAAGATATTAAACAAAGGTTTTGAATATAATGACCAGGCAGATAGCCTAAGTATTTTAAGTTATAAAGGACTTTAACTTATTTTGAAAGGATATATAATCTTTATTGAACATCATCCACATCATTTAGAGTAAAGTATATATAACATGGCAAAAATAGCTTAGAATAAAGCTACAAATATGTTTTCCTTGTATATATGATTTGACGAACTAAATCATTTTGAAAGAGTTTTCAAGGAAAATTTGAAGGGTGGTTAATCCAAAGATAATTCGGGCAGTTAGCTCATTTAAACTCCAATAGTCGGTCCATTTTGAGGGCAGTCAGCCCAAAGGACAGTTACCCCATATAAGGGCAGTTACCTCAGATATGAACAGTTAATTCATTGTTTGCATAACGGACCTTACTACTTCTTAAGGATAGGTAATCCTTTCTTTTTTACTTGTTTTATGGACAAACAATCTATTATTTGGCATAAAGGATATTGCTATTTTGGCATAATTAGTTTTAGGACAATTAGTCCAGTAAAGAGCAGTTAGCTCAGATTTCAAACAGACAGCCCATTTATTTCATGTTTAGCATAATGGATATTGCTATATTATTATTATAATCAGTTGATTAACCAGTTTGGTTGTAGGAAATGATTTGCAAAATATATGTTTTGAAAAGAGATACCAGTGAGGGGAAACTCGTTCCACTAAGCAGCGCGGTCTCACTATATATCAATAAACAGAGATATAACAGAAATTATTCATATCAGGCTTTATGCCTGACTTAAAGTTTTCGTTTCCCCTTAAACTCTCGGGTGCTCAAAATTGATTTGAGTAGGCTAAGGTTTTAGGTTTTTAGGTTTTAACAGATTTTGGCAAAAAAAATACAAAGACGAGCAGGTGGTTGACAGATAGCTAAATTAGGAATTATGTTTTAAATTATTTCGACCGTGCATTAAGAAAGTTATGTATGTATTGCTTTGATCATCCAAGGGGGCATCATCATATGTCACTCTTGGCACATTGTTGTAAATCATATTTGATCATTGCCTAGGATTACGTTTGGGGATTTTCGTTACTTGAATATGATATTATTTGAAATATAATCACTGAAATTATTGTTTTTAGAAATCTGTGATTTTTTTCGTATTCAAATGCTTCTGATATTTATGGATACCATTGACATTACCGTATTTCATCACCAGAAGTTAATATTATGGATGACTGCAGCATCCATAGCGCTTAGATTTTGGCCTCCAGATACGGAATGTTACAACTTGGTATCAAAGCATAGGTTTATGAAAAGTTTAACTAATTTTTTTTTGTTTTGAAAAAAAAACTCCAAAGGAATTAGAGTAACTTCGGGGTTGAGTTAACGCTATAGTAACATACTTGTATTTGCTATATATAAGTATGCGCTTTATCTCCATTCATCTATCTTTGATTAGGATATCTTTCTGTAACTCATGAGATTTGAATATAGATATAGATGGTAGAAGAAGCAGATTTAACCAATAAGGGGGAGGCACCGAAAGGAATGCCGGACCTAATGTTGAGAGAAACCAAGGTTAGGCATAGAATGTTGGTGTAGAAGTCCCACAGGTCGGAATGGAAGCCATGTATCTGTTCTTCACGAATATGATGCATAGGAGTTGCAACTTGGAGCGGGGGTTTTGGAAGTTTTGGTAGTTAATCATTTGGCTAGGATGATTGGTGATTATGTGAAGCTAATAGGGAAGCCGTTTGTGGGAACGGAGGATGCCATTGAAGTTGAGAACTGGTTGTTGCATTACGAACGTATTTTTGCAGATCTAAGGCTTGATAATGAGCAGAAGAAGAGGTTGGCATCTAGACAGTTTCAAGGAGCCGCATTGTTCTAGTGGAACAGTGGAACAGTGTAACAGCGACAGTTAATGAGGAGACAGTGACCTAGGAGGATTTCCGGAGAAGATTCATGAGAGGTTTATGTCTATAATGGCATAGTCGGCTTTGATTAGGCAATTTGCCGAGCTGGTGTAGGGTGAGATATATATTGCTGAGTATGCTAGGAAATTTGAAGAGTTGGCCCAGTATGGGTATGCTTCAATGGATACAATGTTGAAGCAAAATGAGAAGTTTATCAGAGGATTGAAGCCGGAGTTGGCTAGTGTTACTTTGTTCCACCTTAGAGATCCTTCTGATATTGTTGTAGAGATGGCTTTGAGGCACGAGGAAGTCCTTAAGTCTTTGGAGAAGAGAAAGGCAAAAGGGTTCTAAGTTGGGCAGGGCCAGAAGAGAAATTTTGTTCCCAAAAAAAGTGCTCAGAAGGGTGGAGCAGCCAAGAAAGTGAATTCTGAGTTTATCTGATATAAATGCGACAAGAAAGGGCACTTTGCTAATGAGTGTCGCTCAGGGAAAGCAAAAGATGTAGCTAAGGGGAAGAATGTCAGGTGCTTCAACTGTGACCAGATAGATCATTATAAGAACCAGTGCAAGAAATCCATTAGAAATGGTAAAGGTAAGGTGTATGCATTGGTGCCTGCTACTTTTAAGCCAACAGCCCAGGAGAAAGGAAAGCAGTTCTTGGAGGAATGCTTCAGATTCATGGTATGTCTATTAGCATTTTATCTGATACTGGTGCATCTATATCTAGATGTTTGATAGATAAGATTAACCTTGAACCCACATATTTAGTTACTTCCTTACAGGCTGTGAATCCGATAGGAGGGCATGCAACTCTAGGGTTGAAGTGTGACCAGTTTGACCTATTAAGTCATAATTTTGTGTGCAGTTTGCATGTGTTTGATTTTTTAGGGTTCGAGATTATCCTTGGTATGGATTGGTTAAGTGAGTACGATGCTAAAATATTTTTCCAGGATAGGAAGTTATCTTTTAGATACCCTGATTATAACGATGGATTGTTTTCATTGTAGGAGGTTCTAGCGGTGCAGTGTTTGCTTTGTTGGGTGCTTTGGATTCAGATGATGAATTGAGCCGAGTTTTTATGGTCAGAGAATTCACAGATGTGTTTGAGCCCATAGTTGGATTACCACCAAAGAGGGCCATTGAGTATCAGATAGATTTAGTTTCAAGAGTAGAACTAGTGAGTAGACCGCTAAGCAGAATGACCCCTTTAGAGATGAGGGAGTTGAAGGTGCAGTTGATGGACCTGAAAGGCAAGATTTTTTTCAGGCCGAATAGTTCGCCGTAGGGTGCAGCGGCAGTGTTTGCCAAGAAGCCGGATGGATCATTGAGGCTATGTATCGATTATCGTAAGTTGAATGAGAGGACGATAAAGAATTAATATCCATTGCCCAGAATTGACGATTTGTTCGACCAGCTAAGTGGAGCAAAGGTATTTTCTCAGTTGGATTTAGTAACAGGTTTCCATCAGCTTAGGGTAGCAGAGGATATTATACCTTTGACAACATTCAGGACCAGATATGAGTCATACGAATGGTTAAATATGTCATTCGGACTAACGAATGCTCCAGCTTTCTTTGTGGATTTGATGAAGCAGATTTTCTAAGATCACTTGGACAGGTTCGTGCTGGTTTCCATATGTGATATCTTGATATACTCTAAGGATCAAAGAGAGCATGGAATTCATCTTAGAGTGGTGCTTGAAATGCTGAGGCAGCATCGGCTGAAAGCAAAGTTTTCAAAATGCAACTTCTGGAAGAAGGAGATGAAGTTTCTTGGTCATATAGTATCAGAGGAAGGGTTGTCAGTGGATCCAACTAAGATCGAGACGGTGAATATTTGGAAGAGACCCGAAACAGTAACTGAGAGTAAGAGTTTCCTCGGGTTTGTTGGTTATTATTGGAGGTTCAGTAAGAATTTCTCACGGATAGCAGCACCGATGACCAGGCTGATGAGGAAGGATGTGAAGTTTGTATGGACCTATAAGTGTGGGAATGCATTCCAGAGTTTGAAACACTTATTGACTCATGCACCTATGTTGGTTGTTCCAGAAGGGAATGGAGATTTGGTAGTTTGTACCACTGCGTGTGGAACATGACTAGGAGCTATGTTAATGTAGAGAGGTAAAGTGATTGCCTACGCTTCTAGACAGCTTAAACCACATAAGCCAGATATCCAACTCATGATTTGAAATTAGCTGTAGTGATTTTTTCTTTTAAGGTGTGGATACATTACCTTTTGGGAGAAAGGTTTGAGTTGTATGTAGAGCATAAGTCGCTGAAGTATTTATTATCTCAGAAGGAGCTGAACATGAGATAGTAGAGATGGTTAGAGTTCATAGTTGCTTATGATTTTGGGATAGAGTACACACTAGGGAATGGCAACAAGGTTGCGAAGCACTTAGCAGGAAGCATCAAAATGCAGTGTTAGCAATGATGGATGGAAGGAAAGACTCAGAAGCATTAGCAGATTGCAGGGTTTAGGGGAGATTCGAGGTTGGGTCTAGCGGAAATACAATTGTGCTGTCTTATTTAGAATTTGACCAGTGTTGATCGAACAGGTTATTTTTAAACGGATGGAGGATCCGGCGTTAACTAAACGTTAACGGATCAGGAAGCTAAAGGAAGGATCCAAGAGCGATGACTTGAAAGATTTCTGTCTGGACCAGAATGAGTGGTTGAGAAAAAAAGTGAGATTATGTGTTCCGAGTGTAGGAAACATAAGGAAGGAAGTCTTAGATGAATGTATTCGTTCGAAGTTCATTATACATCCCGGAGGTACCAAGATGTATCCAGATATGAAGAGTATTTTCTTCTAGGAAGGAATGAAGTGGGATATTGGTTTGTGTGTAAGGCAGTGGTTGAATTGCCAACAAGCAAAGTTCGAACACCAGAAACCAAGTGGTTTGTTTCTGTCGTTAGATATTCCAGTATGGAAGTGGGATTATATTTCCATAGACTTCATTAATAGATTGCCAAGGTCGAATAAGAGAAATGAAAGTACATGGGTCATAGTGGACAGATTGACCAAGAGTGCCCATTTCATTCTAGTTAGGTCAACCAAGACGGCACCTGAGCAAGGTTGTTCATGAAGAACGTGGTTAGGCTGCATGGAGTTCCTAGTAGTATAGTTAGTGATAGAGATTCCTTGTTCTTTGGTGAGTTTTGGAAAAGTATGCAGGAATTTTTAGGAACAAAGCTTAAGATGAGTACCGCTTGTCATCCATATACAGATGACAAATGGAAAGAGTTAACAAGATCTTGGAAGATTTGTTAAGAGCTTGTGTTCTAGATTTCAGAGGATCATGGAAAGACCATTTGCATCTAGTTGAGTTTTCGTATAACAACAGTTATTAGAATAGTATTGGGATGGCACCATTTGAAGCTTTGTATGGAAGGTTATGCAAATCTCCCATATATTGGTTGGAGACTGGGGGTAGATTGATTCTTGGTCCAGGTCTGGTTAGAGAGGCTGCAGAAAAGATTGAGATCATTCGAGCTAAAATGAAGGAGGCTCGGTCTAGGTAGGAAAGTTATGCTGATAAGAGATGGAAAAAAATGGAGTTCTCAGTTGGGGACCAGGTTTCCGTCAAAGTATCACCGATGAAGGGTGTTCTTAGATTTGGAAAGTCAGGGAAGTTACCTCCTAGGTTTGTTGGACCTTTTCCTATTCTTGAGAGGATCGAAAAACTCACGTATAGAGTTGAGTTACCCAGTAGTTTGGCAGGTGTGCACAATGTTGTTCATATTTCTCATCTCAGAAAGTGTGTTAGAGCCCGAAGACTACTATTGCACCGACAGTGCTAGATGATTTAGTGGTAGAACCGGACTTGACCATAGTGAGGAAGCCAGTTTGCATTGTTGCAAGAGATGAGAAGAGGCTTAGAACCAAGAAAATCAGATTAGTAAAATTCCAGTGGAGTGACGATAACAGAGACTGTACTTGGGATGTTGAGGTAGGATTAAAGATACTTATTCTGACTTGTTTGATGGTATGTTTTACCTTTTTGTTTGTTTTATGGGCCTTATTGTAATTTCGAGGACGAAATTCTTTAAGGAGGGGAGTCTGTAACACCCTAGATTTTGTATAACATTATTTAGGAGATTTAGTTAGATAAACTAAATAAAATAATGTGTTGATTAGGGGATTGAGATTTGATTTTAATTAAGGTAGTTGTGCCTTTTTAACAAATGAATTAAAGAAGGGTTTTAAACGAATTAGAGGAGAGGTATTATGAGACAAATGCCATATATCTATTTCCTTTCTTAGGCCGTGTATTATGTACACATTCTTTTATTTTAAAATTATCAAAATCAAGGTCGGCCACCATGAACAAGAAAAGGAGAAGAGGAAACTAAAGAAAAGCTAAAGGAAAAGTAAATTCAAATCAAACTCATTCAAATCTCAAGCTCCTTAATCTCTAAAGAATAATGTTTACATTTCTAAATTTTTATGGTTTTGGTTTTAAGATTAAATATGAATAATTTTGCAAATATTTGCCATGTTTTTGAATGATAAAATGATTATATATACATGTTGATGATTTATAAATGTTCACATGGATTTTATGACAAGTTTTAAGATAAAAACCCTATTAAATGACATCCGTTAGCCTTACGAATTTTTATGATGATCTAAAAAGATATTTTAGAGATGGGTTTCAACTTTTAGATTTTTCAGATTTTTTTTGGAATTATTATGAATTTTATAAGGAAGAAAATGATAATTTGGGTTATAAAATTATTTACAGGAAAAATAATAATTATTTAGGTCCGAAAATTTTATATGTTGTAAAACATATACTAATTGATTTTCTGGAATTTTTCCAAATTTTTCCAAGGTGGTTTAATAGTTATATAAAATTATTTAAGGTATAGGAATGTTTTATATAATTATAAAGGAGAAAGGGGCTTTAACAAAAAAAATTAAATTTTCAAATAAGGAAAGTCAATAGCATTTTCGAATACAAAAATCAATAACCAATCTGATTTAAACAAATAAGGCAGGTTAGGTACAAAAGGACAATTTTAAAGTACAAATAAATAGGATTTTTGTTATTTCAACTCTTTGGGCAAAAATATAATTAAACAAGATATGGCCTCTGTTCCTGTTCCTGTCCCCATTCATGCTTGCCCTTTCGTTCTGATCCCTCCTCCATCCTTAACCCCCAGCCTTCCATCGTTTTCTGTCCTAATTCTGCCATTATCCGCCGCATCATCTAACCCACCACAATCGGTGCCTCCTCACAAAATCGATAACCATCCCCTTACCCATGCCGCCAGTGCACGGTCAGCCTCCACTAAATCGTACGCCAAGGTGGTGGCTTCCACCCCTCATCCTCCCCTGCTCCGTAACCCTCCAGTCATCAAGCGCCACAGGTTCCTTCCTATATTCAGATCAACCCAAACTACCCTTGAATTTTTGAAGTCCAAGCGTCGCTGTCTTCGTTGTGCAGGAAGTGACCACGTGACAAAAATGTGTAGGGATGCAAAGATTTGTTTCTTTTGTGGATTCTATGGTCATTCACAGTCGTTTTGTCCCAAGAAAAAAAATCATTACAACGCTTCGTTACCTGTGCGAAATATGCCAGCTCCTCAGAAAGATCACTTCGCTCAGACTAAGAGGGTCCCAGTATCTGACCCTATTGGTAAACAAAATAATTTATCTCAAACCCATATTCACACTCAACCACCCCCCTATATCTCTCCCACAAAATCCTCCTCTTCATTTCATTTCCCAATGGAAGATCCTTCCAAATATTTCACTGCCACCATAATTGATGGTTTCTGGACCATCGAGACCCTCTCCATCACCCTAACAGCTCACCTCCAAATCCAACAATGGCCTATATGGATACTATCCGATAAATGTTTCTTAGCCTACTGCCCCTCTTTGACTACCCATGATCAAGCTCTGAGACTCGGATCGATTACCAAAACAAACAGCTCTCACACGATTCTCATTCAACCATGGTTAGACTTTGTGCCGCCGACCGCACCAAACCTAGAGCCCCCAACTTGGGCTAGAGTGCAGGGTTTCCCCGAGCTTTTGCGAAACAACCTAGAAGTGGTGAGTGCTGCCTTGAGCTCCATTGGTAGGCCGGTGAGTCTGGATGAATGTGATTGGGCCCACTTTGATCACCGGTACCTTTACCTGCAAATGCAATTCTTCAAAGGCATAATTACCCCATGCACCTTTGTAACTCGACTTAACAACGCTGAACACTTGCTTACCATTGAGCATTGGAACCATGAGCATCCCAGAAGAAGACCGGAGACTCTTATCCTTGGCACCGATTTTGAGAGAGACTGGAGATGTTTCAACGAACCTCTCAACATCCCTTCCGACCAATCTGACTCGGAGGCTCACTTCAACACCATGAATTTTGAGGCCGACATGTCCCTGCCCAATCTTCCTACTGACCCCTAGCATTTTATTTCGAATGACTCACTAGAGGTGATGGGCCCATTCAATGGAAGCGATTGGCCTATTATTGAGCCCCGTTGGGACCCACTGGCAGATCTAGATCTCTCTGTCCCGATTCATCTACAGATCCCCCGACTATAAGTTGAGACACCTTCCCCGCCTGAAACCCATCTTCCAACCCAGGATTCCACTCCAGCTTCACAACAGTTAGTTTCTCTCTCCTTAGCCCTCGTTCGTCGGAGCAATAGATTAAACCAGGAAGAGGCCCTACCAGGAAGCTCGGGTAGTTTTCTTAAACCAGTTGTTTTTTCCTCAGCTAACTATAAAATTAATAAAAAAATAGGTCATTGCATGGGCATAAATTTATCTGATGAACAATACACAGCCATGTAAGTACTAGAAACCGAGCGTATGTCCATCTCCCAATGAAAATTGTTTCATGGAATGTTCGTGGTTTGGGGGATCCCTCTAAATGTCATGCTATCAATCTTATTATAGCCCCACATAAAATAGACATCCTTCTTATTCAAGAATCTAAACTCCCAGACCCGTCCCCATCCCTCCTTAGACTTATAGGTGGCCCCCACTTATCTGGTTGGGCCCACATAGATGTTATTGGCTCAAGAGGTGGCATAATCACTACTTAGAACGAATCGAACTGGTCCATTTGTCAAACTATTCCTCATTCTGCTGCTCTACATATCATCCTTCGACACCTTCATTCGAGCATACTATACCTCTTCTCTAATGTTTATGGTCCTCGGAATTCCCATGAGAGAGCTTCTCTTTGGTCTAATTGCTTGGAAAATGCCGCACATTTTAATGGTCCCTGGGTTATTGGAGGCGACTTCAATACGACCAGATCTCCCTCCGATAGAAACTCTAGTAACAATTCACAAGATTCTTCCACTTTTAATGATTTTATTAATTCCTATGCCCTCATCGACCCACCCATCGGTAACCGCCTCTTCACATGGTCGAACCGCAGATCTGTACCATCCCTAGCTAAATTAGATCGCTTCCTATTCAATTTCGCTTGGGATGACCTTCACCCACTCACTCTAGTAAATGGCCTTGCCACCACCCAATTGGACCACTGTCCTCTCCTCCTTGATTCAGGAACCACACCGATCCCTCAGCGTCAATTCAGACTCGAATGCCTCTGGCTTCTTAAGCCATCTTTTGATGACTTCGTCAAGCTGGCATGGACCCAACCCTCCCATCTTCAGTCAGCCACTGCTCGGGTTGTTTTCAAACTCCGTTCACTTAGAAAGCCCACCAGACCCTGGGAAAAATCCATTTGGGCTTCGATCCGCTCTAGTATCGCGGAGACCCAAGATGAAATTTTACATCTCAACATACAGGAAGAATCCCGCCCCTTGTTTGGCCCTGAATCTAGTTGCCTGCACGAGTTGGAGTTAGAATTAGATAGACTTATCAAGCAAGAAGAGATTGGTTGGCAGCAACGTTCCGAAGCCAAATGGATCGATGAGGGGGACAAGAACACTGCTTACTTTCATCGCATCGCCAATGGTCGCCGTAGATCCACTTTCATCTCGGAAATCCTTCATAATGATACCATCTTCTCCGACCAATCTGACATCCTTCGTCTTTTCACCGATTATTACCGCAATTTCCTAGGTAAAAACCCGTCTTAGCTCCCCTCCATTGACTAGAATCTCCTTTACCCTAACCCTTCTCTAATCACCGTTGATCATCCCTTCAGTGAAGAAGAAATTTGGTCGGCTTTAAACGATATGGCTGATGACAAAACCCCTGGCCCGGATGGCTTCGGCCCCCTTTTCTTCAAACATTTTTGGGTCACTGTCAAATTTGACATTATTGATATGTGTGTAGAATTTCAATCTAATCCCTCATCGATTGCAAGATTAAACTATGCCAACATCATCCTCGTCCCCAAATCCCCCAGTTCCACCACCCTTCCTTCCTTTCGCCCAATCTATCTCCTCAACACAACCTTCAAAATCATCACTAAACTCCTTGCCAATCGACTCCAAAAGGCTATTGGACATCTGGTTAGGGTTGAGCAATCGGTGTTCATCCAAGTCTGAAACATCTTAGACTGTGTTGCGGCCACCCAGGAAGTCATCTCCTTCTATCAACACTCATCCACCCCAGGTGCCCTTCTCAAATTAGACTTCTCCAAAGCTTTTGACTCAGTTAACTAGAACTTTTTGCTCGACCTTATGAAACATAGAGGTTTCTAAGATACTTGGTGTGACTGGATCAAATGTATCCTAGGTGCAAGTTTTTCATCTATCTCTATCAATGGATCTTTAGGGGGACATATAAAATCAGCTCCGGGTCTTCGACAAGGCGACCCTCTTTCTCCACTTCTTTTCGTTCTCATCTCTGATGTCTTCAACCGTATGGTTAAACTTGCAATCTCCAATAACCTCCTTGCTGGCATCAAACTCCCCAACTCAGAACTATCAATCTCCAACCTCCAATTTGCTGATGACACCATACTGTTGATCTCCCCAGAACTAGACCACCTCCACTATCTCAAAGTTCTTTTATATATCTTCGAACTCATCTCTGGCCTATCCATCAACTTTTACAAGAGTTCCATCCTTATGCTCGGCGATGCCCAACACCTCGTCCCCTTTTCTGCCGCTCTGCTTAACTGTAAATTAGGCCACTTTCCCATCTCCTACCTTGGTGTCCCCCTTCATCCCAGCAAACTTGCTCGACAAGACTGGCTCCCACTTATCTCCAAGATCGAATCTCGGTTATCATCGTGGAAAGCTAATTCCCTATCTGCCGCGGGCCGCCTCCTCCTTGTCAAACCAGTCCTATCAGCCCACCCCTCGTACTGGATGTCATTTCATATACTTCCGAAATAGGTTATAAAAAAAATTAATACTAGTAGATGTTCTTTTCTCTGGAATGGCAATAAAGCAAAATGTTTAATCAATTGGAAATCCGTCTTCTTGAAGAAAGATCACGGTGGCCTAGGATTAGTTGACCTCCACTCTTTCAACATTGCTCTCTTATCAAAATGGCTTTGGCGTATCATCACTCCGGGCCACTTCATATGGAAAGATTGGATCCTTCAGCTTCATTATCAATCCAATCCTCATCTCGTCCTCCACTCATCTCCTCGCCTTTCACCCTCCCCTTTTTGGGCAGGTTGTTTTGAAATCCATTTCCCGTGTCGAATCCCTATTCATGTCTCCATAGGCAACGGTTGCAACTGCCTTTTTCGGCTAGACATCTGGAAGGATCAATTGCCCCTCGCTCGCTAATCTATTTCCCCATATCTCCCACCACAACACCACTGTTGCCGATCTTTCTTCCCTTGGTCCAAGTAGCATATGCCCCTTAGCTCTTTTTGACCTTAACACGCTGAATGACCTCAACTCAACCTCTAACTTGCTCCTTTCCATCCAACTCTCTGACATATCATACCACTATATCTGGGCTCTAGCTCTAGAGAAAGGCTTTTCGGTTGCCTCATGTTATTCATTCCTCAACCAGTCTGGTAGGTCATTCTCTTTCGCAAGACTTTGGAAATGCAGACTCCCTCCCCGTATCCTTTTTTTCCAATGGTGCCTCATCCGTGCTCATATTAACATTAAAGACAGACTCAGACGTCAGAACATCCATCTTGACCCTCTTTGTATGCTCTTTGCATGAAGAATCCATTGCTCCTCTCTTTTTCGATTGTGACTTCTCGTATTGCATTTTGGCCTCGGCCAGTGCCAACCTCATTGGCCATGTCCCGGTTATACACTCATTCTTGACTACTGGCAATATAACAAGCCGGATAAATACCTCGACTCCTTCATTGCTATTTATAGTTGGTGCATCTGGAAAGAAAGAAATACTTATGTTTTCAATAAGCCCAAAAGCAGTATTGATAGAATCTGTAACCAAATCTCCTATTTGTTTTCTCTATGGAAAGGCTCAGCGCAAAGGCATCCCTTCACTTGGCGTCTTCCTCACAACAACAATACTTCTACAGATTGATAATTCATGATCTACCCTAACCAACTGATCTCTTTTTTACTGCATACATTGGATCATCACTTCAGTAGATGGATCTGACAGTGCTCTCACTTTAACTGAGTAGATTATTATTTTTATCTTGCTACTATCGTTGTATATCATCTGTTTGTGTTTGTTCATTTTGGGATTTGCTTGAATTGCGAATACTACTTTTGGTTATTGACCAGGCTTGTTGGCCGCCTCCTAATATTTATATTATATATCATCTAACCGGTTGTGTAGCTTTGCGCTATACACCCGTTTATCTCAAAAAAAAACTCTTTCGGCAACAAGGTTCCGCCTCTATCCCAAACCTTCCTACAAGGTTGAAAGGTATTGAATCTTTTGTCTAGTTCTATGACCAATACACATGGTATCAGATAACTGGTACATAGTGAATTGGAAGGGGTCGAAAGGGTTGGTTCCAACACCAACACTTCATTGTTTTCGAATGGTTGATAAAGGTTATGTTAATGGTTTAGAAGTAGTTGCTTTCGACTTAATGTTTTTCTGATCCTTTTGCTCTACTTGAAGGCGTAATCCAAGTGTTTTAAATCGAATCATTTAAAGATTTGAAGTAGTCAACCTCGAACGGTTTCGAAAGTTTTCCACTTGTTTCAAGTTGAACCCAATGTCTACGAAAGTTTTAAATTTCAATGCTTTCGAAATGCTTTACCAATGATTTCATAGGGGTGGTTCCCCAAGCTTTCGACAAAGTTGAAAGGTAAGAGCTTTCGACAAAGTCAAAAGCGGACCTTTCGATAAGGTCGAAAAGAAACCTTTCGATAAGGTCAAAAGGTGAGACCTTTCGACAAGGTCGAAAGGTATGGTTTTGTTATGTTTCCTGAAGGCTAAGATTTAAAGGATTTTAAAGGCGAATGCCATATGTTTTAAAGCTTATATAAGAAAGCTTTTAATTAGTTTTGAAGGAGTTACCTTCAATGATTTCGAAAGGTTTTATTAAAGGTTTCAAAGGGGTTACCTTAAATGCTTTCGAAGGGTTTTATTAATGGTTTCGAAAGGGTTACTATTGGCACCAAAATTGGTCACTAACATCCTTAGAAAGAATGTGTAGAGAGATTAATGAAGAAAGTAAATTAAAATAGAGAACAATATATAAATTTAAATGCAGAGGATAAGAACACCAAATTTATAGTGGTTCGGCGTAACTGCTTACGTCCACTTTGAAGCTGATTTCTATTGATTTCCTTGATAGTTGATTACAGATACAATCCGTTTCTAATTACTTGAATATAAGTGCAAAGCAAAAGATTGAGTCTTGAATGAATGTTGAATGCAGTAGAGTTTCCCCAGCGTTTCCAAAAAACTGATCCCTTTTCACTGTGCCCCTACCCCTCTATTTATAGATGAAGGTGGATTGGACTTCCCTGGTGGGCCTGGCAGCTGTACGCCTTGGCCTAAATGGAGTAGGCTCTGTGTGCCGACCAAATTATGCCGAACAGCTAAATGTCGAACCAACATCTTTGTGTCGAACGATGCGATGGGTTGAGTAATGTCGAACCATCATCTTCATGCCGAACGATGTGATGCATTGAGTGAGGGGTGCAGGCCGACCGAGGATCGATGCCAAACGAGGATGAGGCCGAGCGAGGCTGGAATGCTGAATAGTCCAGGAATGCCGAGTGAAGCATGAATGCCGAGTGTTCTGAATGCCGGACACCCCGAATGCCGAGTGTTATCAATGCCGAACGCTCTCCAGATGCCAGGCGTTATCCAATGTCGAACGCCCACTAGATGCCGAGTGCTCTATCATGCCGAACAAACTTGTCTACCGAACACTTCCCAATGCCGAACGCTTCTAAGTGCGGAGCACTCCTTTCTGCCGAGCGTCCCTTTATGCCGGGCGCTCCTAAATGCCGAGCACTTCCTGGATGCCGACCGTGACGATGTGCCGAACAATCCTATTAAACCGAGTACCAAGTTGCCTGGTTAAAATCTCCAGGAAACACTTGCCCCCCAAAGTGTATCGCGTGACCGAACGTGATGCGCTTTGAATCACGTGTCCCTTGGGCTCCTCTTCGATCCTCGATTTATTTCTCTTGGAGGTTGTTTTCCCATGAACATCAGAAGTGGTAGTGTGTGCCGAGCGTAACGCGAATGCCGAGCGGTACAGTCGAACAAATCGAGGCCGAACGATGTTGCTTTGACCGGTTCTACCGGTCATTGTCGTTTTGCCTCCTTCTTCTTCTTCCCTATAAAAGCCAGTATGTTTCTTCTTCTTCTTTTTTCACTTTTTACTTCCACTACTTTGTACTTGCTAACCTCGTTTGTTAACGGATACGAAAGACTTAACTAATCCTTCCTAAGCCTTGATCTTCCAACTAGGTACTGACTCCTCTATCTAAATCCTTTTCGTGATTAAACAGTTTCAATAAGAGGCTTGAGTTCGTAAATTTGTACCGTAGCCGAGAGGGAATCGAAACTCGATTAGGATATTTTTAGGGTAAACGACGTGGAGGAAAGGAAGGAAGAATTGGCCAGGGATGAACACACGAGGGAGTTGTTGGGTGATGTATTGTGGTTCGGCATGGTTTCTTCGTGCCGATTGAAATTGGAAGAAAAGAAAGAATAGAGGAGGAGTAGGAGGTGGTTAGGATGCCGAACGGCACGGCCTGGAATGACTCGCCGAACGATGTGTTCTTGTTGTTTTGCGTGGATGGAGGAGGAGAGGAAAAAATGAAATCATAGTTAAGGGCGGAGCGCCGAGTGTTGGGGCTCGACATAACTTTCTGGTTCGGTATGACTCGTCACATGCCGAGCGGTGGGATGGAGGGTTAGGGAGGAAGTTTGAATTAGGTAGTATGCTGAATGTTATTTCGGTCGAACAGAATTCTGGCCGAACGGTTCCCTTGCCGAACGCTACCTAGGCCGAACGATAGTTAGGCCGAACGAAAGTTTGGCCAAACAATATTCAGGCGGAAAACTTTTAGGCCGGGCCATTATGAATGCCGAACCATCCCTTAGCTTAGGCCGAACAATACACAAGCCGAACAAATATAAATTCCGAACCATTTTTTAGCCGAAGAGAACTTAGGCCGAACGATCATTTGCCTTGCCTAATTATATAACAAAACAAGGACAAGGACTCCAGCATACTAGCATATCGAACTGGTCCGGACTAATAACTTCCTAGTTTCGGTAGACATGAACCTGAATTTAAATCGACATAATCGGGTAACTTCTTCTAACATTTTCCAAATCCGAAACTGTAAACACCATAAGGCAGGCTTTTGGAGACGGCCAGCGATGACAGTCTTCGAAGACGATGATTAGAAGCTCATTTCTATATTATTAACTCTGTGACTTTTAATTTTTCAGCGCTTACACATGAATGATCACACTAGTTCACACACCACATGGGGGATATTCTTGTGTTGTTAATTCTGACATCGATTGTTTTTCAAGTATAGTTCAAATAGGTGCTCTCGTCAACCTCAATATTTATCGGAGATGTCTAAGAAATCTAGCTATGCCACGATCTCGGATAGACCCGGGCCGTCTTCAAGGGGTCGCGGATACTTATAATCCGTCAACTTCCCCCGCTCATAACTTAGCTCCCGATGCCCTGGAAGCATCGATTCTTTTGGACAACCCAGACGATTCTCAAGCTTCGAAGGTCAATGAAGCTGCGCTCCAGCGAATATGCTCTATCCATGGAATCCCATTTGACGATGTGCCGGTTCCTTCGGGGTACGATCGTCCACACCTGCCCCCAGTTGGATACACTGTCTGTAATAAGTTTATGTGCTGGGTCGGCAGTGTGCCACCGCTTAACTTACTTCTTCGGGACGTGCTGCAATACATTGACATCGCCCCGTCACAACTGCACCCAAACGGTCACGCCTTCATCTATGGCACCTATATCCTCTTCATGATCGTCGTCTCTAGGCCTCCAACTCCGGGCGACATCAGATACATTTATATAATCGAGAAGCGGAGAGATAGCCCCTCCTTTGTGTTCCTCGAGCCGCACCACAAATGCCGAATTTTAACCGGGGCGTGGAGCAAGTTTTCCCTGTACAAACAGGAATGGTTCTATGTGTGTTGCCCTCCTGGTTTTGCGAGGAGATGGGTTGAAGGAAGTAAGTCTTCTTCTTGAAACGATACTCATGTTCGGTCGATGCTATGCCTTTTTTAACTCTTGTTTCATCTTCTCAGGTATCAATCCACTTCCTGATGGCCGCGGATATTCTGAGGCCGTTGAAGCTATTAGAGCTCTTTCCGCCGAAGAACGAGACATCTGAACTCTCATTTCAAATGAGTCACTATCGCGGTTCGGACTGTTAGTAGAAGGTCGTCGGGCAAGCCTTCCCGAGGGCACTCCATACCCAAGCCCGCATCTGGTAAAGGGAAAAAATTAGCCGAGTCGTCATCACGCCACACCCCTGATGCACAGGAAGAGGGGGAAATCAAAGAGAATGAACAACCCGAAGCACAAGGTGAGAATTTGGGTCCCGCTCAAGATCCTATAGTCGAAGTGAACGATATTGAAACGTCATCTTCTCCTTCAAAGAGGAAAAAAGGATTGACGTACAAGATTAGAAAGGAAAAGGTTGGCGGAACTTCGAAAGTTACGCTTATTCCAACGGAGAAAGAGGCCTCTTCAAAGCACATAGAAAGTTCTTTAAAGGGCCTATTGAACCTCTCCATTTCGGATGATCTGCTCAATTATGACGTTGACGATCCGGAGGCATTTAAGCTTCATTCGCCTATCAGAGGCGATGCCGGCGTTCTAACCCAAAGTCAGGGAGAGAAAACTCCTATTAGCAAAGCAACTGGTCCGTCGGGGGGAAACACTATGACACATACGAACACTTCCACTTCAATTTGCACTTAGATTTTTGTCGTCACACTATTCTTTGATAATTCGCTGTTATTTGAATTCTGTACAGGTGACATGGGGCGAGCACATGGATTCGATCGTCTTCATGGTTCGTCTATTTTTTATCAATCCGGACGGGACTCGGGTTTCGGGGGACGTCGAGATAGAGATGGTGACGGCGATAAAGACTATCATTCCTGGGACTCGTCATCTCAGAGGAAAACTTACTATCAGCCAAAATACCACCAGGATACCTCTTCTCACCCGAAGCAAAGTAAAGACAAGCGCGGGCATAAGAAGTCGCAAATCTGATGCTCCCCGGGACCAACACTCTGATTCCTCTTCCACTCGGCAGTCTCGAGATTCTCACAAGAGAGGCGAACTTTCAAAGCCGTCTCCTCCCGCTCCCGCAACAGACCCATCAGTATCGGAGAGGCTGGCCGAGCTTAAAGATAAATTTTCGAAGATCTGCTTCGACGGACTGAAATTCCTCCCGGCGATTCATCCTATCCCCGTACATGTCAAGCAGAGCGCCATCGCCTGTACAAACGACGTCTATGTTCAACACGACGCGTTTGTTCATTTGGCTGAAAAACTTTCTGAAGTCTCCTTGGAGCGCCAACATGAAATCGTCGTCTAAAGCTTGAGGCTATCCACGACAAAGATATCATTAAAGCTCAAGACGAAGAGATTGCAACTTATAAATCTGAACTTGAGGTCACCCATCAGAGCGCCAAGGACACTGCGGAGGCCGTCACTCGTCTGGAAGCAACTCACAAGAAAGAACTCGACGAGGCGGTTCAGCATTGTGGTGCTTTGGCTCTAGAGAAGGACTCGGTTCAAAAGGAGAGGGACGCATTCAGCCTTCACGTCAAGGAACTTGAGGAGCATCTCCGCGGAGAGAATGAAGAAAAAGCGGCAGCCCAAGAGGAGTCACAATGATACTGTGATGAGATCGTTGCCACTCGACTCTTGAAAGAAAAACTTAAGGGCGAGCTTTCCAGAGTCAAGGCGTTAAAGAGTGAGGCCCGTAAAGAGGGCAAGAGGATAGCGTCTATCGATATCGACTAGCGTCTTGAGGTGGCTAGAGAAGAAGGCAGGGAGGAGCTCAAAAATATATTTGACACACTAATTGCTGAGTTCAACGCCGCGTTCTCATGCATCGAGACTTGACTTTCTTGGGCGAGGGTTATCCTGAATCTCTGGCCGAGGCGTGGGAGACTTTAATCGAAATCAGAAAGGCCGAGCACGGTACCGAAGAGATTGACGAGAGGGCCTTGATAAAAGAATTCCTCAAGGGAAACGAGCCTTCGGACGTGTCTGCTGCTAAAACTATATATGGAAAAGGTTCCCCCTCAAAGGAAGGGAAAGAAGTTATTATCGGTCCATCCGGGGTCGTGCCTCCAGCTCATGCGCCTACTCGATCGGCCGATCGGCTGATACTCGATCCATTTGAGCAGCATATTGGTTACAATCCAGAGGACCCCGGCCTTGGCGTCCATATTCTGTCTCCCATTCCAGAGGGTGAGACCCCCTTGACAGCTGAGAGCCTGTCGGAACCTGGTAGATAACTCTTCACTTTAAGATTTAAAATGTCCTCATTCTTTATGAAGGACTATTGTATTCTAATGCTTGTTTTTCATGCTTTCACGCAGGTCGTTCTGATCCCAGGCCCACTCCACGGAGCGATGTCGCCAAGGAGGTGGAGGAAAAGATAGGTGAAGCCAATCAGGCAGGAAAAGCTCCCGTGCCAGATGCTCAGGTAATTGGGGCGCTGGATGAAGACAAATCTGAGACTTCTTCTCCCATCGAGGGGAGTTATGAAGTAGAGATCACAGGCGCCTCCGAACACACAGCTGAGTTGAGCATGAAGGAGAGGCATGAGAAAGAGAAGGAAGAAACGACCAAGATCAAGGTCGAACCTCAAGCCGTTGACCCCGACGATCCTTTGAATAAGCCGTTGAAGTTCATTCTCCCTGGCAGGTCCAAACCCATGGATGTCCCTCATACTTCTTCGGCTATCACTCCTCCATCAAATAAGGGTACCAAGGGTAAACGCGGAGGAGAGGAGTCGTTTGAGAAGACAACGGAGGCGAAGAAGGAGAAAAAGCACAGGAAGTGATCATTACTCTCGTTCAACGATGGTCAGTTTAGATTATGCAAGTACTTTTGTTTTCTTAGTTTATGTAAATAAAATTTTGATTCCGAGCTTCAAAGGAGTTGTAATGGAAACTTATCTTCGATGAATAAAACTTATTTTTTCTGTCTTTCCATGGCTCTTATCGTTTAATTTTCTTTGTGATTCGAATCCAAGCTGTTGTGAATATAATAGACCTCTCGATTCATCTTCATATAGCTCGAAAATTCTTTGAGAGCTGTCTGTTTTTTCTTCCGCATTCCAAGCACGTAGAATATTTTCTAATACGTGCGCCGAAGGCTCGATGACTTCAAATCATTTATATCCAGTCCACCTTCAGCGGACCTGGTCATTTAAATCGTTTATACTTGAGTCCGCATTCTGAGGACTTAGAGTACTTCAGTCCACACTCCAAGGACTTGGAGATTTTGAAGCGTTTATACCCGAGTCCGCGCTCCGGGAAATTAGAGTACTCCAGTCCGCACTCCGGGGACTTGGAGATTTTGAGTCGTTTATACTCGAGTCTGTGCTATGGGGACTTAGAGTACTCCAGTTCGCACTCCGGGGACTTGGAGATTTTGAGTCGTTTATACTCGAGTCCACGCTGCGGGGACTTAGAGTACTCTAGTCTGCACTCTGGGGACTTGGAGATTTTGAGTAGTTTATACTTGAGTCCGCGCTACGGGGACTTAGAGTACTCCAGTCCTTACTCCGGAGACTTGGAGATTCTGAGTCGTTTATACTCGAGTCCACGCTACGGGGACTTAGAGTACTTCAGTCCGCACTCCAGAACTTGGAGATTTTGAGTCGTTTATGCTCGAGTCCGCGCTCTAGGGACTTAGAGTACTCCAGTCCACACTCTAGGGATTTGGAGATTTTGAGTCGTTTATACTCAAGTCCGCACTCTGGGGACTTAGAGTACCCCAGTCCGCACTCCGGGGACTTGGAGATTTTGAGTCGTTTATACTCGAGTCCTCACTCTGGGGACTTAGACTACCCCAGTCCGCACTCCGGGGACTTGGAAATTTTGAACTACACCAGTCCGCACTTCTGGGACTTAGAGTACTCCAGTCCGCACTTCGAGGACTTAGAGTACTCCAGTCCGCACTCTGGGGACTTGGAGATTTTGAGTCGTTTATACTCAAGTCCGTACTCTGGGGACTTAGAGTACTTCAATCCGCACTCCGGGGACTTGGAGATTTTGAATCGTTTATACTCGAGTCCGCACTCTGAGGACTTAGAGTACTCCAGTCTGCACTCCGGGGACTTGGAGATTTTGAATCGTTTATACTCGAGTCCGCACTCTGGGGACTTAGAGTACTCCAGTCCGCACTCCGGGGACTTGGAGATTTTGAATTGTTTATACTCGAGTCCGCAGTCCGGGGACTTAGAGTACTCCAGTCCGCACTCCGGGGACTTGGAGATTTTGAGTCGTTTATACTCGAGTCCGCACTCAGACTTAGAATACTCAGTCCACACTCCGGAGACTTGGAGATTTCGAATCGTTTATACTCGAGTCCGTGCTCCGGGGACTTAGAGTACTCCAGTCCGCACTCCAGGGACTTGGAGATTTTGGATCGTTTATACTCGAGTCCGCACTCCGAGGACTTAGAGTACTCCGGTCCACACTCCGGGGACTTGGAGATTTTGGATCGTTTATACTCGAGTCCGCACTCCGGGGACTTAGAGTACTCCAGTCCACACTCCGGGACTTGGAGATTTTGAGTCGTTTGCGTGTGTTTGTACGTCGGCCAGAATAATATGGTTTCGTTTGCCTGTCACGGGATCATCATACGTAGAGACATTAGTAATTTATGGAAAAGATGGCTTCAAGCCTTTGTTAATGAGAGCGAGCTGAATTGTCTTACTACATGCCAAGAAATAGAAATAAAAGCGTACTGGAAATAAGTGCAACTAATACATGAAAGAAATAGACTACGTATAATAACACCGCAAGTGCTCGCTGTTCCAGGCTCGGGGGGGGGGGGGGGGGGGTGTCGCACCATCGACGATCGCTAGCTTGAAAGTTCCTTCTCCAAGCTTTCGTTCGATGACGTATGGACCTTCCCATGCGGGATTCATATGAGATGAGATTGGAAAAACTCGTTTCAAAACGAGGTCTCCCACACCCAAAATTCTCGGTCGGACCTTTTCGTTGTAATATCTGGCGACTTTATGTCTGTATGCGGCCGCTCTCAAATTGGCTTCTTCGCGTTTTTCATCAACGAAGCCCAACGATTCCAATAAGAGATTCTGGTTCGACTCGGGGTCGTAATAAGTTACCCGATGTGATGGAACTTCAAATTCCACGGGTATGACAGCTTCCGTGCCATATGCCAATGCGAATGGAGTGTGGCCAGTCGCGGTCTTGTGGGTGGTCCTGTAGGCCCAAAGCATCGTTGGAAGTTCATCCACCCACTTGCCTCTAGCCTTTTCCAGACGCTTTTTCAATATGGACTTGACTATCTTGTTTACGGCTTCCACTTGTCCGTTGGCTTTCGGGTGAGCTACCGCTGCAAACTTCTTCTCAATGCCATATTTCTGGCAAAAATCTTTGAACTCATTGCTCTCGAATTGAGTTCCATTGTATGTAATAATGGTCCATGGAAGGCCAAAACGGTATATGATATTTCGTATGACGAAATTAATAATCTTCTTGGTGGTTATTGTGGCCAGAGGCTCTGCTTCTGCCCATTTGGTGAAGTAGTCGACCGCAACTATCGCATATTTCACTCCACCTTTAGATATGGGTAAAGAGCCGACTAGGTCAATCCCCCACATTGCAAATGGCTAGGGACTAACCATCTGCGTGAGCTCCATTGGCGGAGCTCTCGGGATTTTTGCGTATATCTGGCATTTGTCACATCTTCACACATAGTCTGCGGCATCCCGATTCACATTTGGCCAGTAGTATCCATAACGGAGGATCTTCTTTGCTAATGTATGCCCCCTAGTATGGTCACCGCACTCTCCTTTATGGACTTCCTCCAGGACTCGTTTTATCTCACCATGGGCAATGCATCGGAGTAGTGGGGTCGAGAATCCCCTTCGATGCATTATTCCATCCTGTATTACATAGCGAGAAGCCTTACGAAGGACTTATCGTCTTTCGCTCCTTTCTTTGGGTAAGATCTCGAATAGAAAGTATTGCCTGATTGGGGTCATCCACAATTCCTTCTCGATTTCTGTTTCTAGCGCGAAATCTACCTCCATCATATCTATACTCGGGGCTTGGAGGGTCTCAACAGAAAATAATCCCATTTGCTGTGCGTCGCCGGTGCTTGCGAATTTCGTCAATGAATCGGCTGCTCTGTTTTACTCACGTGGGACATGTGAAATATCGTAGTACTCGAGATTCGCTAGCAGCTCCTGAACTCGGACCAAATATGGGGCAGGTCTCTGCCCCCTTACTTGGTAGTCTCCTCGCACTTGGTACACCACCAGCTGAGAGTCGCTAAAGATTTCAACCGATTTTACTCACAGTTCTTTCATAAGTCTTAAGCCGACGATCAATGCTTCATATTCGGCTTCATTATTCATCGCTGTGAATTCAAGCTTCAAAGCATAGCAAATCGATCGGTTTTCAGGGGTTACAAGAACTATGCCAACCCCCGAACAATGGTCGTTAGATGCCCCATCGGTGTACATCTTCCATCGAACAGGAGGTATGACATTGTGATCGTTTGATTCGTTTATCGTAGTAAATTCGGCAATGAAGTCAGCTAGTGCCTGTCCTTGTATGGCCCTTCACGGCAGGTAGGTAATGTCGAACTGATTTAGCTTAATGTTCCATTTTGACATCCTTCCAGAAGTTTCCGGTCGTTGGAGTATTTGTCGCAAAGGTTGATCAGTATAAACACAGATTGAGTGTGCCTGAAAATACGGGCGAAGCTTGCGTGATGCAAATAGGCTAGTTTTTCAATCTTTGTATAATTTCTTTCTGCCTCCGTCAAGCGTTTACTAACATTGTAAACTGGCTTCTGAACCCGGTCTTCCTCGCGAACCAGGGCTGTGCTGATAGCATGCTGGGATACAGCCAGGCATACGTACAACATTTCGTGGTCTATTGGTTTTGACAATATCGGGGGACTTTCCAAGTGCCTTACAAGAGCTCGAAATGCTTCCTCGCAGTCGGATGTCCACTTGAAATTCCTCTTTCCTTTCTTTATGTCATCAAAGAAAGGAATACACTTGTCTGTGGCCCTGGATATGAATCGGCTCAGCGCGGCCACCTTCCATTCAAGCTTTGCACCTGTCTTATGGTCCTGGGCACTTGTATATCTCGGATAGCCTGAATCTTATCCGGATTAGCCTCGATTCTCCGCGCATTCACAATGAAACCCAAAACTTCCCTGATGCTACGCCGAACGTACACTTCAAAGGATTGACCTTCATTCCATAATGCCTGAGTATGTCAAACATTTCCGCTAAGTCTCGAATGTGGTCGTTTGACTGCCGTGACTTTACGAGCATGTCATCCATGTAAACTTCCATCGTTTTACTAATCTGGTCTTTGAACATTCGATTTACCAGACGCTGATAAGTTACTCCCGCATTTTTCAATCCAAAGGGCATTACTACATAGCAATACAACCCAACGTTTGTGACAAAACTGGTATGTTCTTGATTTGGGAGGTGCATCGGGATTTGGTTATATTCAGAGTATGCATCCATGAATGATAGTAACTCATGTCCGGCAGTTGATTCGACCAGTTGGTCAATCCTCCGCAACGGGAAACTGTCCTTTGGGCATGCTTTGTTTAAATCAGAATAATCAACACAAGTTCTCCACTTTCCATTCGCTTTCTTTACCAGCACCGGGTTAGATACCGATTCAGGATAGAGGGCGTTGCGGACGAATCCATTGGCTTTGAGTTTGTCCACCTCCTCTTTGAGAGCTGCGGACCTCTCCGGGTCCATACCTCTCCTTTTCTGTTTTACAGGAACGTTCTTTGGGTCTATGTTCAACATATGACTCGCAACTGTTGGAGAAATCCCACACATATCAGAGCGAGTCCAAGTGAAAACATCAAGATTCGCTCGGAG
Organism: Allium cepa; assembly: GCA_030765085.1. NCBI lineage: Eukaryota > Viridiplantae > Streptophyta > Magnoliopsida > Asparagales > Amaryllidaceae > Allium > Allium cepa. Next base: position 380,801,846 of record CM060931.1, read on the forward strand.
GAAGTCAGTGAGGTTCTCGGCCACCACGGGGTCGAGTTGTAATCCAACTTTAAGAATTTGTGATGGGTCATTCCCGCTGACTGGGATATCAGTTGTTAGTTCAGCTGGTGCTGCATTTTTTTCCCTGGGTCCTCCATCATCGTCTCTTGGATCTATGTCTCTATAGATTCGAGAATGTTGCCCGAGCCAGGGCTCGGGCGCTACTTGTCAATCATCAGCATTTCAGATGCGGACGGAGCGGTCTGCAACCTTTCCTTTCTCTCTGCGTTGAGCCTCTCTCAGCTCAGCCACATAGCAGGCACGTCCGGTCGCCTGATCGCCGTGTACCACTCCAATACCACTGTCTGTGGGAAATTTTAACGTTAGACACCAAGGGGCCAATGCTGCCCTAAATTCTACCAAGGCTGGACGTCCTAGAAATACGTTATATGGAGAGTCAACGTCCAACACTATGAATGGTAGGATTCGCACCCTCCTACGCTCGCCTTGCCCCAGTTCAACTGGTAACTCCACATATCCCACTGCATCCGTTGCTGCGCCGTTAAAGCCATGGATTCTGGCATTGGATGGTTTCAAATCCTTAGCCTCCAGCTTCATTTGGTCATATGCCTTCTTGAAGATGATGTTAACGGAACTTCCGTAATCAATTAGAATTCTCTTCACAAACGCTGGCCCGATTGTCTCAGATATGACCATCGGCTCGATGGTAGGGGCCTCCACCTTATCCGCATCTCGGCTCCTGAATACAATATCATCATCCATCGTGCGCTGCTGCTTTGCAGGAGTCCCATCCTCCACATTCGAATAACACTCATACTCCGCATGTCTCAAAGAGTTAGCATATCGCTCCATCTCCTGTCAATTCTTATCCGCAGGATGAGGTCCGCCCGCAATCGTGTTGATAACCAATCTACCCACAATTCGAGCAGGTTGTTCTAGTTGGCGTGGAGCTGGCCCACGTCCGGGGTCCGATGTCTCTTGTCTTCCATCTTATGGGTCATTGATGAACTCCTACAGCTTCTTCTGCCTAATCAACTTTTCAATAGCATCATGGAGGTGCCTGCACTCCTCCGTGTTGTGCCCATAAGACTCGTGAAAGCGGCAGTACTTCCCAGTCCGCTTCTGTTCCTCCGTTGTTTCCTTTGGATGTGGTTTCCTATACTGGAAAGTGTTGCAAGTTGACAAATAGATGTTCTCAAGTGATGCGTTGAGCGTGGTGTATTTAGTGTAGGTCGGGATCCTTGACTTCCATATCCCCGTCTCTCTCTTCTTTTCGGGATTTCCACCTCCGGATCCTTTAGACTGGCCAGGCTTGTTTTGGACGTTGACTTGGGATTTTCCCACATTATCGCTGGTTTGCTTCATGGCGACGGTATTTTTCTCAGTCTCCTGCGTAGGTCGTAGTGCCTTGTCTCGTCTTGTCCATCGAGCTTCTTCCCTTCTTATGAACCGATGAGCTTTCGAATAAAAAGGCTCCAGCGTGGTTGGGGGCTTTCCCGCCAACCAATCTTCAAATTTAGAGTTTGGATCCACTCCATGCATTGCCGCCATCAAAATTGCATGGTCGTTTGGATTGCTCACCTCAGTAGCAGCAACATGAAATCTCTGCAAGTATGCTTTCAATGACTCTCCTGGAGCTTGGATTACGCTTGATAAGGACATCACATACTTTGGACGAGTGGTGTGTATCCTGAACTGTTCTATGAATTTCATTGCCAATTCGTCGAAAACTGGATATAGACCGCGGGGGAAGTCGGGTAAACCACATAGTGGCAATTCCGGACAGAGTGATTGGGAAGCACCTACACTTGGTCGCATTATTAGCTCTTGCAGAATCCATCATCCATCTGTACCTCATCACATGCTGCCTGGGATCAGTCTTTCCTTCGTAGGCTGGGATAGTCGGCATATTGAACTTCTTGGGGTACTCAGCCTGCAGGATACCATCCGTAAGGGGAGTATGGCTTTTGGACACTCCCCAATCTTCATTGGTCAAGCCTTGGTTTTCTCTCATCAACTGCCTGACCATAGCTGTTAAGTCCGGATTTTTTATGGAGGATGGAAGGTTGGGTTCCGTTCCACGGGACCGTGTGGGTTGATGTCCCGCTTGATTTGGGTCTTGGAGATTCGAGTGTCCGGTCTCTTCACGGGCTTGATTCCCAACGCCTACTTGTGCACCTTCATCCTTACGGCATCTACGCCTAAGAGGTTCGTCAGTTGACGTTGAACTGTCAGATTCAGAATAAGGGGCAGGGTTACCTCCAGCATTCTGACACTGTTGCTGAGCGAGCCGAGTCATGAGGTTAGTGTTGGCTTGAATCTGCTCAGCAAGTTGCCTTCTACTTTCCTTGAGTTCTCTTATCAAGTCGTTGAACTCTGTTCAGGAAACGACTTCCACTTGGTTTTGGGTGGAGGGGCATGCACCTCTTGTTGCTTGCTGATTTCTAGGTCCAACTTGTTCATTGGGTTGGACTTCCTTTGTCTGCCTGGTAGCTGTACGCCTTGGCCCAAATGGAGTAGGCTCTGCGTGCCGACCCGAATATGCCGAACATCTAAATGCCGAACCAACATCTTCGTGCCGAACGATGCGATGGGTTGAGTAATGCCCAATCATCATCTTCGTGCCAAACGATGCGATGCGTTGAGTGAGGGGTGCAGGCCAATCGAGGATCGATGCCGAACGAGAATGAGGCCGAGCGAGGATGGAATGCTGAACAGTCCAGGAATGCCGAGTGAAGCACGAATGCCGAGCGTTCTGAATGTCGGACACCCCGAATGCCGAGTGTTATCAATGTCGAACTCCAGATGTCGGGCGTTATCCAATGCCGAACGCCCACTAGATGCCGAGTGCTCTGCCATGCCGAACGAACTTGTCTGCCGAACGCTTCCCAATGCTAAACGCTTCTAAGTGCTGAGCGCTCCTTTCTGCCGAGCGTCCCTTTATGCCGAGCGCTCCTAAATGCCTAGTACTTCCTGGATGCCGACCATGACAATGTGCCGAACAATCCAATTGATCCGAGTACTAAGTTGCTTGGTTAAAATCTCTAGGAAACAGTTACCTTCAATATTTTCAAAAGGTTGTTTAAAGGTTTTAAACAAAGGTTTCGAATATAATGACTAGACAGATAGTTTGAGTGTTTTAAGTTATAGAGGACTTTAACTTATTTTAAAAGGATATATAATTCTTATTGAATATCATCAACATTATTTAGAGTAAGTATATATAACATGACAAAATGGCTTAGAGCAAAGCTAAAGATATGTTTTCCTTTTATATATATGATTTGATGGACTAAATCATTTTGAAAAGGTTTTTAAGGAAAATTTGAAGGGTAGTTAACCCAAAGAAAATTCTGGTAGTTAACTCATTTAAATTCAGACGGTTGGTCCATTTTGAGGGCAGTCAGCTCAGAGGACAGTTAGTCCAAATAAGGGCAGTTAGCCCAGATATGAATAGTTAGTTCATTTGTTAGCATAACGGACCTTGTTACTTCTTAAGGACAGCTAGTCCACCCTTTTTACTTGTTTTATGGACAATTAGCCATTATTTAGCATAAAGGATATTGCTATTTTGGCATAATCAGTTTTAAGACAGTTGTCCAGTAAAGAGCAGTTAGCTTTAGATTTCGGATAGATAGCCATTTATTTCATGTTTTAGCATAATGGATATTGCTATATTATTATTATAATCGGTTAATTAACCAATTTGGTTGCAGGAAAGGATTTCCAAAATATTTGTTTTGAAAAGAATTATTAGTGAGAGGAAACCCATTCTGCTAAGCGGTGTGGTCTCACTATATATCAGTAAACAGAGATGTAACAGAAATTATTCATACACGGCTTTATGTCCGACTCGAAGTTTTTGTTTCCCCTTAAACTCTCGGATGCTCAAAATTGATTTGAGTAGGTTGTGGGTTTAGGTTTTCAGGTTTTAGCATATTTTGGTGAATAAAGCATCTGAAGTCGAGCAGGTGGCTAACGGATAGCTAAATTAGGAATTCTATTTCAAATTGTTCTCGCTATGTATTAAGATAGTTATGTCTATATTGTTTTGATTATCCAAGGAGGAATCATCATATGTCGCTTTTGGCGTATTGTTGTAAGTTATATTTGATCATTGCTTGGGATTATGTTTGGAGATTTTTTTTAACTTGGATATGATATTATTTGAAATGTAATCACTGAATTCATTGTTTTTAGAAATATGTGATTTTGTTCATATTCAAGTGCTTCTGATATTATGGATACCATTAACATTACCGTATTTCATCACCAGAAGTTAATACTGTGGATGACTGCAACATCTACAGCGCTTAGCTTTTGGTGTCAAAATATGGAATGTTACACTATGATTTGTTGTTGTAGATACTGAACTTTAATCTTATTGTTTATCAGGGTTGAAGGCCATCTAATTTTCGTATTTTCTAAGTTAAAGTTTGGGATGATATTTTTTTCCAAAATTGATTGTGGCATAAATTCTTTATTTGAGATGTCATTATCGTTACTTGTTCCTTCCATTTTCTTCTTCTTTCGAACGAAGTGCTTTATGTAATCACAAGATCGGACGTTCGAGCCCTTCTTCTAGCGCTAAAAATGTTAACCAGATTTCTTGTTAATACCCCAAAGTAATGTTTAGAAAGATTGATAACCTTTTGCAAGAACATTGAGCGAAATTCCCTTAGGAATTGCCTTTTAGTTTTATTTATGGACCATTCTTAAACTAGACCTTTCGACGTCGTCGAAAGTTTAGTGTTTAGATTGAGTAACCTTTTGACCTTGATAAGCTAGAATGAGATCTCCTTGGGTTTAGATAGGAAATCATATACTTTTGTGGATATGAAGTAGATTTCGGCCTTGTCGAAAGGGTTGACCATCAAGTTTATAGCTTCAAAAGGTTACAGGTGTTGTTAGTGCATAAGAGCTATCGACCTTATCGAAAGGTTTAGACCACAGAGCTATTGGCTTTGGAAGGATGCAACGAATGTTCGGGCCAGTTGAGTTCTCGACTTTGTTGGAAGGTTTAATCCGCAAAGTTAATGACTTCGAAAGGTAATAAAAGATGCTTAGATCAAACGTGTTGTCATACTTGTCGACTAGAACCTTTTGATGAAGTTAAACCTGGAAAATAGAGGTTAATCCAACAAAGGTTTTAGTAAACAACATAGTAATTAACAAAGCTCAAGACTTCCCTCTTTATCCAAGATTTTTTTTTAATTTATTAAATTCCCACCCAATTAGGGTTACAATGCTTTGTTTAAGAACAGTACAAGTTTAGAATGAAAGAGAACGGATCCCCCAAAACGTGGCCCCTTGGGTCTTATTCATACTCGATCGAGTCGGAAGGTCCCCCACTTATATGCAACTATGAACCTTTTGACTTTGTCGAAAGATTTGTCCCCTATATGCCATTATGAACCTTTCGACATTGTCGAAATGTTTGCCTTTCTTTATGCCTTGGTGAATCTTTTAACTTGGTCGAAAGGTATGCCTTTCATAGACTGTGGTGAACCCTTCGACCTTGACGAAAGGTTTGCACTTCACTTAAATGTTGTCAAAAGGTTGTCTTTCATTCTTTGCTAACTTCTAAGCATTGCTTTCTTCATAGAACCTTTCAACGTTGTCGGAAGGTATCCTAGATGTGTCTTAATCAGTTCAAAAGGCTTGCTATGCTTTCGAAAAGGTCGCCATGAGGTTGTTAACACTTGCTCTGACTTCTTCATCTTCTTTGAAAGGTAAGAACTCCTTGAATACTATAAGATGGAACCTTTCAACCCCTTCGAAAGGTTTTGAAGCTGTTACACTTTGAGGACCGCATCCCTTCGACTCCTTTGAAATGTTTGGTCTGAATTCCACTTTCTTAGTCTTGATTAAGGGATATTTCAACTCAGTCGAATGACGAATTTCTTGGACTAACAATGGCCCTAACCGCTTCGAAAGGCTATACATGCTCTCGAAAGGGTTGAATTGGTTGAATACTCATTTGGTAGAAATGATGAAGGCGAAACCATAACGTTTCGAATGGTTTGGCGCAAAAAAGTGAAGTGTCTGCTATCCATTGTCTTCGAAAGGGAGCCTCTGACCTTGTCGAAAGCTCTTTGCTTGTTGACTTCTAATGATAGCCTTCGACCTCGTCGAAAGCTTTCTGTTTACCCTATCGAAATGTCCTCTTGATTCCTTCTTTCATACTTTATTTCTGAGAACATTTATGGATAACATTTCTCCTTCTCACCTCCTCTCATCCCTCGTCATCTTCTCCATTATCAGGTCTATTTTGGTTATTGAAGTTGTTTTCCTTTGAAGAGTTTGGATGTGTAGAGTTAGGGTTGGAGTTTGCATTGTTAAGGACACCATTGATTCTTTGAAGCTTTTCATTATCACATATATTACAATACTCTAAGAAATGTTTTTTCATAATTTAATCAAAATTTATAAACTATAGACAAGTTTGAATAATTTTGGTAATTTATTTTAAAAATTACTGAAATGTATTCAATATTATGTAAATCAAAATTTATAAGCTATAAAAAAGTCGAGTGATAGTTTAAAAACATCTGGAACCAAGAAGCGTACTAAATAAGAGAGATAGAAATTGAGGGCTTGCTAAAAGTGCTTAGCATCCAATCGTTAATAGGCGTGCAGACTAAATTATATTAAAATAGGCAAATTTTATTACCACCTCAAAGTTTCGTTTTCCCATCCCATTACAAATCAAAAGGAAAACTAAGAACAAATTAACCTTCTCCCACCCTTATCCCACAAAACATGTACATCATATCAAATACATAAAAGAACCTCTGTATTTTCTTCCTCATTTTATCTGTAGATTATCATTTAAAATATTTTTGTAATTGTAAATGAAAATCACTCTCCAAATTTGTCAACGACTATGTATGTAGACAAACTAAACTAGCTATTCATGGGGTGCCTTAGCAATCAAGCTAGCATGGAGTGTTCTGCTTAGGAAAAATATCCATCATCTGGCCTAGGATAACCACACTAATAGTCTTTAGGGCTTTTGAGTTTACCTTGATTTTTCCAGGTTATTAAACCAAATTGAAAATTAAATTATTTAGATTTTATCTTTCATGATTGCAATTAAATTAAAGTGAATCAAAATACTAGCTTTGGTTCATGAAGTCATATGTTCGATTCGAACAACTGAACATACTTTGATCGGTAATATGTTATATACTAAGCAAGACCTGTAGTACAACTTTGTATTATCACATAAATATACAATTTCTAAAAAAAGAGCGATCGAAATTGTAAAAAAGAATCAAGTTAAGAAATAAGTGTATAATTGGAGGTTATGAGACGGGAACAAAAATAATTGGGGTCCGACCGTTTCGTGTATGTGTGAGAAATAATGGGGTGACTACGAAAATCTATGTAGTTAAAGCGTTTAGTGGTTCCATAACAGTGAAGGTGCAAAAAGTTATAACAGGCATATAGTGAAAAATAATGGAGGTGCAAAAAACTTAATTAGACATAAAACCAAGTATTTAAAGTTAATTTATTCTCATTCTCGCATCATTTGTGTAGAAAAAATAAATGTCGTTTAATCTTATATAACAAACCGAAAAATATCATGATCTATACAGTATAAATTTGATGACTACAATAGATTTCTAACTTATATTGAGCACCTTCGTCTTAAAATTAGTTCTTTATCTTAACTTTGTTGATTTAATTTAAATGAGAACTGGTCAAATGAACGTTTTATATTAATGTTGCTAAATGGATGCTAAAAAAACATTCATTTAGCGGATGTAGCCGATAATAGCGGGACTTAAAGCGGATCTACCTTTTACTAATGTTATATTGAAAAAAAATAGCGGTTGAAGAGTGCTACGCGCTACAGCGAAGATTTTACGAGGCTTTAGCAGAACCTTAACCGCATAGATTGCGAGGTTTTAGCGAAACCTTAACTGCATATAGGAAATTTAGCAGGTAGAACTGGCCTTTAAAATGCATGCAGTGTAATTATATTTGCTTGTATTTCAGAGTATGAAAATGTGAAACATGTTCGACGACATGATGTACAACATATTAAATAACTGGGAAGATATTCAAAAAATTCCACACCAACCACGCTAACTAATAACCTTTCCATGTCCCATTGGACACTACAGATTTCACCAGCCACACTTTCTTCTTTTGACCTACCAAAAATTATAATTTAAAAGAAATAAAAACAAAACACAACACTTCTCTTTCTTCATCTCCAATGGCGGAGCGATTATCTTACTCCACTTCAATGGCGATTGCCGCCTCGATAGTTTCAACCTCATCGAAACTGGCGGTGACCAGATCGCAACACTTCTCTTCTCTTTCCCTTTCATCTTTCCATCGCCTTGCGTTCTCTCTCCGATCTTCGAGAAGTATATCCATCACTCCCATTCGAGTTTCTCAGGTTGATATGCATTATTACTCTTTTACGATAATATTATTGAATTGGAATGATTGATTAGTGCGTGATTCCTTAACAGCAAAAGATGAATGGCGGGATGGGAGCCACGTGTGCGGTACTGGATGTTGGTCAGATGAGAGCAGCTAGAGAGGATATTAAAGAGCTTCTCAAGACTCAATTTTGTCATCCTATTTTGGTACCAATATAATTTCTTTTTTTTGGCTATATTTGCCAAAAGAACATATAATAAAGACCAACATTTCATACCTATTAATTAACAGTAAAGCAGAAGATTTTCTAGCTCTCTCCTTGATTTTAGAAATTTTCTCTCTTCTCCTTGATTCTCTTTTTAGATATTTTATTTTCAAATTCATTACTTTATTACTTTACACTTATTTTACTAATTCTCTTCTATTATTTTACATTTTGTACATGTATTCTAAAGTTTATATAATTATTTACATATAATTTATCAGATACCTTCTAATATTTTATATTTAAGTCCGCACATTTAGGTTAATTAAATAATTCAAAATTTAAGCTATTTAAATAAATTCATTTAATATTTCTTATAAATACCAAAGAACAACAATTTAAATATGTATAACACTTAAACAACTAAACATAATATTAATCTTTCATTCAACTATAAAGATATATAAATCACATAAACCAATAATAAAAAATTGTAGTTGATTTATGTCAATAAATTTATCATACATTTCATTTAACTTCTACTTTAACTTCAAATACCTACATTTAAAATTATCATAATTATTCACAAAATTTACCTCACTTTTCTTCTAATATTTTACTTTTCACCCTATATCTATCAATTAATTATGTGATCTAAATTTAAACTAATTAGATAAATCCAACTAACTAATATTCGTTAATTCGTTTACTAATTTATGAAAATATCAATATGTACACCATATTCATATTAACAAAATTTAAAAAAATGATTAATGTAAAGATACCTAAGTTAAATAACTTAAAGTGAATACATAAAAAAAAAAAACTTTTTTTTCCACATTTCTCTCAATAAATTTATCATGAAATGCATTACAAAATTATTATTTTCATACTCTACATACCTACATTGTAAATTTTCTATAATCATTTACAGTCTCCCCGTAATTCCTTTACAATATTTTACATTTAAGGTCATATATTGCAATCAATTACATAACTTCAAAACTATTTAAATAATTTCACTATGCAATTTTTCATTGATTTGTCAAATAAGTATGATCAGTAGGAACCATATTCATATTAACAAAAATGATGAAAAAATTCATTCAAATAGATAAATACATCAATCACATAACATAAATTATATTCATAAATAATAATTATAAGTTTAAAGTTTTATTTATTTATATCAATATGTGTATCATGCGTTACATTGTAAAACCCTTTTTTAACCTCAAAAACCTACATTTTGAATTTATCCAATTAGTTACAAAACACTTCACAATATCACATACCATTGTATACTAAAGTCGATATTTTCAAATTAATTATGTGATCTTGAATTTAAATTATTTAAATAAATTCAATTAACAAATTTTTATTAATTCATCTAATAAATGCTAAGATATAACGGTTTCAATATGTATACCATATTCATATCACGCGCAAAGATGATAAAATTAGTTTTCCATTTAAATCAAAGATATATAAGTCACCTAACATAAATAATATGCATAAGCAATATTTTCATATTTAATATATTATTCATATATCTAAATTTTTTATATTGTATTACATTGAAAAATTATATTTTTAGCTTCAAATACGTACATTTTAACATTTTTACAATTATTTCCTAAACTGCCCTCAATTATTTTCTATTATTTTATATTTAAATCCATGTATTCAAACTACTTTTGAAATCTCAAATTTAAATAATTTCATTGAATAGTTAATCTATTCTTCCAATGAAACATAAAATATATGTCAATTTTAACGCACACACGCTCACATTATGGAAAATTGTAAGACTATTTTTTTATTCAACTATAAAGATATATAAATCACATAATATAAATTATGTGCATAAACATCATAACAAATTAATTTGTAAATAAGTTATAATTTCTTTATATTAAGAATTTATCATACATTGTATTACAAAATTATGCTTTAGCTTCAATATATCCACATCGAAATTATACAATTTTTTACAAAATTCCTCTCGATTCTTCCTATCGTTTATTTTCAAGTCCATGTATGTAAACTAATTACATAATTTTATATTTGATTTATTTAAACAAATTTCATTAAATAATAATTTTCAGTTCATCTAAAAAATTACTAACATACGTCAGTTTCAACATGTATGTTACATCCATATTAACAAAACCGAATAAATTACTTTATTATATATATCTGTGTGTGTGCACGCGCACTATACAACATAAATTATACACAAACATAATACCAGTTTAATTTATAGTTCATTTATTTCACTAAATTTATCATACATTATATAACAAAGTTCTCATTTTAACATTAAAGATATAATATTATATTTTACAATATTATCGTGTGCAACGCACGGGTTACACACTAGTTTGCTTTATTGTAAATTATTGTTCCATACATCCTTTGGGGATTTTACTAGTTCAACCGGTTATTTCCTCAACCGGCCTAATACGGGTCTAATCACATGCATTTAATTATAACCACCCCTAATTTCCTCCCCTATGATATTACTGCGTTGCTTACCTGATGCATCAAACCTGGTTGTTGTAGCATAATCCTTTGGATAGGATTTTACTAGTTCAACCGGTTATTTCCTCAACCGGCCTAATAAGGGGTTTAATCACATGCATTTAATTATAACCTCGCCTCCTCCCATACGATATTACCCCGTATCACAATATTACCCCGTAGCTTACCTGATGCTTCAAACCCGGTTGTTGTAGCACAATCCTTTTGGATATTCGGAGCAGTTCAGTCAAAGTGATTGCAGTCTCTTACATCCAACACAGGTAAAATGGGGCGCACGTAAGAAGTATGTCTACCATCATTAAAAGACTACTCATATGACAAAAAACTTCGCTTTCACAAAAGATGCAACCATTACGTTGGTGTAAGCAAAGGCAATCAGACTAAGATTATGTTCCGTTCATGGACAAATTGGATTTTAGGTTAGGTGTTACATGTTATTGTGTAATATAAAGTACGTATTTTTTATTTGCAATGATTATTAAAAAAGAATATTGAAAAATAATAATTCTTTTTTTATTAAACTTTGATGGAATACACGGATTATATAGCCTTTAAAGACTCAGGAGTAGTTACACTTATTTGCTTAAAATTAGGAAAGCCTTAAAAAATAGATAGAATAATAAGAAATAATCATTGAAAATTACAATGTTAAATATGTTAAGTCGGACGCAAATTAAAATGCCCTAGAAGAAAATATTAAATATGCTAACTAGATATATATTTGGAAATTCCACTCCCCCTCATGTTGGGCTGTACAAATTGTACATTCCCAACTTGTAACTTAATTTTTCGAAACCGACTCTTGGAAGTGCTTTGGTGAAGATGTCAACAGCTGTTGATGAGTAGGAGTGTAGATCAGCTGAACAATTGAGTTTTTGATCTTTTCTGAAATGAAGTGTCAATCAATCTCGATATGCTTCGTTCTGTCATGTTGCACTGAATTCTTAGCAATGCTTATGGCATCATGATTGTCACAGTATATTCTAATACACTTTAGATTGCTGAGTTTTAGATCAGCTAGGACTTTTTGGATCCACATTCTTTTGCAAATATCCACAGAGAGAGATTGGAATTCTGCTTCCGCACTACTTCTGGCAACCACAGCTTGCTTCTTGCTTCTCCATGTAACTAAATTTCCCGAAACATAAAAGCAGTAGCCTGAAGTGGATCTCCTATCTTATTAGTCTCTTGCCCAATCTGCATGATGTCCCTGTTGTCATGTCTCTTGAACAGCAGACCACTTCTAGGATTTATCTTCAAGTATCTCAAAATTCTCATTACAACGTCCAAGTGTTCTTCATTTAGGTTGTTCATGTACTGACTGACTACGCTCACAGAGAATCCAATATCTGGCCGTGTGTGGGCGAGGTAGATGAGTCGTCAAACAAGTCTTTGGTATCTTCCCTTTTCTACTGGTCACTTTCTTTGTCGGTTCCAATCTTTTTGTACGCGTCCACGAGAGTATCTTCTGGCTTACAGTCCAACCTTCCAGTTTCTTCTAGCATATCAAGAACATATTTCCTTTATGAGATTACTGTACCATTGTTGGAACCAACCACTTCCATGCCAAAAAAGTACTTGAGAGATTCCAAGTCTTTAATATCAAATTCCTCTGCAAGATGGTCCTTCAATGCTGTTAATTCTTCCTCTTCATTCCATGTCAAGATTATATCATCCACATACACTATTAGGACAACAGTCTTTCCTTCTGAGTGAGATTTTACAAACACCGTGTGGTCAGATTGACACTGTGTGTAATCAAGCTTTATGATGAACTCGGTGAATCTTTCAAACCATACACGAGGAGATTGTTTTAGTCCATACAGTACCTTTTACAACTTGCATACTTTGTTGCTGTTTTGTGAATCCTCAAGTCCGGGCGGTATCTCCATGCACACATCCTCTTCAAGGTCACCTTTTGATGTCAAGTTGTAATTTCCAATCACAATTTGCAGCAATAGATAGATATCTGACCGTATTTAATTTGACCACGGGTGCAAACGTCTCTTGATAATCAATACCATAAGATTGCGTGTATCCCTTTGCGACCAATCGAGTCTTCAATCTATCTATGCTTGCATCTGTTTTGTGCTTCACCGTGAATATCCACCTACAGCCTACTGGTTTCTTTCCTGGTGGTAGTTCTGCAATCCTCCAAGTATTGTTCTTTTCAAAATCTAGCACTTCATCAATTACTACCTGTGTCCAGCCCGTATGCTTAAAAGCATCAACAATAGTATTTGGAATATAAATGCTGCAATGAGCAGAGATGAAAGCTTGGTAGGACGGAGAAAATCTATTATAGGATATATGTCTTATATGTCTGCAGATTGAATATTTCGTACATGAGTTGACCCCTTTTCTTTGAGCAATTAGAAGATCAATGTCATCAATAAGAGGAATAGTTTTATGTAAAATAATTTTCTTATCTGAGGTCAGTCCTATGGGAGCCGGATTCGGTCCTGTGGGAGCCGAATTCGGTTCCACTGATGATTGGTGTATAGTGGGTGCAGGTTGTTTATTCTTCCTTGTATAAACACAAATCGGAAGTAGAGACTGATCTGTCGTTCATGGCTGCAAACTGGGATTGGTGATTGGGTTTTCTATCTAATGATTGGAGGTTTTTGATATGTGAAGTTGCAGACTGGATTGGTGGTTGGATTTCTACCCGATGATTGGAGGTTTCAGATGTGTGAGACTGAGATTGGACATTGGTATGAGTTTTCGAGAGCTCCTGGTTAGTGAATGCGGGAGCTGTTTGAACAACTATGATGTCTTACCAGAACTGAGATTCTTGTCCATTCTTCCCTTGAATTGCAGTTTTGGAGTAAAAAGGCCGAGACACAGAAAAGGTATTATCCATGGAATGGTAAACTTTCTTTGTAGCAGGGGAATAACACCCGTACTCCTTATTGGAAGGGTATCCAAGAAAGTTACATTTAGTGGAGCGGGGTTCCAATTTACTTCGAAACTGTTGGGGTATGTGGACAAATGCCGTGCAATCAAATATTTTTGTGGGAAGAGATGATGAGAGTAATCGACAATGTGAAAAATGATGAAGGACTTTGAAGTTTTATAGCTCTAGATGACATTCAATTCATTAGGTAGGCAGCGGTAAGCATTGAATCTCCCCAAAATTGTTTAGGCACATTAATAGGAACATTAACGATCGAGCTGCTTCTAATAGTTGTCTATATTTTCTTTCAGCATTCCCATTTTGTTGAAGGGTGTTGACATATGAGCTTATATAAACGATTCCCCGATCAAGGAGATAAGAGCCAAGTGTAGATTTGAAGTATTCTAATGCATTGTCGATTTTAAGAATTTGAATTTTGGCTTGGAATTTGTGTTTGAATCATCAAGTTAAACTGTTCAAATATGTTTTTCCCCTTTGATTTTTCTTTCATGAGAAATATCCAAATTAGCCGTGTATGGTCGTCTATGAATGATACGAACCATCTAGATCCTGAAATGTTTTAAACTCCAGATGGTCTCCATACATCACTTCGAATAAGTGAGAGTGGTTTAGATGGATTGCATGGAAGTGGAGTGAAAGTACTTTTGCTATGCTTGGTTAATCGACAAATTTCACAGGTGAATGAACTGGAATTTTTATTAATGAATAAAGTTGGTACATTTTTTTCAAGATACATAAAATTTAGATGACCTAAACGATAGTGCCATAGCATAATCTCACCATCTTTATTTATATGAGAATTAAGAGACCGATGTGACAGGGAAATTGAAGCTGAAAAATTCGAGTTCATTGTAGGAGAGTAGAGGATGTAAAGTCCCGAGCACAACTTGGCACTGCCAATCATCTTCTTCGAATCCAACTCCTGAAACACACAAGTTTGAAGTTTCACATTGAAGGTCACAACTTAATTTACCGACTGAGAGTAAATTGTACTTAAGAGATGGAATATGGAGAACTGAGTTGAGAATTATATTCCTTGACAAAATAATGGAACCTGTGCCCATGACTTTAGACAATGATCTATCTGCAACTTGAACTATGGAATTAGAGCTGCTTGGGTTGTAGGAGCCAAACAGAGTGCCATCTCCGGTCATATGATCTGATGCTTCGGAGTCAACAATTCATGGTACAGGAGTTGTCTTTTCAAATGTGCAGGCGGTTAATGATGCAGAAGTCACTTGTTGTCGGCTGAAGAGTTGTTGCAGAACCTTAATCTGCTCCTTGGTGAACGAGGCTTCAGGTTGTGATGATTCTTTTGTCACAACTGCTGTATTACCACGATCCTCATAATTTCGGGCTTCCAATTAGCTGGTTTCCATGGATTTCCAGCATGTTTCTCGGAGATGTCCAGGCTTTCTGCAATGATCACACCATAGTTTTCCCTGTCGAGGTTTGTTGTTTTGATAACCTCGGGCGGCAAGAGCCAATCCTTCCTCGATTGGTTCTTCTTGTGGTCTTATCATTACTTTCCTCCTGCTTTCTTTGTGTCGGATGCTGAGAAAGCTTCTCTGATATTTGAGAAAGGCTTCACTCCCATTAGTCTTCCTCGAACTTCATCCAAGTCCTTGTTGAGGCCGAGTAAGAACTTGAATGTTCTCTTCTGCTCAATGATATGTTTAAATGTTTTGGCTTCTTTTGGACGGTGTCATGAAAAAGCTTCAAACATGTCAAGTTGCTGCCAATGTTGAAAGGGAGAGTTGAAGTATTGCGTTACCGATTGAGATCCTTGTTGGACATCATAGAGATATGCCTCGACTTGGAATAGTTCTGAGATGTTTTTAGAACCGGAGTACGTTTCCTTGGAAGCATCCTAGATTTCTTTGGCTGTCTTATAGAGAAGGAAATTCTCGCCTATACATTGTTCATGGAGTTAATTAACCATGACATGACCAAGTAATTGTCAATCTTCCCTGCTCGATGTTTGGGATCCTCCTTTTTTGGTTCTGTGATGTCGTTGGTGAGGTAATCTTCTTTTCCTTTGCTGCAGATAATATTAATACCGACTATGACTACTGAAGGAAATTCTGTCCATTGAGGCGGTGACCATCGTGTTTAGACTTTCATGTCCTCGTGAATTTGTGGCTGAATGATCGGTACTTGTTGAGGTGATTTCGCCAGCTGAGGATGAAGTTGTAGATGCCGTGCCATATTTGGTCATGATGGGCGATTGAAGGATTTGAAACGAAGAGAATCGGCTCTGATGAACGATTAAAAGGGAAAAAATTGAGGAATTTAGAGAATCTGCTCTGATACTATAAGTATATTGAAAAAAATAGTTCTTTTATTTTATTTTTAAACTTTGATGGAATACACGTATTATATAGCCTTCCAAGACTTAGGAGTAATTACAACTTATTTGCTTAAAACTAGGAAAGCCTAAAAAATAGATAGAATAATAAGAAATAGTCAAACAAGAAAAAGTCAGACGCAAATTAAAATGCCTAGAATAAAATATTAAATATATTAAGTAAACATATATTTGGAAATTTCACAATTAATTAATTAGAGGTTATTGTGTAATATAAAGTGTGTATTTTTTATTAGCAATAATTATTAATTAGTAAATAGTAAATAATACTGTATAATTAATAAGTAAAACAATTCAACCACAACAATACACAAAATATTGAATTCAATTACAACAATACACAAAATGAAAAAAATGATAAAGAGCATACAAATATTTAATACATCATTGTCGTTCTGCAGCAACCAAAGCTACTCTGATTTGATCACGCGTTGTAACAATCTGTGCTGTATTTGATGAACTTATCATCAATGTTGTGTTGATGTTATTTACGTCAATTTTTAGCATAACTCAGTAGAACTTCTACCATCATAATTTCTTCGTAATCGGGATTTGTACAATTGTATTTTTTTAATAAAATTATGAATAACAAAAGTTGCAACAATAACTTGTGCTTGTTTGATGAAACTAAATGTCGGCATCCACAAAGTTAAAGCGCTTAGCAGTTTTATAGTGGGAGAGCTGCAAAAGGCTATAACGGAAATATATAGAAAAACAGCAGAGGATATCTTTTATTGGAGATAAAATTAAATCTCCTAATTTGACTTATTCTCATTTTCATATTAATAGTGTAGAAAAAAGAAACATTGTTTACTCCTATAATAAACCGAAGAATATCATGATTCAAGTAGTTCATGTTGGACGAATAGAATAGAGTTTTGATTTGTGTTGAGTACTTAGGACTTGAACTTAGATCTATACCCTGAATATATTGATTTTGTTTATAGAAGAACCGGTCAAATTAACATTTTAATAGTAAAGTTGCTAAAGTAAGTGCTCAAAACACCTAATTTAGCTGGCATGGCTGAAAATAACGGGGCTCTACGATGATTTACTATTTAATAACGTTAAATTGGAAAAGCGTAGTGGTCAAAGTGCGTTAAGCGCTTTAGCAGGGCGTTAGCGAGGCTTTAACTACATTGGTTGACATGTCTCATAAAGTGTACTACAAATTAAGCCATACTTAGTAGCCATGGTTATTGGTGCAAGACGCAGTAAGATATAAAACCTCTCTAGAGCCTTGGTGCATGACATGACAAATGACGTGCACTTTTTTAATTTACTGCACATGTTTAGCATTTTTTTTGTAAATTCAATTTATATAACAATTAATTTAAAAAGTTCAGTAAACACACGTACACACTCTTAAACATACGTAACAAAGATTGTTTAGACATTTTGCAAAAAACATCATTAAAAATAATATCATAACCGTAATAGTGTAAAAATAATATCATAACTGTAATAGTCTTCAAAAGCCAATATTTAAGATAACGATACATATTACTGATAAACTAGAAATCTAAATCCAGTTCGACAATTATATTTTCCAAATCAATATTTGTATTATCTGATTTATAAGCTTCAGCACGTTCCTCATCTATCTCTGTAGATTTGTTTTTTCTTTTTAAAGATGTAAAGGAACTGAAGTGTGTGCTGAAATACTTTTCGATGTAGCTACTTGGATATATAGCTTTCTCCACTCCTGCTGCTCTAGCAGCAATATCCAAAGCCAAATCATCCTAATCAAATACAAGTTCATCTTTAACATCAGGTACATCATTCATATTTCCTGCTAACCATTTATTACATCGCAATATTTTCAAGGATATTGGATCAACGGTGTCGCGGATGTTGTACTTTCATTTTAACGTTCGATTGTATTTACAAATGTCAAATCATTTAATTTAACAAATTTTAATTTTTATGCAGTTTGAATTGTGAAAAATTACAAATAAAAAAGAAGTAAAAGAACAACAAACGAAAATACGCACTATTTTTGCACCGCACGTCACTCGTTACGTCTTTTCATATGCATGCGCCATAAGAAAGAATGGTGCAATGCTGCGCCACACCTTAGCGTGCTTCATAACTATGTTATTTGCTAGGACGTCTTATAAACGTCTGAAAGTAGCACTTTTCATTCGGAAAAGATATTTACTTGCGTACTTACGTCCGTCAAAAACATTAATCATCCACATTCAATCCATGTACGAAGAATTATGATTTGAAGTAGGAATTAATTGAAATAGTTCTACCATCAATCCTGTAATAACCGTTGTTGTAGTCATTTGAATTGTCGGAATATGATAAACCATCGCTATTAATTGAGTCACCCGCGCTTTGCGAATCATTTCAGAATTATTACATGTGAAATCGTATTCGGACATGGTTATGAAGAATTTGTAGAAAGAGATAATTGATAAACAAGTGGTGAATATGAGAATGACTCTTTAAGTAGCTTAAAACTCGATGTAATCTTTACGTTACGTCGGACGTAAACATTACGTCAGACTTTAGTATCAAGGTGTTTTAGGTTTATTATAATTAAAACAGAGTATATGGAGTGCGAGTTCAACGGTGTCAAGTCAGAGGATGAAGATGTCATTCTGGTCGGATAAGTAGTGCGCAAGAATGAATCATTTCGATATTTAGGATCAATGTTGCAGTAAGATGGTGATATTGATTAAGATGTTAGTTTTAGAATTGGAGCGGGATGAGTGAAATGACGATTAGCGTCCGGCATTCTCTGTGACAGGAAAGTCTCACAAAAGCTTAAAATAAAGTTCTACAGAACGACAATTAGGTCTGCGATGTTATATGATGCAAAATGTTGGCCCACTAAATGACAACACGTCTAGAAGAAATGCATATGCTACGATGGAGCTGTGGTCATACAAGACGAGACCGAATTAGAAATGATGATATACGTGACAAACTTGAAGTATCACCAATTGAAGAGAAGCTAAGACACCTGTACGTGTTGGAATTACATGCTGCATCGAATGCTCAAAGTGAGATAGATGTCGACCAAGGTTGATATGAGAGGAAGTAGTATAAAAGGACTTGAGATATTATAATATATCCGAAGAGCTAGTATCAGACAGAACCGCGTGGAAGTTAGCGATCCACATATCAGAACCATGAACTAGGAGTTTTTTACTTAAGGTTGGTTTAGGAATAATGTTATAAGTTTTAGATTATAGGATTAGTGAATATGAGTCAAAAATGTAGTTTTTGGTCTTCGGTCCTTATTATTATTAGTACCATTATTGCTATTATTATTATTATGGTTTTTTTTAATTTTTTTTATCTATTTATATTTTATTTTTATTGTATTTATTATTATTATTTGTTTAGTTATTTTACTCTATTTTATTTTTATCTTTATTTCTATTTACCTTTTATACATACATACATATATATCTAATATTGTTATTATTACTTTTAAATTGACTTTGTTATTTAGTTTTAGGTTTTATCTCTACCCGACCTCAACTTGTTTGAGAATAATTGCATTGTTGCTTCTGCTGTTGTTGTTGGACGTAAACATTACGTCACGTATAACCTCTTCAATTTAGAGAGTCCAAACGCTCTTTTGCTGTCCGCTGATGCCAAGAGTTGCGTATGACATAAACACTTTACATCGGACGTAAACCAGACGATCCACTTTCCCCTCCACGTTTATAATGTTCGTGAACGCACCCAATATGTTGAAAATTCTTATTATAAATTGAACTTTTCATTCCTATATCACGGCTTGAGTAATCAAAATCAAATCACAATTAAAATATTCAAACGACATCTTCCTCTTTCTTAACTAACAAATGCCCAATTCAACAATTATCGGATGCTTTGATCTCATCTTTCGTTGAAGCTTGTTATGCGTTTCAATAAACAAAAGCCACGTCAAAGAAATTTTATGTTGGAATTCAAACTTTGCTTGAAGCTGAAGGATAGTTGGTTAGAGATTTCTTATCGCCAATGTCACACAAGTAGTATAATCCATCATTTTTTCTATCCACGCTTTTTTTTCCTAGTCACAACATGCACCAATATGTGAGTACTATCCTTGGATGATTCAAGCCTCCTAACCGCTGGCTAAATTATAACATGCAAATTTTGAACGTTGGTACAAAAAAATACATCATGCAAATAGAATACAAAATCCAAGGTGAAGAACTTGTATGAATATGCGCTATGCGCTTATATGATTTTTGTTTGATGATAATAAACATATATACATTCGTTTAAATATATTTGGTAATGTACTATTTTGTTTTTCATAGATTAAATAAATATTTGTTAAATAAAACAAGTTACACAGAATTTGAATTCAAACAGAAATTTTATTCAAACAAATATTTATTACAATCTTGAATAGTACAAATTCAAGCTCTCACTATACATATACATTTTTGAATACATTACAATTGTTTTTACATTAATAACCTCACCACATATCACTCACACTCGTATTTTGTCTTCAACTTCATTCCAGTTTGAATCCAGCATCTGAGCAATCTGCAAAAATATTCTCTAACGCAGTAAAATTGAAAAAGAAATATTTTTGCAATTTAAAATGAAATATGATTTTTAAAAATATTATTTGCCTCAGTTATTTGGGTTGTTCGTCATAATTTACATTTGAATTCATCACACACGAACAGTGTGACATGCACAGTGTATCACTGTACATCTCACAAGGCCGTGCACATCGATATACACTTGATAATGCTACAGGGACAGGTGAGCACAGGTCAAACGCAAATGAAAAGCCGAGTTCAACTCACGTGCAATATATTAAAATCACGACACGAGCACAAGGTCAAACCCGAGTTTTTAAAACTGGGTTCAACACAAGGCTACATGAAAAATGCAAAGCTTTGACAAATCAAAAATGCATCAAAGCACAAATGCATGGATCAATGCAAGTAACTCATGTACATCAACCAAGATGAACCAGACAGGTCAAGCAACAAGGCAGACCACAAAGAAATGCAGCTCAAGTAACAAAACTCGAGTGCAGCAGTGAAACCAGTTCATGTATGCACCAGAGCACTAATGACCAGAACACAGAGTCAAAGCAGCAACAGTCAAACCAACAGCTACACGATACCACAATATCAAGTCCAAGTGACATCACAGCAAACATGACGTGAATGCAACTACAAGAACACAAGGCATAGCAACTGCATAGGACTGCAACAACCAAATGGATAGAAGCAAAGACCAGAAGTACAACATGACCAAGTTCATATGCACAGTGCAGACCACAAAATGCCACCAAGCAAACAAAGATCAGACAGTACATGTAACAGCGTGGAACAATGCCCAAGTATACAATACAACAAGGTTCAAACCGAAGTATAATGAAGCAACTCGACTACAAGTCAGTAACTTTAAACTGCTCATATACACAAGTGAGTGCACCAAAGATATGACATCAAACATGACAGCAGACCACTATGCAGTAGACAGAGTGCAACTATCAAAGAAACAACAGAGACCAAGCAATGAACAGCAGATACATGAATAATGCAATAGTGTCACAATGTCACAGCAAATTGGCAACAACAACAAGTTCAAGTGAAACAAATGCAGAATTGACAAATGGAAGAAGTATGCAATTCGAAATGATACAACTACAAGTACAGGGAACAACAACAATGAATAC
Organism: Allium cepa; assembly: GCA_030765085.1. Classification (NCBI taxonomy): domain Eukaryota; kingdom Viridiplantae; phylum Streptophyta; class Magnoliopsida; order Asparagales; family Amaryllidaceae; genus Allium; species Allium cepa. Next base: position 380,823,957 of record CM060931.1, read on the forward strand.
TGCAACATGTCCAAATGTCCAGACAACATCATATTCACGAATGCAATGCTAAATTGAAGCTCAGGTTAAACTAACCAGAAAAATGGCCAGAGACAAAGATCACAGGGGTCAGAGGATCAACGCCGTGTAAAGTCGAAAGCAACAGTGGATGAACGAGATTCAACAGTGCAGAGATGACCAAGTATCAAAAATCAAATTCGTATCTTTGAAAAAGTCAAAGCAAAATTAAAAAGGGAAAGTTTTTTGCCGTGTGAATCAAGGAAAATCGAACAATTCATGGCCGAAGTCAAATGGATTCGAAACCGTGGTGGCCAAGCAATTTGAACAAGTCAGAAATCAATCCCAAGCATCAAAACATAATCAAGCGGCCAAAGCACAGTATTGACAAATTCAATCAAATATATACGAACGCAAATATAGGAATTCGACCTATATAAAAGCCCAATCATCATCGGCAATTTATCTATCGAGTCAAGCAAGCAATTAAACAAGCAACGAAAGAGTATACATACCAATCTATCAAACTCGATCAAAGGAGCAGCTGTGAAACAAAGCGCAAGTAGAATCGATCATCAGAGAACGAGCAAGAGCAAAACAACCAGAATCGATCATCAGAAAAGCCGCAACACAAATCAGAGGAGTCGAATATTGAAAAGCCCCAATTTGGATCGCAAGCTCTAATTTCAGAACGAACAAAACAACAAAGGCTGCCATTTTTCATCACAAACAAAAGAAGGATCGGTTTCAAGAATAATTGGGCCGGCCTTTATTCTTATTAAAGGGGCTTTATTAAAGGGCGTCTTTTAATTTTTAATTTGAGCAAAAATTATGGATTCAAGTTTATATTTTAATTTTTGCTCCTGCTTTTACTTTTGAAGTTGTTTTTATTTTTCGAGTCAAAGAATTTGTAAATCACCACCTAGGTTGTAGGTAGTGTCAGATTGTCTAGTTAGAATTAGTTCAGTGAGCAGGGTGTGCGAGTTTGCAAAACTCTATAGGCGGAGCAGAGTTTGCGAGTAAGCGAAACTCTATAGGCGGAGCAGGGTGTGCGAGTCTATGGGAGTGTTTGTGAGCGGGAGCAAAAGGGTTTGCGAGTCTAGTAGAGTGTTTGTAAGCGGGATACTGTTTAATTCTAATAGAAATCTGGGAATGCAGCAGTAGGCAGGGGTTGCCGAAGCTGGGTAAATTTTGTGTGTGATTTACTTTTCAGCATATTTATTTTTGCAGTTTGTTTTTACGTTTAAATCGAGAAAATTTGCTATAACCCTATTCACACCCCTCTAGGGTTAATCTAGATCCTACAAGTGGTATCAGAGCTTGGTATTTTTATTTAACTCTAGAGTCATGAATTCATCAAATAATGCTTTTTCTGAGGGGCATATTGTTAGGCCATCCATGTTTAATGTGAGTGATTATGCTTATTGGAAGGTTAGGATGGGCATTTATCTTAGTTCTGTTGATTATGATGTTTGGGATATTATTGAAACTGGCTATAAATCTCCGACTATAACCGTTGGTGATACTGAGATTCCTAAACCTAAGGATAGGTGAGATGCCAACGATAAGAGATTAAAAACTACAAATGCCAAAGCAATGAACGCTTTGATCTGTGCTCTTGATAAAAATGAATTTAATAGAATTTCTCATTGTACAATAGCACAAGAAATTTGGCATACCTTGGAGGTGACACATGAAGGAACTTCTCAAGTCAAGGAGTCTCGTCTAGCCCTATTCAGCAATGAATACGAGAACTTTGTGATGGACAAAGGCAAGAGCATAAAAGACATGTTTGGACGCTTTTCAACTTTGGTGTACAACGCTAGAGCGCTTGGGAAGGTATTCACCGAGGTAGCGCTTGTGAGGAAGATACTACGAGTCTTACCGATGAACTTTGAGGCAAAAGTCACGGCAATACAAGAATCGAAAGATTTGAGTAAACTAAGCATGGAGGAGTTGATTGGCAATTTGATGACATATGAGCTTGAGCTAAAAGCAAAGGAGGAACGCAACAACCCCGAATCAAAGAAGAAGACGATTGCCTTAAAGAGCAAAGAAGAGAGCGATGAAGAAGAAGAAGATCCAATTGAAGAGCTTGCAATGGCTGTCAATAATCTTAGAAAATGGTCAAGATTCAAGCCACGCAAGAAGAAAACATCTGGTAATAGGTCAAAAGATTCTGACAATTCCGATAATGAACTGACGTGCTATAACTGCAACAAGCCTGACCCCTTCAAACAAGAATGCCCACTTCTCAAATACAACCAAGGAAAGAAAAAGAAGAAGAAGACATTTCAGCGACTTGGGATGATGAAGAAGGAGAGGAAGTTTCGGATAGCAGCTCAGATGAGGCTAACTTGTGTCTTATGGTGAAATCAAATTCAGAAACAAGCTCAGAGGAATCCAGTGAGGGAGGTAACTATTCCTATAGAGACCTTGTTTTTATGTGTCTTGATCTCACTGAAGTAGTTGATGCTCTTAAATCTAAAATTGAAAAACTGAAATCTGATAGGAGAGAACTTGCTCGTGAAAATTTTAGGTTAGAAACTGAACTTGAAAATATTCAAAACCTAGAATGTAAAAAATGTAAAATTTTAGATTCAGAATTGACAAGACTTAAGAATAGCTTTGAAAATCTTGAAAAAGAAAACTTGAGTCTTAAGGAAATCATTGACACTAGGAAAAATGATTTTATAAATAGATGCACCTCACTTGTCATTGAAAACACAACACTAAAAACCAAAGCCCAAAACCTTGAGAAATCTCTGAATAACTTTTCAAGAGGCGAAAAATCTTTCAACATGCTATTGGGAAATCAAATTTATGCTAACAACAGAAAAAGACTAGGTTTTGGGAAAACACAAGTTGATGGTAATGCAAAAAGTAAGAGTGTCTTTGATAGACGTGAAATAATTGGACATCGTGTTGAAAATTGTAGTCATAGGAATAAGAACACAAAATTTATACAAGTTTGGGTTCCTAAGAATTCTACAAACAAATTTCATGTCTATTGGAACAAGAATGAAAAGACAAAACAAGTTTGGGTTCCAAAGGTATTGTTTATTCACAATGCTTCAACCACTAACGATTATGAACCTATAAAAAATAGGTCACAAAAATCTTTCATCGTGTAGGTATGGTGGCAGGCTAAGGAACAACAACGGTGTTCTCTGGATTTTGGCTGTTCCAGAAACACAACGGGCGACAAAGCAAAGTTCCTTAGCCTAGTATAAAGGTGACAGAATCACAATGGGCAACCACGAAAAATTATCGTAACGGTAAAACAGGTGAAGGCATATTAAATGTGATAATCTGCACCATATTCTGAATTAAATCAGCCAAAATTGTGATAATGATGTGATGATGATTTTGATTCTGACTTGTTCAACATAGTTGGCCAATTACATTTATGCCAAAATCACTATTCTTCGAATTACTTCATTCATATTTAGTTTGGATTAAACATTGTGTTTTGGTGGATACATTTGGTCATAATTCAGCTAACTCTATATTCTCAGTTTTTGATTGTTTACATGGCTTCAATTCAATTTCAAAGAATGTCATTTAAATTGTTGCTAAAATTGAGTTGAAATTTTTGATGCACACTTCATGATCTGGTTTATCAATTTTAGTTAGTGATATTTTGGATTGAAAGAGAAACTCAGATGCAGATTACACTGGTAATCTAGTTGATAGAAAAATTACTAGTTGAACGTGATTTTTGAGACATTTAGTAACTGCATCGTTTTTCAAAGAAAATATCTGCATATTTTTCATTTCAAATAATTTTCAAATAGCAGAATTTTTTTCCTCATATAACCCTTTTGAGAAAATAATTGTTTGACCATATTTTCAGATTAGTCATTTTATTTGATTTTAAATGACAAATTTTGACTAATCCGACTCCCTACTAATTATCAAAAAGATAAATAGTGATTGAAAAGGTGATAAGTGTTGATATTTAACATACATTACTCAAGAGAGTATATTTGGAAAATTTCTTTAGAAATTAAAACAAGAATTATAAAAAATTTTGTTGGGTAAAGATTCCATGATCATTCATATATCTATCGACCATTGTTTATCAAAACTTAAATATAGTTTGTCGATATGTGGTACTATAATGAGGGATCATTTGTTTTTCATTTCACATTTTTTTTGTAAAAATAAATAAATATCCAAAGTATTCACTCTCATTTAAAAGTACTCACGGTTATGCATGGGTGAATTACTTGGATTTTTGATTATGTGCTTCCATGCTCATTTAAAAGTCCTTACGGTTATGCATGTATGAAACGCATATCAAAATTAATTGATTAAATAGAAAATTTGATTCTAATCCCATTTAAAAGTCCCCACGGTCATGCGTGGTTAGAAAATACTTGATTTCATTTTTTAAAATTAATTTGGAATACTACTAATCTCATTTAAAAGTTCTAACGGTTATGCATGATTAGTAGATATTCAAATTCCTGGTATAAATGTACCATAAGTAGATACATCTGTATGATTTTATATGAGAATACCATTTCCATTCTTTCTAAAAGTGGAATATGCGCCTAACAATGGTAGTTATGATTTTTGTTTGATTTTTATTGAAGTTTAAATATTTATATTCAATTTGAGTTTAATGTTGGATTAATATTGATCACTTAATCTCTATTTTTCTCTCACACTATTATTTTTTTGCTGATAACAAAAGGGGGAGAGAAAAGTTAAGATTTTGTCAATAGAATCAAGCAAAGGTCAAATAGTTTTCCATTTGCATCTAGGCTCATTTATATATTTCTATTTGTATGCATATATGTAGGAGGAGCATCATGTAGAGAGGAAGCATTTAAATAGGGGGAGCAATTAGTGTATATCATTGAGCAAATACATTTAACTCAGTCAAAATCTTAAATATATGTTTGTTATCATCAAAAGGGGGAGATTGTATGAATATGCGCTTTGCGCTTATATGATTTTTGTTTGATGATAAGAAACATATATACATTCGTTTAAATGTATTTGGTAATGTACTATTTTGTTTTTTCATACATTAAATAAATATTTGTTGAATAAAACAAGTTACGCAGAATTTGAATTCAAGCAGAAATTTTATTCAAACAAATATTTATTACAATCTTGAATAGTACAAATTCAAGCTCTCACTATACATATACATTTTTGAATACATCACAATTGTTTTTACATTAATAACCTCACTACATATCACTCACACTCGTATTTTGTCTTCAACTTCATTCCAGTTTGAATCCAGCATCTGAGCAATCTGCAAAAATATTCACTAACGCAGTAAAATTGAAAAAGAAATATTTTTGCAATTTAAAATGAAATATGATTTTTGAAAATATTATTTGCCTCAGTTATTTGGGTTGTTCGTCATAATTTACATTTGAATTCATCACACACGAGCAGTGTGACATGCACAGTGTATCACTGTACATGCCACAAGGTCGTGCATATCGATATACACTTGATAATGCTACAGGAACAGGTGAGCACATGTCAAACCCAAATGAAAAGCCGGGTTCAACTCACGTGCAATATATTTAAAATCACGACACGAGCACAAGGTCAAACCCGAGTTTTTAAAACTGGGTTCAACACAAGGCTACATGAAGAATGCAAAGCTTTGACAAATCAAAAATGCATCAAAGCACAAATACATGGATCAATGCAAGTAACTCATGTACATCAACCAAGATGAACCAGACAGGTCAAGCAACAAGGCAGACCACAAAGAAATGCAGCTCAAGTAACAAAACTCGAGTGCAGCAGTGAAACCAGTTCATGTATGCACCAGAGCACTAATGACCAGAACACAGAGTCAAAGCAGCAACAATCAAACCAACAGCTACACGATACCACAATATCAAGTCCAAGTGACATCACAGCAAACATGACGTGAATGCAACTACAAGAACACAAGGCATAGCAACTGCATAGGACTGCAACAACCAAATGGATGGAAGCAAAGACCAGAAGTACAACATGACCAAGTTCATATGCACAGTGCAGACCACAAAATGTCACCAAGCAAACAAGGATCAGACAGTACATGTAACAGCGTGGAACAATGCCCAAGTATACAATACAACAAGGTTCAAACCGAAGTATAATGAAGCAACTCGACTACAAGTCAGTAACTTTAAACTGCTCATATACACAAGTGAGTGCACCAAAAATATGACATCAAACATGACAGCAGACCACTCTGCAGTAGACAGAGTGCAACTATCAAAAAAACAACAAAGACCAAGCAATGAACAACAGATACATGAATAATGCAATAGTGTCACAATGTCACAGCAAACTGGCAACAACAACAAGTTCAAGTGAAACAAATGCAGAATTGACAAATGGAAGAAGTATGCAATTCGAAATGATACAACTACAAGTACAGGGAACAACAACAATGAATACTGCAACATGTCCAAATGTCCAGACAACATCATATTCACGAATGCAATGCTAAATTGAAGCTCAGGTTAAACTAACCAGAAAAATGGCCAGAGACGAAGATCACAGGGGTCAGAGAATTAATGCCGTGTAAAGTCGAAAGCAACAGCGGATGAACGAGATTCAACAGTGCAGAGATGACCAAGTATCAAAAATCAAATTCGTATCTTTGAAAAAGTCAAAGCAAAATTAAAAAGGGAAAGTTCTTTGCCGTGTGAATCAAGGAAAATCGAACAATTCATGGCCGAAGTCAAATGGATTCGAAACCGTGGTGGCCAAGCAATTTGAACAAGTCAGAAATCAATCCCAAGCATCAAAACATAATCAAGCGGCCAAAGCACAGTATTGACAAATTCAATCAAATATATACGAACGCAAATATAGGAATTCGACCTATATAAAAGCCCAATCATCATCGGCAATTTATCTATCGAGTCAAGCAAGCAATTAAACAAGCAACGAAAGAGTATACATGCCAATCTATCAAACTCGATCAAAGGAGCAGCTGCGAAACAAAGCGCAAGTAGAATCGATCATCAGAGAACGAGTAAGAGCAAAGCAACCAGAATCGATCATCAGAAAAGCCGCAACACAAATCAGAGGAGTCGAATATTGAAAAGCCCCAATTTGGATCGCAAGTCCTAATTTCAAAACGAACAAAACAACAGAGGCCGCCATTTTTCATCACAAACAAAAGAAAGAAGGATCGGTTTCAAGAATAATTGGGCCGGCCTTTATTCTTATTAAAGGGGCTTTAGTTATTTTTAGGGTTTTATTAAAGGGGGTCTTTTAATTTTTAATTTGAGCAAAAATTATGAATTCTAGTTTATATTTTAATTTTTGCTCCTGCTTTTACTTTTGGAGTTGTTTTTATTTTTCGAGTCAAAGAATTTGTAAATCACCACCTAGGTTGTAGGTAATGTCAGATTGTCTAGTTAGAATTAGTTCAGTGAGCAGGTTGTGCGAGTTTGCAAAACTCTATAGGCGGAGCAGAGTTTGCGAGTAAGCGAAACTCTATAGGCGGAGCAGGGTGTGCGAGTCTATGAGAGTGTTTGTGAGCGGGAGCAAAAGGGTTTGCGAGTCTAGTAGAGTGTTTGTAAGCGGGATACTGTTTAATTCTAATAGAAATCTGGGAATGCAGCAGTAGGCAGGGGTTGCCGAAGCTGGGTAAATTTTGTGTGTAATTTACTTTTCAGCATATTTATTTTTGCAGTTTGTTTTCACGTTTAAATCGAGAAAATTTGCTATAACCCTATTAACCCCCCCCCCCCTTTAGGGTTAATCTAGATCCTACAGAACTCTCAGCAACAATGTGAGCCTCTTCTCCAGTAGGCAGCACCGTAGACAACATGGGATGTGCTCCTTTGTGCTGCTATCGATGAACCAGAACAAAAGGATGTTTTTGATAAACTTGGTACGATTATTGTTGTGTTTGCTTGAGATAGTAGGATCAATTGGGCTGGTGATTTCTAACAGCCATTGCAATAAAATGCAATTGAGGACTAGAAGAGGCATCAGCTATTTTACGATTCAAATTGGCTAGAATTCGTTGGAGTTGTCCGGAAGGAGGACTGAGATTGGAGGAGCTGCCTTGCCAATCAGATTTATTTGATTGAATACTATCACCATGATCAAATGTTCAGATTGATCAATACGGAATGATTTAAAACTTGATTTTGTTTGTCAAATGGGATCAATGATTGCACAAGATGTAGAGCAACGTAATGAGAAAACGATAAATATGATGCACCGACTATGAAGTTAGGATTTTAGTCATTATCTAACATCGTATCACAGAACCACATATCATCACAAAAACTGATTGATAACATGAGGGTGGATCTCTTGATACTTATAAAGAACTCAACATATTGGTTCACTGGATACTAGACTATTTCAACAGTTAGGAGTTACCGATGTGACTGCACTCGTATTTGTCATGTTCTTAACTCTTTTTATCAAGTAAGAGTTCTTTCAATCATTGACCTCAATGTCTAGCTCATCAATATGCATCTCTTAGTAAAATTATTGTTAATCGATTTCTTAATTTCAAATCAGTTATTTCCAGTTATTATTATTCATGTTATTCTAATAAAAGAGCTAAACAATCACACATTAAATATAATTTCAGTTCAAAACAACTTAATATAATTTACTTTAATGTCTAAATTTTAATGTGTAAAGACCTATTTCAATACTTGATTCTAATATATCATGATATTAGGGTGTTCCTCGTAGGATCTTAGTATGTTCCTAAATTGTCCATCTACGTAGAGGTCTTGTGATCGAGTTTCACTGACATCAATCAATCAATGTTCAAAAAGTAAAATAAAAATGATCATGGTTCTATCATACTATGTTATATTTATGGATCATCGTACTAAGTACATATGGATCTACTTCCACACCAAATGATATGTCATCTACTTGCTGCTGAAACTATTTTTATCATCATATTTTTTATTTCTTGTATTTTTATGAGCATTAGTATTGAAACAATTTTATGTTGAACCATAATTTTATATTTATACTTTTTAGATTTATTAATTGTGAACGGATAGAAAATATCCATTAAGATAATATCGTACCGTAAGATAAGACTGCTTAACATTCGCCGGTTATTCGTTCAAATGAATTTTTTTTGTCCATTCGTTTTGCGCAACATAATAATATATAATGAACTACAGAAAAAAGCTCCAATTCTACGGGTGATTTTATTTGAATATTTGACTTAACTTCTCAAATATGTAGCTTACTTTTGAAGAATGCAAGGTGCCAACGTGGAACTCATTCTTCTTAGTTATAAGATCAGTCACTTAATGAATTCATGATCTGATGTATCATTCAGACGTAAACTTGAAATAGATTAGAACAGTGTCATTCTGGTAGCATCAATATAGTACTAAGGAAATATAATTAAATGTACTTGTATGCATCAATAACGGCTTCCATCTTGAATCCATATGCATTTTCTTTCTTTCATTGGAAAAAATAGTAGTAAATAAAACAAAGAGTAATATTATTCTTTCAGATAGCCCTTCAGTTTTATTGAATTGGCCCAAGAAACTAGGACTTGAAATAGAAAATTCAACCTCTCCTTCCCTCACATTGCTTCCCTTTACATTATAATTTTACCTAGTAAATAGCATGATCTGGCCTCTTTCAGCCAGAGTGTCCAACATGTAGCAAACGTTCTTTATAAATCTTCGATGTGAATTTGTTTAGCTGAATAATATAAGGTCTTATAATCGTAGGTCAAGTAGTCCTTATCTCGCTCTTGGAATTGGTGCTTTCTAATATACGAGTCTCCCAGATTGTGACTGTAATTTGTCATGGTTATTTATGTAGAACTTGACATCCTCTTGATTTTCTATCTTCTCAAAATTTCAATCAAAATTTGAAAGCTTTATATCATTTGATTTGGACAAAGGTAGAGACTAAGCCTTAAGTTTACATAATATTAAGATTCAACTCAAGTAATAAACATATATTCAGTGGACCAGTGGGTGGGGTTAGTATACAAGTGTCATTTGTGGTATTCTTCTTATACTAAGTAAATCTTATTACCGTTTTACATGATTATAATCTGATTGCATACACTCAGCTCATTGTTGCTGCATGCAATGTACTGATTAATTCCATCATATCTTACATGCTAATAATTTATAATATGATTTGTTGATTTCCTTTGGGTTATCACTCAACCATGACTTGGAACCTTTTCCTGTAAAATAGTTGGAAATGGAAAATCTGCAATTATTATTAGAAACCAAACCAAGTCACGTAACATTACAATACACTATATTAGTAATTGTTAGTAAGTAATCAATTGATTAATGTTACTTTTACTTACATCATAGCAATGCAGTTTTATGTGAAATTCATTGCCTTTTGATGATATTGTTTGCAGGTTCGCCTTGGATGGCATGATTCTGGTACATATGACAAAAACATAGAGGACTGGCCTCAAAGAGGAGGAGCTAATGGAAGCTTGCGATATGAAGTTGAATTAAAACATGCAGCTAATGCTGGTATCATTCTTTTTTTTCCTTGCATAATTATTTACGGCATCGCTAATGTATAAAAAGTAATAATGTGGCAACAGGTCTTAATAATGCTATAAAGCTCATCCAACCTCTCAAGGACAAGTATCCAGGCATTTCGTATGCTGACTTGTTCCAATTGGCGAGTGCTACAGCTATTGAGGTCAGGACTGAAATGTATTTGGTTAAACAAAAATATAGTAAAATTGTGTTTCTGTAAATAATTTCAGGTATACTATGTTTTTCAGGAGGCTGGTGGGCCCAAGATTCCCATGAAATATGGAAGAGTAGACGTTTCTGCACCTGAGCAATGTCCAGTAGAGGGGAAATTGCCCGGTACACCACTTCAATCTTACAGCATAACTCATGCATTGTGCACCTTCCCACTGTTTCTTATCACATTATTAACTGGAGAAGTTGGTAGGAGCTTTTAGAGGTCAACACAGCTATATTTAATTTGATACTGAACTAACATGTACTTTTCTCTCCATATCACTATCCTGATCAAGTTTTCACTAGCCCTTGGTTTAGAAAGGTCATGCTTACGACTTGAACTTGTGATGGTTTGAATTACATTGGTGAAGACAATCTATGTAGGATAAACTTATAAACTGAGCAAATTGCCTGCTTTTGCTTACATCAATAACAGGAAATTTTTGTAGTAGCTTAGAAAAGCGAACACAAAAATAAATAAGGTGATGCTGAAGCTGTGCAGTTAAAGCGTTCGGCAGATTCAATGCGGCGGAGGTGCAAAAAGTCACACCGGGAATACAGCAAGGATATAGCGGGATATAATGGATGACTCTAAAATAGCATATAAAACTCATATTTCATTTTTTTACAAATATATAAATGGTAATTAAATGAAAAATTAACATTCATGTGAATTATAATTAATACATAAATAATTTTAAATAAAAACATGAGCTAATATACTGTAAACAAACGTAAAACTGTTATAAAACATAGTTGGATTTTGTAGAATATTAAAGTATTTTCATTTCTGAAAATATACTAAAAATTCAATTAAATAAATAAATTTCATAAATTTTATAATGTATAAATGTCATTTTTCATTTCATTTCTTTTAGAGAGGATAGTGGAAATATCGGAATATAACGGGAATAATGAGATATAGCGGAAATAGCGGGGCTTAAAGCGGAAAGGTTATATTTGAGGCTATATGAAAAAATTGTAGCGGTATAAATCCGCTATAAGGCATAGACGCTATAAGGCATAGAAGGGTTATAGCGGGAAAATAGCGGGGCATTAACTACACAGTGCTGAAGTGGCTTACAGTTTTCTTCCATGTCAATATCCTGATTAAGTTTTCATCAATCGTAGGTTTTAAGAGGCCATGTTTGGGACTTGAACCTGCCACCAGAGAATACATTGGGGAAGACAAGCCAATGTATTTTTGTTGGTTTGAGGCCTAAATATAACCTCGTTTTAAAAGGGTAGGCCAATATATTTTAGTTGGTCTGTTGATTTGAGGCCAATCATAGGTTTGAGGCCCAAAATCCATTCAGATATGATGCATTAGGTCCCATCACCATCTTGATCGCGACATATTTCGATCAGTTACATGGCCAATATGATATGGATATTAAGTTATCAACAATGAAGTTGATTTTTGACGTTTTGCAATATTGCTACTAATTTTTAAGTAATATTTTGCTGTTTTGAAACTGATTTTGATATTTGAGGTTCTGCATCTTAACTTAAGAAGAATTTCCTTTCTTTTCGATCTTTAGAAAACAATAAAATTTGAATAACCAATTCAAATAATTAACTTCATATTCTTATTGTAGCATGGATTGAATTTTTTTTTTTAATCTTGACTTCAGTTGAGTATTGAATCGTAAATTGCAACTCGAGGGATCAAATCGAAATTGGAGAGATTCGATTTGAAATAGGATTTAGATCGAAGATTTTAAGAATTTTTGACATCAGTGGAACCCGATGCTGTCAAAACCCAAACGTGGTAGCAAGTTAATTACTTGGCACAACTGCCGTGGGACTTCGAATGACTTCAAAGTGATGGCAACATTAAATTACAATTAACACTGGAAAATTTACTGTAGTCTACAGTACGTTACCCATAGTTGTTCATATGATCGTCTAAATTATTTACTTTTCCAAAAAATAAAATAAAATAATTTAGTTAAGTAACCCATCTAAAAGCAGTCAACCCACCCTGCAAACTGAAATGATGAATGCTAATTATGAAACCAATTGACAACAGATTATCAGAGATATTATAGCAGCAAATGTCGAGGAGAAATCAACAAGCTGTGAAAAATAAAATAAAATAAATAAACTCATTAAACAAATCTGAATGCATTTTTTCAAGCCCTGTGTCATTCCGAGTTTTAATTGTGGTGCTTAGGGCACCTAAAAGAGGTGAAGCATTAATATCTAAGTATGGTTTCATTCGCCTTTATTTTGAAAAAGGCAAGCAATTTACAAGTTTGTGGTGTATATCATAAAAAAAGCATGCACGGTATTGGTTGTTCTATGTTTGTAACTTCTCAAATAGGAGCTTAAATCTTTTGTTCTCTTTTTTTGACATCTTCAAGCGCCTCAATGACTCAACGACTCAACCATCCATCACAATGATTTGATTAATGGTTGAGATCCGCCATATTATCAAAAACACTTGTGATACAAATATCAATGGTTGAGATTAGATGAGCACACGAGGACAAGTGATACAGGGATATGGGATTTGTGCTGCAAATTATTGGACCACTCACAATGTGTGATCATGAAAATTCACATCCATTATGAATCCCTACTGGCCATTATAAAGCTCTCTGCAATTTTGAAGTGCCTTCCATTCTTATACAATTTCATATGCCAGAAATATCAACCAATGCAAAATCATTTGTAGCTGATGCTCTGATTTCTGCACTTCTCTTGGAATAACAATATTGTTGGTTGGCTGTTATTTTAGATGCTGGACCACCATCTCCTGCAGCACATTTAAGAGAAGTATTTTACAGAATGGGACTTAACGATCAGGAGATAGTTGCATTATCTGGAGCGCATACATTGGGAAGAGCTAGACCAGAAAGAAGTGGATGGGGAAAACCAGAAACCAAGTACACAAAAGATGGCCCTGGAGCACCTGGTGGACAATCATGGACTGTTAAATGGCTGAAATTTGATAATAGCTATTTCAAGGATATCAAAGAGGCAAAAGATGAAGATCTACTAGTTTTACCTACAGATGCTGCTATATTTGACGATCCATCCTTCAAGGTAATCAAATATATATGGACTTAATATCTGCATTCAAGTTACTAAAGTTTTAGAGCCATAATTTCATAATATTTTGATATTTTAGGTGTACGCTGAAAAGTATGCTGAAGATCAAGATGCATTTTTTAAGGATTATGCTGAAGCGCACGCCAAACTTAGTAATCTAGGTGCTAAGTTTGATCCTCCAGAGGTATTAGCTGTATATTCAGTTAATGTCTCATAATCTAGTGTATTCAGTAAAACAATATTTTGAAATAATAATAATTTACCAGGGTATCTCCATAGACGCAGCACCTGAAAAGTTTGTTGCAGCCAAGTATTCATCTGGCAAGGTAGGATGTCTATGTTTTAGTTCAAAAGTTTCAACTTTCAGTGTCTCACATTTTCAAAATTCAGAAATATATGTGTGAAGTTGGTAATGTAGAGATTTACATGTGATACTTGTATGATTTGCAGGCTTAAGAAATTAAACCCACAGAAACGATCTTTCGTTCTTCTGCCTCCTTCCCTTATAATAACACAAGATGAAGATTTTTATTCAACAGTGCGAAGTCATAAAATATGGAGCCTTTATTATAATTATGATAATAGAATTAAGTAAAATAAGTGCACGTTGTATTTGAATGTATTATTGCAGAGAGAATTATCAGAGTCGATGAAGAAGAAAATTAGGGCAGAGTATCAAGCTGTTGGGGGCAGTCCAGATAAACCTCTTAAATCAAACTACTTTTTGAATATTATCATCTTTGTTGGTGTATTAGCTCTTTTATCGTCATTGGTGGTAAACTAACGAATTTTGTTGTTTGTTGTGTTTTTCTCCTTCTGGTTTGGGAGATAATGTAATGTACTCTCCAAGTAATGCAAAGAATTACAATTTTGGTTTATATTCTACTATGTGTTCCGCTTTCTGATTATTTTACAGCTGATAACTCTAAATTTTGATCCTACTTGTGTTACCACATACCCGAACCAAACTGATCTGAAAAGATCCGAACCCAAACTAATTTCGATGGGCTTTGGATTAGGTTTGGATGATGAAAAATACCATGAAGATTTGACCAAATTCGATCGAAGCAGACCCGATCCAAAAGATCTGATCAAAAGATATAGAAATACATACTTTTTAGTGTTATTACTCAACTGGATCCGAAACAATTTTGACTCAATTCTAGCTGAAACTCGGATTGGGTTGCGTCCAGGTTTTAAAGTGTATAGTTTGGATTTGACAAGATATGATCCGTCTAAAATCAAGACCCGTCGGGTCGGGTTTGGATCTAGTGGGCCGCTCCTACGTCTATTTATATTAATCGTGCACCTTTAACGAGTTTTGACGTTTGTATTTTATATTTCTATTACGGCTTTTTTTTTCCTTGAGTTGTAAGACGTTATCTACCGTTGTTTTTTATTCCTTATCCTCAGTTAAAAATAATTTTTATGCTTTGTGTGGAAATTGAATTTGTGCATCAGGAGTAAGTCGATGTTAGCACAAGGGGAGTAGAAATAGTCGATGGCAAGGTTTAATGCTATATTCTTCGTGCTTTTTTAGACGGTAAAGTGAGATTTGAACAAGTTATTCGATAAATTATGAAAGATCGAAGAGTCGTCCAGAGTCAGGATGGACTCATGGAGAAGTTTGTGAAATAAAAGATTGAAGCATTACTGCGTTGGACGAATATTGGACATCATGATGATGTAAGAGAATATAATGACAAACATCCCTTATTAGGTAATAGAATCTGGGTGAAGAAACGTTAGGAATCAGTCGTAGCCACTTGGTCAGGCCCTGCATCCGACGGTGCATACTCGTCCATGGTGGGGCACACTTTTGGTCCTTTGGACCAAATTGTTGGATTTGTATAGTTAGTGTTGACGCGTTTGACATTTATAGTAAATTTTCAACGTCTCTTCTTCAAAAAATATTCCTTGTGCCTTCTACCAGCCTACACACCATTCAATTTCTAGTTTTGTTTTAGCGTATTTGGATGTTTTAATTTTTTTTTTATATCTACCGTTGTGCTTCTGGTTTTATTTATTTTTTTATTTGAATTGACTTTTTTTAATTGGAATTATACTAGCATTTCGTAATTTCACAATTCATTTAACTTTATTATTTACAAATAATTAAAATAAAAAATAACTAGTATAACCGCACAACGGTGGGGAAACCGACCATTGTGATATTTAATATGAAAGAAAAACATTTTTATTTAATTTTTTTCTTTATTGCAAATTTGATAAAAAATTAAGTGCATTTAAATAAAATAATTTGAAATTGTAATTTGAAATTAGAAATCTTTATTGCATACGGTTTGTAAGTAATTTGAGATTGCAGAAATCTTGAACCATACCATGAAAAGTGGATAGATATTTTGAATTTTGAATTTTGAAATTAGAAGGAAGGTGGATAGATATTTTGAAACGCAAAGCAAAAAGAGGAAAATAGGGAAACGCACCAAGATTTGATATTTAAAATTAGAAGGAAGGTGAATAGATATTTTGAAACGCAAAGCATAAGGAGGAAAATAGGGAAACGAAGCAAAACAGGTAGCATGTTTTTTTGGCTTAAGGAAAATTGATTTTGGCCAGTAGAAATAGGCAAACCTCTCTACGGTCGGTTTGATTAAAATAATTATTCATAACAAAACAATTGTAATACTCCTTTCAAACGTCCATTTCACAATACAAGAATATATTCTTTTTTGGTAAACATTCTTCTTTTGTATAACAAAAGAACGCACCTTGGAAGGCTCGTAAACTTATGTTTTAAAAAGGTAAATGGAAGGTAATGTTTTCCTTGGGGAAGGTCTTAAGATTTTTTTTTTAGTGTTCAACCTCTTTTTTCAGTTCGAGTCCATCTTTCTTTGGACTAGAGCTAGCTTCGAAGTTCCTTTTAACGGAGCACTTTATTTCTTAGAGCTGGCTAGCTTTGAGCACTACCCCAACATGCTCCGAGCTTGCTTCAAGCGTCATTCGAAGCATTTTCAAGCGCTCAAGAATTGAGCTCTCTTGCTTCGAGCATGCGCTCTACCTTGGAGCATGCTGTAGGGTAGCTCGAGCATAACACTTGCAGAAGCTTGAAGCGTAGCTCAAAGCAGCTGGAAGTGGATACTCCTTTGAGCACTACCCTGGAGAATGCTTTAGGGTTTATTCGAGTGTCGCTCGAAGCAACTTTGAGTGGTCAAGATTTGAGCACCGTAGCTTCGAGTGGGTGATCTTTTGAGCGCTACTCTAGAGCTTCCTTTGGGGTTTGCACAAACACGAGAAGCTTGTTTCCGGTATTACTTTAGCTTGCTCCAAGTGCTCGTTTCGAGGCTCCTTTCAAGGGTATATTTTGAACGACTCCTTGCTCAAATTGTAATTTTCCAGAGTGCTTCCTTGCCTTTTCCAGTCGCCCATTCGAAAATTGCTTTGAGTCTTGACTTCAGACTTGCTTGTGGTTTTCTTTAACATGACCCCTAATCATTTTTCCTTTTTGTTTCAGTTTGACTTCAATCATACATTTGAGATTTAAAAAGAGGTATAGTCTTAATGCATTAGAGTTTCCCAAATATGTTATTTTACATTGCTTTCCAGCTATTTCTCGATTATTTCTTCTTCAATCAATTTTCAATCGTTTTCTCTTCATATTTAATATGTGTAAAATGGCTATAATGATTGCGTCCAAAGTTTAACTGCGTGATAGAAAAAGTGAACTTTTTGGAACCATGAGTGCTAGTTTGCTTGACAAATATACATTACTTAGTTGTATTTCCCAATCAATTGATCATTGAATGACCCATTTTGCTTGACACACTGTTTGTATTGTGATAATGTAGTTTTTATCTACAATAACACCTCAACTGTCAAAAGTTGGTTTCGAGGTAAGAAGTGGGGTCTTAATGTTTAAATACAAACTTCAGACTAAAGAGCTGAAGGTTAGCTAAGAAGACAATAAGTAAAAGACGAGGAAAGAGTAAGAATATATGAAATATCAAGTAATATAATAGAACGCGGATCACAGAAAATAACCACTTAGGCCGAGTATATCAAGCCCTATAACCTTTTTTTTTGTGCATATCCGCTCTTATAAAAGTAACAATAATATCTCTGCTTATGTAACAATGAAAACAATCTTTATTTTCAATAAAAGATATCATCATTTCTATTATGGTATCAAGGCTTAAAAACTGTCAAATAACAGCAATCTTCCACCGACCATCTTCCATCTGATCTTTCTTTGATATCATCATTTGGCACTCATCAGAGAACAATTGTTCTTTCATCATCGAGCCGTCCAGAAAGGTTTGTCAGAGTTGCTTCATCACTCAGCCCCTTCGGTCGCTTTCAGGAAATCAGTGTTCTCATCGTCTGAGAATGTACAGTTTTAGTCTTCGTTTCCTCACCATCTTTCTTGATTATCATCAAGAATTCCCAACAAAGTGCCTCATCAAGAAACTTGCATCAAGATCCTCAAGACGTAGCTGCACATTGAAAGAATCCTATCAAGATTCACAACATTATACTCCATTGCTTCAACGTGGCTGGAGATGATGAAGTTTCATCCATTGTATCAAGTGGACTCAAGCATCAAGAACCATACGTCTCTAAGAGTAATTCCTGCATCATTATCAAGCCAAATAATCACTTAGTAACCACTCCATTAGATGAAAACAATTTTGTATTATGGAAATACCAAGTTGAAACCAGTATAAAAGGATATGGGTTAGAAGAGTTCCTGTATGGAACAACTATTAACCCTACAAGAATGATCACTAATAGCAAAGGAGAGCGAGTTATCAACAAGGCATATGTTAATCATCAAAGGCATGATAGTTTGCTTGCAGGCTGGTTATTGTCATCCATCAGTTCTGGACTTCTATCACAGATCGTTGGATGCAAAAGATCTTATGAAATTTGGACTGCCATTTAACAAATATTCAACACACAGTCTACAACAAGAATTATGCATGTAACGACCCACCTTTTTGGACGGTAATCGATGATAAACCACACATGTCAAACTCAAACCATTCAAAAGGGAGGAATGTTATGGGGTAAATAAGAAAAAGAAGAGAAAGAAAGAAACAAACATAGAATCTCACAATAGAACGAAAAAATATAATAATCAAATAAATAGTTCATGAAGCTGCTTTACAAATAACATTTGATTACACTTTTACAGTACATATCAAAGTTATATACAACAGATAAATAAATAATGCAGCGGAGTAACATGATGCAGTGGAAATAATATAATAAATAATAATAGTATTAAATCTTCGTCTTCGTCCTCCAGGAAGCAGTTTTCGATAAACTGAAAAGCTTAGACTGACCTGAGCAAATTAAAAAGAAAGAACATTAGAGTCAGAACTAAAAGATCTTATGTAAGTTAAATTAATAGTAAATAAATATGAGTGTAACGGCGTCATAGATGTTTACGGGGTTTGACATCTCCTATCCAGCGTCTACATGCGTGCAATAACTTAAGAGATGTTCAGAATTCCCATCTCCTAAGCATCTGTTAAACTATCTACGTACATAGTACAATATGCGATTATAATAGTGCCTATAGTAAAATAAAGTATTAAAAAGCGTTAAGACATTACCCATATCCGCCTAAACACATTTTATATATTCCCGTAGTCTACACAGTACCGTAAGCTCCACCAAACCGGTGGTTTACCTAAAGGGCACTCCATAGGTATGGTACAAAACAAATTCGTAGAAGACGTGATATGGCATGTGAACACGACACTTGAGGCAATGTCTAGGATTTTACCAATTGCACTCCCGGACTGGTGGTAATGGATAGCAGCTACTACCACCCACCTCGGAACATACTCCAATAATTAAAATCGAGTGGTGGCCACCAAGTCAATCATAAAGTAATAGTATGGTATCAAAGAAATGTGCCCGATCGGAGGAATGACCTCACTTGGCCCGGTATAGCTCCTGTTTTAGTCACATCTAAGCCGACTCACGGGAGTCTGGGTTACGTAAATATCTCATATAGAATCGTACATCAAACCATCCCACTTTATTCTGAATCTCCACCACGTACAAAGTTGTTAAAGTGGTTTTCGGTATTGGCAGAGAATATTACAATATCCGATCTTGGTTTCTTTAACGACCAAACGCTTATTTCACACCGGATGGTTCTTTCAAATTTCCAAAGCAGATTCTTAATTTATATCAAAATATCATGTTCTCAAAAGCCCTTTCGAAATCATATTCACTTCCGAAAACATATCACATTTGAAATCATATCACATTCCGAACTCATATTTACTTTCGTAATCATACTTACAAAATATGTTAAATCTCATTTCAAAATCATCATATTCAATCAAATATGTCATTTAAATTCCAACTCAGGTCATAACATCATTTAATCGTATTCTCCTTAAAAATCAAGGATTTAAATATAAAACTTCCACTTTACAAAGCATGAGATTTAGAACATAGTTTAGGTAGTTTAAAACAGATAAAAAATAATATTTTTTAATAGTTTAATGTAAATTAAAATAGTTTTTAATAGGTTAAAATAGCTTAAATAGTTTTTAGTAGTTTAAAATAAATTAAAATAGGTTAGGTGGATTTAAGATAGTTTAAAATTTTATTTAAGATAGATTAAATAAATTTAAATTAGATTAAATAGGTTTAAAATAGATTAAATAGTTTTAAAATAGGTTAAATAGATTTAAAATAATTTAAAATGGTTTAATTTGGTTAAGATAGATTAAATTGTATTAATTAAAATAAATTAAATTAGTTTAAATTGATTAAAATAGTTCAGATAGCTTATATTGGTTTAATAGTTTGAAAATCTTAATAATTAGGATTTGAAAATAATATATTTTAAAACTTTTTATATTAACTATAATAAATTTGAAATTAATATCAAATTGAACTATTTCTTTCATTTCAGCACATCTGGACCACGTCCAGCTTTCAAATCAACAACTAATTTTTGTCTTTCCATTCGAATTCTCTATTAAAACCATTTAATTAATATCAAATTTCAAATTCATGTTTGAATTATTGATTTAATCCACTTCAAATTAAATATTTTTCAAAGTTATGTTCAATTTTTTTCAATAACTCAATTTCGATAAAATTCATTTATATTTGACAATTCAACTTTGAAATTCTAATTAAAATCCTTTACATAATTCATTAAATCAATTCCAATTTCAACATTAACGCTTGGATTTTCGAAAGTAATTCAGTTTATATAAATCCAGTTCTATTTCAATACACCATTTAATAGAATTCAAAATTTAAAGATTTAAAAGTCATTAAATTTAACCAATCCGGTGTTCGTATATAATTTTATACCCTATGGTCAAGTGATACAGATATTTATCATTTTAATCTGCAATAAATTTAAATTTACAGGTATATATCATTTCAACCCGCAATCCTAAATTTCAAAATCAATGAAAATCGCTTGGGTTTATCATTTCGACCCATAACGATTTTGTAACAACCGCATATTTTACGATTGTGTATTTAAATATTTTATTTAAATATAGCATCGTTAGTCGGATTATAGTCCGAAAAGCTACCTTTTGCAAATGGTCGAATTAGGACTCGAGACCACCCCCATCGAGTTCAAAATAACGTTTGCAGCCTTTTTGAGTATAAACTTCGATATGTTTGGAGTTAGGGGAATTTTGCTACTTTTTCATTTAGGGCTTTGGTTTGGTTTCAGCCCATTAGACCCAAGCTTCACCCCCTCTTCTCTTCAATCCTTCATAATTTTCCTAATACTCAAGCTTTAGCAACAATGGAGAGAGGAATGGGAAATTAAAACTCCAAGCCCTAATCATTTTTGCAAATTCAAGTTCTAGCTCCAAATTCATAGAAGAAGCTTTGGTAACCCTTCTCTTCATCTTCTCCAACTTGTTCTCTTTTCAATTTCAGAAATTCCTAAACCTAACTTAGGAAACGTTTCTCTTTTAAGCTTAGATTCAAGCTTGTTGGGTTAGAATTGAAGTGTGATTGTCCTTGTCATTGCTCTATAGCTTCTTCTTAATTTGTTTTGGGTTTAAAGGTGAGATTTTTATCTCACATCTATGTCTATATTTATCCTTGTTGTTAGGTATGAATTCCTTACACTTATTCATGTGCAATTGCATTTGATTTGAATTGGTTTTTTATGAATATTCCAATTTTTGGTGTTTCGGAGTCAAATCTTTAAAAATCCTATCTTTGAGATTTGAACATGTTTTTGGTGATGCATCGAGGAGCCCATAGGACCGGGTTGCCGATAGGCGTAAATCCCAAGCGTCCGTGCTCGTCCGCTTGCGATTTGTTGGGATTTTGCCCCTTGGGGGCTAGGCTAAGAATACAGAATTTTTCAGTTCAGTCGACTGAACACTCTGAGTCAGTTGACTAAACCAAACCCAAGAAATTTCCTGGGCAAGAGTCAGTCGACTGAACACTCTGAGTCAGTCGACTGAACCTGGAGACAGAGAGTTTCCATGCATGATTCAGTCGACTGAACACTCTGTGTCAGTCGACTGAACCTGGAAACAGAAAGTTGCAGGATCTGAGTCAGTCGACTGAACACTCTGAGTCAGTCGACTGAATTTTCTGTTTTTGCCCAATTTTCCTTTTGGGTTTGAGTTTCCACTTTTTAATTCGATTCTTCGTCCTCCGACTAGTTGTTATCACCTTGTTGGCTTTGATAACATCTTCGTTGGAACTTTTGGGAATATCCATTTTGATGGATTTGGTATCGATTTCTTTGGATTTAATTCACGTCTTCGAATGTGGATTTTTGGTGATTGATTGTTTCGACAATCATTTCTTCGATTTGTCACTTTAAAAATATAAAGGTTTCATTACTAGTAGTAAATATCAAAAATCTTTCATCTAAACGATTTCAACACTATTTTATTATAAAGCTCATTTCTCAAACCGTTTTCCAATCTACTAGCATATACAAACCTTTACCTCGCTCGTATGAGAAATCTAATTAAACGGCTTAGTAAAACAAGTGGTATGAAACGCTTGCTTTTACTTCGTCGATTAATTCTTGGACTTGTTCGATTGAAACTCTTGTGATAACTTTCTAGTGGAGATCTACAATTTGTTCGTAAATATTTAAGTTAAGCTAGTGGTTATGGGACATGAAGCTAAACTCATCTATTTACTAGCTTAGTGTAATTGAAACTGCTTAATGATTGATGATGATCATTTTTTGATTTAATCTAGCGATATGCTATGTTTCTTTGTCGGCGTAGGGGACAGTACCTCGTTTTATTGAGTTTCGTCTCATTTCTTTTATAGGCTAACGACCTATGTATTTGGAGTTTCGACTCAATTTTTGTGGGCTAGCGACCCATATTCTTTTATGGAGTTCGGTTCATCGGACGTACCTTTGTACTACGTCGTTGTTCCGGCTTATCAGGATCAGCGGGCGTACCGTTGTACTACGTCGTTGTTTCGAATTATTTGAGTTTCTGGTTTCTCGGGCGTACCGATATTGTACTACGTCGTTGCACCGGCTCTATGGTTAGCGACCATGGGATAGCGTCCCGTTTGTGATACACGTGTTGGTGAGTTTTCATGCTCCCGTTTTGTGATAGGCCTCCCCCCTTTTGTGATTTCCGGATTTCTATTGATGATTTCTAGAATTTGTGTTTCACCAATTTTTATGATTGGCATCGATATGATGTCGATATTTGTGACTTGGTGAATAAAAATAAAGAGTGACATTCTTTTGATCTTTGAGAAGATTCTTGTGATATTGATTAATCTCTGGTTGATTTTCAATTACATACTTATCATAGTATGGCTTTATGGTTATCATACGTTTTTGTCATATCTCTCATCCTTTATCATTTTATCTGATATTTATAGCTAGACTGATCCGTTTATTATTTTCTTATTAAATAATACCCGGGTCAGACCGAGATATTACAGTTGCTCCTGCTTGACTCCTCATCTGGGAGTATTATCTGACTTTTGGAACTACATTAGATTTGTAGATTTTTGTTGGTATACATTCGAGATAGAGACTCCTTGATGTATACATATTCTTTTGTCTAGCACTTGTATCTATTCTTTTGTTATATTGTGGATCTTGTTTGACCACTACTCTGATAAACACTTCTTAGTGTTATATCCATATCTGTTTCCGCCTTTGTGATATGGATATATGTGATCGATTTGTGTTATGCTTATTTCTATATTTGTTTCTGAAGATATTACAGCCACTGTGTAGTAGTTTTGAGTTTGTATCGGTATGTCGGATTTCCACTTCAGATGAAATGCATGTTATTCTATCTGACATATCGGTCCTCGCACAAAACCATTACACGGATGATCGCTCCTCAACAGCCTTATTCTTCGTGCTAGTTGATGGCATTACTCCGTGGTGTCCTTGGCTAGCGTGAGTATAGAGGTAGGGCGCCACAGATTTTCTCCTATTCTATAAGATTGTTTGGGTATGTACCGTTTCAAGCCATAGGGATTTTCTAACAATAACTGAAGGGACATGCAGTGTTATAACAATATAAATATAACATCCAATTATCCAATACCAAAAATCAAACATCCATCACAATTATCATTCAAACCAATAAATAAACAATAACAATTAAAAGTTATAAATGACAGGTACTAATCGGCAATTAAACTTCAATATTAAATTATATGGCCATTAAATTCAGTAAAGGTCAAATTTAACTGGAATGACAAATTAAATATACCAAACATCAACCAATCAATTTCTAATTGCATCATAAATTAAATTTAACTAAAATAAGAAAATCTAGTAGTTGTGAGTGGGTTAAAACACTCACATTTTATTTCAACTCGATTTGAAATTCAAAAATAAGGCCCAAAATTCAATAGTATTAGAATTTGTCCAAGCCAGTTTCAAAATGTCCAGAATTTCGATGCGATCGCAGCGGCGTGTAAATCCGACCTTGTATGCAAATGTTATCAACGTTAGAACAATACACGATTTATAATGTAATTAAACAAAATATAAACATAAACGTACACGTCAGCTCAGCTACTACTCATGTGCCACCCTAATTCGTGACCACGACCTCGTTCAAATGCCGACAACCGCTGCCTTGATTCAAAAATCGCTGCCGCCTCGACCCACTACAACTCGATTGACCAATGCCGATGGCATCACCACACCCAGACGCCCCTTGGTCGAGCTCACGCGACCACCAGGCGCACCCCACCTCATTCTGCCCATGGTGCACTTCTTGCCATTTTCTGGAGAATTGATGGCTAGTTGACGTGAATGGCTAGCACCCTTGAGACCTGCATCGCATCTTCTTCGCAATGCCACTCCCCGATCATCGAATGGTTGACGATCCAATGTTGGATCGCGAAAACCTAATTTCGACGGCCGAGGTTCATCCTCAATTTCTGACCAACCGATGAACCAAACTGAAAAGAAAATCACTGCTATGGATTACGCTTGTCGAGAGCTTCAAAATGGTATGATAGGGTTTGAAGGATTTTAAATTTTGAAATTGATTTGAAAATTGAATTTAGGGTTTTGAGATTGAATTTGTTTCTGCCATTGAAAGAAGGAGATAAACAAAAATTGATGTACATAAAGAATAAGAAAAATGTCTGCTAGGGTTTGAAAAACAAGACTATTTATATTAATAAAGCATGATAAAAAAAACCATATCGAATTTGTACGAACGACGAATAGCGACTCAAAAAGCCAGTTCTGCCTCTAAGACGAAAGTGGGTCATCCAGTATATCAAAATTGATGTTTTTGATATTTTTAAACTCAATGGAATAGGTTTCAAGTCTTAACTCAATCGTATGAAGAAGTTAGATTTTAAAATCAGCTTATTTCAATTGAATTCAATTAAATTGATTTCTACGCGTTTCGAGTCCGTATGATCAAATGAAAAGTCCGATCGCCGTGAAACTTGAAACCTTATAATATTGCACTGTTATGGATCCGATGAAACTGGTTTCGTCAAAATCCGAGATAGTAGCCAAAATGGTTATTTTCACGTAAATTAAATAAATTGAATATTAAATTAATTAAATCACCTTTCAATTCAATTTTTAACAAATTTTATCATTTCTAATTATACAGAAATTAACAATCTTTTCAAAACCAATTTCCCATGTCAAATTGAATGTTAATTATTTCACAAATTACAATGATTAATTTCAATTTCAATAAATTCATTAATTATAATTTTAAATTCCAGTAAATTGATTGAAGTTGATTTCAATCTTTTTATTCAATCAATCATTATCTAATGGATATAATTAACATTGGTTTATATATTATTACATTAATGTTCTCCAATCTCATCTTAATTTTCATTAACGTAATACTTAATTACATTTAATTTCAGTTGATTTTCAATTTAATTCAACAGCTAAAATAAATAAGTAACATATCACAATGGTCACTTTTACTTAATTTAATCACATTTATGGTTTTATTATTTACAAACAAATGTTATAAATACTTACACAAAATTGATTTCATCCGATTACAATTAATTACATATTTCTCACCAATTAGTATAACATTTAAATTATTTCCTTATTTACAGTCTATAACCAATTTTACGTTTACAATTATTTCAATTTATTGAAATTGCGTTAAGATAACTATCAATTGCCTTAAATTAACATTATTAAATTTCATTCTAGTTATTATTCTCATTAATTAAATTACAAATTTTAGTTTCTTCCAACATTAAACTACAAAATCTTTATAAATTAACTATTTTTAATTATCGAAAATTACGGATCGTTACAATGCATCACAAGCGACACTTACATAATTTAAAGAAAGAAAACATGTCAATGAGAGTGTATCTGACCAAAGTCAAGACTTATTGTGACATTCTTGACACTGCTGGTCATACAATTTCAGAAACAGAACAGACTCTTACTATATTAAATAGCCTAGATATAGAATATGAATCAGTTATGGCCATTATCTCCTCACAACAAAGTCTACCTAGAATGCAATATGTTTGCTCAACCTTACTATCATATGAAGGCAAAGTAGAACAGAGAAAAGAAAGCAACACATAACTATCAATTACCTATGTCTCAAATTCTAAAAACAAGAACCAAGGGGACAAGACAATCAAAATAACAGGAAAGAATCATATAATCAAAGGGGTGGTGCTGCTCAAAGAGGAAGAGGCAGATATAACAGATAGAACAAAGTGCCAAATATATGAAAAAGCTGGACACATAGCAAGGCAGTGCTACTTTAAACTGAATACTAAATACTACCCGAGTCAACAAAATCAAGAAATCAAAGAAACTGCAATTCTAGTGCCAATGTTGCCCATATGGATCAAAGACATAATAATCAGGGTGAAATCTCAAGAATGCAACAAATAAATCCAGAAAGTCTTACCAGGGTTGATTACAAGTGAAGACTGGTATCCATATTCAGGTGCCACCAATCATCTTACAAATAACCTCCAGAATGTTAATCTTGGCAACAAAGAATATATATGTATGCATACTATACATACAGGAAATGGTGAAACTATAAACGTTATACATGTTGGAACTAGCAGCATCTAAGCTAAAGACGCCTTTATCTCAATAATCTATTTAGAGTTTCTCAAATCAAAAGGAATCTAATGAGCGTGTCTCAATTTGCTAATGACAACAATGCGTATTTTGAGTTTCATCAAAAATTCTGTGTAGTGAAAGACTTACTAAATCAAGAAATATTACTACAAGGTAAACTGGACCAGGGGTTATACAAATTCAAATTTGCAAACATAAGAAAGAGAAAAGTTAGGAAAATCTGGTGTAACAGTTCTGAATCAAATATTAAGAATGATAAAGGAATATTTGACTTGTGGCACTGTAAACTGGTCCACCCTAGTGTAAATGCTGTAAACAAGTACTTAAGAATAATAACATTTTTTTTGATGTATCTTTACTATATGTGTGCACTTGCTATCAATTAGGCAAAAGCCATAAGTTACCATTTACATATTTAGCCACTGTTATTAGCAAATCTCTAGAACTAGTTATCTATGAGGGCCTGCATCTATAAGCTCTGACTATGGATTAAGGTACTACATATCAATTTTTAATGCTTATTCCATATACACCTAGATTTATCTAAAAAAAGTAGATGCATATAAGGCTGTAATACAATTCATCACACAAGCTAAGAAATAGGTAAACAGTGAACTTAAGATAATGCAAACTGATGGAGGCGGAGAATACAAATCATTAACAGAATATTTTCTAAAAAAAGAAATCATTCACAGAACTACCTATCCATAGACTTCGAAGAAAAATGGGCTGGTAGAGAGAAAACATAGGCACAAAGTAGAGACTGGGATAACTCTACTAGCACAAGCCTCTCTACCTATGAAATTTTGGCCGGAAGCCTTCAACACTGCTGTTTAACAGGCTTCCTACCAAAGTACTCAAACACAAGAGCCCAATTGAGTTGTTATTTTAGGCTAAACCAAACTATCAAAGTCTTAAGACATTTGGATGCCTATGTTTCCCATGCCTAAGACCCTACAACAATCACAAATTAAGTCTTAGGTTTGCCCATTGCACCTTTTTAGGATATGCAAATAACCAAAGGGGATAAAGGTGTTTGAGTAGTGATGGTAGGATCTTTGTATCAAGACATGTTGTATTTAATGAGAGCATTTTTCCTTTTGTAGAAGGAAAAATCAAAACCATGATAAAGGTGTACAATATGTCAATTCCTTCCATACCTATGGTATCTGACTGGAACATAAATCAAACTGATGAAGGCATGCAGAGAAGCCAAGGACCACAACTCACAATATCCAGTGCTGGATTAGGTCATGGTTCACATGAGCTCTCCAATACCTTCAACAATACAAATCAAAGCAATACTACCAATTCAGATCAAAGAGAATCTTCTTCATATGAGTCTCAACATACTGCCGATAACAACAGTGCTCAAGATCTCCACATGCAAGGACAAGACATCATATGATTACTAGAGCCAAAAGTGGAATTTTCAAGTCCAAAGCCTACAGTACTCAATTAGATCAAACAGAACAAAATAGTTATGAGGAAGAAAGTAAAGATGATAATTGGAAACAGACCATGAATGAAGAGTATAATACTCTAATCAGAAATAAAACTTGGAGTCTTGTATCTATACCGAAAGATAAAAATGTTATAGGATGTAAGTGGACTTACAAAATCAAAAGAAACCCAGGTGGAATTATATCAAAATATAAATCCAAACTTGTAGCAAAAGGTTACAATCAACAGTATGGTTTCGACTTCAATGAAACATGTTCTCCAGTGGTGAAACTAACTAAAATAAGGATCATCTTAACCATTGCTTTATATAGAAAATAGGACAGTTAGACGTAGACAATGCATTTCTCAATGGAGATTTGAAAGAAGATGTATTCATGAAACAATCAAAAGGGTATGAAAATGAAGCTAACAACAGGTTAGTATTCAAACTACATAAGGCTATTTATGGGCTAAAACAAGCTCTTCGTGTCTAGAATGAGAAACTTAAGTCAATCCTAATAGAGTTAGGCTTTGTACCTACTAAATCAAATAATTCCTTGTATATTCAATGCAAACAAGATAAGGTTAAATGCATATTGATATATGTTGATGATAATATCATTACTAGAAGTGACAATAAAACTATGGACTAGACAATGAAGCATTTGGATCAAGCATTTTTATAAAGGACTTGGGAAATCTACATTACTTTCTTGGTATAGAAGTTACACAGAAATCTGACTCAGAACTATTCTTATGTCAAAGGAGATATATACTAGATATACTGAAAGAGAAATTATGGAGCTGGCCAAACCATTACCTACCCCTATGACCAACAACCTACATCTCTCAAGAGACAAGGGTGAAGCCATCACAAACAAGAAACAATGCAGAAGTATTGTTGGTGCTCTATAATATACTATAATAACAAGATCACATCTAAGTTTTACTGTGAATAAAGTATGTCAATTCATGCATAAACCTCTCAGCGGTTACTGAAATGCAGTAAAATGTATCTTAAGATACCTAAGAGGCACACTAAATCATGGACATGACTTTAATAATAGCAAAGAATTAAACATACAAGCTTATTCGGATGCAGACTAGGTTACCGACCCTGACGATAGAATGTTAACATTAGGATATTGTATGTACCTAGGCAGTAACCCGATCTCATGGAGCTATAAATAGCAAGCCATAGTATCTCGCTGTAGTATCGAAGCAAAATATCGCTCCATAGCTAGTACAGCAGCAGAGATATCCTGGGTCGAATCATTGCTTCACGAAATCGAAATCAATCTCACAAATACCCCGATTATCTAATGCGATAATCTCAGCTCAGTCTCTCTTTCTGCCAACCCAATTTTGCACTCACGAACAATGTATATCGTAATTGATTTATACTTTGTTAACGAGAAAATTGTGAGTGGAAAAGTAAAAGTAAATCACATTCCAGCCTTGTATCAAAGAGCAGAAATCCTCACGAAACCGCTTTCTATGAAAAATTTCATAAGATTAAAGCAGGAGCTCAAAGTAGAAGAAGGCGGTGGAAAGACGAGAGAGGAGAAGTAAACCCTAGATCTAATTGAAAGAGGGAGTTAGAATATATGAAATATCAAGTAATATAATAGAATGCAGATCTCAGAAAATAACCATTTGGGCCGAGTATATCAAGCCCAATAACCTTTTATTTCTTTTGTTTCTGTATATTGTTCTTATAAAAGGAACGGAATATCTTTGATTACGTAACAATGAAAACATTCATTATTTTCAATAAAAGATATCATCATTTCTATTAGAAAGCAGTAACAAACAAGAAGTTTTATACTAGTTTTGAATAAACCCTACACCTATTGTTGGTTAGTGCTTTATTAGTAGTTTAAATAGGGATGCTGAAATAGTTACGACTGCTATTTTTGATTCATGTACAAAGATCATGTCAAAAGTTTTTGGATGAAAAGTAAAATGTGGTGGAAAAATAGCAGAGTTTCGTTGCATCAAAGTGCAAATCCTTATTGTAGTGGACCCATAGCAGACCCTTTATTAATAGAAATTTTGTGGCACATCAATTATGAAGAGTGTTGGAAATGGTTTATGCATCGGGTTAAATTGGTAAATTTCAATTTTTTTTACCATTTTGGATTTTATTGGTCCTATGAAGTCTAAATTAGTTTTGATCTAACCTAAATAAATTCTACATAAAACCTTTATTTTATTTAATTAATAAAAATAAGGATTTTATTGATTTATTATATATGATATATAATGTGCACATTTGTATCATATACGTATGTACGTGTGCGTGTATAACCACAAATACAGTGTATACACGGTTTAACATGTCTGTATATAAGTGCTAGGATTTACACTGCAATGAACATATTAACCTCTCCATATACATATTTACTGTCTATTATATAATATAGATATGGTATAAAACATATTTACGTTTAATTATACATACACAAACACGTATAACATTATAAAAGTAATCTTGTTTATAGATGTACACACATTCATATTTGTAATATCTAAAAATTTCAATATTGAACAATTAGAAATAAAATTATAGGCTAGATCTAGACTTAAAAAATATCTTTTAAATTCAAATTCAAACATATTTGTAATATATATATATATATGAATTTTTTGTCTTTTGGAAATATACAAATGTACATAAACGTATTTTTTTTTAATTATATAATTTAAAATCATGTATATAATATTAAATAAACTTACAAAATTAAACACGCACACACATATATATATTATTATAATACGTGAGATATTTTATTTCATCCATATTTTTTTGATGAGGTGGTTATGCAGCTTGAAGTCGCACAACCATGCATAGCATATATATAGTAAAATATTCGACTAACAAACCTAGTTGGTAGCATAAGTAGTAGCAAAGTCATAAAATACATCAGCATAGTGTAATAGCGTATACAATAACATAAAATACTAGCACCATCGTAAATTGGAATAATCGAAGTAGCATTGGTCGGCACCGTAGATCACCAGTCCCCATGATTGTTGCTTCCTGCTAATTTGACACTGTGGAGGATACACTGAGGGGTACCATGAGCTAAACCTATCCAATAATTATATAAATAGATAGTTTTGTAAGCCTCGGTTATAGAAGTTCATGATGGAATTGAAATAATGGTCTTTTTCTCCCTCCAGACTGTCCAAAAGAAAGCTAGGACCAACAGAGCGTCGATGGAGTTAGGAGAACACGATTGCCACAGATGAAGCAAAGTGCATTCAGTCAGTGAAACCTGCACATTCAGGTTAGAGGCAAATGGTGCCCAGATCTAGATAGAGTAATCACAGTTGTAGAAAATGTGATAGCATTTGTAACATCCCCAAATTTTATCATTTTGATTTTAGAATATTTAACTAATTTTAAATATATAAATAATTGGATTTTAAAATATAAATAACTTACATTCAAATATAGCGATTAATTTGAATATTTGAATTGTAAATTAAATATTAATTAAATGGATTTGTCTGCTGTATTTAGCACCTTTTAATTAATAAATAGTAATGGTGAACTCAATTGTAAATTTATTTACACTAATAAATGGTTGAATAAATAATAAGAAAATCAATTGTTAATAAAACGATTTGATTTTTATTATAGTATTTTTAATTGAATTTATGTGGATTTTCCATAATTTTTATTTGGAAATATTTAAATTCTAGTTTGATGATTTTACGAAAAACGACGGTATTTTTGAAATTTTATACAATAAAATAGCCAGTGTATTTTTTTTAGATTGTGTCGCATTCTGAGCGTGATCATATTTTTATTTTGTTTTTCATGGTTCGTACGTGAACAAAATTCTGTGTAGCATAATACCATGAAAACCTTATTTTTTTTTAAATCTTTTTAAATCAAAATCAAAAATTTTCAAAGTGACTTTACGATGAGGTGATAGGTGGCTTGGAAATTTATCTTCTTAGAGATATTAGTTAGATTTTAGTTTAAGTAAAAACAATGAAGTTTCTATGTAAAAGCAAGCGTATAAAACACTTAAAAAGAATTCTCCCGTCTTCATTCATTTATTCGTTCACCTTCTTCTAGTAAAACCAAAATGACCTCCTCCACCTAACAAGTCAAAATCAAATCCAATTCTCAGCGGAAAATTACAAGACATGAATCTTTGGGTCCATCCTGGAGAGATCTTCGATTTGGTATATGTTTAGATGTATGCACTGGTGATTTGGTGGTGGCCATGAGAAAGGGTGGAACTTGGATTTCTTTTTTAGGGTGCTTTAGGCGATGGTTGGAGTTGGCGTGGGTTTCTTTGGGTTTGTGGGAGGAAGGAGCATGGTCGACGCAAGTTTTAGGGGAAGCGGCTTCTGTTTGTGGTATGCGACATTTAGAGTTGTCCTTGAAGAATGCCTAGCTCACATTTCCACTTGCTTGATCGAGCTCTGTGATATTGGGTTTGATGCGTGGAGATCAGGAAGAGAGGAGCAACAATGAAGACGGTTCATCAAATGGAAGTCTGGAGCTCTGTATCATGGTTTGATCATGCACGACATGTCTGTGTGTATGTGCAGGCGTTTGTTGTGGAGGCAAATTGTATATTCAATTAGGGAAGATGATTTTTAATGGGTAATTAGATGGTTAATGATAATTAATGAAAATTAATTAATTTAATTAATCTGATTTCTTATAAAATTAATATCTTGCTCATATGAGGTTGGATTTGGAAGCGGTCAGTTATATTGGACTTGTGTCGACGTTATCTACGTGTTGGAACTGATTTTTTTGAATTTGTAGCTAGTTGAATTTTAAACCAAAATCGAATGCCGTTTGATTTTAGTTCAAATCAGAACGCGGAAACGCCAATTGGAATTTCGATTAGTTTACTCACCTTTAAATAAATCATATGATATCTATGTTATTATAGATTATTGTTGATGCTTAAATGATAGTTTATATTGTTGTTTGGTTGTTTGTTTGGATTTTAAATTTCCGCTTGAAAAGCGGATAGTATAAATAACCATTGTGTTATAGGGGACAAAAACAGGTGGAAGTCGAAGTGTACGTAGCGAATAGGTCGCTATGGAACACTTTGGAATAAACATTCATATGTATGATTTACATGAGACTTTTGTAGAGAGACCGTAAGGGGTTTCTCGGCAATATTAATTTTAATTATATTCTTATGTCGCTTATATTGTTATTTGTTTAAAAATATTTATGACATACTATTTGATTGTATATGTGTCTTTACAACGATTATCGCTGTACCATCACTTATAAAATATCATCCTTTTAAACCCTTATCGTGTGTTGAACTTGAGCATGTAGTTTTACAAAATAAATATTTGGTAGTACTTTTGCACTTTGGAAATTATCTAATCTATATTTTCAAGTATTTTAAGGATTTTGAAAATAAAGGTTAAATGTCGATTAAAAATTTATAAAAGGAGTTATAAATCTAATTAATTATCTTTAGAATAGTTATCATTGTTTTAAATCTATAAAGAGATTATAAAATTTGAAAAATTATCTTTTGAGATAATTAATGTCGTTTTAAATTTATAAAAGATTATAAATTGGATTTAATTATCTTTTGGGATAATTAATGTAGTTTAAATTTATAAGGGTTATTTATCTTAAATATTTTGTAAATTCTTTTCAAATGTGTTATTAAGGACGGTATAAGTTTTTGAAAAGAATTGGAGGTTTAAGTATATTCTTAATTATTATTTAACTTTAATAAAGTTAATTAATAAAGTTATTAATGATGTCTAAGGTTGATTAATCATTTTAATAATGATGTTTTAAAATTAATTAATCATATTTGATAACGATGTTTAAGATTAGTAATCATTTTAATAAATGATATTTAAAGTTAATTAATCGGTTTAAATAAAAGTGTTTAAAATTAATTAATAATTTTATTAAAGGAGTTATAAGTTTGATCAACTGTCTATTGGGATAATTAATGTGGTTTTAAATTTGTAAAAGAATTATTTCAATTGTCTTTCTGGATGGTTAACATTTTTTAATTTGTAAAAGCATTTTAGTTGATTTGTTATCTTCCGGGATAATAATTGAAGTTTGAAGTTTATAAATGATAGTCCATAAATGAGAAAATCTTTTAAAAAGAGTTGTTTTTAAAAATAATGCTAAGTGTAAATTGTTTTGGGTTTACAGGAAATAATATGTTAGTGACATTTGTTTTTAATACCTCTTTTTAATACACTTAAAAATAATAATTAATTTTCTCGTTCAAAAGAATATTTTAAAGAGTATTTTTAAATTGTTTTACGAATATTTGTGATGTAAAATCCAAGCACAAGTTTGATTTAAAAGTTTAAAAGGTTTGATTCAGTTATGGAAAGAATAAGAAATTTAATTGCCATAAACAATATCGCTTATATGGAAAGGATTTAGTCGTATTCTTAAAACTAAACATTATGGTATGGAAACTTGTTTCTATCTCGAAGGCTAAAATTGTTGTCAAGGGAATGCCTTGAGGTAACGCTATCTTAACATGCCCGGCTTCATTTTCAACCGAGATATAGCACAGTTTGAAACTGTAACAACCCTGAGATTGCAATTACCGAATAATGAATTAAAATTATGATTTTAAGTTAAAAAGGGAGCTAAACAAATTTTTGGGAATTTAAATTTGCAATTGGTTTGCAAATTAAAATATTTTGGGTTGAAATGGGGAATTTTTAAATAAAAAGTGATTATGGGTTAATGGGCCAAATGAGATAATTACATGGTTTTAATTAAAACTAGAATGCTTATTAGGATTTTTGTTCACATGATAACTTAGAAAATAAACTAAGTCCTAATGGGTTTCTAAACCCTCTTACCATAACCCATTAGCCTAACCCCTTCCTATATAATATCTTAAACTCATAACCCTAACCCTCCTTCCCTTCATAAATTCCTAAAACCTAGACCTAAACAAAATTAATGGCCTCCATTTAGAAGCTCCATCTCCTTCTCTTCATAAATTAGTTTAATCCTAGAAGAAAAAGAAAAGAGAAGAAGAAAGGTAATGCAATCTCTCATATTCTCTAATCCTCCTTCTTAATCCCTATTTATCTCTACCATCTTGTAGTAATTATTATTTTGTTTTCTTTGTTGATTTTGGGTCCATGAAGCATCTTGATCTTTGCTTTGGGGTTGAGGAGTTTGGCTTTCTTCATATTGTGCACTCAAACCATTTGATACTTTTCTTCATTAAGGTAATTACTATGGATTAGTAATTAATGCTAGTTGTAATGCTAAGATTTGGCCTTGCTTTCCTTTAATTTGGTGTAATAATCATTATATGGTGATTAGTGATTGTTATTAGTGAAAATTTTGATGCCCAAAATTGAAAAAAAAACACCCCTAAATGCCCAAAAAATGCAAAAATTGTTGGCTGGTGGAAATGTTCTGCAGGCTGAAACAGGCCAAAAACCCAAATCTGAGTGCACCAGGCAGGCTTGGGCTGCACCCTGGCTGCTGCACTGGTGCAGTAGGCTAGCCCAGCTGGGCTAGCCAGAGGCAGGCCAGCCCTGGATGGGCTGGCCGCACCCCACACCCCCCAGCCCGCCTGGGCTGGGGGTTTTCCCGGCCTCCCCAGCCCGGACGGGCTGGGGAAGCAGGGACGCGGGCCGAAGCCCGCGTCCCACCCCAGCCCAGGCGGGCTGGGGAATACCCCAGCCCGCCTGGGCTGGGGAACAGTGGACGCGGGCCGAAGCCCGCGTCCCAGCCCTGGCCTTGGCGGGCTGGGGCGGACTGACACGGGCCGGGCCCGCGTTTAAAAAAAAAAAAAAAATCAAACCTTACATCTGTTCCAGCTTTTGAGCGCCACTTCGCGATGCCGCCACGTTCGCATCGGAAGTCGAAATTCGACATTTATGGTCTCGTTGGAAATGTGGAGTTGCGAACTCCATCTCTGGAAAATTTGGACAACATTGGAGTTCGTTTGATACTTCCATTTTCGTGCCAAAGTTAGACTCGGGTCGCTGTTGGAAAACAGTATGAATCTTTCTCTGGGTTCAACTTCGAGACGTCGCTGCCACTTCGTCTCCACTCGGAATCCAGAAATTCTTTTTGCATCTTAAAGTAGGGATGTTGGACTACATGCCTACCAGTTTTCATGCCATTTGGACACAGTTTTCTGGTCCAAATAAATTGCCGAACTTGGGTTCGCAGCAGTTTTTGAATGGTTTCAAACACTTGGAATATTTTTGTTGATTTTCTGGTTTTCGTCGATTTCTTTGAGATTGTCTCTGGATTTCGTACACGGGCTTTATAAAAAGGATTTAAAAGGATTTTCACTCCAAAATGGATTTTGAAAATTATTATATAATATTATTTTTAATTATTAAATTAATTACTCCATAATAGGAGACTTTTCAAAAGACCGTTTTAAAAGTGATTTCGAAATCAATTACAAATCCGTTTTACACTATTATTTTCTATAATAAAAATCTCACACTCACTTTTTAGCACGTCAAGCGAAGTGGAAAGGTGCTTAAACGGTTAGGAAATATCCGGCCTATGGAAACCGTGTGTATTTTCTTTCCGGTTAATCCCCGACCTATTCGATTGATCGTTTTGACCTTTGGGTCTTGTTTACCGATGATATGAGGTGGACTTTTTATTGTTTGGAGTGTGAGCTTGCTATTGGTTAGGAAACTGTTTAGTGCGAACGTGGGGTATGGGACTCATTGTTAACACTTTACGGGTTCCTCTCCAAGAAGTTAGTGACACATTAGCCTCTGGGCGGCCAGTACTGGACCTCTGGGTCACCACGCCTCTGGGCAACCGTCTCTGGACACCTGCTCTATGGAGCAGTTTATTTTTCGGCGTGTGCCTCTGGGCCTTTATCCTTCTGGGAAGGATCTCGCCGTTTCGCGCGTTCCGCATCTGTGCGAGTGATCGATCACAACTCTACAGTACTTGGCAACAACGACTCTGGTCGGTGCACGTGCAATATTTGTATTATCTGGTGATTTTATATCCATTCGAGTATCGCCGTTTGGTGTTGGTTCTATGGAACCATACGATGTAAGTGCGATTACCTTTGGATTCACAGTGTCTCTGGACATTGCATTTCTATATTCGATGTCATTGACTTTTTAGTATATCCCTATTGCTCTTTGGAGCATCGATCTTTGCTTGGGCATTGATTTTAGACTCTGGTCACTTTTGGGATTATTACCTATGAGAAACTTTATATAGCTTTGGCTACGCCGATGATATGAGGCGATTTTATTTATTTAACACTTTGGTGTTTGTATTCTCTTTGGAGATTTTTACTGTTTATTGATGATTAGGGATCGTCATTATATTCATGTAGTCCATATTACTCTTCTCTTTGGAGAAGTATTGTTTTATTTATGTACTGCATTATTATATATATCTCAGTTATTACTGATTATTTAGCTAGCCTGACCCGAGTGTTTTCGCTCGGGTCAGACCGAGTTGTTTCAGGTTAGGTCTCTGGACTTAGCTTATGTGCTTCTGCTTGGACATCATCTGCTATGCTGATAGATAGCGCTTTTATTTGTCCACTATTCCGCTACTCTGTTTTATTCGGACTTTGATATGTACATATTTTTGACTCACATGTGTGAGCAGTGGCTTTGTACCCACCTTTTGATACTTGGATCTGTATTGACGATATATTGTACCTATGTTCTGTGACTGTTATGTGACTGTTCTGTGATGATGATGTTATCATTTTGTATTATGTTTGTTCTGAACCTATTTTCTTAGCCATTGTAGTTTCGTTATAAATATTTATTGGATATGTCGAACCACTTGAGAAAAGAAAACCACCTATTCGATGTATTCAGTAGATAGTTATAGCTTGATTACATATGGTCGCTTCCATTATACTCTATTCTCCGTTCTAGTAGACGGTATTACTCCGTAATACTCTTTACTAGAGTGGGTCTCGGAGTGGGGCGTTACATCTTGGTATCAGAGCTAAGGTTCAGAATTAAGCATAACAAACACAGAACGGATACACTTAGTACAATACATTTTAATTGGATCCGAATTAAATCAAATCCCTTCCTTATGCTTATTGATAGATAAGTTAGGAATATGTGTTGGAATTTATTATATTCCGTAGTATTCCTTAATTAAATATCTATCATTGAATCGTGTCTAACTTTAATTCCCGTTTGACTTTCAGTATGTCTGGAAGGGGAAGAGGGAGAACCACACGTCAGACTAGTGCTGCTGGGCAGTCCAGCAACACTCATCCAGAGGGCGTGTTCATGACTACCGACCAGATCATGGAGCTGGTTCGGAATTCTCAGTCTCATTCTCAGTCTCCAGCCCCAGTTGCTGATGCTCCGCGCATGTCTGTTTTTGCGCGTCTCTGCAGTGATTTTACCCATCTCGGAGGGAAGCCGTTCAGTGGCTCCGAGAATGTCTTAGAGGTCCAGGCTTGGATTCGGATATGCGAGCGCATTTTTACTCGTATGGATATCTCGGATCATGATCGTGTTCTTATTGCTTCTAGTCAGCTTCGGAGTCGTGCCCTGGATTGGTACGAACTCCTTATTGCCGCGGTCGATGAGACCACACTTACTTGGGCTCAGTTTCGTCAGAGATTTGAGCTCAAATTCATCCCAGAGTCAGAGAAGAACTCCCTTGCTCGCCGCTTTCTTGATCTCAAGCAGGGGAAGTCCTCCGTATCCGACTATGTCTCTTCCTTCGAGGCCCTGTCCAAGTACGTCCTTGAGTTTATTGCTACTCCTTATAAGAGGAACCTCAAATTTGTTGAGGGCTTGAAGAAATATCTGAAGAGGCATCTTATGCTACAGCTTGAGCTCTCATTCGAGAAGCTAGTCGATGCAGCCCTACATCTTGAGTCAGTCGAGATGGAGCATAGTGAGGATGATGGTGGGGGTTCCAAAAACCCCAACCAGAAGCGGGGTCCATTTCAGAAGAACAAGCCTTGGAACAAGAAGAAGAAGACTGGCAGTTCTGTTGTCCAGGCTCAGCCTCAGACTCAGCCTCAAATTCAGTCACAGCCTAGTGGAACCCGTCCTCCGAAGAAATGCTTCAACTGCGGTTCTCCAGATCACTTTATTCGAGAGTGCCCCAAACCTCTCTATTGCACTTTCTGCAAGAAGGAGGGACACAGGATCTCCACTTGTCCTATTGCTCCAGCTAGTGCCAAGCCTGGCAAGCTTAATGCTGCCAAGGCTCCTGCATCTTCAGCTTAGCCTCGAGGTACGCATCCTTCCGTTCTCGAAGGTTCTATTTTATTTCGTGGTAGATCTTGTAGAGTTCTCTTTGATACGGGTGCCTCTCATTCATTCGTATCAAAGGAGCCAGTAGATGCTTTATCGTTGGATGTTACTTGTCTGGTTTCTTCACTAAGGATTGTGAATCCCATTGGCGGATCCACGACCCTTAGCTTGCTTTGTGAGAATATAGATATCTATCTTTGTGGATTTTCTTTCCGTGCGAATCTGCACGTTATGGAGTATTTGGGATTTGATATGATTCTTGGCATGGATTGGCTCGTTCAGCATGACGCCAAAATTATTTGTTCGGAGCGGATATTATTCATTCATCACCCTGATTCGTCCTCTCCGTTAGCTATTGTTCTTCAGGATGTTGGGCTTTCTGATGTTACTCTATTTTCTCTTGGTTCACGAGATGAGGATTTGGACTTATCTCGTA
The DNA here is from genome assembly GCA_030765085.1 of Allium cepa. Lineage (NCBI taxonomy): Eukaryota > Viridiplantae > Streptophyta > Magnoliopsida > Asparagales > Amaryllidaceae > Allium > Allium cepa. The sequence goes on from CM060931.1 coordinate 380,864,410, forward strand.
TTCCTGTTGTTCGGGATTTCCCCGACGTATTCGAGCCAGTATCTGGCCTGCCGCCAAAGCGGGCCATTGAGTTCCGCATCGATCTCATTCCAGGCTCCCACCCAGTTGGGCGTCCTCCCACGAGGATGCCTACTAAAGAGAATGAGGAACTCAGGAAGCAGTTAGTGGAGCTTGAGGCGAAGCAGCTCATTCGGTCCAGTTCTTCGCCATGAGGTGCTGTTGTGGTCTTCGTTAAGAAGCCCGATGGCTCTCTTAGGCTTTGCATTGACTATCGCAAGCTTAATGAGTTGACCATCAGAAATCGTTATCCATTGCCACGGATAGACGATATGTTTGATCAGTTGAGCGGTGCGAAGGTCTTTTCCCAGCTCGACCTTGCCACCGGATTTCATCAGCTCCGAGTTGCGGAAGATAGCATTCCTCTTACCGCTTTTCGCACTCGTTATGGTTCTTTTGAGTGGTTGGTCATGCCATTCGGCTTGACGAACGCACCGGCTTTCTTCGTCGATCTTATGAATCGAGTATTCCGGGAATACATCGATAGATTCGTTCTGGTTTTCATCGACGATATTCTTATTTACTCTAGATCCGAGGCAGAGCATGCTCATCATTTGCGGATCGTCTTGGATACTCTTCGTCAGCATCAGCTTAAGGCCAAGCTCTCCAAGTGCCATTTTTGGGAGAGCAAGGTCAAGTTCTTGGGCCATATTGTTTCATCTGAGGGTGTTTCTGTCGATCCTGCCAAAATCGAAGCTATTCAGAATTGGAAGCAGCCCGAGAACGTTCATGATATTCGCAGCTTCCTTGGTCTGGCGGGTTATTACCGTCGGTTTGTCAAGTATTTCTCTCGAGTTGCACTTCCCCTTACGACGCTGACTCGTAAGGGTGTTCGCTTTATTTGGTCTAATAAGTGTGAAGCTTCTTTTCAGCGACTGAAGGAACTTCTCACTCATGCTCCTATTCTTGTGGTTCCTGAGAGTAACCAGGATCTTGTTGTTTATACCGACGCTTGTGGTAGCGGGCTCGGTGCTGTGCTTATGCAGAAGGATCGGGTAGTTGCTTATGCTTCCAGGCAGCTACGTCCGAATGAGGTTCGCTATCCGACTCATGATCTTGAGTTGGCAGCTATCGTCTTTGCCTTGAAGACGTGGCGTCACTTTCTATTAGGCGAACGCTTCACTCTTTACACCGATCACAAGTCGCTGAAGTATCTATTCAGTCAGAGGGATCTCAATATGAGGCAGCAGCGATGGCTTGAGTTTCTCGCCTCATATGATTTAGATATTCAGTATACCCCTGGCAAAGGTAATCGTGTTGCAGATGCGCTCAGTCGCAAGCACTCGGCAGTAGTTTCTATGATGATTGCCGAGTGGGATGTTCTTGAGACTCTATCTTTATGTGATATTATAGATCGAGCTTCATCTTCTGATGCTCCTGTCTTATTATTTAGTTTGGAAGCTCGTCCTGTCTTATTGGATCACATTGCCCATGCTCAGCGGCAGAATCCAGACTTATTGCATCTTATTCACCTTCTCGAGTCGGGATCCAGTGATGAGACATTGCTGGATTATTCTCTTGATTATCATCGGTGTCTTCGTAGGAAGAACCGTATTGTTGTACCATCTGATTTATCACTTAGGCGTGACATTCTAGACGAGTGTCATCGCTCTAAGTACACTATTCATCCCGGTTCGAGTAAGATGTATGCCGATATGTGCCGGCTATATTATTGGGAGGGTTTGAAGAGAGATGTTGCAAGTTATGTAAGCCGTTGCATGACTTGTCAACAGATCAAAGCCGAGCATCAGCGTCCATCTGGTCTTCTTCAGCCGCTAGAGATTCCATTATGGAAATGGGATCAGATATCCATGGATTTTATTGACGGTCTGCCTCGATCGAGGTCAGGCCATACTTCTATCTGGGTTATTGTTGATCGCTTGACCAAATCGGCTCATTTCATTCCGATTAGGTCCACTCGGACTGCTCCTCAGTTGGCCAAGCTCTATGTGAAGGAATTCGTTCGACTTCATGGCATTCCTAGCTCTATCGTCTGTGATCGAGACACTATCTTTACTAGTCACTTCTGAAAGTGCCTACAGTCAGTTTTGGGCACAAAGCTGAATCTCTCGACTGCTTATCATCCTCAGACCGACGGTCAGACGGAGAGGGTGAATCGTGTTTTGGAGGATCTTTTGCGCTGTTGTATTCTGGATTTCGGAGGTAGTTGGGAGGATCACTTACCGCTTGTAGAGTTCTCCTACAACAACAGCTATCAGTCTAGTATTGGCATGGCACCTTTCGAGGCTCTATACGGAAGGCCATGTCGCTCTCCTGCTTGTTGGTTAGAATCTGGCGAGAAGCTTATTCTTGGTCCAGATTCAGTTCGGGAATCTTCTGAAAAGATTGTTCTTATCCGTCAGAGAATGAAAGAGGCACAGGACTGTCAGAAATCCTACGCGGACAACCGTAGGAAGCATCTTGAGTTCTCCATTGGCGATTCTGTCTTTATTCGGATTTCTCCTATGAAGGGGGTTGTGCGTTTCAGCTCCACAGGGAAATTGGCTCCTCGCTGTATTGGACCATTTCCTATTACGGAACGCATCGGCCCCGTTTCTTATCGTGTGGCTCTACCTGCTCATTTCTCTGGAATACATGATGTGTTCCATGTTTCTCAGCTTCGCAAGTGTGTGCGCAATCCTGATTCTATTATCGAGCCTCATATCGTACCTGATTTGGAGATCTCACCCGATCTATCTATAGAGCAGCAACCTCTTCGTGTGCTTGATTCGGAGATCAGACGTCTTCGAAACAAAGAGGTTCCGCTTGTGAAGATTCAATGGTCGTCTAATCCTAAGGACTGCACTTGGGAGACCAGAGAATTCATCAAGCGTACTTATCCTGGTTTTCTTTCATCTTCCGACATGGGTGAGCATCTATATTTTATCTTCTGTATTCCTTGTGTGGATTAGATGTTATAGACGACTTCGATATTTAAGGAATTGCGGGGACGCAATTTCCTTAAGGGGGGAGTCTGTAACAACCTTGAGATTGCAATTACCGAATAATGAATTAAAATTATGATTTTAAGTTAAAAAGGGAGCTAAACAAATTTTTGGGAATTTAAATTTGCAATTGGTTTGCAAATTAAAATATTTTGGGTTGAAATGGGGAATTTTTAAATAAAAAGTGATTATGGGTTAATGGGCCAAATGAGATAATTACATGGTTTTAATTAAAACTAGAATGCTTATTAGGATTTTTGTTCACATGATAACTTAGAAAATAAACTAAGTCCTAATGGGTTTCTAAACCCTCTTACCATAACCCATTAGCCTAACCCCTTCCTATATAATATCTTAAACTCATAACCCTAACCCTCCTTCCCTTCATAAATTCCTAAAACCTAGACCTAAACAAAATTAATGGCCTCCATTTAGAAGCTCCATCTCCTTCTCTTCATAAATTAGTTTAATCCTAGAAGAAAAAGAAAAGAGAAGAAGAAAGGTAATGCAATCTCTCATATTCTCTAATCCTCCTTCTTAATCCCTATTTATCTCTACCATCTTGTAGTAATTATTATTTTGTTTTCTTTGTTGATTTTGGGTCCATGAAGCATCTTGATCTTTGCTTTGGGGTTGAGGAGTTTGGCTTTCTTCATATTGTGCACTCAAACCATTTGATACTTTTCTTCATTAAGGTAATTACTATGGATTAGTAATTAATGCTAGTTGTAATGCTAAGATTTGGCCTTGCTTTCCTTTAATTTGGTGTAATAATCATTATATGGTGATTAGTGATTGTTATTAGTGAAAATTTTGATGCCCAAAATTGAAAAAAAAACACCCCTAAATGCCCAAAAAATGCAAAAATTGTTGGCTGGAAATGTTCTGCAGGCTGAAACAGGCCAAAAACCCAAATCTGAGTGCATCAAGCAGACCTGGGCTGCACCCTGGCTGCTGCACTGGTGCAGTAGGCTAGCCCAGTTGGGCTAGCCAGAGGCAGGCCAGCCCTGGATGGGCTGGCCGCACCCCACACCCCCCAGCCCGCCTGGGCTGGGGAAGCAGGGACGCGGGCCGAAGCCCGCGTCCCACCCCAGCCCAGGCGGGCTGGGGATGTATCTTTCCCCAGCCCGCCTGGGCTGGGGAACAGTGGACGCGGGCCGAAGCCCGCGTCCCAGCCCCGGCCCAGGCGGGCTGGGGCGGACTGACACGGGCCGGGCCCGCGTCCAAAAAAAATAAAAAATAAAAAAAAATCAAACCTTACATCTGTTCCAGCTTTTGAGCGCCACTTCGCGATGCCGCCACGTTCGCATCGGAAGTCGAAATTCGACGTTTATGGTCTCGTTGGAAAGGTGGAGTTGCGAACTCCATCTCTAGAAAATTTGGACAACATTGGAGTTCGTTTGATACTTCCATTTTCGTGCCAAAGTTAGACTCGGGTCGCTGTTGGAAAACAGTATGAATCTTTTTCTGGGTTCAACTTCGAGACGTCGCTGCCACTTCGTCTCCACTCGGAATCCAGAAATTCTTTTTGCATCTTAAAGTAGGGATGTTGGACTACATGCCTACTTGTTTTCATGCCATTTGGACACAGGTTGCTGGTCCAAATAAATTGCCGAACTTGGGTTCGCAGCAGTTTTTGAATGGTTTCAAACACTTGAATATTTTTGTTGATTTTCTGGTTTTCGTCGATTTCTTTGAGATTGTCTCTGGATTTCGTACACGGGCTTTATAAAAAGTATTTAAAAGGATTTTCACTCCAAAATGGATTTTGAAAATTATTATATAATATTATTTTTAATTATTAAATTAATTACTCCATAATAGGAGACTTTTCAAAAGACCGTTTTAAAAGTGATTTCGAAATCAATTACAAATCCGTTTTACACTATTATTTTCTATAATAAAAATCTCACACTCACTTTTTAGCACGTCAAGCGAAGTGGAAAGGTGCTTAAACGGTTAGGAAATATCCAGCCTATGGAAACCGTGTGTATTTTCTTTCCGGTTAATCCCCGACCTATTCGATTGATCGTTTTGACCTTTGGGTCTTGTTTACCGATGATATGAGGTGGACTTTTTATTGTTTGGAGTGTGAGCTTGCTATTGGTTAGGTAACTGTTTAGTGCGAACGTGGGGTATGGGACTCATTGTTAACACTTTACGGGTTCCTCTCCAAGAAGTTAGTGACACATTAGCCTCTGGGCGGCCAGTACTGGACCTCTGGGTCACCACGCCTCTGGGCAACCGTCTCTGGACACCTGCTCTATGGAGCAGTTTATTTTTCGGCGTGTGCCTCTGGGCCTTTATCCTTCTGGGAAGGATCTCGCCGTTTCGCGCGTTCCGCATCTGTGCGAGTGATCGATCACAACTCTACAGTACTTGGCAACAACGACTCTGGTCGGTGCACGTGCAATATTTGTATTATCTGGTGATTTTATATCCATTCGAGTATTGCCGTTTGGTGTTGGTTCTATGGAACCATACGATGTAAGTGCGATTACCTTGTGGATTCACAGTGTCTCTGGACACTGCATTTCTGTATTCGATGTCATTGACTTTTTAGTATATCCCTATTGCTCTTTGGAGCATCGATCTTTGCTTGGGCATTGATTTTAGACTCTGGTCACTTTTGGGATTATTACCTATGAGAAACTTTATATAGCTTTGGCTACGCCGATGATATGAGGCGATTTTATTTATTTAACACTTTGGTGTTTGTATTCTCTTTGGAGATTTTTACTGTTTATTGATGATTAGGGATCGTCATTATATTCATGTAGTCCATATTACTCTTCTCTTTGGAGAAGTATTGTTTTATTTATGTACTGCATTATTATATATATCTCAGTTATTACTGATTATTTAGCTAGCCTGACCCGAGTGTTTTCGCTCGGGTCAGACCGAGTTGTTTCAGGTTAGGTCTCTGGACTTAGCTTATGTGCTTCTGCTTGGACATCATCTGCTATGCTGATAGATAGCGCTTTTATTTGTCCGCTATTCCGCTACTCTGTTTTATTCGGACTTTGATATGTACATATTTTTGACTCACATGTGTGAGCAGTGGCTTTGTACCCACCTTTTGATACTTGGATCTGTATTGACGATATATTGTACCTATGTTCTGTGACTGTTATGTGACTGTTCTATGATGATGATGTTATCATTTTGTATTATGTTTGTTCTGAACCTATTTTCTTAGCCATTGTAGTTTCGTTATAAATATTTATTGGATATGTCGAACCACTTGAGAAAAGAAAACCACCTATTCGACGTATTCAGTAGATAGTTATAGCTTGATTACATATGGTCGCTTCCATTATACTCTATTCTCCGTTCTAGTAGACGGTATTACTCCGTAATACTCTTTACTAGAGTGGGTCTCGGAGTGGGGCGTTACAGAAATCGACGAGTAGCGATAAGGTGTGAGATTTAATATCCATATACGATAATTTTGGATTTTTCGATAGTTGATTTATTGACTATCAACTCGGCTTGCATCTTTGTGTATCAAGAATTTAAGATGATTTGTTGCTTATTTGAGCATTGATATCCTTTATCGGAAATGACTAAAACCAAAGCACGAGTGGGGGCCAAGCTATGTGGGGTTACTTCCATTAGGGTATTTTCACATCTACTCTCGATTAGTTTCGATGGTATGCGTGCAGAGATGTGAAACACTCGGATTCTCGGTAAGGGTCGACGGGGTCCTGCTTGGAAGTTTCCGAGAGCCATCGTAGTTTACTAGTATATTTCTAGAGGTATACTTTTGATAAGGGAGGTGCATCATCCTAGTCATTGTTGGAAAATTTTCTTTTCCTTGTTGTGTATTCAAATCGTTGAATTGTTTTTCTTAATTGCATCGAGAAATGACTGGAGTTTTTATCGATATTTAATTATATGTGTCCATTCTTTAGTTTGGATTTTGATCTTGTTGATGCCTATTCTTTTAAGTTTAGGGTTTGTTTTAATCTGTTGTCATTCATTCATGCGTGGGAGTTGTTTTTGTGGGGTAAAACACATTCCATGTTTAGCAACGTAGTCTCATAGAATTATTATACGCTCATCATATTACTTGAGTTTTCTCACGCTGGTATTTTTAAACTAATTCAGCTGTTATTTTATTATAATTCTCAGGTTAGATCGTGTATTTTTCCAGGTTGTCGTTGGTGTGACATGGGGCTCGTGGAGTAGAGTTGGATGTTCACCCACCGTAGTATTTTTATTTTCTGCTGTATTATTATTTATACCCATCGATAATTGTAAGGTTGGGAATTTATAACTATCCGGGCTGATGAGATTTGTTTTTAACTTTGATATACCATGTAATTAGAATGACAACTTTTACTGTCTTTGTTATATTATATGTTGTTGTTCCGCTGCGAGATTCTGTTTTTTTTGTTCTTTTTCTTTTTCCTTTTCTTTTTACCATAACAATATACCATTTTAACAATTGGATGTTCAACATTTGAATACCGTGGATGTATCGAATGCCAACTACCGATGATCGAAAAAGCGGGTCGTCACAACTGGTATTAGAGCTGAAAGTTAAGCGAGAACCTCTCCTTTTGTGGGGTAAACTCATTAGAGATAGGATAAATAACACCCTAGAATGAGTTGAGAGTATTATATATACAAGAGCGTATTTATTATTGCTATAAAATCATATTATGTTGATTGGCCTGTTGAGTTATTTATGAATTCTGGTCGAGATAGGTGACGCCACCCTATCGATGGCGATTCCTAAACATTTGAACAAAGCAAACATACGAAAAATTAATTTTTGAAAATTTGGTAAATGATTTTTTTTACCTAGGATCATATATTTTCAGGTATAAAGGAATGATTTTCAAATTTGTATAGTTATTTATGTTTTGTTTCTTTTTTTAGAAGTGATAATGTTTATTTAGTATCAATTTTGTTTGATTTGCCATGCTCGGGGTAGTTTTGGAGCTTTAACTATTGTTTGTTGATTGTTAATTTATGCTCGACCAGTTTGTGGGATTATATTATTTTGAAAATTGTGATTACATCAGAATTAATCTGTAACAACCTAGAATTTCAATCATTCGATATTCATATATTTAATTAATTTTAAATATTCAAAAGTTAATTTTATAAGCAGAATAATTTTTTTTCGAATATTTGGATTTAACTGGATAATTAAATCGCTAATTTAATATTTGAAATTGTAAAAATAATCGAAATTTGAATTTAATGTGAATAAAAATGATTTATAAAGTTGAATTAAACTCTGTTTGAATTAGAATGATGTTAGAGAACTTTTAAAATTGAATTAAAAGTTAATTTGTAGAAATTGATTATTTTAATATTTAATTGACGAGTAAAAATAGCCATTTTTCATACAGTCTTCGATTTACTAGTTTCATTGGATCTGTAATGTCACATTATTGTAAGATTTCGAATTTCGTGTCAATCGGATTTACGGTTTGTCCGGGGCAAGCTAAAACGCGTAGAAATTCGTTTATGTAAATTTTAAATTTAAATAGTCGATTCTGAAACCTATCTTCCAAATACGGTCGAATTGGCTCCCGACATATATTCCATTGTGTTCGGAATAGGGGTAAAACATTATAAATGCCTCACGGCACGCTTTGATTGGAGTTCGAAAAAATTTCAGGTGAATAGTGTCGCGAAATTTTCTATAAAAGGACATCATAATTTCTGTTTTGCACTCAAACCCCAGCAAGGGTTTCACAGCCGCCACATATAATTTCAGTGGTCGAAGACATATCCTCTTCTTCCTCGATTTCCGGCCAATCCATCAACAATTACAAAAAAGTTTCAACTACAAAATTATAGAGAGCGTCGAGAACTACAAATCTGACGGTTATGATCGAAAAATATGAAGCGGATCAACGGCGAATCGAGGCAAACGTCACGCATTCGAGAGGCGATTTCTCAACCTAGGCACGACTGAGTCGAGCACGGCTCCTGGCAAAGATAGTGTTCGAGTTGCTCTTCGATGCGGCGACCTCTGATCATTTTCTAGTGATCAATGGAGGGCTCGATAATTGATCAAATTTTGGCGGCTTGGTGGGTTTTCACGTGTTCAAACCTGGTGTTGGAGAAGATGAAGTTTACAGTCGTGATTTTCTTTGAAAAAACTAATGGCCAGATGAGGTTTAAGAGTTTAAAAATAAAATTGGAATTGAAATTAATTTATATAATGACTCGTGTGATATTAAAAATGCTATAACTTCTTCATACGAGTTTCGTTTTTCATGAAAAAAATTGCGTTGGGTCCATATCAACGAGCACTACATTTTAGAGCTAGTTTGGAGTTGATTGGAGCTATTGTAAATTTTAGGTAAAATTAAACGTCTGTTTAATTTTATTTGAAATAAAACACTACAACTGCTATTGGAAGCAATGTGAGTACAACTCACTTTTTCTGACTAATTAATATTTTTATGTAAGCGAGAATAAATATTATTTACGATGATTGATGATTGTTTGGATGATATATAATATATTGATTGGTATTTGGATATATACCTGCCTGTTGGAGCAGATGACCCTATACGTTTTCGTGTATGAGCGGATGACCCTTTGTACGTGCATCTGCCTCGAAGCAGATATTGTACACATATTCTAATATGTATATTTGTTGCAGGTGATAGGTTGGAGGGATCCAAGTGGATTTCTCACCAGTAATGGTTTTGTTTATAGATATTGTGATATATTCTGTTATCATATTATATATGATGTTTGGGATGCCGTGATTGATGTATTTAGTGTTGTTGCAGCATTGGGCCTATTTTTGAAATTTTAAAAATGTTAAAGTGATGATTTCAAATTAAAAAGGAATTTTAAGCGATTTGGAAATATATGATTTGATTTGTTATGAAGGAAGGAAACTATTTTAAATAAATAAATGTTATAATTTTTATGTTATAAAAATTATGATTTATGAAATAAAACCAGAATGTGATTTTGAAATATAGAGATAACTATTTCGTAAAATAGTTTAAATGGTGATTTTTGAATTTATTATAAATGGTTTATAAATAATATTTATAAAATTGAATTTTTATAAATACCAACTGTGACAACCCTCCTTTCATTCCACAGAAAGACGCATCATCAATAAGAAAAGAAATAAGTAGAAATAGAATAGATATAAAGAAACAAACGACAATAACAGAATCTCCCAGCGGAAACAGAACAAAATATAATATTTCACATATCCATTACATTGTCTTATACATATCAAAGTACACACAGTTATACAACTTCATCACATTAGACAGTTATAAAGATTTGTCTATCCATTACATTCTAAAATACAACAGACAAAGACAACACACAACTGAAATAGATAGATATAGCTACGTCTGGACTCCTGCTCCTAGTTTCAAAATTCATTAAGCCAAACCTGGTCACTTGGTTACTCATAATCGGAATAACAAAATTATAAATGAGTTTATGTAAGTGTTAAAATGAGTTATAAATGAATCTTATAAGTAATAAGATTTATAATTTGTGAAGTTATAAGAAGAATGATTTTGTAAATAAGAGAATTGTAAGTAATTTACTTATAAATTGGATTGGGCATATAAATCAGATAACTGGAATTGGTTTAAACGACCCCAACTCGACCTTCGAAAATCGACACACGAATACATCACCAGTATTCGGATGTCGCAGATTCAAAAGTCGAATCTGGTTCACTGGAGCTTATAACACATTAAGTACTAAAACATAGCGGAAAAATGAATGAATAATTTATCGATACACAATGAATACAACAATGATACAAATGATTTATCAATATAAGAGACAAGATACAAATAAAAACAATAGCGGAAAAAGATATCTTCATAGGCTCTAAGAGAGAATCCAATAGAATACATCTCCAATTCCAAAACTCCAATCCAAAGATAGCTCGAACCACCATCAAGCTGAAATTAAGCAGGTCTGGTCAGCGATGCGATTGCCGAAATCCAAAGACTTCGAAGACCAAAGACTGAAGGTTACCAATTCTACATTTACTAGCTGATTATCTAAAAATCTGACACTAGGCTGTCTGTGTGGAAAATTATGAGTTTCCAGAGTTTAGAAAGGGAACAATAAACTCCAGGTCAGTCATGGGACTGGTTTGAGTAAACAAAAACTATTTATTTTTAACAAAAGAAAACAAAAGAAATTAAAAGAAACCTGCAATTCTTTTTGGAAAATGAAACTACCATAAGGCCTCCCAGCACACACACACAATGCAATCGCACACTTGAGGGAGATTTCTCCTTATGATAGTCAAACATGCTTGATACGCAAAAACCATTTGATATTATTATTAGTGCATAGTGCAGAAAATATTTGCAAGTATAATATTAATCTTAGCCAGCATATGTAACATAATAGTATGCCTAATATAGCTACCATGTTAAATGGAAGGTTCTACAACTAAAAGCGTACAAGGCACATATTGGTGATTGGATTTCCAACAAATGATCAGGCTAAGGAACATCCTATGCCACATGGGTACGTCTCTGGAGGGACGCCCTGAGAACTTAACTAGCTCTCTGCCAACACAAGGCCGGGTTACCTCTGTAACTACGTAACTAACTGTCACGTGTATGCCATCCCCCGGTCGCCACCAACCTTTATCTGAGGCCTCGACACCAACAACCACAAAGTAATAAATTTGCAGCAACCACATAAGTTATGTATCTGGGCTCCATTCCATGATATCACTTTTAACTAGAAGGAAATGGACATACCCTAAAGGGCGCTACCCCAATAACCTTGCTGCATCCTTCCCGTTTCAACCATTTTCAATTTGTGAGGTTCGAATAGGTCTCGGTCACAAAGCTATGCTTTTCACAAAAGTCATGCTTCGATCAACAAATGATCAGCGGCACTCAGCATGCCACATCACCAACTTGGAAATATATCACTAGTAACCATCAACTACATAACCTCTGAGCATACGTCTCGAAGAAGGGTGTTAAGCTAAGATAATAAATTCTCCGCCACCAATTAGAAATGTATTTGTAACCAGCTTTACATCTCAAAGTGTAATGTCCGACATACATCCATACAAGTCCGTTCCGGGTTCGAATGGAACCAAAGGCACTTCAAAGAAGCCTTGCAAATCCGGATAATCCCTAATCATGTCCAGACTCCCCATCACAAAGGGTGATCAAATCTCTATACTGGGGCCATTCGGTGTAGAGACATTCGACAGGTAATCCTTTCACATTCGAAAATACCCGGTCTTCACCACTGGTCTTCAAATGCTATCCATATCGTTGTATCACTATTCGAAATGGGTTATATGACATAAAGTCCTCTCCTGGCTAAATCGAATAAAGAGCGTTTATCTTTAAAAACATATGGATAAATGGGATTTAGTCAAGTCACAACTTTTAGCCCAAAACATTTCTTTTGAATGGTTTAAACAAATTTCCACTTTAAATCTTTTAAAACCAAAAGATTCACCTTTTAAATCCACTTCAATTTGAAACCAAAGTTCACCAATCTTTCACAAAGATTCATTCATAGGTTTCAAAACAATTTCCATTTCAAATCTTTTGTACAAAAGATACACCTTTAAGACTTTAATATGAAAATAAAGTTCACCAATCTTTAACAAAGATTCATTCATAGCTTTCAGAACTATTTTCATTTCAAACTTGAAATCGTTTCAGCAAAATTTGGAAATCCTTTCTTTATATAAAAGCTATTATTATTTGAAAAACAAGGGTTTTCGTTTCGGAAAAATCCGATCAAATATGCACAAATTATACCATTTAAAGTATAAACTTGGTTTATATTTAAATTCCCAAAATAATACTTTTAAAATGATTCAAAATCCATATATACACATTATATAACTTGTAAACCCTTTAAACCATAGTTTCCAAAATAATTTTATTTTTAAAACTTGAATAAACCATTTTATTTTCAAAATAATTTTAATTCCAAAAACTTTCTTTTCAAAAGTTTAACCCAAATCATTTCCAAACTATTTTGGATTCAAAATTCAACTTTTAAAACCATTTTGAATAAAATAATATCAATTTCAAATACCCGTGACATAACTAATTTCCCGTGAAATGCATATTTGTGTGTGTGTGGTGTAGTCCAGGGGTTTTACACACAGCAATACAATATCATCAATCATCACAAATCCAAGCACAGTAATATCGATAAGCGGTATAATCCTATAACGCTTATCTTCATTCATAGATTTACAGATAAATAATATAAATTCATCACAGATAAATAAATTACATTCATCACAGCTCAAATCAAAACAATTCATATCATAGAGCATCACACATCAGGGATATCAAACAATTCAAAGCTTTCCATACAATCCAAACATCCATAAGTAAGATCAATTAATCATCTGATTAATTTAAACCAGATAAATTATTTATGAATAAATTACTAATCCTGATTAATTAGCGTTAATTAATTACAAACCATTTAATTAATTATCCTCTAATCATTTATTAATTAACCTTTAATAATAAATTAATTAACCTTTAATTATTAACTAATCAACCTTAATTAATAAATCAATCAACCTTTGATCATTAAATAATTAACCTCTAATTATTTAATTATTCTTTAATTAATTGTCCTTAATTAATTACATTAATTAATTAACCCTTAATTAATCATTCCTTAATCACTTACATTTACTAATTAACTTTTAATTATTAATTATCCTCAAATTTATTACCTTAATTAATTATTCACATAAATTAATTCCCTTTAATTAATTATCCTTTAATCATTTGATTTATCGATCTTTAATCCTTAGTTAATTAACCTTAATTACTTTCATTAAGTAATTATCTTTAAGTAGTTAACTACCCTTAATTACTTACATCAATAAATCTTAATTAATTGTCCTTTAATAAAATTGCACAAAGTAATTCCCTTTAATTACATTAAGTAATAATCTTTTATTAATTACATTAAGTAATTATACTTAATTAAACTTCATTAAGTAATTGCCCTTGAATTACTTATCATTAATTAATCACCCTTTAATTAAGTAATTAACCTATAAACAATTGATCAATTAATTTTTAATTAATCACACAAATTAATCAACCATCAATTAATTACATTAAGTAATTACCCTCATCTTTTCAAATTATTTACATTCAGGAATTACTTAAGATCGAAGATAAATCATTTATCTTAATTGATCACTTAATTTCAATATTTAAATCTCATTAAATAAACCTTTAAAATAAATTATCATTATCATACAATTTCAATAGGCGCCTTGCTTGGGCCCACATCAGCGTCTCTATGTTCACTAGCTCGAGACATCCTGAGTCCCCTAGGCAGGGTGCATGACAAGATTTATGGCATGTCATTTTTGCTTTGTAATGTTTCTCGACAATGCTGTGCTTTCTATGAGCCCGATGCTACGACCCTCCTCCAGCAACCTGAATGAAGATAGCAACTCATCGGTTACAAGAAGTTTGATATCCCTATCTTCAACAGGGGGAGCATAAATAGCAATGACTGCTCTTGAAAAACTAATGCCTTTAGAACGTAGGCGGACACTATAGTAATTTCGGATGTTAATAGATTCAAAAATATGACTTGGATTAAAGGATTTAAGAATGAAATGAGGGTAACACTTACGTCCTTCCAACCATCACCTCGCAAAGCAAGGTGGACATCGAACATAAAACCACTCGTAATTAAACAAAAAGAGTTTATTCTAAGCGCCCGTCAAGACTTGGCAATTCAACGAAGGTTCCAGAAAAACATAGGAAGGACTTTCTGACTTCCGTTTGAAGTTGTGAATGAATCTTACGTCTTTGGAAGTAGGCGGACGAAATAGAACGCTCATGAATAGGAAGGTTCCATGTATGAAGGCGTAATTGTTTGGATGGAGTTCAGTGGGAGCTATTTCAAGATATCTTAGCATCTCTCGAATAAATGAATTAAAGGGAGATATGCATCTGCCCTGACATATAAAATTTTTTACACGCCGTGTACCCCGCTGGGGGTAAGTGAGACCCATCATTTATTGAAGGAACCATGAAATCTACAAATGGAATTCCATGTGTAGAACATAGTCGGCAAAAAGCAGCCTCACCAACTCGGGAGGCTTAATAATATATTGGATTATTTAGAAGAATGACACCCTCTACCACATTAGGATCAGGGCTTATATCCTCTGCAGAGGGACCAAAACATCTAAGAAAAGGTCGACCGGTGGCCGAAAACTTCTATCTGTTCTACTTGATGGCTGGGAGAAAGCCTGCCGGATATAGTCACAGAACTTGATTCTTCAGGATCAACGTGTTTCACGGTCGGTTCGAAAGACATACCAACTAAACACTCTAAAAGTTTGGAGTCCATATAGCCATACTAAGTAGTTAATCGAGATTAGAAAAGTTTACCTATTCCCCCTTGTTAAGTGTAAGCTAGTGCGGTGTAGTGAAGTTGGCAGATATAAACAGTTTAAAATCAGAAAAAACGAAGTTAGATGGCAAGACTCTGGATTTCGACCAGAGTGACTGTCATCTCTGACCATCAAAAATAGTGGAAAGATTGATCAGTTATAAAAGCTTTGGGATCGACTGTCAGTATGTCAAAGTGTGGAGTTTGTCATTCAAGTCCATTTGTAAATTTTTAGTATATGCTGAACATCCTTAGGATTTGATTGTTTAATCTCAAGTTCAGTATATATGCATGTTGTAATGTTCAATGTCACCATATGTCCAAGTTTGTTGGATGGATTAGTATCAAACAAGTAAGGTTAGTCTAGTTTAAAAGTTTAAAAAAACCCTATAAGCCCTTGAGCCGATCCCTATAAACCGAACCCTATATACTGAACTCCACCCAAAGCCACTTTACTGAACTCTCTCTTCACCCAAGCCTTACCTATCTCTTCACTTCATCTTCTGCTTCACCATCTTCCACCAAAAAGCCCGATCCCTTTCCTCTTACAAATCCTACCGACCCCTAATCATGCCAATCCCTCTACTTTACCATCCACTCGTCGGCTGCAATATCGATCCCTTATCAACAAACGAGGGATCGGTCTATGACCAAGCTTCCAACACCGACCCTTCCTTAGGTCCCTCTTCTTCTTCCTTCTTCGTCATTCTATCGAGCCCAACTCCTTCCCACACCTCATCTTCACCAAACAACCTATGTCCTCAATCATCCATTTCGTCGCGAATCAAACTATCATTAATGAAATAGGATCTATTGCCTCGCCTTAAAGTCAAAAGTAAGATGGAAAAATTACCTAATTCAGTTGAAGATGAACCGTAGAGCGTAAAGATTAGGCTATAGTTTGGTTGGAGCATGGAAAGATGATCCAAGATTAAGTAAAGAAGGTGGGTCGATTGATTAAAGCGACGGTTGAGTAAAGGGCAAGGGTTAGGCTCTTGGAGAAAGTTTGGTTGTGGAAATAGAAGGGTAGCAAGAGAACGAAGCAAGTGAAGGTATAGAGAAGTAGGAATGCTACTTTATATATGTGGACTAGGGGTTTGGCCCAAATGCTGGCATGTGAAGATAGAGAGGGATCAGCAGAAGTTGTGCCGATCTCTGTAGCAGTAAGAATAAGAGAGGAGCGTTCGGCATAGTGCATGCCGACCCCTATGAATAAATCAAAAAAACGTGAATAAAAAATTGATGATGAAATGTATGAATTAAAAAATGGTTATAAGGGTTCTGCTATGAACATGAACATACAAAATACTATGAAAATTGGCAACGACTCGTAAATGTTCGAAAATGTTTGGGAGTCAACAATAAAAACGAGAATATGAATATGCACATACGGTAGAAATTGAAGTCAAACCTGAAACCTCCGAGCTCGAGGCTGGACTAGATAACAAAAGCTTGATAGTCTCGCAGAAACGGATTCATATATATCAGTTGATGGGATATAACACTAGATTTTTATTATTAGAAATTGACCAAGTGTTAGGAAAATCAATAAGGAAATCGACGCAATGGAAAAGCGATTCATAAAAGAATAATAACTATTCAGAAAGCTAAATCAATCTCATACTCAATGAACCATAGCACAAGTTAATTACAAGACGCACTTGGGGGGAAAGTGTTACCCGACATTCTAGCCCAGTGATATTGAACTGATTGCACGAGTTAGATCCGATTGTCGCCGATGATTCCTAAATGAAAATCATGGTCCCGAAAGTCTAGTACAGATGGTTATATGAAGTCAGAATTGAACGGATTTGATGGACGTGCAATGTAGGATGCATAAAGCATGAAATATTACTCAATGAATGGAAGGGTTTGACATAGCATGGCATATTGGAAGGGATTGGCATATTCAATTAAAAGAGATCGACATGCTACATTGAAGAGGGATTGGTGCGCATCCAAGTTCAAGTGCATTCATACATTCAAAAATCAATATCTCAAGATTTACAAATCCAAAATATATGAAGTTTGAAGGGCAAGGTATATTGACCCTAGGGGACCTTCCCTAGGGATCACACATCATAAGGACAAACTTCGAGGGATCGGCATATGTCCCTGCAGAGTGTTTGCTTTCAGCAGTGTACAAGTGATATCAAATCAAAGAATAAACAATTACTCGAGCTCCAGTGTCTAAATGATATGAGAATTGAAGGCAAACATATTTTAACTTGTAGAAGCCACAATAGGGATCGTTGCCTAAAAATCAGCCAATGAAAGGATCGATACCGATCCTTCCTCATTGGGAGTTTGGCCTAGCGATGCTAGTGGGCTCATGTGGGTTAGAAATCCTTCAACCGGAGTTTCAGAGAGATTGGCAGTCGTGTTCACCTACAAATACAAGCCTAATGGGTCATTGTGAGGTTCTTTTTCTTCTTGTTGCTCTAGACTCTATTGTAATCAAGTGATCAATAAAGATAATACTCAAAGTGGACGTAGACATACAACGCCAGACCACTATAAATCTCTGTGTTTCTTTTTACTTCTTTTTATTTGTTATTAGCTTAATCTTTTCCTCGGTTTAATTTTATTTTCTTCACTTACTTCTCCATATAAATCTGTTCTTAGGTGTTTGTGACCTGTTTGGTTGAAAGCAAAGGGTGGTGGGTTTAGATAAGAAGAGAGGGAGGGGAAAAGGAGGTCTAAATCTAATTTTTTACCACTTCTTTCTCCACCAATTCAAACTTGATATCTAAAATATCTCCCCTTTTCCCTACTACATGGCTGGCCATACCTAGACAATATGGGCATGCATGCTACATCAAACCCTATTGGTAAATCCATATTTAAATCAAACTCAAATGTACATCGATGTCGTTATCGATACGCGTATGCATCATTTTTATGTACGCACTATTTCCAACACTGATATAACTAAATCTAATAATATTTTATAATTAATATTACACAAATATTAATTAATATAATTAATTTATAACAATTGTATAATTAAATCATATCGTATTTAGAGTATTCAATATTGTGGTTGTGTGACTCTCAGGTGTAAATTCAATCAATTATTAATATTGAATAATTCGAGTATTAACGTTTACACGTCACTTCAGCTAGTGGTGTGACATTTTGGTCAAATTTATCACTTACACGGTTTTGGTAAAATCAAATTTTACTACTTTAAGCGGTCCCTAATAGTGACAATCACACCAATTCTCTTCGTTAAAAATTTATTGCATTAGGACCTATGGAATTTGGTATTTTTCAAAATTCCAGTATTGTTTGCATTCAACTTGTATAATCCAACATAGAGTCCTTGGTTAATTATAACAATTATTATTAGCCAAATTACTTAGGACAAAGACTTTAACTTTGAGTTAACTTTAATTGATCGTGATACTAACCTCTTATAACCAAGAAGACGAATTTTCTATTGAATAGTGCTTAACTTCGAATATTGCAATTTGGATCGAACTATAGTTGTTCGATAGATGCCATGCCACGATTTAAGTATAATCAAAGTGGTGTATCTACATTGAATTTCAGTACTACCAAAGAAAAGAGAACTACATAATTTTGTCATATCAATATTTTTTATTTGACCTTAGTTATATTAACCAACAGAAAACTATCAAGTGAGTCATTCCATAATCTAATAACTATTAGTATGTAGCTCCTTGGTGCTTCCAACAGTTATAAGTAATACATCGTCCAATATTTGAAAGTGGTACTACCCTAGTCTCAATAGATTATCAATATTAGTCTTGATACATCTTAATTAGGTATATTTAAAATGATATGTTTATTATATCATGGTGAATTGCTCATGATTACAACACATTGTAATTACTATCACAAATCATACCATTTATGGATTTTCTTATTAAATATAATTGAATTAAATATTTAATTAATATAACATATTATAACATGTATATAATAGAAAAATACCTTTTATTTCAAAGGAGATTTTATTACAGAATTAACAATTTACAATAATTTACAGAATTTCCTCTATGGCATATTCCTAACTCTATCAGTCACCTACTTGCACTTGGGGTCAATCGTGGAATCTCAACCTCATCTCTTCGATTAGCTTATCGAGAACTGACCAAGCTAGTCCCTTTTTGAATCGATCTGCTATATTGTCCTTCATATCTACTCTTTGTATCACGATCTTTTTCTTCTCAATGAATTCTCTAATTAGGTGCGACTTTTGAAGGATGTGTCGAGATTTCTTATGCGCTCTAGTCTCCTTTGCGATCTGCATCGTCGTATTATTGTCGCAAAAAAATTACGTCGGATTCTCCATGTCGGGAATCATCCTAGCTCACGCAAAAGTTTGCGCCATCTCAACCACTTCTTGTTTGGTACTTTTCCAATCGACAACCCTACCGTTTATAGTAATTATGTAATCTAACACCGACTTACTATTGTTAATATCATTCTGAAACCTAGAGTCAATATACACCATCATAAGGTGGTCTTAATTCACATAAATGAGGAATACGTCCCTAGTAGTTCTTAAATACTTTAGTATACGTCTTACGACAGTCCAATGCTTTTCTCCAGGATTAGACTGGTATTGAATTACGCATCTACTGCACATAGCACATCTGGTCTAGTACATAACATAGTGTACAATATGGAACAGATTGCTGAAGCTTACGGGATCCTCTTTATATGCTCTTTCCCCACATCAGTTTAAGGAGCGTCCTTCTTAGAAATGATGACTATAGATTTCATCGGGATATTTCCATGCTTGGGATTCTCCATACTGGAACCTTTTCAGTACGGTATTTATGTATATAGATTGGGACAGTCCTAAAGCCTCTTAGATCTACCTCTATAGATCTTTATACCTAGTATATATGCTGTAGTATATATGCTGCTTCACCCAAACCTTTTATGGGGAAATTATTGGAAAGAAAAGCTTTCACCGATTGCAAAAATGAAATGTCGTTGCCAACTATTAGCAGATCATTGATAACAAGAGTGATACATTATTCAAGCAGAGCACTAATTATGATGTTTCAGGGGCTCGAACCTATGACCTCTAGAACTTTTGGCTAAAGTATCACACCTCTCTAACCACTTGATCCAGAGGTCCTTGGCCATCGACGTATAAAATTAAGAACACCATAGCACTTCTTTTTTCCTTTCGATATATGAATGCCTCCTTTGTGTTCTGATAAAAAACCAAACTATTTGATTACTTTATCAAAATGCTTGTTCTAACTCATTGAAGCTTGTTTAAGTCTATAAATGGATTTTAACAACTTGGAAGCCTTACCCTCACTACCACTAACTTGAAAAACTCAAGTTACGGCATATAACCAGTCTCTTCTAAATAACCATTTAGAAATGCTGTCTTTACATCCATTTGCTATATTTCATAGTTGTAGAATATAAAAATAGTAGTATAATCTGAATGGACATAAACATTACTACGAGCAAATAGGTTTATGCATAATCAACGCCTTGAATTTGACAAAATCATTTTGCAACTAGCCTTGCTTTATAAGTCTCCACTTGTCCTCCCTATTTCGCTTTTTCTCAAAAATTCATTTGGAACCAATGAGATTTATAAGCTAGCTAAAGTTCACACTCTATTTTCATACATGGAATCCATTTTAGATATCATAGCTTCAAGTCAAAGTATAGAGTCTTTACTCACCAATGCTTGTTAAAACAAGAAAGGAGTGTCGTCATTTAATACACGATCTTCCTTCTCACCACCCATAAGAAATCATATATCTCTCTAGTGCATGAGATTCTCTACTAGACCTTCTAATAGGTTGCGTGTTTTTGTATACAATTGAATTTAGTTCCACTACTAGTTTGGTCTCCATGTTATACTCTCGAAACTTATCAAAATATAAAATTTCATTATTAATTTCTTTTGATAGAATTGATAGAGTTAGGGGCATGCATTAGGGGAAATTATGTAATTATTATATATATTAAATTCGATAACCAATCATGTTTGAAATAAAAGGCGTTTTCTTTTTGTTATATTATAACTTGATATAATATGTTATATTACTTAATTAATTATATATTTAATAGAAAATCGATAAATGATATGTTTTTTGATAGTAGTTACAATGCGATGTAATCATGAGTGATTTATCATAATGAAATAAACATACCAATTTAAATATTCCTAATCATGATGTATCAAGACTGGATATCATATTATCTGTAACATTCCTGAATTTTAGCCGAGTTAATTTGGCAATTTATTTAATTTTTAAAATTTAATTATCAATTTAATTGTGAATAAATCAGGAAATTCCCAGAATAAATAAACGATTTTTGATTATTAATAGAATTTGATTTGGAATTTAAGAAATTTGGAAAAGAATTTATTTAATAGAATAAATAGAAAAGTTTTTAAATTAGAATTTAAAGATTTTATTTATGTAAATTTGGAAAGCATTTATTAATTTATAAATGTATTTGTTAATTAGAAAATTTAATAGAAAGAAAAGAATAAGTATTTACAAGAAGATTTAAAACGCTTAAAGTTAAATATCTTTGAATTGTTTTAATAATTGGATTGTAAGTAATAAAAAAATTATTACTTAATTTCAAAGGAATTAAATTATGAAATTAATTAACGGTAAACTATTAGAGTGATAAATTTGAAGTTTATTTATCAGTGTATAATTTTATTTTAAATAAAATTTTATTTTGAAAGATTATGCAAGTATAATTTATATGTATATATGTATACACACAATATCTAAGTTTATCAAAAAGGTTTTAAAGTTCTTTCTTTTAAAATTTCTATGAACTAAGTTGTAAATTAATTGAACTAAAGGACCAGAACAAAATTTATAAAATAAATTCAAGACAAGGTTAAAAACATAAATATACAAAATTTTACAAATGTAAACTATATGACATAAAGAATTAACAAGTGTTAAAAATAAACAGACAAGTGTAAAACTATTAAACAAGTGGCAAACTCTATTCTCTAATTTTCTTAGTAATGTAAATACAAACCTGGAGATGAATTCAAACCTGATTCAAGATGCAAGAATCGTCTCAGAAATCAAAGCTATAGAACAACAAAACCAGAAAAAAGGGGGCAAGTCAATAATCAAACCTGGAAACAAAAAAATCAACAAGTTCAAAACTAAGTTTTCAACCTGGAAGCTTTTGAAACAAAACTGGAATCAAGCAATGGATAGGAATCAACAGCAAAGATCAAAACAAGATCCAGAAAAGAAAATGAATTCATCAACCTAAAGCTAGCCAGAGTCTTCAAATCCTGAGATGATCAAGTTAAAACAAGATCAGAGTAGTGAAACAATTAAAGGCAAGTGAAATTTCTTTAAAACCTGATTTTGATGTTGTAATCAGATATAAATCAAATCATGTTTAACAGATGCAGATCTAAAACTAAAAACAGAATTTAAACTCAAAACAAATGCAAATTCCGGTTTTCAAAATTGCAAAGTCCAGGCTCAATATTTTGTTCTCTGTTCAACTTCATAGCAAGGCGAGCAATTTTTTTTTTACCTACCATTCTATCTTGATATTGAACAGTGCTTGAAAGTATGTTGAGTTTATCTAAGAAGAATGATTTAATTTCCCTATATTTCTGGAATGCATGGTTGTATTTTGTTCTCTATTGATATTACAGGCTCATAGTTCATCAAATAAAAGATCATAGCGTCCTATCTAACATATTTCAAGCTGTAATCTTTGAAAGTAAAATGATTTGTAACTTAGTAATATCGTTTTTAAAATGAAATCAGGTGGGTTCATTGAACAATCATTTCAAAAAATGGAATTTACAGTAATATCTTAATTTAAGTCAAAAATTTATGATTTCAATTGTGTGTTTTGGGTTTACCAACAGATTCATATTACAAAATCACGAATTTTAAGGAAAAGTTTAAGATTTTTAGATAAGTAAGAATTGGGAATTTTGGGTTCGAACTAAAAAGGGATTTTTGTAAATTCTCGTTAATTTCCGATGAATTGGACGTTGTGATCATTGGTGAAGGTAGTATGAGCATCAATGATCATAGGAAAAATACGATTTGATTTTTTAAATGATCATGGCATGGTAACGATGATGTTTTAGGGTTTTAAAGGCTTGCGTGCTTGTCTGTTTTTGAAGTAGAACTGCATCGTCGCCATGGGGCCGGAGGGGATCGGACTAGGGCGAAAAGGGTCGTAGGTGATTAGAGTAGTTAGGGCTGTAGTCGCGTGGTGTCCGGTGGTTTGTGGTGGTGATGCGGGGTACTTTCTGGTGATTAGTCGAAACTGTGTTGGGTTTCAGTTTACTCAAACATACTCGATTTCGACTCAAAGGAAAATTTGGATTTCTGGGTGCTTGGGAAGCTTGGGGGGCTAGCATCGACTTGGTGATGGATGGTGACTTGATCGGTGATGGCTAGTTGGAGGTGCACCGTGCAGACGTGGTTTGGTGTATCAGGAATTGGGGAGGAAGAAGAGTTAGGTTTTGGTAGGTTTGTGCTCAGGTATGTGTTCGGGGAAATTCGAGTTTTACTCGAAGCAAGGTGAAGAAGGGGAAACTCGAGGCAAACGAGGGTTTTTATAGGTTTTGCTCGGGTTCATTTGTTGAGCGAGTATAGTTTGGGTACAGAAAGTTTTTAAAGGTTTAAAAATTTAATTGCAATGTTTTAAAAAGTTTTTGAAACAAAGAAAATATGATTTTGTAGATAATTCAAGTTTTAAAACAAAAGTTAAACTAGTTTTTAATTATAAAACTATTTTGTTTCAAAGTTAAGTTTTAAACAAGTTTTTATATTTTGAAATATAAAAGTTTTTAAAAGTAAAATAAGTGGATTTCAAAAATAAGGTTTGTATTAAATTTTGTTAAATAACTTTGGAAAGTTTTAAAAAAATATTTAAAAGTTTATTTGGAATGTTTAAATGATTTAGAACTAAAATTGATTTCTAAAGTAATTTATCTTAAATAAAGCTAAATAATAAAGATTTAGAGATCAAATTATAATGAAGATTTATCTTAAGAAATTAAAAGTTTGGATTACTTGAAGATAAATAAATTTGTGAAAACAATTAAGATAATTCAATTATTATTAATAATTAAAAAGTTATTAGTTAATATTAATAATTTAATTTAGATAAAGATTTTCTTAATTAAGGATCTTTTTAAATATAAGAAGTTAAGGGATCATTTAATTAAATTTAAATGATTAGTTAGATAATCGATTAAGTAATTTAATTAGTAAGAGATTAAAGATAATCGCATAATATAAGTTATTTATGTGGTTAATTAAAGTTGATTATTTATTATAATTAATTAAATTCTTAATTAATGATTTAAGGTAATTAATTACTTAAAAATAAGTACTTAAGTAAAAATAATCGATTTATGATTAATCAAATAATTAAAAGGATAATTACTCAGCATATAATTTTGATAGAAGTGATTAAGGATAATCATTTAGTTTAATTTTAAATAATTTAACGATAATTGATTAAGGATTAATTAATCAATGTAATTAAGATAATTAATTTAAATTAAGGGTTAATTAGTTATGTGTTTAACTTAAAGGTTAATTTTATTTATATGATTAATCAAGGGATATTTAAATAAGGGTGTTTTAATTTAATTATTAATGGTTAATTTATTAAGATAATTGATTAAGAATAATTCATTGAAAAATAGTGACTTAATAATTAAAGGTTATTAATTAAAGTAATTAAGAAGAGTATAATTAATTTAAGGATAATTGAATAATTAAAGGCTAATTATTTATAAATAAGAGTTAATTATCTAATGATTTAAAGATAGATTAACTTGAAATTAATTAGTAAAGATTAATTAATGCATTAATTAAGGTTGATTAATTAATAGTTAAAGGATTAAATAAATCATAAATTAAGGATGAATTAACAAATAATTAAAGGATAATTAATCAACATAAACTGTAATTAATCAATGTTAATCAACTAGAATTAGTGGTTAATCTGGTTTAAAATTAATCAAATGATAAAATTAATCTTATGTATGGATGGTTGTATTCTGTTGAATGCTGTGAATTTCTTTGTCATCTCTGCTGTGTGATGTTTTGTGAATTGTGATATAATTTATTCTGTGATGAAATTAATTATCTGTGATCTGTGAATGAAGATAAGCGTTATGACTTATACCGCTTATCGATATATCTGCGATGATTGTTATTGCACTATTGTGTGTAAACCCCCGGACCACACTTATACACACACAAATATGGATTGCACGTGGAAATCGGTTAAGTCACATATTTTTAAGTAGTTTTGAATTTGAATTTTTAATTCAAATGGTTTTGGATATAGATTTGATTTAAAGTGAAAGGCTTTTGAAAACAAGTGTTTTAAAAATGAAATTTTTTCTGAGTAACTTAATAAATATTTGAAAGTTGAATAATCTGATTTAAATTGGAATTCAATATTTGAAATTGAATTCTCGATTGGGTATTTATAATTTAAAAACGGTATATAAGTTTATATGGGTTTCAAACCAGTTTTAATAACTGTTGTGGGGATTTGAATTAGCCTCAAAAATGTTAACTTGTATAAGTAAAAATCGGAATTTCCGAAATAAAAACAATTTGTTTTCAAACAATAAAAGCTTTCACATGATTAATGAACTACCAATTTATATTAAAGGGATTTCAAGTTTGAATTTAAAATGATTTTCCAAATTATGGAAGAATCTTTGGAAATGAGTTTTGAAAGCTATAAGTTAAATCTTGATTTAAAGATTTAACGAGTTAACCCAATTTGAAATGGAATTGTCTTGAGAAGCTACGAATGAACTTTTGTTTAAAAGATTAATGAATCTTGTTTTAAATTGAAAGGGGATCCTGAAAAGTGAAGCTTTTGTTTAAAAGATTTAAATGTGGAAATTGTCTAAACCTTTGAAGGTTTTTGAAGTGAATCTTTTTGGTTAAAAGAGATTTATAAATGGTAATTCGTTTAACCATTTGAAAGAAAAGTTTTGGGTTTTAAATTTGTGACTTAACTGAAAACCCATATCCATATGTTTTTAAATATTGCGCTCATTATTCGGTTTAGCCGGGAGAGGACCTTGTGTCATATAACCCATTCCGAATAATGATACGACGTTATGGATAACATTTGAAGACCGGTGGTGAAGACCGGGTATTTGTGAGAACGATAGGATGACCTATCGATTGTCTCTGCACCGAGTAGCTACGGTATAGAGATTCCCTAGGTGATGGGAAGTCCGATCAGGATTGTGGATTCCTGGATTTGCAAGGGCTTCTTCGGAAGTGCCTTCGGTTCTGTTCGAACCCAGAGCAGACTTGTATGGATGTGTGTCTAACATTACACTTTGAGATGTAAAACCGGTTTCTATCAAATACATTTTTGTTTGGTGGCGGAGAATTTATTCTCTTAGCTTAACACCCTTCTCTGAGACGTACGAGCTCAGAGGTTATGTAGTTGATGGTTACCAGTGATAGATTCCCAATTTGGTAATGTGGCATACGAAGTGCTGCTGATAATTTGTTGATCAAAGCATGGCTTTTGTAAAAAGCGTAGCTTTGTGGACGAGACTTCGTCGAGCCTCATAACCCGGAATGGTCGAAACAGGAAAGATGCAGCAAGGTTATTTGGAGGTAGCGCCTCCTGAGGGTATATTCATTTCCTTCTGGATAGAGGTGATATCATGGTATGGAGCCTAGATATTTAACCTATGTGGTTATTGCAAATACATTACTTTGTGGTTGTTGGTATTGAGCGCTCGGATAAAGGTTGGTTACGACAGGGGGATGGCATACTCGTGTCAGTAGTTACCTAGTTACAGAGGTAAGCCGGTCTTGTGTTGGCAGAGATCCGGTTAGGTTCTCGAGGCGTCCTTCCAGAGGCGTACCCATTTTGCCCAGAAAGTTCCTTAGCCTGACCATTTGTTGGGAAATCAAAGAAACAATACGCGACTTGTACGGTATAACCTGCCATTTAAAATGGTAGCTATAGCATGCATAATATAATGGTACCTATGCTGGCTAAGATTTATATTATACTTTCGAAATGTTTTCCACTATGCACTAATAATAATATCAAATGGTTTTCGCGTATCAAGCATATTTGATTATCATAAGGAGAAATCTTTCCCAAGTCTGCGTTTGCATTGTGTGTGTGGAGGGAGGCCTTATGGTAGTTTCATTTTCCAAAAGCATTGCAGATTTCAAATTTTTAATTCTTTTGTTTGTTTTTAAAAATAAAACTGTTTTGTTTGCTCATACCAGTCCCATGACTGACCCAGAGTTTACTGTTCCTTTCCTAAACTCTGGGTGCCTACTATTTTCCACACGGGCAGTCTAGAGTTGGGTTATTTTTCAGATAGTAGATATCGATTCGGTAGCTTCTAGCTTTCTCTTTGGTATTCTTTGGAGATCTTGGATATTGGAGTCTTTGGATTCGTGGATGAGACTTGCTTAGCTTGGTGAAACAAGATGGTGGTTCGAGCTATTGCTGGATTTGTACTTTAGAGTTAGTGTTGCTATTTCTGCTTGGAGTTATCTCTTTGCTATTCGTTATTCCGCTGTAGCATTGTTATTTTGTATCTCTGATATTGATTCATACTGTATCATTGTTGTATCGAATGTTGTATATCAATGATATTCATTTCTTTTTCTTCCGCTGTGTTATTTTACTTAACTGTGTTATAAGCTCCAGCACAATTCGAATTTCAACGATTGAATCTGTGGCATTCAAGTACAAGTGGAGTACGGATGTCGATTTTCAAACGCTGGAATTTGGATCGTGACAAATTGGTATCAGAGCTGATGGTTGAAACTTTAGCTCAGGAGTATAACACATTAAGTAACTCATTAGAGATAGGGTAAAGTATACCATAGAATGAGTAATCCCTAAGACATCCGTTTGAATGCCTTAGTAAATTCTCTTACTATCCACTGATGGTGAGTATGAGTGCAAGAAGAAGACAGATAG
Organism: Allium cepa; assembly: GCA_030765085.1. Lineage (NCBI taxonomy): Eukaryota > Viridiplantae > Streptophyta > Magnoliopsida > Asparagales > Amaryllidaceae > Allium > Allium cepa. The sequence goes on from CM060931.1 coordinate 380,892,795, forward strand.
GGGACAGGGGAGTACCACTACAAATGGTCGATACCCTGTGACAGTGGAAACAACTTTCTCTATCAATCTCCTTTGATTCGTCTTTTTAATTCTTTGATGATTCCTGGCAGCTCCAGGGAGAAGCTTTGATTTTGCATGGGACACAAACTCCAGATGGGTCAGAATTGTTTGTTTGGATGAATTGTTTTTATGGTTGATAGGTATATTTTGGTTGTTCAAACTAAAAGTTTTGGGATTGCATCCATATATCTGTTTATTCTGTTGGATCTCGATATATTCTACGAGTGGTTAGTTATCTTTCGAACTAACCGATACCTCTGTACATTTCATAGATCTGGTGACCCGAGTATCTTGATTCGTTCTTGTATCCATTATTAATATTCTGATTTGGTAAGCCAAATGCAGAATAGATACCCAGTGTGTTTTGAAAACTGTTTCTCTATCTTTGTATATCCATCCTTGGTTGTCTCCCTTACAAATTTCGAGGACGAAATTTCCTATGGGGAATCTGTAACATTCCTGAATTTTAGCCGAGTTTAATTTGGCAATTAATTTAATTTTTAAAATTTAATTATGAATTTAATTGTGAATAAATCAGGAAATTCCCAGAATAAATAAAAGATTTTTGATTATTAATAGAATTTGATTTGGAATTTAAAGAAATTTGGAAAAGAATTTATTTAATAGGAATAAATAGAAAAGTTTTTAAATTAGAATTTAAAGATTTTATTTATGTAAATTTGGAAAGCATTTATAAATTTATAAATGTATTTATTAATTAGAAAATTTAATAGAAAGAAAATAATAATTATGTACAAGAAGATTTAAAATGCTTAAAGTTAAATATCTTTGAATTGTTTTAATAATTAGATTGTAAGTAATAAAAAAATTATTACTTAATTTCAAAGGAATTAAATTATGAATTAATTAACGGTAAACTAGTAGAGTGATAAATTAGAAGTTTATTTATCAATGTATAATTTTATTTTAAATAAAATTTTCTTTTAAAAGATTATGCATGTATAATTATATGTATATATATATACAATATCTAAGTTTATCAAAAAGGTTTTAAAGTTCTTTATTTTAAAATTTCTATGAACTAAGTTGTAAATTAGTTGAACTAAAGGACCAAAACAAAATTTATAAAATAAATTCAAGACAAGGTTAAAAACATAAATATACAAAATTTTACAAATGCAAACTATATGACATAAAGAATTAACAAGTGTTAAAAATAAATAGACAAGTGTAAAACTATTAAACAAGTGGCAAACTCTATTCTCTAATTTTCTGAATAATGTAAATACAAACCTGGAGATGAATTCAAACCTGATTCAAGATGCAAGAATCATCTCAGAAATCAAAGCTATAGAACAACAAAACCAGCAAAAAGGGGGCAAGTCAATACTCAAACCTGGAAACAAAAAAATCAGCAAGTTCAAAACAAAGTTTTCAACCTGGAAGCTTTTGAAACAAAACTGGAATCAAGCAATGGATAGGAATCAAACAGCAAAGATCAAAACAAGATCCAGAAAAGAAAATGAATTCATCAACCTGAAGCTAGCCAGAGTCTTCAAATCCTGAGACGATCAAGTTAAAACAAGATCAGAGTAGTGAAACAATTAAAGGCAAGTGAAATTTCTTTAAAACCTGAATTTGATGTTGTAATCAGATATAAAGCAAATCATGTTTAACAGATGTAGATCTAAAACTAAAAACAGAATTTATACTCAACAACAAATGCAAGTTCCAGTTTTCAAAACTGTAAAGTCCAGGCTCAATATTTTGTTCTCTATTCAACTTCATAGCAAGGTGAGCAATTTTTTTTACCTACCATTCTATCTTGATATTGAACAGTGCTTGAAAGTATGTTGAGTTTATCTGAGAAGAATGATTGAATTTCCCTGTATTTCTGGAATGCATGGTTGTATTTTGTTCTTTGTTAATATTACAGGCTCATAGTTCATCAAATAAAAGATCATAGCTTCCTATCTAACATGTTTCAAGCTGTAATCTTTGAAAGTAAAATGATTTGTAACTTAGTAATATCGTTTTTAAAATGAAATCAGGCGGGTTCAGTGAACAATCATTTCAAAAAATGGAATTTACAGTAATATCTTAAATTAAGTCAAAAATTGATGATTTCGATTGTGTGTTTTGGGTTTACCAACAGATTCATATTACAAAATCATGAATTTTAAGGAAAAATTTAAGATTTTTGGATAAGTAAAAATTGGGAATTTTGGGTTTGAACTAAAAAGGGATTTTTGTAAATTCTCGTTAATTTCCGATGAATTGGACGTTGTGATCATTGGTGAAGGTAGTATGAGCATCAATGATCATGGGAAAAATACGATTTGATTTTTTAAATGATCGTGGCATGGTAACGATGATGTTTTAGGGTTTTAAAGGCTTGCGTGCTTGTCTGTTTTTGAAGTAGAACCGCATCGTTGCCATGGGGCCGGAGGGGATCGGACTAGGGGGGAAAGGGTCGTAGGTGATCGGAGTAGTTAGGACAGTGGTCGCGTGGCGTCCGGAGGTTTGTGGTGGTGATGCGGGCTACTTTCTGGTGATTAGTCGAAACTGTGTTGGGTTTCAGTTTACTCAAACATACTCGATTTCGACTCAAAGGCAAATTTGTATTTCTGGGTGCTTGGGAAGCTTGGGGGGCTAGCGTCGACTTGGTGATGGATGGTGACTTGATCGGTGATGGCTGGTTGGAGGTGCACCGTGCACGCGTGGTTTGGTGTATCAGGAATTGGGGAGGAAGAAGAGTTAGGTTTTGGTAGGTTTGTGCTCGGGTAAGTGTTTGGGGAAATTCGAGTTTTACTCGAAGCAAGGTAAAGAAGGGGAAACTCGGGGCAAACGAGGGTTTTTATAGGTTTTGCTCGGGTTCATTTGTTGAGCGAGTATAGTTTGGGTGCAGAAAGTTTTTAATGGTTTAAAAATTTAATTGCAATGTTTTAAAAAGTTTTTGAAACAAAGAAAATATGATTTTGTAGATAATTCAAGTTTTAAAACAAAAGTTAAACAATTTTTGACTTATAAAACTATTTTGTTTCAAAGTTAAGTTTTAAACAAGTTTTTGTATTTTGAAATATAAAAGTTTTTAAAAGTAAAATAAGTAGATTTCAAAAATAAGGTTTGTATTAAATTTTGTTAAATAACTTTGGGAAGTTTTAAAAAAAAAAATTAAAAGTTTATTTTGAATGTTTAAATGATTTAGAATTAAAATTGATTTCTAAAGTAATTTATCTTAAATAAAGCTAAATGATAAAGATTTAGAGATCAAATTATATTGAAGATTTATCTTAAGAAATTAAAAGTTTTGATTACTTGAAGATAAATAAATTTGTGAAAATAATTAAGATAATTCAATTATTATTAATAATTAAAAAGTTATTGGTTAATATTAATAATTTAATTTAGATAAATATTTTCTTAATTAAGGATCTTTTTAAATATAATAAGTTAAGGGATCATTTAATTAAATTTAAATGATTAGTTGGATAATCGATTAAGTAATTTAATTAGTAAGTGATTAAAGATAATCGCTTAATGTAAGCTAATTTATGTGGTTAATTAAAGATGATTATTTATTATAATTAATTAAATTCTTAATTAATGATTTAAGGTAATTAATTACTTAATAATAAGTACTTAAATAAAAATAATCGATTTATGATCAATCAAGTAATTAAAAGGATAATTACTCAGTATAATTAATTTTGATAGAAGTAATTAAGGATAAGCATTTAGTTTAATTTTAAATAATATAATGATCATTGATTAAGGATTAATTAATCAATGTAATTAAGATAATTAATTTAAATTAAGGGTTAATTAGTTATGTGTTTAACTTAAAGGTTAATTTTATTTATATGATTAATCAAGGGATATTTAAATAAGGGTGTTTTAATTTAATTATTAATGGTTAATTTATTAAGATAATTGATTAAGAATAATTAATTGAAAAATAATTACTTAATAATTAAAGGTTATTAATTAAAGTAATTAATAAGAGTATAATTAATTTAAGGATAATTGAATAATTAAAGGTTAATTATTTATAAATAAGAGTTAATTATCTAATGATTTAAAGATTGATTAACTTGAAATTAATTAGTAAAGATTAATTAATGCATTAATTAATCTTTACTAATTAATTTCAAGTTAATCAATTAAGGTTGATTAATTAATAGTTAAAGGATTAAATAAATCATAAATTAAGGATGAATTAACAAATAATTAAAGGATAATTAATCAACATAAACTGTAATTAATCAATGTTAATCAACTAGAATTAGTGGTTAATCTGGTTTTAAATTAATCAAATGATAAAATTAATCTTATGTACGGATGGTTGTATTCTGTTGAATGTTGTGAATTTCTTTGTCATCTCTCCTGTGTGATATTTTGTTAATGTGATATAATTTATTCTATGATGAAATTAATTATCTGTGATCTGTGAATGAAGATAAGCGTTATGAGTTATACCGTTTATCGATATAACTGTGATGATTGTTATTGCACTATTGTGTGTAAACCCCTGGACCACACTTATACACACACAAATATGGATTGCACGTGGAAATCGGTTAAGTCACAGATTTTTAAATAGTTTTGAATTTGAATTTTTAATTCAAATGGTTTTGGAAATAGATTTGATTTAAAGTGAAAGGCTTTTGAAAAGAAGTGTTTTAAAAATGAAAGTTTTTTCTGAGTAACTTAATAAAGATTTGAAAGTTGAATAATCTAATTTAAATTGGAATTCAATATCTGAAATTGAATTCTAGATTGGGTATTTATAATTTAAAAACGGTATATAAGTTTATATGGGTTTCAAACCATTTTTAATAACTGTTGTGGGGATTTGAATTAGCCTAAAAAATGTTAACTTGTATAAATAAAAATCGGATTTTCCAAAATAAAAACAATTTGTTTTCAAACAATAAAAGCTTTCACATGATTATTGAACTACCAATTTATATTAAAGGGATTTCAAGTTTGAATTTAAAATGATTTTCCAAATTATGGAAGAATCTTTGGAAATGAGTTTTGAAAGATATAAGTTAAATCTTGATTTAAAGATTTAACGAGTTAATCCAATTTGAAATGGAATTGTCTTGAGAAGATACGAATGAACTTTTGTTTAAAAGATTGACGAATCTTGTTTTAAATTGAAAGGGGTCTTGAAAAGTGAATCTTTTGTTTAAAAGATTTAAATGTGGAAATTGTTTAAACCTTTGAAGGTTTTTGAAGTGAATCTTTTTGGTTAAAAGAGATTTATAAATGGTAAATCGTTTAACCATTTGAAAGAAAAGTTTTAGGTTTTAAATTTGTGACTTAACTGAAAACCCATATCCATATGTTTTTAAATATTACGCTCATTATTCGATTTAGCCGGGAGAGGACCTTGTGTCATATAACCCATTCCGAATAATGATACGATATTATGGACAGCATTTGAAGACCGGTGGTGAAGACCGGGTATTTGCGAGAATGATAGGATGACCTATCGATTGTCTCTGTACCGAGTAGCTACAGTATAGAGATTCCCTAGGTGATGGGATGTCCAATCGGGATTGTGGATTCTCGGATTTGCAAGGGCTTCTTCGGAAGTGCCTTCGGTTCTGTCCGAACCCGGAACAGACTTGTATGGATGTGTGTCTGACATTACACTTTGAGATGTAAAACCGGTTTCTATCAAATACATTTCTGTTTGGTGGCGGAGAATTTATTCTCTTAGCTTAACACCCTTCTCTGAGACGTACGAGCTCAGAGGTTATGTAGTTGATGGTTACCAGTGATAGATTCCCAATTTGGTAATGTGGCATACGAAGTGCTGTTGATCATTTGTTGATCAAAGCATGGCTTTTGTAAAAAGCATAGCTTTGTGGACGAGACTTTGTCGAGCCTCACAACCCGGAATGGTCGAAACAGGAAAGATGCAGCAAGGTTATTTGGAGGTAGCGCCTCCTGAGGGTATGTTCATTTCCTTCCGGATTGAGGTGATATCATGGTATGGAGCCCAGATATTTAACCTATGTGGTTACTGCAAATACATTACTTTGTGGTTGTTGGTATCGAGCGCTCGGATAAAAGTTGGTTACGACCGGGGGATGGCATACTCGTGTTAGTAGTTACCTAGTTACAAAGGTAACCCGGTCTTGTGTTGGCAGAGATCCGATTAGGTTCTCGAAGCGTCCTTCCAGAGGCGTACCCATGTGGCCCAGGAAGTTCCTTAGCCTGACCATTTGTTGGGAATCCAATGAAACAATACACGCCTTGTATGGTTTTAGTTGTATAACCTGCCATTTAAAATGGTAGCTATAGCAGGCATAATATAATGATGCCTATGCTGGCTAAGATTTATATTATACTTTCGAAATGTTTTTCACTATGCACTAATAATAATATCAAATGGTTTTCGCGTATCAAGCATATTTGATTATCATAAGGAGAAATCTTCCCCAAGTCTGTGTTTGCATTGTGTGTGTGGCGGGAGGCCTTATGGTAGTTTCATTTTCCAAAAGCATTGCGCATTTCAAATTTTTAATTCTTTTGTTTGTTTTTAAAAACAAAACTGTTTTGTTTGCTCATACCAGTCCCATGACTGACTCGGAGTTTATTGTTCCTTTCCTAAACTCTGGGTGCCCACTATTTTCCACACGGGCAGTCTAGAGTTGGGTTATTTTTCAGATAGTAGATAGTAGATATCGATTCGGTAGCTTCTAGCTTTCTCTTTGGTATTCTTTGGAGATCTTGGATATTGGAGTCTTTGGATTCGTGGACGAGACTTGCTTAGCTTGGTGAAACAAGATGGTGGTTCGATCTATTGTTGGATTGATACTTTGGAGTTAGTGTTGCTATTGCTGCTTGGAGTTATCTCTTTTGCTATTCGTTATTCCGCTGTAGCATTGTTATTTTGTATCTCTGATATTCATTCATACTGTATCATTGTTGTATCGAATGTTGTATATCAATGATGTTCATTTCTTTTTCTTCCATTGCGTTGTTTTACTTAACTGTGTTATAAGCTCTGGCACAATTCGAATTTCAACGATTGAATCTGCGGCATTCAAGTACAAGTGGAGTATGGATGTCGATTTTCAAATGCTGGAATTTGGATCGTGACAGTATCTATTGAGACTAGACCACGTAACGATTTCTAAATGTTTGGTAGTGTATTACTCTTGGCTGCTTGAGGCACCAAGGGTTTACTTACTGATAGTTATTGGGAATTGTGGAATAACTCACTCGATAGTTTTCTGTTGGATAATACAGCCGAGTCAAACTGGAAATATCAATGTGACAATATTGCACAATTCCCTCGACTTAAGAGTACAGTCGAGATTTAATATGGAAAATCTATTTTGATTATAGTTAAATCTTGGCATAGTGTCCATCGAACAAATATAGTAAGGTCAGGTGCAAGCATATGAAGTGTGACATTATTCAAGAGAGAATTCGTCTTCTCAGTTACAACCGAAGTCAACTTAAAGTCAAATTCTCTAGCCAAAGTAGTTTGGTTAATAGTAATTGTTGAACTAAGGACTTTATGTTTAGACTCTAAAGTTGAATATGGACGACGTTGGAATTTCGACCATTACCAAATTTCATAAGTTCTAATGTGATGCAGTTTTGACAAAGAGAATTTGTGTAAATAATTGTCACTACCGGGTAACGCTTAAATAAGTCAAATTGGATTTTACTGAAGCTATGTAAGTGATATATTTAGCCATGACGTCACACCACTTGCTAAGTGATGTATGAACGTTAATATTCACATTGTTTGATATCAATTGCTGACTGAATTTTCATATAAGATTCACACAACCAAAACTTTGAAGACTCCTATTACGACGTGATATAATTAATTATAATTGTTATAAACTAATTAATATTTATAAAACATGAATTATGAAGTTTTATTTTATTTGTGTTGATCAATAATAAATAGCATGTATATAATAGTTATAAACACACTCGATACATGGTATCAATGTGCATTTAAATTAGATTTAAATTCATTTTTCATTGGTTGGGCTTACAGTGATTTTGAGGCCCAAAATGGAGTCAATGATGGTTAGCTATATCAGAGACAGGTGAAGTGGATTTTAATTTAAAAGGAGGTGATTTGGTAAGAGCAAAAGATGGATCTAGATCCCATTTTCACTCCTTAGATCTTGCCTATTTATTCATTTCCAATCCTCCCTTTATTGCTCTACTCTTTTGATCTTCTTAGACTAGCACGACCGACCATAATTTTGCCTCTGCCTCAAAAATTTTCAAGCCATTAAATCTCAAATTATATACAAATCAAAGATCAGTGGTTGCAGCATTCAAATTGGTTGCACTTTTGGGATTTTGGACTTGTTTCAGGGAACTCATGATTCAACGTTTCAAGATTTTCATCTGGGCTTAGGATCCTCTATTTATAATTTTTTCTTGAAATTAGGTACTTAGATGGTAATACATATCAGTACAATAAGTCTTAGGTAGTATACAACATACTACATAACAATATATATTCGAATCATGCTACACAAGTTTTGAACTTGCGACCTCTCACACCAAATTGAAGTGCCTAACCACCGGGACTGTGGTACCAGTCATCTATTTAAAATCACATATGAATATATGTATATATATAGACACACGCACGCACGCACACACACATATAAATATAGATTGTTTACCATGTTAGTTTCATGTTATAGTTATTGTACAATTTATCATGAATCAATATATGTTGGTGTTGTCGTGATTGAATGATAATGTATATATGTATGCATATAAAAAAAAATTGTAAATTTTTTTGTATACTAGATGCTCAAGGCCATAAATGAAAAAATTCGAATAAAATAATATATAAAATGTTTATTAAATAACCAAATTTTAATACAAACACACACACACATATAATATACGTTTATGAATTTCATTAATTCATAAGTACATTTTATACTTGACGGAAAATTAATTTTTTTTCAATCTTATATATAGTTTTTATGTAATGCGAAAATGAAAGTTATATATTTTTTAATTTAAACATTGATACATATATATTAAAGACATGTGTAAATGTTATTAATCAAATATGTAAATATTTAACAAAATATGTACAATTTTAAAACGGTTTACCAATAATAAAAAATTACTTTAATTAAAACAATTTAAAATGAAATAATTTTTTATGATCAAATGTGCATAAGTATATATGTATACATATTTGTTGATTAATTTACATTCAAGCATATTTATATGCATGTATATTATACATATATCTATAGTATTCATGGATATTAATTTAATAGGTAATATAAATTTATATATAAAAATTATTTTTATTCAATATATATATGCATATATCATTTATTTTAAAGTTTAATATATTAATTTTGACTTTTGAAATTATTATATATTTTACTACGTCAATATAGATCTAAAATTTAAAAATGAATTAAAATTAGAATTTAAAATTATAACTATTTGATTGATACTTACAATTTTTTTATAATATAATAAAGTATATACGCACACATTTGTATAGACATTTACATTGTATATGTATATTATTTATAATATATAAAATCACACAAATATACACATTATATATATATATATATAATATTTATATGTACATATATATACACACTATACAACGCACTTGTATCTAGAGGGCTAATACATCCATTTTATTGTCAATCCCAACACTTATACATGGGCATGTTAAATCATGTACACTATTTATGTTGCACGTGCACTTATATGTGTACATGACACATATATTATATAATATATGTTATAAACTTAACATAAAACCTTATTTATAAATTAAATTAAATATTGATTTTATTAAATAAATTTAGATAAGATATGAATAAATATAGACTTCATAAGCATAATAAGATCCAAAATGGAATTTTTTTTGAAATTTACTCATATACCTCATTGCATATTGTCCCAGTTCCAACATGAAATTCCTTTTCTAAAAAGAAAGCATGGAGCAACATAACCTTTTGTTCCTCAGTTTTATAGAAAATATATCCTGTAGAATTCTTAGAGTATCCTATGAATTTACACAAAACGATCTTGCCTCAAGTTTAATTGGACCAACGTTCTTAATGTACATTGGACAACCCTACATCTTCAAATAAGTAAGGTGGTGTTTCTTTCCATGCCACATCTCATATGGTACCATAGGCATAGATTTTGTAGGTATCAAATTCAACATATACGCTAATGTTTCTAGTGCATATCTCCAATAGGAAAGATGTAACTTAGCTTTACTCATCATGAAACAAAACCATATCTAATATGGTTTGCTTCCTTTAATTTAAAACACTATTATGTTGCAGAGTATATGGTGGAGTAACTTGAGAGATAATCCCATTATATTTTTAAGTATTTTTGAAGCTCTTGTCCAATATGCCCACCTCCACGATTAGGTCAAAGTATTTTAATCTTATGGTTGATCTGATTTTCGACCTCGTTTTTATGTTCAACGAATTTCTCATAGACATCGGATTTGCTCTTCATAAGATACACATATCCCAGTCTTGAGAAATCATTTGTAAATGTCACAAAGTAAGAAGAGTTATCTTTGGTACCTATAGGCACTGGGCCACATACACTACTATGTACGAGGCCTAAGAGTTCATTAATGCTTTCACTGCTTCAACTAAAGGGGTGCTTGGTCATTTTTCCTTTGAGACATAAGTCACACATATCAAATGATTCAAAATCAAATGAGTGGCAGAAAATCATTAGTTCTCAATTTGTATTGTCGTTTCTAACTTATGTGATCTAGCATAAAATGCCAAAGATAAATTCTATTTATGTCAGTATTTGATTAATTATTCACAACGCAGACATATATAGTATTAATCATATAAATACATTTCTAAAATACCATTGCAAACTTTATTACTATTAATCATATTGTTCATAGTATTATTAGTATAGTGAAATATATAACCAACCTCAAACAATCTGTACACAAAAATAATACCATAAATAAAGTCTTTTACATAATACAAATTATTTAATGTTAAATCTTATCCATTTGGCAAGTTTAAATTAAAATATCTAGTTGTTGCATGTACCAGAGATCTATCAGCAGCTTGAAGCTTCATTTCTCCCTTCGCCACATGATATTCATTTCAAAGTCCCTGTAACAAATTACAAATGTGAGTTCCAAACCCAGTGTATAAAACTTAAGATAATGTATTGATTGCAAAAAATTATTTAATCATAAATATACCTGTAGAAGCTGTAGAACTATTATGTTTCTTGTTTTTGACTATCTTCAAGCAGTCCGAGCAATTCCGTTTCCAATAGCCCTTCTTGGGATAGTGATGACATTCACTCTTGTTAGCTAGTGCGATCTTTTTATTCTTCTTATTAAGTCTTTTCAGCTTCTTTGAACTATTCGAAGATGATGTCTTCCACCTAATTGCGAGTGCTATGTCCTGATCCTTGGATGAAGACTCGACTGACTTTAACATAATGAGTTGCTCCACAAGGCTTACATTCAACTGGTTTATATTATAGTTTAATATGAACGACTTAAACTGAGGAGTAAGAGACCCTAGGATCAGATCCACTTACAACTCATTTCCTATCATAACATTCAATTGATAGTCTATCATAATAGCCTTTCATCATTACGATGTATTTGTAACAACCTAAAATTTTGAATATTTGAAATTGGAATATTAAATAGAATTTTAATATTTAAAAGTTAAATTTTAACTTGAATTTCAAATATAACTAATTCTTGAATAATCTAATTATTGAATTTTATAATGGAAAATGGGTTAAAATAGCGAATCTGGAGTTTTAAGCTTGATAAAAATAATTCAAAGGCTTATAAAATTTATATTAATAATACTAAAGATAGTAAACTTCTAAAGTAGAATTTAAAATTAATTTGTTCAGTTTTAAAAATATATCGTTTAAGTTTACATTTAAAAATACCCTTCCGTAGCACAATCTCAGAATTCAATAAAATCAGTTCCATTGGATCTGTAATAGTGTATTATTATCGAATTTCAAATTTCGTAGTGTATGGAGTTATTATTTATTGTACGAGATATAAACGCGTTAAATTTAATATTGAAATTCAATATAATAATTAGGTCCAAAAAGCTACCTTCTCCATACAATTGAATTAGGACTAGAAACCTTTTTCATTGCATTCGGAATAGGGGTATAACATTATAAATGCCTAGCGACATGCCTCGATAAGGCTTTGAGATTTTGAGTTGTGTGAATCTATACGTTTGGAATTTATATAAAAATATTGCCTAGTCAACCTACTTTTCAGCTCATATTCCATCGCATCACTGCCCTATTGCATCCTATATATGCTTCCTTTGCCTCCAAAAGCACGTTTCCTCTTCTTTCAAAAGCATGACCAAGCAGACATTCGTTTCAAAGCAGAAAAGCATGGTTGTAAGTAATAAGAAAAAAGAAAAAAAGAATAGAAGAAGGCAGCACGCCAGGAAATCGATGAGGCGTGGAAGGTCGTGGAGGCTAGCTTTCGAATGGGGGAGGACATGTGATGGTGCGGAAATGGATGTCGGATTTAGATACATGTGAATTAGGGCGTAAACTTTGTCGAATTCGAGAAGGGATTGGACGTTGAGGTCAGCGGCGTTGGGGTGGGCGAGTCGAGCAGCGCCTTGGCATGAACTCTGGCAATGTGTGGGGTTAGTGGGTGACTACGATGGGAGATACGACTTGGGAAATCTTTGAAGTCACATTCTATGATGGCGTCGATCAAGTCAAGGGTCAAGGTAGGAGTAGCTGGCGAAGTCGAGATTTTTTAGGCGAAGCACAATAGGGTTTCGACTCGATTTTTGCTATGTGCGATGCTGGAAGTAGAGGCAGATGATTGGTAGATCGAAGGGAGTGGTACTAGAAGGGGTTGAGTTGTGTGTTTTGGTTCGTTGATGGCCTAGGGATATGCACATGATATGAAGATGTTTCGAGTTGGTTTTTGTTTTTTTAATTTGAGGTTAGTTGACTGTTGATGATTTTAATTAAAGTAAATAATTATATTTTTAAAATTTAAATACTTATAAAGGGGTTTAACTATTTTATACGAGGTCCGAAATCGTGAAACTTGTTGAGATTGGAACAAATTGCAATCAAAAATCAAGGTTAGAGTTTCTCACTCATTTGGATTACCAGAGTTAAATTTAAATGCTTAAATTTAAATCATTGGATGCTTGATTGGATTGATAAATTTTAATTATTTGTTGGATGATTATATAATATATATAGTAGTATATATTAGTAATTGGAGTGATATTCCCGCATATTATAGCGGATGAGACCCTATGTGCCTTGTATAATAGCGAATGACCCTATATACTGCGATATCCCCCTCGAAGTGGGATTAGTATTTTATTGTTGTCTAATATTTGTGGATGCAGGAAAATAGGTACGAGGGATCCAACTGGATTCCTAAAACATATTTAGTGTTTTTGATGTATAAAAAAAATGATGTGATTGAATAATCTGCTGGATTACTGTATATTGTAAATTTTTAAATGTTACAATAGCATGGGAATTAACTTTAGTATATTAAATACCATAAATGTTATTTGAAATTTTAAAGAAAATAAAAGGAGACTTTAATATAAAAATATGTATATGGAAAATTGGAGTATTTAAAGGAGATTGATTTGAATAAGAAACATTGGTTTTGATCGTACTAAATAATGCAGGAAGAATATTTTAAATAGAGAATTTAAAATAAATTTTATATAAGATTGGATTTTAAACCGATATTCAGAAAATACAGGAAGAAGTCGAAAACGATGTTACAAATGGATTAGTATAATATAAGAAATTGAATTTATAAAATGAGATTTTATAAGTGAGATTATTTTTAGTGAAACTCAAAGGGGTATAAAACTTATAAATGATGTTTATAAATAAAAGAAACCAATATTTGATAGTAAATTGAAAATATAAATACAGGAAGAATTTGCATTTAAAATATGGGAATAGGGTGAGAGAAAAAAGTGGACACTATTTTTGGAGTGAAATGGATTAGGAGACCAGAATGGAAGTGATGTGATGGAAATCAAAAATATTTACAAATTGAAATTTAGTTATTGAGATTTAAAAATTTATTTTATCGATAAGTTAAGTTTTATTCTAAAAGGAAAATTCTTATTTAGTAAACTATGTAAATTTGTAAGTTAGTTAGTAATGAAATACTTCAAAAGAAATTTTCAAATACTTAATATTTATTTTATAAAAACCTATATTTTTAAACCTACTTTGAAAAGGATGTTATAAAAAATGTGTTTCAATATTTTAAATAATTATTTAAACATGTCAAAAAATAAATTATTATTATTTTCTTTAAAATACTTTTTTTATTTACATTTGTGTACATATACATATAGAGTTTTGAAATGTTCAAAATTTATTTACAAACCTTCTCAGAAGTCTGGAAATGGGGTTATTTAGTATATGGGATTATAAGAAAATTCTTAAATAGAACTGGGAAGAAAAGTAAGAAAATTTCCAATGTAGTTGATAAAAGGGAAATTGAGTTTATAAGCAAGCACAATTGGCTTCGGAAATATTAAGGGAATTTATTAAGGAATTTCGGAACTTTTAAAATTCATTATAAACGAGTCAAGAAGTTTATAGATAAGAGTGTAAACAAGTTTGATAAAAGAAATAGGAAATAAATAGAAGACTTCCTAAGTATTGAATATAAGATGAAGTGGAAAAATATTCTAAGTATCGGAAAAAGGGGTAGGATATTCCGTTGAAAAATAAAAGGATTTGAACACTGGTTTTCAAATGTTGAATTATGGGAAGTAATGTCTTATAAAGATATTTTGGAATAAACTTTGGAAAAGTTGAAATAAGACCCGATGTCTGCTTTTGGATGTTTATTAGTAGTTAAATAACCGACTATCAATTTTGGCTAATTTCGTTAATCGTTTCGAAGAGACCGGGATCAGATTTAATTATTCGAAAATCACTTCGATCCGGTTTGAATATAACGAATGAATACCGTGAAGATGACGCGATGGTAATTCGATTTATGCAGACCCAGGACAACTTGTATGGACGAATGCTATTAGAACATCGTCATTGGAGGACGATGAGCATTCTAAGTAGACTTGTGTTCTTGAAAGGTAACACTTATCCTTGAGCCTCAGCAACCGGGAATGACTAAAATAGGGGAGATGCAGCAAGGCTATGTGGGTCGCACCCAATTAGGGTATGTTACCACCTTTCTAGATGCCCTTGGAAACTTATATATTATGGATATGGTTGTACATGGAAGGAGCGCTCGTTAGTAAGGGTGGGAACACCCGGGGTGATAACATATTCTGTTTATCTAGGTTAGGGGTAGGCCGGTCTTGGGTAGCAGAGGATCCCGGCGTGGTCCTCGATACATTGTTCTAGAGATTTTCTATGACGGCGACACCCCGGTGGCCCAGTCATTCATTGGAATCCATTCTCCAGTACGAGCTTACGTCTTATTTGTAGAGCCTAGTATGTTGGAATTTAATTTAATGTAACAATTTTAGCTATTGAATAAGTATTTATATTTGACATTATTATAATATCACTGGATCTTCTGTAAAATGTTTTGGTTATCGTAAGGTAAAAACCATCGTGTTCATATGTGGCGCGGTCTTACGAGATACCTTTATTTTTCAAAGGATTTGATAAAATTTAATAATTCAATTTGAGTGTGTTTTCTCACGCTGGTTTTCAGGACTGACTCGGGTGTTTTTTCATTATAATGCTCGTGTCAAACCAAGTATTACAGATTCAAGTTAAATGCTGTGAAGCTCAGGAGACGAGCTGGAGGAATTTAGACGTATACCACATACTTGGTTATTTCTGCTGTGAGAGTTAAGTATATCGGGACAAGTTATCATAACTGTCCATGTGATGTATGGAATTGTTGCACTCTGATAAAGGTATGTATATTAACAGTACAGATCTTGTATTTAAATATCTATTATTATATATTATTCGGTTGTGATTGTGAGATTATGTGTTATTCCGTTTCTTTTCTTCTATCTTTTTCATCTTCACTCCATATGAACTGGTGTTTTCGGCACTCGATTACTTGGTGGATGTATTGATGTCGATATATGAGGGTCGAAAATCCTGGACCGTTATAGTTGGTATCAGAGCTGAAGGTTAAGCTAGAACCTTGGCTCTTGTGGGGATTACTCATTAGGGATAGAGTCATGGTACTCTAGAATGAGTTTGCGTGTATTAATAGATATGAGCATGTATTTGTTATGAATATAAAATGTTTTTGTTGAATATGCGCTTATATGATTTTTGTTTGATGATAATAAACATATATACATTCGTTTAAATGTATTTGATAATATACTATTTTATTTTTCACAGATTAAATAAATATTTGCAGAATAAAATAAATAACACGGAATTTGAATTCAAACGAATATTTATTCAAACAAATATTTATTACAATTTTGAATAGTATACAAATTCAAGCTCTCACTATTCACTATACAACTTTGATACAAATTCAATCACATCACTATTTTACATATCATCACCTCACTACATATCACTCACACTCATATTTATCTTCAACTTTATTCCAGTTTGAATCCAGCATCTGAGAAATCTGCAAAAATATTCACCAACGCAGTAAAATTGAAAAAGAAATATTTTTGCAATAATAAAATAAAATATTTTTTTGAAAATAATTTTTGCCTCAGTTATTTGGGTTGTTCGTCATCAATTAAATTTGAATTCATCATACACGAACAACTTGTGACATACACAGTGTATTACTGTATATGCCACAAGGCCGTGCACGCCGATATATACACTTGATAATGCTACAGGGACAGGTGAGCACAAGGTCAAACCCAAATATATGGACAGGTTCAACTCAGGTGCAATAAATTCAAAAAATACGACACGAGCACAAGGTCGAATCCGAGTTTTGAAACTAGATTCAACACAAGTGAATCGAGTTCAAGTCAGACCAAATGCAATTTGCAACAGAACCAAGAAAAAATGTGCACAAGTGAATCAAGTGACCAGAAACTACTGAAGCTACTTCTAAGAGAGAAGCCAAAGCAAATGAACCAACTGCAAGTGCAAATGACCAGAAAACAATGCAACAGTATCGAGTACAGTATGCACAAGCGAAGAAACAAATGACAGTAAGCAATGAAGCAACAAGGTCAGAGAACCAAGCAACAATGTGCACAGGTGAATCAAGTGAATCATAATGAAGCAGTGCAACATCTTCCATCAACACACTCAAGTGACTCAACAATGCAACAAGGTGATATGCAAACTACATGCAGGCCAGAAGCAAAAACTCAAGTGCAACAGTGAAGTTCAGCTATGCAAATGAAACACTGTTGCAAACAACATAACAGTATGCAAGCTCGAGCACAAGAACATGACAGCAAACAGAAGTGCACAGCAACAGTAAGGCAATGCACAAATACAGGTGAATCAAGTGACCAACAAACTACTGAAGTTCAAATATCAAATTCAAGACAGACCAACATACTACAGTGAGCCATCAAAGAATGCAACACAGTAATGAGAACAGATACAAGCTAGTTCCAGTGCCAACATATTCAACTCAATGTGCAACTACAACTAAGACAACATCAACAGCACAAAGATGGGTCAAAGCAGTGTCAAAGCAACTCAGAGGGATCTGAAATCACAATGGAGTTCAACATAACTCGAAGTACACTCTAATGCAAACTGCCTCAAAAATGAATACAACATGAAGCGCTGCTACTCAAGGCAACTAGGAATGAACAGAATCACAAGGCAAGTGCACCACCACACAAGTATACACAAGCAACATATATGCACCAGTAAACCAATGAACCAACACAAGCATGAAACCAGTCAATGCCGAGACTAAACAAATCAGTGACATCAAAACATGGCAGTAGGGATGTAATGGCTGTGAACAACAAGAGGGATGCAAGCATCAAGCTGTAGTTTTCAAAACAAGTGACCAAAGTCAAAGCATCAGAGGGAATCATCAAATTTGTCAAAGCCGTGTGTTTTAACAAGTCAACAGAAAAAGGAACGAAAACCATGGTCATCACGAAATCGATTCAAAGCCGTGGGACGCAAGAAATAAAATTATACGCGTATGAAAAAGTCAGAATCGATCTCAATCATTCAAGCATCATCAAGTGGCCGAGATAAAGAATTTGACAAATTCAAATCAACATATACGAACGTAATTCTAGGAAATCAAATCCTATATAATACCCAAAATCATCATCGGCAAGAGCATCGAGTTCAAGAATCAACCAGCAAAGCAAAAGGAGGAAAATACATACCGAAGCAATCGAACTCGATCAAGGAGGAGAAGCCACAAACAAATTAAAGCAAATCAGAAACAGTAATTGCAATCAACCAACAAAGGCAGCAACTTAAAACCCTAATTTAAGAGCACGGCATCAAGAACAAAAGCCCCAATTTTGCAAAAGGAACGGTCGCCATTATACTCAAGCAAAGAAAAAGAACCGGGCCGATAAAATAAAAGGGAGACATATTTTTAATTAGTGGGCCGTTTATTTTTGGGCTTAGTTGTTTTTAATTAGGGTTATTTGCTTTTTATGTTTGTGTTTCTTTTAATTTTAAAATTCTCTTTTAAACCGTTGTAATTTTCTAGTCGTGTGACTAGGGGACAAACTACGGTGTGTAGTTTGGGAATTCGCAACTCGGTGGTTGAGTTGTGGTCAGGGTTTTGAGCGTAGAGTTAGATTAGTCAATAGCGGGTATAGCGAGTTTACGTGTGTAAGCGAGGGACTATCTAATTTCTAGTAGAAACCTTGGGGGCAGCACGTAGGCAGGGTTTTGCCGAAGCTGGGTAAATTCTGTGTTGTTCTGTTCTGTTATTTATATTCTGCTATATCTGTGCTGCTATTCTGTGATCTGTGTTAATATTAATTAGCTTCTGCAATTAAGTTTTTATAATTTACACTATCACCCTATTCACCCCCCTCTAAGGTGAAATCGATCCTACAAGTGGTATCAGAGCTAGGAATAGAAGTCAACATTTATTTTTAAAAAAAAAATTCTATTTTTTAAAAAATCAGTTTTTGTTTAAAATTTGAATTTTTTAATTGGCTTCTTTTAATAATGCTTTTGCAGAAGGTCAATCCATAGTTAGACCACCAATGTTCAATGGTGAATATGCTTTTTGGAAAAATAGGATGAAATTTTTTTTGAAAACCATTGACGCTTGGGATATTGTTGAGACAGGTTATAGAATACCAACTATAACTGTAGATGATCAGGAAATAGAAAAACCAAAGGAACAATGGACAGAACTAGAAAATAAATTACAGAATACTAATGCCAAAGCTATGAATTCTATTATCTGTTCATTAGATCAATTTGAATTTAATCGTGTCTCACATTGGCTAACTGCGCAGGAAATATGGCACATATTAGAAGTGACTCACGAAGGAACATCTCAAGTCAAAGAATCTCGCCTTGCCATGCTAAGCAGCGAATACGAGAACTTTACAATGGCGAAAGAAGAAAATGTCAAAGAGATGTACGGACGACTTTCCAACATCGTATACAAATCAAAAGCTCTCGGAAAAACATACACCGAATTGGAAATAGTCCGTAAAATCCTCAGAGTCCTTCCACGATGCTTTGAAGCAAAAGTAACTGCCATTCAAGAATCGAAAGATTTAAAACAACTCAAAGTCGAAGAACTCATCGGAAATCTCACCACTTATGAGCTAGAAATGAAATTCAAGGAAGAGCGTGAAGGTGGAGATACTCGAAAGAAATCAATAGCTCTCAAAGGAACAACTGAAAGTGATGATGAGAATGATGACGATGATGATGGAGCAGCAGAGCTAGTGCTACTAATAAAGAAATTCAAAAAGTGGAATCGCAAATACGGAAATCCAGCTCGAAATCATGAACTGAAAAGCAGAATAGGCAAAGCACTAGACAACCCAGAAGATCATAAAATCATCTGTTACAAATGCAACAAACCCGGCCATATCAAGCCACAATGTCCTCAAAAACGATCAAATCAAGGAAAGAAACTAAAGAAGAAAAGCTTTGCGGCTACTTGGGATGAAACTGACGAAGATGAAAGTGATAACACCGAGAGTGAGAGTGAAAAAGCAAACATGTGCCTTCATGGTGAAGTTACAGACAGTGATGACGACGAGCCAAGCGAGGTATCAAAACTCACTCATTCTGAATTACTAATTTATTTCCATGAAGTAAATGGCTGTTATGAACGACTTAGGGAAAAATATGCTAAACTTGAATCTCAAAAGGATACTTTGATAGAATGCAATAAACAACTTGATCAATTAGTTAAGAACTATCAATGTAGAATCCCTAAGTGTGATAAGTGTCCAACATTCGAAGAAGAAATTAAAAAATCGGAAATAAATATAAAATCACTTGAAAATGAAATTCTGATTTTAAAAGAGAATGAAAATACTAGGAGAGAGAATTCTATTAAAAAGTGCACACAGTTGTTAAACGAAAATGAATCTCTCAAAACACAAGTCCAACAACTGTCAACGACCTTAGATAAATTTTCAAAAAGTGAAAAATCGTTGAATATGCTATTAGGAAAGCAAACTGTTAATATGGTTAGACAAGGACTTGGATATAATAATTCGAAAATTGTTGAAAGCAATATTAATCAAGTTAATTCTATGAGCACAATTTGTAAAAAATTTGGACACAATCACAATAATTGTTGGTATAGACCCAAACATATGAAAACTATACCGATTTGGGTTCCAAAAGGCACAAATATAAAATCTCTCAAAGTTAAACAAATTTGGGTGCCGAAGGGAACAATTATAGATAGTTTTGGGTATCTACAAAATTATCATTCTAAATATTTTGTTACTAACAATCATGGACCTATAAAAACAAATAGTTCACTAAACTCTCTTCTCGTGTAGGTATGCTGGCAGGCTAAGGAACAACAGCAATGGTACTTGGATTCTGGCTGTTCCAGGCACATGACAGGCGATAAATCGAAGTTCCTTAGCCTAGAAAAGTACAAAGGTGGCAGAGTCACAATGGGGAACAATGACAAGTGTAAAATTGTCGGTAAAGGTAAAGTAGGTAACAATACATTTACCTTGAATGACGTTCTATATGTTGAAAATCTGCACCACAATTTGATATCGATCAGCCAGCTATGTGATAAAGGTATGAATGTTATCTTTGATTCTGACATGTGCAAAATTGTTGACAAATCATCAAAAGAAATCTTATTTTCAGGAAAAAGGAAAGGTAATATATATTTTCTATCTTTTGATGATCTCATCCTCTCTAAATGTTTGGTAGCTAAGGATATAGAAGTGAATTTATGGCATAGACGTTTAGGGCATGCTAGTATGAACTTATTAAACAAATTAAAAAGGAAAAGTTTGGTAAGAGGGTTGCCATCACATGAGTTTGAAACTGAAAACATTTGTAAAGCATGTACTTTAGGAAAACTTAGAAAATCATCGTTTCATGCCAAAAACAATGTAAGCACTTCTAGAGTTCTTGAACTAATTCATATGGATCTATTTGGACCTAATGACATTGCTAGCTTAGGAGGTAAGAAATATTGCTTTATGTTAGTGGATGATTACTCAAGATATACATGGGTATACTTCTTAGCTAAAAAATCAGAAACTTTTTCATACTTCACAAGATTCGCAAAATTTGTGCAAAATGAAAAAGAAGTCTCTATTGTTTCGTTAAGAAGTGATCATGGTGGAGAATTTGAAAATTATGAATTTGAAACTTTCTGTGATGAAAACGGAATCAAACATGAGTTCTCTGCACCACGTACTCCACAACAAAATGGGGTAGTTGAGAGAAAGAATCGAACTTTACAAGAATTGGCTAGGTCTATGTTAAATGAATATGAACTACCTTTGCATCTCTGGGCAGAAGCTGTAAATACAGCATGTTATGTAATGAATAGAGTTATCATCAGACCGATTCTTAACAAAACCCCCTATGAGCTATGGTTCAACAAAAAACCAAACATCGCTTACTTCAAAGTGTTTGGATGTCCTTGCTATATTCTTAATACATGTGATCAGTTAGGAAAATTTGAAGCAAAGGCTGATGATGGCATCTTCATGGGTTACTCTTCGAGAAGCAAAGCTTATAGAGTCTACAACAAAAAGACTAAAACAATCGTAGAGTCAATCAATGTGAAATTTGATGAAGGCATTGACGAACAGGATACATCCAAAAGCAATGTTGAAGAGGAGAAAGAAAAAGATGAGTTCGAAAAACCAAAAGAAACTGCTGATGCTAGAGAAACTACCACAACTCAAGAAGTCCGAAGAAATCTGGATCCAGAAAAGCTGAAATACAAAACAGACCATCCACCAGAATTGGTAATTGGAAACCCTACAGCAGGTATACAAACTCGTTCATCCTTTAAAAATCTATGTGATCTGTGCTTATATAGTGGATTTATTTCAGAAATAGAACCAAATAACATAGATTCAGCCCTTAATGATGAAAACTGGTTCATGGCCATGCAAGAAGAGCTAAATCAGTTTGAACAAAATAATGTTTGGAGTCTAGCACCTAGACCTAAGGATTATCCAGTTATAGGAACAAAATGGATTTTTAAAAATAAATATGATGAATCTGGAAATATAATTAGAAATAAAGCTAGACTAGTTGCTAAAGGATACAATCAAATTGAAGGAGTTGGCTTTGATGAAACTTTTGCGCCTGTAGCTAGACTAGAATCAATTAGAATATTGTTAGCTTTTGCTTGTTACAACGGATTTAAACTAAGACAAATGGACATTAAGAGTGCTTTTCTTAACGGAGTTTTAAAAGAAGATGTGTTTGTTGAACAACCAGAAGGTTTTGAAAGTCATGAATATCCAAACCATGTATACAAACTAAAGAAGGCATTATATGGATTAAAACAAGCTCCCAGAGCTTGGTATGAATGTCTTACTTCTTATCTTCTTGAAAATGGGTTCAAAAAGGGATGTGTTGATACCACACTATTTCTGTTGCATGAAAACAATGATATTTTGATTGTTCAAATATATGTTGATGACATCATTTATGGTGCTACTAACAAGTTATTGTATGAGAAATTTGATAAAGTCATGCAGGAAAAATTTGAAATGAGCTTGGTTGGAGAGTTAAAATTCTTTTTAGGATTTCAAATCCAACAAAGCAATAAAGGCACATTCATTTCTCAAACAAAATATATTAGGGAACTTGTCAACAAATTTGGATTGAAAGATGCTAAACCAGCAAGAACTCCCATGAGTACAACACTTAAACTTGACAAGGATGAAAAGGGTAAGACAGTTGATCAAAAGCAGTACAGAGGTATGATTGGATCACTCCTTTATCTTACCGCCTCTAGACCTGACATCATGTTTTCTGTCTGCTTATGTGCGCGTTTTCAATCTAACCCAAAAGAATCTCATTTAAAAGCTGTTAAAAGAATTATAAGATATTTATTGCACACCCCACGATTTGGTCTTTGGTATCCATCAAATGATAATTTTGAATTGAAAGGTTTTTCAGATGCTGATTATGCTGGAAATTTGGTTGATAGAAAAAGTACTAGTGG
Source organism: Allium cepa (assembly GCA_030765085.1). Classification (NCBI taxonomy): domain Eukaryota; kingdom Viridiplantae; phylum Streptophyta; class Magnoliopsida; order Asparagales; family Amaryllidaceae; genus Allium; species Allium cepa. The sequence goes on from CM060931.1 coordinate 380,916,448, forward strand.
AGCATGTTTTATGTTAGGACATTCATTAGTTGCATGGTCGAGTAGAAAACAAAATTGTATTGCATTATCCACAACAGAGGCAGAGTATATTGCTTTGAGCGGTTGCTCTGCTGAAATCTTATGGATGATACAAACTTTGCATGACTATGGCCTAAATTTTAAACGTGTACCACTAATGTGTGATAGCAAAAGCGCAATTGATCTCACAAATAATCCTGTACATCATTCGCGAACAAAACATATAGATGTAAGACATCATTTTATTAGAGATCATATTTCCAAAGAAAATATCTGCATAAATTTTATTTCAACTGATTCTCAATTGGCAGACATCTTTACAAAACCCCTACCAGAAAATAGTTTTTGTAAACTACGACTCAGTCTAGGTGTTTTAGAAATTTGCTGAATATTTAACATTTTTCTCTCCCTACAAATCATCAAAAAGAAAAATAGTGATTGAAAAAGTGATGAGTGTTGATATTGATTATATATTATAACTCGAGAAAGTATAAATAGAAAATTTCTTTAGAAATGTAAACAAGAGTTATAAAACTTTTTGTTGGTAAAAAATTCCATGACCATCTCTATACCTATCATATTTCTATCAACCATCACTCATCAAAATTCTATATAGTTTGTCGATATGTGTTACTTTAAACAGGAATCGTTTTTACATTTTTTAAAATAAAAAAAAATAAAAAAATAAAAAAATAAAAATAATAACAATAAATACCAAAGTATTCACTCTCATTTAAAAGTCCTCACGGTTATGCATGGGTGAATTACTTGGAATTTGTTATGTGCTTCCATGCTCATTTAAAAGTCCTCACGGTTATGCATGTATGGAACACATATCAAAAGTTGATTTTTAAAAAAAAATAAACAAGTTGATTCTAACCCCATTTAAAAGTCCTCACGGTTATGTGTGGTTAGAAGATACTTGATTTCATTTTTTTTAAAAATAAATTTGGAATACTACTAATCTCATTTAAAAGTCCTAACGGTTATGCATGGTTAGTAGAAATTCAAATTCCTGATATAAAAATACCACAAATAGACACAACTGTATGGTTTTATATGATGACATCATCTCCATCATTCTAAAAGTGGAATATGCGCCTAACAAAATATTTATGATTTTTGTTTGATTTTTTATTGAAATTTGATATTTATATTCAATTGAGTTTTAATGTTGAATTGATATCGATTATTTTTTCTCTATTTTCTCTAACACTATTATTCTTTTGCTGATAACAAAAGGGGGAGAGAAAAGTTAAGATTTTGTCAAATAAAATCAAGCAAAGGTCAAATAATTTTCTATTTGCATCTAGAATCATTTGCATATTTTTATTTGTATGCATATATGTAGGGGGAGCATCGTATAGAGAGGAAGCATTTAAATAGGGGGAGCAATTAGAATATATCAATGATCAAATACATTTAACATATTCAAAATCTTAAATATATGTTTGTTATCATCAAAAGGGTGAGATTGTTGAATATGCGCTTATATGATTTTTGTTTGATGATAATAAACATATATACATTCGTTTAAATGTATTTGATAATATACTATTTTATTTTTCACAGATTAAATAAATATTTGCAGAATAAAATAAATAACACGGAATTTGAATTCAAACGAATATTTTATTCAAACAAATATTTATTACAATTTTGAATAGTATACAAATTCAAGCTCTCACTATTCACTATACAACTTTGATACAAATTCAATCACATCACTATTTTACATATCATCACCGTACTACATATCACTCACACTCATATTTATCTTCAACTTTATTCCAGTTTGAATCCAGCATCTGAGAAATCTGCAAAAATATTCACTAACGCAGTAAAATTGAAAAAGAAATATTTTTGCAATAATAAAATAAAATATTTTTTTGAAAATAATTTTTGCCTCAGTTATTTGGGTTGTTCGTCATCAATTAAATTTGAATTCATCATACACGAACAACTTGTGACATACACAGTGTATTACTGTATATGCCACAAGGCCGTGCACGCCGATATATACACTTGATAATGCTACAGGGACAGGTGAGCACAAGGTCAAACCCAAATATATGGACAGGTTCAACTCAGGTGCAATAAATTCAAAAAATACGACACGAGCACAAGGTCGAATCCGAGTTTTGAAACTAGATTCAACACAAGTGAATCGAGTTCAAGTCAGACCAAATGCAATTTGCAACAGAACCAAGAAAAAATGTGCACAAGTGAATCAAGTGACCAGAAACTACTGAAGCTACTTCTAAGAGAGAAGCCAAAGCAAATGAACCAACTGCAAGTGCAAATGACCAGAAAACAATGCAACAGTATCGAGTACAGTATGCACAAGCGAAGAAACAAATGACAGTAAGCAATGAAGCAACAAGGTCAGAGAACCAAGCAACAATGTGCACAGGTGAATCAAGTGAATCATAATGAAGCAGTGCAACATCTTCCATCAACACACTCAAGTGACTCAACAATGCAACAAGGTGATATGCAAACTACATGCAGGCCAGAAGCAAAAACTCAAGTGCAACAGTGAAGTTCAGCTATGCAAATGAAACACTGTTGCAAACAACATAACAGTATGCAAGCTCGAGCACAAGAACATGACAGCAAACAGAAGTGCACAGCAACAGTAAGGCAATGCACAAATACAGGTGAATCAAGTGACCAACAAACTACTGAAGTTCAAATATCAAATTCAAGACAGACCAACATACTACAGTGAACCATCAAAGAATGCAACACAGTAATGAGAACAGATACAAGCTAGTTCCAGTGCCAACATATTCAACTCAATGTGCAACTACAACTAAGACAACATCAACAGCACAAAGATGGGTCAAAGCAGTGTCAAAGCAACTCAGAGGGATCTGAAATCACAATGGAGTTCAACATAACTCGAAGTACACTCTAATGCAAACTGCCTCAAAAATGAATACAACATGAAGCACTGCTACTCAAGGCAACTAGGAATGAACAGAATCACAAGGCAAGTGCACCACCACACAAGTATACACAAGCAACATATATGCACCAGTAAACCAATGAACCAACACAAGCATGAAACCAGTCAATGCCGAGACTAAACAAATCAGTGACATCAAAACATGGTAGTAGGGATGTAATGGATGTGAACAACAAGAGGGATGAAAGCATCAAGCTGCAGTTTTCAAAACAAGTGACCAAAGTCAAAGCATCAGAGGGAAACATCAAATTTGTCAAAGCCGTGTGTTTTAACTAGTCAACAGAAAAAGGAACGAAAACCATGGTCATCACGAAATCGATTCAAAGCCGTGGGACGCAAGAAATAAAATTATACGTGTATGAAAAAGTCAGAATCGATCTCAATCATTCAAGCATCATCAAGTGGCCGAGATAAAGAATTTGACAAATTCAAATCAACATATACGAACGTAATTCTAGGAAATCAAATCCTATATAATACCCAAAATCATCATCGGCAAGAGCATCGAGTTCAAGAATCAACCAACAAAGCAAAAGGAGGAAAATACATACCGAAGCAATCGAACTCGATCAAGGAGGAGAAGCCGCAAAAAAATTGAAGCAAATCAGAAACAGTAATTGCAATCAACCAACAAAGGCAGCAACTTAAAACCCTAATTTAAGAGCACGGCATCAAGAACGAAAGCCCCAATTTTGCAAAAGGAACGGTCGCCATTATACTCAAGCAAAGAAAAAGAACCGGGCCGATAAAATAAAAGGGAGACATATTTTTAATTAGTGGGCCGTTTATTTTTGGGCTTAGTTGTTTTTAATTAGGGTTATTTGCTTTTTATGTTTGTGTTTCTTTTAATTTTAAAATTCTCTTTTAAACTGTTGTAATTTTCTAGTCGTGTGACTAGGGGACAAACTACGGTGTGTAGTTTGGGAATTTGCAACTCGGTGGTTAAGTTGTGGTCAGGGTTTTGAGCGTAGAGTTAGATTAGTCAATAGCGGGTATAGCGAGTTTACGTGTGTAAGCGAGGGACTATCTAATTTCTAGTAGAAACCTTGGGGGCAGCACGTAGGCAGGGTTTTGCCGAAGCTGGGTAAATTCTGTGTTGTTCTGTTCTATTATTTATATTCTGCTATATCTGTGCTGCTATTCTGTGATCCGTGTTAATATTAATTAGCTTCTGCAATTAAGTTTTTATAATTTTCACTATCACCCTATTCACCCCCCCTCTAGGGTGAAATCGATCCTACAGTTTTATATTGTGTTGATTGATTTACAGAGCGACTTATTATATCTGGTCGACACATCCCGTACAACTGAATCGATAGGGGTTTCTAAACACTTAAGTAGAGTGATTCGACACAGTATTGGTTTCAAATGGGGTAATGAAATAATTTTACCCAAATTATATTTTGGTGTAAAAGAAATAATTTTCTGATAATTATTATATATATAGTTGGAGTGTTCGGATGATAATATTATAATCAAATAAGATTATAAAATTGAAAATGGTTTATATAACCAAATGAAATTCTATATAAGTATAAATTATACAAATGGATCATAATTAAAATTGGATTCAAATCAGAATCTGGAAATTTAATGTGACGCCCCACCTCTATACCCACGCTAGCCAAGGACACTATAAGGTAATGCCGTCAACTAACACGGAGAATAAGGCTGGTTGGGAGCGACCATCTATAGCCTTGCTCTAATTATCTATTGAATACATCGACACTAAACATACCAACCAGGTCGACATACCCAATGAATAATTAAAACAAAACCATAGGTGGTTGGATTTATCAGAACAGAATATAATAACTCAAATGTAATATACATCACAGAACAGTAAATCATCATATACACATATATCGATACACAACAGAGTTTACAAACAATACAAGTCAAGTGGTATAGCAGACCACAATATACAGACGAGTCAAAAGAATACATATCAGAGTTACTACAAAATGGGACTACACAAAAAGCTGTAACAAAAAGAAGCTAGCGAAGTAGTCCATGCGGAAGCAAAATAGGCTAAGTCCAAATGCACCTAACCTGAAACATCTCGGCCTGACCCGAGCATAAAATACACGGGTCAGTCTAGCTAAACAAATCAGTTAGATAAACTGAACAACAATAAACCTGCAAGCTTACAAGGTATAGCAAATATCTCTAAAAGAGATAACACAATCATCTAACAAAAGATGAATCATATGATAACAAGCCTCATATCATTGGCAACATATAGAAACAAAGGATGCAAATATCCCAAAGCAAGCCAAAAAGGCAATAACAAATACCAATAAGGTATACAAGTTCCGCAAGGTAAACACTACGCATCATGCGGCTCAAAAAGACCAACACCGAAGGGCGATACCAAGGGAATATACTTATGAATGAAACATCAGAAAATTTGCTCGAGCTCAGTACTGTACAAACAAGGATCCATGAGCCTGAAGACTCCAAACCCAATATCACCCATGCGGCTCATAACGACCAACATCGGAAGCAATACTAAAGGGCAACCTAATATCACCCATGCGGCTCATAACGACCAACATCGGAAGCGATACTATAGGCAACAAACCCGAAGGCACAAACCCGAAGGTACAAACCCGAAGGCAACATACCCGAAGGCAACATACCCGAAGGCAACAAACCGTAGTGGCGAAGGTCAGAGACCCAGTACTGGACACCACTAACTGGCGGAATGTGTCATAACTCTCAAAAAGGAATCCGAAAAGTGGTAACGTGAGTCCCATAACCACTCGTTCGCACTAAACGGTTTACTATCCGTTAGTTAATTTCACACTCAAAGCAGTACAAAGTTTACCTCATATCATCGATAAACCAAACCCGAAGGTCAAAACGATCAATCGAATAGGTCGGGGACTAATCGGGAAGACAAACACATGGATTCATGGTCCATGTTTTACCTAACCATTTAATCACCCTTCCACTCCACTCGAAGTGCGAAATTGTGTATGTGCGTGTTAAATAGAATTTAAGAATTTGAGAAGGAAATTTTTAATACAATTTAGAGGGATTATTTATGAAAACCCGTGAATGAAGTCAAAGATAAGTTATCAAAGCCAAAGATGCAATGACAACCACTAAAAAGCAACTTGAATCAATAAAATTTGGAAAACAAATCAAAATATGCAAAAATAGGCAAAACAGCAAAATAAGAGCAGGTCGGTTGACCAGTTGCAGGCCTCGGTCGGCTGGCCAGATGCAGGAAATAAAAAAAAATCAACATGAACAGGTCGGTCGACCGGCTACAGGGCTCGGTCAGCCGAACTGCATAAATTTGCAGTTTCTGCCCCTTTTTCCAATGAAATGCAAGTTCTTCCAAAATGCGACCATTCGAGCAATGGAGTTAAGGAGCCTTAGCCAATAGATACCCTAGCTCCATTAGCTCTCCGATTCGCAACCAAAAACATATTCAAACATCAAAGTTAGGATCTTTAAAGAATTGAACCCAAACACTAAAATTTTGGATATTCACCAATTCAATCCAAACCAAAAGCAAGAGCATATGAACAAGTGCTAGGAATTCACACCCAACATCAATGAAATCAAGAGAAGTAGATGTGAGTTCAAAACTCACCTTTTACCAAAAACAAAGAAGATGGAGTTCACTTTGCAAAGAGAAGACCAACAAACACTACTTCAACTCAACAAGCTTCAATCTAAGAACAAAAATGTATTTTCCTAAGTTAGGTTTAGGAAAACTTTCTGAAATTGAAGGAGAAAGAGTTGGAGAAGAAGAAGAGAGACTTACCTATGGCTTCTCTATGATTTTGGAGCAAGAAATCAAGTTACAAAGGAGAAACTAGGGCTTGCAATTTCTATTTCTCTTTCCCTTCCACCATTTTCAGTTTTACTTAAGAAATGAAAATGAAAGAAGATGAATGAAGAGAAAGGGTTGAGTTAGGGTATTAGTTAAGCTAGTGGGCTGAACCCAAACTCAAAACCCAATAGAAAAAGGTCAAAATTTCACTTACTCCAAACATATCAAAGCTTATACTCAAAAAGATCGCAAACGCCATTTTAGAACCAATGGAGGTAGTTTCGAGCTCCAATTCGGCCGTTTGCAAAAAGTAACATTTCGGACCTAAATCCGACTAACGACGCTATATTTAAATAAAATATTTAAATATATAATCGTTAAATATGCGGGTTGTTACAGATCTCCCCTCCTTACAAAATTGCGTCCCCGCAATTCCTAGAGACGATATTTGTAACAACTACATACATACAACATTCAAAAGAGAAAGGAGATAAGCTTGAGATGAAAAGATATACTCACCGTTCTCAAGCTAAGAAAGAAAACCTGGATAATATCGCCCAATAAATTCTCTGGTTTTCCAAGTACAGTCATTGGGATTAGCGGACCATTGAACTTTAACGAGCGGCACGTCCTTGTTCCGAAGGTGTCACACCTCCGTGTCAAGCACGCGAATAGGTTGCTGTACAATAGATAAGTCCGGTGAGATCTCAAGCTCTTGCAAATCAGGAGAAGTAATAACAGAATCCGACTCCCGAAGACACTTCCGAAGTTGCGAGACGTGAAACACATCATGAATGCCAGATAAATGAGCTGGAAGTGAAACTCTATAAGCCAAAGGGCCAATACGTTTAGTAATAGAAAATGGTCCTATAAAGCGAGGAGCCAATTTCCCAGTCGTACTGAAACGCATAACCCCCTTCAAAGGAGAAACACGAATAAAAACAAGATCGCCGATCGAGAACTCGAGAGGCCTCCTACGGTTGTCCGCGTAGGATTTCTGGCGGCTCTGTGCCTCTTTCATTCTCAACCAAATAAGATCAATCTTCTCGGAAGAATGACGAACAAAATCTGGACCAAGAATAAGCTTCTCTCCAGATTCTAACCAACATGAAGGTGATCGACATGGCCTTCCGTATAAGGCTTCGGAAGGAGCCATACCGATACTAGACTGAAAACTATTGTTGTAGGAGAATTCTACAAGAGGTAGATGATCCTCCCAACTTCCACCAAAATCAAAAATACAAATACGGAGAAGATCTTCCAAGATATGATTCATCCGTTCAGTCTGTCCATCAGACTGCGGATGATAAGCTGTAGAAAAATTAAGCTTTGTCCCCAAAGCTTGCTGAAGACTCTTTCAAAAATGACTCGTGAATAAAGGATCACGATCACTCACAATAGAACTAGGAACACCGTGAAGTCTCATGATTTCCTTGACATATAACTTAGCCAAAAGCGAAGCAGTCCTATTAGACTTAATAGGGACAAAATGAGCAGACTTAGTGAGGCGATCAACAATAACCCAAATGCTAGAATGGCCAGATCTCGAACGAGGTAGGCCGTCAATGAAATCCATAGAGATCTGATCCCATTTCCACAATGGAATCTCAAGAGGCTGAAGAAGACCCGAAGGACGCTAATGCTCGGCTTTAAAATGATGACAAGTTATGCAATTGCTCACATAACTCGCCACATCGCGCTTCATGCCTTCCCAATAATAAAGACGACGCATATCGGCATACATCTTGCTACTACCGGGATGAATGGTATACTTAGAACGGTGACAGTCATCAAGAATGTCATGCCTAAGTGCAAGATCAGAAGGCACAAAAAGACGGTTCTTCTTGCGAAGACACCCATGAGAATCAATGCTAAAATCTTGCAACGCCTCATCACAAGATCCAGACTCACAAAGCTGAATAAAATGCAACAAATCAGGATCACGCCGTTGGGCATCGACAATACGATCCAATAAAATAGGTCGAGCTCCCAAACTAAATAATAGAATAGGAGAATCAGAAGATGAACCTCGATCACGAATTTCACAAAAAGATAGAGTCTCAAGAACATCCCATTCGGCAAGCATCATAGAAATAACAGCCGAATGTTTGCGACTAAGCGCATCTGCAACACGATTACCCTTACCAGGGGTATACTGGATATCAAAGTCATAAGAAGCAAGAAACTCGAGCCAACGCTGTTGTCTCATATTGAGTTCCTTCTGAGTAAACAAATACTTCAAAGATTTATGATCGGTATAGAGAATGAAGCGCTCGCCCAATAAATAATGTCGCCAAATCTTCAAGGTAAAGACAATGGCGGCTAACTCAAGATCATGAGTGGCATAGAGGACTTCATTCGGACGCAGTTGCCTAGAAGCATAAGCAACTACCCGATCCATCTGCATAAGCACAGCACCGAGACCACTACCACAAGCATCGGTGTAGACAACAAGATCATGATTCCCTTTGGGAACCACAAGAATAGGAGCATTAGTGAGAAGTTCCTTCAATGTCAAAAAGGAAGCTTCACACTTGTCAGACCAATCAAAACGAATGCCTTTCCGAGTAAGGCAAGTGAGAGGAAGCACAACACGGGAAAAATCCTTAATGAACCGACGGTAATAACCCGCCAATCCAAGGAAACTACGAATCTCATGAACATTTTCAGGCCTCTTCCAATTCTGGATGGCTTCGTTCTTTGAGGGATCGACAGAAATGCCATCGGAAGATACAACATGGCCTAAAAACTTAAACTTATTCTCCCAAAGGTGGCATTTGGAGAATTTGGCTCTAAGCTAATGATGACGAAGAGTACTCAAGACAATTCTCAAGTGATTAGCATGCTCAGCTTCATACTTAGAATAAATAAGGATATCATCAATGAACACAAGGACGAACTTATCGAGATATTCGCGGAATACTCGATTCATGAGATCAACAAAGAAAGCAGGAGCGTTCGTCAAACCGAACGGCATAATGAGCCACTCAAAAGAAACATAACGAGTGCGGAAAGCGGTAAGAGGTATGCTGTCCTCCGCGACTCGTAACTGATGAAAACCTGTGGCAAGGTCAAGCCGAGAAAAGACCTTAGCACCACTCAATAGATCGAACATATCATCGATCCTAGGCAATGGATACCTATTCCTAATGGTCAACTCGTTAAGCTTGCGATAATCAATGCAAAGCCTAAGAGTTCCATCAGACTTCTTCACGAAGACGACCGCAGATCCCCATGGAGAAAAACTGGACTGAATTAACTGCTTGGACTCAAGCTCCAAAAGCTGCTTCTTGAGTTCCTCATTTTCCTTTGTAGACATCCTCGTGGGAGGACGACTAACTGGCTGCGCGTCTGGAATGAGATCAATGCGGAACTCAATTTCCCGTTTGGGTGGCAAACCCGATACAGGCTCAAAAACATCAGAAAAGTCACAAGCAACCGGAATACGAGATATATCATAATCATCTCGCGAGTCAAGAAAATACAAAGCTATTTCGGAATTATCCACATCCCGAAGAATAAGAGATAGCTGAGTAGGCGAATCCGAATGTCGAAGATATAAGATTCTCTCCGAACAAATAATCCTGGCATCATATCTCACTAGCCAGTCCATTCCCAAAATCATATCGAATCCCAGACAAGAAATAACGTGCAGATTCGCACGAAAAGAAAAGCCACATAAAACAATCTCAACATCATCACAAAGCAAACTAAGGGTCGCGGATCCCCCAATAGGATTCGCAATCCTCAATGAAGTAACCAAACAAGAAACATCCAAAGATAAATCATCAATGAGCTTTTTCGATACGAAAGAATGTGAAGCACCCGTATCGAAAAGAACTCGTATACAATGGTCATGAAATAAAATAGAACCTTCCAAAATAGATGAAGATATACCTTTGGGCAGAGAAGGACCTTCAGAAGCCTTAGCAGCATAGAGCCTGCTAGACTTGGCACTAGCCGGAATAGTAGGGCAAGCTGAAACATGATGACCTTCCTTCTTGCAATAACGGCAGAAGAGAGGCTTAGGAAAAGCTCGAATAATATGATCCGGAGAACCACAATTGAAACACTTTCGAACGAAAGGTGTTCCGAAAGACTGAGGCTGAGAGCTAGGACCACCAGTCTTCTTATTCTTAGAAGGAAAAGGCTTCTTCTGAATTGGAAACGGCCTCTTGTTGGGGTTCTTGGAAACCTCAACATCAACATCACTATCACACTCCTTCTCGACGGTCTCGAGATGAAGCGCAGAATCAACCAACTCCTCAAAAGAAAGTTTAAGCTGGAGCAACAAAGACTTCTTAAGATATTTCTTAAGACCAGAAACAAACTTCATATTCTTCTTGTAAGAAGTACTGATGAATTCAAGACCATACTGAGATAAAGCCTCGAACGATGCGACATACTCAGAAACAGAAGATTTCCCTTGCTTCAACTCAAGGAAGCAACGGGTCAATAAAACTTTTTCAGATTCAGGAACGAACTTGAGTTCAAATCGCTCCTGAAACTGAGTCCAAGAAAGAGTAGACTCATCAATCTCGGCTACAAGAAGCTCATACCAATCAAGAGCACGCTCTTGTAATAAACTAGAAGTCACAAGAACTCTATCATGGTCAGAAAGATCCATGCGAGAGAAGATACGCTCGCACGTGCGAAGCCAAGCTTGGACTTCAAGAACGGATTCAGAGCCCTTAAACGGCTTTCCTCCAAGATGAGCAAAATCACTGCACTGACGTGCAAAGGCAGACTTGCGAGGTGGAGATACTCGAGGAGGAACTGGAGGCTGAGTGCTCCTAAACAATTCCATGAACTGATCAGCAGACATATAAACGCCATCCGGATGTGAGCCACTGGATTGCCCAACACCTGAACGTCGTCCCCTGCCTCTTCCAGCCATACGCTGAAGGTAAGATAAGAACAAGATTATTCACAAGGTAGATACTTCATTACGGAATACTACGGAATAAAATGCATTCCTAGACGTATTCCCAAACTGTATCTAACCTTGATGGAATAAAGAGACACAATGATTCAAAGATTTGTATCACTTGTACACTTTGATGTACCATAATATGTGCATCTATTCTGTGTTTATCATATTTTGTTCTGACTCAGCTCTGATACCACGCTGTGACACCCCACCTCTATACCCACGCTAGCCAAGGACACTATAAGGTAATGCCGTCAACTAACACGGAGAATAAGGCTGGTTGGGAGCGACCATCTATAGCCTTTCTCTAATTATCTATTGAATACATCGACACTAAACATACCAACCAGGTCGACATACCCAATAAATAATTAAAACAAAACCATAGGTGTTTGGATCTATCAGAACATAATATAATAACTTAAATGTAATATACATCACAGAACAGTAAATCATCATATACACATATATCGATACACAACAGAGTTTACAAACAATACAAGTCAAGTGGTATAGCAGACCACAATATACAAACGAGTCAAAAGAATACATATCAGAGTTACTACAAAATGGGACTACACAAAAAGCTGTAACAAAAAGAAGCTAGCGAAGTAGTCCATGCGGAAGCAAAATAGGCTAAGTCCAAATGCACCTAACCTGAAACATCTCGGCCTGACCCGAGCATAAAATACACGGGTCAGTCTAGCTAAACAAATCAGTTAGATAAACTGAACAACAATAAACCTGCAAGGTTACAAGGTATAGCAAATATCTCTAAAAGAGATAACACAATCATCTAACAAAAGATGAATCATATGATAATAAGCCTCATATCATTGGCAACATATAGAAACAAAGGATGCAAATATCCCAAAGCAAGCCAAAAAGGCAATAACAAATACCAATAAGGTATACAAGTTCCGCAAGGTAAACACTACGCATCATGCGGCTCAAAAAGACCAACACCGAAGGGCGATACCAAGGGAATATACTTATGAATGAAACATCAGAAAATTTGCTCGAGCTCAGTACTGTACAAACAAGGATCCATGAGCCCGAAGACTCCAAACCCAATATCACCCATGCGGCTCATAACGACCAACATCGGAAGCAATACTAAAGGGCAACCCAATATCACCCATGCGGCTCATAACGACCAACATCGAAAGCGATACTATAGGCAACAAACCCGAAGGCACAAACTCGAAGGTACAAACCCGAAGGCAACATACCCGAAGGCAACAAACCGTAGTGGCGAAGGTCAGAGACCTAGTACTGGACACCACTAACTGGCGGAATGTGTCATAACTCTCAAAAAGGAATCCGAAAAGTGGTAACGTGAGTCCCATAACCACTCGTTCGTACTAAACGGTTTACTATCCGTTAGTTAATTTCACACTCAAAGCAGTACAAAGTTTACCTCATATCATCGATAAACTAAACCCGAAGGTCAAAACGATCAATCGAATAGGTCGGGGACTAATCGGGAAGACAAACGCATGGATTCATGGTCCATGTTTTACCCAACCATTTAATCACCCTTCCACTCCGCTCGAAGCGCGAAATTGTGTATGTGCGTTTTAAATAGAATTTAAGAATTTGAGAAGGAAACTTTTAATACAATTTAGAGGGATTATTTATGAAAGCCCGTGAATGAAGTCAAAGATAAGTTATCAAAGCCAAAGATGCAATGACAACCACTAAAAAGCAACTTGAATCAATAAAATTTGGAAAACAAATCAAAATATGCAAAAATAGGCAAAACAGCAAAATAAGAGCAGGTCGGTCGACCGGTTGCAGGCCTCGGTCGGCTAGCCAGATGCAGGAAATAAAAAAAACTCGACATGAGCAGGTCGGTCGACCGGCTACAGGGCTCGGTCGGCCGAACTGCATAAATTTGCAGTTTCTGCCCCTTTTTCCAATGAAATGCAAATTCTTCCAAAATGCGACCGTTCGAGCAATGGAGTTAAGGAGCCTTAGCCAATAGATACCCCAGCTCCATTAGCTCTCCGATTCGCAACCAAAAACATATTCAAACATCAAAGTTAGGATCTTTAAAGAATTGAACCCAAACACTAAAATTTTGGATATTCACCAATTCAATCCAAACCAAAAGCAAGAGCATATGAACAAGTGCTAGGAATTCACACCCAACATCAATGAAATCAAGAGAAGTAGATGTGAGTTCAAAACTCACCTTTTACCAAAAACAAAGAAGATGGAGTTCACTTTGCAAAGAGAAGACCAACAAACACTACTTCAGCTCAACAAGCTTCAATCTAAGAACAAAAAAGTATTTTCCTAAGTTAGGTTTAGGAAAACTTTCTGAAATTGAAGGAGAAAGAGTCGGAGAAGAAGAAGAGAGACTTACCTATGGCTTCTCTATGATTTTGGAGCAAGAAATCAAGTTACAAAGGAGAAACTAGGGCTTGCAATTTCTATTTCTCTTTCCCTTCCACCATTTTCAGTTTTACTTGAGCAATGAAAATGAAAGAAGATGAATGAAGAGAAGGGGTTGAGTTAGGGTATTAGTTAAGCTAATGGGCTGAACCCAAACCCAAAACCCAATAGAAAAAGGTCAAAATTTCACTTACTCCAAACATATCAAAGCTTATACTCAAAAAGATCGCAAACACCATTTTGGAACCAATGGAGGTAGTTTCGAGCTCCAATTCGGCCGTTTGCAAAAAGTAACATTTCGGACCTAAATCCGACTAACGACACTATATTTAAATAAAATATTTAAATATATAATCGTTAAATATGCGGGTTGTTACATTTAAATTCGGGAAGTTTAGAAAAAAACGTTTTTTCAAAGTGGGATGGAAAATAATAATAAGAGTATTATTTTCGAATATTTTCAAAAGGAAATTGTTTAAAAATGGATTTTGGAAGAGATATAGCACTGAACTCACTTCAAATCCCTGGAAAATAATTCTAGTGATGACTCCAGCATCATCAGCATTCATTTTCGAGTTTTTAGGCAATGGGTTGCTACAATAGTAATTTGATATGGAGATTTTGTGGAAAACAAATGTTGTTTTAGAGATTTCGGGGAAACTGTTTTGGATAAAAATCAAGTTGATTTTGTGAGTTGAAGGAAATAGGTTGTTAAAACAAAGTTATATATATTTATATTATTTCAAATGGTTTGAATAAGTACCGAGTGTTTGAACTTTGAAGTTTCTAATTTAAAGAAAAATGAAAAAGAATGGAATAAGTTTTTGAAATAAAACGTGGAAAATGTGAACTTCAAGATGGAATTAAAATTTGACTTGTGGAAGTTAAATAAATTGGACTATGAAAGAAAATTTGTTGGGATTGTAATTTAACTTAAGTAAAGGGTTGGAGAAATTAAATTAAATGAAGTGATTATGGTAAATAAGATGAAATGAATAGAATGTAATGAATTAAGTATGTATAAAGTGCATATGAATGTGTAAGTAAATGGAATAATAAATATAAGTAAGGAAGTGTGGAAAATTTTGAAATTGGAATTAAATTCTTACTTGATTAAATTGATCGAATTAAAATAAGATTTGCTTGGGTAGAAATTAATTTAAATATGAATAAATTCGAGTATGGTTCAGAATATTGGTAAAAGGGAATTGAAATTTAAATTAAATGAAATCGAATGAAAATATAAATATAACTTAAACGGTAAAGAGATTTTATAACTGAATTCTAGAGGAAATACAAAATTAAGTGGAAATTGGGATTATGAATAAATAAATTTGAATAGCTTATAAAATTTGAAATTTATGGAATAAGTAGATATTTAAGCCATAAAGTGATGTATAATCCTGGGTTAAAAATAAAATGTGATATACTCAGTTATAAACTTAATGGAAATAAGTTGTGTAATATATAAAAAAAAATTGGAAAGTGGAATAGAAAGCCAAAAATATAAATGGTTTGATATTTTAGTGGAGAAATGAAAATCCAAACCTGGAGTATAAAATAAATTTGAACTCAAAAGGATTAAATAGAATGATTTTTGAAATAAAAATCAAATATTGAATTGTAAAATGGAAATGAACCAGTTAGATAAATTAATTGGTTAATTGGATATGAAATGGAATTTCTCTTGATTAAATAGAATGGATTGTGGGCTATAACCAAAGTTGAATATAGAATTGAGTAATAAATAAATTCGACTTATATATATAAGCTGATTAAATATATGTTGAATGTGATCAAATAAAATTGGATTAAAATAAAAATGGCTCGAGTTATAAATAAATTCAGTTTAAGTGTAATTAAATTGAGTATAGCATTGGATATTATTTAAATGAAATTGAGTATGGAATTGAGTTTCGAATTGGAAATGCAAATCAATTGAAGGTGAGTAAATTGAACAGGTGTCAATTTAGATAAAAGGAAGTTTTATTCTAGTAGGAACAAACTTAGGTTATTTAATTAAATTGATTTGAAATAAACGAAAAAATTAAGTTAATACAATAGATGGAAGCTAGGCTTAAATAAATTGATGGATTGGATGTCGCTGACTTAAAAATTTAGCAAACAAGGTTTTTATTGAAAAATTTGAATGCGAATAAATTTGAAGTGGAGTACAATTAAATATAAATTGATTTGGAATCAATTTAGAATAGCTATAAACTGAAATGGTTATTTTACTAAGTAAACATCGTCGAATTTGCATGGGAATCTGTCATTTGATGCAAACGGAAGAAAGTAAAATTCTATGAATTAATAGAAAGTGAATAAATTGATTTTTAAATCAATTTTGAATAGATAGGGTTAAGTGCTAATAAATGGGTTGCAAAGCATTTCAGGTTGAATGCATTGGTATATGGATCAAGTGGAAGTAATTGAATTAGTAATGTAATCTTATAACTGCTTGAAAATCTTTGTTGGCATGTTATATATGAAATTCATGTATAAAGCTAGTTAAAGGAATGAATAGTTATTGAAATTTCATATTTTTGTATTTAAATGGTTTAAATTGAGTAAGTACAGGCAACTGGAGGCTGTCGAACTAGATTTTGGTTGCGTATTTGCATATGAAGTAACTTGCTTGCTTAATAATGCTTAAAATGCTATAATAAGGTACATTTTCTGATCAAATATATCAAATATATAAATATTGTTATATATTTCTATTTTTCGATGGTTGATGTATACATTTTTATCCCTCTTGTCATATTGCAAAAGGTACTTCGTACAAAGGAGGCTTTGCCAAAAAATTTTGAAAATTTAGGGTATTAGAAAAAAATTTGAAAATTTTTGGAAATTTTTTTGTTAACGGAAATTGATTTCTAAATTACAATTGAAATAAATGAGGTTTAGGATGAAAAACTAATGGTTTGATGAAGACAAAGGGATTGAAAAGTGAATTATCGAGTTTTCGCTAAGTGGATATTGATAAGTAAAATGGGTTTGGGGCATTTTTCCTACCTAGCAATTTCGAGGATGAAATTCTTTAAAGGGGGAGGAATTCACCGACCCTGAATTTTGGATATTTGAAATTGGAATATTAAACCGAGTTTTAATATTTAAAACTTAAATTTTAACTTGAATTTCAAATTTAACCAATTCTTGGATAATTTACTTATTGAATTTAATAATGAAAAATGGGTTAAAACAGTGAATCTGGAGTTTTATGCTTCATAAAAATAATTCAAAGGCTTATAAAAATTATATTAATAATACTGAAGACAATACAACTTTTAAAATTGAATTTAAAAGCGATTTGTTCAGTTTTAAAAATATATCGTTTAATTTTACATTTAAAAATAACCTTCCGTACCACATTCTTGGAATTCAACGAAATCAGTTCCGTTGGATCTATAATAGTGTATTATAATCGGATTTCAAATTTTGTAGTGTTTGGAATTATCGTTTGGTCGTACGAGATATAAACGCATTGAATTTAATATCGTAATTCAAAAAATAATTGGGTCCAAAAAGCTATCTTCTCCATACGACGAATCAGGACTCGAAACTTTTTCCATTGCGTTCCGAATGGGGGCATAACATTATAAATGCCTAGCGGCACGTCTCGATAGGGGTTCGAGATCTTGAATTGTGTAAATCGAAACGTTTGGAATTTAAATAAAAATACTGCTTAGTCAACCCACTTTTCAGCCGCATATTCCATCGCGTCATTGTCCTATTGCATCCCATATACATTTCCTTTGCCTCCAAAAGCACGTTTCCTCTTCTTTCAAATGCAAAGCAGACATTCGTTTCAAAGCATGGAAGGTAGCATGTGAGGAAACCGAAGAGGCATGGAAGGTCATGGAGGCAAGCGTTCGAATGGTGGAGGACTCGTGATGGGGCGAAAGTGGATGTCGATTTTAGATACGTATGAACTAGGGCATAGACATTCTCGAATTTGATGAGGGATTGGACTTCAAAGTCAGCAGCATTGGGGTGATCGGGTCGAGTAGCGCCTTGGTGTGAACTATGGAGATTTGCAGGGTTAGTGGGGTGACTGCGATGGGAGGTACGATCTGGGAAGCCATCGAAGTCACATTCCATGATGGCGTCGATCAAGTCAAAGGACAAGGCAGGCGTAGCTGGCTAAGTCGATTTGTTTAGGCGAAGCGCGACAAGGTTTCGACTCGATTTTTGCTTTGTGCAGTGCTGGAAGTGGAGGCAGATGATTGGTGGGTTGAAGGGAGTGGCACTCGAAGGGGTTGAGTTGCACATTTTGGTTCGTGGATGGCCTTAGGATACGCAACCTGATATGGAGATGTTTCAAGTTGGTTTTTGGTTTTTAATTGAGGTTAGTTGACTCCTGACGATTTTAATTGAAGTAAAATATAATATTTTTAAAATTCAAATGCTTATGAAGGGGTATAACTATTTTGTACGAGGTCCAAAATCGTGAAATAAGTTGAGATTTGAACAGACTGCATTCAAAAATCAAAGGTGAGAATTTCCCACTTATTTGGATTACCACATTTAAATTTAAATTGTTAGATGCTTGATTGAATTGATAAATTTGAATTATCTGTTGGATGATTATATAGTATATATGTAGTAGTACATATATTAGTAATTGGAGCGATATTCCCGCATATTATAGTGGATGAGATCCTATGCACCCTGCATAATAGCGGATGACCCTATATACCGCGATACCCCCCGAAGTGAGATTGGTATTTTATTGTTGTCTAACATCTGTGGACGCAAGAAAACAGGTTGGATGGATCCAACTGGATTCCTCAAATATTATTAGTATTTTTCATGTATATAAGAAAATAAAAAAAATATATGATGTGATTGAATAATCTTATGGATTACTGTATGTTGTAAATTTTTAAATGTTATAATAGCATGGAAATTAATTTGGTATATTAAATACCGTAAACTGTACTTGAAATTCTAAGGAAAACAGAAGGAGATTTTTATTTACATCGAAAATTGGAGTATTTCAAAGAGATTGACTTGAATAAGAAATAATTGGTTTTGATCGTACTAAATAATGAGGCGAAAATATTTTAAATAGAGAATTTAAAAAAAATTATAAAGGAATTTTTAAGGCTGGATTTTAAAATGATATTCGGAGAATATAGGAAGAAGTTGAAACCGACGCTAAAAATGGATTCGTAAAAATAAATTGAATTTATAAGTAATTGAATTTATAAAATGGGATTATATAAATATTTTATAAATGAGATTATTTTTAGTGAAACTCAAAGGGGTATAAAAATTTGTAAACGATGTTTATAGAAAAGAAATCGATATCAGATGGTAAATTTGAAATATAAATACATGAAGAATTTATATTCAAAATATGGGAACAAGGTGAGATAAAAATAGTGGATACTACTTTTGGAGTGAAATGGTTAAGGAGACCGGAATGGAAATGATGTGATGGAAATCGATAAGATTTATAAATTGAAATTTGGTTATTGAGATTTAAAAATTTATTTTATGTATAAGTTACGTTTTATTTTAAAAGGAAAATTCTTATTTATTAAATTATATAAATTTCAAAGTTAGTTAGTAATGAAATACTTCAGAAGAAATTTTCAAATACTCAATATTTATTTTATAAAATCTAAATTGTTAAACCTACTTTGAAAAGCGATGTAATAAAGAAAAAAGTGTTTCAATATTTTAAATAATTATTTGAATATGTCAAAAAAATAAATTATTATTATTTTCTTTAAAATACTTATTTTTATTTACATACATGTGTGTATACATATAGATTTTTGAAATGTTTAAAATTTATTTATAAACCTTCTTGGAAGTTTGGTAATGAGGCTATTCAGTAAATGGGATTACAAGAAAATTCATAAAATAGAGTTGGGAAGAAAAGTATGAAAGTTTCCAAAGTAGTTGATAAAAGTTAACTTCGAAGAATGAAATAGAATTCATAAAGAAGTACAAGGGAAATTGAGTTTATAAGCAAGAATAATTGGCTTTGGAAATATTAATGGAATTTATTAAGGAATTCTGAAACTTATAAAATTCGTTACAAACGAGTCAAGAAGTTTACAGATAAGAGTATAAATAAGTTTGAGAAAAGAAATAGGAGATAAATAGAATACTTCCTAAGTGTTGAATATAAGATGAAGTGGAAAAATATTCGAAGTATTGGAAAAGGGGTAGGATATTCCCTTGATAAATAAAATGATTTGAAAACTGTTTTTCAAATGTTGAAGTATGGGAAGTAATGTCTTATAAAGATATTTTGGAATAAACTTTGGAAATAAGACCTGATGACTGCTTTTGGATGTTTATTGATAGTTAAATAATCGACTATCAATTTTGGCCAATTGCCTTAATCGTTTCGAAGAGACAGGGGTCAGATTTAATTATCCGAAAACCATTTCGATCCGGTTTGAACGTAACGAATGAATACATTGAAGATGATAGCAGTAGTGATTCGGTTTATCCAGACCTAAGACAACTTGTATGGATGAATGCTATCAGAACATCATCATTAGAGGACGATGAGCATACGAAGTAGACTTATATTCTTGAAAGGTAAAGCTTAGCCTCGAGCCTCATCAACCGGGAATGACTAAAACATGGGAGATGCTGCAAGGCTAAATGGATCGCACCCTATTAGGGTATATTTTCACCTTTCTAGATGTCCTCGAAAACCGATATATTATGGATATGGTTGTACATGGAAGGAGCGCTCGGTGGTAAGGGTGGAAACACCCGGGGTGATAGCCTATTCGATTTATCTAGGTTAGGGGTAGGCCGATCTTGTGTAGTAGGGGATCCGGCATGGCCCTCGGTACATTGTCCTAGTGGTTTACTATGATAGTTGTACCCAGTGGCCCAGTCATTCATTGGAGTCCATTCTCCAATATGCGCTTGCGGTTTTGTTTGTAGAGCCTAGTATGCTGGAATTTAATTAATATAACAATTTCAGCTATTTAAATAGGTATTTGTGTTTAGACACTATTATAATATCACCGGATCTTCTATAAAATATTTTGATTATCGTAAGGTAAAAATCCGTTATGGTTGTGTATGGCGCGGTCTTACGAGATACCTTTGTTTTTCAAAAGATTTGATAAAGTTAATAATCCAATTTGAGTTTGTTTTTTCATGCTGGTTTTCTAGACTGACTCAGATGTTATTTTATTATAATGCTCAGGTTAGACCGAGTACTATACATTCATGTTAAATGCTATGGAACTCAAGGGACGAGCTAGAGAAATTCAGACGTATATCACATACTTGGTTATTTCCGCTGCGAGAATTAAGTGTATCGAGACAAGTTATCATAACTGTCCATGTGATGCATTGAATTGTTGCACTCTGATAATGGTATGTATATTAATAGTACAAATCTTGTATTTAAAAATCTATTATTATATATTATATTGTGTTCCGCCGCAATTATGAGTTCTGTATTGTTCCGTTTCTTTTCTTCTATCTTTTTCTTCTTCACCCCAAATGAAGTGTTGTTTCTGGCACTCTATTGCTCAGCATTCTATACTGTGGATGTATTGATGTTGATTTTTGAGGGTTGAAAATCTCGGCCTATTATAGTATTCGCCCACTTTCACGCCTTTCATTATCTTCATATTAATCAACTTCTTCATAAGTTCATACCTTATGGAATGAGAATGTTCCCCAAACAAATCTTTGTGGCTATTGAAGTTTTGATGGACGTTCATATTTTCGTGCTATCTCTACAACGATTTGTCTAGCTCAGAAAACACGTAAACATAGGCGATCTGTAGGTCCAGACCTATTTGTTATAGGCTAAGAGTAGTTCAAGGTTCGCATTATCTCTGGGTCTTTCCTTTAGAGGTTCAATTATTGAGGATTAAACTTTTGTATGGTAATGTTATCCTTATTGCCCTTAACCGATCAATGTGGTTAGGTCTAGTGAGTTTGTCATTTTTAGAAAACAACTTGCGTGTCGGCATTTTTTGTAAATTTTAATCAGTAGATTAGGACATTATTTATAATAGAAGTTCTTAAAATATTAGTAAGGTTAAACATTACATTACATTTTACTAGTTAGGTCTCACTAGTCGTTTATGTTTCACAAAACCCTAAGATGAAACATAATAGACTTCTGACTTCACTGGTGGGTATAAGGACTCATTTTCGATGGGATTTTGACACTAAGGAATATCAATAAATCATAATCCTATAAACGACAGATAAAATTTTATCGATTGTATCATATACAACTCCTAACCCATGGTTCTTTATCCTAATATCATTTCGACCTTGAGGAATATCAACAAATCGAAAGAGATTATTCTCTCGTACATACCATTTTGCGATAGCCTAAATGTACGTACCTTGAGGAATATCAACAAATATGTACATATACCATACCTCATCTCTTCAGTATATTAACATTACTACACATAATGTAACATCCCAAAAATTTATCAATTAAAATTAATAATATATTTTAAACTTTTAGAATTTAATTTGAAAATAAATTGGGAAAAAAATTCTTAAACAAATAAAATAAGTGAAAATTATATATGAATAAAATTCCAATTTATTTTGAGTTTAAAATCTTGAAATAATGAATGTTTAAAAAGTCATTTAAATATAAAAATTTATACATATATGTATATTGCATATATGAGTAGGACTGAATGCATGTTGAAATTGAATTTAAATTTTTCAAGAGATGTGTGAACATATAAATGGACCAAAATGGTTATATTTCAAGTTTGAATTGAAATTTGAATTGAAATTTTAAATAAATGTTTTTAAAAATAAGTGTGATTTAAAATCATTAAGGAATAAAGTATGTAATGTAAATATTGGTTAAAACAACTTTTCTTTTAAAACATTGCATATATATACACACATACAAATGAATAAGGGGTTGTATTCATTTATAAAATGAATATGACGTAAAAATTTATAAGAAAATTCTTTTATCTTGTAAAAATCACAAATGTTAAATCTACATTCACATGGGAGATGGAGTAAAGAGATTAACAAAATTTAGATCTCATGATTATTGTTTACAAATGGCATGACACATCATTGCCTGAATAAAATAATCAAATTAAAATTATGGGAGACTTTTCAGCTTCCAATTTCAAATTTATTTAGCTGCAAATCTCTGAAAAGTTCAGTAACCAAAAGATTTAGCATTCCAAACTTCAACACTCAAGAAAAAGTAAAAAAAAATCAGAAAAGGAAAAAGAAACTGCCAACTTTCTTCAATTCAAAAGCTAAAATCCGAGATCTTCATTAAAGCATTAGTTGCAGTGTATGTTTACATCTCTCAGGTAAGTCTTTAAAACTTTATAGTTTAATGAAATTATGATTTTAAAATCAAGTTTTAACAAACAGAATCAAAACTGCAGATTTATAAATCAACATCAAAGCTGCAATTTTTGGAGTAAGGAAGCAGTGAAAGGTTTCTGAAACAATTTATGGAAAATAACTCTCTTTTTAAAAAGATTTGAATTCGAGTTTGCTAAACAATATTAAAGCAGGAATTTATCAATTGAATCAATTAGTGCAGGAGGAAAACAAGTTCAAAGGTTAAATTTGTTTCTGGATTTCAAGTAGCTGGAAGAAAAAAAGAAAAAAAGAAGGCTCTCTGTTATATAAAAAGAAATTCAAATTGTATATAATTTAAAAATTTCTTTTATTGATGAATTAAGTAAATGAATACAACCAAGAATAAGCAAAGATTTTCATTTATAACTTGCAGATCTAAACTAAGAAAAATTAAAGTAGGAAAGGAAAGAAGAAAAAGTTTACAGGCCTTCATCTTCTTTTGGAAAACTGTCAGGAACTCTCTGAAAAAAAGGTGAGTGAACCTTTGATCTTTCCAATCATTGTTGTTGTATGAATGCCTGTATGATGTAGGAAAGTTTAAATTTTGGTTTGCATGCAAGAATCTTGATATATGAATGAATTTTTGGCCTATGCATGTTGATTGTACAGGGATGCAAATCCCTGTTTAGCTTCAGGATATAAAAGCCCGTCAAACCCCAAATTTGTTTGTTTCTAGCTTTGTTTAGATTAAAGTGTTAAAATGAAAGTGTTTATATTCACTTAAATTGAATTTTAAAAATAATTTCATAAACCAAAATCAATAATGCATCCTTGGGAATGTTATTTTTCTTCTCTGTTCCTTTAACTCTTTGGTTTACGGTGTAAACTATGACAAACTCAAACCCGTTCTTTCTCTCTATCTCTATTGAATCTGAATGATAAACTATTATTTGGACATGTATTATGTTTCAGTAACTAATCAAAGTAAAGCAATGTGTTTCATTATTTTTTCTGGAAACTATGAAGAAGAAAAACACAGTCACATCTAAGTTCTGGTTTACAAGGTAAATCATATCAAACCCAAATCCCCCTCTCCCTCTTTTTTTTTCTTCTGAAAATGGATTGTTAACGAATTTAAGTGTTGTTTAACCCTGCACTGTGTTTCAGTAATGAATTAAAGCAAGTTATATATAGTTTTTTCTCTAGAAATTATGAAATGCAGTCACCACTTAGTTTTTGCAGAAATTCGAACCTCTTAGATTTTTATTTCAGTAATACTATTTGAATCCCCTTTAAAAATAATGATTTTTGAAACTAAAATTCAAATTTTTCATTAACATTTTACAGAGATATTTGGGATGATCAGAAAATTGAATTCTTGTAAAATTCCGATGATCTAAGCGATGGTGGGCCTCGAGTTCGTCGTCACAGATTTTTTGAATGTTCGACATTACTGGAAAAATATGAGTAGAATTTATAAATCCTTAAATTTCTAATTCGAGATCAAACTAGGGTTTAAGAACCCATTTCTGTTCATGTTCGAAATGATGGTGCTGCGCCTTCAATGGGTGATCGGACTTCATGCCTCCAGTGCAAATCGTCGCGTCGCACGCTGATGAAGCGTGGGCCAAAGTTTGGTGACCGCTGACGGTCAAAGGAGGAGGGGCGAGCCATTTTTCTGATGATGTTTTGATGGGTCATTTGAGTCGGAATGACTCCATTCTTGTTCTCGAAATTTATTCGAGTTCTGGGTGTTTATGGGGTTTTGGGGGATGGTAGTCGACTCGATGGTGGCTGTAGCTTCGACCAACGGTTTTGGCCTTGCACGTGCACGTGGTGGTTGTGGTGTCAGTCCTGATGGAAGTGGGAAGAAGGAGGGGTGACTCGAAGCACTACGCAGGGATTTGGGGAGAGGGCTCGAAGTCTGGCTCATGTCGTTTTGGGGTTGTATCGGGTTGTTTTAAAAACTTAAACAAATTTTTGTAAAAAAATGTCACTCGGGTAAATTTGGGTTAAAACTCAAAGCAGGGGGATGTTTGTCTCGGGGACAACTCGAGGCAGTCTCGGGTTGGACATGAAAACAGCAAAATCGAGTTTTAACTAAATTTTGAAAACACAAGTTAAACAATTTTTTCTGAATCCATTCTTTAGAAATTAATGATAGTTGTTAATGGAATGTGAGGTAAATGATATTGAATCAATTACTTAAAATTTATGAAGTTCAAAGATATTTCAAATTGTATATTTTCTTTTAGATAAAAGTTGTTTTAAAATTTAACTTAATAAAAATTTAGAAGTAAATCAAATATTCAAGAGTTAATTTAAAACCAAATTTATTAATAATGATGAAATAGTAATTAAAAATTAATGTTTTGTAATTACTTTATAATTAATAATTAATTAATGAATAGTCAATTAATAAAAGTAATTAAACTTAATTAGTTAACAGTTAAGGATTGATAAATTAAAATAATTAATTAAAGGATAATTAGTTAATAAAGCCAATTAAGATTTAATTAATTCATAGTTAAGCAAAATTAAACATTGATTTAAAATAATTAATAAAGATAATCATTTGGTTAATTCACTTAAATCACATTCACCTTAATTGAAGATGATTGACTATCATCAAATATTCTGCACTGGATTGATATTTCTGTTGTGATACTGTGATTGCTTTGTGTTGTACTGTAATTTGTGATTTGTTCCTTTATGTATGTGAAAACTCCTTTTGCCCGTAAAACGGCATTTTAACTTCGATGTGACAGGGACTCGGATTTCAGTTAGTTATCCGAAACCCACATCGAACCTTGAATGTGAATTCTTGTAATTGATACACCCACATGTTATTCGAAACCCTTATCGGACCTCACACCCCGGAAATTGTCGAAACAGGAAAGATGCGGCAAGGTTATGAGGGTCGCGCCCTTTAGGGTATGTCATTTCCTTCTGGAAAAAGGTGGTATCATGGTATGGAGCCTAGATATTTCACCTATGTGGTGGCTTCAATCTCATTTACTATGTGGTTGTTGCTTTGTGATGGAGGGCCCTCGAATAAAGGTCGCAAACGACCGGGGAGTGGCATACTCGAGTAGTAGTTACCTAGTTACAGAGGTAATCCGGCCTTGTGTTGGCAGAGAGCCGGATAGGTTCTCGGGACGTCTTGCCAGAGGCGTACACATGTAGCATAGGAAGTTCCTTAGCCTGACCATTTGTTGGAAATCCAATTCCCAATACGAACCCAGTACGGTTTTAGTTGTATAACCTGCCATTTACTTATGGTGGCGCCCCACTGTTTAGATGGTAGCTATAGTAGGCATACAATAATAGTTGTATGATGGCTAAGATTAATATTATACTTTCGAAATAACTTTCCACACTATGCGCTAGTAATAATATCAAATAATTTTTCCGTATCAAGCATATTTGACTATCATAAGAAGAAATCTCCTCCAATTCTGCGATTGCATTGTGTGTGTGGCGGGAGGTCTTATGGTAGTTTCATTTCCAAAAGCATGAATGGTTTTCTTTTAGAATCTGATTTGTTTTAACGCAACTATCTTTGTTTACTCATACCAGTCCTATGACTGACCCGGAGTTTATTGTTTCCTTTCTAAACTCTGGGTGCCCACCATTTCTACACTGGTAGCCTAGTAGCAGGTTTTCCGTATCTTGGTATTAGCTGTATTTTAGAGATTTTTGGTTTGGAGATTAGCGGTTTTTGGAGGCATTTACCTTAGAGACATTTTGAAAGCTTTTGGATCTCAAGGTGCTTAGTTTTGGAAGTTCACTATCACTCTATTTCTTTGAAGACTTTTGGCATATGATCACTTGTTGCTCTATTATGATGTTCTATTAGGAGTTGTGTTATATGTATAATGATACTTTGATGTTGTAACGGATATTATGATGATGTTGTATCTGTGATGTAATGCGTGATATTCATTTTGTTTCCACTGTTTTATATTCATCTAATGCTGTTATAAGCTCCATACGACTGGAGTTCGATGTTTGAAACTTTGGCAGTCGAATATAAGTGAGGTAGTTGATGTTAATTTTCAAACATCGGATTTCGGGTCGTGACATGTGGTATCAGAGCTAAAGGTTGAGTAAGAACTTTAGCTATGGAGTATAACACATCAGATGACTCATTAGAGATAGGGTGAAGTATACCCTAGAATGAGTATAACCGAGACCGAAACCCCAAATTTTCTTAGTCTATTTCCTTTAACTATTTATATACCTTAAGATATCTCGTTCGAATATCTAAATCAATTTTCTTACTAATTACAGATAGTAAGGATGAGCAGACGAAGAGGAAGAGCTGGGGGGGGGGGGGGTGAGGAAATGCCATAACACCTAGCCAAGTTCCCCCTACAGCAGAAGCAACTTTACCTACTCAGCATCAGCCGAATCTGGCTGATTTATATAAGAGCTTCTCAAGGCTTGGTGGTAGGCCGTTCACCGGCAAGGAGTCGATTGTTGAGGCCCAAGCATGGATTAGATCATGTGAATGAATCTTTAAAGGGCTTAAGCTACAAGATGATCAGATGCGTCTCATAGCCTCTTGGCAACTTCAAGAGGAAGCCTTAGCATGGTGGGAGACGGTCACTATTGATGAGCCAGAAGACGAGTTTACTTGGGAGAGATTCAAAGAAGTATTTGAGAAGCGCTATATGCCATCATCTGGGATTTCTCGAATGTACCAGGAATTCATGGACTTAAAGTAGGGGAGTTTGTCATTCGAGGAGTATCTGAACAAATTCAATTTATTGTCTCGCTTCGGTCCAGAATTAGTGAATACACCTTTAAAGAAGAATGAGAGGTTCATTCGTGGGATGAATAAGAAGTTCCATGAAAGGATGACTGGCCACGTCAAAGAATCCTTTTCAGATTTGGTTGATATGGGTTACCGATATGCTACACTTGACATGCAAGAAGCCCCGGTGGAGAAAGGAAATTAGAGCAATCAAAATTGGAAGAAGAGGAAATTTTGAGGCCAGAAACCATGGCACGGTAAGGAGAAAAAGAAGAGCAACCAGGGAAGCACAGCAGAGAATGTCACTTGCTATAATTGTCTAGAAAAAGGCCACTACTCAAACAGCTGCAAGAAGCCAAAGAGAAATCAATCCGTTCAAGCAAAGCCCAGGAAATGTTATTATTGTCAGAAATTGGGACGTGAAGTTAAAGACTGCCCAGTCATGAAGCAAGCTCAGACAGCCAAGGTGTACACAGTCAAAGACAAACCCGCATCTTCCAAAGCAGTAAAGGGGAAGGGAGTTCTGGAAGGTAATCTTACTATTTATGACAGCATTGTTAGAGTTCTTTTTGACACGGGCACTATTCATAGTTTTATCTCTCGGCAAGCTCTTAATGAATTGAATCTTGAACCTGATTTTGTTGATAATCCTATATGCGTAAAGAATCCAGTTGGAGGTCCCGCGAATCTTTGTCTTCGATGTAGAGACATTCCTATCTTATATTCTTGTTACCAATTCCCTATTGGTCTCTTTGTTCTTGATTTTAACGAGTTTGAAGTCTTATTCAAAATGGATTGGCTAGCAAAATATGAAGCCAAATTGGATTGCAATAATCGATTGATTTCAATCAAAACCGAATTTGGAAATTTCATCGAGATTTCTTGTGAGGACCCTAGTCCTAAAAGAGAAGGGTTGATGTATAATTTGGGTTGTCTTGAACCCAGTTTGGAGTCCATACCTATTGTTAGAGACTTTCCAGATGTATTTGAAGAAGTGAAATCTCTACCTCCACACCGAGAAATAGAATTTAGAATCGACCTTGTACCCAATGCTCGTCCTGTCGTTCACGCAAGTCGCAGGATGGCACCCAGAGAAAGGGTTGAACTTGTTCAGCAGACAAATGATCCACTAGCAAAAGGGTTGATTCGACCCAGTGTTTCTGAATAGGGTTCACCCGTCGTATTTGTTGCTAAATCGGACAGATCTTTGAGATTGTGTGTGGATTACAGCGATCTCAATAAGTTGACTCTCAAGAATAAATTCCCACTACCAAGAATTGATGATCTATTTGATCAATTGCACGGCGTTTGTTTCTTTTCGAAGATGGATCTAGCCCAAGGGTTCCATTAACTACGAATCGCCGAAGACTGTGTTCATTTGACAGCTTCCAGGGGTCCTAATATGTCCTATGAATGGTTAGTCATGTCTTTCGGGCTAACTAATGCTCCAGTATACTTCGTAGATCTTATGACTCATGTGTTCTGGGAAGTTTTGAATAAATTTGTGCTCGTATTTATTGATGATATTTTGGTCTATTCCAAGACCGAAGAGGAGCATGCCGAGCACCTTAGAATCGTTTTGGAGATATTAAGGAGAAATATTCTATTCGCAAAATTTTCCAAATGCCATTTCTGGGTCAAAGAAGTTAAATTTCTTGGCCATATTGTTAATGAAGAAGGGATTTCTGTTGATCCTAGCAAAATTTCTGCTATTCTTGATTGGAAGGGACCTACTACACCAAAGGAAGTTCAAAGCTTTTTGGGTTTAGCAGGTTATTATCAAAAGTTTGTTTAGGACTTCTCTAAGTTAGCTAGTCCGTTAACTAAGCTAACAATGAAGAATGCAAAATTCAATTGGACTCCAAAAAGTGACGAAGATTTTCATGAGTTGAAGAAGAGATTAACCACCGCTCCTGTTCTCACTATTATCAACGGGAACCAGGGTTTATCTGTTTATACTGATGCTTGTGGTGAAGGCTTGGGTGCAGTATTGATGCAGAATGGGAAGGTAATTGCCTACGCGAGTAGACAATCACGTCCTCATGGAAGAAATTATCCAACCCATGATTTGGAGCTTTTAGCTGTTATCTTCGCTTTGAAAATATGGCGACATTATCTTCTAGGTAAGAATTTTTTCAGCTTTCTTCACAATCTACGAATTTAATTTGACTTAACTTAACAATATACTTATTGAACTCTCTTTATTTTTAGGTGAAAAATTCGAATTATTCACCGACCACAAATCTTTGAAATATCTCTTCACCCAAAAAGATCTTAATCTGCGACAACAACATTGGTTGGAATTTCTGGCATCTTATGACCTAGACATTCTATATACGCCCGGAAAAGCCAATGTAGTTGCCGATGCTTTAAGCAGAAGACATGCTGTTCTCGCATATCTTGTTATCGCTCCCACTCTTCTTAAGAAGATTGCAAGACAACAGACATAAGACAAGTTTCTTCGGGGAATCCGTAGAAGAATATGTCGTGGGGAGAACTCCAGTTTTGAGATTGACGATAATGAAGTTATAAGGATGAAAGCAGGATTTGTGTCCCGGACATCCCTGATTTGAAAGGAGAAGTGTTAGAGGAATGCCACAAATCTAAATTTTGCATCCATCCAGGAGTCTATAAAATGTATCGTGATATTAAAAGAACTTTCTGGTGGAAGACGACGAAAAGGGACATATCTATATATGTGAGTCGCTGTGCTACTTGCCAACAAATCAAAAGCGATCAGAAGAAAATAGCGGGTTTACTTCAGCCTTTAGAGGTACCTAAGTGGAAATGGGACCAAGTATCGATGGATTTCATCGACGGTTTTCCACGTACTCGAAAAGACAATGAAGCAAAGTTGGGTCATTGTGGACCATTTGACTAAGACAGCCCACTTCTTGCCAGTGAAATCTACCCGCACAGCAGC
Source organism: Allium cepa (assembly GCA_030765085.1). Classification (NCBI taxonomy): domain Eukaryota; kingdom Viridiplantae; phylum Streptophyta; class Magnoliopsida; order Asparagales; family Amaryllidaceae; genus Allium; species Allium cepa. Next base: position 380,947,551 of record CM060931.1, read on the forward strand.
AAGTTTGGCCGAATTATATGTGAAAGAAATTGTCCGTATCCATGGCATTCCTAGCAGCATAGTGAGTGATCGTGATCCGATCTTCACTAGTAGGTTTTGGGAAGCGTTTCAAGATGCATTGCGAACGAAGCTGAATTTCAGCACTGCTTATCACCCACAATCTGATGGGCAGACTGAGAGGATTAACCGAATCTTGGAGGACCTATTGTGAGCTTATATACTTGATTTTAGTGGTTCATGCAAGGATCATTTTCATCTGGTTGAGTTCTCTTATAACAATAGCTATCAGGCCAGTATAGAGATGACTCCTTTTGATGCTTTATATAGTCGTCTGTGTCGATCACCGGCATGCTGGATTGAGGCAGGTGATAGACTCGTCCTTGGACCGGATATGATTAAAGAAGCCACAGAGAAAGTTGATTTTATATGGCTATTGAAGACAGTTCAGAGTTGTCGAAAGAGTTATTATGATCGTAGAAGAAGGGACATGGAATTCCAAATTGGGGACTCTGTCTTTCTTAAAGTATCTCCAATGCGAGGTGTATTGAGGTTTGGAAGACCGGTAAGCTAGCACCGCGGTATATTGGTCCTTTTCCTATTCTGGAGAGGATTGGTTCTTTAGCCTATCGAGTATAGTTGCCTAGCTGGTTATCTGGTATGCATGATGTATTCCACATTTCTAACCTTCGGAAGTATGTGCACGATCCGAATTGTATTATTGAAGAAGCTGCTCAACAGGATCTCGACATCACTCCTAATTTAACAGTCAAAAGAGAATCGATAAAGATTGTGGATCGTGAAGAAAAGCAATTGAGGAACAAATTTGTGAAGCTAGTTAAAGTTCAGTGGAGTGGCGATCCAAAGGACTGCACTTGGGAAACTGAAGATAATATGCAGAAATCATATCCCAATTGCAGAGTGGATATCTCGACTTAAGCTGGTAAGCCATATTCTTTCTGAATTCGTATATTCTTTGTTTGTTTTTCTCTCTTTCAAATTTCGAGGATGAAATTTTCTTAAGGAGGGGATATTGGTAACATCACAAAAATTTATCAATTAAAATTAATAATATATTTTAAACTTTTAGAATTTAATTTGAAAAAAAATTGGGAAAAAAATCTTAAACAAATAAAATAAGTGAAAATTATATATGGATAAAATTTCAATTTATTTTGAGTGTAAAATCTTGAAATAATGAATGTTTAAAAAGTCATTTAAATTTAAAATTTTATACATATATGTATATTGCATATATATGTAGGATTGAATACATGTTGAAATTGAATTTAAATTTTTCAAGAGATGCGTGAATATATAAATGGACAAAAATGTTTATATTTGAAGTTTGAATTGAAATTTGAATTTGAATTTAAAATAAATGTTTTTAAAAATAAGTGGCATTTAAAATCATTAAGGAATAAAGTATGTAATGTAAATATTGGTTAAAACAACTTTTCTTTTAAAACATTGTGTATATATATACGTACAAATGAATAAGGGGGTGTATTCATTTATAAAATGAATATGATGTAAAAATTTATAAGAAAATTCTTTTGTCTTGTAAAAATCACAAGTGCTAAATATACATTCACATGGGAGATGGAGTAAAGAGATTAACAAAATTTAGATCTCATGATTATTGTTTACAAATGGCATGAAACATCATTGCTTGAATAAAATAATCAAATAAAAATTATAGGAAACTTTTCAGCTTCCAATTTCGAATTTATTTAGCTCCAAATCTTTGAAAAGTTCAGTAACCAAAAGATTTAGCATTCCAAACTCCAACACTCAAGAAAAAGTAAAACAAAATCAGAAAAGGAAAAAGAAACTGCCAACTTTCTTTAATTCAAAAGCTAAAATCTGAAATCTTTCTTAAAGCATCAGTTGTAGTGTATGTTTACATCTCTCAGGTAAGTTTTTAAAACTTTATAGTTTAGTGAAATTATAATTTTAAAATCAAGTTTTAACAAACAGAATCAAAACTGCAGATTTATAAATCAACATCAAAGCTGCAGTTTTTAGGATAAGGAAGCAGTGAAAGGTTTCTGAAATAATTTAAGGCAAGTAACTCCCTTTCTTAAAAGATTTTAATTTGAGTTTTCTAAACGATAATAAATCAAGAATTAATCAATTGAATCAATCAGTGCAGGAGGAAAACAAGTTCAAAGGTTAAATTTGTTTCTGGATTTCAAGTAGCAGGAAGAAAAAAGAAAAAAAGACGGCTCTCTGTTATATAAAAAGAAATTCAAACTGTAAGTAATTTAAAATTTTATGTTATTCATGAATTAAGTAAATGAATACAACCAAGAATAAGCAAAGATTTTCCTTTATAACTTGCAGATCTAAACTAAGAACAATTAAAGTAGGAAAGGAAAGAAGAAAAAGTTTACAGGCCTTCATCTTCTTTTGGAAAACTGTCAGGAACTCTCTAAAAAAAAAGGGTGAGTGAACCTTTGATCTCTCCAATCATTGTTGTTGTATGAATGCCTGGATGATGTAGGAAAGTTTAAATTTTGGTTTGCATGCAAGAATCTTGAGTATATGAATGAATTTTTGGCCTGTACATGTTGGTTGTACAGGGATGCAAATCCCTGTTTATCTTCAGGATATAAAGGCATGTCAAACCCCAAATTTGTTTGTTTCTAGCCTTTTTAGATTACAGTGTTAAAATGAAAAGTGTTCAGATTCACTTAAATTGAATTTTAAAAACAATTGCATAAACCAAAATCAAGAATGCATCCGTGGGAATGTTATTTTTCTTCCCTATTTCCTTTAACTCTTTGGTTTACAGTGTAATCTATGACAAACTCAAACCCCTTCTTTCTCTCTATCTCTAATGAATCTGAATGATAAACTATTGTTTGGACATGTATTATGTTTCAGTAACTAATCAAAGTAAAGCAATGTGTTTCATTATTTTTTATGGAAACTATGAAAAAAAAACAGTCACATCTAAGTTCTGGTTTACAGGGTAAATCATATCAAACCCAAATCCCTCTCTCCCTCATTTTTTCTAAAAATGGATTGTAAACGAATTTAAGTATTGTTTAACCCTGCACTGTGTTTCAGTAATGAATTAAAGCAAGTTATATATAGTTTTTTCTCTGGAAATTATGAAATGCAGTCACCACTTAATTTTTGTAGAAATTCGAACCTCTTAGATTTTTATTTCAGTAACACTATTTGAATCCCCTTTAGAAATAATGATTTTTGATACTAAAATTCAAAATTTTCATTAACATTTCACTAGGATATTTGGGATGATCAGAAAAATGAATTCTTGTAAAATTCCGGTGATCTAAGCGGTGGTGGGCCTCGAGTTCGTCGTCACAGATTGTTTGAATGTTCGACATTACTAGAGAAATACGAGTAGAATTTATAAATCCTTAAATTTCTAATTCAAGATCAAATTAGGGTTTAAGAACCCATTTTGTTCATGTTCGAAATGATGGTGCTACGCCTTCAATGGGTGATCGGACTTCGTGCCTCCGGTGCAAATCGCGGCGTCGCACGCTGATGAAGCATGGGTCAAAATTTGGTGACCGCTGACGGTCAGAAGAGGAGGGGCGAGCCATTTTTCTGATGATGTTCTGATGGGTCGTTTGAGTCGAGATGACTCGATTCTCGTTCTCGAAATTTATTCGATTTCTGGGTGTTTATAGGGTTTTGGGGGATGGTAGCCGACTCAATGGTGGCTGCAGCTTCGACCAACGGTGATGGTTTTGGCCATGTACGTGCACGTGGTGGTTGTGGTGTCAGTCCTGATGGAATTGGGAAGAAGGAGGGGTGACTCGAAGCACTACGTGGGGATTTTGGGAGAGGGCTCGAAGTCAGGCACGTGTCGTTTGGGGGTTGTATCGGGTTGTTTTAAAAACTTAAACAAATTTTTATAAAATAATGTCACTCTGGTAAATTTAGGTTAAAACTCGAAGCATGGGGATGTTTGTCTCGGGGACAACTCGAGGCAGTCTCGGGTTGGACATGAAAATAGCAAAATCCAGTTTTAACAAAGTTTTGAAAACACAAGTTAAATAATTTTTTCTGAATCCATTCTTTAGAAATTAATGATAGTTGTTAATGGAATGTGAGGTAAATGATATTGAAGCAATTATTTAATATTTATGAAGTTCAAAGATATTTCAAATTGTATATTTTCTTTTAGATAAAAGTTGTTTTAAAATTTAACTTAATAAAAATTTAGAAGTAAATCAAATATTCAAGAGTTAACTTAAAACCACATTTGTTTATAATGATGAAATTATAATTAACAATTAATGTTTTGTAATTACTTTATAATTAACATTAATTAATTAAAGAATAGTCAATTAATAAAAGTAATTAAACTTAATTAGTTAACAATCAAGGATTGATAAATTAAAATAATTAATTAAAGGATAATTAGTTAATAAAGCCAATTAAGATTTAATTAATTCATAGTTAAGAAAAATTAAACATTGATTTAAAATAATTAATAGAGATAATTATTTGGTCAATTCACTTAAATAACATTCACCTTAACTCGAAGATGATTGACTATCATCAAATATTTTGCACTGGATTGATATTTCTTTTGTGATACTGTGATTCTTTGTGTTGAACTGTGATTTGTGATTTGTTCCTATATGTATGTGAAAACTCCTTTTGCCCGTAAAACGACATTTAAACTTCGATGCGACAGTGAGTCAGATTTCAGTCAGTTATCCGAAACCCACACGAACCTTGAATGTGAATTCATGTAATTGATACATCCACATGTTTTAAAATTGAGCACTCACTATTCGAATTAGCCAGGAGAGGACCTTTGTGTCATATAACCCATTCCGAATAGTGATTCGATGAAATGGATAACATTCGAGGACGGTGTTGAAGACCGGGTGTCTTTGAAAACGATAGGTTAACTTATCGATTGTCTCTGCACTGAGTTTCTCCAGTATAGAGATCTCCACCTGTGATGGGGAGTTCGATCAGAATTGTGGATAACCGGATTTGCAAGGGCTTCTTCCTTTATTGGACGAAGTGTCTTCGGTTCTGTTCGAACCCGAAACAGACTTGTATGGTCATGTGTCTGACACTACATTTTGAGATATAAAGCCGTTTTCTTTCAAATACATATCTATTGGTGGCGGAGAATTTATTCTCTTAGCTTAACACCCTTCTCTGAGACGTACGAGCTCATAGGTTATGTAGTTGGATGTAACGACCCGGAAATTTCGATCCCGAAAATTCCAGATAGTTTGATAAAAGAAGAAAAAGATAGAAGAAGAAGAACAGAAAAGAAACACACAATCTCACATTCGCAGCGGATAAAATATAATATCACATAAATAATAGTTATACAAAGGATACTGTACTTGTCAAATTACACTTTAATATATATATATATATATATATCAGAGTTACAACAGATTTACAATCATAGAACAGATAAATCAATCTGTTTCAGATACTGTAATATATCATATCTTTAGCTCTCCATACGTTATAGCACTCCATCTCGCCTCCTGAGCTCCAGAACGTCCTTACTTGAAAATCTGTAATACTCGGTCTGACCCGAGCATTACATCAAAGTAACACCCGGGTCAGGCTGGAAACCAGCGTGAGTAAACTCATCTAACATAGAATACAAAAGTATGCAACTTATACAAACCCGGGGTACGTATATCAAATTTCCACTTCATAATTACTATAGACATCACTTATTTCACAAAGCAATTAAGTGCCAGAACTTAGATTATATGGTTCAATTCATTTAAATCTTTCCATAATACCCTATTGATTTTACGAATCAATTATAAAGAATCGAAGTGGTTTCGGGTATTAACTAATACCCGATTCCGGACTCTTCGAATCCATGTCATCTAAACCCAAGTTATCTAATTAAATACAATTCAACTTTAATTGTCGGGTAACACATTACAAAAATTCCTAATTGATTGATGATCACATTATCATCGTCCATCCAACATATTATATCACAAAGCAATTCATAACAGAAATATCCAATTCAAAGCACTCATCATCATTTAATTAATAAGCAGGATTGATCTCTTCCATTAATTACATTAGTTAAAGATCTTCTAATTACTTCATTAGTTAATTATTCTTAAATTTCATATAATAAATAACCTTTAAATTAATTACGTTCATAAATCAATCTTGATTAATCACAATCAGGAATTAACTTTCCTTAATTACTTCATCAATTAAACCAACTCCTTGATTAATTAATTAATCTTTTAATTACACTGAGTAATTATCACCTAATTTCTTCACCGAGTAATTACATCTATTATGATCCACTAATTACTTCACAAAGTAATTACACCTCATAATTTCCTTACGTAATTATACATAACCCAACATCAAATGATTACCTTTAATTAATTAAACTTAATTTAATTAACTAAAATTATCAACCTAATTAAATATGCTGAGTAATTAATTATTTAATTAATTACCCTGATTAATTATTCCATTACTATTAATTAATTATTCTTCATTAATTACATTAATTAACTAACCCTTTAATTTATCCTTAATTAATAAATCCCTTAATTAATTACACTAACCAATTAACTCCTAACAAATTTATCTTTTTAATTACATACACTAAATAAATCATTTAAATAACTTTTCTTCAATTACTTACGTCAATAAATCTTAAATCAACAAATAATTAATTACAAATTTCCAATTCATTAATCTCTAATTAATTAATCAATTATCCATCCCAATTCATTAAATAGTTTGTACTATTATCTTACTGCAACTATCTTTCACGTAAAACAACAACTTAAATTTGCATCTTTAAACTTTGGGAATTTGTTTAAATTTGCAAATACGTTGCTTAGGATATGCAAAGTTACTTAGGCCTAAAGGATTCGGCAACCAAAAGTTTAAAGGGATTCCCATCTCATCTCTGCACAGCAACACAATAATGGGCCGAAGCCCAAAAAATTCCTCCGCTAACTCTCCCTTTCTTCTCTTAAATTTTCACCTGATAAAATTTTTGAGCTGCTGTAAAACGATAAAATCATGCGAGAAATCCTGAAAAATACCCGAGCCCACCCATCATCTTCCCGAGCATCAACCCGACCAAACCTTATAATCTCGTGCTACCCTCCTGCTTCGAGACCATCTCGAGAAAGACTCGAGTAAAACTCGAGATACACGAAGACATCAACCCATCAGAATCTGATGTACACGTGTCCACGGTGCATGGCGAATTCCTCGACGCCGACCACCTAAGTACCCTCCACACATCAATAATGACTTCGCCAAGCCATTCCATCATCCAGATTCATCTACTCTTCCTTGAATCGAAAATGACTATTTCAAACCAACTGGAAACCCAAAATCGAATGAACAACCACCCACAGTTGACAATATAGGTGACCGGAACCATCTGCCTCCCTTCCGTAGCAGCCTTACCCCATCAAGTCGCGATCACCACCATCGCGATCGCCTGTAGTTCCATTGATGCCGAAATCACCACGATTCCCAACTTTACCAAAAACAACCCACAAAACCCTACAACTCTGATCCCAGACCATCCCAATCACAAGAAAAATCCAGTTTTATTTTTCTAACGAATCTCATCACTAAAACTACCACTGACCACAATTCCGAGATTCATCTTGAAATAAATGATTGGAAATTGGTAGAATGTCGCAAACCATTAACCCATCCTTTCTCATCTATTTCTAATCTGAAAATTCCAATTCCTATCTCTAAATTCACGAATTTCTATCTAGAATAAGATTATAGGCTTGATTCTTAATTTCTTAACAATTGAATTTTGACAATTCTTTTTCTCAGGCCAGGATATTCCACAATTTATAAATAACAGTTCATATTTACCTATGTATTTTATTTTTAAAATTAAGTTTATATTCTTACAAACATCCTCTATTTACAAATTTTAGCCTTTCATCATATATCTGGAAAGATATGAATTTTTTCAACAAATCCATAAGTCTATAAAACTAACAGAGGAAAATTTTCAAACTTGCAGTTTTATACAGGAAAATGCCACATACATTCTCTTGTTTTAACCTATACAAACCATAATATCCTTTCAAAAATTCATCATCAACCTTTAAACATATTCTCAGATTTTCAAATCTGTTTTTAAGTAAGTAATTTCTCAAACAAAGTTTAACAGAAATGGTGATCATTTATTCCCAGGCATGCTTCAGACATCAGCACATCATATAAAAACATTCATGCATTCATAACATCAGCAACCATATAAGTATCATGTTAAAATCATGGATTTTAAACTGTTTTTAAACGAAGTTTACTCACCTTAGATATAGTTGAACAGAGAATTGCTCTGAACAGAAATTTGCAAATGCCTGAAACCCCTTTTAAACTTGAACCTTAAAGCTTCTCAGGTCTGTAATATGAACATGTTGAATTGTTTGCCGAATTGAACTGTTGTTTTGATTTTTGTTTCAGCCATCTCTCTGGTATGTAATAGAAGTGTGAATATTTTGTTCTTCCCTTTTTTTTTAAGGTTTAAATGTCTGATTTGGTTAAATTTGCCTCAGATCTAATGGCTTGTTTCTTTGTTTTTGATTTACATCTTTGTTGAGAATGAAGATAGAATCTTTGCTGAGAAAAAGAAAAGAAAAAAAATTATTGTTCTTATTTTACAAGTTTAATTTTAAATTAAATTTATAAGAGGATGACATTTGTCTCCCTAATGTCTTAGTTAACTTACACCTATACTTATGAATTTACAAGTGTTTTTAACATGTATTATAATGTTTACAAGTGTTATTTTAATGTTTAATTCATATTTTACAAATGTTATTTTCTAATGTTTTATTAATGTTTAAATATTACTATTTTTCTTAAAACTTATTTAAGTTATATATATAAGTAATTATGTAATATTCACATGAATATTATGTGTATTTTTTAGATTTTTGTAAATATACATATGGATCTATATATATATATATATATATATATATATATTTATTTATACCTAACTTATGTTTTTGATCAAATCAATTTAACATATATTTAAGATATACTCCCTTTTTAAATTTCAAATTCAAATTCAATCCTTTAAATTTCATTAAAAATCCAATTCAAGGTTAATTTAAAATAAATACATATATTTAAACAAGCCTAAATTCAATTTGAAGTAAATATAAATTATCTTAAAATAACACATAAATATTATTGGTTTGAAATTAACAATTTTGTTTAATTTAAATAATTTACTTATGTAAACAATCATCAGTACTTATTTTTAAAAGAATACTTTGTCAATTTTAAGTGATTATATTAAGATATGATCAAATAAATATTTATCCAAACATAATATTTACGATTAGATTCATTTGTTAAATTTACAATTCAGTATTTCTATTAATTAACCTAGTTTGTTAATCAATTACAGATGACCAAAAATTCGGGTTATCACATTCTTCCCCCCCGTAGAATCTTTTCGTCCTCGAAAAGGAGGAACGAAAACAGAATTTATTAAATATTAAATAAAAACAGTTAAAATATTCTTTGATCATTTTTCAAACAACTTTAAAATCTATATAATATTTCCAAAATAGTTTTTATAAAAATACTTTTATAACTCGATGTCTCAACCAGTCTATCCTTGTTCTCCTAGAAATTCGGTCGTACGTTGATCAGGCGTATGACTGAAAATCTACAAGTGCTTGGCAGACTCGTTTTCAACATCTAGTGAAAATATTTTGAAAATAATTTTATTGAAAATATTGTAAACATTTTTGAAAACAGAGAAATATCTTTGGTGAGAATGCTCTGGAAATCATCACACCCATCCATGGTCACAGTTACATCCAGAGTTACGTTGCCATCGCAGCAAAAGCCCATGTAACTGCAGGATCTCAGCAGCCTCTCGATTACGCCATGGATGCCACACGACAGATCACAGTTACATCTAGGGTTACGTTGCCATTGCAACAAAAGTCCATGTAACTGCAGGCTCTCAGCGGCCTCTGATTTTCGCTGTCAAAATGAAACTTCTCCATTCTTACATATGTCGCAGTCCACCGATATAAAATCAAACGCAGACTGTTGGCTCTCAACGGCACACACGACTTTCGCTATGTTATACCATAGATCGCAGTTACATCCTGGGTTATGTTGCCGTCGTAGCAAAAGTCCATGTAACTGTTGGCTCTCAGCGGCACACACGACTTTCGCTATGGTATACTCTACTCAAAATCCCCAGGAACTAGTTTCGTCCGGACTCCTCACAGGATCAACATTAGAACCCCCCCTCGGGGATCAAGGCAGCACCACCCGGTGGTACTCCTGAGAAGTTCATTTCAAGGGAGCGCCTTTTTCCCAGAGCCATCATCAAAACATTTTATACTATATACATATAGTATCTTTAAATCATACACCTAGTATGATCTCACACAAAGCTCCTTTACACAAAATCGATTATTCCAAAATCGATAATTCTCAAACTAGGCTTTCGAAATTCTCATATTGATTTTACCCAAAAATCAAAAGCCTTTTCCAAATCCAAAGGTTCCCAAAACCCTTTTTCCAAAATCCTCATATGATCTTTAATAAATATATTCAGACATATAAAATCCTTTAAAACTTTGGATCATTTCAAACTTGTATAAACTCCTTTTATACTTCAAAACACCTTCAAAATCCTTTTCTTCTAGCAAAGGATTCAACAGGGGAGTTTCATTTTATAAAACAAAGATATTTAACTTTGTTTATTCAAAATCAAATATTCAAATTTGATTACTCTTTGCAAAACCACTTACCATATCACTTACTTCCATTAACATAATTCCAACCATAGAAATATCCAATTTCCACTTTACTTCATCATATATTTCACAAAATATATTTTTCATTTCAAAAACCATTTCACATTTCTTATCCACAAATTCCCAGTATCAATTTTATTCAAATCCGTACGATGTACACATATCATCCGTACGCTATACCAATCTGATCGTTCACTCGATCACATAATTTCATTTCCGAACTAGTATTGTCCACTCGACTTCTTAGTGCAGACACAGATCTAGTTTCTTGATCAGAAACCGTCATTCTCCTTGCATAGTCATAACTATGATAGAGAATATCCAGAACCAATCAACAATCCATATCCAGGTTCGCCTTCAAAAATCAAGTGGAAAATTCCAACTCAGATCGATATAACTATCTCGAAATTCTGTGCTCGAATCTGGATCAAATCATTATGTGAATAGAACAACATACGTACATCCTACGTATTTATCTTTATTGGTTATTAGCCAAATCAATTCCATTTCTATTCACATTCATTTTGATTATCCTTCACTTACTCACAATTGCTTCAATCCATTTGGATTATCACCTTTATTCTTATCTCAATTGGATTTTAACTGTTTAGACTCTGTCCAATTTATTTAGAAAATTGCTTGAAAAAAAAAAATAGATAAGTAGTTAAAAAATAATTAATAGTTTGTAAAATGGTTGCAAAATAGTTCAGTAATTGTAAAATAATTGGATAATAGTTAAATAGTCATAGAAATTTTAAATAATTTCAAAATAATAGTAAAAGAGTAATTAGTTTATAAAACAGTTGGAAAATTGCTAAACAGTTTCAAAAATAATTGTAAAACAAGTATAAGTTAATTTGGCTTTTAAAAGTAAAGTTGTATACATAATAAATAGCTTATAAAATAGGTTTAAAACAATTTATATTAAAAATAGTCCAGAGTCACAACTGCTCACTTCCCAATCTCCATTCTCATCAATTCAATTTAAATTCCACTTTCATTTAAATCGACTTAACTCCAATTTAAATAACTTCAATTTCTATTGAAATTGATTCAACCCAATTCAAGTTGAATTAATCTAAGTTTCTTTCCAAATTAACTTTATTCAACCTTGATCTCAAATTCTACTAATTCAAATAAATTTCAATTGAACTAGTTCCTATTTCAATTCATTTCAACTCCAATTTGAATTAATCCCAATTTCAAACTCTATTTCCAAATCAAGTTGAATTAATCTTGATTTCCTTCCAAATTCAATTCAAATTCCATTTGAATTTAAAACTATTAAACTTTAATTACAATTTCAAATTATTCAAATCAATCCAATTCAAATTTCCATTTGAATCTTATACTCATACATCTTCAATCACCATTTCAATGATTTCAAATCAAATTCAATTTGAACTAGTTCAAATTTCAAATTTAAACCATCTCGAATTATAAATTCGAGTTAATACTTCAAATGTTGATTTAATTCCTTTAAATCAATTTACCTTTACAGTTTTAAATAATTTAATTTCTGTGCCCAAATTTCTAGAATTTTCATTTTTAATTAACCATTTAACTTTTCCCCAAGTTAAACTCAATTCACTTAATCTAGTCAATCTTACCCAATTTGAACTTCCATTTAAAATTTTAAACTTAACATAAATAATCTTCCCACTTATTAAGTTTAAAAACTTATCACCTTGGGTATCACATCTTATTTCAAACTCAAAATTCACCATTTAGAGATTATTTCCAACCACCTTTGATATTATGTATATCCACATGTATACATATTAATTTCTTTTACATAACTAGTTATACTTTAAAAATTTTAAACCACCTTTGGTTTTAATTCAAAACAAATTCTTTAAAATTTCAAACATTTCTTATTTTAAAATAAGATCATATTCATAATAGTTTGAATAATATAATTTCCTTTAACATTTTGAAACCAATTCAAATGTTTAAATTTAGAATTCATAATTTCATAATTTGAAACTCACTTTAATTTACATCCTTCCTAATTTACAAATTTATTCCCTTTTCAAATGGTTACTTCCTTAAAACATTTTATTGTTTATTAAAGAACAAGCGTTCCATTATTAAACACAATAACCATCTATTTATTTGGTTTTAAACCAATTCTAATTCATCTTATTTTAAAATACTTCTCTAATTCAAATTTTCAAATTTAGCTTGAATCCACTTCAAACTTATCTTTATTCAATTTCAATTTCATTTGGTTGTATTTCTATTACTTCTTAATTTAATTCCAATAATTTAACAACCAATTCCTTTAATATTTATTAGTGAAAAAAAAATATTGCTTTATATATCAAAATATAATCTTATATAAAACCATTTAAAATCTTTATATAAGAAAATAACAAGTACGCTCTCTCATATATATATATATATATATATATATATATATATATATATAGACACACACACACTCAACTCATTCTAGGGTACTATTGACCCTATCCTTAATGAGTAATCCCAACAGAGCCAAGGTTGTCGGTTAACCTTCTGCTCTGATACCAAATGTAACGACCCGGAAATTTCGATCCCGAAAATTCCAGATAGTTAAATAAAAGAAGAAAAAGATAGAAGAAGAAGAACAGAAAAGAAACACACAATCTCACATTCGCAGCGGATAAAATATAATATCACATAAATAATAGTCATACAAAGGAAACTGTACTTGTCAAATTACACCTTAATATATATATATATATATATATATATATATATATATATATATATATATCAGAGTTACAACAGATTTACAATCACAGAACAGATAAATCAATCTGTTTCAGATACTGTAATATATCATATCTTTAGCTCTCCATACGTTACAGCTCTCCAGCTCGCCTCCTGAGCTCCAGAACGTCCTTAGCTGAAAATCTGTAATACTCCGTCTGACCCGAGAATTACATCAAAGTAACATCCGGGTCAGACTGGAAACCAGTGTGAGCAAACTCATCTAACATAGAATACAAAAGTATGCAACTTATACAAACTCGGGGTACGTATATCAAATTTCCACTTCATAATTACTATAGACATCACTTATTTCACAAAGCAATTAAGTGCCAGAACTTAGATTATATGGTTCAATTCATTTAAATCTTTCCATAATACCCTATTGATTTTACGAATCAATTATAAAGAACCGAAGTGGTTTCAGGTATTAACTAAAACCCGACTCCGGACTCTTCGAATCCATGTCATCTAAACCCAAGTAATCTAATTAAATACAATTCAACTTTAATTGTCGGGTAACACTTTACAACAATTCCTAATTGATTGATAATCACATTATCATCGTCCATCCAACATATTATATCACAAAGCAATTCATAACAGAAATATCCAATTCAAAGCACTCATCATCATTTAATTAATAAGCACGATTGATCTCTTCCATTACTTACATTAGTTAAAGATCTTCTAATTACTTCATTAGTTAATTATTCTTAAATTTCATATAATAATTAACCTTTAAATTAATCACGTCCATAAATCAATCTTGATTAATCACAATCAGGAATTAACTTTCCTTAATTACTTCATCAATTAAACCAACTCCTTGATTAATTAATTAATCTTTTAATTACACTGAGTAATTATCACCTAATTTCTTCACCGAGTAATTACATCTATTATGATCCACTAATTACTTCACTAAGTAATTACACCTCATAATTTCCTTACGTAATTATACATAACCCAACATCAAATGATTACCTTTAATTAATTAAACTTAATTTAATTAACTAAAATTATCAACTTAATTAAATATGCTGAGTAATTAATTATTTAATTAATTACCCTGATTAATTATTCCATTACTATTAATTAATTATTCTTCATTAATTACGTTAATTAACTAACCCTTTAATTTATCCTTAATTAATAAATCCCTTAATTAATTACACTAACCAATTAACTCCTAACAAATTTATCTTTTTAATTACATACACTAAATAACTCATTTAAATAAATTTTCTTCAATTACTTACGTCAATAAATCTTAAATCAACAAATAATTAATTACAAATTTCCAATTCATTAATCTCTAATTAATTAATCAATTATCCATCCCAATTCATTAAATAGTTTGTACTATTATCTTACTGCAACTATCGTTCACTTAAAACAACAACTTAAATTTGCATTTTTAAACTTTGGGAATTTGTTTAAATTTGCAAATACGTTGCTTAGGATATGCAAAGTTACTTGGGCCTAAAGGATTCGGCAACCAAAAGTTTAAAGGGATTCCCATCTCATCTCTGCACAGCAACACAATAATGGGCCGAAGCCCAACAAATTCCTCCGCTAACTCTCCCTTTCTTCTCTTAAATTTTCACCTGATAAAATTTTTGAGTTACTGTAAAATGATAAACTCATGCGAGAAATCCTGAAAAATACCCGAGCCCACCCATCATCTTCCCGAGCATCAACCCGACCAAACCTTATAATCTCGTGCTACCCTCCTGCTTCGAGACCATCTCGAGAAAGACTCAAATAAAACTCGAGATACACGAAGACATCAACCCATCAGAATCTGATGTACACGTGTGCACGGTGCACGGCGAATTCCTCGACGCCGACCACCTAAGTACCCTCCACACATAATGACTTCGCCAAGCCATTCCATCATCCAGATTCATCTACTCTTCCTTGAATCGAAAATGACTATTTCAAACCAACTGGAAACCCAAACTCGAATGAACAACCACCCACCGTCGACAATATAGGTGACCGGAACCATCTGCCTCCCTTTCGTAGCAGCCTCACCCCATCAAGTCGCGATCACTACCATCGCGATCGCCTGCAGTTCCATTGATGCCCCCAACTTTACCAAAAACAACCCACAAAAACCTACAACTCTGATCCCAGACCGTCCCAATCACAATAAAAATCCAATTTTATTTTTCTAATGAATCTCATCACTAAAACTACCACTGACCACAATTCCGAGATTCATCTTGAAATAGATGATTGGAAATTGGCAGAATGTCGCAAACCATTAACCCATCCTTTCTCATCTATTTCTAATCTGAAAATTCCAATTCCTATCTCTAAATTCACGAATTTCTATCTAGAATAAGATTATAGGCTTGATTCATAATTTCTTAACAATTGAATTTTGATAATTCTTTTACTCAGACTAGGATATTCCACAATTTATAAATAACAGTTCATATTTACCTATGTATTTTATTTTTAAAATTAAGTTTATATGCTTACAAACATCCTCTATTTACAAATTTTAGCCTTTCATCATATATCTGGAAAGATATGAATTTTTTTCAACAAATCCACAAGTCTATAAAACTAACAGAGGAAAATTTTCAAACTTGCAGTTTTATATAGGAAAATGCCACATACATTCTCATGTTTTAACCTATACAAACCATAATATCCTTTCAAAAATTCATCATCAACCTTTAAACATATTCTTAGATTTTCAGATCTGTTTTTAAGTAAGTAATTTCTCAAACAAAGTTTAACAGAAATGGTGATCATTTATTCCCAGGCATGCTTCAGACATCAACACATCATATAAAAACATTCATGCATTCATAACATCAGCAACCATATAAGTATCATGTTAAAATCATGGGTTTTAAACTGTTTTTAAACGAAGTTTACTCACCTTAGATATAGTTGAACAGAGAATTGCTCTGAACAGAAATTTGCAAATGCCAGAAACCCCTTTTAAACTTGAAGCTTAAAGCTTCTCAGGTCTGTAATATGAACATGTTGAATTGTTTGTCGAATTGAACTGTTGTTTTGATTTTTGTTTCAGCCATCTCTCTGGTATGTAATAGAAGTGTGTAGATTTTGTTCTTTCCCTTTTTTTTTCAGGTTTAAATGTCTGATTTGATTAAATTTGCCTCAGATCTAATGGCTTGTTTCTTTGTTTTTGATTTACATCTTTGTTGAGAATGAAGAAAGAATCTTTGCTGAGAAAAAGAAAAGAAAAGAAAACTTTTGTTCTTATTTTACAAGTTTAATTTTAAATTAAACTTACAAGAGGATGACATTTGTCTCCCTAATGTCTTAGTTAACTTACACCTATACTTATGAATTTACAAGTGTTTTAACATGTATTATAATGTTTACAAGTGTTATTTTAATGTTTAATTCATATTTTACAAATGTTATTTTCTAATGTTTTATTAATGTTTAAATATTACTATTTTTCTTAAAACTTATTTAAGTTATATATATGAGTAATTATGTAATATTCACATGAATATTATGTGTATTCTTTAGATTTTGGTAAATATACATATGGATCTATATATATATATATTTATTTATACCTAACTTATGTTTTTGATCAAATCAATTTAACATATATTTAAGGTATACTCCCTTTTTAAATTTTAAATTCAAATTCAATCCTTTAAATTTCATTAAAAATCCAATTCAAGGTTAATTTAAAATAAATACATATATTTAGACAAGCCTAAATTCAATTTGAAGTAAATATAAATTATCTTAAAATAACACATAAATATTATTGGTTTGAAATTAACAATTTTGTTTAATTTAAATAATTTACTTATGTAAACAATCATCAGTACTTATTTTTAAAAGAATACTTTGTCAATTTTGAGTGATTATATTAAGATATGATCAAATAAATTTATCCAAACATAATATTTACGATTAGATTCATTTGTTAAATTTACAATTCAGTATTTTTATTAATTAACCCAGTTTGTTAATCAATTACAGATGACCAAAAATTCGGGTTATCACATTCTTCCCCCCTTAGAATCTTTTCGTCCTCGAAAAGGAGGAACGAAAACAGAATTTATTAAATATTTAAAAAAAATAGTTAAAATATTCTTTGATCATTTTTCAAACACCTTTAAAATCTATATAATATTTCCAAAATAGTTTTTATAAAAATACTATTATAACTCGATGTCTCAACCAGTCTATCCTTTTTCTCCTAGAAATTCGGTCATACGTTGATCAGGCGTATGACTGAAAATCTACAAGTGCTTGGCAGACTCGTTTTCAACATCCAGTGAAAATATTTTGAAAATAATTTTATTGAAAATATTGTAAATATTGTTGAAAATAGAGAAATATCTTTGGTGAGAATGCTCTGGAAATCATCACACCCATCCATGGTCACAATTACATCCAGGGTTACGTTGCCATCGCAGCAAAAGTCCATGTAACTACAGGCTCTCAGCAGCCTCTCGATTACGCCATGGTTCCCACACAACAGATCACAGTTACATCCAGGGTTACGTTGCCATCGCAGCAAAAGTCCATGTAACTGTAGGCTCTCAGCGGCCTCTGATTTTCGCTGTCAAAATGAAACTTCTCCATTCCTACATAGGTCGTAGTCTACCGATATAAAATCAAGCGCAGACTGTTGGCTCTCAACGGCACACACGACTTTCGCTATGTTATATCATAGATCGCAGTTACATCCTGGGTTACGTTGCCTTCACAGCAAAAGTCCATGTAACTGTTGGCTCTCAGCGGCACACACGACTTTCGCTATGGTATACTCTACTCAAAATCCCCAGGAACTAGTTTCGTCCGGACTCCTCACAGGATCAACTTTAGAACCCCCCCTGGGGCTCAAGGCAGCACCACCCGGTGGTACTCCTGAGAAGTTCATTTCAAGGGAGCGCCTTTTTCCCCAGAGCCATCATCAAAACATTTTATACTATATACATATAGTATCTTTAAATCATACACCTAGTATGATCTCATACAAAGCTCCTTTACACAAAATTGATTATTCCAAAATCGATAATTCTCAAACTAGGCTTTCCAAATTCTCATATTGATTTTACCCAAAAATCAAAAGCCTTTTCCAAATCCAAAGGTTCCCAAAACCCTTTTTCCAAAATCCTCATATGATCTTTTATAAATATATTCAGATATATAAAATCCTTTAAAACTTTGGATCATTTCAAACTTGTATAAACTCCTTTTATACTTCAAAACACCTTCAAAATCCTGTTCTTCTGCCAAAGGATTCAACAGGGGAGTTTCATTTTATAAAACAAAGATATTTAACTTTGTTTATTCAAAATCAAATATTCAAATTTGATTACTCTTTACAAAACCACTTACCATATCACTTACTTCCATAAACAAAATTTCAACCATAGAAATATCCAATTTCCACTTTACTTCATCATATATTTCACAAAATATATTTTTCATTTCAAAAACCATTTCACATTTCTTATCCACAAATTCCCAGTATCAATTTTAATCAAATCCATACGATGTACACATATCATCCGTACGTTATACCAATCTGATCGTCCACTCGATCGCCCAATTTCATTTCCGAACTAGTATTGTCCACCCGATTTCTTAGTGCGGACACAGATCTAGTTTCTTGATCAGAAACCGTCATTCTCCTTGCATAGTCATAACTATGATAGAGAATATCCAAAAACAATCAACAATCCATATTCAGGTTCGCCTTCAAAAAACGAGTGGAAAATTCCAACTCGGATCGATATAACTATCTCGAAATTCTGTGCTCGAATCTGGATCAAATCATTATGCGAATAGAACAACATACGTACATCCTACGTATTTATCTTTATTGGTTATTAGCCAAATCAATTTCATTTCTATTCACATTCATTTTGATTATCCTTCACTTACTCACAATTGCTTCAATCCATTTGGATTATCACCTTTATTCTTATCTCAATTGGATTTTAACTGTTTAGACTCTGTCCAATTTATTTAGAAAATTGCTTGAAAATTTAAAAAAAAAGATAAGTAGTTAGAAAATAATTAATAATTTGTAAAATGGTTGTAAAATAGTTCAGTAGTTGTAAAATAATTGGAGAATAGTTAAATAGTCATAGAAATTTTAAATAATTTCAAAATAATAGTAAAAGAGTAATTAGTTTATAAAACATTTGGAAAATTGCTAAACAGTTTCAAAAATAATTGTAAAACAAGTTAAGTTAATTTGGCTTTTAAAAGAAAAGTTGTATACATAATAAATAGCTTAGAAAATAGGTTTAAAACAACTTATATTAAAAATAGTCCAGAGTCACAACTGCTCACTTCCCAATCTCCATTCTCATCAATTAAATTTAAATTCCACTTTCATTTAAATTGACTTAACTCCAATTTAAATAACTTCAATTTCTATTGAAATTGATTCAACCCAATTCAAGTTGAATTAATCTAAGTTTCTTTCCAAATTAACTTTATTCAACCTTGATCTCAAATTCTACTAATTCAAATAAATTTCAATTGAACTAGTTCCTATTTCAATTCATTTCAACTCCAATTTGAATTAATCCCAATTTCAAACTCTATTTCCAAATCAAGTTGAATTAATCTTGATTTCCTTCCAAATTCAATTCAAATTCCATTTGAATTTAAAACTATTAAACTTTAATTACAATTTCAAATTATTCAAATCAATCCAATTCAAATTTCCATTTGAATCTTATACTCATACATCTTCAATCACCATTTCAATGATTTCAAATCAAATTCAATTTGAACTAGTTCAAATTTCAAATTTAAACCATCTCGAATTATAAATTCGAGTTAATACTTCAAATGTTGATTTAATTCCTTTAAATCAATTTACCTTTACAGTTTTAAATAATTTAATTTCTGTGCCCAAATTTCTAGAATTTTCATTTTTAATTAACCATTTAACTTTTCCCCAAGTTAAACTCAATTCACTTAATCTAGTCAATCTTACCCAATTTGAACTTCCATTTAAAATTTTAAACTTAACATAAATAATCTTCCCACTTATTAAGTTTAAAAACTTATCACCTTGGGTATCACATCTTATTTCAAACTCAAAATTCACCATTTAGAGATTATTTCCAACCACCTTTGATATTATGTATATCCACATGTATACATATTAATTTCTTTTACATACCTAGTTATACTTTAAAAATTTTAAACCACCTTTGGTTTTAATTCAAAACAAATTCTTTAAAATTTCAAACATTTCTTATTTTAAAATAAGATCATATTCATAATAGTTTGAATAATATAATTTCCTTTAACATTTTGAAACCAATTCAAATGTTTAAATTTAGAATTCAAATTTCACAATTTGAAACTCACTTTAATTTACATCCTTCCTAATTTACAAATTTATTCCCTTTTCAAATGGTTACTTCCTTAAAACATTTTATTGTTTATTAAAGAACAAGCGTTCCATTATTAAACACAATAACCATCTATTTATTTGGTTTGAAACCAATTCTAATTCATCTTATTTTTAAATACTTCTCTAATTCAAATTTTCAAATTTAGCTTGAATCCACTTCAAACTTATCTTTATTCAATTTCAATTTCATTTTGGTTGTATTTCTATCACTTCTTAATTTAATTCCAATAATTTAACAACCAATTCCTTTAATATTTATTGGAGAAAAAAAATATTGCTTTATATATCAAAATATAATCTTATATAAAACCATTTAAAATCTTTATATAAGAAAATAACAAGTACGTTCTCTCTCATATATATATATATATATATATATATATATATATATATATATATATATATATGTATATAGACACTCAACTCATTCTAGGGTACTATTGACCCTATCCTTAATGAGTAATCCCAACAGAGCCAAGGTTGTCGGTTAACCTTCTGCTCTGATACCAAATGTAAAGACCAGGAAATTTCAATTTCGAAAATTCCAGATAGTTAGATAAAAGAAGAAAAAGATAGAAGAAGAAGAACAGAAAAGAAACACACAATCTCACATTCGCAGCGGATAAAATATAATATCACATAAATAATAGTTATACAAAGGAAACTGTACTTGTCAAATTACACTTTAATATATATATATATATATATATATATATATATATATATATATCAGAGTTACAACAGATTTACAATCACAGAACAGATAAATCAATTTGTTTTAGATACTGTAATATATCATATCTTTAGCTCTCCATACGCTACAGCACTCCCGCTTGCCTCCTGAGCTCCAGAACGTCCTTACCTGAAAATCTATAATACTCGGTCTGACCCGAGCATTACATCAAAGTAACACCCGGGTCAGGCTGGAAACCAGCGTGAGTAAACTCATCTAACGTTGAATACAAAAGTATGCAACTTATACAAACCCGGGGTACATATATCAAATTTCCACTTCATAATTACTATAGAATCACTTATTTCACAAAGCAATTAAGTGCCAGAACTTAGATTATATGGTTCAATTCATTTAAATCTTTCCATAATACCCTATTGATTTTACGAATCAATTATAAAGAATCGAAGTGGTTTCGGGTATTAACTAATACCCGACTCCGGACTCTTCGAATCCTTGTCATCTAATACCCGACTCGGGTATTTACGAACTTAGATTATGTAAATATGTATGAAATAATTTTATGAAAATATACAAATGCATATAATAGTATAATTTTTTTAATTCATATAAATTTAATATCATATATATAGTAAGAAATAAAGTAACAAAATCAAATAATATACATATACATACATACATACATATATACATACATACATACATATATACATACATACATACATATATATATATATATAAATGTAATATATGAGATATTTTATTTCAACTATATTTTAGTTTTATCAAAACATTTTTAAATCCAGGTAGATATATTTTCTATTTCTTAATTCAAAATAAAATTCCGTATGATTTTTTTTTTGTTTTCATGGAAAATTATTTTATGAAAGATATACAACTTATATATATTAGAACTTATAGATAAATAAATAAATGTATGTATATATAATCAAATTACAATTTAGTACTTTAATTAGTAAATGTTAATATATATATATATATATATTGAGTTAAATATATGTATAAATATGATTTTTTTACTTCAAATATATATACATATGCAGTGTGTATGTGTGAAATTTGAAAATATAATTTATAAATATACATAATGATATTCTTATTTTAAAATTCAATTTTATTTAAATTACACTTTAATTTACCACGATTATATATATATATATATATATATATATATATATATAAGCATCATGTATGGATTCGTGATACGAATCTATCTTATTTAGATAGGATTCGTGACACGAATCTACCATGTTCAGATATAAATGACAAAACCGATTATTTACATATATTAAAACTAAAATAAATACCTTAGCTGTGGCCTAGTTATAATACTTCAGACATTGAATCAAAACCACTCGTTAATTCTTATTTGATTTCTTCTAGAAAGCGCTACAAATCGCAGAGATCTACACACCTTTTTTACATAATTTTATTTGATCTTGTTTTGCTTTGAAATAAGAAGAGATGAAGGCAATAACGTTGTTGGCTATGGGAGAGGAGAGGGATTGGAGAGTGTAAACTCCAATGGAAGAGGGTGGTGGGTTTAAATAAGAAGAGAGAAGGAGAGAAAAGAGGAGATCAGAATTTTATCATTTACTACTTCTTTCTCCAACAATTCTGTAACTACCCGGAATTTCACCGCTTTGATTTGTGAATATGTTATAAATTTTAATTATTCAAATAATATGTTTTATAATTAAAATAAAACACTATTAGATAATAAATAATGATGGTGAAATAGTTTTCAAAATTAGTTTACAAAAATATTTAGTTAGAAGAAAAATAGAAAATGTGATCGGAATTCGTTTTCCGAATTTTCGTCGGCTAAAAGTTGTCGGAATATTGTAAACTCTTTAGTACAAATATATGCATACAAAAACAAATAAGTTAGCATATGTTAGTATATAGGTATATAAATATACTTAAGTTCAAATGTGTTAAGTTTCATTTACGAAGAAATAAACAAATAAAGTAAGTGTCATTTTACATAAAGCATTAAGAGATTTAAGTATTATTAGCATTAAATGAACGTTGGCATACGAAGAGATAAGGGGGACACGTTGGGGGCTTAAGGTACAAGGGTGAAGGGAGACATGGTGAGGTGGCATGAAGTTGTGGAGGGTAAGGTACATTAGGTTATTTTGGTAATTTGTTAATCTACCTTGTATATATACCAAATTCCTAATTTATTTTCTTATTTCTTCATTCATTTCCACTTTCTAAAATCTTTCTCTAAGCTCTCAAAACCATTTTAATGGCTTCCATAGCCTTTCCAAAGTTTAGAAACCTAAGCTTGGCTCACTTTTAATAAATGAAAAACTTGTTTAGATCTCTCCTTTCTTTTCCTACAACTCCACTTCTTCAAAATAAAGCCCTAAACCCTCAAACCACCTTATGTCCGAGCCCACTACATGCCATGGTCAAACCATATAAGCCCATTTAGGGTCCAAAATCCAAGCTTTAGTAAAGAAAAAGGTAGATCAATTGTTAGTCAAGGTGAAGTGGTTGTTCGACTTAGTTTGGCCGCACTTTAGATGAGTAAAATCACACCTTTAAAACTAAAAGTTTTTAATTTTAATATTTTTCATTTTTATTTATTGATAATTTCTTGTTGTATATGTATTGAAATGTAATGGTTGTTGGCTTGGTTTATGCTTTGAAAAGATGACACCTTTGGTAGTTAGTTAGCAATTTGAAAACTAGTTGTAAATGTGTGATCTTTGCTTATGTTATGGTATGTGTTTGGTTATTTGAGTTTATATTTGTATCTTATGTTCTCGTATATGGGTTTTAAATATTGAGTAGGTTAGTGCTTGATTTGTGGTTGTTGTGTCATTGAGATCTTTGCTTCCAAAATCTTAGTTCGCTTAATTCTAGAAGAGTTTAAAGTTTTAAACTTTACTTTTTAATTTCCAAAATCCTCATGCAAGTTTTAAGTAAGTTAAAGTAAAAGTTTTAAAGGAGCATTTAAGTTGTAAAACAAGTTTTAAAGTTATGGTATCCATAGCGATAGTCATTATGGATGCAGTTGGGGAAAACTTAATGTTTTCTAAATTTAAAGTGCATTTTTAATGTTTTTGAAACCAATTCGAATCATTAATTAAATATAAAAGTTAATTATTTATTACTTAATTAAGTATGAGTTAAGAATTAATTAATTTATTTATTCATTGACGTCAATTAGTAGTTAATTAATAATTAGTTAAGTAATTAGTAATTAAGTATTAATTAAGTAAGTTAATTATAACTAGTTCATTAAGAAAGTCTTAACTAATTATTGACTAAGAAAGAGTTAATTAATTTTATTTAATTAATTTTATTTAATTAAGGTTAAGTACTTAATTAATTATTAATTAAGTAGGATTTGATTAGTTACAAATTAAGTTAAGATTAATTAAAAAATAATTAAGACTTAATTATTTTTAACAAATGTTTAATTGTTATTTAAGTGTTAATTAAGTATCATTCAATTATTAATTGAGATTAATTAATAGATAATGGTTTATTTAAAGATTAACTATTTTAAATAATATTAATTATTATTTAATTAATAATTAATTATTATTCGATTATTAATGAAAGGTTAAATTACTAATAAATAAACAGTTTAAATGTTATTTAATTATTAAATAATTTTTTTAAAGTTTAAACCTACTTCATTTCTAAAGATCGATTTTGTTTTGAAAGCAAACTCTCTTTAAAAGAATATTTTACCCAGGGGATTTTCTTTGTCCATTATACTTAAGTAACCCCAATTGAATATGAAACCAAGTGACATCTGTTTAGCAGAATAAACCACCATTCTACTAATAAAATTGTAATTGACATCTGTTTAGCAGAATAAAACACCATTATGTTAATTAAGTTGTATTTGACACTCGTTTAGTAGAATAAATCCTCATTCTACTATTATATTATTTGGATATTGAATTGTATGTAGGTAGATTAATATTTGATAAGTGATGTTTTCTATATGTGCATAGTTGTTATTTTCTTTTGTATTTATCCCCATGCTTAGTTTATGTAATGTTTGAATGATCCGTTTTGAAATACTTTGTTAAATCTTGTGCATGAGTTTTACAAAGATAATTAATTATTTAAATAAAGATGGTTTAAGATAAATTAATTGTTTCATACTAAGGTTTTAAATTAATTGGTAATTTTTACAATAAGGATTTAAAATCAATTAATTATTTTAATAATGGTGGTTTAAAATAAATGAATCATTTTGCTAATCATGTTTTAAGATCAATTTATCATTATAATAATAATGTTTTAAATTTAAGTAATCATTTTGTTAATGATGGTTTAAGATGAATTAATCATCTTAAGTAACAAGGTTTTAAAGGTTAATTAATTATTTTAATAATAAACGTTTAAAGTTAGTTAATCGTTTAACAAGGATGATTATAGTTAATTAATCTTATCAAATAGTGTTGTTTTGAAGTAATGAATTGGGATCAAAGCTAATTTTTTTAAAATAAAGGTGTATGAAATAATTAACCGTTTTTTAAAATTAATTAATCATTTTAAATAATGTCATTGAAGTAATAAATTTTGGTTTAAAGTTAATCAATCATTTTAATAAAGTTGTTTAAAGTTAATAAGTTTAATGTGAAACCCATGCATAAATTTGGTTTTAAAAGCGAAAATCTTTGATTCAGTTATGGAAAAGAAGTTTCTGTAACCCAATATTGCTTAGGTGGAAAGGACTTAGTCATACTTTTAACACTAAACGTCGAGGCATGGACTCGTTTCTATCTCGAAGGTTAAAAAAGTCGTCAAGGCAATGCCTATAGGTAATACTACCTTAACTTGCCTGCTTTATTTGATGGCATTTTTTGGATTCAATGAGTAGTGGTAAGATTATGAAATTTAATTTCCATATAAGATCATTTTAAAATTATCCCAGATAGTTGATCTATTAACTATCGATTTAGTTTTCTTCATGTTATATTTCGTCACTTTAAGACGATATGTTTCTCATTTAAGCTTTGTTATCCTTTACCAAAAATGACTAAACCCAAAGTGCGAGTGAGAGCCAAGCTATGTGAGGTTGCTCCCATTAGGCTATTTTCATATCCACTCTAGATTGGATTCGGTTGTGTGTATTGAGATGTGAAATACTCGGATACTCGATAATAGTTGGTAGGGTCCGACTTGGAGGTTTCCGAGAGCCATCGATGTTCTCAAAAATATTTTTAGAGGTATACTATTGGTAAGGGGGTTGCACCCTACTAGTCATTTGTTGGAAAATTTCCCTATTTTCTCCATTGATTCCATGTTTTTAAACTGACTCCTTTCTTAATTGCACTGAGAAGTGACTAACGTTCTTCTCAATGTTTAATTATTTGTGTTTATTCTTTAAGTTCGGATTTTTATCTTGTATATGCTCATTTATTCTTGTTTTATAGTTCTGATTTATTTCCCATTTCTTCATCCATGAATGTTGATCTTGTAAGGTGAAAACCTCTTCCACGTTAGTAGCCCGGTCTTACAGAATTATTATATGTTCACCCAGTTACTTGATCTTTTCTCACGCTGGTATTAGCACACCGATCCAAGTGTTATTTTATTTTAATGCTCTCGTCTTACCGAGCATATTTTCCAGATTAGCTTCAGATGATTTGGAGTTCGTTAGACGAGTTGGATGCCTGAGAAATATCTACATATTTCTTTATTTTTCCATTGTATTGATTGTGTATTTATCAACATTTGTAAGGACAAACTGTTATAACTGTCTAGGTTGATAATTGGATAGTATACTTTGATGATTGTTTATAATAAAGTTCATCCTTTTGTAAAGACTTGATTTATATATTATATATTACTCGTCGCGTTTTTATGAGATCTATTCTATCTTCTTCCTTCTTCACCTCAAACGACCTATCTTTTGGAAACTTAAATGATCGGCACACGAATACCGAGGATGTATTAAGTGTCATCTTTAGGTGTAAGAATAGCAGATCATTACAAGTATAATCCTTAATATCTAGAATATTTCACCCTACTTTCTCCACTCTATAGCCGATCATACCAAGGCTACATAGGCCTGCATGCTAGTTCAAACCATATCAGCAAGTCCACATTTAAATTAAATTCATATGTACATCTATATCGTATATCGATTTGTGTGTGTATCTGTAACAGCTTGCCTTTCTTTACCCCGGGTTCAACTCCGAACCAACGTCAATGCCTTGAGAATCAAAAAGGATGAGTCGTTAGGAAATAATAACAAGAAACAAATTTAATTCTAACTAATAACTTTCAGAGAGTCACCATAGAAGGAAATAAATTATAATATCAATAACCATAATTAATTTCATATCACCATAATGTCTTGACTATTAGATACATATGTCTTTACAATATAAATTCAAACCCAACCCATATACTTAATCAAATCTAAGTCACAATGCTTATTTACATCATATACAATATGTAACAAAGAAATCTCTGCCATACACACCATCTCATTTTCAAACTCCATCAACCTGGATATATAAATAAAGAAAAAATATATGAATGGATTGGACATTAGTCTGGTGAGTAAGCCATATTTACTCTACTAATATTATAAAGATAATACTATAACATGACAAGAGTCTAATATCTCGATCATCTTTCATCCTACTGGTCACACCATACCTAACTATTATATACGCCCGGTTGTATTGTATCATAGTAATCTGGGTTCACTTCCTTGGACTCTCATCATGCGTTATAGGGTTGCATGTTTTCCACCGTCACATCAGTCGCATATAAGACTCACTTCTCTGGACTCACCTCGTATGCTATAGGGTTGCATGTTGTCATCTCATACAAACTGCACTCACGTCTTGGACTTCCTTCTTGCACTACAGGATCACTTACCAATAATCCTCCACACTTGTTTGTTGAAGCATTACAGAGGAGCAACACAATACCCAGATTACCTACTTATGTCACGGGCTCGTATCTTGGGCCACTTGCTTGCGCACAAATTAGTAATCGTTCATGTCAACACCACATCACTTTCCATAACATAAATAACATACAAATCCATCTCAAACAACAATCATCCTCCCATATAAACTTTGGATTCTAACATTTCCAATTCGCCCAGCCAATGGCCTCGAAACGCCTTTAGAAAACAAAAGAAACTATACCCAAATCAACAAACATTTATATATATTGGCCCATTTGGGTCCAGGTTCAACCTATGACTGATATGGGCCATCGATGCATCGGTCTAGGCTATCGATGAGCCAGTTGAGACAAATTCTTAGGTTTATGGTAGCAAATTCCATCTTCCTTCACATCATTCTACATCCAGTCGCCTCCGTTCTGCCTTCGGTTGTCTAAGAACGTTTTTAGCACCTTACAATACATTTCTATGTCAAGCTTAAACTCTAATTCATTAAATTTTATTATATATTTATTAAAATTTAGGGAACAAGTGAAAATATAGTTTTTAGTTTACTGTACAACCAAATACCTCCTAAACCCTTGTTTAAATCTGAATTTCAATGATTATAAATGATTATCTACTCTAATCTAGACTATAGATCATCGTTATAGGGTTAAGATTGCATTATATTGAGAGCAAAGCATGAATCGCATGCCAAAATTGCTGCTCACTGCCAGATCTCTGCTGTTCGGGCCGCTGCTCCTTGAACCCTTAAAATTTTGTCTCTAGAACATTGTAGTTGCGTAGCCCTCCCTGTTAGCTTTGCGATGCTACTTATTTCATTCAGATTGGAGAGAGATATGATGATATTAGTTTTCAGTATGACAGAGGAAGAAGAGAATGAGAATGAACAATTAGTTTCTGAATGAAATACCAGTTATGTATTTTAGTTTATATAGCAAAGGGAAAAACAATGGCTATATTCGAAACTCAAATTTTGGTTTCTGTTCTGCTCAACACAACTTCGCTCATAATGTCTTCATACGGAATCCAAATGAGGCAAATATATTATGCCAACTAGAAAATGAATTGGTCGCAATGGTGCCAGTTTCATCGTCATATTCCAAAGTTTAAAAATGACGACCATTTTGCCCCTCCTTATTTTTGATTTATTGTATTTTCAAATTAACATTCAATTATTTCAATACATTATCAATATTTAATTGTATAATATATACCAAAATTTTGGGGTATTGCATTCTTCTACACTATAAAAGAATTTCACCCTCAAAATTCCTAAGGAACAAAAAATGTTTCCCACTCTTTCATATCATGTATCGTAATGTGTAAGCATACAACGTCAATCATCTACACAACAAAGAATCTAATCAAACCAAGCATCCATACCCAACGTAAGATATCTAAATCAAATTTATCAAACAGATGTACATGTTCTATTAGCATACACACACGCAGGCGCACAAACACACACATATATGTATACATATAGTGGTGCTTGTGTACTTTATGAAAGTGTGCTAAGGATCGTGTAATAAGGATATATGATAATACAAAGTATAGTGACGATAGTAATACAGTAAATAGTGCGGAATATAAAAGCAGTAAAGTAAAATGACATCAAGAACTTTTATACTGGTTTAGAGCACCGTCCTACATCCAGTCCCAGACTCCTTCTAGAATTTCACTAAAACAAAAACCCTCACTTAACCAGGAGGAATAGGTCTATACACCCTTGAGCAGCCGAACAGGGACCTGAGCAACAGAACATGATTTCGCCTCAACAGCCGAAGAGGACTACACTCGCCTGAGCAGCAGAACAGGACTTCAACAAATACAGAAAATAGTTTTGACTTTTATGCATTCTGATAACTCAAAATTTTCACTTGTAGTACACCCTTCTATAATCTTCTCCTCGAGTATAAATATATATATATATTTGAAGTATATGAAGAATAGAAAGGTATAGTATTGCTTTAATGCAGAATAATTGAAAGTATGATAATAAATAGATTCCAGAGAAGTAGATCAGAGAGATAAGGAAATTAGATTGTGATTAAGTGATTTGGAATCAAGTTGGTGTTTGTATTTATAAAGATTAGAAAGCAATGACTGTTGGTGAAGAGTTTTGATTGAAGTGTTACATCCAATCTTTTCGTAGAGGTTTGTATCTCTTCACAAAAAGTCGTGTCTTTTCGAAAAGTGGCTATTATAGAAATTCAATCAACTGAGCCTCTTGGTCAGTCGACTGAATATTCGAAATAATTTTTAAATATAAATTCGTATTTCCATATACTTGTGCATGTTGCACAAAATTTCCAGAGTCAGTCGACTGACCTGGATAAATTTGTGCAATAAGCATAGTTTACATAGGTGTATTAATTTCTATAAGTTTAAAACACTTTTATAATTTAATTATATGCTTATATATGTATAAAATATTTGAAAAATAGAATGATTAAATATATAAGCTAATATATACATAATTGAGGAGAGATTTTAACAATATTGACCTAAGACTTGAAAAATAATAATATAGTTGATGCACCGGTTTTAAAGTCTCGTCTCCTTGTCCCTTTTTGTCGTAGCATTCGTCAAATCTGTATGTCGTAGTGATAGCTTCATGTCATGAATCAAAACCAAGTCTCAACATTCTCCTCCTTTTTGACTGATGATAACCTGCAAATAGATATAGATTTCGACGGTATATATATAACATAAATACTTACTCCCCCTGAATTATTGACGCTCCATATCTTGCATTCTTAA
Organism: Allium cepa; assembly: GCA_030765085.1. Lineage (NCBI taxonomy): Eukaryota > Viridiplantae > Streptophyta > Magnoliopsida > Asparagales > Amaryllidaceae > Allium > Allium cepa. The sequence continues at coordinate 380,978,897 of CM060931.1, forward strand.
TGTTAGCAACAATGTTCCTCCCCCTCTGTTATCGACAAAAATGAATAAGTAATATGAAGTTATATTGTATCATTCATACGTTAAACTTCCATAAACAAGAGTGATCGAAATAATATAAATAGAGTGGCCATTTAGTACAAGCCATACGAAATGAATACTAATGTTTTAATGAAAATAAAAAAAATCTTAAGCCATTGGTTGCTTACTCTACCATTGTGAGATGTCTGACCACCACTATCACCTTCATCTCCATCATCGTCACTACTACTTGCTTGATCGTTGGAAGAAGAAGACAAAGTGAAGACGGGTTGCTTACCTGGATCGACTAAAGTAGCCGTAGAAGTCCCGGAAGAACATGAGATAGCTTGCCATAATTTCGTAAAAAATCCTTTAACCTTATCAAGCTTCTTGTCAACTTTGGTGATATTGGATTGAAGAATGTGTTGATTATGACATATTATAGAGATGGATTCACTTGGTTGAAGACCCGGATTCGGAATCAAAATTTCTTCTTATTGATGATGAATTGATCTTTGACGAGATGGGCCTTGAGATGGTTCGCCATATTGTGGTGGTTGGTCGTGAGATAATTGCCATTGAGTCCATTCTTCGAAAGATATGATAGGTGGTGGTCGAGCAATCGGTAGTTTCATTAATGCCAAAGTGCGAGAATTTAAACATCCAACGGCAGAAGTTGGCGAGTCATTTCCAGAATCTCATATGCCTTTAGAAGAGCATAATATATTCACCGTAGTTGATTACATTCATTCTACGGTTGTTGAAGCTCAAGAATTCGTTAAGAATTAAACGTAGCCAGTTGACTTTAATGTTTTCGAAAACAGCGTATAAAGCTTTAAAGTTATGTTCACAGATAAGTTCATAACTCTTGGTTCTTGGAATTATGGTTTTCATTAGAGCGCGACAAATAATTCTTGCTTTTGGTCGTAGAGACATGGATTTGAGTTGACGCATGTCATCTTCTAAAAACAAATGACTTATATTGTCATGAACAACCATGTCACAATTAATATTGGCCAATTCCATACCATCATGTTCTGTTTGTAAAATATGAGCCATGCGATCTAATGAGAAAAAGATGGGTTTTCTACACACTAGACTCCATACACTATCTTGTTGATTTTGAACGGTTTGGTGATCCAACTTTAGATTTGCATAGAATAGTTTCACCATTATTTGATTGATTTTGTGCTTGTTATCATCAATGTTGAATAACGATTCCAAATTGCTCCTTCGAGCTAACTCTTGTATATGGTATGGAGAGAAATCAAAAAATTTGACAAACGAACCTTCGAAAATTCATGAATCTTGCATTTGTCTCCGCCTCTTAATTGTGGTGTAATCGAATAGCCATCTTTGGATTTGCTCGTTTGACGGAGATTGAGAGAATGAAGAAGCTTGTCCCTTTCATTTAGGAGCTATTAATTTGAATTTTTGGAGAATAAAAATGGAGTTTTTGGAAGGCTAGGGTTTTGGTAAATTTGAAATCTGAGATGAGAATGATGAAAGAAGGTAAAGTAGAAGTTAAAAGGAGGAAAGTGGGTGGGTAAAAGTAATAAAGTGACTCAGATCTACGGTTCAGTTGTCTGGCTCAGTGTGTAAGTTGATTGAAGCAGAAGATCAAAAAATTTCATCTTTCTGGTCCAGTCGACTGGCCATGCGTACATAATTTTTTTTTGCTTCTGTGTCGGTCGACTGACCACCTAGTCCTGTCGACTGACCTGGAATATTTTTTATAGTCAATGTATTTTGAAGTAAAATGTTAAAATATTATATATGTGAACGTTGTAAGTTTTATTATTCAATGTTGTAATTAGTTTTCTTATTGATGAATGAAACAGAAATAAATTATTCGAAGAACAAAAACGTACATACTTATAAGAATTATTCAAAAATAGAGCAAAAGATAACGACAACTATGTTTATTTCAAGGGGATATGCGTCTTGTAGTCCTTTAGTTGCTTGCGACGAGCATTCGATTCTTCATTGCGGTCCTATGAATTCGGTGAAACGGTAGTCACGGTAGGGATGAAGTCGAAGGTCGTCTAATAGGAAAAACAGCATGTTCATCTATCGAAAATGACGATGCCATGCAGAACTTCATAGCAGTATGCTCGATGATTCCTAATCGTCTGGAGTTAATCTTTTGTTCGTAGTACATTTCACGAGGTAGCATTAGTGATTCTTGTTGATAATGGTGCAGATCATCTATCTTTTGCTTCGTGTTTGGAGATATGTCAATTGTCTTCTTTTCTTTCTTTTTATCCGGAGTATATCCAGTATGATAGGCAGGAGATGGTTCAAATGGTGAAGTTTTATGAACCGAAGTCTTTGGTGAATTGTTTGAGGCAAGAATTTCGATAGATTCCAAGGATGAAGATGTTGACATTTTGAAAAATAGTTGTTGAAAGGAGAACGAATGAAAGCTTTGCTTTTACTTTAGTTTAATTGTATATATAAAAAAAAGGACTTATGCATATCTATTTATATCCTAAGTCTAGAGAAAAAGTAGGAAAAATTAAGTGGCTTATATTGAATTTAGCCAAGAATTAGGGTAGTACGTTAGTTTTTATGTTGTCTATTTTATTTTATGTAATTTAATGTTTATAAAAGGAGTAATGTATATTTATAAAGTTAAATGTTACACATATTTTTAGTATATATTGATGTCACCACATAATAAAATCTCCATACTAGATTGTAACAGAAAAAATCAATGGCATAGGTGGTTAAGACACTTGGGCTATTCACAGCAGGCCATGAGTTTGAGTCTCAGCATGGTCAGAATTTCGAATTGTTGTAAAAAAATTATTTTTGAAATTTTAGTCAACAATTTTATATTTTATTTATATATCTTTAATTGACATTATACCAAATTCACGACATAATTTTATAAACGTATTTTCTAACAATGGTTTACTAAAAATATCGGCTAATTGATTTCTTGATGGTATGTAATCTAGATTTATCACTTCTTTTTCTATACTATCGCATAAAAATGATGTCTAATATCTATATTTTAGTTCTTGAGTGATTTACTGGATTTTTAGATAGATTTATTGCACTAGAATTATCGCAGTAAATTGTTGATTTTGATAAATTGATTCCGAAATCTTTAAGTGTCTGTTGCATATAAATTACTTATGTGAAAGCTAATGCCGTATAAATATATTATGCTTCACAAGTTGATAGTGAGACACAATTTAGTTTCTTACTAAACCATGGTATTAAAGATTTACTAATGAAGTGACATGTACCATTTGTACTTTTTCTATCTACTCGTGATCCTCCGAAATCAACATCACTGTATGATACTAATTCGAACAAGAACTCTTTTGGATAGAAAAGCCTGTAATTTGTACTTTTACTAAGAAACGTAGTATACGTTTTACGGCACATAAATGTGATTCTTTAGGGCCAACTTGAAATCGCGCACATAAACATACACTCATTATAATATCTGGTCTACTTGCTCTTAGATAAAGTAGTGAACCTACCATACTACGATGTAGTTTTTGGTCTACACTTTTGCCATTTTCATCTTTATCAAGATGTGCTATTGTGCTCATAGGTGTTGGTTTGGTAGAAGTGTTTTCCATTCCAAAACGTTTGATAAGATTTTACAGTATTATTCTTGATTAATAAATATTCCATTTGAAACTTGTTTTATTTGAAGTCCTAGAAAATATGATAATTCTCCCATATGGGACATTTCAAATTCTCTAGTCATTATTTCAGAAAATTCATTACATAATTCATTATTAATTAAGCCAAATATAGCGTTGTCGACATATATTTGAACTATCAATATATCATTTTTAGAATGTTTTATAAATAAAGTTTGATCTACTTTTCCTATTTCGAATCCTGAGTCAATTAGATAGCTTTTAAGGCATTCATACCAAGCATGTGGTGCTTGCTTTAAACCACATAAAGCTTTCATAAGTTTATATACATGATCTTGGTATTTTTCATGAATAAATAAAGGAGGTTGTTCAACATAAACGTTTTCTTTAATATAGCCATTTAAAAAAGCACTTTTAACATCCATTTGATAGAGTTTAAAATTATTAAAAATGCGTATGCCAATAAGATTCGTATTGCTTCTAGTCTAGCGACTGGAGCAAACGTTTCTTCGTAGTCTATTCCTTCTTCCTAATTATATCCTTGTGCTACTAGTCTCTCTTTGTTTCTAGTTATATTCCTAATTCGTCTGCTTTATTTTTATAAACACATTTAGTTCCTATAACAGTCTGACCGGTCGGTCTAGGTACTAGTTTCCAAACTTCATTTTGTTCAAACTGATTTAGTTCTTCTTGCATAGCAATAATCCAATTTTCATCATATGATGCTTCCTTAGTATTTTTAGGCTCTATAGTAGAGAGAAAAGCTACATTACCCATTAAATTTAGTTGATTTCAAGTTCTAACATTTGAATTTATTTCTCCAATTATTATTTTTATATGATGATTTCGTAAAACTCTTCGGGGAGATCTTACTATATTAGTAGTATTTCTATTTTCTAAATTAACAGTGTTATCATTTTCTCTAGAATTATAAACAACATCATCATCATCTCTTGAGTTGTTTATTACTATATTTGTTTTGTTATTATTAATTAAATCATTATCATTAATTGTAATAGAAATAATTTTAGAGTTCTCATTAAAAGATACATGGAGCGACTCCTCGATAGTATTACTTTGTTTATTAAAAATTCGATAAGCTTTTCTTTGATTCGAATATCCAAGAAATATACCTTCATCACATTTTGAATCAAATTTGCCAAGCTGATCTTTGGTATTTAATATAAAACATTTTGATCAAAATATTTCAAAATAAGATATGTTTGGTTTTCTACCGTTAAAAAGTTCGTAAGGAGTATTCTTGGTGAGAGGTCTAATAGAAACACGATTCAAAACATAACAGGCAGTTGCAACAGCTTCAGCCCAAAAATGTTCTGATAACGTGCTTTCATTTAGTAACGTTCTTACACATTCTTGTAGAGTTCGATTCTTTCGTTCTACAACTCCATTTTGTTGTGGAGTTTTAGGAAATGAAAAGTTATGAAATATTCCTTTCTTCTTACAATAGTTATCAAACTGTATATTTTCAAATTCTCCTCCGTGATCACTTCTAATATTTTAAGTTCTAATACCCTTTAAATTTTGAATTTGTTTAACAAATGTTTTGAAATTTTCAAAGGTATCACTTTTTTTCATGAAGATAGTCCACGTATATCAAGAAAAATCATCAACTATTACAAATATATATTTATTATGATTTATGAATTGAATTTAGGTAGGTCCAAATAAATCCATATGAAGTAACTCAAGCGGTTGTAATGTCGAAATAACTTTCTTAGATGTAAACGAAGATTTAGTTAATTTACCTAATTGACATTAGAAACATATTTTATTAACTCTAAAATTCATTTTTGGTAATCCTTTTACAAGATTATTTTTAGAAATTTTATTTATATTTTTGAAATTGATATGACAGAATCATTTGTGCTATATCTAGGGATCATTTTCTTTAGCTATTAAACACATATCTGAGTTATGATTAACTTTCATATTCAAAACGTAATTTTTTTTATTCTTTTTGCTTCCAAAATAAGATTTTGATCTTGATCAAGTATACTATATTTATTTTCAGAGAATGATATTTTAAAACCTTTATCGCATAATTGACTTATACTTGTAGATTATGTTTTAGATTCTTAACTAATAAGACGTTTGAAATAAGAGGCAAATTAGATGTACCGTAGTTACTCACATCGTCTTTGCCAATGATATATCCCTTGGAATTATCTCCAAAAGTGACAGAACCTCCATCTGAGTATGTAATATTTATCAGCATATCTTTGTCTCCTGTCATGTCTTTTGAGCAACCACTATCGAGTATCCATTTTCCTCTTTTCTTGGGTGGGACCTGCAAAAAATATGAGATAAAGTTGGTACCTACTTTTTTAGTAGGGTCCTAAGAGTTAGGTCTTAGGAAACTAAACCCAAGTGGGTTTAGTATCCCTTTTATAAATATAATTTTTATTATTATGAGCATCTTCTACAAATGAACTAATATACTTTTTCCTTATTAACTTGTTATTAGTTTTAGGTACCCTTATATTTATAGTTTTAAAAACTAGTATGTTTGAAAATGTGGGTGTTTTATCATACTTAACTTTGTTTAAATTACAAGATTTTGTATTCTTGACTTTCTTCTTATATCCTAAACCATTTTTATTATTAACAAATTGTGAATTTTCGATAATTCTAAATAAATTTTTTCTTCCTTTATTAAAATTTGAAATATTCTTGATGATTCCTTCTAGTTTGGTCTTTAGACTTGAATTTTCTAGTTCTACCATTTTAATATTAGTTTTTAAAACATGATTTTTCAGAAACAAGAACATCATTCTTTTCTTTTTGAGTTTTAAATTCTTGACTCAATAATATAAGTTGAGAATTAATATTTGAAAGAGATTCTTGAGTTTTCTCAAGTTCTTCTTCCAATATTTTCTTCTCGTCTTTAAGCACATCTCTTTCGAATTCTGCCTTGTTCTGATTTTCTACAGCCTTTTTATATGTTCTTTTGAGACTTTTTAAAGTATCTAAAAATTCATAATTTGTTTCTATCATATCATCAAAAGTTAAATTACTAACCTCATTAGCTTTGGCCATAAAGCATACGTTAGCTTGTTCATTATTGCTATCACTTTCACTTCCAAAAGAAGAAGAGGAGGAATCTGAATCATTCCATGTAACTGAGAAGGCTTTTCTTTTGAATTTGTCCTTCCTTTTATTTTGATATTCTTTCTTTTGATCTAGACAGTCCTTCTGCATATGCCCTTTTTTATGACAGTTAAAACACTCCATAACTGATAAAGATGGTGGTTTATTGCTGTTTGAGCTTCTCTTGCCATTATTTCTATTTCATTTTCTATATTTCAAGAATTTCTTGAAGTTCTTGGCGATAAAACCTAGGTCGTCTTTTTCTAAATCTGATTCTTCTTGTTCTGCATGGAATGCTATATTCTATTTATCTTGAGCTTGAACCCTTTTAGCCTACAAATTTACTTCATAATACATTAGACTTCCAATTAACTCTTCCGGGGTTATCTTGGAAATATCATTCGCTTCTTCGGTAGCAAGAACTTTTCATTACCATTCTTCCGTTAAAGAGTTAAGGATTTTGGATACAATATCAAAGTTTGAAATTTTTTCTCCTAGTCCCACTAATGAATGATAGATATCCTGAAATCTTGAGTACATGTCATTTACAGATTCATTTTCTTTCATTCTAAAGTTTTGAAACTGACTTTTGAGCATGGTTATTTTGCTTTGTTTGACCTTGTTGGTTCCTTCGTGTGTAATTTTGAGTGTACGCCATATTTCATATGCAGTATTGCACATGCTAACATGATTAAACTCATTTTTATCTAAGGCGCAAAACAACGTATTCATGGCTTTTGCATTAGCAGTGGCATCTAGTTTCTGTGTATTTGACCAAGTAGAATATTCTTCGGTAGGAATAGTATATTCTTTTTCAGTTATATTCCATGAATCAAAACCATTTGCTTGCATATATATTCTCATTCGTGTGGCCCAATAGTTATAATTAATGCCATTAAATAGTGGTGGATGTGCAGTGGATTGTCCTTCAATGAAGCTACTGTTAATGCTAGTGCTAGTGTCCATATTATTAGATTATCAGATAACTGTGTTACGGTTATATGATGACCTTGCTTTGATACCAAATGAAAGTGTGCTAAGGATCGTGTAATATGGATATATGATAATACAGAGCATAGTGATGATTGTAATACAGTAAATAATATGGAATATAAAAGCAGTAAAGTAAAATGACACCAGGAAGGTTCGGGGCACCATCCTACGTCCAGTCCCAGACTCCATCTGGAATTTCACTAAAATAACAACCCTCACTTAACCCAAAGGAACAAGTCTATACACCCCTGAGCAACCGAACAAGGACCAGAGCAGCAGAACAGGATTTCGCCTCAACAGCTGAAGAGGACTTCACTCGCCTGATCTGTAGAACAGGACTTCAACAAATATAGAAAATAGTTTTGACTTTTGTGTGTTCTAAAAACAAGGATTTGTAACTTGTAGTACACCCTTCCTATAATCTTATCCTCGAGCACAAATATATATATTTGAAGTATATGAAGAATAGAAAGGTATAGTATTACTTTAATGTAGAATAATTGGAAGTATGATAGCAAATAGATTCCAGAGAAATAGATCAGAGAGATAAGAAAATTCGATCTGTGATTAAGTGATTTGGAATCAAGTTGGAATTTGTATTTATAAAGATTAGAAAGCATCGACTGTTGGCGAAGAGTTTTGATTGAAGTGTTGCATCCAATCTTTTCGTAGAGGATCGTATCTCTTCACAAAAAGTCATGTCTTTTCGAAAAGTGGTTGTTATAGAAATACAGTCAATTGAGCCTCTAGGTCAGTCGATTGAATATTCAAAATGATTTTAAAATATAAATTCATATATCCATGTACCTATGCATGTTGCACAAAATTTCCAGTGTCAGTCGAGTGGACCTCCGGGTCAGTCGACCGACCTGGTTAAATTTGTGCAATAAGCACATTTTACATAGGTATATTAATTTTTCTAACTTTAAAATACTTTTATAATTTAATTATATGCTTATATATGTATAAAATATTTGGAAAATAGAATGATTAAATATATAAGCTAATATATAAATAATCGAGGAGAGATTTTAACAATATTGGCCTAAGACTTAAAATCAAAATAATACAGTTGATGCACTGGTTTAAAGTCTCGTCTCCTTGTCTCTTTTTGTCATAGCAGTTGTCAAATCTGTATGTCGTAGTGATAGCTTAGTGTCATGAATCAAAACCAAGTCTCAACGCTTTATGAAATGCAACCAACAACATAACATCAAAATATATATGCATATGACATATGGCATTATATATACATATGTATATGTGTGTGTGTATGTTGTGTGTGTATGAAAATGTCTAGCATTTGGGCCTCTCTGTATGAATGAGATGAAATGGCATATAAGCAAGTACACAAACATCCTAGGTGAACATATGAATTCTACATGTATGCATAATCAACCACATCAGCATAACATCTACTTAATATGTACATAAATGAATCATATGAGTCAAAGCATATAACAACATTAAAATTATAGAAAAATCCATAACATATATAAAACAATCATCCAAAGCAGCTAGTATCAAGTTACATAATAAAAATAACAATGAATCCAAGCAATTGTTTAACTAACATATTAACTAAACTAACAACCAAGTAAATAGGAAAACATTCCAAAAAGGAGTTAAATGTAAAAGATCGAGTCTACTTCTCCACTTTTCAAATACCCACGAAAAAATCGTTATCCTTAATTAAATCCAACAAACATTACTACTGGCTTAAACCCACACAAACATCAACTACAAATGTACATGCATAATAACTTCTACAATCCATGCTACCAGCTCGAATAAATTACGTCACAACGCATAGAAACAGGTAGCCCTAGCATAAACAGGCCCACACAAAATTGCAGTCTCTCATACCATTTCTATTTGCACATACTAAACACTTAAATCACCCAGTAGTACTTTCCTCATCTTTTGGATTGCTATGGCAGGAATATTGAAAGTATACGATGCCATATCCAAATCAATCCAAACAACTTTTATCACTATATTATTCCTTCTTTCACCTAAGTACATCCAAAATGATAGACTTTTCTAAACCTGATGAACATAACATATCTACAATCCAAATATCCAAACTAACTTATGTAGTATCATTATGCTTATGATATCACTTCTCTAAATATCAAACAAGTTTAATATTCTAAGTATCATCTACTTAATTATCCAAACACTCCATCCTAAGTTCTATACCAAAAAACCAAGCAAGCATCCAAAAAAGAGAAATCCTATTCTATTCAACCAACATAACCCTAAAAATAAAAATCCCAAATCTAAGTAGAATTATAACCTAAGAAAAGTGCTAATCTAATATGGTGATAGGACTAAAAGAATCAACAATATTATACATTGTCTACATGCACCTCATATACGATGTAAACTATGCACCTTTAAGTCACTATTCCAAAAGAGTTTTTTTGAATAGAAAGTTTTTTCAACCTAAGGGATGATTGAAAAGAATCCATCTACTTCTCACTCAAAGTCATATCCAAACATTACAAATTCCATTTTCATAAAATCGCCTCCACATCTTTTATGTGTAGTAGCCATTATACTCTTTCCTCGGTCTTTCCAAATAAATTTACATAGTGTTCTATTTTCTTACTTTAGTGTCCATTTAATTAACTACATCTATTTTTCAATTTCCCAAATCAGATTTATCTCAATACCAAAAAAGCTATTATCGAAATCGTTTATTTAAATTCTTTATCTACACTAATCAAAAATATTTCTCATATAATCCTTGCCCCGACCCAAATAGGAACATCTTTTATAAACAGAGGTCAAAACTCTACATAATTCCTTATTCTCCAAATCATATCTATTTATACAATTCCAAAGACCTCGATCCATTTACCAACATTACAAATTTATATGATCTTAATGCTCATCCATATTTGAGTATTGCTACAAACTTATTCATCATACCAAAATACTTATACTTACAAATTTTTTAATACCAAATCAAATTAGGAATGTCCTTTACAATCGAAATTCCAAACTAAATACCCTTTTCAAATAAAAATCCAAGCTAAAATTGTTTTCTAATATAAACAAACCAGTGTTTCTTTTCCCATAATCATTTTGCCAACTTACTCTTCTTCCATGTTATGGACAAGGGTACTCAACATGGATTGTGCCTCGCCATATAAATCAAATCGTTACACTACTAAGCAATCATGGTAACTTCATGCCTAAAATATATCTAGGGACATCAAAAAAGGAATGATGTGCTAGCATAGTGAACATGTCCTGAACTCATGTAACATCCAATCTAAACCATGTATTTGTAGTTTCAACAATCACTCAAGTATCGATGACCTATTACTATCGCCCTAAATCACATATATAGTAGGAAGATAATTACTTACTTGGAGAACTACATCCATCCAATTCATATAACACAAATAGTGTAAAGTTACTCTTAATGTAATAACCCTGGTCTTTGAGATTACCTTGAATATTAAATTATAATGGTGATTATAATTTAATATTGGAATTAATTGGACTAATAAGTAGAAAATATTGTTTATTTTAGTAAACAATGGATTTGGGTTAGCTTGGGGTAAATAAAATGATAAACATGAGAGAAATAAAGTTTTACTTTATTTCATGAATGTTGAATGTACTGTTTTGGGTACATTTAATTAAAAATTAATAATGTGTGCAATATTATGATTTTTCTTTGCCAATATTGCTATTTTATTAATTTAAATATATGAGAATTGGTTAATATAATAATTATTCATGGGGAATATGATTAATAATGATGCAAAATATTTTATTAGTGCTAGAACATGTATTTACATTGATTGGAATGTAATGTACATTTATATTTAATCAATTTGTATCATATTGCAATTTATTTTGCAAAAGTGTAGAAATTGGTTAAATTTAGTAATATCAGTAAAATAAATAATAAAAGTGTAAAATTTGGGTTTTTACATTTTTATTTGGAATCTAGGTGTTGAGACAATTCCAACAAGTCCAAGTTTGCTAAATTTGGATTTAAATTGGAGAAGTTATGAAGATTTAAATAAATGACATGAACATAATTTGATAAACTAAAATTTGATTAAGTGTTATTAGGTTGCTATTGCTTGTGGCCCAAACCCATTGCCTAGAGAAGCTTCTGGATGAGAAACAGGAAAATGAACGTACAGTTCATTTTCTTCTTTCATCTCCTTCCTCAGAAAAACTTCCTGAAGCTTTGCAAATGGCCTCCTCAACTTAGAATTCATCCAAATCTCCATTTTATTGCTCGAATTAGATAGATTTTCAGTCCAAAAATAAGAGTAGGTAATCTCTAATCTATTTATCTCTCCAATTTGAGGAGAAATCCATTGTTCATGTACTGCAACTTTTATTTACCCCTCTTTTTGGTTTGCATGACTTTCTTCTAGCTTCTATAGGTGGAATCAAAGCTCCAGAGCACTGAAAGCTCAAGTCTTCTTGCCAAAAAATCGTCTCCTTTGCTAAGTACAGTAAGTATAAAACTTACAGTAGCTGAATTTTGCCTCTGGTTGAAAAAATTCGTAGCTTATTTCTGTCTATTTTGAAACTGAAACGAGATCGTCCATAACTTTTTCGTTTCTAAGCCAAATTAGATAATTTTAGATGTTTCGGAAAGCATAGAGATATAACTACAACTTTTATTTGTATCACTTTCTGAAATTCGTTGATTAAAATGTTGAAAAACCTCTTGCAAACTCGTTGTCCTGTTGTTGTAGAGTACTCAGTGTTTTGTGCAAACCTGAGATAGTATTTTATGCATAACTTTTGCGTTTCTTATCCAAATCCTATAATTTTTAAAGTTTTGGAAACTAATGAAAGATCGTGACAACTTTTATTTGTATCATTTTTTGAAGTTCATTGACTAAAATGTTAAAAAACCTCTTGCAAACTCGCTGTCCTGTTGTTGTAGAGTACTCAGTGTTTTGTGCAAACCTGAGCTAGTATTTTGTGTATAACTTTTGCGTTTCTTATCCAAATCCTATAATTTTTAAAGTTTTGAAAACTGCAGGAAGAATGTGACAACTTTCATTTGTATCACTTTCTGAAATTCTGTGATTTAACGGTCTAAATAGCTGATGCAAGATCGCTGTCTTGAGCACTTGCATGTAGTCTTGTGTGTTGTATTTGCTTTGGTTGATGAGTTTTCTGATGATTTGTTTTTTTTTCACTTGATTTGCGAATAGTTTGAGCTTAGTATTTTATACCATATGCAAATGATATGAGACAAGGTATATGACTTTTGTGAACATCTGAGTTTCTATTTTAATGTGGATTTGACTAACGGTTAGTAAACTGTTTAGTGCGAACGTGTGGTGTGGGACACAGGTTAACACTTTACAGATTCCTCTCCGAAAGTTAGCGACACATTCTAGACTTACTAGTGCTATGACCTTTGGGTCATCCGAGAATCCGAGAATCTGAGAAATCCGAAAAAGGTGACCTCGGTCGCCTTTGAGATCTCTGTTGGGTACCAAACTATATTACTAGCACTAGTCTGAGAACTTTAGCACGTGCAACATGCTTTAGCATGTAATTATTGGCCAATCTGAGATTTATTTTATGAGTTAAGAGAATTTTGATTTCACCATATTTTGATGTGTTTACTTAGCCTTATAGAGATGAATAAGGCGAAATATGAGTTCTTAAGGATTTTAGTGATTTCAATTTTATGGTTTTATACTTGGGTTTCATTTACCACTTTGAGAAGTTTATTTATTCATGAATCATATTTGAATGTTTTCTTTATATGCATGAATCCCCTAGTGTTAACCGAAGTAAGTGTAGAATTCTAACATCTTAGAGATAGACAATTCTTGATATCAACCTTAGTCATTCTTATCAATAATTGGTCCCTTGATGTATGTTTCCCTTATACCTTATCGTATTTCCTTTCTAACGATAAGATTCAGTTGCCTGACCCGTGTGTTTATCACTCAGGTCAGACAGAGTTGCAGGTTAGGTTGGATGACTATCATTTATGTTTGGATCCGTTTTGCTATCTTTTGTGGGCTCATGACTATGGACTCGGATATCTCCACTTTTGTTGGACCTTTTATTTCCACTTCATGTATATATTCTTTTATGGATGTTGTTGTAATATATTATGTGATGAACGATATTACATCGGGTGTTTGGTTTTGTATCAGTATATATTATCTGTGACTGCTGTTTCTGTGACATGTTATGATGTTATTGTGCTTTGTTCCGAATAGATCCGTGAGCCGTGTAGTATCGTATTAGTTAATCACTGAGTATGTCGACTACTAGAGATTCGCGAAAAAAAATGGTAAGCATCGACATACTTAGTCATTAGCTAGTGCATTACTATTCGGTCACCCTTAACCAGCCCTATTCTCTGCATTAGTAGACGGAATTACTCGTTAATTCTCTTTACTAATGTGGGTCTCGGGATGGGGCGTTGCAACTTGGTATCAGAGCTAGCTTTCAGAACAAAATAGAATAAATACAGAACAACAGACGCTAAGAACCATACATCTAGTGTAACACCTTTATACATCTCATCCTTTAGAAATGGCCAAGCCTAGTCACGTCCTTATCCTTTCGATTCCTTCGGGGTAGATAGGAGGGAATATGTCTAGGAATGTTAAATACTATTCCGTAGTATTCCTTAACTACTGCATTTCTATTGCGATATATATATCTACCCTGTGAATAATCTTTTCTTCTCTTATCTTTAAGCTATGTCTGGTAGAGGTAGAGGTCGCACTTCGGCAGCGGGACCGTCCAGTGGTTCCCGACCTGAAGGCATTTATATGACTACCGATCAGATTCGAGAGCTTCTTTGGGAGCACTCAACCTCCCGCTCCTGTTCCATCTTTATCTCCTCGCAAGTCTGTGTTTGACTGACTTTGCAGTGACTTTTCTCACCTCGGAGGCAGGCCATTCAAAGGCACCGAGTTGGTTCTTGATGTCTAGGCCTGGCTTCATATTTGTTAGCTTATATTCTTACGCATGGAGCTTTCAGATCATCATCAAGTTCTTGTGGCATCTAGTATGCTACAAGAGCGTGCTTTAGATTGGTATGAACTTCTTCTTGCTGAGGTGGATGAGACTACCCTCACATGGCAGCAATTCCGAGATAGATTTGAGCTTAAGTTCGTACCTGAGTCTGAAAAAGCTTCTCTTACTCGTCGCTTTATCGAGTTGAAGCAAGGCAATTCCGTAGTATCATATTATGTTTCTTCTTTCGAGGCTTTTTCTAAGTATGGGTTAGAATTCATTAGTACACCATACAAGAAGAATCTTAAGTTTGTTTCCGGACTTAAGACATATTTGAAGAAGTCCTTAATGCTCCAACTCAAGCTTCCCTTCGAAGAGTTGGTTGATTCTGCTCTCCATCTCTAGGCAGTCGAGAACGAGAAGGAGAGTGACGAAGAAGTTGGTATTCAGTCTAATCCTAAGAAGAAGAGAATTCCTTTCCGCAAGCCTAGATTCCCTCATTCCAAGAAGAAGAAGCAAGGTGGATTGTCTTCTTCACAATCCCAAGCTCCTTCTCAGTCTAAGCCTTTTGCATGCTACAACTGTGGTTCTCCTGACCATCCTGCCCGTGATTACCCAAAGCCTAAGAGATGCAACTATTGCAAGACCGAGGGACATATGACTTTTCTTGTCCTAAGAAGAACAAAGGTTCTCGTCCGGGGAAACTTAATGTAGCAGCTTCTAGCGATGCATCTCAACCGAAAGGTACAATTCCTTCTATTCTTGAAGGTTCCATTCTATTTCATGATCGATCGATTAGAGTGCTCTTTGATACGGGTGCATCACACTCATTCGTGTCAAAGGAACTCGTGGATGCTTGTTCTTTAGATGTTTCATGCTTGCTCACTTCTTTACGGGTTGCTAATCCGGTCGGTGGGTTAGCAACCCTTACTTTATTTTGTGACGATGTTGAGGTTATGCTTTATGGGTATTCTTTCCGTGCGAATCTGCACGTGATTCCATCGCTTGTTTTTGATATGATCTTTGGTATGGACTGGCTAGTTCGATATGAGGCCAGGATTCTTTGTTCTGATAGAGTTATTTATCTTCGACATCCAGATTCTTCTTCCCAGTTATCTCTTGTAATTCGCGACTCAGATTGTGGTTCTCTAGCTACCTTATATGCTCTTGATTCTCGAGATGACGATGATGATATTTCTCATATTCCGATAGTTTGTGACTTCGCTGATATTTTTGAGCCTGTTTCAGGTTTTCCACCCAAGCGGGCCATAGAGTTTCATATTGACCGCATTCCTAGTGCGCAACCCGTTAGTCGTCCTTCCACGAGGATGTCTACTAAAGAGAATGAGGAACTTAAGAAGCAACTCATTGAGCTCGAAGCTAAACACTTCATTCGATCTAGTTCTTCACCGTGGGGTGCCGCGGTGGTATTCGTGAAGAAGTCCGATGGTACTCTTAGGCTTTGCGTCGACTATCGCAAGCTTAATGAGTTAACCATCAAGAATCGCTATCCCTTGCCTCATATTGATGACATGTTTGATCAGTTGAGTGGTGCAAAGGTCTTTTCTCAACTGGACCTTGCCACGGGTTTTCACTAACTCCGAGTTGCAGATGATAGCATTCCTCTTACAGCTTTCCGCACTCATTATGGATCTTATGAGTGGCTAGTCATGCCATTCGGTTTGACTAACGCTCCTGCGTTCTTCGTTGACCTTATGAATCGGGTATTCCGGGAATATCTCGATAAATTCATGCTTGTATTCATCGATGACATCTTAGTCTATTCCAAATCCGAAAAAGATCATGCTCGACATCTTAGAATTGTCTTGACTACACTCTGCAAACATCAACCCAAGGCAAAGCTTTCTAAGTGTCACTTTTGGGAAAGGAAAGTGAAGTTCTTAGGCCATGTTGTATCTTCCGATGGTATCTCAGTCGACCCTTCCAAGATCGAGGCTATTCAGGATTGGAAGAGGCCTGAGAATGTTCATGAGATTCGTTGTTTTCTAGGATTGGACGGTTATTACCGCCGCTTTATTAAGGATTTCTCTCGTATCGCTCTTCCTCTTACTAGTCTTACTAGGAAGGGTGTTTGTTATATTTGGTCTGATAAGTGTGAGACTTCCTTCCGTCGATTGAAGGAACTTCTTACTCATGCTCCTGTGCTAGTAGTTCCTGAGGGGAATCAGGATCTCATCGTCTATACCGATGCCAGCCTTAGTGGTCTTGGTGCTGTTCTTATGCAGAAGGATCGGGTTTTTGCCTACGCTTTAAGGCAATTACGTCCGAACGAGATTCGGTATGCTACCCATGACTTAGAGCTTGCAGCTATCGTCTTCGCTTTGAAGATGTGGCGTCATTTTCTTTTGGGAGAGCACTTCATTCTTTACACCGATCATAAGTCTCTCAAGTATCTCTTTTCACAGAAAGATCATAATATGAGGAAGCAGCGATGGTTAGAGTTTCTCGCCTCATATGACTTTGATATCGAGTATACCCCTGGTAAGGGTAATCGTGTAGCTGATGCGCTTAGTCGCAAGCATTCGGTTGTAGTTTCCTTGATGTTGGCCGAATGGGATATTCTTGAGACCTTATCTTGTTGTGAAATTCGTGATCGACCTCCATCTTCTGATTTGCCTGCTTTATTATTTAGTATGGAGGCTTGACCATCTCTTCTTGATCGTATCTCCGAGGCTCAGAGGCATGATGATTATACTATGCGCCTCATCCAGTCATGTTCATCCGAGTCCCGTGATGACGAGTTGCAGGATTTTTCTATTGATTCTCACGGTTGTCTTCGTCTAGAGAACCGTATAGTTGTGCCTTCTGATTCAGCACTTAGGCATGACATACTTGATGATTGTCATCGCACTAAGTATACCATTCATCCGGGCAGCAGCAAGATGTATGCGGATATGCATCACATTTATTATTGGGAAGGCATGAAGCGTGATATTGCAAGTTATGTGAGCAAGTGCATGACTTGTCAGCTTGTCAAGGCCGAGCATCAGCGGCCATCTGGTCTCCTTCAGCCTCTTGAGGTTCCACTGTGGAAGTGGGACAAGGTTTCGATGGACTTCATTGACGGCCTACCTCATTCGAGGTCGGGTCATTCTAGCATTTGGGTTATCATGGATCGTCTTTCTAAATCCTCACATTTTGTTCCTATTAAGTCTAATAGGAATGCTCCTCTTCTTGCTAAGCTTTATATTAAGGAGATTGTACGGTTACATGGTGTTCCTTCTTCGATTATTTGTGACCGTGATCCTCTATTCACTAGTCATTTCTAGACTAGTTTTCAGCAAGCTTTGGGTACAAAGCTTAATCTTTCTACAGCTTATCATCCCTAGTCTGATGGGCAGACTGAGAGGGTGAACCGTGTTCTTGAAGACCTTCTCCGTGTATGTATTCTTGATTTCGGTGGTTCTTGGGAAGATCACCTTCCATTGGTCGAGTTCTCGTATAATAATAGCTTTCAATCCAGTATCGGTATGGCACCGTTTGAGGCTCTTTATGGTAGACCATGTCATTATCTCTCTCAACAACAACAACGGAGGAGGGAGGAAAAGAGAGGAGATATCTCTCTCAACAACAACAACGGTCTACCGGAGGGAGGAGGAAAAGAGAGAGATGATGCACAGAGCCGTCAGAAATCCTACGTAGACAACCGTAGGAGGCCTCTTGAGTTCACGGTCGGTGATCTTGTGTTCATTCGTGTATCTCCTATGAAGGGAGTGATGCGCTTTAGCTCCACAGGGAAATTAGCTCCTCGCTATATAGGACCATTTCCGATCACAGAGCGCATTGGTCCCGTTGCTTATAGATTGTCACTTCCATCTCTTTTTTCTGGTATTCATAACGTCTTTCACGTCTCTCAGCTTCGGAAGTGCATTCGAGATTCTGATTCTGTTATTGATTCATCAGAGCAGCTTGAGCTTGAGATCTCACCGAGTTTATCTACCTCTCAGCAGCCTATTCGAGTACTTGGTTCGGAGGTGAAACGCCTTCAAAGTTAGAACGCTCCCTTAGTAAAGATTCAATGGTCCGATAATCCCAATGATTGCACTTGGGAAACCAAAGAATCTATCGAGCGTTCATATCCAGATCTTCCTTCTTCTTTTGATGAAAGTGAGTATTTATCTTAAGTTATTTCTTGTTTCATTCGTTTGTATTGTGAGTTGCTAGAGATTTATTCCTAGAAATTGCGTGGACGCAATTTTATTAAGGGAGGGAGTCTGTAATAACCCTGGTTTTTGAGATTACCTTGAATATTAAATTATAATGGTGATTATAATTTAATATTGGAATTAATTGGACTAATAAGTAGAAAATATTGTTTATTTTAGTAAACAATGGATTTGGGTGAGCTTGGGCTAAATAAAATGATAAACATGAGAGAAATAAAGTTTTACTTTATTTCATGAATGTTGAATGTACTATTTTGGGTACATTTAATTAAAAATTAATAATGTGCCCAATATTATGATTTTTCTTTGCCAATATTGACATTTTATTAATTTAAATATATGATAATTGGTTAATATAATAATTATTCATGGGGAATATGATTAGTAATGATGCAAAATATTTTATTAGTGTTAGAACATGTATTTACATTCATTGGAATGTAATATACGTTTATATTTAATCAATTTGTATCATATTGCAATTTATTTTGCAAAAGTGTAGAAATTGGTTAAATTTAGTAATATCAGTAAAATAAATAGTAAAAGTGTAAAATTTGGGTTTTTTACATTTTTATTTGGAATCTAGGTGTTGAGACGATTCCAACAAGTCCAAGTTTGCTAAATTTGGATTTAAATTGGAGAAGTTATAAAGATTTAAATAAATGACATGAACATAATTTGATAAACTAAAATTTGATTAAGTGTTATTGGGTTGCTATTGCTTTTGGCCCAAACCCATTGCCTAGAGAAGCTTCTGGATGAGAAACCGGAAAATGAACGTACAGTTCATTTTCTTCTGTCATCTCCTTCCTCAGAAAAACTTCCCGAAGCTTTGCAAATGGCCTCCTCAACTTAGAATTCATCCAAATATCCATTTTATTGCTCTAATTAGATAGATTTTCAGTCCAAAAACAAGAGAATGTAATCTCTAATCTATTTATCTCTCCAATTTGAGGAGAAATCCATTTTTCATGTACGGTAACTTTTATTTACCCCTCCTTTTGGTTTGCATGGCTTTCTTCAACCTTCTATAAGTGGAATCGAAGCTCCAGAGCGCTGAAAGCTCAAGTCTTCTTGCCAAAAATCGACTCCTTTGCTAAGTACAGTAAGTATAAAACTTACAGTAGCTGAATTTTGCCTCTGGTTGAAAAAATTCGTAGCTTATTACTGTCTATTTTGAAACTGAAACGAGATCGTCCATAACCTTTTCGTTTCTAAGCCAAATTAGATAATTTTAGATGTTTCGGAAAGCATAGAGATATAGCTACAACTTTTATTTGTATCACTTTCTGAAATTCGTTGATTAAAATGTTGAAAAACCTCTTGCAAAATCGTTGTCCTGTTGTTGTAGAGTACTCAGTGTTTTGTGCAAACCTGAGCTGGTATTTTGTGTATAACTTTTGCGTTTCTTATCCAAATCCTATAATTTTTAAAGTTTTGGAAACTTAAGAAAGAGTGTAACAACATTTATATGTATCATTTTTTGAAATTCGTTGATTAAAATGTTGAAAAATCTCTTGCAAACTCGCTGTCCTGTTGTTGTAGAGTACTCAGTGTTTTGTGCAAACCTGAGATAGTATTTTGTGCATAACTTTTGCGTTTATTATCAAAATCCTATAATTTTTAAAGTTTTGGAAACTCCAGGAAGAATGTGACAACTTTCATTTGTATCATTTTCTGAAATTCTATGATTTAAGGGTCGAAATAGCTGATGCAAGATCGCTGACTTGAGCACTTGCATGTAGTCTTGTGTGTTGTATTTGCTTTGGTTGATGAGTTTTCTGATGATTTGTTTTTTTCCACTTGATTTGCGAATAGTTTGATCTTAGTATTTTATACCATATGAAGATGATATGAGACAAGGTATATGACTTTTGTGAACATCTGAGTTTCTATTTTAATGTGGATTTGACTAACGGTTAGTAAACTGTTTAGTGCGAACGTGTGGTATGGGACACAGGTTAACACTTTACAGATTCCTCTCCAAAAGTTAGCGACACATTCTAGAATTACTAGTGCTATGACCTTCGGGTCATCTGAGAATCTGAGAATCTGAGAAATCCAGAAAAGATGACCTCGGTCGCCTCTGAGATCTCAGTTGGGTACCTAACTATATTACTAGCACTAGTCTGAGAACTTTAGCACGTGCAACATGCTTTAGCATGTAATTATTGGCCAATCTGAGATTTATTTTATGAGTTAAGAGAATTTTGATTTCACCATATTTTGATGTGTTTACTTAGCCTTATAGAGATGAATAAGGTGAAATATGAGTTCTTGAGGATTTTGGTGATTTCAATTTTATGGTTTTATACTTGGGTTTCATTTACCACTTTGAGAAGTTTATTTATTCATGAATCATATTTGAATGTTTTCTTTATATGCATGAATCCCCTAGTATTAACCTAAGTAAGTGTAGAATTCTACCATCTTAGAGGTAGACAATTCCTGATATCAACCTTAGTCATTCTTTTCAATTATTGGTCCCTTGATGTATGTTTCCCTTATAGCTTATCGTATTTCCTTTCTAACGATAAGATTCAGTTGCTTGACCGGTGTGTTCATCACTCGGGTCAGACCGAGTTGCAGGATAGGTTGGATGACTATCATTTATGTTTGGATCCGTTTTGCTATCTTTTGTGGGCTCATGACTATGGACTCGGATATCTCCACTTTTGTTGGACCTTTTATTTCCACTTCATGTATATATACTTTTATGGATGTTGTCGTAGTATATTATGTGATGAACGATATTACATCGGGTGTTTGGTTTTGTATCAATATATATTATATGTGACTGCTGTTTCTGTGACATGTTATGATGCTATTGTGCTTTGTTCCGAATAGATCCGTTAGCCGTGTAGTATCATATTAGTTAATCACTGAGTATGTCGACTACTTGAGATTCGCGAAAAAAAAATGGTAAGCATCGACATACTTACTCATTAGCTAGTGCATTACTATTCGATCGCCCTTAACCAGCCCTATTCTCTGCATTAGTAGACAGAATTACTCGTTAATTCTCTTTATGTGGGTCTCGGGGTGGGGCGTCACACTTAATAATCAAGTCCACGACACCCTTCCTCAAATCAACTCAAATAACCTACCTTTATGACATTATCAAACAGTAAAGTATCCTAAACATAATCTGCTTCCATCTTCGATCATTAACGCAATGACATGGAACAAAAGAATGTGAGTGTCTGTTATTTCAATTTCTACACTATGGATAGATCATTAAGTCAGATACATGCAGCTTCACTGGGTCATCTTGACCATTTCCTAAAATAAATTCTAAGCCCTTCAACAAAACCTTCATCTACATCTCAAAAATATTTCCAATTAATCGGTTAACATGATCCAATCAATTTAAACTCCAATATCATTTATCTCTCTTTTACTACCATTTTTTATGTCAATTCTACTTCAAATGTGTCTTCGAATTTTTCAATATCAAATAAGTATAAATTAGGCCCAAATCTCCTTTATATGAATCTTAACCAATTTATTTTTCTATTAGGTTAGCATCTTTTCTCTATTTTACTTCAATATAATAATTTGGTTTGGTTTTTTCTTTCTAACTGTAACCACAAACATTCTTTAGCTAACTCAAAAATGCTCTTATCTAAATTTTAACTCTCTCATATAGTCATGCGCCTAAGTGGAATTTTCATAGATCCTATGAGTTTTATTTACTTGGGGAGGAAGTTTGAAATCTGTGAAGGCATATGAGACTTCTTTCCCTGTTCAATTTCATATGACTATTAGGGTCACAATATATGATAAAATTATGCCCAATCCACTATCAGCCCATAATGACTCATATAATCTAATAAAATATTAATCCATCTCAAACCATAACGAACCATAAATAGATAGATTGCTCCTCTAGACAGACTTGACACTACCACAAATTCATGAACCGTGTGAGGTTTATCTTTAAACTATTTCCATCACATTCCTTGCTCATCGTAATTCACCTCCTACCACAATCTACAGTCCCTTCTTTAAAGAAAATGGTGGTATATTCGAACTTGGGTCCACTTCTAGCGTAAAATCCTTCTCTTCCTTATTTTCTTCCTAACTCATGGAATCACTTTTAATTTTACCATTTCGAAATTTCTTTTTTCATATTTTAAAATAATAGTAAAATATTTGTCGATAGAAACCCATCATGATATTAAAGTTTAAAACTTATATTTTCTTTTTAAAATACATCATCACTTTTCAAAATAGAGTTCACAAAACATTCCATTTAAATGGCTATAAAATGCAATCTTTTCATCAAACCTTTCATTTGTTTTTATTCCTCAACTTCAACACCAATTAGTTTCCTTCAACTTCAATAACTCAATATTAATCACTTTAAATACATTTAAATTCTAATTCAATTATGATTATTTCCAAAATACTCTTATTTAATTGCCTACAAGTCAAGGTCATTTTACCGTCTATATAAGTATATATCATTTTATTTCATATATAGTAAATTTCCAACATTTTTAAATAATACACCGTACACACACACACACATATATGAAAATACATTTTTAAATTCACTCGCTACTAACCATGCTTATTTCAATTTACAAAATCACTTCCGACTCTTTAGATCATATATTAATATATTTAAATTTTTACACCATAAGTCTTTAGTTTCCGTCTAAAAATATGTGTTAAAGGGATAAATCCCACTTACTTTAGAAATAAAATTTTAAATATACTTTTCAAACATCCTTTAAATATTTATAGCCTTATACAAAAATAATAATGGTTCACAAATTTTCTTATTACAAAATTTCTAAGTCTAACTTTCAAAACAAATTCTCTTTTCAAAAATTTCTTAAAAATTTTCCACTCTTATAATATCTTATGTCCAAAAATCAATTCTATTACCACCCTAATTAACTCTCTATCCGGTGCATCTATCAACTCAAATCCAATTGTTGATATATATTCTTGCAAGTGCTTAGCCACGTCCTTATTTTCAATTATGGTTCAATTCCAACATATGACTACAGCTGCTCCTTATACACTAAGTGCATGTATTACGGGGTTTACCTTGGTATGGCTCATCACTTACAGATATCGGTGGAATCAAATGTGGATGTTCACATCCTAAATCCATAGTATTCCAGTTTGGTCTTACCCCCACTAACATTTATCTTTGGTTTAGCTTCTATCTCCACTAACTCACTCATCCTCAACTATTAGTGGTATGGATTAATTAGCAACTCTCCAACAAATAGATATCTCAACTAGAACAACTAGTGCATATTTGACACATATAATATATATAAACATTTTAACAAATTCAAATATGCTCTATCAATACGTCATAGTCCATAACTTAGGGAATTTTGTTTTAAAAATAAATGTAACAACCCTCCTTTTCGACCCTTGAGTTCAACACCGAGTCTATTTCAGCACCTTGAGAATAGAAAAAGGATGAGTCATTGGGACAAGTGTAATGACCCGCCTTTTCAATCCTCAGAATTCAAAACTAATACTTCCACGGTATTCACGTGCGAACATCCAAGTGCCGAAAAAGACAAATTATTGGCGTGAAAGAAAGAAAAGACAGAGCACAATTTCACATCGTGACGAGTAATATATAATACACACATAATGTCATTTAAAATATTGTTTATTATAAACTCAAACCACATTTCCTTCGATGTTAAGTAACGAAAGAATGTTTCGCTACCACCATAATTAAGAAGTATTATTTATCAAAGTAAAATTTCAATCTTTTTATAAAATTCCCTTGTCATTGACCCATTCCATATTTGCAACGCCTTTTATAAATCTCCAATTTAATTTATAGAACCCTTTCTATTTGTAGAACTCTTTTCTATTTATAAAACTCGTCTATCTAAAAACTCTTTTATTAAATCCTTTTAGTAAGTAAAATTCCTTTCGTAAAGCAATTTATTATATATAAATGCCTTTAGTTAATTAATTAACTAATTACCTTTAACCTTCCATACGAATAATTAGTTTACTTTAAAACATCATTAATAAATTAATTAATTAATATTTAAAATACTATTAATAATTAATTAATTAACTTAACCATTATTATTAAATTAATTAATTAACTTTAAACATCATTATTAAAATGATTAATTGACGTTAAACATTATTATTAATTATAGAAAACACTTTACTTCATAATATTGTACTATTAAAGTTAATTTAATTCCACTTCTTTCAAATTTGGGAAGAGGATTAACGACCACAATGGTACTTAAACAAGCTACCATTTATTTCATTTAGTTTTCCAAGTGTGACACTAGTATTTACATCAACAAGCATATGTAAATAAAATTCATTGTTAATAAGCGATAGATAGCACAAAATTTATCTAATATAAATAAGCTAGCTTATAAATAAATGTCCAATTCAATATAATAGAAGAACTAGGATTTATTCTGCTCAATAGGTGTCTAATAATCTATTCAATTTATGATATAGCAGAACGATGTTTTATTCTGTTAACCAAATGTCAGCGCTGAAGTTTAATTATCTAATCGCATGATTATTTCCAGTCCAATTAATTTATCATCAAATTATACATCACTAGAATTATCAACCTTTTATACCATAGTGTTGTACTCGTTAATGCGAGTCTAATGCAAGAGTTCGCGAGTTAAACGGACTTCATATGGGAAGTTAAACATTTTTAAAGTTAACACACTTAATCAACTAAAATAATGAAATAAAATTAAAACAACCTACGCACCAAACCATGGAAGCCCATGGCCCACTACCAAAAATCATTTGTAATAGCTACTTCCCTAATCTGGTTTCCTAAATTCGATCCCCAAATCTACTTCCCTATGTACGTGCACACCACGACATGCCACTCCGATCACCCATTGCCACATCCAAGCCCACCCACGAACTCATTCACCACACTCAACCCAACCATCCCCTTACCATCAACCCCGGTTGCCCCAGTCGAAATTTTGACTTTCATCCCAAAATCCAACCGCATCCCATTCGCATTCAACCACTGTTCCCCATTGCCTCGTCCCCTTCCAGACTCCAACGCCCCCACCAAGGGAATGCCACTTGGATGCTATACATCCAGCCCCAAGCACAGTCAACTCGGCGGCCCACAACCTCTCTCGCAACCCAAAATTCGAACACGAAACGATGCTTGCTGAAACGCTAAAGTGAGCTCGTCTGAGCTCCTCTGTCCACCAGTGACCCCACGACCATCTCTACTGCTTTTACTTAGCCCTAAGTCTCCTTCCAACCTGTATAGTCTTCCCTTCAAACCCTATATTGAAGGAAATACCAAGATGATCGAAAAACGATCATCTCTTCCCCCATGTTGATTTACACCCTAAAATCCCCACAATATAATTCATGCCTTGACGATACGAACACAACTATGACCTTCAGTCCCCATTTTGTGATCGTCGAAATTACATCATCTTTTGACTCCCACTGATATTGGAAAATATCCATCAACAAGCTCGACAAAATAACGAGCGACTTTTTTTAAAACAAATAGAGATTAAGACGATTTGGCTAATTTTTAACATTTTTGAAAATAATAATTTTTAAATATGGAAGGGGGTGTTTGTTTCATTTACAAAGAGTAGAAAGGAAGAAGAAGACAACTACTCATGTCTATGTTCATGTGTTTGTGTACATTCATTTTACAACAAGCATATTTATTCCTCTCATAATATCATTTCAAGTAATTCCAACATAATATGATTATAACACCACATGTAAACACGATTGTCATATCAAGACCATAACCAAACTATTAACAATTTGTACAAAATTCACCATTTCCAAAAAATATGTAACAAGTTTAGAGTTCTCACCTTCCCAAATTATTGTAAATGCAAATCTAAGCTTTTTCTCTGGCTACCAAACCTCCAACACAACTACACAACCTCAAAATTTGAGCTGAAAAGAAGAAGATTTTTCTACTTTAAGAATGCAGAGGAAGTGAAGAAAAAGATGAACTAAGAAGTGTAAAATGAAAATGGGACAAGGGATTTCTTTTTATAAATGCATGAAAAGCAAAGGACCATTATACCCCTAATCTCATTTTTCTTCTAACCCATCTTTTCTAAGCCACCCAAATACTTACCCCATGAAAAAAAATGTTGGAATTTTGAAAGATCCATGTACCTTTCTCTAATTTTATACTCATGTCGTCAAACCCATCAATTCCAATTCAAATTTAAATATATTTTATATTTGTCAATTCTTATAGTTATTATTTTATTTATTTATCTTTACATTTGAAATTAAATTCTTTTCCATAAACATTTAAATGTTGTTTTAAAGTATATGCTAAGTTTTAACAACTTTCTACAACTTGTTGTTTGACAAATCCAAAAAGCAGTTTTAGGTCATATTTTGAATTTTTCATCAAACTACCTATCTTTATTTATTAAAAGAAGGTTATTTGAGCTATAAAATCAGTTATTTGAATATCTAAAATTTATTAAATATTCACAATCAAAACGGTTAAATTCTGGGTCATTAATTCTTCCATCCATAAAAGAATTTTGACCCCGAAATTTTGCTACAACCCTACTCCTAGAAAAACAAGCCACTACAATTATTCATAAATCTGTATGATGTACATATGTCATCCATATACAAAATTTGATTCGATTACCTACTCGAATATATAACTTCACTTTCAAACAAGATACGCTCACCCGACTCCCTTATATGACCTCACATTAGGTTTCTTGATTGGAAACCTCCATTCTCTTTATATAGCCATATACTATAATAAAAAACTTTGGTTCCATATCAAAAACCCTTACCAAGTGTTCGTTGTCAAGAATCGAGTGATAAATCCTTATTGAGAACGGTGTAAAACACCTCTGAGACATGTATACGAACCTTAGATCATGAACTATCTGAAAAATAGAAATGATATACGTACAACTAACGTACATGTCTTACTTACCCAACTTTTTTTCCTTTCCTAAAATATTTATAAAAAAATTCGCAAAAATTTCAGCCTGTGGTCAAACATTTATAACGATACAACTTTGTCTGCGAAGCCTTTTCATAAAATCACTTGACTTTATCTACTTGTATAATACTCTCCTATATCTTAAGAGTATTTACAAATCATCCGATTCAAATCTTTCCTACGTTAACTATTTAGATGTAGGCCTAAAATAAATATGGATCATAAAACCGAGTCAACCAATTCAAACTCTTTGCCCATTCGGTCTGGTAAGTAGCTAAAAAGAGCATGATGCTAGTATCCAAACTCAGTCCTAGAGTATACTTTTCCATAGATACCTCTAAGGTAAAGTTGTTTATTAGTTGGCCTAATAACATCAAATAAATTTTCACATCCTAGATGTTAAAACCAAATGACTCGGTTAAATAAAAAACAAAGTTTGTTAAATCCTTCTTATTGAATTCAACCTATAATTTTTTTTCCATAAATGTAGTTATAGTTGATCAACATTTATTAAACCCCCACATTTTCTCTTCAAAGAAAAATCACTTTAAACCCTTGCTAGCTATTTTCTAAGATAAATGAAAGAATTTGCAGAAAAGCCAACAATAACTGCATATTATTCCCAGCATGTATCCAAGAGTACGTACTAGACATAACTTCTAAAAACACAATACATGCTAAGGCTTCCTACTAAAATACTTATTTAGAACTAAGGTTCTCTACATCTTTCCATGTAGTCCTTCCCACTTTTATCCCTATTTAGGGGAATGGTTTTTCCTTTTTAGTAAATCCTCCAGCCTGGTATACCCTCTCTACAAGGGGACAATTTTTCTTGATGTGTCCTAGCTCTTGGCATATAATGCAATGTTGTAACCACCCTGGTTTTGGAGATTACCTATAAATATTAAATATAATAATAGTTATGATTTAATACTATGAACTAAAATTAAAATTAAAGATTTCAAATTGCTTATTTGGAATAAACAATGAATTTTTGGAAATAAATCATGAAAATAAAGTTTAAAAGCTTTATTTTATTTGTTTGGGGTTAACAATCGATGGAAAATGGTTTTTGTTTGGAGAAAATGCAATAATTTTATTAAATATTCCAGTTACTTCTTTCACTAATTTTTAAATGAAGTATTTAATTTTTAAAGGTTGTTTATTTAAATAAAAAGGTGAAATTTGGTTTAAAAATGAGTTTTGGTCATAAAATTGAGTTTGAAATGGTTTATTATAATTTTTTCTATGCAAGAAAATATTTTTTTTAGAATTTTTGAAGTTAAAAATAAGGATTTATACATTCATTTGTGTAAATTGTGTATTTTTGTAAAATAAGGGTTAATTTTAGTGAAAATGTTTTTTAACACTAAAATTATCTTTTTATATGATGAAAAATATTTTATTTAATATTTAAGCATGTTTGCATAAATTGTTAGTAGAGGAAACTAGTAGAAAATGTGTTGTTTTACTTTACATAGGGTATTAATGTGCATATTTAGTTTGAATGAGTGTTTTAAATTAACATAGGCTAGTTAATTATTCTCTAATTTGGATCCAAATCCCATTAGCTAACCTACTTTACTGTACATACATAACTTATCTCACCTTCTTCCTCAATAACCTGAAATAAGAAATTCACCATTTTCTTTAATACAAGCTTTGAAACTTCAATCTCTTCAAACAAGTTGCTATTTCTCTTAATCTAAAGTGAAATTCAAAGGTAATCTAATCCAAAACCTAAATAATTTCATCAAAATCCAAATTTGAAAAATGGGTTTTCTGATTGCAGTAAATTCTTTTGTTGCATGCATCTATTTCTTCCCGTACGAGTTCCTAAAGGTCATATTCAAGCCAAAGTTTCAGTTTTGCAACCAAAATCCGAGTCTTTCCATTGCAACAACAAGGTGAGTTATAAGACTCACAACTAGTTGAGCCAAGCTCAAAATTGCCAAAAAATTTCTTTGTAATTTTTTTTTATTTTCAATTTTGTTTCTATGTCAAAACCTTCTCTGGTTGGTACTTAGCGTGCTAGTATCTTTTAATTTTGGCAACAAAATACTACCGGATTTCTTGCATTTGTTAGTTTGCATGTTGAACTTCATTTCTACAAGTTTGGGTAGAAAAATATTGTAATTTGAATGTTCAAAACAGTGGTAGAAAATCAACTCGAAAGCAGATTTTTGCCTGTAGAAATTGTTTGGCGAGTCGCCGTAAACATGGCGCGAGTCCGTGTTTGAGATAGCATAACTCTTTCATTTCTTATTCAAATTCATCGGTTACTTTTTTATTTAAAGGATGAAGCTTTCTACTATAAGAAATACCAAATTTCAGGTTATTTTTGCTTATGTAGCTTATAGAAATATGCTGTCGAATTTTGATCCAGAGCAAGTTTTTGCCCAAGTTTTACAGTGAAAACACTGTCTGTGTTCAACTTCGAGATATCATAACTTTCTCATACTTTTTCCAAATTGCATGATTCTTTTTTTGTTTGAAAGATAAAGTTTTTTACTATATGCGTATCAATTTTTAGTTTAATCATATGCCGTTTATTGCACTGTTTTATGCCTGGAATTTGAACCTAGAATGGATTCAGGCCTGGGCACATTCTTTTGTACTGTTACAAACATGGTCCGAGTCCATATTCGAGACGGCGTAACTTTTTTATTTTCTATCGGAATTCAATGTTTCTTTTATTTGAAAGATGAAGTTTTCTGCTTTATGAACACCAATTTTTAGTTCAATCAAAGATCGTTCGACCGTTTATTTTATGTCCGAAAGTTGAACCCAGAGAAGATTTCAGACCTGGGTTTTATTTTGCCCAAAAGTTTTTACGTACTTTTTCCGTCCGACTTTTGACTTTTAATTCATGTTTTTGTGTGATGTTTTTGAAATTTTTTGAGGGCTATGATGCCTATCAATAGGCTAGTCAAGTCTTGATGAATTTGAAATTCAAATTTGAATTGAATTTGAATTGAATTTGAATGGAAGTTTTGAGTGATTTCTTTGATTTCGAGCACAGATTTCTCCAAACAGTTTTGAAATAATTTCTAAAATAAATCGGCATTTAAAATAATTATTATATAATATTTTCAAATTATTTTAAGCTATAAAGTCTATTTATTCTCTATAATAAGGGAATTTTCAAATATCATCTTCAAAATTTATTTCCAAAAATGGTTTTAAAAGCTTGTTTTCTCAAATAAATTATTTTATATATAAAATACACTTTTTTGCACTATTTGAGCGAATGAGAAGGAGAAAATTAAATGGTTTGGTAAAACATGTGGTATGTGACACATGCGTTTATCTTATCGGTTAATTCCTGACTTATCCATTTGATCGTTTTGACCTTCAGGCCGAGTTTACCGATGAGATAAGGTAAACTTTTTACTGCTTTGAGTGCGAAATTTACTGACGGTTAGTAAACCGTTTAGTATGAACGTGTGGTATGGGACACACGTTAACACTATTCGGGTTGTTTTTCGAGATTTTTGACACATTTTCCATTGCAGCATGCCGGTAGTGGACATTTGGGTCACTTGTAACGACCCGTAATTTCGCTCCTTCAGAAATGAGAGATTTCGTTTGTTTTAAATTTAAAACGATTTTAAATCTTAAAATAAATACGTTATATATAATAAATAATTATCTATTCTTATAGTTTATAAATCAAAAGGTATAAATTTGGATTTTAGAACAAATCGACAAAAGTTAAGTTTTGTTAATAATAAATAAAGGCTTAAATAAATGATAATATTTATTTAAAAACGTAAATCTTATTTAAAACATCTAATAAAGATAATAAAAGTAAATTTATATATTTAAAAGTATGTTAATAATCGTTTTACAAAATTAACCAAAATTTGTCGCATTTTGTCAGTTTTACATACACTATAAAAATAGAGATTTTGATATTATTTAAATATGATTTTTAAATATAAAGAGACTTGTTTTAATTTATTTAAAGAAGTAAAAAGTTCATTTTAAAGTTTGGTTTACATCAATATATAGCTTAATAAAAAGGTCAAATTTTGACAGTAAAACTTGTCGTTAAAAACGCCGTTTTTAACCAAAACAAGTTGTCGACAAGTAGTTGCAACTTGATACATTTTCTAACTTATAAATACAAGTTTACAAACTATTTAAACACTTTACATTTAGCACTAAAATACAAAAGGAGTTTACTTTTGAAAATATTTACATAAATGATAAAAATAATGTTAATACATGATTTGACAAAAGAGTATAAAAGTAAACAAATAAAACAACATCATTACATAACTCTCTTTTCTCTTACACATGATATAACTTATACACATAGAATTCAAGCAAATGGAAAGTGAAAAGATAAGTAACTAAAGGAATTAATGACACATATGCTCACCATTAATGCATACTTACAAATCCATTTGATGCAGATCAAATCAAGTAAAAGTCTTCTTTTTAAATTTTAAGAAAATAAGGCAAACATCATTTCATAAGTACAAATTCAAATCAAATCATTTCTTCTCCATTAAGCAAAGTTCCTATCAAGAGTAAAAAAGTAAATGAAAAGTCAAAAAAGTAGAGAAGGGTATTTTAGTCATTTTCCATCCAAAGCTCAAATATAAATATGCATCCATACCTTTCATTTTTCACACTTCATTCACCACCTTCTTCTTTACTTTCTCCTTCTCCTTCACCTCCATTTCCATGGCTTCCCACCTCTTTATTTCTCTTCTACCTTCAAGCTACCACCTCCATACTCCAAACCATCACCTTACACCACCAAAACCAAGCCAAACTACCACCTACCCACCTCCTCCTTACCCTAAAACCCATGGCCAATCTCCTACACCCACCTACCCCCTCCAAAAGCTTTCGGCCAAAATAAAAAGAATAAAAAAAAGAGAGAAGAAAAGAAAAGGAAAACAAAAGCGTTCGGAAAGGAAACGGCAAAAAGGCGAGACGTTGGAAATAACACGTTAGCGAGAGACAGAATTCTTACGTTAAAGTTTGACGGAGTGGATATGAAGGTGAGAAATTCTCACCGCTTTTTGAATTATATTGATTATCATGCTTAATTGTTATGTTAGATAATCACTAATCGATGATATGAATGTTTGGTTGATTGTTTGAATATGTTGGATAATCCGTAGTAATGTTATGACATTTACTGTTTTGGATATGATAGTTGTATGGTTGTGATGATAATTTGGACATCAAATTTCTATTACTTAAGTAATCCCTTTGTTTAATAAGACCATATTTTATTAATATGAGATATTATGGAAAAATAAGACTCTTTTCATTTAGAAGTGAAATTAAAGTGAAAATGAAAGAGAATTTGAAATTTGAAGTGAAATGAAAGATACCTTAATGGAAATTGAAAGATAGATAGTGAAATTAAAACTGGAATCGATTTTTAAAAAGTGAAGTTTAGTTTGAGATTAAATTGAAGTTTAAATTGAAATATGATTTGAAATCTAAGTTTTAAATGAGTTTAATTTGAGATTAGAATTGAAATTGAGTTAAAATTGGAATTTAAATTTTAATATTAAAATAATGAGAATATAATAATATTATAATATGGTAATAGTGAAAATATATATTAAATACTTTAAAAAGTGAAAATATTGATTTAAAATGATTTTTCATGATTTTATAAGTGTTGAAATCCAATTTGAATAGATTATTTCAAATATTGATAAATAAGTTAAAACTAGACGCGTCGCGCAACGGTAGTTCGCGATTTCGTGCCGAAAAGTTCAAATGAGTGTATAGAGTGGAATATGGCTCGGAATTCTTCGAGATAAGAAAATTCCGGACTACTATACCCATATCTTCTAAACGAAAAAAGATAATCAAAGTTTCGATAAGTAGATTTTGAAATAAGTCCAAATCAATTTTTCAAAAAAATCGTGCTAGTGCAGTTAAGTGACCGTAACAATTTTTTTGTTTAAATGGATATTTTTAATTATGGAAAAATATGGAATAAATTTTATAAATCTATTTAAAAGATTTAAAAGATATTTGGATTGGAAAATATGAATTATGGAATGTTTAAAAGTTGTTTAATTCAAATAAGCTTATTTATCACTTTCCGCAGTAGTTTTCTGCTGTGAACTCTATAACTTTTGGAATATGAGTTTAAATGTAACGACATTTTCCAGAATAAATTGTTAATGTTTTAAAAGTATAATCAAGCATTTTGAAAGATAATTTGGAATATTTATAAGCAATTCCAAAATAAAGTTGAAAATTTGAGTATGCGGAAACGACTAGTACATTTGTCCCGTTTATGAGATCTGAGAAGATAAAATAAGGTGTTTAACTAAGGTTAGGGATGGAGCAACCAGTGCCCTGAACTTACCTGGCCTATGTTTTGTTTTCATAGGCGAGGGGTGGAACAGATCGAAAGGAAAGCCCGGATGCTCTTAAATAAATTTTTTTATTAAGTTTTCCAAAATAAAAGAGGATTGGTATTATCCAAAAGTTAAGAAATCTCCAA
Organism: Allium cepa; assembly: GCA_030765085.1. Classification (NCBI taxonomy): domain Eukaryota; kingdom Viridiplantae; phylum Streptophyta; class Magnoliopsida; order Asparagales; family Amaryllidaceae; genus Allium; species Allium cepa. The sequence continues at coordinate 381,013,271 of CM060931.1, forward strand.
CAATGAATGATTTCTATGATCCTATTTACTTCAAAATGTTTGTTAGGATTGATTTAGGGTTTATCGTAAACGATGTCTTAAATAACATTGTTTTTGACCCGCCTAAAAGTTAAAGAATTTGATAAAGAATTGAGTAAGGAAATTTGAGATATTTTCCAAAGAAAAAGAATGAATTTCTTAGAAATTATCTTAAATCAAAAGAAAGAGATTTCGAAATCATCCGAAAAGAATTAAAGTGAAAAGAGACTTAATAAATCCTGTATACTCATATTCGCTTTTATCGGAAATTGGATTTCGAAGGAACCGGAGTCGGATTTGAGTAATTCCTATCCGAAAACCACTTCGAACCAATATATACGTTCGAACGTGAAGACATGTTGAAGATGATGATTATTGAAGACCGTGGATCTTTATAGCGTGAGGAATGCTTGTTGACTTGCTCTGGATAGCTCTCGAGTTATATATAGCAGTAGTCTCCTCGTTGTAGAGATTTTTCGGATTGCAAGGACTACTCGCTACTAGTTGTAGTAGGAGAGTGCCTTCGGTTTGTCCTGTTCCTGGACAACTTGTATGGACGTTTGTTTGACATTGCATCTCTAAAGATTACGTACATTGGTTTTTACAAACGAATATCAATGGTGGCGGAGAAGGCAACTTCTCTTAGCTTAACACCCTCCTTGAGACGTACGAGCTCAAGGGTTGTATTTTTGTGGAAGGCAATTAGTAGTTTAACGGAAATGGGCAATGTGGCATTCAAAGATGTGATATGTGCTTTGTGAAAATGTAATCGTAGCCTCAAGCCTCATCAAAACGGAAATGACCGAAACAGGATTAGATGCAGCAAGGCTAAGTGGGACATTCTCAAGTAGGGTATGATCATCCCCTTCTAGATATATTTCTTCCCGCTATGACGTTCGAGATGTATATTAATGTGGTGCATGGAAAATGAGCGCTCGGTTAAACGTCGATAACGACCGAGGGATGACATATTCGGTACTATATAGTTACAGAGGTAGATCGGTCTTGTGTTGGTAGAGGAGCTTTGTGATGGTTCCTCGGGACATCTATCTAGAGCTGTACCCATTTCCGAAGGTAGATCCTGCGCCTGGTCATTTGTATGGAAATCCATTCTCGAATAAGAACATACGGGTTTTTTTTGTATTGGCGCAATGAATAGCCTCGAAATGCTATATGGGTAACCATTTCGGATAAGATTAATAAGTTTATTTGCAAATGTTTTCAAAGAGATGTCATTAGAAATAATATCAAAGGTTTTGGTATAAAAGTGTTTTAGTTATCTTAAGGTAAAAACCCGTCCGTGTTTATATGTGGGCGTGGTCTTATGAGATACTCTTTATTTTCAAAGGATTTTATTCAAATGCTGATATATGACACTGTCATTAATTACTGAGTTTTTCTCACGTTGGTTTATCAAGCCTGATTCGGGTACTTTCAATACTCGGGTCAGATCCGAGTAGTTTCAGGATAGTCGAAGACGGTTGGAGTTTCCAAAGGAGAGCTAGAGATATTCATCGACGTATGAACATATTCTATTATCCGCTGTACTTAGTGTATTTTGTTTGATGTTTGTCAGCATTTGTAAGGGCAGGTTTTATAGCTGTCCAAGATGAATTTAGGTTAGACTCTGATATATGTATTTAAAAGTTTTCCGCTGTAAAAATATTTGTTTAATATTATATGTTATCCCATTCGAGTGAGATTCTGTTCTGTCTATTTTTCTTTATTACCCTTAAAGATTCGTCTTTTCGTGCAATTTGAGTTGGACATGTACGGTTTATTGTCAATTCAAAGAGTACGGGAAAACGGGACTTTACGTCACTGCTTTTGCAGCGTTTGCCATTGCGGCGTATTTGTCTTCGAGACATGGCCATTGCGGCGTATTTTCCATTGCGGCGTATTTTCCATTGCGGCGTATTTGTCATTGTGACGTTTTGGCCTTCGGGCAAGGTACCTATCTGAGATAATAGTACTTGGCAAGGCTTCAGCCACATGCACGTGCAAACACTTTTTGAGATGGTTTCTTTGACTATTTTTTCTAGTGTATCGTCCCCTTTTGGAATTTGTCCTTTGGACCATTTGATATATATTTGTGGCGATTATATTTTAGGAATTTGAACTCTTAGAAGTTCTATTTTGAGATTTGAATCGCCTACACTGGCGTTATATGAGATTTTCCTTTTGGCCTTTACTTGAGATTTTTTTCTCCTCTTTGGATATATATTTGCCCTATGGCATGTTTGAGATGAGATCTTTTTATGCATGTTTTAGGTTTGCCAAGATGGAGGGTTTAGGTTTTCCCCTTAAACCATATTTGATGTTTTATGAATGCCGATGATATGAGGCTCGCTACATTTAGCGTTTTATGGGTTATTTTATCTCTTTTGGGATTATATATTTGTGTAGTGATACCATATTATCACTTGATGTAATCATATACTTTAGTTTTCCCTTGTCACTCAAGAATATTATCACATTATCCTTATGCTCATATTATCGCTTATCCTTGTTAACTGATTTGTTTAGTTAGGCTGACCCATGTATTTTATACTCAGGTCAGACCAAGGTGTTTTAGGTTAGGTATTTGGACTTAGCCTATTCCGCTTCCTCATGGGCTTTATTCTGCTAGCTCTTTTTGTTATAGCTTTTTGTGTAGTCCTTTTTGGTTTGTTACTCTGATATGTATATTTTTTTGACCCGTGTTTGTATTATGGTCGTCATACCACATATATAATATATCATTTTGTATACTCTGTGATGTATCTGTATACGTGTGTATATATGGGATTATTTGTTGTTCTGTGTCGTGTTTGCATTTGAGTTTTTGTATTTTGTTCTGATAGATCCTATAGACACCTATGGCTTTGTATTAAGTATTTATTGGATATGTCGATCTACTTGAGATAGAAAAAATATGGCATTGTCGACTTATTTAATAGATATTTAAGACAAGGCTATAGATGGACGCTCCTATCCAGCCCTATTCTTTGCCTTAGCAAACAGAATTACCCAATAGTACACTTTGTTAATGCGATCTCGGGGTAGGACATCATAAATGTTTTTACCAAATTTTGAGAACCACTCGCCCCTCCACTCCTTTTGTAAAATAATCCATAGTAATACCTGTCTTATGACACCTGTAGCAACTAATTTCTTTTCCCTTTTTCGAAATATTTCCTTTATGGGACATCCCCTTCCGATTTGTACCCCTAAGGCTTCTTCCAATGTGGCAGAAATTTTCTCCTTTTGCGTTTGCTGTTTCTATTTGTAGAGGTTGTTGGCTTCTTCTGAACTTTAAAAACTTCTACCTCCAAAATCACAACTGCTCTGGCGACTTACCAACCACCCTTGCCACCTTTAGTGGTTGTTCTATTTGATTACTTTCCCGTCCACGTCCTCTTCGTGTACTCATTCCTTACCACCTAGTTATAGTAAGTATCATTAGAATACACTTTCTAGACGGGATTTATATTGGAAAAGGTATCGTCTATAAGTGATAAATAAATAATATCATTTTCTAACAAACAATCACAACCAATAACCATACCAACCTTTGAAACTATTCTTTTATATATAAAATACAATCCTAGAAAAAATTATTTCATTTACCCATTTTCCAAACAATGCTGTTTCGATTAGCAATGTTCAAGTGTTTAGAAAACCCTACCGACAATATGACGTCCCATATCTCGACCAGAATTCATAAGCCATTGACAAATAAATCAACACAATATAAACATTTTTATATCACTAAAAAATACACGTTCTTATATATAATACACTCAACTCATTCTAGGGTGTTACTAACCCTAACTCTAATAAGTTGCCCACTCTGGGGAATTACTAACCCTATATATAATAAGTTTACCCTAAGAAGGCCTAGATATTTGCTCAACTAAGCTCTGATACCACGTGTAACCACCCGCCTATTCGATCCTCATAAGTTGACACTAATACTTCCATGGTATTAATGTGCCGAGCATCCGAATGCCAAAAAGACAGATTACTGGGGTGAAAGAAATAGAAAAAGAGCATAACCTTACATTATGACGAGTAGTATATAATACACACATGATCTTTACAAAAGGAAAAGAAATTTATTACACATAAATTAGAGAAAACTAACATGTCATCAGCTTGGTCGGTTATAACAATATGTCCTCATAATTGCTGGTAAATACAAACAAGAAAGTACATAGGAAATATGGGAATACATCTTGAAATAAATGTCCATCTCTTGAAACTCCGAAGCATCTGCAACTAAATCTGGAAATGTGCTTGCGCTGACTAGAGCATTATAAGAAAATAACTTCCGAATCAGTCTGGTAAACCAACGTGAGAAAATTCAAATCATTTGGATTACTTAAGGCTATAAAAACCTTTAGAAATAAAAGTATCTCATAAAACCACGTTGGATATAAATACGGACGTGTTTTTACCTTACAATATCCAAATCATTTATACTGTAAAATCTATTGATACTAATAATGTCTAGGGGTTGAAAATAAATATATAAATATATGGAATGGTTACCTACAATTACATTCAAAAGTACTAGTTCTAAAACTAAACTGTAAGGTACATATTAGAGAATGCATTCTGACATGACGACGTAAGGGACTACCTTCCGTACAGTATACCCCTAGATAAAATATACCCGAGGGCCACGCATGGACCCTCCCTACCAAGACAGAGCTTGTTTCCTCTTTAACATGGCATACCGGGTTACATCACTGCTCGAGCACTAAGGCTACAAACATTTCTTCACGGTCTCCCCGTGTGCAAGATAAAATCCATAAAATCGAATCCAGATCAAGAAATGATACTTCTAATGATAGCTCACCACAATGCACTGTAGGTATCCCCTGATTTAGCCATTATCGAATTGTGAGGCTTGTGAGGTTATGCTTTTACCTTTTCTGTAACGGTCCGAAATTTCAGTGCTTTGATTTATCAATATTTAATTAATTTTAAATATTCAAATAATAGATTTCATAATTAAGATAAAACTATTTTAAATAACAATTAATGATAGTAAATTGTTTTAATTTTTTTTTTCACAAAAATATATAGTTCGAAGAAAAATTGAGAACGTGATCGGAATTCGTTTTTCGAATTTCGACTTTCCGTCGACTAAAAGTTATCGGTACATGGTAGACCCTAAAATACAAATGTGACATCCCAACTTTTTGACCCTTAGAAATTGACACTAATACATCCACGGTATTCATGTGCTGCAATCCCTAGAACTGAAAAGAAAGATTGTCGAGGGTAGAAAGAAAAAGAAGAAGGAACAAAATATTCTCGAATGGAATAACATAGCGTATTTCAATATAAAATATTTACAACGCAAAATCTTTTAAAATATATATCAGAGTCTAACCTAGATTCAACTTAGATATTTATAATACACATGTCCTTACATTTGAAAAGCAAATAACAAACAATGTAGTGGAAAATAGATCACGTCCTACGTCGATGAAGATCTCCAGCTCACCTCTAGGGGCATGCATCTTCAGCTAATCTTGGAACTATTCGAATCTAACCTAAGTATAAAATACCTAGATCACTTTGACAAACCAGCATGAGAAACATGAATCTTAAATGACAGTGTCATAGATCAGAGATGGGTGACAAAAACCTTTAGAAAAGAAAGAGTATTTCATAAGACCACACCGCAAATAAGCACGGACGGTTTTACCTTATGATAACTAAATCATTTTTATCAAATCATTTAATAGTGTTTTTAATGACATTCTTTGAAAACACTTTTCAAGTAAACATATTCAAATAGCCGAAGTTGTTACTATTATTAAATTCTAGCATACTAGGCTTTACAACTAAAAACCGAATGCTCGTATTGGTGAATGGATTTCTAATAAATAACTAGGCAAGGGACTACCTTCTGGCAGTACATCCCTAGAGGAATGTACCGTGGCCCAACTGATGATCCTCTACTAACACTAGACCGACCTATCTTTAACTAGATAATAACGAATATGTCATCACCCTGGTCCTTATCGCCTATCCGAGCGCGCTCTAGCATACACCACATAATTTAAACCTAAACATTCTAGTGGGTAGAAATATATCTAGAATGAGATGATCATACCCTAATGGTTGTGAACCACATAACATTGCCGCATCTACCTGTTTTGGCCATTTCCGAGTGCGAGGCCTAAGGTAACGATTAACTTTAACACAGAATAACAACTTTTCACTTTGAATGCCACATTGCCATTCCATACGTATAACTCCTAAGCTCGTATGTCTCAAGAAAGAGTGTTAAGCTAAGAGAAGTTGCCTTCTCCACCATCAAATAGGTGATACATTTGTAGAGATCAATTAATGTTATTTTAAAATGCAATATCAAACATTCGTCCGTATAATTTGTCAAAGAATAATACAAACTGAAGGCACTTCTCCTACTACATCTTACCGGAATCACCCCTTGGATTAGTAGCGATTAGTCCTTGCAAATCGAAGATTTTCATAACAGAGCACTACTGCCACCATTATAGTAAATTTCTCCGAGGGTCTAGTGGCAAGTAGCCCTACATCATGAAAATCTTCTTCTTCAATGATCTTTATCTTTAGCATGTTTTACTTTGAAAGCGTAAATTGGTTCGAAGTGGTTTTCGGATAGAAATAACCAAAATCCGATCCCGGTCTCTTCAAAATCCAATCATCGATAAAAAATTGTAAATATGAGTACGTAGATTAGTTAAGCCTCTTTTCATTTAATTTTTTACCGGTCCGTCAAAACCCTTTTAACTTTGGAAATCTTTAAGTCATTTACCTAGGAGAATTTAATTCCAAATAAATTTTTTCTATCTTTTAAAACATGTTTTAACTGGGTCAAAAACAGTGTTATTTAAGACATCGTTTACTGTAAACCCGAAACCAGTTATATTGAGTAAAAGATTAGACTATTCATACCCAGATAAATTTCTGTACTCATCTCGTACTATCTATGGAATAACGGGGAAATCAACTTTTAAATTCATGATAATAGTATAATTCCCTCCTCGGAACCTAATATAGAGTTTGACCAGAATATTCTCCATACTATAAAAACTTGCTTGACTCTTTTTATTCTTTTTCTTAAAATATTAAATATGATCTTTTCATTTAGAGCATCCGGGCTTTTCTTTCGATCATTTCCATCCATCGTCTAGAAAGAGAAAACAAAGGCCAGGTAAGTTCAGGGCTGTAGTTGCTTAGTTCCTAACCTTAGTTATACACCTTGTTTTATTTTTCTAGATCTCACAGGTGGGACAAATGTACTAGTACTTTTCGCATACTCAGTTTGTTATTACATTCCATGCTTTGTAAAGAAAATTCCAATTATTGTTTTAGTGTTATAAACAATTTCTCTTAACCATTTATTTAAACTCTTATTAAAACTACTATAGAAAAGTGACGCGAATAGTGTTTTATAAGCTAATTTGATTAAAATAGCTTTTCTATGATTTGGAAATCTATATTTATAACTCAAATTACTTTTAAAAATTTTAATAAATTTATCAAATTATTTCATATTTTTAAACATTAAAAATATTTATTTCAAAGAATTTCCATTTTGGCTACTTAACCCCAAAACTTCTTTAAATTGGATTTTATTATTTATAAAACATGTATAAACAATTTTAAATAATATTTTACTAATTTACCTATTAAAACCCATTTTCACTTTATTTCCAAATATTTCATATTTCATTAATATTCAATATTCTATCTTTTAAACTTCTTAAATCATAAGCTATTTATTTTTTTCCACATTCTAAAACTTTAGAATTCATCAACATTAAAATTTTAAAACACTAACTACCCTTCCTAAAACAATTTCGAAACTTTATCTCTGACTTCTCATTTTCAATTCAAATTTTTATATTTTCCAAAAAAATTCTTTTTCTATAGTAAATATGAAAAGAGACACAACTATGCTCAGTATACCACATATGATTTTCGAACATGTGTGGTCTCAAATCAACTATAATTACTTATGACTAATAATGTTGTCACAACTAACTTTAGCTAAGGTGTTGATATTATCCATCATGAATACATCCATACAACCAAATTCATTCAAGCATCCATATTACAACTAATGATGTTAGACCAACATATTATCATAGAGTATAATCATGGTTGTCATAGCAACAAGTAAGAATAGAATTTAAAATAAAGGAGCTCACTATATATGTTATGTTTATATATACATACATACATACATACATACATACATACATATATATATATATATATATATATATATTACTTCTTAATTCTTAAGTAACCATCAAACGTTATTAGTTAACTAATTAAACATCCAAATCTTCAATAGCTATGTTAACTTATTTAATATCATTTAAAAATTAGTACATAATTTGTTTCTTAAATCGGCAATCACCGTTATTTCCACTCTGTCTAACTGTATTGAATTGAATCCATTAGTATTTCTTTAGCACTTCCTTTCTTTTTCTCACTCTAGAGATTTCCAAACTCCTTCTCTACGAACTATGGTAATTTTTTCTTCCAATATCAATACACATCATCCCAGACTAAATGGAGATGTAACTTGGCTATGGAGGAGGAGATCTCGGCCTAGGTGAGAACTTCGGATTATCATTGAACTAACAAAAATCAAACCCAAAATTGGGTCATATTCCAACTAATTTTTCGATGAGTTACTCATGGAACTTGTATAAGTTATCAGATTAAAAGTTCTTGAAAATCCCCTTATATATAATTTAAAAAAAAGAATCACTCAATTCCGAGTTGTTTTGAGGGAAATATGGTTAAAAGAAGGGAGTGTATTTTCGGATTTGAAAAATCTAGGCTGAAAAGAATGGAAATTTTAACATAGTAACTCTTAAATTTTGAAGAAATAATGTAAATGAAATATTAGCCAACTCAGTTCTTTTAAGTTTGAAAAAAACAATTACTTGATTTGGAGTAGTTTAATGGCAGATGGAAGCCATGGAAGTAGAGAAAGAAGGAGAAGGATATGTGTAGAAATAAGAGAAAGTGCATGGTTATTTATACATGAACCTTCCTACCAAATGACCCTAATACCCTTCCCTTAAAACTCATTTTTAACCACGCGTTTTCTCCTCCATTCTGTGGAAAGATTAAACTCGTAAGTACTTAGCATTTAATGAGATGGAAAGTATGCGTAAGGAGGTGAAAGGTAATGGAAGTTAGCTTTTTATTACTTAACACTTGAGTATTCTAATTTAATCATATTATGAAAATATCTTAGATATTTTCTTAGTTTTTAAGGCGACAAATTACGATATTTTTAATTCATGTGTATGCATACGTACATGTTTGTATTAGAAAATGTTGCAATGGTTCGAAACAACTTCTGTATGATGAAAAGTCAAAAATCCGAAAACCGAATTCTGGTCACATTTTCAGTTTATAATCAAACTGTTTGCTTATATAAAAAATTGAAAATTGGTATTCTATCATCTTCAAATAATTAAAACAAGTTATTTAAGCTATAAAACCATATTAATAATATTAAAACTTAATTATAGAAATATGATGTTGATCTGTCAAAATGCGACGAAGTTTGTACATCTTTATAAAACAACTTTATATACATTCGCAATATTATTATCAATCAATTATTATTTATTATAAAACCATTTACAGAATTATTTACCATTTAAACAATTAATTGAACATATGTCTAATTTTATCGAAAACGACTTTTGTCGAATTTACGATGAAAACCTTTATTTTTGTAAACCATAAAAGCAAGTTCATTGTTCTTGTTAATCTTATAAAACATGATTTTTTAATTTTGATACTTCTATATTTGAATATTTAAAATAAAATAAAAATTATCTTTCAAGGTGTGAAATTATGGATCATTATATTCTTCCATCCTTAAAACAATTTCGTCCCCAAAATTAAATCCCATATAAAAGTTTGCCCAAAGTATTATTTTTGGACTCAATTCCATTGGATATATATAGATCATCTGCATGAAATATCTTATTTGATCTCCTATTCGAACACACCACTTTTCTTCCGAACTAGTATTGATCCCCCGATCTTCTAATATGGACTCTTTTCAGATTTAGAAACTTTTATTTCCCTTGCATAGCTCTCAACTATGATAGAAAACTCAAGTACCCAACTACAAACCCTTATCGAGGTTCGCCGTCAAGAATCGAGTGATAACTCTCCTTTTGGATTGGTGTAAACACCTCAAAGTTCTGTTCTCGAAAATTAGATCAAATTTGTGTGATGAAATGATCTACGTATAACCTATGCATTTATTTATATTGGTTTTACTTAACCATGTGGAATTCTTTTTATTCACTTCTTTTATTATTTACATTCATTTTTTACTTAGTATATTTTCTTTGGTCCTAATAACACTTAGAACCCTTCCCAAAAAAATTATTTAACTACATAAACACCTACAAACACAACTTTGGTTTAATTAACTCTTTAAAACCTATGTTTCATAACCATTCACTTCATACTAAATCCATTTTTTTTAAATTATCACTTAAACATTACTTAAGCGCATAAATAGTTCAGGACTTAAATCTATATTTGTATAATACATCTTTAAATCCTAAGAGTATATATACACATCCCAAATTTTCAAATTGGTTTTACTTAAATCAAGATGTTTAACAAACTTAAAACTCGTTGTAATTTACTATCATCTCAAATTCATAAGTTATATGAACTTTATCACTTGTATTTTATAAAACACTTAGCTTCCTTTACCATATCAAATATTTGAAATCGTGGTTGTCCAAAATCATTGAAAATTCCATTTTATCCTATCAATCTGCGATCCAAATTATCTTTAGTTTAAAAACTCTTATAAAGATGCATCTTTATTACTAATCAATTTATCAATTAATGATTCACATTATCTCTTAACTTAAGAAAATTATATAGAATGAGTATCTTCAAAATGATACCTGGAAACTAGGTACTAATAATAGTATAATGTATCCCTTTAACTAGAAGGGTAATACTTAAGAGAAGTGTTTACCATCCGAATACATATCTTGCCCATTTTTAGTTACTTTTGAACCACTTGAACTAGTTATCCTAAGATACTTCTTTTCAAATCCTTTATTTTAAATAATAACTAATGCATTTTTTGTTTATAAAAACCCCATTTACAAATCCATTTCTTAAATTCATCTTATACTAAATAACTTCCATTTAATCGTATTAAACTTTCAATATTATTTTCTAAAGTACCAGGATTTAAATTCTCCAAATTTATATAACATACCTTTCCGCATTTATCTTTTACAAAATCATTTTATTTGTAAAACACACTCATAAATTTGTTTATCTTAAATAAATTTCTTAACCTTAAAATAATATTATTATAAAATAGCTTATAGTCAAGTCGTGAAAATTAATTTACAAGGTATTTGTACCGAAACTTTTAAATCAAACAGTTAATTAGCGATAATAACCAAGTATTATCATTCCTTTACAACTAAATATTTAGGAGCATATATTAAGTATTTTAGTTATTTTATCAAATATCAGATCTCAACTAATTCTTACTTATTAATTATTATTTTTTTTATGAAACATCTTATGGTTAAACTATTAAATTCTAATCATTAGATGTTCATATATGTAAGTTTTACTAGTCTAAATTTTAAACAATCCTTCAAGCTATAACGTATCTGACTATATATTAGTTTGAAAATATCTTTTTATCCTAAGTAAAATTATTTCATTTACCATTTTTTTTTCAAAAAAAAAATTATTTTATATAGCATTAAGAAATATGGGCTCGTATTCACAATACTCTCAACTCATTATGCGGTATCACTTACCCTATCTCTAATGAGTTACTAATTTTAGAGTATTACTAACCCTATCTTTGATGATCCTTTACCCCTATCACGCTCAGGTATTTTCTCAACCTAAACTTAGATACCACGCTATGACGTTCCAACTTTTTGACCCTTAGAGATAGACACTAATATATCCACGGTCTTCGTGTGCCGCAATCCTGAGTGCCGAAAAGAAAGATTGTCAAGGGTAGAAATAAAAATGAAGAAATAATAGAATCTTGATCGAATGGAATAACATATATTATTTCAATATAAAATCTTTATAGAGAAAAATCTTTTAAAACATATATCAGAGTCTAACCTAGATTCAGCTTAGACAGTTATAATACACATGTCTTACATTTGCTGAAAAACAAACAATACACAATGCAGCAGAAAATAGAACACGTCCATACGTCGATGAAGGTCTTCAACTCTCCTATGGGAATCCCATGCGTGTTCAGCTAATCCTGAAACTACTCGGATCTAACCGGAGTATAAAATACATGGATCAGTTTGCCAAACCGGCATGAGAAACACGGACCTTAAATGACAGTGTCATAGATCAGTGATGGGTGACAAAAACCTTTTGAAAAGAAAGTGTATCTCATAGGACCATGTCGCATGTAAAAATGGACGGGTTTCATTTTATGATAACTAAAACATTTTTATCAAATCATTTTATATTGTTTTTAATGACATTCTTTGAAAGCATTTTTGATGTAAACATATTTACATAGCCGAAATTGTTACCATCATTAAATTCCAGCGTACTAGGCTCTACAACTAAAAACCACAAGCTCGTATTAGTGCATGGATTTCCAATAAATAACCAGATAAAGGGCTACCATCCGATAGTACATCTCTAGAGGAATGTACCAAGGCCCAACTGATGGTCTTCTACCAATTCAAGACCAACCTACCTCTAACTAGATAATATCGGATATGTCATCACCCGGGTCGTTACCGACTTATCCATGCGCACTCTAGCACAAACACACAATTTAGACCTGAATGTTATAGCGGGTCGAAATATAGCTGGAAGGGGATGAACATATCCTAATGATTGCAAACCACATAGCCTTGTCGCATCTACCCTGTTTTGACCATATTTGGGTGCGAGGCCTGAGGTAATGATTGCCTTTCACGTAGAACATCAACTTTTCACTTTGAATGCCACATTGCAATTTCATAATCACACAACTAATTTCTACAAGTTCATAACTCCTAAGCTCATATGTCTCAAGAAAGGGTGTTAAGCTAAGAGAAGTCGCCTTCTCCGCCAGCAAATAGATGATATCTTTATAAAGATCAATCAATGTGATTTTAAAATGCAATACCAGACACTCGACCATACAAGTTGTGCAGGAACAGGACAAACCAAAGGCACTTCTTCTACCACATCCTGTCAAAATACCCCTAGATTTAGTGGCGATTAGTCCTTGCAAATCGAAGATTTTCGTAACAGTGCACTATTGCCACCATTTTGGTAAATTTCACCGAGGGTGCAGTGGAAAGTAGCCCTATATCGTGAAGATCTTAATCTTCAATGATCTTTGTCTTTAACATGTTTTACATCGAAAGCGTAAATTGTTTCAAAGTGGTTTTCGGATACAAATCACCCAAATTTGATCTCGGTCTCTTTGAAATCCAATCATCGATAAAAAATTGTGAATATGAGCACGCAAGATTGTTAAGCCTTTTTCATTTTAACCTTTTATAGATTAATCAAAACCCTTTTAACTTTGGAAATCTTCATGTCATTTACTTAGGAAAATTTAATTCCGAATAAAAAATTTATCTTCTGAAACATGTCTTAACTTGGTTAAAAACAATGTTATTTAAGACATCATTTACTGTAAACCCAAAACAAGTTATATTGAGTAAAAAAATTAGACTAATCATACCCAGATTAATTTCCATATTCAACTCGCACTATCGATGGAATAACGGTGAAATCATCTTTTAAATTCGTGTGAATAGTACAAATTCCCTGCTCGAAACTTAATACAGAGTTTGGCCAGAATATTCTTTATACTATTAAAACTTGCTTAACTTTTTTATTTTTATCAAAATCTTAAATATGGTCTTTTCATTTAGAGCACCCGAGCTTTCCTTTCGATCTTTTCCACCTCTCTCCTAGAAAGAGAGAACATAGGCCAGGAAAGTTTTGGGCACTGGTTTCTCCATTCCTAACCTTAGTTACACACCTTATTTTAGCTTTCTAGATTTCATAGGTGGGTCAAATGTACTATGTTTTTGCGCATACTCAGTTTATTATTACGTTCCATACTTTTTAAGAAAAATTCCAATTATCGTTGAAGTGTTATAAATAATTTTCTTGACTATTTATTTAAACTCTTATTAAAACTGCTGTAGAAAAGTGTTGCAGATTGTGTTTTACAAGTTTATTTGGCTAAAAACAAGTTTTCTATCATTTGGAAATCTATGTTTATAACTCAAATTTCTAACATATTAACATATCTATCAAATTTATTTCATATTTTTAACATTCAAAAAATATTCATTTTAATGAATTATACACTTTGGTCACTTAACTGCAAAAACGCGAGTTTTGTGAAAATTTAATTTGGTCATATCTTAAAATATATAAGATGAAATCTTGGTTTTTCTTTTCCATTTGAAGTTGGTTATAAGGATCCGGAAAATTCTTATTTCGAAGAATTTTGACCCCGTTTCTATCCTGTGCATTCATTTAGCTTTGCCAGTATGAAACTAGAACTACGTTATGCGATGCGTCTTATTTTGACTTGTTTTTTCATGATTTTCGAAAACATTCTCAAAATGAATTTTATTATTTATAAAATATTTATAAACCATTTTAAATCAACATTTACCAATTTATCTATTAAAAACCCATCTTCGCTTTATTTCGAAATATTTCATTAATATTCAACATTCTATCTTTTAAACTTCTTAAATCATTAGCTTATTTTTTTCCATATTCTAAACTTTAGAATTCATTAACTTTAAAATATTAAAACAATAAATTCCCTTCTAAAAAAATTCAAAACTTTATCATTAACTTCTCGTTTTCAATTCAAATTTCAATCTTTACCAAAACGAATCCTTTTCTATAGAAAATATGAAAAGAGACTTAACTATGCTGGTATACCACATATGATTTTTAAACAAGTGTGGTCTTAAATCAGCTATAACTAATTATGACTAATGATGTAATCATAACCAACTTTGATTAAGGTGTTGATGTTATCAATCACAAATTCATCCATACAACCAAATTTATTCAAGCATCCATAAATGATGTTAAAGCAACATATTATCATAGAGTATAATCATGGTTGTCATAGTAATAAGCAAGAATATAATTTAAAACAAAGGAGCTCACTTTATCAGTTATGTTTATATATATATATATATATATATATATATATTACTTCTTACTTTTTAAGTAACCATCAAACATTATTAGTTAACCAACTAAACATCCAAATCATCATTGATAGTCATGTTAACTCATTTAACATCATTTTAAAATTAATTCATGATTTATTTCTTAAATTGACACTCATCTCCATTTCCACTCCGTATATCTTTATTGAATTGAATCTGTTAGTATTTTTTCAGCACTTCCTTTTTTTCCACGCTACGGAGCTTTATAAACTCCTCCTCTACGAACTGCGGTATTTTTTCTTGAACTATCAACACACAAGGTCCCGGACTAAGTGGATCTAGCTTGCTATGGAGGTGGAGAGCTCGGCCTAGGTGAGAACTTCAGATTAACTTGCAAAAATCAAACCCATAGTTGGGCCATCTTCCAATTAATTTTTAGATGAGTTATTCATGGAATTTGGAGAGGTTGCCAAATATAAAGTTCTGGAAAATTCTCTTATATGTACTTTAAATAAAGAATCACTTAATTCTAAGTTATTTTGAGAGAGATATGGTTAAAAGAAGGGAGTGTATTTTCAGATTTGAAAAACCTGGGTCAAAAATGACTTTGAAAGAATTGAAATTTTGATGTAGTAACTCTTGGATTTTGAAGAAATGATGTAAATGAATACTTTAGCCAACTCAATTCTCTTAAGTTTGAAAAAAAGAATTACTTGATTTGGAGTAGTTTATTGGGAGATGGAATCCATGGAAGTAGAGAAAGAATAAAAACAATGTGTGTAGAAATAAGAGAATGTGCACGGCTATTTATACATGAAGCTTCCTAGTAAATTACCTAAATACCCTTCCCTTAAATTCATATTTTTAACCATACGTTTTCTCCTTCTTTCCAAGGCAATATTAAACCCTTAAACACTTGGAGTTTAATGAGATGGAAAGTATGTGTAAGGAGGTGAAAGGTGATGGAAGTTTGCTTTTTATTACTTAACACTTAAGTACTCTCATTTAACTATATTATGAAAATATCATAGATATTTTCTTAATTTTTTATTTCACTAATTATGATGTTTTTGATATGTTTGTATGCATGTTTACATATATGTATCAAACAACATTGCAATGATTCGAAACAACTTCTGTTCGACGAAAAGTCTAAAATCCAAAAACCAAATTCTGATCACATTTTCAGTTTTGAATCAAACTATTTACTTATGTAAACAAAACATGAAAATTGATTTTCTACCATCTTTAAATAATTCAATCACGTTCATTAAGCTATAAAACCATATTAAATAATATTAAAGCTTAATTATACAAATACGACGTTGATCTGTCAAAATGCGATGAAGTTTGTACACCTTTATAAAACAAGTTTATATACATTTGAATTTTTTTATTAATAAGTTATTATCATTATTAACCCATTTAAAGGAGTTATTTATCATTAAATAGTTTATTAAATATATATCTAATTTTATTGAAAATCGACTTTTGCCGATTTTATGACAAAAATCTTTATTTTTGTAAACCAATTCTAAGAGTAAGTTCTTTCTTCTTGTTAATCTTATAAAACATGATTGTTTGAATTTGATAATTATATATTTGAATAATTAAAATAAATTAAATATTCTCTTTTAAGGTAGTGAAATTATGGGTCATTACAATAAATCACACATATTTTCAATAAGTTAGGGATTTAGCATATATAAGCATATATGCATTTACTTAAGTATGCATATAATGATGATGCGACATGTAATGAAAAGTTTAAAATGAAATAAAATTTTATATATGAAAAGATTCCTTAGGAAACCAAAGTACATTTGGCATTTAAAACATGTTGGCTAAGCAAAGGGAATGTGGGACGAGCTTGTGGGCTGAGATGCATGAAGATGAGGTGGCAAAAGGAGGTGGAGGGTAAAGAACCAATGTCATTAAGGTAATTGACTTTTCTCTTGCTTATAAATACCCATTTCATTTCTTCAATTTTTCCTTCTCTTCCTTTTGTCATTTCTTTCTCATATCTTATACAAATGGAGATTTTATTTTTTAGAAACCATATAAATTTTTAGTAGATACATCTTTCATAGGTACCACTTCTTCAAATTTTAAGCTTAGCCATGTCCAAATCTCATTTCTTTCAGACTTATTTTCGGATCCAGATATTCAAGTACGAAAATACCTCTTCTTCTTTTGACCAAATCTCCCTCTAAGATGATACAAATCGAGTGATTATGTTTTTAAAATTGTAGAGAAAAGAATTTCCAAGAACTTTCTCTTGGAAATTTTCCTAAATTCTGTGAGTAATTTGTCCAATAATCTATGACTCCCCACCCAGGACCCACATTAATAAAGACTATTACTGGGTAATATTGTCTGCTAATGCGGAGAATAAGGCTGGTTAGGAGCGACCGTCTATAGTCTCGTCTTAAATATCAATTGAATACGTTGATTAGTGCTATATTTTTTTCCTTTCTCAAGTGGATCGACATATCCAATAAATTCTTAATACAAAACTAGGATCTATCAGAACAAAATACAATAACTCAAATGCATAACACATCACTGAACGACAAACAGATATATATATATATATATACACATATATACTGATACATCTCAATACAATACAAATAATACATCATAACTGGTATGACGACCACAATATATATGCGAGTCAAAACAATAAATACATATCAGAGTCTTATAAAACAACTACAAAACAACTAAAAGAGATAAGCTGATATCCAAAGCGGAAGCATCAAGTAAAGTCCAAAAGTAGGTATCTAACCTGAAACAACTTGGTCCGACCCGAGTATAAAATACACGGGTCACTTAGCTAAACGAATCAGTTTATAAGGATAAGTGATAATATGAGCTTAAGGTTAAGGGTGAGATATCCTCTCGAATGAGAAGAAACAATAATAAGAACATGCCACTGCTGCAAATAAGGTAATTACACTAAGTGTATGTCCTCGAAATAGGTAAGCTCACCAAATAATACTAAGTATAATAAATGCCTCATATCATGCGAAATCCTAAAAGCCACTAAAATGGTTTATGTGAACCATATCTCTAAAATAGGAGAATCCCAAATCTCAAACTCAAAACTCGCCATAAATGACAATCAAAAAATATTCTCTAAATAGAGAAGTCTCAAACACAAAGTATGCCAAAATAGCAATCTCGTATATATCCAAATAGGAGAGTATAAATCTCAAATGAACGCCTAGTGTTGGCAAAACTCAAATCTCAAATATAGAAGCCAACAAGGAGTTCAATTTCAAAAGATGTAATTGCCATATATAATATCTCGAACGGCTCAAATGGCCAATATTGTAAAAAGACGATACATTCAGAAAATCACAAGGAAATCAACGAAATCATCTCAAAGATATAGCACGTGCTTATGGCCGAAGCCCACCAATTACTATTCTCTCAAAATAAGGCACCACATCTCTTAGACAAATATCTCAAAGGATAAATATATACATCTCTTAGACAAACATTCCGAAGGACAATATCTGAAAGACAAATACGTCGCAATGACAAACGTCTCTTAGACAAACATCCTAAAGGACAAATGACCTGAAGGTCCAGTACTGGCATATATGTTTCTTAGACAAATGTGTCACAAACTCTCGGACAGGAACCCAAACAATATTAACGTGTGTCCTATACCACATGTTTACACTAAATGGTTTACGAACCGTTAGTAAATTCCATACTCAAAGAAGTAGAAAGTTTACCTCATCTCATCGGTAAACTCGACCCAAAGGTCAAAACGATCAAACAGACATGTTGGGAATTAACTGATAAGATAAACGCATGTGTCCTACCTAACCGTTTGATCCTTCTTCTCATTCGCTCGTAGTGAAAAAACATGTATTATATATATAAAATAATTTATTTGAGAAAACAAGCTTTTAAAACCAATTTTCGAAATCAATTTTGAAAGCCATATTTGGAAATTCTCTTATTATTGAGAATAAACAAATTTTATATTTGAAAATACTTTAAAAATATCATATAATAATTATTTGAAATGCCAATATATTTAAAAACTGTTTGAAGAAAACCGTGCTCGAAAACAATGAAAACCAATAAAATACTCAAAATCGATAACTGCAATTCAATTTGAATTCAACTCAAAAATTACTTCAAATTCAATTCAAATTTGAATTTCAAATCCTCAAAATTTAGCTAGCCTATTGGTAGGCATCATAGCTATCAAAACAGCATAAATACGTCATCAAAATCAACGGAAATGGAGAGCTAAAGCACTCAAACAAGCATCAGGATACAAACCATACAAGAGGGAACGTGTCCATGCAAAAGTGCCTTGGGGGTCGACATGCACGTCGACCACAAGGTCGATCTCACTACCCTCTAGGTTGACTATAGGGTCGACCTAGTGGGCTTGAAGGTCGACCCCTAGGTCGACATGCATGTCATGTCGACCTAGGGCATGGACTTTGCCTTGTCAATTTCTACAGCTTCGACCTGATTTTCACATAACATTTCGACATAGCATATGACCTTATTTTGTAGTGAATATTTGCAGAGACAAAGTATAACAAGCACTCTATCATTTGCAAGATGTCCGACAACATTTCGTTATTGGAATAGAAAGATACAAGCTTCTAAAGAAGAACTACAGAATAATTTTAAACAAAAAGAAAACAAGTTATGAAATTTATCTACTAAAACAAATTTATTCACAGTTTTTACACTTTGAAGCATTATTTTTGCCAGATTTCATGAGTAATCAACTCACCTTGCTGTTGCAATAGAAAGACTTAGATTTTGATTGCAAAACCGAAGTTTTTTGCGAGATAGAAGCTTCTAAGAACTTGTAAAAGCCAAAAACAATACATGCAAACCAATATACACAGTATATTAGAAAAACATTTATTGTAACAAGAAATTTGTGATGAAATTAAGTAGTTTAGAGTTGATTACCTTCTATTTATCACTAGATTGCAAAAAGACTCTGATTTGTTGAATTTTAATTGAGAAAATGGCTTGGATTTGCAAATTTAGTAATAAGGGTTCAATTTTCATTTACCGGCTAAAGGTGGAAGAAGTTGAGAAAAAAAACGTACAGACTTCTTTTTCTCACTTCTTATCAGGAAAAAAGAGGTAGTGGGCCAAGTTGGTTTGAAAAAAAAAGAAGTTAATAGACCTAAGGTTAAAAATCAACACTTAACCAAATTTTTTTGTACAAATCACATATACACAAAAACAAAATGCATTTTCTCTCATGTTTTACATAGGAAAAACGTGAAAAATTGTATACTTATAAAATAAAATATTTTATATCATATAAAAATACTAATTTCTATTTCTAATACATTTTTTTAAATCCTTCATTTAATTAAAATGCACCATTTACTCAAATAAATGAATAAAACTCTATAATTAACTTCTAAAATTCCATAAAATTTATTTTCTCACTTAGAAAAATATTTCAAACCATGCCCAACTTTATTTATAGCCAAAACATATTTTAAATAATTTCTACCTTTTATGTCAATAAACCATCTTTTAAAATAAAATACACCTATTAAAAAGGATTAAAAGAAGTAAATAGGCAATAACTGAGATAATTATTGCATTTTCACTTAAATAAAATCATTTCTCATTTATTAACAACCCAAACTAATAAAATAAAGTTCTAAATTTATTTTCACAATTAAATCCCAAAATGCATTATTTGTTTCAAATAAAAATTTTAATTCTCAAATTTTAATTTTAAATCACAATATTAAATTACAATCATTGTTATAATTCAATATTGATAGGTAATCTCCAAACCGCAGTTGTTATAGGCT
This sequence comes from Allium cepa, assembly GCA_030765085.1. Lineage (NCBI taxonomy): Eukaryota > Viridiplantae > Streptophyta > Magnoliopsida > Asparagales > Amaryllidaceae > Allium > Allium cepa. The sequence continues at coordinate 381,034,341 of CM060931.1, forward strand.
CCTCCCTTAACAAAATTTCGTCCTCACAATTTCCAAGGAAGAGTTTATATTCAATTCATTATTTCATCAATCAAAAGAAAAATAAGCTTGATTTTAAAATTTCTCACCCTCAACACAAGACGATAGAAAAACAAGATAAGATTGCTTGATTAATTCTATAGTTTCCCAAGTGGAATTACTAGGATTTGCGGACCATTGAATTTCTACAAGAAATACATCCCTATTTCAATGGCGTTTCACTTTCGAAGCAAAATACAGATAGACTATTACATAATAGATAAATCGGGTGAGATCGATTCCTAAGAAGCTTCACGAACGGGGTTGGGATTTAGTCACAACTTTATCTTGAACTCCAACCCATAAGATGATAATCGATACGACTTTCTGCCTAGCACTATGAAGGGAGTCATATTGATATTAGATTGACAACTATTACAAAAAGAAAACCCAGTAAGAGGTATGTGGTTTTCCCCTAATACCACCAAACTTATACGACTGCATAAATGCAAATCGTAAAATAATTGTACAAAGGCAAGTTAAGAATCAAGGAATAGATTTTTATACTTCTTCTACTAAACAAATATTCTTAAAGTTTTCCAATCCATTATCTTCAAGATTTAAAATTCTCAATTTTCAACACTTGAAAATTTCCAAAGTTTCTTGGATTTAAATTTGAATTCATTACTCTTCATTAAAGTAAATAAAGTTTAAGTTGTTTATTCTCTAATTCTTCCATAGGTGTTCTCTAGTTTGCAACATATATTATTTTTTTCAATTTGTTTCTCAAATTTTCCAAGTGTAAGAAATTTCAAGAAAAATCGACAGAGTCTCCTTTGTACGGAGGACCATATATAATATTATAAAACTTATTTACATAATATACATCGACCATTAGATCGGAAACACAATATATATCATCATTTAACCCTTAAAATTAATCCGAAAACATACCTTTCTTTTTAGCATTTTAAAGCAAGTTTGCACAATCTTATATATAATCTTTTTGCTCAAAATATAGTCCAACTATCAGTTTTTCACTTGTACTTAACTCAAATAGATGATATTAGTTCATGTTCATAAATAAGAAGTGCTACATTTAATTGTTAAAGGAAATAGATCGATTTCATTTCAAACCTGCTATAAGGAAGACAAATTTTGACACAGCAAACAATAAAATTTGAAACCTTAATAAAATAAAGTTGTTTTACTCAATCTAAGCTTTCTAGCAATATAAAGATCATCAAAATTGGATTTACGTTTTGAAAGTTATGCAAGATTTACTTTCAGCTCAATCTTAGAAATTTCTTATGAGGATGGAAATGTGTATCCACCTTCAAACCCATTTTAGACTCAGTAAAAAGCGAAATCTTCCAAAGTGGTAAAAATAAAATTTATAGCTTACTGAAAGCTTTTTTCAGTTACAAAAAGATTGAACTCATTTGGAGTAACAAATCTCAAGTTATCGCTATTTTATTACAACACTTTTCTAAACAAAATTTCAGCTCTTAAATCAAATTAAAATTTGAAATTTACCCAAACCATTTTAATCTCAAACTACATTTTCACACAAGCTTTTTGCTAAATCATTTATTAAATTATTTTCTTTTTCCCCGAAAAGCTATGACATATAAAATTATGATCAACTTTATGTAACCATCATAAAACATTTTATTAAGTGGAAATATTTTCATTCCTTTCCAAAATCTGCTCTAAAACAATTAACTTGAAAAATCATTTTGGAAGAGATAACCAGTCTCTTTCATCATCAAAAGACGATTATTGATTATCCACCAAAATAAATTTTTGGGATATATATATATATATATAAACTTTAAAATTATTCTCACAATTTAAAATTATTATACTACATGAATTGTTCATTTATCAAAACAATCTAAATTCACATTTCCACTTGTCACATAAAAATTAAATTTCCATGTAATTATCGACATAAAACTAATTAAAGTTGATAATTAATTCAAACTTTTTATAAAAGAATTTTTTAATTTCAAACCCGTAAGGTTTGATACCAATTAAATTTAAAACAAAAATTGGCTCCCAAATTTATACTTAGATGTTCTAAACTAACACTTCTTTATTTTCTCTTAAGATAGAGTTTTATATCTATCGTCTACTATTACTCAAATAACTAGGTGTCAAAACAAATTTTTATAGTCATCACTAACAACTTGTATGAAACTATTCAATTAATATTTTTTTTTTCAAACTAAAGTATTCTTTCACTTTAAATACATCATTTTATTAATCAAAGCATCAAATGATATTTTCTTCTAATTAAGACATCCCCTTAATTATAATTATTCACTTTTACTTAATCAAATTACCATACTCAATTTCTCAAATTTCGGATAATATAAGGGTATTGCCTCGCCATTGTTTTATAGTGAATGACCCCATCGATTGGCTGTAAAGTTGATCATATGATCAAAATAGCCTCGCTACTCCTTCAACACTCACTATGGTTCAATGGCTTCATTAGACATTTAAAATAAAAATTAATACTCCACCATATTAATTATTTCCAAACTTTACTTATTAAAACTCAATTTACTGTGTCTGACTATCTCATCACAGCGTTTAGGAAATTCTATCGATAATGTTAGCCAAACACATCGACCAGAATTCTTAAAGCACTAGATGGACAACCCAACACAATTCTTTTTTTAAAGAAGTACCTCATATATAATACTCAAAATCAAAATCCAATTTCACTTGGAAACATATCTTCAATTTTTGAAAAATTTGAAAACACAATTTGTAACTTATTCTCAAAATCAAGGAACACAAATAGAGCTCATCGAGATATTCCCACAATACTCGATCCTCAAGATTGATGGAATAAACTAGAGTGTTCATTATTCCGAACTGTATAATGAACCACTCATACGACTCATAATGAATGCGGAATGCGGTAAGCATAACGCTATGCTCCCCAACTCGTAGCTTATGAAAATTCAGTGTAGGGTCAAGCTGAAGAAGACCCTAACACCACATTATAGATTAAAAAGAGAGAAATGAGATATAAAAGCAAGGGTAAATATCTTATCAAATAAGGAGAAATGTAAACAACAAATCAGCCGAATAAGGACGCCAACATAGGATTCTTCAAATCACAGAATATGGCTTGATAATAGGCATATCCAATAAATGCTTAATACTCTATATTTTTTTCCTTCTCAAGTGGATCGACATATCCAATAAATGCTTAATACAAAACTACAGGTGGCTATAGGATTTATCGGAATAAAATACAACAACTCAAATGCATAACACATTATAGAACAACAAACAGACACACACACACACACACATATAATGATATATCCCAATACAATACAAATAATACATCATAAGTGGTATGACGACCACAATATACACACGAGTCAAAACAATAAATACATATCAGAGTCATACAAAACGACCATAAAACTACAAAAAGAGATAAGCTGATATCCAAGGCGGAAGCATCAAGTAAAGTCCAAAAGCAGGTATCTATCCTGAAACAACTCGGTCTAACCCGAGTAAAAATACACGGGTCAGTCTAGCTAAACAAATCAGTTTATAAGGACAAATGATAATATGAGTATAAGGTAAAGAATGAGATATCCTCTCCAATGAGAAGAAACAATAATAAGAACATGCCACTACTTCAAATAAGGTAATTACACTAAGCGTAAGTCATCGAAATAGGTAAACTCACCAAATAACGCCAAGTATAGTATATGCCACATATCATTGGCGAAATCCCAAAAGCCACTAAAATGGTTTCCATCAACCATATCTCCAAAATAGGAGAATCCCAAATCTTAAACACAAAACTCGCCATAATTGGCAATCACAAAATATTCTCTAAATAGAGAAGTCCCAAATACAAAATACACAAAAAATGGCTATCTCAGATATCTCCAAACAAGAGAGTATAAATATCAAATAAACGCCAAGAGTTGGAAAAAAAATAAATCTTAAATATAGAACTCGATAAGGAGTTCAATTTCCAAAGATGTAATCGTCATATATAATATCTCGAACGGCTCAAATGGCCAATAGTGTAAAAAGTCGATACACTCGAAAAATCACAAGGAAATCGGTGAAATAGTCTCAAATATATAACACGTGCTTATGGCCGAAGCCTGCCAAGTACCGTTCTCTCAAAATAAGGCGCCACGTCTCTAAGACAAATGTCCCGAAGGACAAATAGATACATCTCTTAGACAAACATCCCCAAGGAAAAATATATTGCAATGACAAACGTCTTTTAGGCAAACATCCTGAAGGACAAATGACCTGAAGGTCCAGTACTGGCAAATACGTCTCTTAGACAAATGTGTCACAAACTCTCGAGCTATAAAAATCAAGTTTTGATCATATTTTATGCTCAGTCCAAAAATTGAATTATGTCCATCTTTGAAGCTAAACCAAATTAGGCCATAACTCTTTCATTTCTTAACCAAATTCGATGATTTTAGATGTTCTAGAAAGCATAGATTATGTGGTACAAGTTTCATGTTCTAATTTTTTTCCAAAATTTTGATGTTTGCTTGCTCAAAATTATGCTTGTTTGTTTCTCTCTTAAGAGAAAATTGACAACGACAACAATCACAGGCCTGAGAAGTGTTTTAGCCATAAGTTACTCGTTTCTTATCCGATTTAGGTCAAATTCTTTTTGCTGGAAACTAGATTTAATAAGGAATAATATCTCTTCAGGTAATATTTTGATATTTTACCATTTGATTGACCTAAAACAGATTTGAAAACAGAAGTATAGTTCTATCTTTGATATAATTTCCCGCGTTTGAATCATTTGAAGACATTATCCATATTACCTTATACCGTCGATGATATGAGGCGAAAGCAATGTTTATTGAGTCTTATCTTTAACATTTTGGTCGCACTTAGCCAACCCTATTCTCCGCATTAGTAGACAGAATTACTATGTGATTCACTTTGTTAATGTGGGTCTTGGAGTGGGGAGTTACACTTTGGTGGGAACCCGAACAGTGTTAACGTGCGTCACATATCATATGTTCATACCAAATGGTTTACTAACCGCTAGTAAATTCCATACTCAAAGTAGTAAAAAGTATACCTTATCTCATCGGTAAACTCGACCCCATGGTCAAAACGATCAAATAGACAAGTTGGAAATTAACCATAAGATAAACGCATATGACCCATACCACATGTTTTACCAAACTGTTTAATCCTCTTCCTCATTCGCTCAAATAGTGCAGAAATGTGTATTATATATATAAATAATTTACTTGAGAAAACAAGCTTTTAAAACCAATTTCCGAAATCAATTTTGAAAGCCATATTTGAAAATTCCCTTATTATCGAGAATAAATGAATTTTATATTTGAATATACTTTTAAAATGTCGTATAATAATTATTTGAAATGTCCATTTGTTTAAAAATTATTTAAAAATCGTTTGAATAAAACGTGCTAAAAACAATGTAAAACCAATAAAATACTCAAAACCGATAACTCCAATTCAATTCGAATTCAACTCAAAAATCACTTCAAATCCAATTCAAATTTGAATTTCAAATTCTCTAATTTTAGCTAGCCTATTGGTAGGTATCATAATTATCAAAACAGCACAAATAAGTCATCAAAATTAAGTGAAATAGAGAGCTAAAGTACTTAGACAAGCATCAAGATACACAACATACAAGAGGAAACAAGTCTGGGTAAAAGTGCCTTGGAGGTCGACATGCAGGTCGACCACAAGGTCGACCTCACTACCCTCTAGGTCGGCCGTACGGTCGACCTAGTAGGCTTGAAGGTCGACCACTAGGTTGATGGGCATGTCGACCTAGGGCACAGACTCTTCCCAGTCAATTTCTTTGGCTTCGACCTGATTTTCAAATAAGATTTTGACATAGCATATGACCTTATTTTGCAGTGAATTTTTGCGGAGACGAAGTATAACATGAAATCTATCATCTAAAAGAAGTTTGGTAACACTTCGTCGCTGAAACCAAAAGATACAAGCCTCTATAGAAGCACTACAGAACAATTTTAAACAAAAAGAAAACAAGTTAAGAAATTTATCAATTGAAGCAAACTGATTCACAGTTTTTGCACTTTGAAGCATTGCTTTACTAGACTTCATGAGTTAATCAGCTCACCTTGCTGTTTCAATAGGAGGACTCGGATTTTGGTTGCAAAACTAAAGCTTTTTGCAAGATAGAAGCTTCTAAGAACCATGAAAACTGAAAACAGTATATGCAAACCAATATACATAGTAGATTAGAAAAACATTTACTGTAACCAAAAATTTGTAATGAAATTAAGTAGTTTGGAGTTGACTGCCTTCTATTTATCACTAGATTGCAAAAAGACTCTGATTTGAATTTTAATTGAGAAAATGGCTTGGATCTGCAAATTCAGTGAAGAGGGTTTAATTTTCTTTTGTGGCTAAAGGTGGTAGAAGAAGTTGAGAAAAAGAACTTACAGACTTCTTTTTCTCACTTTTTACAAGGCTAAAGGAGGTAATGAGCCAAGTTAGATTGAAAATTAAAAGAAGTAAATTGGCCTAAGGTTAAAAATCAACCTTAACAAAAAATTTGTACATATATCACACATACACAAAAACAAAATGCAAATTCTCTCAAGTTCTGGATAGGAAAAACTTGAAAACTTGCATAGTTATAAAACAAAACATTTTCTGTCATATAAAAAGATTAATTTCTATTTTTAAAACATTTTTTAAAAATCCTTCATCAAACAAAAATGCATTATTTACTCAAATAATTGAATAATACTCTACAATTAACTTCTAAAATTCCACAAAATTTATTTTGTCACTTAGAAAAATATTTCAAACCATATCCAACCTTTATTTATAGCCCAAAAATATTTTAAAACCAATTTCTACCTTTTATTTCAATAGACCATCTTTTAAAAATAAATTATCCCTCTTAAAAATTATTAAAAGAAGTAAATGGGCAATAACTAATATAATTATTGCATTTTCACATAAATAAATTCATTTCCCATTTATTACCAACCCTAGCTAATAAAATAAAGTTCTAACGTTATTTTCATAATTAAATCCCAAAATGAATTATTTTTTTAAAATAAACAATTTAATTCTCAAATTTTAATTTTAAATCACAATATTAAATTAAGTCATCTTTATAATTCAATATTTATAGGTAATCTCCAAACCAGTGTTATTACAAAATCAGTTCCAAGATGACCCATTTTTGGGTTGGATTTTTGTGAATTCGATGACAATCCGAACACCCTCTACCTTTCAAGGTCGAGCTCCACCATCTTCACCATCTCTTGGGCCAAGCCATTTGGAAAGGAAATGAAGAGAAGGATTGTCATAGTGTTGTTGTTAATCGAGAGCATCTCGGGTCACTTTGGATAAGTTGGAGGCCTAACAGTGAGAAAAATCTTGCCTTTTTCTTAGGAGTTTTGAACTTTGAATATGATGCTTACTATGATAATAAATATGGTTATTTGGTTGTTAAGTATGCTAGATGTTTGGTTTGGATGATGTTGTAGTTGTTTTGCTTATTTATGCATACGTATGTGCTTGGATGTGGTGTAGTAAACTTGAAAATGAAAGTTAATTAATAGCAAGTTAATCATTTTCTTGTGTGTGTTGATAATTATGTCATGAATATATGTCGTTACACTTGCTGTAATGAGCTAGAATTTCACTGCTTTGATTTATGAATATTTAATTAATTTTAAATATTCAAATAATAGGTTTTATAAATAAAATATAACTCTTTTAAATAATAAATAACGGTGGTAAAGTTGTTTTAAAAGTTTGTTTACAAAAATATTTAGTTCGAAAAAGATTGTTAAATGTGACCGCAATTCATCTTCCTATTTTTCGATTTTTTGTCGACTAAAAGTTGTCAGAAATGTCATACTGTACACACATATATATACATCTACAAATATTTAGACATAAAAGCGCACATGAGTATATGAATGTACACTTAGATATACAAATGATATAACATAAGATTTAGTATTTTATAAAAAATTTAAACATATTTTACTATATAATGATACCATAAAAAACATAAGTATAGGTGCATTAAAATGGTGTTGGCTTTGACATAATTGTGTGGTGGCTAGGGGGCCAGATCCATGGTGAGGTGTAAATGGGTAGTGAGATGGCATTCAAGGACAGGAGGGCAAAATACCAAGGTTGTAATGGTAATTCAACTTGTTCACATAATATATATACTCATTTTCCTAATTTTCATTCTTATTTACTCATTTCCTCAATTTATTTTCTCCTTGAAAATTTCCTAAGCTCTTAGCATCTTCCATGGCTTCTAATTTAGCCTCCTAAAAGTTATAAAATCAAAGTTTTACTTTAATATTTTCAAAATGGTTTTAGAATTCTCCTTTTCCATTTTTGTCTCCTCCTTTCAAAACACCACCACACATATCCTATCCATTCATGGCGGTGCCTATGGGAAGCATGGCCGAGCCTATTGCCACTAGCCTGAGCCAAACGTGCCTTGGTCGAGCCATCTTAGCCTTAAAGCCTTCCAAAAATAAAGTTTTGCAAGTTCTTGAAATTTAAAATAAGTTTTCAAAGGATTTTTGGTGAGTAAACTATTTTTTCTAAATTTTAAAGTTTTGAACTTTTATATGTTGAATATATTGTTAAATGGTATATGTTGAATTGTATGGATTATTATATGTCTTGGTTGTTTATAGTATTGTTGATATGAGGTGATGTTGTAGTAACATTGTTTGGAAACTTTGGATGTGAGTATGATATTGTATGTGGCTTTGAGTATAATGTTGTATGTAACTTGGATATTATGGGGTATGAAACTTTGAATATGTTGTAATGTGTAAAACATGAATACAGGTTAGGGAAAGTTTAGCATTTGAATTTGTATGTGTGTGACCTAGAATTTCGTAGTTAAAAACTAGTTTACTTAAAAAAGATTTTGGAAGTTTTTTCAAGTTTTTAACTTTGATTTACCAATTTTGGGTTATAAACATTTTGGCAAGTTAAAGGTAAAGGGTTCAAAGAGTGTTGGATTGTAAAACAAGTTCTAGATTACGGGTATCCATAGCGATAGTCATTATGGATGCAGTTTTAATAAAAATCCGAATTTTGAAAATTTTAGTTTTTTATATTTTTCAAGAGTTTTAAAATATTTAATAAACTTAGTAAACATGTTTTAGAAAGTTAACTAAGTTTTATTTGTCAATTAATTAATTTTAATAATTAATAATTAATTAAGTATTAAACAAGGTTTATTAGTTTTAATTAACTGAAGATTAGTTATCAATCAATTATCTTTCAAATGGTAATATTAATTTTTAATTAATTATGAGTTAAGTATATGATTTATTTTTGATTCTTTATTAGTTAAATATGGGGTTAATTATTAATTAATTGTTAAGATAATATTTAATTATTTTTAATTATAAATTAATTAAGGTTTTAACTTATAATAATTATTTATGAAAGGTTAATTTATTATTTAAGATTTATATAAATATTATTTCATTAAACGTTTAAGATTAATTAATATTTGATCATCAATGAAGGTTTAAATTATTAGTTTATAATTAATAAAGGATAAATTAGGGTTTGATTAATTATGCAATATTTAATTATTGTTAAATTAGTTACTAAAGGTTTGATTAGTTGTTGATCTATAATTTAATTAAGTTAAGAATTAATAAAGATTAATTATGGTTAAATAAAGCATTTAACTTGTAATTAATTATTTTAAAAAGGGAGTTTTAAGTTTGTAATCCTTATTTTCTAAGAATCAATTTTTTTTAAAGGTGCTTCTATTTCAAAGATGGATTTGAATACAAGGGATTCAAATGTCAATACCATTAAGTAGGCAAACAATTGTGAACAAGTTGTGTAAATGGTTTGATTGTGTGGACATGTGTAAGCAGAATAAATCCATGTTATGCTATAAGTTGATTGTTTGGACTTCTACTAGCAGAATAAATCTCCATTCTGCTATAATGTAATAGTTTATTGTGTGGACGTATATTCGTAGAATAAATTCCCATTTTGCTATAAGTAATGAATTGTTTGGACATCTATTTAGTAGGACAAATCACGATCCTGCAATTATGTTATTTGGACATGTGTATGCTGGTTGAATTGTATTGACATGTTATTCCTTGATTTGGACATGAATTGCATTTACAAATATGTTGACTAAAGTAAATCAATGGTTAAGTGACTTGAAAGTGAAATTTAAGTTAAATGATAACTTAAATTGCTACCATTGGGTTTACTAAGCCTCTTTATGAAATTTTAAAGTATGGTTTTAAATTAGCTCCAATTCTTTAATCAATTTGGGGTTAAGGTTTATAAATGATTTTTCAAGCTATATTTTTTTATAAAGGTATTTATAAATAATAACTTGTTTATAAAAATGGATTTTACTAAGTGAAAAGGTATATTTAAAGTGATTCAAAAGGATGAGTTGTAAAAGATATTTTGTAAAGGATTTCTTGAAGAAGATTTATCAAAGGTGTTTTATGGGGGGAAATGCTTTATAAATGATTTTAGAAGTTTGTAAAGAGGTTTTGTAAATTGACTTGTATACTTATAAAAGGGTTTAATAAATTGATTTTGGAAATTTATAAAGGTATTTATATATGCTATGAGCTTTTAAAAGGGAATTTTTTTATAAATGATAAATGGATTGGGTTATAGTAAGTAATGTTTTCAAAAGGAGTTTGAAAAGAGGGAATTTTCCAAATGTTTTGATAATATACTTATACCCCTAAGATAAGTATAAATATTTTCTAGGTATAAAAGGGTGTAAGGAGTTTGGGAATAGTGTTTTGTAAGATCTTTTGATTGAATGTTTATAAAGTGATTTTAATTAATCAAAGATTAATTAAATAAATCTTAGTGGATCCCATATGAAATTAATCAATGTTTGAATGATTGTTTATTTGATAGCTAAATATCCGACTATCAAATATAGACCAAAACGTAAATATAGAAATATCTAGGGAAACATGTGAGTTATATGGCACAGTCATCTCCAATGATGTTGTACTGGACGTATAAATTTCATTTCATACTTCTATGATAAATGATAGAGAAATCCATCCACTAACGGTTAGTGGATGATCTCCGCTCTTATCTTGACTGTTTATTTCCTAAAGAACCGGGCATGAGTTTACCAAAAATTATTGAAAGTTGTTTCGAAAAGACCGGGATCGGATATGTTATCCGAAAACCACTTCAATCCAACTCAAGAGTTTCTACTCGAAGACATCTTAAAGAATATGGAATCAAAGATAAATCTTTGAAGTGCGAGGGCTATTTGCTGTTAGTCAAGGAGGGATTCCCTAAAAAGGATGTAACAGAAGTAGTGCCTTCGGTTTCATTTAGTCCCAGAACGAACTTTTATGGATGAATGCTAACATAGCATTGATGCCTGGAGGGCAGTATAGCATTCGCAGTGGGAAGTGCTAAATAAAGGTAAAATGTAGCCTCAAGCCTCATCAACTAGAAATGACAAAAATCGAGCATGCAGCATGGCCAAGTGGGTCACTCCCATCAGGGTATTATCATCCCAAATCTAGATCGGTTATTATCTACTCATGTATTCTTCGAGTCCCAAAGTGGGGTGATCATATTTGGTACTACTAGTCAAGTGGTAGGCAAGTCGTGTGTGGCAGGGGTATAAGATTTTTTGTTAGTCCCCGGTGCATTTTATCTAGAGATTACCATCAAAAGGTAGTCCCTTACGTTGTCATAGTATGGAATCCATTCTCTAATACGTGCCTTATGGTTTTAGATGTACCCAACTATGTTGAAATGTGAGATGTAAGCATTTCAGCTATATTCATATTTCACTTGAACTATTAGAATTATCATAATATCACCGGATTTTCTATAAAAAGTGTTTTGGTTATCATAAGGTAAAAACTCGTTCATGTTTATGTATGGCATGGTCTTGCGAGATATTCTTGACTTTAAAAGTGTTTTAAAAGAAATAATTTGGTTGTTTTGAGTTTACTCATACTAGACCCATGTGTGACCCAGTGTTTCATTTTATTTTTCTAAAACTCTTAGGTGCTCAAATGTTTATAGGCATCTAAGTAGTTCAAGTTTCTTGCGGATGCATTTTAAAGGAGCTTGGAGTAGGAGGCTTTATCGATAGCTAGTTATTATCTTGTTTCCGCTGTGTATATATATATATATATATATATATATATATATATATATATATATATAAAGTAGGGATAGGCTGTTATAATCATCCTAGAGTAGAACTTATATTAGTATGACCTTGAAATATAATTTGGAAATGACTTTGTAAAGAATTATGTTGATTAATATATGTTATTCCACTGCGTTGTGAGGTTCTGTGATTGTTTAGTTTCTTCTTATCTTCTATCTTTTTTCTTTTACCCGTAATGACCTGTCTTTCGAACACTTAAATGATCGGAACATAAATACCATGGATGTATTAAGTATTGACTTTTTGTGTAACAAAGGTAGATCTTTATACTTACTTATGATGTTCTATATTAGGAAAATTTAGCACATGAATTTGTAAGATAGTGACATTGAAATCCTTTGTTTTGAAAACTAATTTACTTAAGAATTGTTTTAGAAACTTTACAAGTTTTAAAACTTTAATTTAGTTTCGAAAACCTTAATTTTGTTTCAAATCTTATACTAAGTTATAAAAGTAGTTAGTATATGAAATCTAAGTATTTTAAAGCCTTTTGATATATTAAACAAGTTTTGAAAATTTCGAGTCATATAGCGATACTAGTTATAAATGCAATTCGCGAAAAACAGACTCTTTTGAATTTAAATGTTATAACTTAAGTTTCTTTTTGAAAAGGGTTTTCAAATATATTTTAAATATTTGAAAGCAATTAATAATTAATAATTAATTAATTAATGATTATTTAATTAATAAATTAAGGTAATTAGTACTTACTCATTAATTAAGTTAAGGTAATTAGTACTTAATTATTTTTAAGTAAGTTAATTATAATTTTTTAATTATTAAAGAGTAAATTATTGTTTAAAGATTAATTATTATTTAATTAAGATGAATTAAATTATTTATATGAGAAGGGGTTAAGTAGTAATTAATTATTAATCAAGTTAAATTTAAGTTAAGATTCAATTCAAACTTAATTTTGATTTAATTATTTTAAATAAAGGATTAACTTATTATTTAAGTTTTAATTAAATATTAATAATTAATTAATTAGTATTGAATAACAGCCATTATCCTGACAATTGATGACCACTGGATGCTACCATAGGCTTTTACTAAGGTCAAGCCTCAATATGGCACTGGCAACAACCTAGCTTCTGCCATAACCCTTAATGAGCTCATGAGCAAGCATGATATTGTCTAATATGTTCCTGTTTGGCATAAATGCACTTTGGTTTTTGGAGATAACTAATGGGAGCACTTTAACTAATCTTATAGCAAGGATCTTAGAGATACATTTGTATATAACATTGCAACAAGATATAGGTCTAAAAGTAGAAGCAAGCATAGTAGGGGATGATTTAGGAATAAGAGTGAGATTAGTAGAATTAACCTCCTTCAACATCTGTAACCTTTGGAAAAAATGTAGAATGGCCTTAGTGAAGACATCTCCAATAATATTGCAAGAAGAAGTAAAAAAACACAAAATTAAAACCATCCGGGCCTCCACACGACCTTTTGTTCATAGAAAAAAAGGGCAGTTTTAATTTCAGAGATGGATACTTGATTAGTTAGGTGAGAAAACTGGGAACTGGGAAGATGGGGCAAAGCAAGACTATCAAATAATTCAAGGGAATGTTGAAAATCAGAAGCATTACTAGGAAGATCCCTATAGCAATGAAGTAAAATATTATCTACCCAATGGGTTTGAGTTTAAAGGGAACCCCATTGATCATACAATGACCTTATCTGCTCTTTTGTTTGCTTGTATTTGATGGAGGTATGGAAAAAAGTAGTATTATTATCTCCCTCTCATGTCCATTTATGATGAAATTGCTATCTCCTCATGCTGGCTTCCTTATATAGAGCATCATTAAGCTGAGAAAAAAGAAGACTCTCCTTCAAGGCTGCATTCTGGTCATTTGGATTTTCCATCATAAAGTCCTTAGCAACCTTCAATTGAGCTTTAATAATGGTAGAAAGATGAGTACCATCACTAAGTCTAGCTTTGGCCCATTCCTTGAGAGCAACCTTCACTTCCTGCATAACACATACATAGGATTTTCAAATAAATTAGTAGTCCATACTGATTGTACAATATTAAGATAATCATTTTCCTTAACCCATATATTATAAAATTTGAAAGCTCTCTTCCCTTCAAGGGTAGATGACCAAGGCAGGTAATGATAGGGGAATGGTCAGAAAGAATTGGATGCGGTAGGAAAGAAGATAGGTAGGCCATGTTGTCAAAGCTTTAGAATTGCGAAAAGAGTGATCAATTTTTGTGAGGGTTCTGACACCAGAACGACTCCTATTATTCCAATAAAAAGGGCACCATAGCTAACAATAGGAATTAGATAAGAATCAAATATGGCTGTGTTTAAGGGGGTAATGTCTCTTGGCATAAGAGGCAAACCACCTTGCTTGTCAGAGAAACCGAAGCAACAGTTGAAATCACCAAGGGCCATCCATGGATGAGAATCTTGTCTCATTGCAAGAAGGAGATTAAGAAAATGCTTCCTGGAAGTAATTGTATTATAGGCATAAATAAATATGAGATAAAAAGACAAGTTAGAAAGAAGATGGATGACATGAAAATGAATCAACTGAGAAATTTTGTGGATGGGGTTGAGGGAGTAGGTGATGGGGTCATGGATAACTAAAAACCTGCCATAAGGAGCCTCATCCAAGTTATGGAAAAGAATCCAAGCAGGATTAATGTATTTTGCTGCTTTGATAGTAAGGGGAAGGTTGAGCTCAGTTTCAAGAGTGGCAAAAATGGATATACAGAGAGAATTAATGAGATTTTTGACATGGTCAAGTTCGATAGGGTTATGAGCACCCCTGATATTCCATGAAACAATTTGGTATGTCATTATGATGACCGTTGAGGCTGATGGTCTAGACTTGTCATACTCCTTGTTGAAGGAGGTTTGCTTCGAGCAGCACTAATTTTATTAGATAAAACTAGTTGCACTTTTATATTTTTACTTTGAAATGGGGGTTACTTGGATAGGGGAAAGCGGGGGAGATTTCCAGCCAGGAAAACATCCATTGAATGTGTAAAATAAAGAAGGGAGAAGAATAGGTGATTGAGAATTTGGATTAGAGGAGATATGATGAGAGGATGAAGCTTGATTATGCATAGATTGAACTAGAAGAGCGATTTGTTTTTGAATTTCAGTGCTAAAGGTAGTTTCAATTTGGATTATGCATTGTGAATATATTGATCGATATGAGATATCGATAACAAAATAAGTTAATATAATTGTATACAGTTAAATTGGGTTAAATAGGCTCATAATCTATAATGACTGGAGAAAAAATTGCAATTGGTTTAGCTAGGGTTAAAGGCGGCTACAACATAGGATTAGGGATGGAGATGTGTGATTAAGACTTAGTGAGAAACTTGCATAGTTTTCTCTTTTACCGTGCCATTATAAATACTAATATCAAAACCATAATCACATTTTAATTCACTCTTTTGAGCTACAATCCCTTTCTTCTTTCATGGCTGCAACTTTTCTCTAAATTAATCCGAAAATCTCAAATCCAATTCAAGTTAAAACAAGAAGCTTTTGATAGTGAAAGGTCGTTGATTCTATACTAGCAATTTGATGGATAAAAGAATTTTAGAGAAAGAGAATTTATTATTTCAATACGGACTTTAGGGCATCTGTTCCCTATAATGTTTATTTACATGTTGATCATATTGTTATGTTTTTAGATGTTAGTTATGTAAACTTATGTGTATAATTAGATTAATATTATTTTATCAGTTAGGTAGGATTTTTGTATGTATTATTGTTGTCAAAAAAAGAGATTGGATATGTATATAAAATTTGAAGATCTATTTCATGATTTATGTTTGTAATCTGATAATAAACATGGAAATAAAATTCATTTCAAAATTATATACATGGTTTTGCATATATATAAATATATATGTGTGTGTGTCTGTGTGTGTGTGTATATCTATGTATGTATGTATGTATGTCTATATGTATATGTATTAATTTATGATTTAATATTCATATACAATTTGAATTAAAACATATGTTTTCATATTTAATGTATAATATTGATTTGAAATTTTTCAAACACTTGTTTCTATTTATTATGGATTATAAGAAATTTTTATCACTTATATATATATATATATATATTATTAATATTTAATGTTTACCTAATTCAATAATTTCGTATAAAATAATTAGTGTTAGTAAAATTCAATTTTATATTTTTTTAAATTAATTCATCATGCTAAGTGCATTCTAAAAATTTCAAATTTTTCCAACTTAATTTTATATTTTTTAAAATTTATTTAATTTTGGCTTATTATCAATTATTTAATTAAAAATATTATTTTAATTCAGAAAATTATAAAAAATTCTCTAAACCCTAAAATCTGTTTCTAAATTTTTCAAAAGTATAAAACTTGAATTTTTAGGGTATAATTATTTTATAATAATTTATTACGGCCAAAACTATTCAACTCGTTATTATGTATATATATTAAATATTAAAATCATTATAACTTAATGATCTGATATGGTTCTAACTAGTAAGTTAGAAAATCACTTATTTTGTTATATATATACATATATCTTTATTGTTATTTATGGTACAATATATACTTATATAAATAAATAATTTCTATAATATTTTAATGATATAACATATTTTATGCATACCCAAATATATATACACACATACAAAAATAATCATTTGAAATTTATAGCTATATGTTCACGCACATATTTGACAACATACAATATATAAAAAATGAGCTGATATGTCTGTTGCAATGTAAATCCCAACATCTGTATACGGGCATGTTATACCCTGCATAGATTGTTATGTTACACATGCAAACACACACATATATATATGTATATATTTATATGATACGTACATACATATGTACATGTATATTTATAGAAGTAAAACCAAAATTAAATAAATCTTCAACGATAATTTGTAAATTTAATAAAATACATTATTTAAACTAAATTTAGAAAAGTTCTGAATGAATTTAGACTTCATGGGCCTATTAAAAATCCAAAGTGGTAAGAATTTTTGAAATTCACCCATTTCTTTCGCTGGGGGCTAGACCAGTTCCAACATTTATCGAGTTAGACCCTTCATGAATGGATTTTCTATGTTGTTTTAATTATCAACACTATCAATCAACTCTCTCTGATGTTGATTAACTACCTTTATTAGGTAGAACTAGTCGGAGTATATTGCTTGACTTCTAGTGAGCTCTTATCATTTCATTTTTATCATATAACAATAACGTAGTATTCTTAATACTTGGAATCACCCCTAGATCTCTTATAAATTTGTGCATTTATATTTTTACATTGCTTTTATGGCGGTGCTATTCAAAGTAATGTACTTAGCCTTTTCACTAAATTGATCACAATGTTCGTTTGGAACATTTGCAACTTAAAACTCCTAACTAAGGTTGGAACATGAATTTTATATCGACATACCATACTCTATATCACTTATGAAGTTCGAGTCCAAGCATTCCTTCATAAGGAGTTTGTTGTTTCTGCAAATAGTTCTCTAATATTTCATAAATTCTCGAGAATACTCTAAACTTCTATATAAAGATCTTAATTTGGATTTTACATTTGCTTCATACGTCAAATACATAAGCAAATTACGATAATGTGGACAATACAACATGTATGACAATTCATATTATTAATACATAGAGAATCCATCTTACGTATTTCATATTAAATATTTTAATAAGATGCCCTTACATATTATTTGGGACATTCCCAACATCCTTTTTACTTATTAGAAAACGTATAATTTACAAATCCAATAATGAGTATTAACGATTATTACTGATTTTATCATAATTACATTGTTAACGATTAGTAATAATATTTTAGTATCTTTAATACTTCTTTCTTATGGATACACGCTTTCTCTGCATTTTGACTGAAAATTAAACTATTTGATATATTTCTCAAAATACATATTCAACTCGGATTCTTAGAGAACAAGACTTTTGCATCATTTCTTGAATCATATCTGGAAAAAACACAAACCCAATATCGCTCCCACCGAGTTCGAGACACTTTGGTTGTTATGTGCAAATAGTCTATTCTAAATCATTATTTAGAATTTTTCATTTTAGCACATACGTACCAAATGGTAATTTTATAAGCAAATCAGAATTTTCTTAAGCACATTGAATGGTGAATCTAATATGCTATTTTTTATGTTCCACATTTTATTCCAACTGCATTAGTCATTCCCTTGAAGACACATTCATGGCCGATGGAGCATTTCCCTTCGAATAAAACAAACAAAATCGTATTTTGATAATGTTTTTGAAATTCTTTTTAGATTTGTGCATCATACCATATTGAAGAATCAATACTTTAAATGGTTTAATTGACAACTGACGATTATCAATTCTCGATATTGATAAGAAACTCATAGTTTCTCTTCAATTTGTGAGAATACTTATTAGACACTCTAATGTGATATGCTCGACTAGGTTAGGTTAATTTTATTTCATCCCACATAATTGATTTATCTTTAGATCATATCTAAATCCATTTTACTATCAATAATTTCTCAAATAAATTCCTTCGCTACGAAATTGGTATTTCTTAATACAATAGATGTTTCTCGGTGCCACAGAAAAAGTATTCATAAACACTTTATGAATTGCCTTATATATAAAACGGATTTGGTTTTAGTTTACGATACTTATGCTTAAAACATAAATTAGTCATCCAAAGAAAATCGTTCCTAAAATTATTTTGGGGTGATTCATACAAGTCCATCGTGTACAATTATTACTTGCAGTCTTTTGACTCACATAACCTTCCAACTCCTTATCCAAAGATATGTTGGGATTTCTCATAAACCCTTATCTTATACGATTTTGTAAACTATTCTTTAGATGAAATTAATTTTAACCTTTTGCACTACTCTTAAGTACATGACGATATAGAAAGAAGTAAACTCAACTTCACTCACCATTAATCATACTTTGTTCAACAAAGTTCGAATACTCCTTACTTATTCATCATTTTGTACCATAAGAACGGGTCACTATTGAGACTAAATCTTTATTCATTTTTAGGTACATTTAGAACTCTTTTTAATATAATCACATATTCAATCAAATCAAATCATCTTTATTTTCTATTGCACATTATTTTATTCACTTTTGTTTTATACTCTGCAAGCTTGTCACAAACATATTATTTGTGTATCAAATGCATATGTCCATGTCTGTGATAACTCATCGGTGAATATAATGAAGTACGTGCCCATTTTGAAATAGACTTTTGATTGCATACATCTATATGTATCGATTTGGAGAGTTCATCAACTCTTATCATGCTCCTACTCAATAGGTGTTTTCCTTCATTGTTTGAGATAAATATACTAGTACCATATGATTCACAATTATATAATCAAAGTCTTATTTCTCCAAACTATGGCTCAGTCAATAATTCCAAAATTGTTAAAAATAAATTTAAATACTTCTGTATTTTCCAATGCATCACAAATACCTCTATTATAGTTTTATTTTATAACAAATATTCATACTAAAATAAAACTATTTCTGTTTTTCAGTCCATACTAAAAAACATTTATTATTTCATAAATAATATTAGGTATGTTTTACAAACAATTTTTGTAACTCAATACGACCAATAACCACTATCTGGCATGCTTCCACCATTACTATAATATTGTAAAAAATATGAAGCTCCATTCAACCACTAAATATAGGAAGCTTATTTCATTTATTGTAACTGATTTACAGTCAAGAATTTTCAAATCAAGTATCTTAAATTCAAAGAAATAAATATCATAAAAAAATTCTATATAAAAATATTTATCAGAATAGGAATTGTATTTCTCATTCCAATGTTAGGTATGTTTTAATATTTTACGATTCTCATTTTCGAATTTCTTTATGATGCAGAAATGACCATTCATTCTCTTTACACAGACTATGTTATAGGTTACATCCACTCTTATACATTCGATTTCCTTTATAAGCAGTCGCACCATTCAAAGGAAATCCTTACTACAATATTAAAAAAAAACTCTTTACAAAAGTTCATTTGGTCATTCTTAACATTAAGTATATCAAATAAATTGCATTTTACGTAAACAGATCAAACTGGCATTTCAATAATCGAATTCTTAGATCTATCTTATAGATTTTGGTGAAGTGCTACATTTAATCACAATAAGATCATTGTTATAAGTGATAATATTGAATATAAGATCTCTCACTACCGTTTACTTGATTATTTCAATTGTGACGACCCGGAAATTTCGAGCATTTAAAATCGGAATATTTAATTGATTTTAAATATTCAATAGAGTAATTTTAATATGAATTACAAATATCACAATTTATTTGATAATTAAATTATTGAATTAAATAATTTGAAGTTGAGTAAAATGTTGAATCTGGAGTTTTAAGCCTGTCGAAAATAATTTGAAGGCTTATTAAATTTATATTGATAATATTGAAGGTAATAGAAGTGTTAAAATTGAATTTAACAGTGATTTGTTCAGTTTTGAAATTTTATCATTTTAAAATTGAATTTAAAAATAGCCTTTCGTGGCACATCTCGGAATTTGACGAAACTAGTTCCATTAGATCCGTAATATTGTATTATTATCGGATTTCAAATTTCGTAATGTTTGGTGTCGTTATGTGAGCGCACGATATATAAACGAGCTGAGATTTATATCGAAAATTCAATATTTTAATTCGATTCAAAAAGTTATCTTCTCCATACGATCGAATTAGGACTCGAAACCTTTTCCATTGCATTCGGAATAGGGATATAACACTAGGAACACCTAGCGGCACGCCTCGATAGGAAGTCAAATTTCATGTTGCGTTTATCGAGACGAGTTGAATTTAACTTTATCTGGTCACTATCAGCCGTTTCCTTTCCTATCAGCCGTGATTCTATCATCTTTCAAAACACTGTAGTGAGTATTCTCCCACATGCTTCCCTCTTTAATAATTAGCGCCGAGCCTTCTTCTAAAACTATTCGTTCGAAAAAGAAAAAAAATCCATAGCCATGTAAAATCATTTTCTCGTTCAAATCGATTAAGCGATTCATCTATATAAAAAATGGTGACTGAAGTTCGTGAAATCGCCTACGTCGCATTCGAATCGAGTCGATCGAGAGTGGCGGCTTCGTTGAAGCTGCAGAATTTGGGTCGAGGCGTGGTGATGTCTGCTGGCCGGTCGATTCGAGGAACAGTGGGGTTTGAGCTAGGTTTGGAGGGTCGATCGAGGTTGCGAAGCGACCTAGGGTTTTCACGAGGCGAAGCGCGCACGTGAGGGAGGAGTGCCAGTAGATCGCGAGTGTTCTCGCGCGAGCACTTGATGTCGTGGCAGTCAAAAATCAGGGCTTCGACTGTTCGAGTGGTGGCACTCTATTTGATCACGGCAAAGAAGGCGACTAGCGATGGTGAGGTATAAGACTGTTTGTTTTTAATTAAATTTAAATACTTATGAAGGTATGAATATATAGGTTAGGAAAATTTTTACAGTAAAACAATTACTGTTGTGTTTTATAAAAAAAAAGTTTAAAAGATATATATATCTATATTCTTTTATATAGATAAGATTTAAAATATAGTAGGGATTTTAAAATATGGTAGAGTTTAAATCTTATATATATATAAGTCATTTTGGGTATAAATGGTTTCAAATAAAATAAATAAATATACATATGTAAATATTTTTATCCTACTAATTATTTTAAAAGAAGTGGGTATGATGATTAAACTATTTTAGTTAACTTATTTAGTTATTGGGTTACTAAAGATAATTTGTTGAAGAAAATTATTAGTTTAATTTTTTTAAATTAAATTATAAGTTAAAATAAATAAGTAAATGTTAGTTAATTATTGGATTTATTCAAGTGTTAATTAACTATATAATGTCATACAAGGTCTAAAATCGAGAAACAAGCTGGAATGGAAATGAATGGAAATAGACTGCAAATCAAAAGCAAAGGTGAGTTAATCTCACGCAGCTGAATTTAAATTTAAATAATTAAATTTAAATAATTGGTTGAATGGTTGAATTGATTGATGTGCTGTATTATAGTATATACTACATCTTGGAATGTTTGATTCCCGCATTATATAGCGGATAAGACCCTATGCGCCGCATAATAGCGGATAATATTATGTTTAATCGCATATACCGCGATATTCCACCTCGAAGTGGAATTGGTATTTATGTTGTGCTAACGCTTGTGGATGCAGGGAAACAGGTTGGAGGGATCCAACTGGATCTCTCAACATTTATTTAATTATGTAATATTCTCTGTTGTGATTATTTGATATTCTATGATGAATTATAATGGAATATTGAATGTTATGGTTCGATTGAATATACTTGGGTATAATGAGTTACCAAAAACATATAAATTGGATTTTGGAAGGAAAATAAATGAAGTGAATTTGTAAGCGAAATAATTATGGAAAAATTGGAATAAATTAAGAATGAATTGAAAGAAATGGAAGTTATATTAAAATACTAATAAATAACTTCGAGTATAAAAAGAAACAAGATTTTGAATAAACAGAAATTAATGAATTGTAAAATTAAATGATATTATTTTAATGGAATAAAGAATTATTTTAAATTTAAAGTTTAAAATTTATTTAAAAGGATTAAGAAGTTAGTTGAGAAATCTAAAATTGATATTTTCAGTTAAAAGTACCGTAAATCATAATTAAGAAATAAAATCTGAAATTAATGGATTTTGGAATAAAAGGGAGTAAATTTGAAATCAATTTGGAAATTGAATCAAGTGTTTGGAATTGGAAATTATAAGAAGAATGTGAAGAGAAGTATATTTCTCTGGATAACCAAGCACATTCAAAGTAAATTTTAAATATAAGATAAAAAGTTTTAAGGTTGTTTAGAAAGCATGCTTTAGGAATTTATTATTTTTAAATATCTGAATTCAAAAGTAAATATTTTTTTAATCTATTATCGTAGTAATTATTTAAAAGGTGACTTAGTATTTGTTTCCAAAAGTGAAATCCTAGTTTTATATTTTATAAAGTAACCTTATTTTCAAATATTCATATAGTATGTATTTTTAATAAATTATTGATGTAGTTCTTAAAATAAATGTTTTAAAGTATATCTCAAAGTAAAGTGTTTCTAAATTATTTTAAAAATCTAAGTTTTGTGCTTGGTGATCTCAGAGGAAATAGAAAATATTTGGGAAATTTATTCTGAAAAGGAAGATAGTTTGAAACTGTTTTCAAAAGGGTTTGAAAAGTGAAGATATATCTTGTGAAGATATTTTGAGATAAATAAATGATTTGGGAAATTATTTATTGTGTGATGGATGTTGTGAATATTAATTGATAGTTAAATAACCGACTATCAATATTGACCAAATGCGCTGATCGTTTCGAAGAGACCGGGTTCGGGATTTATTTCTCGAAAACCACTTCGATCCGGTTTGTACGTTTTCATTGGAAAATGAGTTTGGAGTCGAAGATGGAGCAGTGAAGTGCAAGGGCTAGTCGCTACTAATCCTGAGGATATTTCCAAAATGGATGTAGTAGGAATAGTGCCTTCAGTTCCGTTCGAACCTGGGACGGACATGTATGGATGAATGCTTTCGAAACATCGTTAGGTAGACGATGGGCATTCTAAGGGATATGTTCTAAAAAGGTAATGCTTAGCCTCAAGCCTCATCAGCCGGGAATGACTGAAAATCAGGGGTTCTGCAGCAAGGCTAGGTGGGTAGCACCCATTTCAGGGTAAGGTCATCCCTGTCTAGATGTCTCTTTTTATTTCGGCTTAGTGGGGGTTGCTGATCCCAGCCGCGGGGTGATCTTACTCGAAACTATCCAATAAGGGATGGTCCGGTCTTATGTTGCATGGGAGTTAGGGTGGCTCCTCGGTACTGTAATCTAGGCCACGTACCATGACAGGTGGTACCCCAGTGCCTAGTCATTAGTTGGAAATTCAATCTCCCTACGAGCCTTGTACGAGTTTTGTTTGTATTACCCACTCTGTGGCTAGTAACTGGAATTTAATAATGTAACAATTTTGGCTATTTTAATAAGTATTTGTATATAGACCCTATTATAATATTAGAGGATTTTTATAAGAAATGTTTTAGCTATCGTAAGGTAAAAACCCGACATGTTTATTTGTGGCGTGGTCTTACGATATGCTTTGTTTTCAAAAGGATTTTTGGAACTTTAATAATCAATTTGAGTGTGATTTCTCACGCTGGTATTCCAGACTGACTCGGGTGTTATTTAACTATAATGCTCGGGTCAGACCGAGTATTATAGGATATAGAATATGATGCTGTGGAGCTCAAGAAACGAGCTGGATGACGATACGTTCTCTTGTACTTGTTTATATATTCCGCTGTGATGTTTAGTTGTGTACTCAGTTGTATGAGGGCACGTTATGATTACTGCAAATTGTGTGATTTGTGATCGATTCACTCTGATAATGTAATGTATAACAGATATATATTTGTTTTTGTGTAAAGATCATTTATTATCTATTATATTTTATTCCGCTGCGATGGTTAGATTCTGATGTTGTTTTCTATTTTCTCCTCCTCTACCTCTTCTTCTTTAACCCAAATGGTTCGTATTTCTGTTCAACTTGAGTCGGTTGAGTAGGATAGTGTTGACTCAAGGGGTACGGATTTACGGGTCATTACAATTGGTATCAGAGCCAGGTTGGTGTTAACCTTGGCTCTGGTGGGTGAATACTCATTTAATAGAGTTCACAGTACTCTAGAATGAGTTAGAGTGCATTAGTAGATATGAGCGCGTATTTGTTAGTGAATATAAAATTGCTTTATATTGTGTTGATTTATCGGTTGAGTGTTTATGGATTCTAGTCGATGTGTGGGATGCCAAATTATTGATAGGAATTTCTAAACTCTTAAGCAAGATAAACCGACACAGTATTGTTTTAACTAGGGTAAATGAAATAATTTTACCCAAAATTATTTTGTATACAAAGGAAATAATTTTTCATAAATTGTTATAATTTTATATGGATGCTTGGATGGTAGGAAGTGATAATATTAAATTATTATCACTATTGTGAGGAAATTGAATAAGAAATTGAAAATAATAACCAGAGATTAAGGAATGAATTAATAAATAAATGAAATTTATAAATGTGGATTATAAAGATAATCTATAATTGAAGATGAAATAAAAAAAATCCAGAGTAAATGTTTCAATATGAATTGGCAGGATTGGAACTTGGAATTTCGAATTTTGGAAAGGGTTTAAATTCCTTCCGAGTTTTGGAAATGATTTTCAAAGGGTTGGGAAAAATAATATATATTTGAGAAATATTTTTGAATCGAATATGAAAACTAGATAGATTTGGAATTTAAAAATATTTGAAGATATTTTTTAAGAGAATAAAAGCATTGAACTCTTTACGGTCGCTGGAAAATAATTCCGATGATGATCGCGACATCATCGGTGTTCATTTTCGAGTTTCCAAAAGAGGGATTGCTACCAGAATATTTTGGATTAATGTTTGTTGGAGAAATTTGGTTGATTTTGAAAATGCAAAGGAATATTTTGGTTAGATATGTATGTTTTCAAAATTGAATGTTGAACTTAAGTTTGAAGAAAAAAATTATAAGTAACTGATTAATTAATATGGTATGCAGATGAAATGAAATTCAATATTGGATGATGCTTGATTTAAATGTGTAAAATAAGGTGCAGAATAAGTTCAAATGGACTAAAAATAATTAATGTTTGGAAATAAAATTTATTGGTTGAAAATGAATTTGTGAATGAATAGATGGATCAATTATTGAACTTATAACGTAAAGTTGATATTAATAAGAAGAAATTGGAAATTTTAATCCGGGAATTAAAATTTAACTTAAGTAAATGAAAGTGAAGAAAATATATTTGAATTTAACTTGAGATAAGTTAAATAAAATTGAAATTGAAATTGAATCAAAAGTCAGTTGTGTCATGAATGATATTAAATGGAATTAAGTCCTTGCTTAACAAAATTCAAAGGAATGGTATGTAACAAGATTTAACTGGGGTTAAGTTAAATAGAATTGAATTGGAGTAAAATTCAATTGAGTTATGGGTGTTATTAAATGAATTTAGATTCTTACCTGAATAAATGGAAGTAAGTTGGATAAGAAATAAGTTAGAATAAATAAATTAAAATAACTTATAAAAGAATTAAAAATCCTTAGAATAAAATATACTTGCGCTATAAATAAGCGAAAATCTTGAGTTGAAAATAAAAGATAAATATATTCAAGCCTAGAATGAATGGAAATGTGTAAAATAATAAGTTATGACTTATAAAATTGAAAGTGGGATAGAAAACCCAAAATAAATATTTTTGATGAACTGGGAAAATAAAACGAAAAATCCAAACTTGAATTGTAAAATAAATTGCGCTTAAGAAATTTAATGAATAGATTCTGAGATTTAAAAAAAAATCAAGTATTGAATTTAACCCAGGGGAGAACTAATTAGATAATAAATTAGTTGATGAAATATGGAAGTGGAACTCGAAATTATTAACTTAGAATTGAATTGTGAATCGATAATGGAGTATGGAAATGAAGCTTGAGTTATAAATAGAAATTCAACTTAGAATTGCAAGCGAATTAAATATGAATTGATGTTGTATGGAATTGGATTAAAATAAAAATGATTTGAGATGGAAAACAAGTCCAATTCAAGCATAAATGGAATGAACTTATTTTTAATAAATTCAATAATGAATTGTTAATGTAAATTAAAATTTAAAAATGGATAAAAGATTGAACTAATCGAATAAATTACTAAAATGGTTGGGATTTGATTAAAGGAAAATCAAATCGAAGGTCTGAATGGAAGTTGGTTGAATAAAATAAACTTAAGTTATGGAACGGGGGTGAATTGGAGTAAATTAACTTAAGTTTAAAGTTAATAGAAACATGGAATGATGTCGAGTATAATTAAATGGTTTGGGATCAAACTTTTTGAATATGAAAGAAAATGCAATAAAAAGTTTGTGAATAAATTAAAATGGGATGAGATTAAGTGTAAGTTGGGTTGGAATCAATTTAAATGGTTATAAAGCTTATGTAATTATTTATTCACATTAATATTGTCGAATTGCATTAAAAAATGGATCGTTTGATGTAAACGAGATTAGATAAAATTCTCCGAGTTATTAAAAGTGAAATAGGATGATTTTGAAATCACTTGGAATGAATATATGTTTGTTTCGCTTAAAAATGAAGTGAATGTAAGCAATTGAGTTATAAACCATTTAAATTGAATAAAGTTGTATACGTATTGGTTGTAAACAATTAAAATTAATGTCGGAACCCTATAAGTGGCTTATAAATATTGTTTTAACCTGCATTTACTTATAGAAACTTGTGTGTTGGCTAGTTAAATATGTTAAATGTTGTTAAATTTCATGATTTTGGCTCTTACATATTTAAATTGAGTAAGTACAGGTACCGGGAAGCCGTTTGGCTGGATTGGATTGCGCTAAATGCTAAAATAAATAAGCCGCTTGCTTATAAATGCTAAGTAAGGTACGCCTATGCAATAAAAATAGGAAATATGAACTGATTTTGGTTTTTTCAACCGTGTGGGTCGATGTGTATATGTTTATATCTTTTGTCAAATTGCAAAATCTCCTCCGTACAAAGGAGACTCTCAAAAAATTTCGAAAATTTTTGGAGTTGGAATTTTTTTAAAAAAAAATTTACACAATGGCAAAGGATTTAAAATTAGTAAGCAAATAGATTTAAAAGCTGAATGTTGAAATCTAATTTAAAAGCGAGTAAGTAAAGTAAAGTGAAATTGAAGAAATTGTTTGAAGAAATTAAAGGAAGAAAAGGTTGCAAGTAAATTGTTATTTGAAATTTTAAATAAATTAGTAAGCAAAACTAATAAAAGAAAATGGTTATTTACATATGGGTTGAGATAAGACAAATACAATTTAATATTCGAAGTTTAAAGACAAGATTGGATTCAAGTAGAATCAGAAGATGGAAATATGAATGGAGATTCGGAAAAAGTATTTAGATTTGAAAGCAATTAGTAAATTGAAGCCAATTGAATTCTAATGGGATTGTAAAGGCATAGTGAAGTGAAAATAAATAAGGAAGCATATTAAATGCTTATACTAAACTTAAGGAAGGAATGGTGAATTCTTAATTGAAATTTGGTATTACAAATATATTCTAAGTTAATATTTGGATGAATAGAGATTGACATTTGGTAAGGAAATCAATAGAATGTTTTGAATGTTGTGATCGGATATTATTGCTAAGTGGAATATATAGGTATTATGAAGGAAAAGGAAAATTGGTTTTTGATTTCAGAAGATAAATTTGAATTGCTCGACAAAAAGGTATGAGTTTAAATTTCTGTATGAAATTTTATTGGGTTTTTGATCGAGCTACTTGGCCTTTTGTTTTCTTTGGAATTTGGGTGCCCGTAGAGGCCTTTTGTAGTTGTATCGAGCTAGCCGCGCAAATGAGTCACTGGCAAAAAAATTCGA
This sequence comes from Allium cepa, assembly GCA_030765085.1. Lineage (NCBI taxonomy): Eukaryota > Viridiplantae > Streptophyta > Magnoliopsida > Asparagales > Amaryllidaceae > Allium > Allium cepa. The sequence goes on from CM060931.1 coordinate 381,063,132, forward strand.
AATTTAGGGAGTTAGAAAATTTTTGGAAAATTTTGGTAATTCAAAATTTGGTTTTAAATTGAAACTTGAATAATTGAGCAAATAGTATTGTTTGCAAATTATGGGGAAGTTTGGGAAGCTAGTAAGAATGATAATGGGCCTTCTATAAAAAGATAGTTGATAGGATGTTTGATTGTAGGTTTTGGGAAAAAGGGTAAACGGGTATTAGACCATTCTTCCTAACTAGTAATTTCGGGGACGAAATTCTTTTAAGGGTGAAGGAATGTGACGACCTGGAAATTTCGAGCATTTAAAATCGGAATATTTAATTAATTTTAAATATTCAATAGAGTAATTTTAATTTGAATTACGAATATCATAATTTATTTGATAATTAAATTATTGAATTAAATAATTTGAAGTTGAGTAAAATGTTGAATCTGGAGTTTTAAGCCTGTCGAAAATAATTTGAAGGCTTATAAAATTTATATTGATAACATTGAAGATAATAGAAGTGTTAAAATTGAATTCAAAAGTGATTTGTTTAGTTTTGAAATTTTATCGTTTTAAAATTGAATTTACAAATAGCCTTCCGAGGCACAGTCTCAGAATTCGACGAAACCAGTTCCATTAGATCCATAATATTGTATTATTATCGAATTTCAAATTTCGTAATGTTTGGAGTTGTTGTGTGAGCGCACGATATATAAACGCGCTGAGATATATATCGAAAATTCAATATTTTAATTCGATTCAAAATGTTATCTTCTCCATACGATCGAATTAGGACTCGAAACCTTATCCATTGCGTTCGGAATAAGGATATAACACTAGGAACGCCTAGCGGCACGCCTCGATAGGAAGTCAAATTTCGTGTTGCGTTTATCGAGAGGAGTTGAATTTAACTATATCTGGTCACTAGCAGCCGTTTACTTTCCTATCAGCCGCGATTCTATCATCTTTCAAAACACTGTAGTGAGTATTCTCCCACACGCTTCCCTCTTTAATAATTACAGCCGAGCCTTCTTCTAAAACTATTCGTTCGAAAAAATAAATAAATCCATAGCCGAGTAAAATCATTTTCTCGTTCAAATCGATTAAGCGATTCATCTATAAAAAAATGGCGACTGAAGTTCGCGAAACAAAATCGCCTACATCACCTTCGAATCGAGTCAATCGAGAGTGGCGGCTTCGTTGAGGCTGTAGAATTTGGGTCGCGGGTTGGTGAAGTCTGCTGGTCGGTCGATTTGAGGAACAGTGGGGTTTGAGCTAGGGTTTGGAGGGTCGATCGAGGTTGCGAAGCGACCTAGGGTTTTCACGAGGCGAAGCGCGCACGTGAGGGAGGAGAGCCAGTAGATCGTAAGTGTTCTCGCGCGAGCACTTGATGTCGTGGCAGTCAAAAATCAGGGCTTCGACTGTTCGAGTGGTGGCACTCGATTTGATCACGGAAGGAAGGAGACTAGCGATGGTGAGGTATAAGACTGTTTGTTTTTAATTAAATTTAAATACTTATGAAGGTATGAATATATAGGTTAGGAAAATTTTTACAGTAAAACAATTACTATTGTGTTTTATAAAAAAAAAGTTTAAAAGATATATATATCTATATTCTTTTATATAGATAAGATGTAAAATATTGTAGGGATTTTAAAATATGGTAGAGTTTAAACCTTATATATATATAAGTCATTTTGGGTACAAATGGTTTCAAATAAAATAAAATAAATAAATATACATATGTAAATATTTTTATCCTACTAATTCTTTTAAAAGAAGTGGGTTTGATGATTAAACAATTTTCATTAACTTATTTCATTATTGGGTTACTAAAGATAATTTGTTAAAGAAAATTATTGGTTTAAAATTTTTAAATTAAATTATAAGTTAAAATAAATAAGTAAATGCTAGTTAATTATTGGATTTATTCAAGTGTTAATTAACTATATAATGTCATACAAGGTCTAAAATCGAGAAACAAGCTGGAATGGAAATGACTGGAAATAGACTGCAAATCAAACGCAAAGGTGAGTTAATCTCACGCGGCAAAAATTAAATTTAAATTTAAATGATTAAATTTAAATAATTGGTTGAATGGTTGAATTGATCGATGTGTTATATTATAGTATATACTACATCTTGGAATGTTTGATTCCCGCATTATATAGCGGATGAGACCCTATGCGCCGCATAATAGCGGATAATATTATATTTAATCTCATATACCGCGATATTCCACCTCGAAGTGGAATTGGTATTTATGTTGTGCTAACGGATGTGGATGCAGGGAAACAGGTTGGAGGGTCCAATTGGATCCCTCAACATTTATTTAAATCATGTGATATTCTCTGTTGTGATTATTTGATATTTATGATGAATTATATTGGAATATTGAATGCTGTGGTTTGATTGAATATACTTGGGTATAATGAGTTACCAAAAATATATAAATTGGATTTTGAAAAAAAATAAAAGAAGTGAATTTGTCAACGAAATAATTATGGAAAAATTGGAATAAATTAAGAATGAATTGAAAGAAATGGAAGTGATATTAAAATACTAATAAATAACTTCGAATATGAAAAGAAACAAGATTTTGAATAAACAGAAATTAATGAATTGTAAAATTAAGTGATATTATAATGGAATAAAGAATTATTTTAAATTTAAAGTTTAAAATTTATTTAAACGGATTAAGAAGTTAGTTGAGAAATCTAAAATTGATATTTTCAGTTAAAAGTACCTTAAATCATAATTAAGAAATAAAATCTGAAATTAATGGATTTTGGAATAAAAGGGAGTAAATTTGAAATCAATTTGGAAATTGATTCAAGTGTTTGTAATTGGAAATTTCAAGAAGAATGTGAAGAGAAGTATATTTCTCTGGATAGCCAAGCACATTCAAAGTAAATTTTAAATATAAGATAAAAGGTTTTAAGGTTGTTTAGAAAGCATGTTTTAGGAATTTATTATTTTTATATATCTGAATTCAAAAGTAATTTTTTTTAAATCTATTATCGTAGTATTTATTTAAAAGGTGACTTAGTATTTGTTTTAAAAAGTGAAATCCGAGTTTTATATTTTATAAAGTAACCTTATTTTTAAATATTCATATAGTATGTATTTTTAATAAATTATTGATGTAGTTCTTAAAATAAATGTTTTAAAGTATATCTCAGAGTAAAGTGTTTCTAAATTATTTTAAAAATCTAAGTTTTGTGCTTGGTGATCTCAGAGGAAATAGAAAATATTTGGGAAATTTATTCCGAAAAGGAAGATAGTTTGAAACTGTTTTCAAAAGGGTTTGAAAAGTGGAGATATATCCTACGAAGATATTTTGAGATAAATAAATGATTTGTGAAATTATTTGTTGTGTGATGGATGTTGTGAATATTAATTGATAGTTAAATAACCGACTATCAATATTGGCCAAATGCGCTGATCGTTTCGAAGAGACTGGGATCCGGATTTATTTCTCGAAAACCACTTCGATCCGGTTTGTACGTTTTCATTGGAAAATGAGTTTGGAGTTGAAGATGGAGCAGTGAAGTGCAAGGGCTAGTCGCTATTAATCCTGAGGATATTTCCAAAATGGATGTAGTAGGAATAGTGCATTCGGTTCCATTCGAACCTGGGACGGACTTGTATGGATGAATGCTTTCGAAACATCGTCAGGTGGACGATGGGCATTCTAAGAGATATGTTCTAAAAAGGTAACGCTTAGCCTCAAGCCTCATCAGCCGGGAATGACTGAAAATCAGGGGTTATGCGGCAATGCTAGGTGGGTAGCACTCATTTCAGGGTAAGGTCATCCCAGTCTAGATGTCCCTTTTTATTTCGGCTTAGTGGGGGTTGCTGATCCCAACCGCTTGGTAATCTTACTCGGAACTATCCAGTAAGGGATGGTTCCGGTCTTGTGTTGCAGGGGAGTTAGGGTGGCTCCTCGGTACTGTAATCTAGGCCACGTACCATGACAGGTGGTACCCCAGTGCCTAGTCATTAGTTGGAAATTCAATCTCCCTACGAGCCTTGTACGGGTTTTGTTTGTATTACCCACTCTGTGGCTAGTAGCTGGAATTTAATAATGTAACAATTTTGGCTATTTTAATAAATATTTGTATATAGACCCTATTATAATATCAGAGGATTTTAATAAGAAATGTTAGCTATCGTAAGGTAAAAACCCGACAAGTTTGTTTGTGGCGTGGTCTTACGAGATGCTTTTGTTTTCAAAAGGATTTTTGAAACTTTAATAATCAATTTGAGTGTGATTTCTCACGCTGGTATTCCAGACTGACTCGGGTGTTATTTACCTATTATGCTCGGGTCAGACCGAGTATTATAGGATACAGGATATGATGCTATGGAGCTCAGAAAACGAGCTGGATGAAGATACGTACTCCCGTACTTGTTTATATATTCCGCTGTGATGTTCAGTTGTGTACTCAGCTGTATAAGGGAAGGTTATGATTACTGCAAATTGTGTGATTTATGATTGATGCACTCTGAAAATGTAATGTATAACAGATATATATTTGTTTTTGTGTAAAGATCATTTATTATCTATTATATTTTATTCCGCTGCGATGGTTAGATTCTGATGTTGTTTTCTATTTTCTCCTCCTCTACCTCTTCTTCTTTAACCCAAATGGTTCATATTTCTGTTCAACTTGAGTCGGTTGATGTAGAATAGTGTTGACTCAAGGGGTACGGATTTGTGGGTCGTTACATCAATGAACTAATTTCATTGAGGTTTCGTACATTACAAATTATGGCGATTCGCCATATAACACTTATATGTAATCTTGTATGGATCAAGTATCCATATTCTTGTATTACTTTTAGAGTTCAAAACACATTGAAGAAAATATATAGTCTTGGGTAAGTAAACTCATGAATGACTAAGTTACGAACATATGTCATGGTTGTATATTTAGACATTTGAATGGCTTAACATGTGAAAATTTATTGGTTAGTATATTTTATATTTCTGTTTGTCAATATTAATTCGATACATTTGTATATTTAATTATTAAACATTTATCAATTATATTAATTTTAAATTATTCAATGTAGATTATTATAACTTTGTAAAGCAGATGCCCTTATAATAGTAGGAATATTAAATATTACAGTTTCATTTTTCTAAGAAGGTTACCGGTAGTCTTTTATGTTTCTCTAAACCCTAAGAAAAAACTTATAAATCTTTCAACTTCTCTAGCGAATGTTAGGGCTCATTTGTCTTAGGATTCTGACCTTGAGTTTGCTCAATAAGTCATAGCCCCACAAACGTTGAATAACTCCTTATCAGTTGTATTATATACAACTCCTAACCTAAGGTTTCTTGTCCTGATCTCATTTCAACCTTGAGTTTCCCCAATAAATCGAAAGAAATTATTTTCCTGTACCTACCATTTTGCAACGGCCTAAGTATGGTATATGTACCTTCAATTTGCTCAACAAATACATACAGCCATTTTACCACTTCCAGCCAATATATTAATAATACTACACATAATATCTCTAGCTTATGTTTGATCAACAACCATACAGTATTCATGTAAATTACTACTATATAAATGGCAAAGGAAAACACTTATATTAAAGATTCATATTCTTCAACATATTTAATTGAGTGATATCGACTTACGGAATAATCTATTCCCCATGAAACACCCTCATGATTCAAGTGTTGGGCACATAAAAAATCACGATATACATACTTTTATGTATGTATTTGATCCTTAAGTCTATTTAAGGTTTCTTTAATGTTCCACCATTAGCTTATATTTATACTATATATTTATTATTATATAAATTTTAATTTTATACTTTAATTAACTTATATAACATTTCATGTGTAGCATTATTTTAATTAAAACATATTTGCTTAATTTAATCAATCACACTTTAATTAATTATTATATTTTTAAAATATAACTTAATATATTGAGTATATATATACAATAACCTTTATCGTAATACATATATCTTTACTACTAATAAAGAGAATTACTTAAATACAGTTGCATGGTGTCTTTTTGAAATACCAAAGATGCCCTTGCTCTCACCATTCTCCTGCAAATCTTATTCTCGCATTTTCCACGCTCTTCCTAAAAGTAAAAACCCTAATTCCCCTTTCTTGATTCCACGGGATCGAAAACTAGAAATCAAAATAGATTTCCAAACCTTACGCAACGGCAACGATGATTACTTATTAATGAAGATTAGCACTTACCGATGACTAAGCTTAGCCATCGCTTCGTCGATGTCCATCGGACTTCGACCATAGGTACTCGAACAGATTTTAATTCTGATATGTTGAATTTAAATTCACTTTTACCTTTTACTATTCTGATGTTTGTTAATGATTTTGGCCAATTTTCTTATTATGTTATCTTACATTGCAGCAATAATGATTTGCACAGCTAACGATTAACGAGCCAGTGGAATTAACAACGACTAACCTCAATGATGATTATTGGTAATTTTATGTGCTATATGTTAAAATTTACTTGAATGGATTTTAAGTACTATGCTAAGTTTAAGTTTATTGTTAGTTCTTAATCCTTTCACTTACGGTTTTGGGCATTTTCTTACCTTCTTTCACATTGCATTAAGGTAGTCACACTGGTTTGAATTTAGTAACAAATTTATGCCTAATTTTTCAATTGTGTTGGAATGATATGCACATCAGTTAATTTCTCTTTGTTTATAACTAACCTGAAGTCCTTACTAGAACAAGGACATGAACATCATCGTTAATCCTTTCAAGTTAATATATTCAAGCACAAAACATATATAAACACATAAGGATAGTATGCAAAATAAGTGTAACGACCCGGAATTTTGGGCAATATCAATTTAATAATCTGTAATAATAATTAAATTGGTTTAATAAATTTTCTTTATAATTTTAATTTAAATTGGTGAAATTAATCTTATTATGGATGATAAATATTTAATTTGGTAAGTATAATCAATATCTTTTAACAATTCAAAAAAATGGTTAGAATTGTTTTTCAAAAGCAAATAAATTTTATTCTATTTATAATATATATGTTTGATATATATATATTATGAATGGGAATATCTTTTGTTTTAAATTAAAAGTTGAATTTTCAAATTGTAATATATGTAAACATATGTTATAATTTGATATTGTTTTGAAAATTTAAATTAATCTATTAATAATTTATGTATGAATGAATATTGCAATTTTAAAGTTTTGTTTCAAATTCAATAAGATTTTCAAAAGATAATTTAGTTTAATTCAATTGTTTCAAATATAAGATTGTTATTTATTTTTAAATAGAGTAGTTTCAAAGGAATTTAAACAAGCTTTGTTTGTTTTCTTTTAAAATGTTTACATTAAAAATGAATGTTTAAGATTTAAAATAACATGTATGAGACTATATTTATATTATAATTAGTTTTAGTATATTTCTTTTAAAAGTAAACTTATTTATATACATATAAGTATTTATCAATTAAGAAAGTAAATATGTAAATTTATATTTACATTTAAAATCAAATAAAAAAATTTATTAAAATACTTAATGACATGTGCAACCCTATTAATTATCTCAATAACACTTGTTAACTTTTAAAATTATGTTTGTGACATTTGTGCAAATTAATGACAAGTGGCATTATTTTCATTTTAATTTTAATAAATGTTTTTAGGAAAAGAAATGAGTTTTTCACAAATTCTTCTTTGTTTCTTTAGCTCAAATCAGAAAAAAAATTCCAAAACCTGAAAATGGAAACTAAATCCAAAACAAAAACCAAATGCTACTTGAAATTCATTATCACAAAAACAAATTAAAACCTGCAAAATTTGGAAAAATACTGCAACTCAAATCTGCAGTCTGCAAATCAACATGCATCTTCAAACCTGCAAAGTGAAAATCTGCAACATTCAAATCAACTGCATTTCAAATGTTCAACTTTTAAACAACTACTTGAAAGCATGCAAGGGATTTTCAAACAGCAAATGCATTTCTAAATTAAAGTTCAAGCCTGGAAGCTAAAACTTGCTCTGTGCTGTGCTCTGCCTCTTTAATTTAACAGGTGAGTAAATGTTTTTAAAAACAGTTTTGGTTCAACTTGTGATTGAATGTTGATGCATGTGTTAATCTATATTATATTATATGAAAATTCATTTTACATTGGAATGCATGTTGAATTTAAATGTTGAATTGCCTGTATAAATTCAAAATAGATACTGTGTTTACTAAAATAATTCAAATCCTTCAAAAATCAGTAACTTGATTTTGGATGCAAATTTGATATTGATTTGTAAATGAAAACTGTTTGTAATCACATAACTTATCATCTAAAAATAATCATAGGATTTAAAAATGGATGAGTTTCTCAGAATTTTAAATTTACAGTAGAAAATCAATTTGGGCTAAAAAAATTATGAACTTAAACTTAAATTTTGATTTTATGATTGGAATAGCAATGGAAATTCATGATTTTTAATACTTGTTTCATGATTTTTAGTTCTGTAAATAGGGAGAATTTGGGGTTTATTCGTAAATTGGGTTTTAGTGCATTACCGATTATCTATACTGTGATTTGGTGTGAAACTTGGATTGAAGCTTGTTTGTAGGATGTAGATGTTAGGAAAAATTCAAAAGAATTTTTATATTGGTTGAATCTATGGGAATTTGTACGAGTAGGGTTTTTATTTTGTTTCGGCTGGGCTTAGATGTCGTGTTCTTTGCGACATGAAGGTGGGACCGGAGGCGCTCGCTTTTGGGGAGAAGGAAGCTTGAGTCGTGATGTCTCGATGGTGAGAACGGTGGGGGTTGGACGGCGTCAGGCGGAAAGCCGTGGGTGGTTTTGTAGTAATGGGTTCTTCAGTATTTTCGACAATTGAGTTGGATTTCGATTCGATTTATTATTTTAGTATCTGGGGATGTTTTCGAGCACACACGCGATCGTGTGATGGTGGTAGAGGGTCGTGATGACCGTCGTTGGCCGGAGATGGCGTGCTAGGTGCACGAGCACAGTTGTGCACACGGGGAAGCTTTGAGCTGGGAATGGGAGTTTTGGGGAAGACGAGTTGAAGCGTGGGGGTTCTCGCATGGTTACCGGGGATGACTCGAAGTAGGGGGTTGTTCGTGTGTGTCTTCAGGGAAGTCGCATGGGATTTGAGAGTTTTACTCGAGTATTTAGGAAGGTGGAATCTGGTTTAAGTTCAGTAAAAAAAAGAAGGGTACAGGTTTATGTTCGTTGACAAAATTTCTATTGATTTAGAAATTTGCCGAAAAATTTCAAATTAGAATATAACCGCAAGCGCACGGTGTACGAATGTAGCACGCGGCGAATACGGGTCGATCCGCAGGGAATTGATGATTTTAAAATTCTATTCAATCAAATTATACCGAAGTCGAGAGTGAATAGCTAGAAATGTAAGAAACTAACAAAAACTAGCAAAAGAAAATGATAAAAATATGAGAGTGTTAAGACAATTTAGAGGCAATTTCCACTCTCTAGATCACATAAATCAACAAATTGAAGTTATGATCTCTCTTTTCTTGTCATTAGTGAATTAGTTGATGTGCTTATTATAAGTATGGTATATTTGTGCTATTAATTAGCTCAATATAAACCAGCAAACTATAACACAACCACTAATACACATTTAACTCTCATGAAATATGACAACAAGTTGAAATAGAAATCTATTTTAAGCATAGCCTATTAACTATTGTTTAGAAATATAGGCTATCAAATTTCAATTTCAACATTCACTTCTTTGCCATAGTCATATTTAGATGAAGAGGCAATTTGTGTTATGTTTAAGCATAGCCTATTTGTTATGAACAACATAGACTATCAAATTCAAAGCTAAACAACATCATTAAACCACTTCAAATGTTTCCATTAAAGCATAAAAAGAGAGTATAAACATCAAAATGTTGCATCTACATACTAGAGAGCTTCATTACCCCTAAATTGTAGGGATTAAGCTCTCATATTTGTTATCAAATCAACAAATATAGAAAGCAACATGAAAGCAAAAAAGAAAGAAAAAGAGAGCAAAGCAAAGAAACAAAACTAATCTACTTGCATGAAATAAGAGAAACCTACACTACAACATGAAAGTAAATGAACATGAAAAGGAAAGAGCATGTATTAAATTGCATAAAATAAAAAAGATTACAAGAAATAAAAATTGGCTAAGTAGCCATTAAAAGAGAAAGAGAGCTTTCTTTTATTTGATCTAAACTAAACTAAAGAGAAGGAGGCCTAAGAGAGACTAAGAGAAGATATCATGTTACATGAAACATATGGGTATTTATACATGTATGAAACCCTAATTCACTTTTTTGGGGAATGTCCAAAATGCCCCTTAGGAAGTGTGGAGGCCAAGTAATCATTAACATGTCTTAATCCCCCATTAAGTGTACATGAAGGCATTAAGTCCAAAAGCATGTGCATTAGCCTTTAATTTGTACATTAAGGTAGGTGGGTAGGTGGGGTCCTCCATGATCTTCACTTTGAATTATTTCCATCTTCATTCCTTTATATTCTTTGTGCATGCATATTTCTTCATGAAACCACTCCTATTTGAGACCATTTTCCTACAAAAATATATATAAATTTCCAATCAATTTTTCTCAAAGAAATATATGCACTTAAATTACCGTTTTGCCCCTATATGAAGATGAATATGTGAAAATTTGGAATTAAAATGAATTTTGGTTAAAACAAGTTAAAATACCCAATATGATCATTTATTTAATTTAAATAGAATAAATATGGTGGTAAAAATATGCACATTTACGTGCACATCAGTTTACATGTTAAACTTGTTATTTTGATATCAAGTTTCAAATTATAAAAACAAATTTATTAAAGTTAAACTTGATCCTTGATGTAAGGATTAATGCTATTCAAACTTATAAAAGTGTTAATTGAATTTTAGATTTCAAGTTTAAAATGTTTTAAGATGATTGTTTTTTTTTTGAAAATAATTATCTAATTTAAATTTCGAAGTTCAATTTAAAAAAGAATGTTTTGAATTTAAATATTAAATCAAAGTTTAGGTAAGGTATAAAGCAATGTTTTAATAACAAGTTTTCAAATTTATATTGAAAAATAATAAGTTTAAATTAGATAATTAAAGTATTTTAAAATTTTCAAATTTGATTTCTCAATGCTTTATTTCCAAATGAAGTTTAAGATATAATTATGTATCCAAATTAAATAAATTTGTCATTAAGGTTAATAAAATTTGATTAATTTCAAATGATTTATTTATGAAGATAAATAAGGTTAATTTATCTTTGTTATGAATGTAAGGATACTTATTTAAATGATTCATTAATAATTAAAAGTTTAATTAGGAACGATGTTTTCTTAATTAATTAAAGATTTTGGAATATATTAGAAGTAATTAATTAATTGCTTAATTAATTTTAAATAATTAGTTAATTGTTTATTTAATTTTAAATAATCACTTAATTATGGATTAATTAAGTGTGATTACTTAATGATGTAATCAATGGTTAATTTTTGAATGTGAGTAGAATGTTAATTACTTAGGGAAGTAATTAGAGAAGTTACTCATGGGAGTAATTGATTAAAGTGATTAATGGAATCATTAAATATTATCAATTAAGAATTGATTAATATAATTGTTTAAAGTTAGTTAATTATGGATTAATTAATTAATTAATTAATTAAGAATTATTTAATAATGTAATTAATTATTTGTTAAGTAATTAATTAAGAAGTAATTAAGATTTATTAATAGAAGTAATTAGAGATAATTATTTATGTAAGTAATTAAGAGTTAATTACTTAATTATTTTAGATAATTAATTAATGTGATTAATTAATTAATGAATGAGATTAAATAAGGGTTAATTACTAAGTGTAATTAATTAAAATTGTAATTAATTAATAAAGTAATTAATTTAGGATTTATTTATTAATTTAATTGTTTAATAATTACTTAATGAAGTAATTAAGATTTATTAATTAAAGTAATTAATCAAAGGATTAATATAATTAATTAGGAAGTTAATTTATTAAGATAAGTAATTACAAATTGTTAATTACTGTTTATGATTAATGAGATGATTAATTACAAGTTAATTATTTAATTAATTAAAGGATTATTAATTAATAAAGATAATTAATTAATATAATTAATGTAAGTAATAAATTAAAGTAATTAATTTAAGTGTGATTAATTAATTGTAATTAATTAAGGATTAATGTAATTAATTATAGTTAATTAATTAATGAAAGATCATTAATTATTGTAATTAATGATAGTAATTAAAGGTTAATTACTGAATATGGTTAGGAATAATTGCTTGAATGTAATTAAAGGATAATTAATCTAGGGAGATTAATTAGGAAGATCATTAGAAGATGATTAATGAATTTGATTTGTAATAAATCAATGAAGCGGGAGTTAGAATAATTCAAGTGATTAAAGGATAGTAATTAATTTAATTAGAGATTAATTAAATTGATTAAGAGTTAATCAATTCTGCTATGATTAATATTGAATGGTTGATATTGAATGACTGATATTGGTTATTGAATGATATTGGATGTTTGATATTGGGTGATTGGTTGATATTGGATGATTTGGATATCTATGTTGTGATATGCTGCTTTGTAAGATGAATGGTTTATATGAATTATCTATAGTGATAATGTTATTCATCTTTCTGTTTATATCATCCTGAATATAAGTTAATTGTTAAATCCCTTAAGTACAACTTAGACATTAAAATGGCGTTTGGTTTCGATGAGACCGGGATCGGGTTTCCATATTTGGATATCCGAAAACCACATCGATTCCAATTAAACGTTAGGTTGTTAATCCAAGTGGAGCAAGTGAAGACTCGAGGTGTAAGGGCTATACGTCAGTATAACTCTGTGGGTGATTCCGTAATGAGTTTGACGGAATACTGCTTATAGATTCGAGATGAAGATTAGAGTGCAAGGGCTATGGTCGTTGACTCTGAGGGTGATTCCAATAATGAGTGCAACGAGATAGTTCCTTCGGTTTCGTTCGAACCCGGAACGAACTTGTATGAATTGAATGCTTTCAGAACATCGTCAGGAGGACGATGAGCATTCTAAGAGATGTGTCCTATAAAGGTAATCGCAGCCTCAAGCCTCATCAACCGGAAATGGCTAAAACAGGGGAGGTGCAGCAAGGCTTCGTGGGTCACTCCCACTGGAGAGCAAGATTTACTCCTACCTAGAAGTCCCTTTTATTTCGGCTGCGTGGGGCGGTTGAATTCCGGACAACCGTCGGGGTTGTCTTGTTCGGGACTGTTCAGTAAGGAATGGTCCCGGCCTTGTGTTGCAGGGGAGTGGGAGTACTCCTCGGTATGGTGATCTAGGCCACGTACTGTGACGGGCGGTACCCCAGTAGCCCTGCCATTGATGGAAACCCATTTTCCCTAAGAGACCCTACGGTTTTGATTGTATTACCCACTTTTGTGGCTAGTAGCTGGAATTTAATGAATGTAACAATTTCAGCTATTTCATATTTACTTGAAAACCCTAGACACTATTATAATATCACTGGATTTCCTATCAAATGTTTTGGTTAGCGTAAGGTAAAATTTTTTCCATGTTTATGTGTGGGAAGTCTTACGTGATACCTTTTCTTTTCAAAGGTTTTCTAAAGTTAAGCAATTTTAATCCGTTTACTCACACCAGACCCCTATCTGACCCGAGTGTTTATTTTCTGTTTTATTAAACTCTTGGGTACTCATATTATGTATGAGTAGTCAAGTGATTTAGGTTAGCTTGACGAGTTCTGGAGGAGATATGGAGCAGGAGGTTTCCACGTGTAGATATTATGATTCCGCTGTGTATGTTGTATCTCTGTCTTGTATACTTGAGTTGTATGAATTAGACAGATGTTTATAACTGTCTAATATGTGTTGTAAAGTTGTGTAACTCTGATGTAATTTGATACTATGTAATATTTTATGTGTTATATTATATTTTATTCGTTCCGCTGTGAGTTCTCTGATGTTGTTTATGTTATTCTTCTATCCCTTTATTTCTTCACTAGTGATGCGATTTCCTGGAGATAGGAAGTCGGGTCGCTACAGTTGGTATCAGAGCATTAGGTTGAGCGAATACCTAAGCTCTGAGTGTGTCTTTCTTTAGGGAGCGTTAGGTTGAGTGAATACCTAGGCTCTGTAGTGGTGTCTTTCTTGAGAGAGCGTATTTGTAATTTTTATATATAACTATATATATATATTATATATATATATATACACATTTATATCTACCTAATCTGTTGGGTTATCTGTTCGGATTTTCCTGCAAGTTTCAGAGGTAGATAGATGGAGTAGTGGTATATGTGTGTAACACGATTACCACTGATGGAAGAGGTCCATATGTCGAGGTTGGAAGTATTTGTCGAGACTGTAGACCTATTACCGTCTCGAGTAAGATGTGCAGTTTGGAGTAAGGAATTCTCTGATATCCGAAGGAAATCTTTAAAGATTCGGAGTCTATCTTTGAAATGTAAGTTTGGATTTCGCTCGGGTGAGCGAATTTTTCTTGAGTTTGGATTTGTCGGAAGTGTAGAAGTAAGTGATGATATCTTGGTAACTGCATGATGAGATGCAGTATCCTTGGATATTTTCCATAGAAGTTTTCTCTTGAAGCAGTTTTGAACGTGGTTGAGGAGCAGTCTTTACCTGCCTCAGGGAAGATTCGTCTGTGTAGAAGTTATCTGGAACTTCAGTATGGAAGTTGGATGTTCTGGAATATGGAACTAAGGTCTATGAGTTGCTTCGCTTCGGCATGGTCTCATTGGTCATCTTCAGGAGAGTGAGGTGTTGATGCTTGGTTTGGAGGCTGAGTTTCTTTTGTGATGTCTGCCATCTCAAAGGTCTGTTGTGAGGTTCGTGGATAGTTTTGGGTTCGGGAAGCCTTTGGATTAGAAGTCTTTGGTTAGCTGTGGTAGTAGTGCAGCTCGGAAGTGTTCGGTGTGTTGACGAGAAGGTCTTGGAGCTTTGTAGTGTCATTGAGGTAGAGTTTGGAAGCTGCGGTGTGGCTTGTTTCTCCATTGGCTAAGGAATCTTTATGGTTCTTCTTGTAGCAGTCCGAGAAGATGGTAATGTTTCTTGAAGAGTTAACCTTGTTTGGAGAAGTTTAAGCTGTTCTAATTGGGTAAAGAAAGGACAGTTTATTTAGAATCCGAATTAGGTAGGATCGCAAAAGTGACTTGCGATTAGTTTGGGAATTTTTCTTGGCAATCGTTTGTTTGAGACGGATGGTTCTCATATGGAAGTTGGAGCTACTGAGGTAATCAGAAGTTTGTCTGCATCTAGAGTTGAGTTCCATATTGTTTGGTTCTAGAAGTGATTTGATTGTTAGCCGGGTAGTAGGATGGTTCTTGGAGAAGAAGAGTTGGTGTAGCAGCTCAGAAATTTTTGGAATTTGGATTGGTCGGATCCAGTTTTGAATTGGATTTCTGTAGTAAGGCTGTGTGACTGAGTCAGATGAGTTACTCAGATTTTATGGATTTGATGAACAAAGTTTCTCGGATTTAGTGGATAAGTTTGTACTTATGTTCATCAATAGTATTCTCATCTATTTTAGAATCAAAGTTGTGCAGCGGAAGCGAGGTAGCAGCTGTGCGAGGAAGGAAGCAAGTTCAGTTTGCTATTGCTTGAGGAGTAGAACTTGTGTTCTGGATTTCAACGGATTATGGAAGGCTTTTCTGTTAGATAGGATCCAGAAACTGGTTTGTGTTGGTCTAGTTGTTTCTAGAAGCGTCAGCATAGATTGAGATGATCAGGAAGAGAATTGGTAGCCCAGAATTGTCTGTTGAGTTATGCTGATATGAGTTAAGAAGTTGGTATTCGAAGTTGGGGACTTTATTGTTGTTGAGATTTCTCTGGTTAAGAGAATAGAAATTGGATAAGATTGGATGGCTGGTGCTGAGGAAATTGAGATTTCTTATCTGTGTTCTGATAAGATAAGATCCATTGACTATAAGATTGAATTACCAGTTTGGATAACTGGAATTTATATTATTACTCTGAGGGAGTAAGTGTATGATTCATCATTGGTTGTTGAATCTGTTGTTCAGTTGGATTTGGAAGTTGAGATAATCTTGAATATAGTCTGATATTCTGTTCAGATTGATGGAATCTAGAGATGAGAAAGGAGCTCTAGGTTTTGGTGGTGTAGTTTGTTGGCTTATGTAGGGCGAGTATCCCGATGATTTTTACTTGGGAAACTCGAGATAGTATTAGGGTTTTATTCTGACGTATGTTAGGATAATTAGTTAAGTTTGTTTGTGTGATTGATTGCTTTGATTGTTAGTTATTGGTTGTTAGGAATGTTTTGCTAATTGAATTAAAAGCTTTGCTGGATTATTAAATTACCTTTGTTTTAAATTTCGGGGACGAAATTCTTTTAAGGGGGAGGATTGTAACGACCCGGCATTTTGGGCAATATCAATTTAATAATCTGTAATAATAATTAAATTGGTTTAATATTCTTTATAATTTTAATTTAAATTGGTTAAATTAATCTTATTAAGGATGATAAATATTTAATTTGGTAAGTATAATCAATATCTTTTAACAATTTAAAAAAATGGTTAGAATTGTTTTTCAAAAGCAAATAAATTTTATTCTATTTATAATATATATGTTTGATATATATATTATGAATGGGAATATCTTTTGTTCTAAATTAAAATTTGAATTTTCAAATTGTAATATATGTAAGCATATGTTATAATTTGATATTGTTTTGAAAATTTAATTTAATCTATTAATAATTTATGTATGAATGAATATTGCAATTTTAAAGTTTTGTTTTAAATTCAATAAGATTTTCAAAAGATAATTTAGTTTAATTCAATTGTTTCAAATATAAGATTGTTATTTATTTTTAAATAGAATAGTTTCAAAGGAATTTAAACAAGCTTTGTTTGTTTTCTTTTAAAATGTTTACATTAAAAATGAATGTTTAAGATTTAAAATAACATGTATAAGATTATATTTATATTACAATTAGTTTAGTATATTTTCTTTTAAAAGTAAACTTATTTATATACATATAAGTATTTATCAATTAAGAAAGTAAATATGTAAATTTATATTTACATTTAAAATCAAATAAATTTTTTTATTAAAATACTTAAAGACATGTGTAACCCTATTAATTATCTCAATAACACTTGTTAACTTTTAAAATTATGTTTGTGACATTTGTGCAAATTAATGACAAGTGGCATTATTTTCATTTTCATTTTAATAAATGTTTTTAGGAAAAGAAATGAGTTTTCACAAATTCTTCTTTGTTTCTTTAGCTCAAATCAGAAAAAAATTTCCAAAACCTGAAAATGGAAACTAAATCCAAAACAAAAACCAAATGCTACCTGAAATTCATTATCACAAAAACAAATTAAAACCTGAAAAATTTGGAAAAATACTGCAACTCAAATCTGCAGTCTGCAAATCAACATGCATCTTCAAACCTGCAAAGTGAAAATCTGCAACATTCAAATCAACTGCATTTCAAATGTTCAACTTTTAAACAACTACTTGAAAGCATGCAAGGGATTTTCAAACAGCAAATGCATTTCTAAATTAAAGTTCAAGCCTGGAAGCTAAAACTTGCTCTGTGCTGTGCTCTGCCTCTTTAATTTAACAGGTGAGTAAATGTTTTTAAAAATAGTTTTGGTTCAACTTGTGATTGAATGTTGATGCATGTGTTAATCTATATTATATTATATGAAAATTCGTTTTACATTGGAATGCATGTTGAATTTAAATGTTGAATTGCCTGTATAAATTCAAAATAGATACTGTGTTTACTAAAATAATTCAACTCCTTCAAAAATCAGTAACTTGATTTTGGATGCAAATTTGATATTGATTTGTAAATGAAAACTGTTTGTAATCACATAACTTATCATCTAAAAATAATCATAGGATTTAAAAATGGATGAGTTTCTCAGAATTTTAAATTTACAGTAGAAAATCAATTTGGGATAAAAAAATTATGAACTTAAACATAAATTTTGATTTTATAATTGGAATAGCAATGGAAATTCATGATTTTTAATACTTGTTTCATGGTTTTTAGTTGTGTAAATAGGGAGAATTTGGGGTTTATTCCTAAATTAGGTTTTAGTGAATTACCGATTATCCATACTGTGATTTGGTGTGAAACTTGGATTGAAGCTTGTTTGTAGGATGTAGATGTTAGGAAAAATTCAAAAGAATTTTTATATTGGTTGAATCTATGGGAATTTGTACGAGTAGGGTTTTTATTTTGTTTCGGCTGGGCTTAGATGTCGTGTTCTTTGCGACATGAAGGTGGGACCGGAGGCGCTCGCTTTTGGGGAGAAGGAAGCTTGAGTCGTGATGTCTCGATAGTGAGAACGGTGGGGGTTGGACGGCGTCAGGCGGATGGCCGTGGGTGGTTTTGTAGTAATGGGTTCTTCAGTATTTTCGACAATTAAGTCGGATTTCGATTCGATTTATTATTTTAGTATCTGGGGATGTTTTCGAGCACACACGCGATCGTGTGATGGTGGTAGAGGGTCGTGATGACCGTCGTTGGCCGGAGATGGCGTGCTAGGTGCACGAGCATAGTTGTGTGCACGGGGAAGCTTTGAGCTGGGAATGGGAGTTTTGGAGAAGACGAGTTGAAGCGTGGGGGTTCTCGCGTGGTAACCGGGGATGACTCGAAGTAGGGGGTTGTTCGTGTGTGTCTTCAGGGAAGTCGCGTGGGATTTGAGAGTTTTACTCGAGTATTTAGGAATGTGGAATCTGGTTTAAGTTCAGTAAAAAAAAGAAGGATACAGGTTTACATGTTAAACTTGTTATTTTGATATCAAGTTTCAAATTATAAAAACGAATTTATTAAAGTTAAACTTGATCCTTGATGTAAGGATTAATGCTATTCAAACTTATAAAAGTGTTAATTGAATTTTGGATTTCAAGTTTAAAATGTTTTAAGATGATTGTTTTTTTTGAAAATAATTATCTAATTTAAATTTCGAAGTTTAATTTAAAAAAAATGTTTTGAATTTAAATATTAAATCAAAGTTTAAGTAAGGTATAAAGCAATGTTTTAATAACAAGTTTTCAAATTTATATTGAAAAATAATAAGTTTAAATTAGATAATTAAAGTATTTTAAAATTTTCAAATTTGATTTCTCAATGCTTTATTTCCAAATGAACTTTAAGATATAATTATGTATCCAAATTGAATAAATTTGTCATTAAGGTTAATAAAATTTGATTAATTTCAAATGATTTATTTATGAAGATAAATAAGGTAAATTTATCTTTGTTATGAATGTAAGGATACTTATTTAAATGATTCATTAATAAGTAAAAGTTTAATTAGGAACGATGTTTTCTTAATTAATTAAGGATTTTGGAATATATTAGAAGTAATTAATTAATTGTTTAATTAATTTTAAATAATTAGTTAATTGTTTATTTAATTTTAAATAATCACTTAATTATGGATTAATTAAGTGTGATTACTTAATGAAGTAATCAATGGTTAATTTTTGAATGTGAGTAGAATGTTAATTACTTAGGGAAGTAATTAGAGAAGTTACTCATGGGAGTAATTGATTAAAGTGATTAATGGAATCACTAAATATTATCAATTAAAGAATTGATTAATATAATTGTTTAAAGTTAGTTAATTATGGATTAATTAATTAATTAATGAATTAAGAATTATTTAATAATGTAATTAATTATTTGTTAAGTAATTAATTAAGAAGTAATTAAGATTTATTAATAGAAGTAATTAGAGATAATTACTTATGTAAGTAATTAAGAGTTAATTACTTAATTATTTTAGATCATTAATTAATGTGATTAATTAATTAATGAATGAGATTAAATAAGGGTTAATTACTAAGTGTAATTAATTAAAATTGTAATTAATTAATAAAGTAATTAATTTTGGATTTATTTATTAATTTAATTGTTTAATAATTACTTAATGAAGTAATTAAGATTTAGTAATTAAAGTAATTAATCAAAGGATTAATATAATTAATTAGGAAGTTAATTAATTAAGATAAGTAATCACAAATTGTTAATTACTGTTTATGATTAATGAGATGATTAATTACAAGTTAATTATTTAATTAATTAAAGGATTATTAATTAATAAAGATTATTAATTAATATAATTAATGTAAGTAATTAATTAAAGTAATTAATTTAAGTGTGATTAATTAATTGTAATTAATTAAGGATTAATGTAATTAATTATAGTTAATTAATTAATGATGGATCATTAATTATTGTAATTAATGATAGTAATTAAAGGTTAATTACTGAATATGGTTAGGAATAATTGCTTGAATGTAATTAAAGGATAATTAATCTAGGGAGATTAATTAGGAAGATCATTAGAAGATGATTAATGAATTTGATTTGTAAAAAATCAATGAAGCAGGAGTTAGAATAATCCAAGTGATTAAAGGATAGTAATTAATTTAATTAGAGATTAATTAAATTGATTAAGAATTAATCAATTCTGCTATGGGTAATTGATTAATATTGAATGGTTGATATTGAATGACTGATATTGGTTATTGAATGATATTGGATGTTTGATATTGGGTGATTGGTTGATATTGGATGATTTGGATATCTATGTTGTGATATGCTGCTTTGTAAGATGAATGGTTTATATGAATTATCTATAGTGATAATGTTATTCATCTTTCTGTTTATATCATCCTGAATATAAGTTAATTGTTAAATCCCTTAAGTACAACTTGGACATTAAAATGGCGTTTGGTTTCGATAAGACTGGGATCGGGTTTCCATATTTGGATATCTGAAAACCTCATCGATTCCAATTAAACGTTAGGTCGTTAATCCAAGTGGAGCAAGTGAAGACTCGAGGTGTAAGGGCTATACGTCAGTATAACTCTATGGGTGATTCCGTAATGAGTTTGACGGAATAGTACTTATAGATTCGAGATGGAGATTAGAGTGCAAGGGCTATGGTCATTGACTCTGAGGGTGATTCCAATAATGAGTGCAACGAGATAGTGCCTTCGGTTTCGTTCGAACCCGGAACGAACTTGTATGGATTGAATGCTTTCAGAACATCGTCAGGAGGACGATGAGCATTCTAAGATATGTGTCCTATAAAGGTAATCGCAGCCTCAAGCCTCATCAACCGGAAATGGCTAAAACAGGGGAGGTGCAGCAACGCTTCGTGGGTCGCTCCCACTGGAGAGCAAGATTTACTCCTGTCTAGAAGTCCCTTTTATTTCGGCTGTGTGGGGCGGTTGAATTCCGGACAACCGACGGGGTTGTCTTGTTCGGTACTGTTCAGTAAGGAATGGTCCCGGCCTTGTGTTGCAGGGGAGTGGGAGTACTCCTCGGTACGGTGATCTAGGCCACGTACTGTGACGGGCGGTACCCCAGTAGCCCTGCCATTGATGGAAACCCATTTTCCCTACGAGACCCTACGGTTTTGATTGTATTACCCACTTTTGTGGCTAGTAGCTGGAATTTAATGAATGTAACAATTTCGGCTATTTCATATTTACTTGAAAACCCTAGACACTATTATAATATCACTGGATTTCCTATCGAATGTTTTGGTTAGCGTAAGGTAAAATCTTTTCCATGTTTATGTGTGGGAAGTCTTACGTGATACCTTTTATTTTCAAAGGTTTTCTAAAGTTAAGCAATTTTAATCCGTTTACTCACACCAGACCCCTGTCTGACCCGAGTGTTTATTTTCTGTTTTATTAAACTCTTGGGTACTCATATTATGTATGAGTAGTCAAGTGATTTAGGTTAGCTTGGCGAGTTCTGGAGGAGATATGGAGCAGGAGGTTTCCACGTGTAGATATTATGATTCCACTGTGTATGTTGTATCTCTGTCTTGTATACTTGAGTTGTATGAATTAGACAGATGTTTATAACTATCTAATATGTGTTGTAAAGTTGTGTAACTATGATGTAATTTGATACTATGTAATATTTTATGTGTTATATTATATTTTATTCGTTCCGCTGTGAGTTCTCTGATGTTGTTTATGTTCTTCTTTCTCTTTCTTTTCTTCTTCTATCCCTTTCTTTCTTCACTAGTAATGCGATTTCCTGGAGATAGGAAGTCGGGTCGCTACAGTTGGTATCAAAGCATTAGGTTGAGCGAATACCTAAGCTCTGAGTGTGTCTTTCTTTAGGGAGCGTTAGGTTGAGTGAATACCTAGGCTCTGTAGTGTTGTCTTTCTTGAGAGAGCGTATTGGTAATTTTTATATATAACTATATATATATATAATATATATATTATATATATATACATTTGTATCTACCTAATCTGTTGGGTTATCTGTTCGGATTTTCCAACAAGTTTTAGAGATAGATAGATGGAGTAGTGGTATATGTGTGTAACACGATTACCACTGATGGAAGAGGTCCATATGTTGAGGTTGGAAGTATTTGTCGAGACTGTAGACCTAATATCGTCTCGAGTAAGATGTGCAGTTTGGAGTAAAGAATTCTCTGATATCCGAAGGAAATCTTTTAAAGATTCGGAGTCTATCTTTGAAATGTAAGTTTCGATTTCGCTCGGGTGAGCGAATTTTTCTTGAGTTTGGATTTGTCGGAAGTATAGAAGTAAGTGATGATATCTTGGTAACTGCATAATGAGATGCAGTATCCTTGGATATTTTCCATAGAAGTTTTCTCTTGAAGCAGTTTTGAACGTGGTTGAGGAGCAGTCTTTACCTGCCTCAGGGAAGATTCGTCTGTGTAGAAGTTATCTGGAACTTCAGTATGGAATTTGGATGTTCTGGAATATGGAACTAAGGTCTATGAGTTGCTTCGCTTCGACATGGTCTCATTGGTCATCTTCAGGAGAGTGAGGTGTTGATGATTGGTTTGGAGGCTGAGTTTCTTTTGTGATGTCTGCCATCTCAAAGGTCTGTTGTGAGGTTCGTGGATAGTTTTGGGGTCGGGAAGCCTTTGGATTAGAAGTCTTTGGTTAGCTGTGGTAGCAGTGCAGCTCGGAAGTGTTCGGTGTGCTGACGAGAAGGTCTTGGAGCTTTGTAGTGTCATTGAGGTAGAGTTTGGAAGCTGCGGTGTGGCTTGTTTCTCCATTGGCTAAGGAATCTTTATGGTTCTTCTTGTAGCAGTCCGAGCAGATGGTAATGTATCTTGAAGAGTTAACCTTGTTTGGAGAAGTTTAAGATGTTCTAATTGGGTAAAGAAAGGACAGTTTATTTAGAATCCGAACTAGGTAGGATCGCAAAAGTGACTTGCGATTAGTTTGGGAATTTTTCTTGGCAATCGTTTGTTTGAGACGGAGGGTTCTCATATGGAAGTTGGAGCTACTGAGGTAATCAGAAGTTTGTCTGCATCTGGAGTTGAGTTCCATATTGTTTGGTTCTAGAAGTGATTTGGTTGTTAGCCGGGTAGTAGGATGGTTCTTGGAGAAGAAGAGTTGGTGTAGCAGCTCAGAAATTTTTGGAATTTGGATTGGTCGGATCCAGTTTTGAATTGGATTTATGTAGTAAGGCTGTGTGACTGAGTCAGATGAGTTACTCAGATTTTATGGATTTGATAAACAAAGTTTCCCGGATTTAGTGGATAAGTTTGTACTTGTGTTCATCAACAGTATTCTCATCTATTTCAGAATCAGAGTTGTGCAGCGGAAGCGAGGTAGCAGCTGTGCGAGGAAGGAAGCAAGTTCAGTTTGCTATTGCTTGAGGAGTAGAACTTGTGTTCTGGATTTCAATGGATTATGGAAGGCTTTTCTGTTGGATAGGATCCAGAAACTGGTTTGTGTTGGTCTAGTTGTTTCTGGAAGCGTCAGCATAGATTGAGATGATCAGGAAGAGAATTGGTAGCCCAGAATTGTCTGTTGAGTTATGCTGATATGAGTTAAGGAGTTGGTATTCGAAGTTGGGGACTTCATTGTTGTTGAGATTTCTCTGGTTAAGAGAACAGAAATTGGATAAGATTGGATGGCTGGTGCTAAGGAAATTGAGATTTCTTATCTGTGTTCTGATAAGATAAGATCTATTGACTATAAGATTGAATTACCAATTTGGATAACTGGAATTTATATTATTTCACGTATCTCTGAGGGAGTACGTGTATGATTCATCATTGGTTTTTGAATCTGTTGTTCAGTTGGATTTGGAAGTTGAGATAATCTTGAATATAGTCTGATATTCTGTTCAGATTGATGGAATCTAGAGATGAGAAAGGAGCTTTGGGTTTTGGTGGTGTAGTTTGTTGGCTTCTGTAGGGCGAGTATCCCGGTGATTTTTACTTGGGAAACTCAAGATAGTATTAGAGCTTTATTCTGACGTATGTCAGGATAATTAGTTAAGTTTGTTTGTGTGATTGATTGCTTTGATTGTTAGTTATTGGTTGTTAGGAATGTTTTGCTAATTGAATTAAAAGCTTTGTTGGATTATTAAATTACCTTTGCTTTTAAATTTCGGGGACGAAATTCTTTTAAGGGGGGAGGATTGTAACGACCTGGAATTTTGGGCAATATCAATTTAATAATCTGTAATAATAATTAAATTGGTTTAATATTCTTTATAATTTTAATTTAAATTGGTGAAATTAATCTTATTAAGGATGATAAATATTTAATTTGGTAAGTATAATCAATATCTTTTAACAATTTAAAAAAATGGTTAGAATTGTTTTTCAAAAGCAAATAAATTTTATTCTATTTATAATATATATGTTTGATATATATATTATGAATGGGAATATCTTTTGTTTTAAATTAAAAGTTGAATTTTCAAATTGTAATATATGTAAGCATATGTTATAATTTGATATTGTTTTGAAAATTTACTTTAATCTATTAATAATTTATGTATGAATGAATATTGCAATTTTAAAGTTTTGTTTTAAATTCAATAAGATTTTCAAAAGATAATTTAGTTTAATTCAATTGTTTCAAATATAAGATTGTTATTTATTTTTAAATAGAATAGTTTCAAAGGAATTTAAACAAGCTTTGTTTGTTTTCTTTTAAAATATTTACATTAAAAATGAATGATTAAGATTTAAAATAACATGTATAAGATTATATTTATATTATAATTAGTTTTGTATATTTTCTTTTAAAAGTAAACTTATTTATATACATATAAGTATTTATCAATTAAGAAAGTAAATATGTAAATTTATATTTACATTTAAAATCAAATAAAAATTTTTATTAAAATACTTAAAGACATGTGTAACCCTATTAATTATCTCAATAATACTTGTTAACTTTTAAAATTATGTTTGTGACATTTGTGCAAATTAATGACAAGTGGCATTATTTTCATTTTAATTTTAATAAATGTTTTTAGGAAAAGAAATGAGTTTTTCACAAATTCTTCTTTGTTTCTTTAGCTCAAATCAGAATTTTTTTTCCAAAACCTGAAAATGGAAACTAAATTCAAAACAAAAACCAAATGCCACCTGAAATTCATTATCACAAAAACAAATTAAAACCTGCAAAATTTGGAAAAATGCTACAACTCAAATCTGCAGTCTGCAAATCAACATGCATCTTCAAACCTGCAAAGTGAAAATCTGCAACATTCAAATCAACTGCATTTCAAATGTTCAACTTTTAAACAACTACTTGAAAGCATGCAAGGGATTTTCAAACAGCAAATGCATTTCTAAATTAAAGTTCAAGCCTGGAAGCTAAAACTTGCTATGTGCTGTGCTCTGCCTCTTTAATTTAACAGGTGAGTAAATGTTTTTAAAAACAGTTTTGGTTCAACTTGTGATTGAATGTTGATGCATGTGTTAATCTATATTATATTATATGAAAATTCGTTTTACATTGGAATGCATGTTGAATTTAAATGTTGAATTGCCTGTATAAATTCAAAATAGATACTGTGTTTACTAAAATAATTCAAATCCTTCAAAAATCAATAACTTGATTTTGGATGCAAATTTGATATTGATTTGTAAATGAAAACTGTTTGTAATCACATAACTTATCATCTAAAAATAATCATAGGATTTAAAAATGGATGAGTTTCTCAGAATTTTAAATTTACAGTAGAAAATCAATTTG
This sequence comes from Allium cepa, assembly GCA_030765085.1. Classification (NCBI taxonomy): domain Eukaryota; kingdom Viridiplantae; phylum Streptophyta; class Magnoliopsida; order Asparagales; family Amaryllidaceae; genus Allium; species Allium cepa. The sequence continues at coordinate 381,089,204 of CM060931.1, forward strand.
GGCTAAAAAAATTATGAACTTAAACTTAAATTTTGATTTTATAATTGGAATAGCAATGGAAATTCATGATTTTTAATACTTGTTTCATGGTTTTTAGTTGTGTAAATAGGGAGAATTTGGGGTTTATTCGTAAATTGGGTTTTAGTGAATTACCGATTATCCATACTGTGATTTGGTGTGAAACTTGGATTGAATCTTGTTTGTAGGATGTAGATGTTAGGAAAAATTCAAAAGAATTTTTATATTGGTTGAATCTATGGTAATTTGTACGTGTAGGGTTTTTATTTTGTTTCGGCTGGGCTTAGATGTCGTGTTCTTTGCGACATGAAGGTGGGACTGGAGGCGCACGCTTTTGGGGAGAAGGAAGCTTGAGTCGTGATGTCTCGATGGTGAGAACGGTGGGGGTTGGACGGCGTCAGGCGGATGGCCGTGGGTGGTTTTGTAGTAATGGGTTCTTTAGTATTTTCGACAATTGAGTCGGATTTCGATTCGATTTATTATTTTAGTATCTGGGGATGTTTTCGAGCACACACGCGATCGTGTGATGGTGGTAGAGGGTCGTGATGACCGTCTTGGCCGGAGATGGCGTGCTAGGTGCACGAGCACAGTTGTGTGCACGAGGAAGCTTTGAGCTGGGAATGGGAGTTTTGGGGAAGACGAGTTGAAGCGTGGGGGTTCTCGCGTGGTAACCGGGGATGACTCGAAGTAGGGGGTTGTTCGTGTGTGTCTTCAGGGAAGTCGAGTGGGATTTGAGAGTTTTACTCGAGTATTTAGGAAGGTGGAATCTGGTTTAAGTTCAGTAAAAAAAAGAAGGGTACAGGTTTACATGTTAAACTTGTTATTTTGATATCAAGTTTCAAATTATGAAAACGAATTTATTAAAGTTAAACTTGATCCTTGATGTAAGGATTAATGCTATTCAAACTTATAAAAGTGTTAATTGAATTTTAGATTTCAAGTTTAAAATGTTTTAAGATGATTGTTTTTTTTTTGAAAATAATTATCTAATTTAAATTTCGAAGTTCAAGTTAAAAAAGAATGTTTTGAATTTAAATATTAAATCAAAGTTTAAGTAAGGTATATAGCAATGTTTTAATAACAAGTTTTCAAATTTATATTGAAAAATAATAAGTTTAAATTAGATAATTAAAGTATTTTCAAATTTTCAAATTTGATTTCTCAATGCTTTATTTCCAAATGAAGTTTAATATATAATTATGTATCCACATTGAATAAATTTGTCATTAAGGTTAATAAAATTTGATTAATTTCAAATGATTTATTTATGAAGATAAATAAGGTTAATTTATCTTTGTTATGAATGTAAGGGTACTTATTTAAATGATTCATTAATAAGTAAAAGTTTAATTAGGAACGATGTTTTCTTAATTAATTAAAGATTTTGGAATATATTAGAAGTAATTAATTAATTGTTTAATTAATTTTAAATAATTAGTTAATTGTTTATTTAATTTTAAATAATCACTTAATTATGGATTAATTAAGTGTGATTACTTAATGAAGTAATCAATGGTTAATTTTTGAATGTGAGTAGAATGTTAATTACTTAGGGAAGTAATTAGAGAAGTTACTCATGGGAGTAATTGATTAAAGTGATTAATGGAATCACTAAATATTATCAATTAAAGAATTGATTAATATAATTGTTTAAAGTTAGTTAATTATGGATTAATTAATTAATTAATTAAGACTTATTTAATAATGTAATTAATTATTTGTTAAGTAATTAATGAAGAAGTAATTAAGATTTATTAATAGAAGTAATTAGAGATAATTACTTATATAAGTAATTAAGAGTTAATTACTTAATTATTTTAGATAATTAATTAATGTGATTAATTAATTAGTGAATGAGATTAAATAAGGGTTAATTACTAAGTGTAATTAATAAAAATTGTAATTAATTAATAAAGTAATTAATTTAGGATTTATTTATTAATTTAATTGTTTAATAATTACTTAATGAAGTAATTAAGATTTATTAATTAAAGTAATTAATCAAAGGATTAATATAATTAATTAGGAAGTTAATTAATTAAGATAAGTAATTACAAATTGTTAATTATTGTTTATGATTAATGAGATGATTAATTACAAGTTAATTATTTAATTAATTAAAGGATTATTAATTAATAAAGATTATTAATTAATATAATTAATGTAAGAAATTAATTAAAGTAATTAATTTAAGTGTGATTAATGAATTGTAATTAATTAAGGATTAATGTAATTAATTATAGTTAATTAATTAATGAAGGATCATTAATTATTGTAATTAATGATAGTAATTAAAGGTTAATTACTGAATATGGTTAGGAATAATTGCTTGAATGTAATTAAAGGATAATTAATCTACGGAGATTAATTAGGAGGATCATTAGAAGATGATTAATGAATTTTGATTTGTAATAAATCAATGAAGTAGGAGTTAGAATAATCCAAGTGATTAAAGGATAGTAATTAATTTAATTAGAGATTAATTAAATTGATTAAGAGTTAATCAATTCTGCTATGGGTAATTGATTAATATTGAATGGTTGATATTGAATGACTGATATTGGTTATTGAATGATATTGGATGTTTGATATTGGGTGAGATGTTTGATATTGGGTGATTGGTTGATATTGGATGATTTGGATATCTATGTTGTGATATGCTGCTTTGTAAGATGAATGGTTTATATGAATTATCTATAGTGATAATGTTATTCATCTTTCTGTTTATATCATCCTGACTATAAGTTAATTGTTAAATCCCTTAAGTACAACTTGGAAATTAAAATGGCGTTTGGTTTCGATGAGACCGGGATCGGGTTTCCATATTTGGATATTCGAAAACCACATCGATTCCAATTAAATGTTAGGTCGTTAATCCAAGTGGAGCAAGTGAAGACTCGAGGTGTAAGGGCTATACGTCAGTATAACTCTGTGGGTGATTCCGTAATGAGTTTGACGGAATAGTACTTATAGATTCGAGATGGAGATTAGAGTGCAAGGGCTATGGTCGTTGACTCTGAGGGTGATTCCAATAATGAGTGCAACGAGATAGTGCCTTCGGTTTCGTTCGAACCCGGAACGAACTTGTATGGATTGAATGCTTTCAGAACATCGTCAGGAGGACGATGAGCATTCTAAGAGATGTGTCCTATAAAGGTAATCGCAGCCTCAAGCCTCATCAACCAGAAATGGCTAAAACAGGGGAGGTGCAGCAAGGCTTCGTGGGTCGCTCCCACTAGAGAGCAAGATTTAGTCCTGTCTAGAAGTCCCTTTTATTTTGGCTGTGTGGGGCAGTTGAATTCCGGACAACCGTCGGGGTTGACTTGTTCGAGACTGTTCAGTAAGGAATGGTCCCGGCCTTGTGTTGCAGGGGAGTGGGAGTACTCCTCGGTACGGTGATCTAGGCCACGTACTGTGACGGGCGGTACCCCAGTAGCCCTTCCATTGTTGGAAACTCATTTTCCTTACGAGACCCTACGGTTTTGATTGTATTACCCACTTTTGTGGCTAGTAGCTGGAATTTAATGAATGTAACAATTTCGGCTATTTCATATTTACTTGAAAACCCTAGACACTATTATAATATCACTGGATTTTCTATCAAATGTTTTGGTTAGCGTAAGGTAAAAACTTTTCCATGTTTATGTGTGGGAAGTCTTACGTGATACCTTTTCTTTTCAAAGGTTTTCTAAAGTTAAGCAATTTTAATCCGTTTACTCACACCAGACCCCTATCTGACCCGAGTGTTTATTTTCTGTTTTGTTAAACTCTTGGGTACTCATATTATGTATGAGTAGTCAAGTGATTTAGGTTAGCTTGACGAGTTCTGGAGGAGATATGGAGTAGGAGGTTTCCACGTGTAGATATTATGATTCCGCTGTGTATGTTGTATCTCTGTCTTGTATACTTGAGTTGTATGAATTAGAAAGATGTTTATAACTGTCTAATATGTGTTGTAAAGTTGTGTAACTCTGATGTAATTTGATACTATGTAATATTTTATGTGTTATATTATATTTTATTCGTTCCGCTGTGAGTTCTCTGATGTTGTTTATGTTCTTCTTTCTCTTTCTTTTCTTCTTCTATCCCTTTCTTTCTTCACTAGTTATGCGATTTCCTGGAGATAGGAAGTCGGGTCGCTACAATAAGAAATGCATTATGGTATTTGTTTGTTTAAGTACCTAATGAACATGGTATAATCAGTAGATCACATTTATGGTCTAAATGAAAAGGAAAAAATCCCTTAGTTGGACACTTTTTATAATTCATGCTTTTGCACAACTTTAACAAATCAAATGTTTAAGCATTTTTCCCTAGTTTATTAATCATAGTAAAGTTATTTTAAAATTCTCAAATGGATTATTCATCCTATAAATATTGAATTATGTACTTATAATATATTAATATATTTGGTTTCAAAAGTATAAATCTATATGATAATAAGACTATGTGGATGTAAAGAAAGGTGTTTGTCATTTTGTTGTGACGACCCGCCTTTCTATCCACAGGAAGACACATCATCATTAAGAAAGCAAGGGATAGAAAAGAGAAAATATAGAGAAGAAAGAATGAAACAACATCAGAATCTCAATAGCGGAACAAATAAATTATATTAATCACATAAGTATTACATAATATACAACAACTATCAGAGTTATACACCGCATACATCACATACTTGACAGTTATTGTAACAACCCGATATTTTCAGCCATTCGCATCTGCACATGTCTGACTTGAATTTCTCAAAATACCGCATTGTAATAAAATTTGAAGCAAATGAAATGCAATCACAGAATCACAGACACAAAACATATCAGAATAACTCGCGGCGGAATATAAAATACCATAGTATTTCGTGAAACTACTACAACAAAGTCTCAAAACAAATACATAATATCAGTCTGAAAACAACATAATAGGAATCCCAAATACATAGAAGTTCACTAATACATGAGATAAACTAGAACAGTTGAAACTGAAATAGATATATAAATAGATAGGCAGAATCTCCAACAAACAGCTCCAAAAAGAGAATCCAAAGCTGTGAATACTCTGGCTGACCCGAGCGTAAAGCAAAACACAAAACACTCGAGTTAGGACATAAATACTTATATGATGTAAACCAACTCAAGTGAACTGTAATAAAGTACAAGTAATTTAAAGGATGCCCGGGACCGTCCATCCTCTAAGGATCCGTTAAACTATTTACTATGTAGTAATATTGCGCTATTATAATATTGTCTACAGTAAAATAAACTTACTTTAAAATAGCGTCGACGGGTTACCCATATAGCCCCCAACACATAACAGTCCCATTAGTCCATCCAGTATCAGCATATCTCCAAATAGGGAGACTACCCTAAATACTCCATGGGCTACGGGAGAAAAACAAACTCGTAGTAAGGCTCGCTATGGTAGGTGACACGGCACACAAGGCAATGCCAGGGTAGATATACCAATTACGCACATGGGCTGGTGGTAACGTAGAAGCCACATACGCCCATCTCGGAACACACTTCCAATCAAAATCGGAGGATGGCCATCAAATCAACCACAAGTAAGAGTATAGTATCGAAGAAATGTGTCCGACCAGAGGAGCTACCCCTTTTGGCCCGAGATCGCTCCTGTTTTAGCCACCTTATGCCAACTCACGGGAGTTGGGTCCACATAATATACCTCAAGGATCGTCGCCACCATCCTACTTCGTTCTGGAATCTCCACCGCGTACACAGTTGTTAAAGCGGTTTTTGGTATCGACAGAGAGTATGTCCATATCCGATCCCGGTCTCTTTGACAACCAATTGTTATTATAACCCGTGGTTATAATTTAGAAATCATAGTTATACTTCAAAATAAAGTATCATTTTCAAATTCAAAATTTGTATCAAAATAAAAATCAAATCATTTCCTAACCATTTCAATATATCAAAATATCATATCTTTTCAAAACTTCATTTCAAATCATTATTTAAATTCAAAACCAAATATTCAAATTTAAATACCCTTTTTAAGTCAAAGATATCATTCATTTATTATCATTTCAAAACGCCTTTTAAATAGTTTATATTATTTAATCAAAACAATTCATTTAAACCATTTAAAAGTGGAGTTATTATATTTACAATTCAAGTCTTCAATTCCCAAAATTTAAGACAATTCTGAGCTCATTTGTTTCGCTAGAAACCATAAACATTGAAAATTACAGCCTTTCACAGCATTTAGAAAAAGTTGCTGTAAGTTATAATTGAAAACTGTTAAATTCATCCTACCGCAGCACTTATCAAGTGCTACTGTAGCCCTTTATTTAGTTTCAGATTTTAGTTATTTTTCTGCTACCACAGCACTTACCAAGCACTGTAATAACGCTTAGTTAAAATTTAGACATAGTTCATTTGTATCAACCATAGCACTTACAAAGTGTTGTAATATCATTTACTTAGATTTTAAGTTAACTTCAGAAATGATAGCATTTCTGAAGTGCTGTTATTCATGTCCAAAATTTCAATACAGTTTCATAATAAATAAACTTTTATTTTAACACTTTTAAACATTTTAAAAATCATATTTTAACACTTGAAAATGTTCATTAAAATAACTTTAACTTATGATTTTTATCGGGTAAATTTCCTAAAAAAAGTCAAATTTTCAACAATTCACTTTATAAATTCAAGTGTAAAATTTTCTATTCTTGCATTTACTTTACACTTTTAATTAAATTTACCATTTCATAATTTAAAATTAATTTCCATTTTATTTATATAACTTAAATTTCATTTTTAAAACCAAATTTCACATTTCCAAATTTAAATTATATTTCAAATTTCCCTTTAAAGTATTCATTTATTTAACCATTTTAATTCATAGAAAAATCAATAATATTTTATAAAAATCATTTTAAATTCAAATTTAAATCAAATTATCATAATTTCCTACTTTACTTAAATTCCATTTATAAATAAAATCATAAATTCCAAAATTAACTTATATTTCAAATTCTACTTTACCATTTATTTATTTCAGTTATTTAATTTGTAGAAAATCACTAATATTTTATAAAAATCATTTTTATTTAAATTTAAATCAAAATATCATAATATTTACATTTTAAAAATACTTCAAATTTTTTAGAAAATATATATTAACCACGGGTCTGTATAAAATTTTCTAACCTAGGTAAAGTTATACGGATATTTATCATTTCAATCCGTAATTTACAAAGAAAACCCGGGTTTTATCATTTCAAACCTGCAGTCCCAAGTAAAATGAAATGATTAAAAATCGTTCAGACCTGTCATTTCAGCCCATAATGATTTTTCCCTATTCTAAAGTCCGTTCGGGTATGTATCATTTCAACCCATAGTGATTCTAATCTACAGGGAACTTGCAGTGTGATAAACTGATATAAATAAATAGAATAGCATTATATAACAGTAATAGATGATATAACATGTGTATTGTAACAATCCGATATTTTTAGCCTTTCGCATCCACACATGCCGGACTTGAATTGCTCAAAATACTGCATTGTAGATAAATTTGGAGCAAATGAAATACAAATCACAAAATCACATACACAGAAATATTAGAATAACTCGCAGCGGATATTAAAATACCATAGTAGTTCATGAAGCTACTATAACAAACTCTCAAAACATACTACATAAATCAGTCTGAAAAAACATATACAATAGAAATCTCAAATACATAGCAGTTTATAAATACCAGAACTGAAATAGAACAACTGAAACTGAAAGGGAACAGATAACTAGACAAGCAGAATCTCCAGCGATTCCTAGCTCCAGAAAAGAAATCCAAAACTAAGCTGTAAATACTCAGGCTGACCCGAGCGTAAAGTAAAACACAAAACACTCGAGTCAGGACATATATACTTATATAATGTAAACCAACTCAAGTGAACTATAGTAGTAATGTACAATAACTTAAAGGATGTTTGGGATCGCCCATCCTTTAAGGATCGGTTAAACTATAAATTAAATACATCCCGTGGTTAAACTTTCAAAATAGTAATTTATACTTCGAAATCAAATATCATTTCAAAATTCAATATCATTCAAAAATCCATTTCAAAATATCAAAATATCGTATCTTAAAAAACCACATTCATTTATGTAAAATACCATTTCAACACACATTTCAAAATTATTTATATTTCAAAACAAATTACTTCATTTTAAATCATAAAATGAAGTTATTATATTTAATAATTAAATTATTAAATTTTCAAAATTTTAATCTTTCAAAATTCATTTATTCGCTTAAATTTATTAAAAAAATGAAAATTCAACTTTCGTAGCATTTAGAAAAAAATGCTATGGAAAGTTACTTTTAAAACAATTCAATTTAACAAAAGGCAGCATTCAAAATGGTGTAATAGGGTTACATTAATTCAAATAAAACCTTAATTAAATTCAAAAATTATAGCACTTACAAAGTGCTATAATAGCCTTTAATTCAATTTAGCCGTTTAGTTCATTTCTTTCAACTACACCATTTACCAATGTCGTAATATACTTAAAATACTTTACATTAGAAATAATAACATTTCAAAATGTTGTTAATTAAATTCCAAATATCCAATATAATTTCATAAAAAATTAAATTTTTTATTTAAATCATTTAAACTTATAAAATCATATATTTTTATTTTTATAACCATCAATTACTTTTCCTTAAATTCATGATTTTATAAAGTTAAATTTCCATTCAAAAATTAATATTTAATAATAATACACTTATTAAATTCCAACATTCAATTTCAATTCATATAATTAAATTTTTAACTTAACACTTAAGTTTAAATTTCAAAATATAACTTATTTTACATTTTATTTACTTAACGTCAAAATTCAATTTTGAACAAAATTCACAATTTTCCAATTTAAGTTATATTTCAAAATTCAACTCAATATTCATTTATTTCACACTTAACTTATTCAAAGTCCATTAATATATTATAAAAATCATTTTAAATTAATTTAATTCAAAATATCATAAATTTATCATATTTTCATATTTAATTTAAATTCCATTTATAATTAAATCCAAATTTCCAAAATAACTTTTATTTCAAATTTCCACTTTATCATTAATTTATTTCACTTATAAATTCTCAGAAAAATCAAAATACTTTACAAATATCATTTCTAATTAAGTTTAAATCAAAATATTATAATATTTGCATTTCTAAAATATTTTAAAAATTTTAGAAAAATATATTTTACCCATGGGTCTGTATATCATTTTCTACACTAGGTAAAGCGATACGGGTAATATATCATTTCAACCCGTAATTTACAAGAAAAACCTAGGTTTTATCATTTCAAACCCGCAGTCCCAAGTAAAATGAAATAATTGAAAATCGTTCAGGCCTATCATTTCAGCCCATAACGATTTTCCTCTATTCTAAAGTCCGTTCAGGTATGTATCATTTCAATCCATAGTGATTCTATCTATAGGGAACTTGCAATGGTGAATTGATATATATACGAACAGAATAACATGATATAACAGTAACTTATGACATAATAGGTGCATAAACATGTGTGAGCATCATATAAGCCTAGCATAGCAGATATAGCATGTGATATGGTTTTACAGATTCAGTTGCAATCAGTTTACTAGTCATATTAGGACACATTTGTCTGGTGAGAATAATTCACCTATTCAAGCTGGAGATGACAACCAAAACACACAACAAAAAATATTCTAAGCCACGACAACACGAATATGATTTGAGAGTGGAGAGCCAAAGTTAATCGCCTTGGATACATTCAAACAAAACAAGTATATATAACATAAGTTTTCAACACAAATAAAATAAAACAATGTTAGGAATAAATGCATAAAACAAAACCAAAGCTTTGCACTTGCCTTCTACCACCTATGCCTCAGCTATAGATCTGAATATACATGGCCAAGGCATGGTTTTGATCTGGTTTAGGTTCATGAGTGGTCGGCCAAACATGTAAGAGATGATGAAGTGGAGAATTGTGTGCATGAAACAACAACACAAAGGCAACCATATGGATTCAAGCCACAAAAGGTCACGGCCAAGGCTAACCTAGGCACGACCAGATCTTCAGGTGGGGTAGGGATGACATGGAAGTGGGTGTCAGATCAGGAAAAGCTGCTGGTGGTGGTGTAGGTGGCGGTCAAGGGGTGTTTTGGGGTGGTGGTGCAATGTGTGTTCGGCTATGCTTCATATAGGTGTAGTTTGGTGCATTTGGTGGTGGATCTTCAATCAAGGGTAGCTCGGCAAGGGATGGTCAGTGAGGAGGAGGTGGTGGTGACATGTTCAAGTGGTGGTGTATGCAGCAAGGATGATGGAGTGGTGGGACCGAACCTAAAAGTGAAGGAAGCAAAAGCAAAATTACATGAAAACAAGTATACAACAATGAAAAGAGAATAGAATTTTACCAAAGTTTGTTCAAGATAATGGCTGAAATTTTTTCTTGAGTTTGATAAGAAAATTTCACGTGAAAATGAGGAAGTTCCTGAGGAGAAAAGAGTTAAGGCATTAAATATGGAAAGGTGTTGGTTGAAGTGTGAAAAGGTGTGAATACAAAAAGGCAAAAGCAAACCAATGGTCACAAACTCTTCAAATATCCACCATATTCTTTTGAAATTTTAAATAACTGAAATATATATATTATGTTAAAATCAAAAAATATAACAAATGAACAAAATATAAATAAATAAATATTAATTATATATAATCAAATTAAGAAAATAGCACAGAAAATGTAAACTAGTCTAGAAAATTTGAAAATAAATGGAATAAACTTTGGAAAAATTTTACGCACTTTAAAAATATTTATGAATAAATATAAGAACACAAAACAAAAATGCATTCACAAAAATAACTAAATAAATTTTAATCAAATATAACTTAAATGGAGAAAATAGCAGAAAAATAGAAACTAGCCTTTGAAAATAGAAAATAAATGCAATAAATTTTGGAAAAATTATAACATCGCTTTAAAATGTTTTAAAAATAAAATATATATCTAAAATGTCATATTACACATATTAGAACATGATATGACAAATAAAATATTATTTATATAATTTAAAATAGACAATTTCATTGAATAAATCAATTTACATACAATATTGTAAAAAGTATAACTTTCACAATACTAATCGGATTTCAATGAAAAGAAAAGTTGTATTCTTGAAATTTAATATATTTTCATAATAAAGGATAAAATTCAAAGATTCAAATATTTAAATTTAAAAGTCAAAGTTTGACCAGATTGACCAAAATCCACATTTTCTGAAAATATCTTATTTATTCAGGTTTGAAATTATAATTCACACAAAGATCAAAATATACTCTTAAAATAATAAAATTTATTCATTTTAATAAATATAATAAAGTTTTAAATCAGGAGTTTCAATTTAAATAATTAATTAAAATAATCACAAAATACTAGGTTGTTACACTCTCCCCCACTCATATCTTTTCGTCCTCGAAAAGAACGAACAAGGAAAATAAGGAAAAGCAAGATAGAAAAAAAATAGTACCTGAAAAAAACAATTTCGGATTCGAAGCACGAATGCTCTCCTCCGTCTCCTAGGTACATTCTCGATTATCAGTACTTACACAGTATTTTGACTAGACTAACAGATTCCCCTCTTAATTGCTTCGTACCTCTCCTGACAATATGAAGTGGCTAGAGGACATATGTGACGTGGAATACATCATGCACTCCAGAAAGTTTCTCGGGCAAATCTAAACGATAATCCAAAGAACCAACTCTTTCCATAATACAGAAAGTACCCTCAAAGAAGAAGAAGGTAGAAATAGCTAGAAGGGAGAAAAGGTTGAAAAAAAAGGATGAACCATATTTAAAACTATATAATTTTCAATTTAAAAATTTTATATTTAACATTTTAAACCATTTATAATCTGAAAAATAGTCATTTGATTCAAATTTGTTAGTTCGAAGTAAACAATATTTAAAAATTTTAGATTATTTAGACAGGTAAAATAATGATTAAAATATCCTTTATATAATATACTTTATCAAAATACTTTTATAACTCGATGTCTTAACATGTTTACTTTCGTTCCTGCAGACTCTGGCCATGCGTTGATCAGGCGCAAAGCTAGAATTCTCCAAGTACTTAGTTGACTTATTTCAACACCCAGTGAAAATAGTGGAAAAACTTTTAAAAAAACAGATATGGAAAGTACAATCCAAACAAAACAACCAAACCGAAACATGTCGATCATGGATCGTAAATACACAATGGTTATGCCTGGATCCCTCAGGAAACATCCGTACCCGTAGGCCAACTGCCGTAGCCCTGCGATTACGCCATGAAGACTGGTAGTACTGCAGATACACAATGATTACGTCTGGATCCCCCAGGAAACATCCGTACCCTTAGGCTCTCGCAGCCCCTGCAAATTACGCTACCAAGCGACCCAATGGATCACAGATACACAATGGTTATGCCTGGATCCCCCACGAAACATCCGTACCAGTAGGCTCTCACAGCCCCTGTGAATTACTATGCAGTCGCGCTCGTAAGACCACGAAGATCGTCGTGGAATTCGATGGACACTCGAGTATCATATCCCGAAAACCCAAATCAGAGAGATAATAATATCGATAGAATGAATTCACAGTGTGGCCACAAAGTGGATATCAAGCAGAAGGCACTTTACAATCTTTACTTCGAAAATATGCATCATATAGTACCTTTCAAAATCGTTTTCAAATATCATACATATATAAAGTCAATTATATATAAGATTTCATTTCAAATCGAATACTTTCCAAAATCAATAGTATATTAAATCACACTTATATAGACTTCGATTATATAAGATTTCAATTTACAAATTGGGTATGAGTACCTTTTCGAATCAACAGTTTTCAAATCAATTTCATACTTATACAAATCAATTTTATACCTATACAAATCTATTTTATATAAGTTCAATAACTCCCAAATCATAGTATTTAGTAAAACAAGGTTCTCAATTTCAATTCCTTTTCAATATCAATTCAGTTTCAAAATCATATATGATTTCGCCAAATCATTTCTTGGTAATTACATATATTCGGTTTCAAAGTTTCTTAAAACAATAGATTTAGAAAATAATCCAAATTTCTAAATCAACAAAATTTAGGTCAAACAAATTCATTTCCATTTCAAACATGTACTCACTTTCAAAAGTCATAATACTTTCAAAGTTATAAATCTTTCGAAACCAAAATACTTGAAATCATTACACTTTGAAAATCATAACTTTTCGAAATCATACATTTGAAATCATAAAACATTTCCTTAATTCTTTCCATTTCACAAATTTATTCAATTTAAACCCAAATCTAAAATTTCCAACTTTGATTCAATTCAAACCAAACTAAACTTATATTCTTTATCAAATACCCTATACCTTTCAAAATTTCTTAGCTTTGAAAAGTTAACCTTGATTTGGAAGTGCCTGAACCTTCAAAATAGTCGAAGAAATCATATTTTAAATCCAAGAATTGGAAATCACCAACAAATCAGTAAACCAATTCCAAAAGATAGGGTTATACAAAAACAAAATCTAAATCTCGAGGACTGAACACTGGCTTGCTTTAAATCATTTCAAATATATATATACATATATCTTTCGAACATCATACCATACTTCGAAATCTAAAATCAATATTGATTTCACAAAATCACTCGCATAGCAAAGCTACTAGAGTGGCCTCTCCCCCACTCAGAAACTCGAAAATCAATGTCGATGATGCATGCATTCATCACCGAAATTATTTTCCAGCGACATAAGTAGGTTATGGACTTTTATTTTCTTGAATCTTCTTTGAAACCACTTCGAAATCATTGGGATTAGTTCGAATACATTTGAAACATTTCTTATTCAGAAAATATCTTTAAATCATATTATCATTATATATTTTTCAAAATCTTAAAACCAATTTCAAAACATCGGAGTTCGATTCCTCGAAATTCAAATTCAAAACCCTTCAGTTGTAAATCATTTTATATAAGTCAAATTCTTATAAATTTTCAAAATTTCAAATCCTTTCAAAGTTTCAAATTTCATTTTCAGAAAATATAAAAATCCTTATGGAAAACATTTCACTTTTATATATAATAGGGTCATCCTTATCAAAATAATAATTTCGATGTATGCACAATTTCAAAATACAACCAAACACAAATTTTCAAAGAATGATTCAAGGGTGGATTCCATACAACAGAGATTCAAATTAGAGGAAATCTAATCAAATAGAATTCTGGTTCGAAGATAAGCTCGAACGAAGATGAGATAATTTAATTACCAAATAGAAGATGGATAAGTTATATAAATCGCGGGTGACCTTAAACGGTCAACCGTGACTTTAGGAATATAATCAATGCGAAAAAATTTCTAAGGCAAATCAACATTCCATCGCCAGAGATAGAATCCAGATAGAGTAGGAGATAGATAGCATCGTAAGCCGAGGATATAGAAATCTCCGGTTAATCAATGCCAATTGTAAAGGAGTTTCATCCTTTTACAAATCATTCAAAGATTGGCGAAATCACCGACCTTTATAGAGGCCATTCCAAAGTTGAGTTATGGAATGCCCCAAAATCAAAAGGGTAAAATAGGGAAGACAAGACTGGATTTCAGAACAAGTGGGAGCGTTCCAAAGTTCAAGGAATCCTAGTCGATAAGAATCCTAACCAAGAGATTTCTCATAAGGTGGATACCGAAGACATGAAGTTTAGAAAATCTAGATTTCAAAGTAAGAAAAAATTTGTACCAAAATAATCTTTGAAAATCTTTTAAAATCATTTGGAAATCATTTTATACTTCGAAAATACGTTCTCTTACAAAGAAAGTATTCTGAGATTGATTTCACTCATTCTAGGGTATATCTACCCTATCTCTAATGAGTTTTTGCTCCGTAGGCTAAGGTTTACCAAAAACCAAAGCTCTGATACCAACTGCAACAACCCGATATTTTCAGCCATTCGCATCCACACATGCCGGAGTTGAATTGCTCAAAATACCGCATTGTAAATAAATTTGGAGCAAATTAAATACAAATCACAAAATCACAGAGACAGAAATATCATAATAACTCGCAGCGGAAATTAAAATACCATAGTAGTTCATGAAGCTACTATAAAAAACTCTCAAAACATACTACATAATATCAGTCTAAAAAAACATATACAATAGAAATCTCAAATACATAGCAGTTTATAAATACCATAACTGAAATAGAACAACTGAAACTGAAAGGGAACAGATAACTAGACAAGCAGAATCTCCAGTGATTCCTAGCTCCAGAAAAGAAATCCAAAGCTAAGCTGTAAATACTCAGGCTGACCCGAGCGTAAAGTAAAACACAACACACTCGAGTCAGGACATATATACTTATATAATGTAAAACAGCTCAAGTGAACAGTAGTAGTAATGTACAATAACTTAAAGGATGCTTGGAATCGCCCATCCTTTAAGGATCAGTTAAACTATAAATTAAATACATCCCATGGTTAAAGTTTCAAAATAGTACTTTATACTTCGAAATCAAATATCATTTCAAAATTCAATATCATTCAAAAATCCATTTCAAAATATCAAAATATCGTATCTTAAAAACCAAATTCATTTATGTAAAATACCATTTCAACACACATTTCAAAATTGTTTATATTTCAAAACAAATTACTTCATTTTAAATCATAAAATGAAGTTATTATATTTAATAATTAAATTATTAAATTTCCAAAATTTTAATCTTTCAAAATTCATTTATTAACTTAGATTTATTAAAAAATGAAAATTCAACTTTCGTAGCATTTAGAAAAAAATGCTATGGAAAGTTACTTTTAAAACAATTCAATTTAACAAAAGGCAGCATTCAAAATGGTGTAATAGGGTTACATTAATTCAAATAAAACCTTAATTAAATCCAACAATTATAGCACTTACAAATTGTTATAATAGCCTTTAATTCAATTTAGCCGTTTAGTTCATTTCTATCAACCACAGCATTTACCAATGCCGTAATATACTTAATATACTTTACATTAGAAATAATAACATTTCAAAAATGCTGTTAATTAAATTCCAAATATTCAATATAATTTCACAAATAATTAAATTTTTTATTTAAATCATTTAAACTTATAAAATCATATATTTTTACTTTTATAACCATCAATGAATTTTTCTTAAATTCATGTTTTTATAAAGTTAAATTTCCATTCAAAAATCAATATTTAATAATAATATACTTATTAAATTCCAACATTCAATTTCAATTCATATAATTAAATTTTTAACTTAACACTTAAGTTTAAATTTCGAAATATAACTTATTTTACATTTTATTTACTTAACTTCAAAATTCAATTTTAAACAAAATTCACAATTTTCCAATTTAAGTTATATTTCAAAATTCAACTCAACATTCATTTATTTCACACTTAACTTATTCAAAATCCATTAATATATTATAAAAATCATTTTGAATTAATTTAATTCAAAATATCATAAATTTATCATATTTTCATATTTAATTTAAATTCCATTTATAATTAAATCAAAATTTCCAAAAGAACTTTTGTTCCAAATTTCCACTTTATCATTAATTTATTTCACTTATAAATTATTAAGTTTAAATCAAAATATTATAATATTTACATTTCTGAAATATTTTAAAATTTTTAGAAAAATATATTTTAACCATGGGTCTGTATATCATTTTCTACACTAGGTAAAGTGATACGGGTAATATATCATTTCAACCCGTAGTTTACAAGGAAACCTCGGGTTTTATCATTTCAAACCCGCAGTCCCAAGTAAATTGAAATAATTGAAAATCGTTCAGGCCTATCATTTCAGCCCATAACGATTTTCCCTTATTCTAAAGTCCGTTCGGGTATGTATCATTTCAACCCATAGTGATTCTACCTATAGGGAACTTGCAATGGTGAACTGATATATATACGAACAG
Organism: Allium cepa; assembly: GCA_030765085.1. NCBI lineage: Eukaryota > Viridiplantae > Streptophyta > Magnoliopsida > Asparagales > Amaryllidaceae > Allium > Allium cepa. The sequence continues at coordinate 381,106,231 of CM060931.1, forward strand.
AATAACATGATATAACAGTAACTTATGATATAACAGGTGTATAAACATGTGTGAGCATCATATAATCCTAGCATAGCAGATATAGCATGTGATATGGTTTTACAGATTCAGTTGCAATCAGTTTACTAGTCATATAAGTACACATTTGTCTGGTGAGAATAACTCACCTATTTAAGCTGGTGATGACAACCGAAACACACAACAAAGAATCTTCAAAGGCATGACAACACGAATATGATTTGAGAGTGGAGAGCCAAAGTTAATCGCCTTGGATACATTCAAACAAAACAAGTATGTATAACATAAGTTTTCAACACAAATAAAATAAAACAATGTTAGAAATAAATGCATAAAAAAAAGCACCAAAGCTTTGCACTTTCCTTCTACCACCTATGCCTCGGCTATAGATCTGAATATACATGGCCCAGGCATGGTTTTTATCTGGTTTAGGTTCATGAGTGGTCGGCCAAACATGTAAGAGATGATGAAGTGGAGAGTTGTGTGCGTGAAACAACAACACAAAGGAAACCACATGGATTCAAGCCACAAAAGGTCACGGCCAAGGCTTGCCTAGGCACGGCCAGATCTTCAGGTGTGGTAGGGATGACATTGCAGTGGGTGTCAGGTCAGGAAAAGCTAGTGGTGTAGGTGGCGGCCAAGGGGAGTTTTAGGGTGGTGGTGCAATGTGTGTTCGGTTATGCTTCATATAGGTGTAGTTTGGTGCATTTGGTGGTGGATCTTCTATCAAGGGTGGCTCGGAAAGGGATGGTCAATGAGGTGGAGGTGGTGGTGGCATGTTTAGGTGGTGGTGAAGGCAGCAAGGCTGATGGAGTGGTGGAGCCGAACCTAGAAGTGAAGGAAGCAAGAGAAAAATTACATGAAAACAAGTATACAACAATGAAAAGAGAATAGAATTTTACCAAAGTTTGTTCAAGGTAATGGCCGAAATGTTTTCTTGAGTTTGAGAAGAAAATTTCATGTGAAAACGAGGAAGTGGATGAAGAGAAAATAGTTAAGGCATCAAATAGGGAAAGGTGTTGGTTGAAGTGTGAAAAAGTGTGAATACAAAAAGGCAAAAGCAAACCAATGGTCACAAACTCTTCAAATATCCACCATATTCTTTTGAAATTTTAAATAACTGAAATATATGTATATAAATTCATTTAAAATACGAAAAAATAACAAATAAACAAAATATAAATAAATAAATAAATATTAATTATATATAATTAAATTAATAAAATAGCACAGAAAATGTAAACTAGTCTAGAAAATTTTAAAATAAATGGAATAAACTTTGGGAATATTCTACGCACTTGAAAAATATTTATAAATTAAGATAAGAACACAAAATAAAATTGCATTCACAAAAATAAATAAATAAATTTTAATTAAATATAATTTAAATGGAGAAAATAGCAGAAAAATAGAAACTGGCTTTTAAAATTAGAAAATAAATGCAATAAATTTTGGAAAAATTATAACATCACTTTAAAATGTTTTAAAAATAAAATATATATCTAACATGTCATATTACACATATTAGAACATGATATGACAAATAAAATATTATTTATATAATTTAAAATAGACAATTTCATTAAATAAATCAATTTACATACAATATTGTAAAAAGCATAACTTTCATAATACAAATCGGATTTCAATGAAACAAAAAATAGAATTCTTGAAATTTAATGTATTTTCATAATAAAGGATAAAATTAAAAAATTAAAATATTCAAATTTTAAATTTAAAAGTCAAAGTTTGACTAGATTGACCAAAATCCACATTTTCTGAAAATATCCTATTTATTCAAGTTTGAAATTACAATTCACACAAAGATCAAAATATACTCTTAAAATAACAAAATTTATTCATTTTAATAAATATAATAAAGTTTTTAAATCAGGAGTTTCAATTTAAATAATTAATTAAAATAATCACAAAATACTGGTTTGTTACATGTATAAACAGGGGTGAACATCATATGATCATAGCATAGGCAGTTATAACATGATGATATGGTTTGTAGATTCAAATGCTATCAGTTCACTAGTTATATAAGTATAAATTGTCTGGTGAGAATTACTCACAGCCTCACAAATAGATAATCAATTTCATCACAATTCTACCAAAGCATCTCATATAACAGATCAGCACATATCTCATATCAGAGATATCAAATAATTCAAGGCATTCAATATCAATCAGCCATCCATAAGCAATGATCTATTAATCACAACATCTCTAATTAAATTAAAATAAATTAAATTAATTACTTCCATCATTATAAATCCTGCTTACTTAACAATTAATTAATTACAAACCCAATTAATTAATCATTCTCTAATCGTCCATCTTAATTAATCATCCTTGATTAATTATTCTCTAATTACATTAAGTAATTAGCTTTTAATTAATTACACAAATTAATTATCCTTAACCATTTACAGTAATTAACCTTTAATTACTTCCACTAATTAATTAACTATAATTAATTAGATTAATCCTTAATTAATTACATTAATCCTTAATTAATTACATTAATCCTCAATTAATTACATTAATCCTTAATTAATTATTCCATAATCACTTATATTGATTAATTATCCTTTAATTAATCAATTCTTAATTACATCGATAATTACATTGATTAATGATCCCTAATTACTTCTTTAATTAATTATATTTCTAATTAATCACATTTTAATAATTAATCTTTAATAACCACATTCATTAATCAACTTTGATTAATCACATTCAGTAATTAACTACCCTTAATTACTTTCATTAATTAACTCTTTAAAATTAATTAATTCTTTAATTAATTACACTAAGTAATTAATCCTTAATTACTTCCAATAAATAATTATTCTTCTTATTAATTACATAAAGTAATTAAACCAAAAATACTTCCAATCTTCAATTAATTACATCCAGTAATTACCCATTAACTACTTCGCTAAGTAATTACACTTTATAAATTTTAAGTAATTATACTCAACACATCATCAAGTGATTATTAAATTAATTAAACGAATTAATTAACTTAAACTAATCACATTAACATAATTAATTATATTGAGTAATTAACCCTTTAATTACTTTCATTAAGTAATTATACTTAACCATTTCCACATATGATTATCCTTAATTAATTAATCTAACTAATTATCTTAAATTAATCACACTAATTAATCATTTCATAATCCCTAGTTAGTGATCTTCATTAACTATTAACAATTCTTTAATTACTTCCCTATGTAATTATACTTTAATTAATCATCATTAATTATAAATTAATTAATTTTTAATAACCAATTAATCCATCTCTAGTTTCTTAATTAATTAATGCTTTATTGTAACTTAATTAATCTTTAATTACTTGATTAATTAACTTCTGATCATTAACTAAAAAACTTACTTATCTAATTAATGATCTTTATTTCAAATTAATTAACCCTAATTAATTAACTAACAATCCTTAATTACTTAATTAATTAATCCTAACCATAAATTAAATTAATTAATTACTCTTAATTTACCTTATTAATTTAATTAATTTCAAATCATCAAATCTTAATTAACTCTAGGATAAAATACTATCTTATCAATGACTTAGTTCTCATTTACAAAAACCTTTGAAATATTTTACTTTTAAATTTACTTTTAAATTTCATTTAAGTTTAAGATTTAAAAATGATTACAAATTTAACTTTACCAAAATTTAAATCAATTTACAGATCTTTTAAATCAAATGTTAAAGAAACACTTATCATATAAAAGAAATTTATAAGAGTTTAAAACCAAATTATTTAAATTCAAAATCTTGTTTTTATTTAAAAACTTTTGAAATCTGTTTTTCAAATGCTGCTTCGGGTTCGACCCGAAACCTACTCGAGCACTTACCCGAGAAATTCAATATTCCTTTTCTTTTCAAAAATTTGATTAAGTTTAAAACTTAAAATCTGGAAACAATCACTCACGAATCACCCGAGAGCACACTCGAGGCCTCACTCCACTAACCCGAGACCCACTTCGAGACAGAACCACACACCAAAACCTGACACCAAACCACTGTCGTGCACATGCACCGGCCAACCAGCCTCCTCCGGCCATCCACGATACCACTCGCATGTCGGCGATCCTCCCTACACCAGATCCCGATCATCAAAACTTCGACAATAACCCAAAATCAAAATCGAGGAATCCCTGCTCCAACCTGGAACAAACCACCTTAAACTCGTGATGTCGATCACCGGAGCTCCTGCGCTTCCAGCCACGCCTTCACCAACAACCCTGCTTCTGATTCCCAAAGTATGGTGGAACTCGATCCACCAGAGACACCGTGGTGAATCCATTTTCGACCAAGCCCAAAACTAGGGAAGCAACCTATATTGATCACCAGCCACCGCTACAGTAATTGGTACACCCTCCTGCCAATTTTCTCACACTCTCCGATCACTCCACTACCACCAGCGAAGACCATGAGCATCCCGATCACCTAGATCGTCAGAAACCACCCAAAATGCAAAATCTAAACAAACTCGAACTGCTCACTAAATTAAATACTAAAATTTGTGATTTCATTTTTAAAAATCATGTTTTTAGACAAGGATTCATATCATATGCCTGAATCAATGAATTAGGATGTTAGAATTTAAACATAACTTAAAACTTGCACTATTCTTTTGGTTTCCCGAGCAATTTCAAAATTTATTTTAACTAAAATAAAATTTTAAAACTTACCCTATGATGAAACAAACAAATTTTGTTTACTAACAGCCTTTAGATCAAGAGAACATGAATTTTGATCAAAAACTTGAGCTTGAAAATAAAGAACAGAGAACATAGATACAACAACATGCACACCTATACATTCTATATATATATATATACACACACACACACACAAAAATGCACTTATATATATACACACAATACATACTTCGCCCAGAAATTAACATGCAACCTGATTCATATACTTAAGTTTTTTTTAAAAAATGTTACTCACCAGTTTAAAAATGATGAACAGAGCCTTCTTTGAAAACGCTTTTGAAAACTTGAGTGCTGAAATTTGAAAAAATGTTTCTTTGATTCTTTAATACTTGAATTGCTGAAGAATGCTTTGTTACTGAAACTTGTAGAGATAACTAGTTTTGAAACAAAGATGAACTACTTTGATTTTGAGCTTGCTTTGTTGATCTTCTACAGGCTTTTCGATTTTCATCTCTGGTTTCAAGAAACGCAAGCTTTAGTTTTAAATCTTGAAAATTAATTTACAGGTTATTGATTCGATACATTTCTGGTTTTAGAAGTGTGGATTACAGATTTATTTTTGAGTGTTTGGTTTGAGTTTCTTAGCTTTGAATTAAGAAAGATAGAAAAAGAATAGAAGAGAAGAAACAATGCGATTATATAGGTGAAAATGTGATTTATTTAGATAAAAGAGAAATAAAAGGTAAAGATGACACACGTTTAAACACTTAACATTTGTCATTTACATTGTTAATTAGCCTACACATGTTACTGTGGTAACTTAATGTATTAACACTTGTCAAATGTAATTTTATTTATTTTAATACTATTAATAATAAGCTTTTACTTAATTTATTAATTTATAAATACTTATATATATATATATGGATTTCTTTAAAGAGAATATTATAAAACCAATTATATATAAATAAAAGCTTATACACATATTTTTAAATCCAAATTTTTTTAAAATATCTATCTTTTGAATTTCAAAATTAAATCCAAATTTAAATTCAAATTAAATTTAAAAACCCAATTTAAAGTCAACTTATGTATATATATATATATATATACATATATAAAAATACATTCAATTTGAAAATAACAATTCTATTTTCTTTAAAAATCTATTTATATCTAACACATTATTAATATTGTTTGAAATAACAATTTTGCTAATTTTTAAATAATTTATAAAAGGAATTATCACATTATCTATAAATTATTTATATTACTAAATGAATTAATATATCATATGTTTTATTGTATTTTAAACTTTTATATATAATTTCAAATTATATTTATCAAGAAATATTTAAAAAGAAATAAAATTAACCATTTTATTAATTTTATTTAAATTTAAAATTAAAAATATTTTAAACAATTAAACATTTAAACATTTATCTTAAATATTTTAAATCTATATGGTTATTTATTTAAATAATCCTTGAAAAGTTTTATATTAAATTTAATCATAATTTCCAAATTACTAAAATATATTATAATTTGAAAACATGTTTTTATTTGTTAAATTTAAACCAAAGCTTTTCTATTTACAATATATATAAATATATATATATATACATTATAAATAGAAAACATTTTATTAACTTTTAAAGGATAAAATTTACTAATTAAATATTTATTTGTTTTTTTTAAAAGAATAAACTGCTAATTTAAATTAAAATTATAAAAGAAAATTATCAAATCAATTAAATTATTAATACAGATTATTAAATTGATATTGTTCAACATTTCGGGTCATCACATTGTACTTAATTCATGAAAATTTACTTCAGTGGTCCAATGTTAAAGTGAATTTAAAGAAATATCCAGAAAATAGAAAGAAGTGTCTATATCTATTCCTTCTAACATGAATGGATTTATTTGTAAATAAAAAAGAAACAAAAAAATATTCTATATATAGAAATATAGAACCCTCATATTTAAATCCAAAAATTTAAAATATATATCAATTTATACTGACTACAACAGTTCCAAATTAGGTTAGATGGGAAAAAATATTGCAAATCGAAAAACATAAAATTTTGGAAAGATAAATTGGATCATTTTTAATTTTAATGGCTGCTTACCATGTTGGACGGTTAACAACAAATGTCAACTTGGGTAGGCGTACTTATCCATATCTCAGGTTGGTATTGTGACTTGAGTGATAGTCTCAACTGTGCTAGGATGGTAGAATGTACACTATTTCTATAATGATGTATGCTTAATTTGGTTTTGTTTTCAACTATAAATGGCACGTACTTGCACCAAGCATTAGTTCATATTTGCAAAGCATATCTCCAAAAGGTTTTTAACTGTCTTGATCGATATTATTTTTGTGTTCTCCTATGGTTATTACCGTCTTGATCAGTATTACCGTTGTGACTATTTTTTCTCTAACTCTATTGCAATAACATGAGAAGTCATACTAAGAATAAGACTACATATAACATGTACGTGTACTTTTGCTTTATTTTTCCTAACTTTTGTCAAGATTCTGATTAGAGAAGGAGATAATGTGATTATTTAAGTAGTGACAACAGCTGGGCGCAAGAATAGGCATTAGACATGGAATTAGTCAAACATTTTGCTAATCTATTATCCTACGGATGAATGCCTAACTTATGATTTTGATGGAAATAGTTGACATCTCTTTCACTAATATTGTAGAGCTTATAGTTTTAAATTAAGTACATGCAACATTACTGAGGAAATAGTCACCCTCTATTTCTAGCGGATGCATGTATATATTTTGCATTTTTTGGTATTAATTAATTGATTCATGTTATTTGTAAATGGTGAAGTTGTAGGTGAAATAGAACCTGTAAAATTTCATCGTACTAGTGGTATTTAACTTATCATATGGAATGATTTAGAATCATGTTATATATATATATATATAATAACAGTAAGTTTTCATTAGTATGAATTATTTATGTGGCATTGTAGTTGAGTGTTATTATGTTAAAACTTTATAACGAGTCATTAAAATAGGTTAATTATTAGTAGTCCAATCATTAAAAAAATTAAAGGATGATGGACCTTTGGTAGTTGCTAGGCCTGAAAAGTGATTAAAGGGCTATGTTCCGATAGGCATTGAGGAGGAATATGAGTGGTAAATTTAGGTCATTGGTTCAGGGTAGTATAATTATTGTTCCATCCACTTTACAAAAAGTTTCCAGATTTGCTATAGCTATTTTCTGGGTGTTGAAAGAACCAAAATGGCCTACGCAGTATGCTTGCAATATTGATATCATTATAGAAGGAGCAATATTCTTGATGGTTAGAGGAGTACCATCTGATTTTTCAGATGCATCTTGCATAATATTAAGGTCGCTAAAAAAATCCAAGGAAGAGTTAATGGGTCAAAAGCAGGGAAGGTATTAAGCGGTAGTTGCCTTGTAGGTTTGGAATTATCAATATACATAGTAGTAAGCAGGAAGGGATTGTTTCAAGGAAGACGGGTTATTTTAGCATGTACATACTACCTTTGAATGCTTAGCTATAGGAAAAAATGCAAATGATTGTCAGCAGATAAACTTTGAATACTCGGAGGGAAGTTGAGTATTTTGTTGTTGGACATATACCTTTTGAAGTTGTTCAATACTGCTATTTGTTTGATAATGCTACTGATGTTTTGATGTTTTTATCTTATAGTCCACTACTTTTTATAACTTATTTCATGTTTCGATGCTGTATGAAATCATTTTTGGTTCGGTGTATGTAGTTTTTGAAGTTATGGTTTACTTTAACAGCACTTCAAATGTTATTCTAAAGTAGTAATATGAGTCTTCACCTTTTTGTTGTTGCCACACACACACAGATATATATATATATATATATATATATATATATATATGATCATAGATGTAAACGTGAAGTTTTCACCCTTTGTTAGCATCATAGGGCGTCCACTATTAACTTAAGACTCATACTATACAAGGTTTTAGTAGGATGGAAGTTAAGGTCCTAATTAACAAAATATAAAAGGTTTCCTTCTAAGCGTACAAGTAAATGAAGCTAGAATTACATTAACAGTCCATGCAAACCACACATATGTATGGGCTCTTATTCAATACTATCAACTCAATTTATATTTGTTTCCCTATTAATTCAAAAATATCACTTCGAATTTTCAATTTTTGAATATTGAATTTTCAGTAAGCCTTGGCATTCTAACCACTACATTTGCACTTGCATGCAAAAGTGCGAACAAAAAAATATTTCTGAAAGTGGGATGGATTTAATAGATAATTATCCAATAATGATATGTATTTGTGGATCCATTCCCACTGTTATCTGACCGCTGCTGATTAGTCAGCTATTTTTTCTTTTCCTTTTTCCATTAATCTTTTATAACACATGCATTCAATCAGTAAGTGTTTATATGATTATCGATGCAGAATACGATATTTTCCACTATGAAAGTATAATATTGAAAAATGGGGCTGCTAACAAAAGCCCTAAAATTGAAACTAGACATTGATTTCAAAATGATATCCAAACCGACTTCTCAAAATCAAAATAACACACAATTTTAATTTGCTGGATTAATGTTTTAAAAACCCAACCCGACCATGATTGACTACGGTTATTCTTCGACCTTGAAACGCTACGGTTTTGAAAATGGAATAACATTATGCATGCATAAACTCATGTTGGAATTTCAAAAGCCTTAAAAAACCTCAAGAACAAACTCTTTTGAACCACACAGTTCTTCAAATTCAAATAAAAGCTATCACTTCACTCTTTATTTTTTTCACATAATAAATTTAATAAATAATTTCATAAGTTTAACCACCAAATTATAGATTACATTATTAATTTTGAATGACATGCTATATTATTAATGTAAATTTTATGAATCATTATTTAACCAAACCTCTTTAATCTTAAAAAATAGGAAATTTACACTTTTATAGTAAAAATACTGTTATGGAATTATTCTGATTAATTTGTTATCAAATTTTAAAGAATAATTTGTTGAAAGGTCAATATTTATTAATTATAATTGACTAAAATTTATGATCAATTGAAATTTTTAAGGTTTAAATCAGAGAAATAGAGAATAACAATTGTAAACATCAATTAGATTTTTTGGTTAACCCACATTTGCATGCTAACACAAATATGTCGCCTGCAATTGCATGCTAACACAAATATGTCGGTGGTGATTACATGTAATCATAAGCTTCAATACGTTTGTTACTGAAGGGTAAAGAAATTTTCAGTAATTGATGTGCACACACACAGTAACAAAAAATATTAGGAAATAAAACATCATACTCATTTTGATAAAAATAACAACGATCGTAAGTTTAAGGGTAGCTTTAAACTAAGACATTACTATCATGCATTTCAATATTAATTTTGAAAATTATGAAGCAATTTTACAGAATATTGTAGGATCATGGACAAAATGCCTCGTTTTATAGAAATGTCCACAATAAATTGCATATGGTAGCTAAACGCACAGTTACTCGAAAGGAATTGAGTTCAATAATAGAAATATTGATAGTAATATATAATGAAAAAGTTCAACTAGAAATGTAGTACAGTTTAACAATTTTTCAACCACTAAAAAATATTAGTTCTAAAATTATAAAATAGAAATAATAACAAATTTTAGATGGTTAGTATTCTAAAGTGGTTTTTAGGTGAAACAAATAAGTAACCAAATTGTTAATGTACAAAGTAGTTCACATGCTCAAAGTGGGCATCTGTAGGTCAAAATGGACGTGCATGTATACTAGTTCATTCACTCATCAAGAAAACCTTAGCGTATCACACCCCCTAGATCAAACTATGTTTATTGATACCCCTAGATCAAACTATGTTTATCAAACCACATTCGTCAAATCTACTTCAAGCAGATCGAGTTCAGTGCAAATACCATTAATTCGTACGATCCTCATCCAGTTCCATTTCAATAACAAAGCAGTAGAACATAAAGTTTAGCCATCCTTCTTGTATACCAACTGCGAGTTTCTTCAACTTCAGAACGTAAGACAAAGACATCAGCAACAATGAGAGACTTAAGTGCACTCTGTTATATGTCAAGTGTACTAAAACAGATAGCACGCTACAATAAACTCGTCGCACAAGTTTATTAATTAGAATTCCACTACGCTGGAATTCTGTATTAGATAAGTGTAACAATAAGTTATGTTGTAAATATATTACAACAGCAACGTTATACTATTGTAAGAAATAGTACAACTTATAAACGGGAAAGATTACAGTGAATCTAAACAGTATATAAAGGAAATTCCGTCTGATGCTCGTCGTAACGATTTCCTTAAGAATTTTATTTCAAAATTCTCCTAAGATACAACAGACGTAATCTGCACGTGATTGTAATGAGTATATTACTCTGTGATTTAGAGTATGACAGTAGAAGTGAAGAAGAAGATTCGGATTCTGAAAAATGAGTGAGGAAAGTGATCGGTTTTCCTTCTTATTTATAGTTGGTCCGTATCTCTTCCGGACGGTCGTGTCTGCACCCGTTCGCTCAAACAGTTGCGTCCGTACCACTTCGTACAGTCGCACCCGTCCGCCTGCGCCACTTCAATCGGGTCGCACCCGCTCATGCCGCATCCATTCGTCTGTGTCTGCTTCTCGCACCCGCTACTGTTCGCATCTAACGGTCGTCCGCTTTATGAACAGCCGCGTCCGTCTTTACCCGCCCGCTTCTCTTTAAATTACAGGCCCAGCCCAGTTTCAGCCGAAGCCCAAAACCGTTAAACGATGGCCCAGCAAAAGAATGGTCATTTTAGACCCATACCCGAGCCCGGCCCGACCCGGTTCGGTCGGTCGGACGGAGGCGGCGGCGCGTGCGCGTGTGTGGTGGTGATGCATAATCTCACTCCTCACAACGAAGCATACATTTGGGAGTCTCAGGCCCCCAACCTCCACTTGAGAAAGCTATTAATATACTTTGGCTTTCTTAGTGTATTAGGCGATGTGGGACAATATGTGTATTTGTCATTCATTTTTTACTATAGGAATTCCAACAATCCCCCACATGAATGATAATATACATATCCTCCACAGAAAGCGAAATATCACAGAGTATATATGGAATAATGCTTTATCGTGGATAAGTAGATATTTCACTTTGAACTTTCCCTAGTTAAAACTTATCGGATCTACTTGGCTAATCGGTGAATTATTTCATCTTGAACCGTCGGCCTTTATTGTATATCCAGACAATAAGTTTTACGAAGCATTGATTCGCTTCTCATCCAATCTCTTGGTTGTGTTCATTGTGGTCCTGAACAATATTTTTGGTTCTGCGAGTGTTTTTAGAGAATAAAAGCCTTTTAATATTCTCATAAAGCCGACGCAGCTCACACTAACATAAGTGATCGCAACCATTAAGAGTATCCTACATATACCCCACTTGTTATTTCCAAGATATGGTCATCATTAAAAAACATAGTTTTAACCTTTAAAACTTCTGTAGGCATGCATTATATTTTGCACCATAGGAATGGAGTAGGACCAAGTCCAGACAAATGCATTACTTCTTGAGTTACTCATAACTGGTTTGCCTACTGATCCTAGTCCGTGTGATCTCCAGTCGCTAGGATAGGTTTCCGTATAAGGTAACTCTTGTTGGTTTAGGCTTTTAAGCCCATTCCCCTCGATGCGCAGTCAATTTTCTCTCTTGATAAACCTTTAGTAAATGGATCTGCTAGGTTATCATTTGTTCTCACATAATCTATGGAAATAGTTCTATTAGAGAGTAACTGTCTAACTGTGTTGTGGCGACGACGTATGTGTCATGATTTGCCATTATACACAAGGTTTTTCGCTCTACTTAGCGCTGCTTGATTATCGCAGTGAATACATATGGCCGTCACAGGTTTTTGCCAAAATGGAATATCTTCTAAGAATTGACGAAGCCATTCTGCCTCTTCGCCTGCTTTATCTAATGCGATAAACTCAGATTCCATGGTGGATCGAGCTATGCATGTTTGTTGGATTTTGATTCCTCTGAATCTGCAATCCAGTTTGCATCACTATATCCTTCTAAGACGGCAAGATATTTTCCATAATGTAAGGAAAAATTAGTGGTATTCTTTAAATATCCCAACACTCTCATTAGTGCTTTCCAATGTTTCTTTCCTTGGATTACTTGTACACCTGCTTAGTCGACTTACCGCGTGAGCCATATCTGGTCTGGTGCAATTCATCTGAGAAAGCTATTAATATACTTGGCTTTCTTAGTGTATTAGGCGATGTGAGACAATATGTGTTTTTGTCATTCATTTTTTACCATAGGAATTGCAACACACTCCAGATCAATGAATAATGATGCGAACTCAAAGACTCCATTTACAAAATGCAACTGGTAGTCTTTATTTTCTCAGGAAATTATCAACTCCAGAACGATGCAAACTTAAGCAAGCTCCAACTTCAAATTCAAATCAACTTCTGGAGCAGTAGTACACTACTCATCAATATATCATTCGTGTAATCTTTGGCATAACAATTTTGGATCTTGGTAGCATAGCAGCGTAGGAATGGGTATTGAATAATCAAGTGCAGTGGCAACCTTTAAATCCGGAATGATGTCAATCTTCGTCGAGCACCCAAAGATATGTGGCAGTTTCCCATAACGACGGTAGGCGACACGACTTTTTTTCCGAGAAAGAGATTTTTTAGGGCATAAATTTTTGAAGAAGTCGATTTTTTTCCACATGAAACCCATTCATTCATCATAAATAAATATTATCAACCGATCAACACTTATCAACTTTAAAATCTTTGTTATCAATGAGCTTTATCCTATGCTAACACTATAAATGTTATCCATGGATTTCTCTTCTCTTTTGGTTTTTATATGTAAATGCATGAAAATAATAATGATGTAAAATCAGTGACTGAAACCTCATGAAATTGTTATTCTTAGTTATTATTCACCAGATTTTGTTATTAACCTTTTCTGTATTTTCCCAATGTAATGACTGTGAGATGTATAGTTCATGAAGACTTCAATTATTCAGTTATAATCATGCTTCTACCATTATTATAACTATGTTTTTTATGTTGCTTAAAATTTATTCATATTATGGAGACGGCCTCAAAGTTGTTTTTTGGGGGACGTCGAAGCAAGGAAAAGACAGCCAACATGTGGTTATAGGTCCTTTGCTGTTGGCGAAGCGTTCGGTCGGCTGAACGATGAAACTAGCTTGGAAGGAATAACTGCAGCAACTGTAGAGCTTAAGGTGGGAAGATGAATTGGAGTGCTGGTAGGATGAGAGCTTAGACGACTGGTTTGGAAAGGAGCAAGCCCAATGGGCCGAGCAGACCCATATTCGTTTGATAAAAACAAGTGGGGAAATCCTTTAGGTATGCCTGCTGAAAAAATGATTGGGTCAGAGGCTAGGCTACGGTGGAAAGCCATAACAAATATTTGGATCTGGGGAGAATTAATTTATTGGTAGGTTGAAATTGAAATTAGTTTACCAATTTGGATCAGACCTTGAAAAAAAGGCATCTGCTTGGGATCGTAATGTTGACTATCATTATTGCCTGGGAGGAAATTGGATATAAGAATTGGGCCGGAATTTTTGGGCTTATAGTAACGACGTGGGTTGTTATAAATGACTGAGGGTGATACATATAGGGTAACAAGCTTGGATTGGAGCAGCATAAATCTTTGGCTGTAGGCATAAGGCTGTTGCGCTTGATGATAATGAGGTCAAACCATTGCTTCTGGGCCGATTAACTTCAGAGATTTGCACCAATTGTGTCGTGGAGCCCACTTGAGTAAAGGGGATTCCCATGGAGAAACGACATGCATGCTCACATTATCTTGAAACAATTCAAGCCAACTAAACATATATCATTATATGTATTATATATATAATTAATTATTAACTTATTTACTTAATTTATTTAATTTATTAATTTTAGTAATAAATAATATTTTCCAAATTAATTTTATAAAATTTTCAAAGATTTTGAAAAATTATATTATAACTTTTCTAATATGTGTTTTATTTAAAACTTAAACCTTTTGTCTTAATTTCAAAACAGTTTTGAAATTAGACCGAGAGTTAATTCAAATTGGAGCTTCTCTATTATGGTCAACCTTTAGGCTCACTAACTGTTCGGATTAGGTCGTTAGCCAGGTAGGATAAGTTACTTGATTATCCAACAATCCAGGCAAAACACTACCTTTATTAAACACCCTACTAACTAAGTTGTAAGCTTAATTAATTTTCCGAAATATGACTAATTAGATAATATAAGTGTAGGATCGTTTTCACCCTGCAGGGGGATGAATAGCGTGATACTAATACTAATAAAAATTAATGCGGAAATAAAAAAATACATAGAAAGTAATGCAGTAAAGATCATACACAAATTTACCCAGCTTCGGCAATAACCTACCTACGTGTTGCCCCCAACGTTTCTACCAGAAATTAAGTAGCCAGAAGCTTACACATGTAAATTTGCGACACCCGCTAACTTGACTAACCTAACTCTAAGCTAAAAACTCTGACACAACTCAACCACTGAGTTGTTAATTCTCGAACTATAAATCCGTAGTTCATACCTAGTTACACAAATAAAGTATAACTCGAATTTTAAAAAGAAATTACAAATAAAATAAACTAAACAAAAATAAAAACCTATTTTAAAAATTATAACCCGATACAAAGATAAAAGGCTAGCCCAACAAATATTATTAGTGTGGTAAAAACAAGTTGATCCCCTTTTCACTGTAATCTTCTTTGGCTGATATCTCTTTTACTTTTGCTCTTCAAACACTTAGGGTTTTGAATCGAAGCCGCCGCTTTGAGTTTGAGGTTGAAATTGACTGTTGATATGGTTTCATTCTTCAATTTGCTTTGAATGCTTCTTCACCCTGTGTTAATTGACTTGCTCACGGTTTCTTCAGTGACGAGTTCGAACGCTTCTTCACCCTGTGTTAATTGACTTGCTCGCGGTTGCTTCAGTGACGAGTTCGAATGCTACTTTGATTTAGTAAGTGATTTGCTCCATTTCAATATTTGTTTATGCTTGACTTGATTGTTTTCGAACTCGTGATTTTCTACTGATGATATGATTGGGATTTTATAGGGAACGAAACCCTATTTTATCTTTCGTACATTTTTGATTTGAAGTTTTCATGATTTTTTCATCTGCGTTGATTTGTTCTGGAACGATGATGATGATACTAACTTGTTTAATAGTTGATGAATTTGAATCTGCTTGAATTGCTTGAGTCGGTTCCGTTCCTTTTGCTCATATGACTTCGGCATTTTGAATTTGTAATAATATTGACTTGAAATTTTTTGACTTGTTGACCACTGTTCATTTTCTAAGACTTGAACTTTCTTGACTTATTCCAACCGCTACTTATGATTTTCTATTGACTTAAAAAAACACTTCAACACAGTTTTGCTTGACAATTTCTTTTTGAAACTGCTCCTATTCATATTGATATAACCCATGGCTTCATGTAAACTGCTGACCATTTCTTTTCGAACCATGACTTGACTTTGTTTGAACTGCTTATGCAATGACCATAGATTGTATCTTTGAAGTGATAGATGTGTATGCATACATACATACATACATACATATGTATATATGTATACATGTGTATTTCTGAGTGTACAGGTACTATTTTGATTTGTTGTATGTGTGCCTGCACTTGATCAATGTCACTGTTTCCATCTTCATGTATTCATGTGTGTATCGTTGTGAGCATTGTTGTTTTATACTACACATGTTATTATAGACTGATCTAGTCTTTGTTGCACAAACGTACTGCTGGTCACCTCCATGTACATACATACATATATGTATGTATATATGTGTGTGATTCTGATATTGCTTTTTGCATCCTACTTCATGTTTTCATGTGTGGTTCATGCCATTGTGGTTGTGTGGGTTCATGCTTTCATACTTGTATTCTCTGGTGTGTGCTCTTTGTTCCACTTGAGTCTGTCTGGTGTGGTTCCATTGTGTAATCTTGCGTTTTCTTTGAGCTTTATCTATTTTCTTTGTTTCATGTTTATATCTGGTTCCTGAGTATTGCTTCGAGTTGAACTGTTTTGTTTCATATTATTGTAGTGTTGCACTTGACCTTATGTACTTGATTCATTGCTCCTGACCATATGTGCTTTCTTGTATTTGAAATTTTGCTTACCACTGAACTGAGTTGCATTGCAGTCTGGTTACTTATGAGTCTATTTCATTTTAGAGTGGTCTGGCGGTCATGTATTGTTCTTGTAGTCATGTTGTCATGTGGTCTGGTCTGGTCTGGTTACATTACTTTGTCAAGTGATCATGTTGAACTGTGTCTGTGTACATGTGAGTGTACTGATTAGGTTGGTATGTATTGTGCATTGAACTTGTGAGTATGATGAACTACTAGCTTCTTGCTATGACCATGCCTTGCACTTGACCATCCCTCGCAACTAACCATGCCTAAAACTTTGTTGCTTTCTATTCATATTCAACCATTGAAGCTTTTCATATGTGTTTGTATTTGTTCCACTTGAGTTGAATCCGGCCTACGCATGGGCTTGACCTTATGCTCACCTGTCCCTACAGTTTTAACAAGCAAGTGTATATCGATGTGCCCGACCTTGTGGCATGCATAATGATACACTATGCATGTCACAAGTTGTTCGTGTAAGATGAATTAGAAAATGAAGTATGACGAACAACCCAAATAACTGAGGCAAATATTATTTTGAAACATACACTTCATTTTCCACTGCAAAATATTTCTTTTATAATTTTACCGCGTCTGTGTTTGTTTTTCAGATAATTCAGCTGCTGGGCACAGGCTAGAGTAGAGTTGAAGATTAAATACGAGTGATGAGTGAATATATGTAGTGAGGTGAAACCCGTATGAAAATTGTAAAGTGAAAATTAGGTTGTAACTGAAGTTGTATTGTAATTGAAAATGTGTAAATGTAGTGAGAGCTCAAATTTGTACTATTTAAATTTGTAATAAAATATTTTATTCAATAAAATATTTGTGTAAATATGAATTCTGAGTTATTTATTTTACTCAACAAATATTTATTTAATTATATGAAAAAATAAAATAGTACAATAGCTGATACATTTAAACAAATACATATATGTTTATTATGATCAAACAAAAATCATAGGCTATTGTATTCTACAATCTTCCATTTTGATGATAACAAAATATATTAAGATTTTGACTCTATTAAATGTATTTGGTCCTGATGAATTCTATTAGCTCCCCCAATTTGAATGCTTCCCCTACAACAAAGCTCAACCTTCACATATGCATGAAAAAATAAAAATACAAATGCGATGAGCCTATAAGAGAATAAGCTATGCAAATAAAAAATACGATTATTTGCCAAAATCTTAACTACTCTGTCACCCTTTTATTATCCGCAAAGAGTAACAGTGTTAGAAAATAGTGATAAAGTGATTGACATTAATACCTAATTGAGATTAAATATTAAATTTCAATAAAAAATCAAACAAAAGTCATAAATAATCTATTATGTGCATATTCCACTTTAGAGTGATAGGGGTGATGTCGACAAAGAAAACCATATAGTTGTGTCCATTTGTGGTACTTTATGACAGGAATTTGAATACTTACTAACCATGCATAACCATTAGGACTTTTAAATGAGATTAGTAGTATTCCCAATTTTTATTAAAAAAATGAACTTCAAGCATCTTCTATCCACGCATAACCGTAAGGACTTTTAAACGGGATTAGAATCAACTCATCTATTTAATAATCAATTTTGATATGTGTTCCATACATACATAACCGTGAAGCTTTTAAATGAGTATGAAAGCACATAATCAAAGATTCGAAGTAGTTCACCCATGCATAATCATGAGGACTTTTAAATGAGAGTGGATACTTTTGGATGATTTTATTGCTAATTAATTAAAAAATGAATAATTTCCTATTTAAGTACCATATTTTGACATACTATATTGGATTTTGATGAGTGATGGTCGTTAAAAATATGATAGAAATAGAGATGATCATGGAAGTTTTACCTACCAAAGTTGTTACAAATTTTGTTTAAATTTTAAAGAAATTTGCTAAATATACTGTCTCAGGTCATAATATATGATTAATATCTTCACTCATCACTTTTTCGATCACTATTTATCTTTTCGACAATCAATAAGGAGTTTGATTAGTTAATGTAGTCATTTAGGATCAAATCCAAAAATATAAAAACATATTTCTAAAATGCCTAGTCTAAGACGATGTCGATAAAAAACTATTTTCTCAAAGGGTTTTGTAAAAATGTCTGCCAATTGACAATCATTTGAAATGAAATTTATGCATATATTTTCTTGGAAATGATGCAACTTAACGAATGTCTCCACATAAAACACGTTCCACTAGTACTTTTTCTATCAACTAGACTACCATCATAATATGCATCTGAATACCCCTTTAACTCAAAGTTATCATTAGATAGACCAAACAGTGAGGTGTGAAACAAATACCTTATGATCCTTTTTACAGCTTTTAAATGAGATTTTTTTTTGGATTTGATTGAAACCGTGCACATAAACAAACAGAGAACATAATGTCTAGAAGTAGAAAGATAAAGAAGTATACCAATGTATATCTAGAGTAATCATCAACCAATACAGAATAATATCTCTTACCACAATGTTCTTGGCATGAAAAGATGGTTTTAAAATTTTCACATTTGATCACTGGCTGATTGAAATCAGATTATGGTGCAGATAATAATACATCGTTGTTACCAATTATGACTCTACTACTTCTATGCTTCTCTAGGCTAAGGAACTTTGATTTTCCATTCATCATGTGGCTGGAACAGCCAGAATCCAGATACCACTCTTGGTGTTCCTTAGCCTGCCAACATACCTACACGAGGAAAGATTTTTGTGACCTATTTTTTTTATAGGTCCGTGATTATTAGTGACCAACGATTTTGAAAAACAAGTTTGTGTAGAACCAAAACAGTCTTTTTTGTTCCTTTTAGCACCTTAATTTGTTTGACTTTAAGAGATTTTACATTAGTGCCTTTAGGAACCCAAATTGATATGGTTTTCGTGTGTTTGGGTCTATACCAACAATTTTTGTGATTGTGTCCAAATTTTCTACAAATCTTGCACTTGGAATTTACATGAATAGTTTCACTTCTAACTCTTTCAGATTGAGTATACCCAAGTCCTTGTCTAACAGTATTAACAGTTTGTTTCCTTAGCAGCATACTTAGTGATCTTTCTCCATTGGATAATTTTCCTAAAGTTTTAGACAATTGTTGGACTTGTGACTTAAGAGATTCATTTTCATTCAATAACAACGTGCACTTTTTAATAGTATTTTCTCTCCTAGTGTTTTCACATTCTTTCAAAATCATAATTTCATTTTTAAGCGATTTAATTCTAGTTCCTAATTTTTTTATTTCCTCTTCTAATGATGGACATTTATCGCTCTTAGGGTTATTATTTCTATAGTTTTTAACCCCTTGATCAAGCTGCTTATTTATTCTATCAAACAATCTCTTTGTGATTCAATTTCAGCATATTTCTCCCCAAATCTTTCAAAACAGCCATTTACTTCATGAAAATATATAAGTAATTGCGAATGAGTAAGTTTTGATAGCCAATGCTTTTATCAACTTCATCTCTTTTATCCCAAGTAGCTGCAAAGCTTCTCCTTTTCTATTTATTTCCTTTGCTGAATTGGTTTTGAGGACATTTTGATTTGATATGACCAGGTATATTGCAGTTGTGATAAATGATCTTCTGCTCTTTTGAGTTGTCTTGAACTTTGACGATTCTGTTCTTCAGTTGTTGATTTAGGGCAGGATTACCATATTTGCGGTTCCATCTTTAGAATCTCTTTATTATAAATGCTAGTTCAGCTGCTCCATCATCATTATCTTCACTTTCCGTTGTTCCTTTAAGAGCTATTGATTTCTTTTGCGTATCACCTCCTTCACGTTCTTCCTTTAATTTGATTTCTAGCTCATAAGTGGTGAGATTTCCGATGAGTTCTTCAACTTTAATTTGTTTCAAATCTTTTGATTCTTGAATGGCAGTCACTTTTGCTTCAAAATTTCATGGAAGAATTCTGAGGAGTTTTTTGGACTATTTCCAATTCTGTGTATTTCCTAGAGATTTTGATTTGTGTACAAGATTAGAAACTCGTCCATATATTTCTTTGACACTTTTATCCTTTGTCATTGTGAAGTTCTCGTACTTGCTATTAATCATGGCAAGGCAAGATTCTTTGACTTGGGAGTTCCTTTATGAGTCATTTTAAGAGTGTGCCAAATTTCATGTGCAGTTAAACAATGTGAGACACGATTAAATTCAATTTTATCTAATGAACAAATAATAGAATCTATAGCTTTATCATTAGCATTTTGCAGTATATTTTCGAGATCTGTCCATTGATCCATAGGTTTTCGACTTCCAGATTATCTACCATTATTGTTGGTGTCCTATATCCATTTCAACAATATTATATGCATCTATAGTTTAAAAAAAATTCGTTCTATTTTTCTAATAAGCATTTTCACCACTGAATATGGGTGGTCTAACTATGGTCTAGGCCTCAGCAAAAGCATTACTAAAAAAGGCCATTTAAAAAAAATCAAAAATTTAAAACAAACAATGGTTTTGCTCCTAGCTCTGATTCCACTTGTAGGATCGTTTTCACCCTAAAGCGGAGGTGAATAGGGTGATGCTAATTAATATGGAAATAAAAATAAATACAGAAAGTAATACGGTTGAGATCACATAAAAATTTACTCAGCTTCGACAATAACCTACCTACATGCGGCCCCCAAGGTTTCTACTAGAAGTTAAGTAGTCAGACGCTTACACATGTAAACTTGCGACACCAGCTAACTTGACTAACTAAATTTAAGCTTAAAATTCTACCACAACTCAACCACTGAGTTGCGGTTCTCGAATTACATAATCGTAGTTCGTACCTAGTTACACGACTAGAGTTTGACTCGAACTTTAAAAAGAAACTACAAATAAAATAAACTAAACAAAAATAAATCCTATTTTAAAAATTGTAACCCAACAAAAAAATAAAAGGCCGGCCCAACAAATTATTAGTGTGGTAAATATAAGTTGATCCCCTTTTCACTGTAATCTTCTTCGGTCGATATCCTCTTTTAATTTTTCTCTTCAAACACTTAGAGTTTTGAATCGAAGCCGCCACTTTGAGTTTGAGGTTTAAATTTATTGCTGATATGGTTTCGTTATTCAATTTGCTTCGAATGCTTCTTCAATCTATGTTGATTGACTTGCTTGCGGTTGCTTCAGTGACGAGTTCGAATGCTACTTTAATTTAGTAAGTGATTTGCTCCTTTTCAATATTTGTTTATGCTTGACTTGATTATTTTCGAACTCGTTTGATTTTCTGCTGACGATGTATTTAGTATTTTATAGGGAACGAAACCCTATTTTATTGTTCGTATTTTTTTATTTGATGTTTTCGTGATTTTATCATCTGCGTTGATTTGTGCTTGAACGATGATGATACTAACTTGTTCAATAGTTGATGAATTTGAATCTTCTTGAATTTCTAGAGTCAAATCTGTTCTTTTTGCTCCTATAACTTCGGCACTTTGAATTTGTGATAATATTGACTTGACAAATTTTGAATTGTTGACCTCTGTTCCATATTCTGAGACTCGAACTTTCTTGACTTGTTGCAACTGCTACTTATGATTTTTGATTGACTTAAAAAACACTTCAACACAGTTTTGCTTGACAATTATTTTTGAAAATACTCCTGTTCATATTGATATAACCCATGGCTTCATGTAAACTGCTGACCATTTCATTTGGAACCATGATTTGACTTTGTTTGAACTGCTTATGCATTGACCATAGCTTGTATTCTCCGAAGTAATAGATGTGTATACATATATATGCATATATGTATACATGTGTATATCCGAGTGCACAGATCATTGTAGTGTTTAGTATTTCTATTTTGATTTGTTGTTTGTGTGCCTGCAATCAATGTCACTATTTACATCTTTATGCATTTATGTGTGTGTTGTTGTGAGTATTATTGTTTTATACTATACATGTTATTGTAGTATGATCTGGTCTTTATTGCATGAACATGGTCATCTACATGTATGTACATACATGTGTGTGTATGTCTATATACACACACACATATGTGTGTGATTCTGATTTTGTTTGTTGCATCCCACTTCATGATTTCATGTGCAGTTCATGTCACTGTGCTTGTGTGGGTTCATGCCTTCATACTTGCATTCTCTGGTGTGTGTTCCTTGTTCCACTTAAGTCTGTCTGGTGTGGTTCCGTTGTGTAATTTTTCATTTGCTTCGAGCTTCATCTATTTTCTCTTTTTCATGTTTATATCTAGTTCCTGAGTATTGCTTCGAGTCGAACTGCTTTGTTTCATGTTATTGTAGTGTTGCACTTGGCCATATGTGCTTGATTCATTGCTCCTGACCATATGTGCTTCCTTGTATTTGAACACCTTCTTACCTCTGAACCGAGTTGCATTGCAGTCTGGTTTCATATGAGTCTGTTTCATTTTAGAGTGGTTTGGTGGTCATGTCTTGTTCTTGTAGTCATGTTGTCATGTGGTCTGGTCTGGTTACATTACTTATCATGTGATCATGTTGAACCGAGTCTATGTACATGTGAGTGTACTTATCAGGTTGGTCTGCATTGTGCATTGAACTTGTGAGCATGTTGAACTGCTAGCCTGTTGCTCTGACCATGCCTTGCACTTGACCATCCCTTGCATCTGACCATACCTGAAACTTTGTTGCTTTCTATTCAAGTTCATCCATTGAAGCTTTGGATGTGTGTTTGTATTTGCTGCACTTGATTTGAATCCGCCCTAGGGTTGGATTTGACCTTATGCTAACCTATCCCTGTAGTTTTAACAAGCAAGTGTATATCAGTGTGCATGACCTTGTGGCATGTATAGTGGTACACTGTGCATGTCATAAGTTGTTCGTGTACGATGAATTAAAAAATAAATGACGATGAACAATCCAAATAACCAAGGCATATATTATTTTCTAACACACACTTCAATTTGCACTGCAAAATATTTCTTTTTCATTTTTACTGTGTCAGTGTTTGTTTTTCAAATAGTTCAGATGCTGGATACAGGCTGGAGCATAGTTGAAGATTAAGTATGAGTGATGAGTGAATATATGTAGTGAGGTGAAAATTGTATGAAAATTGTAAAGTGAAAATTGTGTTGTAATTAAAGTTGTATTGTAATTGAAAATGTGTAAATGTAGTGAGCTTAAATTTGTACTATTTAAATTTGTAATAAATATTTTGTTTGAATAAAATATTTGTGTAAATATGAATTCTGAGTTATTTATTTTACTTAACAAATATTTATTTAATTATGTAGAAAAATAAAATAGCACAATAGCAAATACATTTAAACAAATATATATATATATATATATATATGTTTATTATCATCAAAAAATAATAGGCTTTTGTATTCTATAATAAGCTATTTGGCTATGGTATCATTATTGGAACTGGATTAGCACTCAATGGGGGTAAATAGTTGAATTTCAAAAAAAAAATTCATTATTAGATCTTTATTGGGCACATGGAGTCTAAATTTACTTAGATCTTATCTAAATTTGTTTTATATAAAATAAATATTTTATTAAATTTATAAATATAGTTTTATTTATTTTAAATTAATATTGTATAATATAATATATGTATCATATGCACATAGTTGTATACGTGCATGTACAACATAAAATACATGGTTTGACATATTTGTATATAGATGTTGCGACTTACACCACATTGGATATGTTAGCTGCTCTGTATACATATGTGATGTAAATATATATTTATATATATATGTATGTATGTATGTATGTGTATAAAGTAATTACAAATTTAATATAAAGAATTTATAAATTTCCACTTCAATTATTAAATTCAAAATTCAAAGATTTTTTCTAGATCTCGATCTACAAAATGAAATATTTAGTATTTTAAAATTCAAATTGATGTTTTATTTTGGTATAAATATATATATTTTTACTGAAAATGGGTTAATTTTTTATGTATATATATAATTCAATTTTTAAGTTTATATATATACTATATATATTAATAATATTTAAAAATACTATATATAAGTACAAAATATACTTATAAATATATTTTGTGTAAACTAACAATACACATATATATATTTATATATAAATATACATATTTTCGACAATAAAAGTACACTTTTTTGCTTTAATTTTTTTTATCGAAAATGAATTATTTTATTTGATTTCCACATGCAGTCTATGAATTTTTTTAATTTTAAAAAATAGTACATGTATGTATTTTATTAAATATTTTCATTAACATATTTTAAATAACTTAATATGTGTGTGTGTATATTAAGAAATAACATTAAATTTAAATAAAATACTATATTGTATTCAAATACAAAATTATTTATGTGAAAATAAATCTGAATCTATAAATGTATAAATGTATACAAGTTAACATAAAACATTGGTTTTACTTAATATTTTTTATTTTAAATCATTTTATTTAAATCGTTTAATATTATTTGTAGCGACCCAGAATTTTGAACACTTCGTATTTAAATATCTAAACAATTTAAATATTTGAATCTTGGATTAAATGTCATTAAAGTGATTTAACAAATTTGTTAACCTCCTTTTTAAATAATAACTAATTATGCTAAACTTGTTGTGGAAAAATGTTTACAAAATAAATAATTTGAAGAAATATCGATAATATGATCGAAAATTGTTTTATCGATAAACAGCTTTTTACTCGCTCGATGTTGTTCAAATTTATCATACATTTATTTACTTCAAAAATCATTAAAATTAAATAAAAATATTTTACCATTTATGGATATAAATTTTTTGATGATGTCATGGGTGATATCGTAGAAGATATTCTAAAAATGAGCTTTTGAGGAAAGTCTTAAGCGTTAAGAAACAAAAATGAGGTGTAAAGGTTACATGTGCGACAACCTACATTTTGGAAGGTTTTAATCGACAACACTCCACACATGTACAATCCAAAAAATCAGGAACATGGATGATCATTGGGGTTAATTAAGAAAAATAAGAAAACAAAAGGAGACAATCACAGAATATCCCAGCGGAATGATAAAATATAATAATCAAATAAACAATTCATGAAGTTGTTTATACAATACATTTGATTATAATCTATACAACATTTATCAGAGTTATATATACATTAGAAATAAATAAATATGCGGCAGATAATATGACATAGGACTAATAATAGTAATAATATACCAAATCTTCATCTTCGTCCTCCAGAATAAATCTTCAATAAGCTGCAAACTCAGGACTGACTCGAGCATAATGAAAAGACAAAACACTCATGTTAGGGCTAAAATATTCTTATGTGAGTCAAACTGATATCGCATATAACATGAGTGCGATAGCATCAGAGATGCTTACGGGTTTTCACATCTCCTATCTAGTGTATAACGTGCGTGCAACAACTCAAGAGATGTTACGGGATTTTCCATCTCTTGAGGATCCGTCAAAATATTTATATGTAGTAGAATGCGCTATATATATAATGTCTAATCGGTAAAATAAATTCTTCTCTTAGCTTTAAGACTTTACATTGATCTCCCTTAACGTGTTTTTAAGCATTTCATACAGTTTCCATATAAAATACCAGTTAAACGGTAGGTGGATAGGGATACGCCGTGATACGACAATCCTAAACCAAAATCGTATGGTTCTAGTTTAGGGATAAAAATATGACAAGGCAAGTTAGGCAATGCCCAATGTACGATACTACTAGTTTACCCTTCCCGTTAGAGGTAACGCATCGTGGCTATGATCGCCCACCACGTCCAACACTCCATAATCTGAAGGGTACACACCAATCAATCACAATGTAAATGATGGTAATACGAAGAAGTATGTCCGCTCGAGGTAGCTAACCCACTTGGCCAGTACGGCTCCTATTTTAATCATTTAATACTGGCACAAGTGCCAGGCTAATCCTTATCGTTCTCTTTCTTCAAATCCAGCAAAAGACGCCAAATCCAACCTATTCGTCTCGAGTCTCCTCTGCGTACACGGTTGTTAAAGTGGTTATAGTATCGACAGAGAGTATGTCCATATTCGGCTCTAGTCTCTTTAACAACCAAATGTCATTTTACACATCAACGTCGTTTTAAATTTCGAAAACCATTCATACTTGATATAAAAATATGATATTCGCTTCAAAATCATATCCATTTCGAAATCATCATTTTTACTCAAAATATACCATTTTGGTTCAAAATCATTTGCGACTTACTAACTCGATTTCGATTCCAAAATGATTTCGAATTTCAATTTGGGTTATAACTTCATTTAACCCAATTCATATTAAAATCCAAGATTTAAATACAACAATTCCCACCTTAACTAGTTTGAATTTTTGAAAAATAGTTTGAATAGCTTTAAAATAGTTTAAATAATTAAAATAGTTAAAAATAGTTTAAATGGTTAAAGCAGTTAAATATAAAGTAGTTTAAATATTAAAATGGTTTACATAGTAAAATAATTTGGAAAACCAAAATAATTTGAATATTTAAAGAATATAGATTTTAAATAGTTTATACTAAAATAATTTTTTTGAAAATAGTTTCAAAGTTAAAATGATTCAATTTCCAAGACTTCTCATTCAAATCAATTCAATTCTATATTAAACCAATTAAATTGATTCAATTTCGATTTCAATTTGAATTAACTTTGATTCCGAATTCAATTCTAATCAATTTGGATTTTGATTTCAAATTAATGCAATTCTGATCTCCATTCCAATTAATTCAATTAAAATCCAAATTTAATTAATTCCAATTCAATTCTCAATTTTAAACTGTTTGGGCCAAAATTGGTCACAAACCCCAAATATCGTGAAAGCACCAATGTCTGAACACAAATCAGTAGTATGTGATCACAAATCATAGATCTAAGTAATGTAGAGAACAAAAAATGAAGAACAGTAAACTTAAAAATGGAAAGAAGTAGATAGAGATACAAGATTGTAGTGGTTCGGCTATCTTCGGTCCACGTCCACTTCAAAAGTTAATCCTTTATTGACTTTGCATGCTGGTTACAACTGATTATAGCGGATTACAGTGGTAAATTTTGAGTACAACAGTGAATTTGGAATGTAAGAATGTTTTCGGCACAGTCTGGACATCAGAGAGCCAAAAGATCCCTTTTTTGTAGGCTCTGGAGTGCTAGGCATAGGATGAAAATATCACGCTCAGATCTCGGGAGACCACTTTTGGCACGTGAGTGGGCCCACGCTATCAATCCTAGGTGATTTCGGCTCAATCCATGATCGATACGAACGAATTTCATATCGATCAAGATTTGACCCAATCGAGTCGAAACTTGGCATGAACATTCCTTAGGTCGTACGTAAGTTCCTGTGAAAATTTAATAGCATTTGGACTTGTAGATCGTCCGTTATGATCAATGCAAACTTGGGTTTTATATAGGCTGTCGTGTTCGAATTGATACTTTTTGTACCCATTTGTTCGTATTGCTCTTTGGGCATGTGCTTACAAGTCGACGTGGAGCTAACTCCTCGGATCGATCCACTTTTCATGCCGAGTGACCAATTCTTATTCGTATGTATGCACCTTATTCGTATCGATCATCTTCGCTTCGTTCGTATCGATCGCATTTGGTCATGTTCGTATTGATCACATTGCTCTTGTTCGTGTTGATCGATTGCTATGTTATATTCATATAAAATCTAGTGCTTGGTTCTGTTCGTATCGACGGGAAATATCTATTTCTTATCGATCTACAGTTCATCAATATGAAGTACATGCTTGATCGATACGAATTAGACACTTGTATTGCATTCGATGGATGCGAAGTGGGCAATAGCCAATCGATTCGAAGTGGGCCTGCCTTATGATGGATACGAAGAAAAACGTCTTCGATGATGAAAACAAGGCAGTTGCATGGCAATGGATACGAATAGACGGCTGCTTGATGGATACGAATAACATACTATGCCAAGACCTAATGGATACGAAGTAGTGCTTTTGGATGGATACGAATAGATGGACATGAGTATGTTGATTTCCTTAGCTTGCATCGATCATATCTTGAGCATATGAACTCTGATTGACTTGAAATTTGAATCGTTGGCTTCCATAACCTTAATTGTCATGCCATATCAATTCTAACTTGACCAGACTTGGACAAAATTTACAGATATCCATATTAGACTTGTGTATTAACGATCTCCGGGATGAACCATCCTTGGTTTCCAGTCAAGTTCTTGGTGTCACGGCCTTGCCGAAAGGCGAGATAACATTTGCCCCTCAAAACATATCTTTTGGTGAAAGTTGTGTTTTGAATAGCTTCAATCCAATGTCGTGAGTCCATGCTTTATCCA
The DNA here is from genome assembly GCA_030765085.1 of Allium cepa. Taxonomy (NCBI): domain Eukaryota; kingdom Viridiplantae; phylum Streptophyta; class Magnoliopsida; order Asparagales; family Amaryllidaceae; genus Allium; species Allium cepa. The sequence continues at coordinate 381,135,469 of CM060931.1, forward strand.
TAACTATAGTATTCTCAATCAAGTTCGTGGCTGTTCGAAGCCCAATCAGTAATCAAATCCTATGGCCTCTCTGGACCATTGATGGCCACTTCGGACCCTTTCTATGTCCATTCCAAACTTAACGATCGAATAGAAATATCCTATCGCGCTCCGGTGTTGCTTTCTATCCCTTGCACTATGGCCCCAGCGAGGGCGTATAGCGATGTCTTGGTCCTCCTAGAATGATCATTGCCTCTCCGCGTTCTTGCTGGATCTCATCCTATCACTTTTCGGTGAAGAGAAAACAGCGTCGAGTGAGTCGATCCTATCACTCTCTGGTGAAACGGTGTCACCCCCTGCACTCCGGTTCAGCGTCCCTGAACAATAAGCGATGTCATGGCCTAAATCCTAGGCTGATTACAGCCACTCCGGGCCCTTATCGAACGCCGATCCAATCACTCTCCAGTGAATGGGGAACGACGTTAAGTGAATTGATCCTGTCACTCTTCGGCGAAGCAACTCACTTCTTGCACTCCGGACCCCGTCTGTCCGGGTAGGGTCATAAAGCAATTAATTTCAAATTGACTTCCAATATTCATCCTTTAACTCTATGGTCAAAGGATTATTTTGTGAAATTCAAATTCATTTATTAAATTCAAATTTCAAATGTTCAATCACAAACAAAGGAAAAGTCTAGATACTGCCTCTCCGGGCAGAGTGGTCTATTACCATCTCAGAGCAAGCCTGGGGATCTCTCTGGTTACCTTACATGTGTAAGTGGAATAACTGTTTTATTTTGAAATCAAATCCAAGAATTTTATGTAACCAACAAAAGTTCAAGCCCTGAACATGGCCCTTTCCATCATGATCAATTAATGACGAGTCATGATCCCGATCCAGGATTAGTTCTACTGGGTGCAGGCGGTAGTTGCTCAGGTTCTACGACCATTGTTCTATTTCTCACATATTGTGGAAATCTACCACTTCTAACATGCTCTTCCACCTCATCCTTCAAATGGTGGCATTCATCAGTAGCATGCCCTTGCAGCTCATGGAATAGGCAATAATTTCCACTTCTACGTTCCCATTCTGTGGGATCTCTCCTGGGTGGTTTCCGATAGAGGAGCTGCCCCCGAGTCTCAATGTAAATCCATTCCAGGTTTGCCGTAAAGTCAGCATATTGTTTGAATCTGGGTTCTCGGATTTTCTTCCGTTTGTCACGACCATCATATCTGTCATCCTGCTTCTGCTTTCCTTTGTCTATCTCAAACTGTTCCTTGGAGGTTCCTTCGCCTTACACGGCGTTTATTTCTTGCCTCTCGGCGCGTGAATCTTCCAACCGAATGAATCTCTTAGCCTCGTGATCTATAAAGACCCTGAAATTCAAACTTAGTTTAAAATTTTTAAAATCGTATATTAGTGTAGAAATTCGAATTTTCACAAAAAAATTCTGATGCTATTCAAACTTCACATTTGGAATGCGTCTAGATAGACATACGCGTACGCCAAATTTCGTTGAAAAATATTGAAGTAAATTTCGCTCGTCGCATTTACATATTAGTTTAAATCTTATGTGTAAATTTCCTATTGTCCGAACTCAAATATTTTTCACAATGTTGCATAAGAAAAATATTCCGAACATGACGGCGCATTTCGTTTCGTCGAATTTCGCTTTTAATTGCTAGTTAAAATGTTCGCTCGAGCAAATGGTTCAATAAGATTAACCACTTCGCAAACAGTGTCAAACCATCAATATTTTCATACCGTTGTGTCCGTCTCATTGCGCTGATCAAAACGGTAAATTTATTTGTGTCAATTGGAGTTCGGCGTTGCAAATTATAATTGGCTAACGGAGTACAAACTGGTCCATTACGCAGCACAAACCGGTACCCAACTTTCCAACGTTCAGAATTCTTAGGGCCTTTGACTATTCAGCTGTCTTGGAAAGCCAATAGCCGTCACATTTACAGAAGAATCATTACATTGGCATAGGGACTGTAAACCTCTCTGTATATATCTTCTACCTCTGTTATCATTAATTCCTCTGCATCAATTGCTTTTCCCTTCGCACTCAAACTATTGGTACGTGTTTTTCCTTTCTTCCCATCTCTGCACTTCCTTTCTTCTTCCTCTACATATTTATTTTACAAACTTCAGTATGAAACTCTCCAACCCACCTGCTCCATGCATGTCCACTGCCCACTGCCACCATTCGCCCGGCATCTCCCACTGCCACCATCCGCCCCGCCGCCCCACTAGCGACCAGCCCACCTCATACCACTGCCCTACCCACGCCACCATCCGCCACTGCCCATAGCTCGCCTCAGCTGCTCCACCAGCCCCACTTCCCCACCGCACTGCACCAGCCCGCTCCGCCTCCCCACTGCGCCACCCGAGTCCACTGCCCTCCGCGATCCGTCGCCGCTCCACCTTCCCCATGTTCGCCCCGCTCCACGCCCAGCCCAGTCCACTGCCACCATCAGCCCACCTCCGCCCTGCCCGCTTCCCCACGTCGCATTGCTCCAGCCGCCATGTCGCCCACAGCCCACCTTCGCGTTCCAGACCCATTGCCGACCCCACCACCGTGTGCTCCCACCCTCCGCCATCAGCCCGCACCACTGCACTCCGCCCGGCCACGTGTCCACGTCCACCAGCCTTCACCACCTGCCACTCCTACCCAGGCCAGCCAAACCCAGACCACCCATACCCGCTGACCACCCGAACCCGCCAGCATCCCCACTCCGCCCGTGTCCCCGCTGCCACCATCCGCCACCCACCCACGTCCAGTTCGCCGTTGCCACTGCCTGACCACGACCGAAGCCCCTGAAGTTTCAGTTGTGTAGTTCATGCAGAAATATTTTCTTAAAAAAAAAACTGTTGCTTTACTTTATATATATTAATAAAAATATATATATGTGACTGTTATATTAGGTAGCAGTACATAACTTTGAATTCTGGTTGCTCATATACAGCGTTTTACTGTGTTGTTTCAGCTACTGCTTCGGAGACGTAGGCTTCCATTCAGCTTATCAGATCTATCTAGTTTCTTTGTTTTGGTATGGTTTGTATATATATTCAATCGATATATATATATATATATATATTGCAATAAACAAATTATTGATTAATTATTTATTGATTGCAGTTGTGTTCATTTTGCGTCGTGCTTGTTAGGGTCTATCTTATCTATCCATCTTCATGCTTCACCGTCATCTTCTTCAACCACGCAAGGTGAATATTTCATTCACGACTCGGTCTATTATGCTATGATAATTAAGTGATAATTGTTGTTAATATAAATTTGGATAAATTGTTGATTGTTAAAATTGTTGAAATAAAACTGTAAATCGCTATGCAAGTTAAATTTGGATATTGTTAGTTTACGACAAATAGTTGTGACACTAAATGTGTTATGTGATGTTGAATTTGGTTGTTACTATAAGTGAAATTTAATGTGAAACATAATTTGATATAGGATAGTTAACAATTTAAAACGGATTATATATGTTGAATTTGACCCCTTTAAATGATAAATAAATCGACGCGCAGAAATAGCATTAACCTCACTTTGAACCATTGAATGTATGATTGATGTAGTAAATTGATAATAGATACCAATTGAAACCATAATGTAATAATCTTTATTCTGCATGAAATGATAGTGTGGATTCTAGGAATAATTATATTAATTTATATAAATAACAAATGTAAGTTAATACGATTATTTCGGGATTATTTAATAAATTGTTGAATTATTATGTATGGTTGCTATTGCTTGTTTATTTACTTTGACACCATTCCAGTTATCACAATTCAAGTTCCCTTTGCTATGCTTTGTTTTATATTGAATGATATTGGGTTGAAATGATAAATACCCAATTAAACAACTTGGCCTAGGATAGATAATTTAAAAATAAGAAACTCGATTGGTCAACAAAAATCAATTTCGAAATTGAAATATATTTTAAATTAAGGAATGAACTTAACGATTTGTTTGGAAATTAAGCAACGAACTTGAGGGATTTAAATTGAAATAAATTAATGGATTTAATTGAAATGAATGAATAAACCTATTTAATTGAATAAAATGAATTGACAAATTTAATTGAAATAGGATTTAGAAACAAGTAAGTTCCAGAATTTAATAACTTAAAAATTTATTAGATTTAGCTTTAAACTCGATTTTAATACAATAGATTTGGAACTTGTTATAAGTTTGATTTGAGATTAAGAAAAATTTGACTTAAGGGGAATACAAAACTAACTAAAGTTTTATGGGTTTAATTGAGTGATAAATTAAAATTTAAATGATTTTAAATTTAATGAATTAATCAAATCAGGTCATTTTAAACGGAATATGGATTGAGTTGATTTGTAACTTGGAAATAACTTATTTGTGATGTGTTAAACCAAATAAATGGAAATGGATTTCTTTAGAAATTTAATTGAATTGGTAAATAAATAAAATGAAGTTTTGATAAAAGAAATTTAGTTAATGAAATTGATTTAATCGAATTTATGATAACAGTGGATGTAAACATGAAGTGAAATGAATAGAATTTGATTTAATGATTTAAACTAAGTTTACCATTAAATTGAATTCATTGATTTTGAACTAAATTTAATAAGCGACATTTAGACCTTATTAAATTGAACTTGAATACTAAATTTTAATTGTTAACTCAAAGGTTTGAACTAAAAAAATTGCATTTGGAAATATGTTTTAAATATCTGAAATAAATTGAATCGTGAAATGTCAAATTTTGGAAGTCAAATTTGCACCTTGACTTTTGGACTTTGATTTGTTTAAACGTTAATTTAACCAACCATCGGGTAATAAATACGTAGTTATTAAAGAGACTGGGATCGAGAATGGACATACTCTCTGTCGATACCGAAACCACTTTAATAACTATTATACGCGGAGTGTTGTTCCAGAACGAAGTAGATGATTTGGTGAACGCGTTGGCTGAAGAAAGAGAACGATATTGGATGACCCCTGACATGACTAAAACAGGAGCCGCGTCGGGCCATTGAGGATCGCCACCTCTAGCGGACACACTTCTTCGATACCATATCTATTACTTTTGTGATTCGATTTCGGTACACCCATTGATTTGGGAGTGTTGTTTCGCGGTGTTGAGGTAGCTGCTGGCTATGCTCAACATCAGTCCGGATCACGCAACTACTAGTATCCTAGTTGGTATCGCCTCATGTACCTTGTCACACTGATTATCCTATTCGCGACCACTACATTTTGTTTTGTGTTATACCTATGGGGTATCCTCTGATAACCATTAGTTTACGGTGGGGTTTACGGTGCTGTATAGACTATGACATTATAAAATGTGTTAAGGGGAATTATGGTAACGCATTAACGCTATTTTAATATCGTACTTTACTGATTAGACATTATCTACATATCGTATTCTATTGTATATATAGATAGTTTATCGGACCCTTAGAAATGTTATTTTATTCATCTTTGAGTTATGGACTTTATTCCCTGCACTTGATTATCCTGTATAAGATTTTGAGTCCTGACTCGAGTGTTTCCCTTTTGTATATGCTCGGGTCAGTCTGAAGCTATCCAGTTGCTGATCAAGGTTGGTCGAAGATGCTGAAGGCTTAGCATTTATCTTTATCAGTTTATTTCTATTCCTGTATTGATGTCCTAGTCTGTTGGACATTTATGTGTTTCCTTTCAGTCACCTTTTGTTTAGACATTGTTGTACTTCAGGTAGTAGCTTCATGAACTGCTATTATGACGATGTATTTTCCGCTGCATTATTCTGTGACTGTTCTGTATCTGTGATGTTGTATTGTTTCTCATTTACACTTATGTATTTATAATCCCATAATGATTCGTGTTGGGCGTGCCTTCGCCGAACCAGAATAACCCTCACCGCTCCAACCTATGCCGAACCAACCTCCACCGCTCCAACCTATGTCGGTCCACTCACCACCGAATCAACCTAGGCCGAACCAGCCCACCGTCACCGGTCCAAAGACTCTCCATCCAACACCGATCCGGTCCCATGACCGAACCAACCTACTGCCGGTCCAAACTCTAAGTCACGCTCCTACCACCGGACCAACCTCCACCGGTCCAAATCCACTTCCCTGCTACTACCGGACCAGCTCAACTCCAAGTCCTAGCCGGACCAACCACCACCAAACCAAGCTCTAACGGACCACAATACTACCGAACCAAGGCATTCCGGACCAACTTTACTGGGCCAGATTGCAACAACCCAGGCCCGTCAGCTACTATATACATCCAGGACCCCTGCCCCCAGCCTCACTCTATAAATAGAGGGGCAGGGGTACAACAATGGTAGACAAGTTTGAGAGCTCAAGCACGGAAGGAACTTTCAAACAACTTTCATATACTTGTAAACAAAGCTTTGTACTTGTAATTTGAAAGAAAAAGGAGAATAACATATAAAGTGGACGTAGGCACGTTCTGGCCGAACCACTATAAATCTGTGTGTCTTTTACAGTTTGGTCCATCTATTTCATATATTTGCATAAATCACTCAAACCATCCAGATCAACATATAATCAACTAAATCATACGACTAGGAGGTGTTTGCCCAATTTTTGTGCAAACATTTTCGGTGCTTTCGCTGAGAGCCAGGAGCTCGAAGCCTCAGCTTCTTCCACTCAACCCCTTTTTCTATCAGCATCATTCATTGCTTGGAAAACATGCCTCCCGGACGGAAGAAAGATGCTAACAAAAGAAAGAACATTGCATCTGGCAGTACCCCAGATCCAACGACCAGAGACCAAGACAATCGTCCGATTCCAACAGCAAACGAAAATCAGGCAAATCCGACAGCTCCTGCTACGGAACAACCAATTACAAGGACGGATCTAGACAGGATTGTGGCTGAAGTAACTAGCCACTTCGCATCTCAACAAGAAGCCTTGGTGGACCAACTCATGTCATGCTTAAGGGATGCTGAAGAATCCAACCGCAACACTGAATCATGGGGTGAGTCCCGATCTAGAGGATCTGGGAGACGACAAAGGTCTTTCTTCTTCGAAGAGGTTAACGACAGAAACAGCAATGGTAGGAGCCGAGTCCGGACTCAGCCCGAATTCCAACCCGAGGAAACACTTAGAACTGAACCCAACAGGGGAGGTACCAGGCAAGGGGCGGATGTAGCTGAGCCTGTAATGCTATCTAACCATGGAAACACCAGTAGACGGGGCCGAGCAGGAGTCCAGCCCGAAGTTGGACCCGAGGAAGTGCTGAGAACAGAACCCAACAGGGGAAAATCAAGGCAAGGGCCAACTGTGGCTGACCCCAGCATGCTCCCAGAAGACCAGAAGCAGCCATTGGAGAATGTCAGGAGTGATAAACGATACCATCCTTACAGGTCGTCTGGACGGAATCAGTCCCGTGGAGAAGAACCAAACTTATTTTTATCCGCTCCAAGTTCTGATGAAAGGATGGCGCGATTGTTCAGAGAGTGCGTCCAACGGGAGCAAAGGGATCGGGGGATAGGTGCTAGGGAAACTAGCCCCTTCACCCGCAATATCGAAACTGCCATCACCCCCGGGAATGGAAAATGCCAACAATGGAACCTTACAAGGGAACCTCTGACCCCATCGTACACTTACAGAGATACACCCAGCATATGCTCATGAGCGGAGCAACGGAGGGAGTATTATGTAAATGCTTCCCACTTTTCTTGGCAGATCTAGCTACCTCCTGGTTCTGCCACCTACCCCAAGGGTCCATCAGCTCATGGGAAATGTTGAAGGAAAAGTTCATCAGCCAGTTCCGCATCCATGTGGAACAACCCAAGGATGCTTATTCCTTATCTAATATCAAACAGAAACCTGAAGAGACAGTGCAACAATATCTAACCCGATTCAACGCCGCAGCGGCCGCAGTCCAAGATGCCGACGAGAAACTTATCCTAATGGCCCTCTGCAGTGGCGTACATCCGGATGCTAAATTTGCTAGAAGACTAACCAAGGAAAAACCAGCTACTTTACCTGATTTCTTCCATGAAGTTGGAAAGTATATGAGACTTGAAGACGCTGCCACTGAGAGGCAGTCAGGGCAACAGGCTAAGACAGTTCCAGACAAGGTTCCCGCTGCAGCAAAGGATGCTCGGTGAAGTGACTCTAGAGACAATGCCGGGGGCAAGAAGGGAGAAAAGCGCTTATATCGGCCAGGACCAAGATTTGACTCCTACACTCCTTTGAATGAAACAATCGAAAACATCTTCCTAGCCACTCAAGACAAAGTTAGATACAAGCCCCCCCCTCCCCGCACAAGAAGGAGTCAGATAACGCACTCAAGTCTGGAGAGTTCTGCCGCTTCCACGAATCCCATGGACATGACACCAACGAATGCCACCATCTCCGTGACTTGATTGAAGAACACATTAGAAGAGGAGACTAGAACGCTATGTAAAAAGCCAGAACAGGACTCCAGCTCCCGCCAATGAAAATCCAGGGCTACCCCTCCCAGAAGTAGGCGGAGGAAATCGCAATACCAGCGGCTCTAGTCAAGAGAAGATAATGGTCCATACCATATCAGGAGGACCACACATCGCCGATAGAAGCTGGGCAGAGATGGAAAGATACGGTAAGTCACTTAGAAACGATGAAGTCTACGCTAATTCTGTTATAGAAGAACGCCACCCGAAACGGAAAGAGAATGACGACATCACATTCAGTAGGCGTGATCTAGAGGGAAGAAAGTACCCACACATGGATCCTATGGTCATCTCTACCTGGTTCGGTCCAGCCAAAGTTTTCCGAATTTTAGTAGACACTGGAAGCTCGATGAATATCCTATTCAAGCATGCTTTCGACAAAATGAAGCTGTCAATGAAGGATGTGTCTCCCTGCAACAAACCACTACATGGTTTCACTGGAGATGCGAAGATGCCCCTCGGGCAACTGGACCTTTTTGTTGAAATAGGAAGTCATCCCCACTCCGTTATGCGAAAACAAATGTTTGTGCTAATAGAGAACCACTCGGCCTACAACGCCTTTTTGGGAAGACCAGCCTTGTCTGACTTCCAAATTGTTCTAGCCCCATGGTGCCTGAAGATGAAATTTCCAACATATAACGGAATAGGAGAAACAGAGGGAGATCAAGACGCTGCTCGATACTGCTATGTAATTGAATTTCGCAATAACCGCAGAAAAGATAAAGGGAAAAACACAGAGACTACTCTCTGCATGAAAAGCTTGGAAGCATAGCAACTAAAGAAAGCCCCTCCTCTTCGATATACTAGTGATCCTTTCAATGAATTAGACCCCAGGGACAAAGAGGAGGAGGCCACCGCCGAGCCTGCAGAGGCTATGGAATTCATAGCTGTAGACAAACAAGACTCAAGTAGACTATTGAAAATCGGGTCTCAACTAAAAGAAGAATTAAAGGATCAACTCATTGATTTTCTTCGCCATAACATGGATATATTTGCATGGACGCACGCCGACATGACAGGAATCTCCCCAGACGTGGCATGCCACGTGCTGAACATCGATCCCACTAAGGTGCCAGTAAAGCAGAAAAAGATAAGCATGGGGGTAGAACGATCAGCAGCCCTCGAGGAAGAAGTAAAGAACCTACTTGCCAATAACTTCATACGAGAAGCCATCTACCCAGAATGGATCGCCAACCTGGTACTGGTAAAATAGGCTAATGGGAAGTGGCGAACATGCATCGACTTCTCCAACTTAAATGACGCTTGTCCGAAGGACTGCTTCCCGCTCCCCCGAATCGATCAGCTCGTGGACAGCACAGCCGGACACGAACTCTTATCCTTTATGGACGCATACTTAGGATATAACCAGATCCCTATGCACTCCCCCGATCAGGACCACACTAGTTTCATCACTGACCGAGGATTGTATTGCTACAGAGTAATGCCTTTTGGACTTAAAAACGCCGGAGCTACTTATCAGCGCCTCGTCAACAAGATGTTTGCAGAACTAATAGGACGAACCATGGAAGTTTATGTGGATGACATGCTGGTAAAATCGAGGAAAGCCAACGATCATATAAACCACCTGGACGAGATGTTTCAAGTACTTCGCCAATATGGAATGAAGCTGAACCCTCTAAAGTGCTCCTTCGGAGTATCGTCGGGAAAGTTCTTGGGATTCATCGTCCATGCCAGGGGGATTGAAGCGAACCCCGAACAAGTTCGAGCTTTGCAAGATATCAAGATACCATCCACCCGAAGAGAGATGCAAAGCCTAAACGGAAAAGTGGCCGCCCTAAGCAGGTTCATCTCTAAAGCAACCGACAAATGCATCCCTTTCTTTGAATCTCTAAAGAAAGACAAAGGAAAGTTCGAATGGACTGACGAATGCTCGACGGCCTTCGTTAACTTAATCGAACACCTCCAGAGACCACCAGTACTCTCAACTCCGAATGAAGGCGAGGAACTATACCTATACCTTGCGGTATCGTCCCATGCCTTAAGCGCCGCTTTGGTTAGAGAAGAGGACCGCGCGTAGCGGCCCGTATACTTTGTAAGCAAGAGATTTATAGGGGCAGAAGTTAGATACCCTAAACTTGAAAAGCTAGCATACTGTTTGCTAATCACGTCACGGAAACTGCGACACTATTTTCAATCTCATTCCATCAGAGTTTTAGCCGATCAACCGTTAAGGCAAGTACTCCATCGCCCCGACACTTCTGGGCGACTGCTTAAGTGGTGCATTGAATTGAGTCAATACGATATCACCTACCATCCTCGCACCGCTATCAAGGGGCAAGCCATAGCTGATTTCATTGCCGAATTCACTACTAACGAAGGTAAGGAGCAATCTGAAATAGCAGAAGATATCAAGTGGAATCTCTTCGTAGATGGAGCATCAAATGAACAAGGCTCGGGGGCAGGTGTTGTGATAATCACTCCCAGGGGAAGAAAGCTGCACTACGCCCTAAGGCTGGAATTCGCTGCCACCAACAATGACGTAGAATACGAAGCAGTGATAGCCGGATTAGAACTTGCACTGGAGATTGGAGTCGGTTCTTTATGTCCCCATAGTGATTCTCAACTTATTATAAATCAAATACTGGGAGAATTCCAGACTCGAGGAGAACGACTCACAGCATATCTAAAGAAGACCAAGCTGCTGCTCAGTCAATTGGATCACTATTTAATCAAACACATTCTTCGAGAAGAGAATCAGGAGGCCGACGAACTGGCAAAGCAAGCTAGCATGAAGGACGACACTGCTTCCCGAACAATAACCATCTCAAAGCAACTGGCCCCGAGTTACGAGCCAATGAATATGATAGCTGCAATTGAAGAAGAATCTTGGATGACCCCCATCCGGAAGTACATACAAAGTGGCACACTGCCCGACGGACGTAACGAAGCCAAGAAAATCTTAAGGAAAGCTTCCCGCTACACATTACAAGAAGGCATCCTCTATCGGCGCGGCTTCTCTAATCCCTTATTAAGGTGTATCGCTGGAAGGGAAGCCAGGGAAGTCTTGTCCAACATCCATCAAGGAAGTTGTGGAGATCACGCCGGAGGACAGACTATAGCAAAGAAAATACTCCGATACGGGTATTACTGGCCCACTTTAAACAAAGACACCTTAGACTTCGTCAAAAGATGTGACAGATGTCAGAAATTGGCTAAGATTCCTTGACTACCAACAAATGAAATTACTCAAATGACCAGCCCTTGGCCCTTTGTAATATGGGGAATTGACTTGATTGACGAACTGCCAATGGGCCGAGGCGGAGCCAAATATGCCATAGTGGCAGTCGACTATTTCACCAAATGGGTGGAAGCGGAACCTCTAAATAAAATATCTTCGGCAAAAGTTATTAACTTCTTGATCAAAAATGTTTTATGCAGGTACGGGGTTCCACTCAAAGTCATATTGGACAACGGACTTCAATTTGACAGCGAAGAATTCACCGACTGGTGCCAAGAGCACGGAATTCATAAAAGCTTCTCATCTGTAGCTTACCCCAAGGCAAACGGACAAGTCGAAGCAGTCAACAAAATTTTCAAAACTCTAGTCAAAAAGAAACTTGAAAAGTCAAAAGACGCTTGGGTGGATGAACTTCCTACGGCACTTTGGGCCTACCGCACATCTTACAGAACATCAACAGGGCATACTCCTTTCTCTTTGGCATACGTATCGGAGGCATGATCCCAGTTGAAACTATAGTGCCTTCCCACCGTAGGATCCACTACAACCCAGAAGAGAATGAAGAACTCCTACACATGTCTTTGGATCTAATTGAAGAAAGAAGAAATGATGCAGCACTTAAAGCGGCAGCTCACAAGCAAAAAGTGGCAGCACAATACAACTCCAAAGTCAAGCATCGCAGCTTACGAGAAGGAGATCTTGTCCTCAAGCGGATCTTCCCGCGCCCCGGAGTGCTAGATCCAATCTGGGACGGACCCTATGTAATTCATAACGATCTCCACAACGGAGCTTATATTTTGTCAACAGTGGACGGAGAGGTGTTCCAGAGGGCATGAAACATCCAACACCTCCGTCGATACTTTTCTTAACTTGTACTGCCCATATGAAGTGAATTAACAAAGAGAATCAGTGGACGTAGGTATTTTCGTGCCGAACCACTTTAAAAATATTGTCTCCTGTTAACTTGTTCCTTTATATCTTGGCTACTTATTGAGCTTTATCCTTTTCTGTTGAAAAAAATCCTGCATTTCCATTCAAGACGCATCACAGCGCGACTTCACCTGGACAGGACCTAACAGGTACTATACGATTCTATGCACTCGCCAATGAGACACTTTTGCTCCAGCATCCCTCTGCTGCGGGTTAACTCATTGCTCGCGACTGCCCTTAAAGCCAACTGTAATGAGCCGATTATAAGCCATCAAGAAGGCCGACTATAGCCGATGACAGCTCATTACGGCATTCGGCTCGCCGGCAACTGTGAACCTACTTTAATCCCCAACATAAGGTGTGGCCAGCCAGGGGTAGTTCACGGTTGAAGATCGACACCCACGCTAGCCGGCCACAGTAAATCGAATAATACCCACGATTACGGGCCATAATGGCTCGGATAGTTACTGTGCGCGATCTCGGCTCCGATATGTCTTAAGTGCGGCTGTGGTAAAAAAGATAAACTCCCCGCGGAGGCGTAAGATGGGTGACAAATGTCTCCAAGACCCACAGCTAGGAAAAGTGACTACAAAACCCGTTTGCCACGAACTTAAGCATATCGACGGTCTTCCGTGATTGGAAGTTTTACTGTTTCTCATACTTCCATTTCATTCAAAAACTTTTTTCCTATCCTATATAACAATCCCTAAAGTACAGGTCACAAAATAGGGGAACTCTCACTTGTGGAAATATGAACTCACATCCGGATGACGGAACACTCAGCTACATTCCATATTCAGTCACGCAAGACATTCAAAGCAACCCTCTACAACTAAAACACGAAGGGAGGTACTATCTTCTCTTGTATACAAATATGTAGCTTTAATTTATTCACACATTATATTGGCATTGCAAGACATGAAACAATATTTTGAGCAGAAACTTAGCATCAAATACGATTAAATCACATGCATAAACACGCAGCTGTATTTCTTATGCAACATATCAAAATAACAACCACATTCGAACATAACGGAATCTGCTTATGTTATAAAGTTACATAAAGACGTTCGTTGCAATGACATAATTACAGCCTGAAAATACAATAATGTTTTGCACTAGTATATACAGGAATGTCAAACAGACCAAATAAAAGAGTCAACTACATCGGGGCTCCGCCTCCGTCTTGCCCGCCATCCGAATCTACTTAAATGCAGGGTCAGATCTCCCCGCATGTACTCTAGAGGTCCCGCCTGCCCAATTCAGAAGAGAATCCATCAATAATCATGAAAGATAAGCAATCAAATCATGAAAAGGTTAAAAGGGAAGACTAACCACCGTCTGCTCCCTGATCATCATCATCTAGCTGCACGCCTACCTCATCCGCAGCAAGCAGCCGTATGCCCTCCTTAACCGCCACCTTCTCTTCCTTAGTGAATTGGGCCGTAACCACATCCATCCTGAAAGCCGCACCACCTTCCTTATCCGCGTCGGCCTTAGCTTCCTCCAAAGCCTGGAGATATATCCTAGCCATAACCCGGGGATAATCGTCCATCCAGGACAGGTTGCCCTGCCTCCAAGTATGGAAATACATGTCCTGGAGCATCTCGTCCATCATCCCCTCGTTCTCCTCAAACTCTTTCATCCGGGCCTCAGAAGCCGACAGTCGTGCGACAGCAGCATCTCTCTCCAATCGGTATCTCGAGCAGTCAACTTGAAGGGACTTCCGCATCACTTCCATCTCCTTCTTCAGCTTGGCCTGAGCAAGCTCTGCGGCCTCAAGCCTCTCAGATAATTCCTCTACCTGCTCAAGATCCGCTCTCTGAACCTCGTCCACAGTTGCGATGGCCATGTCAATTCGCTCTTTGCAAACAGCCTCCATTTTTCGTAACTCAGCCTTGCTAGCCTCTTCCATGGTTTTCTTTAGTCGTATGGAGGCCACCTCATGCTGGGATATCTGGATAGCCTGATCGGCAAGCTATTTGGCCTGATCAGAAACCTTTAGACGCAACCGAATGTTGGCACTTCCGATTTCCTCCCCAGCCTTGGCCAGTCGAGCGTGATGCTCCATTAGCCTCTTGGTATCTTCAGCCACCCGATCGATGTTTGCCTTGGCCTCATTCCCCATGGTCACAATCCGAGTAGTAAGCAAATCGAGGTCTAAGGACATAGCCTCATCAAGCACCCGTACCATGGGATTGCGGGGAAGAAGATGCTCACCCATGGCCTCGTCAAAAGAGATGTCCTGAAAACTCGGGTCCAGATCCGGGTGACCGGCAAATGGGTTGCGAACCAAACCAGGGTGGTCTATCGGGGTGACGGTTGGATTTTCGGACGGATGTGGGGAAGGAATAAACTCAGTATCTTCCTCAGTAATATCATGGATAGGCTGGACTGGAGGCTGGGGGCCAGTGAAGGTTCAAACGAAGATCGCCCCCTCTTCCTCTTTTGCATATCTTCCTCAATAACTCCGAGAAGATGGCGATAGCCAACCACATCTCCAGGACAGCTAGTTGATGGCTTTGGTTTGGCAGAAGCTTTGAGTAGCTTATACTGTTCAAGGCGGTGCCGAATATCTGATGTCTTGGCCAACTTACCCATTCCTGGAATAAAAACCAAGTGTTACAAGCATGCATGAAACTATGATTCAAGAAACATATGAAGTTAAAAGAAGGAGTTAAGAATTCACCTTGAACCGCCGGAGTTGCCTTAACTGAAATACTCTCAGAAGATAGACTGGTACCAGTCCCGGCCCTATCAGACTTCTTCGACTTCTCCACCAAGGCCGGCCCTTCCCCCAACCCCTCAAAGGCTTGGCGGAAAGCATCATCCGTCCACTCTTGAATCTCACCCGCTTGCCGAGAGGTCAGGGCACCAACGCAACTACCACCCTAACCTTCGCCACCGTTACCACCATCACCTTCTCCATCGCCTCCGCTCTCCTCCACGCCTATTTCCTCCTCTCCACTTTCCTCCTCCGGAGCATCTGGGCATGTGCTGGGAGAGGGTCCATCAGACTTCTTAAGCTTCTTCCCCCCGACGACTGGAGGTACCGAGAAAGGTCTTCTCTTACTACTCTTCGCAGTAGCCCCGTCTTTAGCTTTGGCAGCCCTCTCCTCGGCTGTATCCCTCTTCTTAACCACAAATTGACGTGGCAGAATTAAGCTGTACTCCAGGAGAGTGGCATTCCTGATCAGGTAAGAAGCCGACCTATCCCATCCCGAAATGGCTTTTATTTCTGCAGCCATCCGAGCCAAGGAATCATTCTCCACGACCGCAAAGCCACCTGTCGCTAGCAAGAAATAAAAGCATATAATAAGAAGCATTGTGGTCGAAATAAGGAAAATATAAATGAAGTTCAACTTACAGCCGGAAGTGAAAAGACGAAAGGAAACATAGTCGTCCTTGATGAAGAACCATTCTTTCTTGAACATACTGAGCTTCGAATACAAATCCAGGACCGGCTTGAAAGGCACGACCGCTTCCAAGCTGATGTATGGAGACCCCTTCTTATAGCCTCTCAAGTTGTACAAATACCGGATCTCCCGGTTGGAAGGGGGATGCCCATATTTCCTCTGAAAAATGATGAACAAACACACCATGATAGCATAGGAATTGGGCTGAAGTCGGA
Source organism: Allium cepa (assembly GCA_030765085.1). Lineage (NCBI taxonomy): Eukaryota > Viridiplantae > Streptophyta > Magnoliopsida > Asparagales > Amaryllidaceae > Allium > Allium cepa. The sequence continues at coordinate 381,151,667 of CM060931.1, forward strand.
ATGGAGCCACCTTCAAATAGGTAAAAAAGCTGACTATCCAGGCATTGATTGGGGAAATGGCCCCGCACATACAATGGTACCGGTTGTAAGCGAAATATCCTTCAGGAGGATCATACGGCATCACACCATCTCCCGGTAACAGCATACTCCCCCTGTCAATCCCAAAGGAGCGAGCGATGACATCAAGTTGCCCTTCTTTGAGGGAGCTCGGAAAGCAATCGGGAGGAGAGTTCAGAAGCTCCTGAGGGCCATATCCGTCCACTAATGACCTCGGGGCAGGTCCATGTCGCGCTGGTCCCGGCTGGACTAGGGGCACAGCGGAAGACTCACCTCTGTCCGTAGATTTTTTCTTTTCTGATCGGGTTTCCACTTTGTGAGACATTTATCTGCAAACACAAAAGCAAAATTATGTTATTAGAACAAGGAGTATGAAAATATAAAAAAGCAAGTATGTATAATCTAGAGTATCATTCGTAGGTCGAAACATGAAAAGCTAGAGATTCATTAAGCATTCAGGGTCCCAGAGTTCAATCAATAGTTCAAACATAAGAACCATTCGGCATTTAAACACTCCCGAATTCATTCGGTGTTGAAAGTTTTAAAGTTCATTCGGTATCGATGGTCTTTAAGTTCATTCGGTATTGATGGTCTTTGAGTTCATTCAGTGTTGAAGGTTTTCAAGTTCATTCGGTACTGCTAGCACAAGCTTATTCGACAAAAGAAAACATACCTGGTTCGGTACTAGGTTGATTCAGTACTCAGATTGATTCGGAACTCAGATTGATTCGGTACTCAGGTTGATTCGGCTATCTCAAAACGATAAAGGATAACAGTAACCTGAAGCCCCTATTTATAGGCAAAACATATCAACCAGACCAACTGGTTCGGCACACCCAGGACCGAACGAAGCTACCTCAACTGCGAGAAAACAAAGCGCGACACATGCAAGCACGTGCCCCACTTTGGGGGGAAAATGTTGGGCGTGCCTTCGCCGAACCAGAATAACCCTCACCGCTCCAACCTATGCCGAACCAACCTCCACCGCTCCAACCTATGCCGGTCCACTCACCACCGAATCAACCTAGGTCGAACCAACCCACCGTCACCAGTCCAAAGCCTCTCCATCCAACACCGATCCGGTCCCATGACCGAACCAACCTACTGCCGGCCCAAACTCCAAGTCACGCTCCTACCACCGGACCAACCTCCACCGGTCCAAATCCACTTCCCTGCTACTACCGGACCAGCTCAACTCCAAGTCCTAGCCGGACCAACCACCACCAAACCAAGCTCTACCGGACCACAATACTACCGGACCAAGGCATTCCGGACCAACTTTACCGGGCCAGATTGCAACAACCCAGGCCCGTCAGCTGCTATATACATTCAGACCCCTGCCCCAGCCTCACTCTATAAATAGAGGGGCAGTGGTACAACAATGGTAGACAAGTTTGAGAGCTCAAGCGCGGAAGGAACTTTCAAACAACTTTCATATACTTGTATACAAAGCTTTGTACTTGTAATCTGAAAGAAAAAGGAGAATAACATATAAAGTGGACGTAGGCACGTTCTGGCCGAACCACTATAAATCTGTGTGTCTTTTACAGTTTGGTCCATCTATTTCATATATTTGCATAAATCACCCAAACCATCCAGGTCAACATATAATCAATTAAATCATACGACTAGGAGGTGTTTGCCCAATTTTTGTGCAAACAATTCGTGTTTTGTATTATTTAAGTTGACATGTGTGGATTATTGTCAATTTAAATGGTCCAAATATACGGATTGTTACATGAACAGTACAAGAAAATGACCTATCGATTGCAAAAGGCAATAGAATTGAAATGTGTCTTGCTATAGTTAGCTACATAGTAGTCATTTAGATTAAAAACATAGCTTCTATTCACGCAATTATTAACTATTCACGCAATTATTAATGGAAATTACGTTGGCGGTCCTTTTTTTGCCCTTCCCTCTCTCTTATTCCTTTTCCCTCGTATCCCTCTTCCCACCCTTCACTTCCAAAATACCTAATTTATGTCCACTTGTATTGATTTTAAACTCCATAAACTTCATTGAAGCTACGATGCCACTTTTCTTCTCTCATCTAGCCTGCTGAAGCTCCAGTTCCTCAATTTTGCTGAAGCAGCTCCTTCGATGTCCAACTTCATTTGCTATTAGGTATATTTTTCAACTTATTGCATGAACCGTCATTTTTACTGTACATATGCGCACTTCATTTGTATTCCTTTAGGTGATCGATGGCCTTGTAGGTATAATATTCTCTTTTTGTATAACTTCGTTCAATTTTTATCAATTTGATTCTCTTTTTTTGTTTAATGTCGTTCGATTTCTATCAATTCGATTTGATTATTGCAAGCATTACTCCTACATTAGGTTTTTACTTCGATTCTGAAAATGATTTCTGGTGACTGAAAATGATATTATATTTTGAATTGGATTAATCCAAATATCTGTCATTAATTATTTAAAATTTCAACTTAGATGTTAACGAGTTACTCGGTGTGGATTTAAATATCTGGTTGGTTAGTTTCTCAGGCAATTTGTTTTCCTCTTTTCATATATCAAATTGCGTTTTAATGCTGGGAATGTTTATTTTTACAAGTGTTAAAAAAGATTAACAAATTGCAAACTAAGCTGTTACCATTTTTTCCGTTCATACAAAGAAATGTATGTCGTATTTTTTGTTCAAATTTTCATACAAACTAAGTTATTAGTGTTTAAACGGTTTGCAATTGTGGTTGCAACCCTCGAAACAGGTGAATTTGTATTAGGAGGTTTGAAAAAGTTTGTAAAGAGATTCTATTATTGAATGCTTGAAAAAACTTTTATGCTCACATATACGATGCTTAAAGCATTATAATTACATGTTTTGCTAATTTTGGTGATCAAGTTTTAGCGGGTTAAGTTTTGTTAGCGGGTATATGAGTTATTACAAATGAAATATATACAAACTCTTTTATAAACAAAGAACAAGGGCAATGAATATGAATATGGGATAAAATCAGGACCCTTACATCATGAAATTTTTATGCTTAAATACCAAAGCAAGAAATTTCCGAAAGTGATCCACAATTGCTCGAGTCTGGGCTTCATCTCTTGCTTTGCAACTGTAATCGAGTTTGGGCTTCATCTCGAGTTATATTTGACAGTAGATTCTTCAATGTCCGTGTATTTATATGTATATGTGTTCTGTATCATTTACATCGAGTGCAAGCTTTTCAAACTTTTATAGTGAGTAGTTGGTGGTGTTTCCAGAATAAAACTAATCTCAGTTTCTAAACATTGTCCAGTTTCTAATTTAATATTCACAACACATTTTATGTTTTCATTTTTCACGTAAGTTACATTTCAAAATAGAATTTCCAATGGTAGGATATGGAATTTCTAATGTTCGGAATAAAAAATTCTTTACTTGAGTGTTTCACGTATGTGACGACGCGACTTTTCGATGCTCGAAGACCGACATCAATACGTACACTGTATCAACTGCCATGCAATCGATGGCCGGAAAACCGTACCGTTAGGGTTAAAGAAGAGGTAGAAGATAGAAGAAGAGAGAAAGAAAAAGAAAACAATAGAAACAATAACAGAATCTCACATATCACAGCGGAACAACATATAATATATAAATGAATAATCTTTAAACAAAGAACTATATCAGTTATTACATTACATCATATTACATTACATTACATCATTAGAGTGTACAACAACAAACAACAACAAACAACAGAAAAAGAAATACTATATACTAGTGAATACGCCATGCCATCCAGCTTGCCTCCAGCAACTCCTGAATTCCAGAATATCCTAATAAACCTGACTCTAGACTGCCCGTGTGGAAATCGGTGGGCACCCAGAGTTTAGGAAGGAAAACAATAAACTCCGAGTCAGTCATGTGACTAGTGTGAGAACTAAAACAGTTTATCTTTAAAACAAAGAATAGGATAATTTTAAAATAGATTCGCAATCCTTTTTAGAAAATGAGACTACCATAAGGCCTCCCATACACACACACAATGCAAACGCATAATCGGAGGAGTTTCTCCTTATGATAGTCAAAGATGCTTGATACGCATTAAAAAGAAACATTTGATATTATTACTAGTGCATAGTGTAGGAAAAATCATTTCGAAAATAAAGATATAAATTTTAACGAGCATAGGCATTTCGCACTTATGCCTACTATAGCTACCATCCAAACAGTGGTGACCACCATAAGTGTATGATAGGTTCTACAACTAAAACCGTATAAGATCGTATTGTTTCTTTGGATTTCCAACAAATAGTCAGGCCAAGGAACTTCCCATTGCCACATGGGTACGCCTTTGAAAAGACGACCCGAGAACCTAACCGGATCTCTGCCAACACAAGGTCGGGTTACCCCTAACTGGGTAACTACTGACACGAATATGTCATTCCCCGATCGTAACCGATCTATATCGGAGGATCCTCGATTTCCAACAACCATAAAGCAATAAATTTACAGCAACAACATAGGTTAAGTATCTGGGCTCCATACCATGATACCACCTCTATCCAGAAGGAATGACATACACTAAAGGGGCGCTACCCCCTAATAACCTTGCCGCATCCTTCCTGTTTTGACCATTTCCGGGGTGTGATGTCCGACGAAGTCTCGTCCACAAAGCCACGCTTTATATAAAAGCTATGCTTGAATTCACAAATGCTCAACAGCACTTCGTATGCCACATTACCAATTTGGGAATGTATCACTAGTAACCATCAACTACATAACCTCTAAGGGTTTAAGCTAAGAGAATAAATTCTCCGCCACCAAAGGAAATATATTTGATAGAAACCAACTTTGCATCTCAAGTTGTAATGTCAAACACACATCCATACAAGTCCGTTCCGGGATCGAACGGAACCGAGGCACTTCCAAAGAAGTCCTTGCAATCCGGATATTCACTAATCACGACCGGACTTCCCATCACAAAGAATAATAAATCTCTATATCGGAGATCAGCCGATGCAGAAACATTCGACGGTAATCCTTCCGTTTTCGCAAATATCCGGTCTTCAACACCGGTCATCAAATGCAATTCATAACGACGTATCACATATTCATAATGGGTTATACGACCCCAAGGTCCTTTCCCGGCTAACCCGAATAGTGAGCGATTGTTTTAAAAAATAAGTGTGGCATTCAAATTCAAGCAAATCACAACAAATACCTATTTAAAGGTAAATATTGATAGTCGGTTATTTAACTATCAATAGGCATGCTCAACATCACCAGATTCCAAATAATTTCCCAAATTATTTACTTTCCAAAATATCTTTACTAGATATATAATTTCAACACTTCAGCCATTTGAAAACAAATTTTCAAATCACTTTTCGCTTTTATCTCCTTTGAAAACAAATTTCAATCATTTTCCTTACACGGAAATACTTTCATTTCAAAATGGTTCATTCAAACCAATTAAATAAATCCTTAACGATTTACTTTATATTTACGTTCCAAATCCGTAAATTTATTCCCACACTTCAAAAATAAATCAACGTTTATTTTTAAACAAATTTCCTTTCCTTTTATAAATTCCATAGTGAATTTACAATTCCAAAATATCTATGAATATATGATTTCAAATCGATTTTTAATATTCATTTTCAATTTATCTTCAAAAAGATAAATTCTCAAAACGTTTTATTTCACATTGGAAAAACATTTCCATACTTATTTATTAATAAGTAATTCACGAATCTGTTTATTTTCAACATTTGAAAATATTCAATATACTTAAATCAATATTAAGTATATATTTCATTTTTTTTAAGGAAAACGTTCTCTTAAACACATTCATTTGAGTCAAATCGAATGTTGCGTAAAACATCGTTACGACGACCCAAAATCACTAGTATAGGGATTCAAAATCAAAATAGATATATAAATCCCAATACTATACAAAACATTTCCTTTCGGAAATCATTTACTATAACAATAGTGTTATAGTCCACCATTTCCTTATTTCTCGAAAACGTCTATTTCAACAATGAATGTTGAAATCTATGTATTCGATTCATAATACATTTTAAAACATCTTTTTAAAATAATTAACTTCATTTTATAATATAGCTTTCCCAAAAATAACCATTTTATTTAATAATATATTCACTGTCCAAAATCGTGAATATATTTCACTAACCAAATTTCAGTATTTCTACACATTTTCTATAAAGAATAGTTCGCTATCCAAAATCGCGAATATACTTCTTTTAATAAATTTCTATATTCAATTTATCAAATTCCATTGATTTCGAATTTATAAACAATGTCTATAAATTCCATTTCTATTTATAAACTTCGATTTATAAACCTCCTTTATTATCTAATTCAATTTATATAACTCAATTATATACCAGAAGTCCATATTATAAGTTAAGAACTTATAATCCATTTATTTACAAAATCGTTCTTTTAAAACTTCACAAATTATAAATCTTATTACTTATAAGATTTTATTCATAACCTTATTTTCAACATTAACAGAACTCCTTTTAGAATTCCATTATTTCGATTTATAAAATATATAATTTATAAATCTCATCGATAAACCATTTATCTTTATTCAAAAATCTCAATTAAAATGTCAAATCCGATTTATAAGTTAATTACTCATAAATCTTTTATTTTACAAATCTATAAATTTTATTCACTTATGAAATCCATTTATACTTCATTTTAACACTTATAAAACTCGTTTTATAATTCCAATATTTTTAATTTATAAATATTATTCTTAGAAATCTTTTATATAAACCGTTTATAATAATTCAAAAATCTCAATTTAAATAAACCAATCCCTTTAATAATTTACAAAACGTTATTTAAAACTTATATAACTCCAAAATTATACTTAAATGTTATTTTCCAAAAAAATATAACTTTTATAACCATAAAATTATAATGTTTATTTATTTTAACAATCCAAAATTAAATAAAACGTACACTTTCAAAAACCACTTTAAAATTCTTTTTAAAATCAAAAATCATTATTTTAAAACTTCAAAAATGGATTCGATGATGCAACAACACCAAATAGTCAATCACGACATCCAAATATCATATATCGATATGATAATCAACAAATATCACAATATCTGTAAATAAATCAATATAGTTGAGGAATTCAGTTGGATCCCTCCAACCTGTTTCCCTGCATCCAAAGATGTTAGCACAATACCAATTCCGTTCCAGTACGGAATTATCGTGGTATATGGGATTTATAAAAATATTATCCGCTTAATAGGCGGCGTAATAGGGTCTCATCCGCTATATACTGCGGGAAATCAACTCCAAGTACATATATAATACCAATTTCACTGTACGGTGAAATATTCAAGGTATATGTTTTTAATAAATAACATCCGCTTACTAACGGCGCATAATGTTTATTTCAACCAATAAAAGATAATAATTTATCATTCAGGCATACACTCAAAAATTTTAAATCTAACTATTTAAAATTTAAATCGAAACAATTCGATTGAGTGAGAAGTTCTCACCTCGCTTTCAATTCAGTTTTCGCATTTTATTTCGAATAAAATTAAACACGTGTTTAATTTTATCCGAAGTTTTCACTAGCTACAAATGACTCCAATACAGTTCCATAGCATAGTGCTCGATAAAACGAAGCCAACGCAATTGGTTTCGTTGAATTCCGACCTCGTACGCAAAAGTTAGAGCATTTTAAAGATCGTACGAATTTAAATATAAATTAAATTACAACTTTTATTTTATTTTTATACCCAACAAATCAGGGCCGTCCATCTCAATTCCCAACTACAGGACGCTCATGCACGTATCAACTTCTCCAGGTTTCATACGTGAAACCAAACCCAAAACATAGCTAGGGTTTTGAAATCGTCACCACCACGTCGACTTCTACAACGATCAGCGACTGCCATATTGAAGTTCATTACGAGAGCTACCTTCGGCATGAACCTTAATGAACTCGGCCTCCCCAAGACGTGGGAATTCGTTCACGAACGCAGGCCCACACGGCCCCCTAACGACCACCACACTGATCCAAATCCAATCTCCACCGTTGATTAGCTAGTTTGTGTTGTGCTCTACAAGATTGTAGTTGGTGATTTTCTCTAATTGCTTACGGATTTGAAGAAAATGAGGGAGGAAGGAAGTTGAATTTCGGCCATTGAATATAAATAGTAGTGGCTGGCTTTGTTTCTAGGGTTAGGTTTTTAGTTTGGATGCAAATGGAAATAGTTAGGTCCTTTTATAGAAAAATAGCCAAAACACTATTCATCCTGGAATTTCCGAACTCCAAACGAAGCGTGCCTGTTGTCGTTCCTAAGGTTTACCCCACGTTCCGAACACAATGGAACGTGTTTCAGGAGCTAATTCGATCATCTGTGCGATTTATGGCAATAAACGATCAATTTAAATTAAATCGATTTAAACTAATTTCTAGGCGTTTTGGCTTGCCCCGGACAAATGGTAAATCCGATTGACACGAAATTTTAAACCTTACAATATAATTACATTACGGATCCGATTAAACTGGTTTCGTCGAAATCCAAGACTGTTTGGAAAATGACTATTTTAACTCGCCAAATTAATATTAAAACAATTTCGATGCGTTTCGAGCTGCCATGGTCAAACGAAAACTCCAATTGCTACGAAAATTGAAATCCGATAATAACAAACTATTACGGATCCAATGAAACTAGTTTCGTCCAATTCTGAGACTGTTCGAAAATTGGCTATTTTTCAGTCGATAATTAAATATTAAAATATTCAATTTTCACAAATAAACTTTTAATTCAATTTTAAAAGTTCTATAACATCATTCAAACTCCAATTTGATTAAATAAAATTTTACAAATCATTTTCAATCATATTTAACCCAATTTTCAATTATTTCTGCAATTTCAAATATTACATTATCGTTTTAATTGTCCAAATTAAATCTAATATTCGAAAAATAAATTATTCGACTTATTAATATTTAAAATCAATTAAATATATGAATTTTAATTAACAAAAATTCTAGGTCGTTACAAACTTCCCCCCTTAAAAGAATTCCGTCGTCGAAATTACCAAGTAAGAAAAAGTTACAGAATCCATTAACTTTCCAAAACAAACCATTCAATTAGTTTTTTCAAATCTCTTAAGTGTTTAAATTTTCCAAAATTCATAGTTAAACTTCTTACAAAATCTTTACTAAGTTTCCAAATCCAAACTTAGTTTTCAAAAATTTCCCAATTTTCTCAAAAATATTCTAACGCCTTAAATTTTTGGAAAAATTCGCCATAGCCTCCTTTGCGCGGCTCGATCCGAAAAAAATGGTAGTATATATATCACAAATATACATCTCATCAAGTGATGAGGCATCCCGTAGGGAAAAAAGTGTAAAAGTACGATATTTAATCTGAGATATGTACCTTATATTTTTATTAGCGAGCATATACGGCTAATATAGCGTGAAAGCGAGCTCCAAATGCGAAGCAAGCGCAATCCGCACCTACTAAACACTCAACAAACAAATGAGAAATATGCATATATGAAAATAATATCAATATACATCATATAGCAACGTAACAACTACATGTGCCAACATAGGAAATGCTACAAAAGCAATAATGCAACCATCAATCAACTATCATCTAACTATCATCCAACAAATTCATAACCAAATCAATATAAATTCACTTCTCATTAATATTCATTGAATTGGTTTTCCTTTTAATCACATTTGATTCATTAACACTGGAATTTTACTAACATTCATTCATATTCAATTTAAATTAGTTTGTATTCACTAATTTACATTCACATTAGTTTACTTCCAAATTGAATCAAATTCAGTTCATATTTATTTACTTCCAATTTGGATTCAATTACTTTAGCTTTCAATTTGTCAATTCAATTTCATTAACACTTAATGAATTTATATACAATCAACTAATATTCATATAACAATCAATGTAGATTCAACATAACCAAATTATTAAATTTACATTCAATTCGGTTCAACACTTTTTTACTTTCAATTGGTTTATATTAAATTGATTTTCATTCAATTATTCACCTTCCAATAACATTAGCTTTTAATGAATTAACACTTATATTCATTATCCCATATCAATTTTATTTACATTCAATTGATTTACATTCAATTAATTAATAAATTCAATTGCTAATTCCTTTAACAATATAAAGTTGAATTTCATTTAACATTTCAAGTTGAACTTAATTTATATAACTCAAGTTCGCATTCTTAATGACTTCATTTCATTAATTCACTTATTAATTTACTTTGACACCAAAAATCAACTTCATTCAACATCACTTAAGTTATATTCCATGTCAAACATCTTATCAAATCCAAATCAATTAATTTAACTTTCCTTTTGTTAAATTTCAAATCACATGTCTATGATGACAACTCAAATTTATTTCAACTTGAATTTTATTGATTTACTTATACTCTCCTTTAATTTAACTCCATCCTTTAAGTTAAATTTATTCTATCAAAATTCAAATTGTGTAAGTTATCAACTCATTTATCATTCCCATTAATATTTTAAATAGGATTGCAGAGTCTTTTCAACCTTTCAAAACTATTTTTTTAAACCAGTTCAATTATCCTTTGAATTTCCAAAACCAAATCCAAATTTTCCAAACAACTTTCATTTAAAATAATCTGGCAGCAATTCCTCTTTTGGAAACCCGAAAATGAACACCGATGATGTTGCAATCATCATCGGAATTATTTTCTAGCGACCGAAAAGAGTTTAGAGCTTTAATTTCTCCAAAACAATTTTCCCAAAATATCAAATCCTTTCAAAACACTTCTCTGAAATTTTGTTTTCAGATTATAAATCACATTTATAAGTCTTTTACTTATATAATTTCACTTCTTGTATATAAGATTATTTCACAATTGTAAATCACATTAATTATAGTTCCATACTTATAATTCATTTGCTTATACAATTACTCTTTTACAACTGTTGTTTTACTTATTTAACTTATTCAAACAACTTTGATTGACTTATATATATATATATTTATATTTTCAACAACCGAGCAATCAATTATATGCACTTTAATAATTCTGAAAAATTATTCCTTTATATACAAAATATAATTAAGGTAAAATTATTTCATTTACCCTATTTTAAAATAATATCGTGTCAAATTGTTCTGTACAAGTGTTTAGAGATCCCTATCAACAACGTTAATTACTCGTGTTGACCAAAATCCATATGCCACTCAACAAACCAATCATCACAATATAAAACAATTTCATATTCACTAACAAATATGCACTCGTATATATTGTTACACTCAAACTCATTCTAGAGTACCATTGACTCCATCTCTAATGAGTAATTCCCAACAGAGCCATGGTTGTCGTTTAACCATAAGCTCTGATACCAAATGTGACGACGCGACTTTTCGACGCTCGAAGACCGACATCAATACGTTCACTGTATCAACTGCCAAGCAATCGAAGGCCGGAAAATCGTACCGTTAGGGTTAAAGAAGAGGTAGAAGATAGAAGAAGAGAGAAAGAAAAAGAAAACAACATAAACAATAACAGAATCTCACATATCGCAGCGGAACAACATACAATATATAAATGAATAATCTTTAAACAAAGAACTATATCAGTTATTACATTACATCATATTACATTACATTACATCATCAGAGTCTACAACAACAAAAAACAAAAAAACAGCGGAAAAAGAAATACTATATACTAGTGAATACGCCATGCCATCCAGCTTGCCTCCAGCAACTCCTGAATTCCAGAGTATCCTGATAAACCTGACTCTAGACTGCCCGTGTGGAAATTGGTGGGCGCCCAGAGTTTAGGAAGGAAAACAATAAACTCCGAGTCAGTCATGTGACTGGTGTGAGAACTAAAACAGTTTATCTTTAAAACAAAGAACAAGATAATTTTAAAATAGATTCGCAATGCTTTTTAGAAAATGAGACTACCATAAGGCCTCCCGCACACACACACAATGCAAACGCAGAATCAGAGGAGATTTCTCCTTATGATAGTCAAAGATGCTTGATACGCATTAAAAAGAAACATTTGATATTATTATTAGTGCATAGTGTAGGAAAAATTATTTCGAAAATAAAGATATAAATTTTAGCCAGCATAGGCATTTCGCACTTATGCCTACTATAGCTACCATCCAAACAGTGGTGACCACCATAAGTGAATGATAGGTTCTACAACTAAAACCGTAAAACATCGTATTGTTTCTTTGGATTTCCAACAAATGGTCAGGCCAAGTAACTTCCATTGCCACATGGGTACGCCTTTGGAAAGACGACCCAAGAACCTAACCGGATCTCCGCCAACACAAGGCTGGGTTACCCCTAACTGGGTAACTACTGACACGAATATGTCATTCCCCGATCGTAACCGATCTATATCCGAGGATCCTCGATTTCCAATAACCACAAAGCAATAAATTTGCAGCAACAACATAGGTTAAGTATCTGGGCTCCATACCATGATACCACCTCTATCCAGAAGGAATGACATACACTAAAGGGGCACTACCCCCTAATAACCTTGCCGCATCCTTCCTGTTTTGACCATTTCCGGGGGTGTGATGTCCGACGAAGTCTCGTCCACAAAGCCACGCTTTATATAAAAGCTGTGCTTAAATTCACAAATGCTCAACGGCACTTCGTATGCCACATTACCAATTTGGGAATGTATCACTAGTAACCATCAACTACATAACCTCTAAGGGTGTTAAGCTAAGAGAATAAATTCTCCGCCACCAACGGAAATATATTTGATAGAAACCAGCTTCACATCTCAAATTGTAATGTCATACACACATCCATACAAGTCCGTTCCGGGATCGAACGGAACCGAAGGCACTTCCAAAGAAGTCCTTGCAATCCGGATATTCACTAATCACGACCGGACTTCCCATCACAAAGGGTAATAAATTTCTATATCGGAGATCAGCCGATGCAGAAACATTCGACGGTAATACTTCTGTTTTCACAAATATCCGGTCTTCAACACCGGTCATCAAATGCAATTCATAATGACGTATCACATATTCAGAATGGGTTATACGACCCCAAGGTCCTTTCCCGGCTAACCCGAATAGTGAGCGCTTATTTTAAAAAATAAGTGTGGCATTCAAATTCAAGCAAATCACAACAAATACCTATTTAAAGGTAAATATTGGTAGTCGGTTATTTAACTATCAATAGGCATGCTCAACATCACCAGATTCCAAATAATTTCCCTAATTATTTACTTTCCAAAATATCTTTACTAGATATATAATTTCCACACTTCAACCATTTGAAAACAAATTTTCAAATCACTTTTCTCCTTCATCTCCTTTGAAAACAAATTTCAATCATTTTCCTTACGCGGAAATACTTTCATTTCAAAATGGTTCATTCAAACCAATTAATAAATCCTTAACGATTTACTTTATATTTACGTTCCAAATCCGTAAATTTATTCCCACACTTCAAAAATAAATCAACGTTTATTTTTAAACAAATTTCCTTTCCTTTTATAAATTCCATAGTGAATTTATCTATGAATATATGATTTCAAATCGATTTTTAATATTCATTTTCAATTTATCTTCAAAAAGATAAATTCTCAAAACGTTTTATTTCACATTGGAAAAACATTTCCATACTTATTTATTAATAAGTAATTCACGAATCTATTTATTTTCAACATTTGAAAATATTCAATATTCTTAAATCCATATTAAGTATATATTTCATTTTTTAAGGAAAACGTTCTCTTAAACACATTCATTTGAGTCAAAACGAATGTTGCGTAAAACATCGTTACGACGACCCAAAATCACTAGTATAGGGATTCAAAATTAAAATAGATATATAAATCCCAATACTATACAAAACATTTCCTTTCGGAAATCATTTACTATAACAACAGTGTTATAGTCCACCATTTCCTTATTTCTCGAAAACGTCTATTTCAACAATGAATGTTGAAATCTATGTATTCGATTCATAATACATTTTAAAACATCTTTTTAAAATAATTAACTTCATTTTATAATATAGCTTTCCCAAAAATAACCATTTTATTTAATAATATATTCACCGTCCAAAATCGTGAATATACTTCACTAACCGAATTTCAATATTTCTACACATTTTCTATAAAGAATAGTTCGCTATCCAAAATCGCGAATATACTTCTTTTAATAAATTTCTATATTCAATTTATCAAATTCCATTGATTTCGAATTTATAAACAATGTCTATAAATTCCATTTCTATTTATAAACTTCGATTTATAAACCTCCTTTATTATCCAATTCAATTTATATAACTCAATTATATACCAGAAGTCCATATTATAAGTTAAGAACTTATAATCCATTTATTTACAAAATCGTTCTTTTAAAACTTCACAAATTATAAAACTTATTACTTATAAGATTTTATTCCAAACCTTATTTTCAACACTAACAGAACTCCTTTTAGAATTCCATTATTTCGATTTATAAAATATATATTTTATAAATCACATCGATAAACCATTTATCTTTATTCAAAAATCTCAATTAAAATGTCAAATCCGATTTATAAGTTAATTACTCATAAACCTTTTATTTTACAACAATCTATTCATTTTATAACTTCCCAATTTATAAATCTATAAATTTTATTCACTTGTGAAATCCATTTATACTTCATTTTAACACTTATAAAACTCATTTTATAATTCCAATATTTTTAATTTATAAATATTAATCTTAGAAATCTTTTATATAAACCGTTTATAATAATTCAAAAATCTCAATTTAAATAAACCAATCCCTTTAATAATTTACAAAACGTTATTCAAAACTTATATAACTCCAAAATTGTACTTAAGTGTTATTTTCCAAAAAAATATAACTTTTATAACCATAAAATTATAATGTTTATTTATTTTAACAATTCAAAATTAAATAAAACGTATACTTTCAAAAATCACTTTAAAATTCTTTTTAAAATCAAAAATCATTATTTTAAAACTTCAAAAATGGATCCGATGATGCAACAGCACCAAATAGTCAATCACGACATCCAAATATCATATATCGATACAATAATCAACAAATATCACAATATCTGTAAATAAATCAATATAGTTGAGGAATCCAGTTGGATCCTTCCAACCTGTTTCCCTGCATCCAAAGATGTTAGCACAATGCCAATTCCGTTCCAGTACGGAATTATCGTGGTATATGGAATTTATAAAAATATTATCGCCTTAATAGGTGGCGCAATAGGGTCTCATCCGCTATATACTGCGGGAAATCAACTCCCAGTACATATATAATACCAATTTCACTATACGGTGAAATATTTGCGGTATATGTTTTTAGTAAATAACATCCGCTTACTAACGGCGCATATTGTCTATTTCAACCAATAATAGATAATAATTTATCATTCATGCATACGCTCAAAAATTTTAAATCTAACTATTTAAAATTTAAATCGAAACAATTCGATTGAGTGAGAAGTTCTCACCTCGCTTTCAATTCAGTTTTCACGTTTTATTTCGAGTAAAATTAAACACGCGTTTAAATTTATCCGAAGTTTTCACTAGATCCAAACAACTCCAATCCAGTTCCATAGCATAGTGCTCGACAAAACGAAGCCAACGCAATTGGTTTCGTTGAATCCCGACCTCGTACGCAAAAGTTAGAGCATTTTAAAGATCGTACGAATTTAAATATAAATTAAATTACAACTTTTATTTTATTTTTATACCCAACAAATCAGGGCCGTCCATCTCAATTCCCAACTACAGGCCGCTCACGCACGTATCATCTTCTCCAGGTTTCATACGTGAAACCGAACCCAAAACATAGCTAGGGTTTTGAAATCGCCACCACCACGTCGACTTCTACAACGATCAGCGACGGCCATATTGAAGTCCATTACGAGAGCTACCTTCGGCATGAACCTTACTGAACTCGGCCTCCCCAAGACGTGAGAATTCGTGTACGAACGGCAGGACCACACGGCCCCCTAACGGCCACCACACTGCTCCAAATCCAATCTCCACCGTTGATTAGCTAGTTCGTGTTGTGCTCTACAAGATTGTAGTTGGTGATTTCCTCTAATTGCTTACGGATTTGAAGAAAATGAGGGAGGAAGGAAGTTAAATTTCGGCCATTGAATATAGATAGTGGCGGCTGGCTTTGTTTCTAGGGTTAGGTTTTTAGTTTGGATGCAAATGGAAATAGTTAGGTCCTTTTATAGAAAAATAGCCAAAACACTATTCATCCCGTAATTTCCGAACTCCAAACGAAGCGTGCCGGTTGGCGTTCCTAAGGTTTACCTCGCGTTCCGAACACAATGGAACGTGTTTCGGGAGCTAATTCGATCATCTGTGCGAGTTATGGCAATAAACGATCAATTTAAATTAAATCGATTTAAACTAATTTCTAGGCGTTTTGGCTTGCCCCGGACAAACGGTAAATCCGATTGACATGAAATTTTAAACCTTACAATAATATTACATTACGGATCCGATGAAACTAGTTTCGTCGAAATCCGAGACTGTTTGAAAAATGACTATTTTAACTCGCCAAATTAATATTAAAACAATTTCGATGCGTTTCGAGCAGCCACGGTCAAACGAAAACTCCAATCGCTACGAAAATTGAAATCTATTAATAACAAACTATTACGAATCCAATGAAACTAGTTTCGTCCAATTCTGAGGCTGTTTGAAAATTGGCTATTTTTCAGTCGATAATTAAATATTAAAATATTCAATTTTCACAAATAAACTTTTAATTCAATTTTAAAAGTTCTATAACATCATTCTAACTATAGTATGATTAAATAAAATTTTACAAATCATTTTCAATCATATTCAACCCAATTTTCAATTATTTCTGCAATTTCAAATATTAAATTATCGTTTTAATTGTCCAAATTAAATCTAATATTCAAAAAATAAATTATTCGACTTATAAAATTCACTTATTAATATTTAAAATCAATTAAATATACGAATTTTAATTAACAAAAATTCTGGGTCGTTACAACGTACATATATAATTAAGAAAATATATTCACTTGGTAAAATCGTTAGTCAGTTTCAGTTTTTTTTAACAAATACCTTAGTTTAAGGGTTGAATAGAATTTACTTATTACAAAATGAATATGTTATACTCAATCTTATTCTATTACAGTGGGAAAATAGTCATTGCATCTTTGTGGTTAGAGAAAACAAGTTTAGTAGACGACTCTATAATGTAGAATAATGTTCAATAAATTGTACTGTCATCACATCAACTGCCGTTCAAATATTAAAAGAACTAAATATAACTAAATAGAATATGCATATTTACTCTTATTTAATTTGTTTGATTCTAGGATCATTCAGCTTTGATTCCACGCTTGCAACAAAAGTATATCTTACCATCAGAATTCCACAGACCAAAAATATTTTCATAAGGTACGCACATGAGTAACTGTTTTTCCTTCTACTACAATAACCATTAACAGTGTGCTTAAATCACACAGATTCCACCTGAATCACAAGGTTCCTCATAATTAATAATTATTTTATAAAATAATAACCCATCTAGTCAGATTATGTTCTTCATGGAGACACTTGAAACAACGATAGCTCACAACACGGATGATCATCAAAAGGTGACTGTTGGGTAAGCCACATTTATTTTATTACATTATTAATACAAAACTTATGTGTTAGCGGTACTAACCACTGCAATCTGAAATCTGTCCACCTTAGTTGTACTAACTATTATTATATATCATATGTCTACCTTTCATTAAATTTATGTAAAAATATGTCCAACAGATGTTACCATCATGAAATAGAACATCGACATGATGGAGCTATCCATATGATTTTTGTAAATCAATTGTTCACAAGGAGGACATAAATTTTATTTTGCTTAATATTTCAGAATTCACAAACACTTATATATTAACCGATATAGACCATAAATTCTTCATGCAAATTTTTTTTAACTAACTGAAATATTGTTTATGTTTGTCAAATATAGTGTTAATGTTAACATCAACATACTAGATGACACAATATCGACAACTATCACCCCTTTTGACAAGGAAGCTCAAGCAATCGTAGGCGAAAACGTAGATCAAATTCTTAGGATTCATCAAGACATGCACATATTACCTTTTGCAGCACATTATACCTCGGTAACATCACACTTTGACTTATTCTAATATCTTATATTGAACTCACACTACACAACTTATTCTTTTGTTCCTAGACATATACTCAATTTGTACGATTATTTAGTCATGCTAAACACGTACAAAACAAGTGCAGTAACATAGCTAGTTACTACTATCAAACTACCTTACAATTTTAAAAATATTGACTTTCAGGAAAATGGACCAAAAAAGATCTAACACACTTTTGACAAACTTGTGGGGGCTGATGCAATTCATGAGTTCGGGCTAACTAACAACAAAATAAATAATAATGCCAAGTTCCTAACTGCAAGAAGAGTGCCTACATATAAGTATTGTCCTTTCCAAAGCACGATAACTATGCTCATACACTCATGTACCCAAGTCTCTCGAATAAATTGTCTTTCAAAAGCTTAGACAAATAATCGGAGTTTGAGTGAGAAAAGACAACATGAAAGATGTTCTTTAGATTGATTGCTTGTAATATCGGTTTAAGGAAGGAATTATAGAGAGGAATGCATTATTAGACTAAGTAATAATAATTTCCTATTTGATAAGACAAATTTAGTATTTATCGAATGTTCACGCAAGTCATTTCCTAGTTTAAAATTTCTATTACAGTTAGTGGTCCTAGTTTATAGTGATATTTGGTACTCATTATCTCTATATAATGAGAAAATTATATTCTAGTTGAAAAGAAAAAAATAAACAATCAATTTTTCATTTTACAACTCTTTTATAATTTTGTTTTATAGCATCGGTATATGCTTTGTGCTTGATTATTGGATTTTCTGCATGTTGATGATGATAGCATTAATGCTACTATCTGTCGGGATCTTTTATATGATTGCTAGTTAAAAGAAATTTAACCGAGTAATTTTTTTTATGAAAGTTAACTAAGTTTACAAAAATGTCAAACTTCTACATAAAATAATTATGTTAAGCAATTTTTATTAAAATTAGGAATATGTATAAAAATTAACACATTTGTGAAACTAAATTAGATTTACAAATTTTAACTAAGTTAATTACGTATAAAGAAATAACTAAGTTTATAAAAATTAATTAAGTTTATACAAATTCAGCAAGTTGACTAACAGTTTATAGAAATTATATAAATTTAACTAATTTTTATAAAATAACTAATTTTTATAAAATTTAGCCATGTAACTAAGTTTATAAAAATTCACTAAGTTAACCAAGTCTTGCAAAAAGTAAATAATTTTCTAAAAATCAACTAAGTTTTATAAAACTTAAATAAATTTATAAAAAGGAACTAAGTTATATAGAATTTTAACTAAGTTAACCAATTTTTTTAAAAATTGAATAATTTTTTAAATATTAACAAAATTTAATGAAATCAAATAAATTTATAGAAGTGAACGAAGTTTTACAAAAATTTAATTAATTTTTATGAATATTAACCTAATTTATAAAAATTAGCTAATTTTTACAAAAGGCAACTAAGTTGAGAGCTTTAAATTTATAAATTTGTAAATTTACAAATGAATGCGGCTCGACGCTAAATGAATGCACATACCAGGTTTGATCAGATATCTAAATGACCTAAATGAATGCACATACCAGGTTTGATCAGATAGATTGAGAGCTTCAAATTCACATCACATATATGCATTCGACTAAAGAAATGTCACATATTCGTAGTCATACGACTTTGTTCTATTTCAATGCCTGCTTTTTGTTTTTTTAGCTTATAGGTTTCCATATACAGTCAGTTGTTTGCTAATCCCGTAACATCTACTTTTTGGTTAATTTTGGAGTCTTAGGCTTCTTTTAGGACTAATTTTAAACATCTCATACTTAAGTGCTCTCTCTAAAATGAATATCACACTTAATCTGAAAAAATATGACTTAATATTTGTATCCAATTTAAAGTTATTATTATGTAATAATTTATAAGTTTAGGTTTTATTTTGTTTTTGTTTTATAGTTAAATATGTTTAGACATTCAAAATATCCAACATAATTATAGTGTAATGATTAATTAGAAACATATATGTATACATATACATGTATACAATAAATTTGTAATCAAGAAGTATATAATTAAATCTACAATAAAGGATTATATGTAACATATAATTATATCTACGACTAGGGATTAATAGATCTATAACAGAAGGGATTCAAAACATATTAAATAACAGAATGAATTAAATATTTTTAGATGCCTGTGTGTGACTAATTACAATCCGAAAAACATCTTTATAGTTAATTTGTTTAGATTCCTTAATGTAGATTCACCGACAACATATTTTATATCTATCATTTCGATTGTATTGTTTTATATTATTGAAAATTTAATATGAGAAGATGTAATCTTAACTACCGATATTGTTAAAAACAATAAAAAATAGCCCTGTAGGATTTGAAATTTGCCTTTAAATGGTGTAACAGCATGTTACCAATATGTTTCAGTTCAATCTATATATATATATATATATATATATATATATATATATATATATATATATATTACATGTGTTTGCAAATTCAAGATCAATACAAAATTATGTGTGATAAAAAATTCTAAAATGTATTTTCTAAAATAAATACCTATAGATGAGTACATTATGTTTTGTAAACTTATAGTTAAAATTATGTACTTTTCGTATGTTATTCGGATTCAGTGTTGCATCAAATCAAACATTGTAGAATACCCTATGTACTGTAAACTTGTAAATATTAGTGATAATTAATAGTTCATTCTCATAGCTACGTTTATATTTCTCTACTTGAATAAACATACATAACCAAGGCTTGTGTTCGGGGATCCCTTACCTGTACAACCATATAGTTAACTGTTAATTCTGCACATTAGTGTCGCTAAATTTGATAAAATCAACCGATCATGTTTCAGGTGGAATATAACTTCAAGGAATACATCGTGTACTTCGACCCAGAGCTTTCTGGGTACTTTTTGGCCTACCAGTAAATTATGAAAACAGATGGAGTGGATGGAACACAACGATCGAAGAACAAAAGTCAGATTTTGACAAACTGAAGAAATTACTAGCCAGCATGTGCTTCACATTATACAAAAAGAGAGAAGACTTTGCATTCTGGCAAAAATATTCAGATAATAGCTGTTATGATCAGCTTGATCTATCTTCATATTTACCTAAATGTGATGATAGCATCCATCCAGACTCTGCATGGTACATTCCTCTAAGACCATGCATAACAATCCCAAGCCTAATTAAAATACAAAAATTAGCACTAAAAACTACTCCAAAATGGCCAAATCGTTTGAACGTTGCACTTAAGCATGTTTCAATGGTTGTTTCAATGGTTCATGGTGGGAACTCTAATGTGTTTAAACATGATAATGGTAAATGGAAAATGAGAATTAAACATTACAAGTCAGTGCTTCCTGCTTTGGAACCGATAAGATTCGTTATGTTATGGATATGAATACTTTATTTGGAGGATTTGCCACTGCCCTTGTAGTTCTCCTTCGTGGGTGATGAATGTTGTCTCTTCTTATGGTCCAAACTCGCTTGGCGCAGTTTATGATAGAGGTTTAATTGGTACCTATCAAGATTGGTAAGTAACTTAGTGTGTGCTTTTGTACATACAAGATTATAAAACTATCAATTTTATTTCAGTGTCAGTCTTTTAGGCAATGCGTAGGCTAACATTTTCATGCATGTAGTGTAGAAATCTATCATTCGTTTATTGTTTTTGACACAACACAGGGTAGTGTACGGGTTTGATGGTAATATTGAGGTTTGAGGAGATGCAAATGAGATTCCTGATAAACGTTGGGAAACGCACTACTGATCGATGGGTGCAAGCATGAAGACAGGAATTAAAATACCCATGAACCTTACAACCTTAGTTTAAAGCATCATACGACTTGTAACTGGAGTCACTGGTCCTTGAAATATTTATGACATTTGATAATCGTACATATTTTATTATGTTGGATTAAATATATTTTAGCAGACAGGAATTAAAATTACCCCCTTTAAACATAAATGTCTATCTAGTTTATTTTTCCCTTTGAGACCAGTGTAACTTCCATTTCAATTGATGGGAAAAAATCTAAGTGTGTAATTGGTATGCTGTAGGGAAGAACCATGTGAAAGGGTACCATGGACTATCAACAAAAACTCAGACATATTTCTCAACATCATTAGCAATGTGGGGTACTGAATTCTACATAAAGGTCGATGATGATGTACATGTGAGCATCGGTCTGTCAGTCAGTTGCCTTCCCTAATAACTATTTGCTCCAACTAAATTTGAAATGCCTTCCCTAATAACTATTTGCTCTAAATAAATTTGAAATGTTAGTATAACCAAATGTATTTTTTTCTTCAAAGCAGCTACTTAGCATTCCACACTTCAAAACCTCGTGTTTATATTGGGTGCATGAAGTCTGGACCTGTTCTTTCAAAACAGTACGATCAGAAAAACTTCACACGTTATTTTCTTCTTATACAAAACAATAATTTACGTATCATTATTATTATTTTTTAAATGTAGGGGCGTCAAATATTATGAACCAGAAAATTGGAAACTCAGACAAGTAGGAAACAAGTACTTCAGACATGCAACAGAACAATTATATGCGATATCCAAAGATTTGGCTTAATATATATTAGTAAGTAGGTTAGTGTTTGGTAGAATATGGTTCTTCTATTCTAGCTTCTTTTTTTTGGGAAAAATTAATAAAAAAAATAAACTGTAGATTGATGTGCTAATAGTTGACATTAATTGCTGTATGTTTAAACGGTCCAAAAAACCACCAAAATGCATTCCTGAATTCCATTAAAAAAAGTCTATGTAAAGGTCAAAGATAATCGATAAACTTCTGTTCTGATGTACTTGGCCTAATTCCTGCCTCGAATCCACATTATGTTTTTATGATTATTATTTTTGTCAATTAACTTTAGTTCATTTTATTATATAGAAATTTACTGCATAAGTATGCCAATGAGGATGTATCTTTAGGTTCTTGGTTCATAGGTCTGGATGTTGAGCACATCGATGAGAGGAGCCTATGCCGTGGGAGACCACCGGGTAATATTTGCTTACATTCCTAAATTCCATTAAAAAGGTCTATGTAAAGGTCAAAAATAATCGATAAACTTCTGTTCCAGTCTTTAGCCACAATTTGGTCCAATGTGAATATGGCTTTTGGTTATGTGGCTTGCTTTTTGTTCATATGAGGAGAAGTTCAATGCTTCGTACAACAACACACACAAATAAATATATTAAATAAAATATGACTATGAGTATGTTTCTTATCGTCATGGGAACCTATCTTCTAATTATACTGGTTTCATCTAAAAACTGTCATATTTATGTTTCCATAAGGAAGAAATCATTATATATGTATGTATGTATGTATGTATATGTATGTATGTCATTTTCACTGAATGTGTTCCTGAATCTTGACTTTTTTGAGGACTAGCTCAAAGATGTCACAGCTGTAAGCCACAATGATCAATATTTTGAGAGGCCAATTTTGGCCATGGTGAATTGAAGATTGTGAATGCAACAACCAACAGATGCATTTTAGAGTTTGCATAGAAATGAGGCCAGTCATTGCAATGAGTCATACATATAAGTTCAGCTTAAATCGACGGCTTATAACATGTTCCAAAGCAACATAGCATCATATTTGCATTTGTCCAATTAGGCATATGGTCCTTTCACGTTACAGTGACCTTCCATTTACTATTATTAACCTTCTTTCAAGTCTCTTTTTTCTTAAATTTTATAGCATTTTTTATACTTTGTATTAGTCAATCGACTACTGAAATAGTGTGATGAATATTTAGTGTTTGCACTATTAATCTTATTTAACTTTGTGTACATTTTTTTGATGAACCGATTTTCAAGCATTACTTTTGCTTTACAAGTAGATAGATGACTGTGATGCAAAAAAAGGTTGCAACGAGTTATGGATCGAAGTTATTTTTCCTGCTAGAACTACTTTTTGGTTTTAACGTATGTACTACTTGCTTTTATTTTGTTATTGCTACTTGTTCTATATTTTATTTTTGAACTATTAATGACAAACTATTTATGTTTGGTGTAAGAATATTGTGTATTTTGATTATGAAATTTATACGTTGGTTATCAAATATTTGTCCAAACTATGGTATTTATACAATATTTTGATTTTAAAATGTGAGATTGATATAATATGCTAATTTTGAAATGTGGTATATATACACATTATGGCAGATGTTTACTGAAATGGAATTAAAACATTCCACAACGTTTTTAAAACGCTGTTAAAACATTCCACAACGTTTTTAAAACACCATTGAAAGTTTTATCAGCGTTTTAAAAATGTCATTAAATTATATCTAAAAACATAAAGCACGATTTAATGCAGCAAGGAAATGTTGTAAATAAATATCGCAGCATTGAAAAAACGCTATAAAATCTTATCCTAGCACTAAATAAACGCTACAAAAGATCTCTAACTACACCCAACCAAACGCTGTTAAAAGATTTCATGAGACCAGAGAAACGCTGTTAAAAAGGACATTTAACAGCGTTTATTTCTGGTCATTGTATGTCTCTGACATATAACAACATGTTGATATACAACGTATGTAAAAACGTTGTTAAAAGTTTTTATAGCATTTTTAAAACGCTGTAGTAGGTCCTTATTGTTGTAGTGGATAGAATTCTCTAAGATCTTGCGATGGATCTCTTGCCAAAGAATCCTTAAATTCTATACCTTCTGCAACTCCTGCCGCCGCCGCCATCAAAATCATTGATGGATCTGGACGATCTACTGAAGCCATCATTGCATTGAATCGTAGAAGAAAATCTCTTATGGACTCTTCAGTCCTCTGCTTCATCAAAGCTAAGGTCATCACACTCTTGGGTCGCATCACATGGACCCTAAACTATCTCATGAAGCATTCCACTAGCTTGCCCCCCGTTCTAATTGATCCATTCTCTAGCTGCCTAAGCCAAAGCTTAGCTAAATCTGTCAAATATAGAGGGAAACACCATGCCATCATTTCCTTGGATGCCCCCCAGCACTTCCATATGCCTGATGTATCTGGTAATATGCATGGTCGGGTATGACTTTCCATCGTAAGCCTCTAACGTAGCTAGCTTAAATTTAGGAGATTTTCCTGGCATTTCTAATATTCGGAGTGAAGGGACCATGACTAACTTCTTCTAAGCCTCCGCTTAGCAATCCTCCCCTCATAATCTATCGTACTAATCCTACCATTCGTTCGTCTCCATCCAGGGGTTGTCACCTTAGAGTGTTTCCATCCTGCCTACAAGTCCCGGAGCGTATTCTACGTAATATTCTTCATGCGGCTCATTCATGGTGGCATTGGCTCTAGTCCGTTAAGCACCATCTATGGGTCTTCCACTGTCAGATCCTGAGGGTCTGCCCTTAGGTCCTTGTTGATTTCCCTCATGTTCTGCGTTTTGGTCTTGGATCTGACCTACGACACTGTCTATAGCTCCAACTCTTTGTCCTATCTTGGCAGGAACTGTAGCCGGTCCAAGGTCCTGTGCTTCAGCTACTCTCATCTGGTCAAGAAGCTCTGCACCATTTCTCGTTGGCTCTTCAACAATCTTTCGTGCATCGAATCCATCATAGCTTCCATCTCGTTCCTACTGATGTACATCGAAGCTGGACCTGCTCCATCTCGAGAAGAGGCCTCTTGACTCTCCTCCCATTGGCTCCTTTCTGCCCTTTTCCTTTTACTTAATTGCCTTGTTATAGTTTTTCATATCTGAATCCTTAAGCCTTAAAATTTAATATCCAAGTGGTAGAGTCCCTGAGTTCAGTTCTCAGTGAAAGCACCTAAATGTTTGCACCAAAATTAGTCACAAACCCCAACTATCGTGAAAGCACCATTGTATGAACACATATCAGCAGTATGTGATCACAAATCACAGATCTAAGTAATGTAGAGAATAAAAAATGAAGAATAGTAAACTTAAAATGGAAAGAAGTAGGCAGAGACACAAGATTTATAGTGGTTCGGCTATCCCCGGCCTACGTCCACTTCAAAAGTAAATCTTTTACTAACTTTGCCCGCTGATTACAACTGATTATAGTGGATTACAGTGGTAAATTTCGAGTACAACAGTGAACTTGGAATGTAAGAATGTTTTTGACAGAGTCTGAACGTCGGAGAGCCAGAAGATCCCTTTTCTACAGGCTCTGGGGTGCTATTTATAGGCATAGGATGCAAATATCTCGCTCACATCTTAGGAGACCTCTGCTGGCATGTGAGTGGGCCCGTGCGATCGATCCCGGGTGATTTCGCCTCGATCCGTGATCGATACGAACGAATTTCGTATCGACCAAGATTTGACCCTATCGAGTCGAAACTTGGCATGAACATTCCTTAGGTCGTACGTAATCTCCTATGAAAATTTCATAGCATTTGGACATGTAGATTATCGTTATGATCGATAGAAACTTGGATTTTATATAGGCTGTCGTGTTCGAATCGATACTTTTCATATCCATCTGTTCGTATTGCTCTTTGGGCACATGCTTACAAGTCGACGTGGTGCTAACTCCTCGGACTCGATCCAATTTTAATGTTGAGTGACGGAGTCTTATTCCTATGTATGTGCCTTATTCGTATCGATCATCTTCGCTTCGTTCGTATTGATCGTATTTGATCTTGTTCATGACGATCACATTGCTCTTATTCATATCGATCGACTGCCATGTTATATTCATATAAAATCTAGTGCTTGGTTCTGTTCGTATCGATGGGAAATGTCTATTTAGTATCGATCTATGGTTGATCGATACGAAGCACGTATCATGTTTGATCGATACGAATTAGACACTTGTATTGCAGTCGATGGATGCAAAATATGCAATAGCCAAACGATTTGAAGTGGGCCTGCCTTATGATGGATACGAAGAAGAACGTCTTTGATGGGTGCATACAAGGCAGTTGCATGGCAATGGATACGAATAGATGGCTTCTTGATGGATACGAATAAAAGACTATGCCAAGGCCTGATTAATACGAAGTAGTGCTTTTGGATGGATACGAATAGATGGACACGAGTATGTTGATTTCCTTAGCTTGTATCGATCATCTTGAGCATATGAACTCCGATTGACTTGAAATTTGAAACATTGGCTTCCACAACCTTCATTGTCATGTCATATCAATTCTATCTTGATCCGGACTCAGACAAAATTTGTCGATAACCATAGTAGACTTGTGTATTAACGATCTCCAGCACGAACCACTTTGGTTTCCAGTCAAGTTCTTGGTGTCATGGCCTTGCCGAAAGGCGGGATAACATAAACCATTTCGATTTATATAAATTCGAGTTTAATTTTCAAAAATATCGATTAAAACACTTAAATCAAATTAACCTTCAACATTCAAATTAAGATCCAATTTTCAAATGTAATTCAATTCTAATCTTAGTTTCGAAATATCGTTTTATAACACTTTATTTGGCAATAATCCAAAGTTCAAATAAAAATCCCATCTTTTGTAACAAATCAGTTTATGAAATTCAATCATATTTTGATTTTAACTTCAAATTCTCCACTTAATTATTTAACAATTTCTTTTAACCAAAATTTATTTTTCAACCTTCAGGGCTCAAATTCGAAAATAATTTGACTTCTATAAATTTGATTTTTATTTCTTTTAAATCAAAACCATTTAAATAATTTCAAATCAAAATTTTAAAATCGTTTAATTTAACCAATCTGGTGCCCGTATATAATTTTCTATCCTTGTCCATGTGATCAGTTATTTCCATTTAATTTCAAGGGTAGATATATATCATTTTAATCCAAATCACGGTGTCATAGGTATATATCGGTTCAACATATTTCTTAACTTATTTGAAATAATTCAATTTACAGTTTACATATTGTAAATAGTATACGGGGTGATAAGAGGATATTGTGACTCCCCACCCCGAGACCACATTAACAAAGAGTATTACTGGATAATATTGTCTGCTAATGCGGAAAAATGGGGCTGGTTAGAAGCGACCATCTATAACCTTGTCTTCAATATCTATTGAATATTCCAAGTAATGCTCTATATTTTTTATTCCTTTCTCAAGTGAATCAACATATCCAATAAATGCTTAGTACAAAACTACAGATGGCAATAGGATCTATCAGAACAAAATACAACAACTCAAATGCATCACACATCACAGACAACAAATATATATATATATATATATATATCTATGTATGTATGTATATATATATATTGATACATCCCAATACAATACAAATAATACATCATAAGTGGTATGATGACCACAATATACACGTGAGTCAAAACAATATACATATCAGAGTAGCAACAAAAAGACTACAACAAAAAGGGCTAGCAGATAAGTCCATGTAGAAGCAGAATAGGCTAAGTTCATAAGTGTACCTAATCTGAAACATCTCGGTCTGACCCGAGTATAAAACACACAGGTCAGCCTAGCTAAACAAATTAGTTTATAAGGATAAGTGATAATATGAGCATAAGGCAAGGTAATAATCTTCGCAAGTGAGAAAGAATAATTCAAGGGTACATGATTACTTCACGGGGCATAATTAAGTAGGTATAATAACTTCAAGTGATATAAGGAAATCACTAAATATGAATTCAACTCAAAGGCGATAAAACTCTATAACAAATCTCACAATAAAAGCATGCCTTATCTCATCGCGTATCACAAAATATCAAATATGGTTTAGGAGAAAAACATAATTCCAAAGAGGAGAAATCCCAAACCTGCCATATCAGCAACTCAAAACAACCTCAAAGAAATCACCATCTCGAAATACACCATAAGACAATCAAATATAAATCTCCAACGTAGGAGACTATAGTCCCAAATAAACGCCAAAAGGCAAATCTCATATAATGCACCAAAAAGGCAAATCTCAATAACGCCACTGTTAGCAAACCTATATCTCAAATATAGAACTCGATAAGGAGTTCAATTTTCAAAGATGTAGTCGCCATATATAATATCTCGAACGACTCAAATGGCCAAATTTAAAAAGGCAATACACTTGGAAAGTTACAAGGAAATCAATGAAATCATCTCGAAGATATAGCACGTGCTTATGGCCGAAGCCCGCCAAGTACCTTGTCCCAAAATAAGGCGCCACGTCTCTGAGACAAACGTCCCAAAGGATAAGTAAATACATCTCTTAGACAAACAACCCGAAGGACAAATACGTCGCAATGACAAACGTCTCTTAGACAAAGATCCCGAAGGACAAATGACCCGAAGGTCTAGTATTGGCAAATACATCTCTTAGAGAAATGTGTCACCTGTGCAGTTAATGCGCTCGGCAAATTCAAAGCGGTGGAGGTGCAAAAAGTCAAAGCGGGGATACAGCGAGGATATAGCAGGATATAGCAGATGGCTCTAAAATAGCATGTAAAACCCGTACTTAATGTTTTTACAAATATACAAATGGTAATTAAATGAAAAATTATCATTCAATTGAATTATAATTAATACATAAATAGTTTTAAATAAAAACATGTGCGAATATACTTTAAATAATTGTAAAACTGTTATATATAACATAATTGAATTTAGTAGAATATTAGATTATTTTCATTTCTGAAAATATATTAAAAATTAAATCAAATAAATTAGTTTCATAATTTTTACAATGTATAAATACAATTTTTCAGTTTATTTTATTAAAGAAGATATAGCGAAAATAGCCGAATATAGCGGAAATAACGAGATATAGCGGGGCTTAAAGCGGAAATGCTATATTTGGGGGCTACATGGAAAAATCATAGCGGTAGAAATCCGCTATGAGATATAGCATGGTTATAGCGGGGCATTAACTACACAATGTGTCACAAACTCTCGAATAGGAAGCCAAACAGTGTTAACGTGTGTTCCATACCACATGTTCGTACTAAACGGTTTACTAATCGCTAGTAAATTTCACACTCAAAGCAGTAAAAAATTTACCTCATCTCATCGGTAAACTCGACTCGAAGGTCAAAACGATCAAACGGACAAGCCGGGAATTAGCTGATAAGATAAACGCACGTGTCCCATACCACCTGTTTTACCAAACTATTTAATCCTCCTTCTCATTCACTTGAAATGTGCAAATACGTGTAATTCATATACAAAATAATGTACTTTGGAAAACAAGCTTTGAAAACCAATTCTCAAAATCAATTTGTAAACCCTATTTGAAAGTCTCCCTTATTATAGAGAATAAGTAGATTTTACACTTGAAAATACTTTAGAATATTATATAATTATTATTTTGAAATTCCTACAAATTTTAAAAATTATTTCAAAATCGTTTGGAAAAATCCAGGCTCGAAATCAAAGAAGTTACTCAAAACCGTCATTCAAATTTGAATTTCGAATTCATCAAAACTAGGCAAGCCTATTGATAGGCATCATAGCCCTCAAAACAATTCGGAAATTTCACAAAACATGAAGTAAAAGTCAAAAGCCGGATGAAAAAGAACATAAAAATGAATAGACAAAATAATACCCAGGTCTGAAATATTCTCTTGGTTCAACTTTCAGACATGAAACAAGTGGCCAAACGACCTCTAATTAAACTAAAAATTGGTGCACAAATAGTAGAAAACTTCAGATTTCAAACAAAAAAAAGAATCGATGAATCCCGATGGGAAATGAAGAAGTTACATTGTCTCAAACATGGACTCAGACCATGTTTACAACAGTTCAACAAGAATGCGCCCATGCCTAAAAATCCATTCTAGATTCAACTTTCAGGCATAAAACAGATGACAAACCGGCCTCCGATTGAGCTGAAAATTGGTACGTATACAAGAAAAAAAATTCTTTCAAAAAATAATAATAATCACGCAATTTGGATAAAGTATGAGAAATTTATGATGCTTCAAAGTTGAATCCAGGAAGTGTCTTCACTATAAAAATTTGGGCAAAAACATGCTCCTAATCAAAGTTCGGCAGCATATTTCTATTTGCTATATAGTTCGAAATGACCTGAGACTTGGTATGCACATAGTAGAAAACTTTATTTTTCAAAAAAAGAAACGATGAATTTCAGTAAGAAATGAAAGAGTTATGCCATCTCAAAAATGAACTCAAGCCATATTTGCAGCAACTCAGCAAACAATTTCTATAGGCAAAATCTGCTTTCGAGTTGATTTTCTACCACTATTTTGAACATTCAAATGATAATATTTTTCAACCGAAATGTGCAAACATGAAGTTTAACGTGCAAACTACCAAATCTAAGAAATCCGAACCAAAAGTTATATGTTTTCAAAGAGGCAATATGAAACAGATTTTAAACAGAGAAACCATTATAAAAATTTATCAACAAAAGCTAAATTTTTACAACTTCTTGCAATTTTGAGCTTGGCTCAGCTAGAATTTACGAGTGTTACAACTCACCTTGCAATTATTGAAGAATAAACTGTGCTAACTCAAGAAAGTAGATGGCTTTAGGCAAGAAGAAGCTTCAACAACCTGTAAAATATCAAAATAGAGGCATGCAAACCCAAAAGAAGAGATTACATACAAACCCAATCTCAAAACTAGATTTTGATGAAAAGATTGTTGTTTTGGAAGTGATCACCTGTTGAAATCTCTTTATATTGGTTAAAGCAATAATTTAATTGAAGAGAAAATGAGATTTGAGCTTTAGATTTGGAAATAGAGAGGGTTCCTTTGTTTTCTATTTTTAGTTTACTGGAGAAGGAGAAGTAAACGTACATGTGAAATAAAGTGAGGAAGAGAAACTTTCTTCTTCTCTGATTTATGTTAATTAATGGGCCATGGACCCAAAACTAAAGAAATTATCCTAAGAAAAGAAAGAAAAATCAATTTTATCACTAAAATACACAAATACACTATGTTTATAATAAAACAACATATTTTCACTTATTTTCAACACAATAAAATTATATAAACACATTTCTACGTTAAATAAAATATTTTGCGACTAATAAAAAGATAATTTTATTATAAAAATTATTTTATTATCAAAAAATATTTTTGAATAAATAACCAATTTACACAAATATTTACACAAGATACCATTTTTAACACCAAAAATTTTACAATAATTATCTTCTTGCATAATAAAATGCAACAAATCACTCTAACATCCATTTTATAATAAAAATTTATTTTTAAACAAAGTTTCATCTTTATATTTATAATAAACACATATTTAAAAAAATATTTCCTTTAAAATAATTAAAAAAGCATTTGGGAATAATTATAAGAATTATTGTACTTTAACTAAATAAAATCATATTTCACTCATAATTCTCACAAACAACAAAGATAAAGTTTGTAAAACTTTGTTTTCACATTTTATTTCAAAAATCCATTGTTTATTCCAATAAACAATTTAAATCTCCAATTTATTTTTAATTGACACTATTAAATTATAACTACTGTTATAATTCAATATTTACAGGTAATCACCAAAACTAGGGTTGTTGCAAATACATAAAACAAATAAACATCCAATATCAATCAATTTACATCCATCACAATCAATCGTCTAAACAGACAATATAATTCACAACAATTCCGTAGATAATGATGTCGGGTAATATACTAGCTATTAAATCTCAATTTAAAATCTAACTGTCAATTTTAATTTTTGACGGTTAATTCGAATGACAATTAAATTTTATCAAACAATGACCAATCAATCCATATCACTTCATAATTTCAATCTAACTAACATAACAATATTTTAGTACGTATAAGCATTGTAAAACACTCATCTTGAGTTTTTAATTTTAAATCAAATCGAACAACATTCAATTTAACCTAAAATTTTAACTAGCTCCTAATGACTCCAAATAAGTTCCAGGATGTAGTGCTCGTCGCCACATTTCCAACACATCTTAATTCATCCAATTCTGGCCTAGTATGAAAAGATTATGAATTTTATAGATCAAACGATTTCTCTAAATAAAATAATATAAACTAAGCTCAACCTTTAGTAGAATTACAAGACTACCACGATCCTTTCTTCCCTAAACCGAAGTCCAATGTCCTATGAAACCCTTTGCCCTGCACGGCCGTATCAATGATACCCATCTCCGATCATCGAAAAAAAATTCCAACGCCGGCAGTGAACTTGTCACCTCGTGCTCGTCATCCTCGTACCCTTACCATCACCTCCCACGTCAAGGATAAAATCGCAACCTGGAACTTTTTTGTGGCCGTACAAAAATGTCACACTCCCCCTGCATGAAGCATGTCACCAGATTTCTACCCCAGATGCCAATCTCCACCACAAATTCAAATACGATGTCTGTAACGACCCACCTTTTTGGATGGTTTAAATCAACGATAAACCACACACGTCATACTCAAACCATTCAAACGGGAATATTGTTATGTGGTAAATAAGAAAAAGTAGAGAAAGAAAGAAAAACTAACACAAAATCTCATAGCGGAATGACAAAATATAATAGTCAAATAGACAATTTATGAAGATGTTTTACAAATATGATTTGATTACACTTTTTCAACACAGAATCAGAGTTATATACAACAAGAATAAATAAATAAATAAATAAATAAATAAATGGTGCGGAACAACATATGAAACGGAATAAATAAAGTAGAAAATAATAGTATATGATCTTTGCCTTCGTTCTCCAAATATAAATATTCTTCAATGCACTGAAAAGTTCAGACTGACCCAAGCGAATTGAAAAAACAAAACACTCGAGTCAGAGCAAAAATATCTTATGTAAGTTAAATCAACAGTAAATAAATATGATTGTAACAGCGTCATAGATGTTTATAGGGTTTGACATCTCCTATCTAGTTTCTAACATGAGTGCAGTAACTTAAGAGATGTTCGGGATTACCATCACCTAAGGATCCGTTAAACTATCTACTATGTAGTACAATACGCTATTATAATATGTTAAAGTAAAGTATAAAAATAGCGTTAAGGCATTACCCATATCTCTCTTAAAACATTTTATATATTCCTATAGTTTATACAGTACTGTACGCTCCTCCGTAAACTGGAGGTTTACTCAGAGAGCACTCCATATGTATGGTACAAAACAAACTCATAGAAGGCGCGATAGTGCATATGAACACAACACTCAAGGCAATGTTAGGGAAGGACTCTACTGATTTGTCGAACCGGGCTGGTGGTAACACATAGCAGCTACTACCGCCCACCTCGGTGCACACTCCCAAAATTAGATCAAGGGGTGACGACTAAATCAATCACAAAGTCATAATATAGTATCGAAGAAGCATGTCCGATCAGAGGTGTGACATCACTTGGCACAGGTATAGCTCCTGTTTTAGTCACATCTAAGATGACTCACGTGAGTCAGGGTCATGTAAGTACCTCATACAGAATTGTTCGCCAAACCATCCTACTTCATTCTGGAATCTCCACCACGTACACAGTTGTTAAAGTGGTTTTCGGAATTGGCAGAGAGTATGACAATATCCGATCTTGATCTCTTTAATAACCAAACGCTTATTTCACACCGGATGGTTCTTTTACATTTCCAAAACCAATTCATAATTGATATAAAAATATCATATTCAATTCAAACCATATCCCTTTTGAAATCACATTCACTTTCGAAATTATATTCACAAAATAGGATAAATCCTCATTTCAAAATCATCATATTAAATGAAATGTTTCATTTCATTAGAAAATATCATTTTAAATCCCAACTTTGGTTGTTACATTATTTAACCATATTTGCTTTTAAATCAAGGATTTAAATATAGCAGCCCAAGCTTGCACCGTTTTATTTTAGAGAATATTTGAAGAGTTTATAATAATTTAAATAGTTTTTATAGTGTAAAATAGTTAAAATAGTTAAAAATACTTTAAAATAGTTTCAAAATAGATTAAAATAATTTAAATAGATTTATGATAGTTTTAAAATAGATTAAATAGATTTAAAATAGATTTAAAATAGATTTAATAGATTTAATTTGGATTAAATAGATTTAAATTAGATTAAATAGATTTAAATAAGATTACATAGAATTAAAATAGATTATATAAATTAATATGCTCTAAATAGGTTTAAAATAGGTTGATATACTTAAAATATATTAGAAGCTTTAGATAGATTTAAAATAGATTAGAATACTTTAACTAGATTTAAAATAGATTAAAATAGATTAAAATACTTTAAATAGATTTAAATAGGTTAAAATAGGTTAAAATACTTCAAGTAGATTTAAAATAGATTAAAATAGATTAAAAAACTTTAAATAGATTCAAAATAGATTAAAATACTTTAACTAGATTTAAAATTAGAGTAAAATAGATTAAAATACTTCAAATAGATTTAAAATAGGTTAAAATACTTTAAATCGATTTAATAGATTAATATACTTTAAATAGATTTAAAATAGATTAAAAATCTTTAGAATTTCGATTTAAACCAATTTCTTATTCCTACCTTCAAACTTGGATTTTCAAAGTAATTCAATTTATATAAATCAATTTCCTTCAAAATATCATTTAATCCAATCCAATATTTAAGGGTTTTAAAATCATTTAATTTAACCACTCCAGTGTCTGCATATAATTTTCTACCCTATGGTCAAGTGATCAGATATTTATCATTTCAACCCACAATTAATTTAAATTTTACGGGTACATATTATTTCAACCTGCAATCCCAAATTTTACTTCAAATCCATGAAGTCTCTTGAGTCTATATTTTCAACTCATAATGATTTTCTCTAGTCTATCAGATCATTTGGGTATGTATCATTTCAACCCTTAAGGAACTTGCAGTGTTACAAAAATATAAAATATAACATTCAGTCATCCAATATCAAAAATCAACATCCATAGAAATCACCATTCGAATCAATCAATAAACATCAATAGCTAACTGATTATCAATAACAAGTACAAACTAGCGAATTAAAATTTAATATTAAATTAAATGGCAATAATAATCAATAAAAGTCAATTTTAATAAGCATGACAATTTAAATATCCCAAACAATAACCAATAAATCTCCAATCACATCATAAATTTAATTTAACTAACATAAGACAATTTAGTAATTGTGAGTGGGTTAGAACACTCACATTTGATTTCAAATCGATTTGAAGTCCGAAATAAAGCGCAAAATAGAAAAGACTCAGAATTCATCCAAACAAGTTCTAGAATGTTTGGAATTCCGATACGATAGCAATGCAAGAAACCGCGTCCAATTCCGAACTCATACGCAAATGATATGCCAATTAGAAGGTTGAAATTTAAATAAACAATAAAATAAACAAAACAATTAAATTTACACGTCACCGCATCCAATCATCCAAGCACATGAGAACCCGCTTCAGGTTTTATTCAAAACCTTAGCAGCTGCATTGAACTCTTGCCGCATGCGATTCAGACCGCCAGCCAACGATCTGACGTCTCCACCTTGCTCGCCTGGACCTGCCGACCATACCCTGACAACGACACCCCTTCCGATCCACCAGAGACCCACCACCATCTTGAAAATGCGCCCACTTCCAAGCGAAATTCTGGTGACTCCAACCATCTTGGAGGTGAACAAAACCCATGGATTCACTCAGCTCAACGACATCTACAAGCCCATGCCTCCTGATCGTTGTGAAATCGACGATCTTCCATTGAAATCTCAAACCCCAAAGTGGACGATCAAAGTTCATCCTTGATTTCTAATCAAACGACGCACCCAACTGAAAAATGAATCACTACAGTGGATTATGCTTGTCAAGAGCTTCCAAACGGTATATAATATGTTAGGGTTTTGTGGAGTTTAAATTTTGAAATTGATTTGAAAATTGAATTTAGGGTTTTGATATTGAATTTGTTTCTACCATTGAAAAGAATGAGATAGACAGAAGTTGATGTAAGTATAGAATACGAAAAATGACTGTTAGGATTTGGGAAACAAGACTGTTTATCTTAACAAAGCCCAATAAGAAAATAAACACATATTGAATTTGTATGAACGACGAATAGCGACCCAAAAAGCCCGTTCTGCCTCCAAAATAAAAATGGGTAATCCCATATATCAGAATAGATGATTTTGATATTTTTAAACACAATGGAATAGGTTTCAAGTCCTAATTCCATGGTATGAAGAAGTTAGCCTTAAAATCATCTTATTTCGATTAGATTTCAATTAAAGTGATTTTAATGCGTTTCGAACCCGTACGGTCAAACGACAAGTCCGATCGCTACGAAACTAGAAATCCTATAATAATTCGCTGTTATGGATCTAATGAAACTGATTCGTAGAAATCTAAGATAGTGGTCAAAATGGCTATTTTCACTTTAATTAAATAAATTATAATTAAATTGATTAAATCGCTTTTTAATTTCAAATTTAATAACAAACAATTTTCATCATTTCTTGATTACTTGGACATTTATAATAATTAAAAAAAATTTACATATCAATTCAGTGTTAAATATTACACTAATTCCAATGTTCAAATTTAACTGTAATTAAATCCGTTTGATTATAATTTAATTCCAATGCATTGATTTAATTTGATTTCAATATTTTATTCAATCAATCATTACTCGATGGGCATATTTAACATTGGTTTATATCTTATTATATTAATATTCTTCAATTTCATCTTAATTTCCTTTAACGTAATATTTAATTATGTTTAATTGCAATTGATTTCCAATTTAATTCAACAGATTAAATAATAGGTAACATATAATACTTGTCACCTTTTACTTAATTTAATCACATTTTTAAGTTTATTATCTATCATCAAATGTTATAACTACTTACATAACACTGATTTTGTCCAATTCCAAGTAATTACACATTATTTCATCAATTAATACAACATTTAATCTATTACCTCATTTACAATTTATAACCAAATTTTATAATTACAATCATCTTAATTAATTGAAATGCATTAAAGTGGTTATCAATGACCTTATATTAACACTATT
Organism: Allium cepa; assembly: GCA_030765085.1. Taxonomy (NCBI): domain Eukaryota; kingdom Viridiplantae; phylum Streptophyta; class Magnoliopsida; order Asparagales; family Amaryllidaceae; genus Allium; species Allium cepa. The sequence continues at coordinate 381,189,884 of CM060931.1, forward strand.
ATATTTCATTCTTGTTATTTTCTCATTATTAACTCTTAAATTTTTAATTTTTCCACAACGTTAAATTCCAAAACTTATTTAATTCATAAATTTAATTATAAAAAATTATGGGTCATTACACTCTCCCCCACTCAAAACTTTTCGTCCTCAAAAAGGAAAAAGAAGGGATTAAGGAACTAATATATTTTATTCAAAGTATTCAATTTGTAAACAGTAAATTTACATGATGAAATAATTTAAATAAAATATAACAATTTATAAATAATTAAATCCTTTCATATTTAAGTTAACAAAAGTTTGAAAACATCTTTATTTTCACAAAATTTTCTAAGTCCAAAATTTTCGAAAAATTTCGCCAAAGTCTCCTTTGTACAGAGAGGTCTGGAAGAAATAATAATATCAATAATAACAATATATATCTCATATTTCAAAATAATGTATCCCCAAGCCGTGGGAAAACAATATAATATCGCTATAAAACCTTAATCCGAAAATATACCTATTTGTCGGGCAAACAACACTTATTTATGAAACCAAAAGCAGTAGCAATTGCTTCCATAAACCTGTATTTCACATATATAATCCAAAGAGGTTAATTATTATATAAATAAGAAATATTTAAGTTGTTTCAACTAATAACAACAAAACAATCACAACATAACAATAATCATTTTGCAAACAAAACATACAACCATCACATGAAATCAATGTAATCAGTCATACATCCATAGCATCCAAAACAAAGGGTTTGTTTTGATTCAAAAACTTGTAATCATATAAAATGAAAAATAAACTACTAACTATACCATACACTCAACAGTCTTAGATAACTTAATAGATTATTTACACATTCTAAATAGTTTAAAGTATCACTTCCGAAGCATCCTATAGGCCAACGCAAACAATAAATTTCAAATGTTGTTAAGTTTATTCTTACAAATTTCTTTTCATATTATTTACTGCTCGTCTATTTTCATTCATTTATACAAAGCCTATTTAACTAATTTACATTCACCACTTACAAAATTCATTTCAATTCATTCATACAATGCCATTTCCCTCTTTTCATTACTTAGCATTCATTGCTTACATAAGTTATTTCCATTTCAATAATTAGATTATCCATTATTATGTAATCTCTTTACAATTTAATTCACCATTAATAGATTATTTCCTTTTTACATTCACTCTTCTATATATAGTATTATCGAATATTAAATCTATTTATAACGACCTGCCTTTTTGAAAGTTTAAATCGATGATAAACTAAAACCACACACGTCAGACTAAAACCATTCATAAGGACTGATTGTTATGGGGTAAATAAGAAAAAGCAGAGAAAGAATGAAAAAATACAGAATCTTGTAATGGAATGACAAAATATAATAATCAAATAAACAGTTCATGAAGCTTTTTATGAATAACATTGATTATACTTTTATAATAAAAACTAGAGTTACATACAACAAGAGTAAATAATAAGTAAATGCAGTAGAACAACATAATGCAGTGGAATAAATATAATAAATAATAATAGTACAAAATCTTCATCTTCATCCTCTAGCGATACATGGTCTTCAATATACTGAAAAGCTCAGACTGACCCGAGCGATTTGAAAAGACAAAACACTCGAGTCAGAACTAAAAGATATTATGTAAGTTAAATCAATAGTAAAAATATGAGTGTAACGGTGTCAGGGATGTTTACGGGGTTTGACAACTTCTATCCAATGTCTAACGTGAGTGCAATAACTTAAGAGATATTCAGGATTACCACCTCCTAAGGATCCATTAAACTATCTACTATGTAGTGCAATACACTAATATAATAGTGTCTACAGTGAAGCAAAGTATTAAAATAGCATTTAGGCATTACCCGTATCCCCGTTAAAACATTTTATATAATGCTATAGTCTATACTGATACTGTAAACTCCACCCGCCGGTGGAATATCAGGGAGCACTACATAGGTACGACACAAAACAAACTTGTAGAAGGCGCGATAGGGCATGTGAACACGACACTCGAGGCAATGCCAGGGCAAATATACCGATTGCGGATCCGGACTGGTGGTAACGCATAGCAACTACTACGGCCCACCTTGGAACACACTCCCATAATCAAAATCAAGGGGTGGCCACCAAATCATTACAAAGTCATAATATGGTATCGAAGAAGCATGTCGAATTAGAGGAATCACCTCACTTGGCCCAACATGGATCCTATTTTAGTCACATCTAAGCTGAATAACGAGAGTTAGGGTCACGTAAATACCTCATAAAGAATCGTTCGTCAAATCATTGTACTTCATTTCTGTAATCTCCAACATACACAGTTATTAAAGTGGTTTACGGTATTAGCAGAGAGTATGATAATATTCGATCCCGATCTCTTAACAACCAAATGCTTATTTCAAACTGGATGGTTATTCTACATTTTCAAAACTGATTCATAATTGATATCAAAATATCATATTCAATTTAAAATCATATCACTTTGAAACCATTATTACTTTCAAAATCATATTCACTTTCGAAGTCATATCGCTAAGATGGGCGAGTTAAATCCTCATTTCAAAATCATCATATTTACTCAAAGATGTCATTTCACTAGCAAATATCATTTCAATCCAAACTTAGTTTATTTCATCATTCAATCATATTTTCTTTTAAATCAAGGATTTGAATATAACCACTTCCACTTACAATTTAGAATTTAGAAAATTGTATAGATAGTTACAAATAGTTTAAATAATTTAGTATAGTTTGAAAATATAATTTAAATGGTTTGAAATACTTTAAAATAATTTAAAAAGACGATTAAAATAGTTTACATAGATTTAAAATAGTTTTAGTAGAATAAAATTGATCAAATAGATTAAAAATATATTAGTTAGATTTAAAATAGATTAAACAAATTTAAAATAGCTTAAATAGATTTAGAATAGATTAAATAGATTTAAAATAGATAAAAATGGGTTAATTAGTTTAAAATAGGATAAGATAGATTAAATTGGATTAAATAGATGAAAATTAGTTAAAATATTTAAATTTATTAAATGGTTTAAAATATTTTAAAATAGATCAACTGTAACGACCCGATATTTTCAACCATTCGCATCTGCTCATGTCGGACTTGAATTGTGCAAAATACCGCGTTGTAAATAAAATTTGGCAAATCTAAATAAATAATCACAAATCACAAACATAGAGTATTTAATAATGCAACAAAAGTAAAAGAGATAGTAGTTCATAAAGCTACTATATAAATATAAGATACATCAGAGTTAAACAAGATACAGTGGAAGAGTAACAAGATACATCTTGTACAAATCAGAATATATCACTGGAAACACTGGATCCTGAAAGAAAATAGGTGGCTGGATCTTTCAAGCAAAGCTCCAACTCCAAAGGTGAGTCTCAAAAGCAGTATCACTCAGTCTAATCCGAGCGTAAAGCAAAACACAAAACACTCGAGTCGGGATTAACATTCTTATATCAATAAATCCAACTCAAGTGAAATAACAACTGAAATACAAATAACTCAAAAAATGTTTGGGATAACCATCCTCTAAGGATCCGTTAAACTATCTACTATGTACTATATTTCGCTATTATAATAATATCTACAGTAAAATAAACTAACTTTAGCATTAAGTGGTTACCCATATAGCCCTTAACACGTAATAATGCCAGTAGTATATACAGTACCTGCATATCTCCTGATCGGGAGATTATGAGAAGATACTCCATAGGTACGACACAAATAGACACTCATAGTAAGGCTTGCTATGGTAGGTGACATGGCACACGAGGCAATGCCAGGGTAGATATACCAATTATGCACACGGGATGGTGATAACGTAGCAGCCACTACTCCCACCTCGGAACACACTCCCAATCGAAATCAGTGGATGGCCATCAAATCAACCATAAGTAAGAGTATAGTATCGAAGAAGTGCATTCGACCAGAGGAGCTACCCCTTTTGGCCTGAGATCGCTCATGTTTTAGCCACCTTAAGCCAACTCACGGGAGTCGGCTCCACGTTCATACCTCAACAGGATCATCGCCACCATCCTACTTCATTCTGTAATCTCCACCGCGTATACAGTTGTTAAAGTGGTTTTCGGAGTTGGCAGAGAGTATGACAACTTCCGATCCCGGTCTCCTTAACAACCAAACGTTGTTATAACGCCGTGGTCATTTCAAAATAGTTTATACTTCAAAAATCACATCATTTCATTTCAAAACTATGTTCCTTTTAAAATAGTTATACTTCGAAACCAAACCCATTTTTATTTCAAAACTCAAATAAATACGATATCATTGCCATTTTGAAAACCAAATTCATATGCTATCTTTCGATTTCTAATATTTTACTTCCAAATCAATATTACTTTCAAAGTTAACATGTTTCAAACCAAAATACTTTGAAATCATAAGATCTTGGAAACCATAATGCTTTGAAAATCATAACATTCTGAAATCATAGCACTTCAAAATCAAAATATTTTAAATCATAACACTTTGAAATTCACGACTTGAAATCATAACTTCCACCACTGAATCAGTTTGGATATTAAAAATACTTTGTATAATAAAATAGCTTCCTCAGTTTTTCAAATCAATTCCAAAACAACTCGAATTTCAGAATTCAAATTTTAATCAAATATCAAATCATCAATTTCAATTCAATTCGGTTTCAATAATCCATTTCAATTTATACCAATTACAAATACAGATTTGAACTTAAAACAAACCATTTCAAATTCCATATATTTCAAAGTTAAACATTCCATAATCTCAAAACTAAATCTTAATAATTCCATATATATCACCTTAAGCCAAAAATCAAAGTTACAAAATTATATCCCTTTTAAATTTAAATTCCGTACGTTTCAAATCGATTTATTAAATAAATTCTTAATTAAATCCAATTTCAAATATATCTTCTCAACCGTAATTTATTAAATCATTATAAACTCTATATTAAAATATAATTTAAATAAATACATATCCATATTATATTTTAATAAAATCAACTTTATTATTAAACTTATTTTATATCAAACAACTTTATACGTAGCTTAAATCGAGAATTTAATTATACATATAAAATAGCATTTATATGATATCAAAAATCAATATTTATATAAAACCATATACTTTTTCAAAACCATAGAAATCAGTTCAAAATATTTTTATATATAGACCAGCGGTGTTTGTACATAAATTTCTATCCTAGGTCAAGTGATACGAATATTTATCACTTCAATCCGCAATTTAAAAATATAAATACGATTATATATCATTTCAACATGTAATCCCAAATTCAATTCAAATGAAAATCGCTTGGGTTTACCATTTCAACCCATAATGATTTTCTCCTGTTCTAAAGTCCGTCCGGGTATGTATCATTTCAACCCATAGTGATTTCTATACTAACAGTGAACTTGCAGAGTGATAACAGATACGAAAATATTATAACGGACATATATCATCAATATAAATAGTAGATAATGGTGTCAGATGTCATAGGTGAACAGATACAAGTAATAGCATATATATAACAATGTAAATAAATAACAGCAGCATATTTCAATTGTCGTTTCAATTGAAATCAAATTTAATAAATATAAGAACATTAATCGTGAGTGATTGCTCACCTTTCGAGGCTAGAGAGAAAAGACAATGTAATGAGTTACAGATCCAAACATGAATTTCGAAGCAAAGCACGATGACTCGAGTTTGATGGACAAGCTGATAAATAAGAAATAGACAAAATAATCAGAATCAGCTTGATATAAAACGAAACATAAATTTTGTATATATTCCCCAAAATCAATATTCCGATAAACGCATATTAAAATAAGTCTCCATATTATTTTGAAAATCAACAGTTATATAAAAACACATATAGAATTAAAATATCTATATATTAAAGCATATAGATTTATTATCTATCATAAAATACTTACATAAATTAAAATAAATATCTTAAAATATATTATACTAAAATCACAAATTTAATATATCATATAATTTATTCACTGCAAAATTATCATCATAACACTATACAACTAGACAATCAAAACATATACCACTTAACAGCTGAAACCATTATAAGATTTATAGAGTTATATAGGCTGATATATATGTAGTACAAATTATATAAATTTACATTCATCAAAATCAAAAGCACATGTAAAATTATGTTCTAAAATCAATGCATATATATACCTACGGTTAAAGCTTACTTTCTTTACACATTTTATACCATACTAACAATATTTATAGACTACTATGTGTACAAACCGATACCATTCCAAACAATACTTTTCTAAACAAATAATCTATAGACTTTGATGACCATAAAGTTTAAACACAACTTTAAACATCGTATATATGTATATTTCTCGGTTTATACAATATATATATATATATCTATATATGTCTGCAACGTAAAAAACAATACATATAACCGCAGCTAAGAAATATATATGTAAACTTGTAAATTATTTAATATGTAAACTTGTAAATTTTAAAACTCAACAGGCCATATGTAGGTGCTAATATATGTATATATACATATGCAAACATTCTATATCATATATTTATATAAAATTTATACAAACAGACAAGGTATAATACGAATATAATCTTATCCATACCAATATGTATAAATATATATAAAGTAACAGCATACAAACATACTTATAACCCAGAATCGAAAGACATATTCAAGTTAAATATATATATATATATATATATATACACATACATACACTCTGCAAAACAGAACAAATCGACTATTATAGTACTATATAAAAGAAGGCTGTACTATATACAGTAGCTAGTATATTATATGTGAAACGCATATATACAAAACTTACAAAATTATTTACTTGAATATAAAAGAGGGGAATACGTGCTGCAGGCTAAAGGTTGAAGCTTCCATGTTAGGCGGCCGATAGCGTTGGTCAGGGGAGGAGGAGATGTGGGTTGATCGACGGGTCGGAAGAGGGTGTGCTTTGAGTGAGGTGCATGGAATCTCGGCTGAGGCGAGAAGGAGTTACGTGGACGCGGAATGGAAGCAGGTTCAGGTGGCAAGGTTTTGAAGCTCGGCAAGGCTTTGGGTCGCATGCTGATGAAATGCGAACCAAAGAAGGACAAGGTGGAATAGCGGTGAGGGTGTTGGGTCGGGTTGCACGTGATGAGGTGATGGCTGCTTCGGTGTCATGGGCGAACAGATATGGTGGTGTAACGATCCCAGTTTAAATACGAATTTTAATTTGTAATTAAATTAAATTTTTGGGTTAAATTGTGGATTTATTTGAATTTTTCAAATTTAATAAGATATATATACTTATTTATTTTAAAATTTTGGATTTGAAACTCAAAAATAAATATTTTCAATTGAATTGGATTATAAATAAAATTTTGATTTGGATTATTCAAAATGAATATTTTAAATGAATGTAATATAGATACTAATGTTTAAAATAAAATTTATCCTATCAATATTAAATATAAGTGTAAAATATAAGTACAAAATATATGTTATAAGTTAAATGTTTGAAAATCAAACTATAAATAGAAATAAAATTATATGGTCATATGGCAACATAAGATAAATTATAAAAAAATAAATAATAATAATAACATATGAAATACATATAGAATTGTACATGAATTAGGCAAGCAAGAAATAATAAAACAAAGTGTTATGTACATATAAAAATGAAGAAACAAAAATATATATGAAGGCTTGCAAAAGAAGATAAGTGTAGACTTGAGAAAACAAAACAAGAAAAGATAAATGGCAATTAATGCAAGATATCTTAGCACACCATAATAGATTATCTCAGCCACCAAAGCAAGATTATCAGCCACCAAAGAAAAAAAATCTCTGACCTGATTGTACAAAAAAAAATAGTAACACCCTGTACACTTCTTTCTTATATATCAAGCTTCTCATCTCAGTTTCGTTCATTCTAAGCTGTGTAAACCTGAAGTAAATACCATTCAAACTTAATCAAAAATTCAACTTAAACAACAATTGAGCACAAATCAAACCAGAGATCAATAGGAAGATTTCAGCTTGCATTTTCATAGGCTGATTCAAAATAAAGCAAGCTCTATTCATTTTCCTGGAACCATGGTGAGTAAACATACTGTTTTAAACATTTAAAATTGTGTATTTGATTCATGAATGATTTGTGCTTTAATGTATATTTTAAATTAGAAATCCTGTGTATATATGATTGTGATGTTAATTCTTGTGTGGTCTGTTCGTCCTTGTTCTTAGTTACAGAGTTGAAATTGCAATCAAAAATCACTTCCTCTTATTCTACTTGCTATTAGGACTTAGGGTTAAAACAAAAGTTGTACGTTTGATTATAATCTAAGTTTTAAAATTTTATTAAAGTTAAAAAAACTTGTCAATGTCTTTGGAAATCAAAGAACTAAGCATAGCTTTAAATAAGTCAAAATTTAAACTTCTTAATTCACGAATTCAGGTATATAAACTGAATTCTCATACTAAACATGATTTTTAAAACTTGAATCATAATTTTTAGGCTTAGGATTGAGGAGCAGTTTAGGTTTGTTCGAATTTCATTCTTTTGGTGATCGCTGGTGATCTCGTCGATGGGGAAGGTCGGGGTTCTCTGGGATGGTAGAGGAGTGATCGGTGATTCAAGAAAAAATACTAGATGGGTTTGTAGATGGACATGGCGGCGGCGACAAGCTTTGGAAGTCTGGAAACCTAATTTTTTCGAGGCTTGATGTTTCGATTCGTTTGTTGTCTATGATGGATCGAGCGCGATGGGATTCTGGGGAATGATAACAGGGTAGTTGGCGATCGTGTGGCCGAAGTTTCGAATTTTCTGGTGGTCGAGGTTGTGAGAACGGTGGCAGTTTCCAATTGATGGTTATTCGATTTTCACGTTTCCATGTTTCAATGTTGAGCTCGAATTTGATTTCAAGGTGAGGGCAAAGTTCTGGCGATTGGGAATTGATGCGTGGATGATCATCGACTTCCTCAGCGATGTGGTGTCGTCTGGGGGTGATCTACGGCGACGTGCATGTGCACGGAGCATTTGTCTGGTGTTCTTGAGTATTTTTTTTGTTTTGTTTGGGAATGGAAGCAGGGTAGTACACGAGATTGTCTCGTGTAACTCGAGTGTTTCACTCGAAGGTTTTCCTATATTGGCTCAAAGCAGGATTTCAGTGGCTCGAGTAGATGATTGTCCAGGTTTTTAAAAAGTGAAACCTGTTCTTTTTTTGCAATTTAAAACTGAATTTTAAAATTTCAAAGCAAAGTTTAAAATAAGTTTTTAAATCAAAGTTTGATAATGAATTCAAGTCATTTTGTGTGATAACCTGGATTTTTAATATCTGTTAATTTGATAATTAACTGATTTTAAATCATTAAAATACTAATTCCAGTTGATTAAATAAATAAAATGTGATAAATAAAAGTATTTAAATATATACAGTTTATATACGTTGATTTTAATTTGAATTTGAAATTTCAAAGATAAACATTTTAAGGTAAATTGAATTTAGAAATAATATATATATGATTTTATTTGTATATAGTTGTTATTTTCATTTAATGATCATATAAAATAAATAAAGGAAAGAGGTTACTAAATAAAAATTTAATATAAAGAGTTTAGGGAAAAACATTCAAAATATAAATAAAATATATAAAGTATAATTAGTATATTTGTATAAACATAATAAGTGTAATTGGGATTTTATATCATCTACTTTAAAATAGACAAATATATATATATATATATATATATATATATAATTAAGTAAATTAATTTAAGATAGAAATTTTTTCTTTTTTAAAAACATAAGACATTTTTATAAGAGCAAAGAGATAATATGATAAATATGTATATTTTAAAATGCAAAGACATTTATAAATATAAAATCTAAATTTAGAATATCATATAAATTCACATAAAAACATATAAACATGGGTTTACAAACGTAAGCAAAATAATAGATTTAATGACAAGTGTAATTAGTTACTTAGCATTTAACAAGTGTCTTTGTTGTTTTTTTATTTATATAAGATTTAAATTAAGGTTATAAATATATTCCTACATCTTCTAGCTTCCATTTTTCAAAAGCTTTTACTCATAGCAAGATTTAAAAAAACAAAAGCTGTGAGAAATAAGGATCAGACAGGAATCAAAGATTTAAAACATCAAGCTTTTGCAATCTGAAATCTGAGCTCAACACAATTCAAATCCAACTCAGATCAAGGCATATCCAGATTCAAGTATATAAAAAAAATCAAGATATGGAACAAATCAAACACTCGAAGCAAAGATCAAAATCAAAACTGCTTCTCTGATCAAAGTATATACAGGTGAGTAACCTAACCCAGCCTTCTCTGTTTTATTTTAGTGAAATGCGTGTCAGTAAACTTTTAAATTTTAAAAGCTTAAGTAACAAAATATGATGCATGTGAATCAATGTGTTGATGATTGCTTGCATATTTGTTTGTATGTAAGCTTTATGTATTTCTGTTGTTGATTTAAAAACATCCGAGTCCTAGTTTAGGCCTCTGTTTTTTAAAACCTGTAAACAGGAAATACCTTCAAATTTGATACATTTAATATATGGTTAACTAGTGATGCATGTTAGAAATTTTGTTTGTATGATTGTCTTAAGTTCTGAGACAAGTGTATATGAATGAAGATTATGTGAATTGGTTATATATGTCTAAAAAAAAATCAAACAAGTGAAGATTTTCCAGGTTTACAGACCTTTGATTGGTTTAAAAATCATTTCCATTTCTCTGATTCATTTTTTTTCAATAATTTCTTAACAAAGGATGTTAATTTAAACAGATTCAAAATTTAAAAATAATTCAAAGTTAAACATATCAAAACTTCACGAGAAAATTAGGAATTACAGATGAAATTTCAAATGGGATAAATTTCAAACGTCATAATTTATTTTTCCATGATTATAATTCGAATCCACTTTGGAAGTAATGAATTATGAAACTAAAATTAAGATTTTTAATATTGCATTGAGTTAGCAATTTGGGAATGTTTGGAAACTTGTTTTTGGAAAATCCTGTTTGATTTAGATGATTAGGGAGGTCTTAATTCCCACTGGAGACAATGGAGTGATCGGGAAGGTTGCGAAAATTATGGGGTGGAGCACCAGATCACTGTAGCGGCGGCGATAGGGTATGGAAATTTTGAACCCTAGTTTTGGTCAATCTTGTGTTTTTGGATGCTGCGGCATATCTAAAGCATCGAGTCGCTTGGGGTTTGGAAGGCGGCAGCGTGGCTGAATCGCGGAGATAATGCCAGAGTAGGGGAGGCTCTGGTGGTCGGTGACATGGATGTGGGGTTGTTTCTGGTAATGGATTTTGGTTCGAGGTTCACCTGTGAAGCTCGATTTTTTTTTTGGGTTAGATAGTGGCATATGGACGATCAGTATCGATTGAGAGGTGGATCACTGATGTGTGGGTGGTCTTGGTGATGATTGCGGCGGTCTTGATCGCCGGTGCATATGCACAGACAAGAGTGTCAGTGGGTTTTTTGTTAGTATGGGAAGATGATGAATCTCGGGTAGTAACACGAGACCGTGGGATGATCACTCGAGTTTAAACTCGAGTAAATGCCCAGTGTTTTTAAAACCTAATAATAGTTCGGTTACATGTTATAATTTAAAACTTAAACTAAATTTGAAATGGAAGAGAACTCGGGTTAGACCCGAGTGGACTTCGGGTTCGACCCGTAGCACGTGTAAGTAAATGTTTAGTAAAAGTTTGTTTTAGAAAAAAAAACTTAATTTTCTAATGAAATTTTAAAATAAAATCAGCTAAACTCTATTATATAAATTACTTATAAAATGGTTGTTTCTTTTGCATTGTTTAAGAAGTTTGAAATTTTGTTTTATTTAAAAATTTGTTAAAGTTATTAAGAGAAAAACTTAGGTAGAAGTACTTATAATCACTTAATTTAATTAATGAATGATAAGGGATAATTAATCTATAATTAATCAAAGGGATGATTAATTGATCATTATGGGTTAATTTATTTGTAATTAGGATTGTTAAAAATATAATTGAGTTTTAATTAATGGATAATTAATCAATAAATTAAGGGGTTAATTAATTGATTATAAAGTAATTAAGAATTAATTACTTTGTCTTGAAGGAAATAAATTGATAATTAAGATTTATCAATTAATAATTAAAGATAATTAATTGATTTATAGGGAAATGAAAGAATAAATTTCCCAACTGTAATTAATAAGGAAAAATGTGACTAATTAACTTGTTAATTAAGTAAAGATAGTCCCTTGGTAATTGATTAGGTATAAATACTTAATGAGATTGATAAGTGTAATTACTTGGTGGAGTAATGGAGGGATAAATTACTTAATGTACTTAATTAAAGGATTAATATAATTACTTAAGGAATTAATTAATTAGGGTAAGTAATTATAGGATGGTTAATTATTGATTGATAAGGCTGATTAATGGAGATAATAATTAAGGATCATTAATTTATGTAATCAATGAAGAAATTAAAAGTTAATTTCTGAAATTGTTTGAGGATAATTAATGAAGGATGATTAATTAAGATAGATAATTAAGGATGATTAGTTAATTGATTTGTAATCAATTGATTGTTAAGTAAAGGTAATCTAAGTGAATGAAGGTTTATAATTAATTTAATTTGAGATAAATTAAGTAAAATTTGGAAACGATCCATCTTGCTTATGGATGATTTAATGATGGTTAAATTTCTTGAATTGATTGATATCTCCGATATGAAATGTTTGTGTTATGATATGTATGGGTGGACAGTGATAATGTGGTTATTTTATGATAATGAATTGTTGGGTAAAGGCAACATCCGGTGTAAAATAGTAAGTTGTATTCACTTGAATAGATAGGTTATGGTGGTATTGAATTCGAAGAGGTCGGAGTCGGATATTAGTAAATACCCGAAACCACTTTGATTATTACAGATTGATATGTGAAATCAATAGGCTAGGTTGAAGTGATTTAAGTGAATTGGATCCTTTAATATAAGTTTGGTACTTAGAAATTGATGTGTAAAATAAGTAATGTCAGTAAAATTTTTAAATTGATGCGAGCTACCCGGGTTTAAAATTAGTTGTATGCTTGGTGTTTCATGGGTTTACTCACGCTGGTTCCCAGTCTGACCCGGTGTTACTTTGATGTAATGCTCGGGTCAGACCGAGTATTACAGATTTTCAGGTAAGGACATTCTGGAGCTCGGGAGGCGCGCTGGATGGCAGGAACGTATGGGGTATTTCCACTGCGATATATTATAGTTTATCTAGGACAGGTTCTTTTAAACTGTCCAGTGTTGTGTAATGTTTGTAACTCTGATGTATAAAAGTATAAGTGTAAAGATACAGTTCTTCTTTGTAAAACTATTATTTACGTGATGTTATATTTTATCCGCTGCGTATGTGAGATTCTGAGTTTGAGTTTTCTGTTTCTTCTTCTTTCTCTTTCTTCTTTTGACTAACTATCTGGAATTTTCGGGATCGAAATTTTCGGGTCATTATTTTTGGTATCAGAGCGAAGGTTAAGCGAGAACCTTGGCTCTGGTGGGATTACTCATTAAGGATAGGGTAAGTGGTACCCTTGAATGAGTTGAGTATATATATATGAGAGCGTACTTGTTATTTTCTTATATAAAATTTCAAATGATTTTATATAAGAATATATTTTGATATATAAAGCAATATTTCTTTCAAATAAATATTAAAGGAATTGGTTGTTAAATTTTTGGGATTAAATTAAGTGGTATTAGCAATACAAACAAACTGAAATTAAATAAAGATAAGTTTGAAATGGATTCAAACTGAAATTGAAATCTTAAATTGGAGAAGTATTTCAGAATAAGATGATAATGAATGTCTTTAGATATGATAATCTTGGTTATTATCATAAATGATTGTTGTGTGTTTAATAATAAGATGTGTATTAATAAGTAAGAAATATGAAATGTTCTAAAGAAGTAAACATTTAAGTAAAGTATGATTTATAAATTGAAATTGAAAACATCTAAATTGTGAAATTTTAAATCTAGGTCCATAAATTTGAAAAATTGTTTCAAAGTGTAAAATAATAAATAAGTATTATTTGAATAAAAGTGACTTGTTGCAGACAATGGGTTGTTTGAAGATTGGGCTTGAATTAAAAACCAAAGATGTTAAAACATAAGGTATAACTTAGTAATCTAATTAAGTCTAATTTATAGGTTAGGAAGCTCCTTTAGAATTCAGTCCTTGAGAGTGATGACTTAGAGTGAAGAAGGGAAGGTTAGGCGCAGAGAGCAAAGAGCAGTTGCATGTGGAGATCGAGAAGAAGAAATTCGAGAGTATGAGAAACAGGTTAAGGAAAAGGCTGAACCAGGACCTTATGATAATGTCACCTGATACAGATGTTTCAGTAAGGGACATTACGCAGCCAAGTGCAGTAAAACAAGGGAGGAATTGAAGGGTACATCCCATCGGTTTCGCTCTGAAATCTTGTGCTTTAAGTATCATAAGAAAGGACATTTTCTAAATCATTGCCTTGAAATGAGAAAGGCGAAGCGTAAACCAGTGGAACCGATCAATGAGTCGACTATCTGCTATTATTGTAAGAAGACAGGACACATTGCTAGGAATTGTTCCGAGAGGCAGAAGAGGAGTAAGGCTGTAGAACGTACTGTTGGAGGCGTGAAGGTTTTTCAGATTGATGACAGGGTAGAAACATTTTGTGGTAAATGTTATAAGTGGGGACACCTTGTTGAGAAGTGTATGTTCGGGCTTTGCCCTTTGGAAGGAAGTCCATAGGAAGGATACTTGTAGGAGTATTAGGGCTTCGTTCTTTCCAAACCTCTAGGTAATTGGAAGACATCTATATTTATGACTTTTGTAAAGACTCTTATTTTGGATTAATGTATGTAATGTAAGAAATAGTAATATGTAGTGAATTAATGTATGGAGTCATTTTGGACTTAAGACTGAAATGTTAAAGGTAAAACTTCAAAGGTTAGGTTATAAAAATTTAAGTTTGGTGATAAATTGAATTTCAAAAGTTTAGCTGTTTAAAAAGGATTTGAATTATTATTATTTGAACTTTGAAATAGAATTTGGATCCAGAATTAAATGGTTTAAATTTGAAATTTGAATTGAATTAGTTCAAATTAAATTTGATTTGAATTAATTAGAATTGTGATTGAAGATGGATAAGTTTAAAAATTCAAATAGAAAATCTGAATTGAATTGATTTGAAATGGAAGGTGAATAAAGTTAAATTTGGAAAGAAACTGAGGTTAATTCAACTTAAATTGGGGTTGAATCAATTTCAATGGAAATTGAAGTTATTTAAAATTGGAATTTGGGTCAATTTAAATAGAAGTGGAAATTTAAATTGAATTGATGAGAATGGAGATTGGGAAGTGAGCAGTTTTGACTTTGGACTATTTTTAATATAATTGTTTTAATATAAACCTATTTTTCCAAGCTATTCATTATATATACAACTTTTCTTTTAGAAAGCCAAACTATCTTATACTTGTTTTATAATTATTTTTGAAACTATTTAACAATTTTCCAACTGTTTTATAAACTAATTACTATATTCCAACTATTTTACAAAACTAATTATTATCTTACTATTATTTTGTAATTATCTAAAATTTCTATAATTATTTTAACTATTTTCTAACTATTTTACACTATTTTACAAACTAGTAATTATTTTCCAACTACTTATCTATTTTTAATTTTTTCAAGCTATTTTCTAAATAAACTGGTCGGAGTTCAAACTGTTTATGATTAAATACCCAATCGAAATAAGAATAGAGGTGATAATCCAAATGGATTGAAGCAATTGTGAGTAAGTGAATGAAAATCAAAGTGAATGTGAATAGAAATGGAATTGATTTGGCTAATAACCAATAAAGATAAATACGTAGGGTGTACGTATGTTATTTTATTCGCATAATGATTTGATCCAGATTCGAGCATAGAATTTCGAGATAGTATGTCGATCCGAGTTGGGATTTTTCACTCGATTTTCAACGGCGAACCTAGATATGTATTGTTGATTAGTTCTGGATATTCTCTATCATAGTTATGACTATGCAAGGAGAATGACGGTTTCTGATCCAGAAACTAGATCTGTGTCCGCACTAGGAAGTTGGATGGACGATACTAGTTCGGAAGTGAAATTGTGTGGTCGAGTGAGCGATCGGATTGGTATAGCATACAGATGATATGTGTACATCGTACGAATTTGAATGAAAATTATATTGAAAGGAGTAATCAAATTTGAATATTTGATTTTGAATAAAAAAAGTTGAATATCTTTGTTTTATAAAATGAAACTCCCCTTGTTGAATCTTTTGCCAGAAGAAAAGGGTTTTTAAAAATGTTTGAAGTAAAAAGGAGTTTTACACAAGTTTGAAATGATCCAAAGTTTTAAAAATTATATATATCTGTATATATATGTATATAAAGGATCTTATGAGGATTTTAGAAAAGGTTTTGGGAACCTTTGGATTTAGTAAGGCTTTTGATTTTTGGGTAAAATCAATATGAGAATTTGGAAAGCCTAGTTTGAGAATTATCGATTTTGGAATAATCGATTTTGTGTAAAGGAGCTTTGTATGAGATCATACTAGGTGTATGATTTGAAGATACTATATGTGTATAGTATAAAATGTTTTGATGATGACTCTGAGGAAAAAGGCGCTCCCTTGAAATGAACTTCTCAGGAGTGTCACAGGGCGGTGCTACCTTGAGCCCTAAGGGGGGGGGGGGGGGTTCTAATGTAGATCCTGTGAGGAGTCCGGACAAAATTAGTTCTTGAGGATTATGAGTAGAGTATACCATAGAGAAAGTCGTGTGTGCCGCTGAGAGCGAACAGTCTACGTTTGATTTTATATCGGTAGACTGCGACCTATGGTAACATAGCAAAAGTCGTGTGTGCCGTTGAGAGCCAACAGTCTGCGTTTCATTTTATATCGGTAGACTACGACCTATGTAGGAGTGGAGAAGTTTCATTTCGACAGCAAAAATCAGAGGCTGCGGAGAGCCTGTAGTTACATGGACTTTTGCTGTGATGGCAACGTAACCCTGGAATGTAACAGCGATCTGTCGTAGGTTCCATGGCGTGATTGAGAGGCCACGGAGAGCCTGCAGTTACATGGACTTTTGCTGCGATGGCAGCGTAACCCAGGATGTAACTGCGACCATTGATGGGGGTGATGATTTCCAGAGCATTCACTCAAAGAAATTTCCTCTGTTTTCAAAAACTGTTTTCTGAATTTTCAATAAAATTATTTTCAAAGTATTTTTATTGGATGTTGAAAATGGGTCTGCCAAATGCTTGTAGATTTTCAGTCTTACGCTTGATCAACGTATGACCGAATTTCTGTGAGAATGAGGATGGACTTGTTGAGACATCGAGTTATAAAAAGTATTTTTATAAAACTGATTTATAGTATTATATAGATTTTAAAGGTGTTTTAAAAATGATCAAAGGGAATTTATCTGATTTTAAGCATTTCGATAAATTCTGGTTTCGTTCCTTTTCGAGGACGAAAAGATTCTAAGGGGAGAGGAATGTGATAACCTGGATTTTTAATATCTGTTAATTTGATAATTAACCGATTTTAAATCATTAAAATACTAATTCTAGTTGATTAAATAAATAAAATGTGATAAATAAAAGTATTTAAATATATACAGTTTACATACATTGAGTTTAATTTGAATTTAAAATTTCAAAGATAAACATTTTAAGGTAAATTGAATTTAGAAATAATATATATATGATTTTATTTGTATATAGTTGTTATTTTCACTTAATTATCATATTAAAATAAATAAAGGAAAGAGGTTACTAAATAAAAATTTAATATAAAGAGTTTAGGGAAAAACATTCAAAATATAAATAAAATACATAAAGTATAATTAGTATATTTGTATAACCATAATAAGTGTAATTGGGATTTTATATCATCTACTTTAAAATAGACAAATATATATATATATATATATATATATATATATAATTAAGTAAATTAATTTAAGATAGAAAATTTTTCTTTTTTAAAACATAAGACATTTTTATAAGAGCAAAGAGATAATATGATAAATATGTATATTTTAAAACGCAAAGACATATATAAATATAAAAGCTAAATTTAGAATATCATAATTAAATTCACATAAAAACAAATAAACATGGATTTACAAATGTAAGCAAAATAATAGATTTAATGACAAGTGTAATTAGTTACTTAGCATTTAACAAGTGTCTTTGTTGTTTTTATATATATATATATATAAGATTTAAAGTAAGGTTATAAATATATTCCTATATCTTCTAGCTTCCATTTTTCAAAAGCTTTTACTCACAGCAAGATTTAAAAAAAAACAAAACCTGTGAGAAATAAGAATCAGACAGGAATGAAAGATTCAAAACATCAAGCTTTTGCAATCTGAAATCTGAGCTCAACACAATTCAAATCCAATTCAGATCAAGGCATATCCAGATTCAAGTATAAAAAAAATCCAGATCTGGAACAAATCAAACACTCTATGCAAAGATCAAAACCAAAACTGCTTCTCTGATCAAAGTACATACAGGCGAGTAACCTAACCCAGCCTTCTCTGTTTTGTTTTAGTGAAATGCCTGTCAGTAAACTTTTAAATTTAAAAAGCATAAGTAACAAAATATGATGCATGTGAATCAATGTGTTGATGAATGCTTGCATATTTGTTTGTATGTAAGCTTTATGTATTTCTATTGTTGATTTTAAAACATCTGAGTTCTAGTTTAGGCCTCTGTTTTAAAAGCTGTAAACAAGAAATACCTTTAAATTTGATACATTTAAAATATGGTTAACTAGTGATGCATGTTAGAAATTGTGTTTGTATGATTGTCTTAAGTTCCGAGACAAGTGTATATGGATGAAGATACCGTGAATTGGTCATGTAAATCTAAAAAAAATCAAACAAGTGAAGATTTTCCAGGTTTACAGACCTTTGATTGGTTTAAAAATCATTTCCATTTCTCTGATTCATTTTTTTCAATAATTTCTTAACAAAGGATGTTAATTTAAACAAGATTCAAACCTTAAAAATAGTTTAAAGTTAAACATATCAAAACTTCACGACAAAATTAGGAATTACAGATTAAATTTCAAATGGGATAAATTTCCAACATCATAATTTATTTTTCCATGATTATAATTCGAATTCACTTTGGAAGTAATGGGTTTTAAAACTAAAATTAAGATTTTTAATATTGCATTGAGTTAGCAATTTGGGAATGTTTGGAAACTTGTTTTTGGGAAATCCTGTTTGATCTAGATGATTGGGGAGGTCTTAATTCCCACTGGAGATAGTGGAGTGATCGGAAAGGTTGTGAAAATTATAGGGTGGAGCACCTAATTACTGTAGCAGCGGCGATAGGGTATGGAAATTTTGAACCCTATTTTGGTCAATCTTGTATTTTTGGATGCTGCGGCATATCTAAAGCATCGAGTCGCTTGGGGTTTGGAAGGCGGCAGCGTGGTTGAATCGCGGAGATAAGGCTAGAGTAAGGGAGGCTCTGGTGGTCGGCGACATGGATGTGGGGTTGTTTCTGGTAGTGGATTTTGGTTCGAGGTTCACCTGTGAAGCTCGATTTTGTTTTGGGTCAAATGGTGGCGTATGGATGATCAGTATCGGTTGAGAGGTGGATCGCTAATGTGTGGGTGGTCTTGGTGATGATCGCGGCGGTGTTGATCGTCGGTGCATATGCATAGGCAAGATTGTCGGTGGGTTTTGTGTTAGTATGGGAAGATGATGAATCTCGGGTAGTAACACGAGACCGTGGGATGATCACTCGAGTTTAAACTCGAGTAAATGCCCAGTGTTTTTAAAACCTGATAACAGTTTGGTTACAGGTTATAATTTAAAACTTAAACTAAATTTGAAATGGAAGAGAACTCGGGTTAGACCTGAGTGGACTTCGGGTTCGACCCGTAGCACGTGTAAGTAAATATTTAGTAAAAGTTTGTTTTAGAAAAAAAACTTAATTTTTTAATGAAATTTTAAAATAAAATCAGTTAAACTCTATTATATAAATTACTTATAAAATGATTGTTTCTTTAGCATTGTTTAAGAAGTTTGAAATTTTGTTTTATTTAAAAATTTGTTAAAGTTATTAAGAGAAAAACTTAGGTAGAAGTACTTATAATCACTTAATTTAATTAATAAATGATAAGGGATAATTAGTCTATAATTAATCAAAGGGATGGTTAATTGATCATTATGGGTTAATTTATTTGTAATTAGGATTGTTAAAAATATAATTGAGTTTTAATTAATGGATAATTAATCAGCAAAGTAAGGGGTTAATTAATCGATTGTATAGTAATTAAGAATTAATTACTTTGTGTTGAAGGAAATAAATTGATAATTTTTTTTTTTTGAAAAGCAAAGAGCAATAAGCTCATTTTATTGACTTAATCAAATTACAACACACACCAACAAAACACAAAATTACAAGCATTTGCAGTACATTTTTGACAACAGACTGAACTAAATATAATCACAATACAAATACACTTTACTGAAAAGAAAAGTTGACAACTAACTGTTACTACAAATGAACCATAATACAGTCAACAACATATCATCATGCTTTCTTCTAACCACTCATCCACTCCAAGCCATGATAACAGAATTATCATACTTCACTTGCAAATTCAGGCATCATGCTATTAAAAATCCAAGCATCAAACAAGCAGTAGTTGCACTTTAGTTACAAACAGATTGCAAATCTCTAAGAATACTACCATGAATGGAATTATAGAGTTGAGAGGAGTTTTTAACATCAATACCAAACACTCTATTGTTCCTTTCTGTCCACACAGCATACACCAATTTCTTAAGCAACTTTAGGAGTAGATTAGTCATTTTAGTCTTCCATCTCGTAGCCTTAAACACATTGAACCACTCAATAGCACTGACTTGTGATGGTTTATAGAAACCACCATTTGATAGAAGTCTAAACCAAATCTGATATACAAATGTACATTGAAAGAACAAATGAGTATTTGTTTCTTGTTCTGATCTACAAAGAACACAAATATCATCTGATATTAAACCCAATCTACATAGTTTATCCTTAGTATTCAGAGCATTTGCCATCACCTTCCATAAAAGTAGATTTTCTTTAGCACTTCCACCAGTATTCCAGATTCTTGAATGCCAAGGAAAATACAGACTGCTGCCACAGAGAGATTTGTACACAAGTTTAATTGAATGTTGCTTTCCTTTATCAGACCAAATCAGAACATTTCCATTATTAATGATGGAATTATTTGAAATAATATTCCAAAGTTTCCTGAGTTGAACAGAACTAGAATAAGGAAGAACAATTGTATCACCCTGAATAAAATCATCAACTATAGCTGAATCAGGTATACCAGAGTTGCATCTGAGATTATAGTCCACAACAGAACTTAATATCAGACCTTTACTAGCCCAAGGAGAATGCCAGAAAGAAAGACCTTTGATTAAAGAATAATTACATTGCAACAGTGGTATGAATGTCTGCCTAAGCTTAAGAATGCTTCTCCAACTCCAGCTGCAGTTCTGAGGAATATGCATTGTCCAAAAATTCTTTTTACCAATTAAATTTTGATTTACCCATTGTGACCATAAATTGCCATCAGATTGAAAGATTTTATTGAAGTATACTGACATTGCTGCCTTATTCCAAAGTAATATATTTGTTATACCAAGACCACCATATTTTTTTGGATCAAACAGCTTTACAAAAGAAATTGGGATGAGTTTCCTTGAGAAAGGATCACCATGCCAAAGAAATTTATTGAGAGCACCAGATATCATGTTGATCACCTTGACAGGAAGTATATAATGCCTTGTCCAATAATTAGTCATAGCAACAGCAATAGATTGAACAATTGTAAGCCTACCAGCTTGGGAAAGTTTATCAATAGGCCAAATTCTAAGTCTTTCAATTATCTTTTCAAAAAGAGGTAAGCAATTATGTTTAGTGATTCTGGAACTCAAGATAGGTAAACCCAGATAATAAGAATTCTTAGGCAATTCTTGTAAGCCAGAGAACTCAATGATTTCTTTCCTTTGAATTGAATTTAGACCAGCAACCAAGATATTAGATTTCTGAAAATTTATTCTCAAGCCAGTAATAGAATAGAAAAATTCCAGAGATGATGTGATACTTTGAATATTGATGGAAGTGGGCTTAGTAAAGATAATAAGATCATCAGCAAACAAAAGATGAGTGATAATAGGATTTTTACATTTGGGATGAAGCTGCAACTTTTTTTTATCAACAAGATCCTTCAGAATGGAATTCAAAAGCTCCATAACAATAATGAACAAATAAGCAGAAATTGGGTCACCTTGTCTTACACCTTGTTTGCCCTTAAAATAACCATACAAACCACCTTCTCTAGAAATAGAAAACCTTGGTGAAGAAATACATGTATAGATCCAGGCTAAGAAAGGTTTTGGAAAGTTCATTCTAGACATTATAGCTAAAATAGAAGGCCATGCAATAGAGTCAAATGCTTTTTTAATATCAAGTTTAAGCATACACCTTGGAGAAATATTAGCTCTCTCATAACCATACAACAATTCTTGTGCCAAGAGAACATTATCACTTATTGATCTACCAGGAATATAAGCTGCTTGATTATTTGAAATGATAGAAGGTAAAACTATTTGCAATCTATTTGTCAAAATTTTTGAAATAATTTTGTAAATAATATTGCAACAAGAAATTGGTCTAAAATCAGCAACTGAAGATGGATTTTTAATTTTAGGAATCAAAGAGATTGCTGTTGCAGCAAGACAATCAGGGAGTTTGTTATGAAGGAAAAAATATTGGATGGCCTTAACAACATCTGATCCAATTATTTTCCAACTCTTCTGAACATAATGAGCATTAAAACCATCCGGTCCACCACAACTATTACTGTCTAAACTAAAAACTGCAGATTCAATTTCATTCTCAGAAATGGCATTAATTAACTCATTTGATTGATTGGTAGTAATGGTAGGGAGGTTGATGTTAAAAAGAGACTTTATATCAGGAGTGAATAAATTGGAAGGTGCTAAAATAGATTTAAAATACTGCACAAAAGCCTCATTTATCCCATCAAAGGTATTAACCATGTTACCAAGCATATCCTTGATCTGAAAGATATATTCATGATTCCTCTTGACCTTTAGAAAATTGTGGTAGTACTTAGTATTCCTATCAGCCTCTCTTTCCATTCTCAAATGAATCTTTTGCTTGAGTGAAGAAACTTCCTTTTGAATAGTTTGTTCCAAGGAATTTTTTAATTTTAGTTCAGAAAGAATTAATGATGTATCAAAGGGCCTATCATTGAGCATAGCTTGAATAATATGAAGCTCATTTCTAATCTGAGTGGATAGTAAAGAAGCCTTACCAAAGTTTATAGCAGACCACTTCTTAAGATGAAATTTAAGTGCCTTCATTTTGAAAATAATATTGGTAAGAGGATCACTTCCATATTGCATATTCCACACCTGATACAAAATAGTAAAGTATTCATCTTGTTTAGTCCAAAAATTAAAAAATTTAAAAGAATGTGTTCTACCACGAATGTCATCTGTTCCACAATGAAATACTAAAGGGCAATGATCAGAAAGAGAGGGATGCAAAATTTGATAATAAGATTTAGGCCAGAGATGTAGAAAAGGAATGTTGAAGAAAATATGATCAAGCTTACATAATGTAGATTTACCACTTCTATTACAATTAGACCAAGTAAAATCATGACCAAAATGGTTAGCAGAGAAAAGGTTAGATTGAATTAGAGCACTATTCAAAGGAGAAATATCTTTAAGAGTTAAAGGACAGCCCCCACTTTTCTGATTACTTTCATACATGCAATTAAAGTCTCCACCAATTATCCAAGGAATAGAAGTTGATTTTAGCGATGGAAGGAAATCAAGAAAGACCTGCCTAAGAGATAAGGAATTATGAGCATAGACAGTTGTAAGATGAAAAGAAGCATTAGATGGCAAATGCAAACAAAGATAGTGAATGAATTGATCAGATGCATTTAACCTAGAAAGTTTGAAAAAGTTAGGATTCCAAATAGTAAGCAATCTTCCATAATTAGCTTGAAGAAAATTATCATCATACAACCAGGTTGGAGCAATCACATTCTTAGCTTTGATAGTAGCTTGTATATCAAGTTTTGTTTCAGATATACACATTAAATGAATGTTTTCCTCAAAGATAAGATTCTTAATCTCAACTTGCTTAGCTAATAAATTAGCCCCTCTAATATTCCAAAAAGCAATATTCATCATTTAATAGGAAGTGGTGGTAACAAAGGTGATGGATTTTTCCTAGTATGTCTATGATGATTATTATTTTTTGATGAAGATAAAGGTAAAACTTCATGAGGCTTAAAATTTTTACCATTATTGAGATCATCAGAATTTACAACTATTTTATTACCAGACTTAGTAGTATCTACAGAAAGCTCATCAGAAACAGATGGAGGAGGTAATTCAATATGATTTGGTGGGGACAGATGCAAATAAGGGGAAGTAAAATCAGAAATGGGTGATTTTGTGCTAAATTGAGAGGAACAAAAAGTAGAAGTAGATGCAATTGAATTGGGAAGAGTAGAAGAAGCTACAAAAGATGTTGATGAAGATGAAAAATTTCCAGAAACTAAACATGAAGTTGAGGGAACAGAAACAATATCAGATGAAGTATGATTAATATGTGAAAGTACATTAGGACCAGAATCAACAGAGTTAATGATAAGAGTGTGAACTTCATTGATACTATCATTATGGGTTGCAAGAGAGGAGTCATTTAAGACTGCAAAGGAATTATGATTTTCAGGGATACTTGAACTATTACCATGATGTACAACAGCTCCAATTTCCTTTGCTACATCTAACTCATTGATAGAATTAACATTAGAAATAATTAAGATTTATCAATTAATAATTAAAGATAATTAATTGGTTTATAGGGAAATGAAAGAATAAATTTCCCAGCTGTAATTAATAAGGAAAAATTTGACTAATTAACTTGTTAATTAAGTAAAGATAGTCCCTTGGTAATTGATTAGGTATAAATACTTAATGAGATTGATAAGTGTAATTACTTGGTGGAGTAATGGAGGGATAAATTACTTAATGTACTTAATTAAAGGATTGATATAATTACTTAAGGAATTAATTAATTAGGGTAAGTAATTATAGGATGGTTAATTATTGATTGATAAGGCTGATTAATGGAGATAAATTTAAGGATCATTAATTTATGTAATCAATGAAGAAATTAAAAGTTAATTTCTGAAATTGTTTGAGGATAATTAATGAAGGATGATTAATTAAGATAGATAATTAAGGATGATTAGTTAATTGATTTGTAATCAATTAGTTGTTAAGTAAAGGTAATCTAAGTGATTGAAGGTTTATAATTAATTTAATTTGAGATAAATCAAGTAAAATTTGGAAACGATCCATCTTGCTTATGGATGATTTAATGATGGTTAAATTTCTTGAATTGATTGATATCTCCGATATGAAATGTTTGTGTTATGATATGTTTGGGCGGACAATGATAATGTGGTTATTTTATGATAATGAATTGCTGGGTAAAGGCGACATCCGGTGTAAAAAAGTAAGTTGTATTCACTTGAATAGATGGGTTATGGTGGTATTGAATTCGAAGAGGTCGGAGTCGGATATTAGTAAATACCCGAAACCACTTTGATTATTACAGATTGATATGTGAAATCAATAGGCTAGGTTGAAGTGATTTAAGTGAATTGGATCCTTTAATCTAAGTTTGGTACTTAGAAATTGATGTGTAAAATAAGTGATGTGAGTAAAATTTGTAAATTGATGCGAGTTACCCAGGTTTAAAATTAGTTGTATGCTTGGTGTTTCATGGGTTTACTCACGCTGGTTTCCAGCCTGACCAGGGTGTTACTTTGATGTAATGCTCGGGTCAGACCAAGTATTATAGATTTTCAGGTAAGGACATTCCAGAGCTCAGGAGGCGAGCTGGATGGCAGGAACGTATGGGGTATTTAAACTGCGATATATTATAGTTTATCTAGGACAAGTTCTTTTAAACTGTCCAGTGTTGTGTAATGTTTGTAACTCTGATGTATAAAAATATAAGTGTAAAGATAAGTTCTTCTTTGTAAAACTATTATTTATGTGATGTTATATTTTATCCGCTGCGCATGTGACATTCTGATTTTGACTTTTCCGTTTCTTCTTCTTTCTCTTTTATCTTTTGACTAACTATCTGGAATTTTCGGATCGAAATTTCCTGGTCGTTACTGTTTGAATCTTGGTTTGGAAATAAATACAGTTTTAAATTCAAATTGTTTTACTAAAGGTGTTTAGGTAAGTAAGTGAAATAAAAAGGAATTTGAATTTAAAATGGGGTTTGAAATTGTAAGAAACAAGTTAAATCAAAATTTTGTAACCTGGACTTAAGTTTAACATTTGAATTCCAGATTTTGAAATGAAAGAAAATTTATAAATTTAAATATTTAAATAGGTTTAAATATTTTGAATATAAAGGGAATTTGATTTCAAACTCTTTTAAATTTATTTCATAACAAGTATTACTTTAACTTGTAATTTAAATGTTTTAAAAGTTAGTTTTAAAACTGATTTAAAGATCAATTGGTATTCATTTTAAAACTTGAAAATTTAAAATGAAGTTTCAAAAGTAAACTTAAAATAAACGTTTTCAAACATATTTGTGAGTGATAAATGAAATCATTAATAAGTTTTCTTTAAAGTTAATGAAACTTATTGATTTGTAATTCATAAATTATTAAGTTAATTAGAATGGTTAATTAATGTTTGTATTAATTAAATTAGTAATTATAAATTAAAATTTGTTAATTAAAGTTAAGTTAATTTAATGAAGGAATAATTAAATTGTAATTAAGAACTAATTAAGTTACAATTAACACGTTAATTAAGTAATTAGGATTAATTAATGAGTTATTAATGGTTCATCAATTTTAACTAATAATGATTAATGTAAGTAATTTCTTTATTAAAGTAATTAAAGAATTGTTATTAGTTAACGAAGGTCATCAACTAAGATTATTTAAATGATTAATTAATGTGATTAATTTTAACAATTAATTAGATTAATTAATTAATGATAATCATTTATGAAATTGTGTAAGTGTAATTACTTTATGAAAGTAATTAAGAAGTTAATTGCTCGCTGTAATTAATTGAGTTAATTTGATCATCAAATATTGTATACTGGATTGATATTTCTGTTTGTAATTGTGATACCGTGTGATGTGAATTGCTTTATGCTGAACTGTGATTTGTGATTTGTTTCTGTATGTATATGAAAACCCCTTTGCTCGTAAAACGACATTTGAATTTCGATGCAACAGGGAGTCGGATCCCAGTTAGTTATCTGAAACCCACATCAAATCGTAATGATGGATCTTTGTGATTGATAAATTTACTTTATCCATGAATCTGTGAATGAAGATAAGCGTTATGGATTATATCGCTTATCGAGATTGATATGATCGAATCTGTTATGATTGATGTTGTGCACTATTGTGTTAAACTCCCTAGACTACACTATACACACACAAATATGGATCGCACGTGGAAATTGGTTAAGTCGCAGATTTTTTAAAATAGTTTTAAAAAATTGAATTTTTGAATCCAATGGTTTTGGAAATGGATCGGATTTAAAAGTGAAAAGCTTTTGAAAAAGGTGTTTTAAAAAATAAAGTCATTTTGAATAACTTAATAAAGTTTTGAAATTTAATGATTTAACTTAAATTTGAATTCAAAATTTGAAATTGAACCCTATGTTGAGAATTTATGATTTTAAGAAGGTACCACTAGTTTACGTGAATTTAAACCATTTTTAAATGTTGTTTTGGGAATTTGAATTAACCTAAAGATTTTAACTTGTATAAATGAGATCAGATTTTTCCGAAATAGAACTATTTGTTTTCAAATAATAAAAGATTTCACATAAGTAATGAACTTTCAATTTGTGTTAAAAGGATTTCAAGTCTAAAATGAAAATGGTCCTCCAAGTTATGAATAAATCTTTGGAAACGGGTTTGAAAGCTATAAGTTAAATCCTTGACTTAAAGATTTGGATGAGTTAATCTAATTAATGTGGAAATTGTTTTGAAATCCGTGAATGGATCTTTGTGAAACTGGGTGAACTTTGTGAAATGAACCTTTTTGTTTAAAAAATTTGAAATGGTAATTGGTTTGAACCATTTGAAAGAAAGTTTGGAATTTCAAAGTTGTGACTTAATTGAAATCCCATATCCATAAGTTTTTAAATTTACGCTCATTGTTCGGTTTAGCCGGGAGAGGACTTTGTGTCATATAACCCATTTCGAATAATAATACGTCGTTATGGATAGCATTTGAAGACCGGTAGTGAAGACTGGGTATTTGCGACAATGATAGGATGACCTATCAATTGTCTCTGCACTGAGTAGCTACGGTATAGAGATTCCCTAAGCGATGGGAAGTCCGGTCGGGATTGTGAATACCCGGATTGCAAGGGCTTCTTCGGAAGTGCCTTCGGTTCTGTTCGAACCCGGAACAGACTAGTATAGTTGTATGTCTGACATTACACTTTGAAATATAAAGCGGATTTCTTTCAAATACATATCTTTTGGTGGCGGAGAATTTATTCTCTTAGCTTAACACCCTTCTTTGAGACGTACGAGTTCAGAGGTTATGTAGTTGAAGGTTATCAGCGATATACTCCCAATTTGGTAGTGTGGTATGCTAAGTGCTGCTGTGTGTTGATGATCATTTGTTGATCATTTATGATCACAGCATGGCTTTGTGAAAAAGCGTAGCTTTGTGGACGAGACCTCATCGAGCCTCACAAACCGGTAATGGCCGAAACAGGAAAGATGCAGCAAGGTTTCAGGGGTAGCTTCCTTAGGGTATGCCCATTCCTTCTGGAAAAGGTAGTATCATGGTATGGAGCCCAGATACTTACTCATGTGGGCACTGTAGTATATTTATTACTGTGTGATGTTGTTGGTGTAGAGGATCCTCGTATAAAGGTCGCAAACGACCGGGGGTGGCATATCTTTGGTTTTACTTCCCGGGAAAGGGGTAACCGGCCTTGTGTTGGCAGAGAGCCAGGTAGGTTCTCAGGGCGTCCCTCCAAAGGCGTTCCCATGTGGCAGTAGGAAGTTCCTTAGCCTGACCATTTATTGGAAATCCAAAAAACAATACGCGCCCTGTACGGTTTTAGTTGTATAACCTACCATGGAATGTGGTGGTAACCTGTTGAACATAGTAGCTATAGTAGGCATAAGTGCGTAATGCCTATGCTGGCTAAGATTAATATTATACTTTCAAAATATTTTCCAATATGCACTAATAATAATAATATCAAAATGGTTTTCGCGTATCAAGCATTTTTGACTATCATAAGGAGAAATCTCCTCCAATTCTGCATTTGCATGGAGTGTGTGGCGGGAGGCCTTATGGTAGTTTCATTTTCCAAAAAGAATTGCAGATTTCAAATTTAAAATCTTTTGATTGTTTTTAAAGACCAAATGTTTTTGTTTTCTCATACCAGTCTCATGACTGACTCAGAGTTTATTGTTCCCTTCCTAAACTCTGGGTGCCCACAATTTTCCACGCGGGCAGTCTAGAGTTTGGTTTTTCAAATAGTCAGATAGTAGATATCGTTTGGTAGCTTCAGCTTTCTGTTTGATACATCTTGGAGTCTTTGAAGTTCACGACTGCACTTGCTTATCTTTGTGCATCCTTGATGGTGGGTCGATCTTGAAGTGTTGGAGCTCTAGCTTTGGATTTTAGGTTGGAGTTGCAGTATTGGGTTCTGTGAAGACTTGTCTCATATTTTGTCGTGTTCCGCTGTATCTTTGTGTTGTATATTCTCTGATGTTGATTATTATCATTGTATCAAATTGATGTATTGGATATTGTATCAGTGATATCATCTTTTATTTCCGATGTGTTATTTATCATCTAAAGTTGTTGCAAGCTTCGGCAATACGTGTTTGATGTTGTTTGTTGGACATCGAGTTCGGGTCTTCACATGTAGTATCAGAGCTAAATGTTGAGTAAAAACTTTAGCTACAGAGTTTAACACATTAGATGGCTCATTAGAGATAGGGTGAAGTATACCCTAGAATGAGTACAACCAGTGGAACCAAAACCCAAATTTCTCAGTCTATTCTCTTTGTCTGTTGTTATTCTATAAGATATTTCGTCCGAATGCCTAAATCGGTTTTCTTACTATTCACAGATAGTAAGAATGAGTGAGATAAAAGGACGAGATTGGGGACAGAGAAATTCGACTTCAGCTGGTCAAAGCCCTGCAACGACACATATTCCTTTTCAATCTCAATCAAATCTGGCTGATCTATATCGAAGCTTTTCTAGACTTGGTGGAAAACCATTCACTGGCAAAGAATCCGTTATCGAAGCACAAGCCTGGATCCGATCGTGTGAAAGGATTTTCAAAGGACTAAAATTGGAAGACAATCAGATGCAATTGATAGCTTCCTGGCAACTTCAGGAAGAGGCTTTAGTTTGGTGGAAAACAGTTACATTGGATAAGTCAGCGGATGAATTTACTTGGAGTCGTTTCAAAGAAGTGTTCGTGCAGCAGTATATGCCGCTGTTGGTATCTCTAGAATGTACCAGGAGTTTATGAATTTGAAGCAAGGAAGTTTATCATTTGAGGAGTACTTAAAAAAATTCAATGAATTATCTCGATTTGGTCCAGAATTGGTGAATACACCGTTAAAGAAGAATGAAAAGTTTATTCGGAGAATGAACAAGGAGTTTCAGGAGAGGATGACTACTCATGTTAAGGAATCTTTTTCTGAATTAATTGATATGGGTTATAGATATGATACTCTGGATAAGCTAGAAGATCCGGAGGAAAATGGAGATACAAGTAATCTGAACTGGAGGAAAAGGAAGTTTGGCATAAAGAAACCAAGGAGAGGCAAAGGAAAGAAGAATATACAGAAGAAAAAGGTGAAAGATGTTACTTGTCTCAATTGCTTGGAGGAAGGTCATTACTCGGACAAATGTAAGAATTCTTGGAAGTCAGGAATGAGAGAGCCATTTATGAGGCCAGATCAGGAATCTACGGGATGTTATTATTGCCGCAAGCCGGGACATAGGATCAAGGACTGTCCAGCACATAAGCAAGCTCTAGTAAAGAAAGTGTATGCAATCAGAGATGATTCTTCAACCTCAAAAGCTGATTAAGGAAAAGAAATTTTATAAGGTAACCTTCTCGTTTACGATTAAATTGTTCGAATTTTATTCGACACAGGAACTACACATAGTTTCATTTCTCAGCAAATCGTAAATAAGTTAAATCTTGAATCTGAGATCGTGGTCGAATCTGTTTCTGTCTGTTTCATTGGGTTTCGATATATTCTACGAATGATTAGTTAACCCTTCGAACTAACCAATACCCCTGTATACTTCGTAGATCAGATAACCCAATTGTTTCATAGTTGATTGAGTTTGTTCTCATTTCTGTTGTTGATATTCTGATTTGGTAAGCCAAATGCAGAATAAAAACATTCGGTTTGATCTGAAAGGATATTTCTCTGTTTTTTATCCATTCTTAGTTATCTCCCTGGCAAATTTTGGGGACGAAATTCCTTAAGGGGGGAATCTGTAACGATCCCGGTTTAAAGATGAATTTAAATTTGTAATTAAATTAAATTTTGGGGTTAAATTGTGGATTTATTTGAATTTTTCAAATTTAACAAGATATATATACTTATTTATTTTAAAAATTTGGATTTGAAACTCAAAAATATATATTTTCAATTGAATTGGATTATAAATAAAATTTTGATTTGGAATATTCAAAATGAATATTTTAAATGAATGTAATATAAATACTAATGTTTAAAATAAAATTTATCCTATCAGTATTAAATATAAGTGTAAAAGAAAAGTACAAAATATAAGTTATAAATTAAATGTTTGAAAATCAAACTATCAGTAGAAATAAAATTATATGGTCATATGGCAACATAAGATAAACTATAAAAAAAATAACATATGAAATACATATAGAATTGTATGTGAGTTAGGCAAGCAAGAAATAATAAAACAAAGTGTTATGTACATATAAAAATGAAGAAACAAAAATATATATGAAGGCTTGCAAAAGAAGATAAGTGTAGACTTGAGAAAACAAAACAAGAAAAGATAAATGGCAATTAATGCAAGATATCTTAGCACACCATAATAGATTATCTCAGCCACCAAAGAAAAAAAATCTCTGACCTGATTGTACAAAAATAATAATAATAATAATAATAATAATAATAAGAACAACAACAACACCCTGTACACTTCTTTCTTATATATCAAGCTTCTCATCTCAGTTTCGTTCATTCTAAGCTGTGCAAACCTGAAGTAAATACCATTCAAACTTAAACCAAAATTCAACTTAA
Organism: Allium cepa; assembly: GCA_030765085.1. Lineage (NCBI taxonomy): Eukaryota > Viridiplantae > Streptophyta > Magnoliopsida > Asparagales > Amaryllidaceae > Allium > Allium cepa. The sequence goes on from CM060931.1 coordinate 381,222,472, forward strand.
ACAACAATTGAGCATAAATCAAACCAGAAATCAAGGGGAAGATTTTAGCTTGCATTTTCACAGGCTGATTCAAAATAAAGCAAGCTCTGTTCATTTTCCTAGAACCACGGTGAGTAAACATACTGTTTTAAACATTTAAAATTGTGTATTTGTTTCATGAATAATTTATGCTTTACTGTATACTTTAAGTTAGAAATCCTGTGCATATATGATTGTGATGTTAATTCTTGCATGGTCTGTTCTTCCTTATTCTTAGTTACAGAGTTGAAATTGTAATCGAAAATCACTTCCTCTTATTCTACTAGCTATTAGGACTTAAGATTAAAACAAAAGTTGTTTGTTTGATTAAAACTAAGTTTTAGAAATTTATTAAAGTTAAAACAAAACTTGTCAATGTCTTTGGAAATCAAAGAACTGAGCATAGCTTTAAATAAGTCAAAATTTAAACATCTTAATCCACGAATTCAGGCATATAAACTGAATTCACATACTAAAACATGATTTTTAAAACTTGTGTGACGCCCCACCTCTATACCCACGCTAGCCAAGAACACTCCGGAGTAGTGCTGTCAACTAGCACGGAGAATAAGGCTGTTGAGGAGCGACCATCCATGTAATTGCTTATCACACGGTGGCTATAAATAATCTTCGGAAACAAACATAGAAATAATCATATCACAAATCAATCACAGATATCCATATCACAAAGGCGGAAGAAGATATGAATATATACTAACACATGAAAGTGTACATCTGAGTAGTGGTCAATAAGATCCACGATAATACAAAAGAATAGCATCACGTGCTATACAAAAGAATACAACTTTGAGTCTATATCTCAAGTGTATACAACAAAAACTGCTAATCTAAACAGTTAGCCAAAAGTCAGAGTGATGAATCCCTGGGAAGAAGTCAAGCAGAAGCACCTGTAACATCTCGGTCTGACCCGAGTATTATTTAAGAAAATAATAAACGGATCAGTTTAGCTATAAATATCAGATGACATGATATAACATAAAAGATATGGCATAAACATAAAATATCCACACTGACATACTACTATAAGTATGCAAATAATGATCAACAGGAGATCAACCGATAAGAGATAAATCAATATCACAAGAATCTTCTCAAAGATCCAAAGAGGGCATCATACCCTAAACTTGTACTCATGACAAGTCAAAGAGATAAATTCCAGAAATCAACACAAGAAATCCAGAAATCATAAAAAGGGAAAGAGGCCTATCACATGACGGTCCGAAGACCAAGGGGAGCTACCCCGCATGTGTGAATGGAATCACACAGATTAAGGTCAAGACTAACCAAAAAGCAGAAAGGTATGTGTGAATGGAATCACACAAGTGGTGTCTAGTCTAACCTTGCAATGAAAGAGACATCGCGCAATTGCTAGTCTAATTCATAGAGCGATCATCAAGATCAACGAGAAGTGTCAATTACACTAAGCTAGTAAATATAGAAGTTTAGCTTCATGTCCCATAACCACTTGCTTAACTTAAATATTTACGAACAAACTGTAAATCTTCACTAATAAAATTATCACAAGAGGTTCAATCAAACAAGTCCAAGAATTAACCGACGAAGTGAACGCAAGCATTTCATACCACTTGTTTTACTAAGTCGTTTAATTAGATTTCTCATCCGAGTGAGGTAAAGGCTTGTATATACTAATAGATTGGAAAACGGTTTAAGAAAAGAGCTTTGTTACTAAAAATAGAGTTGAAATCATTTTGTTGAAAGAGTTTTGATATTTACTACTAGTTTTGAAACCTTTATATTTTAAAGTGACAAATCACAGAAGCGATTGTAGAAACAATCAATCACAAAGGTCACATTCGAAGATGTGATAAAAATCCAAGGAAATCAGCTCAGCAAGTTCTGTTGAATATTTTTCAGATAAGATCCCCTACGGAGGGGGGGTCCGGGGGGGTGGCGACCCCCCAAGGTGGGGGTGCGGGGGCAACGCCACCGCTTACGGGGTTCGACCTGCCCGGTCAGGTCGCGGGGGTCCAGGGGGCAGCGCCCCCGGCGGGGTGCGGGGCAGCGCCCCGACCAAAACGGTATGACCTAGTGAAGACAAAATGAGGTCTAACGACCTAAGGGGAATAGGGTCGAGAGACCTAACAATAGAACAAGTCAAGCGACCTAACGTTGTAAGGCCGAGCGACCTAATTAAACTCGCGACTTAATGGTGTGAAAGGCGTGTGACCTAACATGTTACGACCTAAAGGGGGTGCGCGACCTAAGAAGGTTCGCGGGCTAGGGATGAGCGACCTAACAAGGTTCACGACCTAACGGAGATGAGGTCATGCGACCTAAAGTGGTTCGCGATCTAAAGGTGTTCGCGACCTAATAGGGTTCGCGACCTAAAGGTGCACGACCTAAGGTCTTTCGACCTAGGGGTATATAGGTAACACGACCTAAAGGTGTCGCGACCTAAGGGGCCAAGCGAACTAGTGGGTCATACGACCTAAAGGAAATAGGGTCCAACGACCTAAGGAAAACAAGGTCCAACGACCTAAAGGGATGGGAGTCATGCGACCTAAAGGAGTATGCGACCTAAATGAAGGCGGAACAACTCAGGGTCTAACGACCTAGGGGGGGCGACCTAAGGTCTAACGACCTAAGACCGAGGAGACGTTTCCAACAGAGGGAACGAATTAACGACCTAAGCCTAACGACCTACGACCTAAGGTCCCACGACCTAATGAGGCAGGCAAGGCCGAACGACCTATACGCGAACGACCTAAAGTCCAACGACCTACGACCTAAATCCGAGGCGACCTAAATCCGAGGCGACCTAAATCCGAGGCGAGCGAAATATGCAGGCCTTGACTTTTCCACACGCGCGAGCTAATGATTCCGAGCGACCTAACCTAGGCAGAGCGACCTAAGCTCAGGAAATTCACCAAACAACTAAAAAATGGAGTTTTTCGCCAATCCAATCCAAATCAAATGCAAATGTACATGCTAAAGTGATGGGGAATCATTCCTAACAGTCCAATATAGTTATAGACTAGAATTGTGAGATAAAAATCTCACCTTTGCACTAAAGTTTATAAAGATGAAGCTTGAAAGCAAGGAGAAGCAATCCAAAGCTTGAATCCAATATCTTCTACTTGAATTTGGAGTTGAATGTTGGATTTGCAATTGAATTTGTGCTTGGAGTTTTAATTTCCCATTCCCTCCACCATTAATGCCAAAGCTTGATTAGTTAGGAAATTTATGAAGAGTGAGGAGAAGAGGGTTGGAACTTGGGCTTAATAGGCTAAACTAACCCAAAGTCCAAAGCGGGAAAAGTTAGTGAAATTTCACTAACTCCAAACCTATCGATGTTTATACTTAAAAAGTTGTAAACGACATTTCGAACTCAATGGAAGTGGTCTCGAGTCCTAATTTGACCGTTTGCAAAAAGTAGCTTTTCGGACCAAAATCCGATTAACGAGTTAATATTTAAATAAAATATTTAAATACAAACTCGATAAATATGCGGGTTGTTACAACTTGAATCGTAATTTTTAGGCTTAGGATTGAGAAGCAATTTAGGTTTGTTCGAATTTCATTCTTTTGGTGATCGTTGGTGATCTCATCGATGGGGAAGGTCAGGGTTCTCTAGGATGGTAGAGGAGTGATCGACGATTCAAGGAAAAATACTAGATGGGTTTGTAGATGGACGTGGCGGTGGCGGCAAGCTTTGGAAGGCTGGAAACCTAATTTTGTCGAGGCTTGATGTTTCGATTCGTTTTTCGTCTATGATGGATCGAGCGCGATGGGATTCTGGGGAATGATAGCAGGGTAGTTGGCGATCGTGTGGCCGGAGTTTTCAACTTTCTGGTGGTCGAGGTTGTGAGAACGGCGGCAGTTTCCAGGTTTCAATGTTGAGCACGAATTCGATTTCGAGGTGAGGGCGAAGTTCTGGCGATTGGGAATTGATGCGTGGATGATCGTTGATGTGCTCGGCGATGTGGTGTCGTCTGAAGGTGATCTGTGGCGATGTGCACGGAGCATTTGTCTAGTGATCTGGAGTATTTGTTTTGTTTTGTTTGGGAATGGAAGCAGGGTAGTACACGAGATTGTCTCGTGTAACTCGAGTGTTTCACTCGAAGGTTTTCCTGTATTGGCTCAAAGCAGGATTTCAATGGCTCGAGTGGATGATTGTCCAGGTTTAAAAAAAGTGAAACCTGTTCTGTTTTTGGCAATTTAAAACTGAATTTTAAAATTTCAAAGCAAAGTTTAAAATAAATTTTTAAATCGAAGTTTAATAATGAATTCAAGTCAGTTTGAATCTTGGTTTGGAAATAAATAAAGTTTTAAATTCAAATTGTTTTAATAATGGTGTTTAGGAAAGTAAGTGAAATAAATAGGAATTTGAATTTAAAATAGGGTTTGAAATTGTAAGAAACAAGTTAACTCAAAATTTTGTAACCTGGACTTAAGTTTAAAATTTGAATTCCAGATTTTGAAATGAAAGAGAATTTATAAATTTAAATGTTTAAATAAGTTTAAATATTTTGAATTTAAAGGGAATTTGATTTCAAACTCTTTTAAATTTCTTTCATAACAAGTATTACTTTAACTTGTAATTTAAAGGTTTTAAAAGTTAGTTTTAAAATTGATTTAAAGATCAATTGGTATTCATTTTAAAACTTGAAAAATTAAAATGAAGTTTCAAAAGTAAACTTAAAATAAATGTTTTCAAACATATTTGTGAGTGATAAATGAAATCATTAATAAGTTTTCTTTAAAGTTAATGAAACTTATTGATTTGTAATTCATAAATTATTAAGTTAATTAGAATGGTTAATTAATGTTTGTATTAATTAAATTAGCAATTACAAGTTTAAATTTGTTAATTAAAGTTAAATTAATTTAATTAAGGAATAATTAAATTGTAATTAAGAACTATTAAGTTACAATTAACACTTAATTAATTAAATAATTAGGATTAATTAATGAGTTATTAATGGTTAATCAATTTTAATTAATAATGATTAATGTAAGTAATTTCTTTAGTAAAGTAATTAAAGAATTGTTATTAGTTAATGAATGTCATTAACTAAGATTATTTAAATGATTAATTAATGTGATTAATTTTAACAACTAATTAGATTAATTAATTAATGATAATCATTTATGAAATTGTGTAAGTGTAATTACTTTATGAAAGTAATTAAGAAGTTAGTTGCTCACTGTAATTAATTGAGTTTAATTTGATCATCAAATGATGTGTACTGGTTTGATATTTCTGTTTGTGATTGTGATACTGTGTGATGTGAATGGCTTTATGCTGAACTGTGATTTGTGATTTGTTTCTGTATGTATATGAAAACCCCTTTGCCCATAAAACGGCATTTTAATTTCGACGCGACAGGGAATCGGATCCCAGCTAGTTATCCAAAACCCACATCGAATCGTAATGATGAATCTTTATGATTGATAAATTTACTTTATCCATGAATCGGTGAATGAAGATAAGCGATATGGATTATATCTCTTATTCAGATTGATATGATCGAATCTATTATGATTGATGTTGTGCACTATTGTGTTAAACTCCCTAGACTACACTATATACACACAAATATGGATCGCACGTGGAAATCGGTTAAGTCGCAGATTTTTTAAAATAGTTTAAAAAAATTTAATTTTTGAATCCAATGGTTTTGGAAATGGATCGGATTTAAAAGTGAAAAGATTTTGAAAATGGTGTTTTAAAAAATGAAAGTCATTTTGAATAACTTAATAAAGTTTTGAAATTTAACGATTTAACTTAAATTTGAATTCAAAATTTGAAATTGAACTCTATGTTGAGAATTTATGATTTTAAGAAGGTTACACTAGTTTACATGAATTTAAACCATTTTTAAAATGTTGTTTTGGGAATTTGAATTAACCCAAAGATTTTAACTTGTATAAATAAGATCGGATTTTTCCGAAATAGAACTATTTGTTTTCAAATAATAAAAGCTTTCACATAAGTAATGAACTTTCAATTTGTATTAAAAGGATTTCAAGTCTAAAATGAAAATGGTCCTCCAAGTAATGAATAAATCACTGGAAACGGGTTTGAAAGCTATAAGTTAAATCCTTGACTTAAAGATTTGGATGAGTTAATCTAATTGAAATGGAAATTGTTTTGAAATCCATGAATGGATCTTTGTGAAACTGGGTGAACTTTGTGAAATGAATCTTTTTGTTTAAAAGATTTGAAATGGTAATTGGTTTAAACCTTTCGAAAGAAAGTTTGGAATTTTAAAGTCACGACTTAATTGAAATCCCATATCCATATGTTTTTAAATTTACGCTCATTATTCGGTTTATCCGGGAGAGGACTTTGTGTCATATAACCCATTCCGAATAATGATACGTCGTTATGGATAGCATTTGAAGACCGGTGGTGAAGATCGGGTATTTGAGAGAACGATAGGATGACCTATCGATTGTCTCTGCACTGAGTAGCTGCAATATATAGATTCCCTAAGTGATGGGAACTCCGGTCGGGATTGTGAATACCTGGATTGCAAGGGCTTTTTCGGAAGTGCCTTCGGTTCTGTTCGAACCGGAATAGACTTGTATGGTTGTATGTCTGACATTATACTTTGAGATATAAAGAAGATTTCTTTCAAATACATATCTATTGGTGGCGGAGAATTTATTCTCTTAGCTTAACGCCCTTCTCTGAGACGTACGAGCTCAGAGGTTATGTAGTTGAAGGTTATCGGCGATATACTCCCAATTTGGTAGTGTGGCATGCTAAGTGCTACTATGTGTTGATGATCATTTGTTGATCATTTATGATCAAAGCATGGCTTTGTGAAAAAGCGTAGCTTTGTGGATGAGACCTCGTCGAGCCTCATAAACCGGTAATGGTCGAAACATGAAAGATGTGGCAAAGTTTCAGGGGTAGCTCCCCTATATATGTCCATTCCTTCTGGAAAAGGGTAGTATCATGGTATGGAGCCCAGATACTTATTCATGTGGGCACTGTAGTATATTTATTACTGTGTGATGTTGTTGGTGTAGAGGATCCTCATATGAAGGTCGCAAACGACCCGGGGTGGCATATCTTAGGTTTTACTTCCTGGGAAGGGGGTAACCGACCATGTGTTGGCAGAGAGCCGAGTAGGTTCTCGGGGCGTCCCTTCAGAGGCATTCCCATGTGGCAGTAGGAAGTTCCTTAGCCTGACCATTTGTTGGAAATCCAAAGAAACAATATGCGCCCTGTACGATTTTAGTTGCATAACCTGCCATGGAATGTGGCGGTAACCTGCTATTGAACATGGTAGCTATAGTAGGCGTAATTGCGAAATGCCTATGCTGGCTAAGATTAATATTATACTTTCAAAATGTTTTCCGCTATGCACTAATAATAATATCAAAATGGTTTTCGCGTATCAAGCATTTTTGACTATCATAAGGAGAAATCTCCTCCAATTCTGCGTTTGCATGGTGTGTGTGGCCGGAGGCCTTATGGTAGTTTCATTTTCGAAAAAGCATTGCGGATTTCAAATTTAAAATCTTTTGATTGTTCTTAAAGACCAAATGTTTTTGTTTGCTCATGCCAGTCCCATGATTGACCTGGAGTTTATTGTTCCCTTCCTAAACTCTAGGTGCCAACAATTTTCTACACGGGCAGTCTAGAATTTGAGTTTTCAGATAGTCAGATAGTAGATATCGTTTGGTAGCTTCAGCTTTTTGTTTGATACATCTTGGAATCTTTGGAGTCCACGGCTGCACTTCCTTGTCTTTGTGCAACCTTGATGGTGGGTCGAGCTTGAAGTGTTGGAGCTCTAGCTTTGGAGTTTTGGGTTGGAGTTGCAGTATTGGGTTCTGTGAAGACTTATCTCATATTTTATCGTGTTTCGCTGTATCTTTGTGTTGTATATTCTCTGATGTTGATGATTATCATTGTATCAAATTGATGTATTGGATATTGTATTCATGTTGTATCAGTGATATCATCTTTTATTTCCGCTGTGTTATTTATCATCTAATGTTATTGCAAGTTCCGGCGATACGAATTTGATGTTGTTTGTCGGATAACGAGTTCGGGTCGTCACAGGTGGGATGTTGTTGGCATGAATAGATGTGAGTGGAAGCTTGAGAATAGTGGAAGGCTACAGAAGAAAGTAGATAATAAAAGGGAAGGCTGAAAATTATAACACGCATGCATTTATTCCAGTTGAACCGTTTGAAATAAAAAAATGTAAACGGAAGTATGTAGCAGTGAATTGTGGGAATAGTGATGGCCAAACCTTAAATTCTAGAATAATAAAAGCAAACGACTATTTCATTAGAAAATGGTGGAATATAAAAGGTGAGGAAAACAAAAAGTTTTTAAACCCGTACCGATACGAAATCGTTTTTCGTAGATTCCGTCGAGTACCGTACTTCAAAATAAAGAATTGAATATACCATAGAGATCAACACGACGAGACGATCAAAACGGTATACAGATATCAGTGGGACGATCATCTTATCAAAAGTTGATAATCGGTACCCAAAAATGCTCCAAATCTGCCAGAAATAAGAAAAATGGAGCAACAGCGGTCCAGATTTGGAGAAACGAAATATGACGTCTCACTCAGAAGATGATTTACAAATTTTCTATAGAAAAATATTCAGGTTTTGGAAAACATTTTATTACCATAAATTTTTAACCGATTTAAATTAAAAAGAATTATAAAATAAAATAAACTTCCATATTATTTGATGAAAATTTACCATTTGCCATGTTTACATAGACGTATTCCAAATATTAAATTTTTATTTCAAAATTTTATTGTTTACAATTTCTCAAAATTTAAATTAAAAATATTAATAAAACAAATAAAAGTATAAAAAATTACGGGTCGTTACACTCTCCCCCACTCAAAACTTTTCGTCCCCGAAATGGGAGGAGGTAGGAGAATAGAACCAACCAGAAAGAAAATAGATTGGAAAAACAAAATAAAACAATTAGTTCAAACCATGTTAATTTCAATACATATTCAACAATTGGTTTTTAAATTCTAGGTTCCCATTAAATTGATTTAATTTCACATTTATTAATGTTAGATACCTTAAGGTTTCTTTCAAAATTCAATTTAAATTAATTAATATTCAATAATTGAATTTAAATTCAAGATATTTCATTAAGTTGACTTTATTTCAGTTTATTAATTCTCTCAAAACACAATTTATTTATATTTCTCATTTTTTTATTCTACTAACTTATTATTCTATTTATCTCTACTAACATTTTATAATTAAAATTAAGTGTATAACATTTATTGTGAACACTCAAATTTTATTTATAAAATCAATTTATATTGTATATTATCTAGTTACATATTCAACTTCTAAATGATTAAGGTACGCTATATTAAAATGTAATTGGGTATTATATAAGTAAATTTTCTAATCCAATTAGTTAAGTTTAGATATTCATTCAAAATTTTGGCTTCATTTTGAAATTGAAATCATTCTTAACATAAATTTTAAGAATTAAATTTCCGATTAACTTCAAACAATTTTGAAATAAATATATATAGATATATATACATACAATATATCACATCAAACCTATAATAATATACCAATATGTATAAATCAAGTCATATTTTAGAAATTAAAATCTATTTAAATTTTCCTAATCAAAGTGTAGCAAGGCTACGAATAGGTCTCTTCACTTCGAAACTCGAAAATGAATGTCGATGATGCCGCCGTCATCACCGAAATTATTTTCCAGCGACAAAGAGAAGAGCATTGATTTAAACATCTAAAATTTCTTTGAAATGATTTCTATTCAAAAATACTTTAAATAATATAAACTTTAAAACCAAAGTTTCGAATCATCGAAAATTAAATTCTCAAATTCTTACTTTAAATTCATCTAAATTTCCAAATCAACTTATAAACCAAGTTTATAATTCATTTATTTATATCTGGTAAAATCAATGGTTTACAAACAATGAATGAAAATCAAATATTATCATTTTGTTAACCAACTCATTTAACAATTATCTTTTAGAAAATTTACTTATATATAATAAAATTACACAAAATTTATTTTATTTACCAAATTTGAAAACAATATTGTGTCAATTTTCTCTGTTCAAGTGTTTTGGAAATCCTATCGATAGCGTTGATCAGATGAATCGATCAAAAATCCAAATCAACATCAACAACACAATATATATATATATATATAATATTTTTAGTATTCATTTACAAATACACTTCCTCGCACGACGATACAAGGATGAATTTCAAAGCAAGGATAGAAAATTCAATTTTGATGGACTCAAATCAAAGAGAATTTCTAACCAGAAGAAAAAGACTAGAAAGGGAGATAAGATAATCAACCACAGAATAGAAAGATGGATAAGTTTATTAAATCGCGGGCAACCGTAATCGGGTCGACCATGACTTCAAGAATAGAATCGATGCAGAATTCCGAGGCAAATTGACATTCGATCGCAAGAGATATAATTCATAGAAGGAGATAGATAGCATCGTAAATTGAGGATACAGAAATCTCTGGTAAATCAATGCCTATTGTAAACGAGTTTCACTCCTTTACAAATCATTCGAAGATTGGCAATACCGCCGATATATTATGGAGGTTGTTTGAAGTGGAGTTATGGGATACTCCAGAATACGAATAGGGAGAGATAAGGATGGATTTTTGGAAACGAGGGGAACGTTCCAAAATTCAAAGGGAAACGAGTCAAAAAGGAAGAGATTCAAACTCGAATGAAAGTGATTCTGTAAATACATTTACCACACATGCTAAGTTTTACCTAGAGCTACCAAAGCTCTAATACTAAATGTAATGACCCGATATTTTCAACCATTCGCATCCGCACATGACGGACTTGAATTGCTCAAAATACCGAGTTGTAAATTAAATATGGAAATTCTCATCATATACAGAAAATAAATAATCACAGATCACGAACACAGAGTATTTAATAATGCAGCGGTGGTAAAAGAGATAGTAGTTCATGAAGCTACTATATAAATATAAGATACATCAGAGTTAAAAAAGATACAACAGAAGAGTAACAAGATACATCAGGTACAAATCGAAATACATCACTGGAAACACTGGATACTGAAAGCAAATAGGTGGCTAGATCTTTCAAGCAAAGCTCCAACTCCAAAGGCGAGTCTCAAAAGCTGTATCACTTAGTCTGACTCGAGCGTAAAGAAAAACACAAAACACTCGAGTCAGGATTAACATTCTTATATCAATATATCCAACTCAAGTGAAATAACAACTGAAATACAAATAACTCAAAGGATGTTTGGGATAACCATCCTCTAAGGATCCGTTAAACTATCTACTATGCAGTAATATTTCGCTATTATAATAATGTCTACAGTAAAATAAACTTACTTTTTAATAGCATTAAGGGGTTACCCATATAGCCCTTAACACGTATTAATGCCAGTAGTCTATAGAGTACCTGCATATCTCTAGATCGAGTGACTATGAGAAGATACTCCATAGGTATAACACAAATAGAAAATCGTAGTAAGGCTCGCTATGGTAAGTGACACGGCACACGAGGCGATGCCAAGGTAGATATACTAATTATGCACACGGGATGGTGGTAACATAGCAGCCACTATGCCCACCTCGGAACACACTCCCAATCAAAATCGGAGGATGGCCATCAAATCAACCACAAGTAAGAGTATAATATCGAAGAAGTGCGTCTGACCAGAGGAGCTACCCCTTTTGGCCTGAGATCGCTCCTGTTTTAGCCACCTTAAGCCAACTCATGGGAGTCTGGTCCACGTTCATACCTTAATAGGATCGTCGCCACCATCCTACTCCATTCTGGAATCTCCACCGCCTACACAGTTGTTAAAGTGGTTTTAGGAGTTGGTAGAGAGTATGACAAATTCCAATCCCGGTATCTTTAACAACCAAACGTTATAATAACGCCGTGGTCATTTCAAAATAGTTTATACTTCAAAAATCAAATCATTTCATTTTAAAACTATGTTCCTTTCAACATAGTTTGTACTTCGAAACCAAAAACATTTTTATTTCAAAACCCAAATAAATAAGATATCATTACCATTACGAAAACCAAATTCATATGCTATATTTCCTTTTCAAATATTTTACTTCCAAATCAATATTACTTTCAAAGTTATAACGTTTCAAACCAAAATACTTTGAAATGATAAGATCTTGGAAACCATAATGCTTTGAAATCATACACTTTGAAAATCATAACGTTCTGAAATCATAGCACTTCAAAATCATAATATTTCAAATCATAACACTTTGAAATTCGCGACATGAAATCATAACTTCCACCACTTAATCAGTTTAGATATTAAAAATACTTTATATAATAAAATAGCTTCCTCAATTGTTCAAATCAATTCCAAAACAACTCGAATTCCAGAATTCAAATTTTAATCAAATCTCAAATCATCAATTTCAATTCAATTCAGTTTCAATAATCCATTTCAATTTATATCAATTCCAAATACAGATTTGAACTTCAAACAAACCATTTCAAATTCCATAAATTTCAAAGTTAAATATTACATAATTTCAAAATTAAATTTTAATAATTCCATATATATGACCTTAAGCTAAAAATCAAAGTTATAAAATTATATCCCTTTAAAATTTAAATTCCATACATTTTAAATCGATTTATTAAATAAATTTTCAATTAAATCCAATTTCAAATCAATTTCAAATCTATCTTCTCAACCTTAATTTATTAAATCATTATAATCTCTATATTAAAATATAATTTAAATAAATACATATCCATATTATATGTTAATAAAATCAACTTTATTATTAAACTTATTTTATATCAAACAAATTTATACGTAGCTTAAATCGAGAATTTAACTATACATATAAAATAGCATTTATATAATATCAAAAATCAATATTTATATAAAACCATATACTTTTTCAAAACTATAGAAATTATTTCAATATATTTTTATATATAAACCAGCGGTGTCTGTATATAATTTTCTATCGTAGGTCAAGTGATATAGATATTTATCATTTCAATCCGTAATTTAAAAATATAAGTATGGGTATATATCATTTCAACCCGCAATCCCAAATTCAATTCAAATGAAAATCGCTTGGGTTTATCATTTCAACTCATAACGATTTTCTCCTATTCTAAAGTCCGTTCGGGTATGTATCATTTCAACCCATAGTGATTTCTATACTAACAGGAAACTTGTAGAGTGACAATAGATATGAAAATATTATAACAGGCATATATCATCAATATAAATAATAGATAATGGGGTCATATGTCACAGGTGAACATATACAAGTAATAGCATTTATATATATAACAATGTAAATAACTAACAGCAGCATATTTTAATTGTCGTTTCAATTGGAATCAAATTTAATAAATATAAGAACATTAATCATGAGTGATTGCTCACCTTTCGAGGCTAGAGAGAAAAGACAATGGAATGAGTTACGGATCCAATCATGAATTTCGAAGCAAAGAAGGATGACTCGAGTTTGATGGACAAGCTGATAAATAAGAAATAGACGAAACAATCAGAATCAACTTGATATAGACTGAAACAAAATATAAATTTTGTATATATTCCCCAAAATCAATATTCCGATAAACACATATTAAAATAAGTCTCCATATTATTTTTAAAGTCAACAATTATATAAAAACACATATAGAATCAAAATATCTATATATTAAAGCATATAGATTTAGAGTTATCAATTTATCTATCATAAATACTTACATAAATTAAAATAAATACTTTAAAATATATTATACTAAAATCACAAATTTATATATCATATAATTTATTCACTTCAAAATTATCATCACAACACTATACAACTAGACAATCAAAACATATACCTCTTAACAGCTGAATCCATTATAAGATTTATAGAGTTATATAGGATGATATATATGTAGTATAGATTATATAAATTTACATTCATCAAAATCAAAAGCATATATACAATTATATTCTAAAATCAATGCATATATATACCTACGGTTAAAGCTTAGTTTCTTTACACATTTTATATCATACTAACAATATATATATAGACTACTATGTGTACAAACCAATACCATTCAAAACAATACTTTTCTAAACATATAATCTACAGACTTTGATGACCATAAAGTTTGAACACGGCCTTAAACATCATATATATGTATATTTCTCAGTTTAAACAATATATATATATGTATATATATAGGTATATGTAAATATATATATATATATATATATATGTATATGTATATATATGTCTGCGACGTAAAAAAAATATATATAACAACAGCTAAGAAATATATATGTAAACTCGTAAATTATTTAATATGTAAACTTGTAAATTTTAAAACTCAACAGGCCATATGTAGGTACTAATGTATGTATATATACATACGCAAATATTCTGTATGATATATTTATATAAAATTTATACGAACAGACAAGGTATAATACTAATATAATCTTATCCATACCAATATGTATAAATATATAAAGTAACAGTACACTAACATAATTATAACCCAGAATTGAAAGATATATTCAAGTTAAATAAATATATATACACTCTGCAAAACAGAACAAATCAACTATTTAGTACTATATAAAAGAAGGCTGTACTATATACAGTGGCTATTATATTATATGTGAAACACATATATATAAAACTTACAAAATTATTTACTTGAATATAAAAGAGGGGAAGACGTGCTGCACGCTCAAGGTTGAAGCTTCCATGTTAGGCGGCCGATGGCGTTGGTCAGGGGAGGAGAGGAGGAGATGTGGGTTGATCGACGAGTCGGAAGAGGGTGTGCTTTGAGTGAGGTGCACGGAATCTCGGCTGAGGCGAGAAGGAGTGACGTGGACGCGGAATGGAAGCAGGTTCAGGTGGCAAGGTTTTGAAGCTCGGCAAGGATTTGGGTGGCATGCTGATGAAATGTGAACTAGAGGAGGACAAGGTGGAATAGTGGTGAGTGCGTTGGGTCGAGTTGCACGTGATGAGGTGATGGCTGCTTCGGTGTCACGGCGAGCAGATATGGTGGGATGTTGTCGGCATGAATAGACGTGAGCGGAAGCTTGAGAATAGTGGAAGGCTGCAGAAGAAAGTAGATAATAAAAGGGAAGGCTGAAAATTATAACACGCATGCATTCATTATAGTTGAACCGTTCGAAATTATAAAATGTAAATGGAAGGATGTAGCAGTGAATTTTGGGAATAGTGACGGTCAAACCTTAAATTCTGGAATAATAAAAGCGAACGACTATTTGATTTGAAGACGGTGGAATATAAAAGGTAAGGAAAACCAAAAGTTTTCAAACCCGTACAGATACGAAATCATTTTTTCGCAGATTTCGTCGAGTACCATACTACAAAATAAAGAATTGAATATACCATAGAAATCAGCACGGCGAGATGATCAAAACGATATACAGATATCAGTGGTACGATCATCCTATCAAAAGTCGATAATCGGTACCGAAAAATGCTGCTAATCTGCCTGAAATAAGAAAAACGGAGCAACAGCAGTCCAGATTTGGGGAAACGAAATATGACGTCTCATTCAGAAAATGATTTATAAATTTTCTATAGAAAAATATTCAGGTTTTGGAAAACATTTTATTAACATCAATTTTTAACTGATTTAAATTGAAATAAGATTATAAAATAAAATAAACTTCCATATTATTCGATGAAAATTTACCATTTGCTACGTTTAATTAGACGTATTCCAAATATTAAATTTTAATTTCAAAATTTTATTGTTTACAATTTCTCAAAATTTAAATTAAACATATTAATAAAACAAATAAAAAAAAATTACGGGTCGTTACACTAACTTAGTTTAATAGTTTGAAAATCTTACTAATCAAAATTTAAAATACCATTTTTAACTGTTTATATTAAAATACTAAATTTGAAATTAACGTCAAATTTAACTATTTCTTCCATTTCAACAAATTTGGATCATATCTAGATTTCCAATCAAAACCCAATTTTAAATCTTAAAATATAAATTTTAGGCTATTCCAATTTCAATTGATTTCAAAGTTATAAATTTTAAAGATTTCAATGACTAAATTTTGGTAAGTTTCGTTTATGCTTCAAATTCAACTTTAGAATTCCAATTTAAAACCTCTAAGCAATTTACGTAATACAATTCCAAAATTTCAAATTCGATCTTTTAAATAATTCATTTAAACAATTCAGTTTATATAAATCAAATTCTATTTCCAAATACCATTTACTTGAGTTCAAAATTTAAAGATTTAAAATCATTTAATTTAACTAATTCGGTGTCCGAATATAATTTTTTACCCTATGGTCAAGTGATACAAATATTTATCATTTTAATTCGCGGTTATTTAAAGTTACGGGTATATATCATTTCAACCCATAATCTTGAATTTAAATAAAATCCGTATAATTGCTCAACTCTATCATTTCAACCCATAACGATTTCCCCTAATCTATAGATCGTTCCGGTATGTATCATTTCGACCCATAGGGAACTTGCAGCGTTATAACATATAAAAATATAACATCCAGTCATCTAATATCAACAATCAAACATCCATCACAATCATCATCCATCACAATCATCATCCAAATCAACCAATAAATATCAATAGATAACTGATTATCATTAACCAGTATTAAGTTGATAATTAAATTCAATATAAAATTAAGCGATGATTGAATGCAATAAAAGTCAAATTTAACTAGAATGACAACTTGGACCTATCAAACATCAATTAATTAATTCCAAAATACATCATAAATTTAATTTAACTAACATAAATTAATTTAGAAATTTTGAGTGGGTTAAAACACTCACCTTTGATTTCAAATCGATTTGAAATCCAAAATAAGGCCCAAAATTCAACAGTCTTAGAATTTGTCCAAACTAGTTTCAAAATCTTTGGAATTTCAATACGGTCACAGTGGAATAGACTGCGTGCAAAATCATAGTTTGCATGCAAAATTTATGGAGATAATAACATTTGAAAAATTAAAATTAAATCAAAATAAACTTTAAAGGCAAATATGTAATTTCCCTTAGCGTACCGTGAAACCCTACCCAACACGCTCGAACGCCACATGGCCGCCATGAACAACCGCAACTTTGACCGTAAACGTGCGCCACCTCGGCCATCTATTGCCTGATCGGCCTTATAAACGTCATCGCGCCCTCTTGTCTCCACCATGGCCAAGCTGCGGCGAACTCCGGTGCCCCCACGCTCACAATGCCACCGCCGAACAAAGTCACCATTTCTGGCAATCTACGATCACCTCGGGACGAATGACCACCACCCCTGAGACCTGCGCGCTGCCACCTTTCCAATGCCGCCTCCCGATTGTTGATCAGACGAGATCCACTCTTGGATCGTCAAAACCCGAAAATGGCCGGGCAGAATTTATTTGAGAATTCTGGACAAATGGTGATTCAAATTGAAAAACATTGTAGTGAGTTACGCTTATCGAGAGCTTCAAAACAATATATAATATGTCATGCTTTGGAGGAGTTTGCTTTTTGAAATCAATTAGGAAATTGGGTTTTAGGTTTTGTAAATTGGATTTCTGCCATTAGAAGAAGAAGGAGATAGGAACAAACTGATAGATTTGATGTACGAACAGAAATCAAAAGTCTGCTAGGGTTTTGGGAAACAATACTATTTATATTAACAAAACCCGATAAGAAAATGAACACATATCGAATTTGTACGAATGAAAAATAACGACCCAAAAAGCCCGTTTCGTTCCTGAAAAGAAAATAGGTCAAAACAAATGTTTTTGATATTTATAAAATTAATGGAATAGGTTTCAAGTCCAAATTCCATCATATGAACTGGTTAGCTTTTAAAATCAGCTTATTTCAAATCGATTTCAATTAAATTGATTTCTACGCGTTTCGAGCCCGTACGACCAAACGACAAGTCCGATCACTACGAAACTTGAAATCCAGCAATAATTCACTGTTACGGATCCGATGAAAATTATTTTGTCGAAATCCGAGGCAGTTGCCAAAATGGCTATTTTCACGTTAATTAAATAAATCATTATTAAATTAAATTTACCAATTTTCCAAATCAATTTCATAATTAACAAACTTTATCGTTTTTGATTACTTAGACATTTTCAATAATTTAAAACAAATTTACATATAAATTCAGTGTTAAATATTACATTAATTACGGTGTTCAATTTCAACTGTGATTAAATCCAATTAATTATAATTTATTTCCAATAAATTGATTTAATTTAATTTCGGTCTTTTTATTCAATCAATCATTACTCTATAGACATAGTTAACATTGGTTATATCTTATTGTTCTAATATTTTACAATTACAATCTTTTACCATATTAGTTACAATATTTCAACTATAATGAATTTTTGTCGATTTTCACATTAATTAAAATTTAAAGTCCCAATAATTTCGTTTATCTTTTTTTTTGGCAAGGCCGACGGGGTTAGATGGTCCCCTACCATTTTATTGCAGCAGCAATCAGAACAACACACAAACAACAGCAAGAAAGGCAAAAGAAAACAGAGGGAAACAAAGCGCTACAAACACAGGGAAACAAGCACAAAAAAAGAAGAAAAAACAAATTAAACACAGCACCCAAGAAGTCTTAGCTATTGAAAGACCGAAGAATCCCTGGGTCAAAAGTGAACTGCAACATTCCCAAGTCTCGCTTTATTTCATGCATGACCCATTACTCGAGCACAGTACTTCTCTTCGAATTTACGTGGTCGAAAACCCTAACGTTACGCTCTGTCCAAACAGCCATAATAAAACTCTTCAGCACAGCAGTAGATAGCTTCTTCAACACTTGCTTGCACCCAGTATAAGCATAGATATGATTCCATTCCTCCAGATTATGATTAGCAACATTATTACGCCAGAGCTTGTTCTTCACAGCAATCCAAATCACATTGATAACCGGACATTCAAAGAACAGGTGCTCGACAGTTTCAGGATGATCTCTACAGAAGGTATAGTATATGGTGACATTCATACCCATGGCCACGAGTTTGACTCTAGTAAGAATAGCACGGTTCAGAACTTTCCACACCAACAGATTTTCACGCATGCTACCATCCTTATTCCATGTACGCTTCCACCACTTCCACTCTGGCAGAGAGTTGTTCTTCATCAAGTACTCAAAAGCCTCTCCAATTTTGAATTTACTTTTTTTCTCCCCCCAAACAAGTTCAGCAGATGTCGAGTTGAAAGGAACATACTGTCTGATCATGCTCCAGAAGTGCTGAATTCTCGAATTAGAAGAGAAGGATCTAAACCGTTGGTTGTCTTGAACAACATCCCTAACCTTAGCCATAGAGTGAATTCCAGATTGCAACAATTCACAGTGAGTTAATTGTCTTCTTAGAATCAGGCCCTTTTCAAGCCATGGATCATCCCAGAAACTAGTGTTATATATTGGGTTTGTATTTATACGTATGATAGGAAGAAAAGTCTCCTTGAGTTTAAAGATACACTGCCATGTCCAGCTGAGATTTTGTGGCTTCTGCATAGTCCATATACTCCTGCCTTTGATAACATTTCTTCTAGACCAGGCATCCCAGAGACTGGTGGAACAATTGAAGAATGTATCAATGTGTTTTGCAAAAGCAGCTTGGTTCCATTGAGTTAAATTGAATAATCCAAGCCCACCTTTATTCAAGGGACATTCAACTCTGATGAATTTAATCGGCGCAAAGTATCTACCAGAAGTTTTTCCCATCCATAGGAAGTTCACAAATGCACTGCGTAACATTTTAACAAGTTTAAAAGGAAGTACAAAGGTCCTTGCCCAATACACCTGCATTGCAAAGAGCACGGACTTGATTAAAATGAGCCTGCCAGCTTGACTAAGCTTCCTAGCAGTCCAACATTCTAGTCTTGCAGTTATCTTCTCAAACAAGGGAAGGCATTGTAAGGTTGTAATTCTAGAAGAAGCAAGGGGAAGCCCTAAGTAGGATTTAGTATTGTGGTTTGGGGACAAACCAGAGACATGAGAAATTTCAGCCATTTGTTGTAAACTAACTCCAACAATCTTGATATAAGATTTGTGAATGTTAACCTTTAAACCAATCATCGCAAAACACTGATCAAGGGTTATCATAATATTCTTAACAGTGTTGATGTCTGGAGAACAGGATATGACTAAATCATCAGCAAACATGAGAGTGGAGATTTGCGGTTCTTTGCAAGCTTGATGAAGTTTAAAGCCACCATGACTTATGAGCATGTTTATCATTCCTGTCAGCAGTTCCATCACGATAATGAAGACATACGCTGAAATCGGATCCCCCTGCCGTATACCTTGCTTACCACCAAAGAATCCAGCAGTGTTACCATTAACAATGACAGAATAGTTCGTAGTTGAGATACATTCGTAGATCCGCGTAATAAAGTGCGGCGGGAAGTTCATGTATCCCATAATTCTCACTATACTATCCCATTGAATCATATCGAAAGCCTTCATGATGTCAAGTTTCAGCATAGCTTTAGGAGGAGATTGCTTTCTATTGTACCCTTTAAGCGGTTCATGAGAAAGCAGGATGTGATCAAGGATATTTCTTCCAGGTAAGAAGGCCGCTTGATTATTGGAAATGATGGAAGGAAGCACTTACCTAAGTCTAGATGCAATGACTTTGGAGATGCATTTATAAATAGTGTTGCAACATGAAATAGGACGAAAGTCATTCACATTATGAGCATTCTTAATCTTCGGGATCAAAGCAATATTGGTATAATTAAAGGATCTATAGATTTTGGCCTTCTTAAAGAACAGTTTGATAGCATTATACACATCAATCGAAACAAACATCCAGCAAATGGTGTAGAATTTAGCATTTAATCCATCAGGACCACCACACGAGTTGGCATTGAGAGAGAACATTGCTTTTTCAATTTCTTCTTCAGTAACATCTTTGCTTAATGCATCATAATCTTCGGCAGATGATTTAGGAAGAATGTCATGAGGAATATCATCAATAGAGGGGGTGAAGTTGGTATCATTGCCGTAAAGTGACGAGAAGTGGTGGACAAAAGCAGCTTTCACATCATCATCAGTTGTTTGAAGGATACCTTGTCTATCATGGATAGACGCAATGTTCTCACGTCGCTGCTTATTCTTGAGACTAGCATGGAAGTAAGAACCGTTCCTATCTCCCTTCTCTCTCCATTTTATTCTAGACTTTTGGCGAATCATGTCACTTTCTTTAGCCAGCGCTACATAGTACTTTTGGGACAGCAAACTTTCGGTAGTTGCAAGACTATCATCAGTAGTATTATTCATCATAGCAGTTTGCACCATAACAAGCTCAGCCTCAAGCATCGAACTCATTTTTGCTCCTTTACCAAATCTCTTAAACGACCACTCCTTCAAGACTTCTTTCATTTCTTTGATTTTCTCCTGCAAAATGTATAAGTGGTTACCATACTTAGTATTACTCCAAGAGGCTAATGCAATTGTTTTAAAATCAGGTTCAAGCACCCAAGAATTAAAAAATTTTAAAATTTGTTTTTCCTCTCTTGCCAGCTTCTCGCAGATGAATAATTTGAGGAGAGTGATCAGATAGGAGAGGAGGAGGAAGATTAGTATAAAGAAGAGGCCATTTGTCAAGAGAAGATTGGTTCGAGAAGGAGTGGTCAATCCTAGAGAAGGTTCTATTGCCATGCCTCCTTTTATTATTCCAAGAAAACGGCATACCAATCGATTTAATAGGGACAAGGTCAGCATGTTGAATGGTTTCAGCAAGAGGCTAGATTTCATTGCGAGATAGGGGGTTGCCGCCTACTCTGTCAGAGAGATTGAAACAACAGTTGAAATCACCTGAGATAAGCCATGGGTGGGAGGACTGTCTCACTGCTGGGATTAGCGAATGTAATGAAGCACGAGCAGCAACATAGTTGAAGGCATAGAAAATGGTGACATAGTAGTTGGTATTGTCAGTGGAGTTATGAGCAAGGCAATGAATTAGCTGGGGAGTGGAGAGTATGGTTGTTAATTGGACTTGAAGGGGATTGAAGAGAGTCAAGATTCTACCGTATGGTGCTTCGTCAAGGTTATGGATGAAACTCCAGTCAGATTTAACATAGTTAGCTGCCTTGATAGTCATGGCAAGGTTTAATTTAGTTTCTAGAATAGCTAGTATCGATAACTGATGCTTGCTGATAAGAAGACGACATTGATCAAGTTTGATAACTTGGTGACCTCCACGTATATTCCATGCTCCAATATTCGTCATCATTGGAGAGCACTAGCATTAAGCATTTCAATCTTCATTCTCCTAGTCATTGCTTGAGATGAGGTCAAGTAGCTAGGAGTTTTATCTGAATTGGGTTTGTTTAAACTATTCATTATTGTTACATTACTGCTAGGTAGTTCAGAAGCAAGAGGAGTTGAGGAAAGAGGTGTGGTTGTGAGGGAGGGTGGCGATTTGTAGGCAAGGGGAGGCATGATGTCGGAATAGGGGTTATTGGGAGATTTGACATTACCAGGGAGGGAAGGGTTTAAGTTGTTAACTGTGTTGATGTCAGCCGTGCATGGTTGTGCACCTTTTTTCATGTCATCTTGTTTGCATTCAGCACTTTTGTGAGTTACTTTCTTCTTTTTACCCTTTTTGTCCTTCATACCACTTGATCTAGGCTCAATACCAAGTTTACTTTTCACATTGATACTACTATCTTCTTCCCCAGTACTGTTTACTACCAGAGCAGCAGTTTTATATACTTTTTCTATCTTCTGCAGTGTGATATCAGTTTTCACAAGATTTGCTTCTTTATGGGATGTGTTGTTCTGCACTATTTGGACCTCAGCATCTTTACTTGTTTGGTCTGCCATATTACTGCTTGCATCATCACATATTCCATCCTCCTTCAAACATTCTTTATGCTTCTCAAAAAATGTATGTGCCTCCTCCAAATCTTGTAGTGCATCAAATTTGTTGAATACAACCAGATAATCTTCATTGTTGTCATTTACATTAGCTTCATTTTGCACATCTCTTAATTCTTTGTCCTCAATGTCAGAACTAGTTTGAATGGGTATAGTTCCACTATCTTTACCTACCACATGTGTCATAATTCCCATGCATGATTTATCCTTTCCCTGTACAACAATTTCCCCTTCCTCAACATTTCCATCTTCATCAATTCTTTCTTCTACTGCTACGTTAACTTCTACTACTTTCACTGTTGTTGTTTGTTCCATACTACTGTTCTTCACCGTAAATCCAAGTTCTTTAACTTTTACACGCTGCCATTTTCTGATGATCTTTTGCCTGAAAGGTCTGACTTTTTGACGAAATTGTTTGGTCTCTTTAGCTTCTTCACCTTCTTCCCTTGTTTCAGCGGTTGTAACTATTTTATTACTTTTTGTTCCTTCCTTCTTATCACAACCAGCTGTTGTATGGCCAAAGTTCTTACAGTCAACACAAACATGCGGTCTCCAAAGATATTGAACAGTAATTTTCTGATAACCCCCCTCAACCAATTTGACAATAAATTCCTCTACTAACTCCCTATCAGGTCTGACTTCAATCAGGCATTTAGCATAACTCAACCTCTCCTGCTTTTCAGTCATTTCATCCGTACATAATAGTTTACCCAAGTGGCTACAAAGCCAGTTTATGCCCAGAGGAGACCAAGCATAAATAGGAAGATTATACAAATGAACCCAAATTGGAACAGCAGTGACAGTACCAGTAACATTACTAACACCAGCATCATACTGTTTAATGATGAATAACTTATTGTTCATAATAATAGGGTCACTCTGTAAGATTTTGTCCCTGTCATCAGAACAAGAGAAATTGAATAAAAATATGGTGGCATCTGATTTGACAGTAACTGAGCCTTTTAATCTCCATATTTTCTTAAGCTTCAGAACAACAACAGAATATGATAATGGCCTGTCCAAGAAAAACCAACTACTGAATCATTCCAAATAACGTCACCTGCAGCTAGCACTTAAGGAGGAGGCACTAACACATTATCTTCATATACAGGGAGCATGTCAACGGGGATGTACTTCCCAGCGTTTTTGGGTTTGCGCTTGAAGAGTGAAGTCCATTTCCGTTCACACTGTACTAGAGGAGGGGGGCAACCGACTGAGATGAAGGAGAAGAGTTGAGAGGAGGACGAAGAGGTAAAGGAAGGGGGTCAAGGGGGACATGAGAGGGATGTTTCGGCGAGGTAGCACTGAGGACATTGGAGGAAGAAGGAACGGAGGCAGAAAGGGTAGATAATGGACCATGACAGGTTGGAGGAGAGGAGAATGGGTTAGTTGATGTTGGTGAAGGGACAGAGACGATGGAGAGAGGGGAAGCACGACTTGGTTGACAGTGGGAGATGGTACGAGAGAGTTGACGGGAGGGGGAAGGGGAAGGACTACGGAGCTGAAAATATGGGAGAGGGGAGGGAATACGGAAGAAGCGGACATGAGAGGCTTTTACTTTGGGGCCAAGGAAACTATGTTTACCTTGGCCTTTGGTTAGACCGGGATTTATAGTGCCCGGACACTTATGTCTCATTATTGTGGCCGTTGGGAATCGAACCGGTGCCACTACAACTATGTGTAGCAACTCCACTATGTCTTAACCACTGGACCACTAGAACTTGACAATTTCATTTATCTTAGTTAATTTCACTTTGTTATTAAATCAACTATTTCCTTATGAATATAATTGACATTGCAGTATATTTTTTACTCATATTAAAGAAACATTCAATTTCATTTAATTACAATTGATTATAAATTTGGTTCAACAGATTAAATAAATTGGTAACAAATGACAATCGTTATCTTTTCTTAATTTAATAACATTTATAAGTACACACAAATGCCATAACTACTGCCACAACGGTACTTTTATCAATTACAATTAGTTACATATTATTTCATTAATTAATACTACATTTACATTATCAATTACTCCTTTAATCCAATTCATCAATTAATACATACATTATAATAATTGATTTACCATCTATAACCAATTATAACCTTTTTAATCATTTAATTAATTGGAATTACATTTGAAGCAGTTATCAATTACCATAAATTAATACGATTACATTTCATTCCAGTTATATTCTTATTACTAAATCATAAATTTTTATTTCTTCCAACATTATATCACAAAACTTTATTAAATTAACCATTTTTAGTCATCGAAAATTACGGGTCATTACACCATTCCTAAGTCATTTCAATGTTTCTAAAGTTATAATCATTCAACTAATATAGTATGCACTTTTATTATAAATGGCTTCAACATTAACATAAGTTCATAATTATCTACTTATAGTATTAACCTTTTACTATACAATCTGATTATAAACAACCTAAAATGTTAACTTAAATTTATAATTTTTTCATACATTATTCACTTTTCTATTACATTTAATTAGTAACATTTCAAACTATTGACCTAAGTTTATAACAATTTATTATATCAGAATTCTTATTTATAAAAGTAATTCCATTTAACACTTTCATTTACAAAAGTTACTTGTATAATATTATATTACGTATTCCTATTTAAAATGTGGTTAGTTATATATATGTCTTTTAGTGTGTAATGGAATGTTACACAAGTTCGTCTTATTCATATAGTAAATAAAATATTCAATAGTTATCATTTATCATTTTCCATATCCTTTTGATTTACAGTTTATAAAATTTCAATTTCTTATATACTTCATTAATCGCTTAGAATCTTGAAACGACCCGCCCTTCTCTCCACAGAAAGACGCATCATTATTAAGAAATAAAGGGATAGAGAAAAGAAAAGATAGAGAAGAAAGAAAGAAACAACATCAGAATCTCAACAGCGGACGAATAAATTATATTAATCAAATAAGTATTACATAGTTTACAATATCTATCAGAGTTACACACCTTCATATCACAATACATTAGACAGTTATAAAGATCTGTCTATTTACAACTCAATACAACTTAGATACAATACAAATAATAATACAGAGATCAACACAGCAGAACCATCTATATATATCTACAAACGCTGAAGCCTTATGCTCCATTGCTCCTCCAGAATTCGTCAAAGCAAACCTGAATCCCTTGGCTACTTGTAAAAATTTGAGTACCCAAGAGTTTAATAAAACATAAGATAAACTTCGGGTCAGACATGGGTCTGGTATAAGTAAATGGTTAAAGTTGCTTAACTTTTAAAAATCATTTGAAAACAAAGGTATCACGTAAGGCTTCCCACACATAAACATGGGTAAGTTTTTACCTTACGTTAACTAAAACATTTGATAGGAAATCCAGTGATATTATAATAGGGTCTAAGGTTTTCAAGTAAAATACAGAAATAGCTGGAATGCTTACATCTCACGTTCCAGCATAGTTAGGCACAATCAATATGTACGGCACTTATTGGAGATTTGATTCCATATAATGGAAAGGCTATTGGGGCACTGCCCGTCACAATATGGGGCCTAGATCACCATACCGAAGATTACTCCCAATCCCCTACAACGCAAAGCCAGAACCATCCCTTGCTAGACAGTCCCGAACAAGACAACCCCACGATTGTAGCTAGCAACCACCTGCACAGCCGAATAAAAAGGGACATCTAGACATGGTCAAATCTCGTCCTACTTGAGCATGACCCACTTAGCCTTGCAGCATCTCCCATGTTTTAGCCATTCTCGGTTGATGAGGCTTGAGACTACGATTACCTTGTAGAACACATCTATCTTAGAATGCTCATCGTCCACCTGGCGATGTTCTAAAAGCATTCAATCCATACAAGTTCGTTCCGGGTTCGAACGAAACCGAAGGCATTATCTCGTCACACTCATTATGGAATCACCCTCCGAGTTAACAACAATAACCCTTGTACTCTGAATCTTCATTTTCACTTGAGATTCATGACCTATCGTTAATTTGGATTGATGTGGTTTTCAGATATCCAAATACGGAAACCCGATCCTAGTCTCGTCGAAATCTAAAACGCCATCTTTTTGGTCCAAGTTGTTTTAAAGTTAAAACAATTCAATTCAAATCATTATCTATATTCACACAGACAAGTAATTCACATAAACACAGATAGGTAATTCATATCATCAACATTCAACTAAATTATCTCATATCACATATCATACATATCTCATTAGAGATATCAAACAATCAAGGCATTCAATATCAATCAGCCACCCATAAGCAGTGATTTATTAATCACATATCTATAACTAATTTAAAATGAATTAAATTAATTACTTCATCTCTAATTAATTTAAAATAAATTAAATTAATTACTTTCATTGCTATAAATCTTGTTTACTTAACCATTAATTGAACCAATTAGTTAATCATCATCTTAATTAATCACCCTTAATTAATTACCTTTTAATTACATTAAGTAATTAACCCTTAATTAATTGCACAAATTAATTATTCTTAACCAGTAAAGTAATTAACCGTAATTACTTCATTTACCATAATTAATTACATTAATACTTAATTAATTACAATTAGTTAATTACCTTATAATCACTTATTATTGATTAATTAATCAATCCTTAATTACTCTCATTAATTACATTAATTAATGCTCCTTAATTAATTACTTCCATTAATCAACTTTAATTTATAATCATAAATAGTAATTACCATCCTGTAATTACTTACCTTAATTAATTAACTCCTTAATTAATTATATTAATCTTTTAATTAATTACATCAAGTAATTAACCCTTAATTACTTCTACTAAGTAATTATCCTTTAATTACTTCCAATTAAGTAATTCCCCTTTAATTTATTACATCCCAGTAATTATACATTAATTACTTATCCTAAGTAATTACACTATTTAATCTCATTAAGTATTCATACTTAATCAATCATCAGATTATCCATAATTAATCAACCAATTAATTAATCATATTCGTTTGATTAATTACAATTGGGTAATTCATTCCTTAATTATCCTTTTAATAAATTAATTATCCTTTAATTATAGATTAATTATTATTTAATTAATAATTAATAAACCTTAATTATCAATTAATAAAACTTAATAACCAATTAATTAATCCTTAATTAATCAGTTAATCAATAACTAGTTAATCCTCAATTAATCTTTAATTATAGATTAATTATCTCTTAATTATTAGTTAATAAAACCTAACCAATAATTAATAAAACTTAATTACAAATTAATTACTTTTTAATTACAAGTTAATTAATTTTTAATTACTAATTAATCAACCTTAATTACCTAATTAATTAATCTTTAATCATTAATTAATAATCTCTAATTATCTAATTAATATTTCTTAATTATAAATTAATTAACCTCTAATTAATTAACTTATAACCCTTAATTATTAATTTTAAAAAAATTAATTAAATCAATTAATTACTATTAATTAATTCCTTAATTAATTCTTCATCATTATTAATTAAATTAATTCATCATATCTAATTTCCTTAATTAATTTAATTAATATCAAGATATTAAAAATCTTAATTAACCTTAAGATAGAATATTATCTTATTAATGCCTTTATTAACATTTACACTTTTAAACCATTATATCTTTATAATTAATTATACTTGATTAAATCAATAGTTAAGTTCTAAAATAAAATAATCATTTCTTGATATATTAAAGTTAACAAAACACAACTTCCATAACCTTAAACGTTTATCAAAAGATTGTTTAAACTAAATTTAATTTAAATTTAAAAACTTGTCTTTAAAGTTCATTTCTACTTAAGTTTTAAAAATAACCTTAACTTTATTTAACAAAATTTAAACTAAACAAATTTTCAAACTCCTTAATAAATTATATTAAAGAAAACATTTATTTTTATAAAGCATAGAATTTTAAACAAGATTTATTTCAAAAATTTAAAACTTACATTAATCAAATTTGAAAACTTGTTTTTATAAGAACTTTGTTAAAACCTTTTGAAAACTGTTTCCAATCTTACTTCGACCTAGCTTATCATCACTTGAGAGCCACCTAAGTTCTCATTTTTTCTTTTATTTCAGACATACTTTAAATTTTAAGTTTTTAATTTAAGTTTAAAATTTTAAAACCTGGAAACAAAGCCCTCTAGAACCACTCAAAACATACTCGAGTCCATCCTTGAGTCTTCATTCCAAAAACCCGAAATATACTTCGAGTCAACTTCGATCA
Source organism: Allium cepa (assembly GCA_030765085.1). NCBI lineage: Eukaryota > Viridiplantae > Streptophyta > Magnoliopsida > Asparagales > Amaryllidaceae > Allium > Allium cepa. The sequence continues at coordinate 381,251,715 of CM060931.1, forward strand.
CAACCACCACAATCCCACTGACACTAAAATCACCTCGTGCACATGCACCATTGCCGGAGCCATCTCAGACCTTCGACGAACCTTCCGGCACGTCACCCTGCGTCGCAGCATCCTACTCCGATCATCAAATCCCAAAAACTAGCCTCGATCAAAAATTGAGTAGTCCAGTTAAAACTGGAACCAAACCCCATGACCAAATCCACCTCAAACCCACGCCTCTGACCATCAGATGATGCGCTACCCCGTCCACTCCATCTTCGTTCATCTACGAACCTATTACACTCGGTCCCATCGAACTCAATGCACCAGATAAGAAATACAGACCCCAAATCCAACCTCAACCCAAACTAGGGTTTAAAACAAGATCGCCACACCGTCGACACCACGATGAACTATCGCCCTTCCTACCATTTTGCCAAACACCAAGATCACTTAGCTAGCTTCAGAAGGAACCCGGACCACCAGTATCCCTCCGGTTACCAGAATTTGCTCGAAAACCATATTCTGGTTACCTCCAAAATTCACATTCAATTCTAATCTAAAAATCACAATTTTCATCTTTAAAATCATATTTACACAGGCCGATTCAAGTTATATACTTGAACCAGAGAATTGCAACACTTGGTTTTTAACATGTTTATATTTTTTTATTGTAAATCTTAATTTCCAGATACTTTATACATGTTTAAACTATTTTTTGATCCAAGTTCAAGTATAAACAAACTTAATTTGTTTGAAAACTACGGACTAACAGAGATCAGAGGAGAAGAAAGTGGAATTTGAATTAAATTTAAACTCTGTAATATAAAAAAGAGAAGAACGTGAATATAACAGACATGCACACATGAATACAATCATATATATAGAATTCTACACTTAGTTATACACATGCAGACATCATCATCACAGAGATTTCATAAGCAACCATCATTAACTTATTTAAACTTTAATAAAAATGTTTACTCACCATTTTGAAAATCAGGGGCTTTGAAAAGAAACTGGGATTTTTGAAAGCTGGAAGGCTTGCAAACAGATCTAACTTGAAAACTTTGATTGCTGCTATGTTGTTGAGGAGATTGCTTGACACTTTGCATTTGATAATGAAACCTTGATCTACAGGCTTGCTTTGAAAATTGTTTATAGGCTTGAAAATGCTTTCCAGGTTGCATTTTAAAATTGAACTATGCTTGAACTTTTGAAAGAAAAGTTGCAGGCTGATATTTAGAAGTTACAGGCTTTTTGAAAAATGCTTTGAGAATGAATTACAGGTTTTAGTTTGGTTTGAGGAATGTTTTCTGGTTTGCATTAGTTTATGATTTGAGAAGAGTTTTCAGGTTTGGATTTTAGATTTTGAGTCTGAGAATTTTACAGGCTTTGAGAAAAATAATTATAGGGTATTTGATCTGAGTGAATAGATTAGAGACTTGAAAATGCTTGCATGGTTTTGGTTTGAGAAGATTTGAATAGAGGCGAGTTTTCTTTTTTGTTTATAGGCTAAAGATAAAGTGTTTTACATTGTTTATACGGGTGAGTTTTCTTTTGTTTTTGAAAATAAGATAAAAAAAGAAAATGAAGAGGAAGATAGGAGTTTAAATAGAGTTTATTTTGATTTATTTAAAATAAAAATAATATAAAAAGAAAATGACACTTGTCCCTTACCTTAATTAATATAACACATGTTACTTAAGAAATTTATAACTTAACACTTGTAATAACTTATTTATATATTATTTATAAATGATTTTCAGAGCTTTTAAATATGATTTCCTAATTAATAAATATGTTTCTTAATTTATAAATACTTTTTCTAATTTAAATAAATAAAACTTCTAAAAGAAAATAAAATAAAAACCTTATCCATATTTTATATCAAAATATTTTTAAGATATATGTCTCAAATTTTAAATTCAAATTCAAATTCAAATTCAATTAAAAATCCAATTTAAAATCAATTCAAATAAATATAGATATCAATTTTAAACAAACACATTATTAATTGTAAATAAATATCCTATTTAAAAATAACTTAAATACACACACACACTCACATATATTTAAACACACTTACTAAATTTGAAAATTATAAGTCTATTTAAAATCTATTTATAAAATAACACAATTTAAATTTGTAAATTATTATTTCATTTAAAAATCTATTTATAACTATATTTAAAAACATCACAGTATATTTATTATTATTTGAAATTAACAAACTTTACCAATTTTAGATAATTAATTAAGAGATTATCACATTTTACATTCCTTGAAATTTCGGGATATCACAAATATAGTTTCTAATTACACATATTAAAAGTTTACAACTATTTAAATAGTCAAGATTTCATTTCATTATAATAATTGAAATTTCCAATTTGTAGAAACTTAAGAACTAAATACCAGTTTCCTTTTCGGTCAGGACTCGATTCTTCGACTTTCGAAAATCGACATCAATACGTCCACTGTATCAACTGCCGAGCATCGAATGCCGGAAGACCGAACCATGAGGGTTAAAAGAAGAGGTAGAAGAAAAATATAGAAGAAGTAAGAAAACAGAACAGAAACAATATCAGAATCTCACATATCGCAGCGGAACAACATATAATAGATAAATGGATAATCTTTAAAACAAAGAACTATATCAGTTATTACATTACATCATATTACATTTTATTACATCATTAGAGTGTACAACAACAAACAACGGAAAAGAAGTACTATATACTAGTGAATACGCCATGCCATCTAGCTTGCCTCCAGCAACTCCTGAATCTAGAATAACCTGATAAACCTGACTCTTGACTGCCCGTGTAGAAATTGGTGGGCACCTAGAGTTTAGGAAGGAAAACAATAAACTCCGAGTCAGTCATGGGACTGGTGTGAGAACTAAAACAGTTATTATCTTTTAAAACAACAACAACAACAAAGATAATTTTAAAGTCAATTCGCAATGCTTTTGGAAAATGAGACTACCATAATACCTCCCTCCACACACACAATGCAAACGCAGAATTGGAGGAGATTTCTTCTTATGATAGTCAAAGATGCTTGATACGCATTAAAAAGAAACATTCGATATTATTACTAGTGCATAGTGTAGGAAAAATCATTTCGAAAGTAAAGATATAAATCTTAGCCAACATACGACCATTATCGTATGCCTACTATAGCTACCATCCAAACAGTGGGGAGCCATCATAAGTGAATGGCAGGTTCTACAACCGTACAAGGTGTGTATTGTTTTATTTGGATTTCCAACAAATGGTCAGGCTAAGGAACTTCCTACTGCCACATGGGATCGCCTCTGGCGGGACGTCCCGAGAACTTAACTAGCTCTCTGCCAACACAAGGCCGAGTTACCTTTGTCACTAGGTAACTACTACACGAATATGCCATCCCCCGGTCCCTTTGGACCTTTATCCGAGCGCTCGATCACCAACATCACACAGTAATAAATATAGTGTGTCAACAAGAGTAAGCATCTGGGCTCCATACCATGATACCACCCTTTCCAGAAGGAAATGACATACCCTAAAGGGCGCGACCCTCATAACCTTGCCGCATATTCCTGTTTTGACAATTTCTGGGGAGTGAGGTCTGACGAAGTCTCGTCCACAAAGCTAGGCACAAAGCCACGCTTTGATCAACAAATGATCAATAAATAATCATCACACAGCAACACTAAGCATGCCACATTACCAAATTGGGAATATATCACTGATAACCTTCTACTACATAACCTCTGAGCGCATACGTCTCAGAGAAGGGTGTTAAGCTAAGAGAATAAATTCTCCGCCACCAACAGAAATATATTTGAAAGAAATCTGCTTTATATCTCAAAATGTAATGTCAGACACGTAACCATACAAGTCTGTTCCGGGTTCAAACAGAACCGAAGGCACTTCAAAAGAAGCCCTTGCAATCCGGGTATTCACAATCCTGATATAATTTCCCATCATAAAGGAAATCTCCATACCATAGCTAACGGTGCAGAGAAAATCGATAGGTCATCCTATCGTTCTCACAAATACCCGGTCTTCACCACCGGTCTTCAGTGCTATCCATTACGTCGTATCACTATTCGGAATGGGTTATACGACCCCAAGGTCCTTTCCCGGCTAACCCGAATAGTGAGCGCTTATACAAAAATAAGTGTAGCATTCAAATTCAAGAAAATCACAACAAATACCTATTTAAAGGTAAATATTTGATAATTGGTTATTTAACTATCAATAGGCATGTTCAACATCACCAAATTCCAAATAATTTCCCAAATTATTTATTTTCCAAAAATATCTTTACTAGATACATATCCCACACTTCAACCATTTGAAAACCAATTTCAAATAAATTTACACCCTTACAACTTTCATTTCAAAATGGTTCATTTAAACCAATTAAATAAATCCTTACCGATTTATTTAATTTACGTTCCAAATCCGTAAATTAATCTCCACACTTCAAAATAAATCAATGTTTATTTTTAGCTAATTTCCCTTTCTTTTATAAATTCCATAGTGAATTTACATTTCCAAAATATCTATGAATATACGATTTTTAAATCGATTTCTAATATTCATTTTCAATTTATCTTTAAAAGATAAAATCTCAAACATTCACTTCATATTGGAAAAACATTTCCATACTTATTTAATAATAAGAAATTCACCAATCTATTTATTTTCAACATTTTGAAAATATTCAATATACTTAAATCTAGATTAAGTATATATTTTATTTTATAAGGAAAACATTCTCTTAAACACATTTATTTGGGTCAAAACGAATGTTACGTAAAACATCGTTACGACAACCCAAAATCACTTGTATAGGGATTCGAACTTAAAATAGATATATAAATCCCAATACAATATAAAACATTTCCTTTCGGAAATCATTTACTATAACAACAGTGTCATAGTCCACCATTTCCTTCTATTTCTCGAAAACGTCTATTTCAACAATGAATGTTGAAATCTATGGTTTCGATACTTTATACATTTTAAAACATCTTTAAATCGTTTTAATTCTATTTAAAATCACTTTCCCAAAACATTTCTTTAATATATTATTCACTGTCCAAAATCGTGAATATATTTCCTTATCCAAATTCAACATTTCTACATATTTTATTTAAAGGATTATCCACTGTCCAAAATTGTGGATATATTTCCTTTAATAAGCTATAGTAATTAACTTATCAAAATAAGTCGATTTCGAATTTATAAAACAATGTTCATAAATTCCATTTATATTTTATGGCCACTTCAACTTATAAAATCACTTTATTAACAAATTCTATCCATATTCCATTTACACGCAAAAATCCAATTTATAAGTTAATTACTTATAAATCTTTTATTTTATAAAATCTATTCGTTTTATAATTCCACAATTCATAAATATATAGATTTCATTCACTTATAAAATCCATTTATATTCCATTTTAACACTTATATAAACTTGTTTTATAATTCCAATATTTTAAATTCATAAATATCAATTTTATAAATATTTTATATAAACCGTTTATAATAATTCAAAAAACCCAATTTTAAACCATTTTATAAATTAATTAACTACTTATCTCAAAAATCACATTTCAGTTATATTTCACAAAAATCATAATTTTATAACATAAACATTTCAACGTTTATTTATTTAAAATGAATCAATTTTCAAAATTAAATTTTATTATGAATTCTCAACTTAATTTTCAAAAATCCAATTTTATTCATTTTCGGCGTCTAATGATACCAAATTATATTCGGCTAAATTTTAGCCTTTAACGACTTTAATCACAAAAATAATCGCACAGATTATAAATAGATCATTAAATAGATCAACACGCAACATTGAAACCAATTCAAATGTTTGAGGAATCCAGTTGGATCCCTCCAACTTTTTTTCCTGCATCCGAAGATGTTAGCACAATACCAATTTCACTTCAAGACGAAATATCGTGGTATATGGGATTTATAAAATTCTATCCGCTATTATGCGGCGCAATAGGGTCTTATCCGCTATATAATGCGGGAAAATCAACTCCAAGTACATATATAATACCAATTCCATATAAGTTGGAATTATCGCGGTATATGTTTTTAATAAATAACATCCGCTTACTAACGGCGCATAATGTCTATTTCAACAATCAACAGATAATAATTTATCATTCAGGCATACAATCAACAATTTTAAATCTAACTATTTAAAATTAAAATCGAAACTAATTCGATTGAGTGAGGAGTTCTCACCTTGATTTCAATTCCGTTTCAGCGTTTTATTTCGAATAAAATTAAACACGCGTTTAATTTTACCCGAAATTCAAACTAGCTCCAAATGACTCCAAACCAGCTCCATTGCGTAGTGCTCAATAAAACGAAGCCAAGACAATTTGTTTCGTGCGTTTTTGACCTCGTATGAAAAAGTTGTCGCTTTTTAAACATTGTACGAACTTAAATATAATTAAATTACAATTTCATTTCTCAATTTCAAACCCTACTTCCATCACAACCGTGCATTTCTTTTCCCCCAGATCAGAGCCGCTCCTTGCTTTCTTCCCCAACATCGCATTCTACAGAAGAAGCCGAACCTAAAACCATAGCTAGGGTTTTGAAATCACCACCACCATGCTCCGTTCCAAGAAGATCAGCAACCACCACGATGGAGCCTATGCTCGCGCGCACCCATAGCTCGAAAACGAGCAAGCTCGGTCGTGTCTTCCTGCACAAAAATGCGTGCGAACATGGCACGAACGCGGCCAATTTCTGAGCTACCCACTTCGCTAAACAACATCTCAGCCGTTGGATCTATAGTTCTCGACGAGTACTTCGACTTTCCAGTTGATGATTTTCGCTAACAATACACAGATGTGAAGAAAAATGAGGAGGAAGGAAGGAGTGTGTCGGCCATTGAATCTATATGAGGCGGCTAGCTTTAGTTTTAGGGTTAGGCTTCTTTTTTTTGTGAAAAAATGAAAATAGAAGGGTATTTACAGAAATTTTCTCAAACATTATTCATCCTGGATTTTCCGAACTCCAAATCAAGCGCAGTGACCGGCGTTTCTGGGGTTTACCCCACGTTTTGAACACAATGGAATAGGTTTCGGAGGCTAATTCGATCATCTGTGCGAGTTATGGCAATAAACGATCGATTTTAAATTAAATCGATAAATCAAATTTTTGAGCGTTTTAGCTTGCACTGGACAAACGGTAAATCTAATTGACACGAAATTTGAAACCATACAATAATTTGATATTACAGATCCGATGAAATTAGTTTCGTCAAAATCCGAGACTGTATGAAAAATGTCTATTTTAACTCGTCAATTTAAATATTAAAATATTCAATTTTCACAATTTAACTTTTAATTCGATTTTAAAAGTTCTATAACATTATTATAACTCCAACATGATATAATAAAATTTTACAAATCATTTTCATTCATATTAAACCCAATTTTCAATTATTTACGTAATTTCAACTATTAAATTATCGATTTAATTATTCAATTAAATCCAATTATTCAAAATAAAATTTATTCGACTTATAAATTTCACTTATTAATATTTAAATTCAATTAAATATTCATATTTTAATTAACAAAAATTCTGGGTCATTACATTTTCAATTATTTTAAAATATATATATATATATATATATATATATAATCATATCTTTTATATATATCGAATCATATTAGGAAATTAAAATTTAGATTTATTTATCAAAACAAATGTTTAGTAAACTACTACAACGGTCTTCCCACTTTGAAACTCGAAAAAGAACGTCGATGATGCGTGCACTCATCACCAAAATTATTTTCCAATGACAGAGAGGGGAGTACAAAACTTATTTCATTCTAAAATTCCTATAAGCATTTCCTTCAAATCATAGTAAAATATTTATATCAGAAAATAATTCCAAATAATACAAATATTATATTCCAAAATCTTTTGAAAGAAATTTTCAAAATCGTAGAAGTTAAGTTCTTAAATTTTCAATTTATATTTACTTTACTCGTATATCCTATTTTACGATCAATATTAATAAAATTTCACTACCTAACAAACAACATATCACCTCCAATTCTATCCATTTATAAAATTATTTTTTTATGTCCAAAATATAATAATAGGCAAAATTATTTCATTTACCTATATTTTAAAACAATATTATGTCAGCCGGCTCTATTTTGTGTTTAGAAATCCCTATCGGTGCCATAACGTCCCATGTACTGGCCATAATTTATAAATACTAAATAGAACAAAGCAACACAATATACAATCTTATATAACACTAAGAAATACGCTCTCTCATATATATATATATATAAACATACTCAGGGACCCATACTAGGATATTACTAAGCTTTATCTAATGAGTCTGACCCCACAAAGCTAAGATTATCGCTAAACTAAAGCTTCGATACTAAATGTAACGACCCACCTTTTTGGACGGTTTAAATTGACGAAAACCACACACCTCATACTCAAACCATTCAAAAAAGGAGATTTTTATGGGGTAAATAAGAAAAAGTAGAGAAATAAAGAAAAACAAACACAGAATCTAACAGTGGAATGACAAAATATAATAATCAAATAAACAATTCAAGAAGCTGTTTCACAAATATCATTTGATTACACTTTTTCAACACAGAAACAGAGCTATATAGAACAAGAATCAGTAAATAAATGCAGCGGAACAAAAAAATGTAGCGAAATAAATAAACTAAAAAATAATAGTATACAATCTTCATCTTCGTCCTCCAGAGATAAATAGTCTTTAATACACTGAAAAGCTCAGACTATTCCAAGCGAATTGAAAAAACAAAACACCGAAATCAGAACTAAAAGATCTCATGTAAGTTATATCAACAGTAAATAAATATGTGTGTAACGGCGTCAGAGATGTTTATGGGGTTTGACATCTCCTATCTAGTGTCTAACATGAGTGTAGTAACTTAAGAGATGTTCGGGATTACCATCTCCTAAGTATCCATTAAACTATCTACTATGCAGTGCAATACGCTATTATAGTATGTCTATAGTAAAGTAAAGTATTAAAATAGCGTTAAGGAATTACCCATAATCACCTTAACATATTTTATATATTCCCATAGTCTATACAGTATCATACGCTCCTCCTTAAACTAGAGGTTTACCTTGAGGGAACTCCATTGGTATGGTACAAAACAAACTCGTAGAAGGCCCGATAGGGCATGTGAACACGACACTCAAGGGAATGCAAGGGTAGGACTCTACCGTTTTGTAGAACCGGGCTGGTGGTAACACATAGCAACTACTACCACCCACTTCGGAACACACTCCCATAATCAAATCGAGGGGTGGCCACCAAATCAATCACAAAGTCATAATATGATATCAAAGAAGCATGTCTTATCGGAGGTGCGACCTCACTTGGCCCAGGTATAGCTCCTACTTTAGTACATCTAAGCTGAATCACGACAGTTAGGGTCACTTATATACCTCATATAGAATCGTTCACCAAACCATCCTATTTCATTCTGGAATCTCCACCACGTACACAGTTGTTAAAGTGTTTTTTGGAATTGGCAGAGAGTATGACAATATCTGATCCCAATCACTTTAACAACCAAACGTTTATCTCACACCAGATGGTTCTTTTACATTTTCAAAACCAATTCATAATTGATATCAAAATATCATATTCAATTCAAACCATATCCTTTATGGAATCATATTCACTTTCAAAATTATATTCACAAAATAAGTTAAATGCTCATTTCAAAATCATCATATTAAATGAAATGTGTCATTTCACTAGAAAATATCATTTTAAATCCCAACTTTGGTTGTAACATCATTTAACTATATTCGCTTTTAAATCAAGGATTTAAATATAGCAGCCCAACCTTGCACCGTTTTGTTTTAGAAAATAGTTTAGATAGTTTAAAATAGTTTAAATAGTTTTTATAGTGTAAAATAGTTTAAATAGTTTAAAAATAGATTAAAATAGTTTAATTGGATTTAAGATTGTTTTAAATAGATTTAAAAAAGATTAAAAATATTTAAAACTGATTAAACAGATTTAAAATAGATTAAATAGATTTAAATTAGATTAAGCAGATTTAAATTAGATTAAATAGAATTAAAGTATATTGTACTCTAAATAGATTTAAAGTATATTAAAATAGGTTGAGATACTTAAAATAGATTAAAATACTTTAGACGGATTTAAATAGATTATAGTACAAATTAGATTTAAAATAGATTAAAAAATATTACACTAGATTTAAAATAGATTAAAATACTTTAAATAGATTTAAATAGGTCAAAATAGGTTAAAATGCTGTAAATAGATTTAATATAGATTAAAATAGATTAAATACTTTAAATAGATTCAAAATAGATTAAATAAATTAAAGTACTTTAACTAGATTTAAAATAATTTAATATAGATTAAAATACTTTAAATCGATTTAAAATAGGTTAAAATAGGTTAAAATACTTTAAATATATTTAATAGATTAAGATACCTCAAATAGATTTAAAATATGTTAAAATACTTTAGAATTTCGATTTAAACCAATTTCCAATTCCAACCTTCAAACTTGGATTTTCAAAGTAATTCAATTATATAAATCAAAATAGATTTAATAGATTAAAATACTTCAAATAGATTTAAAATACATTAAAATACTTTAGAATTTTGATTTAAACCAATTTTCAATTCAAACCTTCAAACTTGGATTTTTAAAGTAATTCAGTTTATATAAATCTATTTCCTTCAAAATATCATATAATCCAATCAATGATTTAAGGGTTTTAAAATCATTTAACTTAACCAATACTGTGTCCGTATATAATTTTCAACTCTATGGTCAAGTGATACGGATATTTATCATTTCGATCTGCAATTATATTTAATTTTACGATATATATTGTTTGAACCCGCAAGCCTAAATTTGACTTCAAATCCATGAAATCGTTTGAGTCTATCATTTCAACTCATAACAATTTCCCTTAATCTATCAGATCATTCGGGTATGTATCATTTCAACCCATAGAGAACTTGTAGTGTTATAACAATATAAAATATAACATCCAGACATTCAACATCAACAATCAAACATCCATCAAAATCATCATCCATATCAATCAATAAACAACAATAGCTAACTGATTATCAATAACAAGTATAAACTGATGAATTAAAATTTAATATTAAATTAAATGGCAATAATAATCAATAAAAGTCAGTTTAACAGGCATGACAATTAAAATATACCAAACATTAACCAATAAATTTCTAATCGCATCATAAATTTAATTTAACTAACGTAAGATAATTTAGTAATCGTGAGTGGGATAAAGCACTCACCTTTGATTTCAAATTGGTTAGAAATCCGAAGTAAGACCCGAAATTGAACGGTCTTAGAATTCCTCCAAACAAGTTCCAGAATGTTTGGAATTTCGATACGATCGCAACGCAAGAAACCTATCCAAGCCCGTAGGCAAAAGATATGCTAATTAGAACGGTTGAAATTTAAATAAACAATAAACTAAACAAAACAATTAAAATTTATGTGTCACCACATCCAATCTTCGACGCACACGAGAACCAGCGTCAGATTTCATTCGAAACTCTAGTAGCCTCCATGAACCCTTACCGCTCGCGATTCAGATCGCCAGCCAACAATCTGACGTCTCCACCTGGCTCGCCTGGACCTACTGACCATACCGTGACAACGATGCCCCCTTTGATCCACCAGAGACCCACCAATGCTGTGATAAATGCGACCACTTCCAAGCGAAATTCTGGCGGCTTCGACCATCTTCGAGGTGAAAAAAACCATGGACACACCCAGCTTGATGACATCTACAAGCCTATGCCTCCTGATCGTCGTGAAATCGACGATCCGCCGTTGAAATCTCAACCCCCACAATGGACGACCGACGTTCATCCTCGATTTCTGATCGAACAATGCACTCAATTGAAAAATGAATCACTGCAGTGGATTACGCTTGTCGAGAGCTTTGAAATGCTATATAATATGTTAGGGTTTTGAGGTGTTTAAATTTTAAAATAGATTTGAAAATTGAATTTAGAGTTTTGAGATTGAATTTGTTTCTGCCATTAAAACTAAGGAGATAAACAGAAGTTTATGTAAGAAAAACGACTGCTAGGGTTTGTGAAACAAGACTATTTATGTTAAAAAAGCCCGACAAGAAAATAACCAAATATCGAATTTGCACGAACGACGACTAATGACCCAAAATGCTTGTTCTGCCTCCAAAATGAAAGTGGGTCATCCCATATATAAAAATAGATGTTTTTGATATTTTTAAACTCAATGAAACAGGTTTCAAGTTCTAATTCCATCGTATGAAGAAGTTATCTTTAAAATCAGCTTATTCCAATTTGGTTTCAATTAAATTGATTTCAATGCATATCGAGCCTGTACGATCAAATGATAAGTTAATCGCTACGAAACTTGAAATCCTATAATAATTCACTATTACGGATCTGATGAAGCTTGATTCGTCGAAATCCGAGATAGTGGCCAAAATGGCTATTTTCACGTTAATTAAATAAAAATTATTATTAAATTGATTAAATCACTTTTTAATTTCAAATTTAATAACTAACAATTTTCATTATTTTTTGATTACTTGGACATTTACAATAATTTAGAACAAATTTACATATCAAATTGGTGTTAAATATTACATTAATTCCAGTTTTTAAATTTAATTGTAATTAAATGCAATAATTTTAATTTAATTCCAATGAATTGATTTAATTTGACTTCAATCTTTTTATTCAATCAATCATTACTCTGTGGGCATAGTTGGCATTGATTTATATCTTATTACATTAATATTCTCCAATTTCATCTTAATTTCCATTAACGTAATATTTAATTACATTTAATTGGAATTGATTTCCAATTTGATTCAACAGGTTAAATAAACAGGTAACATATAACAATTGTCACCTTTTACTTAATTTAATCACATTTATAAGTTTATTATCTACCATTAAATGTTATAACTACTTACATAACAATGATTTTGTCCAATTCCAATTAATTACACATTATTTCATCAATTAATACAACATTTTATCTATTACCTCATTTACAATTTATAACCAAATTTTATAACTACAATCATCTTAATTAATTGAAATTGCATTAAAGTGGTTATTAATGACCTTATATTAACACTATTACATTTCATTCTAGTTATTTTCTTATCATTAAATCTTAAATTTTTCCACAACATTAAATTCCAAAACTTATTTAATTACTGAATTTAATTATCGAAAATTGCGGGCCGTTACAATGTCAATTCCTCCAATGGATGCTTATATCGCCTGAAAAAGCAAACCCTAGCTCGCCCTGGACCCACGAATTCCACTGTTGACTCCACCCAACTTTTGCCACACCATTCGATGAGCATACCAAATCGAAGTATAAATTGGAACAAGATTTTTGAAGCAAGTTAGGATTTTTTTTATTAAGTGGATTAAGAGAGCAGATTTTTTTTGAAGATTCATTGTTCTTTTTCTTTCTCACTGTAACTTGCGGGTGGTTTAAAATGAAGAAAGGCTGCGTGACGAAGAAGGAAAAGGCACGATCACTTTGATTTGAATAGAATATGGCTGATGTGAATAAGGTCAATTAAAAATATATACATATTGTTTAAATTAGAAATATTTCATTTTACGTAACTTAAAGTCGAGGCATGTCGCTAGGCGTTCATAATGTTATAACCCTATTCCGAACGTTGTGGTTTCGAGTCCTAAAACGATCATATGGAGAAGATAGGTATTTGGACCCAATTATTATATTGAATTCTTAATATTAAATTCAACACGTTTCTATCGCGTACGACCAAACGGTAATTCTAAACGCTACGCAATTTGAAATCCAATAATGATACACTATTACGGATCCAATAGAACTAGTTTCGTCGAAATCCGAGACTATATCAGAAATGGCTATTTTGCCATGTCAATTAAAAAATAGTATTTTCAGTTTCTAATTATTCACTTTTAAGTTCAATTTTTAGTGTTAACAATCTTCATTGTTGCTTAGATAAAAATTAAATCAACTTACAACATCAATTTCAATCACATTAAACTCAGAATTCAATAATTCAAATAATTCCCAATATTAATCTAAACAATATAATTTCTCAATATTCAACAAATTTCAATATTAGATTTTAGATGAATTTTAGTTATCAATTAATTACTTTATTTACATCTAATGAATTCAACATTTATTATTCAATTAAACTATTGATTTCAAATACATTCAATACATAGCATTTCCTTTCAATATTTGTTATTACTTAAATCTTCGAAATTAGTTTGTTTCAAAACTTTATCCAAGTTTATATCTAATTATTTACATTCAAAATCATTAAATTTAATTTTTAACCATTTTTATTTAAATAATTAAATTAAATTTAGTAATTCAAAATAGCTAAAAATACGGGTCGTTACAACATGTGAGAGGGAGGCTCCTTTGTGACTTTCATGTAAATTAAAAGCTGGTTGTGACCTCTTGTAAAAACCTATAAATACACCCTTAACGGTTTCATAATTTGAAATAAGAAAAGGTTGAAAATGGTGGAAGTGGATTAGCACCAAGCCACTTTGTCCTTCACTAATTTTCTCTAATTAAAACAAATATTCTTCGAACTCCACTAAAATTTCACCAAAACCGTAGGAAGTTTAGATCTTAAGTCAATGTGGAAGAAAAAGTGAAGGAGATGGGGGTATAGCTTGAGCTATGAGAAGTGAAAGAGGAGGGGAGGTGTTGCCTTAGTTTTTGGAAGTGCTAAAGGTTGGATCTTTAGGAGTTTAGTGATAGTAGGAAGTATTCTTGAGTTTGGTTGTGCTTGAGCATGTGTTTGCCTTGGATCTAAGTAAGTTATCTCAATGTCTTGTTTGTATATATGTTGTATTTGAAATATAAACTTAAAGTGACATTAACTAAGTAATGTTATAAACTTTGGATTCGTCTTGCCTTTAAAAGAAAATGACAACTTTATATTATATAACATCACTTCTATTACACTTTTAAACATCTGGCATAGTCTTGACTTAATGGTCAAATGGTAATTTGGATTTTATATTGAATTGAAGTATGTATGAAAGTGTTTGAAGTGAGAATGTAGCTACAAGTGCGCTACGATATCCCTTGACTTTAACTTGTGTAAATTGAAGTTTTATATTCTTAACTTGTGGCAATTTGATTTTGTTGTTCTTTACATATATTTTAGTCTATTTGACAGTAATGAAATGGTTTGAAAAGTTGTAAAAATTATGAACCAAAGTTGAGAAAGTTGAAGGAAAAATGTGATTATAAATACACTTTAGAAATATAGCTTTTTTTTGGAAAATTTTATAAATAAATTGGAAGATATACTTAGAGGTTTCTTTCCATGGATTTTAATTACCATAAGGATAGTAATTACTGTTAAAATTTCATGTCTTAAATTATTTTTTAAAGTGGTTTTAACTAGTCGCAAATATTGTGCTTTTCAATGTTGTTCTTTAACGAAGACTTTTAACAACATTTATAAATGACATAGTAAGTTGCTTATGGTTTTAAGTGTTTAAAAATGATATTTAATTTTAGTATTTTGCTATAATATTTTTTTAGATGTTTCCTAACCTATCTTAAAGTATTTTAAAGTTGATTTTAAATTTAAATATATTTTTACATATTATATATGTATTTTCAAAGTAAAGAGGTTTTATAATACAAAACATGTTTTTCATCAAATTATAAATTAATTATTTTTAAGTAATATTTTATATAGATATTTAAAACCTATTTAGAAGTATTTATTTATATATATAATTTTTGAAAAAGGAAACTGACTAATCTTAACACTAAAAGCCGACGAGGTAGACTTTTTCATTTGTGAGAGTTAAGATAAATGTCGAGTAGGGATACGAGTAATGGAGTCTAACCTACCGGCTTCCCTCTTGACCAAGAAATAGTTAAGTTGGAATGATGAAAACTTGTTAATCTCGTTGTTTTCTTAATTGTTTAAGAAATAATTAACTTTTCTTAACGTCAAAAGTTGATGAAGTTGGCTTATCTATTTGTGAGAGTTAAGATTGATGTAGAGTAGGGATATGAGCCATAGAGCTCTAACCTACCGGCTTTACTCTTGATCGAGGAATAGTTATGTCAAGAACGTCGGAAGCGCGTTATTTATATTTTTTGTTACTTGTTCATGAAAGTCATTAATACTATACTTAACACTAAAAGCTGATGAGGTAGATTTATGTATTTATGAGATTCAAGAAAATGATGAGAATATGTTAATCTCGTTGTTTGCTTAATTGTTTGGAAAGTAATTAACTTTTCTTAACGCTAAAAGCCGACGAAGTGGGCTTATCTATTTGTGAGAGTTAAAATTGATGTCGAGTTGGGATATGAGTAATAGAACTTTAACCTACTGGCTTTCCTCTTGATTGAGGAATGGTTAAGTCATGGATGTCGAAAGCATGTTAACCATGTTGTTTGTTACTTGTTCATGAAAGTCATTAGTGTTATACTTAACACTAAAAGCCGATGAGGTAGATTTATGTATTTGTGAGATCCAAGAATGAAGTGTTTAGGCATGGCTTTGATATGCAACCAGTGCTATAACTTACCTAGCTTCTCTCTTAAACAAGGAATAATTAAGTTGTAAAGTGGAAAGCGAGTTAAGTATACGAATCGTGATTTCGATAGGCAATTGTTTTTAACTGGCAGCCGCTTAGTCGACAATCGAATTTAACAAAATATTATCTTAGTTCTTGTAACGATCCTGATTTTTGAGTCAAATTTAGTTT
This sequence comes from Allium cepa, assembly GCA_030765085.1. NCBI lineage: Eukaryota > Viridiplantae > Streptophyta > Magnoliopsida > Asparagales > Amaryllidaceae > Allium > Allium cepa. The sequence continues at coordinate 381,268,566 of CM060931.1, forward strand.
GATAATTAATATAAATTTTTGAATTAAATTATGAATTTAGTAGTATATTAAATTAGAATTTTCAAAATAAATAAGACATGTGTTGTAAATAGAATTTGAGTTTGAAATTTCAAAAAAAAATATCTTGAAATTAAATTGTATTTAAAAAAAGTAAGAATTTGTTTCCTAATAAATGTATAATAGTTTCAATTTAAATAAGATTTGACAAAAATGTTGTAAAGCTAAATTGAAAATATATAAAAGTATAAATAAGAAAACATGAACATGATTTGTAAAGTAAAAATAAATCTTTGATATGAATGAATATTTCGAAAGTTGTATTTTGAAATTGATATAAAGTAATTTTAAAAAGATGTTTAAAGTTAAACTCTATATTTACAATATTTAGAATACATGACATATATATGCAAGTATAAAATAGATAAACATGTTTTATAAATTGAAATCAACCAAGGTTTAAAAAAAAATGTATAAATTGTTTTAAAATCATTTTCTTAAGATTATGTAAAAAGGAAAGTATTCATTTACAATTGAAATAATAATTAAAATAAGGTTTAAAACAAAGTTACAAATTTATTTATAAACAAGGTTTAAAAACACAATTTGTAGATAAATTTATGAAAAGGGGTTTAAACATAATATTAATTATCCTTAACAAGTGTAGGATAGAGAATTTATGAATTTTACAAGTGTAGATTAAAGAATAACATAAACTAACAAGTGTAAACAAAATAAACCAAGTGGCACCTTTGTTTTAATAACATATAATTAAAACAAAAATAGTTTGCTCAGTTTTTTTTTCTCTTCATCATTTCTGAAGAAAAAACAAAAGAAAATATATACAAACCAGAAAAATAATAATCAAAGAAGCTAGTTTTAAATTCAAAATCCTGAAAGCATTCCCAACTTCAACTTGATAAAGTAAAGATTCAAATTAAATTCAAAAGCCGAAGCAATCAGATCAAAGATTTAATAGTTTTAGTTTCAAATCAATAAAACAAAGTCTCAAATCAGACAAACCATTTTCAGTTCAAAGCCAAAACTTGAAACAATTCAAGTAAAAAATTATCACAGTCTTAAATCAAAGTCTGGATTTCAATCTGGAAATCAACTCGAATACCAAAGGTACAAAAGCAAGTTTAAATCAAAGCTTCAACCTGGAAGTAGGTAGATCAAGTAAGCAAATTCACAGATCAACATATCAATTCTAGTTTTCGAAATTGCAAATTCCATGTTTTCTCTATCTACAGCCAGGTGAGCAAACCTCTTGACCTCATTACATTTTGATGATATTCGAAGGATGATTTGAAATATGTTTGAATGATGTGTAGATTTGCTTGCATGTCTGTATATACAGAAATATCTAAGTGTATATGTATGCATAGAGGAAAATAGGCTCTGTTCTTAGTTCAGGTTGAAAAAAATCAAGTTCCAAAATTTCAATTCTCTTTGTACAATCAATATTAGGCTCAGATCTTTAAAAAAGAAAATGATGATAACTATGCAATCTCATTTTAAAAATAATCGCAAATAAAAATATTCAGTAGATATTTCAAATAATACATCATAGTGTAACTTTTGAAATAACAGTAAAATCAAAAAAATTAAATTTTATAGTTTGATTTCATAGCCAAGTTCGAATTTGGAAATGATGATTTTAGAGAATCATTTCATGATTTTTAGTTTTATAAATGGTGGGAAATCGAATGTTGAAGGGAAAACAAATTTTTACCAAATACTGCTGATCTTGTAGTTGTGTGGCCTCGAGACTGATGCTAGATGTAGCTTGAAGACTGAGGTGTAGGATCGATTTCACCCTAAATGGGGGTGAATAGGGTGATACTGTTAATTATAAAAATTATTGAAAAATCCTATAAAATTATTTCAATACAGATAAATTAAAATTATAGCAGCACAGAAAATAGCAGAATAATAAGTGTAGAAATAGAACGACACAGAATTTACTCAGCTTCGGCAAAGCCCTGCCTACGTGCTGCTCCCAAGGTTTCTACTAGAAATCAAGTAGTCACACGCTTACACACGTAAACTCGCGACAACCGCTACTGACTAACCTAACTCTATGCTCAAAACCCTGCCATAACTTAGCCACTGAGTTGAGAATTCTTAAACTACGCCACGTAGTTTGTCCCCTAGTTACACGACTAGAAATTACAACTGTTTAAAAGTAAAATACAAATTAAAAGATAATTAAAAACAAAAACCCCTAATTTTATAAACCAAAAGCCTTTGTTAATATAACCGGCCCAAAGTATTATCACTAAAGAAAAAAGCGGCCCTGTTATCTCCTTTATCTATTTTGTCAATGTTGGGCCCAGTTCCTTCTTTCGTTCTAAAATTAGGGCTTTGGCCTCGTGTTCGCTCCTGTGAGATTAGCTAGTGCTTCGGCCTTGTCTTCGCTCCTGTAAGATTAGCTAGGGCTTCGGCCTTGTGAAATTAGGGCTTCGGCTATCGAAGGACCCGATTGATTGTTGATCGATTACAATTGAACTTCTGATTTGCGTCGGCAATTGACCGTCTCTTTACTTTGCTCACGGTTCCTTCAATTTGCGTCCAGTTCGAATCAAAATTGGTACGTAATTTTCTTTTTGCTTTTCTAGTTTTGCTTACTTGAACTCGATGCTTTCAATTTGCCGATGATGTTACTTATTTATATAGAATTCGAGATCCTTGATTTTCGTTTGTATACATCTATTTGAATTTGTCTTCGGCCATTTGATTATTCTTGAACGATGGTGATTTATCTGACTTCTTCAATTCATATAATGTCGTTGCTTGATACTCAGGTGTTGATTTATGACTTGGTCAATTTACTTGGCCACCACGGTTTCGAATTGATTTTGCCGATGTTGATTTCGTTCTTTGTTTCCTTTGACTTCGGTCACTTGCTCACGGCTTCAACTTGATTTTTGATATTACCAGACTTTGACTTGATTTTTACGAATTTGATTCGGTTGTGATTTTTGCATCACTACAACCTGTACTTTTGAAGCTTGATTCTCTGGTCTCTGACTTCTTGTTCAACATGTGTGTTAAGCCTGTATACTTATCACTGCATATGTTGTTTACTTTGTTATCGAGTTGCACTACTTGCATATCCACATAAACTTGCTGTATCACCATTTCATGTTTACTTGAGGCTTGCACTTGAACGTCAGTCTGGTCGACACTTGTATTTTGTTAACATTACTGGTGCACTTACTTGACCTGTTGCAGTGTTCATGTATGGTTGTTTATAGCCATTTCATTGTTGAGGCTGTGTCACTGATGTTGGCTTGCATTGTCACTTGTTTTATTTGCTCTTGCACTCCTATGTGCACTGTCTAGTTTTTAGTGTGCACCACTGCCTGGTCATGGTGATTTTTGAAATCACACCTGAGTTGAATCCAGCTTAAAGCTCGGGTTTGACATTGTGCAGATATTGTGATATATTTTTATTGCATTTGAGTTGAACCCGGCGTTTTGGGTTTGACCTGTGCTCACCTGTCCATGTAATTTTATCAAGTGTATATATCGGTGTGCACGACCTTGTGGCATATACAATGATACATTGTGTATGTCACAAGCTGTTCGTGTATGATGAATTCAAAATTAAATGATGACGAACAACCCAAATAACTGAGGCAAATATTATTTTCAAAATCCACATTTTATTTTATACTTCAAAAATATTTTATACAATTTTACTACGTCAATGTATATTTCTACAGATTGCTCAGATGCTGGATTCACAGTGGAATGAAGTTGAAGATCAGTACGAGTTGAGTGAATGAATGATATTTAGTGAGGTACAATGTAAATGTGAATTGTAATTTAATCAAATTTGTATTGTAATTGAAATTGTATATAGTGAGAGCTTGAAATTTGTACTATTCAAATTTTTTAATAAATAATTGTTTGAATAAAATTACTATTTGAATTCAAATTCTGTGTTATTTATTTTGTTCAGCAAATATTTATTTAATCTATGAAAAATAAAATAGTACATTAACAAATACATTTAAATGAATATATATACATATATATATATATATATATATGTTTATTATCATCAAACAAAAATCATATAATCGCATATTCAACAATCTTCCCCTTTTGATGATTACAAACATATATTTAAGATTATGAATATGTTAAATGTATTTGATCATTGATATACTCTGATTGCTCCCCCTATTTAAATGCTCCATCTCTACATAAAGCTCCCCCTTCATATATGCATACCATTAAAAATATGCAAATGAGATGGATGCAAATAGAAAATATTTGACCTTTGCTTAATTTTATTTGACAAAATCTTAAGTTTTCTTTCCCCCTTTTGTTATCAGCAAAAGAGTAATAGTGTTAGAAAAATGGAGATAAAGTGATAGATATTAATCCAACATTAAAACTTAATTGAATATAAATATTAAATTTCAATAAAAAAATCAAACAAAAATCATAAATACTTTGTTAGGTTCATATTCTACTTTTAGAATGATGGGAATGATGTCATCATATAAAATCATACAGTTGTGTCTATTTGTGGTATATTTATATCAGGAATTTGAATATCCACCAACCATGCATAACCATTAAGACTTTTAAATGAGATTAGTAGTTTTCCATTTTTTTTAAATGAATTCAAGTATCTTCTAACCATGCATAACTGTGAGGACTTTTAAATGCGATTAGAATCAACTTGTTTATTTAAAAAAATCAATTTTGATATGCATTCCATACATCCATAACCGTAAGGACTTTTAAATGATCATGGAAGCACATAAAAAATTCCAAGTAATTCACCCATGCATAACCGTGAGGACTTCTAAATGAGAGTGAATACTTTGGATTTATTTTTATTTTATTTTATTATTATTATTTTATTAAAAAATGTAAAATAAAAAACGAATGATTCTTGTTTGAAGTACCACATATTGACAAACTATATTGAATTCTGATGAGTGATGGTCGTTAGAAATATGATAGAAATAGAGATAGTCATGGAATTTTTTACCAACAAAAAGTTTTATAACTCTTGTTTAAATTTCTAAAGAAATTTACTAATTATACCGTCTCGAGTCATAATATATGATAAATATCAACACTCGCCACTTTTTTCAATCACTATTTTCTTTTTGATAATAAGTAAGGAGTCAGATTAGTCAATGTTATAATTTAAAAATTCAAAAATAATTATAAAAGCAATTTTTCTAAAAATGACCAATCTGAAAACAAGGTCAAAGATGATTTTCTAGAAGGGGCATTATGAGAAAAATTTATGCTATTTGAAAAATTATGAAATGAAAAATATGCAGATATTTTCTTTAAATAATGATGCAGTTACTACATGTCTCAACAAAAATCACGTTCAACTAGTATTTTTTCTATTAACTAGATTACCAGTGTAATCTGCATCTGAATTTCTCTTTTACTCAAAATTATCATTGATTGAATTTGATAGACCAGACCATGAAGCGTGCAACTAAATATCTCAAAATCAATTTTAACAGCTTTTTAAATGACATTCTCTTGAACTTGAATTGAAGCCGTGTAAATAATCAAAAACCGTGAATATAGAGTTAGCCGTAAAATAACCAAATGTATTATCATCCAATAAAACACTATTATTAATCCAAACTAATATATATGAAGTAATTCAAAGACTCTACAGATTTTTATAGTGTTCTTGGCGTAAGAATATAATTGGCCAACAATTTTGAATAAGTCAGAATCAAAATCATTATTATTTCATAATCACATTATTGGCTGATTTAACTCAGATTACGGTGCAGATTATCACATTTAATATATCGTTCAAATAAATATACCATTACATGTTTTACCTTTACAATATTTTTCGTTGTTGTCCATTATCATTCTGTCACCTTTATACTAGGCTAAGGAACTTTGTTTTGTCGCCCGTTGTGTTTCTAGAACAGTCAGAATCCAGATAATACTGTTTTTGTTCCTTAGCCTGCCAACACACCTATACGGGAAAAGATTTTTGTGACCTATTTGTTTTTATAGGTCCATGGTTGTTAGTGGCAGAATATTTAGAAAAATAATTTTGTCGAGACTTATAACTATTTATATATGTTCCCTTTGGCACCCAGATTTGTTTAATTTTGAGAGATTTTGTATTTGTGCCTTTTGGAACCCAAATTGGAATGGTTTTTATGTGTTTGGGTCTATACCAACAATTATTTTGATTGTGTCCAAATTTTCTACAAATTGTGCATATTGAATTGACTTGATTAATTTTATTTCTAACATTTTCAGATTGATTATATCCAAGTCCTTGTCTAACTGTATTAACAATTTGTTTTCCTAATAGCATATTCAACGATTTTTCACTTTTTGAAAATTTATCTAAAGTCATTGACAATTGTTGGATTTGTGTTTTGAGAGATTCATTTTCGTTCAATAATTGTGTGCACTTTTTAATAGAGTTCTCTCTCCTGGTATTTTAACTTTCTTTCAAAATCATAATTTCATTGTCAAGTGATTTTATATTAAGTTTTGATTTTTTAATTTCTTCTTCAAACAATGGACACTTGTCACACTTAGGGCACTTATTTTGATAGTCTTTAACTAATTTTTCAAGCCGATCATTTAGTTCAATCAAACTGTCTCTTTGTGATTCAATTTTAGCATATTTCTCCCTAAGTCATTAAAAAAACCATTTACTTCGTGGAAATATATAAGTAGTTGTGAGTGAGTGAGTTTTGATACCTCGCTTGGCTCGTCATCGCCGCTATCAGTTATATTACCTCGAAGGCACATATCTGCTTTCTCACTCTCACTGCTAGTACTTTGATTATCTTCATCACTGTATCCACATGGCTGCAAAACTTTTCCTTGAATTTCATTTCTAGCTTATAAGTGGTGATATTTTCGATGAGTTTTTCAACTTTTATCCGTTTTAAATCTTTTGATTCTTGAATGGCGGTCACTTTGGCTTCAAAACTTCGTGCAAGGACTCTGAGGATTTTTCGGACTATCCCAAATCTGTGTATGATTTTCCGAGAGCTTTTGATTTGTATACGATATTGGAAAGTCGTCCGTACATCTCTTTGACATTTTCTTCCTTCTCCATTGTGAAGTTCTCGTATTCGCTGCTTAGCATGTCAAGGAGAGATTCTTTGACTTGAGATGTTCCTTCGTGAGTCACTTCTAGTGTGTGCCATATTTCATGCGCTGTTAGACAATGTGAGACACGATTAAATTCAAATTGATCCAATGAACAGATAATAGAATTCAAAGCTTTAGCATTAGCATTTTGTAATTTATTTTCTAGTCCTATCCATTGATCCTTTGGTTTATCTATTTCCTGATTATCTATAATTATAGTTGGTGCTCTGTAACCTGTCTCAACAATATTCCAAGCGTCAATGGTTTTCAAAAAAAAAAATCATTTTATTTTTCCCGTAGGCGTATTCACCATTGAACATTGGTGGTCTAACTATGGACTAACCCTCAGCAAAAGCAGCATTAAAAGAAGTCATTTTAAAAATTCAACCTTTTTTAAAGCAAAAATCAATTTTTTTTTAAAACAAAAGCTGACTTCTATTCCTAGCTCTGATACCACTTGTAGGATCGATTACACCCTAGAGGGGGGGTGAATATGGTGATACTGTTAATTATAAAAATTATTAAGGAAGCTTATAAAATTATTTCAACACAGATAAATCAAAATTATAGCAGCACAGATAGTAGAATAATAAATGCAGAAATAGAACGAAATAGAATTTACCCAACTTTGGCAAAATCCTACCTACGTGCTGCCCCCAAGGTTTCTACTAGAAATTAAGTAGTCACACGCTTACACATGTAAACTCGCGACACCCGCTACTGACTAACCTAACTCTACACTCAAAACCGTGCCACAACTCAGCCACTGAGTTGCGAATTCTCAAACTACGCCACGTAGTTTGTCCTCTAGTCACATGACTAGAAATTACAACGGTTTAAAAGTAAAATAAAAATTAAAAGATAATTAAAAACAAAAACCCCTAATTTTATAAACCAAAAGCCTTTGTTAATGTAACCGGCCCAAAGTGTTATCACCAAAGAAAAAAAGCGGCCCTATTATCTCCTTTATCTATTTTTTCAAAGTCGGCCCCGGTTCCTTCTTTCGTTCTGAAATTAGGGCTTTGGCCTCGTGTTCGCTTCTGTGAGATTAGCTAGTGCTTCGACCTTGTCTTCGCTCTTGTAAGATTGGCTAGGACTTCGGCCTTGTGAAATTTGGGCTTCGACTATCGAAGGACCTGATTGATTGTTGATCGATTACAATTGAACTTCTGATTTGCATCGGCAATCGACCTTCTCTTTACTTTGCTCACGATTCCTTCAATTTGCATCGAGTTCGAATCAAAATTGGTATGTAATTTTCTTTTTGCTTTTCTGGTTTTTGCTTACTTGAAATCGATGCTTTCAATTTGCCGATGATGTTACTTATTTATATAGAATTCGAGATCCTTGATTTTCATTTGTATACATCTATTTGAATTTGTCTTCGGCCATTTGATTATTCTTGAACGATGGTGATTTATCTAACTTCTTCAATTCATATAATTTCGTTGCTTGATACTCATGGTGTTGATTTCTGACTTGGTCAATTTACTTGGCCAGCACGGTTTCGAATTGATTTTGCCGATGTTGATTTCGTTCTTTGTTTCCTTTGACTCCGGTCAATTGCTCACGGCTTCAACTTGATTTTCGATATTACCAGACTTTGACTTGATTTTTACGAATATGATTCTGTTGTGGTTTTTGCGTCACCGTAACATGTACTTTTGAAGCTAGATTCTCTGGTCTCTGACTTTGTCTTGTTCAACATGTGTGTTAAGCCTGTATACTTATCACTGCATATGCTGTTTACTTTGTTATCGAGTTGCACTACTTGCATATCCACATAAACTTGTTGTATCACCATTTCATGTTTACTTGAGGCTTGCACTTGAATGTCAGTCTGGTCGACACTTGTATTTTGTTAACATTACTGGTGCACTTACTTGACCTGTTGCAGTGTTCATGTATGGTTGTTTATAGCCATTTCATTACTGAGGCTGTGTCACTGACGTTGGCTTGCATTGTCATTTATTTTATTTTCTCTTGCACTCTTATGTGCACTATTCTAGCTTGTAGTGTGTACCACTGCCTGTTCATGGTGATTTTTGAAATCACACCTGAGTTGAATCCAGTTTAAAGCTTGGGTTTGGCGTTTTGCTGATATTGTGACATTATTTTCATTGCACTTGAGTTGAACCCGGCGTTTTGGGTTTGACCTATGCTCACCAGTCCCTGTAATTTTATCAAGTGTACATATCGGTGTGCACGACCTTGTGGCATATACAGTGATACACTATGTATGTCACGAGCTGTTCGTGTATGATGAATTCAAAATTAAATGATGACGAACAACCCAAATAACTAAGGCAAATATTATTTTCAAAATCCACATTTTAATTTATACTACAAAAATAATATATATTCAATTTTACTGCGTCAATGTATATTTCTATAGATTGCTTAGATGCTGGATTCACATTGGAATGAAGTTGAAGATCAGTACGAGTTGAGTGAATGAGTGATATGTAGTGAGGTGCAATGTAAATGTGAATTGTAATTTAATCAAATTTGTATTGTAATTGAAATCGTATATAGCGAGAGCTTTAAAGTTATACTATTCAAAAAATGTAATAAATAATTGTTTGAACTGTTTGAATTCAAATTCTATGTTATTTATTTTATTCAGCAAATATTTATTTAATCTATGAAAAATAAAATAGTACATTAACAAATACATTTAAATGAATATATATATATATATATGTTTATTATCATAAAAAAAAAATCATGCAATCGCATATTCAACATGAGGACCATCAGAAAAATGTGCAATGGATTTATAATCTATCGAGGTGGTGAGGTGATGATAATTTAAGGTTTGGCATTTATTTGGGTTAGGGATGTCAGCGAGACGAATTTCATCATCTCTAACGAATCGAGTTGTACTGGACTGGTGGGAAAAGGAGCGTGGGCTATTGATGGAGCTCTAGTAATAATTACAGGGTCGCTGACGAACAGTGGTGGTGGTACTTGATGGTTTTTGGCGATCGAAGTTTGGGTATTGGGTGTGCTTGATGTTTTGATTTCGAATTCAGGTGAAATCGAAAACTTTGGGTGGTCATATCGGTTTAGGGGATGATCAGTGATGTGTTGAACGTCGCGTCGATGGCTGGAGTATTAGCTGTGGATGGTGCACTTGCACAAGCATTTGATGGTGTTAGTGGGTTATTTTTAGAAAGAAGAAGAATAAGCTCGAAGCAGGGGAATGTGGGGTTGTGTTCGTGAACGTCTCGAGTGTTGGCTTGAGAGAAATAAAGTAAGGCCCAAGTTTTATTTAAAATTAGTTAACTAGATATTAAAAGTAACAAGTTTTTAAGCCATTGAAGTAATTAAGTTTTGAGGAAAACATTACCAAGTTCTAAAGTAAAGCATCGACAGTTAAAAGCAAGTATTTCAAGGTTTTAAATGTTTTGAAATTATTTGTTTAAAAAAAAGGGTAATGATATAATAAGTTAATTTCTAAAAGCTTTTCAACAAATGATTGAATAATGTGATTAAATAAAGGATTAATCTATTTATGTTGTAATATCCCGGAATTTTGGATAATATAAATTTAATATTCTGTGTTTAAATTTAAATTGAATTGATAATTTTTGTTAATAAATTTGATTTGATTAAATAATCTTCTTTATTAAATATTTAATTTGTGAATTTATTTTTAATAAACTAATAAATCTATTTTCTATTTAATAATGTATATGTATTTATATATATTTTAAATAGATAAGTTGTTTTTAATTAAATTAGTATAGCCTAATTTTAATATTTTGAAATTAGGAATTGTGATTTATTTTTGGATTTAAGCTTTTCAAAAATATTTAATAAAATAACTAAATGATTTTAAATATGAGATAAATGTTTTAATGGTTTAAAATTCATTTTGGCTTAAGTTTGAATATTTAAAACAAGTCATAAAAATGTTTGTGTTATTCTTTTTAAAAATATTGATTTAAAAAAAATGTGATTTGTTAATTTAATATGAAATTAAAAATACAATTTAAAATATGAAACATGTATTCAAGTAAGTTATAACCACTTTTATAAATTTATTTTAATTGTTTAAAAGTATCTTTGTCAAATGATTTATTTGTATATTGTTTTTTTATTTATAAGAACACTTTGCTTTATTCTTTAGAAATTAATTATATACATAACTAGGTGTTAAAGAAACTAATTAATTAAGTTTAATTTTCTTTAACACATAATTAAAATAGAAAATCATTTAAAATGACATGTGTAAATAATTTAAGACACAATTTAACATGTGTTAAGTATTTCAGCAAGATATTTACAAGTGTTAATAGCTTAATCCAAGTGTCAGTGTTTAATTTTAATTTTTCCTTGATTTTAAATAAATCATAAACAAGCTATATAAAAACTAGCATTCTTTCTTTCTTTTCCTCTTTCTCATTTTTCATTCTAAATCAAAATTTCTTTCAGCTGAGAAATTTTTTCCATCTCTTCAAAAATCTGCATTCTACATTCCTCAAATCAGTAACCATTTTCTAACTCAAAGTTCATTTTCAAACAAATTGTAAAATCTGCAAAGTTCATCTCCACAAACCTGCATGTATAATCTGCATTCCAATCAAGCAAGAAACCTGCATTTTGTTTCCTTCAATCTGCTTTCAAGGCCTGCATGTTCTTGTTTAATGAAGCATGCCTGCAAGGTTGCGAATTAAGGAGCAATAGCATAGATCCTGAAATGATTCCTGCATTCAACTCTTTAAAATCTAGAAAACAGGAAGCAAGTTCTAAAAGCATTCAAGCTTTCTGCAAGCATTTCAAACAAGTTTGTTAAAGAATGTTCTGCATGTTCAAAATCTGGGCTCTGCATATTAATTCATGTGAGTAACTTTTTTTAAAATTTTATTTAATAGGTAAAGTTGTACCATGCTTTTTGAATTAGAAATGAATTTATATAAAATTGCTGTGAATATTATACCTGTAAATATATGCATGTATACATGATGATAACTGTTACATGTTTGTTCTTCAAAATCCCAAACTCCTGTTTGATCCTTGAATTCTTTTCTTTGACTTGTTTGCTGTTATGACTTAAACTTTTGAATAAAACCTGTTTATTTTAGAATAGGGTAAGTTTAAATTTTATATAAGTTAAATTGAATTGTCTATAACCTAGAAAATTAAATTATACAGAGCAACAATTAGCATAGAGTGAAAATTCAAACTTTATAATTTAATGTTTCAGGTTTATAATTAAAAACATCAAGTAAATTCTTGAATTTTAAATCAAAAATTACAATTTATAGTGTTCTAAACAAAGTGCAGTTTTAAATTTGCTGTATTTTACATATTGGTTAAGCACAGTTGATGCTTGCATTTGATTTGGTTGAATTTGCTTCTGAAGATGGTGTAACTATCAGAGATTATAGGAAATTTTTTAGTTTGAGTTGAAATTCATTTGTGATGTTGTAATTTGGGATTTTCAGTTGTGGACCCTAGTTTTACTGGGTTTAAGAAAATTGAATACTTCGGCTTCAACAATGGATCGAGTTCTAAGATCTCTAGGGTATTGCTAGATGAGGGATTGATGAAGTCGTTGATGGAGATTCAAAGGTGATGGTGGCCGGAGATGGGAGGAAACGCCGTTGACAGGTTGGGGATTGAAAGGGGGAATGATGTTCCAGGTTTTAGTCTTAAACTTGAATTCAAATTCGAGTTGAATTCTGGGGGATCTGAGGTTTGAAGGGTGATGTGGGGTTACTGGCCAATGGGAGATGGCTATTGATGATGGTCAGAGGTGGCCGGAGTTGATGTATGGGTGCACAGTGATGTGTGTGCATGTTGGTGATGATTAGTGGGTTACAGGGTTTGTTTTCTCGTGATGGTCTCGGGTAAATTGGAGGGTGACTCGAAGCAGGAAGGTCTTTGACTCGAAGTAATTCATTGGGTTGCTCGTGCATTATTTGGTGTTTCAGGTTTTAGAAGAACGGAAACCTGTTTCCAGATTTTAGAAAATTTGAAGTAAAAAATAAAATGCAAACTAAAATTTTAAACTAAGTTTGAAAACCTAAATTTAGATATAAATTCAAATAATTTAAATCTTGGTATTTGTAATTATTAAGTTTTTAAATTTTAGTTTGGGTTTTAAATCTAAAAGCAGAAACCTGTTTGCTGTTTTTAGAATTAAAAGCAAAGTTTAAAATTGTAAGTCAAAGTTTAAACTGAGTTTTTTAAACCTGAAATTTAATTATGTAATCAATAGTTTAATTCTTGGATTTTGAAATATTTTTAAATTCAGAAATTCAAGTTGTTTAAACCAAAACAGAAAACTGTTTTCTATTTTTAAATTTAAAGGCAAAATTTTTAAAAAATGTAACTGGAAATTTAAACAAAGTTTAAATCTGAAAACTGAAATATGAAATTTAGAGTAGATGAACCTGAGTTTGAATTTAATTTAAATCTGGGAATTTAAATTTAGATTTTAAACTTTTTAAAGTATAAAGGAACATGGGTTTTGGATTTAAAACTATGAGTTTTAATTTATAAACTAAGAATTTAAAATAAGTTTAAATTTAGTTTTAAAACCTGAATTTTTATTTTAATGTCAGTTTTTAAAATAAGTTTTTAAATTTAAATTTGTTTTAACTATTTTAGAAAACGTTAAATGAAGATGGAGATGTAAGTAAAGTTTTAAATTTTTAAGTTTGAATCTGGAATGAAAATTTAAATTGCATTTCAGTTTGAAATTTAAAAGGATTTTTTTTTAATTGAATTGAAATAAATTTGTTTTATAATCTTTTGAACCTTTATTTTATAAAAGGTATGTTCTTAAACATGTTAGATAAAATGGGTCTTTAAATTTGTTTAAAACCTTGTTTAAATAAAATTGTATTCATTTTAAAATCTTAAAATTTTAAAATGAAATTTAAAGTGATGTTTAAAATTTATTTGGAACAAATTGTTTAAAATACATTATATAAGAAGAATGTTTCTTAATTTAGAACTTAAGAAATTGGTTTCGTTTAAATTATTAAATTAATTTAAATGGAATATTAATTATTTAATTAATGAATAATGTGGATGTTTAATTAAGTAATTAATAATTTTTAAGTTAATTAATCAAGACTTGAGATTAATTAGTTAAGGTTAATTAATTTATAATTAAGGATGGTTAATTAAATTTTAATTAATGATTAAGATTTATTTAATCAAGTGATTAAAGAAAAATTAAGATATTAATTAACACTTAATTAATTAATAATTAGGGATTAATTAAATTGTAATTAAATATTAATTAATTGATAATTAATAATGATTTGTATAAGTTAACTCTTAATCAAGTAATTAAGAAATGTTAATGAAGGTCATTAACTTAAGATTATTTAACAATTAATTAATGTGATTAATTTTTGATAATTAATTAAATTAATTAATAATAATCAATTGTTTAAGTATAATTACTTAATGAAAGTAATTAATGAATTAATTACTTGGTGTAATTAATTTGATTAATGTGATTACTTTAGATTAATTAAGTTAAATTAATTTAAACATTTGTGGATTGTTTGATTATTACTTTATGTAATTTATGGATTTGTAATCACTTAAGGGAGTAAATAATTAATAATTACTGAATGTAATTAAGGATATTTATTATAGAAGTAATTTGGATTTAAATTACTTTGAAAATAATCAAGGGATAAATGGAAATAATTAATTAAGAGTAATTAATTTATGGAATGGGTAATTAAGGGAAGTTAATTACTGAATGGTTATTAATCAAGGGTGATTAATATATATGTGGTTTAATTGCAGATTAATTACTTATGTAATTAATTTAAATAGAGAGATTAATTAAATTGTAATTAGAAATAATTAACTAATTAATGATGTAATTTAGAATTTATTAATTAAGGAATAATTATAAATGAATAAATGATTTATGTAATTAACTTTAGTTAATTAATTGATTAAGTAATTAACTTGTGTAGTTAACTTATAAGCTAATTACTTATTGTAATTAGGGAATTGTTAATCTGAAATGATTAATTGGAAGAATAATGAGATGATGATTTATAAATTGATTTGTAATCAATTGATGGTTAAGTTAAGCAGGATTAATGATGAAGTAATTAATTTAATTTATTTTAAATTAATTAGAAATGAATTAATTTAATTCATTTTAAATTAATTATAAACGGTGTGATCATTAGATCATTGCTTATGTTTGATGATTGGTATTAATTGCCATGTATGGTTTGTAATCTCAGTTATGAGATGAGTAATGTTATGTGATATGGATGTATTGGTTGCTTTTGGATGATAATATGGATTATTTAATTATGGTATGAATTATCTGTTTGTAATGATAAGGTTGATTATCTATTGTGTTGTGAATTATCTATCTGTGTGTATATAGATAACGAATTGAATTGTTTTAAACTCTAAACAACTTGGCCTTAAAAGACACGTTTTGGATTTCGATGAGACCGGGATCGGGTTTCCATATTTGGATATCCGAAAACCACATCGATCAAAATTAACTTAGGTCGTGAATCTCAAGTGAAGGAGAAGATTCAGAGTGCAAGAGTTATCGTCGTTAACTCTGAGGGTGATTCCAAAATGAGTGTAACAAGATAATGCCTTCGGTTTCGTTCGAACCCGAAACGAACTTGTATGGACTGAATGCTTTCAGAACATCGTCAGGTGGACGATGAGCATTCTAAGTGATATGTCCTATAAAGGTAATCGTAGCCTCAAGCCAAATCAACCGGGAATGGCTAAAACAGGGGAGGTGCAGCAAGGCTTCGTGGGTAGCCCCCACTTGAGAGCGAGATTTACCCATGTCTAGATGTCCCTTTATTTCGGCTTTGTGGTGCGGTTGCTGATCACAACTGCGGGGTGGTCTTGTTCGGAATTGTTCAGTAAGGAATGGTTCCGGCCTTGTGTTGCAGGGGAGTTAGGGTGGCTCCTCAGTACGGTGATCTAGGCCACGTACTGTGACGGGCGGTACCCCAGTAGCCCTTCCATTGATGGAATCCAAAATCCAATAAGTGCCAACGGTTTTGATTGTATTACCCACTTTTGTGGCTAGTAGCTGGAATTTAATCATGTAACAATTTTGGTTATTTCTTATTTACTTGAAAACCCTAGACACTATTACAATATCATCGGATTTCCTATCAAATGTTTTGGTTAGCGTAAGGTAAAAACTTTTCCATGTTTATGTGTGTAAAGTCTTACGTGATACCTTTTCTTTTCAAAGATTTTTCAAAGTTAAGCAACTTTAACCTATTACTCACACCAGACCAATGTCTGTCCCGGAGTTATTTCTGTTTTTCTTTAACTCTTAGGTACTCAATTTTCACGAGTAGCTAAGGGGATTCAGGTTAGGATTCAAGTTAGCTTTGACGAATTATGGATGAGCAATGGAGCAGGAGGCTTCTGCGTGTAGATATTTAGTTTTCCACTGTGTTGGTATCTCTGAGTGTCTTCTGTATTGTGATTGAGTTGTAATAACTAGACAGGTGTTTATAACTGTCTAGTATGTGTTGTATTGTCTGTGTAACTCTGATAATTGTTGTAATACTTATGTTACTAATATAATTTATTCGTTCCGCTGTTGAGATTCTTGTGTTGTTTCTTCTTTCTCTTCTTTCTTTTCTCTTTTCTATCCCTTTCTTTCTTAAGGATGATACGACTTTTTGCGGAGAAAAAGTCGGGTCGTCTAAGTTGGTATCAAAGTGAGGTTGAGCGAATACCTAGTCTCTGGAGTGGTGTCTATCTTGAGAGAGTGTATTCGTATTTTTAATATATATATATATATATATATATATGTATATATATATATGTTTCTACCTATTTGTTGGATTACCTGTTCAGGTTTTTTCAATATAATTTATAAAGGTAGATGAGGTAGAAGTGTGTGTAACACGACTACCATTGGTTGGAGTTTGAATGGATGAGGTTGGAAGTGTATTTGTCGAGACTGTAGACCGAATACCGTCTCGAGTGAGTTTTGCTGTGGTGTAAGTACTTCATCGATCTCTGAAGGTAACCTGTAAAGGTTCGGAGTTCATCTTTGAAGTGCAGAATTTGGATGAGTTGAGTTTGGATTTGTCGATTGGGCAGAAGCAAGCAAGTGATGGTATCTTGATATCTTGGAAGTAGTAGCTGCGTGATGAGATGCAGTGACTATGGATATTTTCGAAGATGTTTCTGTGGAACATGAGTAAGAAGTGAGTCTGCTCGGTGATGTGGCTGAGTTTAGCAGAGTGTTCTGAGTTGGTAGGGAGTCTTCTGGTTAAGTAGTTTTTCTGAAGTGGAGTTCAGAAGCAGTAGAGTGGACTCGTTTCTCTGGTGAGTTGGCTAAGCCAGCATAAGCTGTTTTGATTTGTAAAGAGAGAGTAGTTTTCCTTGGAATTAGGCTGAGTTGGTCGCAAAAGTGACTTGCGATAGTATGTTCTTTTGGATTGTTGGAGTTGTCCGCATCTGGAGATTGAGTTTCCTTTCTAGGATTGATACCAGAGGTTCAGTTAGTAGATGGATGGTTTCTTGAGATAGAAGTTGGTGAAACAACTCAGGTTTCGAAGGAACATCTGAGTTTTCTTTATGGATATGTGGAACCATATTTCTGTGTTGGGTTGTCTAGTCTGTGCTTGTGCTCTTCGTCAGCATTTTCTTCTGCTTCGGATCAAAATTGTGCAACGGAAGCAGTTTGGGGTGCTTCTGTTTTGTTTTTCCGGATAAGGAGAAGTTTGTTCTGTCTTCTGTTGTTGAGAAGCAGGGTTTGTGTTCTTGGTTTTTGAGTGATCTTGAGGTGATCATTGGATTGTTTTGGTTCAGTCTGTTTCTAATGGAATCAGCAAGAGTTAAGCTGATCAGGATGGATGTTGGTAGCCCAGGATCGTCCGAAGAGTTTTTATGGATAAGAGACGGAGAATTTTGGATTCTGGAGTCGGAGATTGGGTTTTGGTTAAGTTTTTCTCTAATCCATGGAGCTATAAATTTTGGCAAGTCTATGAAGCTGGCTCCGAGGTCTTTTAGGTTTCTTTTGTGTTTTGGTATGATAAGTGTTTGGTTTTCAAGAGTTGAATTGCTGGTTTGGATAACTGGGATTCAGTATGTTTCACGTATCTCTGAGGGAGTACGTGTTTGATATTTCTGGTTGTAGAACCAGCAGTTTAGGATGGATTGGTTGTTGAGTCAGACTGGTTTGTAGTCTGATATTCTGTATAGAATTATTGATAGGAGCTCTATAGCTTAGTAGTTTTTGATTGTTTGGATTCTATAGAGCGAGTATCCCGATATATATATACCGGGGAAACTCGTGAAAGTTTATCCAAAATTCTTTTGGATGATTTGATTTGTTCTGATTTGTGAATTGGTTGCTTTGGTTATCAGCATATGATTAACATATGCTGTATTTTAAAATAAAATCTTTTAATAGATTATTAAATTACCTCTATTTTAAATTTCGGGGAACAAATTCTTTTAAGGGGGAAGGATTGTAATATCCTGGAATTTTGGACAATACAAATTTAATAATCTGTGTTTAAATTTAAATTGAATTGATTATTTTTGTTAATAAATTTAATTTGATTTAATAATCTGCTTTATTTAAATATTTAATTTGTGAATTTATTTTTAATAAACTAATAAATCTATTTTCTATTTAATAATGTATATGTATTTATATATATTTTAAACAGATAAGTTGTTTTTAATTAAATTAGTATAGCCTAATTTTAATATTTTTAATTAGGAATTGTGATTTATTTCTGGATTTAAGCTTTTCAAAAATATTTAATAAATTAACTAAATGATTTTAAACATGAGATAAATGTTTTAATGGTTGAAAATTCATTTTGGCTTAAGTTTGAATATTTAAAACAAGTCATAAAAATGTTTGTGTTATTCTTTTTAAAAATATTGATTTAAAAAAAATGTGATTTGTTAATTTAATATGAAATTTAAAATACAATTTAAAATATGAAACATGTATTCAAGTAAGTTATAACCTCTTTTATAAATTTATTTTAATTGTTTAAAAGTATCTTTGTCAAATGATTTATTTGTATATTGTTTTTTATTTATAAGAACACTTTGCTTTATTCTTTAGAAATTAATTATATACATAACTAGGTGTTAAGGAAACTAATTAATTAAGTTTAATTTTCTTTAACACATAATTAAAATAGAAAATCATTTAAAATGACATGTGTAAATAATTTAAGACACAAGCTAACATGTGTTAAGTATTTAAGAAAGATATTTACAAGTGTTAATAGCTTAATCCAAGTGTCAATGTTTAATTTTAATTTTTCCTTGATTTTAAATAAATCATAAACAAGCTATATAAAAACTAGCATTCTTTCTTTCTTTTCCTCTTTATCATTTTTCATTCTAAATCAAAATTTCTTTCAGTTGAGAAATTTTTTCCATCTCTTCAAAAATCTGCATTCTACATTTCTCAAATCAGTAACCATTTTCTAACTCAAAGTTCATTTTCAAACAAATTGTAAAATCTGCAAAGTTCATCTCCTCTTACCTGCGTGTAAAATCTGCATTCCAATCAAGCAAGAAACCTGCATTTTGTTTCCTTCAATCTACTTTCAAGGCCTGCATGTTCTTGTTTACTGAAGCATGCCTGCGAGGTTGTGGATTAAGGAGCAATAGCATAGATCCTGAAATGATTCCTGCATTCATCTCTTTAAAATCTGGAAAACAGAAAGCAAGTTTCAAAAGCATTCAAGCTTTCTGCAAGCATTTCAAACAAGTTTGTTAAAGAATGTTCTGTTTATTCAAAATCTGGGCTCTGCATTTTAATTCATGCGAGTAACTTTTTTTAAAAATTTATTTAATAGGTAAAGTTGTACCATGCTTTTTAAATTAGAAATGAATTTATATGAAATTGCTGTGAATATTATACCTGTAAATATATGCATGTATACATGATGATAACTGTTGCATGTTTGTTCTTCAAAATCCCAAACTCCTGTTTGATCCTTAAATTCTTTTCTTTGACTTGTTTGCTGTTATGACTTAAACTTTTGAATAAAACCTGTTTATTTTAGAATAGGGTAAGTTTAACTTTTATATAAGTTAAATAGAATTGTCTATAACCTGGAAAATTAAATTACACAGAGCAACAATTAGCATAGACTGAAAATTCAAACTTTATAATTTAATGTTTCAGGTTTATAAATAAAAACATCGAGTAAATTCATGAATTTTAAATCAAAAATTACAATTTATAGTGTTCTAAACAAAGTGCAGTTTTAAATTTGCTGTATTTTACATATTGGTTAAGCACAGTTGATGCTTGCATTTGATTTGGTTGAATTTGCTTCTGAAGATGGTGTAACTATCAGACATTATAGGAAAATTTTTAGTTTGAATTGAAATTCATTTGTGATGTTGTAATTTGGGATTTTCAATTGTGAACCCTAGTTTTAATGGGATTAAGAAAATTGAATACTTCGGCTTCCACAATGGATCGAATTCTAAGATCTCTAGGGTATTGCTAGATGAGGGATTGATGAAGTCGTTGACGGAGATTCAAAGGTGATGGTGGCCGGAGATGGGAGGAATCGCCGTTGATAGGTTAGGGATTGAAAGGGGGAATGATGTTCCAGGTTTTGGTCTTAAACTTGAATTCAAATTCGAGTTGAATTCTGGGGGTTCTGAGGTTTGAAGGGTGATGTGGGGTTACTGGCCGATGGGAGATGGCTATTGATGATGGTCAGAGGTGGCCGGAGTTGACGTATAGGTGCACAGTGATGTGTGTGCTTGTTGGTGATGATTAGTGGGTTACAGGGTTTGTTTTCTCGTGATGGTCTCGGGTAAATTGGAGGGTGACTCGAAGCAGGAAGGTCTTTAACTCGAAGTAATTCATTGGGTTGCTCGTGCATTGTTTGGTGTTTCAGGTTTTAGAAGAACAGAAACCTGTTTCCAGATTTTATAAAATTTGAAGTAAAAAGTAAAATGCAAACTAAAATTTTAAACTAAGTTTGAAAACCTAAATTTAGATATAAATTCAAATAATTTAAATCTTGGTATTTATAGTTATTAAGTTTTTAAATTTTAGTTTGGGTTTCAAATCTAAAATCAGAAACCTGTTTGCTGTTTTTAGAATTAAAAGTAAAGTTTAAAATTGTAAGTTAAAGTTCAAACTGAGATTTTTAAACCTGAAATTTAAATATGTAATCAATAGTTTAATTCTTGGATTTTGAAATATTTTTGAATTCAAAAATTCAAGTTGTTCAAACCAAAACCAAAAACTGTTTTCAGTTTTTAAATTTAAAGGCAAAATTTTAAAAAAATGTAACTGGAAATTTAAACAAAGTTTAAATCTGAAAACTGAAATATGAAATTTAGAGTAGATGAACCTGAGTTTGAATTTAATTTAAGTCTGGGAATTTAAATTTAGATTTTAAACTTTTTAAAGTATAAAGGAACATTGGTTTTGAATTTAAAACTATGAGTTTTAATTTATAAAATAAGAATTTAAAATACGTTTAAATTCAGTTTTAAAACCTGAATTTTTATTTTAATGTCAGTTTTTAAAATAAGTTTTTAAATTTAAATTTGTTTTATCTATTTTAGAAAAGGTTAAATGAAGATGGAGATGTAAGTAAAGTTTAAAATTTTTAAGTTTGAATCTGGAATGAAAATTTAAATTGCATTTCAGTTTGAGATTTAAAGGAATTTTTTTTAAAAATTGAATTGAAATAAATTTGTTTTATAATCTTTTGAACCTTTATTTTATAAAAGGTATGTTCTTAAACATGTTAGATAAAAAGGGTTTTTAAATTTGTTTAAAACCTTGTTTAAATAAAATTGAATTCATCTTAAAATCTCAAAATTTTAAAATGAAATTTAAAGTGATGTTTAAAATTTATTTGGAACAAATTGTTTAAAATACTATATAAGAAGAATGTTTCTTAATTTAGAACTTAAGAAATTGGTTTCATTTAAATTATTAAATTAATTTAAATGGAATATTAATTATTTAATTAATGAATAATGTTGATGTTTAATTAGGTAATTACTAATTTTTAAGTTAATTAATCAAGACTTGGGATTAATTAATTAAGGTTAACTAATCTATAATTAAGGATGGTTAATTAAATTTTAATTAATGATTAAGATTTGTTTAATCAAGTGATTAAAGAAAAATTAAGATATTAATTAACACTTAATTAATTAATAATTACAGATTAATTAAATTATAATTAAAGATTAATTAATTGATAATTAATAATGATTTGTATAAGTTAACTGTTAATTAAGTAATTAAGAAATGTTAATGAAGGTCATTAACTTAAGATTATTTAACAATTAATTAATGTGATTAATTTTTGATAATTAATTAAATTAATTAATTAATAATAATCAATTGTTTAAGTTTAATTACTTAATGAAAGTAATTAATGAATTAATTACTTGGTGTAATTAATTTGATTAATGTGATTACTTTAGATTAATTAAGTTAAATTAATTTAAACATTTGTGGATTGTTTGATTATTACTTTATGTAATTTATGGATTTGTAATTACTTAAGGGAGTAATTAATTAATATTTACTGAATGTAATTAAGGATATTTATTATAGAAGTAATTTGGATTTAAATTACTTTGAAAATTAATCAAGGGATAAATGGAAATAATTAATTAAGAGTAATTAATTTATGGAATGGGTAATTAAGGGAA
This sequence comes from Allium cepa, assembly GCA_030765085.1. Lineage (NCBI taxonomy): Eukaryota > Viridiplantae > Streptophyta > Magnoliopsida > Asparagales > Amaryllidaceae > Allium > Allium cepa. The sequence goes on from CM060931.1 coordinate 381,291,378, forward strand.
GTTAATTACTGAATGATTATTAATCAAGGGTGATTAATATATATGTGGTTCAATTGCAGATTAATTACTTATGTAATTAATTTAAATAGAGAGATTAATTAAATTGTAATTAGAAATAATTAATTAATTACTGATGTAATTTAGAATTGATTAATTAAGGAATAATTATAAATGAATAAATGATTTATGTAATTAACTTTAGTTAATCAATTGATTAAGTAATTAACTTTTGTAATTAACTTATAAGCTAATTACCTATTGTAATTAGGGAATTGTTAATCTGAAATGATTAATTGGAAGAATAATGAGATGATGATTTATAAATTGATTTGTAATCAATTGATGGTTAAGTTAAGCAGGATTAATTATGAAGTAATTAGTTTAATTCATTTTAAATTAATTAGAGATGAATTAATTTAATTCATTTTAAATTAATTATAAATGGTGTGATCATTATATCATTGCTTATGTTTGATGATTGGTATTAATTGCCATGTATGGTTTGTAATCTCAGTTATGAGATGAGTAATGTTATGTGATATGGATGTATTGGTTGCTTTTAGATGATAATATGGATTCTCTAATTATGGTATGAATTATCTGTTTGTAATGATAAGGTTGATTATCTATTATGTTTTGAATTATCTATCTGTGTGTATATAGATAATGAATTGAATTGTTTTAAACTCTAAACAACTTGGCCTTAAAAGACACGTTTTGGATTTCGATGAGACCGGGATCGGGTTTCCATATTTGGATATCCGAAAACCACATCGATCCAAATTAACGTTAGGTCATGAATCTCAAGTGAAGGAGAAGATTCAGAGTGCAAGGGTTATCGTCGTTAACTCTGAGGGTGATTCCAAAATGAGTGTAACAAGATAATGCCTTCGGTTTCGTTCGAACCCGAAACGAACTTGTATGGATTGAATGCTTTCAGAACATCGTCAGGTGGACGATGAGCATTCTAAGTGATATGTCCTATAAAGGTAATCGTAGCCTCAAGCCTCATCAACCGGGAATGGCTAAAACAGGGGAGGTGCAGCAAGGCTTCGTGGGTAGCCCCCACTTGAGAGCGAGATTTACCCCTGTCTAGATGTCCCTTTATTTCGGCTTAGTGGTGCGGTTGCTGATCACAACTGCAGGTTAGTCATGTTCGGAACTGTTTAGTAAGGAATGGTTCGGCCTTGTGTTGCAGGGGAGTTAGGGCGGCTCCTCGGTATGGTGATCTAGGCCACGTACTGTGACGGGTGGTACCCCAGTAGCCCTGCCATTGATGGAATCCAAAATCCAATAAGTGCCAACGGTTTTGATTGTATTACCCACTTTTGTGGCTAGTAGCTGGAATTTAATCATGTAACAATTTCGGTTATTTCTTATTTACTTGAAAACCCTAGACAATATTATAATATCATCGGATTTCCTATCAAATGTTTTGGTTAGCGTAAGGTAAAAACTTTTCCATGTTTATGTGTGGGAAGTCTTACATGATACCTTTTCTTTTCAAAGGTTTTTCAAAGTTAAGCAACTTTAACCTGTTACTCACACTAGACCTATGTCCGTCCCGGAGTTATTTCTGTATTTCTTTAACTCTTGGGTACTCAATTTTTACGAGTAGCCAAGGGGTTCAGGTTAGGATTCAGGTTAGCTTTGACGAATTATGGAGGAGCAATGGAGCAGGAGGCTTCTGCGTGTAGATATTTAGTTTTCCGCTGTGTTGGTATCTCTGAGTGTCTTCTGTATTGTGATTGAGTTGTAATAACTAGACAGGTGTTTATAACAGTCTAATATGTGTTGTATTGTCTGTGTAACTCTGATAATTGTTGTAATACTATGTAATACTTATGTTACTAATATAATTTATTCGTTCCGCTGTTGAGATTCTTGTGTTGTTTCTTCTTTCTCTTCTTTCTTTTCTCTTTTCTATCCCTTTCTTTCTTAAGGACGATACGACTTTTTATGGAGAAAAAGTCGGGTCGTCTCATATGTGATTAATTATAGATTAATTACGATAATTAATCCAAGATAATTAATCTATTTATGTGATTAATTAATTTATTAATTAAGGCTAATTAATTAATAATTAAAGGTTAATTAATTTATTAATTAGTAAACGATTAAAGGATAGGCTATCAAATGATTTGTAATTAATTAATATTTATTAACCAAGATTAGTGGTTATTCATAAGTAATTAAATCTGATTTAAAATTTATCAGATGATTAGCTAGTCTTACTTATGAATGTTTGGATTCTATTGGATGATGAATTGATTGATATCCTTGATATGCAATACTTTGTGATATGAATTATGCTGATTTGAGTTGTGAACTGTGAATGTAATTTGTTTATCTATAATAAATGTAATTTATTTTTCTGTGATGAATTTATATCTGTGAATCTGTAATTAGAGATAAGCGTTATAGGGTTATACTGCTTATCGATATTGCGGTGTGTCGGATTATGATGATTGATGTTGTTGCACTATTGTGTAAAACCTATGGACTACACCATACACATACAAATATGGATTGCACGAGGAAGTTGGTTAAGTCACAGATTTTTGAAATGGTTTTAAATCGAAATTTTGAATCCAAAATAGTTTTGGAAATGAAATTGGATTAAATATGAAAAGCTTTTGAAAAGGAGTTTCAAAAATAAAAGTTATTTTGAATGACTTGATTGAGTTTTGAAATTTAAATAATTTGATTTAAATTTGAATTCAATATTTGAAATTGAATTCTATGATTTGGAAACTATGGTGTAAAAAGGTTATACAAGTTATAAAGGTGTTTATATGGGTTTTAAACCATTTAAAAAGTATTGTTTTGGGAATTTAAATTTAAACCCAAGTTTATACTTGAATGGCCTTAACTTATGTAAATGTAATCAGTTTGTCCCGAAACAAAAACTATTTGTTTTCAAATAATAATGGCTTTCATATAAAGAAAGAATTTCCAATTTGCGTTAAAATGATTTCAAGTTTGAAATAGTGTTGAAATTGTTTTGAAAGCTATGAATAAATCTTTGTGAAAAATGGTTGAACTTCGTTTTGAAATTGAAGTGGATTTTGAATGGTGTATCTTTTGTATAAAAGATTTGGAATAGGAATTGTTTTGAAAGTTATGAATGGGTCTTTGGAAATAGTTCTGAAAGTTATGAATTGAGTCTTCGATTTAAGAATTGGATGAGTTATCCAATTTGAAAGGGAAATCATTTTGAAAGGCTAAAAATGAATCTTTATTAAAGTGGTGAACTTTGTTTTCAAATTGAAAAGGGATCTTAAAAATGTATCTTTTCTATAAAAGATTTGAAATGAAATTGTTTTGAAAGCTATGAATGAATTTGTGTGAAAGATTGGTGAACTTTGTGAAGTGAATCTTTTTGAATCTTTTTGTTTAAAAGATTTGAAAATGGTAATTCTTTTAACTATTTGAAAGTAAAATTTTGGGTAATAAGTTGTGACTTAATTGAGATCCTATTATCCATATGGTTTTTAAATATTGCGCTCATTATTAGTTTTAGCCGGGAGGGGACCTTGTGTCATATAACCCATTCCGAATAATGATACGACGTTATGGATAGCATTTGAAGACCGGTGGTGAAGACCGAATATTTTCGAATGCGAAAGGATAACTCGTCGAATGTCTCTGCACCGAGCCGGTATAGAGATTTGATCATCCTTTGCGATGGGGAGTCCGAACATGATTAGGGATTATCCGAATTTGCAAGGGCTTCTTTGTGAAGTGCCTTCGGTTCTACTCGAACCCAGAACAGACTTGTATGGATGTATGTCTGACATTACACTTTGAGATGTAAAGCTGGTTTCTATCAAATACATTTCTGTTTGGTGGCGAAGGTTTATTCTATTAGCTTAACACCCTTCTCGGAGACGTACGAGCTCAGAGGTTATGTATTTGATGGTTACTAGTGATACATTCCCAATTTGGTAATGTGGCATACGAGGTGCTGCTGATCACTTGTTGATCGAAGCATGGCTTTCTGAAAAAGCGTAGCTTTGTGGACGAGACTGCATCAGGACCTCACATCTCGGAAATGGTCGAAACAGGAATGTTGCAGCAAGGTTTTTAGGGGTCGCGCCCTTAGGGTATGTCTATTTCCTTTTGGATAAAAGGAGGTATCATCGTATGGATCCCAGATATTTAGCTATGTGGTTGCTGCATACTTATTTCTCTGTGGTTGTTGGTTGAGGGCCCTCAGATAAAGGTCGGTAACGACCGGGGATGGCATACTTGTGCATTAGTTACCTATGTTATAGCTTGATTAAAGCATGAGGTAAGTCAACCTTGTTAGCAGAGATCCGGCTAGGTTCTCGGGGGCGTCCTTCCAGAAGCGTTCCCATTTTGGTAAGGAAGTTCCTTAGCCTGACCATTTGTTGGAAATTCAATCATCCAATACGCGCCCTTTACGATTTCAACTGTACAACCTGCCATTCTTAAATGGTAGCTATAGTAGGCATACGACGAAATGTGGTATGCTGGATAAGATTGATATTATACTTTTGAAATGTTTTCTGCACTATGCACTAATAATAATATCAAATGGTTTTTGCGTATCACGCATTTTTGACTGTCATAAGGAGAAATCTCCTCCAAGTGCGCGCTTGCATTGTGTGTGTGGCGGGAGGCCTTATGGCAGTTTCATTTTCCAAAAAGAATTGCAGATTTCAATTCTTCTAAAATCTTTTGTTGTTTGTTTTAAAGATAAACTGTTTTTGTTTGCTCATACTAGTCCCATGACTGATCCGGAGTTTATTGTTCCCTTCTAAACTCTATGTGCGCACAATTTTCCACACGGGCAGTCTAGAGTTGGGTTTTTCAGATAGTCACGTTTAGAAGATTATCTGGAGCTAGTTCAGTCTTTGGATTCAGACTGGCCTGGATTTGCCTAGTACATCCTGATTGGGAGTTCGAGTTATTTCTGGATTGGTGCTTTGGAGATGGAGATTGCTGATATTGGAGTTCTCTTCTGAAGACTATTCTTTCAATTTAAGATCATTGTTATTAGTTTCGGTGTTATTTTTGTCGCTCTGATATTGATGTATATATGATATTCATTTCTTTTTCTTCCACTGTGTTGCTATACTTAATGTGTTATAAGCTCCGGCGACCCAGATTCGGCATTTGAATCTGCGGCATTTGAATACAGGTGAAGTATTCGGTGCCGATTTTCGAAGGTCAAGTCAGGATCGCTACAGTTCTTTAAAAGAATATTTTAAAGATAAATATAAGTATGAAATGGTTTTGGGTTTGTTGTGATGGTATGTTAATAACATTCATCTTTAACCCTCTTTTATTATACTTATGAATGTAAATAGATCTTTTAAAGAATGTTTTAAAGATACGTAAAAGTGAATTAGTTTTGGGTTTGTGGTGACAATGTTTAAATAACATCTGTCTTAAACCTTTTTGAATGGACTTTGAAAGTACTTACATCCTTAAAATGGATATTTTGAAGGAAATTAAAGTAATCTTTTGGAAAAAATAGAAAAAGTAAAGGTTTTAAATAAGAAATATTATTATGATTTGTGAATATATTTATACAATTTGAGATAAGTATAATACTTTTTGAAATATTGCAAAGAGCACAAACGAATAGTAGAAATTAATAGATGAAGTTCTATTAGATAAAAGAAGTTTTACTAATAAAAGAGGTTTTAATTAATAAAAGATTAATTAAGAAAAGGGATTAGAAGTCGCTTATGTGACTTAATCATGCTTTGCGTGACTTCATCGTGCTTTTTTTTGTTTACTCGTTTATGGGAAACATTTAGTCATGTACTTAGCCCTAAAAGTCGACGAAGTAAACTTGTCTATCTATGGAAGTTAATACTGATGTTCAAGTAGGAATATGAGTAATATAGCTCTAACCTACCGGCTTCACCCTTGACTGAAGGATAATGTGAGATGAAAGTATCGAAAACGTGATAAGTATACAAGACTTACTTTCCATATGGGACTTCTCGTTATTGTTGAATATGGCCAAATTCATCAAATCAATCTTGAAGAGACCGAGATCGATGAGTTTTTTACTTAACGAAAACCACTTCAAGACTGAGATACGTGTTCTATCTCTTAGAAGTGAATCTGTTCAAAATGCTAGAATCCATGTGTTGTTTCGAGATCTATTCGAGATAACAGAATCCATTTGGGATTCACATTCTGCTCGAGTGACGAAGACACATGTGAAAGGTGCCGAACATAACCTCGACATCAGAAATGGCTAAAGACAAAGTAGGTTGCACAATCTGGGGTTTTGGTAACTCACAACAGGGTATTATCAATTCCATATCTAGAGCATACTTATCGGTGTTGCATGCAGGAGATGATGTTATTTGGTCCCACATGGTTCATGTTTATGTTCAGGCATGGGCCTTTGTGTTTTCCTTATGGTATATTTTATCTAAAGATATACAGCGGTTGAAATGTGTTTTTTGATCGTTGTGCATGGAGATTGGATTTCGGCTTGATCGAAGGGATCTCTAGGAAATCCATTATGCAAACAATCCTTATCGGTTTCGGTTATACCCTTTAATATGTTGTTGAATGTAATCAATGTAACCATTTCGGCAATGTTATATTTTTATATTCTACACCTAAGACATTATCTATTATATCACCTTATATCCTGGTGGTTCTTTTGAGGGAATAACAGTTATGGCATTCCATGCAGTCTCAAAATGCGGTTATGTGCTAGCTAAATATTTCTTAAGTTTCTCATACTACACTTATGTTTGACGCTTGGTTTTTATTTTTCCTATATTCCTAATGTACTCTTTCGAGTAGTTTGAGAAAGGAAGGTTTTCTTTGATGTTCTTTAGAGCTCGAGAGGATGAGCTGGATGTTTCACCTACCGAAGGATTCTTATTTTCGTTGCATTACTATATTGTAAATATCAGCATTTTTGAGGATAGATAGTTATAATTGTTCAGGCTGATGATAGTACTTAGGTTTACACAATTTCTATATCGCAGTAACCCTATGTACTGTTCTTTTGATACTATATGTTATCGTTCTGCTGTGATATTTTGATATTGTGTTATCTTGTTTTTTGTTCTATTTTGTTTTCTTTTCATTTTATATTTAGAATTCATCTTTCTGACACTTGGGTGCTTGGCACGTGAATACCATGAATGTATTGGCATCGACGTTTGAGGGTTGAAAAGGCAAATTGTTGCAATATTATTTTCAAAAAAACAAAAAATTTAATGGTTGTAATTAGTCTGTATGATTATACATATGTAGAAAAAAATTTACACATATGTACAATCCATCTATTGAAGACAGTACCATGTTATGCAGATTTATGATATATTCAACTCCTATCTAAACACATATCATATAATAAACATTTATGTACATTAATATAACATTTTAGAAATGAAATTTACCTTTCTCTTTATTTCTAGACAGCACACCTTGAAACGTAGAATCTGAACTCGTGGAAAGGATTTCAGAATCCAAAAAATGCTACTAGACTAAATTCAACTACCAGCGGTGTTTAAATCTTATTTGATTTAATGTTTTAAGCTTATAAATTGTGACAAAACGCACCTTCATGGGTTCAAACTTTTGCTGAATTGAAAAAACCAAAGTCCACTAAAGTGCAAATCGTTGGTTTTGTTATCCTGCAAACAAATAATTGCATATCAGAGCACTAACGAAATAAACTCGCGGTGGAATAATAAAGTGTAATAAAACATAAGATTACTGACTAAGGTTAACACTTCTGATATCTAGTGTCCTTGTCATTTTCGAGCATATATAATGAAATTTGTCCTTCCACCGTTCCCGCCTTGCACCAGTACTTGTCCCTCCAAAGATATCTCGTTGGTTGTAATAGGGAGGGGGTCAGAACAACATTCTGGTGGTTGGTAAATTACGCACTTTATACATAACACCAGTTTTTGCCAATTACTTTCCATTATTGTTATGTCTTTTAATTTTACTTTTTCATCTCGACTCCACTTACAATTCGCCCTATCTACTCGAAATAGACAGTAACTACATTTGTATATATGTAAGAACCACTGTCCCTCTTGGATCAAGATATTATCCACACTAGTATCCATAACTCAGCGCCTCGCTAGAATCCCACATCAATACAGTATCACATCCTCATTGCCCGTGCATGCCAAAGAACTCTCATAGTGCCTAATAACGGCATCACAATAGTTTAGCCGTATACTATTTGTATTTGAAAAACTCCATCAAAGGGTTATCCAGCCTTGCCTCTTATCACAAATAAACTAGCAAACAACTGTGAGACAGTGCATGTCCTATACTATTAGAGGCATAGTTCATTTAGGCGTAACCTCTCATCTTTCTACTGACTGCTCAGGACCGATGATGTTCTTGACCGATGAAGCAGCTTCAACTCTAGAATTTGGTACCAATCACACCGTCATAGTGTCGAGCCTTGCTCACCATCCCATTTTGATTGCATAGTGCAATCTAGAAAATACCCATTGTTACTAATACCCCTAAATGGTTGAAGCAACTCTACTTGTCCTTTGACACTTCAACCCGAGGTGAAAATTCTACTCGGTATTCCATTCATCTATATGCGAACATATAATTCCACAGTTCCTACAATTGGATGTCTCACATCAATATAATGCATACACAACTACTGGTAGCCTCTTATGGTAGGTAGACTTATGTTATGTAATACTCGGACCTCGCGTTCCACCCATTTTAATGACTAAATCATTTCTTACTTAGCCCAAGATAATAACGTACATTAAAAATTCAAACCCGTTATAAACGCATACTTGAAGCTACACATACATTCAAACCTATTTATTTATTATGCCTTTAATATTCAACTATTAATGATGTTTCTTTATTTTTTCATGCGTTTACTTTTATTTCATTAATGTCAATTTAGTGCCATTTACCATTTACTTTTAACTTAAAAGATTTAAATATATATTTACGTTTCCTTTTTATATCTTACAATCTTCTTTTGGTTACTAACCTTTTTGCTAACTTATTTCATGTTGCTTATTGTTTAATCTCCACCTTGTCTTTAGTTGTATATATTAGCTTTATATTTAGACTATCATTATTGTCCCTACTTATTTCTTTAGTTTATTCCTAGGGATTCTGTATTTTAATACGTTGGAATTACACTTTTCCCGAAAGGAATTATTAACACTGCAAACTTCTATAACTTGCCTAAAGTAAGATTTGTGTTATGTGTAGAATTACAAAGAATTATATTTTTGTTTTCATTATTGAAATAGACAGTACGACGGTAAACATCTATATTTTGTACATCTCTTTCTTTTAGGCATTTTCCTTGTTATTTCAAACATTAATCTTTTATTCATATTTATAAAACTAGATAATTTATAGAAATTTACATTGCAACACACTTCATACCAATGAATTAAGTACTACTTAAATCCTAATTTTACTTATAATAACTTTATTTCATATTTTCTAACATATATTGTTTAACCAATATATCTAGAATTGTTATTCAATTTATTAACTTACAGATTCCATTCACTCTTATTTTTCAGATTCAAGCACACAAAATATTTAATTCAAGTTAACAATTCACAAAATATGTAGGCATGGTTTTCAAAATTATTACATGTAAATGTTTAAGATTACAACTCAAAAATAATTATATTCAAGCACACAAGGAACAAATTTACAATGACATAAATCTAGTATCATATAAAAATATATAATTTCTCAATTACTTTTTAGCATTCTCAGTCTCCAGATCCAATCCATGTTGTTTCTATTTGACTCCCCTTTTCCTCTCTATCCAAATACATATACCGCAAGCATACGTATACCTATTAGAAATCTAGATCTGAGAAAAGATTTAGATCCCGATTTACAATTTTACCTTGGCTTTGGTGATTTGATTTGACCATATTCTTCTTTACTTTTATTCTCTACTACTCTCATCTTCGACATACATATATAAACTATAGATTTATTTAGATTTAAGAATTCGCGAATGTAACGACCCGTAAATTTTGATTAATAAATTTGTTAGTTTAATTTAAATTTTGCAATTAAATTTAGGAAGAAATAAAAATCTTAGAAGTTACAATGAAGCAAATGTTAGAAATTTAAATATAGCAATTGAAATTAAGATTTACAAATTCAAAATGTAATTGCAATCAATTGAAATTGTGAAATTTGTCATACTTGGTTATAAATTTAATAAAAGAAACAAACGGGAATATTGAATTAACTAAAGAAATGTTATAATCAGAAGTATAATTGAAATGCTACTAATTTAATATAATAAGAAGGTAAGTAATATAAATAAATGATTGTAAACTTTAGTAAATGAATTAATGTGCAAAGGAATTGAATTAAACATGCATAGCATGAATAACATGAATATTAATAAATGAAATTATGTAATAATTGATAAATGATGGCATTCATGAATGAAATAAGATTTGTAAGTAATAAAGGAATAACTAAAATAAACATTAAACCAATGAATAAAAGAAAAAGGTTGTAAGAAGTAAAATGTAAAGTAAAAGAATAGAATATAAGTGAATGCAATCAGTAGTATGGAAATAAATACCAAAATTGATGTAATAAATGTAATTAAATGTTACATTTGTGTGAAATGTAAAGACAATGGTTAGGAGTTGTTAAAATGGGTATATTAAAGTAATGAATGAGAAAAACAAATCAATTAATATATGTATTTATTTCTTTAGTATGTTGCATAAGATTTGGAAATCAAATTGCAATTAAAGGAAATTAGGTAGTACGATATTTAGAAATAAAGTTAAGGGTACAACTATTATAAATTACCTAATTAATTGGTCAATGAATTTATTTGAAATAAAGTTCAAATTATGTTAATTAATTAATACCTAAAGTATGTAAAGAAATTAATAGAATGAAAATTTTAATGTTGAAATTTTATAGAATGTAAACTATTTAAAACCTTAATTAATGTGTTCAATGGATAGAAGTACACATTTAAAAACGTAATATTCGTTCAAATTAAAATGTAAATAGGCGTATATTGATGTAATAAATAAAATTAGCATTGAATATGGAATACCTATTACATCGATTCAAATTGTAAAGTTGTAATTGATATGAAATCTGTAAAATGGGAATAAATTCAAAGTTACAATTAATTGATGGAATAATAAGGGATGAACTATAATTTGATAATTCAATGTGAATTATACCCATAAAATGTCAATTTATCGAATTGCAAGATTTTAAAAAAAATAAACGGTTTTATTGAGATTTCTATTGATAATTAATGAAGTAATGTGAAATCAATTGCCATTAATTATTCTAATTTGTGCAGTTAGGGTAGATTTGATTTGTCATTAAAAATGGTTAATTCTATAAGATGTAATGAATGTTAGTTTTATTTATAATATGAGGACTGGTTGATTTAAAGAGTGAAAACCAAGATTTATTAATTTATTTATAATTTGAAATCTAATAAGTGGATTTATTGCAATTAAGTGGAATATAATATTAAAATATTACATAAATGAGGATTTAGATAAAAATTGAGAATGTTAATATAATGGATTTTGATTCCAATATTTATTTCATCTGGTTGTAATAATGAATTTGAATAATATGAATGAAAATTTAATTCAAAGGAATTATTGAAATTTTAATTTATAATTCTAAATTTAACGAAATTGGAATTTAATGCTAAAATTGATGATTGAATCAACATTTAAGTGACATGTAAATTTGTTTAAAGCATTGTAAATGTTTGGGAAATATTAAGGTAATAAAACTGGTCAATTTCAGAATTGAAATTTAAAAATTGGATTTTATTTATTTAATTTTTAAATTATTTAACTAATAGAAAATAACCATTTTGGCCACTGAATCGGATTTCGACGAAACAAGTTTCATCGGATCCGTAACAGTGAGTTATTGTAGGATATCTAGTTTCGTATCGATCGGACATGTCGTTTGATCGTACGGACTCGAAACGCCTTGAAATCGATTAATTGAAATAAATTTGAAATAGATTTGAAATTATTGTTTTTAGCATAACTTCTTCATACGATGGGATTTGGACGTGAAACCTGTTCCATCGCGTTTAAAATATTTTAAAAACATCTATTTTGATATACGGGTTTACCCCAATTTCGTTCCAGAGTCAGAACGGGCTTTTTTGTGCCAATTATCGTTTAGCACGCTTATAATTCGGATCCATCTGTCTATTCCATCTTTATCTATAAATATCCTGCTGTAAACACTAGCCTTTGTCTATTCTCAATTGTCTACGCGTAAAATTCCATCAGATCCTTCCAATGGCTGCAAACCCTAGATCCAATTTCAAAATTTAAAAATCAAATCCAAAGCCTAAAATTCAAAGTCCTCAGAAAAATCCGAAAAAAATAAATGTTGAATTTCTCGACTAGCGTAATTCACTGGTGGTATTCGTTTTTCGTTTTGGTTCATCGTCTGATCGAAAAAATTCGAAGAAGTTTCGACCATTCGTTTTGGGTTATTGGTTTCGACGGCGGATCGTCGATAGTTTGTCAATGAGGAAGTGTCGTTGGGGAGAGAAGGTCGAGCAGGTCGTGGGGTATGGTTCGTTCGTCGAAATAGAGGCTGGATTCGCCGCATTTGTCCAGTCAAAGGCACGACGGCGCGGCGTGGGTAGGCAGGAATTAGGGGGCCACGACCTCATGGTGGGGTCGGCCTGGGGAGCACGTCTCATTCCCCTCCTCTGATCGCGGCCAGGATGTATGTCGACGACGAGAGTGGGCATTTGGTTGCAGAGGCTTCAAATACTGGGGGCGCGATTTTTGCGCGGCTAGGGTTTCTGAGATAAAAGACGAGCGCGTTTAGTTGATGACGTGTCATTAACGTGGGTATGTTTCACTTGATTTTTGTTTATTTTTTTATTCCAAATTTAATCGCCCTAACTCGAATAATTTTTACGTACGTGATGCGTTCCACGCAGGGTTTTCTCCGCTAGGTTCGTATTGGAATTCCGAAGATTTTGGTGCTCGTTTGGACGGATTCTGAGACTGTCCAATTTTTGAGTTTAAATTGGATTTGAATTCAATTTAAATTCAAAAGGTGAGTGTTTTAACCCACTCACAACTTCTAAAATTTCTTATGTGTGTTAAATTGATATATGATGTGATTTTAAATTTATTTATGGTTGTTGGCATATTTTTAATCATCATCTCAGTTAAATCGCATTTATTCAAATTAAATTGTTATTTATTTTATTCTTGCATATAAATTGACAGTTAAATTTATTTAGTATTTCATATAAATTGCTAGTTAAATTTATTTATTATTGCATATAAACTACCAGTTAAACAATTATTAATTTATTATTGAATATAAATTGTTCGTTGATACCTGTTATATTTTATATGCTCTATATTGATGTTTTGTTTAAATTGGATGATGATTTTTATAAATGGTTGATGGTTGATATTGGGTGAATGGATGCTGAATTTTATATGGTTATAAAGTGCAAGTTATTATGCATTTTCATCTCATTCGGGATTGTGGTTTGAAATGATATATAACCGTAAATTTTATTTTAAATTGCGGATTGAAATGATAAATATCCGTATCACTTGACCATAGGATAGAAAATTTTATAGAGACACCACGGTCTATATGTAAAATGATTGTAAAAATGATTTTTGTGGTTTTGTAAAGAAATATATGGGTATATAGATATTGATTTCAGATATTATATAAATACTATTTTATTTTTGAATTTAGCTATGTATAAATTTGTTTGAATTATAAAATAAGCTAAATAATGAAGTTGTTTTCTTTTAAATAATATGGTTAAGTATCTATTTAAAATTCTATTGTATATAGAGTTTATAATAACTCAAATTAAAGTAAGGTTAAAGATAAATGTGAATATGATTTGAATTAAAGTATTTAAGAATTATCCTCGAAAAATTTGTTTTGAAATGTAAATAAATTAAGATTTAAAGGGTATGATTTTATAACTTGATTTCGATCTGAGAATTTAAATGAATATCAAATTGTTTTAAGAATATTATCAAGTTAATTCAAATTAAAAGAATATCCTGTTATTGAAGTTTAAGGGTTTTACTTAAATTATATTTGTTTTATATAGTAAACATTTCAAATTTAAATAATAAGAATTGGATATGACATATATTAAATTATCGAAGAATCCATTTTGAAATAGTGGAATATTTATAGGTTGAAATATATGAACTATAAAATTTTAAGTTAAGATATAGAATATTTAAGCTTTGAAATATATGAGAATTAAAATGGTTTATTTGGAGGTTCAAATTGATATTGGGAATTTATTGTGAACTTTAAAGAAGCTATTTTATTATATAAAGTAATATAGTATTTAAACCATTAAGTATTGAAACTTATGTTTAAAGCTATGGTTTCAAGGTATATAGATTTGAAAATGCTATGATTTTTGGAAAGGATATATTTTATATCATATGGATTTGGGTCTTTAAAATATAAATGATATCGTATTTATGTAGTTTTGAAATGAATATTTTATTCTGGTTTTTTAAAAGGTATAAATTATTTTGTAATAACTGCGGTGTTATAATAATGTTTGGTTGTTGAAGAGACCGGGATCGGAAGTTGTCAAACTCTCTGCCAACTCCGAAAACCACTTTAACAACCGTGTACGCGGTGGAGATTCCAGAATGAAGTAGGATGGTGGCGGCGTTTCCTTTAAGGTAAATACATGGACCCAACTCCCATGAGTTTGCATAAGGTGGCTAAAAAAGGAGCGGTCGACGGGTTAATTGAGGTAGCACCTTTGATCGGACACATCCCTTCGACATTATACTTAACTTTTGGATTGATTCCGTGCCCACTTTTGATTTCTTTGATTTGGGGGTGTTTTTCGAGGTGGGCAGTAGTAGCAGCTACGCGTTACCACCGACCCGGAAGTGTCATTGGTATATCTACCCTGGCATTGCTTAGTTGTGTCGTGTCACCTACCCTAGCGAGCCTTGTAAGAGTTTCTATTTGTGTCGTACCTATGGAGTATTCTCTGGTAGCCTCCCGATTAGGAGGTATTATGGTACTGTATAAACTATTGGCATTATTTTTTGTTAAGGGGAATATTGGGTCACTCCTTAACGTGATTTAAAAGTAAGTTTATTTTACTATTAGACACTATTATAATAGCGAAATATTACTACATAGTAAATAGTTTAACGGATCCTTAAGAGATGTGAATCCCGAGCATCTTTTGAGTTACTGCACTCATATTTATTTCTATTAATTTAACTTACATAAGATCTTTTAGTTCTAACTCGATTGCTTTGTCTTTTCAATTCGCGCTCGGGTCAGTCCGAGCGTTTCAGGATTTCGAAGACCTTAGCTCTGGAGGACGAAGACGAAGATTTATATTATTATTATTATTATTATTATTATTAGTCCACTATACTGATACTGTTCCGCTGCATTGTTATTGGTATGTATAACTCTGATAAATGTTGTAAGTATAATCGAATATTTTGTAAAACAGCTTTATAAACTGTATATTTGATTATTATATATTATCCTTCCGCTGTGAGATTCTATTTTTTATTTCTTTCTTGTTTTTCTGATTTACCCCATAACAATCCGCCCTTTCGTATGGTTTGAATTGGCACTTGTGTCGATTTAAAGCGTGCGAAAAGGCGGGACGTTATATCTGGTATCAGAGCTTTGGTTTAACGATAAACCTTAGCTTTGTGGGGGTCTGACTCTTTGTTAATAGGGTAGTAAAACCCTATGGGAGTCGCTGAGCGTATATATGAGAGAGCGTATTTGTTAGTGTTATAAAAAGGTATTAATATTGTGTTAATCTGTTCCGTTTTGTATTTATAAATTCTGGTTGATGCATGGGACGCTGTGACATCAATAGGGATTTCTAAACACTTAATAGGACAGACCGACATAATATTTGTTTTTATTGTTGGCGAATGAAATAATTTTGCCTATTATATTTTCTATATATAAAATAATTTTTTAAATGATATATATATATATATTTGGTTGCAATATATTGGTTGTTAGGTAATAACTTTATAATTAATAGTCGAAGTAAGATTGAAAACAAAATAAATGAAATTGGAAATTTAGAACTTAAGTCCGAGCTATTGAAAATTTCTTTCGAATAATTTTGTAATAGTAATATTATTTTAGAAGTATTTTCTGATATAAATATTTCAATATAATTTGAAAGAAATGTTTTAAAAGAAATTTGAAAAAAAAATAAGTTCTGTACTCCCCTCTCTGGCGCTGGAAAATAATTTCGGTGATGAGTGCATGCATCATCGACATTCATTTTTGAGTTTCGAAGTGGGAAGGCCACTGTAGCAGTTCGACTACAGAAATTTTTGATAAACAAATATAAATTTTGAGTTGTTTAAATATAAATGGATATATAAGTTGTAAGTATATATTTATCCATTATTTTAAAATGATTTGAAATAAAACCCGGCATTAAATTCTTAAGTTTCCATTAATTAATAGTTTCAATTACTGTGGTGAATTGGAACGTAGGTAATTAATAAATCGAAACCTCTAAAGGAAATAAGAGATTTAATGCTAGGTTATAAATGGTATTAAATGAAAATTGAAATTTGTAACCTATGAAATAAATGATATAATTATTGAACATTAAATTAATTAAAAGAAATGAGAAAACTTGTATAACTTTCAATTTCATTCTTTAAAAGCATATATATATATATATATATATATATATATATATAACTTACCAAATATTAAAAGTTGAAATGTTTAATAAGAAATGTAATGGAGATTGTACAAGTAAAAGTATGAAATGAAAGTGTTCAATCAATTGCTTTTATTGATAAGAATTGATGTTATAAAGTTATAAACTTAAGTTATAATGGAATTCTTACTGTAATAAGAATTTGGGGTTAGAGGCGTTATGAACTTAAGCACTAATTGAAAGGTTATTAATTAAAATAGAAAGGCAGGTATCGTAAGTAAGAAATGTTAAACTTAAGTAAATAAGTTAAAGTTGTTTCTAAATAAAATTGTAAGGAATAAAGGTAAACTAAAAAGATAAACCATTATATAAATGAAAAAGAGAAATCAAACAACAATTGTACGAAATGAAATTTACGATAAGTAAAATTGATTTGTTGTTTGAAATTGTTATTGTTTGGTTTATAGTTGTTTGGGCAAGGATGCTTTAAAAAATTGTTTGGATGAATAAATAATCTATTTAGTTTTTACCTAAGACCGTTGAGTGATGGGTACACTTAGTAGTTTATTTTTCATCCTATACAATTTGAAGCTTTAAACCCGAACAACTATTTGTTTCGTTTGATATGAATGAAGGGTTGATTATATTGATTCTATGTAATGGTTTTTTGATTGTTGCAATTGATTGTTGTTGTATTAATTGTTTTTTTGTGGTTGAAACAACCTTAAATATTTCATTTTATATAATTGTTAACCCTTTTGGAATTATATAAGTGAAATACAGGTTATGGAAGCAATTGCTACTGCTATTGGTTTCATAATTAAGCGAAAATTTCCCGACAAATAGGTACGTTTTCAGATTTCGGTTTTATAGCGTTATTATATTGTTTTCCCCTATTGGGATATATTATTTTGGAAAATATTTGTTGTATATTGATTATTTTGATATTATATTTTCTTCCGAGCCTCTCCGTACAAAGGAGACTCTGCCAAAATTTTCCGTAAAATTTTGGACTTAGAAAATATTTTGAAAATGTTTTCAAAACTTTATTAATTTGGTATAAAAGGATTTAAGGGTTATAAATTTAATATTTTAAATAATATATATTGATTTCTTAATTCTTCTTTTCCATTCTTTTTCCTTTTTGGGGACGAAAAGTTTTGAGTGGGGGAGAGTGTAATGACCCGTAAATTTTGATTAATAAATTTATTAGTTTAAGTTAAATTTTGCAACTAAATTTAGAAAGAAATAAAAATCTTAGAAGTTATAATGAAGAAAATTTAGAAATTTAAATATAGCAATTGAAATTAAGATTTACAAATTCAAAATGTAACTGCAATCAATTGAAATTGTGAAATTTGTCATACTTGGTTATAAGTCTAATAAAAGGAACAAACGGGAATATTGAATTAACTAATGAAATGTTATAATCAGAAGTATAATTGAAATGCTACTAATTCAATATAATAAGAAGGTAAGTAATATAAATAAATGATTGTAAACTTTAGTAAATGAATTAATGTGCAAAGGAATTGAATTAAACATGAATAGCATGAATAACATGAATATTAAGAAATGAAATTATGTAATAATTGATAAATGACGGCATTCATGAATGAAATAAGATTTGCAAGTAATAAAGGAATAATTAAAATAAACATTAAACCAATGAATAAAAGAAAAAGGTTGTAAGAAGTAAAATGTAAAGTAAAAGAATAGAATATAAGTGAATGCAATCAGTAGTATGGAAATAAATACCAAAATTGATGTAATAAATGTAATTAAATGTTACATTTGTGTGAAATGTAAAGACAATGGTTAGGAGTTGTTAAAAGGGGTATATTAAAGTAATGAATGAGAGAAAAGAATCAATTAATATATGTATTTATTTCTTTAGTATGTTGCATAAGATTTGGAAATCAAATTGCAATTAAAGGAAATTAGGTAGTACGATATTTGGAAATAAAGTTAAGGGTACAACTATTATAAATTACCTAATTAATTGGTCAATGAATTTATTTGAAATAAAGTTCAAATTATGTTAATTAATTAATACGTAAAGTATGTAAAGAAATTAACAGAATGAAAATTTGAATGTTGCAAATTTTATAGAATGTAAAGTATTTAAAAACCTTAATTAATGTGTTCAATGGATAGAATTACACATTTAAAAACGTAATATTCATTCAAATTAAAATGTAAATAGGCGTATATTGATGTAATAAAATAAGATTAGCACTGAATATGGAATACCTATTACCTGGAATCAAATTGTAAAGTTGTAATTGATTTGAAATCTGTAAAATGGGAATAAATTCAAAGTTACAATTAATTGATGGAATAATAAGGGATGAACTGTAATTTGATAATTCAATGTGAATTATACCCATAAAATGTCAATTTATTGAATTGCAAGATTTTAAATAAATAAACGGTTTTATTGAGATTTCTATTGATAATTAATGAAGTAATGTGAAATCAATTGCCATTAATTGCTCTAATTTGTGCAGATAGGGTAGGTTTGATTTGTCATTAAAAATGGTTAATTCTATAGGATGTAACGAATGTTAGTTTTATTTATAATATGAGGACTGGTTGATTTAAAGAGTGAAAAACAAGATTTATTAATTTATCTATAATTTGAAACCTAATAAGTGGATTTATTGCAATTAAGTGGAATATAATATTAAAATATTACATAAATGAGGATTTAGATGAAAATTGAGAATGTTAATATAATGGATTTTGATTCCAATATTTATTTCATCTGGTTGTAATAATGAATTTGAATAATATGAATGAAATTTAATTCAAAGGAATTATTGAAATTTTAATTTATAATTTCTAAATTTAACGAAATTGGAATTTAACACTAAAATTGATGATTGAATCAAGATTTAAGTGACATGTAAATTTGTTTAAAGCATTGTAAATGTTTGGGAAATATTAAGGTAATAAAATTGGTCAATTTTAGAATTGAAACTTAAAAATTGGATTTTATTTATTTAATTTTTAAATTACTTAATTAATAGAAAATAGCCATTTTGGCCACTAGCTCGGATTTCGACGAAACAAATTTCATCGCATCCGAAACAGTGAGTTATTGTAGGATTTCAATTTTCGTATCGATCGGACTTGTCGTTTGATCGTACGGACTCGAAACGCCTTGAAATCGATTTGAAATAGATTTGAAATTATTGTTTTTAGCGTAACTTCTTCATACGATGGAATTTGGAAGTGAAACCTGTTCCATCACGTTTAAAATATTTTAAAAACATCTATTTTGATATATGGGGTTACCCAATTTCGTTCCAGAGTCAGAACGGGCTTTTTGGGCCAATTATCGTTTAGCATGCTTATAATTTGGATCCATCTGTCTATTCCATCTTTATCTATAAATATCCTACTCTAACATTAGCCTACGTCAATTCTCTATTGTCTGCGCGTAAAATACCATCAGCTCTCTTCTTCTAATGGCTGCAAACCCTAGATCCAATTTCAAAATTTAAAAATCAAATTTAAAGCCTAAAATTCAAAGTCCTTAGAAAAATCCGGCAAAAATATATGTTGAAGTTCTCGACTAGCGTAATTCACTGGTGGTGTTTGTTTTTCATTTTGGTTCATCGTCTGATCGGAAAAATTCGAAGAAGTTTCGGCCGTTCGTTTGGGGTTATTGGTTTCGACGGCGGATCGTCGACGGTTTGTCGATGAGGAAGTGTCGTTGGGGAGAGGTGGTAGAGCAGGTCGCGGGGTATGGTTCGTTCGTCGAAATAGAGGTTGGATTCGCTGCGTTTGGCCAGTCGAAGGCACTGCGGCGCGGCGTACGTAGGGGGCCGCGACCTCATGGTGGGGTCGGCCTGGGGAGCACGTCTCATTCCCCTCCCCTGATCACGGCCAGGATGTGTGTCGACGACGAGAGTTGTCGTTTGGTTGCGGCGGCTTCAAATACTGGGGGCGCGATTTTTGCACGGCTAGGGTTTCTGAGATAAAAGACAAGCATGTTTAGTTGATGACGTGTCATTAACGTGGGTATGTTTCATTTAATTTTTGTTTATTTTTTTATTCCAAATTTAATCATTCTAACTCGAATAATTTTTACGTACGTGATCCGTTCCATGCGCGGTTTTCTCTGCTAGGTTCGTATTCGAATTCCGAAGATTTTGGCGCTGGTTAGGACGGATTCTGAGACTTCCAATTTTTGAGTTTAAATTGGTTTAGAATTCAATTTAAATTCAAAAGGTGAGTGTTTTAACCCACCTACAACTTCTAAAATTTCTTATGTGTGTTAAATTGATATATGATGTGATTTTAAATTTATTTATGGTTGTTGACATATTTTTAATCATCATCTCTGTTAAATCGCATTTATTCAAATTAAATTATTATTTAACTTTATTCTTGCATATAAATTGGCAGTTAAACTTATATAGTATTTCATATAAATTGCTAGTTAAGTTTATTTATTATTGCATATAAACTGCCAGTTAAACAGTTATTAATTTATTATTGAATATAAATTGTTCGTTGATACCTGTTATATTTTATATGCTCAATATTGATGTTTTGTTTATATTGGATGATGATTTTTTACAAATGGTTGATGGTTGATACTGGGTGAATGGATGCTGAATTTTATATGGTTATAAAGTGCAAGTTATTATGCATTTTCATCTCATTCGGGATTGCGGTTTGAAATGATATATAACCGTAAATTTTATTTTAGATTGTGGATTGAAATGATAAATATCCGTATCACTTGACCATAGGATAGAAAATTTTATACAGATAACGCGGTCTATATGTAAAATGATTTAAAAAATGTTTTCTGTGGTTTTGTAAAAATATATATGGGTATATAGATATTGATTTCAGATATTATATAAATACTATTTTATTTTTGAATTTAGCTATGTATAAATTTGTTTGAATTATAAAATAAGCTAAATAATGAAGTTGTTTTCTTTTATATAATATGGTTAAGTATCTATTTAAAATTCTATTGTATATAGAGTTTATAATAACTCAAATAAAAGTAAGGTTGAAGATAAATGTGAATATGATTTGAATTAAAGTATTTAAGAATTATCCTCGAAAAATTTGTTTTCAAATGTAAATAAATTAAGATTTAAAGGGTATGATTTTATAACTTGATTTTGATCTGAAAATTTAAATGAATATCAAATTGTTTTAAGAATATTATCAAGTTAATTCAAATTAAAAGAATATCAGGTTATTGAAGTTTACAGGTTTTACTTAAATAATATTTGTTTTATTTAGTAAACATTTCAAATTTAAATAATAAGAATTGGATGTGACATATATTAAATATCAAAGAATCCATTTTGAAATAGTGGAATATTTAAAGGTTGAAATATATGAACTATAAAATTTTATGTTGAGATATAGAATATTTAAGCTTTGAAATATATAGGAATCAAAATGGTTTATTTGGAGGTTCTAATTGATATTGCGAAATTATTGTGAACTCTAAAGAATCTATTTTATTATATAAAGTAATATAGTATTTAAACCATTAAGTATTAAAAGTTATGTTTCAAAGCTATGGTTTCAAGGTATAAGATTTGAAAATGCTATGATTTTTGGAAAGGATATATTTTATATTATATGGATTTAGGTCTTTAAAATATAAATGATATCGTATTTATGTAGTTTTGAAATGAATATTTTATTCTGGTTTTTTTGAAAGGTATAAATTATTTCGAAATAACCGTGGTGTTATAATAACGTTTGGTTATTGAAGAGACTGGGATCAGAATTTTTCATACTCTCTGCCAACTTCGAAAACCACTTTAACAACCGTGTACGCGGTGGGGATTCCAGAATGAAGTAGGATGGTGGCGGCGTTTCCTTTAAGGTAAATACGTGGACCCAACTCCCGTGAGTTGGCATAAGGTGGCTAAAATTGGAGCGATCGGCGGGTTAATTGAGATAGCACCTTTGATCGGACACATCCCTTCGATATTATACTTGACTTTTGGATAGATTCGGTGGCCACTTTTGATTTCTTTGATTTGGGGGTGTTGTTCGAGGTGGGCGGTAGTAGCAGCTACGTGTTACCACCGACTCGGAAGCGTAATTGGCATATCTAACCTGGCATTGCCTAGTTGTGCCGTGTCACCTACCCTAGCGCGCCTTGTACGAGTTTCTATTTGTGTCGTACCTATGGAGTATCCTCTGGTAGCCTCCCGATCTGGAGGTATTACGGAACTGTATAGACTATTGGCATTATTTTGTGTTAAGGGGAATATTGGGTCACTCCTTAACGCTATTTAAAAGTAAATTTACTTTACTATTAGACACTATTATAATAGCGAAATATTACTACATAGTAAATAGTTTAACGGATCCTTAAAAGATGTGAATCCCGGGCATCTTTTGAGTTACTACGCTCATATTTATTTCTGTTAATTTAACTTACATAAGATATTTTAGTTACGACTCGATTGTTTTGTCTTTTCAATTCGCTCTGGTCAGTCCGAGCGTTTCAGGATTTCGAAGACCTTAGCTCTGGAGGACGAAGACGGAGATTTATATTATTATTATTATTATTAGTCCACTATACTCATACTGTTCCGTTGCATTGTTATTGGTATGTGTAACTCTGATAAATGTTGCAAGTATAATCGAATATTTTGTAAAATGGATTTATAAACCGTATATTTGATTATTATATTTTATCCTTCCGTTGTGAGATTCTTTTTTTTTATTTCTTTCTTACTTTTCTGATTTACCCCATAACAATCTGCCCTTTCGTATGGTTTGAATTGGCACGTGTGTCGATTTAAAGCGTGCGAAAAGGCGGGACATTACAGCGGATATGAGAAAATGGCAGTGCTTTATCATTGCTTTAGAAAACATAAGGCGAAAAGTGAGGTTTAGGCCTATATTTTATAGAGGTTCGAATGAATGCCAACCATTAGTTTTTTTATTTTAATATAGACCATTCGTCCTAGAGAATATCCACAACCTACACCATCAACCAGTCGCCTGCCATTCCCCCACTGGTCATTCGGCCCAAGTTAGGGGTTGACCAGTCATTTAATTTTGTTAATTGCTAGTTCATTTTCCTGACCATAATGTTCTATCCATAAATAATTGATTTATTTAATGTTTATTTTTCTTAACCATTAAACAACCTTTTAACTTTTACTGAACGCTGATTGACATTTACTTATTTCATTAATTACGCTTATTTTTTTAATTACATGTATAATTATCTTCAATTTGAAAACTTCAACTTCAATGACTTTTTCGTTTGAACTCCAATCGGAAAACTTTATGTATGATAATTGATCAGTAAGTAGCTATGAACCCAACGGTGTAAGATCTGTTGCCAATTTCTTACGTTTACAAAAAATTCTATTTTCAGCATTCTAGTTATTGATTAATTTCCTTTAAATACTGATTACCGTCAAAATTACAGGGTGTTACATTCTTCTCCCTTAAAAGAATTTCATCCTTGAAATTCCTTAAGCATTGAATCATGTAATGTAACACAAAGCCATTCTAAGCTACCCATCCGATTAATGTACAACCAATTTCGCAACCAATAACGTGCACGTGTAAGACATATCATACATATATGGCGTGTGTGCAGAATAATTCTAAGCGATCTCCTACACGAATGCATCTTTTAAAAAAAATTCTGAAAATAGGATGCGAACAGCTTATATATACTGGCAAACCTATAGGTATGAAATTTTGAAAATCAAAACCTTTGGTTTGCATTTAAATTTTCCCATACTTTTAGGAATAAAAGTATAGTTCAACAAAATTTTCATCCAATCCTACCATCCAAAAATCCAAGCACACCATTTCTAACATCAAAATTTTGAAAATTTCGGTTTTCTAAACTTATATTCTTATGTCAAAAAGAGTTTTGATGGAGAATTCCATATTTCCATCTTTTTCTTATATACTATTTTTCCATCGTACCTTGGAACCTTCACTTATGTCCCTAATTTTTTTTCAACCTTTTCAAGTATAGTCCACATAAGAAACTTTACTTCTAAAATTTTATTTTAATACAAGTTTGGTCTACCTATCTACAAGTTAAGGAAAAATAAATCTCAAGAGTTAAAGAGTTTTTTCCCTTATCACTAACTACCTTTTACTTTACTATCACATCTACTGCACGGTAAAATTCATACTTGCAAACCCGTTAATTTTTCCCTATGCTAAACATGTGGCTTTTCAAATCATAAATTTCCTCTTTTTTGTTCAAAATCCTTTTCAATTAAAATTTTGAAATGGTTAGAAAATTTAAAAATAAAAAAATTCAAACTTTTATAGAAACATAAACATTTTATATTAGAGATCAAAGATTTTTTTTTCAAAAGTACTTGTATTCATCTTTTCAAAACAAACTAAGTCACATCCTACACATTCGGAATCTAGTCAATGGATTAACATCCATGATTTTCTTTTTTCTACTATATAGTAAATTTTCAATTTCAAGAGCTTTTTCTTTTATTTTACAGTAAAACCGGCACACAAGTTCAATTATAAATTTCAGTTATTAAGGCATAGGAATAGTGACTGTGGTTTCGTAAAACCCTTTCCTTATACTTTGCTAGTCCAAATTTATTTTCCTAAAAATTTAACACTTTTTGGGACTAACTATACTTTTCTTTTTAGTAGCTAATTAAATAAACTTCTTAATTTATTTTATAAACATACAGTCTTTCATTTATTTATTTTGCATTTGCTAAGTATCTACATGATATTTCCTTATTTATTATGCTCTCTAATACATAACGGCCCATCTAGAAAATCCTCATAGAAATTAAAAGGCACTTTTCTCATAAAATATCATACATGTTTTATACAATAGAAACAGCTAATGCTTGCAATCCAACAAACCTAAAAGAAATAATTGTTGGAAGTTGCCTTCAACATCAAGTAACATTAATGCTTTTTTGGACCTTTCACTACTTACTTAAATTATATGGACTTCTTTAATATGTCGTCCTAATGTATCCCACATATCTTAAATTTCCTTTTGACTACTAATAATATGGTACATCTGTAACGACCCTGGATTTGGCCTATTTGATCTAATTAAATAAAATGTAAACTGATTATTTTAAAATGATTTAATCTTTTTGATATAAATTGACATTTATTTGTATATATTGGTATTTTAAATGGGAAATTGATTTGAAAATTTAAAATAAAATATCTCAATAATATTTATAACAAAATTTGCCTTATATAATTGAATTAAAATATTTGGTCCTGTTAACATTTGGTAAATATACATATAGATAATAATGTTTGAAATAAAAATCAAATTCTATCAACATAAAAATAAGTCAAACATATGAATATAACTTAATTATTGATAAAATACAAATAGAAATAAATATAAGTATAAAATGTAATTAAGTAAATCATATTGAATATAATAAGTTAAATATTGATAGTCAAATATAAAATATAAATGTAAAATATAAAGCAAGAATTAATTAGTTAAGATTGCATACAACATAACTTAAAAATTTGTAAACAAGCTAAAATAAGAACAAAGTATAAACAACACAAAGTATAAAGTAAATAGAACCAAAGGTAATGAAAAACTAAAACATAAACATATGCGTATAAATTATTTAAGTTAGAAGTTAATAAAAAAATATTTTTATACAAACTATCTTCATACAACACCATAGTCCACCTGCAAAATGGATATTTACATTCAATTTATCTTCATAAACAAAGTAGACAAAAAAAACAAAAATAGAAATCAGTCAAGTATGAAGGTAAACCTGACAAAAACATCTCTAAAACAAATAATTAAATAAATATCTTTATAGATAGTAAACCATAATTATAACCTGTACATTGTTCAAACTGGAAGTAAATAACAAAACAAATATTTTCATTCACAAGAACATATTTCCATAAAGTATGGAATAAAATAAAAACAAAGTATAAAATGAGCACAAGGAATATAAGTAAACCATATAATATTGATAATCAAAATATAAAATACAAACATAAATAAATAAGCATAAGAAATATACAACATATTTTCATTCACAAGACAAACATCTTCCTGGAAGTATAAAACAACACCTGACAAAATATGTATATTATAGTACAAACTAGAAGCAATAAAGCAAAAAGTTTACATACAAAATAAAGCTTCATATACAAGCCATAAGTCAACTGCAAGGTGTACTTTTACAAATATCTATCTTTACACAGCCTAATATAATTATAATTATGTAAACTGATTAAGAAACAAGCATTTAATTTGCTTTCATCTCAGCCTAACATGTTGTCTATTCACAATATTATAAAAATCTGTTCAAAACAGAACAAAGCTAAGGAAACAACTGTACCAGTTACCACCTTCCCTTACAATCCACCTTCTTCTATTTATATATGTATGTATCTTGCCATTCTAATTCGCCCAGAAACATATAAGAATACTTGAGAAAACTAAAGCAAGAAAAGAAGAGCAAACTCAAATTGAATTCAAATAAAAACAGTTTCAACTGCAATTCAAAACGGGAATGGTTCTCTGTTCAAAAGAGTTTTAAAGCGAGTAAACATAAAATTTTCAAGTTTAAGTTTAATAAAAATAGTAAAGATGATTCATTGGCTATATAGTGTTGTATGTGATTTGTTTTTGATATGGATCTGTGTTACATAAAGATTGTTCTATGGATACTGTATGTGTTCTTCTTCTCTGTTATTTGTTCCATGATATATGTTTTGTTCAAAACTCAAATTTCTTCCATCAAATCATTATTATGCTTTAAGTTGTCAAATTAAACCAGATGTAAACTTAGATTTAGATTTTTTAAAAGTTGCGTAAAAATCCTGTTTGAAAATATACACTGTAACTTTGTGTTATAGGTTAGTAAGTAGAAATTTGATAAATTGATTGTTGTAAAACATTAATTCAAGATTTTATATTGAATTCATATGGCAAGTCATGATTTTTAAAACAAAATTTAAGATTTTTAGATTGGTATGTTTCGAGCAGTTTGAATTTAAATAAAAACTGCATTTTTAAAAATCTCTGACACTTTAATCAATTTAAAAGGCTGAAATTTGGTATGAAGATAGTATGGACACCAGTGATTTCGAGAAAAATATGCAATAATTTTTCCATTGGGTAAATTTATGAAGCAAGATCGATTTAGGGTGTTTGCTGAACTTTTGAACTTGTCTGTAGGCATGGTGAGTTCGTCGTCATTACGCGACCGAGTTGCACAAAATTCTGGTGGAAAGTTGCTTGGCGTGATGTTGTCGTGTGGGCGAAGTTGCGCCGACTCCGGTGGCTTGATTGATGATGGCGAGGCATTTTTCGCTGAAGGTCGTGATTGCAGTTTTTCTATGGAACTGTTAATTTTCGATTTTGAACTTTTGATGTCGAATGGGGTTTGGTTTTCGTACCTACGCGTGATTTGGGACTTGCCTACGACTTTGGGGTTCGCCAGAGATGGATCGCGCCGTCGTGCACGTGTACGGAAGGGGTGGTGTCAGTGATATTGAGGGGATCACGGTCGCGAGTCGTTCTCGAGGAAATTGGATGATTACTTCGGGGTATCGAGTCGAACGCGTTAGCATGTGTACTGATGTTTTGATTTATAACGTAAGTTAAAAACTAACTACTGGAATCAAGAAAAAAAAGAGAAGGAGAGAAGAAGAAGGGTGAGTACAGGGGGAAGACTCGGGGAAAGGGATGATTAACCCGAAGTGCTATTCGGTTTTTTAACAAGGAAGCCTCGGGATTTTGTCAATCTACAGTATTTTTTTTTTTGTAAAGTAAGTGTTCTCAACCAAGTTTTAAGCATTTGTAACTAATGATGGTTTAATGGTTAAGTCAAAATTTGACACAAATCTTAATTATTCTAGGTAATACATTAACAATGTTTTAACACTTAGTTTATATTTTAATTATGTATTTAATTTATGTTAAAAGTTGATTAACAGTTGAGTTGTAGTTAGTATTATAATTGATTTTAAATTTTAAAAGAGAAGACTTTAAAATGCCAATTCAGTTGAATAATTATTATTTATTTATTAATTATAATAGAAAGAAATTAAGAATAACTACTTTATAATTGTAATCAAAGATTGATAAACTAATGATTAAGTGATAAGTAAATTGTAAATAACTACTTAAGTTAATTAATGACTGATTACTGTTAATTAATTAAGTAATTTAATTTAGAATTAATAAATGATTAATTAAGTAATTAGCAGTTAACAAATAAGTAATTAAGTTTCATTAATTAATAATTAAGGTTATAAGTTAATGAATAAGGAATAGTTAATTAAGTAATTAAGGTTAAATAAATTGATTAAGAAGTAATTAATTAAATAGTGTGAAATAAAATAATAATTAATTAAGTAATTAAGATTTAATAATTAATTAAGAAATGATTAACTAAATAATTTGAAAAGAAATAAGTAATTAACTGTTAATTAATGATAAATTAAACAGGGTTAAGTGGTTAACTCTCAAGTAATTGATTTTAAATTGAGTTAATTACAAATGATAATTTAAGATGATTGCTTATGGATTGTTATGCAAGTAGAATATCTGATTGTGATACGTATTTGATGATATTCTGTGATGCCCTGTGATATGCTGTGATATATCTAAGTTGTTGTGTATGATTCATCTGTGATAAATGCTATGTTAATTCAAGTGTTGAATTTAAAACCATTTAAGTTAATTAGACAACTTGGCCTTTAAAATGGCGTTTGGATTTCGATGAGACCGGGATCGGGTGTCAATTTGATATTTCGAAAACTACATCAATCCAATTTAAACGTTAGGTCGTGAATTCTGAAGTGGAGATCGAGATGATGTTTTCAGAATGCAAGGGTTATTGTCGTTGACTCTGAGGGTGATTCCAAAATGAGTGTGACGAGATAATGCCTTCGGTTTCATTTGAACCTGGAACGAACTTGTATGGATTGAATGCTTTCAGCACATCGTCAGGCGGACGATGAGCATTCTAAGAGATATATCCTGTAATGGTAATCGCAGCCTCAAGCCTCATCAACCGAGAATGGCTAAAACAGGGGATGTGTAGCAAGGTTAGGTGGGTCATGCCCAAGCAGGACGAGATATACCCCTTTCTAAATGTCCCTTTTATTTCGGAGTGGGCGGTTGCTAGCTACAACCATGGAGTTATCTTGTTCGGGACTGTTCAGTAAGGAATGGTTCCGGCCTTGTATTGTAGGGGGTCGGGAGTGATCCTCGATACGGTGATCTTGGCCCCGTACTGTGACGGGCAGTACCCTAGTAGCCCTGCCATTTTTGGAAATCCATTTTTCCTACAAGACCCTACGGTTTTGATTTGTATTGCCCACTTTTATGGCTAGTAGCTGGAATTTAATAGATGTAACAATTTCGGCTATTTTCTATTTACTTGAAAACCCTAGACACTATTACAATATCACTGGATTTCCTATGAAATGTTTGGTTAGCGTAAGGTAAAAACTTACCCGTGTTTATTTGTGGGTAGTCTTACGTGATACCTTTATTTCCAAATGTTTTTCAAAGTTAAACAACTTTAAACCGTTTACTCATACCAGACCCATGTCTGACCTGGAGTTTATATTTGTTTTTCATAAACTCTTGGGTACTCAAATTTTTATGAGTAGCCAAATGATAGGTTTTGGACTTTGATTTCTGGAGGATCTTGGAGCAGGAGTCCAGACGTATGTAGATATCTATCTAGCTCCGCTGTGAAGTTGATGTATGCTGTATCTCTAATGTATCTAATGTATATATGACTGTTATGTATATAATTGTATAACTCTGATATATGTAAAACTATGTAATAGTTATGTGATATATTATATTTTGTTCCGTTCCGCTGTGAGATTCTGATGTTGTTGTTCTTTCTTTCCTATTCTTTTCTATTTCTATCCCTTTCTTTCTTAATGATGATACGTCTTTCTGGGAGTAGAAGGACGGGTCGTCACAGTTGGTATCAGAGCACTAGGTCGAGCGAATACCTAGGCTCTTGAGTGATTTCTTTTTTGAGAGAGCGTATTTATAATTTATATATATATATATATATATATATATATATATATATATATATATATATCTACCTATTTGTTGGGTTACCCGTTCAGGTTTTCCAATATAAGTTATAAGCGGATAGGGTAGTGGTGTGTGTAACACGACTACCAATGATTGGAGTTTTGAATGTTTGAGGTTGGAAGAGTATCTGTCGAGACAATAGACCTATTACCGTCTCGAGTTAGCTTTGGGTGGTGTAAGGATTTCATCGATCTCTGAACGAAACCTGCTAAGGTTCGGAGTTCATCGTTGAAGTGTAAGTTTGGATGAGCTAGAATTTGGATATGTCGGTTGGACGGAAGCAAGTAATGATATCTTGATACCTCAGGATGTAGTAGCCGTATGATGAGATACAATTACTATGTATGTTTAGGAAGATGTTTCTTTGGGACAAGCTAAGGAACTATGTCTGATTCGGTGTTGTGGCTAAGTTTAGTAGGATGCTTTTGTTTGGTGGGAGGTCCGAGTTTCTCAGAGAACTTTGGATAGGAAGTCTTTGGGCATCTAAGTCAGTAGTGCAGCTCAGAGTATCCTGTGTGCCGTCGAGGAGATCTTCTGGCTTATCAGGTTTTTTTGAGATAATTTCAGAAGTAGCAGAGTGGATCCATTTCTTCGATGGATTGGCTCGATAAGTATAGGAAGTTCTGAATTGTGATGAGAAAGCGGTTTCTTTGGAAACTGATTTGGGTAGAATTGCTAGAGTGTTGTGTGATAATTCTGGAATTCACTTGAGTAGTCTTCTACATGGAGTTGAGATTTCTCAAGAGAAGGTTGAAGATATCGTTGTGGTCCAAGATTTTTTCCCGATGTATTTGAGGAAGTTAAGTGTTTGCCTTTGCATCAATAGATAGAGTTTCATATTGGTTTGATTCCAGTAGTAGTGCTGGTGATTCAGCCTAGTTGGAGGATGGTTCCAAGAGAGAGAAGGGGTTGATTAGGCCTAGTTTTCTTGTTGGGGTTCTGCTGCGGTGTTTGTCACTAAATTGGATGGATCGCTAAGGTTCTGTATGCATTTTTGAGAATTGAATAAGTTTGTTCTAGTATTCATTGATGATATTTTGGTCTATTCTAAGTCGGAAGGAGATCTCAAGCAGTATTTGAGGATAGTGTTGGAGACACTGAGGAGGCATGTTTTGAAGCGTAGTTCTCGCAGTGTCATTTTTGGAAATCGGAAGTTCGCAGTTTTCTGGGATTGGCTGGCTACTACAGGAAATTTATCAAGGACAATTCCAAGATTTCTTCACATCTGACTAAGTGGGCAAGGAAAGGAGCTTAGTTCTAATGGACACACCGGTGTGAAGAAGCTTTCCAAGAGTTGAAGACGTGGCTAACCAGTGCGCCAGTGTTTGCTATTCCGGATGGGAAAGCAAATTTGAAGTATATACCGATGCTTGCACAATTTGTTTGGGAGCAGTGTTGATGCAGGATGGAAAAGTAATTGCATATGCGTGTCGGCAATTGAAGCCCATGAAAGGAACTACGCTACGCACGATGTTGAATTGTTAGCCATTGTTTTTCTTTGAAGATTTGGAGGCATTATCTTTTAGGAGAGAGGTTTGAGTTATTCACGGATCACAAACCATTGAAATATCTTTCTCTCAAAAGGATCTTAATTCGAGGTAGCAGTAGTGGGTCGAGTTTTTGGCATCCTATGATTTGGATATTCTGTATACTCAGGAAAGGCAAATGTTGTGCCTGATACTCTTAGCAGGAATGCAGTTTTATCTCTTTGGAAATTGTTCCATCTTTCCAGGAATGAATCATTAGTAAGAAAATGGAATCTAGATCTTTTGAGGAACCGATTCTTGGAACTAAGGATGGTCTGTATTCGGATTTCAAGTGGACGATCAAGGTAGTTTGAGGGTTAATGGTCATTTGTATGTGCCTAATATAGATGGATTGAGGCAAGAAGTCTTAGCTGAGTGTCATCGTTCCGAACTGAATATTCACCCAGGAATTTCTAAGGTATAAAGATATGGAAAGAATTTTCTGGTGTCCGAGCATGAAGAGGGATGTAGCTGCTTTCGTTAGTAGTTGTGCTATTTGTCAACAAGTAAAAGGTGATCAACAGAAGTCAGCCGGTTTGTTGCAACCTTTGGAAATCCCAAAATGGAAATGGGAAATGATTTCGATGGACGGTTTGCCTAGATCCCAGTAAGGAAACGATGAAATATGGATTATTGTGGATCGGTTAACTAAGAGTACCTATTTTATACCAGTTAACGCAACTCGTATTGCAGTTTATCTGGCAGAAATTTCCTTGAGAGAGATAGTCAGATTGCATGGCGTTCCTATCAGTATAGTAAGTGATCGTGATCCTATTTTCACCAGCTAATTCTGGGCGGCTCTGCAATCAAATATGGGAATGAGTTTGAGATTGAGTATAGCCTATCATCTTCAGACGGACGGACGGAGAGACTGAATCGTATTCTAGAAGATTTGCCGCGAGCTTGTGTTTTGGATTTTGGTGGATCGTGGGAAGACCATCTTCATTGGGTAAAATTCTCCTATACTTATAACAGTTACCAAGCTAGTTTTAAGATGGATTCTTATGAAGTTCTGTATGGAAGACCGTGTAGATCCCCATTCTGATGGATAGAGTCGAAGATCGTCTTGTTTTTGAGCCAGAAGCTTCTGTTAAAGTTGAGCTTATCAAGATAAGGATGTGAGCTGTTTAGGACCGTTAGAAGGAGGAAGCAGATAAGAGAAAGAGACAATTGGAATTTAAGATTGGTAATTTTATTTTTGGTCAAAGTTTCCTGATTAAAGGAGCTATTAGATTCGAAAAGAGGGGAAAACTTGGCCGAGATATATTGGATCATTTCGGATATTGGAAAGAGTTGGTACTGTAGCTTACAGAGATTTGAATTGTGAGAACAGATGTCTGGAATTCGTAATGTATTCCATGTATCCCATCTAAGGAAATTTGTTCATGATTCATCATTTGTTGTAGAACTGGTAGTTCAGGAAGATTTGGAAGTCAAATCGAATTTGACTGCGGTCAGGAATCCAGTTTGGATTATTGATCAAGACGAGAGGCAACTCAGGAGTTAGGTAGTGAGGCTTGTCAAGTGCAGTGGAGCGAGGATCCTAGAGATTGCACCTGGGAAACTCTGGATAATTTTAGGAAAGCTTGTCCGGATTTTTGTTCGGATAGCTAGTGATATTTGTTAGGATAGATTGTTTGGTTGTTTGCTACTGTATGAATGATATTTATGTTTGAATAGTTGGCATAACAGCTTTTGAATTATCTTTGTTTTAAATTTCGGGGACGAAATTCTTTTAAGGGGGGAGGAATGTAACGACCTTGGATTTTGGCCCTGTTTATTTTAATAAATATTTGATCTAATTAACTAAAATGTAAACTGATTATTTTAAAATGATTTAATCTTTTGGAAATAAATTGCCATTTATTTGTATATATTGGTATTTTAAAAGGGAAATTGTGACGACCCGACTTTCATTCCACAGAAAGACGTATCATCAATAAGAAAAGAAAGAGATAGAAATAGAAAGATAGAAAGAAAAGAAACAACAATCATCAGAATCTCACAGCGGAAACGAACAAAATATAATATTACATATATCCCTTACATAGTTTTACATATCAGAGTACACAAAATAATTCCACTTCATTACATCTGACATTTCATAAGAGTTTTCCCAACCATACAACTCAAAACACAACCTCAAAATGCCACTACAGCAAATATAGATAGATAGTACGTCTGGCCTCCAGTTCCAGCTTCCAAAACATATGCTAATCCAAACCTAATCACTTGGCTACTCATAAAAATTTGAGTACCCAAGAGTTTATGAAAAACAAAATAAACTCCGGGTCAGACATGGGTCTGGTGTGAGTAAATCGGTTAAAGTTGCTTAACTTTAAAAAACATTTTGAAACAAATGGTATCACGTAAGACTTCCCACAAATAAATACGGGTAAGTTTTTACCTTACGCTAACCAAAACATTTGATAGGAATTCAGTGATATTATAATGGGGTCTAGGGTTTTCAAGTAAATAGAAAATAGTTGAAATTGTTACATGATTAAATTCCAGCAACTAGCCACGAAAGTGGGTAATACAATCAAAACCGTAGGGTCTCGTAGGGAAAATGAGTTTCCATCAATGGCAGGGCTACTGGGGTACCGCCCGTCACAGTACGGGGCCTAGATCACCGTACCGAGGACCACTCCCGATCCCCTGCAACACAAGGCCGGACCCATCCCTTACTGGACAGTTGCGAACAAGACAACCCCGCAGTTGTCGCCAACAACTGCCCACACAGCCAAATATATAAGGGACTTATAGACAGGGGTAAATCTCACTCTCAAGTGGGGGCTACCCACGAAACCTTGCTGCACCTCCCCTGTTTTAGCCATTCCCGGTTGATGAGGCTTGAGGCTACGATTACCTTTAGAGAACACATCTCTTAGAATGCTCATCGTCCACCTGACGATGTTCTGAAAGCATTCAATCCATACAAGTTCGTTCCGGGTTCGAACGAAACTGAAAGCATTATTTCCTTACACTCATTTTGGAATCACCCTCAGAGTTAACGACAATAACCCTTGCATTCTAAAACTCCATCTCGATCCTTACTTGAGACGTCACGACCTAACGTTTAACTTGGATCGATGTGGTTTTCGGAAAATCAAATTTGATTCCCGATCCCGGTCTCATCGAAATCCAAACGTGTCTTAAAGGCCAAGTTGTTTAAAGATTTAAACAATTCAATTCAGATTTAAACATAGCATCACACAGCATTATCAAGAGATAATAACCAATATCTATCACATATACAATATCTCATCACATGATATCTCAACTATCATTCAACAGATATCAACCATATTCAGATATCAATTCAAAACTATCATCCACAGGCAAGCACTACTTAATTCATATTATAATTAATTTAATTAATTTAAAATTAAATTAATTACTTAAGAATTTATCACTTAATCTTGCTTAACCAAACATTAATTAATTAATCACAATCATTTAATTAATAAATCACCTCTTAATTGTCTCCTTATTAATTAATTAATGCTTAATTAATTAATAATCTTTATTCAATTATCAATTAATTACTATAATTATTTATTAATTAAAATTTGATAAAAAATTTAATCATTCCTTAACTGATTATTAATTAACCCTTAATTTATAATTAATTAACGTTAATTAATTCTTAATTACCTTAATTAATTCTTAATTAATCACAAATTAATTTATCTTAATTACATAATTAATTATTCATTAATTAATCTTAATTATTTAATTAATTAAATCTTAATCCTTAATTAATTTACTATTAATTATAAATTAATTAATGTTTAATTACTTAATTAATTAACTCTTAATCAATTGATTAATTAACTTCTTAATCACTAATTTATTAATCATTTATCAATTAATTAATCAGTTATTAATCACTTATGAATTAACCTTAAATTAATTAATAAATTAATTAATAACCCATTAATTGTTATTTAATTTAATCCTTAATTATCCATTAAATAATTCATAAGTAATTAATTAAATCTTAACAAATTAATTAACCAAAATAAATAAATAAATTAATTCCAACTCTAATTTTTAATTAATTAAAGTAAACTTTAATTTCAAATCTAATTAACTTTCAAAACAAAACAATTTTCATTCATCACTTAAAAACTTTTACATGTTTAAACATTTCAATTTATTAAAACTAATTACTTTTGAAAAAGTAAGATTTAAAAATGTAAAATTATTTCAAAACTTCAACAAATAAAATGTGAAATACTTTTGAAATAAAATATTCGACATTTTAAAAAGTAGTGAAAATATAATGTTTTAAATTTAAACTTAAAACTAATTTTAGTTTTAAACAAGTTTTAAAGTTTGATTCATTTACTTGGTTAAACTCGACCAAAACTTCAACTACCATTACACCATACTCCATATCATCTCTTCCCTACTCTCATCATTCCCCTGAACCCAACACACACACACACACTCGAGCAACAGAAACACAACCCCGAGCCACACGCGACTCTCACGCGACCAAACACGAGCGTTTCTTCGAGTCAAACCCACTCGCGTTCGAAACAACCCCACTGACACAACACGCACCCGTGCACATGCACGGTGCTCTGGCACCTCCATCACCGCTGCCGCCAGCTTGCGCACACCCCAAACCAAACTCACGATCCAATTCCAAAACCCAAAACTCGTTGATTCAACCTCGAGCGAAAAATTAATGGTTCGAACCCAAATTCCAAACTGCAGACGCCTGGAAAACCCCATCACCCACGGCAATGCCGACCACCATTCGCCTCCCCACTTCGACCATGCACTCACAACACCCAAACACGTCTCCACCCCAAGCCGAATGCAACTCGGTCAACCAAATGCTTCACACGATCGAAAATCCCAAACTCGAAAAAACACAGAACCCAAACCCTACAAATCCAAATTCCCAATTCTATGTTGCATAATAAATTCAAACAGTATTTTTCTAGTGTTATGCATCATTAAACAAAGCTTCAGTTTAAATTTCAAAGGCTATAATCAACCCAGTCACGAGAATTTGATAAAAGCCCCAAATTCAGTTAATTCCAAAGTTCAAATTCAATTGTAAGTTAAAAATTCCGAATTCAATTTTAAAATTCATGTCATGCATTATAGATTTAGGATATACATTTGATTCATAAAAATTCGAACCAAATTTACATGATATAATTATTTGTTTTCTACTGCATTTCTTGCTTTCTGCAGTTTTTAACAGTTTCATCTGCATATATATTTTAACACTTAAATCATATTTAAATTTAAACTCCACACTTGAAATATCAACTCGGTATTAACTTGCTATATTTAGATTTGAGGTTTTGTTCAAAATTTTTGCTTTGAACTTGAAATAACAGAGGAATTACAGACTTTCCTTTAACATGCATAGTCAAATTTAAATCAGTAAACAATTACTTCACAAAACAATTAACATGCGAGCATTTCAGAGTTAACATTCAACATGCAACAATATTATACTTAAAGTTTTGATTTAAAAATTTACTCACCTGTTAGTTGTTGAGATTCAAACTGCTGAAAAAGAAAAATATGAACTGCAGGTCTTCTCTCTTTACTGTAATTTTGTTGCAGATCCTAAAACTGAGATTGCTTGATGTTGTTGCTTTGATGATGCTTCAAACTTGAATTAATAGGTGATAAAAACTTGAGATTGTTACAGAAATCTGTTGATTATTTGCAGATTTCTTTGTTGAAATTTATTGCAGAATTTTGTTTTGAAAAGAGGTTTGAATGTTTATTTAATTTTGGTTGAAAAAGAAGAAATTCATATTTGAAGATGAAGAAGTGTTTTTATTTTTCTTGCTTTAGAAAACGAGGATAAGAAAATTTAGATGAAGAATATGGAATAACTTTTTATTTGGAATTTTGTTTTTACAAAAAATTTAAAGAATTATGACACTTGTCACAATAATGCTTAGTTTTCTAACACATGTTTAATAATATGGTTTAAATGTTAACAAGTGTTTATTCATGCAAAAAGAAATTAAAATGTTTTCTTAAATTGATTTTTCTTATATAAATTTATATTTTAAATTCCTATAAAATCAATTTCCTTTAAAGGATGAAGATAAAACAAATGTTAGAATTTAAATAAAATCATGAGCATATTACTTAATACTCAAAGTAAAATTTAGAATAAAAATTAACTTAATTTAAATCTCTTAATTAATCAATTCAAACACAATTTAAATTTTAAAATCCAATTCAAAAAATCAAATTTGATATGAATAGAATTTTAACACATTCATTTCCTTATATACGTATTGGTTTTTAATTAGAATTAATGTATATTTACAATTCATTTATTTGCTGTTGAATAAAATAACAAATTTATCAATTAAAATTAGTTTATTATATAGATTATCATATTTAAATTCGTTGTGAAATTCCGGGATATCACAATCCTCCCCCCTTAATAGAATTTCGTCCCCGAAATTTAAACAAAAGATAATCCAAAAATTTCATTTTATTTCAACAATCCAAGCATACATAACATCATACATAAGCAACCATCAAACAAAACATCCAAACAACCATACATCCAATAAAAACATCACTAGCTGTCCAGACACATATCCGGATAAGCCTTCCTAAAGCTATCCAGAGTCTCCCAGGTATAATCTCTGGGATCCTCACTCCACTGGACTTTAACGAGCTTCACTATCCTGTTTCTGAGTTGCCTCTCATCTTGATCAACAATCTGAACAGGATATCGGACAACTGATAAGTCCGGCTCAACCTCTAAGTCTTCCTGCACAGCTGGATCCATAATAAGAGATGGATCGTGCACATATTTCCGTAGATGAGATACGTGGAAAACATTATGAATTTCAGCCATCCGGACTGGCAATTCAATCCTGTATGCTACAACACCAATCCTCTCGAGAACTCGGAACGGACCAATGTATCTCGGAGCGAGTTTCCCTGTCTTCCCGAATCTTACAGCTCCTTTAATAGGGGAAACTTTGACAAAGACTAAATCACCAATCTCGAACTCCAATTGTCTTCGTCTTTTGTCAGCATATTTCTTTTGTCGATCCTGAGCAGCTCTCATCCTTTTCTTGATAAGCTCGACTTTAGCAGATGCTTCACGGATCAGATCTGGTCCAAGCACAATACAGTCCTTCGACTCTATCCAACAAGCTGGAGATCTACACGGTCTTCCATACAATGCTTCATAAGGAGCCATCTTGATACTTGCTTGGTAACTGTTATTATAAGAGAACTCCACTAGATGTAGATGATCCTCCCACGATCCTCCAAAATCTAATACACAGGCTCTCAGCATATCTTCTAGAATTCGATTAAGCCTTTCCGTTTGTCCATCTGTTTGTGGACGATATGTTGTACTCAATCTCAAAGTAGTTCCCAAAGCTGATTGCAATGCCTCCCAGAATTTGCTGGTGAAAATCGGATCTCGATCACTTACAATGCTGACTGGAATTCCATGCAATCTCACAATCTCCTTTAAGAAAATTTCTACCAAAGAAATTGCAGTACGGGTTGCTTTAACTGGTATAAAATGAGCGCTCTTGGTAAGACGATCCACAATCACCCATATTCCTTCATTCCCTTTCTTAGTCCTAGGCAATCCGTCGATGAAGTCCATCGAAATCATTTCCCATTTCCATGTCGGGACCTCCAAAGGTTCTAACAAACCGGCTGACTTCAGTTGATCTCCTTTCACTTGCTGGCATATAGCACATCTATTGACGAATCTGGCTACATCCTTCTTCAAGCCCGGCAACCAGAAAACTCTCTTCATATCCTTATACATCTTCGAGATTCCTGGATGGATATTTAGTCTGGAGCGATGACTTTCTGACAATACTTCGTGTCTCAATCCATCTATATCCGGTACACACAATCGACCAATAATTCTCAATGCTCCTTGATTGTCTATCTTGAAATCCGAATATCGACCATCCTTAGTTCCGAGAATCAATTCTTCAAAAGACCTATCCTTCATTTGCTTGCTTAATATTCTTTCCTGGAGAGACGGAACAGCTTCCGAAAGAGAAAGAACCGCATTTCTGCTAAGAGCGTCTGCCACAACGTTCGCCTTCCCCGGAGTATACAGAATATCCAAATCGTATGATGCCAAGAATTCAACCCATCGCTGCTGTCTCAGATTAAGATCTTTTTGAGAGAAAAGATATTTCAACGGTTTGTGATCCGTGAATAACTCAAACTTTTCTCCTAAAAGATAATGTCTCCATATCTTTAAAGCAAAAACAATAGCCAATAGCTCAAGATCATGCGTAGCGTAGTTCCTCTCATGTGGCTTCAATTGCCGACTCGCATACGCAATAACCCTACCATTCTGCATAAGCACAGCTCCCAATCCAACAATACAGGCATCAGTTTACACTTCAAACTTGCTCTTACCATCAGGAATAGCCAATACAGGAGCGCTTGCCAACTTTGTCTTCAGTTTCTGGAAAGCTTCCTCACATTCGGTGTCCACTTGAATTTAGCTCCCTTTCTTGTCAGCTTCGTTAGATGAGAAGAGATCTTAGAATAATCCTCAATAAACTTCCTGTAGTAACCGGCCAATCCCAGAAAACTGCGAACTTCTGTAGGAGTCCGAGGTTGCTTCCATTCCAGAATAGTCTTAACTTTAGCTGGATCTACAGAGATTCCCTCACCAAAAACAATGTGGCCCAAAATTTTTACTTCAGGTTTCCAAAAATGACACTTTAAAAATTTCGCCTTCAGCACATGCCTTCTCAGAGTTTCCAAAACTATTCTCAAGTGCTGCTTGTGCTCTTCTTCCTATTTAGAATAAACCAAAATATCATCGATGAATACCAAAACAAACTTATTCAGAACATCCCTAAAGACTCGGTTCATCAGATCTACAAAGTAGGCAGGAGCGTTGGTTAACCCAAAAGGCATAACCAACCACTCATAGAAACAATTAGGTCCCCTAAATGCAGTTAAGGGAATACTGTCTTCAGCTACCCTTAACTGATGGGAACCTGATGCTAGATCCAACTGAGAAAAGACAGATGCACTATGAAGCTGGTCGAAGAGATCATCAATGCGAGGAAGAGGATACTTATTCCGAATGTTCACCTTGTTCAATTCACGGTAGTCTACACAGAACCTTAGCGACCCATCCGACTTAGTGACAAAAACTGCAGCAGAGCCCCAACAGGAAAAACTTGGTCTAATCAAACCCTTCTCCAACAAATCTTGAGTTTGCTTCACTAATTCCTCCCTCTCTCTTGGAGCCATCCTCCTACTAGGTTGAATTACAGGAACTGCTCCAGGAACCA
Organism: Allium cepa; assembly: GCA_030765085.1. Classification (NCBI taxonomy): domain Eukaryota; kingdom Viridiplantae; phylum Streptophyta; class Magnoliopsida; order Asparagales; family Amaryllidaceae; genus Allium; species Allium cepa. Next base: position 381,333,033 of record CM060931.1, read on the forward strand.
AATCTATACGAAACTCTATTTCCCGGTGCGGTGGCAAACACTTAACTTCCTCAAATACGTCGGAGAAATCCCGGACTACTTCAATATCTACAATCTCCTCTTGAGAAGTCTCCACTCCATGTAAAAGACTACTCAAGTGAATCCCAGAGTTATCACACATTACTCTGGCAATTCTACTCAGATCAGTTTCCAACGAAACTATTCTTTCATCACAATTTAAAATAGTCTTATATTTTTCAAGCCAATCCATTCCCAATATAAAGTCGAAACCTTGAAATCCAATACATAAGGATCACATGAAAAACTATGGGATAGATAGGAGATTCTCAAATCCTTACAAATCCTATCCAATTTGGTTACCCCTCCTATAGGATTTGATACGCAAATGGGATTGTCTACGATACTAGGGGTAAGTAAGAATTTCTTTACAGATTCTACAGAAATAAAACTTAAAGAAGCACCAGAATCAAATAAGACTTTAATATATTTTCCATTTAAAAGTAAGGTACCTTCTAAAACTCCCTTGCCCTTCGACGAGTTTGATGGTGCGCCTTCCGAAGCAAATACTTTGTTCTGTTGAACCTTATGAAGGAGCGGGCAGTCTCTAATCATGTGTCCTGGTTGGTGACAGTTAAAGCAAAAAGACTTCTGAACTAAGGCTGACCCTGGTCCACTATACTGCTGCCGTTGTTGCTGAGATCCTTTGTTGGGACACTTGTTTGCCAGATGACCTTCTTGTTGACAAATATAACACTTTCGGGGTCCATTATTGTTCCCAGACTTCTTCTTTTTTTGTTTCTTCCAGTTAGGATTGAATTTTCTCTTATTCTGCTTAGAAGAATTCCTTCCTGATGCAGCAACTTGTGCCAGTGACCTCTTCTTCATCAAATCTTCATACCTTAACGCCATATCAATAAGCTCCATAAAAGACCCTTTCAGATGTGCTGTCATTCTATCATGATACTCAGGCCTCAATCCTTGGACAAACATCTCGTTCTTCTTAAGAGGTGTGTCTATAAGTCCTGGACCATAGCAAGATAACTCGTTGAATTTTGTCTCGTATTCAGCTATAGACATATTTCCTTGTTTCAGATTCAGAAAATCTTGATAAAGCCGAGTTCTTCCTACAACAGGCATAAACTTTTCCTCAAACATCTCCTTAAACTCTTCCCAAGACATACCATCTTCCGCGATATTAGCAGTCACTGAATTCCACCATACTACGGCACCACCTTGTAATTGCCATGCAGCCATTATTCTCTTCTGCTCATCTGATAACCTCATGCTCTTAAAAATCTTCTCACAGGAGCGAATCCATGCTTGAACTTCTATTATAGTTTCTGATCCTTGAAATGGTTTTCCTCCAAGATGAACGAAGTCCTTGCATAATGCGGCAAAACTGACCGGAGACGTAACTGGATTAACAGTCTCATTATGCTCTCTTCTGTTACCAGTTGATGCACTCCCAACAACTCTTCCCCTTCGGCCTCTTGAACTCATATTGGCTACCTGAACAGGTAATCCAACCAATTTAGATAGGGATATAGTTATATAAGGAAATTACAAATACGCACTCTCAAGATAGATACTATTCCAGAGCCTAGGTGTTTCTCAACCTCGCTTTGATACCAACTGTGACGACCCGGCTTTCATTCCACAGAAAGACATATCATCAATAAGAAAAGAAAGAGATAGAAATAGAAAGATAGAAAGAAAAGTAACAACAATCATCAGAATCTCACAGCGGAAACGAACAAAATATAATATTACATATATCCCTTATATAGTTTTACATATCAGAGTACAAAAAATAATTCCACTTCATTACATCTGACATTTCATAAGAGTTTTCCCAACCATACAACTCAAAACACAACCTCAAAATGCCACTACAACAAATATAGATAGATAGTATGTCTGGCCTCCAGTTCCACCTTCCAAAACATATGCTAATCCAAACCTAATCACTTGGCTACTCATAAAATTTTTAGTACCCAAGAGTTTATGAAAAACAAAATAAACTCCGGGTCAGACATGGGTCTGGTGTGAGTAAATCAGTTAAAGTTGCTTAACTTTAAAAATCATTTTGAAACAAAAGGTATCACGTAAGACTTCCTACAAATAAATACGGGTAAGTTTTTACCTTACGCTAACCAAAACATTTGATAGGAAGTTCAGTGATATTATAATAGGGTCTAGGGTTTTCAAGTAAACAGAAAATAGCTGAAATTGTTACATGATTAAATTCCAGCTACTAGTCACGAAAGTGGGTAATACAATCAAAACCGTAGGGTCTCGTAGGGAAAATGAGTTTCCATCAATGGCAGGGCTACTGGGGTACCGCCCGTCACAGTATGGGGCCTAGATCACCATACCGAGGACCACTCCCGATCCCCTGCAACACAAGGCCGGACCCATCCCTTACTGGACAGTTTCGAACAAGACAACCCCGCAGTTGCGGCCAACAACTGCCCACACAGCCGAATATATAAGGGACTTCTAGACAGGGGTAAATCTCACTCTCAAGTGGGGGCTACCCACGAAACCTTGCTGCATCTCCCCTGTTTTAGCCATTCCCAGTTGATGAGGCTTGAGGCTACGATTACCTTTAGAGAACACATCTCTTAGAATGCTCATCGTCCACCTGACGATGTTCTGAAAGCATTCAATCCATACAAGTTCGTTCCGGGTTCGAACGAAACCGAAAGCATTATTTCCTTACACTCATTTTGGAATCACCCTCAGAGTTAACGACAATAACCCTTGCATTCTAAAACTCCATCTCGATCCTTACTTGAGACGTCACGACCTAACGTTTAACTTGGATCGATGTGGTTTTCGGAAAATCAAATTGGATTCCCGATCCGGGTCTCATCGAAATCCGAACGTGTCTTAAAGGCCAAGTTGTTTAAAGATTTAAACAATTCAATTCAGATTTAAACATAGCATCACACAGAATTATCAACAGATAATAACCAATATCTATCACATATACAATATCTCATCACATGATATCTCAACTATCATTCAACAAATATCAACCATATTCAGATATCAATTCAAAACTATCATCCACAGGCAAGCACTACTTAATTCATATTATAATTAATTTAATTAATTTAAAATTAAATTAATTACTTAAGAATTTATCACTTAATCTTGCTTAACCAAGCATTAATTAATTAATCACAATCATTTAATTAATTAATCACCTCTTAATTATCTCCTTATTAATTAATTAATGCTTAATTAATTAATTAATGCTTAATTAATTAATTAATGCTTAATTAATTAATAATCTTTATTTAATTATCAATTAATTACCATAATTATTTATTAATTAAAATTTGATAAAAAATTTAATCATTCCTTAACTGATTATTAATTAACCCTTAATTTATAATTAATTAACCTTAATTAATTCTTAATTACCTTAATTAATTCTTAATTAATCACAAATTAATTTATCTTAATTACATAATTAATTATTCATTAATTAATCTTAATTATTTAATTAATTAAAACTTAATCCTTAATTAATTTACTATTAATTATAAATTAATTAATGTTTAATTACTTAATTAATTAACTCTTAATCAATTGATTAATTAACTTCTTAATCACCAATTTATTAATCATTTATCAATTAATTAATCAGTTATTAATCACTTATGAATTAACCTTAAATTAATTAATAAATTAATTAATAACCTATTAATTGTTATTTAATTTAATCCTTAATTATCCATTAAATAATTCATAAGTAATTAATTAAATCTTAACAAATTAATTAACCAAAATAAATAAATAAATAAATTCCAACTCTAATTTTTAATTAATTAAAGTAAATTTTAATTTCAAATCTAATTAACTTTCAAAACAAAACAATTTTCATTCATCACTTAAAAACTTTTACATGTTTAAACATTTCAATTTATTAAAACTAATTACTTTTGAAAAAGTAAGATTTAAAAATGTATAATCATTTCAAAACATCAATAAATAAAATGTGAAATATTTTTGAAATAAAATATTTGACATTTTAAAGAGTAGTGAAAATATAAAGTTTTAAATTTAAACTTAAAACTAATTTTAGTTTTAAACAAGTTTTAAAGTTTGATTCATTTACTTGGTTAAACTCGACCAAACTTCAACTACCATTACACCATACTCCATCTCATCTCTTCCCTTCTCTCATCATTCCCCTGAACCTAACACACACACACTCCAGCAATAGAAACACAACCCCGAGCCACACGTAACTCTCACGCGACCAAACACGAGCGTTTCTTCGAGTCAAACCCACTCACGTTCGAAATAACCCCACTGATACAACACGCACCCGTGCACATGCACGGTGCTCCGGCACCTCCATCACCGCCGCCGCCAGCTTGCGTAGACCCCAAACCAAACCACGATCCAATTCCAAAACCCAGAACTCGTCGATTCAACCTCAAGCGAAAAATTGATGGTTCGAACCCAAATTCCAAACTGCAGACGCCTAGAAAACCCACTCACCCACGGCAATGCCGACCACCATTCGCCTCCCCACTTCGACCATGCACTCACACCACCCAAACACGTCTCCACCCTAAGCCGCACGCAACTCGGTCAACCAAATGCTTCACACGATCGAAAATCCCAAACTCGAAAAAACACAGAACCCAAACCCTACAATCCAAATTCCCAATTCTATGTTGCATAATAAATTCAAACAGTATTTTTCTAGTGTTATGCATCATTAAACAAAGCTTTGGTTTAAATTTCAAAGGCTATAATCAACCCAGTCACGAGAATTTGATAAAAGCCCCAAATTCAGTTAATTCCAAAGTTCAAATTCAATTGTAAGTTAAAAATTCTGAATTCAATTTTAAAATTCATGTCATGCATTATAGATTCAGGATATACATTTGATTCATAAAAATTCGAACCAAATTTACATGATATAATTATTTGTTTTCTACTGCATTTCTTCCTTTCTGCAGTTTTTAACAGTTTCATCTGCATATATATTTTAACACTTAAATCATATTTAAATTTAAACTCCACACTTGAAATATCAACTCAGTATTAACTTGCTATATTTGGATTTGAGGTTTTGTTCAAAATTTTTGCTTTGAACCTGAAATAACAGAGGAATTACAGACTTTCCTTTAACATGCATAGTCAAATTTAAATCAGTAAACAATTACTTCACAAAACAATTAACATGCAAGCATTTCAAAGTTAACATTCAACATGCAACAATATTATACTTAAAGTTTTGATTTAAAAATTTACTCACCTGTTAGTTGTTGAGATTCAAACTGCTGGAAAAGAAAAATATGAACTGCAGGTCTTCTCTCTTTACTGTAATTTTGTTGCAGATCCTAAAACTGAGATTGCTTGATGTTGTTGCTTTGATGATGCTTCAAACTTGAATTAATAGGTGATAAAAACTTGAGATTGTTACAGAAATCTGTTGATTATTTGCAGATTTCTTTATTGAAATTTATTGCAGAATTTTGTTTTGGAAAGAGGTTTGAATGTTTATTTAATTTTGGTTGAAAAAGAATAAATTCAGATTTGAAGATGAAGAAGTGTTTTTATTTTTCTTGCTTTAGAAAATGAGGATAAGAAAATTTAGATGAAGAATATGGAATAACTTTTTATTTGGAATTTTGTTTTTACAAAAATTTTAAAGAATTATGACACTTGTCACAATAATGCTTAGTTTTCAACACATGTTTAATAATATGGTTTAAATGTTAACAAGTGTTTATTCATGCAAAAAGAAATTAAAATGTTTTCTTAAATTGATTTTTCTTATATAAGTTTATATTTTAAATTCCTATAAAATCAATTTCCTTTAAAGGATGAAGATAAAACAAATGTTAGAATTTAAATAAAATCATGAGCATATTACTTAATACTCAAAGTAAAATTTAGAATAAAAATTAACATAATTTAAATCTTTTAATTAATCAATTTAAACACAATTTAAATTTTAAAATCCAATTCAAAAAATAAAATTTGATATGAATAGAATTGTTTAATAAAATAACAAATTTATCAATTAAAATTAGTTTATTATATAGATTATCATATTTAAATTCGGTGTGAAATTCCGGGATATCACAGAAATTGATTTGAAAATTTAAAATAAAATATCTCAATAATATTTGTAATAAAAATTTCCTTATATAATTGAATTAAAATATTTGATCATGTTAACATTTGGTAAATATACATATAGATAATAATGTTTGAAATAAAAATCAAATTCTATCAACATAAAAATAAGTCAAACATATGAATATAACTTAATTATTGATAAAATACAACTAGAAATAAATATATGTATAAAATGTAATTAAGTAAATCATATTGAATATAATAAGTTATATATTGATAGTCAAATGTAAAATATAAATGTAAAATATAAAGCAAGAATTAATTAGTTAAGATAGCATACAACATAACTTAAAAATTTGTAAACAAGCTAAAATAAGAACAAAGTATAAAAAACACAAAGTATAAAGTAAATAGAACCAAAGGTAATGTAAAACTAAAACATAAACATATGCGTATAAATTATTTAAGTTAGAAATCAATAAACAAATATTTTTATACAAACTATCTTCATACAACACCATAGTCCACCTACAAAATGGATATTTACATACAACTTATCTTTATAAACAAAGAAGAAAAAATAAAAATAAAAATCAGTCAAGTATGAAGGTAAACCTGACAAAAACATCTCTAAAACAAATAATTAAATAAATATCCTTATAGGTAGTAAACCATAATTATAACCTGTACATTATTCAAACTGGAAGTAAATAACAAAACAAATATTTTCATTCACAAGAACATCTTTCCATAAAGTATGGAATAAAATAAAAACAAAGTATAAAATGAGCACAAGGAATATAAGTAAACCATATAATATTGATAATCAAAATATAAAATACAAACATAAATAAATAAGCATATGAAATATAAAGTTAAACCATACAAGATTTATATACAACATATTTTCATTCACAAGACAAACATCTACCTGCAATTATAAAACAACACCTGGCAAAATATGTATATTGTAGTTCAAACTAGAAGCAATAAAGCAAAATGTTTACATACAAAATAAAGCTTCATATACAAGCCAAAAGTCAACTGCAAGGTGTACTTTTACAAATATCTATCTTTACACAGCCTAATATAATTATAATTATGTAAACTGATTAACAACGAGCATTTAATTTGCTTTCATCTCAGCCTAACATGTTGTCTATTCAAAAAATTATAAAAATCTATTCAAAACAAAACAAAGCTAAGGAAACAATTGTACCAGTTACCTCCTTCCCTTACAATCCACCCTCTTCTATTTATATATGTATGCATCTTGCCCTTCTGGTTCGCCCAGAAACATATAAGAATACTTGAGAAAACTAAAGCAAGAAAATAAGAGCAAACTCAAATTGAATTCAAATAAAAACAGTTTCAATTGCAGTTCAAAAAAGGAATGGTTCTCTGTTCAAAAGCGTTTTAAAGTGAGTAAACATAAAATTTTCAAGTTTAAGTTTAATAAAAATAGTAAGGGTGATTGATTGGCTATATAGTGTTGTATGTGATTTATTTTTGATATGGATCCGTGTTACATAAAGATTCTTCTATGGATATTGTATATGTTCTTCTTCTCTATTATTTGTTCCTGGATATATGTTTTGTTCAAAACTCAAATTTCTCTCATCAAATCATTATTATTCTTTAAGTTGTCAACTTAAACCAGATGTAAACTTAGATTTAGATTTTTTTAAAGTTGCTTAAAAATCCTGTTTGAAAATATACACTGTAACTTTGTGTTACAGGTTAGTATGTAGAAATTTGATAAATTGATTGTTGTAAAACATTAATTCAAGATTTTATATTGAATTCATATGGCAAGTCATGATTTTTAAAACAAAATTTAAGATTTTTAGATCGTTATATTTCGAGCAGTTTGAATTTAAATAAAAACTGTATTTTTAAAAATCTTTGACACTTTAATCAATTTAAAAGGCTGAAATTTGGAACGAAGATAGTATGGACACTAGTTATTTCGAGAAAAATATGCAATAATTTTTCCATTGGGTAAATTTATGAAGCAAGATCGATTTAGGGTTTTTGTTGAACTTTTGAACTTGTCTGTAAGCATGGTGAGTTCGTCGTAATTACGTGACCGAGTTGCACAAAATTCTGGTGGAAGGTTGCTTGGCGTGATGTTGTCGCGCAGGGAAGTTGCGCCGACTCCGGTGGCTTGATTGATCATCGCGAGGCATTTTTTGCTGAAGGTCGTGATTGTAGTTTTTCTATAGAACTGCTAATTTTCGATTTCGAACTTTTGATGTCCAATGGAGTTTGGTTTTCGTACCTACACGTGATTTGGGACTTGCCTGTGACTTTGGGGTTCGCCAGAGATGGATCGCGCCGCCGTACACGTGTACGGAAGGGGTGGTGTCAGCGATATTGAGGGGAGCACGGTCGCGAGTTGTTCTCGAGGAAATTGGATGATTGCTTCGGGGTATCGAGTCGAACGTGTTAGCATGTGGACTGATGTTTTGATTTATAACGTAAGCTAAAAATTAACTGCTGGAAAGAAGAAAAAAAAGAGAAGGAGAGGAGAAGAAGGGTGCGTACAGGCGGAAGACTCAGGGAAAGGGATGATTAACCCGAAGTGTTACTCGTGTTTTTAACAGGGAAGCCTCGGGTTTTTGTCAATCTGTAGTATTGTTTTTTTTCAGTAAAGTAAGTGTTCTCAACCAAGTTTTAAGCATTTGTGACTAATGATGGTTTAACGGTTAAGTCAAAATTTAACACAAATCTTAATTATTCTAGGTAATACATTAACAATGTTTTAACACTTAGTTTATATTTTAATTATGTAATTAATTTAAGTTAAAAGTTAATTAACAGTTGAATTGTAGTTAGTATTATAATTGATTTTAAATTTTAAAAGAGAAGACTTTTAAAATGTGAATAATTATTATTTATTTATTAATTATAATAGAAAGAAATTAAGATTAACTACTTTATAATTGTAATCAAAGATTGATAAACTAATGATTAAGTGATAAGTAAATTGTAAATAGCTACTTAAGTTAATTAACGACTGATTAATAGTTAATTAATTAATTAATTTAATTTTGAATTAATAAATGATTAATTAAGTAATTAGCAGTTAACAAATAAGTAATTAAGTTTCATTAATTAATAATTAAGGTTATTAATTTATGAATAAGGAATAGTTAATTACGTAGTTAAGGTAAAATAACTTGATTAAGAAGTAATTAATTAAATAGTGTGAAATAAAATAAGTAATTAATTAAGTAATGAAGATTTAATAATTAATTAGGAAATGATTAATTAAATAATTTGAAAAGAAATAAGTAATTAACTGTTAATTAATGATAAATTAAACAGGGTTAAGTGGTTAACTCTCAAGTAATTGATTTTAAATTGAGTTAATTACAAATGAGAATTTTAGATGATTGCTTATGGATTATTGTGCAAGTAGAATATCTGAATGTGATATGTATTTGATGATATTGTGTGATGCTCTGTGGTATGCTGTGATATATCTAAGATGTTGTGTATGATTCATCCATGATAAATGCTATGTTAATTCAAGTGTTGAATTTAAAACCATTTAAGTTAATTAGACAACTTGGCCTTTAAAATGGCGTTTGGATTTCGATGAGACCGGGATCGGGTGTCAATTTTATATTCCGAAAACCACATCGATCCAATTTAAATGTTAGGTCATGAATTCTGAAGTGGAGATCGAGATGGTGTTTTCAAAATGCAAGGGTTATTGTCGTTGACTCTGAGGGTGATTCCAAAAGGAGTGTGACGAGATAATGCCTTCGGTTTTGTTCGTACCCGGAACGAACTTGTATGGATTGAATGCTTTTAGCACATCGTCAGGCGGACGATGAGCATTCTAAGAGATATATCCTGTAAAGGTAATCGCAGCCTCAAGCTTCATCAACCGAGAATGGCTGAAACAGGGGATGTGTAGCAAGGTTAGGTGGGTCATGCCCAAGCAGGACGAGATATACCCCTTTCTAGATGTCCCTTTTATTTCGGAGTAGGCGGTTGCTAGCTACAACCATGGAGTTATCTTGTTCGGGACTGTTCAGTAAGGAATGGTTCTGGCCTTGTGTTGTAGGGGGTCGAGAGTGATCCTCGGTACGGTGATCTTGGCCTTGTACTATGACGGGTGGTACCCCTGTAGCCCTGCCATTGTTGGAAATCCATTTTTTCTACGAGACCCTACGGTTATGATTTGTATTCCCCACTTTTGTGGCGAGTAGCTGGAATTTAATAGATGTAACAATTTCGGCTATTTTCTATTTACTTGAAAACCCTAGACACTATTATAATATCACTGGATTTCTTATGAAATGTTTTGGTTAGCGTAAGGTAAAAACTTACCCGTGTTTATTTGTAGGGAGTCTTGCGTGATACCTTTATTTCCAAATGTTTTTCAAAGTTAAACAACTTTAAACCGTTTACTCATACCAGATCCATGTCTGACCCGGAGTTTATATTTGTTTTTCATAAACTCTTGGGTACTTAAATTTTTATGAGTAGCCAAGTGATAGGTTTTGGACTTTTATTTCGGGAGGAGCTTGGAGCAGGAGTCCTGATGTATGTAGATATCTATCTTGTTCCGCTGTGAAGTTGATGTATGTTGTATCTCTGATGTATCTATTGTATATATGACTGTCATGTATATAATTGTATAACTCTGATATATGTAAAACTATGTAATAGTTATGTGATATATTATATTTTGTTCCATTCCGCTGTGAGATTCTGATGTTGTTGTTCTTTCTTTCCTATTCTTTTCTATTTCTATCCCTTTCTTTCCTAATGATGATACGTCTTTCTGGGAAAAGAAGGGCGGGTCGTCACAACATCCATTACTTCCATCATCACAACCAATTATAATACTATCTTATTTTAATTCAAATCCCTTGATGGTACTCCGTTTTTTAATCTTTCATGCAGGTATACTCTAGAACTCGTATACATGTCTTTGGTACCATTACCCATTTCCTTATGGGTTTTACTTTATAGTCTTCACAGATGTATAATAAAACATTTCTACGCTTATACTAGTATTCCTTATACTCTATGGGATCCTCTACGATTATTTTATGAGCATTCATCACTATTTAATTCACAGCCTTAGCTTTTGACCCATCTCCCCTAAGCAATCATCCATATCTACTCCATATTCAAATTTTGGTTTGGTTTCCGCCATTTGTTATAAAACTAAAACTTCAGAATTATAAAGTGTTTAATCCTAAACTTTTATCTTTAAAAATATAAACTTGAAAACTTTTTATTTAAATCCTTTAGTAGTTTAGTTTCAAAAGCTTGAATCAATGTTAATTGTAAGCGCCTTAACTTTTAGAATCATAACTTAAATTTATCAATTAATTTTATTTATTAAGTTTAAAAGGAAATGTTAGCAATTAACTTTTTAAAAGATCATTTCATTATTTTTAAATAAGAGTCAAAATTTATTACATGAATGGTAATTCAAATCACTTTTTCCTTTAAAGCTCCTTTCAACAACAAGGATTTTTACTTTTTAAAATTAGGATTATTAACTCAAACCATTTATTCAGTTTTCCTTTCAAAACCTCAATTGTTATACCAACCATTTTTTCAAAAATGCACTTTACAATGTTTCTAAAACATATTTTATAACTTTCAATATAAAACTGGAGTAGACGTTGACTATTTTCACTCTTTTACTTTCGTACTACCATTTTGTCTCCACTTTCAAACTTACCGAAGGTTCTAATAGCATATGAGGGGGACTTTTGAAAGTTACATGCAATTAATGCACACAATTATGAAAAAATATCCATTTTTCTTTGTTTCGCCATTAATTTCCTGTATTGTTTCTAACTATAGTAGTAGTACTATTTTTAATATAAACTCCGAATATTATTTCTATTTAAATTTCCTAATGTTCCTACTATTTAACTTTCTTCTATCTAAAATACTCTTATTTCACAGTCTTGAACATTTCAATGTGTTTGCCTACCATTTTATTTTTGGGGTTTTGATCTTCTTTCCCGTACTCTTTACCCCATTTAAAACAAGTACCACTTCCTACTGTTTACACTTCCTACTGTCTACCCGTAAAAAGTGTTCTATAACTTAAAACTTTTCATTCTAGAAAAATCAACGAGCTATATGTGCTCTATTATTTTTCAAAATAAATAGCTATTTTTAAAAAAAATCCATTTAGTGAAATTTCTGATTTTACTTATTTTAATTTCTACTGAATTTTTTTATTTAAATAAACAAAATGTAGATATTTTATTTTTAAAATAATTTTATATTTACTTACTTTTCAAAAGTAGGGTTTTTCTGCCTTCAAATAATTCCTTTGAAAATCATTTCAGATATATTATTTATATATTTTTCTCAAACTTTTATATTGAATTCATTTCAATTTTTGTGTTAAATTCTTTTATATGGAGTCGGACTCAGAGTTGATTTTTATTTGTTCCTTCTATTGGACTTCCCTCCTTATCTATTTAATTTATGAAAAAATCAGCTATCATCTTGGAATGATTACCACACACCTTCCTTTGAAAACTTATTTAATTCTTACTTCTAGATATCTAACATATAGATTCTTGCTTTTTCCTTATCTGGATCTAATGTACATCATCAATCAGCAATCCTGTGGGAATCTACTACCATAGGGCAATCGAGGCCCAATAAGGGAGTCACGTACCATCGAACTACAGGGATCCTTCAATGTGTCGCATTCATGCTTTATTAGGTCAATGTCTTCCAGCATGACCTACTTCCCATGGGATAATTAGGATAGGTGTATATATTCAACTTCTTCTATTGTTCTGATTCATGGTCGCATTGTCCATCTTTTCAGAATATGTTTGTAACTACTTTTATAGTAAGAATTTGTAAAATTGGCATATATATTATAGCAAAAAAAAATATTTTCCCTCATTGCATCCTAAATTTTAAGATCGACTAACCTAGACTTTGATTGACAAACTACACATTAAGGGGCCCGAATTTCCGTAGAATCGAAAAATCAAGTACACCAAAGTGTGTATCATTGGTTTTGGAATCCTGCAAGCAAACAATTGGATATCAAAGCACTAACAATATAAACTCACAGTGGAATATTAAAGTATAATAAAACATATGATTTCTGATCAAGTTGACACTTCTGATATCTAGTGTCCTTGTTAGTGTCAAGCATGCATAAGGAAATCTACTTCGACCGTTCCTGCCTCACAGTAGTTCATGTCCCTTTTAAAGTTATTCTATGGGTGGTAATAAGGAAGTGGTTAGAACAACTTTCTGGTGATCGGTAAAATACACACTTTGTACATGACATTAGTTTATGCTGATTGTTTTCCATTTCATGTTATGATTTTTATTTTTACTTGGTTACCTTGACTCCACGTACGTTATGCCACATTCCCTCGAAGTAGAAAATAATTACATATGTGTATATATGTACCACAACCCCTTTTTGGACCAAAATACCATCCCTGTCATATCTATAACTCAACACCTCGTTAGAATCCAACATCTACGAAGTATCACATCTTCGTCACCCGTGCATACCGAGGAGCTTCCATAGTGCCTGATAACGACATCACAATAGTTTTGTTGTATTCTATTTATTTTGAAAGACTCCATCAAAGAGTGATGTGGCCTTGCCTTCTACACAAACAAACTAGCAAACAACTATGAGGTGGTGCACGTCCTAAACAAAATCTACACTAAAAGGATGAATAGTCCGTTTAGGCGTAATGCTCGTCTTTTCGCTGACCACTCTGGATCGATGACTTTCTCGGTCTATGAAATAGCTCCTACCCCCTAATTTGGTATCATTCACACTGTTTATCCCATTTAGACTGCCTAATACAATCTAGAAAACACCCCTCGTTACTTAATACTCTTTAAATGGTTGAAGCAAACTATATCTGTCCTTTGATACTTCAACCTGAGGCGAACAACCTACTTCGTATTCCCTTCACTTATACGTGAACGTATAATTCCATAAGCCCTATAGTTGAATATTTCTCATATCAGTACAATGTATACGCAACTGCTAGTACCCTCTTGAGGTGAACAGACCTTTATTTCGTAACACTACCGAGCTCGCATTCCAACCCATTTTAATGACTAAGTCATTTCTTATTTAATCCAAGCTATTAACTAACTTTAACAATTCACGTCCATCTTAAACGCATACTGTAGGCTATGCCTATGTTCGTGCCTATTTATTTATTACACCACAATGTTCCACTATTAAAATATTTACTTACTTTTACATGTGTTTATTTCTTATTTCACTAATGTCAATTTTGTGTCATTTACCACTAAGTTTTAACCTAGAAGATTTAAATATATATTTATCGTTCCTTTTATCCTTACCATCTTCTTTTATTTACTAACATGATTACTAACTCATTTCATTATTTTACATACATTTATCGCTTATTATTAATTTCTAACTTGTCTTTAATTATATATATTAGAATTACATTTAGAATGTCATTATAATCCCTACTTACAATTCATTATTCCTAGGAATTTCTGCGTTGTAATGTGTTAGAATTATATTTTTGCCAAAAGGGAATCGTTAACAGTGCCAAATTCTATAATTCACTTAAATGAGAATTTATGTTACGTTTGGAATTATAAGCTTTTGTTTTATTATTAAAATAGACAGTACCAAATATGGTAAACATCCCTATTTTGTACATCTGTTTCTTTTAGGTATATTCCTTGTTATTTAAAACATTACACTTTTATTCATATTTATTTAACTTAATAATTTATAGAAATTTATATCGCAATGCACTTCATTCTAGTGTATTAAAATACCACTTGAATCCCAGTTCAACTTATAATAGCTCTAATTTTATATTCTCTAACATATACTATTTAACCAATAGAAATCATTGTTCACTATTAACTTAGGGATTCCTTTCACTCCACTATAATAAAACTATCCTTTTACAATGCCTCTTTTACAAAAGACCATAAACAACCATTAAAATAGAAACCTTTTATAATGGTTTTCTTAAGCTCGTTGTAATAGTTGCAACTTTTCATCATCCAGTATACCTATTATAATGTCGTCAACTTGCCCGTTGTAATATGGTTCTATTACAATGGTTTTGGTCCATTATTATATATATTAGTTTTCAGCTCTATTACAATGGTTTTGGCCCGTTGTAATATAGTTCTATTACAATGGTTTTTGACTTATTGTAATATAGTCCGATTATAATGGTTTTCTTTTGCACGTTGTAATGGATGCCAATTTTACAACAGTCACAAAGAGCACGTTGTAATAGATGTCCATTATCAATTTTTGATGATAAATAATGGATAATTGCAATGCTTTCTTCAAAAATATTGATAATAATTATTTATTAATATCTAATGATTATTATTAATAGCATTAATGTTAATCATAGGTTAATTTTTAGGATACGTTCACTATAGGAGAGAAGACCAAATTATGTTAATTTTTTTGAATATATTTAATATTGCTTTAAATATTACAATAATTTGTAATTTATAATTACCAACCAATAATACTTAATTAATAATTTACAAAATGGTAACTTATAAATAATAATTATAAATATCAACTTTTATAGACATTATTATAATTTATAATGATTATTGATTATTGATAAATAATTCATAATTACTAATTATTAGCTATAATCAAAATTAATTTTTAATATTTAATAGTTTATTATAGTTAATCATTAATTATTAGTAAACTACATTTAATATTTATTAATTACATTTAATAAATATCACTATTAAAAAATTAAAAATTAAAAATTAACTTTAATAATTAAGACTTAATAATCAAAGTTTAATATTTACTATTTATTAATATACTATAGTTTAATAATAATTGAATTTTAATATTTAATAATTATAATCAATTTCTAATATTCAATATTTACTATTAATTAGTTTTCAATTTTATTAAATTATTATTGTTTAATAATCAATAATTACTAATAAATGATAATAATTAATTTACCATTTAATAATTTATAATTAATGATTAATGATTAATTATTAATAATTACTATTAGTAATTAATAACTAATAATATAAACATATTAATTATAGTATTAATAATTAATATTTAGTTATAATTATGAAGTAATATGTACAATTGATAATAATATTTAAAAAATAAGAAGTAATATCGGATAATTACTTTTTTTAATAAAAAATATAGGAGACTACATTATTGTATAATCTAAAATAATAATGTATAAAAAATAATATGTAAGTAACAATTTGCTATGATAATAATATGCTAAAGCTTTTAGACTCCTGCTCTTGTTTCCTCCCGAAAAATTTCAGTACCCGCCTTTTCTACCCAAAAATCTATTTTTCGTATGCAAGTCCCTTTCTTCCCACTTAAACGCAAAACTCTCTTCCTGAAACTCTAGTTCCCAAACCCGCCCTTCACATTCCCAAATCCGCCTCTCACATTCCTAAACCCTCATTACCAAATCTCTCATCTCGTCTCTCAATTGAAATAAAGATTTTAAAGCTTTATCGAACCCACCAATACACTCAAGCATGTGGCCTCATTGGAAAATCTCAGGTTGAGAGCTAGATGCAAGTTTCTAAATTTAATGCAGCAATTGGATCTAGATATAACAGTTTCCAAATTCGGTGGTTGCTGTTTCAAAATTGGGTGTAACTATTGTAACAACCAAAATTCCAGTAGGTCCGAACTTTTCATAAAAATGCTAAAACCCAAGCTCAATGAAACCCGAATCTGGTATGCTACAAATAGGCAAAGGCAAAAATATCAGAGCTCGATTAAATATCTCACAACGGAATTGACTAAAATATAATAGTACGTAAATACTCGCCAATATAATAACACTTTCTAAGTAAGTGTCTTAAAGTTGGAAAGTCTCTGCCATCTACCTAACTTGTAGGATGTTATGAGGAGGGGGTCAAAACCAAAGTTCTGATGAATGGATAAATTATACACTTTTAAGCTTAATTCTACATATACCTTTTTATTTTCATTTATTGTTACATTAGGTTCACAAGGTTTATCGTACTCTCGCCTTTGTGCGTAAATCATACCCATCTACTCCTTAGTGGATCAAAACCTAACAACTGATATATATATATATATATATATATATATATATATATCTGTGTGTGTGTGTATGTAGCTATATGCCCAGTGACCATATTGGTCCTAGGTACTATCCATAGTACCTTCCGTATCGTTCTCGCAAAGCACTCCATCGTCTTGCTTCGAGAGCATTTTGTAACTACATCTATAAAGGACTACTTCGTAATCCCTCTTTTAATATCTTGTTAAAAAATTCTTAATTAAAAACCATTAGTTAAAAACTTCTTAAGTAACTACATCGAGAGCGTTCCCATTAGTTAAAACGTAAAACCATTTCTCAAATCACTTTTTAAATATCTTATTCAAATTGACATGACTTTTGAAACCATTTCGAAAAGAAAATGAAATATTTATCCTTACAATATCAAATGGAGGCTCAATGACCACAATGGTGCTTTTATTTTGGTTTTACTTATCCATTTAACATGGCATCACATAATAACACGTATATAAGAGATCAACACATAACCATCAATCAACTTAAGTAAATGTCCAAATTAATTGAAATAGCAGAATGGTGTTTTGTTCTGCTTATAGATGTCATTTAGTTTTCCTAATCATATAGGGTTACCAAAGGGTAAATGACATAAAAATCTCTTGATTTAAAACAAATTTGAAAAGAAATTAGTTTCAAACAAAACTGACTAGTAAAACTCAAGTATTTTAAAATAAACCAAAACCCTTGTAAATGAGAATCAAATCCTTGTTAAATAGTAATTAAACTCTAATTAAAGGTAATTAAACCTTATTAAAACATAATTAACTTTATACAAAGATTAATTAAGAAAACCCTTTCAAAATAATAAATAATTATTAATTACCTCAAATAAATAGGTAAATAAAAATTAATTAATCCTTAATTAAAAATCAAATAATAATTTACTTTAATTAAGTAACAAATCATGATTAACTTAATTGATTAACACTTAAGTTTATAAATCATTAGTAATAGTGATAAAGTACTAATTACGTTTATTAATTAATTAATAAAATAATCATTAAATAATTAATTAAATAAATAAATAATTGTTCTCTAATTACTAAATTAAAGTGAGAAAATATTTTTAAAAATAATTCAAATTAAAGCAATATTAGATTAGAAAAATAGTTATATTTTCCGAACTGCGCTTATAGCGACTATCGCTATACGGACCCATAATTTCAAAAGTTGTTTTTTAAGCAATGTAACTTCAAAACTCTATTTCAAAATTCAAAACTTATAACAAAGATAGAAACATTTTCTAAAAAATTTCTAGGTGGAAACAAGTTTTCGATTCGGAAAAAGTTTGGTTTTTGCAAACTGCGCGTATAGCGACTATCGCTATACGGACCCTTAATTTCAAAACTTGAAATTTTGATATTCTAACTTTTAAAACTTCAATTTTTAACTCTTGTATTATATAATACATGAAAATAAACTTTTGAAACCAAAACCAAATATTTAAACTGAAAAAATTTCTCTTTAAAAACAAAAGTCATACTTCGACAAAAACGGATTTCTACGTCGCTGTTGGTTAGCGAATCACCATATTTGCATCATGAACCCACATACAACATTCCATCATAATATCACATCATAACATTATAGCACCATCATAAACAAAGTATTACTTCACAATACTGACTAACTTTTCTAATATTCAAAGTAAAATCTTTTATCGCCTACTCAAACTTTGGCATAAGCAACCAACACTAAATCAACATATATGTATGCATACACAACATATAACACTAATATATACTTAAGAAAAAATTTAACTCGTCAATTTTGCAACTTTAAAAGTTAGTAACTTGAGCTCCAAATACGCGAACTTTACTCGCCAAAGTGAATCGAAACTAAGCCTAACTTCCACCGAACTTGAATATCCTCCTAATAAACCGTCTTAACTTGAAAATATGACTTTGTATGGCCTTGGTGGGACAATTTTGGCTCGAACTTGGCTAGTATTAGGCTTGGCTTATGTTAGATTGGGCATCATGGAGCTTGTTTTAGAGAGGAGTGATACTCGATGTGAAGTAGGAAGTTTTAAACTTGATTTTAATTATGTATACACAATATTTTAACATACGAATTTCTCCTAGAAGCCATGGATGAACTTGTAGACATGAAGAGGATGGAAATGAATATGGAAATGATGGTGTAAAGGAAGAATGTGCAGAGATATGTGGTATTTATGGAAAATGAGAGGGTTTATTCCGTAAAATAACTTTAGTACAAAATAATAGTAAACTTATCATGAAAGCATGCTTGCCATACCTCCCTACCATCCTCTGCACATGTTCTCCCTCTTCCCATGCTCTCATGTACTAGTCTAGTTGATATAGGCGATGGATGAGCTTAACTTAGGGTACTTATGTTACTGTTTGATTAATTTAAGTCAAATCACCATTATCTTAATCTAATACCTAATTTAACTTAATATGGATTCATTTTAATCCTATGATACATATTTATGTGTGTGCGCATGTTGCAAAAATGTACACAATGTTTACGACGAATTTTGGGTGTTGAAAAGCTAAAATTTCAGAAAACGTTCTTCAGTCACATTTTCTGTTTATATTTGAGCTATCTATATCGGTAAACAAAATTTCAAAACTATTTTACCATCAGTATTAAATAATTAAAATAGTTTTATTTTATAATAAAAATCCATTTATTGATTATACAAAATATATTTAAATAGCCTATTTCAAATTGGCAAAATCCTAGGTCGTTACAAATCTAATTTACCATCATTTGTTATTATTCAAAAGATTCACATTATTTTTAATTTGTAAAACCTATTATTTGAGTATTTAAAATTTATTAAATACTCCCAAATCAAGGCGGTAAAATACTGGGTTTGCCATGCAAACACATCTCTTACCCATTTGTAGTCATTTTCTAGACACTTGAACTCTAACCCTTGTCTCCTTTAAAACATGAAAATTAACTTTTGAAACCAAAACCAAAGATTTAAACATAAAAACTTTTCACTTTGGAAACTAAAATCATACTTTTGACAAAAACCGGATTTCTACGTCGCTTTTGGTTAGAGAATCGCCATATTTGTGTCATGAACCCACATACAACACATGCAACATTCCATCATAACATTATAGCACCATTATAAACAAAGTATTACTTCACAATACTAAATAAATTTTCTAAAATTCAAGGTAAAATCTTTATCGCCTAATCAAACTTCGACGTAAGCAGCCAACACTAAATCAACATATATGCATGCGTATACAACATATAACACTGATGCATACTTAAGCAAAATTTTAATTCATAAATTTTGCAACTTTAAAAGTTAGTAACTTGAGTTCTAAATACAGAACTTTACTCACCAAAGTGAATCAAAATTAAGCCTAACTTCCCCCGAACTTGAATATTCTCCTAGCAAATCGCCTTAACTTGAAAATACGACTTTGTGTGGCCTTGGAGGGATAAGTTTGGCTCGGCCTTGTTTTGTATTAGGCTTGGCCTAGGTTAGTTTGAGGATGATGGAGCTTATTTTGGAGAGGAGTGATACCTAAGTGAAGTAGGAAGGTTTAAACTTGATTTTAGAAGTGTATACACAAAATTTCAACTTAGGAATTTCTCTTGGAAGACATGGATGAACTTGTAGACATGAAGGAGAATATGGAAATGATGGTGTAAAGGGAGAATGTGTAGAGATAGGTGGTATTTATAAAAAATGAGAGGGTTAATTTAGTAAAATGACCTTAGTATAAAATAATAATAAACTTTTCATGAAAACATGCTTGCCATACCTCCTTACCATCCTCTCCACACATTCTCCTCCCTTCCACACTCTCATGTACTAGCCTGGGTGATATAAGCGATGATAAACTAATTTTTAAAACAATTTTACCATCATCATTAAATAATCAAAATAGTTTTATTTCCTAATAAAAATCCATTTGTTGATTATATAAAATATATTTAGATAGCCTATTTCAAAGTGGCAAAATCCTGGGTTGTTACAAATCTATTTTACCATCATTTGTTATTATTTAAAAGATTCATATTATTTTTGATTTATAAAACCTATTATTTAAATATTTAAAATTTATTAAATATTCACAAATCAAGGCGGTCAAATTTTGGGTCGTTATAGTTATAACACTTTGTAATTACTATCAAAAAATTTAACATTTCTAGATTTCTATTAAATATAATTTTAATTAGATTAATAAATTAATATAAGTTTTATATTAAGTATATAATTGAAAGAAAATTCCTCTTATTTTGAACAAGATTGGTTATCGAGTATGATAATGTGACAAATTACATAATTTTCCTATGGCATGCCCCTAACTCTATCAGTGTACATATGTATTTATTCCTTAAGTCTTATTTGGCTTTCTTTCTAGCCCACTTATACTATACATTAGTATTATACAATTGTAATTTATACACAACTATTTATAATTTAATTAACTTATATAATATTCTTATGTATATTATTAATTAAATATTATTTAAAGAATTTAAATTATTGTTAATTAATTCATATTTAATTAATTTATTTCATTTTATATAAAATTTCTATTATTATACGTTAATCATCTTACACTATTTAGTTTAGTTAATCATTTACACATTTATTATTTGTTCACATGTACATATCAATATATGTATACATTTTAATTAATTAAGGTTATTATATAAACTATATCTAATTAAAAATTAGATAAATTTGAAATTTTAATTTAATTTGTAGTAAATAATTTAAGACAAATAAATAACTACAACAATTATAGTTATATACATAAACAAACATATATGATTTAATCAGTTAACATTGAATGAAATATTTTATTTAGTTTAATTAATGGTAATTAAATTTTAATTTCAAATTTTTTATTTTCTCAAAAAAATTGTAAAATTTGAATCCATTTTGTAACTTCTATAAAATTTTCTTTTTATATTTAAACTTAACTTTTTAAGTTAAGATATAATTTTAATTTTTAAAAAATATTGAAAATTAGATCAAGGCCCGAAATTAATTCGGGGCTTTATATTACAGATAACGTTTGGACTTACTTTCTCCTTCAGGTTAGGCTAGTAGGCTAGTAAGGCTAAGTACGTGATACCCAATCCTATTCTTAGACACTGCCTTTTTAGACACCATACAAAATGGTTAGGTTTTAATCAGTTAGCCCCAACATTGCTAATTTGGAACATACAGACCTTTAAGGCTCTGATTCTATTGAAGGAACTAAGCCAGTCGAAAGCAGGTTGATAGGTTACTTTTGTAAAAAAAATTCATTTTATATCTTTGTTGGCTCAAAGAAGTCCAAATGGATTTTAAACCCCATCTAAAATATTATAAATAAAATCTTTATTTTATTTTATTTCTTAATTTTTTATACGAGGTTTTAGTTTATAAGTGTATCAAATACACTTATTTGTGTAAAGTGCATGTGCTATAGATAGAAAGTGCACATGGTTAACGTGACCATACGTAGATGTACGGATTTACACCATAATAGACCCATTTCCCCTTCACAAATGTCTTCGTCTAAGGTTTTGATTTAAAATTATGTACATATATAATAATAGAAGTATGGATATATGTAATTTTTAAATTCAATTTGTCCATTTTACATATTTTGAAATCCAAAGTTAACAATAATGAATTTAGTTCCAATTAAGGAAGAGTCCGAGATTAAATTTTACAGTTTCACACAAAAGTCTGTTCTATGAATATGAGTTAAGGTAACATACACATATATGTTTCCATATATAAATAATTGCAAGTAATATTTTAAATTTAAAACATCTTGTATATGTAAATTTGTTATGTTTATGTGTATGTGTCTGAATGTAAAGTTAACAATTTAAATCAAACTTTTAATTTAAAATGGAAACAAAAGGATCTACATGAAACTTCAAAATTTAGAATGTAAACAAAAGATTTAGGATTATACATAGAAGTCCATTCATGAATTCTATATTGGAAAACTATTATTCTTATGTAAATAATATCCAAAAATATATATTCAAAACATCAACTATATAACATAAGAAATCAATTTTCAAGGTAAGTTTAAATAATCAACATATACAATTTATCTATATTTATGTGCGAAGATGTTATAAAATTATAAGATGGGTTTTCAATCAAAATTAGTTTCTTTTAAATAAAAGTTTTCAACAAAAAAAAGCAAAGTAATGGGATAACTAAGGCACATGTAAATTCACGGTAAAAGCATTCAGATCTAAATTATAAAGAGAACAACAAAAAATTATTAAATGTGACAGAAGATCTAAATTATATCAATCATGATGAACATATAGTAAATTGAGATATAGAACAAAAGAGGTGAACATATAGTAAATTGAGAAATAGAACAAAAGGGAATTTGAATCACATCAACATAATAAACATATTATTAATTGAGATGGTAAAAAAGGATCTGAATTATAAACTCTAAAATGAAAAATCAAATAGATGAGATGAGGCATATATGATCAAAACCACGTGAACAAGAGAAACGTACAATTAAATCTAATCAAAATAGTATCCTAGGATGTAGTCAAAAGTTGCACCTTGAATGGTGAACGGTGCTTCTATGTTCAATTGAATAGATATCTAGACCTTGCAGAATCAAGAGACAACAACCGCCTTTTGTTTATTTTACTTTTGATTTTAATTTTGGATTTTTCTTAATTCATGGATATAATTTCATCCATGAAAGGACTGAAAGAAGAGAGCAAAGAAAAAAGAATTCCGTTAGAAAGAATAATAAAGAAATGAATGAAGGAAGATTTTGTTTTTAAGGGAAATGTTGAAATCTTCAATTATCTCCTTTAAAACCTTCCATATTTAATCCATTATTAAATCTCATCGAATCCTCTTCCTTACCCTCTAGTCTTAAATTTTCGGCCAAGAAAATAGAAAAAATAAGAAGGACAAAAGTCATTTCAAATAGGATATGAGCGAGTCATAGAGAAGAGTAAAAGTTGTAGATTTATTTCTTTCCTTTAGTTCCTCTTTTGAATTTTCAAATCACAATTGAAATCTCCCCACTGTCATCATAGATGGGCTGATAAAAGAGGCATGTTTGCCTCAAAATTATCTCAAAACCATATAGCAATTATGTATATAATTTAATTACTGAACTTCTAACTAATTTTATTAGATAAACTATATTTAATTGAACATTTTAATTAATTTGACATTTTAATTTAATTTATAATAAATAATTTAAAAGAAATAAATAGTTACAACAATTGTAATTATAAACATATATATAAACATATATACTTTAATTATTTAACTTCAATAACTATGTAATTTAATTAATCATATTAATCAAATTTTACTTCCAAATTATTTAATTTCTAATTTTTTTTTATAGATTTGATGTAACAACCCGTGCCTTAATGGGCCTAAATTTCAACAAAAATCGAAACCTAAGTCTATCAAAGCACAGAGCATTGGATTTGGTACATGTAAATAAGCACGAGTATTATAAGAGATTGATAGAAATCTAAACTCACATCGGAAACAATAATAGGATAAGAATACTGGCTGTGACTACTACCTTGAATTAATGATATTTCTTGGATAGCAGATTGTCACAACATCATTGAGCATGAGATGAAAGAAGACTTCTCCAACAACTAAACACATCCAGCTCTAGTAACATATTCCTCTAAATCTATCCTGTGGGTTGTAATGAGGAAGGGGGTAGAAAAACGTTCTTTGATTGAAAAATCTACAAAATGTCCATAACATAAATTTATACCGATTGATTTCCATTTAATTGTTATGTTTATTAAGGTTAGAAATTCTAATTTAACCTTACATTGCACGCACGATTACTTACCTACCATTCCCACGGTACAAAATACCGATGAAGCCTTATCAACCACCCAATACTTTCATACCCTTTTGCCACTTAGTACATCTAAATATGAAGCGGGCGTATACTATCACCACATGATACTTTTAAAAGAGAAATTGGCAAACTTTTCCATTTAAAACCTCAATCGAGGTAGACTCTGTCAATTGAGACCTATTTCCAAGGGGTACCTCTAGTGTCGTCATTATTGGTATATTGGACCTAACTACGAAGACCTTTGACCACTATATTTGAGTTTATAATTTATAATAGCCATACCACTAGCCCATATATCGTTATTAAATTCTTAGCAACATGAGAGGCTGTACCCAAGCCACTTAATACCTCATTAATAAGGACGCCACGTAATAATTCTTGCACGAATTATTTCCATTCGGATTCCGTGTTTTCGTCCATAACTTCTTCGTTTGGACTCCAATTGCAAAACTCCAAATATGAAGGTTGCTCAGAATTTTTCCACAAAAGTAAGGGTTTAAGTTTCATAGTCAAAATTCATCATTTGCAAAAATTTCTTTTTTGAAGCCTAGTTAATTAACTAACTAACTAATTAAATGACTAACGTTAAATTATGGAATCTTACATTTGAATGCATGTTATAACTTTTATAAAGTTACTTTTTTATATTTTAAACTTAAAATTTAAATTTTAAATATAATTTTACGTTTTTAAATAGATTCTGAAAATTAGACCAGGGCTCAAATCAATTCGAGGCTTTACATTAGGGATAATTTTTGGCCTTAAATTCATCCTTCGGGCCGGCATAATGGCTAGGTAAGGCAAAGCACTTGATACCCATTTCTAAACTTAGACATTACCTTTCTAGACACCATACAAAATAGTCAAACTTTAATCAGTTAGCCCCAACATTGCTAATTTAGCCTGTGCTGAAAATTAAGGCTCTAATACTATTGAAGGAACTAGGCCATTCGAAAGGGGGTTAAATGGGTGAATTTCGAAATAAAAAATTCAGTTTAAATCTTATTGGGCTAATGAAGTCCATATGGATTTTAAATCTATATAGAATATTATAAATGAATCTTTATTTTAGTTATTAATATTTTTTTGATATTAGGTTTTAGTTTATATGTGTTTTGAATACACTTGTTTGTGTAAAGTGCATGTGCTATAGATTTGAAGTGCGCATGTTGATGTGATCGCACGTAGATGTTACAATTTGCACCGCAACAGACTCATTTCCTATTCATATATGCCTTTGTTGTCCAAAGTTTTGATTTAAAATTATATATAATAATATGTATAGATAAATCTGAGGTTTATAATTATACATAAATATATATAATATAAGTATGGATATATGTGATATATTAAATTAAGTTTGGCCATTTTATATGTTTGAAATCCAAAGTTAACAATAACGAATTTTGTTTCAATTAAGGAAGAGTTTGAGAATAAATTTTATAGTTTTACATAAAATTCCATTATACAAATTCGAGTTAAGGTAACATACATATATATGTTTACCTATGTAAATAATTTCAAGTAATCTTTTAAATTTAAAATGACTTATATATGTAAAGATTTAATTTATTACTGTATATATATATATATATATATATGTTTGAATATAAAGTTACAATTTAGATCGAAATTTTAATTTAAAAAGGAAACAAAAGGATCTACACCAAATGTCAAAATTTAGAAAGTAAAAAAAAGATTTAGCATTTCACAATAAAGTCCTTTCATTAATTTTATATTGAAAAACTATTATTTTTATGTAAGTAATATCCAAAAATATATATTTAAAACATAACCATATAATAAAAGAAATCAATTTTAAAGGCAAGTTTAAATAATCAACATATACAGTTTATATATATTTGAGTATGAAGATTTTTTAAAATTATAAGACCGTTTTTCCAATCAAAATTAGGTTTATTTTCAACAAAAGTTTCTCAGATAAAAAGGAAGGTAAGGGCACAATTAAGGCACATGTAAATTCATGGTAAAAGCATTAAGATAAATTATATAAAAAAACGAAAAAAATCAAACGAGACAGAAGATCTAAAGTATATCAATCGCAATGTACATATAATAAATTCGAATATAGAACATTAGGGAATCTGAATCAGATCAACATAATAAGATATTATTAACTGAGATGGACGAAAGGGACCTGAATTATGCATTATAAAATGGACAATCAAATATATGAGAGGAGACATTTATAAACTAAATCATGAGATGAGATGAGGCATTATTAAATCTTATTGCATCCTCTCCATCTTCCCTTCCTTCATATTTTCGGCCGAAAAAATAGAAAGAAAAATAAAGAATGACAAAAATCATTTCATAAATAAGATTTAAGCAAGTCATAGGAAGGTAAAGGATGGAAATTTATCTTCTTTCTTTAAATGCTCTTTTGGATTTTCAAATCATAACTGAATCCCTCCCCCCTCATAATGCATGGCCTGACAAAAAAGGCATGTGGGCCTAAAAGGTTTTCCAAAGCCACTGAGCGATTCTGTATAAATTTTAATTAACTAACTTCTAATTAATTTTATTAAATAAATTATATATAGTTGAACATTTAAATAAATTTGAAATTTTAGTTAATTTATAGTAAATAATTTAAGATAAATAAATAAATACAACAATTATACTTGTACACATATATTCTTTAATCAATTAACAGTTAATTAACTATTTAATTTAATTAATCAAATTTTAATTTCAAATTATTTAATTCCTCAAAATAATTTTTAAAAATTTGAATGCAATATATAAGTTATATAAAATTTCCTTCTTATATTTTAAACATAAATTTTAAAATTTAAATTTAATTTTAAATTTTAAAATTAATTTTAAATTTAATTTTAAATGTTTAAACAGATTTTGAAATTCTATCAAGACCCGCCCTTCTCGACCCTCGAAAATCCATATAAATATGCTCATCGTATAACATGCCGAATGATCAAGTGCTGGAAAGACAGATTGTTGAAGGAAAAGAAAGTATTTAGAAGAAAGAACTAAACAAAAACAAAATCTCACAATGGATTGAATAATATATAATATCAATAGCTCTTTGCACAAATCAAAACTGTAATATACATATCTCACATCAGAGTATACATATCAATAATTACCAGCCTGGACAGTTGTAACAACCTACCCTCAAAAATGATGGTAATTTCAACCAAAACATTACAGTGGAAAAAAACAAGTACGAGAATACATCTTGGTCTCCAGCCCATCTCCTAACCTCTATAGCATCCTAACCTAAACCTGAAAGACTCAGTCTAACCTAAGCGTTATAATAAAATAACACCTGGATCAGTCTGCAAAACTAGCGTGAGAAAACAAACTCTAAATTATTAAAGTTTTCAAATACCCGTTGAAAATCAAAGTTATCTCGTAAGAGCACACCACACATAAACACGACGGATTTTCACCTTACGATAACCAAAACATTTCATATCAAATCCTCTGATATTATAATAGAGTCTAAGTACAAATACTTATTCATCTCACATTTCAGCATAGTTGGGCACAATTAAAATCTTACAGTGCTTATTGGAGAATGGATTCCATCCGAATGATTAGGTACTGGAGTATCACCTATCATAGTAC
Organism: Allium cepa; assembly: GCA_030765085.1. Lineage (NCBI taxonomy): Eukaryota > Viridiplantae > Streptophyta > Magnoliopsida > Asparagales > Amaryllidaceae > Allium > Allium cepa. The sequence goes on from CM060931.1 coordinate 381,361,726, forward strand.
TTGTCTAGAAACAATGTACCAAGGACCACGTCGGGATCCCCTACTACACAAGACCAGACTATCCCTAACTTGGATAGACCGAATATGCTATCACCTGGGTGTTCACACCCTTTCCAAGCTCCTTTCATAAATCATAGTAATAATATTCGAGGGTATCTAGAAAGGTGATAAACATACCCTACTTGGGTGCTACTCACTTAGCCTTGTTGCATCTCCCTTTATTTTCAAACATTCTAGGTTGACAAGGCTAAAGGCTACGATTAACTTTTAAGGAATATTCACTTAGAATGCTCGTTGTCCTCCAGTGACATTGTGCTGATAGCATTCATCCATACAAGTCCGTTTCGGGTCCGAACGGAACCAAAGGCACTAACCAAAGGCACTACCCCAACTACATCCATTTTGGAATCACCCTTAGGATTAGTAACGATTAGCACTTACACTTCACTGCTTCATCTTCAACTTCATGCTCTTGTCTTCATTTTGAAAATGTACTTGTTGGATCGAAGTGGTTTTCGAATAACTTATCTGATCCCGGTCTCTTCGAAATAACGTTCGATATTTCTGGTAATTACTCAACCCCGGTTCTTTAGGAAATAAACATATGAAGATAAGATTGGAGATCGCCTCCTAACCGTTAGTAGACGGATTTCCTTATCACATCTTAGAAGAACAAAAACGAGTATACATGTACCGTATAGACCTCAAACGGTAACTGTACCATATAATCCCGTGCTTCTTCTAAATATTTCCAAAGTTATATTTAGGTCCAGATTTGATAGTCGGTTATTTAACTATCAATATAAACACTCGTTCAACCTAATAGTCCCTTTTACACTAAAATGCAAAGTATAATTTTTAATCTAATTTTAAATAAATTAAACTCTTTATCCAAATTATACATACTTCTCTTATTGAATTCAGTATATTCACAAATTATCCCTTTCAAAATATTTGGAAATGCTTTTTAAAATAATATGGAAGGTACCTCTACAGTATCAAACCATGAATTCACAGCTCAATGGTTACGTTTCTATCCCAGATAAATCCAAAACTTAACTGCAGGCACTCATTGCCTCCGATTACGCCATGCGAGTATATCATTACTTCCCGAAACTTTGTTTAATAATTTTTCTCAGAATAATGCTTATATATTCTAAAATAAATTTTCAATTTAAATCTAGGGAAACATACTTAAATAAAAGTTATTATACAAAACCACATTAATATTTAATAATTTATCTTTTAAAACAAAAATGCTGACTAGTTCTTAATTAATAATAAATCTTTAACAATCATTATAAAGTAACTAATTAATAATTTAATATGCTTTAAGCAATTTAAAATAATTAAATAACTAACTTCCAGAACATTTTTAACACTTTTAAAGTTACCTAGTTAATAATTAAAAATTCTCTTTTTAAAACAAGCCAGTTTCTAGATAAACATATATTTTCTCAAATCCCAGTATAGTCAATCTAATATTTATAAATCCCTTGATTTATAATTCAATGATTTACGTTTCCAATTTCATAAAATCCTCCTTTCCCATTCTATTTAAAAATCTTGATATAAAATCTTCCTTATTTAAAACAAATTCCACTTAAGAATTTATCATTCAAAATTCCTTAATATACTTTATCCGAAAACCCTATTTATAATATTCCGATTTAGTTAAGTACAAACTCCAAAACCATTTATTTCATCCCATTAAGTAACCCAAAATTATTTATAAATATTTTACTTCACAATATCCCTTTTTAAATTCTTTTCAAATTCAAACCATATATTGTTGTTATTTAAAAATACCCAAAATCTAGGCGAAAACTGCCATTGCATCAAATCAATTCAAATCACACAATAGTCCATCATAGATTATTCCGACAAAACATATATCACTATATATGAAATTAAAATTAACATTTTTGAGGAATCCAATTGGATCCGTCCAACCTTTTTCCCTGCATCCACACTTGTTAGCACAACATAAAAATACCAATTCCGCTTTGAGGTATAATATCGCGGTATATAGGGTGGTCCGTTATTATACAGGGCGCATAGGGTCTCACCCGCTATATATGCAGGATTATCAATCACTCCAATATATATACTACGATAAATAATATCACATCCAATTGATAATAGTTTATCAATTTAACCAATTAATCATTAATTTATTTTAACTACTTAAAATTAAAGCCAGCAGTCTAAAATTGAGTGAGATTAACTCACCTTGAGTTTTAATTTTCCAAATGTTCTAATTTAAAATTAAATTGAACACATTTGACTTAACCTTAAATTGCATCTCGCTACAAATGTCTCTAGATCTATTCGAAAGCGTAGTATTCATCACCGTGATTCCGTTGCCGCTTGTTTGGTCTGATTTCGACCTTGTACGGAGAAGATATGCATTTTATAAGTTTCAATATAAATTTATATAATAAAAATTCTCCTTTAAAAAAACAATACCCAGATCAACATCTGGCCGCACATTTTGAATCGAAAGAAATCTCAACCACCTTTTTTGTTTCTCTCTTCTACGCGTTCGCTCTAGGTCGATTCAAACCCACTGCCACTTTGATCACCAATACATCATGGCAACCACGTTGATCGAGGAGTCGATCCACCACCGTCACCTGGAAGCCCCTCACATGCCGTGCCATTGCTTGAAACCAAGTGAAGCCCGACGGCCCCTAGCCTCTTGAATCTCGTGCTCGAATAGCCACGAACAGAGGTAATTTTCTCACCATCCACCTCATCAAACACCACTTCGACCGTTGATCTCGAAGATCTCATCACGTTCTACGATTTAGTAGTTGGAAGTTTTCATTAAAAATCGATGGATTTCGAGGAAGTAAGGGAAGAAATTTGAAGCTTTTTGGCCAATGATTTTGAAAACGGTGGCCCGTTAATATATGAAGCTAGGGTTTACTATTTTGCATGTATATATAGAATTATATATATTATTTTATTATTATTGCCAAATTTTACATGCTTTTCGAACGATCTCCAATCGAAGCATGCCACCTGGCGTTTACAATGTTTTACCCCTATTCCGAACACAATGCAATATGTTTCAGGGACTAATTCAATCATATGTGGAAGATAGACTTTTGAATCGAATTAAAATATTAAATATCGATATAGATTTCAACGTGTTTCTCTCCCGTACGACCAAACGTTACAAAATTTAAAATCCGACAATAATAAACTACTATGGATCCAATGGAACTGGTTTCGTCGAATTCTGAGACTGTGCCCCGTAAGGCTATTTTAACGCATTGATTAAATCGAGCGATTTTCAAAATCGTTTGAAATTTTAATTTTTTTTAAAACATACTAACTCCATTATGATTCAAATAAAATTATATCTCTATTAGAAATCACTTCGATTCATATTAAACCAAAATTTCAATTATTTACTATTATATATATTAATTCGCACTATTAAATTAATATATAAATTCCAAATTCTAACATATCGACTTTTAATTTCGTCCAAAAGTCCAATATCACTATTCTAATCCAAAATATAGTTTTAAACCAACTTATGAATCATTTCTATTTACATTTAACTTAGATTCCCATATTTGCCCAATTTTAAATATTAAATTTATATTTACCAAATTCACTTAATCACTATATCTAAAATGCTAAACTATTTCACCGATTCTTCCATATTCAAAATCAATTGATAATTCAAATTCAACATTTAAAAATAAATTAAATGCTGAACAAAAAAGAACGACCAAAATTCTGGGTCTTTACAAATTCAAACCATGGCTCAAAATCAATTCGGGGCTTCATATCACAGATGAACTTTTGGTCATACTTTGTCCTTCGGGTCGGGCCAGGCCAGCAGCCAAATAGGGCAAAGCACATTGTATCCAATCTCAACCTTAGATGCTACCTTTCTACACATCATTCAAAATGGTTAGGCTTTAATCAGTTAGCCTCCGCCATGCTAATTTAGACCGCATAGACCATTAGGGCTCTAGTTCTATTGAACGAACCGGGCCAGTCAATAATAGGATAAATTGGTGAATTTCAAACAAAAAAAATCCATATATCAATACGCACCGTTATAATTTTATATACCAAATTTATTAAATTCAAATGGTATTCAGACAAATCCAATAATATTTAATAATTAATATTTCATAAATATTCATTAATTTAATTAATTTACAACGATTATAAATTAATTAAACCATTGTAGTTTTTTGGAGTATTCATTATTACGATTGTGTGACTCATAGGTGTAAGTTCACACGTTTAGCTTTTGATGTAACATTTAGGCTATATTTATTGCTTATACATCTTTTTGACAAAATCGTACTTTACATATTACAAGCGTTACCTCATAACAATGATTATTTACACCAATTATCTTTTTCGGCGTTATATAACATTAGGACCTATGGAATCTGATTTTGGTAAAAATTTCAACATCATTCACGTTCAACTTAATTAGTCCAAACACAAAATCCTTGGTTCAATAATAACAATCATACTTCTCTGGCTAAAGACTTTGAGTTGATTACAATTAATCATGGTACTAACCTCATATAACTGAGAAGATGAATTTTCTATTAAACATTGTTTACTTCCAATGCTGCAATCCTGACCCAACCAAGTTGCTCAATCGACGTTGTGCCATGATTTAATTATAATCAAAGTAAAGTGTTCATATTGAAGTTCAACAACATTCTCAAATCAAGAAAACTATGTAATATTGTCACTTCATGATTTTGTATTTGATCTTAGTTATATTGACCAATAGAAAACTCTCGAGTGAGCCATTGCATAGCTATTTAGTAACTACAAAACCCTTTGGTGATCCATAGCGGTCATGAGTAGTACATAATCCAACATTTGGAGAGGACTACACATTCTAGTCTCAACGGATGGATCGGTATACTGTGTTGAAATATCTTGACTGGGAATATCTAAAATAAGATGTTATTTTAATGTGATAAATTTCTCATTACCAAAAATTATAATAACTATCACATAACTTATCACTTAAGGATTTTCTATTTGATATACTTTAAATAAGTTACTTAATTAATTATATTACATATGAAAACTATATAATATCAAGAAAACACCTTTTATTTTTAACAAGATTGGTCATCTTGTTAAATATATGTAACAAATTACATAATTGTCCCTAGGGGATACTCCTAACTCTATTAAGTGGGGTGCCATTATTTCTTTACAAATGAAGCTCCCATTTATTATTGTTTGCTCTAGGATCCATCGTTCTTTTCCCTTTCATGCCCATTACACCCTTGACCAATTTATTAACCATGTCTTTTAAGTATGCCCTGTCATCTTTATAATTGTTTCTTTCTGGCTTGAATTCCTTAAGAGAAGATGAGTTTGCTGATTGAGTTACCGAAATGATCTAAGGGAATTCTATAATTTATTGTAAATTATTAACTCTGTAATCAAATCTTTTCAAAACAAAAGATGTTTTTTTTCTATTATATACTTGTCATACTGTGTTATGTTAATTAATTATTAAATTTAAGTATATCTAATATAAAATCCTTAAATGATATGTTATATGATAGTAATTGCAATGTGCGGTAATCATGAGAATGTTGTCACAATAAAATTTACATATTGTTTTAAATATTCCTAGTCGTGTTGTTTTGAGATAGGATATCGATACATCTATTGAGATTGGCACGTAACACTCTCCATAACGCTCTCCAACAATTGGATAGTGTATTACTCATATCACAAGAAATCTATACATAGTCGGTAATATGGAGAATGATGCTTGTCAAGAGCGACCACATGTGGATATTCCCTTAGGCTAACATTGGTAAATATTCTTACCTCATATACAAAAAATGTTCGTACTCGTTATTGGCATAAAGCATTAAACATACAGGTTTACTAGGATTGAACAACACACAATATAATCAAAGAACATGAAGTCAAAGAACGCAGCAAAAAATATAATGTTACAACATATATATCATAATGTAAGTCTATAAAAAGAAATATCTGACCTACTACAAAATATATATACATCGGTACAAGTCAAATGTCATATTAATCTCAACCTCGTCACATATATACATGCACAGAGATATCAAAAGAAATATACATGAAAGACATCAAAAATACAATATAGTCTAGTCATTTCCTCAATAAGCCCATCATCCCAGAAAGGCTAATGTCCCTATACCTGTAAAGTCTTGGATTGAGTCAAGTATTATAGGAATAATAAACAGGTCAGACTACGTATAGATTCAAATATAAGGTCATCATAATTATACACAAAATCGTACACAACAATTATATCCTAAAAGGGTTTTAATACATACCAAATGAATGTAGCCACACTCTATAGTAACCCTAATCCCCATCAAACAACATATATAATGTCGTAATATATGAGTCATATCTCTATTTAATATGAAGATAGTCACCATTCTACTTAATTGTGATTCACTCCTAGTAGGGTCAAATCTATTAATCATCTATTTATCATGAATTGATCATGGTTTAATTTATATAAATCGTTTAGTTCAAGATACGCTCTTCCTGACACTGATTTAACCAAGACACACAACTTTTTCTTTCGTGTATCCTTCAATAGAATTATAACTCTACCAAATGTAGATAGAGCCATCCATGTACCCCTCGACCGAAATTATAACCCTACTAGATCCTGATTGAGCTAAGATAAATGGCCTTTTTCATCTATGTCCCCCCCGACCATAATTATGACTCTAATAGATGTTGATCAAGCAAACATACATAGCCTTTTTCATCTATGTCTCTCTCGACCATGACTGTGGATACCCCCATACGACCTATTTGTTGTACTATTCTCTACTATGTGGGCGTCAACGTTTCCATCAAATACACCATATGCTCTTCACAGTTGGTTTTTCTAAATAGTAGGTCACCGAATCTATGACAAATGGGCTAAAATGGGACTTGATCCTAGATAGGATGGATCTAGCCCACCAAGTATCTCATCGTATTTGATTAATTCATTTCATTTTCCATGCTTTCGTTATGTTCTCCAAACATTCATTTTACCCAGTGTCATTAGGGTTATTAACTTGATACAATATTAAATGCACTTAATATCATATAAAATGAGTTAATAGAATAACCAAAAAATATTATCAAACAACCCATATCGTTGGTATTATAACTTCATTTATTCAAATTTCTCATTATATAATAAATATACGGTTTAGGTACCTTCCATCCCAATGGCCGCATCGCTTTCTTCCTTTACTTTCCATCTCAATTTCACCCACCATTGCTAACTCTTCCCAACCCCTTCCTGTTCCGGCTTCCCTTTCCATTCCTTTGCCTTGCCTCTCTTTGACTATCTCATCCCCACAGAGAAAAGGAGCATCCATCAATGCTCTGCCAAACCTGTTCTAGATCCAACATCGGCTATCCTCCATGGCACTCGCTCGGCTAATGCTGCAATAATATCAACTCACTGTCGGAGCCGTGCCCTTACAGTCATTCTTTGCGCTCATCTGATTTTGAAATCCTTGATTTATTTCAACACAAAATTTCAAATCTGCTCCTTGGTTACTCTTCTAATCGGCTGCTTCCGCTTGCTCTGGATGATGTATTGAGTCCACTTGCTTTTAAAGCCTCCTTAGCTAATTACGGTGCGGCTTTGGATGTTCAATCGAATTGTCATGGTGATGTTGCTGCTATTATGGTTGATTCTGACATAAGGGTTGTTAATGCAATCGTTTGAGAAAATGCACTCTAGGTATTTTCCTTAATGGCAACTCTAGTGCTAGCAATGTTGCTTGTCTTCGACCCCTGTAGTATTTCTAGCACAACCTTTAAACCCTTCTAACCAATTGAATGCACACACTGCGAACAATATGGAAATCTCTTTTTAAAGCCTTGCCTCGAAATGCTGGTGTGTATACACCCAATGTTATTGATATGCTTGAGATAGATGGAGTCATGGCGCCTCCACTTGAAGTAGTTCGGACCGGAATTGATTTTTGGTCGGAATATCTAGTCGGTTTCTTCCTTGATGCAAATCCTTCATACTCCTCTATTAAGCATGCCACTGCAAAGTTTGGAAACTTAAGCGTCGACTTCAAGTATATTTCAAAAAATTTATCTTTATCTTCAAATTCTCCGATTCAAGGGAGCGTCAATGCATTCTTAAAGCTTAGCTAAACATCATAGATGGAAATCCTTTTATCTTCACTACATTGAAACCGTCAATAGACAACGTAAGAGAATAGGTCCTTTCTATCACTCTTTGGGCATACTTCACTCGTATCCTTCTATTTTACTACCTATGATTTGGTCAGATTGGCTAGCTAGCCTTGTTGGCAAGCTTAAAAGTTTTGACACTAACACTGCTGCTAGGAAAAGAGTTGTGTACGCAAAGGAACTAATTGAGATTACTCTTGCCAACCCTCTTCCTTCGAAGCTTAAGGTTAGGCAAGCTGAAGTAGTTGTTGCTACTATAGATGTTCATTATTGTTAGGCTACTTGTTTATGCTCTACTTGTCAATCCATTGGTCACAGCTTGGAATATAGTAAACGAGATACTCTTGAGAACCATATTCTGATCTCCGATAAAACCACCTTCCTATGTCACCGTCAGAAGGTGGGTAATCATTATGAACTTTTGCTCCTCTGAACTTGACTCCAATCTCGACATTATTCCCTCTAGTCCACGCTTAGTTGTCCATGCATCGGTCCCCCTACTATTACACCTAGACCATGCCTTCCTATGTTGGATGGAAAAGTCTAATAACCATATTACTTGGGATTGTAGGGAACATGTAAGACAACATGACAAAACTCTTATGAGATTGGATGCGAAATTCGGCAGATTCTATAAGTACAGTAGTGAACTTAAGGAAAACAGATGTCTTTGCTATATTGCAAATGGAGATTGTCTAATTCCTACTGATAAGGACAATTTAGAGCAATGGAATAAAAACATTCTTGCTGACGACACATGGAATAGGAAATTTGTCTTTAGAAGTGACACGATGGTCCTCAACCCTGGCTTTTTCCTCTGGGTATCTACATGTTCTTGGCCATGTTTCTTCATCGGATGGTAGTGGTTCTGTAATACCCCAAGATCTTGTGATAAATTATAGTAATAAAATAATTTGATCTTGAAATAATTGGATTTAAATATGATGGAATTCTTGAAATTAAAAAAAAATGTGCAAGGAGATGTGTACACATGCACACTAGAAATAGCTCAGGGGAAAATCCAAGAATTTGTGGAAAATAATAATATAGGGAAAAGAAAACATTTCAAATGTAGTTTTGAGATGTGAATCATTTTGTCCTCAGATCACAATGTATAATTTTGAAAAAAAATAATAATAAATAAAGTAATGAAGAGGCAGAAAGATTTTATTGAGCAAGAAGTAATTCTTGCTTAAAGCATAGGATTTTCTTTTACCAAATCTAACTCGTTATAAATTAGAAAAAGTATATATGTGTGTATATTTCCTGTAAGGCAAAGAAAGATCAAATATATATACCCCTATGTACATGTACATTTTCTATAAGCAGAAAGTGTTAAAGAAAAGAAAAAGGAAAGAAACATCAAAATGACATGAAATGTAATACAAGTCAATATGCTTGTGTGGGCAAAAAATAGCAAAGGGGATTTTCCGAAATAATTAAAATATAAAATATGGTAGTCACACTTTTAACATGATTAGGTGAGTGGCCATTTTCTGCAAAAGTAGAGGAAAGAAAATTACCACCCTTTTACTAACTAATATGGTCGGGATGAAAATGTGAAAATGCAAGATGCAAACTAGGATAGAAATGGAATTTTGTTTCAACAAAACCCTAGTGGGAAACATTGATATAAATAGGCAGTTTTGGCCAGTAAAGTTATCTTTACCCCGAGTTACACGAAAATAAGAAAGAAAGAAAAATATAGGAAGGGAGGAGAAAACACACACAAGGGTTTTCTGGATCAAAAGAAGACAATATTTAAGTGAGTTATCTCACTATATTTACGGCATTAAGACCTGAGATGAGGCAGCCAATTTTTGTATTATTCTTTACATGTTTCTGGTTTTGGGAATATGATTTTATCAATGCTATTTAGATGTTTTTGGATCTGATATAATTTTACCATGGATGTTTCTGGGTGATAGCTGATTTGTTGAGATGTTTGCCTTTGTATGTGCAACTTACTATTTTAGTTTGCTTAGAAATGCAAAGAACCTGAATCTTAAAATTATCTAGAGAATACTCTCAACTGTTAAAGATCTATGGCATGAAAATTTTATCAAGGGAAAATGTGTGAGCTGCATTATACTTTGTATAAGTGCTGAGGCTTAAAAGGAAATTAATTCAGGGTGCAATAGAAATTTTCTTGGTGCCGAGCCCTTAATCAAAGAAAAAAATATATATAAACTCACAAGCTAGAACTATGATGGAGCCAGATCATGAATCTGATTCAATCATAGAGGCTTGCAGACTAATATAACATGTCATGCCAGGCCTCTTATTATAGATGAAAATATTCTTATATAATTTTACTGAGATCAGGACATAATGACCACATTTTAGGAAATGACTGTTTGCCTATTTCTGAGGAAAAATTGTGCTAGGAAGATTATGGATGTTTTCATGTTGGCAGTAACATGTTCACTTAGCACAAAATTGATGGTAGGATTTAAATAAATGCACTAGTAATAAACTAGGGAAGGGAAGGCCAAGGAGGCTGCTGGAGTGCTTGCTATATTTGATGTATGCAAGTTGACACATGGTTTGTTTAAGCCCTGAGATCTTTGTGCAATGATGTGAATTAGTTCATTGCAATGTGTCCCTGTGACTCCTTGATAGCAGATGAGGTAGGAATTTAAATTAAATTATACAACCTGTAAATGCGGAAATAGGAATATGAATATTTCTTAGGTTGGTTGGTATGAAACCACGATTGTTCCTGTGAATGCAAATGTTACAGATAGATAATCATGTTTGCAAGATTATGTATGCATGTGTAAGAATGATATATGAATATATCATACCTAAATCAATTTATTTATACCAGGCTAAAGTAATGGATGCAGAAATTTGCTTAAATAATAAGTTAGTACACTTACATTCTCTGTTGCTTAATATTATGAATATATTGACGATGCTCATACCAGATCATAGATCTGACCCTTATTTTCTCATGGCATATGGGGGTGTCTCACTTTAAAATGAGGCAGCCTCTAAGGTTCTTGCAGGGAGTACCAAGCTTTAGTAGAAAGTGAAGTTGTGGCTAATGGAAAAGAATTGAATGAACATGCTTGCCAATCTTTAATAAGAGCTTAAAATGGTTTTATTTGCATGTATTCATGAGATAGTTGTGTTTGAACCTGATGCTATGTAATGAATTTTATTATGATAAGTTGAACTAGTTATTTTCTGTTGAATATTGCTATGCATTAAGGTTTGAAAACTAAAAGAAATATCTGAGTTAATAACAAGAAGAACATGCTTAAGTATTAGATATGGAAGCCTGGAAAAGAAATATGTATGTGTATGTGAGCAACTGTTTTACATAACTTATATTATGTATTAGTCAATCTTGAGACATAACAAAGCACTGAGTTTTAGGATAAGATATGGATTTAACTAGAAGTAACTTATAAGGATTTAAGTTCTTTTTTACTGAAATGCTTTGCAAATAAGTTTATGTTCATTTCTGAATTGTTTTGAGAAAATTGTATGTTTTGTGAAGCTTTAGATAAAATGTAATGAATGGTGTCTCAATTGCTTTGAACAAGTGTCAAGCAGACACAAGATACATGAGCTAACCAGCTTCAAAAGAATGAAGTTTTGGTAGATCATGTTTGAGGGTGTTTTGTCTGTAAAAATGCATTTTTAAAAAGTTTAGTTTATTTAGCAATTGTTTCACCACAATCAACTTTAAAGGCCATGAAAGATATGCTATGAGAACTGGTTTTTAACAAACAAAACCTGGAAACACTTCACATATTATGAAGTTATATTCTTGTGATAACAGACCTATATGTAAATGAAAAATCTATAGTGTGACATTTAGACTAAGATTAAACAAACAAGTCATATGGATTGAGTCAAAACAAGAAGGGTTCAAAGAAAAATACATAAGTGGAAAATGATAAGTGAATATATCATTTTCTGGCCTTAGCCAAATACAAGCATATTTGAACCATGACCTGTGAATCTCAAGTATCTAGAGACTTAATTGATAAAAATAAATTAATATTAATAAATTGGAATGACCAAATTCATATGAATTAAATATGCACATAATTTATTAATATAATATAAATATTCAAAAGAACATGGTAATTATCTGTATGCAGATTTATTCAAATCCAAACCAAACAGCATGCTCTTGTTTAACAAATACATACTCTGATTTTAAACAAGAGGAACATATACATCTTCATATGCATGTGTACATTTTTTGGAATAAACTGATATATTTATATTGGTAATGAACTAGAATCCTGGTTGATTTGTTTGAAAGAAGATGACTCTGATAATTCAAAGGAAATTTAAATCAAACTTAAAAGTGCAAATGAAATATATGTGGACATTCAGATACATATAAATTAAATGGGTATGTGTATGTACATATTAAAAAAATCATTGAAAAATTGAGGTAAAAAGTTTGAGGGTCGTTTCATTTGGTATCAGAGCACCCGGTTGCATTGATTGTTGGGTGCTAAAAATATGTTATGTCTGTTTGCTTGGATGAAATAGATAGGAAAATATTAATTATAGAAAGTACTCACAGTGTACTAATACCCTTTGCCCAGAACTTAATTAGCAAACTATGGTAGGAAGGGGATCACATCATGCGGGAACAAGTGCAACACAAATGCTTGATATACAAGAGTTTGTCAGGGTTTTAAGGGATGGAATTGGGCATAGGCCTGAAAACCCACATGAGGAACTTCCAAAGCTACTAAAGGCTTACACCAATTTGGGTGGCAAAAGTTTTGAAGGGACTGAAAATGCGATGGAAATTCAAGCATGGCTGAGAACATTGGATAGGATTTTCAATGACATGCAACTTGATGATCAAAGGAAGAGGCAAGTGGCTTCAAGACAGCTGAAAGGAGTAACTTTAAGCTGGTGGGAAGTAATCATTACAGGGAGAAATGAGAATGAAATCACCTGGAATCAATTCAAGGAGATATGAAGAGAAATTGTCCTGAGCATAAACAGTAAGGAAAATTAGCAAACTTGGAAGACAAAGGCAAATCCACAATGGAGATTAATGCTGAGAAACACAGCCAAGTGGAAGGTATATTATTTATTTGTAATATACCCATAGCAGTAGTATATGATACTGGGGCAACTCACTCTTTAATTTCTTATGAATTAGTTAAAATGCTGAAACTAAATTGCAAATTGGTTGAAACCCCATTACATATACAAAGTCCACTGGGGAGTTCTAGTGTTTTGGACATGATTTGTGTGGATGTGGAATTAAACATAGGAGGAGATACTTTTATTTCCAATTTATATGTTTTAAACTACCCAAACATAGGTGTTATATTGGGAGTAGATTGGTTAAGACAATTTAAAGCAATAATTAACTTAGACTCATCCACCATATCATTGCAAAACTTTAGAGGCCAAAGGATCACAGTTTTATGTGAAGTGGCTAAGGGCAGGAAATTGTATCATTTGATTGAATTGGGAAAAGATTTCAGTGAACATATTATTGAAGAAATTCCCATAGTCAATGAATACTTGGATGTTTTTGAGGAGGTTAAGGGTGTTCCAAACTATAGACTAGTGGAATTCCAAATTCATTTAGTTCCAGGAGCAAGTCCAGTGATTAAAAAGCCAACTAGAATGAGGCCAAATGAATTAAAAGAATTAAAGAAACAGTTAGAAGAATTAGAAGATAAGGGTTTTATAAGACCCAGTAATTCTTGCTGGGAAGCACCAGTGGTATTTGTTAAGAAACAAGATGGTTCCTTGAGACTTTGTATAGATTATAGAGAATTGAACAAAGTAACCATTAAAAATAAATATCCATTGCCAAGAATAGATGATCTTTTTGATCAATTGGCTGGGGCAAGAGTGTTTTCTAGACTAGATTTAGCATCTGGTTTTCATCAAATGAAGGTGGAAGAATCAAGTATCAAGTACACTGCCTTTAACACTAGGTATGGATTGTATGAATTTTTAGTTATGCCATTTGGCTTGACAAATGCACCATCATACTTTGTAGATTTAATGAACAGAACCTTTAGAGATTATTTAGACAAATTTGTGCTTATTTTTATAGATGACATTTTAATTTATTCCAAAACAGTGGAGAACATAAAAGTCATTTGCATATGGTTTTGTCTAGACTGAGGGAAAAAGGCTTAAAGGCAAAATATTCAATATGTGCATTTTGGAAACAAGAAGTACATTTCCTTGGCCATGTCATCTCTGCCAAAGGAATTTATGTGAACCCCAATAAAGTAGTGGCTACTCAAGCATGGAAAAGACCTAGCACTGTGAGTGAAGTGAGATCATTCATGGGGATGGAAGGGTATTATAGGAGATTTATAAAAGATTTTTCAAAAATTTCTACACCACTTACTAACCTAACCAGGAAAAACCAAGCCTTTGTTTGGTCAGAAAAGTGTGAAAAGTCTTTTGAACAGTTGAAGGAGGCATTGGTGAATGCTCCAATTTTGAAAGTACCCAAGGGAAATGAAGAATTAGTTGTATACACTGATGCTAGTGGGTTTGGCTTGGGTGCAGTGTTGATGCAACAAGGCCAAGTCATTGCATAAGCATCCGGACAACTCAAACCCCATGAAGTAAGGTATGCCACACATGATCTTGAATCAGCGGCTGTGATTTATGCTCTGAAACTTTGGAGTCATTATTTGTTAGGAACTAAGTTTGAACTTTACAATGACCACAAGTCTCTAAAGTATTTATTTTCACAAAAAGATTTAAACATGCGGCAACATAGATGGGTGGAGTTCTTAGCTGCCTATGACTCTGACATAATTTATACACCAGGCAAAGCAAACAAGGTTGCTGATGCTCTAAGTAGACAACATGTTAAATTAGCTATGATGATGATAAAAGAGTTTCAGGACTTGTCTTTGCTGACTGAGTTAGAAATTGGGGAGAATGGTTGTGTGCACATGGATGTGCATGTGCAAAGTGCATAGGAAAATAGAGGGAAGTTAAGTTTGATGACACTTCAATCAGATTTAATTTTGAAGTTAGGAAAAATGCAAGAACAAGACATAAATTTATTGGAGAAGAAAGTTCTCATATCAAAAGGCAGGAAGTGATAAATCACCATATTGATAAAGATGGTTATTTGAGAAACCAAAATAGAATGTGTGTGCCAGAGAACATAGAATTGAAGGAGGAGATATTAAATGAATATCATAGTAGTAAGTACTCCATACACCCAGGCAGTACCAAGATGTATCAAAATTTAAAAAGAGATTTTTGGTGGAAGGGAATGAAATCAGATGTAGCCAAATATATTGCCAAATGCTTGACTTGCCAACAAGTCAAGGCCGAAACACAGAAGCCATCAGGATTGTTGCAACCTCTTATCATACCAAAGTGGAAGTGGGAAGATATATCTATGGATTTCATAGATGGACTTCCTATATCTAAGAGAGGAATACAAGCATATGGGTGATAGTTGATAGGCTAACTAAGGTGGCACATTTCATCCCAGTCAAATCAGAAAGGAAAGCACCAAAATTAGCTCAGGTATTTATGAAGGAAGTGGTAAAATTGCATGGCATTCCCAAAACCATTGTGAGTCATAGGGATACCATCTTCACCTCAAAATTCTGGAGAAGCTTTCAAGAAGCCATGGGAAGTGAATTATGTTTAAGCACTGCCTACCATCCTCAATCAGATGGGCAAACTGAGGTAGAGAATAAAGTTTTGGAGGACATGTTGAGAGCATGTGTATTGGATTTTGGGGGCAACTGGGAAGACTATCTTCATTTAGCTGAGTTTACATACAATAATAGTTATCAAAGCACCATAGGAATGGCTCCGTTTGAAGCCTTATATGGCAAACCATGTCTGTCACCCGTTTTTTGGGTAGAAGCAGGAGAAAGGGCTATTTTAGGGCCTGAGTACATACAAGAAACTAAAGTGAAAATTGAGTTGGTAAGGAGAAGAATGGCAGCAGCTCAAGATAGGCAAAAGAAATTTGCAGATATGAAAAGGAGGCAGGTGGAATATGAAGTAGGAAACTTTGTTTTCATTAAAATCTCACCTATGAAAAATGTACTGAGATTTGGGAAACAAGGCAAGTTAACCCCAAGATATATTGGGCCATACAAAATTCTGGAAAGAATTGGTTCCTTGGAATATAAATTGGAATTACCAGAAAACATGCAAGGAATACATGATGTTTTTCATGTCACACAATTGAGAAGGTGGGTCCATGATAAGGCAGAAATTCTTGAGACCCCAACCCAAGTGCAAATAAATCCTAATTTGGTTTATGAAAAGGATCCGGTGGGAATTTTGGCAAAGGATGTGAAAAAATTGAGGAATAAATCACTGAAACTTATGAAGGTACAGTGGAGTCTTGATCCTAATGATTGTACATGGGAGGTAGAAGACAAGATTAGGAGGGATTATCCTAAGCTTTTTGCAAATAAAAAGGTAATTTTTAATTTGATATGAATGATTGCTGTGGTTGAAATTGCTTGCTTATGCATATGTCTATTAGATATTCAGAAAATAAGATAATGCTTATTATAAGTACTAGGAAAATTGTGAGGACACAATTCCTAAAAAGGAGGGGTGAATGTAATACCCCAAGATCTTGTGATAAATTATAGTAATAAAATAATTTAATCTTGAAATAATTGGATTTAAATATAATGAATTCTTGAAATTAAAAAAAATGTGCAAGGAGATGTGTACACATGCACACTGGAAATAGCTCAGGGGAAAATCCAAGAATTTGTGGAAAATAATAATATAGGGAAAAGAAAACATTTCAAATGTAGTTTTGAGATGTGAATCATTTTGTCCTCAGATCACAATGCATAATTTTGAAGGAAAAAAAATTAATAACAAATAAAGTAATGAAGGGGCAGAAAGATTTTATTGAGCAAGAAGTAATTCTTGCTTAAAGCATAGGATTTTCTTTTACCAAATCTAACTCATTATAAATTAGAAAAAGTATATATGTGTGTATATTTCCTTTAAGGCAAATAAAGATCAAATATATATACCCCTATGTACATGTACATTTTCTGTAAGCAGAAAAGTGTTAAAGCAAAGCAGTAGGAAAGAAACATCAAAATGACACGAAATGTAATACAAGTCAATATGCTTGTGTAGGCAAAAAATAGCAAAGGGGATTTTCAGAAATAATTAAAATATAAAATATGGTAGTCACACTTTTAACATGATTAGGTGAGTGGCCATTTTCTGCAAAAGTAGAGGAAAGAAAAATACCACCCTTTTACTAACTAATATGGCCGGGATGAAAATGTGAAAAATGCAAGATGCAAATTAGGATAGAAATGGAATTTTGTTTCAACAAAACCCTAGTGGGAAACATTGATATAAATAGGCAGTTTTGACTAGTAAAGTTATCTTTACCCTGAGTTACACAAAAATAAGAAAGAAAGAAAAATATAGGAAGGGAGGAGAAAACACACACAAGGGTTTTCTGGATCAAAAGAAAACAATATTTAAGTGAGTTATTTCACTATATTTATGGCATTAAGACCTGAGATGAGGCAGCCAATCTTGTATTGTTCTTTACATGTTTCTGGTTTTGGGAATATGATTTTATCAATGCTATTTAGATGTTTTGGATCTGATATAATTTTACCATGGATGTTTCTGGGTGATAACTGATTTGTTGAGATGTTTGCCTTTGTATGTGCAACTTACTATTTTAGTTTGCTCAGAAATGCTAAGAACTTGAATCTTAAAATTATCTAGAGAATGCTCTCAACTGTTAAAGATCTATGGCATGAAAATTTTATCAAGGGAAAATGTGTGAGCTGCATTATACTTTGTATAAGTGCTGAGGCTTAAAAGGAAATTAATTAAGGGTGCAATAGAAATTTTCTAGGTGCTGAGCCCTTAATCAAAGAAAAATATATAGATAAACTCACAAGCTAGAACTATGATGGAGCCAGATCATGAATCTGATTCAATCATAGAGGCTTGCAGACTAATATAACATGTCATGTCAGTCCTCTTATTATAGTTAAAAATATTCTTATATAATTTTACTGAGATCAGGATATAATGACCACATTTTAGGAAATGACTGTCTGCCTATTTCTGAGGAAAAATTATGCTAGGAAGATTATGGATGTTTTCGTGTTGGCAGTAACATGTTCACTTAGCACAAATTGATGGTAGGATTTAAATAAATGCACTAGTAAATAAACTAGGGAAGGGGAGGCCAAGAAGGATGTTGTAGTGCTTGCTATATTTGATGTATGCAAGTTAACACATGGTTTGTTTAAGCCCTGAGATCTATGTGCAATGATGTGAATTAGTTCATTGCAATGTGTCCCTGTGACTCCTTGATAGCAGATGAGGCAGGAATTTAAATTGAATTATACAACCCGTAAATGAGGAAATAGGAATATGAATATTTCTTAGGTTGGTTGGTATGAAACCATGATTGTTCCTGTGAATGCAAATGTTACAGATAGATAATCATGTTTTCAAGATTATGTATGCATGTGTAAGAATGATAGATGAATATATCATACCTAAATCTATTTATTTATACCAGGCTAAAGTAATGGATGCAGAAATTTGCTTAAATAATAAGTTAGTACACTTACATTCTTTGTTGCTTAATATTATGAATATTTTGATGATGCTCATACCAGATCATAGATCTAACCCTTATTTTCTCATGGCATATGGGGGTGTCTCACTTTAAAATGAGGTAGCCTCTAATGTTCTTGCAGTGAGTACCAAGCTTTAGTAGAAAGTGAAGTTGTGGCTAATGGAAAAGAATTGAATGAACATGCTTGATAATCTTTAATAAGAGCTTAAAATGATTTTATTTGCATGTATTCATGAGATAGTTGTGTTTGAACCTGATGCTATTTAATGAATTTTATTATGATAAGTTGAACTAGTTGTTTTCTTTTGAATATTGCTATGCATTAAGGTTTGAAAACTAAAAGAAATATCTGAGTTAATAACAAGAAGAACATGCTTAAGTATTAGATATGGAAGCCTGGAAAAGAAATATGTATGTGTATGTGAGCAACTGTTTTACATAACTTATATTATGTATTAGTCAATCTTGAGACATAGTAAAGCACTGAGTTTTAGGATAAGATATGGATTTAACTAGAAGTAACTTATAAGGATTTAAGTTCTTTTTTACTGAAATGCTTTGCAAATAAGTTTATGTTCATTTCTAAATTGTTTTGAGAAAAGTGTATGTTTTGTGAAGCTTTAGATAAAATGTAATGAATGGTGTCTCAATTGCTTTGAACAAGTGTCAAGCAGACACAAGATACATGAGTTAACCAGCTTCAAAAGAATGAAGTTTTGGTAGATCATGTTTGAGGGTGTTTTGTCTGTAAAAATGCATTTTTAAAAAGTTTAGTTTATTTAGCAATTGTTTCACCACAATCAACTTTAAAGGCCATGAAAGATATGCTATGAGAACTGGTTTTGAACAAAAAAAACCTGGAAACACTTCACATATTATGAAGTTATATTCTTGTGATAACAGACCTATATGTAAATGAAAAATCTGTAGTGTGACATTTAGACTATGATTAAACAAACAAGTCATATAGATTGAGTCAAAACAAGAAGGGTTCAAAGAAAAATACATAAGTGAAATGAATATATCATTTTCTGGCCTTAGTCAAATACAAACATATTTGAACTATGACCTGTGAATCTCAAGTATCTAGAGATTTAACTGATAAAAATAAATTAATATTAATATATTGGAATGACCAAATTCATATGAATTAAATATGCACAGAATTTATTAATATAATACAAATATTCAAAAGAACATGGTAATTATCTGTAGGCAGATTTTTTCAAATCCAAACCAAACAGCATGCTCTTGTTTAACAAATACATACTCTGATTTTAAACAAGAGGAACATATACATCTTCATATGTATGTGTATATTTTTAGGAATAAACTGATATATTTATATTGGTAATGAACTAGGAATCCTGGTTGATTTATTTGAAAGAAGATGACTCTGATAATTCAAAGGAAATTTAAATCAAACTTAAAAGTGCAAATGAAATATATGTGGACATTAAAATACATATAAATTAAATGGGTATGTGTATGTACATATTAAAAAAATCATTGAAAAATTGAGGTAAAAAGTTTGAGGGTCATTTCAGGTTCCTTCTTCTTAGAGGAGGACTAGTTTATATACGTTTGTAGTAAGGACACATATAGTCTCGCTCCAATGCTATACGTATCTTATATGCTTATTAGTTGTTGCTAAAGTGTCTATACCTTACACATGTAATAACTTTGTAAAGTGCTACGACCATTATAATCCGACTTGCATGTACAAAATAATATTCTTCATTTTACCTATAAAAAATTCTCATTATATAGAAGTACACACATCTCATATTATTCTACCATCTATTGATCCAGAAAAGGCTTACTATAAGTACTTATCTCCAAAATCTTTATTCCATTTCAAGTATCAATATTGGATTTAAATAGGTTTAATTTAGAAAGTTTCATTCATTTTCCAAAATCTTTTTTAGTCACAAAATTCCATTATTTAAACCTCTAAATTAATTCTCAAATAATTCAACATTCTTAACTTTCTTTGGATTTCAAACCCCCTAACTCCTTTCAAAATAATACACATTACCAAAAATTAATCTTGAATACAATGGAAATACAAAATGAGGAGTTTGGTGATTTCGATTATACTTACTTAACCATTAGTTAAAATTATATTATTTCAAATCCCAAAATATTTCCAAGAATCAAATATTTAATTCTGAAGAAGTTCATGAAATCCTTATTTATAAACTTCTTTCTAATCAATCTTTTAAAAATTAATTTATTCAACAAATATTTTCTTGTCATAAAATTATTTCAATTATTTATATTTAAAAATTTGCTTCTAAAATTCACTTTTATAACCAAATTCCAAAACTGCTCATTCAAAATTATTTAAGAAACCACTTTTATAAATATTTTCACATGCATTTAAATGATTCTTTTTATTGAAAATAAACAATACAAAATAAATTATTAAATTTTATACTTAAAGAAACATAATAATAAATTTTCATTTTTTTTTCAGGCAATAAATAAAACATGTTCAACCGCCAAAATTTAGTACTTATAAACTTCACATCCTTTTGATTTCCAGAGAAATAAAGTTGTCACTTTTCGAATAAAGATTTAAATTTCTTTTATAAAAGTCCTTTCAGATATTTTATAATCATTGATAAATAAAATATCCTTCCATAAATTGACTAAGAAATCAAATACCATTCTAGTTTTTAAAACCAATAGCTTTTTATTCTTTTAATAATATTCAGTTTAAAATATATATCTACTCTAGAAATCATTCCTTTCAAATATAATTCAAACTACAATTTTCTTTTATAAATACTTCCAAAATTGTTTAACACAAAATTTCCTCTTATAATTAATTTCTAAAGGAATGTTAGACTATTATTAAAGTAGATCGAGGACGTGCAAACATTATATATCTAAGTCTAAACCAAACTATACCAACAAGGATTCACATCCATAAACGAAAGGGAATATTCATATGTGCTGAATTTCTACTTTCAACGACTTCATTTCAGCCAAATTCATCCAAAATCAGATTTATCAAACAAAAAATAAACACAAGAATCCAATTATATTTTAGCCCATTCAACCATTCACAGCCAATGTTCATCATAATCCATAATCAAATCAAGACATGCAAGGACATATATATATATACATATATATATATATACACATACATATATATATATATTCCAAGCCAAAACCTTATTTTATTTTCTTCCATAGTTAGCTAATTTCAGCCTCAAACTATGGTTTCCTTTTACTATCCCAAATTGAAAGCATCTGATTTGTAACCTCCAGCTTCCCTAGACCTTAAAAGGTGACACACCAAATGAAATCAATCAACCCACGACCTGCCTAAGACCAACGTGCACCCAGCTCCACCTCCATTGGTGTCAGCCTCAGCGGCGTTAGCCTCTGACCCTCTTTACGTGTGTGTCGATGCGTCTTTACCATGTGTAACAACCCAGTATTTTGTGATTTTTGTTTATTTTAATTATTTTAAGCTGAATTTCCTGATTTAAAAACTTTATTATATTTATTTAAATGGATAAATTTTGTTATTTTAAAAATATACTTTTATTTTGTGTGAATTATAGTTTCAAACCTGAATAAATAGAATATTTTTCAGAAAAGTGGATTTTTGGTCAATCTGGTCAAACTTTGACTTTTAAATTTAAAATTAAAATATTTGAATTTTAAATTTTATCTTTTATCATGAAAATAAATTAAATTTCAAGAATACTGCTTTTCGTTTCGTTGAAATTCGATTTATATTGTGAAAGTTATGCCTTTTTACAATATTGTACGAAAACTGATTTATTTAATAAAATTGTCTATTTTAATTTGTGTAAATAATATTTTTATTTGTCATATAATGTTATAATATGTGTATATGACATGTTAGGTATATATTTTTATTTTAAAAACATTTTTAAAGTATAGTAGTTATTTTTCCAAAACTAGTTATATTTTGTTTGCAATTTCCAAAAACTAGTTTACATACAATTTACTATATCCTTATATTCTATATCTTTCTAAAATTTATTTATTCAATTCATTTTCACTTTATTTGGTATATATATTTATTTTTAATTTTTTTTAAAGTTATGTTATAACTTTCCAAAACTTATTGTATTTTATTTTCATTTTTTAAACACCTAGTTTCTACTTTAAGCTATTTTCTTAATCTATTTATATTTATCTAAAATTTATTTATTTATTTTTATTTATGTATTATTTTGTTGTGTTATTATTTTATTTATATTCATTTTCATATGTTTAAAAATTCATAAAAGAATAAAAGAAATATGAAGAGTTTTTGACCTTTCACTTGCCTTAGACTTTTCACTTTCTTCGCCTTTTCAATTCCAATTAACTCATGCATTTACTTTTGCTGACCATATCTCCTTTCCTTCAGCCGATCTCACCCTCATTTTTCATGTACTAAAAGTTTCTCAAACCCAAAAGTTCGGCCTCCATCTCATGAAGAGAAAAACTTTGGTAAGAATATTCACTTTTCTACTCCTTTCTTCCTTGTTTTGTATGAATTCTTGCATTGCTTCAACCTTATGTGCTCGGCCCATCCTCCTCCATCACCATAGCTACCTCCACCACTACCACAATAAGCTTCCACCTCCTCCAGCCCACTTCCCAAGCCAAGCCGTGCATCAATTGTTGCCAAACTCCACCAAATGATGCCTTATGCCTTGAAAACTCCATAGTCGAGCCACCAAATTGCTTCACCACCTCACACACCATATTGGTCGACCTTTACAACATCAACACCAGTCACTTGCTGACCTGAGATCCCTGCCACATCTGTACCTGACCTCCCCAAGCCTGGCCGTGCCTATATACGCTTAGGGCCGAGCCATTTATGCATAGAAATTCCACTTTGGTTGCCTTGATTTGAGTTATACATGCCTATATACTTCATCTCCTTCATATTCATGTTATGGCCAACCTATATGAACCCAAACCTGATCCAAATCCATATCTTTACCATGTATTTCTAACCTATGGACGAGAAAAGGGTTGTTGAATGCAAGTGCAAGAGTTTCGGTTATGTGTTGTGCGTGTATTTCTAGCTTGTCAATGCTTAATTTTGGTTGTATATTCATGTTGTATATTTTGTTTTGTTTGATACGTGACAAGACAAATAACTTTGGCTCTCGCACACTCAAATTGTAGTCGTGCTTTCGTGCCTTTGTGGATCTCTGTTTTGCATATTTGGTTGTTATCTCCAGCTCGTAGAGGCGAGTAATTCTCACCAGATAGTTTATACTTATATAACTAGTAAACTGATCACAATTGAATCTGTAAACCATATCATCATGTTATAATTGCTTATGCTATGATCATATGATGTTCACCCCTATTTATACACCTGTTATATCATATGTTACTATTATATTATGCCATTCCATTTATTTATATCAGTTTATCACTGCAAGTTCCCTGTAGATTAGAATCACTATGGGTTGAAATGATACATACCCGAACGGACTTTAGAATAGGAAAAAATCGTTATGGGCTGGAATGATAGGCCTGAACGATTTTTATTTTATTTATTTCATTTAACTTGGGATTGTGGGTTTGAAATGATAGAACCCGAATTTTTCCTTTGTGAATTACGAATTGAAATGATATATTATCTGTATCATTTGACTTAGGTTAGAAAATTTTATACAGATCCGTGGTTAATATATTTTTCTAAAATTTTTAAAAATACCATAAAACGTAAATATTATGATATTTTTATTTAAATTTAAATTTAAAAAATGAATTTTATAAATGTTAGTGATTTTCTACAAGTTAAATAAGTGGAGTAAATAAACAGTAGTGTAGAATTTGAAGTATGAGTTAATTTTGGAATTTATTATTTTGTTTATAAATGTAGTTTAAATTATGTAAGAAAGTATGATAATTTGATTTTAATTTAAATTTAAAATGATTTTATTAATTGTTATTGATTTTCTATAAATTAAAAATAGTTAAATAAATAAATGTTTAAAGGTTGAAATTTGAAGTATAACTTAACTTGGAAAATGTGGAAGTGTTTAAAAATAAAAGTTAAGTTAAGAAAATAAAATAGAATTTAGATAAAATTATGAAATGGTAAACTTAATTAAAATGTTAAGTAAATGAAATGTTATAAAATTTTACATTTATTTTATAACTGAATTATTAAAGATTTGATAATTATTTGTGAAAATTTCACTTTGTCAAATCATAAATTAAGGGATATTTAAATGATTGTTTTTAAAGTGAGAAAATATGATTTTTATAAGTTAAAACGGATTTAAATAAATTTTAATTGTTTATGAAATTGTAGTGAAAGTTTGGAATTTAAATTGACAGCATTCCTGAAATGCTATCATTTCTAAAGTTAAAGATATCACAGCATTTTGTAAATGTTGTATTTAATATAAATGAACTAAATGGATAAATGAACTAAGGGCTATTACAGCACTTTGTAAGTACTGTAGTTGCTGAATTTAACTAAAGTTTATTTGAAATCTAAAAACTGTTACAGCATGTTAAATGTTGTATTTTCCCACTTGAATTGTTTTTAAACATCACTCTCCGTAGCATTTTCTAAGTGCTGCGAAAGTTGAATTTTCACTGTTTTAATAAATTTAAGTGAATAAACGAATTCTGAAAATGGTAAAAGTTTGAGAATTGAATATTTGATTATTAAATATAATAACTTCATTTTTAATTGATTTAAATGGAATACTTTGATTTGAAATATTTTGATATTTTGAAATGTGATTTGAAATGGTATTTAAATTAAATAAAATGAATGTGGTTTTGGTAAAATATGATATTTTGATATTTTGAAATGGATTTGAAATGATATTGAATTTTTAAATGATATTTGATTTAGAAGTATAAAATACCATTTTGGAATTTGAACCACAGGATGTATTTAATTTATGGTTTAACTGATCCTTATAAGATGGGCGATCCCAAGCATCCTTTAAGTTATTTTGCATTACTACTACAGTTCATTTGAGTTGGTTTACATTATATAAGTATGTATGTCCTGGCTCGAGTGTTTTGTGTTTTACTTTACGCTCGAGTCAGCCTGAGTATTTACAGCCCAGCTTTGGATTACTTTTCCGAAGCTAGGAATCGCTGGAGATTCTACTTGTCTAGTTATCTTTATCCTTTCAGTTTCAGTTGTTCTATTTCAGCTCTGGTATTTATAAACTTTTATGTATTTAAAATTTCTATCGTATATGTTTTGAAACTGATGTTATGTATTTTTTTGAGAGTTTGTTATAGTAGCTTCATGAACTACTATGGTATTTTTAATTTCCGCTGCGAGTTATTCTGATATTTCTGTGCTTGTGATTCTGTGATTGTATTTCATTTGCTCCAAATTTTATTACATTGCGGTATTTTCAACTATTCAAGTCCGGCATGTGTGGATGCGAATGGCTGAAAATATCGGGTTGTTACAGTTGGTATCAGAGCTTTGGCTTTTGGCAAATCATTGCCTGCGGAGCAAAAACTCATTAGGGATAGGGTAGAAATACCCTAGATTGAGTGAAATCAATCTTACAATCATTTCTTTGTGAGAGAATGTATTTTCAAAGTATAAATGATTTCCAAATGATTTTTAAAGTATTTTCAAAGATTATATTAGTATAAAATTCTTCTTATTTTGAAAATCAAGATCGTCTAAACTTCATTCCATCTGTATCCACCTTGTTAGTAATCGCTTGGTCATGATTCTTATAGAATAGGATTCCTTGAACTTTGAAACGCTCCCACTTGTTCTGAAATCCAGTCTGGTCATCCCTATTTTTGTCCTTTTGATTTCTGGAATGACCTCTATAAAGATCGTTGATTTCGAAAATCTTTGAATGATTTGTGAAGGGGTGAAACTCCTTTACAATGGGCATGGATTCACTGGAGATTTCTGTATCCTCGGCTTATGATGCTATCTATCTCTCGCTCTACCTGGATTCTATCTCTGGCGATCGAATGTCGATTTGCCTTAGATTTCCGCATTTATTATATTCCTGAAGTCACGTTTGACCGGTTAAGGTCGCCCGTGATTTATATAGGCTTATCCATCTTTTTTTTGGTAATTAAATTATCTCATATTCGTTCAAGCTTATCTTCGAACCAGAATTTTATTTGATTAGAGTTCCTCTAAATTCGGATCTCTGTTTGTTTGAAATCTGTTAACACCACTCTTTTTCACAGCCTAGCGACTTACATGACTCAACGACCTAACAACCTACATCAGGGAGTGACCTACCGACCTAAAGCATGAAGCGGCTCAATGGCTTAACGACCGAGCGACCTAATAGCACCTACAACTCAACGGGTCAGCGACCTAACGAGTTTAGGCTATGACCTAATGAAGACAACGACCTAATGAAGATAGCGACCTAATGAAGACAGTGACCTAGCGACTCAGTAAAGGCTACGACCTAACGAGTTAAAGACCTAGCAAGCTTAAAGTTCAGCCGCGTACATACTACCTCTTCTCTAAGGTCGCTCGCGACCTAATTAAGCCGAGGTAACTCCTGCATTACACATACTAAGTCGTTCAAATCATATATCTCATTAAGGATGACTCCACTAAGTCGTTAGTGACTCATGCATGCTGCCTAAGGATAACTCTTATGTCGCAGCTCCTTAGGTCGCTCATGACCTATGACCAGCCCGACCTAAACCCAACCTTTCCTATAAATACCTCACCTGCTCCACACTTTAAAGTGGGGATTTTTCCTGAAAAAGTCGACACTCTGCCACCTTGAAATTCAAGCAACTCATTCTCTAAGTCCTGGAACATCATAACAACTTCAGAGATCAATAAGAGAATGGATCAAACCTCTTCACCGACTCGATTCTACTTTGGAAGCTCAAGTCTTTGAAGTTTGTTGTACTTGAAATTTAGTTGTAACAAAGCGTACTCAAAGATCATAATAAAAGATATGAAGTGGACATAGGCTTGACTTTGAGCCGAACCACTATAAAAATTGTTGCCTCTTTACTATTTTCTGCTATTTTCTGCTTGTCTTTAGTTCCCATACCAACGGGTGGTGCTTTCACTATATCACTACTCACACCGGGGTGTTAGCGTATACTTTTCATGTTAACATTCTTTGGTGCTTTCACTGAGAGTTGAACTCAGGAATTCTATCAATTAAGAGTTGGATTAGAGAGTTTGGAGATTCAGATCCGAAGAATTATGACAAGGCGATCGAGTACAAGGCCGAGACCAGAGAGGAGTCAGCATGAAGGAAGTCAAGAGGCTTCCTCAAGAGCAAACCAAACTTCAGTCTTCATCACCAGGAGCGAGATGGAGACGATGATGAGAAGGCAAGAGGAGTTGATCTAGAATTTGTTTCAGCAGATTGGACAACTTGGAGCGCAGAATCAAGGAGCAACTGGAGCTCAGCCAGGAGAACAAGTTCCATTATTCCCTCGTGAACTCGGGGGGCAGGCCAAAGGCAATGGACGAGGACTACAACTAGGAGGTAGCGAAAGATTGGCAGAAATGGTCAAAAGAGCTATGAGAGGTTGTAACGACCTAACTTCCGAACTCCAGAATGTTGCATCGTTAAGAAGAAAGAAAGGGATAGAAAAGAGAAAAGAAAGGAAAGAAAGAACAGACAACATCAGAATCTCACAGCGGAATCGAATAATTTATAATATATCACATAAAACTTTACATAGTATCATATATATCAGAGTTAAACAGCTAATACAACACAAACTAGACAGTTATAAACTTCTGTCTAGCAATTACAATCCAAGTATATCAGAGAAACAGACTCAACTCAAACACAGCGGAACCACTAAATATATCTACACGCTGAAGCCTCCTGCTCCATTATCTCCTCCAGAACTCGTCAAAGCAATCCTGAAACACTTGACTACTCATACGTAATATGAGTACCCAAGAGTTTAATAAAACAGAAAATAAAAACTCAGGTCAGACAGGGGTCTGGTGTGAGTAAACGGGGATAAAAGTTGCTTAACTTTAGAAAATCCTTTAAAAACAAAGGTATCACGTAAGACTTCCCACACATAAACATGGAAAAGTTTTTACCTTACGCTAACCAAAACATTTGATAGGAAATCCAGTGATATTATAATAGTGTCTAGGGTTTTCAAAATAAAATACAGAAATAGCTGGAATGCTTACATCTCACGTACCAACATAGTTGGGCACAATCAAAACCGTACAGGCACTTATTGGATTATGGATTCCATCAATGGCAGGGCTATTGGGGTACCGCCCGTCATAATACGTGGCCTAGATCAACTTACCGAGGAGTACTCCCACTCCCCTGCAACACAAGGTCGGACCCATTCCTTACTGAATAGTTCCGAACAAGACAACCCCGCAGTTGGCGCACGATTCCAACTGCCCATACAGCCGAATAAAAAGGGACCTCTAGACAGGGGAAAATCTTGCTCTCAAGTGGGTGCTACCCACGAAGCCTTGCTGCACCTCCCCTGTTTTAGCCATTCCCGGTTGATGAGGCTTGAGGTTACGATTACCTTTATAGGACATATCAAATCTTAGAATGCTCATCGTCCACCTGACGATGTTCTGAAAGCATTCAATCCATACAAGTTCGTTCCGGGTTCGAACGAAACCGAAGGCATTATCTCGTTACACTCGTATTGGAATCACCCTCAGAGTTAACGACGATAACCCTTGCACTCTAGATCACCATCTCGAACTTATAAGTACTATTCCGTCAAACTCATTACTGAATCACCCACAGAGTTATACTGACGTATAGCCCTTACACCTCGAGTCTTCACTTGCTCCACTTGGATTAACGACCTAACGTTTAATTGGAATCGATGTGGTTTTTGGATATTCAAATATGGAAACCCGATCCCGGTCTCACCGAAACCAAACGCCATCTTAATGTCCAAGTTGTACTTAAGGGTTTTAAACAATTAACTTATTTCATTATTATCTAATTCACACAGATAGATAAACTATATATCACAATAGATAATCACATTCATAACATAGCAGATAATCTGTATCATCCATAAATAGATAATCATCTCAACCAAATAATCCATCACAAACCATCATACCTAAACCAAGCATTCATATCATACAGATACGGCTCATCTCATTACTGAGATCACAACATTCAATCAATAACATCCACAAGCAATGATTTATTAACCATCAACTATCTCAAATTAATTTAAATTAATTTAATTACTCATTTAAATTCTGCTTAACATCCATTAATTAATTAACCAAGTTAATTAATTAATCACTAAGTATTTAACTTGATTAAATAACTTTGATTAATCATTCACTAATTACAATGAGTAATTAGTCTTTAATTAATTTCATAAATTAATTAACCTTAATCATAAGTAATTAACATTTAATTACTCATTTATTAATTAATTATAATTAATTATATTTATTCTTAATTAATTACAATTAAATAATCACTTAATTAATTAATTATTACTTAATTAAACAATCCTTAATTACATCATTAATTATAATAATTAATGATCTCTAATATTTAAATGAATTACTTAATTAAAATTAATTACATTTAGAAATTAATCTAATTATTAATCACCTTGATTAATATTAAATTAAGTAATTAACTATCATTAATTACTTATTAACAAATTAATTATCCAATAATTAATCATTAATTAATTCCTTAATTAATTACAAAAGTAATTATCCAAATTACTAATTACATTCCAGTAATTATAAAATAATCCTGCTCCATTAATTACAATAAGTAATTACACTCTTAAAATCATCAAATGATTTATTTAAATTAATTAAACTAAATTAATTAACTTAATTAAATCACAATATTAAAATTAATTACAATAAGTAATTAAATCCTTAATTACTTTAACAATTAATTATATTCAATTAATTAATCTAGTTAATTACCAAAATTACATTAATTAATTACTAAATTATCCTTAGATAATTATCACTAATTATTAATTAACAATATTTCAATAATTACATACTTAAGAAAATTTGAGTTAGATTAGTTATCAATAAATCCTTTCTACTTAATATTAATCTAAATCATTATTTAAAAATCAAATAATTAAGTAAAATCCTTAATTATTATAAATATTTTCAAAATAATTTAGATTACTTATCAGATGACTCATTTAAATTCAAAATGTATTAAAACAGTACATTTTTAAAAATTAAATTCAAATTCCAATTTATTTAAAGACTCAAATGTTTAATTATTTAAACATTAATTTCAAAAATAATTATAAACCTTAAAATAAAAATGAATGTTAAACAACATTCATTACTTAAATATAAAAGAAAGATTTACTTAACTTACTTGATTAAAATAAATTAAGTTTTGTAACTTGATTGATTATTTCAATTTCAAATTTGAATTAACACTTCATATTTTAATTCAATACTAATGGAAACTAAATTCTTTCAAGTTTTAAAACTTATTTGAAGTCAAATTTCATTTTCAACTCTATTTTGAAAACATTTGAATATGTTCATCATTTTTATTTTTTTAATATTTTTACAAACTGGTTTTGAAATCAAAACTGTTTCCAACGAAAATTTGAAAAACTGTTTTTAACTAAATTTTCAAAACCAATTTAAATCTTGTTTAAATCATTTAAATCTGCTCAAAATTTAAAACATACAAAACTTGTTTAAATCAAATTCTGTTTTTTAGAAAACCAAACCTGAAACTGTTTTAACATTGATTTTAAACTGAAGTTTAATCATGTTTAAATTTAAGATTCCATTCATCTTTTTAAAAAAAAACTTTTGAATTCAAAACTACATTTGAATTCAGATTCAAGTTATACTTGAATCAAGTTTTCAACTTAAAATACGAATTTATTCAAAAATTTAAAACTGCAAAACTCATTGATTTTAAACCTGAAAACTGCTTTAATTTTGATCCAAAACTGAATTTAAATTTAAGATTTTCATTTTTAAAAACTTTTAGGTTTCAACTTTATTTGAATTCAGTTTCAACTTCCACTTGAATCAAACCCAGCTTTTAAAAATATGAATTCATTCAAAAATTAAAACTGCATAATTCTCTGGTTTAAAACCTGCAAACTGTTTTAATTTTGATTTAAAACCAAATTTAAATCTTGTTAAATTTAAGATTCATTTTCTTAAAAACCTTTGAACTCAAAACTGCATTTGAATTCAGTTTCAATTTCCACTTAAATCAAACCCTACACTAGAATTTGAATTTCATTCAACATTTTTTTTTTTAAAACTGCAAAATTAACTCTCAGGTTTAAACCTGTAGCCATATACCCGAGACACCCCTTACTTACTTCGAGTTTTCTAACCCCTAGCTTCGAGACAACATTAAAAATACCCGAGGAATACCTGAGTAAAAACTCTGCATAACACAGAAGTTCACCAGACCTGTCAACAAACAATTAGAGAATGGATCAAACCCGAGGAATACCCCTTCCTTATGTCGCTCACGACCTATGACCAGCCCGACCTAAACCCAACCTCTCCTATAAATACCTCACCTGCTCCACACTTAAAAGGGGGGATTTTTCCTGAAAAAGTCGACACTCTGCCACCTTGAAATTCAAGCAACTCATTCTCCAAGTCCTGGAACATCATAACAACTTCAAAGATCAATTAGAGAATGGATCAAACCTCTTTACCGACTCGATTCTACTTTGGAAGCTCAAGTCTTTGAAGTTTGTTGTACTTGAAATTTAGTTGTAACAAAGTGTACTCAAAGATCATAATAAAAGATATGAAGTGGACGTAGGCTTGACTTTGAGCCGAACCACTATAAAAATTGTTGTCTCTTTACTATTTTCTGCTTGTCTTTAGTTCCCATACCAACGGGTGGTACTTTCACTATATCACAACTCACACCGGGGTGTTAGCGTATACTTTTTACGTTAACAAAATCCACCCTTGAATCATCCCTTGGGAAATTTGTGTTTGGTTGTATTTTGAAATTGTGCATACATTGAAATTATTATTTTGATAAGGATGACCACATTTTATATATAAACATGAAATGTTTTCGATAAAGATTATATACCTTTTAAAATGAGAATATGAAGTTCAAAAGGATTTGAAATTTATAAGAAATTTGATTTAAATAAAAATTATTTATAAATAAAGGGTTTTGAATTTGAATTTCGAGGAATCGAACTCTGGTGTTTTGAAATTGGTTTTAAGATTATAGAAAATATATAATAATAATATGATTTGAAGATATTTTTCGAATAAGAAATGTTTCAAATGTATTTGAATGACCAATGATTTCGAAGAAATTTCAAAAGAAGTTTCAAGAAAATAAAACTCCAGAACCCACTTATGTCACTGCAAAATAATTTCGGTAATGAATGCATGCATCATCGACAATGATTTTCGAGTTTCTGAGTGGGGAGAGGCCACTCTAGTAGCTTTGCCAGTGATTTTTGAAACCAGTTTTTATTTCATATTTTTGAAGTATGGTTGATATTCGAAAGATATATGTGTGTGTGTATATATATATTTGAAATGATTTAAAGTAAACTGGTGTTTAGTCCTCGAGATTCAGATTTTTTTTGGTATAACCTTATCTACTGGAATTGATTTACTGATTTGTTGGTGATTTCCAACTCTTTGATTGAAAATATGACTTCTTCGACTATTTTGAAGATTCGAGCACTTCCAAATCAAGGATAACTATTCAAAGCTAAGAAATTTTGAAAGGTTTAAGGTATTTGACAAGAATATTAATTTAGTTTGGTATGATTAAAGTATAAAGTAATATGATTTATATTAGTTTGAAACTGTTTGTTGAGTAAAATAAATAAGACTATTTTGAATTATACTAGTATGAAATATAGATTTGAAATGTTTTGAATAAAGTATATATATATATAGAATAATAATCTTTCCAATGGTAAATTGGATTTTTCATATAAAAACAAATAGTTTGAAGGTTTTAAAAAGGGATGGTTTTAAACTTAGTAACCATTTAAGATATTTTGATGATTGGAATGGTTTGGAAGTGATTTAATCTTTATTTTGATAAAGAGTGTGAATTTGAAATGATATTTGGTTTTGTAAACGAATATCTGAAGTTTATATTGGTACGAAAAGATATTTGGTTTACTTGTAATTCTGGTTTATTTAAATGGTATTGGATTTATGACATGAATATTTAAAAACTAAGTAATAATGAAGTAAAATTTGAGATATATGGAATTATAAAATTTAGTTTTGAAATATGGTATATTTAAGCTTTGAAATATACAAGAAATTTAATAGTTTATTTTATGGATCAAATCTTTATTTGAAATTTGATAATATTTGAAATGGTTTTATTGGAAAACTAAATTGAATTGAAACTGATGGTTTGAATTGAATGAAAATTGGAAATGTTAGATTTGGGTTTAATTGAATAAATTTGTGAAATGTAAAGTATTAGAGGAATATTTTATGATTTCAAATGTACGATTTTGAAATGTTATGATTTTCAAAGTCTAATGATTTCAAGTATTTGGTTTCGAAAGATTTATAACTTTGAAAGTATTATGATTTTTTAGCAAAGCTAGCCGGTTTTAAAGTGGGTCGTGCCACTGTATATAAAATTAACAAACAGGTGCTCTACATATGAACAGAACAACTAAAAGGACAGGAAGCCCAAAATAGAAAAAAAATGAAAGCACAGGAGCTAGACAAAGATGCCTAAACTACTATAACAGCATGACTAAGTTTCCTCAGAAGAGGGAGAACAATCACAATCATCATCCAAAGATGGGCCAGTAACAAGAGAAAATCCCGAGAATAGAGCAGCTAGATGAGGATCATAACCAACAGAGTCGGGAGAGTAGATAAATTTCCTATCCCAAGTGACATCATAAAACTTACTTTTATTCTCCTCACTAATCGCACCATCCCTAGTAAGGCACAAACCATCTCCCTCAATATGGTAGATAAGACACTGACTCTTACTCTCAATCTCACTAATAAAAGCATAAAAGATGTCTCTCTCAGGGGAATATCTTATATCAGAAGGAGCATGAATCCAAGCACGCTCAACAGAATTCCAGGAAATAATATAAGACGAGCGAGCAGAAGGGGTCTCCTCCAAGGCCGAAGGAGGAAAAATAATAGATGGAGCTTTCACTGGCGAAGAAGAAGAAGGAGCTACACTAACGGGAGCAACAACAGGAGGATCCACGGAGGGAACATCAGCAACGGGAGGCACCGGAGCAACAACTGAGGGGACAATAGGAGAGACCTTCGGAACCCACTTCCGAAGAGGAGGATGAGGAAGAGGAAACCAGTCAACAAAGGGAACAACCGAAGTAGAACTAGAATCTGCAAGGTGGCCAAAGGACTGACAAGACGAACAAATCTTAGGTTTCCAACTATAGAAAACTCTGACCTAAGCAACATGGCTCTTATCTAATCTAACTAATAAAACGTTAGGCAGTGGTCGGTCAGGAGTAATCTCGATTGGAGCTTTGGCATAGACTAGCTTCTTTCTGGCAACAGTATTTGCATCATAACATTTCACCTTGCCCACAAGACCAGCTAGCCAGTCAATTCTGATAAGAGGCTGGAGAATAGATAGGATATGAGAAAAGTGGACCTAGACAGGAATAGAAAGAACTTGCTCCTTCGCAGGATCCACAGAAGGACTCCAAGTGGTAATAATGAAAGGCTTCCCATCAATAAGATTGGGGTCAGCTTCGAGAATTCGTTGTCTTTCATCACTACGTAAAAACTTAAAATAGAACATTTTGTTATCAAAGTGAACACTTAGACCACCTCTAGGCTTCCACACGGTGCTGCACCTCGCCTTAACAATATGATAGGGAGGACTGGAGTCAAGAAAGAAACCCACCAAGTGGTCTTTCCAAAAATCCACACCGGCTTCGATAACATCCGAAGGCGGGATCATTACACCCTCATGCTCAACTTTATCAAAGAGACGCGGCGTATGCTTACCGGCATTATTAGGTAGCTTGGAAAACAAGGATGTCCACTTTGAGACAGGCCGAGGCGGAGGGGGAACCAACAAATTAGCATTGGATACAACAGACAGAGGAATATTGACTGAAGCATTTCCACAAACACCAGATGTGCATCCGACAGTTACCCCAATAGAAGCTTTGGATAGTACACTTGCATCATTCAGGCATACACTTAGCAATGCATCCACATCACTACCAGAATCAAGTGCAATACCAGACTGCACAACACTAATTTCCGGCCCAAGCTCGGTTACATACCAAGACGACTTACATCGATTCAAAAGCATCGGCGATAGAGGGGTAGAAACGAGAGGGCAGACAGGATCAAGAAGACCAGTTGGAGGCAGCGAAGAGGCTAAATCAACCATAAGGTTGGCCATGGGGTTATCACTGGCAGAGGCGACGACAGAATCACACCCATCACTCAACGATGCAACACGAGGAACAGCAGAAGAATTGACAACAGCACTTGCACCACTCGAGAGAGGGGAACACGGATCTGGCTTCCTCTTCGACATAGAGACGGAGACAAAGGCCGACGATAGACAACAACAAAAGAACGAAGAAAATTACAATTTGCCAAATCTCAGATCGCTGAACACAGTCGCCATGATAATGAAAGTTAAAGAAATAGTTTATTAAATTGAAACAAGGCTTTCAAAGTATTATGATTTTTGATAGTGAATATATGTTTGGAATGGAAATGAATTTGTTTGACCTAAATTTTTGATTTGGAAATTTGGATTATTTTCTAAATCTATTGTTTTAAGAAACTTTAAAACTGAATATATGTAATTTGGAAAAAATGATTCGGTGAAATCATATTTGATTTTGAAACTGAAATGTTAATGAAACGAATTAAAACTGAGACCTTGATTTACTAAATACTTGATTTAGGAGTTATCGAACTTATGTAAAATTGATTTGTATAAGTATGAAATTGACTTGAAAACAGTTGATTTGAAAAGGTACTCAATTTGGAAAGAGAAATATTATATAATCAAAGTCTATATAAGTGTAATTTGTTATACTATTGATTTTGGAAAGTATTCGATTTTACATAAAATCATATATATAATGGACTTTATATAAGTATGATATTTGAAAGTGATTTTGAAAGGTACTATATGATACATATTTTCGAAGGAAAGATATGGAAAGTGCCTTCTTCTTGATATCCGCTTTGTGGCCACACTGTGGATTCTGTTAGGAACTGAGTTGATGATGTTTTGATGACAACAACCTTATATAGTTATTATACTTTACTTTATAAAATATATACTAACATTTTCATACAGGTATATATATATATATAGGAAGTATATGCAGGTATTATCGAAGACTGATCAGTATAAAGACTCAAGCATCAAGATGAAGATTAGAGATTCAAGATTCAAGACTCTAGAGAATTAAGATTTCAAGATCTCAAGGTAAGTGTCTAGTATTTTGTTAAAACTTCATAATAGCACTCTCATCTTTCTTTCAATTTTCTTTTGGGATGGAACCCAATTTCTATCGAAACCAGTGGCTTACAAACCCACGACAAGTAGCTTACAAACCCACGACAAGTGGCTTACAAACCCACGAAAATCAAAATCATTTAAATTAATTTAATTACTCATTTAAATTCTTCTTAACATCCATTAATTAATTAACCAAGTTAATTAATTAATCACTAAGTATTTAACTTGATTAAATAACTTTGATTAATCATTCACTAATTACAATGAGTAATTAGTCTTTAATTAATTTCATAAATTAATTAACCTTAATCATAAGTAATTAACATTTAATTACTCATTTATTAATTAATTATAATTAATTATATTTATTCTTAATTAATTACAATTAAATAATCACTTAATTAATTAATTATTACTTAATTAAACAATCCTTAATTACATCATTAATTATAATAATTAATGATCTCTAATATTTAAATGAATTACTTAATTAAAATTAATTACATTTAGAAATTAATCTAATTATTAATCACCTTGATTAATATTAAATTAAGTAATTAACTATCTTTAATTACTTATTAACAAATTAATTATCCAATAATTAATCATTAATTAATTCCTTAGTTAATTACAAAAGTAATTATCCAAATTACTAATTACATTCCAGTAATTATAAAATAATCCCGCTCCATTAATTACATTAAGTAATTACACTCTTAAAATCATCAAATGATTTATTTAAATTAATTAAACTAAATTAATTAACTTAATTAA
This sequence comes from Allium cepa, assembly GCA_030765085.1. Lineage (NCBI taxonomy): Eukaryota > Viridiplantae > Streptophyta > Magnoliopsida > Asparagales > Amaryllidaceae > Allium > Allium cepa. Next base: position 381,399,790 of record CM060931.1, read on the forward strand.
ATCACAATATTAAAATTAATTACAGTAAGTAATTAAATCCTTAATTACTTTAACAATTAATTATATTCAATTAATTAATCTAGTTAATTACCAAAATTACATTAATTAATTACTAAATTATCCTTAGATAATTATCACTAATTATTAATTAACAATATTTCAAAAATTACATACTTAAGAAAATTTGAGTTAGATTAGTTATCAATAAATCCTTTCTACTTAATATTAATCTAAATCATTATTTAAAAATCAAATAATTAAGTAAAATCCTTAATTATTATAAATATTTTCAAAATAATTTAGATTACTTATCAAATGACTCATTTAAATTCAAAATGTATTAAAACAATACATTTTTAAAAATTAAATTCAAATTCCAATTTATTTAAAGATTCAAATGTTTAATTATTTAAACATTAATTCCAAAAATAATTATAAACCTTAAAATAAAAATGAATGTTAAACAACATTCATTACTTAAATATAAAAGAAAGATTTACTTAACTTACTTGATTAAAATAAATTAAGTTTTGTAACTTGATTGATTATTTCAATTTCAAATTTGAATTAACACTTCATATTTTAATTCAATACTAATGGAAACTAAATTCTTTCAAGTTTTAAAACTTATTTGAAGTCAAATTTCATTTTCAACTCTATTTTGAAAACATTTGAATATGTTCATCATTTTTATTTTTTTAATATTTTTACACACTGGTTTTGAAATCAAAACTGTTTCCAAAGAAAATTTGAAAAACTGTTTTTAACTAAATTTTCAAAACCAATTTAAATCTTGTTTAAATCATTTGAATCTCCTCAAAATTTAAAACATACAAAACTTGTTTAAATCAAATTCTGTTTTTTAGAAAACCAAACCTGAAACTGTTTTAACATTGATTTTAAACTGAAGTTTAATCTTGTTTAAATTTAAGATTGCATTCATCTTTTTTTAGAAAAAAACTTTTGAATTCAAAACTACATTTGAATTCAGATTCAAGTTATACTTGAATCAAGTTTTCAACTTAAAATACGAATTTATTCAAAAATTTAAAACTGCAAAACTCACTGATTTTAAACCTGCAAACTGCTTTAATTTTGATCCAAAACTGAATTTAAATTTAAGATTTTCATTTTTAAAAACTTTTAGGTTTCAAACTTTATTTGAATTCAGTTTCAACTTCCACTGGAATCAAACCCAGCTTTTAAAAATATGAAATCATTCAAAAATTAAAACTGCATAATTCTCTGGTTTAAAACCTGCAAACTGTTTTAATTTTGATTTAAAACCAAATTTAAATCTTGTTAAATTTAAGATTCATTTTCTTAAAAACCTTTGAACTCAAAACTGCATTTGAATTCGGTTTCAATTTCCACTTAAATCAAACCCTACACTAGAATTTGAATTTCATTCAACATTTTTTTTTAAAAAACTGCAAAATTAACTCTCAGGTTTAAACCTGTAGCCATATACCCGAGACACCCCTTACTTACTTCGAGTTTTCTAACCCCTAGCTTCGAGACAACATTAAAAATACCCGAGGAATACCCGAGTAAAAACTCTGCATAATACAGAAGTTCACCAGACCTGTCAACAGCCAATTAGAGAATGGATCAAACCCGAGGAATACCCCTTCCTTATGTCGCTCACGACCTATGACCAGCCCGACCTAAACCCAACCTCTCCTATAAATACCTCACCTGCTCCACACTTAAAAGGGGGGATTTTTCCTGAAAAAGTCGACACTCTGCCACCTTGAAATTCAAGCAACTCATTCTCCAAGTCCTGGAACATCATAACAACTTCAAAGATCAATTAGAGAATGGATCAAACCTCTTTACCGACTCGATTCTACTTTGGAAGCTCAAGTCTTTGAAGTTTGTTGTACTTGAAATTTAGTTGTAACAAAGTGTACTCAAAGATCATAATAAAAGATATGAAGTGGACGTAGGCTTGACTTTGAGCCGAACCACTATAAAAATTGTTGTCTCTTTACTATTTTCTGCTTGTCTTTAGTTCCCATACCAACGGGTGGTGCTTTCACTATATCACAACTCACACCGGGGTGTTAGAGTATACTTTTTACGTTAACAAAATCCACCCTTGAATCATCCCTTGGGAAATTTGTGTTTGGTTGTATTTTGAAATTGTGCATACATCGAAATTATTATTTTGATAAGGATGACCACATTTTATATATAAACATGAAATGTTTTCGATAAAGATTATATACCTTTTAAAATGAGAATATGAAGTTCAAAAGGATTTGAAATTTATAAGAAATTTGATTTAAATAAAAATTATTTATAAATAAAAGGTTTTGAATTTGAATTTCGAGGAATCGAACTCTAGTGTTTTGAAATTGGTTTTAACATTATAGAAAATATATAATAATAATATGATTTGAAGATATTTTTCGAATAAGAAATGTTTCAAATGTATTTGAATGACCAATGATTTCGAAGAAATTTCAAAAGAAGTTTCAAGAAAATAAAACTCCAGAACCCACTTATGTCACTGCAAAATAATTTCGGTAATGAATGCATGCATCATCGACAATGATTTTCGAGTTTCTGAGTGGGGAGAGGCCACTCTAGTAGCTTTGCCAGTGATTTTTGAAACCAATTTTTATTTCATATTTTTGAAGTATGGTTTGATATTCGAAAGATATATGTGTGTGTATATATATATTTGAAATGATTTAAAGTAAACTGGTGTTTAGTCCTCGAGATTCAGATTTTTTTTTGGTATAACCTTATCTACTGGAATTGATTTACTGATTTGTTGGTGATTTCCAACTCTTTGATTGAAAATATGATTTCTTCGACTATTTTGAAGATTCGAGCACTTCCAAATCAAGGATAACTATTCAAAGCTAAGAAATTATGAAAGGTTTAAGGTATTTGATAAGAATATTAATTTAGTTTGGTATGATTAAAGTATAAAGTAATATGATTTATATTAGTTTGAAACTGTTTGTTGAGTAAAATAAATAAGACTATTTTGAATTATACTATTATGAAATATAGATTTGAAATGTTTTGAATAAAGTATATATATATAGAATAATAATCTTTCCAATGGTAAATTGGATTTTTCATATAAAAACAAATAGTTTGAAGGTTTTAAAAAGGGATGGTTTTAAACTTAGTAACCATTTAAGATATTTTGATGATTGGAATGGTTTGGAAGTGATTTAATCTTTATTTTGATAAAGAGTGTGAATTTGAAATGATATTTGGTTTTGTAAACGAATATCTGAAGTTTATATTGGTATGAAAAGATATTTGGTTTACTTGTAATTCTGGTTTATTTAAATGGTATTGGATTTATGACATGAATATTTAAAAACTAAGTAATAATGAAGTAAAATTTGAGATATATGGAATTATAAAATTTAGTTTTGAAATATGGTATATTTAAGCTTTGAAATATACAAGAAATTTAATAGTTTATTTTATGGATCAAATCCTTATTTGAAGTTTGATAATATTTGAAATGGTTTTATTGGAAAACTAAATTGAATTGAAACTGATGGTTTGAATTGAATGAAAATTGAAAATGTTAGATTTGGGTTTAATTGAATAAATTTGTGAAATGTAAAGTATTAGAGGAATATTTTATGATTTCAAATGTACGATTTTGAAATGTTATGATTTTCAAAGTCTAATGATTTCAAGTATTTTGGTTTCGAAAGATTTATAACTTTGAAAGTATTATGATTTTTTAGCAAAGCTAGCCGGTTTTAAAGTGGGTCGTGCCACTGTATATAAAATGAACAAACAGGTGCTCTACATATGAACAGAACAACTAAAAGGACAGGAAGCCCAAAACAGAAAAAAAATGAAAGCACAGGAGCTAGACAAAGATGCCTAAACTACTATAACAGCATGACTAAGTTTCCTCAGAAGAGGGAGAACAATCACAATCATCATCCAAAGATGGGCCAGTAACAAGAGAAAATCCCGAGAATAGAGCAGCTAGATGAGGATCATAACCAACAGAGTCGGGAGAGTAGATAAATTTCCTATCCCAAGTGACATCATAAAACTTACTTTTATTCTCCTCACCAATCGCACCATCCCTAGTAAGGCACAAACCATCTCCCTCAATATGGTAGATAAGACACTGACTCTTACCCTCAATCTCACTAATAAAAGCATAAAAGATGTCTCTCTCAGGGGAATATCTTATATCAGAAGGAGCATGAATCCAAGCACGCTCAACAGAATTCCAGGAAATAATATAAGACGAGCGAGCAGAAGGGGTCTCCTCCAAGGCCGAAGGAGGAAAAATAATAGATGGAGCTTTCACTGGCGAAGAAGAAGGAGCTACACTAACGGGAGCAACAACAGGAGGATCCACGGAGGGAACATCAGCAACGGGAGGCACCGGAGCAACAACTGAGGGGACAATAGGAGAGACCTTCGGAACCCACTTCCGAAGAGGAGGATGAGGAAGAGGAAACCAGTCAACAAAGGGAACAACCGAAGTAGAACTAGAATCTGCAAGGTGGCCAAAGGACTGACAAGACGAACAAATCTTAGGTTTCCAACTATAGAAAACTCTGACCTAAGCAACATGGCTCTTATCTAATCTAACTAATAAAACGTTAGGCAGTGGTCGGTCAGGAGTAATCTCGATTGGAGCTTTGGCATAGACTAGCTTCTTTCTGGCAACAGTATTTGCATCATAACATTTCACCTTGCTCACAAGACCAGCTAGCCAGTCAATTCTGATAAGAGGCTGGAGAATAGATAGGATATGAGAAAAGTGGACCTAGACAGGAATAGAAAGAACTTGCTCCTTCGCAGGATCCACAGAAGGACTCCAAGTGGTAATAATGAAAGGCTTCCCATCAATAAGATTGGGGTCAGCTTCGAGAATTCGTTGTCTTTCATCACTACGTGAAAACTTAAAATAGAACATTTTGTTATCAAAGTGAACACTCAAACCACCTCTAGGCTTCCACACGGTGCTGCATCTCGCCTTAACAAGATGATAGGGAGGACTGGAGTCAAGAAAGAAACCCACCAAGTGGTCTTTCCAAAAATCCACACCGGCTTCGATAACATCCGAAGGCGGGATCATTACACCCTCATGCTCAACTTTATCAAAGAGACGCGGCGTATGCTTACCGGCATTATTAGGTAGCTTGGAAAACAAGGATGTCCACTTTGAGACAGGCCGAGGCGGAGGAGGAACCAACAAATTAGCATTGGATACAACAGACAGAGGAATATTGACTGAAGCATTTCCACAAACACCAGATGTGCATCCGACAGTTACCCCAATAGAAGCTTTGGATAGTACACTTGCATCATTCAGGCATACACTTAGCAATGCATCCACATCACTACCAGAATCAAGTGCAATACCAGACTGCACAACACTAATTTCCGGCCCAAGCTCGGTTACAGACCAAGACGACTTACATCGATTCAAAAGCATCGGCGATAGAGGGGTAGAAACGAGAGGGCAGACAGGATCAAGAAGACCAATTGGAGGCAGCGAAGAGGCTAAATCAACCATAAGGTTGGCCATGGGGTTATCACTGGCAGAGGCGACGACAGAATCACACCCATCACTCAACGATGCAACACGAGGAACAGCAGAAGAATTGACAACAGCACTTGCACCACTCGAGAGAGGGGAACACAGATCTGGCTTCCTCTTCGACATAGAGACGGAGACAAAGGCCGACGATAGACAACAACAAAAGAACGAAGAAAATTACAATTTGCCAAATCTCAGATCGCTGAACACAGTCGCCATGATAATGAAAGTTAAAGAAATAGTTTATTAAATTGAAACAAGGCTTTCAAAGTATTATGATTTTTGATAGTGAATATATGTTTGGAATGGAAATGAATTTGTTTGACCTAAATTTTTGATTTGGAAATTTGGAATATTTTCTAAATCTATTGTTTTAAGAAACTTTAAAACTGAATATATGTAATTTGGAAAAAATGATTCGGTGAAATCATATTTGATTTTGAATCTGACATGTTATTGAAACGAATTAAAACTGAGACCTTGATTTACTAAATACTTGATTTAGGAGTTATCGAACTTATGTATAATTGATTTGTATAAGTATGAAATTGACTTGAAAACAGTTGATTTGAAAAGGTACTCAATTTGGAAAGAGAAATATTATATAATCAAAGTCTATATAAGTGTAATTTGTTATACTATTGATTTTGGAAAGTATTCGATTTTACATAAAATCATATATATAATGGACTTTATATAAGTATGATATTTGAAAGTGATTTTGAAAGGTACTATATGATACATATTTTCGAAGGAAAGATATGGAAAGTGCCTTCTTCTTGATATCCGCTTTGTGGCCACACTGTGGATTCTGTTAGGAACTGAGTTGATGATGTTTTGATGACAACAACCTTATATAGTTATTATACTTTACTTTATAAAATATATACTAACATTTTCATATAGATATTTATATATAGGAAGTATATGCAGGTATTATCGAAGACTGATCAGTATAAAGACTCAAGCATCAAGATGAAGATTAGAGATTCAAGATTCAAGACTCTAGAGAATCAAGATTTCAAGATCTCAAGGTAAGTGTTTAGTATTTTGTTAAAACTTCATAATAGCACTCTCATCTTTCTTTCAATTTTCTTTTGGGATGGAACCCAATTTCTATCGAAACCAGTGGCTTACAAACCCACGACAAGTAGCTTACAAACCCACGACAAGTGGCTTACAAACCCACGAAAATCAAAATCATTTAAACTACTTTGTACAAGTTCTCGAGTCCTTTGGAGGAGCTCTGTAGGAAGGTTCTTACAATTTCAGTTTGAATAGATTTTTCAAAATGTTTTTAAATCTTTTTTCAAAATGTTTTAGCTTTCAAAATCATGTTTTCAAAAATGTTTTCAAACTTTGTTTTAGCCTTGAAATATTCCTCCATTCTGATTTTAAAAACTTCTATTTTTAAAGCATCAAAACTTATTCTGATTTTAAATATTACTTATATAATTGACGGTCTATATCAATTATATATATATATATATATATTTAAAATAATGTTTTATATTCATTCTCTATCTCAAAATATTGTTTAAACACTTTATTTTGCTTCAGAGAAGTTTCAACTTGTTTTAAATTCAAATGCTTTTACAAAACAACATCTCTACAATTTTGAACTGAGGGATGTCGACATATGGGGATACCCCATGTCGACATGGTGGCCGTTGGATTCAAAATTCAACTTTTCAAAAGAAATGTCCATTCGTTCGAAAACCTTTCGCCAACGGTTATGACTGTTGTGCATCTATATAAAGGCTTCCAAAACGAATTTTTTTATTAACTACTTTCTTATTTTCTTCACTCTTTCTTCTCCACCATTCCATATCCATAAAACTTCATATTTTCAAGATCGTGCCATCATTCTGCCAAATTCTCAATAGGAAATCATTTAGATACTCTCTCTATTTGATTCTCCATCATTCTACTAAAGATCAAAGTGCTATTCAGAGTTATAGGATTGATTTGTATTCAAAAAGTCCATAGAGTCTATCCATTCAAAAGGATTGTTATTAGAAAGTATTAGGGTGATCTTGTGTCCCGTAAATCAAGAGAGTTTACCCCAGACTCGGAGATAGGAGGGTTCCTCAAGGCCTTAGAAATTGAGGGTTGTGATTTGGATATTGGCTTATAAAAATCTGTACAAGGATATTGCCTTGGTGCAGGACTGGATGTAGGAGGATTCCGAACCAGTATAAAATCCGGTGTGTTCTTTCCTTTTACTTGCTTTACTTTACTATTTGCATTTGTTATATGTTCTGTGATCATTCTGTGTAAGAATTCTGTTTAGATTTGTGTTGAAAGTTTTAATTTAGTCATATAGTTCATATAGTCTTTAAAACACTATTCACCCCCCCTCTAGTGTTATTTCTGCCTTAAGATCCTTAATCCGCATCCCCAACAGATTCATCCTATCGATATTATTCTCTCTGATTTGGGTTTTCCGGATATGATACTCGAGTGTCCATCGAATTCCATGGCGATCTCCATGGTCTTATGATCGCGACTACATAGTGTAATTCGCCTGGCTGAGATAGCCTGGGGGTACGGATGTTTCTTGGGGGATTCAGACGTAACCATTGTGTATCCTACGATCTATGTAGGTCTTATTAGCAGCGAAATCCGCTAGCTGAGATAGCTTAAGGGTACGGATGTTTCCTGGGGGATCCAGGCGTAACCATTGTGTACATGGGGATCCAAGCGTAACAATTATGTATCTGCGGTCTACTAGTCATCATGGCGTAATTTGCTGGCTGAGATAGCTTACAGGTACGGATGTGTTCTAGGGGACCCAGGCGTAACCATTGTGTATCTACGATCCATGGTTAGACACATGTTTGGTTTGGTTGATTTGTTTGGATTGTACTTTCCATATCTGTTGTTTTAAAAGGTTTTCTATATTTTCACTGGGTGTTGAAACAAGTCTACCAAGTACCCGGAGAATTCTAGCTTTGCGCCTGATCAACGCATAGCCAGAGTCTGCTGGAACGAAAGTAAACTTGTTAAGACATCGAGCTATAAAAGTATTTTGATAAAGAATTATATAAAGGATATTTTGATCATGATTTAAAATGTTTAAATATTATTTACTTCGAACTATCAAATTTGAATCAAATGACTATTTATCATATTATAAAATGTTATAAAAAAAATTAATTGCAATTTATATAGTTTTAGAATATGGATCATCCTTGTCTTCCAACCTATTTTTCCTTCTAGCTCTTTCTACCTTTTACTTCTTTGAGGGTCCTTTCTGTATTATGGAAAGAGTTGGTTCTTTGGGTTATCATTTGGATTTGCCCGATAAACTTTCTAGAGTGCATGACGTATTCCACGTCTCGCAACTTCGCTGGTATCTTCATGACCCGTCTCTTTTTGTTCAGCCTTCTGCTCTTGATGGTTTGGATACTGAGCCTAATCTAACTGTCAAGAGTAAGCCACTTCGTATTGTCAGCAGAGGTGCGAAGCAGCTAAGAAGGAAATTTGTTAGTCTGATCAAAGTACAATGGAGTATTGCTGATCGGGATTGCACCTGGAAGATAGAGGAGAGCATTCGTGCTTCGAATCTGGAATTGTTTTTTCAGGTACTATTTGTTTGGTCTATCTTGCTTTTCCTTATTTTCCTTGTTCGTTCTTTTCGAGGACGAAAAGATTTGAGTGGGGAAGAGTGTAACAACCCAGTATTTTATGATTATTTCTATTTGTTTATTTTAATTATTTTAAACTGAATTTCCTGATTTATAAACTTTATTATATTTATTTAAATGGATGAATTTTATTGTTTTATAAATATAATTTTATTTTGTGTGAATTATAGTTTCAAACCTGAATAAATAGAATATTTTCCAGAAAAGTGGATTTTTGGTCAGTCTGGTCAAACTTTGACTTTTAAATTTAAAATTTAAATATTTAATTTTTTTTAATTTTATCTTTTATTATGAAAATAAATCAAATTTCAAGAATACTGCTTTTCGTTTCGTTGAAATCCAATTTATATTGTGAAAGTTATGCATTTTTACAATATTGTATGAAAACTGATTTATTTAATAAAATTGTCTATTTTAATTTGTGTAAATAATATTTTTATTTGTTATATCATGTTCTAATATGTGTTATATGACATGTTAGGTATATATTTTTATTTTAAAAACATTTTTAAAGTATAGTATTTATTTTTCCAAAACTAGTTATATTTTGTTTACAATTTCCAAAAACTAGTTTACATACAATTTACTGTATCCTTATATTTTTCTATATTTTTCTAAAATTTATTTATTCAATTCATTTTCACTTTATCCGGTATATATATTTATTTTTAAATTGTTTTTTAAAGTGATGCTATAACATTCCAAAACTCATTGTATTTTATTTTCATTTTTTAAACACCTAGTTTCTATTTTAAGCAATTTTCTTAATTTATTTATGTTTATCTAAAATTTATTTATTTATTTATATTTAAGTATTATTTTGTTATGTTATTATTTTATTTATATTCATTTTCATATGTTTAAAAATGCATAAAAGTATAAAAGAAATATGAAGAGTTTTTGACCTTTTACTTACCTTAAACTTTTCACTTTCTTCGCCTTTTCAATTCCAATTAACTCATGCATTTACTTTTGCTGACCATACCTCCTTTCCTTCAGCCGATCTCACCCTCTTTTTTCACGTACTAAAAGTTTCTCAAACCCAAAAATTCGGCCTCCATCACCTAAAGAGAAAAACTTTGGTAAAAATATTCACTTTTCTACTCTTTTCTTCCTTGTTTTGTATGAATGCTTGCATTGCTTCAATCTTATGTGCTCGGCACTTCCCCCTCCATCACCATAGCCACCTCCACCACCACCACAACAAGCTGCCACCTCCTCCATCCCACTGCCCAAGCTAAGCCGTGCATCACCTTGTTTCCAAACTCCACCAAATGTTGCCTTACGCCTTGAAAACTCCATAGCCGAGCCACCAAATTGCTTCACCACCTCACACACCATACTGGCCGACCTTTACATCATCACCACCGGTCACTTGCTCACTTGAGATCCCTGCCGCATCTGTACCTGACCTCCCCAAGCCTGGCCGTGCCTATGTATGCTTAGGGCCGAGCCAATTGTGCATAGAAGTTCCACTTTGGTTGCCTTGATTTGAGTTATACATGCCTATATACTTCATCTCCCTCATATTCATGTTATGGCCGACCTATATGAACCCAAACTTAATCCAAATCCACATCTTGGCTGTGTATTTCTAACCTATGGCCGAGCAAAGGGTTGTTGAATGCAAGTGCAAGAGTTTCGGTTATGTGTTGTGCATGTATTTCTAACTTGTCAATGCTTAATTTTGGTTATATATTCATGTTGTATGTTTTGTTTTGTTTGATGTGTGACAAGACAAATAATTTGGCTCTCCCACACTCAAATTGTAGTCGTGCTTTCGTGCCTTTGTGGATCTATGTTTTGCATATTTAATTATTGTCTCCAGCTCGTAGAGGTGAGTAATTCTCACCAGATAGTTTATACTTATATAACTAGTAAACTGATCGCAATTGAATCTGTAAACCATATCATCATGTTATAATTGATTATGCTATGATCAAATGATGTTCATCCCTGTTTATATACCTGTTATATCATATGTTACTGTTATATTATGTCATTCTGTTTATTTATATCAGTTTATCACTGCAAGTTCCCTGTAGATTAGAATCACTATGGGTTGAAATGATACATACCCGAACGAACTTTAGAATAGGAAAAAAATCATTATGGGCTGAAATGATAGGCTTGAATGATTTTTATTTTATTTATTTCATTTAACTTGGGATTGCGAGTTTGAAATGATAGAACCTAGATTTTTCCTTTGTGAATTATGGATTGAAATGATATATTATCCGTATCATTTGATTTGGGTTAGATAATTTTATACAGACCCATGGTTAATGTATTTTTCTAAAAATTTTTAAAATATTTTAAAATGTAAATATTATGATATTTTGATTTAAATTTAAATTTAAAAAAATGATTTTTATAAATGTTGGTGATTTTCCACAAGTTAAATAAGTCGAATAAATAAATAGTAGTGTAGAATTTGAAATATAAGTTAATTTTGGAATTTATGATTTTGTTCATAAATGTAGTTAAATTAAGTAATAAAGTATAATAATTTGATTTTAATTTAAATTTAAAATGATTTCATAACGTGTTATTGATTTTCTATAAATTAAAAATAGTTAAATAAATAAATGTTTGAAGGTTGAAATTTAAAGTATACTTAACTTGGAAAATGTGGAAGTGTTTTAAAAATAAAAGTTAAGTTAAGAAAATAAAGTAGAATTTAGATAAAATTATGAAATGGTAAACTTAATTAAAATGTTAAGTAAAATGAAATGTTATAAAATTTTACATTTATTTTATAAGTGAATTATTAAAGATTTGATAATTATTTGTGAAAATTTCACTTTGTAAAATCATAAATTAAGGGATATTTAAATGATTGTTTTTAAAGTGAGAAAATATGATTTTTATACATTAAAATGGATTTAAATAAATTTTAATTATTTATGAAATTGTAGTGAAAGTTTGGAATTTAAATTGACAGCATTCCTGAAATGCTTCATTTCTAAAGTTAAAGATATTACAGCATTTTGTAAATGCTGTAATTAATATAAATGAACTAAATGGATAAATGAACTAAGGGCTATTATAGCACTTTGTAAGTACTTTAGTTGCTGAATTTAACTAAAGTTTACTTGAAATTTAAAATCTGTTGTAGCATTTTAAATGTTGTCTTTTGCTACTTGAATAGTTTTTTAACATAACTCTCCATAGCATTTTCTAAGTGATGCGAAAGTTGAATTTTCACTGTTTTAATAAATTTAAGTGAATAAATGAATTCTGAAAATGTTAAAAATTTTAGAATTGAATATTCGATTATTAAATATAATAACTTCATTTTTAAATGATTTAAATGGAACACTTTGATTTGAAATATTTTGATATTTTGAAATGTGATTTGAAATGGTATTTAGATTAAATAAATGAATATGGTTTTGGAAAAATATGATATTTTGATATTTTGAAATGGATTTGAAATGATATTGAATTGTAAAATGATATTTGATTTAGAAGTATAAAATACCATTTTGGAATTTTAACCGCGAGATGTATTTAATTTATGGTTTAACCGATCCTTAGAGGATGAGCGATCCCAAGCATCCTTTAAGTTATTGTGCATTACTACTACAGTTTACTTGAGTTGGTTTACATTATATAAGTATGTATGTCCTAACTCGAGTGTTTTGTGTTTTACTTTACGCTCGGGTCAGCCTGAGTATTTACAGCCAAGCTTTGGATTACTTTTCTGGAGCTAGGAATCGCTGGAGCTACGGTTGTTCTATTTCAGCTCCGGTATTTATGAACTTCTATGTATTTGAGATTTCTATTGTATATGTTTTCAAACTGATATTATGTATTTTATTTTGAGAGTTTGTTATGGTAGCTTCATGAACTACTATGGTATTTTTAATTTTAGCTTGTCTGTGATTCTGTGATTGTATTTCATTTGCTCCAAATTTTATTACAATGCGGTATTTTGAACGATTCAAGTCCGGCATGTGTGGATGCGAATGGTAGAAAATATCGGGTTGTTACACCATGACCATCGTGCGTCATTTTTTTCTTTTGCGTTTTTTATTTCCTTTCTGTTTACAATTTGTATTGGGGTTGTCCAACAGGGAAGCAGTTATTGGTTTGGTATCCAAAACGAGAGAGAGAAAGGAAAAATGAATGTTTTATTTGTTTCTCTTTAAATTCAATTATACTCTTGGTAAATAAAACTTACATTTATCATTGTTTAGATTCAATTCTCCTTATATTCAAAAATAAAAAACCCTCTACCAAATATTTTCATTTTAACTTTACAATAATCTTCAATATATTAGACAATACATATATTTTAATGAATTTTCCAAAATATTTAAATTCAATAATTGTTCATCTTCGTTAATTTATTAATTGTATTAGTATCAAATATTATTTATGTGCATTTAGTTTAATCATATTAATATTATATTCAATATAAAATTATTTAATATTCATTGTAAATATTTTATACGAGTCAAACATATTTTCTAATTTTTTATTAATTATTCGATTTACTAAAAAAAAATTTATCAGATGAATTTTTATTCTACAAGAATATGTTTTCAAAATCAAATTTATCCAGAATTAAACTTGAACATTTTTATTTTAATTACATTTATTTATTTCGATGGAGTAGAAGTAGGGTTTTACAAATAAAGGATCGTCCTCTTAGTTATATGAGGTTTGTTTCACAATCAACTCAAAGTCAAATCTCTGAGCTGAGCAGTTCGGTTAATAATATTTGTTATTATTGACTCAAACACATTGTATTTGGATAATATAAGTTGAATGTTGACGATATTGTAATTTTGAGCAAAAACAAATTTCAAAAGTCCTAATGTGATATAGCTTTGACATAAAGAATTGATGTAAATGATCATTACTACCAAGTACAGCTTAAAATAGTGAAATTGGATTTACTAAAAATTTTGTTAGTGGTAAATTTAGGAAAACTATCACACCACTATTTAAGGTGATGTATAAATGTTGGCATTTCAATCGTACGATACTCATCGCTAGCTATAATTTACATCTTTGATTCGCGTAACCACGGTGTTGAATACTATGAAATACCACACGATTTAAATAAATTATAGTTGCTATAAACTAATAAATATTTATGATATTAGTTATTTTATTTTATTTGTTTGAATCAGCATTTAATAAAGTGGTACAAAAAAGTTATATATATATATTGTTATGTGTGTGTACGTATCGATATACGATATCAATAAACAATTAAATAGAGTTTAAAATGGATAAATGTTGATTAGATTTGGAAATTTCTATGGGTCAAATAAGCCCACACATTGTCGATGTTACACCCATAATTTTAGCGGTAATTAATTAGAAAGAAATAAGTTAATGAATAGTAAAGCCAAAAAATAGAGTTTTTTTACAAACGTCGGGATTTGGTTACGAAACTTACACCGTCGGGTTCGTGGCAACTTTTTGATCAATTTTCATATATAAAATTTTACCATCGGAGTTCAAATGAAGTAGATACTAACGTTTGAAAATATTGAATTAAAATAATTAAAGATGTAACTATGGAAGTTAATATATTCAATTAACGTTAACGGAAACTTAAATATTAAGAAATGTTAACATCAAATAAAATCAACGAAAAATTAAAGTGGGAAACAAATAACATAAATCGGGCAACAAAATCGAAGACCCACCAGTCGACACTCTCATTGCGATCGGTCGACCACTTGTAGAAGAAAGGCAGTCAATCGTTGGTTTGGAGCTAACATAGATTAAACCTAGGCTAGAGTGGCCTGAATTTGATATAAAATAATCTAATAACCGCGATTTGTTCTAACGCCTATAAATATAGGCCTTTACCACCAGTTCTCCTCTCATATTTTTCGGGTCACGAAGTGGAGCTCTGACATTTTTCTTCTCTACGAATTCTAAAAATTCTAGAATTAATAAAATATTATATTTTATATACATAAGCGTATAAAAGTGGAGAATAACAGGAGTGAAGAATAGGATCGAATCAGGACGTCAAAACAAGGTAAATTGTAAATCTTAACTCAAATCTAAATTAAATCTAAATCTCTGCTCAGATCTAGTTTTCTAATACATGCATACATATACGTATATGTATACGTATATGTATATGTATATGTATTGTATATGTATATGTATATGTATACGTATATGTATATGTATATGTATATGTATATGTGTATGCTTTGGTATATGTATTCAGATAGGAAGAATAAGGTGAGTCAAACTTAGATAACAGGGATTAGATATAGAGATTTGGAAAGCTAAAAAGATGAGTGAGATATTATATATTTTTATATAACATTGGATTTATATCATTGCAAATCTATTCATGTATGCCTAAATGTAATTTGGAGTTGTAGGCCTAATTATATACGTGTAATGAATTTATAAATCCTACCTACATATTCTGTGATTGATAACTTAGGGTTAATACTGTATACTTAAATCTGGAAAGTATCTAGGGGTAGTAGTCCCTGAAATAGATAAATTTTATAGTAGTTCCATATTTGACATTTGAATGAATTATGCAATTAAATATAAAACTTGGAAGTTATCACAATAATTTGGGATTTAAATAGCATTTTAATTTATATGGATTTAGGGTTCTGCAATGTAAATTTCTTCAGATTATAAAGTTCATATTCGAAAATAAAAGTTTGTCGTTTGAAATAACAAGGAATAAGCCAAAAATGAAGAGATTTATAAAATAGGGATATTTGCCATATTTTGTATTATCTATTTCAATAACTATAAAAGTATAATTCCTTGTAATTTCAAATGCAACACAAATTTCCTTTTTGGATAAGTATAGGGATTTACAGTGTCAACCTTCCCTTTTGGGGGAGATGTAATTTCAATGCATTAAAATGTAGAAATCTCTAAGTATGAATTAAAGAGTATTAGTTGCGATAATAATAATGGTTAAATTGTAAAACTAATATATATATATATATATATATATATATTGTTTGAGCCAAAAGTGGCACAAACGCCCCACCGATTAAATAGAGAATGAAAAGTGAAGAAAATATGTGAAAAACAAGTAGTAAAGAGCACATAACAGTTTATAGTGGTTCGACGAGTCTTGACCTACGTTCACTTAATGATTTATTAATTATACTCTGATTTGGAGGTGGAAGTTCTCATAGGTCGGTACAACTTTGATAGAGAATGCAAGAAATTAGAGTTAGGAGAGCAAGAACAAAATAATACTATAAAACGAGTCCTGCCTCTTTATTTATAGAGGTAGAAAGCTTAAAATCTCACCTAGATGATCTCCACCTCGTTCTCCATGCCTGAAACTATTTCTCCACCAAAGTTGGATGCTACCTCATCAATTTATATGGGTCGGTACGACTGTAAAGGCTTGGGTCTGTACGACTCCGTCAGATTGCCAATCTAGTCATCTTGAACTCTTTGATTTGTCTTGTGGTTAGCTTTGTGATCCCATAGCTATTTGCACCAATGTTAGCTTGTTTCGGAGTCCAAATAACAGAGTCGTGGAAGTATAGAGGTGCTGATTCAAGAGTTCATGGAGATCGAGATAGAATTGCATTAGACCCAAAAAAACAACACTTAGAATAGGCTTCTGTATCAAATAGGACAGGTAGGCAGAAGTTAAGATGGTTTGGGCGAGGTTGGCTAGATCGGTACCGACCCATGGTGTTGGATTGGTACCGATCCAACATTTGTTGGATTTTCAAGTATTGGAATTTTGAAGTGGACTAGTGTTGGTGTTGTGACCTTGGTTGTACTTGAGCTTTGGGCATTATGTCCATCTCTCCAGGCATCTTTCCTTGATAACTTCAAAATTTGACTCGTCGGATTCGTCTATATACTGCCTACTCAAAAGGTGGGATAACACTGCCCCCAAAGCTTGCCTTGCGAATGGAAGATGTACTTTTCTTAAGAAAAAATATTGGTGTCGATGAGATGTTTGTATTTGAATTTCCTGGTTATCAACCGATCAAGCTATTGTTAATCATCTTATTCCTCTGGATTCTCTGGGCAATCACTAGTCGTTCCAGACCTGTCATAGCCTAAGACTTTAGACTCTACCTAAATGTTATCTATACATTGTCAGAATTATGATTTCGTTCTAAGTCAATACATCACATATCAAAATCATCCCGTTTTCATCTAGGATTTACATGATTATCATTTTGGTTCATTAGTGTTATTACATTACGTATCAAAACCATCCTACATTCACCCTGGAATTGGCAATCTATTCTAATTACATGAGGTTCAAATCCTTTTATCAAAATCAAATATGTTTTATTTTTTAGGTTCGATCTTTCCTAATCATTTTATATTCAGTTTAAAGCATGGTCTCTCTACATCAGTAATCAAACTCATGACCATTTGGGCCAATAACCAAAAACATGGTCTCTTTGGATAACTAATAAAATCCATGGTCTCTATGGACCGCTAATCAAATCCATGATCTCTTCAGACCTCTAGATGAGTCCAATTCGCTCGCTCTCCGATGAAGGGACTCGGCGACAAGCAAGCCCATCTACTCACACTCCAACAAGGTAACTTACTTCTTGCACTCAGGTCCCTACTCTCTGACTGGGACTTAAAGTGATCAATATCATACAAGTCCATACACTCACTCTTCAGTGAGGGGACTTGCACTTTGCACTCCGGTCTTGTCTCTCTGGAAGAACTTAAAGCAATCAATACCGTACAAGTCCATACACTCGCTCTCCGGTGAAGGGACTTGCACCTTGCACTTCGGTTCTGTCTCTCCGAACGGGACTTAAAGCAATCAATATCAGTCATCATGTTCAAATGGTTTATAAAAACCTAATCAACTCCTAGGGGTCATCAATCTCCATTGGTCTTTCCTAATCAGTTTTGGTCATCACTCATGCACTCTAAGTCAGGGCATCTAGTAGACATCTAATCCTATCAAGGTAACCTTCAGACTTCTAGCTCAGAGCGTGCATAGGGACCAATCGGGATTACGTACACGCGTAAGTGGTTCGATGTTAATATTGTGCAGATATCCTAAATAGCCATCTCAAGCATCCAACTCAGAGCGCTCCTAGTGACCGTTCGAGATCATGTACACATGTAAGCGGATTGAGGTCATATTATAGCGTTTATTGGGAATAAAAGGTGAGATAAAGGATTTGAACATGACCCCAAGTCATCCCAAACTTGGCGCTATCATCCAATCGAAGTCTCTAATACATAACTTATCAAGACCCCGTTCCTATGGAGAAATTCTGGCACATGTTCCTTCGATCATGTGTCTGCATTCTGATTCACATTCATAGTTCCACATCATCTCCAGAACGCATGTCACTTGTTCCTAGGCTAGGACGAAACATGGGCCCAAGCCTTTGCGAGTCTGTACCGATCCATATGTTTTGCTCGGGGTTTATCTTAGATCGTTCTACTCCCCTTCCAGCTACCTTCATTCCAACTTCTGGTTTTTGATTTTGATTTACAGCAATTCTAGTTGTTCCCATCTATCCCATTCTCCTGAAGAAATTCAACAATATTTCTTCCTAGTGAGCATTCACCCTTTGTTGCAATTTGTCATCATGGTTTCTATTTCATCCTTGGTTATGTAGATTGATGAGGGAGGTTAGCTCCAAAGGACGCCTCTTAGCTACCCCTTGTTGATTTCCTCTAACAATGGTCTTTTTAGTTGATTATCTAGTCCTTTTGAATCTTCCCAAGTCTTCAATTAGCAAGTTCAAGTTTTTCTTAGTGAAAGCACCAAAATGTTTGAATCAAAAATGGCACAAGCAATAGAGCATGAAAAGTGAAGAAAATGAGTGAAAAAGAGCGTACAACAATTTATAATGGTTCAGTTAATCTTAGCCTACGTCCACTTAATGATTTTACTGCTTATACTCTAACTTGGTGGTGGGAATTCTTACGGGTCGGTACAACTCCGACAGAGATATTAAAAATTAGAGTAAGGAGATCAAAAGCCAAAAGATACTGAAAACAAGTCCTACCACTCTATTGATAAAGGTAGGAAGCCTAAAATCTCACCTAGAAGATCTCCACCTCGTTTTCCACACTCGAGACTTTTTCTCCACCAAAGTAGGGCGCCACCTGATCAACTTATAATAGTCGGTACAACTTCATAAGATTTCCAATTTAGTTATCTTGAACTCCTCACTTTGGCTCATCTTATGGTTAGCTTCATGATTCCATTGTTGTTTACACCAATGGTAGCTTGTTTCAGAGTCCAAATAACCATGGAAGAACAAAGCTGCTGACTCAAGAATTCATGGAGATCGATAGAGAATTGCATTGGATCAACAAAAAGCACTTGGAATAGGCTTCTAATATCAAATTGGGAGGTAGGCAAAATTTGAGACGGTTTGGTTGAGGTTGGCTGGTTCAGTAGCGACCCATGGTGTTGGATCGGCACAGGTGCAAAACTTTTGGATTTTCAGGTGTTGGAATATGGTAGTAGACTCATGTTTGTGTTATGATCTTGGTTGTACTTGAGTTTTGGGCTTTGTGGTCATCTCTCCGAGCATCTTGCCTTAATAGCTTTATGGTTTGACTTGTCGGATTCGTTTGTATACTGCCTGTTCAAAAGGCAGAATAATACATACATACATATGTGTGTGTGTGTCTATATATATATATATATATATATATGAAATAAGATTAAGATAAAATCAAACAGCAAACAATAAAAGGTACGCAAGTAATAAAATGAACAAAGGCAAGAAGTGAATATAATATATGGGAATAGGAGGACCACAAAACAAGGAAGGATATTAAGGGTTAAAAATGATAGAAACAAAGATTCAATAATACAGGAAAAAATTAAATAGTAAAAGATACTTAAATCTTTTATGTTAAAGGAAAGAGGTAAATAATATTAAACCAAGATTAATGGAACAAGGAGTCGGTTAAATAAAAATAACTGAATATGGGTAATTGAACATTAGAAATGCAATAATGAAATAAGAATGAATGCACACACATATATCTAGCCTTAAGTATACGTTTATGATGGATGTGAATTATTAAATTTAGCTAAAGCTTAGATAAGAATAGAAGTGTACTTACCGCAAGGGTCTACCAGCAGTTGTGTATACATTTACTAATCTAGGAAATATCCTACTATAGGACCCGTGGAATTACACGTTCGCGTATAGGTGGAATACCCAAGTAGACTCTGCATCAATCTATGCCTTAAATTCTTTGGGCAATCTAAATGGGATGGTGAGCAAGGCTCGGTGCTATGCCTGTGCGTTTGGTACTATATTAGGGAGTAAGAGTTGTACATAGGTCAAGAACGTCATCGATCCTTAGAGGTTAGTGGAAAGACGAGGGTTACACCTAAATGGGTTACACCTCCTACTAGTGCAGATCATGTTTAGGTCATACGCCACCAAGTTTCTGGTTTGTTTGTTAGGAGACAAGGCTAGAAAACCCTTAAGATGGGTCTTTTAAACGATTGGGATAATCCAAGGAGCTCAGCCCTTAATATTCCATGGAGCTAAGTCCATATATAAAGCATTTAGGTAAATCCCAAGATGAGATAGAATACGGCTAAACTACTATGAAATCGTTGTTAAGTGCTACGGAAGATCCTTGGTATAAACGATGATAAGGATGTGATACTACGTTGGTGATAGATCCTGACAAGGTGTTGGGTTATGGATACTAGCCGGATTAGTATCT
The DNA here is from genome assembly GCA_030765085.1 of Allium cepa. Classification (NCBI taxonomy): domain Eukaryota; kingdom Viridiplantae; phylum Streptophyta; class Magnoliopsida; order Asparagales; family Amaryllidaceae; genus Allium; species Allium cepa. Next base: position 381,420,676 of record CM060931.1, read on the forward strand.
TGGTCCAAAGGGGACTTGTGGTACTTATATATATGCATGTAGTTATTGTCTACTTCCAGTAGCTGGGACGTATCATACGTGTACGTGGAGTCGAGATGGCTTTTGGCGTGAACTAGAGTTATGTATGAAGTATGTAATTTACCAATCATTAGAATGTTGTTATGACCCCCTCCTCATTACAACCCACAGGAGAGCATTAAAGGGATAGGTATTGGTGCATGTTGGGGAAGATGGAAGGACAAATTTTATTATGCATGCTCGATACTGACAAGGATATTTGATCTCAAAAGTGTCAAACTTGGTCAGTAACTATATGTTTTACTATACTTTACCATTTTATTATGAGATTATATCGATATTCTCTAATACGCATTTGTTTATTTGCAGGGTACCAAAAACAAACGATCCGTACTTTGTAAACTTGGATTTTTGATTTAGCAAAAATTTGGGCCTATTGGGGTGCCGGTTGTCACAACCGGTCATTATATGGTCGGCCACGCTAGACATACTAGAAAGGGGAGGATATTTTTGTTTAAAAAATATTGTTTTGAATCGGCAAAGAGATGAGGTAAATAAGCAGATCAAGGTCTGCTCCTTTTACTCCTTTCTATTGCCTACATATGTAGATCATACATCCTCTATCGGTTTCTGTTTACACTAAAACTCTACCCCTACCCACCTTCAAATGGAAACACTAGGGCTTCTCCTCCTTCATTTCCAAATTAATTTCAAACCATATAATATAGTTCTAGTTATTATATCTCTTCTAGTCGATTGCACTTTCTAGAGGAGTACATATCAGATCTAGAAGGAGGTCAATTCAATATTCATTGTGCTAATCCTATTCGTTGGTAAATTCAAAACTATTTTCAATACATACATACATATACATATATATATATATATACATTTATATCAATATGCTGGTGTTTGTTAAATCTATGATATTCCTACAAATCTATATATGTATACACACTTTTAAATTGATGAAAATAAAATTTATATACATATATAATACACATATGTTTATTATGCCATTTAAAAAAATAATTTTTTGAAAAATGAAAATAAGTTCACTTAATTTTAAAATAAAATATGAATTTTTTATTTAATATATAAATGTATAATGCATACATATTATTCTATTAATGTACTTTTGTATGTATAAATATATGCTTTTAAAAATATCAAATATGTATGTATGTATGTATCTAAATATAAATAAAATTTTAGACTCTTTTAAATATTATGTATATTTAAAAATATTCTTTTATACATACTGATTTATATTTTTAAAAATTATTATACAATTTTTACTAATTTGAATAACTAAAAAAAGTTATGTACAAATCCATTTAGATTTGTATTTAGAAAACTAAATTTTGAATAAAGAATTTTTAGCTAATATATATACATATAATTTAACATATTTAGTTTACATTTGCTAAAAAATAGTTTATAAAAAATGTTTTAAAATTAAATATAAATTTTTTAAACAATTATTAAACACGGTTATATATTTATATATGTATATGTGTGTGTTTTAGCAAATCAACATTGGAAAGTTAAATTTAATTTAAATTTTCTCTTCCTAGATCTGGTTTTTAATTTAAACTAGATTAAGAAATATTAGATATTAATTCAAATTAATTAGACTTCGTCAACATTTTATAACAAGCTAAACTAAAGTACATAAATATTATATATATATATATATATATTACTGTTTGTGTATGTGTTTATACGCGTAATATATACGTAGATATTTAAATGCATATATATATATAATAAATTATTTATAGACAACAAATACATATATAAAAGGGATAATGTGTTTGTTGTAATGGATATCCCAATACTTATATACAGGCACATTGAGCCATGCACAAATCCTTATTTTACACGTGTATTGTACATGTATGTGTGTATTTGATATACTTATATATTATATATATATTTATAAATATATTTGAAACTTTTATATCAATTTATTAAATAAAATAAAGATTTTTTTTTAATTTATGTAGATTGGATATAAATTATTTTGGACTTCAATCGTCAAATAAGATCTTAAAATGGAAAGAATTTAAAATCCTTCCATGTATCCTACAGCGACCGGCCCAGTTCCTTCAATGGTATTAAAGCCAAATAGTATATGCTAATTAAAGTAGCAGTATTATAGCTAACTGATTAGAGCCTACCCATTTAGTAGAATTCCTAGAATGGTAGTGTGTAAGGTTGGATTGTTGGGTACTAAAGTACATGCCCGCTTAACTACTAGCCTAGCCCAAAGTGATAGAGCTAGGATTATGTCATAGGGGCAATTCTGTAATTTATTGTAAATTATTAACCCTGTAATCAATTCTATTCGTAATATAGGTGTTTTCTTTCTGTTATATATTTGTATAATGTGTTATAAATAATTAAATGCCTAATTAAAATTTATTTAACAAACAATCCACAAAAGGTGTGTTTGTGATAGTATTTACAAATAGTTGTAATCATGAATATTGTATCACAATATAATAAACACATCGTTTTAAATATTAGTCAAGATACATCAAGACTGGATATTAATGCATCTGTTGAGATTAAAGTATGTAACTCTCTTTGAATGTTAGGTAGTGTATAACATATGACTGTTGGGGTCATCTAATGGTTACATACTGATTGTTATTGGGTAAGTATGGAATGATCGATCAATAGTTTCCTCTTGGTTAATATAACAAAGGTCAAACATAAAATATCGTATGATTAATTTATATAGTTCTCTTAACTTGAGAATACTATTGATCTTCGTATGAAAGTCCTGCTTTAAGTATAGTCAAATCGTTGCATAGCATCCACCTAATGACTATAATTGGAACGAGGGGAAGTACTGAAAGCGAAACACTATTCAGGAGAGGATTCATCTCTTCAATTATATGAGGTTAGTATCACAGTCAACTGAAGTCATCCCAAAGTCGAAATTTCTAGCTAAAGCGGTTCGGTTAATAATAGTATTATTAGTAAACCAAGGACTTTGTGTTTGGAATATGAAGTTAGATATGGACGATATTGTAATTTTGACCGTTATCAAATCCCATAAGTCCATGGTGATATAGTTTTGATGAAGAAAATTGATGTAGATAATTGTCACTACCGGTTAATGCTTAATATAATAAAATTGGATTTTATTGAAACCAAGTAAGCGATAAATATGACTATAATGTCATAACACATGCTACATGAAGTGTGAACATTAATATTAGAATTGTTCGATATTAGGTGCTAACCAAATTCACACCTAAGAGTCACATAACTGAAACATTGAATACTCCTTTTTCCACCTGATTCAATTTATTTGTAATTGTTATAAATATGTTAAATTAATTTATATTTATGAAATATTAATTATAAAATTTTATTTAATGTGTATTAAATAATATTGATTAGCGTTAATATGATAGTAATAAACACTAATCGATATGCGATATAAATACATGTTTAAATTGGATATAAATTCAAAGTAGATTTGAGGCCCAAAAAAAGCTTTATATTTTCGATCATAAAGAGGGCATGATAGGCTGACAATTTGATGGCTTATGGAGGTGAGTTTTTAATGTTTAAAGAGGAGAATAGGTAGAAGAAAATTAAGGATCTTTTGATCTTTTTACCACCTCCATCATCTCTTTTGCTGGTTGAAATGTACCCATCCCACTCCTCAAATGTAGAAGCCGTTTAATAAAAAGTAAGATTAAATAATCATCGATGGTAATACAATTCGAAAGCTTGCTAGCAAATTCGGGATTGGAATTACATTCAAGGAGTTCACATCTTCGTTTCAATGTGCAAACATTGGGTTTAGGTGAAAGATACTCTTTTAGTTTACTATTATATGTAACTATTTATATGATCATAATTCAATATATTGCTATGTTAGAAATATCACGAATCAGTATATCGATTGATTGTCACATGTAGATGGTTGTGTATATAATTGTATAAGTATGTGTGTGTATGTGTATTTATAATCAAAAAAATATGCTCATCTACTTGCATATTCTCTCAGCCTGAGAATTAAAAGAATAAAATAATTATTTTTATTTCTGAAATTTAGACTAAAAAAATTATTTTTATTTCTGAAATTTAGAATAATAACATCGTCAACGATTCAATGATCCTACCATACGTTACGTAGAGCTCGTCGAGCTATATAACTTTCCTTCATGCGTTGTGACGTTTCATTGAGTGGTTGATGAGGAATTGAGGGAGGAAGTAGGAATGATTTTGACCATTACAACTTAGTTAGGGTTTGCAAAAGAGAATTCTACATGTACTTATATAAAAAAATTACGGCACTATTCACGTCAAAATATTTTGAACTCCGATCGACGCATGCCATCTGGCGTTCTATATGTAATACCATTATTTCGAACACAACGGAACTAGAATCGAGACCAAATTCCATCATATACAGAAGTTAGCTTTCAAAATTGAATTATATTAAACTAAATTGTTTAGTTTATTTCTACGCGTTCCAAACTCGTATGACCAAGCAATACGTCTGATCGCCACGAAATTCGACGGCACAATATAATTCACTATTACGAATCCAATGGAACTAGTTTTGTCCAATTCCGAGACTGTGCCTAGAAGGCTATTTCCATACATTAATTAAAATTAATTATTATTAACTTAGCTTACTCACTTTTAAATTCAAAAGTTTACTATCTTCATTCTTATTTAAATAGAATTTAAATCAACTTTCGAAATCATTCTTATTCACATCAAATTCAAGATTTAATAATTTTGAACAATTCCAAAGATTCAATTTAACAATTCAAAATATCAATTAAATTTATGAATTTGAAATATAAGTCGGTTAACTTATAAAATTAACCTTTTAATATTTAAAAAACAATTAAATATTACAAATTCAAATGATTGAAATTCTGGGTCGTTACATTCTTTCCACCTTAAAAGGATTTTGTCCTCGAAATTTACAAGTAAGAAAAATGCCCAAACCCATTATCTTTTCAAACTGAATAAGTTGAAAACGAATTACAAAATTTATAAGTCTTTTAAATTCACCCACATATACTAACTAATTTTCTTCCATTCATTCATTCCAAGTTATAACTCAAAATCAAATTTTAATTACCAATTTTTTTCAAAATTATCAAAAAGTTTCTAACTCTTTAATTTATGGTAAATTTTGCCGGCATCTCTTTTGTGTAATTCGATTGGAAACATTTACAACATTTATAATCATAACTATACATCTCATCTTCAAGGATGAGGCATCCCGTAAGGAAAAACATAAAAAATCAATATGTATCCGAGATGTGTACCTTTTATTAGTATTAGCAAGCATATACAACCAATATAATGTGAAAGCGAGCTTCAAATGCGAACCATATGCCATCCGCATATACTAAACACTCAAAAACCAATGAGAACTAAGTATATAGAAAGTAATATCAATATATAGCATAGACTATACAATGACTATAGGAAAATGTAGCAAATGTAACAAGAGAAACCATCAAACAAATAATATCCATTCAATTAATTCACAACCATACCATTTAAATTTTCCATGTCAACACTTAATTTATTAAAGCCAGTACGATGTATATATATCATCCGTATGCAAAACCATACCTGATCGCTTGCTTGATCAGAAAATTTCACTTTCGAACTAGTATCGTTCACATAACCACACTAGTGCGGACTCAAATTTTGTTTCATGATTAGAAACCGTCATTCCCCTTGCATAGCCATATACTATAACAGAGAATTCCAGAATCAATCAAAAATTCATATCCAATGTTTGCGTTAAGAATCGAGTGAAAAGTCCTAATTTGGATCAGAGCAAATCATCTCGAAATCGTATACTCGAATCTGAATCAAACAGTTGTGCGAATAAACTAATATACGTACAATTTACACATTTATTTCAATTGGTTTTATTATATCCAATTTTTTATTTATCCGGATTCTTCTATTCTTATTCTATTAATTTACATTCAATTAATTTGCATTCCATTAATCTAGCATAGTTCTTTTAATACTAATAACACTAGGAACCATTCCATAGAATTTTACTAGAGTCTATTATAAACATTTTATAGAACACCACTAATGTTTATTTTCACCTCAATACTTAAGTTCATATTAAATCCTTTAAAACCACATTCCTAAATATATTTAATTCATTTTACAACTTAAGTTGAATTTCATGTTGTAACTCAAGTTCGTGGCCGTTGTATTAATTCACTTCATTTACCTTAACTTGAGTCAAATTTCTTTTCAAAATACACTATATTTAACTTAAGTTAAATTTCATTTCATAGTTCAATTTCAAATTACTTTTCTTAAGATTTGCATTCAAATTCAAATTTTTTTTTAAAATACTAGTTCTCAAAAATGTATAAGTTATAAACTTATTTCTCATATTTTTACAAAGCAATTAATTGAAAATTTTCAGAGTTTAAACACCCGGTTCTTATTTCAAAACGATACTATAGACAATTTTTTTGAATTGCAAATCATATTTTTATTTTTTTAGTAAAAACTAGTTTTACCAAAACAAAATTCAATGGTAGCAATCCATCACTTAGAAACTCAAAAATGAACGTCGATGATGCTGCAGTCATCACTGGCATTATATTCCAGTAACTGATGTGAGTTCAATGCTTTCTATCTCTTTTAAATCCTTTTAAAAATATTATTAAGCAAAAAGTTTCAAAATAATAGTATTATTATTCTTCTAAATCCTTTAAAAAACAACCTTCAAAATCAATGGGTTTAAATTCTCAAATTTCTTTTTTTTAATCCATTTTTATTTACAATCATATTTACAAATATACTTAACAATTTCATTTTCTTTTCATTATAAACCATATTTATATAATCTCGCTTCTTGTGTAATATCATTTCACAAATGTTGATTATTTCAATTGTAATCAGTACTCTATAATTCATATTTATAAATTTTCCTTATATATAATCTCACATTGGTTATGTAAAATCATGTCTTTTTTATTCATCTTTGTTTACATTATAATAATAAAAACTTTTATTATAACACAAACAATAAATGATAATAATAAAATATTACCATTTACTAATAACCCAACACACCATATATAACTATAATAATTTTTGAAAATTATTCTTTTATATATAAAATATAATTTAGATAAAATTATTTCGTTTACTAATTTTCAAAGCAATATTGTGTCGATTTACCTTGTTTAATTGTTTAGAAACCCTATCAATATCATGGCAACTCACGTACTGACCAAAACTCATAAGCCACTCAAAAGATAAATTAACACAATATAAAACATTTTTGTAATCACTAACAAAAAAATGCTCTCATATATATAATACTCAAACTCGTTATAAGGCATTTCATTACCTTATCTCTTTATGAGTTACCCCACCAAAGCCAAGGTTCTCGCTTAATCTTGCACTCTGATACCAAGTATAACGGCCTACAAATCCACACAATTTAAACTGACAATAACTCACACATGTCTAACTTAAGTTAAACAAAAAGCCAGATAGTTATGCGAAAGAAAGAAGAAAGAAGAAGAGAAAAGAAGAAGAGGAAAAGAAGAAAACTAAAAAACCGTAGAATCACAAAATCCAACGGAATATAATATACTATCAATGATCTCTACAGATGAGAAATTGTTATATGCATACATCAAATTAGAGTATGCAAATAACCAATCATCGGCCTAGACACTTATAACAACCTTCCCTCACAAATACTGATAATTTCAATAACAACGCAGCAGAAACATAAAAAATACGGGAATGCATCATGAAGACCTTCGGCTTGTCTCTTGAGCTACAGTGCATCTAAAGTAATATGTAAATATGCTGAGTCCGACTCGAGCATTATAATAAAATAACTCCTGAGTCGGTCTGGTAAGCTAGCGTAAGAAAACACACCCAGTTGGATTATTAAAGTTATCAAACTCTTTTCAAAATAAAGGTATCTCGTAAGACTATACCGCACATAAACATGGATGGGTTTACAGCTTACAATAACCAAAACATTTTCTGTAGAAGATATAGTGGTATTATGGTAATGTCTAGGGATTTAAAGTAAATATATAAAATATCTGAAATGCTTGCATCTTATATTTTAGCATAGTTGGGCACAACTAGGTCCATAAAGCTCGTATTGGAGAATGGATTACATACTATGACTAGGTAAGAAACTACCTTCCAATGGTACATATCTAGATAAAATGCTTTAGGGTCTAACAAGAACATCTTGTACCCCTGCCAAACAGGACTGAACTACCACTTGACTAGTAGTACTAAATATGTAACATCCCGCCTTTTCGCACACTTTAAAACGACACACGTGCCAATTCAAAGCATACGCAAGGGCGGATTGTTATGGGGTAAATAAGAAAAACAGAGAAGAATTAAAACAAAACAGAATCTCACAGCGGAAGGATAAAATATAATAACAAATATACAGTTAATAAACAGTTTACAAAAGCTTGATTTTACTTATACAATGAATATCAGAATTACACATACCAAATACGACAATGCAGCGGAATAGAAAGAGTGTGGTGCAATACTATATATATAAAATAATACTGAATCTTCGTCTTCGTCCTCCAAAGCTAAAACCTGCTATCCTGAAACGCTCGGACTGACCCGAGCGAATTTGAAAAGACAAAAACACTCGAGTCAGACTAGAATATCTTATGTGAGTTAAATAAACAGACATAAATATGAGTGCAGTAACTCAAGAGATGCTCGGGATTTACATCTCCTAAGGATCCGTTTAAACTATTTACTATGTAGTATATTGCGCTATTATAATAGTGTCTATTTATAAAATAAACTTACTTTTTAATAGCGTTAAGGGGTTACCCATATAGCCCTTAACACGTAATAGTCCCAGTAGTCCATCCAATATCATAGTCCCTCCTGATCGGGAAGCCACTAGAGGATACCACACGGGCTACGGGAGAAAACCAAACTCGTACAAGGCGCGATAGGGTAGGTGACACGGCACAACTAGGCAATGCCAGGGTAGATATACCAATTGCTATCCAGGCTGATGGTAACGCGCAGCGCGCAGCTGCCGCCCACCTCGAACTAACTCCCCCAAAAATCAAAATATAGAAGTGGCCACTGAATCAATCCAAGTCAAAGCATAATATCGAAGAGGAGCGTCCGATCAGAGGAATGACCTCATTGGCCTGAGAATCGCTCCTGTTTTAGCCACCTTATGCCAACTCATGGGAGTTGGGTCCACGTATTTACCTTACAGGGAACGTCGCCACCACCTACTTCATTCTGGAATCTCCACCGCGTACACGGTTAGTCAAAGTGGTTTTCGGTATCGACAGAGAGTATGTCCATATCCGATCCCGGTCTCTTTGCCAACCAATCGTTATTATAACACCGCGGTCATTTAAAATTTGTTTATACTTTAAAACCAGAATATCATCCATTTCAAAACCATAATATTACGATATCATTCCAAAACCCAAAACCATAATTTACCACTTATTCCAAATAAAATTCCTTTCCAATAATTAAAAGGCTTTAGCTTCATAATATCTGAAAATCGAATATTTTCAAAGCTTAATATTTTTGGAAATCCATAATTTCAAACCATAACTTTTAAACTCAAATGGTTTGGATATTCAACGGTATACGAATTAAAAAGGTTTAACTTTACTGTTGCTTTATAAAGAATATATTACACGGCTTTTCAAATATTTCTTCTTTTAAAGTTAAACCAAAATCCAAAATATTACCTCAAGTCCCAAAACCATTTCAATTTTATATATATTTATATCCATTTTTGAGCATTAATATTTCAACTAAAGTTGGATTTTTATCCTTTCAAAATCAATATTCTATTAATTAATCTTGACCATTCACATAAAATCCATAATTAATAAAACTTCAATTTCTAGTAAAATATATATATATAAATTTTCCAATTCAATTTTTACTGGAATATCCATTTCTATTTATTTTGGGAAAATCCAATTTCAAATATCATATCTTAAAATTTTCAACTTTACATTTGAACATAGGATATAAATTTACCAACTCCATTTTCTAAATTTCTTCCATTTCAATAAAGAAATTTATCCACCTTTTTAAATTTCTAAATTTTAACTTCATAAGTATATAAATATGGAATAAAATATTTATACAATATAAAATTTAAGATTTATAAACCGTATCCAATCCAAACCATAGAAATCACATTAAAATAGTTATATATAGACCGCGGTGCCTGTATATAATTTTCTATCCTATGGTCAAGTGATACGGATATTTATCATTTCAATCCGCAATTTAAAAATAAAACTTTGCGGTTTTATCATTTCAAACCACAATCCCGAAAATGTAAAATGCATGCTAACTGGCAGTTAATGATATCCACATAAATCATCCATTCAACAACACATCCATCACCCAATTTCAACCATCAATCAATATCAATCACTATCAACCCATATCAATCAATAACAATATTAGTTCGATAATATGCAACGGGTAATAACTGTCAGTTTATTCAAATTAAATTTCAACTATTAATCTAACCATTTATATTTAGAGATAATTTATATAACTGTTGACTAGCATTTCATATGCAAACAAAATTCCTAACAGCAAATTAATACGCAATTAATCAATTTAATTAACAGCTAAATTCAATAAATGCAATTCAACAGATATGGATGAAATAACATGCCAAAAGCTCATAAATAAATTTCTATTCATTTCTAAAATTTATTTAACAAACATAAAAGCTTCTAGTAATTGTGAGTGGGTTAAAACACTCACCTTTTGAATTTAAATCGAATTTAAATTCGATTTAAACCCAAAAATTCGCCCGTCTCAGAATTCGTCCAAACCAGCGTCATCGAGTCCGGAATTAAATTACGATCCTAGCAAAAAAAACTGCGCGTGAAACGGAGTCCGTATGCGAGAGATATTGCGAAAATTGCGATTGAAATTTATAAAAAAAAAAAATGAGAACACATTTTCAACTCACCTGCATCCTTTCCCCCATCCACGCGCGTGCTACAGGCGCGAACCAAAGGACACGCATACGCAGCCGCCACCTCCAAAACTCAAACCCTAATCGAATTTTTCCGCCAATCCAACCGTTGAAACGCCAAACTAACCACATAGATGCGATCCCCATCGTCCATTCTACAAAACCCAGAAACCGTTTTCCGATCCGACGAAGTTTTGCGCGACGATGATGAACGGTTTTGGGGCTGTTTGAATTTATTCTGGATGAACGACAGCTCCAATTGAAAAACGAATTTCACCAGTATTTTACGCGTATCGAATACTTCAACATATATTTTTTCTGGAATTTTCTGAAATTTTTGAGTTTTGACTTTTGATTTTGAACTGTGGATGGATCTGAAATTGGATCTGAGATGTATACATTTGGGGAAGAGAAAAGAGTGAAGAAATGAACGTACAGCAAATGAAAAAGAAAGGAGCTAGGGTTTATAGATGTATATTTATAGATAGGCTAGAGGTAGGGTAGCTAGACTGGATACGCGAACGTGCGTGACAAACCATGGTCCAAAAAGCCCGCTATGCCTCCGGAGTCGGATTTGTTAAAACTATATATCCAAATAGGTGTTTTAAAATATTCTGAACGCAATGGAAAAAGTTTCGCGACCAAATTCGATCGTATGAAGAAGTTATGCCAAAAAAACAAAAATTTCACATTGATTTCAAAATGCGTAAATTTCAAGGCGTTTCGAGTCCGTACGATCAAACGACAAGTCCGATCGCAACGAAACTTGAAACATTATTATAATTCACCGTTACGGATCCGATGAAACTGTTTTCGTCGAAATCCGAGTCCGTGACAAAAATGGCTATTTTTAATATTTATTAAATAAATTAAAATTAATCATAAAATCCAAATTTTCTTTCAACTTTAAATATTGGCCAAATTTCATTACTTACATAATCCAATCAATTTCAAATAATTTAGCAAGCTTGGATATGAATTAAAATTTATAAGTATATAAATTTCGCAGTGTTAACCTCTGCGTTTTCTTATTATTAATTTCTTAGCCTATAAATAACAATTTACAGCACTTAAATTTCTCGTCACTTTGTTCCAACTGGAAATTCTTAGACTTAAATTCCCATGGTTTCATTTCATTTAGTCATTTGCTTCAAAAAAAATCACAGATCTTAATTTCTGCACTTTCTTATTAATTGGGAATTATAAATTTATTCTCACAAATTACCTAATCTTATACTTATACACTCTCATCTTAAACCAAATTAAATAAATAACTTGATTTCCATCTCAACTTACTTTTAATTGCAGTTAACCCTTTTCACCGTAATTAAAATTCCAAATTATAAATAAATTTTTATTCCCATTCCCTTAATTTTCTTAACTATTTATTTATTCAAATTTTCAATATTCAACATAAATAGTTTGGTTAAGTTCATTTATTTACCTTCTTCCTATGATTCACAGTTATGGATGTCAATATGATGAAGTTTACATTAGTTAAGATTTCACTCAATTGTTCTCTAAGTCAAATGTTTACAGCTTTCATTTAACTTTAATAACGTACTAATTTACGTTAAATTCCATTTTTTAAATGAAGTAATTACCATTCGTTGAATCAAATACTCAATTCATAAATAAAGTCTTGTTTTCAAAAAGTTATATCACAAATGGTCAACTAAAATTTGAATAAGCTTTACTAAATTCTATGGTATTAAATGTTGCAATAAATCCAAATTTCCATGTCTTAAATCCAAATTACTAATTAAGTCTTGATTCCTTTATTATTCCTTTGGTTTTCAAGTAAGTTTTTATGATGAATGTGAATTCAAATGAACAATGGAAACCCATTCCCATTTGATTTCACTATTCCATTAAATATCTTCATATTCCAGCTAAATCAACTAACGTATGAATTAGCTATTTCAATCTTCATTAAATTGTGGTTTTTATACAATAGAAATTTAATCCCATTAACATATAAATAAAGGTTGATATCCATCTATTTACATTATATCACACTTGTGCTTCTATTTAGCTTTGTATAAATGTATGAATGCGGAGTCTTGCCTATTAACGTATTAAATAAGCCTTAAAATCAATTAATGCCCCTCCTTAGTTTAACCTCTTTTTATCCGTATTTATTTTTAGAGTAACCCTTGGATTAAATTCCCAAATCACCAATTCAATTAATTATACCTTTCAATCCAAATGTAAATCTTCCACCTTTGAATTCTTATATTAAATGAATTTTATTCTAGGCAATATTTTTTTACAAATGTTTACTGATTCCACATTTATAGGTTTCTTAAATTTTACTCCATCTAAATGTGACACATTTTTATTTCATTTCAAACCAATATATATATTCATTCCTATTCAATATATATATTCATTCCTATTTCTTTCATTTGGTTACTGCATTGAAATCTATTTATTAGCTAATACTACGTTACTATCATTAATTAAATTTTGGATTATATTCCAATTCCTATAACTAGGCCTTAAGTCACCATTTTACATAGTTTTAATTTAGCGTTTATTTAAATCTTCGTTTATCGTTTAGAATTTCTACTAAATTGAAATGCACAACTTATGAACTTTAACCAATTTAGTCCACCTAATAAATTTTTCAAATGTTTGTGTGTATGTAATCCAATTCAGTTATTGTTACATTAATACCATTAAACCAACAAATTAAGACTTATAACTACAACACAACTTTCAGTTATTTCCAAATCTATGTCACATAACCTTTTAAATCTCTACCTGTAATTACAGTTACTATCTAACTCCTACATTCATCCTTTTAAAAATCCTAAGACTTTAATTTTATACTGGATTAAATTAGCAAACATATAAATTAAATTTATAAAAATATCATAAATTTATCAGGTCGTTACAAAATATGATCGCCCCTTTCGTTAGTGGGCTTCAAAAAATACATGAGTAGGTAGTAATCGATCTAGATTTTGGAATATCATACACTGATGGGAGTGACCCACTTGGCCCAGCTGCATGCCCATTTTTTGTCATTTCTCAGTTAATGAGGCTTGAGGCTACATTTTACCCCTATATAGAACTTCCCACTTGGAATGTTAACAATGCCTTCCAAGGGACAATGCAATGCCAACATTCATCTATACAGGTTCATTTTAGGATTGAACAAAACTAAAGGCACCACTTCTACAGCATCTATTTTAGGAATCACCTCAGGATTAGTAGAAAGTAGACTTTGCACTTCAAAACCTCCATTTCGATTACCTTCAAGATATTCCAATTTGAAACGCTTATGCTGGTTCGAAGTGGTTTACGGATAACATATCTGATCCCTCTCTCTCTAAACCAACAATGTTAGTTCGTAAACTGGCCAACATTTGATAATCGGTTATTGAACTATCAAATAAACAAACAATCCAACAAGAGATCAAATTTCCAAAGGAAGTAACACTGGTTAAGCACCAGCAACACTAAGCCTCTTTAATTAATCTTTTCATTAATTAAAACACTTTTCAAATATTTATCTCAAATATCTTTAAGAAGACATATTGTCAAAAACCACTTTAAATCTTCTATATTTGGAAAACATTTCCATATACTTATCTCAACGATAAAAGTATATTCGCAAACCATTTCAATTTAAACATTTAGACAAGCCCCTATATACTTCAATCCGTAATAAGTATATTCACAATTTTTGTGGAAAACTTCTATTCTTCCAAAACACACTACATTGGATCAAAACGAATGTTGTGTAAAACATCGTTTCGACAACTCGAAAACACTAGTGTAGGGATCCAATTAGTCGTATTTAACATTAATTTTTCGATGTAGAACTCGAACAATTTATTAGTTAACAATAAAGTCGATCAAGTTAGGGTACTGTTACCTCTTAGACCTTAGATGAATGGCATTCTCAACTTCAAAAAGGAAGTAAGCTACACACCTCAAAACTTAGCATCAAATATAGGATATAGATATAAATCCCATATACTATAAAAACGTCTTCTTTCAGAAATCATCTTTGTAACAACAGTGTTATAGTCTATGTCTTCCTCACTTTCTTGAAAACATTTATTACAACAAAAATGTTGAAATCCATGTCTTCCTACCACTTAACACATTCTAAATCACTTTTTTTAAACCACTAAACACTATTTGAAAATATCACTTTCAAAACATTCCTTTAAAAGACTGTTTTAACTTTAAAAACATAAATATATTTCCTTGATAAAAGTCTATACTTAAATTTCAACATAATCATTCCCATATTTAAAAACTATATTTATAAATCTCTTTCTAGTTTATAAAACTTCCTATTATAAAATCCATTTATTTATAAAAACCCATTCATAACTCTATTCCTTTATAAATCTCAATTATTCATAAAATCTCATTTAAAACATTAATTACAATCTGTTTTTAACGTTGCCTTCGTATGTATAAATTTCTTTGATAAATTTCTTTCTTTTTATAAAACATCATTTTACATCTTCAATTTATCCTCACTTTCAATTTCCAAACTAGAATCAACTATTTTTTTTCTAAAACAACATTCCACATCTTATTATGAATCCATAATTGTGATTTATTTCCAAATTTATCCAATGATAAAAGTTTTCCCTTTATTTATAAACACCGTTTATAAATCTATCCTTTTATTAATAAAATACGATTTTACAAGTACTAATTTATTTGTAAAATGTGACTTTTATGTGCTATCGCATTTATAAATTTCCACATTTATAAATAAATGTTAATATATGTTTGTATGTGTATCACTCTATATAAAACGGTTAATAAATATTTACACTGAAATATTTTTGTCTCCTTTTTAAAACTGTATTCCTTAATTATAAAAGACAGACTTATTTTTTTGTTTTAAAACTCTTTATTTTATAGTTTAAAAATCTCTATTTAAATAAAACTATTAATTTTGAATATCCAAAAATCATACCCTTTATTTTAAAATAAATTTCCTTCTTTAAATATTTCAAGAATAATTATTAAAACATATAAATTTTTGCAATCACTCAAAATCCTTTTAAAAACAAAATCTTCACTTTATAGTATTTCAAAAATACTATAATATGGCCCAGTGCTACTATAGCACTAAATAGCGAAAAATCATCCATGTCATTGAATATGGCATCCAACACATCATATATCAAAATATATGAAAAGTAAAATCAACAGTGTGAGGAATCCAATTGGATCCCCCACCCTATCCTCGTGCATTACATACAGTATATAACCATGAAATATTAATCAACCACTTCGATGCAGGATCGTATACAAAGGGTCATCTGCTCTCACAGGGAACGTAATAGGGTCTCTTCCGCTTCAGGGTGGGAAAATATCTAAACCCATAAATAAAATTGTAAATCATCAAAAAATCAATAAATAATCAACAATAAAATTATCCACACTTATTTAAAATTACATGTGGACCACAGAGGTGAATTAACTCACTTTGATTCTAGTAATTTCCAAAATGCCCCTGTTTGAATTAAGATTGAACAGGCGTTTGATTTTGACCAAAATTCCTATAAGCTCCGAATCCATCCAATCCAACTCTATACCGTAGTATTCGTTGATACGATCGCAATGCAACTTATTGCATTCAATATGGAACTTGTATGAATTATATATGAATTAATGAACGTTGGGATTATATAAATTTCTAATTAACATAAATTAATTAACATTAAACTTTTAAATAACCTTTCCTCTCTCTAACTCTCATTTCTAGGCAACCAACTTGAACCCATCACGACTGCGATTCCCAATGTGCCGCCGCCGCCCCCAACCACCATCACCTGATCCAACATCACCACCATGTAGCCCCTCCCCTCCTCTATTCATGGCCAAAACACGACCCCTTCAATTGCCTAAAACCACACCATCGAGCCAAAACATCGTCCACGAATGGAGAAAAATCTGGCTCCAATCGTCAACAGTTCGATGATCCAACGTACGTTACGTAGAGCTTGTTGAGCTCTATTACTTTCCTTCACGCGCTGCGACATTTCATTGAGTGGTTGATGAGGAATTGAGGGAGGAAGAAGGAATGATTTCGGCCATTAAAACTTAGTGGAGGATGAAGCTTTAGATATCTAGGGTTTGCAAAAGAAAATTCTCCTAGTCCTTATATAGAAATTTTCACTACGCTATTCATGTCCAAATATTTCGAACTCCAATCGAGGCATGCTACCTAGCATTCTATATATAATACCCATATTCTGAACATAATGGAACTAGTACCGAGACCAACTTCCATCATATATAGATTTTAACTTTTAAAATTGAATTATATTAAATTAAATTCCTTTAATTAATTGCTACGTGTTCCAAACTCGCATGACCAAACGATACGTCCGATCACATGAATTTGATGGCATACTATAATTCACTATTACGGATCCAATAGAACTAGTTTCGTTGAAGTCTAGGACTGTGCCTTGGAAGGCTATCTCCAAACGTTAATTGAAACTATTTATTATTAACTCAGCTTATTCACTTTTAAATTCAAAAGTTTACTATCTTCATTCTTATTTAAATAGAATTTAAATCAACTTTCGAAATTATTATTTTTCACATAAAATTCAAGATTTGATAATTTTAAACAATTCAAAATATTCAATTTAACAATTCAATTATCAAATAAGTCGCTGAATTTGAAATATAACCTTTTAAATATTTAAAAATCAATTAAATATTCCAAATTTAAATGATTGAAATTCTGGGTCGTTACATCCAACATCTATACATAGGCATATATTAAACCATGCACACATTATCATGTTGCACGTGTACACACACACATGTATGTATATTCTACACACATATATAAATACAACAAAAATTACATAAAGAGAAACCTTATTTATAATTTAAATAAATATTGATTTTATTTAATAGAAAAATTGAAAAATTCTATATGAATTTAGACTACATATGCCTATTAAGATCCAAAATTGAAATTGTTTGGAAATTTATTCAATTCCTTCACTATGGCCTGGCCCAGTTCCAACATAGAGGATGAAGTAAGTCCAAAGATTATCCCCACCAAATTGAAATTGGGCCTCGCACTAAATTTCAAAAAAAAATTGACATTATAAGTTATATTTTAAATTTAAAAGTTACGTTTAAAATATGTAATAAATTTTATATATGTAATAAATTTTATAAATGTAATAATATATTTTTCAAAAAAAATTTAAAAATAATAAATTATTTTCAAAAATTATAATAATAATTAACCGGATTAATTAAATAAATTATTAATTAGAAGTTATTAATTAAATAAAAAAATATAATGATATATGTACATTTATCTTAGAACGTTTAAGGAAATTAACAAATAATTTTTGAAATAAGTAAATTTAATTAAAATTGTTTTAATTAAATAAATTAATTAAAATTTAATAAATAGATAAAATAATATACATGCATTATGATATATGTGTATTACCATAAATTTTATAGTGTGATTGTATGTGTGTGTGTGTGTGTGTGTGCGTGTGTATATGTATTTAATCTCAAAAATATTTCAAACGAATAAAATTAGATTACTTAAAATGTTAATTAAGTAATTAATTAACTCAGATTTGATTAATAAAATTAATATAATTTGATCATAAATGGTTAAATTGTAATAAATCCAAATTGATTTAAGAAATAAATACATACACGTAGTACCTATACAATGATTTCAGATGCGTTTGACACTTGAATCACGAGGGTATCTCGCAAGAAATACATTATTTCATAAGTATATATCACTTAAATAAATATATTGAAGATTATAAGTCTTTAATATAAGTGTTTTCCTTTATCATATGTCTATATATATATATATATTGATAATTACTTGCATACTCTCTAGTTGTTGAGAAAACTCATGATAGAGATGTTATGTGCAGTATTATTAATATGTTGACTAGACGAGATAAGATAAATACATGTATTTTTAAGAAAACTCAAGATACATATACCATACTTTGGCTATCTGAAATGGTAAGTACGCGTGAATAGTCTCTTTTGATTTGTTGAGTAAATTCAATGTCGAAATGAGATTACAATAAAGACCACTGGTTAGGGGTTGTGTATAATACAACTGATAAAGTATTATCCATTTCTTACGGGCCTACGATTTCAAACTCAAGTTTAGAGCACCTTGGAAAATAAGTCATAGTACCCATTAGATAAATCAAAAAGAAATACAATCATCTGGGATCTTATAGCACTTACATACGAATGCTTTTTAGCAAAATGAAATATATGTTACCTTACTAATAATATAAGAACATCTTTTTAGAATTTAATTTCATAATCTTCAATACTAAATTGGAAAAAAAAAAGTCCACACCAAAGTTATTTTCAAAAAATGACAAATTCACTAGACCCAACTAAAAGCAAGCAGAATAGCACTTACATACGAATACTTATGGTCATCAATAACTAAACCTCAAAGGAAAACATGCTGAAGATGCGAATACTGATGTGATAATTTCTTATAACAAATGGGTTGCAGACCAAGAAATATCATCGGTTTTACGTGTTGTCTACTTTGGACTAACCATTATGAGGTGGCACAAAGACATGTCTATCCATCAAATCTTTGATAGCCTCAAAGCATTATTTGGGGAGCAACCTCGCTTAAGAAGGTATGAGATTATGATATTGTTCAATATAAAGATGCCGAAGGGCATGAATATGGATGTATACATCTTAACAATGGAAGGCTATGTTTATAGATATTCATAGTTGGACGTCATGATAAGTAAAACGCTGCAAGTGAACTTGATCTTTGGATTTCTTACTCCCGGTTTGAGCCACTCGTAAATAACTACAATATGAATCAGTTGAACTTAAGCTTCATGGAGCTGCTCAATATGCTAAGATAGGTCGAGTCTTCATCTAAGGATCAAGGTGTGGTACTCACAATAGAAGGGAAGGCATCAAATTTGAATAGCCCAAAATAGAGAATGCGAGTCAATAAGAAGAGTACCCCAAGTGACAAGGGTGAGTGTCATCATTGTCACAAGAAGAGGCATCAAAAATGGAATTTTTTGGGTTACTTAAAGATTGTCAAAGAGAATAAACAAAATGGTTTTGATGCTCCTAGAGGTATATTTATGATTTGAAACTTTTTAGCAATCAATAAATTATTTTGGATTTTAGATATTGGATATAGAAATCGTATCTTTAATTTGTTACAAGGATTTAGGAGCATGCCATTGTGGCAAAGGGAGAGATTAGACTTCTAGTTGCTGATGGATCTCTAGTAGATGTAACTATAGTTGAAGACTATCACTTGGCTTTGCCTAATGGATTAGATTTAATTTTGTATAATCGCTTTTATGTTAAAGTCTTTATGTATGGAAAAATTCACGTATGTTGATTGTCTAAGATTGGATATGTTTTTCATTGAGTTGACAGCGTTTTGAACATTATGTATGATGAAAATGAAATATGCAATGGTGTTTTTAATAATGGCATTTATGTGTTTAATTATAATCATGTGTGTACTGTAAATAAATCTTCTAGTGTTGAAAGTAATAATAATTATCTATGACAATGTAGGCTAGGTCACATAAGTGACAAACGACTGCACAAAGTGAAAACCAAAGGATTTCTACCATCATCTAATTTTGAATCATTTGATGTGTGTGAGTTGTATCTTAAGAGAAAAATGACCAAGCACCCATTTAGCGGGAGCAACGATAGAGTTAACAAATTCTTAGGTCTCGTACATACTGATGTATGTGGTCCAATGCATATGGTTACCAAAGATAATACTTCTTATTTTGTAACTTTTACCAATGATTTCACAAAGCTTGTATATGCGTATCTTCAAAAAAACAAATCCACCGTCCATGCGAAATTTCAAGAGTGTAAGAATGAGGATGAAAATCACATGAACCATAAGATTAAGATACTTTGATTTGAATAAGGAGGTGAGTGTGTTCGAAAAAATCCCCACCAATATTGAAAAGATAATGAGAATATTTCTCAGTTTACTTCACCCTATACTGTTAAACAATAGTGTTTTGGAGAGAAGAAATCGAACCTTAATGGATATGGTTTGTTCAATGATAAGTAAAGTCGCTTTACCTCTTTCCTTTTGGGGATATGCACTATAAACCGCAATGCATATATTGAGTTTAATGCCTTTTAAATATGTGCCCAAGACCTCATATGAGATATGCTATGGAAAGAAACCCCAACTCAGGTATATGAAAGTGTGGGGTTGTCTAGCTTACGTTAAGAATGTTGGTCCTAATAAATTTGGGGCAATACTGATGCTATGCAAATTTATAGGATATCCCAAGAATACAACGGGATATATTTTCAATGGTATCGAGGTACAAAAGGTTATTGTTTCTCGGCATGCTTTCTTTTTGGAAGGAATTTCTAACAAAACAAGTAAATAGTGATGTTAAAGATTTGGGTGAGATTTGAGAAATTAACACAAAAGCTAGACTGGTAGATGAACTAAATTCACCACTATAAGAAAATATGCAATCTAATAAAATGGCTAATAGGGATTCTCATACACAAAAGAGATGCTACAATTTTCTCATGAATGGCGAGAGAAGACCATGTCTTACAAGATGATGCTCTACTCTTATTCTGACAAGCACATCAGAGTAAAGACTCTTCATTTTGGATTGGAATTATGAAATTGAAAATGGATTACAGGTATGAAAAAAAAGTATGGAATTTAGCCGACATACCTAAAGAGATAAACCCATCGACTGCAAATGGATTTTTTAAGAAAAAGCTAAATGCAAATTAACAAGTAGAGACTTATAAAACTAGACTAGTTGCGAAAGGGTTTTGTCAAATTTAAGGTGTTCATTATAGCAAAATTTCACCTATAATGATGCGTAACTGAATTCGCATAATGCTAGTTGTTGCTGCATTTTATGACTATGAAATATGGAAATGAACATGAAAATGACATTTCTAAATGATGATTTAGAAGAGACCGTTTACGTATCATGGACATATGGTTTCAAGGTTAGTGGTAGTGTAGGCAAGGCATGTGAGTTGTTAAGATTCATTTGGTCTTAAACAAGCTTCAAGAAGTTGGAACAAGTATTTTGGTAATGTAATCAAACATTTTGCTTTTATCAACGCGAGGAAGCATGCATATGTCGAAAAGAATAAGTAAATGCTATAGTGTTCTTGGTTTCATACATCGATGATTTATCACTAACTGGCAACGACATTGATTTGTTGCAATCGGTGAAAGCGTGGTTATCCAATAACTTCTTCATCAAGGTTTTGGGAGGCATGATACATACTAGGTATTAAGATCTATAGAGATAGATCTAAAAGTTTGTTGGGATTATTCCAATCCTCATACGTAGATACCATATTAAAAAGTTCAGTATGGAGAAATCCAAGGGAGGAAATATTCCAAAGCAATCTGGAATCATACTTTCTAATAAGGACACTCCTTATACCGATGAGAAGAATGATCATATAAAGATGACTACGTACATATCTGCCATCTGTTCCACAATGTACGCCATGTTGGGTACTCAACAAGATATGGCTTGTGCATTAGGATGCATAAGTCGATACCAGTCTAATCCTGGAGAAAAAAATTAGACTACTATAAAATGTACGCTTAAGTATTTGAGAAATACTAAGGACCAAGGTTGGAGAAATATTAAGGACCAAGGTTGTAAAAATCGCTAGATGAATGCTAAGCGGTAGGTATAGATTAGGGATTAATCATTTAGGTGGGGATTAATTGAGGACTAATCGAGCATTAATCAAAGCTAGAATTTTAGATAACTTATATATTTTGGATCAAATTTTAGTGTTTTAATTTGTGTCGACTGACATAAATTGAAATTTTAGTATTTTAGATGTGCTTTGGATTTTGAACATGTAAGCTAATATTCATATAAGACTACTTAAAACTAACATATTAATGCTTGAAATGGCACTAAACCTTAAATAATGCCTAAATGGTGTCTAAATGCATGTTTAGTTTCTTACATGGGGAAATAAATCTTGTCTAGGAAGCCTAGGCAAATCATTAGAAGATAAATCTCACCTAGCATCTAGGTGGGGCCTAGAAGAAGGCCTAGAATTTTTTTTATAAATGTGCTAAGGACTTATTCCTCATATATGGGAACAGAGATCTCCCTGTGAAGGGGTATATAGACTCCAGTTTGGATCATAGAGGTGTGGCAATGGTGCGATGCAGAACTAATGACAATGCTTTGTGATAACAATGATGTGATGCAGATCGCAAAGGAACCTAGAATGTAAGAAACCAAAACAATGTCCGTAACACCCCGTAATTGTAGTGATCAAATATTAAATATAGAATCACTAATTAACGGAACACCCATTATAGTCGATTTTTCAAAGACGGGTGAATTTGAATTCGAGACACCCATGGTTGAGATTGTTTTTCAATTGCGAGAAAAATGAGTATAAACTTGACAATGTTTGGAATTAATAAATTTATAGAGTGAATAATGAGTTCTAGAAAGGAATAGAAATTGCGTTTGGGCTAAGGCCCATAAGCCAGCTTATAAGTCTGCTTACTCTTCATCTTATTTCCATTCCACATTACTTTTCATTTGTTTCTCATAATCACTTTCCTAACTTTCCATTAAGCCTAAACCTTAAATCCACTTTAATACCTGCATAGAAAATTCATAACATCAAACTAAAATCACCATGATTCCTCTGGTCCAATTCCTCACATAGCTCATTAAGGGATTAACTTGAATCAAAGTTTGCAACATTGTCCAATATTCCAACAGAGCAAAGTTTGGGATTTTGGTGGTTGGAGTTTGATCTAGTGAGGAAGAAGGTGATTGGAATGAATCTCCATCTATGTTTACTTGTTAATCTTCATTATATCATTTATTGATGATTATGGAATTATATGAAGTGATATGGAGATTGTTTGAGATGGTTTAGATTTTTATTCATGTTATAAACATGCTTATATTAACTCATTAGTTATTTAAGATCTTAATTACTTTCTTTGAAATAGTTAGCAAGCAGAGAAATATGTTTTGGGTTAATTGAATGATTGTAATGTGATGTTGTAATGGATTAGAGACACAATTAGGTGCATGTCATTAGTTGGCAATAATGAAACAAATTTCAATGGCTTTAGAAAAGTTAATAAGCTGATTAAGGGAGTTTTGAACTCTACATTTAGTATTAAGTGGTTAGAGGGTTAATGAAGCTTAACTAGTACTTATGAATATTATTTAAAAGTAAAGAAACGATCTTTATTAATGAATGATTTATTTATAAATATTATTTTAGTAAAGAAATAATTTCATAACTAACACAGGTGTTTTATAAAATGATGTGATATTTTATAAAATAGTATAAATGAAGCTTATTTAGCATTTATAAAATGGTTATATGATTTTATAAATGAAGTATAGACTTTATAAAATTGAAAGTGAGATTTTACAAAATAGTACTTAATTTTAATGAGGCAATTATGTATTTAAAGGCTTAAATATGATTAATAAGCTAACAAATTGTTTTATAAAATGGTTGTAAGATTTTGTAAAATAGTATGAAATCATATTAGATTTTCACTGAAAAGATTTAGTAAATAAAAATAAGATTCAATTAAGTAATAATTGAATTGCTTATTTAAATATAAATGTATGTATATGTATATGGGTAAGTATACATATATATGTATTTAAAAATATAACAATCGAAACAATTTATGCATTATAATCATATTTGTTGGGTATGCTTATTTGACTATGCATAAGTATTTATGTGAATATATATATATATATATATATATATGGATGTGTGTAAATACATTTTTATATAAGTGCATTGTAGGCATTTCACTAAGCCATGGTGACTGTCATATGTGCTAAGTTTCATGAGAGTATATTGGGTCAAGTAAGCTCCAGGTCCGTAACATGATTTTTATGGTAAAGTGTGCTTGTATAAACGTGTGTAAATATGTACCAACGAGTGCGCTAGCACGTGTAGGAATCATATAAGGTAGATGGAAGGTTGATAGTGTCTTAGTGTGTTAGAGGAATTCAGATCGCTATATTCTCCTACTGAACACCATGCATGGAAAGAGTGGATTTTATGTGTAAATCGGTTTACAAACACATTAGGAATCACTTCCAAAGCATCAACCAATGGACTATGGACAGGATCTGATAGGTAAGGTCTCCTAAGAAGTGAAGGCGGCTCATCGGACGAAGAAAAGGAAATAATGAGAAACAAGTTGGTGGCTATACTGATCGAGTGGCACCTGCCTTAGGATTTATTACCTAGGACAGGCTACTATTGGTCGACCGGTAGTGTACGGACCTAGGCAATAAAGCTTAGGTCAGGTGCCATTCGAGCAGGGTTTTTCCCTTTGGATCCGAGTGCATTGTAATGTGAGACATGACTTTAGAGAAACTTCGGGCTACTTGGGAAAGTGGAATGCAAGGCTAGGCTCGAGATTCAGATACAAATATAATGGATGCATAAGAGATCGATAATGGTCAAGAAGGTTTTCTAGAAAGTGGTTGAGGAGGCGATTGAGGCAAGGAGCGCAAGGCACAGACTATTCTTCCACGGTGATAGTATAAGATCGATGTGGTGACTAAGAACTAATCGAACACGAGATCAGGACGGTGACCAGTTTCAGGTCACGTACGATGAGCGTGTATAATTGGAGGAAGCACATGACGGTGAGGAGTTGGTTCCAAACCCAGTTACATGTGTGAGCTTATGACGACGATGATTGGTACCAGATCGGGTAGATATGTAGATAGATGGTTAGCATAGTCTCCATGGTTCAAAGTGCTGTTGTGCTTGAGTGATCTGCTAGGGTCAAAGCAAGTACACGGTGAGGCAATCATGGAATAGGCGATCCAATTTAGGTCGTAGTGCGGTTCCAGTGATATTGTTTTATGGTTTCGGACCAAGCCTTCGGGTGGTTTAGAGCGACGCGTAAGGGGTACTTGTACCCAATAGTGGTAGAATAGATACAGATGTCGGGGTGCACTACAGTGGCAATAGTGTTCATTGTCGCTAGGAGAATGGCCTAGGTCTATATTGGAGCACCTATGCAGCAAAGAGGTCCTGTGGAGACGATCGTTTCTGTTCGCAGGCTCTCAAGAGTAAGGATGTGTACAACTCTAAAGGTCACATAAGGTATATTTGATTCATTTATATTTCGTTCATTTTGGGACGATAGTAGATATTCGTTATTTGACATCATTGTTATGTTCTGCTTCTGATATACTGTTTGATTGATATTCTTTGGGTATAACATGGTATAGACTTATATTATGAAACTTTTATCACTTCTCACTTGTGTACTGCGTTCAGTTTGGTGATACGCTATTAGGATGTACAACTAAAGCATTTTTAGAGGGGTGGCATTGATATTTTGGATATGTATATTTAATATTTTAGCAGTATATGACATATGTGTTATTTGTATATGAGACTCGTTGCATCAGATATTTATTCAGAACTTTGTGTTGTTGGGACTTGGTATATTCTTACTTTCAATATTGATATTTTTTCAGTTGCTTCTGTTATGCGGTCTCTTATATATTGTTATCTGTTATGTTCACGTATATTCAATATATTACTTGTAATTATTCTTCTATGAGATTCTATCGACTTGTTCTAATTTTGCTCCAAAAATCTATCTTTTTTGGTATTTGGAAGTTGGTCGTTGATGTGAGATAATGATTTTCGGATATTATAAAGGACAAGTTGTTACACATTCTTTGGAAGTTACACTTCATTAGAGAATTTGTCGAGAAGAAAGAATTCATAATTCTAAAAGTAGATACAAAGGACAACGTAATAGATCAATTCATAAAGGTCCAAGTCGGTCAGTGCTCAACAAATTGGTCGAAGGGATGAGATTGAGACCCTATAATCAGCTCCATGTTCAAATGGGAGATTGATAGAATTACGGGTATTCCTTACAAGAAATTCTATAATTAATCATAAAATATTAACTCCGTATCTCATTCGAAATAAAAGGTATTTTTCTCTCTATTATACACTTGTCACACTCTATTATGTTAATTAATTATTTGATTTAAGTTGTTCAATGGAAAATCCCTAAATGATATGTTATGTGATAGTAATTGCAATGTGTTATAATCATGAGAAATTTACCACAAAAAATAACATATTGTTTTAAATATTCCTACTCAAGGTGTTTCAAGATGGAATATTACATTTTTGAAACTAGATTATGTAACACTTTCCAAATGGGTACTGTATTATTCATGGCTGTTGGAGGAACCAATGGGTTACGTACTGGTAGTTATTAGATAATCATGGAGTGACTTATTTGAGATTTTTCTATTGGTTACTATAACTAAGGTCAAACAAAAAAAATCTCGAAGTGATGATATTGAAGAGTTCTCTTGACTTAAGAATACTGTTAAACTTCAATGTAGACACACTTCACTTTGATTATAGTTAAATCTGGCACGGCATCCACCGAACAACTATATTTGGGTCCAAGTTAAAGCTTTGAAAGTAAAACACTATTCTACAGAGCATTCATCTCCCTAGTTATATGAGATCAGTCCCACGATCAACTATAGTTATCTCAAAGTCAAATTCTCTAGTTAGAGTTGTTCGGTTATTAATAATTATTACCATTAGACCAAGTACTTTGTGCTTGGATTATACAGGTTTGTTTTTTTTTGAAAATAGGTTAATTTGATTACCAAACAGGCTTTGCGGCCCATAGCATAATACATCATATAAAGATAATAAAATAATAGGCCGACAAATATAGTCAAACTATCGTCTTCTACTTCCTTTCCTTAATAGGTTACAACTATGGCGGCTGCCAGCTCCTTGGTTGATTTTGTCCGCTCAGTTCCATCTTCCTCAACTTCGCCAGTAGTAATTCTTCTTGTGCCGATGCAGTGGTGAGTATTTTTTTAGGGATTCTTTCGATAATAATAGCAATTTCTCTATTAATTTGATTTGTGAGAGCTAACGTGTCTAGCTTTTTATCTTCAAAAGTCCTACAGTTCCGTTCCTTCCAAATGAACCATAAGCAGGTTGTGAGTCCAATTTTTCCGAGCTCCTTCATCAGCTTAGAGAAGTTACTCCCATCGTGCAGGTAATCCATCTCCTCTTTTAGGCTAGTAGCACAATTGTTTAGCTGAAGTTTGTTCTTTTGGTTGATCCAAATTCTTTTCGAGTATTGACAGTCAAAAAATAAGTGGTCATGAGTTTCTTCTTCCCTGCAACAAAAGCGACATGTTGTGTCTTCCAAAATTTTCCATTTTTTTAGTCTGTCTTTTATGGGTAATTTACCCAGAATCGCCTTGTATAGTGTGTGCGCCATTTTTAGGGGATTGGATTTACTCCATACTATATCAGACCATTTAACCTCAGTGCTTTTCTTTCTTGATTCTTCCCAAATGTCTTTGAATTTGAAATGGTCATTAGCACTCACCTTCCATATCCATTTATCTTCATTTTCTTATCTATGGATATATTTCTTTCGAATTTCTTCCTGGTAATTGAGAGTTAGTAAGTTATTGTTACATTTCCATTCTCCATTTTCAACAATATCTGCTACTTTCCAGTTTGGTGTTCCATATGCTGAAAATGCTCCCAACCAAGCCTGTCTATCAAACTTTTAGAGTTAAGCCATGGATCTCTCCAGATATCAGTTTTCCTTCTATTGGCAATCTTTCTGTCTAACTACTTTTGAAACTCCTCTCTGGTCTTAAGAATGTTTTTCCAAGTAACTGAAGCATTATTATCTATTCTAGTAGTCTAGAAGTTATCTTTCAGATACCTAGATCTCATCCAGGAAGCCCATAATTTGTTTGAAGTTAATACATTCCAGGCTAATTTGAGGCAGTACACTTTTTTAAGTTCAAAAATATTTTTCAATCCAACTCCACCCTCTTTCTTTTTCCTGCATAATTCTGAGTATTTTACCTTGTGCGTCCCTCCCCTTCAAATAAAATCAGCACATACTGAGTTGATTTTTGCAATAGAACAATCGGGAATTTGAAAAGACTGGAGCCAGAATCTAACTTTGGAAGTTATGACTGTGTGTACTAGCTCCACTCTTCCAGCAAAAGATAAAAGTTTTGACCTCCAACCTTGTAATTTTTCCCTGATTTCGTTAACAAGCTTACCACATTCCGCATCTGTGATATTATTGTTTGAAAAAGGTACTCCCAAGTACTTGACTGGGAGATGTCCTTCAGTGAAGCCAAGTTTGTTAAGCATGTACTGTTTGTTAAGACAATATTTGCTGAAGTCACATTTGGTTTTCATTTCATTCAATTTGAGGCTTGCATACCTTTCCAGTTTTCCAAAGATTGCTTTAATCTTGTCTATTGCTTTTAAATTTCCTTTAATCACCACCAGGAGGTCATCTGCATATAGTAAATGAGTAACACATGGAAGGTTATTATATATTGGTTGAATAAACCCCTGATTATATGCCAGTTCCATTTTGACCCCTGATTATACAAGTTGAATGTGGAAAATACTGGAATTTTCACCAAGACTAAATTCCATAAGTCCAAACGTGCTATAGTTTTGACGAAGATAATTGGTGTAAATAATCGTCACTATAAGTACTGATTAAAATAGTGAAATTAAATTTCATTGAAAAATGTGTAAGCGATAAATTCAGCTAAACCATCACACAATAAGTGACTGAAGTTACACCATTGAGATGAAAAACAACAACGTTGAATACTCTGAAATACCACACGATTTAACTAAATTACAATTGTTATAAATTACTTCATATTTATAAAGTATTGATCATTAAATTTTATTTTATTTATTTGAATCGCTATTTATAATATGTATATATAAAGTTTATACACGCACACACACAAATCGATATGTTATATAGATAAACATTTTAATTGGATTCTAAAATGAATAAGTATCGATTGAATATGGAAATTTCTATTAGTCCAATAAGCCCATCCAGTAATACTAAAGGTGGGCTAGTGGGGATTTTTTTGGAAAAAAATCTAGTTTTGAATCGGCAAAGAGAAGACGTAAACAAACTAATCTTTCTCCTCCTTTTACACCTTCCTATTTCCTTTATAAACCACACATGTTCTCATTTTTCAGTTTACACTGAGCCTCCACCCTAACCATTCTCCAACCGAAAATATAAGGACTTCTCCTTATGCATTTCCAAATTAAATTCAAATAAAATAATATAGTTCTAGCTACTGGTATTCTCTTCTAGTCAGCTACACTTTCTAGATGAGTATATATCAGATCTTGAAGGATCTCAATTCATAATTCAAGGTGTTAATTCTGGATTTCATTCACTGGTAAATTCAAAAATATTTACAATTATATATATTCATTTATATCAGTATGCACGTATATGTTAGATCTCCGATATTACGGCACATTTATATATGTATTTGTTGTCTAACTTTACATAAATGAATATACAATTTTAAATTGATCGAAAAAAATTATACATACATAAATATATATATATAATATAATATATTTATTTCCATAATAATTTATTAATTTATATTTATGTGTAAATATATTCGTTTTAAAAAAAATTCATATATATATATATATATATATATATTATTATATAAATATATATATAACAAATTGTAACTATATTTTAAAATATTTAAAATATTATGTGTATTTAAAAAAATTCTTTGATATAAATTCTTATTTATATTTTTTAAAAGTCATTATACAAATCTGTAAGGATTGAGTAACTAAAAAAATTATATCTTGTTCCAGATGGATTTGTATTTAAAAAGATGATCTTTAAATAAAGATGTTTTAGCTGAAATATAAAAAAAAAAAAAAAAAAAAAAAATTTAACGTGTGTTGTTTAGATTGAAAAATTAATATTTTATAAAAAATATTTAAAACTTAATATTTTTATAGTAGAATTAAAAGATTATATATACGCGTGTGTGTGTGTGTAAAAAAAATCAACATTTCAAATCTAAGTTTAACATAGATTTTTTTTTCTCCTAGTTCTACATTTATTTTTTAAATTTAAACTATATTAAGATATTTTAGATATTAATTCAAATTATGTTTAATTGGTCATCATTTTATAAAACAAAACTAAAGTGCATAAATATTATAGATATGTATGTAAGTAAATCTATGTAACTAATAAATTTTAATCAGCAAAATAGGCATAAGGATAAATTGTGGAAAAAATTAGGCCGAAGGCAGCGATTTTTTTAGAATAAAGGACAATGCTATTTTTTTATAGTGTGAAATTGAATATAATGCCTAAAACTAAAACTAGCATTGGTCCATCAGCCTAATTTTTTTCCAAGGTTTATTCGTCACCCTAAATTATAACTAACATTTGTCCTTCAGCCTAAAAATAAAACTTGATGTCCTTTAGCCTAGGTTTTTTTGAAATTTTGTCATTTTCCCTATTCCTCGCTAAATTAATTACGGAGATCAAGTGTAACGATTCGTATTTTTGGGTCTTCGGATTTGAGTAATTAATTTGTTTAAATATTCGGATTTGAATTAAACTATAATAAAATCTATGTTTCAAATTTAGACTTGATTTCCAATAACGTATTTTTAATTTAATTTTTAGAATTTTTCCATAATTTTATTTTGGAAAAATAGAAAAATAGTGTATTTCTGTTTGATGTATTTTTTGGCAAATGCTGGCATTTTGAAACTTCACGAAATTTAATAACTTGTCTATTTTATTTTTATTTTGTGATAGGGTAATATTGTCACATGTGATCGTACTTTATCTTCTATCGTTCATAGCTCGGACATGGACGCGGTGAGGGTAGTCGGGCATAAAAATCTATTCAAAATCATACACAGTACACTGCCCCTTTTCTTCAAATCGGAGTACTTCATTTTTCCCTCCAGTAGCCATTTGTCCCCTCAGCCGCCACTATCCACCCTTGTTTCCTCCATCAGCAGCTATTTTGCCTCATTCTCTAGTAATAAGATGATCAAGCAAGTATTTATAGACAGGCATATGTACAGAGAGGAAAATCTTTTCTCTGTTTCATTAGGTGTTCTACATATTCAAGAAAATCATGGAAAACCAAAATCTTCCCCTTATTCAAAAATCAATATCTACTAAACTAAGCAAAATCATCCAAAACCGACAAAATGAAAGTTGTTTGTCATCGAATCTGCTTTACTTTAAAAACAGTTTCATGGGTTTTTGTCGAGTATTTTGAGAGATATCTTTAAGTTCTGCAAGTGGTCAAGAAAATGATCGTTTTCAACGATCACGGATTGGTGAACGGAGGGTACGGATAGGTTCGTAGCGACGATTGGGGATTTATAGAAGCGTACGTGTGATTTTAGTAGCTTAGTTTGTCATAAGGAAGGAGATGATCGAAAAACGTTCAAAAATTAATTTTCGATGAACCGGTGGTCGAGGGGATAATCGGAGATGTTTGGGAGGAGCATGAGGATGAGGTGGAAGTCATGACCGTGGTCAATTTTCAATTTGTGCTATGAGGTGTCATGGATAGCTTCACTTAGGGTTTCGGTGGCTATTTTGAGATGGGTCTGGAAATTCGTTGGTTCGCACCGATGTTAGTCGATCGAGCTTGGCGACGCGCGTCATGGAGGAGCGCTGTGAGTGGCGGATGTGATGGCATAAGAGCTGAGGCCTATTGTCGACCGAAGTGGGGGTGGAGGCATTTGGGTGGAACTTTTAGCGGGCCAAGGAGAAGGCAATTTTGTTAGGAAGGGTCAGAGGTGGAGTGATAGCGTGGAGGTAATCGAGCTCAGGAAGAGACACTCGCATGTGGTATTGGTTGGTCGAAGGGTGGTGAAGTTGATCGTGCATGTACACAGAAACATGCACATATGGGTACGAAACCTTCAGGAAATTCATGGATTTTAGGGGAGGGAGGAAGCACTGTGGAGTATGGACATGAGTCTGGGCATATCTTGATGGGCTCGGTCGATATTGCTAGTGGGTGAGTGCTTACTTTATCTTATTTTGTTTTAGTTATATGGAGATTAACATATTAACTTTGAAAATTCATATCGTACTCATATGGAATCTCATTGACCTGAAAACTGTTGCGTTGCACTTGTATGGATGAGCACAACATGGTAGTGTAGCTTATTGGTAGCTTCGGACAAGCACAAATTTATGACACATGAAAATAGATAGGATTTAAATTTCGTTATTTTAATTAATGACGTCGTTTAAATTTATATACACTAATTATGGATGTTTATTTGGCCAAATAAATTACTGTTGAGTTAAACTAGATCGAATATGGTAATTGGATATTGGATTAACTGAATAAAACACTGTTACACTAATTAAACTAATTTGGCAATTTATTAGCAGAATAAATCCTCGTTCTGTTATTTTATAAATTTGGACATTTGATTGTACTTCGTTAGTTGACATGCCACTTGGAATACGTGATATGTTAAACCATGATGGTTAAGTATTGAATTTATTTACATAGTTGTTGATTATGTAAATATCTATTATTAGCCTGAAAGTTAAATTGAGTAATATGATAGCTTATTTAAGTACCGTGGTGATAGTTAAGCCTCCTTCAAAATTTGAAAAGAAAATTATCGATTTGGAAGTTATTTAAAAATATATATATTTTATTATAAGGTTTAATGATAATTATTATTTAATAATAAGATTTAAAAAGGTAATAACTTATTAGTAATAATATTTTAAAGATAATTTGTAATTTTTTAAAAATAATTTAGAGTTAACTATTTTATTAATTTGGTTAAAAGTCAATTCTTAAATGTTATTTAAGAATGTTTAACTATTATTTTAAATTTATTTAGTAATTGTTTTGAATTTTTTTAATTTTACCTTAATTATTTATTTAAAGTGATTTTACTATACTTTAAATTTTAATAAAGTTAATTAATTATATTGATTTAAGTTATTTAAGGATATTCAAAGGTTAATTAATTATTGTTTTAATAATTTTTTAAAATTAATTAATTATTATATCAATATTTTTTTGAAGTTAACTTATCAATACAGGAATAATGTCTGAAATTGATTTAATGTATCATTAAATAGATTCTAAAGTATTATTTAAATAAGATTTGATTAAAATGAAATAGAAGGATGTTTAATAGTAATTTTTTATTCAAAGCTATTTTAAATAACTTATGGTTTATCAAGAGGACCTTATTGACTTAAAGAGTCTATAAATGAGTTGGATTAGATATAGAAAGAGTTTATAAATGGCTTTGGATAATTATAAAAGAATTTATAAATGAGTTTTGAAGAACTGGGAAGAGAGAGGTTTATAAAAGGGGTTCAGAATTTAATAAGAATAATTTATAAAGGGATTAGTGTTTCGGGTTTCTTCATTTTAAATAACATTTGGGTTTGATCAATTAAATGTGATTTCAAAATCGAAAATCATTCTAAGTGTTTGGTGAATATACTTATATCATTGCATAAGTGTATGGAAAAGTTTCCAAGTTTTGAAAGTGAAATGGTTTGTGAATATACTTATACCATTGAGATAAGTATATGGTTATATTTTCTAAGTATCGAAAATATAGTGGTTTGTGAATTTACTTATCCTGTTGGGATAAGCATACGGAAGTGATTTCCAAGTATTTGAAATGTGATTTTAAGTTTTTGAAAGATTAATTAAAGAGGCTTTGTGATTTTCGTGGGAAATGTAAAATCTGTATGAATGTTTGATAATTTAATGGTTTAAATAACTAACTATCAAACCTTGGCCTAAAGATGTAATCCTTTTTAATTTTGGTGGTAGGGAAATATACCCTACTTAACACCAAAGGATTTTAACTCTGGAAATATCTAGGGGAAACATGGGGATTATATGGAACAGCTACCATCGGGGGTGTTATACTGTACGTATAAACTCATTTTGTTCCTCTACGACAAACGATAAGGAGATCCCTCCACTTAAGCGGTTAGGAGGTGATCCCCACTCTTATGTATTATTTGATTATTTCTTAAAGAAACAGTATTGAGCATTCTTGAAATTGGCGCTTGGTTTTATGGAACACCTGGGAAATGGAAGAGTGCACTCGTAAGAGATGACTCGAACCCGTAACCACTCCAAAAACCATATATAGTTCTATGGAGGAGATTCGTGATATATTGAGATGTTGGGATCCATATGTGATTTCAAGACTAGTTAGGGGTATGGGAATCCGGGTGTGATTCCAAGATCAAATTGAGATGTGGGAATCTATGTGTGATTCCAGGACCCGTTGGGGTATTGGAATCCACGTAGGATTCCGTGATCTATTTGGTGGCAGTGCGTAAGCTAGGACGTCGGACGTAGCCTCATTAGCAGGAATGACTAAAATCAGAGATAGGAGGCATGGCCAGTAGGGTTGGCAAACCCA
The DNA here is from genome assembly GCA_030765085.1 of Allium cepa. Lineage (NCBI taxonomy): Eukaryota > Viridiplantae > Streptophyta > Magnoliopsida > Asparagales > Amaryllidaceae > Allium > Allium cepa. Next base: position 381,456,122 of record CM060931.1, read on the forward strand.
AAGGGTGTAGTCGGCTCCACCTAGACGTTACCTCCAATTGTTATGCATGCATGGGGCGATGCACTCAGTTTGAGTAACACCTGCTATGTTTTTCCTATGTTACATCACTAGGGATGTATGCTGCTTTGGAAGGATATCTCCGATCCTTGTGCAGGAGGACCATTCCATGAAGTACTAAGGGCACATTCATGGAAATCCTATATAGTTATCGAACGTACCTTATTGGTTTACGATTATATATCTAGTATTGTTGTCATGTACACTCACGAGCATCACAGCTACTTTATTATTATTATTTTCTCCCTTAGATATTATTATAATATCATTGGATATTGTAGGTAAACCCGTCCATGTTTATGTGCGGCGTGGTCTTACGAGAAGCCTTTGATTTTAAAGGATTCTACAAGTTAAAATAAATAAAATTCATTATGATCTGAGTTCTCATGCTTGTTTTACCAAACTGACTCGGGCGTTGTTTTCCTATAATGCTCGAGTCAGACCGAGTATATTTCTAGCTTTAGTTGGATATTTTGGAGCTTTAGGAGAGGAGCTAGAGGCCCAAAGATGTATTCACGTAGATGGTTATATTTTCATTGCATGCATTGTTGTATATTATTCAGCAATTTTTAGGGCAGGTTGTTATAGTTGTCCGAGCTTAAATAAGTTAAACTCCGATTGATGTCTATATATACATATTTTATAGTTTCATTTTGTGTAAAGGTTTATTGTATATTATAGATTATTCATTCTGCTATGAGACTCTGTGTTGTTAGTTTCTTCTTATCTTCTTTCTTTTCCCTAACAATCCGCCTTTCTGTTCAATTTGGGTTGGACATGTGTTGTTTATTGTCAGCTTAAATTGTACGAAAAAGATGGTAGTTACATCAAATATATATAAAAAAGGGGAACTGTGCCCATTGTAGTGTAAATCCCAGCACTTATATATTGGCACAATAAATCGTGCACAAATCTTTAATGTTGCATATGCACTGTACACGTATGTGTATGTGATACATATATACATTATATATGTAAATTCAAAACCTTTGTATTAATTAATTAAATAAAAAATATTTTATTTAAATTTATTTTGGTTGGATCTAAGTTAATTTAGACTTCGTAGGCTCAATAAATTTCTAAAATGAAAAAAAATTGAAATCCACTCATTTATCCCGTTGCGACCTAGCCCGGTTCCTCTAATTGTGGATTGAACAAGTGGATATTTTCGCAAGATTCTTATCATCATTTTTGATTGATCATTTTATTCAGCATCTTTGTCCAAGTTTGATAGAGGTATATTGTGAGCTTTTGCCGGTTTGGTAGCTGCGGCTCCTCCTTTCGTCTTGGACACCAAAAAACTTTTCCCCAGGCTCTTATCCTTTAAATGTGATATATTAGCAATTCTTTGAGGTGATTCAACCTCTTTGTCTTAAATGTGACATATTCGCTTTTTTTGGGTGATTTGGCCTCATTGCCTACACTATCCTTCGTTCTTTTAGTTGTCCTTGATGATTTTTGAAATACAAGTGTCTCGATTAACTCATGTTTAGACTAGAGTTGCTTTTGCACTGCCTTATATTAACACTATCATTTGTCATTTCAAATGGAATTGATTATTGTCTAGCTTCAATGTTTTTGATTTCTTTGCGATGACATGACACACTAGATCAAATAGGAATTTTCATGTGGTCGATGCAGTAATATTATCTTCAAGCTGAGATAAATATGAATCTTTCAATATGTGATAGCTTCTTTCTTAATTTGCGATAGCATAACTTCATCAACTTATGATAAGTTCAATTTCATTAACCTTTGATAGCTTCAACTTCATCAATGTGCGATAGCTTCTGCTCAACATGTGATGGCTTTGGTTCTATCAACGTGTGATAGCTTTGATTTCATCAATCCTGCAATAGCTTACTCTCAACATGCAATAGCCATGATTTCATCAACCTACGATAGCTTTGATTTCATCAGCTTGTCATTGATTATTCTCAACGTGCGATGGCCTTGATTCCATCAACTAGTGATAGCATTAACCCCATCAACTTGCCATGACATATAAATGTGACAACTTTGATTTCATTAACGGGCGATAACTTCTATTTATCAACCCACGATAATTTATTCTCCACATGCGATGATCTTGATTTCATCAACTTACGACTGAGTTATCTCTGTCAACTTGTGATAGTTAAGGCTTTATCCATATGTAATAGCTTTAGCACCTCGACTTACGATGGCTTTATCTTGTGATAACTCAATCATTTCAACTGATGGTTTCAACCGCTTTTTAACATGTGAAAGTTGTATCTCTCAATTTGCAATAGCTCTAGACATTAGACAGCAACAACCCTCCTAATTTTTTGAAAAATTTAGGGTGTAACAGGGGTGCTTAAAATTTAGGTTCAAACATCTGAAATTATATTCATATGGCTCAATTCCTAAACGAGATATCTGAAAAGCTTATGACTAAGTAGTTGATTTTTGGTTTTGGGTTTTTTAGTTTTGCGATCTCGGGTTTGTTTCGAGGACTTGTGGGATGCTCATAAGGTCCAGAGCAATTATAGTGCAAGATAGTGAGTTTGGAGATGGTACACCTTGTCTTTGGAAACATGACTGTTGACGTCGGATGAGCAAGAAACCGGTTCAAGAAAGAATTTGAATCTTGTGGTAGATTTTCAAAAATCATCTGATTGGTTGAGACATAGTGACTAGGATATTGTATTATATGATTCCGTATGATATTGAAAATATGGAGTAAATCTACTTTCTCAGCTATAGCTTTGGGATTTGATATTTATACACCATTAATACATAAGACGGTTGTAATTTTGATTGTGTGACTTCGGGCAACATCGATTCGTAAGGAAAGAAGATGTTTTGTCTGGTGCTAAAGGCGATGATCGTGGGATATGTAGCAGCAAGGCTTGTAAGCCTCAATCCTACTTGTCAAGTTCTCATAATAGACAAATGGTAGTGGTTAGACATGTGTATATCGATTTGAGTTCGATACGATGGTAGGTGGTGGTCGATGCATTGATTATCTTACATTAGAGATAGTAGTTAGTAGGTTTTGGCCTTACCGAAACACCCAAGACCCACTAGCCTAGTATGTGATGCTCTAGTCACGATCGGTGCCATGATGATAAGTATATGACAGACTCATCGCATAATGCATAATTATTGTAATGCCCTTCCCCTATATCCATACTACAAAAGAGTATTACTAGAGTAATATTGTCTGATAATACAGAGAAGGAGACTATAATAGGTGCTCCATCATAAACATTCTTTTGGACCAACATGGTTATATGCTAAATATAGTAAAGTAATCATAAGCACATATCTCATCTCGGTACAAAACAGTGGTATAAAGAGTTTCCAAAAGTAGAACAATATAGAATCAATAACATAAATAAAATACCCATCACACAAATAATGGAACTAGATAAAATATTACATATAAAAATAGTCACTGTGTTGTGCACATTACAAAATATATCATCCCGTGTCTACATACAACACTACTAAAAAAAAGTGACATAAATATTGATACATACACATAGCTTATACAGCCAATTGTATAACAAAAACATCCTATACAAACAAAAAAGTGCATATATAGCGGCTACCTCCTACAAGTCCTCCTAAAAGATCCCAAAATGATCAGAATGAAATGCAACTTGTAACAATCCTCGGGCTGATTTGAGAATTATTAATGATAATATATAACAAAACTAGGGTCAGACTACATATAGCAGTAAGTATAGAAATATCCAACATAAAACAATAAACAACAGGGGTAGATGTCACATAACACACTAAATACTCAAACCCCATCATCCTCACACAATGTTTTAACACTAATATAATGACTCTAATTTCAAAGTGACATATTGTCGCTACTGTAATCAACTGATTTCACCCCTATGCATTTATCATTAATTACACATTTATTAATACAGTTAGTTAATTTAAATTATCGATCAATTTAGTTGCTACATTCATTCTAGGTTACTACCAAAGATTATTACTAAATAATACTATCTGCTAATACGGAGAAAGAGGTTTGTTAGGAGCAACCACACGTGAATATTTTCTTGGGCTACTACTAATACGTATTCTTACCTTAAATTATTTCACCAATATACGTGCTTGATATCAGCATAAAGTAATAAACATGTGGGTTTACTAGGACATAAAAATATGCAACATATATATATATATATATATATATATATATATATATATATATATGAACACAGACTCATAGATTGCAATATAAAACAAATACATGACAATCCACTCACACACACACAAAAAAAAAGCGAGTATATAAAATAGAGTAACGGACTTACATCTATACATAAAGTCAAGTACAAAATATCCACCACTCATAGTCATATCATTGCGAACAGGGAGACATCCAAAGGAAAATATACATTGTAGACTTCTCAAATTATAACATAATGTTTATATTTACGTTTGTTTCCTCTAAATCCCAACACCCAAATTGGCTAATGTCTTCGTACCTGAAAAGTCTCGAATTAACCCGATTATTATATAAATAATAAATGGGTCAGCCTATGTTTAGCTTGCAAGGGCGAATACAATATAGCAAGATGATGAGGTATATAACACATACATGACATAGTAAAAAATCCAAACTAGAGGAAAAGATGAAGTAATATGCATACAACATTATGTGTGTTAGGTATATTTATATAATGCTTTTTTTTCTCAAAAAGGTCGACATAGAAAGTACACGCTTCCCTACCATTCTCACACAATATTTTAACCCCCGTCTAATGTCTCTAATTCTAAAGTGATGCATAGTCACAAATCTAATCAACCGAGTTTCACGCATATGCCTTTATTATGTATGTATGTGTCTTTGTGTGTGTGTATCTTCCAACTATTTGACACTAATATATTGATTTATAAAATTTACTTGTACAATAAAAATTCCAAAATTTCTCTTTTCAAAACATTTTAAATATTTCCAAAGGAATTTGAATCTATTTCTTTTTTTAAAACAAAAAAATAAAAAATAAAAAATTATCAAAACTCATACTTACCAATATATAGATTAAATTTTCAATATTAATATTTTCCATTCAATGGATAATCATATCCAAATTTATTTTAGTTTCAAAATATTATTTTGTAAAATATCATGTTTATTCAATTTCTATAAAACTAAACTCATCACTTTAAAATATAAATTATTAGTCCAAAGATAATACTACGAATACTTTTATAATAGTCGATAAATAAGTGAATATATATTCACAGTCCGCCTATTTAAACAAATACAAAAAATCACCACTTTTGAATATTTTCTATTACTAATAATAATTCTCAATATTAAATAGAACTCAATTCGAAATTCACTATTTATATCTCGAAACTTCTCATTTTAAATCATTGTTCCATTCTGATCGGGTTCAAAATGTCGTTGTCTATTCATTATACAAACTATATATAATGCATGTGCACTCAATATTCAACTAATTTCTTCATCGTAGGTAAACACTAACATGCATCACAACGTTAAACTAATTAAGTCCATATCAATTAAAATTTATCACCCCAATACTATAGTAAGGCATGAACAGAGATTTTATACTAGATATATTATGAGTAAATAAAATTTACTCACTGAAACGATGAACATGAGATCGAGTTACGTAGCAAATATAGCCTTCATCATGCCATCAATGGGACCTCTTCCAAACGCAACAAACACCCCTTTATTGCCCTAGCCAGTCGTGCGCAAAGCACCCCCACCAGCCTCGTTTTAAAGACATCAGATAAAGTCACAAACCTTTTCCACGCTCCCGCTCCTGCCTCCAACCTCATCATTTATTAAGCCACCATGACGCGATGACCATCCCATCACCAGTCGGTACCATAATTCCCACTCCATCGAAATCAGGCCTGCATGTCGATGCATCTTTTTTTATTTTTTCTTCTTTAATTTAGTGGATTAGGGATTCGAACTTAAAACGGGGAATGGGTGTTGGGTTGGAAAATGAAATAAGGAAAATAAAGAAAAGAAAAAGGGGATAGAGAATAATTATATTGACAAAGTATATTTTCTTTTCCAATTAATCCCCAAAGCAGTTAATGTTTCATTTTTAGCTCTTTTTAATTACGTTTAATTACAAGTTAAATCACCTTATTTATATCTAATTTTAAAAAACCGTATAGTAGAAGCATGGCTAACTAAACTAGGCTAATAATAGTAATTATGCAATGTAAATTAATAAAAGCAACACACCAAGACTTTATACTGGTTCGGAGCACCTTTCCTATGTTCGTTCCCTAAGCACTTCTTCAAAGTTTCACTAGCAACACCCTCACTTAATCAAAGGAATAAGTATAGTACACATCACCTTGACTTTGTGCCCGAAGATCTCCAAAAGGACTTGACACAATTGAATAAAAGAAATTCGACTTCATGTTTTCTTGGTTAACATGTATGAGTCAATATGGTACACCCATCCTATAATATACGTAATATGAAGATTTGAATGCGATGATATAAGAGATTAAAGAATTGAATACTTTTTTAATCGTAAGTATCATAAAGTACAGAGTTTTAAGGAAAGTAAGAATTGGTTCATTAAAAACATGAATTTGAACTCTATTTATAGTGTCGAATAGTTCTTATCGAAAGGTTGTAGCCATTGAAAAAGGTTGCAACCTTTAAAATAGAAGATATCTCTTTAAATTCTAATTTTCAATGAAGAGACGCTTCTTTTCACCCGGGTCAGATGGGTGGTTTTTGAAATTCAGATGGCTAAAACTGTTCAAGAATTAAAGCAGAATGTTTTGAATCTAAAAATAATGTTTTCAGACATTTGAAATAGAAGCCAGACGTTTGAAAATATACAGTGTTCAAACAGAAAGTTTCTAATGTAAATACTATGCTTTTAGATGTTTGGAAAATGATTTCAGACGTCTGAAAATATTTCAAATGTTTGAAAATCTCATGCAGACAGTTGAAAGTAAGTATATTTTGTTTTTTAAAACTTGCAATCATTTATTCGTTTGAATTGCCTATGGAAAAATAATTATTTCTAAAGTAGAAAATATAACTTCCATAAAAAATATTTCAAGACTATATTCAAGTGTATATGTGAAATCATCATATAGGAGATTGTACAAAATAAAAAACACAACTAACTTGCTTTTGGATCTCCAATCTTCTATCTCAATCCCACCATTGGTCGTTGTTTCTCCGTATGCGAATTCCTGCAAGTAATAATCAATATATATATATGGAAATGAATATTTATCTCATTAAAACCTATAAGAGCAAGATTTAACAATCTTTCCATTTTTGATGATGACAAATATACATTCTATTACGATTGTATATGCACTTAAATAGCTCACCCTATCGATATGTTTAATAAAATTCCTCCCACACCAATATGCCTACACTATTTCTTCTCCTTTGTCATCAACAATAAGTAATAAAGAAAGAAATGGATAGGAATGAGAATTAAAATATCATAGCACGTAAATATTCAACACATAACAAGTACAACACAATATTCAATTTATTATATTATAAATCTAAATTTCTCTTAGTGGTTATTACATCAATGGTTTTTATAACTGAGATAATTAAAAACTTTTGACTTGTATATATTGGCATGATTTTAAAAAAATTCAAAGTGTAAACCTATTGCTTAAAAAATATATTTTTAAACCTTTAAAACATTTAAAGGTATAAATATAATTTGAAGACTTGATTTTTTATGATAAATCCTTTATTTTTGACATATGCTATAAAAAATCTTAATTGTTTTCAAAATTATTAAGAACATAAAATAGTATTTTTGACGAAATCATATTATATATTAAAGATAAGATTATAAAAAAATTTGTCATTCGTAGCTCCATTTCCAAAGGCGTCGGAAATTTGTAGAATCCTTCTCCCCCTCAATATATGGTGTACCTGCAAAAGATATAAACATATATTCTAGCACCCACTTCTTATGGTAGGGTCTGGTGTTTAAGTAGAAGGCAACCATATCAGGTGGGTTAGGTAAAAACATTAAAATGAAAATCCTTACAAAAATATATATCATTTAGAAATTTATCTATATACTTCTGTCTAATCAACTTGTTATTTGTTTTAGGTATCCATATCTTAATATTCTTTTTATAGTCTACTTTTGGATGACTATTTTTGGTTTTTTTAAAATTTAGTATATAATAAACCATACTTATATTATAATATTAGTTTATTCGATTTTTCAAATCCTAAACCATTCTTATTATTACGAGGTTTTGATATACTAATTAAATGTGATAAATTATCTTTTTTCTATGTTAAATTTTGAAATATTATTCGATAAATCATTTACTTTATTTTCTAGTATAATCTTTTAAATTGTTAGAGAATTATTATTGTTTTCAAAAAAAATTACTTTTTCTTCCAAAATACCAATAGTTTCTTGTAAATCACTATTGCTTTTAGCCAAGATCAAATTTTCATTTCTATTTTCCTGAAAATTTTCATTTAACCGAGAATTTTTACATAAAGCGTATAATTCTAAAAACAATTCTTCTAAAATATGTTTTTCTTCCTTAAGAACTTTATTTTCAAATTATAAATTATATATATATATATATATCCAGTATATTCCTTATGAATTTTCCATAAGTTCCTAGGTTTTCATCTAATCCGATGCTATTTCAATTACGTCTTCAAAGGAAAGATCGGAATATACCTCAGCTTTAGTAGACATGAAGCACAAACTCGCTTGTTCTCCATCTCTACCATTATCGCTTCCATTATTGCTTTAAGAAGGGTCATCCCAAGTCACCTGGAAAGCACACTTACTTCTCTTGAGATTTTTATCATTTTTGATTTCCTTTTGAAGCTCTTTTTGTTTTTATTTAGTTTGGGATAGTCTTTCTTTAGATGACTGAAATTATCACATCCATAGCATTTGAAGGCTGATGTATCATTTGAGTTGTTTTGTTTCTTCCTTTGAACCATCTTATTGAATTTTTAGAATTTTTTTATTTTCTAGCGGTGAACACAACAACTTCTTCATCAAGCTCTGAATCGTTGTCATCATCTTTTACCTAAAAAGAAATACTTAATTTTCCTAAGGCTATTTCTTTTCTAGCTTGCAAACTTGCTTCATAAGACATTAAATTACCAATTAATTCCTCTACTTTAAATGTAAAAAGATCATTTGCTTCCTCTATAACTGTAACGGCCCAAAATTTTAACGTCTTGATTTGCGAATATTTATAAATTTTAAATATTCAGATAATAAGATTTATAATTGAAGTATAACTCTTTTAAATAATAACAAATGATGGTAAAATAAATTTGTAAGGATCCAGGATTTTGCTACTTTGAAATAGGCTATTTAAATATATTTTACATAATCACTAAAGGGATTTTTACTAGAAAATAAACCTATTTTTATTATTTAATAATTGTGACAAAATAGTTTTCAAAATTTGTTTACAAATGTAGATAGTTCAAATAAAAATAGAAAATTTGACCGAGGACATTTTCGAAAAATTCTACTTTTCGGCACCCGAAAGTAATCGAAAACATTGTGCACACTTGGTGCAACATGCACACATTTATATATGTTGGGATTATAATTAATTAAGCATACTTATGTATATTAGCTTATATATATATATATATATAAACATGGATGTGACGAATTATGTTATAAAAGGCATATATACACTTATATGTATACAAATCACCTCCATATCTTTAGAACACACACATGGAAGCTCTAACATGATTCAAGGCATAAAAAGGAGGAGAGGATGTGTTCTAGGGTGGAAAGGAGATTGGATTGCATGCATGTGTGTGTATTTAATTATAACCACTTTATATTTTTTAAATATTTTCCTAAGCCTACAAAATACTCCTTCCATTTCATAATTTTCATTTTACAATCTCCATCTTCAATTCTAAATTCCAAAGAGCTTGAGAAAATACATTCATGGCTTCTCTTCATAAATTATAAAGAAAGAAAAATCACCTCTTTTTACCCAGAATCTCCTCTTTAGTCCACTAAACCACTTTAACGTACACTACAACACCTTTCTTCAAAGTATAAGTATGTGCCCTCCAAAACATCCATAACCAAGCCCAAACACATGCATGGCTGAGCCCGTTTAGCCTTCCAAGGTTCCATCTTCAATTTGTTGAGCAAGGAGCAAGTAAGCTAGGTTGAGAGCAAGTTTAATTTGATTTAGTGAAAGTTTGGTGGGTAATGTCCATGTTTTTAAAATTCAAGTTACTAACTTTTTAAAGTTGTAAAAATCATGAGTAAAAATATTGCTTAAGTATGTGGCGATGTTATATGTTGTGTATGTATTAACCCAAAAAATGGATCAACGCCCTGGATTGAGTGTGAAAGCACCAGCCTTGCTTATCAAGGCAAATAAAATAGAAAAAGCAATTGTAAATCGCCGAAGGTGTAAAGCAACCAGAAGGTTTGTATAGTGGTTCGGCTATTAATGAAGCCTATTGTAACACCCCTAATTTTTAATAACATTATTTAGGATATTTAATTAGATAAATTAATAGAATAATGTAAATATTAGAGTGATAAGGGAAATGAGATTTGAAAATTTAAAACAGAGGCTGAGCTTAATTAAATAAATGGGCTTATGAATGGTTTATATGTTAACTAATTAATGCAATGGTTTTATATGTTAATTAATTAATGCATGGGCATACTAGGAATTGCATACCGTATTTCCATTACCTTAAAATCTCCTTTCCTTTGCCATTCAAGTTCATTTTTACGAAATGAAAAACATAAAAAAAAATAAAAGAAATGCTCGCCATTACTTCGGGAAGAAAAGGGGGAAAATAAAATTAAAGCTAAGGAACTAATGAAGGATCAAATATCAGATTCCTTATCCTAATCAAGGTGAATAATAATCAAAACCACCTCTATGTTTTTAACGATCATTTGATTTTAGGTTTAAGTTTAAATCCATTATGATTATTTTTGACGATAGTGTGCTTGGATTTCATGATATGTTATATTCAGAAAAGTTTGTTTGATAGTTGTTCTATACGGTTTTAAGGATAAAATCGTTTATTTTGGATTTCAAATACCATGAAGAATTTATATGTTACATAAAACATTAATTTGGAGCTAGGTTTTAAATTTCCTAATTTTTCGATCTAGGAAAAATTTATTACAAATTTTCAAAAGAAAATATGAACAATTGGGTTTAGAAATTTGTTTCGTCTATATTATGAAGAATTTGGATCCGAAATTGCTATATGTTAGGTTAATATATTGAAAGTGAATTTCTGTGATTTTCAAAGATTTCTTCTAAATAATTTATTATGAAAATTAAATTATTTTAGATGAAGGACTTAAATATTTTATTTGTTTTGCTTAATGGAAGGGCTTATTTGTTAATTTAATTTTTGTTTAGATCTGATATTATGCGGCAGTTTTATTTTGGGAAAAAATTTGAAAAGTTTGTGGAAACCAATTAATTATTCACAAATAGGCAGGTTAGTTAAAAATTAATTACTTTAAAAGGCATTAAAATAGTCTTTATCCAGAAATGTTGTTTCGCCACTTTCGAAAGTTACCCTTCAACCCTATGCTTCTGCCTTAACCAAGCCAAAACTAATACACAACATATCAATATGTTGGTACATAGTGGATTAGAGAAAGGCAGAAGGCACAATGTCGAAACCAATGCTTTCAAAGGGGTCGGAACCAGTTAGCTGTCGAAAGTCTTTGTTTTATTATCTAAAGAAATGCGCTTGCCATGTTTTAATGAATGCTTTTAAAGGAGTCAAAACCAACGCTTTTGAAAGGGTCTTTTAAATAGCTTTCAAAGGGGTTGCCTCCTTTTGGTTTAAAGTGCAATTCTCGAATGAGTTACTTTATTCTTAATCAAATGTTTTCAAAAGGGTAGATTGAGCTCAGTTGAAACCCTACTGCCAACCCTATGCCATTTGAATGGATTAAAATCATCAACTGGTTTGAATAGTAGATTTTGTTTTACGAATGTATTAAGCTACTTCTTAAAGCTTTCAAAAGGGTTTAATGGTTTCGAAGGCAATGGCTTGAAAGGGATTTCGAAGCTATCCTTCAAATGTTTTACTTAAATGACTTAGGCTTTCAAAAGGATGGTTTTGAAAAGCCATCAGTTTTTCCCCAAACTCTTTTATACGAAGTATAATGGTTACGAAAAGGGTGCTTTCCTTTATATTCACTTTGACCCAAAAGATGTTTTTAAAGAAAAACCTAATGGTTTCGAAAGGGATACTTTAAAATGTTTCCAAAGGGATACTTACAATGGTTTCAAGCTATGCTTCTAAGAGTTAATAAGTAATGCTTTAATACTTCTGAAACGTATGTTTTGATGGTTTCGAAAGAGATGATCTAAAGTGTTTCGAAAGGCATATTCTAAGTGTTTTAAAAGGAAGATTTGAATCCTTTCGAAGGAGGTTATCAAGTGGTTTCGAAAGTAAAAATTTAAGGTTTTGAAAGCCTTAGTTTGCAAAACAAAGCACCCAGTCTCAATTTTGAAAGGAAAAACCATTGCATAAGAAAGGAGTTTTAAAATAGCTTTTAAGTATGAAGTTTTTGAAGAAGATTTTCTTGATAAAATAATAGGTTAAAGGGATTAAGCATGTTTTATATGAAAATGATTTCAAGGAAATTAAACCACAGATGCTGGTATTATTCTGTTATTAGGTTTGCTTCTTCTAATATACATATTCATGGTAAAATGGACCCATAACTGCACTTTGGGGAGAAAAGGCAGAATAACCAGTTAGGTTAACCCAGTAGTGAATATAAATTGAGCTAACTCTTGAATAAGTAGAATTGCATCCAGGAGGTCAGGAAGACCAAAACATAAGATGCCTAAATACTGATTAAAGAAGTTGTTAAATAGATAGGTTCATAGTAAACCCATGAAAACTATGTTTAGAAAGAGTTTTGGCAGGGGCCAATAGATTTGTAGTGAACCCATGAAAATTATATTCAGATGTAGTTATTGATAGAAGTTAATAGGTTCTTAGTCAATCTATAAAAACTAGAACAACAGAGAAGTTATTGGAGAAACCAATAGGTTCAGGAAGAACCCACAAATAAGAAAGTTATTGGCAGGGGCCAATAGGTTCTTAGTGATCTCATGAAAACTATGAAACTAGACAAGGAGTCCGTAAACATTAAAAGGCTATTAGTCAACCCATGAAAACTAAAAACTTAGTAGTGATCCTGGAAACTATAACTGAGACAGATAGTCAAAATGAATGGGGATAGGTAATCCAAAATTGATTTACTTATTTGCATATCATCATAATATTTTTAATTGTAATGTTTTAACCATTGTGGATGCAAGGGCACAGTATATGATTTTTATAAAGTTTTGGATAAGATACTAGTGAGGGGTAAACCCATTCCGCAAAGCGGCATGGTCTTACTAGATATCTAAACTGTTTGAGATGGTAGATTATTACTCATACAAGGCTTTATGTTTGATTCGAAGTTTATGTTTTCCCTTTAAACTCTCGGGTGCTCAATTAACTTTGAGTAGTTCGAAAGTTGAGGTTTCCAGGTACCTCATTCGACGAATAAGCTTCTGGAGACGTGCAGGAGGCAAGAGAGCTATTAGGAGTTCTTTTCCATTTTTTCCTCTTTGTTTTGTTGTAAAAGAAAAGTTGTTTAATTTGCCTAGTTATATATACTCTGATCATCTAATGGGGCATCTTCATATGTCGCTCTTGTCATATGTTTTAATAATTATATTTTCTCTGAACTTGGTTCTTAAATATGGAATTATGTAATGAATGTTGAAATGGTTTGAAATGGAATATGAAAGTTGTTTTATCATTTTAATTTTTTTCCCATATCCATGTGTTTCTTTTATATCACTGTATCTAACATTCTCGTATTTGGTCATCGAGAACTAATAACTATGGATGACTACATCATCCGTAGCCATTAGTTCTGGGACTCCAAGTGGGGATGTTACAAGTTGGTATCAGAACATAGGTTTATGAAACTTAAAAGAAATTTAAAGCAAAAAGATTTTTCAAAACATTACCCAATGAATCAAAAAATAAGATTGGGGTTTGGGATAATACTATAGTTACGTACTTTTATTTGATATGGATATAAATAAGCATGTATTCCTCTCTCTCTTAGACCGTTCTTCTATATCATACTAAGGCTCGTATGAAGATTTATGAGAAAGAAGATATGGAGGTAAGAAACGGAAGAGGAAATCTTGGTGGAGGAAGCACCACAACCAGCAGAAATGTTCGACTCACCAGAAGGGACCCGGATCGACAGGCTAATGCTAACCAAAATGCAGATGCCAATGTGGGTGTTGGAAATCCACCAGTGGATATAGGGGCGATGTATCAATTCTTCATCAATTTGATGCAGGCGGGAGCTGCTGTTGGAGTTGTTGGGAATGTCGGAGGAGCTAATCCTGTGGCTTCAATTAAGAATAATTATGCTAAGTTGAGCAGAAGCTACACCAGTCTTGAAGAGAAGCCATTTATGGTAATGGAGGATGCCATAGAAGTGGAGAATTGGCTATTGCGATGCAAGAGATTCTTTGCTGATCTAGGTTTGGATTATGAGAAGAAGAGGAGGCTGGGCTCTAGGAAGTAGTTACGAGAGGCAACATTTCCTTGGTGGAATAGTGTTACTACCGGAGTTCTGGAGGAAGAGTTGACTTGGGCAGAACTCTGAAGGAGATTTAAACAGAAGTTTTTGTATGAAGTTACTTAGTCAGCATTTTTGAGAAAGTTTATGGATTTGGTGTAGGGAGAGATGTCGGTAATCGAGTATGTTACTAAGTTTGATGAGTTGTCCAGATATAGATGTGCTACCTCAGACACCGTCATCAGGAGGAATGAGAAGTTTATTCGGAGATTGAGACCCGAGATTGCTAGGGCGATGCTGTCACATCTCCATAATCCTTGTAATGTAGTTGTGAAGATGGCAATCTAACATGAGGAGATGCTTGCTATTTATGCGAAAGAAAATCCGGTTTAAACCTAGGGTTATCAGGGAAAGAAGAGAAAGTTTTTTAAGAAGAAAGGAGCCCAGAAGGGAGAAGTTGCCAAGAAGGTAAACACTAATTTAGTTTGCTAAGTGTGACAAGAAAGGTCATTATGCTCATGACTGCTGATCAAGCAAGGGGAAGAAGGCTATTGAAAAGAAGAATGTGAGGTACTTCAACTGTGACCAGGCTGGGCATTATAAGAATCACTGTCCAGAACCACTCAGAGCGGACAGGGGAAAAGTTTTTGTTGTTGGACCATCATCTGCTAGGCCAATGCAACTGAAAAAGGGAAGACTGTGATGGAAGGTATGCTTTTGATTCAGAGTATACCATTTAGGGAACTATTTGATACCAGTGCATCACACTCGTTTATATCTCGGTGTTCATTTGATAGGTTATACTTAGAACTCGCACGCCTTGTTACTTCCTTGAGGGTTGCAAATCCGATAGGAGGATATGCAACTCTAGGGATGAGATGTGACCAATTAGAACAAGAATTTTTAGGTTATAAGTTCACATGCAGTCTGTATGTTGTTGGTTTCGTTAATTTCGGGATCATCTTGGGTATGGATTAGTTGGGTAAGTATGAGGCTAGACTATTTTGCCAGGATAGGAAAATATCACTAAGACACCCTAATAGTCATAACAGAATTGTATTCTCAGTGGAGAATTCTGACCGAAGTAGTTGTGCTTTGTTAAGTGATATGGAAGTAGAATAAGAATTAAGTCAGGTTCGATAGCAAGAGTATTTGCAGATATCTTTGAGCCAGTTACAAGACTACCACCGAAATAAGCTGTTGGTTTTCGGATAGATCTTCTACCAAGAGCTAAACCTGTGAGTAGACCACCTAATAGGATGACATCGACCGAGATGAAGGAATTGAAGTCGCAACTTGCGGATCTAGAAGGAAGGAACTTTAGTAGACCAAAAAAATTTCTTTAGGGAGTGGCCGCGGTGTTCGTGAAGAAACCAGATGGGTCACTGAGGATGTGTATCGACTATCGTAAGTTGAATGAAAATACGATTAAGAATATGTATCCTTTACCGAGAATTGACGAACTATTTGACCAATTGTGTGAAGCCAGAGTGTTTTCCCATTTGGATTTGGCGATAGATTTCCATCAGTTAAGAGTGGTAGAGGATAGTATTCCATTAACATCATTTTGGACTAGGTATGGTTCGTATGAGTGGTTAGACTGCATGGAATTCCTAGTAGTATAGTCAATGACAGAGACGCTTTGTTCACTAGTGAATTCTGAAAGAGTCTACCTGATGTATTAGGTACCAAGCTCAAGATGATACTGCCTATCACTAATCAATCGGATAAGCAGATAGAGAGATTCAATAAGGTATTCGAAGATTTACAAAGAGCTTGTGTATCTGACATTGGTGGATCTTGGAAAGATCACCTGCACTTATTGGAGTTTTCCTATAATAATAGTTATCACACTAGTATAGGAATGGCGCATTTTGAAGCTTTATATGAAAGGCCATGCAAATCACTAGCATTTTGGTTGGAGAATGGAGACGGATTGGTCTTAGGTCCAGATCTGGCTAGAGAGGTGACGGAGATGATTGAATTAATCAGAGAAAGGATGAAGGGAACTCAATCCAGGCAGAAGTGTTACGCGGACAAAAGGCATAAAGACCTAGAATTCTCAGTTGGAGATAAGATTTTCATTAAGGTATCACCGATGAAGGGTGTGGTATGATTTGGAGAGTATCGGGAAGCTCCATACAGAGTAGAGTTGCCGAGCAGTATGGAAGGTGTCCATAATGTGTTTCATGTTGTCTCATCTTCGAAAATATGTGCATGATCTAGATTCCTCCGACAGGGTTGGAAGATTTGATAGTAGAGCCTAATTCGACTTTTGTTAGACAACCAATTCGGGTTGTAGCGAAAGATGAGAAAAGATTGAGGAACAAGACACTCAAGTTGGGATAAGTTCGATGGAGTAACAATGAGAAGGACTGCACTTGGGAGACAGAAGACAGGATTAGAGATACTTATCCTGATCTACTTTGAGGTTATGTCTATATTAGCTTTATATAGATAGTTGTTTGTCAAGTAGACTAGTATGGTTGTTAGGAGTTGTTACAGATGATTGCTATGTTTAATGTTTAGTCCTTACTGAATTTCGAGGATCGAATTATTTAAGGAGGAGAGCCTGTAACAACCCTAATTATTAATAACATTATTCAGAATATTTAATTAGACAAAGTAAGTAGAATAATGTAAATATTAGAGTGAAAAGAGGATTGAGATTTGAAAATTTAAAATAGAGGCCGGCTTAATTAAATAAATGAGTTTATGAATGGTTTTCTATGTTAATTAATTAAAGCAAGGTCATATTAGGAATTGCGCATTATAATTCCATTACCTTAAAATCTAGTTTCCTTTGCCATTCAAGTTCATTTTTAAAAAATGAAAAACGTTAAAAAAAACAAAGCCATCCATTACTTAGGGAAGAAAAGGGGAAAATCAAACTAACGCTAAGGAATCAAGCTAAGGGAATTAATCAAGGATCAAATCTCAAATTACTTATCCTAATCATGGTGAATAATAATCAAAACCATCTCTACTTTTGTTTTATTGATCGTTTGATTTTGTGTTTAAGTTTAAATCCATTATGATGATTTTTGTTGATGATATGCTTGGATTTCATGATATGATATATTCAAACAAGTTTGTTTGATGATTGTTTTATACGGTTTTAAGGATAAAATCATTTATTTTGGATTTCGAGTGCCATGAGGAATTTATATGTTATGTAAAACATTAATTTGGGGTTGGATTTTAAATTTTATAATTTTTCAAGCTATGAAAATTTTATTATAAACAATTGGGTTTAGAAATTTATTTCGGCTGTATTGTGAAGAATTTGGATCTAAAAATTTTATATGTAACATAACATATTGAAAGCGAATTTCTGTAATTTTTGGGGATTTTTCCGAAGTAATTTTCTATGGAAATTAAATTATTTTTGATGAAGGACTTAAATATTTATTTGTTTAGCTTAATGGAAGGGCTTATTTGTTTATTTAATTTTTGTTTAGATCTGAAATTATGCAATAGTTTTACTTTGGAAAAGAATTTGAAAAGTTTATGCAACCAATCAATTGTTTACAAATAGGCAGGTTAGTTAAAAAGTAATTACTTTAAAAGGCATTAAAACGGTCTTTATCCAAAAATGTTGCATATCATCATAATATTTTGAATTGTTATGTTTTAACCATTATGAATGCAGGAGCACATTATATAGTTTTTATAAAGTTTTGGATAAGATGTTAGTGAGGGGAAAACCCATTCTGCTATGCGGCAAGGTCTCACTAGATATCCAAATGGTTTGTGGTGGTAGATTATCATTCATGCCAGGCTTTATGTCTGACTCGAAGTTTATGTTTTCCCCTTAAACTTTCGAGTGCTCAATTAACTTAGAGCAGTTTGAGAGTTGGGGTTTTCAGTACCTCATTAGACGAATAAGCTTCAAGAGACATGCTGGCAGCAAGATAGCTATTAGGAGTTATTTTCCTTTTGATTCCACTTTGTTATGTTGTAAAGGCAAAGTTTTTTATTTGCCTAGTTAATATATTCTGATCATCCAAGGGGGCATCTTCATATGTTTCTATTGGTGTATGTTATAATAATTATATTTTCTCTGAACGTGGTTCTCAAATATGGGATTACATAATGAATTTTGTAATGGAATGTGAAAGTTGTTTTAAGATTTCAAATTTTTTTTTCATATCTATGTGTTTCTGTTATATTAATGTATCTAATTTTACCGTATATGGTCACCGAGAATTAATAACTATGGCTGACTACAACATCTGTAGCCATTAGTTTTGGGCCTCTAAGTAAAGGATGTTACACCTACGTCCACTTTATAACTTCCTATTAACTGATTTTTGTTAAAAGTTGAATTGGATTACAATATGGTTGAATCTTCTAAGTTAGATCAAGTCACAAGTGCAAGAGTTAACTGGAGAATCACTATGAACTCTTAGATGACTATTGTGTGAGATGAGAAGAGTGAAGAATAGTTTCTACAGAGTTCCAGCAGCCAGTCCCTAAGATCCTCTTCATGTTGCAAGTATGACAATATTTGTGGGGGTTGGAGAGCTATTGGGCTAGGCCGCTTTGCTAGAAACCTACACTCGATGATGCCAAGACGCTCTAAAAATTTCATTGTGATCCAACTTAATGTGATGGATTGCTAGCGATCCATAGGGCATGGATCTTTAGCGATCCATGTATTAGGGGATTTTTGGAATGTTTTCTTTAGGTTGTATTCCTTGCCTCATGCAGATGCTCTCTATGTAATTTGGTGTATAGTTGCATTTTTTGATGGTGATTCATATATAGCTTGCATTGAACAATGACGAGAATCAGATTAATGCTTACTTCTCGAACTAGTTTGCTTGAAATACAATGAAACTTCACAGACATTCCTAGAAAAGATATTGGATCATGATGCAAGAAGTTTGGAGGGTCAATGAGCAATCCTTATGGAATGCTAGTGATCCATAGTAATGAATCACTAGAGGTCCATCACCTTAGCTTAGTTTGGAATCTTTCCTCTTGGGTCTTTTTCTTCTTTTTCTTCCGATCCTTTTGGTTGATTCTTGAGATATTTCAACTTGTCATGGCTGTTTTAACTTCCTTTGAATCCTATTGAGTTAAAACCCCAGTTTATATTTACCCCATGAAAAGTATGCCTTCATTGGAAACAAGGTGTGCACTGGAAGTAATGGCTTTTGAGTTCCTATTTCGTGAAGTTTAATTGACTATGTTGAGGCCATCATGCGAATTTTGGCTTTGGCTATTCGGCCGTCCATTGAGTTCTGATGAGAATCATCGTTACTCGTAGCGATAAATCAATTTCAATCCCACAAATTTCCAAATGCTTGCAATAAACACCTAGGTCATACTTGGTGAGTTTGGAGAAAATTTACGGCAATTTGATGGATTGCTAGCAATCCACAGTCCATGGATCGCTTGCGATCCAAGGACTTAGCAGAATTTTTTCATGCAATCTTCTTCTTGACTTCATTCAAGCCAATCTTCCATCATTTCACTTTTCTTTTATGAACCGAGCCATTTGCCTTGCGACCCGATCGAACACCTCCAAACCCTAAACTTGCTCCCATCATCACCATCGTCGATATCCACCGCCGAAGCTTCTTGCCGTCGACCCCACTTGACTTCGCCGTCATCTGGAGCCATCCTTTAGTGCCTGAAACATCACCTACTCGGATCGCCGTCGACCTTGCCCACCTTGGATTGCCAACAACTTGAGATTGGCCGTATTCGCCTTATGACTTGAGGTTGATGATGTGGATTTTGGTCTTTATTTAGCGATTTGGTGGTGAATTTGTGATAGTGATGGATGCAGTGGACAATTTGAGTTGGTTGCGACTTTGTGAAAGAAGATAGTAAATCGAGTCTTGAAATCTTCGTGGAACGAAGCCTGGGTTTTGCCCTGGTGCTTGACATGTTTTGCTATCTTCATCTATAGAGTCAGAATTAACTTGCACCACGTTACACCATTAATCAGGCACGGCGTCTTGCAGATTGATTTTGGTTATTCTGGGAGGTGACAATAGCTTAGGGTAGCATCTCGCATGTCGCTCATGTTGTTATCATTTTCCAGAGAACAAAAATCGACTTATGTTGAGAAATTTCTACTTGATTCAGACCTATTGATCTATAGTTGCTCATTTTGGACTGGTCCTATCAATGTAAAGTCGATTACCTAGAATGGGAAGAGATTTCCATACCACTTCAGACAGCGGATCCATTATTGATCATTGATTGGTAATGGGTAAGTGTAGGAGAAATATCTTTAATGAATGATATGAAAAGCTTTTTCCTTTCTTCGCAGCGAGTGAACTATATACTACAAGGTAGATCGTTTATAGTGTTCAGAACACCGAGCCTATCCCACATAGATAATATAATTTACTTACCCCAATCAGTGCTTGAAATCTGATGAGTCGGCATAAATTGACAATTTTTTTGAAATTAAGATGTTAAGCGCATGGGGACTTTTTGTTATAAATAGAATTACCTGACCACATTAGATACAAGTTCTATTATATAGAATTAAGCACCCTTTATCCCATCGTAAATCCAGTAGAAGAAGTCCACCACTCTCAAAAGCTGAATCGACATTAGTTATGCCTTTAAAAATGGTTTCAATAGTGCCTACTTCTTCAGCACCACTAGTTTAATATGGTCAACTGGTTCCAATTGGTCCGGTTTTAGGTTGAACTCCTCCAAACTTTTGAGTTTTACTCAACCCTCTAGAGAGATTTCCTTCATAATGTCTGCTAAAGTTTTGCATAAAATTTGTTTACAGCATGACATTCTGGATGATGAAGTATCGCTTCCATTGGAAAATGACTTTGCACATATTCCACCTTTGGGGCACAAAGGCTGCCACCGGTACATGTGCTTGAATTAAGCAGTGCTCCCCTTCAATCACTTCTTGAGGGAGACTCTTCTAAACTTGAGAATTGCTCCATTTGAGATTCACCTCAACGGATACGTGATTTTGACTTTTCTCCTTGTTTTACTTATGCGGACATTCAATCATTCCCCAAACTTTGATGAGTTGAGATATTTCCTCTCGTTCAACAAGAGAGACGAATGTCTGTCCCTGTGATCATCGAGACTCAAAGAAACAGAAAAATCATGTTGCAGCTTCAAGATAACCTATCCCAATCCAAGAACCAATATTTTTTTCGTTTAGGTGTCCTGAGGGATTTAATTATCTTTGGACGATAAGGGTATGTCTTCTTATTTATTTGTTGAGATTTAATATGACGATCTAGGATTTTTAATAAACTGAATACTCCTTGCAGTTATTCAGAGGCCAAATAAAGAACCAACACTTGATCCCATCTTCCATACTTTGAAGGCCATAGATGGTAAAGAGAGATCGGTCAAGTTTTTACTATCGGATGAGAATTTAAATTGGTATGGGTTGTTGCGTCCTAGGATATCCGAGGTAGCCGTTGAAGTTTCATCACCTTCCCATTCTAGGATTCGAACACGCTCCACTTCTTCATCGCATGAATCCAAAAACGGTGATCTACTAGAAAAAGAAGGTCCATCCAACGGATCATTTAAAGAAATTGATGAAGGAAAAGGTGCTACGACCAGAGCTGGTTACCCGATTAGGATGCCCCTGATTTTGAAGGTGGAGGAAGAGGAGTTTAAGTAGTGTGAGGGCAAGGCTATGGTAATCACGAAAAAGGAGGAGAGTGAAATTGAGAACAACAGCAGCTATGATTCCTCCACTAATGATGAGGAATTTCATGCAAGTTCCAATGAAGGAGACTTCGAATCATGCGACGAAACTCCTAGAATGAGTCCTATTCTCCCAGATTTGCCTCCTTAAGAGATTACTATTAAAGATGCTCCCCGGCAGCCGAACGACTTCTTGATTTTCTACCTAAGGAAACCAGTACTAACTTTGGGGACTATAGCAATGTTTATATAGACATCGATGAACTCATAGGAGTTGATTATGAGTTTGAAGGATTGTGTTCTTGCCACGGTTATGATGTGTCAAGAGTTAGCTTGACTCCTACTGCTTTCGCTTCCCGATCGGGTTTGTGAAGTCCTTTTAGGCCGCCTACGACACATTACACATTTCACTAGGGCCACTTGCACTTACTATGCATTATTTGAGTTCATTTTCTATCGCTAAAGCTCTTCATTCATTTCTTTTATCAGATACTATGGGAGGTCATGGACTTTATAAAGGCCATGAACAATTTACTAACATATAACACTGGTCAAGACGGACTTCAAACCACCATAAACCCTAGAAACTGAGGAAGAGTGGGGAAGCAGAAAAGCTTTGGAAGTTGCAGTTCGTCGTTAGGATGGTGGGGATATAGTCAGAGTTTACAGGTGCGATTATGAGAAGAAGAAAACTCTCAACGACTGGGAAGACCCATCCAAGATATCAAAGGTAGATCGTGGTTCTCTTCTTTTCGAGCACCAAACATTTGCCTCGGCTCCAATTTCTGTTGGAATTGGAATTCCGACTTATACTATTCAAGTCTTTACATCAACCCAGACTTCCTCAACTCACATAGTACCTATTTTTGGTTCTTCACACCCTCGCATGAGGCCGACTTATATTCTACCGTTTGGTCCTCTTAAGCTGAAGCCACACTCCTCAAATGGTTTTTAAAGGTAGTTAAATTTAATCTTGATTTATGCCCATCCGTAGAGATTCTTATATTCCCATCTCCAGGTGATTCAAAGCGATTTGGATCAAGCTTAAGGATAGGAGAAGTTATGCAAGCAACTGGCAGACACAAACTGCAACAATTACCAAGAGATCCTTTAGTCGAAAAAGGATGATTGTGAGAGGATGTTAATGGGACGTGATGCCAGAATCGAGCAATTGACAAAAAAGAGGGATGTTGCACTCCAAGAGAGTAAGAGCTGTTATCTCGCCTTTTGGTCAAGGTCAGAATTCGAAAAATATGCTAAAAGGATGGAAACCAGTGTTAGAGATCGGTTGGAAACAAGGCTATGATTGATATCGTCAAAATTTGACCGAGCTCCAATCAAGATGGGATCGATTGGGAATGGTGAACAAGGCTAGCAAAGGCTATGTTTCAAATTTCAAGTCATCGGAGTTGTGCTCAAGATATGATCGATGCAAATCAGGCAATGCTCTCATTCGTATCCATCAAGCCACCTCCTACGCAACGGTTTCATTCATATCCAGACAGGAAGTCTCGTTCGTATCCATCAAGCATGCATCACTTTGTATCCATCGATACTTATCTCATTTCGCATCCATCATCCACCAGCATATTCATATCGACCACCTATGCTCATTCTACTTCGTATCCATCGAACTCAGGTTATTTCGTATCCATAAGAAACTATCATTCTGTATCGATCCACCCATACATGCTATTCATATCGATCGACTGGTGATCGATGTGAATAATATGTGATGGACCGACACGAATGACATCCTTTTCGATAGATGCGAAGTAGCACCTGGGAACATCAACCCAAGACCGATACGAAGTATGGAGCACATCAGATCGATACAAACGAGGCCATGTTAATGGACACGAACGGCATGGATACGAAGCATCTGAATAAGAGCGATACGAAGAAGACAAGTAAAGATGGATGACTTGGTCACTTGGCGTGAAATGTTGATCGATCCTAAAAGATAGCGCCACATCATTGGTCTTCACGTGCCTAAGAGTGATACGAATAGAAGCAATGCGAATGAAAGCGATGCGAATTCGACAACACATTGAAAATCCAAAATTGCATCGATCATATCTCATAATCTACAAGTCAAAATGCTACAAATTTTCACAAGAGCTAGTGTACAACCTCAGGAATGTTCATGATGGATCTCGACTCGATTGGGGAAGACTTGGATCGATACGAATGTCATTCGTATCGATCATGGATCGAGTCGAAACGACCAAGGATCGATCACGTGGGCCCACTCACATGAGGGAAGGAGTCTTCCAAGTTTGATATTGATATCCTCAGCCTACACCTATAAAAAGTGGCCTAAGGTCTTAAGAAAAAGGTCTTTTGGTTCTTCTACGCCATTACTCTACAAAACTCCATTGTAACTCGATTATTATCATCTATACTCTTATAACCAGCGAGTGATAATCAATAAAACAACAACTCTTCAAAGTAGTTGTAGGCTACAATGCCGAACCACTATAAATCGTGTATTTCTATTGCTTTCCTTTTAGTTTTCTAAGCATTCTTCATATTTGATTCTCTATAAACTTGCTATCTGTGGTGTGTAATTGAGAATGGGTGCTCTCATCGGCAATTGGTATTTGTGACCAATTTTAGTGCAAACAAGAGCAATGTTAGCTTAGTGAAGGAATTAAGAGAGGCCTATACAATAATTGAGATCATGTTCAAAGATTAAATCAAGAAGGCCCATGTTGATGAGGTTAAGCTGAAAAAGGAGATTGAAATTTGAGACGAGATCACTGGAGCTTAGAATAAAACTATTATTGGTCATGATGAACACTTCGAAGCTCATAAAAAGACAATTGCTGATTATGCGGGATGATGGAATCCTGTGACAAGGCCATCTCTGACTAGGTTCAAAGGATTGCTTTATTTTAGGAAGGAGTCACACAACTTAACGCCAAAAATACCCAAGTTAAAGTTGAGAAGGTCGCCATGACGGTGGACTACTTGGAGCTGCAGGAAACCTTCATACGGAAGATGGAGAAGATGGATGACACTATCTTGAATTTCTATATTAACTCCTTACTGCATCAAGGCAGCCTCAGCTATTTGCGCCATAAATTCTCGCGTACTCTTGTTGTGCTTTGGGAAGAAGTTCTAGTCCATTTCCATGAAAACATGGATGTATATACCGAGCAATAGTTGGAGGAAGCCTACTCAATGAAGAGTCGACGAAGGCTTTGGTAGAGGGTTGGGAGATTATTCGGATTTGAGAGGGAGCATAAGGTCGTTGAAGCTACTACAACTGCAACTACTAAAGCGTTATTAGAGCCTTTATTTCTGGGCATGGAAAATCATCAAAGCAGCCTTGTGGTCAGTTAGGAATTATTCTGAGTTCAACCAATATTGCTTTGTTGTTTACCCCCTTAGCAGCTATCTCGAAAGTCTTGGGTGGTCCTGAAACTTCATCGAAGGTCGTGTAGCCATCCAAAGAAGGAGAAGGTGGGGAGTATAAGGTTGAAATTCTTGGCCGCTCTTTTGATGCAAGTAACCTTCTTGTTTTTCCCGAGTTTGAGAATTTTTAGCTCATGCCGAAAGATCAATTCGAATTGAATGCTTTCATTTTTGATCTTATAGGTCCGTCTTCTTCGCTTACTGAACTGCCAATTTCTTCGGTCCTAGGGCCTGCTGTTATTTCGATTACCTTGATGCTTGTTTCTGTAGCTGCTTCGAACACTACGCCCATGTCTGGCTCACGACTAGGGCCAGAATCCAAGAAGATCACTGCCTTACATGGCCTAGATGACCCTTCTATATCTCTCAAAGGTGATTTAAAAACAATTGACACTCGAGAGCAGGCCGTCCAAGCTGACCAGCTAAGTAGAGCTGAACGGCAAATGGTGGCAGTTAAGAGGGAGAAGATTAAGGAGAGAGAGACTCTTCGAGGAGCTCCTACAAATCCTGCAAGTGCAAGACTAAGGGGGAGTCCTTCGAGGGGGTCAAAGAATAAGGAGGAGAAGTGGGCATGGAGGCGATAATTGATATTTCAGGCATCGACACACTCCTGCGAGGATTTTGAGAAAAAGAAGAAACATCCGACTAAAGGCAGGAATGGAAGTGGTGGAAAGAAACATTGACAGGCTTGAGCGACAGTGGAGTCGGATGTTGGAACATTCTGATTTGTTTGACAAGTATTTTGTACAAGTACAGAGTCTGCACTTATACATTTATTATTGTAGCGTCTGTACTTTTCTTTTTGTTGGCCAATATTGTGTGGGTACGGCCCCTATATTTTGACTGTATAGAAAATGTTATAAGGAAAGAAAAGATTAATGTTTCAACTGTCATATCTTTTGTGCTCTACCTCATTTTTCGTGTACTTAACTTGCTTTTATACTACTTATGTGTGCACATGGCACGATTGCTTGTTCTGTAACTTCTATACTTCCAATTGTCGTGCCATGTTTCTGCAATTTATAACTAAATGTTTAGACAAATGGGCATGTGGAGTAGTTTTCCATTCAACTAAATGTTGGTGTGTGAGCTGCCTCCTACTTCATAGGGTTGTTTTATCCGAACACTTTACAAATGACTAGTTGATCGAAGCGATTTCCCGAATGTCTATAGCTGAATGCACCTTATAGTTTCTATCTTTCGGAATATGTGGCTCGAGTATCTCAACTCCATAGATTTTTTCGGTTAACGATTGGAATTATTTTTCGATTTCTATTTGTGCGACATCGCTTGATTCATGTCAGTTCCTTTTGACAGTGGGAGCAGATTCTTGTTAGTCCTGCAATAGGTAAGTCTTCCGGTGTTGTCAGGACAATATCGGTACTTCCAAGATCTTAATGGTTTGCTGATGATGCCGAAGCAAAATCAAGTAGTGCTTGCGTGGAGTGCATGGCTTTAAAAAGTGAGCAATTTATGAAATGTGTGGCTTCTGAGAGTGCACGACTTATGGGATCGATATTATCTGTCGATCCTATACGGTTTGGAATTTCTCGATGTTACTAATCTTAGGGTAACGTGAGGAATTCATGGTGCGAGAGCGTGGTTCCATGGCACAAGAAGTGATGCATGGCTTATGGGAGTGCACGGTTTAAGTAACTATATTTTCTTGGGCATGATTCCATAACTCGAAAAGCATGCATGGCTTATCAAATGTGCAAATTTTATTTGGGCCTTCCCCGTGTTGTTGGGGCAATACCGGTTCTTAGAAGACAGGGATCTAGTTCTGTTGATCCGACGGTTTAAGTCGATTTTCTTCCTTTGACTTGGTAGGTAGATAGGGTGTACTTGAGTGTGGTTCCACTATCTCAAGCAGCGATTGGATGGTTTTGAGTCGATGTGACCCATCGACTCAATGAGTTACTTTTGTTAACACTGTTTTATTGTTCAAAGAGTAAAGCGATTTTATTAATAAAATTTGAGCGAGTTCTTCCTATTTACAATGCCTTCAGTATTCCGAGATGGCATATTTGCGGAAAATAGGAAATACATAAGATAGTCTTAGATAAAGTAACGAGGCAGCGATTTGTTGTTCCAAGCTCAAGGAAATTGGATTCCATCAACGGTTGTTAGCTTGAATGTGCCATCCCCTATCTTTTGATCAATCACATTGGGCCCTTTCTAGTTTGATCTGAATTTTCTGTTACATGGTAGACCCATTTGAGGACAAGATCTCCCTGTTTGATAGTATGGTTGCAAATTTCGGAATTGAAATATCTTGCGATCCTTTTCTGGTAGGCGGTAGTCCTTAATTTGGCTTTTTCTCTCTTCTCATCGACCTTATCGAGCAAATCATGTAGGAGTGCTTTTGATTGAAATTTTGCCTTCAATGAGAAGGGACATCTAGCTCGATTGAGATCAGTGCTTTTGAACTATATACCAGGGCGAACGGAGGGTGTCCGGTTATAGATTTTGCGTTGTCCGGTAAGCCCATAGTACTAGTGGAAGTTCATCAACCGATTTCCTTTACTTTAATTAACAGCTTTTTAATAGTGGACTTAATAACCATGTTCTCTACTTCCACTTGCATGTTTTCCAATGGATGTGCAACAACGGAAAAGATTTTCTCAATTCGGAAGCGTTACAAAAGTCTTTGAACTCAGAACTTTTGAATTGAGTCCCGTTATCTGTGATGATTTTTTATGTCACTCCATACCTGCAAATAATTTTTTTAGTGACAAAGCTAATAACTTTCATTATGGTAATAGCGTCCAACGGTTCCGCTTTGGCCCATTTGATGAAATAGCCAACAACAACTATGGCATATTTGGCTCCTCCTTCGGTCATTGGTAATACATCAATCAGATCGATTCCCTAGATCGCTAATGGCCACGGGCTAACCATGTATTGCAGCTTTGTCAAAGGAGTTCTTTTGATCTTGCCGAATTTTCAGCATTGGTCGCATCATCTGGCATATTCTACTGCATCGTGCCTTCATGAACTTCCCTAAGGATTCTTCGGGCTTCGTCATCACACACCTGAGCAAGGAGAGCAGAGAATCCCATTTAGTAGATCATACCATCCTGTAATACAAACTGCAGTGCCATCTGAAGGAGCGTTTTCCATTGATTCTTGTCTGCAGGGAGTGTTCCTTTGAGAAGGTAGTCCATGATCGGTGTCATCCATATCTCTGGTTCTTCGATTGATTCAAAAATCAAGTCGATATCCATCTTGCTTATGCTTGAAGCGGTCGAAGTTTCAACTTGGACTAGCCCCAAGGACTGAGCTTCTCCGTAACAGGCTAGTTTGGCTAGATGGTCTGCCTTCACGTTTTGTTCCCTTGGATGTGAGTTATGGTGTAATATTCGATGTCATTCAACAGTTCTTGCACTTTAGATAGATATGGGGCGAGGTTCTCTCCCTGAGCTTGGTATTCGCCTTTCACCTAGCAGACAACTAGCTAAGAATCGCTATAGTTGTATACGACTTTATTCCGAGTTCCTTCACAACTTTCAGTCCAGCTATCAATGCTACGTATTCTGCTGCACTATTCAATGCAGGGAGTTTCAAGCATAAGGCATAGCAAACGGAACATCCTCTGGGAGTTTCGAGCACTACTCCTGCCACCAAGAAAAAGTTGTTATATGCACCATCGATGAACAACTTCCAACGTATCTCCACTTCCCGATTAAGTCCTTCGTTATCTCACATCTTGAACTTGACAATGAAGTCTGTTAGCGCCTGCCCGTTGATCACCCTTCGAAGATGGTAAGTAATTTCATATTTGACTCAATAGGATGTTCCATTTGATAAGCCATCCGGAGGTCTCAGGCCGATACAACACTTTCTTCAAGGGTTGATCTGTTAGCACTTTAATTGGGTGTGCCTAGAAGTACAGTCGTAACTTTCTGGATGCGATCAAGTGGCAATATGCTAGTTTTTCAAATTTTGGATAGTTCATCTCGACTCCAGGGAATCGTTTACTAATGTAATATATAGGTCGCTGGATCTAAGCTTCTTCTCACACGAGCGTGGAACTTAATGCATGGGATGAGACTGCAAAGTAGATAAACAAGACTTCTCCGTTTACCGGCTTGGACAGGATTGGCAAGGTTTTCATATGTCGCAACAGCTCTTCGAACATAGTTTAACAAGCTTGATTCCATTTAAGTTCTTCTTTCCTTTCTTTAGCGCGTCAAGGAACGGTATACATTTGTTGGTTGCTTTTGAGATAAACCAACTTAGTGTTGCAACTTTTCCATTCAAGCTTTGTAACTCCTTCTTTTTCCTTGGTGCCTCGACTTCCCGTAAAGCAGTAATTTGTTTGGGATTTTCCTCGATTCCCTTGGCACTTACAATGAATCTGAAGAACTTCCAGAGGCTACTCCGAAGTAACATTTAAGTGGATTGAGTTTTCTTCCATATTTGTGGAGTATTTCAAACATTTCGGAGAGGTTGTCCAAGTGATTTTAAGATAAGCACAACTTAACCAACATATCGTCTACACGAACTTCCATAGTCTTCCCAATCTACCGTGTGGACATGGCATTCACTAGTCTTTGGTAGGTTGCCCCGGCATTATTTAAGCCAAATGGCATTACTTTGTAGTAGTATAATCCCATATTAGTAATGAGACTGGAATTTCCTTGGTCAAGTTCATGCATCATGATCTGGTTGTACCCTGAGCTAGCATCCATAAACGATAGTAGTTCATGTCCAGCTATCCCATCCACAAGTTAGTCGATTCTAAGCAGTGGAAAATTGTCTTTTGGGCAAGATTTGTTTAGATTCGAGTAGTCGATGTAGTTTTTCCATTTTCCATTAGACTTCCTGACTAAGAACGGGTTATATACCCATTCGGGGTATTTTGCATCGTGAATAAAACCATTCGCCGTCAGCTTATCACTTCTTCTCTCATCACTTTAGAACATTCGGGTTCTAGGCTATGCCTTTTCTGCTTCGCTGGTGTATGCTTGGGATCAATATTAAGTGTCTGGAATGCGACCTCTGGTGGAACCTCGCACATATTGGAATGTGTCCAAGCGAACATGTCCAGGTGGTGCGAAGAAATTTGGTGAGTTCCATTCGCATCTAGTTTCCAACATGTGATCCAATTTTCAGGACCCGTGTTGGGTCATCCATGTCGACTGGGACAGAAACCATCAATTCTACTAGTGGTGCACATTTCTCCCCTAAACTCTTCTTTCTAGGGTCCAAAGCGTTATCAAATCAGCTATGGTCCCCAAGCTAGGGGTGGCTCTGTAGCGGCTATTCAGTAGGTTCACGAATGTGAAGAGTTCTTCCCACATTCTTCCTCTTTTCTTTTCTTCTAGACTCGCATAGTTCTATGATTTAGCATTCTCTAATGACACTTTGTTCTCCTTTGATCATGCCAACTCCATTCTTTGTCGGAAACTTCATGGTTAGATGTCACTGAGCTAAAGCAATCCTGAAATCTGCCAAAGCGGGCTGACTCATGAAAGCATTATAGGTAGATATTTCATGTACAATCACCAAGATTAGGATGAAGGCGACTCTTTGATCGCCTTCTTCGAGTTCTACGTGGAAATCCATTGATCTAATAGGTTGATTAGGTTCGTCGGTGAATCCTTGGATCTTTGTCTAGCAAGCGGATACATCTTTCATACTCATCTTCATCTAATCAAATGATTTTTTGAAAAGGATATTCATAGAATTTCACTATCCACCAATACTCGTTGGATTACTGCTGGTCCGATTCCCACCATCACGACCATGGGGTCGAGGGTTGGAGCTTATATTCCTTCAGAGTCTCCATTTCGAAATACTATGTCATCGTTTAGGGTTCTCTGTTACTTAGCAGGAGTTCCATATTCGATCACGAAACACGGATCTTTCAGAGCGTGTCTTAATAAGCTTACATATTTCTCCATCTCACCCCAACTCCTCTTTGCAGGATGAAGTGCTCTAGTTATTGTTCTGATGATGAGTCTTTGGTCAGTCCCCATAGATGCCTCTTCGTTGGTTCCATCTTGATTTCCCTGGTCTCTGTGAGCTTGGGGTGCCACCAGCTGGTCAGGATTTTATGGTTTCCTCACATACTACTGAAGCTTGTTTTCCCGAATAAGCTCTTTAATCAGGTTCTTCAAGTGATGGTAGTCATTCGTGTTGTGTTCATGTGATTCAATGAAGCGGTAGTGCTTTCTAAATTCTTTGGCTGCTCGGTTGCTTCCTTTTTAAGCATCCTCTTGTACTCCTCCGTCCTGTTGCAAGGTAAATGTTCACTGGAGTATCATTTGGTGGAGTGTAATCTTTGGGCCTCAAGCCTTTAAGTCGCTTATTACTCCTATTTCGCTTGTTGGAATTCTCATTCTTCCTTTTTTGATTCCCATCCTTCCCCATGTTTCCTACAGCAGTTCCGAAGGCATTTGCATCTTGGTTCACCGCCATACCATTCTGCCTAACGTTGGTTAGTTGTAGATTAGCAGGTTTTCAGTCTAACTTCTTTGCTTCTTCAATCTCAAGTAATGGCTCATCTTTCAATTAAAATCCTTCCTTATGGTAGGTTGTTCGATTTTGATCCATTTTTCGAATTCAGTGTCGGGATGGATGGCGTAGACCAGAGCATGAATACTATATCTTCGTTTATGTTACTTACTTCAGTGACCACGGTGTTAAACCGACTCATGAAGGATTCCAAAGATTCATTTCATCCTTGGAGTAGGCCCGATAAGGAAATCACGTCTTTTGGTTGTGCCATGTGAAACCTAAACTAATCAAGGAAACTTATTGCCAGTTCTCCGAAAGTGGAGATGGATTTAGGTGGGAGCCTGGTGAACCACATGGAAGCAATTCCCTCCAAAAATATTAGAAAACATTTCATCGAACATCACTTCACTCCGTCCATGTACCAACTGTACTTATATAAGCCAGGTTTCATGTCTCTAGTTCCATCATAGGACGGAATAGTTGGCATAGTGAACTTTTTAGGATGTCGTTCATTCAAAATGTCATCAACGAAGGCAATTTAGCTTGGAGCGGTCTCCATTCATCATCTATTTTATTCCTACTTGCTTCCATTAGGCGCTTGGTGATCATGTTCATGATATATGCTTCAAATGTCTGGTAATCCGTGGATTGGCTGTCAAGAACTATACCTAGTGTTTGATTTTGCAATTGGTCCTAATAAGTGGGTTAAAGCCTAGGCTCTCCTGTCTTCGGGGGTGGCACTTTCTCGGAGTTTCGTTGGCTTTTGATTGGTCATATAGGGGTAG
Organism: Allium cepa; assembly: GCA_030765085.1. Taxonomy (NCBI): domain Eukaryota; kingdom Viridiplantae; phylum Streptophyta; class Magnoliopsida; order Asparagales; family Amaryllidaceae; genus Allium; species Allium cepa. Next base: position 381,489,123 of record CM060931.1, read on the forward strand.
TTTGGACATCTCTACCGGTATTGAGTGCGTTAGTGTTTTCTTTAACCTCATCGTGGTCAAGTTGTCTTCTATCTTCAGAGTTGGATAGATCCACTGCTATATCTTCTTATAAGGTTTTCGTTCCTAGATTCAAGTTCATGGCGGGCTACTTTGCATTTGGTGGAGTGCTTGCATTTCCTTTTATAGTGATTCCTATAGCTCTGCCTACTACTCCTGTTTATTGGTGCTTTCCATTTCTCCTGTATAGGCCGGAAACGAAAGAGTTTTCCTAATCTGCGGCAGCAGCGGGTTCTGGCATGTTTTTTGGAGCAGTAAGTGATTACAAGGTCAAGAGGGCATTTAATTTTTCCATAAGAACATTTTAGTTGGTCTCCATCTTTTGATTGATTTCATCAACCATCTTGTTTAACTTGCCTCTAATGACTACTTCATGTTGGATAGAAGATCCCGGCACCTGATCTCTTATGTTGGCGTCGTTGATTTCAACATGTTGAGGATTTTTTTCCTCTCCAGCTTTCACAACTTCTATGGATCTATTGGAAGCAGTTCTCTTTCCTTCGGCACCATTGATTCTCAACAGCTAATTTTCTAAGCAAAGGTTGGGGATCTAAATTCTAAACCTGTCTGATCCAAAGTAGATAGCTAGTTCTGGTCCTAAGTAGGGTTCTTAGTGAAAGCATCAAAATGTTAACCCAAAAAGTGGATCAACACCTTGGATTGAGTGTGAAAGCATCGGCCCTGCTTATCAAGGCAACTAAAACTGAAAAATCAATTGTAGATCGTAGAAGAAGTAATGGAAAAGAAGAATTTATAGTGGTTTGACTGTTAATAAAGCCTATGTCCACTTTATAACATTCTATTAATGGATTGCTGTTACAATTGAATCAGATTACAATATGATTGAATCTCCTAAGCTAGATCAAGTCACAAGTACAAGATTCACTGTAGAATCATGGTGAATACTTAGATGACCATTGTGTGAGAGGAAAAGAGTGAAGAATAGTTTTTGCATAGTTCTAGCAACCTGTCCCCAATATACTCTTCATGTTGCAAATAGGATTGTATTTATCGGGGTTGGAGAGCTATTGGGCTAGGCCGCTTTGCCAAAAGCATGCACTCGACGATACGAAGACGCTTCAAAAATTCATTATGATCCAACTTAATGTGATGCACCACTAGCGATCTATGTACATAGGGGATTTTTGGATCGTTTTCTTTGGGTTGCATTCTTTTCCTCATGTAGACGCTCTCTATGAATTTGGTAACTAGTTTCCTAGTTTTGATGGTGAGTCGTATATAGGCTGCATTGAACTATGATTGTAATTAGATGAATTCTTACTTCTCGAACTAGTTTGCTTAGAATACCATGAAACTTGGAAGAAATCTTTAGAAAATATATTGGATCATGATACAAGAAGTTTGGAGGGTCCATGAGTAAGCCTTATGGATCACCATCAATCTATCACCTTGGCTTACATTTTGGTATCTTTCCTCTTGGATCCTTTTCTGCATTTTCCTCCAGTGCTTTGGTTAATTTTTGAGATGTTTTGAATTGTCATGGCTATTCTAACTTCCTTTGAAAACTATTGGGTTAAACACCCAGTTAACAATATGAATGCATATATGTTGATTTGGAGTTGATTGCTTATGCCGAAGTTTGAGTAGGCGATAAAGATTATGCCTTGAATATTGGAAAAGTTGGTTAGTATTTGTGAAGTGATATTCTTGCTTATGATTTTGCTAAAATCTTATGATGTGATATTATGTTGGAATGTTATATTTGTTGTATGTTGGCACATGACATAGAGATAGCGATTCGCTTACCAAAAGTGATGTAGAAATCCGCTTTTTGTCGAAAGTTTGATTTTTGTTCAAAGCGAAATGTTTTCAAGTTTAAAACTTTGATTATGGTTTTTAAAAGTTTATTTTCATGTTTTAAAGAGATCAAAATTTGAAGTTTTAAAAGTTAGGTAATCAAAATTTCAAGTTTTGAAATTACTGGTCCGTATAGCATTAGTCATTATAAGCGCAGTTCGGAAAATCAAATTATTTTTCTAAACTAAACTTGTTTTCACTTAGAAAGATTTTTGGAAATGTTTTCTAACTTAAATTAATTAATTAGAGAACAATTGTTAAATTGTTTAATAATTAATTATTTATTGATTATTTAATTGATTTATTAATTAATGAAGATAACTGTACTTAATCATTTGTTAATAATGGTTTTTAAACTTAAATGTAAACCAATTAAGTTAATCATGATTTCCTACTTAACTAAAGTTAATTATTATTTAATTACTAATAAATGATTAATTAATTATTTATTGACTATTTATTTAACATAATTATTAATTAATTATTATTTTAAAAAGCGGTTTTATTTAATTAATCTTTGATTAAAGTTAATCATGTTTCAATACGGTTTAATTAAGATTTAATTATATTTAACTAGAGTTTAATTACTATTTAACAAGGATTTGATTCACATTTACAAGGGTTTTTAATTTATTTTAAAATCGCTTTGAGATTAAGTAATCGATTTTTTTTTAAACTGTTTTCTTTTCAAATTTTGTTTTAAATCAAGGAATTTCTGTGTCACTGACCCTTAAGTAACCCGTATGATTAGAGAAACTAAATGAAAGATATTATCAGAACAAAACACCATTCTGGTATTATAATTAACTTTGACTTTTACTTAAGTTAATCGATTGTTGTGTCGATCCTTTATATACCTGTTGTTATGTGATGCCATGTTAAAATGGAAATTTAAAAATCAAACTAAAGCACCATTGTGGTCACTGAGCCTCCTTTTGATTTTTTTAAGGATAAACATTTCATTTTCTTTTCGAAAAGGTTCAGAGTTATTTTAGGATGAACAAGATATTTAAAGAATGATTTGACAAATGGTTTTACTAAAGATGTTTTTCCACTAAAGGGTATGGTTTTCCACATTATAAAAAGAAGTTTTTATAAAAGTATTATAAAGAATTTTGGAAATTATAAGTGTTTTTAGGTAGTCGGATTTGAGTTTTTAAGCAAACAAGATTTCGTAAACAAGGGAGGTTTATAAAATTGATTAGCTTATTAAGGGAAGCTAATTTAATTTAAGGTTACTTAGGAAGTTGTTTAAACAAGAAGGGTTTATAAGGAAGATTTATAAATGATTTTGGGTATTTATAAAAGAATTTATAGAAAATAACTTCGATATTCATAGAGGGAGTTTACGAAAAGGTTTGGATATTTATGAGAAATTTATGTACAAAGTTTTGTATATTTATAAAAGCAATTATTATAAATGATTTCTAATATTTATAAAAGGGCTTATAAATTAACTAGGGAATTTGTAAAGTATTTTGAAATGGATTTGGATTTCAAGTAAAAGAGATTTCATAAATCAAATAGATTTGATTAAAAAGGATTTATCGAAACAAGTATAAAAAGAATTTGAGATCCGGGTTTCCCTAAACTGACCTTGTAAAAAAAATGGTGGTATGGAGTATCTGTTCCACAATTAACACAGAGGGAATAGTGGCTAGGGTTGTCCTTACCTCTAATTTAAACCACATTTGTTTAATCCTTTTTAACATGATTTGGAAGTAAGAAGTCATCTGCAAATGTTTTCTAAATATACTTATGTCCGAGAGAAAGTATATGAATGTTTTAGACAAACATTTTTGCAAGGGATTTATTAAATAAAGATTTGTTTTGAGGCTTAGTGTTTACTATGGATAAATAAAAGCAAAAATGGAATTGGTTGTTGTTTGTTATTCGATATTTAAATAACCGTTTGTCGAATTTGTATTGAATATGCGCTTATATGATTTTTGTTTGACGATAATAAACATATATACATTCGTTTAAATGTATTTGTTAATGTACTATTTTATTTTTCATAGATTAAATAAATATTTGCTGAATAAAATTAGATAACACAGAATTTGAATTCAAACAGAAATTTTATTCAAACAAATATTTATTACAATTTTGAATAGTTTAAATTCAAGCTCTCACTATACATATACAATTTTGATTACGAATACATCACAATTTCATATTTACATTTAACCTCACTACACATCACTCATTCACTCAATTCATATTTTAATCTTCAACTTCATTCCAGTTAGAATCCAGCATCTGAGCAATCTGCAAAAATATTCACTAACGCAGTAAAATTGAAAAAGAAATATTTTTGCAATATAAAATAAAATATGATTTTTGAAAATATTATTTGCCTCAGTTATTTGGGTTGTTCGTCATGATTTATATTTGAATTCATCACACACGAACAATGTGACATGCACAGTGTATCACTGTACATGCCACAAGGCCGTGCACACCGATATACACTTGATAATGCTACGGGGACAGGTGAGCACAAGGTCAAACCCAAATAAAAAGAGGAGTTCAACTTAGGTGCAATATAAATAAAGTCTCGGCATCAGCACAAGGTCAAACCCGAGTTTTAAAACTGGATTCAACACAGGTGCACTTAAAAAATATGCAAGTATGGAAAAACGGTCTCGACAACTAAAACAAGTCTCGACCAAAAGATCAGAGACAAAGTAAATCCAACTCAGCAATGAACTCACATGGACAACATGTTATGAATGAACTAGCAAAGGCTAGCCACCAACATAACAGCAACACCAATCAGAAAATACAACAATTCAGGGATGAACACAGATGAAGCCGAAAATGATCAATGAAACAGAATTCATCACAATAAACCAGCAGTATGAAAAAGGGCAGTGGACAGTACAAGGTAAAGACATATGCAATGCAAACTGCTCATGTACCAACAAGTGCTAGCCAGAAGCTCGAGTCGATGTACAGTGCAAACAAATGCACCTAAGTGACACAGTGAACCAGACAACAACACAAACCAGTGGCCATAACCAGAGGCAATATGCATCAGTGCACAACAAACTTCAAATGACTCAAGTAAATTATATCAAACAGTGACACCAATGAATGCCCAATGAACAGAGGCAACAAAGGTCAGGAAACAATGCCCAAAATGCAACATGCTCAAAGTAAATACATATATACAAGCAACTGAAGGCAACATGACCATATGATCAGAGGGATGCATGCAAGTACACAGTGAAATCGCCACAGTCTCAAACTCAAATGACAGACCAAACCAAGATATCAGCAACAACAATAGTAATTATACAAGAACAACAACATGAAGGAACCAGACCACAAAGGCAATCAAAGTGTTTGAAAATGCAACAAACACTCAAGACAGTACAACCCAAAATGCAAACTGCTAATACATGGGGAGTGACAATTTATAATGAACCAGAGTGCAACTTCAAAGATACTACGTGCACAACATCAAGCAAAATCAATTTGAAGCCGTGGATAATCAAATAATGAATGGATTAACCGAAGTCAACAAAAACCACAGTCAAGTTACAGTGAGAAGTTGAAGCCGTGGATATGATTCACGAAATCAAAAATGGCCTAAGTCAAATGAATTCAACACCGTGGTAACCACGTAACAAATTCAAAGCCATGTTTCTGAACAAAGTCAAAATCGTGGTGACCACGAAATGAATCAAAGCCGTGACCATCAAGCAACGAATATATACGATTATGAACAAGTCGTAAATCATCTCAATCATCCATACGAAAATCAACGATCAAGCAATATCAGCTGAAAAATTCAAATAGAGAATATACGACGAAAACCAAGGGTTACAAACCCTATATAAGGAAATCATCATCGGCAATCTCAGCATCGAATTCAAGCATACAAACAGAAAAGCAAAAAGAGCAGAAAGTACATACCGAAGCTTTCGAATTCGATCAATTCGAAGCAGTTGAAGTGCACAAAGGAAATCATCGATTGACAAAAGAACGCCGAATCAATAATTCAATCGCAGTCGCAAGCTTCGAATTTCAAAAACCCTAAATTGGATCGAAGGGACGAAGCCCTAATTTAGCTTCAAAGAGGAACGGCCGCCATCTCCAAATAAAGGAACGAAGAAACTAAAAGGAACGGGTTAAAATATAAAAGGGGGCCGGCCTTTATTTTAAGGGGTTTTAATTTTTAACTAGGGTTTTTGTTTTTATTTTTAAATTGCTGTTTAAATTTGTTTTTAAACTTTAAACCATTGTTATTTCTAGTCGTGTGTCTAGGGGACAAGCTACGTGGCGTAGCTTGAGAATTCGCAACTCAACGGCTGAGTTGTGGTAGGGTTTTGAGCGTAGAGTTAGGTTTAGTCGATAGCGGGTGTCGCGAGTTCACGTGTATAAGCGTCTGACTATCTAATTTCTAGTAAAAACCTTGGAGGCGGCATGTAGGCAGGGTTTTGCCGAAGCTGGGTAAATTCTGTGTCGTTCTATTTCTGCTTATTATTCTGCTATTATTCTGTGTTGCTATTATTCTGTGATTTGTGTTGAATTAATTTTATAAGCTTCCGCAATTAATTTTTATAATTAACACCATCACCCTATTCACCCCCCCCTCAAGGGTGAAATCGATCTTACAAGTGGTATCAGAGCTAGGAACAAAAGCCGTTTTTGTTTCAAAAATTTGATTTTACAAAAACCAATTTTTGTTTTAAAAATTAGTGTTTCAAAAATCAGTTTTTGTTTTAAAAATTTGAATTTTTAAAATGGCTTCTTTTAATAATAATTTTGAGGGTCGTTCCAATATTATTCCTTCTATTTTCGATGGAACGGTTTTTTTGAATTGGAAATTGAAAATGGAATTTTATTTAAAATCTGTTAATATTAAATGTTGGGATATTATTGAAAATGGGTGTGATATAACAGATAAGAAAATTATCTCGATTAATGCTCTTGCTATGCATATATTATATTCTCATATTAATCAAGATAATTTTAATTTCATTTCTCATTGTAAAAATGCATAGGAAATCTGGAATACTTTCGATGCGATATATGGTGCAAAAGTCAACAGCAATGAGAAGTCCTCCACAACCGACTCAGTTAAAGAAATGTGCTTAACAGGATTGGTAAATAGCAGTTGTGATGAGGATGATGATGATGGAGCAACCGAGCTGGCATTAATAATGAAGAAATTCAAAAGGTGGAACCGCAAATACGGAAATCCAGCTCTAAATCAAAATTTAAAAAGCAGAATAATCAAAGCACTAGATAACTCGAAAGAACACGGGATCATTTGCATCAAACCCGGTGATATCAAGCCCAATTATCCCCGTTTTCAACTCGACAAAGAAAAGGAATCAAAAAGAAGATGTTTTGCAGCTACGTGGAATAAAAGCGATAGCAGTGAGAGTGAGAAAGCAGATATGTGCCTTCATGGGAATATAACCGATAGCGACGATGACGAGCCAAGCGAGGTATCAAAACTTACTCACTCTGAATTACTTATTTATTTCCACGAAGTAAATGGCTGTTTTGAACGGCTTAGGGATAAGTATGCCAAACTTGAATCACAAAAAGATACTTTGATATATTTAAATAAACAACTTGACCAATTAGTTAAAACCTATCAAAGTAGGATCCCTAAGTGTGATAAGTGTCCAACATTCGAAGAAGAAATTAGAAAATCAGAAATCAGAATAAAATCACTTGAAAAAGAAATTCTGATTTTAAAAGAGAATGAAAATACTAGGAGAGAGAATTCTATTAAAAAGTGTACACAACTGTTAAACGAAAATGAATCTCTCAAAACACAAGTCCAACAATTGTCAACGACTTTAGATAAATTTTCAGAAAGTGAAAAATCGTTGAATATGCTATTAGGAAAGCAAACTGTTAATACGGTTAGACAAGGACTTGGATATAATTGTTCGAAAATTGTTGAAAGCAGTATTAGTCAAGTTAATTCCATGTGCACAATTTGTAGAAAATATGGACACAATCACAATAATTGTTGGTATAGACCCCCACATGTGAAAACTATACCGATTTGGGTTCCAAAAGGCAAAAATATAAAATCTCTCAAAGTTAAACAAATTTGGGTGCCGAAGGGAACAATTATAAATAGTTTCGGGTCTCCACAAAATTGTTTTTCAAAATTTTCTTCCACTAACAACCATGGACCTATAAAAACAAATAGGTCACATGAATCTTTCATCGTGTAGGTGTGGTGGCAGGCTAAGGAACAACAATAGTGTTCTCTGGATTTTTGGCTGTTCCAGAAACACAACGGACGACAAAGCAAAGTTCCTTAGCCTAGTTCAAAGGTGACAGAATCACAATAGACAACCATGAAAAATATCGTAAAGGTAAAATAGGTAAAGGTATATTAATTTGAGCGATATATTAAATGTGATAATCTGCACCATATTCTGAATTAAAATCAGCCAAATTGAGATGATGAAAAGATGATGATTTTGATTCTGACTTATTCAACATAGTTGGCCAATTATATTCTTATGCCAAAATCACTATAATAATCTCTAGATTCTTTGAATTACTTCAGATATATCATTTTGGATTAAAAATAGTGTTTTGTTGGATAATAATACATTTGGTTATAATTCGGCTAACTTTATATTCACGGTTTTTGATTATTTACACGGCTTCACTTCAAACTCAAGAGAATGTCATTTAAATTGCTGTTAAAATTGAGTTTGAAATTTTTGATGCACACATCATGGTTTGGTCGATCAAATTCAATTAATGATAACTTTTGAGTGAAAAAGAAATTCAGATGCAGATTACACTGGTAATCTAGTTGATAGAAAAATTACTAGTTGAACGTGATTTTTGAGACATTTAGTAACTGCATCGTTTTTCAAAGAAAATATCCGCATATTTTTCATTTCAAATAATTTTCAAATAGCAGAAATTTTCTTATAAAACCCCTCGAGAAAATCATTTTTGACCATATTTTCAGATTAGTCATCTGGAAAATTTGGTTTCATAATTATGTTTGAATTTGATTTTAAATGACTATTTTGACTAATCTGACTCCCTAATGATTATCGAAAAAAGAAAAATAGTGATTGAAAAAGTGATGAGTGTTGATATTGATCATATATTATGACTTGAGACGGTATAATTAGTAAATTTCTTTAGAAATTTAAACAAGAGTTATAAAAAAAATTGTTGGTAAAAATTCCATGACCATCTCTATCTCTATCATATTTCTAACGACCATCACTCATCAAAATTCTATATAGTTTGTCGGTATGTGGTACTTTAAGCAGGAATCGTTCGTTTTTCATTTTACATTTTTTTTCTTAAAAAAAAGGAAAAAGAGGTTATAATAATAATAAATAAATAAACAAATACCAGAGTATTCACTCTCATTTAAAAGTCCTCACGGTTATGCATGGGTGAATTACTTGGAATTTGTTATGTGCTTCCATGCACATTTAAAAGTCCACGCGGTTATGCATGTATGGAACGCATATCAAAAGTTGATTTTTAAAATAAACAAGTTGATTCTAATCCCATTTAAAATTCCTCACGGTTATGCGTGGTTAGAAGATACTTGAATTCATTTTTAAAAAAAATAAAATTGGAATACTACTAATCTCATTTAAAAGTCCTAACGGTTATGCATGGTTAGTAGATATTCAAATTCCTGATATAAATATACCACAAATGGACACAACTGTATGGTTTTATATGATGACATCATTCCTATCATTCTAAAAGTGGAATATGCGCCTAACAAAATATTTAAGATTTTTGTTTGATTTTTTATTGAAATTTAATATTTATATTCGATTGAGTTTTAATATTGAATTAATATCGATCATTTTATCTCTATTTTCTCTAACACTATCATTCTTTTGCTGATAACAAAAGGAGGAGAGAAAAGTTAAGATTTTGTCAAATACAATCAAGCAAAGGTCAAATATTTTCCATTTGCATCTAGGCTCATTTGCATATTATTTAATTGTATGCATATTTGTAAGGGTTGCTTTGTGTAGTGGGGAAGCATTTAAATAGGGGGAGCAATTAGAGCATATCAATAATCAAATACATTTAACATATTCAAAATCTTAAATATATGTTTGTTATCACCAAAAGGGGGAGATTGTTGAATATGCGCTTATATGATTTTTGTTTGATGATAATAAACATATATACATTCGTTTAAATGTATTTGTTAATGTACTATTTTATTTTTCATAGATCAAATAAATATTTGCTGAATAAAATAAAATAACACAGAATTTGAATTCAAACAGAAATTTTATTCAAACAAATATTTATTACAATTTTGAATAGTACAAATTCAAGCTCTCACTATACATATACAATTTTGATTACAAATACATCACAATTTCATATTTACATTTAACCTCACTACACATCACTCATTCACTCAATTCATATTTTAATCTTCAACTTCATTCCAGTTAGAATCCAGCATTTGAGCAATCTGCAAAAATATTCACTAACGCAGTAAAATTGAAAAAGAAATATTTTGCAATATAAAATAAAATATGATTTTTGAAAATATTATTTGCCTCAGTTATTTGGGTTGTTCGTCATGATTTATATTTGAATTCATCACACACGAACAATGTGACATGCACAGTGTATCACTGTACATGCCACAAAGCCATGCACACCGATATACACTTGATAATGCTACAGGGACAGGTGAGCACATGGTCAAACCCAAATAAAAAGACGAGTTCAACTTAGGTGCAATATAAATAAAGTCTCGGCATCAGCACAAGGTCCAACCTGAGTTTTAAAACTGGATTCAACACAGGTGCACTTAAAAAATGTGCAAGTATGGAAAAACGGTCTCGACAACTAAAACAAGTCTTGACCAAAAGATCAGAGACAAAGTAGATCCAACTCAGCAATGAACTCACATGGACAACATGTCATGAATGAACTAGCAAAGGCTAGCCACCAACATAACAGCAACACCAATCAGAAAATACAACAATTCAGGGATGAACACAGATGAAGCCGAAAATGATCAATGAAACATAATTCATCACAATAAACTAGCAGTATGAAAAAGGGCAGTGGACAGTACAAGGTAAAGACATATGCAATGCAAACTGCTCATGTACCAACAAGTGCTAGCCAGAAGCTCAAGTCGACGTACAGTGCAAACAAAAGCACCTAAGAGACACAGTGAACCAGACAACAAAACAAACCAGTGGCCATAACTAGAGCCAATATGCATCAGTGCACAACAAACTTCAAATGACTCAAGCAAATTATATCAAACAGTGACACCAATGAATGCCCAATGAACAGAGGCAACAAAGGTCAAGAAACAATGCCCAAAATGCCACATGCTCAAAGTAAATACATATATACAAGCAACTGAAGGCAACATGACCATATGATTAGAGAGATGCATGCAAGTACACAGTGAAATCGCCACAGTCTCAAACTCAAATGACAGACCGAACCAAGATATCAGCAACAACAACAGTAATGATACAAGAACAACAACATGAAGGAACCAGACCACAAAGGCAATCAAAGTGTTTGAAAATGCAGCAAATACTCAAGACAGTACTACCCAAAATGCAAACTGCTAATACATGGGGAGTGACAATTTATAATGAACTAGAGTGCAACTTCAAAGATACTACGTGCACAACATCAAGCAAAATCAATTTGAAGCCGTGGATAATCAGATAATGAATGGATTAACCGAAGTCAACAAAAACCACAGTCAAGTTACAGTGAGAAGTTGAAGCCGTGGATATGATTCACGAAATCAAAAATGGCCTAAGTCAAATGAATTCAACACCGTGGTAACCACATAACAAATTCAAAGCCGTGTTTCTGAACAAAGTCAAAATCATGGTGACCACGAAATGAATCAAAGACATGACCATCAAGCAACGAATATATACGATTATGAACAAGTCGTAAATCATCTCAATCATCCATACGAAAATCAACGATCAAGCAATATCAGCTGAAAAATTCAAATAGAGAATATACAACGAAAACCAAGGGTTACAAACCCTATATAAGGAAATCATCATCGGCAATCTCAGCATTGAATTCAAGCATACAAACAGAAAAGCAAAAAGAGCAGAAAGTACATACCGAAGCTTTTCGAATTCGATCAATTCGAAGCAGTTAAAGTGCACAAAGGAAATCATCGATTGACAAAAGAAAGCCGAATCAATAATTCAATCGCAGTCGCAAGCTTCGAATTTCAAAAACCCTAAATTGGATCGAAGGGATGAAGCCCTAATTTAGCTTCAAAGAGGAACGGCTGCCATCTCCAAATAAAGGAACGAAGAAACTAAAAGGAACGGGTTAAAATATAAAAGGGGGCCGGCCTTTATTTTAAGGGGTTTTAATTTTTAACTGGGGGCTTTGTTTTTATTTTTAAATTGCTGTTTAAATTTGTTTTTAAACTTTAAACCGTTGTTATTTCTAGTCGTATGACTAGGGGACAAGCTACGTGGCGTAGCTTGAGAATTCGCAACTCAGTGGCTGAGTTGTGGCAGGGTTTTGAGCGTAGAGTTAGGTTAAGTCGATAGCGGGTGTCGCGAGTTTACGTGTGTAAGCGTCTGACTATCTAATTTCTAGTAGAAACCTTGGGGGCAGCACGTAGGCAGGGTTTTGCCGAAGTTGGGTAAATTCTATGTCGTTCTATTTCTGCTTATTATTCTGCTATTATTCTGTGTTGCTATTATTCTGTGATTTATGTTGAATTAATTTTATAAGCTTATGCAATTAATTTTTATAATTAACACCATCACCCTATTCACCCCCCCTCTAGAGTGAAATCGATCCTACAATTTGGACCCAAAATGAAACTCTGGAAATATCTAGGAGAAACACATGAGTTATATGACACGGTCATCTCTGATGATGTTGCACAGTGCGTATAAATCTCATTTCGTTCTAGGACAAATGATAATAAAATCTGTCCAATAATAGCTAGAAGTTGATCTCCGCTCTTATCTTTGATTGTTTATTTCCTAAAGAACCATAGTTGAGTTTACCGAAAATTATTGAAAGTGGTTTCGAAGAGACCGAGATTTGATATGTTATTGGAAAACCACTTCGATCAAACACAAGAGTTTCAAAGTGAAGACATCTTAAAGATGATGGAATTTAAGATGGAGCTCTTTGAACTGTAAGGGCTGCTTGCTACTAATCCCGAGAGTGATTCCAAAATGGCTCTAGCAGAGTTAGTGCCTTTGATTTGTACATATCTTGAATAACGTATATGGATGAATGCTGATCGCATTGTTGCTTGAAGGATAGAGTTAGCGTTCCAAGTGGGAAGTGCTATATAAAAGGTAAAACGTAGCCTCACACTCATCAATCGAAAAACGACAAAAATCATGCATGCACCAGGGACATGTAGGTCGCTCCCATCAGGGTATGGTCATCTCAAATCTGGATCGAATATTATCTACTCATGTATGCTTTGGGGCCCAAAGTGGAGCAATTATATTCGGTACTACTAGTCAAGTGATAGACCAGTCCTATGTAGCAGGGGTACAAGATATCCTTGTCGGTCCCCGGTGTATTTTATTCAGAGATGTACCATTGGAAGGTAATTCCTTACCTTGTCAAAGTATGGAATCCATTCTCCAATACGAGCCTTTATGGTTTTAGTTGTATACTATTATGATGGAATTTAATTAATGCAACAATTTCGGCTATGTTAATTGTTTACTTGAAAACCCTAGACATTATGATAATATCACTGGATTTTCTATATAAAATGTTTTGATTATCGTAAGGTAAAACTCATGTTTATGTGCCACGTGATCGTACGAGATTTAAAGGTTTATATAAAAGTTAAAGTATATGCTTTACTCGCACAAGACCCATGTCTGAGCCGGAGTTTGTTTTTTCCTAAACCCTTACGTGCTCAAATTTCAATGGGCAGCCAAGTAGTTTAGGTTTTTATGCAGATTCATTTGGAGGAGCATGGAGCATGTGGCTTTATTGATAGCTGGTTATTTTTCTTTTTTCTGTTGTATTATATGTATATTGTATCAGTTAGTAAGGACAGGCTCTTATAACCGTCCTAGGGTAGAGTATGTATTAGTAAGGCTCTGATGTAACATTTTTGAAATGACTTTGTAATATATTATGTTCAGTTATAGATATTATTCCATTGCATTGTGAGATTTTACGTTGTTTAGTTTCTTTTCTTCTATCTTTTCATTCTTTCACCCCTAATGACCTATCATTCGGACGAATAAATGATCGGCACACGAATACCGAGAATGTATTAAGTGTCGTCTTTGGTAAAAAGAAAGGCGGTTCATTACATTTGGTATCAGAGCTTAGGTTGAGCGAACATCTAGGCTTTGGTGGGGTAAACTCATTGTAGATAGGGTCAGTAGTGCCCTAGAACGAGTTTGAGTGTAATATATATATATATATACACACACACACACACACACACACATACATATACATATATATATGAGTGTGTATTTGTTGGTGAATAAAAATGTTTTATATTGTGTTATTTGACCCGTTAAGTGGCTTAAGAATTAAAATCGATGCACCTGATCAACGTTATTCATAGGGATTTCCCAAACACTTGAACAAGTTAAATTGACATGATAATGTTTTAAATTTGCTAAATGAAATAATTTTACCTAGGAATATATTTTCTAAATATAAAAAGGGATGATTTTCAAAATCTATGTAGTTATCTATGAGAAGAGTGGGTTAGGAGTTAATAGTACTTAAATTATTAGCGGTTAGGGTAGTCATGCTTATCTAGTTTTGAGCGTTGACTACTATCGAATTTAATAGTAGATTTCCTTTTTCCATAATTATTTGGGTAGATAGAATTTGTAGGAACATTGAATCGAACACCTTGTGAATTAAGTTTCACAATTTGACTATAAGGCGTTTGACGATATGTAGGGTAAAAATTTATTTTTAATAAATATATTTATTAAAAGTAAATCCTTAAATAGTTTTATAAGATGAATTAAGAGAGATGATTTTACAAATCAAAACTATCAAATATGTTTTAAAAATGAAAAGGGTTTTGAGAATGTTAAATCCCAGTGGTTTTGATAAATTCCAAATGATTTTTGAAAACAGTAGTAATCTTTCTTAAAGAACATATTAAGATATAGATATATAAGAATAAATTTAAGAGTAAGGTTTTCTTTGGACAGTTCAGGAATAAGTTTTGATCTATTTTGTGATGATCGAAATAATCTTCTAAGCAACAATCGAATGTTAGCTTAGGCGGAAAAGATAGTGCACTTGGTAAGTTATTATCTTTTTCATTGTACAAGTCGAAACAAGTCAAATCCGAATGAATCCAAAGAAAGTGGATGATTTTGTTAAGAACTAATTGTCCATAAATAGTATTTTTTCAAGAAGAAATTTGAAAAAGAACAGAAATGTTTTTTATTAACTAGTTTGAGTGTCTCGAAAATGACTAAAAATGGGAAAGAGATGTGTTCAGCTGGCAAGCACTTCTTTAAGTATTCCCCTTCTTAGTAAAGGGGTACATGATACTATTTGGTAGCACCTAGTTTCTTGACATCGTTTTGGATTTACTCGAGCTATATGTATGTTTTCAAAAAGTTTATGAAATAAAAATTCGGGCATTATGTCATTGGATCCCTTAAAAGGAAGAGTTTTCAGTATAAAAATATATTTTAAAGGTGGATTAATAAATGAAGTTTTACTTAGGATAAATTTAATAAGGGAATTTAATAACTTTGTTTATTTAAACTGTGTCTTTTGATTTTAAAATCTAGGATGTGAAGAATTATTTGATGTTATTAGGCCGATTATTAGACATTTTTACCTTAGTAGTGTCTAAGAAAAAGTAGAATCTAGGATGGAGTATGGATACCAGCATCCTACTCTTTTTAGCTATTTACCAGACCAATTAGGGTAAAGAGGTTGATTTGATTGACTTAGTTTTAAGACCCAAATTATTTTTGGTCTGCATCTAATAGTTAAAAATTAAATAGAATTGAAAATCGTATGTTTGTATATACTATTAGGAGGTAGAAGAGTAATATATAAGTTAATAAAATTAAAAATTTATTCTTATGAAGCATGGTGGGAGGGTAGAAAGTAGTGAAATAGTAAGAATCGTTAAATCAATGCATAGGTTGTATGAAGATCATTTCTCCTTTTCACATAGTTCTAGATCCTAGTTCAAGTATATGACTGCAGGTATGTTACACCATTCCATATAAGAATTTATTACTTGATTTTTAATGGCGAGCGTTGGTGAGGGTTCTTATGTGGAACCACATGTTGTCTATCATGGTTTATGGCTATGTAAGGAGACAAAGGATTCTAATTAAGAGGCCTGATCAAAGTTCGCACTAGGAAGTTGAGTGAGCGATACAAGTTCGAAAGTAAAGTTAGGTGTTCAAGTGAATGATCAAATCATATTTTTCATAGGAATTATCTTTGTACATCATACAGACTGATGAATGGTTTGAGTGTTTCTGAGAATTAGAGCTGTGGTACAATTTCAAGGAAGAAATTCTTTTAAGGGGGAAGAGTGTAACAACCCGAATTTTACCGCCTTGATTTACGAATGTTTATAAATTTCAAATATTTAAATAATAAGTTTTATAATTAAAATATAACTAATTTAATAATAACAAATGATGGTAAAATAGATTTGTAATGAACTAGGATTTTGCCACTTTAAAATTGGCTATTTAAATATATTTTATATAATTAATAAGTGGATTTTTGTTATCAAAGAAACCTATTTTAATTACTTAATAACTATGATAAAATAGTTTTCAAAATTATTTACCAATATAGACAGTTCAAACAAAAATAGAAAATGTGACCGAAGAACGTTTTCCAAAATTTTGACTTTTCGACACCCTTAAGTCATTAGAAACGTTGTGCACACTTGGTGAAACACGCACACATTTATATTTGTTAGGATTAGTGTTAACTAAGCATACTTATGTATATTAGCTTATGTATATTTATACATAAGCATGGATGTGAAAAACTATGTTATAAAAGGCAAATATATAAATACATACATATAAACATATTTATATGTATAAAAATCACCTCCATATCCTTAGTACAGACACATGGAAGCTCTAGCGTGATTTAAGGCACAAAAAGGGGAAGGACGTGTTCTAGGGTGGGAGGGAGATGGGGGTTCATGCATGTGTGTATATTTAAATATAATCACTTAATATTTTTATAATATTTTCCTAAGCCTATAAATACACATTCCATTTCATAATATTCATTTTACAATGTCCATCTTTATTTCTGAAATTTCTAAGAGCTTAAGAAAATACATCCATGGCTTCTCTTCACAAATTATAAAGTAAGAAAAATCACGTCTTTTTACTCAAAATCTCATCTTTAGTCCACTAAACCACTTTTACATACACTACAACACCTTTCTTCCAAAGTAAAATCCACACCCTCCATAGAAATCCATGGACGAGCCCAAATACATGCATGGCTGAGCTTATTTAGCCTTCCAAGGATCCACATCTACACTTTGTTGAGCTAGGAGCAAATGAGCTAGGTCGAGAGCAAGTTTAGTTTGATTTAGGAAAGTTTGGTGAGTAAAGTCCATATTTTTAAAACTCAAGTTACTAACTTTTTAAAGTTGTAAAATTTATGATTTAAAATATTGCTTAAGTGTGTGGTAATGTTATATGTTGTGTATGCATGCATATATGTTGATTTGGAGTCGATTGCTTATGCCAAAGTTTGAGTAGGCGATAAAGATTATATCCTGAATATTAGAAAAGTTGGTCAGTACTTATGAAGTAACATTCTTGCTTATGATTATGCTATAATGTATGATGTGATATTATGTTGGGATGTTGTATTTTTTATATTTAGGCTCATGACATGAAGATAGCGATTCGCTAACCAAAAGTGACATAGAAATCGCTTTTTATCGAAAGTTTGATTTTGTTTTAAAGCGAAATGTTTTCAAGTTTAAAACTTTGCTTTTGGTTTTGAAAAATTTATTTTCATGTTTTAAAGAAGACAAGAGTTCAAAAGTTGAAATTTAAAGTTAGAAATTCAAAATTTCAAGTTTTGAAATTATGGGTCCGTATAGCGATATTCACTATACACGTAGTTTGGAAAATCTAACTATTTTTCTAATCCAACCTTATTTTCACTTAGAAATATTTTTGGAAATGTTTCCTAAATTTAATTAAGTAATTAGAGAACAATTATTTAATTATTTAATTAAAATTTATTTATTTATTTAATGATTATTTAATTGATTTATTAATTAATAAAGGTAATTAATACTTAATCATTTGTTAATAATGGTTATTAAAATTAAATGTTAATTATCTAAGTTAACCATGATTTGCTACTTAATTAAAGTTAATTATTATTTAATTGCTAATTGAGGATTGATTAATTAATTAATATTTGTTTATTTATTTAAGATAATTATTAATTAATAATTATTTTAAAAAGGGGGTTTTATTTAATTAATCTTTGATTAAAGTTAATTATGTTTTAATACGGTTTAATTACATTTAATTAAAATTTAAATACTATTTAACAAGGATTTAATCCTCATTTACAAGGTTTTTTAATTTATTTTAAAATAGCATTAAGATTAAGTAATCAGTTTTGTTTTAAACTGTTTTCTTTTCAAGTGTTGTTTTACAAGGAATTTCTGTGTACCCTTAAGTAACCCCATATGATTAGGAAAACTAAATTACATATATTAACATAATAAAACACCATTCTACTATTATAATTAACTTGGACATTTACTTAAGTTGGTTGATCGTTATGAGTTGATCCCTTAAATACCTCTCGTTATGTGATGTCATATTAAACTAGATAAGTAAAAATCAAACTAAAAGCACCATTGTGGTCACTAAGACTCCATTTGATTACTTTTTAAGGAAAATTATTTCATTTTCTTTTTGAAATGGATTCAAAGTTATTTCAATTTAAGCAAGATATTCAAGAATGATTTGACAAATGGTTTTACTAAATATGTTTTCTAACTAATGGGAATTATTTTCCATATTATAAAAAGAAGTTTTTATAAAGAGTTTTATAAAAGAGTTTGGAAATTATAAAGTGTTTTTGGGTAGATGGATTTGAGTTTTAAAGTAAAGAAAATTTCATAAATAAAGGAGATTTATAAAATAGATTTGCTTGTTAAGGGAAGCTAATTTGATTTAAGGTTACTTAGGAAGTTATTTAAGCGAGAAGGGTTTATAAAGAAGTTTTATAAATGATTTTGGGTACTTATAAAAGAAGTTTTAGAAAATGACTTGGATATTCATAAAGAGAGTTTATAAAAAGGTTTGGATATTTATAAGAATTTTATATAAAAAAAATTGGTCATTTATAAAAGCAATTATTATTAATGGTTTTGAATATTTATAAAAGGACTTATAAATGATTTTGGGACTTTGGAAAGTACTTTGAAATGGATTTGGATTTCAAGTAAAAGAGACTTCATAAATGAAACAGATTTGATCAAAAAAGATATATCGAAAGAAGTATAAAAAGAATTCGAGATCCCGGTTTCTCTAAATTGACCTTTTAAAAAAATGGTGTTATGGAGCATCCATTCCACACTTAACACCGAGGGAATAGCTGTTTAGGGTTGTTCTTATCTCCAGTTTAAACCACATTTGTTTAATCTTTTTTAATATAATTGGAAGTAAGAAGTTATTCACAAATGTTTTGTGAATATATTTATATCAGAGAGATAAGTATATGAATGTTTTAGACAAACGTTTTTGAAAGAGATTTATTAGATAAAGATTTATTTTAAGGCTTAGTGGTTGCTATGGATAAATAAAATCACAAATGAATTGGTTGTTGTTTGTTATTTGATAGCGAAATAACTGACCATCGCATTTGGACCCAAAATGTAACTTTGGAAATATTTAGGAGAAACACGTGAGTTATATGGCATAGTCATCTGCGATGATGTTGAACTATGGTATAAATCTCATTTCGTTAAACTAGGACAAACGATAAGCATATCCGTCCATTAATGGTTAGGAGTTGATCTCTGCTTTTATCATTGACTATTTGTTTCTTGAAAAATTGTGGTTGACTTTACCAAAAATTATCGAAAGTTGTTTCGAAGAGACGAAGATCGGATATATTACTAGAAAACCACTTTGATCCAACTCAAGCATTTCGAAGTGAAGACATCTTGAAGATGATGGAATTGAAGATTGAGCTCTTTGAAGTGCGAGGACTACTTGGTACTAATCCCAAGGGTGATTTCAAAATATATCTACTGGAACTAATGCCTGTGGTTTGTTCATATCCTGAAAAACTTGTATGGGTGAATGTTGGCATTTGCGTTGTTGCTTGGAGGATAGAATTAGCATTCCAAGTGGGAAGTGCTATATAAAAGGTAAAACGTAGCCTAAAGCCTCATCAATCAAAAAACGACAAAAATCGTGCATGTAGTAAGGCCATGGGGTCCCTTCCATCAGGGTATGGTCGTCCTAAATCTTGATCGATTACTATCTACACTTGTATGCTTTGGGGCCTAAAATGGGGTGATCATATTCGGTACTACTAGTCAAGTGGTAGGCCGGTCTTGTGTGGTAGGGATACAAGATGTTCTTGTCAGACCTCGGTGCATTTATCTAAAGATGTACCATCGAAAGGTAGTTCCTTACCTTGTCACAGTATGGAATCCATTCTCCCATCCGAGCCTTTCTGGTTTTTGTTGTACATCTATTATGCTAGAATTTAATTAATGTAACAATTTCGGCAATGTTAGTTATTTACTTGAAAACCCTAGACATTATGATAATATCACTGGATTTTCTATAGAAAATGTTTACGTGTGACGTGGTCTAACGAGGTGCCTTTGATTTAAAGATTTTACAAAGTTAGAACATATGCTTTACTTACTCCAGACCAATGTCTAATCCAGAATTTATTTTCTTTTCCTAAACTCTTAGGTGCTTAAATTTGAATGGGCAGCCAAGTAACTTAGGTTTTCTCGCAGATTCATTTGGAGGAGCTTGGAGTAGATGGCTTCATCGATAGCTAGCTATTTTTCTTATTTCCATGGCATTATATGTATATTGTATCGGTTAGGTAAGGACAAACTGTTATAGCTGTCCTAGGGTAGAATCTATATTAGTATGACTCTAATGTAACATTTTTTAAATGACTTCGCAATATATTATGTTTAGTATTATACATTATTCCATTGCATTATGAAATTCTGTGTTGTTTATTTTCTTCTCTTCTATCATTTCTTTCTTTCACAGTTATTTACCCGTCTTTCGGACGCTAAATGATTGACACACAAATACCGATGATGTATTAAGTGTCACCTTTGGTAGTAAGAAAAGCGGTTGGTTACAATAACAAGCACTTTTCTTTCCCACTCTTTTGCTAAGGATTTTAAAATTCGTGATATTAAATCGAAATCAGTAAAATTGTTCCTAAAGCCATAAGATCACGTGGAATACTTTAAAATCTAGAATACATTTCTATAATACTTTCATTTAATTTCAATTTAAATGATTGAAATTTATTTTTTTAATAAGCTAATTTGGTTTGTTTAATTTTGGTAGTACCTTCATGAGTAATTTGTAGCATTTGCCAAATGTCATAAGCCACCTTACGCATCATAATTCTAGAAAAATCACTCTTAACTAATGCATAGTATAACACGTTCATTACTTTAGTGTTATTGGAAGTAGCAATCTTTTGAGAATTTGTCCAAGCACTCATTGTAGTAGTAAATAGTTCATACTAAGCTTGACTGGCTAGACACATATCACGACCACTAGATTCCGTCAACACATTCGTACATGTAACCCAATATATATAACTAGATCCAATAAAAGAATTGGGGACGAGCAATAGATGACCTTCTTGAAATGTGTTAAAACTCATATTTGCCAAAAAAAAATCAAAATTTTGTTATGGTTTTGAAAATTCTTTGCTTCGATACTAATTGAAAAACACAAGTGGATTATATAGAAGAAGTATGGCTAACTGACATAAGCTAATAATAGCAATTATTCAAAGTAAAGTAAATAAAATAAATACATCAAGATTTCATACTGGTTCGGAGCACCTCTCCTAGGTCCAGTCCTTAAGCACCTTTTAGGAGTTTTATAGCAATGCCCTCGCTTAAGGCGGAGGAATATGTATAGTACAAATCGTCTTGCCTTGTGCATAAAGATCTCCAATAGGACTTGATACAATAGAATAAAAGAAATCTAACTTTGTATATTCTTGAATAACACCTGTAAGTATCAATATAGTACACTCTTCCTATAATATCCATGATATGATGATTTGAATTTGCTGATATAGGTTATTGAAGAATTGAATGTTTTTAAATCGTAAGTATATAGAAAGTATGGAGTTTGTAAGCAAGTAAGAATCGGTTCATTAAAACACATGAATTTCAACACTATCTATAATGTTGAACAGTTCTTATCAAAAGGTTGTAGCCATTGAAAAAGTTGCAACCTTTAGGAAAGAAGGTATCTCTTCAAATTCTATTTTTTGGTAAAGAGATACTTCTTTTTGTCCAGGTCAGATGGCAGATTTTTGAAATCCATATGGCTGAAATTGTTCATGAATAAAAGCAGAAAGTTTAGAGTTAAAAAATAAAAAATTTAGATGGCTGAAATTGAAGCCAAACATATGAAAATGCATAGTGTTCAGACAAAAAGTTTCTGGTGTAAATACCGTTCAGATGTTCGAAAAACGATTTCAGATGGTTGAAAGCCAGTATATTTTGGTTTTGAAAACATGCCGCCATTTATTCATATGAATTATCTTTGTAAAAAAATTATTTCTAAAATAGTAAATATAACTTCCATAAAAAAATATTTTCAAGACTATATTCATGTGTATATATGAAATCATCATATAGGTGTTTGTACAAAATAAAAAATACAACTAACTTGTTCTTGGATCTCCAATTTTCTATCTTGATTCCACTATTAATCGTTGTTTCTCCATATGTGAATTCTTGTAAGTAATAATGGATATATATATATATAAAAATACATATATTGTTATCTGATCTTTTAGCACAGCTATATTCATACAGACTGATCAAGTTAGACTCGATGATAGATGTGGAAAACAGTTCAAAGAGATAATGACAGGGTCAAGACATCAAGCACAGACATTAATATTAAGCAGTGATCAAGCGAAACCAAGAGGCGAACCCTGTGGAACATCTAAGTATGGATTATAGTCTCAGCTAGGAAAGAGATTGGGTATGATCCCTACCTCCATGCAATGGATCAGATTCTATCAACTTAGCAGTTCAACTCAACGGGAAATGATCAAGATCTCAAAACCCAGAAGTCAACTATGTAAAACAACTTTTGGAACATAAACTAACACAAAGAGGGAACCACCATAGGGATCACAAGCCTCCAAGTGACCTTTAATATTGATCAGGGTCGATCCCTGTTCCTTGGGATTTAGGCTTAGCGATCCCTCGTCTACATCTGGAAATTTCATTGGCGATTTTTCATGAGATATTGGACCATCTCCCCATGAATACAGGCTTCATGGTTCATTTTAGGGATCTTTACGCTGTTAATTTCTTTGTACTCATTATATTCATAGATTCCAATCTGATCCCTCTTGTATTTGGAATCCAAAGTCATTAATAAAGCAATTTCATCAAAGTGGACATAGGCAATCAACGTCGAACCACTTTAAATTATTATGTTCTTGTTTTTTCTTATTTCTTTTTGGTTAAATGCTTATTTCCTCCATTTTCATTTAGATTTCATCGTTTATTTCTCTATTGGGTGTTTGTGACCAATTTTGGTGCTTCCACTGATAGTTCAGTTCTCAGCTTGATTGCATCCCATCATATACTAGTGGATTCTGTTATCCGTGAGATAAGATCTAGATTTCTACCTACATAGAGTTTATGTCAACTCGGATTTGGAAAAAATCTAGAAGGAAGCTGATAGAAATGGCCAAAGGAACTAAGTTTACTTCCCGTGCTCCTGTTGAAGGCGACGACAATGCTTTGTGTCAACTTGGATTTAGAAAATATCTATAAGGAAGCTGATAGAAATGGCCAAAGGAACTAAGCCTACTTCCCATGCTCCTGTTGAAGGCAATGACGATGCTAGTGTTCAATAGGTTGATCAGTACATTCAGCTACTGCCAATCCCCAGAATTCTGTTGATACCATCACCAGAGCTGATTTGGAAGTCCTAATGAAGGAGTTAATGGAAAGCCCTCGGTAGCTCAACTAGCAAATCCAAGCTAACATTGATTTGATGAACAAGTTAAGGGGTCAGCGTGGGAAAATGAGGAGTGAGCCTACTCCACAATCGGGATCAGAAAACTCCTCTTTATCTAACTACTATCACAAAGTCAGACACCGCAAAACTGAAGCGTACAATGTTGGGTCATTAAGACATACCCAAGCATTCCATCACTAGAGCCAACATCGATCGGACCCGATCCCTCCATGTGGATCGGCGCCGATCCGTACTCCTGTGAAGGAATCGCCAATCAGCTGAAAGGACCCCTCTTCGGAGGTGCTGAAATTGATCAGGGTGCTAAAGTTAAGATGAATGTAGTTGAACCACAATTGAGAGATGATGGTAAGACTATAGTTCAAGAGATAGACGAGGAGCAAGAGGAGCCAAGGCAACTTGGTACTGTCCATAGACATGGACTTGGTCATTCATGTGAAGTGGAACACGACCATCATTTGGCACCAATTCTTCAAACACCGAACTTAACAACCATGGCAAGATAGCTTGTGAAAGAAAGTTAGGACTTAAACAATGATGATTGGGGACTATCCAGAAGCCATACCCCATTCATCGATAACATTCTATATGCAGAGTATTCGCAAAGGTTTAATATGCCTTCGATGCCTGCGTAGATGGGAAAACCCAACACCAGGCAGCGTCTTATGAGGTACAAATGGCTTGTGGACTTCGACAAAGCCCCTAATGCAGTCAAGGGTGGATCTTTCCGTATTTTTTTGGAGGAAGTTGCGACCATGTGGTTCATTAAGTTACCCCCACAATCTATTTCTTCATTTGATGCGTTAGCGATAAAGTTTTTAGAGCAGTTTTGCATGCATGCACGCACCTCGCTCCAAGGATGTTGTCTCTCTCCAACTTGGTTCAGGCATCGTGGAAGTCGCTTAAAGATTATGTAGAAAGGTTCAATACAACTGTTATAGAAGTCAGTAATCTGAATAATGATGCAATACTCATAGCGCTAACTAGGGGAGTCGATCCCGACTTCGAATTTGGTGATTGGTTGATAGGAAAGCCTCCTTCCATGTTAAACCATTTCTTTTCAAAAATGGCTCAGTTTTTTAGAAAGGAGGAGACAAAGCAAACTATAAAAAGGGATGTTATATGCCCAAGTGCTAAGGGAGTACAAAATAATTAGCAGTAGGATGGTATGGTGATAGTTCTGGGAAAATTCAGATTAATGTTCAAAATAAACCGAATGAGCAGAAAAATGGCGATGAAAGATACCATGACCGGAGATAGGATCCTAGGAGAGGGAAGCTGGGGATCCCTACATATGACACCTATATACCTTTGAACACATCATTAGAAAACATCAATCCATCAACCTATAATACACTACAGTACCGAAAACTGCCTTCGAATGAGTCGACTGAGAAATAGAAGCGAACAGGGATGTGTTGTAGGTTCCATGAAATCTATGGTCATAATATGGATGAGTGTTGTCACTTGCATGATATTATAACGAAGTTAATTTATGAGAGAAAATTGCAACAGTTTGTTAAAGCCCCGAAGGATGGCGAGCAGGGAACATCCAACTCTAATCGAGGGCAAGCTCCTTTTAATGCCAAGGAGCCTAGGCGGACCAGAGGAAGACTAGTTATTAATACCATTTTTGGAGGACCGCATCCAGCCAATAGAAGCTGGCATGAAATGGAGCATTATGCGAATACGATCAAGCATATTGATTTTGAATGTTGCTTAAACATGGAGGACGGTGCTCTGGCCAAGCAGCAACCTACTATGACAGACGACATAGTAATCTAAAGTTGAGACGTAGATAAAGTGGAGGCCCTATGAATCGGCCTGATGGTGATTTCGGCCATGATCGTCCCCACCATAGTGAGGAAGATTTTGATTAACTGTGACGGTTTTGTAAACATTATTTTCAAAAGGGCTTGCGACCAAATGAGAATAGAAGCCAAAGACTGAAAACCGCATAAACCTGCATTCACGGCTTCCATGATGTTGCGACTAAAGCGATAGGCTATGTCGAGCACGGGTAGAACTAGAGATGACAACCGTAGGAGAATACAAATGCTACTATTTGTTTTGTTGGATGTGGACTCTCCATACAATGCCTTTTTAGACCGATCCGCTCTTGCTGAATTTTGGGTAGCACTTTCTCTTTAGTGATTGACACTAAAATTCCCAACAGATGATGGTATCAGTGTTGCTAATGCAACTAGGCAACTGTATGTGCATGTTATGTGGCTGAGTTGAGGGATGCTCGGTGAAAGGAGAAGGGAAAAGGTATGGAGAAGTCTCTTTGCATAAAAACTAGTGAGGCTTAGCAACCAGCGTCTAGACCATGGCTCGGGCACCACAGTGGTTCTATAAAGATATAGATTCAAGAGACGAAGAAGAGGAGCCCAAAGGATCCAAGGCTGCGCTCATTGAGTTGACAATCGATATCACGATCAGTCACGATGACCCCTTACGGGTCCTAAAGATTAGATCATAGCTTAGCCTAGTGATGATGAAGGAGTTAGCTGGTTTTCTCCAAGAAAATTTCGGTGTGTTCGCTTGGACTTATTCTGACATGTGTGGGATCTCTTCGACGATCGTGAGCCATGCATTGAATATCGACCCAAGGCATGTCTCGATGAAACAAAAATGATGTGACATGGATCTGGAGAGATCTACCGCCCTTAAAGAGAAGGTGGATAGACTCAAAAGTAATGGGTTTGTCTGTGACGCCCTCAACACAAAATGGGTATCCAATCCTGTTCTCGAGAGAAAATCAAATGGGAAGTGGAGGACATGTATTGACTACTCAGATCTAAATAAGGCATTCCTGAAGGATAGCTTTCCACTTCCAAGGATCGACTAGCTAATCGACTCGACCGCCAGACACGAATTACTTTCTATTATGGATGCATACTTCTAATACAATCAAATCCTGATGCACATCCCCGACCAAGAGCATACCGGTTTCACTATCGATATAGGACTATATTGCTATGTTGTGATGCCATTTGGACTAAATAACACTGCAGGTACCTATCAAAGACTGGTCAAGTGGATGTTCACAGGCCAGAAGGGATGATCGATGGAACAATATGTGGATGACATGCTAATAAAGTCACGACAATAAAATGACCACATCAATGACTTGGCAGAGATGTGCGGCATTCTCTGAAAATATAAAATGAAATTCAATCCCTTAAAATGCTCTTTCAATGTTGCATCAGAAAAATTCCTAGGTTTCATCGTTAACTCTCATGAAATTGAGGAAAATCCCGAGAAGATTCAAGCAATCCGAAACATCCAGGTGCCTAAAATGATTAAATAGGTACAGATTCTCAATGTGTAGGTCGCCGCCTTAAGCAGATTCATCTCCAGGGTCACCGACAAGTGTATCCCTTATTTGATTTAATTAGGAGAGGGAAGGCAACTTCGAATAGACGTAGGATTGCATTGACACATTTCATGCTTTGGTAGATCACTTAGAGAGACCTCCCGTCATATCTAAGTCGTTGGATCATGAAGATTTTTATACATTTATTAGCGATGTCGATACATGCTATAAGTGCCACACTGTTGCGCGAAGAAAATCGGATGCAGAGGCTAGTATATTATGTTCGCAAGCGATTGATAGGTGCTGAGAGAAGCTACACAAAGTTGGAAAAGCCCGCGTACTAATTGTAGGTTGTGATGCGATTACTCCGTCCTTTCATCCAGGCTCATGTCATCAACGTCTACACCAACCAGCCATTATGGCAAGTCCTACGGCAACTTCAGACATCTAGAAGGTTTCTCAAATTGAATATCGAGCTAAGCAAATTCGATATATTATCTCCCTCGAAGTGCTATCCAGGGACAGTCAATGATGTACTGCATAGCTGAATTCATTGCACCAGATGACTCTCTGGAGAGTAGTGGAGAATCGACCAACTGATTGAAAATGTACACGGGTGGGGTATCCAAGGATCAGTGTTCGGGTGCCAAGGTCATGTTAGTGATTCTCGAGGAATTATCGATCAGCTATGCCCTGAAACTCGACTTCTTTGCAATAAATAACAAAGTCAAGTATGAAGCAATGATTGTCGGGCTCAAACTTACCGGAGAACTGGGAGTAAAAACTTTACAAATATTCTATGATTCACGGTTAGTAGTATGCCAAGTCTGGGGAGATTTTTGGGCCAAGGGGCAGCGACTTACTCCTTATCTTGGCAGGGTCCAAGAGCTATTGACCAAGTTCGAATACTACACCATTACACACATCCCAGAGAATAGAATGAGAAAGCCGACTTGGTCTTATAGATGGAGCTGGAAAAGAGTCGTGGATGACACCTATCAAAGACTATCTATAACAGGGGATCCTTCCTAAGCGGAGGAATAAAAAATGATAGATCCTCCCCAGAGCTTCATGCTACATCATTCAAGAAGGAATTATGTTTGGAAAGGTTTTCTCCTTACCCCTACTTGGTGTATTGCCATGATGAAATCAAGTGAGTATTATGAGAAGTCCATGAAAGAGAATGCGGCAATCACACTAGAAGGCAAACCCTAGTACTCCTCTATGGGTATTACCGGCCAATTGTCAATTGAGATGCAGCTGATTGCGCTAGATGATGCAACAAGTGACAGATGTTTGCAAAAATTTCGAGAGCCCCATTGGCAGAAATTACTCAAATAGTTAGCCCATGGTCGTATGCTACTTGAGGCATTGACATTATCGGCTCCTTGCCAATTTCTAAAGGTGGTGCGAAGTACGCCATCTTAGCAATTATTACTTCACCAAATAGGCTGAAATCGAACTTTTAGCCGCAATCAAAATGAAAAAAGTTATCAACTTTGTTGTTTGAAACATTATATGTCGTTTTGGTCTCCCTTGAATATCATAACTAATAATGACACCCAATTCGATAGTTCTGAATCTAAAGACTTTTACCCCCGGCATCACATTGAGAAAAATTTTACTGCAGTTTCTCACCCTTAAGCTAATGGACAGGTCAAAGCTGTAAATAAAATCATAAAGTCTATTCCGAAGAAGCGTTTGAAGAAGGTTGGAGGAAAAGGGGTCGATGATCTCCCATTAGAATTATAGGCATACAGAACCACCCACAAGTCCACGACTAGCCATACTCCATTCGCCCTTGCATACATCTCTGAAGCCGTGATTCTCATAGAACTTGAAGTCCTTCTCATCGAGTGACTTACTACGACTCCAAAACTAACCGAGGTCTCCTTTTGGAATCTCTAGACATGGTTGATGAGAAGCATGAAAAAGCTAATTTGAGGACAGCTGCATATCAACATTAAGTTGCCCGATACTACAATACTAAAGTCCAAACTAGGACCTTGAAATTGGTGATCTTGGCTTGAAATGTGTTTTTCTATCCCCGTCCAAATAGGTACGAAATAGGACGGACCATATGTCAACGGCCAAAAAATTGGAGATGGAACTTTCAAACTAATGACCCTTGACGGCATTGTACTCCAAAGATTTTGGAAAAGCGAGCATTTACGATGCTATTTCACTTAGTTTCATTTCATTCAATTTTATTTCATTCGGCATTTGTTTTAGCATTTCTACTCAAAGCCATATAATGAATAGATTTTGTCGCTCATCTTCAGTTGGTAATAGAATTTGAGATTTCTTCCACATCTATGAATTGTTTATGCATGATATAATAGTTGTAATGCATGACCAACTTGTGTTACATATGCCAAATATAAACTAACTGGAAACTAGAGCTTGGTGCCAACCAATTACTCAAGTCCATAATCGAATTAAATAAAATTGATTTGACTTGACCATCCATTAACTAATTTTTTCCCACTGTTTGATGGGAAAAACATGAACTTAGAATGATCGTGGTATGGTCGACCACTTATCAATCCTTACCCTAAACCATGGGGGAAAATAATAGACTAAGGAAAATGTGGTTCGACCATTTTCTAGAATAACTCTAAGTCTCCAGTGCGTGGACTGGAGTATAAGCATCAAACGGGTGCGATCAACTGCCCATTGAGTAACTCTAATCCCATAGCACGGATAAGGGTATAAAAGAACAAATGAGCATGATTCCGATGCTCATTAACTAAACCCAACCTAAATCCGACAGGAAAGGTGAAAACTTATTAAGGGTGGAACCCGACGGTCCACTGACTAACTCCACTCGCCCAAGACTGGGGGCAGGAGTATTGTCACTTAATCGCTGAATTCGATAGCGTAATACCATGACTTAATCCTAGCATCTAGTACAACTTAAGGCCACGACCAAAATGAGGCATTAGGATAAACTTATCGGATCAATGCCTGAATTAATGGGTGACCATATGACACTACAATTTATATGACAAGCAATGAATTAGAAGTACATTGAATGGAAAACTTAATAGTTCAAACACTAAAACAAATTTAGACAAAATTCGAACGAAAAAAAAGAACTTTTATTTACATACTAAACTTGGAAGCCAAGTACAAGTTTATGTCTAACAAACTAAAAAAAGGGAGACTGCTGTTGTTCTAAGCTATAAAGGAGTGCAAACCTAGGGTTACTTCTTCTTTGACGACTTCTGTTTCTTCTTTTTGGAATTAGGAGAAATCTTGCTTAAACTCACTCTTCCTCCTTTCTCTCCTCTACTTCCACTTCCTTTACCCTTAAATGGGGTGCTCTAGGTTAATCCAGCAGGTGTGCCCTGGGCAGTTCCATCCTGACGAGTGGAAACTAGGATGCTTGAAGAGGATACGGCTGAGGAAATTCCAATGCCCTAGGGTAAAGAGATGTCAACGAGGCAAAAATGCTCTCCCTGGGAAGAACTATAGATATGTAAGGAGGATGACTTCTAGCTTTTCTTGTATGATCTTTGTTGCTAGAAGAACATCTACGTCAAGTTTCTACTCCATCTCATGTCTAGAAGGACCCAGTGAGGAATGGAAAACCCTGGTAATAAAAATATCATCATCAACTTGAGTCCTTTGGTTCAAATCATCTCCTTCCTTCAACAAATCATCTTACTAGTGCTCGTCAAAGTCTATAAATTCCTCATCCAGAATGTTAAGGGTTGTTGTCGAAGTCGCTACGATTACAGACTCCTTCGCCGAGATTTGTGGTCCCAGCTGAGAGCCAAAGGAAAGGAACGAAGCGACAGCAGGCATATCTAAAGCTGAAGAAATACAATGAGAGGGGCCAGAAATGTAGACCAAAGATACATCAAATTTTTTGGAAAATGGGAGAAGTCGGTGAAATACCTTCTTCAGATGGAACTTCCACGTGATATGAAGTACCGTTGGATGCTCCTTCTAGGCTGGGAGAGTGACCCATAAATTTCTAACACAGCGGTTCTATTGGGTTATAACCAGCATCAGTAGTGGGGCCCGTATTGGAGCTAGGGATAGTTTGGGTCCTTCGAGTTTGATCACCCATAGAGTCATGTTGCATGGATCTAGAACCCTCGTCCATCTCTTTGAGAAGCTACTGTAATTTCTTATTTGATTAAGGGTAAGCCCTCATGTAAAATTCTAGGTACATCGCCCCTCAAGACTTCCTTTTCCAGCAACATCAGATCAATCTCTTCAGCCCTAAGATCTCTTTTCTCATCTTCAACTATCTGTTTCCAAGCGCAGGCAAGATGGTCAGGGCAGTCGCCCTGGAGCCATTCTAAATTTTTGAACTTCAAGACATTAGCATCATAAGATTAGAGCAGCATACCCGACTCATCCGTAACCTCCTCCCTGGTTTGTTTCTTTACAGCCTCTAATTCTCTCTTTGCGAGAGCATTAATATCTCTAGCCTTCTCAATGGCTGCATCCCTCCTAAGCATGACTAGTTCGTTACAAACCTTCTGACCAATTTTTAACCCTTTGTTTTTCTCTTTTATCTCATGCTCAAGCTTAGTCTTCAACTCAGTTGCCCTTCTTCGGGTGGTATCTCTCTCAATCACCAGCTCATGATATTGATGGTGCAACTGCTCGACCTAAATCAAGTGTCTTGATTTATCACTTCGAGTGCTTTGGTGGCTTCTTCAGCCCTTTTTCGGCCCCTGTCTAAGATTTCCTTAAGGCATCTAATTCAACATCAAGAGTGGAAATGATCCATTTGTTTTGAGCTTCTTAGCGGTTTAGCTTTTCAACATCTTGTCGCCTCTCTCTAGAGACTTTGGAGATCCTCTCTGCCACTCTCATCCATTTGTTGTACTTCTTATGAATATCAGCCACACGGTCAACGCTCATTTGTTGCACCTTCTCAGGAATCCCTCTTTAGGTTGGGCACGAACATATACCCAACAAAGCAAACATTTGGGAATTCTTCTTTATGATGGGCCATGCGGGCAGAATTATTGACCTTTTGGTCTTCAGTAACTACTTGAGTAAAGGCGCTCTCTTTGCCCAGCCTATGCTGAGAAGCCTCAAAACCACTATGACATTCGTGGTTAGAAGATCGACCATAATGTAATGATACTATCGATTTTGTAGGGACCGAAGAAGAGGGTGGACCACGTGAAATGTTGGTCGAAGGGATGTCATCGTGCCGATCCGGCTGCCTGTCTGGACATTTTGGTGGAGGGTACCTAGATCTGGAACGATGCTTGGAAGTAGAATCATGCGAAGAGCGGTCCCTATCACCCCTATCATGATAGTCTCGATCATAACTAGAATGGTAACTAGGGTCATGTTCGCAACTGCTACTCTGGTGATGCAAGCCCGATCGAGGCCTTTGAGCCTGGCGTGCTATATTTTGCAAAGAATGAAACATATGTTTCTTTTTCCTCATGGGTCCTATAAGGAAAATCAAAATGGGTTAAACTTCTGCATTAAAGGGTATGTAACAAGTGCAATGCAGTGTTGTGGACTGCGTGTGGATGTAAGTGCCCTGGTGTCCCCCCAGTGGACCAGATGTGAGATCCTTACTGACTGGAGTAGCCTCACCTCTGGTGGTGGGAGGAAAATCAACACTAATTATGATAAGAGAATCAGACCCCCCAACGCTTATATCAGCAAAGTTATAAGTGTTGATGTAATCTAGAATATGATTATCCAACAGACCTTCAAATATTTTTTCTAAATTTTCTAGGGGCTTAGAAGTAGATTGTTCTAGAATGACTTGAGGAGTGACAAATAGCTTGGGCTACTTGGCAGCTTGGCCTATACAAAACTTATAGACAAGTTTCTTCCTTTTTCTCTCCTTAAGCAGGAGGTTGTGTACATTGTGAGGATCCGACCACGGGTTCATGGCTAGAACCCACATCACCATGACCAGATTCATCATCATCACCCTTTGCTTTGCCTTCAACGGCGGCTTCCTGAGCTTCCTTGACTGGAAGCATGGCAGGATCAGCATTATCACCTCCTTGCCCAATGGCATCTCCTCCTTCGGCAGTACCCTTCTCAATGTTCCTGGGTAGCCCGGTGCTGCGAACCTCATCTACTAGGCTAAGGGCGAAAAGGCGCTCGTCGATAATGATAAACTTAATATCTCTATCTTCTGTAGGAGTATACTGGAGCGCTAAAACTGCTTCTGAGTAATGACTATCGTATAGTCATGGTTGACTACCTGTAATATTGAGAATAACTTCTTAGTTCAGGATATGATTTGAATAAACCGCATAAAGTTAAATTTGAAGAGACACTTACTTCCTTCCAGCCATCGTCCTACGAAACTAGGTAGTCGGTGCATATAGAACCATGCATTTTTGAAAGCTCTAAGTTTGTTCCAAGTGCTGGCTACGACCTAATAGTTAGGCGTCACCTCGAGGAAGGTGTATGAGAGGCTTCCACTTTGTCGCTTGAGATTACAGATGAACCTGATGTCCTCTGGAGTTGCCTTACGGTGTAAGATTTCCAGGAATATCATATATGTACCATGTAGGAACACATAACTATTCGGATGCAGCTGAGCTGGAGCCAGTCTCTTATAATATAACATTTTCTGGATGAACAGGTTGAAGGGTGGAACACATCCCGCCCAACACATGAACCCTATTGTAGGTAGTGTATCCCACTGGGAGCAAATGAGTTCTATCATGGGGTAGATGGAACTAATACATCATTGGATGGAATCCCATGCTTAATGAAAATTCTCCAAAGAGAACCCTTGTCGACTTTCAAAGCCAAGAAGTATACCTGATCTTTCAAGATTATAGCATCATATAGAGTGTCAAAGGCTGGCTTATATTCTACTTTAGAACTTTATGGAATTTCTCGTACTTAATGGAAACTCTCAAGTTGTTTAGATTGATGACCTAGAGTGTTTTAGGAAGATATGGTTGCTAAGCTGGATCCGGCATCGAAATTATCATGTGGAGAAGTCTATTCAGCAGCCATAGCAGCTAAGTGCTTTGAGCGTCTGGAACCCATGACTATTAAACTTAATAGATAATCATTATTAGAAAAATTAACCTGTCAATCCATGGTAAGTGCAAACTAGTGTGGTGTGGTGCAGTGTTGTGCAATGTAGTGATAAATAGGTAGTGACTGTCATCCCAGTGTAAACTAGTGGTATTCGACCGGAGTGATCGTCATCGCTTACCATCCCAACCGAATTTCACTCAATGGTTGTGGATTTTATCTAAGCTCCGAGATTAGTTATCGGCAGGTTGGAGTTCGGTATTTGCATTCAAGTACATATGAGCACCCAAATCTATTCAAGGCATATGTTACATCATATTCAAGTTCATATGTTATAAATGTTTAAGTTTAAATGCATAAGTATGCGTACTTAAGTTCAAGTCCCATATTGAATATATAAGTATTTATATTCAAGTTTGTTTTCTATGTTCATGCACCTAACGTTCGGGTTAGTTTGTACAAGTGGGTTCGAGTGTGTACACATTAAGCTAAAAACGCCTAAGTACCTTCGCATAAAGGATCGTGATCGATCACTCCACCCGATGCTCCAATACTGAATCCTCCGCTATGCCTATAATCGGCCCCTATCACAACTGTTCCCTTGTTTTAGTAGCGATCCCCATGTCAATCGAACTCTTCTCGTCGCTTCACCTTTTCTTCACAATGTGCTCTCCAATCCATAACTAAAACCGACTCCTCTATCACTGATCGCCCTCTATCACATCTCTACACCGATCCCTTGGACTTCACCATCCCACTTCATTTTCTATAGAGTTATACTAACTCACTTATCCATGACTATGAACATGAATCTATTGCCTCATTATGATACCTCACTCTAACGTTTACAATGAATTCAAACCCACCTATGTATGTAAAGAAAAATGCAAATGAGGACCAAAAGATGGATCGACATGGGGATATTGAAGGAAATTTAAGTGCGGGTTGGAGTTCAAAGTTCAATCACTAGAAGGAAGGAAAACTCGATTTGGAGTGGAGGTGAAGGCTTTTAGTAAGGTGAAGATTTGATTCGTATAGGATATTGAAGGGATCGGAGAGAGTTAGGGTGAAAGTCCCAAGTTCAAGGGATTGGTAATGGCGATCGAAGAGGATTTAAAGGGATAAGTTGAAAAAGAAATAACTAAATGAATAAATGAAAAACGGACGAGGATAAGTTTCAGCCTATATGCAAACGCAGCCCAATCTCCTTTGGACCCGTTCAACTTAGCCTAAAAAGGCCAAGGTCTCTATATACGGGGGGATCAAGTACAAATGCTTTTCCAGGGAATTTATATCGATCCCTAACCTTTTTTTTAAAAAAGAATGATTATGATAAAATTGCAAACAAACTATGTGATATTGGTGACGACCTTTAAACACGTGGGCGTGTTTGCAAGGTAATCACCATGACATGTATTTTAAACTTATATGCACACCCGACATTCAATTTCCTGAGTCAACGGAAATTGAACTATTACCTAGATGTCTAAGAATAGAAGTCACTATTGGTAGACAAGGCTTACTAACTTGATCAACAAGCTCAGTGGAACCAAGCGAAGACAAAGACTGGGGATTACATTCCAATTTTATACTAGAAAATATCGACCAAGCGTCACAATGAACAAAGAGATACGACTCTTTGGGGAGACAACTCTACAGAAGGATAACGATTGTTCAGGAAATTGAATGGAATTCTTCCGATGACTCCAACTTGCTTCGGTTCAAAGCATGTCATGTACGAAACAGGACGTAAAAATAGTTAAGAGAGAAAATCAGAGTCAAGAGATCAAGCAAAGAAAATAATATGAAGTAGTGGTCAAGCAAAACCAAGAGATGAATCCTACAGAATATTCTAAGTACAATAGTCTCAACTAGGCAAGAGATCGAGTATGATCCCTACCTCTATGCAATGGCTCAGATCGTATCAGCTTAGCAGTTCAAATCAATGGGAATCAATATCTAAAAATCTAGAAGTCAATTAGGCAAAACAACTTTAGGAACATGAAGCTAGACGGAGAGGGACCCATCGAGGGATCACAAGCCTCTGTGTGGCCTTTAAGAGGGATCGGGGCCGATCCATGTTCCTTGGGATTTTGGCTTGGCGATCACTCGTGTGACCTCGTCTGCATCTAGAGATTTCACTAGCGATTTTTCATGAAGATATTCCGCCATCTCCCCCAATAAATACAAGCTTTATGGTTCATTTTAGGGGTTTTTGCACTGTTAATTGCTTTTTATTCACAGATTCTGATCTGATCCCTCTTGTACTTAGAATTCAAAGTCATTAATAAAGCAGTTTCATCAAAGTGGACGTGGGCAATCAACGTCGAACCACTATACATCATTGTGTTCTTGTTTTTGCTTATTTCCTATTGGTTAAGTGCTTGTTTCCTTTATTTTCTTTTAGATTTTTTCATTTATTTCTCTACAAAACTCTACTGGGTGTTGTGACAAACATATATATATATATATATATATGTGTGGGGGGGGGGGGGGAGGGTGGATGTATAGTTCTCTCATTAAAACCTATAAGAGCAGGATCTAACATAATTATCTCTTATCAATTTTTATAAATGTATATATTTTCGGTTCAATTCAAACTGGTCTATATTTCGATCTATAAAATATATTTCGAAAGATTACATAATTTTTTTTCAATTCAATATTTGTTTATTTTTATTTAGTTATTCATTATATTAATGTAAAATAAATTTATTTTTCAACTATTTCAATCATATAAAAATTACTTACATTTTTAAAATATTTTATATTTAGTAAAACATTTAATTCAATTTCTATATATTATCCAAAAATAATTTATTAATTAATTTCAATTTATCAAAACAAATTCTTTATCGAATTAATTAGTTGGAAATGTTTATTTTCAAAAATAATAATTAAACAAATTCAAATTTAGATCTTATTTTTAATTATATTTATTTATCTTACGACGTAGAAAGTAGTGTTGTTACAGACCTTTCCCCTTATAAAAATTGCAAGATTAGGTCGGACATCACACACAACACATGCCCTTGCTTTTTTTGTATTTACGTTTTTTTATCAAACTTAAACTACTCAATCCTCTATATGGCTCTTTCTTCGACTTGTCGTATGCTACAATTTAAATAGACTCATTCAAACTACTTTTTATTTTTCACATATGATAATTTTTTGTGAAAATTTTCTTAACGTCGGATTTTTAGGAAAATTTTGTATGGAGAGAATTCCAAAAATCACAACATAAATAAATCACTGTATAACTATACATTCTAATAATGGGGCATCCTAAAACTTGGGGAAACAATATAATATCACATACATATCTAGATATACCATAAAAACATACATTTACTAAGCATTTTAAGCAAGTTACCATATTATTATGCAAGCAAAAGTGAGTTATCATTGCCATGTATTCCAAATATGATTCATGAGTACCTATTCTAAACTAAAGTTTAAATATTAGTCATATATAATAGGAAATTCGATAAGTATGCGATCATTTAATGTAAGAGCAACATAACATCTTTGTTTAGGCCATTTCGAGGCAAACTTTTAAAGGTCAAAAGATCTAAATTAAGTAAGGATTTCATAAGAAAAGTTGTTGCATATTGCATAAGCTTTCCAAAACAACTTTTGGATTGCAAAAATGTAAAGTTCAATTTGAGTTATTGTGTTTTTTTCAAAGGTAAAATCTAGTTTTGTTATATAAGCGTAGACTTAATTTAGAGATCTACACTTATAGCCAAGAAAACATCAAAAAAATTCAAAATTCTCAAAGCAAAAGTTGTTTTTTACCTTATAAGGCTTCCAAAAAGTACAAGATCGTTGAAATCGAACAAACCATTTGAAAGATATGACTGGACGAATTCACTATTATTATTTTTTAGTGCATTCTCAGAACAGCAAAGAACTTCCCTCTTATAAATTCATGTTTTAAATTTAGCAAACTTCATGCTACAGCGGAGGTAATTGATGTGATGGTGGAAGCGATGGTGTTGATGGTTAATAAATGACTAAAAGGGAGGAGGTGATGGTGATTATGGAGAATGGAGTTTTAACTATGGAGTTCATGAGAAGGTTCAAGCTTCCAGATAATGCAAAGGTGGAGGGTGTTCATTCGAATGGCTTTGACATGGAGTTGTTCTCGTGAGCGAACTCTGAGGCAAAAGTAAAGGAAACTAGGGTTCGGGATGTAGGTGGTTGCAAATAGAAATTTTAGCAAATAACGGGTTAATGTGAGTTATTTAACTCATGTCTAGATTTAATTTAGTTTGCATGTTTTATTTGATTTATGGATGGCCGTAGTCTATGGTTGCAAATGAATGAAATGATTGAAATACAATCGTATGTTATGATTTCATTTAGTTTAGTGTTTGGACCGGTTGAAAGGTGTGTTTAGAATATTAGATTTGATCTGATGGCTAGTTATGAAATTGCATGTATGTTGTAAAAAATCAAAATGCAAAGGAGACGAAGTTCAAATGCATTTGATTTTTGTTGTTAGATTATATGATGTTTGTACATTGTTTGTATGATCGAAGTTCGCCAAAAAGCATCACAGATTGTTAAAATAACTCTCTATTTGATGGATGATATTTTATGGAGCAAATTTATTGTAGAATTTGCATTATTGGCTGATTTATTGTTTGAACTTATTTTTGAACATTGATGCATGATTTTAATGAATAATTTGAAATATTTTTAAATTCTCAAATGTAATTTTATATATTTTGGATTCAAAAATTATACTTGAAAATATTTTAAACCATATTAAATTTTTAACTCAATTCCTTATTCAAATTCTATTTCAGGCTTTTAAATTAGTTTTATTCATTTACAAAATCCTCTAAAATCGTTGTTTCAATTATATTTTAAATCCGAGAATGTTTTGGAGGAAAATAAAATATGTTGCGCTTTTGTAAAATTTATTATAAAAGATATTTCAAGTGATTTGATTATAAAAGTTGTTGAAATATTTTTAGAAGAGTTTTTAAGCTTTTGAAAATAAAGTACTTATTTTCAAAAATAAGTATAAGTTTTTAAAAATAATTTTAATAAATAAAATTTCCTTTTTATATGATGAGAAGTACAAATAAAGGTATTGTAAAAGAAAATATCATATTTTGAGTTATTTCGAGTATAAAAGGCTATAAAAGTAATTTTAAAAGTGTTTTATGCCTTCGACATAAATAACTCTTTCTTTAAAATGAATTTAAGGATACGAATTTTGAGAAATCATATCTTTGTATATAAATATATATATATATAGTGGTTATTTAACCAAAGGTTTGAGAACGTGATTTATTTCAATGAAGTGTATTTAAATAGAAAGAATACAAGTACTTTTGGTATGTGTTGAATCTTTTTAGAAAAGTTTAAACTTGTTTTATAAAAATTATAATTAAAAGTTCTTTGAATGTTGTTCTATAAATAATACATTTTCTATATAATGAGAAGTTTGAATAAGCAATTTAGTAGTGCCGATTAATAAGGGACTTTGGGTAAAAATTTATTGATTATTTTTTACTTATTGTGTAGAATATTTTGAATTAGTGGACTATACTGAAATTTAAATTTCAGGTAACACTGACTCAAGTGATTTCCATTTGGAAGTATATAACACTTTTTAGGGTGACATGCTTTCAAGCTCGTCTTTAATGGAATTTACCGACTTGTAGTATATATTCAAGTAACACCAAGTGGCATGGAACACCCAGACTTACTCGAGTGATTACTATTTGGAAGTATTTGACACTTTTTTATTTAATCTACTTTTAGGCTCATCTTTGAGTTAGTGTGCTTTCAGGCTCATCTTTGAGTTAATGTGCTTTTAGGCTCATCTATGAGTTGGCGTGTTGACGTGCTTTCAGACTCGTCTTTAAGTGGATGTGCTTTCAGACTCATCTTTGAGTTGGTGTGCTTCCAGGCTCATCTTTATGTTGGTGCCTTTTTGTTTTACTCTTTTGTTGCAACCTTCATGATTTGATTAAAGATGTTTAATCGCCATATTTTCTATGTTTGCCTATAAAGGGCATGATATTGTTTTATGACATGGTGATTTTATTAATGATTATGCCATTTCATTATATTTTCAAAATATTTTCTAGTTATTACTATATCATTTGGGATCATGTCATTTTACTTTTTTTGATGTTGGCTTGTTTATTATGGTTATGACTATATTGCTTGAGATTCATATATACTTTACCACCACTATGCCCTCATCCTTTTGAATTAAATATGGTCTGATCGGTTTATTATTTTCAAAA
This sequence comes from Allium cepa, assembly GCA_030765085.1. Lineage (NCBI taxonomy): Eukaryota > Viridiplantae > Streptophyta > Magnoliopsida > Asparagales > Amaryllidaceae > Allium > Allium cepa. Next base: position 381,529,856 of record CM060931.1, read on the forward strand.
TACTTAGGTCAAACCGAGACATGACAGATAATAGGGATTCGCTGATCTTAGATGTTGAGCTAGCTTTGGAGATAGTATATCGTTTTATTCTAGTCCTTATGTGTGTTTTTGTATGACCTCTTTACGAGATATGTGACTCCAGAAGTATAATTGTACTTGTCTAGTAATTGTTATATATGTTCTATATGTGACTCTTATGTTTCTATTTTTAGATTAACTTTATAATTATAGTTATGAGATGTATTATATTTTTCAGTTATGATCTGTGGCTCTATGTTCTCTGTTATGCTATATAATTTTCTGTTCTAAATTAGCCAACATTTTACGACTTTGTGCTGATACCGTAGATGCCATTTATAGTTATACGAGTTAGAGAAAAATGTGACGGCGTTAGCTTAAAAAAATTCATGGATGTTTACTTCTAACTAACTTTATTCTCCGTATTACCAAACAATATAACTATATAATATTCTTTGTCAGTATAGATATAGAGGTGGGACGTTACAACTATAGTAGAAATGTGCTAACTTGTTAGATTTAGATGAAGATGCATGTTGAGGTATGATTTCACCACCTCGAGTAATACTGTTTGGTTTATTATGGTACAGTGGCATAGTAGTGGTAATCATGCATATTAGTGATATTTCATTTTCACCGGACTTTATGTATGGCATATCCCTTTTGTTCTTTATTCTTTGAATATGTTAATTAGAGATAGGGCTTCTCACTAGCGGGAAGCGATGCACAGAGCCATAGCCGTTTTACTGTTATGTTTTTACCTTTCCATTTTTTGAGATATTGGTATGTAGACTGTTGATCAAAGTAGGCTAATATAAGACTAATCACTCCAAGGCATGAAATAATCGTTGTCTTTGAAGAATGTTTTCCCCTTCTTTATCACAATGGGTAGAACGAAAACCTTCTTTCGGGCTACAATGGAGATTTATCTGCGCAAGTTGTGACTACTTGCTCAGATCAGAAGAAATACTCAGAAGTTAATAATGCTAGACGAGTTAGATATAGAAGAAAAGAGAAGTTGTTCTCTGCGTTGATGGAATGCTCTGTTATATAGGGAGTGGGGTGCCTATTCGTCTACAAGTGCCTATTCGAACGGTCGTGGCTGTTTTCTAATAGTTGTTACCGTTGGCTGTTGAATTTACCTCGTAGCGTTGTCCCCTTGGGGGGTTGCCACCCTCCCTGGACCCCCCCCTCCGTAGGGGATCTTATTTGAAATAACATCGAACATTATTCATTACATTATATATAGAGATGATGTACCTTGACTTATTGGTGTTATGACTTTAACAATTTATCAGTCCATAACTTGTCTCATGTATAAGATATATATCATGTGCATGTGTATGCCAATATCATATTTTATTCGTCTGTTGTGAGATGATCATTGTATTGATTGTATTCGATGTCTATTTAAATTTTATTATACGATCTTCTGCTCATGGTATTTGAGAATCGAATGTCGCATTATATACTATAAAATGTCCTCCGTTTGAAAATATTTTAATTAAAATGTAGTACATTTTGTAATAAAAACATGTTAAATAAAAATGTGTTTTTGTACAATTTTGATTATTATTATTATTATACTTTATTTCATTATACCACAGCCTAGTTCATTCGGTTCAGTTCACTACACCGTTATAATACAAATTATATAAAGATGAAAGATAACCTAGATTATATTTTTAAAACGATATAATTAAGTGATATACACATAAAAGATGTTCAAAATATTATGAATTGTTTGCTTTTGTTTGTTTTATCGTACTTTGCATTTTAAACAATTCAAAAGAACTTAAGTTATCGTACATAGTTACATTAATTTGAAGATTTTGGATTTGAACTTATGATTTAAATCACCGACTTTATATTATGATGAATTTGTGTGTGATTTACCATTGTAATTTTTAAGATTTAACATTGTTAGAAATGCAAAAGATCTTTTTCTACCTGTTATATTGAATAACATGGGAGCAAAATATAAATAATCTTTTCCAAATGCTTTTGTCATAACACCTATTTGCTATGAGCTTTTACAGCTTTTGCATCCAGATTCGATGTTGTTCAGTTGGACAAGCATGACGGTCTTGTAGATGGAACCCATCGTTTTGTTGTGCAGTCAAAATATTTCTCAAAACCTCTTAGCATTATAATAGAGAAATTATAGATATAAATAATAGAAACATGCATTGAATGTTTTCTCCAATTTGTATGTCTTGTCCATGTTTTCTCCATAAAGTCGTAGCGGCAAGAGTTATATTATGGATACAAGATTTCATGGCACGCGTAACGCTCGTGCATTAAAAAAATTCTTATAAAATTTAAAATTTTTACGTAGTTCTGATAAAAATAAATTGAAAAATATAAATGAAAAATTGTAATATTTTTGTTGGAGCAGATTTTCGAACCTGCTAGCTTGGTTACGCTACAAACTTTCCATTTGAGAGTAGATATTAATATTTGTTCTTTGTGGGATTTGAACTTTTGATCTTTTGTTTGCATAAAAACAAAAGGATTGTGTTTATATTTAAATTATTAATAAAGATACATAGCACGTTATATAAACTAAGTTTTGCCATTGCAGGTGCATCCATTTGTAATAGACATTTGGAAGAATGACGTGCTTGCATTCTGTGTCTCTTTAACATGTCCTAACAATGTATTTTGCATAAGTGGTGGTTTAAATTATGTATATCTACCTAGGAATCAATTATTGAAGGCATCACCTATCTATCTCTCTAGCTCATTTTGAAAGCTATTGCTGTCTTATCATCCCGTTGGGTCCTTCCAAAATATCAGCCGGGCATTCACTATAAAATATTCAATTTTACGAGCCTCAACAACAAGAGGCGATATTAATATTATGCTCTTTGCCCAGTTCATGATAGGCTATTTATTCTAATTTTGGACGGTTTCGAAAAGACTTATAACGGCCGACCTGATTTCAAAGATGTCAAAAGTACCGAATTCAACTTTCGCATGACGCCAATAGCACCGAATTCAAGTTTTGCATGATTTCTCGGCTGTAGTTCAAAATGTTGGGAACCATCCGCGTTGATAACATCGTAGAAACAAACCGTGATAAATGGGATGATATACTGAAATATGCATATTTTCACAGCTAATTATGCTATTAATAGAAAAGGTTGTTTGTTTTCGACTATTAAAGCCAGCTATTGCTGCATCTTGTTGTCAAATCATGATTAGCTCAAATTTCATTTCTCCTGCACAAGTTTGACCATTGCATTTGAAAAGAGCGTGACAGAGGCAATAGATTGCTTGCCCATTATGGTACCTTTTGCAGCGTCACGCATGGGAAACAGCAGCGGCGCGACTGTCCCGTTGCGATGAACACAAGAATTTACCACGTTGGTTTAAAATATATTTAATTAAGTAAAATTTAAAAATTTTATAAATTTATAAAATTAATAACTTATGAAAGTATGGTTTGTTCGCAATTTTTTGCATTGCGATCCTATCGTATCAAAGTGGGTTAGTTTGAACTTAATTCCAGCAATTTATAATTTTACAATTTATTCAAAAAAAAATATTTTGAAAAGTTGTTTATTAACCAAGCAAATAAATAAATAATTAATTATAAATTAATTTTATTTCAAAATATACATTTTAAATAAACCACTCACATAGACGCATTCTTCGTTCACACTGCTCCTCCATTTAAATAGTCGGTTAAAATTCTCCATTTAAATATCTTCATTTAATTATCAACTACTATGTCAAATGCCAAAAGAATAGTGCAAGCAACAGTGGAATGTCAATACAATTAAGTACTTGTGTTAGAATAACATCACATTCACATTTGATCGATATCGATAGATTTAGACAAACATCCCATGAGATTCTGAAATCCACCCCTATCAAACAGCTAAATACGACGTTAATGCGTTCAATTTGCTCACGCTTTTATTGCCTCGGTTGAAAGAACGAATAAATATAAATGCTAGTCCTAGCGACAATCAACCATACATACCAAAGTCAAACAAAAAAGCTTAACTCCTGCAAAAAAAAAAAAAAAAAAAAATCCCCGACAGCATCACCAATTCAAATATAATTCAATTGCTGAACTCAAGCTATGTACATACGTAATGATTTATATGATATATAGATGAAAATCGTGCTCTACTGCTTCAAATAACAGCTAATGAGTTCAATGATTACAACGGTGTATTTATCAATACGAGTGTTACAGCTTAAGTGGTATTAAGATTTTATAATGTTGGATGAGAAAATTTAAAATTTATAAAGAAAATTTAATCATTAGATCTTATATTTAAACGATACTAAAATTTGATAATATGTGTAGAGGTTTATTTATTAGATTTTAAGGGATGTTAAAATAGATTCAATAATATTTGTATAGAAAAAATTTGATTGTAAAAGAAATTAGATCTAAATTTTAAACGATATTAAGATAGAATGACATTTTTGATAGTTCACGCTGGTAAAAAAAATGTAACACAAAAAGTATTAAAAATATTAATAAAGATATATTGCCCTTCAAATGATTACAGAGACAAGGTTCTCACAGTATATGATGCATATAAATGATTAAATAGAAAGCAAAACTTATAAATGAAATCATGATCTTCTTGGCCATATAAAAGCAAGGATGAGAGCTATGAAATTTCCAGTGAGCAACGCACGTAGAACCCTCTGCTTTTGTGCTGTATATGGAGGATACCTTGCAGAAGCTTCCCCGCCAAAGCTACGGGACAAAACAGCTTTCTTGTGACTAAATGCATCGAACGAAAATTTTCCATGATACGAGCCGCTCCCGCTTTCTCCCACACCCCCAAATGGTAAATTAGGGTTCGCAAGCTGCGATTAAATCACAAATTTAATTACATGTAACAAAAATGACACCCAAGGAGTATTCAACATGGTTCACAAGATAATTTTAAAATACCATGTCCTACTAAGAAAAATAAAGGGAAATTACCAATTCAAACTCTCTATGTATTCATAGATAACACGCCATCCCTTGTCATTTTGTAGAAATAATTTAAGTCTTATCCTAAATGAATTTGGAATTTGGATTTTAGAATACAGTTTGAAAGCAACATTCCGTTGTGTCTTCTATATTTAAAATTTAAGGGGCCACTCCCCATTGCTGGACAATAAATAGCACTAAAACTGTTAGGAGATCGTGCAATGTAGTTATCATGTATGATGTATGTCACTGATTGTATTCTTAAATAGAAACCAAGTTGATTGGAGGTAACAGTATTTTAACTGCTTAACTCCTGCCACATGCACAACACATGTTTCGTACCAAACTAGAAGGATAATTACGATAAATAAGTTTGCAGTTCAAGTTTAAAGGTGCACGAAGATGATAAATAATCATCTTTTGTGACACACACACTGTTTAAAGGTGCACGAAGATAAATATATACTTTTGTAATGTATATAATTATGATAAATAAGTTTGCAGTTCAAGTTTAAAGGTCCACGAAGGCAACAATAGTTTGAAGTTTAAACAAGGTGCATGAAGAGGTTAACTTAACTATTTGCAATATATACTTTTCTCCTCCTATTAGTCTATTACCATTCCACTAAGATAATATTTTTGGGGAAAAAATGTACAGAAAGCAGCAAAAAAAGGCTTACATGCAAGACTGTGTCATTGACACACATTCCACCTGCAGATATATTTTGCACAAACATCTTTTCAAGTGCCTTGTCTTTCGTAAAGAGATAAGCGGCAAGAGGCTTTGTTTTTGAGTTTATTACATCAAAACTATGTTCGATTCTCTCTACCTAAAGTCAATATTCAACAAATATGTTTAGGTATAAAATAATGCGTCGTTCAATTTGAAAAGTATATGCATATTGTAGTCTAAGATTAGTACCGTGATAATAGGAAGCAAGGGACCAAAAACCTCATCCTTCATTATCAATGAATCTTCTGGCACATCTAACAAAATTGTTGGAGCAATCCTTCTATAAAAAGAGTAGATAAAATTATGTGTGCACATGGAGTTATTTACTTGTTCACTCAATCTTCTTAATCCATATTTCTAGGAGTACGCGTGTGTGTTATTGTTAGGGATTAATCCGATTGGTTTCTTTGCAGGTCAAAGAGAGAAAAACTTACAGGCGTTTTTCATCACGGCCACCTCCATATACAATCTTGTCAGATACTTTATCATCGTCCAAAAGCCGTGCCAAGCGTGAAAAATGATTTGAATTTACAATACGAGACAGATCAGGTGATTCTAAAGGATTACTGCCATAAAATTTCTCCAGAGTAACTTTCATAGATTCTAACTGCAAGAAATTAATAAAAAGACGGAAACCAAGTACATTAATAAGAATAATGCATGTACAAAAAAACAGGTAGCAGTCAATTTCTGTTTCAGAATTTATACCAGCTTTGGAGCAAATGATTTAGTTGTTATAATGTAGTCGGGAGCAATGCAAGCCTGACCATTATTGCACCCCCACTTACCAACAGCAATCCTTTTAGTCGCGACCTTCCAACAAAAAATTATTAGCATATCACCTTTATTCTTAAAAAGGCGTCGATCTTTATAAATAAATAAAATGAATAGTATATCAGAGTAAATGATTCAGTCCTGACTTTATTTTGGTCAGTCATATGTATTTTTTTCACATTCCTATTAATTATATTCTCAGGATTTAAGCGCCTACTCTAGTTTTTATATAGGAGATACAACCGCTTTTTATACATCATTGATTGAAATAGAACCATTTTCCATTCAGAAATATCATTACCTTTAAATCAACATTTGAATCGACAACGACAGGACATTTGCCTCCGAGCTCCATAATTACTGGTGTAAGGTGTTTGGCAGCAGCAGTCATCACAATGCGGGCAACCTTACTATTACCTTGATTGACAAATTTGTTGAAGAGCTTTAGGCATGGTTAATCTATTTAAGTGACTTTTCAAATCATCTAGAACACAATGGATTTTAACAACTAACCAGTGTATAGTATTTTGTCCCACTTCTGTTCTAAAAGTGCAGTTGTTTCTGGTACTGCACCTTCAACTACTTTAATGCAAGAGTTATCTACATAATTTGGTAAAAGTTTTGCAAATAATGATGATGTTGCAGGCGATATTTCGGATGGCTTCAAAACAACAGTGTTTCCAGCAGCAATTGCTCCAATTACTGGATCAATAGACAGCACTGGGAAAAAAGGGATTGGTTAAAGAAACATACAAACTCAAGCACTTCCAAAATGAAGCAGGTGATCAAATACATACAGAAGGGGTAATTCCATGCCGAGATTATCAACACAACACCAAATGGCTCGGGAACAATAGACGCAGAAGAAGGGAAAGTTGTAATTCCAGCTCCCACCTACGTACAACTCAATTATATATAAATTAGTGTAATAGAGAAGATAATATTTCAAAAACAACACTTTAGGCATGGCACTGATTAATACCTTCTGTGGTCTCATCCAAGCTTTCAAATTCTTAAGAATGAATTTACATGAAGATGTTGCCATTGAAATCTGCATTTTAAATTCAATCCAAATAAGGGGAATAAGCACACATGTGAGTAAGGTACTAAGTAGATATCCCAAGTTTGGATTAAATTTTAACTGAGCATCATACAGGAAAACTAAAATCTCATGTTCCCGTGCGGTGCACAGTCATCATACAATGATTATTAAATATAAATACAAATTTGTGTATCTTTTACATTAATGAAATTGAAAGAACCATGAGCCTTAAAGATCATGTTGATATCAAGCCTTGCAAGTTGCATCACATTATTTGCAAAATATATAATAGCTGGATAATATCACCCATATCTTGAGTAGCGATCTTGGCCAATATTTTGCATAAACTATTTAGTTTGGAAGTAGAAAGTATTTTAATACAAATTTTGTTATCATGACATTACTCTACAGTAATAATTTTATGAACCGTGGAATGTAAACTTTGAAATATTAATTTATTTATGGTGTTTTTACATAGGTTAGAAGTTATGACTAACACTTTCAGTATATATAATATTTTCAGAATACCTCAATAGTTAACTAATACTTTTATGCTATCGAAATTGACTATTTGAATTACTTGAAAATAAATTCTAAATAAAAATCCTAATCATTCCCCACAATTCAACAATTTTTTATTCCCAAAATTATACGGCAGTATAATCAGGCTCCATGTTCCACAAATAAGATCTTGCTGTTCAAATAGAAAGGGAAAAATAAAAGATCAAAAATCTACGGCTTCACAATTTCCAGGTGACTTAACCACTGTAATTTATACTCATCAACATCGGCACAGTAATTGTCTTGAATGTGACAGACTTCTTTTAAATTATATGGTTGGCTAGGATTTAACTCCACCAAGAATATATTATTCCATGGTTAAAGTTAAAAGAGAGAGTACTGTATTACAAAAATCTTAGTAAGCACCGCTGCAAAAAACTTAACAAATTACGGCCGAGTAATAGATGACAACTAAAATTTTGAAATAACAATCCTGTTATATAAACTAATATTGGGTTGCAAAAACTTTTGAAACTAGAAAGTGGTCTACCAGAGGTCGGGTCTCTGTCATCACTAACTTGTAGAAAATCATTTTAACAGACTAAGCAAAATCCTTATGTGCCCTAACACCGTATAAGAATTACGTCTCATCACTAACTTGTAGAAAATCATTTTTAACAGACTAAGCAAAATCCTTATGTACCCTTACACCATATAAGAATTACGGCTGTGCATTGGCATAGTGAATTCTGGTGTAGTAAATAGATATGTAAAAGGTATCTTATCTCTACTACTAATAAAGAAAATTCTTTCAACTAATTTATTCGGTGTCTCTTTGAAATTACAAAAATTCCCTTGCTTTCAATTTATATGTTTGCGTTCAAACAAAATACCAACGCATGCAATAATACTAATAGCCCGTGTGCAAAGCATGAGTCCATACTAGTATAAATAATTAAAGCACTATACAAGTTCTTGTAAAAGTAAAAATGATGATAAGTTAGAGCCCATTTGGAATCAACTATTTTATGATTATTTAAAAGTAATTTTGTGTTAGTAACTTTTAAACAGATTATAAGTTGTAATTTTTAAATGACTTTATGTGGGTAAAAAAAATTACAAACGTTTGGATAGTTTAATTTGAAATTTTGATCAAAGCTAAATTTTTAGAAAAAATAAAACAAACAAGCAAGTGTTTTGCATTTCATCTAGCTTATTAGACTTCCACGTTAAAAAAAAATTAGTTATTAGGTGACCTATAAGTTATGGGTCTCTACTTAAAAGGTAAGCTAAAAAAAGGGCCTTGAGTATAAGAAAGAGAGCATCAATTAAGTCTAAAAAATCAACAGCAGTGATAATATGCAAGACATGAAGATTTCATGATATGCTCTTGGCATATTGAAGCTTACTCAATCCATGTACCCATGCCACGTAACTGATTCCGGCATAGAAGCCTTAACCTATGTACACGATGGTAATTCTCAACTAAGATATGGTGGCACTATATGTTGTCTTGAACAAAAAACACTACAAATCTAATATTATGATCTCATATATTTTAGAATAAATTCCTGAAAAATCAAAACAACTATTTATCAACAACCTTCTCCCCTGTGTAATAAAGCTATGGTTTAATACGTATTTTTCCAATATGCTTATGGATCTAACTATTCTCCACAAAATTATCGAATTACATTAAATATCCTTTTCTTTATGTTTCTCTTAAATTTACTTAAAATTGATAGCATACTTCCCTGCTTTATGAAACATCATGGGACCATTCATTAATGCTACCATATGAGTTATAGCAGTATCGAATTGTTAATACATACTTCTGTTTACTTAGAACCACGTAAATTATTAGAATCTCCAGCCTTCAACAAAAATATTATATTATATATTTATCTTAACTAATCTCTAAAAGCCATTAACTTTTTTCTTAAGTTTCCTCTCATATTATTTTTATTCATAACAAAAAATACATACAGAAATAACAAAAATCAACAACTCCAATTACATGAACAGAAACAGTGACAGTAAAATTCAAACCTCATGAAGAAAAGATTCCGTTTGTGGCTTATCGAGATCAGAGTAAAGAGCATCCGTGATTTCATTCTCCTTCTCCTCCATCAATCTCACGAGTCCTTTCAACTGAGATACCCTCCATTCATAACTCTTCGTCTTTCCCAGATTAAAACTCTCTCTCAACTCCTTCACTAAAATTTCAGCTTTTTTGGAGTCAAATGTTTGATTTTGATCATCTCGCCTACCTAAATCTCCCATAACTGAAAATAGATTGGGATCTGAATTCGAAGATATTTGACGAGGGATGAGGAGGAAAAAGGCGATTTAAATAAGATAATTGCAAGGGCTTGAAATGTAATATTGTGATAATTGTGGACCTGAAACGAAGGAAAATAATATGATGTGATGACGGAATGCAGAGCCAAATAATAAAATATCATTATTTTGAGTTGAACTAGAAAAATGTAACTGGACTTTATTTTGTTCCGTCCAGTAGTTTTAACTCTTCCAAGTCCCATGTGATCACAAAAATTTAATGGATAAGGTATAATAATGGACGGTATTCTGTGATTCTCTCTTCTAAGAAAAAGTATGACAAAATATGGTCAGGCGCAATGTATGTTTTGTTTAAAAAGGCATTGCAGAAGACAACATTGTAATATACTAAATAATAGTAAAATTGAAGAATACATACTTTTTCGTTGATTTGAGAAGTTTTTTCTTTTCGCCTTAACTCTCTCTTGATATTTTACTCTTAAATCATTTAATTTTTCAACTTACACTTATTTTATTATATCTCATCGATTCACATTCTGATATTGTAACAACCCACCCTGTAACAGATTTAATTTTCTATCCAGGAAAACTCATCGAAACTTAAATCCATTCAAAGTAAGCTATTGTTAGAACTAAAAAAATAACAGTATAGAGACATTACTAAACTTTCAAAACTCATAGCGGGTAGAACAAAATATAATAACATGGTACACACATTTATTTTAAAGGTTTGCTATCATGTGCCCTAAGGGCACATGTTAGCAATGATTGTTTTAAGCTAAAAGACAAAAAAAAAACTAAGTTAAATACATATTTTACCCTCAAGCAAAAGTGTATACGTAAAATTCAACTGGGCTGCTTGGATAAATTCAGAATCTTAACCATGTGCCCTAAGGGCACATGATAATATTTCCCTTATTGTAAAACCATAAAAATATCATAATACAAAATTCCATAAAAACCGTAACATAATATCAGTTACAAAAATTGTCTAAATACATTGGTACGCATAAAAAGAAGTAGTAATAACAAATACTGTCACAAGGCACGTTTCGTCATCTCTAAGCATCGTCACCGCTATCACTCCATCCTTAACATGTGTCGTAATGAGGAGGGAGTCAGAACAACAAGTGTGTGGATAATAAAACCTCGAGCCTTACCTTTTCAGTACTTGGGCAGTACATTTCGAAATAAGAATATGCTTACGAACAAAAAACTATTAAATCATTTAATACTTCTTTAAAAGGAAAGGAGGTGGGTCCAACCACTTAATTCCTTCCATTCTAGAAGTAGATCACATATCACAATCATACGTCATAAATAGCTAATAGTATAAAAGACGATACTCAAGCCACTTAATACTTCTCAATAGTAAATAGGTAGACCCGGTCATTTAAGGCCTAATTTCAAAAGCGTGCTCCTCAATGGTACTATCTAGCTGACATGATATAGAATTTCTTAGGCCACTTAATACTTCTAAGTGGAAAATAGGCAGACTCAGTCGTTTAAGGCCCAATTCCAGAAATAGACCCCTGTAGAGATACCACCTAGCGTAACCACTTGGCCATTTAATTCTTCATCTGGGGAAAAAGGCGGATCCAACCACTTAATACCTCAAACCTCCCAACATACCCTTTGTCTTATGGCCCATACCCATAATAAAGTTTCACATTAGTCCTATATTCGTAAGAACTGTTAGCAGGATTAGCTGGGCAGATTTCCCCTATAGAATTCGAAACTAATTTCGCATCATTATAAATATTTATATTTATCATAATGATATCTCTTATCAATAAAAGCATACACAACTGCTGGTAGCCTCAAAGTGAAGGGCGGACATCTGTCGTGTAACTCTATTGACCTCGCATCTCAATGACTAGCGTACTCTCACTGTTTCATAAATAAGGCATTATAAGAAATCTTCCTTATTACGCCTTAAATTAATAATTAGGCTATATAAGAGTTTCCTCTTATTTTCACCTCAAAATCAATTACCTTCCTAATGGGGGAAAATAAATATAAACAAATGCCTAATTATCTACGTCATATACATAATAGTTATACGTTAATTACATAAATAGAAATAAATAAATATTTGTGCTTTATAAGTTCTAAACACACGGGTTACGTCTTAAACTACCGTTTTATGTTAATTCCCTAATCAATTATTATTACAAGTCTTTTTCTTCAATTTTCCAAGATTTCATAAAATTCAAATGTCTAAAACAAGGAATAAATATTCATAATCAAAACTGCAATAACAGACTTGTAAACAAAACAGAAACTCAATTTAATACACCAATTAAATGGAATGTTTTAAACAATAAGAATTGAAATCTAAATATCATATTATATTCAGCTCCTCTTTTTATAAAGAAATAGATATGAATAAGTGGTGTAAACTATGAATAGAATTCGTAATCTAAACCCTTATTTTATTGAAGGATATAATTTGACATAAAGAAGAAGGAGAAGTGGAATAGACTATGAATTGTCAAAAATTGCATAACGAAACAAATTCTATCGAATTAATGTAAATAATTGGAAATCTCAACATAGAATTGACATATTGAATTAAAAAGAAATTTTTAGGGTTTTATCTATCATATTTTCAAAATCCTAAAATTCCTAAGACATATTCGAATCCAAAAGAAGCACGCTAACAGTTGCGGAAAAGAAACATTATGGTTTCCACTCACTGAATAACATTAACTTCGCCTTCCTTAGATTTGCATGCCTTAGGATCTCTTCCAAAATCTCTCTCTTTTGATACACACAGACACAAAATAGGGAAGATGTATATAAATTTATTAGATTCGAAATAATTGGAGAGGAATATGATAGGAATACATTTAAGGAAGATCAAACAAATATGAAATATGTTGAATCCTTACCTGAATTCGACACGAAGCTTCTGAATCTTATTAGAAAGATAGCAATGGTAGAGTTTCGTTGTATTCGCCAAAATAATATGAATAAAAATGAAGAGGATGGGGTTCTATTTATAGGAGTTGAAATGCACCAGAACCGTAGGATGGAAATAGGTAGGAAACGGGTAATTATGGAGCGCATAATCGAATAAAACAGAACTTAAAACCTTATCCACCACTCGCAACCGTTGTTGCCAAGCAGTCGACCACCCTTAGGCAACTGGTCAACAGCTATGGTCGACAAGTTGACCTATTCAGGTCGACCGCTCTTTTATTTAGGGGCGTTTATTTTGTTTTTGTTGCCGTATTATTTTATTCCCTAATCAACTTTTTAACGTTAAACACTAATTAAATGTTTACATAGCCTCCAAGTTAATTTTTGAAATTTAAACCCTAAATTCGATTTCTTATTTGAATTTGAATTCAAACTAAATTAATTTAAATATGAGAACTTTAAATGCTCATAAATTCTTTGTTTGAGCTCCGTTTTCAGCATATTATATATAAAAACAGATCAGAATTTCGCTACGAAAGCAATGAAATAACTTTCATTGTCAAATACCAACTTTCTTCATTGCCAAACCCTACTAAGTTGGCGCCTACTTTCTCTTCTCTTAAGTCTACAACAAGTGGGAGAGGCTGGATTCGAACCTACGTAGAAAACCTTCAACAGATTTATAGTCTGTCGCTTTTGACCACTTGGCCACTCTTCCCTTCCCGGGCCGACGCCCCTCAGGTTCCTGAATAAGAAGGATGACGGTGCCTGGGTTTATACTTGCTTATTAAGTTAAGAAGATTGATTTTTTTAAATTTTCATATTCAACCTTATCATATTTAATTCAATTTAATTTATTTAATTATGGTTCATTTTACGAGGTATTACATTCTTTCCCCCTTAAAAAGCATTTATCTGAAATCTTCCAAATGGTGAATAGTATATTGCGCAATAACATCCGTGTTATACAACCAAATTATCTACACAACCATCTATTGCAATGTGATTATGTACTCCAGACATACTAAAATAAGCTCAATCCTTGTCAATTATAGCGTGAGTGTAATCATGTCAAGAAAATACGTATGCATATACTTTAAACATGCATAAAAATTTCTACATCGACTATAAAGTGGTTGTGAAAAAGTGTAGCAACCATCTCCTATCATCCATTCTAGCAACCACGATGCAACCAAAATCCTAATTTTGAGGAGAAAATTTTCCAGAGAAAGGTTTTGGACGAAGAGTCCTCATGCCTCCTATCGGATTTTCTCACCATTGTACTCAAACCAATCTAATTCTTTACTGTGGAGCCTCCGAGTTCCATGATCTACGATGCACGCAGTGGCATGGGACGTCATTAACTCCGTCTTAAAATTCCTCTGTTGATTAGGATCTACAATACTTATCATGCTATGAAGGTATTTCCTCAAATGCAAAAACATCGTGGACTCTAGCCAACATAAAAGTTTTCTTGTTTTTCCAATATTAGGAAAAGACCGAATAAATTTGATGCCTACTTTTCAACTACCCAAATTGTACGCTTCCTAATCAATTCTGACTTTCCAAAGTCTCACAATACAAGTCTGGTCCAAGTAGAATTTTTCGGTGGTTTTCCACCCACAATTTGACAATTTGCACGGCCTCCCCAAAAAAAATACTTCAAGGGTGCCATACCAATCGTCCATTGATGACTACAATCCTACTGAATTTTACTAAGGGTAAGCGCTACTCCTAAGGTCTACCAAAGTCCAAGATGCAAGCTCTCAGCAAATCCTCCAAGTTCTCGTCCATTGCTTCAATTTGTCAACCGGTCTTCCGTCGGTAAGCGATGCTCCGATTTAATGAAGTTCCTAAAGCTACTAGAAAATCCCTCCAAATTTTGGTAATAAACTAAGGTTGCCTATTACTAATGATGCAATACGCAACTCCATAAAGCTGTGTTGGAGTCCCGTGGTTTCATTGCTTCTAACGAAAAATTTATACCACCTTCTTCTTAATCCTTGATCAATAGGAAATTCCATTCTTGTTCCTATTCATATTGCATGGTGGCATCTTGTGAGCTAAATCCCTTATGTTTTCCAAAATATAAAGTTTTGAGATTGAAACATTTACTCACTTTAGGCTGCTTATCTAATTTTCTCATTAAGTTTCAGTTTTACTTATGGTCTATCGCTAGTTAAGTGGTCCCATAAAATTTTCTTATTTACTTTGCTTTCCAACATATATCAGATAGTTTAAATCTCATTTATAAAGTCTACATAGGAATAAAAGGGAATATATCTTATACTACATCATCCACTTTTCCAACAAATAAGGAAGACAACTAGCAACTGTAATGCAAGAAATCCAAAAGAATTTTTTTTACTAGAATTCGCCATTTATTATCAGTTAATATAAATGGTATTGAGGTCCTTACACTCCTTTCTAAATTAACATGGCCTATCTTTAATATTTCATTCCATTGCTACCCATTTTATTAATTTTCCCTTTTTTGGGTCTTTCATAAATATGGTACATTCATTGCTTCAATTAATATCCATAACAGTTGATCAATACTGTAAAAACTGGACCATCTCCAATTATTCCTTCTTCAATCTGTTTAACCTTCTTCAGGTTTCCAAAATCCATTCATTACTCGAATTTCTTTTTTTTCCACAAATGCAATATCAAGTTTCCTTAATTAGTCCCTCTTTAGATTACTTTTTCTCTCATTAATTACGAATTTACTGCCTGTTAAATTTTTAATTAACATCCATAAATCCTAATCTGCCAATTACTAACTAATACACATATAATCGTAATCTATGCTATCTATATATATTCTAGTCGTTAAGCGCGGCTATATGTTATCTATATCTAACTACTAATTCTATAACTAGAATACTCATTTCTATATCTTAATTCATCAAATCTATCATTCCAAAAATATTACTGTCATAAATTAACCACAATTGAGATTTTTTTTCTTTGTTTGAAATTACAAGGAATCGTTTTTTCCTTATTATTGAAATAGACAGTGTAAATTATGAAAAGGGGTATTCATGTCTTACACATCTCTTTCCTTTTTAGTGTATTCCTTGTTACTTCAAACAATGCACTTTTACGTATATTTTGGAACTGGATAATTTATAGAAATTATGTAGAAATTGCTCCAAAATTAAAATATAGAAATTCATATTCTATGGACAACCTAATTCATAACCCAATTACAGATCTAGAATATCTTTGCACTTTACCAATTTCTTCAAATAGAGGGTTGGGCTGACCTCAACTTTCCAAATCAAGTTGTACATTCTATTTCTATTTTACTCATATCCTAAGAAATTTTTTAGTCTATCCTACCCAGGTCATGATCCGTATCTACTCTATAAATTTTTATAAAATCATAACTTTCGCATACGAAATAAAATATCTTCTTACAAATGAACTTATTTAAAAATAAGTATATATTATTTCATTTCTTACAATACTCAAGACATGAGGTATCAAATTTAATATCATTATCTTTTTTTTGAAAACCCAAGAGCGGCAGGCCGGTAAACTCCTGAGGAGGGTACAGTAATGTTGTCCGCTGATCCAAGCCCCCATACCTCTAGGTAAATTTATATAGGATAGAGAAGCGCATAGTAGGAATCAAACTTGGGTCTTTTTATCAAAACTCAAGCCTCTTTTCCACTACGCTGCACCCACGGACTAATATCTTTATCTTTGAAAATGTAAACTTTTTAAAAAAATCTTTGTCAAAGATTCAAAATTCTTTTGTTACCAAATAGAAATAAAAAATCGCCCTTTTTAAAACATTCTTTATTAAAACTTTTTCTTAAAAGTCAAACTTTCTAGTTTATGACATCCAAATTTTCTTGGTTTTTCAAAAAGGAACTTATGAAAAACTTTCCTTTCAATAGCTTACTAAAATAGGGATTTACTCTTCTTTGAAAATATGATTTTTAACACAAAAGATTCAAGACTTTATTATCTTTCCAAAAATAATATGTTAAACCAATTTTTTCTAAGAGTTTTCTAACTACAAGAATTATCGTTTACAAAATAGTAAAATTTTCACAATCACTATTTCAAAATAATAGTTATTTCCTTTTAAAGCATAAAATAATATTTATTATCTTATCAGTCAAAATATACTGTTATTTGACAAAATATATCTGGTAACTTTGCTCAAAAACTCTTAAAATCTCTTGCAACACTTTTCTTTATCAAATTCATCATCATTATTATTCAAATAACTTCTGTATTCAAATTAGTAAAAACATATAAAATTCTCATCTTTAGATAAATGCTTCTCCTTATAAGAAACATCTAACTTATTTATCAACCATCATTTAAATCCAATCAATGGTCAAAAGATACCTTTTATAATTTTATACGATAGAAAAACAAATGGAGTAGACAGAGATAACTTTTACCTTACTCTATTACTCCTTTCAATATCTCATCCACCAGAATTCACAATTCTATTATTACCTAAATTCCAGCCATTATTCTCTTTATCATCTTATATGGGAATGCTCTCCTTCCTATACAATTAGACATTCCTTTCTTTCTATCCCAAAATAGGTATTATTTCTATCTAAAAACCTCTAGAAAGAGTTCTAAGGAATGCACTTTTAGGTTCATAAACAAGAAAAAATAGAAGGTTCAAAAAACCAAAATCTGAAATCTTTTTAATCAAATTAAAAAGGTTAACAAATGTAAAATTTTCAAGGCATTAATTTACAAGTAGAACCATCCACTATTTTGTCATAAAGAAATTCACCACTTCTAAAAATTGCATTACCTTTCCAAACTTTTCCAAAACTAATGGTGACATATTTCCAAAGCTGTCTAAAACCATAATTATATTTCTAAAAATTTCCAATTATATAGTCTCTAAGAAGTTATTGAGAGAAAATTTTCAAATTTATTACATAGGAAATATAGCTTATAAAAATGGATGAATATAAAAATAAGAAAATTGAAAACTTTTCTAATCCAATTGTAACGACCTGCCTTTTTGGATGGTTTAAATCGAGGATAAACCATATATGTGAGACTCAAACCATTCAAAATGGTAGATTGTTATGGGGTAAATAAGAAAAAGCAGAGAAAGAAAGAAAACAATATAGAATTTCGCAGCGGAATGAAAAAATATAATAACTGAATAAACAGTTCATGAAACAGTTTAGAAATTACATTGATTATACTTTTATGATGCATATCAGAGTTATATACAATAAGAATAAATAAATAAATACGGCGGAACAACATGATGTAGTGGGATAAATGTAATAAATAACAATAGTGCAAAATCTTTGTCTTCATCTTCTAGAAAGCAGTCTTCGATAAACTGAAAATCTCAGACCGACTCGAGCGAATTGAAAAGATAAAACACTCGAGTTAGAACTAAAAGATCATATCCAGTGTGTAATGTGAGCGTGGTAACTTAAGAGATGTTTGGGATTACCATCTCCTAATGATCCGTTAGACTATCTATTATGTAGTACAATACGCTATTGTAATACTGTCTACAGTAAAGTAAAGTATTAGAATAGCGTTAAGGCGTTACCCGTATCCCCCTTAACACATTTTATAAATATTCTCATAGTCTATACAGTACCGTAATTCCTCCGTAAACTGGAGAGCTATCATAGGGCACTCCATAGGTATGGTACAAACCAAACTCATAGAAGGCATGATATGACATGTGAAAACGACACTCGAGGCAATGCAAGGGTAGATATACTGACTGCAGATCCGGATTGGTGGTAACGCATAACAGCTACGACCGCCTACCTCGGAACACACTTCCATAATCAAAATCGAGGAGTGGCCACCAAATCATCACAAAGTCAAAATATAGTATCGAAGAAATGTGTCCGATCGGAGGAATGACCTCACTTGGCCCGGCATGGCTCCTGTTTTAGTCATATCTAAGCTGACTCACGGGAGTCAAGGTCACGTAAATACCTTATACCGAATCGTTCGTCAAACCATCCTATTTTATTTCTGAAATCTCCACAACGTACGTAGTTGTTAAAGTGGTTTTCGGTATTGGCAGAGAGTATTAACAACCAAGCGGTTATTCCACACCAGATAGTTCTTTTACATTTTCAAAACTGATTTATAATTTATATCAAAATATTATATTCTTAAAACCATGTCATTTTCAAAATCGTATTTACTTTCGAAATTATATCACATTTGAAATCATATCACTTTTGAATTCACATTTCCAAAAATAGATTAAATCCTCATTTAAAATCATCACATTCCTAAAATATGTCATTTAAATCCCTACTTATGTTATAACATCATTTAATTATGTTCTACTTAAAATCGAGGATTTAAATATAATACTCCCACTATACAAAGCCTGAATTTTTAAAATAGTTTAAGATAGTTTAAAATAGATTAAACAAATTAATATAGTTTAGAATAGATTAAAATGGATTAATATAATTTAAAATAGATTAAAATAGTTTAGTATAGTTTGAAATAGATTAAAATGGATTAATATAGATTAAAATAGATTAAGATAGATTAATATAGTTCAAATAGATTAAAAATAGATTAACATAGTTTAAATAAATTTAAATAAATTAACATAATTTAAAAATAGATTAAGATGGTTTAATATAGTTTAAAATAGATTAATATAATTTAAAAATAGATTAAATAGTTTAATATAGTTTAAAATAGATTAAAATGGGTAAAAATAATTTAAACAGATTTAAAATAGATTAAAATACTTTAGAATTTCGATTTGAACCAATTTCCAATTCCAACCTTCAAACTTGGATTTTCAAAGTAATTCAATTTATATAAATCAATTTCCTTTAAAATATCATTTGATCCAATTCTAGATTTAAGGGTTTTAAAATCATTTAATTCAACAAATCCGATGTCTGTATATAATTTTCTAGTCTATAGTCAAATGATACGGATATTTATCATTTCAATCCGCAAATATTTAAATTTATGGGTATATATCATTTAAACCCGCAATCCCAAATTTATTTCAATGAAAATTACTTGGGTTTATCATTTCAAACCATAACGATTTTCCATTATTCTATATGATCATTCGGGTATGTATCATTTCAATTCATAGGGAACTTGCAGTGTTATAACGATATAAAATATAACATCCGGTCATCCAATATCAACAATCAAATATCCATCACAATCATCATCCAAATCAACCAATAAACATCAATAGATCATTGATTCTCATTAACAGGTATAAAATTGACAATTAAATTCAATATTAAATTAAACGATGGTTAAATGCACTAAAAGACAAATTTAACCAGAATGACAATTTAAACATACCAAACACCAACCAATTAATTTCCAGTCACATCATAAATTAAATTTAACTAACATAAGAAAATTTAGTAGTTGTGAGTGGGTTAAAACACTCACCTTTGTTTTTAGCCCATAAAAATCCAAATAGAAGCTTAAAAACTCAACAGTCTTCAAATTCAACTAAATCAATTTCATGTTGTGCGAAATTTAAATATGAATCCAACAGAAAAAATCTCGCGTGAATCAAAGTTCATATGCAAGAGATATTCATGTTATAAGAAATATTATTAAAATAAAAATTAGTACAACATTAAAAATAAATAAATAAACAAATTTTAATACTTACGTTTTTCTCAAGATGAGGCTTAAGGAAAAGATTGAAGAACAATTAAGATGAGGACGGGACATGTACAAAAAATGAAAAAAAATCATGTTTCATAAAAGAAAGCTTTTAGATTTTCAAGAATAAGAGCTTTCGAATATAAGGTGTTAGGTGAAACAAAACGTAAATGAAGAAATAAGCTGCAGTTTATTTATAATTAAGAAATAAAGGTGGAGGGACAAAAATAAATGTCACATTTTATTTTGAAAGCTCCAGGAAATGTACGTAGGAATGGAAAAGTTTGTAAACCAAAGGAAAGTAAAATTTTGTATACGTGAAAATGAGGAGACAAGAATTAAATACAACGTAAAAGTCTAGGCTCAGGTATGAAATAGAAGGAGAAATGAATGGATTAAATATTAATAATAATGTAAATATTTTGATTGAAATGTTCATGCAACAACTAATAACAAAAGAAATGAAGGGACCATGTACTTCGCACAACCTTTTGAAATTCAATTTTCTTGAAACGTAACCAAATTAACTTCATTAACTCAAATAATATTCAAATTTCTACGCATTTAGGTTTTTATCTACGTATAATAAAATTTTTATCCTTACCTTAAATATGAAAACGTTTAATTTTGTTTTCCTAAAATGACCTTTTATTTCCATCAAAACACCTTTTTTCTTCTTTTTTTACATCTATTAGTTGCAATCAACGTTTTATTTCCTTTTAGTTGAAATATTTAAATTACATTAATTATAATTACTTACAAAGTTAAATTTCAAAACAGATGAAAAAAACAATTATTTATTTAAACGCGTTTATAAATTTGTTGTTTATACACAAGAGTAATAAATAACTTTGAAATAGATTATTTTCCTATTCATGTAAAACACAGTTCAAATAAACATATTTTTCTTCCTTTATAATCAATCATTCTATTCTTTGTTTTAATGAAATACATTCATAAATGAAACATTCATTTTATTTGATGTAAATGTTCTTTTCATTTAATCAAACTTTCCTTATATTTTCACAAAGCATAAGCTACTTTTAATTACACCTATTAATTTACAATTTAGTATTCTATCTCCTATTAATTGAAAATTTTCAATTGCATTAATTTCAGTTGATTAAGTTTCAATTATTTCCCATCTAATAGTAATTTAAACATATTTATATACTATTGAATACAAACAATAATTATACATTTCTTACTAAATAATAGTTTCTCATCTCTACAATCAATCTTTCAACTACCAAAAATTTCAAGTAAATAAACATATGTTTACTCCTTTACTAAACTCATTCATTTTTATTCTTTTATTTTGATTTACACTCCTACTATTAGATCAACCGATACCTTATGAAATTATTAACATAGGTTTCTATCTTGTTATCCTCATTTTCTACAATAAATTGATTTAATTAGATTTCAACCTTTTTATTCAATCAAACATTACTCTATGGACATAGCTAACAATTGTTTACATCTTATTGCATTAATATTCTACAATTATTATCTTTTACTATATTAGTTGCAATATTTCAATTATACTAAATTTTTTGTCGATTTTCACATTAATTAAATTTAAAGTCCCAATAAATTCATTTATCTTAGTTTCACTCTTTTTATTAAATAAATCATTACCTTAAGAATATAATTGACATTTTCGTACATTTTGTTACCTTCACATTTTACAGTTATCGTCTTAACTCATATTAACGTAAATTTAATTACATTTAATTGCAATTGATTTCCAACTTAATTCAATATATTAAATAAATTGACAACAAATAGCACTTGTTGCCTTTTCTTAATTTAATCCCATTTTTAAGTTTGTTATATACACACAAATGTTATAAATACTAAATTTTATCCAATTTCAATTTATTACATATTATTTCATTAATTAACATAACACTTAAATTTATTTCCTTATTTTAAATTTATAACCAAATATAACTTACAATTATTACAATTACTTGAGATTACATTCAAATAGTCATCTATTACATTAATTTACATTATTAAACTTCATTCTAGTTAGTTTTCTCATCCCTAAATCATAAATTTTTATTTTCTTCCAATATTAAATTACAAATATTATTTAATTCAATATTTTAATTATCGAAAAAAATGCGGATCATTACACTCTCCCCCACTCAAAAATTTTCATCCCCGAAACGAGAAAAGAAGAGATAAGGAAATAATATATCTTATTCAAAATATTAAATCATAAACAATCAATTTACATAATTAAATAGTTTTAATAAAATATATCAATTTAAGATAATTAAATCCTTTTATATTCAAGTTAACAAAAGTTTAGAAAATATTTCATAAAATTTTACAAAGTCCAAAATTCACCGAAAGTTTCTGCAGTGTCTCTTTTATACGGAGAGGTCTGAGAGAAATAATAATATTAATAATAACAATACATATCATATATTTCAAAATAAAATATCCCAAACCATTAGAAAACGATATAATATCGCTATAAAACCGTAACCTGGAAACGTACCTATTTGTCGAGCAAACAATGCTTATTTATGAAACCAAAAGAGTAGCTATTGCTTTCATAAACCTGTATTTTACTTATATGATCAAAAGAGGTTAATAATTAAGTAAAGAGAGTATTTATGTTGTTTCAACTTATAATAACAAATCAACATAATATAACAATAACGCTTGCAAACAGAACCATACAATCATCACATACAAATCAAAGAAATCAATCATCCATTCATAGCAACTAAAACTAATAGCTTGTTCGGGTTTTGAACTTTTAATCATATAGAATGATAATTAAACTACTAAGTATACCATACACTCAACAGTCTTAGGTAACTTAATAGATTATTTATACATTTTAAACAATTTAAAGTATCACTTCCCAACGTCCCATAAGCCAAAACAAACAAAGAATTCAACACATATTTTAAGTTTATCCTATTAATCTTTTTTCACATCATTTTTTTTTCATTTTTTTTTCTTCATACAATGATCTTTCTTTAATTCACGTTCATTTACTTACAAAATTTTAATTGTCATTTATTCATATAAGGCATATTTCATTAATTTACATTCTTTACTTACATAAGTTATATCTATTTCAATAATTTGGGTTATAAATGAATTCATTATTGAAGTATTGTATACATTTTATTTTAGTTTACTTCACATTTACTATTTAGTTTGATTTCCCTTTTTATATAAATATTCATTTGTGAAACAACTCATGCTTATAAAAGATTTTCACCTTTCACTTTTATTTCTTTCACATATAGTATCCACTGTTACTATTTACTCTAATTATAATTGGCTTTAAACATTACCTGTGATGACCCGGATTTTTGGACATCTGTTAACTAGAAATTTAACAAGATTAAATTTATTTATAAATGAAACAAATAAATCCGATAATAAATAGTTATACCTGGATAAATATTTATCTGATAATCTCCTGGTATAATTATTTAAATTGGCAAAAAAATCATCTTTTCAAAAAAAAAAAATATGTATTTGATTTTTATATATATACAGTTTATTATAAATAGAACTAGGGTTTGAAACTCAAAGTAATATCTTGAATTTATCTTTAAAGATATAATTATAAGTGAAGAGGAATGTGTTAATGAAAATATATAAACATAAAACACTAGAAATAAATATTTAGTAAGTTAAAATTTTAATAGCCTAAGTTTAAATAGAATTTAATAAAAGGTTTAAAATATTCTTTATTTGTAGATATTTCATAGCAAATTAAAAATCTATATAAACATAACATATTTATATAAAATATTGAATAATTAATACGAAATTGGATATAAACATTTGTAACATTTAAATGAAGTTTATGACATTTGTATAATGATAATAACACATATGACATTTGTAAGCACATGATGATTGAAACTAACAAGCGTCTTTAAAAAAAAGAATTGTAAAACTCAAACTAGGAAGACAAAGACCTGTAAAACAAAATTCCAAACCAGAAAATTAAAAAAAATGAAAACAAAAGCAAAGATGAAGATCAGGTTCAATTCATCTCAACAAACAAGATTCCAAATCAGATCAAGATTTAAGTTTGGGTTGAACTAACAGTTCAGATCAAAGTAAGAATTTCCAGATTTAAAATCAAGGAAGCCTGTTCCTCTGTCATTCCAAAACAGGTGAGTAAAACTATTTTCTTTTAAAAACAGTTTAAATCTGAAATTTAACTTTGATACATGTGAAATGTGTAGGTTGGACTGCATGGATGTTTTAGCATGAATATAAAATTGAAATTAATATTTTGGATATATCTGTATATATATAATTTTGGCCTCACTTGTTTACATTTTTTTGAATTACTTTTAAAAATCCATATCTCCAAATACAAGCAATCTTAAACTTGGATCTTTGAATGAAATAAGATTCTAATAACACGATATCAACTCTAAAAATGGTTTCAAGGATTTTAGTTTAATAATTGTTTCAGAAATAAGAAAATACTGTGATAATCAGAAATTCGTCAAAATTTTATGAAAACAATTTCATGATTTGATTGATGAATGAATTCAGGGTAGCAAAATCATGATTTTTGGTATATCTCTGGATTTTTAGGCATGAGGTTGTCGGGGAAACTCGAGATGATCGATTTTGGGACTTTTGTCATTTGCCGTTATCGGCGTCGAGTGGGAAATGTGGTTTGGCATGGAGGTGGCTAGGGTGTCCAGTGTCTCTGGAAAAATGGTGGATGAAGCTATCAGTAGCTGTGGTGATCGGGAAGTGGTGATGTAGGGTTTTGTTACCCAGTTTTTCCATCATGGTTGCTGTGGCTTTCTCGGCAACCATGGCGCATCGAGTTCGAACGCGAAGTGAGGAATTGCAATGTTGAAGTGTGGTGCTGCTTTGAGAGGGAGGCCGAGGTTTCCAGTCGACGTGATCGTCGTCGATAGGTGAATTTGGTCATTTGGGTTTATCTTATGTTGATGCTGTGAGGTTCGTTTTTGTAGCAGTGGATAATTCGCCGATCGAGGTGGTCGAGTGGGTCGGCAAGTTCAGGGTCGGTTTGTAGAGCGTCGCAGTGATGGTCGCCGACGATCAGAACTAGCGTGCATGTGCACGATGTCAAATCTGTGTATCTGGATTTTGGGTTTGTGGAAGAAGATAGTTGGTCGGGGTTATTCTGTGTTTTCTCGCTTTCAACTTGAAGCAGGTGAGTTGCATGGTTGTATGCGAGTGTGCTCGAGGGATTTTTGTTATTATCTCAAGTTTTTGTTGTGTTGGCTCGGGACGATTTTGTTACCAGGATTTGAATCCTGTCCTGTTTTTTAAACTAAAATGGATTTCAAAATTTAAAGCAAACTAATTTTTTTAATACGAAGTTTTTAACCACTTTTAAAGTTGTTTGAATGTTTGAATTAGAAAATCGTGTTTAAAACAAATTTAAGTTTTTAGCAGTTTGAATTTTCTAAGTTTTAAATTTTGATTTAGAAATGGTTTGGTTTAGACAAATTTTGTTTTAGTTAAATCATGTATTTGGTCCTTAAATGTGTTCAAATAAAAGGTAACTATTGAAATTTAAATGTGATTAAAGTGGTTTAAATGTGATTAAAGTGTAGGATATTTAACTTTAAGTAATCAAAGAATGATGATTTTATATAAACCAAATTCAAGCTTTTAAATTTAATTTAATTTAAATGATAGGTAACGTTTAATGAAGTAAGTGAGTTGTCTTAATTTAATTTAGTCTTATTACCAAAAGTAATTAAAGTATAATTACTTAAATTAACTAAGATGCTTAATTTAGGTAATTAAATTAAGATAATTAATTTGTATAATGAATTAGGGGTTGTTGATTACTTAATTTAGGATTAATTTATAAAAGGTTAACTAATTAAGAAATA
Source organism: Allium cepa (assembly GCA_030765085.1). Classification (NCBI taxonomy): domain Eukaryota; kingdom Viridiplantae; phylum Streptophyta; class Magnoliopsida; order Asparagales; family Amaryllidaceae; genus Allium; species Allium cepa. Next base: position 381,556,630 of record CM060931.1, read on the forward strand.
ATTAATTGATGGATGTAATTAGAAATTAATTACTTAATATTAAAAGGATTATTAAGGGTAATTACTTAATGAAGTAATTTAAAGGAATTAATTACTAAGTGTAATTAATTAAATTTATGTGATTAATTTATGTTAATTAACTAGTTTAATTGATTTAAAATAATCATTTGATGATTGGTTGAGTATAATTACTTAATGTAATTAATGAAGTGTAATTACTTAGTGAAGTAATTAATGGATAATTACTGGATGTAATTAATTAAAGGGAATTACTTGATGGAAAGTGATTAAAGAATAATTACTTAGTGGAAGTAATTAAGTGTTAATTACTCAGTGTAATTAGTTAAAGGATTTATTACTTTATTAAGAAGTTAATTAATTATTGTAAGTAATTAAGGATGGTTAATTACTGAATGTGATTAATCAAGGTTGATTAATGAATGTGATTAATTAAAGGTTAATTATTAAATAAAATTGGAAGAATAATTAATTAATGGAAGTAACTAGTGGATTATTAATTAATGTAATTAATGAAATAATTTAAGGTTTAGTTAATTAATGAGAATGATTAATTAAAGGATAATTAATCAATGTAAGTGATTATAGGATAATTAATTTGAGCAATTAATTAAGGATAAATGTGATTAATGTGAATGGGTGAAGATTAATTAATATGTGTTATTAATTAAGACTAATTAATTAATGTAATCAAAGGGGATAATTAAGGAATGATTAATTAATGGTTTGTAATTAATGTTAAGTAAGCAGGATTAAAAGTGATTAAAGGAATTTAATTAATTTATTTAAATTAATTAGTATGGTATGATTAATTAATCTTGCTTAAATGATATTGAATGCCTTGGATTTGTTATCTCTAATATGAGATGCTATGTGGTACGTTATGTTGGATTAAACTATAATAATATGGGTTGTCTATCTGTGATGAACGGTAATGTAAATATGTAATTTTGGACAAATGGAACTATTTAAAAATTAAACAGTTGTTATGAAATGACACTGGAATCGAAGAGACCGGGGTCGGGTATCAGTAAATACCCGAAACCGCTTCGAATTGTAATATGCAGTAATTCTATATGAAATTGCTTTTTGGAATTAATAGGCTGGAATGAAATAAATGATGTAAGCTTGGTCCTTAATCTGAGTAGTGATGCTTAGTTATGATTGTAAGATGTGTCTTACTATGATAAGTAAAAACTCGTAAAGGTACAAGTTGCCCGGGTTTTAAATAAGTATATTGCATTGTAATTTCATGTTAGATGGGCTTACTCACGCTGGTTTCCAGCCTGATCCGGGTGTTACTTTGATGTAATGCTCGTGTTAGACCGAGTATTGCAGATTCTCAAGTAAGGACGTTCTGGAGCTCAGGAGGCGAGCTGGATGGCAGAAACGTATGGAGTGTATTCCGCCGAGAGATGTTATAGTTTATGTGGGACAAGCTGATTTATTTGTCCAGTGATTGAGTAAATGTTGTAACTTTGATGTACTGATGTAAATTAATCGATACGATTTTCCTTGTAAAACTGTTATTTTGTTGATATTATATTTTGAACCGCTGCGAATGTGAGGTTCTGTGTTCCATTTTTGTTTCTTCTTCTATCTCTTTTTCCAACTTTTTCTAACTATTTGGAATATTCGAGATTGAAAATTCCGGATCGTTACTTTACCTAAGTTTATAATCATTTACTTAGTATTCCTCCTTTTTATTAAATTATAACTACTAGCATTTTCAAATTATTAACTTAAGTTCATAACATTTTTATACACCTTAATTCTTCACTTATAAGCATAATTCCAATGAACACTTCATTTCCTAAGTTTACTTATATAATATTCTATTACATATTCTTATTAAACATTTCAACTTTTAATATTTGGTAAGTAATATATTATGTCTTTTAGAATGTAATTGAATGTTACACTAGTTTCTCTTATTTATTCAAGCTAACAAAATGTTCAATAGTTACATTTCTTAATTTCCCTGTCCTTTGATTTACAATTCACAATTTCCTATCTCATGTATATATTTCATTAATTATTTAGCTCCTTATTTCTTATTTTCTTCATTTCAGAAGTTTCCAATTATTAATATAGTCAAGATTTCATTCATTACAACAATTGAAACTAGTAATTTATAAACTAAATACCGGGCTCCTTTTCCAAATCGTTTTAAAATAATATATATGTATATACTCATAACTTATATATGCCCAATCATATTTAGAAAAATTAAGATTTGTTATCAAAACAAATATGCAATAAAACTACTATAACAGCCTTTCCACTTTGAAACTCGAAAATGAACGTCGTTGATGCTTACATTCATCATCAAAATTATTTTCCAACGATAGAGAGGGGAGTACAGAACTTATTCCTTTAATATTCTTATTAAAACTTCCTTTTAAATCCCATTGAAATATTTATATCAAAAAATACTTCCAAATAATCATAATATTATATTCCAAAAATCTTTCGAAAGGAATTTTCAAAATCCTAGAACTTCAGCTCTAAACTTTCAATTTATATTTACTTTATTTGTAAATCCTATTTTCAATCAACATTTATAAAATTTCTCTACCTAACAAACAACATATTACATCCAACTATCATTTATAAAATCTATTATTTTACATACAAAAATATATAATAGGCAAAATTATTTCATTTACCTATATTTCAAAACAATATTGTGTCAGTCTGTCCTATTAAGTGTTTAGAAATTCCTATCGATGCCATTGCGTCCTATGTACCGACCAGAATTTATAAATACTAAATGGAATAAATTAACACAATACAAAACCTTTTATAACACTAACAAATACGCTCTTTTTGTGATATATATTAATAATAGGGATGAATATGCTAAATAAGAAGGGGCATTGTTGTAATCTGCACTGCATAAGGAGTTTATAAATATGGAGTTTGATTGTATTATAAGGGTTATCTCAATTCAATAAAATTGTTCTCTCTCTAATAGTCTCCATTCTCTTTATTTCGTAATACGTTATCAGCACGACTTCCGTAATTTTTTTTTATAGATCTACAATTGTGATCATCTGTGAAATTAGATCTATTCTTTTTCAGGTCCAATTATAGATCTCAAAACGGTAAGTCATTTTACTGATCTCCAAATGGTAAGTCATTTTTCTGATCTGATTGATCTAATCTTCCAAATCATTTTTTTTGTTCTCTTTTTAGATCTCATTCCATTCTAGATCTACTTCTTCAGATCTGAATCTATTATGTTATCTTTTAGATTTTATTATATTAGTCTTATAATTTTAGATCTTATATATATATATATCCAAACTTTGAGATCTCATTCTTATTTGGTTAGTTATTATATTTCAGATCTATTTTTTTTGGTCATTTTTATGTTCTTATTATATTGTATATCTCAATATCATGCTTATTTTTACGTTTTTGAGTTCATTTATTTTGGAATGCAAGTTTGAACTTGCCAAAATTTGACTTGTTGATTCAAGCAAATTTACTGAATTTGATTGCATTTAGTTTGGGCATGGATTTGAGAAATCAAACATGGGTTGGTAAATGGAGTTTTTATTTTGAAAACCATTTTGATTTGATTTAGATTTGAATGAAGGGTTTGAAAATTATCTTGACATATGATTTATATTTCCAGAAGAAATATTTTATTGCTTCTTAGAGAAACAAATATAACAACAATACGTATCTAGAAGATCGTATTAAGTTTAGATCTAACGTTGATTTTTATTTAGCACATATGAAGTGAATGGAAACATTAACAAAAACTTAATATCTTCCAATATTCCTTAAAAAATAAAGGAAAAAGGAAATAAGAATTGAGAACCTACAATTTCTATAATGATAAAAAGTTAGCTTCTATAAATCAATGAATTACAAGTTTCCTTAAAATAAAGAACCAGAAGTTCCATAAATCAACCTGAAGTTGTGCAAAGAAATTTAATCTTCAAACGGAAATAGGTTTTGGCAACAACCTAAAGTTGTGCAAAGAAATTATTTAATTAGTATTTGTATAACTCAAAGTCCAAGACCTGAAGCCTTGAATTATGAAAAGACTTTCCGTTAAAGTTTACATGCTAGTTTGGGGTTCGCTTCTATATTTTTCATGTATTTTCTTGTATCACTCTTATTTTAATTCTTTGGCTTCTAAATTTATATATTAGAATTATGTATACTGGAAACGAAAGCTGACTATCCTTTCTCGGTTTGGCATGAAAATTATTATAATACAATAACAACGATATCTCTCAGTTGTTCCTGACATTATGTCAATTTAATTGTATGTATGTTAACAGTGTTCATCTTTAATTGTTATCGTCCTTAGTTTTGTGGATTAGTGATTAACTATATTCTACATATAAAACATTTTGGACCTTGTATTATATACAAACAAATAGTGAATGCTGTTGTGGCAAATATTTTCACATTATGCAATTTGTTTTATGTACAGTTCACAAAATGACAAACATCGCCAAGCTTGAATTTAAAGCTTTGGATATATCTGGAGACAACTACTTATCATGGATACTGGATGCTGAGATTTATTTGCAATCTCAATGCTTAGAAAATGCCATTAAAAATGGCAATACTATGTCCCAGCAGGACAATGAAAAGGCTCTAATATTTTGAAAATGTTATATCCACGACGATCTAGAAATAGAATAGTTTACTGAAAAATACCCTCTCCACTTTTGGAACTCCCTGAAGGAGCGTTATGACCACCATAAGACGGTCATATTTCCAAACACTAGGCAAGAAAGGTTGAACCTGAGGTTTCAGGACTTTAATTCTGTAAGAGAATATAATTCTGTAATGTTTAGAATCACTTCTAAACTGAAACTTTGTGGAGAAAAGGTGGATGACGCACAAATGCTTGAATAAACTTTCTCAACATTTCATGCCTCGAATATACTCCTACAGCAGCAATGTGGAGAGCGTCATTTTACAAAATATTCTGAACTCATAGAATGCTTACTAATTGCTGAACAAAACAATGAATGGCTTATAAAAAATACACCTCAAGACCAACTGGTTCAACTACATTATCTGAAGTTAATGCTAATTTTGTCCACTCTGGAAGAGGTAGGGGTCAAGGTAGAGGACGTGGTCGTGGACATGGATATAACTTCAACAGAGGTGGTTATGGTGGATTTAAAGGTAACAAAACTACCAATTTTAAAATGCAACAAAAGAGAATTGAGCCTGTAAAGAACAATGATTCAGCTTCAGAAAATAAAAAGCATTATGAGGAAGTTTGTTATTGTAACGACCCTAGATTTTGGCCATATTATTTTAATAAATACTTAATCCAATAATATAAAATGTAAACTGATCATTTTAAAGTAAATAGGATTTTTGGAAATATTTTCCATTTATTTATATACATTTGTATTTTGAAAAGGGAATTTGATTTTGAAAATTTAAAATAAATCTCTTAATAATATGTACAATAAAATTTATCTTTTATAATTAAATTAAAATACTTTACCTTGTTATCATTTGGTATAAAAATATATATGGATGATGATGTTTAAAATAGAATCAAATTCTATCAATATAAAATATAAGTATTAAATGTAAGTCAAACATATGAATATAATTTAAATATTGATGGTTAAAATAAAAATAAGCAAGAATTAAGTAGTTAAGATATGCATACAACATAAACTGAACATTTGTAAGCACAAATGTATAAAGTGAAATCAGACAAAAACATGTATATGAATTATGTAAGCAAGAAAATAATAAAACAAATATTTACATACAAAATATCTTCATTCACAAGACCAAAGTATAAAAGTAAACCTGACACAAATATGTGTATAAACTATTCAAGCTAGAAGTTGATAAAATAAATATCTTTATACACAGCAAAACATAATAATAGTATGTAAACTAATTTGGAAACCGTAGCATTTAATGCTATCTTCTCAAGCCAAAATTTTGTCATTTCAAAAGATTACAAATCTTTGCATTTCAGTAATAAAAATCAGATCATAACAAAACAAAATGAAGAAAATGGTTGACTAGATAATACCTTCCCTTACACAATCTATTTTCTTTTATATATATATGTATACATCTAAGCCATTTAGTTCGTTCAGCAAAACACATAGAAAACCAGAGAAAAACAAAAAGAAGAAAAAAGGAAACAAAGCTCAAATTTAAATCCAAACTAGAAAAAAGAATTCAGGCAGATTCAAACTGCAACTTTCATAATATAGAAATTGTTCTCTGTTCAACAGTATTTTTCTGGTGAGTAAACAAGAAATTTTAAAGCTTTAAGTTTATTTAAAACAGTTCAAGATTCATTAATAATATAGTTTGTATATATGCTTCGGTTTGAATAAAATTTTGGGTTGCTCTATTGTTCTCTGTTATTTGTTACAGGTTTCATATTTTTGTTCAAACTCAAATTATTCCCACCAAAACATTGTTAAGCTTTAAGTTTTTCAACTAAAACAAGATATTAAATCTAAATCAAGATTTTAGAAACTGATCAAATCATGTTTGTTAGAATATATCACTGTAATCTTGTTTACAGGCAATCAAGTGATAATTTGATAAAAATCGATTGTTGTAAAATATTAATTCAAGTTTATATCTTGAATTCTTACTTCAAAATGTGATTTTTAAAACTAAAATGAAGATTTTTAGTTCAGTATTTCAAGAGCAGTTTGTATTTGAATAAAGTTTGCATTTTTCCCATTTTCAGACAATTGAATCAATTTAAAATGTTGAAACTTGAATTGAAGCAAGTATAATCATCTATGGTCTTGGGAAAATTATGGAAATTTTTTTCCATTGCATAAATTAAAGACACGAGAGCATTCTAGGGTTTTGTTTAAAGTTTTTGGTCATGTCTGTAACAAGGCATGTACGTCGCCTATACGTGATCGAGTGTCACAAGGTTCTGGTGGAAGGTTGCTTAGAGTGTTGACGTGGTATGGATGAATTCTAAGCGTCTCCAGTGGTCTGTGCGGCGGTGGCGAGTGGTTTTAGTTAGTGGTTGTGTTTGCAGTTTTTCGAGCGCACTGTTCTTTTTCGATTTCGAGTGTTAGGAGGCGAGTTGAGTTTGGATTTCGAGTTTGTGGATGGTTTGCGACTTGCTGATGATGGTGGGGTTCGCCGGAGTTGAGCCGTGTCGCCGTGCACGTGTACGGCATAAAGATGGTGTCAGCGTCGTTAATGGGTGATCGATCTCGAGTCGTTACTCGAGTTGTCTAGGTGTTTGCTTCGAGTTTTGGGACGAGTGCTTGTGAGGGAAACCTGATACTTTAATCTATAACTTAGTTTAAAACTTAAACTTACTGAAATAAAAAAAGAGAGAAGAAGATGGACTGCAGTGAGAATGGGAAAGTCTCTTCGGGGAAATGGGTGAGGAACTCGAAGTATCACTCAAGTTAAACAAAGGAAGTTTCGGGTTTGTTTTCCAGATCTGCCATGTTATAAAAAGTAAAATTCAACAACTTATTTTTCAACAAGTTAAACATGGTCGACTTAATAAATGTTTAACAATTTGTGTTAAGACCTTAATACACGACTTAATTATTTTAGTTAATACTTTAAAATGTTTTAAACTCTTGATTAATTATTATTTTAATTAAGTAATTAGTTTAAAATTAATTAACATTTAAAGTTTCGTAGTTAATAATAATTTGATTTTTAAAATTTAAAGAAGACTTTTAAATGTTAATTAAGATGACTAATTAATATTAATTAATTATTTTTGGAAAGCAATTAAGAATGGTTACTTTATAATTGTAATTAGAGATTGCTTAATTAATGATTAAGTGATTAATAAATGGTAATTAACTACTTAAAGTTAATTAATTATGATTAGTAGTTAACTAATTAAGTAATTTAATTAAGGATTAATAATTGATTAATTAAGTAATTAGTGGTAAATAAATGGGTAATTAAGTTGTATAAATTTATAATTAGTTATTAATTAATGATTGAGGGTAATTAATTAAGTAATTAAGATTTAATAATTGATTAAGAAATGATTAATAAATTAAATGATTTGAAATGGAATAAGTAATTAATTGATAATTAATTGATGTTTAAACCGGGTTAAGTGATTAATTATCAAGTAATTGATTTAATTAATTAATTACAATAAGAAATCAAGTTTGCTTATGAATGTTGTATATGTAGAATATCTGATTTGTGATATTTAGTTGGTGATATTCTGTGATGCTTTATGATATGCTTTGATATATCTATGATGATTGTGTATGATTTATCTGTGATAAATGCTATGTGAATTCAAAGTTTTGAATTTAAATTGTTTAAACCTATTAAACAACTTGACCTTTAAAATGGCGTTTGGATTTCGGTGAGACCGGGATCAGGTGTCATTTATGATTATTCGAAAACCACATCGATCCAAATTAAACGTTAGATCGTAAATTCCAAGTGAAGATCGAGATGGTGTTTTCAGAATGTAAGGATTATTGTCGTTGACTCTGAGGGTGATTCCAAAATGAGTGTAACGAGATAATGCCTTCGGTTTCGTTCGAACCCGGAACGAACTTGTATGGATTGAATGCTTTCAGCACATCGTCAGGCGGACGATGAGCATTCTAAGAGATATGTTCTGTTAAGGTAATCGTAACCTCAAGCCTCATCAACCTGGAATGGCTAAAACAGAGGATGTGCAGCAAGGCTAGGTGGGTCATGCCCAAGCAGGACGAGATACACCCCTGTCTAGATGTCCCATTTTATTCGGGCTGTTTGGGCAGTTGCTAGCTACAACCGCGGGGTTATCTTGTTCGGGACTGTTCAGTAAGGAATGGTTCCGGCCTTGTGTTGGAGAGGATTTCGGGTGGATCCTCGGTACGGTGATCTAGTCCCCGTACCGTGATGAGCGGTACCCCAGTAGCCCTGCCATTGTATGTAATCCAATTTCCAATAAGTGCCGTACGTTTTGATTGTGCCCAACTTTGTTGGAATGTGAGATGTAAGCATTTCAGCTATTTCTGTATTTTACTTGAAAACCCTAGACACTATTATAATATCACTGGATTTCCTATAAAATGTTTTGGTTAGCGTAAAGTAAAAACTTACCCGTGTTTATGTGTGGGGAGTCTTACGTGATACCTTTATTTTCAAATGTTTTTCAAAGTTAAACAACTTTAAACCGTTTACTCATACCAGACCCATGTCTGACCCGGAGTTTATATTTTATTTTTCATAAACTATTGGGTACTCAAATTTTTATGAGTAGCCAAGTGATAGGTTTTGGATTGTTGATTCTGGAGAAGCTTGGAGCAGGAGTTCCAGACGTATATATTTATCTATCTAGTTCCGCTGTGTTAGTTGATATATGCTATATTTTGGGATGTATGTAGTGACATATATGTATATGACTGTCATGTGTATGATATTGTATAACTCTGATATATGTAAAACTATGTAATAGTTATGTGATGTATTATATTTTGTTCCATTCCGCTGTAAGATTCTGATGTTGTTATTCTTTCTTTATATTCTTTCATATTTCTATCCCTTTCTTTTCTTATTGATGATGCATCTTTCTGTGAGTAGAAGGGCGGGTCGTCACAGTTATAGATGTGGACGATCTGGTCACTAGTTACGTACATGTAGATCATCAAAGAAAACGGTTGAAGAATATCATCGCTCGAAGAATATTGAGGCAAATAATGTCGAAGAGTTACCTGAAAACACTAACCTGAAGTTAGATGATTTCTTTGAAGATGACGATGGAAATTTCATTAATGATGAAAATCTAAGTGCAATGATCAATGATACGACCAAGTTGACCAATTAGAAATAACTTGAAGTTTGTTATGTGGTTTTCGTTTTATTTCATTAGCTTGCATTAGTAAATCAGTTTGATGTTTGTGTTCGTTTGTTTATATTTCCATTTGCAGAACTAGTTAAAAGTAAAGTATAATGTGGATGTTGTTTTTAATCAGTAACCTATTTTAATCATATTACTTTGTTTGTTTACAATACATTTATTTATGCATACAAATTTTTAATGATCGACTAATTTTGTCTTTAATTCTTAAGGTATGGAACACCATTTGGGTGATGATATATGCTTACTAGATAGTGCAAGTACTTATACAATTTTGAAAAACCAGAAGTTTTTCTCTGAACTATCTAAAAATTTCTCAGCTAAAGTCTCCATTATAGCTAGATCTGCTAATATAATTGACGGGTCGGGAAGAGCCCATATAATATTATCAAATGGTACACATATCTTTATTCAGAATGCATTATACTCAAGCAAATCTAAAAGAAATTTGCTGAGTTTCAAAGATATAAGAATGAATGGATACCATATTGAAACTATAAATGAAAACAACAAAGAATATCTTTATGTTATTTCTAGAATTAAAAGTCAGAAGCTTATCCTAGAAAAATTTGGTAGAATTTCAACTGATTTATATTTTATAAAAATTGGCATAGTTGAATCTCACTCTATAAACATGAGCCAGAAGCTCACAAATATAAAGACATTGATTCTTTGGCATGATCGCTTGGGTCATCCTGGATCAACTATGATGCGTAAAATTTCCAAAAACTCAAATGGACATGACGTATCAAACCAATTGAATTTACCAAGTGATTACTTATGTGCCCCGTGTGCATAAGGAAAATTAGTCACTCGACCTCCATATAGTAAAATCACTTCTGAATCTCCAACATTTCTACAAAAAATTCAAGGTGATATATGTAGCCCAATCCATCCTGAATATGGACCATTCAAATATTTTATGGTATTGATTGATGCATCAACTCGTTGGTCACATGTCCGTTTATTTTCTACAAGAAATTTGGCATTCTCCAAGCTACTTTCTCAAATAATAAAATTGAGAGCACACTTCCCTGATCATCAAATTAAATCAATTCGACTAGATAATGCTGGAAAATTTACTTCTCAAGTATTTGATGATTATTATCTATCATTGAGAATTGAAATTGAACATCCAGTAGCTCATGTTCATACTCAAAATGGTCTAACAGAATCATTAACTAAGCGCTTGCAACTTATTGCAAGACCATTTCTTATGCGATCAAAACTACCCGTTTCAGCTTGGGGGCAAGCAATTTTGCATGCATCGAAGTTGGTTAAAATTAGACCAACAGCTTATCATCAGCTTTCACCATCACAGCTCTTAACTGGATCTCAACCAAATATTTCACATTTACGAAAATTAGGTTTTGCTATGCATATAACTATTAATTCCCCACTTCGTACTAAAATGGGTCCTCAACGGCGGTTGTGAATTTATGTGGTATTTGATTCCCCATTGATAATTTGTTACCTTAAACCTCTTACAGGTGATGTCTTCGCTTCAAGATTTTCAGACTGTAAATTTGATGAGACAATTTTCCCTCCGTTAGGGAGAGGAAAGACATTTCCAGTTGACGACATGAAATATCATGGAATAATCCATCTATATCTTATTTGGATCCACGTACCAAACAATGCCAGTATGAGGTACAAAGAATTTTGCATATTCAAAATATTGCAAATCAACTGCTAGATGCATTTAGTGACACCGCAAAAATAACTAAATCTCACATTCTAGCTGCAAATGCACCAGAAAAAATTGATGTTCCTGAAGGATCAAAAGTAAACATAGCAGCAAATGAATCTAAAGCAAGACAAAAACGTAGAAGGCCAATTAGTTCAAAAGACTTGGCGCCTAGAAAAAGAAAGCCTAATGAAAAATCATCAATTAAGGAACCTCCTGAAGACGTTATAAATGATCAAAAGGATCACTCAAATGAAAATCCTAATTCTTCTAGAAGTGCGGAAGGAACTATTATCCCAAAAGAGATAAAGATAAAATGGTACCTAATAATAATGAGATCTCAATATTTTATACGAACAATGGAGAAATATGGGATTGAAGTAAAATAATAATTAAAGATGTATTCTCATTCGCAGTAGCTACTGAAATAATTGAAAGTCATGACCATAATGAGAATGACGATAATGAACCAAATAGCATAAATGAATGTCGAAAAAGACATAATTGGCCAAAATGGAAAGATGTTATTCAAGTGGAACTAGATTCACTTCAAAAACATGGTGTATTTGGACCAATAAAGAAAATACCAGAAAATGTCAAACCAGTATGTTATATATGGGTATTCTTTAGAAAACGAAATGATAAAAATGAAGTCGTGAGGTACAAGGCACGACTTGTTGTACAAGGTTTCCTGTAAAGACCAGGTTTTAACTTTAAAGAAACTTACTCCCCCGTTATGGATGTCATAACATTCCGATAATTGATAAGCCTTGTAGTTTCTCAAAAACTCAATATAAGATTAATGGATGTTGTGACAGCTTACTTTTACAGTGAATTAGATACCAATATTTACATGAAAATTCCAAATGTATATAAATTGCCTAAAGCAAAATCAAAGTCCATGTACTCGTTAAAATTAAGACGATCACTATATGGCTTGAAACAATATGAAAGAATGTGGTATAACCATATTATTAAATATTTGGTAAAATAAGGATACAAAAACAATCTCATTTTTCCATGTGTCTTTATAAAGAAATCGGTAAAGGGATTTGCTATCTTAGCAGTTTATGTTGATGACATAAATCTGATTGGGAATCCAAAAGAGATTAATGAAACAATAAATTATTTAAAGAAGGAATTTGAAATAAAAGATCTTGGAAAATCTAAGCATTGTCTCAGTCTACAGATTGAGCATAGTACTAATGGTATATTAATCCATCAATCAAACTACATTGAGAAAATTCTAAAGCGTTTTCAAATAGATAAAGCATATCCACTTAGTACGCCGATGGTTGTTAGATCTTTAGGTATTAAAAAGGACTCTTACCGTCCAAACGAAGAAGATGAGAATGTGCTTGGCCCGGAAGTGCCATATCTTAGTGCCATTGGTGCATTATTATATTTGACCCAATGCATAAGACCAGATGTTGCATTTTCAGTAAATCTTCTAGCAAGGTACAGTTCAGGACCAACAAAAAGACACTGGAATGGTATAAAACATATCATGAGATATTTTCGTGGAACGAAAAATTTTGTTTTTTCTCTCTAATACAGCCAATAATCCAAATCTAGTTGGCTATGCTGATGTAGTTTATCTTTTCGACCCACATAATGCAAGATCACAAACTGGATACGTGTTTAATAACAACAATGCAGCAATTTCATGGCGATCTACTAAACAAACATTAGTAGCAACATCATCCAATCACTCTGAAATACTAGCGTACATGAAGCAAGTAAATAATGTATTTGGCCGAGATCACTAATTGAACATATTCGAAAAGGCTGTCAACTCCCATTAGTAATAAAAAGGTCAACCATTATTTATGAAGATAATGCAGCTTGTGTAGCTCAAATTCAAGCGGGTTACATTAAGGGTGATAGGATGAACACATTTCTCCTAAATTTTTCTTCACACATGAGCTACAAAAGGATAATAAGATAAAAGTGAAACAAATCCAATCCCAAGAAAATCTGACGAACCTATTCACAAAGGCGCTTCCAAAATCAACATTTCAGAAGATGGTGTACAAAATTGGTATGCGTCGACTGCATCAACAGACTAATTGAATAATGCACTATAATTCAAGGGGAGCGTATGAAATACGCTATAATGTACTCTTTTTCCTTCACTAATATTTTTCCCACTAGGTTTTTATTAGTAAGGTTTTAATGAGGCATTATTTTGATGCAGAAGTATCAACCCTCGTAGTAACATTATAGAATATATGTTACTTGAAGATAAAATCAAGTTGCACTCTTTTCCTTGTTTATGATTTTTTTCCCACTGGGTTTTTAATGATGCAATTACTCTTATCATCATTACATACGCATATTCAAGAGCGAGTGTTGTAATATATATTAATAATAGGGATGTATATGTTAAATAAGAAATGACATTGTTATAATATGCACTGCATAAGGAGTCTATAAATATGGAGTTTGATTGCATTATAAGGGTTATCTCAATTCAATAAAATTGTTCTCGTCCAATGGTCTCCATTCTCTTTATTTTGTAACAGCTTTCTCATATATACACTCAATGACTCATTCTAGTGTATTACTACCCTGTTTATATGAGTTAGACCCCATAAAGCTAAGGTTATAGCTAAACCAAAGATCTGATAACAACTGTAACGACCTACCTTTTTGAATGGTTTGAGTCTGACATATGTACTTTATCGTCGATTTAAACCGTCCAAAAAGGCAGATCGTTACACTAATCAAATTTTAAATCGAGAAGTTAATAAATGAAAACTTTTTTTTTACTTCTCAAGTCACCAAATTTTAAAATTAAAATCACCTACTAAAAATGTTTCACCACCCTTTTTAAATTTACAGCCTCTTTTCAAATTTTTTACAAAACAAATGGCGGTATAATTTAAAAATCATTTAAAATCAATTTTTATCAAAATTTTCTAACTTATAAGATTTTCATTTCAAAATCTTTTGAAAGGCTTTTTAAAAAAATTCAAGGGGTTTTCAAAGAAATCTTTTTATCAAATTATGTCACAAAAGGCAAAAGTAAATTTGTTCTTTCTTTTAAACCTTTGTACCCCATCCTTTAAAATTATAATATCCTCCGTGTGGTGATAAATGTATTCCTTCTTAAGAAGTTTGCTACTTCCTTACTTCTGTGTTTTATTAATACATAACACCTTCATTTATTACCTCCATAAATGTTAATTTGACTGTATTGATAATCGGCCTAACAGACATTTCCTTAAGGTCATTTATTTCCTATCAACCTTTCAATCTACGTCACCCCTATTATTAAATATGTCTATAGGGTCCTCAATTATAAGGAAGACTAGGCCTTATCAAGGAGTCAGTTACTATCGAGCTTCTAGGGTGCTTCCGTAAATTGAGGTTATGCTCTCCTATTTTGCTCCTAAAGATATGATCTCTGCTCTACGAGTAGTCAGCGTAGAAGTAGAAATTATCTCTATTTATTCTTCCAACTCATAGTCGCCTCGTCCATCCTTTCAGAATATGGTCACAACTACTTCTATAGTCGAAATTTACAGAGTTAAGCGTAAATTGAAAATAAGTTTGTGTATTTATATATTTTGAGAAAAATGATTTATCCTCACAAGGAGGAGAGCACTCATCTAATTTTATTCTACACTGTAGAGAAGCTTCTAATAAACCCGACAGAGAGCAAAAATCCCCCGTACAAATAAGATAAAATACAAAAAAAGCCACCCAATAACCTATACAACTAATGTTCAAAATAAAATACAAAAATACAAATAAAAATAAAAATTCAAGTCTTCTATATCAGTAGAAACTCCTTAGTCCAGTATCCACATCTATAGCTGCTAAGAATAACCATACAGAGATGGTTAATTGGATACACACGCACACACATAAGAATACCTGTATGTGTGTGTGTATTAATCTTATATAAATGCAAAATAAAAACACCACCTGGTAAGACATGTTATAACAAAAGTGCTTATATGATAAAATATTAATACCACTCAATTAAGAAATACAAAAGAAACAGACTCACAAAAAAACCATAGATTAAACCAGAATAGAATTAAATCGCCACTAGCTAGCTTAACACTCACGCCAGAATAGAAATAATGAATGGTTGGCAATGCATTAACAGATTAGAGGACACATCTGCGATATGTCATGAATGGAAGTGTTAGGTTGCGTTTACTGGGTGCATTGTGAAATTAAAGTTCTAAAACTAGATGACTAACATTTTGAACTAGCAGAAACCGTTGAGAAGTTTGAATAAATTATTGAGTTAAATAGTTAATAATTGATAGAAAAAATAACACCCACAATAACGCATTAATTAGATCAACATTAAACACAAAAGAAGTGCATACCAAATAAGCATCAGACACTGCCAGCTAATAAGATAGGTAATGTTAAAAGCAAACCAAGAAAAATAAAGAGGAGCTGTTAATACCTCCAACCCAAACCTAGAACTCCACAATACTAAAAGGACACTAAACCACAAATAAAATGAATGCGCCAATATACCATAAAAAAAATTTAGGACGAAATCTCAATACAACACATAAATATACAAAAATACAATGAATGCGCCATATGCTTGCAAAATACTCACACCAATAAACCACAAATACATACTGAGTTCGAAGATCCTCAGCTAACAAAATAACACCTACAATATAGCAATAGTTAGACAAACAATAGAAATTGAAAGACTATAAACCAAATATGAAATAGAACGAATACCATTGACATCAAGATAGGTTATATCATAAGCGAACAAAAGAAAACAAAGTGAAGTAGTACCTTCGACACAGAACCCAGGCCGCAAGTCACACGATCTATAAAAAGGAGCCTATAATAAACATTGTTTATAAAAATGAAAACTGTAGATAGTTCTATGCCTGTTTGCAGCTCTACAATTTGAGGTTAGCTATATAAAAAAACAAAAAAGATTTACTACTCCAAAGATCGTGCTCTAAAAGAACACTAACCAATATCATAATTCCAAAAAAAAAAAAACGACCTACAACCAAAAAAATTCATAAAATAGAATAGTGCAAAACAAGAACAATTTCTGTGAAAAACTTCAATCCCAGGTTACAATAATAGTTTTAACAATCTTCTGAAAATTTAAAACAAATCTGCAACAATTATTAGCATAAAAAATTCCTTATTTCAAAAGATGAAACAAATTATCTTAAAAACTCCTATTTCCACAAAATCAATCCCTGAAATATGAAGCAAAACATTAAAAACAAAGCTATAGAAATAATGTTAAAGCAGTAAATAACAATAATTAGATTTAGCAAAACTATTAAAATATGACAGAAAAAATAAAAAATAGCTACAAAAACTAAAATAATGAAAAGGCCTTTTAATATAGTTAAAAAAAGTAAACTAAAAGTCAATAAAAATAATTTCTTATAAAGTTAAACAGATAACATAGACATATCAATTAACCATAAGCTAAATATTTATATAACATAAAATGTAATAGGTCAAAACAAATAAACTAAGACTTCAAAACAATAATTAATATATTAGACTTTATGTGAAAGCCCATAAATTCCAAACTTGAATTCCAAACGAGTTAACTGAAAATATAAGTAACATATCAGAATTACCAATAAGCATAAAAATAAAAATATATAATATAACGATATAAATGAAAATTCTAAAAAATGTTCAAGCAGCAATTAACGATAATTAGACTTAGCAAAACTATAAAAATATGACACAAAAATAAAAAACAACCATAAGAACTAAAATAATTGTGATAACCCAGATTTTAGATATATGTTAATTGGTAATTAACATGATTAATATTATTAAATACTAAATTTGTAAATTGAACAAATAAAATTCTGATATATATATCTGGATGTGTACATAGATAAATTTGCGCTATAATAAATATCTGGATAATTATTTTTTGGTTAATTATCTCCTGATATAATTATTTAAAATGGAAAAATTCATTTTTGTTCAAAAACAAACAAAATATGTATTTGATTATGTGTGTGTATATATAAGTAGATTTTAAAGGAAATTTGGATTTGAAATTCAAATGCAAGCATCTTAGAAATAAATTGGATATAAAATAATATGTATACATGATTTTTATTAGTATGTAATTTGTTTTATATCATTATCTTTAAAGGATTTTATAAGTATAAATAAAGGATATATATACTGTTATATTTGTATAAATTTATTTATATATGTATAATTGGATTTTATAACATTTTCTTTAAGGTTATTTATAGATAAACAAAAGAAAAAGTTTAAATATGAAACATAAAATATTAATAAATACAAAACTAAAGTTGAAAATATCATATATATATATATATATATATATATATATATATATTAAGGACATATAAATACATAAGACATTTATAAAAATTAAATTAAATTGTGATTATTTTATAGATACATATTAATTACAAGTGTAAGATAAATATATATACAATTTAACAAATGTAAGCTTAGGAATGCATGTAATCACAAGTGTAAACAAACCTTATCATAAAATTAACAAGTGTCTTTGGTTTCTTTTTATTTTTCAAAATAACTAATCAAAGAGAAAATAGGTTATATAAACATCTCCATCCCTCTTTTTCATTTCTTTTATCTCTTTAATTTCAAAAGCCAAAAGGAAATAACCTGTAACACAAACCTGGAAATAAAAAAATAAAATAAAAATCAAGCAAATTCAAGCCAAAGATTTAGAAAGTTGCAAATCAATTCAAACAAGTCCAGATTCAACTCTAATGCCAGGAGATTAACTCAACAACAAAGTTCAATACCAGATCAAACTCAAGTAAATTCTAGATTAAAGAAAAACTTTCAGGGTTTCTGTTTAAATCAAATCAGGTGAGTAAACTATACATGCAGAAATTACTTAAAAAGTTAAGTGTGTTTAGTGTTTGCATGATGATTTGAAAATGAATGCGCATATATATATATATATATATATATATATATATATATTTGTATGAGTATTTTTGTATGCATGTTTGGAACAATAGTGGTTGCTCTGTTCTACAGGTTTAAATTTTGTTCAGTGATCAAATTTCTCTTCCCTCGATCCTCTTTAGGATTTGATTTATAAACATAATCTGCTTTTTATGACAAGATATATTTTTTTAATAAATTTTGAGTTAAATATGGAAGTAGTTTTAACTGGAAGGTAAATTGTAGTAAAGCTTAATCATATCAAAGATTCGATCTCAAAGATTAAATGTTTCATGTAAATATCCTGATTTGTATTTGAAAATCAAGAATTTTAAAGATAAAATCAGGAATTTTAAGATTGTAAATCGTGAAAGATGGAAGGATGAACGGAATTCATATCCAAGGCGATTTCTGGTAGTTAGTGATGTTTGAATGGTCGGGATAACGGTCGGAGGTAGCGGAGGAGTTGATGATCACGACAAAAATAGAGGGTGGATTTTTCAGCACCATGGCAATGATAGTTCGACGAACTAGGGTTTAAGGAGCTGGGTGGGTCGTCGTCGTTCTCGAGTTCGTCGCAACGTCTAGGGTGCATCGGTCTTGGTGGGGTTGTGTGGAATAGAAGCATAGAACGATGATGGGTCTCTGGATAGGGCGACAGAGTTTCTAGTGATGGGTGGAGGAGTTGCGAGGCGGTTTTGGGCGGTCGATGTCGTTCCAGTGGGTTGCGGGGTACCCGATTTTGATTTTTCGGCACGATTTATCGTTCTGGTTATCAAGTTGATTTTGGGGGGGTGTCGCCGACTTGATGGTGGCTTAAGTGATGATCGAAGGAGCTGGAACACAGTGTACACGTGCACGGGTATTCCTTTGTACCTGTTGATTGCTGAGTAATGCTTCGAGGGAAATGGTGGTTTACACGTCGTCGACTTCAAGTTTTCATATGGAAATGGTGGAGAGATAACACGGGTTTTCGCTCGAGAAAGGGTTGATTGGTCTCGAGATCGTTAGTAAGGATAATAATGTTTAAACTAAGGTAATATTGAGTTTTAAAGGTAATAGAAATGAAATCAAATTGTTTAACATAGTCTCCGTAGCTAAAAAGGGGTTTTCAAAGTAAAGGTGTTTTAACAAAAATTAAACATTAATAAATAAGAGGTTCTTATGTGTTTTTGAATAAATTGATTTCCGACATTTTCATTTAAATAAGATTTAAACGATGATTAAGTTCTTAATCAAGATAAGAGTTTATCTTTAACTAACTAATGTAATAAAATAAGAATAATTAATATATGTAATTAAAGGTTAATTAATTACCTTAAGTAATTAAAGGATGATTATGTAAGGGAACTAATTTAAGGATAATTAATTAATTAATTTAATTAAATGATAATAACAATTTAAAGTTAAATAAAAGCAAGTTTTTAAGATTTTAAACATAAATCAAATTTTCTTTATAATTTGTGTTTTAAATATTTGGTTTTTAAGAAAAGCGGTATGTTTTGTTTAAATTAAATCTATTTAAGTTAAATTCTTGAGTTATTTTTAAACTTAAATGAAATATGTAATTAAGCAGTTTATTAAAAGGTAAAATGTTTTAAATTTATGTGTTAATCATAATTAAGTAATTAATAAAGGTAAATGGGTTATCTTAAAGTTAATTAAGGTCTTTGATAATTGGTGATTAATTAAATTAATGAAGTAATTAATAGAAATTAAATAACTAATGATTAGGAATTAATTAATTAATAATTAAGGGTTATAAATTAATTAGAGATTAATTAATTATAAATTAGGGATTAATTAATGTAAGTAATTAGAGATTATTTACTTAAATGATAATTACTTAATGTTAGTAATTAAAGGATTAATTTGTTAAGAGTTAACTAATTTAATTAGTAATAAAAGGTTAAATTAATTAATTAATAATCAAAGGTTAATTAATTGAGGATAATTAACCAATGGGATAATTACTTGATGAAAGTAATTAAAGGTTAATTACTTAAGGGAAGTAATTAAGGATTAATTACTTACTGTAATTATTCATCAATTAAAGAAATTAATTAAGGGTTAGTTAATTAATGAGTGTGATTAATTAAAGGATAATTAATCAATGTAAGTGATTATAAGATAATTAATCTAAGTAGTTAATTAAGGATCAATGTAATTAATATGGATGGATAAAGGTTGATTAATTTGTGTAATTAATTAAGAGTTAATTACTTATTGTAATTAAAGGATAAATAGTAGAGGATGATTATTCAAGATGGATAATTAAAAGATGATTAATTAATTGGTTTGTAATTAATTAAAGTTAAGTAAAGGTAATCTAAGTGATTAAAGATTAGTAATTAATTTAATTAGAGATAAATTAAATTAATTTTGGAAGTGATCAAACTTGCTTATGAATGATTGAATGATGTTAAATGCCTTGAATTGGTTGACATCTCTGATATGAAATGTTTTGTGATATGATACGTTTGGATGGATAGTGATAATGTGGTTATCTATCGATGATGAATTGCTGTGTAAAAAGTGACATCATGTATTTAAAGTCGAATTGTATTTCACTTGAATAACTTGCATTAAGATGGTATTGAATTCGAAGAGACCCGGGTCGGGTATCAGTAAATACTCGAACCCACTTCGATTTGTAACCTACAATGATTCTTTATAGATTAATATGTGAAATCAATAGGCTGAAATGGAATAATTTAAATGATTGGACCATTTAAAACTAAGTAAAGGTACTTAGGGATTGATTGTAAATATAAGTGTTGACTATAGCAAGTTGTGAACTTGTAGTGATGAACAAGTTACCCTAGGTTTTAAGTAAGTTTTATGCATTAGTATTTCTTGTTAGATGGGTTTACTCACATTGGTTTCCAACCTGACCCAGGTGTTACTTTGATGTAATGCTCGGGTCAGACCGAGTATTATAGTTTTTCAGGTAAGGACATTACTGGAGCTCAGGAGGCGAACTGGATGGAAGGAACGTATGGAGCGTATTCAGTTGTGATATTTTGTAGTTTAACTGGGACATGTTGATTTTAACTATCCAGAGTTTGTGTAAATGTTGTAACACTGATGTATTGATGTAAATTAACTAATACAGTTCTTCCTTTGTATAACTGCTATTTTATTTGATATTATATTTTGATCTGCTGTGAATGTGAGAACTATGAATTGGTGTTCCTGTTTCTTCTTCTTCTTCTTCTATCTCTTTTCTTCTTTTCCCTAATTATTTGGAATTTTCAGGATCGAAAATTCCGGGTCGTTACATTTGGTATCAGAGCTGAAGGTTAAGCGAGAACCTTGGCTCTGGTAGATTTAGTCATTAAGGATAGGGTCAGTGGTACCCTAGAATGAGTTGAGCGTATGTGTATGTGTGTGTGTGTCTATATGAGAGCGTACTTGTTATTTTCTTATATAAAGGTTTTAGAATGGTTTTAAAAGTAAATGATTTTTATATAAGTTTATATACAAAGCAATGATTCTTCTAACCACTATATATTAAGATAAATTGGTTGTTAATTCATTGGAATTAAGTGGAAATAGAAATACAACCATACTGAAATTGAATAAAGATAAGTTTGAAACGGATTCAAACTGAAATCAAAATCTTGAATTTGGAGAAGAGTTTTCAGAATAAGATAATAGTGAATTGGTTTCCAATTGCAATAACCTTGGTTATTATCATAAATGGTCATTAAGTTTAATAATGAAATATTTGTTAACAAGTAAGCAAAATGAAGTAAACTTTTAAGATGAGTATGACTTATAAATTGAAGTAGGTTTCAAATTGTGAAGTTTTGAATCCTAAGTCTAGAAACATCTGAAATTGTTTTCAAAATGTTAAAAGAAATGATATTATTTAGAATATTTTGAATGTGATCTTATTTTAAAATAAGAGATGCTTGAAAATTTTAAAGAAAATTTGTTTTGAATTAAAACCAAAGGTGGTTTAAATTTTAAGGTATAACTTGGTGTTTTAAGGAAATAACTTTGTGTATGAATATGCGCTTATATGTTTTTGTTTGATGATAATAAACATATATATTAATTTAAATGTATTTGGTAATGTACTATTTTGTTTTTCATAGATTAAATAAATATTTGTTGAATAGAATAAATTACATAGAATTTGAATTCAAACAGAACAAGTTACACAGAATTTGAATTCAAACAGAAATTTTATTCAAACAAATATTTATTAAAATCTTGAATAGTACAAATTCAAGCTCTCACTATACATATACATTTTTGATTACATCACAATTCAGTTTACATAATTTCCTCACTACATATCACTCACACTCGTATTTTGTCTTCAACTGCATTCCAGTTTGAATCCAGCATCTGAGCAATCTGCAAAAATATTCACTAACGCAGTAAAATTGAAAAAGAAATGTTTTTGCAATATAAAATGAAATATGATTTTTGAAAATATGGTTTGCCTCAGTTATTTGGGTTGTTCGTCATCATTTATATTTGAATTCATCACACACGAACAGTGTGACATGCACAGTGTATCACTGTACATGCCACAAGGCCGTGCACATCGGTATACACTTGATAATGCTACAGGGACAGGTGAGCACAGGTCAAACCCAAATGAAAAGCCGGGTTCAACTCACGTGCAATATATTGAAAATCACGACACAAGCACAAGGTCAAACCCGAGTTTTTGAAACTGGATTCAACACAGGGCAGTTCACAAGTCAAAAACAGAGCATCAAAACAATGTCGAAGTCATTCCAGCAATGTACATATACCAGTGAAACTCAAGCAAGTGCACAACCAAACCAATATTGCAAGAGGCAACAAGAATGGTGATGCACTTGCAAATGAGCAACTACAGGGATGAATACAATGTCAAAGCACAGAGCAATCAAGTGTTAACAATCAATCAACAAAGACCAAATACACAGCAGTCTCAAGTGATACAAATGCACAAAGAAAATGAAGACTGCAAGAAGTATGCAAGTCAAATCAAACATAATGGACTGCATGCAACAGACCAATGGATGTACCAGAAACATGTGAACACAACAAAGACCACAAGCCAATCCCAACAGCAACATGATGAATTGGATCAACACAGTCAAGTCAAATGTGACAAGTTTACAAAGGGTATATGAACAAGTGACCAAACTGCAAAAGTGACACAGCAGTTTCGAACAAGAACTCTAGACCAACCACTGCAATGAAACAAGACCAAAACCAGGCAAAGTGAATGGGAAAACACACATGAACATGAAACCAAACAATATCAAGTTCAAATGACTTCACAACAATCAAGCAATGACCAAAGAACCACAAGTACAAAATGATGCAATACCAAACTTCACAGTCAACAGGCCAGAAGCTCAAGACAGTTTGCAAGCAAATTCAAAGTGGAAGCACCACCAAAGACTCAACAGAGAATAGCAGTCAAGCACGACCAAGTATGGAGTGTACAAGTGCAAATGTCCAAACCACAACATGTAGGCAAACATGAAGTGAATACAACTACAAACGGATACTGCAGTGGACATGTATACAACATAATGAAGCAATAACACAAATGGCCAGAGAAATGCCACCAATGTATGCAGATGATCAGTGTGCAAAATGAAGCAAACTACTGAATCAAGTTCAGCAAGGCAATGCACTATGCAGTGTACTACAACAAGCCAGCAGATACATGAAAAATGCACCAATGCGAACTTAAATAAGTATGTGCAACTGTGAACACTGAAGTGAACAAATGACTACAGCAAAAACAAAGATGAACGAAGTTCAACAAGTACAGAGAAATTCACAGTGAAGACGAAATCATGGAAGGGCCAGAGAATTCGAATTCATGGCAGTGTACAATAAAAAAAAATCAAGTGTTCATATCTTTGAAAAAGTCAGGAAGTAGAATAGGAAAGTTTCTACCGTATCAATCAAGAGAAAATCGAAAGTTTGAAAGTCAAAGCCGTGAGTAACAAGTCGAAAGTAAATCATGAAAGCCGTGCCATCAAGAAATGAAAAAAATGGGAAAGTATCGAATTTATATAAACAAAATCAAGTGTCACGAATTCATATAAATACCACACCCAAAAGATCATCATCGGTATCGAGTTTGAGTACAAAAATCACAATAGCACAAACAGAGAAATTACATACCAAATCAACAACTCGATCATCAGAGAACGAGCGAGCCAAGAAACGAGAATTGTTTAAAGGAGCAGCTGCGTACGATTCGCAATCTCGAAGTCAACCAGAATCAATCATCAGAGAACGAGCACGAGCAAAGAGTATCACAAACCAGAGCCGAAGCCCTAATTCGAGAAAGAAGCCGAAGCCCTAATTCGACAAAGAAAGGCCGCCATTTCTCCTTCACAAAGAAGATCGGGCTAGAGGAATAAAAGAGGGCCGGCCGTGATTTACAAAAGGGGGGTTTTATTTTAAAGGGCTTTAGTATATTTTATTTAGGGTTTTATTAAGGGGGTTTCTTATTTTTTATTTGAGAAAAAAATTAAGCATTCAAGTTTGTATTTTAATTTTTGCTCCTGTTTTATTTTTGAAGTCTGTTTTTTTCTTTCTCGAGTCAAAGAATTTGTAAATCACCACCTAGGTTGTAGGTAGTGTCAGATTGTCTAGTTAGAATTAGTTCAGTGAGCAGGGTGTGTGAGTTTGCAAAGCTCTATAGGCGGGAGCAGAGTTTGCGAGTAAGCGAAACTCTATAGGCGGAGCAGGGTGTGCGAGTCTAGTAGAGTGTTTGTGAGCGGGAGCAAAGGTTTGCGAGTCTAGTAGAGTGTTTGTAAGCGGGATACTGTTTAATTCTAATAGAAATCTGAGAATGCAGCAGTAGGCAGGGGTTGCCGAAGCTGGGTAAATTTTGTGTGTGATTTACTTTTCAGCATATTTATTTCTGTGTTTAATTCAAGAAAATTTGCTATAACCCTATTCACCCCCCTTCTAGGGTTAATCTAGATCCTACAAGTGGTATCAGAGCACAGTATTTTTCTTTAACTCTAGAGTCATGAATCCACCAGATAATACTTTTGTTGAGGGTCGTTCTAATATTATTCCTTCTATTTTCGATGGAACAGATTTTTTGAACTGGAAATTGAAAATGGAATTTTATTTAAAATCTGTTAATATTAAATGTTGGGATATTATTGAAAATGGGTGTGATATAACAAATAAGGAAATTCTCTCGATTAATGCTCTTGCTATGCATATATTATATTCTCATATTAATCGTGATAATTTTTATTTCGTCTCTCATTGAGAAAATGCACAGAAAATCTGGAATACTCTCGATGCAATATATGGTGCAAAAGTCAACAGCAATGAGATGTCCTCCAACACCGACTCAGTTAAAGAAATGTGCTTAACAGGATTGGTAAATAGCAGTTGTGATGAGGATGATGATGATGGAGCAGCCGAGCTGGCATTACTAATGAAGAAATTCAAAAGGAGGAACCACAAATACGGAAATCCAGCTCTAAATCAAAAAGTAAAAAACAGAGAGCACAATATGAAGCCAAGCGAGGTATCAAAACTCACTCACTCTGAATTACTTATTTATTTCCACGAAGTGAATGGCTGTTTTGAACGACTTAGGGAGAAGTATGCCAAACTTGAATCACAAAAAGATACTTTGATAGAATTAAATGAACAACTCGACCAATTAGTTAAAACCTATCAAAGTAAGATCCCTAAGTGTGATAAGTGTCCAATATTCGAAAAATAAATTAAAAAATCAGAAATCAATATAAAATCACTTGAAAATGAAATTCTGATTTTAAAAGAGAATGAAAATACTAGGAGAGAGAATTCTATTAAAAAGTGCACACAATTGATAAATGAAAATGAATCTCTCAAAACACAAGTCCAACAATTGTCAATGACTTTAGATAAATTCTCAAAAAGTGAAAAATCATTGAATATGCTATTAGGAAAGCAAACTGTTAATACGGTTAGACAAGGACTTGGATATAATAAATTTGAAAATGTTGAAAGCGATATTAATCAAGAAAATTCCATGTGCATTATTTGTAGAAAATATGGACACGATCACAATAATTGTTGGTATAGACCCAAACATGTGAAAACCATACCAATTTGGGTTCCAAAAGGCACAAATATAAAATCTCTCAAAGTTAAACAAATTTGGGTGCCAAAAGGAACATATATAAACAGTTTTGGGTCTCGACAAAATTATTTATCTAAATCTTCTTCCACTAACAACCATGAACCTATAAAAACAAATAGGTCACATAAATCTTTTCCCGTGTAGGTGTGGTGGCAGGCTAAGGAACAACAACAGTGTTTTCTGGATTTTTGGCTGTTCCAGAAACACAACGGGCGACAAAGCAAAGTTCCTTAGCCTATTATAAAGGTGACAGGATCACAATGGATAAACAACGAAAAATATCGTAAAGGTAAAACAGGTAATGATATATTTGAATGATATATTAAATGTGATGATCCGCACCATATTCTGAATTAAATCAGCCAAAATTGTGATAATGATGTGATGATGATTTTTTTGATTCTGACTTGCTCAATATAGTTGGCCAATTATATTTAGGCCAAAAACACTATTCTTTGATTTACTTCATATATATTAGTTTGGATTAAAAATAGTGTTTTGTTGGATGATAATACTTTTGGTCATGGCTAACTCTATATTCACGGTTTTCTGATTATTTACACGGCTTCAATTCAAATTCAAAGAATGTCATTTAAATTGTTGTTGAAATTGAGTTTGAAATTTGAATGCACTCTTCATGGTCTGGTCTATCAAATTTAGTTAGTGATATTTTGGATTGAAAGAGAAACTCATTCTCATATAACCCTTCGAGAAAATAATTGTTTGACCATATTTTCAGATTAGTCATTTTTATTCGATTTTAAAAGACAAATTTTGACTAATCTGACTCCCTGCTGATTATCGAAAAAAAAATAGTGATTGAAAAGGTGATAAGTGTTGATATTTAAACATACATTACTCAAAAGAGTATATTTGGAAAATTTCTTTAGGATTAAAACAAGAATTATAAAACTTTTTGTTGGGTAAAGATTCCATGATCATTTCTATATCTATCATATTTCTATCGACCATGATTTATCGAATATTCAATATAGTTTGTCGATATGTGGTACTATATTCAGGGATCATTTGTTTTTCATTTCACATTTTTTTGTAAAAATAAAGAAATATCCAAAGTATTCACTCTCATTTAAAAGTCCTCACGGTTATGCATGGGTGAATTACTTGGATTTTTGATTATGTGCTTCCATGCTCATTTAAAAGTCCTTACGGTTATGCATGTATGGAACGCATGTCAAAATTAATTGATTAAATAGACAAGTTGATTCTAATCCCATTTAAAAGTCCTCACGGTCATGCGTGGTTAGAAGATACTTGATTTCATTTTTAAAATTAAATTGGAATACTACTAATCTCATTTAAAAGTCCTAACGGTTATGCATGATTAGTAGATATTCAAATTCCTGATATAAATGTACCACAAGTTGATACAATTGTATGATTTTATATTAGAAATCATTTCCATTATTTCTAAAAGTGGAATATGCGCCTAACAAGGGTAGTTATGATTTTTGTTTGATTTTTATTGAAGTTTAATATTCATATTCAATTTGAGTTTAATGTTGGATTGATATTGATCACTTTATCTCTATTTTGAATTAAAACCAAAGGTGGTTTAAATTTTAAGGTATAACTTGGTGTTTTAAGGAAATAACTTTGTGTATGAATATGCGCTTATATGTTTTTGTTTGATGATAATAAACATATATATTAATTTAAATGTATTTGGTAATGTACTATTTTGTTTTTCATAGATTAAATAAATATTTGTTGAATAGAATAAATTACATAGAATTTGAATTCAAACAGAACAAGTTACACAGAATTTGAATTCAAACAGAAATTTTATTCAAACAAATATTTATTAAAATCTTGAATAGTACAAATTCAAGCTCTCACTATACATATACATTTTTGATTACATCACAATTACATCACAATTCAGTTTACATAATTTCCTCACTACATATCACTCACACTCGTATTTTGTCTTCAACTGCATTCCAGTTTGAATCCAGCATCTGAGCAATCTGCAAAAATATTCACTAACGCAGTAAAATTGAAAAAGAAATGTTTTTGCAATATAAAATGAAATATGATTTTTGAAAATATGGTTTGCCTCAGTTATTTGGGTTGTTCGTCATCATTTATATTTGAATTCATCACACACGAACAGTGTGACATGCACAGTGTATCACTGTACATGCCACAAGGCCGTGCACATCGGTATACACTTGATAATGCTACAGGGACAGGTGAGCACAGGTCAAACCCAAATGAAAAGCCGGGTTCAACTCACGTGCAATATATTGAAAATCATGACACAAGCACAAGGTCAAACCCGAGTTTTTGAAACTGGATTCAACACAGGGCAGTTCACAAGTCAAAAACAGAGCATTAAAACAATGTCGAAGTCATTCCAGCAATGTACATGTACCAGTGAAACTCAAGCAAGTGCACAACCAAACCAATATTGCAAGAGGCAACAAGAATGGTGATGCACTTGCAAATGAGCAACTACAAGGATGAATACAATGTCAAAGCACAGAGCAATCAAGTGTTAACAATCAATCAACAAAGACCAAATACACAGCAGTCTCAAGTGATACAAATGCACAACGAAAATGAAGACTGCAAGAAGTATGCAAGTCAGATCAAACATAATGGACTGCATGCAACAGACCAATGGATGTACTAGAAACATGTGAACACAGCAAAGACCACAAGCCAATCCCAATAGCAACATGATGAATTGGATCAACACAGTCAAGTCAAATGTGACAAGTTTACAAAGGGTATATGAACAAGTGACCAAACTGCAAAAGTGACACAACATTTTTGAACAAGAACTCCAGACCAACCACTGCAATGAAACAAGACCAAAACCAGGCAACAGTGAATGGGAAGACACACATGAACATGAAACCAAACAATATCAAGTTCAAATGACTTCCAACAATCAAGCAATGACCAAAGAACCACAAGTACAAAATGATGCAATACCAAACTTCACAGTCAACAGGCCAGAAGCTCAAGACAGTTTGCAAGCAAATTCAAAGTGGAAGCACCACCAAAGACTCAACAGAGAATAGCAGTCAAGCACGACCAAGTATGGAGTGTACAAGTGCAAATGTCCAAACCACAACATGTAGGCAAACATGAAGTGAATACAACTACAAACGGATACTGCAGTGGACATGTATACAACATAATGAAGCAATAACACAAATGGCCAGAGAAATGCCACCAATGTATACAGATGATCAGTGTGCAAAATGAAGCAAACTACTGAATCAAGTTCAGCAAGGCAATGCACTATGCAGTGTACTACAACAAGCCAGCAGATACATGAAAAATGCACCAATGCAAACTTAAATAAGTATGTGCAACTGTGAACACTGAAGTGAACAAATGACTACAGCAAAAACAAAGATGAACGAAGTTCAACAAGTACAGAGAAATTCACAGTGAAGACGAAATCATGGAAGGGCCAGAGAATTCGAATTCATGACAGCGTACAATAAAAAAAAATCAAGTGTTCATATCTTTGAAAAAGTCAGGAAGTAGAATAGGAAAGTTTCTACCGTATTAATCAAGAGAAAATCGAAAGTTTGAAAGTCAAAGCCGTGAGTAACAAGTCGAAAGTAAATCATGAAAGCCGTGCGCATCAAGAAATGAAAAAATTGGGAAAGTATCGAATTGATACAAACAAAATCAAGTGTCACGAATTCATATAAATACCACACCCAAAAGATCATCATCGGTATCGAGTTTGAGTACAAAAATCACAATAGCACAAACAGAGAAATTACATACCGAATCAACAACTCGATCATCAGAGAACGAGCGAGCCAAGAAACGAGAATTGTTCAAAGGAGCAGCTGCGTACGATTCGCAATCTCGAAGTCAACCAGAATCAATCATCAGAGAACGAGCGCGAGCAAAGAGTATCACAAACCAGAGCCGAAGCCCTAATTCGAGAAAGAAGCCGAAGCCCTAATTCGACAAAGAAAGGCCGCCATTTCTCCTTCACAAAGAAGATCGGGCTAGAGGAATAAAAGAGGGCCGGCCGTGATTTACAAAAAGGGGGTTTTATTTTAAAGGGCTTTAGTATATTTTATTTAGGGTTTTATTAAGGGGGTTTCTTATTTTTTATTTGAGCAAAAATTAAGCATTCAAGTTTGTATTTTAATTTTTGCTCCTATTTTATTTTTGAAGTCTGTTTTTTTCTTTTTCGAGTCAAAGAATTTGTAAATCACCACCTAGGTTGTAGGTAGCGTCAGATTGTCTAGTTAGAATTAGTTCAGTGAGCAGGGTGTGCGAGTTTGCACAACTCTATAGGCGGAGCAGGGTGTGCGAGTCTAGTAGAGTGTTTGTGAGCGGGAGCAAAGGTTTGCGAGTCTAGTAGAGTGTTTGTAAGCGGGATACTGTTTAATTCTAATAGAAATCTGGGAATGCAGAAGTAGGCAGGGGTTGCCGAAGCTGGGTAAATTTTGTGTGTGATTTACTTTTCAGTATATTTATTTCTGTAGTTTATTTTTGTGTTTAATTCGAGAAAATTTGCTATAACCCTATTCACCCCCTCTAGGGCTAATCTAGATCCTACACTTTGTATATATAAGGGATATACATGATGTCAAAGATAATTTGAAAATAAACTCTAAGTGTTGAGTTTTAAATTTTTCCTTAGGATGTGATATGGAAACCCAACGTGATAAGTCTTTGAACTTATAAGTAAGAAAGAATATTGATAGAAATTTAAAATTTGAAGTGAAGGATTTGAACTATTATTTGAACCTAGAAATAAGTTTATGAAGAAGTAAAGGTAATTTTAAATGGAATTTTGAAATTTGGACTCAGAATTTAATTGTTAGACTGCTAAATTAAAAGGTAAAGGTTAATTTGATTTATGGGATTAAATCAACATTTGAAATAATAACTCTAATTTGTATAATTCGAGATGGTTTAAAGTGAGACTGAATTCGAAATTAGTTCAAAGTGAAATTTGATTTGAATAATTTGGAATTGTGATTAAGGGTGAATAATTTTAAATTCAAATAGAATTATAATTGAAATTGGAAAGAAA
Organism: Allium cepa; assembly: GCA_030765085.1. NCBI lineage: Eukaryota > Viridiplantae > Streptophyta > Magnoliopsida > Asparagales > Amaryllidaceae > Allium > Allium cepa. Next base: position 381,588,290 of record CM060931.1, read on the forward strand.
TTGAGGGCAAAATTCAACTTGAATTGGGATTGAATCAATTCAAAAGGGAGTGGAAATTTAAATGGAATTGATGGGAATGGATATTGGGATGTTGAACTGTTTGGCTCTGGACTATTTTTAAAATAAATTATTTTAATATAAACTTTCTTAAATCTATTTTTCCTAGCTATTTACTATACCATCTTTTCTTTTTAAAAACCCAAACTGTCTTATACTTATTTTACAACTATTTTTAGAACAATTTAACTATTTTTCAACTGTTTCATAAACGAATTACTATTTTTCAACTACTTATAACTAATTACAACTTTAAACTATTTTGCAATTATCTAACTATTTACAATTACTTAACTGTTTTATAGCTATTTAATAACTAATAATTATTTTTCAACTACTTATCTATTTTTAAACTTTTCAAGTTGTTTTCTAAATTTAAGCTGGTCAGAGTGCAAACTATTTATGATTAAATATCCATTTTAGATAAGAATTAAGGTGATAATCCAAAAGAGGATTGAGGCAAATGTGAATAAGTGAATAGAAATCAAAAGTGAATGTGAATAGGAAGGGGAATTGATTTGGTTAATAATCAATGAATATGAATACGTAGGATGTACGTATATTACTCTATTCGCATAGTGATTTGATCCAGATCCGAGCATAGAATTTCGAGACAGTATATCGATCCGAGTTGGGATTTTTCCACTTGATTTCTGACGGCGAACTTGGATATGGATTTTTAATTGATTATAGATATTCTCTATCATAATTATGACTATGCAAGGAGAATGACGGTTTCTTATCAAGAAAGCAGATCTGATTTCGCACTAGGAAGTCGGGTGGACGATACTAGTTTACAAGTGAAATTGTGTGATCGAGTGAGCGATCAGATTTGATATTGCGTACGGATGATATGCGTACATCGTATGGGTTTGAATGAACTTGATATTGAAAATTTGAGGATAAGAACTTTAAATGATTTTTGAAATGAAAAGTATATTTTGTGAAATATATGATGAAATAAAGTTGAAATTGGATATTTCTATGATTAAAGGTTCACTTTATGAAGAAAAGTAATGATGATTTTTGAAAAGAGAAGTATGTTTTGAGAATATTTATATGGAATAAAATGGGAATTTGATATTTCTATGATTAGAACTCATTTTATAGAAAGGTAATATGGTTAATAACTTTATAAAAGAGCAATTAAATTTGAATATTTGATTTGAAATAAATAAAGTTATATATCTTTGTTATATATATGATAAAACTCCCCTTGCTGAGTCTTTTGCTAGAAAAAAAGGTTTTTGAAAGTACTTGAAGTATAAAAAAGGAATTTATACAAGTATGAAGTGATCCGAAGATTTTCAAAGTTATATATATATATATATATATATATATATATATATATATATATATATATATATATATGAAGGATTTTATGAGAATGATTTTGGGGAAAAGGTTTTGGAAACCTATGTACTTTGGAAAGTCTTCTGATTTTTGGGGAAAATCAATTTTGAAAATTTGAAAATCCTAGTTTGAGAATATCGATTTTCGGATAATCGATATTGAGAAAAGAAGATTTATATAGGATTCATATAGGTGTATGATTTGGGAGATACTATATGTGTATAGTATAAAGTGTTTTGAAAATGGCTCTGGAGAAAAAGGCGCTCTCTTGAAATGAACTTCTCAAGAGTACCATAGGTTGGTACTGCCTTGAGCCTCAAATGGGAGAGGCTCTAAAGTGGATACTGTGAGGAAGTCCGTACAAACTGAAGTTCCTAAGGATTATTAGGTAGCGAAAGTCGAGGGCGCTGATGCCTACAGAGGCATTTGGGTTATGCTGTGATGACAGTGTAACTCGATGTCGCTGCGATCAACTGTGGACCATAGCGGAAATCTTGTGGAGGTGAGTGCCTATGGTCTACGCTTGATTTTGTCGGGATGGCAACGTAACATCGGTAGACTGCGATCTATGGTCGAGGGGAGAAGTTTCATTCTTTTGGCAGCGAAATTCGAGGGCGCTGATGCCTACTGTTATAAGGATTTTTGCTGTGATAGCAACGTAACCCCAGATGTAGCTGCGATCTGTAGCGGGTTCCATGGCATAATCAAGGGGCGCGGAGTGCCTACAGTTATCTATGGATTTTACCGGGATGGCAACGTAACCATTGGGTTAACTGCGACCATGGATGGGGGTGATGATTTTCAGAGCATTCACACCAAAAGATGTTCCCTCTATTTTCAAAAATGTTTTCTATATTTTCAATGAAATTATTTTCCAAATATTTTCACTGGGTGTTGAAAACGGGTTTACCAAGTACTTATAGATTTTCAGTCCTACGCCTGATCAACATATAACCGAATTTCTGTGAGAACGAGGATGTACTTATTGTGACATCGAGTTATAAAAGTATTTTTATAAAAACTATTTTTGTAATATTATATAGATTTTTAAAGTGTTTTAAAAATGGTAAAAAAAAGTGATTTAACTAATAATAGGCATTTTAATAAATTCTGGCTTCGTTCCTTTTCGAGGATGAAAAGATTCAAAGGGGGGAGGAATGTGATAACCCAGATTTTGGATATCTGTTAATTGGTAATTACAGGATTAAAATTATTAAATTACTAAATTTGCAAATTGAACAAATAAAATTCTGATTTATATATCTGGATATGTACATAGATAAATTTGAGTTATAATAAATATTTGGATATTTATTTTTTGTTCAATAATCTCCTGATATAATTATTTAAATTGGTAAAATTCATTTTTGTTCAAAAACAAACAAAATATCTATTTGATTATGTATATATATAAGTAGATTATAAAGAAAATTTGGATTTGAAATTCAAATGTAAGCATCTTAGAAATAAATTGGATTTAAAATAATATGTATATATGATTTTTATTAGTATGTAATTTGTTTTTTATCATTTCTTTAAAGGATTTTATAAGTATAAATAAAGGATATATATACAGTTATATTTGTATAAATTTATTTATAAATGTATAATTGGATTTTTATAACATTTTCTTTAAGGTTATTTATAGATAAACAAAATAAAAAGTTTAAATATGAAATATAAAATATTAGTAAATACAAAACTAAAGTTGAAAATATCATATAAATATATATATTAAGGACATATAAATACATAAGACATTTATAAAAATAAAATAAATTATGATTATTTTATAAATACATATTAATTACAAGTGTAAGATAAATATATGTACAATTTGACAAATGTAAGCTTAGGAATGCATGTAATCACAAGTGTAAACAAACCTTATCATAAAATTAACAAGTGTCTTTGGTTTCTTTTTATTTTTCAAAATAATTAATAAAAGAGAAAATATGTTATATAAACATCTCCATCCCTCTTTTTCATTTCTTTTATCTCTTCAATTTTAAAACCCAAAAGGAAATAACCTGTAACACAAACTTGGAAATAAAAAAATAAAATAAAAATCAAACAAATTCAAATTCAAGCCAAAGATTTAAAAAGTTGCAAATCAATTCAAACAAGTCCAGATTCAACTCTAATGCCAGAAGATTAACTCAACAACAAAGTTTAATACCGGATCAAACTCATGTAAATTCCAGATTAAAGCAAACTTTCAGGGTCTTTGTTTAAATCAAATCGTGTGAGTAAAATATACATGCAGAAATTACTTAAAAAGTTAAGTGTGTTAGTGTTTGCATGATGATTTGAAAATGAATGCATATATATATATATATATATATATATATATATGTATATTTGTATGAGGATTTTTGTACGCATGTCTGGAACAATAGTGGTTGCTCTGTTCTACAGGTTTAAATTTTTTCAACGATCAAATTTCTCTTCCCCTGATCCTCTTTAGGATTTGATTTACAAACATAATCTGCTTGTTATGACAAGATATTTTTTTTAATAAATTTTGAGTTAAATATGGAAGTATTTTTAATTGGAAGGTAAATTGTAGTAAAGCTTAATCATATCAAAGATTCGATCTCAAAGATTAAATGTTTCATGTAAATATCCTGATTTGTATTTGAAAATCATGAATTTTAAACTTAAAATTCGGAATTTTAAGATTGTAAATCGTGAAAGATGGAAGGATGAACGGAATTCATATCTGAGGCGATTTCTGGTGGTTAATGATGTTTGAATGGTCCAGATCATGGTCGGAGGTAGCAGAGGAGTTGGTGATCACCGCAGAAAGAGAGGGTGGATTTTTAAGCCACCATGGCAACGACGGTTCGACAAACTAGGGTTTAAGGAGCTGGGTGGGTCGTCGTTGTTCTTGAGTTCCTCGCAACATCTAGGGTGCATCGGTCTTGGTGAGGTTGTGTGGAATAGAAGCACATGACGATGGTGAGTCTCTAGATAGGGTGAAGGAGTTTCTGGTGAGGGTGGAGGCATCGCGAGGCGGTTTTGGGTGGTCGATGTCGTTCCAATGGGTTACGGGGTGCTCGATTTTGATTTTCCGGCATGATTGATCGTTCTGGTTGTCGAGTTGATTTTGAGGAAGTGTCGCCGACTTGATGGTGGCTTGAGTGATGATCGGAGGAGCTGGAACACGGTGTACACGTGCACGGGTGTCCGTTTGTACCTGTTGATCGCCGAGTGATGCTTCGAGGGAAATGGTGGTTTACGCGTCGTCGACTTCGAGTTTTCATATGGAAATGGTAGAGAGATGACATAGGTTTTTGCTTGAAAAAGGGTTGCTTGGTCTTGGGATCGTTAGTAAGGATAATAATGTTTAAACTACGAAAATATTGAGTTTTAAAGGTAATAGAAATGAAATCAAATTGTTTAGCAAAGTCTCCATAGCTAAAAATGGGTTTTCAAAGTAAAGGTGTTTTAACAAGAATTAAACTTTAATAAATAAGAGGGTCTTATGTGTTTTTGAATAAATTGATTTCCTACATTTTCATTTAAATAAGATTTAAATGATGATTAAGTTCTTAATCAAGATAAGAGTTTATCTTTAACTAACTAATGTAATAAACTAAGAATAATTAATATAAGTAATTAAAGGATAATTAATTACCTTAAGTAATTAAAGGATGATTACGTAAGGGAACTAATTTAAGGATAATTAATTAGTTAATTTAATTAAATGATAATAATAATTTAAAGTTTTATAAAAGCAAGTTTTTAAGATTTTAAACATAAATCAAATTTTCTTTATAATTTATGTTTTAAATATTTGGTTTTTAAGAAAAGTGGTATGTTTTGTTTAACTTAAATCTATTAAAGTTAAATTCTTGAGTTAGTTTTAAACTTAAATGAAATATATAATTAAGCAGTTTATCAAACGGTAAAATGATTTAAATTTATGTGTTAATCATAATTAAGTAATTAATAAAGGTAAATGGGTTATCTTAAAGTTAATTAAGGTCTTTGATAATTGGTGATTAATTAAATTAATGAAGTAATTAAAGGAAATTAATTAATTAATGATTAGGGATTAATTAATTAATAATTAAGGGTTATAAATTAATTAGAGATTAATTAATTAGAAATTAAGGATTAATTAGTGTAAGTAATTAGAGATTAATTACTTAAATGATAATTACTTAATGTAATAATTAAAGGATTAGTTTGTTAAGAGTTAATTAATTTAATTAGTAATTAAAGGTTAAATTAATCAATTAATAATCAAAGGTTAATTAACCGAGGATAATTAACCAATGGGATAATTACTTGATGAAAGTAATTAAATGTTAATTACTTAAGGGAAGTAATTAAGGATTAATTACTTAGTGTAACTAATTAAAGGATTCATTAATTAAAGAAATTAATCAAGGGTTAGTTAATTAGTGAGTGTGATTAATTAAAGGATAATTAATCAATGTAAGTGATTATAAGATAATTAATCCGAGTAATTAATTAAGGATCAATGTAATTTATATGGATGGGTAAAAGTTAATTAATTTGTGTAACTAATTTGTGTAATTAGTTAAGAGTTAATTACTTATTGTAATTAAAGGATAATTAGTCAAGGGTGATTATTTAAGATGGATAATTAAAAGATGATTAATTAATTTATTTGTAATTAATTAATGTTAAGTAAAGGTAATCTAAGTGATTAAAGATTAGTAAATAATTTAATTAGAAATAAATTAATTTAATTTTGGAAGTGATCAATCTTGCTTATGAATGATTGAATGATGTTAAATGCCTTGAATTGGTTGATGTCTCTGATATGAAATGTTTTGTGATATGATATGTTTGGGTGGACAGTGATAATGTGGTTATCTATCGATGATGAATTGCTGTGTAAAAAGTGACATCTTGTATTTAAAGTTGAATTGTATTTCACTTGAATAACTTGGGTTAAGATGGTATTGAATTCGAAGAGACCGGGGTCGGGTATCAGTAAATACCCGAACCCACTTCGATTTGTAACCTACAATGATTCTTTATAGATTAATATGTGAAATCAATAGGCTGAAATGGAATAATTTAAATGTCTGGACCATTTAAAACTAAGTAAAGGTACTTAGGGATTGATTGTAAATATAAGTGTTGACTATAGCAAGTTGTGAACTTGTAGTGATGAACGAGTTACCCCAGGTTTTAAGTAAGTTTTATGCATTAGTATTTCTTGTTAGATGGGTTTACTCACGCTGGTTTCCAGCCTGACCCGGGTGTTACTTTGATGTAATGCTCGGGTCAGACCGAGTATTACAGTTTTTCAGGCAAGGACGTTACTGGAGCTTAGGAGGCGAGCTGGATGTTAGGAAGTATGAAGCGTATTCCACTATGATATTTTATAGTTTTACTGGGACATGTTGATTTTAACTGTCCAGAGTTTATGTAAATGTTGTAACTCTGATGTATTGATGTAAATTAACTAATACAATTCTTCCTTTGTATAACTGCTATTTTATTTGATATTATATTTTGATCCGCTGCGAATATGAGAATCTGTGAATTGGTGATCCTGTTTCTTCTTCTATCTCTTTTCTTCTTTTCCCTAACTATCTGAAATTTTCCGGATCAAAAATTCCGGGTCGTTACAATAATGAATAGAACTTTAAACATAATTAATAAAATTTAACTAAGAGTCAATAAAAACAATTTCTTATAAAGTTTAACATATAACATAATCATAACAATTAACCATAAGCTAAATATTTATATAACATAAAATGTAATAGATCAAAATAAATAAACTAAGACTTCAAAAAAATAAGCAATATATTAGACTTTATGTGAAAACCCATAAATTTCAAACTTAAAGAGTTAATTGAAAATATAAGTAATATGTTAAAATTACTAATAAGCTAAAAAATGAAAAAATATAATATAATGACATAGAAGAAAATTTCCTTTTCAAATTGTTAAAAGGAACACCTCTATCTAACATTTAAAAATAATATCATATACTTATAAACCATATGTTAAAATCTAAAAGAATGATGCTTAAAAGATAAAATATGTATGTAATGAAGAATATAATACACATTGCATAAGAAATAAAATGCAGATAACAAATAATACTAAATTAATATTCTAATAAAGGCGATATCAAAAGAATTCCTAGAATGAATATCTAAATAATCTAAATTTAGACATAGATTATTATTACTATTAGAAAAAATTGATTTCCTAAAAGAATCTAAACGAAATTTCGTATTTTTAAGAAATGCCTTAAAATTTAAATTTTTATTTAATTTATAACTAGGGTTTGAAATCCAGTTTAAACTAAATATAGAAATAGAATACATTAAGTGATCCAAACTTAAATTAGTATTGTTAAAAATACGTTGATTTTTTTTTCAAATCAAATATGCCAACAAATGATAGTGAAAATGGTGTCAAGTAAAAATCTATTTAAACCCTTGTACAGAAATCTAATATTATCCCAATATAACTCACTAGTTTTATAAGTAAGATTTATGTTAAAATTGAATAAATTTAATGTTTTTACAAGAACATATATAGTGTTATTACATTTAAAATATATATGCAAAACATCCTCCTTTTTATTATTACAAAAATAATAGTTTTTATCATTAAATATATTTTTCTTTTTCAGCATTTCACTAGTATTCAACTTTTTATGTAAAATTAACCACATATGCAACTTGGCTTTTGGAGGAGCAATAGTTTTCCAAATATATTTAAATTTTCATTTAGATTCCTGAAAAATTAATAAACCTGTAAAAATAGTTAGATGTGTATTTCTTACTACTATCCCAACACTAGGTAGTAATATCTTTATCATTATCAATATTATATAATTCTAATTTAGCACACAATAAAGCAAATTGAACAAAAGTTTTGCCAGTTAATGTACGATTAGAATTAAAGGAAAAATTAAATCAGATCTACAAATGTTAGAAATTAGAACAAATTTAAAATTACAAATATCAAATAGTTCATCAAATTCCACTTTAAGAGAAATATTTGATAACCAACAATCATGAAAAAATGATGTATTATTTCCAGAATGAACAATATTATTAAATCCTAGTTTATATATGTTACAATTTAAAATTACCGATTTCCAAAAATGAGACATATTATTTGTGTTATCTGTACATAAATGAGACAATTAAAGTTACCTCCATATCATTGGTTCGATATTAGTTATCCCCATAAAAAAGTTTCACTGCTATCCCTAAATTTCCAAATTCATTTTCCTAAAAGTGAAATATTTAAATTATGTAAATTTATAATTCCTAGACCTCCTTCGTTTTTAGATTTACAAACCATTTCCAAATTTAGAAGACATTTAGTGTTATCGTGTAAGTTACTTTTGCTACATAAAAAACCCCTTCTCAATTTATCAATTTTGTCTATTACCCAATTAGGAAAACGATAAAACGACATCCAATAAATTGGTAATGTAGATAAAACGGAATTAATAAGAACAATTCGACCCGCTCTCGATAATAATTTACCAATCCAATTGGATAGTCTTTTATTAATTTTATCAATAATGGTATTCCAATCATCATGTTTAAGTTTTTGTAGTTTAATTAAGAAACCTAAATGCTCAATGGGAAATTTCATTATATTCCAATTTAATGTGAGTGCGATTTGATTTTCAAAATTATCTACATCATTTAAAACTAAAACTGAAGTTTTGTTAAAATTAATTTTTAGACCGGAAAGAGGTTCAAAGCTATATAAAATAAATTTGAGTGCAATAACATGTTTAGGTAAATGAGACGTGAAAATCATGGTGTCATCTGCAAATTGTATAATAGACAGACCATTATTGACAATCTCATTACCAATACAATCTAATAATTTATTTTCGGTAGCTAATTTAATTATTCTAGAAAAAACGTCAACATCTTGGTTAAATAATAACGGCAAAAGAGGATCCCCTTGTCGGAGTCCACGTCTGGATTGAATTTTATCTCCTAATATACCATTAACCATCTAGAGTTACCCATGGAAAGTAAATACATAATCTAATTAATCCATCTGGTACTAAAACCTCTAGCTATTAATACCTCTTTAAGAAAAACCCAATTAATAGATTCAAATGCTTTAGCAAAATCAAATTTTAAAAGAGTACAAGTGATATTATTCTTGCAACATTATTTGATATATTCTTAAACTACTGCTATGTCATCCATGATATTCCTACCCTTTATGAAGGCAATTTTAGTGCTATCAATTAAAGCATTCATTTTAGTATTTGATCTATTAGCTACAACTTTAGACATAATTTTAAAAGAGCAAATTAATGAAGAAATTGGTTGAAAATCTTTTAATTGATTTTTATGTAATAAGCTTTCATTAGCGAAATTAAATCTCCCTAATTGTAAGGAACCTTCATAAAAATCGTTAAACATTTTAGTAATATCATCTTTAAGCATATCCCAAAAATATTCGTAAAAATAAAATAGGAAAACTGTCCGGTCCAAGAGCTTTATCATTTGGCACAGCTTTTATAGCCATAATAATTACCTCCTCCTTAAAATGATCATCTAAGCCTACTAAGTCTACCCTAGAATCATCTTCGTAAAGCAAATCCCAATTAGCTTTAATCCGATGTCTACTTTTAGAACTAAAAACATCTCTATAATAGTTAGTAAATTCCTTATTAAGCTCTACTTGATCAAAAATTTCTACATTATTTATAAGAATGGAATTAATGGAATTACTATGCTTTCTACCGTTAGCTGCTTTATGAAACTTTTTAGCATTCATATCTCCTTCACCCATCCATTGAATTCTTGATCTTTGTTTCCACATTATGTCTTATTGACTAATAATTTTACTTAATTCTTCTTTTAAATTATAAAGAATATTTTTTCTGAAATATTTAAATTTCTTAGTTCTTCAATTTTATTTAATTTTAAAATATCATTCATAAGATTATCCTTTTTGATTCTAATGCTACTAAAATTACTTCATTCCATTTCTTGAGAAATTGTAACGACCCGTAAATTTTCAGTAATTAAAATTGTTAAATAATAATATTTTTGTAAATAAATTTGGAAGAAACAAAAATTTTGTAATTTAATAATGAAATGAACGCTAAAAAGAAATGCAACCATGGAAATTAAAGCTAAGTAGTAACAATTGAAATGAAATTTCGATTAATCGAGGTAATGTAAATTGCTATGCTAGGATATAAATTGAATATAAGAAAGCAAACGTAAATATTAAATAAACTAATGAATTAATAATAATAAATAGTAATTGAATAAAATCAATGTCCTGTAAGTAATTGTAATATCGTTTAGAAATGATAACTTATAAAAGTATGATTAAGAGTTAGCAGCGACAATTATTATAAGTTACCAATATATCTTAATCCATTAAACTGAACTGGAATATATTGCAATAAATCTAAATAAAATATTTCTTTAATGTTAATTAAATTAATATTTTAAAATAATGTTAATATTATCCATAATAGGACAATGTGTTGAATTAAAAGATTGGGTATGAAGACTTATCAATTTAATGCGATTTAAACTATAATAATTGGATTTAATTGCAAATAAATGAAATTAAATATCTAAATATTACGTTAATTGAAGTCAAGATGGAATTTGAGAATATAATGTAATATATCATGGACCCAATAATAATTTCATCCATTTGACCATAATGAATTGAACAATAAGAATGAAAAGTAAACTCGATGGAATTATTGAGAATTTAATTTATAATTTCTGGATATAATGAAATTGAAAATTTGATGCCGAAATTGATGATTGAATCAACATTAAAGTGACATCTAAATTTGTTTAAATTAGGGTAAATGATTAAGAAATTTAAAAATGATAAAAAATGTCAATTATAGGATTGAAATTGAAAACTTGATTTAATTGATTAATTATTAATTTATTTAATTAATGTAAAAATAGGCATTTTGGCCACTGACTCCGATTTTGCAAAACCAATTTCATCGGATCCATATCGGTGAATTATTATAGGATTTCAAGTTTCGTAGCGATCGGTCTTGTCGTTTGACCGTACGGGCTTGAAACGTGTTGAAATCAATTAAATTGAAATCAATTTGAAATAATTTGATTTTAGTATAACTTCTTCATACGATAGATTTTGTACCTGTAACCTGTTCCATTGATCTTAAAATATTTAAAAACATCTATTTTGATATATGGGTTGACCCAATTTCGTTCCGGATTGGGCCGTGGAGCGTTCAACTTTCAAACCGATTCGATCCATTTGTTTCTATTTTCTAATCCACCATAAATATGTCGTTATAAATCCTAGCCTACTTCTTATTCCTCATTTCTGCACATTCAGTTCTATTAGCTCCTCTTTTCAATGGCTGCAAACACTAATTCCCACTTGCAATTTCAAACCAAATCAAAGCCAAAAATTCATACTCTCCAAACTATATCATATTCTATATCGTCGGAAAGCTCTCGAATAGCACATCTCAATTCTGTGATTCGTTTTCGATCTGGATTTCTGTATAGCTGAAATTGGCTCATTTATCCTCGGCCGTCCATTGCATCGTGATGAACTGCGACAGATCATCAAATCGATTTTATGGTCGCGTAGAGATTTGCGCGTGGATCGCATAAAGGTAGTTTGTTTAATGGATTGATAGTGGGATTTACGGCAATAATTCGATTAGGGTTTCAATAATCAGTGACGGCTGCTGTTATTCATGGCCGATGGTGGCCACGGTGTCGCGCGCGCGTGGTCGAGGGGGAGGGGTGAGGCTCGGCGCGTCGTTTCTGGTGGGCGCGGCTGTAGCGGCGACGTGCGCGGCGTGTTCTAGACATTGGCGGCAGTCGGTTCGATTGGCTGTAGTAGGGTTTTCATGCGTGTATTCGGTGAGGAGATGATGAGGGTGACGTGGGCATAGTGATAGGTAATTGTTTGTTTTATTTTATTAATTTTAGTTTAAATCGTATAACTTTTAATATGCATAACTTTTGCATACGAGGTCCAATTCACGCGCGGTTTTCTCTGCTAGGTTTTCTATTGGAATTTCAGACATTTTGACACTGGTTTGGATAGATTCTGAAACCGTTTAAATTTGGGTTTAAGTTGGATTTAAATTCAATTTAAATTCAAAAGGTGAGTGTTTTAACCTACTCACAACTTCTAAAATTTCTTATGTGTGTTAAATTAATTTCTGATGTGATTAGAAATTTATTTATGATTGTTTGGCATATTTTTAATCACCATCTCAGTTAAATTGAATATATTGAATTAAATTGTTATTTAACTTACTTTTGCATATAAACTGCGAGTTAAATTGTTATTTAATTTATTATTGAATATAAACTGCCAGTAAATACCTGTTGTTTATTTATCTGTTTATATTGATGTTATTGATTTAATTGGATGATGATTGTGATAAATGGTTGATGATTGATATTGGATGAATAGAGGTTGTATGTTATATCGTTATAAACTTCAAGTTGTATGGATTTTTATTTCATTCGAGATTGCAGTTTGAAATGATATATAACCGTATTTTTATTTTAAATTATGGATTGAAATGGTAAATATCCGTATCACTTGACCGTAGGATAGAAAATTATATACAGACACTGTCGGTCTATATATAAATATTTTGAAAATGATTTCTATAGTTTTGGATAGAAATATACGGTTTAATAAATATTGATTTTTTTTGATATTATATAAATATTATTTTATATATAGTTAAATTCTTGAATTTAAGCTATGTATAAATTTGTTTAGTAAAAATAAGTTTAATAATGGAGTTTGATTTTATTAAAATAAAATATGGTTAAGTAGTTAAATCATACTTTGTGTGACGACCTGCCCTTCTACGCCCAGAAAGACGTATCATCATTCAGAAAGAAAGGGATGAGAAAATAGCAAAGATAGAGAAGAAAGAACAATAACATCAGAATCTCACAGCGGAATGGAATAAAATATAATAGATCACATAACTATTACATAATTTTTCATATATCAGAGTTACAGATCATACAACACATACTAGACAGTTATAAACACCTGTCTAGTCATACATGTCAATATACAATACAGATAAACAACTCAGAGAGACCAACACAGCGGAACACTATATGTATATCTACAACGCTGAAGCCTCCTGCTCCATTGCTCCTCCAGAATTCGTCAAAGCTAACCTGAATCCCTTGGCTACCCGTAAAAAATTTGGGTACCCGAGAGTTTATGAAAAACAAAAATAAACTCCGGGTCAGACATGGGTCTGGTATGAGTAACAAGTTAAAGTTGCTTAACTTTGAAAAGCATTTGAAAACAAAAGGTATCACGTAAGACTTCCCACGAATAAATATGGTAAGTTTTTACCTTACGCTAACCAAAACATTTGATAGGAAATTCTGTGATATTATAATAGGTCTAGGGTTTTCAAGTAAATAGGAAATAGCCGAAATTGTTACATGATTAAATTCCAGCTACTAGCCACAAAAGTGGGTAATACAATCAAAACCGTTGGCACTTATTGGATTGTGGATTCCATACAATGGCAGGGCTACTGGGGTACCGCCCGTCACAGTACGTGGCCTAGATCAACGTACCGAGGATCACTCCCGACCCCTGCAACACAAGGCCGGAACCATTCCTTACTGAACAGTCCCGAACAAGATACACCCCGGCAGTTGTTGCAATCAACCGCCCACACAGTCGAAAAATAAAGGGACATCTAGACAGGGGAATATCCTTGTCCTGCTTGGGCATGACCCACCTAACCTTGCTGCACCTCCCCTGTTTTAGCCATTCCCGGTTGATGAGGCTTGAGGCTGCGATTACCTTTAAAGAACATATTTTCTTAGAATGCTCATCGCCCGCCTGACGATGTGTTGAAAGCATTCAATCCATACAAGTTCGTTCCGGGTTCGAACGAAACCGAAGGCATTATCTCGTTACACTCATTTTGGAATCACCCTCAGAGTTAACGACGATAACCCTTGCATTCTGAACCTTCATCTTCACTTCAGATTCACGACCTATCGTTAATTTGGAATCGATGTGGTTTTCGGATGTTCCTAATGCGGAAAACCCGATCCCGGTCTCATCGAAATCCAAAACGTGTCTTTTAAGGCCAAGTTGTTTTAAAGTTAAAACAATTCAATTTAATTATCTATATACACACAGATAGATAACTCACAATATCACAATAGATAATCACATCATTATCATAAACAGATAATTCATATTATCATTCCAAACAGATAATCATTACAAGCAGATAATCCACATTATCATACTTTAACAAAGCATCCATATCATATAGATATTACTCATCTAATATCAGAGTTCACAACCATTCAATGAATATCAATATCATTCATCCATAAGCAATGATTTATAATCATACCATTTATAATTAATTTAAAATGAATTAAATTAATTACTTCTATCTCTAATTAACTTAAAGTAAATTAAATTAATTACTCGTCTATAAATCCTGCTTACGCAATCATAAATAAATTTTAAATCTAATTAATTAATCATCCACTAAGAATTTATCTTGATTAATCACCATTGATTAATCATTCTCTAATTACATTATGTAATTAGTCTTTAATTAATTTTACAATTAATTATCCTAAAGCATTCATAGTAATTAATATTTAATTCCTTTATTTAAATATAATTACTTTCATTTATTCTTAATTAATTACAATAATTAATCACTTCATTATCTATTATTACTTAATTAAACAATTCTTAATTATATCATTAATTACATTAATTAATGATCTCTAGTTTATATTTAAATTAAATTCCTTGATTTAAGTTAAACACAATTATTAATCTCCTTGATTAATAACAATCCAGTAATTAACTTCCCTTAATTACTTATTTAATAAATTAATTATTCCATAATTAATTATCTCCAGAATTAATCCCTGATTAACTTCAAAAGTAATTACCCAAATTACTTCATCTACAATTCATCCTGTATTAATTACATTCAGTAATTGTCATCTAATTACTTCCCTAAGTATCCTGCTCCATTAATTACACCAAGTAATTTCATATCTCAAACCATCAAATGATTTGCTTAAATTAATTAAAATGAATTAATTGACTTAATTCAATCATATCATCAAAATTAATTACAATAAGTAATTAATTTCTTAATTACTTTTATTAAGTAATTACTCTTAACAATTTACAATAGATTACCTAATTAATCTGATTAATTATCAAAATTAATCTCATTAATAAATTAATTAGTCATCTTCAGTTAATTATCTTTATTAACTAATAACATTACTTAAATTACTTTCTTAATTAATTTCCAATTATAAATTGATCTAAACTACATAAGTCATTTCTTAATTAACCTTTTATTCTTACGATAATTTACTTCTTTATCTATGACTCTATCAACATTACAATTTAAATTCAAATATCATTTGAATTTAAAATTCAAAATGAATATAATTTAAATTAAATTTAAAATCTTTTAAATAAATGTAGATAATGTTTATTTTCTACATATACGAACTTGTATAAGAAAATCTTTTAAATTTAACTATTTAAATCTTAATTTAAATTTAAATTCTCAAAATACATTACTTGCACTTCAAGTTAAACCATTTATTTACTTTTCATTCAAAAATTTTAATTAAAAAGAATCTTCAAAATCGAGTTAAATATTTATTGAAACAATTAACTTTTCAAAACTCGATTTCTCATATCCAAATCTATTTTTAAAATCTTAAGATATCAATATTCATTTGAATCAATACCTTAAAAATTCAAATTTAAACTATGGTTAGAGCCTTTATTTCAGTTTATAAATATTTTTAAAACAAACTGGAAATTTCCAGTTGGTACACCTGAAACTTATCTAGATATTAAACTTTATTTAGATTTCAAAATATAGGTTTGAACTATTACTGCAGGCTGAATTTGAACTTAGTTTTAAATCCACTATTTAATTTTTATATCAGTTTTCATTTGAAATTGCAGTGAATAAATGTTGCTGCCAGGTTTTACAAAAACTGGAAACAACACTGACTCGAGAGAAAATCCGATTTGCTTCGAGTTTCCCCCTCCTCTGCTTCGAGTCAACACTCGATTAAACTCGAGTCTTTCCTAACAAAAAAACTGCACACAGAAAACAGAACCCCAACCTCAATGGCACGGTGCACGTGCACCGTGGCCCCAACTGACGCCGACCATCCCCTCAGGCACCCACTCACCAACGACCTTCACCTGACATGATCGTGACCCCTCTGAAGCCACCCACACGCTCGAATGAAGATCGAGTTCATAATACAAAGCCTGGAAAACATAAACAGGCATCCCCCTCGAACCTGTCAACACCTCCTCCTCGCTTTTCCGACCGCCAAACCACCAGAAACTCCGGCATAAGCTTCGACCATCTCACCTCTAGCCACCTCCAAGACCCCATAACACTCGATCAACCAGAGAGTTTGCACTGATCCAAAACTACAAAGCATTCAAAACTAGGTTAAAAAAAAACAAAACCCCACCGCCGCTTCCTCGACGAACTGGAGCAACTCCGGTTATTTTTCCCCACACCTCCGGTCACTCCCCTATCACCAGCCACAAACCCGACCTTCCAATCCCCTTAGATCACCAGAAGCCCTTTATAAACCCCAAAACAACTACCACAGGAATACTCTTTAATTACTAAACACTAAAATGTGATTATAGTTTCAAAAATCCTAATTACAGATTAGAATTCAAGTTATAAACTTGGATTGATGTTTTTAAAATGTTGACATTTCATTCTTTTTAACATTTCCTGCCCCTTACGTTTTCACAGAGTCTTTCTACCTTGTTACACTTGAATTCAGATTTTATAATTTTACACTATGATCAAACAAACATATTTGTGTAGACACTAAGCCATATAAATCAATAAATTAAGCATAGATGATCCTTGTCTTAAATTCGAGCTTCAAATCTTCTAAACAGGGATGTTTCAGACTTATATAAACAGGCATCATATAAAATTACATTAGTATATAAGTACATAAACATAGTCATTCCAGACATAACAAACATAACTGAATATACTTAAGCAAATTGTAAATTTTAGTTACTCACAGATAAGTATTCAACAGATTCAAACTTTTATGTTATAAAACAAAAGTTACTCACAGCAAAGCAAAACAGAACATGTTCTATGCAGGAAAATTAGAATTTGCAGGTTTTGAAATAACAGAGTTTCATCACAAAACAACTATAGAATAATGAAGAAATAAATATTCACACCATATATTTAAGCATTTAAATATCAACCTGCAATAGTTTTAAAACTTTAGTAAAATTTAGAGGTGTTACTCACATAGGTTTGAAAATGAACAGAGCACTTTTGGTTTGACAGTGTTGAAAAACTGGAAACTATTTTGCTTTCCAAAACTTCTTGCCTTGTTGATGATGCTTCAGTAGTAAACAAAATAAAGAAAAAGAAATGCTACTTGTATATAGTAAGTTTACTATGTTATGTTAAACGAACTTAAAGAAGAAAGACTTCAATATATAGAAGTTTATAGGGGTAGGTGTTTACTGGGTTTGTATAAATTTGTACAAACAATTTCTGTTTGTATCCGAGATTTTTATCAAAGGGGGCTGAGATGTTTAATTAGATTTCGAATTGACCATTATTATGTGCTAAGAAATGAAAGCATTAAATGCATGTACTATATGTTTACACTAATCTTATCTTTTGTGTACAATGATATTTCTGTTTTGCAATTTATTACAGGTTGACTACATTTTTATTTCTTCACTTTGCTTTAGCTTGTTCTACAAACTATCATTCACAAGATATTTGTTTATACTCAGCTGTACATACTTACTTTATTTTGTTCTTCATACTGTCTTACTCTTAATCAACAAGCTACTAACATTTATATTTTATTTTGTTTAATTTCCAACATAATTATTGTATAGATATGATTACATGTTTCCTATTATCTTACTCTATGCATAGATATTTTTGCATTCCTTTTTTATTTGCCCGTAACTCTTTAGTTTGCATGTTACATATTTTACTTACACTCATTTCTAAGCTTTACAGATACCATACAAATACAAGCCTGGCTTGCTTTCATTCCTTAGATACATAGATACTTATTTTACATTTCCTAGCTTTGCATTTTATTTCTCTTGCCTGCATATGTCATTTTCTTTTATTTTGTTTTATACTTGATGTTTATACTTTGCTTTGTCTCTCTGCTATCTTTACTTTGCATCTCAAAACCCTACAGTCTACAATTTTGCTAATTTGCAGGCCTAGCTTGCATACATATGTTTATTGTTTTACTTGTTTTGCTTTGTTTACTTTGTTCATTTGCATTATTACTTTACAGGCATCATACCATGACTTTGCTTGCATTTGTATATTTTACTTTGTTTTATATTTCACTTGTCTGCATATTATATTTGGTATAGCCTATATGCTAATATTTATACTTTCCTTATTTACATTGCTTTTACATTACATTGTCTTGTTTTTATTTTAAATTTACAAATCACAGCTTCTTATGTAAATGTGTATATGTATTTAGACTTATGTTTAAATATGTATAAGATTTATTTTATTAGAAATATTCTTGAAAGACTTTATTTTAAATATCCAAACCATGATCTTCTTTCAAAATATACACATATAAAAATAACAACTTCTATTTATATTAAAACCCCTTTTTAAAAATATTACAATATTGATATACTTTAAATATAACTTGTTATTAAATTAATATAATTATAAAAGAAACAATCTCTTCAAAAATATAAATTACTTATTTTATAAAGCTAAATTAAGAAGAAAAAAAATAATCTTTTTATTTAAAATTTAAACCTAGGCTAGAATTTATTTTTAAACAAATTAAATTTATCTTGAGTATTTTTAAAATCATATTATTATTTATTCAATATTAAATTTCCAAATTATCAAAAAGATTAGAATTTGAAAACATATCTTTATTTGTTATATTTTAAACAAAGATTAACTATTTAATATATATACAAATATATATACATTATAAATAGAGACAACGTATTAGTTTTTAAAAGATAAATTATCAGTTGAATATTTATTTAAAGGAAAATTATTAAATCAATTCAAATATTATTAACGAATATTATCAAATCAATTTAATTTTAATGCAGATTATTAAATTGATATTGCCCCAACTTTCCGGGATGTCACATTCCTCCCCCCTTAAAAGAATTTCGTCCCCGAAATTTAAACAAAGGTAATTTAATAATCTAGTTAAAGATTTATTTTAAAACACAAGCATATATCAATCATAAGCTAATAACCATAGCGACCAATTCATCCAAACAAACAAATCTAACTATCCAAACAAGATTCCGGATAGGATTTTCTCGAGTTTCCCCAAGTATAAATATCGGGTTACTCGCTCTATAGAATCCAATCAATCAATACTACCAAGCTACAGAACTTCTACTCATCTAGATCTTCAAACAAGACAGGATATCAGACTACAGACACGTCTGACACAACAACCAAAAGTCCATGAACTGCTGATTCTACAACCAGAGATAGAATCTTACACGTACTTCCTCAAAGATACGTGAACACAACGAATTCCAGTTATCCCAACTGACAATCCAATCCTGAAGACCAACCACTTATCCAAAATCATATCTCCGACTTCGAAATCCAAATTCCTTCGTATCTTATCCACAAAACTCCTCGGACGATCCTGGGCTTCCTTCATCTTTCCCGATCAGCTCAACGCTTGCTGGTGCTCCTAGAAATAAATTGGACCAAAAACAATCCAACAAAATGATCTTTCCAAGATCGACCAAAACTCAGAACACAATTCTAATCCAAAATCAGAAGACAGATCTCACTCCTCTCATCCAGAAGAGATAAAACAGATGCACTCCAAATCTGGCCTCAGATCCTGAAAAATTCTCTGTAGAAAACTCTTCCAATCCAAACACTGCAACATCCAATTGCTTCCACTTTAAAATAGCTGTCACCATGCTTCCACTACGCAATTCTGACTGAGCAGATGAAAATGCTGATGACGATCACAAACACAGACTGGACAACACATTCCAACATTATGGTTCTCCAGATCCAAAAAGAAATCTTAGAAGTTCCTCAAAAAAAATCCGAGCTACTTCACCAAACTCCAAAAATCATCCTATTACTAAGCTGATCAATTGGTATCACTTCTGGAATCCAGTCGATACCAAACTCAATCTCCAGATGCTGACCAGACTCTGACTTCTCGAAGACATCCAATGTCTCTGAAACACAAGAGAACACTCAAATTATCGCAAGTCACTTTTGCGATCAATCCAGCCTAATTTCAAAGATACTGCTCTCTCTTTACCAAACAGAACAGCTTACGCTTATGTGGCCAACCCATCGAAAAAGATGGAATCACTCTGCAGCTTCTAATCTCCACTGCTGACCCAGAAGCCAAAGACTACTTAATCCAAAGCTCTTCGAGAAACTCGGACTCCAAAGCAAACAGGAACACCCAACTAAACACAGCGAAAACATCGAACAGATACACTTCATTAACTTGTTCCAAAGAAACATGTTCGGAGACATCCATAGTCACCGCGTCTCATCACACAGTTACTACACCTTGATGTATCAAGATATCATGACTTGCTTCTGCCCAACCGACAGATCCAAATTTTAGTTCATCAAAACTACACTTCAAAGATGAACACCGAACCTTAACAGGTTTCCTTCAGAGATCAATGAAATTCTTGCACCATCCAAAGTTTACTCGAGACGGTACTAGGCCTACAGTCTCGACAATTACACTTCCAACCTTAATCATATAAACTCCAACTATTGGTAGTCGTGTTACACACACCACTAACCTATCTACCTTTATAGCTCGTTGGAAAACCCGAACAGGTAACCCAACAAATAGGTAGAAATAAATATATAAATATATATATCAAAATTACAAATACGCTCTCTCAAGAAAGAAAACACTTAAGAGCCTAGGTATTCACTCAACCTAGCGCTCTGATACCAACTGTGACGACCTGTCCTTCTACGCCCAGAAAGACGTTTCATCATTCAGAAAGAAAGGGATGAGAAAATAGCAAAGATAGAGAAGAAAGAACAATAACATCAGAATCTCACAGCGGAATGGAATAAAATATAATAGATCACATAACTATTACATAATTTTTCATATATCAGAGTTACAGATCATACAACACATACTAGACAGTTATAAACACCTGTCTAGTCATACATGTCAATATACAATACAGATAAACAACTCAGAGAGACCAACACAGCGGAACACTATATGTATATCTACAACGCTGAAGCCTCCTGCTCCATTGCTCCTCCAGAATTCGTCAAAGCTAACCTGAATCCCTTGGCTACCCGTAAAAAATTTGGGTACCCGAGAGTTTATGAAAAACAAAAATAAACTCCGGGTCGGACATGGGTCTGGTATGAGTAACAAGTTAAAGTTGCTTAACTTTGAAAAGCATTTGAAAACAAAAGGTATCACGTAAGACTTCCCACGAATAAATATGGTAAGTTTTTACCTTACGCTAACCAAAACATTTGATAGGAAATTCTGTGATATTATAATAGGTCTAGGGTTTTCAAGTAAATAGGAAATAGCCGAAATTGTTACATGATTAAATTCCAGCTACTAGCCACAAAAGTGGGTAATACAATCAAAACCGTTGGCACTTATTGGATTGTGGATTCCATACAATGGCAGGGCTACTGGGGTACCGCCCGTCACAGTACGTGGCCTAGATCAACGTACCGAGGATCACTCCCGACCCCTGCAACACAAGGCCGGAACCATTCCTTACTGAACAGTCCCGAACAAGATACACCCCGGCAGTTGTTGCAATCAACCGCCCACACAGCCAAAAAATAAAGGGACATCTAGACAGGGGAATATCCTTGTCCTGCTTGGGCATGACCCACCTAACCTTGCTGCACCTCCCCTGTTTTAGCCATTCCCGGTTGATGAGGCTTGAGGCTGCGATTACCTTTAAAGAACATATTTTCTTAGAATGCTCATCGCCCGCCTGACGATGTGTTGAAAGCATTCAATCCATACAAGTTCGTTCCGGGTTCGAACGAAACCGAAGGCATTATCTCGTTACACTCATTTTGGAATCACCCTCAGAGTTAACGACGATAACCCTTGCATTCTGAACCTTCATCTTCACTTCAGATTCACGACCTATCGTTAATTTGGAATCGATGTGGTTTTCGGATGTTCCTAATGCGGAAAACCCGATCCCGGTCTCATCGAAATCCAAAACGTGTCTTTTAAGGCCAAGTTGTTTTAAAGTTAAAAAAATTCAATTTAATTATCTATATACACACAGATAGATAACTCACAATATCACAATAGATAATCACATCATTATCATAAACAGATAATTCATATTATCATTCCAAACAGATAATCATTACAAGCAGATAATCCACATTATCATACTTTAACAAAGCATCCATATCATATAGATATTACTCATCTAATATCAAAGTTCACAACCATTCAATGAATATCAATATCATTCATCCATAAGCAATGATTTATAATCATACCATTTATAATTAATTTAAAATGAATTAAATTAATTACTTCTATCTCTAATTAACTTAAAGTAAATTAAATTAATTACTCGTCTATAAATCCTGCTTACGCAATCATAAATAAATTTTAAATCTAATTAATTAATCATCCACTAAGAATTTATCTTGATTAATCACCATTGATTAATCATTCTCTAATTACATTATGTAATTAGTCTTTAATTAATTTTACAATTAATTATCCTAAAGCATTCATAGTAATTAATATTTAATTCCTTTATTTAAATATAATTACTTTCATTTATTCTTAATTAATTACAATAATTAATCACTTCATTATCTATTATTACTTAATTAAACAATTCTTAATTATATCATTAATTACATTAATTAATGATCTCTAGTTTATATTTAAATTAAATTCCTTGATTTAAGTTAAACACAATTATTAATCTCCTTGATTAATAACAATCCAGTAATTAACTTCCCTTAATTACTTATTTAATAAATTAATTATTCCATAATTAATTATCTCCAGAATTAATCCCTGATTAACTTCAAAAGTAATTACCCAAATTACTTCATCTACAATTCATCCTGTATTAATTACATTCAGTAATTGTCATCTAATTACTTCCCTAAGTATCCTGCTCCATTAATTACACCAAGTAATTTCATATCTCAAACCATCAAATGATTTGCTTAAATTAATTAAAATGAATTAATTGACTTAATTCAATCATATCATCAAAATTAATTACAATAAGTAATTAATTTCTTAATTACTTTTATTAAGTAATTACTCTTAACAATTTACAATAGATTACCTAATTAATCTGATTAATTATCAAAATTAATCTCATTAATAAATTAATTAGTCATCTTCAGTTAATTATCTTTATTAACTAATAACATTACTTAAATTACTTTCTTAATTAATTTCCAATTATAAATTGATCTAAACTACATAAGTCATTTCTTAATTAACCTTTTATTCTTACGATAATTTACTTCTTTATCTATGACTCTATCAACATTACAATTTAAATTCAAATATCATTTGAATTTAAAATTCAAAATGAATATAATTTAAATTAAATTTAAAATCTTTTAAATAAATGTAGATAATGTTTATTTTCTACATATACGAACTTGTATAAGAAAATCTTTTAAATTTAACTATTTAAATCTTAATTCAAATTTAAATTCTCAAAATACATTACTTGCACTTCAAGTTAAACCATTTATTTACTTTTCATTCAAAAATTTTAATTAAAAAGAATCTTCAAAATCGAGTTAAATATTTATTGAAACAATTAACTTTTCAAAATTCGATTTCTCATATCCAAATCTATTTTTAAAATCTTAAGATATCAATATTCATTTGAATCAATACCTTAAAAATTCAAATTTAAACTATGGTTAGAGCCTTTATTTCAGTTTATAAATATTTTTAAAACAAACTGGAAATTTCCAGTTGGTACACCTGAAACTTATCTAGATATTAAACTTTATTTAGATTTCAAAATATAGGTTTGAACTATTACTGCAGGCTGAATTTGAACTTAGTTTTAAATCCACTATTTAATTTTTATATCAGTTTTCATTTGAAATTGCAGTGAATAAATGTTGCTGCCAGGTTTTACAAAAACTGGAAACAACACTGACTCGAGAGAAAATCCGATTTGCTTCGAGTTTCCCCCTCCTCTGCTTTGAGTCAACACTCGATTAAACTCGAGTCTTTCCTAACAAAAAAACTGCACACAGAAAACAGAACCCCAACCTCAATGGCACGGTGCACGTGCACCGTGGCCCCAACTGACGCCGACCATCCCCTCAGGCACCCACTCACCAACGACCTTCACCTGACATGATCGTGACCCCTCTGAAGCCACCCACACGCTCGAATGAAGATCGAGTTCATAATACAAAGCCTGGAAAACATAAACAGGCATCCCCCTCGAACCTGTCAACACCTCCTCCTCGCTTTTCCGACCGCCAAACCACCAGAAACTTCGGCATAAGCTTCGACCATCTCACCTCTAGCCACCTCCAAGACCCCATAACACTCGATCAACCAGAGAGTTTGCACTGATCCAAAACTACAAAGCATTCAAAACTAGGTTAAAAAAAAACAAAACCCCACCGCCGCTTCCTCGACGAACTGGAGCAACTCCGGTTATTTTTCCCCACACCTCCGGTCACTCCCCTATCACCAGCCACAAACCCGACCTTCCAATCCCCTTAGATCACCAGAAGCCCTTTATAAACCCCAAAACAACTACCACAGGAATACTCTTTAATTACTAAACACTAAAATGTGATTATAGTTTCAAAAATCCTAATTACAGATTAGAATTCAAGTTATAAACTTGGATTGATGTTTTTAAAATGTTGACATTTCATTCTTTTTAACATTTCCTGCCCCTTACGTTTTCACAGAGTCTTTCTACCTTGTTACACTTGAATTCAGATTTTATAATTTTACACTATGATCAAACAAACATATTTGTGTAGACACTAAGCCATATAAATCAATAAATTAAGCATAGATGATCCTTGTCTTAAATTCGAGCTTCAAATCTTCTAAACAGGGATGTTTCAGACTTATATAAACAGGCATCATATAAAATTGCATTAGTATATAAGTACATAAACATAGTCATTCCAGACATAACAAACATAACTGAATATACTTAAGCAAATTGTAAATTTTAGTTACTCACAGATAAGTATTCAACAGATTCAAACTTTTATGTTATAAAACAAAAGTTACTCACAGCAAAGCAAAACAGAACATGTTCTATGCAGGAAAATTAGAATTTGCAGGTTTTGAAATAACAGAGTTTCATCACAAAACAACTATAGAATAATGAAGAAATAAATATTCACACCATATATTTAAGCATTTAAATATCAACCTGCAATAGTTTTAAAACTTTAGTAAAATTTAGAGGTGTTACTCACATAGGTTTGAAAATGAACAGAGCACTTTTGGTTTGACAGTGTTGAAAAACTGGAAACTATTTTGCTTTCCAAAACTTCTTGCCTTGTTGATGATGCTTCAGTAGTAAACAAAATAAAGAAAAAGAAATGCTACTTGTATATAGTAAGTTTACTATGTTATGTTAAACGAACTTAAAGAAGAAAGACTTCAATATATAGAAGTTTATAGGGGTAGGTGTTTACTGGGTTTGTATAAATTTGTACAAACAATTTCTGTTTGTATCCGAGATTTTTATCAAAGGGGGCTGAGATGTTTAATTAGATTTCGAATTGACCATTATTATGTGCTAAGAAATGAAAGCATTAAATGCATGTACTATATGTTTACACTAATCTTATCTTTTGTGTACAATGATATTTCTGTTTTGCAATTTATTACAGGTTGACTACATTTTTATTTCTTCACTTTGCTTTAGCTTGTTCTACAAACTATCATTCACAAGATATTTGTTTATACTCAGCTGTACATACTTACTTTATTTTGTTCTTCATACTGTCTTACTCTTAATCAACAAGCTACTAACATTTATATTTTATTTTGTTTAATTTCCAACATAATTATTGTATAGATATGATTACATGTTTCCTATTATCTTACTCTATGCATAGATATTTTTGCATTCCTTTTTTATTTGCCCGTAACTCTTTAGTTTGCATGTTACATATTTTACTTACACTCATTTCTAAGCTTTACAGATACCATACAAATACAAGCCTGGCTTGCTTTCATTCCTTAGATACATAGATACTTATTTTACATTTCCTAGCTTTGCATTTTATTTCTCTTGCCTGCATATGTCATTTTCTTTTATTTTGTTTTATACTTGATGTTTATACTTTGCTTTGTCTCTCTGCTATCTTTACTTTGCATCTCAAAACCCTACAGTCTACAATTTTGCTAATTTGCAGGCCTAGCTTGCATACATATGTTTATTGTTTTACTTGTTTTGCTTTGTTTACTTTGTTCATTTGCATTATTACTTTACAGGCATCATACCATGACTTTGCTTGCATTTGTATATTTTACTTTGTTTTATATTTCACTTGTCTGCATATTATATTTGGTATAGCCTATATGCTAATATTTATACTTTCCTTATTTACATTGCTTTTACATTACATTGTCTTGTTTTTATTTTAAATTTACAAATCACAGCTTCTTATGTAAATGTGTATATGTATTTAGACTTATGTTTAAATATGTATAAGATTTATTTTATTAGAAATATTCTTGAAAGACTTTATTTTAAATATCCAAACCATGATCTTCTTTCAAAATATACACATATAAAAATAACAACTTCTATTTATATTAAAACCCCTTTTTAAAAATATTACAATATTGATATACTTTAAATATAACTTGTTATTAAATTAATATAATTATAAAAGAAACAATCTCTTCAAAAATATAAATTACTTATTTTATAAAGCTAAATTAAGAAGAAAAAAAATAATCTTTTTATTTAAAATTTAAACCTAGGCTAGAATTTATTTTTAAACAAATTAAATTTATCTTGAGTATTTTTAAAATCATATTATTATTTATTCAATATTAAATTTCCAAATTATCAAAAAGATTAGAATTTGAAAACATATCTTTATTTGTTATATTTTAAACAAAGATTAACTATTTAATATATATACAAATATATATACATTATAAATAGAGACAACGTATTAGTTTTTAAAAGATAAATTATCAGTTGAATATTTATTTAAAGGAAAATTATTAAATCAATTCAAATATTATTAACGAATATTATCAAATCAATTTAATTTTAATGCAGATTATTAAATTGATATTGCCCCAACTTTCCGGGATGTCACACTTTGATATAGAGGTTATAATGATTTAAATAAATTAAGGTTGGAACGTAAATTGGAAATTTATGTGAAATAAAGCTTATTTAAAAATTAAACTCAGTAAGTTAATGTAAAATTTATAAAATTTGAAATTTTAAAAGGTATGATTTTTATAACTTGATTTTGGGTTGAGGGCGAATTAAATGAATATTTCTGGTATAAATAAATTAAGGGAAATATTTAAGTTATTTGTAAATTGAGTTTTATTTAGATGATAATGGATTTATTACGTAAATTATTTAAACTAAATAATAGAAAAGTGAATTATTGAATCGTAATCACCAAACTTAGTTTTGAAATTGGGAATACTTAAAGTTTGAAGTAATATTGAATTTGGAATAGTTTATTATGTGGATCAAATCTGTTTTGAAATCGATGAAATTTGGAATAGTTCATTCGGAAACTGAATTGTATTGAACGTATGATTTGAGATTTGGTTAAATTTAAAATTTAGAAATTCGAGCTGTTTGGAATTGATTTGTGAAATCTAAGAAGCCATTTTATTATATAAAGTATTCTAATATTTAAACCATTTGAGTGGTGGAAGTTATATTTCAAGTGTTTTGCTTTCGAAGTGTTATAACTTTGAAGTGCTATGATTTTGGAAAAAGGATATATTTGGAATAAAAGTGATATTATATTGATATGGGTTTTTATAAAAATGATATCATAATGATTTGGTTTTTGAAATGGAAAGGATATCATATTATATGGTTTCGAAATGGATATTATATTCTGGTTTTGAAGTATACATTATTTTGAACTGACCGCGGTGTTATAATAACGTTTGGTTGTTAAAGAGACCAGGATCGGAAGTTGTCATGCTCTTTGCCAACTCCGAAAACCATTTAACAACCGTGTATGTGGTGGAGATTTAAGAACGAAGTAGGATAGTGGTGCCGTTCCCTTGAGGTATATACGTGGACTCGACTCCTATGAGTTGGCATAAGGTGGCTAAAACAGGAGCGATTGACGGGCTAATGTAACGACCCGTAAAATTTTAATAGTTTTATTAACGTATTAAATTGAATTTTGGAGAAATTTTAAATAATAAAATTTGAAATTAAAATTTTATATTTGGAATATATATATTTAAATATAGCAGATGGTAAATTTTCATCTGATTTTATGAAAGTTTATTTCACTGTGAAATTCTGTTAAATTCATGTCAGTTAATAATTGTTGATAATAAAATATTTTCCAAATTTGAATATTTTTACATAGAAAAATGCTAAATCATCTTCTGACTGAGATGTCATTTTTCATTTTTCAAAATTCGAAATTCTTTAGCTCCGTCGATCTTATTTTTCTGCGTTTTTGCTGCATTTTCTGCTAGTAAAAAATTCGATTTTTTATAATTCAATTGTACCAATGATATCCATATACCGTTTTGATCATTTCGTTGTGCTGATCTCTACGGTATATTCATTTTGGTATTGATGGTTCCGATACGTGGCGGAATCCGCGAAACGGTCGCCCGTATCGGTATCCGTTTTGAGCCTTTTGTTTTCCCGTGTCCTTTCATGTGTTCCTGAGACAATCTATTTACAGCAACCTTTATTATTCCTAGAAATTTGACTATGACTTTTCTATTCTTATATTCAATCAATACGGTTGTATCCATTCACGTGTCTATTCCTTTCTCCTCTGATTGCTCTTCTTTTTATAATATGAGTTATGATAAAAGTTGTTTTACCTAACCTGTACACGTAAGTCATATTATTTGCAAACTCTCTGTCCCTTCCTCTTTCTTTTTTGGTTCGGCCATGCTTAAACAAAAATATATATATTTGTAAAGCATCTTCAACTTTATCAAACACCACATCTTCCAGACTCCTTCTCTCCCTACTTCTCTTTGCCACCTTCATCTTTCCACCAATAAAGCCGCGTCCCTTCCGGACTTCAACCACCAAGCATGTCTTCCTCTCACGCACAACTGAGTTCGGCCCTACAAAATCTCGGCCTGTCCCTTTGCCATCGCCTCAGCCACTTACCAAACGTCGACCACAGCTGCTATCCACTATGGCTAAAACCGAGCCTTCTAACCCACGGCCCACCACCATCTCAACCTGGCCGTGTTTCCTTGCTTCACCACCGCCTCCCTCTGACTGAGCCTCTCTACACCCGAGCACACCCAGACCGACCTTCATCGCCTCCCGATCGCCAACCTAATCTCGAACCCGTGCCGCTCGTCCTCCACGTGAACGCCTCACGTCTCCGGCCTCCTTCTCCCATCAGCTCGACCATGCATGCGAATTCATCCTCCTCCGCCTGGTATTTCTCCCTCTGGCTTGTTATATTTATATATATCCAATGTTT
Organism: Allium cepa; assembly: GCA_030765085.1. Classification (NCBI taxonomy): domain Eukaryota; kingdom Viridiplantae; phylum Streptophyta; class Magnoliopsida; order Asparagales; family Amaryllidaceae; genus Allium; species Allium cepa. The sequence continues at coordinate 381,618,480 of CM060931.1, forward strand.
AAAAAAGGGGGAGGGGGGTGGTGGTGGTGGTGGTGATATATATGTTACAATTGTATATTTGGTAAAGCACTCTTTTATGTAAAATTATATATTAGTATACATATACAGTTCTTATAAGTTGTTCTTGTAAATATAAACTATAAAAGTTGCTTTTCTGTATAAGTTGTTGTTTTATTAGGATTTATGCACACAGTCTGCTAGTGGATATAGTATTTGAGTTTATATACTTGTTAAAAGTTTGGCTTATATAATTTTACAGTATTGTATGGAGTTAGTTTTCTAATATATATGCTTTATAATAACTGCAAATATTTTGGGGTATTTCAGATTTCAAGTATAAAAATTTTTAAATTCAAAGACTATATATATGTAAGCCTTTTGCGTTTTTTAGTGTGTATATATATATATATTATTTGTGCAAGTACATAAGTTTGACATATAAGCAAGTTGTCTTAAGTTATATATTAAAATATGAGTTATATAAGTATTGTTTATGTGTATATGAGCTTATAAATGTTACCGTACATTAAGATTATACAAATTTATATAATCTGGTTCGATTATATATGTTTGATAATATAAAGCTTAAGGATATATAGAACAGTTAGTTTATATATTAGTATTTATATATATGATGTTTTGATTTTAGTAAGGTCATCGAACAGTATATATATATATATATATGCGTGTTAGTATATATTTTGTACTACAGTCGTACAGTATAAGTATTTTGATTTTTGAATTGATATTTATATGATAAGCCGTCGATTTTAGTTTACACGGGTTCCATAGTATAAGTATATTAAGTTATAAATATTTATATTATTTATACGTGTTTCGTTGTTTAAAAATATAATATTGTGAAGAGAAAAATATATATCATATTAATCTAAGTTATGCTGATTTTCATAATAAATTTTGTCTTGAATAATAGGTGTGAAAGTTATACACTATTTTATGTATGCTTGAGTCTAGTTTCGTCTACCTATAGAAGTTATTTTAGATGTTTAAAATTTGATACTAATTTGAAATTTTATATATATATATATATATATATATATATATATATATAGAGAGAGAGAGAATTTATTTTTTTGGGGTTGGGATTTGATAGTGATTTTAAAATAAAAATATGTAAGTATATTTAGTTCAATTTTTATCAACTGATTCTGATCGTTTCCATCTATTCCTATTGTCAGCTTGACCGTCGAATTCGTGCCAATCTAGCTTTGCTTGTAATTCGTGCTTGGATTCATAACTCGTTCCATTTTTCAAATCTATCTAGCCTCGGAAGGTGAGCAATCACTCACGATTTACGTTCTTTTATTTATTAAATTTAATTTCAATTGAAACGACAATTAAAATATGCTGCTGTTAGCTATTTACATTGTTATATATATGCTATTACGTGTATCTGTTCACCTATGACTTCTGACACCATTATCTGTTGTTTATATTGATGATATATGCCTGTTACACTATTATCATATCTGTTATCACTCTGCAAGTTCCCTGTTAGTATAGAATTCACTATGGGTTGAAATGATACATATCCGAACGGAATTTAGAATAGGAGAAAATCGTTATGGGTTGAAATGATAAACCCCAGCGATTTTCATTGAATTAAATTTGGGATTACGGTTTGAAATGATATATATATACGCGTATATATTTAAATTATGGATTGAAATGATAAATATCTATATCACTTGACCATAGGATAGAAAATTATATACAGACAACATTGGTCTATATATAAATAATTTGAAATGATTACTATGGTTTTGGAAGGAAATATATAGTTTTATATAAATATTGATTTTTCGATATTATATAAACGTTATCTTATATATTCTTGATTTTAAGCTATGTATAAATTTGTTTAATATAAAATAAGCTTAATAATAAAGTTTGATTTTATTAAAATATAATATGGTTAAGTATTTATCTAAATTATATTTTAATATAGAGCTTATAATGATTTAATAAATTAAGGTTGAGAAGATAGATTTGAAACTGATTTGAAGTTGTATTTAATTAAGAAATATAATTAATAAGAAATCTATTTGGAACTTATTGAATTTGAGATTTTAAAGGATAAAATTTTATAACTTGATTTTGGATAAGGTGATTTAAATGAATATTTCAAGTTTAAATGAGTTGAAGGAAATATTTAGTTTATTTGTAATTTGGGGTTTTATTTAAATAGTATTGGATTTATTAAGGGAATATTTCAAAACTAGATAATAATAAAGTTAAATTAAGATATATATGAAATTATCAAATTTAGTTTTGAGATTGTGAAATATTTAAAGCTTTGGAATATATCGAAATTTAAATGGTTTATTTGTGGTTCAAATCTGTATTTGAAAACGATATAATGGTTTATTGAGAACTGAATTGAATTGAAATTGATGATTTGAGATTTGATTAAATTTGAAATTTTGGGATTGGTGTTGATTTGGAATTGATTTGTGAAATTTGAGGAAGCTATGTTATTTTACAACGTATTTTTTAAATTATATTTAAAACTATTCACATATGTTACTTTATAAATTTATTTCATATAAACTATTTTGATATAAATTATTTTTAATATAAACTACTTTAAATTATAACTATTTTATATAAACTATTTTAAATTATAAACTATATTATTATATATACTATTTAAACAGTTAAGTGGGAAGTGTTATGATTCCAAAGCATTATGATTTCTAAATTTTGATTTCCAAAGTGTTTGATTTAGAAAGTTTTATAACTTTGAAGTACTAAGATTTCGTAAATGGATATATTTGAGATGGACATGTTTAAAATGGAAATGATATCGTATTCGTTTTTGAAATGCAAGTGATATCGTATTGATATGGCTTTGAAATGGCAATGATATTTTGGTTTTGAAATATATACTATTTTGAAAGTTTATTAAATGACCAATCGGTGTAATAATTACGTAGTTATTGAAGAGTCCAGGATCGGTTAGGGACATACTCTCTGTCTAAACCAAAAACCACTTTAATAACTATTATATGCGGAGTGTGATCCAGAATGAAGTGGTTGGAATGATGACGTTGCTGGATTTGAAGAAAGAGAACGATAATGGATGACCTTGACACTTGTGTCAAATTGGAAATGACTAAAACAGGAGCCGTGCCAGGCCAATGAGGTTAGCTACCTCGAGCGAACACACTTCTTCGTAAACTACTCATTACTTGTTTTTGATTGGTGCGCACCCTTGAATTGGGAGTGTTGTTTCGCCGTGTTGCGATCATTGCGGCGATGCGTTCTCACCAGTCTGGACCAGGCAAATGGTAGTTTCACTACCTTGGGTATTGCCTCATGTGCCTTGTCATAATCGTATCCCTATATGCGACCACTACGATTTGTTTTGTGTTATACCTATGGATTACTCCCTGATAGCCCACTAGTTTATGGTGGAGTTTACAGTGATGTATAGACTATGATGCATTATAAAATGTGTTAAGGGGGATAATGTAACGCCTTAACGCTATTTTGATACTTTATTGTGATGTCTCGGAAATTTGGGCAATATTTATTTAATAATTTCATTAATAATTATTTTAAAATGTGAAATATTGATTTAATAATCCAATTCAAACATAATTTTCTTTTGAAAATTTATAATTATTTTGTTGATAAATGATATTCTTTTGAAAATTTATAATAATAATTGAATTTGAGAATCTTATTGTTTTAAAATGTTAAAAATATTTTAAATGACAAAATTTTCTTTCTAAATTGATTTAAAAATATTTTATTTATAATGTATATATGTGTATACATTGTAAATAGGAGTTTTGATTTTTATTTTAAATTTAAATTTAATAAAGGATGTTTTCAAATTTATAACATATATATGTGTATAATATATGAATTGATTAAATTAAATTGAAAATAGTATTGAATCTTTTTCATAAGTCAATTTATAAATCTATCTTGTATTTTCAAAAAAAAGAAAAGAAATTATAGTAAATATTTTGTTATATATATATATATATAAATTGTATTTTATAATAAAGTTTATTTTGTTTTATCTTTAAAATTGTTTTGAAATAAATTTAGTTTATTTATATTAAAGTATAATACTTTAATATTGAAATCTTTGGAATAAAATGAATTCAACATTTGTTCTTTTCTTTTTAAAAAGTTTCTCTTTTGAAATTGGTTTTAAACAATCTTTAAAAATATTCAAGCAAATATTTTAAACACGTAAGATAATTCATTTGTAATCATTTAAAGACTAAATATAAATAAATATACAAAACATCTTAAATTTAAATTAGAATGGTTTTACCTTTAATTAAAACATTTGTAAACAAAGAAATTTATTTATATCTTTAATCTTACATGTGTTTAACATTCATGTTTTTAATTTGACACTTGTAATTAATCTTTATATCTAAATAACAAGTGGCATTTCTAAAACATATTTGAATTTATTATTTTAGATAAAACTTAAACAAATCTCTTTATTTCAAACATTTTATCTTCTATAATGAATCAAAATTCAGATCTATGAAAACTGAAATCCAACTTCACTCTAATTCCACAACCCAAATTCAATTAAAATCTGCAATTAAAGTTTCAAGATCTGTAAACAAAGGTTTTAACACCTGCAAAAGGAATACATCTACAAATTCTTTTAAACCTGCAAACAAATAAAGTTCTGCAACCTGTAATAAATCAATTCAAGCAAGAATCTGGGGTAGCATGCAGACCAAATCAACATCAAATGCAGATTCAAAAAGCCTGCAAGCATCATGTTATAATCAATTTCAAACTGCAAGTTAGCTCAGATTCATGCAAGCTCAGATTCAATGGAATGGAAATTCAGGCTGCAGGAAATTGGATTGCTGATGGAATGTTTTCTGTTTCCATTTTTAAGGCGAGTAAATCTATTTTTAAAAACAATTTCTACTTTTAAAATCCAAGCTATCAAGATCTGCAGAAATTAAAGTTAAATTCAAAATGTTTTTCAAACAAGTAAATCAAAACAGTGATTAGTAAATAAAATAAAATATATACTGCTCTGTTCTTTCTTTTAGTAAGTAACATCAGTATTTATAGGTTGTTTTGAATTTATCTATGCTTAAGTACTGATAGCATTGGTTATGCTTGTTGACTGTTGATGTTGTATGTTCTGTGTTTTCCTGAATATGCATACAGATGTATGCAAATCTTCTAACTGCACTGTTTCTGTACTTAGTTAGGATTTTAAAATACAAATCCATTTCCAGATGTTTGAACCTTAGTTATAAATCATTATGTAAACAAATTTGTGTTTATAGCATTGATTTAGGTTAGAAATTTTAGTTTAGAAAAGTAAAATCTGTTACTACTGGAAATAAGTAATAACAGGAATAGTTTCAAGAAGTAAGTTTGTCAACAAATTTAAATTATTCAATACAAGTTAAAGCTTTAATACATGTTTAAAACATGGATATTAAAACATGAATCAAGTTTTAAAATCAATTGAGGAGTTAGGAATTTAGGTCTGTGCAGTAATTATGGGAATTTGGGAATATCAAACCATTTAGTAAATTTTTGGATCTGGAATTACTTCTGGAGGTGTATGATTGACTGGAGAGAGTGGGAAAATATGGATAAGTTGGTCAGAGAATGGTGTGATGGCAGTGGGGTTTTTTTTCAGGTTTGAACCCAAGCTGTAAAGTGACGAAGACTTGAATTTCTGCCTGAACTCTGTGGTGGTCTGAGTGTTGCCATATTTTGGGTTTTGGCAGAGGGGGTTTAGGTGGTGCATTGGCTGGAGTTGGAGGTCATGAAATGGCCGGAGTAGGGTGTGTGATGATTGACAGGTTCTGGTATGTGGTGATGAAGCTTTTAGGTTGATGTCTTTTTGCTTGAATCTGTTTTCAAGCAACAGAGAGTTTGTTGATGATTGTTAGCAAGTAGAAGGGTGAATGGTGTATTGGTGGGGTTGGTGAAGGATGCTGGAAGTCGCCGGAGTAGTGGTCGTAGTTGCACAGTGGTTTGTGGTCTCTGGTGAAAATTCTGGTGTGTAGGGTTGGTGACTCGAAGTTAACCCCGTGCAGTTTTAGTTGTGACTCGAAGTTGATGAGGGTTTAACCCGAAGTAAATTGATGGTGTCTCGGGTTTAGTTGCAGGTGATAAACCTGTGCAGTGTTGATTTTTTTTTTTTAAAAATCCGAGGTAATTCATTTTTAAAAGCAATAATTTAAATTAAGGTATAGTTTGGTTTAAATTCAAGTATGTTATGAATTCAAAAGTTTTAAATGAAGTTCAAATATAAAGTAAGATTTAAACTTAAATCTGGAAACAATGTAAAATATAGTTTCAGGTTTTGAATCCAGATTTCCTATTTTTAAACAGTTTTGTTTTTGTTTTTTTTTTTAAAAAAAAATCTGAAGAGAATTCAATTTTTTAAAAATAAAGATTTAAATTCAGAGGTAAGTTTGAATTTGGATTAGGAGTACTTTTGAATTCAAAGTTTAAAAATGAAACTTTTAAATTTTAAGCAAGATCTAAAATTTAGTTTTTGAAATCAGGTTTTGAATGTGATTTCAGGTTCACTTTGAAATGAGTTTGAATTTAAAACTGTTTTGAAATTTTTTAAATATTGGACAGGAAATATTTTTAAGTAGAATTTAAATATGAATATGATTTCAAACAAAGGTTTAAATTTAAAAAAAATTCTTTCCTTTAAGTATTGTAATAAAATTATATGTTCAACTTTGAAAGTTAAAATAATCTATCTACTTTAAAAGACTTGATTTATTTTTTGTAAAATTTGGTAATATAGATTTTTCTTATATAATAATGTTAGTTCTTTACCCTTAGGTTTATTAAATTATTTAAATTTGGATAATGTTTATATGGTTAAACATTTTTAAATCTTAAATTTTAAAATGGAAGTTGAATTTAATTTTAGAAATGTATTATTTAAATACATTTTGAATATTAATTAAGTTATAAATAAGTAAATGAATTATTTTGGGAATAATTAAGAATTTACTTATTTATTTGATTTTAAATAATAACTTGAATTAATTTATAATTAGAAATGATTAATGAATAATTAATCTAAGGAAATTTTCTTAAGTAAGGAAGTAATGAAAATGTTGTTAATTAAATAAGATAATTATCTAAGGATAATTAAATAATTTATTAACGTGATTAATTTTGATTAATTAATTATATTAATTAATTTAAGATAATCAATCGTAATTTAAGTTTAAATTACTTTATAAAAGTAATTAAGGGTTAATTACTTATTGTAATTAATTCTGATAATGTGCTTTGTTAAATTAATTAATTTAGTTTAATTAATTTAAGAAATCATTTAATAATTTAATGATAATAATTACTTAATGTAATTATGGAGCAGGATTTCTTAGAGAAGTGATAATTGATAATTACTGGAATGTAATTAAGGAAAGATGTTTTATTTTAATAAAGTAATTTGAATAATTACTTTTGTAATTAATCAAGGATTAACTAATAAAGATAATTAATTGTTGGATAATTAATTTATTAATAAGTAGTTAAGAGTAGTTAATTACTGGATTTTAAATATTAATCAGGGTGATCAATAATTGTATTTTAATTACTAAATGTAATTAATTTTTAATTGAGTAATTAATTTAAATATTAATTAGAGATCATTAATTATTATAATTAATGATATAATTAAGAATTGTTTAATTAAGTAATAATTAATTAATTAAGTGATTAATTAATTGTAATTAATTAAGGATAAATGTAATTAATTATAGTTAATTAATAAATGAAGTAATTAAATGATAATTACTTGTGATTAAGGTTAATTAATTTTATAAAATTAATTTAAGACTAATTACTTATTGTAATTAGTGGGTGATTAATTATAGATGTTTAATCAAGTTAAATACTTAGTGAATGGTTAATTAACTGGGTTAATTAATCAATAGATTTATAAGCAAGATTTATAGGTGAATAATTAATTTAATTTATTTTAAATTAATTAAGGATAGAAGTAATTATTTTAATTCATTTTAAATTAATTATAAATGATGGATAATATATCATTGCTTATGGATGATATTGATATACTTTTGGATGGTTGTGATCTCAGAAATGAGATGAGTAGTATCTATAGGATATGGATGCTTAATTATAGTATGATGGATTATTTTGGTTGTGATGATTGACTGTTGTGATGATTATCTGTTGTGAAAATGTTATGGGTTATCTGTTATGATAAATGTAGTTTATCTATCTGTGTGAAATAGATAAAAATAAAATGAGATAATTATTTAAAACCCTTAAGTATAACTTGGACATTAAGATGGCGTTTGGTTTCGGTGAGACCGGGATCGGGTTTCCATATTTGGATATCCGAAAACCACATCGATTCCAATTAAACGTTAGGTCGTTAATCCAAGTGGAGCAAGTGAAAACTCGAGGGGTAAGGGCTATACGTCAGTATAACTCTGTGGGTGATTCCGTAATGAGTTTGATGGAATATTACTTATAGATTCGAGATGGTGGTTTAGAGTGCAAGGGTTATCGTCGTTAACTCTGAAGGTGATTCCAATACGAGTGTAACGAGATAATGCCTTCGGTTTCGTTCGAACCCGGAACGAACTTGTATGGATTGAATGCTTTCAGAACATCGTCAGGTGGACGATGAGCATTCTAAGATAAATGTGTTCTCTAAAGGTAATCGTAACCTCAAGCCTCATCAACCGGGAATGGCTAAAACAGGGGAGGTGCAGCAAGGCTTCACGGGTAGCCCCCATTTGAGAGTGAGATTTACCCCTGTCTAGAGGTCCCTTTATATTTCGGCTGTGTGGACGGTTTTGAGCTCCAACCGTCGGGGTTGTCTTATTCGGAACTATTCAGTAAGGAATGGGTCCGGCCTTGTGTTGCAGGGGAGTTAGGGTGGCTCCTCGGTACGGTGATCTAGGCCACGTACTGTGACGGGCGGTACCCCAGTAGCCCTGCCATTGATGGAATCCATAATCCAATAAGTGCCTGTACGGTTTTGATTGTGCCCAACTATGTTGGAAAGTGAGATGTAAGCATTCCAGCTATTTATGTATTTTATTTTGAAAACCCTAAACACTATTATAATATCACTGGATTTCCTATCAAATGCTTTGGTTAGCGTAAGGTAAAAACTTTTCCATGTTTATGTGTGGGAAGTCTTACGTGATACCTTTTGTTTTCAAAGGATTTTCTAAAAGTTAAGCAACTTTTAAACCGTTTACTCACACCAGACCCCTGTCTGACCCGAGTGTTTATTTTCTGTTTTATTAAACTCTTGGGTACTCATATTACGTATGAGTAGTCAAGTGATTCAGGATTGCTTTGACAAGTCTGGAGGACATAATGGAGCAGAGGACTTCGGCGTGTAGATATATATAGTGGTTCCGCTGTGTTTGAGTTGTATCTTTTCTCTGATGTTCTTGAATTGTAATCACTAGACAGATGTTTATAACTGTCTAGTTTGTGTTGTATTGGCTGTAAACTCTGATGTATATGATACTATGTAAAGTATTATGTGATATATTATAATTTATTCGTTCCGCTGTGAGATTCTGATGCTGTCTGTTTCTTTCTTTCCTTTCTTTTCTCTTTTCCTATCCCTTTCTTTCTTCTTAAACAATGCGACTTCCTGGAGTTTGGAAGTTGGGTCGTTACATTTATATTACTAATAGGCATTATCTACTTAGCATACATATAAATAATTAACGGATCCTTAGAGGATGGTTATCCCAAACATCTTTTGAGTTATTTGTATTTCAGTTGTTATTTCACTTGAATTGGATTTATTGATATAAGAATGTTAATCCTGACTCAAGTGCTTTGTGTTTTGCTTTACGCTCGGGTCAGACTGAGTGTACCAGTATTCGAGACTCACCTTTGGAGTTGGAGCTTTGCTTGGAGATCCAGCTATCTATCCAGATTTCAGATATTCAGTTGATTCTAGTGATGTATTCTGATATCGTATTTAACTATTGTATTCGAGACTTCTATTGTATCTTATTTAACTCTGTTATATATAGTAGCTTCATGAACTACTATTCTCTTGTTTCCGTTGCATATTGTATATTACTCTGTGTCTGTGATTCTGTGATTTATTTATTTACTGTATATGCTGAGTTTTGCCAAATATAAACTTACAATCTGGTATTTTGAGCAATTCAACTCCGGCAGGTTTGGATACGAATGGCTGAAGTATCAGGTCGTTACAGCTAATGAGGTAGCACCTTTGATCGGACACATCCCTTCGATATTATACTCTGACTTTTGGATTGATTCGGTGACCACTTTTGATTTTTTTATTTAGGGGTGTGGCTCGAGGTGGGCGGTAGCTGCGTGCTACGCGTTACCACCGGCCCAGAAGTGTAATTGGTATATCTACACTGGCATTGCCTAGTTGTGCCGTGTCACCTACCCTAACGCGCCTGTATGATTTTGGATTTCTCCCGTAGCCCGTGGAGTATTTAGGGTTATCTCTCGATCTGGAGATGCGCTGATACTGGATGGACTACTGGGACTATTATTGTGTTAAGGGGAATTTTGGGTCACTCCTTAACGCTATTTTAAAGTAAGTTTATTTTACTAATAGACATTATTATAATCGCGTATAGTACTGCATAGTAAATAGTTTAACGGATCCTTAGGAGATGTGAATCCCAAACATCTCTTAAGTTACTGCACTCACGTTTGACATTGGATAGGAGATGTCAAATCCCATAATCATCTCTGACGCGTTCCACTCATATTTACCGTTGATTTAACTTACATAAGATATTTTAGTTCTGACTCGAGTGTTTTGTCCTTTCAATTCGCTCGGGTCAGTCTGACCATTTCAGGGTTTGAAGATCTTATTTCTGGAGGACGAAGATGAAGATTGTCTTAATATTATTTATTATATTATGCCACTACATTCATACTGTTCCTTTGCATCATTTATTATTCTCTGGTATGTGTAACTCTAATATGTGTTGTATAAGTAAAATCAAATGTTTTGTAAAAGAGCTTCATGAACTGTTTATTTGATTATTATATTTTGTCATTCCGTTGCAAGATTCTAGTTTGTTTTATTTCTTTCTCTGTTTTTCTTATTTACCCCAATAACAATCCGCCCTTTTGTATGGTTTGAATCTGACGTGTTGGCTTATCGTCGATTTAAAACGTACAAAAAGGCGGGATGCTACATCTGGTATCAGAGCCAGGTTTAGCGATAAACCTTAGCTTTGTAGGGCCTAACTCTTTATCAATAGGGTAGTAATACCATGTGATGAGTCGCTGTGTGTGTGTGTATGTGTGTGTGTGTGTATACACGAGAAAGCGTATTTGTTAGTGTTATAAAAAGGTTTTAATATTGTGTTAATTTGTTCCGTTTTGTATTTATAGATTCTGGTTAGTGCATAGGGCGCTATGACATCAATAGGGATTTCTAAATGCTTAATAGGACAGATCGACACAATATTTGTTTTGAATATACGTGAATGGAACAATTTTGCCTATTATATTTTCCATATATAAAATAAATTTTTATAACAGCTATATTTGGTTGTAAAATATTGATTGTTAGGAAGTAAAATTTTATAAATTTAGTTGTAAAATAAAATTTACCAATAAAATGAGAATAAACTGGAAATTTAGAAGTTAAGTTCCGGGATTTTGAAAATGGCTTTCAAAGGATTTTGGGATATAATAATATTGCTTATAAGTATTTTCTGATATAAATATTGCAATTTTATTTGAAAGAACTGTTTTAAAGGAAGTTTGTAAAGAAATAAGTTCTGTACTCCGCTCTCTATCGCTGGAAGATAATTTCGGTAATGAGTGCACGCATCATCGACATTCATTTTCGAGTTTCAAAGTGGGAAGGCCACTGTAGTAGTTTTACTGCAGATTTATTTTGATAAACAAATATAAATTTTAAGTTGTTTTAAACATAATTGGATATATAAATTGTAAATATATACATTAATCTATTATTTTAAAATGATTTGAAATTTAACCTGGTATTTAGTTCTTAAGTTTCTGTTAATTACTAGTTTCAATTATTATAGTGAAATGGGTCGTAACTAATTAATAATTGGAACCTCTAATTAAAAAAAGAGATTAAATGCTAAGTTGTAAATGGAATTAAAAGAAAAATTGTGATTTGTAACATATAAAACAAAGGATATTATTATGGAACATCAAGTTAATTTAAAAGAAATAAAATAAACTTGTATAACTTTCGAGTACATTCTTAAAGAATATATATAACTTACCAACTATAAAAAGTTAAAATGTTAAAAGAAAATGTAATGGGAAATTTTACAAGTAAAACTTGAGTAATGAAAAGTGTTCAACGAAATTCTCTAATAAATATGGATTTGATGGGGTAGTTGTTTTATACTTATGTTATAATTGAAATATTACTATAATAAATTGTGATAGAAAGTAATTATTATAAGAAAATAATTAAAAACTTAAGTGGATGAATTGATATGCTAAGAAATTGAATTGAACACAAATACTATAAACAAATGAATGTAAATAAATGAAGTTATGCAATATGAAAGGAATACAAAAAAATGAATTTATATAAGTATAAGTGCAAATAAGTGAAATAAACACTGAATTAATGGATGGAAATAAAAGTTTGTAAGAAATAAATGTAAATTAAAGGATGAATCATTGTATAAATGAAAATGAAATCAAACAACAAATCTTATGAAATGAAATTGATAATAAGTAAACTTGATTTATTGTTTGGAATTGTTGTTTGTTTGGTTTATGGTTGTTTGGGCAAGGATACTTTAAATTTGTTTGGATGTATGAATAATTTATTTAGTTTCACCTAAGACTGTTGAGTGAAGGGTACACTTAGTAGTTTACTTTTCATTCTGTACAATTTAAAGTTTTTGAACCCGAACAACTATTTGTTTTGTTTGATATGAATGGATAATTGATTTATGTTGATTTTATATGATGGTTGTATATTGGGCGCAAGTGATTGTTGTTTGTTATTCATTGAAACAACGTTAAAAAATTTCATTTCATATGATTATTAACTACTTTTGGATTATATAAGTGAAATTTAGGTTATGGAAGCACTTGCTACTGCATTTGGTTTCATAATATAAGCGTTGTTTGCCCGACAAATAAGTAGTTTTCAGATACGGTTTTATAGCGCTATTATATATATTTTTCCCGTTATTGGGATATATTATTTTGAAATATTGTTGTATATTGTTATATTTAATATTATATTTTCTCCCGAGCCTCTCCTTACAAAGAAGACTCTGCCGAATTTTTCCGTAAAATTTGGACTTAGAAATTTTTTGAAAATATTTTCCAAACTTTATTAATTTGAGTATAAAAAAATTTAATAGTTATAAATTGATATATTTTATTTAAATTATTAAATTTTGTAAATTTATTTGTTTATAAAATTTAAAATTTTGAATAAGATGTATCGTTTACTCAATTCTTTCTTTTCCCTTCTTTTTCCTTTTCGGGGACGAAAAGTTTTGAGTGGGGAAGAGTGTAACGACCCGTAAATTTTCAATAATTAAAATTGTTAAATTAATAAGATTTTTGTAAATAAATTTGGAAGAAACAAAATTATTGTAATTTAATAATGAAATGAATGCTAAAATGAAATGCAACCATGGAAGTTAAAGCTAAGTAGTAACAATTAAAATGAAATTTCGATTAATTGAGGTAATGTAAATTGTTATGCTATGATATAAATAGAATATAAGAAAGCAAACGTAAATATTGAATTAATTAATGAATTAATAATAATAAATAGTAATTGAATAAAATCAATGTCCTGTAAGTAATTATAATATCGTTTGGAAATGATAACTAATAATAGTATGATTAAGAGTTAGTAGCGACAATTATTATAAGTTACCAATATATCTTAATCCATTAAACTAAATTTGAATCTATTGCAATAAATCTAAATAAAATATTTCTTTCATGTTAATTAAAGTAATATTTGAAAATAATGTTAATATTATCCATAACAGGACAATGTGTTGAATTAAAAGATTGGGAATGAAGACTTATCAATTTAATGGGATTTGAACTATAATAATTGGATTTAATTGCAAATAAATGAAATTAAATATCTAAATATTACGTTAATTGAAATCAAGATGGAATTTGAGAATATGATGTAATAAATCATTGACCCAATGTTAATTTCATCCATTTGACCATAATGAATTGAATAATATGAATGAAAAGTAAACTCAATGGAATTATTGAGAATTTAATTTATAATTTCTTAATATAATGAAATTGAAAATTTAACGTCAAAATTGATGCTTGAATCAACATTAAAGTGACATCTAATTTGTTCAAATTAGGGTAAATGATTAATAAATTTAAAAACGATAAAAACGGTCAATTATAGGATTGAAATTGAAAACTTGATTTAATTAATTAATTATTAATTTATTTAATTAATGTAAAAATAGCTATTTTGGCCACTGACTCGGATTTCGATGAAACCTATTTCATTGGATCCGTATTGGTGAATTATAGTGGGATTTCAAGTTTCGTAGCGATCGGGCTTGTCGTTTGATCGTACGGGCTTGAAACGCATTGAAATCAATTAAATTGAAATCAATTGAAATCAATTTGATTTTAGCATAACTTCTTCATACGATAGAATTTGGACCTGTAACCTGTTCCATTGATCTTAAAATATTTAACTTTGATATATGGGTTGACATAATTTCGTTCCAGAGTCGAAACGGGCTTTTTGGGCCGTGGAGCGTTTAACTTTCAAACATATTCGATCCAATTGTTTCTATTTTCTGATCCACATATAAATATGTCGTTATAAACCCTAGCCTACTTCTTATTCCTCATTTCTGTACATTTAGTTCTATTAGCTCTTCTTTCCAATGGCTGCAAACCCTAATTCCCAATTGCAATTTCAAATCAAATTCAAAGCCAAAATGTAACGACCCAGAATTTTTATTAATTAAAATTTGAATATTTAATTAATTTTAGATATTAATAAGTGAAATTTATAAGTCGAATAAATTTTATTTCGAATAACTGGATTTAATTGGATAATTAAATCGATAATTTAATATGTTAAATTATGAAAATAATTGAAATTTGGGTTAAATATGATTGAAAATGATTTGCAATATTTTATTTTATCATATTGAAGTTAGAACGATATTTTAGAACTTTTAAAATTGAATTTAAAGTTAATTTGTGAAAATTGAATATTTTAATATTTAAACGACTAGTGAAAATAGCCAATTTTTGAACAGTCTCAAAATTGGACAAAACCAGTTCCATTGGATCCGTAATAGTTTGTTATTATCGGATTTCAATTTTCGTGTCAATCAGAGTTATCGTTTGATCGTGGCAGCTCGAAACGCATCGAAATTGTTTTAATATTAATTTGGCGAGTTAAAATAGCCATTTTTCAAACAGTTTCGGATTTCGACGAAACCAGTTTCATCGGATCCGTAATGTGATATTATTGTATGGTTTTAAATTTCGTGTCAATTGGATTTACCGTTTGTCCGGTGCAAGCTAAAACGACTAGAAAATCGTTTAATCGGTTTAATTTTAAATCGAACGTTTATTGCCATAACTCGCACAGATGACAGAATTAACTTTCGAAACCTGTTCCATTGTGTCCGGAACGCGGGATAAACCCTAGGAACGTCGGTCGCCGCACGTAAATCGCAGTTTGGAAATTCCAAAATGAATAGCGTTTCGTTCGATTTTCTATAAATAGCCCTTGCCTCTTCACAAATAAAAATAATAATATAAAACCCTAATTTGCAAACCCTAGCCGCCGCATACAATTTCAAAGGCCAGAAATTTGTTTCGTTCTTCCCCTCCAATCTCCAAATCCATACGTTTTCAAGCTTCAGGTTCAACTACAAAGTTGAAGATCATCACGAGGCCTTCCTATTCAACGGTCGAGATCGTATTTAGTGGATCGGGGTGGCCAGAAATCAAGTGGAAAGGGGCCACGTTTATCTTCGTTTTGCACGAAGGAGAGTCGACCGAGCTTGGTGTTCTCCTGGCCGAAGGTGAAGCTCATCGGGGGCTACAAGTTGGCACTAGTTGATCGGCCTGGAGGTGTTTGTATTAGGTCGCGAGATTAGGGTTTAAGTGTGGATCTTGGGTTCGGTTTTGTTTCCTGGATGCGTTGGAGAAGATGGAAAAGGGCGGTCCTGATGATGGGGGGGGGGGGGGGGTGAGATCTACGGCCACGATTTTGAGTAGGGTTTAAAAATATAAAAAATGTTGTAAAAATTATATATATAAATTTGTGAATCTTTGAAAATTCATATCTTTTTCATACGAGGTCGAAAACGCGCGAAACATGAAGCGTTGGAATCGTATGGACGAGCACTACGCTATGGAATTGGATTGGAGTCGTTTGGAGTTAGTGAGAATTTTGGGTAAAATTAAACGTCCGTTTAATTTTATTCGAAATAAATCGCTAAAACGAAATTGAAATCAAGGTGAGAACTTCTCACTCAATCGAATCGGTTTCGATTTTAATTTTAAATAGTTATATTTAAAATATTTGAATGCATGTTTGAATGATGATTGATATCTATTGATTGTTAAAATAGACATTATGCGCAGTTAGTAAGCGGATGTTATTTATTAAAAACATATACCGCGAATATTTCATAAACAGTGAAATTGGTATTATATATAATAGCAATATATATATATATATATATTGGCATATGTATATATTGCAGTTGTTGATTTTCCCGCATTGTATAGCGGATGAGGCCCTATTGCGCCGTCTATTTAGCGGATAATATTTTAAATCCCATATTCCCCGATAATTTCGTACTGGAGCGGAATTGGTATTGTGCTAACATCATTGGATGTAGGAAAACAGGTTGGAGGGATCCAACTGGATTCCTCAACAGTATTTATTTGATTTCAGATATTTTGATATTCGTTGATTATCATATCGATATATGATGTCGTTGTTGTCGTGATTGACTATTTGGTATGTAGCATCATTGTGCCAAATTTTGGAATTTTAAAATGATTTTTGAAAATATACTATATTTTTGGAATTGGTCCATTTTAAATAAATAACGATATAAATTTTAATGTTACAAAATTATGATTTTTGAGAAATATAGTCAAAAAAAAAGTTGATTTTTGAAAATATGGGGTTAATGATTTTATAAAATGGTTTAAATTGGATTTCTGAATTTATTGTAAAAAGTTTAAATATAGGATTTATAAAATTTGATTATTTTATAAATCAAAATGATGAAATTATAAAGGAGTTTAAAGACGTTTTAAAGAATAATATAAATTGATTTATATAAAAGAATTATAAGATGGATATTTGTAAATTAAAAATATTTGGAATTATAAAACGAGTTTTTATAAGTGTTAGAATGAATTGTGAATGAATTTCATAAATGAATGAAATTTATAGAATTATAGACGGTGAAGTTATAAATGGAATTTTATAAGCAGTAGGTTTATAAAGTTTGTAAAGTTATTTGAAGAATAAATATGGGTAAATAAATGAATCTTATAAGTTATAAGATTTATAAATTGGGAAGTTTAAAAGAACGATTTTTGGCAAACAAATAAATTATAAGTATTTGACTTATAATATGAATTTCTAGTATATCATTGAGATATGAATTGAGATAGGTTAATAAAGAAATTTATAAAAGGAATTTGTTATAAAATAAATAGAAATGGAATTTATAAACGTTGTTTTATAAATCCGCAGACGACTTATTTTGATAAGTAAATTGTTATAACTTATTTATGGAGTTATATTCACGATTTAGACAGTGAATAATCTTTTAAAATAAAATGTACAGAAAGGATGAAATTGGTTAACAAGTATATTCACATTTTTGAATAGTGAATAATATGTTAAAGAAATTGTTTTGAATGTGATGTTTTAAATAGAATTAAAACGATCTAACGATGTTTTCAAAACGTGTTGAGATTCGAAACCATAGATTTCAACATTCATTGTTGAAATAGACGTTTTCAAGAAATAAAAGGAAATGGTGGACTATAACACTGTTGTTATAGTAAATGATTTCCGAAAGGAAATGTTTTGTATAGTATTGGGATTTATATATCTATTTTAATTTCGAATCCCTATACTAGTGATTTTGGGGCGTCGTAACGATGTTTTACGTAACATTCGTTTTGGCCCAAATAAATATGTTTAAGAGAATGATTTCCTTAAAAGAATGAAATATATACTTAATTTAGATTTAAGTATATTTAATATTTTCCAAGGTTGAAAATAAAAAGAATTGAGAATTACTTATTATTATTCAATAAGTATGGAAATGTTTTCCAATAAGTGAATATGTTGAGAATTTATCTTTTTGAAGATAAATTGAAAATGAATAATTGAAATCGTATATGCATAGATATTTTAGAATATAAATTCACTATGGAATTTATAAAAGAAAGGGGAATCTGTTTAAAAATAAATATTGATTTATTTTTGAAATATTGAAATTATTTATCTTGTAAAGATATTTTTGGGAAATAAATAATTTGGAAAATTATTTGGAATCTGGTGATGTTGTGTATATCCATTGATAGTTCAATAACCGACTATCAATATTTACCTTTGAATTGTATTTGTTGTGATTTGTTTGAATTTGAATGCCACACTTATTTTTGAATAAGCGCTCACTATTCGGGTTAGCCGGGAAAGGACCTTGGGGTCGTATAACCCATTCCGAGTATGTGATACGTCGTTATGGATAGCATTTGATGACCGGTGTTGAAGACCGGGTATTTGCGAGAGCGATAGGATGACCTGTCGATTGACTCTGCACCGAGTTGCTCCGGTATAGAGTTCTCCATATGTGATGGGGAATCCGATCAGGATTGTGGATATCCGGATTGCAAGGACTTCTTTGTAAGTGCCTTCGGTTCTGTTCGAGCCCGGAACAGACTTGTATGGATTGTGTGTCTGACATTACAAATTGAGATATAAAGCAGATTTCTTTCAAATATATTTCTGTTGGTGGCAGAGAATTTATTCTCTTAGCTTAACACCATTCTCTGAGACGTACGAGCTCAGAGGTTATGTAGTTGAAGGTTATCAGCGATATATTCCCAATTTGGTAATGTGACATGCTGAGTGTTGCTGTGAAATAATCATTGTGTTGACCATTTGTGATAGGATCATTTGTTTGATCGTTTATCTTGGTCATCATTTCTATGATCATTTGTTGACCCAAAGCACAGCTTTTGTATAAAGCGTGTTTTTGTGGACGAGAATTCGTCAAGCCTCACACCCCGGAATGGTCAAAACAGGAAATATGCGGCAAGGTTATGAGGGGTAGCTCCCTTTAGGGTATGTGCATTTCCTTCTGGAAAAGGGTGGTATCATGGTATGGAGCCCAGATACTTACTCATGTTGAAACACTTTATTTATGATTGTGTGATGTTGATGACGAGCGCTCGGTTAAAGGTCCCAAAGGACCAGGGGATGGCATACTCGTGTTAGTTGTTACCCAGTTAGGGGTAACCCGGCCTTGTGTTGGCAGAGATCCGGTTTGGTTCTCGGGGACGTTCTTCCAGAGGCGTTCTCATGTGGCAATGGAAAGTCCCTTGGCCTGACCATTCGTTGGGAATCCAAAGAAACAATACGATCTTGTACGATTTTAGTTGTATAACCTGCCATGGAATGTGGCGGTAACCTGCTATTGAACATGGTAGCTATAGTAGGCATAAGTGCGAAATGTCTATGCTGGCTAAGATTTATATCTTTATTTTCGAAATAAATTTTTTCTACACTATGCACGAGTAATAATATCAAATGTTCTTTTTAATGCGTATCAAGCATCTTTGACTATCATAAGGAGAAATCTCCTCCGATTCTGCGTTTGCATGTGTGTGTGTGCGGGAGGCCTTATGGTTGTCTCATTTTTAAAAGCATTGCGAATTGACTTTAAAAAAATATTCCTCTATTTTGATTTTAAAGATAAATAAACTGTTTTGAGTTCCCACACCAGTCACATGATTGACTCGGAGTTTATTGTTTTCCTTCCTAAACTCTGGGTGCCCACCAATTTCTACACGGGCAGTCAAGAGTTAGGTTTATCAGGATATTATGTGTGACGACTCGAATTTTGCCCGCTCAAAAATCGACATCCATACTTCAAATCATACTCGAATGTCATAGATTCCACCGTTCAAATCCGATTCGCCGGAGCTTATAACAATCATTAAGTAAATAACACAGCGGAATAAAAGAATAATACATTGATATACAGCTTTGATACAATATCTGATACAACAGATGATCCAATAGATATCAATATACATCAGAGATATGATACAATAAAATAGCAGCGGAAAGAAAATAGATAACATCTAGCAGCGGAACAAATAACTCTAAAATAGTCTTCAAGGAAGAACTCCAAAATAACTGCAACTCCATTTCCAAGAACTAATCCAGCAATAGCTCGAACTCCCCATAACAATGCACCAAGCTAGGCAAGACTGGTGCGATCCAAAGACTGAACTAACTCCAGATAATCCACTATATCTAACTATCTGAAAAACCCAACTCTAGACTGCTCGTGTAGAAATATAATGAGCACCCAGAGTTTAGGAAAGAAACAATAAACTCCGGATCAGTCGTGGGACTGGTGTGAGCAACAAAAACAGTTTATCTTTTAAAACATTCAACAAAAGATTTTCAAAGTCAATTCGCAATGCTTTTAAAAATGAGACTACCATAAGGCCTCCCGCACACACACACAATGCAAACGCAGAATCGGAGGAGATTTCTCCTTATGATAGTCAAAGATGCTTGATACGTATTAAAAAGAACATTTGATATTATTATTAGTGCATAGTGTAGGAAAAATTCATTTCTAAAGTAGAATATAAATCTTAGCCAACATACGACCATTATCGTATGCCTACTATAGCTACCATCCAAACAGTGGTGACCACCATAAGTGAATGGCAGGTCCTACAACTAATACCGTACAAGTTTCGTATTGGGAATTGGATTTCCAGCGAATGATCAGGCTAAGGAACTTCCCATTGCCACATGAGAATGCCTCTGGATGGACATCTCCGAGAACCAAACCGGATCTCTACCAACACAAGGCCGGGTTACCCCTAACTGAGTAACAACTGACCGAATATGCCATCCTCCGGTCCTTTGGGACCTTTATCCGAGAGCTCTCTAATCAATTCACACAATCATAACAAAGTGTTTTCAACATGAGTAAGTATCTGGGCTCCATACCATGATACCACCCTTTTCCAGAAGGAAATGCACATATCCTAAATGGCGCTACCCCTCATAACCTTGCCGCATCTTTCCTGTTTTGACCATTCCCGAGGTGTGAGGCTCGACGAAGTCACATCCACAAAAACATACTTCATACAAAAGCCATGCTTTGGGTGAACAAATGATCATAGAAATGATCACCAAGATAGACGATCAAATAAATGATCCTATCATAAATAATCAACACAATGATCATTTCACAGCAACACTCAGCATGTCACATTACCAAATTGGGAATATATCGCTGATAACCTTCAACTACATAACCTCTGAGCTCGTACATCTCAGAGAAGGGTGTTAAGCTAAGAGAATAAATTCTTCGCCACCAACAAAAATATATTTGAAAGAAATCGGCTTTATATCTCAACTTGTAATGTCAGGCATACAATCCATACAAGTCTGTTCTGGGTTCGAACAGAACCGAAGGCACTTACAAAGAAG
Organism: Allium cepa; assembly: GCA_030765085.1. Classification (NCBI taxonomy): domain Eukaryota; kingdom Viridiplantae; phylum Streptophyta; class Magnoliopsida; order Asparagales; family Amaryllidaceae; genus Allium; species Allium cepa. The sequence goes on from CM060931.1 coordinate 381,640,252, forward strand.
TCCTTGAAATCCGGATATTCACAATCCCGATCGGATTTCCCATCACTTAGGGAGTTTCTATACCGGCGCGACTCGGTGCAGAAACAATCGATAGGTCATCCTATCGCTTTCGCAAATACCCGGTCTTCATCACCGGTCTTCAAATGCTATCCATAACGTCAAATCACATATTCGGAATGGGTTATACGACACAAAGGTCCTTTCCCGGCTAAACCGAATAGTGAGCGCAATATAAAAAAATATATGGATATGGGATTTCAATTAAATCACAACTTAATAATTCAAAACTTTCTTTCAAATGGTTTAAACCGATTACCATCTCAAATCTCTTAAACAAAAAGATTCATTTTCACAACCTTTAACGGTTTAAACAGTTTTCACATTTTAATCTTTTAAATAAAAGATTCATTCACAGATTTTCCAAATCAATTTTCATTTCAATTTGATTAACTCGTTAAATCTTTAAATCAAAGATTTAACTTATAACTTTCAAAACAATTTCATTTCTATTTGATTTAAACAAATCATCAATTTAAATCTGTTAAAAATAAACAGATTTAATTCATAGCTTTCAAAAAGAATTCATTCATAACTTAGGAAAACATTTTTCAATTCAATCTTGAAATTCCCTTAATTAATTGGAATCTCAGTTCTTATCGAAAAGTGTTTATCATTTGAAAACAACAGTTTTCATTTTGGAAATCTGATTCATTCATACGATTTCAAGTCTTTGGGTTAAATTCAAATTCACAAACCAATATTTTAAAAGTGGTTTAAATTCATACAAACCTGTTTATAATATCTTTAACCATAATTTCCAATCATCGAATTCAATTCCAAATATTGAATTCAAATTCAAATTGAATTATTTAAATTGGAGATTTTACCGAGTTATTCAAAATAGCTTTTATCTGTGAAAACCTTTTTCAAAAGCTTTATCGTTTAACCCAAATCTATTTTCAAAATCATTTGAATTCAAATATTAAATTTTATAAATCATTTCAAAATCTGTGACTTAATCGATTTCTTCGTGAAATCCATATTTGTGTGTGTATGGTGTGGTCCAGGGGTTTAACACAATAGTGCACAACATTATAAATCATCACAGATATATCAATATCGATAAGCGGTAAAATCCATAACGCTTATCTTCATTCACAGATTCATAGATAAAATAAATTTATCAATCACAAAAGAGTCATCATTACAATTCGATGTGGGTTTCGGATGACCAACTGGAATCCGACTCCCTGTCGCATCAAAATTCAAATGTCGTTTTAAAGGCCAAGCTGTCTTATTAATTTAGACAGTTTGATTCAACACTTTGAATCCAAATAATCATTTATCACAGATAAATCATATACATTCATCACAAATATATCCAGAATATGTCACTGAGTATCACAGAAGATCACCAAATAAATATCAGAGTCAATCCGACAAATCTTCAGTTCATATCAATATGGTTTGATTTACTTAACTTACTTTATTATTTATTCTGCTTAGTTTATCACTAATAAATCAATTAATCATTTAGTTGCCAATTAATTATTCATTTAATTCTAAATTAGATTACTAAACTATTAATCATTTATTTATTAGCTTAAGTAGTTAATTTCAAATTCATTTATTACTTATAATCCATCACTAATTTCAATTAAAAAGTAATTATTCTTAATTACTTTCTGAAGGTAATCAATTAGTATTGATTATTTAACTTAATTAACATTTTAAAAGTCTTCTTTAAATTTGAAAATCAATTATATTACTAGCTAAAAACTTAATTGTTAATTCACTTTATACTTAACTTAATTAAAATATTAATTAAGAGTTTAAACATCGTTAAGTATTTAAGCAAAATAATTAAAACATGTATTGAGTTTCTAACTTAAAGCTATTAAATACTTATTAAGTTTACAGTATCTATAGCTTGTTAAAAATCATTTCTCTCAGCTTTACTTTTGAAAATACACTACTGCAGTAAGAAGAAACCCGAGCCTTTCCTGCTAAACTCGAATATAACTCCAAGTTAAACACTCCATTTCCCCAGCCTTTCCCTCTTCTTCTTTCAAAAACTTGATTTTTGTTTTTTTTTAAATCTTAACTGCTATTTATACCAACCTAGTTCTTCGAGCTATTACTTCAATTACTTGAGTGCGACTTCGAGATTACCCTTTCTTTCCCCAAAGTAGAACTTCACCAGGAAAACAACCCATGGCACCCAAACGTGCACGTGCACTTGCACGGCCACCCAACGCCGCTCCGACCATCGTTGGTAATCCTCACATGACGACATTCAATCTCGCACCAGAATCCAACTACCCAAAATACTCGACATCGACTAGAATCAAAATCGAGCTATTCTCAGCCCCCTGGAATAAACTGTTCGTCGGCAAAACTCCCCTCCTCACCGCTACACGCCACCAGAAGCTACGAAAATTTAACCAGAGCTTCGTCCCAAGCTCACGCCGCTATTCCCACCGATGCGATCCCTTTCGATGCCACGACGATGTTGCGGCAATCTCATGTTCCCCCTCGACCAAAATGGACCCTTAAACCCAAAATTCGATTCGTTCACCCAATTCGTTCATTAGAAAAATTATTCAACATTTTTTATGAAATCCATGGTGTTCAAACTTACTTCACCTAAAATTTTAACACCCAAATATTATCCAGGTAACAGAAATCGATAAAAATATGATTTGAGTTCAACTATGAACTGCTCCTAGAATGCTTAGCTAAAAATCCTCAAATTTGTTTTAAAATTCCTATCTTTGAATGTTGATTCGAGTTATATAATTGAATTAATGTTTTGTGATACTGTAAATTTCCAGAAACAAGGTCCTTTACTGAAAAAAACTTGAGCTTTCATTCTATATGCATTTTTATGTTATGCAATTATTTTTAGATGGAAACTCAAACTAAAACATACATACTTGTCTTTGGAAGCAAGGCTTAACATTGATTAGAGAGGAAGAAATGAAATTTTTCTTGGTGATCTGATACTCTGGAACTTAAGCAGAGAGATGAACAACATAGATACACAGAGCAAATGCAACAAATTTTTTTAGTAGAAAACTAATTGCTACTCACAAATATATCTATATATGTCCAAGCAACAGTTTTATATTTTAAAAGTATCAAAAAAAAGAATAAGTTACTCACAGGCATTTCAATAAACATAGAAAACTGGTTGAGTTACTCACTTGGTTTTGTTGAAGTGGAGAAGAACAGCATATAAAATCATTCAGATATCCATATGTATACACAGAGAGATACATATGTAACAATATACATAATCCAGATTTCAACTCTATAATCAGGTTCATATGTTTAAGCTTTTAAAAAGGGTGTTACTCACTTGATTTCCAGGAAATGAATAGGTTTCTTCAATTTGGAAACAGATTTGCATTTTCAAGCTAAAGCTTTTAATTTGATCCTCTGGTCTGAAGTTGATTGTATTGTTATCTAAATTTTGAATCCTTGTTTAAGTATGAAGTAGTATCTACTTCAGATTTTAGCTTCAAGGAACGAGCTGATGAAAATATATAGGAGAGCAAGTTTATAAGTTGATGTATATATAAAAGAGGAGTTGTACAGGTTGATTATTGTTCTATGCAAGGTGATGTTACCTTCTCTTTGTACTATAAGCATGGTTGAAGATGCTTTGTCCAATAATTCTTTCTTCTTTTTATTTATTAATTATGCAGACATTTCTGTTGGTGGCCGAAATCATGCTTCAGTGGCTTGAGATATCTTAGTCCTAGGCTGCAATACTTTAGTATGCTAGAGAATATGGCATTTAATGCTTTGTATTCTATTTGATTTCTTTCTTTTGCAAGCTACATACTTGTCTTGCTTCTTCATTTTATTTGCACATAGATATTTACTTTGCTTTAGTTTTGTTTTATACTTATTGTTTTTGTTTTATAATTTATCTTCTAATCATATTTCTAACATACGTATTAAATTTACAACGTATATTTTATTTTATTTCTCTCTTTTGTTTTATATTTTACATAATTTTATAAATATGTGGTTTCTTCTTTGTATGTTATTTCTTTTGTTTGAATACTTTCATTTGCTCTTATTTTATTTTATTTTTCTTTGCATACTAAACCTTTATATTTGTTTGTATTTACTTCGTTTATAGTATGAATAACTTCTATTTTAACATGTTGTTAAAATTTATTTATGAGTTACTATATATATATATATATATTTTTCTTAATTTATTTTATAACTCCAATATTTATTAAACCATTCATCTAAGATTTAAATTCAAATCAAAATATATATATATACACACAAGATTTTATAATTTCAAATTGACTCATATATACCCAAATATACATATATATTCACATATATACAAATTTTCAAATTCATACGACTTAATATAATTTCTATTTGAATCGGGGAAACTCGCATCATTTATACTCAATTTCACAAATTTTAATTCAAAAATTCGATAAATTATTAATTTAAATTAAATAAAAATTCAGGATCGTTACAGACTTCCCCCCTTAAAAGAATTTCGTCCTCGAAATTCGCAGGCACGAAAACAACACAGAGATAGACAGGTTTGATCTCCTATAATTTCTCAAACTTAAGATATGAATTCCAAACTCAGGTCGAAATATCTTAAAATACATACCAATTTGTCCCTCTTCGGACTTTGGTATTCACAAGAAATTACAATAGAATTTAAAATTTTGCTTCAAACGAAATCGTTTTATCAATACAATTCTAATCATTCTTCATATTCTATTAATCAAGTTAACTCGATTTCAAATTTCCAATTTATTCAAAATTTTCAATTCATTCAAGTTTAAATCAAAAACTGAAAAGAAATCGATGAAGATACGAAGTAAGAATTTCCTACAACGATTCGTAGAGCATCACCACCACCGAAACTTCTTCTGGAGCTGCCACGAAGCAATCAAAAGAATTTGGAAACGAATCAAAAAGAGATTGATAAGAAAGATGTTCCCACTGTTGTTACAGAGTTTTGACTAATTATAGTCGTATTTCCTTGTCCCCTATCTCGTTTTCTTCTTGCACTCATACTTACTATCAGTGGATAGCAAAAGAATTTACTGAGGCATTCAAACGGATATCTTAAGGATTACTCATTCTAGGATATACTTCACCCTATCTCTAATGAGCTACTTAATGTGTTATACTCCTGAGCTAAAGTTCAACCCTTAGCTCTGATACCGCATGTGACGACTCGAATTTTGCCCGCTCAAAAATCGACATCCATACTTCAAATCGTACTCGAATGTCATAGATTCGACCGTTCAAATCCGATTCGCCGGAGCTTATAACAATCATTAAGTAAATAACACAGCGGAATAAAAGAATAATACATTGATATACAGCTTTGATACAATATCTGATACAACAGATGATCCAATAGATATCAATATACATCAGAGATATGATACAATAAAATAGCAGCGGAAAGAAAATAGATAACATCTAGCAGCGGAACAAATAACTCTAAAATAGTCTTTAAGGAAGAACTCCAAAATAACTGCAACTCCATTTCCAAGAACTAATCCAGCAATAGCTCGAACTCCCCATAACAATGCACCAAGCCAGGCAAGACTGGTGCGATCCAAAGACTGAACTAACTCCAGATAATCCACTATATCTAACTATCTGAAAAACCCAACTCTAGACTGCTCGTGTAGAAATATAATGAGCACCCAGAGTTTAGGAAAGAAACAATAAACTACGGATCAGTCGTGGGACTGGTGTGAGCAACAAAAACAGTTTATCTTTTAAAACATTCAACAAAAGATTTTCAAAGTCAATTCGCAATGCTTTTAAAAATGAGACTACCATAAGGCCTCCCGCACACACACACAATGCAAACGCAGAATCGGAGGAGATTTCTCCTTATGATAGTCAAAGATGCTTGATACGTATTAAAAAGAACATTTGATATTATTATTAGTGCATAGTGTAGGAAAAATTCATTTCTAAAGTAGAATATAAATCTTAGCCAACATACGACCATTATCGTATGCCTACTATAGCTACCATCCAAACAGTGGTGACCACCATAAGTGAATGGCAGGTCCTACAACTAATACCGTACAAGTTTCGTATTGGGAATTGGATTTCCAACGAATGATCAGGCCAAGGAACTTCCCATTGCCACATGAGAATGCCTCTGGATGGACATCCCCGAGAACCAAACCGGATCTCTACCAACACAAGGCCGGGTTACCCCTAACTGAGTAACAACTGATCGAATATGCCATCCCCCGGTCCTTTGGGACCTTTACCCGAGAGCTCTCTAATCAATTCACACAATCATAACAAAGTGTTTTCAACATGAGTAAGTATCTGGGCTCCATACCATGATACCACCCTTTTCCAGAAGGAAATGCACATATCCTAAAGGGCGCTACCCCTCATAACCTTGCCACATCTTTCCTATTTTGACCATTCCCGAGGTGTGAGGCTCGACAAAGTCACGTCCACAAAAACATACTTTATACAAAAGCCATGCTTTGGGTCAACAAATGATCATAGAAATGATCACCAAGATAGACGATCAAATAAATGATCCTATCATAAATAATCAACACAATGATCATTTCACAGCAACACTCAGCATGTCACATTACCAAATTGGGAATATATCGCTGATAACCTTCAACTACATAACCTCTGAGCTCGTACGTCTCAGAGAAGGGTGTTAAGCTAAGAGAATAAATTCTCCGCCACCAACAAAAATATATTTGAAAGAAATCGGCTTTATATCTCAACTTGTAATGTCAGGCATACAATCCATACAAGTCTGTTCTGGGTTCGAACAGAACCGAAGGCACTTACAAAGAAGTCCTTGAAATCTGGATATTCACAATCCCGATCGGATTTCCCATCACTTAGGGAGTTTCTATACCGGCGCGACTCGGTGCAGAAACAATCGATAGGTCATCCTATCGCTTTCGCAAATACCCGGTCTTCATCACCGGTCTTCAAATGCTATCCATAACGTCGAATCACATATTCGGAATGGGTTATACGACACAAAGGTCCTTTCCCGGCTAAACCGAATAGTGAGCGCAATATAAAAAAATATATGGATATGGGATTTCAATTAAGTCACAACTTAATAATTCAAAACTTTCTTTCAAATGGTTTAAACCGATTACCATCTCAAATCTCTTAAACAAAAAGATTCATTTTCACAACCTTTAACGGTTTAAACAGTTTTCACATTTTAATCTTTTAAATAAAAGATTCATTCACAGATTTTCCAAATCAATTTTCATTTCAATTTGATTAACTCGTTAAATCTTTAAATCACAGATTTAACTTATAGCTTTCAAAACAATTTCATTTCTATTTGATTTAAACAAATCATCAATTTAAATCTGTTAAAAATAAACAGATTTAATTCATAGCTTTCAAAAAGAATTCATTCATAACTTAGGAAAACATTTTTCAATTCAATCTTGAAATTCCCTTAATTAACTGGAATCTCAGTTCTTATCGAAAAGTGTTTATCATTTGAAAACAACAGTTTTCATTTTGGAAATCTGATTCATTCATACGATTTCAAGTCTTTGGGTTAAATTCAAATTCACAAACCAATATTTTAAAAGTGGTTTAAATTCATACAAACCTATTTATAATATCTTTAACCATAATTTCCAATCATTGAATTCAATTCCAAATATTGAATTCAAATTCAAATTGAATTATTTAAATTGGAGATTTTACCGAGTTATTCAAAATAGCTTTTATCTGTGAAAACCTTTTTCAAAAGCTTTACCGTTTAACCCAAATCTATTTTCAAAATCATTTGAATTCAAATATTAAATTTTATAAATCATTTCAAAATCTGTGACTTAATCGATTTCTTCGTGAAATCCATATTTGTGTGTGTATGGTGTGGTCCAGGGGTTTAACACAATAGTGCACAACATCATAAATCATCACAGATATATCAATATCGATAAGCGGTAAAATCCATAACGCTTATCTTCATTCACAGATTCATAGATAAAATAAATTTATCAATCACAAAAGAGTCATCATTACAATTCGATGTGGGTTTCGGATGACCAACTGGAATCCGACTCCCTATCGCCTCAAAATTCAAATGTCGTTTTAAAGGCCAAGCTGTCTTATTAATTTAGACAGTTTGATTCAACACTTTGAATCCAAATAATCATTTATCACAGATAAATCATATACATTCATCACAAATATATCCAGAATATGTCACTGAGTATCACAGAAGATCACCAAATAAATATCAGAGTCAATCCGACAAATCTTCAGTTCATATCAATATGGTTTGATTTACTTAACTTACTTTATTATTTATTCTGCTTAGTTTATCACTAATAAATCAATTAATCATTTAGTTGCCAATTAATTATTCATTTAATTCTAAATTAGATTACTAAACTATTAATCATTCATTTATTAGCTTAAGTAGTTAATTTCAAATTCATTTATTACTTATAATCCATCACTAATTTCAATTAAAAAGTAATTATTCTTAATTACTTTCTGAAGGTAATCAATTAGTATTGATTATTTAACTTAATTAACATTTTAAAAGTCTTCTTTAAATTTGAAAATCAATTATATTACTAGCTAAAAACTTAATTGTTAATTCACTTTATACTTAACTTAATTGAAATATTAATTAAGAGTTTAAACATCGTTAAGTATTTAAGCAAAATAATTAAAACATGTATTGAGTTTCTAACTTAAAGCTATTAAATACTTATTAAGTTTACAGTATCTATAGCTTGTTAAAAATCATTTCTCTCAGCTTTACTTTTGAAAATACACTACTGCAGTAAGAAGAAACCCGAGCCTTTCCTGCTAAACTCGAATATAACTCCAAGTTAAACACTCCATTTCCCCAGCCTTTCCCTCTTCTTCTTTCAAAAACTTGATTTTTGTTTTTTTTAAATCTTAACTGCTATTTATACCAACCTAGTTCTTCGAGCTATTACTTCAATTACTCGAGTGCGACTTCGAGATTACCCTTTCTTTCCCCAAAGTAGAACTTCACCAGGAAAACAACCCATGGCACCCAAACGTGCACGTGCACTTGCACGGCCACCCAACGCCGCTCCGACCATCGTTGGTAATCCTCACATGACGACATTCAATCTCGCACCAGAATCCAACTACCCAAAATACTCGACATCGACTAGAATCAAAATCGAGCTATTCTCAGCCCCCTGGAATAAACTGTTCGTCGGCAAAACTCCCCTCCTCACCGCTACACGCCACCAGAAGCTACGAAAATTTAACCAGAGCTTCGTCCCAAGCTCACGCCGCTATTCCCACCGATGCGATCCCATTCGATGCCACGACGACGTTGCGGCAATCTCATGTTCCCCCTCGACCAAAATGGACCCTTAAACCCTAAATTCGATTCGTTCACCCAATTCGGTCATTAGAAAAATTATTCACCATTTTTTATGAAATCCATGGTGTTCAAACTTACTTCACCTAAAATTTTAACACCCAAATATTATCCAGGTAACAGAAATCGATAAAAATATGATTTGAGTTCAACTATGAACTGCTCCTAGAATGCTTAGCTAAAAATCCTCAAATTTGTTTTAAAATTCCTATCTTTGAATGTTGATTCGAGTTATATAATTGAATCAATGTTTTGTGATGCTGTAAATTTCCAGAAACAAGGTCCTTTACTGAAAAAAACTTGAGCTTTCATTCTATATGCATTTTTATGTTATGCAATTATTTTTAGATGGAAACTCAAACTAAAACATACATACTTGTCTTTGGAAGCAAGGCTTAACATTGATTAGAGAGGAAGAAATGAAATTTTTCTTGGTGATCTGATACTCTGGAACTTAAGCAGAGAGATGAACAACATAGATACACAGAGCAAATGCAACAAATTTTTTTAGTAGAAAACTAATTGCTACTCACAAATATATCTATATATGTCCAAGCAACAGTTTTATATTTTAAAAGTATCAAAAAAAAGAATAAGTTACTCACAGGCATTTCAATAAACATAGAAAACTGGTTGAGTTACTCACTTGGTTTTGTTGAAGTGGAGAAGAACAGCATATAAAATCATTCAGATATCCATATGTATACACAGAGAGATACATATGTAACAATATACATAATCCAGATTTCAACTCTATAATCAGGTTCATATGTTTAAGCTTTTAAAAAGGATGTTACTCACTTGATTTCCAAGAAATGAATAGGTTTCTTCAATTTGGAAACAGATTTGCATTTTCAAGCTAAAGCTTTTAATTTGATCCTCTGGTCTGAAGTTGATTGTATTGTTATCTAAATTTTGAATCCTTGTTTAAGTATGAAGTAGTATCTACTTCAGATTTTAGCTTCAAGGAACGAGCTGATGAAAATATATAGGAGAGCAAGTTTATAAGTTGATGTATATATAAAAGAGGAGTTGTACAGGTTGATTATTGTTCTATGCAAGGTGATGTTACCTTCTCTTTGTACTATAAGCATGGTTGAAGATGCTTTGTCCAATAATTCTTTCTTCTTTTTATTTATTAATTATGCAGACATTTCTGTTGGTGGCCGAAATCATGCTTCAGTGGCTTGAGATATCTTAGTCCTAGGCTGCAATACTTTAGTATGCTAGAGAATATGGCATTTAATGCTTTGTATTCTATTTGATTTCTTTCTTTTGCAAGCTACATACTTGTCTTGCTTCTTCATTTTATTTGCACATAGATATTTACTTTGCTTTAGTTTTGTTTTATACTTATTGTTTTTGTTTTATAATTTATCTTCTAATCATATTTCTAACATACGTATTAAATTTACAACGTATATTTTATTTTATTTCTCTCTTTTGTTTTATATTTTACATAATTTTATAAATATGTGGTTTCTTCTTTGTATGTTATTTCTTTTGTTTGAATACTTTCATTTGCTCTTATTTTATTTTATTTTTCTTTGCATACTAAACCTTTATATTTGTTTGTATTTACTTCGTTTATAGTATGAATAACTTCTATTTTAACATGTTGTTAAAATTTATTTATGAGTTACTATATATATATATATATATATATATATATATATATTTCTTAATTTATTTTATAACTCCAATATTTATTAAACCATTCATCTAAGATTTAAATTCAAATCAAAATATATATATATATACACACAAGATTTTATAATTTCAAATTGACTCATATATACCCAAATATACATATATATTCACATATATACAAATTTTCAAATTCATACGACTTAATATAATTTCTATTTGAATCGGGGAAACTCGCATCATTTATACTCAATTTCACAAATTTTAATTCAAAAATTCGATAAATTATTAATTTAAATTAAATAAAAATTCAGGATCGTTACATTATGGATATTCTGGAGTTGCTGGAGGCAAGCTGGATGGCATGGCGTATTACTAGTATATAGTATTTCTTTTCCGCTATTTGTTTGATGTTGCACACTCTGATGATGTAATGAAATGTAATGTGATGTAATGTAATAACTGATATAGTTCTTTGTTTAAAGATTATTCATTTATTATTATATGTTGTTCCGCTGCGATTGTGAGATTCTGATATTGTTCTGCTGTTTTCTGTTTCGTTCTATTTTCTCTTCTCTGTATTTTCTATATCTTTATCTCTTCTTCTGTCCTTTTCTATTTCTTAAACATTGAGAATTCGTATTTCTGTTCATCTTGAGTTAATCTATGGAGATTAGTGTTGGGTCTTCACAGGCGGTATCAGAGCATATGGTTAAGCGACAACCATGGTCTGTTGGGTATTACTCATTAGAGATAGAGTCAGTAGTACTCTAGAATGAGTTTGAGTGTAATAATAGCTATGAGAGCGTATTTGTTAGTGAATATAAAATTGTTTTATATTGTGATGATTGGTTTATTGAGTGGCATATGAACTTTCGTCAGCACGGTCTCGACAACTACGCCGAAGGGGTTTATAAACATTTGAATAGAACAATTCGACATAATATTGTTTTAAATTGGGTAAATGAAATAATTTTACCTTGATTTTATTTTTATATATAAAGGAATAATTTTTCAGAATTATTAAAGTGTATATAAGTTGATGTTTGGTTGTGAATAAGATGTTTGAATAATCTAAATAAAAGAATAATTGTATAAGCAAAAGAATTATAAGTATGAAATTATAATTAGTGATTTGCAATTGTGAAATAAACTTATATATATAAGAAGTGAAACTATATGAATATATTTATGAATATGAGTTGTAAATAAAAATGAATTTAAAGTTAAATGGAAATTTACTTTAGAATTGGAATCTGAATGGATTTATAAGTGGGAATTTAAGTTAAGTAAAACCAAGTGATGTTTATAAAATGTAGTATAACTTAAGAAATGTTGAATGAAGTTGATACTGGTATCATAGTAAATTAACAAAGTTAAGTGATAAATGTGAACTTGAGTTATATAAATGAAATTCAACTTTAGTAATTGAATTGAATTAATGGATTGAATGTTAATCAATTGAATGTAAATAAAATTGATTTGAGATAATGAATGTAAATGTAAATTCATTAAAATCTAATGTTATTGAAAGTTGAAAGATTGAATGAAAATCAATTTAATTAAACCAATTGAAAGTGATGGTGTTAAACTAAAATGAATATGAGCAAAGGAATTTGGTTGTATTGGATATACATTGGTTGTTATATGATTGTTAGTTGATTGTATATAATTCATTAAGTATTAATGAAATTGAAAGCTAAAGTAATTGAAATTCAATTGGAAGTTAAGTGAATCTTAAATAGAATTGAATTTGATTTGGAAGTGAACCAACTTGAATATGAATTAGTGAATATAAACTAATTGAGAATGAATGTTAGTAAAAACATCCACTGTTAATGAATCAAATGTGATTAAATTGAAAACCATTTCATTGAATATTAAAGAGAATATGAATGAATATTTACTGGTTATGAATGCTAGTTGGATGATAGTTGGTTGATGGTTGAATATATTGCTTTTACTGCATTTGCTATGTTGGCATGTATAGTTATTATGTTGCTATATGTTGTATATCGATACTATTTTCATATATGCATGATTCTCATGTTGTTTGTTGAGTGTTTAGTAGGTGCGGATCGCGTTTGCTTCGCATTTGGAGCTCGCTTTCGCGCTATATTAGCCGTATATGCTCGCTAATAAAATATAAGGTACATATCTCGGATTACATACCGTACTTTTACACTTTTTTCCCTGTGGGATGCCTCATTACTTGATGAGATGTATATTTGTGATATATATATACTGTCATTTTTTTCCGGATCGAGCCGCGCAAAGGAGACTATGGCGAATTTTTCCGAAAATTTAAGGCGTTAGAAAAAATTTGAGAAAATTGGAAAGTTTTGAAAACTATAACTTTGATTTTGGAATTGAAAGTTAAACAATAGTAATTGTTTTTGAAGAGATAACTAAGTATGATTTGAAAACTTAGTAAAGTTATTGTAAGAAATTTAACTATGGATTTTGGAAAGTAAATAGATTCTGTAACTTTTCTTACTTGTTAATTTCGAGGACGAAATTCTTTTAAGGGGGGAAGTATGTAACGACCCAGAATTTTTATTAATTAAAATTTGAATATTTAATTAATTTTAGATATTAATAAGTGAAATTTATAAGTCGAATAAATTTTATGTCGAATAATTGGATTTAATTGGATAATTAAATCGATAATTTAATATGTTAAATTATGAAAATAATTGAAATTTGGGTTAAATATGATTGAAAATGATTTGCAAAATTTTATTTTATCATATTGAAGTTAGAACGATATTTTAGAACTTTTAAAATTGAATTTAAAGTTAATTTGTGAAAATTGAATATTTTAATATTTAATCGACTAGTGAAAATAGCCAATTTTTGAACAGTCTCAGAATTGAACGAAACCAGTTCCATTGGATCCGTAATAGTTTTTTATTATCGGATTTCAATTTTCGTGTCAATCGGAGTTATCGTTTGATCGTGGCAGCTCGAAACACATCGAAATTGTTTTAATATTAATTTGGCGAGTTAAAATAGCCATTTTTCAAACAATCTCGGATTTGGACGAAACTAGTTTCATCGGATCCATAATGTGGTATTATTGTATGGTTTTAAATTTCATGTCAATTGGATTTACCGTTTGTCCGGTGCAAGCTAAAACGCCGAGAAAATCGTTTAATCGGTTTAATTTTAAATCGAACGTTTATTGCCATAACTCGCACAGATGACCGAATTAGCTTTCGAAACCTGTTCCATTGTGTCCGAAACGCGGTATAAACCCTAGGAACGTCGGTCACCGCACGTAAATCAGAGTTTGGAAATTCCGAAATGAATAGTGTTTCGTTCGATTTTCTATAAATAGCCCTTGCCTCTTCACAAAAATAAAATAAAATATAAAACCCTAATTTGCAAACCCTAGCCGCCGCATACAATTTCAAAGGCCATAAATTTGTTTCGTTCTTCCCCTCCAATCTCCAAATCTATATGTTTTCAAGCTTCAGGTTCAACTACAAAGTTGAAGATCATCACGAGGCCTTCCTATTCAACGGTCGAGATCGTATTTAGTGGATCGGGGTGGCCAGAAATCAAGTGGAAAGGGGCCACGTTTATCTTCGTTTTGCACGAAGGAGAGTCGACCGAGCTTGGTGTTCTCCTGGCCGAAGGTGGAGCTCATCGGGGGCTACAAGTTGGCACTAGTTGATCGGCCTGGAGGTGTTTGTATTAGGTCGCGAGATTAGGGTTTAAGTGTGGATCTTGGGTTCGGTTTTGTTTCCTGGAAGCGTTGGAGAAGATGGAAAAGGGCGGTCTTAATGATAAGGGGGGGGGGTGAGATCTACGGCCGCGATTTTGAGTAGGGTTTAAAAATATAAAAAATGTTGTAAAAATTATATATATAAATTTGTGAATCTTTGAAAATTCATATCTTTTTCATACGAGGTCGAAAACGCGCGAAACAGGAAGCATTGGAATCGTACGGAAGAGCACTACGCTATGGAATTGGATTGGAGTCGTTTGGAGTTAGTGAGAATTTTGGGTAAAATTAAACGTCCGTTTAATTTTATTCGAAATAAATCGCTAAAACGAAATTGAAATCAAGGTGAGAACTTCTCACTCAATCGAATCGGTTTCTATTTTAATTTTAAATAGTTATATTTAAAATATTTGAATGCATGTTTGAATGATGATTGATATCTATTGATTGTTAAAATAGACATTATGCGCCGTTAGTAAGCGGATGTTATTTATTAAAAACATATACCGTGAATATTTCATAAACAGTGAAATTGGTATTATATATAATAGCAATATATATATATATATATATTGGCATATGTATATATTGCAGTTGTTGATTTTCCCGCATTATATAGCGGATGAGACCCTATTGCGCCGTCTATTAAGCGGATAATATTTTAAATCCCATATACCGCAATAATTTCGTACTGGAGTGGAATTGGTATTGTGCTAACATCTTTGGATGCAGGAAAACAGGTTGGAGGGATCCAACTGGATTCCTCAACAGTATTTATTTGATTTCAGATATTTTGATATTCGTTGATTATCATATCGATATATGATGTCGTTGTTGTCGTGATTGACTATTTGGTATGTAGCATCATTGTGCCAAATTTTGGAATTTTAAAATGATTTTAAAGTGATTTTTGAAAATATACTATATTTTTGGAATTGATCCATTTTAAATAAATAACGATATAAATTTTAATGTTACAAAATTATGATTTTTGAGAAATATAGTTAAAAAAAAAGTTGATTTTTGAAAATATGGGGTTAATGGTTTTATAAAATGGTTTAAATTGGATTTCTGAATTTATTGTAAAAAGTTTAAATATAGGATTTATAAAATTTGATTATTTTATAAATCAAAATGATGAAATTATAAAGGAGTTTAAAGACGTTTTAAAGAATAATATAAATTGATTTATATAAAAGAATGACAAGATGGATATTTGTAAATTAAAAATATTTGGAATTATAAAACGAGTTTTTATAAGTGTTAGAATGAATTGTGAATGAATTTCATAAATGAATGAAATTTATAGAATTATAGATGGTGAAGTTATAAATGGAATTTTATAAGCAGTAGGTTTATAAAATTTGTAAAGTTATTTGAAGAATAAATATGGGTAAATAAATGAATCTTATAAGTTATAAGATTTATAAATTGGGAAGTTTAAAAGAACATTTTTTGGCAAACAAATAAATTATAAGTATTTGACTTATAATATGAATTTCTAATATATCATTGAGATATGAATTGAGATAGGTTAATAAAGGAATTTATAAAAGGAAGTTGTTATAAAATAAATAGAAATGGAATTTATAAACGTTGTTTTATAAATCCGCAGACGATTTATCTTGATAAGTAAATTGTTATAACTTATTTATGGAGTTATATTCACGATTTAGACAGTGAATAATCTTTTAAAATAAAATGTACAGAAAGGATGAAATTGGTTAACAAGTATATTCACGTTTTTGAATAGTGAATAATATGTTAAAGAAATTGTTTTGAATGTGATGTTTTAAATAGAATTAAAACGATCTAACGATGTTTTCAAAACATGTTGAGATTCGAAACCATAGATTTCAACATTCATTGTTGAAATAGACGTTTTCGAGAAATAAAAGGAAATGGTGGACTATAACACTGTTGTTATAGTAAATGATTTCCGAAAGGAAATGTTTTGTATAATATTGGGATTTATATATCTATTTTAGTTTCGAATCCCTATACTAGTGATTTTGGGACGTCGCAATGATGTTTTACGTAACATTCGTTTTGGCCCAAATAAATATGTTTAAGAGAATGATTTCCTTAAAAGAATGAAATATATACTTAATTTAGATTTAAGTATATTGAATATTTTCCAAGGTTGAAAATAAAAAGATTTGAGAATTACTTATTATTATTCAATAAGTATGGAAATGTTTTCCAATAAGTGAATATGTTGAGAATTTATCCTTCTGAAGATAAACTGAAAATGAATAATTGAAATCGTATATGCATAGATATTTTAGAATATAAATTCACTATGGAATTTATAAAAGAAAGGGGAATCTGTTTAAAAATAAATATTGATTTATTTTTGAAATATTGAAATTATTTATCTTGTAAAAATATTTTTGGGAAATAAATAATTTGGAAAATTATTTGGAATCTGGTGATGTTGTGCATATCCATTGATAGTTCAATAACCGACTATCAATATTTACCTTTGAAAGGTATTTGTTGTGATTTGTTTGAATTTGAATGCCACACTTATTTTTGAATAAGCGCTCACTATTCGGGTTAGCCGGGAAAGGACCTTGGGGTCGTATAACCCATTCCGAGTATGTGATACGTCGTTATGGATAGCATTTGATGACCGGTGTTGAAGACCGGGTATTTGCGAGAGCGATAGGATGACCTATCGATTGACTCTGCACTGAGTTGCTCCGGTATAGAGTTCCCCATATGTGATGGGGAATCCGATCAGGATTGTGGATATCCGGATTGCAAGGACTTCTTTGTAAGTGCCTTCGGTTCTGTTCGAGCCCGGAACAGACTTGTATGGATTGTATGTCTGACATTACAAATTGAGATATAAAGCAGATTTCTTTCAAATATATTTCTGTTGGTGGCGGAGAATTTATTCTCTTAGCTTAACACCCTTCTCTGAGACGTACGAGCTCAGAGGTTATGTAGTTGAAGGTTATCAGCGATATATTCCCAATTTGGTAATGTGACATGCTGAGTGTTGCTGTGAAATGATCATTGTGTTGACCATTTGTGATAGGACCATTTGTTTGATCGTTTATCTTGGTGATCATTTCTATGATCATTTGTTGACCCTAAGCACAGCTTTTGTATAAAGCGTGTTTTTGTGGACGAGACTTCGTCGAGCCTCACACCCCGGAATGGTCAAAACAGGAAAGATGCGGCAAGGTTATGAGGGGTAGCTCACTTTAGGGTATGTGCATTTCCTTCTGGAAAAGGGTGGTATCATGGTATGGAGCCCAGATACTTGCTTATGTTGAAACACTTTATTTATGATTGTGTGATGTTGATGACGAGCGCTTGGCTAAAGGTCCCAAAGGACTGGGGGATGGCATACTCGTGTCAGTTGTTACCCAGTTAGGGGTAACCCGGCCTTGTGTTGGCAGAGATCCAGTTTGGTTCTCGTGGACGTCCTTCCAGAGGCGTTCTCATGTGGCAATGGGAAGTTCCTTGGCCTGACCATTCGTTGGGAATCCAAAGAAACAGTACGATCTTGTACGGTTTTAGTTGTATAACCTGCCATGGAATGTGGCGGTAACCTGCTATTGAACATGGTAGCTATAGTAGGCATAAGTGCGAAATGTCTATGCTGGTTAAGATTTATATCTTTATTTTCGAAATAAATTTTTCCTACACTTTGCACTAGTAATAATATCAAATGTTCTTTTTAATGCGTATCAAGCATCTTTGACTATCATAAGGAGAAATCTCCTCCGATTCTGCGTTTGCATGTGTGTGTGTGCGGGAGGCCTTATGGTAGTCTCATTTTTAAAAGCATTGCGAATTGACTTTAAAAAAATATTCCTCTATTTTGATTTTAAAGATAAATAAACTGTTTTGAGTTCCCACACCAGTCACATGACTGACTCGGAGTTTATTGTTTTCCTTCCTAAACTCTGGGTGCCCACCAATTTCTACACGGGCAGTCAAGAGTTAGGTTTATCAGGATATTATGGATATTCTGGAGTTGCTGGAGGCAAGCTGGATGGCATGGCGTATTACTAGTATATAGTATTTCTTTTCCGCTGTTTGTTTGATGTTGTACACTCTGATGATGTAATGAAATGTAATGTGATGTAATGTAATAACTGATATAGTTCTGTGTTTAAAGATTATTCATTTATTATTATATGTTGGTCCGCTGGGATTGTGAGATTCTGATATTGTTCCGCTGTTTTCTGTTTCGTTCTATTTTCTCTTCTCTCTATTTTCTATATCTTTCTCTCTTCTTCTGTCTTTTTCTATTTCTTAAACATTGAGAATTCGTATTTCTGTTCATCTTGAGTTAATCTATGGTGATTAGTGTATATTCAAGGAATACGGATTTGCGGGTCTTCACACAAAACTTCAAACTCTCCAAACTATATCATATTTTACATCGTCGAAAAGCTCTCAAAGAGCGCATCTCAATTCCGTGATTCGTTTTCGATCTGGGTTTCTTTGTAGCTGGAATTAGCTCGTTTATCCTCTGCCATTCGTTGCATCGTGATCAACTGCGACGGATCATCAAATCGATTTTATGGTCGCGTAGGGATTTGCGAGTGGATCACATCAGCGTAGTTTGTTTGATGCATTGATGGTGGGATTTGCGGCAATAATTCGATTAGGGTTTCAATAATCAGTGGCGGCTGTTGTCATTCGTGCCCGATGGTGGCCAAGGTGTCGCGCGCGCGTGGTCGAGGGGGAGGGGTGAGGCTTGGCGCGTCGTTTCTTGCAGGCGCGGCTGTAGCGATGACGTACGTGGCGTGAGGAGATGATGAGGGTGACGTGGACATAGTGATAGGTAATTGTTTGTTTTATTTTATTAATTTGAGTAAATCGTATAACTTTTAATATGCATAACTTTTACATACAAGGCCCAATTCACGCGGGTTTTCTCTCCTCGGTTCGTATTGGAATTCCGGACATTTTGACACTGGTTTGGGTAGATTCCGAGACCATTCAAATTTGGGTTTAAGTTGGATTTAAATTCAATTTAAATTCAAAAGGTGAGTGTTTTAACCCACTCACAACTTCTAAAATTTCTTATGTATGTTAAATTAATTTCTGATGTGATTAGAAATTTATTTATGACTGTTTGGCATATTTTAAATTATCATCTAAGTTAAATTGAATATATTGAATTAAATTGTTATTTAACTTATTTTTGCATATAAACTGCCAGTTAAATTGTTATTTAATTTATTATTGAATATAAACTACTAGTAAATACCTGTTGTTTATTTATTTGTTTATATTGATGTTATTGATTTAATTGGATGGTGATTATGATAAATGGTTGATGATTGATATCGGATGAATGGATGTTGTATGTTATATTGTTATAAACCGCAAGTTGTATGGATTTTTATTTAGTTCAGGATTGCGGTTTGAAATGATATATAATCGTACTTTTATTTTAAATTAGGCATTGAAATGATAAATATCTGTTTCACTTGACCATAGGATAGAAAATTATATACGGGCACCGTCGGTTTATATATAAATATTTTGAAAATGATTTCTATGGTTTTAGATAGAAATATAAGGTTTAGTAAATATTTATTTTTTTGATATTATATAAATATTTTTTTATATATAGTTAAATTATTGAATTTAAGCTATGTATAAATTTGTTTAGTAAAAATAAGTTTAATAGCGGAGTTTGATTTTATTAAAATAAAATATGGTTAAGTATTTAAACCATACTTTA
This sequence comes from Allium cepa, assembly GCA_030765085.1. Lineage (NCBI taxonomy): Eukaryota > Viridiplantae > Streptophyta > Magnoliopsida > Asparagales > Amaryllidaceae > Allium > Allium cepa. The sequence goes on from CM060931.1 coordinate 381,660,766, forward strand.
ATATAGAGGTTATAATGATTTAAATAAATTAAGGTTGGAAGATAAATTGGAAATTTATGTCAAATTGAGCATATTTAAAAATTAAACTCAGTAAGTTGATGTAAAATTTATTAAATTTGAAATTTTAAATGGTATGATTTTTATAACTTGATTTTGGGTTTAGGGTGAATTAAATGAATATTTCTAGTATAAATAAATTAAAGGAAATATTTAAGTTATTTGTAAATTGAGTTTTATTTAGATGATAATGGATTTATTATGTAAATTATTTCAAACTAAATAATAGAAAGGTGAATTGTTGAATCGTAATTACCAAACTTAGTTTTGAAATTGGGAATACTTAAAGTTTGAAGTAATATTGAATTTGGAATAGTTTATTCTGTGGATCAAATCTGTTTTGAAATCGATAAAATTTGGAATAGTTCATTCGGAAACTGAATTGTATTGAAATGTATGATTTGGGATTTGGTTAAATTTAAAATTTAGAAATTCGAGCTGTTTGGAATTGATTTGTGAAATCTAAGAAGCCATTTTATTATATAAAGTATTCTAATATTTAAACCATTTGAGTGGTGGAAGTTATATTTCAAGTGTTTAGCTTTCGAAGTGTTATAACTTTGAAGTGCTATGATTTTGGAAAAATGATATATTTGGAATAAAAATAATATTATATTGATATGGGTTTTTATAAAAATGATATCATAATGATTTGGTTTTTGAAATTGAAAGGATATCGTATTATATGATTTTGAAATGGATATTATATTCTGGTTTTGAAGTATAAATTATTTGAAATGACCGCAGTGTTATAATAACGTTTGGTTGTTAAAGAGACTGGGATCGGAAGTTGTCATACTCTCTACCAACTCCGAAAATCACTTTAACAACCGTGTACGCGGTGGAGATTCCAGAATGAAGTAGGACGGTGGTGGTGTTCCCTTGAGGTATATACGTGGACCCGACTCCCGTGAGTTGGCATAAGGTGGCTAAAACTTGAGCGATTGACGGGCTAATGAGGTAGCACCTTTGATCGGACACATCCCTTCGATATTATACTTTGACTTTTGGATTGATTCTGTGGCCACTTTTGATTTTTTTTGATTTGGGGGCATGGCTCGAGGTGGGCGGTAGCTGCGCGCTATGTGTTACCACAGGTCCGGAAGCATAGTTGGTATATCTACCCTGGCATTGCCTAGTTGTGCCGTGTCACGTACCCTAGCGCTCCTTGTAGGATTTTGGATTTCTCCCATAACCCGTGGAGTATTTAGGGTAGTCTCTCTGTAACGACCCGCCACTCCGACCGCCTCTAGTCGGTAATTAAACCAACTAGAAACGTTCAAATGACGGATTGTTATTTAGTTTATAACATTTAAACAGAATCAGTCACAGAATCACAGAAACAATAATATGTTTCATGAATGAACTTTTTTTCTTTTATATACAAATATCAGAGTTATACAATGAATTACATTTTATACAGCGGAACAATTTTTATTAAGTGCAAGAAAATTTTTCTGAAAAGCTTTAGTGAAGTGCTTTCCCCTCTCTCTCTAACTTCGCTGCGAGAAAATCTCCAAGCTGTAAAAATACTCGGTCTGACCCGAGCGTTTTATGCAAAACACAAAAAAACACTCGAGTCAGGATTAATCTTAATTCAAGTAAATAAGTTTGCAATGAACGGAAATAAAATGGTAACGGCCCAATAGAGTTAATGGTGCAGTACAGGCAGCAGAAGGGACGAAGCAACTTGGATCAGTTCAAGAAAAAAAATGTAAATAATATAAGTTCCCACAAATGAACATAAGGAGTATACAGGAGTACACACATATCAGCCCAGCAAGTACAAATCTGGGTAACAATTCTTAGGTTAGCATGGCAGATAAGCACATGAGCCACTTGAGTGAACACATTTCACACAACCATACAGTTTACAAAAGTCATGGCAATAAGTAAATGAGGCAACAAGGTCAACAATTAAGCAAAATTTCAGAGGGGAACAGAGAAAAAGATGTTGGATCTAGCATGGTTTCATTTTTTTTGTGAACCAGAAACTTTTTTCATTTACATGCTTAAGCCTAAAATCAAATGTAAATGATATCTTCATTTATCTACAGGCACATACAGGCATACTACTACATATAGATACATACATGCATAAATATTCAAGCATATTCACATGCAATCATTCATGAGGCTTGTTCTTGATTTATTACTGGGACATGAGGTAAGTTTAAACAAAAGGACCCAACTTTTTAACTGAAACATCATGTATGACCAACCAGAGTTCATCACACAGGTCAAATAGAAAACAGAGGGAAAATTATAGCAATGCATCAGATTCATCAAAGCATTGGTTTAAGCTTGGAATCATTCATATATGGCATGCAAGCATAATACACAGCAAACAACAAAGAACACCACAAGCAGAGATCAATAAGTATCAAATTTTTGTTTATAACACAAATCCTCTAAATCCAAAGATAAAGAATTTTAAAACAAAGTTTGAATCCTATTATTTATGTTTTTCTTCTTAAAAACTAGTGACCAAGAATGTTTATTTTTAATCATATTTTTAAAATTTTTACTGCCATTTATCATTTTATAAGAGAAAATTTGATAGATTCATTTGAAGTCATTTTTCTTATCTATACTTCATCACTGGGACAAATTTTTTTTTATTCTATCACTTAATCAAGTTTATAAATTGAGATATGGTTTACTTCATGTTTATAAATTCTATCACTGTGATGAACTTTTGTCTGTTAAACAACAGAAAAGCACATAGGTATGTACACAGTCATGCCTGTACATCATCACTTATACAAAACAATTCCAGGTACCAAACCAAGCATCACAACATATAATAGACTTAAGTCATTTATTTACAGATAAACAGAGAAGGAAGATTTGGTTTGCTAAATTGATTTCAGGTTGTAAAGAGATTCAAAGCCTTTGATTTTCAATCTTTCATTTTGAAACTTTTAAAAACTGCAATTGCCCCTTTGATATTTTGAACTCTTTAAATAAAACTGAAATGCTTTTAATACTTTGAATTTTAAGATCCTGAGTTGCCTTGAAAATAAAGTTTGTTTGCAAAACCAACTTTCCAGATTTACAGAAGGAAAAAAAATGATGCAGTTTTGCTTTATGTTTGAAATGTATAGGATACTGATATGTACAGGGGTATTCACAATTTAAATATCAATTCAAGCCATATTTATGCTAAAACATCCATGCAAGCACTGACATAGTTATCAACTAAACACATAAATTTCCAGTAAATTCCTATTAAATTTTAACTTAAATAAAATTTTAAAATCTTAATGTTTTAAGTCAACAAAGATGTCTTGATTAATCCTTCCTTCTAACAGAAACTAATTAAAGGAATATGATTTTAATAAAAACTTGTGCCAGGGAAAACAAAAACAGATCAAAGCAATTTAACAGCATGTATACAACTACAATTACACATCAGACAGTTAATTATAAACATATGCAATATTTGTTCATTTCAATATACTAGCATGCAACTCAAACTATACTTTCCTACATCATTCAACTTAATAGCAATAGAAAAAGGGTTTTAAATTTAGTATGGTTTACACTGTAAACCAAAGTGTTACAGGAAACAGAAAAACTGGAAACAACATTTCCAAGCAAATATAAACACAAGCATAACCATTCATTCACATGCAAAAGCTATTCACAATTATACAAGCATTCAAACACAAAGAACTGAATAAAGCATAGGTTTACTCACAAGCATCATAGAATAAATTGAAGGTTGAAAGGTTTGCTCACTGTGTTTATCACAAACAGTTTCTAAAAGAACCTCAAATTTGTGTTTTTAAGGTAATTACTGAAACTTGGTCAATTTCAAACTTATTAAGTTTTGTTATTAAAATATGGTGCAAGCTTAAAGTACAACTTCAACTTATTTACTGAAACAAAAATGTATAGCTACTTAGTTTTATCATTAAATCAAATAGAGACATGGGGAAAAGAAATGGACTTTCTTACAGGTTCTCAAATTTTTTTCTAAAACAGTGACTAACCTCTTGTACAGTCAACATGACAAACCAAGTATTCAAATTTCTTGCATGCAAACAAGATTTACATTTCCTATATCACTCAAACATACACATAGCAACACTGATAAGAGGGAGACAGGGTTTACTCACAGGCATTTCAAACTGGAGGGAAAAAAAATTCATTTACAGACACATACATACATCACATATGCACTGAAGTTCAAACAAGCACATGTAAACAAAATTTTCCACATCCATATTCAAAGACCCATCACATGCAGCAAAACAAAGCAAGCAAAGTTTTTTGATAGCATCTGCTCTTATCAGTTTAAAAGCAAATTAACCTAGCAAATGGAAGCCAATAACACCAAATCATAGCATGCAACCAAGCACCCAATTCAAACAAATTTAAAAACTTGATTAAAATTAATCATGAGAAAAACTCACCTTATCACGAATCGAAACAGCCAAGGTGAGTAATGAGCACAATCGAAGAAAAATCGAAGCCCCAAATTGGATTGCAAGCCCTAATTTTGCAAAGCGGAACGAACGAGAAGAACGAAGCCGCCATTTATTTGTTTTCACCTTTTGTTTACTAGGGTTTTCGAAATGAAAATTAAAGAGGAATGGCTGAAGTGATACGCGATTTCGGCTGAGATGAAAGCATTTAATGCTTGAGTACCTTCTGTCCTTCATGTCTTCATTTGCAAGCTATTACATATATTTATGTTTTTCTTTTGCCTTGCATTTCCTTGTCTTCTTTAGTAAGCTTCATAGGTTTGAAGTTTAACTATCAAACATGAATTTATATTAATATGTTTTACAATTAGATTTTGTACTTGTATTTTGTATTGATAAAATTTATTCCGTTTTATTTAGATTAAAGAACAATGTTATTAAAACTAACCACCAATTTGTTAATTTACATAAATAATAATCCTTAAATCCAAATTATTTTTCTCTAAGTCATTAGTTCGAATTTTATATACAAATTTAATATTCAATTTCAAACTCCAAAGTCAAATTTAAATTATTATTCAACTTTCAATAGATTAAATTCTAAAAGTTAATCGCCAAATTCATAGTTATATTGGGAATTCAATTTAAATCATCATTCAACTATTTAAAATAAATTAATATTTTCAATTTAAATTGTTCAAAATTCAGGATCGTTACAATCTCCCCTCCTTAAAAGAATTTCGTCCCGAAATTACAAGTAAGGAAAAATGATTGTTAAAATTTCACCGATATTTATATTTTACACAATTTTATCAAGTTCGAAACTTATTAAAAATAAATAAATAAGTATAGGATTCATTCTATTTGTTTTGTCTTACTAGCTTTGTTCATTAATTTCTTTTTGTTCATTTATTTCTACAATCAAGACGCAAAAGATCTTTTACTAAAATTTTCGACTTACAAAACTCAATTTTAAACTTGAAACACTTCATATTAGAGATTTACATATTATATCATTTCCAAAGCTGTGGACTTTCAAAATATTTCAAAGATCCTCTTCCTTAGTTCATTAGGTTGGAATTTTATGTTACTTTAATTTCAGACTATTGATTTTCTATTTAAAGTTTGAAAATACTTGCTAACTCGAAATTTAACAAGTCTATTGTCGTTCTTAAAGACATTCGGCATACGCTGGCCAGGTGCAAGTCTAAAAATCTCCAAGTACTAAATATACTTGCTTCAATTCCCACTGAAAATATTAAAAATTCTTTTAAAAATGGATATGGAAAGCACGTTCCCCCATGGATCACAGCTTACCCGGCGATTTCGCTACTATCCCAGTAGAATCGCTTGTAAACTATAGATTTCTCATCTCTTGAATTTCGCCATGGTTGTTGCCATAGATCGCGGTCTACACGGCGGTTACGCTACTATCCCAGTAGAATCGCTTGTGACCGTAGGCATCTCGCCCCTCGAATTTCGCTTTGGCTTCTAGATTGCAGTTTACTCGGCGGTTGCGCCACTATCCCAGTGGAATCGCTTGTAACTGTAGGCATCTCGCCCCTCAAATTACGCTAGTCACTCCAACTAATGGAAAACAAATGGCCAATCCAACTAATGGAAAACAAATGGCCAATCCAACTAATGGAAATCAAATGGCCAATCCAACTAATGGAATTCAAATGGTCAATCCAACTAATGGAATTCTACGTAGCTACGATTTTCAAATGGACACTCATCTCGAGTTCCAACAACCTTCACAAATTTTAAATGGAAGGTACTTTTCCATATCCTCAGTTTGGAAAACGTAATATCATACATACATATATAATATTTCATTTCACAATTCGTACATATCATATTCATGTACTTACATAAGTTTTCCATAACAATTACCTTCCAAACTAATGGTTTTCGTATTTATCGTATTCTCATATATACATTCTGAAAACCTCAATATCTCATACCCGTAACAAATAGAGGATTCACAAATTTTCCATTTCATTATCCATTTAAAATTTTACTCTAAGTCGATTTGGAAATTTAAGGTTATCTCAAACCTAATTCACATTCAAAATCCAATTTATTATCGACTTCACACTCGATTTGGATTTCACGTGACATCGTAAATTCTCAACACATAATTGATGTCTACCGATATATAACCTCTGAGCTCGTATGTCTCAGAGAAGGGTGTTAAGCTAAGAGAATAAATTCTCCGCCACCAAACAGATATATATTTAATAGAGATCAATTGATATGTCATCAATTCACAATGCTAGACATACAATCCAAATCAACCATCCAAATTCCAAAGCTCAACTTATATTGTCTTTGGGTGTCGAAGTTAAACTCAATTTAACTCAAGATTCAACCATTTTGAAAATTTTCAAGTTGAACTAATTGTTCAAACTTCCCAAAAATATCTACACAAGATATATATAATTTTTTTCCACACTTAACCATTTGAAAACAAATTTCAAATCATTTTTTTTTCACCTTTCAATCTTTGAAAACAAATTTCAAAGCAATTTCCTTAAACGGAAACATTTCCAAATATTTATCCATTTTAAACTTGAAATGGTTCATTTAAATCAATCAAACAAATCCTTACCGATTTATTTTAAACTTACGTTCCAAATCCGTAAATTTATTTCCACATTTCAAAAATAAATCAATGTTTATTTTTAACAAATTTTCCTTTCTTTTATAAATTCCATAGTGAATTTACATTTCCAAAATATCTATGAATATACTACTTTCAAATCGATTTCAAATATTCATTTTCAATTTATCTTTAAAAGATAAAATCTCAAAACATTCACTTTTCACTTTATCTTTAAAAGATAAAATTTCAAACCTTTCATTTCATATTGGAAAATATTTCCATACTTATTTAATAATAAGTAATTCACAAATCCATTTATTTCCAACACTTGGAAAACATTCAATATACTTAAATCATAATCAAGTATATATTTCATTCTTAAAAGAAATCATTCTTTAAACACATTAACTTGAGTCAAAAAGAAATGTTGCGTAAAACATCGTTACGACGACCCAAAATCACTAGTATAGGGATTCGAATTTAAGATAGATATATAAATCCCAATACTATATAAAAAACATTTCCTTTCGGAAACCATTTATTATAACAACAGTGTTATAGTCCACCATTTCCTTTGATTTCTCTCGAAAACGTCTATTTCAACAATGAGTGTTGAAATCTATGCTTTCGATTCTTAACACATTTCAAAACAACTTCAAATGGATTTACTCCATTTCATAATATTATTTCCCTAAAACATATTCGTTTTATTTAATAATATATTCACTGTCCAAAATCGTGAATATACTTCGTTAACCAATTTCAATATTTTACGCATTTAATTCAGAATTATCCACTGTCCAAAATCGTGGATATAATTCCTAACCAAACTCCTATTATCACAATATTTAACTTAAAGGATAATTCGCTGTCCGAAATCACGAATATATCTCCTTTAATAACTTCTATGTTTCATTTATCAAATTCAATTGGTTTCGAATTTATAAACAATCTTTGCAAATTCCATTTCTATTTATAAAACTTCGATTTATAATCTCCTTTTATCACTTCAATTCAATTTATATAACTCAATTATATACCTAAAGTCCATTTATAAGTTAAGTACTTACAATCCATTTATTTACTAAATCGTTCTTCAAAACATTTGAAATCAATTTTCAAAAGAATTCATAATCAAATTCCCGAGTTATAGTTCAATAATCCCCTTGATTATAACTAAATTTACATGTCATTTTATTTTCCAATTATTACTTTGGAGATATTCAAAATATTTGGTTTAAACCAATTTATCAATTCACTTAACTCATATTTTATTTTTCCATAACTCTCAAAAATTCGATAATGAGTTTCCGAACGATCGAAACTCAAATCTAAGGAGACCTCACCGAACAGAAACTATCGCAAACCTAAATTTAGAGAGGGGAATCTCCGAAAATGATTCTAACTTTCAAAATACCTTTTATTTTAAAGAAAACAATTTTATACTTCTTTAGATTTGGAAAATGCTTTCTTTAAAGTGATTCTAGTAACTATTCATATTAAACGCCATAAACTAAGCTTTGTGTAAACCAAATCTCTGATACCACTTTGTAACGACCCGCCGCTCTGACCGCCTCTAGTCGGTAATTAAACCAACTAGAAACGTTCAAATAACGGATTGTTATTTAGTTTATAACATTTAAAAATAATCAGTCACAGAATCACAGAAACAATAATATATTTCATAAATGAACTTTTTTTCTTTTATATACAAATATCAGAGTTATACAATGAATTACATTTTATACAGCGGAACAATTTTTATTAAGTGCAAGAAAATTTTTCTGAAAAGCTTTAGTGAAGTGCTTTCCCCTCTCTCTCTAACTTCGCTGCGAGAAAATCTCCAAGTTGTAAAAATACTCGGTCTGACCTGAGCGTTTTATGCAAAACACAAAAAAACACTCGAGTCAGGATTAATCTTAATTCAAGTAAATAAGTTTGCAATGAACGGAAATAAAATGGTAACAGCCCAACAGGGTTAATGGTGCAGTACAGGCAGCAGAAGGGACGAAGCAACTTGGATCAGTCCAAGAAAAAAAATGTAAATAATATAAGTTCCCACAAATGAACATAAGGAGTGTACAGGAGTACACACATATCAGCCCAGCAAGTACAAATCTGGGTAACAATTCTTAGGTTAGCATGGCAGATAAGCACATGAGCCACTTGAGTGAACACATTTCACACAACCATAAAGTTTACAAAAGTCATGGCAATAAGTAAATGAGGCAACAAGGTCAACAATTAAGCAAAATTTCAGAGGGGAACAGAGAAAAAGATGTTGGATCTAGCATGGTTTCATTTTTTTTGTGAACCAGAAACTTTTTTCATTTACATGCTTAAGCCTAAAATCAAATGTAAATGATATCTTCATTTATCTACAGGCACATACAGGCATACTACTACATATAGATACATACAGGCACAAATATTCAAGCATATTCACATGCAATCATTCATGAGGCTTGCTCTTGATTTATTACTGGGACATGAGGTAAGTTTAAACAAAAGGACCCAACTTATTAACTGAAACATCATGTATGACCAACCAGAGTTCATCACACAAGTCAAATAGAAAACAGAGGGAAAAATTATAGCAATGCATCAGATTCATCAAAGCATTGGTTTAAGCTTGGAATCATTCATATATGGCATGCAAGCATAATACACAGCAAACAACAAAGAACACCACAAGCAGAGATCAATAAGTATCAAAATTTTGTTTGTAACACAAATCCTCTAAATCCAAAGATAAAGAATTTTAAAACAAAGTTTGAATCCTATTATTTATTTTTTTTCTTCTTAAAAACTAGTGACCAAGAATGTTTATTTTTAATCATATTTTTAAATTTTTTTCTACCATTTATCATTTTATAAGAGAAAATCTGATAGATTCATTTGAAGTCATTTTTCTTATCTATACTTCATCACTGGGACAAATTTTTTTTTTATTCTATCACTTAATCAAGTTTATAAATTGAGATATGGTTTACTTCATGTTTATAAATTCTATCACTGTGATGAACTTTTGTCTGTTAAACAACAGAAAAGCACATAGGTATGTACACAGTCATGCCTGTACATCATCACTTATACAAAACAATTCCAGGTACCAAACCAAGCATCACAACATATAATAGACTTAAGTCATTTATTTACAGATAAACAGAGAAGGAAGATTTGGTTTGCTAAATTGATTTTAGGTTGTAAAGAGAATCAAGCCTTTGATTTTCAATCTTTCATTTTGAAACTTTTAAAAACTGCAATTGCCCATTTGATATTTTGAACTCTTTAAATAAAACTGAAATGCTTATAATACTTTGAATTTTAAGATCCTGAGTTGCCTTGAAAATAAAGTTTGTTTGCAAAACCAACTTTCCAGATTTACAGAAGAAAAAAAAATGATGCAGTTTTGCTTTATGTTTGAAATGTATAGGATACTGATATGTACAGGGGTATTCACAATTTAAATATCAATTCAAGCCATATTTATGCTAAAACATCATGCAAGCACTGACATAGTTATCAACTAAACACATAAATTTCCAGTAAATTCCTATTAAATTTTAACTTAAATAAAATTTTAAAATCTTAATGTTTTAAGTCAACAAAGATGTCTTGATTAATCCTTCCTTCTAACAGAAACTAATTAAAGGAATATGATTTTAATAAAAACTTGTGCCAGGGAAAACAAAAACAGATCAAAGCAATTTAACAGCATGTATACAACTACAATTACACATCAGACAGTTAATTATAAACATATGCAATATTTGTTCATTTCAATATACTAGCATGCAACTCAAACTATACTTTCCTACATCATTCAACTTCAATAGCAATAGAAAAAGGGTGTTAAATTTAGTATGGTTTACACTGTAAACCAAAGTGTTACAGGAAACAGAAAAACTGGAAACAACATTTCCAAGCAAATATAAACACAAGCATAGCCATTCATTCACATGCAAAAGCTATTCACAATTATACAAGCATTCAAACACAAAGAACTGAATAAAGCATAGGTTTACTCACAAGCATCATAGAATAAATTGAAGGTTGAAAGGTTTGCTCACTGTGTTTATCACAAACAGTTTCTAAAAGAACCTCAAATTTGTGTTTTTAAGGTAATTACTGAAACTTGGTCAATTTCAAACTTATTAAGTTTTGTTATTAAAATATGGTGCAAGCTTAAAGTACAACTTCAACTTGTTTACTGAAACAAAAATGTATAGCTACTTAGTTTTATCATTAAATCAAATAGAGACAGGGGGAAAAGAAATGGACTTTCTTACAGGTTCTCAAATTTTTTTCTAAAACAGTGACTAACCTCTTGTACAGTCAACATGACAAACCAAGCATTCAAATTTCTTACATGCAAACAAGATTTACATTTCCTATATCACTCAAACATACACATAGCAACACTGATAAGAGGGAGACAGGGTTTACTCACAGGCATTTCAAACTGGAGGGAAAAAAAAATTATTTACAGACACATACATACATCACATACGTTCAAACAAGCACATGTAAACAAAATTTTCCACAACCGGATTCAAAGACCCATCACATGCAGCAAAACAAAGCAAGCAAAGTTTTTTGATAGCATCTGCTCTTGCCAGTTTAAAAGCAAATTAACCGAGCAAATGGAAGCCAATAACACCAAATCATAGCATGCAACCAAGCACCGAATTCAAACAAATTTAAAAACTTGATTAAAATTAATCGTGAGAAAAACTCACCTTATCACGAATCGAAACAGCCGAGGTGAGTAATGAGCACAATCGAAGAAAAATCAAAGCCCCAAATTGGATTGCAAGCCCTAATTTTGCAAAGCGGAACGAACGAGAAGAACGAAGCCGCCATTTTTTTGTTTTCACCTTTTGTTCACTAGGGTTTTCGAAATGAAAATTAAAGAGGAACGGCTGAAGTGATACACGATTTCGGCTGAGATGAAAGCATTTAATGCTTGAGTACCTTGTGTCCTTCATGTCTTCATTTGCAAGCTATTACATATATTTATGTTTTTCTTTTTCCTTGCATTTCCTTGTCTTCTTTAGTAAGCTTCATAGGTATATATTTGTTTGAAGTTTAACTATCAAACATAAATTTAGATTAATATGTTTTACAATTAGATTTTATACTTGTATTTTGTATTGATAAAATTTATTCCGTTTTATTTAGATTAAAGAACAATGTTATTAAAACTAACCACCAATTTATTAATTTACATAAATAATAATCCTTAAATCCAAATTATTTTTCTCTAAGTCATTAGTTCGAATTTTATATACAAATTTAATATTCAATTTCAAACTCCAAAGTCAAATTTAAATTATTATTCAACTTTCAATAGATTAAATTCAAAAAGTTAATCGCCAAATTCATATTTATATTGGGAATTCAATTTAAATCGTCATTCAATTATTTAAAATAAATTAATATTTTCAATTTAAATTGTTCAAAATTCAGGATCGTTACACTCTCGATTTGGAGATGCGCCGATACTGGACGGACTACTGGGACTATTATTGTGTTAAGGGGAATGTTGGGTCACTCCTTAACGCTATTTTAAAGTAAGTTTATTTTACTAATAGGCATTATTATAATTGCATATATTACTACATAGTAAATAGTTTAACGAATCCTTAGGAGATGTGAATCCCGAATATCTCTTAAGTTACTGCACTCACGTTTGACGCTAGATAGGAGATGTCAAATCCCATAATCATCTTTGACGCCGTTCCACTCATATTTACCGTTGATTTAACTTACATAAGATCTTTTAGTTCTGACTTGAATGTTTTGTCCATTCAATTCGCTCGGGTCAGTCTGAGCATTTCAGGGTTTGAAAATCATATTTCTGGAGAACGAAGACGAAGATTGTATTACTATTATTTATTATATTATTCCACTACATTGTTACTGTTCCGCTGCATCATTTATTATTCTCTAGTATGTGTAACTCTGATATGTGTTGTATAAGTAAAATCAAATGTTTTGTGAAACAGCTTCATGAACTGTTTATTTGATTATTATATTTTGTCGTTCCGCTGCAAGATTCTAGTTTGTTTTATTTCATTCTCTGCTTTTCTTATTTACCCCAATAATAATCCGTCCTTTTGTATGGTTTGAATCTGACATGTGTGGTTTATCGTCGATTTAAAACGTACAAAAAGGCGGGATGCTACAAAAATGATCTTAAATCTCTAAGTTTTCTAACCCAGAGTTTAGCAGAATTACCTGGATATTTGAGATTGTAACTTTTCAAAGAAAGCCATTTATTTACCACTATATCCTTAAAATTATTTTCCATAACCACATTTTTTTAAATCTAAATTTTTTTTTACCAAAATTCGCCTTGGAACAGAATAAAACAATAGGACAATGATTCGAAAATTTACAAAGGAATCCTACAACCTTACAAGAAGCAAATTTGTGTTCGGAACCAGAGATAGTGGTTTTGATGACAACAGCCTTTGTAACTTATTTTATTATAACTTATGTACTAACACTGTTGTCTAGATATATATGAATGTTATTATGCAGGATATATATAAGGTAGGTACTGATTATTGAAGACAGTATAGTATAAAGATCAAGAATGAAGAAATCAAGTTTTAAGACTCATGAGTATCAAGATCAAGATTTCAAGATAAGTCTCTAGTTTTGTTAAAACTTCATAATAGCATGGAAATCTTCATTTCAAATTTCTTTTTGGATGGAACCCATTTCTACTTTCTTAGTGGCTTACAAACCTACGACAAGTAGCTTACAAACCCACGAACATCCTGGTTTTGTACAAGTTCTCGAGTCCTGATGTGATGAAATATTCTACAGTAAGAAGCTTGCAAAACTACTTCAAAATCGTTTTTCAAAATGCTTTTCAAAATGTTTTAGCTTTAAAATTATCTTTTCAAATGATTTTCGAAAAGATGTTTTAGCCTTAAAATATTCTTTGTTTTTGTTTTTAAATAAACTCTTGTTTTAAACTTCATTTTTTTAAAAACTATCTTCTGATTTTTAAATATTCTTTATAATATGTATATATATACTTGAGATTTAAAATCAAATTTATATATACATTCTAAAAATATATTTTTCTACTCTTCTTCATTTTAAAACATAGGAATAATGAGTTTATTTTACTTCAGAATCATTTCATCTTGTTTTCCTTTCAATACCATTTTCAAAACAATTTTTACATTGTTTTTAACTAAGGGATGTCGACATCATGGGATACCTCATGTCGACATGGTGGCCTTAAATTCAAAAGTTTCATTTTCAAAAGAAGTGTCTATTCGTTTAAAGCTCTTCACGAATGGTTATGACCGTTACTGGTCTAGAAATAGCCTTCACAAACGAATTTTTTAACTAACTATTTTCTTATTTTCTTCACTCCTTCTTTTCCATAAATCCATATTCTAAAATTTTCATATTTTAAAGATCATGCCGAAATTATGCCGAATTCTCAAGTGAATCAAATTAGAATTTCATTCTTGTTTGATTCTCTGCCTCTCTCGATTATCAAAGTGCTATTCAGAGTTATAGGATCAATTTGTAATCAAAAGTTTATCGAGTCTCTCTATAAGGTGTGGTTGTGCCTGGATATTAATTGGGTGTTCTAGTGTCCCGTAAATCAAGAGAGTTTACCCCGAACTCGAAGACAGGAGGGTACCTCAAGGCCTTTAGATATTGAGGGTTGTAATCTCGACATTGGTATAATAAAAATCTGTATGTGGTGTTTTCCTTGGTACAGGACTGGATGTTGGGTAACTCCGAAGCAGTAAAAAATCCGATGTGTTCTTTCCTTTTATTGCTTTTTATTTACTTTCTACATCTGTGATTGTTCTATGATTAAGTTTTGCATTTTTTATGTCATATTTTTAAATTAGTCCATATAAGTCTTAGAATCCATTAAACACTATTCACCCCCCTCTAGTGTTAAATTTGCCTTAAGATCCTTAATCCGCACTCCCTTTCAATTGGTATCAGAGCATAGGTTTTCATAGTTTTCATAATCTGAAAGTTGAAAAGTTAAAAATGACATTTTTCAGGAATTTTTTTTAATACTAGTTTGTATTTATGCATTTCAACAAAGCATCATAAGTTTGCACATATTTTTTTGTGAAAAATCAAGTTATCCATCGAATTGGTTTGTTATGCAGGAACAAACATGTTACATGGCTTTTGAAGAATCAACAACCAATGGACAAACAGTGCAAATTGAGAAAGATAAATGGATACTTGATAATGGCTGTTCAAGGCATATAACTGGATATCCCGAGATACTTAATGACATTATATATCAAGATGGTGGATTGGTCAACTTTGGAGATAATTCAAAAGGATATGTGATTGGCATCGACAATGTCGGTAATTCTAAAACTCCTCTTATTTTCGATGTTTTGCTAGTTAGGAATTTAAAACATAATTTGCTTAGTATAAGTCAACTATGTGATAAAGGATTTAAAATTAAATTTGGAAAAGATAAATGTCACATTGAAGATAATAAGTCAAAATATTATCTTTGAAGGAATTAGGAAAAAAACATTTACATCCTTAGTATAAAAGTTTCAAATGATAACTTATGTCTTTTGGCTAAAACAAATAACCCTTGGATTTGGCATAAAAGATTTGTTCATTTAAATTTCAAACCGTTATCTAGGTTATCAAAACTTCACTTAGTTAGAGCTCTTCCCAAGTTAAACTTTGAAGTAGATAGTATATGTGATGCTTGCCAATTAGGAAAACTTAAGAAAAGTTCATTTAAATTAAGAGATATGATTTCTACTTCTAAACCTCTAAAATTAGTTCATTTTGATTTATTTGGTCCATCCCAAGTTCAATCAATTAATCACAATAAATATGTTTTTGTAATTGTAGATGATTATTCTAGATATACTTGGATAATTTTTCTTAAACTTAAAAGTGATGCTTTTGAATTATTTAAGAATTTTGCTAAAAGAATTCAAAATCAACTTTCTTTAAAAATAAAGTGATCACGGTGGAGAATTTGAAAATGAAAATTTTGAGAATTTCTGTAATCAAAAAGGAATTACTCATAATTTTTCTTTTCCAAGAACTCCACAACAAAACAGAGTGGTAGAACTTAAGAATAGAATGATTCAAGAGTGTGCTAGAACAATGCTTTCTGATAGTAACTTACCTAAAAACTTTTGGGCTGAATCAGTCGTTACAGCTTGTTATATATTAAATAGGATTTTAATTAGACCATTAAGTAATAAAAAACCATATGAATTACTTTACAATAAGAAACCCATAGTAGCTTATTTTAATGTTTTTGGTAGTAAGTGTTTTATTCTTAATACAAAAGAGAATTTAGATAAACTTGAACCTAAATCCGACGAAAGTATCTTTATCGGATATTCTAATAGAAGTAAAGCATTTAGAGTTTGTAATTTAAGAACTAACACTATTGAAAAAATAATGCATGTATCTTTTGATGAAAAATTTAAAGATACTATACAAATAGAAGACAAAGAAGATTTTGTAACTTTAAATAATGAACTTAATGAAACTAATTATGAAATCATTCAACCTAATAAAGAATTAGGTTATCAAAAGACCATCCTGTAGAAAATATACTAGGAAATAGTGAATCTATAGTTAAAACAAGAAATCAACTAAATAGTATGCGTAATGTAGCTTTTATACCAACTATTGAACCTAAAAATCCAATAGAAGCATCATCTGATGATTCATGATTTCTTGCTATGCAAGAAGAATTGAATCAGTTCACCAAAAATGATGTTTGAGAACTTGTTCCTAGACCTGAGGATAAAAGTATAAATGGAACAATTGGGTTTATAAAAATAAAATGAATGAACTTGGTGAGGACGTGAGAAATAAAGCTCGTTTAGTCGTGCAAGGTTAATGTCAAGAAGAAGGAATTGATTATGACGAAACCTTTGCACCCGTAGTAAGACTAGAAGCTATTAGGATTCTACTTGCTTTCGCACACTACAATAATTTCATGTTATATCAAATGGATGTTAAAAGTGCTTTTCTAAATGGTTTTGTAAAAGAAGATGTTTATGTTGAACAACCTCCACTTTTTGAAGATAACAAATTCCCAAATCATGTATATAAATTAAAGAAAGCTTTATATGGTCTGAAACAAGTTCCTAGAGCCTGGTATGAAAGACTAAGATCTTATTTACTGCAATCTTTTTTTGAAATTGGTAAAATAGATACAACTCTTTTTATTAAAAGAAATAAAAATGACATTCAGTTAGTGCAAATATATGTAGATGATATAATATTTGGATCAACTAATAACATAATGAATAAAGAATTTTCAGATATAATGACTAAAGAATTTGAAATGAGTCATATGGGGGAACTAAGTTTCTACTTAGGACTTCAAATCAAACAATTAGATAAAGGAATTTTCATTAGTCAAGAAAAATATGCTAAGGATTTAATTAATAAATTTGGATTGACCACTTCTAGTGAAAAACCAACTCCAATGACAATTAATGTAGCTTTAAGTAAAGTAGATAAATCAAAAGATGTTATATAGGGGAATGATTGGTTTGCTGCTTTATATAACAGCAAGTCGTCCTGACATCATGCGTAGTGTGTATCTTTGTGCAAGATACCAATCTCAACCTAAAGAAACTCACTTAAAAGCTGTTAAAAGAATTTTAAGATATGTAAAACATACTTTAGATTATGGTTTATTTTACTCAAAAAATGATGTATTTGATTTAATTCATATTGTGATGCCGATTACGCTGGTTGTAAATCAGATCGAAAAAGTACAAGTGGAACTTGTCACTCTCTAGGACATTCTTTGGTTTTCTGGTTTAGTAAGAAGCAAAACATTGTATCCTTGTCAACAACTGAACCAGAATATATCTATTGCTTTGGCTTGTTCTCAAGTTATATATATGCAACAAACTTTAAAATATTTTGGATTAAGTATAACTAAATCACCAATTTATTGTGATAATACTAGTGCAATAAACCTATCTAAAAATCCAACTAATCATGCTAGAACAAAACATATTAATACTAGACATCATTTTCTTAGAGATAATATAAGTAAAACGGTCATAACTCTTGAATATATTAATACTGAAAAACAAGTTGTTGATATATTAACCAAACCATTAAATGAACAAAACTTAACTAAATTTAGAAGAGGATTAGGTATATGTTCATTAACTGAAATATAAGTCATAAATAATACAAGTATAGTTACTAATTAATATAAATAAATATTTCTCAAAAATTGAACTGGGCAGGTCGACATGACCCATCCCTATATGTCGACTAACAGGCCGAGATTTTCAAATTTAAATTTCCCTCCAAAATTAGTTATTAAGTTATATATTTTGACTTTTACTCCTTTTCTCTGTTCTATCACTACACCAAAACAGCAAATTTGGCACACCAAGAAGCAGAGATTTGATACGGCTCAGAGCCGTATCAAATTGCCTCTGCGATCCACACCCCCACAACACCTAGAATCTAACCCTACATTTGAAAGGCCGCGGATCAGTACATTTTGCTCGCGCTAGTTTTCATTTCCCGCACTATTTTCATTTCGCTCCATCCCTAAATTACACAATCCCTAAATTAAATCACGCCCTGCTCACAATCCCTAAATCTCAATTCTAGTAGCACAAGTTTCATCATCGAGCAAGAATGATGACCGCGGAAGGAAAACATGGTTGGGTTCGGTCATCAAGGCAAAGCGTAGGATGGTGACTGGCGTGTGTTGTAAGGGTTGCAAAGAATGGATGGTGGAACGATGGGCTGAGGGCGACACATGGAAAACGAGGAGAAGGCGGATGAAGGTGGCGGTGGCTGAGACATGCTAATGGTGGCAGATGGTGGTGGGTCGGTTTAGGTCAGGGAAAAAGGAGTTTCATGAAGGGATGCGGCTATGCTGACAAGGGTGTGTGGTTGGAGAATGGTCTAAGGTGGTGGGCTCTACGATGTTAGAAGGTGGTAGTGCTTCAAAGGGAGATCTGGCGATGCGGCTTCGGGTTGAAGGTGGTAAAGGTTGGGTGGAAGATGAGTCGGTAGTGCTGCTCACAAGGCTCAGGTGGAAGAGAGTCATGAAGTGTCGGAGGTGGAAGCGCATCTAGTCAAGGGTGGGTTTTTGGCTATGGCTATGGGCGGCGACCTGGTGGACGTGGGCTGTCTTGGTGGGGTTGGTGGTTGACGCGGGAAAGCACGAGGAGGTGAGTGAAAGATGTGCAGGCTGAGCAAGACAAATATGTAAGCAAACTTTAATTTTTTTTTATGAGATGAATGTCAGAACAGAAATAAAAAGGGAAAGAGAGATGGGAGGAGATGGATCAATTTGGCAAAATGGACCAGGTTTCGAAATGTATAAGCAACTATCTTGGTACCTACTAGAAATACTAATATTTTTCCTTAAGCACCATCACTTTTGGGTCAGAACTGATTATGACTGTCATTTATCCCACCAACTACATGATTCCGCCAAAATTTTCTTTTGCCTTCAATATGTGAATTACAGTGGGTGAGGATGGGTTTTATCGAACATATTAGTTTGAAAAATTGAGGTAATGGTTTATGGAAAAAATGGAATTTTAGTGTTAGTTAACATATACGTGTGTTATGCAGCTGAAAAATTGGGGTAATGGATTTATGGCAAAAATGTTCATTTGATCTTTGTTTCTTTGGATTCTTTTTGATACAGAATTCAGATATCATTTTCAGTGTATTTAGTTCTTCTTTCATTTCAACATCATTATTTTAATAGTTAGTTCATCATTTATTTCATAAGTATATATAGGTGGATTTAGTAGGAGGGTACTATGATGTGGAGACCATGTGAAATTCGGACTGCCAATGGCATTCACAGTAACAATGCTATCATGGAGCGTTATCGAATACGGAAAAGAGATTGAAGCAGCAGGGGAGCTCAAACATGCTTTAGAAGCCATTAAATGGGGCACTGACTATTTCATCAAGGATCATACTCATCCTAATGTCCTCTGGGCAGAGGTGCATTTTCTTTTTTATAATACCCAGATAAAAAAATGCTTGCACATCTTCATTGACATCAATTAATTTTATTGTTTATCATAATCAGGTAGGAGAAGGAGGCACGGATCATTACTGTTGGCAGAGACCAAAAGACATGACAACATCAAGAAAAGCGTACAAAATCGATTCAGAAAACCCCGGTTCAGACCTAGTAGGCGAGACAGCCGCCGCCATGGCAGCCGCCTCGATAGTCTTCAGAAAAATTAACCCTCACTATTCTCATTTACTTCTCCACCATGCCCAACAGGTAACTGCTAGTGTTTATACACATTCCTTATTGAATGTTATCCAAAATATAACATTCCTTGAATTAATGACTGCATCTTAGTTGTTCGAATTTAGGGACAAGTACAGAGGAAGCTACGACACGAGCATTGGGGACGTGAAAAGTTACCATGTGTCGGTGAGCGGATACAGAGACGAGCTACTGTGGGCGGTGCTGTGGCTGCAGAAGGCAACAGGGGAAGTAGAAGAAGGGAACAAGTATTTGGAATACGTAATTGACAAGGCGCACTTTTTTGGTGGGATTGGTTGGGCCATTACAGAGTTCAGTTGGGACGTTAAATTCGCTGGTATAATTGTATATATTGTATATGTTGATCACTCATAGACAATACTCTATGGTGTCTATACGTAATTGACAAGACATATATTGTATATTTTTCCATGTTCAGAAGCATGCAAAGCTCTGCAAGAAAGGAATGGTTACATTGTATAATTGTATATCTTATATAGAGTTTCTTATATGTGTTAAACATTGTATAATTGTATATCCTATGTTCATTTTTATACGTTCTAAGCTTGTCCATTTATTTGTATTTTTAATTGACCGCTGACCGTAGGCATAGATGTAGAAGAAGGGAACATGTAATGTGAAAAATAGAGAGCAATGCATTATTTTTTTTACTTTAATACATTAATTTGATACGGCTCAAAGCCATATCAAATTCATGAATTTGATACGGCCCAAAGCCGTATCAAATTCATGAATTAGGATGTGCTTTGAGCCGTATCAAATTCATGAATTAGGCAGTGCTTTGAGCCGTATCAAATTCATCAATTTGATATGGCTTTGGGCCGTATCAAATTTTTAACCACGCCAAAATTTGATACGGCCCAAAGCACTGCCTAATTCCATTTGATACGGCCAAAAGCACTGCCTAATTGGTATTTCTGGTGTAGTGTATTCTCTGTAACAAACTTCTAAAATAGTAAATTAATGGCTTTCTCTTCTAATAACAAACCTTCTTTACCCACTTCTCCTCGTTTTGGTCCTTTTCAACGTTCCACACACGTATGAGTCATCAAATTACAAGAGAAGATGAAAGATTTGCTTTAAATGATGATGGAAATTCCAGTGAGTCAACTGCGAATGGCTGGAGAACAAGATAGGCAAGGCAGAATCCTTAGGAATTTACAAAACTTTCTTATGGATAATCATGCCAATCCCATTATCATCGAAGAATCATCACAAGTCATGGATTCTGAAGAAGAAGAGCCTCTAGTGAACCACAAGAGGATCAAGAAGAAGAACATCCTCTATCGAATTCGGATGTTCATATAGACAAAGATGATGGCGTGATTTGCGTTGTAGAGGTCCTTTTTGATGCTAATGGGAACTTGGTCGAACAACGTGGAAACTTTTGTCTCTATTATCCAAATTGTTCGGTCCATAAATCACTAATAGTTAAGAGTCCTCGTTAAGCGTTTTTCATTTTTCATTTTCTTGATTGTATATTGGTTTGTTAATTTGTATATAAGTGTTATCTTAATTAATTTTCTTCTAAAGACAATCTTTGGTGTATAAAATCGTGAATTCCATTTAACTTAGGATGCTATATTCCACTCATACAAAGTTATTATTCTTGTGTCATATGTTTGTTTATCTCATTTTCTACTAAGTTCAAGGCTTATAGGCTATTTTTTGTTGATGACAAGGGGGATAAGTTATATAAAATAGTAGGCTCGGAGTAAGGGGGAGTTGTTGGTGTAAGGGGGAGTTATGGTGTGATCGAACTGGTAAGTATATTTTATAACGTTGTCATCATCAAAAGGGGGAGAATGTTAGGAACCGGAATAGTGGTTTTGATGGCAACAACCATTTGTAACTTATTTTATTATAACTTATATACTAACACTATTGTCTAGACATATATGAATGTTATTATGAAGGATATATATAAGGCAGGTACTGATTATTAAAGACTATACAGTATAAAGATCAAGAATGAAGAAATCAAGTTTGAAGACTCATGAGTATCAAGATCAAGATTTCAAGATAACTGTCTAGTTTTGTTAAAACTTCATAATAGCGTGGAATTCTTGATCTTTGTTTCCATCAACCATCCATTGAATTCTTGATCTTTGTTTCCACATTATATCTTCTTGAATAATAATTGTACTTAATTATTCTTTTAAATTATAAAGAATATTTTTTTCTGAAATATTTAAATTTCTTATTTCTTCAATTTTATTTAACTTTAAAATATCATTCATAAGATTATCCTTTTTGATTCTAATGCTACTAAAACTACTTTATTCCACTTCTTGAGAAATGATCTTAAATCTCTAAGTTTGCTAACCCAGATTTTAGCAGAATTACATTTATATTTGGCATTGTAACTTTTCAAAGAAAGCCATTTATTTACCACTATATCCTTAAAGTTATTTTCCAATAACCACATTTTTTCAAATCCAAACAATTTATTACCAAAATTCGCCTTGGAACAGAATAAAATATTAGGACAGTGATTCGAAAAATTACAAGGGAATCCTATAATCTTACAAGAAGGAAATTTGTGTTAGGAACTGAAGATAGTGGTTTTGATGACAATAGTCTTTGTAACTTATTTTATTATAACTTATATACTAACACTGTTGTCTAGATATATATGAATGTTATTATGCAGGATATATATAAGGCAGGTACTAATTATTGAAGACTGTACAGTATAAAGATCAAGAATGAAGAAATCAAGTTTAAAGACTCATGAGTATCAAGATCAAGATTTCAAGATAAGTGTCTAGTTTTGTTAAAACTTCATAATAGCATGGAAATCTTCATTCCAAATTTCATTTGGGATGGAACCCATTTCTACCTTCTTAGTGGCTTACAAACCCACGACAAGTAGCTTACAAACCCACGAACATCCTGGTTTTGTACAAGTTCTTGAGTCCTGATGTGATGAAATATTCTGCAGGAAGAAGTTTGCAAAACGACTTCAAAATGTTTTTTTAAAATGATTTTCAAAACTGCTTTTCAAAATTTTTAGTTTTAAAAATTATATTTTCAAATGATTTTCAAAAAGATGTCTTTTTTTAAATAAACTCTTGTTTTAAACTTCGTTTGTTTATAAACTATCTTCTGATTTTTAAATATTCTTTATAATATATATATACACACTTGAGATTTAAAATCAAATTTATATATACAAAAATATATTTTTCTACTCTTCTTTATTTTAAAACATAGGAAAATTAGTTTATTTTACTCTAGAATCATTTCATCTTGTTTTCCTTTCAATACCATTTTCAAAACAAATTTTACATTGCTTTTAACTAAGGGATGTCGACATCATGGGATACTCCTTGTCAACATGGTGGCCGTTAAATTCAAAAGTTTCAATTTTTAAAAGAAGTGTCTACTCATTTAAAACTCTTCACGAATGGTTATGACCATTATTGGTCTATAATAGCCTTCACAAATGAATTTTTTTAACTAACTATTTCCTTATTTTCTTCACTCCTTCTTCTCCACAAATCCATATTCTAAAATTTTCATATTTTTAAGACCGTGCCGAAATTCTACCGAATTCTCAAGTGAATCAAATTAGAATTTCATTCTTGTTTGATTCTCTGCCCTCTCTTGAAGAACAAAGTGCCATTTAGAGTTATAGAATCAATTTGTAGTCAAAAGTTTATTGAGTCTCTTTATAAGGTATGTTTGTGCCTGGAAATCAATTGGATGATCTTGTGTCCCGTAAATCAAGAGAGTTTGCTCCGGACTCAAAGACAAGAGGGTACCTCAAGGCTTTTAGAAATTAAGGATTGTAATCTCGACATTGGTATAATAAAAATCTATACGAGGTGTTTGCCTGGGTGTAGGACTGGATGTAGGGTAACTCCGAACCAGTATAAAATCCGTTGTGTTCTTTCCTTTTACTGCTTATTATTTACTTTTTGCATCTGTGTTTGATTCTGCGATTGTGCTGTGATTCAGCTTTGCATTTATATGTATCACAATTTTTAAATTAGTCCATATAAGTCTTAGAATCCATTAAACACTATTCACCCCCCTCTCTAGTGTTAAATTAGCCTTAAGATCCTTAATCCGCACTCCCTTTCAATTTGTCCTCAATTTCATCGCAAATGAAAAACCTGTCTAACAAAGCCATAGAAAGGGTTTCTCTATTATTTGACCTAGTAGATTGTCTATTACTTAATATTAATTCTATTAAACTACAATTAATAATAAAACTATCAAATTCCTCCATAGCCTTTAAGTTTCCTTCCCTAGGGGATTTCTCTCCTAAAAATCTATTTGCATAAAATCACCTCATATAATCCATTCTCCAGGAGCCAAGTTCCAAAATCTAAACATTCAGACCAAAGTATCCTCCGACTTATTTTTGAATTAGGAACGTACACATTAGAAATATTAAGGATAGAGTCTTCACTAATGTTGGAAAAAATTAAATGCATCAAATGTTCTTTAATAATAGCTTGTAAACGTCTAACACAATTATCTTTCCAACCTATCACAAGGCCGCCTGCACTACCCCTAGCAGGAAGATAAACCCAATGATAAAAAAAGACCTTCTAGGCTTTTAAAAATATGATGGTCAGGAATCTCTATTTTAGTTTCTTGAAGTAAAACTATATAAATATTATCTTTGAACACAGATTTAATTTTTCTACACTTCTCTAAATTATGTAATCCTCTAATATTCCAACTAATCAATTTCATTTTTCTAGTGACTTAATCCGTTCTAATTCTTTATTTTTAATATATTCCATATCTAATTGATTATCACCGTTAGTGCCAAAATTGGTCACTAACACCCAAATCCAAGTGAAAGCACCAAATACCAGTCACAACTTGCAGATAAGATGTATGTAGAGAGTGTAAATATGAAGAACAGTCAAAATTAAAAAGAAAGTAGCAAAGACACAGAATTTATAGTGGTTCGGCTGAATCCGATCTTCGTCCACTCCAGAAATTTCCTTTTTATTGATGTCAGAATCAATTACAGTTACAATCCGGAATTTTTTACAACAACAATGGCAGAGCAGCCTTTGTGTAGAAGACAAAGGGAAACAGAATGAAGATCCCTTTTCTGAAGCCTCACATGTTGTATTTGTAGGCCAATCCCGTGTTACTGGGCTTCCTCATTTGTTCGGGCCCATCAGGACCAAAGCCAAGCCAACATTCTCCATCACGACTAACCCACACTGCCGTGCCGACCGGTCTATGCCAAACCACCCCATCAATGCCGGGACATGCACAAACTTCTAACATTGCGGCACTCCAAGCCACCACGCCTACCCACCTGATACTCCACCGGGCTACCCAAGTGATGTCATGAAGTCACATACCTCAAGACTCGAAGTAACTGAACCATACATTCATGCCGAACCAAAGTTCTCGTCTTAGTCGATCCAGAAATGCCGTACTGCATGTGCCAATCCTTCCCGACCGAACCGTAGCACCGAAGCCGAACGACCTCTCCTAGCCGAACCACACCACCATTGCCGAGCGACACGGCCTCACCACAATGCCGAGCGACACGGTCTCACCACTATGCCGAACGACATGGCCTCCCTACTATGCCGAGCCGCACCATCCTGCCGAGCCACACTACCAGTGCCGAACAACTTACACTGATCCATCTTTGTCCAACTTATTCCAATCCACCATTATCCATGCCAATCTAGCCCAGTCCCTTTCATGCCAGTTGGCACTAAGTCTGCCGAACCAAGTACGACCGAGCCACCTTGGTCGCACGGCCGAACCACATGGCCGGACCACCAATGATCGAACCATGTTATGCCACCTCTCCCCGACTGAGCCATGTATGACCGAACGGCCGAACTCCAATCATACCAAACTATATATCCGTCCAATTAGCTCAATCCCATCGTATACCGATCCCGACAAACGAGTAATCGACTTAGTTATATCCGCCTCTCTAAGGCCTTGCCAAAAAGGCGGGTTAACATTTCCCCCCCAAAACATGCCTTGCTATTGGAAGGTGTGTTTTGAATAGCCTCAAATTCGATATTCGAAGTCCATATTCTGTTCATAACCATACTATTAAATCTTTGATTCAAGCCATCATATCCTAGTGCCATCGCCGCATTCTTATCCAGACCTATGACTGCTCTGAGTCGATATCCAAATTTGAGACCGCTCCGGGCCCTTTCCTAAATTCAGGACCTCATCGAGTCATCTATCCTAAGTCGAAGTCTGAATCTCTTACCTCACCGTGTTTAACTTTGAATCCATAGATCTCGTCGGGTCGCATTATCCTGCTTCAGCCTCGAACCTCCAGTCAAGGGCTTGTATGTTCTCCGGCCTCGGCCTTCCGACCGAGGACTTCCATACTCTCCGGCCTCGACTCTCCGGTCAAGGACTTTTTATATTCTCCGGCCAAGGACTTTTGTATTCTCCGGCCTCGGCTCTCCGGCCAAGGACTTTTATATTTTCCGGCCTCGACTCTCCAGTGAAGGGCTTTTATATTCTCCGGCTTCGGCACTCCAGCCAAGGACTTTTTATATTTCGTCCTTGAATCTCCGGCCATGGACTTTTTATATTCTCCGGCCTCAATTCTTCGACCAAGGACTTTTATATTCTCCAGCCTCGGCTCTCCGGCCAAGGACTTTTATATTATCCAGCCTCGACTCTATGGTCAAGGGCTTTTATATTCTCCGGCCTCGACTCTCCGTCCAAGGTCTTTTTATATTCTTCAGCCATGACACTTCGGCCAATGACTTTTTATATTCTCCGGCCTTGACTCTCCGGCCAAGGACTTTAATATTCTTTGGCCTCGGTTTTCTGGCCGAGGACTTTTATATTTTCCGGCCTTGACTCTTCGGTCATGGGCTTTTAGATTCTCCGGCCTCGGCTCTCCGGCCAAGGACTTTTTTATATTCTCTGGCCTCGACTCTTCGGCCAAGGACTTTTATATTCTTCGGCCTCGACTCTTCGGTCAAGGAATTTTATATTCTCCGGCCTCGGCTCTCAGGCCAAGGACCTTTTATATTTTTCGGCCTCGACTCTTCGGTCAATGGCTTTTATATTGTCCGGCCTCGGTTTTTTGGCCAAGGACTTTTATATTTTTCGGCCTCGACACTTCGGTTAAGGAATTTTATATTCTTCGGTCTCGGCTCTCTGGCCAAGGACTTTTTATATTCTCCGGCCTCGGCTCTCCGGCCAAGGACTTTTTACATTCTCCGGCCTCGGCTCTCCAGCCAAGGACTTTTTATATTCTCCGGCCTCAGCTCTCCGGCCAAGGACTTTTATATTTTTCGGCCTCGGCTCTCCGGCCGAGGACTTATTACATTCTGTTTGAGTCTATTCTATCGCTCTTCAGCGAAGGGATTCGTAACTTACGATCACTGCCCCATCTCTCCGGTCGGGACCATGATCGCGAGACCCGTACTATTAGTTACATTGATCCAAATCCAATCATTATAGAATCTAGTTATCAAAGAGAAAGTTCGTACAACAAAGGAAATTAAATGTTCGAAGTACCAAAGAAGAAACCAGAATTTGCAGAAAAACAGAAAGAAAATAAGATTTCATAGACCCAAGCAGTACGGTTTTCTGTCATCTCAGAGCACACCTAGGGACCGTCCTCGATCCCGTACGTGTGTAAGTGACCTAGCCTATTACTTTGAGTTCTATTACTTATTCAGAACTATCAAACCATTCAGTAGATAACAAGCCCGCGGCCGCCTGATCTAGCGTCACCTTCATTCGAGGTAGGCAGTGGCTGCTCCCATTCCACTGCTACAACTCGATTCCTTATGTACTGTTGTAGATGACCATTCCTTACATGCTCCTCCACAATATCTCTCAAATGCCTACAATTGTTTGTGTTGTGCCCATCTAGCTCATGGAATAGGCAATGCTTTCCCGATGCCCACTCATATTCAAAAGGTTCTCTCCTTGCCGGCCTTCGATACTGGAGGCTCCCTCGAGTACCCAAGTAAATCCTTTCTAGAGTCTTAGTTAAATCCATGTAAGAAGAAAACTTTGACTCCCTTTGAGGCCTCTTCGAAGTGCTACCATTGCTATTCATTTTCCTTTTTCCTTTATCATCTCTATTTGGATGCTCCCTGGGTGGACCTTCGTCCCTTACTGCATAAGTTTCAACTTCTCTCTCTAGTCTCTCAGCCTGTGCATCTTCCTGCCTCAAGAACCTTTCTTCCTCATGGTAGGAGTCACCAAGATCCCTCGGTGGGTCCCGTTCCAACGATATCTTAAAATCCGAATTAACTGCAATTCCTAAAACTACCGCCATCAAAACCATTGATGGATCAGGCCGATCCACCGAAGCCACCGCCGCATTGAACCTTGTTAAGAAATCCCTGAGCGACTCTCCTTTCCATTGTTTCATCGATGTCATAGTCATCACGTTCTTAGGTCTGATTATATGACCCGAAACTGCCTCATAAACCTTTCAATCAGCACCGTCCAAGTGTCAATAGAACCGTCCTCCAGTTGTCTGAACCATACAGCTGCGATATCCGTCAAATACAAAGGGAAGCATCGAGCCATGACCTCATCCGATGCCCCCAGTACCTCCGTGTGCCTCATGTATCTTGTCAAGTGAACAGCAGGATCCGTTCTCCCATCATACATCTCCAACGTTGGTAGCTTAAATTCCCGTGGGTTTCTAACTTGCCTGATAGTAGAAGTAAAGGGATTCTTATTCACATCCTCTATGTCTTTATTTAACAATCCACTTCTCACAGCTCGTCTAACCATCTCCGCTAATCTGTCATTGCCGCCAAGCTGTAATCCTTGCCCGTTGCCTCGGATCTGTCCCCCGAGTTCACGAGGGAATCCTGGCACATACTCCTCATCACATACTCCGGTATTCCTGTTGGCGTCAGGCCGCATAGCGTCATCTAGTATCCCTCCATGGATTTTTCTAGCATTTCTTGGTGGTGTTCCGTCGAGTTTGGGTCCATCCAGGTTGATAGCCGTCTGCTGATTAGGGGCCGCCCCCTGTTGAACCACTCCATCTGCTTGTTGGTGGGATGCTCCTGATCCAACTCCACGGATCCAAACTCCTACAACTCCTGCTTGTCCAAATTGTTTGAGAAGAGTATGTATCATATCCTCTTGTCTTTTCAGCATCGCTTCCATCTCATCTCTGGTGATGTAGGTAGATGTTTGACCTGTTCCAGCTCCAGAGGAGGCTTCTTGACTTACCTCTTGATTTCTCCTTTCTGTCACTTGCCTCCTGATTGATGGCCTAGCCATTGCTTCCTATAATCCAAGTTCCTAGCTCCAAAATTCTCGAGTGCTTGCCCTCAAAGTGCAAGTACCAAAATATTAGCCCCAAAATTGGTCACCAACACCCAAATCCAAGTAAAGCACCAAATACCAGTCACAGCTTACAAATAGGATGTATGTAGAGAGTGTAAATATGAAGAATAGCCAATATTAAAAAGAAGGCAGTAAAGACACAGAATTTATAGTGGTTCGGCTGACTCCGGCCTACGTCCACTTTAGAAATTTCCTTTTTATTGATTTAGTATCAATTACAGTTACAATCCAAAATATTTTAGAACAACAATGGCAGAGCAACCTTTGTGTGGAAGACGAAGGGAAATAGAATGGAGATCCCTTCTCTGAAGCCTCACATGCTGCATTCATAGGAAAATCCCGAGTTATTGGGCTTCCATAGTTGTCTGGGCCCATCAGGACCATAGCCAAGCCAACATCCTCCATCATGACCGACCCACATTGTCATGTCGACCGGTCTATGCCGACCCACCCCATCAATGCCGGGCCATACACAAACTTCCAACCTTCACCGAGCGACACTCCAAGCCACCACGCCGACCCACCTGATACTCCACCGAGCTACCCGAGTGATGTCCCGAAGTCACATACCTCAAGACACGAAGTAATTGAACCATACTTTTGTGCCGAACTAAAGTTCTCGTCTTAGCCGATCTATAAATGTTGAATCGCATGTGCTGATCCTTCCCGACCAAACCGTACCACCGAAGCCGAATGACCTCTCCTAGCCGAACCACACCATCAATGCCGAGCGACATGGCCTCACCACTATGCCGAGCGACACGGCCTCACCACTATGCCGAGCGACACGGCCTCACCACTATGCCGAGCGACATGACCTCACCACTATGCCGAGCCGCACCATCCTGCCGAGCCGCACTATCCAGCTGAGCCGCACCATCCTTCCAAGCCGCACTACCAGTGATGGACGACTTACGCTGATCCATTTTTGTCCAACTTATACCGATCCACCTTTATCAATCTAACTAGTCCCTTACGTGTCGGTCGACACTAACTCACCGAACCAAGTACGACTGAGCCACCTTCGTCGCACGACCGAGGCACATAGTCGGACCACCAATGACCAAACCGTTTTATGCCACCCCTCCTCGACCGGGCCATGTATGACTGAACTCCAATAATATCGAGCTTTATATCCGTCCAATTAGCTCAAACCCATCGTATTTCGATCTCGACGAATGAGCAGTCGACTTCGTTAGATCCGCCTATCCAAGACCTTGCCAAAAAGGAGGGTTAACAATCACTAAAAATTAAACCTGAATTTTTAGCTAGGGAATGCATTTCATTAGTAGATATATTATTCAATGCACAAGCACAATAAGTACTACCCATAGGAAAATTCATATCTGAGCTAGAGCTATCAATAGCTCTAGAATCCATTCTAATATGACATGCACTTCTTCTAATTGTTTTTGGCTCGAGCGAACCAGAATAGGAAACTGCATTATACTTATTAAAATTCTATTTCACCTTTCTAATTTTTTCAATTCTATCACCGGACTCGGAACAAGAGTAACCAGAACCAAAAATCGAATCAGCATCTAACTCCGCACTCTTCATGTCACTACTATTGTTAGAACAAGCTGATTCCGAATCTATAAATTTTGGAAAAAATCTTTTGAAAAACCTTTTTAAAAATAACAAGTACATCACTCATACGTATAGTATACTTTCCCTGTTGATCGAGTAACCTAGGGATCTGATACCAGATGTAACAACCCACCTCGGAACAAACCTAAATTTCAATCCAGAAAAGGCCCACCGAAACTAAGATCCACTCTAAGTTAATCTATCGGTAGAACTAAGAAAATAACTGTATAGAGCCATCACTAAACTTTCAAAACTCACAACGGATGGAACAAAACATAATAGAAAAGTGTATCCATTTATTTAAAAACTATAAAAATTCCATAATAAAAAATTCCATAAAAACCGTAACATAATATCAGTTACAAAAATTATCTAAATACATGGGTACACATAAAAGCAAGTAATAATAATAAATACTACCATATGCCACGCTTCTCCATCTCTAAGCATCATCACCGCCATCACTCTGTCCTTAACCTGTGTTGTAATGAGGAGAGAGCTAGAACAACTCAAGTATTACATTTTCAGTAATTGGGTAGTATATTTCAAATAAGAATATGCCTATGAACAAAAACCATTAAAATCATTTAACACTTCTTTATAAGGAAAGGAGACGGGTCCAACCACTTAATACCTTCCATTCTAGAAGCATACCTCATATCCCAATCATACATCATAAATAGCTAATAATGTGAGAAACGGTACCCAAGCGACTTAATACTTCCTAGTGGAAAATAGGCAGGCCCTGTCATTTAAGGCCTAATTCCAAAAGCATGCTCTTCAATGTTACTATCTAGCTGATATCATGTGGAATCTCATAGGCCTCTTAATGCTTCCAAGTGGAAAATAGGCAAACCCCATCACTTATGGCCTAATTCCAGAAGCGAACCCCTGTAGAGATACCACCTAGCATAATCCTTTGGACATTTAATACTTCATTTAGGGAAAAAGGCTGGTCCAACCACTTAATAACTCAAACCCCGAAGCATGCCCTTCGTCTTATGGCCCATACCCATAATAATGTTTCACATTAGTCCTTTATTCATAAGAACTGGTAGCAAGATTAGCTAGCTAGATTTCCCCTATGGAATTTGAAACTAACCTCGCATCATTACAAATATTTAGCGTAAGGATGTCTCACATCAATAAAAGTGTACACAAATCAGACTTCCTTCGGTAATTTTATTGACCTCGCATCCATTTGACTTAGTGACAAATCAATTACTCTCCATACACACACGCGCACACACAAAACCATCTCATCGTTTTATAAATAAGGCCTAATAAGAAATCTTCCTTATTAGCCTTAAATTAATAATTAGGCTATATATAAGAGTTTCCTCTTATTTTCATCTCAAATTCAATTACTTTCCTGATGAGGGAAAATAAATGTAAATAAATTC
Organism: Allium cepa; assembly: GCA_030765085.1. Taxonomy (NCBI): domain Eukaryota; kingdom Viridiplantae; phylum Streptophyta; class Magnoliopsida; order Asparagales; family Amaryllidaceae; genus Allium; species Allium cepa. The sequence goes on from CM060931.1 coordinate 381,693,469, forward strand.
CTGATTAAGTACGCCATAGATGCAATAGTTATACATTAATTACGTAAATAGAAATAAATAAAGATTCGTTCTTAATATGTTCTAAATGCATGGATTTTACGCCCTAAGCTAGAATTTAATGTAAATACCATAATCAGTTATTATTACAAGTCCTTTTTCTTCAATTTTCCAAGATTTCATAGAATTCAAATGTCCAAAACAGGGAATAAATATTCATAATCAAAACTGCAATAACAAACTTGTAAATAAAATAGAAATTCAATTTATTACACCAATTAAATGGAATATCTTAAACAATAAGAATCACAATCTGTATCCCATATTCTATGCAACTCCTCTTTTTACAAAGAAATAGATATGAATAAGTGGTGTAAACTAAGAATTGGATTCTTAATCCAATCCTTTTATTTTATTAACGGATCACAATTTGACCCAAAGAAGAAGGAGAAGTGGAATAGACCATGAAATTATCAATAATTGCATAACAAAAAAATTCCATAAAATTAATGTAAATAATTGGGAATCTCAGCCTCTGATTGACATATCGAATTAAAAAGATATTTGGAGGGGGGGGGGTTTATGTATCATATTTTCGAAATCTCAAAATCTAAGGCATATTCAAATCCAAAAAAATACACCAACAATTGCTGAAAAGAAATACTAAGGTTTCCACTCACTGAATAGCCTTAGCTCTACCTACCTTGGATTTACATGCCTTACGATCTCTTTGAGAATCTCTCTCTTTTGATGAACATACACACATTAGGAAAAAGGTAAATATATTTATTGGATTCAAAATAATTAGAGAAGAATATGATAAGAATGGACTGGAGGAAGAATAAACAAATAGGAAATAGGTTGAATCTTTACCTGAATTCCCTATGGAGATTCTGAATCTTATCAGAGAGATAGCAATGGCAGAGTTTCGTCATATTCCTCAAAATAAAATGAATAAAAGTGGAGCGGATAGGGTTCTATTTATAGGAGTTGAAACGTACCAGAACCGTATGATGGAAGTAGGTAGGAAACGGGTAAATCTAGAGTGCACAACCGAATAAAACAGACTTAAAACCCTAGCCGCCACTGGCAAGTGCTGTTGCTAAGCGGTAGGCTGCCTTTAGGCAATCGGTCGACCGCTACGGTCGACCAGTTCTCTTTTATTCAGGGGCACTTATTTTGTTTCCATTCTCGTAATATTTTATTCCCGAATTAATTTTTTAACTTAAACATTAATTATACATTTACTTAGACTCCAGGCTAATTTTTCAAATTTAAACCATAAATTTTATTTTTCATTTGAATTTGAATTCAAACTAAATTAATTTAAATATGAGAACTTCAAATGCTCATAACTTCTCTATTTGAACTCCATTTTCAGCATATTATATGTAAAAACAAATCAGAATTTTTCCTCGAGCGCAATGGAATAACTTTAGTGGTCAAATTCCAAACTTAAAAAAAAATTCTTATTCAACCTTATCATATTTAATTCAATTTAGTCTATTTAATTATTGTTCAATTTATGGGGTGCTACTGATATATACATTTAAAAATTTATACAATTATTTATAAATAATTAACATTTGTTGATATTTTGATTCATCACATAATCTAAAATTTAAAATATTCACATAAATTTTGTTAACTAATATTTGTTAATATTTCTATTAAATAACGGAGACTGAAAATTTAATATGCATACTACTCTTGCATCAACCAAAATGGTAAAATTAATTGTTTGTTCGATTATGATATATTAATCACATTATGCTATAATATTTAATTTAGTTTGTAATTTACCTATCTTAATAAATTCATCATATATTGCATGGTAAAATTCTACTTTTCACTTTGAAAAACTACATTTAAAATTATCACAATTATTTATAAAACCCGAGTCATTTTCCTATTAATGTTTTACGTTTTAGTCCATATATTTAAATTAATTATGCAATCTTAAATTTAAACTAATTAGTTAAATGCATATAAATGATATTCATTAGTTTGTGTACTAAATTATGAAAAAACGAAATTCCAGTGTGTACATTATACCCATTTTAACAAAATTAGTAAAATTACCTTTTTATTAAAGTAAAACACAAATGTCACATAACATACAATATATATAAAAATAAGAATAACAATTTCAATTTATAATTCATTTATCTTAATAAATTCATCATATGCTACATTAAAAATTCACTTTTTTTGCTTCAAATACCTACATTTTAAAATGTCTAATATTTATTTGATATTATTTGTAATGAACTTCATATAATACATATTTAAATAAAGTTTCCTTCTAATATTTTACATTTAAATCTATACATTAAATTCAGTTAATCTTAAAACTATTCAAATAATTTAATAAACTATCATTCGTTGATTTTTCTAATATATAATAATATATGAAGATTTCTATATTTATACCATGTCCATATCAACAAAAAAAGGTATGAAATTCATTTACATATATAAATACATCAATCACATAGTGCAATTATATACAAATATAAATAACAACTACTATGTTAATTTATAATTCATTTGTATCAATGTATAAACATCATGCATTGCATTGTAAAATTCTTTCTTTAATGTTAAGTGCCCACGTTTAAAATTTCTACAGTTGTTTACAAAATTCTCCTCAATATCACCTGATATTTTACATTTTAGTAGTACATTATAATTAATTGTGCGATCTTGAATTTAAACTATTTGAGTAAATTCAATAACAATATTCATTAATTCATTTAATAAATCCTAAAATATATCATATTTATATTAACAAAAGTGGTACATGTATTTTTTTTGCATTCAAATATAAAAGTATACAAGTCATATAACATAAATAATAAATTCAATAACAATGTTCATTAATTCATGCAATAAATCCTAAAATATGATGTTTTAATATATATATATATATATATATCATATTCATATTAACATTTGTTTTTTCATCCAAATGTAAAAATATTCAAGTTATATAACATAAATAATAATATAAATAATATCGACGAATTAAATTATTTCATTTATCTCATTAAATTTATTATACATTGTAATTTAAAATTCTATTTTTAGGTTAATATATACCTATATTTGATATCTTAATAATTATTTACAGCCCTCATCGATCCTTTCTTAATATTTTATTTCTAAATCCATTTATTTAATTTACTTATGAAATTTAAAATTTTAAAAATTCATATAAACAGTCAGTCTTCTAAATTCTAACAAATCCTAAAAATATATGCCAACTTTAATGCACGCATGCACGGATGCACACATATATATACATACAAAGACACACACACACACACATATTTTACATCCTTATTTTCTTCACATTGTCAAAGGGAAATTAATACGGACACCAAGCCAAAAGAACTGCTCGCACGATAAGAAGCAAAGAATGGAGAGAAAGAAAGAACAAAATCCAAATAGTGTTACACCAAAACCTCAAGGCGATAGAAAGACTTGAAGTCCATGCCCTTCCACCCAACATAGTCTAGACATGAAGTACTGTGCCTAATACCTAAGACATCCATAACGGTGCAAGGATAGGCATATAACTCTAACTCTCAAAGGGTGGAACTACAACACATCCTTCAAATTACACAACCTCAAATACCAAATACAAAGGTGGTACCACCGTCCAAAAGTAAGCCTTCATAACCTGAAGCTACAGCATAATCTCTGAATAACAATGAAGCATGGAGATTATACTTAGTCCCTAGACAAAAAACAACACTAACGATATAGAACTGTGGTGCGGCCGCAAAAGCAACTATATGCTAATAGGATTGCGCCACTAAAGTGGCAAGTTTGCACCGCAATCTTGCATCAACATAAGAAGCCATAAGAATGCGCCCTTGTTCTGATTTACACTGAAATGACCAAGCTACGCCACAATTTCGAAAGATGCTGACATGAAATTAAGAACCCAAAAGGCAAGATAGAGGAGTAAAACCGCTTCACAAAAAAAAGCCAAACCTTATTCCTCAAAGGAAAGCTAGGATGTCCAAACTTCACCTTTGAGTCAATTAAAGACCAACTTAGAGATGAGGGCATAAATGCAATCCTTCATTAATATGAATAGTTCAGGACAAATTCAAGCGAGATGATCACCTCTCATAATAATAGCGTAGTTCCTTTTACCAAAATATACCGCACAACCTCGAATGTCCTCATTACTATGCTCTGTAAATATTGGACAGTATGGTATGACTTTGAAATGGTAGATACAGTTCGAATGTCATATGATATTAGTATCTCGAGCAAAAAGGAGGCATAATCCCTAGTAAATAAAAAAGTTGTGACAATGCTGCAGTTCTTTCCCAAAATAGGAGGTAGTTTTTCATTATACTACATCCATGCACATGTACAGGCCATAAGCTAGTTGCTTCACAGGATTAGAAAGTTGTCATCTATTTAAATTTGGACTTTCCCACTTCAATTTGATAGTTCTTTCCTAAGATTAGAATTCGATAGCTCAAATTACGATTTCCCGCTAAGACCATGTCAGCAATTCGTGGATATCAAATAAGCAAAATGGATGGTCGATACAAGGAGCGATCCATAGTAGAAATCGAAAGGGCGAAAGAATGAGGTTTGCAATTCACATAGATCTTCATGTAATTAAGGCACTGTAACAGTAAATGAAAATTTTGCTTTACTTTTTTGGACACACTAAACAAAAATTGTACTCTCTGTCAATTTTGTTTATACTAAGAATCAAAAGAGAAGACAGTGACCTTTTACCCATGGACATGAGATTTATTAACATTTGAACCATGTAAATTCTCTATGTTCTTTTTTTATTTTTAGTACTTTAATTTATCATTTAATTTTTTTAGTGCTTGAATCGAGATAACGAATCAAATCATAATATATTTATTCTCATAATTGTGTAAGCTTTAAAGCAACATAACCAGTCCTCTTAAAGATAGTATTAATATTACTTAATCTTATTGATTCATGATCATGAAGGCATTCAGCATCGTGATTACTTCTCAAAAAATACTTGGGTGTTTCTGAGATGAAAAATCTCATTAACATTTTTCGTGCTAGAAGGAGGTCTGAACTTCCGTTCCCCTCTCTAGAAAACTCTATTTCTTTTGATTACCAATATGATACCATGAATCCTATAGAATCCACTACTCCTCCACCCTAAAAACAACTCCACCTTACCTCAAGAATGTCTAGCAAGCCAGTCCTCACATCCATAGCCCAATCTGAGGTAGGCATCTCCACAGAGCCTATCTCGGATCCTGTCCTAGCAGCTCTTCAAGCCTTTGCAATCTAAATAAACCAACTCATGGAGGGGTTATAGAGATCTATGGCCCAACATACTACTCTTAGGCCGATCTCCCCTCAACCATCCACAGCTCACAGGCATCACTCACCGACTATGCCGGATATGTAGGGTATGAGTGATAATGGAACTCTTAGAAATGGGAACGGTGAAGTTGGACCAAAAACCGATGCTAAATATGAAACCAAAATCCAAATCAATCCTCAAATTAAATCAATGCCTACCAAGGTTAACCCTTCATTACTAATGAAGCAGACATGAACTGCATCTAGTGTAGATGATGCAACTTCACTCTTTGGAAAAGGATCATCCCAAATAGATGCCAAAGAAGGTTAAATCCGCCAACCGAAAGATCACATAGAGCAACTGGCAAGGCTTTATCAGCAGTATAACTGGGAGAAAGTAGGGGAAGAGGGTTCTTTCCAATTCAATGAGACAATTATACAATTAGATTTTCTTGACAATTTCAAAGCCCAATCGATTGATAAATTTCCTGGAACCACAAACCTGAATGATCATATTTCTATTTTCAATTACATGGATATACTAAAGGTTGGAAGGATGGCCAGGTGCAAACTCTTCCCAGTTTACCTAGCTGGTGCAGTTTTTAAGTGGTTTCGGAGGTACGGGTCAGGGGAGGTCATTCGTGGCCTTAACTCACTACAGATTTTTTGAGACAGTTCAACATTAGGAGGAAGGCTTCCTCAGATTAAATATAATGTCTTGCATGAAGCAGGCCGAGAGCAAAAGCCTATGTTACTTCATAAAATGCTTCAAAATCTGAGACCTTTCAAATTAGAGTAACCTGTTAGGAAGCATTGCTAACGGTGGTCCATGTTGGAATTGGAAGAAACACCCATACGTGTGATAAAAACAGTAGAAAACCATGCTACAGTATGAATACATTCTATGAAAAGGCCAACGACTACATTAGAATAAGGGAAATCGGGGTCGTAGAGTCCCGTCAAGTTGAGATAACTTTCGCTCCCTATCACGAAAAGAAAAAGGGGGCAGAATGGTATCATTCGTCGGCAAAATGACAAAGAGAACTCAACATCACGATAAAGACTCCCCCTACCCACACACCTAGGCGGATTCATGAAATGACCAGAACCGAGCTAGCTTACAATGTCTAGAACAAAGGGAATAAACCATAGCAAAATTGGGGGAGCCTATTGCCACTTCCATAAGGCTAATGTCCATCACATAGACAACTACCAACAACTGAGATATGAAATAGAAAGAGTAATTTAAAAAGGATTTTTACGCAGCTTGTAGAAGGAAGACATTGGGGAAAGGACTTGGGAACCTCACTTCAGATCCAAACGAAAATATTGCTGGAAACCCCTTTAACCTCATAGCCTCAATTCACGGAGGGCCACACCTTATAGGAAAAGTAAGAAAGCACAAAATCGATATGCAAGAAGCAAAGTAGAGCAGTGGACCATTTTCCATGTCAAAGAAATGATGACACATGATATAGTCTTTACAGTAGCTAATGCTAGTGGAGTTGACTTCCTGTATCAGGATCCACTCATTGTCATGGTGTAGATCTCAAACTGCACCATAAAGAAAGTATTTAGGGATTCGGGTAGTTATGTTATTGTCATCTTCACATATGTATTTGATCAAATGAATCTGCCAGAGGAAATATTAAAGCCACATACTAAGTTGATCTACGGCGTCAACAACACAACCACCCTATTAGAGCGACCCACTTAATTGTCATTATTGGAATTGCACCTCTCCACAAATCATTCTATGCGAGTTCTTGATCAACGATTAACCATCACCATACAATGCATTCCTAGGAAGACTCGCATTGATTGACATAGGGATAGTTATTTCTTAAAAGGATTTGGTCATGAAGTTCCACACTTCAGTTGGGATAGGATTGATAAGAGGAGAACAATTATTAGTTAGGGAATTATACAATGAAAACCTTAATTCTAGCAATAAAATTATTCAAAACTACTCTGTTGTCTCTTTTAATATCCGTGACAACAATAATGAAAAGAAAATCTAGCGAATTCTAAAAACTACATCAGTACATAATACCAAGACTGATGTTGAAATATATCATTCTACGATCGCACCATTGGTAAGGAAAGAAAAGAGAGAGCATACGCACATGCTCGACACCGAAGAGTATAATTCAGTCTATGTGCAATTTTTTTCCAAGGAAGCTCAGAATAAGCATTCTCCGCCACTTTTCAACCTAGGAAGAAAAAAGTAAGTGAAATAGACTTGAGATTAGGGGTAACAAGGAGAGAGCTGAAACTATTAGATGATCTTGTAGATGTACAGATAGATCCCAAAGATCCTACAAAGGTTCTCAGGATAGGAAAAATATCAACGTAGAAGCAAACATCAAATTGATAGACTTCTTGAAGAAATCACCAGATGTTTTTGATTGGGCACACTAAGACATGTTAGGAATGGATCCAACCATAATCTCCTAAGCATTAACATCGATCTCAATGCTTATCCATCCAGACAAAATCCCAGGATTCTAGATTAGGAAAGGTGTAATGCTCTACATGAAGAAGTCAAGAAGCTGAAAGCAAATGGATTCATCGGAGAAGTATATAACCCAAAAGTGGATCGCCAACCCTATTCTTGTAAAGAGGTCTAATGGGAAATGGGGAACCTACATGGAGTATACTAACCTCAATAAAGCCTACCCAAAAGACAACTTTCCCTTACCTAGAATTGACCAATTAATGGATGCAACCGATGAACACAACCTACTCACGTTCGTGGATTCTTAATTAGCTTATAATAAGATAAATATGTTCAAGCCAGATCAAGAGCATACCGATTTTGTGATGGAAAAGGATTATACTGATACAAAGTCACGCCATTTAGACACAAAAATGCTAGGGCAACCTACCAGAGGTTAGCTAATATGATGATCTCATATCAGATCAGCAAAAATGATGAAGTATACATGGACAACATGCTAGTGCAACATCGAGTCATGTACAAGATCTGGAAGAAACATTTGAGGTAATACAACGACATAATATGAAGTTGAATCCCTTGAAATGTACGTTTTCTATTTAGTCAGGAAGTTCCTGGGATACACCATAAGCGCTCACGACATATAAGCAAACCCATAGTAGATTGTGGCCATAAAAATACGAGAATCCAAGAAAAGCCAACAGACATCATGAGGCAAAATGGTAGGGTGGCCGCACCGAGTAGGATCATTTCTAAAGCAATTGACAAGTGCATACCGTTCTTCGACCAAGTAAAGAAGGAGCGAAATTTTGAGTGAGCCGAGTGCAAAATCACATTCCAATATCTAAAGGACCATCTGATCGATACTCTTATCCTATAAAAACCAGTGACATGTGAGGACTTGTGTGTATATGTAGCTGTAACCGATAAAATTGTTAGTGCTGCAATGGTTAAAGCGGATGAAGGGACCTAGAGGCTCATCTACTTCATAAACAAGTATTTGTTAGGAGAAGAACTCAACTGTTTAGTCATTGAAAAGCTAGCTTACAACCTGCTTCTCATGGCGAGAAAGTTACGACCTTACTTTCGTGTGCATCCAATCAAAATCCTCATAGATGAACTGCTAAGGAAAGTACTATAGAAGCCAGAGACATCGGGTTGTTTGCTAAAATGGGCAATGGAGCTCAACTAGTTTTCTATCTCCTATTATCCAAGAAAAGCAAACAAAGGTCAAGCACTGGCAGATTTCATTATGGAAAGCACACTACCTACTAAGCTCCAACCTGAGGTAGAAGCACCCATTCCATAGTTCTGGCAATTATTTATGGATGAAGCATCAAACGAACATAGGATAAGATTGGATATATGTTGATTACTCCGGATGAGCAAAATCTATATGGAGAAGTGCAGCTTGAATTCAAAGCTACCAATAATGTGTCGGAGTATGAGGCTCTCCTTGCAGGCTTAAGAATAGCTTAAGTAATGAAGGTAACCAATATCAAAAATTCATAGTGATTCCCAAATAGCTGTGAACCAAGTGCATGGTAATTACCAAGCAAAGGAGCCAAATCTTGCTAAATATTATGAACTTTATAAAAATTTATTGGAGCAGTTCGAGAAGTTTGATATTGTTTGAATCAAAAATGGCACAAACACCCAATAGATTGAATAGAGAATAAAAAGTAAAGAAAATAAATGGAAAATAAGAAAGAAATAGAACACACAAGGTTTGTAGTGGTTTGGCATACTCCGACCTATTTCCACTTCAAGTTTCCATTATTATACTTTTTTTCAAGCACAGTTCTTACGGATTGGTATAAATCCATTACAAATCGGTATAAATCCATGAGTGATTATATAAAATTAGAGCAAGAGAGCAAGAGAGTTGAAAAGATCCTTAAAAATGAGTCATGTCCCTCTATTTATAGACCTAGGAGGCCTAAAATCTCGCTCGAAGATCTCTACCTCATTCTTCATGTCGTAGACCATTTTTCTAAAGAAGTATGGGTCAGCAGAGTTTCTGAAATTGTGCCGATCCGGGGCTTGGATCAGTACCGATCCCCAAGATGGCCATGGATGTTGTTTTTAACACTTTGTGTTGGCTTGATTTGTTGTCAGCTTTGTGATTCCATACTTGTTTGCATCAATATACGCTTGTTTCTGAGTCCACACGGTGGATCTGTGGGAGAACAGAGTTACCAATTCTAGTTCTTGTGGAGATCAATAGAGAATTGCATTAGAATAGAAAAAAAACTTGAAATGGGCTTTTAACATCATCATTGGCGTATAGTCGAAGTTGCGCATGATTTGGCTAAGATTTGTGAATCGGTACTGATCCGTGGTTCTGGATCGGTACCAATTCAACACTTGGTTGGACCGATTTACCCAAACTCTTGAGTTGACTTTGTTTTTGTCTTGTTGCTCCGTTTGTACTTGGTTTCCAGATCTGGGGCTATCTCTTTGGGTTGCCTGCCTTGATAACTCCAAATTTGACTTGTTATGTTCGTCCGTATACAGCCTAGTCAAAAGGCGGGATAACAGTTGCCCCTTAAGGCACGCTTTGCGAATAAAACATGTGCTTTGCTCACGAAAAAATGTTAAGGTCGGTGAGATATTAGCAATATAGTTTTCTAATTATCGATCGATCAAGCTATTGTGAATCATCCTATTCCTTTAGATTCTCCCGTCAATCACGAGTCGTTCCAAACCTGTTACGACTATGACTCTAGACTCTGCTTGAGTGCAGTCTATACATCATCATCATTCCGATTTCATTTGGAGTTATTACATCACATATCAAATTCATCCCATGTTCATCTGGGATTTATTTGTTCTATGTAATTACAAGGCATTCAAATCCTTTTATCAAATCTGTATCTATTCTAAGGTCTGATCTCTTTGGATCATTTTGATGTTTAAGTTAAGGGGACGATCTCTTCAAATTGTTAATCAAATTCATGACAATTTAGGGCCTCTAGTTAAATCCATGATCCCTCTAGATCGTTAATCGAATCAAGGCGTTCGAGGTCGATAGTTAGATCCATGATCTCTCTAGATCATTAATTGAATTCGTGGCCATTCTTAGTCCATAAATACATCTATGGTCTCTTCAGACCGTTAATTAAATCCATGGCAGTTTGGGGTCGATAATCAAATCCATGGTCTCTCTAGACCATTAATCAAAAACATGTCCGTTTTGGACCAATAATCAAATCCATGGTCTCTCTGGGCCATTAATCAAATCCATGGCCGTTGGAGGTCGACAATCAAATTTATGGTGTTTCCGGGCCGTTGATCAAATCTATGGCCGTACAGGGTCGATAACAAAATCTATGGTCTCTCTGGACCCTTGCTAAGCCTGATCCACTTACTCTTCCGTGGGAGGACTCAATGACAAGCAAGCCCATTTTCTCACTCTCCAGTGAGGGGACTTGCTTCTTACATTCTGGTCCCATCTTTCCGGATGGGGCTTAATGCGATCAATTTCAGTCATCATGTTCAAGTTAATTTCAATAATCTAGGATCTATCTAACGACATCGAATTCAAATATTAAGAAAGACAAATCAAACCTCATGATAGGTGCCTCATTAGGCATTATAGCCTAATATCCAGCTCAAAGCATGCCTAGGGAGCAATCGAGATCCCATGTACATGTACATGGCTAGACTATATTATTGTGTTGTTTATTGAAAGGGGAGATAGGGTGCGAAAATCGAATTGCCAACCCTATTAAGAGATTACTGTCCTTGGCCTCGATCCAAGGTCGTTTCCATTTGGTGCGATTGATGGTTGCTTCTATTCCACCATCGCAATTCAGTTTCTCATATATTGTTGTGATTGGTTGTTTCTGACATGTTCTTCAATTAGATCGCACAAGTGTCCGCTGTCATTTGTGTTATGTCCATCTAGTTCATGGAATATGCAATATTTTTTAGACATCCTTTCACGGACTATCAGCCCTCTCCTTGCTGGTTTCTGATAAAGGATCTATCCCTTGTTATCTAGGTAAATCCTCTATGGGGTTTCATTTAAATCCATGTAATAAGAGAATTTCGGTTCCTTCCTTTATCATTTCGATCCTCCAAAGCCGTCATCTATATTTCATCTTCCTTTGCCTTTGCTGGATCCTTCTCTGGGGGGGCCTCCACCATCCACAACATTGATCTCTTCCTAATCAACCTTAGCATTCTCCTGACACAGGTATCTCTTGGCCTTATAGTAAAATTCTACGAGTTCCATAGGAGGATCGTTCCAAAGCAACCTTGAAGTGTATCTTAGCGGCTATTCAAGAAACCGCCACCATCAAAACCATTGAAGTGTATGTTTTATCGACCAGGACAGCCGTCGCATTAAACCTTGTTAAAAATCTCCTTAGGGTATCTCCGGCTCTGCTTTATACTCTCTAGTGTCATTACATTTTTAGGACGTGAAATATAAACTCGAAACTGTTTTGCAAATTTGTTCACTAGTTTGGCCACGTTCTAATGGAACCATTCTCTAGTTGTCTAAACCATAGCACCACCAAATCTATCAGATATAAAAGGAAACACCATCCTATGACCTCTTCAGATGCACCCAACACCTTCATGTGTCGGATGTACCTCATCAACTAAACTATTGGATCACTCTTTCCATTATACGTCTCCAAGTAAGTAACTTGAAATCAGGTGGATTCCTAGCGCACCAAACATTCGGAGTGAATGGACTCATGTTCACATCCTCCAGGCTCTGGTTAGGTAATCTATCCCTAATAGCTCATCTCAACATCTTTGGAGGTCTGTCATCATCATTCAATGGAATTCTCAAGTTTGCATTCTCAGCCTGCCCCACGTGTCCATGAGGGAATTTCAATACGTACTCCTCTGGTCGTGCTTCTCCATTCTTATTCACATTCAAGCACTTTGCATCATTACTAGGATGCACATCTTCTGTTCTTATGCCAGCATGACCCTTGCCCTTGACTCCTTGTGGATCGATACTGATTCGTACGATCGGCTCACGATTTTCTCCGGTTCATTCTACTCCGCTTCCAGTGTGTGCTTCAACTTTAGGTCTTTGTTTCTGATTTACAGTGACTACGGTTGTTCTTGTTTGTCTCATTCTTCTGAGGAAACTTTCCATCATTTCTTCTTGGCAAGCCATCATCCTTTCTTGCAATCCATTCATCATAGTCTACATCTCATCTCTGGTTATACAGATGGATAGAGGATTAGCTTCTGAGGATGCCTTTTGGCGGCCCCTTTTGGTTTCCTCCGGTAACAACCTTCCTAGTTGATTGTATCATTATTATAAATCTTTTTATGTCCCCAATCAATGAATTCAATTATCTCTCAATGAAAGCACTGAAATGTTTGAACCAAAAAATGGCACAAACACCGAATAGATTGAGTAGAGAATAAAAATTGAAGAATGTATGCAGAAAATAAGCAAGAAATAGAACACACAAGATTTATAGTGGTATAAATTCAAGAGTGATTATAAATTAGACTAAGAGAGCAAGAGAGCTGAAAAGATCCTTAAAAATGAGCCTTACCCTACATTTATAGATGTAGGAAGCCTAAAATCTCGCTTGAAGATCTCTGCCTCATTCTCCATGCCATTGACCATTTCTCCAAAAAAGTAAGGGAACACCTCAGTGGAGTTTGTGAAACGGTACCGATCCGAGGGCGTGGAACAATACCGATCCATAAGATGGCTATGGATGTTGCTTTTAACACTTTGTGTTGGGTCGATTTTTTGTTAGCTTCGTGATTCTATACTTGTTTGCATCAATATTTGTTTGTTTCTAAGTCCAAACGTTGGATTTGTAGAAGAACAGAGTAACTAATTCTAGCTCTTGTGGAGATCGATAAGGAATTGCATTAGAACAATAAAATAATACTTAAAATGGGATTTTAACATCTTCATTGGCATGTAGTAGGAATGGGGCACGATTTGGCCAAGCTTTGTGGCTTGGTACCGATCCAACACTTGGTTGGATCGGTGTCCCCAAGCTCTTGAGTTGGCTTTGTTTTGTCTCGTGGTTCTGTTTGCACTTGGTTTTTGGACTCTGGGGCTATCTCTCTAGGCTGCCTGTCTTGATAACTCCAAGTTTGACTTGTCAAGTTTGTCTATATATTGCCTGGTCAAAAGAGGGGGGTAACAGATACAGAAAAAAATCTGCATGATAATAACTCTTTTACTGATTCATTAGCCAAACGCGCTAGCACAAAGGTAGTAAATGAAATAAAGGTTATTCCAATTGGGCATCAAGCTAAATCAAGCATCACCAAAGCTAATCAAATACTGGTCCTAACCGGATCCCAACAGGCAATGATCAGAGAAGCTCCGGACCAGGAAACAGAGGAAAATTGAGAGCAGTCTCCAACTGCGCTTATGCCCTGGCAAACAAAAGAAAAATCATAAATGACCCCTGTCAAACAGTTTTTAATAAATGGAACCTTCCCCCCAAATAGAAATAAAGCTCGAAAAATATGATATCGGGCTCCGTATTACTCCTTCTCTGATGGCATATTATACATGAGAGGAACTCTACTCCTTTTATTAAACTTGTTTTCGAAGAAGAGGGAATACGAGTCATGAGCAAAGTACATGAAGGGTAATGCAAGGGGAACAAAATTAGTGAAGAAGGTATTGAGGAATGGTTATCATTGGTCCACAACATTTTAAGATGCAAAGGAATACGCAAGGAGATGTGACAAATGTCAAAGGTTTCCAAGTGACCCAAGGCAACTTCCCATAAGCTAATACCATTAGCTAGCCCATGGCCATTCGATATGGAGAATAGGTTTAATAGGCCCACTTCCTATGTTAAAAGGAGGAGCAAAGTATGATTTAGTGGAAATAGACTGCTTCATCAAGAGGGTAGAAGCAGAATCCCTAGCTACGATCACCAAAAAGAAGATGTTCGCTTTCATAGTAAGAAATATAATCACTGGATTCAGGATCACCCATAAAATAATTTTAGATAATGGAACCTAATTTGAAAATGAGGAGTTTGTGGAGCTCTGTGAAGGGAATGGAGTAAAAATAGAGTAATGAATGCCTTTTCGACCCAAAAATGTCAACACTAATATGTCTACAGTATTGACGTGCCGAGCACCTAAGTGCCGAAAAGATAGATTGTTAGGGTAAAATAGAAAGAAGAAATGAAAAGAACAAGAAAGAAGAGAATAATAACATTAGAATCTCACAATGAAATGATGATATATAATATCAAAACGATCTATTACAAAGGAAAGCTGTATAGGTACAATAATCAGAGTAAACTAACTTACTATTAGCCTGGATAGTTCTAGCAACCTGTCCTCACAATTACTAATATAAACATAAAGCAAAGCAGCGGATATAAAAATTTACAATATGGAACTATCCAACTCCTCTCTCCAAGACCTCCAATGATCATCAATGAAATCTTGAAATATACATGGGGCTGACCCAAGCATTATAAGAAAAATAACACCCGAATTAGTCTAGTAAACCAGCATGAGAAGACTCAAGTAATTGAATTACTATATTTGTAAAACCCTTTAAAGGATAAAGGTATCTCGTAAGACCACGCCGCTAATAAACAGGATGGGTTTCGACCTTACAATAATTAGACCATTTTATTGAAAACTTTAGTGATATTATCATAATGTCTAGAGTGTTCAATATAAATATAAATCATAGATAAAAAGGTCAAATTAGTTACATTTGATAGCATATATAGGTATACAAACAAAATCGCTAAGGTAGGTTCGTATAAACGGATTTGCCCCGTAGACCTCCTCAATGAGACCGATCTCCTATGACAAGGATCGAAAAATACCTTCAGAGCGCCATATCTCTAGATAAAATATACCATAAGGTAAACATAACCCGGCCATCATCCAAACACTCTCGTGAATAATATGTACCATGTATCATAAACTCCCCATGCACAACACGTCAATAAGAATATTCTAGATATGGAGTTGATATACCCCTCGTGGGTCAGCTAAACCCTAGGATCATGCATCCTACTCCGTCTTTAGTAACTTTCTCGATGTCGAGGCTACATTTGGCATCTTCACACAGTTTCCAACGATACTCAATCGTATAATAAATCGCATATGGGTTCCATCAATGTAATAGATTTCCAGAACCACACATGCTTTCCATCATTCACTTCCAAAACATAGAACTCGTATAATAGTTTTTGAAGTGGTATTTGGTAAATAAAACACCTACCAATCCAAGGCTTTTCAAAACTGATCGATGAATTTACGTTAACTCAATTCTGGTTCTTTTAGAAGTAATCGAAAGCTAGAGGGATTTCGAACCAATACCCTCGGGGGTTCTTATTGATATTAATCCACGAAGCATTCTGTATACTTCCTAAGTTAAGTTTGGTTAAGATCAGTAGTTGAGTAATCAACTATCGAGTCTTGAACGCTTGCTTATAGGAATCAAGGTTCTACACTTTACATGTTTCCAACCTTTCTGCTTAACTATTCCTCAGCATAGAAGAATGCCAATAGTTTATAGCTCTAATGCTCTTTCCGTACGTAAACATCAGTCTTGACTCTCACAAATAGAGAAGCTTACTCGTTCAGCTTTTAATGTTAAGCATATTAGTACTAACATACCATAAACAATCAAACTAAGGTCATTACATAGTTGTTACTTATCATCCAAGTATAATCAAGTCACATAAACGACGTTTAATCCCTTTATAATTAATTTATCCTCTATTAATTAAAACATATTTTATTAGCAAAACATTTTTTATCTAATAAAACTTCTTATAAATCAAGACTTCCTTTATTAATTATTCTCTTTTATTAATTAAAACTTCCTTTATATATTTGTATAAATATATTGGATTTCCCTTCATAAATTTAACATTTATTCTTTTAATACTTAAAAAGTGTTCATATACTTACTATGGTATATTGTATTCACAAATCGTTTAACAAGTTTTACTCACGTGAAATATACTCAAAGGGATTAAAACAATTACTACCAAAACATTGTTATAATAAACTCCTTTTCTTTTATAAATTAAACATATAGCATTTTCTTTACCTTTATAAAAGAATTCAATACTTGCTGTTACCTTTAAAATTCCATTGTTAAAGATTTACAATATTTCTTCCAAAATAATTTTCAAGAGTTTAAAAATAGATGTTCCAAAAACATTGTTTACTACAAATCCAAACTCATTCCATTTAATTATTATATTTAAAACTCCCCTTTTAAAGTTTTAATTACATTTAAAGGTTAAAGACAAATGTTTCCCAAAACATCTGTCATAACAAAGCCAAAACCATTTACTTGTATTTTTTTTAACCAAATATCCATTAGTAAATACCTAATTATATTCTCAAGTATAATTAATATTGAGGGTTAAAAACAAGTTTTGCTAAAAACATTGTTTACAACAACCCAAAACTATTTACTTATCCATTAATAAATTTAAACATTTTTTTAAAAATAAAAGCACATCTACACTTATTAATTAAGGCAATGCACTTTTAGGCTAATTCCTCAAAACCATTTATTTTATCCCAAGTGTTAAAATCCAAACTTCCATTACTATATTTTTTTAGAAAATACTTAATTTAATATTTAAAACCCATATGTATGTATATAAATATCTTTAAAATGTTTATTATTATGTTAAAATACTTGTAAAACTACTTAAAATATATGATAATTGTTTATATAGAATATTATGTAAAAATAAGGAATTTTGAAATAAGTAGAATTTTTTTTAATTTAAAAGCTACTTAGTTTAGAAATTCATAGTTAATTGTTAAAAACATATTTAAAATTGAAACTAATTTTAAAACACTAGATTATAAGTTGGAAAACAATAACAAAAAGATTAGAGAAAAATGAATAATTTAAATATTATTTTAAGGAATTTATAGTTCCAAATAGCAAAGATAGCATTTGCAAAAGTGTCGTCTAAAGTTATGTTACAAGTATTAGCACAATTTTACTACAACTTTGCGTCTAATTTTCAATACCTTAACAACGATTTTAGATCCATTCATTTTATAATATTTAGTGTACTTTGGGTACTTGGAAACCATGAAGAAAATCCCAAAGAATATTTTTAATTATTTTAGAGAATTTCTTGAAAATAAGGTATTTTACCAAACTACACTTACAACGTTTATTTCGCTATATCTTTTTGCACTTCCTTCAACTAACTATCAAATGAATTAGGCTTCAAAAATTTCCCAATAAGAATAATATATTATTTACTGGATTAAGTGCTAAAGAAAATTCAAAGAATGTTTTCACAAAAACGCATGTTATTTTCAAAGACAGACAATTTTTAAAAGTGTCACTATAAAGACCTCTATAGTTTAATCTTTTGTTATTTTAATTTACTTCTTCTATAACTTTTCAAACATATTCTTTGATTTTCTAAATGCTTATAGAAGTATATTTACCAAAAAAGGTTATATTTGGAAGTGTTCTAAAAATCACCAATTTTATACTTTTTAGTTTAAGGGATTCAAAGTGCGGTTTTAGCGACTGTCGCTATGCGGACAATTCCGTATTCGATTCAATACCCATTTTCTACTACCATTCACATTTATACATATATGATTTTCGTATTCAATCCATATTACTACTAAATAAGTTCTAAACAAGTTAACATGCCCATTTAAGCATTCGAATGCAATTAATTTAAACTACTCCTTTTAATGATTTTAAGAGAAATACTTTAGCAAATCGCATACCTTTTAAAGCATATTATAATGATCATAACTTACTTAGTTAGTGTATACTATTTCTAATTATACAGCAAGCAATAATATCAAGCAGCATTTCAATAAGTTTTTGACATAACTTGTTAATAAAATTCTTTCCCACAATTAAAGTTAGAATACTCACTTTTGTTTGAATCAAATTTCATTTTCTTCCTACCAACATTCACTAAAACCTTCTACACTTCCTTCCACATGCAAGCTGTTGTGTACGTTTCCACCCTCCACCGGACCAAGGTGCTACCGGTCCAACCTACACTTCCCCTGCGTAGCCGAACCACTTCGATTCCCCTGCATAACCAAACCAAACCCTGTTCTATTACCTGCCGAACCAATTCCTTGCCGAACCAACACACTTCCCACACCTACCGGACCAATCCCCTCTCCACTAACCACCGAATCAACCTTGGCCAGACCAACCTCCACCGGTCCAACTCCATCCCCATGCACTGCCGGTCCACTCACCACCGAACCAACCTCCTGCCGAACCAAACCATCTACCACCTACCACCGAACCAAGGCGTACCGGACCGACATTACTAGGCCAGATTGCATCGGCCCAGGCCCACCAGCAGCTATATACATCCAGGACCCCTGCCCCCAGCCTCACTCTATAAATAGAGAGGCAGGGGTACAACAATGGCAGACAAGTTTGAGAGCTCAACCACGGATAGAACTTTCAAACAACTTTCAGTTACTTGTAATCAAAGCTTTGTACTTGTAATCTGAATAGAAAAGGAGAATAACATATAAAGTGGACGTAGGCACGTTCTGGCCGAACCACTATAAATCTGTGTGTCTTTTACAGTTTAGTCCATCTATTTCATATATTTGTGTAAATCACCCAAACCATTAAGAACAACATATAATCAACTAAATTATACGACTTGGAGGTGTTTGCCCATTTTTTATGCAAACATTTTTGGTGCTTTCACTGAGAACAGGAGCTCGAAGCTTCATCTTCTCCCACTCAACCCTTTTCCTATCAACATCGTTCATTGCTTGGAAAACATGCCTCTCGGACGGAAGAAAGATGCTAACAAAGGAAAGAACATCGCAACTAGCAGTATCCCAGATCCAGTAATCAGAAATCAAGACAATCGTCTGGTTCCAACAGCAAACGGAAATCAGGCAGATCCGACAGCCCCTGCTACGGAACAACCAATTACAAGGACGGATCTGGACAGGGTTGTGGCTGAAGTAACTAACCGCTTCGCATCTCAACAAGAAGCCTTGGTGGACCAACTCATGTCACGCTTAAGGGATGCTGAAAAATCCAATCGCAACACTGAATCATGGGGTGAGTCCCGGTTTGGAGGATCTGGGAGATGACAAAGTTCTTTCTTCTTCGAAGAGGTTAACAACAGAAATAGCCATGGTAGGAGCCGAGCCCGGACTCAGCCCGAATTCCGACCCGAGGAAACACTTGGAACCGAACCCAACGGGGGAGGTACCAGGAAAGGGTCGGATGTAGCTGAGCCTGTCATGCTACCTAACCATGGAAACACCAGTAGACGGGGCCGAGCTAGAGTCCAGCCCGAAGTTGGACCCGAGGAAGTGCTGAGAACAGAACCCAGCAGAGGAAGATCAAGGCAAGGGCCAATTGTGGCTGACCCCAGCATGCCCCCGCAAGACCAGAGGCAGCCATCGGAGAATCTAAGGAGTGACAGACGATACCATCCCTACAGGTCGTCTGGACGGAATCAATCCTGCAGGGAAGAACCAAACTCATTTCTATCTGCTCCAAGTTCTGATGAAAGGATGACGCGATTGTTCAGAGAATGCGTCCAACGGGACCAAAGGGATCAAGGGATAGGCTAGGGTAACCAGCCCCTTCACCCACAATATCGAAACTGCCATCACCCCCCGGGAATGGAAAATGCCAACAATGGAACCTTACAAGGGAACCTCTGACCCCATCGTACACTTACAAAGATACACCCAGCATATGCTCATGAGCGGAGCAACAAAGGGAGTGTTGTGTAGATGCTTCCCACTATTCTTGGCAGATCTAGCTACCTCCTGATTCTGCCATCTACCCCAAGGATCCATCAGCTCATGGGAAATGTTGAAAGAAAAGTTCATCAGCCAGTTCCGCATTCATGTGGAACAACCCAAGGACGCTTATTCCCTATCTAATATCAAACAAAAGCCCGGAGAGACGGTGCAACAATATCTAACCCGATTCAACGCTGCAGCGGCCGCAGTCCAAGATGTCGATGAGAAACTTATCCTTATGGCTCTCTGCAGTGGTGTACATCCGGATACCAAATTTGCTAGGAGATTAACGAAAGAAAAGCCAGCTACCTTACCCGATTTCTTCCATGAAGTTGGGAAATACATGAGACTTGAAGACGCTGCCACTGAGAGGCAGTTAGGGCAACAGGCAAAGGCAGCTCCAGACAGTGTTCCCGCTGCAGCAAAGGATGTTCGGAGAAATGACTCTAGAGACAATGCTGGGGGCAAAAAGGGAGAAAAGCGCTTATATCGACCAAGACCAAGATTTGACTCTTACACTCCTTCGAATGAAACAATCGAAAACATCTTCCTAGCAACCCAAGACGAAGTTAGATACAAGCGCCCCCCGCACAAGAAGGAGTCAGATAACGCACTCAAGTCTGGAAAGTTCTGCCGCTTCCACGAATCCCATGGACATGACACCAATGAATGCCACCATCTCCGGGACTTGATTGAAGAACACATCAGAAGGAAAAGACTAGAGCGCTATGTGAAAGGTCAGAACAGGACTTCGACTCCTGCCAATGAGAATCCAGGGCTACCCCTTTCAGAAGTAGGCAGAGGAAATCGCAACACCAGCGGCTCTAGTCAAGAGAAGATAGTGGTCCATACCGTATCAGGAGGACCATACATCGCCGACAGAAGCAGGGCAGAGATGGAAAGATACGGTAAGTCACTTAGAAACGATGAAGGCTACGTTAATTCTGTTATGGAAGAACGCCACCCGAAACGGAAAGAGAATGACGACATCACATTCAGTTGGCGTGATCTAGAGGGAAGGCAGTACCCACACATGGATCCTATGGTCATCTCTGCCTGGTTCGGTCCAGCCAAAGTTTTTCGAATTTTAGTAGACACTGGAAGCTCAGTAAATATCCTATTCAAGCATGCTTTCGACAGAATGAAGCTGTCGATGAAGGATGTGTCTCCCTGCAACAAACCACTACATGGTTTCACTGGAGATGCGAAGATGCCCCTCGGGCAACTGGACCTCTTTGTTGAAATAGGAAGTCATCCCTGCTCCGTTGTGCGAAAACAAACATTTGTACTAATAGAGAACCGCTCGGCCTACAACGCCTTTTTGGGAAGACCAGCCTTGTCTGACTTCCAAATTGTCCTAGCCCCATGGTGCCTGAAGATGAAATTTCCAACAGATAACGGAATAGGAGAAATGGAGGGAGATCAAGACGCTGCTCGAGACTGCTATGTAACTAAACTTCGCAATAACCGTAGAAAAGATAAAGGGAAAAATGCAGAGACTACTCTCTACATGAAAAGCTTGGAAGCATAGCAACTAAAGAAAGCCCCTCCTCTTCGATATACCAGTGATCCTTTCAATGAATTAGACCCCAGGGACAAAGAGGAGGAGGCCACTGCCGAGCCTGCAGAGGCTATGGAATTCGTAGCTGTAGACAAACATGACTCAAGTAGACTATTGAAAATCGGATCTCAACTAAAAGAAGAATTAAAGGATCAACTCATTGATTTTCTTCGCCACAACATGTACGTATTTGCATGGACGCACGCTGACATGACAGGAATCTCCCCAGACGTAGCATGCCACGTGCTGAACATCGATTCCACCAAGGTGCCAGTAAAGCAGAAAAAGAGAAGCATGGGGGCAGAATGATCAGCAGCCCTAGAGGAAGAAGTAAAGAACCTACTTGCCAATAACTTCATACGAGAAGCCATCTACCCAGAATGGATCGCCAACCCGGTGCTGGTAAAGAAGGCTAATGGGATGTGGCGAACATGCATCGACTTCTCCAACTTAAATGACGCTTGTCCGAAGGACTGCTTCCCACTCCCCCGAATCGATCAGCTCGTGGACAGCACCACCGAACACGAACTCTTATCTTTTATGGACGCATACTCAGGATATAACCAGATCCCTATGCACGCCCCCGATCAAGACCACACTAGTTTCATCACTGACCGGGGATTGTACTGCTACAGAGTAATGCCTTTTGGACTTAAAAACGCCGGAGCTTCTTATCAGCGCCTCGTCAACAAGATGTTTGCGGAACTAATAGGACGAACTATGGAAGTTTATGTGGATGACATGCGGATAAAATCGAGGAAAGCCAACGATCACATAAACCACCTGGATGAGATGTTTCAAGTATTTCGCCAATATGGAATGAAGCTGAACCCTCTAAAGTACTCCTTCGGATTATCGTCGGGAAAATTCTTGGGATTCATCGTCCATTCCAGGGGGATTGAAGCAAACCCCGAACAAGTTCGGGCTTTGCAAGATATCAAGATACCATCCACTCAGAGAGAGACGCAAAGCCTAAACGGGAAAGTGGCCGCCCTAAGCAGGTTCATCTCTAAAGCAACCGACAAATGCATCCCTTTCTTTGAAGCTCTAAAGAAAGACAAAGGAAAGTTCGAATGGACCGACGAATGATCGACAGCCTTCCTTAACTTAATCGAACACCTCCAGAGACCACCAGTACCCTCAACTCCAAATGAAGGCGAGGAACTATACCTATACCTTGCTGTATCGTCCCTGCTTTAAGCGCCGCTTTGGTGAGAGAAGACAACCGCGCGCAGCGGCACGTATACTTTGTAAGCAAGAGATTTACAGAGGCAGAAGCCAGATACCCTAAACTTGAAAAGCTAGCATACTGTTTGCTAATCACATCACGGAAACTGCGACACTATTTCCAATCTCATTCCGTCAGAGTTTTAACCGATCAACCGCTAAGGCAAGTACTCCATCGCCCCGACACTTCTGGGCGACTACTTAAGTGGTGCATTGAACCCAGTCAATATGATATCACCTACCATCCTCGCACCGCTATCAAGGGGCAAGCCATAGCTGATTTCATTGCCGAATTCACTACTAACGAAGGTAAGGAGCAATTTGAAATAGCAGAAGATATCAAGTGGAATCTCTTCGTAGATGGAGCATCAAATGAACAAGGCTCGGGGGCAGGTGTTGTGATAATCACCCCCAGGGGAAGGAAGCTGCACTACGCCCTAAGGTTGGAATTCGCTGCCACCAACGATGACGCAGAATACGAAGCAGTGATAGCCGGATTAGAACTTGCCCTGGAGATTGGAGTCGGTTCTTTATGTCTCCATAGTGATTCTCAACTTATTGTAAATCAAATACTGGGAGAATTCCTGACTCGAGGAGAACGACTCACAGCATATCTAAAGAAGACCGAGCTGCTGCTCAATCAATTGGATCACTATTTAATCAAACACATTCCTCGAGAAGAGAATCAGGAGGCCGACGAACTGGCAAAGCAAGCTAGCATGAAGGACGAAACTGCTTCCCGAACAATAACCATCTCAAAGCAACTGGCCCCGAGTTACGAGCCAATGAATATGATAGCTGCAATCAAAGAGGAAACTTGGATGACTCCCATCCGGAAGTACTTACAAAGTGGCACACTGCCCGACGGGCGTAACGTAGCTAAGAAAATCTTAAGGAAAGCTTCCCGCTACACATTACAAGAAGGCATCCTCTATCGGCGCGGCTTCTCTAATCCCTTATTAAGGTGTATCACTGGAAGGGAAGCCAGGGAAGTCTTGTCCAACATCCATCAAGGAAGTTGCAGAGATCACACCGGAGGGCAGACTCTAACAAAGAAAATACTCCGATACGGATATTACTGGCCCACCTTAAACAAAGATGCCCTAGACTTCATCAAGAGATGTGACAGATGTCGGAAATTTGCTAAAATTCCTCGACTACCAACAAACGAGATTACTCAAATGACCAGCCCTTGGCCCTTTGCAGTATGGGGAATTGACTTGATTGGTGAATTGCCAATGGGCCGGGGCGGGGCCAAATATGCTATAGTGGCTGTCGACTATTTCACCAAATGGGTGGAAGCGGAACCTCTAAATAAAATATCTTCGGCAAAAGTTATTAACTTCTTGATCAAAAACGTTCTATGCAGGTACGGGGTCCCACTCAAAATCGTATCAGACAACGGACTTCAGTTTGACAGTGAGGAATTCATCGACTGGAGCCAAGAGCACGGAATTCACAAAAGCTTCTCATCTGTAGCTTACCCCTAGGCAAACGGACAAGTCGAAGCTGTCAACAAAATTCTCAAAACTCTAATCAAGAAGAAACTCGAAAAGTCAAAAGGCGCTTGGGTGGATGAACTTCCTATGGCACTTTGGGCCTATCACACATCTTACAGAACATCAACAGGGCATACTCTTTTCTCTTTGGCATACGGATCGGAGGCCATGCTCCCAGTGGAAACTGTAGTGCCTTCCCACCGTAGGATCCACTACAACCGAGAAGAGAATGAAGAACTCCTCCACATGTCTTTGGATCTAATTGAAGAAAGAAGAAATGATGCAGCACTTAAAGCGGCAGCTCACAAGCAAAAAGTGGCAGCACAATACAACTCCAAAGTCAAGCACCGCAGCTTACAAGAAGGAGATCTTGTCCTCAAGCGCGCTAGATCCAATCTGGGACGGACCCTATGTAATTCATAAAGATCTCCACAACGGAGCTTGTATTTTGTCAACAGTGGACGGAGAGGTGTTCCAGAGGGCATGGAACATCAACACCTCCGTCGATACTTTTCTTAACTTGTACTGCCCATATGAAGTGAATTAACAAAGAGAATCAGTGGACGTAGGCATTTTCGTGCCGAACCACTTTAAAAATCTTGTCTCTTTTTAACTTGTTCCTTTATATCTTCATGGCACAATCAGTGGACGTAGACATTTCCATTCTGGACACTTCATGGCACAACCTCACCTGGACATGACCCAACAAGTACTATGCGAATCTATGCACTCGCCAATGAGACACTTTTGCTCCAGCATCCCTCTGCTCCGGGTTAACTCATTGCTCGCGACTGCCCTCAAAGCCAACTGTAATGAGCCGATTATAAGCCATCAAGAAGGCCGACTATAGCCGATGGCAGCTCATTACGGCATTTGGCTAGCCGACAACTGTGAACCTACTTTAAGCCCCAACATAAGGTGTGGCCAGCCAGGGGTAGTTCACGGTTGACGATCGGCACCCACGCTAGCCGGCCACAGTAAATCGAATAATACCCACGATTACGGGCCATAATGGTTCGGGTAGTTACTGTGCGCGATCTCGGCTCCGATATGTCTTAAGTGCGGCTGTGGTAAAAAAGATAAACTCCCTGCGGAGGCGTAAGATGGGTGACAAATGTCTCCAAGACCCAAAGCTAGGGAAGTGACTACAAAACCCGTTTGCCACGAACTTAAGCATATCGACGGCCTTCCGTGATTGGAAGTTTTACTGTTTCTCATATTTCCATTTCATTTAAAAACTTTTTTCCTATCCTATATAACAGTCCCTAAAGTACAGGTCACAAAATATGGGAACTCTTGCTTGTGGAAATATGAACTCACATCCGGATGACGGAACACTCAGCTACATTCCATACTCAGTCACGCAAGACATTCAAAGAAACCCTCTACAACTAAAACACGAAGGGCGGTACTTTCTTTTCTTGTATACAAATATGTAGCTTTAATTTATTCACACATCATATTGACATTGCAAGACATGAAATAATATTTTGATCAGAAACTTAGCATCAAATACGATTAAATCACATGCATAAACACGCAACTGTATTTCTTATGCAACATATCGAAAAAACAACCACATTCGAACATGACAGAATCTGCTTATGTTATAAAGTTACATAAAGATGTTCGTTGCAATGACATAATTACAGCCTGAAAATACAATAATGTTTTGGACTAGTATATACAGGAATGTCAAACAGACCAAATAAAAGAGTCAACTACATCGGGGCTCCGCCTCTATCCTGCCCGCCATCCGGATCTACTTAACTGCAGGGTCAGAACTCCCCGCATGTACTCCAGAGGTCCCGCCTGCCCAATTCAGAAGAGAATCCATCAATAGTCACGAAAGATAAGCAATCAAATCATGAAAAGACGGAAGGAAATAGAGTCATCCTTGATGAAGAACCATTCTTTCTTGAACATACTGAGCTTCGAATACAAATCCAGGACCGGCTTGAAGGGCACGGCCGCTTCCAAGCTGATGTATGGAGACCCCTTCTTATAGCCTCTCAAGTTGTACAAATACCGGATCTCCCGGTTGGAAGGGGGACGCCCATATTTCCTCTGAAAAATGATGAACAAGCACACCAGGATAGCATAGGAATTGGGCTGAAGTTGGAATGGAGCCACCTTCAAATAGGTAAGGAAGCTGACTATCTAGGCATTGATTGGGGGAATGGCCCCACACATACAATGGTATCGGCTGTAAGCGAAATATCCTTCAGGAGGATCATACGACATCACATCATCTCCCGGCAACAGCATACTCGCCCTGTCAATCCCAAAGGAGCGAGCGATGACATCAAGTTGCCCTTCTTTGAGAGAGCTCGGAAAGCAATTGGGAGGAGAGTTCAGAAGCTCCTGAGGGCCATATCCGTCCACTAATGACCTCGGGGCGGGTCCATGTCGCGCTGGTCTCGGCTGGACTGGGGGCACGGCGGAATACTCACTTCTGTCCGTAGATTTTTTCTTTTCTGATCGGATTTCCACTTTGTGAGACATTTATCTGCAACACAAGAAAGTACATCGTTAGAACAGAGGATATAAACAAACGAGTGTATATAGTCTGCAATTTCACTCGAATTCAATACTCAAAAGATAAAGGTTTTCAGGATACATCGGCACATAAGGTCCCTGAGCTCATTTGGTACTAAAAGATTTCCGAGTCCATTCGGCGTTGAAAAGTTTTTTAGTTCATTCGGTACTGAGTGTCTTTATGCTCATTCGGTGAAACGAAGAAACCTCATTCGGCAAAAGAAACACACCTGATTCGGCACTAGATGATTCGGCACTAGATGATTCAGCACTAAGATGATTCGGCACTGGGTGATTCGGCTGTCTCAAATGATGGAGGTTGAACGAAGGCCTGAAGCCCATACTTATAGGCAAATATAAACAACCGGACGAATTGGTCCGGCACACAGGACCGGATGTGGATGACCAAGCTAAAACAAAGTGCGACATATACGGGCATATGCCCCACTTTGGGGGGCAAATGTTGTGTACGTTTCCACACTCCACCGGACCAAGGTGCTACCGGTCCAACCTACACTTCCCCTGTGTAGCCGAACCACTTCGATTCCCCTGCATAACCAAACCAAACCCTGTTCCATTACCTGCCGAACCAACTCCCTGCCGAACCAACACGCTTCCCACACCTACCGGACCAATCCCCTCTCCACTAACCACCGAATCAACCTTGGCCAGACCAACCTCCACCGGTCCAACTCCATCCCCATGCACTGCCGGTCCACTCACCACCAAACCAACCTCCTGCCGAACCAAACCATCTACCACCTACCACCGAACCAAGGCGTACCGGACCGACACTACTAGGCCAGATTGCATCAGCCCAGGTCCACCAGCAGCTATATACATCCAGGACCCCTGCCCCCAGCCTCACTCTATAAATAGAGAGGCAGGGGTACAACAATGGCAGGCAAGTTTGAGAGCTCAAGCACGGATAGAACTTTCAAGCAACTTTCAGTTACTTGTAATCAAAGCTTTGTACTTGTAATCTGAATAGAAAAGGAGAATAACATATAAAGTGGACGTAGGCACGTTCTGGCCGAACCACTATAAATCTGTGTGTCTTTTACAGTTTAGTCCATCTATTTCATATATTTGTATAAATCACCCAAACCATTAAGAACAACATATAATCAACTAAATCATACGACTTGGAGGTGTTTGCCCATTTTTTGTGCAAACACAAGCCAAGAATCAAGAAAAATAAGAGAGAATGGAGGCTAGAAAGTGAAAACCAAGGCACTATACGCCTAAGATTAAAATTCAACTACTCAAATTATGATTTCTCGCCAAGGATCACATCAACAATCCTTGCATATCAAATAAGCAAAATGGATGGTCGACATATGGAACAATCCAAAGGTAGAAATCGAGAGGGTAGAAGAATGAGGTTGGCAATCCATCTGACTCTTCATGTACTATAAATGAATAAGACACTATAGCAGAAAATGAAGAATTTACTTTACTTTGTGGACATACTAAATGAAAATTATACTCTCTGCCATTTTTGTTTGTACTAAGAATCAAGAAAGAAGATAGTGACATTTTACCTATGGGTGTATGATTCTTTAACATTCGAACCATGTAAATTCTCTATGTCCATTCCATTATTTTTGGTACTTTAATTTATCGTTTAATTTTGTCAGTCTTGATCGAGATAACAAACCAAATCCTAATATATTTCTCTCCATAATTGTGTAAGCTTTAAAGCAACATAATTAATCCTCTTAATGGCAATATTAATATCACTTAATTTTGTTGATTCATAATCACAAAAGCATTCAGCATCGCGATTACTTCTCAAAGAATAGTTAGGTGTTTCTGATAGGAAAAATTTCATTAATAATATATCTAAATATATAAATATATGTTAAAAAAATCATATTTTTACATGTAAATATAAAAATATATAGATAACATATATTAAATTATGTACATAAACAATAATGAAACAATTAATTTGTAAATTAGTTATAATCGTTTATCTCAAAAATTTATCATACGATGCAATACAAAATTCCACTTTTAACTTCATATAACTCTGCACTAAGATCTTTACAATTTTTTTACAATATTCTTCTCAAGTCTTACTTGTTTGTAATTAAATCTATATACTTAAATTGATTGCATAATTTGAAATTTAACATATTTAAAAAGTCATTTAAATAATATTTTTTCATTTAATTAATAAATCATTAAAATATGTTAGTTTCAACACATATACCATATTCATACTAATAAAATTATAATTTTTACTCAATATAAAGATATATAAGCTACATAACATAAATAATACGTAATTAATAATAACAAATTTAATTTTTAGTCTATTTATTTCAATTACATTGCGTAATAAAGTTCCAGTTTTAACATTAAACGTACAAATACAATATTTTATAATATTACCGTACGCAGCGCATGTGTTACACAATAGTAATGTTAATAGTTTAATTAATGTTTTCAAAACAAAATCATGTGGAATTGTACATCATAAGTTACATGGGATTACGAGGAATTTAATGGTCATTATATTCATACACCAGTGTGTGGGTCGAACGTTGCACATGGTATATTGTAGAAAATAACTTTAGAAATATTTTGAAAGAATATAATTTATTATACAATATATGATGAATTCTTTAAGATAAATTAGTTATAGCTTGAACTTATTTTTTTTCAAGTATGTAATTATTTAATGTGATTTATGTTTTTTATATAAAAAATAAATTGTTACAAAAAGTTGTTATATCAAAAGAGCTTAGAGGAAAAAAGCCAATACATAAGAGAAACCTTTGGATGGAAGAGATGACATTATAGCCCCCCCTCAGAGTAGAAGATTATTTTATTGATAAAAATGAGTTATGTAATTATCTTTTAAGATTTAATATCTGTCAAGTAAGTAAATTAAAATTAGTTTCTCTAGTTAAATTAAAAATCTAATTAATTTAAAAATTAATATTTATATATAATTCTATAGATAAATATTTATAGATGTATTATGAATTAAAGTTTAGATTTTGGTAAATTTTGTTAAAAGGTAAATGATACATAAGTTGAATTTCAAATATTACTTGAGAGAATATCCAAAATGCATATAAAAAAATTAATAGTAATAAATAAATATATGTTTATGCATATAAAATTCTTGCAGAAAATATCAAAATATTTGTCGAAAGTAAATATATAATATTATGAAAGTGATAAGTAAAATATTTATTTAATGACAAAAAATGTTATTGAAAACAATATCTAGAACTTTACAATCGTATTATTATTTTTACCATGTAAAATATGATTCTTAATTCATTTCTTCTTCAATAATTATAATATAACTTTTCTAAAAATAGTTAACATTCAATTCAAAACGACGATGAAATACGAAAGTAAAATATTTCTAATTGAATATGGTATATTTTATCCATTAGTCAACATAGAAATGAATATAAATAACTAAAATTTAAAACATAAACAAATTAATCGAAAATGTATGTTATTTTTCAAAAGTAGAAAATATGAATATTACTTATCATTAACTTTGATGTCATTCTTAACAAAATTAAATTTTGTTAATGATAAAGAATCCACTTGACATAAAATTTTAGATAGAATTTTTTTGTATATATAGGTTACAATATACCCTTTTTTTACAAAAAATTATGTATAGTTTTCTTTGTAATAAAATACTATTTTCAAAAGAAATAATTTATCTAAACTTGAAAGTAGAATAATGTAAAAGAATTAAAGATAATTTTATTTATGATTGTGGAAATGTTAAACTATATGGAATTAAATGCAAATTAGTTTTATCGTTTTTGTCAATATAGATGTGGTATGGTATACACATTTAATCTTTCGTTCTCTTAGTTAAAACAGTTAATAAATATAAGTTAACTGGATTGTTTAAAAGTATATTTAAGGTCACGTAAGTAGTTTAAATATAGAGAGGTGAATGTAAAAACAGTTGGAGAAAACTTAAGATAATTTTGTAAATATTTATATAGTTTATTAAATAATTTTTATTTGAATGTAAATGATAGTAGAGAGAATTACTAGAACATCAGAATAATAAATATAATAATGATAAGTTGTAGGAATTGAAAGTAAAATTTTTGGAGAAAATTAAGGAGTATGGAGAAATATCCTATATTTAACGAGATAGTAGGAAATTCCTCTACTTTGCGATTATTTAATAGATATATTTTCAATTATTACTATTTCGTTACCAACTGCTCTATGGTTCCACATTAATGTGTAATAATATTCCAATTTTTGATCGATAAATTTGCAGAACAAACAAACTTAAGTGATGCTTCAAAAACAATCTTTCAAATTTAGATGGTTATCGAACAACCCCTTAACTTCAAATTACTAGCGTCCAAATTAAATGTTTGTTAAACATATGTTCAAGGAATAAATAGTTGTTTAGCAAACATACACCATCAGATTCGTATGGTTAATGTAAAACCTCAAATTTTATAGTACCATAAGATGGGATTGACTAATAATATGCGTCTTGGTATATGCTTTGGGAAGACGGAGAAATTGGCTCCTAAATTTTTAGATATATTTTCAGTGATAGAGAGGATTGGTAAATTCGCGTGCTCAATTTGGTTACCTACCAGTTTGGCGGATGTGCATAATGTTTTCGCGTATCTCTTTAGAGGAAATGTGTGTAGAACCCTAGTATGGCAGTGGAACCGAGTGTGATCGAAGATTTTTCTGTAGAACTAGATTTGACATATGTTAGAAGACCAAAATAGATAATATGTTGAGATACAAAGAAATTAATTAAGGAACAAAGTTATTAGACTTGTTCGCGATTGGTGGAGTGACGAAAAGGACAATTTTACCTGAGCGGTAGAGTTAAGATTAGGAATATCTATCATGAATTATCGTAGACATTCATGTACATAGTAGTGTGTTTTGTTTGTCTATTTTATTATATATACTAGTAGTGGCACTAGTGTACTTTGAAAGAGTTAGGGATATGCCCTTAGGACAATTACATAATTGTTATAAATATCTAACTCAATAATTAACCTTGCTTCGGAATAAAATGTATTTTCTTTCTATTATATACTTGATATGCTATGTTATATATTAACTAATTGAATTAAAAGTATATTTAATAGAAAATCCATAAATGGTATGTAATGTGTAATATTTACAATGTGTTATAAGCATGAGTGGTTTATCATAATAAAATAAGCATACCATTTTTAATATTCCTAGTTAAGATGTATCAAGGTGGTATATCGATGCATCCATTGAGACTAGAGTACATAACGCTCTTCAAATGTTGGGCAGTGTATCACTCATGGCTGCTAAGGGCACCAATGGGTTATGTACTGATAGTTATTAGATAACTATGGAATGAATCGTTCGATTATTTTCTATTGGTTAATATACGAAGGTCAAAGTGAAAATATCATTGTGATAGTTCTCTTGACTAAAGAATACCATTGATCTTCAATGTGAAAGCTCTGCTTTGATTATAGTTAAATAGTGGCACAACGTCCATCGAACGACTGTAGTCTGGTCGAGTGAAAGCATTGGAAGTGAAACGCTATTTTAGAAAGAATTCCTCTCCTCGGTTATGTGAGGTTAGTATCACGGTCAACTGAAGTCAACTCAAAGTCAAAGTCTTTGGCCAGAGCATTTTCGTTAATAATAATTGCTACTATTGAACCAAGGACTTTATGTTTAGTCTATAGAGTCAATATGAATGATATTGAAATTTTGACCACTATGAAATTCTATAAGTCCAAAGCGATATAGTTTTGACGAAAAAAAGTGGTATAAATAATCATCACCACTGGGTAATGCTTAATAAAGTAAAATTGGATTTTACTGAAATACCAAGTAAGTGATAAATTTGACTAAATTACCACATCGCTTGATAAGTGACGTGTGAACGTTAATATTCGAATTGTTCGATATTCATCGCTAACCAAATTTACAACAAAGAGTCACATATCGATACGTTACTCCTTTTACTACCTGTTTTAATTAATTTATAATTGTTATTAATTATGTAATTAATATTTATGAAATATCAATTATAAAATTTTACTTGACATGTATTGAATAATATTAAATAGTATGTTTATAATACCTATAAATATATAAATCGATATATGATCTCATACGCGTTTAAATTGGATTTAGATGCAAAAAATATTGTTTGGACTTGGAATATTTTTATGGCCCAGAAGGGGCTAGGCAGCCTGCCTTCAATGGCCATTTGATGGCTTAGTGAGGAGGGTATTTGAATAAAAGAAAGAGAAAAAAGGGTAAGAGGAATAAGTGGATCTAGATCCTAAATTCACTACCATATCTCTCTCTTATATATTCATCTCAACCCTAGCTTTAGAGAGGATTTTTGCACTCTCTCATGGTCGAAAATAAGGGATGGCTACACTACTAATAGCCTTAAAAATCCAAGAACAAAATCATATCAAATTAACTCGATTCGGTTGATAGTGGTAAGACAATTGATAAACTAGCAATTTGGGGATTAGAATATGATTCAAGGTGTTCATTTCATTGTTTCAAAGTGCAATCTCTAAGCGTTGGTGAAAGGTACACATCTAGTCTATTTATGTACTTATTTGCTTAACTGTTCAATTCATCGTATGTTAGGCAGTTAGATTTCATCACAAATCGGTTTTTCATATATTGATGGTTAAATATGTACTTATGTATGTACATATATCCGTGTGTATGTATGCATGTATGAAATAAAAAATTATTTTGCAATTATATTTGTAGCATACTCATGGCTTTATGATAAAAAAATAATTTTTTTATTAAAATTATATAATGAAATGATTTATTCATTAATTCAAATACAATATCATACAATGTACATATATATTTTATTTTATATTCATAAAATTTGTTTATAAATAAAAGCATTAGGAAGCAAAACAAAATTAAAAACCATATTTATTATACATATACATATACATATACATATATATATTAAATTATTTAATTTATTTAAAAATTAGTTAAATAAATAATATTCACGTAAATATGTTTATGAATAATATAAAATTATAAAAATATTTTATATAATATAAAATGTACATTATGATTTCGAAAATTATTTTTAACTAATTTTATATATTAAATCCGTACGGTCATTAATTTACTTATAAATATTTATTTAAAAATCATTGTACCGAAAAGAAGATATAAAATATGTTTATCATAATACGAAAATTTTGAAACTATTTTAAATAAAATAAAATGTACATTATGTTTTTAAAATTATTTTAAAATTATTTTTATTTATTAAATCTGCATAGTTATTAATTTATTTATAAATATATATTTAAAAATCATTAAACTAAAAAAAAATCTTTTTATTACATAACCATGATCAGTAGTAAAATAATATATATATAACTTTATTATTATCATCATATATATATATATATCTGTGTGCACACACACTTATTTATATATATAGTTATATATCTATTTAATATATACATATAAATCAATATAAAAATGTTTTTTATGTTTGGATTTCATAAAATATGATGAGTACTTAAATTATTTCATAAATTACTTGAAATAAATTTTGTAGTTTAATTATATACATGCATACACACACACACACATATATATATGTATGTATGTATGCATACGTATACGTATGCATGCATGTATGCATGTATGTGTTCATAACCTCTGTTATAAAAATCCTTTTAGGCTCCCGCCTAAGCCTCGCTTGGGCGATAGGCAAGCCTTACCACGTAGGTTTTACCTAATCCACCTAGATGAGACTTACATCACTATCTAAGCATATAAACAGATTTATAGGCGCCATCTATGCACCAATTTAGGCTTGATGCCTCTTATAAGCATCAAAATGTTTGTTTCAAGTGATTTTGTCTTTATGGTGTTTCCAAATCCATCCAAATCAGTGATATCCCATTATGGATCGGTTAATACTAAAAAAATACTATAGTTTTATCCAAAATGCATGAGTTTATCAAAAATGCCTTGCTTCGATTATTCCTCGATTAATCTCCGCTTAGACGATTATCCCTAGTCTATGCTTACCGCCTAGCATCCAACTGACGATTTTTGCAATGATGTTCATAACTACATTTCATAAATGCTTTATACAAAGAATTTGCAACTAATATTTATAATAATTGTATAAATATATATATACACACACACACACACACACACTTATATAATAATTGATGCATATATATGAATATTCAGATAATGTATTTATATACACGAGGGGCTAATATGTCTGTTGCGGTGTAAATCCCAACATCTATACATGAACATGTCAACCACGTACACAATCTCCTGTTGCAAGTGCACATTCACACATATATGTTTATGACACACACACACACAAATATATATAATATAATACAAATTATATAAAACAAAATATTGTTATAAATTAAATAGTATATTATCTTTATTTAAAAAGAAATTTAGAGAAGTTCTAAATAGATTTAGTTTAGATTAGCCTGATAAAGGTCCAAAATGGTAAAATTTTTGACTCAATTATTTCTTCCACTGTAGGCTGGTACAGTTCCAACAATAGTATCAGAGCCAATTAGCCTATGCAGCCTAAATTGGTCATATTATGGCTAACTAATTATGCTTACAACCTAGTTAGTCGGTGTTTAAGAAAGGTAGTGTATAGGATGGATTATTGGGTAATTAAGTACCCAATCCTACTTATCTGCTTTGCTTGAATAGTTATGTGAGCCCAAAGGTTACCCCTAATAGAAAAAGGCCTAATTTGAATTAGGCCTTTGGTTAATATCAAAATTGCATTGCAATTAAAAAATAAATGTTTTAAATTTGAAAGTTAAATTTAAAATAAGAAAAACATCAAAATATATTCTAATATAGATTTTCAAATTGTTTGAAAATTAAAACAAAAGTTTTTAATTTAAAATTTAAAATTTAAAATAAAAATATTATAAAAGTTATAATACAATTTTTCAAAATGTTTGAAAATGTTATAAAATTAATTTTGTAAATGCTATTTACTAATAAGATTAATAAAATAAATAAATAAATTAAATCAGTTAATTAATTAAATATACATGTATTATATATAATGATATATTTTATGTTATCTCAATTTGTTTATGACAATATAAGTATACATATGCTTATAAAAGAATTTTCGAAATTAATTAAATTTTATTAATTTTTTTATTAAATAGATTAATTAAAAGTTAATCAATAAATTAAAGTATAAATATAAATAACATATGTATATTACGATAAAGGTTGTAGGTATATATATATATTCAATATAATATGCTATAATTGAATAATATAACAATTAATTTAAGTGTTAATTAAATAAATAAATTAAATAAGATTTAGTTTTAATATTAGACATAAGACTATTATAAAAGAAAATCAATTTATAAAAGTATTATAATAAAACTTTTATAATATAAATATATAATAAAAGGTGGATGTGACACCTATAAAATAAACGATAATTAGTAAATAATCAATAAGGCTCGAAAATGGAACTTTGGCAAAAGTTGGAAATTGAGCATGAAACTTGCATCATTGAATTCGTGGTGATTTTTTAAGCAACTTTTATATTTGGAATTTTGCGATCAGACTTCAAACGAAGAGATTATCTACATTTGAAGTTTTCGAAATGAAAATAATTAAAAATGAAAAAAGAAAATAAATAAAATTGAATGTAGGACCAAACCGGTCGGCTCCTTCCTCGAGCTGGTTGACCACCAGTGGTCGACCGCATGTAGGGGAGTTGTTGACGGGTCCTAGAGAGGGGGCTGGGACATGAACCTTGGCCAAACGACCTAGATTTAGTTATTTTAATATAACAAATACGATTAATTTGAGGGTATGTAAATATGGGCTTTAACCCCTTTCTTCTCTTCTTATATGTTCTGATCAAAGCAGCAAAGCTCTACCATGTTCCATTCTCTGCTATTTCTATTAATTATGGAAAAATTATACTATATGTATATATAACCAGAAAAGAGCGAAAAGTAATCAGAAGAAGCGAAGCAGCGAATCAGTACTATGAAAAATGGTAAATTTCATAATTGTAAGTCTATATTCCCCTTAACACGAAATCTATTTTCAGATTTGTGATTCTAATAATACGTATATATCTTGTTATACATATTATTTTGGATTAGAATAGAAAATGAGTCAAGTAAAGGGATGAATTTGGATTTGTGAGATTTGGAAATCTAAAAAGGTGAGTGGGAAATTATATGATTTATTTATGACATTGAAATTTATATCATCGAATATTATTTAATTATTATGCCTATATAAGATTTGATGAGCTGTAGGCTTATTATGATGAAATCTTGCCTACATATTTTGCAAGTTAAGTAATTGGAATTGGACCGGTATTCACTCCTTAATATAAAAATATTGAAATTAGTCCCTAACTTTTATAAAAGTTGAATGTTCATAAAGTTGTATAGTTTATCTAGATTTATAGTTAGGTTGTAAAATGTTAGTATTAGTTTAGATTGTCCTAAATTGACTAGGAATGTGAATTTATATATTTTAACTTATTGGGAGTGGAGTACAACTTAATTGTAACGACCCGTAATTTTATTACTTTTAAATGGAATATTTAATTAACTTTAACTATTCAAATATAGAATTTTCAAACTTAAATAATCATGTTTTATGTGAAAACTAAGAATGGTGAACTTATTTTTAGAATTGATTTACAAAAATAAGAGATTTTGGAGCTTTATCGTAAAGTTTACAAAAGCCGGTTTTCAACAAAATTGGATATACGTTCGATTTTGTTTTAGAGGATAAATAATTATTTTTAAATTATTATAAAATATAATAAGTGACTGCTAAAAGTTTTATAAGTATAAAATACTTATTTTATAATGATTGACAAATTTCCTTGCATGTCGATAAATCGATGTCGTATTTTAAAAGTTGAGTTTTAATATTATTAAGTATGGTTTTATAAGTCTAATACACTTGTTTTTATTATTTAAGGAGGATAACACATCAATTTTTGAGTTTTTTTAGATGAATAAGTAGTTTAACAAAAACGTCAAAATAAGATCGTAAAACATTTTATCGAAAATCAACGTTTTATTCAATATAAGCTGCCGCAATGTTGTTGCACCTTTATTAACATGCTTTAGCACACATACACATATACTTTTTACAAATAATCAGGTTAAGTATCATTAGAAAATTCAAGAATATCATTAGCAAAAGCAAGTAAGGTAATTAAAAAAGGTGTAAAAAACAAACATCAAATCAAATCTCACCGAAACCGAGGAAAATCTTCACTTTAATCCACTTTTCCATCCATATACATTTCTTAGCATTAGGTAAAAATGACATAAAGTAATGAAGTGATGGATGACAGTAAGTGTTGAAAAAAAGTAAGTTTACTTTAAAGTTAAGAAAGAGTATTTTGGTAATATGGTAATGGGTTATTTTGGTAACTTACAGCTTCTTTCTTTTCCTATAAATACACATGCTTTCCTCTCATTTTATCACACGCATTTCACTTCTTCTTCTTCCTTCATTAAGCTATGTTAATGGCTTCTTCTCTCCTTCCTCCTCCTCCTCCTCCTCCTCCTCCTTTCTAGCTTTCTTAAAATCATATCAAACCAACTTCAAACTCCACCAAACTTTGCCTGAGACCTTAGAATACCATTAAAATATGGTTTAGCATCTAAAAAATTGAAGAATGATGGAGGAAAGGTATAGCATGGTGAGGCCAAGCCCATTTGGAAGAAAGGAATGAGTTTGAAAAGCTTCGTAGTGAAAATATTGGAGAGAAGTGCCTTCGGTTTTGTTCCAGGAAGTAAGAAAAAAGTTTGAAGTAATGTGGAAGTTCTGTCGGATTTTCTGGAGCTTGGGAATGGGGATTGGAGTAGATGATAATTAGTCGAAGATAATAATAGTCTAGTGAAGTGTTGTTGGTAGGAATAATTATTTAGAGTCAAAACTGAGTGCACATATTTGAATTTACTAATTATTCTCTAAATAAGTCCAAGTTTAACGATATGAAAACATAATATAAACTGGACGATTAAGTGTGTGATTACTTGGTTGATTACACGTTTAAATATATGGATGTTAATATGGATGATTACTTGGTTTGATAAATGATAAGAGAAATGTTTAGTAATTAACCATAGTTAATTTAATGAGAATTAAATCCATATAAAGATGTGTATGGAAATTGTTTAGCCTTTAAATGATTTTAAATATCTAAAAAGTTTTAAATGAATATTATAATAATATAATATTATAATACGAAATGAAATGAAAGTGAGTTTAAAATGGTTTAGAAATGTCTTATAAACATATAAAAGTGTTCCCATGAATTTTTAAAAGAAATTGAAATCAAGTCAAAACTAGGCTCGTCACATAACGGTAGTTCGCGATTTCCCGCCGAAGATAACAAATGAGTATACGAAATGGAATATAGCTCGGAATTCTTCGAGATATGAATTTTACAGACTAGTATATCCACATTTTTTTAAATGCAGAAAGTAAATCGAGATTTAGTCTTGTATATTTTTAAATAAGTCCAAAACAAGTTTTCAGAAAAATCGTGGTTTTGCAGTTTAAAACCCAAATTTGAAATTGATTTAAAATGAATATTTTTAACAAGTTTAAACATATGAATAGATCTTGTAAACTATTTAAATTTTTTTAACAGTGGTTTGAGTTAGAAAAATGAAAATATATGAAGTAAAAATATTGTTTTGATCAAAGAAGCTTTATTACACTATTTGTAGCACTTTTCGCAGCACTTTTCACATCAGTTTTATAACTTGTGAAATATGATTTCAAACTTAACCATTCCTTTTCGTATCTTTTATAAATGGTTTTAAAAAGAACGATAAAGTGTTTTAAATGATGATTTGCAAGTTTTATAAATCATTTCTAAAAACGAAAGGAGTATGCGGCAACGAATAGTACACGTGTTTTATTTGTGAGATCCAAGGAGACTTGGACGAGGGACGGAACATGTCGAAGTGAAAGCCTGGATACTCTATAATATTGTTTCCTGTTAGCACCAGAATTGGTCACTAACACCCTTAAGAGAAATTTTGTAGAGATATTAATGAAGAAAGTAAAGTTAAACAGAGGATAATATGTAGATTTAAATGCAGAAAATATGAACACCAGATTTATAGTGGTTCGACGTAATTGCCTACGTCCACTTTGAGGTTAATCTTTATTTCTTTTCTCGATAACCGATTACAGATACAATCCGTATACCAATTATATTGAATACAATTGCTAAGCAAAAAAGATAAGTCTTGAATGCAGCAGAGTCTCCCTGCTGTTCTCGAAAAAAGTCCATTACACTGTGCCCCTGCCACTCTATTTATAGACGAAGGTAGGTTGAACTTCCCTGGTCGGTCTAGCAGCTTGGTATCTCAGCCCAATATAAGTAATCTCCGAATGCCGAACCAAAAATGCCGAATGGTAGAGTGCCGAACGAAACAATGCGTTGCGTGAGAGGTGCTGGCCGACCGAGAAACGACGCCGGACGGGGAAAGTGCCGAACGGAGCTGGAATGCCGAACAGTCTAGGAATGATGAGCGAGACATGAATGCCGAGCGATCTAGAAGCCAAACGCTCTTGAATGCCAACCGAACCAGTTGTGCCGAACATCCCTGGAATGCTGAACACTCTCTAATGCCGAACATCCCTGAATGTCGAGCGTTCTCTAATGCCGAACGCTCCTGACTGCCAAGTTCTCTCTAATGCTAAACGTTCCTAAATGCCGAACGCTCCTGACTGCCGAGCGCTCTCTAATGCCGAACGTCCCTGAATGTCGAACGTTCCTAAATGCCGAGCGCTCCTTAACGCCGAGCAGTGTGGAATGCCGAGCGAGTTTGGATGCCGAACAACTTTGTCATGCCGAACGGCCTTCAATGCCGACCGACCATAGATGCCGAACGGCCTGGTCATGCCGAACGAGAATGCTGAGTCCTTAGTTGCCCGGTCAAACCTCCAGGTAACACTTGCCCCCCCAAAGTGCATCACGTGGTTGAACGTGGTGCGCTTTGAATCACGTGTCCACTGTGCTTTGCTCCGAGCCATGGTTTAGTTTCCTCAATGGTGACTTCCCTTGATCGCCAGGTGAGGCGATGTGTGCCGAACGCCATGCTAATGCCAAACAGTATAGCCGAGGCCGAACGCTCCATGTATGCTGAGCGGCTTTGTATGCCGATGCTGAATGATGTAGCTTGACCGGTTCTACCGTTCATAGTCTCTTCGACTTCCCCTCTTCGACTATAAAAGTCTGCATTATCCTTCTTCTTCTCTTCTTTACTTTCACCTCCGTTATCCTGTATACACGAACCTCGCCTTTTAACAAACTCCAAGAATTTGTTCCTCCCTCGAGCATCATCCCCTACATCATCCTTTTCCCGAGCCATTCAAAATTAATTAAAGCCATGCCCTTAACTCCAGAATTCTCTCGTGCTTCGATCTAATTGCTAGGTATCGACCCCTTCTACTTAAACACTATTTCTGACTAAAAGTTTTAATACGAGGCTTAAGTTCGTAGATTAGAACCGTGGCTAATAGGTATTTCGTGGATGAAAGGGTCGAACTGCGATTAGGGCATGTTCTAGGGCTAGATGACGTTGAGAAAAGGGGAAGTGGTCAGAGGCAAGCATATGAGGGTGTTGATAGAGGATGTACTATGGTTCGGTATGGCTCTCTCATGCCGAACGTTATTGGGGGGAAGAGTAGAGGAGGAGCAGGAATTGGCTAGAGCGCCGAACAAAATGGTCTGGTATGACTTGCCGAACTACTTGGCCAAGTCGTTCGGTATGGATGGAGGAGAAAGATAAAACCGTTGTTAAGGGCGAAGTGCCGAGCGTTGGGGCTCGGCATAACCTTGGCTCAGCATGATTCGCCACTTGCCAAGCAGCGGAGTGGAAAAATAGGGAGGAAGTACGAAGTGTATAGGACGCCGAACGATATTTCGGCCGAATAGTGCATAGGCCGAACAGTCATGAATGCCGATCGATAGTTAGGCCGAACAACATTTTGGCTGAACGATACTTAGGACGAACAACATTTTGAACGAACGATACTTAGGCCGAACAACATTTTGACCGAACGGTGCTTAGGTCGAACAACATTCTGACCGAATGATACTTAAGCTGAACAACATTTAGGTCGAACGATAATTAGGCCGAATGATATTTCGGCCGAACGATACTTTGGCCGACCAATAGTTTGGACGAACGATACTTAGGCCGATCAACATTTACCTTGCCTAATCTTATGACAAAAACAAGGACAAGGAACTTAGTAAACTAGCATATCGAATTAATCTGGACTGATAACTTCCTAGTTTCAGTAATCACAAGCTTGAACCTAAATCGACAAAAAATGGATAATTTCCTCTAACATATAGCGCCAATGTTTGAGTCCGAAATTGAAAACACCATAAGGCAGGTTTTCGGAGACGGTCAGCGATGACCGTCTTTGAAGGCGACGATTCGAAGCTCAACTTTATACCATTAACTCTTTGACTTTCAATTTCTCAGCACTTATACTTGAATTATCACACTAGTCCACACACCACACAGGGGGAATACTTGTGTTGTTAAGTTTAATGTCGATTGTTTTTTAAGTATAGTTCAAACAGGTACTCTACGCGATTCAATTTCTACTAAAGATGTCTAAGAAATCTAGTTCCGCCACGATCTTAGATAGGCCCGGGCCGTCTTCCAAACTAGGAGTCGCAGATACTTCAAACCCATCGACTTCCCTTGCTCATAACTTAGCTCCCGACGCCCTGGAGGCATCAATTTTCTTGGACAACCCGGTCTATTCACAGGCTTCGAAGATCAATGAAAGTGCACTCCGTCCATGGAATCCCCTTCGACGATGTATTAGTTCCATCAGGGAACGATCGTCCACACTTGCCCCTAGTTGGATATACAGCTTGTAATAAGTTTATGTGCTGGGTCGGCAGTGTGCCACCGTTCAACTTATTTCTTCGGGACGTGCTGCAGTACATTGACATTGCCCCATCACAACTGCACCCGAATGGTCACGCCTTCATTTATGGTACCTACATTCTCTTCATGA
Organism: Allium cepa; assembly: GCA_030765085.1. NCBI lineage: Eukaryota > Viridiplantae > Streptophyta > Magnoliopsida > Asparagales > Amaryllidaceae > Allium > Allium cepa. The sequence continues at coordinate 381,736,940 of CM060931.1, forward strand.
ATGTCCTCTCCAGGCCTTCAACCCCGAAGGAAGGCCTTCACCTTGCACTTAAATTTCCGTCGGGGGAAACACTAGGACACACACAAACACATGCACTTCACCTTGCACTTAAATTTCCATCGTCACACTACTCTTTGCTAATTCGTTGTTTTTTTAAACTCTATGCAGGTGACATGGGGCGTACACACGGAATCGATCGTCTCCGCTGGTCGTCTATCTTCCATCACTCTGGACGGGACTCAGGTTTCGGAAAACGTCGGGACAGAGACGGCGATGGCGATAGGGATTATCATTCTCGGGACTCATCATCTCGAAAGAAAACGTATTATTAGCCTAAATACTACCAACATCCCCCTTCTCACTCGGGGCAAAGCAAAGATAAGCACGGCCATAAGGGGTCGCAATCTGATGTTCCCCGTGATCAACACTCCGATTCCTCCTCCACCCGACAGTCCCGGGATCCTCACAGGAGAGCTGAACTTTCGAAGCCATCTCCTCCTGTTCTTGCAACAGAGCCATCAGTATCGGAGAAACTGGCCAAGCTTAAAGTTAAACTCCCAAAAACCTGCTTTGATGGTCTGAAGTTTCTCCTGGCGATCCATCATATTCCTGGAGATGTCAAGCAGAGCGCTATTACCTGCACCAACGACGTCTATGTTCAGCATGACGCGTTCGTTCATCTTGCAGAGAAAGTGTCTGAAGTCTACATAGAATGCTAACACGAGATTGATCGCCTGAAGCTTGAGGCTATTCATGACAAAGACATTACCAAAGCTCAGGACGAAGAGATTGCGTTTTATAAATCTCAATTTGAGGCCGCCCAGCTGAGCGCCAAGGATACTGCCGAAGCCGTAACTCGTCTGGAATCGACTTACAAAAAAGAACTCGACGAGGCGGTACAATGCTGTGGGGGTTTGGCTTTGGAGAACGACTCGGTGCAAAAAGAGAGGGATGCATTCTGTCTTCGAGTTAAAGAACTTGGGGAGCAACTCCGCAAAGAACAAGAGGAGAAGATTGCTGCCCAAGAAGAGTTGCAACGGTATTGCGATGAGATCGTTGCAACGCAACTCCTAAAGGCGAAACTTGAGGGCGAGCTTTCTAAAGTTGAAACGCTGAAGAATGAAGCCCGCGAAGAGGGCAAAAAGATAGCATCTGTGGAAATCGACTCCCGTCTTGAGGCGGCCAAGGAAGAAGGTAGAGAAGAAGTCAAAACCATGTTCAACCCGCTTATTGCCGAATTCAATGCCCGCGTTCTCATGCACCAGGACTTAACTTTTATGGGCGAGGGCTACCTCGAAACTTTGGCCGAGGCGTGGGAGACTTTAGTTGAAATCAAGAAGGCCGAACACAGTATCGAGTAGGTTGATGAGGGGGCTTTGATAAAAGAATTCCTTAAGGGAAATGAGCCTTTAGACCTGTCAGTAGCTAAAGCCATTTATTGCAAAGGCTCCCCCTCAACAAAAGGGAAAGAAGTTATCGCCGGTCCATCCGGGATTGAGTCTCCAGCTCGTGTGCCTACCCAGCCGGCCGGCCGGCCGATACTCGATCCTTTTGAACAGCACATCGGCTATGACCCGGAGGACCCCGGCCTTGGTGTTCATGTTTTGTCCCCTATTCCAGAGGGTAAGACCCCCCTGACGGCTGAGAGCCAGCTGGAACCTGGTCAGCAACTCTTTTGCTTTAACATTCCAAGATTTTTCATTTTTCATCAGAAGCTATCGCATTCTAATACTTGCTTTTCGTGATTTTATGAAGGCCGTTCTGATCTTGAGCCCACTACGAGGAGCGATGTCGCCAAGGAGGTTTGGGGAAAAACGAGTGAAGCCACTCACGTAGGAGAGGCTCTCGGCCCCGATGCTCAGGTGATCGGAGCGCTTGGCGACGACAAATCTGAGACTTCCTCTCCCATCGATGGGAGTTATGAAGTTGAAATTATAGGCGTCTCTGAGCACACATCCGGACTGAGCATGAAGGAGCAGCTTAATAAAGAGAAGGAAAAAACGATCAAGATCAAGGTCGAACCTCAAGCCGTGGACCCGGACGATCCTTTGGACAAGCCGTTGAAGGTCATTCTCCCAGGCGGGTCCAAACCCATGGATGTTCCTCATACTTCTTCAGCTGTCACTCCCCCGTCAAAGAAAGCTATCAAGGGTAAACATACCGGGGAAGAGTTATCGGGCAAAAAGTCAAAGAAGTTAAAGAAGTAGTCTTCGCTCTCGTTCAACAAGAGCTAGTTTAGATTATGTAATTATTTGTGTTTTCGTAGTTCGTGTAAACAAGATTACTTGTGATGAATAAAACTTAGTTCCTTTTCCACTTAGAGGACTGTTGTTGTTTGGGTTTTCGGTATAACCGTGGTCAAAAGCCGAACTACTGCGAGTTACATGAACTTCTCGATTCATCTTCAAACAAGTTGACAACTACTTTGGTATTTTCCCATTCTTTTATCCCACGCTATGGGGACTTTAGAATATTTTCCAATCCATACGCCAAGGACTCGATGACTTCAATTCATTTATATCCAGTCCGCCTTCAGGGGACTTAGAGTACTCCAGTCCGCACTCTGGGGAGTTAGAGATTTTGAGTCGTTTATAATCGAATCCGCACTCTGGGGACTTAGATTACTCCAGTCCACACTCCGAGGACTTAGAGGTTTTGAGTCATTTATGCTCGAATCGCACTCTGGGGACTTAGATTACTCCAGTTCGCACTCCGGGGACTTGGAGGCTTTGAGTAATATATACTCGAGTCCGCACTCTGCGGACTTAGAGTACTCCAGTCCGCACTCTAGGGACTTGGAGATTTTGAATCATTTATATTCGATTCCACACTCTGAAGACTTGAAGTACTCCAGTCCGCACTCTGGGGACTTGGAGATTCTGAGTCGTTTATACTCGAGTCCGCACTCTGGGGACTTAGATTACTCCAGTCCACACTCCGGCGACTTGGGGGTTTTGAGTCATTTATACTCGAGTCCTCACTCTGGGGACTTAGAGTACTCCAGTCCGCACTCCGGGGACTTGGAGGTTTTGAGTGGTTTGTACTCGAGTCCGCACTTTGAGGACTTTGAGTACTTCAGTCTGCACTCCAGGGACTCGGAGGTTTTGAATCGTTTATACTCGAGTCCGCACTTTGGGGACTTGGAGTACTCCAATCCGCACTCCGGGGACTTGGAGGTTTTGAATCGTTTATACTCGAGTCCGCACTCTGGGGACTTGGAGGACTCCAGTCCGCACTCCAGGGACTTGGAGATTTTGAGTCGTTTATACTCGAGTCCGCATTCTGGGGACTTAGAGTACTCCAGTACGCACTCTGGGGACTTGGAGATTTGGGTCGTTTATTCTCATTCATACGTCAGACAGAGTAATGCATCTCTTAGTCATTTGTTACAGCGTTATCATACACAGAAACATCGACAATTCATAGGAAAAAGAAATGGCTTTAAGCCTTTATTAATGCAAATAAGCTAAATTGTCTTTCTAGATGCCGTAAACTAGGAATAAAAACTTGCTGGAAATAAATGCAACTAAAATGTGATAGAAATGAACTAAGTGTAATAATGCCGTAAATGTTCACCATTCCATGCCCGGGGGAGTGTCGCACCATCGACGGTCGCTAGCTTGAAAGTTCCTTCTCCAAGCTTCCGTTCGATGATGTATGGACCTTCATAAGCGGGGCTCATGTGTGATGGAACTGGGAAAACTCGTTTCAAAACGAGGTCACCCACGACAAAGATTCTTGGTCGAACTTTTTCATTATATTATCGAGCAACTCGGTGCCTGTACACGGCCGCTCTTAAATTGGCTTCTTCGTGTTTTTCATCAATGAAGTCCAACGATTCCAGCAAAAGATCTCGATTTGACTCAGGGTCATAATAAGTTACCCGGTGTGATGGGACTTCAAGTTCCATGGGTATGACAGCTTCCATGCCATATGCTAATGCGGATGGAGTGTGGTCAATCGTGGACTTGTAGGTGGTTCCGTAAGCCCAAAGTGCTGTCGGAAGCTCATCCACCCACTTGCCTCTAGCCCTTTTCAAACGTTTTTTCCATATGGATTTGATTATCTTGTTTACAGCTTCCACTTGTCCATTAGATTTCGTATGAGCAACCGCTGCAAACTTTTTCTCAATACCATATTTTTGGCAAAACTCCCTGAACTCTTTGCTTTCAAACTGAGTTCCATTGTCTGTAACGATGGTTCGTGGTAGGCCAAAACGGCATATGATATTTCGTACCACGAAATTAATGACTTTCTTTGTGGTGATAGTGGCCAAAGGCTCTACTTCTGCCCACTTGGTAAAGTAATCGACCGCAACAATCACGTATTTTGCACTACCTTTGGATAGGCGTAAGGAACCGACTATATCGATCCCCACATTGCAAATGGCCAAGGACTAACCATTTGTGTGAGTTCCGTCGGTGGAGCTCTTGGAATTTTCGCATACTTTTGGCATTTTTCACATCTCCTTACGTAATCTGTGGCATCTCGATTTATAGTTGGCCAATAGTATCCATAGCGGAGGATTTTCTTTGCTAACGTCTTCCCCCCGGTATGGTCGCCACATTCCCTTCATGGACTTCCGTCAGGACTCGATTTATCTCATCATGAGCAATGCACCGGAGAAATGGGGTCGAGAATCCCCTCCGAAACATTATTCCATCCTGCATTACATAATGAGAAGCCTTATAAATGACTTGTCATCTTTCGCTCCTTCTTTCGGGCATGGCCCCGTGTAACAAGTACTGCTTGAATGGGGTCATCCATGACTCCTTCTCGAATTCTGTTTCTAACATGAAATCTACCTCCATTATATTTATGCTCGGAATAGTAAGGATTCAATGGGAAACAATCCCTTCTGCTGTGCATCGCCAGTGCTTGCAAATTTTGCCAATGAATCAGCCGCTCTGTTTTGTTCCCGCGTAACATGTGAAATATCGTAATACTTGAGATTCGCTAGCAGCTCCTGAACTTAGGCCAAATACGGGGCAAGTCTCTGCCTCCTTGCTTGGTAGTCTCCACACACTTGATACACCACCAGTTGCGAGTCGCAAAAAATTTCGACCGATCTTATTCCTATTTCTTTGACGAGTCTTAAACCGGCGATCAATGCTTCATACTCGGCTTCGTTATTCGTTGCTGTGAATTCGAGCTTCAAAGCATAGTAAACTGATCGGTTTCCAGGAGTTACCAGAACTATGCCAACCCTCGAACAACAGTCGTTAGATGCCCCATCGGTGTACATCTTCCATCGGACGGGAGGTATGACATTGCGGCCATTTGATTCGCCTGTCATGGTGAATTCAGCGATGAAATCCGCTAGCACTTGCCCTTGTATGGCCCTTTACGACAAGTAGGTAATATCGAACTAACTCAACTTGATATTCCATTTTAACATCCTTTTGGAAGTTTTCAGTCGTTGGAGTACCTGTCGTAGGGGTTTGTCGGTGTAAACACTGATCGAGTGTGCCTGGAAGTATGGGCGAAGCTTGCGTGATGCAATCACCAAGCAATAGGCTAATTTTTCGATCTTGGGATAGTTTCTTTCCGCCCCCGTCAGACGTTTACTAACATAGTAAAATGGTTTTTGAACTCGGTCCTCTTCACGAACCAAAGCCGTATTGATAGCATGTTGGGACACGGCCAAGTACACATACAACATTTCATGGTCTATTGGTTTCGATAGCACTGGGGGGCTCCCCAAATGTCTTACCAGAGATCGGAGTGCATCCTCACAGTTGGATGTCCACTCAAAATTTCTTTTTCCTTTCTTCATCACGTCGAAGAAAGGAATACACTTGTTTGTAGCTCTGGATATGAATCGACTCAGCGCTGCCACCTTTCTGTTTAAGCTTTGTACTCGCTTTATAGTTCTGGGCACTTGTATATCCCGAATAGCCTGAATCTTTTCCGGGTTAGCTTCAATTGCTCGTGCATTCACAATGAAACCCAAGAACTTCCCTGATGCCACGCCAAAAGAGCATTTCAAGGGGTTGATCTTCATACTGTATTGTCTGAGTATATCAAACATTTATGCTAAGTCTTGGATGTGGTCGTTTGACTGTCGTGACTTCACGAGCATGTCATCCACATAGACTTCCATCGTTCTACCAATCTGGTCCTTAAACATTCGATTCAACAGGTGCTGATACATTGCCCCGTGTTTTTCAATCCAAAGGGCATTACTACATAGCAATATAGACCTATATTTGTGATAAAACTGGTGTGCTCTTGGTCTGGAATGTGCATTGGGATTTGATTGTATCCTGAATACGCATCCATAAATGACAATAATTCGTGTCCGGCGGTAGAGTCGACGAGCTGGTCGATTTTAGGTAAAGGAAAACTATCCTTCGGGCATGCTTTATTCAGATCGGAGTAATCAACACAAGTTCTGCACTTTCCATTTGCTTTGTTCACTAGCACTGGGTTAGATACCCATTCAGGGTAAAGGGCGTCGCGGATGAACCCATTGGCTTTGAGTTTGTCCACCTCCTCTTTGAGAGCCGCAGACCTCTCCGGGTCCATACCTCTCCTTTTCTGTTTTACGGAAACGTGTTTCAGGTCTATGTTCAATATATGACTCGCAATTGCTGGAGAAATCGCGCACATATCAGAGCGTGTCCAAGCGAAAATGTCCTGATTCGCTCGGTGGAAATCAGTACGATCCTCAGCCACTGAGGGGTCGAGTTGTGATCCAATCTTAAGAACTCTTGATGGGTCATCCCGGTTGACTGGAATGTCTATCGTCAGATCAGCCGGTGCTGTGTTTGTTTCCCTGGGTTTCCCATCATCATCTCTCGGATCTATGTCTCTAAGGATCCGAGAATGCTGCCCGAGCCAGGGCTCGGGCATTACTTGCCAATCGTCAGTCTTTAGGATGCGGATGGATTTGTCTGCAACTTTCCCTTCTCTCTCCGCTGATCTTCTCTCAGTTCCGCCACATAACATGTGCGACCGGTCGCCTGATCGCCATGTACAACACCGACTCCTTTGTCCATCGGAAATTTTAGTGTCAAACACCATGGGGCCAAAGCAGCCCTAAATACTGCCAAGGCAGGACGACCCAAAAAGACATTGTATGGAGAGTCAACATCCATTACTATGAACGGTAGGACTCACACTCTCCTACGCTCACCTTCCCCCAGTTCAACTGGTAGTTCTATATACCCCATCGCGTCGGTTGCACCACCGTTAAAGCCGTGGATACGGGCTTTGCATGGTTTCAAATCTTTCGTTTCCATCTTCATTTGGTCATAAGCCTTCTTGAAGATGATGTAGACAGAGCTTCCAAAATCAATCAAGATTCTTTTCACCTAAGCTGGCCCGATTGTTGCAGATATAACCATCGGGTCGATAGTAGGAGCCTCTGCCTTATATGCGTCTCGACTCCTAAACACTATATCGTCAGTCATCATGTGTTGTTTTTTTGCGGGGGTTCCATCTTACACATTCGAACAACATTCATAATCCGCATGCCTAAAGGAGGTAGCATATCGTTCCATCTCCTGCCAATTCTTGTCTGCAGGATGAGGTCCTTCGACAATAGTTTTTATAATCAATCTACCCACAGTCCAAGCAGGTTGTTCTGTGTTGGCGTGGAGCCGGCCCGCGTCCAGGGTCTGACGTTCCTTGACTTCCATCTTGTGGGTCTTTGACAAATTCCTGCAATTTTTCTGTCTGATTAACTTTTCTATGGCGTCATGAAGGTGTCTACACACCTCAGTATTGTGCCCATGGGTTTCATGGAAGCGACAGTACTTTCCTGTCCGTTTCTGTTCTTAAGTGGACTCCTTTGGGCGCGGTTTTCTGTATTCAAAAGGTGTTATGGTGGATAGATAAATGTTTTCAAGAGAAGTATTCAGTGGGGTGTATTCATTATAGGTCGGAATCCTTGGCTTCCATTTCCCTACTTCTCTTTTCTTTCTGGGATTCCCTCTTCCGGATCCTTTAAACTGTCTAGGCTTGTTCTGGACGTTGACTTGAACTTTTCCCGAACTATCGCCGGACTGCTCCACGGCGATGTTACTTTTCACAGTCTCCTGAACAGGCCCTGGTGCCTTATCTCGTCTCGTCCATTGAGCCTCCTCCTTCCGTATGAACTGATGAGCTTTGGCATAGAATCGTTCCAATGTAGTTGGGGGCTTTCCTGCCAACCAATCTCCAAACTCCGATTCTGGATCTACACGTCGCATTTCCGCCATTAAAATTGCATGGTCATTAGGATTGCTAACTTCAGTGGCAGCAACATGAAACCTTTGTAAGTATGCTATCAAAGACTCTCCCGGAGCTTGGATTATGCTTGATAAGGACGTCACGTCCTCTGGATGAGTAACATGTATTCTGAATTGTTCGACAAATTTCATTACCAACTCGTCGAAGCTGGATATAGATCGCGGAGGAAGTTGAGTAAACCACATAGTGGCGATTCCGGACAGAGTGATTGGGAAACACCTACACTTAGTTTCATCATTTGCCCTTGCCGAATCCATCATCCATTCATACCTCATCACGTGTTGCCTAGGATCAGTCTTCCCTTCGTAGGCTGGGATTGTCGACATATTGAATTTCTTGGGGTACTCAGCCTGTTGGATAACATCCGTGAAGGCAGTATGACTCCTAGGCACTCACTAATCTTCGTTGGTCTGGCCTTAGTTCTCTCTCATCAACTGCCTGACCATAGCTGATAAATCTGGAGTTTGTATGGAGGGTGGGAAGTTGGGTTCCGTTGCACGGGATCGTGCGGGTTGTTGTCCCGCTTGATTTGGGTTATGGTGATCCGGGCATCCGGTCTCATCACATGCCTGATCCCTGATGGATCCATCGGTAGAACCTGCTTGTGCAGCTTCATCCCTACGGCGTCTACGCCTAGGAGGTTCATCAGCTGAGGTCGAGCTATCAGATTCAGAATAAGGAGTAGGACTACTTCCAGCATTCTGATGCTGTTGCTGGGCAAGCTGAGTCATGAGATTAGTATTGGCTTGGATCTGCTTAGCAAGTTGCCTTCTACTTTCCCTGAGTTCACTTATCAAGTCGTTGAACTCTGTTCGGGAAACGACCTCCGCTTGGTTCGGGGTGGAGGTTCCCGCGCCTTGAATTGCTGTTGGTTGCTAGGTACTATCTGTTGTACACTAGCAGTTTCGTGGACATCTGCGTTGTTAGAGGCCGATCTAGTTCGTGGTCTCCCCATGGTAGAATTGTTGGTTGTAACTCCGAGTAGAATCAACAGATATCTTTTGAATTATTTGGATCTCCTTCGGGGGATTTTTCAATCCAGTAGCTACAAAGTAGATCCTATCGTCCTGAGAATTCGATTCTCAGTGAAAGCACCAAAATGTTGGCACCAGAATTGGTCACTAACACCCTTAAGAGAGATTGTATAGAGAGATTAATGAAGAATGTAAAGTTAAACAGAGGATAATATGCAGATTTAAATGCATAAAATATGAACACCAGATTTATAGTGGTTCAGCGTAATTGCCTACGTCCACTTTGAGGTTAATCTTTATTGCTTTTCTCGATAATCGATTATAGATACAATCCGCATACCAATTATATTGAATACAATTTCTAAGAAAAAAGATAAGTCTTGAATGAGTCTTGAATGCGGCAGAGTCTTCCCGGTGTTCTCGAAAAAAGGTCCATTTCACTGTGCCCCTGCCTCTTTATTTATAGACGAAGGTAGGTTGGACTTCCCTGGTGGGCCTAGCAGCTTGGTATCTCGGCCCAATATAAGTAATCTCCGAATGCCGAACCAAAAATGCCGAACGGCAGAGTGCCAACCGAAATCTTCGTGCCGAACGAAACAATGTATTACTTGAGAGGTGCATGCCGACCGAGAATCGACGCCGGACGGGGAAAGTGCCGAACGAAGCTGGAATGCCGAACAGTCCAGGAATGATGAGCGAGACATGAATGCCGAGCGCTCTAGAAGCCGAACGCTCTTGAATGCCAATTGAACCAGTTGTGCCGAACATCCCTAGAATGCCGAACACTCTCTAATGCCAAACGTCCCTGAATGCCGAACACTCTCTAATGCCAAACGTCCCTGAATGCCGAACGCTTCTGACTGTCGAGTGCTCTCTAATATCGAACGTTCCCAAATGCCGAGCGCTCTTGACTGCCGAGCGCTCTCTAATGCCGAACGTCCCTGAATGCCGAATGTTCCTAAATGCCCAGCGCTCCTCAACGCCGAGCAGTGTGGAATGCCGAGCGAGTTTGGATGCCGAACAACTTTGTCTTGCCGAATGGCCTTCAATGCCGACCGACCATAGATGCCGAACGGCCTGGTCGTGCCGAACGAGAATGCTGAGTCCTTAGTTGCCTGGTCAAACCTCCAGGTAACATTTCCAATACATTATATAAACTAATGATTTTGAATTATTTTAATTCCTATACTTAAAATTATTTGATTTGGAATTATAGTGAATGTTGTCTTAAATAACATCGTTTTGACCCACTTAAAAGTTATGATTTAAAATGGAAAATATTTGTTAAAGAATTAAATAAATGATTTGGAAATATTTTCCTAAATAAAAGGTGAAATGATTTGGAATTATTCTAAGATTTAAAAAGGATTTTAATTAACCAAAGTATTTGATAAAATGATGCTTAATGATGCCATATACTCTGAAAAAGATAAGGGAACAATTTAATGAATATATATAAGAAATAGTCATGAATGAACAAAAAATGAACTAAATCGAATGATGATTGATAGTCACTTATGAGCTTAACATCTTTGTAGCTGATGATTGGTGCGGAGACACCGGGGTCGGATTTGGGTAATTCCTATCCGAAAACCACTTCGAGCCAATGTATACGTTTGGAAGTAAAGACGTGTTAAAATGATGATTATTGAAGACCGGGGATCTTCAAAATGTAAGGATTGCTACCAAGAGTTTCAAGGGTTTAACCCACTTTATATTTATATGGCAATGGTGTCTGCATTATGAAAATCTTCATTGTATTGAAAAACCAAAGATCTTCATGGCGGAAGGATTGCTTGTTGACATTCTCTGGGTCTCTCCCAATATAGGGATCTTTATTATAGCAGTGGTCCGATTGTATTTTGAAATCTTTGTAATGCAAGGACTACTTACTACTGATCCTAAGGATGATTCCCAAGATATGGTAGGAGGAGTGCCTTCGGTTTCATTCAGTCCCTGAATGAACTTGTATGGATGAATGTCTGACATTGCATTTCTTAGATCATAACGTTGAATTTTACAAACAAAAATCTGTTTGGTGGCGGAGAAGGAAACTTCTCTTAGCTTAACACCCTTCTCTGAGACATATGAGCTCAGAGGTTGTATGTACATGAGAGTCAATGGTGATCGAAGGAATGGAAATGTGGCATTCAAAATGGAACCTGATATGGTTAAAGCATGACTTTGTGTGAAATAATGCATGGCTTTGTAGAATCCAAGCGTTGCCTCAGGAGCCTCACATCCCAGAGACGATACAGGTAATTATATGGTTTGTAGGATATGTATTTAAGGCTATTGGTTGTATGAGTATGGAGGATTCCAGTGGTATTTGGATCCTTAAGTCATTTATTTTAATACAGTAACTAGCTTATAAATAGTGATAAGGCTATCAGATATTGGTAGTGTAGCAAGTACAATTCAAGTTGCTTTCTTGAGAAAAGAGATAAGGCTTTCATGGGAACTATGTTTTCTATGTGTGGATCGAAGAAAAATGCCACTAGTTCTCTATTATGTTGGAAATCCAACCCCAATATGAGCTTTATGGTTTTGATTGCAATCGCAAACTAGGTATAATGCTTTGTAAACATTTCAGCTATTAGTTGGCTATCATATATTTCGCCTAGATATATTCCGTTTGACGTAGTCCAGATATATTAGCATAGACTTAGTCCAGGTATTGATACTTGTATTACGTATATTTACTTGAAAAATGTTTTCAAAACCAATGTCATTAAAGATAATATCAAAGTGTTTTTATATAAAATATTTTGGTTAACATAAGGTAAAAACTCTTCCTTATTTATGTGTGGGCATGGTTATATGAGATACCCTTCTTTTCAAAGGCTTTGATTGCATGAGCATGATTTATACATTTAAAATTTTGAGTATATCACACTGGTTTATCAAGCCTGATCTGGGAATTTTCAATACTTGGGTTAGATCCGAGTAGTTTCAAGTTTAGTCGTAGGCGCATGGAGTTTCCAGAAAGGAGCTGGAGATCTTCATCTAAGTATGGACGTATTCTATTATCTGCTGAATCTATTGCATTTGTTTTTCATTTATAAGGACAGAGGGTTTATAACTGTCCAGACTAAATGTAGGTTAGACTCTGATATTGTACTCAAAAATTTCCACCGTAAGGATTATGTATCGAAATAATATATGTTATTCCATTCATGTGAGATTCTATTCTATCCTTATTTTCTTTTCCCCTAATAATCGGGCTTTTCGAAACTTGGATTTGCGGCACGAGGATGTATTAGTGTGGATTCTCGAGGGTCGGAAATCCCCCGTCGTTACAGTAATTATATCTATTTCCATGTAATCATTGTAAATTATGTAATTCCAGAAATGTATAAAATGCGCATCATTTTAAATAATAACGAATCTAACCAAAATTCAAAAAGAGATGTGTAAAATACGGATATTCTTCTGCATAATTTGCCTTATCTATTTCAATAAAAGGAAAAAAAAAGACAATTCCTTGTAATTTGAATGAAACAAAAGTCGCATTGTTGGGTAATTTTTGGAAAATTATAATAATGCTTTTTGAGAAGGATAGCTACAATAAATTAAAATGTGAATATATATATATATATATATATATATATATATATATAGCGTAATATACATTGATATTCATATTAGTTATAACTAGAATGTCAAGTTATAAATTATGTAATAAATTAGAAGGCGTGGATGGAAAAGAGATAGTAACTCCAAAATTAATAGGGTGATAAATGTGAAGTTAATAGAGAGTTATAGGAACTAAATGTGGACATAAATACGGTTAATGAGGCTGGTTAAAGGGTTTATATATGTTATTTATGAGGAAATGAAATAAGCATGATAGGTTGTATTAGTATGAATGAACAAATGCTATTAAAGATTTTTAGAATAGAGTAACAATGACCATTTATTACGGACAACTGACATTTTTGGAATATAGAAAATAAGCGGATAAGATAAGAATGAAATAATAGAAAGCAGTATAATTTTCATAATGGGAAATTACAAAGAGCTAATTATACATTTATGATAAGCGTGAGTTAGTGGGCTTAGTCCAATATTCAGGCCTAGGGTAATTGATTCGATTTAGTGGGTTGGGTTGGAAGATCAGTAGAGTAACACAATAGAAGTCCGCCCTTCACCTAGAGGCTACCAGTAGTTGTGTATACGTACTATTAATGTGGGACAACTCTAACCACAGGACCCATAGGGAAAGGATATGTGTTTGCGTATAGGTAGGGGAAAATATACCAAGGGTTTGCATCAGATTTGAAGTGTTAAATGGCCTAATACTTTTAAGGAACTGGGGTCAGTGTAACACATCATAAAATTTAATAAGAAATTAAGTAATTAAAGTAAGGTTAAAAATGGAAATTTTATAAATGTTGGAATTTCATTATGGAAGTTGCATCATTGCATCCATGATGATTTTCTAATGAACTTCTATATATAACATGCTGAAATTGGAGTCAAAATGAAAGAGTTATGGACGTTTGAAGTTTTCAAATTTAAAATAATTCAAAGAAGTTTAAATTCGAAATTTTATATATTCAAATTTTGAAACGCCTAAAATTTAAAATTAATAATTAACGTTAAGGGGTACTTAATGTTTAAGTAACATCAGAAAGAACGGTGACATATAAGTTAAAATGAGTAATAAATAAAATAAAATAGAAAAAAATAAATTGGGCGTTTTAGGTCTCAAAAGGTTGACTACCTCTATTTAAGGGGTCGACTGCTAGAGGTTGACTGCTTGGCATTAAGGGGTCAACCGCTTGAGGGCTAAAAGTGAATGTTTTGAAGGTGGCTGTTGGGTTTTATTTAATTTAATGATCCAGATTCTGTTATTATTACGCAGATGGTTTTGGTTCCTTCTCACCTCTATAAATAAACCCCTAGACCCCCTTTTTTCTTCATAAAATTTTAGAAATTCTAGGTAAACTCTGTCAAGATCTTTTCCTTTAGGGTTTCAGAAACAGTAAAATTTCTAGTAAGTAATTCTAATTTCTAATCTCTAATTTAACTTAATCTTTCTTCTCCCTATCTTCTGATTTATGAAACCTAATCTATATATAATCTATTTGTTATATATTCAAAAAGGGGGGAATCTAATAGAGTATTAGGAGGATATAAATCAAATCTCATCTTCTTCTTCTTCTTCTTTGGATTTCAAATTTAGTTAGAATTTTTAGGTAAGAGGTTTAGGTGTTTAAATCTTTTGGTTTCTGATTCTATTCCTCTCTAGTTTCTGATTCTAGATCTACTTTCTATGCAAAATTCTCCTTGTTGTGTATTCTAAAAGTGGAAGATCTAAAAGGGAGTTTGGCATGGTGGAATCAAATCCACCTGGAAAGCAAACAATTATCTGTGATTGGAAATATCAAGTTTTTCAAATTTTTGTAACTGAATAGTATTTGTCTGGATTTGATATATGCCTTGAAAAATTTTGGTAAACAAAAATGTAACATCTAAAATCCTTACATATTTCGTAAGTAAATATCAATCTTCTATATGTCGGAATTATAATTGTTTTTGATATTAATATATCAGAATCTAAAACCCTTAGAAATTCATTCTTTGTATATGTTTAGAATTGGACAATCTATGGTCCATTCAACCAATTTACCTTGTTTTAAATTGGATTGTTAAAGGGTTCAAATTTTTTTAGAAATGGTGTGTAAAGTATGAATCGAATTATTTGTAGTTTGCGTCGTCTATTTTTATCACCTAAATAAATAAGGAACTCATTTCCCACTCCAAAATGATGTATATGATGGTTGAATTGAAAATAGGGGATCTAATTTATGAAGATCTGTTCTCTAAAATAACAAGGGATTCTAATTTATTAAGATGGTATGAATTTTTTTATTTGGGTATGGTAGTAGTAGTTCTTGTTGGAATTGTACATTTATATGAGATTGATATTTCAAAATACCTCCTAAATGAATTATTATCGAATTATTGTAATGTAATGAGTAGACCTTAAATTCCAGGTGTAAAAATATACGTATATAATATTAGCGTATTGACTATTAAAAAATAGCGTATTGATTATAACGTATTGAGTGTGATAATTGGTAGTATTAGAATAGTTAGGTAATATTAATTTGTAGGGAGAAAGTTAGTGTAAATTAGGGAGTTAATCCATAATTAGAGGACTAATAAGAGGTTACCTTATATGGCCTTAATTATTAATCATGTAGGATGATATATGTATTTATTTGATATACATATAAAGTATGACTAAGTTATAGAGATATAAGGTTAGTCTAAAGCTACACGGAAGTCTTCCCAGTTGAATTTGGTTACCAACGGTGTGGCTTTATGGACTCAAGTGAGGCATCACCTATAATAAATAACCACAATGGATGCAAGGTTAGTCCTAATTCTATAGGATAAACCTGCCCAGTCAATCTTACTATCGGTACCTACGAAAAGTCAGACTAATGTGAGATGCCACGAGTGGGTTATTGGTCATAAGTTGTGCTTTTGGATGCGGTAGGTGAAATCCTTAGGAAGGTCCGCTTTAGGTTAGAGGTATTATTGACTATGGTAGGGTTCACCTTTTTCTTAGGTAAAGTATTCAGTGGCCTAATTGGATTTCTTATGATGTCATTAAGAAAGAACCATGTAAGGGCTAGCCTTGGGGTTAGGTCGTAAATGATGGAATCTGCCTATTTTATAGTCTTAAATGATTAGAGTCTACATCAATCCCATTATAGAGGTATTAAGTGGTTAGGTGCTTCCTCTTACATCGAAAATATTAGTTGCATTAGAGTAGCGTAGTTAGGCTGGAAGAGCCTTCGGGATTACAATTGACATTTTTCTAATCAGAGTGGAAGAGCCTACGCGCTTAGAATTGAAATTTGTATAGTTTGATCGAAAGATCCTTCGGGCTTACAGCTGATTTTATACATATGTTATATAGTTGGCTGGAAGAGCCTTTGGCTTACAGTTGAGTTTATACATATTTTATGATTTTAATACGTAATATATATTTCTTATTTAAATAATATTGCCTAAGTGCAATTATGCTGAAGCTTGAGATATCAATTTCACCATACGTAGTTGAAGCACGAGAGGGGGTTCTCATATTATGAACTGTGGCGAAGCATTATCTCTTAACCCTACATGTCCCGAGGTGGGTTAGGTTGTTATAGAATGAGAGGTTGGCCATAAAAATAGGGTGTTTAGGATTACCATTTGTAGCCACCATCATTTAGGGTGATCGGTTGGTTGTTGCAACTGGTACCAATGCTTAGGTTACCCGATCAATGGCGCTAGGTATACGTATGAGATGCATATTTTTTATTTCTTAAAGTAGTTTTTCAAAAACAAACTATATATATATATGTATGTATGTACATACTATATAGTTTTCTACCATAGAAGTAGTTGCGACCATATTTCGAAAGGATGGGCAAGGCGACTATGTGTCGGAAAAATAAACAGAATAGGGAATGGACGACAAAGTTTGCATTGTAAGGAATGTGAATGGAAAAGATTGTAACTCTAAAATTAATAAGGCAATAAATAGGGAGTTATAATAATTTAATTAGGATACAAATGGACTAATTAAAGAGATTGTTAGGGAAATTATGGAAAGATAATAGGAAAGATTGGAATGAATAAATTAATGTCTTTGGGGATTATCAGGTTATAATAATAACCATTTATTAAGGACAATCAACATTTATACAAATAGTAAATAAGCATTTTGGGTAGTAATTAATTACTACGAGTTAGTATTGTTGTAAATATCCGGAAGTAAGGAATAAAAAAAGAAGAAAAGGCAATAGAGAAGATAATTACTAAGAAGTTGTTGTTTTGAATTAGATTTTCTAAACTCCTGCCCCATGTGAAAGAGTTTGATCAAAATGATTTTTGAAAATTTCCTTGAAATATTTTGAAAAGTCTTTCAAAGGATATATTGAGGAGTTGTTGTTTGAAAGAAAAATAACAATATATATGGAAACATGGAAATTCATAGATAAGAAATTTTGTTAAGACAATGGTTTATGAATAAAACGAAGTCATGGAGTCAAAAGCATTGATTAAAAGGTTTTCGGTAAAATAGGTTTTTGAAACTCTTAGTAGGAATAGTGTTAGGAACTTATGAAAGCTATTTAAGTAGGAAAAATATGGACAAAGGTAATAGTGGGAGATTTGGATAGGAGTAGTGTTAGGAATTTGTAAAATTGGATTAGAGATCTAGTTAGAGATGGAATAGAAGAGGGGCGATGAGGACGGTATAGGAAAATGATGGGATAAGAGTTTACCTTGCCTGCTCCACTTTTTATTGTTTAAAGTTGCAGAAGATGTTTATGTATGTTTTGAATCTAAAAGAAAAACTTTTAAAGGAATAAATATTTGATATAAAAAGTTTTTGAAATAGGTAAATTATTTTTTCTTCTTTTCGGAATTAAACGATCCTTTTTGAAAGTTTGATAGTTTGGTTTAATAATTGAGTTATTGAATGTTTGGGTTAAAGATCCTACTTTAAAGAAGCAAGTTATTGAAGTCAAGGTATTAGAGAAGGGAAATATTTTACTAAGCAATTTTGGAATCTTTTGAAAAGAATAAAGCGGTAAATGTTTTGAAAATTTTGAAAAGTTGGTTTTAAATATTTTTGGAAGGTTCTTTCCAAATGTTTAATAAAAATGGAATAGATATGTGGAATAAAATAAAATATAATGTTTAGATACCTTTGAGAATTCAATTCCCCAAATTTTTTTACAAGTTGGAAATTCTATGGAAAGTATCCTTAAAAGATTTTTTTTAGACACAGAAAGTAGATATGGATCACTATCTAGGAAATAAAGGTTAAAGGTTTCGGGATATGAATAAAATAAGAATAGTATGTACATTTGGAAATTTGAAATCAGTCCAAAACATTTATTTTTAGAATGTTTGTAAAGGCCCGCAAATCCGTACCCTTTGAGCTGGCAAAATTCCACAACAATTCATCCCAAAGAGGAACAACTGTACGAGTCTTTGGGTTTAAAGAAGAAAGAGGTAGAAGAAGAAGAAAAGAAAACAATAACAGAATCTCACATTTCGCAGCGGAGCAAATATAATAGATAAATGAATATCTTTAAAACAAAGAACTATATCAGTTTATACATCACATTATCAGAGTTAACAACAACAAACAGCGGAAAAGAAATATTACATATATAAGTGATATGCCTCACCATCCAGCTCCAACTCCTGATTTCCATAGCAACTTCTTGACTTTGCTCCCAAATAACTGCTAACCTGACTCTACGCTGCCCGTGTGAAAAATTATGGGCACCCAGAGTTTAGAAAGGGAACAATAAACTCCAGGTCAGTCGTGGGACTGGTGTGAGATCTTTAAAAATAGTTATTCCTTAACAAAAGAAAACAAAAGTGGAATAAAAGAAATTCGCAATGCTTTTTGGAAAATGAAACTACCATAAGGCCTTCCGACACACACACAATGCAATCACAGACTTGGGGGAGATTTCTCCTTATGATTGTCAAACATGCTTAATACGCAAAAATCCTTTTTAATATTATCATTAGTGCATAGTGTGGAAAACATTTCGAAAGTATAATATTAATCTTAGCCAGCATAGGTACCATTATATTATGCCTGCTATAGCTACCACCAGAGGAGGCAGGTTATACAATTGCAATCGTAAAGGGCTCGTATTGTTTCTTTGGATTTCCAAGAAATGGTCAGGCTAAGGAACTTCCTATTGCCACATGGGTACGCCTCTGGAGGGACGTCTCGAGAACCCACCCGGCTCTCTACAACCACAAGGCCGGTTACCCCCTTCCCGGGGAGTAAAACCTAAGATATGCCACCCCTAGTCGTTTGCGACCTTTATCCGAGGATCCTCTACACCAACAACCACAAAGAAAAGTATTTGCAGTAACCACATAGGTTAAATATCAGGGCTCCATACCTGATACCACCCTTTTCCAGAACGAATGGACATACCCTAGGGGAGCTACCCCTGAAACCTTGCCGCATCTTTCCTGTTTCGACCATTACCGGTTTCTAAGGCTCAATGAGGTCTCGTCCACAAAGCTACGCTTTTCACAAAGCCATGCTTTGATCAACAAACGATCAACAACACTTCGTATGCCACGTTACCAATTTGGGAATATATCACTAATAACCATCAACTGCATAACCTCTGAGCTCGTATGTCTCAGAGAAGGGTGTTAAGCCAAGAGAATAAATTCTCCGTCGCCAACAGAAATGTATTTGATAGGAACCAGCTTTACATCTCAAAGTGTAACGTCAGACACACATCCATACGAGTCCATTCCGGGATCGAACGAAACTGAAGGCACTTCAAAGAAGCCCTTGCAAATCCGGATACTCACTAATCACGTCCGGAATCCCCATCACAAAGGGTGATAAAATCTCTATACCGGAGCAACTTGGTGCAGAGACATTCGACTGGTAATCCTTTCGCTTTCGAGAATACCCGGTCTTCAACACCATCTTCAAATGCAATCTCATTTCGTCGTATCATTATTCGAAATGGGTTTTATGACACAAAGTCCTCCCCCGGCTAATCCGAATAACGAGCACTTATTTTTAAAATAAGTGTTACATTCAGATTTCAAACAAATCACAATCATTTCCACTTTTGATCGTTTAAATAAAAGATTCATTACAATCACAAAGGTTCGATGTGGTTTTTCGATATCGATTTGGAATCCGACCCTCGGTCGCATCGAAATTCAAATGCCATTAAAAAGGCCAATATTGATAGTCGGTTATTTAACGATCAATCAATATTCACAACAATTACTGTCAAACAATATTCACGACAATCACCCAGATATAAATAATTTTCCCAAATTATTTATTTTCAAAATATCTTTACAAGATATAAATTTAACACTTCAACCATTTGAAAACAAATTTCAAGTCACTTCTCACCTTTCAAACCTTTGAAAACCATTTCAAGTCATTTTCCTTACGTGGAATAAATTTTCAAATATTCATTTAATTCCACAGAAAATCTACCGAGTCTAAATATTTTAAAATACTTATTTTAAATATTAGCTATGAAAACTTTATACCAATATCTTATGTAAAACTTCAAATCCAAACTAATTTTTAAATAAAATTAATAGATAGGGTATAACTACTTAAATATCCATTCTCTAAATAAAATATCAATTTTAATCTTTAAAATAATCCCTTCTATAATTAATTAAATAATTCTTTACTTTAAAGGTTTAAAACAATCCCAAAAATAATTTCTCCAACAATATTCTTCCAAATCAATTTCTAGAACTTTTAATTTATACCTCAAAAGCTACTTTAAAATATACTCGGCTTTCCAGGGAAGAATTCTCTTTCCATTTATATCAATTAATAAATCTTCTCGATTTATTTTAATTTACATTCCAAATCTGTAAATTTCTTTTCACAGCTTTAAAAAATAAATCAACATTTATTTTTAAAACAAAATTCCCTTTTCTTTATAAAATTCCCATTGTGGATTTTTAATTTTCCAAATATCTACTGATATACGGTTTCCAAATTGATTTTAAAAACCATTTCCAAAATCCAAATCAAGTTTCAAATTGATTTTCAAATTTCATTTTTTAAACACCAAATCAAATTCTAAATTGATTTCCCAAAGATTTATTCTAAAACACCAAATCAATTTTTTTTATTTGACTTACAAATTTATTGCCTTTAAAAATAAATTCCTTTATTAAACCTTTTCCCCTTTTTTTTGAAATTTATTCAATAGGCTTTCACTATAGATTTTCTACTTCAATTTAAAAATCCAATTTTTATTTATTTATGGTATCTTACGATACCAAAAATATATTCGGCTAAATTTTAGCCTACAATGATTTCAATCACAATATAATCACATACAGATTATAAATAAACAAACACACACATATGAAACAAAATAAAATGTTTGAGGAATCCAATTGGATCCCTCCAACCTGTTTCCCTGCATCCACAGATGTTAGCACAACAGTTAAATACCAATTCCACTTCAAGGTGGAATATCGCGGTATATGGGATTTATAAAATATCATCCGCTATTATGCGGCGCATAGGGTCTCATCCGCTATATAATGTGGGAAATCAATAACTCCAAATACATATATAATACCAATTCCACTTCGAGGTGGAATATCGCGGTATATGGGTTTAAATATAATATCATCCGCTATTATGCGGCATATAGGGTCTATTTCAATACAATTGATAATAAATTATCATCCAAGCACACAATCTACAATTTTAACTCGGCCCATCATCACGAACACCCAGCTGAGCCCAAATCGAGATTCCCGTAACCTTGGTCATTACTGCGACCATTGATGTCATCACCATCACGACTTCTCCTAGCATTTGCGAGCACCGCTTGCTCCGCCTTGTCGCCGCCATTGCCTAGCTCGACATCAAACTCCCCACAGACGAACGCGAACATCGTGCTTCGCTCGCACGACCCCTCTCCAGGCCGAGCCGCTGCCTCATCACGCTTGATGCCGTGAAACCTCAGTTCGAATCGAACGTGATTCGATTTGTGTCAGTCGCCCTTTTTTTTAATTTATCTGAGGAGAAAGGGGCTTCGGCCATTCGATTTTGTGTTTGAAGCTTCGTTCTATTTTCGTTTGAACGAAAGGTTTATTTATTTATTTGAGGAACGAAGTCGATCGGCAGATAATATAAAAGGAGGAAGATACCTTGCGTGAGAAGCTTTGCCTAGCTACAGTGGTCTTGAAACGAAAGGAAAAAGTTGTGAAGTGAAATAATTTCAGCTGACGGTAACCAGGACATAAATATATTTTTAAATTAAATTCAAATCGTCTCGATAAATGCAACTTACAATTCCGACTTCCTACCGAGGCGTGCCGCTAGGCGTTTATAGTGTTATACCCCATTCCAAACGCATCGGAAAAGGTTTCGAGTCCTAATTCGATCATATGGAGAAGATAGCTTTTTGACCCTAACTATTAAATTAAATTTCTGATTTTATTTTCAACGCGTTTACTCACTGTGCAGTCACACAACAACTCCGAACATTACGAAAATTGAAATTCAATAATAATACAATATTACAGATCCAATGAAACTGGTTTCATTGAAATCCAAGACTGTGCCTTGGAAGGCTATTTTTAAATATCGATTTAAACGATAAAATTTCAAAACTTAACATAGCACTTCGAAATTCAATTTTAATACTTTTACTATCTTCAGTATTATCAACATAAATTTTCTAAGCCATCAAATTATTTTTAATCGGCATAAAATTGAAGATATAATATTTCACCCAAATTTCAAAAATTAAATCTAATAATTTAATTGCCATATTCATAGTTATATTTGAAATTCAAGCTAAACCATCATTCAAATATTTAAAATCAATTCCATTTCAAATGTTAAAAATTTCCGGGTCGTCAAAATGTTGGTAAGGTTGTAAAGATATTCCTGATCTATAATTTGGTTGTCAGTTAGGTTGCCCTTGGAATGTGAGTTCCATATTTTGATTCATTGGGAGCATGCTCTGTCTAATTTCCATAAATTACCTGATTCCTTAAATGCATAGGAGTTCGGGGTTTGAATTTTCAAGGGATATACCAAAAAGGGAAAGAGATGTGTAGGATATGAATATTCTTTTCTGTAGTTTGCAATATCTGTTTCAAAAAAAGAAATAGAAATAATCCCTTTTAATTTCAAACAAAGCAAAAATGCCACTTATGGATAATTTATGGAAGATTATAACGGTAATCCTTTTTAGAAGGATAGCTTTAACAAAAAAATATGGAAAGGAATGTTCTAGTTTAGAAATTAATTATTAGAAATAAGAAACATGTAAGCAGCGTAATTTACAACGGTATTCGTATTAATTATTAAAAGTGTAGTAATTATAGGGCTAGGATTTATGGATATTAATTACAGATTTAATAGGCAAAAATTGTAGTCAGTAAAGGATAAAAAGGTAATTAGATTAGGGACCGATTAAAAGCTAATATGGTATTTATGGCGGAATTGAATACTCATAATAAGTATATTTTAAAACGGTAATAGGTTGGAATGGATTTGATAAGGATTGATTAGAGATTGTCAATTTGATATTAATGACTAATTATTGTGGGGAATGGATATCTATTAGAACCGTTAGCTAAAAAATGAATCAACACCCTAGATTGAGTGTGAAAGCACAGCCCTATTCTTATAAAATGTAAAAAGAGAAGGAATAGTAAACGGACAAGAAGATTTTTATAGTGGTTCGGCTGTTAATGAAGCCTACGTCCGCTTTATAACTTTCTATTAACCGACTACTGTTGCAAGTTGAATCGGATTACAACATGATTGAATCTTCTAAGTTAGATCAAGCCATAAGTACAAGAGTTCACTAAAGAATCATAGTGAACCCCTATATGGCTATTGTGTAGGAGGAAAAGAGTAAAGAATAATTTCTACAGAGTTATAGCAGTTAGTCCAGAAGATCCTGTTTATGTTGCAGGTAGGATTGTATTTATAGGGATTGGAGAGCTATTAGGTTAGGTCGCCACACAAGAAGCTTGCCTTTGGAAGTATGAAGGAACACTGAGAGTTTCAATGCCAACTGAGTCAATTCGATGGATCACTCGCAAGCCATAGGCGATGGGTCGCTAGCGATCCATAGCTTTTGAGTCGCTGACGATTCAATTATTTGGGATGCTCTCCTTCGTTCTTCCTTTAAACTTCATGGTAATATAGCACAACCATACGGATCGCTAGCGATCCATGTATTTAGTGGATTTTTGGACTCTGTCTCTTTAATTGCATTTGTTGTCTCATGTTGGTGTTCTCCACGTAAATTCGTATCTTGTTGCCTTGTTTTGATGATGATTCAAACACTAGTTACATTGGACTGCTGATTATATTAGATGAATGCTCACTTCTCAATCTAACTAGTTTGGTACTCCATCAAACTTAGCAATCATTCCTAGAATAACTATTGGATCGCGATGCAAGAGGATTGGTGGAACCACGAGCGAACCTTATGGATTGCTAGCGATCCATCACCTTAATATGTTTTTGCTTTCTTTTACTCTAAGTTTTCTTAGTTGGTTCTTCTAGTCCTTTTGGTTGGCTCCTAAGTTGCTCAGACGTGACAAAGCTGTTCTAACTTTCTTTGAATTCTACTAGGTTAAAAATCGAATAACATTTGCCCCTCAGAGTATGCTTTCATTGGAAACAAGGCATGATCTGGAAGTTACTGCTTCCGTGTTCCTGCTTGGTAAGGTTCAAGTGATCGTGTTAAGGCCGTCATGCAAATTTGGCTTTAGCTGTTTGTTGAACTTTGATGTGGGTCGACGTTGCGCGTCATAACAAACCAATATTGAACCCATAACTTTCAGGATGTCTTTAAATAACACATGGATCGCGCTAACCAAATTTGGAGAAGGTTGGTTCCCATTTGATGGATCGCCAACTACCCATAGTTCATGGATCGCTACCAAGGGCTGGGTGAATTTTTTATGCAACTTCCTATTTAATCTACTTGAGCCGACCTTATTTCCCTTCATACCTTCATTCGACGATCCGAGCCACTTTTCTTGTGACCCGATCCAAGAATTGCGAAACCTAACTCCTCTTTTGCCACCACCGTCGACGTTCATTGCCATTAGAGGTCTTCACTTTTGACCACCCCTGACTTTGTCGCCGTCTTGACTTAGCCATGCAACTTTGTTGTTCTGCCTTTTCTGAATCGCATCGGCCCTTCTTCTTTGAATCACTGCCAACCCTTCTCCTTTAGGTCGCCACCGACCTTTCTCTTTTGGATCACCACCGATCCTCCTTTTCATAGGCCTCCAACACTCCAAGTTTATTTGCATCCTCCTCTTGATTCTCGATTATAGAGGGGTAATTTAGATTTTCACATTCGTTTAACTATTCGACGATGGGGTTCAATTGGTGGTGACCGTTGCGAAGGGTTCGAGTTGATTGTGATTTTGTGGAAGAAGATTGTAAATCGAGTCTTGAGTTCTTCATAGAATGACGCTTGGGCTTTACCCTAGTGCTTGAAATATTTTGCTATCTTCATTCATAGAATCAAAATTGACTTGTACAGAGCTACATTGTTGATACAACACGATGTATCGCGAATTAGTTTTTGTGGTTTTCATCCTTCCAAAGGGGAATAACAACTTAGGGCAGCATCTCGCATGAAGCTTACGTTTTTATCGCCTTTCAAAGAGATCGGATTATCTCATTATTGCACACTCGGTGTACTGGAATGGGAAGAGCTTTCCATGTCACTTCGAACAACAATCCGTTATCGATCATTGATTGATAACGGGTATGTGTAGGAGAAATAATTTCAATAAATGATATTAAAATCCCTTTTCATTTTTCACTACGAACGAACTATCTACATGGGATAAAACGTTTGTAGTGTTCAAGACATCGAGCTCACCCCCACATAGATGACACACTACACTTGCCCTAGTATATACTTGAAATCCGATGTGTCGGTATATATATCGATATTCCTTCGGAATTCAAGTGTTGTAGGGAAATTTTTAGTTAGAGATAGAATTACCTGACCACATTGGATGCAAGTTCTATTGTATAGAATAGAGTACCATCTTCTCGTCGTAAGTCCAGCAGTTTTAGAAGCTGTATCGTCATCCGTCGCCCCTTCCTCTTCTGTTTTGTGGGCTGAATACAGTCAACTAGCTCCGGTTTGCTTGATTGTAGACCGAACCCCTTCGATATTCAGAGTTCTACTTAATCCATCAGAGAGAGCTTCCTCCGTAATATTCATTAAGGTTTTACATAACATTTGCATATAACACGGCATTATGTAGGATGATGTATGCCTTCCAGTGAAGAATGAGTTTACCCTTACTCCACCTTCGAGATACACCACTTGCCACCGATATATGTGCTTAAATGTAGTGCTCCTTTTCAATAAGTTCTTGAAAGAGACTTTAATGAACTTGGGAATTGCTCCATTCCGAATTCACCTTAATGGATATGCAATTTTGACTTGCCTTCATGCCTTGTTTATGTGAACTATTAATCGTGCCCCGAGTTTCGATGAGTTGAGATTTTTTCTTTTGTTTAAGAAGAGAGACGAGTGCCCATCACTTGTCGTCATCGAGTCCCAAAGGAACCGCAAGATCGTGCCACAGCTCCAAAGCAATCCGTCTTAGTTCAAGACCAAGTATTTCTTTGTTAGGTGTCCCAAAGGGTTTAACCGCCTTTGAATGATGGGCGTAAGTTTTCATTTTTCCTTATTGAGTTTCGATACATTTCTATAGGATTTCTAATAAATTGAATTCCCCTCGTAGTTATTCCAAGAACAAATAAAGACCCATCACTTGACCATATTTTCCATTCCCAGAAGGCCCTAGATGCTAGAGAGCGATCGGTTAAATTTTTGCTACCAGACAAAAAATTTACTCCGATATGGACTATTGCACCCTAGGAGATCCATTGTAGCGCTTGAAGTCCCGTCTCCCTCCCATTCTAGAGTACAGACACGCTCCACTTCTTCATCACATGGCTTTGAAGAGGGTGTCTTTCTAGAAAAGGAAGGCTTGTCTGGCGAGTCAAGCGAAGAAACTCATAAAGGAAAGGGTGCCACGACTTAAGCCAACTGTCCGACCACAATGACCCCGATTCCGGAGGAAGGGAATGAAGAGTTCAAGCGGCATGAAGACAAGGCAGTTGTGGTAGTAGAAAAAGAAGAGGGTGAAGTAGAGGGTAATAGAGATTATGGTTCCTCCTCTAGTGATGGTTATTTTGATGCACGGAGGCTTTGAATGATGTGATGGGACTCCGAGAATGAGTCCCATTCGCTCGGATTCACCTTCCCATGAGATTTATAACGAAGATGCTCCCCCAGCCATCGAGCAACGTCAAGGTTCCCCAATTAAAGTCACCGATGTAGACTTTATGGATTAGAGCAACATTTACATGGATATCGACGAACTTATAGGGGAAGACTTCGAATTTAATGGGATGTATCCTCGCCCGGGTCACATTATATCCGAAGTCGGCCTGATTTCTACCACAATAGCTTCCTATTTCGGTTTGTGATGTCCTTTCAGGCCTGTTTCACATTTCAGTAGGGTCACATTCACTCACACATGTATTATTTAGGCCCATTTCTCATTGCTAAAGCTATTTATTTATTTTTCGTATCCGGTACCATGAGAGGCCGTGGATTTTACGACGATCTCGAGCAATTTATCGATTCACAAAGTTGGTCAAGATGGTCTACAAGCCGCCACTAGCCCCATGATACCAAGGAGGAATGGAGAAGGCGAAAAGACTCGAAGGCCAAAGCTCATTGCAGTGATGATAGAAAATGGGCCCAGACGTATAAAAGTGGCTATATGAAGAGAAAAACCTCCGACGATCGCGAGGAACCGTCCAAGAAGTCAAAGGTTGATCGTTCATCCTTCTGAGCCTCAGGCTTCTGCCCTGGCCTTAGTTTCTGTTTGTCTTGTAGTTTTGATTTCTTCCATTCAGGCTCTTTTTTCATCTCAAGCCCCGCCGAATCGCATGGTGCCCGCTTCTGGTTTCTTGCGTCCTCACAGGAGGCCGGCTTACAATCTTCCATTCGGTCCCTCTAGACTTGATGTTGCACTCCTTGGGTGGTTCTTATAGGGAATTAAGTTTGACCACGACCTTCGCCCAGTCCACAAAGATTCCTATATGCCCCACCTTTAGGCGATTTAAAGTGATTTAGAGCAAGTTGAGGGATAGGAAAATTTACGCAAGTAGCTAGTCGACACAAATTGCAATAATTGGCAAAGATCCTCTCCTTTGAATCAGAGAAAGATGACTTCAAGAAGGCGTTAGTAGAACACGATGCCAGAATTGAGCGACGGATACAAGAGAGGGACACGACACTCCAGGAGAGTAAGAACAGTTCTAGCATGCTTTAGGAATTAAAAGAGGCCCATGCAAAAATAATGATCTTATTAGGAGACAAAATTAAGAAAGCCCATGTGGATGAAGTTAAGATGAAAGAGGAGCTCGAAGCTCGTGAAATGGTTATTGAAGCTAAAAAGAAGACAATTGTTGATCATGACAAAATTATTGGAGGGCACAGTAAGACAATTGTTGAATATGTGAGAATCATGGAACCTTATGATAAGACCATTTCCGATCAAGCTCAGATGATTGCTTCGATCCAAGAAAAAGTTTCGCAGCTCAGCGCCGAGAAAATTCAAGTTGAAGTTCAGATTGCCTCCACAACAACGAATTGCTTAGAGTTGTAGGACACCTTGGGATGAAGAAGATGAACGATACCATCTTAAATTTCTATGTCAACTCCTTGTTGCATCAGGGGAACCTCAATTATTGGGGTCTCAAATTTCCGCGTACTCTTTCCATGGTTTAGGCAAAAATCCTAGCCCTTTTTTCGAGAGAACAGGGACGTCTATACTAAGCGAGAGTTGGTGGATGCCTAACTTAAAAAGGAATCGATGAAAATACTGATAGAGAGTCAAGGGGTCCTGCGAATTGAGAAGGAACAAGAGGCTGCTAATGTGGCTATGATTTTTATTGCCAAAACATTGACGGAGCCCCTCGTTTTTGGGCCTGGCGAATTGTCAAGACAGCCCCATGATCAGTTGGCAGTTCCACCGGTGCTGCTTCGTGATTTGTTCCTTCTGTGGTTGTCTCTGAAACTTCAGGTGGCCTCAAAGCTTCTCCAAGACCGTGCATCCATTGAGAGAAGGAGAAGGCGTGGAATATGAGATTAACATTCACGGCCATTCCTTTATGCAGGTAACCCTTTTGTTTCCCTCAAGTTTGAGAATTTTCAACACATGCCGCAAGAACAAGACGAATTTAACGCTTTATTTCTGATCTTATAGGTCCATCTCCTTTACCTACTGATCCGTTCATTTCCTTGATGCTCGAGCCTACTTCTATTTCAACCGCCTCAATGCTGGTTTCCATAGCGGCTCCGATTGCTGTGTCTGTGTCAAGTTTGCAGCCAGGGCCGGAATCTGAGAAGATTGCTGCATTGCATGGTCTAGACGACCCTTCTGTGTCTTTGGAGGGCGACTTCGCGGTGCTAAAGCTCGAGAACAAGAGGACCAGGCTGGTGAGCTGCATAAATCTGAGCAGCAACTGGTTGGCATTAAGAAGGGAAAGGTAGAAGTGATAGAATCTTCGAGGAGCTCCCATGAATCCTGGAAGCGCAAGGTCAAAGAGGAGTCTTCCGAGAAGGTCAAAAGGCAGGGAGGAGATACCGGTGCCGAGGAGTTAATTGATATTATAGGCTGCGACACTATCCCTAACCGTAATTCTGAGGGGAAGTAGAAACTTCCAACTAAAGGTCGGAAGGTCAGTGGTGGAAAGAGGCATTGATAGGTCTGGATAGCAGTGGAGCCAGTTTTTAGGACATTTTATTTTGTTTGATACGTGTTTTGCTCAAGTGTAGAATCTGCACTTACTACTTTGATTGTTGTAGCTCTGTATTTTTTCTTTTTGTTGCCCATTATTGTGTGGGTATGGCCGCACATTTTGATTTTATATAGAAAACATTATAAGTAATAAAATGTTGACATTTTGACTGTAACTTTGCCTGTCAACTTATCTGTATTTCATGGACTTATTTCAATTTTATTTACTGCTGTTTTATCTAGACCTATAATTACGGCCGAAATTCTTTTTTGGGGTAACAGAACTGTGAAGTAGTTTGATTTTTTCTTTGAGTATATGTTTTTTACTTAAGTATCAATATGTGCCCCCTCAATTCATGGGGCTGGTTACTTCGAACATTTGACAATTGTCTGGTTGATCTGAGTGTATTTTTGGGTCTGTAATCGGACCTATTTTGTGGTTCCTATCTTCGAGAACTTATGATTTATATGACTTGATTTTAGATTTATAATCGGTTAACAATTGGAACGTTCTACTGACTTGTAGTAGTTTGACATTGTTTGATTCATACCTGTTGCTCCAGATAGTTGAAGTGGGTTGATTCTTGTTATCCTACAATGGACGAGTTTACAAGTATCACCGAGGCAATATTAATACTTCAGAGTATGTGCCGCTTATGAAATGTGTGGCTTTTGAGAGTATGCACGGCTTATGGGGTGCATAGCTTTTGGGACCGATATGACCCGTTGATCTGGAATGGTTCGAAACTTCTCGATGTCGCCACCCTTCAAGAAACGTGAGGAGTTTATGCTTCGAGAGTGTGACTCCACAGCTCAAAAGGTAATGCACGGCTTATGGGATCCGCAGCTTTGATTTGGGCCTTCCCAGTGCCGTCGGAGCAACACTAGTTCTTAGAAGCGGGGATGGCGTTCCGCCAATTCGACGGTCGTTCACTCGACGGGTAAGTGGGGGCATACTTAAGCATGATTCCACTATCTCAAGCGGCGATTAAATGGTTTTCAGCCAATTTGACCCCTTGATTCCATTGGTTACTTTTACAAAGACAGTTTTATTGGTTCTCCTTCCCCAAGCTCTACAGGAAAGTCAATCATCCTGATGGGTTGTTTGAGTTCGTCGGTGAATCCTTGGATTTTTGTTTAGCAGGTAGATATGTCTTTCATGTTATTTTTCATCTGATCAAAGGAGTATATGAAAAGAAAATTCATAGAACTGCCACTGTCAACCAATACTCATCAACCACAATGGCTCTGATCCCTCCTATCATGACCATGGGATCGAGAGTTAGAGCTTCAATCCCTTTAATGTCCCAATTTCAAAATACAGTATCATCATTCAGAGTTCTCTGCTGCTTGGCAGGGGCTCCATCTTTGATCGTGAGGTACGAATCCTTCGAAGCATGTTTTAATGAGCTCACATATCTCATCATTTCCCCCAACTCCTCTATGCATGATGAGGCCCTTGAGATTTCGTTCCAATGACGAGTCTCCAGTCAGTTCGTCTAGACCCCTCTTTGCTGGTTCCAGCTTGGTTTTCTCGATCCCTAGGTGCTTGGGGAGTCGCGGGTTAGTTAGGATTTTGCAATTTCCTCACATATTGTTGAAACTTGTTTTCCCAAATAAGCTCTTCAATCAACTTCTTTAGGTGATGACACTCTTTCATGTTGTGACCATGCGTTTCGTGGAAGCGATAGTACTTCC
Organism: Allium cepa; assembly: GCA_030765085.1. Classification (NCBI taxonomy): domain Eukaryota; kingdom Viridiplantae; phylum Streptophyta; class Magnoliopsida; order Asparagales; family Amaryllidaceae; genus Allium; species Allium cepa. The sequence goes on from CM060931.1 coordinate 381,768,238, forward strand.
AAAATGCTTTTGCTGTTCAATTGCTTCCTTTTTAAGGGGTTCCTTGTACTCTTCTGCCCCCTGTGTTGCGAGATAGATGTTTTCCAAAGTATCATTGAGCGGGGTGTAATCTTCAGGCTTGAAGCCTTTAAGCCTCTTATTGTTACCATTTCATTTGTTGGAATTCCGATTCTACCTTTTCTGGTTTTCGTCTTTTCCCGCACTTCCTTCAATGGCCCCAGAGTTATTCATGTCCTGGTTATCGCCATGCCACTCTACCCAACGTTCATTAGTTATAAGCTCGTAGATTTCCTTTCTAACTCGTGCGCCTCTTCCAATCTTAAATATTGACTCACCTTACGGTTGAAGTCTTTCTAAGTTGTAGGTTGTTTCATTTTCATCCATTTTCCAAACTCAGTTTCAGGGTGGACGGCTCGGACCATGGCCATGAAAACCATATCCATATTCGGGTTGCTTATTTCTATCACCACGGTATTAAATCGTTTCACGAAAGACTTCAAAGATCCATTTCATACCTAGAATAGACTGGACAAGGACATCACATCTTTAGGCTGCTCTATATGAAGTCTGAATTGACCAAGGAATCTTGTTGTTAGCTGATCGAAAGTGGAGATGAGTCTTGGCGGAAGTCTAGTGAACCACATGGAAGAAATTCCCTCTAAGAAAATCGAGAAACATCTACATCGAATGGCGTCTGAAGAATTAAGTCTATCCATGTACCAAATGAACTTGTGTAGATGGGGTATCGAGTCTCTCGTACTGTCATAGGACTGAATAGTTGGCATGGTCAACTTTTATGGGTACCACTCGTCAAGATCTCATCAGTGTAGGGAGTTCAACTTAGAGTGGATTCTCATTCATCATCTCTTCTATTCTTATTCTCATCTACCAGTCGATTGACCATATCCACGATATGTGCATCAGATGTCCGGTTGCCCGAGGGTCGGGTACCAATAACTACACCAAGTGTTCTGTTATGCAAATGATCTTGTTGAGTGGGCTTAAAGCTAGGCTCTCCTGTCTTCGAAAGAGCCACTTCCTAGAGTTTCCATTGGTTTGTGGTTGTTCTAATTGGGGCAGTTTGTACATCCCTTGTGCTATCGAATGCATCGGATATTTTTTCCAACTTGCCGTTGTTAAGTTTCTCTCCATCTTCCGAGTCGAAGGCGTCCATGGTTATATCCCCTTGTAAGGTCTTTGATCCTAGGTCTAAGTTCGTAGATGGCTGCCTCATGGCCGATGGAGTGCTTATGTTTCCTTCTACGTTAATTCCCATGGTTCCAGCTAACACTCCTTTTTGCGGCTGCTTCCCATTTCTTCTGTTTAGGCCAGAAACAGAAGAATTTTCTTGTTCTACGGCGGTCGCAGTTCTGCCATGTTTCTTGGAGCAGGATGTGATTATAAGATCAAGAGAGCATTTAGTTTGTCCATAAAAGCTCTTTGACTTCTTTCCATTTTCTAATAGATTTCATCAACCATTTTTTCAATTCCTCTCTTATAACAACTTCGCCTTGGTTAGAGGATCCTGGCATCCGATCTCTTGCATTGACACCATTTACTTCGATTTGTTGATGACTCATCTCTTCTCCACCTATTACTGCCCTTATGGATCTTCCAAATGCTGTTCTCTTTCTTCCCCGAAGCAATCGATTCTTAGCAGCCGATTTTTTGAGCAAACATTAAGGACCTAACTTCTAAACCCATCATCCAAAGTAGATAGCTAGATCTAAGCCTGAGTTGGGTTCTCAATGAAAGCACCGAAAGGTTAATCCAGAACATGGATCAACACCCTTAATTGAGTGTCAAAGAACCAGCCCTGTTCTTACATAGCAATAATATAGAGAATAAATTTAAAAAGAGAAGAAATAGTAAAAAGACAAGAAGATTTTTATAGTGGTTCAGATGTCAATGAAGCCTACGTCCACTTTATAACTTTCTATTAACTGATTGATGTTACAAGTTTAATCATATTACAATATGATTGAATCTTCTAAGTTAGATCAAGTCACAAGTACTAGAGTTTATTGGAGAATCATAGTGAACCCTATATGGCTATTATATGGGAGAAGGAGAGTGAAGAATAATTTCTGTAGAGTTCTAGTAGCCAGTCCAGAAGATCCTATTTATGTTGAAGGTAGGAATGTATTTATAGGGATTGCGGAGCTATTGGGCTAGGTTGCTAAGCCAGAAGCTTTCCTTTGGAAGTACGAAGGTGCATTGAGAGTTTCATTGCCATGATTGTGCTAGATATTTGACATGCCAAAGGGGTAAAGCTGAGCAAGGCATGCCTGGAGGATTAGCATTACTATTGGAGTTTCTGGCTTGATTATGGGAACATATGTCGAGGGACTTTACAAATAGGTTGCCTGGAGGCAATGATGCTACTTAGATTATAGTAGATTGGCTCATTTTACTTCCGTTGGAAATAATAGGGTTGTAGTATCTATAGCACAAATTTATGTCAAGAAAGTAGTGCAACAACATGGAGTTCCAATTAGCATTTTTAGTGATAGAGGCCTTCATTCACTAGAGGACTTTGGAGGAGTTTGAAATTTGCTTCGGGGACGACTATGGATCTTTGCACCATTTACAACAGCAGATTGGCGGTTAGACGGAAAGGGTATACAAAAAATTTTAGAAGATTTGTAGGAGATTGCATCATGGATTTTGGAAGACCCTGGAAGGGGCAGAAAAGTTTAAACAATGAATGTAGATCGCGTAGGACCATTATTGGTCCTATGTTGACACGAAGGGATTGCATATGGTCATGGATGTTGCACCATTGCATCTATGATGATTTTTTTGTCAATTTCCATATACAATATGATGAAATCGAAGTTAAAACGAAAGAGTCATCGACGTTTGAAGTTTTGGATTTAAAAAATTCAAACGAGTTTAAATTGGAAATTTCAAATATTTGAATTTTTAAAACTCTAAAATTTAAACTTAATAATTAACGTTAAAGGATACTTAATGTTTAAGTAAACGTCAGAACAAATAGTAATGTATAAGTTAAAACGAGTAATAAATAAAATAAAGTGGAAACAAAATAAATTAGGCGCTTCTAGCCTCAAGAGGTTGACCGGCCCTAGTCAAGGGGTCGATAGCTAGACATTGACTGTTTGGCATTGGGGGTCGATCTCTTGAGGGTAAAAAGTGGTTGTTTTGAATTTGGCGGCTAGGTTTTGTTTAATTTAACGATCCAGATTCTATTATTTTAATCCAGTAGTTATGGTTCCTTCTCACCTCTACAAATAAACCCCTAGACCACCTATTTTTTCATAAAATTTTGTAAGGATAGTGAAGCTTTGTCAAGTTCTTTCCCTGTAGGGTTTCAGAAATATTAAACTTTTAGGTAAGAATTTACAATTTCTAATCTCCAATTTAAATTAATCCTTCTTCTCCTAATCTTCCGATTTATGAAATGTATATATATATATATATATATATATATATATATATAATTTTTTTATTGTATATTCAAAAAGGGGAAGATCTAACAGAGCATTAGGAGCGATATAAATCAGATCTCGTCATCTTTTTCTTCTTCTTTGGATTTTAGAATCAGTTAGGATTACCAGGTAAGAGGTTTAAATGTTTAATTCTTTTGATTTTTGATTTTATTCCACTTTAGTTTCTGATTCTAGATCTACTTTCTATACACAATTCGCCTTATCGTATATTCCAAAAGTGGAAGGTCTGATAGGGAGTTAGGCATGGTGGAATCAAATCCAGTTAGGAAGCAAACATTTCTCAATGACTGAAAATATCAAGTTTTTCAAATTATTTTTATTCAATAGTATTTATTTGGATTTGATGTCCATCATTGAAAATTTTGGTACGTGGAAATATACCGTCTAAAACCCCTAGAATTTCCCTAAGTAAATATCAATCTTTGTATATGGTGGAATAATTATTATTTTTGGTATTAATAAATTAGAATCCAATTATTTATTTAGAATTAGACAATCTGTGGCCCATTCAGCCTATTTCCCCTATTTTAAATTGGTGTGTTAAAGTATTCAAAAAGAAAATAAATTAGAAATGGTGTGTAAAGAATGAATTCAATTGTTCGTAGTTTGCACCGCCTATTTCTATGACTTAAATAAATAAGCAATTCCTTTCTCACTCAAAATAATGTATATAAAGGTTGAATTGAACATAGGCGATCTATTTTGTGAAGATCGGTTCTCCAAAATTGAGAAAGCATTCTTGTTTATTAATATGGAATAAGTTATAGGTTTTCCATATCTGTACAAATCTATTTTGAATTATTCTCGAACTAGTGTAACGTAATGATTAGATCTTAAATTCCATGCATAAAAATATATGTGTATAATATTAATATACTGACCAGTAAAACCAATAGCATATTGATTACTGTGTATTGAGCATGATAATTGGTATTATTAGAATAATTAGGTAATATTAATTTGTAGGAAGGAAGTTAGTATAAACTATGGAGTTAATCCTTAATTAGAGGCATAATAAGGGATACCTTATATAGCCTCAATTTTTAAACTATGGAGTTAATCCTTTATAGTTGGTATACTATATAGCAGAATTAAGTTATAGGGATGCGAGGTTTGCCTAAAACTACATGGAAGTCTGTCCGGTTAAATTTGGCTATCAAGTATTGTAGCTTTTTAGACTGATGTAAGACATCGCCTATGATAAATAATCACAGTAGACGCGAGGTTAGTCCTGTAGGGTAAACCTAACCAATCAACCTGGCTACCAATACCTACGAATAGTTGGACTAATCTGAGATGTCACCAGTGGGTTATGGGTCATAAGTTGCGCTTTTGGACGTGATAAGCAAAATCCTTAGGGAGGGTCTGCTTCAGGCTAGAGGTATTAAGTGGCTATTGTAGGGCCCGCCTCTTTCTTAGGTGAAGTATCAAGTTGCCTAATTGGATTTCTTACAATGTCATTAAGGAAGAACCATGTAGGGACTCGCCTTGGTGTTAGGTCTTAAACGATGCGGATCTGCCTATTTTATAAGTCTTAAATAATAAAAGCCTATCTAAATCCTATTAAAGAGGTATTAAGTGGTTCTGATGCTTGCTCTTACATCAAAAACGCTAATTACGTTATAGTTGTATAGTTATGCTGGAAGTGCCTTTGGGCTTACATTTGACTTTTGTATAGTCAGATTAAAAGGGCCTACGAGCTTACAGTTTACTTTAACATTGTTGATCTAGAAGTTTCATCGGGCTTACAGTTGATTTATACGTATGTTATATAGGTGGACTAGAAGAGCCTTCGGCTTACAGTTAACTTTATACGTATGTTATGATTTTATTACGTTAGACATATTTCTTATTTGAATATTGCTTCCCGAATATAATTATGGTAAAGTTAAGATTTCTATTGCATGAGACATTTGTTATTCTAAGCCACTCCTCATTACAACATAGGTTAAAGAGAGTAATGCTGATTAATGAAGGAGGTGGAGGTAAAGACTTCTTGCAATTATCTATCTATTTATGCTTTTTAATTATTTTTACTGCACCCAGTTGAGACGGCTATATTATTTTGAAGTATTGTACCATGGAGGATTTATGTACACATGTTGTAATATTTAACTTGTTATGTTTCCGAAATGGGTTTCTTTATGAGATGGGTACTTATTTTTGATATTATATTTTATCCATTCTGCTGTGAGATTCTGAAAATATTGATATATAGCTCTGGGTACTGTATATTGTTTTAATTTACAACCTTAACAGCTCGCCTTGAGATGGCCTAAGGTTCGACGAGCTTTTGTTCGGTCTAAATTTGGTCCATTTTAGGGCGAGCTGTTACAGTTTGCTTCATTCTAATAAGAGGTATTAAGTAACCAAAAGGGACTTTTCCTTAACTTACATTAGGTTAGTCTAAACAGGATTTTAGTTGCTGAAAGGCGGCGGGCTATGTTAATATTGTTGTCGGACCGGTATTTAGAAGTAGGGATGACATACAGTCTATGACCTCCAACAGTCCTAAGCGGTCGGTAGCAAAGAGTCGGATTATGCCCAGATGGATTTCACTTCCTACTGGTGTAGAATCTATGTGGGCTATAAAGTTAGTTAATTAGTTTGTTTGTCGAAGGTGGGTAGCTAACTCTTTGATGAGTCTTTGAGATCTGTTAGATATATGGTAAATTTCATTATAAAGTCATATCTAAGGGTTATCGGTCTTTATAAATAGAACCGATTAACTAACATGTATGTTGCAGAGGGCTCACTTTGGGGTTTAGGTATTAAATAATGGCGGGGTCTGCCTCCTCCTTATTCAAGAAGTATTAAGTGGCTGGGGTTTTTAGGTAGTATACATTTAGATATATATAAGTGTGTGTGTGTATTTATACCTCGGAGGATGATGGCCACATCGTATGTTCATATAGGAGTGAATGGATTAGACGTAAATAGTAGACATGACGCTTAAATAAGAATCATTTGGAATAGATTACTGTTATGGATAAAGTGTCAATGACTAGAACATTGTTTTAACCCCTTTCTCATTACAACCTATGGGATGAATCTAGAGGGACATACTATTGGTGCAAGATGAAAACTGCAGATGGTGGAGCTTTCTCTTTCATGTTTAGCACTGGCAAGGCAATCTGATACTAAAGGAATAATGTCGATTCCAAGGTAGAAGCCTTGGTCAACATATGTTCTATTATATCCATTTATTCCATTGTGAGATTATATTGACTGCTCTCTGATTTATTTATATTTATTACTAGTTACCAAAGCCTAACGATCCGTACCCTAATAGATTTGGATTTTAATTTAGTCAAAATTCGGGTCCATTAAGGTGCTGGTTGTCACATTTGGTGTTTGAGACAGGTTAGTTGATCATAGGAATTAGGATACGCCGAGAGAACATAATTGTGTTTTTGCCTATAATTATATACATTATACACCAGACTCTATGAATTTCGACTATAGAAGTAGTTGTAGCCATATTCTGAAAAGATAGATGAGGCAACTATGAGTTAGAACAATGAATAAAGTTAAATTTATAACCTACCTCGATTACTCCACGGATTGCATGTTGTGCCGCAAGGCGTTAACAAGAAGAGCATTAGCAAAACATATAGAAGAACCCCAAAAACTAGATGGTACTTGATTTCTTTTTGGGCCTATGTCGCCTTATGTTTGTGAATTTTTCTACATTGCCGATTAAAGGCTCACACTTCATCTAAATAGATGGGAAGAATGAACCTATATGTTGCAAGCATTCGAAAGTAAGGTATAACAGTAGTGGAGTGATTTTCCACAAGAAGGTTTGCACTAATCCCCATATGAAGACAGCCGAATTTTTAGTATACATTCTTAATAAGAAGAGGTTAAGAGTGAAGGTGAGTAGAAAAGAAGGAAGTCCAAAAGAAAGGACAATTAAAGTCCATTTTCAAATTCGACCTTATGTGAAAGAATTTGACAAAAGGATTATTTTTGAAAATTCTTTGAAACGTTTTGAATATGTCTTTTTCAAAGGCTTTACTAAGAAGTTGTTGTTTTGAAAAAAAAAGGAAAATTTGACTTTTAGTTGTTGAGCCAAAATGTTTAGATTTAAAGATTTTTGATAAAATGATTTTTGTTTTAATAAATGGAAAATAGAGCGTAGGTTTGGCACGTTGGTTTTTTTATTTTTGTAAATTTGAAAGTTCCTTCTTAAAATTTTGTTTTAAGGGATTGATAAATAGAAATGGTACTTAATTTAAATGAAGTAAAAAGAGTAGAAGGTTAAAAATGCCTACAAGTGAAGATGGGAGGAATATTCTCATATAGGGAAAATATGGAGAAGAACTACTAAAATAGATTTATACATACCCCTTTTTCATGTTAAGGAAGAAAAGCCTAATGACTAAAGCAGAAGACGAATACACATCAATGAGTCTATATTTGGAAATTTAGATAGAAATAGCATTAGCGATTTTAATAGGGTTAGTAATCTAATTAGGTAAAATACAGGAGAAAAGTAATATGAATACGATAGGGAGAAGGGATAAATACCATAATTGTGCATATATTTTAGATAGGCACTTGGATAGATGTTGCAATCACACGTATCTTTTAGAAGTCCCCCTTATATGCTATTAAAATCTCTGCCAAAGTTAAAAGTAGAAATAGCATGAATAGTAGGAAAAAATAAGATGGAAGTTATCATTGTCTATTCTAATTTCCATTTTTTTAAAGTTAGGAAATATGTTTGTGAAAAAAATTAGTTTGATATGACAACTGTGTGTTTGGATGCAAACATGAGAAATGTTTTAAGTTAAAAATCCAACTTTTAAAGAAGGAAATCTTGGTTGTAGAAAGTCTTTGATAAGGAAAAAATTTCTTGGCTTCTTTTTAGAAACCAAGCAATTTTTTAATTTGATAAAAGGGTTTCTAAGTTTATATTTTCATAAATAAAGGTTCTGGATTAGGGACTCCATGATTGAAAAGTTTTAGCTTTATAAAGAGTGGTAAAATCCAATTTTTTTTGTATGGAGTATATAGGGATGACTTCTTGGGTAAGACAGGGTAGAAGTTTGGGCTATGGATAATATAACTATAGATTCTCGTAAGGTGGCAACAAGGAATCCTCATTAAATATAAGGAATATTGGTATGAACCTAGGAATTTTTTATTAGATATGTGCAGAAGCCGTAAGATTCCTCAAAAGAATGGGGAACAGTATCAAAGTACAATTTTGCATGTCCTAGTGTATACTCGCACAAAAGATAATGGATAAGGAAAGTAAATACCAAAGTTTGAGTATACTATCAAGAGATAATGATTGAGAGAAGGTAGTAGTAAGATTGGAAAGGGATGGCGAACCCACATAAAGGATATTGGTTGACTCCAGTTTAAAGAAGGCAAGATAGGTAGTAGAAGTTATCCCACAAAGCCAAATTTCTGAAGAGTTATTCTAATTTTGCATAGTTTATATTTCTTACCAATGTCAGTGTGGAAATGCATAATTTATCCCATAATCGGGTCTAATAATTAAAATAATCGATGGACCGTATGTATTAGGAGCCAAGAACATAAGTTAAGACATTTGGATTATAGTTGAATGACATTGCAGAAAAGTCCATCTTAAATGGCTAAGGAGTGATAGGGCCCCAACATCACTAATATTAGTTGATGCTGAAGGGTAGCTTCCAGCAATTGTTTCTTTTAGGTTATTTGGGTTGTAATTGCTAGTTATCTCCTTTCGAGCAGTGGAAAAGTGAATGATTTGGTATGAGATAAGTTCATATTTTATCACTGTGTTTATTTTTTGAGCAGGCTTAGACCGCTATATATGTATATGTGTGTGTGTGTGTCTATATATATATATATATATATATATATATATATATATATTAAAACAATGTAAGTAAGGAATTCTCATAAAGACACTTAACTATAGATAAATGTTGAAAAAGGTGGAAGTTTAAAAAATATTAGGAAATTAAATTAGCAACTAAAGGCAAAGAATGCTTAGATCACTTTAGAGTTTTGGGAAAAATAAATTTTTGCAAGCGAACGATAGGGAAAGGTTATTGCAAAATCACAGATCATTATCCTTATGGCTTAAAAGCTAAAATTTACAAGTATGCTTATAGGCTATTTGTTATTCTAGAGTAAAAGTGAAAGGTTTTTCAAATCTAGGATTAACTACCTAATGCTAGGGTTAATCATGTGCATTAACTCATTGATCGAGTCCCGATTACATTAAGATATGGCTTGATTTGATTTTAAGAATGGAGCGGCAAATGATTTGAAAAATTATGTTTGAATGCTTTAGAATTTTTTTAAATGTTTTTGAGAAGTTAGGTTCAAATGCTTATGAAAAATATTGTTCGAGCGCTTTTGAAAAAAATGGTGTTTAATTGGTTTTGATAATTCAATTTTTCAAACTATTTTGCAAGTTGATTGAAAGGGAATAATGATTTTTGATGAAAAATCAAAGTTCTAATTTTTTGGTGCCAAAAGCCTGGCGTAGGGAGAGTTAAGGTGTTGGTGAATATGATTTTTACTATGTGACAAGGGTGACAGTATACTAAACATAGATAATAACATGGGAAAAAGCTGTTTTAGCTTTGGAATTTCTATTTTCATACCTTGTTGATAGTGAAACGAACTTGGGTTTAAGATAATTTCATTAAACATCCAAAAATAAACTTCTAATGTGAATTGTACTTGGAAAAAAAAATTGCGGGGGTGGGGGGAAAGGGGGGCGCAAAAGAGAAGCATTCAAAGTGTAATAGGATAGGTATCCGAAAGAAGGATGGATATGTGAAATTCTAGTATAGATATAGGAAAACTGGATTTTCAAAATTTTTGGATGTTAGAAATCATGTGCTGGGTTTTGGATAGTAGGGATTGGATGCAAGATTAGTTGAACTATACTTCTACTCATAGAAGTGTGGAAATTGTTTTTTGAAAAAGGATTTTGAATTTTTGAAAACTTGCATACATAAAGAACTACTAGAATATATAAGTCGTTTGCATCATATTTTGAAAATATATTTAAATGAATGCATTCACATAGGAGGCGCCAATTTAGAGTTATTCAGCATGCATATCATATATGTTGCGATAAACCATGCACTTGTACATGTATGGCTGTAAAGTTGGCTGTAGACTAATTGGTTGGATAGTTTAGATGGTTGTGCGCAATGTTACATGGTTCAACCCTTGGTGAATTTCGGAGATGAAAATCATTTAAGGGGAAGAATATAACACCCCATAAAATTAACGATAATTAATAAGGCTCAAAGATGGAATTTGAGCAAACTTGGTATTTGGTCACGAAACTTGCTCCATTATGTTTGTGGAAATTTTCTAAGAAACTTTCAAATTTGGAGTTTTGCGATCGAAGTTCAAACGAAGAAAGTATCTGCGTTTATCATTTTTGGAACAAAAACAATTAAAAAGGAAAAAAGAAAATAAATAATATTAAATGCAGGACCACATCGGTTGACCCTCTCCTTGGGCCGATCGATGGCCTATAGGGTATCGATCGACTAGTCCTAAAGTAGAGGCTAGAGTTTGAACTTTAGCCCATCAGACCGAATTTAGTTATTTTAATCTAACTGATACGATTTATTCGCGCGCATATAAGTACAAGTCTAACCCCTCATTTCTCTTCTCATATTTTCTAATCAATGCAGCGAAGCTACGCCATTTTTCTTCTACACAATTTCTATTATATATGATATTATATGTATACATAATTGGATAAGGGTGAAAAATAAAATAGGAGTGAACTAATACTGCCGAAAAAGGTAAATTTCACAATTGTAAATCCATATTGCGCTTAATCCCAAATCTCTTCTCAAATGTACAATTCTATTAGTATGTATATATATCTTGTTATACATATTATTTTGGATTGGAGCGGGAAAGGAGTCAACTAAAGGTTTGAATTTGGATTTAGGAGATTTAGAAAGCTAGAAAGGTGAGTGGGAAATTATAGGATTTATTTATAACGTTGAAATATATATCGTTGAATTTTATTTAGTTATTATGCCTATATAAGATTTGATGTGTTGTAGGCTTAGAAATAAGAAATATCACCTACATATTCTGTAAGTTAGGTAATTGGAATAGGAATGGAATTCATAACCTGATCTGAAAATTTGAAAATCAGCTCCTAAATTTGTTAAAGTTGAATGTTAATAAAGTTGAAAAGTTTATTTCGAATTTAAAGTTAGGTTGTAAAATGTTAGTATTAGTATAGATTTCCTTAATTTGACTTGGAAGTAAATTTCTATGTTTTAATTTACTAGGAGCACGGTACAATTTAATTGCGTCTATTATCATGTGTCTCTATATATTATCTAATTCCACAAATGTATAAAAAAGGTGCGTCTTTTGAGATAATAAGGAATATGACAAAAAAAAGAGAAGTGTAAGGTATAGGTATTCTTCTTTGTAGTTCACACTGTCCATTTCAATAAAAGAAAAAAGAAATAATTTCTTGTAATTTCAATTGAAGCAAATGTCTTACTTTTGGCTACCTTATGGAAAGTATAACGGTAATCCTTTTCGGAATGGATAACTCTAATAAATTAAAATGTGAAAATTAATATTATGAAATTCCTAAACATAGGACTTAATGTGTTAGGAATGGAAATACATTCATTCATACATATAGCCGAATTAGAAGTGGGCCTAGTCTAATATTTCGGTCTAGGATAATTGATTTGGTTTAGTGAGTTGGGGTGGGAGGTCAGTAGAGTTATACAACCAAGGTCTGGTCTTTACCTAGAGGCTACCTATAGTTTTATATACTTAATATTGATGTGGGACATCTCCAAACACATGACCCGTGGGAAATGGATATGCATTTGCATATAGGTAAGGAAAAATATATCAAGGATTCACCTCGAATTTGATGTATTAGATGGCCTGGTACTATTAAGGAAATGAGGTCCGCTTCATTTCTAATAAGAATTATTAAATAACTGAAAGAGGAATTTTCCTTGACTTACATTTGGTTAGTCTAAACAAGATTTCAGCTATGGAAGTTTGGCGAGCTATGTTAATATTATTGTTGGACCGATAGTTATTAGTAGGGCTGGCATATTGGCTATGACAACCAACGACCCCGAACGGTCGGTAGAAAATACCCGGGTTATGCCCTGATGAATTTCGCTTCTTACTAGTGTAGAATCCATTCGGGATATGCATAAACCTCAAAATTAGTTAGTTGTTTGTTTTTTGGAGATAGGCAAGTTAACCCTTAGATGAGTCTTTGAGATGTGTTAGACATACATAAATTATGTTATAAAGCCGAATCTAAGGGTTATTGGTCTCTGTAGCTAGGACTGATTGACTAGCGTTTACATTACGGAGGGGCCACTTTGGGGTTGAGATATAAATGACCATTGGGTCTACCTTCTCCCTATTCAATAAGTATTAATTGGTTGGGGTCTTTGGGTAGTATACATTTCAACACACACACACACATATATATATAAGTATGTATGTGTAAAGTTATACCTCATATGAGGTTAGGCTATCATACGCACACATGGGATTGACTGGTTTATCCGTAAATAATAGAGATAGTGTTATGCATAGATATATAACACTTAGATAGGAATAAATCTGCATAGGTTAGTGTTGTGCATAAAGTGTGTAATTTTTCAACCACCAGAACATTGTCCTTACCTCCTCCTCGTTACAATCCATATAATAAATTTACAGGGATATGTGCAATGACCCATGTTTTACGTATCGAAGGATCGTAAAATATTATTAATTTATTCATATAATGTCATATGACTCTATAATTTTGGAAAGTGACTCTTAGGGACATTTTACACATCATTGATTTTTTTCGGATTTCTATGTGACTAAAGACTTTATTTGGACTATAACTTTTGAAAGGTGTCGAATCATGATCTCAAACCACTTCCATCGCTTCATGATGATGGTTTTCCATTCAATAGAGTGGTCATATATAAAAAAGGACTTATTGTTTGATAATTATAGTAGTTTTAAGTTTTGGCTGCTGCTGGTCAATTTTAGTGGGTAATTAACTATCCTCGTGCTAAGGCCCACTGACCCACTTTGAAATTTATGCTAAGGGGAGGCTGTAGGAACTGATATAGGTCATTTCCATCTTCCTTGAAATAGTTCTAAATCTCCATTAATTCTAATTTCCTGAAAAATCACAACTTTTCATTACTAGTTTTCACCAAATCATTTATTAGAGGAGTGATTAACATATAAAAGCTAAAGATTATCATTTTAGGAGATTTGAATCCTTCTCCTTTGCTGTCCACTTTAGATTTAAGGAGAAAGATTTGTATTTTGAGTATTTGGTAAGTGGTTCTTGATCTCTCACTCTACTATGCATGTTTATATGGTTAAAAACGATATTTTGATATGATTTCGACTTAAAATCTTTTCTAATGTCAATTATACTTTTATAAATGTTTGAAAACAAGTTTTACAGTTTTAAGTGATTTTTAAATGGTTTTTAAGTCCCAGTAATCATATGCATATGCTACTGTAAAAGTTAGATTTAGAATAGAATTGTCGTGTTTATCACATTCATGTGTATTGGTTGTATGAATGATGTATATGCATGTTATTCTATGCTTGTATGTTGTGCTTTAATGTTTTTTGCTAGTGTTTTGGATGCTTAGGTAGATAGGTTAGGTAAGCTTAGGTAGATAGGTTAAGTAATTTTGAAAATTGGGGGCAAAGTTAGTCAGAATTGGACAAAACTTATAGGAGAGGCTCTGGAGCATGGAATGAGCATGCAGTAAAATTCGCCCCTCAAAATTGGCTAAGTATTCAACTCGACACCAATTTGAAGGGTCGACATTGAGTTGGTTTTGCAACTCAAATGGTTCGGTCAACTTGGTGAATGGATGAGCATGACTAGTGAAGGTTGTCAATAGCAAGATGCATGAGATTGGCTAAGTATTATATGAGATGCGAGTTGTTTCTATAACTTGAAGTAGAACACTTTGGAGCGTGGGTTGAGTTGTTTTGATGGATGAGTCGGGGTCTAATGCATTTGGAAATGGAGTACTAGAAGTAGGGTAGGAGACTTGGCCAAAATTATATAAATGCATAGGTCGGTGCCATGTTGATCGATTCGGTACCGAGTTGTTTATTTAGGTCCAATAGATGTGAAACTTCCTAGAGGGGAAGTAGAAACTTTGTAGGTCATGCAGAAGGTATTTGTTCATTCACTTGGGGTTTGATGGCGACATTGTGGCATGATGGTAGCTTCGAGATTTTGATGAAAAATCGATGAAGAACGGAGTTAGGTTTCGATGATGGCAACTCGATGTTGAACAGAGTCGTGAGCATGGTTATCCACGAAGGGAGGTAGCTAAGAAAGGTGACCCATGGATAGAACAACTAAGTGGTTCCATCATGAAATGGAAGAATGTAGAATGGTTTTTCGAGGATAACTTAAATTGGACGGAGCGAAGAAAGTGCTTGAATAGGTGTGCTAAGGGAGCATAAATACTCAAAGTGTTTTTTGATGTACTCAAAGTAAGGGTATTATGAGAATGCTCACGTGCACATTTAAAGGCTGTCTTGGATTGGTTGAATGGATCGATGTACCTTGGACCGGTTAAATGGGTGTCGGCGGTGTAGGTTACACGATTAGCCTAAGTTGATACCATGGTCTAGTAAAGATGGGGAAGGAGTTATCACCTTGGACTGGATCAAGAGAGAGAGTGTGTGTGTATGTATATACGAGTGAGTGCGTACTTGTTATATAATTTGGTTTTCAAAACTATATAGTAGTATCTATAGTATACAAGCTGCATGCACACACGAGTACCATTGATATAGTTTTTTTTAAAGACCGATCATTCTCATTATAGATCAAGAATGACCCATCAAATAAGATACACTATGAGGAACCCCATCTCCGAGATTGAGGATGGAGTAGGATCAGGGGCTACTAAACCTGACATGCAAGCTATGTTCAATGCGATGATGGCGAACATACTTCAAAATTCCCTAGCGGCCACCCCAAATGTTAGTGGTGGTGCTTAGGTACAAGCATTAAGAGCCGACTTTGCCAGGTTATGTAAAGATTACTCCAACTTGGGGTGCAAACCATTCCTTGGAATGGAGTCGGCTATCGAAGTGCATGATTGGTTGGACACCTACGAGCATATTTTTGGTGGTATGGAAGTAGATAATGCCATGAAGAGGAAGTTAGCCTCTAAACACTTCAAGGGCAGGCCATGACCTAGTGGAATGCTATTACTATTACCACATCCAAGGATCAGTTTACTTAGGATCAGTTCAAGGCCATGTTTGAGGAAAATTCATTTTGGGTACTCAAAAGTCAGTACTATTCCAGAAATTTGTTGTTTTGAAGCAAGGTGATATGTATGTCTTTGAATATGTTGAAATGTCTTTCATCGACATACCACTAAGGTAGAACGAGAAGTTCATTATGGGTTCGGACGACTAGTTGGGAAAGAAGTTGATTAGTCATATCGATGAGCCATTCGAGAGACTTGAGGGGAAAGCTCTTCGCCAGGAGAGTTTATATCCTAAGTCCAAATCAGCTGTTATTGTTAAGGAAGAGCCTAAATCGCAACAGAGCGGTGGAGGCAAGAAAAATGGAATGGAAAGAGGAAGCAGTTTCTGGGAAAGAACGCTCAGAAGAAGGCTAAATGGGATCCTATTTGTTATGGATGTGTAGCTAAGGGTCACCCAATCAGAAACTACAGATCCAATGGGAAGAAGAAGTGTTACAACTGTGACAAGCCTTGGCATATTTGGATCGACATATAATGACGAATCGTCAGGAACCACCATTTTAGAAACCAGTTGTGTAGGCATATGTTTTGGACGTTGTTCCAACTTCATTGAGTGCTCCCACAGCGAAAGAGAAGGGAAATAGCAAGTTATTCAAGGTATGCTTTCTATTGACGATGTTACCGTATGTGTTTTATCCTATACTAGGGCTTCATATTCTCTCATACCTATTGTGTTGGTAGATGGACTGGGATGGGAACCTGAAATAGTTGGTCGACCCTTAATCATTGTGAACCCTATTGGGGGCTCCACTAGCTTGTGCATGGTTTGTCGCCGTTTGACCTTATCATGTGATATTGCTCTTTTGTTTGTGATGATTAGGGCTGTGGAGGGGCGGATGATAGTGATGGCTGCCTGCCGGAGGATGGGGTTGTGGTTAGCTTTCTATATTTGCTTGTGACTCTATAGGATGGATGGTCATCCATGCATATTGTTAGAGAGTATCCGCATGTGTTTGTGTAAATAGCCGAATTACCCCTGCATATAGAGATTGAGTTTGAGATAGATATAGTGAAGGATTCTAGGCCAACAATTATACCTTTGAGGCGTATGGCATGCATAGAGCAAAGAGAGTTGAAGGTGCAAGTAAATAACCTATTGAAGAAGGGGTTCATTTTTAGGAGCATATTTGAGTGGGGCACACCGGTAGTATTTGCTACTAAGGCGAATGGCTCTGTAAGGTTGTGTGTACATTAACGTGAGCAGAATAAAGTGAGGAAGAAGAACAAGTATCCACTTATACGCACTGATGACTTGTTCGACTAGCTCCACGGTGCGAAGGTGTTCCCTCAATTGGATATTGTGATAGGATTTCACCAATTTAGGTTAGTGAAGGAGAGTGTGACGATCATTGTGTTTCATGCGCCGTATGATTCCTATGAGTAGTTGGTTATGCCGTTTGGGCTAACTAATGCTCCAATATACTTTGTTAATCTCATGAACCGTGTCTTCAGGAATTACCTAAACAAGTTTATGCTTGTGTTCGTGGATGATATTTTGATCTATTCCGGGATAGAGGAGGAGCGCAAGACAAACTTAAGGATTATGCTTAAGGTGTTAAGGAAGCACAGGTTGAACGCAAAGTTTGACTACCACCGAAACGAGCTATTGAGTGCGGATAGATCTTCTGCCAAGAGCTAAACTTGTGAGTAAACCACCTAAAAGGATGACACCGACTGAGATGAAGGAACTGAAAGTGCTGATAGTGGACCTGAGAGGAAGGAATTTTACTAGACCATGCAATTCGCCTTGAGGAGCGGCTGCAGTATTCATGAAGAAACCAGATATGTCGTTGAGGATATGTACCGACTATCATAACTTGAATGAACGGACGATAAAGAATAAGTTTCTCTATAGAGAAATGATGATCTGTTTGATCAGTTGAGTGGAGCCAAAGTGTTTTCCCAATTAGATTTGGCGATAGAGTTCCATCATTGAAGAGTGGTAGTGGACAGTACTCCTTTAACTGCATTTCAGACTAGATATGGTTCGTATGAGTGGTTAGTGATGCCATTCGGGTTGACGAATGCACCTGCTTTCTTTGTGGATTTGATGAATTGAGTCTTCTTTGAGTATTTGGATAGATTCGTGTTAGGGTTTATATATGACATTTTTCTATACTCTAAGGATAAGAGAGAGCACAAAGATCATCTTAGAGTTGTGCTACAGATGCTGAGGAAGAATCTGCTAAAGGCGAAGTTTTCCAAATGTCATTTTTGGAAGCAAGACGTTAAGTTTCTTGGTCATGTGGTTTCAGAGAAAGGATTGTCAATCGATCCCGATAAGATCAATGCAGTGAACAACTGGAAGAGACTAGAGACAATGACCGAGATCAGAAGTTTTCTTGGACTTGCTGGCTATTATCGGAGATTCGTTAAGGATTTCTCGCAGATAGCAGCGCCTTCGATTAAGCTTACCAGGAAGGAAGTGAAGTTTGTTTGGTCTGACAAATGTGAGGAAGCATTCCTTAAGTTAAAGCATTTGTTAACCGATGCTTAGTGTTAGTAGTTCTAGATGGTAACCAAGGGTTAGTAGTATACACTGATACGTGTGGGACTGGATTGAGAGCAGTGTTGATGCAGAAGGGCAAAGTCATTACTTACGCGTCTGGGCAGCACAGATTGCATGAATAAGATATCTTACTCATGACTTGCAGTTGGTTGCAGTGATTTTTGCCTTGAAGATTTTGAGGCATTGGGGGAGAGATTTGACTTGTATACTGATCATAAGTCTTTAACATACATATTTTTTCAAAAGGAGTTGAATATGTGACAACAGAGATGGCTAGAGTTTTTGGCTGCTTATGAATTTGGTATTGAGTATATACCAGGGAAAGGTAATAAAGTAGCAAATGCTATCAGTAGGGGACATCAGAATGTCGTGTTAGCTATGTTGGTAGAATGGAAAGATCTAGAAGCTTTGGCTAGTTGCGGTGTGCAGTTAAGATCAACTGCTGTTCTAGTCATAGTATACCATGATGTCCTATTTAGAAATTTGACCAATCTTGATCAAGAGAATTGCTTCTAAGCAGAGGACGGATCCATTATTAGCCGAAAGGATCAGAAGACTTGAGGTTTGAACCGAGGTCGAAGATTTGAAAGATTTTTGTCTTGATCAGAGAAGATGATTGAGAAAGTAGGGATGGTTAAGTGTTTGAGATGTTGAGAACTTGAGAAGAGAAGTTCTTGAGGAGTGTCATCGGTCTAAGTTTACTATTCATCCTAGAGAGATCAAGATGTATAAAGATATAAATAGGAGCTTCTATTGAAAAGTAATGAAGATGGATATTTGATTGTAGGTTAGGCAGTGTGTAAACTGTCAACAAGTGAAGGCCAAACATCATAAGCCGAGTAGGTTGCTTCAACCTTTAGTTATTCCAGTTGGAAATGGGATTTGATATCTATGGATTTTATAGATGGGTAGCCAAAGTATAGGAGAGGAAATGAGAGTATATAGGTTATAGTGGATAGGTAGACAAAGAGTGCCCATTTAATTTCAGTAAAGTCGACCTGGACGGCACCTGTTTTAGCAGAGTTGTTCATGAGGAACATAGTTAGACTTCATGGAGTTCCTAGTATCATAGTCAGCGACAGAGATGCTTTATTCACTAGTGAATTCTAGAAGAGTCTATAGGATGTGTTAGGCACTAAGCTCGTGATGAGTGCGACATATAACCCACAAGACGGATGGGAAGACTAAGAGAGTCAATAAGGTGATCGAGGATTTGTTGAGAGCTTGTGTGTTGGACTTTTGTGGATCAAGGGAGGATCACCTGCATTTGATTGAGTTTTTCTATAACAATAGTCATCAGACAAGTATAGGAATGACATCTTTTGAAGCTATGTATGGAAGGCCATGCAAGTCCCTGCATATTGATTAGAGACGGGAGACAGATTGGTCTTTGGTCCAGATTTGGTAAGGGAGAAGTCAGAGAAGATTGATTTGATCCTAGAACGGATGAAGGAAGCTCAATCTAGAAAGAAGAGTTACGCGGATAAGAGTCCTAAAGACCTAGAGTTCTCAGTGGGAGACACGATTTTCACTAAAGTATCACCGATGAAGGGTGTGGTACGATTTTGGAAAATGGGGAAAGTTAGCCTCAAGATATGTTGGTCCATTCTAGATTATAGAAAGGATTGGAAAGCTCGCATACATAGTTGAGTTACCGAGCAGTACGGAAGGTGTCCATAATGTATTTCATGTGTCTCATCTTTGCAAATATGTGCATGATCCAGAGGCTACCATTCCTTAGACAGAGTTGGAGGACTTGGTAGTAGAGCCTGATTTGACTTTCGTGAGACAACCAGTTCGGTTTGTTGTGAGAGATAAGAAATGATTGGGGAATAAGATAGTCAGGTTGGTGAAGGTTCTGTGGAGTGATAACGAGAAAGACTATACTTGGGAGGCTAGATAGGATTCGAGATACTTATCCTGATCTACTTTGAGGGTATGTCTATATTAGATTTAAAATGATATTTCCTAGTCAGGTAGACTAGTATGGTTGTTATGGGTCATTACAGATGGATGCTATGTCTAGTATTTAGTCCTTATTGAATTTCGAGGACGAAATTCTTACGGAGGGGAGCCTATAACACCCCTAATTTTTGATAACCTTATTCAGGAGATTTAATTAGATAAATTAAATAGAATAATGTAAATGTAAGTGATAATGGGATTGAGACTTGAATTAATTTATTAAGGGCCAAGCCTAATAAACTAGTTAATGGGCTCAAGAATGGATTTTGGTTAATTAAACCACATAAGGGTATATTTGGAAATTATCGTCCCAAATTCCCACCCGTATAAAAAATTTCGTTCCTACCATTTCTTACCATTTACGTTATTTTAAAATGCAAATTAAAAGAGAAGGGCCGACCATTAAGAGGAAGAGAAATTCAAATTAAAAGCAAGAGATTCAAGCTTATGGGAATCAATCTCAATCCATTCTCTTTATTTAGGGCAAGGTGAATAATAATTCCATCTCTATTTTGTTTTAAATCATATATTTTCGAATTTAAGGGATAAATTCGTTTTTATTATATAATGGATGATGATATACTTGATTCATGATTTATTTGATTTAAACAAGGTTGTTTACAAAGGTTTTTGCACGGTTTTAGGTCAAATCCGAGATTTAATGTTGATTAAATGCCATGGGAAAATATTATGTATGAAAAACATGATTTTGAAGTTGGGATTCAATTTGGATAATTTTCCAAGCTATGGAAAGATAATTATGATTTTCAAAGGAAAATATGGTTATTTAGGTTTATAATTTATTTTGGAAAATGTATGGAGAATTTACATGTGGAATTTTGATATGTTTGATAACATGATTAAAGTGAATTTCTAGAATTGTTGGGGATATTTCCAAAGTGATTTGCTGCGCAAAATAAATTATTTTAGAAGAGGGGCTTCCTTGCAAAAATTGAAAGGGCTTCATTGATTAACTTAACCCTGGTTTAGATCTCGATAGGGCAGTTATTTTTGAAAAAGAATTTGAAAAAGTTAAGGCAACCAATCTGGTGATGACATGTGGTAGGTTAGTTAGAGAAAAGTTTACTTAAACAATAATTAAACCGGTTTGCTCAGAAAAGTGGTTCCACCTACTTAGGAAAGCGCCTTTCAACACAGTAGCTTCCACCTTCATCTTTGTCGTAACCAACTATGCCGAAACAATACACAAGGTACCACTATAATGCTACGTAGTGGATTGGAGATAACTGAAGGTAGGGTGTCGAAAGCATAGCTTTCAAAGAGGTTGAAACCTTGGGTTGTTTTTAAAAGAAAAATGACTGCCTTTGTTTTGTTTTAAGCCTTCGAAAGAGTCGAAGCATTAGGTTTCAAAAGGGGTTTTGAAGGGTTTCGAAAGGGTTGCCCTTAACTTAAAGTTTTCTTTGGACTGGGTTCTTTGATGTTTTGAAAGAAGGAGTTCCGACCTAGCCGAACCTTGCTGCCATTTTATAACCTTCTGATGGTATTGAAAGTATCATTGCTGTCGATGAGTGTTTTTTTAATAAAGTTTATGCCACTTCCTAAAGTTTTCTTAAGGATTTAAGGGTTTCGAATGTGATGGTTTTGAAAGGGGTTTTGACTCTAACCTTCTAATGTTTTACCCAGACGTTTTATGCTTTCGAAATAGATGGTGCCGACACCATCATGTTCCCCCAATGTTTTATAAATGATAAAAATGGTTTTGAAAGAGATACTTTCCTATATTCACTTTGACCCAAATGATGTTTTTAAGTATAAACCCAATGCTTTCGAAAGGGGTATTTTCAATGATTTCAGAAGGGTTACTTCCAATGATGTCGAAAGGGATACTTTTAACTGGTTTCGAAGCTAAGCTTCTAAAGATAAATAATAATACTTTAATGCATTCGAAAGGTTTCGAAACGTAGCTTTTAAAGTATTATAAGGCAGGAGGCTAATGTTTTTAAGAGTTTTCGAAGGAGGTCATCCTATGAAGTCGAAAGCTAGGTTTCGCATCGAAAAGTTTTATAACCCAAACTCTATTTTTTTAAAGGAAAAAAACCATGGCAATATTAAAAGAGTTTTATAATGGTTTTAAGAAAAAGCTACCTTTGATAAATGTAAATCCACAGGAGTGATATTGATATGTTGTTATGTTACTTCTTCAAATATGAATATATTCACTTTTAAATGGACCCATAACTGCATTTTGGAATAAGGGTAGAAGGACCAGTTAGGTTAACCTAGTAGTGAATATGAATCGATAAAACTCCTGAATGAGTAGAATTGCATCCAAGAGGTCAGGAAGACCGAAATAAAGGATGCTTAATTATAAAAGAAAGATATTGACATGGGCCAATAGGTTCTCAATAAGCCCATGAAAACTATATGATATTAGCAGGGATTAATAGGTTCATAATTAGCCCATGAAAACTATGTATAAAAGAGGATGTCAGATAGACAGGTTCATAGTAAGCCATGAAAATTATGTGTGAAGGAAGATGTCAGATAGAAAGGTTCATAGTAAGCCCATGAAAACTATTATTGGATACTAGCAGGTCCAGTAAGTTTGTAGTTATCACGTGAAAACTATATCTGAATGAAATATTGACAGATATCAATAGGTACCTAGTCAACCCATGAAAATAAGGGAAAGAAGAAAGGATATTGGAGTTACCAATATGTGCATTGTCAACCCATGAAAACTAGGATAAGAGTAATATTGGAGTTACCAATAGGTTCGTAGTGATCCCATGAAAACTATTAAATTGGACAAGGGGTCCTTAAATGTTTGACTAGTTATTAGTCAGCCCATGAAAACTAACAGGTTAATAGTAATCCTAGAAACTATAATTGAGACAGATAGTCTAAAATGAATGTGGATGGTTAATCCAGTATTGATACGTTTGTATTGCATATCATCATATTATACCGTTTTGAATTGTTTTAACAATTGTGGATGCAGAAGCACAATATAATGTTTATAAAAGGTTTTGAGATACTAGTGAGGGGAAACCCATTCTACTAAGCGGCATGGTCTCACTAGGTATCCAAATGAATTGAGATTACTAGGCTTTATGTCTGACTCGAAGTTTATGTTTTCCCCTTAAACTCTCGGGTACTCAATTGTTTTTGAGTAGTTTGAGATTTTAGGTTTTCATGTACCTCTTAAGACGAATAAGTTTTCGAAGATGTGTAGAAGGCAAGATAGATTTTTAGAGTTCTCTTTCTTTTGATTCCACCGTGCTGTTTGTAAAGGCAAAGTTGTTGTATTTCCTGTATATACTTTGATAATCTAAGGGGGCATCTTCATATGTCGTTCTTGGCGTATGTTGTAATAAATATATTTTCTCTAAAAGTGATTTACGAAATTTGGATTATGTAATGAATTCAAAATATTCTGGAATAAAATGTGATTTTGTTGAAGTTTAATTTTTTTTCCATATTCATATGTTTCTGTGCATCAATGAATCCAACTTCGCCGTATTTGGTCATCGAGGATTAATAACTATGGAAGATTGTAGCATCTGTAGCCATTAGTTTTGAGCCTTCGAGTAGAGGGATGTTAAAGGGAACAAGGAGCTAACGGTATGCACAGACACTTGTGGTAGATTAGGTGCAGTGTTGATGCAAAAGGGAAAAGTTGCCGTCTATGCTAGTCGATGGCTGAAACTACACCTGATAAAGTATCCAACTAATGATTTGGAGTTGGCAACTATAGTGTTTGCTTTGAAGATTTAGAGGCACTATATTTATTAGGGGAAATGTTCGAGTAAAAGACATTTCTTAGACCCCTAGTTAAAAGAACGTAATCATCGATGCCTTAAGTAAAAGGCATGCCGGTTTGGTAGTGATGTTTATGGAGTGGAAACAATTGGACTATATTGCTGGCTATGACTTTAGAACCCATTGCGAGTTAGTGCCAAGGATGTTGACGAGTTTGAACATTAGGATTACTCTGAGTGAGTGGATTGATACTAGTTAGGGGCAAGATGCTGGATAGTAGAGATCATGGCAAAAATAGGAGTAGAACCTTAAGATATGAAGCAATATAGACTCGACCGAGAAGGTGGGCTCCGTAAGGATGGGAGGCTGTGTATTCCTGATGTTGATGGATCATGAGATGAGGTGTTACAAGAGTGCCATAATTCTAGGTTGACCATCCATCTCGACGGTACTAAGATGTACCATAAACAAACCTATTATTGCCAGGCGATGAAGAAGGATGTCGGGACATTCTTCTTGAAATATATGAATTGCTAGTTGGTGAAGGTAGTGAAGAAGAAGCCCAATGGGTTATTGTAACCGCTTGAAATTCCCAAATGGAAGTGGGAGCAAGTATCAATGGACTTTATTGATGGATTGACGAGGACTCGAGCAGGGTACAACATCATTTAGGTCATAGTCAATTGATTGACCAAAAGTGCTAGATTTATACCCATCAAGTCCAATTG
The DNA here is from genome assembly GCA_030765085.1 of Allium cepa. Classification (NCBI taxonomy): domain Eukaryota; kingdom Viridiplantae; phylum Streptophyta; class Magnoliopsida; order Asparagales; family Amaryllidaceae; genus Allium; species Allium cepa. The sequence continues at coordinate 381,792,947 of CM060931.1, forward strand.
AACGACAAAAAAACTAGACAAGTTGTATGTAAAATAGGTTGTACAATTCCATGGTGTGCTGAAGAGCATTGTGAGCGATCGAGGCCCGATATGTTCACTAATGGGTTGTAGAAGAGCTTACAAGAGGCGTTGGGTACCGACCTACATCTCAGTACAGCTTGTGATATACAACTGGATGGGAAGACCGAGAGATGAATCGTATATTGGAGGATCTATTGTAGGCTTGCATACTTGATTTTGGAATCTCGTGGGATGGCTATCTGTGTTTAGTTGATTTTGCATATAACAATAGCTATCAATCTTGTTTCGGTATGGCACCATATTAAGCATTGTATGGACGACCGTGTAACGCTCCTTTAGGTTGGTGGAAAGCAGGCAAGAAACTGGTACTTGGGCGATATATGATCAGAGAAACCTCGAGGAAGATAGAGATCATTTTCCAGTGACCGAAAGCTGCTCAAGACAGGTAGAAAAGCTATGTCGATAGGAGACATGGAGATTTGGAGTTTTTTGTTAGCGATATGGTGTTCATAAAGACTTCTCCTTTGAAGAACATTATTCGATTCAATAGTAAGAAGAAGTTGGCACCGAGATTCGTAGGTCCTTTTTCGATAATAGAGAGGATTATGAACCTAGCGTATAGGGTTGACTTACCTCAGAAGATGGCTGGTATGCACAATGTCTTCTATATTTCTCACTTGTGGAAGTTTGTGCACGACTTTGGCGTGATGATTACACTGGATCAACTGGATGATATCAAGAGTAAGCCAGAAGCTTTGAAACATCGTAGGATGGTTCGTATTATCGAATGCGATACAAGACAGCTTAGGAGGATGATTGTTGAGTTAGTGATGGTTAATAGGGCGAAAGTGGAGAGGATTTCAAGTGAAAACCCGAGGAGAGCATGCAGGCCACATATTGGGGGCTCTTTGCATGGTAAAACCTATTATTTACCGTTTTTACTTTCACCTCTGATATTATATAGGACAGTGTAGTATCTTGCACGCAAGGATAGGTTTGCTTACGTTATTGATTGCATGACTGCTTGTTTGATGTGTTTGATGGTTGCACATGATTAATAGACATATATTGTAATTATGATTGACTATTCCTTGATTCATGTGGGGATTTCGGAGGTAAAATTCCAAAAGCGGAAGAGTGTAATGATCTGTATTTTACGTATAGAAGGTCGTAAAATTATTAATTTATTCATCCAAGGTCATATGACTCTAAATTTTGGGAAGTGACTCTTAGAGATATTTTCTACATCTATGATTTTTGTTGAATTTCTATGTGACAATATTGACCCTGAAAATTTTATTTGGATTATAACGTTTTGATAGAGGCCGAATTAGGATCTCAAACTACTTCCATTGCTTCAGGATGATCGTTTTCCACTTCGTAGAGTTGTCATAATAGAAATATAAACATATCATTTGAATGTTATAGCTATTTTAAGTTGTGGCTGCTGCTGACCAGTTTTAATGGGTAATTAACTAAGTCCATGCTTAGGCCCATAAGCCCACTTTGAAATTTGTGCTAAGGGGAGGTTGTAGGTACTGATTTAGGTCATTTCCATCTTTCCCAATATAGTTCTAAACCTTCATTAACCCTAATTTCATAAAAAATCACAACTTTTCCTTACTAATCTTTATCAATTCATTGATTAGAGGAGTGATTAACAAATAGAAGCTAAAGATTACCATTCTGGATGATTTGAATCCTTCTCCTTTGCTATCCACTTCAGATTTAGGGAGAAAATTGGTATTTTGGGTATTCGGTGAGTGGTTTTTGATCTCTCACTTTACTATGCATGTTTATATAGTTAAAAAGGATGTTTTGATATGATTTTGACTTAAAATGTTTTCGAACCTGAATCATACTTTTATAAATGTTTAAAAATGAGTTTTGAAGGTTTAAATGATTTAAATGATTTTGAAATCCCTAGTAATTATATGCATATGCTAGTGCAAAAGTTAGATTTAGATTAAAATTGGCTTGTATTCCACTTTATGTGCATTGCTTTTATGAGTGGATGTATATGCATGTTATTCCATGCCTGTATGTTGTGCTTTGATGTTATTTGCTAGTGTTTTGGATTCTTAGGTAGATAGGTTAGGGAGTTTGGAAAATCGATAGCAAAGTTGGTTGAAATTGGATGAAACTTGGAGGAGAGTCTCTGGAGTATGAGAAGAGCTTATAGTAAAATTTGCACCTCAAAATTCACAAAGTATTAAACTTGGCACTAAGTTGATGGGTTGGCACTAAGTAGTTTTGGCGGCTTAAATGGATCAATCAACTTAATGGATAGATAGAGCATGGCTAGTGAAAGTTGTCTATAGCAAGATGTAGGAGATTGGCTATGTATTGGATGGCATGCCGAGTTATTTCTAAAACTTGAAGCATAGTGCTTTAGAATGACGTCTGAGTTGTTTTGATGGATGCATCAGGGTTTAAATCATCTAGGAATGGTGTATTAGAAGTAAGGAATGAGAAATTCAAAATTTGCTAAGTGTATAGGTCACTGCCGAGTTGATCAACTCGGTACCGAGTTTTTTATGTGAGTCCAATAGATGTGAAACTTCTTGGAGGGGAAGTAGAGGCCATGTAGGTCATGCTGAAGGTGTTTATTCATTCCTTTGGTGTTTTGTGGCGACATGGTGGCACGACAATAGATTCGATACTTTGATGGCAACTCGTTGAAGAAAGGAGTTAGGTTCCGATGATTGCGGCTCGATGATGAATGGAGTCATGATAATGGTTATCCACAAAGAGAAAGTTCTAAGAAATGTGACCCATGGATAAGATGGTTGAAGGGTTCTATCATGGAATGGAGGAATGTAGAATGGTTCCTCGAGGATAATGGAAATTGGATGGAGCATAGAAAGGGTCTTGATACATGTGCTAAGGGATCACTGATACTTGAAGTGTTTTCTGATGTACTCAAAGTAGGGGTACTGTGAGGACATCCTAGGTACATTGAAAGGCTACCCAGATCAGTTGAATGGATTGTGTACACTGGACTGGTTAAATGGGTCTAGTATCATCTTTGGGCTAAAGAGAGTACACTAAAAACTAGGATTTTCATTAGTCCTTAGCGGTACAAAGTTCATAAGAGTTATCATATTTCCAGAGCACACTGAGTGATAGTGAGGATTGTTTGATGGACGTTATGGTTGTTGATTGTTCTTCCATAGTCTTCCAGTCTATGAATGTCATTGGAGATAGGTATTGGAGATAGGATACCTGGACACCCGTCATCACACTTCGTTTGTAGTGTACACTTATTGTATCTGTAAAGTAGCATATTATATTATTATGTGCTAACTCTTTGGTTGTAGGGATAAGTCAGGTATGGTTTGTATACCGTTGGTCCTTACTATATCAACTTTTATAGTATTTTGAGATACATTTACCGCTCACACCACACCATTTTCTAACTCAAGGTTTTATACTTTGCTTCTTATTATATTGAGTACTCTTAAATGAGTAGGCTAGAAAGCAAGTCTTGGTGCAACGTAGTAGCCGTGTAGTGGACGAGCTGGATGGAGCTATCTCATATTATGTATGGATTTCTTTTCTCATTCCGCTGTACAAACCGTGGAACCTTAGCAGTGCTTGGTTATTATTATGAGATGGTTATTTGGTTTATTTTCATTATATAAACTCTATTACTAGTTCTATAACTCCGTTAATCTATACTCTGATTTCTAGATCACTTAATTATTACTACCACTCCAGTTCTTTATCTATGATGCGTATTATATTTTCTTCCATGTGTTGTAAGATATACGATAGGTTCTACGATGTTAATTTCATTAAAAAACCCCGATGATTGTTATACATCGTCCAGGCACATCAGTAGTGCACCATCTTATGTATATTGGGTGCTGGTGGTGTAGGGCGATTGTTGCAATAGGTTACTAGTGCAAGACTGGAACTGTAGATGGTAGAGTATTCACTGTCATGCTCGGCACTAGCAAAACAATCTGATACTAGAAATAATATTGATTCCAAGTTAGCAGCCTTGGTTGGAATATATTACCATTATATTTTTCTATTCTGCTGTATGATTATATTGGTCTTTCTCTAATATATGTCTGTTCATTATTAGGATACCAAAGGCAACGATCCATACCCTAATGGACTTGGGTTTCAATTTAGTTGAGATTAGGACCCATTAAGGTGTGGGTTGTTACATTTGGTATCCGAACCATGTTTGTTGATCATAAGATTTTGGATACATCGAGAAAACATATCTGTATTTTATCTATAGTTATATATATAATATATACCAAACTCTTGAAATTTCGACTATAGAAATAGTTGCAACCATATTCTGAAAAGAGGGATGAGACAACTATGAGTTGGAACAATGAATAGAGTTAAATTTATATACCTACCTCGATTGCCCCATGGAATGCAGGCTATACCGCAAGGCGTTAACCAAGAAAAGCGTGAGCATAATACATAGAAGGACCCTTTAAGTTGGATGGTACTTGACTCCTTTGTTGATCTTAGGCTGCCTTATAATTATGGATTTTTATGGATTATCAATTGAAGACGTACACTTCATCCAGATAGATGGGAAGAAAGAACCTACATGTTGCAAACATACAAAAATAAGGTATAATAGGAGTGGAGCAAGTTCTCGCAAGAAGGTGTGCACCAATCACCACAAGAAGATAGCATGATTTTTAGTATGTACTCTTAATAAGAAGAGGTTAAGAGTGAAGGTGAGTAGAAATGATGGAAGTCCAAAATAAACGACAATTAAAGTCCATTTTCGAGTTTGACCCCATTTGAAAGAATTTGACAAAAATATTATTTTTGAAAATTCTTTAAAATATTTTGAATAGGTTTTTTATAGGAATTATTGGGATGTAATTGTTTTAAAAATACAATGAAATTTTGAATTTCTTAGTTGGTTGAGTCGAAAAATTGGATTTAATGATTTTTGATAAATGGAGTTTTTGTCTTAATAAATAGGAAATAGAGTGTAGGTTTTGCTTGGTGATTTTCCTATTTTTGTAAATTTGAAAGTCCCTTTTTAAAAAATTCTTTCCAAAAGGCTAATAAATGAAAATGGTACTTGATTCAAATGGGGTAAAGAGAGTAGAAGTGTAAGAATTCCCAATAGTGAAGATAGAAGGAATATTCCTATATAAGGAAAATATGGAGAAAACAACCAAAATAGATTTATACTTATCTTTTTTCATGTTAATGAAGAAAAGCCCAATGGTTAAATCAGTAGGCTAACACGGTACAATGAGTCAATATTTGGAAATTCAGATAGAAATAAAGTTAAGGATTTTAATAGGGTTGGTAATCTAATTTGAAATAATATAAGAAAAAAGCAATAAGAATGAGATAGGAAGATGGGATATATTCCATAGATATGTATAGTGTTTGCGTATATATTTTAGATAGATGCTTTGATAGATGTTGTAGTTACCCATATGTCTGAGAAGTCCCCCTTGTATGCTATTAAAATCTCCACCAAAGTTGAAAGCAGAAGTAGCATGAATAGTATGAAAATAATAGGATGGAAGTTATCCTTGTCTACTCTAGTTTTTATTTTATTTCAATGTTATAGAAGATGTTTATGGGAAAAGATTATTTAATATGACAATTGGGTTTTTGAATGGAAACATGAAAAATGTTTTAAGTTAAAAATCCTACTTTGAAGAAGTAATTTTTTTTTGCTGAAAGTCTTTAAAAAGGAAAATTTCTCATGGCTCCTTTTTGGAAATCAACAATTTTTGAATTTGATAAGAAAGGTTTATAAGTTTATATATTCAAAGTTAAAGGCTTTGTATTAGGTACTCCATGATTGGGAAGTCTTATATTTATAAAGAGTGGTGAAATCCAAACTAATTTTTGATATGGAGTAGATATGGATGACCGCCTAGGTAAGACGGGGTAAAGGTTTAGGCTATGAATAAAATAACAATGGATGCTTGTAGGATGACAACAAAGAATCCCATTGAATATAAATAATATTGGTATGAATCTAGGAATATTTTATAGGATATATGTGGAAGTCTTTGGAAGACCCCTCAAAAAATGGAGAATGGTATCAAAGTACAATTTTACAAGCCCTCGGATATACTTACATGAAAGATCAAGGATAAGAAAAGTAAATACCAAAATTTGAGAATACTATCAAGAGATTATGATTTGGAGAAGGTTGTAGTGTGGTTGGAGAAGTGGGTAACGAGATGGCGAACCCATATAAGGGATGTTGGTTGAATTAAGGTTAAAGAAGGAAGATATGTGGTAGAATTTATTGCTCCAAGCTAATTTTTCGATGAGTTATTCTAAGTGTGCATAGCTTATATTTCCCACCCACTTCAGTGTGGAAATTCACAATTTATTCCATAATCTAGTGTAATAATTGAAGTAATAGATGGATCTTATTTATTGGGAGCCAAGGTGGTAAGTTAAGATGTGCGGATTATAGTTGAATGACATGCTAGAAGTGTCCATCTTAATCGAGTATGGAGTGATTGGACCCTGACATCACTAACACCCGTTGACGATAAAGGTCAGCTTCAATAATTATTTCTTCTAGGTTATTTAGGTTGTAATATCTAGTTATCTCCCTTCTGATATTTGACGATATGGTATGAGATATGTTTCTATTTTATCACTGCGTTGATTTTCTGAATGAGCTTAGACCGCCATATATATATGTATGTATGTATGTTAGGAAACAATGTGAAAATGGAATTCTCATACGGAAACATAACTTTAAAGCTAGAGGTTTATAAAATATTAAGAAATTAAATTAGCAATCAAATGTAGAGAATGCTTAGATCTTAAAAAATCTTTATAATTTTGGGAAAAATAAATTTTAGCTAGTGAAGGATAGAGAAAGGTTGTTTCGAAATCACAGATCATTATCCAGATGCCTTAAAAACTAAAATTTATACGTATACTTGTAGGTTTTTTTTTGTTTTAGAGTAAGAGTACATGTTCCCTAATTCTACGATTAACTACACAATGCTAGGGTCAATCATATGCATTAACTAATTAGTCGAGTCCTACTTATGCTAAGATTTGTCTTGATTTTTTTTAGGAATGGGGAGACAAATGTTTTTGAAAAATTCTTTTCGAATGCTTTTGAAAGATTTTGTTTAAATGCTTCTGAGAATTTGGGTTCAAATGCTTTTGAAATATTTTTGTTCAAGTGTGTTTGAAAAAAATTGGTGTTTAATTGCTTTTGGGAATTTGGTTTTTCAAAATATTTTGCATGTTGATTGAAAGGGGAAAAGGACATTCGTCAAAAAATGAAAATTTTCAATTTTCTAATGCCACAAGCTTAACGTAAGGAGAGTTGACATGTTGATGAATATGAATTTTACGTTCGAAAAGGTGACAGTATACTAAACATTGACAATAACATGGGAAAAGACTATTTTAGCTTTGGAATTTCTATTTCCATGCCTTATTGATAATGAAACAAAACTTGTGTTTAGGATAATTCTATTTTAATATACAAAAGTAATCCTCCTTATTCGAACTATACTTGGAAAAAAATTAGATAAAAATTAGGGACAAAAGAGAAGGTTCCAAAGTATAACGGAATATGTATGCAAAAGAAGGATGGAAATGTGAATTTCTCTATCTAAATCCCTTTTCCGACAAAGGAGTATAGATATAGGAAAACTAGATTTTTAAAATTTTTGGATGTTAGAAATCATGTGTTGTTTTGGACTGCAGGGATTGGATGCAGAATTGGTTGCCATACTCCTACTTATACTAGCATGGAAATTGTTGTGTGAAAAAAGGTTTTTGATTTTTGAAAACTTGCATAAATTTTGAGCTATAATAACATAGGTTGTTTGAATTATACTTTCAGAATGTTTTTAAAAGAATGAATTCAAATAAAAGGAGTCGAATTAGAATTATTCAACATGCTTATCATATTTGTCGTGATATATCATGCACATGTACACGTTTGGCTAAAAAATTAGTCGTACACTAATTGATTAGATTGTTTAAAAAGTTCCGTGTTATAGATTAAACCCTTGGGGAATTTTGGGGAAGAAATTCTTTAAGGGGAAGAATGTAACACCTACTAAAATTAAAGATAATTAATAAATAATCAATAAAGGTCAAAAACAAAATTTAAGCAAATGTCGAAATTTAGCCACAAAACTTATATCATGGTGTTCATGGTTGTTTTCTAAGCAATTTCATATTTAGAGTTTTGCAATCAAAGTTCAAACGAAGAAGTTATCAGCATTTGAAATTTCTGAAACGAAAATAATTAAAAATGAAAAAAGGAAATATATAATACTAAATGCGGTACTCCACCGGTAGTCCCCTCCTTAGGCCGGCCGACCACCAACAAAGGGGGTCAACTGTTCCGAAAGTGGTGGCTAGGGTTTGAACCTTTGCAAATGATTCAGTTTTAATTATTTTAGTCCAATGGACACAATTGATTGGAGTGCCTATAAATAAAGACCTAAGCCCCTACTTCTCTTCTCATATTTTTTGTTCAAAGCAGCAGAGGTCTTCCATTTTCCTTCTCCACTATTTCCATTAATTATAGAATACTATATTATATGTATATATAATTGGAGAATGATAGAAAATAAAATAGAAGGAACGAATCAAAATTGCAGAAAAAGGTAAATTTCATAATTATAAATCTATATTCTCCTTAATGCGAAACCTCTTCTTAGATCTTTATTTCTAATAGTATGTATATGTCTTGTTATATATATTCTTTTGGATTATAATGAAAACGGAGTCAAGTTAAAGGATGAATTTGGATTGGTAGATTCGGAATGCTATCAAGGTAAGTGGCAAATTATATGATTCATTTATAATATTGAATTTTATATCATTGAATTTTATTTAATTATTATGCATATATAAGATTTAATGAGTTGTAGGCTTAGGAAGATGAAATCTTGCCTATATATTTTATGTGTTAGGTAATTGAAATAGGATTGGTATTTACACCTTAATCTGGAAATCTTTAAACCCTAATCTAGAATGTTGAACGTTGATAAAATTGTTGAGTTTATTCATGATGTATAATTAGGTTGTAAAACGTTAGTATTACTTTAGATTTCCCTTATTTGACATAGGAATATGAATTTCCATATTTTGATTTAATAGGAGCGGGGTACAATTTAATAGTATCTATTTCCCTATAATCTTTATAAATTATCTAATTCCACAAATGTATAAAAAGCACGTCGTTTGAAATAATAAAGTATATAACTAAAAAGAAAAGAGTTGTGTAAAGTATGATATTCTTCTTTGTAGTTTGTACTGCCTATTTCAATAAAAGGAACAAAAAAACAATTCCTTGTAATTTCAAACAAAACAAAATTCACATTTTTGGCTAATTTATGGAAAATTATAACGGAAATCCTTCTTGAGAAGGATAACTCTAATAAATTATAGTGTGAAAATCAATAATCTAAAATTCCTTTATGTAAAAATTATGTGGTAGGAATAGGGAATATATATGTATATTTATGTGTATATGTATGTGCATATATGTATATGAATGTATGTATGTATGTATATGTTTGTATAACCATGCTTACCGATTAAAAATATAAATATACATAACGTAATATAAGTGTGATGACCTGACTTCCTATCTCCAGGAAATCGCATCATCTTGAAGAAAGAAAGGGATAGAAGAAGAAAAGAAGAGAAATAAGAAACACAACAATATCAGAGAACTCACAGCGGAACGAACGAAATATAACATATCACATAAAATATTACATGGTATCATATCATCAGAGTACACAACTTATACAACAGATGTTAGACAGTTATAAACATCTGTCTAACTATACAACTCAAGTACAACAGACACAGATACCAAACAAACACAGCGGAATCCAATATATAACTATACGTGGAAGCCTCCTGCTCCATATCTCCTCCAGAATTCATCAAGCAAACCAGAATCACTTGACTACTCATACATAATATGAGTACCCAAGAGTTTAATAAAACAGAAAATAAATACTCGGGTCAGACAGGGGTCTGGTGTGAGTAAACGGTTTAAAATTGCTTAACTTTAGAAAAAACTTTGAAAGAAAAGGTATCACGTAAGACTTCCCACACATAAACATGGAGAAGTTTTTACCTTACGCTAACCAAAACATTTGATAGGAAATCCAGTGATATTATAATAGTGTCTAGGGTTTTCAAATAAATATAAAATAGCCGAAATTGTTACATTTATTAAATTCCAGCTACTAGCCACAAAAGTGGGTAATGCAAACAAAACAGTAGGGTCTCGTAGGAAGAATGGGTTTCCATCAATGGCAGGGCTACTGGGGTACCACCCGTCATAGTACGTGGCCTAGATCAATGTACCGAGGAGTACGCCCGCTCCCCTGCAACACAAGGTCGGGACCATTCCTTACTGAACTGTCCCGAATAGGACAACCCCAATGGTTGTCCGGATCAACCGCCCCACACAGCCGAAATAAAAAGGGACTTCCAGACAGAGGAAAATCTTGCTCTCCAGTGGGAGCTACCCATGAAGCCTTGCTGCACCTCCCCTTTTTTAGCCATTCCGGTTGATGAGGCTTGAGGCTGCGATTACCAATAGAGAACACATCTATCTTAGAATGCTCATCGTCCACCTGACGATGTTCTGAAAGCATTCAATCCATACAAGTTCGTTGCAGGTTCGAACGAAATCGAAGGCACTATCTCGTGCACTCGTTTTGGAATCACCCTCAGAGTCAACGACCATAGCCCTTGCACTCTAAATCTCCATCTCGAACCTATAAGTACTATTCCGTTAAACTCATTACGAAATCAACCATAGAGTTATACTGACGTATAGTTCTTACACCTCGAGTCTTCACAAAGCTCCACTTGGATTCACGACCTAACGTTTAATTGGAATCGATGTGGTTTTCGGATTCCAAATATGGAAACCCGATCCCGGTCTCACCGAAACCAAACGCCATTTTAATGCCCAAGTTGTACTTAAGGGTTTAAACATTTAACTTATATTCTGGAAGATATAAACAGATAGATGAATCACATTATCACAATAGATAATTTATAACAAATATTCATCTCATAAAGCAGCATATAACATAACAGAGATATATAAACATCCAGTATCAACCAATATCAATCACCCCATATTGATCATCCAATATCAATCAAACACCCAATATCAATTAATCGTCCAATAGCAGAATTTATTAACTCCAAAACAATTGGATTAACCTAAAATCCTTCTTCATTTATTTATCACAAATAAATAAATAAATCATTCTCAATGATCTTCCTTAATTAATCTTCCTTGATTAATCATCTTTTAATTACATTCAAGTAATTATCCTTAACCATGATCAGTAATTAACCTTTAATTACTATCATTAATTACAATAATTAATGATAATACATTTGCTTCCGTTAATTAATCAATTATAATTAATTACATTAAACCTTAATTAATTACAATTAATTAATCACACTTTAATTAATTACTATTATTAATCAACCTTGATTAATATCATTATTTAACTAATGATCCTCATTAATTAATTATTCCTTTAATTAATTAAATAATTAACTTATAATTAATCATCTCATAAATCATAAATAGTAATTAACAATTTGTAATTACTTATCTTAATTAATTAACTTCTAAATTAATTATACTAACCCTTTGATTAATTAATCTAATTAATTAATCCTTAATTACTTCATTAAGTAATTATTAATCAATTTAAATTAACAATCAATTCTTAATTAATTACTTTATTAATTAATTATATTTTAATTAATTACCCTTAGTATATAATCTTAAATTAATCACATTAATTAATTAATTAATCACATTAATTAATTATCTAAAATAATTAAGTAGTTAAGTCTTAATTACTTACATAAGTAATTATCTCTAATTACTTCATTAATAATTCTTAATTACTTTCTTAATTAATTAATTAACAAGTAATTAATCCCATTATTAAATAATTTTAAATTCTTTAATAAATTAACTGCCCCATAATTAATTTACTTTAAAACAATTATATTAATCAATTCTTTAATTGATAATATTAAGTGATTATCCGTTAATCACTTCAACTAATTACTCCCATGAGTAAATTCTATTAATTACTTCCATAAGTAATTATCATTCTTAATTGCATTCAAAAATTAACCATTTATTACTTCATTAAGTAATTACACTTAATTAATTCATAATTAAGTGATTATTTAAAATTATATAAATAATTAACTAATTATTTAAAATTAATTAAATAATCAATTAATTAACTTATTATATTTCAAAATCTTTAATTAATTACGATAACCATAAATCTAAGTTAATCTTTTACATATGTACAAATCATATTTAAATTAAGTATTCTTAAGTTTATAACATAGATAAGTTAACCATAATTATCTTCATAAATAAATTATTTGAACTAATCAAATTTTAACAACTTAAAAACAAATTATACTATTTGGATTTCAAAACTAAATAATAACCTTATTTGAAAATAAGGAATTTAGAAATCAAATTTCAAATTTAAAATACTTTAAATTATCTAACTTTAATTCATTCCTTTGCATATAAAATTTGAAAACCTTGTTATTAAAACCTTACCTTAAGATTCACTTAAATTTTGATTAATTCTTAATTTGAAAACACTTCTTTATAATTAAGAATTAAAAAAAAATTAGTTAAGTTAATTATTTCCCAAAAAATCATTTCTAACAAATTTTAAAACTTAAAATAAATTCAATCAATACCTTTTAAAAATTTGATTTACGAACAACGGGTTTTAACTTGTAAGTTTATTTCCTTATAAACTTGTTTAAAAAAATTTAAAACTTGATCCCAACAACAAGTTAATTTTTGCAACTTATCATTACAGAACTACCCAGAACAACGTCCAAACTCGAGTATGAAACCCAAATGACACGAGTTAACTTGCGACTACCATTACTAGTACAACCAGATAACACTCACCCTAAAACTCGAGTACGAACCCAGGAACCACTCGCATCTACCCCGAAGCAACTTGGCACCATCATCTTCGAGTCCAACCCCATGAAAACTCGAGTGCTCCTTCGGTTCCAACACTTCTTCCCCAAACGAAAAATTCCAGTGCACACGAATGTGCACGGTGCACATGCGCCACCGCCTACGACCATTACAGGTCGTCGCGACGATTGCCGTAGATCACCCAACCACTCGCGAGCATCACCGAAAACCCAGAATCAAAATCCAAGCGTGAATCCAAAATTCGACCCTTAAGCTAAAAACTGCAACAAACACGAATCACCCAAAACCCCCATAGCCGCCGAACCCAACGTTGATGAACTTCGCCGATCAACCTGAAGATTCGCCACACTACAATCATCATCTACCCCAAAAACGAACACCTCTGATCAAATAACCAATTCGTGAGAATTTCTAAAGCCAGGCCGAAGCCCAAACAACTAAAACCCTAATATCTTCAAATTCGAACAAATCAAACATACAAAAAAATCTTGAACAATTTTCCTATAATCAACATCACAGAAATAAGCCTCGACCATGATTTCAAATCAATTTATTTCGCGGATAATCAGTAGTTCACCAAAAACCCAAAAACCTTCAAACCCAAATTCACACCAATTCCTCAACTAAAATTTACAATATGAATATCAAAATTCACGATTTCCCTTCGTGATTACACGCATGTAATTCAAATTGAAATTTAAAGTAGTTGATTTTTGTCATGTACCAAGATCTCACTGTAGTTCTTCATTTTTAAAAATATTTGTAATTTATATTTACAGAAACAAATTTTAATATAACCAATAGCAATCACAAACAATTTTTATTAAATTATCAATGTCAAGTGATGATTGTTAGGGAATTTTTTTTAAATATTTCAATGTTGATGGTGATCTAGGAAGTAACAGATAAATAAGGGACTGTATAAATATGCAGACCACTATATATAAATCTATCAATCCAGTAATGTAAAAACTGAAGATTTTCCATGCAACTTCAACATTAATCTCAGATCATCACATGCAATTAATGTTAAATCAAGTTTAACTGTTTTTTTAAGAAGTTTACTCACTTGTTTATAATTGCAGAGCAGATTTTAGTTCCAGGCCCTTGAACATGAATTTGGAAAAATGACTTTGAATAAGAAATCCTACTGCATGCTGTTGTAATAGAATGCATGCTTCAAATTTGTTGAACTTGATTCCATTTTGTTGCAGGTTGAATTGATGTGAAGAACTTCATGGATTGCAGGTTGATTTAGAACTTAGAAATGCAGACTTCAATTTGCAGGTTAAAATTGAACTGCAGCTTTCCAATTTGCAGATTGAAGTTTAAAGATTGAAGTTGATTTGTATTTGCAGATTTTTAGGTTTTAATTTGCTTTAGATTCCGATTTGTTGAGAAGAACTTAAATTTTGCAGATTTTAGTAGAAGTGAAGAGCTTTGGCTTTTAATTAAATTTAGATTTGATAAATATTTCTGTTTTTAGCCATAATTTTGAAAGAAGAGAGAAAAGAAAAGAAATGAGAAGAAGTAAAGGTGTTTGTGAAGAAAAAACTTCATTCTTAAAACATTTATTAAATAAAAAAAATGGTGCCATATGTTATTAATTTGAACAAGTGTCTCAAATATGTTTTAAAAGTTTACAAGTGTTTTAAAGATCTTTGAAAAATTGTTTTTAAAACCTGATAACAATAATAATTATAGCTTATCTCTATGACCATGAATATTTGTATTTATGAAATGTTTTTATGTTAATAAACTTTGAATTTAGATAAATATACAAGTTTAAATCTTTTAATTTACTAAATTACTAAATACTTATTTAGTAAATATAAACTTACTTTTTAAAGAGAATATTCTTAAAACTATTTATAATATAAATGAATTTATTATGTATGTATTTTTAAAATCTAAAACTTTTATTTTTATATACTTATAACCATTTTAAATTAAACATTTTAAAACAAAACAAAACAAAGCTCTATTTAAATCCTTTCTTAAACTATCTTATTTAAAACAAACAATTATCTTATTTTTGAAAACAATTAGATAAATCTAAATTAACCTTTGAAAAATAAAATTTTTAAAACAAAACTTTAAATTACTATACTCATTTATATATAAATTATTAACATATTAAATTAAATTTCAAAACAAATTCCAAATTATAACATATACATACATATATGTTACAATTTGAAAATTCAATCTTTATTTAAAACAAAAGATCTTCTATTCACAACATATATCAAATTTATATACTATAAATAGAATAAAATTTCATTAGTTTTGGAAAAATTAATTCTTACCAATTGTTGCCAGATTAAAAATTTATTAACCTTAAAAAGAATAAATTTACCAATTCAAATTAAAATTATAAAGAAAATTATCAATCCAATTAAATTATTAATGCAGATTATTAAATTGATATTGCATAAAATTCCAAGTCGTTACAATCCTCCCCCCTTAAAAGAATTTCTTCCTCGAAATTTAAAAGCAAAGGTAATTTAATAAGCCAGCGAAGATTTCAATTTCAATCAGCAAAGCATACTTATCAATCAGTTACTAACAACCAAAGCAATCAATCACACAAACAAACTTAACTAATTATCCTGACACACGTCAGAATAAAATTCTAAAACTATCTCGAGTTCCCCAAGATAAATCACCGGGAGACTCGCTCTACAGAAGCTAACAAACTACACTACCAAAATCCAGAGCTCCTCATATCTCTAGATCCACCAATCTGAACAGAACATCCGACTATACTCAAGTCTAGCTCAACTTCCAAAATCCAACTGAACTGCAGATTCAACAACCAACGATGAATCGTACACGTACTCCCTCAGAGATACGTGAAATACAATGAATTCCGACTACCCAAACAGGCAATTCAATCTTATCCTATCAAAACACAGATAGGAAATCTCAAATGCCTCGGAATCCGCTATCCAATCTTATCCGATTACTGCTCTCTTAACCAAAGAAATCTTAACAACAATGAAGTCCCCAACTTCGAATTCCAAATTTCTTATCTCATATCTGTATAACTCAACAGACAATCCTGGGCTGCCAATCTCTTCCTGATCAGCTCAACCTATGCTGATGCTCCCAGAAACAACTAGACCCAAGCAAACCAGTTCCTGGATCTTATTCAATAGAAAAATCTTCCAAAATCCGTCGAAATCTAGAACTCAAACTCTACTTTCCAAGCAAAAGAAAACTGAACTTACTTCCTTCCTTGTACAACTGCTACCTCGCTTCTGCTTCACAACTCTGATTCTAAAATAGATGAGAATACTGTTGATGAACACGAGTACAAACTTATCCACTAAATCGGGAAACTTTGTCCATCAAATCCATAATATCTAAGTGACTCATTCTGACTCAGTCACACAACCATACAGCAGAATCCAACTCAAAAACAAGATCTAACCAATCCAAATTCCAAAAATTTCCAAGCTGCTACACCAACTCTCCTACTAGGCTAATCACCAAAATCGCTTTTGGAACCAAACAATATGGAACTCAACTCCAGATGCAGACAACCTTCTGACTACTTCAGTAGCTCCTACTTCCACATGAGAATCCTTAGCCTCAAACAAGAGAATGCTCAAGAAAAATTTCCCAACTAATCGCAAGTCACTTTTACGATCCAGTCTAATTCGGATTCCAAAGAAATCGTCCTCTCTTTACCAATTAGAACAGCTTTAAGCTTCTCCAAACAAGGTTAAACTTCAAGAAACTTTCACCAACTGCCCGGACTGCTGAACGAAGAACCACAAAGATTCCTGAGTCATCGGAGAAACATGCACACTGCTGCTTCCAAACTCTACTTCGATGATACTGTAAAGCTAAAGACCTCCTCGGCAGCACACCAAACACTTCGAGTTGCACTGCTACCACAACTACCAAAGACTTCTAATCCAAATTCTTCTCGAAAACCAAAACCACCAACAAACTACACAACGGTCCTTCGAGATGTCAGATATCCTCTCAAGGAATTTGGGCTCCAAACCAAGCATCAACATCTCGCTCTCCTTAAGGAATGAAAAATGAGACCATGCCGAAGTGAAACAACTTATAGACCTTAGTCTCATATTCCAGAACAGCAAACCTCCATGCTAAAGATCCAGACAACTTCCACACAGACGAGTCTTCCCTGTGGCAGGTAAAGACTGCTCCTCAACCACTTCTAAAACTGCTTCAAAAGAAAACATCTTCTGAAAATATCCAAGGATACTGCATCTCATCACGCAGCTATCAAGATATCATCACTTACTTCTACACTTCTGATAAATCCAAACTTACATTTCAATGATAAACTCCGAATCTTTAAAAAAATACCTTCGGATATCAGTGAAATCCTTACTCCAAACTACAAATCTTTTTCAAGACGGTACTAGGTCTACAGTCTCGATAACTATACTTCCAACCTCAAACACACGGACCTCTTCCATCAGTGGTAGTCGTGTTACACACTCACACCACTACTCCATCTACCTTTAAACTTTATAATGGAAAATCCGAACAGATAACCCAACAAATCAGGTAGATATATATATATATATATATAGTCTATATAAAAATTACAAGTACGCTTCTCTTAAGAAAGACACCACTCCAGAGCCTAGGTATTCACTCAACCTAAAGCTCTGATACCAAATGTGACGACCTGACTTCCTATCTCCAGGAAATCGCATCATCTTGAAGAAAGAAAGGGATAGAAGAAGAAAAGAAGAGAAAGAAGAAACACAACAATATCAGAGAACTCACAGCGGAACGAACGAAATATAATATATCATATAAAATATTACATGGTATCATATCATCAGAGTACACAACTTATACAACAGATGTTAGACAGTTATAAACATCTGTCTAACTATACAACTCAAGTACAACAGACACAGATACCAAACAAACACAGTGGAATCCAATATATAACTATACGTGGAAGCCTCTTGCTCCATATCTCCTCCAGAATTCATCAAGCAAACCTGAATCACTTGACTACTCATACATAATATGAGCACCCAAGAGTTTAATAAAACAGAAAATAAATACTCGGGTCAGACAGGGGTCTGGTGTGAGTAAACGGTTTAAAATTGCTTAACTTTAGAAAAAACTTTGAAAGAAAAGGTATCACGTAAGACTTCCCACACATAAACATGGAAAAGTTTTTACCTTACGCTAACCAAAACATTTGATAGGAAATCCAGTGATATTATAATAGTGTCTAGAGTTTTCAAATAAATATGAAATAACCGAAATTGTTACATTTATTAAATTCCAGCTACTAGCCACAAAAGTGGTTAATACAAACAAAACCGTAGGGTCTCGTAGGAAGAATGGGTTTCCATCAATGGTAGGGCTACTGGGGTACCGCCCGTCACAGTACGTGGCATAGATCCACGTACCTAGGAGTACGCCCGCTCTCCTGCAACAAAAGGCCGAGACCATTCCTTTCTGAACAGTCCCGAACAAGACAACCCAGCGGTTTTCCGAATCAACCGCCCCACACAGCCGAAATAAAAAGGGACTTCTACACAGGGGAAAATCTTGCTCTCTAGTGGGAGCTACCCATGAAGCCTTGCTGCACCTCCCCTGTTTTAGCCATTCCCGGTTGATGAGGCTTGAGGATGCGATTACCTTTAGAGAACACATCTATCTTAGAATGCTCATCGTCCGCCTAACGATGTTCTGAAAGCATTCAATCTATACAAGTTCGTTGTGGGTTCAAACGAAACCGAAGGCACTATCTCGTTGCACTTATTTTGGAATCACCCTCAGAGTCAACGACCATAGCCCTTGCACTCTAAATCTTCATCTCGAACCTATAAGTACTATTCCGTCAAACTCATTATGGAATCACCCACAGAGATATACTGACGTATAGTTCTTACACCTCGAGTCTTCACAAAGCTCCACTTGGATCACGACCTAACGTTTAATTGGAACCGATGTGGTTTTCAGATTCCAAATATGGAAACCCGATCCCGGTCTCACTGAAATCAAACGCCATTTTAATGACCAAGTTGTACTTAAGGGTTTAAACATTTAACTTATATTCAGGATGATATAAACAGATAGATGAATCACATTATCACAATAGATGATTCATAACAAATATTCATCTCACAAAGCAACATATCACATAATAGAGATATCTAAACATCCAGTATCAACCAATATCAATCACCCAATATTGATCATCCAATATCAATGAAACACCCAATATCAATTAATCATCCACTAGCAGAATTTTTAACTCCAAAACAATTGGATTAACCTAAATTCCTTCTTCATTTATTTATCCCAAATAAATTAATTAATCATTCTCAATGATCTTCCGTAATTAATCTTCCTTGATTACTCATCTTTTAATTACATTCAAGTAATTATCCTTAACCATAATCAGTAATTAACCTTTAATTACTATCATTAATTACAATAATTAATGCTTATACATTTGCTTCCATTAATTAATCAATTATAATTAATTACATTAAACCTTAATTAATTACAATTAATTAATCACACTTTAATTAATTGCTTTATTAATCAACCTTGATTAATATCATTATTTAACTAATGATCCTCATTAATTAATTATTCCTTTAATTAATTAAATAATTAACTTATAACTAATCATCTCATAAATCATAAATAGTAATTAACAATTTGTAATTACTTATCTTAATTAATTAACTTCTAAATTAATTAAACTAACCCTTTGATTAATTAATCTAATTAATTAATCTTTAATTACTTCATTAAGTAATTATTAATCAATTTAAATTAACAATTAATTCTTAATTAATTACTTTAATAATTAATTATATTTTAATTAATTACCCTTAGTAATTAATCTTAAATTAATCACATTAATTAATTAATTAATCACATTAATTAATTATCTAAAATAATTAAGTAGTTAACTCTTAATTACTTACATAAGTAATTATCTCTAATTACTTCATTAATAATTCTTAATTACTTTCTTAATTAACTACTTAACAAGTAATTAATCCCATTATTAAATAATTTTAAATCTTTAATAAATTAACTGCCCCATAATTAATTTACTTTAAAACAATTATATTAATCAATTCTTTAATTGATAATATTAAGTGATTATCCGTTAATCACTTCAACTAATTACTCCCATGAGTAAATTCTATTAATTACTTCCATAAGTAATTATCATTCTTAATTGCATTCAAAAATTAACCATTTATTACTTCATTAAGTAATTACACTTAATTAATTCATAATTAAGTGATTATTTAAAATTAAATAAATAACTAACTAATTATTTAAAATTAATTAAATAATCAATTAATTAACTTATTATATTTCAAAATCTTTAATTAATTAAGATAACCATAAATCTTAATTAATCTTTTACTTATATAAAAATCATATTTAAATTAAGTTTCTTAAGTTTATAACATAGATAAGTTAACCATAATTATCTTCATAAATAAATTATTTGAACCAATTAAATTTTAACAACTTAAAAACAAATTACACTATTTGGATTTCAAAACTAAATAATAACCTTATTTGAAAATAAGGAATTTAGAAATCAAATTTCAAATTTAAAATACTTTAAATTATCTAACTTTAATCTTATTCCTTTGCAATATAAAATTTGAAAACCTTGTTATTAAAACCTTACCTTAAGATTCACTTAAATTTTGATTAATTCTCAATTTGAAAACACTTCTTTATAATTAAGAATTAAAAAAAAAATTAGTTAAGTTAATTATTTCCAAAAAAAAAATCATTTTTAACAAATTTTAAAACTTAAAATAAATTCAATCATTACCTTTTAAAAATTTGATTTACGAACAACGGGTTTTAACTCGTAAGTCATTTGCTTATAAACTTGTTTAAATTTTTTTAAAACTTGATCTCAACAACAAGTTAATTTTTGCAACTTATCATTACAGAACTACCCAGAACAACGTCCAAACTCGAGTACGAAACCCAAATGACACGAGTTAACTTGCAACTACCATTACCAATACAACCAGATAACACTCGCCCCAAAACTCGAGCATGAACCCAGGAACCACTCGCGTCTACCCCAAAGCAACCTGGCACCATCATCTTCGAGTCCAACCCCATGAAAACTCGAGTGCTCCTTCGGTTCTAACATTTCTTCCCCAAACGAAAAATTCCAATGCACACGAATGTGCACGGTGCACATTCGCCACCGCCTACGGCCATTACAGGTCGTCGCGACGATGCTGTAGATTACCCAACCACTCGCGAGCATCACCGAAAACCCAGAATAAAAATCCAAGCGTGAATCCAAAATTCGACCCTTAAGCTAAAAACTACAGCAAACACGAATCACCCAAAACCCCCATAGCCGTCGAACCCAACGTTGATGAACTTCGTCGATCAACCTGAAGATTCGCCACACTACAGTCATCATCTACCCCAAAAACGAACACCTCCGATCAAATAATCAAGTCGCGAGAATTTCTAAAGCCAGGCCGAATCCCAAATAACTAAAACCTTAATATCTTCAAATTCGAACAAATCAAACATAGAAAACAATATTAAACAATTATCCCATAATCAACATCACACAAAAAAGCCTCGACCACGATTTCAAATCAATTTATTTCATGGATAATCGGCAGTTCACTAAAAACCCAAAAACCTTCGAACCCAAAATTCACACCAATTCCTCAACTAAAATTTACAATATGCATATCAAAATTCACAATTTTCCTTCGTGATTACATGCATGTAATTCAAATTGAAATTTAAAGTAGTTGATTTTTATCACGAACCAAGATCTCACTGTAGTTCTTCATTTTTATAATTATTTGTAATTTAAATTTATAGAAACAAATTTTAATATAACCAACAGCAATCACAAACAATTTTTATTAAATTATCAATGTCAAGTGAGGATTGTTAGGGAAATTTTTTTAAATATTTCAATGTTGATGATGATTTGGGAAGTAACAGATAAATAAGTGACTGTATAAATTTGCAGACCACTATATATAAATCTATTAATCCAGTAATGTAAAAACTGAAAATTTTCCATGCAACTTCAACACAACTTCAACATTAATCTCAGATCATCACATGCAATTAATGTTAAATCAAGTTTAACAAGTTTAACTATTTTTTTTAAGAAGTTTACTCACTTGTTCATAATTGCAGAGCAGATTTTAGTTCCAGGCTCTTGAACATGAATCTGGAAAAATGACTTTGAATGAGAAATCCTACTGCATGCTGTTGTAATAGAATGCATGCTTCAAATTTGTTGAACTTGATTCCATTTTGTTGCAGGTTGAATTGATGTAAAGAACTTCATGGATTGCAGGTTGATTTGGAACTTAGAAATGCTAACTTCAATTTGCAGGTTGAAATTGAATTGCAGCTTTCCAATTTGCAGATTGAAGTTTTGAAGATTGAAGTTGATTTGTATTTGCATATTTTCAGGTTTTAATTTGCTTCAAATTTTGATTTGTTGAGAAGAACTTAAATTTTGCAGATTTTAGTAGAAGTGAAGAGCTTTGGCTTTTAATTAAATTTAGATTTGAGAAATATTTCTGTTTTAGCCATAATTTTGAAAGAAGGGAGAAAAGAAAAGAAATGAGAAGAAGTAAAGGTGTTTGTGAAGAAAAAACTTTCTTCTTAAAACATTTATTAAAAATAAAAATAAAAATGGTGCCACATGTTATTAATTTGAACAAGTGTCTCAAATATGTTTTAAAAGTTTACAAGTGTATTAAAGATCTTTGAAAAATTATTTTTAAAACCTTATAACAATAATAATTATAACTTATCTCTATGAACATGGATATTTGTATTTATGAAATGTTTTTATGTTAATAAACTTTGAATTTAGATAAATATACAAGTTTAAATCTTTTAATTTACTAAATTACAAAATACTTATTTAGTATATATAAACTTACATTTTAAAGAGAATATTCTTAAAACTATTTATAATATAAACGAATTTCTTATGTATGTATTTTTAAAATCTAAAACATTTATTTTTATATACTTATAACCATTTTAAATTAAACATTTTAAAAGAAAACAAAACAAAGCTCTATTTAAATCCCTTCTTAAACTATCTTATTTAAAACAAACAATTATCTTGTTTTTGAAAACAATTTTATAAATCTAAATTAACCTTTGAAAAATAAAATTTAAAAAAAAACTTTAAATTACTATACTCATTCATATATAAATTATTAACAGATTAAATTAAATTTCAAAACAAATTCCAAATTATAACATATACATACATATATATTACAATTTGAAAATTCAATCTTTATTTAAAACAAAAGATCTTCTATTCACAATATATATCAAATGTATATATTATAAATAGAATAAAATTTCATTTTGGAAAAATGAATTCTTACCAATTATTGCCAGATTAAAAATTTATTAACCTTAAAAAGAATAAATTTACCAATTCATATTAAAATTATAAAGAAAATTATCAATCCAATTAAATCATTAATGCAGATTATTAAATTGATATTACATAAAATTCCGGGTCGTTACAATAAGTCGATATTCGTACTAGTTATAATTAGGTTGTCCAGTTATAAATAGCGTAATAAATTAGGAGGTGTAGATGGAAAAGAGGTAGTAACTCCAAAACTAATAAGTAATAAATATGCATTTAATAGGGAGTTGCATGAATTAAATGGGGACATAAATACGGTTAATTGGACCGGTTAAAGGATTTAATATGACATTTATGGAGAAATGGAATAGGCATAATAGCTTGAATAGAATGAATAAATAGATGTTGATAGAGATTATCAAAATAGAATAATAATGACCATTTATTACGGACAATTGACGTTTATGGAATATAGGAAATGAGCAGATAATAAGGAATTAAACACTAGGGAGAAGTATAAATTTTCATAGTGGGAAATAACAAAGCTCTAATTATACGTTTAGGATAAGCATGAGTTAGTGGGCCTAGTCCAATATTTAGGCCTAGGATAATTAGTTTAGTTTAGTGGGTTGGGATGCAAGGTCAGTAGAGTTGCATGAAAAACTCTTCTCTTTGCACAGAGGCTACTAGCAGTTTTGCATACTTACTACAGATGTGGCATATCTCCAACGATATGACCCGTGGGGAAGGGATATGCATTTTCTTATAGGCAGGGGAAAATATACCAAGGGTTCACTTTAGATTTGAAGTATAAATAGCCCGGTACTTTTAAGAAAATGAGGTTTGCTTAATTTCTAATAAGAGGCGTTAAGTAATTGAAAGATGCATTTCTTTGACTTACATTTGGTTAGTCTAAATGGGATTTCAGCTATGAAAGGTTGGCAGAGTATGTTAGTATTGTTTTAGACCGGTATTTAGTAGAAGGACTATGACAACCAGCGGTCCCGAGCGGTCTATAGCAAAGACTCGGGTTATCTCCCGATGAATTTTTCTTCGTACTAGTGTAGAATCTATGTGGGATATGCACAGACATCAAAGTTAGTTAATTAGTTATTTGTTTGATGCAGGGCGTCTAGTCGACCCTTAGATAAGTGTTTAAGATGTGTTAAATATACGTAAATTATATTATAAAGCCATATCTATGGATTATCGGTCTTTGTAGCTAGAACCGATTGACTAGCGTTTATGTTGCGGAGGGCTTGATTCGGGGTTGAGATATTAAATGGACGCCGAGTCTGCCTCCTCCCTATTCATGAAGTATTAAGCTACCGAGGTTTTTAGGTATGTATATAAGAGAGTGTGTGTGTGCACGCATAGTTATACCTCAAAGGAGGTTAGGCATATCATATGTGCACATAGCATTAAACAATTTAGCCGTAAATAATAGACATAATACTTAAATAAGAACCAATCGACATAGACTAGTGTTATGAACAAAGTGTTTGATTTTCTTATCATAAAAGTGTTGTTCCTAGCCCTTCCTTGTTACTACCCGTGGGATAGATTTTGAGGGACAAGCTACTAGTGTAATACGAGAACTGCATTTGGTGGAGTCTTCTCTTTCATTCTCAGTACAAGCAAGGCAATTTGATACAAACAGAATAATATTGATTCCAATCTAGAAGCCTTGGTCCACATATAACTTCAACTATATTTTTCTGCTCCACTGTGAGATTATGTTGATTGCCTTTTGATATACTTATGTTTATTACAGGTTAGCAAAACTAATGATCGATACCCTAATGGACTTGTATTTTGATTTATCCGAAATTCGGACCTATTAAGGGTTGGGTTATAAAGGGAAGAGTAAAACACCAAAATAAATTTTAGGGATAAGCATATACATATATTACGTATATGGTGATTTTTGATGTGTTTGACACTTGAATCAGGAGGGTATGTCATAAGAAATACATTATTCCATAAGTCGATATCACTCAATTAAATATATTAAAGATTACGAATCTTTAATATAAAGCCTTCATTTACCATTTATACACTAATAGATTACTTGCATACTCCTTAATTGTTAAGCTTTCCTTAAGCTAGGGATGTTGTGTGTAGTACTATTAATATATAGGCTAGACGAGGCAAGATACTTAAACAAATTTGTTGAGCTTTCCTCGAGGTATGTATAGTATACTTAAGCTGTCATGAAATAGTAAGTACGACTGAGTAATCTCTCTTTATTTGTTAAGCTTTCCTCAAGGTAAAGATGAAATTAGGCCAAGATCACAAGGTTAGGAGTTGTGCGTGATACAATCGATAAGGAGCTATCCATCATGAGTGGACCTATTATTTATTGAGCTTACCTTAAGGTTAGAATCCAAGGTATACGGGTCCTAACATGTGACAATCGCTGTACACCGCCGACACCCAATGAATCAATATAGCACGCTGCAGCGGTGCTTGACTGATGCGGGGCGATCATCAAGTTGTAAATTAAATAAGCAATAGAGATCTTGTCATATATCTCACAGCAGATCATATAAAATATAATAGTAAACATCTCAAATATAAAATAGGCGAGACAGTAAATAAAGGAATGAATCACTGCATCGAAGTATATAGATCCAAATCGTATATGGCATAAGTAATAGAGTTATACAACAAATAATAACTCATAAATAACTGTCTTAATAGTAAGGCACTCGTAAGCACCACAGTGTTGAGCAGCGGAATAACAAATGAGTACATATGATAATAATAGCAGACTAGTAAATTATGCTGAGGTGCAGCTCTATACCCAACGTTTGCGGTAAGCTCTTCCAAAACCCGCTAATGAACAATGGGTCTCGGTCACTTATAATGCTTTTCGACACGCTGTGGAATTGTGTTGTCCACTTCATATACAAGTCACTAGCTTAACTGCCATTCGACTATGCCGTTGTACCATGCTCGAGTCCTTGGTGGTCCATCGATACTTGTTGTCATTTCCACTCGGGAATATCTAGCACCTATATCAGACTGCTAGGTTTCTTTGCCTTAACCAACTGGCAATTCATGCATTTTGAGATGAATGCCCTATCGTCTTTCTTCATCCTTTCTCAATAATATGTAAGTGTCATGTCGCAGTACATCTTATTACCGCTAGGATGAATAGTCAATCTTGAATGATGGCACTCATAGAGAACCTCATCCCTCAACCTATTAACATCAGGAATAAACAATCTCTCGTCTTTACGAAGCCAATCATCTCAGTCGAGTTCATACTGTCTCATATCATCAGACTCTACTCCTACTTCAATCTTCGAAATGATCTCAACTAATCTGGCATCGCGCCTTCAAGTAGTACCAATCTGCTGAATAAGAGTTGGTTTGATAGTCATTCCTGCTAACATCTCTGGATAAGGCACACATCTCGGTTGGAAATCATAACTAACAATATATTCTAACTGTGTCACTCTAGGAACAAGCTCCAAAGCTGGCTTGTCTCTTACTTAAAGCATCTGCAACTGCATTACCTTTACTCGGTGTATAGGCAATATCTAAGTCATAGGAGGCTAAGAACCCTAACCATCGCTGTTGATGAAGGTTGAGATCCTTCTTCAAAGATAGTGCCTCCAAAACTTCAACGCAAACACAATCGCTGCTAACCCTAATCATGGGTCTGGTATTTCTTATGATGTGGCTTTAACTGATAACTAGCATATGCAACAACCTTGCCTCCCTACATCAACACTGTTCCCAATTCAGTACAACGTGCATCAATGTATACCGTTATCTCCTCGTTTTCTCTTGCAAAAGTCAGTACTGATGCACTCGTCAACTTCTCCTTCAGACTCGCAAATGCCTGCTTACATATCGCATCCCAAGCAAAAGTCTGATTCCATTTCATCAAGTGAGTCAATGATGCTGCTATCTTAGAGGAGTCCTGGGTGAATTGTCTATCTAGCTAACCCCAAGAAACTTCTCACATCCGTAGCATTTTTAGGTCTAATCTAATCTTGTGCTGCTGCAACTTTTGTAGGATCAACGACAATGCCATGGTCAGAGACAGCATGACCCAAAAATCTCGTTCCGTCTTGCAGAAGTGACATTTAGAAAACTTTGCCTTTAGTTGGTGCATTCTCAGAACCTCTAACACAATCCCTAAATGTTCCTTGTGTCCTTCCTTTGTTTGTGAGTAGGTAAGAATATCATCAATGAACATAAGTACAAATTTATTTAGCTAAACCCTGAAGATACGGTTCATGAGATCAACAAAGTATGCCAGCACATTGGTTAGGCCGAATGACATAATCAACCAATCATAGAAACCAGATGGTGTACGAAACACTGTAATCATCACACTCTCCTTCGCTGCTCCTAGTTGGTGAAATCCTATCGCATTACATGGGAGTGGATACTTGTTCTTCTTTCTAACTTTATTTAGCTTACGATAATCAACACATAACCTAAGGGAGCCCTCAACCTTCTTGGCGAATACTACTGGCACTCCCTACTCGAATATACTACTGCGAATGAACCCTTTTTGCAAAAGGTCATTCACTTGCACCTCAAGTTCTCTACATTCTCTAGGTGCCATCCTCTTCAAAGGCATCACTATCAGTCCGACATCTTTAACTGAATCAATACAGAACTCGATCTCTCTGTGTAGCGAATGTTTGGTCACCTTCTTTAATATGTCTAGGTACTCCCTAACAACAGGTAATAATGGTAATTCGTTGGGAGGGATGTCGAGCGAATATAGAAAACTGATCATCACATCATCAACTGGAAGGCATCCTAACACTATCGTTCACCCATTGTCTACCCCTACCATCACCACTGACTTCTCATAATCCACCATCACTCTGTATCTATGAAGCTAATCCATCCCTAATATGATACCAAATCCAACGAAACCCAAAACAAAACAATCGCAATCAAAAGAGCATTTGTGACTCAAAAAACTAGACCATGACAAACCATACTGATGCAGCACACCATGTTCGTAAGTCGCATGCCATAAGTCGGCAGCGACTTAGCGAGTCATGCCACAACGAGCTATGCCACGCAACACATCTTGAGTCGCTTAAGCGACCTAGCAAGATAAGTCACAAGCTTTTCGGTCAAACAGAACGACCTAGCGAGTTAGGTCGCTCATTTTTAGGTCGCCAGCGACCTAGTGGTTAAGCCGCCTGTAAGTTATCTCAACATATGCCGTATCTTGTAGGTCTCTTGTACATGTCAAGTCGTTCCAGTTAGGTCGCGTATGTCGCAAAATCTTGAATCATTCCAGAAGCCATTTTCTTAAGTCGTGAAGTCCTAGGTCGCGAGAAGTTCCTTATGTCGTTGTCGTTAAGTCGCAAATGGTGTTGAGTCAAATATGTTGTAATTCTCTTAGGTCGTTTGTTGTTAGGTCGCGTAATGTTGTAATGTGTTGTTGTAATTTCCTAGGTCGTTTGTGCTTAGGTCGTTAAGTCGTAAGTCGCATGTGTTGTTAGGTCGTGTATTTTGTTATCTCGTGTGTCATATGTATTGGTCTGTGTGTGTTGTAAAATCTCTATAAATACGGTGTGTTGTCATTGTAAAGTTAGTTGAATTTGAATAAAATTTTGTTGAGAGCTTTGTGCCTCTTTAAAAATTGGAAGTTGAGTGTGAGCTCCTTTATCCATCTTCGGTTATTCGAGTACGCTCGAATCAACGAATTTGAAGCCGATTCACGGAATCTCGTGCGCGAGATCAACGTCGAAGAATCGTAGATCTTCTAGCGCGGCATCGTGCGCAATCAACGAGTTGAAGATAGATAGAATCGATATCTCGAGAGATCAACGGATTTGGGCATTTATCTTTGTTCACTTGACACGAATCATTTCGTGAGGAAGATGTTTGCATCAATTTGTATCAAACATTAATAGCACGTCAAGTTTGTCAATCCACTGCGTCAATTTGGTATCAGAGCTTGAAGAGCTAAGTTGAAGCTAATTGAGATCAAGGCCGAGTTAAGTCGAAGCCGAGCTAAGTTAGGCCGTACTGAGCTAAGTCAGAGTTAAGTCAAACCATAATAAAGTTAGATCGGAAAAGAGATTGTTTAAAGATCATGCCTCCGAGACGTGCTAATCGAGTTCAAAATGTCGAAGATGTGTATCGAAGACAAGATGCTAAAAAAATGGAGCAACGAATTAGTGATAAATTCAATGAGAAGTTTGATGAGGGAATTGGTAGATTGGAAAGGCTCATGATGGATATAAATCAAACTCGACAAAGAGCATTGCCAGGTTCAAATCAAGGTGGACATAGAATTTCACCATCAAATTCTGAGAGGAGAAGAACGTCACCACTATCAGATCGGGGAAGAAGAGAACTATTAGTTTCGGGAGAAAGAGACATGCGTGGTAGCAGAAATGTTGATGGTCAGAATCAACATCGACATACGTCAGATTTGGAGGATCCAGTAATAGTGATAGTAGCTTTTGTCGAAACCATGGCCAAAGACGAAGTCGAAATAGAGATTTTGAAGATGATCGTCGATGGGAGTCGGGGAAGAAAACAGAGATTCCAGAATTCAAAGGGGGAATGATAGCGGAAGAATTTCTGGATTGGTTATCAAATGTTGAAGAAATTTTTGACTTCAAGGAAGTTCCCGAGCATCGTAGAGTTAAGTTGGTTGCTACACGATTGAGGGGAAGAGCTATGGCATGGTGGCAACAAACTAAACTTACACGGGAAAGAATGGGAAAGTCGAAGATTGTTTCATGAGAAAAGATGAAGAAGTTGATGAAGGCTACTTTCGTGACTTATAATTATTAGTCTCTTATGTATCAGCGCTTACAGAATTTGAGACAAGGGACAAAGTCGGTAAATGATTATGCAGATGAGTTTTATCAACTGATTACTAGAAACGATATCATGGAAATGGAGGAACAGTTGACATCTAGATTTGTTGGAGAATTGAAATGCAAATTCAGGATATGGTAAATATGTTTAATCCAAGATCCGTTGCTGAAGCACACCAGAAGGCTCTAGCTTGGGAGAAGCAAGGTAGAAGAGGAGGTGGTGCGCTTACAAGTTCGATCAATCAGGTGAAAGGGGCTAGTAGCAATACTAATGTTTCCAAGGCTGTTAGTAAACAGGTTGTCAATGAAGTTGCTAAGACCAAGGTCAACAATAATTTCAAGTGTAATAACTGTCAGGAGTTTGGTCATAAGAGCAATGAATGCCCGAGGCTTAAGAAGCGAGCGATAGTTGCTGAGCTTGAGGATGAGGATGCAGAAATAGAATGTTCCAATTAACTACAAGTTGAGGAGGAAGAAGAATTACTGACGGGAGGCGAGGGATATTCTTTAATGATGAGGAGATCTTTGTTGACGCCAAAGCAGGAAGAGGAGAATAGCTGGTTGAGGAGTAATATTTTTCAGTCGAGGTGCACTATTTTAGGAAGGGTTTGTAAGTTTGTTATCGATGCAGGAAGTTGTGATAACATCATCTCTATAGAAGCTGTAAAGAAGTTAGCGTTAAAGACAAAGAAGCATCCCAAACCCTACAAATTGGCTTGGCTGAGGAAAGGTGGGGAAGTGAAGGTTAGTCGAAGAGCTTATGTAACTTTTTCCATCGGAAAAAAGTATAAGGATGAAATTTGGTGTGACATGGTGGATATGGATGTATGTCATTTGTTGTTGGGAGGACCGTGGCAATTTGATAGAGCCGTGCAACACGATGGTAGGACTAACTGCTATAGTTTCATGTTTAA
The DNA here is from genome assembly GCA_030765085.1 of Allium cepa. Lineage (NCBI taxonomy): Eukaryota > Viridiplantae > Streptophyta > Magnoliopsida > Asparagales > Amaryllidaceae > Allium > Allium cepa. The sequence goes on from CM060931.1 coordinate 381,824,120, forward strand.
TGGCATTAGAATCACTTTAGTTCCTAAAAAGCGGCAACAAAGTGAAAGCAAGTTGGAGGAAATCAAGGAACTTAAGACTCTGTTATCTTTGAAGGAGTTTGTCAAAGAAGTAGAGGATGGGCTTGAAGTATTTCTGTTGATTGGACGTGAAAGTAGTGAAACGGTTGAAATTCCTGAGGAAGTTAAGCCAGTGTTGAAGGAATTTGAAGATGTATTTCATAAAGAATTACCAAAAGAGTTACCACCGTTGAGAGACATACAACATCAGATTGATCTTGTTCCGAGAGCTGTATTACCACATAGACCACATTATAGAATGAGTCCAAAGGAGCACGAAGAGTTGAGAAGGCAGGTGGAAGAGTTACTTGAACAAGGGAGCGTACAAGAAAGTTTAAGTCCTTGTGCAGTACCAGCCTTGTTAGTGCCAAAGAAGGATGGAACTTGGAGACTGTATACAGATAGTCGAGCACTAAACAAGATTACAGTGAGGTACAGATTTTCGATGCCAAGATTGGACGACTTGTTAGATCAGTTGAATGGAGCTGTTATCTTTTCAAAGATTGATCTGAATAGTGGGTATCATCAGAATCGAATTTGACCAGGGGATGAATGGAAGACAGCCTTTAGGACACGGAAGGGGTTGTATGAATGGCTAGTCATGCCATTTGGTTTTTCAAATGCACCTAGTACTTTTATGCGAGTGATGAATCATATCTTTCGACCATTTATTGGAAGGTTCGTGGTGGTATACTTTGATGATATATTGATATACAATGGAAGCACAGAAGAACATCTACAACACTTGCGGGAAGTGTTGATGATACTTCGTTAGGAGCAATTTTACGTGGCAACAAAGAAGTGCATGTTCATGACACACAATATTTTGTTCTTAGGACATGTGTTGTCCAAGGAAGGTATTCATGTAGACCAAGGTGAAGTTGAAGCAATCAAGGATTAGCCACACCTAGGACTATAACTGAAGTGAGAAGTTTTCATGGTTTAGCATCATTCTACCGAAAGTTTATTCCACATTTTAGTACCGTGATGGCACCAGTGACAGATTGTGTGAAAGGAAAGCAGTTTGTGTGGACTGAAGAGGCTGATTCTGCTTTCCAACAGATCAAGACGCTTTTGACTACAACACCGATTCTTAGATACCCGGACTTTCAGTTACTCTTTGAGCTGAATACCGATGCGTCTAAAGTTGGAATTGGTGGGGTGTTAAGTCAAAAGGGGCATCCAATTGCTTATTTTAGTGAGAAACTTTCTAGAGCCAAGACAAGATACAATACCTATGACTTGGAGTTCTATGCTATCGTCCAAGCCATAAAGCATTGGAGACACTACTTGTTTTATAAAGAGTTTGTGTTGTATACTGACCAAGAAGCATCGAAGCATTTGCAAGGACATGATAAGATTGCTGCCAGACATGCTTCATGGATTTCATACTTGCAACAACTTGCATTTGTTGTAAAGCATAAGTCGGGAGTTACAAATCGTGCGGCAGACGCATTGAGTAGAAGAAATCATTTGTTGACTACGACGAGAGTTGAAGTAACAGGGTTTGATGTATTTCCAGAATTATTTGTTGAGTATCCTTACTTTGCTAAGATTTTAGATGAAGTCGAGAAAGGGAAGACGGATGAGTATGTGTTGGTAGATGGGTTTCTATTCAAAGGAAATCGGTTGTGTATACCAGAGTGCAGTTTGCGAATGAAAATTGTGAAGGAATTGCATGAAGAAGGTCATGTGGGAAGAGATTGTACCTTGCAGTTGATTTCTCAATCATATTTTTGGCCTTCCATGAGGAAAGAAGTTGAAAGATTTGTACAGAGACGTCACATATGTTGAGTTTCCAAAGGGACAGCTACGAATGCAGGAATGTATATGCCATTGCCCGTGCCTACTAGACCATGGGTTGATGTTAGAATGGATTTTGTTTTGTGTTTGCCAAGAATTCAACGAGGGAATGATTCCATATATGTTGTGGTGGATAGATTTTCGAAGATGGCACATTTCATAGCTTGTAAAAAGACCGCCGATGCAGTTCGTGTTGCTCAATTGTTCTTTAAAGAGGTTTATCGACTACATGGGCTACTTGAGACCATTGTTTCTGACCGGGATACTCAATTTCTAAGTCATTTTTGGTTGAGTCTGTGGAAGATGGTTGGGACTAAGCTGAATTTTAGTAGCGCCTATCACCCACAAACGGCTGGGCAAACGGAAGTGGTGAATAGATCTTTGGGAAACTGGTTGAGATGTCTTGTGAAGGATAATTTGAAGAGCTGGGATATTAACTTGTGTCAGGCAGAATTCGCACATAATCATGCCGTTAAACGAAGTACTGGATTCAATCCATTTCAAGTAATATATTTAGCAATTCCGAAGGGACCGTTGGATTTATCGACAGTTCCACGTCAGAAAGGGGTTGTTAAACGAGCTTGTGATTTCGTGAATGAATTGCAGCAGTGCCATAGGATTGTTCATGAACGATCGCTTAAGTCAAATGAGAAGTATAAGCAACTGGCAGATAAGAAGCGAAGGAGTGTGGACTTCAAAGAGGGTGATTTTGTTTATGCAGTATTGACGAAAGATCGTTTTCCAGTAGGAACTTACAACAAATTGAAAGTTCGAAAGATGGGTCCAGTAGAAATCTTGAAGAAGATCAATGATAATGCTTGTCGGTTAAGATTGCCGGATGATATTCATACTGCTGACGTTTTCAACGTCAAACATTTGATTCCGTATCATGAGCACAAGCTTGTCAAGGAAGAGGAAAATGTGAATTCGAGGTCGAATTTTTTTCAACCAAGGGAGGATGATGCAGCACACCATGTTCGTAAGTTGCATGCCATAAGTCGGCCGCGACCTAGCGAGTCATGGCATAACGAGCTATGCCGCACAACACATCTTGAGTCGCTTGAGTGACCTAGAAAGATAAGTCACAAGCTTTTAGGTCAAACAGAACGACATAGCGAGTTAAGTCGCTCAATTTTAGGTCGCCAGCGACCTAGTGGTTAAGCCGCCTGCAAGTTATCTCAACGTATGCCGCATCTCGTAGGTCGCTTGTACATGTTAAGTCGTTCCAGTTAGGTCGCGTATGTCGCAAAATCTTGTATCATTCCAGAAGCCATTTTCTTAAGTCGCGAAGTCCTAGGTCGCGAGAAGTTCCTTATGTCGTTGCCATTAAGTCGCAAATGGTGTTGAGTCAAATATGTTGTAATTCTCTTAGGCCGTTTGTTATTAGGTCGCGTAATGTTGTAACGTGTTTTTGTAATTTCCTAGGTCGTTTGTGCTTAGGTCGTTAAGTCATAAGTCGCGTGTGTTGTTAGGTCGTGTATTTTGTTATCTCGTGTGTCGCATGTATTGGTCTGTGTGTGTTGTAAAATCTCTATGAATACGGTGTGTTGTCATTGTAAAGTTAGTTGATTTTGAATAAAAAAAATTTGAGAGCTTTGTGCCTCTTTAAAAATTGGAAGTTGAGTGTGAGCTCCTTTCTCCATCTTCGTTTATTCGAGTGCGCTCGAATCAATGAATTTGAAGCCGATTCACGGAATCTCGTGCGCGAGATCAACGTCGAAGAATCGTGGATCTTCTAACGCGGCATCGTGCGCGATCAACGAGTTGAAGATAGCTGGAATCCGGTATCTCGAGAGATCAATGGATTTGGGTATTTATTTTTGTTTGCTTGACACGAATCATTTCGTGAGGATGAAATTAGCATCAATTTGTATCAAACATTAATAGCACGTCAAGTTTGTCAATCCGCTACGTCACATACATAGGCTAATGGAGCCCCCAACATGATTCATCATAATCAAAGGTCGGTTAATAATTTTCTATTCCAATCCTAACTTATCTACCAAGTCGCTAGATATAAAAGAATATGAAGCCCTAGTATCAAATAAACTCATATAGGAACATCATAAATGGAAAGAATATCTTGAATAACGAAGCCCTTTCCCTTCTCTTTCATTGATGGAACATTTGATGATGTTGGAAAGACATTGATAGCACATGCTTTCATCACATGGTTCAACTTAGGTAACTCGGGACAGTCTTTCTTGAGATGCCCAAACTTGTTGCAGACGTAACACTTCTTTCCCTCAGCTTCATAGTCTCTACTGTAATAACCTTCCTCTAAGAAGTTATAGCAAGTCGGTCATGACTCGACCTTCTTCTTTTGGCCATCTTTGTTTTGAAACTGCTTCCTCTTGTTGTTCCCTATCTTCTTATCTCCCCCTCCGAAATGTGGCTTTTGTTCTTCTTTAGGAATAATTGCTTATGCTTTCGGATACAGACTTTCATGCCTTAGGGCCTTCTCGACTATTATCTCAAAAGTCTCGTCAATATAGCCCACGAGTTGCTCCCTCAAGTAGTCATTCAAGCCATTGATAAAATTTTCATTCTACTTTAATGGTGTGTCGATGAAGGACATCCCATATTTCAACAAAGCATCGAACTCAATAACATACTTAAAGACAGTCATATCCCCTTGCTTCAGATCTATGAACTTATGGAACAGAACTGAGTTCTGAGCAGCGTGAAAAAATTTCTTCTCAGATCTAGCTTTGAACTGGTCGCAAGTGAACTGATCCTTAAGAGTGGCAGCCCTTACTGCATTTCACTACTAATGGCTCGCCCATGAAGCTATGGGGAAGCCAATCTCCTTTTTATAGCGTCATCCTGCTCTAAGTCCTCGAAAATCCCTTCATAGGTATTAAGCCAATCCGACACTTCCATTGCCGACTCTATTCTTTAGAACGGTTTGCCATCAATACTAGCAACATCCTTGTTCAGCTTAGCGAAATCGGCTTTAGGCGCCTACATTGGAGAACCACCGTTTACAGCAGCATTCAGAGCTGCCACCCAAGATTTTTGCAATATGCCCCTCATCATAGTATTAAACATGGCCTGGAAATCGAGATTAGTAGCTCCCGAGCCAGTTCCCACCTCGACTCCAGAGATGGAGTTCGTTGCAGCATTCCTACTTTTGCGACTGATCGTTATATCTATATTATGGATGACCAGTCTCTCTATAATGAATTCTGCTTAAGTAATATTTGTGTGTACAGTGCGACTTATACACACACACACACACACACTACTGTATATTTTCGAAAACCAAAATATATAACAAGTACGCACTTTCGTGTATATACAAACACTCTCTCGATCTAGTCTAAGGTGAGAACTCCTACATTATCTCCAATGGATCAAGGTATTCCTTAGGTTAAAAAATGCAACCTAAGGTCTAATACCAAATGTGATGATTTTCCTACACCGCCGATACCCACTAACCTATATAGTGCATTGTAGTGGTGCTCGACTAATGCGGGACGATCTCAAGATTGTAAAGTAAATAAGCAACACAAAACCTATCGTATATCTCACAACACATTGAATAAAATATAATAGTAAACATCCTAGATATAAAACAAGCAAGACCATAAATAAATGTGTGAATCACAACATCGGAGTATATAGATCTATACATTAAATGGCATAAGTGGTAGAGTTATACATCAAATCATAACTTATAAATAACTGCCATTAAATAGTAAGGCACTAGTAAGCTCCATAATTTTGTGTATTGGAATAGAAAATGCGTGCATATAGTAATATGAGAATAGCCTCCTCCTCGCCAAATGTCCAGCTCTATATGCTCACCCGACTTAGCATCCCTAATTAACTCATTTAAGAGTATCCAATGTAATAGGAAGAAAAATATAAAATCCCAGGTCAAACAACAATTTTATATGAGGGGAGAAGTCTCAAATACTATAAAGGTACAAAACTAGGACAAATGGTATGGAAAATCATACCTGATCTGCAACGACCTAGAATTTGACCACTGTAAAGTGTACTATTTAAAGTGATTTTAAATGTAAAATAAGTAAGGCTATATGATTCAAATAATATTAGATAGGATTGGAAAGGACAATATACACAAGAATAGTAACATTTTCCTATAACGAGAAAAGTGACAAAATGCTGATTTCAGAAAAGAAAGTCTCAATGGTTAAATAAATTATTTTAATTTTTTTATGAATGTTTATATTTTTAAATAGCATTATAATAATTTATTTTTAATTTGGTTTACATAAATAAATATTTTAACTAAAACGTCAAAATGTAACCGTAAATCATTTTGTCGAAAAATGATATTTTTTTGATTAAAAGTTATCGCAACGTCGTCGCACCTTTATTTTCTTATATAGGAACATACATTCAAATAGTATAAGTATTAATTGATTTACTAACCAATTTTACTTTTACTAAACATACTGAGAAAATTCTAGAATATAATTATCAAAAAGTAAAATATCAAATCAAAGAAACATAATTATTACTTTCTTTACTTAATATCTAAGTGAAAGTGACATAAAGTAATGATTTGAAATGTGATATTAAATGTTGAAAAAAATAAGGTTACTTAAGAAGTAAGTAAGGTTATTTTGGTAATTTGGTAAAGGGATATTTTGGTAACTTACCACTTCATTTTTTTCTATAAATACCAACCACTTTCTCACCTTTTTCATATAATTTCTACCTTCTTCTTCTTCCTCTTTGAAGTTCTCTTTAATGGCATCTTCTTCTCTCTTTTCCTTACTAACTTTGTCAAAATCATATCAAATCAACTCCAAACACAACCAAACTTTGTCAAAGACCTTAAAATACCATAAAACATGGTTTAACATCTAAAAAGTGAAGAAATAATGGAGGAAGGAGTGAAGTAGGAGGAGGCCGAACCATTTGGAAAGAAGGAGCAAGTCGTGAAGTTCCGGAGCAAGAAAAAAAGAAGGAAGTGCTGCTGATTTCATTCCAAGGAGGTAGGAGCAAATTCAAGTTTCTACAGAAGCTTTGTCGAATTTTCAAAAGTTTGGAAGAAGAGATCGATAGCATAATGCAAAAGAAGTAGAGTAGAAGTTGAAGCTTAAGTGAAGTGTTGTTGCATATGAATGTTGGTAGGAAGAATAGGTTAAGTTAAAGGTGGGTACACGTATTTACTAATTAATCCATAAATCATTTCATGTATAACGATTTGAAGTTTAAATATGTTGAATGAATGTTTGATAACTTAAGATGTAAAATTAGTTGATTATATGATTGTTTATATGGTTGATAACTTGTTTGATAAATGATAAGAGAAATACTTAGTAATTAACCATAGTTAATTAAATGAAAATTAAATCCCAAATATGTGTATGAAAATTATTTAGCCTCTTAATGATTTCAAAATAGTCTAAGAAGATTGAAAATGATATTATGATAATATGATATTATAAAACGAAATAAAATGGAATATGAGTTTGAAATATAGAAATATTGTTTAAAATGAATTTAAAATAATTTATAAATGTTTTATAAACACTTAAAAGTGTTTCCAAGAAGTTTGAAAAGAAATTGAAAAATAAGTGAAAACTATACGCGTCGCGTAACGGTAGATCGCGATTTCGCGCCATAAAAGGTAAATGAGTATACAAAGTGGAATATAGCTCGGAGTTCTGCGAGATAATAATTTTTCAGTCTATTATATCCATTGTTTTCCAACGAAGCAAGAAAATCAAAATTTCATCAAGTAGAGCTTGAAATATGTCCAAAACAATTTTCTAAAAACATCACGGTTTTGCAGTTCGGAATCCAGAAAGAGATTTCTTTAAAAATGATATTTTTAAATGATTAAAAATATGAAATAAATTTGAAAAATTTATTAAAATGGTTTAAAAGAGATTTGGAATGGAAAATATGAATTTTCAAATGTCAAAAAATTATTTAAATCAAATAAGCTTATATAGCACTTTCTGCAGTCCTTTTACGCTGCGAATTCTTTAACCTTTTGAATATGAGTTTAAACTTGACAATTCATTCCTAAATATTTTTTGAATGATTTTAATGGAATAATTAAGTAATGTAAAGATGATTTGGAAGTTTTAATAAGAGTTTGAATAAATGGTTAAGAGAAATTGTTTGTAACACTTAAGCAAAAAAAGTGAGGTATATTGAATGTTATAACAAACCGATTATGTGGAAACGACTAGTATATTTGTCCCACCTATGAGATCTGGAAAGATAAAACAAGGTTTTTAATTAAGGTTAGGGATGGAGCAACCAGTGCCCTGAACTTACCTGGCCTATGTTTTTTCTTTTTAGGCGAGGAGTGAAATAGATCGAAAGGAACGCCAAGATGCTCTAAAATCATGTTTAAGTTTTTCCAAGATAAAAGAAAAGAAACAAATTCTTTGAATGTTATTTAACCACTTAACATCTTTTTATTCGATGATTGGTACGAAGGAACCAGGATCGGATTTGGGCGATTCCTATCTAAAGAACCGGGATCGGATTTGGGTGATTCCTATTCGAAAACCCCTTCAAACTAATTTTCGGAATAAAATATATTGAAGATAATGATCATTGATGACAAAGACCTTCATGATGTAGAATTACTTGTCAATAGCCCCTGGAGGTGAAATTTACCATATCTAAGGTGGCAGTAGTGCTTTGTTATAAAAATCTTCAATTTACAAGAACAGGATTGAAGTTAAGAAGAAAATCTTTGATTGAGATTTAATGAATGATTTGGAAATATTTTCCCTAAGTTAAAAGTTATAACTTAAATATAAGAAATCTTTGGTTAAGATTTAAAAGAATGATCTGGAAAGGTTTTCCTAAGTAAAAGAGAAAATGATTTGGAATTATTCCAGGATTTAATACGGGTTTAATAAACCAAATGATTTGATAAATGAGGGCTTAATGATTCCATATACTCTTGAGAAGAAAATATGTTAAATTGAAAAGAATATACCTAAGAAAGATATTTTGCAATAGTTGAAGTAATTTATTGATGATTGGTATCCACGTATGATTTAACATCTTTTTATTGATGATTGACTTCGAAGGAACCGGAGTCGAATTTGGGTGATTCCTATCCGAAAATCACTTCAATCTAATATATATACGCTCGAATGTGAAGACATGTTGAAGATGATGATTGTTGAAGACGGTGGATCTTCATAGCGTGAGGACTACTTGTTGACATGCTTTGGGTAGCTCCCATTATAGAATTATTTATAGCGGTGGTCACCTCGTTGTGGAGATTTTTCAAATTGCAAGGACTACTCCCTAATAGTGGTAGTAGGGGAGTGCCTTCAGTTTCGTTTAGTCCCAGAATGAACTTGTATGGACGAATGTCTGACATTGCATTTCTGAGGCACAATGTTTGACTTTTACAAATGTACATCTGCTTGGCGGCGGAGAAGGAAATTGCTCTTAGCTTAACACCCTTCTTTGAGACATACAAGCTTAAAGGTTATATGATTGTGGGAGTCAAATTGTGATCGAAGGAATGGAAGTGTGACATTCAAAGTGGAACCTGTTATGATCAAAGCGTGGTTTTATATGAAAAGCGTGACTTTAAAGAGATCGAGCTTAACCTCGTGAGCCTTATACCCCGATTATGATGGGATTCTATGTGGTCAGATGGATGCTCGCATTTCGGATAGTTGTGATTTCGGTTATCAGATGTTCCAAGCCTTAGGTGCCAGATACGTTTGGGCCTCATGGTAGGGATGTGCGAAGTCTAAGTTCATGGATGTTATTCGTAAATCGTATCGACTTTTAGCCATTTATGTTGTTGTATAACGGCGTCTGAGTCTTGGACGTAAGCCATGGATATGGATTGATCTTTCCACTAGTTTCCTGTCATGTTGAAAATCCAATCCTAATACGAGATTTACGTTTTTGATTATAGTCCCAAAATAGCGGCAATGACGTGCAAACATTTTAGCTACCCCTTTTGGTATCATATATTCTGTTTGGTATATTCCGTTGACCCAGTCCAGATATATTACCTTAGACTTAGTCCAGATATTGATACCTTATTTGATTAAGTTTATTTGAAAATGTTATTAAAGGAATGTCATTAAAAATAATATAACGTGTTTTTTGGTATAAAAGTGTTTAGGTTATCATAGGGTAAAAACCCGTCCGTGTTTATGTGTGGGAGTGGTCTTTGAGATACCCTTCTTTCTAAAGGTATTGATAATATAGTCATTTAAAATCTCGAGTATCTCATGCTGGATTATCAAGCCTGATCCAGGTATTTTTAATACTCGAGTCAGATCCGAGTAGTTTCAGGTTTGTTGTAGACACTTGGAATTTCCAAAGGAGAGCTAGAGATCTTCATCATCGTATGGACTTATTCAATTATCCACTGTTGTTTGTTGGTCTTAGTTTGATGTTTGTCAGCAATTGCAAGGATATATGTTTATAACTTTCCAGGCTGAATCTAAGTTAGACTCTGATATTGTTTTTTAAAATTTTCCACTGTAAAGATTATTATTCAAATGATATATGTTATTCCATTCGTGTGAGATTTTGTTAGTCAATGATTACTTAACATCCTCGATTTATTTATACTCTAATCTATGCCACTCGGTCAGCTAGGAACTAGACTATCATCACATCAGTCTAGGGTAAGCGGATCAAAACATTGTGTGATCTGAGGAAATCATCACGAACCTAAGTGAGCGTCCTCACATACCCCTGCTTTACGAGTACACATCAAAATACTATTAATACCAATGATCCCTTTGCACATGTCATCCATTTCAGAGCTCGTCTTGGAACCATCCTCAAAACTCCAATTAGAAGTATTTGTAGTTGGAAACTATTCTAGATAGCCATTGTCTGTCATAGAATGTAATTGAGTGTCCCATAACCTTCCTTTAATAGTTCCTTCAATCCGACTACTCTACATCCCGAAATATAGCTATCCATCTTTAAATGACTATAGCTCGAGCATACGAACTCCAAACGGTCTGAAACTCGGAACGTTATCTCATAAGGACTTTCTTGTCACCCTATATCAATAGCACCATGTTTTCAATAAAACTCATGGATAAGCACCAATCCATGACTACCAAATCATTCTCACTGATCATGGCCACCGAACCATCGACATCGAACCCACACTTTACACATGAACTTCTACACACCTCCACATGCCCACCATCGATCGTGCCTTGATTGGACCAACCTCCATGGATCGGTACTGATCCATGGAGACCGATCCTTTACCTTATTTTAAGCTCCAATACACTCCTTCATACTTCAGAATGATTTGTGAGTGAAATAGGCTAACCTCTATGGATCGATACTGATCCATAGGGTCGAACCTATACTAAAGTTGGCTCCACTCTTCTACCTCCATGTTCCTATACCCCGATCCATACTCCCAGCTGCTCCACCGATCCATGCTGATGTGTCTCGCCGATCCATGCCTTTGAATTCCCTTTAATCCATGCCTCTGAGCCTCTACTGATCCATGCTTTACACACCCATATCTTGATCATACGAACTCTAAAGGGCTTGATACTTGGTATGTATTGTTTCCTCCACATCGATCGCGCCTAGTTTGGGGGTGCAATTTATGGATCGTCACACAGATCCAAAGCTCCTTCCTAACTAAATCACTATTCGATCAGCATTTTCAACAATTCAAACATCAAACAATCATACATTCATATATATAAGCAATAACAATAGCTAAACATCTAAATATATCATTTTAAAATTTTAAGGTGAAGGTTAGGGATCCATAAGAACATTGTTATAGATCCATAAGAACACATTTTTGCAAATCAAGCCCAAATCATCTAAAATTCACATATATGGTGTAATATGGTCTACAAATATTTTTAGTATTTTTAAATAATTTTAAAACAAAATTTAGCATATGAATGACCTATTTACTAAGTGAGAGATCTAATCACTCACCTTAATCCAAAGCAAAGCCCGAATCCTCAAATGAATAGTAAAAGGCATGAAATTCAAGGCTCTTCCAACAGCAAATCCCTAACCCTAAGTGCTACTCATGCTAATCTCCTCTTAATGATGTAATTTGGCTAATTAAAGTAGGTTTAATAGTTGCTTTTAGTAAATGAAGGTATCTAACTATTTCTGGGAGTTGCGAAATAATAGGGATGAGGTCTCATCAACCTCCACTTGCTTCAAAACCAAAAAAGGTTATGGGCCTTAGCGCTAATAACCCCAATTACCCACTTAAGCAGCTCAAAATAAAAGAAAAACTCAAATAGCCATAACTTGAAAATGGAAAGTTCATTTTCTTAATATGACCACTCTACAGAAAGGAAAACTATCACTCACGTCTAATGAAAGTAGTTTCAGACCCTAACTTGACTACTATTAAAATTTAAAGTCCATATAAGATTTATATGGTTAAAATGGTCACATAAAAATTCACCAAAATACCATGGATGTGCCCTAACTCATTTCCTAAAATATTAGAATCGTACGGCCTCATATGGAAATAGTGTGTGTGTGTATATATATATCCTACAATGCTTCGATACGTAGAATACATGTTATTACATAACATCCACCATTAAAGTTGAAAGACTTCTATATTTCGTCATAGGGTTTGGAGAATCATAAAAGACAAGTGGGAGCCTTATTATAAAAACAAAATAGTAAAATTTAACCTTTCTAATATATTATAAGAATTTATGCTATGTATAAGTTAAATAATCTACTTCGATAAATTTATGCATTTAATATAATTGATAAAATGTTTATCAGTTAAAATATACAAAGGAACTGAATTAAATAGACAAATAAATATTAAATATACTTACCAATAAAAAATTTCATGTTGACCCATGCAAGTGCCTAATTATACAACTACTAAATACATTTGTAACTTGGTCATTTACGAGTTTATTGTCCAAGACTGCGTATTGTCTTTAATGCATTTTGAACTCTAAAAATAATAAAAGCATATGTTCATTTGATCCATATGTGATCACATATAAATTTTATATGGTGAACGGTCGTAATTCATAATGCGTGAAACCATGTTCAAACTACTTCATTGAAATAAGCTAGCAAACTGTAGCATATGATAGTGTATTCAATATGATTGATTATGATATGATCTTCTTGTATTAAATGTAACACTGGACCAAATACTGCAAGACGGATCTAAGAATTTGATTATTGAAATGTCAGTTAGATCAGTTACATAAGCATAATTTATTTGATGTCCTTAAAGTTAAGGATGACAACACTTTTGTAAAGAGTTCGTTATGATATTATAGTAAGTATTTCCTTTGGATGGTTTTATCATTTAGAAAGGAAACTGATGTAAAAGAGCAGATACAACTTATGGCATAGTTGGGATGAAGACAGTGAATTGTCACTTCACTTCACAAAGAAACATTGAAATTAGAACTGTAAAACAATAATTGATACTTAAAATTGGAATGAGAAATATGATTTTTAATCTAACATGTATTTTCACATAGAAAATCATTTCCTATGATATTTACTTCTTTGAATTTAAGATATTTGGTCTGAAAATACTCATATGTGAACCAGTTATAGTAAATGAAATAAATAACCTATATTAAGTGACGAATGAAACATCATATTTCATATGCTGGTATAGTAATGATAGAAATAATGGGAGCATGCCATTTAACACTTATCAGTCGCATCAAGTTAAGAAAATTATTTTCGTAAAACTTACCAAATATTATTTATGAGATATTTATTATTTTTAAGTGTTGATTGGAAAATAGAGACAACTTTATTTCAGTATGAATATTAGGAATATTCATTATAAATACACTAATAATACTGGCATTTGTGATAAATTGGAATATAAAGAAGTATCTGAATTTATTTGCAGTAATTTTGGAATTATGGACTAAGCCACGGTCTATGAAATAATGTTCGATCATATGATTATGAATCATATGATGCTAATAAATTATATCTTAAATAATTAAAAGCAAAGCATCGATTCAGTGTGGGTGTGATAAGATTTGATGAACTCTTCGGATTGATACATATAGATGTATGCAATGGGAAGTCAATTAATACCAAAACAGTTCCATGTACTTTGTTATATTCACCAATGAGTTATTACAGGCATGAACATGTAGTATGTTTGCGATAAGCTCATAGAGTATAAAAAAGAAGTTAAATATAATAACATGCAATAGGAAATAAATTTGATTCAATTTGTTCGAATAGGAAAGTGTATTGAAAGGAGTTCCAAACGTACCTTGAATGAATAAAGATTCAATCTCAAAAGTCACTCCTTCCTATGATACATAATGATATATCAATTATGAGCAATCAAACATTGTTGGAAAAAAATTCAATTAATTGTGAGTGAAGTGTTAACTACTTTTTACAAGGTCATTACTTAAGACTAGTACACGAGCTTAAAATTAATTTCATTTAATAATAGTTTATAAAATTGTACAAGATAACGGTTTACAAGAGGGTTGACAGGTTGTGTGAGTCGAAAGACTGAATAATAATAGTTCACGAGGGATCTTGTACGAATCGCCCCAAAATAAGTTTGAGAACGACTATCATCGGATGACTAATTTATATTTTGAACACAAATTTTTAAAATTAAAACCAAATTGGTTGTATATATAGGGCAATTCATAAACTGTTTATGAATACCTATTCTGTTGCACTAAGAAACACTCGTATTTTAAAAAATACCAATTTTGTACTGAAGGAATTTCTTTGAAAAATTATTGGTAGTAACATGATTTGGATACAATCTAAAGATGAAACTGATTACGAGGGATGATATGAAATTAACCAAACCTAAATGCACACAATGTATTAGAATGTCTAATAAATACTCTCGCATATTAAAGAGAAACTATGAGTTTCTTATCAAATCGAGAAAGATAACCCTCAACTATCAATTACACCATTAAGAGTATTGACTCCATGATATGGTATAATGTGCAAATCTGAAGTGGATTCCAAGTACATTATCAAAATATAATTTTGGTAATTGTACCCGAAGGGATATGATCCATAGTCCATGAATGTGTCTTCAAAGACAAGACTAATGTAGTTGGAACTTCAAGTGCAACGTTGATAAGAATAACTTTGTAAAATTGTATTTTTGTAATCAGCCAGATGGATTCATCAATCAACTTGCTCAAGTTAATTTATAAGTTACTCACAAAAGTATCACTTGATATGACTTTGAGTTTAGGCAAAAGTATGTTGAAACGGAATGTTTTAATTAATGTTTTAGAATAAACTGTTATAAAATAGCAAAGTGTCTTAATGTTAGTGGAGCGATATTGAGTTTGTGAGTTTTTGGATATAATCTAAGAAATGATATGAAAGTATCATTCCATAAGCATCAGAATTTTATAAGTGTTTCAATATTAAAATTGAATGGTTTTATTTTTTGTCAAAAAGCAGAGAAAGCGTATGTCCATGAGAAAGAACACTTAAAGTACATAGATATTTCTGGATTATAAGTAAACGACATAATGTCGATTGTTAACAATGTACTATGTTAAAATCAGTAATAATTTGGTTGTTTAATATTCAATATTGGATTTGTAAATAATATTTTTTACAGTAAGTATAAAGGATATTGGAAATGTCCCAATGATATACAAAGACACCTTACTAAAATGTTTAATAAAGAACATGTAGGATGGATTCCTTATGCTTTAGCAACAGGAATTACCATACTTGTTGAATTGTCTACATTATTGTAGTTTGCTTGTGCATTTGATACATAAAGAAAATATCAAATCCAAATTAAGATCATTAAATGGAAGTAGTGAGTATTCTCAAGAATTTATGAAATACGAGAGAATTATTTATAGAAACAACGAACACCTTATGAAGTAGTGTATGAACTCAAACTTCATTAGTGATATTGAATATAGTATGTCAATGTTAAATTCATTTTCAAACTTTAATTAAGAACCTTTAAGTTAGAAATGTTCTAAATAAACATTATGGCTTATTCAATGAAAAGGCTAAGCACATCATCTTGAGTAGTGCCACGATAAAAGCAATGTATAAATATAAGTGCACGAATTTATAACTGAGCTAGGGGTGATTCAGAGTATTAAGAATACGATTCATGTTACATGATAACAATGCAATAACAGTTTCTCACTGTAGGTTAAGAAACATACTCTGAATAATTCCATATAGTAAATGTACTTTATCAACATTCGAGAGAGTTGATTAACATAGTAGATAATTAACAACATAGCAGATCCACTCACGAAGGGTCTGACTTGATCAGTTCTCGTCAAACATATCAAAGGGATAGGATTGAGATTTCATAATTAGCCCAAAGTGCAATTGGGATGACAAAGTTAAGGGTATGTCCTAAAGACAATGTGTAATTATTACATATATCTAACTCCATAATCAACCTTTTTCAAAACAAAAGGTATTTTCTTTCTATTATATACCAGATATAATGTGTTATAAATTAATAACCAATTTAGCTAAAAGTATATTTAATAGAAAATCCGTAAATGGTATGTTTTTTGATAGTAGTTACATTGCGTTGTAACCATGAGTGGTTTATCACAATAAAATAAACATACTGTTTTGAATATTCCTAGTCATGATGTATCAAGACTGGATATTGATGTATCCATTGAGACTAAAGTACGTAACACTCTCCAAATATTGTGCAATGTATTACTCATGACTTCTAGAGGTACCAAGGGGTTATGAATTAATAGTTGTTTGTTTACTATGGAATGACTCACTCGATAGTTTTCTATAAGTTAATATAACTAAGGTCAAACAGAAATTATCAATGTGGTAAAATTACATAGTTCTCCTAACTTGAGAATACTGCTGATTTTCATTATGAAAGCTCCATTTGAATATAATCAAAGTGTAGCATATCGTCCATCGGATGACTGTAGTTGGGTCAAATGGTAGCAATATAAGTGAAACACTATTTAAGAAAGGTTTCGTCTCCTCATTTATATGAGGTTGGTATCACGACCAACTGAAGTCGACTCAAAGTCAAAGTCTTCGGCCATAAATTTTAGTTAATGATAATTGTTAGTATTGAACCACGAACTTTATATTTAGACTATAGAGTTGAATATGGATGATATTGGAATTTTGACCATTACCGAATTCCGTAAGTCCAAAGTGATATAGTTTTGATGAAGATAATTTGTGTAAATAATCGTCACTACTGGTAATGCTTAATAAAGAAAAACTAGATTTAACCAAAACTAAGGAAGAGGTAAATTTTTCCAAAATATCACATCTAAAGTTTGAACATTAATATTCGAATTGTTTGATATTTATCGCGGACCAAATTTACACTTAAGGGTCACATAACCGAAACATTGAATACTCATTTTACCTGATTTAATTAATTTATAATTGTTATAAATTAATTAAATTAATTAAATTAATTAATATTTATGAAATTTTAATTATAAAATTTTATTTGACATATATTAAACAATATTAGATAGTATGTTTAATATTTATAAATATACTGATCGATATACGATATTGGTACATGTTTAAATAGGGATTTAAGTGCAACAAACCTAGCTTGGTGATAGAATTGTTATTAGGCCCAAAAGGGGCTAGGCATAGCCGGCCTTGAATTGCCATTTGATGGCTTAATGGGAGGGTTTTTGAATAAAAGAAAGAAAAGATAGGCTAAGGGGAATAGTGGATCTAGATCCCAACTTCACTCCCTTATCTCATTCTCTTATATATTGATCTCAACCCTCACTTTAGAGAGGACTTCTGCATTCTCTCATGACATCAAATAAGGACTCGCTATACCCATAATAGCCTCAAATATCCAAGTACAAAATCATATCAAACTTACTTGATTCGATTGACGGTGATAAGGCAATTCAAAACTAGCAATTTCGAGATTAAAATATTGTTGGCTATATACATTGTTAAATATTGATGATCATTATAATTTTTTGTATGTGTATATAAGAAAAATTATTTTGCAATTTTATTTACAACATGCTAACGGTTTTATGATAAAAAATTATTTTTTTGAATTAAAATAATATTATTAAATGATTTATTGATTAATTCAAATACAAAATACTAAATCATATAATATACATGTAACAACCCGCACCTTAATGGGCTGGAATTTTCGCTAAATCGAACAGATCATTGGTGTTAGTATTCTATAAGTAAACAAAAGTATATCAAATCACAATTGATAAAAATCATAGTGTAATAGTAAAGTATAATAAACTTATATTACTGACCAAGGCTAATTTCTCCAGTACCCATGTCAGTACCGAGCATGCATAAGAAATCCGTCCTTCCACCATTTGCACCTTGTACCAGTACCTGTCCCTTTAAGTCTATCATGTGGGCTGTAATGTGGAAGGAGTCAGAATAACGTTCTAGTTACCAATAAATTACATACATTATACATAACACTAGTTTATGCCGATTGTTTTCCATTGCATGTTATGTCTACGTTTTTAACTTAGTCATCTTGACTTCATATACGAGTATGATACGCCACACCCACTTGATGTATACAATAACTACATACGTGTATATATGTGTATATAAGTTCCACTTTAACAACCAACCTTTTTGATCCTCAGAAGTCGACACTAATACATCCATGGTATTCATGTACCAAACAACAAGTGCCGGAAAGACAGATGGTTAGGGGAAAAAAGAAGAAAGAATACAAGAAGAAACTAAACAATATATAATCTCACATGGCAACGAATAACTATAACATAACAATGGTCTTTACAAAAGAAAACTTTTATATACATACATCCATAAGAGTACCTAACCTATTATCAGCTTGGACAGTTATAACAACCTACCCTTACAATTGCAGATATCTACAACAGCAACAAACAA
Organism: Allium cepa; assembly: GCA_030765085.1. Lineage (NCBI taxonomy): Eukaryota > Viridiplantae > Streptophyta > Magnoliopsida > Asparagales > Amaryllidaceae > Allium > Allium cepa. Next base: position 381,842,843 of record CM060931.1, read on the forward strand.
TGGAATAAAAGAAAATATGAAAGTATATCTTGAGCATCCAGATCGTCTCCTGAACTCCAAAACATCCAAAGTTAATCTAAAAACTTACTCAGTCTGAGCCAAGCATTATAAGAAAACAACGCCTAGGTTAGTCTGGTAAAACCAGTGTAAGAAACTCAAAGCACAAAAAAAATTATAATAACATAAAATCCTTTGAAAATAAAGGTATCTCATAAGACCTCGCCGCACGTAAATAGAGACGAGTTTTTACCTTAGGATAATCAAAACATTTTGTGAAATAAGTATATCAATTAGTTGTGATGTGTGTACACAATAATAGGTTTACAATCAAAACCGAAGGCACTTATTGGAGAATGGATTTTCAACAAATGGCAAGGTAAGGGACTATTTTCCAAAAAATGGTACACCTCTAGATAAAATGTACCTGAGGAGAAAAACCTTTCAACCTCTGCCAACACAGAACCAACCTATCCCTTATTGGATAATACTGCCTCATCACCCTGGTGTTTCCAACCTTTATAGAGAGCTCTCATGTGCAACCAAATCTATAATATGATAACCTAAAAAGGTGATGACACACCCTTATGCGAGCGACCCATGTAGTACTGCTGCATCTACCCTACTTTAGCTATTTCCAGGGTGTAAGGCTCGTGAGGTAATGATTTACCTTCTTTTAGCAGTTCCTGCTTGGAATGCTAACACTACTCTCTAGGCAGAAATGCAATGCTAGCATTCATCTATATAAGTTAGTTTTGGGTTTGAACGAAACCGAAGGCTCTACCTCTACTATATCTATTTTGAAATAACCCTCAGTATTAGTAGCAAGTAGTTCTTTCACTTCAAAAGGCTCAGTCTTCAATCATCTTCAAGATGTCTTCTATTCGAATGCTTATATTAGTTCGAAGTGGTTTCGAATAACATATCTGACCCTGGTCTCTCCGAACCAACAACCGATAATTTTCGATTGACTCATTCTCTGTTCTTTCACAAATATGAAACAAGTATTCGAGTCCTTGCTAGGGAACTCGAACATACATAACGTACTTCCCGAGTCAAAATTGGCTAAGAATTGATAGTCAGTTATTTAACTATCAAATAATCAACCAACAACTATCCAAAGATTCAATTGCCCATAGCAACCACTAAGCTTTAAAATAAATCTCTTTCCAAAATATTTATTAAAATATTCATATACTTATCTCACTGGCATAAGTATATTCACAAATCATCATGAAAGATTTCTTATTTTAAAATCATATTAAAAGGATCAAAACAAATGTTATTTATCTTGGAGATAAAGATAACCTGAAACACCATTCCTTCGGTATTAAGTGTGGAAAGAATATCCATACCACCTAAATTAAGAATGTCAGCTAAAGAAAATTTAATCTCAAACTCTTTTATAAATTTTTCCTTAAATCCTTTCAATAAATCTGTTTATTTATGAAATCTCCTTTACTTAAATTCCAAATCCATTTATAAAACATTTTATAAATATCCTAGTTTATTTTATAGAAATCTTTTTATAAATACCTAAAATCATTTATATAACTCTTTGTAATTATCCAAAACCATTTATAAACATCTTTTATAATTATCCAAAATAATTTATAAACACTTTTATAAATACCCAAAATCATTTATAAACTTCTTTCCAAATTCTTTGATCTTTTTTCAATTTATAAAACTCCTTTTATAAACTTTCCTTATTTAAAAAAACTTCATTAATAAACTTTAATCAATAAAGTTCCTTTGATAAATAATCTACTATTTAAAACACTTTTAAATAAACAAGTTATTATTAATTAAAATAATTTCAACACCTTAAATTGATATAGAATTAAGGCCAGTTGGAAATCATAATGTTATAAATTTGAAAGAAGGCTTAGCGGACAAAAGGGTACTAGATCAGGTTAATATTTATTTAAATGTTTTTTTCCAAATCACATAACAGCCACTTACATAAGTCATCATATATGTAAATACAATCCATAAAACAGATCAGGGAATATCATGACAATATAAACCAACATGCAAATACATGTCCAAATATCATAATAGCAGGATGGTGATTTATCCTGCTAAATAGATGCCTAAACAATCTATTTATAGCAGAATAAATATTTATTAAGCTAAAAGGGTGTCCAAATAATCAATTCAATTAAACCTATAGGAGAACGGTTATGACGCGCCACCTCTATACTCACGCTAGCCAAGGACTCTACAAGGTAATGCCGTCAACTAGCATGAAGAATAAGGCTGTTGAGGAGCGACCATCTGTGTAATTGCTTTGTGTGAGCACCAATATGTCAGATAGAATAACATGCATTTCTTTTCAAGAGGAAATCCGACATACCGATATAAACTCAAAGCTCCTACACAGTGGCTATATGATTTTCGGAAACAAATATAAAAACAAGCATGACACAAATCAGCCACAGATATCCATATCACAAAGGCGGAAACAAATATGAATATAACACATAGAAGTGTACATCAGAGTAGTGGTCAAACAAGATCCACAATGTCACAAAAGAAAAGATACAAGTGCTAGATAAAAGAATACGTATACATCAAGGAGTCTCCATCTCAAATGTATAACAACAAAAACTGCCAATTTAATGTAGTTAGACAAAAGTCAGATGATGATCACTGAAAAGGAGTAAAGCAGAAGCACCTGTAACATCTCGGTCTGACCCGAGTATTATTTAATAAGAAAAGAATAAACGGATCGGCCTATCTATAAATATCAAATAAAATGAGATAGAAGAAGAGATATGACAAAAAAGTATGATAATAATAATGCCATACTATGAAAAGTATACATTAGACAACAGAAAAATCATACAATATCTCAAGAATCTCATAACAGCAAAAAGAATGTCATATTCTTTATTATATTCACCAAACCACAAATATTGACAAATATATCAATGCCAATCACAAAATTCGTGAATCACAAATTCTTGAAATCATCAACTAGAAATCCAGAAATCACAAAAAGGGGAGGCCCATCACAAAACGGGAGCATGAAAACTCACCAACACGTGTATCACAAACGAGACGTTATCCCATGATCGCTAACCATAGAGCCGGTGCAACGACGTAGTATAACATCGGTACGCCCGACGAACCTGAAACTCAAATAATTCGGAAAATCGACGTAGTACAACGGTACGCTCGGTACACCTGATAAACCGGACAATGTCGTAGTACAACGGTACGCCCGATGAACCAAACTCCATAAAAGAGCATGGGTCGCTAGTCTACAAAAATGATTCGAAACTCCTAAGAACCAATAAGTCATTAGCCTATAAAAGAAATGAGACGAAACTCAATAAAATGAGATATAGTCCCCCACGTGGACAAAGAGACATAGAAAATCGCTAAGCAAAACCACAAAATGACCATCGTTGATCAATAAAAAGTGTGAATTACACTAAGCTAGTAAATAGATGAGTTTAACTTCATGTCCCACAACCGCTGGCTTAACTTAAATATTTACGAACAAATCGTAGAACTCCACTCGAAAGTTGTCACAAGAGTTTCAATCGAAAAAGTCCAAAAATTAACCGACAAAGTAAACACAAGCATTTCATACCACTAGTTTTACTAGGCCGTTTAATTAGATTTATCAAACGAACGAGGTAAAGGTTTGTGTATACTAATAGATTGGAAAATGGTTTTATAAACAAGCTTTGTATTAAAAATAGAGTTGAAATCATATTTGAGAAAGAGTTTGAATATTTAGTATTAGTATATAAAACTTTGTAGTATAAGGTGACAAATCACAAATTTGATTGTTTGAACAATCAATCACCAAAAAATCATATTCGAAGACGTGAATTAAATCCAAAGAAATCGATACCAAATCCATCAAAATGGTTATTCCCCGAAAATCCCGAAAAAGAAGTTATCAAAGTCAAAAAAGGTGATAATAACAAATTGGAGAAACAAGAATCGATTAAAAATTGGAAATTCAAACACAAAAGGCGAAATAGGAAGAGACAGCAGATTCGGTCGACTAGACCAGGGTGGTCAGTTGAGTGACACAAATCCAGGAAACTTTCTGTTTCCAGGTCCAATCGACTGAACCTAAGTGGATAGTCGACTGAATCATGCCTGGAAACTTTCGGTTTTTAGGCTCAGTCGGCTGACCCAAAGTGGTCAGTCGACCGATACTGGCCCATGAAAATTCATGCATTTGGTTCAGTCGACTGACCATTTAGTTCAGTCGACTGAACAAGAAATTCTAGTATTCTCAGCCTAGCGCCCAAGGGGTAAAATCCCAAACAATTTGCGATCGGATGAGTGATGGGCGCTAGGGGTTTACGCCAATCGGCAACCCATCCCTATAGGCTCTTCGATACGCCACCAAAAGCATGATTAAACATCAAAGCTAAGATTTTTAAAGATTTAACTTCAAAACACCAAAAATTGGAATACTCATAAAACAAATTCAAGCCAAAACAAATGGACAAGGAATAGATGCTAGGAATCACTACCTAACAATTATCAAAGATATAGACATAGACGTGAGTTAAAAAACTCACCTTATGCACAAAAACAAGGAAGGAGAAGCTTAAAAACAAAGGAACAACCTCAACTCTAAAAGCTCCAATCTAAGATCATAAACAATAATTTTCCAAATTGGGTTATACAAAATTTCTGAAAATGGAGAGAGATTGAGATGGAGAAGAAGAAGGAGATGCTTACCTAAGCTTCTCTTTGATTTTGGAGCTAAAACTTGGATTTGCAAATGTAGCTAGGGCTTAGGAATTCCTAATCTCTTTTCTCTCCCCCCATTTTTGCTTAAAGATTGAAGTGTTAGGAAATGAGAATAAATGAAGAGGAGAGGTCGTGGAGCTAGGGTCTTATGTCAGGTTATTGGGTTGAAACTCAAACCCAAAGCCCTAAGTGAAAATGTCAAAATTCAAGCTATCTCCAAACATATTGATATTTATACCCAAAAAGATCGCAAATGCCATTTTGAACTCAATGGAAGTGGTCTTGAGTCCTAATTCAACTGTTTTCCAAAAGTAGCATTTTGGGCTAAAATCCGACTAACGATGCTATATTTAAATAAAATATTTAAATATGCAATCGTAAAATATACGGGTTGTTACAGACTCCCCTCCTTAAAGAAATTGCGTTCTCGCAATATTTAAGAAGAAGATAAAAACTAACAACCATAAAAGCATATTAACACAAAAGAAATTTAAAATAAGAAGTTCACCTCAAAGAGCACAAGAGAATAAGTCCGGATGTGTTCGCTCGATGAACTCTCTAGATTCCCAAGGACAATCCTTAGGATTTGAGGGGCCTTGAACTTTTACAAGAGGGACATATTTATTTCGAAGGCGTTTTACCTCCGAAGCAATAATACGAATAGGATGTTTCTCATAAGTCAAATTAGGCGAAACTTCAATTTCTTCCACAAGACCGGGCTCAAGAATAGAATCAGAATCTCGAAGGCATTTCCATAATTGAGAAACGTGAAACACGACATGAATAGCAGAAAATTGAGCCGGTAATAAAAGGCGATAAGCCACGGAACCAATACGTTCAGTGTTGGAAAATGGACCAATATATCGAGGTGCTAACTTTCCCGATCGACTAAAACGCACAAAACCCTTCATAGGTGAAGCACGAATAAACAAAAAATCTCACACAAAAAATTCTAATTTCCTCCTTCGGTTATCGGCATAGGATTTTTTTCTACTTTGAGCTTCTTTCATCCTATGGCGAATAAGGTCAATCTTTTCTATGGAATCACGAATAAAGTCTAGACCTAAGACCAACTTCTCGCCGGCCACAAGCCAACAAGAAGGAGATCGGCATGGCCTTCCATAGAGGGCCTCAAAAGGTGTCATACCAATGCTAGATAGAAGCTATTATCATAGGAAAACTCAATAAGAGAAATGTGATCTTCCCAACTTCCACCAAAATCAAGAACACATGCACGAAAAAGATCTTCAATAGTTTGATTCACACGCTTGGTTTTTCCATCGAATTGAGGATGATAAGCGGTGCTAAAATTAAGCTTCGTTCCCAATGCTTTTTGAAGACTCTTCCAAAATCCACTAGTAAACCATGGATCATGATCGCTAACATTAGAAGTAGGAACTCCATGCAATTTAATAATTTCTTTAATAAAGTGCTTGGCTAAAAGAGGTACAATTGGATTGAACAGGAATAAAATGGGCGGATTTTGTAGGTCTATCAAATATCACACATAGGGTATCATGGCCCGAAGGGGAACGGGGAAGGCCATCAATAAAATCCATGGATATTTGGTCCTACTTCCAAACTGGAATGTCTAAAGGTTGCAATAACCCGTCGGGCCTTTGATGCTCGGCCTTAACAAGTTGGCAAGTCATGTAATGCTTAATGGAGTTAGCAATATCAGTTTTCATTCCATCTCAATAATAGAGTCGCTTCATATCCACGTACATTTTACTACTGCCGGGATGAATGGTAAATTTAGAACGATGAGGATCTTCTAAAATGTCTTTACGAAGATCACTATTATTTGGCACGATAATTCTACCAAATTTTCGAATACCGCCACAAGCATCAATATCAAAGTCTTTCAAACCTTCAATATCAATTTTATCCCCACAACTTTGGCTAAGAAGAGCCAATTCGAGATCCAGCTTTTGGGCTTCAAAATTGCGGTCTAAAAGAGAGGGATGAGCCTCAAGGCTACATAGAACAAGAGATGAACATAAATTGGATTCACGATCTCGAATCTCGCAAGTGGAAAAAATCCCGAGATCATTCCATTCGGATATCATCATAGAAACAACCACTTGTTGCTTACGACTAAGGGCATTGGCAACACGATTTCCCTTTTTGGGAGTATAAACAATATCAAGATCATAAGATGCAAGGAATTTGAGCTAACGTTGTTGACGCAAATTAAGTTCCTTTTGAGAAAATAAATATTTCAATGATTTATGATCGGTGTAGAGAGCAAATTTCTCTCCCAAAAGATAATGACGCCAAATTTTAAGGTCCGGGAGCTCCGAATCATGAGTGACATATCTAGTCTCGACTGGCTTCAATTGCCTAGAAGATAAGCAATAACACGCTCCCTTTGCATAAGAACGGCTCCCAAACCAACACGAATAGCATCGGTATAAACAATAAAATCTTGGTTCCCTTCGGGAATCACAAGAATAGGAGCATCGGAAAGGAGTTCTTTTAATCTCTGGAAAGAAGCTTCACATTTGTCCGACCAAATGTATTTAACTCATTTCTTTGTCAAACTAGTAAGAGGCACGGAAATTTTCGAAAAGTCCTTTATGAAACGACGGTAATAACCCACCAATTCGAGAAAACTATGGATTTCCGTCACACTCTCCGTTCTCTTCCAATTTTGAATCGCTTCAATCTTTGAAGGATCTTCGGAAATTCCAGATTCGAAAATAATATGATCGTGAAACTTTACACGAGATTGCCAAAAGTGGCACTTAAATTTTTTTGCTTTTAATTGGTTGCTCCTAAGAGTTTCCAATACAATCCGAAGATGCTTTTCATGCTCTTCCTCCGTTTTAGAATAAACAAGAATATCATCTATAAAGATGAGAACAAATTGATCGAGGAAGTCTTTGAAAACCAAATTCATAAGATCAACGAAATAAGCTGGGGCATTCGTTAAACCAAATGGCATAACAAGCCATTCATAAGATCCATAACGAGTACAGAATGACGTCAAAGGAATGTTATCCTCTGCAATACGAAGCTGATGAAAACCGGTTGCTAACTCTAACTGTGAAAAGACTCAGCACCGCAAAGTTGGTCAAATAAATCATCAGTCCGAGGTAAAGGATTTTTATTCTAATGGTAAGATCATTAAGCTTGCGGTAGTCAACGAAAATCCTAAGTGTACCATCGGATTTCTTCACAAAAATAACGGAAGCTCCCCAAGGAGAGGAACTAGAACGAATAAATTGCTTCTCTTCCAATTTGGATAATTGCTTATGCATCTCCTCATTTTCTTTATTGGACATACGATAACGAGGACGGGAGATAGGTAGAGCTCTAGGGATTAGATTAATTTGGAACTCAATTGCTCGCTTAGGTGGTAATCCTAAAACGGGCTCAAATATATCGGAAAATTCAAGAACAACGTGAATGAGAGAAACGAAATCTTCCACATCATCATTATCGTCATCATAAGGGTTTAGAGAATAAAAGGATGCCTCCAATTTGGAATCCAAATCTTTAAGAACAATAGGAATCTGCTTAACAGATTGAGGATGTCGAAGATGAATAGTCCGCTCAGGACATAGGATATGGGCTTTATAACGGTTAAGCCAATCCATTCCCAAAATCATTCCAAAGCCAAAGTGACGCATAACATGCAAATTGGCTTGGAAATCATAATCACATAAAATAATCTCGATATCTTTGCAAAGTAAACTAAGTGTTGCGGATCCACCAACCGGATTCGCAATTCTCAAAGAAGTCATCAAAGCCATAGCACTCAAAGATAAAGTATCAACAAGTTCTTTTGATATAAAAGAATGGGACGCACCCATATCAAAAAGAACTCGAATAGGATGATCACCAAACATAATAACACCATCAAGGATAGAATAAGAAATACCTTGACAACGAGAAGTGTTACTAGGGGCTTGTACAACATTTAGCTTTCCCTCGCTCTTGCTTTGAAGTTTGGTGCAAAAAGACAAAAGATGACCCGAACTTTTGCAATAACGATAAAAGAGAGGTTTCTGACATCTATTAGCAAAATGGTCCTTAGAACCACAATTGCAGCATTGCCCATGACTAGGCGTAGAAGTCTTTGCTACCGAAGTTGTCTGCTTCCCTTTCTTATTGGGATAAGGGCCTTTGAACTTAATAGGGCTCTTCTTATTGTTGTTGAAGTTCGGTGTGGCACTCCCAACTTCAACATCACTCTCTTTATCTGCCTCTTCAAGTCGAAGTGCGATATCAACAAGCCGATCAAAAGAAACTTCCAGTTTCAGAAGTAAGGGCTTTTTGAGATTCTTATTCAAGCCATAGACGAACCTTTGATTTTTCTTTAATGGGGTATTTACATACTCGACCCCATATTTAGAGAGGGATTCAAAAGATGCGACATAATCTACCACAGAAGATTCCCCTTGAACAAGGTCAATAAAACGATAGGCCAAAGTCACGTTTTCAGCTTCTGGTACAAACTTAGATTCAAATCTTTTCCAGAATTACTCCTAAGTAAGATCCGCTTCAATAATTTCAAAAATCAAAAGCTCATACCAATCTAATGCTCTTCCTTGGAGCATGCTAGAAGCCACTTGGACTCGATACAGATCAATGAGATTCATGCAAGAAAAGATGCGATCGCATGTTCTAGGCCAAGCATTGACTTAGATAACGCCCTCGGAACGCCTGGATAGCTTTCCACTCAAATTAGTATAATCACTGCATAGGTGTGCAAATCCGGAACTAGGATGAGTAAGCTCTGAATGGGTCCGACAGCTTCAGCACTCTTTACAAGATCCAGAAGCTGTTGGGCATACATAAATACTCTATCCTGAGAGTAGCACTGGATTGACCGGTGCTGGGACGGCCTGGTCTAACCATTCCTCTTCTTTATGAAAGAAAGAAAGAAAGAAGAAAACGGTTATTCACAAAATGAATGCCAAACAATCATGATTGATAAAACAAGACATTGTTGAATATGCGCTTATATGATTTTTGTTTGATGATAATAAACATATATATATATATATATATATATTCGTTTAAATGTATTTGATAATGTACTATGTTATTTTTCATAGACTAAATAATTACTTGCTGAATAAAAATAAATAACACAGAATTTGAATTCAAACAGAATTTTATTCAAACACATTTTTATTACAATTTTTGAATATTAAAAATTCAAGCTCTCACTTATATATATACAATTTCTGATTACATCACAATTCAATTTACTTAAAGTCCTCACTACATATCACTCACACTCGTAGTTTAGCTTCCACTTCATTTCAGTTAGAATCCAGCATCTGAGAAATCTGCAAAAATAATTTTGAAGCAGTAAAATGGAAAAGGAAATATTTTTGCGGTATAAAATAAAAAGTGAATTTTGAAAATAATATTTGCCTCGGTTATTTGGGTTGTTCGTAATGATTTATATTTGAGTTCATCACACACGAACAATGTGACATGCACAGTGTATCACTGTACATGCCACAAGGCCGTGCACACCGATATACACTTGATAATGTTACAGGGACAAGTGAGCACAAGGTCAAACCCAAAATAAAAAGACAGGTTCAACTCAGGTGCAAGATAAATAAAATCTCGACACGAGCACAAGGTCAAACCCGAGTGTTTAAGCTAGATTCAACTCAATGTACAAATCTTAATACAACAGTGCCACATTCAAGTCATGGAAAACCAAAACAATGCCAAACTCAATTGAACACAGTGAAATGCATAAAGGCATAGCAACTGCTCCAAGAACAGACTACAAAATCAAACAATGAAAATCAGTGCAACCCAAAGTCAAGAACAACAGTTACAACTCAACTGCAAGTACCCAAATACAGCAGATTGAAAATGTTCAGGATGAACACAACGATGGTCAGAGCCGAAGTACACAGGGGCCACAAAATCAAAGTGATAATCAGTGAAGTCAGAGACCATAATCAAGCAACAAAATGTACAGGGCAATGCATCAAAGACAATTGACATGCAAACCAAGATCAAAGTGTGCACAGAACAAATTACATGATTGAAACCACAAAAGACTGCAACAGTATGGCTATATGCATGCTACAGAAGGAACAAGCACATGATATAGTACATGTGCATAAATAGAACAACTCACATGTATGCAACCTGACCAAAGCAATGCTAACACAAAGTAGAGCAACATCACAAGAAGGCATCATGAATATACACAATGCAGACCAAAGAGCAAAAGTAATTTGGATCAATGAATTGGATGAACAAGACTCAAATAATCAATACACTGCAAGTGCAACAGGCGTATGACAGTAACATATGATCAGTGGTACACATGCAAGCACAGCCTCAAACCAGCATCAAGTCAAGTCAACATCCAAAACATATGAAGCAAAGAAATGTATCATGCAAGCTACAGATATCAGTGCACAGGATATCGCAATCAAAATATACAAAGGGCAATAACAATGAACCAGAGACCAACAATATCCAAGCAGCCTGAAGAATACATTACAGTGACAACACGAAGACTACAAATTCAGGTCCAGAGAATGTAAAGTCGAAGGCCACAATGGAGGAATGAGTTCAACAGATATGCAAAAGTGACCAAAGTCAAAGCATCAGAAACATGAAGTTGAATTTACAAATCTATATCGAATTTTAATTAAGTCAGAAATCAACGCAGTATAAAAATGGAAAAAGTCAAAAGTCAAATCCAAATAAAATAGGAAAGTAGCTGCCGTAACTATTAAGGAACAATCGAACAATTTCAAGCTAAAACCGTAACAATGAAGAAAATGAAAGATTCGAATTGAACAAGTCAGTAAAATCTCAAACGTTCCCGCAGTATCAAGTGGAAGAGAAAATGTTTTGACAAATTCAAATAAGAAATATACGATGTAAATTTAGGAATTCGACTCCTATAAATTACAATCGACATCATCGGCAATTATCATCGAATTCAAGCAATCAATCCAAAAAGCGAAAGGAACAAATAACATACCAGAAGAAAAGTCGAATTCGATCATCTCGAAGCAACCAAGCCAACTTCATCAAAACCCTAATTTCACAGAACAATCAAAGGAAGTAGCCGAGCATGACTCAAAGAGACATCGATCAACTCGAGGCAAGCAGTTGATCAATAGAGAAGAAATCGATTTTAATCGACAAGAGCAACGAAATCGATCGGCATCGTCAAAGCTCCCCGAAGCCCTAATTTTGATCCAACAAGGAAAAGAAATGAAGAGCCGCCATTCTTGCAAAATAAAATGAACGGGCTAGAACAAAGATAGAAGGGGCCGACCTTTGTTACTAAGGATAAGGCTTTAGCTTTTTAATTAAAGAAGGGCTTTATTTTAAATTTGTTTTTAATTTTAAAACTCTTTTCAAACCGTTGTATTTACTAGTCGTGTGACTAAGGGACAAGCTACGTGGCGTAGTTTGAGAATTCGCAACTCAGTGGCTGAGTTATGGCAGGGTTTTGAGCGTAGAGTTAGGTTAGTCAGTAGCGGGTGTCGCGAGTTTACTTGTGTAAGCGTGTGACTACTTAATTTCTAGTAGAAACCTTGGGGGCAGCACGTAGGCAGGGTTTTGCCGAAGCTAGGTAAATACTGTGTCGTTCCATCTCTGCATTTTATTATTCTGCTATTTTTTCTGTGCTGCTATTATTCTGTGATCTGTGTTGAAATAATTTTATAAGCTTTCGCAATTAATTTTTAAAATTAACACCATCACCCTATTCAACCCCTCTCTAGGGTGAAATCGATCCTACAAGTGGTATCGGAGCTAGGAATAGAAGTCAATTTTTTGTTTTAAAAACTCATCTTTCAAAAATCAGTTTTTGTTTAAAAGTTTGAATATTTAAAATGGGTTCTTTTGATAATGCTTTTTCTGAGGGTCAGTCCATAGTCATACCACCAATGTTCAATGGTGAATATGCTTATTGGAAAAATAGAATGAAATTTTTTCTGAGAACCATTGACGCTTGGAACTTTGTTGAGACAGGTTATAGTGCACCAACTATAATTGTAGACAATCAGGAAATAGATAAACCGATGTATCAATGGACAGAACTAGAAAATAAATTACAAAATGCTAATGCTAGAGCTATGAATTCTATTATATGTTCATTGGATCAATTTGAATTTAATCGTGTCTCACATTGTCTAACTACGCAGGAAATATGGCACACACTAGAAGTGACTCACGAAGGAACATCTCAAGTCAAAGAATCTCGCCTTGCCATGCTAAGCAGCGAATACGAAAATTTCACAATCGCAAAGGAAGAAAATGTTAAAGAGATGCATGGACGACTTTCCAATATCGTATACAAATCAAAAGCTCTTGGAAAATCAAACACAGAGTTGGAGATAGTCCGAAAAATTCTCAGAGTCCTTCCGCGAAGTTTTGAAGCCAAAGTGACTGTCATTCAAGAATCAAAAGATTTGAAACAAATGAAAGTCTAAGAACTCAACGGAAATCTCACCACTTATGAGCTAGAAATGAAATTCAAGGAAGAGCGTGAAGGAGGAGATACTCGCAAGAAATCTATGGCTCTCAAAGGAACAACAGAAAGTGATGGTGATGATGATGATGACGGAGCAGCGGAATTAGAGCTGATAATAAAGAAAGTCAAAAGGTGGAATTACAAATACGGAAATCAAGCTCTAAATCGAAAATTGAAAAGCAGAATAATTAAAATATTAGACAATCCTGAAGAACCGAAGATCATCTGTCATAAGTGCAACCAACCCGGACACATCAAGCCCAATTGTCCTCAAAATCGACGCGACTTCGAAAAGAAATCAAAAGAGAGAAGTTTTGCAGCCACGTGGAATACCAGCGATGAAGATAATCAAAGTACTAACAGTGAGAGTGAGAAAGCAGACATATGTCTTCATGGTGAAATAACTGACAGTGATGATGACAAGCTAAGTGAGGTATCAAAACTTTCTCATTCAGAATTACTTATATATTTCCACGAAGTGAATGGCTGTTTTGAACGACTTAGGGAGAAGTATGCCAAACTTGAATCACAAAAAGATACTTTGATAGATTTAAATAAACAACTTGACCAATTAGTTAAAACCTATCAAAGTAGGATCCCTAAGTGTGATAAGTGTCTAACATTCGAAGAAGAAATCAAAAAATCAGAAACTAATATAAAATCACTTGAAAATGAAATTCTGATTTTGAAAGAAATTGAAAATATGAGGAGAGAGAACTCTATTAAAAAGTGCACACAATTGTTAAACGAAAATGAATCTCTCAAAACACATGTCCAACAATTGTCGACGACGTTAGATAAATTTTCAAAAGGTGAAAAATCGTCGAATATGCTATTAGGAAAGCAAACTGGTAATACGATTAGACAAAGACTTGGATATAATCAATCTAAAAATATTGAAAGCAATATTAATCAAGAAAATTCTATGTGCACAATTTGTATAAAATATGGACACGATCACAATAATTGTTGGTATAGACCCAAACATGTGAAAACTATACCAATTTGGGTTCCAAAAGGCACAAATATAAAATCTCTCAAAGTTAAACAAATTTGGGTGCCAAAAGGAACATATATAAATAGTTTTGGGTCTCCACAAAATTATTTTTCAAAATATTCTGCCACCAACAACCATGGACCTATAAAATCAAATAGGTCACAAAAATCTTTCATCGTGTAGGTGTGGTGGCAGGCTAAGGAACAACAATAGTGCCACTTGGATTCTGGCTGTTCCAAGGGCACACCGAGTGACAAAGTAAAGTTCCTTATCCTATTATAAAGGTGACAGAATCACAATGGACAACAACAAAAAATATCGTAAAGGTAAAACAGGTAATGGTATATTTATTTGAACGATATATTAAATGTGATGATCTACACCATAGTCTGAATTAAAATCAGCCAATATTGAGATGGTAAAGAGATGATGATTTTGATTCTGACTTGTTCAACATAGTTGGCCAATTATATTTATGCCAAAAACACTATAAAATTCTCTAAATTCTTTGATTATATTAGGCTGGATCAAAAATAGTGTTTTGTTGGATATTAATACATTTGGTTATAATATGGCCAACTCTATATTCATGGTTTTTGATGATTTACACAGTTTCAGTTCAACTTCAAGAGAATGTCATTTAAATTGCTGTTAAAATTGAGTTTGAAAATTTTTTTGGTGCACACATCATGGTCTGGTCTATCAAATTCAATTAGTGATAATTTGGAGTGAATGAGAAATTCAGATGCAGATCACACCGGTAATCTAGTTGATAGAAAACTTACAAGTTGAACGTGATTTTTAGTAACTGCATCGTTTTCTTCAAAGAAAATATCTGCATATTTTTAAATATAAATAATTTTCAAATAGAAGGAATGTTTCTCATATAACCCCCTCGAGAAAATCATTTGACCATATTTTCATATTAGTCATTTTGAAAAATTGATTTCATAATTATTTTTGAATTTGATTTTAAATGACAATTTTGACTAGTCTAACTCCCTGATAATTATCGAAAAGATAAATAATGATTGAAAAAGTGATGAGTGTTGATATTTATCATACGTTACTCAAGACAGTATATTTAGAAAATTTTCTTTAGAAATTCAAACAAGAGTTATAAAAACTTTTTGTTGGGTACAGATTCCATGACTATTTCTATTTCTATCATATTTCTATCGACCATCGCTCATAAAGATTCAATATAGTTCGTTGATATGTGGTACTTTAAACAGGAATCATTCGTTTTTCATTTTATAAAATAAAATAAAATCCAAAGTATTCACTCTCATTTAAAAGTCCTCACGGTTATGCATGGGTGAATTACTTGGAATTTGTTATGTGCTTCCATGCTCATTTAAAAGTCCTCACGGTTATGCATGTATGGAACGCATATCAAAATTGATTTATTAGATAAACAAGTCGATTCTAATCCCATTTAAAAGTCCTCACGGTCATGCGTGGTTAGAGATACTTGAATTCATTTTTTTTAAAATAAAATTGGAATACTACTAATCTCATTTAAAAGTCCTAACGATTATGCATGGCTAGTAGATATTCAAATTCCTGATAAAAATGTACAACAAATAGATACAACTATATGGTTTTATATGATGACATCATTTCCATTATGTATAAAAGTGGAATATGCGCCTAACAAGGGTAATTATGATTCTTTGTTTGATGCTTTATTGAAGTTTAATATTTATATTCAATTGAGTTTTAAATGTTGGATTAATATCAATCACTTTATCTCTATTTTCTCTAACACTATTACTCTTTTGCTGATAACAAAAGGGGGAGAGAAAAGTTAAGATTTTGTCAAATAAAATCAAGCAAAAGTCAAATATTTTCCATTTGCATCTAGGCTCATTTTGCATATTATTTAATCATATGCATATTTGTAGGGGGAGCTTTGTGTAGAGAGGAAGCATTTAAATAGAGGGAGCAATTAGGATATATCTATAGAGCAAATACATTTAACACATTCAAAATCTTAAATATATGTTTGTTATCATCAAAAGGGGGATATTGTTGAATATGCGCTTATATGATTTTTGTTTGATGATAATAAACATATATATATTCGTTTAAATGTATTTGATAATGTACTATGTTATTTTTCATAGACTAAATAATTACTTGCCGAATAAAAATAAATAACATAGGATTTGAATTCAAACAGAATTTTATTCAAACAAATATTTATTATAATTTTTGATTAGTACAAATTTAAGCTCTCACTATATATATATACACACAATTTCTGATTACATCACAATTCAATTTACTTAAAGTCCTCACTACATATCACTCACACTCGTAGTTTAGCTTCCACTTCATTTCAGTTAGAATCCAGCATCTGAGAAATCTGCAAAAATAATTTTGAAGCAGTAAAATTGAAAAGGAAATATTTTTGCGGTATAAAATAAAAAGTGAATTTTGAAAATAATATTTGCCCCAGTTATTTGGGTTGTTCGTCATGATTTATATTTGAATTCATCACACACGAACAATGTGACATGCACAGTGTATCACTGTACATGCCACAAGGCCGTGCACACCGATATACACTTGATAATGTTACAGGGACAGGTGAGCACAAGGTCAAACCCAAAATAAAAAGACGGGTTCAACTCAGGTGCAATATAAATAAAATCTCGACACGAGCACAAGGCCAAACCCGAGCGTTTAAGCTGGATTCATCTCAATGTACAAATCCTATTACAACAGTGCCGCATTCAAGTCATGAAAAACCACAACAATGCCAAACTCAATTGAACATAGTGAATGCACAAAGGCATAGCAACTGCTCCAAGACCAGACTACAAAATGAAAAAATGAAAATCAGTGCAACCCAAAGTCAAGAACAGCAGTTACAACTCAACTGCAAATATCCAAATACAGCAGATTGAAAATGTGGATGAACACAACGATGGTCAGAGCCGAAGTACACAGGGGCTACAAAATCAAAGTGATAATCAGTGAAGTCAGAGACCATAATCAAGCAACAAAATGTATAGGGAAATGCATCAAAGACAATTGACATGCAAACCAAGATCAAAGTGTGCACAGAACAAATTACATGATTGAAACCACAAAAGACTGCAACAGTATGGTATATGCATGCTACAGAAGGAACAAGCACATGAAACAGTACATATGCATAAATAGAACAACTCACATGTATGCAACCTGACCAAAGCAATGCTAACACAAAGTAGAGCAACATCACAAGAAGGCATCATGAATATACACAATGCAGACCAAAGAGCAAAAGTAATTTGGATCAATGAATTGGATGAACAAGACTCAAATAATCAATACACCGCAAGCGCAACAGGTGTATGACAGTAACATATGATCAGTGGTACACATGCAAGCACAGCCTCAAACCAGCATCAAGTCAAGTCAACATCCAAAACATATGAAGCAAAGAAATGTATCATGCAAGCTACAGATATTAGTGCACAGGATATGGCAATCAAAATATACAAAGGGCAACAACAATGAATCAGAGACCAACAATATCCAAGCGGCCTGAAGAATACATTACAGTGACAATACAAAGACTACAAATTCACGTCCAGAGAATGTAAAGTCGAAGGCCACAGTGGAGGAATGAGTTCAACATATATGCAAAAGTGACCAAAGTCAAAGCATCAGAAAAATGAAGTTGAATTTACAAATCAATATCGAATTTTAATTAAGTCAGAAATTAACGCAGTATAAAAATGGAAAAAGTCAAAAGTCAATTCCAAATAAAACAGGAAAGTAGCTGCCGTAACGATCAACGAGCGATCGAATGATTTCGAGCAAAAACCGTGACAGTGAAGAAAAGGAAAGATTCGAATTGAACAAGTCAGTAAAATCTCAAACGTTCAAGCAGTATCAAGTGGCAGAGAAAATGTTTTGACGAATTCAAATAAGAAATATACGATGTAAATTTAGGAATTCTACTCCTATAAATTACAATCGACATCATCGGCAATTATCATTGAATTCAAGCAATCAATCCAAAAAGCGAAAGGAACAAATAACATACCAGAAGAAAAGTCGAATTCGATCATTTCGAAGCAACCAAGCCAACTTCATCAAAACCCTAATTCCACAGAACAATAAAGAGAAGTAGCTGAGCGCGACACAAAGAGACATCGATCAACTCGAGGCAAGCAGCTGATCAATAGAGAAGGAAATCAATTTTAATCGACAAGAGAAACGAAATCGATCGGCATCGTCAAATCTCTGTGAAGCCCTAATTTTGATCCAACAAGGAAAAGAAATGAAGAGCCGCCATTCTTACAAAATAAAATGAACGGGCTAGAATAAAGATAGAAGGGGCCGGCCTTTGTTACTAAGGATAAGGCTTTAGCTTTTTAATTAAATAAGGGCTTTATTTTAAATTTTGTTTTTAATTTGTTTTTAATTTTAAAACTCTTTTCAAACCGTTGTATTTACTAGTCGTGTGACTAGGGGACAAGCTACGTGGCGTAGTTTGAGAATTCGCAACTCAGTGGCTGAGTTGTGGCAGGGTTTTGAGCGTAGAGTTAGGTTAGTCAGTAGCGGGTGTCGCGAGTTTACGTGTGTAAGCGTGTGACTACTTAATTTCTAGTAGAAACCTTGGGGGCAGCACATAGGCAGGGTTTTGCCGAAGCTAGGTAAATACTGTGTCGTTCCATCTCTGCATTTTATTATTCTGCTATTTTTTCTGTGCTGCTATTATTCTGTGATCTGTGTTGAAATAATTTTATAAGCTTTCGCAATTAATTTTTAAAATTAACACCATCACCCTATTTACCCCCCCCCTCTAGGGTGAAATCGATCCTACAGACATCATAAAAGAAAGTAGGATAGAACGGGTCCTACGACTCGGATAAAATCCTAAGGCACGACTCCTAAGAAGAACTTAGGACGATGATCCTTGCTAGATTATTCTACACTGTTCTGAAGTTTGGCTCTGATACCAAGCTGTGAATCCCCACCTCTGTACTCACGCTAGCCAAGGACACTACAAGGTAATGCCGTCAACTAGCATGAAGAATAAGGCTGTTGAGGAGCGACCATCCGTGTAATTGCTTTGTGCGAGCATCGATATGTCAGATAGAATAACATGCATTTCTTTTCAAGAGGAAATCTGACATACCGATATAAACTCAAAGCTACTACACAGTGGCTATATGATCTTCGGAAACAAATATAGAAATAAGCATAATAGAAAACAGTCACATATATCCACATCACAAAGGCGGAAACAGATATGAATATAACACATAGAAGTGTACATCAGAGTAGTGGTCAAACAAGATCCACAATGTCACAAAAAATAGATACAAGTGCTAGACAAAATAATATGTACACATCAAGGAGTCTCTATCTCAAATGTATAACAACAAAAACTACCAATTTAATGTAGTTAGACAAAAGTCAGATGATGATCACTGATAAGGAGTCAAGCAAAAGCACCTGTAAAATCTCGGTTTTACCCGATTATTATTTAATAAGAAAATAATAAATGGATCGGTCTATCTATAAATATCAGATAAAATGAGATAGAAGAAGAGATATGACAAAAACGTATGATAACAATAATGCCATGCTATGAAAAGAATACATTAGACAACACAAAAATCATACAATATCTCAACAATCTCATAAGAGCAAAAAGAATGTCATATTCTTTATTTTATTCACCAAACCACAAATATTGACAAATATATCAATGCCAATCACAAAATTGGTGAATCATAAATTCTAGAAATCATCAACTAGAAATCCAGAAATCACAAAAGGGGGAGGCCTATCACAAAACGGGAGCATGAAAACTCACCAACACGTGCATCACAAATGGGACGCTATCCCATTGTCGCTAACTATAGAGCGGGCGCAACGACATAGTATAATATCGGTATGCCCGAGGAACCTGAAACTCAAATAATTCGGAACAACGAGGTGGTACAACGGTACGCCTGGTGAACCTGATAAGCCGGACAACGACGTAGTACAACGATACGCCCGATGAACCAAACTTCATAAAAGAGCATGGGTTGCTAGCCCACAAAAATGAGTCGCTACTCCTAAGAACCAATAGGTCGTTAGCCTATAAAAGAAATGAGACGAAATTCAATAAAAGGAGGTATAGTCCCCCACGTGACAAAGAGACATAGCAAATCGCTAGCCTAAATCACAAAATGATCATCATCGATCAATAAAAAGTGTGAATTACACTAAGCTAGTAAATAGATGAGTTTAACTTCATGTCCCATAACCACTGGCTTAACTTAAATATTTACGAAGAAATTATAGAACTCCACTTGAAAGTTGTCACAATAGTTTCAATCGAACAAGTCCAAAAATTAGCCGACGAAGTAAACACAAGTGTTTCATACCACTAGTTTAACTAGGCCGTTTAATTAGATTTCTAAAATGAAGAGGTAAAGGTTTGTGTATAATGATAGATTGGAAAACAGTTTTATAAATATGCTTTGTATTAAAAATAGAGTTGAAATCAAATTTTAGAAAGAGTTTGAATATTTACTATTAGTATAGAATCCTTTGTATTATAAAGTGACAAATCACAAAATTGATTGTTAGAACAATCGATCACCAAAAATTCACATTCGAAGACGTGAATTAAATCTAAAGAAATCGATACCAAATCCGTCAAAATGGATATTCCCCAAAAATCCCGAAAAAGAAGTTATCAAAGTCAACAAAAGGTGATAACAACAAATTAGAGAAACAAGAATCGATTAAAAATTGGATATTCAAACAAAAAAGACAAAATAGGCAGAGACAGCAGAATTAGTTGACTGGACCAGGGTGGTCAGTCGACAGACACAAATCCTGGAAACTTTCTGTTTCCAGGTTCCATCGACTGAACCTGGATGGACAGTCAACAAAATCATACCTAGAAACTTTCGGTTTCCAGGCTCAATCAACTGACCCAAAGTGGTCAGTCGACTGATACTGGCCCAGGCAAATTCCTAGGTTCGGTTCAGTCGACTGACCTTCTATTTCAGTCGACTGAACTGGAAATTCCAGTATTCTCAGCCTAGCCTCCAAGGGGCAAAATCCCAAACAATTTGCGATCGGACGAGCGATGGGAGCTAAAGGTTTACGTTAATCGGCAACCCAGCCCTATAGGCTCTTCGATATGCCACCAAAAGCATGATCAAACATCAAAGCTAAGATTTTTAAAGATTTAACTTCAAAACACCAAAAATTGGAATACTCATAAAAATAATTCAATCCAAAGAAAATGGACAAGGAATAGATGCTAGGAATCACTACCGAACAACTATCAAAGATATAGACATAGATATGATTCAAAAACTCACCTTATACACAAAAACAAGGAAGGAGAAGCTTAAATACAAAAGAAGATCAACCACTCTTCAATCTCAACTCTAAAAGCTCTAATCTAAGATCATAAACAATAATTTCTCAAATTAGGTTATAGGAAATTTCTGGAAATGGAGAGATATTGAGATGGAGAAGAAGAAGGAGATGCATAGCTAAGCTTCTGTTTGATTTTGGATGTAACGACCCGCCTTTCATTCCATAGAAAGACGCATCGCTAAGAAGAAAGAAAGGGATAAAAAAGAGAAAAGATAGGAAAGAAAGAAACAAAAACATCAGAATCTCACAGCGGAACGTATAAATTATATTATATCACATAAAACATTACATAGTATCATATACATCAGAGTTATACAGCTAATACAACACAAACTAGACAATTATAAATACCTGTCTAGTTATTACAATTCAAGTACATAAGAGAAAACAGATACAACTCAAACACAGCGGAACCACTATATATATATCTACACGCTGAAGCATCCTGCTCCATTTCTCCTCCAAAATTCGACAAAGCAATCCTGAATCCCTTGAATACTCATACATAATATGAGTACCCAAGAGTTTAAAAAAACAGAAAATAAACACTAGGGTCAGACATGGGTCTGGTGTGAGTAAATGGGTTTAATGTCGCTTAACTTTGAAAATCTTTTGAAAACAAAAGGTATCACGTAAGACTTCCAACACATAAACATGGAAAAAAATTTACCTTGTGCTAACAAAAACATTTGATAGGAAATCCAGTGATATTATAATAATGTCTAGGGTTTTCAAAATAAAATACAGAAATAGCTGGAATGCTTACATCTCACGTTCCAACATAGTTGGGCACAATCAAAATCGTACAGGCACTTATTGGATTTTGGATTCCATCAATGGCAGGGCTACCGGGGTACCGCCCGTCAGAATATGTGGCCTAGATCACCGCACCGAGGATCACTCCCAATCCCCTGCAATACAAAGCCGGAACCATCCCTTACTGGACAGTCCCAAACAAGACCACCCCGCAGATGGCCGTCGCCAACTGCCACACAGCCGAAATAAAAAGGGACCTCTAGACAGGGGTAAATCTCGTCCTACTTGGGCATGACCCACTTAGCCTTGCTGCACCTCCCATGTTTTAGCCATTCTTGGTTGATGAGGTTTGAGGCTACGATTACCTTTATAGGACACATCAATCTTAGAATGCTCATCGTTCACCTGACGATGTTCTAAAAGCATTCAATCCATACAAGTTCGTTCCAGGTTCGAACGAAACCGAAGGCACTATTTCGCTACACTCATTTTGGAATCACCCTCGGAGTTAACGACAATAGCCCTTGCACTCTGAATCTTCATCTCGAACCTGAAAGTACTACCCCCGTTAAACTCGTATTGGAATCACCCTCAGAGTATTTACACGAATGGTCCTTACATCTCGAATCTTCACTCTTCACTTGAGATTCAAGACCTAACGTTTAATTTGGATCGATGTGGTTTTCGGAATTCCCAATTTGGAAACCCGATCCCAGTCTCATCAAAACCCAAACGCCATTTTAATGTCCAAGTGAATTTAATTTGAACAATTAATTCAATTCATCATTATCTATATACAAACAGGTAGATAATTCACATATCACAATAGATAATCACATTTCATCATAAACAGATAATCTGTAATATCATCACAACAGATAATCATCACAAACAGATAATTCATATTATCATACTTTAACTAAGCATTCATATCATATAGATATTACACATCTCATTACAGAGATCACAACCATCCAATGAAATATCAATATCATCCATAAGCAATGATTTATTAACCATCATCTATAATTAATTTAAAATGAATTAAATTAATTACTTCTATCTCTAATTAATTTAAAGTAAATTAAATTAATTACTACATCTATAAATCCTGCTTATATATCCATTAATTAATTAACCTAGTTAATTAATCATTCTCTAAGTATTCATCTTGATTAAACATCTTTGATTAATCATTCTCTAATTACAATAAGTAATTAGTCTTTAATTAATTTCATAAATTAATTAACCTTAATCATTAGTAATTAACATTTAATTACTTCATTTATTAATTAACTATAATTAATTACATTTATCCTTAATTAATTATATTAATTAATCACTTTATTATTAATTATTACTTAATTAAACAATTCTTAATTACATCATTAATTATATTAATTAATGATCTCTAATTTATATTTAAATTAATTACTTTATTTAAAATTAATTACATTTAGTAATTAATCTACAATTATTTAGCACCCTCGATTAATATCAATTCAGCAATTAACTACCATTAATTACTCATTAACAAATTAATTATCCCATAATTAATTTTCTTCATTAATTAATCCCTTGGTTAATTACAAAAGTAATTACCCAAATTACTTCATTAAAAATCATCTCTCACTAATTACATTCCAGTAATTATCATTTATTACTTCCCTAAGTAATCATGCTCCATTAATTACATTAAGTAATTATTCTTATTAAATCATCAAATGATTTTCTTAAATTAATTAAACTAAATTAATTAACTTAAACAAATCACATTATCATAATTAATTACAACAAGAAAATAATCCCTTAATTACTTTTATCAAGTAATTATACTTAACAATTTACAATTGATTATATTCAATTAATTAATCTAATTAATTATCAAAATTAATCACATTAATTAATTACTTAATAATCCTTAGATAATTGTCTTTATTAATTAACAACATTTTCTATAATTACTTTCTTAAGAAATTTATCTTAGATTAATCATTATTAATCATCCCTAATTATAAATTAATCTAAAACATTAATTAAAATCAAATAAATAAGACATTCCTTAATTCTCTCATAAATTAAATTCTTTTTATTATCATAATTATTTCTAAAATAATTCATTTACTTTATTAATGACTTCATTAACATTCAAGTGTATTTAAATAATACATTTCTAAATTAAATTCAAATTCCATTTTAAAATTTAAGATTCAAAATGTTTAACTATTTAAACATTTATCCAAATTTTAAATAAATTTATAAACCTTAAAATAAATATAAAGAACATTCATTATTTAAATAAGATATTTATATAAGGAAAGGTTTAAAAATCTAAATTACTTAATTTTATTAAAAGAAATCATGCTTTAAAAATAAATTGATTATTTAACTTCCAAATTTAAGTTAAATACTTCATAATTTTTATTCAAATATTTAAAGAAAACCTTTATAAAGTATTTTATCAAGTTTAAACTTTTATTTGAAAATAAACTAATTTTTTTAAATCTACTTCAAAACATTTAAACATGTTCAACATTTAAAATTTACAAAACTGTTTAAATTCAAAATCTGGGTTCATAGTAGACTTGAACTCATATTTAAACTTGATTTTAAACTTGATTTAAATCTTGCTTAAATTTAAAAAAAAAATTATTTTTAAAACTTAGGATTCAAAAGATCATTTGAATTCAAATTTAAACTTTGCATTTAAAAACCCTGCTTAAATCCCTGCTTTGAAATTTTAAATTTCATTTAAATTTTAAAAACAATACTGTCAGGTTTTATAACCTGGAACCAAACATACCCGTGACCACTCACAAGTGCTTCGAGTTAAAACCCTAAAAACTTTGAGACAAAAACACGAACTACCTGAGTAGAACTCGAGCTACATCTCTCTGCACAACCCCAAAGTTCATCAGAACTTAAAATACGCACGGTGCATATGCACCGGCGCTTAGGCAACCTCTAGCCACCATAACCCCCTTCATCCAGTCACCGATCATCTCCACACATGATCACGACCACCATAAATCCCGCAAAAGCTCGAAATCGAAATCCCGCAAAACCTGTCAACACCGTGCAATCTCATCTCCGACCATCAGAATTACTGCGACTCCGGCTATCCCTTCACCTACGTCCCCTCTTCCAATCCCCAAAACCTTGCAACACTCGGTGCACCATAGAAATCAAGAAGCAACAAAATTCCTACCACCAGAAAACTAGGGTTAGAAACTGGAATAGGCAACCACGGTCGCCACCAACCTCTGACTATCCACTTGACAATTTTCCCCCACTCACTAATCATTCGTCCACCTCTAGGAAGAACTACACCATTCCAAAACCACTAGACAATCAGATAAACCCCAAATTCCAATATCTGTTCAGCCCAGACATGCTCATACAATAGTTAATTTAAAAAATGTGATTCTTGTTTTAAAAATCATGGTTTCATATATGCATTCAAGGTATAAACCTGTTTTAATAATTTAAGAAGTTTGATATTTTCTTATTTGAAACAATAACTGATCTTATTGTTTACAGAGACAACCAGTTTTAGTTAATCTTAATTTTGATTTATAAACATAATTTCATACTAAACAAACATCTTTTGTTTACATATCAAATCCTAACTGAAATCAATCAAGTGATAAAGGATTTCTATTAAAATCTTAGTGTTTAAAAAAATAGGAACAGGTATACAGAAACCTGGCAACACACATATGTATATTTATATATATATATACACACACAGAATATCATCACAATACAATCAAACAAACATGCTTATTTCTATCAATCCACATGCAACAGATAAATTTACATTTTATAGCAGTTTAATTTTGTTTGAAAACAGAGCAGGTTATATTTATAGCAGTTTAATTTTTTTTGAAAGCAGTTGCATTTGATACTTGAGTTCTAGAAATTTGTTAGCTTTGATTTTAAAAAGTAAGAACTGTTTTTAAAAACAGAAATTTACTCACCTATTATAGAAGAAGCAGAGGACAACAGTTGCAATTCATTTTCTTGGAGCTCTTATTTGAATCCGCATTATGTGTCTGAAGTTTTGCATTAGCTTGCTGTTGAATCTGGTGTTTTGCATTTGCTTGGTGATTTGTTAGTTGATTTGAAACTACATGCTGGCCCCCATTTCTTTTGCTTAAATTTGGAGTTGAACTTCAAACAAATTACAGATTTGAAGAGTAAGCAGATTGTTTTGCAGATTTTTGATAGATTTAGATTTTGGGTTGTATTTGGTTTTGAATTTTTTCTTTAAATCTGATTTCAGATTTGCATTTCAAGATAATGGTTTGAACTAAATGAATTGCTAAGTTTTTCTACTAAATATATTTTCAGTAAAATGTTTTTAAAAATAAATAAACCATGCCACTTGTTATCTTAGTATGCCAAATGTTTACAAGTGTATTTTCAAGAGCTAAAAGCCTTACACATGTTACAATTAAATATTATAGTAAATTTCTTAATTTTATAAATGTTTTAAAATTCATTCTAAATCAATTTCTTATTTACGTTACCATGTTTATATAAATGTTTATCTATATTTAGCCTTTAAATGTTTACATATAAATTTCCTTTATTAAATTACATATTTTAAATGTTTATTTGTATCTTTTTAAAATAATATTTTTATAGCTAAATTTTCAAGAGAGAAAATTTAAAAAGAAAACGATATTGATTTAAATCTTATTTCAAAATTTCAAACCAAAATATTATATTCTAATGTAAATGAACTAAGTCTATTTCAAAAGAAAACAACTTTTAAAAGAAACAAAATAAACTTTTATTATAAAACACAATTTAAACTATTATATTTTTTTAAACATAATAAATATTTATTTTAATTTCTTTTGGAAATATCAGATAGATTTTTAAACAAACTTTTGAAAAGTTACTATACAAATTTTCAATCAAATTTTCCAATTCATAATTTATTCACATACTTTTATATAAATTTGAAAATATTCTTATTAAATCTAAATTTTAAATTAAAATCAAATTCTCTATTTACAATGTATACACATATATACATTATAAATAAAATATCCTTTAAATAAGCTTAGAAAGATAATTTTATCATTTAAATATTTTTAACTTTTGAAAAGAATATCATTTGTCAAACTAAATAATTATTAGTTTTCAAAAGATAATTTCTGTTTGAATTAGACTATTAAATCAATATTTCATATTTTAAAATAATTATAAATGGAATTTATTAAATAAATATTGCCCAAATTTCCGGGACATCACAATGAAGCTAAAACTTGGATTTGCAAATGAAGCTAGGGCTTAGGAATTCCTAATCTCATTTCTCTCCGCCCATTATTGCTTAAAGCTTGAAGTGTTAGGAAATGAGAATGAATAAAGAGGAGAGGGGGTGGAGCTAGGGTCTTATGTTAGGTTATTGGGCTGAAAGCCAAACCCAAAGTCCTAAGTGAAAATGTCAAAATTCAAGCTAATGTCATTTTGAACTCAATGGAAGTGGTCCCAAGTCCTAATTCGATTGTTTGCAAAAAGTAGCATTTCGGACAAAAATCCGACTAACGAAGCTATATTTAAATAAATTTTTTAAATATACAATCGTAAAATATGATGGTTGTTACAACGGTGTTTTATTCTGCAAACAGATGTCCAATTTTAGCATAACTTATTTATAGTGGTTGTAATGGCACAAACAAAAGATCCCTTGGTTCAAATTAGTTTAATTATAAAAAGAATTGACTTAAAATAATTTATAAAGTTTAAAACTAAACCTTTATTAAGTAGTAATTAAATCATTATTTAATTTCTAATTAATTCAATATTTAATTTCTAATTAAACCTTAATTAACTCTAATTTTAAACTGAATTAAACTTAATTAATCCCGTATTAAATCTTAATTAAATCCAATTAGATCAATTAATTTAATCCTTCCTAACTAATAATTGATTAACCTAATTAAATAATAATTAATTAAATAATAATTAATTAAATAACTAAATTTAATTATCAAAATTATTTCTTAATTACTTTTATCTTAATTAAAAATTAATTAAACTTTCTTAATTAATTAATTGAAATTAATTAACTTCAATCCATAATTAAACCCTAATTAAGTAACTTAATTATAATTAATTAATAATTTGTCTTAATTAGTAAATTAATTATTAAATTCTTATTTAATTACCAAAGTAATTAACTTCTGAACTTACATAATATTTTGAAAAGACTTACAAAACCGTTTCAAAAGGAATCATTTTTAAAATTTAAACTCTAACATTTTTGGAACTATATTCATAACGACCTTCA
The DNA here is from genome assembly GCA_030765085.1 of Allium cepa. Classification (NCBI taxonomy): domain Eukaryota; kingdom Viridiplantae; phylum Streptophyta; class Magnoliopsida; order Asparagales; family Amaryllidaceae; genus Allium; species Allium cepa. Next base: position 381,871,511 of record CM060931.1, read on the forward strand.
CTATAAATGCAACTCATCAAAGTTAGATTTAGTTTAGATCGAACTCCAACTTCATTTCTAACTTCACTCTTGACTTTCTTAGCTTTGAAAAATAAATAATTTTTTTTTTGAAAATTAGTTAAATTTTTAATCTTTTAGGAACTTGAAAACAAATAAACCACTTTTGATCTTTTCTAAACGATCTCCCATCTCATTAGCATACAAGTTACTAACTTTCATAACATATATACAACCAACCTAGTTTACACATCTAAATAAATATATATCATCACATAATAAGCAAGATGGTAACTTCAACCCCAAATCAAACTTCTAAGCTAAATTTAAAAAGTCAAATTCAAACAACAACTAATATTACACATATACATATACAAAACAACATGGATTTACAACCAAACATACAAAAAACTACACAAATAAACCTGGCAACATAAAGGTAAAATCTTTTCAAAATATAAAATAGTTTTCTCACCAAAATCTTTTTAAATCCTCTCAAACTTTGAAATAGCCTAGAACTTTGAAAACCCTTAAGAAAAAAGTGATTTTTTTTTTACCAAAACAAGGCAAGATAGGCTCGTCTTAGATGGGGAAGGGCTCGATCATCATGTAGGAAGGTGGATTTGGGCTTAAAATTGAGAAAGAAGATGAAGTAGAAATGAAATAAGTGATTTAAACAAGATTTAAAAGGTTTTAAACTAAAAAGATTTGTTTTTTTACTTGAGAAATGAAAATGGAAGCCGTTAAAGATATTTTATAAGTTTCTTGAAAGAAAATTACTTTTGAAAAGTTTTAAAAAGCGAGAATGAAATGAGAGAGAAAGAGAGATTTGTTTTATATGAATTTAGTATAACAAATTACTAAAATATCCTTTAGTACACTACCCTCCATGAAAAATTTGCCACATCATCACGCAACCCTTAAACCAACATGCATTTAATGCTTTTATACTTATGGTGTAAGATGAAAGTGACATGTCATGATTTTTCATTTTATTTTAATTTTCAAACTTGAAAATTATTACATCTTTCTTACATAAATACACTTATGTTATTAATCTTAATTTTATTTTCTAATACATATTTATATCATAAAAAATGTGAAAATGTGTTAACTAAGGTATTTGCAGCTTTTTAAACCGCTTTTTAATGGTGAAAAGTTGAAAATTTTCAAAAAGCTTTCTGGTCCCATAGATCAAATTCGCCATCACTAATTGATTTTAAAATAAATCTATTTCACCATTAAAAATAATTAATTTTGAATATATATTAATTACACTCATAGATCAAAGTAATCAAATTATAGACAATTACAACCATAGACCCCATTTGGACCAGGATAAGTTTTTGCTAGTATCCGTGACTCTGCACCTCATCAGGATCCATCGTCAGCGCAATACCACCTCCTTGCCATCATGCATACCAAGGAATCCTGTAGTGCCTAATAACGAGATTACAATTATTTTGCCGCACTCTATCTCGTCTTGAAGGCTAATCTAACTTCTTTATCTCATGGACGTGGCTCCACGGACTATTTTATTTATTTAAAAGACCTCCGTTAAGGGTTATCTAGCCTTGCCTCTTATAAAAAAACAGATAACTATGAGTTAGTGCATGTCCTAAATGTGATTTACAATAGTCGAAGGCATAACTCTTGTCTTTTTGTTGACCGCTCAAGACCAATGACAATCACGACCTATGTAAACAACTTCTACTTCTCACATATATGGTAGTAACCTTGTTATCATAGCACCGAGCCTAACTCGCTGCTCTATTTAAATTGCCTAATGTAATCAAGGAAATGCCCATATGGTTACTTAACACATATCCCATAAAAGGTTGAAGCAGACTCTACTTGGCTCTTTGACACTTTGATCAGAACGAACCATCCTACTTTGGTGTATTTCCTTCACCTACATGCAAACATATACACGTGAGTTCTACAGTTGGATTTCTATAATGTATACACAATTGTTGATAGCCCCTTGCAGTGGACAGACTTCTGCCGTGTAACACTACTGACCTTGAATTCCAACCCATATTATTGGCTAATTCATTTATAATTAATCTAAGTTACCGATCAGTTTCAATAATTCACACCTTCCAAAAATACATATTCGATGCTATATTTATTTATTTACCACACCTCCCATGTTCAATGGTTAACATTCAATTGTTTTTGCATAGCTTATTTCTTGTTCCATTAACGCCGTTTAATGTCATTTACCACTTACATCAATTTTTAATTGTTTAAATATCTTTTACTACTTAGTTTCCAGTGAACACTATTGAACATAGCTTACTATCTATTTTTAACTATTAACTACCATTCTTTGATTATTATATCCTTTTAATTCTTCATTCCTTTAATTATATTTCTTCCTTTATTGATTACTTTCTAACTTATCTTAAATCGAATATATTAGATTCACAATTTAATTATTGTTATTTTCATTTCTTACTTTAGGTTGGTTTATACTTAGGAATTTCTACATTTTAGTGCATTGGAATAACATCTTCCCAAAAAAAAAAGTTAACACTGTAGTTTTCTGTAATTATCTAAAAAGGACTTGTGTTATGTTCATAATTACAACGAATTATTTTTCTATTATTGTTGAAACTGACGGTACAACATACAGTAAATATCCTTATTTTGTATTTCTCTTCCATTCAGGCATGTTCCTTATTATTTCTAAATCTATATTCTTATGCCAGAAAAGGGGTTCAGTTGGAGAATCTTATATTTCCATCTTTCTCTTGTGTACCCATTACACTATACTTTAGAACCTTCTCCTTTGTCCTCAATTCCTTTCCAACTTATCAAAGTATAGACCACATAAGGGAATTTACTACTAATTTACTTATAGAGTTATTTCAAAATAAGTTTTGTTCATCTATCGAAAAGATATGCAAAAAGAAACCCCATAGCTAAAATAACTTTTTCCCTCGTCACTTACTATATTTTACTTATTATCACTTCTGCTGCACAGCAAAACTCATATTTGCTTACACGTCGACTTTTTTCGATGCCAAGCATGTAGCAATTCAAAATTCAGAAATTCTCCTTTTTCGTTCAACATAATTTTCAACTAAAATTTCGAAATAATTTTAATGATGGAAAATCATTTTTAAAATGCAAATTTTTGAATAAATTTTCTCTTCCAAAATTATGCGTTCTTACTTTTATAAACAAATTTATTCACTTCCTATGCAGTTGGGGTTTAGTCAATTGGTTAACATCATGATTGATTCTTCTACTACATAGTAAATTTTCAAATTTCTAAACTTTCCTTTTGTTTTAGAAAAAGAATTAGAAAGTGTACACGGATCTAATATGATATGGCTAACATGAATGACCAAGTATATATATACTCTAAATTAAGTACAGCTGACTATTAAAGTATCAGAAAAGTAGAATAAGAAAAAATGATCAGGTTTTGTTTAATGCTTACTGCTCTTCAATTTATACCCTTTGACAAGTAGTTACAACCATTAGAGAACTAGACATAACTAATGGAGAAGAAGAGAAGTGTATATTCAAAGCTTTTGACTGCTGCAGAATTTAAACGTCTAAAAAATATAGCCAAACGTTTGGCCATTCAAATTTAATATAGAATAAAATTAGTGGTTTAAATGTATTCAAAATTCAATGTCATACAGACGTCTGAGAAGTGCACTTAGATGCCTATCTATTTAATTCAGACATCTCAGATAACGAATTTTAGAAATCCGAGACTTTGCTCAGACATTTGGTAGATCAGTCCAGACTTTTGGTCGATGTACTTTGAATATAGGTTTGAAATGTGTATCGTAAGATGTCTGGTTAGTGTTCCCAGACATCTGGTTGCTTGAGTTTGTAAAAACTGCCTCTTTTACTTTGTTTTCAAAAATGATATAAATTCGAAGTACTTTTATGTGTGATGATCTAACTCAAGAGAGATTGTGCAAGGTAATCTAAGTCACTAAATACAAGTATATGACCTTACATTAAAACCATCTTCATGTAGCTCTTTAAGATTATTTTCACTTTAGCTTCCATTGGTCTTCTGATATCTAGAGCTCTCTAGTCCTTCATAAGCCTGTAAAATTGTCGAAATATTGTACAAATGATTGTATAACTGTTGTTATTAAAACCTAATGAGAGAGATTCTAACATTCTCTCCCTTTTTTATGATGATAACTATACAATCTTTTCAAATATATAATATAAACAGTACTCCCCCTTAATATGATATTTCCCCTGATCAATATGCATTTATTTCTCCCTCTTTGTCATTATGAAAAAGAAATATGGATAGCAGTTGATATGCGAGTAACTATTTACATATGTAAACTACACAATGATAACAACATTCCAAAATGAATAACTAGTCATGACATAAAAAGAAGTTTCAAGGTAGTACAAACTACTGGTTGTTACAAAATATAAATTCATTTTGAACAGTAAAAATGTGAATATATTTATGAAATTAATTATTTTAAAGAACATATTCCTAAACCTCTATGTAATTTGATAAAATTAGACTCACAAAGTGGATTAATAAATGTATATATAATTTAATTTTCGGTATTAATAAATTCTACAGAATAGTGCCATTTTCTACATTATATAGAAGAAATTGATGACGAATATCAATATGTTTAGTTCTAGAGTGATTAATGAGGTTTTCAGATAAACTGGTAGCACTCATATTATCAAAATATATAGGAGATTTAACAATTCTTTTTCGAAATCTCTAAGAGTATGTTGCATATAAATCACTTGTACACATGCCAAGGCAGCTGAAATCACTCAGCCTCACAAGTTGATAGTGAAACACAATTTTGTTCTTACTAAACCTTGAAACCAAAGAGTGACTAATAAAGTGATTAGTGCCACTTGTACTCTTTTCATACATTTTATAACCCCTGAAATCAACATCACTATATGATAATAATACTAAAGAGCAACCTTACGGGTAAAAGAGACCGTAATCTTTGGTGTTGATTAAGTAATGCAAAATTCTTTTCACAGCTCGACGATGCAATTCCTTAGGTCATGCTTGAAATCTAGCACATAAATAAATACTCATCATAATGTCAGGTCGACTAGAAGTAAGATATAACAGTGATCCAATAGTACTATGATACAATTTTAGATCGAAATCTTTACCACTCTTATCTTTATCTAAGTTGTAATAACCCTATTTTCGAAGCTATGGTATTATACAAATTTAACTAGAATAAAAATGTTCTCGTTCTATTTTTTAAATAAATGTTGAAATTTATTTACAAATATTTTAAAAACAAAAGATAATAATAATAATAATAAATAATTAGGGAAAAATCGAGTTATTTCATCTTTAAAAGACTAGAATGGAAAAAATATAGAATCTATTCTTAAAAGAAAAATTAAGAGCGCAAGTCTAAATTAAAACCTAAGCCCCTAATATAAAATAAATTCATTTCATTTTACTTATCCCAAACCCTTAATTGTTATACACCTATTTCTCCTTTGCCTCAATCCTCAAAATCGACCAAGAATAATAATAATATTAAACGACGACGATGGTTGGACATGAAGACTTGTGGTCAGCGGGGACAGCGCCACGAAGGGTGGTGCACACAGTAACGTGTAATGGCGATAGGGTAGAGCGGGTTTATCATCGTAGGAGGGTGCGTTGTCACCTAGGGCAGCTGCTAAAAGAGATGGGTGCGACCTCAGGTTGCTAATGAAGGCTTGCAGTGTTGCGTGGGGACTGACTTAGGCGGTTTCAGGCATTGCGAGCGTGGTTGAGTTGGCATTAAGAGGTGAAGTGCGACAACAACCTAGGGCATTGAGAAGGTAGCCAATGACATTCGTGGATGAGGCAGAGAAGCAAACATTACAATCCTAGGTGGAATGAGCATCTGAGTAGAGCATGCTTGGTTCTTGGGTACATGGTTAAGCCAATGACAAATTCTAACCAACTAGAAGGGTTAAGGTGGGTTAATATATTTAACTCACACATCTATGTTTAAAAGTAATTAATTCCCTTGACATGCTTGTTTGAATTTGGAATGAGATAATAATTGGTAGAGAATGATTGAATTGCTTAAATTGCTTGCCATGGTTTCAATTTATTTGATGGTTGAATTATATGTCGAATTATTAAATTCGATTTGATAATCGATTATGAAATAGCATGTATGTCGAGGACCATTAAAACTTATCGATTGTGTAGCTAGATTATACAATATTTGTGCATTATTTGTGTGATCAGAATTCACCAAAAAGGTGACTCGGATCATTAAAATGGTTCTCTACTTGATCAATAGTGTTAAAAGATGGTTTTAAATACTTTAAAACCTCCATTGTGATTTCTTCTAATTATGGATGTTAGTTTTAAATTTTTTGGAATGTTTACAAAATCGTATTTCTTAACTCATTTATTTATTCAAAATTCTATTTCAAGCTTTGATGATTTTTATTTATTTCCATTATCCTCAAAAATCCTCATTTCAGTTATGTTGGAATTCTAAAAATGTTGGAAAGTAAATAGCATGTACTACTCTTTTTATAAGTTACTTATATATTATAAAAGAAATTGTCCTATTTTATATGATTTTGATTATAGAAGTTATTTAAATATTTGGAAGAGTTTTCAAACTTTTTAAAAGTAAAGTGATTTTTTGTTGCAACGATTATTAAGTTTTTAATGTTGATAAATATTTCATGTATATATGTATAGATTTTTAAATAAAGCATGTTATTATTTTATGAAAGGCATTGGTTTGATTCCAAATTTTAGTAAAGAAAATCTTTTTTTAAATAAGACCCTTTAACTCTTTCCTTTTTATTTACAAGTGAACAAATCTTGATTTTATTTGTATTGAATTCCGTGCTTTTCTATGAAATAAAGAACTTTAATAAACGATCGAATTGTCGAATTGGTATGAGATATTTCGTACAATTCTTTCACTTATTATTGTAATTTATTAAATAAAGTTTGAGTGAAACTTACTAGCTTTTAGTAAATATATGAATTTGCTATCTGGTATGGGACAGTTAGTTAAGTTCTTATGATTACTTGAGTGACAGTAATTAAAAGTTAGAGTTGTATTATCTTAGGGTGTTCGGATTTCATTTTTAGGTCGATAGAACCCTGAGAGAATATAACTCATTTTTCGTCGACCTCATAGTCGATAAATTTTAGAGGGTAGGCAGGCCTATTTGTTAGTTAGGTTTGTTCTGATATAACTCTACCGTCCTTTTGTTTCTAGGACAAAGGTTATATTGCAGCCCTATCGGTTTATTTTGATATACAGTTAGACAATGTTTACCTATTTGTTTGTTAGCTAAATTCGCATAGCTAGTCTATTTGTTTGTTAGACTAGTAGTCTATTTATTTGTTAGACTACATATATTATATGGCGGCCAATTTGTTTGTTAAATCCATGTCATTATTTTAAACTAACCGTTGACTACTACTATTATTGTATTAGTGATGATTATTTCTTCAGATATTTTGGGGTAGATATTTAGTATCTTTTGGCTTAGATAGATTTTGAATTGTCATCACCATATTTTTCATTGATAGTCTATTTGAGACTTGATACGGATTTATGAAATGGTGATATGGTTTGATAGACCTTACTATGGTTAATTTGTTTTTAGGCACAATTTGAGATGACTTATTACATGGTTAACTCATAAATGGATTTTTAATTGATAAGCTTTATTATGATTATGGCATAATTTTATTATGGCTTATTTACTATCAAGTCATATATTTACTACATTAATATCTCATCTCTCTTTATTAGATATAGTCTGACCCGTCTATTTTAAAAAAATACTCGGGTCAGGCTGAGACTCTACAGGTACAGGGACTCATTGACCTCCAGATTTTGTGCTAGCATTGAAGTAGACTGTTTTAACCATTGTAGTTTACTTCATCCTTGTATATATTGACGTTTAGGAGTATATATTCTTTATAATATATAATAGTCGTGTCTACCTGCTATAGTACTTTTGAATGTGATGTATATATTATATGGTTATAGTACTGATATTTTGTAAATTTACATTTTATTATGTATATGATGTATATTATTTCGCTGTGATCTGTGACTCTGATTCTGATTTATTTATATTATATACTATTTTGAATATTTTTAAGTGTTTTTATTACTTTGCATTAGTACAGGATGCATAAAAAAATTTCAGTTCAGATCCTCAAAAGAAAATAAAGACGTGTCAATGTTAGTATAAATTATATTCACATTCGACCGTCCCTAACCAGTCTTATTCTCCATATTATCGGAGGACTTTGCTTGTAATATTCTTTAATGATATAGGTACAGTCGTGGAGTCATTACATAAGTGTAAGCTAGTACTCATTGGAGTTGGTTTACTAGTTGTGTTATCTATCCCAAAGTGTTTTAACAACTCTTTACAATATTTATCTTGATAGATAAAGATTCCATTTTCAAGTGTTTTATTTGCAGACCTACGAAGAAATTTAGTTCTTCCATATCCGGCATTTCAAATTCATTTTACATAACATTTGAAAAATGCTACACAAATTTTCATATGTAGATCCAAATATTATATCGTCTACATAGATTTTAACTACCAAAATATCATCATTTTTCTTTTTTGATAAATAATGCAATGTCTGTTTTACCAATTTGAAAAACCAGAATTCAAAAAGTGATTTTTAACTCTATCATATCAAGTACGGGAAGCTAGTTTTAGACCATATAATACTTTCTTAAGTTTAAAAACAAGATCCGAGTATTTTTCATAAAAAAAATTAGTCGTTGTTCGACATAAACATTTTCTTTAGTAAAGCCATTTCAAAATACACTTTTAACATCCGTTTGATATTATTTGAAATTATGGTGACTTGAAAAAGCAAATAATATTCTTATAGCTTTAAATCGAGCTATAGGAGCAAAAGTTTCTTCATTATCAATTCCCTCTTCTTGATTGTATCCTTAAGCTACCAACCTTGCTTTATTATGAATTATATTTTCATTTTCATCAATTTTTGGATCGAATTTACCTAATGGATCTTTAGCATTCAATATAAAACATTTAGAACCAAAAATTCAAAAAAAGAAACTTTCTGTTTCTTTTCAAAAAAATAATTCATAATAAGTATTTTTAGTCATTGGTCTTAATGACACACGATTAAGCATATAACATGCATAAGCAACAGCTTCAGTCCAAAAAAATTTGGTAAGCCACTACTAATTAGCAATGTTCATGCATATTCCCAAAGAGTACAATTTATCTTCTCAACTGCACCATTTTGTTGCGGTGTACGTGGATAGGAAAAAGTGTGATTAATGCCTTTTTCATTACAATTTTTTTCAAATAACTCATTTTCAGTTTCTCCTCCATGATCACTTCTTATATTCTTAATTTCTAATATTCTTTAAATTTGAATTTTTTAGCAAATACTTAAAAGAAACATAAAAGTGTCACTTTTATGTTTTAAAAAAAGCATCCATGTAAATCCCGAATAATCATCGACAACCACCAAAACATTTTTATTGTGATTTATTGATCGTACTTTAGTAGGACCAAATAAGTCTAAATGAAGTGGTTTTAATGATTGTTTTGATGAAATTATTTCTTTGATTTAAAAGAACTTCTCTTTAATTGACATGCATCATATAGGGTTATTTTTTGTAATCCTCTAACTATTTCATTTTTAGCTAATTTCTTAATATATTATTAATGTGGCAAAACCGCTAGTGCCAGAGCCATGGATCGTTATGATTTGCAACTAGACATAAGTCATTGTCATGTTTAATATTCATATTTAGAACATAAATATTATGTTTTCTAATACCTTCAAAAATCAAGTTTTTTTTATCAAAGATGTTGCATTTATCCTTTTCAAAATCTATTTCAAATCCTTCACCTATACTTAAAAGATTGTGTTTTAAATTTTCTACAAACAACATGTTAGAAATTATAGGTGAAGTAGATATACTGACATTGATGAGGTCTCCAATTCCAACTATGAATCCCTTTAAGTTATCTCCAAATGTCACGGTGCCTCATATATGTTATATTAGATAACATAATCAGATTCCTGTTATATGTTTGGAGCATCCACTGTTGAGTATCCATTTCCCCTTATTTTTGCTATTATTTTTTAGGTACCTACAAAAGGATATGAATTTCATCGGTACCCACTCAATATGTTAGGCTTCTATGTGTTAGTAGTAGAAGGTAGCCATGCCCAAATGGGTTTGGAACCTTTAGAGATATAATTACTACTTTAACAACATTTATAAGACAATCATCCACAAACCTTTACCAAATCAATTTGCTATTGGTTTTAGGAATCTAAATTTTAATTATTTTTGAATTTACACTATTGGATTTAATAATATTTTTAGGCTTTATGAACTTCGCATATGAAGTACTATAATGTTTATCATACTAGTTAGCTTTGAAACCAAGTCCATTTCTATTTCTAAATGATTTCGAATATTACTATTAGTTTTTCTATCTTTACGTTCATTGATTAGAGTATCATACTGGGAAGGTAAGTTTTCAAAAGATTTTTAGGATATTTCTAGTTCCTCCTGTAGTACATTTTTCATTTTTAGTAATCCAATTTCAAGTTCAGCTTTATTTAATTTTCCTACTTTTTCTTTATACAATTTCTTTATATCTCTATGTTTATCATCCAATTCTATACTTCTAAAATTTCATTATAAGAGTGTTCGGGATTTACCTCTACCGTTGAAGCTATGAAACAAACATTTGCCTATTCAGAATCACTGTCACTATCGCTATCAGGAGAGGATTAGTCTGAATCGCCCGATATCACTTGGAATTCTTTTCTCTTCTTCTCATTGTTAATGACAATCTTTCTTCGATGGACAAATTTATCACATTCAAAGCACTTGACTGGTGTTTGGTTAGATGAATTTGTTGAATTTCCACCATTATGTGCCCTTATGAACTTCTTGAACTTCTTATAGTTCTTAGCAACCTTATCATCATCTAAATTTGAATCATTATCATTGGCTTAGAATGCTATACTTTATGTCTCCTGATTTTTCTCTTTCCTAGACTGCAAATTAGCTTCATACGACATCAAATTTCCTATTAATTCTTCAACTTTGAGTTGGGAAAGATCATGAGCTTCTTCGATAGCTAAGAATTTTCTTTCCCATTCAACTGTCAAAGAAATTAGAATCCATGTGACAAGATCAAACTCGTTAAAAATTACTCCTAACGACACGAGATCATGTTGCGTTGTTTGAAATCTAACATACATATCTACAATGGATTCATTTGCTATTGAATAATGAAAAATTATTTTTTGAATACGAATTTTAGTTTGTTTTACTTTATCCATGCCTTTAGAAGTGACTTATAGTGTATGTCATATATGTCATAAGCAGTTTTACAAAGCATAACTCTTGAGAACTCATTATTATAATGTGAGCAAAATAATACCGTTATCCCGCTTTTTGGCAAAGCCGTGATACCAAAAGATCGATCGAAAACAAAAGACAGTTCGTCTCAAAGATTGGTTACACATTGCTTCGCTATGGATATCGATGAATTTTTCCGAGCTCGGATCAGGCTACAACTGATAAGACAAGACAAGCAAAGCCATAAAAGCCAGTGCTTCAAATTTCAAGTTAATCGGAGTTCATATGAACGAGATATGATCGATACAAGTTAGCCAAAGTACGCTGTTCGTATCCATCAGATTGTTGAGGAGATGTCCATTTCGAATCCATCGGATTCGAATCCATCAATGTTCGTTTTGTTCGAATCCATCAGGTTTCTCACACTTCGAATTGATCGAGTTCGAATCGATCATTAACATGGTACCGGTCTATTCGAATCAATCGGTTTCGAATCGATCAAATGGGCATCGCCTCAGCATGTTCGTGTCCATCCTAGAGCACTGTTTCGTATCCATCAGTAGGTCGCACTTCGTATCGATACCCATATCCATCACCACACCTTGGTTCGTATCCATCGGCTTCGTATCGATCGGAATGGCCAGGCCTTCGCATCGATGGACTTCGTATCGATCAAACTTCGGCTAGAGTGTATTATTAGAATCCATCGGCATGCCTCCTTGATCGAATCCATCAGTATGTAGTTTACTTCGTAAAGATCACCTAACATCAACTTTGCATCCTTCAGAGATTCGCTACTTTGTCTCCACCCCAAGACCATGTTCGTATCAATCAGGTCAACGAACCTTGGGTGACGTGTCATCCCTCGATACGAACAAGGCGAAATTTATGGAGTCGATACGGTCAACTCGGAGTAAAGACCGGATCGAGGCAAAGTATGCACGCCACATCATCACGAGACAACGTGAGGTGATCGAGTCGAAGGCATCGTTTCGAATTGATGGATTCAAAATAAACAGCCAACCGAAACATACCAACTCGTATCGATCATATCTCCCAAACCGCTGATCCAAATGTAATAAAATTTTCACAGAAGCTTCCATACAAGGTAAAGATGGCTCCTGCCAAGTTTCAGCTCGATTGTATCATTTTTTGATGGATACGAAATCACTTCGTATCGATCTCAGATCAAGTCAAAACTTGGTGGGGTCGGTCGCGTGGGCCCACTCACATGCCAAAAAAAGTCTCCCGAAGTTTGAGCGAGATCTGAGCCTCCGACGCCTATAAATAGCACCTTGAAGCCTACAGAAAAGGGGATCTTTGGCCATTCGACGTGCAGACTCTGTCGGATTCATTTCTACTCTTCATTACCGCTGTTGTAATAAGATTTCAGAGCTATTATCAACTGTAATCCGCTGTAATTGATTGGAATCGTCAAGTGAATCAATAAAGACATAAAGTTCAGAGTGGACGTTGGCAAGATTGCCGAACCACTATAAATCCTGTGTTTATGACTGTTATTTCTGAATTGCTGTGTTTGGTATTGCTTAGATCTGAGATTTGTGTTGAATATTGCTGATTTGTGTTCATAAACGGGTGCTTTCATGATATTAGGGTTTGGACCATTTTTGGTGCAAACACTTTGGTGCTTTCACTGAGAAGGCTGATTCAAGGATTCTACCGTTTGGAAGTTGAATTCGAAGATTTTAGAATTCAGATCTAAGAGTTATGACAAGGCAAATAAGTAGAAGGCAGAGGCCAGAAAGAAGTGAAAATTGAGGAAGTCAAGAGGCTTCTTCAGGAGAGAATCAAGCATCGATCTTCGTTACTAGGGATGAGATGGAGACGATGATGAAGAGGCAAGAAGAGCTGATCCAGAGTTTATTTCAACAGATTGGGCAACTTGGAGTGTAGAATCGAGGAGCTGATGCAGTTCAGAACGGAGCAGGACCATCCGGCGTAGCACCTGGATTAGAAGGCACACACTTGGAGCATGTTGATCCAATATCGGAGAGAGAGAGGAGCATCTGTGCAACCTGGAGGTAGCAGAGGAATGAACGCTCAGTCAAGGGGGTAGATTCCAGAATTCCCTCGTGAACTCGGGGGGCAGGTCGAAAGCGATGAACGAGGATTGCATCTTGGAGACAAAATAGTTTGGTGCAAATGGTCAGGCGAGCCATGAGAGGCGGATTAATAGACAAAGATCTTGAAGATGTGAACAGGAGTCCCTTTTCTCCTGCAATTATGATGGCTAGGAACCCACCAGAGTTCAACTTACCATCAGTGGAGATGTATGATGTGAGGACGGACCCCACGGTCCATCTGACGAGGTACATGAGGCATATGGAAGTGCTGGGGGGCATCACAGGAGGTTATTGCCCGGTGCTTTCCATTATATCTGACGGATATCGCAGCATTATGGTTTAGGCAACTGGAGAGCGGCTCCATAGGAACATGGGCAGATTTAACTGAGAGATTCATGAGACAATTTAGGGTTCACATTGCAAGACCCAAGAATGTGATGAGTTTGGCAATTATGAAGCAGAAAGCTGGGGAGACTTTGAGGAGTTTCCTAACGCAATTCAATGCGGCAGCAGCATCGGTGGATCGGCCAGATCCATCTATGGTTATGATGGCAGCTATGTCCGTAATAGCCGATGACACGGATTTCAAAAATTCATTGACTAAAGATCCACCTAGATGGATCTAGGAGAAGTCTATTACGAAGCAGGAAAGTTCTTGCGATTGGAAGATGCGAGTGTAGAAAGAGAAGAAAATGATGAACTCAATGTTTATACGCTCAAAGATGGAAATCCCCTTGAGAAAGGTACAGAAACTAGCAAAGGGAAACGAAAGGCTGAGAGTAGCTATAACAGATCAATGCGACCAAGAAAGGAACCAAGGTTCACCACATATTCAGAGCTGAATGATAGTTTGGAACGAATCTATCAAGATACCAGAGATCAGGTTCCGTATCGTAGACCAATGCGAAGGGATCCAACTTCTGACAAGAGAAAATCAGATAAGTTTTGTATATTTCATGAACTGAATGGTCATAGCACTAATGATTGTAGGCATCTGAAGGATGAGGTGGAAGGGCATATCAGGAACGGTATGCTACTTCAGTATGTGAGGAGGCAAACTCCAGCAGTGGAGCCAGAGCGACCACCGTCAACATCAGCTAGAGGTGACCTTGAACCGGGACAATGCTTGATTATCAATTGATTGATTGATTGAAATAATGATGAACAAGTCGTAAACCCCTCACTAACACGGTTAAATCATTTACACATGTAAGAGATCGCGCACAATCCATAGGCATGCTCTGAATGACTACTGACGCACCATAGTGAGAATTTACACTTTGACATCCTTGCTTTGCTTTTGTTTCGTTTTGATTTGGACATTTAGACTTTGCTTGTTTGTACATTTGTGTTATGAGATTCGTATGATCATTAATTTGATATTTGCAATTCTGTGAAAGAATTTACTTGTATGCCCGTTGGATCGCGAACGGTCCACGAGCACCTCCTGCATGGTGATGAACCGCCAAAGTCTTTGATTCGAAAACTCCCCCGAACATGAACTCCGGCATCGATAATACTAAGTCCCCCCCGGGGCACACATAATTCGCATCGAACGGCACGCGACCTCGAACGGTCACAACCCGCCTCGAACGGCATATGATCGCGAACGATCACAATTTGCCTCGAACGGCACACGATCGCGAATGATCACCATTTGCCCTGAACGGCACACGATCGCGAACGATCACCATTTGCCTCGAACGGCACCCAACCATACACGGTCACGATTCACTTAATATGATTTTCGATCGCGAACGATCAACATTTGCCACGAACGGCATCCGACCTCGAACGGTCACATTTTGCCACGAACGGCACCTGATCGCGAACGATCACCATTCGCGGCAAATGGCATCGACCGCTAACTGTCCCATTCCATCCTTCGCCGCGAACGGCATCGACCGCGGACGGTCCCGATTCACCTCAAATGGCACACGATCCCGAATGGTCGTCATTCGAAGACATATGAAATTATCAAGTTCTTTACAGGTTGTTGATAGGATATGAACATCCAACTTATGGCATTACAAAACACACCTTCCTACCGCAAGGCATGTTTTAGGGGGCAAATGTTATCCCGCTTTTTGGCAAAGCCGTGATACCAAAAGATCGATCGAAAACAAAAGACAGTTCATCTTAAAGATTGGTTACACATTGCTTCGTTATGGATATCGATGAATTTTTTTCGAGCCCGGATCAGGCTACAACTGATAAGACATGACAAGCAAATCCATAAAAGCCAGTGCTTCAAATTTCAGGTTAATCGAGTTCGTATGAACGAGATATGATCGATACAAGTTAGCCAAAGTACGGTGTTCGTATCCATCAGATTGTTGAGGAGATGTCCATTTCAAATCCATTGGATTCGAATCTATCAATGTTTGTTTTATTCGAATCCATCAGGTTTCTCACACTTCGAATCGATCGAGTTCGAATCGATCATTAACATTATATCGGTCTGTTCGAATCGATCAGTTTCGAATCGATCAAATGGGCATCGCCTCAGCATGTTCGGGTCCACCCTAGAGCACTGTTTCATATCCATCAGTAGGCCGCACTTCGTATCGATACCCATATCCATCACCACACCACGGTTCGTATCCATCGGCTTCGTATCGATCGGAATGGCCAGGCCTTCGCATCGATGGACTTCGTATCGATCGAACTTCGGCTAGAGTGTATTATTCGAATCCATCGGCATGGCTCCTTGATCGAATCCATCAGTATGCAGTTTACTTCTTAACGATCACCTAACATCAACTTCGCATCCATCAGAGATTCGCTGCTTCGTCTCCATCCCAAGACCGTGTTCGAATCCATGAGCAGAGGCTTGTTCGTATCCATCAGGTCAATGAACCTTGGGTGACGTGTCATCCCTCGATACGAACAAGGCAAAATTTATGGAGTCGATACGGTTAACTCGGAGTAAAGATCGGATCAAGGTGAAGTATGCGCGCCACATCATCACAAGACCACGTGAGGTGATCGAGTCGAAGGCATCGTTTCGAATTGATGGATTCGAAATAAACAACCAACCGAAACATACCAACTCGTATCGATCATATCTCCCAAACCGCTGATCCAAATGCAACAAAATTTTCACAGAAGCTTCCATACAAGGTAAAGATTGCTCCTGCCAAGCTTCAGCTCGATTGTATCATTTTTTGATGGATATGAAATCACTACGTATCGATCTCAGATCAAGTCGAAACTTGGTGGGGTCGGTCGCGTGGGCCCACCCACATGCCAGAAAAAGTTTCCCGAAGTTTGAGCGAGATCTGAGCCTCCTACGCCTAAAAATAGCACCCTGAAGCCTACAGAAAGGGGATCGTTTGGCCATTCGACGTCCAGACTCTGCCGGATTCAATTCTACTCTTCATTACCGCTGTTGTAATTAGATTTCAGAGCTATTATCAACTGTAATCCGCTGTAATTGATTGGAATCATCAAGTGAATCAATAAAGACATAAACTTCAGAGTGGACGTAGGCAAGATCACCGAACCACTATAAATCCTGTGTTTATGACTGTTGTTTCTGAATTGCTATGTTTGGTATTGCTTAGATCTGAGATTTGTGTTGAATATTGCTGATATGTGTTCATAAACGGGTGACCATTTTGGTGCAAACAAATACATTCATCGCTTTGGCATTATTGGATGCTACAATTTTTTTAGCATATGTCTATGTACTCATTTCAGTGGTAGGAGCTTTATATTTATTTTGAGTAGCTTTCCAGATTTCAAAACTGTTAGCTTCCATAAATATTCTCATATTTGTGGACCAATAAGCATTGTCGGATCCAATGAATAATAGTGGACGTGTAGTGGACTGACCCTCTTGAAAAGTGCTTTCCATATTCTAATAACTATTCAAATACTTTGTTACGGTAATTTGAATGATCTTGCTCTGATGCCAAATGAAAGTGTACACTGATCTAGTATGATACGGCTAATATGAACGATTAAGTATATATACTCTAAACTAATTAAAGTCGGCTAATAAAGTATCAAAAAAGTAGAATAAACAAAAGGGGATTTTAACTTCAAGGGCTTATTTGTGCAGGGTAATAAGTCTTAAGGACACTACTTCTAGAAAATTAGTTTTAAGGACATTTTATAGATAAAGATAAAAGAATTTATCATTTTCAATAGTACATAAATAATGATAAAAGGATTTATCATTTTTCTATATAAATTAAAAAGATAAATGATTTTATCATTATGCAGTAAATTGTACTTAAAACTAATTATTTAGAAATGTTGTCCTTAAAACTAATTGCCTTGCAAATAAAAGCCCTTTAATCTAATTTCCACTAAATAAAATTGGTCACATGTAACAGCCCAAATTTTAGCAATATTTTATTCTTTATTTATAACTCTGGGGTTTTATTTTTCGAAAATTTGATTGTCTAAATTTATTTATAAATAATCACCCAAGATTTTTATTAGTATAAAAATTCTAAAATTCTTATTTTGGTTAAAACTTAACATTTTTTTGAAGTTATAACTCTTTAAATTTTTAATTTTTAATCTTTTGGTTTAATTTAATATATTTGTAACAACGTTTATTTCACCTTTTGTTCTTTAAAAAAAATTGATTTTATACTTTTAAAAATTTAATATTTTATATTTTACTTATATACATTTTTGAATATAAATTTCTTAGTAAACGTGTAAACAAATCATATTTTTATATAAGTAATAAATTTCCAAAAATTTGTGTATAAATAAACTGTTTAATTTTGCGTTTAAAAGGCGCGTTACTTGATGGAATAAATAATGTATATACACATACAAGAAAACGTACAAAATTTAAATCCATTATTCTCATTTTTTTGGACAAAAATCACTGCGTCTGTTGTACGCATTCTAATTTTATTCACTTTCCTTTTACTCTCCTTATTTTATGGGAACGTTATTTACAAATTTTATAACCGTTCGCCTTTTTAATTTCTTGCCATTGTTCCCATCAACGTGAGCTTTAAATTTTAAACGCATTCAATATTGTTTAAAAATCTTATTCCAAAATCTAATCTTAGCTGACCGTTTCTTCTGCTTTAATTTCGAAACCCATTTGCTTAAAATTTGTTAAAAATCTAGTAACCGTGTATAACAAGAAAAATCAGTGCTCAATCAAAATCGTGGCCTTTTTTTTAAATCAATATATTATCTTTCCTATAACTACTCATTAAAAATCAACGCTAGTTTAATTTCCTTTCCATTTCAAAGCAAGTTGATTTATTGTCGTTCTTTCTTCTCCTTAAATCACGCTACCTCTCTGGTCAAACCTATATAAATCATGCAAATATTCATTTCTCAACAAAAATTTATTTTTCTAACCTTTCCTTTCCTACGCTCCCTGTTTCCACTTCTTTCTTTATGACCATTAATTATATATATACACTACAGCTGGAAAGTTATAAACGTATAAACTTAGAAACGTTTTATAGTTATTAAAAATTTAAAGCTTACCTTTAATTGTGACTTTTCTCTTTCCTCCCGTTCAAATTTACACACGCATCAATCAATTGCTTTAATAAATATTGCAGAATCAATGCACAGACGTTTTCAATTTCATTTTATGTGGTACTTTTTTTTACGTTTCCTACCGTTTAAATTTTAAATAATTTGCTTTTATGGGTCAGCTGAATCAAGCAACGTGATCTTTGCTATTTATTTCTTTTATTAATTGATACAATTATTTTCACCAAATCAAGGGTTGACCGTTACAATCACTTTTATTTATTCACTTAAAATTTGGTTGCCCATTCATTTTCTTCCGTTATATTTTCCTGAAAACATGCGGTTCATCCCTATTTATTTTCGCTTTCACTTCTCTTTTCTCTAGATCCGTTCGTTCCCCCCCTGCTTTTCCTTGAAAAAAAGCAAACTGAAGCATGCGGCTGTCACCATTATTTGCATCCGCCACTTCACCTTTCTTCCAAACCTCCTGATCAAATGAAACCCATCATCTCGCCTTCTGGTTGCTTCTGTTTGATCAGTGAGGTATAGGCGTGTAAGCACATATATGTTTTGATTTATATTCGTAATTACATGTTTGTTTTTTTGTTTTTTTGTTTTTTTTTGTTTTTTTTGTTAGTTGTGATATACATACTATTTATATAAGTATTGAATACTATTTTTCAAAAGTTTATTTTCATGACATGACAGTGTATATTTATATATAGTTTCTATTTGATCTTCCTCACAGCTTATAAGTCATGTTAATGTTTTGAATTATGTATGCGACATTGTGAAGGGAACATACTATAAAATAAGTATCTTTCATTTTTAATGAGAATATATATATATATATATATATATATATATATATATATTGTGTTTTATATTTTAATATGGGTCAGCTTTTATTTGTTGATATCAAGTTTCCTATAATATGGTTATTCGCTTATGTAAGTCATATATTTGTTTTGTTACAGATTATATAAAATACTTTAATATATGTATATTATGTGGTTTGTTACCATATGGGTTTCTATGTGGTACTGACTTATTTAGTTGATGATTGTATATATTTTGTTACAGTATTATATTTATACTATTTTGGATTTAAGATGATTATATAAATACTCTACTTTACAAATTATTTTAATACACATATATAATTTGGAAATTTATATAGGTTGAATATAATATGTTATTGAATGTAAAAATATGGACGGATTTAAATTATATATATATATAACATTTAATGTATACGGAAATAGTTGTATATATAAAAAAAGTTTTCTTTTAGGTATTCATATTTAAACATTTATTTTATCTGTTTGAAAAAATATATATACTAGTTATATAAGTTTAGTATAAAGGTGTTAGTATATTTTTTTTTTAAGTGTATGTTAATTTAAAAAAAAATGTAAGCTTGGTTTATTTATTTATTTATATGTTTGAAAAACATGTAAATTAAATTTGTGATGTTTGAACTTAGAATATAAATTTCATATGTGTATATATAGTTATAGGTGGTTATAAAAGTTCGCTTATACCATTTATCTTCATCGTTCCAGTTCTAATATGATCTGTTTCATCAATTCGAGCCAATCAGCTTTGATCGTTGAATTCGTGCCGATTTTGCTTTGCTAGGATTTGAAATTTAATTTCAGTGTCTGTATCAGTGTGCGTATTCGTGTCTCCTTCTATACTCTCTAGCCACGAAAGGTGAGCAATCACTCACGATTAACCTTTTTTTATTCATTAAATTTGATTTCAATTGAAACGACAATTGAAATATGCTGCTCTAGTTATTTAAATTTGTTATATATGCTATTATCTGTAACTGTTCACCTGTAGGATATGACACAATATCCTGTTGTTTATATTATATTGTTATTGATGATATATGCCTGTTATTTTATTGTATTTTCTGTTATCACTCTGCAAGTTCCCTGTAGTTTAGAAATCACTATGGGTTGAAATGGTACATACCCGAACAGACTTTGGAATATGAGAAAATCGTTATGGGTTGAAATGATAAATCCAAGCGATTTTCATTTAATTGAATTTGGGATTACGGGTTGAAATGATATCCACCCGTATATATTTAGTATACGGACTGAAATGATAAATATCCGTAGCACTTGACTAAATGATAGGAAATATATACAAACACCGTTGATCCATATAAATATTTTGAAAATAAATTCTATAATTTTGGAAAGAAATATATGGTTTAATAAATTTGATTCTTAAGATATTATATAAATGAAAATTGTATATATAGATTTAGTGGTAATATTTGATTTAAATTAGATTGATTTAATACATATAATATGGTTAAGTATTTATGTAAATCTATATTTCAAATAGATTCTCTTGTAATAAATTGAATAATTAAGATTGAGAGATAAATTTGGGTTTATAAAAATGGTATTTAAATACGGATTTATTTAATTAAATCGATTTGAAATTTTTGAATGGGAAATTTAGAAGGTATGATTTTGTAACTGGATTTTTGATTTAAGTGATTTAATGAATATTTCATGTTTAATAAAATTAAAGAAAATATTGAGAAAAATGTCATTTAAGGTTACTTAAATGATATTGAATCTAATAAGGGAGTATTTCAAGACTAAATAATAATGAGGTTAAATCGAGATCTATATGAAACTGTTATATATAGAACATTTAAATATTAAAGCCTTGAACTATATTGGAATTTAAATGGTTTATGTTGAGATTCAGATCTGTATTTGAAATCAACGTAGTTGAATTTGTTATTTAGCAACTAAATTGAATTAAAATGAAAATTTAGGTTGAACTAAATTTGAATTTATTATTTAGAAAACTAAATTGAATGAAAATTTAGATGAAATGTTGAATACTTAAAGTTTTGAAATATATAGAAATATAAAGGGGTATTTGTGATTATAAATCCGAATTAGAGATCGATAAAATTTAAGTGGTTATTTTAGAAATTGAGTTGAATTTAAATTGATAAATTGAGATTGAATTTAATTTGAATGGGAAGATCGGGTTGATGTTGGAACGATTTGTTAAGTTGAGGAAATTGAAAATACTTTACTGTATAAATTATTTAATATATATAAATACTATTTTGGGAAATATAGAGATATTTGAAGTGAAAATGAGATTTGGTTTTGAAGTATAAATTAAGCTGAAATGACCACGGTGTTATAGTGTATATTTCTACCATGTACAAAGTTCCATGGACCCTTAGAGGATGGTTATCCCAAACATCCTTTAAGTTATTTGTATTTCAGTTTATATTTCACTTGAGTTGGATTTATTGATATAAGAATGTTAATCCTGACTTGAGTGTTTTGTGTTTTGCTTTACGCTCGGGTCAGACTGAGTGATACAGCATTTGAGACTCACCTTTGGAGTTCGGAGCTTCATTTGAAAATCCAACTATCGATTCAGATTCCAGCCTTTTCAGTTGATTGGTTCAGAGAAGTTATCTGTTCATTGGAGACTTCACTGCATTTGAACTATTCGGTTGTATTTTTCTAACTCTGATGTATATAGTAGCTTCATGAACTACTATTCTTTATCTATTCCGCTGCATTATATTACTCTTTGATCTGTGATTGATTTATTTATTGTATATTTTAAGTTTTGCCAAATTTTAATTAACAATTCGGTATTTTGAATTATTCAAGTCGGATATGTATGGTTTTTCGATTTGAATGGTCCAAAATAGCGGGTCGTTACAGTTGGTATCAGAGCTTTGGCTCTAGGCAAAACTTAGCATAGATGGTAAATTTATTTATAGAATCACTTTCACTCGAGTTGAATCTCTTCCTTTTGACTTTATTTCCTTTGAATTTTGGAAAGTCCCTCGGTTCCGAAATTCATTCTGTCTCTCCCTATTTATATTCGTTTGATTCTGGAGTATCCCATAACTCCACTGAATGATTTGTAAAGGGGGTGAAAACTCCTTTTCAATTGGCATTGACTCACCGAAGATTTCTGTATCCTCGGTTTACGATGCTGCTATATCTTGATATGATGAATTCTATCTCTGGCGATCGAATGTCGATTTGTTTGGGAATTCTGCATCGATTATATTCCTGAAGTCACGGTTGACCCGGTTAAGGTCGCCCGCGATTTATAGAAGTATATCCATCTTCTATTTTGTAATTTAATTATCTCATCTTCGATCGAGTCTATCTTCGAATCAGAATTCTATTGATTTGAGTTCCTCTAATTCAAATCCCTATCCCTATTTTAAAATCCATTCTTAAAATTATCCTTTCAAAATGGGTATGTTTGCATTTTTGAAATTGTTTTATATATCGAAATTATTATTTTGGTAACTATGATTTTATTCTATATATAAAAGTGAAAATGTTTTCGATAAGGATTATATACCTATATATAAAACAAATAAGGGTTTTGAAAGGATTTGAAATTTTTTAAGAAATTGATTTATATAAAAATGATTTATAACTGAAGGGTTAAATTTGAAATTCGAGAATTGAATTTCGGTATTTTGAAATTGGTTTTATGATTTTGGAAAATATATAAGAATAATACGATTTAAAAGTATTCTCCAAATAAGAAATGTTTCAAATGAGTTCAAAAGAATGCCAATAATTTTGAAGAAATTTCGAAGAAGTTTTCAAGAAAATAGAAGTCCAGAACTCACTTATGTCGCTGGAAAATAATTTCGGTGATGAGTGCACGCATCATCGACATTGATTTTCGAGTTTCAGAGTGGGGGAGAGGCCACTTTAATAGCTTCGCTATGCAAGTGATTTTATAAAACCAATTTTGATTTCAAATTACGAAGTATAATTTGATATTTTAGAAAGATATAAGTATATATTTGAAACAATTTAAAATGAGACCGGTGTTCAGTCCTCAAGTTTCGGATTTAATAATTGATTTGTTGATTTATTGTTGATTTTCAACTCTTGAATTGAAAATTTGATTTCCCTAACTATTTTGAATGTTCGAACACTTCCAAATCGAGATTAAATTTTCAAAGCTAAGAAATTTCGAAGAGTATAAAATGTTTGATAAAGAATATAAATTTAATTTTGAAGTGTTTTGAAAAAAAAATAGTTGAATAATGGTTTTCAGAAAGGTAAATTGGATATTTCACATAGAAATAGATAGTTTAAAAGTTTTAAAAAAAGGGATAATTATAAATTTGGAAACCATTTTGAGTATAATTGATTTTGGGAAAATATTTGGTTTTGAAATTAAATTGGAATTAAAAACCAGTACTTATATGGTGATTTTTGGAAATGAATTTGTTTGACTTGAGTTATTTTAATTTGGAAAATGGGATAATTTTCTAAACCTATTAGTTTGGGAACTTTGAAATTTAGATATTTAATTTGGAAGAAAATTTGGTGAAATCATATATGATTTTGAAACTGAATTGATATTGAAATGATTTGAAATTTGAGAACCTTATATTATTAAGCACTTGATCTGGGAGTGGTCGAACTTATATAAAATGGATTTTATAAGTATGAAGTTGGTTTGAAATCTATTGATTTGAAAGGTACTCAATTTGGAAAGAGATTTTATATAATCGAAGTCTATGTAAGTATGATTTGATCTACTATTGATTTGGAAAGCATTCGATTTGGGAAATATGGAATCCTATATATGTGGACTTTATATAAGTACGATATTTGAAAGTGATTTGAAAAGGTACTATATGATATATATTTTCGGAGTAAAGATATGGAAAGTGCCTTCTGCTTGATATCCGCTTTGTGGCCACATCGTGGATTCATTCTATCGATATTATTCTCTCTGATTTTTGGTTTTCCGGATGTAATACTTGAGTGTTCCCACCGTGGCGTAACCCATGGTTTTTTTTCTCTCGTGACTGCATAGCGCAATTGCCTGGCTAAGTCTGGCCTAGGGGTACGGATTGTTTCCTGGGGGATCCAGGCGTAACCATTGTGTATCCTACAATATGGTAGGTTGCGAATAGTAGTGAAACTGCCTGGCTGAGACAGCCTAGGGGCACGGATTGTTTCCTGGGGGACCCAGGCAAAACCATTGTGTATCCTGCACTCTACTAGTTATCATGGCGTAACTTGCAGGGCTGAGAAAGCTTACGGATACGGATTGTTTCCTGGGGGATCCAGGCGTAACCATTGTGTATCTGCGAACCATGGTCGGACAAAGGTTTTGGTTTGGTTGTTTTGTTTGGATTGTACTTTCCATATCTGTTTTAAATGTTTTTCAAGTATTTTCACTAGGTGTTGAAACAAGTCCACTAAGTACTTGAAGAATTCTAGCTTTGCGCCTAATCAACGCATGGCCAGAGTCTGCAAGAACGAGGATAAACTTGTTGAAACATCGAGTTATAAAAGTATTTTCGAAAGGAAAATTTATTTCGATATAATAGTATATTATTATAAAGGTATTATTATAAAGGTATTTATTATAAAAGTATTTTTCCCAACAAAGAAATTTTGAATTAATATTTGAAATTTAAATTCTTGTGGTTCTAGATTAATTATTCGTGCCCGATACTATTCGTTGCATCTACCTTATCTGCTCAGTTTAGTCATTCACCTTGATTCTGTTTTCCAAATCTACCTTCCTTCCTTGTTGGATATATCCTTTTTAAATATTGCTTATTTGTATACTACATTGTTTAATAGAAAATTTTAGTGTTATAAATATATTGAAGTTATTAATTTAATAAAACATGTTTAAATGAAATGATTATTGATGTATCTATAAATTGAAAGTATCTTAAGATTTCCAAGTGAAGTTTTCAAATGAATATTTCGAGTAAAATTTATATAATTTTAAAATTTATTGTTTATCTTGTCTTTCAATCTATTTTCTTTCTGGTTGTTTTAATTCTCCTACCTCCTTCCTTTTCGGGGATGAAAAGTTTTGAGTGGGGGAGAGTGTAACAGCCCAAATTTTAGCAATATTTTATTGTTTATTTATAACTCTGGGGTTTTATTTTTCGAAAATTTGATTGTCTAAATTTAATTATAAATAATCACCCAAGATTTTTATTAGTGTGAAAATTCTAAAATTCTTATTTTGGTTAAAACTTAACATTTTTTTTGAAGTTATAAATCTTTAAATTTTTAATTTTTAATCTTTTGGTTTAATTTAATATATTCGTAACAACGTTTATTTCACCTTTTGTTCTTTAAAAAAAAATTGATTTTATACTTTTAAAAATTTAATATTTAATATTTTACTTATATACATTTTTGAATACAAATTTTTTAGTAAATGTGTAAACAAATCATATTTTTATATAAGTAATAAATTTCCAAAAGTTTGTGTATAAATAAACTGTTTAATTTTTCGTTTAAAAGGCACGTTATTTGATGGAATAAATAATGTATATACACATACAAGAAAACGTATAAAATTTAAATCCGTTATTTTCATTTTTTTTTGGGCAAAAATCACTGCGTCTGTTGTACGCATTCTAATTTTATTCACTTTCCTTTTACTCTCCTGATTTAATAGGAACGTTATTTACAAATTTTATAACCGTTCGCCTTTTTAATTTCTTGCCATTGTTCCCATCAACGCGAGTTTTAAATTTCAAACGCATTCAATATTGTTTAAAAATCTTATTCCAAAATCTAGTCTTAGCTGACCGTTTCTTCTGCTTTAATTTCGAAACCCATTTGCTTAAAATTTGTTAAAAATCTAGTAACCGTGTATAACAAGAAAAATCAGGGCTCAGTCAAAATCGTGGCCTTTTTTTTAATCAATATCTTATTTCTTGCCTATAAATGCTCATTAAAAATCAACGCTTGTTTAATTCCTTTCCATTTCAAAGCAAGTTGATTTATTGCCATTCTTTCTTCTCCTTAAATCACGATACCTCTCTGATCAAACCTATATAACTCACGCAAATATTCATTTCTCAATAAAATTTTATTTTTCTAACCTTTCCTTCCTACGCTCCCTGTTTCCACTTCATTCTTTATGACCATTCATTATATATATACACTACAGCTGAAAAGTTATAAACGTATAAACTTAGAAACATTTTGTATTTATTAAAAATTTAAAGCTTACCTTTAATTGTGACTTTTCTCTTTCCTTCCATTCAAATTTAAACGCGCATCAATCAATTGCTTTAATAAATATTGCAGAATCAATACACAGACGTTATCAATTTCATTTTATGGTGGTACATTTTTTTTGCGTTTCCTACCGTTTAAATTTTAAATAATTTGCTTTGATGGGTCCGCTGAATCAAGCAACGTGACCGTTGCTATTTATTTCTTTTATTAACTGCTACAATTATTTTCACCAAATCAAGGGTTGACCGTTACAATCACTTTTATTTATTTATTCACTTAAAATTTGGTTGCTTATTCATTTTCTTCCGTTATATTTGCCTGAAAACATGCGGTTCATCCCTATTTATTTTCGCTTTCACTTCTCTTTTCTCTAGATCTGTTCGTTCCCCTCCCTACTTTTCTTTGTAAAAAAAGCAAACTGAAGCATGAGGATGTCTCCATTATTTGCATCCGCCACTTCACCTTTCTTCCAAACCTCCTCATCAAATGAAACCCATCACCTCGCCTTCCGGTTGCTTCTGCTTGATCAGTGAGGTATAGGCGTGTAAGCACATATATGTTTTGATTTATATTCGTAATTACATGTTTTTTTTTTGTTTTTTTGTTTTTTTTTTGTTAGTTGTGATATACATACTATTTATATAAGTATTGAATACTATTTTTTCAAAAGTTTATTTTCATAACGTGACAGTGTATATTTTATTCATAGCCTTAACTTCAAAACCGTCTTACCTAGGTAGTCATTCCTATCTACTTCATTAAAAATTTGGTTTGGTTTTCACCTCTCTTTCTAAAAATAAAACTTCGTAATCAGAAGTACATAGTTCCAAAACTTTTATATTTAAAAATATAAACTTAGAAATTGTTTGAAACTACATTTTAGGCTTTACGAAACAAGTTTATTTATTAAGTTCCAAAAGTCATTGCTAGCAATTTAATTTAAAAAAACCCTTTCATTTAAAGTCTTTTCACCATAATGATTTCGCTTCCCATAAAGTACAGTTTTCAACCCAAATAATTTATTAAGTTTCGTATTCCAAAAACTCAATTTTTATGACAATTTTTTTTCAAAAATGCACTTTACAGTGTTTTAAAACATCCTTTATAGCATTAAATAATAAACACTAAAGTAAACATGGACAATTTCCATTTTATTATTTTTCTATCACTTATGCTATTTCCACTTTCAACCTTAGCGTAGACTCTGATAGCATATGAGGCGGACTTCTAAAAAGGTATGTGCAATTATTGCGCATATTTATGGAAATTATTCATTTTTTAATTTCTTATATTGTTTCTAATTACTTGCATTATTTCTATTTATATTCAATAATGCCACTAATATTTAAATTTCTTCTACCTTAGCCGCTGTTATTGAAATTACTTCTCTTTATATAGGTTTTTTTGGATTGACTGTCTTCTTTTTTGGACCAATGCAATGTGTTTGCTTACCCTTTTTTTGGATTCTTATCTCCTTTTCATTTTTTTGCCTCACTTAAAAATAATACCACTTCTTAGTGACCAGCCTTTTTAAAAGAACTTCAAAACATTGTAACCAGAAAATCGATGAGCTATATGCACGCTCTATTTCCTTTTTATTTCAGTAGAACTATCCTTTATTAAAACCCATTTTATCTCAAATTTCGGCCTAATTTTTTTTTAGTTTATACTACAGATTTTTATTTAAATATAAAAGGATATTTTGTTTTATGTAAAAATTAATATTTACTTACTTTTAAAAAATATGGTTTTCTACTTTTAAATAATTCCTCTGAAAATCGTCTTCAAACATTTTTTTCCAAACATTTTATTAAATTATTTTATATGGGGTCGGACTTAGAGTGGGTTTTATTTGTCCCTTCTTTTGGAATTTTCTTCTTTTCCACTTACTTTGTGACTTACCTTCCTTCAGATTAATAAAAATCCAACCATCATCTTAGAGTGATTACTACACTCCTTTTTTGGGAACTTATTTAATATTTACTTCTAGATATCTACAACATATAGGTTCTTACTTTCCCATTAATTTTGACCTAATTTACATCTTCAATTGGCAATTATTTGGGGATCTACAACAATAGGACAATTTGTGCACTACTAGGGAGTCTCGTACTATCCAGCTTTAAGGATTCTTCCATATGCCGCATTCATGCTCTTCTTAAGTCAATGCCTTCTAATACGGCTTCCCGTGGAGTAATCGGGATAGGTTTTTATCTTCAATTTCATATGTTGCTCCAACTCACAGTCCTATTGTCCATATTTCTATAATATGGTTGTTACTACTTCTATTATCAGAATTTGTAGAGTTTGGTATAATATACATAATTATAGGTAAAGATAGAAAAATGTTCACCCAGTGCATCCTTGTTCTTAAGATCGACTAACCTACACTCTGATACCAAATGTAACAACTCGCACCTCAGTGGGGCTGAATTTTCGCAATCAAAAACCTAAGTCTACTAAAGTATGGATCGTTGGTGTTGGCATTCTGTATATAAAAAAAAGTATATCAGAGTACTATCGATAAAAATCATAGCGGATTAGTAAAGTATAATAAAACATAAAATTATTGACCAAGGCTACTACCTCTGGTATCTAGTACCCTCGTCAATGCTAAGCACACAAAAAATCCGTCCTTCCACTATCCCCGCCTTGTACCGGTACTTATCCCTCTAAGTCTGTCCTGTGGTTGTAATGAGGATGGCATCATAACAATGTTCTAGTGACCGATAAATTATATACCTTATACATAACACTAAATTATGCCAATTTCGTTCCGTTACAAGTAATGTGTACTATCTAAACTTAGTCATCTTGACTTAATATATGCGAATGATACATCCCACCTACTCGATGTATAAATAACTACATACATATATCTATATATGTATATGTATGTGTGTGTATACACACACACACACATATATATATTATAAGTATCATAGCCTCCTTTTGGACCAAGGTAATTTCCCTGCTAGTAATCTGCACTACTTCAGGATCCATCATCAATGCATTTCCACATCCTCGTCGTCGTACATACCAAGGAAATCCCATAGTGCCTAATAATGGAATCACAACTATTTAGCCATATTCTATCTCAGCTTGAAGACTTATTTAACTACTTTATCTCATGGACTCGACCCCACGAGCTATTCTATTCGTTTGAAAGACCTCCATTAAGGGTTATCAGCAATTCCTTCTAACAAGAAACAAACTAAACAACAAATACGAGATGGTGCATGTCCTAGTTGTGATCTACACTAGTAGTAGGTGCAACCTTTTTAGGCATAACCCTTGTCTTTCCGCTGACAGCGTAAAACCGACTATGATCTCAACCTATGCAAACAGCTCCTACCCTGACATATATGGTACCAACCTTTCCATCATCGCGTTGAGCCTGTGCTCACCATCCCATTTAGATTGCCCAATGCAATCAAGGAAATGCTTACGTGGCTCTCGACATATATCCCCTAAAAGTTTGAAGCACACTCCATTTGTCCCTTTGACACTTTGACTTGGGCGAACTATCCTATTTTTGTATATTCTCTTCCCCTATATACGAACGTATAATCTCATGGGTCCTATACTTAGATATGTTCCACATTAGTATAATATATACACAATAGTTGGTAGCCCCTTGCGGTGGGCAGAATTCTATTGTGCAATAGTGCTGACCTCTCATTCCAACCCATATTAATGGCGAAATCATTTTTAATTAACCTAAGTTACTGACCAGTTTCAACAGTTCACACCTACCAAATATACGTACTCGAGGCTATATTTATTTATTTACCATGCCTCCTATATTCAACTATTAATATTCAATTATTTTTACATAGCTTATTTCTAGTTCCATTAACACTATAGAATGTCATTTACCACTTACTTCTAGTTTTAAGATTTTAAATATCTTTTACTACTTAATTTCCACTTAACACTATTAAATATAGCTTGTTGTCCCTTTTCAACCATTAAGTACCTTTCTTTGATTATTATTTCCTTTAAATTTCCTATTGCTTTATTTATATTTCTTCCTTTATTATTTATTTTCTAACTTATCCCAAATCATATATATTAGAATCAAAATTTAATTATTGTTATTATCACTACTTACATTACTTTGGTTTATATCAATGGATTTTTGCATTTTTAACGCATTAGAAATACATCTTCCAAGTGGAAATGCTAACAGTGCAATTTTTTATAAATTATCTAAAGAGGACTTTGTTATGTTTGGAATTATCTTTATTATTGTTATTGAAATAGACGGTAAAAAATACGGTAAACAACCCTACTTTATACATCTCTTTCTTTTAGGCATGTTCCATGTTATTCCAACAGTATGCTTTTATATATAATTATAAAATTGGATAATTTATAGAAAGTCAAATTGCAACACAGTTCATATCAAACAATATGCTTTATATATAATTATAACACTAGATAATTTATAGAAATGTACATTGCAACACACTTCATTCCAATGAATAAAAATACTACTTAAATCTCAATCCAAATTATGATAACTTCAAATTTATATTTATTAACATATATCACACAATCGAAAAACCTAGAATTATTATACAATATTACAAATTTAGGGACTAATTTCTTCTTTACGTTCCAGATTCAAGTATATGCAATATTTAATCAAAGTTAACAATTATAGAATACATAGGTATGGTTCTTAAACTCGTTACACATA
The DNA here is from genome assembly GCA_030765085.1 of Allium cepa. Taxonomy (NCBI): domain Eukaryota; kingdom Viridiplantae; phylum Streptophyta; class Magnoliopsida; order Asparagales; family Amaryllidaceae; genus Allium; species Allium cepa. The sequence continues at coordinate 381,903,192 of CM060931.1, forward strand.
TATATATTTAAGCCTATAACTCGAAAATTACTTCAACCCTATAAGGAACTGATTTACAATGATATAAATCCAATATTATTTAAATATATATAGCTTCCCACTCACCGTTATGCTTCCATATTTTCAGATTTTAATCTTGTTATTCCTATATGACTCTCTTTTTCTCCCTATCAAAATATATGTACCATAAGCATATACATATTAATTAGAAATTTAGATTCGAGAAGAGATTTGAATTCTATCTAGATTTGGGTTTAGGTTTATAATTTACCATTGCTGGCGATTTGATTCAATACTATTCTTCTTCTCCTATTACATCCTGTTATTCTCTTCTTATATATATAATATGGATTAATATAGATTTTAGAATTTAAGGAGAAGACAAAATGGTGGAGCTTCGCTGTTGTTTCAGAAAATACAAGGACTGTAGTGAGGGATTATGCCTGTATTTATAGGGGTTCGAATCAACGCCAACTGTTTGATTTAATTATATTAAATCCATGCTATTCGAGTCAGGTTCAATATACAGCCGCTACTACCACTGATGACCGCTTTGATGAAACCGAGCGATCTTTGCTGGTAGACCAGTCCCAATAAAGGGGTCGATCGGTCACTTTGTTTTGGTTAATTAATTTATGTGTTTTGTTTAATTCCATTTACGTTGATTTAATTTCAATTCCAACCAATCTGGTTTAGCATTAATTCTGCTTCTAAGTTAAGCACCATAAATTGTGGTCAACGTTAATTAATTACATTAATTCCTTAATTATATATATAATTGTTGCCGATTCGAATTTTTCAATGCTAATAACTTTTTTATTCAATCTCTGATCGTAAAACTTGATATATGAAAATTGATCAGAAAATTGCTACGTACACAACGTTGCAACTTTCATGGGCAAATTCGAATGTTTGTGAAAAATCCATTTTTGGCTTCATTAATAATTAATTGATTTCCTTTAAATTAATTATCGTTCAATTTACAGGGTGCTGCAACATACATAAAATCTATATTTATAAAATTTTATTTATAAATAAAAATGTTTGGCCAAAATAAAAAAATAAAAAAATTCTTACTTATATATTATTCATTTAATTGACTAAAAATTAGTTAAATAAATAAAATACATGTATATATGTTTATAAATAATATAAAATTCTAAAAACATTATATATAATATAAAACATACATTATGACTAAAAAAATTATTTTATGTATTTAATCCGTATAATTATTGACTTATTTATGAATATTTATTTGAAAATCATTAAATCAAAATGAAAATAAAAAATATATCTATAAATAATATAAAACTTTTGAAAATATTTTATATAACATAAAATGTACATTCTGATTTCAAAAATTATTTTTAAATTATTTTTATTTATCAAAATTGTACCACTATTAATTTATTTACAAATATATATTTTGAAAGAATTAATTGATAGCTATTGGTTCCTGATGCTCGAAGCATTTAGCTACTATGGGACTGAAAAACTTCTTCACACGACAATCCGGATGCTGAATCATGCTTTGCAACGATATTAGCTTGAAACTCTTCAAGCTAGCAATCTAAACAGCCTGAAAGTTCTTATCAAGTGCTTGAAAATTCCTTCGAATCCTAAAGCAGAAATCGAGCCAGTTCCAATACTTTAGAAGATGCCATATTCTTAAATAATCCGGAAGATTCAGTGGCTTCAAAGATTTATGAGGCCTTTCTCCGCAAGTTGTGCATTAAAAACTGGATTTCACATGAAATTGTGCGAGTCCCGTCTCGTAACAATAGGGCTCATTGTCCCCGGAGGGCTATACTACATGCAACAAGTTCATGTGCTAAGCTGGTTACGTTCCACCCTTTAATCCATTCATTTGGAAAATGTTGCATTATTTAAGTTTGGTGCCGGCTCAATTGCATCCTGTTGACCCGCCTTTTGTCAAAGCCATAAGTAGGCCGATTCAACCTAACTAATTTGACGACTATCGAGTTTGGAGTATGATGGATTTGGTTTCGAAGGATGAAGTTTACTTGGATATGTCATTTGGTCAAGAAATGAAGGGGATACATGGCACAGGTACTTCGTTCTGCCTACGAGTACGTTCGGCATAGTTGCCTCGTTCGGCATACAAGTACGCTCGGTCAGAGAGGAGCGCTCGGCATCAAGTATCGCTCGACATCAGAAGAACGTTCGACATTGAATGCCGTTCGGCCAAGACTAAAATTCGGCCTCCAAGGTGTACTCGGTGTAAAGTGTGTTCAGCAGTCAAAGGACACTCGGCATCCAGAGCATCTTCGGCCAAAGGAGCGTTCAGCCGAAGTAAACATTCAGCATAAGACCGTTCGGCATAAGGATATCGTTCGACATTGAAGTACGTCCGACATTCCTTCACTCGGCATCCTCCACTCGGCATTTGTACTCGGCATTGAAGTACGTCCGGCATTCTTTCACTCGGCATCTTCCACTCGGCATTTGAACTCAGCATTAAAGTGCGCTCGGCACACCTCACCCCAGCATCGATCGGCATGCATCACTCAAATGCCTCGACCGACATTATTCTATCAGACTTCGTTCGGCATTCTTCCTCCAAACGCTTCGTTCGGCATGGAGCGGGTCGGCATTGATGGCTCGGCATTACGTGGCTTGGCATAGGTGGACCGGCCATAAACTCGGTGGGCCTGAATCACGCAAAGGCCCAACAACTCAGGATTTGCCTATAAATACAGCAGGTGGGGGTTCAGATAAGGGATCCTGATTCTCTCTCCTGCTCTCTAACTTTCTTTCCCCTAAGGCTAAGGCTAGCCTATCACTTTGTAACTGTAATCGATTGTTACAGCAATAAAAAAGAAATTACTGGAGTGGACGTAGGCCAGAGTTAGCCGAACCACTATAAAATCTGCTGTTCTTTACTGCTTTCATTTTAATTTTAACTGTTCTTCATATTATTACTCTCTTCACACACTCTATCTGTTATCGGTAACTGTTAATTGGTGCTTTCATTTACATTTGGGTGTTAGTGACCAATTTTGGCGCTAACATTTTGGTGCTTTCACTGAGAACTGAACTCAGGAACTTTGGAGTTAGAAACTTGGATTTAAAAGAGCAATGGCTAGACCATCAGCAAGGAAACAAGTAATGGAAAGGAGCAATCAGGAGGGAAGTCAAGAGGCTTCCTCTGGAGATGGAGTAGGTGGAGAATCCATTTACATCACTAGAGAGGAAATGGAGGCGATGATGAAAAGACAAGAGGAGATGATGCAGACTCTTCTCAGACAATTTGCACGAGCAGGAAAGGCAGGGGCTCAGATCCATGGAGCTGGATCTAAAATGCCCAACCAGCAAGCAGAGGGAATGACTTGGCAGGGGGCAACCCCCAATCAGCAGACGGCTATCAATCCGGATGGATCTAGACTCGGGGGCATACCACCAGGAAATGCTGGACCAATCCATAGAAAGATTACCACCTACCTTGAACGGAGATGGCACTGGATCTGGGCAACGACAGCTCACTATCAACTAAACAGGTTCATGGTTTTGAATAAGTAATAGAACTCAAAGTAATACGGCTAGGTCACTTACACACGTACGGGATTGAGGACGGTCCCTAGGCGTGCTCTGAGATAACTGAAAACCGTACTACTTGAGTCTATGAAATTCTGCTTTCTTTCTAGTTTTCTGCAAACTTTGGTTCTCTCTTTCGTATTTCGGACATTTACTTTTCTTTGGTATGGTTTTGGAGCTTGGATAAACTCCCGATTTGGTTGGTTTTTTCTTGGTTTCCCATTCTGGTTTGGATGTTTGGTTTTTTGATACGGATTTCTGGTTTTATATTTGGTTTTGGATCAATGTAATAAACAGTCCAGGTTTCATGATTACTGCCCCGACCGGAGAGACGGGGCAATGGTCACAAGTTACGAGTCCCTTCGCCGGAGAGCGAAGAAATGGACTCGGGCAGGATATAAAAAGTCCTTGACCGGAGAGTCGAGGCCGGAGAATATAAAAAGTCCTTGACCGGAGAGTCGAGGCCGGAGAATATAAAAAGTCCTTGACCGGAGAGTCGAGGCCGGAGAATATAAAAAAGTCCTTGACCGGAGAGTCGAGGCCGGAGAACATAAAAAGTCCTTGACCGGAGAGTCGAGGCCGGTGAACATAAAAGGTCCTTGACCGGAGAGTCGAGGCCGGAGAATATAAAAAGTCCTTGACTGGAGAGTCGAGGCCGGTGAATATAAAAAGTCCTTGACCGCGGATTCAAGGCCGGTGAATATCAAAGTCTTTGACTAGAGAGTCGAGGCCGGAGAACATACAAGCCCGTGATGGAAAAGTCAAGGCTGGAACAGGATAACGCGACCCAGCGAGGTCTATAGATTCAAGGTTAAGCCCAGAGAGGTCATGGATTTGATAGTATGGTTACAAAAAGGATATGGACTTTGGATATTGGATTTGAGGCTATTCAAAACACACCTTCCAATAGCAAGGCATGTTTTGGGGGGCAAGTGTTGACCCGCCTTTTGTCAAAGCCATAAGTAGGCGGATTCAACCTAACTAACTTGACGACTATCGAGTTTGGAGTATGATGGATATGGTTTCGAAGGATGAAGTTTACTTGGATATGTCATTTGGTCAAGAAATGAAGGGGATACATGGCACAGGTACTTCGTTCGGCCTACGAGTACGTTCGGCATAGTTGCCTCGTTCGGCATACGAGTACGCTCGGTCAGAGAGGAGCGCTCGGCATCAAGTATCGCTCGGCATCAGAAGAACGTTCGGCATTGAATGCCGTTCGGCCAAGACTAACGTTCGGCTCCAAGGTGTACTCGGTGTAAAGTGTGTTCAGCAGTCAAAGGACACTCGGCATCCAGAGCATGTTCGGCCAAAGGAGCGTTCGGCCGAAGTAAACATTCAGCATAAGACCGTTCGGCATAAGGATATCGTTCGGCATTGAAGTACGTCCGGCATTTCTTCACTCGGCATCCTCCACTCGGCATTTGTACTCGGCATTGAAGTACGTCCGGCATTCTTTCACTCGGCATCTTCCACTCGGCATTTGAACTCAGCATTAAAGGGCGCTCGGTACACCTCACCCCAGCATCGATCGGCATGCATCACTCAAATGCCTCGACCGACATTGTTCTATCAGACTTCATTCGGCATTCTTCCTCCAGACGCTTCGTTCGGCATGGAGCGGGTCGGCATTAATGGCTCGGCATTACGTGGCTAGGCATAGGTGGACCGGCCATAAACTCGGTGGGCCTGAATCACGCAAAGGCCCAACAACTCAGGATTTGCCTATAAATACAGCAGGTGGGGGTTCAGATAAGGGATCCTGATTCTCTCTCCTGCTCTCTAACTTTCTATCCCCTAAGGCTAAGGCTAGCCAATCACTTTGTAACTGTAATCGATTGTTACAGCAATAAAAAAGAAATTACTGGAGTGGACGCAGGCCAGAGTTAGCCGAACCACTATAAAATCTGCTGTTCTTTACTGCTTTCATTTTAATTTTAACTGTTCTTCATATTATTACTCTCTTCACACACTCTATCTGTTATCGGTAACTGTTAATTGGTGCTTTCATTTACATTTGGGTGTTAGTGACCAATTTTGGCGCTAACATTTTGGTGCTTCCACTGAGAACTGAACTCAGGAACTTTGGAGTTAGAAACTTGGATTTAAAAGAGCAACGGCTAGACCATCAGCAAGGAAACAAGTAATGGAAAGGAGCAATCAGGAGGGAAGTCAAGAGGCTTCCTCTGGAGATGGAGTAGGTGGAGCATCCATTTACATCACTAGAGAGGAAATGGAGGCGATGATGAAAAGACAAGAGGAGATGATGCAGACTCTTCTCAGACAATTTGCACGAGCAGGAAAGGCAGGGGCTCAGATCCATGGAGCTGGATCTAAAATGCCCAACCAGCAAGCAGAGGGAATGACTCGGCAGGGGGCAACCCCCAATCAGCAGACGGCTATCAATCCGGATGGATCTAGACTCGGGGGCATACCACAAGGAAATGCTGGACCAATCCATAGAAAGATTACCACCTACCTTGAACGGAGATGGCACTGGATCTGGGCAACGACAGCTCACAATCAACTAAACAGGTTCATGGATTTGAATAAGTAATAGAACTCAAAGTAATATGGCTAGGTCACTTACACACGTACGGGATTGAGGACGGTCCCTAGGCGTGCTCTGAGATAACTGAAAACCGTACTACTTGAGTCTATGAAATTCTGCTTTCTTTCTAGTTTTCTGCAAACTTTGGGTCTCTCTTTCGTATTTCGGACATTTACTTTTCTTTGGTATGGTTTTGGAGCTTGGATTAAACTCCCAATTTGGTTGGTTTTTTCTTGGTTTCCCATTCTGGTTTGGATGTTTGGTTTTTTGATACGGATTTCTGGTTTTATATTTGGTTTTGGATCAATGTAATAAACAGTCCAGGTTTCATGATTACTGCCCCGACCGGAGAGACGGGGCAATGGTCACAAGTTACGAGTCCCTTCGCCGGAGAGCGAAGAAATGGACTCGGGCAGGATATAAAAAGTCCTTGACCGGAGAGTCGAGGCCGGAGAATATAAAAAGTCCTTGACCGGAGAGTCGAGGCCGGAGAATATAAAAAGTCCTTGACCGGAGAGTCGAGGCCGGAGAATATAAAAAAGTCCTTGACCGGAGAGTCGAGGCCGGAGAACATAAAAAGTCCTTGACCGGAGAGTCGAGGCCAGTGAACATAAAAGGTCCTTGACCGGAGAGTCGAGGCCGGAGAATATAAAAAGTCCTTGACTGGAGAGTCGAGGCCGGTGAATATAAAAAGTCCTTGACCGCGGATTCAAGGCCGGTGAATATCAAAGTCTTTGACTAGAGAGTCGAGGCCGGAGTACAAGCCCGTGATGGAAAAGTCAAGGCTGGAACAGGATAACGCGACCCAGCGAGGTCTATAGATTCAAGGTTAAGCCCAGAGAGGTCATGGATTTGATAGTATGGTTACAAAAAGGATATGGACTTTGGATATTGGATTTGAGGCTATTCAAAACACACCTTCCAATAGCAAGGCATGTTTTGGGGGGCAAGTGTTGACCCGCCTTTTGTCAAAGCCATAAGTAGGCGGATTCAACCTAACTAACTTGACGACTATCGAGTTTGGAGTATGATGGATTTGGTTTCGAAGGACGAAGTTTACTTGGATATGTCATTTGGTCAAGAAATGAAGGGGATACATGGCACAGGTACTTCGTTCGGCCTACGAGTACATTCGGCATAGTTGCCTCGTTCGGCATACGAGTATGCTCGGTCAGAGAGGAGCGCTCGGCATCAAGTATCGCTCGACATCAGAAGAACGTTCGGCATTGAATGTCGTTCGGCCAAGACTAACATTCGGCCTCCAAGGTGTACTCGGTGTAAAGTGTGTTCAGCAGTCAAAGGACACTCGGCATCCAGAGCATGTTCGGCCAAAGGAGCGTTCGGCCGAAGTAAACATTCAGCATAAGACCGTTCGGCATAAGGATATCGTTCGGCATTGAAGTACGTCCGGCATTTCTTCACTCGGCATCCTCCACTCGGCATTTGTACTCGGCATTGAAGTACGTCCGACATTCTTTCACTCGGCATCTTCCACTCGGCATTTGAACTCAGCATTAAAGGCGCTCGGTACACCTCACCCCAGCATCGATCGGCATGCATCACTCAAATGCCTCGACCGACATTGTTCTATCAGACTTCGTTCGGCATTCTTCCTCCAGACGCTTCGTTCGGCATGGAGCGGGTCGGCATTAATGGCTCGGCATTACGTGGCTCGGCATAGGTGGACCGGCCATAAACTCGGTGGGCCTGAATCACGCAAAGGCCCAACAACTCAGGATTTGCCTATAAATACAGCAGGTGGGGGTTCAGATAAGGGATCCTGATTCTCTCTCCTGCTCTCTAACTTTCTTTCCCCTAAGGCTAAGGCTAGCCTATCACTTTGTAACTGTAATCGATTGTTACAGCAATAAAAAAGAAATTACTGGAGTGGACGTAGGCCAGAGTTAGCCGAACCACTATAAAATCTGCTGTTCTTTACTGCTTTCATTTTAATTTTAACTGTTCTTCATATTATTACTCTCTTCACACACTCTATCTGTAATCGGTAACTGTTAATTGGTGCTTTCATTTACATTTGGGTGTTAGTGACCAATTTTGGCGCTAACATTTTGGTGCTTCCACTGAGAACTGAACTCAGGAACTTTGGAGTTAGAAACTTGGATTTAAAAGAGCAACGGCTAGACCATCAGCAAGGAAACAAGTAATGGAAAGGAGCAATCAGGAGGGAAGTCAAGAGGCTTCCTCTGGAGATGGAGTAGGTGGAGCATCCATTTACATCACTAGAGAGGAAATGGAGGCGATGATGAAAAGACAAGAGGAGATGATGCAGACTCTTCTCAGAAAATTTGCACGAGCAGGAAAGGCAGGGGCTCAGATCCATGGAGCTGGATCTAAAATGCCCAACCAGCAAGCAGAGGGAATGACTCGGCAGGGGGCAACCCCCAATCAGCAGACGGCTATCAATCCGGATGGATCTAGACTCGGGGGCATACCACCAGGAAATGCTGGACCAATCCATAGAAAGATTACCACCTACCTTGAACGGAGATGGCACTGGATCTGGGCAACGACAGCTCACTATCAACTAAACAGGTTCATGGTTTTGAATAAGTAATAGAACTCAAAGTAATATGGCTAGGTCACTTACACACGTACGGGATTGAGGACGGTCCCTAGGCGTGCTCTGAGATAACTGAAAACCGTACTACTTGAGTCTATGAAATTCTGCTTTCTTTCTAGTTTTCTGCAAACTTTGGTTCTCTCTTTCGTATTTCGGACATTTACTTTTCTTTGGTATGGTTTTGGAGCTTGGATTAAACTCCCGATTTGGTTGGTTTTTTCTTGGTTTCCCATTCTGGTTTGGATGTTTGGATTTTTGATACGGATTTCTGGTTTTATATTTGGTTTTGGATCAATGTAATAAACAGTTCAGGTTTCATGATTACTGCCCCGACCGGAGAGACGGGGCAATGGTCACAAGTTACGAGTCCCTTCGCCGGAGAGCGAAGAAATGGACTCGGGCAGGATATAAAAAGTCCTTGACCGGAGAGTCGAGGCCGGAGAATATAAAAAGTCCTTGACCGGAGAGTCGAGGCCGGAGAATATAAAAAGTCCTTGACCGGAGAGTCGAGGCCGGAGAATATAAAAAAGTCCTTGACCGGAGAGTCGAGGCCGGAGAACATAAAAAGTCCTTGACCTGAGAGTCGAGGCCGGTGAACATAAAAGGTCCTTGACCGGAGAGTCGAGGCCGGAGAATATAAAAAGTCCTTGACTGGAGAGTCGAGGCCGGTGAATATAAAAAGTCCTTGACCGCGGAGTCAAGGCCGGTGAATATCAAAGTCTTTGACTAGAGAGTCGAGGCCGGAGAACATACAAGCCCGTGATGGAAAAGCCAAGGCTGGAACAGGATAACGCGACCCAGCGAGGTCTATAGATTCAAGGTTAAGCCCAGAGAGGTCATGGATTTGATAGTATGGTTACAAAAAGGATATGGACTTTGGATATTGGATACTTGGAATGATACTTGGAACGAACTGATCGCTTTTCAGAATGAAAGGTTCTACGTGTGTTGCCAACCTGGTTTTGCAGGACGGTGGTTAGAAGGACGTAAGTGTCACTTCAAACTTAACTTTAAGTGCTTTTATTAGAGTCATATATTGAATTAAGCAGTTTCTTATGAAATACTGTAGGCAGCCATCCACGTCTCACTGGCGATATATACTTGGAGACGGTTTAAGCACTTAAAAACATACCGGTGGCGGATAGAGACATCAGATCTCTTCTCACCGGCGAGTGCCATTTTTTCTTCGGCTTACTAAAAGAAGGTCGCAGCATGGTAGCGCCTAGATACAACGAGGAAAAAGTTGTAGAGAGAAGAGGTGCCATTGGGCAGGGAGGTAACAAAGCCAATCCTAACGTACCCCTAGTCGAAGGGGATGAGGATGTTGCCGATGTAGACAAGGTGTGGGGCGATACTAATGAGCCCGGTTGCGACACTGTAAGCCTAAGCCATGAGCCTATAGTTGGATCCTTCCAATGCCCACATATTCCTGCCTCGTAAAAGAGAAAAGGAAAAAAGCTCGTTTATATGCCTTACAGAGGGAAGGTCTCTAAGAAACCCAAATCAACTTCTGCTGCTACTTATTAATCTAGCTCTTTGCCTCTAAAATGTCTATTTGAGGGGCCCTTGGACATCCCGCTTCCGGACGACGTCGGAAATTATTATTTTGCCAACCTAAGCCTCAGAGGGTTTGAATATTTTACTCGATTTGGCACTGACATTCCCTCTACTGACATAGGAGAGATTACTTTAGCGAGCAAAGCACTAGCAACTGGTCCGTTGAGGGGACACTAGGATACTCATAATCATATGCATTGCACTACAAGACACTTATCCACCTTTAACTCTAGTGATTCTCATGCACTTTAATTTTGTTTGCATGCTCGATTGGATGCCCCCACAACTATGATCGTTTGAAGAGATCACCATACTCCCAATCGTCTTGTCTTTGGCCCTATCGAGGTCTAAACCCTAATCGAGATAGAAAAGGTCATAAAGAGATGAGACCAAAGCTACAATCCAAGGACTTCCATTTAGGCAAGTCAATATCTCAATCTTCTTATGATAAGGATGCCTTTCAACGTCTCCCTATAACCAAAAGAAAAAATATATAACTTTTCATTACATGGCCAAGAAAAAAAGTAAAATTATATATATATATATATATATATATATATTTGTAATTTAGTATGATTCTATATATATGTAAATAGGTTTATGTTTATTTAATATGTGAAAATAAATCAATAAAAAATGTTTTCTATGTTTGAATTTCATAAAATATACTAAGTACATAAATTATTTTATAATTGAACATTTTAAATAAATTTGTAACTTAATTATATATACATATACATATACATACAAAAATAATTACATTTAATAAATGCTTTATACAAATGTTTGCGATTATTATTTATAATAATTGTATAATTATATGCATATACATACATGCATGCGTGCATATACATACATACATATATATATGTATGTGTATGTGTGTGTTATTAATCGGGATTTTGATTACACATTTTCAACCGAAAGTTAGAATGTCAAAAACGAAGATAAAATGATTCAAGGACTTTGAAAACATCATAAATAGGTAAGACAAAGGAAATATCAACAAAATAGATGAAAAAGTTGACTCGAGGTTACCAGATTGGCATTTGAATTCAGACCCATGTCATTCCTGAGCAGAACCTAGAAAGAATGAAGAAAAACCAGAGTTGAAAAACAACTTAGTACTGAGTTGTTTCTCTCGGGTCTGACACACAAAACTCTCAGGTCAGACTCCAAGCAATCATCGCTGAGTATTACTTGTGTCAGACACACGAAACTCTTGGCTCAAACTCCAAGCAATCATCACTAAGTATATAACTTGATACCGATCCATTTGACTCGTTGCCGAGTTATTTTCTAAGGTATACACACAAAACTCTCAAGTTAGACTACAACCAATTATTACTGAGCAGAACACGGGTTAGACTCACGGAGCTCTCCAGTCAAACTTCAAGCAAGCGTTATCAAGTATAACTCGGGTCCAACACATAAAACTCCCAAGTAGAACTTAGGCCGACTCCTGGACTCTACTACCAGGAGGCTTCTGACCCAACACATATGTTTCTCTATAAATACAAACCATAGAGCAACCTAAACAAGATCTTCTCCCTACTCATTCTTCTTCACTCAAGATCTAGGTTTCCATTACTCTTCACCATCTTCCCTCCATACAATAGTCACCAAGACATCTACTCTTGGTTGTTCTAGGCCTAAGAACTTGTCTATTTATCATACTTGTGACTCAAATTCTATATAATCTCGTATGAACTCTCCCAGATCCATAATCAATATAGTGGACATAGTCCAGAGATTGTCGAACCACTATAAAAATCTTGTATCTCCCTATTATTTTGGCTTTCATTTCTATTGTTATCTGCTAGATCGAGGTTTCATAGGTTCCCTACAATTCATTCTTTGATGTTAATCCATTTTTAACGTCAACATTTTAGTGCTTTCACTAAAAAAACTGAATCCAGGCTTAGATCTAGCTCTCAACTTTGGATTGGATAGATCGAGAAGTTAGATCCAGAAATTCAACTTGAAGGAGTTGATGACTTGCTATTGGAGACCAGTGGCACCTAGAAAAGGAAGATCAACTTCTGGGAGATCCATTGGAGTAGTAATTAGTGATGATGATGTAAACATTCACCAAACAGTAGTTAATAATGGAAACACAATTGCATGATCCTCTGCTCAACATAAAGTAGTGACCAATTGAAATTTTGATAGGGTAATCCATGAACTTAGCAAAAAGATGGCGGATAGCCAAAAAGCTCTCATGGACAAGGCGAATGCTTCGCTGAATGTACAATCCGAGCTACCAGGAGAACTAAAAGGGAATCTTCATCCGTTATAGGACAAGATAAATTCTTTGTTTTGGCCTAAATATGAGAGATGGGAAGAGAAGCGGAATGAAGTAGTTGGTGGAGTTGTAGATGGACTGATAGGTGGAAGTAGGAGTGCTTCCCCCTCAAGAAAATAGGTTGGTACTGATAGAATTTTATTCGATACCGAGAGAAATGCCTATGTGGATGCTGCTCAGGGAGGTGATGCCATGGATGTAACCGATGAGGAAGTGGACTTGCATCTTGATGGTGATGACTTGGAATTAAATGTTGATGCTAATGAAGGCGGAGTTTAGACAACAGTAGCTCAACCAACCGTCTGTCCATGAAATTTCGAAGGAGTAGTACTCCCAAAGATAGGAACACTGAGGCGTTAGTTGGAAAATCGAGACCGTTTGTGGAGTCAAACACTCGGTGCAGTCCCTAGTAGTCAACCTTTGGATTAACATGCCAACGAGGAGTACATGGTCAAATGATTAGTGGAAGAGAACGAGGGCAGAAAGGATGTAGACCGAGGTTCCACACCAATTCGAACCCTATTTACTGTGAATATTCTAAGGAAGAACATCCCTACAAATTCACCATGCCCACAATGCCATCCTAAAACGGAACTACTAATCTCAGACAAAATTTACTCAAAGACAAATGGTATATGGATGGAGCCAGAGTTATGGATTTTGTTCAGTGTGGGCGTTTCCCTATCTTCTTGAAAGGAGTCGCTTCCACGTAGTTTGCGTGGCTCACATTGAAATCTTTTTCTACTTTTAATGAATTAGCTAAAAAGTTCCTGGAGCACTTCAGGCTCCATTTTCCCCGACCAAAGGAGGTGATGTCCCTATTTAGATTGTCTCAAGGATGTACGGAGTCTTTGAAAGCTTTCGTGGACAGATTCAACATTGCTACTACAGAAGTTAGCAAACCGAAGGAGGATCTTGTATTTATAGCCTTGGTACGGGGCATTCGCCCGGATGCGGATTTTGGTAGATGGTTAATGATGAGGAAACCCACTGCCATGGAAGACTTTCACTGTGACGACCCGACTTTCTACTCCCAGAAAATCGCATCATCATGAAGAAAGAAAGGGATAGAAAAGAGAAAAGAAAGAGAAGAAAGAAGAACATAATATCAGAATCTCAACAGCGGAACGAATAAATTATATTAATAACATAAATATTACATAGTTTACAACCACTATCAGAGTACACAGATATACAACATATACTAGACAGTTATAAACACCTGTCTAGTAATTACAATATAATACAACTCAGAGACAATCATAGATCACACAGCGGAATACTATATATCTAACGCAGAAGCCTCCTGCTCCATTTGCTCCTCCATAATTCGTCAAAAGCTAACCTGAATCCCTTGGCTACTCGTAAAAATTTGAGTACCCAAGAGTTTAAGAAAACAAAAGATAAACTCTGGGTCAGACATGGGTCTGGTGTGAGTAACAGGTTAAAGTTGCTTAACTTTTAAAAACCTTTTGAAAAGAAAGGTATCACGTAAGACTTCCCACACATAAACATGGAAAAGTTTTTACCTTACGCTAACCAAAACATTTGATAGGAAATCCGGTGATATTATAATAGGGTCTAGGGTTTTCAAGTAAATAAGAAATAGCCGAAATTGTTACATTTATTAAATTCCAGCTACTAGCCACAAAAGTGGGTAATACAATCAAAACCGTTGGCACTTATTGGATTTTGGATTCCATCAAATGGCAGGGCTACTGGGGTACCGCCCGTCACAGTACGTGGCCTAGATCAACGTACCGAGGAGCCACCCCAACTCCCCTGCAACACAAGACCGGACCCATTCCTTACCGGGAAGTCCCGAACAAGACAACCCCGCAGTTGGTGTACATCCAACTACCCACACAGCCAAAATAAAAAGGGACCTCTAGACAGGGGTAAATCTTGCTCTCCAATGGGAGCTACCCACGAAGCCTTGCTGCACCTCCCCTGTTTTTAGCCATTCCCGGTTGATGAGACTTGAGGCTACGATTACCTTTAGAGAACACATCTCTTAGAATGCTCATCGTCCACCTGACGATGTTCTGAAAGCATTCAATCCATACAAGTTCGTTCCGGGTTCGAACGAAACCGAAGGCATTATCTCGTTACACTTATTTTGGAATCACCCTCAAAATTAACGACGATAACCCTTGCACTCTAAATCACCATCTCGAATCTATAAGCACTATTCCGTCAACTCATTACGGAATCACCCACAGAGTTATACTGATGTATAGCCCTTACACCTCGAGTCTTCACTCGCTCTACTTGGATTAACGACCTAACGTTTAATTGTAATCGATGTGGTTTTCGAATATCCAAATATGGAAACCCGATCCCGGTCTCATCGAAATCCAAAGCGTGTCTTTTAAGGACAAGTTGTTTTAAAGGTTTAAAACAATTCAATTTCATTATCTATATACACACAGATAGATAAATCATAGATTCACAATAGATAATCAACATTATCATCATATCAGATAAACCATATTATCATTATCCAAAAAGATAATCTATATCAACATCACAATGCAACCAATGCATCCAAATCACTCAACATTATTTATCTCATATTTGATATTCAAACCATCCAAAGTAAACAACATCATCCATCTATATAAGCAATGATTAACCACACCAATTATAATTAATTTAAAATGAATTAAATTAATTACATCATTCTATTAATTTAAAGTAAATTAAATTAATTACTTCACCAATATCAACTTGCTCATATCACTATTGATAATTTATCAATCACTTAATTAATCATCATCCAATGATTCATTTTAATTAATCATCCCTGATTAATTTACCCTTAATTACATTTAAGTAATTATACACTAATTAATTTCTAAAATTAATTATATTTAACCAATTACAGTAATTAACCTTTAATTACTTCCTTAATTAATTACCTAAATTAATTACCTTTAATTACTTATTATTGATTAATTAATCTTAATTAATCAATCTTAATTACATCATTAATTATAATAATTAATGATCTTCTAATTACATTTTCAAATTAAATTAATTACATTAAGTAATTTAATCTTTATTTAAATCATAACTGTTAATCATCCTTGATTAACTCCATTCAGTAATTATCTACCCTTAATTACTTTACCAAATAAATTAATTACTCATTAATTAATTATCTCTAATTAATTCCTTGATTAATTTACAAGTAATTATACTCAAATTACTTTTATCAACAAATCACCTTCAATTAATTACATATAGTAATTACTCATTAATTACTTTCCTAAGTAACTTCTCTTCATTTAATTACATTAAGTAATTATACTTCACAAATCATCAAACGATTAATTTAAAATTAATTAAAATGACTTAATTAACTTAAACTAATCAAATTTAAACTCAATTAATTAGTAATAAATTCCTTAATTACTTCCATAAGTAATTATACTTAATAACATACATAATTGATTATCCTTAAATTAATTAATCTAATTAATAATTAAAATTAATCACATTCATTAATTATTAAATAATCCTTAGTTAATGACCTTCATTAACTATTAACAATTCATTAATTATTTTCTAAAATAATTAACTTATTTTAAATCATTATTAATTACAATTTAATTAATCATTAATAACCCACTAATTAATTCCAGATTAATTAAATAATTAAGTGTTAATTAAAACTTAATTAATCCATTATTACTTGATTAATTAATTATTAATCATTAATTAAAAACTAATTTTATTTAATTAATTATTCTTAATTACAAGTTAATTATTCAAAGAATAATTAATCCTAAACCCTTAAGATTAAACCTTAATTCTTTAAGTAATTATTTATTTCATTAATTTATTAAATAAATTAATTATTCATTTAATTACTCTAAAATTAATTAATCTTAAAACTTTATGATTAACCCTTAATTACCATTTTATTTATTTCCTTAAATAAATTAATTTTTCATTTAATTACCCTAATAATTAAATGAAATACAAAACATTAAATTACTATTAACTTTAACAAGTTTAAAATCAATCTAAAACCTTTAATTGATAATAATACTTTTATTATAAAAGAATTTTACAAAAGTTAAAACAAATTTCTTTTAAAATTAAAACCATTCAAATTTTCCATTATAATTCAAATTTGTTTAAGCACTTAAATTTATAAAACTTAAATTTATTTTTAAACCAAAGATTCAAATTCAGATTTGAATTAAATTTAAACTTTGTTTAAACATTACTTTATATTTAAATTTCCAATTTAAAATCAAATTCCTTTAAAACATTTTTAAATATTTAACCCCTTTAAAAGTTAAAACAAGTTTAAATTTAAAAGCTTATTTATTTCCAGACATGATTCAAACCAAAACTTGAATTCACAATATAAAGTTAGATTTAAAACTTAATTAAATTCTTTACTTAGTATTTTTGAAATTTAGTTTAAAATTTGAAACACGACAAATTCTAAATTGCAACAATTTAGCTCGAGCAAACTCGAAATCACTAGAGTAACTTGAGTATCATCATTTTTTCACTTTGCAATTCATCTAAATTCAGAAACATCTCAGGTTTTCATAAACCTGAAACAATTGAACCCACCCGAGCCTAATCATCATCTACCCCGAGTCCCTAACCCCAAAGCTTCGAGACCATCATCCAACTGCTTCGAGCTTACCACAAAACTACCCGATACAACACGAGTAACTCATCTTCCCTAAACCACTGATACTCCATTACCACCGTTCACCCGCACACCCACGACCATCTCCTCCGGCCACTCGCGATCCCTTACGCAAGTCACAAATCCTCTCCAAACACCAAATCAACTCTCAATTCAACTATAGAAACCTTAAATCAAAATGAAGCATTCGAACTCGAATCTGGAACAAAATGGGTTGACTGCAAACACCTCAACGTCCAAACTCCGGCCATCTGAAAGGTACCACCTCCGGCCATAGACTCCCCCACACCCAAGCTACCATCATCTCAAAATAGGTAAAGCTCGGTTACTTAATTTGATCACAGTGATCCAATTTCTTAAGAATAGAAAAACTAGGGTTCAAAATTTCAAACCCAAATCACTTCTGCCTTATTGCTTTAATCCATCATCTATTATTTTTCCTATAAACTACACACATTACTCCATCAACAAAAGAAACACAAGCAACTTCAAACCCCTAGATTGACTGAACCAACCCAATTTGTGTTTTCAGGTTAAACCAAAAATATTCAGTTGAATGCAATCTAAAAATCCAGATTATAGTTTTAAAAATCAAGTTATTAATCAAGTAGTTTATTTATAAACTTAAATAAATAAATCTGAACATTTAGATATGGTTTACAAAAAATTTTGCTCTGCGGTATTTCTTTTTTTTATATACAGAGTCATCTCAGATTATCCTTATTTTCATTTTTTAAAAGATTAAACTCTATTTTATATTACATAACATACCAGGCTAAAAACCTTAAACTACAACATTAATTTCATCATGAAGTCATGATTATGACCTAACTATAATCTGGAACAAGAACAGGCAAAACAAGTTACAGTGAAACATGCATTCAACATATAACAGAGAATACAATCAAATTCAACCAATCCAAACATGATTATCACAGGATAAATCAAACAATTATATTCACTAAGTTCATTAAAAAAAATGTTACTCACCTGGTATAGGGGCAGAGCACATAAGCTTCAGATTGCATTTTAAAAACTGCAGATGCTTTAAAACTTCATCTTGCTTTTGCTTATTGAAGACTTGAACTTCAGATTGTTTTTTTTTAAACTGCAAATGCTTTTGCTTTAAAACTGCAGAGTTATTTCTTTGTTCCTTGATTCATGTAATTACCAGATTCACTTGCATGCTTGTTTCTAGGTAAACACATGCAGGCTTGATGAAGTTCAAAACAGAAAGGCAGTGACCTCCAGATGCATGCAGGTTTGTATATTTTTTTTAGAGTTGCAAATTGATTTCAGGCCTTAGAATTGAAGAGCTACAGGTTTATATGGTTTGCATTATGTATTTCAGAGGGTTTTGGTTTATTTTGATTAGAGGAACATGGGTTTTCAGATTTGTTTGAGAGGGTTTTAGAATGTAGATGAGTTCAGATTTTAGAATCTGTAAGATTCTCTTAAATTTGAAGAAGAATAGGAAAAAGAAAAAATGAGGCAAAGAAGAAATGTTTATATAAACAAAATTTTTGATTTAATTAAAAATAAAAGAAAAAGAAATGTAAATGAGACACTTGTCTCTATTCTTAACATTTGTCAACATAGTTTATTTTATAACTAACACATGTTAATAAGATTACTTAAGAGACCTACACATGTATTTTAAGTATTTAAATTTTAATTTAAAATTGTTTATAAGCTTTTACATCTATTTTATTTCTTAAGTAATATACAAATGAGTTTTATCTCTTTTTAAATTAAAAAGATATAAAAAAAACTAATTAAAAATATAGCATATTCAAAAAATATTGAAGTATTTATGTTATTAATTTCAAAACATCAAATTCAAATTTAAAATTAATTTATCAAATCAAATTTTAATAATCAAGTTATATATAGATGCATATATAACTCTTAACAAATCCTATTATTACCAATCTATTTATGTTTAAAATTATTTAAGTATTATAATTTTTATTCAAAAATAACAAATTAAACAATATTAAAAATGATTTTATGAAAGAGATTATAACAATTTATGATCATTTGTAATTTGTTTTGTAAATTCTTATATAAAAATCTCAAATAAAATAAAACTCTGCTTTTATATTTATCTATTTTAAATTCATATTTTTAAGCTAAATAAAATTTTAAAACAACTAAAATTTATCATAGTATAAACTATAACATTATTTATTACATTGCTTTGAAAAGCCAATTCTTAAATCAAATCTTTAATTTACTAAAAATAAACTAGAATTAGAAAATCAATTCATTCACTAAATTCAAAATCAAAATTTATTAATTTACAATATATACAAATATATATATTATAAACAGAAAACAATTTATTCATTCAAAAAGATAAAATCTTTCAACTTAAATATTTATTAAAACATGATTATTAAATCAAATTCCAAATTTGTTATTAAAATTATTAAATCATATAAAATTTATGACAAAGATTATTAAATTTATATTGCCCAATTTCTGGGATATCACATTCCTTCCCCCTTAAAAGAATTTCATCCCCGAAATTTAAAAGCAAAGGTAATTTAATAATCTATCTTAAGATTTTTATTTTAAAACACAAGCATATATTATCAAACATATGCTAACAACCATAGCAACCAATTCAAACAAAACAAATCTAATTATCCAGATAAATTCTGGAGAAAATTTCCACGAGTTTCCCCGGTATAAATATCAGAATACTCGCTCTATAGAATCTAAACAATCAATACTATTAAACTATAGAGCTCCTATCCAACTAGATCTTCCAACAAAACAATATATCAGACTACAGACGAGTCTGAATCAACAATCACATCCTCTTGAACTGCTGGTTCCACAACCAGAGATTAACCATACACGTACTCCCTCAGAGATACGTAAAACACATCGAATCCCAGTTATCCAAACTGACAATTCAACTTTGAAAATCAAACACAATCCTCACAAAACACAGAAAAAGTCCAAAACATCTCGGAGCTGACTTACCCAGTCTTACTCAATCTCAAAGCTCCTCAGATCAAAGAAAACTTACCCCAAAATCAAATCTCCGACTTCGGAATCCAAACTCCTTCGTCTCTTGTCCACAAAATACTTCTGACGATCCTGGGCTGCCTCAACTCTCCTGATCAGCTCAACCTTCACTGATGTCCCTAGAAACAAACTGGACCAAAACAATCCAAAAATGATCTCGTCAAAATCAATCCCAAACCAAGAACACCAACGCTACTCCACAAACATCAGAAGACTAACTTACTTCTCCTATCCGAAAAAGATAAAACAAAAGCATTCCCAAACTGCTTCCGTTGCACAACTCTGATCTGAAGTAGAAGAAAAACTCGAGCACAAACTGGATAACACATCACAGAAATATGGTTCAACAGATCCATAAAAGAAAACTCAAATGCCCCATCTGATCCAAAGCTGCTTCACTAAACCTCCGGTATCACTCCTAGAATCCAGTCGATAAGAAAACTCAGCCTCTAAGTGCGGACAAACTCTTCATAGCTTAAGAGAACACTCAAACTATCGCGAGTCACTTTTGCGATCAATCAGCCTAATATCCAAAGAAAACTGTTCTCCCTTTACTAATCAGAACAGCTCATGCTCATCTAGCCAATCCATCGAAGAAATGGAATCCACTCTACTGCTTCTGAACTCTACCTTCAGAAAAACTGCTAACCAGAAGATCTTCTTGCTAGCACCCAGAATAATCCGAGCTGCATTGCTAACACCGACGCCAAAGACTTCCTAATCCAAAACTCATCGAGAAACTCGGACCTCACCAGACAGAAACATCCTGCTGAATCCAGCCACAACATCGAAGCAGACTCACCTCCTTAACTTGTTCCAAAGCAAAAATCTTCGAAGACATCTATTGTCACTGCGTCTCATCACACAGCTACTACTTCCTGAGATATCAAGATATCATCATTCTCTTTCTGCCCAACCGACAGATCCAAAACTCTACTCATCCAATTCAAAGATAGACTCCG
Organism: Allium cepa; assembly: GCA_030765085.1. NCBI lineage: Eukaryota > Viridiplantae > Streptophyta > Magnoliopsida > Asparagales > Amaryllidaceae > Allium > Allium cepa. The sequence goes on from CM060931.1 coordinate 381,924,423, forward strand.
AACCTTAACAGATTACCTTCAGAGATCTATGAAATCCTATACTCTGCACCACTTACTCGAGACGGTATTACGTCTACGGTCTCGATAGAATCACTTCCAACCTCATCACTCAAACTCCAACCAAAAGTAGTAGTTGTGTTACACACCCACTACCTAATCTACCTTTATAACCTATATTGGAAAACCCGAACAGGTAACCCAACAAATAGGTAGAAGTAAATAAATATATATATAATAAAACTACAAATACGCTCTCTCAAGATAGACACCACTACTGGGCCTAGGTATTCACTCAACCTAATGCTCTGATACCAACTGTGACGACCCGACTTTCTACTCCCAGAAAATCGCATCATCATGAAGAAAGAAAGGGATAGAAAAGAGAAAAGAAAGAGAAGAAAGAAGAACACAATATCATAATCTCAACAGCGGAACGAATAAATTATATTAATAACATAAATATTACATAGTTTACAACCACTATCAGAGTACACAGATATACAACACATACTAGACAGTTATAAACACCTGTCTAGTAATTACAATATAATACAACTCAGAGACAATCACAGATCACACAGCGGAATACTATATATCTAACGCAGAAGCCTCCTGCTCCATTTGCTCCTCCATAATTCATCAAAAGCTAACCTGAATCCCTTGGCTACTCGTAAAAATTTGAGTACACAAGAATTTAAGAAAACAAAAGATAAACTCTGGGTCAGACATGGGTCTGGTGTGAGTAACAGGTTAAAGTTGCTTAACTTTTAAAAATCTTTTGAAAAGAAAGGTATCACGTAAGACTTCCCACACATAAACATGGAAAAATTTTTACCTTACGCTAACCAAAACATTTGATAGGAAATCCGGTGATATTATAATAGGGTCTAGGGTTTTCAAGTAAATAAGAAATAACCGAAATTGTTACATTTATTAAATTCCATCTACTAGCCACAAAAGTGGGTAATACAATCAAAACCGTTGGCACTTATTGGATTTTGGATTCCATCAAATGGCAGGGCTACTGGGGTACCGCCCGTCACAGTACGTGGCCTAAATCAACGTACCGAAGAGCCACCCTAACTCCCATGCAACACAAGACCGGACCCATTCCTTACTGGACAGTCCCGAACAAGACAACCCCGCAGTTGGTGCACATCCAACTGCCCACACAGTTGAAATAAAAAGGGACCTCTAGACAGGGGTAAATCTTGCCCACACAACCTCGAGTCTTCACTCGCTCTACTTGGATTAACGACCTAACGTTTAATTGGAATCGATGTGGTTTTCGAATATCCAAATATGGAAACCCGATCCCGGTCTCATCGAAATCCAAAGCGTGTCTTTTAAGGCCAAGTTGTTTTAAAGGTTTAAAAAAATTCAATTTCATTATCTATATACACACAGATAGATAAATCATAGATTCACAATAGATAATCAACATTATCATCATATCAGATAAACCATATTATCATTATCCAAAAAGATAATCTATATCAACATCACAATGCAACCAATGCATCCAAATCACTCAACATTATTTATCTCATATTTGAGATTCAAACCATCCAAAGTAAACAACATCATCCATCTATATAAGCAATGATTAACCACACCAATTATAATTAATTTAAAATGAATTAAATTAATTACATCATTCTATTAATTTAAAGTAAATTAAATTAATTACTTCACCAATATCAACTTGCTCATATCACTATTGATAATTTATCAATCACTTAATTAATCATCATCCAATGATTCATTTTAATTAATCATCCCTGATTAATTTACCCTTAATTACATTCAAGTAATTATACACTAATTAATTTCTAAAATTAATTATATTTAACCAATTACAGTAATTAACCTTTAATTACTTCCTTAATTAATTACCTAAATTAATTACCTTTAATTACTTATTATTGATTAATTAATCTTAATTAATCAATCTTAATTACATCATTAATTATAATAATTAATGATCTTCTAATTACATTTTCAAATTAAATTAATTACATTAAGTAGTTAATCATCCTTGATTAACTCCATTCAGTAATTATCTACCCTTAATTACTTTACCAAATAAATTAATTACTCATTAATTAATTATCTCTAATTAATTCCTTGATTAATTTACAAGTAATTATACTCAAATTACTTTTATCAACAAATCACCTTCAATTAATTACATATAGTAATTACTCATTAATTACTTTCCTAAGTAACTTCTCTTCATTTAATTACATTAAGTAATTATACTTCACAAATCATCAAACGATTAATTTAAAATTAATTAAAATGACTTAATTAACTTAAACTAATCAAATTTAAACTCAATTAATAAGTAATAAATTCCTCAATTACTTCCATAAGTAATTATACTTAATAACCTACACAATTGATTATCCTTAAATTAATTAATCTAATTAATAATTAAAATTAATCACATTCATTAATTATTAAATAATCCTTAGTTAATGACCTTCATTAACTATTAACAATTCATTAATTATTTTCTAAAATAATTAACTTATTTTAAATCATTATTAATTACAATTTAATTAATCATTAATAACCCACTAATTAATTCCAAATTAATTAAATAATTAAGTGTTAATTAAAACTTAATTAATCCATTATTACTTGATTAATTAATTACTAATCATTAATTAAAAACTAATTATATTTTAATTAATTATTCCTAATTACAAGTTAATTATTCAAAGAATGATTAATCCTAAACCCTTAAGAATAAACCTTAATTTCTTTAAGTAATTATTTATTTCATTAGTTTATTAAATAAATAAATTATTCATTTAATTACTCTAAAATTAATTAATCTTAAACCTTTGTGATTAACCCTTAATTACCATTTTATTTATTTCCTTAAATAAATTAATTTTTCATTTAATTACCTTAATAATTAAATGAAATACAAAACATTAAATTATTATTAACTTTAACAAGTTTAAAATCAATCTAAAACCTTTAATTGATAATAATACTTTTATTATAAAAGAATTTTACAAAAGTTAAAACAAATTTCTTTTTAAATTAAAACCATTCAAATTTTCCATTATCATTCAAATTTGTTTAAGCACTTAAATTTATAAAACTTAAATTTATTTTTAAACCAAAGATTCAGATTCAGATTTGAATCAAATTTAAACTTTGTTTAAACATTACTTTATATTTAAATTTCCAATTTAAATTCAAATTCCTTTAAAACATTTTTAAATATTTAACCCCTTTTAAAGTTAAAACAAGTTTAAAATTAAAAGCTTATTTATTTTCAGACATGATTCAAACCAAAACTTGAATTCACAATATAAAGTTAGATTTAAAACTTAATTAAATTCTTTACTTAGTATTTTTGAAATTTAGTTTAAAATTTGAAACACGACAAATTCTAAACTGCAACAATTTAGCTCGAGCAAACTCGAAATCACTAGAGTAACTTGAGTATCATCGTTTTTTCATTTTGCAATTTATCTAAATTCAGAAACATCTCAGGTTTTCACAAACCTGAAACAATTGAACCCACCCGAGCCTAATCATCATCTACCCCGAGTCCCTAACCCCAAAACTTCGAGACCATCATCCAACTGCTTCGAGCTTACCACAAAACTACCCGATACAACACGAGTAACTCATCTTCCCTAAACCACTGATACTCCATTACCACCGTTCACCTGCACACCCATGGCCATCTCCTCCGGCCACTCGCGATCCCTTACGCAAGTCACAAATCCTCTCCAAACACCAAATCAACTCTCAATTCAACTATAGAAACCCTAAATCAAAATCAAGCATTCGAACTCGAATCTGGAACAAAATGGGTTGACTGCAAACACCTCAACCTCCAAACTCCGGCCATCTGAAAGGTACCACCTCCGGCCATAGACTCCCCCACACCCAAGCTACCATCATCTCAAAATAGGTAAAGCTCGGTTACTCAATTTGATCACAGTGATCCAATTTCTTAAGCACAGAAAAACTAGGGTTCAAAATTTCAAACCCAAATCACTTCTGCCTTATTGCTTTAATCCATCATCTATTATTTTTCCTATAAACTACACGCATTACTCCATCAACAAAAGAAACACAAGCAACTTCAAACCCCTAGATTGACTGAACCAACCCAATTTGTGTTATCAGGTTAAACCATAAATATTCAGTTGAATGCAATCTAAAAATTCAGATTATAGTTTTAAAAATCAAGTTATTAATCAAGTAGTTTATTTATAAACTTAAATAAATAAATCTGAACATTTAGATATGGTTTACAGAAATTTTTGCTCTGTAGTATTTCTTTTTTTTTATACAGAGTCATCTCAAATTATCCTTATTTTCATTTTTTAAAAGATTAAACTCTATTTTATATTACATAACATACCAGGCTTAAAACCTTAAACTATAACATTAATTTCATCATGAAGTCATGATTATGACCTAACTATAATCTGGAACAAGAACAGGCAAAACAAGTTACCGTGCAACATGCATTCAACATATAACGGAGAATACAATCAAATTCAACCAATCCAAACATAATTATCACAGGATAAATCAAACAACTATATTCACTAAGTACATTAAAAAAATGTTACTCACCTGGTATAGGGGCAGAGCACATAAGCTTCAAATTGCATTTTAAAAACCGTAGATGCTTTAAAACTTCATCTTGCTTTTGCTTATTGAAGACTTGAACTTCAGATTATTTTTTTTTTAAAACTGCAAATGCTTTTTCTTTAAAACTGCAGAGTTATTTCTTTGTTCCTTGATTCATGTAATTACCAGATTCACTTACATGCTTGTTTCTAGGTGAACACGTGCAGGCTTGATGAAGTTCAAAACAGAAAGGCAGTAACCTCCAAATGCATGCAGGTTTGTATATTTTTTTTAGAGTTGCAAATTGATTTCAGGCCTTAGAATTGAAGAGCTACAGGTTTATATGGTTTGCATTATGTATTTCAGAGGGTTTTGGTTTATTTTGATTAGAGGAACATGGGTTTTCAGATTTGTTTGAGAGGGTTTTAGAATGTAGATGAGTTCAGATTTTAGAATCTGAAAGATTCTCTTAAATTTGAAGAAGAATAGGAAAAAGAAAAAAATGAGGCAAAGAAGAAATGTTTATATAAACAAAATTTTTGATTTAATTAAAAATAAAAGAAAAAGAAATGTAAATGAGACACTTGTCTCTATTCTTAACATTTGTCACCATAGTTTATTTTATAACTAACACATGTTAATAAGATTACTTAAGAGACCTACACATGTATTTTAAGTATTTAAATTTTAATTTAAAATTGTTTATAAGCTTTTACATCTATTTTATTTAATAATATACAAATGAGTTTTATCTCTTTTTAAATTAAAAAGAAATAAAAACAACTAATTAAAAATATAGCATATTCAAAAAATATTGAAGTATTTATGTTATTAATTTCAAAACATCAAATTCAAATTTAAAATTAATTTATCAAATGAAATTTTAATAATCAAGTTATATATAGATGCATATATAACTCTTAACAAATCCTATTATTACCAATCTGTTTATGTTTAAAAGAATTTAAGTATTATAATTTTTATTCAAAAATAACAAATTAAACAATATTAAAAATGATTTTATGAAAGAGATTATAACAATTTATGATCATTTGTAATTTGTTTTCTAAATTCTTATATAAAAATCTCAAATAAAATAAAACTCTGCTTTTATATTTATCTATTTTAAATTCATATTTTTAAGCTAAATAAAATTTTAAAACAACTAAAATTTATCATAGTATAAACTATAACATTATTTATTACATTGCTTTGAAAAGCCAATTCTTAAATCAAATTTTTAATTTACTAAAAATAAACTAGAATTTGAAAATCAATTCATTCACTAAATTCAAAATCAAAATTTATTAGTTTACAATATATACAAATATATATATTATAAACAGAAAACAATTTATTCATTCAAAAAGATAAAATCTTTCAACTTAAATATTTACTAAAACATGATTATTAAATCAAATTTTAAATTTGTTATTAAAATTATTAAATCAAATAAAAATTATGACACAGATTATTAAATTTATATTGCCCAATTTCCGGGATATCACGTTCACCAAAAAGTGAATTAGTTCCTACAGTTGGAAGAAGGAGGACTGGCTGAAAGAGAGGTTGGTGATGAAAAATCGAAGGAAGTAATCCAAAGCAACATCATCGTAAATAATGGAAACTCTAGTAATCAGAAGAAAAGAAGTCAAAACTATGGTAATGGGCATGACGCAAAATCGAATGTCCGAAGAACTTTAATTTGAAGATTACATGCCCTTGAATGACACACCAGAGAATATATATCTTGCCACTCAAGGGACTGGGTAACATAAGAAACCACCAAGGAGGAAAGTGACAGAGCAAGATAAATGTTTTGAGAAGCACTGTTATTTCCATGGAACCCATGAGCATAACACTAATGAATACCCGCGATTGAGGAATTTGATTAAGGTGCCGATAAGGAATAACAAGCTCCATTAGTATCTTTGGGAACGGTAGAATGGCGGAGAAACTACATAGCCCAAGTGTTAACTCAAAAAATGGATCAACTTTCAAATATTGGATGAAAGTACCAGTTCCTCAAAAATAGATGTAAAAGCGCTAGAAATCTGATATCAAGCAAGTAACGATAGCAGAAAAGTAAAAAACACATAAGAAATTTTATAGTGGTTCGGCAATCTCTGGCATACGTCCACTTTATAGTTTGTTATCAGTTGCCTTCTCTCTTGATTATAATGAATTATATCAGATCTGACCAATATCTAATGGATCTCAGATTTACAATTGAGTTCCTAGAGAGTTTGAGAGGTAAAGGACAGGAGTGAAGAAGAAGAAGAAATCTACAATAACAAAGAAACCAGATCCTATTTTGCTTGCAGCTAGGCTTGTATTTATAGGGGAAACAGGTGTAATGGGCTAGAAGCCCACTTGCACTGAGGTCCAGAGGATAGTCTAATGCTATGCTAGAGAGATCGGAGTCCTATGACTCAAGATCATAGCATGGTACCGATCCAAGTTAACTTGGTACCAACCTATTGATCTTGGTGCAATTTTAATTATTTTACTTGCTTGGCTCTTATATCTTCTGTCCACTGTGTTCTAAGCTTTTTTCCATCGAATTTGAATTGATTCTAATGATCTTTCGATAGTTGCATTCTTTGGATTCTTCTCGTCGACCCTTAGAATTGCTCATCCAAATCATGGAAAATCCACATGATCATGAGTAGTCAGAGTGGTATAGAAGATTTATGGAGTTTGAGAAGTGGAATGAGGGGAAATGATAGGTTGGTACCGACCAATATTGTGCAATATCGAGCTATATACTTGCTCTAATTTAGTTGAATCTTCTCCACGTTGTTTTTCCACTCCTTTTGATCACGTTTCCAAGTCCATGTATCTTTTCATTCTTGCTTTGATTTCTAAGTCCAATTGAAATCTGCTTATGTTCAAAAGTGGGTTAACACTTGCCCCTTGAAGTACGTCTCTCAAATGTAATTTGCGCTTTACTCAAGAACAAGTTCCATCTACAACCATTCTCTTGTAGTTGAGCTCTTCGGTCTTCCATCGATGTCGACTCGGTGAATCATTGGTTCCTTCGGATTCTATTGAATGCACAAGTCTTTCTTAGGTATTGTTCATACATCATAAACATTCTGATTCCATTCGAAGTTATTACATCACATATCAAAATCATCCTATTTTCATCCAGGATTTACCTGTTTTATTCTAATCACTAGGCATTAAAATCCTTTTATCAAATTTATATCCATTCCAGGGCTTGGCCTCGCTGGACCATTCATCTTCCAATCTAAGATTCGATCTCTTCGGTTCGTTTATAGTCCAACCCAAGGTTTTAATTTCTTAGGTTCCTTACTAAGCATCCGCCCGATCTCCGGTGAGCGCACCAAATGACCAAGCAAGTCCATTCACTCACTCTTTGGTGAGGGAACTTAATTTTTATACAAGTCCATCCACTCGTTCTTTGGCAAGAGATCTTGCACTTTGCATTAGGATCCCGACTCTTCGGTCGGGACTTAATGCTATCAATATCATACAAGTCCATCCGCTTCCTCTCCAGCGAGGGGACTTACACCCTGTACTCCATTATAGTCTCTTCAGATTAGACACAGAGCAATCAATATTGTACAAATCCATGCACTCGCTCTTCGATAAGGAGACTTGCACCCTGCACTCTAGTCCCATCTCACCAGACGGGACTCAAGGCGATCAATATCAGTCATCACATTCAATGTGGACTTTTAAAAAGTCAATTATTCAAATCAAAGCAAATAAGTAGAAGTCCTAATTGTCCATCCTAGACGTTCGACTAAGAGCATACTTAGGGACCAATCTAGGTCCCAGACATGTGTAAGCGGTCTAAGGTTACTATTGTCCTAAATAGTCATCCACGATATTAGACTTAGAGCATGCCTAGAGACCAATCTATGCCCCGTACATGTGTAAGCTGTCTGAGGTTATTATTGTCCTAATTATTCAAAGCAAGAAAAAGTAAAGCGAAAGAGTCAATCCTGACTCTTGACCATCTTGATCATGGGACTTCGAGTCTCGGACAGATCCGTGGTTGTTCCTTGACTCATTCGCTGCAGATGGTATTTGCTCTGGTTGCACCATTGTAGTTCAGTTTTATAACACCCTACCCCGAAATAGGCATAAATTCCAACCTCAAAATGGCCAATCGAAACTTAGAACTATTACAAAGTTAGATGTTGGTTGGTAAAAGGAATAACAATTCAGAGTTATAACTGTTCTTTCAGAACTCATAGCAGAAGGAACAATGTATAATAGCAAATTATACCCATTTATTTGTAGATAAATTAAAATATCATAACACAGATCATTGTCTCAAATAATAATTGTTGCATCATTTGTTCAAAGGCATTCTCTTATAGGTATAATAAAAGCATCGTAAACAAATAATAGTGACTGCCACAAGCTTGGCTCATGCCGTCTTCAAGCATCATCATCGTCATCGCACCTTTAACCTAAGTTTTAATGAGAAGGTGGTCACAACAACAAGTGTCTAGTGAATAAAAACCCCAAGCCGTATTATTTCAGTACTTAGGCAGTACATGTCAAAATAGAAATATGTATTACGTGTTTTGAAACCATTTAATACTTTGTCTAAGGAAAGGACATGGGCCCTCAATCAACCACTTAAAACCTTCCATTCCAGAAGTAGGTTTCCAATCCCGTAAACCATAACCAACCGTCATAAATGTCCAACATTGAGAGAGATAGTACCTAAGTCACTTAATACCCTTTATTGGAAATAGGCAGACTTTGAATATTTAAGACCTCAATTGAGGTAGGCCTTCATTATTCAATTAAGATAGGCCTCCATCATCTATTAACATAAATGGTTTAATTAGTTTAGTTCAAATTACTTTAAACTATAAAAAGAGGATCCAGTAGCTTTTGGATATGCGTTATTAGGCTATGCCTTGGGCTTTAGTATTTTAGGTGGGAAAAAGTAAGTTTTAATAGTTTAAGTAATTAGTTTTCATTATTTTAGTTTAATCAAATATTTAATAAATGTTTAGAATTTGAAAAATCATAATTCATCCATACGAAGTCCGTTTAACCCACTATTTTCGACGGTAGATTTTTATGGATAAATAAAACTCACCATTATAATTGTTTGACACGTCCGACGAAGTATAATTTTGTTATATAATTAATTGAGTTATTATTTAATTACGATTTACATAATTAAATTTATATACTTAGTCAGTGACATCCATTTAGCAAAACAGTTCCCCATTCTGCTATTAAATAAATTTGAACATTTATTTATATGCCAGTTAATTCCGATTTATGTGTTATTATTCAGTTTGTTGATTTTTTAAGGATAATGTGTTTATTATTATTGTTGTATGTTCGGTTGTTTGATTCGCGCTCGGTCAGTTTATGAGCAATAATCATCTTCTTTTGTTTTACATAGATTGGGTAGAAAAGAATTATAGGCTAACACCTTGTAATTTATTTCACGACTTGACTATAAGGCGTTTAGCCATAATATTGGTTTAATAAATTATTAGTTATAATAATTTAAGTTTTGAACTTTAATTTAAATGAAGTGTTGAAATAGGATTTTAATTAAAACATATATTATGAAATGCTAATGGAAAGAAATTGTTTACAAATAGATTTTGAAATATTTGAAAAAGAAATATGTTATACTAAAAGATGTTTATTATAGTTTTTGAAGGAAAGAAAAAACTTGCCTTTTGAATGTAAGGTTTTCCTCTAAAATAGAAATATAAGGAAATAAATATTTATGAACTGATTGTTTTAAAAGTGATTTATTTAATGATATTTATAAAAGGTGTTTTATAAATAGAGATGATTTTGAGAACATAAAACCTGGTTGTTTTAAAATAGCATTCCAAAGATTTTGGGAAAATAAACAATACTATGATTGAAAGTATTTGTGATACTATGATTGAAAGTATTTGTGATTATTAATGCAAATGATTTATCACTTCGGGAAACAAAATGATATATTATGTTACCAATGATTCGGTTTACCCGTAACTAAAAAGTAAGCAAAGTGGGGTTATTTTAACCCACAGTATAGTCTGCTCTTAGATAGAGGGGTATATTTATTTATTTACTTTGTGAAAACTGGGACCAGTTGCCTTTGTTATTCGAAGAAACCTCTCGATCTGGTTTCATATATTTGGACATGTTTTTATAGTAATATTTTAGGATTTCAAATAAATATTTGAAAAGTGATTTATTTTAAGATCCTGAAGTAAAATATAGTTTGGTACAAAGGATATATATATTTCAAAAAGGATTTGAAATAAAATCGAAAATTTAGTTCGAGGAAATTATTTTCGAAAAGGATTATGTTTTGAAAAAAATAAAGTTAATTAGATTTTAGAAAAGTATAAATGTTAGGATTAATTCTAAGCAGGTTGATTAGGAAGCTAAATTTGCAAGTTATATGCTATGCAGTTTGGGAATTGCATACTTGGTTGTTGCATCGTAGGCCCCTTAAGTCCTATTTACGACCGAAGAGCTACGTTGGCTTGATCCTGTATCTAATTTGGTATCCAGTTAGATAGGGATACGTAAGCAGTAACCAGTGGTAGTGATGCAGCCACAATAATAAAATACCCCTTTCCCGATTATCTGTTTATTGGTTGCTATTTTCTTATGTTATTATATCTTTCCCGCTTACTATTTTATTTTGCATTTTACATGTTCATTGAGTTAGCATGATTAGGATATTGTTGTCTATAACACGCCTAATTTTGAATAGCATTATTCAAGAAATTTAATTAGATAAATTAAATAGAATAACTTGGAGACTATAGTGATATGAGGATTAAGATATGAAAACTACTTAGAGTCGTCCTCAACTAAATAGACTTATAAAAATGGTTTGTCAAATAAATACCTAAGAGAATAAAGCAAGGGTAATATTGGAATAGCCATACACCATAACCTCATAACCCTTAAGCCCTGACCTCATTCTCATTCACGTTTTTATTTATAAAACAAAAACATAAACAAAGGAGAAGCAAGGCCGGCCATTAACCTAGGAGAAGAAGAGTTTAAAATCTATTAGAAGCTAAGGTTCAAGCTAGGAAGATTAAAGCAAGAACAAAAATCAAGTTCCTTATACAAATAAGGTGAATAATGACCTAAACCACCTCATATAAGTTTTTTTGAACTTTTAATTTCAGGTTTAAGGTGTAAAACCGTTTGCATGGATGAATGATGACATGCTTTGATTTTATGCCATGTTTTGATTTGAACAAGGATTTTTGGGTAAGGATATAATTTGATTTTTAGTTTAAAACTGTGTAAATTGATTTCGAATGCCACAATATTTGAATATGTTATGTAAGACATTATTTTAGAGATAGATTTAAAGTTCCACAATATTCTATGCTATGGATAATTTATCATGAATTTTGAATGGAAGAAATATATAATTTGGGTTTGAAGATTTCGAATCAATCAAATTACCTTTGTTCAAAAATAGGCTTTTGAACAAGTTGCTGCTTACCTTTGTTTTTAGAAAGAAGCTTTTCAAAAAGTTACCACTGAGTTTGTTTTTGAAAGAACCTTACGAATGAGTTGCCGCATTTCGAACCTATTCGATACCTAGCTGATGCCTTCGTACCTTTTTAATTTATTAAAGGCTACTTTCCTTTATGACCTTATAACAATGAGCTCGAAAGGAAGGCTTTCGTTCTATTAATGTTGAAGCCGCCTTCCTACTGCTTTTGAAAGGGTCCTTATAGCCGCTTTTATCAATGGTTTTGAAAGGTTGGTTTCGAAGCTATCCTTTTCCCTAATTCTTTTACTTAAAGATCAATGCTTTCGAAAGGAATACTTTCGCTTTTGTTCTCCTTGACCCAAAAGTTATATTTAATGTTAAACCCAATGATTTCAATAGAGATACTTTCAAATGGTTTCGAAGCTATGCTTCCATAAATTCTACTTGCACTAAATGCTTTCAAAAGATAAGCTTTAAGTGCTTCGAAAGGTACATTTTTAATGATTTCGATAGATAAGTTTTAATTGTTTCGAAAGGTCTATCTTTAATGATTTCGAAAGATAAGGTTTATGTGTTTTGCAATGTATGCTTTTAATGGTTTCAAAAACAAAGGCCTAAGGTCTTAAGAAATGATATAAAGGATATAGTCAAAAGCCTTAGTTTTCAAATAAGAAACCCAGCCTCATTTTTAAAGGCAAACCCATTGCAATATAAAAGAGTTTTGAAATTGCATTTTACTTTGGAATTTTTGAAGAAGCTTTCCTTGCTAAATATAGTAGGTTAAGGGTATTGACCATGTTTCATTAGAAAAACGATTGCAAAGAATTAAATCATAGAGGTTTACATTATTATGTTTTGATTAGTTTCATGTATGCTTTTGTAAACATATTCACTTTATAATTAACCCATAGCTGCATTTTGGGTTATTGATGCAGTATTGAATATACATTGAGTTAACCCCTATGTGAGTAGAATTGCATCCAGGAGGTTTGACAGACCGAAATATAGGATGCCCAAAGACTAATCAAAGAATTATTGATTTAGACAGGTTCTTAGTGAGCCCATGAAAACTATGCATAAAAATTGGTATTGGCAGGGGCCATAAGGTTCTTAGTGATCCCATGAAAACTATGTCCAGAATAAGTTATTGGAAGAGATCAATAGGTTCACAGTCAGCCCATGAAAACTATGACATGATAAATGTTATTAGAGAATCCAATAGGTTCATAGTAAGCCCATGAAAACTATGATTGGAGAAAGTTATTGGTTGATACCAATAGATTCATAAAGATCACATGAAATCATAATTGATGGTATAATTGGTAGGAACCAATAGGTACATAGCGACCCCATGAAAACTATGAAAGTGGAAGGGAATTTAATAAAGAATCAATATGTTATTAGTCAGCCCATAAAAATAATAGGTTAATAGTGAACCTAGAAACTATAACTTGAGACATATAGTCAGGTAAATGGTGATGGAAAATCCAATGCATACTGCATGTTTAAACATCATCATGATACATTTTATAATGTTATGTCTTAAACATTATGGATGCAATTGCACAGTATATGGTTATTATGAATTGGGTTAAGATACTAGTAAGGGAAAGCCCATTCCGCTAGGCGGCATGTTTTCATTAGATATCGATATGATTCGAGATGGTAGGTTATTATCCATACCAGACTTTTTGTTTGACTAGAAGTTTATGTTTTCTCCATAAACTCTCGAGTGCTTAATTGATTTTGAGATGTTTGAGAGTTTAGGTTTTCAGGTTCTCCTTTAGATGAATAAGCTTCCGAAGACATGTAGGATGCAGGATAGATATTAGGAGTTCTTTCTGTTTGATTTCGCTGTGTTATTGGATGTAATGGCAAAGTTATTTAATTGCCTATATTTGAACTCTGATCTACCAAGAGGACATCTTCATATGTCGCTCTTGGCGCATTTTATAATAATTATATTTCTCTAAACGTGGTTTACGAATTTGGATTATGTAATGAATTTGAAATGTGATTTGAAGTGGAATCAGAAATTAGTTTTAAAAATAGAGTTTAAAATTTTTCATATCCATGTGTTTTTCGTATATCAATGTATCTATCATTACCTCATTTGGTCACTGAGAATCAATAACTATGGATGACTGCAACATCCGTGATCACAATTTTGGGCCTCTAAATGGGGAATGTTATATGTTGGTATCAGAGCATAGGTTTGTCTAAATTTAAAAGAAATTTGAACCTAAAAGATTTTCAATACATAATTTATTGAATCAGAAAATGAGACCGAGGTTTGGGTTAACGCTATAGTAACGTACTTGCAACTGTTATATTTATATATCTATAAGTACGTATTCTCCTCTCTCTTAGACCGTTCTTCTGTATCTCACTAAGGCTTGTATACAGATTTATGAGAAAGGAAGATATGAAGGCAGGAAACGAAAGTGAAAATCTAGGTGGAGGAAGCACTATAACTAATGTAAATGCTCGACCAAATACCAGGAGGAATTTGGGTTGACAGGCAAATGCTAGTCCAAATGCAAATGCCAACATAGGATCTAGAACCCCACCAGTAGATATAGCGATGATGTATCAGTTCTTTGTCAATCTGATGTAAGCTGGAGCAGTTGCAGGAGTAGCCAAGGGGAATGCTGTGAATGTTGGAGGAGCTAATCACATAGCCCCAGTTGGAAATAACTATGCTAAGTTGAGCAAGGGTTATACTAGTCTTTATGAGAAACAGTATTTGGGAACAGAGGATGTTATAGAAGTAGAAATTTGGCTTTTGCATTGTGAGAGGATTTTTGCTGACTTGGGAATGGACGATGACAGAAGAGGAGACTTGCTTCTACACAATTGCAGGGAACAACACTTATTGGTGGAATAGTATTACCATAGGAATTCCCGAGGAAGAGTTGATTTAGGTAGAGTTTTGAAGGAGATTCGAAGAGATTCTTATATGAAGTTACTAAGTCGTTATTTCTGAGAAAGTTCATGGACTTAGTATAAGGTGAAATGCCGATGATTGAGTATGCTACGAAGTTTGATGAGTTGTCCAGATACGGATATGCTACCATTGACACCCCAACTAAAAGGAACGAGAAGTTCATTCAAGGGTTAAGACTTGAGATTTCTAGGGCGACTATGCCACATCTCCTTGATCCAAGTATAGTTATAATAGAGATGGCAATCTGAAATGAAGAGATGCTTTCTATTTATGGGAAGGAGAAGCAGGTTGGAACATGGGATTCTCAGGTTACGAAGAGGAAATTCTTTAAGAAGAAAGGAGCAAAGAAAGGAGGAGCTGCCAAGAAAGGAAAGGGCGATGTTGTTTGCTACAAGTGCGACAAGAAGGGACATTATGCCCACGAATGTCGAACTAGAAAAGGGAAGAAGGTTGAAGATACAAAAAAGTGAAGTGCTTTAGTTGTAAGTAGATTGTACACTGCAAGATTCATTGTCTAGAACCAGTCAGAGCGGACAAGGGAAAGGTTTTTTCTTTGAAACCATCTCCTTCTAGACCAACTGCTGCTGGGAAGAGAAAGACTGTAATGGAAGGTATGCTTTTAATTCATAGTATACCAATTACGGTACTATTTGATACCAGCGCATCGCATTATTTATATCTCAGTGTTTGGTAGATAAGTTATGTTTAGAACCCTCATACCTTGTTACTTCCTTAAGGATTGTGAATCCAATGAGAGGGCGTGCAACTCTGAGGATGAGATGTGACCCGTTAGAACTTGAATTGTTAGTCATAGTTTGCATGCAGTTTGTATGTTTTTGATTTTGTAAGCTATGGGACCATGTTGGGTATAGGTTGATTAAATAAATATGATGTGAGGACTTTTTGCAAAGGTTGGCAAATACCGCTAAGACACCCCTATAGTCATAACCGAATTATATACTCGGTGGAGAAGTACGCTCAAGTGCTTGTGCTTTGAGGAATGCATTGGAAGTAGAAGAAGAGTTGAATTGGGTTTTGGTAACAAGAGAGTTTGCAGAAGTTTTTGAGCCAATCACAGGACCACCACCGAAGCAAGCCATTAAGTTTCAGGTAGATCTTGTGATAGGAGCAGAACCTGTAAGTAGACCACCTAACAGGATGACACAAAGAATTGAAGGTGCAACTTGTGGATAGAGAAAGAAAGAATTTCATTAGACCAAGCAGTTCGCCTTGCGTAGCGGTTGTGGTGTTCGTGAAGAAACTGGATAATCCATTAAGGATGTTTACCAAACAGACGATCAATAAGTATCCTTTGCCGAGAACCGATGATTTATTTGATCAGTTGAGTGGAGCCAGAATATTTTCCCAATTGCATTTGGCGATAAGTTTCCATTAACTAAGAGTGACAGAGAATAGTATTCCATTGACGGTGTTTCAGAATAGGTACAATTTATACGAGTGGTTAGTAATGCCATTCGGGTCAAAAAATGTGCTAGCTTTCTTCGTGCATTTGATGAACTGAGTTTTCTAAGAAAACTTGGATAGGTTCATATTGGTGTTCATGGATGACATTTTAATGTAATGTAAGGATGAAAAAGAGCATAAAGTTCATCTTAGAGTAGTGCTTGAGATGTTGAGGCAACATCAACTAAAAGCGAAGT
Source organism: Allium cepa (assembly GCA_030765085.1). Lineage (NCBI taxonomy): Eukaryota > Viridiplantae > Streptophyta > Magnoliopsida > Asparagales > Amaryllidaceae > Allium > Allium cepa. The sequence continues at coordinate 381,941,125 of CM060931.1, forward strand.
TTTCAAAGTGTCATTTCTGGAAGAAAGAGGCTATGTTTCTTGGTCATGTGGTTTTAGAGAAGGGTTTGTTAATTGATCTGAATAAGATCAAAGCTGTTAATAACAGGAAGATACCAGAGATGGTGATTGAGATTAGAAGTTTTCTTGGACTCACTGGCTATTATCAAAGATTCATTAAGGATTTCTCACAGGTAGCAGCGCCTTTGACTAAGCTAACTAGGAAGGACATGAAGTTTATTTGGTCTGACAAATGTGAGGAAGCATTCCTTAAGTTAAAAGCATTTGTTGACCAACACGCCTATGTTAATAGTCCTAGATGGGAAGCAATGATTATTAGTTGTATACTGATGCATGTGGAAATGGATTATGGGTTCGTATTGATGTAGAAAGGTAAAGTTATTGCTTATGCTTCCTGAAAGCTTAGACCGCATAAAGTGAGATATCCTACTCATGAACTAGAGTTGGCAGTGGTGATCTTTGCGCTGAAAGTATGGAGACATTGTCTCTTAGAGGAGAGATTTGAGTTATATACAGGTCATAAGTCCTTAAGATATTTATTCTCTTAGAATGAGTTGAATATGAGACAGCAGAGGTAGCTGGAGTTTTTAGTCGCTTATGATTTTGGTATAGAGTATACACCTAGAAAAGGAAATAAAGTAGCGGATGCTCTTAGCATAAAACGTCAGAATGCGGTCTTAACTATGTTAACAGAATGGAAGGATTTAGAGGCTTTGACTACTTGCAGTGTGTAGTTAAGATCGACTGCTAGTTCTAGTCAAATCAATGTCATGTTTTCCTGCTTGGAAGTCCGAATGGTTTTGATCAAAATGATTGCTTCTAAGTAGAAAGGCTTGAGGTTGGATCAGAGATTGATGATCTAAAATATTTCAGTCTTGACCAGAGGATATGGTTGAGAAAGAAGAGACGGTTGTGTGTTCCAAATGTTAGGGACTTAAGAAGAGAACTTCTTGGGAATGTCATCGATCAAAATTTACGATTCATCCTGGAGGAAACTAGATGTATCAAGACATGAAGAGGAGTTTCTGATGGGACGGTATGAAGAAGGATGTTGTCTCATGGGTAAAGTAGTGTGTGAACTGTTAACAAGTGAAGGCCGAACATTGAAAGCCAAGTGGGTTGCTTCAGCCTTAGGAGATACCAGTTTGGAAATAGGATTCGACATTCATGGATTTTTTAGATAGGTTGCCAAGGGTGAATTGAGGAAATGAAAGTATATAGGTCATACTGGATAGGTTGACCAAGAGTGCCCATTTCATTCCAGTTAAGTCAACTAGGATGGCACCTATTTTAGCTAAATTGTTTATGAAGAACATAGTTAGACTACATGGAATTCCTAGTAGTATAGTAAGTGACAAAGATTCCTTATTTACTAGCGAGTTCTAAAAAAGTCTACAGGAGACTTTAGGTACCAAGCTCAAGAAGAGTACCGCTTACCAACCGTAGATAAATCGATAAGCATAGAGAGTCAACAAGGTACTCAACGATTTATTAAGAGCTTGTGTGCTAAATTCTGGTGGATCATGGGAAGATCGCCTGCACTTTGTTGAGTTTTTCGATAATAACAGTTACAAGACTAGTATAGGAATGGCGCCTTTCAAATCTTTGTATGAAAGGCCATGCAAGTCACCAGCATGTTAGTTGGAAACTGGAGGCAGATTAGTCTTAAGCCTAGACCTGGTAAGAGAGGCAACAGAGTAGATTGAGTTGATCCGAGGTATGATGAAGGAAGCTCAATCTAGACAAAAGAGTTGCGTAGATAAGAGGCATATGGATCTAGAGTTCTCAGTTAGAGATAGGGTTTTCATTAAAGTATCATCAATGAAAGGTGTAGTCGGTTCGAAAAGTCAGGGAAATTGGCACCGAGATATATTGGACCGTTCGAAGTTATAGAGAAAATCGGAACGCTCGCATACCGACTAGAGTTGCCGAGTAGTTTGGCAGGTGTCCATAATGTATTTCATGTGTCTCATCTTCGTAAGTATGCGCATGATCCAGAGACTACTATTCCTCCGACTGCATTGGAAGACATAATAGAAGAACCGGATCCGACTTTTGTTAGGCAAACAGTTCGAGTTGTAGCGAGAGATGAGAAAAGTTTAAGAAACAAGATAGTCAAGTTGGTGAAAGTTAAGTGGAGCGACAGCGAGAAGAACTGTACTTGGGAGACAAAAGATAGGATTATATATACTTATCTTGATCTACTTTAAGGGTATGTTTTATATTTTCTTTATATAGATTGTCTGCTAGTTAGTTAGGCTTGTATGGTAGTTAAGAGATGTTACAGATGATTTTTATGCTTAGTATTTAGTGCTTATTGAATTTCGAGGACGAAATTCTTTAAGCAGAGGAGCATGTAACAACTCTAATTTCACATATCATTATTTAGGGGAATTAATTAGATGAATTAAATAGAATAATGTAGAGACTAGAGTGATAAGGGGATTGAGATTTGAAAACTATTTAGGGTCGTGCCTTAACTAAATGGATTTATAAAAATGGTTTAAATACCTTAGAGAATAAGGCAAGGGTAATATCGGCATAGCCGTATATCATAACCCCATAACTCCTAAACCCTTACCTCATTCTCATTCATGTTTTTCATAAAATAGAAACGCAACAAAGGAGAAACAAGGTCGGCCATTACTCTAGGAGAATAAGAGTTTAAAATCAATTAGAAGCAAAGATTCAAGCAAGGAAGATTAAAGTAAGAACAAATCTCAAGTTCCTTATCCAAACAAGGTAAACAATGATCCAAACCATCTCATATAAGTCTTTTTGAACTTTAATTTCAGGTTCAAGCTTTAAAACCATTTGGATGGATGAATGATGATATGTTTTGATTTTATGCCATGTTTTGATTTAAATAAGGATTTTTGCATAATGATATAATTTGATATTTAAGTTAAAAATCTTGTAAATTGATATCGAATGCCATAGTTTGAATATGTTATGTTAACATTATTTTGGAGATAGGTTTAAATTTTCATAATATTCCAAGCTATGGATAATTTATTATGAATTTTGAATGAAAGAAATAGATAATTTGGGTTTAAATTATTTAAGGCAAATAGGTAATGTTTTTGGGTCAAAAATTTATGCATTTTTGAAAATATATTAAAAGTGAATAGTTGTGAATTTTATGGATTTTTCCAAATTGTTTTAATATGGTTATAAATTATTTAAATTGGAGGATTTAAATGTTTAACAGTTTTGTGAAAGGGAATGGCTTATTTGTTAAAATGATTTCAATTATTAGTTATTGAATTCGACAGCTTTATTAGTAAAAGATTTTGATAAAGAATTGGCAGCCAATCATATTTTGACAAATTATTTTTATAGGTAAAAAGGAATTTCTTTGAAAGGCAATAAAACCAATTTTGCACTGATTTACAACTTCGCCACTTCCATTTACGAGGTTTCATCACCATACTTTCGCTAATGAACCCATTCGAAACCAATATACATGGTATAAAACTATTACTACGTATTGGATTGGAGAAAGGTTGTTGGGACTGTGTCGAAGGCATGATTTTGAAGGGGTTGAAGTCATTCCTTTAAGTTTTCGAATATATTACTTGCCTTTGTTTTCAAAAGATGCTTTCGAAGGGTTGAAGCTTTTGACTCAATCAACTTACCTTTGTTCAAAAAGTGGCTTTCAAACAATTCGCCGCTTACCTTTTTTTAGAAAGAAGCTTTTGAAAAAGTTGCCATTTACTTTGTTTTTAAAAGAAGCTTTCGAATGAGTTGCAGCATTTTGAACCTATTTGACACCTATGTGTTGCATTCATACCTTTCGAATTGGTTAAAGGCCGCTTTCCTTTAAAGCCTTGTAACAATGTGTTCGAAAGGAAGGATTTTGTTTTATTAATATCGAAGCCACCTTCCCAATGCTTTTGAAAGGGTCCTTGTGACCGCTTTTATCATTGGCTTTGAAAGGTTAGTTTCGTAGCTATCCTTTTCCCCAATTCTTTTATGTGAAAATCAATGCTTTCAATGGGTTACTTTTGCTTTTGTTCTCTTTGACCAAGAAGTTATATTTAATTTTAAACCCAATAATTTCACAAGAGATACTTTCAAACGGTTTCAAAGCTATGCTTCCATAAATTCTACTTGAACTAAGTGCTTTCGAAAGGTAAGCTTTAAATGTTTCGAAATGTATATTTTTATGCTTTTGAAAGATAATTTTTAAATGTTTCTAAAGGTATATCTTTGATGGTTTCAAAAGACAAGCTTTAAGTGTTTTGAAAGGTATGTTTTTAATGGTTTCGAAAGTGAAGGCCTAAGGTTTTAACTAATGATACAAAGGATATAGTCGAAAGCCTTAGTTTTCAAATAAGAAAGCCAATCTCATTTTTAGTGGTAAACCCATGGCAATATAAATTATTTTTGAAATAGCATTGTACGTTGGAATTTTTGAAGAAGCTTTCCTTGCTAAAGATAACGGGTTAAGGGTATTAACCATGTTTCATTAGAAAAATGATCACAAGAAATTAAATTGTAGAAGTTACATTCTTATGCTTTGATCAATTTCATGCATGCTTTTGTAAACATATTCATTTCATAATTAACCTATAACTGCATTTTGGGGTGTTTAAGGGTAGAATAACTAGCTCGATTGACCCATTAGTGAATATACATTGAGTAAACTCCTGTATGAGTAGAAATGCATACATTAGTGATACATTGAGTTAACTCTTATATGTGTAGAATTACATCCAGGAGGCCAGGCAGACTGAAATATTGGATGCCAAAAGGCCGATCAAAGAATTATTGGTTTAGACAGGTTCTTATTAAGCCCATGAGAACTATGCATGGAAATTTGTTATTGGAAGGGGCCAATAGGTTCTCAGTGATCCCATGAAAACTATGTACGAATAAAAGAGATCAATTGGTTCATAGTCCGCCTATGAAAACTATGACATGAGAGATGTTATTGGAGAATCCAATAGGTTCATAGTAAGCCTATAAACTATAATTGGACAAAGTTGTTGGTAGATTCCAATAGGTTCATAGAGATCCCATGAAAACTATGATTGGATTACAGTATTGGTAGGAACCAATTGGTTCATAGTGACCCATTAAACTATGAAAGTGGATGGAAATTCCATAAAGAATTAACAGGTTATAGTCAGGCCATAAAAACTAATAGGTTAATAGTGACCCTAGGAATTATAACTTGAGACAGATAGTCAGGTAAATGGGGATGGGAAATCTAGAGCATATTGCATGTTTCGTACCATCATGATACATTTTATTATGTTTTATCTTAATCATTATGGATGCAGGTGCACAATATATGGGTATTATAAATTAGGTCAAGATACTATTGACGGGATAACCCGTTCTGCTAGGCGGCATGGTCTCACTAGATATCTATATGATTCGAGATGGTAGGTTACTATTCATATCATACTTTTTGTCTAACTCTAGGCTTATGTTTTCCTCTAAAAATCTCAGGTGCTTAATTGACTTTCAGTAGTTTGAGAGTTAAGGTTTTCAAGTTCTTCTTTAGATGAATAAGCTTTTGGAGATGTGCAGGAGGCAAACTAGCTAATAGGAGTTCTTTCTGCATGATTCCGCTGTGTTATTGGATGTAATGGTAAAGTTCTTTAATTGCCTATATTTAGACTCTGATCTAACATGAGGGCATCTTCATATGTCGATCTTGGCGTATTTTGTAATAATTATATTTCTCTAAACGTGGTTTATGAATTAGGATTATTTAATGAATTTGAAATGTGATTTGAAGTGGAATGAGAAATTAGTTTTAAAAATTGATTTTAAACTTTTTCATGTACATGTGTTTCTAGTATATTAATGTTTCTAACATTACCGCATTTGTTACGACAATCAATAACTACGGATGACTGCAACATCCGTAGCAATTAGTTTTAGGCCTAAAAATAAGGGACGTTACATTGTCTCTCCCATCAGAGTTGTGCAGCGATAGATTTTATTTTATATAATTTTTCATTGTATTATAGTACACCATGTAGAATAAATAATTAGTATGATAAATTGTATAACTGAAATTGTATCCTATACATTTAATAATTTTCATTATTTATCAAATAATATTATGTATTAGGTTGGTAGTTTTCATTCGTAGTTTTAGAACAGATGGGTTTTCGGCGATTTTGACTGGCCCAAAAATCCATGTCGTTACAAAAATTGCAATAAATAGACTTGTACATAACAAAAATTTCAACTCAGTCTGTCACATCAAATCGGTGGAATATTCTTAAAAAAGAAATTGCAATTCATAAGGTACACCTTATTCCTCAATAGAGATCCCATAATCAAATTGGAATCAAAGAGGAGCGGGATAGAATTGGAAACCATTAAAAACTGCAAAAAAATAATAATTCAATGTAAACAATTGAGAATTTCAACAAGAATTGACATTTCGAATCAAATGAATTTTGAGGTATTTCGTTTTTTTTTTCGCAAACTCAAAAACCCTAAGGCATATTCAAATCCATAATATACTAATCAATTACTTAAATAAAAATGCTAAAATTTCCACTCATAGAATATTCTTGCTTTACTTTGTCTTCTTCGGATTTCTAACGCCCTATAACACTTTCCAGATCTCTCTTTTGATACACACTCATAACAGAGCAAGGAATAAGTTCGTGTGCGTGTGTGTTCGCTAGATTTAGAAAAATTTGAGAAGAATAGGTTGGAAGAATCATTAGAAAACTAAAGGGAATTCTTACCTCAATTTCTAATGGTGTTTCTGAATCTAGTGGAGAGACAAGAATGGTAGAGTTATCTAAATTCTCGAATATTTTTATGAATTAAAGTGAAGAGGGTAGGGTTTTACTTAAAGGGGTTCAAACGCACCAGAGCCATAGGAAAAAAATAGGTCAAAAATGGAAGAATCGGGGTCGTTTAATACAAAAAAACCCTAGCCGCCACTATGGGTATTGATCGACCGCCCAATGTGTATCGGTCGACTACTAGGGGTCGATTGGTTGAATCTAATGGTCGACCGCCCTGTTTCTTGTGTGGGCGTTATTTTGTTTCCATTGTCGTATTTATTTTACAACTTAATTTATTTTATTGTTACTTATTAACTTTAATGTCTACTTAACCTCCAATTCTAATCTCAGTTAATTTTCAATTTTCAAATTTTAATTTGAATTTGATTTATATTATTTAAATCTGAAAACTCAAACGCTCATAACTTCTTCGTTTGAGCTCCGTTTTAAGCATATTATATATGGAAATTGATCGGAATTCTGCCACTAAAATAATTGTAAACTTTTCGTGGCCGAATTCCAACTTTTACAAAATTTCCATTTTTTACCTTTACTTTATTTAATTTATTTAATTATGGTTGATTTATTTGGTGTTATAGGTTCCTTATGCACTACTGCAACTGGTTGCTTCGAACTAGTTCTTCTACCAGATCACGAAGGTGTCGGCCCTTGTTGTTTAATGCCCATCCAGCTTATGGAAGATGCTAAACTTTCTAGATCTTTTCTCTCAATTAGTAGACTCTCCCCTAGCGGGATTCCGCGGGCATCTTTGTTAGCTTAGGGTAAAAAGAAAACTTTGGTTCCCTCCTCTATCATTTTAGTTCTCTGAAGTCATTATCAGCTCTTCTCTTTTCTTTTTCCTTTCCATTTCCTGCTCTGGATAGTCCACTATCATCCATGCATTAACTTCATCATTTTTAGCTTTGGCGTCTTCCTGACACAAATATCTATCAGCTTCATGGTAGAATTCCACAAAATCCAATGGTGTATCCCTTTCTAGTGCAACTTTAAGGTCGGTCTTGCTCGTGACTCTAGATATTGCCACCATTAAGATTATAGATGGATCTAGTATATTGACAGCTATAGTTGCCGTATTAAATATTGTCCAATAGCTTCTTAGGGTTTCTCCAAGCCTTTTTTCACGCTTGATAGTGTCATCACATTCTTTGATCACAAGACATGAACACTGAACTGTCTTAAGAGATTATTTACCAAATCAGTCCACGTGCTTATGGACCCATTCCCTAGTTGTCTGTAACACATCGCCGCCAACTCCTTAAGTATAATGGGTAGCACCGCCCCATCACCTCCTCAGAAGCACCTAAGACCTCCATATGTGAGATGTACCTTATTAGATAACCCGTCAGATCCGATATTTTGTTGTATATTTCTACCCTCGGAAGCTTGAAATCAGGAGGATTCCTCGCATTCCAAATATTAGAAGTGAATGAATTACTGTATACATCCTCTAAACTATGTTATAGGGGTCTACCTCTAGCTATTCTTCTAATAATCTTAGCCATCCTGTTGTTATCATTTAATGGAAGTCTCAGGCCAACAACTACATTCTGCCCCTGCTCTTATGGGGAACTCAGACACATACTACTCTGGCTGCACATTAGCATTATGACTAACTCCTCTTGACTCATTTGGTCCTTTGTTTGTATGGGGAAGTTATGGTATATATTCCTATGGTCGTTGACCATTCACATTTTGACTTATGTTTCTAGCCCCAGAATTATTCGTCCCGGCATCCCAACAATCACACCAACATTGCCCCTAAGTATCGTTCTCTTGGTTCCGAGCAGATTTGGGTCGCTAGCAAGTTTTATTATTTATGGGGGCATCATTCCAGTTTGCTCCGCTCCAACTCTAGGTGTTCCTGCATTAGCTCCTTGACCTTGGTTCTGGATCGCAACATCTCTTGCTATTCAATATTGTCTCATCCTTCAAAAAAATTCTTCAAGCATTTTCGATTATTAAGTCACTAATCCATCATGCATCTCCTCCATCATTTTCTCCATCTTTTCTCTAGCTGCCTCCATGTTCCGGTTGGCTTGCTTCAGCCATAGATCTAGTGTTAGGTCTATTCATTTTCTCTAAATTCCAGATCCAAGCTTTAGGTTGTGAAACCTAACTTCCTTCTTAGCGAAAGCACTAAAACGCTAACCTTAAAATTAGATCAACACCTAAATACAGATCAAAGCATCTATTCTTTTAAAATAGATGTAAAGTAGAAGAAATCCTAGATCAAACAAGTAAAGATAGTAGAAAAGTAAAGAATACACAACAATTTTTATAGTAGTTCAGCAATTTTTAGCATACGTCCACTTTGTAGTTTATTATTAGTTATCTTCTCTTCTATTTACAAGACCATAATCTAGTAAATCTCTGATTTACAATGGTGTTTCTAGAGTGTTTTAGAGGTAAAGAATAGGAGTGAAGAAGAATAAGAAGTCTCCTGGGGTAGAGAAATCATATCCATTTTGGTTGCATCTAGGCTTGTATTTATACGAAAATAGGTGTATTAGATTAGAAGCCTACTTGCACTAAGATCCAAGATATAGCCCGATGCTGTGTTAGAGAGATCGTAGTCCCACGACTTAAGATCGTAGCTCAGTATCGATCTAGTTAGGTCGGTATCAATCTAGTAAGCTCGGTACCGACCTATAGATCTTGGTGCAAGTTTGATAATTTTACTTGCTTTGCTCTTCTATCTTTTGTCGGATGTGTTCCAAGACTTTTCCATTGACTTGGAATTGATTCTAATGATCTTCCGATGGCTGCCTTCTTTGCTTTCTTCTCATCAATCCTTGCAATTGCTAATCCAAATCATAGGAAATACATTGATCATGAGTAGTCAAAGTGGTATATGAGATGTATGGAGTTTGAGAAGTGGAATGGGAGGAAATGATAGGTCGGTGTCGACTTATAGCTTAGTATCACGCTATATAATTAGCACCATTTCAATTGAATCTTCTCTAGTTTGTTTTTCTGTTCCTTCAGATTGCATTTTCCACGATCCTTTCGTCCATCTTTGAGCTTCTAAGTCCAATTGGGATCTTCTTTGGTTTAAAAGCGGGTTAACACCTAGATTCTACCTGCTCAAGGAAAATTTCCTTGACTAATGGATAGTGGCGCAAGTGAACTGACGGATTCCTGGCTACGAATATAACCTTCAAGCTAGTCGGTTACTCAGGAATAAAGTAGGAACCTAAAACCATACAATTTCATTCATCCATAACTAATTTCCTTTCAGAAATAGGCTTCCTTGGAACACTGGAGGCATTGTTAATTGGCAGGACTAGCCATTTCTCCTACTCATTAATACTATCTCCTTCTTAAACCAAAGGAACATGTTCTTGTGAGCAAAACCACTGTGTCATGCTACCAGCAGCATAGCTAGGAAATCTCTCCTCTATCCTTGAATGACGGATGGGGAGTGTAGACTCAATAACCACTAGATCGACGGATCATATCGATCCCCAACCTTCTAAAACCTGGTGTTGTCCTGAGACTGGCAACCTTGGGAAGTTTTAAACTATTAGATCGACAGGTCGTATCGATCCCCAACCTTTTGAAAATCAGCATTGTCTCAAGACTAGCAATTACAGGATGGTCTAAACCACCGGACCGATGGGTCATATTGATCCCTAGTTTTCCAAAAATGGCATGACCATTAGACTAGCAAGGTCGGGAAGATCAAAACTGATGGATCGGCACTCATAATGACTCTACGCCTTTTAAGAACTGGTGTTGCTCCAGCAATGTCAGGACGGCCCAAAATCGTCGAGTCGATAAGGAAAATCGACTCAAATCGCCGGATGGATAAGGAAAACTGATCCCCAACCTTTTGAGAACCGACGTGGCCCAAGACTAGCAACGTCGAGAAGATCAAAACTTCCAGATTGGAAACTTCGAGAATGGAAACTTCGAGAAGGTCTTAACTGGTAGGTCGACAGTCACATCAACCCCTTACCTTTTGAGAATCTACACTGCCCTTGCAAAATCAAAAAGGAGCAAAGCCGATAGGTCGATGGTCAAATCGACCACTGCCTTTAGAGAAATGGCGTTGCTCCGACAACATCAGAAAAGTCAAAACCGACGGATCGACTATCATGTCCATCCCCTACATTTTGAGAATCGGCATTGCTTCAGCAAAAACAGGAAGAGAAACTAATTTAGGAAATTGTTGCTGCTCGAAAACTTGTAAGATCACACCATCTTCCAGAGATAGGAGACGATAGAAGGTATTTCCAAGATTAAACCATCAATGTACTAGTTTCCATAAATAAATACGAGTGCTCGACTAAGTTCTTAACTCTAACTTATAGGAATATGTAGTTACCCAAAGATAGGCAAAGCGAAGGAAAAATCCACAGAATTGAATTTCTTGTGTACTAGTATTTGGTAATGGAGACTGATAAAACGGCCAAATCCTCAACCCTTAACATTGAAAGATTTTCTTATAAAGAAAGATGATGATGCATCTTTATGATACATGCACCTAGAATGACATTGGCTGAAGAAATCTATTTGGAAGAGTTCGATGGTAACCCAGAGATTGGCAGCATGGAAAATATAACCCGTGGAATTAGGCTGTAGGAGGACCGGTTCCCTAAGATTGGTAACCTATTATAGGAAAAACTTTCGAAAAAACGCTAGCAGCTAAGCAGGAGCGCACGACTTAATATTAGCAAGAAAAGTCATGGAAAGTTAGGAATTTAACCATCAGACTCACCCTATCCCAAAGCAAATTTGGAAATCAGACTGGGGCAATTGAATGAATTACTCTGGATATCTAGTCTCCTATAAATGCCATAACCTCCCGAATACCAATGTTTCTTGATGACTGGTGACATAGTGAAGGTCTTAACCATTAGGGTCGGTGGTCAAATCAGCCCCTAACCTTCTAAACACCGACGTTCCCCGAAGACTAGGCATCAGAACGGATGGGTCAAATAGGCCTCTAACCTTCTTAATATCAGTGTTGCTTGAAGGCTGATGATATCGGGAAGGTACGAACCCAAATCCTCAAAGATCTGGAATTACACGGGGATAGGCAATGTCGGGACAACATAATCATAAAACCATTAATAATCTGATGTTTCCCGAAGACTAGCGACATCAGAAAGAAGTAGCCGCTTTGGAGCCGATATAATTATTCGATTTAACATGCAGATAAGTGCCATTGCCTAAAAATAGGCTACAACAAGGATTAATCTTCAAAATTGAATCTCTAATTTGCTATTTTTGTAGATAGAAACTAGTACATGGTATGATTTTCAACCCCGGACTTCAATAACCCTGCATTGCCCAAATACTGTAAGTGTCAAAGTGGAGCTTTCAGAATTTGACCATTCGTATGCTAGCTTCTAGAGAAGAAACTAGTACACGGCTAGAGAGTCATCGATAGTTTTTGAAATTTTACTACTTCTTAGAAATAGACAACTTTAGGGAAGGATAATCAAAATTAGATAATTCTTTAGCTAGTTTCCAAAGATAGAAACTAGTGCCTAACCGGACTTCAACAATAGTGATATTGACCAAGCAAGACACACTTAGTCGAGGATAGGCATGGATAGTTATGGAAAGTTGAAAATAAGTATTTTTGGGCTTTCCCAATCCAAGACCATGACTGGGGAAATGCGATCAGACTACGGGCAAACAGATAATTTGCACCAAATGTTTAACTCACACCAATGCCCAGATTTGAGGTAGAAAACTTCATGAATAGGACTTAGTTCACAGTGGAAACATATGAATGAGTGTTAAATATTACAGATAATGCTCTTCGACAATAGGAAGCAATGTAGAATTGGACTATTTGCAATGAAAGTCGGCCAAAGGAAACTCAACCTAATTCACCAGGAACGTGCTGCCATAGAGAGATAGGCAGTGACAAGAAGGATAAACACATTGGGATCGATGCGATTATCTGACCCCGACTTGTAGGAAATGACGGTTGCCTGAAGGTAGGTAACATCAAGAAGGATGTTATGAATAGAAAAATTCACTGTTGGTTTTTTGAATATAAAAAAAAGTGTACGATTGAACTTTCACGACAAGTCTAGTGGCTAAGCAGGACACGCTTGGTCAAGTATAAGCAAGGGTAATCAAAGAAATCTAAAGCTAGTATCATTGGGATTTCCTGATCTAAGATCAGGATAGGGAAAACACACTTATATTGAGGGTAATTGGATAATTTTTCCCACAACATTCAACTACTACTAGTGCATAGTGTTTGGCATTTTGAAAAATAAGTTCCATGAACAGGATTTAGTTCATGGAAAAGGTCATGCAAAGAAAGAATGAACATCGTAACTCCTACTCCAAGATAGTCAGGAATGGCATGGAACTGGGACTCTTCGCGACTAACAGTAGGTTAAAAGGAACACGGCCTATTTAAAGCAAAAAGAAAGTGTGCGGACTATATGACCAAGAGGAGGACCGATGGGACACCAAGCTTTAGGAGATTTCTACTTGCCCTTCCTCTTCATTCAAAACCCCAAAGCCGTGTACTCATTTAGAGGAGGCGGCAGATTTAGCAACAACACTGTAAGAACAACTATGCATTGTAATCCAGTCATGATCGATCATCTAGGAATAATTGGAATAAAATGTGAAGCCTGAGTAGTGGATGACCCAGCTTCAAGAGGAGTAGACGTATCAGCATCGGACTTGAAGCGAGGTTATCAGTGAGTCACTCTAGAAAAGGAAACGTGACTTTGAACACAATCAGGAGCATGGGAAATGAAGCAATAGGAAAAGCATGGCGTTGGAATGACCAAATACGACCGTTCCTGAAAGCAAACCATCTTATTGGAATGCAAGTGACAATAGAAGAATAGCCATGTGTTGGTAGGAGTTAGCTGAGGTCAAAGAGTCGAATGTTACCAAAGCATCGTGAATACGAGCTAGGACAAGCTTGAGATCCATCACATGTAAAGCGCCACTAAAACTCTGACTATCTCCCACCAGGAAGCAATCGCCTGCACCACGACCAACATCACAATCGCCACATCAATCACCATTCATCCGCTCTTAGATGAATCTCACTCAATGGCAGGAGCCAAAAGCTCTTGGGGACAACGGAAAAGAAAAATATAAAAAAATTCATGGCAAAGAAAGAGCATGCTCGTCTAAGGCATGGAACGATCTTCAGAGGGTAGATTTTGTACTTAGCTCAAAGAAAGAAGAATGGAACTCTATCTACTCAAAACAGTTAAATGAATGTCTACCTGAAAAAAGTAATGCTTCAAAGTAGTTTCTGAGTGACTATCCAGAATTAAGGGATAGCAAATCACGATTCTCTTAATCTAGAGCATGCTTTGTTTTCAATGAAAGCATACTATGGGGAAAGTGTTAACAGGTTTTTGACCACACCGATTTCAATCAAAAGTTAGAATGCCAAAAAGAATACAAAATGATTTAACGACTTTGAAAACATCGTAAAAAGGAAAGACAAAGGAAATATAAAAAATGAGCGAAAAAACTAACTTAAGTTTTTCAACTTGGTGCCTGGAGTCAGACCTGAGTCACACTGAGAAGAAACTAGGAAGAAGTAAAGGAAAACCTTTATTGAAAACAACTCGGTACCGAGTTGTTATTCTCGGATTTGACAAATAAAACTCTTAGGTCAGACTCCAAGCAATCTTCACTGAGTATAACATATGCCTAACACACAAAACTCTAGAGTAACACTCTAAGAAATCATCACTAAGTATAACTCGGTATTGATCCATCTAACTCAGCACCAATTGTATTTTCTTGTGTCTGACACATAAAACTATCAAGTTAGACTCTAAGTAATCATTGCCAAGCTAAACTTATGCTGGACTCATTGAAACTCTTAGGTCAGACTCCAAGCAATTATTACCAAGTACTACCTTGGTCTGACACACAAAACTCCCAAGTAGGACTTGAAGCATTCCGACCTTTGGATGACTCCAAGTAAGGCCTGAAGCAAACGCACAAACGACTCAAGTCAGACATCAAGTCAGGTCAACCTCGATCTGATGCTCATGATAATCATCTATATGATTTTCACCATCATGATTCACTCTAACATGATTTGAACTATCTTGAATGATGAGTGAAGTAACTCAGCAAATCTCAATGGAAACGAGGCAAAGAGAATAACTCGGTGAAGAGTCATTTGGGTTGGTGAAGAGTTGTTTCTTCTTTCCTTTCTGCCTCCCCAACTCCATATACTTCGTAGACTACTCCGGGGGAGAAATTTCATTGGAAATGGAGTTAAGGAAATAGCTTGGTACCAACTAATTTAGGTCAATACCAAGACATTTTTCCTCCTCCTTCCTCCTTCAAAACTTCATACATCTCATGTACTATACAAATCACTCATGATCAAGTGGTTTCTAGAGTTTGGATAGCCAATTCCATGAGTTGAAGAGAAGAAAACTAAGAAAGTAGGATAGCATAAGTGATGGTGGAATGGTCACTAGAATTAACCAATAATCAATGAAAAGAACATGGAACGCATCAACTTGAAGATGAAGAGCGATGCAAAAAAGTTGGAGAAATTTCCATTAAAGGAAATAACTCGGCACCGAGCTAAATGACTCAGTATCGAGTCAAATGACTCGGTATCGAATTATAATTTTAACTCGGTGGACTTCGAGTTCACTTGTGCAATCTTAGGCTGACTTTTGTACTCTACTACTAACAGGATTTTGACACAACACATATGTTTCCCTATAAATTCAATCCATAGAGCAACCCAAACAAGATCTTCTCCCTGCTCTTTCTTCTTCAATCTAGATCTAGGGTTCCATTGCTCTTTACCATCTTCCCTCCATATACTAGTTACCAAGGCATCTACTCTTCACAGTTCTACACCTAAGAAATTGTCAACTTCTTGTACTTGTAACTCTAATTTCTTGTAATCTCATACGAACTCTCTTGGATCCATAATCAATAAAGTTATAAAGTGGAATATGCCAAAGATTGCCGAACTACTATAAGAATCTATCTCCCTATTGTTTTATCTTTTAATTCTTCTATTACCTACTAGATCTAGGTCTTACAGTTTCCCTACAATTCATTCTTGGGTGTTGATCCACTTTTGGCATCAACATATATTTATTTACTTGTATAATAATTGATGCACATATATGTACATTAGGATAATTTATTTTTATACACGAGAGGCTAACATGTCCATTGAGGTGTAAATCCCAACATCATACACATGCATGTCAAACCATGTACATAATATCCTATTGTACAGGCACGTACACACATATATGTATATGATATACACATATATAATATAATACAAATTATATAAAATAAGATATTATTTATGAATTAAATAAAATATTGGTTTTATTTAAAAATAAATTTAGAATAACTCTAAATAAATTTAAACTACATAGGCCCAACAAAGATACAAAATGGTAAAAAAAATAGATACTCAATTATTTCTCCCGCTGCGGGCTAGTCCAATTTTGACATATTTATGTTAGAATACGATTGTGTATTAGTAGTTGAACCAATGCATTATGATTGATAATTTTTGATCTATATTAGTAGGGTACTAGTGTAACTTTTATACTTGTATGTACTTTGATTACGATAACCTTACACTAAGGAGATTAGTGTAGTTATTTGACCAAGGGTCACTAGTCTATCGTATCTGAAGTTCGAGAATGAAATTTCTATAAGGAAGAGATACTATAACATGCCATGTTTTAAAGTGCCATAACATGAAAATAAGTTAATAACATGAATTTATTGAAGTTTGATTAACTATGTATGAGACACTTAAATATATTTTATTGGATGGATCAAGGACAATTAAAAAAAAAATTCGACCATAGAATTAATGGGGAATAAATTTATGTTCAAATGAAGGTGAATTTATATATGGGAAATGATTAACAAGATTATGTAAGGAAGGATTCTAGCTCAAGCCAAACTTATCAATACTTTAATCCTTAACTATATTCTTCTTTTCTTCTTATATTTTCACTTTCACAAAGAAAAAATCAAATTCTGAGCAAAGATCGACTACTATTTTGAGAGGTAGAAGAAGAAAATAAAATTAAAGACCATAGCTTTCATTTTTAAGGAAAACAAGAAGATTTTAATCAATTTCTCTGATATAGGTAAGTAACACTTACCCTAATTACCTCCAAACCTATTTGGATATGATATGATTTTATCTATTTTGAATATAAATAAACAAAAATAATGAATGTTTTATATATGTTTTGGGATTAAAAGATGGTGATTTGTGGCATATTATAAAGAAGGACATGAATTAATCTTCGTCAGATGCTTTGAAAATTTAACATAATATTTATAAAACTAAAATAGAGATGATTTATAATTTTCATAAATTTTGACGGAGAAATTTTTTTATTATAAATTTTATAATTTGAAAATGGGTAATTTCAACTGTAATTATTATTTAAAAATATTAAAATTTAATATTTCGATCCAGTTTGTTGTCGAATGTAAAGAAAAATGTGTTCAATTTTTTTTGAATTTGTCGGAATTTTCCCACCATTTATCGAATTATTATGCATATAAAGGCAAGGGATAGAATACCTTAATTAATAAAAATAATTAAGGAATGTAATTAATTAAGGCATACCATTTTTGGATATTTTCAGGTATTTCTGCTGCATAAATAAAGCAGCAAATTAATAACGGATATATGTAAAGAATTAGTCAAAAAAGTTATTGCTTTACTAAGCAAATTATCATTTTTCAACTTAATTACAGATTGGCCACTTTAAACATATGATAGCCATAAGAATGTATATTCACGATACCATCTAATTAAGATTTATGATAGCATCTAACTGAGATTTACGGTAGCATCCAATTGATTTACGATAACACTTAACTGAGATTTACGATAGCACCAAATGAAATTTATGATATAGTTTATTTGAGATTATGATTGCTCATATTTGAGATACATGATATCTCTAATGTCTAATTTATGATAGCCCTTAAAACTATATTTATAGTAGCTACATAGATGCAATATCTAGATTTACGATAACTTTATATTGAGGCTTATGATAGTTATACTTACGATAGCCTTAAAATGTTATAAGCACAATGGCACTTAGATTTGTACTTGCGAAGCTATCTTAATGTTAACTTTAGAAGTGTGAAAGCTATGCTTACGATAACTACATTTATGATAGCATTAAAGGCATGGTAGCTATACCTATGGTGGCTTTAGAAGTGCAAAAGCTTATTCTCATGACTGGTATGGTGATGATAGCTTTGGAAATGCAATAACTAATGAAAATAAAACCATTATTTGAATATATTAGTTTTTGTTGTAACAATTTGGAAGTCAGTTTCCAAAATCAAATTTGAATTTCAAAGATATTAAGTATCAAAGAAAAGTAATAAATTAGGAATGTAATTGTGGGATCTAGGTCAGCATGTAGCTAGTTATATGAGTGAATTTTGAATTTTTTACCGCTTTGGCACTTACTGATGTTGGAACCGTGTTAGCCCACAGCGGAGTAGTTGGGTAAATTTCAATTTTTTAACCTATTTGGAATTTTATTGGGCCTATGTAGCCAAAAATCCATTTTGAACTTTTCTAATTTTTTTTAAAATAAAATCAGTATTTTATTTTGTATTTATAAATAATTTTTAGTTTCTATACTTTATAATATAATATATAGGTGTATCACATACACATATGTATGTACATGCACGTGCAACATAATAGAGTGTATATGGTTCAACATATCAGTATATAAATGCCGGGATTTACACTACAACAGAGATATAACCTCTCTCGTATACAAATACATTGTCTAAAAGTATATATCGTTGTATATATGAATAATGTAATATAAATAAATATGTATAAGCATATACATTTATAAATATATATTTGTATATATAAATGTTATAAAATAGTAATAAAAATAATTTTTAACAATTCACTTGTGTGTGTATCAGTTTGTATACACAAAATATAATTATATCACAAAATATTTTCAATATTAGAATACGAAATAACTTTATATAAATATATAAATATATAAAATTATTTTATACACAGTTCAAAAGCAGTAAAAAAATTAAATTAAAATTATATATATATAAAACATATGTTTATATATAAATACCTATAAAACATTATAACATATATAATAAATATTGTTTATATATATTGCTTTCGGCCCAGAAGTTAGAAAATATTTTGTTTTGGATTAAACTTTTGGATATTATTTTTAATTTTTCCTTGCAAAATACTTAAAATTAGTTACCTTATTTTATCTAAGTAAAATGATAATATACTTTATGTAAAATTTTATACTTGTATTTTTATAGTTTTATATATATATATATATATTGTTAATTGGATAGATTAACTTTATATTAGAAAATAGTATTTATAAAATTGTGTACGGTTTAAATAAATAAATAGTCTTTTTTATATCCATGAGAAATTGTATGTTAACAAACACTTTTTTATAATAGAACATGTATTATATAGTATTATATTATGTGTATAATTTTTTAATATTAACAAAATTATTTATATAAACATATATATATATATATATATATATATATATATATATATAATTTAGTTTCATAAAAATAGTTCTTTTATTATCAGGCCATAGGTAATATGTTACATTGCACAAATTTATTATTATTATTATTGTAACGACCCAGAATTTTTATTAATTAAAATTTGAATATTTAATTTATTTTAAATATTAATAAGTGAATTTATAAGTCAAATAAATTTTTATTTGAATTATTGGATTTAATTGGATAATTAAATCGATAATTTAATATGCTAAATTATGAAAATAATTAAAAATATAGTTAAATATGATTGAAAATGATTTTTAAAATTTTATCATATCATGTTGAAGTTAGAACAATATTTTAGAACTTTTAAAATCGAATTAAAAGTTAATTTGTGAAAATTGAATATTTTAATATTTAAATCGACTAGTGAAAATAGTAAATTTTTGAACAGTCTTAGAATTGAACGAAACCAGTTCCATTGTATCCGTAATAGTTACTTATTACCTGATTTCAATTTTCGTGTCAATCGGAGCTATCGTTTGATCATGGCAGCTCGAAACGCATCGATTTATTTTTAATTTAAATTTGGCGAGTAAAAATAGCCATTTTTCAAAAAGTCTCGGATTTCGATGAAACCAGTTTCATCGGATCCGTAATGTGATATTATTGTATGGTTTCAAATTTCAAGTCGATTGGATTTACCGTTTGTCCGGTACAAATTAAAACGCCTAGAAAATCGCTTAAATCGGTTTAATTCAAATTGAGCGTTTACAGCCATAACTCGCACAGATGTCCGAATTAGCTTCTGAAACCTGTTCCATTGTGTCCGGAATGCGGGATAAACCCTAGGAACGTCAGTTTCGACGCGTAAATCGGAGTTCGGAATTTCCGGGATGAATAGTGTTTCGCCGGTTCCTTATAAATAGCCCTACCCCTTCATAAATAAAAAAAAATAACAAACCCTAAACCTAATTTGCTCAGCCGCCACTAACAAGATAAATGGCCAGAAATTGATCTCAGTTTTCCCCTTTGATCTCTCAATCCATCAAGTTTTGGCTAAAACATTCAACTACAAAGATGAAGATCACAACGAGAGCTTCGATGTGAACGGTGGAGATCGTGTTTGGTGTCGTGTGGAGTGAGCTACAGGGGGCCGTTGGTCATGGCCTGCGCACGCATTCCTAGGGGAGAGAGGGGGCCGAGCTTGCTCTCCTTGGGGTCGAAGGTGGAGGAGGGGGTGAGCTAGAAGTTGCAAGTTCCAGATCGTGATATAGGTTGGCGTGGAGGAGGCAAAGTTAAACCCTAGTTTGTAAGAGTTGGGTTCGGCCTCAATTTGTGATGCCTGGAGATGTGAACGTGGGGGAAGAAGAAGGGATGGAGGCCTGTGATTTGCTTGGAGATGGATCCTAAGGCCAATAATCGATGAAGGTTGAAAACTATATGGTTATGTTGTAATTTAGTTATAAAATCGTGCATAAACTTGTAAAATCAATAACTTTTTCATACGAGGTCGAAAACGCGCGAAACCAGTTGCGTTGGAATCGTATGGACAAGCACTACGCGATGGAGTTGGTTTGGAGTCGTTTGGAGTTAGTGATAATTTTGGGTAAAATTAAACGTCAGTTTAATTTTATTCGAAATAAATCGCTAAAACGGAATTTAAAACCAAGGTGAGAACTTCTCACTCAATCGAATCAGTTTCGATTTTATTTTAAATAGTTAGATTTAAAATATTTGAATGCATGTTTGAATGTTGATTGATATCTATTGATTGTTAAAATAGACATTATGCGCCGTTAGTAAGCGGATGTTATTTATTAAAAACATATACCGCGAATATTTCATAAACAGTGAAATTGGTATTATATATAGTAGCAATATATATATATTGGCATATGTATATATTGGAGTTATTGATTTCCCGCATTTTTTAGCGGATGAGACCCTATTACGCCGTTATTAAGCGGATAATATTTAATAAGAACATATACCGCGATAATTTCGTACTGGAGCGAAATTGGTATTGTGCTAATGTTTGTGGATGCAGGAAAACAGGTTGGGGGGATCCAACTGGATTCCTCAACAGTTTTTATTTGATTTCAGATATTTTGATATTTGATTGATTATCATATCGATATATGATATCGTTGTTGTCGTGATTGACTATTTGGTGTGTAGCATCATTGGACCCAAATTTTGGGATTTTAAAATGATTATAAAGTGATTTTTGAAAATATACTATATTTTTAGAATTGATCCATTTTAAATAAATAAACGTTATAATTTTAAAAGTTATAAAATTATGGTTTTTGTGGAATATAGTTAAAAGCTGATTTTTGAGAAATATGGATTATTGATTTTTTTTAAAATAGTTTAAATTGAGATTTTGGAATTTATTATAAAGAGTTTAAATATAGGATTTATAAAATTTGATTATTTTATAAATCAAGAGAATGGGAAATTATAAAGGAATTTAAAAATGTTTTTAAAGAATAATATAAATTGATTTATATTAAGAGATTTATAAATGGACATTTATAAATTGAAATATAGACACTATAAAACGAGTTTTTATAAGTGTTTGAATAAAGTGAAGATGAATTTAGTAGATGAATGAAATTTACAGGATTATAAACAGTGAAGTTATAAATGGAATTTTATAAGCAGTAGGTTTATAAAATTTATTAAGTTATTAAAATAATGATTTTGGATAAATGAATGAATCTTATAAGTTATAAGATTTATAAATTGGAAAGTATTTAAAAAGAACGATTTTGTAAAATAATCGTTTTATAAGCATTTAACTTATAATATGAATTTTTAGTTTAAAATTGAGTTATAAACTGGAATAGGTTAATAAAAGAATTTATAAAAGGGAAGCTTTTATGAATAAATGGAAATGGAATTTATAAACGTTGTTTTATAAATTCGCAAATGACTTATTTTGATAAGAAAATTGTTGAAACCTATTAATGGAGTTATATTCACGTTTTTGAATAGTGAATAATCCTTTGAATTAAAATGAATAGAAATGATGAAATGTGTTAACGTAGTATCTTCACGTTTTTGAATAGTGAATAAGATGTTAAAGAAATTGTTTTGAATGTGATATTTGAAATAGAATTAAAACGATCGAACGAAGTTTTAATTGTGTTGAGATTCGAAACCATAGATTTCAACATTAATTGTTGAAATAGACGTTTTCGAGAAATGAAAAGGAAATAGTGGACTATAACACTGTTGTTATAGTAAATGATTTCCGAAAGGAAATGTTTTGTATAGTATTGGGATTTATATATCTATTTTAATTTCGAATCCCTATACTAGTGATTTTGGGTGGTCGTAACGATGTTTTACGTAACATTCGTTTTGGGCCTAAATAAATATGTTTATGAGAATGATTTCCTTAAAGAATGAAATATATACTTAATCTCGATTTAAGTATATTGAATATTTTCTAAGAGTTGAAAATAAATAAAATTTGTGAATTACTTATGAATAAATAAGTATGGAAATGTTTTCCAATATAAAGTGAATATTTTGAGAATTTATCTTTTTGAAGATAAATTGAAAAGAAATATTGAAATGAATAATTGAAATCGAATATTCATAGATATTTTGGATTATAAATTCACTAAGGAATTTATAAAAGAAAGTGGAATTGGTTTAAAAATAAATATTGATTTATTTTTGAAGTATGAAATAATATATCTTGTAAAGATATTTTTTTTGGAAAATAAATAATTTGGAAAATTATTTGGAAACTGGTGATGTGTGCATATCCATTGATAGTTCAATAACCGACTATCAATATTTCCCTTTGAATGGGTAATTGATGTGATTTGTTTGAATGTGAATGCTACACTTATTTTTGAATAAGCGCTCACTATTCGGGTTAACCGGGAAAGGACCATGGGGTCGTATAACCCATTCCGAATATGTGATACGTCGTTGTGAATTGCATTGAAGATCGGTGTTGAAGACCCGGTATTTGCGAGAGCAATAGGATGACCTGTCGATTTACTCTGCACCGAGTTGCTCCGGTATAGAGTTCTCCATATGTGATGGTGAATCCGATCAGGATTGTGAATATCCGGATTGCAAGGACTTCTTTGTAAGTGCCTTCGGTTTTGTTCGAGCCCGGAACAGACTTGTATGGATTGTGTGTCTGACATTACAAGTTGAGATATAAAGCCGATTTCATTCAAATATATTTCTGTTGGTGGCGAAGAATTTATTCTTTTAGCTTAACACCCTTCTCTGAGACGTACGAGCTCAGAGGTTATATAGTTGAATGTTATCAGCGATATATTCCCAATTTGGTAATGTGATATGCTGAGTGTTGCTGTAAATGATCATTGTGTTGATTATTGTGATAGGATCGTTTATTTGATCGTCTATCTTAGTGATCATTGTGTTGATCATTTGTTGACCCAAAGCATGGATTTTGTATAAAGTATGTTTTTGTGGACGTGACTTCGTCGAACCTCACACCCCGGAAATGGTCAAAACAGGAAAGATGCGGCAAGGTTATGAGGGGTAGCACCCTTTAGGGTATGTACATTTCCTTCTGGATAGAGGTGGTATCATGGTATGGAGCCCAGATATTTAACCTATGTGGTTACTACGAATTTATTACTTTGTGGTTGTTGGTTTTCGGGATCCCGTGAGAAAGGTCATTTACGATCGGGGAATGGCGTGCTCGTGTCAGTAGTTACCCAGTTAGGGGTAACCAGGCCTTGTGTTGGCAGAGTTCCGGTTTGGTTCTCGGGGATGTCTTTCCAGAGGCATTCTCATGTGGCAATGGGAAGTTCCTTGGCCTGACCATTTGTTGGAAATCCAATTCCCAATACGAAACTTGTACGGTATTAGTTGTAGAACCTGCCATTCACTTATGGTGGTCACCACTGTTTGGATGGTAGCTATAGTAGGCATAGTTCGAAATGTCTATGTTGGCTAAGATTTATATTCTACTTTCGAAATGAATTTTTCCTACACTATACACTAATAATAATATCAAATGTCTTTTTAAATGCGTATCAAGCATCTTTGGCTATCATAAGGAGAAATCTCCTCCGATTCTGCGTTTGCATTGTGTGTGTGTGCGGGAGGCCTTATGGTAGTCTCATTTTTAAAAGCATTGCGAATTGAATTTAAAAATATTCCTCTATTTTGATTTCAAGATAAATAAACTGTTTTGAGTTCTCACACCAGTCTTGTTAAGCTTTGGGCTATGTGATGGGGGGTTCTCGCTTCGCGGTTAGGTGGCGAACGGGAGACTCTTACTCCCACACATCCTCTTTTAGGGGGTTGGTTAGGTGTAACCTGAGACAGTCGAGAGGCTGGCCGTAAAAGCAAGGTCTGGGGTACCAGTGTAAGCCACGGTGGGGCTGGGATGGTTGAAAAGCCTACCGGTTGTGACTGCTGTCGACGGTTGAAAAGCCTAGATCTTTACTGTTGGTATCGGAGCTTATGGTTAAGCGACAACCATGGTTCTGTTGGGTATTACTCATTAGAGATAGAGTCAGTAGTACTCTAGATTGAGTTTGAGTGTAATAATAGCTATGAGAGCGTATTTGTTAGTGAATATAAAATTGTTTTATATTGTGATGATTGGTTTGTTGAGTGGCATATGAACCTTCGTCAGCACGGTATGTACAACTATGCCGAAGGGGTTTCTAAACACTTGAATAGAACAATTCGACACAGTATTGTTTTAAATTGGGTAAATGAAATAATTTTACCTTGATTATATTTTATATATAAAGAAATAATTTTTCAGAATTATTAAAGTGTATATAAGTTGATTGTTTAGTTGTTTGAATAATCTAAATAAAGGAATTGTATAAGTAAAAAGAATTATAAGAATTGAATTATAATTAAAGTGAATTACAATTGTGAAATAAACTTATATATATATATAAGAAGTGAAACTATATGAATAAATTTATGAATATGAGTAGTAAATAAAAATGAAATTAAAGTTAAATGGAATATAACTTAAGTGTTATTGAATGGAATTGACTTTGGGTATCAAAGTAAATTATTAAAGTTAAGTGATAAATATGAACTTAAGTTATGTAAATGAAATTCAACTGTTGTAAATGAATTGGAAATTGAATTGAATTAATGGATTGAATATTAATCAATTAAATGTGAATTAAGTTGATATGAAATAATGAATATAAGTGTAATTCATTAAAATCTAATGTTATTAGAAAGTTGAATAATTGAATGAAAATCAATTAAATTAAACCAATTGATAAGCAAAGGAATTTGGTTGAAATTAATATACTTTGGTTGTTATATGATTGTTAGTTGATTGTTGATTGATTATATATAAATTCATTAAGTGAATTAGTGAAATTGGAAGCAATGAAATTGAATTCAAATTAGAAGTAAATAAATTTGAATAGAATTGAATGGAATTGAATTTGATTTGGAAGTGAACCAACTTGAATGAAAATTAGTAAATAATAACTAATTGGATCGAGAAGGAATGTTGATAAAATCCAATGTTAATAAATCAAATGTGATTAAATTGAAAACCCAATTCATTAAATATTAATGAGAATATAAATGAATATATATTGATTATGAATTTGTTGAATGCTAGTTGGTTGATGTTTGAATATGTTGCATTTGCTATGTGACATATATAGTTGTTATGGAGATATATGTTGTATATTGATACTATTGTCTATATACATGATTCTCATGTTGTTTGTTGAGTGATTAGTAGGTGCGGATCGCGTTTGCTTCGCATTTGGAGCTCGCTTTTGCGCTATATTAGCCGTATATGCTTGCTAATAAAATATAAGGTACATATCTCGGATTACATACCATACTTTTACACTTTTTTCCCTGCGGGATGCCTCATTACTTGATGAGATGTATATTTGTGATATATATACTGTCATTTTTTTCGGATCGAGCCGCGCAAAGGAGACTATGGCGAATTTTTCCGAAAATTTAAGGCGTTAGAAAAATTTTGAGAAAATTGAAAAATTTTTGAAAACTTTAACTTTGATTTTGGAATTGAAAGTTAAACAATAGTAGTTGTTTTTGAAAAGATAACTAAGTATGATTTGGAAAACTTAGTAAAGTATTGTAAGAAGTTTAATTATGGATTTATGGAAAATTAATAGATTCTGTAATTTTTCTTACTTGTTAATTTCGAGAACGAAATTCTTTTAAGTGGGGAAGATTGCAACGACCCAGAATTTTTATTAATTAAAATTTGAATATTTAATTTATTTTAAATATTAATAAGTGAATTTATAAGTCAAATAAATTTTTATTTGAATTATTGGATTTAATTGGATAATTAAATCGATAATTTAATATGCTAAATTATGAAAATAATTAAAAATATAGTTAAATATGATTGAAAATGATTTATAAAATTTTATTATATCATGTTGAAGTTAGAACAATATTTTAGAACTTTTAAAATCGAATTAAAAGTTAATTTGTGAAAATTGAATATTTTAATATTTAAATCGACTAGTGAAAATAGTCAATTTTTGAACAGTCTCAGAATTGAACGAAACCAGTTCCATTGGATCCGTAATAGTCGTTATTACCGGATTTCAATTTTCGTGTCAATCGGAGCTATCGTTTGATCGTGGCAGCTCGAAACGCATCGATTTATTTTTAATTTAAATTTGGCGAGTAAAAATAGTCATTTTTCAAAAAGTATCGGATTTCGACGAAACCTGTTTCATCGGATCCGTAATGTGATATTATTGTAAGGTTTCAAATTTCAAATCGATTGGATTTACCGTTTGTCCGGTACAAATTAAAACGCCTAGAAAACCGCTTAAATCGGTTTAATTCAAATTGAGCGTTTGCAGCCATAACTCGCACAGATGTCCGAATTAGCTTCCGAAACCTGTTCCATTGTGTCCGGAATGCAGGATAAACCCTAGGAACGTCAGTTTTGGCGCGTAAATCGGAGTTCGGAATTTCCGGGATGAATAGTGTTTCGCCGGTTCCTTATAAATAGCCCTACCCCTTCATAAATAAAAAAAAATAACAAACCCTAAACCTAATTTGCTCAGCCGCCACTAACAAGATAAATGGCCAGAAATTGATCTCATTTTTCCCCTTTGATCTCTCAATCCATCAAGTTTTGGCTAAAACATTCAACTACAAAGATGAAGATCACAACGAGAGCTTCGATGTGAACGGTGGAGATCGTGTTTGGTGTCGTGTGGAGTGAGCTACAGGGGGCCGTTGGTCATGGCCTGCGCACGCATTCCTAGGGGAGAGAGGGGGCCGAGCTTGCTCTCCTTGGGGTCGAAGGTGGAGGAGGGGGTGAGCTAGAAGTTGCAAGTTCCAGATCGTGATATAGGTTGGCGTGGAGGAGGCAAAGTTAAACCCTAGTTTGTAAGAGTTGGGTTCGGCCTCAACTTGTGATGCCTGGAGATGTGAACGTGGGGGAAGAAGAAGGGATGGAGGGCTATGATTTGCTTGGAGATGGATCCTAAGGCCAATAATCGATGAAGGTTGAAAACTATATGGTTATGTTGTAATTTAGTTATAAAATCGTGTATAAACTTGTAAAATCAATAACTTTTTCATACTAGGTCGAAAACGCGCGAAACCAGTTGCGTTGGAATCGTATGGACGAGCACTACGCGATGGAGTTGGTTTGGAGTCGTTTGGAGTTAGTGAGAATTTTGGGTAAAATTAAACGTCCGTTTAATTTTATTCGAAATAAATCGCTAAAACGGAATTTAAAACCAAGGTGAGAACTTCTCACTCAATCGAATCAGTTTCGATTTTATTTTAAATAGTTAGATTTAAAATATTTGAATGCATGTTTGAATGTTGATTGATATCTATTGATTGTTAAAATAGACATTATGCGCCGTTAGTAAGCGGATGTTATTTATTAAAAACATATACCGCGAATATTTCATAAACAGTGAAATTGGTATTATATATAGTAGCAATATATATATATATTGGCATATGTATATATTGGAGTTATTGATTTCCCGCATGTTTTAGCAGATGAGACCCTATTACGCCGTTATTAAGCGGATAATATTTAATAAGAACATATACCGCGATAATGTCGTACTGGAGCGAAATTGGTATTGTGCTAATGTTTGTGGATGCAGGAAAACAGGTTGGAGGGATCCAACTGGATTGCTCAACAGTTTTTATTTGATTTCAGATATTTTGATATTTGATTGATTATCATATCGATATATGATATCGTTGTTGTCGTGATTGACTATTTGGTGTGTAGCATCATTGGACCCAAATTTTGGGATTTTAAAATGATTATAAAGTGATTTTTGAAAATATACTATATTTTTAGAATTGATCCATTTTAAATAAATAAACGTTATAATTTTAAAAGTTATAAAATTATGGTTTTTGTGGAATATAGTTAAAAGCTGATTTTTGAGAAATATGGATTAATGATTTTTTTTAAAATAGTTTAAATTGAGATTTTGGAATTTATTATAAAGAGTTTAAATACAAGATTTATAAAATTTGATTATTTTATAAATCAAGAGAATGGGAAATTATAAAGGAATTTAAAGATGTTTTTAAAGAATAATATAAATTGATTTATATTAAGAGATTTATAAATGGACATTTATAAATTGAAATATAGACATTATAAAACGAGTTTTTATAAGTGTTTGAATAAAGTGAAGATGAATTTAGTAAATGAATGAAATTTACAGGATTATAAACAGTGAAGTTATAAATGGAATTTTATAAGCAGTAGGTTTATAAAATTTATTAAGTTATTAAAATAATGATTTTGGATAAATGAATGAATCTTATAAGTTATAAGATTTATAAATTGGAAAGTCTTTAAAAAGAACGATTTTGTAAAATAATCATTTTATAAGCATTTAACTTATAATATGAATTTTTAGTTTAAAATTGAGTTATAAACTGGAATAGGTTAATAAAAGAATTTATAAAAAGGAAGCTTTTATAAATAAATGGAAATGGAATTTATAAACGTTGTTTTATAAATTCGCAAATGACTTATTTTGATAAGAAAATTGTTGAAACCTATTAATGGAGTTATATTCACGTTTTTGAATAGTGAATAATCCTTTGAATTAAAATGAATAGAAATGATGAAATGTGTTAACGTAGTATCTTCACGTTTTTGAATAGTGAATAAGATGTTAAAGAAATTGTTTTGAATGTGATATTTGAAATAGAATTAAAACGATCGAACGAAGTTTTAATTGTGTTGAGATTCGAAACCATAGATTTCAACATTAATTGTTGAAATAGACGTTTTCGAGAAATGAAAAGGAAATAGTGGACTATAACACTGTTGTTATAGTAAATGATTTCCGAAAGGAAATGTTATGTATAGTATTGGGATTTATATATCTATTTTAATTTCGAATCCCTATACTAGTGATTTTGGTAGTCGTAACGATGTTTTACGTAACATTCGCTTTGGGCCCAAATAAATATGTTTATGAGAATGATTTCCTTAAAGAATGAAATATATACTTAATCTCGATTTAAGTATATTGAATATTTTCTAAGAGTTGAAAATAAATAAAATTTGTGAATTACTTATGAATAAATAAGTATGGAAATGTTTTCCAATATAAAGTGAATATTTTGAGAATTTATCTTTTTGAAGATAAATTGAAAAGAAATATTGAAATGAATAATTGAAATCGAATATTCATAGATATTTTGGATTATAAATTCACTAAGGAATTTATAAAAGAAAGTGGAATTGGTTTAAAAATAAATATTGATTTATTTTTGAAGTATGAAATAATATATCTTGTAAAGATATTTTTTTTGGAAAATAAATAATTTGGAAAATTATTTGGAAACTGGTGATGTGTGCATATCCATTGATAGTTCAATAACCGACTATCAATATTTCCCTTTGAATGGGTAATTGATGTGATTTGTTTGAATGTGAATGCTACACTTATTTTTGAATAAGCGCTCACTATTCGGGTTAACCGGGAAAGGACCATGGGGTCGTATAACCCATTCCGAATATGTGATACGTCGTTGTGAATTGCATTGAAGATCGGTGTTGAAGACCCGGTATTTGCGAGAGCGATAGGATGACCTGTCGATTTACTCTGCACCGAGTTGCTCCGGTATAGAGTTCTCCATATGTGATGGTGAATCCGATCAGGATTGTGAATATCCGGATTGCAAGGACTTCTTTGTAAGTGCCTTCGGTTTTGTTCGAGCCCGGAACAGACTTGTATGGATTGTGTGTCTGACATTACAAGTTGAGATATAAAGCCGATTTCATTCAAATATATTTATGTTGGTGGCGAAGAATTTATTCTTTTAGCTTAACACCCTTCTCTGAGACGTACGAGCTCATAGGTTATATAGTTGAATGTTATCAGCGATATATTCCCAATTTGGTAATGTGATATGCTGAGTGTTGCTGTAAATGATCATTGTGTTGATTATTGTGATAGGATCGTTTATTTGATCGTCTATCTTAGTGATCATTGTGTTGATCATTTGTTGACCCAAAGCATGGCTTTTGTATAAAGTATGTTTTTGTGGACGTGACTTCGTCGAACCTCACACCCCGGAAATGGTCAAAACAGGAAAGATGCGGCAAGGTTATGAGGGGTAGCACCCTTTAGGGTATGTACATTTCCTTCTGGATAGAGGTGGTATCATGGTATGGAGCCCAGATATTTAACTTATGTGGTTACTACGAATTTATTACATTGTGGTTGTTGGTTTTCGGGATCCCGTGAGAAAGGTCGTTTACGATCGGGGAATAGCGTGCTCGTGTCAGTAGTTACCCAGTTAGGGGTAACCCGGCCTTGTGTTGGCAGAGTTCCGGTTTGGTTCTCGGGGATGTCTTTCCAGAGGCATTCTCATGTGGCAATGGGAAGTTCCTTGGCCTGACCATTTGTTGGAAATCCAATTCCCAATACGAAACTTGTACGGTATTAGTTGTAGAACCTGCCATTCACTTATGGTGGTCACCACTGTTTGGATGGTAGCTATAGTAGGCATAGTTCGAAATGTTTATGTTGGCTAAGATTTATATTCTACTTTCGAAATGAATTTTTCCTACACTATACACTAATAATAATATCAAATGTCTTTTTAAATGCGTATCAAGCATCTTTGGCTATCATAAGGAGAAATCTCCTCCGATTCTGCGTTTGCATTGTGTGTGTGTGCGGGAGGCCTTATGGTAGTCTCATTTTTAAAAGCATTGCGAATTGAATTTAAAAATATTCCTCTATTTTGATTTCAAGATAAATAAACTGTTTTGAGTTCTCACACCAGTCATATGACTGACTTGGAGTTTATTGTTTTCCTTCCTAAACTCTGGGTGCCCACCAATTTCCGCACGGGCAGTCAAGAGTTAAGGTTTATCAGGATATTCTGGATATTCTGGAGTTGCTGGAGGCAAGATGGATGGCATGGCGTATTACTAGTTTATATAGTATTTCTTTTTCCGCTGCACTGTTGTTGTTGTATGATGTTGTACACTCTGATGATATGATGTAATGTATGTATAAAATGTAATAACTGATAGTTCTTTGTTTAAAGATTATTCATTTATTATTATATGTTGTTCCGCTGCGAATTGTGAGATTCTGATGTGATTCTGTTGTTCTCTATTCCGTTCTATTCTCCATTTTTCTATATTGTCAAATTTTCTATTCTCTTTTCCTTCTATTTTAAAATGTTCTATCTTATTTTCTGTTTTCTTTTCTCTCTCTCCATTTTCTACTCTCTTCTTTTCTACTTTTTCTCTTCTTAAAATCTTTTTAAAACCCCTAAGGGTTCGTATTTTCGTTCATCTTGAATTAAACAAAGGAGATTAGTGTCTATTCAAGGAGTACGGATTTACGGGTCTTTACAATTATACACACACAATATCCAACCATCCAAATGTGACAACATATCGATATACGAATTCATCATAATTTCTATAACACACACACACATATATATATGATATATTAAATAAATTTCACATTTATAAATCAGATATATACCTTTCACCGAAGCATAGTACGTACATGTAGAAATGAAGAACAAACTCTTCGAATCCAATTCCAAGTCCAGAAGTTGCTAGCTTCCGAGCATGCAACACCCCATAAAATTTACGATAATTAATAAGACTCTAAAAATAATTTGGGCAAAGGATGGTATTTTTCCATGAAACTTGCACTATTGTGTTCGTGGCAATTTTTTAAGCAATTTTCATATTTGAAGTTTCACGATCGAAGCTCAAACGAAAAGGTTATTAATGTTTACAGTTTTTTAAGCGAAAAAAAAGGAAATAAATTAGAATTAAATGCGGACCCCATCGTCAACCCCCTCCTTGGGCTGGTCAATCATTAGCGGTCGATCACCTATAGGGGAGCGGTCGACCGATCTTTAAGTGGTGGCTAGGGTTGGAACCTTGGCCAACAGCCTTGATTTAATAATTTTAATTTAATGGTTAGTTCGAGTGCTTATAAATATAGACCTAAACCCTCACCTCTCTTTTTATATTTTTCGATCAGAGCAGCGGAGAATGGCTGAAAATAAAAGAGAAGAAGAGGAGAAGCGAATTAATACCGTGGAAAAATGTAAATTTCTATAGTTATAAATTTATAATCCTCTTAACCCAAAATCTCTTCTTAGATACGTAATCCTAATAGTATATATACACAAACACACACCTTATTATACATATCCTTTTGGGTTAGAATGGAAAGGGAGTCAAGTAAAGGAATGGATTCAGATTTGGGAGATTTAGAAAGCCAAAATGGTGAGTGGGACATTACATAATTTATTTATATCCATGAATTTTATATCATTGAATTCTATTTAATTATTATGCCCATATAAGGTCTGATGAGTAGTAGGTTTAATACAAATATATAGAATTATCGCCTGCATGTTCTATATAATAGATAATTGGAATAGGAATAGTATATATAACATAATTTGAAAATTTAAAATCAATCTCAAGTAATTATTATTAAAGAATATATGTAAAATGGTAGGGTTTATTCCAGATATATAATTGGGTTGTAATTAAGTAGCCCTAGTTGACTTGGAATGTAAATCTGTATTTTATGTTATTTGGAGTGGGTAATAACATAATTTTATATATTTCCATATGATTTCCATAAATTATCTAATTCCTAAAATATGTATAAAAATGTTCCACTTAAATTAACAAAGGATATACCAAAAAAGAAAGGGATGTGTAAAGTATGGATATTATTCTCCGAAGGTTACACTATCTATTTTAATAATAGAAGAGAAATGATTTCTTGTAATTTCAAATAAATCAAGGCCTCACTTTAGGTTAATTTATGGAAGTCTACAATGGTAATCCTATTTAAGGGTAGCTCTGATAAATTAAAACGAGAAAACGAATATTCAATGAACTAATAGTTAGAAACAGGAAAATATATACGTATAATTGCATTTAACGGTTAAATATATATATATATATATATATATATATATATATATATATACGTATATATATATATATATATATACGTATATATATATATATATATATACGTACAATAATTTACTATGATATTCGTATTAGTTATTAAGAATGTAATAAATATTGGACTAGGAGGTTGAAAAAGAAAGCAAAATTAATTTCAAAATTTATAGACAATAACTACAAATCTAATGGGCAATAAATTTGTAGTTGATAGAGAGTTAAAAGAATTAATGGGTACCTATTAGAGAATTAATACGGCATTCATTGAAAAATTGATATGCATAACAAGTAGATTTTGAAGGGCATAACTAAATACCATTAAAGATTGTCTAATTTTAGCACTATTGACCAATTTATTACGGACAATTGACACTTATCAAACATAATAAGGAAATGAGGAAACCAAAGCCTAAGCATATAAAATAGGAATAATTACGCAGCAAGCAAGTATTATTGTATTAAATACATATAGAAAGTAATATAATTTTCAAAAAATAGATAATATACTTTCAATTATACGTTTAGAATGAGCCTGAATTAGTGGTCCTAGCCCAACACTTATGCTTTGGATGATAGGTTTGGTTTAGTAGGTTAGGATGTATGGCCGATAGAGTTACACATCAGAACTCTTCCCTTTACCTAGAGGCTAATAGTGGTTTTGTATACTTATTACTGATGTGAGACATCTCCAACTGTAGGATCCATGGGGAAGGATATGCATTGCAGATAGGTAAGTGAAAAATGTACTGAGGGTTTGCCTCAGATTTGGAGTATTAAATGGCCCAATACTTTTAAGGAAATAGGGTTTACCTCATTTCCAATAAGAGGTATTAAGTAACCGAAAGGGGCGTTTTTCCTTAACTTGCTTGGGTTAGTCTAAACGAGACATCAGCTATGGAAGGTCGGGGGCTATGTTGGTACCGGTATATAGTAGCAGTTTAGGGTATAGGCTGTGACTGCCAGCGGTTCCGAGTGAGCAGTACCAAAGACTTGAGTTATGCTCAGACATACTTCGCTTCTTACTAATATAAAATCCATATAGGAGACACATGGACCTAATAAGTAGATGGTTAGAAAATAATTTTTTATCAAAGATGGCTATTTAACCCTTAGATTTGTCATTGAGATGCATCGGTGGTCTAACAATTAAATTATGAATTATAAAGCAGTATAGAAGGGTCATCAGTCTCTATAGCTAGAACCAATCAAATAGCATTTGCATTGCGAAGAGCCTACTTCGAGGTTGAGGTATTAAATGGCCTTTGGATTTGCCTCCGCCCTATTTAAGAAGTGTTAAGCAGCTGGGGTTTTTGTGTAGTTAAAAGGTTAGACATACGTATGGAGGCACATACATATAGTTATACCTCCAAGGCGGTTAGGCATATCATATGTGCGCACATTAGACTTAACAGATTAGCCGTACGTAATAGACATAGCATTTAAATGGAAATAAATCCGTATAAATTAATGATATGGATAAAGTATGTAATTTTCAATCCATGAGTTACCAGAACATTGTTCTGACCCCCTCCTTATTACAACACACATTTAGATTTATAGAGACATGATACTGGTACAAGACGACAACGATAGATGGAGAAGTCTTCTTATTTATGCTCAGTGCTGATGAGAAAATTAAACATCCAAGGAATAATATTGATTCCAATGCATAAGCCATTGTTGGTATGTACGATCTATTATAATTTTCTATTCTAATGTAAGTTTATATTAATCACTCTCTAATATGCTTGTGTTTATTACAGGTTACCAAAACCAATGATTTGTACCTAATGGACTTGAATTTGATTTAGTCGTCCATTAAGGTGCGGGTTGTTACATTTGATATCAAAGCTTAGGTTAGTCAACCATAGGAATTATGATACGCTGAGACAACGTATTTGTATTTTTATTTATGATTGTGTGTGTTATATGCCTAAGTCTATAAGTTTTTACAATGGAAGTAGTTGCAACCATATTTCGAAAGGATGGACGATGAAACTATGAGCTAGGTCAATAAATAGAGTTAAACTTATACTCCTACCCCAATTACCCCATGGAGCAGAGGTTGTATCATAAGGAGTGGAACAAGAAGAGCATGAACATGACATATAGGAAAATCCCAGTGGCTCCATGGTACTTGACTCCTTTTTTGGGCATAGGCTTCCTTATGATCGTGTATTTTGATGGGTTACCGTTTGAAGATGCATATTTCATCTAGACTAAAGAGAAATAAAAAAACAATTTGCTGCAAACAACTGAAATTATGGTATGAAGAAGGAGTAGGAAGTCCAATAGAAAGGACGATTAAAGTTTATTTCTATGTCCAACCCTATGTGAAAGAATTTGACAAGAAGATACTTAAAAACTCCTTGAAATACTTTGAATGTGTTTTTCAAAGGATTTGTTAGGAAGTTCTTGTTTTGAAAAAGCAAGGAAATTATGAAATTCTTAATTTAAAATTTGTTGAATCAAAATGTTATGGTTTAAAGATTTTTGATAAAGAGATTTTCCATTTTAAAAATAAATGGAAAATAGGGTGTAGGTTTGGCTCGATGATTTTTCTTATTTTTGTAAGTTTGAAGGTTTTTTAAATTCTTCCCTTAATGTTGGATAAATGGAAATGGTACATGATTAAAAATGAGGTAAAGAGAATAAAAGGGTAAGAATACCCGTTAACTAAGATATGAAGAATATATTATTAGAGAAGTTTAAGCCACTTGAAGGCAATTTAAGTAGATAAATTTTAAAAGTGGTAGTATTTGAAATTTAAATAGAAATAGCATTATGAATTTATACAAAATTGGATTAGCAATATAGCTAGAAATAATATTGGAGAGGAGCAATAGGATTATGATAAAAAGAATGGACAAGTTACATGTATATGCCATAATTGTGCATATATTTTGGAAGATGCTTAGATAAATGCAGCAATTTGACATATGTTTTAGAAGTCCACCTCATATGCTATTATAATCTACGTCACGGGGGAAGCAGAGATAACATGAATAATAGGAAAATAATAGGCTAGAAGTTATCCTTATCTACTCTACTTTTTATTGTTTAAAGTTGCAAAAGATGTTTTAGAGAAAATGGTTTAGTATAATAATTGAATTTTGAGTGTATTGAATTAAAAATCTTATTTTTAGAAGGAAGTAAACTTTTATGGTAGAAAGTAATTGAAAAGGTAAAGTTGGATAAAAAGGGGAAACTTTCATGGTTCTATTTTGGAAACCAAACAATTTTTGAATTTGATAAAAAGGTTTCTAAATTCATGTTTTTAAAGATAAAGGTTTTTGATCAAGTAGTTCAAGACCAAGAAGTTCTATTTTTAAAAGAGTTATGAAAAACTTCACCAATATTTGATATGGAGCACATATGGATGATTGCTAGGTAAGACGGGGTAAAGGTTTGTGCAATAATACAGCTATGGATGACCATAGGGTAGCAACAAGGAACCCTATTGAATATAAGGAATGTTGGTATGTACGTAGGAATATTTTATTAGATATGCATGGAAGCCATTAGAAGAACCCTCAAAAGAATGAGGAATGGTATTAAAGTAAAATTTTGGAA
Source organism: Allium cepa (assembly GCA_030765085.1). Taxonomy (NCBI): domain Eukaryota; kingdom Viridiplantae; phylum Streptophyta; class Magnoliopsida; order Asparagales; family Amaryllidaceae; genus Allium; species Allium cepa. The sequence continues at coordinate 381,978,514 of CM060931.1, forward strand.
AGCCTAGGATATACTAGCATAAGCGATATAGGATATAGAGGAAGTAAATACCTAAGTTTAAGGATAATGTTTAGAGAATGTGATTTGGAGAAGATAACGGTATGGTTGGAGAAAAGAGTAATAAGATGGCAAACCTACATAAAGGATGTTGGTTGACTCAAAGTTAGAGAAGACAAGGTAGGTGGTAGGAAAGTTATTCCACCAAATCAATTTTCTAATGAGTTATTCTTAATGTGCATAGTTTGTATTTTCTACCACTGCAGTGCGTAAATGAACAATTTACACTATAGTTAGGTGTAATAATTAAAGAAATGGATGTATCTTATTTATTGGAAAGTGTGGACATGTGAGCGAAAGTAGAATGACATACTAGAAATATCCATCTTAATTTAGTAAGGAGTGCTAGAGGCACTACATCATTAACACCAGTTGAAGATGAATGGCACCTACAAAATATTACTTTAGAGTTTTTGGGTTGTAATCTCTAGTTCTCTCCCTTAGGTTATTGGAAAAGCATACGATATGATACAGATACGCTTTAGTTTTATTACAGTGTTGATAGTTTGAATGAACTTTGAACGCTATATAAATCTATTAGAAACTAGTGTAAGTAAGGAATCTCTTAAGGACATTTAACTCGCAATAAATGTAGGTAAGACTAGTAGTTTATAAAATAAATTAGAAAATTAAGTTAGCAACTGGAAATAAAGAATGTTTTTATCCCAAAATCTTTATAATTTTGGAAAAAAATATAAATTTTAGCGAACAAATAATAAGGAAAGGTTATTACGAAATCGTGGATCACTATTCCTATGCCTTAAAAGCTAAAATTTACAAATACGCTTACAGGTAGTTCGTTCTGTTAGAATAAAAGAAATGGTTCCCCAAATCTAAGATTAACTGCATAACACTAGGATCAACCATATGCATTAACTCATTGATTAAGTTTCGATTACAATGAAATGTGGATTGATTTGTTTGTAAGGATGGAGAGGCAAATGTTTTGGGAATTTTTGTTTAATCAAATGTATTTGGAAAATTTGCTCAAGTGCTTTTGAAAAAAATGGTTCTTAAATGCTTTTGGAGATTTGATTTTTCAGACTATTTTGCAAGATTGTTTGAAGGGAGGATTTTTCTTTTGAGATGAGAAAATTTTTGATTTTCAAATGCCATATGCATAGCGTAGGGAGCATCGATGTGCTAGTAAATATGAATTTCACTGTCCAACCAGGGTGACAGTGTACAAAACATAGATAACAACAAGGGAAAATAGTTTTTTAGCTTTGGAATTTCTATTTATATACCTTGTTGATGTCAAAAAAAACTTGCGTTTAGGATAATTACGTTTTAACATCCAAAAACAAACCCGTTATGTAAATTGTACTTGAAAACGTTGGAAATGTTTTGAGAGCAGAAGAGAAAGGCGGAATTATAAAATTTTCCATCAAAATTTTTTCCCGACGTGGGAGAATATTTTCAGAGCAATTGGATTTTCAAAAATTTTAGATGTTAAAAATTATGTGCTGGGTCTTGAATGGTAGGGATTGGATGCATACATAATTGGTAGGGAGTTAGGAAATTTTTGTGTGAAAAATGATTTTTGATTTTTGAAAATTTACATACATAAACTGCCATAATATATAGGCTATTTGCATCATATTTTCAAAATGTTTTTATAAGAACGCATTTAGACGCCGATTTAGAGTCATTTTCATGCATGTCTTATAGGTTGTGATGCACCATGCACTTGTGCACGTTTGACTATAAATTAGTTTGTGAACTAATTGGTTTAGTAGCTTAGATTCATCGCGTGCTGTATTATAAGTTCAACACTTGGGGAATTTCGAGGACGAAATTCTTTTAAGGAGGAGAATGTAACACCCTATAAATTTTACGATAATTAATAATGCTCTAAAAATAAAATTTTGGGAAAACGATGGGACTTGGCAATGAAGCTAAAACCACTGCATTTGAGACGATTTTCTGAGCAACTTTCATATTTAGTGTTTCAAGGTCGGAGTCTAAACGAAAAAGTTATTAGCGTTTGAAGTTTTCAGGGCAAAAATAATTAAAGAAAAATGAAAGAAGGAAATATATCATGACTAAATATGGAAGCACCATACGACCGCCACGTAGGGTCAATCGGCCACTAGTAATCGGCCCCTTATAAGGGAGCGACTGAATAGTCTTCGAGTGGCGGCTATGCTTTGAACCATGGCCAATGGTTCGAATTTAATTATTTTAATCCAACCGGTATGATTGATTCGAGCAAATATGAATACAGGCCTAACATGTAACATCCTAATTTTTATTAAATTTAAAATTAGTAATTAATATAAATTTTGGAATTAATTTTGGAATTAATTTGAAAATTTTCAAAAACAAATTAGAAAAGTATTGGTATATATATATATATTTGACTGGATTGCAATTTGAATTTGAATTTGAATTTAAAATTTAAATAAATATCTTAGTAAAATAATTTGGATTTAAAATAATATAAATGTAATTTTCTTAGTGTTAAAACATATTCTTTGAAATATTATATAATTATTAAAATAGGGAAATGTATTTAATAAAGAGAATATCAAAAACATATACAAATATAAACTAAATAAAAATGTGATATAAAACTATTATTAACATGGAAAATTACAAGTGTAAAGAAATGAAGATAGGAAGTTAACAAGTGGAAAGATTTTAGAAATAAATTTAACAAGTGTAATAATGTTATCATTAGGATTTACAAATGTCACTTTTGTTTATTTTTTTGAGAAAATTAATAAAATAAAGAAAAACAAGATTATATAAACCTCTTTAACTCCTCTCTCTCTCTCTCATTTCTTTTATCACACAATTTCAAAGACAAAGCCTGTACATTTTAGAACCAGATAACAAAGTAATCAAAAACAAATTCAAAAATCATCTCTAACATCAAATAGTTGAAGATCTAAAGCAAATCAATGTTTTAAAGCTAAAACCACTTCAGTTTCAACTCCTTTAAAATTAAGCAACAAAAACATTTCTTTTTTCAAAGCTGAAACCTGAGATTATCTCAAACAGCAAACTCAATTCAATAATTAGGTAATCAGTAAGATAATCAAGCTCTAGAATTCAATAAAGTAATCAAGCTAACAAGCAAAGATCAAGCAAGCTCTAGTTTTCAAACAACAGATCATAACCAAAAAAAGTTTTCAGATTTTCAATAGCAAGAACATTTCCCAAGTTCTATGTTTTCTTCAAGTATCAGGTGAGTAAACTTTTTAAAATCTGAATTCTACTTGTTGTTTGAATCATGCTTGAAATAAAGTTGTAAAGTATTTACATGCATGCAAATATGTGGATATGTATATGCTGAGATATTGTGCATGTTTATTATCCAGGCATTTTCATCTCTGTTCAAAGGTTACAGGCTTCAAATCCTGTTCAAAAAAATTAATTCCTCCTCCTCTGATTCAATTTAGATTTTAGGACCTAACGGAAATATGTTTATAAAATCAAGATCTAACTTTTAAAAATAATTTTGAGATAAAAAATGATGAAAATTGGTCAGAGAAGAAGATATATAGTAAGAATTCAAAAATATGTCTCAATTCGAGTATCATAATCTCTGGATTCTCTTACATCATCGGATTCAACATTGTAAACCATGATTTTTAAAATAAGATTCCATATTTATAGTTTGATATGGTGTGAGAAATCGTGAGATGAAAGGAATCATGATTTTCACCAAATTTTGGCAAATATTGAGCCTTTGGTTGTCGAGATTGAAACCGCAGCTTGCTGGGAGGTCGAAGAGTTTGAGAAAATTGATCAAAAAAATTACTAATCATTATGGAAGGCAAGTGAGGTCGATATAGGGTTTTAGCCCATATTTTAGTCATGGTTGGATATCGCGTTGCTGGCGTCTCGTCGTCGCAACGGATTTAATCGCATCGATGGCGATCGAAACAAGGGAGGTAGGCGAAGCTTCAAATGGAGTTGCATGGCCTCTGGTGGCCTGAGGCGTCGAGGTGAATGGGCTTTTGGTGATCGAGTTTTTGTTCCAGATTGGTTTGAGTAGCTCGTTGTTGAATTCGTCGCCGTTTCAGTCTTCTAGGTGGTCAGATGGTTAGGGTAGGTTGGCACAGACTTGTCGATGGCCAGAGCTTCGACCGGAGGTGGCCGGATTGGCTGTGCATGTGCATAAGTATCATGTGCATCTGGGTTGAGGAAGATAGTACTACCTCGAAGCCGATCTCGGGGAATCTACGTGCTAGCTCGAAGCTTGGTTCGGGTAATTTTGTGTATACACCGGCTTTTCTAAAACTTAAACAAAAATTAAATTTTGAAAAGAAAATACAAGTTGGATTGGGGGAACACTCGAAGTAAAAAACATGTTAGCTCGGGTGACACTCGAGTGAGTCTCGGGTCTGGCATAAAACAATTTTTTGACTTTAAAACAAAATTCAAATTTTTAAACATTTTTAATCCATGCTTTTAAATAATGGTTTTGATTTAAGTTTGGATCAATAAAGGTTTTAAGTAAGATATTTTTAAAGTAATTGAATTTAATTTATTTAATTTTTTGACATTATTTATACATTAATTATTTTTAAATAAATAATGTAATTTAAAAGTTAATTAAGATGAAATTTTATTTTAATTAACCTTAATCTTTTGAATTAATTCATGTGTTAATGGTGATTAATTATAAGGTTTATTAAATTAAGATTTTAATATTAATTAAATGATTAATTAAGATAATTGATTTATAATTACTTAATAATTAAAGAATAATTAATTAAAGGTTAATTAATTATTAATTTATGTTAATTAATTTATAATTAAGGATTAATTAATTAATGTAATTAGTTAAGAAAAATTTAATTAATGAAATTAATTAAGATTAATTAATGAATATTTAAGAATTAATTAATTTATAATTAAGGATAATTAATCGTTAGTTATGGATAATTAATGAAAATAATTATGTGATTAATTAATTATAATCACACGATTAATTCATCTTACCTGTAGATGATTGATTATTATTGAATGCCTTGAACTGATTGATACCCCTGATGTGTTATTGTGTTACTTTGTGATGAAAATTGTTGTGTACTGAACTATGATATCTGTGATATGTTTCTCTGTGAATGTGAAAACTGTTGGCTTTTAAATGGCATTTAAATTTCGATGCGATAGTGAGTCAGATTCCAGTTGGTTATCCCAAATCCACATCGAATCTTGATGGTGAATATTTATGATTGATATATCCACATGTTTTTAAATTAAGCGCTCACTATTCGGTTTAGTCGGGAGAGGACTTTGTGTCATATAGCCCATTTCGAATAATGATACGACGAAATGGATAGCATTTGAAGATGGTGGTGAAGACCGGGTGTCTTCAAGAACGATAGGATAACCTATCGAACGACTCTGCACTGAGTTGCTTCGGTATAGAGATCTCCATATGTGATGGGGAGTCCGATCGGAATTGTGGATGCCCGGATTGCAAGGGCTTCTTCCTTTATTGGACGAAGTGCCTTCGGTTCCATTCGAACCCGAAACAGACTTGTATGGTTGTATGTCTAACATTACACTTTGAGACATAAAGCTGATTTCTATCAAATACATTTCTGTTTGGTGGCGGGGAATTTATTCTCTTAGCTTAACACCCTTCTCCGAGACGTACGAGCTCAGAGGTTATATAGTTGATGGTTATCAGTGATATACTCTCAATTTGGTAGTGTGGATGCTGAGTGTTGTTGATCATTTATTGATCGAAGCATGACTTTTGTGAAAAGCGTAGCTTTGTCGACGAGACTTAGTCAAACCTCATAACCCGAAAATGGTCGAAACAGGAAGAATGCGACAAGGTTACGGGGGTAGTGCTCCTTAGGGTATGTGCATTTCCTTCTGGATAAAAAGTGATATCATGGTATGGAGCCCATTTATTTAACTTATGTGGTTGTTGGAATTTGTTGGTGTCAAAGCCTCGGTTAAAGGTCGGTTACGACCAGGGGATGGCACACTCGTGTCAGTAGTTACCTAGTTACAGAGGTAACTTGGCCTTGTGTTGGCAGAGATCCGATTAGGTTCTCGGGGCGTCCCTCTAGTGGCGTACCCATTCGGTAAGGAAGTTTGTTAGCCTGACAATTGTTGGAAAATCCAATCATTCAATACGAGCCCTGTACAGTTTTAGTTGTAAAACCTGCCATTTAACATGGTAGCTATAGTAGACATACAATAATGGTACGTATGCTGGCTAAGATTAATATTGTTCTTTCAGAATGTTTTCGCACTATGCACTAATAATAATAACAGAGTTTTTACGTATCAAGCATATTTGACTACCACAAGGAGAAATCTACCCCAAGTGTGTGATTGCATTGTGTGTGTGCCGGGTGGCCTTATGGTAGTTTCATTTTCCAAAAGCATGAACAGATTTCTTTTATAAATTGTTTTTGTACAAATAACTGTTTTTATTTACCCATACCAGTCCCATGACTGACCCAGAGTTTATTGTTCCCTTCCTAAACTCTGGGTGCCCATAATTTTTCACATGGGCAGCCTAGTAGCAGGTTATCCGTGTTTTAGAGCTAGCTTGGATTTGGAAGTCTTTTGGAAGCTGTTGGATTTTGGAAGCTTTTGGTTTGGAGATCTTTTGAAGCCTTTTGGATCTAAAGGTGTTTGGGGTTTTGGAGACCTTATTAAAGGCAAAGTATGTTGGAACTTTTCGAAGACTATGTTGTTATTATTCCGCTATGGTGTTATCGTTTTGTTGTTGTATCATGTATGTAGCACTCTAATGTTGGTGTTGTTCAAATATTGTGATAGATATTGTATCTTTGTTGTTTATCGATGAAATTCAGTTTGTTTCCGTTGTTTATACTCATATAATGTTGTTATAAGCTCTTCGAACAGGAGTTCAACGTTTGAATCTCCGACAGTCGAATACAAGAGAGTTATTTGATGTTTTGAAGCCTTTTGGATGTAAAAGTGTTTGGAATTTTGGAGACCTTATCAAAGTCAAAGTATGTTGGAAACATTTTGAATACTCTGTTGTTATTATTCTACTGTGGTGTTATCATTTTGTTGTTGTATCATGTATGTAGCACTCTGATGTTGGTGTTGTTCAAATATTGTGATAAATAATGTATCTGTGTTGTATAACGATGAAATTCATTTTGTTTCCACTATTTATGTTCATCTAATGTTGTTATAAGCTCCGTCGAACTTGAGTTCAACGTTTGAATCTACGATATTCGAATACAAGTGAGGTATTTAATGTCGATTTTTGAACGCTGGACTTCGGGTCGTGATAAATGGTATCAGAGCTAAAGGTTGAGTAAGAACTTTAGCTTCGGAGTATAACACATTAGATGACTCATTAGAGATAGGGTTAGAAATACCCTAGAATGAGTATATCCCTAAGATATCTCATCTGTATGGTCTAAATCAAGTTTTCTTACTATTTAAAGATAGTGGGAATGAGCACTAGAAGAGGATGAGCTAGGGGACGAGGAAATACCACTACATCTGGTCAAGTCCTTGCGACGACGGAAGTAGCTATTCCCATTCAACCTTAGATGAATCTGGCTGATCTATATCGAAGTTTTTCCAGACTCGGTGGTAAGTCGTTCACAAGCACAGAGTCTATTATCGAACCACAAGCCTAAATTCGATCGTGAGAAAGAATTTTCAAGGGAATATATTTGGAAGATGACCAAATGCGATTGATAGCTTCTTGGAAACTCCAAGAGGAAGCTCTAGACCTGGTGGGAGACTATTACAGTGGATGAGCCGGAAGATGAGTTCACTTGGAGTCGATTCAAAGAGGTGTTTGAGCAGCGATACATGTCGTCTGCTGGTATTTCCAGATTGTACCTAGAGTTTATGGATTTGAAGCAGGGAATTTTATCGTTTGAGGAATACTTAAACAAATTTAACGAGTTATCTCGGTTTGGTTTGGAGTTGGTGAACACAACCTTGAAGAAGAATGAAAGATTTATTCGGGGGATGAATAAGAAATTCCATGAGAGGATGACTGCCCACGTGAAGGAATCTTTTTCTGAATTGATGGATATGGTTTACAGATATGCTACCCTGGATAAGCAGGAAGTTCCGAAGGAGAAAGGAAATGCAAGCAATCCGAATTGGAAGAAAAGGAAGTTCGAAGGGAAGAAACCGTATCAAGGAAAGGAGAAGAAGAGTAATCAGAAAAACTCGACGAGGGATATTACTTGTTACAATTGTCGGGAGAAGGGCCATTATTCAAACTGCTGCAAGAAGCCGAAGAAACAAGTAAAGAAAGAAACACCTATGAAGACAAGTCAGGGAACCAGAGAATGCTATTATAGTCACAAGCCTGGACACGTAGTTAAAGATTGCCCAACAATGAAGCAAGCTTAAGTGGCGAAGGTGTATGCGATAAAAGATGACCCCTCAACTTCAAAGGCGGATAAACGAAAAGGAGTTTTAGAAGGTAACCTTATTGTTTATGATAGAGTTGTTAGAGTTTTGTTTGATACGGGAGCCACACATAGCTTTATCTCCCAACAGACCATAAATGAATTAAAACTTGAACTCGAATTTGTCGAAGAGCCCATTTGCGTGAAGAATCCGGTTGGTGGTCCTGCAAATCTGTCTATATTGTAGAAGGTTCCTATCTCATATTCTTATCATTGATTTCCTATCAACCTTTCCGTTCTTGACTTTAACGAATTTGAAATCTTACTTGGAATGAATTGGTTAACGAAATACGAAGCTAAATTAGATTGGAACAATCGAACGATTTCGATTAGAACTAAATTTTGGAATTTTATTGAAATTTCTTGTGAGGATCCCAGTCCAAATAGGGATAAGGTGATGTATATTTTTGGGATGTCCCGAACCTAGTCTGGAATCTACACCTATTGTCCGGGAGTTTCCAGGCGTATTCGAAGAAGTCAAATCTTTGCCTCCACACAGAGAAATTGAATTCAGAATTGACTTGGTTCCAAATGCTCGTCCTGTCGTTCATGCAAGCCGCAGGATGGCACCAAGGGAAAGGATAGAACTAGTCAAGCAAACCCGAGATTTGCTAGAGAAAGGATTAATACATCCTAGTGTTTCCGATTGGGGTTCAGCTGTGGTGTTCATAGCCAAGTCTGACGGATCTCTGAGATTTTGCATAGACTATCGCGATCTCAATAAATTAACTCTCAAAAATAAATTCCCTTTACCCAGAATCGACGACTTGTTCGATCAGTTGCACGGCGGTTGATTCTTTTCAAAGATGGATCTAGCCCAAGGGTCCCATCAATTGAGAATTGCTGAAGACTGTATTCACTTAACTGCTTTCAGGAGTCTAGACACATTCTACAAGTGGTTAGTCATGCCTTTCAGACTAACCAATGCACCCACATATTTCATAGACTTAATGACCCATGTATTCCGAGAAGTGTTAAATAAATTCGTTCTTATGTTTATTGACGATATTCTGATTTATTCCAAAACCAAAGAAGAACATACCGAACATTTGAAAATTGTTTTGGAAATATTAATGAAGAACATTCTATTTGCCAAAATTTCTAAGTGCCATTTTTGGGTCAAGGAAGTTAGATTTCTTGGGCACATTGTTAATGAAGAGGGAATTTCTGTAGATCCTATCAAGATTTCCGCTATCCACAACTTTGAAAGAAGTTATAAGTTTTCTGGGTTTAGCGGGAATTATTGGAAGTTTGTCCATAATTTTTCCAAGATAGCCAGTCCATTGACTAAACTGACCATGAAAATGCTAAATTCGATTGGACTCGGAAGCGCAAAGAAGCATTCCAGGAGTTGAAGAAAAGATTGACTACTACTCCTGTTCTAGCTATTATTAACAGGAATCAAGGTTTATCTATTTATACAGATGCTTGTAGTGATGGTGTGAGTGCTGTTCTAATGCAGCAAGGTAGGGTGATTGCCTACGCGAATAGACAATTGCATCCACATGAGAAAAACTGCCCAACCCACGATCTCGAACTTCTAGCAGTTATCTTTGCTTTAAAAATCTGGCGACATTATCTTCTAGGTAAGAATCTCTTTCATCTTTCCTAAAAATTTAAAAGTTTAACTTAACTTAATATTTATAGTTAATAAATTCTTCTTATTCTATGTGACAATTTTCAACTATTCACCGACCATAAATCTCTGAAGTATCTCATTACCCTGAAAGATTTAAATCTGAGGCAACAACGATGGTTGGAATTTCTAGCGTCATATGACCTGGATATTCTGTATATGCCCGGAAAAGCCAACATGGTGGCCGATGCCTTGAGTAGAAGACATGCTGTTCTAGCATATCTTTTGCCACTCCTACTCTCCTTGAGAAATTCGCTAGCAAGCAAAAAGAAAACAAATTTCTCCAGGAAATTTATGGGAGGATTCATCGAGGTGAAGATTTCAGTTTTGGAATCGATAGTTATGGAATTATTAGATTGAAAGACAGGATGTGTGTCCCGGACATCCCAGATATAAAAAGTGAGTTTTGGACGAGTGTCACAAGTTCAAGCTTAGTATCCACCCAGGGTTAATAAGATGTATCGAGATATTGAAAGATCTTTGTGGTGGAAAACAATGAAGACATATATATCTATTTATGTCAGTTGCTGTGTAACCAGTCAACAAATCAAAAGTGATCAGATGAACATGGCGGGTTTACTCCAACCATTGTAGGTGCCTAAGTGGAAATGGGATCAAGTGTCTATGGATTTCATAGATGGGTTGCCACGAACTCGCAAAGGTAATGAAGCGATTTGGGTTATCGTGGATCATCTAACCAAGACCGCCCACTTTATCCTAGTAAAATCTACTCGGACAACAGCAAGTTTGGCAAAATTGAATGTGAAAGAGATCGTTCGCCCCCATGGTATACCGAGCAGTATAGTGAGCGATCGTGACCCGATCTTCACTAGCAGATTTTGGGAGGCATTTCAAGCCGCATTAGGAACTAAACTGAATTTCAGTATTGCTTACAACCCATAGTCTGATGGGTGGACTGAAAGAATAAATCGAATCTTATAAGATCTATTGCGTGCTTGTATTCTTGACTTCGGCGGTTCATGGGAGGGCCATTTGCATCTGGTGCAAATCTCATATAATAATAGCTATGAGGCCAGTATCAAAATGGCTCCTTTCGAAGCTTTATATAATCATCCATGTCGATCACCTTTATGTTGGATCGAGTCAGGTAATAGGCTCGTTCTTGGACCAGATATGATAAAGAAAGCTACTAAAAAAGTTGATTTTATTCGAAAGAGGTTGAAGACGGCTCAAAGTTGCAAAAAAGTTATGCTGACCGCAGGAGAAGAGCTCTAGAGTTTCAAGTTGGAGATTCTGTCTTCCTGAAGGTTTCTTCAATGCAGGGAGTGCTGAGATTTGGAAAGACTGGTAAGCTGGCACCGTGATATATTGGTCCTTTTCCTATACTGGAGAGGATCGGTCCTTTGGCATATCGAGTGCAGCTACCCGATTGGATATCTGGCGTACACAATGTGTTTCATGTTTGTCACCTTCAAATATATGTACACAATCCAGACTGTATTATTGAAGAAGCCGCTCAGCAGGATTTGGAGATCACACCAAATCTGACAATGAAGAGAGAACCGTTAAAAATCATAGATCGAGATGAAAGGCCGTTGAATAAAGTTATGAAGCTGGTTAAAGTGCATTGGAGTGGTGATCCAAATGACAGTACTTGGGAAACAGAGGATAACATGCAGAAGTCCCAATTGCAGAGTGGATATTTCGTCTTAATCTGGTAAGCCATTACTCTATCTTTTTCTGTGTCCTTATATTCTTTGTATTGTCTCTCTCTTCAAATTTCGAGGAGGAAATTTTCTTAAGGGGAAAATCTGTAACATCCCAATTTTTATTAAATTTAAAATTAGTAATTAATACAAATTTTGGAATTAAATTGGAATTAATTTGAAAATTTTCAAAAACAAATTAGATAAGCATTGATATATATATATATATGAATGGATTACAATTTGAATTTGAATTTGAATTTAAAATTTAAATAAATATCTTAGTAAAATAATTTGGATTTAAATAATATATATGTAATTTTATTAGTGTTAAAACATATTCTTTGAAATATTATATAATTAATAATAAGGAAATGTGTTTAATAAAGAGATAAATTTATATCAAAAACATATACAAATATAAACTAAATAAAAATGTGATATAAAACTATTATTAAAGTGTAAAATTACAAGTGTAAAGAAATTAAAATATGAAGTTAACAAGTGGTAAGATTTTAATAATAAATTTAAAAAGTGTTACAATGTTATCATTAGGATTTACAAATGTCACTTTTGTTTTTGTTTTTTTGAGAAAATTAATAAAAGAAAGAAAAAGAAGATTATATAAACCTCTTTAACTCCTCTCTCTCATTTCTTTTATCACACAATTTCAAAGACAAAGCCGGTACATTTTAGAACCAGATAACAAAGTAATCAAAAACAAATTCAAAATCATCTCTAACATCATACAATTGAAGATCTAAAGCAAATCGAAGTTTTAAAGCTAAAACAACTTCAGTTTCAACTCCTTTCAAATCAAGCAACAAAAACATTTCTTTTTTCGAAGCCAAAACCTAAGATTAGCTCAAACAGCAAGCTCAATTCAATACTCAAGTAATCAATAAGATAATCAAGCTCCAGAATTCAACTCAGTAATCAAGCTAACAAGCAAAGATCAAGCAAGCTCTAGTTTTCAAACAACAGATCATAATCAAAACAAGTTTTTAGATTTTAAAAAGCAAGAACATTTCCCAAGTTCTCTGTTTTCCTCAAGTATCAGGTGAGTAAACTTTTTAAAATCTGTATTCTACTTGTTATTTAAATCATGCTTGAAATAGAGTTGTGAAGTATTTACATGCATGCAAATATGTGGATATGTATATGCTGAGATATTGTGCATGTCTGTTATCGAGGCATTTTCATCTTTGTACAAAGGTTACAAGCTTCAAACCTTGTTCAAAAAAAATTAATTCCTCCTCCTATGATTCATTTTAGATTTTGGGATCTAAAGGAAATATGTTTATAAAATCAAGATCTAACTTTTAAAATTAATTTTGAGATAAAAAATGATGAAAATTAGACAGAGAAGAAGATATACAGTAAGAATTCAAAAATATGTCTCAATTCGAGTATCATAATCTCTCGATTCACTTACATCACTGGATTCGACATTATAAACCATGACTTTTAAAATAAGATTCCAGATTTATAGTTTGATATGGTGTGAGAAATCATGAGATGAACGGAGTCACGATTTTCACCCAATTCTGCCGAACGATGAGTCTTTGGTTGTCGAGATTGAAACCGTAGCTTGCTGGTAGGTCCGAGAGTTTGAGAAAATTGATTAGAAAAATTAATGATCATCATGGAAGGCAAACGAGGTCGATATAGGGTTTTAGCCCATATTTTGGTCACGGTCGGATTTCGTGTTGTTGGCATCTCGTCGTCGCATCGGAGTTGATCGCACCGGTGGCGATCGAAACAAGGGAGGTAGGCGAAGCTTTAGACGGAGTTACATGGCCTCTGGTGGCCTGAGGCGTCGAGGCGGATGGGATTTTGGTGATCGAGTTTTTGTTCCAGATTGGTTTGAGTAGCTCGTTGTTGAATTCATCGCCATTTCGGTCTTTTGGGTGGTCAGGTGGTTAGGGTAGGTTGGCGCTAACATGTCGATGGCCAGAGCTTCGACCGGAGGTGGCCGGATTGGTTGTGCAAGTGCACAAATATCATGTGCATCTGGGTTGAGGAAGATACTACTGCCTCGAAGTCGACCTTAGGGACTCTATGGGCTAGCTCGAAGCTTGGTTCAGGTAATTTCGTGTATTCGCCAGTTTTCAAAAACTTAAACAAAAAAGTAAATTTGAAAAGAAAATATGGGTTAGTTTGGGGGAAGACTCGAAGTAAATGGCGTGTTAGCTCGGGTGACACTCGAATGAGTCTCAGGTTTGACATAAAACAGGTTTTTGACTTTAAAACAAAATTCAAATTTTTAAACATTTTTAGTCCATGCTTTTAGATAATGGTTTTGATTTAAGTTTGGATTAATAAAGGTTTTAAGTAAGATATTTTTAAAGTAATTGAATTTAATTTATTTAATTTTGTGACATTATTTATAAATTACTTATTTTTAAATAAATAATGTAATTTAAAAGTTAATTAAGATGAAATGTTATTTTAATTAACCTTAATCTTTTGTATTAATTCATGTGTTAATGGTGATTAATTATAAGGTTTATTAATTAAAGATTTTAGTAATAATTAAATGAATAATTAAGATAAATGATTTATAATTACTTAATAATTAAAGGATAATTAATTAAAGGTTGATTAATTATAAATTTAAGGTTAATTAACTTATAATTAAGGAATATTTAGTTAATGTAATTAGTTAAGAAATATTTAATTAATGAAAGCAATTAAGATTGATTAATTTATAATTAAGGATAATTAAACATTAATTAAGGATAATTAATCATTAATTAAGGATAATTAATGAAAATAATTATGTGATTAATTAATTTTAATCACACGATTAATTTATCTTACTTGTAGATGATTGATTATTATTGAAGCCTTGAACTGATTGATACACCTTGATATGTGATTGTGATACTCTATGATGTGAATTGTTGTGAATTGAACTGTGATATTTGTGATATGTTTCTATGTGAATGTGAAAACTGTTGTCCTTTAAATGGCATTTAAATTTTGATCTGACAGGGACTCGGATTCCAGTTGGTTATTCGAAACCCACATCGAATCCTAATAGTGAATCTTTGTGATTGATATATCCACATGTTTTTAAATTAAGCCCTCACTATTCAGTTTAGCCGGGAGAGGAATTTGTGTCATATAGCCCATTCTGAATAGTGATACGACGAAATGGATAGCATTTGAAGACGGTGGTAAAGACCGGGTGTCTTCGAGAATGATAGGATAACCTATCGAATAACTTTGCACTGAGTTGCTCCGGTATAGAGATCTCCATATGTGATAGGGAGTCCGATCGGGATTGTTGATGCCCGGATTGCAAGGGCTTCTTCCTTTATTGGACGAAGTGCCTTCATTTCCATTCGAACCCGGAACGGACTTGTATGGTTATATATTTGACATTACACTTTGAGATGTAAAGCTGATACATTTCTGTTTGGTGGCGGAGAATTTATTCTCCTAGCTTAACACCCATCTCTGAGACGTACGAGCTCAGAGTTTATGTACTTTATGGTTATCGGTGATATACTCCCAATTTGGTAGTGTGGCATGCTGAGTGCTACCGATCATTTGTTGATCGAAGTATGGCTTTTGTGAAAAGCATAGCTTTGTGGACGAGACTTCATCGAACCTCACAACCCAGAAATGGTCGAAACAGGAAGAATGAGGCAAGGTTACGGGGGTAGCGCCCCTTAGGGTATGTGCATTTCCTTCTAGATAAAAAGTGATGTCATGGTATGGAGCCCAGATATTTAACTTATGTGGTTGTTGGAATTTGTTGGTGTCAAAGCCTCGATTAAAGGTCGGTTACGACTGGGGGATGACATACTCGTGTCAGTAGTTATCTAATTACAAAGGTAACCCGGCCTTGTGTTGGCAGAGATCCGGTTAGGTTCTCGAGGCATTCCTCCAGAGGCGTAACCATTCGGTAAGGAAGTTCCTAAGTCTGACCATTATTGAAAATCCAATCATTCAATACGAGCCCTATACGGTTTTAGTTGTAGAACCTGCCATTTAACATGGTAGCTATAGTAGGCATACTATAATGGTATGTATGCTGACAAAGGTTAATATTATACTTTTGAAATGTTTTCACATTATTCACTAATAATAATATCAAAGACTTTTTACGTATCAAGCATATTTGGCAATCATAAGGAGAAATCTTCCCCAAGTGTGCGATTGCATTGTGTCTATGCCGGGAGGCCTTATGTTAGTTTCATTTTCCAAAAGAATGAACGGATTTCTTTTATATATTATTTTTGTACAAACAATTGTTTTTGTTTACTCATTGTAAAGACCCGATTCTTCGACTCCCGAAAATTGACATTAATACGTCCACTGTATCAATTGCCGAGCAATCGAAGGTCGAAAAACCGAATTGTTAGGGTAAAAGAAGAAGTGGTAGAAGAAGAAAGAAAGAAGAAGCAACAGAAAAATATCAGAATCTCATAATTGCAGCGGAACAACATATAATAGATAAATGAATAATCTTTAAATCAAAAGAACTGTACATTTTATACATTACATCATCAGAGTCAATATACAACACAACACAATAATGGATTGTTATATAAACCTGTCCTCACAATTGGATACACGGCGGAAAAGATAATATCATATACAAGTGATACGTTTTGCCATCCAGCTCGCCTCTTGAGCTCCACAGCACCTCCTGAATTCCAGAGTATCCTAATAACCTAACTCTAGGCTGCCCGTGTGAAAATTGGTGGGCACCCAGAGTTTAGGATGGGAACAACAAACTCCAGGTCAGTCATGGAGCTGGTGTGAGGACTTAAAACAGTTATATTTTTAAAACAAACAAAGAAATATTTTAAAATAGATCTGTAATGCTTTTAGAAAATGTAACTACCAAAAGGCCTCCCGCCACACACACAATGCAAACGCAGAATTGGAGGAGATTTCTCCATATGATAGTCAAACATGCTCGATACGCAAATATCTTTGATATTATTACTATAAGTGCAAAGTGTAGGAAAACATTTCAAAAGTATAATATAAATCTTAGCCAGCATAGACATTCTGAACTATGCCTATGATAGCTACCATCTAAACAGTGGTGACCACCATAAGTAAATGGCAGGTTCTACAACTAAAACCGTACAAGGTGCATATTAGAGTTTGGATTTCCAACAAATGCTCAGGCCAAGGAACTTCCCATTGCCACATGGGTACGCCTCTGGAAGGACGCCCCGAGAACCTAACCGGATCTCTGCCAACACAAGGTTGGGTTACCGCTGAACTAGGTAACTACTGACACGAGTATGTCATCCCCCGGTCGTAACCGACCTTTATCCCGGGATTCACAAACAACCACAAAGAAATAAATTTGCAGCAACCACATAGGTTAAGTATCTTGGCTCCAAACCATAATACCACCCCTATCCTAAAGGAAATGTACATACCCTATGGGGGCGCTATCCCCAAATAACCTTGCTGCATTCTTCCTGTTTTGACCATTACCGGGTTGTGAGGTTCGACGAAGTCTCGTCCTCAAAGCTACGCTTTTCACAAAAGACACGCTTTTATCAACAAATGATCAGCAGCACTCAGCATGCCACGTTACCAAATTGGGAATATTTCACTAGTAACCATCAACTGCGTAACCTCTGAGCTCGTACGTCTTAGAGAAGGGTGTAAAGCTAAGAGAATAAATTCTCTGCCACCAACAGAAATGTATTTGATGGAAACCAGCTTTACATCTCAAATTGTAACGTTAGACACACGTCCATACAAGTCCGTTTAGGGATCGAACGGAACCGAAGGCACTTCCAAAGAATCCCTTGCAAATTTGGATATTCACTAATCACGTCCGGAATTCCCATCACAAAGGGTGATAAAATCTCTATACCGAGGATAAGCCGATGCAGAGACATTCGACGGTAATCCTTTCGTTTTCGAAACTATCTGGTCTTCAACACCGGTGTTCAAATGCTATCCATTACGACGTATCACTATTCGGAATGGGATTTATGACCCAAAGGTCCTCTCCCGTCTAAACCGAATAACGAATGCTTATTTTAAAATAAGTGTAGCATTCAAATTCAAGAAAATCACAACAAATGCCCATTTAAAGGTAAATATTGATAGTCGGTTATTTTACTATCAATAGATATGCACAACATCACGAGATTCCAAATAATTTCCCAAATTATTTATTTTGCAAAAATATCTTTACAAGATATATTTTTCCCCACTTCAACCATTTGAAAACAATTTTCAAATCACTTTTCACCTTTACAACTTTTGAAAACAAATTTCAAATCATTTTCCATGCGCGGAAACACTTCCAAATATTTATTCATTTTCACTGGAAATCAGCCAAGTTCAAATATTTTAAAATAATTTATAACACTTATCCAAAATATATCGGGAAAAACACTTTGAAATAATACTATATTTCTTTAAAAACATTACTTAAAATATTAGGTATAAAAATATTATACCAATATTACATATAACTTAAGTCCAAACTAATTTTCAAAATAAAATTGGTAGATAGAGTATAACTATTTAAATAACTATTTTCTAAAACAATTATTGAATAAATTTTAGAAATAATCATTTCTATATCAACTTAATAAACCTTTACTTAAAGGATTCAAAACAATTTAAGAAGTTAATTTCTCCAAAGTACCCTTTTCAAAACCAATTCTAGAATTATATATATATATATATATATATATATATATGTATGTATGTATATATCTTTCAAAGCCATTCAGAAATTTTATTCGGCTTTCCAGGGAGAATACACTTTCATTTCAAAATGGTTCATGTAAACCAATTAAATAAATCCTTACCGATTTACTTTAAATTTACGTTCCAAATCCGTAAATTTATTTTCACTCTTCAAAAATAAATCAATGTTTATTTTTAAACAAATTTCCCTTTTCCTTATAAATTCCATGTGAATTCACATTTCTAAAATATCTACCGATATACGATTTTCAAATTGATTTCAAATATTCACTTTCAACAACAATTAAATTTTTCAGTTGATTTCAAAAACAACCAAATCAAATTCCGTATTGATTTTTTTCCAAGAAATTAAACACCAAGTGAATTTAATTCAAATCTCAAATTGAAATCAATTTCTACTAAACCCCAATCAATTTTCAAATTGATTCCAAATTCTTTTCAAAACACCTAATAAATTTCCAAATGGATTTTCAAAAGATTTAAATTCAATCACCAAAAATCAATTCCCTAATGAGTTTCAAATTTTATTTCCTTTTAAAAATAAATTCCTTTTAAAGAAAATAAATTCTTTTATTTTTCAAACTCTTTAAAATTCGTATTTTGAATAAATTCTTCAACCTTTGAATAATATTATCCGAAATCTATTTATTAAAGCTTTTCCCATATTTTGAAATTTTATTCAATAAGATTATAGATAAAACTTTATTATTTTAGAATTCCATCTTTTAAATTTATCCAATTCTAAAAAATAAATTTTAATATAAACTTTCAACCTGAATTTTCAAAAATCAGTTTTTTATTTATTTTTGGTATCCAATGATACCAAAATTATATTCTGCTAAATTTTAGCCTTCAACGATTTCGATCACAAAGATAATCACACATAGAATATAAATAATCAACACATAACATTGAAACAAATTCAATTATTTGAGGAATCCAGTTGGATCCCTCCAACCTGTTTCCCTGCATCCACAGATGTTAGCACAATATCAATCCTGTTTCAAGACGGGATATCGCGGTACATGGGTTTATATAAAATATTATCCGCTATTATGCGGCGCAATAGGGTCTCATCCACTATATAGTGCGGGAAATCAACTCCAAGTACATATATAATACCAATTCCACTTCAAGGTGGAATATCGCGGTATATGTGTTTAATAAAATAACCTCCGCTTAATATGCGGCGTATATGGTCTATTTCAATACAATAGATAGCAACCATCATTCAACCACAAAATCAAGTAATTTTAAATCTAACTATTTAAAATTTAAATCGAAACAAATTCGATTGGGTGAGAAGTTCTCACATTGCTTCCAATAGCGGTTTCAGCGTTTTATTCCAAGTAAAATTAAACGCGCGTTTAATTTTATCCAAAATTCACACTAGCTTCAATCAATCTCAATCTACCTCCATCGCGTAGTGCTCGTCAATAAGAACGCGACGCAACTCGTTTCATGCGAAACAGACCTCGTATGAAACAGTTATAGTGTTTTAAACATTCACGAATTATTATATATATTTATTTACAAATTTTATTATTATTATTTTTATAACCTTTAATCACGGCCGCATGTTCTTCTGCATCAAAACTCGGCCGAAGGTTTCAGCTTCTTCTCCCATCGTGAAAAACCCTAGCCGAAACCCATTGCTTCTCAAATTTTCGCTGCCACCTCGTCGACTTCAACGGCGATTAACTATCTCCACTTCGATGCCAAAGCCGAGTTCTACCACTAGCCGAAAATCGACCACACTCGACCCCCTATTTCATCTCGAAAATTGTGCCCAATCGCACGCCTTCAAACTCCAATTGCCATCGATTTTCTCCACTATTTTCGATCATACCCTTATGGAATCGAAGCTCTCGTTGTGATCTTCATCTTTGTAGTTGATGGTTTCTGATAGTTGTTAACGAATTTAAAGAAAAACGAGGAGGAAGAAGAACAATTTTCAGCCATTGAAATATAGGGTGGCGGCTGTAACTAGAAACCCTGGGTTTTTTTGCAAAATAGAAATAATGGAGGGCTTTTATAGAAATTTTGATGACACTATTCATCCGGATTTTTTCCGAACTCGAAACGAAGCTTGCCGCCTGGCGTTTACAATGTTTTACCCCTATTCCGAACGCAATGGAATATATATCGGGAGCCAATTCGATCATATTTGAAAGATATGTTTTCAAATTGACTAATTTAAATTTAAAATTCACTTAAACGATTTTCTACGCGTTTTAGCTTGCCCTGGACAAACCGTAAATCCGATTGACACGAAATTTGAAATATTACAATAATTTAACATTACGAATCCAATGAAACTTGTTTCGTCGAAATCCAAGGCTGTTTCAAAAATGACTATTTTTTCTAGTCAATTAAATATTAAAATATTCAATTTCCACAAATTAACTTTTAATTCAATTTTAAAAGTTCTATAACATCATTCTAACTCCAATATGATTTAATACAACTTTACAAATCAATTTTAATCACATTAATCCCAATTTCCAATTATTTCTGTAATTTCAAATATTAAATTATCGATTTAATTATCCAATTAAATCTAGATATTCGAAATAAAATTTATTCGACTTACAAATTTTACTTGTTAATATTTAAAATCAATTAAATATACGAATTTCAAATGACAAGAATTATGGGTCATTACAAACTTCCCCCCTTAAAGAATTTCGTCCTCGAAATTGCCAAGTCCGAAAAAGTATGGAAATCCATTAACTTTTTTTTTCAAAAACAAACCGTTCCAACTCGATTTCAGATTCATTTTAATTTCTTAACTTTTTCAAAATCCGATGGTTATAGTTTTCTAGTTCAATTCCTACATTTTCATTTCAATTTAGAAATTGACTTTTCGTTAACAAAAATTTTCAAAATTTTTCTAACACCCAAAATTTACGGGAAATTTTGGCAGAGTCTCCCTTGTACGGAGGAGCTTTTGCAATATCACAATAGATATAAATATATATACATCGACCCACACGGTCGAAAAATAGAAAAACGGTTCATATTTCCTATTTTTATTGCGTGGCGTACCTTCTTAGCATTTTTAAGCAAAGCAGTTATTTATTAGCATTTTAGCATGACCAAATCCAGCCAACTACAACCCCGCTACCTGTACTTACTCAATTTAAACATGTAAGTGACATATATAGGAAATTCATTTACATTTCACTAATTTTCAATAGAAAACATATAGTTTTCATAAGCAATGCAATCAAAATAATTCCCATAAGAAATTTATAAGGTTTCGATGCAAATTTTAATTGCTTACAACCAATTCACATTAGTTCACTTTCAATTCAAATTCAATTACATAGCTTTCCATTTATCAATTAAATTTCATTAACACTTAATGAATTATATATAATCAACTAACAACCAAATCATAACCATCATAACCAAATTATTAAATTCACATTCAATTTGGTTTAACACTTTTAATTTCCAATTGGTTTAATATCTAATTGACTTTTCTTTCAATTATTCGATTTTCAATTTACTAGTTTTCAATGAATTAACATTTACATCCCTTATTCCATATCATTTCATTTACATTAGATTGATTAATATTCAATCCATTTATTAATTTAATTGCTAATTCATTTAACAAATAAGGTTGAATTTCATTTATATAACTCAAGTTCATATTCATCACTTCAATTTATCAATTTACTTTGATACCAAAATCAACTTCATTCAACATTACCTAAGTTATATTCCATTTCAAACATCATTTGTTTAACTTAACTTAAATTTCCACTTATAAATCCAACTCAGATTCCAATTCTAAAGTAAATTCTATTTAACTTTTACCAAAGTCAAATTTCGTCACTTATTCAAATTCATATCTCGTTTTGCTTAACAAAAATTGTTTAACCATTTTATCATTTGGTTTCACTTACATATATTACACTGGATTTCGAATTCTATATGAATACAATTTACTTTCATTAAAAAAATTCGGATTCAATTCATTTTAAACCTTATCCATTTAGTCATTCTTCAATTAGTTGCACTTACTAGTTTTAGTTTAATACTTCACTTTGTTTTTCACAAATCAAATTCAATTCCAATTCCAATTCTATTTACTTACAAATTTGAAATGAATTTCAACATTCAATTTCATTTTCTTGTAATTGCAATTGAAAATTTTATTTATTCGTTCACAATTTATTTTCCAACTTAATAATTGTATTCCAATCATTTAGTCTATTAGACTTCTAAAATTCACCTTTATTCCAATTAACTCAGGTCAATTTCAGTTTAAATCTGAATTTCCTAAGTCATCCAAACTTATTTATTATTCCATAAACATTTTATATAACATTAGAGAGTCATTTCAATCTTTCAAAAATTATTATTTTTTGAAATCCATTCAAATTATCTTCTGAATTTCCAAAACCAAACTCAATTTCACAAACAACTTCCATTTAATTATAATTCGGCAGTCTCAGGGAAACTCGAAAATGAACACCGATGATGTCGCGATCATCATCGGAATTATTTTCCAGCGAACGAAAAGAGTTTAGTGCTTTATTCCCTTCAAAACAATTTTCCAAAACTCTTGAAAATCATTTTCAAACTCCAAAGAATTTAAATTTCCCAAATCTCAAAATTTCAAATTCTTTAAATTGGTTTTCGAATATTACTCTGGAATTCCATTTCAAATTATGAATCACATTTACAATTTATATTTACAAATCTCATTTATATATGGATTTATTTCTCATCTTTTGATTATGATATCAATTTCTTATTCAATAATCGATGGTAGTAATTTAATATTATCACTTCCTAACAACCAAGCAACCATAATAATTTTCGGAAAATCATTCCTTTTATTTACGAAATAGTCTCGGTAAAATTATTTCATTTACCCTATTTTAAAACAATACTATGTCGGTTTATCTTGTTTAAGAGTTTAGAAACTCCTATCGACGCAGTTAGCTAGACTGCACCGACTAGAATCTATAAACAATCAACCGATAAGTCAACACAATACAAAACAATTTTATATTCACTAACAAATACGTGCTCATATCTATTATTACAATCACACTCATTCTAGAGTACTACTGATTCTATCTCTAATGAATAATTCCCAACAGAACTAAGGTTTTCGCTTACCAAAGGCTCTAATTCCAAATGTGAAGACCCGATTCTTCGGCTCTCGAAAATCGACATTAATACGTCCACTGTACCAACTGCAGAGCAAACGACGGCCGAAAAACCGAATTGTTAGGGTTAAAGAAGAAGAGGTAGAAGAAGAAAGAAAGAAGAAGCAACAGAAAAATATCAGAATCTCACAATCGCAGCGGAACAACGTATAATAGATAAATGAATAATCTTTAAATCAAAAGAACTGTACATTTTATACATTACATCATCAGAGTCAATATACAACACAACACAATAATGTACAGTTATATAAACCTGTCCTCACAAGTGGATACACAGTGGAAAAGATAATATCATATACAAGTGATACGTTTCGCCATCCAGCTCGCCTCTTGAGCTCCACAGCACCTCCTGAATTCCAGAATATCCTGATAACCTGACTCTAGGCTGCCCATGTGGAAATTGATGGGAACCCAGAGTTTAGGAAGGGAACAATAAAATCCAGGTCAGTCATGGGACTGGTGTGAGAACTTAAAACAGTTATATTTTTAAAACAAACAAAGAAATATTTTAAAATAGGTCCGCAATGCTTTTAGAAAATGTAACTACCATGAGGCCTCCCGCCACACACACAATGCAAACGCAGAATTGGAGGAGATTTCTCCTTATGATAGTCAAACATGCTTGATACTCAAATTTCTTTGATATTATTACTATAAGTGCAAAGTGTATGAATGAAAGTATAATATAAATCGTAGCCAGCATAGGCATTTCGAACTATGCCTACTATAGCTACCATCTAAACAGTGGTGACCACCATAAGTAAATGGCAGGTTCTACAACAAAAATCGTACAAGGTGCGTATTGGAGTTTGGATTTCCAATAAATGGTCAGGCCAAGGAACTTCCCATTGCCACATGGGTACGCCTCTGGAAGGACGCCCCGAGAACCTAACCGGATCTCTGCCAACACAAGGCCGGGTTACCTCTGAACTAGGTAACTACTAACACGAGTATGCCATCCCCCGGTCGTAACCAACCTTTATCCCGGGATTCACAAACAACCACAAAGAAATAAATTTGCAGCAACCACATAGGTTAAGTATCTGGGCTCCATACCATAATACCACCTCTATCCAGAAGGAAATGTACATATCCTATAGGGGCGCTATCCCCAAATAACCTTGCTGCATTCTTCCTGTTTTGACCATTACCGGGTTGTGAGGTTCGACGAAGTCTCGTCCTCAAAGCTACGCTTTTCACAAAAGACACGCTTTTATCAACAAATGATCAGCAGCACTCAGCATGCCACGTTACCAAATTGGGAATATTTCACTAGTAACCATCAACTGCGTAACCTCTGAGCTCGTACGTCTCACAGAAGGGTGTTAAGCTAAGAGAATAAATTCTCCGCCACCAACAGAAATGTATTTGATAGAAACCAGCTTTACATCTCAAATTGTAACGTCAGATACACGTCCATACAAGTCCGTTTAGGGATCGAACGGAACCAAAGGCACTTCCAAAGAATCCCTTGCAAATTCGGATATTCACTAATCACGTCCGGAATTCCCATCACAAAGGGTGATAAAATCTCTATATCGGGGATCAGCCGAGGCAGAGAAATTCGACGGTAATCCTTCCGTTTTTGAAAATATTCGGTCTTCAACACCGGTCTTCAAATGCTATCCATTACGACGTATCACTATTCGGAATGGGATTTATGACCTAAAGGTCCTCTCCCGGCTAAACCGAATAACGAGCGCTTATTTTAAAATAAGTGTAGCATTCAAATTCAAGAAAATCACAACAAATGCCCGTTTAAAGGTAAATATTGATAGTCGGTTATTTAACTATCAATAGATATGCACAACATCACCAGATTCCAAATAATTTGCCAAATTATTTATTTTCCAAAAATATCTTTACAAGATATATTTTCCCTACTTCAACCATTTGAAAACAATTTTCAAATCACTTTTCACCTTTACAACTTTTGAAAACAAATTTCAAATCATGTTCCTTACGCGGAAACATTTCCAAATGTTTATTCATGTTCACTTGAAATCTACCGAGTTCAAATACTTTAGTATAATTTATAATACTTATCCAAAATATATCGGGAAAAACACTTTGAAATTAAACTATTTTTCCTTAAACACTTTACTTAAAATATTAGTTATAAAAATATTATACCAATATTACATATAACTTAAGTCCAAACTAATTTTCAAAATAAAATTAGTAGATAGAGTATAACTATTTAAATAACTATTTTATAAAACAATTATTGATTAAATCTTAGAAATAATCATTTCTATATCAACTTAATAAACCTTTACTTAAAGGATTCAAAACAATTTAAGAAGTTAATTTCTCCAAAGTATCCTTTTTAAAACCAATTCTAGAATTTTATATATATATATATATGTATGTATGTATGTATGTATATATCTTTCAAATCTATTTAGAAATTTTATTCGGCACTCCAGGGAAAATACACTTTCATTTCAAAATGGTTCATTTAAACCAATTAAATAAATCCTTACCGATTTACTTCAAATTTACGTTCCACGTCCGTAAATTTATTTCCACGCTTCAAAAATAAATCAATGTTTATTTTTAAACAAATTTCCCTTTTCTTTATAAATTCCATGTGAATTCACATTTCCAAAATATCTATTGATATACGATTTTCAAATTGATTTAAAATATTCACTTTCAACAACAATTAAATTTTTCAATTGATTTCAAAAACAACCAAATCAAATTCCATATTGATTTTTTTCCAAGAAATTAAACACCAAGTGAATTTCATTCAAATCTCAAATTGGAATCAATTTCTACTAAACCCCAAATCAATTTTCAAATTCTTTTCAAAACACCTAACAAATTTCCAAATGGATTTTCAAAATATTTAAATTCAATCACCAAAAATCAATTCTCAAATGGGTTTGAAAATTTATTTCCTTTTAAAAATAAATTCCTTTTAAAGAAAACAAATTCCTTTATTTTTCAAACTCTTTAAAATCCGTATTTTGAATAAATTCTTCAACCTTTGAATAATATTACTCGAAATCCATTTATTAAAGCTTTTCCCATATTTTGAAATTTTATTCAATAAGATTATAAGTAAAACTTTATTATTATAGAATTCCTTCTTTTAAATTTATCCAATTCTCAAAAATAAATTTTAATATAAACTTTCAACCTGAATTTTCAAAAATCAATTTTTTATTTATTTCCGGTATCCAATGATACCAAAATTATATTTGGCTAAATTTTAGCCTTCAACGATTTCAATCACAAAGGTAATCACACAGAGATTATAAATAATCAACACACAACATTGAAACAAATTCAATTATTTGAGGAAACCAGTTGGATCCCTCCAACCTGTTTCCCTGCATCCACAGATGTTAGCACAATACCAATCCCGTTTCAAGATGGGATATCGCGGTACATGGGTTCATATAAAATATTATCCGCTATTATGCGGCACAGTAGGGTCTCATCCACTATATAATGCGGGAAATCAACTCCAAGTGCATATATATGCCAATTCCACTTCAAGGTGGAATATCGCGGTATATGTGTTTAATAAAATAACCTCCGCTTAATATGCGTCGTATAGGGTCTATTTCAATACAATAGATAGCAACCATCATTCAATCACAAAATCAAGCAATTTTAAATCTTACTATTTAAAATTTAAATCGAAACAAATTCGATTGGGTGAGAAGTTCTCACCTTGCTTCCAATAGCGGTTTCAGCGTTTTATTCCGAATAAAATTAAATGCGCATTTAATTTTACCCAAAATTCACACAAGCTCCAATCAATCCCAATCCAGCTACATCGCGTAGTGCTCATCAATACGAACCCGACGCAACTCGTTTCGGGTGAAACGGACCTCGTATGAAAAAGCTATAGTGTTTTAAACATTCACGAATTATTATATATATTAATTTACATATTTTATTATTATTATTTTTATAACCTTTAATCACGGCCGCATGTTCTTCTGCATCAAATCTCGGCCGAAGGTTTCACCTTCTTCTCCCATCGGGAAAAACCATAGCCGAAACCCATTGCCACCATTGCTTCTCGAATTTTCGCAGCCACCCCGTCGACTTCAACGACGAGCAACTATCTCCACTTCGACGCTAAAGCCGAGCTCTACCACTAGCCAAAGACCAGCCACACTCGACCCCCTATTTCATCTTGAAAATTGTGCCCAATCGCACGTCTCCAAACTCCAATTTCCATCGATTTACTCCACTATTTTCGATAATACCCGTATGGAATCGAAGCTCTCGTTGTGATCTTCATCTTTGTAGTTGATGGTTTCTGATAATTGTTGACGGATTTGAAGAAAAACGACGAGGAAGAAGAACAATTTTCGGCCATTAAAATAGAGGGTGGTGGCTGTAACTAGAAACCCAAGGGTTTTTGCAAAACAGAAATAATGGAGGGCTTTTATAGAAATTTTGATGACACTATTCATCCGGATTTTTTCCAAACTCGAAACGAAGCGTGCCGCCTGGCGTTTATAATGTTTTACCCCTATTCCGAACACAATGGAATATATATCGGGAGCCAATTCGATCATATTTGAAAGATCGGTTTTCAAATTGACTAATTTAAATTTAAAATTCACTTAAATGATTTTCTACGCGTTTTAGCTTGCCCTGGACAAACTGTAAATCCGATTGACATGAAATTTGAAATCTTTTAATAATTTAACATTATGGATCCAATGAAACTGATTTCGTCAAAATCCGAGACTATTTGAAAAATGACTATTTTTACTCGTCAATTAAATATTAAAATATTCAATTTCCACAAATTAACTTTTAATTCAGTTTTAAAAGTTCTATAACATCATTCTAACTCCAATATGATTTAATAAAACTTTACAAATCAATTTTAATCACATTAAACCCAATTTCCAATTAATTCTGTAATTTCAAATATTAAATTATCGATTTAATTATCCAATTAAATCTAGATATTCGAAATAAAATTTATTCGACTTATAAATTTTACATGTTAATATTTAAAATCAATTGAATATACGAATTTCAAATGACAGGAATTATGGGTCATTACACTCATACCAATCGCATGACTGACCCAGAGTTTATTGTTCCCTTCCTAAACTCTGGGTGCCCATAATTTTTCACACGGGTAGCCTAGAAGCAGGTTATCCATGTTTTGGAGCTAGCTTGGATTTAGATGTCTTTTGGAAGCTGTCGGATTTTGGAAGCTTTTGGTTTGGAGATCTTTTGAAGACTTTTGGATCTAAAAGCGTTAGGAGTTTTGGAGACCTTATCAAAGTCAAAGTATGTTGGAAACTTTTTGAAGACCTTGCTGTTATTATTCCACTGTGTTGTTATAGTTTTGTTGTTGTATCTTGTATGTAGCACTCTGATGTTGGTGTCATTCAAATATTGTGATAATATTGTATCAGTGTTGATTATCGATGAAATTCATTTTGTTTCCGCTGTTTATATACATCTAATGTTGTTATATGTGGAGTTCAATGTTTGAATCTCCGACAGTCGAATACAAGTGAGGTATTTGATGTCGATTTTTGAATGCTGGATTTCGGGTCCTGACACAACACCTCACTTCTCTTCTTATATTTTCTAATCAAAGCAATGAAGCATAACCATTTTCCACCCCCCTCAATTTCCAAAAATTAAAAATGTGGAAACGATTGTTTTAGGAATTAATAGTTAGAAATAGGAATATATATAAGTATGATTGCACTTTACGATTACAAATATATATATATATATATATATAGACACACACACACTTTACATTATTTTATATTAGTTATTAATAACGTAATAATTATAAGACGAGGAGGTTGAAAAAGGAAAGAATAGTAATTCCAAAATTTATGTGCAATAACTACAAATTTAAGGAGAAATAATTTTGTAGTTAATAGAGAGTTAAAAGAATTAAATAGGTACAGATTTTAGAATTTAGCACTGCATTTAAATGGAAATTAAATTGGCATAATAAGTGGATTTTGAAATGTGTAAATAAATATCATTAGAGATTGTCCAATTTTAATATACATGACCAATTATTACGGACAATTGGCATTTATCAAACATAAGAAGGAAATGCGGAAACCAAAGCCTAAGTGTATAAAATAGGAGCAATTGTGTATCAAGCAAGTAAGTATTAATACTATTAAATACAGATAGAGGACAATATAATTTTTATAATATAAAATTATATAGCTTTGGTTATACGTTTAGAATGAGCATGAATTAGTGGACCTAGACCAACACTTAGGTTTTGGATGATAGGTTTGGTTTAGTGGGTTGTGAAAGAAGGTCGGTAGAGTAACAAAGAAGAAGTCTACCCCTCACTTAGAGGCTGCTAGCAATTACGTATACTTACTATTGATGTGATCTCCGTCTATAGGACCCGTGTGGAAGGGATATGCATTGTGGGTAGGTGAGGGAAAAATGTACTGAGGGTTCTCCTTGGACTTGAAGTATTAAATAGTCATGTACTTTTAAGGAAATGAGGTCTACTTCATTTCCGATAAGAGGTATTAAGCAAATGAAGGGCATTTTTCCTTGACTTACTTAGGTCAGTCTAAGGAGGACATTAGCCGTGGAAGGTTGACGTGCTATGTTAGTATTGGTACTTGTTATCCGGTTTTTCAACCTAATAGAATTCAATGGAAGTTAGAACATCTACATTATGTCGAAACGACTCAAGAATCAACCAGAAGGATCAGAAGAAGGAACAAAGAAAGACACAAGACGAAAAAGGCAAAAATTGCCCATCACCCGTGGATCGCTAGCAATCCATAAATATCGCCCATGGATCGCTAGCGATCCAAAAATATCTCCCATGGACCATCCATTCTCCTTGCAGCATGAAGTATTATCTTTTCTAGGCATGCCTACTAAGTTTCATGATGTTCCAAACTAGCCATATCGACAAGTGAGCATTCATCTTATTCCAGTAATAGTTCAATGCAATATATGCATAAATCGTTGACAAAACATGGCATCTAGTCATGGAATTATATGAAGAGCATCTACACAAGGCAGGGAATATGATTAAAAAAATTCTCTAACTCCATGGATCGCTAGCGATCCATGCCCTATGGGTCATTAGCAAACCATCGTGTAGGGTCGGCTCGCAGTGAAATTTCTTGAGCGTCTTTGAACAATCAAATGTCGGCTTTTAGCCAAGTGTCTTGGTCTGATAGCTCTCCAATCCTTATAAATACTCACCATCTGCAATATAAAGTGGATCTTCTGGACTGGTCATTGAAACCTTGCATAAACGATTCTTCACACACGTCTCCTCCCACAAAATAGTCTTCCAAAGGGTTCACTGTGATTCTCCAGTGAACTCTAACATTGGTGGCTTGATCTAACTTATAAGATCCAATCAAATTGTAATCAAAATCAACTTGCACTTGCAGTCTGTTCATAACAAAAGTTATAAAGTG
Organism: Allium cepa; assembly: GCA_030765085.1. Taxonomy (NCBI): domain Eukaryota; kingdom Viridiplantae; phylum Streptophyta; class Magnoliopsida; order Asparagales; family Amaryllidaceae; genus Allium; species Allium cepa. Next base: position 382,009,609 of record CM060931.1, read on the forward strand.
GGTGTAGGTTTCATTAACAGCGAACCATTATAAAAATCTTCTTGTTTTTTTACTATTGGTGCTGTTTTTAGATTTATTTTCAATACTATTGTCCTGCGAGAATAAAGCTAGTGCTTTCACAATCAATCAGGGTGTTGATTCATTTTTTGGGTTAATATTTTGGTGCTTTCATTGAGAAAACTGGACTTGGGCTAAGATCTAGTTATCTACTTTGGATCAGATAGGTTCAGAAGTTAGATCCTCAATCTCAGCTAAGAAAACTTGCTACTGAGAATCAATGGTAGATGGAAGAGGGATAACTACTTCTGAATGATCAAAGAAGCTACCATTATTGGGGAAGAAACAAACCCGTAGCAGATTGAAGTCAACGACCCCAATAATCTGCAATTAGGAGCTAACACTGGAGATCATGTTCTAGGATCCTCTATTCAACATAAAGTTGTCACTAGAGATGAATTAAATAAAATGTTTGAAATTAATCAATGTATGGAAAACAGCCAAAGCGCTCTCATGGTCAAATTGAACATGCTATTGACCTTATAGTCATATGCTGCTTCTAGATCCATGGTAGAGCCCGTGGCTGCCATGGAACAAGAAAAATTCTTCCTATTATGGCCTAAATAGTGAAACGGAAAGCAGCTATAGAAAGGAGTGATAAGTGGAACCTTAGGAATCAATATGGAGGGAAATGAAAACACTCCACCAACTGCAAGGCAACCAGCTACAAACTTGAATCTAGGAGCAACAACCTCACAGGAAGATATAGCCAAGGATCTCTCTGATTCAGAAGATGGTGAGTGACTTGACGATGTTGGAAGAAAATACCAACGCATTCAATGAAGCCAGGGAGATCCAAACTGCTCCCATCAAACCAATCGCAAACCAATGGAACCCTGAGGGAGTGGCTCTCCCAAAGATAGAATAATAGCCTAGGCTTCAGCCCACTCACAAAGATTGTTTGCAAAATCAAACACTTGGTGTAATCACTGACAGCCGACCCCAGGTTACTAGGCATCTGAGGCATATAACACAGACATGGTCAAACGGCTAGTGGATGAAAGTAAGGGTAGAAGGGATGACGAATGGGGATCCACTCCAAGTCGGACTCCTTTAACTGATGACATTCTGAATGAGCGGTATCCAGAAAAGTTCACTATGCCAACTATTCCATTTTACAACGGAATAAAGACCCGAAACGCCATTTTTATAGGTACACTTGGTGCATTGATGGAGAAAATGCTTCAGATGCTGGTCGATGTAGATGTTTCTCAATTTTTCTGGAGGGAATTGCTTCCATGTTGTTCACCAAGCATCCGCCAAGGTCTATCTCCGCCTTCAAATAGCTATCAATAAGATTTCTTGACCAATTTAGACTTCATACGGCACAATCAAAAGATGCGATGTCCTTATCTGGTCCATTCCAGGGATGGAATGAATCTCTGAAGTCTTTTATGAATAGGTTCAACACTGATGTAGCTGAAGTAAGTAATCCGATTGAGGATATAGTTTTCACGGCCTTAGTCCATGAAATTTACCTTGAAACCGAATTCAAAAAATGGATCAAAATGAAAAAACCTGTCACTAGGATGGACTTTAATCGAAAGGCGAGCCAATACTTGATGTTGGAAGAGGCACAAGAACTAGAAAGGAAATGTGCTAGCTTACAATTAGTCAACATTAGGCAAAGTGGTACGACAATAGACCAGGCCATAAAAACCTCTGAGACCACTGAAGGGAACGTAGGAAAAAATGGGAATTGATAAAGGAATAACCAGGATTCAAACAAGCAAAATGAAAATAGCAAGCAACTCAAAGGTTGAGGGTCGAAAGAATACACCCCACTCAACGATTCTCTAGAAAACATCTATCTCGCGACACATGGAATGGAAGAGTACAAGAAGCCGCCTAAAAAGGAAGTAGCTGAAGGGAAAAAGCATTGTGGAAAGTACTACCGCTTCCATGAGGCACATGGCCACAACACGAATGAGCGTTGCCATCGAAAGAACTTGACTGAGGAGTTGATTCGGGAAAACAAGCTTCAGCAGTATATGAGGAAACCACTGAATCCTGACCAACCCGTAGTGCCCTATGCTACTGGAAACCAAGGGAATCAAGCAGGAACTGGCAAAGGAGGACCCAAAAGAGACTCATCATTGGAAGATATCTGGATGGCCCCATCCCACATATAAGAATTGGGGAGAAATGGAGTGGCATGCAAGCTCATTATAGCACATTTCGAAAGATGCATGCTTTGCAATCAAAGATGGAGGCCTTGATAAGCAGTAGAGAGCCCTGAATGACGACATAGTATTCCAAAATCAGGACATTGAAGGGATAGAAGATCCAACTCTCGACCCCATGGTCATGACAGTAGGAATCGGACCCGCCATGGTCCGTCGAGTTTGGTAGATAGTGACAGTTTTACGAATACCCTTTTCAAACGCACCTTTGATCAAGTAAAGATCAATATAGAAGATGTATTCGCCTGCCGAACCAAGATTCAAGGATTCACTAGTAAACCCAAACAACCTATCGAAACGATTGACATACCCGTAGAACTCGAAGAAGGTGATCGAACAGTCACACTCATCCAAAATTTTATGACCGTAGATGAAATTTCCGCTTACAATTGCTTCCTAGGAAGGCCTGCCTTGGTAGATTTCAGAATTTCTCTAGCTCTATGGTGCCTAACTATGAAATTTTCAACAGATAATGGATTGAGGGTGATCAAAGGAAACCAAAGTGTCGTTAGAGAATGCTATATCATGGAACTACACGAGTATAAAGGAAGGGAAAAGGGGACGAATGGAGAACTCTCCACATTCGTGAACCTACTGAATGGCAACTACAGAGCCCCCCTAGCTTGGGAACTATAGTCGATTCGATAAGGCTTTGGACCCTAGAAAGAAGAGGTCAGGGGATGAACATGCTGTATCAGCAGAATTGATGGTGTTTGTCCTAATTGATATGGATGGCCTAGCACGGGTCCTGAAAATTGGACCACTTCTCATCAAATTTCTTCGCACCAACTTGGACTTATTCGCTTGGACACTTTACGATACGTGCGGGGTATAACCAGAGATTTCATGCAATGCACTTAATATTGATCCCAAGTATACACCAGTGATGTAGAAAGGGCGCAGTCTAGAACCTGAGCAGTCTAAAGCACTAAGGGAAGAAGTGGACAAATTGACGGCGAATGGTTTTATCCATGACACAAACCTTCCCTGAATGGGTATCTAATTCAATCTTGGTCAAGATGTCCAATGGGAAATGGCAAACTTGTATTGACTAATCGGATCTAAGCAAAGCTGGCCGAAAGACAGTTTTCCTCTTCCCAGAATTGATCAACTTGTGGACGGGACGGCTGAACATGAATTTCAATCATTTATGGATGCATGCTCGAGATACAACTAGATCGTGATGCCCGAAGCTGATAAAGAAAATACCAGCTTCATTAATGATCTGGGACTGTATTACTACAAAGTGATGCCATTTGGCTTAAAAAATGCTAGGGCAACCTATCAATGGCTAGTGAACGCCATATTAAAACATGGATTGTGAAGGCAATGGAAGTTTATATAGAAAGTATGTTGGATAAATCATGCATAGCTGCAAATCACTAGGAACACCTCGTTGAAAAGTTCGACTTCACAAATATGGAATGAAGCTCAATCCACTTAAGTGTCATTTTGGGCAGCCTCTGTTTCTTAGGATTCATCGTAAGCGCCAGAGGGATCGAAGAAAATATTAAACAAGTAACCGCTTTACAGGAACTCAAGGCCCCAAGAAATAGGAAAAAGTTGCAAAGCTTGAATGGAAAATTGCGGTGCTAAGCCGGCTTATCTCGAAAGCAACCCATAAATGTATACCGCTCTTCGACGTGCCAAAGAAGGAAATGGAGAAATTCGAACAAAATCAGGCTTCTCAAACTGCATTTGAAGAGCTGCTGCGATATATGGAACTCCCGCCAATCCTATCCAAGCTGGTTGACAAAGGATATTTGTACATCTACTTTGTAGTCTCGCCTTATTCGTTGAGTGCCACGCTTGTTCGAGAACAAGCTAAGATCCAGCAACATGTATATTACATCAATATACAGTTCGCTGAATCAGAAAAGAACTATCCAAAATTGGAAAACTGGCATTTAGAAAGTTACGACCGTACTTCCTTGCACACCCGATCAGAGTGCTGACAAATCAACCCTTGAAGTAAGAACTATAATGCCCCGAGGCTTCCGTATGGCATGTCAAATGGAACATCTAATTAAGTCCAAACAAAATTACATACCATCCTCGTAAGGCGATCAACAGGCAGACATTGGTAGATTTCATCGTCGAATTTTCAATACGAGAGAAGGAGGAAGAAATGACCCTAGAAGTGGAAACATGTTGGAAGCGGTTCGTCGATGCTGCATCTAACAACTTCTGCTTAGGGGCAGGGGTCATGACTGAGACTCTAGAAGGACAGTATGTTTGCTATGTCTTGTGCCTGGAATTCCTTACAGCAAATAACAAGGCAGAATACGAAGTATTGATAGCCGGGCTAAAGATTGTGAAGGAACTTGAGATAAAATTCATACACTTCTGTATAGACTTTTGGCTAGTCGTCTATCAGGTGAAAGGCGAATACCAAGCTCGAGGGCGGAACCTTGCCCCATATCTATCCAAAGTGTAGGAACTGTTGAATGATATCGAGCATTACAATATAACTCATATCCCAAGGGAACAGAACATGAAGGCGGATTTTCTTGCCGAACCGGCCAATTTCGGAGAAGCTCGGTCATTGGGGCTAGTCCCAGTTGGAACCTGACAGCTCCAAGCATAAGAAAAATGGATATTGACTGGATTTTTAAGGCAACAAAAGATCCAAAGACATGGATGATGCCGATCAAGAAATACCTACTCACAAGAAGTCTCCCCATTGGTAGGAACTAGCGGAAAAAGCTTCTCCAATAGGCACGCGATTTGTAATAGAGGCTAGGATACTCTACCGAATTGGATTCACTACCACATTTCACAGATGTGTAACCAATAATGAAGCTCGAAGGATCCTAAAGAAAGTTTATGAAGGCGACTGTAGGGATCATACCAGGGGACGAAGCCTTGCAAAGAAAGTTCTCCAATATGGGTACTTTTGGCCAGTAGTAAACCGTGATGCACTAAATTATGCTAGACGGTGCGATCAGTGTCAAAGGTTCATCAAGGTCAAAAGAATCCCCTCGATGGAGCTAACATAGATGGTCAGCCCATGGTCGTTTGTAATTTAGAAAATCAATTTGATTGGTTATTACCAATGGCTAAAGGAGGAGCTAAATATATGCCATCATTGTTGTTGACTATTTTACCAAATTGGCCGGAGCGGAACCACTGGCCACTATTACCTCAAAGAAAGTCATTAACTTCATTATTAGAAAAATTATTTTTAGGTTTGGGTGCCACAGAAAATCATTAAGGGTAACATGACTCATTTCGAAACGTTGAGTTTAGAGACTTTTGCAAACGCTTCCAAATTGAGAAAATCCTCTCCCATGTCACACATCCACAAGCAAACAAGCAAGTGGAAGCAGTAAATAAGATCTTCAAGTCCACCATCAAAGCGGCTAATTAAAGTAAAAGGAAATTGGGTCGATGAACTTTTACTCGCACTATGGACCTACAAGATGATGCACAAATATGCAAATGGCCACTCCCTGTTCACCCTAGCATATGGTTCAAAAGAAATGATTCCAATTGAGCTAGAAGTCCCTTCTCATTGGAGGCGAAACTTCGATCACAGGAAGAATGTAGCTCCTACTTGAGTCACTCGATATAGTCGATGAGATGAGGGAAGAAGCCATAATAAGGACTACCACTCACCAGAAAGCGATCGCACGGTAATTCAACTCCAAAGTTCATAACCGCTACTTCGAGGTGGGAGACCTTCTCCTCAAATGGGTTTTCTTTGTACCGGGAGCATTCAGACCAAACTGGGAAGGACCCTATATGATCGGTAGGAAGCCAGGGGATGGAACATTCAAGCTAACAATTGTTGATGGAGCCTAAATTTCCCCAAGCATGGAACTGCGAATTGCTGCATCCTTAGTTTATCTAAACTATCTTATGTATTTCCTATTTTCAGCAAATAAGCCACCCTTGGAATACCGGAGGCATTGTAAGTAGGTAGAACTTGCCCGGATTTCAATGATAAAATTGGTTTGCATTCTGCACCTATAAAAATGTGTTCACAAAAGTAACTTGCTGAGTCGGAGGGGTCAAATCGAGTCAAAACCATTCGATTGCTGCTTGAAGGAATGGAATCACACTCAAGTATGCCCCATATATCCGCTGGGTAGATGGAAGCAAATTGACTCAAACCATTGGATCGATGGAATCTGATCTCCGCCTTCCAAGAGACAATGTTATTCTAGCGACATAAGAAAGGCCCAAATCAAAGCTACGCATTTCGTAAGCCGCGCACTGCATCTTGGATTGTGGAATCACATCCAAGCAAGCACAACCTTAGAAGCCATGCACACACGTAAGCCGCGCATTACTTTTTAAGCTATGGAATCACATCCTCGAATCATGAACTTCTCATGTGCCTGAAGATTGGTAACGTCGAGAAATTCCAAACCGTTTAGGATCGACGGATCATATCAATCCAAAAGCCACGCATCCCATAAGCTACACACTTTCAAAAGCCGTGCATCTCATAAGCTATGCATACTATTAAAACCGCACATTTTATAAGCCGCACATATTCTTAAGTACCAGCATTGTCTTGGCAGTGCCAAAAAAATCGTCTATTATAGGGCTAACAAAAATTATCCCACTCCCTTAGTTAAGAGTAATAGGTACGAATCTAGAAATGTCAGCTATGAATCGGCAAAGAATTCCGATTGTTGAACGACAAAATCTCAGGAATCGAGACGCTCAAATTGCAAGCTCCTAAAGATAGGGACTGCAAAATAAACTCGATTACAAACTTTCGAAGAATTACACGGATCAACTGGTCATTTGTCAAGCGTTTAAAGTAAGAAACCCCATGAACTAGGGGGAACAAACCGATACTAGAAAATAAAAACAAAGTACCTCACAGCATTGTTACTCCAAACAAAGAATATGGGTAGTAATTACAAGACTAGGTAAAATCGTAGTAAATAAAATTGGCGTAATTGCATGAAACATAGATAAGTAGGCAGATAAAGTTACAATCAAAATATCAACATTGTTTTACTAATGGTATTTTCTATACAAAGTCGAAATGTGGGGGACGTATGCACACAATATCGGCCCACAAACAAAAACAAGAAGTGCAGACTCAGCACTACTATAAAACATGTATCAAACAAAAGAGAATGTCCCAAAATATGGCTCCGCTACTACTCGAGCTTGTCAAAGTTTCTTTCCAACGCTCCCCGTCCTATCTTTGGTTAGAAGTTTCTTCTTCCTCTCGGAATCTCAGCCAGGAATTGTGTCGCTGCCAGAAATATCAACTAGCTCCTACATGCTAGCATCTCCTCCCTGTTCTTCGACCATCTCGGAAGACTCCTCCTTGCTCATGTGCTTTCGGGACTTGCGAGAGCTCCTTGAAGATTTTCTCTCCTTGAACTTTTCCTTCTTTATGGCCACCATCTACTATTCGGTTTTATTTAGCTGGTCAATTTGGTATTCCTACACTCGAGCTTCAACTGCTGTAAATTTCCCTCCAAAGATATGGAGGGGTCGTCCAGACCTTGCACTGCAACAATCTTCTAGGATTCCAGCTATGGTTGTGTGCAAGACACAGGAGCAGCAATCGAAGAGGCTATGGAAACAAGCATCGAGGTAGTAGAATTGTAGTAAGCCCAGCGACTGAAGAAATCGGCAAGTTGGTAGGTAAAGAATAAAGACATATTAGATCAAAAATGAAAGCATTCAGTTCACCGTGTTCTTGCGGCACGAGATTAAAATTCTCAAACTCGAGGGAAACAAAAAGATTAACTGCATTTGAAAAATGGACAAAAATTTCAACCATATACTCCCCACCTTCTCCTTCTTTTGATGGCTTTACAATCTTTGGAGAAGTTCTGGGACCACCTAAGGCATCCGAGACAACTAATGGAAGGACAGACAATAAGGCGGTACCGGCTAAGCTTGCTAAATGGCCGCGAAGTAGTCTTGGTAATTCTCCAAGCTCAGAAATGAAAGTCTCAAGCAGTGTTTTAGCAGTCGCAGTCGCAGAAGTATCAATGGGCTCCTGCTCCCTCTCAATTCGAATGATCTTCCGACCCTCTATCAAAGCTTTCTTCGATTCTTCGTTGAGATAGGCATCTTCCAGCTCTTGCTCAGTTTATACATCCCCGCTCTCTCGAAAAAGAGCCAAAAATTCTTCCTAAACCACTATAAGAGTATGTGAGAATTTGGGGTCTAGATAGTTGAGGCTCCCCTGATGCAGCAAGGAGTTAACATAGAAATTTAAGATGGTATCCTCCACCTTGTTCATCTTCTGTTCAAAAGTATCCTGCAACTCCAAGTAGTCCGCAGTCACGGTGGCCATCACAACTTCAACTTGGATTTTCTCATCGTTAAGCTACATGAATTTTTCTTGGAAGTAAGCAATCATTTGACTCTGATCAGAAACGATCTTGTCATGATATTTCACCATTCTCACATAAACAGTAATTATCTTTTTATAAGCTTCAACGACTTCGTTATGATCAATGATAGTTTTCTTCTAAGCTCCAACGATCACGTCAGGGGATTTAAGCTCCTCTTTCATCTTAACCTCATCTACATGGGCCTTTTTGATTCCATCTCGGAATACGATCTCTATTTTTGTGTGGGCCACTTTCAGTTCCTTTAGCAAGCTAGGGTTTCTCTTACTCTCTCAGAGTGCAACGTCCCTCTTCTTTGTTAATAGCTTGATTTTCGCATCATGTTCCGCTAACGCCCTCTCATAATCGTCCTTTTCTAATGCAAAAAATGATCTCTTGTTAATTGTTGCAGTTTGTGTCTGCCAACTTTTCCCATCCCTTAGCTTGATCCAAACCACTTTGAATCGCCTAGATATGGGGCATATAGGAAACTTTATAGATTGGACATAGGTTGTGATCAAATTTAACTCCCTTTAGAAACCACCTAGGGAGCCCAGTTTCGAGTTTAGGAGGACCAAATGGAAGAATATAAGCTGGCCTCTTGCAATGATGTGAAGAATTAGAACAGGTGCCACGGGAGTCGACGGAGCTTGGGATGAAGGTCAAACTTGAACAGTGGAAGTCGGAACTTCAATTCTAATAAAGATTGGGGCCGGGGCAAATGCATGATGCTTAGAGGGATGAAAACCATGATCTACCTTTGGCTTCTTAGGCGCCTCTTCTCGGTCTTTAGGAGTTTTTCTCTTCTCATAACCACTCTTGTAAACCCTACCCCATTCTCTGTCATCCCAATGATGTACTTCGGCTTCCAAGTCTTTCCTCCTTCTCCACTCTTCCTCGATTTCACGTGGTTGATGGTGGCTTGAAGACCTTTATAACCAGGGCTGCGAATAAGTGAATTGTTCAAGGTCCTTGTAAAATCCCCAGCCTCTCACGTTGCCTGGTATAAAAAAATAATAAACTTTAGAGACAAGAAATTAACCTAAATAATGCATGTGTAAGTGAATGTGACCCTAGTGAAATATGTAACATGTCACAGGCAGCTTAAAAGGATGTCACAAACTGGATCGAGAAGTCATGGTGGTAGAAATCGGGTTGACCCTAGACATAATATGATTGGGATGAGGAGATGACCCCTCGAACTTGAACTCTTCTCCCATGAGTTCATCAATATATATGTAAACGTTGCTCAAATCCCCAAAAACAATACCAGTTTCCTTATGCGAGGAATCATGAAGTCCCTCGGCTACTGGAGGGGCATCTTTAACATGAATCTCTTAGGGAGATGAATCCTGTAGAATGGGACTCATTCCTAGATTTTCATCACATGATTCGAAGTTTCCATCACTGGAACTTGCGTCGAATTCATCATCACTACAGAAGGAATCATAACTATGCCCTTAATTTCCCCTCCTCCCTTTCTGTTGTCACCGCAGCCTTGCCATCACACTTCCTGAATTCTTCCTCCTCCTCTAATGGAATCGAGGGCATCTTAGGTGGGCAGCTGGCTTCAGTCGTAATTTACCTCTTCCTTCATAAATTTCTTTGGTCGATCTACCAAACAAACCTTCCCCATCTAAAAGATTGCCTCCTTTGGAGTCGTGCGATGAAGAAGTGGAATATGTTTGAATTATGGAATAGGAAGAAGACAGAACCTTAATGGCTATGATAGATCTCCCGGGATGCAACAGCCATACCGAAGCGAATCTCGTCCGTTAGCAAAAACTTGACCGATCACTCTTTGGCGTCTACGGCCTTCCGAGCATGGAAAATTGGATCGAGTGACAATCTTTGTCAACCTCGGAATACTACAAGAATTATTCAATCTATCAAAAATCCCATAGCGATGTATTAAATATCAATGAGCAAAAGAGATAACTTACCCCCCGTTGTCCAAAAACGGTTAAACCCCTCAGGACAACAAATGAAGAAATACTGGGTCTTGAATTGGAACAGGTTGCTTTGAAGCTATAGCATGATCTTGTGGTTTCTTTAGGCATCGATGACGATGAGGGACAGACATTCATCTCTCTTATTAAGTGAGAGAAAATATCTCAACTCATCGAAATTAAGGGCACGATTAAATGTCCGCATAAACAAGACGTGAAGGCAATTCAATATTGCGTACCCATTAGGATGAATTTGAAATGGAGAAATTCCCAAGTACAGAAGAGTTTCATTCAAGAAGTGATTGAAGGGGGTCATTGCTCCATTTAAGCACATATACAGGTGGCAAATGGTGTACCCCGAAGCCGGCATATGTATAAACTCATTCTTCGATGGAAGGCACACATTATCGTCCAAAATACTATGTTGTAAGCAAATGTTATGCAAAACTTTAGCAAAGATAACAGAGGAAGGTCTCTTCGGAGGATTGAGCAGTATATAATTTGGAGGATTCTGCTCTACAACCGAACCAATTAACTATATTCAACTTGAGATAATAAAGAAGTAGGTGCTATTGAAATTGTTTGCGAAGGCGCAATTAATAACGATTCCGCTTCTGAAAGTGCCGGATTTCCTCCGCTGGATTAATGATGAGATGATGGGTGCTTCATTCTATACAACAGAACTTATACCTAATGCAATTAGGAAATTCTATTTTTACTAAAAGTCCCCCTACGACATTGGACCCTGCAAAAATATCGATTTATGTCGACATATTGGGTTCCAAATGTTGACTAAGGCAAGTACAATGTGTTATCTATGTGGGATGGGCTAGTTGTTCTAAATAGTACAAATGCTCTATCCTGTGTAGATAGTTCACTCGCGGTGAGGAAAAATAGCTTCTTCATCACTCATTAGAGTTATTTCTCCTACACTTACCCGTTCCGCTGTCAGAAGCTACGTAGGAATCTCTTCCCATTCCAAGTACACCGATCGTGCAATAATGGGACTAATCCAAAGTGTTCAACTATAGATTGAAGGGTGCAAATCAACTATAGAAGTCTCAGCATAAATCGATCTTAACCCTCTAGAAGGTGAAAACAACATAGGCTGCACATAAGAATCTACCCTAAGCTATCATCACCTCCCAGAAAAGACAAAACCAATCCACAAGATGTTATGCTAGATTAACAATGTAAATCGGTGCAAGTTAATTCTGATTTTGTGGATGAAGATAGCAAAACATGCCAAGCACCAGGGCATGGTTCGGATTTCATTTTGTGAAAGATTTAGACTCAATTTACTATCTTCTGCCATAAAATCATAATCAATTCAAATTCTCCATGATGCTCACCACCATTACAACCTCATCATTGAATTGCCAAACAAATGCCAAAATCTGCATTACCCACCTCTAATCAAGAATCAAAAGGTGAAATGTTGAACTTAGGTTGTTGGCAAGGAGTTAGCGACCCAAGGCAGGAAAGGTCGACGACGGTCCAAGTGGATAGGTTCGGCGGCGATCCAGAAAGCCAATGCAACAGGAACTAGGGGCTAGGTTAAGGCGATGGCAATGTCAAATATGGTTGGTGGCAAGAAATTCCGGTAGCGGAGATAAGTTGCGAGGATGGCAGAGGTGATGCTAGGATTTGAATGCCATTTGCTCGGGTCACGAGGTAGAAGGATTGAGTCATAAAAGAAAATATGGTAGAGTAGGTAGGGTCAGCACAAATGAGCAGTTAAATAAAAGATTAAGCAAAAAAATCGCTAAGTCCTTGGATCGCTAGTGATCCATGGACTATGGCTTGCTAGCGATCTATCGAATTGCAACCAATCTCCTACAAATTTGCCAAGCATGATCCACGTGTTATTCACAAGCATCACGAAAGTTGTGGGACCAAAATCGATTTATTGTTATATGCTATGACGATTCCCATCAGAATTCAAGGACGGCTAAATAACCAAAGCCAAATTCACATGATGCCCCCAACACGATCATTTGAACCTCAGCAGACGGGAACTCAAAAGAAGTAACTTCCAAAGCATGCCTTATTTCCAAAAAAATCATACTCTGGGAGGCAAATGTTATTCAGATTTTTAGCCAACAGAATTCAGTGAAAGTTAGAACATCCACGTCATGTCGAAGTGACTCTAGAATCAACCCAAAGGATTAGAATAAAGAACCAAGAAAGACATAGGAGGAAAAAGGCAAAAATCGCCTAAAGTAATGGATCGATAGCGATCCATCACCCATGGATCGCCAGCGATGCGTAAACTTGCCCGTGGATCTTCCATTCCTTTCTTCTTACATCATGAAGCATTATCTTTTCTAGGCATGCCTGCTAAGTTTCACGATGTTCCAAGCTAGCTAGATCGAGAAATGAGCACTCATTTGATTCCACTAATAGTTCAATGCCACTTATGCATGAATCATCGTCAAAACAAGGCATCTAGTAATGGAATTAGATGGAGAGGATCAACATAAGGTAGAGAACATGATCTAATCGAAATGAGCTAAAAATGCTCTAACTTCATGGATTGCTAGCGATCCATGCCCTATGAGTTGCAAGTGATCCATCATACAAGGTCATTTCGCTATGAAATTTCTTGAGCGTCTTCGAACCATCAAATGTGGGCTTCTTGCATAACAACTTGGTCTGGTGGCTCTCCAATCCCTATAAATACTCACCCATCTACAAAATAAAAGGGATATTCTGGACTAGCTACTGAAACCTTGCTAAAATGATTCCTCACTCTTCTCCTCCCACCCAACAGTCATCCAACATGTTCACTGTAATTCTCCAGTGAACTCCAACACTGGTGACTTTATCCAACTTACAAGATCTAAAAAAATTGTAATCAGATTCCACTTTTACTTATAGCCAGTTCATAACAAAAGTAATAAAGTGGATGTAGGCTTCATTAACTACCGATTCACTATAAAAACTTCTTGTTGTTTTACTATTTCTGCTCTTTTTACATTTACTTTTATATTACTACTCTGTAAAAATAGGGCTGGTGTTTTCACACTCAATCCTGGGTGTTGATACGTTTTTTTAGGCTAACGGCATGGTATTTAGTAGTAGTATAGCATATAGGTTATGACCTCCAACGGTCTCGAGCGAGCGGTAGCAAAGACTGAGGTTATGCCCCAGGGTATTTCGCTTCCTATTAATGTAGAATCAATGTGGGAAACACACAGATCTCAAAGTAGATGGTTCGAAAAAATCTGTTAATCGGAGTTAGGCTAATTAACCCTTAGACGAGTCTTTGGGATGCATTAATAGTACGACAATTAAATTATAAATTATAAAGCCATATATAGGGTCATCGGTCTTGTAGCTTGACCGATCGACTAGTGTTTGCATAGCGGAGGGCCCACATCGGTGGCTGATGTATTAAATAGCCACTGGTTTGCCTCCTTCCTATTTAAGAAGTATTAAGTGACCACACTACAAGAATATGGGTCTTTACCTACCAATTTTAAGTGTAGGTAAAACTAGCCTAATGGTGGGTAATATGTTTTAGCTACCAATATGGAATTGGTAGAAACTTATACGTAGAGGTTAGTGGGGAAAGAGTATTTACATACACTTATTAATATTGGTAGGTAAAAGAATTTGTGGACTGACTAAATTTTGAATCAAATGATGAGTCATCGGCTGATATGTTTAATGATGTGTCATCCTACATAGCTGCATACATGGTTGCCACAGTAGCATATACATAGCATACATCAATGAGGCCGCTTGGCATCTTGTTATTGGTCCATGTATCAAACAACAATTTGTCCACATGTCATCGTTTGATTAGTACATTTGACATTATTTTTCTTAGGTCACATGGCATCACTTGATTAGTCCAAATGGAATTATCTAATTTGTCATATGGCATCATTTTATTGGTCTATGTTGCACTATATTATTGGACCATGTAGTGTTATTTTATTATCCTACGTAGCATCATTTTATTGGTCTATTACACAATTCATATTTTGGTCAAATTTAATGGTTATGTGTGGGTAAAAGAAAATAACGAGTATTTATAAATGTTCTATATTATAAATAAACTAGGAAAATACATACATTATTATTATCTACAAAACTAAGATATCAAACAACCCAAATAACCAAATCAAAGTAGTTGTAGTCATTGTGATATTCAATCAAATGTATACGTAGTGTACATAAAATTCGCACTTATATATGTAGAAACAACCAATGCCCATGTATATATAATTTACAGAAAAAATAACTTGAAAAAATTAGATGTCTCTCCTACACAATAGACATGAAGCATGCCTGATGAGCCAGCTATCGATGCACTGCACGTGAAAAACATGTTTACATTAGTAGACTTCTCGTGCTTTCTTCGATTTCAAAATCATTCAAAAGATGAATACTTCATTAATCATCATTTAATAATTAGGCTTAACATATCAAGAAAATATTTTGCAATAGAAGTCATATCTAAAGGCAAACCAAGTAGCATTCTAACTCTGATGCATAAGAACAGTTCTCCATTGATATCTTAATTGTTTCAATTTTATCAATTGTATCTTATGACATGCCTTTTGTGCCTTTTGTATCAAATATTTCAAGGAATTTGATTATTAGGGAGCCTACTGTGTTCGCCAACAAAGAACATATATATTATTTAAATATCAATTCCGGTTTTATGAAATATCGGTCTATAATATAATGATTTGACTGTATGTTACCTGACTATGTACTACAGGTCCTATCTTCTCTCTAACGAGTCTTCCGCTCAAAAGACTAGTAAGGACATCGATCAGTAGTCAATTGTAGAATGATTGTAAGAACGTTAGGTCTTCAAATTGAATGTATAGCTTGTTTTTACTTGATTCATTTTTGATTTCCTTGAAATAACAACAAGAAATAACAACAAGAAAACTTGTCTTAGGAAGATAGATATTTCATCAAAAAAGTGTTGTGGGCTAATGAATTGTATTTCTAGTGGATAAGTTATAATTTTGTACAGTGATCTTGTTTGTAAAACAAACATTCTTATATGTTTATGCTAAGCTATGGCCAAATTGAAGATTCCTTTTCTTATTAGCTCAGGACCATTTTACAAATATTTTGTTATGCATAAAACATTTTTGATAATAAAATTGTTTGAGTAGCATTTTTTACTAATTTAGAAATAACCTAGCTTTATGTGATGTTATATAACATATGAGAATTTGATTTGATTTTGGACAAACTTAAAGTTATGTTTGAAAACACTAATAGAGAAAAAGAGTAGAAGTTTTTATTTTTAAAACATGATTTAGCCTGAGTTAGATTAGTAAATAAATAGTGAATGAGTGACTGTAATGCATTAAGTACGTTGCTTCTTGATTATTGAAATAAATAAAAAAATATAGTTGCAAGTAGCTTATAATCTAAAAATACAATACACCGTCCTCTATAGCTCACACACTTCTAATATTTCTAACCTACACGTGTTTTAGTTGATTCTTAAAGAATGCCATACTATAATTTCAAATGTATCAAACTTCAGAATATGGTAAGAAAAGTAAATGAAAGTAAAATTAATAAAATTCCTCGATTAGTAATGAAAGGCTACCAAAACTTAAAGGGTGCAAAAAACAATTTTAAATCTAAAATTATGGAAACATTAATAGAATAATAGGATACATAGGTTCCTTGTGGAAAAAGACAGCAAATTAAGCAGCGAGAAAATAACCTGAGAGAGTAGATTCTCAAGATCAAGTTATAGACCATCATGTAGTCACCTATTAAAGACATGAATTATTCTAAATTTCAAGTACTGCATAAAACATTAGAAGGGTAACAAAGAATTAGTGGCCAATAAATTGGAAAGATAAACACATAAAGCAAAGTGATAGAATATAAATGAATTTTCTTTTTTGAGGCACAACCTTTGTTTTTGAAACAGAGGTTGTTTTTTTTAACGACATCATATTTATAGATTATTCAAGCCTCACATAACATATAATTTCCATATAAATAAAGATATTTTCAATACAATCTTGAGAAATAGAAAGAAACCATTGATTGGCAACTACCTTAAGGGAGATCGATATTAATATGTAAACAAAATATTAGCAGGGGTATCATCAGATACCTCTATATTATTGATAATTCTTAATATTACATTCTTAATATTGTTTTGAAGAACAAAACAAATAAAGAAGTGATGCTAGACTGGGATGGAAGCAAGCTTGAATACTAAAAAAAATCATAGTGACGATAAACTGCAAGAGTAAATGTCCATAATGCTAACATAATAAAGGAAACAAATTTTTAAGCCTAAAAAATGAAACACATAATGAAATATATTGGAAAACTTATGTAACATACCAAACTATAATTCATTCAGATCTTTTCTTAAAAACCGACTTTCACATAGAAGTGGACAACATTTAGAATAATTTCAAACGAATGATGAAAAATATGTTTCCGATGTACAAATGCAATTTTAGGCGCAATCGAATGAAATACAACCAGAGAAGGAAATATTTCTAGCCAAAAGGAAACCTCAATGAAATAATTATCAATTTAATTTAATATAGTTAAACTAGATTCTAATGTTGAATACCATATTTAAAAACCAAAAATAAATCAAAATCAGGCGAAGGTTGGATGAAGTAATTGAAAATTAAAAAATAAACTCCATGTATTACCAAATAATGGGCTAGCATATCTTAAAGCTTGAGGAAAATCATTTTTTAATGATAAATAGAAGGAAATGTCAATATAATAGCAAGATATGGAGGTTTCTTGTGAGAAATAGTAAGGAATTAATAGCTAATAAATTGAATGGCTTCATTTGAATTTAGTAAGGTATTAATGACTAACAAAAATAGCATCAAAAAATAAATCAATCTTCCTTTTTGAGGCAACGATGATCAGAAAAAGAGAGGTTGCATTTATTTTGAAAAATGTCATCTTTCAGGTAATTCAAGCTCTACATAACTTAAAAAGGATAGACGGTTAAATTTTTATTTGTTTTGATTATATAAAATTGATACTTAAATGACAAGATTAACATTTTATTTGTTATTATAATCAAGGATGTTGCAAGTCATGTAAGAAATAATTTTATACAATGAACACAATTAAGCATTTAATTATCTATCCACTCACGGAAGACCATAATAAAATGAACCTTATCAAATGAGTGAATCAATGATGAAATTGGAAGTAATAATTTTGATGAAAAATGAAATCCAAAATACTAACAAACACAGAATAAAAATATTCATATTTATTGTCTGTAGGATAGTTGCATTTAATATTACAATTACTAAGGGCACATCACTTAGTCATGCATTTTGATAATATATAGCCAATTTAGCATTTTACTATTGATGTATTGAAGGAAATCAATGCTCTATTACATAACTTTACAGTCTTACCAAATAAGTGAATCAATGACAATATCATCAAAAATGTTATAAAATCCATAAAAATTTGAAATAAAGATAAAATCAAGATTGCTATAATTTCTTAAGGTATTATTTTTAAGAACTTCATGTGCTAATACTTGTAGAGGAAAAATAAAATATTCAAAAAAGTTTATAAAGCATTCGAATAAGTGCATGTTTTATCGCAATATTAATCAATGCAGAAGCATAAGATGATGATCCAGAATTTGGTTGTAGTCTAAATAACATTCTCTAGATGGCCCTTCTAAATATATCTTCTTCCATTCTCACAAAACTACATAATGCAGTTTACATATAAAATTAATTATGAAACATAATTTAGTCAAAAATTAAGAGGAAGCATAAATCGGAAAATAAACAAAAAGGTTGCCTTTTGACGGAATAGAAAACTAATTTCATTATTGAATCAAAAAGGAGAGAAGGAGAGTTAAACTTGTTTGATTAAAAAAAATTCTTATAGTGCCTCTTCCTGCCATATTAAAAATATAAAATTTATTTGATTAATTTGGGAATTAGGGTTTGGGAAGAGGGACGACTAGGGATCTAAATAGTACTTTGGAGAATGGAGATGTGGGGGATTCAAGGGTTGATAGTGATTCCTATCGGTTTCTAGTATGGCCAATCAAAAGTAAATACGTGAATTGAGATGTGTACCATTAAATTTTTATTTAAAATAAACAGTTATATCTATAGCTGGAGGGTATGGTATGGATTGTGTTTCTCTAATAAATTGGGAAGAATATGTTTTATCCATTTTGGACGATGACATATTGGTATGAAATTATGAAACCTTTTAGAAAAATTACAATACTTACATTTTAATAGTCATTGTTTGAATAAAAATGGCAATATATGAAAAGTTATTAATAAATGATTAGTTATTAATAAATGATTATTGAATATTTAATAATAATTATTAAAAATTTAATTACTATTTATTAATTATTAATTGCTAATTATTTCATATTTCAAAATAAATATTAATAATTAATAAACAAGTAATTTTACAAGGAATGTTGCTAGGTTATGCAAACGAAATCTTCATTCCAAAAATGAAATTGCTAGGATAAGGTTTTTTGACACATCATCATACAACCTTGTGTTATTTTCACTGAAAAGTTAAAATGATAGGAGGGAAATATATCAGCTAATTGCAAAAAAAATTCCATGTAGTATATGCATAGATAGTACTTTTACTTAGTCATATTTTTTAGTAGATAATCATCCTTCCAAAATGTCATAATATTGGCAATATTTACCTACCAATAAATCTAACCATTAAATATTGGTAGATAAAGGTTACATTTACCTACCCATATATATTGGAAGGTAAAATATTGGTAGGTAAAGGTCATATTTCTTGTAGTGCGGGGTTTTCAGGTAGTGAAAAACGTTGGACTTATATGCAGATATGGATATACATATATATATATATATATATATATATATATGCCTCAGAGGAGCTTAGGCATATCGTATGCACATACATAGGACTTAACAGATTAGGTGTAAGTAATGGACACAACACTAAAATGAAAGTCAATCTGCATAGATTAATGATATGGGTAAAGTATGTAGTTTTCCAATCACGAGAACATTGCCCTAACCCCCTCCTCGCTATAACCACAGGTTAGCTTTGGAGAGACGTGGTACTGGTGCAAGATGAGAACGGTAGATGGAGAAGTCTTCTTATTCATGTTAAGCGCCGACGAGGCAATTATATATCCAAGGAATAATATAGATTCTAAGGTAGTGGCCTTAGTCAGTATGTATGCTCTATTATAATTTTTAATTTTGCTATGAGTTTATATAGATCGTTTTTTAATTGCTTGTATTTATTACAGGTTACCAAAACCAACGATCCGTACCATAATGGACTTGGGTTTAGATTTAGTCAAAATTCAGGCCCATTAAGACGTGGGTTGTTACAAAACAGCTTTATTGTCGACGATTGAATCCACTTTTAATTTGATGTTATATAACTATTTTATGCACACTATTTAACATTGTTCAATACAACAAATAAAATTTTATAATTAATATTTCATAAATATTAATTAATTTACATAGTTTTAAAAATCATAAATTAATTAAATGGGGTGGCAATAGGAGTATTCAATGTCTCGATTGTGTGACTCTCAGGTGTATATTTGGTCAATGATTAATATCGAACGATTTGAATATTAACTCTCACACCTAATTTAGCAGGTGATGTGACATTATAGCCAAATTTATAGCTTACTTGGTATCGGTAAAATCCGATTTTACTTTGTTAAGCATTTCATGGTAGTGACAATTATTTACACCGATTCACTATGTCAAAATTATATGACTTATGTAATTTGGTAATGGTGTAAATTCCAATATTTTCCATGTTAAATTCTGTAGTCCAAACACAAAGTCCTTGGTTATATAATAATTAATATTAACCGTACTACTCTGTCCAAAGACTTTAACTTTAAGTTGACTTTAGTCGATTATGATACTAACCTCATATAACCGAGGATACAAAGCCTCTCTTAATTATTGTCTCACTTCCAATGCTTCCACACGACCTAACAATTTCGTTCAATAGAAGTCAAGCCATGATTTAACCATAATCAAAGTGAAGCTTCCACATTGAAGATCAATAGTATTCTTAAGTCAAGAGAATTGTTTAATTTTGTCACGTCGATATTTTCTGTTTAACCTTAATTATATTAACCAAAAGAAAACTATCGAGGGGTTATTATACATTATCAAATAACTATTAGTACGTAACCTCTTGGTGTCCCCAGTAGCCATGAGTAATACACTGCCCAACGTTTGGCGAGTGTTAGATCATCCAGTCTAAACGGATGTGTACCAACCCGCCCTTAGTAATACCTTGAAATCGGCACTGAATGAAAATTTCTGACTTTCAAATACGGTAGATGATGAATTCAAAGAAAATTTGAAACGAACATTATACTAAGGCATACCGATAGAATCTCTTAGCAAAATGATAGCATATAATATACTTAATATACATGAACAGAACATGATAATTATATATATATATATAAGAGACCACATTAGTGAAAATAACTAATCATCAAATGTCAATCTGAAAGTCAGCATGCATCAAGTATCATATATATATATATATAAACACATATATGTCATGTACTACCATAATATCAAGTATATATCAAAGTGTCGACATTACTTCCACAGAATGGTCCAGCTGTCCAGAAAGCGTAACCCCAAAAGCATTGACTCCCAAACTACTCAATCAAGAACACAAGAATTGTCATGACATAAACAGACAAGGACAAAAAATAGATCAGACATAATGCCTGGTTTGGAGGGAACTATCTCAAAATACTGTATATTAAAACTATATACAAATAAACAGGAACTACTACAGCACAACCGGTCATTTCCACAATCGTGGCTCAAGGATAATCCAAACTATCCATAAATTAGTAAAGTAAACCTACCTAAAAGATAAGAAATCATACCATAACCTGCTCTTCTCATGTAATCAATGAGTCAGCACAACTAATATAATATGACTGAAAGGTAACAACATACTATGATAAATTTAACCCAACATCCAAAAGTAGGGTGATCATGGTATAAGTCTATCACGAAGTACATAATGGCAGTAGATACAACAACAACTAACTAATAACATGCACAACATAACAATGAAAGACAATTAAGAAATAAAAAAGAAATGCTCGTCATTACTGATGGGTCGAGTCAACTACGAACATCTATCATGATCCAATGATTCCCTCTTACAGTTCAAGATAAATAGATTCGGTTCTCAATCGTACCATAGACCCCGAACAACATCCTGAAAGATGGATCTCGTGGAGTCCTCACTGTACCCTCTGAAGTATGCTTTGGTGATTTCTGATCTACTGTATATACTTGAAACCTCGCCATAATTGTAAGTAGAGCCACCGTATGCTCTGAAGCAAGCTTTGGAGTTTTCAGCCTACTCTAAATACCTAAGGTCTTTGTGGATCACACCATAAATTCTGAACCAAGATTTGGTATTCTATGATCCCATAGCAGATGACTTTAATCATACCTTTATAGGACATCAAGGATTTCTCAACTAACTTGTGTACGCCTCCATCAAAAAGAGAACGATGCTCGTGTCTCATATAATACCTATTAGGACCATAAAGGAGCACCGATGTCATATAGATCACATCAAATATAAGATTGTGTAATAAAATACGTTTATCTTAAATGATGATCGATATCTCGGCATCGTCTATTTATATATATGATTGCCATTAAAAGGCTAATAATATGGATGGCCACTAATATAAGGCTAATATGATGTATGATCGCTAATATTAGATCAATACTGGGCATGATCACTAATATTAGACCAATACCATTATTCAAAACATATATATTTAAATTAGTATTATAGACTACCTAACTATATCTTACTTTTAATTACTAAAATTTCTTTAACAAAAGTCTAATAACTTTTTATACTATTTTGTAAAATCCCATACTGTTTTACAAAATACACCATAGGCTTAGATATCCATTTAAGCTCATATAATACTTAATTTCTTCAGTTAAAATTCAGTATTTCATTCATAAACATTTTATAAAACCTTAGTACTATTTTATAAAATATCTTCTTTGTATTATTTAAGAAAATCTTATAATTCTTTATAAAATTTCTCTTTCATACTATTTTATAAAATATCTCTTTTATACTACTATACAAAATCTCATAATATTTTATAAAATGTCTCTTTTATTTGTCAAAATTTTCCTTTGCATAAATAATATTTATAAATAACTCTTTCAATTATAAATTTCATCCCTTTGCCGCCAATAATTCATAAATACCAATTAAGCTTCGTTAAGCCTTACAGCTTACTCTAAAAGGTCATACTTCTAACTTACAGTTAGTGATAATATTTCTATCGCTAATATAAATTTATATCAATATCAAATTCATTTAAATTTTGAATTGAACATAATATTTATATATACTAGACTGCAGTCAATTATCCCGAATCTCTGCTATAAAATATATATTGATTTTTCTATCATTAATACAACCATAATTTGGAATTTAATTAATTCATAACCAAGTTATAAAATAATATCAACTCCATCTATCTCTGTACGAATATAACATAATATTTATACATGTAGGAATTTAATCAATTAACCCGAATATCTACTAAAATCAATCCAATCTAATGAGGAAATAATTACCAATATATATTATTATACATCTTTTAGGTAATATTTTTCAATATATATAACTATGGGGATTTATAATTAAATATAAATTCAAAGTTATAATCCCGCTCATCTGAATTGTAAATTCTTAATTGTCCAATCTAATCCAACTCTATACCATGCCATAGTTAATCTCACTGCGAGTGCAATGGCGAAGACTGCGTCTTAATTGGACCATGTATGCAAGAGATACAATTTTATAAGAAATAGGATTAATTAAATTAATTAACTAATTTAACTAAATTAATTAACTAACTTAACTAAATTAATTACCTTATTAAAAATCCATTTACTCATCAAAATCCAATTCCCTGCACATAAAATGACATCCATATCACCTCCTCCTTCTCTCCTCAATTTCTCGCTAATTACACGACGAATCAATGCACCGTCAGTTGCATCATACCAAACTTCACATGCACTTCGCCAGCAAACTGAATAAGAGAAGCTCGACATTATAGATGAAATCACAACATCCTACTCCCTTCATCCTCATCATGTCACACGATGCCAATGATGACCAAAGCACCTTCGTCCAACACTATCGTGCTCCTCATGTCACGACAAAGCCAACCGCATCACCAATTCCAACTTTGATACCCTATGACAAATCACGACAGCAGTCTCACTCGACCCTTGATCGAACTTTGACCATTGCTCCTCCTTGCCATGGCTACTTCTTGCCCTTACCAACCAGCGTGTTTCTCACCTAGCCGAGCTGCATTTGATGGCAACCACCACTCCCTCTTTGATGCACCATCACCATACCCTCCACTAAGCAACTCCTCCTCCTCCATGCTAGCTTGACGCTACTGCTACCTCTGTAAAATTCTACTAGCCATAAATAATAAGGAGTGCATGATAGTTATAGGAAGGAAGTGGTCTCGATTTTGAGTTTTGAAGGCATCTTGTTTAGTAGGTTATAAGAGGGAAGGGAGAGAGAAAGTCTAAGGAGAAGAAAAGAAATGTCAGAGAGAGGAGGGAAAGTTTATGAGTGTATGTGTGCGTGTTTGTACACACACATATACATATACATATACATGTGTGTGTGTATAGCTCATATGATCATATGGTAAATCATATCGTCACGAAACTCGTCGACACACGTTACCTTAGTTTTTTTATCCTAATGATATAAGTTTGTTCGCTATCCAAGACAACACTCTGGAATGATAATTTCACGCATTTCGGCATCGTTATGGCCATCGGATCGCTCTATTTAGAAAATTCAACCATACATCTCATAATGAAGTTCTCATCACAAAACACAAGCCATCGGTCATGGTCCCCGTGGACTCAATGGCCCATGTATTCTTATAAAATATGTGTACTAATACATATATTATAAAAATACCATTATTCCAATATAGCCATATTTATACTCATATTAGTTTGCAAAGTCAATCCAGACTTAATGAAAGTGGTCTTGATTCTTAATTTGATCATAAGAAAAAAAATCATATTTGGACGTAATTAACGATTCCATATTTAAATTAATTGTATAAATATCCCATCGTTATAAAAATGCGAGTTATTAGGATGTATCGATATCCAGTCGATATATCTTGACTAGGAATGTTTAAAACGGTATGTTTATTTTATTTAACAAATCATTTATGGTTTAAAACATTGTGACTATTATGAAAATCATACCATTTATGGATTTTCTATTAAATATACTTTTAATTGAATTAATTGACTAATATATAAAACATTATATCAAATATATAATAGAAAGAAAACACCTTTTATTTTGAATAAGATTGTTCATCATGTTAGATATATATATATATATAACAATTATATAATTTCCCCTTGGGCATAACCATTCTCTATCAATCTCCCACTTGTACTTTGGATCAATTACGGAATCTTATTCCAACTTCTTTGGTCGATTTTCTCAAACTCATCGGGTCAGTCCTATGTTGAACGGGTATGCTATTTTATTTTAACCATTTGCTCTGTCAGTCAACTCTCTTCGACATTAATAAACTACCATTATCATGTGAAACTATTTGGTGCATTTCTCTTGACCCTAAGTGAGCTCTAGTAACTTTTACAGACTGTATTTTGACATAGTTATCATAAAACAATGTCATGGGATTCTCAACATTTGTAATCACCATAGCTCAGTTATAAATTTATGCCTTTGTATTTATACATAGATTTTATTTGTGGCGCTATTCAAAAAGATGTACTTAGCCTTTTCATTGAATAAACCACAACATTTCCTTTGGAACATGTCTAAATTAAAGCAGCTTAATTAATGTTTGATTAGAGATTTAATATTGACATATTATAATCAGTATCACTTATGAAGTTTGAGTGTGAATAATCCTTTGTAAATTATTCATAGTTTTTGTAAACAATTCTCTAATATTTTGTAAATACTCAAGAATGATCTAAACTATCAAGTTGCCTAGATCGATTGACTTTGCAGTAGAAAGAATGACTAGTTATGGGATATGATTGACACAAATTGGAACGTGGCTTGGAAAAGGATCATGGATGGGCATGATATTTCATAAGTTGTGATCCTGATAGTCGTATGAATTTGGGATACGAGAATTTTTGAATAATGAAAGAAAGATTATGATTATAGTTATAAAGGGGAAAAGTGAAGCTAATTATTGTGTTGAAATATTATAGAGGCATTTATCCAATAAAAAACTAAATAGGTTAAGATTTATATGAAAAATATTTAGGCTGAAGTTATAATCGAAACTGACCATTCACGTTCATTTTTCTCAAAAACATAAAATGCAAATAAAAGAGAGAAGCCGACCATTATTTAGGAGAAAAGAGGAGGAAATCAAATTAAAGCTAAGGATTTAAGCAAAGGGAATTAATTTCAATCAAATCTCAATGTCCTTGTCCAAATCAAGGTGAATAATAATTGAAACCATCTCTATTGTTGTTTTTATGATAATTCGATTTTTGGATTTAAGATTAAATCCATTGTGATTATTTTTGATGATGATATGCTTGGATTTTATAACATATTTGGTTATAACAAAATTGTTTGATAATTGTTTATATGTTTTTAAGGGTAAAACAGATTATATTCAATTTCGTAGCCATGAGGAAATTATATGTTATGTAAAACATGATTTTGGAGATGTGTTTTAATTTTTATAATTTTCCAAGCTATGGAAAATTTATTATGAATTTTTAGAGGAAAGTATGAATAATTGGGTTTAGAAATTAATTTTGGTTATTTTATGAAGAATTTGGGCCTAAATTTTTTATATATTATGTAACATTTTGAAAGTGAGTTTCTGCAACTTTTGATGATTTTTCCTAAGTTATTTACTATGGAAATTAAATTATTTAGAAGAAGGATTTAATTGTTTTAATGGTTTTTCTTAATGGAAGGGCTTAATTATGAAAATTAATCTTTATTTTGATTTGAAATTATGCGGCTATTATTTTCGTAAAGAATTTGAAAAGTTATGGAACCAATCAAATGTTTATAAATAGGCAGGTTAGTTATATATTATTTACTTTAAATGGTATTAAATCAGACTTTAATCAGAAAATATGTTCCGCCTCTATTAGAAGCCACCTTTCGAATGCCTTCAACCAAGTCGAAACATACCAGGTCAAAAGGAACTAAGCCGAAACCAATACGCAAGGTATCACAAGTTTGATACGTAGTGGATTGGAGAAGAGTGAAAGGCAAGGTGTCAAAACATAGCTTTAGATCGGGTCAAAACCTTTGTTTTATTTTTCAAAGAAATATGCTTGCCTGTTTTACTAAATGCTTTCAATAAGTCGAGACATATGCTTTCGAAGGGGCCTTTTTAAATTGCTTTCGAAAGGGGTTGCCGCTTCTTTTTTAAATTGTAGCTTCTGAACGAGTTTCTTAGTTTTAAAATCAATGCTTTAGAAAAGAGTAGTTTCGGCTAAGTTAAAACCCTTATGTCATTCCTATGTCTTTTGAATGGATTGAAGTCATCAACCAATTCGAAAGGTAACTTTTGTTTTAAACTTGTACCAAGCCACTTTCTAAAGCCTTTGAAAGGATTCAACGGTTTCAAAGGCAATGGCTTCAAAAGAGGCTTCGAAGCTATCCTTCAAATGTTTACTTAAATGGTTTGAGCTTTCGAAAGGATGGTGCCGAAGCCATCTATTTTTCCCCAAACGCTTATTGATGGTTTGGAAAGGCGTACTTTTGCTTGGATTCATTTAGACCCAATAAGATACAGTTTATCTTAAACCCAATGGTTTCGAAAATGGTACTTTCAAATGGTTTCAAAGATATGCTTCTATAATTGAATGGTATTACTTTAAGACATTCAAAAGGTTTTGAAAGAAAGGTTTTAAAGTGTTTCAAAAGGCAGATGTCTAGTGTTTTGAAAAGAAGATTTGAATGCTTTCGAAAGGAATTTTTCCAATGGTTATGGAAGTAAATATTGAAGGTTTTAAAAGCCTTAATTTTCAAAACAAAGAACCCAATCTCAATTTTTAAAGATAAAACCCATGGCATTGTAAAAGAGCTTTTAAATGCTTTTAAATTGAAGTTGTTAAAGAAGCTTTCCTTGATAAAATAATAGGTTAAAGGGATAAACCATGTTTTATATGAAAATGATTTCAAGGATATTAAACCATGATGTTGGTGTTATTATGTTAATATGTTTGCTTTTTCTAGTTTACTTATTCACTTTAATATGGACCCATAACTGTAATTTGGAGAAAAGGGGCAGAATAACTAGCTAGGTTGACCCTGTAGTAAATATAAATTGATTTAACTCCTAAATGAGTAGAATTGCATCAAAGAGGTCAGGTAGACTAGGATATAGGATGCCTAAATACTAGTTAAAGAAGTTATCAAACTGACAAGTTCATACTAAACCCATGAAAACTATACTTGGAATAAGTTATTGGCATGGGCCAATAGATTCATTGCAAACACATGAAAACTATAACTAGAAAGAGTTATTAGCAGGGGCCTATAGGTTTGTAGTGAACCCATCAAAACTATATCTGGACTAAGTTATTGACGAAAGTCAATAGGTTCCTAGTCAACCCATGAAAACTAGGATGAGAGGGAAGTTATTGGAGATACCAATAGGTTCAGGAAGAACCCATGAAACAATGAAGTTATTGCCAGGGGCCAATAGTTTCTTAGTGATCCCATTAAAACAATCAAAATCAAACAGGGAGGACATAAACATTAAACATGTTATTACCCAGCCCATGGAAACCAATAGGTTAATGGTGAACCTAAACCAATAGGTTAATGGTGAACCTAGAAACTATAACTAAGACAGATAGTCAGAATACATGGGGATGGGAAATCCAGAATTGATTTGCATGTTTGCGTATTGTCATAATATATGTGAATTGTTATGTTTTAACCATTGTGGATGCTGGAGCACTGTTTGTGGTTTTTATAAAAATTTTAATAAGATACTAGTGAGGGGAAAACCCATTCCGCTAAGCGGTGTGGTCTCACTTGATATCTAAGTGGTTTGAGATGGTAGATTATTATTCATACTAAGCTTTATGTCTGACTCGAAGTTTATGTTTTCCCCTCAAAATCTTGGGTGCTCAATTGATTTTGACTAGTTTGAGAGTTGAGGTTTACAGGTACCTCTTTAGAGGAAAATGCTTTTGGAGACGTGCAGGAGGCATGATGGCTATTTAGAGTTCTTTTTCATTTTGATTCAATTGTGTTGTTTTTGTAATGGAAAAGTTGATTAATTGACTAGTTACATACTCTGATCATCCAAGGATGCATATTCATATGTTATTCTTAGCATGTTGTAATAATTATATTTTCTCCGAACGTGGTTAACGATTATGGGATTATGTAATGAATTTGAAATGCGTTGAAATGGAATAAGAAAGTTGTTTGTTGATTTTAATTTTTTTTCCATATCCTGTGTTTCTATAATATTAATGTATCTAACATTACCGTATTTGGTCATCGAGAATTAATAACTATGAATGACTATAGCATCCGTAGCCATTAGTTTTGGGGCTCTAAGTGGGCGATGTTACAAGTTGGTATCAGAGCATAGGTTTATGAAAGTTAAAAGAAATTTAAACCTAAAAGATTTTCAAAACATAACCTAGTGAATCAGTAAATAAGATATGGGTTTGGGTTAATGCTATAGTAACATTCTTGTGTTTGATATAGATATATATATAAGTACGTATTCCCTCTCTCTAAGTCCGTTCTTCTGTATCTTAGTAAGGCTCATATGCATATTTACGAGAAAGAAGATATGGAGGCAGAATAGGCTAATGCTAACCGAAATGCAGATGCCAATGTGGGTGTTGGAAATACACCAGTGGGTATGGGGACGATGTATTAGTTCTTCGTCAATCTAATGCAAGTGAGAGCAGCTGCTGGTGTTGCTGGAAATGTTGGATGAGCTAATCTTAAGGCTTCGGTTGGGTATAATTATGCTAAGCCGAACAGAGACTTCGCCAGTCTTGGTGGAAAGCCGTTTATGGGAACGGAAGATGCCATAGAAGTTAAGGATTGGCTGTTGCATTATGAGAGGATCTTCACTAATGTGGGTTTAGATGATGAGCAGAAGAGGAGGCTGGCCTGTAGGCAGTTACAAGGGGTAGCACTCCATTGGTGGAATAGTCTTGCTGCCGGAGTTTCGGAAGAAGAGTTGACTTGGGCAGATCTTATAAGGAGATTTGAACAGAGGTTTTTGCCCGAAGTTTCCACATCAGCATTGCTGAAGAAATTTATAGATTTGGTGTAGGGAGAGATGTCGGTAATTGAGTATGCTACTAAGTTTGATAAGTTGTCCCGATATGGATATGCTACCATAGATACCATCACCGGGAGGAATGAAAGGTTCATTCGGGGATTGAGGCTTAAGATTGCTAGGGCGACCCTGACACATCTATGTGATCCTTGTAATGTAATTGGGGAGATGACAATACAATATGAGGAAATACTTGCTATTTGTGTGAGAAAGACGGTAGAAACCCAAGGTTCTCCGAGAAAGAAGGGAAAGTTTTTAAGAAGAGGGGAACCCGAAAGGGAGAAGCTGCCAAGAAGGTAATGGATGATTTAGTTTGATTCAAGTGTGACAAGAAAGGTCATTATGCTCATGAGTGCTGGTCAGGCAAGGGAAGAAAGCTACAAAAAAGAAGAAAGTGAAGTGCTTTAACTGTTACCAAGTTAGGCATTATAAGAACCAGTGTCCAAAGCTAGTCGGAGCATATAAGGGAAAGGTTCTTGCTGTTGGACCATCATCTGCTTGGCTAACTGTAGCAGAAAAAGGGAAGACTGTGATGGAAGGTACACTTTTGATTCAAAGTATACCAGTAAGGGTACTATTTGATACTGGTGCATCACATTCATTTATATCACAGTGTTTGGTTGATAGGTTATGCTTAGAACCCACATACTTTGTTACTTCCTTAAGGATTACGAATCCGATAGGATGGTATGCAACTCTAGGGATGAGATGTGACCAGTTAGAACTAGAATTGTTAGGTCATAAATTTGCATGTAGTCTGTATATTTTCATTTTAAAGATTTCTGACTCATTTTGGGTATGGATTGGTTGGGTAAGTATGAGACTAGGATATTTTGCCAGGATAGGGAGATATCACTGAGACACCCTGATAGTCATAATCGAATCGTATTCTCAAAGGAGAATTATGACCGGAATATTTGTGATTTGTTAAGTGCTACGGAAGTAGGAGAAGAGTTAAGTCAGGTTCAAGTAGTAAGAGAATTTGCAGATGTCTTTGAGCCGGTTACGGGACTACCACGGAAACGAGCAATTGAATTTTGGATATATCTTGTGCCAAGAGCTAAACCTGTGCGTAGACCACCTAGCGAAATGACACCAATAGAGATGAAGGAATTGAAGGTGTAGCTAGTGGATCAAAAAGGAAGGAGTTTTATTAGACCAAGCAGTCCAAGTTTGGGAGAGCCGCGGTATTCGTGAAGAAACCAAATGGGTCGTTGAGGATGTGTATTGACTATCATAAGTTGAACAAGAGGACGAATAAGAATAAGTATCCTTTACCAAAAATTGATGATCTATTTGATCGGTCGTGTGGAGCCAGATGTTTTCCCAGTTGAATTTGGCGACAGGTTTCCATCAATTAAGAGTGGCGGAGGACAGTATTCCATTGACAACATTTCGAACTAGGTATGGTTCATATGAGTGGTTAGTAATACCTTTCGGGTTAATGAATGCACCTACTTTCTTCTTGGATTCAATAAACCAAGTTTTCTTAGAGTATTTGGAAAGGTTCCTATTGGTGTTTATAGATGACATTTACTGTACTCTAAGGATGAATAGAACAGAGGATCATCTTAAAGGGTGCTTGAGATTCTAAGGTAGCATCAGCTAAAAAAAATGTTTTCCAAGTGTCATTTTTGGAAGAAAGAGGTTAAATTTCTTGGTCACGTGGTTTCAGAGAAGGGCTTGTCAGTCGATTCAGATAAGATCGAAGCTATCAATAGTTAGAAGAGACTAGAGATCAAGACGAAATTAGAAGTTTTCTTGGACTTGCTAACTATTATCGGAGATTCATCAAGGATTTCTCACGGATAGCGGCACCTTTGATTAAGTTAACCAGGATGGATGTGAAGTTTGTCTGGTCCGACAAATATGAGGAAGCAATCCTTAATTTAAAGCATCTTTTGACTAATGCACTAGTTTTAGAAGTTTCATACGGAAATCAAGGGTTGTTGGTGTATACCGATACATATGGAACTCGATTAGGAGCTGTGTCTATGCAGAAGGGTAAAGTGACTGCCTACTCTTCACGACAGCTTAGACTGCATGAAGTGAGATACCCTACTCATGATTTTGAGTTGGCTTTGGTGATCTTCACACTTAAGATTTGGAGACATTATCTCTTAGGGGTAAGATTTGAGCTATACATAGATTATAATCTTTAAGGTACTTATTCTCTCAGAAGGAGTTGAAAATGAGACATCAAAGGTGGCGGGAGTTTTTAGCTCCTTATGACTTTGGTATAGAGTACTCATAGGAAAGAAAATAATGTAGCGGATGCTCTTAGCAGTAGTCATTAGAATACTGTGTTAGCTATGTTTGCAGATTGGAAGGATTTAGAAGTTGACAACTTGTAGTGTGATCTTATGATCGACTGCTAGTTCTAGTCAGAGCACCGCCATGTTGTCCTATTTGGATATTCGACCAGTGTTGATCAAGAGGATTGCTTTTAAGCAGAAGAAGGATCCATTACTAGCTGAGAAGATTAAAAGGCTTGAGGTTAGAACCAAGATCGATGGTCTAAAGGGTATTTGTCTAAATCAAAGAGGATGGTTGAGAAAGAAGGGATAGTTGTGTGTTCCGAATGTTGCGGATTTAAGGAGAAAAATTCTTAGAGAATTTCGTCGGTCCAAATTAATGATTCATCCTAGAGGAACCAAGATATATCATGATATGAGGAGAAGCTTCTATTGGGAACGTATGAAGAGTGGTGTTGGCTTGTGGGTTAGGCAGTGTGCAAACTATCAACAAGTGAAAGCCAAACATCAGAAGCCGAGTGGATTTCTTCAACCTTTAGAGATTACGGTTTGTAAAGGGGATTCAATATCCATGGATATTATCGACGAGTTGCCAACGTCAAATAGAGGAAATGAAAGTATATGGGTCATAGTGGACAGGTTGACCAAGAGTGCCCATTTCATTCCGCTTAAGTCTACTAGGACGGCAATTATTTTAGCTAAGTTGTTCATGAAGAACATAGTTAGACTGCATGGGATTCCTAGTAGTATAGTCAGTGATAGAGATGCTTTGTTCACTAGTGAATTTTGAGAGAGTCAACAGGATGTGTTAGGTACCAAACTTAAAATGAGTACTACATATTACCCTCAGATGGATGGGTAGATAGAGAGAGTTAATAAGGTACTCGAGGATTTAATGAGAGCTTGTATATTGGACTTTAGTGGATCTTCGAAAGATCGCATACATTTTGTTGAGTTTTCCTATAATAATACTTATCAAAATAGTATAGGATTGGCACATTTTGAAGCTTTATTTGGAAGGCTATCAAATCACCAGTATGTTAGTAGGGGATTGGAGATAGATTAATCTTAGGTCCATATCTGATTAGAGAGGCGATAGAGAAGATTGAGTTAGTCCGAGAAAGGATGAAGGAAGCTCAGTCCAGGAAAAAGTGTTACGTAGATAAGAGGCGTAAAGGCCTAGAATCCTTAGATGGAGATAAGGTTATCATTGAGGTATCACCGATGAAGGGTGTGGTATAATTTGGAAAGTCAAGTGAACTAGCATTGCGATATGTTGGTCTGTTCCAAGTTATAGAGAGGATTGGAAAGCTTGCGTACAGAGTAGAGTTGTCGATCAGTATAGCAGGTGTCCATAATGTATTTCATGTGTCTCGTCTTCGCAAGTATATGCATGATCCAAGGACTACTATTCCTTCGATAGGATTGGAAGAGTTGATATCAAGGCTGAATTTGACTTTTGTTAGACAACCAATTCGGGTCATAGCGAGAGATGAGAAAAGATTGAGGAATAAGACAGTCAGGTTTGTGAATGTTCAGTGGAGCGACAATGAGAAGGACTATACTTGGGAGACTGAGGATAAGATTAGAGATACTTATCTCGATCTGCTTTGAGGGTATGTCTATATTAGATTTATATAGAAAGTTGCTAGTCTGGTAGACTAGTATAGTTGTTAGGAGTGGTTACAGATGATTGCTATGTTTAATATTTAGTCCTTACTGAATTTCGAGGACAAAAATCTTTAAGGAGGGAGCCTGTAACACCCCTAATTTTTAATAACATTATTCATGAGATTTAATTGGAAATATTAGGGTGATAAGGGGATTGAGATTTGAAAATAAATTAGTGGCCATGGTTAACTAAATAAATGAGCTTATAATTTATGTTAATTAATTAATGAGTGGGCATTAGGGTAATTGCCGCACTACATTTTCATTACCCTTATATTCTCGTTTCATTCCGATTCACGTTCATTTTCTTTGAAAACATAAAATGCAAACACAAGAGAGATGCCGACCATTACATAGGAGAAAAGAGGAGGAATCAAATTAAAGCTAAGGATTTAAGCAAGGGGAATTAATCTCAATCAAATCTCAAATTCCTTTATCCTAATCAAGGTGAATAATAATCAAACCCATCTCCATTTTTGTTTTAATGATCATTTGATTTTCGGATTTAAGATTAAATCCATTAAGATGATTTTTAATGATGATATGCTTGGATTTTATAACTTATTTGATTCAAACGAAATTGTTTGACAATTGCTCATACGGTTTTAAGGGTAAAACCGATTATGTTGAATTTCAAATGCCATGAGGAAATTATATGTTATGTAAAACATGATATTGGAGATGGTTATTACATTTTATAATTTTCCAAGTTATGGAAAATTTATTATGAATTTTCAAAGAAAAATATGAATAATTTGGTTTATAAATTAATTTTGGTTATTTTATTAAGAATTTGGGTATAAAATTTTTATATGTTTGATAACGTATTGAAAGAGAATTCAATAATTTTTGGGGATTTTTCCTAAGTAATTTACTATGGAAATTAAATTATTTAGAAGAAGGATTTTATTGTTTTAATGGTTTTGCTTAATAGAAGGGCTTAATTATGAAAATTAATCTTTTTAGATCCGAAATTATGAGGCAGATATTTTTGTAAAGAACTTGAAAAGTTATGGCAACCAATGAAATGTTTACAAATAAGCAGGATAGTTATAAAGTATTCACATTAAATGGCATTAAATCTGACTTTAATCAAAAAATATGTTCCACCTCTTTGAGAAGCCACCTTTCGACCATGTGCTTCTGCCTTCAACCAATTCAAAACCCGCCAGGTCGAAAATAACTAATTCGAAACTAATACACAAGGTATAACAATGCTGCTACGTAGAGGATTGGAGAAGGGCGGAAGGCATGGTGTCGAAACATAGCTTTCGATGGGGTTGAAATGTTTGTTTTATTTTCCAAAGAAATGCGCTTGCCTGTTTTACTAAATGCTTGGAAGGAGTCAAAATATATGATTTCGAAGGGGTCTTTTTAAATTACTTTCGAAAGGGGTTGTTGCTTCTTGTTTAAATTGTAGCTCCTGAATGAGTAACTTAGTTTTAAAATCAATGCTTTTGAAAAGGGTAGTTTCGACGAAGTCAAAACCCTTCTGCCGTTCCTATGCCTTTCAGATGGAATGAAGTCATCAACCAATTCGAATGGTAACTTTATTTTTAAACCTGTACTCAGACTTTTTCTAAAGCCTTCGAAAGGATTCAAGGGTTTCGAAGGAAATGGCTTCGAAAGTAGTTTCAAAGCTATCCTTTAAATGTTTACTTAAATGGTTTGAGGTTTCGAAAGGATGGTGCCAAAGCTACCTGCTTTTCCCAAACTCATATTAATGGTTTCGAAAGGGGTCCTTTTGCTTGAATTCATTTAGACCGAATAAGATATGGTTTAAATTAAACCCAATGGTTTCAAAAGGGGTACTTCCAAATGGTTTCGAAGATATGCTTCTATATTTGAATGGTATTACTTTAAAACATTCGAAAGGTTTCGAAAGAAGGGTTTTAAAGTATTTCAAAAGGCGTGTGTCTAGTGTTTTAGAAAGAAGATTTGAATGCTTTCGAAAGGAAGTTTTCCAATGGTTTCGAAAGTAAAGACGAAAGATTTCGAAAGCTTTAGTTTTCCAAACAAAGAAGCTAATCTCAATTTTTAAATGTAAAGCATATGTCATTATAAAAGAGCTTTTAAATTCTTTTAAATTGGAGTGTTTGAAGAATATTTCCCTGATAAAATAATAGGTTAAAGGGATTAACCATGTTTTATATGAAAATGATTTGAGTGATATTAAACTACAGATGATGGTGATTATTATGTTAATATGTTTGCTTCATCTAGTTTAAGTATTCACTTTAATATGGACCCATAACTGCAATTTGGAGAAAAGGGGTAAAACAACCAACGAGGTTGACCCAATAATGAATATAAATTGAGTTAACCCCTGAATGAGTGGAATTGCATCTAGGAGGTCAGGTAAACTAGGATATAGGAGCCTAAATACTTGTTAAAGAAGTTTTCAGATATATTGGTTCATAGTAAACTTATGAAAATTATGCTTAGAATAAGTTGTTGGAAGGGGCCAATAGGTTCATTGTAAACCCATGAAAACTATAATTAGAAAGAGTTATTGGCAGGGGTCAATAGGTTTGCAGTGAATTAATGAAAACTATATCCAGATTTAATTATTGACAGAAGTCAATAGGTTCCCGGTCAACCCATAGGATAAGAGGAAGCTATTGGAGATACCAATAGGTTCAGGGAGAACCCATTAAACAATGAAGTTATTGGCATGGGCCAATAGTTTCTTAGTGATCCTATGAAAACTATGAAATCGAACAGGGAATCCATGGACATTAAACAGGTTATTAGTCATCCCATGAAAACTAATAGGTTAATAGTGACCCTAGAATCTATAATTAAGACAGATATTCAGAATAAATTGGGATGGGATATCCAGAATAATTGATTTACTTGTTTGCATATCATCGTAATATTTTTGAATCATTACGCTTTAGGCATTGTGGATGCAGGAGCACAGTATATGGTTTTTATAAAGTTTTAAATGAGACACAAGTGAGTGGAAAACCATTCTGCTAAGCGGCGTGGTCTCACTACATATCTAAATGGTGTGAGATGTTAGATTATTATTTATACTAGGCTTTATGTCTGACTCGAAGTTTATGTTTTCTCCTCAAACTCTTTGGTGCTCATTTGATTTTGAGTAGTTTGAAAGTTCAGGTTTACACTTACCTCTTTAGAAGAATAATCTTCTAGAGACGTGTAGGAGGCATGATAGTTATTAAGGGTTCTTTTCCATTTTGATTCCTCTGTGTTGTTGTTGTAATGGCAAAGTTGATTGATTGATATACTCTGATCATCCAATGGGGCATCTTCATACGTCGCTCTTGGCATATGTTGTAATAATTATATTTTCTCTGAACGTGGTTAGATGGGATTATGTAATGAATTTGAAATGTTTTGAAATGGAATAAGAAAGTTAATTGTTGATTTTAATTTTTTTTCCATATCCATGTGTTTCTATAATATCAATGTATCTAATATTACCGTATTTGGTCACCGAGGTTCCGAGGTTCCGATGACCCAATGATTCTACTATGTCATCTAACTCGATGATTAGTCCATAATTCTGAAATGAAATGATCAAAATTTGCATTCTTTTGTTCTGTATCATTGTGGTAATGGTCACCGATGGACGTGAGTGACATTTAGGATGCTTGTTTGTTTGATATTATTACAAAGGTAGGTTTTTAGTAGGTATCTTAGAAATTTTGTACTGATAAATGATTTAAAGATGGAATTGTTTGTTCTGGGCTAAGTGCTCGTACTGATAAATGATTTAAGGATGGAATTGTGCATTCTGAGAAAAGTACTTATAATATTGAAATACGTTGTCTAGAGAATTAGTTGTTTAGGGTTGAGTACTCACAATATCAAAATTGTTGTCAAGGGAACTATGTGTTTGGGGCTAAGCGCTCATAATAACTATGTGTTAGGAATTGTGTATTCGTTGCCATATGCATATGATTATTTATACAAAATCATATAAGACCGTGTGGGATGGTTCAATAGAAGCTGATTTATAAAAAAGAAAGGTTTGATATAATGAAGTATAGAAGTTGGAATGTTTAGATAGGCCATATTGTTTCATTTAATTTGGATATGTGATGACAACCTAGATATTAGGAAGGATGGTAGTTGATATTAGAGATCGTTGACGTTGGTTTTGAACTAACCTTGAAGATATTGGAGTTGTAATTATGTTAGTATCTTGTTGATGTGATTGATATGGCGAGGCACCCCCCAATTGATTTGCCCCATCCATAATATATAGGAATGGCAAGACAGTAAAATGATATATGGAAAAGAAAAACAATGGTTCTTAATTATTAAAAAATGAATTATGCTTGGATTTTTGCTGTGAGAGGTATTATGTGTGAATCACAATTTTAAAATATATTTTGGATTAGATTTGGTATGACTATATAGGGATCTTATAGGTATTTTTATATATTGGATAAGTTTATAAAAGTACTCAGATATGGAAGGACATAAAGATCACATGGGTTCATGTTCTTTACGGATGGGATACTGTATTTAGAATTTTGTAGATGGATGAAATTTGAAAAATAATGAAATGGCATGGAGCTATAACTTCTTTATATATAAGATAATCAAATTTGGATTGATAGTGAGAGTAGTATGAAGAGTGTTTTAGATTAGTTTAGATAAAGGGTTTTAATTATAGATTTAAACTAAAAGAATTGACAAAATTTGAGGAATTAAAGAATGAATGTACTTGATTGATCGGTACTAAAGTAAAATAAAGAATTACGCGGAGTGATGCGAATTGAAGTGTTTTATGGTAATTGAAGAAAAATTCATTGGGAAGTTTTAAAAGAAGGTATAATGTTGGCATGCATCGAAAATGCAGAGGAGAAGTATGAAGTTATAGAAATGGAATGTTTGGACAACTGAAGAGGTGATGCCTTGAATGGCAAATTTGTTGGATATTAAAGAAGTGGTATCATAAGTGAAAAGATTTCACTCAAGCTAGATTTGAGATTTTGATGTGACATATGTGTGTTCACAAGGTTAAGAGATCAATCATTTTGGATATTAATATATGAAAGAAGGAATAGTATGGTGATTTGAGTCGTTTAAATTTGTATGGGTAAAACACCGTCCACTTCGAGTTGCCTTACCTTAGGAATCTAGAAAAAAATTGAGAAACTACTACTGGATTATTTAAGTTAAATGTATGTATTGAGGAATGCCTTGAAAAGCTGTAATTTGATTTGGGCACATTGATGCTAATGTTACTATTGTTTACATTGTGGCATTGTATATTTAAGATGGTAATAGAAATTTTAGAGGTTATATATATATATATATATATATATATATATATATATATATATGCATGTAAGATTAAGATTAGTATTTTGGGATGAGTCATGTCAGTAGTAGAGTTTGCTAGATTTAGTTGAGAGAATGATTTGGATAGAGACAACTGGAAAGTGAGGAGTGCATTCGATCTTTTTAATTCGATTACTTTGCAAGGCATTTTTCTATTTGATTGATTAATATTTTAGTTAGTATCTAGTTTTGGATAAATGATTGTTTGGATTCATTGTTGTTTTATCTATGTTGTGGGTTTGTTTATTTTCTTAATATGTTTTGTATGCTATGATTTCAAAATTAGCTGCTACACACACACACGCACACACACACACATATATATATATTCACCGCCTTGCGAAATGTTCATGTTACTGGTTGTGAATGCATATAGAATTTATGTGATCACCCTATAACGCTCGTATCATGTTTTATATGTCATAACATCTTATTCATATATGAGGGTCCAAATGTTAGATATTTGCACATGTAATATCATATGTTATCTGCATACATATCATGATGCAATGTTGTTGGTTACATTTCACAAAGCATAAAATCACCACTATATGTATATGTGCTGATAGACACACATGTAGACAGATGGTTTTAGTTCCATAACTTCATATACTGTTTATGGATGCTTGGTTTGATTTGTGTGTAGGTGACTATTTCGATGAATGATTATATGCTTGACTGTATGTTTGATATTTTTGCAATACAAGAGTGTGTGATACATCTTTTGTCCCTAGGAAATTTCAAGGATAAAATTCTTTTTTAGGGGGGGGGGGGGGTTTACGTAATACCTCAAAATGTAAAATAAAAATTAATAAATTTAAAAGCGAATTGGAGGTTATTTTGGTAAATTTCCATTAAAGGGGCAACATGGTCATTTTTCAAACAGTGGAATTTGATGACGAAATTATGCAACTGCGGTCATATCTTTTTTCTAAGTCGTGCGATATTTATTTCTCTCATTTGAAGGTCGTACGAAGGAAATACAAAAGAAAATGTTTTGGAGCTAAGTGAGTTTTGGTCTTTTGAATTTTAAATTATTTGAAACTGAGCAGACTAATAATTTTTGTCCTTTAGTTTAAAACTAAGAAAAAGATGTAACTTCATTTCAGAACAAACAACTCTTTTCTTCCTCCTCTTCCATCCTTCTCAAAAGACACTTCGAATCAAAATGTAATTTCTCTCTCATATCTCAACAAAAGTCCATGAAACTGGCGGCATTACTTAGCTATCTTTAATGATTTGCCTTTTTTATTACCAAAGGCGACACATAATACATCCTCGGTATTCATGTGCCGATCATTTAGTCGTCCAAAAGACAGGTCATTAGGGGTGAAAGAAAGAAAGGTGGAACATAAACATGGATGGGTTTTTTACCTTACTATAACCAAGAAACTTTCTAAAGAAAATCCCTTGATATAATAATAGTGTCTAGAGTACAAATACTTTTCAATTATGGCCGAAATTATTACATTAATTAAATTCCAAAGTACTAGGTTCTACAATTAAAACGGTAAAGGCATGTATTGGAGATTGGATTCCATACTATTATAAGGTAAGGAACTACCATCTTATGGTGCATCACTAGATAAAATGCAACGGGGTTTGACAAGAACATCTTGTATCCCTGCCACACAGGATTGGCCCCCACTTGACAAGTAGTACCAAATATGATCACCCACTTTGGGCCCTAAAGCATACGTAAGTAGATAGTAATTGATCTAGATTTCGAAGTGACCATACCCTGATGGAAGGGACCCACATAGCCCTGCTGCATGCCCAATTTTTGTCATTTCCCGATTGATGAGGCTTGAGGCTACGTTTTACCTTTATATAGCACTTTTCGTTTGGAATGCTGACATTGCCCTCCAAGCAACAATGTAATGCCATAATTCATCCATACAAGTTGTCCAATAGATGGACTAACAACAAGCACTAATTCTACTACATACATTTTGGAATCACCCTCAAGATTAGTAGTAAGAAGCCCTTGCACTTCGAAGTGCTTCATCTTCAATTCCATCATCTTCAAGATGTCTACACTTTGAAACGCTTGAGTTGGATCAAAGTGGTTTTCAAATAATTTACCAGATCTTGATTTCTTCGTAACAAAATTTGAAACTTTCCAGTAAAATCAACCCCAGTTCTTTAGGAAATAAACAGTCAAAGATAAAAGAGGAGATCGCCTCCTAACCGTTAGTGGGTGAATTTTCTACTCATTTATCCTAGGAGAACGAAATGAGATTTACATGCATAGTACAATATCATCGAGGATGGCTGTGCCATATAACTTACGTGTTTCATATTTCCAAATTTGATAGTTAGATATTTGATTATCGAGTAAACAAACAACAACTAATTCCATTTGAGATCCATAGCAACCACTAAGCTCAAAATAAATCTTTATTTAATAAATCACTTTTCAAAACATTTGCGTATAACATTCATATACTTATCTCCTGGCATAAGTATATTCACAAAACATTTGCGAGTAAGTTCTCACTTCCAAACCATGTTAAAAAGGACTAAAAAAATGTGGTTTAAATTAGAGGTAAGGACAACCCAAAACACTATTCCCTCAGTGTTAAGTGTGGAACGGATGTTCCATACCACCATTTTTAAAAGGCCAGTTTAGAAAAATCCAAATCTCAAATTCTTTTTGTACTTCCTTTGACAAATCCTTTTTAATTGAATTTGTATCATTTATAAAATCTCTTTTACTTGAAATCCATATCCACTTCAAAATGCTTTACGAAATCCCAAATTCATTTGTAAAACCCTTTTATAAATATTCAAACTCATTTATAAGAATTGCTTTTATATATATTCAAACTTTTTATATAAATTTATTATACATATCCAAACCTTTTTTAAACTCCCTTTATGAATTTCCAAATCATTTTCTAAAACTTCTTTTATAAATTCCCAAATCATTTATTAAACTTCTTATGAACCTTTTCTATTTAAACAACTTCTTACATAACCTTAAATCAATTTAGCTTCCTTTAATAAGCAAATCCATTTTATAAATATTCCTTTTTTATGAAATATTCTTTGCTTAAAAACTAAAATCCATTAACCCAAAGCACTTTATAAATTTCCAAACTCCTTTATAAAACTCTTTATAAAAGCTTATTTTTATTACATGGAAAACCATTCCCATTAGTTAAAAACATCTTTAGTAAAACCATTGGTCAAATCATTCTTTAAGTATCTTATTCAATTTGAAATATCTTTGGAACCATTTAAAAAGAAAATGAAATATTTATCCTTACAAAATCAAATGGAGGCTTAGCGACCACAATTGTGCTGCTAATTTGAGTTTACTTATCTAGTTTAACATGGCACCACACAACATGTATATAAGAAATTAGCACATCAATTTAAGTAAATATCCAAGTTAATTGTATTAGCAGAATGATGTTTTGTTCTGCTAATAGATGACATTTAGTTTTTCCTAATAATATGGGGTTACTTAAGGGTAAGTGGCACAAAAATCCCTTGATTTAAAACTAATTTTAAAATAAAATAGTTTGAAACAGAACTGATTAATTAAACTTAAAGCGATTTTAAAATAAATTAAAGACCTTGTAAATGAGAATCAAATCCTTGCTAAATAATAATTGAACTCCAATTAAAAGTAATTAAAACTTAATTAAACCTTACTAAAACATAATTAACTTTAATCAAAGATTAATTATATAAAACCCTTTTAAAATAATAATTAATTTATAACTATCTTAAATAATTAATTAAATAATAATTAGTTAATCCTTAAATAATAAATAACTTTAATTAAGTAACAAATCATGATTAAGTTAATTGATTAATAGTTATGTTTAAAAACCATTGTTAACAAATGATTACGTACTAATTACCTTTATTAATTAAGTGATTAATTAAAAATCATTAAACAAATAAATAATTAAATAATAGTTTTTTAATTAACTTATTAAAATTAGAAAACATTTCCATATGGATTTCAACATGAAAAAAAAGTTTGGGTTAGAAAACTAGTTAAATTTTTTCCAAACTGTGCGCATAGCGGCTATCGTTATACGGACGCGTAATTTCAAAAACTTGAAACTTCATTTCTTCTAACTTTTAAAACTTCCCCTTTGAACTCGTATCCCATTTGAAACATTAAGATGAAATTTTGAAAACAAAATTGAAGTTTTCAACTTGAAAACTTTTCACTTTGAAACCAAAATCAAACTTTTGACAAAAAGCGGATTTCTACGTCGCTTTTGGCTAGCGAAACGCTACCTTTGTGTCATGAATCTACATACTGCAAATATAACATTCCAACAAAATATCATGTCATAAAATTATAGCACCATCATAAAAAAAGTATTACTTCACAATGCTAACTAACTTTTTCCAATATTCAAGATATAATCTTTATCGCCTACTCAAACTTCGGCATAAGCAATCAACACCAAATCAACATATATGCATGCATACACAACGTATAACATTACTACATACTTAAGCCACATTTTAACTTGTTAGTTTTACGGCTTTTAAAAAGTTAGTAACTTGAGTTTTCAAACATGAACTTTACTCACCAAACTACCACTAAAATTTGAGTTCGACCTAGATCTTGGTATTAGCTTGCAAATGAGAAGATTTTGGATGCAAATGAGGCAAAATTTTGCCTTTATATTACACTTTCCATTTGGAATGCTAACACTGCCCT
The DNA here is from genome assembly GCA_030765085.1 of Allium cepa. Taxonomy (NCBI): domain Eukaryota; kingdom Viridiplantae; phylum Streptophyta; class Magnoliopsida; order Asparagales; family Amaryllidaceae; genus Allium; species Allium cepa. The sequence goes on from CM060931.1 coordinate 382,053,482, forward strand.
CTAGGCAATATGCAATGCAAGCATTCATCCATACAATTGTCTAGGAGATGGACAAACAAAAGGCATTACTTCTACAACATTCATTTTGGAATCACCCTCAAGATTAGTAGCAAGCAGCCCTTGCACTTCAAAGAGCTCCATCATCAATTCCACCATCATCAAGATGTCTTCACTTCAAAATATTTGATTTGGATCAAAGTGATTATCAAATAACATATTCGTTCTCGGTCTCTTCGAAACAACATTCGATAATTTTTGGTAAACTCAACCCTGGTTTTTTAGGAAATAAAGAGTCAAAGATAAGAGCGGAGATCCCTACTAACTGTTAGTGGATGGATTTCTTTATAATTTTTCCTAAGAGAATGAGACGAGATTTATATGAACAGTACAACATCATTGGGGATGGTTGTGCCGTATAACTTATGTGTTTCTCCTAGATATTTCCAAAATTACGTTTTGCGTCCAAATTCAATAGTCGGATATTTAACTATCGAGTAAACAAACAACAACCAATTCCATATTCATCCATCACAAATACTAAGTCTCAAAACAAATCTTTATTTAATAAATTTCTTTTCAAAATGTTTGTCTATAACATTCATATACTTATCTCCTTGACATAAGTATATTCACAAAACTTTTGTGAGTAAATTCTTACTTCAAAATCATATTACATAAGATTAAACAAATGTTGTTTAAATTGGGGGTAAGGACAACCCTAAACACTATTCGCTCGGTGTTAAGTGCGGAATGGATATTCCATACCACCATTACAATATACTTTCAACAAAAAGCGAATTTTTAGGTTGCTTCTGGTTAGCAAATCGTTGCCTTTGTGTCATGAACCTAAATAGAACAAATACAATATTCGAAATATAATATTCCAACATAATATCACATCATAACATTACAGCACCATCTTAAAAAAAGTATTACCTCATAATACTAACTAACCTTTTCCAATATTCAACGTATAATCTTTATCGCCTACTCAAACTTCGGCATAAGCAATCAACACCAAATCGATATATATATATATATAAGCATGCATACAAAACATATGACATTACTACATACTTGAGCAACATTTTATCATAAATTTTACAACTTTTAAAAAGTTAGTAACTTGAGTTTTAAAACTTAAACTTTACTCACAAAACTTTCACTAAATCTTGAATTCGACCTAGACCCTAGTATTAAATTGCAAATGAGAAGACTTTTGATGCTTTTACACCTAAATTAGGCTCAACCATGCATGTTTCGAGCCTCGACCATGGATGTTTTAGGGTGGATGGGCTTGCAACTTGGAAGAGAAGAGGTTGTAGTATATGTAAAAGTGGTTTAGTGGACTAAAGAGGAGATTGTGAGTAAAAAGAAGTGATTTTTCTTACTTTAAAATTTATAAATAGAAGCCATGAATATATATTTTCAAGCTTATAGGAATTTGAAAGTGGAGAAGAGGATTGTAAAATGAAAATTATGAAATGAAAGGAGTGTTTATAAGCTTTGGAAAATATTTTTAAAATATAAAGTGCTTATAATTAAATATATACACATGCATGCACTACATACCTTCCTTCTCTCTCTTGTACATGTTACCCCCTCCCCCTAAGCCATGTTGTAGGATACTTAAGGTATGGCATAGGATATATATATATATATATATATATATGTATGTATGTATGTATGTATGTATGTATGTGTGTTTTTATATGTATATATAAGCCTTTTATAACATAATTAGTCACATCCAAGCTTAGGTATAAATATATATAAGTTAATAAAAATAAGTATGCTTAATTGATACTAAAACTAACATATATAAATGTGTGCATTTTTCACCAAGTATACCCAACGTTCCCAACGACTTTTGGGTGTCGAAAAGTCTTAATTTCAAAAAACATTCTTTGGTCACATTTTCTATTTTTATTTGAACTATATATATTGGTAAAGTTGTTTTCAAAACTATTTTCTCATCATTATTAGATGATTAAAATAGGTTTATATTCTAACAAAATCCATTTTATTGATTATATAAAATATACTTAAATAGCCTATTTCAAGGTGGCAAAATCCTGGGTCATTGCAAATCAATTTACCAATCATTTGTTATTATTTAAAAGAGTTATATTTTAATTATAAAACCTATTATTTTAATATTTAAAATTTATTAAATATTCGCAAATTAAGGTTGTAAATTTCAGCATTATTATACTACCGAAGTGGGCTAAAAACCTAGAGTGATTGGGAAGCAAGTTTCTAGGATATATGAGTACATCGGACTCGGACAGCAAAGGAAAATGGTGAACTTTTTTGCACGATTTTTCAGCATGATTTTTCATAATTCGACATCCCACTTCAAAATGCCATATCTCCTTCATTTCTCAATAGATTAAAATGAAACCTACGGCATGTGGAAGAATAAGGAGAGTACTATGCATTAACATGTGTTTGGTTGTTGAAATCGGAGAATTAGTGGTGCAGTACGGCTGAATAGTATGGAAATCCTGTAACTCATTCCCTACTAACAAAGTCAAACTTTAAATTAACATATCTTTTATGTTTCTTAATGAAATTCGGTGATCCACCTTTTGGTATGATCATATGGATGAGGAATATGAATTGGAAAATAAGTTGGTGTGAAAAACGAAAGTGTTTGGTCGGAAAAGGATTAAACAAAAAAGGTAGGAAACGTTCTTGGAGTTTTGGTGAGTGTGGCTTCTCTAATCCGGATATAAATTATCATAATGCTATAGGATGTTTTAAGGCTATTCTAAAGTTAAATGATGAAGTAAAATGGTATAAATAAAGAAATTTGAAACTATGAAATGAAAATATGCAATTTGGCTATAAAAAATTGATGAAAACCTAATTTCAACACCAATTTGAATCAAATCTTCATGGAAACCATAATATGATGATATGAACATGCTATGACCCTAGGAACCAAGTATAAAATGTATATACATGACAAAGGATCACTATCGAAGAATTAAGTAAATAATCAAAATCTGGAAACTAAAATGTGCAAAATAAAAGGAAAATTGCGTATCTGAGATGCACACCGATGTATTAGTGGAACGGTTGGACGTCCAGGTTTTGGAATTTCAGACATTAGTATACTCGAATTGACTGTAATGACTTGGATTTTTTTATGATGCCTTCTGACGACTATTTGATGATTTCTTTGGTATTGATTGACTGCTATTCTGATGTACAGATCATGGGTAATGGTGGTGTATGGGCATAGTATGTATGACTTTGGATTGGTATTTGAATACTTGAAGTGTGTATGGAGGTGTAGAAAGATTATGGAAATGCATGATCGTGGTATACACAATGGAAAAAACTAGAAAAGAATGTGAAACCTTGAAGGAAATGATGAGATAAGACCATAGTGTGTATGCTTTTAGATTGCTTGGTTCAGTGAAGTGTATATGTATATAGTTTTGGGCGATAACGAATACTTGAATCTTGTAGCGTATGCGATGGGTCCTTGATTCGTGGCGTGGATGTGGCATTCTTCTATAGAGCATCAAGGGTGGTCTAGGATTGTTAATGTCGACAACAGTCGGGCTATAGCGCATGTGGCGGGACAAGGTGTGAGTCTAATATGTGACTATCCTTTAACGCCTATGGCGAGGCCAGATGGTCATAAACATGTAATCCTTTACCGCAAGGGGCAACATCCGATCACCTTTAGGATTATTTTGATAGATTAATATCATTCTGTAGCATGGCACAGGTGGGTCTAGAAGATAGTATACTTAGGGTTAAACCATATTATATCACTGTTATAGTAGTATATAAGTTTTAGATTGGCTTCACTCACATAGACATATGTTTGAACAACGCTCATATTTTTTATCGACATTATTCAGTTTGAGGGACTTTGGAGACATGATAAACTTGGAGGTGAGATGTGTACATATATTGTAAATATTTCATATAGGTGTTATAAATAATCTACAATAAAAGACAAGATGTAATAACCTGTACCCTCAATGGGCTTGAATTTTCACTAAAAACTAAAGTCCACTAAAGTATAGATCATTGGTTTGGTATCCTAGGAATAAACAAATAAATGCATATTAGAGCACCATTTATATAACTCACAGTAGAATAGTAAAGTATAATAAATCATATAGTTGCTAACTAAGATTGACACTCCCATTATCAAGTGCCCTAGTCAATGTCGAGCATGCATAAGAAGCCATGTCCTTCCATTGTTCACGCCTTGCAACAATACTTGTCCCTCTAAAGCTATCATGTGGGTTGTAATAAGGAGAGCTTCAGAAAAACATTCTTCTGACTGGTAAATTATGTATTTTACACGTTACACTAGTTCATGTTTATTATTTTCCATCACATCTGATGTCCTATTATTTTACTTAGTCATCTCGACTCCATATACGCATACGATACGTCCCATCGACCCAAAGTATACCATATTACATACGTATGTTTATATATATGTATGTGCATGTCTATAAACATATATATGTCCCCCTTTGGACCAATATATCTCCAAGAGTATCTCTTACCCATCACCCCATCATGACACATCATCAATGCAGTACTCCTCGTCATGCATACCAAGGAACTCCTGCAGTGCCTAGTCACGAAGTCATGTAGTTTAGCCTTTTTCTATCTCATCTTAGGGATTTTCTACTTGTTTGGTTCATACTGTGGACTCCGTTCCATGAATTATAGAGGACTCAGATCCACGAACTATCGAGGACTCAGCTCCTTGGACTACCTAATCATTTGAAGACCTCTCTTAAGAGATATGCATCCTAACAAGAAAATTAGCAAACAACAGTCGTGCTACATGACTTAAACATGACCTACATTAGTAGGAGGTGTAGTTCATTTAGGTATTACCCCCATCTATCCACTGATCACTCAGGATTGATGAAGTTCTCGACCATTGTGTAGTTCCTACTTCCTAATGTTGTACCAATACACTGACAGGGTTGATTCTTGCTCACTGTCCTATTTAGATTCCTTAATTCAATCAAGGAGATAGACCTCTTTAAAGATTGAAGCAGAGCCTACTGGGGCATTCCTTCATCTATATGTAAGCGTGTATTATTCCATAGATCCTATAGTTGGATGTGTCCCACATCAGTATAATGTATACACAACTGCTGGTAGCCTCTTATGGTGGACAGACTTCTGTTGTGTTACACTACCGACCGTGCATTTCAACTCAATCTAATTACTATGTCATTCTTATCCATCTAGGGTATTTACTAACTTTAATAATTCACACCCTCTATAAAAGCATACTTGAGGCCACACACACGTACATAGGGGTGTGCGTGTGTGTGGATATATAATCATTCATATTTGTTTGATTATTATGCCTCCAATATTCAACTGTTAATAACATTTCTTTACTTTTCAATGCGTTTACTTCCTATTCAATTTAAGATCATGACCATTTCTTTATAAAATATCTAAGTACTTTTTCCATTTACTCCCATTTATTTTTATTGAATTTTTTCTTCTATTCCTTTTTAACATTTACTACCCTCCCTTGTTTATTGAACATTCCATGCTCTTTTTTTTAATTATTACTTGCCTACCTTTTCATCGTTATTATTTGATTTCTGTATTTTTATATTGCATATATATTAATTCTTTTCTTAGGCTTTTATTATTATTACATTCCCAATTCTTCAACTAATCCTTAAGGATTTCTACATTTTAATGCATTGGAACTACATCTTTCCTATAAGGAAAGGTTAACGCTATAAATTTCTACGTCTTATCCAAAAAAAGAATTTGTGTTACGTCTGAAATTACAAGGGATTATCTATTTCATAGTTATTAAAATAGACAATACAAAATATGGTAAATACCCCTATTTTATACATCACTTTCTTCTAGGCGTATTCCTTGTTATTTCAAATGATACATTTTTATTTATGAAACTTGATAAAAGAATTTAAATTGCAATCAACTACATTTCAATGAATTAAGATGCTACTTAAATGCCTTTAATTCTATTTTGATAACTCTAAACTACATTTTATTTGCATAAGTCATTTAAATCTACAAATCTAGAACCACGTCTGAATTTATCAAATCCATGACTACCACTACCCAAGAATTTTAGATTCACATACATGCAATATATAATTCAATTTATCAATCACAGAATATGTAGGCGGGTTTTATAAATTCATTACATGTATAAAATTTTAGCCTACAACTCCAGTTTATATTTTTGGCATACAAGAATAGAATACAATGATATAAATTCGGTATTTTATACAAATATATAATTTCTCACTCATCTTTTTAGCTTTTGAAATCTCTAAATATAATCCTTGTAATAGAATTTGACTGCTTTTTTTCTAATTTAAATACATATACTGCAAGCATACAAGTAACTATCAGAAATCTGAATTAGAGGAGAGATTTCGATTTAATTTAAATTCTAGATCTAGATTTATAATTTACCTTGGCTTTGACGATTTGATTCGACATTATTCTTTGTCTTAATCATCCTTAATTATTCTCCATTTGAAAATAACATATAAGCTATTTTTGAGAATTAAGAATTTTATGGAGAAGAGAAAATGGAAGAGCTTCGTTGTTGTTTTGGAAAATATGAGAAGAAAAGTATGTGGTTAGGTTCGTATTTGTAGAGGCCCGAATTAATGTCAGTTGATAGATTCTTTTATTTTAAATCTGTACCCTTTGGCCACTTCGAAAATTTTGAATTGATAGTCCAATCGGCCGTCTTCTGCCCTCTATCAGGCAATCGCCAGCGATCGACCAGCAGATGTTAGTGGTCGATCGGTCCTTAATGTTTTTGTTAATTATCCACGTCGTTTAATTTCGTTGATTTAATTCCTCACTAACCTAATCAATACAATTTCTTACCACTTTTAACCTACTCAACGTTTAAGTAACCTTAACTATCAATTAACTCTAACTGACGGTGATTAATGCTAGTTAATTTTTTATTACCTTAATCACATATATAATTTGATTCATAAACTTGAAACATTAATAATCTTTTCATTTGAACTTCAATTGGAGAACTTTATATAAGAAAATCGATCAGAAAATCGCTACGAATCGAATGGTGCAAGCTTTATTGCCAAACTCTGATGTTTGTATAAGTTCTATTTTTCGGTGTTACTATTTATTAATTAATTTCTTTTTAATTAATTATCATAAAAATTACAGGGTGTCACTTCTCCCCCCTTAAAATAAATTCGCCTCCCCCTCCCCCAAATTCCTTACAAACAGAATGACATGACATAACACTTAATTATTCTAAACTATTTGTAACAACCCAAAATTATGAACATTGTGTTTTAAATATCTAAATATTTAAATTTGGGTTAAATGCATTTAAATGGATTTTATAACCTTAATACATTATTTTTAATAAATAAATAATACTAGGAAACTTGTTTTCAAAATGTGCTTACATAATATATACTTTAAAGAAAAATCGATAATGCGACCGAAAACCACTTTATCAATAATCGACTTTTTACTCGATATAAATTGTTAGAACTCTTTTGGACTTATGTACTGATTATATGAACATATTTATAAGCCTAAAACTCCCCTTAGTTCATAAGAAAAATTAATTAATCCTAAGTGTTTTTACAATGTAGTAATTAAGGAAGGGGGTAGGTAAAGGGTACTTTACAAACCAATGATATGTCAAAAGTTATGTGAGAACGCGCATAAGAAGGACATGTTTTGGCTAGCCATTGGAAGTTTAAGAGGTGTTGTTCCCTTGCAAATGTCTATTTAAACACTTTATTCATTTCATGAAGCCTTTTTCAAAATAATAAACAAAATGGCTTCGTTTCTTTCTCTCCTCTTCATAAATTTTCCAAAGATTAATAATTTCAAAATAGCTCTGAATAATCTCAAACTTAAGTATGTCTCCTAGAACTACATTTAAACACCCCTTAGCAGCTCAAAGATGGAAGAAAAGGAGAAGACGCTTGAACTTATCGTTGCTGAGAGCTTTGGAGAGGGGATGCAAGGTTTGGACGAGAGCTAAGGTTGATATTAGGAGGATTTTTGTTGCTTGCTAGGTTGTGGTAAGAAGTGGATGTTTGAGTTAACTTCTTAACTTGTTTATGGGTGTATTTTCTCATCATCAAAATAAATATGAAGTATTTATGTTATCGTTTGAACTATATATGTGTTGCTTGAATTTATATTGTGATGTTTGGTTTTGATATTTTCTTTATAAAGCAAATGCATATGTAGACAATGATTATGGACATTTATGACTTCTAATGACTTGTTGCATGGCCATGAAACAAAGCAAATAAGGATTAATAGGAGATGGAATTGAAATAGAAGCGGTTTTATAGCGATAGCCGCCTTAAACGCACTATAACAAAATCTTACTTTATTGATTTTCTATCAATTTTTGTAAAGGGATCCTTGTAGGTTTATTTCCATGGTTGTAATGTATTATGTGTATGCTTATTCCACAAGAATATCGAGTCTAAAAAGTTTGTTATCAAACCTAAAATCAATGAAACTTTTAAGTGCATAAAAGTGGAATCATCAAGACCTAAGCACCAACTTGTAGCACTTCGCAAAATGCTGTAGTAAATCTGGACCACTTTTAACAACAATTTTGAAATGCTGCCTTTTCTGTTAGAGACTTTAAACTATTTAAAAATGAATTTAAACTTTACTATTTTACTTTGAAATTTTCACTTATCTTTTCTAACAAATATTAGAGTGTTTAAAAGTGGTTTGGGACTTTTATTATTTCTAAGAGTTAATCTTTAAAGTAAATGGTTACTATTATATAAAGGAAAACATCTCATTTTCAAGTTCGAAATTAATTATAAATCAATAGTCTTTAGGTAATATTCTAAATTAATGTTTTTAACTATATTATAAGTATTATTTAAGGATACACAAATTATATATAGTTTTTTAGAAAATTAGTTAATTATTTATTTAAGTATTAAAAAGCTTGTGTGATATAGTATCTTTTAAATTGATTTTAGAATTTTACTAATTGTATTAGAGTCTAAATAAATTAATATACAAATATATATATATATATATATATATATATATATATATATATATATCATACAGAAAATGTTTTTAGAAAGTGTATGATTTGGAAAAGTAGTTTGAGTCATTTATGAGGTAATAAGGGAAGATTTTGATTTTAGCACTTTAGTTAAATCGAATGGTATTGTGAAGTTTAGAAAGTAAACTTACTTGTTAAATTAATGTAGAGATAAGTAACTTTAATTGGGATATAATATGGATTATAATTAGGACTTTAATTAGGGCCCTAATTATGAATTTAATTGGGACATTAATAACGAATATTTTAAGATAATTATAAGAGTGGTTTTAAGTTGTAGTAAACAATGTCTAAATAACATCTGTTTTTAACACTTATTAATTACATTTACAACTGTAACTAGGAGTTCTATAAGAATTACATAAGGTAATAATAAGCTAAATGTTTTGGGTTTGTTGTAAACAATGTTTCAATAACTTTTGTTTTTAAAGCCTTAAATTTATTTTAAATTGGAAAAATATTGTTAAGTGATTATGAATATACTTAGATCTTTAATAATGGAATTTTAAAGATAATAACAAGAACGGACCTTTTGGAACAAAGACAGAAAAAGTATATGTTTTGTTATGGATAACACCCTGGATTGAGTGTGAAAGTACCAGCCTTGCTCTTGTAGAGCAATAATATAGAGAATAAATATAAAAAGATTAAAAATGGTAAATGGATAAGAAGATTTTTATAGCGGTTTGGATGCTAGTGAAGCCTACGTCCACTTATAACTTTCTATTAACTGATTGTTGTTACCAGTCGAATCGGATTACAATATGATCGAATCTTCTAAGTTATATCAAGTCACAAGTATAGGAGTTTATTGAAAAATCATGGTGAACTCCTATATAACTATTGTGCGGGAGGAGAAGGGTGAAGAATAATCTCTGCAGATTTCCAGCGTCCAGAAGATCCCATTTAAGTTGCAGGTAGGATTATATTTATAGGGGTTGGAAAGCTATTAGGCTTGACCTTCTTGCCAGATGCTTGAGAACAATCGTACAAAGGTGCACTGTAAGTTTCACCATGAACCGAACCAGTTTGATGGATTGTTACTGATCCATAGTTTTTGGCCTGCTGGCGATCCAATTGCTTGAGATGATCCTCATCATCCTCTCCTTTGAAGATTGTAGCAATCTGGCAAAAAGGTATGGACCGCTAGCGATCCATAGTGCATGGATCGCTAGCGTTCCATGTACTTAGTGGATTTATGAACTTTGTCTTTTAGATTGCATCTATTATCTCGTGTTGGTGCTCCCCGTGAAATTTCGTAGCATGTTGCCTTGTTTTGATGTTGATCTGTACACTGGTTGCATTAGACTACTGATTGAACTTGACGAGTGCTTGCTTCTTGATTTAACTAGCTTGGAATTCCATCAAACTTAGCCATTGTCTTTAGAATATCCATTGCTCGATGACGTAAGAGGATTCATGGATCCATGAGTGAACATTATGGATCACTGGTGATCCACAGATGATGGACGCTAACGATCCATCACCTTAGTGTGTTCTTGCTTTCGTTTCCTCTGATCTTTCTCGGTTAGTTCTCCTAGTCTTTTTGGTTGGCTCTTGGGCTATTCTACCTCGACGAAGCTATTTCGACTACCTTTGGATTCTACTGGGTTAAAAACTCAGATAACATTTTTCCCCAGAGTATGCCTTCTCTGAAAACAATGCATGCTCTAGAAGTAATTCATTTTTATTTTCTGCTTGGCGAGGTTTAGGTAATCGTGTTAAGGCCATGCAAATTTGACTTTGGCTACTCTGTTGCTTGCTAAGTTTTGGCCTGAATTATCATTGCTTGTTATAACAAACCAAGTTTGACCCCATAACTTTTAAAATCCCTTTAGACAACACTTGTATCATACTGGCTAAATTTGGAATTGATCGAGTGCGATTTGATGGATCGCTAGTGATCCATAGCCAATAGATGGCTAGCGATCCAATGACTTGGTGATTTTTATTCCCCTTGCAATCTTCTATATAACCTTCTCGAGCCGATCCATACTGCATTTTGACCTTCCTTCTACGACCCGAGCCTACTGCTTGCAATTTGATCCAAATCTTGACCAAACCCTAAGTCCATCCTTTTCATCACCGTTGCCTACCGTCTTCGAACAGTGGCCCTCGTCGTTGATCGATCTAAAGCTCGTCGTCACATTGACTTAAATCTTAGCTCCTGAAACCCAGTTTCTTGGATCATCCCTGACCTTACCCTTCTAGATCATTGTTGGATTGCCATTGTCCAAAACTCCAATCATCTTTCACTTAGCAATTTAGCGACGGGGTTGTATTGGTGATGATTGTCATGGAAAATCCGAGTTGATTGAGATTTAATGGAAGAAGATATAGTAAATCAAGTCTTTAGTTCTTCACATAATGACACTCGGGCCTTGCCCCAGTGCCTGACGTGTTTTGCTGTCTTCATCTATAGAAAAAAAATTACTTATACTATGTTACATTGCTGATACAACACGACGTATCGCAAACTAGTTTTGATCCTTCCGAAGGGGAACGACATCTTAGAATAGCATCTCACAAGCTGCTTATGTTGTTATCACCTTCCAAAGAGTTCAGATTGGTCTCGTTATTGCGCACTCGGTGTACCTGAACTGGGAAGAGCTTTCACGTCACTTCGGACAACAGATCATTTATTGACCATTGATCGATAACGGGTAAGTATAGAAGGAATAATTCAAAAAAACGATATGAAAAGCCCTGTTCATTCTTTACTGCGAGTGAGCTATCTACATGGGATAGAACGTTCATAGTGTTCAGCACATCGGGCATACCCTCCATAGATAACGTAGTGCACATATCTACAATATACTTGAAATCTGACATGTCAGTTTAAATTGATATTCCTTCGGAATTCAGGTGTTATAAGGGAATTTTTAGCTAAAGATAGAATTACCTGACCGCATTAGGTGCAATTTTTGTTGTATAGAATGAACTATCTATCTTCCTACCGTAAGTCCAAATGAGGAAGTCCAGCACTTTCAAAAGCTGAATCTTTGTCTGTCACCCCTTCCTCTTCTGCTTCACATGCTGCATACGGTCAACTAGTCCCAGTTGTTTCGTCCGTGGACCGAACTCTTTCGAATTTTAGAGTTCTTCTTAATCCTCCAGAGAGAGTTTCCTCCGTAATCTCCGCCAAGGTTTTTCATAACATTAACTTACAACATGACATTTAAAAGGACGACGTGCACCTTTTAGAGAAGAATGAATTTGCCCATACGCCGCCTCGAGGATACACTACTTGCCATCAATATATATGCCTTGATAGAGCAGTACCCCCCTTTATTTCTTAAGAGAAACTCTTTTGAACTTGGGAATTGCCCGTTCCAAATTCATCCTAATGGATATGCGATCTTGACTTGCCTGCATGTTTTGTTTATGTGGACATTTAACCGTGCTTCGAGTTTTGACGAGTTGAGATATTTTCTCTTGTTTAAGAGGAGAAACGAATGCCTATTGCTTTCCATCATCGTGACCCAGAGGAATCGCAAGACTGTGCTGTAGCTTCAAAGAAATTTGTCCCAATTCAAGACTCGGTATTTCTTCCTCAGCTGTCATGAAGGGTTTAACCACCTTTGGACAACGAGATGTAAGTTATCTTCTTTACTTATTAAGTTTTGATATGTTGCTATAGCATTTCTAACAAGTCAAATGCTTCCTACAGTTATTCTGAGGTCGAATAAAGACTTATCGGTTGACCAAATTTTCCATATCCTAAAGGTCGTAGACGCTAGGGAGAGATTAGTTAGATTTCTGCTAACGGACGAAAATTTGCTCCGATATGGGTTGTTGCACTAGGGAGATCCACCATAATGGTTGAAGTTCCACCTTCTTCCCGTTCCAAAATACGAACATGCTCCACTTCTTCATCGCATCGTTCTGAAGTGGGAGTTTTTCAAGAGAAGTAGAGCTTGTCTGGCGAGTCGGCTGAAGAAACTCATGGGAGAAGAGATGTCATGGCTGAAGCCCGCTGCCCCACCCGAATGCCCATGATTCTAGAGGAAGAGCAAGAAGAGTTCAAACAACGAGAAGGTAAGGCTACAGCGAAAACAGAAAAAGAGGAAGGTGAAGTTGAGAGTAGCAGTAATTATGATTCCTCCTCTAGCGATGATGATTTTGACGTAGGAAGATTCTAAATCGTGTGATGAGACTCTGGGAATGTTTACCGTCCTTCCGGATTTGCCTCAACAAGAGATCCGTAATAAAGATGCTCCGCCAGTAGCCGAGCGACGTCAGGATTCCCCAATTAAAGATGCCGACATAAACTTTTGGGATTTGAGCAACGTCTGTGTGGATATTGATGCACTTATGTAGGAAGACTTTAGATTCGAAGAGACGTATCCTCGCTTAGGCCATGTTCCGCCTAAAATAAGGCAGATTTCTACCACAATGGCTTCTCGATCCAGTTTGTGACATCATTTTAATCCGCTCAGCACATTACACATTTCACTTGGGTCACATTCATTTATATAAGCATTATTTAGGCCTATTTCTTATTACTAAAGCTTTATATTTACTCTTCATGTCAGGTACCATGAGAGGCTGTGTCGTTATGACGATCTCGAGCATTTCACTGAGTCGCAGCGTTGGTCAAAACAATCCACAAGCCATCATTAGCCCCACAAGACCGAGGAGGAATAGAGAAGGCAAAAAGACTTGGAGGCCGAAGCTCATTGCCGGGATGACCGGGAACTGGATCGGACGTATAAGATTGTCTATGTGAAGAGAAAAATTCTTGATGATTGAGTGGAACTGTCCAAGAAGTCAAAGGTTGATTGTGGTTCTCATCCTTTCGAGCAACGGGCCTTTGCCCCAAAGAAGATTATCACTGATCATGATAAGATTGTCGAAGGGCATAACAAAACGTTGACAGAATAAGAGGAGATCGCGAAGTCCAGTGATAAGACCATTTCCAATCAAGCCCAAACAATTGTCCTGCTCCAAGAAAGAGTTGCGTGGCTTAGTGCCGACAAAAACTCGTATTGAAGTTGAGAAGGTCGCCATTACGGTTGATTATTTGGAGCTACAGGACACTTTATGGAGAAGATAGATGATACCATCTTAAACATCTATATCTACCCCTTGTTTCATCAAAGGTGTCTCAGCTATTTGTGCCCCAAGTTCCCACACACTCTTTCCATGCATTGGGAGGAAATTCTGACTTGTTTTCGAGATAGCGGGGATGTCTATACTGAGCAAGAGTTAGTGGAAGCCTACCTTAACACGGAATCAAAGAAAGCACTGATAGATGGGCGAGATATCCTGTGAATTGAGAAGCAATGGGAAGCCACCGATTTTGCTATAACTGCAACTGACAAAATGTTGTCGGAGCCTCTTGTTTCTGGTCCTGGCAAACCATCAAGATAGCCTTGCGATCAATTAACGAGTTCTGGGCCCGAAGCTTCTCCGAAGGTTGTGCAACCATCAAAAGAAGGGGAAGACGGGGAATATGAAATCGACATTCTTGGTTATTCCTCTAATGCAGGTAATCCTCTTATCTCCCCCGAGTTTTAGAATTTTCAGCTCACACAGCAGGAACAATATGGACTTAATGCTTTCATTTTTGATCTTATAGGTCTGTCTTCCTTACCCGTTGTTCTTCAGGTTTCTTCAATGCCTGGATCCATCGCTATTTCGACCGCCTTGATGCTTGTCTCTGTAGTTACTTCGAACGCCATGTCTATGACTGGTTCTCAGCTGAGGTCGGAGCCTGAGACGATCGCTGCATTACATGGTATGGAGGACCCTTCCGTATCTTTAAAAAGCGACTTTACGACAGTTCAAGCTCAAGAGCAGGAGGTCCAAACCGAGCAGCTGTGTAAATCAAAATAGCAACTGATTGCCACTAAGAAAGAAATGATTGAAGCGATAGAATCCTCGAAGAACCCTCGCAAATCTCGTAAGCGCAAGACGAAAGGGGAGTCTTTCGAGAAGGTTGGAGAGCAGAGAGGAGATGTCGGCATCAAGGAGATAGGTGATATCACAGGCAGCGATACTACCCTTGATCGGGATTCTGAGGGGAAAACTTCCAACTAAAGATGGGAAGAGGAGTAGTGGAAAGAGGCGCTGAGAGGTCCGGATGGCAGTAGGGCTGATTTCTAAGACATTTTGTTCTGTTTTGTCAAGTGCAGAGTTTGCACTTACGGCTTTTGTTGTAGCGTCTGTATTTTTTCTTTTTGTCGATCAATATTGTGTGGGTACGGCCCCAACATTTTGACGTTGTACAAAAAAGCGTTATAAGTAATACAATGCGATATTTTGATTGTAACTTTACTTGTCTACTTATCTGTGTTTCGTGTACGTGCTAATTTCATTTACTACTATTTTATTTTATATAGTCCTGTGATTACCACCAAAAATTTTTGTTTGGAGTAGCAGAACTGTGAAGTGTTTTGTTTTTTGAGTATTTTTACTTGAGTATCGGCGTTTGGCCCTTAGTTCACGGCGCTGTTTACTTCGAACACTTGCCGAGTGATTTTCGAATGTCTGTATTCGGATCTATTTTGTGGTTCCTATCTTTGGGAGCATATGATTTGTACAGCTTTATTTCAGATTTATAGTCGGTCAACCATTGGAAATTTTCACCAATTCATAGTAGTTTGACATTGTTGGATTAATGCCCGTTGCTCCTGATAGTGGGAGCAGGTTGATTCTTTTTATTCTTGTAGTGGGCAAGTTCTCGGCATTGACAGGGCAATACCGGTACTAGAGACTATGCACGGCTTATGAAATGCATGGCTTTAGGGATTAATATGAAACGTCATCCCAAAACGGTTAGGAACTCCTCGATGTTACCAATCTTCAGGCAATGAGAATAATTTATGCTTCAAGAGTGTGATTCCATGGCTTGAAAAGGTAGTGTGCGGCTTATGGGATGCGCAGCTTTGATTTGAGCCTTTGTGGTGCTGCTGGAGCAATACCAGTTCTTAGAAGGTGGGGATCGGGTTCCGCTGATCCAACGGTTTGGGTGGATTTTCTTCCGTCGACCTGGCGGGTAAACGGGACGCACCTGAGAATGATTCCACTATGTCAAGCAGCGATTCGTTAGTTTGAACTGATTTGGCCCCGTCGACTGAACATGTTACTTTTATGAACGTAGTTTTATTGGTTTAGAAAGCAAAGTAATTTTTTAAGAAAGGTTGGATAAATTTTTCCTATTTACAATGCCCCTGGCATTCCGGGATGGCTCATTTGCTAAAAAATAGGAAGTGCGTATGACTGTTTTAGGAAAAGTATGGATGCAGCGATTCGCTCTTTCATGCTCGAGGAATTTCGATTCCGTCCATAGTGTCCAGTTCGAAAGTTTCGTCGCCTAGCCTTTGACCGATCTCATACGGCCCTTTCCAGTTTGGTCTGAAGGCTTCCAGCGTGGGATAGACTCGTTTTAAGGATGAGGTCTGCCACTTTGAAAGTTGGTTGTGAACTTTGGAGTTAAAGTACCATGCGACCCTTTTTTTATAAGCAGCGGTCCTCGGTTCAGCTTCTTCCCTCTTCTCATCAATCACATTAAGTGACTCTAGTAGGAGCTGCTCGTTTTGCCTTTAATTGAAATTCTACCTTCGATGCGAAGGGACTTCTAGTTCTATAGGGACCATTGCTTCTGAATCATATGCCGAGGTGAACAGGGCATGCCCGGTTGCAGCTTTCTGTGTTGTTCTGTACGTGTGACGACCCGGGATTTTGGATATTTGAAATTGGAGTATTTAATTGATTTAAATATTTAAATGTTAATTTTTAACATGGATTTCAAAGGTCACCGTTTATTGGGTAATGAAATTTTGAATTTAATAATTGAAATTTTGGGTAAGATATTGAATCTGGAGTTTAAGCTCGCTAAAAATAATTTGAAGGGTTGTAAAATTTATATTTATAATGCCAAAGAGAATAGAAGCTTTAAAATTTAATTTAAAAGTGGTTTTTTCAGTTTTGAAATATACCGTTTAAATTGACATTCAAAAATAGCCTTCCGAGGCACAGTCTCGGATTTCGAATAAAACCGGTGCCATTGGATCTGTAATAGTGTATCATTATCGGATTTCAAATTTTGTAGCGTTTGGAGTTGCTATGTGATTGTACGATTGGTAAAAGCGCTGAAATCTATACGGAAAATTCAATATTATAACTGGGTCCAAAAAGCTATCTTCTCCATACGATCGAATTAGGACTTGAAATCTTTTCCAATGCATTCGAAATAGGGATATAACATTATAAACGCCTAGCTGCGTGCTTCGTTCGGAGATCAGGATCTTTAGCTATGATTTCATAATGGCTTAAACTTAGAAATATATATGTACATTGCTCAACATTTCAAATCTAGGTTCCTTACAAAACTTTTTGCCTTCCTTTCAATAGCGTTGTAGCAAATCTATTCCAACATGTAAAAAAACAATTTCACGCCACCTTTTGTCAAAATCAAGTAGCGAGCCGCCCTCCTTTTATCATGACCCGTCTTCCACTATCCAGAAAGACGCATCATGAATTAAGAAAGAAAGGGATAGAAAGAGGAAAGATAGAGAAGAAAGAAGAAACAACATCAGAATCTCAACAGTGGAACGAATAAATTATATTAATAACAAAAGTATTACATAGTATACAACCATTATTAGAGTTACACAGATTGTACATCACATACTAGACAGTTATAAAAACCTGTCTAGTTATTACAACTCAACATCACAGAGAAAACATAGAGATACCAAACACGGCGGAATACTTAATAACTACAACGCTAAAGCCTCCTGCTCCATTGCTCCTCCACAATTCGCCAAACCTAACCTGAATCCCTCGACTACTCATACATAATATGAGTACCCAATAATTTAATAAAATAGAAAATAAATACTTGGGTCAAACATGGGTCTGGTGCGAGTAAACGGGATTAAAGTTGCTTAACTTTGAAAAACCTTTTGAAAAGAAAAAGGTATCACGTAAGACTCCCCACATATAAACATGGAAAAGTTTTTACCTTACGCTAACCAAAACATTTGATAGGAAATACGGTGATATTATAATAGGTCTAGGGTTTTCAAGTAAATAGAAAATAGCCGAAATTGTTACATTCATTAAATTCTAGCTACTAGCCACAAAAGTGGATAATACAATAAAAACCGTTGGCACTAATTACTTCATTAATTAATTAACTATAATTAATTACATTAATTAATTAATTACATTAATTAATTACTCTTTTATCACTTATTATTGATTAATTAATCATAATTAATCAATTCTTACTTACATCATTAATTATATTATTTAATGATCCTTAATTACATTTTTAATTAATTACTTCATTTAAACTAATAACATTATGTAATTAATCTTAATTAAACCAAAATTATTAATCACTCTTGATTAATCACATTCAGTAATTAACTACCCCAATTACTTCATTGAGTAAATTAATTACTCCTAAATTAATTACATTTAATAATTAATTATATTTATTAATCATCCTTGATTAATTCATTAGTAATTAATTACCCTTAATTAATTACATTACTTAATTATTTTCAAATGTTTTAATTAATCAATTATTAAATTAATTACACTAAGTAATTAATTACTAATTACTTTCATTAAGTAATTATCCTTCATATTAATTGCACAAACAATTAATCCCAAAACTCTTCCATACTTCAATTAATTACCTCCAGTAAATTACTTATCTTAATTACTTTTCTAAGTAATTATTCATCATTAATTACTTATCAACCCATCCAATGATTATTCTAAATTAATTAAACTTAATTAATTAATTTAAACTAATCAAATTAATTAATTAATTACAATGAGTAATTAATACCTTTAATTACTTTCGTAAAGTATTCATACTTAACCAAATTCCATAAATGATTATCTAAGTTAATTAATCCAATTAATTATCAAAATTAATTACATTAATTATTAAATAATCTCAAGTTAATGATCTTCATTAACTTATCAACAATTCTTTAATTACTTTTCTTAAGTAATTAACTTAAATTAATCATTATTAGTTACAAATTTAATTAATCTTAATTACTTAACTTAACCTTAATTAATTTATTCAAAACCTTAATTAATTAAACTAATTAATTAATTATCTTATTTAAATTACCTTACTAATTTAAAGAATCACAATTCATTAAATTCTTTGATTTGCTTTAAAATAAAAACATTTCTTATTAATGATTACATTATCAAAAACAAAGTAATTTAAAACAATTTACTTTAAATTTGTTTTCAAATTACATTTTAAATTTTAGATTTAAAATGAAGTCAAACTTAACTTTAACAAAGTTTAAAAACATTTGAAAACCCTTTAAAACTTATGCTAAAGAATTTCTGATTTTAAAAAAGATGTTTAAAGGAATTTAAGCCCAAATTCACTTAAAATAAAAATCATATTTTAAATTACCTTAAACATTCAAAGTTGTTTTAAAACAATTTAAATTTAAAAACTTCCTTTATTTCAAAACTATGACTCAAATTTGGTTTTGAATCCAGATTTAAACTTAAGTTAAATCTTTACTTTTATTTTAAAGCTTTACTTCTAATTTAAACTATTTAAACTCTTTTAAAGTTGTTTAAAACATTTTTAATTTATAAAATTTAATTAAATTTTAAAACTAGGATTCAAACTCAGTTTTGAATCCATACTTTAAATTTAGGTTTTAAATTCAGATTAAAACTTGCTTCGGATTTTAAACTAAATTTTTAATTTAAAACAGACAGGTTTTAAAAAAACCTGTAACAACTATTACCCGAGCCCTCTTCAACTGCTTCAAGTAAAACCCTACGTTACTTCGAGCAAATACTCGAATTACTCAAGATAAACTCAAGTGCAAAACTCTGCAACACCAAACTTTACCCCCTTTAAACTCATTTTAGTTAAATTTCAAAACGTGTATTATGATGATTTCCTTTTTCCAAAAGAAAATCTGGGTACGGCAAATCTGAACAAACACCCCTGACAACAAGATGGACCCGAGCCCTTGAACAAGAACTCTAGAAAAAGCAACGTCTTCCCAAATCCATCGAGCAAATCAGACAAACCCAACCTCATGCACGTGCACGATAGACCGATCGCCACTGCCACCCTGCCGACGATGCCTCCAAGTCAACGATCATCTCGTCATCTCGTATGACCCCCCAAATATCGTAATACGATAGCAAGACGAAAATTCACTGATCGATCAAAAATCTAGAATGAACACTCGACCCAAAACAACTTTGCCGACGATGATCATGACACCGGATCTCCTACCACTTAATCCAGAGCTGCGCCTCGCACCCAATCAACGTTTCCCCATCACGCGACCAATCCCGATGCTTCCCAGTAAACACATGACCTCAAAAATCAATGCCGACCCAAAACTGCACGCTAAACCCTATTCTGCCGTCGACCATCCTCCACGACCGTCTAGGTATCCTCCTACTATTTTTCCAATGACCACCAATCTACTCGCCACCTCCATCCTTGGTCCTGACCAAAATCATCTCTCCATTTGACTTAGGTTGACCAATATCCCATTTTAGATCAACACAGAAAATCACCATATTCCCAAACTATAAAATTTTGATTTTAACTCCTAAATTCATTATTTTCTGCCATGAATACCATCATGCAATCCAAATCTAAAATTAAATAGGTTGATTTTTAACATATATAAATATTTCACTGTTATTTCAAATTTAAAAATTTATTTGCCAAATTATAATTCCAGAATTTATTTTATACTTGATATTATACTACAACAAATATCTTTTATTCAGAAATCAAAGGTAAGTATAAATTAAATTTGGAGATAAGAATTATTTTTAAAAAATCAACAGGAGCCTGGAGTATATAACAGAGAACCAGATGTACTGATGATTTCACAAATTCAACTTTAAATAAACATGCATTCACATCATCGAACATATAAACATTTTAAATTTATGTTACTGCAACATTTATCACTGATATCAATATAACCTCACATTTAAAAACCGTCTTTAAAAAAAAATACTCACCTGAAAGATGATGAGAAGACTTTTTAAAAACTGAGATGCTATGTTGTTTCAACTGAAAATTTGCAACTTGGAAAACTTGATCCTAGAAAACTAAGATGATTTAGGCTTTAGAAAACTTCATGCTAAAATTTCCTCTTTGATTGATGAATTGGAATTTCTGGGTACAGGAACTTGCAAAGATAACTACAATTTGGAACAGGGATGAACTTGAGATGAAACTGCTTGATTATCTGCTAAGGGCCTTTTTTTTGAAAATGCTTGCATGCCTTGATTTTTGATTTGCAAATGATCACAGGTTTGCTAATTTTGATATTCTCAGGTTGAAAATGATTTTTGTTGTCTTTGATTTGGAAAATGAATTGCAGATAATGATTTTATTCTCTGGTTTGAGGCAGTGAATTACAGATTTTGAAAATGAGATTATATACTTTGATCTACATTTTGGTTTGAGGGGAATTGATTTTCAGATTTGAGAAATATGCAGGCTGAAGTTCTTAGCCTTTTGAAATGAGGAGGATAGAAAACGTATAGAAGGGAAGAAGCTTATGTTTTATGAATATGAAATGTGATTTGTTAAAAAGAAAAATCAAAAATTAAAATAACATTTGTTCCATATCTTAACACTTGTCATCATAATAGTTTATTTATTAACACTTGTCACTCAAACCACTTAATATATTAACATTTGTCTTATAAGTAATTTTACTTATTTTTATTTATTTTAAAATTAAATAAAACCCTTTTTCTTTATTTGTTAAATACTTATATATATAAATTACTTTCATATGTAAATGTATATGTGCATTTTTTTTTTTAAGGAAAATGAAATAAACAAATTATAGGTAAAATGAATGCTTATAAAAAAATGTTTATTCTTTTGAATTCAAAATTAATTCAAATTCAGATCCAATCATAAAATTAAAAATCTAATTCAAAACCAATTTATAACATATACAATTTAAAATAGAATTTCTATTAACCTATCTATTTTTATACATTTATTAATATTGTTTGAAAATAGCATATTTATTAATTTAAACAATTTATAAAGGAAATTATAAATTACTTATCACTTATCTTATTTAAATGCATTAATGTTTAATATATAAATGGTATTTTAACTTTTCATATATAATTTCAAATTATATTTATTAAACTATATTCAAAAAGGAAATAAAATCACTTTTGTTTATCTTATTTAAAATTTAAACTTATGCTTAAAATATAATTTAAACAATTTAAACCATTTTCCTTAAGTATCTTAAAACCATATAGTTACTTATTAAATAGTTTTGAATAGTTATATATTAAATAAAATAATAATTTCCAAATTATCAAAATGTATATTAGAATTTAAAAACAAGATTTTAATTGTTTATTTAACTTCAAATGAAAACTTGTCTATTTACAATATATATAAATATATATACATTATACATAGAAAACATTTTATTATTTTTTAGAAAAAAGTTGAAAATTCACCAATTAAATATCTATTTAATTGGATTATTAAATCAAGTCAAATTTTATTAACAAAGTTTATCAAATCAATTTAATTTTAAATACAGATTATTAATTGATATTGCCAAAATTTCCAGGATATCACATTCTTCCCCTCTTAAAAGAATTTTGTCCTCGAAATTTAAAAGCAAAGGTAATTTAATAATCTCATTAAAGATTTTAATTATAAATCACAAGCATGTATTAATAACCATATGCTAACAACCATAGCAACCAATTTATCCAATCAAACAAATTTAACTATCCAGACAAAATTCTGGATAAAATTTTCTCGAGTTTCCCCAAGTATATATATATACCGGGATACTCACTCTACAGAATCAAACAATCAACACTACTAAGCTACAGAGCTC
The DNA here is from genome assembly GCA_030765085.1 of Allium cepa. Taxonomy (NCBI): domain Eukaryota; kingdom Viridiplantae; phylum Streptophyta; class Magnoliopsida; order Asparagales; family Amaryllidaceae; genus Allium; species Allium cepa. Next base: position 382,076,468 of record CM060931.1, read on the forward strand.
TTACTCATTTATATCTACAAAACATAACAGGATATCAGACTACGGACGAGTCTGACTCAACAACCAAACCTTCCTGAACAGCTGGTTCCACAACCAGAGATATACGTACTCCCTCTGAGATACGTGAAACTCATCGAATCTCAGTTATCCAAACTGCCAATTCAACCCAGAGGACCAAACACTAATTCTCACAAGAACACAGAAAAGGATCCAAGTTACCTCGAAGCTAGCTTCCCAGACTTACCAAAACTTATAGCTCCTTGGATCGGAGAAATCTTAACCAAAACCAAATCTCCGACTCCAGAATCCAAATTCCTTCGTTTCTTATCCTTCTTGATCAGCTCAACCCTTGCTAATACCTCAAGAAACAAACTGGATCAGAAACAACCCATCAAAATGATCCTCTCAAGATCAACCATCAACCAAGAACACAACTCTACTCTACACACAACAGAAGACTGAACTTACTTCTCCTATCTGGAAAAGACAAAACAGATGCACTCCAAAAATGCTTCCGCTGCAGAACTCTGATCTAGAGTAGAAGAAAAATGCTGATGATGAACACGAGCACAATCTGGACAACACATCCCAGAAATATGATTCAACAGATCCATAAAAGAAAACTCAGAAGTTCCACCAAAACCCGAGCTGCTTCACCAAACTCTATCTCAAGGAACCATTCTTCTACTAAACTGAACTACCGACATCACTCCTGGAATCCAGTCGATAAGAAAACTTAATCTCCAGATGCGGACAAACCTCTGTCTTCCCAGAAGACATCCAGGAAAATCTTCAATAACTCAAAAGAACACTCAAACCATCGCAAGTCACTTTTGTGATCAGCCCAGCCTAAACACCGAAGCATACACACTTCCTAAAACTCGCTCCAAAGAAACATCTTCGGACACAATCCATAGTCACTGCATCTCATCACATAGCTACTACTTCCTGAGGTATCAAGATACCATTACTCACTTCTGCCAACTAACAGATCCAAACTCTACTCATCCATCTTCAAAGATAGATTCCAAACCTTGACAGGTTTCCTTCAGAGATCGATGAAATCCTTTCACCACAGCAAAGCTTACTCGAGACGGTATTGGATCTACAGTCTCGACAGATACACTTCCAACCTCAAACATTCAAACTCCAACCAATGGTAGTGGTCGTGTTACACACACCACTACCTTATCTACCTTTATAACCAATATTGGAAAAGCCGAACAGGTAGCCCAACAAATAGGTAGAAATAAATATATATAAATATATATATATATATATATATATCAAAATTACAAATACGCTCTCTCAAGAAATAAACGTTCCAAAGCCTAGGTATTCACTCAACCTAGTGCTCTGATACCAACTGTCATGACCCGTCTTCCACTATCTAGAAAGACGCATCATGAATTAAGAAAGAAAGGGATAGAAAGAGAAAAGATAGAGAAGAAAGAAGAAACAACATCAGAATCCCAAAAGCAGAATGATTAAATTATATTAATAACATAAGTATTACATAGTATACAACCATTATCAGAGTTATACAGATTATACATCACATACTAGACAGTTATAAACACCTGTCTAGTTATTACAACTCAACATCACAGAGAAAACACAGAGATACCAAACACAGCGGAATACTATATAACTACAACGCTGAAGCCTCCTGCTCCATTTCTCCTTCACAATTAGTCAAACCTAACATGAATCCCGCGACTACTCATACATAATATGAGTACCCAAGAATTTAATAAAACAGAAAATAAACACTTGGGTCAGATATGGGTCTGGTGTGAGTAAACGGGATTAAAGTTGCTTAACTTTGAAAAACCTTTTGAAAAGAAAAAGGTATCACGTAAGACACCCCACAAATAAACATGGGAAAGTTTTTGCCTTACGCTAACCAAAACATTTGATAGGAAATCCGGTGATATTATAATAGGTCTAGGGTTTTAAAGTAAATAGAAAATAGCCGAAATTGTTACATTCATTAAATTCCAGCTGCTAGCCACAAAAGTGGATAATACAATCAAAACCGTTGGCACCTATTGGATTTTGGATTCCATACAATGGCAGGGCTACTGGGGTACCGCCCATCACAGTACGGGGCGTAAATCATCGTACCGAGGATTACTGCCAATCCCCTGCAACACAAGGCCGGAACCATCCCTTACTGGACAGTCCCGAACAAGACAACCCCGTAGCTGGCCGCGACCCAACTGCCCACACAGCCGAATAAAAAGGGACTTCTAGACAGGGCAAAATCTCGTCCTACTTGGGCATGACCTACATAGCCTTGCTGCACCTCCCCTGTTCTAGCCATTCCCGGTTGATAAGGCTTGAGGCTATGATTACCTTTAAAGAACCCATCTATCTTAGAATGCTCATCGTCCACCTGACAATGTTCTGAAAGCATTCAATCCATACAAGTTCATTCTGGATTCAAACGAAACCGAAGGCATTATCTTGTTACACTCATTTTGGAATCATCATCAGAGTTAACGACGATAACCCTTGCACTCTGAATCTTCATCTTCACTTAAGATTCACGACCTATCGTTAATTTGGATCAATGTGGTTTTCGGGTATCCAAATATGGAAACTCGATCCCAGTCTCATCGAATCCAAAACGTATCTCTTAAGGCCAAGTTGTTTAAGTTTTGAACAATTCAATTTAATTATTTATATACACACAGATAGATAATTCACATCACCACAATAGATAATCAACATTATCATCATAAACAGATAATCCATATTATCATCACAATGCAACCAAAGCATCCATATCACACAATATTATTTATCTCATAACTAAGATTCAATTCATTCAAGGAAATCTATATTATCCATATATAAACAAGGATTAATAATCACACCATTTATAATTAATTTAAAATGAATTAAATTAATTATTCCTTCTCTAATTAATTTAAAGTAAATTAAATTAGTTACTTCATTCTATAAATCCTGCTTATATAACCATTAATTAATTACAAATCAATCAATTAATTAATTAACCTCTAATTAATCCCTTCAATTAATCACCCTTGATTAATTATCCTTTAATTACATTCAAGTAATTGTCCTTTAATTAATTTCACAAATTAATTATCCTTAACCAAAAACAGTAATTAACCTTTAATTACTTTATTAATTAATTAACTATAATTAATTACATTAATCCTTAATTAATTACATTAATTAATTACTCTTTTATCGCTTATTATTGATTAATTAATCTTAATTAATCAATTCTTAATTACATCATTAATTATATTATTTAATGATCCTTAATTACATTTTTAATTAATTACTTCATTTAAACTAATTACATTATGTCATTAATCTTAATTAAACCAAAATTATTAATCACTCTTGATTAATCACATTCAATAATTAACTACCCTAATTACTTCATTGCGTAAATTAATTACTCCTAAATTAATTACATTTAATAATTAATTATATTTACTAATCATCCTTGATTAATTTATTAGTAATTAATTACCCTTAATTAATTACATTACTTAATTATTTTCAAATGTCTTAATTAATCAATTATTAAATTAATTGCACTAAGTAATTAATTACTAATTACTTTCACTAAGTAATTATCCTTCATATTAATTGCACAAGCAGCTAATCCCAAAACTCTTCCATACTTCAATTAATTACCTCCATTAAATTACTTATCTTAATTACTTTTCTAAGTAATTATTCATCATTAATTACTTATCAAACCATCCAATGATTATTCTAAATTAATTAAACTTAATTAATTAATTTAAACTAATCAAACTAATTAATTAATTACAATGAGTAATTAATACCTTTAATTACTTTCGCAAAGTATTCATACTTAACCAAATTCCATAAATGATTATCTAAGTTAATTAATCCAATTAATTATCAAAATTAATTACATTAATTAATTAATTATTAAATAATCTCAAGTTAATGATCTTCATTAACTTATCAACAATTCTTTAATTACTTTTCTTAAGTAATTAACTTAAATTAATCATTATTAGTTACAAATTTAATTAACCTTAATTACTTAACCTTAATTAATTTATTCAAACCCTAATTAATTAAATAAATAAATAAATTATCTTATTTAAATTACCTTACTAATTTAATGAATCATAATTCATTAAATTCTTTGATTTACTTTAAAATAAAAACATTTCTTATTAATGATTACATTATCATTAACAAAGTAATTAAAAACAATTTACTTTAAATTTGTTTTCAAATTACATTTTAAATTTTAGATTTAAAATGAAGTCAAACTTAACTTTAACAAAGTTTAAAAACATTTAAAAACCCTTCAAAACTTATGCTAAAGAATTTCTTATTTTATAAAAGATGTTTAAAGGAATTTAAACCCAAATTCATTTAAAATACAAACCATATTTTAAATTACCTTAAACATTCAAAGTTGTTTTAAAACAATTTAAATTTAAAAACTTCCTTTATTTCAAAACTATGATTCAAATTTGGTTTTGAATCCAGATTTAAACTTAAGTTCTCTACTTTTATTTTAAAGCTTTACTTCTAAATTAAACTATTTAAACTCTTTTAAAGTTGTTTAAAACATTTTAATTTATAAAATTTAATTAAATTTTAAAACTAGGATTCAAACTTAGTTTTGAATCCATACCTTAAATTTAGGTTTTAAATTCAGATTAAAACTTGCTTCAGATTTTAAACTAAAATTTTAATTTAAAACAGACAGGTTTTAGAAAAACCTATAACAACTATTACCCGAGCCCTCTTTAACTGCTTCAAGGAAAACCTTACGTTACTTCGAGCAAATACTCGAATTACTCAAGATAAACTCAAGTGCAAAACTCTGCAACACCAAACTTTACCCCCTTTAAACTCATTTTAGTTAAATTTCAAAACGTGTATTATGGATGATTTCCTTTTTCCAAAAGAAAATCTGGGTACTGCAAATCTGAACAAACACCCCTGACAACAAGATGGACCCGAGCTTTTCCATCAAAAACCCGAGTGAACTCATGAGAAACTCTCGCGTTTCCCCCAACTTCAACTGCTTCGAGCTTAACACCGAAACACTTGAACACGAACTCGAGAAAAAGCAACGTCTTCCCAAACCCATCGAGCAAATCAGACAAACCCAATCTCGTGCACGTGCACGATAGACCGATCGCCACTGCCACCCTGCCGACGATGCCTCCAAGTCAACGATCGTCTCGTCATCTCATATGACCCCCCAAATATCGTAATACGATAGCAAAACGAAAATTCGCTGATCGATCAAAAATCTGGAATGAACACTCGACCCAAAACCACTTCGTCGATGATGATCATGACACCGGAGCTCCTGCCACTTAATCCAAAGCTGCGCTTCGCACCCAATCAACGATTCCCTATCACGCGATCAATCTCGATGCTTCCCAGTCGACACATAACCTCAAAAATCAATGCCAACCCAAAACTTCACACTAAACCCTATTCTGTCATCGACCGTCCTCCTCGACCCTTTAGGTATCCTCCCACTATTTTTCCAAAGACCACTAATCTACTCGCCACCTCCATCCTTGGTCCTGACTAAAATCATCTCTCCATTCGACGCAGATTGACCAATATCCCATTTCAGATTAACACAGAAAATCATCATATTCCCAAACTATAAACTATGATTTTAACTCCTAAATTCATTATTTTCTATCATGAATACAATCATGCAATCCAAATCTAAAATTAAATAGGTTGATTTTTAACATATATGAATATTTCACTGTTATTTCAAAATTTAAAATTTATTTGCTAAATTATAATTCCAGAATTTATTTTATACTTGACATTATACTACAATAAATATCTTTTATTCAAAAATCAAAGGTAAGTATAAATTAAATTTGGAGATAAGAATTCTTTTTAAAAAAAATCAATAGGAGCCTGGAGTATATAACAGAGAACCAGATGTACTGATGATTTCACAAATTCAACTTTAAATAAACATGCATTCACATCATCGAACATATAAACATTTTAAATGTATGTTACTGCAACATTTATCACTAATATCAATATAACCTCAGATTTAAAAACTGTCTTTAAAATAAAATTTACTCACCTGAAAGATGATGAGAAGACTTTTTAAAAACTGAGATGCTATGTTGTTTCAACTGAAAATTTGCAACTGGGAAAAATTGATCCTTGAAAACTAAGATGATTTAGGCTTTTGAAAACTTCATGCTAAAATTTCTTCTTTGATTGATGAAATGGAATTTCTGGTTACAGGAACTTGCAAAGATAACTACAATTTGGAACAGGGATGAACTTGAGATGAAACTGCTTGATTATCTGCTACAGGCCTTTTTTTTATTTTTGAAAATGCTTGCATGCCTTGATTTTTGATTTGCAAATGATCACAGGTTTTCTTATTTTAATATTCTCAGGTTGAAAATGATTTTTGCTAGCTTTGATTTGGAAAATGAATTGCAGGTAATGATTTTATTCTCTGGTTTGAGGCAGTGAATTACAGATTTTGAAAATGAGTTTATAGACTTTGATCTACATTTTGGTTTGAGGGCAATTGATTTTAAGATTTGAGAAATATGCAGGCTGAAGTTCTTAGTCTTTTGAAATGAGGAGGATAGAAAAAATATAGTAGGAAACAAGCCTATGTTTATATGAATATGAAATGTGATTTATTAAAATTAAAAAGAAAAATCAAAAATTAAAATAACACTTGTTCCACATCTTAACACTTGTCATTATAATAGTTTATTTATTAACACTTGTCACTCAAACCACTTAATATATTAACATTTGTCTTATAAGTAATTTTACTTATTTTTTATTATTTTAAAAGAAAATAAAACCCTTTTTCTTTATTTGTTAAATACTTATATATGTAAATTACTTTCATATGTAAATGTATATGTGCATTTCTTTTTTTTCAAAAGAAAATGAAATAAACAAATTATAGGTAAAATGAATGCTTATAAAAAAATGTTTATTCTTTTGAATTCAAAATTAATTATAATTCAGATCCGATCATAAAATTAAAAATCCAATTCAAAACCAATTTATAACATATACAATTTAAAATAGAATTTCTATTAACCTATCTATTTTTATACATGTATTAATATTGTTTGAAAATAACATATTTATTAATTAAAATAATTGTAAAAGAAATTATAAATTACTTATCACTTATCTTATTTAAATGCATTAATGTTTAATATATTAATGGTATTTTAAATTTTCATATATAATTTCAAATTATATTTATTAAGCTATATTCAAAAAGGAAATAAAATAACTTTTGTTTATCTTATTTAAAATTTAAACTTATGCTTAAAATATAATTTAAACAATTTAAACCATTTTCCTTAAGTACCTTAAAACCATATAGTTACTAATTAAATAGTTTTGAATAGTTATATATTAAATAAAATAATAATTTCCAAATTATCAAAATGTATATTAGAATTTAAAAACAAGATTTTAATTGTTTATTTAACTTCAAATCAAAACTTATCTATTTACAATATATATAAATATTTATACATTATAGATAGAAAACATTTTATTAGTTTTTTAAAAAAAGTTTAAAATTTACCAATTAAATATCTATTTAATTGGATTATTAAATCAAGTCAAATTTTATTAACAAAATTTATCAAATCAATTTAATTTTAAATACAGATTATTAAATTGATATTGCCAAAATTTCCGGGATATCACACCTTTTCTTTTTTTAAACAGTGATGCTACACTTTCAATCGAGAAAATATATATATATAAAAATGGTCGAAGCCTCTTTAACGATTCCAAACCAGATCTCGAATCGACTCATTCAAAAAAACAAAAAAAAGAAAAGAGGGGAGATTGCGACATCAAGACGTAGAGGATAGGGCGAAGTACGGGAGGGCTGTGCGGGAGCGAAGAATGGGAAAGCGTGAAGGCGATCGATTAATGATAGAGCCGCATACTCGAATGTCGATTGTTGTTCATCAGTGTTGGGGTCGAAAGCGGCAACTAGAGGTGCGATTTGGGTCGCTCCGACTAGGGTTGGAGGCTTGCATGGTCGAACTTGAAGCTAGCGTGCTTATCGGTGATGGTGATGCTCGCCGATGAAATCACGGCAGTTGGCTAGGTCGCACTAGATGGCCGAGTAAATTATAATTTTAAATTTTTTTAATTTAAATAAATAACACAGTAATGGATTAAACAGTAAGGTATAGGGTTTTGTTTTTGATTAAATATATATATGTGTGTCTATACATATATACATACATATATATATATATATGGAGGTAGGGATGAATAGATTAGGAAGTTTATTTGCAGTAAAAAAAACCTGTTAAGCGGTTTTTAAAATGTTTAAGTTAATCTTAATTTTTATATATTTATAGAAATAGAAAGATTATTGTACATAGATAAAGTTTTGGAAAATATAGGAATTTTTAGAAAGATTTGATTTTTAAAATCCATATGGGTTATTTTTGTAAATATACTTATGTAGTTCTAAATGAGAAATAATATATATATATACACACACACACACTTATGTTCATTTTAAATCAACTAGTTTATTTTTAAATAATGTATTATAGTGATTAACTTATTTAATAAACTTATTTAATTATTTTACTTACTAATGATTTTCAAAAGGAAAAATTTGTTTATAAATTTAATTATTAATTTAAATTAAATCATTAGTTTAAAAATAAATTATTAGTTAAATTAAATTTATAAAATGGAAATTAATTTTTCAACTATTTCGAATATTAATAAAACGTGAACGTTTATACAAGGTCCAAAATCGTGAAGGAAATAGCCAGTTCGGATCGGATTTGCAAAATAAAAGGCAAAGGTGAGTTAATCTCACTCAAATTGGGGTACTATTTAATTTAATTGGTTAAAGTTAAATTATTGTTTGATTACTTGAATTGATAATTTATTATCAGTCTGGATGTGGTATTATATATATATATATATATATTGGAGTGATTGATATTTCCACATTTATATAGTGGATGAGATCCTATACGTCCCGCATAATAGCAGATGACCCTATATGTCGGAAAACAGGTTGGGGGATCCAACTAGATTCCTCAAAAATATTGAAAATTTATGTTCATAGCTGTGATTGTGATTTATTTGATAACGTTTATATACGATATTGAAAATTTAAGCTATTGAATGCTATGGATTGGCTGAATATATTTTGTGATATCAAAAGTAAAAGTACTGGTTTTAGAAAGAAAGAAAATCAAAAAAATGGTTTTAAAGTAATTAGTTATGGTTATTTTAATTAAATAATTTAAAAACCTTAAGTTAACTTAAACTTTGGGATTGGTAATGGCTAGTATAAACAAAGTAATTTGAATTTAAAATTAATTAATTTAAGATGATTATTTATTGATTACTAAGGTTTATTAAAGTAAATAAACAGTTGTAATTAGTTAATAGTTAGTAGTAAAATGAAATGATCTAACGTTTAATTTATTAAAGGTTGTAAGTTAATTATACTTGCAAATTATTAGTTAATTCCAGATTTTTAATTAGAATAAAATAAAAATGGTTTGTAATTGGTTTAATGGTAATTAAACATGATTTGAAAATAATTAATTCTGTTGTAAGTAAAATAATGAATTGTGTGACTAGTTAATCTGGTCAATGAACAGTTTAAATTGGAATAACCTGAAATGAACGGTTAAATATAAAATGCGAGACGTTTTATTTGAATAAATATTGTGATGGGTTTTTATGTGAAGTTGGACATCCTGAAATTGAATTGTATTGTTAAAAACAACTTGGCTGAAAAGATGGCGTTTGGATTCGAAGAGACAGGGATCGGATGTCAACGATATCTGGAACCACTTTGATTTAATAACTACTTAAATAATTATGGGTTTGATTTGTAGAATCAAAAAGGGTTGCGATTAAATAAATCAAGTAAACCCGACTATTTTTGAATAAGTAACTGCACTTAATTATTTCTAAATAATGGACTTAGCAACAAAGCTTTGGTTATAACAAGGTAAGAACTCGTAATGTTGAACGAGTTACCTTGATTTTAAAAGACATATTTACAACTCTAGTATTTTAATTTAAATGGGTTTACTCACGCTGGTTTCCAGCCGGACTCGAGTGTTACTTTATTATAAAGCTCAGGTCAGACCAGTATTACGGATTTTCAGGTTGGGGATGTTCTGGAGCTCAGGAGATGAGCTGGATGGCAGAGACGATTGATTTTTTTCCGATGGGTATTATATAGACTGTGTAGACAGTATTAAGGGACAACTTGTTACAGCTGTCCAGATCCATTATACTATGATATATTGTTTGTAAATTAACATTCACAGCTTTCTTTTTGTAAATGCTGTTATTTGTATATTATATTTTGATCCGCTGCGGTTATGAAATTCTGTGCCTTTGTTTTCTTCTTCTACTACCTCTTTTCTTCTTTACCCTAACAATCCGGGATTTCCGGCACTCGATTGCTCGGCACTCTATACAGTGAAAGTATTAGTGTTGAATTTTCGGGGTCGAAAATTTTGGATCGTTACATTTGGTATCAGAGCTAGGTTAAGCGAGAACCATGGCTCTGGTGGGAATTACTCATTAGAGATAGGGTCAGTGTTACCCTAGGGTGAATTGAGAGTAATATATGAAGGCGTACTTGTTGTTTTCTTAAAATTTTGGATCGTTACATTTGGTATCAGAGCTAGGTTAAGCGAGAACCTTGGCTCTGGCGGGAATTACTCATTAGAGATAGGGTCAGTGGTACCCTAGAGTGAATTAAGAGTACTATATGAGGGCGTACTTGTTATTTTCTTATATAATGATTTCAAAAATGGTTTTAAAAATGATTTTTTTATAAGCTTATATTATGATATTTAAAGCAATGTTTTTCTAATTATTAAGGTATATTAAGATAATTGGTTGATTATTGAAATTAAATTAGATTATAAAATTAAATGGTAATATATCTATCTATCTATACTATAATGCAAAACCTTGGTCAAACCGGTCAAAGTGAAGCCTTTTATTCACTTCCCGTATTGCCCACCGTTCAGAAAAACAAGAAATCCGTGCACAAGGGCAATTCAGTCTTTTTGCATTCCCCTACCACGTTGCCGACAGCATTACTCCCACGTCTCCTTTCCATCCTCTTTATTTTCCTCTACGTCTTCCACTTTCCTGTAAACCCACTTCCCCTTTCTTCGTAAAAAAATGGCTGCCTCCCTCCTTCAACTGCCCACTCGCCCCCCTTCATCGACCTATCTTTCCTTCGACTAATCCTTTCCCTCTCACTCTGCTGCTACATCTGCCGCCCCCGCCAATACTCTTCGCTGATTCCACCTCTGTTGCCAGCTGCCGCCAATAGTCTCATGTGATTCTAGCTTCGTTCATTCACCATCGGCCATCTTTATTTCATAAGGTACGATCTGAACTTGATTTCCCCAAATTCTTGATTTTCTTATTACACTAAATATCTTACTTTCTGTTTTTAAATTACCAAATCAGCAGTTTCTCCTGTTTACGTTTAATTTTTGCTCTGTTTGGGTATAAACATATTAAATTCAATTGTATAATATGGGTGCTTAGGATTATAAATCGCAGTTCCTTGAAACCATATATCCCTCAAAGTAAGTTCTTTCAGATTTAGGATTCCAGATACAAAGTTATTGTTTCATTTTAACTCAAAAGTTCTGTGTGCAAATTTGATATCACTTAAATTTATTATTAAACTCTTAAGCTAAAACAAAAACAACAGACTACACTTCATTTCATGAAGTGTAAATAGGTACAATAATGAAGTGTAAATAGGTATAATAATGATAAACATATATATACATGTGCTCTCTCTCTTCTTACCAGATAAGTTACTTCCTTAGGATTTTGTTATTTCTTTCATGCCAAATGAAGTAAACTGACACCGTCAAACCAGCAAAAGCAACGTCTTGGACTTTGATTCCTATTTGGTAAGTAAGTGGTCTTTTATTTCGAAAAATATCGTCTATTAAATATGTGTGAATTGTTTTTTTACTCATGCCTTTTGATTTCATTGTCAAAATCAAATCCACTTAATTGATCATTTTCCTTACCTTTAAATTTTAATTCAAAATCGTTTTCGTTTACACCTTTATAGATTCAGTAATACAAAATTCGTAGAGGATTTGCTCACGCTTCGCTGGAAATCTTCTCTTCAGTGCCTTCTTTATGCTGTCATCCAAAGAGCGCATACGTAGATGGTACCAATCGTTGGTTTCACATTGGTCTCCCTTGCACGAGCATGCAATGAAATTGTAAGTTTTTGAAATAATTTTTTTGTTAGATTTATAGACACCAACATATTTCAATACTTAAACACATTTATGTTCTTTATTACCTTTTATGTTTGCAAAATTGCTGATGTAGATACTGCAGTTTACCGTTTGATGTCCATCAAGTCATGTAACTCGATACATTTTTTATGGATAGGCATGATAATATGAGTAATTTGAGAATGACAGCTTAGCGAGAATGATTTGAATCATGGTAGCAGAGGTCTCCGTAAGATTTTACTCTCTTTTTCTCCTTTTCTAATTCAAAGTTTTCTGATAGGGAAAAAGTGATCACAACCTAACTTTTTTTATTTTTCAGTTTATGGTTCATCTTTTTGTGTAAATTAAGTTCGCTCCTTTTAGTGTAAATTACAGTATGTGGTTTGTTCACAGTGGACGATGGTATATTCACGGTACATTACATCAAAAAAAGAATATATGAAATCAAGTTTATTATTCACAATGAGTTGGTTGAACCTTGCTTCCCCTTAAACTGAGTATCATGCATTGTCGGTATCACTAAAATTGAGAAGAATCATAGGTTGTTATTATTATTTTTATTACTGTTTTACTTTTCATTATAAGCGGTTGTCTTGAGAAAATTGTCTGCTTCCAAGATTTCTTAAATAATATATTTGCTCTTCATTTGAGTTTGCATAACAAGTCAACTATTAAATGAGCTTGCATATTTATTCGGCCCTGTAGCTGCAAATGCAATACCTGTTCAACTTTTTCTAACAGTGTAAGTTATGCATGTCTTGGATATGTTTCAGTGTGTGTATTAATTTTTTTTTATGTCAGATTTATTTCTGAATGATGATAAAAATGTCAACTACAGGGCCTTTATGCAGATATCAGGGGGATATTCTCATAACCTACCTGCTATCTTCATACATTTCCTTGAAAAATGCATTTATATAGGCAGTAAACAAAATGTTTTGCCAACCATAGAATCAGTTGATTTATTAATTAAATGTAAAAATAGGAACCATGGTCCACTTACCTGTTAGTGGCATTATTCATGAAATGTAGTATGGAAAACTAAAACTTGCAGGATGTATGTGACATAGTACTGTATTTAATTTGGTGATTTATTTATTACCTGTTTGTTTATGTCTGATGTTATACTTTAATCTAATTAGGATAATGTTGTGCATGTCTGCTGGAAGATAACAGAAATTTAGATTTACTTACGAGTGGACTTATGGATTGGATTATATAAGTGATAATATAACTAGGTAGCTGTATGAATAATTTTTACTGCATCAACTTTTTAATTTGTTGTTTCTTTTACTTTTATTTTCAAGTATAATTCCCATGTTATCATATTCAAGTCTAATAAAAGAAAATTCAGCTTCATTTGCGATAGACCAACATGATGATGTTTAAAAATTATGGAAGTTTGGTTGATTCTTAGTAGCTGAAGATTTCATCGTGATTAATCCATTTGCTATCGTTATTGCAGTGCACGGTTCTGTAGTAGTTCGACTCTATCACTTAAGGTGACATTCAGATCTACATCAGGCCAAAGATCCATACGTCGGTAGATGCTTGCTTAACACTAAAATCACTGGAGACGATGCACCTGCTGAAACCTGGCATATGGTCTTCAGTACTAAAGGTATGTATGCCATTTTCTTTAATACATGTAACCTACGTTTTCAGAGCCTTTAGACTGCGTATTTGATTGCTTTGAGCTACTTATCACATTGAACTACAGGAAAAGTACAGTACAGAAAGGTCAATCTATTGGTGTTATAGCTGATGGAGTTGACAATAATGGAAAGCCTCATAAACTCAGGCTGTATTCAATTGCCAGCAGTGCTATTGGTGATTTTGGAGATTCAAAGACTGTGAGTTATTTTACTTTGAATTCAAATTTGAATTTGAATAAACTAGCTTAAGTTATTGTTTGCTTATTACAAATAATGTTTTGTGCACAAATCACTATGTGTGAAGAGGTTGGTTTACACCAATGATCAAGGATAAATTGTAAAGGGAGTGTGCACCTCCCGTTGAATAATAGAAAAGTTCATGTGCTCTGAAACATATATTTAAAAAGAAACTCAAGTTGATTGTTGAAATAAATAAAAAATATTGTATTTTGAAACCGAGAAGATTAAGGATGAAATAGAAATGTTCAATATTGCTGCACCTATTATGAGTATTTGTCAACGAAGCCAAATAAGGCACTAAAATATGACCACCCTCAATGTGTTTGCATCAGAGTAAAGCATGTTTAGGTAGCTATGAGGAAGTTGTTATAGTAACAAAATTTGCACCATCTTTTTAGCTCTAAGAGGGCTTAATGCTTGATGATGTTCAATATATATAAAAGTAAATAATAGATAACCTCAACGAAATACCTGAATCACAGCTGCATCACTTTGCATGCTCTTTGTTTTCTCCAAGGGAATTGGGTTTTTCACTTGAATCCAATAGCACTTTCAACCTGCAAACCAAAAACTAAATTAGTGGAAAAAGAAAAAAAAATGTCTCCTTGCCAGATTTATTACTCGCACAACATTGTATTTACATAAAAATGTCTCCTTACCACATTTTCAACTCTGCCCTTTATAAAGCAATGATGTCATTCTCAAGCCCAAGAAAAGAAGAAAACGATTGCCATAATTACAGTTTAGCTCTTACAGATCATTTTACTTTATTGGTGTTGAACTCAACCATGAAAAAAATAAGAGAGAATATTTATTATAATAATTTAGTTCTTACAAATTGTAATAATGATATTAATTTAAAAGGAAACTATTTTAGTGTTATCTGCAGCCTTGCATGCTCAAAAACCAACATGGTACCTTTTTGGCACATAAAAGTTGTTTTGTGAGCTCCAAAAATCTTACAATTGGTGTTTTGTAAGATTTCTACTTGCAGAAAAGAATAAGGATGAGGATGTTAGAAGAGCTGAAAATCTTGAAAATTTGAGCAACTTGGGTTTGGTGCTCTGTAAGCAAAGGTTCATTACTATGGCGAACAGTTGTGGTAATAATCAGTTTACGGTAATTTTTACGTCACTTTTCGTTTTATATTTAATGTATTGTACTGCTGTTAATAAATACATGCATTACAGAGGATCCTACTACCACCATGCAAAACTTTTCTAGAGGAAGAACAACTGCAGCATCTGATGTTTCTCACTTGGAGTATTATGATAATAAGGTCTGCTAACCGTTTATACACACACATAAATATAGGCATTTAAGGACTGTAGCATTTTACTCTATTTTACACTGTCATAATACAAAGAGCTGATTCTTTTCTTGGGAAATTATTACATTGTAGTTGACTTTGTTGTGATTAACTTTAATGAGCCGAAAGCAACGCTACTGCTATTACAATGACCAAGTATCTTGGTGAAAACTAAAGACAGCAACAAAGCATGAGTCAAAAAGGTGCAGCATTTGCTGGCTAATGAGGCAAGCATGATGATCAGAGAGTGCAATATGCTGGTGAAGCATTGCTAAATGCAAAATGTAAGATTCACAGCGATGGGTGTGAAAAGAAAATTGCTGCAAGTATATGAGCTGTTCAATATGATGCTGAACCAGCTAAGGGAAAAGAATGTGGACTAAAGGCAAAGACTATACTAAAATCCGTGCAATTGTTAGGGGAGAGCAGTTTTTTTAAGCAGCATGAAGAAGCAACAACCTGTTTCATTGTAATGTTTACAGCAATTTTATTGTAATTTTTTAATGTGCTTTAATATGTGAAATTTATTAGTATATGAGACCTCTTATGTAACAATTACATGTCTGAAATTCAATAACAAGAATTTACGAACACTATTTGCTCTTTACAGATGCCTATATTTTAATTTCTTCATATACTTTGATTACCCAAAATTAATGCATGGACGGTTTGAAACGCAAAGCTTATCTGAACTAGAGATTTATGCATGTTTAATGGTGTTATAGCAATTATGTTTTCTTTGCAAAATAGTTGTAAAACCAGTAAAAAAAGGCTCGATATGTTAATATGGTGATTTAATGCTTTTTAAAAGAGAGATGATGTTAGCCTTTTAAGTTCCAAACCATTAGAAACATTAATTTTAGTATTCATTACTTTCTTTATCTGTTCGATTATTTCATAAAATAATTTAGTCTCATTCATATTTTGATAAACGCTTGATTTGTGCATATACACGCATACAAAAAAATCCAACATTATGTGCATGTCAAAGTCATTTTGAAAATCCCAATACTCAGGTATTACAACTATTATTAAAGATACACACACATATATTTGTGTACATATGTATGCATGTATCTCTCTGTGTGTGTATTTCACTACCATAACTGTACTGCAGGCAAAATTTTCACCCTTCCTTCTTCGCACACGTCCAACGGACGTGCCACCATACTCTCTAACAACACGACAAGTGTAACAAAGAGAAAATTTGGTCTCTCCCTGTTACGCACACGTCCAACGGACGTGCCACCATACTCGTATATATAACCAAATAGAATTTGGGTAAGAATAAATTTGCAAATAAGTTAAGTTAAAATGGATTCAAACCTGAATTTAAATCCGGGAAAATATTCGAAAGAACTTTCAAGTATTTGAAATAAGTTACATTGATTGTAGTGTTCAATTATTATGTAACATATGGTGTGTTGATTTTAGAATATGATGATTAACATTTGTGATTGTATCTTAATAAGGGATATTTATTTTCAAAATAAATAATGAAAGAGCAAAGTGAAATGTTTTAGGAAGTAAAAATTTATAAACTGAAAGAGATTTAAATTGTGAAGTTCTAAAATCTAAGTCCAGAAAAATTTTGGATTTGTTTCAAAGTGCTAAAAGATATAATAAGTAATATTATTCAGATATTTTGATTATAGGAATCTTGTTTAAAACAAGAAGTTGTATGAAAATTTTAAAGGAATTTTGTTTTGAATTAAAAACCAAGAATGGTTTAAAATTGAAAATATGATTTAGTATGCAAATAAAATAAATATATATATATATATATATATATAATATGGATATACAGAATATTAGAGTTGGCTTGAAATAGATACTAAGTGCCGAAATCTAAAATCTTTTTGAGAATGAGATGTAAACCCAAAGTGCTATAAGTATTGAACTTATAAGTGGGAATGGATATTGATCAGAAGTTTAAAAATTTGAAATGGAGAATTCAAATTGAGTAAGGTTGAGTGGATTAATAAATTGAAATTTAACTTAGGGAAGTCAAATGGGTTAAATTGAAAAGGGTGTTATGTGTGATCTCAAAACGGGTTTGAGTTCTGAAAATTGGTAATGGAGGCTATTGATGGATTTTTAGATAATTTGGATGTTTATTTACTTTGACTTATCCTGATATCGTCCTATTGTCATTAATAATCTATGAAACTGTGAATTGGATTATTTTGAATGGATTAAGAAGTGGATGGAAATAATATAGCCATTACTGAAATTAAATGGAAATAAAACTTTATTTTGAAACTATTTAAAGGATTTTGATTTTTTAAATGAAATTGTAATCATGGGAATGGAATCACTTTGAACTTAAGATTTAAATGTTAAAAATGAGCTTACAAACTGAAATTGTTAAGAATTGGTTTCAAAGTTAGAATTTAAAATTGGAATTGGAATCGGAGTTGAATAAGTTAAATTCAAATGGGAATTGATTTGGAATAGAATGGGAATCAAAGTTAATTCAAATTGAATTAGAATTGAATCAATTTAAATGGAAGTGGAGATTTAAAGTGAAAATTAAATTGAGATGGAGATTGGGAGATTGAGCCAGTTGACTCTAAAATTATTTGTATTTTCAAATAAATTGTTTTAATATAAACTGTCTTCAAATCTCATTTTCCAAGCTATTTACTATACAATCTTTCTTTTCAAAATCAAACTATCTTATAATAGTTATTTAACCATTTTACAACTATTTTACAACTATTTAACTATTTTACCAATACTTACTATTTTAAACTATTCAAACTATTTTCTAAATTTCAACTGGTCAGAGTGGAACCAATTGATTTTTAAAGGCTTTTGATTTTGGGCAAAATCAATTTTGGATTTTGGAAAAACAAGTTTGGGAATTATAGATTTTGAGATATCGATTTTAAAGTTTATATATGATACATATAATTGAAAGAGACTATATGTGTATAGTATAAAATGTTTTGAGAATGCTATGGGGAAAAATCCACTCCCATTCAGATTTGAAACTTATAGTAGGAGATCCATGGGGTGGTTCTGCCTTGAGCCCTAAGGGGGTTCTAAATTTTGGTCCCAGAGGATGTCTGGACTAAACTATAGTTCCAATGGATTATGGTTAGGGTAGCGAAAGTCGAAGGCGCTGATGCCTATAGAGACACTAGGGTTATGCTGTGACGACAGTGTAACACGGCGTAACTATGATCTACTGCGCTTCATAGCGGAAGTCGAGGGGCAGTGATTGTCTAAAGTCTATGTTTGATTTCGCTGGAAGAGCGACGTAACATCGGTAGATTGCGATCTATGAAGACATAGCAAAATTCGTGTGGCAGTGAGTGCCTACAGGCTATATTGGGACTCGACTGATGTAGTCTGTGATCTATGTGGTCTGTGTGGTGTAGTTTCATTTGACAGTGAAATTCGAGGGAACTGATGCCTACAGTTACATGGTTTTTTTCATGATGGCAACGTAACCCTGCGTGTAGTTGCGATCTTTGGTGGTTCCGTGGTGTAATCGAGGGGTGCGGATACCTACAGTTTTATATGGTTTCATCGGGATGGCGATGTAAACATCGGGCTAACTGCGACCATGGAGGGGTGATGATTTCCAGAGTATTCTCACAAAATTATTTTCTATATTCTCACAAAAAAAAAATTCCGAATATTTTACTGGGTGTTGAAAACGGATCTGCTAAGTACTTTAGATATTAAGTCCTGCGTCTGATCAACGTTTGACAGAATTTCTATGAGAATAAGGATGGACTTGTTGAGACATCGAGTATAAAAAGTATTTTTATATAAAACTATTTTGGTAATATTATGTAGATTTTAAAGTGTTTTAAAATTTTGAAATAAAAGAGTTATAAACAGTATTTTTATAAAAGATAGTTTTGGTGGCAAATAAAAATGAAAAGTAAATTGAATTCAAATAGAATTGAAAATTTAAGTTAAACGAAATAGATATAAAAGCTTAGGTGGTAAAGTAAAAGTAAATATAAAAGGTATATAAAATATTTATACTGGACTTAAGAAATGGATGGTGAAATTCTTAATTAAATTTGGAATTGAGAAATGCATTAAGTAATATGTGAATGAAGATTTAATAAAAGTGGTAAAAGGGAAAACTGTGAATAAATGAATAGAAATAAAAATAATGTGTAAAAAATTGATAAATAATAATAAATTGGAAATTAATATGTAGGATGTACGTATATTATTTTATACGCATAGCGATTTGGTCCAGATTCGGGCACAGAATTTCAAGATATTTATGTCAATCCGAGTTGGAATTTTTCACTCGATTTTCGACGGCGAACCCTGGATATGGATTTTTGATTGATCTTGAAATTCTCTATCATAGGTATGACTATGCAAGGAGGATGACGGTTTCTGATCAAGAAAATTGATCCGAGTCCGCACTAGAGAGTCGGGTGCATGATACTAGTTCGGAAGTGAAATTGTGTGATCGAGTGAGCGATCGGATTTGATATTGCGTACGGATGGTATATGTACATTGTATGACTTAAGTAGAAAAAACGTTGAAAATTTTGAAAAGAAGTGAATAAAATGATTTTTGAAATCTGTAATTGGATATTATTGCTAAATAGGATACAGGTAATGAAAAGCAAAGTGAAATTGGTTTTGATTTCAGAAGATAAAATTGAATTGCCCGACAAAAGGTATGTGTTTAAATTATCGTATGAAATTTGATGATTTTCTGATCTAGCCACTTGGAATTTTGTTTTCTTTTGAAATTTTGTGCCCGTAGAGGCGTTTTGTATTTGCTCCGAGCAAGCCACGCAAAGGAGATGCTGGCAAAAATTTTCTAAAATTAAGACAGTTAGAAAAATTTTAAGAAAATTTTGGTAACTTAAATTTTGGTTTAAATTATAATTTGAATGGTTGAAGAAGTAATATTGTTTGGAAACTACGAAAGAGTTTGGAAAGTTGTTGAAACTGTTTGGTTTTATAAAATAGTAAACGGATTGTGGACTACTCCTCTTAACTAGTAATTTCGAGGACGAAATCTTTTAAGGGGGAGGAATGTGACGACCTGGTATTTTGGATATTTAAAATTGGAATATTTAACTGATTTAAATATTTAAATTTAAATTTTTAACTTGGATTTCAAATATCACCTTTTGTTGGATAATTAAAATTTGAATTTAATAATTGGAAATTTGGGTAAGATATTGAATCTGGAGTTTAAGCTCGCTAAAAGTAATTTGAAGGGTTGCAAAATTAATATTGATAATGCTGAAGATAATAGAAGTTCTAAATTTAATTTGAAAGTGGTTTGTTCAATTTTGAAATATACCGTTTAAATTGACATTCGAAAATAACCTTCAGAGGCACAGCCTCGGATTTCGACGAAACGAGTTTCATTGGATCCATAATAGTGCACCATTATCGAATTTCAAATTTCGTAACGTTTGGAGTTGTGGTGTGATCGTACGATAGGTAAGCGCGCTGAAATCTATACCGAAAATTCAATATTATAACTGGATACATATATCTATCTTCTCCATACGATTGAATTAGGACTCAAAACCTTTTCCATTGTGTTCGGAATAGGGATATAACATTATAAAAGCCTAGTGGCATGCTTCGTTAAGAGATCAGGATCTTTTGCTATGATTTCACGATGGTTTAAACTTAGAAATATATATATATATATATATATATATATATATATATATCTCAACATTTCAAATCTACGTTCCTTTCAAAAAAAATTGTCTTCCTTTTAATAGCACTGTAGCAAATCTATTCCAACATGTAAATAAACATTTTCACGCCACCTTCTATCAAAATCAAGTCGTGTGTCACCCTCCTTTTCTTTTTTTTAAGCAGCGATGCTTCACTTTCAATCGAGAAAATATATATATAAAATAACTGAAGCCTATTTAATGATTCCGAACCAGATCTCGAATCGACTCATTCAAAAAAAACCAAAAAAAAGAAGGAGATATCGACATCGCGACGTGGACGATAAGGCAAAGTCGAGCATGGAAGGGTTGTGCATGAGCGCAGAATAGGAAAGTGTGGAGGCGATCGATTTTCGATCGAGCCCCATACTCGAATGTCGGTTGTTGTTCATCGGTGTTGGAGGTCGAACGCATATATATATATTGAAACCCATATACTTTGAAATGCATATACATAGCTACTAAGTATGTATAAAACTTTATATACTTATTTAAAGTTCACATTCATAAGAAATTTTATGATATTCAAAGCTCAAGTACATATGTTTTTGAAACCATGTGTATCATATACTTTATATACTCAACTAAAGCCATAAAACTCAAAATCTTTATTCTTGAAATCTCGTGAAACAATATATATGAAACTTTTTATATTTACAAGACCTGGTATACATTGAAAAATAATTTTAGTAATTATAGTACTATCTTTAGTGTCACACTTTTTTGGTATCAATGTGAACTACCAAAAATTCCCCTTTATAAATATTATTAGATATTAATATCACTAAAAATAAGAACTAACAGATAAGTTTCCTCTACCAAATCAAAATTCTCATCTGCAAATATTATTAAAATCTCAATATCACTTAAAAATAGAATATAACAAATAAACAAATAAACTTTATTTTCGAAGTCATTCTTTATTAATTAATACTAGAAATAAAATTCAAACTGATAAAAAACTAAATTCATTCTTTATTAATTAATAGTAAAATGGAAATTCAAACTAACAAAAAAAGTTAGATGTTGCAATTTATAAAGAACAATTAAAACTAACCGCGTATCATTTCAACGTAAAAAATGACTAAATATTTACGCAAATCATATTTTTCCAAACGAGTTAAACATATACAATTTGTAAAAAAAAATCACGCGCGAAGTATGTACCATCATCACGTGCGAAGAACGTGCCGCAACGCTCATATTGAAAGTTATATTATTCGAAACCTTTTGTATATTCCACATCCTATAATATTCCAATCCTTATGCATTCAAAACTTCATATTTATGAGATCTAATATGCGTTTGAATCCTTAAACTTTTCGAAATTATACACTTTCTGAAATCATGCTTTTGAAATTATTAGTTTATGAAATAAATACACATACACACACAGATATATATATGTATGTATGTATGTATGTATGTATGTATGTATGCATGCATGTATCCTTGAAGCTCTACAAATTTCTAAAGGTTCGTCTTAGTCCTATATCTTTTGTTGTTTTGGCATGAAACTGAAGATCAACGACATAAAGATGGGCTTCAACATGATTGATTTCGGCATTAGTAATACCTTCGATATGATTAAATTCATCATCAGTAATACCTTTGACATCATCAACCCCGACAAAGGATACCACAACATTAGATAATAGCGTCATCACTTCCCAACGACGTCATATGCCCAGCGGCATAAATAAACCTAACAGTATTGCTTAACTTCGGCAACAGGATATGGTTGTTATTAAATACTAGCGACGTTAGGATATGACTTCACCGTTAGTTAACCTCAATAACATTAGATACCCTACGGCATAAGACCTAAATGTTGACATTATTCTGGACTTTGACATCATTGAACACGGTCGGCATCCCCTGGCACCGTTAACTTTAACATCAACTTTAAACTTCAACATTGTTCATCTCGATACCATGTTAGTCAGATCTATAACTTTAACGCCATCACGAGGATGAAATTTGCAGGGATTTGGCTCAATTTATTCTGGAGAGCTTTCGAGATTCAATATTTGATAAAGAATGGGTCTCGGTACGATTTTGAGTGGATTATGAGCCATGGATCTTGAATTGGGTAGGTGAGATGAATAATAAATGGATAGCTTGAAGGTAAGACTAATGTGGAAACATAAAAGAATGAAAGAAAGAATTAAGATTGTAAACTTTATCTTTATTGTTCAAGAATGTTGAAGTACATATTTGCATTGCTTCGGCTTGTAATAATAACAAACGACTGAGTTAAATTGATAATGGGCCTTGGTGCAACCCATGACCTTCTATGCACATACAGCTGCATTGTGACGCCCCATCCCGAGACCCACATTAACAAAGAGTATTACTAAGTAATAATGTCTGCTAATGTAGAGAATAGGGCAGGATAGGAGCGACCATCTATAGCCTTGTCTTAAATATGTATCATATACGTCGATAATGCCATTTTTTATGGATCGACGTATCCAATAAGTACTTAATACAAAGCCATTGGTGGCTATAGGATCTATCAGAACAAAATACAATAACTCAAATGCAAAACACATCACAGAACAGCAGATAATCCAATATATACATACATATATAGATACATCATAGAGTATACAAAATCATACATCACATATGTGGTATGACGACCATAATACAAACACGAGTCAAAAGAATATACATGTCAGAGTAGCAAAACAAAAAGGACTACATAAAAAGCTATCAAAAAAAAGCTAGCATAATAGTCTATGCAGAAGCAGAATAGGCTAAGTCCAAAAGTACCTAACCCGAAACCCCTCGATCTGACCCGTGTTTAAAATAAACGGGTCAGTCTAGTTAAATGAATCAGTAAAAGGAGACAGCAGAGTAATAGAGCATAAGAGCATAGTGATATTCTTCTTAAACAAGAATAAATAATAAGAAAGCAAATCATAGACATATGGAGGATACGCATTATGTATGGCATATATGGTTACATTAGGTGATAGAACACTATTGCTTCAATAAGCATAAAACACAAAGAAGACGAAAAATCTCATGAATCGCTAAAGTGTAGCATGCCTCATATCATCGACAATCATAAATCAAATAAGAATGGTTTAGGGAATAGTAAAATGTAAACTCCTAAAAGAGTAATTCCTAAACCTGCCATATTGGCAACTCCAAGGAAAACATAAGCAAAAGCCATCTCGGCATAAGCTATAAGGCAAATGTCAACAAAGGGATAAACATCTCATACAACACCAAAAGGCAAATCCCATAAACAGTGCCAATAGGCAATCTATACACACACACACACACACACACACACACACACACACGCCAAAAGGAAAATTTCAACACGCCAGTGTAGGCAATGAAAATCTCAAAAGAACTCCTAGGAGTCCAAAAATCCCGAAGTAATCGCCACCGGAAGGTTCAAAGGACCGATTCCAAAATGACGACACACAAGGGTAAAAATCATCTCAAAAAGGTTTTGCTCGTGCTATTTTTGCGGAGTACAATTTCACACAATAGGTATCTCGCCCAAAGGCAAACGTAAAAAGACTGATACGCCGCAATGGCAAACGTCCGAAGACAAATACGCCGCAATGGCAAACGTCCGAAGACAAATACGCCGCAATGGCAAATGACCCGAAGGTTCAGTACTGGCACGCCAACAGGAAAATGTGTCACAAACTCTCGGAAAGAAACCCCAAAAGTATTCCCATACCACATGTTCGCACCAAACGGTTTACTAACCGCTAGCAAATTTCACACTCAAAGTAGTAAAAGTTCACCTCATATCATCGGTAAACTAGATCCGTAGGTCAAAACGATCAAACGGACAAGTTAGGAATTAACCGAAAAGATAAATGCACGTATCCCATACTACGCGTTTTACCCAATCGTTTAACTCTCCTTCTCATTCGCCTGATAGTGCAAAAATGTGTAATTTTCATAGAAATAATTTACCTTGGAAATAAGCTTTGAAAACCGATTTCGAAAACAATTTGGAAACCATATTTGAAAATTTCCCTTATTATAAAGAATAAATAGGTTTTATACTTGAAATACTTTAAAATATTACATAATAATTATATATAAATCCTCTAAAATTTTAAAATCATTTCAAAAATATTTGGAGAAAACTGTGCTCGAAAACGATCAAAAACAAGCAAAATTCCACCCAAACCGAAATTCAAATTTAAATTCAAATTAAATTCAAATAATTCAAAATTTGAATTCCAAATTCATCAACACCGGGCTAACCTATTGATAGGCATCATAGAGCTTAAAATACTTCAGAAATATCACAAAAAATGAAGTAAATGTCAAAAACCGGACGAAAAATGAACAAAAAACACTTGGGAAAAATAATACCCAGGTCTGAAATCTTCTCTGGGTTCAAATTGCAAATATAAAATAGGTGGCCGAAATAGCTTTGATTGAACTAAAAATTAAAGTACACAAACTAGAGAACTTCATCTTTTAAACAAAAAAAGAATCACTGAATTCCGATAGGAAATGTAAAAGTTACACTGTCGCAAACACAGACTCAGATCATGTTTGCAACAGTTTGAAAACCAAAATGCACGGGCCTGAAAACCACATGGGTTCAACTTTCATGCATGAAACAGAGGTAAAAATTGCATCGGATTGACCTCAAAAATTTTGAGCTTATAGTAGAAAACTTCATATTTCCAAAAAAAAGTATCATGCAATTTGAAAAGAATATGAGAAAGTTATGATGTCCCAAAGTTGAACTCAGACTGTGTTTTCACTGTAAAACTCTGGGAAAAAACATGGTCCAGGTCAAAGTTTGGTAGCATATTTCTATAATCTATCTAAGACAAAATGACCAGAAATTTGACGTGCATATATTAGAAAACTCTGTATTTCAGAAAAACAAGAATCATGCAATTTCAATAAAATATGAGGAAGTTATGATGTCTCAAAATTGAACCCAGACAGTGTTTGCAACAGTTGAAAAATAATGTACAGGCCTGAAACCCATCTTGGGTTTAACTTTCAGGCATGAAAGAGAAGGTCAAACAAGCTCAGATTAAGTTGAAAATTGGCATTCATATAGTATAACACTTTATCTTTAAACTGATAAAAGAATCAATGAATTTCGATAGGAAATGAAAGAGATACGCTATCTCAAACATGGACTCAGGCCATGTTTGCAGCAGCTCAGAAATTCAACGTTACGGCAAATGAATTTGCAAATTAAACAATCTAATTCATCTTTAAGAAACCTGAAACAAGCCAGAATGTGTGAGGGAACCCTCACTTTTGATTTTGCAGCAAGCAATTTGAAGAAGACAACAACTTTTCCACTCAAGAAGCTTAGAAATCACCTGTAAATTATTGTTGTAGCATGCAAACAACAAGATGGGAATAACCAACAAAAACATGATTTTGGACGAAATAATTCTATGAATTTTGTAGAGATTACCTGTAGGTTTGAAAGCTATCAATTTCCTATCAATTTTGATTAGGTTTGCAAGGGTTTAGCTTAGAATTTGTGGGAGGAATTAGGGTTTTCCTTTTACTGTTAGTTTTTTAGGAATGGAGAAGAAAAAGTTTCTGAGCAAATGAACATATAGAATCTTTTTTTTTCAGGCCCTTCTTAGCTAATGCTTAGTTATGGGCTTAATTATGGTCCATTAAGCTTAAGTGTGAAGAGGTGTTTGATTAATTAGGCTAAAAACAACACTTAGTACATATTTGTCTACATATTACACTATTTTATCAACTTATGAACAAATTTTGAAATGTTTGAGCTTTGTAAAAACTACACGATCATATTAAAAATTATTTTAACCATTTTTAACACCATTTTGACATATTTACATCATAAATTTCTAATTTTTACAAATACTGTTAAATTTGAATTTTATTTGTACAAAACTAACAAATTTCAATATTAAAATTATCCAATCTATTTTAGTTTCTCACAAATAAATGTAAAACCATAATAAAATTATTTAGACACTCAAATAAATATTTTCCAAACAATATTTACTTGTTTAACATTTATTTTTAACTCAATTATGTTTAGAAAAACACTATTTTGCTCCAAATTCACCGTTTTCACTTTTATTGCAATATAACCCATATTAATTTTGTAAATTTCTATTTTATCATAATTTCTCACATTATCAAGTTTTCTAAAAAAAATATTTCCCATTTTAAAATTTTTATTCAAATTCAAATATTGAATTTGAAGCTCAATTTATCCCCAACCTTTCATTTAATTCAAGTTTAATCTCAAACTCATCATTTAAATTTATTTTCCTCAAGTTTACTCCTAACTAAATATATTTTTCTCCAAACTCCATATTTAATCATTTTCAAATGATTAAACAACCCCTTTTCTCATATTTTTCCCTAAGTAAATTCAAAAAACCCATATTTTAGATTTAACTCAAACAATATATTTAAATTACCTTTCCCAAATATGTTTATTTCTTGATTAATAAGTTATAATCCAATTATAATTTATTGTTATTGCTATTAACAGGTAATCGCAAAATCCGGATTGTTACAGACTCTCCCCCTTATAAAAATTGCGTCCTCGCAATTTCAAGGGAAGAGCTGTAATCAACACGATTCATTTCATCAAGCAGAGGAAGATAGATATGCTAGAGTTTAAATTTATCACCCTCAACACAGGAAAACAGAAAACTTGGAAAAGATAGCTCAATATATTATATGGTTTCCCAATTGTAGTTATTGTGATTAACGAACCATAGAATTTTTACGAGCAGAATATTCTTATTTCGAAGGCATTACACCTTCGAAGAAAGAACACGAATTGGAGGCTACACAATAGATAAATCGGGTGAGATCGATATCACGAAAGCTTCATGAATAGAGTCGGAATTTAGTCACAACTTTATCCCGGACTCCAACCTATAAGTTGATAAACGACACGACTTTCCGTATAACAGTACGATGGAAATCATACCGATATTAGATGGACAATAATTACGGAAAGAAAACCCAATAAGAAGTAGGTGGTTTCTTCAAATATCATCTAACTTGTACGACTACAAAAATGCAAGTTAACACAAATAATGGATTTTTATACTCTCTTTTACTACTCAAAAAAAATTATTTACTTTAAATAAAGAGTAATGAATTTAAACTAAAATCTAAGTAAGAGGCTTTGGGAAATTTTCAAGTGTTGAAAATTGAGAATTTGATTTTGCTCAAAATGTAGTCTAACTATCCTCTTTCACCCGTACTTAGCTCAAATAGATGATAATAGTTCATGTCCATAATAAGAAGCACTACAATTAATTATTATGGGGAAATAGATAATTATTTATTTCAGACTTGCTATAAAGAAGACAAGTTTTGACATAGCAAACAACAAAATCTGAAAACCTTTATAAAATGAAAGTTGTTCTACTCAGTCTATGATTTCCGGTGATATAAAGATTATCAAAATTGGATTTACGGTTCGAAAGTTATGCTAGTTTTACTTTCAGCTTAAATCTCAGAAAATTTCTTAATTGGACAGAAATGTCTATCCGTTCAAACCCATTTCAGATAGAATAAAAAGAAACATCTCTCAAAATGGAAAAGAAGAAAAAAAAATTAGCCTACTGAAAGCACTTTCATTTACAAGAACAGTGAACTCATTTGGAGTTATAAATTTCATGTTATCGCTGTTTAAATACAACACTTTTTTTTCCAAATAATATTTCATCTTTTAACTCAAATTTTAAAATTTGAATTTTTCAGACCTTTCCAAAATCAAACTACATTTTCAAAACATGCTTTATATGTTAAATCATTTATTCAAGATCCTCCTTTCGAAAAGCTAAGTCATTCAAATTTATAGTTAACTTCAAGTAATTATAGATTTTTTTTTTAAAGAAACTATTCACTACATGGAAATATTTTCATTAACTCGCTAAATCAAACTTTCAACAATTAATTTTAAAGACTCATTTTGAAAGAGATGACTAATCTCTTCCATTAATAAGAGAGAATCATTCATCCAAAATAAATTTTGGATTTAAATATTAATTTTAAAATTGTTCTCACAATTTTGAAGAATTTTATCTCATGATTACTTATTTATTATACCTTACCCTCTTTAATTTACTCTTGTATAATAAATAAACCATTTAAATTCATATATTCTCTTCTCTCGAATTAAATTTTCATATTTTTACCAACTTAAAATTAATTAAAGTTGATAGTTAGCTCAAACTTATTTTCAAAAGAATTTTATTTTACAATTTCATACCAACAAGTTTTAATACTATCAAAGTTTTAAAAATAAAGCTTACCCACAAATTTATGCTAAAAAATTGAAATTTAGCCTTTCATTAATTTCCCTTAAGATAGAGTTTTAAATCGTACTATCTGTTTTTTTTCATACAACCAATTACCAAAACACATTTTAAAGTCATCAAATTTAGCTTTGAACAAAAATATTTAATTTCTATTCCAATATTCTCTAACCAATGTATTATTTTATCTCGAATACATCATGTTATTAATCAAAGCATCATATGATTTCCAATTAAGACATATACTTAATTAGAATTAATTTATTTAATCAAATCATCATAAGATATCATTATTTAAATCCAATAGGTTGTACTTATACAACCAATTAAAACATAATCATATTTAATTTCATAAATTCCCATGATATAATGGCATTGCTTTGCCATTGGTTTATAGTGAAAAACCTCATCAATTGGCTGCAGAGTTGACCAATGATCAAAAGTGCCTCGCCACTTATATCCCACACTCACTAAAGTTCAATGGCTGCATTTTCCATTTAAAAAGATTAATGTTCAAACTTATTTTAATTTATTTTCAATTATTACTTATTACAACTCTATTTACTGTGTTTACTGTCTCATCACAGAATTTAGGAAATTCCTATTGATAATGTTGGCCAAATGCATCGACCAGAATTCTTAAAGCACTAGACGGACAACCCAACACAAAAATTCATTCTCTTTAAAAAGAAATACTTCATATATAATACTCAGAATATTCTTTGTTTTTCCTAAAAACAAATACCAATTTCTCTTAGAAACATATCTTTAATTTTTGAAATTTTTGAAAACACAATTTATTACTTGTTCTCAAAATCAAGGAATACAAATAGAGCTCATCGAGATATTCCTAAAATACTCGATCCTCAAGATTGATGGAATTGACCGGAGTGTTTATTATTCCGAATGGTATAATGAACCACTCAAAAGACTTATAACGAGTGCAGAATGCGGTAAGAGTAACGCTATCCTCCGCGACTCGTAGCTCATGAAAAATCGGTGTAAGGTCAAACTGAGGAATGACTTTAGCACCACACAATAGATTAAAAAGAGAGAAATGAGGTATAAGAGCTAGGTTAAGATTTCTTCTCAGATGAGAAGAAGAACACTAACAACATATCATTACTTCGAGTGAAGAAATTTTACAAAGTAACAACAATTGAGTATCCAAAGAGGATATCTCAAAAGGAGGCGAACGACAACATCAGTTAAATTCAATGAATCACCTCATTTCCCTAGTGAACATCCTCGTGGGAGGATGACCGAAAATCTAAGAACCAGGAACGAAGTGGATATAATATTCGATTGCCTGATTAGATGTCATACCTGAAATGGACTCACAGAAACCAAGAGGGTCACAATGATAGGAATTCATGATATATCATCAACATCTCGAAACTCAAGAGTGAATGCAGAATGTAACAACTCGCATATTTAACGATTATATATTTAAATGTTTTATATAAATATAGCACCGTTAGTCGGATTTAGGTCTGAAATGTTACTTTTTGCTAACGGCCGATTTAGAACTCGAAAACACTTCCATTGAGTTTAAAATGGCGTTTACGAACTTTTTGAGTATAAGCTTTGATATGTTTGGAGTAAGTCGAACTTTGCTACTTTTCTAGTTGGGTTTTGGGTTTGGGTTCAGCCCACTAGCTAACTAAATACCCTAACTCAGTCCCTCTCCTTCCATTCTCTCATTCCCACTTCTAAACTTAAGTTAAAATTGAAAATGGAGGAAAGGAAGATGAACTAGAAATTCCAAGCCCTAGTTCTTCTTGCAAACTTGAATTCTTGCTCCAAATCAAAGTGAAGCTATTGGAAAGCCTTTTCTTCATCTTCTCCAACTCTTTTCCTCTTTAATTTCAGAAAGTTTCCTAAACCTAACTTAGGAAAATACTTGTTTTGATCTTAGATTGAAGCTTGTTGGGTTGAAGTGGAGAGTGGTTGGTCTTTTCTTTGCATTTGAGCTTTCCATCTTTGTTTGTGAGTTAAAAGGTGAGATTTTTATCTCACGTCTTTGTCTATAACTATCTTTGATTGTTGGGTATGAATTCCTAACACTTATTCATGTGCACTTGCTTTTGGTTTGGATTGAATTGGTGAATATCCCAATTTTTAGTGTTTTGGGTTCAAATATTTAAAGATCCTAACTTTGGTGTTTGAACATGTTTTTGGTGATGCATTGAAGAGCCAATAGGACCGGGTAACCGATGGGCGAAATCCCCTAGCGTCCGTGCTCGTCCGGTTGCGAATTGAGTGTGTTTGCACTTCAATTAGTAGGGTAGGAATGCAGGGCATCAGGTTCGGCCGACCGACCTCTTTGAGCCGGTCGACCGAGCTGGAGCCCGAAACATTTCTGGCCTATTTCGATCGACCAAACTCAGAGTTCGGTCAACCAACATGCTCCTGTTTCCCTATTTTGGCTAGTTTGCCTATTTGTTTGTGATTCCAACTTTTATCGATCTACGTCGATTCCAATTAGTTGTTTATGCATATTTGACCTAGATGATTCCTTTTTGACTTCATCCATGGGTTTTTTATAAAATAATCTTTTAAATTGTATTAAAAGCTTCCTTCTCCAATTTATAAATCTTATTTAAAACGCACACACACAATTTCGCACTTCGAGCGGAGTGGAAGGGAGATTAAATGGTTAGGTAAAACACGGACCATGAATCCATGCGTTTGTCTTTCCGATTAATCCCCGACCTATTCGATTGATCATTTTGGCCTTTCGGTCTGGTTTACCGATGAAATGAGGTAAACTTTGTACTGCTTTTAGTGTGAAATTAACTAACGGATAGTAAACCTTTTAGTGCGAACGAGTGGTTATGGGACTCACGTTACCACTTTTCGGATTCCTTTTTGAGAGTTATGACACATTCTGCCAGTTAGTGGTGTCCAGTATTGGGCTTTCGGACCTTCACCACTTCGGTTTGTCGCCTTTGGGATAGTGCCTTCGGACTGTCTCCTTTAGGTTTGTTGCCTTCGGGTATGTTGCCTTCGGGTTTGTACCTTCGGGTTTGTACCTTCGGGTTAGTGCCTTCGGGTTTGTTGCCCTATAGTATCGCTTTCGGAGTTGGTCTTTATGAGACGCTCGAGTGATATTTGGGTTTGGAGCCTTCGGGCTTATGGATCCTTGTTTATACAGTACTGAGTTCGATCAATATTTTGTTTTCATTAATATGTATATTCCCTTGGTGTCACCCTTCGGTGTTGGTCTTTTTGAGCTGCACGATATATAGCGATTGCCTTGCGGAACTTGTGTTACCTTTATTGGTATTTTTTATTGCCTTTTTGGCTTGTTTTGGGATATTCCTATCATTTGTTTATTTGTGTTGCCGATGATGTGAGGCTTGTCTTATTTTGATTCGTCTTTTGTTAGATGATTGTGTTATCTCTTTTAGAGATATTTGTTATACTTTGTGACCTTGTAGGTTATTGTTGTTCAGTTTATCTATCTGATTTGTTTAGCTATACTGGCCCGTGTATTTTTACTCGGGTCAGACCGAGATGTTTCAGGTTAGGTGCTTTTGGACTTAGCCTATTTTGCTTCCGCATGGACTATCCAGCTTGCTCCTTTTGGTTATAGCTTTGTGTAGTCCTTTTTGCTGTAACTCTGATATATATATATATATATATGTATTCTTTTGGATTCGTCTGTATATTGTGATTTTCCACACCACTTGACGTGTATCAGTTTGTATACTCTGTTATGTATCAATATATGTGTACATGATGATCTACTTTTCTGTGATGTATATTACATTTGAATTGTTATATTCTGTTCTGATAGATCCTCCAACCACTTATGGTTTTGTTTTAAGTATTCATTGGATATGTCGATCTGCTTGGTATGACTATTGTCGATGTATTCAATAGATAGTTAGAGCAAGGCTATAGATGGTCGCTCCTAACCAGCCTTATTCTCCGTGTTAGTTGGCGGCATTACCCTGTAGTGTCCTTGGCTAGCATGGGTATAGAGGTGGGGCGTCACAGCTTGGTATCAGAGCTGAGTTCAGAACAAAATATGATAAACACAGAATAGAAGCACATATTCCGGTACATCCAAGTGCATAAGTGATACAAACCCTTGAACCATCGTGCCTCTATATTTCTTTTGTGCCTTGGTGGTAGATAGAATGTGGGAATACGTCTAGGAATGCATTTAAATTCCATAGTATTCCATATTGAATCGTCTACCTTGTGAATAATCTTGTTCTTATCTTACTTTCAGCGTATGGTTGGAAGAGGCAGGGGACGACGTTCGGATGCTGGGCAATCCAGTGGCTCACATCCGGATGGCGTTTATATATCTGCCGATCAGTTTATGGAATTGTTTAGGAGCACTCAGCCTCCAGTTCCTCCTCGAGTATCCCCACCTCGCAAGTCTGCCTTTGCATGTCTGTGCAGTGATTTTTCTTATCTTGGAGGAAAGCCATTTAAGGGCTCCGAGTCTGTTCTTGAAGTCCAAGCTTGGCTTCGCACGTGCAAGCGTATTTTCTCTCGCATGGATCTTTCTGATCATGATAGAGTTCTTGTAACTTCTAGTTTATTGCAAGAGCGTGCCCTTGATTGGTACGAGCTTCTTGTAGCCGAAATTGTTGAGTCTACTCATTCTTGGACTCAGTTTCGGGGACGATTCGAAGTCAAGTTCGTTCTTGAATCTGAAAAAGTTTTATTGCCCATAGTTTCCTTGAGTTGAAGCAAGGGAAATCTTTTGTTTCTGAGTATGTTGCATCATTCGAGGCTTTATCTAAGTATGGTCTTGTATTTATTTGCACTTCTTATAAGAAGAATCTGAAGTTTGTCTCTGGCCTTAAGAAATATCTTAAGAAGTCTTTGTTGCTTCAGCTTAAGCTTTCTTTTGAGGAGTTGGTAGATTATGCACTTCATCTTGAAACCGTTGAGAAGGAGTGTGATAGTGGTGATGATGTTGAGGTTTCCAAGAACCCCAACAAGAGGCAGTTTCCATTTCAGAAGTCCAAGTCTTTTCCTTCTAAAAAGAAGAAGACTGGTAATTCTAGCTCTCAGCCTCAGTCTTCAGGAACACCTTTCATTCGGAAGTGTTTCAATTGTGGTTCTCCTGATCATATGATTCGAGCTTGTTCTAAGCCTCTCTTCTGTCGCTATTACAAGAAGGAAGGTCATCATGTTTCCACCTGCCCTATTGTTCCTGCTGGTGCTAAGTCTAGCATGCTTTATGCTGCTAAGGCTTCTGAAGGTCCTTCTCAGCCCAAAGGTATATCTCCACCTATTTTGGAAGGTTCTATTTTATTTCATGATCATAGTATTCGAGTTCTTTTCGATACGGGTGCATCACATTCTTTCGTATCGAAAAAGCTCGTTGATGATTTATCTTTGGATGTTTCTTGTTTGGTTACTTCTTTAAGGATTGTGAATCCTATTGGGGGATCCGCGACCCTTAGCATGCTTTGTGATGATGTTGAGATTGTTTTATGTGGCTTTTCTTTTCGTGTGAATCTACACGTTATTTCTTGTCTGGGATTTGATATGATTTTGGGTATGGACTGGCTAGTAAGATATGATGCCAGGATTATTTGTTCGGAGAGAATTATATATCTTCGACATCCGGATTCGCCTACTCAGCTATCACTTGTTCTTCGGAATGTGGATAATTCCGAAATGGCTTTACATTCTCTTGATTCTCGAGATGATGATGATATATCTCGTATTCCTATTGCTTGTGACTTTCCTGATGTTTTTGAGCATGTCTCGAGTTTGCCACCTAAGCGGGCAATTGAGTTCCGCATTGATCTCATTCCCGGTGCGCAGCCAGTTAGTCGTCCTCCCGCGAGGATGTCTACAATGGAAAATGAGGAACTCAAGAATCAGCTTTTAGAGCTTGAGTCCAAGTAGTTGATTCAGTCCAATTTTTCTCCTTGGGGATCTGCGGTCATCTTCGTGAAGAAGTCCGATGGAACTCTTAGGCTTTGCATTGACTATCACAAGCTTAACGAGTTAACCATCAAGAATAGGTATCCATTGTCTAGGATCGATGATATGTTCGATCTATTGAGTGGTGCTAAGGTCTTTTCTCAGCTCGACCTTGCCACGGGTTTTCATCAGTTACGAGTCGTGGAGAATAGCATACCTCTTACCGCTTTCCGCACTCATTATGGTTCTTTTGAGTGGCTCCTTATGCCGTTCGGTTTGACGAACGCTCCTGCTTTTTTTGTTGATCTCATGAATCGAGTATTCCAGGAATATATCGATAAGTTTGTCCTTGTGTTCATTGATGATATCCTTATTTATTCTAAGTCTGAAGCTGAGCATGCTAATCACTTGAGGATTGTCTTGAGTACTCTCCGTCGCCATCAGCATAGAGCCAAATTCTCTAAATGCTACTTTTGGGAGAATAAGGTTAAGTTCTTAGGCCATGTTGTATCTTCCGATGGCATTTCCGTCAATCCCTCAATGATCGAAGCCATCCAGAATTGGAAGAAGCCTGAGAATGTGCATGGGATTCGTAGTTTCCTTGGATTGGCAGGTTATTACCGTTGGTTCATTAAGGATTTTTCCCGTGTTGTGCTTCCTCTCACCAGCCTTACTCGGAAAGGCATTCGTTTTATTTGGTTCGACAAGTGTTAAGATTCCTTTCTGACATTAAAGGAACTTCTCACTAATGCTCCTATTCTTGTGGTTCCCGAGGGGAATCATGATCTTGTTGTCTACAGCGATGCTTGTGGTAGTGGTCTCGGTGATATTCTTATGCAAAAAGATCATGTAGCTGTTTATGCTTCTAGGCAACTACGTCCGAATGAAGTTCACTATGCCACTCATGATTTGGAGTTAGCCGCCATTCTCTTTGCCTTGAAGATTTGGCGACACTATTTATTGGGCGAGCGCTTTATTCTCTATACCGATCATAAATCCTTGAAGTATTTGTTCACTCAGAAGGAACTCAATATGAGACAACAACGTTGGCTCGAGTTTCTTGCTTCCTATGACTTTGATATCATGTATACCCCTGGTAAGGGTAATCGTGTTGCTGATGCGCTTAGTCGCAAATATTCGGCTGTTGTTTCTATGATGCTTGCCGAATGGAATATTCTTGAGACTCTATCTTTTTGTGAAATTCATGATCGAGGTTCATCTTCTGATTCTCCTATTCTATTATTTAGTTTGGGAGCTTGACCCATTTTATTGGATCGTATTGCCGATGCCCAGCGGCGTGATCCTGATTTGTTGCATCTTATTCAGCTTTATAAGTCTGGATCCTGTGATGAGGCATTGCGGAATTTCAGCATTGATTCTCATGGGTGTCTTCGCAAGAAGAACCGTCTTTTTGTGCCTTCTGATTTTGCACTTAGGCATGACATTCTTGATGACTGTCATCGTTCTAAGTATACCATTCATCCTGGTTGTAGTAAGATGTATGCCGATATGCGTCGTCTTTATTATTGGGAAGGCATGAAGCGCGATGTGGTAGGTTATGTGAGTAATTGCATAACTTGTCAGCGTGTTAAGGCCGAACATCAGCGTCCTTCTGGTCTTCTTCAGCCTCTAGAGATTCCATTGTGGAAATGGGATCAAATTTCTATGGATTTCATTGACGGCCTACCTCGTTCGAGATCGGGTCATTCTAGCATCTGGGTTATTGTTGATCGCCTCACCAAGTCCGCTCATTTTATTCCTATTGAGTCTAATAGGACTGCTTCGCATTTGGCTAAGTTGTATGTCAAGGAAATCGTGAGACTTCACGGTGTTCCTAGTTCTATTGTGATGATCCTTTATTCACGGGTCATTTTTGGCAGAGTCTTTAGCAAGCTTTGGGAACAAAGCTTAATTTTAGTATAGCTTATCATCCGCAGTCTGACGGACAGACTGAACGGGTGAATCGTATCTTGGAGGATCTTCTCTGTATTTGTATTCTTGATTTTGGTGGTTGTTGGGAGGATCACCTACCTCTTATAGAGTTCTCCTATAATAATAGTTTTTAGTTCAGTATCGGTATGGCTCCTTTCGAAGCCTTATATGGAAGGCCATGTCGATCACCTTCTTGTTAGTTGGAATCTGGGGAGAAGCTTATTCTTGGCCCAAATTTTGTTCGTGATTCTTCCGAGAAGATTGATTTGATTCGTTTGAGAATGAAAGAGGCACAAAGCCGCCAGAAATCCTAGGCGGACAACCGTAGGAAGCCTCTCGAATTCTCGATTGGTGATCTTGTCTTTATTCGTGTTTCTCCTCTAAAAGGGGTGATGCGTTTCAGTACGACTGGGAAATTGGCTCCTCGCTTTATAGGACCATGTTCTATTACTGAACGTATTGGCCCAGTGGCTTATAGAGTTTCACTTCCTGCTCATTCATCTAGCATTCATGACGTGTTTCACGTCTCTCAACTTCGGAAGTGTCTTCGAGAGTCGGATTCTGTTATCGATTCTCCTGATTTGCAAGAGCTTGAGATCTCACCGGACTTATCTATTGTACAGCAGCCTATTCGCGTACTTGACACGGAGGTGTGACACCTTCGGAACAAGGACGTGCCGCTCGTTAAAGTTCAATGGTCCGCTAACCCCAATGACTGTACTTGGGAAACCAGAGAGTTTATCGAGCGATCTTATATGGGTTTTCTATCTTTGCTTGGCAACGGTGAGAATATGTTTTCATCTCAAGCATATTTCCTTTCTTTTGAATGATGTTGGTATGTAGTTGTTACAAATATCGTCTCTAGGAATTGCGGGGACGCAATTTTGTAAGGGGGGAGATCTGTAACAACCCGCATATTTAACGATTATATATTTAAATATAGTGTCGTTAGTCGGATTTAGGTCCGAAATGTTACTTTTTGCAAACGGCCGACTTAGGACTCGAAACCACTTCCATTGAGTTTAAAATGGCATTTGCGATCTTTTTGAGTATAAGCTTTGATATGTTTGGAGTAAGTCGAATTTTGCTACTTTTTCTAGTTTGGTTTTGGGTTTGGGTTCAGCCCACTAGCTAACTAAATATCCTAACTCAGTCCCTCTCCTTCCATTCTCTCATTCCCACTTCTAAACTTAAGTTAAAACTGAAAATGGGGGAAAGGAAGAGGAATTAGAAATTCCAAGCCCTAGTTCTTCTTGCAAACTTGAATTCTTGCTCCAAAATCAAAGTGAAGCTATTGGTAAGCCTTCTCTTCATCTTCTCCAACTCTTTTCCTCTTCAATTTCAGAAAGTTTCCTAAACCTAACTTAGAAAAATACTTGTTTTGATCTTAGATTGAAGCTTGTTGGGTTGAAGTGGAGAGCGGTTGGTCTTTTCTTTGCATTTGAGCTTTCCATCTTTGTTTGTGAGTTAAAAGGTGAGATTTTTATCTCACATCTTTGTCTATAACTATCTTTGATTGTTGGGTATGAATTCCTAACACTTATTCATGTGCACTTGCTTTTGGTTTGGATTGAATTGGTGATATCCCAATTTTTAGTGTTTTGGGTTCAAATCTTTAAAGATCCTAACTTTGATGTTTGAACATGTTTTTGGTGATGCATTGAAGAGCCAATAGGACCGGGTAGCCGATGGGAGAAATCCCCTAGCGTCCGTGCTTGTCCGGTTGCGAATTGAGTGTGTTTGCACTTCAATTAGTAGGGTAGGAATGTAGGGCATCAGGTTCGGCCGACCGACCTCTCTGAGCCGGTCGACCGAGCTGGAGCCTGAAACATTTTTGGCCTATTTCGGTCGACCGAACTCAGAGTCCGGTCAACCGACCTGGTCCTGTTTCCCTGTTTTGCCTAGTTTGCCTATTTGTTTGTGATTCCAACTTTTATCGATCTACGTCGATTCCAATTAGTTGTTTATGCATATTTGACCTTGATGATTCCTTTTTGACTTCATCCACGAGTTTTTTATAAAATAATCTTTTAAATTGTATTAAAAGCTTGCTTCTCCAATTTATAAATCTTATTTAAAACGCACACACACAATTTCGCACTTCAAGCGGAGTGGAAGGGAGATTAAATGGTTAGGTAAAACATGGACCGTGAATCCATGCATTTGTCTTTCCGATTAATCCCCGACCTATTCGATTGATCGTTTAGAGATAGTAAACTTTGTACTGCTTTGAGTGTGAAATTAACTAACGGATAGTAAATCATTTAGTGCGAACGAGTAGTTATGGGACTCACGTTACCACTTTTCGGATTCCTTTTTGAGAGTTATGACACATTCTGCCAGTTAGTGGTGTCCAGTACTGGGCCTCTGGACCTTCACCACTACGGTTTGTTGCCTTTGGGATAGTGTCTTCGGACTGTCTCCTTCAGGTTTGATGCCTTCGGGTTTGTACCTTCGGGTTAGTGCCTTCGGGTTTGTTGCCCTATAGTATCGCTTTCGGAGTTGGTCTTTATGAGCCGCTCGAGTGATATTTGGGTTTGGGGCCTTCGGGCTTATGGATCCTTGTTTACACAGTACTGAGCTCGAGCAATCTTTTGTTTTCACTGATATGTATATTCCCTTGGTATCGCCCTTCGGTGTTGGTCTTTTTGAGCTGCATGATATATAGCAATTACCTTGCGGAACTTGTGTTACCTTCATCGGTATTTGTTATTGCCTTTTGGGCTTGTTTTGGGATATTCCTATCCTTTGTTTATTTGTGTTGCCGATGATATGTGGCTTGTCTTATTATGATTCATCTTTTATTAGATGATTGCGTTGTCTCTTTTAGAGATATTTGTTATACTTTGTGACCTTGCAGGTTAATGTTGTTCAGTTTATCTAACTGATTTGTTTAGCTAGACTGACTCGTGTATTTTATACTCGG
Organism: Allium cepa; assembly: GCA_030765085.1. Taxonomy (NCBI): domain Eukaryota; kingdom Viridiplantae; phylum Streptophyta; class Magnoliopsida; order Asparagales; family Amaryllidaceae; genus Allium; species Allium cepa. The sequence continues at coordinate 382,116,744 of CM060931.1, forward strand.
GTCAGACCGAGATGTCTCAGGTTAGGTGCTTTTGGACTTAGCCTATTTTGCTTCCGCATGGACTATCCAGCTTCCTCCTTTTTGTTATAGCTTTGTGTAGTCCTTTTTGTTGTAACTCTGATATATATTTATTCTTTTGGATTCGTCTGTATATTGTGATTTTCTACACCACTTGACGTGTATCAGTTTGTATACTCTGTTATGTATCAATATATGTGTACATGATGATCTACTTTTCTGTGATGTATATTACATTTGAATTGTTATATTCTGTTCCGATAGATCCTCCAACCACCTATGGTTTTGTTTTAAGTATTCATTGGATATGTCGATCTGCTTGGTATGACTATTGTCGATGCATTCAATAGATAGTTAGAGCAAGGCTATAGATGGTCGCTCCTAACCAGCCTTATACTTCGTGTTAGTTGATGGCATTACCATGTAGTGTCCTTGGCTAGCATGGGTATAGAGGTGGGGCGTCACATAGAAACTTTGGAATCATCATTAACATTCTGAAGGACAAGAAGCAAGAATCAGCCGAATAAGGATACTCAATATAGGATTTTTAGAATCACATAATGTGGCTTGATAATGGGCAAGCCACTTCATCTCAAACACTCCAAACTCCAAACAGAAAAAGGCGTGCTAATTCGCACGAAAAGATAAGCTATAAGCAACAATTCTAAATCCTTATATGTCATGCCAAATATGGAGGTCCCCTTAATAGGACTCACAATCCTTACAAAAGAATAAGTCAAAAACATCCAAAAGTGACGCAGCAGATATAACGGATGACAACGAAATGAAGATTTCGTGTCAAACTAATCGATGAAACGATTAGATGAAACAATATGAATCGATGGATTAAAGATTCCCAAATGCCCAAATCCATTGATCTCGCGAGATACCGGATTCTAGCTATCTCCAACACGTTGATCGCGCACGATACCGTGTTAAAAGATCTACGATTCTTCTACGTTGATCTCGCGCACGAGATTCCGTGAATCGGCTTCAAATCCGTTGATTCGAGCGCACTCGAATAACCAAAAATGGAGAAAGGCTAACACTCAACTTCCAAATTTAAAGAGGCACAAAGCACTCAAACAAAGTTTATTCAAAATCAACCAACTAAAATGATACAACTCACCCGCTATTTATAGGAGAATTTACAACACAGCACAGGTCGGCGACCTAACAAGCACGACCTAACCAGCACGAGCTAACACATGCGACCTACGAATTATCTTCAAACGAGTTAACAATACAACATAAAGGAAAACAACACGAGATACAACATCACGAGTTACGACCTAACATATATACAACACACACGACATAAGAAAAATACAACATAAGACTTAACAAGTTGCACCACAACGCGACTTAAGACACACGCGACCTAACAACAGTACGGCACATGAAGCTTGAACGATCTATCGACTTGAGCGACTTATCTTCTGGAGCGACTTAAGAACGTCATCCGTGTTAGGTTGGTTACATAACTCCTTTTGAACCGTTAACTCGTTTTCGGTTTTCATGTCTCGTTAGGTCGTTTATAGTTGGTGATCGACCTAAGTTACTTGTGGTGAGCGACTTAATATTGGAGTGACCTAAGGCGCACGGTCTATCACATAACTCCTTTTGAACCGTTAACTCGTTAGCTCGGTATCCTGCTTGAGCATAGCTCGTTAGGTCGCTCGGCGACTTAACATAGGTCGCTGGATCATCATAGATCGTTAGGTCGCTCGGCGACTTAACATAGGTCGTTGGATCATCCTTTCTGGCATAACTCGATGTACCCTTCTTCACATCATAACTCGCGTGACTCATTAGGTCGCTTGGGTGACTCAAAGCATAGATCGCAGGCAACTTAACATGGTGTGCTGCATCATCCTCCCCTGGTTGAAAAGAATTCGACCCTGAATTCATACATTCCTCTTCTTCGACAAGCTTATGCTCATGATAAGGAATCAAGTGTTTGACGATAAAAACTTCTGCAATATGGATATGATCCGGCAATCTTAACCGATAAGCATTATCATTGATCTTCTTCAAGATTTCTACTGGACCAATCTTTCGAGCTTTCAGTTTGTTGTAAGTTCCAACTGGAAAACGATCTTTCGTCAATACTGCGTAAACAAAATCATCTTCTTTGTAGTCCACACTCCTTCGTTTCTTATCTGCCAGTTGCTTATATTTCTCATTTGACTTAAGCAATCTTTCATGAACAATCCTGTGACACTCCTGCAACTCATTCACGAAATCACAAGCTCGTTTAACAACCCCTTTCTGACATGGCACTGTCGACAAATCCAACGGTCCCTTCGGAATTGTTGAATATACTACTTGAAATGGACTGAATCCAGTACTTCGATTAACGGCATGATTGTGTGCAAATTCCGCTTGACATAACTTCACATCCCAGCTCTTCAAATTATCTTTCACAAGACATCTCAACAAGTTTCCCAAAGATTTGTTCACCACTTCCATTTGCCCATCAGTTTGCGGATGATAGGCGCTACTAAAATTCATCTTAGTTCCAACCATCTTCCACAAACTCAACCAAAAATGACTTAGAAAACGAGTATCCCGGTCAGAAACTATGGTTTCAGGTAGCCCATGTAGTCGATAAGCCTCTTTGAAAAATAATTGAGCAACACGGACTGCATCAGCTGTCTTCTTACAAGCTATGAAATGTGCCATCTTAGAAATCTATCCACCACAACATATATAGAATCATTCCCTCATTGAGTTCTTGGCAAACCCAAAACAAAGTCCATGCTAATATCAACCCATGGTCTAGTAGGCACGGGCAATGGCATATACAATCCTGCATTCGTAGCTGTCCCTTTGGAAACTTGACAAATGTGACATCTCTCCACAAATCTTTCAACTTCTTTCCTCATAGAAGACCAAAAATATGATTGAGAAATCAACTGCAAAGTACGATCTCTTCCCACATGACCCTCTTCATGCAATTCTTTCACAATCTTCATTCGCAAACTGCATTCTGGTATACATAATCGATTTCCTTTGAAAAGAAAACCATCCACCAACACATACTCATCCGTCTTCCCTTTCTCGACTTCATCAATAATCTTAACAAAGTAAGAATCTTCCACAAACAATTCTGGCAAAACATCAAACCCCGTCACTTCAACTCTCATGGTAGTCAACAAATGATTTCCTCTACTCAATGCATCTGCCACACGGTTTGTAACTCCTGACTTATGCTTTACGACAAATGTAAACTTTTGTAAGTATGCGATCCATGAAGTATGCATGGCTGCAACCTTATCCTGTCCATGCAAATGCTTCAACGCTTCATGATCAGTATACAGAACAAATTCATTATGGAAAAAATAGTGTCTCCAATGCTTTATAGCCTGAACAATAGCATAGAATTCCACGTCATAACTATTATATCTCATCTTTGCTCCAGAAAGCTTCTCACTGAAATAAGCAATTGGACGTCCCCTCTGACTCAACACTCCTCCAATTCCAATCTTAGATGCATCAGTATGTAATTCAAATAGCAACTGAAAATCCGGCAATACTAGAATTGGTGTTGTCGTCAAAAATTCCTTGATTCGCTCAAAAGCAAATCCTACTTCCTTCGACCATGAAAACTGCTTGCCCTTCATACAATCAGTAACAGGCGCCATCACGCTACTGAAATGTGGAATAAACCTTCGGTAGAATGATGCTAAACCATGAAAGCTTCTCACTTCCGTTATAGTCCTGGGCTGTGGCCAATTTCTGATTGCTTCAACTTTACTTTGATCCACCTGGATACCTTCCTCGGACAATACATACCCCAAAAACAAAACAGTATGCGTCATGGACACGCATTTCTTTGTTGCCGTATAAAATTGCTCCTGACGAAGTATCATCAACACTTCCCGCAAATGTAGTAGATGTTCTTCGGTGCTCCCACTGTATATCAATATATCATCGAAGTATACCACCACGAACTTCCGAATAAACGGTCGAAAGATCTGATTCATCACTCGCATAAAAGTAGTAGGTGCATTCAAAAGACCAAACGGCATGACCAGCCACTCATACAATCCTTCCCGTGTCTTGAAAACTGTCTTCCATTCATCACCTGGTCGAATTCGAATCTGATGATATCCACTCTTCAGATCAATCTTTGAAAAGATAACAGCTCCATTCAACTGATCTAACAAATCATCCAATCTTGGCATCGGAAATCTGTACCTCACTGTAATCTTGTTTAGTGCTCGACTATCTGTACACATTCTCCAAGCCCCATCCTTCTTCGGCACTAACAAAGCTGGTACTGCCCAAGGACTTAAGCTTTCTTGTACGCACCCTTGTTCAAGTAACTCCTCCACCTGCCTTCTCAACTCTTTGTGCTCCTTCAGACTCATTCTATAATGTGGTCTATGAGGTAACACAGCTCCCGGAACAAGATCTATCTGGTGTTGTATGTCTCCCAACGGTGGTAACTCTGTTGGCAATTCTTCAGGAAATACTTCTTCAAACTCCTTCCATGCTGGCTTAACTTCTTCAGGAATTTCAACCGCTTCACTACTTTCACGTCCAATCAATAGAAATACTTCAGGTTCCTCCTCTACTTCTTTAACAAACTCCTTCAAAGATAACAGAGTCTTTAGTTCTTCAATCTCCTCCAACTTGCTTTCACTCTGTTGTCGCTTTTTAGGAACCAAAGTGATTTTAGTGCCCTCGAACATGAAACTATAGCAGTTAGTCCTCCCATCGTGTTGCACAGCTCTATCGTATTGCCACGGTCTCCCCAACAACAAATGACATACATCCATATCCACAACATCACACCAAATTTCATCTTTATACTTCTTTCCGATGGAAAAAGTTACACAAGCTCTTTGACTAACCTTCACTTCCCCACCTGTCCTCAACCAAGCTAATTTGTAGGTTTTGGGATGCTTCTCGGTCTTTAACTCCAACTTCTTTACAGCTTCTGTAGAGATGATGTTATCATAGCTTCCTGCATCGATGACAAACTTGCAAACCCTTCCCAAAATAGTGCACGTTGACTGGAAAATATTGCCCCTCAACCAACTAGTCTCCTCTTCCTGCTTTGGCGTCAAGCAAGATCTCCTCATCATTAAAAAATATCCCTCGTCTCCCGCCAATAATTCTTCTTCATCCTCAATTTGTGGTGAATTTGAACATTCTACTTCTGCATCCTCATCCTCAACCTCAGCAACCATCACTCGCTTCTTAGGCTTCGGACATTTATTGCTCTTGTGACCAAACTCCTGACAGTTATAACACTTGAAATTGTTGTTGACCTTGGCCTTAGCAACTTCATTGACAACCGGTTTACTAACAGCCTTGGAAACATTTGTATTGATACTAGCCCCTATCACTTGATTGTTAGAATTCATAAACACACACTTCCTCTTCTACCTTGCTTCTCCCAAGCTAGAGCCTTCTGGTGTGCTTCAGCAACGGATCTTGGATCAAACATATTCACCATATCCTGAATTTGCATTCTCAACCCTCCAACAAATCTAGCCATCAACTCTTCCTCCGTCTCCATGATATCATTTCTAGCAATCAGTTGATAAAACTCATCTGCATAATCATTTACCGACTTTGTTCCCTGTCTCAAATTCTGTAAGCGCTGATACATAAGAGATTGATAATTATAAGGCAAAAAGGTAGCCTTCATCAACTTCTTCATCTTCTCCCATGAAACTATCTTCGATTTTCCCATCCTTTCCCGTGTAAGTTTAGTTTGTTGCCACCATGCCATAGCTCTTCCCCTCAATGGTGTAGCAACCAACTTAACTCTACGATGCTCGGGTACTTCCTTGAAGTCAAAAATTTCTTTAACGTTTGATAACCAATCCAGAAATTCTTTCGCTATCATTCCTCCTTTAAATTCTGGAATCTCTGTTTTCATCCCCGACTCCCATTTGCGATCATCTTCTACATCTCGATATTGATTTCGTACTTGGTCTCGATCTCGATAATGAACACTACCTCTATCACCATCTTCATCATAATCAAATGTACTTCGATATCGATCCCGTCCATTCACATCTCTATGATCATGCATGGTCCTTCTACCCTGTCTTTCCATATCGGGATATGATTCATTTTCGAACCCACGTGGAGTTCTTCTCTCTTCATTTCTGTACTCATGGTATTCTCTTCTCAGCGAAACTGATGATTCTCTTCGATCTCGATGGGATTGTGGTGACACCCTCCTCGTTTCCGCAACCGATGGCGAAACTCATCTTTCCTCCATGGTTCGAGATTGGTGACCTTCTCCTTTGACTTTGATTCATATCATTCATCAACTTCTCTAACTTCCCAATACCTTCATCAAACTTTTCATTGATACGTTGTTCCATTTGTTCAGCTTCTTGTCTACGATACACATCCTCAACATTTTGAAAACGGTTAGCTCTTCTTGGAGGCATTGTCAAATCTTCAACAAATCCAAACACTTTAATTCTCGGCTTGACTTGGCTTTCAACTTAACTGACTCTCGGCCTTGATTACTTATCTCCCAAACAAGCTCAGATCTAACTTCAACACTTCAAATCTTCTCCTAATAGGCTCGGCTTAGCTATGATTTGCTAAGTCTAGCTCTGGTACCAAATTGATGCAGCGGATATAACGGATGATTACGAAATGAAGATTTCGTGTCAAACTAATCGATGAAACAATTAGGTGAAACAATATGAATCGATGGATTAAAGATACCCAAATGCCCAAATCCGTTGATCTCGTGAGATACCGGATTCTAGCTATCTCCAACACGTTGATCGCGCACGATACCGTGTTAAAAGATCTATGATTCTTCTACGTTGATCTCGCCCACGAGATTCCGTGAATCGGCTTCAAATCCGTTGATTCGAGCGCACTCGAATAACCGAAAATGGAGAAAGAAGCTAACACTTAACTTCCAATTTTAAAGAGGCACAAAGCACTCAAACAAAGTTTATTCAAAATCAACCAACTTAAATGATACAACTCACCCGCTATTTATAGGAGAATTTACAACACAGCACAGGTCGGCGACCTAACAAGCACAACCTAACAAGCATGAGCTAACACATGTGACCTACGACTTATCTTCAAACCAGTTAACAAATACATCATAAAGGAAAACAACACGAGATACAACATCACGAGTTACGACCTAACATATATACAACACACACGACATAAGAAAAATACAACATACGACTTAACAAGTTGCACCACAACGCGACTTAAGACTCACGCGACCTAACTACAGTACAGCACATGAAGCTTGAACGATCTATCAACTTGAGCGACCTATCTTCTGGAGCGACTTAAGAAGGTCGTCTGTGCTAGGTTGGTTACATAACTCCTTTTGAACCGTTAACTTGTTAGGTCGGTTTTCACGTCTCGTTAGGTCGTTTATAGTTTGTGAGCGACCTAAGTTACTTGTGGTGAGCGACTTATTATTGGAGCGACCTAAGGCACGCGGTCTTTCACATAACTCCTTTTGAACCGTTAACTCGTTAGGGCGGTATCCTGCTTGAGCATAGCTCGTTAGGTCGCTCGGCGACTTAACATAGGTCGCTGGATCATCATAGATCGTTAGGTCGCTCGGCGACTTAACATAGGTCGTTGGATCATCCTTTCTGGCAAAACTCGCTGTACCCTTCTCCACTTCATAACTCGCGTGACTCATTAGGTTGCTTGGGCGACTCAAAGCATAGGTCGCAGGCAACTTAACATGGTGCGCTGCATCAAAAAGCATCAACAAACTCCTCCGATACGGATGGGTTTCAAGCACCCGTATTGAAGAGGACTCGAATAAAACAATCACAAATAGGATTACTCCTAAGATAAGATAGTATAAATTCTATTATGGAATACAACGGAATAAAATATATTCCTAGACATATCCAAAACTTCTATCTCAAAGGACACGATAAGGTAAAGGACATGATGATAAAGGGATTCGTAACACTTGTATAACACTTAGATGTACCGTAATATGTGTTTTTGTTCTGTGTTTATCATATTTTGTTCTGAATTTAGCTCTGATACCAAGATGTGATACCCCATCCCGAGAACCACATTAACAAAGAGTATTACTAAGTAATATTTTCTGCTAATGTAGAGAATAGGGCTGGATTGAAGCGACCATCTATAGCCATGTCTTAAATACGTATTGAATACGTCGACAATGCCATTTTTTTAGATCGACATATCCAATAAATACTTAATACAAAGCCATAGGTGGCTATAGGATCTATCAGAACAAAATAAAACAACTCAAATGCAAAACACGTCACAGAACAGCAGATAATCCAATATATACATACATATACAGATACATCATAGAGTATACAAAATCATACATCACATATGTGGTATGACGACCACAATACAAACACGAGTCAAAAGAATATACATGTCAGAGTAGCAAACCAAAAAGGACTACATAAAAAGCTATCACAAAAAAGCTAGCAAAATAGTCCATACAGAAGCAGAATAGGCTAAGTCCAAAAGTACCTAACCTGAAACAGCTCGGTCTGACCCGAGTATAAGATACATGGGTCAGTCTAGCTAAATGAATAAGTAAAAGGAGACAGTAGAATAATAGAGCATAAGAGTGTAATGATATTCTTCTTAAACAAGAAGAAATAATAAGAAAGCTAACCATAGACATATGGAGGATACGCATCATGTACGGCATATATGGTTACACTTGGTGATAGAACACTATTGCTTCAATAAGCATAAAACACAAAGGAGACGAAAAATCTCATGAATCGCTAAAGTATAGCATGCCTCATATCATCAGCAATCATAAATCAAATAAGAATGGTTTAGGGAATAGTAAAATGTAAACTCCTAAAAGAGAAATTCCTAAACCTGCCATATTGGCAACTCCAAGGAAAACATAAGCAAAAGCCGTCTCGACATAAGCCATAAGACAAATGTCAACAAAGGGATAAACATCTCATACAACGCCCAAAGGCAAATCCCATAAACAGCGCCAATAGGAAATCTCAATATATATATATACACACACACGCCGAAAGGAAAATCTCAACACGCCATTGTAGGCAATGAAAATCTCAAAAGAACTCTCAGGAGTCCAAAAATCCCGAAGTAATCGCCACCGAATGGTTCAAAGGACCGATTCAAAAATGACGACACATAAGGGTAAAAATCATCTCAAAAAGGTTTTGCAGGCGCTATTTTTGCCGAGTACTGTTTCACATAATAGGTACCTCGCCCAAAGGCAAACATCAAAAGACTAATACGCCGCAATGGCAAACGTCCAAAGACAAATTCGCCGCAATGGCAAACGTCCAAAGCCAAATACGCCGCAATGGAAAATGACCCGAAGGTCCAGTACTGGCACGCCAATAGGTAAATGTGTCACAAACTCTCGGAAAGGAACCTAAAGTGTTAAGGCGCGTCCCATACCACACGTTCGCACCAAATGGTTTAGTAATCGCTAGAAAATTTCACACTCAAAGCAGTAAAAGGTTCACCTCATATCATCGGTAAACTAGACCCGTAGGTCAAAATGATCAAACGGACAAGTTAGGAATTAACCGAAAGGATGAACACACGTATCCCATACTACGCGTTTTACCCAATCGTTTAACTCTCCTTCTCATTCGCTCGACAGTGCAAAAATGTGTAATTTTTATAGAGATAATTTACCTTGGAAATAAGCTTTGAAAACCGATTTCGAAAACCATTTGGAAACCATATTTGAAAATTTCTCTTATTATAAAGAATAAATAGGTTTTATACTTGAAATACTTTAAAATATTACATAATAAATATTTTTAAATCCCCTAAATTTTAAAAATAATTTCAAAAATATTTGGAGAAAACTGTGCTCGAAAACGACCAAAAACAAGCAAAATTCCACTCAAATCGAAATTCAAATTTAAATTCAAATTGAATTCAAATAATTCCAAATTTGAATTCCAAATTCATCAAAACAGGGCTAACCTATTTATAGGCATCATAGCGCTCAAAATACTTTAGAAATATCACAAAAAATGAAGTAAAAGTCAAAAACCAGCCAAAAATGAACAAAACACTTGGGAAAAATAATACCCAGGTCTGAAATCTTCTCTAGGTTGAAATTGTGAATATAAAATAGGTGGCTAACCGATCTTTGATTGAACTAAAAATTGAAGTACACAAACTAGAGAACTTCATCTTTCAAAAAAAAGAATTATTGAATTCCGACTGGAAATGTAAAAGTTACACTGTCGCAAACATGGACTTAGACCATGTTTGCAATAGTTCGAAAACCAAAATCCACAGGCCTGAAAACCCACATGGGTTCAACTCTCAGGCATGAAACAGAGGTACAAATTGCATCGGATTGACCTAAAAATTTGTGAACATGTAGTAGAAAACTTCGTATTTCCAACAAAAGAAGAATCATGAAATTTGGAAAGAATATGAGAAAGTTATGATGTCTCAAAGTTGAACCCAGACTGTGTTTTCACTGTAAAACTCTGGAAAAAAACATGGTCCGGGTCAAAGTTTGGTTGCACATTTCTATAAGCTATTTAAGACAAAATGACCTGAAATTTGGTTTTCATATAGCAGAAAACTCTATATTTCAAACAAAAAAAAATTATGCAATTTAGATAAAATATGAGGAAGTTATGATGTCTCAAAATTGAACCCAAACAGTGTTTGCAACAGTTGAAAAATAAAGTAAATGTACAGTCCTGAAACCCATCTCGGGTTCAACTTTCAGGCATGAAACAGAAGGCCAGATGAGCTCATATTAAGTTTAAAATTGCATTCATATAGTATAACACTTTATCTTAAACTAAAAAAAGAATCAACGAATTTCGATAGGAAACGAAAGAGATGCGCTGTCTCAAACATGGACTCAGGCCATGTTTGCAGCAGCTCAGAAAATCAACGTTACAGCAAATGAATTTGCAAATTAAAAAATCTAATTCATCTCTAAGAAACCTGAAACAAGCTAGAATGTGTGAGGGAACCCTCACCTTGAATTAGCAGCAAATAAAGTTAGCGATTTGCAACAAGCAATTTGAAGAAGACAACAACTTTTCCACTCAAGAAGCTTAGAAATCACCTATAAATTAGTTTGTTGTAACATGCAAACAACAAGATGGGAATAACCAACAAAAACATGATTTTGGATGAAATAATTCCACGAATTTTGTGGAGATTACCTGTAGGTTTGAAAGCTATCAATTTCCTATCAAATTTGATCAGGTTTGCAAGGGTTTAGCTTAGGATTTTGGGGAGGAATTAGGGTTTTCCTTTTACTATTAGTTTTTTAGGAATGGAGAAGACAAACTTTCTGAGCAAATGAACATATAGAACCTTTTTCTTCAGGCCCTTCCTAGCTAATGCTTAGTTATGGGCTTAATTATGGTCCATTAAGCTTAAGTGTGAAGAGGTGATTAATTAATTAGGCTAAAAACAACACTTAGTACATATTTCTACATATTACACTATTTTATCAACTTATGAACAAATTTTGAAATGTTTGAGCTTTGTAAAAACAACACAATCATATTAAAAATTATTTTAACCATTTTTAACACCATTTTGACACATTTACATCATAAATTTCCATTCTTACAAATACTGTTAAATTTGAATTTCATTTATACAAAACTAACAAATTTTAATATTAAAATTATCCAAACTATTTTAGTTTCTAAATGTAAAATCATAATAAAATTATTTAGACACTCAAATAAATATTTTCAAAACAATATTTACTTGTTTAACATTTATTTTTAACTCAATTATGTTTAGAAAAACACTATTTTACTCCAAATTCACCGTTTTCACTTTTATTGCAATTTAATGCAATATAACCCATATGAATTTTAAAAATTTCTATTTTATCACAATTTTACACATTACCAAGTTTTCTAAAAAAATATTTCCCATTTTAAAATTTTTATTCAAATTCAAATATTGAATTTAAAGCTCAATTTATCCCCAACCTTTCATTTAATTCAAGTTTAACCTCAAACTCATCATTTAAATTTATTTTCCTCAAGTTTGCTCCTAACTAAATATATTTTTCTCCAAACTCCTTATTTGATCATTTTCAAATGATTAAACAACCCCTTTTCTCAAATTTTCCCTAAGTAAATTCAAAAAACCCTAATTTTAGATTTAACTCGGACAATATATTTAAATTACCTTTCGCAAATATATTTACTTCTTGATTAATAAATTATAATCTCATTATAATTTATTACTATTGCTATTAACACGTAATCATAAAATTCGGGTTGTTACATGCATTCTACATTGTAATGTAATAAAACACGTTATATCATTTCATTCTCATCTGATCATTCTAACTCAACCACTCAAATTATGCTATGGTTTCAGATTTTGCCCAAATTTGGTGTCGATTCCTTCAATCTTTAATTCTGGCTGACTATGATGGAATTTGATAAAAAATCTTTGTCGATAAAGATGTTAGAGGAGTATCTAAACTCTCGAATTCAAATAGATTTCTAAGATCCTCCTTTTTATTTTTATTTACTGTTCAACTTTACTAAGATCTGATAAATTTTGACGAAACTTGATGCTTGAAGGATTGAACACAGTGAATCGAGGAAGAAGTAGCAGCTTTGAATTCGAGTTCAACTAGGGTTCAGAACCTTCTTTGATTTACTATTCAACACACTTTGGATTTGATGAGTTCTAATTCTTTTTTGATTTGTTGTTGGCTTCACCAATTTTTAGGCTTTGCTTCAGTCTGACGAAGTTCTTTGTTGACAAGGGTTTAGTTAACAGATTGGCCCTTGGGTAAGCAGTAAGTATATGTTTGACTTTACTTTCATGACTTGTTCTCTTACAAAATACAAGTCTAGTTCTATATGTTTGGTCCTAGAAGGTAGAATTGGATTAGCAGTAAGTGAGATATACTAAGATTTTCATACCACGATGTAGTTTTGCTATCTGTTTTAATTTGAAGTTCGGTTAGTAGTGGCTCTATCCATATTATTTTAGCTATAGCACTAGCAACACTTTCTATACTCTGCTTCAATACTTGATTAGGATATGGTTGTGTGCTTTTTTGAACGCCATGAGATAGGATTTCTGCCTAAGTAGATACAATACCCTGTAGTAGACCTTCTATCATCTAGGATTGCTGCCCAATATGCATCAGCATAGCAATGAATGTTGATTGTCTTGCATGATTCTATGGTTAGACCTTGATTTAGTGTTCCTTTTAAATATCTTAATATTCTTTTGACTGCTTTCCAATGTTCGTCAAAGCGGCTCGATACCATAAAAGAATGAAAGATAGAAATAAGATTGTAAACATTATATTTATTGTTTAAGAATGTGAATTATATATTTACATTGCTTCGGCTTGTATTTATAATATGCAACTGAATTAAATTGACAATGGGCCTTGGTGCTGCCCATGATCTGCAATGCACATACAGTTGCATTCTATATTATGATATAATACTACACCTTATATCATTTCATTCTTATCTGCTCATTCTAACTAAACAGCTTTGTATAGCCCATAAATTGAAAATGGAGCAGATAAAGAGAGAGAAGGAAGGAGAGCATAGAGTAATAGGGTATTGGGGTCACATGATTGAGCATAGTTGGATATTGGATATAGGAAAGATTAAAATAGAGGATGGCATCAATCGGTGAATCATGTGGGAAGATGGTGCAGACTAATTTTATTATGTCGTCACTGGAGGCATTCACTTATCAAGCGTGACCCAAAACTTCTTTTGTTTGTCACGTGATCCACATTTTTTGTAAACCATACCTACAAATCTTAAAACATTCATAAATTTTGTTTCCAAATTTTGAATTTAAATTTGAAATCACTTCGAAATACATTATATGGTATTTTGGTCATTGTTCGAACATGCGGAGATTCAAGCTTTCCTTCTAGAGCCAAAATGTTGAATCGAAATTTGGTTTAACGTTCAAGTTATATATACAAGAAGGCATATTCGAAGAAATTCTGATAATACCCCTTGATTTTATGATTATTTACAAAATTATTTGAAATATTGTTCATAAGTCCAAAAGATAAAATAGGCAAATCAAAAAGGCAATAGGAAAATGGGCAAGTCCAAGAGCAATAGGCAATATGCTCAAGTCGCATCCTTTATGCAGTTATAAATAAGTTGTAAAACAGTGCAAATATGCAATTTTCTAATTGTATGGCCCTTTTTTCCAAATGTGTCATCTTCTTCACCTTTATCCTTAATTCTATTAGTCTGTCCTCACGATCTCTTTATCGCAATAATGAGAAGTTGGAGATGATCCTAGTTGAAAAAAATGATAAGAATGAGAAAGAGATTAAAGGCCCCTTTTCCTGAAAGGATGCAACTTTATTTATAGCAGTTGGAAGGAGATGGGCTTGCTCTCATTGACGACGTAGGACTTTATGATGTCATGGAGCATGTAATTGAATGTGAAGACTTTTGAATCTTTGTGAAGGAAAATACACCAAATCCTTTTGAATTTGCTCTTGTAGATGATCTCATTCTTTTTTCTTTGCTTGACCTTCATCAACCGATGGCATTGATGTTATACGATATCTATAGTGTGCAACTTTCACGAAATACGACCTCGATTAATGTATGAAGCTTATTATCGCCAATGTGGCAAGCTTATCACAACTCTCTGGCATTCTTTTGTGTATGACTTCCTTATCATTTGTCGGCATTCGAAATTAGTATTGTTCACGTTATCATGTTAATGAAGCTCGATATGGTTTAAGAGCGTTATCGATTAAATACGATATGGACGAAGCGCGGCATCAATGAAAGGTAGTATCAACAAAAGGTGGTGCTGACGAAGGGCGGCATTGAAAGAATGCAACATGGATTACATGAAACATTGATGAAGCGCGGCATCAAATGCGACATTGACATAGAGCAGCATCGTCATGGAGCAACATTTACTTTGATAGCCTTTATGGACATTGACAATATTCATCTTCAATATCGCTTTGGAGGTTTGCGATGATATTTCCAAAGTGCGATGCTAATGTAATGTGGCACCAATGATATATGCCTTCAGTGGAACGTGACATTTAAGTAAGTCGGCATGGATACGAGCAACATTGCTCTAATTTGCAGCATGTTGCTTATTGACAAGGTGTGATCGTGGTGGAGCATGAATGGAGCATGACATTAAATGAGATGCGGTATGGCTGAGTTGTGACATTGCAAGAGATACGATACCATAGGCTTTTGACATTGAACTATCATCATACCTTTGGCACTGGTTCATCGCCACTCTTTCGACATTGGTCCTAATGACTTTGATCTCATTGTAATGCCACCACTTATAGCATTTCCTTCAGTATTGAAATTACGTGAATAACAAAAGATATTTATTATTTTCGTAATTTGTTTATTTTTAACACCTATATAATAAGTGAGAATGATAAAATATTATGTTAAACAAAAAAATTCTATTACTTTTCTTGATTTATCGATTATCAACGGATACGATAATTATCTGATATCTGTCTATGTCCATAGGTGCGAATATCTAATATTTAAAAATGATTTTGAATACGGATGTAGATATGGTACTATCCATATTAGAAAGCATCCATTGACATGCATAACTAAGAACACGATAGAACTTCCTTGTTCCTTTGTACATGCGCACATTTCCTCTGTATTTTGATAAAAACCAAACCATTTGATTACCTCATCAAAACACTTATTCTAATTCCTTGAATCCTGTTTATAACCATAAATGGATCTTAACAACTCGCAAGTCTTGCCCTCACGCCTACTGATCTCGAAATCCTCGGGCAGAAACATATAGACAATCTCCTCTAAATCACCATTTAGAAATTCATCTTTACATCCATTTGCCATATTTCATAATCATAGAATGCATCAATAGCTGGTATTATTCGAATGGACTTAAGTTTTGCTACGGGCGAAGGTTTTGCAATAATCGACATCTTGAATATGGCTAAATCCTTTAACAAGTAGCCTTGCTCTGTATGTTTCCACTTCTCCATCTGCATTTTCCTTTATCTTAAAAATCCATTTGCAGCTTATGGGTTTTATCTCTACGGATAAGTTAGAAAAAGTTCAAACCTTGTTTTCATATATGGAATCCATTTTGGATTTCATAGCTCCAAGCTGAAGTGCAAAGTCTTTATTCTATAGTGCTTGTCGAAATATGAGAGAAATGTCATCATCTGAGACATAGTCCTCTTCTCGTTATCCGTTAGAAAACCATAGTATCTCTGGACAAGGTTACCTAATAGATCTTCTAGCAAGTTGTGTGTTATCTTATATGGGTGAACTTGTGTCTTCCACTGGTTCGGCCTCTATGTTAGTTTCTTGGATCTCATCCACGTCTATAACTTTGCTGCTAATTTCTTTTGATAATAATTCCTTTTCTAAAATGACAGCATGCCAAGGAACAATATTCTTTTGTTCCTTGATATTGAAGAAAATACATCCCATTGAGCTTTTAGGATATCCTATAAATTAACACAACGCCAATCTTGCCTTAAGATTACTGGGACTAACATTCTAAACGTAGGTTGGACAACCCTACACCTTCAAATACTTAAGTTGGGGTTTCTTCCTACGCCACATCTCATATGTTATCTCAGGCATATATTTAGCTGGAATCAAATTTAACATATGCACTGCAGTTTTTAGTGCATATCCCCAAAAAGATAGTGGTAACTTAGTTTTATTCATCATGAAACGAACCATATCTAATAGATTCAATTTCTTCGCTCTGAACATCATTGTGTGTCATAGTATATGATGCAGTAACCTGAGAGATAATCCCATAGTTGGAGATCTTGTCCAACATACTCTCCTCCTTGACCAGATCAAAGGATTTTACTCGTATGGTTCGTTTAATTTTCGAACTTATTTTTATATTCAATGAATTTCTTAATGATGTTGGATTTTTTCTTCATTAGGTACACATATCCTAGCCTTGAGAAATCATCCGTAAAGCTTACAAAATAAGAAGAATTATCTTTGGTGATATAGGCATTGGTCCACATACATCAGCATGTATGAAACCTATGAGTTCGCTAACTCTTTCATTGCTCCTACTAAAGAGGTGCTTGGTCACTTTTCCTTTGAAACTTGACTCACATGTATCAAATGATGGTAGAAAACCTTTAGTTTTCAATTTGAGCAATTATTTATCACTTATATGACCTAGTCTACGATACCAAAGATAGTTATTATTTATGTGAACATTAAAAAAATTATTCATAGCACAGACATAAGTGTGTTAATCATATTAATGTCGTTATCTAAAATACCATCGCGGACTTTATTACCATGCAACATGATGTGTATAACATTATTAGCGTAGAGAAAATATAATCAGTCTTAGACAATCTAGACATAGAAATAATACTACAAACGAAATGTTTTACATAATAGTAATTATTTAATATTAAAATTAATATATTTGATAAAGATAAATGATGACCTTAACTGCCTTTGCATCTATTAGATATCCATCTGTAAATTAAAGCCTCTTTTCTCTCTTTACCACCGGACATCTATTCCTAAATTATCATAATAAATTACATATGTGAGTTCAAGATCTCATATCTAAAACTCAATATTCATTGTAAAATAATTTAGAATTATAAATATACATGTAGGAGCAGCAGAACTATTATGTTTCTTCTCTTTGGTAATCTTCAAGTAGTCTAGGCAGTTCTATTTCCAATGGCCCTTCTTGTAACAGTGATGACACTCACCTTTATCACTGTAGTAATATTTTTATTCTTCTTATCAACCCTTTTCCACTTCTTCAAACCATTTGAAGATGATTCCTTCCCCAGACTATGAGCACCTTGCCTTGTACGAAGACCCAACTGATCTCAACATATTGAGAGCTTCATTTACCTGGTTCATATTATAGCTTAATATAAACGAATCACACTGAGGAGCAAGAGACCCTAGGATCAGAACCACTTGTAGCTTGTTTCCTATTTTAATGTCCAATTAAGAAAGTCTATCGATATAGCCTTTGATCATTAGGACATAACCGTCCACTTTTACACCCTTCATCATCATCATATTAAATAGCTTCTACGTAAGTTCATACCTTATGGAATGGAATTTTTTCCCCAAACAAAGCATTGAGGCTATCAATAGTTGATGGAGTATTGTGTTTTCATGTTATCTCTATAACGGCTAGTAACATAAACAATACATAAATTGGGCGATTTCTAGGTATGTGACCCATATGTTATAGGGTAAGATTAGTTTAGGGTCTGTAATATCAATGGGTTTTCCTTTGAAGGTTAGTTATTGATGACTAGGGATGTTTGTAAGTTAGTATTATCTTAATTTCCCTTAACCAATCTCCATGGTTAGGCTCAGTAAGTTTGTCGTTTTCAAAAAACAACTTTGGTGTAGATATTTTCTACATATTTAACTTAGTAGATTATGGTACTTATTCATAGTAGATGTTTTTATAATATTAGTAAGATTAAACATCATTTCATTTTCCTAATAAGCTCCAACTAGTTTTTTATTTTCTCAAAACCTTAAGATGAAATATGGAAGCCTTTTGACTTCATTGCTGAGTGTTTGGACTCGTTTGTCTTAGTATTTTGACCCTGAGTACCTCAATAAGTCATAGGCCCATAAACTATGGATAATACATTATAAGTTGTATCATATATGATTCCTAAACTTTTGACCTTTACCCTAATCTCCATTTGAACTTAAGTTTGCTCAACAAATCAAAAGAGATTATTCCCTCGCACCTACCATTTTGTGACAGCCAAAGCATAGTATATATGTACCATGAGTTTTCAAAATAAATGCATATATAAATATCTTTCCTCGTTTTGTCTATATATTAATAAGACCGCACATAACATCTCTAGCTTGAGTTTGCTGAACAACCAGATAGTGTAATATAAATGGTAGAGGATAACTTATTATATTAAAGGTTCATAATCTTTAATATATTTCACTGAGTTATCAACTTAAGTAATAATGTATTTTTACGAAATTCCCTTATGATTCAAGTGTTAAACACATCTGAAATCATGAT
The DNA here is from genome assembly GCA_030765085.1 of Allium cepa. Classification (NCBI taxonomy): domain Eukaryota; kingdom Viridiplantae; phylum Streptophyta; class Magnoliopsida; order Asparagales; family Amaryllidaceae; genus Allium; species Allium cepa. The sequence continues at coordinate 382,135,812 of CM060931.1, forward strand.
ATACATACTATATATATGTATTTATTCCTTAAATCTAATTAGGGTTTTTTTCTGTTCCACCTTTCATTGTACATTCATGTTATATAAATTTTAGTTATCGTAGAACATTTTATAACTTAGTTAACTTGCATAATAATCTTATATCAATTAAAGCTTATTAATTTGATTAATTTACATTTTAATTAATAATATATTATTTAATTAAACATTTTATATTGAATATGTTATCATAACATTTATAGTTACGCACATATATCTTCATATATGTATTATTTATTTATTAATCAACACTTAATTAACTTATTTATTTAAACTATTCAATTGGTTATATTATATTTTGAAAATTACGCATATACACATAGATACATAAATTACCTTAAACATTTTAGGATAATGTAACATATATCACGACATGTGTTGTTTATTTAGGTAAGTAGCTATTTCATTGATTTATTTAATTTTTAATCTTATTTATTTTTACATAATTTTATAAATTTAATTAATAAACTTTCGTAACAATTTTGAAAATTATTTTATAACACTAACTAAAAGTTCTTATTTCAAATTTTCAAATTTGCAAATTTGATTTAATTTCAAAATTTATTTTGAAAATTAGCCCCATGGCCAAAATTCAAATTGGATGTTTCCTATTAGGGATAACCTTTGAACTCACTTCACCTTTCGGGCGAGGCTGGTCGCCAAGTTGGATGGAGTATTTCACTACCCAAGCATAGCCTAGACCCTACTTTTCTAGACACCTTACTAAATTGGTAAACATAATTAGTTAGCACTAATACTGCTAATTCAGACTACATAGATTATTGAGCCCTAATACTATTATTGGATCTAGGCCAGCACGCAACGGTTTAAGTGGGTAAATTTTAAAAAAATTTTACCATTTTAGACCTTATTGGTCTATGAAGTCTAAACTAATTAGATCTAATCTAAATAAATTTTAAATAAAATCATTATTTTATTTTATTTAATTGATTAATAAAAGGATTTTATTTAATTATATAAATGATACATAATATGTGTACATGTGTATCAAAAACACGTCTACGTGTACATGGTTTATCATACTCATATATAAGTGTTGGAATTGACACTGGAATAGCATATTAGCCCCTTCATATACATATTTACTAGCAATTATTATAAAAAATTAATATAATATAAAACATATTTTTTTACATATAGTTGTTAAAGTATTATATTTACATACACACACATATTCATTTGTAATATACCTATTTGTAATTTAAATACAAAGCAATTCTTAAATCCAAAATTTATATCTTTTAAAAACAAATTTCATCAGATTTAAAATTTCTTTACTATTCAATTTCTGGTGTTTAGTCACAAACAGGTTATAAAATCATTTTCCATAGGCAAAATAAAATATTCTTACTTTACACGAGCAAGCCAGATTATAGTGGTCATACCATTTTACAATATATGACAGGTGTGAGGCAGGAACATCTCAACAACTACATAGTAAGGCTCAGATGCCTTAGCAACATCGGAAAAATAAAAGGAATAGGAATGAAATTGTAGTGTCTCGACTACTAAGAAGTAATATACTAATCCTCCTACGCAGAGGAGAATTCATACTCGTCACCAGACGAGTTAGTTCTAGTGATATTTACATACTCTCTAATCAGAAGTGCAATCTTGGGATCTAATACTTCAAAGTCCTTATTGAAAATCAATAGCCTATCCCAAGTTTCATCCATTAAAGTATCACAATTGTGCTTACCATATTTATCATCAACAGAAAGAGTAATCATATCATCAGAAATGTGATAAAACAGAGATCTATGCTCATCTTCCTGTGCAGATACAAACTTAAAGTATGTGTCAAACAATAGGGAATAGCATAATGGCCTTACATCGTGGACCCAGGTCTTCTCTACATAATGTGATGCAATATGGTCGGAGATAGAGTATGAGATAAAGGTTGGCGATACAAGAGCCTTATCATCAAGGGACGTGAAGGGTGCATATTTAGGGACCCAAACATGCTTCACAACTTTTGGAAGAGGAATTTTCTATAGGGAAGGTAGCTTCACTTCTAGTTTTTCAACTGTTGGGATTGGCCTAGGGTTAAGAGATTGTTTTCATGCAGCAAGAAGATGACCAAATGATTTGTAGTTCGAGCATATCGGCAGTTTCCATTTATAAGCAGCATCAACCAAGATGACTAAGCCAAGAGTCGATTCAACCGATAACACAGATGATCATATCCTATCGTGTTTGACCTCAATCAGGATCCTTACATAGCCCACTAGGTCCTTTTGCGTAGAGGACACATCGAAACAAACCAACTCACCAATCAAGTTTGACAACCAATCCATACCAACCATAGATTGAAAAACATAAGGGATATTCAGGAATTGAACCCAAACAGGAATTAGGAAAAACTGTTCATGAGTAGAAACAATGGATGGAATCCACTTGGTAACAACAAAGGGCTTTCCTATAATAATGATAAGGCAGGCATCTAGAATGCGAAGCCTATCCTCAGAGCATTTTAAATCAAAGTAAAATAATGAATTATCATATCGCATAGTGATTTTACCTTGGAGTTTCCAAAATTTTATGAGTTGATCTTTCACCACCAAGTAGGGGGGATTGTCATTAAGAAAGAAATTGACAAGTTGTTCATTCCAAAAAAAATTCCTGCTTCAAACACCTTAGGAGAAGGGATATTGACCCCATTTATAATTTTTTGACCAAAGTTTGTTGGAGCATAAACACCAGTGATTCGTGGTTTATAGGCAATAAGGAGGACTAAATATTTGAGAGAGCATCATAGGGACTTGCTAAAGATCAATAGGAGGGAAAACAAGCATCATTACAAGATTTCTTAGGCAATAAAGGATTTGGCACCACAAGAACAGAAGGGATATCAACAGGAAACGTACTGAAGTTAGAAACTATAAGGAACTGGACTTCAAAATGAATCAACAGCCACTATCAATTAAGCCAAATCAGAAGTAGGCTTAACTGCATTACCTAAATCGGATGCAAACCTAGGAGGATCAACAACAGCAATTGCAGCAATCAAATGATGATTTTGGGTCTCAACATTGGAATCATTGGGTGTATTTATAAAATTGACAAAATTTGGAAACAATGGAATCATTGGATGAGAAGGAGCTCAGGATCATAGTGTTGTGGCTAGTTTAGATTCAATAGAGCGAGGATCCCAGTGATTGTATTTGGGAAACTCTAGATATTCTACCTTGATTGGTGTCAAAATAGTTAGTTAGATTTGTTATTTGAATGAATTGGTTGCTATGGTTGTTAGCATATGGATAATAATATATGCTTGTTGTTTAAAATTAAAATCATTGTTGGATTATTAAATTAACTTTGCTTTTTAAATTTCGGAGACGAAATTCTTTTAAGGGTGAGGAATGTGATGACTCGGAATTTTAGGCAATATCAAATTAATAATCTTTACTAATAATTAAATTCATTGGATAATTTTCTTTTATAATCAATTAAATTGGCAAATTTATTCTTTTAAAAGCTAACAATATTTAATTGGTAAAATTTATCTCTTCAAACTAATATAAATATGTTGCCTAATTATAATATATATGTATATATATATATATATATATTGTAATTTGAGGTTATGGTTTGGAAATCTGTGAATATGTTTAAATGTTGGTGATGAATTTTTCAAATAAAAATATGGTTTGTATATGTTTATACATGAGAATGTATGCGTGTTTGAATGAATTAGCCTGTTCAAAACTGTGTGAATGAATATAAGTCCTCTGTTCATTATCCAAGCTTCTAAATTTATAGAAAAAATTCATATCTTTCTAGATATCTGATGATAGGCCAGGATTTGTAAATAGTAAGTGATTGTAAGCATATAAGCTTAATTTTAAAAATAGATTAATAGATATATATGGATTGTTTATTTAAAAAATAAATAAATTTCAAGTCTGATCAAAATTTAGTCCAAATTTAATTGTCAGGAATTTATGGATCAATTCTATAACCTGATTCTAGTTTGAAATTCATGAATTTAGGAATCGGAATGATGATTTTTAGTTTAGATTTGGGTGAGATATTCGAGGATGATCAGATTTTGGTAAATCGCCGATTTCAGACGATCCGCAGGATGATTGTCGCCTTGATCGTTGTCGAAGGAAGTTCATAAGTGCGGAATCATCGAAAAATAGTTTGGGAGTTATCTGGTGGTCGAAGTTGCTGGGCGAGGGTGAACTAGGGTTTGAAGTTCAATTTTGGGACGAGGATGTTCACGAGGAATGGCGATGGCCTAAATGATGGGAGGTGATCGCGAGGTGGGGATTAGGAGCGGGAAGTCGTGAAGTAGGTCCAGTGATGTCGGCGGGGGATATCGCGTTCGAGATTGACGGCAATGGTTGATTTTCCGATGAGTTTGTTTTCTAGATTTTCGATCGAACATCGATTTTTTGTTTTGGCTTTCGATTTCTATCTCTGGGTTATCGTGCTGATGGTCAAGGTCGTGGGTGCTGCTCTGGAAACGAAGGAGAAGATCGGAGAAGGCTTGGGTTATTGTGCACGTGCACGATGCAACTCTGGTATCTGGCCATGATTGTTTTGGGAAGAAGCTTTTATCTCGAGTTTTGACTCGATAAATTTTCGAGTTGTCTCGGGTTTTGTGGATAGTGTGGGACTCGGGTAAAGGATCGAAATTTTGATCAAGTGGCTCGGGTTGTCTGATGTGTTTTCTCGGTTTTATAATTTAAGTAAAAAGTAAACAGTTTTTATACAATGTAGAGATAGTGCAAGGTTTAAAAATAAAACAGGTTTCCAAACTAAAGTATGATTTAGGTCCAAAGCAAGGTATTTAAAGCAAGTTTTAAAAAAATTAAAATTTATTTTCAAAGAAGAGGGATTAATCAAGTTTTAAATATGTTTGAATTTGAATAAGTTTTAAAGGTGATATTAATAAAGTTTTCAAAGAAGTAACAATTTGTTTAAGTTATCAAATAAATTTGAACAAGTTTTCAATGATAAAATTTAATGTTTAAAGTGTTTTGTTTATAAATAAGTTATATTTTTATAATTGATTCTTAAATGTTTATCTAAAAAGTTAATGATGTAATTAAGTTATATATATACACCTTTAATTAATTAGAGTTATGATTAATTAAAGATGATTAATTAGTATAATTAATCTAAAAGTAATCACTTAATGCGATTCATAAAGATTAATTACTTGATGTTAATAATAATAAAGGTATAATTACTTAGTATAAGTAATTAGAGAATAGTTAATGATTTTAATTAATTTAAGATCATTAAGTATTTATTATGGATTAATAAATTAATTAATGTGATTAATTTATGATAATTAATTAGATTAATTAATTAAGGATAATCACTAGTGGAAGTTAGTTAAGTATAACTATTTAGTGAAGTAATTAATGGGTAATTACTAAATGTAATTAATTAGAGAATAATTACTTAATAGAAGTAATTAAGGATTAATTACTTAGTGTAATTAATTAAAGAATTGATTTATTAAAGTTAATTAATGTAATTAATTAAGATTAATTAATAAATGTGATTAATTACTTGTTATGGTAATCAATTTAAAGAGTAAGTAATTAATGGAAGTAACTAGAGGATCATTAATTAATGTAATTAATTAGAATGGATAATTAAAGATTAATTACTTAATGTAATTAAAGAGTAATTAATCAAGAATGATGAATTAAAATGGATAATTAAAGGTTAATTACTTAATGTAATTAAAGAGTAATTAATCAAGAATGATTAATAAAAATGGATAATTAAAGGTTAATTACTTAATGTAATTAAGGAGTAATTAATCAAGAATGATTAATTAAAATGGATAATTAAAGTTTAATTACTTAATGTAATTAAAGAGTAATTAATCAACAATGATTAATTAAAATGGATAATTAAAGGTTAATTACTTAATATAATTAAATAATAATTCATCTAGGGTGATTAATTAAGATGGATAGTAAAGGATGATTAATTAATTAGGTTATAATTAATTAGTTTTAAGCAGGATTTAGGTAATCCAAGTGATTAAAGTTGGAAATTAATTTAATTGGGAATTAATTAAATTGATTAAGACTGAATCAATCTTGCTTATGGATGATTGACTGTTATTGGATGATTTGGATGTGATATCCCTGATATGTGATATATGTTGCTTTATGATGTTTGGTTTAATTGGGTAATATGGATTATTTATCTGTGATATTGTGAATCATCTATCTATACGAAAATGTTATCTTGAATATGTTAAATTGTTTAAACCTTAAACAACTTGGACATTAAAATGGCGTTTTGGATTTCGATGAGACCGAGATCGGATTTCCGAATTGGATATCTGAAAACCATATCAATCCAAATTAAACGTTAGGTCGTGAATCTCAAGTGAAGGCGAAGACTCAAAGTGCAAGGACTATTGTCTTTAACTCTGAGGGTGATTCCAAGATAAGTTGACGGAGATGGTACTTTCAGATTCGAGATGGAGATTCGGAGTGCAAGGGTTATTGTCATTAACTCTGAGGGTGATTCCAAAATGAGTGTAACGAGATAGGGCCTTCGGTTCCGTTCGAACCTAGAACAGACTTGTATGGATTGAATGCTTTCAGAACATCATTAGGAGGACGATAAGCATTCTAAGACAGATGTGTTCTATAAAGGTAATCGCATCCTCAAGCCTCATCAACCGGGAATGGCTAAAACATGAGAGGTGCAGCAAGGCTAAGTTGGCCGCGCCCAAGAACGATGATTTTTTCCCCAGTGTAGAGGTCCTTTTTTATTCAGCTTAGTGGGCAGTTGGAATCGCGTGCCAAAAGCGGGGTTGTCTTGTTCAGTAAGGGATGGTTTCGGCCTTATGTTGCAGGGGATTTAGGGTGGATCCTCGGTACGGTGATCTAGGTCATGTACTGTGACGGGAGGTATCCCAGTAGCCCTGCTATTGTATGGAATCCAATCTCTAATAAGAGCCCTTCAAGTTTGTTTTTATACCTATGTATGCTGAAATTTAATAAATGTTACAATTCCGGCTATTTTCTATTTTACTTGAAAACCCTAGAACCTATTATAATATCACTGGGCTTCCTATCAAATGTTTTGGGTTATCGTAAGGTAAAAACTTTTGCATGTTTATGTGTGGGAAGTCTTACGAGATACCTTTTCTTTTCAAAAGGATTTTCAAGTTAAGCAACTTTAACCCGTTTACTCACACCAGACCCATGTCTGACCCTAAGTGTTTATTTTCTGTTTTATTAAACACTTGGGTACTCAAATTTTTATGAGCAGCCAAGAGATTCATGTTAGCTTTAACGAATTCTGGAGGAGATTTGGAGCGCGAGGCTTCAGCGTGTAGATATATTATGGTTCCGCTATGCTAGTGTTTGTGTCTGTATCTCTGTGATGTACTTAAGTTGTATGATAGACGGGTGTTTATGACCGTCTAATTTGTGATGTATAAGTTGTATAGCTCTGATGTATATGATACTATGTAATATTATCTGTGATGTAATATATTTTATTCGTTCCGCTGTGAGATTCTAATATTGTTGGGTTCTTTCTTCTCTATCTTTTCTATTTTCCATCCCTTTCTTTCTAAATAATGATGCGCCTTTCTATGGAATGAAAGGCGGCTCGCCACAGTGGTATTAGAGCTCTACGTTGAGTGAATACCTAGGCTTTGGAGTGATATCTACCTAATCTATTGGGTTGCCTGTCCGGGTTTTCCAACAAAAGTTCTAGATGTAGATGGAGTAGTGGTGTGTGTAGCACGACTACCCCTAATGGAAGAGGCCCGAATGTTGAGGTTGGAGGTGTATCTGTCGAACTGTAGACCCAATACCGTCTCGAGTAAGCTTTGCAGCATAGTGAAATGATTTCACTGATTTTGGAAGGAAGTCTTTTCAAGAATCGGAGTACGTCCTCGAAGTGCAAGTTTAATTGCGCTCGTATGAGAGGATTTTCAAGAGTTAAATCTGTCGGATGAGCAGAAGTAGGTAATGGTATCTCGGCATCTTCAGAAGAGGTAGCTTGTGGTGGGACGCAGTAACCATGGATATTCCCGAAGGTGATTTCTCTGGAGTAAGTTAAGGAAGTTTTGAAGAGTAGTTGATACCTCCCGTAGGGAAGACTCGGCTATGTAAGGAGTTTTTTAGAGCTTAAGCTAGGGAGTTTGTCTGTATCTGAGTATGAGACTAAGGTTGATAAGTTCTTCTGCTCAGGTGTCTGTTCTGTTGCTCAAACTGTGTATATCTGTTCCTCCGGGTTAAGTGAGGATTGTTGTTAGTTAAATTCCAGAAGGAGTTTGGGACTGGACGTAGGACGGTGCTCCGAACTAGTATAAAATCTCTGGTGTCATTTTACTATACTACTTTTATATTCCGCACTATTTATACTCTGTGTTACTTTTATCCATATTATACGGTCCTATACACTTACATTTAGTATCATAGCAAGGCATCTTATAACCGTCACAAAGTTATCTCATGTCTTGCTAATATGGAAAATAACACCAACACTACCACTAACACTGTCACTAACAATAGTTTTATTGAAGGTCAATCCAGTGCCCGTTCTCCATTTTTTAATGGCTTGAATTATAATTACTGGTCTACTCGTATGAGAATTTATATGCAGTCTAATAGTTTTGAATCATGGAATATCACACAGAATGAATACACTCTTCCTACTGGAGAATACTCCACTTGGTCAAACACACAAAAATTAGATGCAACTGCCAATGCTAAAGCTATGAACATGTTATTTTGTGCTCTAGATAGAAATGAATTTAATCGTGTTAGCATGTGTCAAACTGCTTATGAAATATGGAGAACGCTTAAAATCGCTCATGAAGGAACAAACAAAGTCAAACAAAGAAAAATCTCTATGCTCAAAAATCAGTTTCAAAACTTTAGAATGAAACAAGATGAATCTTTCAATGATATGTACTCAAGATTTCAAGATATCTATCATTCACTATTAGGATTAGGAGAAAAGTACACTGATTTTGATATTGTATCCAAAATCCTAAAATCTTTAACAGATGAATGGGAAAGAAAAGTCTTGGCTATTGAAGAAGATAATGACCTCTCTACCATAAAACCTGAAGAGATAATAGGAAATCTAATGTCCTATGAAGTGAATTTGCAGGCAAAACGAGTACAAGCACAAGACAAAAAGAACATAGCTTTTCATGTTGAAGAAGAAAAAGATGAAGATTCAGATGAAGAAGATCGAGCATTTATTGCCAAAAATTTCAAAAAGTTCTTGAAATTCCCAAAAAATAACAAAAATAATGGAAAAAGAAATTTTCCAAACAAACCATCATCCTCAGTTCTAGAATGTTTCAGTTGTCATAAGAAAGGTCATATTCAGAAGGAATACCCAGAATTAAAGAAAAAATATTTCAACAAAGGCAGAAAAGACAAGAAAAAGAAAGCATTCTCGGTAACATGGGATGATTCAGACACTTCTTCATCAGAGAACAGTAGTGGCAGTGAAAACGAGCAAGAAAATGTCTGCTTCATGGCTACTGAAAATGAGGAACAAGTCAACCTACAGAGAGAAATGTTTTACGAACAATGGATGAATTCCAATCGTCTTAGCCTTATAGAATCAATTGGCCTTAAATTTTGTGGAAAATCATCTAAGCATGACGTTGTACAAACTTCAACATCACGTCAGTCAAATTCATCCGGCTGGAATAAATGGGAACGAACTCCACCTCAACCTCCGGCATCTCCAAACTCATAGGAACGCCAAAATTATTGGTCTCCTTCGCAACCTTATGTTGAGAACACCAAGGTTGAACCACAAGAATCCTCTCCAAAAACCCCTAAATAATCTTGTTTTTTTTTGCTCTATTGTTCTATGTTTACTTGGATTTTCTTTTTGTATATGTTTGTTTTTTAATATTGTTTGAATAAACAATTTTTTAAGCTTCACAGCATTCTTTATCTACAGTCAGTCGACTGATATTTCAAACCAGTCGACTGTTTACAGGGTGAACAAACTCTCGGGATATCAATCAGTTGACTGGTTCGTATGGGTCGTTCGACTGGTTGCAGAGTAAAAAACTCTCGGGTTATCAACCAGTCGACTGACCCACCCCGACCAGTCGATTGGCTGTACAAAAAGACTTCAATTCTGTTTTTTTCATCCTCTATTCAGTTTACCTTCTTCGTTTTTACTGCCTCCAAAACCCTAGCCCTCATTTTTCTTTCAGAAATTTCTCAAAAATCTTCAAATTAATGGCCCCTTCTAAATCTAAACGCTCAAAACAAGGCTCCTCATACTTTGTTGACATTCACGTTGCTCATTGGATATATGATGCAACTGCAATTGAACGGCGGGAGAAGATGAAGAAATCTAGGATTTTTGAAGGCTCTTTTATGGTTTATTCTGATTTTGGTGCCTACTCTCTTAAAGAATTGATGCAAAGATGTGGCTTAGAATCACTCCTTGACTACAATGCAAATCGCCACGATATCTATCATGTTATGGTAAAACTCTTCTTCGCCAATTTAAATCTTGGTCACCAACAACCATCAAATCCAAATAATTGTGTGTGGAGTTTGGTATGTGGACAAGAAGTTTTCTTTTCCCTTGATAGAATGGCACATATACTCCAATCTCCTAATGAAGGAATAGATTTAAATGATGTAGAATGCAATCCAAGGAAAAAAGATAGAATAAGTCATATGTTCATGGGTGACGACATGATTGAATTGCGTTCTAAACTCCTTCGTCCTAAAGCAAGAGTTTTACACAAGACGATTATGCGCTCTATTTTGCCCCGAACCGGATCATATGAACTAATTTATCCAGAAAATTTCAAAGAACTTTATGCCATTTGGGGAAATATACGAGTTAATTGGTTGCGTCGTATAATGGATGAATTTCTCACCTTTAACCATGGGAATATGCATATTATATATTTTGGAGAATATATTATGCGACTACTTCTAGATGCGGGTGTTCATCAACCGGATTCCGAATTTTCAACTGTCGGAATGATAAATATACGGACCATAAGCCTTATAAAGCTACCTACACGACCGCCACCTTTTACTTCATTTGAAGATTAAAAGCATCAACAGGCTCAACAACAATAATCTGGAGGTCCTACAATTCGAGAACAGGTCGCGCAACAAGAAGAATGTAACATTATCGATTTTTCGTTGCCGAAAAACCGAATAGTTAGGGTTTTAAAAAGAATTTAAGAAAAGAAAAAGAGAGAAGAATAAAGAAAGGATAGGAAAATAGGGAGAAAGGGAAACAGAAAATAGAACGGAACAGAAAGGAAACACAGAACAACATCAGAATCTCACAATTCGCAGCGGAACAACATATAATAATAAATGAATAATCTTTAAACAAAGAACTATATCAGTTATTACATCACATCACATTATATTACATCACATCATCAGAGTGTACAACAACATACAACAACAAACAGCGGAAAAGAAATACTATATACTAGTAATACGCCATGCCATCCAGCTTGCCTCCAGCAACTCCAGAATATCCAGAATATCCTGATAAACCTAACTCTTGACTGCCCATGTGGAAAATTGGTGGGCACCCAGAGTTTAGGAAGGAAAACAATAAACTCCGAGTCAGTCATGAGACTGGTGTGATAACTCAAAACAGTTTATTTATCTTTAAAATCAAAATAGAGGAATATTTTAAAATTCAATTCGCAATGCTTTTTAAAAATGTAACTACCATAAGACCTCTCACCACACACACAATGCAAACACAGACTTGGAGGAGATTTCTTCTTATGTTAGTCAAAGATGCTTGATACGCATTAAAAAGAAAACCTTTGATATTATTATTAGTGCATAGTGTAGAACAAATTCTTTCGAAAGTAGAATATAAATCTTAGCCAGCATAGGTACCATTATATTATGCCTACTAATAGCTACCATATTAGATGGCAGGTTCTACAACTAAAACCGTACAAGTCACGTATTGTTTCTTTGGATTTCCAACGAATGATCAGGCCAAGGAACTTCCCATTGCCACATGAGAATGCCTCTGGATGGACATCCCCGAGAACCAAACCGGATCTCTACCAACACAAGGCCGGGTTACCCCTAACTGAGTAAAAACTGACCGAATATGCCATCCCCCGGTCCTTTGGGACCTTTCACCGAGAGCTCTCTAATCAATTCACACAATCATAATAATAAAGTGTTTCAACATGAGTAAGTATCTGGGCTCCATACCATGATACCACCCTTTTCCAGAAGGAAATGCACATATCCTAAAGGGCGCTACCCCTCATAACCTTGCTGCATCTTTCCTGTTTTGACCATTTCCGGGATGTGAGGCTCGACGAAGTCACGTCCACAAAAACATACTTTATACAAAAGCCATGCTTCAACAAATGATCATAGAAATGATCACCAAGATAGACGATCAAATAAATGATCCTATCACAAATAATCAACACAATGATCATTTCAGCATCACTCAGCATGTCACATTACCAAATTGGGAATATATCGCTGATAACTTCAATTATATAACCTCTGAGCTCGTACGTCTCAGAGAAGGGTGTTAAGCTAAAAGAATAAATTCTCCGCCACAAACAGAAATATATTTGAAAGAAATCGGCTTTACATCTCAACTTGTAATGTCAGGCATACAATCCATACAAGTCTGTTCCGGGCTCGAACAGAACCGAAGGCACTTACAAAGAAGTCCTTGCAATCCGAATATTCACAATCCTGATCGGATTTCCCATCACATATGGAGAACTCAATACCGTAGCTACTCGGTGCAGAGTCAATCGACAGGTCATCCTATCGCTCTCACAAATACTCGGTCTTCAACACCGATCTTCAATGCAATTCACAACGACGTATCACATATTCGGAATGGGTTACACGACCCCATGGTCCTTTCCCGGTTAACCCGAATAGTGAGCGCTTATTCAAAAATAAGTGTGGCATTCAAATTCAAACAAATCATATCCAGTACCCATTCAAAGGGAAATATTGATATTCGGCTATTGAACTATCAATGGATATGCACACATCACCAGATTCCAAATAATTTTCCAAATTATTTATTTTCCAAAATATCTTCACTAGATATATAATTTCAATTCTTCAAAAATAAATCAATATTTATTTTTAAACAACTTCCCTTTTTCTTTTATAAATTCCATAGTGGATTTATATTTCACAATATCTATGAATATACGGTTTCAATTATTCATTTCAATTTATCTTCAAAAAGATAAATTCTCAAAATATTCCCTTTATATCGGGAAAACAATTCCATACTTATTTATTCATAAGTAATTCACAAATTTTATTTATTTTCAACACTTGGAAAATATTCAATATACTTAAATCAAAATTAAGTACATATTTTATTCTTTAAGGAAATCATTCTCTTAAACATATTTATTTGGGCCAAAACGAATGTTGCGTAGAACATCATTACGACAACCCAAAATCACTAGTATAGGGATTCGAAATTAAAATAGATATATAAATCCCAATACTATACAAAACATTTCCTTTCGGAAATCATTTACTATAGCAACAGTGTTATAGTCCACTATTTCCTTTTATTTCTCGAAAACGTCTATTTCAACAATAAATGTTGAAATCTATGATTTCGAATCTCAACCCAATTAAAACATCGTTTACTTGTTTTAATTCTATTTAAAATATCACATTCAAAACAATTTCTTTAACATATTATTCACTATTCAAAAACGTGAATATACTACGTTAACAAATTTCATCATTTTATTCATTTTATTTCAAAGGATTATTCACAGTCAAAACGTGAATATAACTCCATTAATAGGTTTCAACAATTTACTTTTTAAAGTAAGTCGTTTTCGAATTTATAAAACAACGTTTATAAACTCCATTTCTATTGTTTTTATAACTTCTTTCTTTATAAACTTTCTTTATTAACCTATCTCAATTCATATCTCAATGATATACTAAAGATTCATATTATAAGTTAAATACTTATAATTCATTCGTTTACAAAAACCGTTCCTTGGAACTTCATAATTATAAATCCTATAACTTATAAGATTCAATGATTTATTCAAAATCTATTCTTTTAAATAACTTTACAAATTTTATAAACCTACTGTTTATAAAATTCCATTTATAACTTCACCGTTATAATTCTATAATTCCAATTTATGAAATTCATTTACAATTTATTCTAATACTTGTAAAAGCTCGTTTTATAATTCCAATATTTTAATTTATAAATATCAATTTATAAATCTTTTAATATAAAACAATTTATATTACTATTTTAAAACGTCTTTCAACTCCTTATAATTTCATCATTTTGATTTATAAAATAATCAAATTTCATAAATTCTATAGATTTCATTCATTTATGAAATCCATTTACAAATCATTCTATCACTTATAAAAACTCGTTTTATAATTCAAGATATTCTAAATTTATAAATATCAATTTATAAATCTTTTAATATAAATCAATTTATATTATTACTTTAAACATCTTTAAACTCTTTTATAATTTCATCATTCTGATTTATAAAATAAAAATTTTATAAGTCCTATTTTTAAACTTCTTATAATAAATTTAGAAATCCCAGATCAAACTATTTTATAAAATCATTAATCTCATATTTGTCAAAAATCAACTTTTAACTGAATTTCTCAAAAATCATAATTTTTATAATATTAAAATTATAACGTTTATTTATTTAAGATGAATAAATTCCAAAAATATTTTATAAACGTATATTTCCAAAAATCACTTTAGAAATCAAAATCGTTATTCTTAAACTTCAAAAATTGGATCCGATGATGCAACACATCAATAGTCAATCACGACTTTCAAACATCATATATCATCCATGATAACAATCAAATATCACAATATATGAATCAAACAAATATTTGTGAGGAATCCAGTTGGATCCCTCCAACCTGTTTCCCTGCATCCACAGACATTAGCACAATACCATTCCACTTCGAGGTGGAATATCGCGGTATATGGGATTTTATAAAAATATATCCGCTTACTAACGGCGCAATAGGGTCTCATCCGCTAAAAAAATGCGGGAAATCAATCAACTGCAATATATACATATGCCAATATATATATATATATATATATATATATATATATATATATTGCTATATATATAATATAATACCAATTCCACTTCGAGGTGGAATATCGCGGTATATGTGTGTAATAAATAACCTCCGCTTACTAACGGCGTATAGGGTCTATTCACATCCAATATATATATATATAACAATCATCATTCAAGCCATCAATCATTCAATCAACAAATTTTAAATCTAACTAATTAAAATTTAAATAAACAATAAAATTCCTTTTGAGTGAGAAGTTCTCACCTTTATTCCCGTTTGCAATCCACTTCCAATTCAACTTGTTTTCTTCATTTATACATTGTATAAATATTTGCACAATTTATAAATATTCGAACAGATCGAATAATAAATTTTCATTTGATTGTTTAATTAATCAATAGTTTTATTTAAATCAGCTTCTTCTTTAAAAAAAATTATTTTAACAAATTTTCCTTTTATAAATTTTAAATCAACTAATTTTTCTTAAATAAAATTATTTTCTTTTCAACCAAATTTCTGTTAAATAAATTTATTTAACTAAACATTTTATTTTCAAACTAACTTTCCTTTTTCTATAAATTTGTTTAACTAAGAATTTAAATTTTTAACTAAATTCCTTTATTAGCAACTATTAAATCTTAGTATTAAATTTCTATTTAATAAATTGATTTAACTAAAAATTAAATTTAAACTAAATTTATTTTCAATATTTATTTCCCAACTAATGAATTAAATTTCTTTTTACTTACCAAAATTATATTTTTAACTAATTTTCCCTTTAAAAATAAATTTGGCAACTAACAATTAAAATAAACTTATTAACCCCTTAAGTTATCTTAATAAATTATTTTTAGTAAAAGAAATAATTGAACAAGTTAATTTCTATTTTATAAATTTAATTTAATTAACTCAAAAAGTTATTTTAAAATAATTTATATGTTTTTAAAATCAATTTTCTCTTTAATCATTTCTAACAATAAATCCTTCTTCTTCTTCTTTTTTTTTTTTTTTTACTGTATACAAACATTTGAAATTTCTTCCTACTGTTTAAAAATTTTCTTCGAATACATAACATTTATTTTACCACTTTAAATCAATAACGAAAACAATAAAAATCATAATACCTTACTGCCTCCAGTTGCTCGCGATCACGACGTCGCCGTCGCATGCTCGAATCCCTAACCCCATCGCGCGCCTCTTTGAATCGCCGAGCGCCGCCATTCCCTTCACCTCGCCTACACGCGCGCGCTCGCCTCCAACGTCGCAACCTCTCTGTGCACGCACGCGCAAACCCCCACGACACGCGCGCCGCCTCGTCGTCGCCGCTGTCGCCTACTGCGCACCCTCCTTCACGAACGCCGCCGTTTGTCGCCGTCGCCTCGCGTGTCGTGCCTCGCGCCGCGCCTTAACCTCGAGCGCGCGCCCCAATCGAGTTCACGGCACCCCAATTTGACCGCGACCCCCATACGCGTCGCGTGCCGCGCCATTGATTAATTTTTTTTTTTTATCTGATGTTAATTGAAAGACAAAGGGAAGAGGGGAACGGAGGAAATAGGAGAGGGAGAGTAGAGGTAACGAATTTTCTTCCCTCTCTTAATTTTCTGGCTTCGGCCATTATTTGTTTGCTCTGAGTCGAATAGGCTTCGGCTTTGATTTTTTTTTTTTTTTTCGTTTGAAATGGTGAAGGAAGAGGGGGTTTTTAAAAATGGAAGGAGGCATGCTTTACACGATCATCATCATGATATTGGCGTGATTTTCTGCGTGAGAAGAGGAGAGTAACGTGTGTTAGTTGACTAAATTTAAATTTAAATTTAAATTGAATCTAATTTGATTTCGACGCGTTTATCTCTCGTACGCTCATATAACAGCTCCGAAAAATACAAAATTTGAAATCCGGCAATAATTCAATATTACGGACCCAATGAAACTGGTTTCGTCGAATTCCAAGACTGTGCCTCGGACGGCTATTTTAAATATCGATTCAAACGATATAAATTTCAAAACTGTACAATTCACTTTCAAATTCGATTCTGAAGCTTCAGTTATCTTCAGTATTATCAATATGAATTTTACAAGCCTTTGAAATAATTTTAATCGGCTTAAAATTGAAGATTCAAATTTTTATTCAACTTCGATAGATTAAATTCTATAATTTAATCGTCAATTTCAAAGTTATATTAAAAATTCAATCCAAACCATCATTCAAATATTTAAAATAAATTAAATATTCTCAATTTAAATTGTTTAAAATTCTGGGTCGTTACAAAGAAGGCGATATTCGCTTAGCTACATCCTCTAGCACCCGTGAATCCATCGAAATTCTCTCCCGCAATCAACTTATTTTGGATACTAGACTCAAGAAAATGGATAAGAAATTTGATAAATTCAAAGGTTTCTTTTCTACATTATGGGATGCATTATCTTGTTCTTCGTCAACTGCTGCCACATCTAATGCTCAAGGAAAACACCCCGCACCTCGATTTACATGGTCAACTTCCGAAGAGCATACTAGTAGTGACACTAGTGGCACAGGTAGTGGTGCTTAAGGAGCTTCTAGACCAGGAAAGGAGCCTGCACCAGAGGGAGAATACAATTGGGATCTTGATGAGTAGATCTTTTGGTGAGTGAGTTGGGTATGAATTATTTGCTTATCTAAAAACTTTATTGTCGATTTAAACATATTGAATCTTGCAACTTATTTATCTATTGAGACTTGTACTAAATAGTCTCTCTTTGATACTTATCTCTGCACTTTACATTTATATTTTGTTTGTTGTCTCTCCTTTTTGTCGATGACAAAGGGGGAGAAGAATTGTCCTAATCATCTTTATGCAGGTACAAGAGGCATCATATATTCAGAGGGATTATTTTATATTTGTTCTCTAGGATTCTTTAATATATACAGGTTTGTCATCAATCAAAAAGGGGGAGAATGTTGAATCGCTAGTTTTTTATTCATGACAAAGCAAGAAAAGGAGAATTCACGGCAAAAAGAAAACGGACTATGGCTATATCATCAAAGACTGTCTTTTCATCTATGCTTTCACTGCCTAGTATGTATGATTGAGTCTTAGAATTATGTTAAAATCTATCCTCAAGTAGTCCGCACTTCATATGTAACATCAAAAATCAAAACAGAAGAATACTTATAAAAATGTCACAGCCAGTCGACTGACCAAACCCAACCAGTCGACTGACTATGTACATATACGATATGCACTGTTTATTTTTAAAAAATATTGCATAGTCATTCGACTGACCAAGAACGACCAGTCGACTGACCTGAGACCAACTGCCATATTTTCGAAAAGACATCTTCTTCTCCAAAAGGATGCAACCCTTCTCTGAACGAAAATAGTTACTTCTTTTCGTTAAAATCCTTCACCAATGGCAGTAACTCTTCAACTACTACATATAGATACTCCAAACACTTCATACTTGCCGATTTTCATTCTATCTAATACTCTTCTTGTGCTATAATCTTTGCCTTCAAACAATGAACATACTTTCTACTGCTTTGAATCTACGAATAACTTTCTTAATCTTTGATTCTTAGCATTACCTTCTCTTCATATCTTCACATACGTTTCATATATACTTGAGGATTTGATTATAGGAGGCTTGTACTATCAGAGACAAATTAGTGTTATCAAGAACACATAATGTCAGATATCCTTTATATTAGTGAAGTCCTCTTCTGTTGCTGAGGCGAAAATCCTGTTTTGCTGCTCAGGTGTCTGTTCTGCTGCTCAGACTGTGTATACATGTTCCTCCGGGTTAAGTGTGGATTGTTGTTAGTTAAATTCCAGAAGGAGTCTGGGACTGGACGTAGGACGGTGCTCCAAACCAATATAAAATCTCTGGTGTCATTTTACTATACTACTTTTATATTCCACACTATTTATACTCTGTGTTACTTTTATCCATATTATACGGTCATATACACTTACATTACCCACATCTGAGATTGAATTTTCGTATCAACTTGGATTTCAAGAGCAATACCAATGGTTCAACTTAGTGGAAGGATGGCTCCTAAAGAGAGAAGAATTTGGTGAAGTAGCTCAGGATTCCTTGGAGAGGGGTTGATCACATCTAGTTTTCTAGTTGGGATTCTGCTGTGGTGTTTGTGATCAAGTGGGATGGGTCAATAAGATTTGATAGATTTGATGAACCGTGTATGAATCAAGTTTATGCTCGAGTTCTTCGATAGCATTCTCATCTACGCCAGATCAGAGTTGTGCAGCGGAAGCAACATAGCAGCTGTTCTAAAGTAGGAAAAATCGAAAAATGCAAATTTTCTTGGATTAGAGGGTTTCTACAGGAAATTCATGTGTACCTCTAGTTTGAAAGAGTTTTCAGAATTTGAAGGCAAGATTGTCGGGTGCATCGGTTCAAGCTATTCTAGATAGGAGAAGTAAGTTCGAAGTCTACTAATGTTTGTGGAGTAGAGATTGTGTTCTAGATGTTAGTGGATCTTGGGAAGACCATTTTGTTGAGTAGGATCCAGGAATTGGTTTGTTTTTGGTCCATTTGTTTCAAGAAGCATCAACGAAGGTTGAGCTGTTTAAGGAAGGGTGTAGGCAGCCCAAGATCATCAAGAAAGTTTGTGGATAAGAGGCAGAGATATTTGGAATTTGAAGTTGGAGATTGGAAATTGTTTAAGTTTTCTCCGATCAAAGGAGTAATAAGATTTGGGTAAGACGGCAAGACGGGAGAGCTAGCTCCGTAGTATTTTGAATCTTCCTGTGTTCTCGAGAGGATTAGTTCTTTGGCCTACAGGATTGAATTGCCAGTTCGGATGGCTGGGATTCACATTATATTTCACGTATCTCTGAGGGGGTACGTATAAGATCCATCACTGATTGTCGAACTAGTAGTTTGGAAGAATTTGAAAGTTGAGCTGGACTTGATTGTGGTCTGATTTCAGATTATAGATCGAGATGAGAAGGAGCTTAGGATCATAGTGGTGTAGCTAGTTTAGATTCAATAGAGCGAGGATTCTAGTGATTGTATTTAGGAAACTCTAGATAGTCTATCTTGATTGGTGTCAGAATAGTTAGTTAGATTTGTTATTTGAATGAATTGGTTGCTATGGTTGTTAGCGTATGGATAATAATATATGCTTGTTTTTTAAAATTAAAATCTTTGTTGGATTATTAAATTAACTTTGCTTTTAAAATTTCGGGGACTAAATTTTTTTAAGGGGGAGAATGTGATAACCCAGAATTTTAGGCAATATCAATTTAATGATCTTTATTAATAATTAAATTGATTGGACAATTTTCCTTTCTAATCAATTAAATTGGCAAATTTATTCTTTTAAAAGCTAATAATATTTAATTGGTAAAATTTACCTCTTCAAAACTAATATAAATATATTGCCTAATTATAATATGTGTGTGTGTGTGTCTATATATATATTGTAATTTGAGGTTATGTTTTAAAATTCAATATAATAATTTTCAAAGTTAATATTTAGATGTTTTATTTATAATGTATATACTTATATATATTGTAAATAGAAAAGCTTTGGTTTGAATTTAATAAATAAAAACATGCTTTCAAACTTTAAATTTGAAAGTTATGATTTAATTTAATGTAAAACCTTTTCAGAAACTATTTAAGAGTTAAACTTTATATCTCCTATTCAATAAAGATAATATTTATAATATGTTTATTGATTTGAAATTTAATTTTAACTTAATTTTAAATAAGATTTAATTAAAGGTTTATTTCTTTGATTTTAAATAATTCTTTCTTTTTAATTTTTACATGCATAAATGTGATTTGAATACATAAATATACGTAAATTAATTAATACATTAACCTATTAATGTAAACATAAGAATAAATATGATTTAAAACATTTGTAAACTTATAATTTAAGCTTAGACATTTGTAAATAATTAACATTTACAACATTTGTAACTTATGTGATTAAAATGCATAAGAGATTTTTATAGCAAGGGTTTAAACATAAAATTTCCTATTTTTAACATTTGCAAATTAATATAAACATGCAAGTGACAGTTATGAATTTGAACTAACGAGTGGCATACATCTCTCTTTGTAAAATAAAATCATATATTAAAATGTTTAAAGAAAACTAATCATTTTGGTTTTCAGTTCAAATTTTCTCAAGATCTTCCTTCTTCTTAAATAATGAAACTGAAATATAAAAATCAAAGAAAAACTGGAAATCAAACAATAACATCAGTTTCAAAGCTTCAAACATGCAAGATCATCTCAGCAATGCAAGCTCAACATCAACTTTCAAATTCAATTCAAATTCCTGAAGCAAAAGCCTATCTCTCTGTTTAACTTTGGTGAGTAAACATTTAATTTTAAAAACAATTTTGGAAATCTGTGAATATGTTTAAATTTTGGTGATGAATTTTTGAAAGAAAAATATAGTTTGTATATGTTTATACATGAGAATGTATGTGTATATAATTGAATTTGCCTGTTCAAAACTGTGTGAATGAATATGAGTCCTCTGTTCATTATCCACGCTTCTAAATTTATAGAAAAAATTCATATCATTCTGGATATCAGATGATAGGCTAAGATTTGTAAATAGAAAGTGATTGTAAGCATATAAGCTTAATTTTAAAAATAGATTCATAGATATATATGGATTGTTTATTTATAAAATAAATAAATTTCAAGTGTGATCAAAATTTAGTCCAAATTTAATTGTCAGGAATTTATGGATCAATTCTATAACCTGATTCTAGTTTGAAATTCATGAATTTAGGAATAGGAATGATGATTTTTAGTTTAGAATTGGGTGAGTATTCGGGGATGATCAGATTTTGGTAAATCGTCGAATTCAGACGATCCGCAGGATGATTGTCGCCTTGGTCGTTGTCGAAGGAAGTTCGTAAGTGGGGATCATAGGAAAATAGTTTGGGAGTTATCTGGTGATCGAAGTTGCTAGGCGAGGGTGAACTAGGGTTCGAAGTTCAGTTTTGGGACGATGATGTTCGCGAGGAAATGGCGATGGCCATGGGTGATAGGAGGTGATCGCGAGGTGGGGATTAGGAGCAGGAATTCGTGATGTAGGTTCAGCGATGTCGACGAGGGATCTCGTGTTCGAGATTGACGGCAATGGTTGATTTTTCGATGAGCTTGTTTTCTAGATTTTCGATCGAACATCGATTTTTCGTTTTGGCTTTTGATTTCTATTTCTGGGTTATCATGCTGATGATCAAGGTCGTGGGGGATGCTCTGGAACTGGAGGAGATGATCGGAGAAGGCTTGGGTTGTTGTGCATGTGTAGGATGCATCTCTGGTATTTGGCCATGATTGTTTTGGGAAAAACCTGGTATCTCGAGTTTGACTAAATTTTCGAGTTGTCTCGGGTTTTGTGGGTAGTGTGGGAGTCGGGTAGAGGATCGAAATTTTGATCAAGTGGCTTGGGTTGTCTGATGTGTTTTCTAGGTTTTATAATTTAATTAAAACTTAAACAGTTTTTATAAAATATATAGAGATAGTACAAGGTTTAGAAATAAATTAAAACAGGGTTCCAAGTTAAAGCATGATTTAGGTCCAAAGCAAGGTATTTAAAGCAAGTTTTAAAGATTTTTAATAATTTATTTTAGAAGAAGAAGGATTAATCAAGTTTTAAATATGTTTGAATTTGAATAAGTTTTAAAAGGTGATAATAATAAAGTTTTCGAAAAAAGTAAGAATTTATTTATGTTATCAAATAAATTTGGACAAGTTTTTAATGATAAAATTTAATGTTTAAAGTGTTTTGTTTATAAATAAGTTATATTTTTATAATTGATTCTTAAATGTTTTTCTAAAAAGTTAATGATGTAATTAAGTTACATATTTACCTTTAATTAATTTGGGTTGTGATTAATTGAAGATTCAAAAAGATTAATTACTTGATGTTAATAATAATAAAGGTATAATTACACAGTATAAGTGATTAGAGAATAGTTAATGATTTTAGTTAATTTAAGATCATTAATTGATTATGGATTAATTAATGTGATTAATTTAAGATAATTAATTAGATTAATTAATTAAGGATAATCACTAGTGGAAGTTAGTTAAGTATAATTACTTAGTGAAGTAATTAATGGGTAATTACTAAATGTAATTAATTAGAGAATAATTACTTAATGGAAGTAATTAAGGATTAATTACTTAATGTAATTAATTAAAGAATTGATTTATTAAAGTTAATTAATGTGATTAATTAAGATTAATTAATAAATGTGATTAATTACTTGTTAAGGTAATCAATTTGAAGAGTAATTAATTAATGGAAGTAATTAGAGGATCATTAATTAATGTAATTAATTAGAATGGATAATTAAAGGTTAATTACTTAATGTAATGAAAGAGTAATTAATCAAGAATGATTAATTAAAACGGATAACTAAAGGTTAATTACTTAATGTAATTAAAGAGTAATTAATCAAGAATGATTAATTAAAATGGATAATTAAAGGTTAATTACTTAATGTAATTAAAGAATAATTAATCAAGGGTGATCAATTAAGATGGATAGTAAAGGATGATTAATTAATTGGGTTATAATTAATTAATGTTAAGCGGGATTTAGGTAATCCAAATGATTAAAGTTGGAAATTAATTTAATTGGGAATTAATTAAATTGATTAAGAATGAATCAATCTTGCTTATGGATGATTGAATGATATTGGATGATTTGGATGTGATGCCTCTGATATGTGATATATGCTGCTTTGTGATGTTTGGTTTAATTGGATAATATGGATTATCCATCTATGATAATGTGAATCATCTATCTATATGAAAATATTATCTTGAATATGTTAAATTGTTTAAACCTTAACAACTTGGACATTAAAGTGGCATTTTGGATTTCGATGAGACCGGGATCGGATTTCTGAATTGGATATTTGAAAACCACATCGATCCAAATTAAACGTTAGGTCGTCAATCTCAAGTGAAGATGAAGACTCGAAGTTTAAGGACCAAAATGAGTTGATGGAGATAGTACTTTCTGATTCGAGATGAAGATTCAGAGTGCAAGGGTTATTGTCATTAACTCTGAGGGTGATTCCAGAACGAGTGTAACAAGATAGTGCCTTCAGTTGCGTTCGAACTTGGAACGGACTTGTATGGATTGATATCTTTCAGAACATCGTCAGGAGGACGATGAGAATTTTAAGATAGATTTGTTCTCTAAAGGTAATCGCAGCCTCAAGCCTCATCAACCGAAAATGGTTAAAACAGGAGAGGTGCAGCAAGGCTAAGTGGGTCGGGCCTAAGTAGGACGAGATTTTCCTCTTTGTAGAGGTCCCTTTTTATTCGGATTAGTGGGCAATTGGAATCGTGCGCCAACTGCGGGGTTGTCTTGTTCAGGACTATCCACTAAGGGATGGTTCCGGCCTTGTGTTGCAGGGGATTTAGGGTGGATCCTCGGTTCGGTGATCTAGGCCACGTACTATGATGGGTGGTGCCCCAGTACCCCTGCCATTGTATGGAATCCAATCTTCAAACAAGAGCCCTTCGAGTTTTTTTGTATACCTATGTATGCTGGAATTTAATAAATGTAACAATTTCGACTATTTTCTATTTTACTTCAAAACCCTAGACCCTATTACAATATCACTGGATTTCCTATCAAATGTTTTGGGTTATCGTATGGTAAAAACTTTTCCATGTTTATGTGTGAGGAGGTCTTACAAGATACCTTTTCTTTTCAAAAGGATTTACAAGTTAAACAACTTTAACCCGTTTACTCATACCAGACCCATGTCTGACCCAAGTGCTTATTTTATGTTTTATTAAACTCTTGGAAACTCAAATTTTTATGAGTATCCAAGGGATTCTGGTTAGCTTTGACGAATTCCAGAGGAGATTTGGAGCAGGAGGCTTCAGCGTGTAGATATATTATGGTTCCGTTGTGCTAGTGTTTGTGTCCGTATCTCTGTGATGTACTTAAGTTGTATGATAGACAGGTGTATATAACAGTCTAATTTGTGATGTATAAGTTGTAGAACTCTGATGTATATGATACTATGTAATATTCTATGTGATGTAATATATTTTATTCGTTCCGCTGTGAGATTCTAATATTGTTGAGTTCTTTCTTCTCTATCTTTTCTCTTTTCTATCCCTTTCTTTCTAAATAATGATGCGCCTTTCTATGGAATGAAAGGCGGGTCGTCACAGTGGTATCAGAGCTCTAGGTTGAGTGAATACCTAGGCTTTGGAGTCATATCTTTCAGGGCATACTTGTAATTATATATATATAAATATATATATATATATATGCCTAATCTGTTGGGTTATCTGTCCGGGTTTTCCAACATAAGTTCTAGAGGTAGATGGAGTAGTGGTGTGTGTAGCACGACTACCCCTAATGGAAGAGGCCTGAATGTTGAGGTTGGAGGTGTATCTGTCGAGACTCTAGACCCAATACCGTCTCGAGTAAGCTTTGCAGCTTGGTGAAATGATTTCACTGATTTTGGAAGGAAGTCTTTTCAAGGATCGGAGTACATCCTTGAAGTGCAAGTTCAGTCGCGCTCGTATGAGACGATTTTCAAGAGTTGAATCTGTCGGATGAGCAGAAGTAGGTAATGGTATCTCGGCATCATCAGAAAAGGTAGCTGTGTGGTGGGATGCAGTAACCATGGATATTCCCGAAGGTGATTTCTCTGGAGCAAGTTAAGGAAGTTTTGAAGAGCATTTGATACCTGCCGCATGGAAGACTCGGCTGTGTAAGGAGTTTTCTGAAGCTCAAGCTAGGGAGTTGGTCAGTTTCAGAGTATGAGACTAAGGTAGATATGTTGTTTCGTTTCGGACATGGTCTCATTTTTACCCCTTAAGGAGAGCAAGATATTTGTGCCTGGTTTTGAGCCTGACTTTCTTTAAGGGATGTCTGCTCGTCTCGAAGGTTCTTTGTGAAGTTGGTTGAAGGCTTTGAGGTTCAAGGAACTTATGGATAAGAAGTTCTGGTATCTAGGGCATCATTGCAGCTCGGAGGCGTTTGTGTGCTAGCAGGATGGTCTTCTGGCTAAGAAATATCCTAGAGGTGGAGATCACAAGCAGTGAAGTGGCCCGTTTCTTCAATGGTTCAGAAGTCTTGGTGTTCTATCTGTCAACGGTCCAGGAAAAGGGTGGAAGTTTGCCCACTTCTTCAAGAAGCTCAGCAGAGCATGGTATTTGTTTTAAAGATGGACCATCAGTTTCTTTTTCTAGTGGGAAAGGTTAAGTTGTGCTAATTATGCAGTGAGAACAATTCCCTTGAAATCTCAACTGAATAGGATTGCAAAAGCAACATGTGATAGTTCAGGAGATCATCTTGAGTAATATTTTGCATAAATAGAGGCATCTCAAGAGGAGGTTGAAGCTATCAAGTGGTCAGAGATTTTCCAGATGTCTTCAAGGAAGACAGAGGTTTACCCGCATCGGAGATTGAGTCTCCATATCGACTTGGATTTCAGGAGCAATACCAATGGTTCAACTTAGTGGAAGAATGGCTCCTAGAGAGAGATGATTTTGGTGAAGCAGCTCAGGATTCCTTGGAGAGGGATTGATCACATCTAGTTTTCTAGTTGGGATTCTGCTGTGGTGTTTGTGACCAAGTGGGATGGGTAGCTAAGATTTTATAGATTTGATGAACCGTGTATGGATCAAGTTTATGCTCGAGTTCTTTTATAGCATTCTCATCTACTCCAGATCAGAGTTGTGCAGCGGTAGCAAGATAGCAGCTGTTCTAGAGTAGGAAAAATCGAAAAATGCAAATTTTCTTGGATTAGAGGGTTTCTACAAGAAATTTAAGTGTACCTTTAGGTATGAAGGAGTTTTCAGGATTTGAAGGCAAGATTGTTGGGTGCACCGTTTCTGGCTATTCTAGATAGGAAAAGTAAATTCGAAGTTCACTGATGTTTGTGGAGTAGAGTTTGTGTTCTAGATGTTGGTGGATCTTGGGAAGACCATTTTGTTGAGTAGGATCTAGAGATTGGTTTTTTTTGGTCCAGTTGTTTAAAGAAGCGTCAACGAAGGTTGAGCTATTCAAGAAAGGGTATAGGCATCCCAGGATCGTCAAGGAAGTTTGTGCATAAGAGATGGAGAAATTTGGAATTTGAAGTTGGAGATTGGAAATTGTGTAAGTTTTCTCCGATCAAAGGAGCTATAAGATTTGGGTAAGACGGGAGAGCTAGCTCCGAAGTATTTTGGATCTTCCTGTGTTCTCGAGAGGATTAGTTCTTTGGCCTACAGGATTGAATTCCTAGTTCGGATGGATCGGATTCACATTATATTTCATGTATCTCTGAGGGAGTACGTGTAAGATCCATCATTGGTTGTGGAACCAGCAGTTCGGGAGAATTTGAAACTTAAGCTGGACTTGATTGTGGTCCGATATCTTATTCATATTATAGATCGAGATGAGAAGGAGCTCAGGACCATAGTGGTGTAGCTAGTTTAGATTCAATAGAGCGAGGATCCCAGTGATTGTATTTGGGAAACTCTAGATAGCCCATCTTGATTGGTGTCCGAGTACTTAGTTAGATTTGTTATTTGAATGAATTGGTTGTTATGGTTGTTAGCATATGGATAATAATATATGCTTGTTGTTTAAAATTAAAATCTTTGTTCGATAATTAAATTAACTTTGCTTTTTGAATTTCGGGGACGAAATTCATTTAAAGGGGGGAATGTGATGGCCCTGAATTTTGGGCAATATCAATTTAATAATCTTTATTAGTAATTAAATTGGTTTGATAATTTTCTTTTATAATCAATTAAATTGGCAAGTTTATTCTTTTAAAAGCTAATAATATTTTATTGGTAAAATTTATCTCTTCAAAACTAATATAAATATGTTATCTAATTATAATATATATGTATATCTATATATATCGTAATTTGAGGTTATGTTTTAAAATTCAATATATTAATTTTGAAAGTAAATATTTGAATGTTTTATTTATAATGTATATATTTATATATATTGTAAATAGAAAAGCTTTGGTTTGAATTTCATAAATAAAAACATGTTTTCAAATTTTAAATTTGAAAGTTATGATTTAATTTAGTGTAAAACCTTTTCAAAAACTATTTAAGAGTTAAACTTTATATTTCCTATCCAATAAAGATAATATTTATAATGTGTTTGTTGATTTGAAATTTTATTTGAGCTTAATTTTAAATAAGATTTAATTAAAGGTTTCTTTCTTTGATTTTAAATAATTTTTTCTTTTTAATTTTTACTTACATAAATGTGATTTGAATACATAAATATACATAAATTAATTAAGACATTAACCTATTAATGTAAACATACGAATAAATATGATTTAAAACATTTGTAAACTTATAATTTAAGCTTGGACATTTGTAAATAATAAACATTTACATTTGTAACTTATATGATTAAAATGCATAAGAGATTTTTATAGCAAGGGTTTAAACATGAAATCTCCTATTTTTAACATTTGTAAATTAATATAAACATGCAAGTGACGTTTGTGAGTTTGAACTAACAAGCGGCATACATCTCTCTTTGTAAAATAAAATCATATATTAAAATTTTTAAAGAAAACTGATCATTTTGGTTTTCAGTTCAAATTCTCTCAAGATCTTCCTTCTTCTTAAATAATGAAATCAAAATATAAAATCAAAGAAAAACTGGAAATCAAACAATAACATCAGTTTCAAAGCTTCAAACATGCAAGATCATCTCAGTAATGCAAGCTCAACATCAACTTTCAAATTCAATTCAAATTCCTAAAGTATAAGCCTGTCTCTCTGTTTAAACTTTGGTGGGTAAACATTTAATTTTAAAAACAGGTTTGGAAATCAGTGAATACGTTTAAATGTTGGTGTTGAATTTTTGAAAGAAAAATATGGTTTGTATATGTTTATATATGAGAATGTATGTGTGTATGAATGAATTTGCCTTTTCAAAACTGTGTGAATGAATATAAGTCCTATGTTCATTATCCAAGCTTCTAAATTTATAGAAAAAAATCATATATTTCCTGATATCTTATGATAGGCTAAGATTTGTAAATAGAAAGTGATTGTAAGCATATAAGCTTAATTTTAAAAATAGATTCATAGATATATATGGATTGTTTATTTATAAAATAAATAAATTTCAAGTCTGATCAAAATTTAGTCCAAATTTAATTGTAAGGAATTTATGGATCAATTCTATAACCTGATTCTAGTTTTAAATTCATGAATTTAGGAATAGGAATGATGATTTTTAGTTTAGAATTGGGTGAGATATTCAGGGATGATCAGATTTTGGTAAATCGTCGATTTCAGACGATCCGCGGGATGATTGTCGCCTTGGTCGTTGTCGAAGGAAGTTCGTAAGTGGAGGATCATAGAAAAATAGTTTAGGAGTTATCTGGCGACTGGAGTTGCTGGGGGAGGGTGAACTAGGGTTCGAAGTTCAGTTTTGGGACAAGGATGTTCGCGAGGAAATGGCGATGGCCATGGGTGTTGAGAGGTGATCGCGAGGTGGGGATTGGGAGCGGGAAGTCCTGATGTAGGTCCAGCGATGTCGGCGAGGGATCTCGTGTTCGAGATTAACGGCAATGGTTGATTTTTCTATGAGCTTGTTTTCTAGATTTTCAATCGAACGTCGATTTTTCGTTTTGGCTTTTGATTTCTATTTCTGGGTTATCGTGTTGATGGTTGAGGTCGTGGGTGATGTTTGGAGCCGGAGGAGATGATCGGAAAAGGCCTGAGTTGTTATGCACGTGCACGAAGCATCTCTGGTATCTGGCCATGATTGTTTTGGGAAGAAACTTGTATCTCGAGTTTTGACTCGAGAAATTTTCGAGTTGTCTCGAGTTTTGCAGGTAGTGTGGGACTTGGGTAGAGGATCGAAATTTTGATCAAATGGCTCAGGTTGTCTGATGTGTTTTCCAGGTTTTATAATTTAAGTAAAACTTAAATAGTTTTTATAAAACATAGAGATAGTATAAGGTTTAAGAATAAATTAAAACAGGTTTCCAAGTTAAAGTATGATTTAAGTCCAAAGCAAGGTATTTAAAGCAAGTTTTAAAGATTTTTAATAATTTATTTACAAAGAAGAAGGATTAATCAAGTTTTAAATATGTTTTAATTTGAATAGGTTTTAAAAGGTGATAATAATAAAGTTTTCAAAGAAGTAAGAATTTATTTAAGTTATCAAACAAATTTGAACAAGTTTTCATTGATAAAATTTATTGTTTAAAGTGTTTTGTTTATAAATAAGTTATATTTATATAATTGATTCTTAAATATTTTTCTAAAAAGTTAATGATGTAATTAAGTTATATATTTACCTTTAATTAATTAGGTTGCGATTAATTGAAGATGATTAATTAGTATAATTAATTTAAAAGTAATCACTTAGCGAGATTTATAAAGATTAATTACTTGATGTTAATAATAATAAAGGTATATTTACTTAGTATAAGTAATCAGAGAATTGTTAATTATTTTAATTAATTTAAGATCATTAACTATTGATTATGGATTAATTAATTAATTAATTAATTAATGTGATTAATTTATGATAATTAATTAGATTAATTAATTAAGGATAATCACTAGTGGAAGTTAGTTAAGTATAACTACTTAGTGAAGTAATTAATGGATAATTACTAAATGTAATTAATTAGAGAATAATTACTTAATGGAAGTAGTTAAGGATTAATTACTTTGTGTAATTAATTAAAGAATTGATTTATTAAAGTTAATTAATTAAGATTAATTAATAAATGGATTAATTACTTGTTAAGGTAATCAATTTAAAGAGTAATTAATTAATGGAAATAATTAGAGGATCACTAATTAATGTAATTAATTAGAATGGATAAGTAAAGGTTAATTACTTAATGTAATTAAAGAGTAATTAATCAAGAATGATTAATTAAAATGGATAATTGAAGGTTAATTACCTAATGTAATTAAATAGTAATTAATCAAGAATGATTAATTAAAATGGATAATTAAAGGTTAATTACTTAATGTAATTAAAGAATAATTAATCAAGGGTGATTAATTAAGATGGATAGTAAAGGATGTTTAATTAATTGAGTTATAATTAA
This sequence comes from Allium cepa, assembly GCA_030765085.1. Classification (NCBI taxonomy): domain Eukaryota; kingdom Viridiplantae; phylum Streptophyta; class Magnoliopsida; order Asparagales; family Amaryllidaceae; genus Allium; species Allium cepa. Next base: position 382,167,040 of record CM060931.1, read on the forward strand.
TTAATGTTAAGCAGGATTTAGATAATCCAAATGATTAAAGTTGGAAATTAATTTAATTGGGAATTAATTAAATTGATTAAGAATGAATCAATCTTTCTTATGGATGATTGAATGATATTGGATGATTTGGATGTGATATATGATGCTTTATGATGTTTGGTTTAATTGGATAATATGGATTATCTATCTGTGATAATGTGAATCATCTATCTGTATGAAAATGTTATCTGGAACATGTTAAATTGTTTAAACCTTAAAAAACTTGGACATTAAAACGGCGTATTGGATTTCGATGAGACCGGGATCGGATTTCCGAATTAGATATCCAAAAACCACATCGATCCAAATTAAACGTTAGGTCGTGAATCTCAAGTGAAGATTCGAAGTGTGAGGACTATTGTCGTTAACTCTGAGGGTGATTCCAAAATGAGTTGACGGAGATGGTACTTTCAGATTCGAGATAAACATTCAGAGTGCAAGGGCTATTGTCGTTAAGTCTGAGGGTGATTTCAAAATGAGTGTAATAAGATAGTGCCTTCGGTTCCGTTCAAACCAAGAACAGACTTGTATGGATTGAATGCTTCTAGAACATCGTCAGGAGGACGATGAGCATTCTAAGATAGATGTGCTCTATAAAGGTAATCGTAGCCTCAAGCCTCATCAACCGGGAATGGCTAAAACATGGGAGGTGCAGCAAGGCTAAGTGGGTCGCATCCAAGTAGGATGAGATTTTCCCCTGTCTAGAGGTCCCTTTTTATTCGGCTTAATGGGCAGTTGGAATCGTGCGCCAACTGCGGGATGGTCTAGTTCGGGACTATCCAGTAAGGGATGGTTCCGGCCTTGTGTTGCAGGGGATTTAGGATGGATTCTCGGTACGGTGATCTAGGCCACGTACTGTGACGGGCAGTGCCCTGGTAACCCTACCAATGTATGGAATCCAATCTCCAATTAGAGCCCTTCGAGTTTGTTTGTATGCCTATGTATGCTGGAATTTAATAAATGTAACAATTTCGGCTATTTTCTATTTTACTTGAAAACCCTAGACCTTATTATAATATCACTGGATTTCCTATCAAATGTTTTGGGTTATCGTAAGGTAAATACTTTTCCATGTTTATGTGTGGGAAGTCTTACGAGGTACCTTTTCTTTTCAAAAGTATTTTCAAGTTAAGCAACTTTAACCCATTTACTCACACCAGACGAATGTCTGGCCCAAGTGTTTGTTTTCTGTTTTATTAAACTCTTGGGTACTCAAATTTTTATGAGTAGCCAAGGGATTCAGGTTAGCTTTGATGAATTCTGGAGGAGATTTGGAGCAGGAGGCTTCAGCGTGTAGATATATTATGGTTCCATTGTGCTAGTGTTCGTGTCTGTATCTCTGTGATGTGCTTAAGTTGTATGATAGACTGGTGTTTATGATTGTCTAATTAGTGATGTATAAGTTTTATAACTCTGATGTATATGATACTATGTATATTCTATATGATGTAATATATTTTATTCGTTCCGCTGTGAGATTCTGATATTGTTAAGTTCTTTCTTCTCTATCTTTTCTGTTTTCTATCCTTTTCTTTCTAAATAATGATGCGCCTTTCTATGGAATGAAAGGCGGGTCGTCGCAGTGTTCGACCTATATACTACAAACACGTGTGCTTGTAGAATATTTCATAAATTGTTATTTCTAACTCAATAGAAATAGTTGATCAAGCTTTTGGCGTCGTTGCCAGAAAGTAATTTGATTTTTATTGTTTTTTTGTTAAACTAGATTCGTGTTAATTTGTTTCTGTTCTTGTTGTTCTTATTTTTCTTTTCAGTAAAAAAGGAGTTTTCTTGACTTTGGTATATTATCTCTTTACATTGGTAACATATATAATTTGTTCTAAAAGAATTTTAAAAAAAAAAGAGATTCTGTGCCTTTTTTCTTTTCTTTCCCTTTTTTTCAATTTTTTTCCACGCTTTATTTCTTTCTTTCCTTCTTCCGTTCTAAAAAACAAAACAAAATCTTCACATTTACTTTTGTTAATTTATTTCCCGTTTTGTTTTTATATTTCCTAAAAAAAACCTTTCATCTTTACGGTTTGCTTCTCGTTTTATTTTCTTTGTTTCATTTTTTTCTTTTTAAAAAAAAATTGCTTGATTGCCAGAATTGGCATATTATTTTTATATGTTAGATATGATATAATCAAAATCTAAACAAGAATACAAAAAAATCTCACCTTATTTCTTTCTCTTTGCAATTCTGTTTCCATTTCTAACATTAAAAAAATTCTTTGCATTGTATTTCATTCCATTTTCCATTTGTATTTACATTTGTTCCCCTCAAAAAATAAAAAAATTGCATGAGAACAGTTTATCTAAGCGTTGTGTTTGTTTTTTTAAATCTGTTCCTCTTATTTCTTTTCTAGTTTTTTTTCTTTCTTCCATCGTTTTTTTCCTCCATCTTATCGTTCCTTTTTCTTTATAACAAAAGCCAAAAAACATCAAGGATCAAAGAGAAAAGAATTCAAGCAAAGAAATAAGAATCTAGGGTTCAACGATCGCAAACTGTAGGGGTTTGAATCGCTAGCGCTACTCAATTGCGTTGGACGGACTTCAATACCCCCTTTTAAGTTTCTTTATTTCTACGGGTGCCCACTCCGACATACAAAATGCTTGTAAAAAATTGCAGGTGCTGCGGCTTTGCTTGTAAATTTCAATTTCTGCAATTATTGTCTAGCTGCTATATTGGTTGCATTACTGAACCAATTTAGTTAGAAGCAAAATCTCATATTATGTATCCTGTTTTTAGTTTACGTTTTCTTTTTTTCTCTTGTAGCTAGTTAATGATGGCTGCCAATTAGATTTGGTAGCATTGTAATTACTACTAAATTTTTCTTTTTATTTTTTCGTTTTTCCCTGCCATTATAGTTTATTTTACGCAATTTTTATAAAGTTTTGTTCTTTTCCGTTGACTTTTGTTCTAGTTTTTTCATGAATTGTTGCTTTATTCTCTAAATTAGTTTTGTAAAATCGGTGATAAAGATTGGTATTTATCTATTTAAATTGCTTTTGTGATTAGATTCACAAGAGAGTTTATTTTAGATAACACCAATTAAATTGCAGTCGATTGTATAGTTGGAACTTCGATTGGATTCGATTTTCAGAGATATATATCTTTTATAATTTCTTCGCTGATTTTATAAAATCAATCCTTCTTTTCAGTGAAGAAAAAAAATTAATTCCAAATCAACCTTTCAATGACAAAAGGTTGGATCTTTCTATGAGAAAAAGATTGTGGGATTGAATCCGTATTTCTTCATTATTCTTTGCATCTGCAATTTGTAGTTTAGAAAATATCTCCCAAATTTTCTCTAAATCGCCTACGAAATTATTCAAACATTAATTTTTAACATTCCTCCCCGTGTTCGACATGCATACTACGCACCTGTGCACTTTTAGAATATTTCATAATTCGTTGTTTCTAATACAATAGAAATAGTCTATTAATCTTTTAGCATTGTTGCCAAGGAAGTCATTACCCTTTCCTTAGCTCCAAAATAATTAAATTCCTCACTCTCATTGTCTTTCAACTTTAAAAGACATTATATGTTGGCCCTAGGACAAACACGAGTTCATAGGAGAAAATAGTTATAATAGAAAAGAGGTGCTTTATGAAATTGACTGTCTTGAATAATTTGATCGTGGATATATAGTAGTTCATTTTATTGAACTATTAGCAAAAGAGGTTGCATACTAGCCATAAAACATTGATCGCATCCCTTAGTGTTTTATACTATGCGTGAATAGCTATAAGACTCTCTTACCCTTCTAATTGAGTCAGTCAACTAATATGGTACAACTTAGTATTTTATACGATTTTGTAGTAAAAGCCATTTCCGTCAGAAATTTTCAAAACTTTCCAAAAGAGTGAAAGCCACCAAAATTCACCAAAGGAATCTCATAAAAACTAAAACTTTTCAAACGAGAATGATCAATAAAATTTAATGCATCAAAACTTTCCAAATCTCAACATCAGAGTGGATAAACCCTTATCTCTCGGGAAGCTATGCTACCCGACAAGGACTATCCAACCTTCGGCCTCTTCCCACTAGTCGATGGAAATAATTTTGAATTGAAAAGTTCTTTCATCCAAGGGGTTCCAAAATTCACGGGCTTGGAAAATGCATATATATTTCTTCAAGATTTCCATTTTAGACTTCCATACTGAAAATTCAACAATTGTCGGATGAGTGCATTAACATTCGATTGATTCCATTTGCGGTAAAAGCTGATGCAATAAATAACTAAATTCTCTACCACCACACTCTATTCAAAGTTGGAACGAGTTCAACAATATTTTTGTGAAAAAAAATTTCCTTTTCATAAAACTCTTAAAATCGAAAATGAGATTAATCATATCACATAAAATGAAGGAGAGACTTTTTCACAATATTTTGAATGATTTAAAGAACTCTTATATAATTGCCTCCATCATGGAATATCCAAAACCATTCTATGCTAAGTTTCATATGAAGGGCTCAACTATTCAACTCGAATCCAACTTGAAACCATGTGTCAAAGTGATTTTATGAGCAAATAAATAGATAAGGCTTGGGCCTTCTTCGAAGATTATGTTCAAAAGGACCAACAATGGAAATCGATTCATGTTCCATAATATGTACAACCGAGGGGAGTATACGCAATAGACCTCTCATTGTTCCCCCATGAGGACTCCCAACTAGAAGAAGGAATACTCCAGTCTACCCTTTAGAATAGGCCAATGCCCTAGCCCACAATAATGACTACACTTCTCAGCACCACCCAACTGGCGATACCATCCAAATTTATCATGGTCAAACCCTAATAATTTTGCGAACCCTTTGCACTTTTATCCCATGAACCAAAATGCTCAAACTTCTCAAACCGCCCTTCGATCTAAACTTTCAAATCAACCATATAGGCATCCTAACTCATCAGCTCAACCTTTTCCATCTCCTTATCCATAATCGCAAAACATCATTCGTTTACAGAAACAAATGATAAAAAATAACGATAGGTTTGAGCAAATCATAAATGACTAAATGGAGAAAATGATAAATTTGTTTTTGAGTAATTCAAACAAAAAAAGGGAAAATTGCCTAGTCAACCCAAAGTATAATTCTCGATGATTACATTTTTGTGAGGATGAAAATGTAAATTCGATTAATGTTGTCACCACATTGAGGTTTGGAAAGAAGGTAGATAACCAAGTCGGCAACCCTGACAATCTTCTAAAGTCTACCTATGTTCCAATTCCTGACACTCATTTGATGCCCACTCTTGTTGATCCAATCGACTCTCATTCTTCATCTATGGTCAGCAATCCCAACCACTCTTCATCTTTTGATATTGGCAACCTTAACACTCCAACTTCTATAACTTCATCGCCTTCACCTCCTAATGTGACATCCTCTTCTTCAAACGAGAAAACTAACGAAAAATTCTATAAACCAAAAGCTCTTTTTCCTCATAGACTTAACACAAAGAAAAAGTCTTCAAATTTTGATAAAATTCTTGAAATCTTCAAAGAAGTTCGAGTCAATAAACCACTCCTCGATACCATTGAGCAAATTCCCCAATATGCGAAATGTCTCAAAGAGCTTTATGCTCAAAAATTGCCACTAACGTCCCAAAAACAGCATTTTTGACTGTGAATACTAGCCTTGTCCTTGCGAATTATGCCCTAATCAAGTATAAGAACCATGGTTGTCCCACAATCAGCTATCGAATAGGCAACACTCACATCAATCATGCCTTACTTGACCTCGAAACAAGTGTTAATCTTATGCCTTATATTGTGTATTGTTAACTAGGACTGAGGGAACTGAAACACACGAACATCATGATTCAACTAGCTGATCAATCTGTCAAAAATCCCTTGGGCATAGCTGAGGATGTGCTGATCCAAATTGAGCAATTTTATTTCCCTTGGATTTAATAGTCCTAGAAACTGAGCCTGTTTCAAATCCTAACAGTCAAATCCCTTTAATATTAGGTCGTCCCTTCTTAGCAACTTCAAATGCTATCATAAATTGTAGGAATAGTCAAATCAAACTTTCCTTTAGACACCTAACCATCGAACTAAACATTTTCAATCTTACTAAACAACTAAGGGATTTTGAAATATATGAAGTTGACATGATCCAAACGCTTGTAGTTGGGAATCTTGGTGACCATCAGACTCTCTGATGATGTGTCTCGATCACTTTAATTCTTATTTTAATATAGATAAATACACCCTTGACTTAAATGATTTTCTAGACCTTTCTAATAATTCACAAAGATTTGATCAACTAATTTTAACTGAAGTCACAACAAAAGAACCTCGTAAGTTGGACCTCAAACCTCTTCCAAACGATCTTAAGAATGCATTCATAGATTCACCTGAAAGTCTCACTGTAATTTTGGCCTCCAATCTCAACAAGGACCAAGAAAACCAGCTTTTGAAAATCTTAAGGGAAAATAAAGAGGCGTTGGGATGGCTTACAACCGACATTAAAGGAATAAGCCCCTCAATCGTTGAACACCGTATTCATTTAATTGATGAGGCTAAGCCCACTCGCTAAGCTCAGAGGCATCTAAATCCCAACTTAAGAGAAGTGGTTAAGGAAGAACTCAATAAATATTTAGACAATAACATCATCTGCTCAGTATCTGGTAGTATATGGGTCAGTCCAATACAAGTTGTACCAAAGAAATCGAGGATAATTTTGATTGCTAACAATCATAAAGATCTCATTCCCACAAAAATCAAAACCAAATGGAGAATTTGTGTCGATTATCGAAAATTCAATTTAGCTACCAGAAAAGACCGCTTTCCTCTTCCTTTCATCGATCATATACTTGAATGCTTGGTCGGCAATGAATATTATTGTTTCGTTGATGGTTACTATAGCTATAACCAAATCAAGGTTGCTCTAAAAGACCAATACAAAACTACTTTCACTTGTCCCTTTAGAACTTTCGCTTATCGTCGCATGCCCTTCGATCTTTGTAACACTCTAGCCACTTTTCAAAGACGTATGATGAGTGTATTCTCTGGTATGGTGGGGGGTTTTCTTAAAATATTCATGGATGATTTTTCCATCTATAGGTCATCCTTCGATCAATGCCTCCATCGTTTATCTTAAAATGATGTAAGGAAAAGTCTCTCGTGCTTAATCGGGAAAAATTTCGTTACATGGTAAGGAGAGAGGAATATTCTTAAGCCATATTGTTTCAAAAGATGGTCTTGAGTTTGATAAATCCAAAGTCGACTTTTTACCTCCACCTAGGTCGGTTAAGGACATTCGATTATTTCTTAATAATGCTGGATTTAATAGGAGGTTCATCGAAGATTTTTAAAAAAATTCTAAACCATTTTCAAATTTGCTTACCAAAGACGTTAATGACTTTTCCAATGAATGCAAAACGGCTTTTGAAACCTTGAAATTGATCTTGACCTCGGCACCAATAATTCAACCCTCGAATTGGATTCCGCCTTTCGAACTAATGTGTAACGCCTCTGACTTTGCCGTTAGAGCCATCTTACGCCAATAAGTCAACAAACTCCCTTGTGTCGTCTATTATACTAGCAAAATTCTAAACGATGCTTAATTGAATTACTCAACCACCAAAAAAGAATTTTTAACAGTTGTCTTTGCTCTTGAGAAGTTCAGGTCATATCTTGTAGGTTCTAAGGTCATTGTTTACACCGATCAAGCTGAATTGCGCTATCTTCTTTTGAAGAAAGATGCTAAGGCCGGCTTAATCCGATGGATAATCCTTCAAGAATTTGACCTAGAAATAGAAGATAAAATAGGTTCTGAAAATGTCGTAGCTAATCATCTCTATTGTATGGTGCATAAGAATGCCAATGACACACAAATTAGTGTCCCCGATCATGAATATCACAGCATTCTCTCTTTTTCACTTCAAGCATGTGAGGACACTTTGGAGCAAAGAAAACCACTGCAAAGAATTTGCAGTGTGGATTCTATTGGCCTACTCTTTTTCGTGACGCACACGAATTTTGTTCTAAGTGTGCTCGATACCAACAGATGGGTCGAATCTCCAAGAGAAACATGATGCCTCTAAACCCAATCCTTTTCATTGAAATTTTCGAAGTTTGGGGCATCAATTTTACAGGCCCATTTCCCAATTCCCTTGGAAACCTTTACATCTTACATGCCGTAGACTACGTCACTAAATGGGTTAAGGCCATCCCTATGAAAACGAATGACAACAAAGTTGTTGTAAAATTCCTAAAAGAGAACATATTTTCTCATATTGGCATGCCTCGAGCTATTATAAGTGACAATAATACTCATCTCTATAACCATGCCTTTGAATCTCTTCTTAAGAAAAACTCGATCACTCATAAACTATCTATTTCATATCATCCATAATCTAGTGGTAAAGTCAAAATTTTCAAGAGGTAAATCAAAAGGATTCTTGAAAAGACTGTCAATTCCTACAGAAAAGATTGGTCATCTAAATTGATAGATGCCCTTTGGCCATTTTTCATAGCTTATAAAACCAACCTTCGTATGTCACTATATCGCTTGGTCTTTGCAAAATCAAGTCACCACCCTGCTAAACTGGAACATCGACCACTTTGAGCAATCAAATACCTTAATTTCGATTTGGAAAAAGCGGGATCACATCAAAAGCAACAACTATCAGAAGTTGAAGAGCTAACAAATGAAGCCTACGAAAAAGAAAAGATTTATAAAGAATGAACAAAAATGTATCATGATAAATCCGTACTTCGAAAGACATTTGCAATATGCCAAAATGTTCTCTTATATAATTCTAAGCTTCATTTATTTTCGAGAAAACTAAGATCTCGATGGATTGGACGATATGTTGTAAAGACAGTGTACCCTTATGGCATGATCGAAATCAAAAATTCAATGGATACATCTATTTCAAAGGTCAATAAGCAACGACTGAAGCCATTCCTAGAGTTTGAGCAATATGAGGACAACGAATTCGTGGATTTCCATGAACCCAGTTATGCTACATGAGACACCTCAATCATGTCAGGTTGTAAATATTATATTTTCCTTTTTTTAACATCTACATGATTAGATCGTAGAGACACTGCCTCATTCAAGTATGGGGATATCATTCATATTTCTTTTGCACATCATTCATATTTCAGTTTTTTTAATCTCATTCTTCTTAAAAAAACAACACGATTTGTTTTAGACTGGTACAACAAAGTTGGTTAACGGTTTTAGTCATTCGATGGAAATTTTTTACGAATCACTAATATCGAATGGAAAAAATAATGAAAAGTTGAATTACAAGCGATGGTAGTGTAACTTGTGCATAGGGAGATTCATAGGTGATGGTTATGAAGTCTTTTCTAAATTGTAGTCTTTGTTTAATAAATGGTTGATTTAAAGTACACGTGTTGAATTTTTTTCAATCTTTAAAGCTAAATGGTGCTAATCTTATTTTTCATAACTCTCTCTCCCTCTTCAAAAAAGAAAAAAAATACCAAACAAAGCGTGAAAAAAAACATAATAATAAAAATCCAAGGTTATCCAACACTGCTAGTACATTTAGCGTTAGTGTGCAAACCCGCCAAGCTGTTTTCCAACTCCAGCATAAACCCGAGAGGCAGTGCATGAGTGGTATACCTTGGTCTCATTTTATGAGTTGGACATCTAATGATTACGGACATTTCGTTGACATGGTCAGCATCGGTCTGCATAATCCGCTAAGTTCTGTCCTAACTCGCATGTAAGCCTGCAAGGCAAGTTATGAGTGGTATACCTTAGTCTTTTAAATTAGGTGTATATATATAATAAATAAACATATGAGAGTGTAAGCAATTGAAACCCAAGCACCTTCTTGACTATACTGATTTGACTAGTTTTACAAAAGGATATAAAAATACCACTTTGCAAACTGTGAAAAGTAAATAAAGAACTTATTTCATGGTTGCACTATGTTATCAACCGAACTAACTAGCCAAACTAGAGTTTAATGTATGAAAACATGAGTTATGTTGGAAATTTATGACTGGTTGAGGAACCAAAAATTTCTAGAGATTGACTTAGACTATATACATTACTATGTTGCAATTATTTTGAAATGAATCTGTAACATCCCGCCTTTTTCACACACTTTAAACCGACACACGTGCCAATTAAAAGCATACGCAAGGGCGGATTGTTATGGGGTAAATAAGAAAAAAAACAGAGAAGAAATAAAACAAAATAGAATCTCACAGCGGAAGGATAAAATATAATAATAAATATACAGTTCATAAATGGTTACAAAACAGTTAATTCTTCTTTATACAATAAATATCAGAGTTACACATACCAATACACACAATGCAGCGGAATAGAAAGAGTGTGGTGCATACTATAAATAATAATAATACGGATTCTTCGTCTTCGTCCTCCAAAGCTAAAGTCTTCGATCCTGAAACGCTCGGACTGACCCGAGCGAATTTGAAAAGACAAAAACACTCGAGTCGGAACTAAAAGATCTTATGTGAGTTAAATTAACAGAGTGCAGTAACTCAAGAGATGCTCGGGATTTACATCTCCTAAGGATCCGTTAAACTATTTACTATGTAGTATATTGCGCTATTATAATAGTGTCTATTTATAAAGTAAACTTACTTTTTAATAGCGTTAAGGGGTTACCCATATAGCCCTTAACACAAATAATGCCAATAGTCTATACAGTACCGTAATACCTCCTGATCGGGAAGCTACCAGAGGATACTCCATAGGTACGACACAAATAGAAACTCGTAGTAAAGGCTCGGTATGGTAGGTGACACGGCACAACTAGGCAATGCCAGGGTAGATATACCAATTGCTATCCAGGCTGGTGGAAACGCGTAGCCGCAGTTACCGCCCACCTCGGACTAACTCCCCAAAATCAAAATATAGAAGTGGCCACTGAATCAATCCAAAGTCAAAGTATAATATCGAAGAGGAGGGTCCGATCAGAGGAATGACCTCATTGGCCTAAGAATCGCTCCTGTTTTAGCCACCTTATGCCAACTCACGCGAGTCGGGTCCACGTATTTACCTTACAGGAAACGCCGCCACCAACCTACTTCATTCTGGAATCTCCACCGCGTACACGGTTAGTCAAAGTGGTTTTCGGTATCGACAGAGAGTATGTCCATATCCGATCCCGGTCTCTTTGCCAACCCATCGTTATTATAACACCGCGGTCATTTTGAAAAAAGTTTATACTTTAAAACCAGAATAGAATTTTCCATTTCAAAACTATGAATACGATATCATTTTAAAACCCAAAACAATATGATATCATTTTATCCAAATATAATTCTTTTTCAAAACCATACTGCTTTAAAATTTATAACGTCTGAAAGCCAAATATCCTTTCAAAGCATAATATTTCGAAATTCATAATTTAAAACCATAACTTTTAAAACTTGAATGGTTTGGATATTCAACGGTATATGAATTAAAAGGTTTAACTTAAATGTTACTTTGTAAAGAAAATAGTTCTCATGGCTTTACAAATACATTTCTTAATTAAAGTCTAAACCAAAATTTGTATTATCTCTCTCAAGTTTCAAAACCACTTCAATTTATATATATACGTATATCCATTTGGAGTATTAATATTTCAAACTAAAATTGGATTTTATTCTTTCAACAAATCGAATGTTCTATTAATTAGTCTTGAATATTCACAAAAATCCATAAATAAATAAAAACTCCAATTTCTAGTTATAAAATATATATTTTTTTTCAATTCAAATTATACTAGAATATTCATTTCAATTTATCTTGGGAAAAATCCAATTATAAATATCATATCTTAAATTTTCCAAACTTAACATTTAAACATATGATATAAATTATCAAACTCCATTTTCTTAATTTTTTTCCATTTTTAATAAAGAGATTTATACACCTTTTAATTTCAAAATTTTCAACTTCGTATGTATATATATATGGAAGAATAATATTTATACAATATAAAATTTAAGATTATTATAAACCATATTCCATCCAAACCATAGAAATCACATTAAAATAGTTATATATAGATACCGCGGTGCCTGTATATAATTTTCTATCCTATGGTCAAGTGATACGGATATTTATCATTTCAATCCACAATTTAAAAGATTTAAAATTTTGCGGTTATATATCATTTCAAACCACAATCCCGAATGAAATGAAATATGTATGATAATTTGCAATTTAGTGATATACAATATACATCCATTCATCAACATCATCCATCATCCAAATCGCAATCATCAATCAATATCAACCAATAACAATATTATTTTTGGTACTACATAACAGGTAATACTGGCAATTTTATTTAAATCAAATTTAACAGCTATTAATCTACAGTCTATATTCAGTAATAAATTATATAACTGTTAACTAGCAGTTCATATACAAACAAATAAATTTTAACTGTAAATTCATACGCAATAAATTAATTAAATTAACAGTTAAATTTAATAAATGCAATTCAATAGATATGAATAAAATAAACATGCCAAATACTCATAAATAAATTTCTATTCATTTCTAAAATTAATTTAAACAAACATAAAAGCTTCTAGTAGTTGTGAGTGGGTTAAAACACTCACCTTTTGAATTTAAATCGAATTTAAATTCGATTTAAACCCAAAAAATCGCCCTTCTCGGAATTCGTCCAAACCAGCGTCATCAAATCCGGAATTAAATTACGATCCTAACAAAAGAAATTTCGTGTGAATCCGACTTCGTATGAGAAAGTTATGGCGAAAATGATGATTGAATTCAAAATTGAAAATAAATAAAACGACACACATTCATCACTTACAAATATATGTGCCACATCACTCCTTCTATTCCCAGAAACGCACGCGGCCCCCTTCCAGAAACTCTAATCGAAGATCTACGACGATCTAACCGTTGAATCGACACAAAAACCATATAGATGCAATCCCCATCGTCCACTCTACAAAACCCAGAAAAGGTTTGACGATCCGACGAAGTTTGCGACGACGATGATGAATGGTCACGGACTGTTTGAATTAATTCTGGTCAAACGAATGTTCAAAACAGAAAACGAATTGCACCAGTAGATTACGTGCCTCGAGAACATTAACATATATTTTTTTTTTTGTGGAATTTTTTCTGAAGTGTTTGCATTTTCATTGAAATTTGGATTGAAGTAGATCTAGGTTTTGCAACCATTTGAGGAGGAGAAGGAGATGAAGAAATGAATATACAGCAAATGACAATAGGATGGAGCTAGGGTTTATAACTGTATATATATATTAAATTTCCAAAATTTAATTAAATTTACTTTCCATTATTTATTGTCAATTAGATTGATTTATCATTGGATTCATATTTCAATATGTAAATATCCCCAATTTCATCTGCACTTATATTTACATAGTTTCTAAATATTAAATTTCAAATATTACTTCATTTAACGTTACGTATTTATTATTTATTACTTGCTGCAGTTGATTATCAATTATACTTAATATACTAAATAGATGGTAAATTTTGAATACTTGTTATCATTAACGTTTTATTTCCACTTACAAAATAAATGAAATTATTACATAAACTCCCTTAATTAAGTCAACCATTATCTTATATAACTTAACTGGTAATATATATACCCAATTGCCCTAATTGGTTTATAGTTATCAGCTAAATACATACTAACTTGTAAATAAATTCGTTTAATTGCAAATGGATCTGATCAAATTTAATAGATTGAAAAGATGGGTAAGCAAATAATAAATTTTCCCTTTTGTCAAATTCAAACCCATTCCTACTTAATTATCAATTACAATTTATTACGAAACATTGATTTTATGCAGTTACCTTTTATTGCGTAGTATTACATCAATTCCTATAACCTTGGATTCATTCCCAATTCACCAAATTCAATTAATTACACTTTACAAATGCGTTTCCAATATATAGGTATTGCCCAAGTTAAATTTATTAGCTAACTCATATTAATAAACAAATGACTTATATGGATGATTAAAATTTTCAATTATCTCACTTTACTCCTAAACTTCTGTTATTTAATAATTATTGCTTAGAACCTGATTTTAATCTTCCCATTATCTATTTAATTCCTTCTAGAATCATAGCTAATATTTGTCATCCCTTCATTACCCAAATGTTCTTATCCCATCAAATTTTAGGTTATCCAAATATTAATTATCAATTTCTTTAATTGCACTAAATTTATCTATTAAAGGTTGCACTTAACCCAAATACATAAAACTTGCCCAATTTCTCCTTAAATCAATAACCTTCATATACAAATATGTTTATCATAAATTTTATCTACTCTTCCTTTTTAGGTAATGTCCTATATATTAGATTTCCATGTAATTTGCAATAAATCATACTCGTAGTTATATCACATTAAATGAATAAATAAGTGTTGACTCTATTCTTTTGATTCAACATTGGTTTACGTTATATTTCATAAATATTTCTACATACGTCAGGATTTTTTAAAAATGGTTGTAACGTGAAATCTCGTCTACTTTCCATTTTATATTTAAGGCTTCTAAAACCGATTCATATCATTTCTCTAGTCCAAATTTTATTAATATAACCTTAAATTTAATTTATTCCTATCGATGTAATGGTTAAACACAAATTTCACTTATTTGCAATAAATCCACAAATTGGATTTCAAATTTTCAAATAAATAAATAAATTTTAGTTTATCACTTCTTAAATACCCAAACGTCAATGCCTTAATTTAAACTGCATTTATTACATTTTATAAAAATCCTCCATCTTAAGTGACAAATCAAAACTACCCTAACTACACAAATCATCGTATTATAAAGATATTTACACTATCCTCCATTTATTACCTTAATTTATTTAAGGTAACCTTAAATTAATATCTATTGCAATGATTTCAAATTATTATTCCCCATTCCTTTTTAATTTCAATAACGCCAAATTTAACCGTTATATTCTCTTTATTTATGCGATAAATGCAATTATTGAATCTAATACTCCATTTAATTAATAGATCCTGCTTCCTAGAATCTATATCAACAATAGGTCAAATATATACATAGAATTAGTCTTAACTTCACCTAAAAGAATTAGCTATTTCAACTACCGCACAAAACTACGATACTGCACTATTTAATCAAATAAATTAATTGAACTTAAATCAGCATAAAGGTTATAAAATTATAAATGTAATCTTAATAAATTCATTTATTGATTTAGACTCTTTCTATACAGTAATTAACCTATTTGTGGGTATAAATAACTTTGGAATTATATTACATCTCATTAGTGCGCATTTTATTTCCTATAACTTCTCCTTATTTAACTATACCCATTAACAACCAAAAAAATTAAATTAGCTTTATTTCAATCTATTTCCCTTCTTAACTAAATAAAATAATTGGTTAACCTAAACACTTGTTATCCTTTGATATATTCAAATTCACTTCCAACATTTATTAACAAAATGTTGCCATAGGTTTAGATTTACATAAATAAATTATATGAATAGGTAGAAAAATTGGTAATCCGCAAATGCCCAATATACACGCATTAATTACTACCTATTGTTAGAATCCATTTATTAATTTACTAGTTAATAACGGTCTTTTTATTTCTATTTACTACCAAACTCTCTATTTTATTATAGTTCCAATATATTAATGCTTAGGCACATCAAGTGCTAGCCCTTTTGTTATTTATATTAAATTGGGTATGCACAAATAAGTTGTTAATTAACTATTTCTACAAAATTATATTCATACATTAAGTTCCATATCTTATAGGGTTAAATTCTAATTACTTATGCTTAATCTATCAATTTAATACTCTATTCAAACATGCATTTAAATTCTTTTTATTCTAAATAAATTTTATTAAGTGTTGACATCCACTAATAGCATTCACCTTTATTACAACCAAAGGTGACATCTTCACTACTGATTTTATATTAATGAATCTCATTTTAGTTAATATTTTTTTATTAATATTCTCAATTCAACATTTATTGATTTCTTAAAATTTACTTTTAACAAAAAGTGACAAATTACATTATCCAAATCTATTGTCATAAAATTTTATTCTTACACTAGGTTACAACTACTATACCAAATTTCTACATTTATTCTTAAACAAATTAGAAATTATATTAATTTAATTTATTAAATATTATTAATTTCAACGGGTCGTTACAGAATCGATTTTCATTTGTATATAAAATTGCATTCATATAAGTACCTTAGAAGCATTGCACATTGTGGGTAGTATCCGCTAAAAACCCTCACGAGATACCACTCATCCTACTAGGGATACCTAGAGGTTTAACGGCTTGTTTCATACGTACAAAGCAAATGTATTTCCTACAAAAGTGTGACAAATAAATTAGTTAGGAGAATAAATGTTCTTTATTCGAGGATGAATAGAAGTTCAAGTATGGGAGAATTGTTAGACCTCAAATTATGTATTTTCTTCATATATATTTTTCCATATAAACAATACTACACATTGCATTTTGCATGTGATTTCAGGTTTTAAGGCAAAACTTAAATTTGAGAAAATTGTGAAAAAAATCCATTAATTGAAGATTTATAATGCAAAGCGTAAATAGCTTAGTGGTTGTATTTTAAAATCTTTAGCAAGTGGTCATGAGTTCAAGTCCAGTGTTGCACATTATTTTTTGTTGGAAGTTCATTAACCTAAAAAATGAAGAATCTCCCATAGATGGCATGTACTGATGAGATATTATACATATAGGTTAATCAGATATCATATCCACCATTTTGATAAAGAGATATTATTTTTATGAAGAAAAATAATCGCACAGATTTGGTTAGAGAGAATGATGGATACATATTGAAGAAAATATTTTATGAATCTACTTAAATCAATCATAATCAACACTTGCCATATTCTACATCATTGGATTGATTTTATGGCCTTATACATTGCTCTTCACTAGGATGGTATTTAGGCTAGATTCATTAAATTCCACATGAAGAAAAAAGGCTCTCCACACCTGTATATACTTTCAACTGAAGATCATTGAAGCATCCTATTTGAGAATAGTCTTCTTCTTGTTTGTTTTATTTTCTCTTGTAATAGTAGCTAGTTAACAATGGCTGTCAAACCTAATTCCACATGTATTTGTCGTGGAATAGTCTTCTTCTTGTTTGTTTTATTTTCTCTTGTTTTATTTGAAAATTAGTTAAATACTATTAAAAAAACTAATTTACAGATTTTCCTTACAGATTTAATTTTTATGTTTTTTATAAATTAAATTTTTGTACAAAAAATGTTTTGCCGTGGAAAATTATGTTTTATAATATATATATATATATATATATATATATATATATATATATATATATAATATATAATAAATTAGAATTTAAAGCTTTAAATTAATAAATATTAATAATGTATTTCGAATATAATAAATATACACAAAATTGTTTTTTATGTGCATTTGAATGATATGCGTAATATATGCATACATCAACTTATACACACACACACAAGTATATACACACATACACATACATACTAGTTCATAATTTTAGTTTCTAATTTAAAACCTTTTAAAATTAATTTTAATTTCGAATTTTTTTTATAATACAGCCAAAAGTAGAATGTACAAAAAAAAATTGTATAAGAATTTTACACATA
This sequence comes from Allium cepa, assembly GCA_030765085.1. NCBI lineage: Eukaryota > Viridiplantae > Streptophyta > Magnoliopsida > Asparagales > Amaryllidaceae > Allium > Allium cepa. The sequence goes on from CM060931.1 coordinate 382,184,736, forward strand.
TATAAATCAATAACAAATGCATATAAGAATTCATGATATAATCTATCCTATTTAGATATAATAGAACATTTGGTTACATCAACAAATTTATATAAACGAAATCATTCCCCTAACCATAGCCTAGTTATATGACTTCGAATTTTGAATCATGGAACTCCTAGAAGCATATATGGTCTCTTCCAAAAGTATTAGCAATCGAAGTGATCTACATAGCTTTTTTATCGTTTTTGATCGTATTAGCATATGCAGTCTAATTTATTTAAACCTTATCTAAGTTAATTTTAAATAAAATCGTTATTTTATTTTATTTTGTAAATAAGTTTTGCTTTGATATCATGTTCGTGTTACAAAATATAAACACGCATATCATATACACACGTATATGTACTTGCACGTGCAACATATGCAATATACATGGTTTAACATGCATGTATATAGGTACTTGGATGTGCGTGTGTGTGTGTTTAAGTATGATATCAAATTAGATTATAACATCAAATTTAGTTAAAATTATAGAAAGTATTAAAGTCATTTAATAAATAACCTTCAATATAGAAAGATACTATTCTATAGAAAGTTATTATTCTATCAAATCTTGATCTTAGTATATATAGTGAAGTATGATATCAAATCTAGATCTTGATCTTAAAATACCTTTTAATTTCAAGCTAAAGAAATAAGGTATAATTTAATTATACATACACACACACATAAACATACATATATATCTGTCTGTGTATGTGTACTTGCGAAAACAATTTTTTTAATATATACATGTATATATTTGTATGCGTATCAAAATTAATATTTATAAATCAAATACAATATAACTTTACACATTCAGATGAAAGTGAACAAGGTTACAAGTGTGTGTTTTCAACCTAAAAATCTTTAACTAAATCTAATTTGTTTCCTTTTTAATCCTTATGATTTAAAATTTGTTTCCTTTTTTATAAACATTAATTACAATATATGTATAATTTTATAATCATTAATTATAAACGGATATGTATATTGTATGTATATGTATTACGATATAGATTTTAAATTAGAGTACTGTGTTATACTTTGAACAACTATATGTGTGTGTATTTTTGTGTGTGTATGTGGAGGAAGGGGGTTATATATATGTGTGTGTGTGTGTGTGTATGTTTGTGTGTGTGTATGATTTAAAATTCCCTTTTATTTTAGAAATAATGCATACAAAAATGATTTAACAAAATATATGAATATGTTATATATTTTATACTGATGTAATTAAAATCAATTCTGTTTAAATCCTCTTTCAAATATTGTTAAAATTTCGAAAATTAAAATAATTTTTTAAATGAAAAAAACATAAATATATAAACATATTCAAAAAAATTAATTGTAATAATTATATATACATATTTATATATTCACATCTCCTGTTAACAACACACATAGATATATGTGTATATGTATGTATGTATGTATGTGTATGTATGTATATATGGATTCGTGGTAATAAAATTAATCTAACTACACATGAATCATATGATGAATATATATATAAGTTGTATATAAAATTGTTATCTTGCTATTGCCTATAAATCATACCTTGAATATTGAATCCAAGGACTCTACTTGAATCTCTATTCGATGCTTCCAAAAGGCATAATTTGATTGAGAAAGTTGCACACTGTTGTCTAAATTTTGATTGAATTTTTGTTTTTAATGATTGAATAAATGATGGGTGAGGAGATAAATTTTCAGCTGGGTAGGGGAAGGATAACGATGGCTCAAAACCTAGATGAGAATCAAAGAAAAGTGGAGCAAAGGTATAGAGGGAGAGTGTGTGATTAAAGGTGGAAGCATGCCTTTTCTTTTCTTTGTTATTTCATGGCATTTTGGAATCAAATTCCAACCCATATCTGTAATACCTCGGAATTTTATCGTTTGGATTTTGAATATTTAACTAATTTTAAATATTTAAATAAATGTTTTTTAAAAATTTAATTACTTATATTCAAATATAGCAATTAATTAAATATTAATTAAATGGATTAAATAGCACTTATTTAACACCTTTTAATTAATAAATAACAATGATGAACTCATTTTATAAATTTATTTGATAATAAGTAGTTCAAATAAATAATAAGAAAATTCATTGTTATTAAAATGACTTGATTTTCAATGACGTATTTTAAAATGGATTTATAGAATTTTTCCATAATTTTTAATTTGAAAAATAATTAAATAATTGTTTGATGTATTTTTACGCAAAAGATGGTATTTTTGAAAATTCACAAAATAAGATAACCGGTGTATTTTATTATTATTTTGCGATCGTATCGCATTTTGGTGTACGATCGTATTTTTCTTTCCGCCGTCTCTTTTCAAAACCTTTTAAATCAAACCAAAATTCAATATTTTCAAAATAACTTTATGGTGACGTGACTGGTAGCCTGATATTTTTGGTTGGCTTGAAAATTTTGTTTAACTTGTGTTTGAAGTAAAGAATTGATTTTTGTTTATAAATTACAAATTAGACAAATTTACACTTAAACGTTTCCCACTTCACATTTCGTTCTCTCTCTTTTCATTTTTTTCCTTCTCATGTTTCAAGTAAAAAAGAAAATGTCCACCTCTTTTAAAATCCAAATCAAGTGCTACAAACCACTAAAAATCATGGTACTTGATTCATTGAACTCGTTTTGACTAGAGCTTTGATCTGTGAGTAGAGGGTGTACAAATTGAGTTATGGAGATCAATAATTTAGGGACGAGCTAGGGTTTCACTTAGAAGGAGATTGGGGTGTCAAGGGATCAAATGAAGAGTGAGAATGTATGTGTCTTGATGATGTGCATCGAGTGGAGATGGTGACTTGGAGTTCGATCACGATTAGGATAGTGCGACATTCGGGTCTGTAATGACTTGGCTATAGATTGTCTTCTCCTTGGATCGATCAAGCTTGAAGTTTAAGGCACCATCATAAAGCATTCATGTAGTGGAGTGTGTTTGAGGAATCGGAAGTCGATTTTGTGGTGTATTACTCAAGTTAGTTTGGGGGAAGGTCGTATGAATATTTCTATATATCATCGTGTGCACGATATTTATTTGGGGAAGAAGGTAGGTTTGGTTAAAATGGTGGTTAAATATTTAATTAAGTAGTTAATTGTTTAGTTTTTCTCCAAATCTTATCAACCCAATAAATATCGTATACGAGGTCAGATTTAGATGTGGCCTTTTGCGATGGACTCGTATCGATGTTATCTATGCATTGGAGTTAGATTCATCGGTTTTGAAGCAAGTAGAATTTTGATCTAAAATCGAAAGCCATTCAATTTTAGGTCAAATCAGAACATGAAAGTGTCAACTGAAATTTTGGTGCATTCACTCACCTCTAAATAAATTATATGATATCTATATTGCTATAGATTATTGTTGAATTCTTGGATGATAGTTGATAGTTGATCGTCTTAATAAAGTATAAATTACCAACAAAATTATAGTTATTCAATTTAATTGTGTTTAACATAGTTAAATTAGTTATGCTTCGTTGTGATATCTATTTAGCAGAATAAAACACCATTATGCTATAATTAAATTGAATGGATTATTTTGGACATCTATCGAGCAAAATAAATCACTGTTCTGTGCTTGCAAAGTAAAAAGATTATCTTTGAATTGAATTAATATGTTTATTAATTAATAAATTATACATTAGTTATTGATTGCTAATTGTTGATAATAATATGAATATTATTATTGTTTGATTCTTTGTTTGGATTTGAAGTCCCGCTTGAAAAGCATATTGTATAAATAACCATTGTTTTGCAAGGGATTTTTGTATAGAGACCCAAAGGAGTATCTTTCCATTGTTAATTATTATTATATTCATCTAACCTATATCCTATGTTGCTTATATTGATGCTTGGTTGAAATATTTGTGACATACTGTTGGATTTGTGTTAATGTTGTTACAGCGATTACCGTTGTACCTTCACTAATGAAATATCATCACCTTAAACCCTTGTGTATTGAACTTGTGCTTGTATTATCACAAAATAAATGTTAAAGGTTATAAATTTGATTAATTATCTTTTGGAATGATTAATGTTGTTTTAATTTTATAAAAAGGTTATAGTTGATTACTTATCTTTCGTGATAATTATTGTTGTTTAAACTTTATAAAATGGTTATAAATTAATTGATTACCTTTCGAGATAATTAACGTTGCTTTAAATTTATAAAAAGATTATAAATTTGATTAATTATATTGTGGGATAATTTATTTCGTTTTGGAATATATAAAAAGATCATAAAGTTGATTGATTATCTCTCAGGGCAATTTATGATGTTTTAAATTTATAGAAATATTATAAATTTAATTACTTTCTTTTAGGATAATTAATGTAGTTTTAATTGTACAAAAGAGTTATAAAAGTGTTCTAATGTTGTTTAAAATAAAACGCGCTTTAAAATATATTTAAAGAGTGTCTTTAAGATGTTTAACAAATATTTGAAATGTGAAAAATCAAGCACAAGTTTAGGTCAAAGGTTTTAAGAGATTCAATTTTTATGTACGATAATTTTTTATTCCCAATAGTTGATTAGCTGACTAACGACTTTGTTATCTTCTTTGAATTTCGTCAATTTAAGATGATTTGTTGCTCATTTGAGTTATATCCTTTGTCAGACATGACCAAAACCAAAGTGTGAGTGGACAACGACCTATGTGGGGTTGCTCCCATTAGGGTATTGTCACGTCAACTCTAGATTGGTTTCGATTATATGCACACTAAGATGCGAAATACCCGGGTACTCGATAAGAATGGTGGGTTCCGGCTTGTACATTTCCAAGAGCCATCATAGTTTTCAAGTATACTTTCTGGAAGTGTACTTTCGGTGAGGGGGTGCATCCTCTTTGTTATTATTGGAAAATTCCTTTTTCTTGCCCGATTCAAATCTTTGAATCATTTTCTTAATTGCATCGAGAGGTGCCTGAAGCTCATCTCAATGTTTAATTATTTGTTTCCATTCTTTCAAGTCTCATTTTGTTTTGATTTGATTCCATTCTTTCATCTATGGATGTTGTTCTTGTGAGGTAAAACTTGTTCCTTGTTTAGCGGCGTAGTCTCACAGAATTATTATATGTTCATCATATCACTTGAGTTTTCTCATGCTAGTTTACTTGACTGATCGAGGTGTTATTTAATTGTAATGCTCGGGTCAGATTGAATATTTTTCCAGGACGTATTTAGTAGGACATAGAGCTCATGGGGTAGACCTAGATATTCACCTGTCGTAGTATTTTTATTTTTTACTGTATTTTTACGTACACTCATCAGTAATTGTAAGGTCAGGAAGTTATAATTGTCCAGGCTAATGAAGTTTGTTTTCTGTACCATATATCTAAAAGAGACGGCTTTTACCATCTTTGTTATATGATATGTTAGTGTTTCGCTGTGAGATTCTATTTGCTCTTATTCTTTTTCGTTTCATTTTACCCTAACAATCTGCCTTTCCACCACTTGGATGCTCGACATTCTAATACTGTGGATGTATTAGGAGCCGACTTTTGAGGGTCAAAAAGGTGGGTCGTTGCATTTGGTATCGGAGCTAAAGATTAATTGAGAACCTTGTCTTTGGTGGGGAAAACTTATTTTAAATAGGGAAAGTGGCACCCTAGAATGATTTAAGAGTATTGTATATACGAGAGCATATTTTTTATTGCTATAAAAATATATTATATTAATTTGTCTATTGAGTTGTTTATGAATTTTGATCGAGATGTGGAACGCCACATTGTCGATAAGGATTTCTAAACACTTGAACAAATCAAACGAACACAATATTGATTTTTTGAAAATTTGGTAAATGAAATATTTTACTTAGTATTATATTTTATATATATAAAGGAATAATTTTCAAATTTATATAGTTATTATGGTTTTTTGTTTGTTAATGATAATATTCCTTTATTATCATTATTTATTGATTTGTCATGCTTGAGTAGTTTAGGAGCATTGACTATTATTGGTTGATTATTAATTTATGCTCGACCAGCTATGAGGATTTATTTTTTTGATAATTGTGAGTACAATAAAACGGTCCTCTTGTGAATTGAGTTTCACAATTTGATTATAAGGTGTTCAGGGAAAATTTTAAGTTAAAAGTCATCTTTTAATAAAAGTTGTTTAATATAGTCTAAATAGGTAGATAAGACATTTAGAGGGAAAAAATTTGTGAAAAAATTATTATAATAAAGGGAAGTTATTAAAATATAAGATGGTTTTAAAGGTATATTTTATATAAGTATAGTATATAAAATGGTTTATATTTTATATGAGAAAAGTAATGATGATATTACTTGAAAGTATTTATAAGTATAAATATTTCAAAGAGAATTTTTAAGAAAGATACATTTTGTTTCGATAGTTCGGGAAAAACATCTCGATTAGTTTTATGGTAATATGAATAATCTTTTAAGTGACGATCAAATGTTGCTTAGGAGAATGTTGTATTGGACTTAGTAAATTATTCTCTTTATCATTGTACGATCGAAATAAGTTTGAACCCAAATGAACCCAAAGCATGTATTAGTGGATAAATTGTGAAGGTTGTTTTATATATAGAAATATATGTAGTATAATTTCAGGAAGGGTTTTGAAATAAAAACTGAGTATTTAGTTCTTAAGTTTCCTTAAATGAAATTGATTTAAAATGAAAGGTATTTTAATAAAAGAATGTTTGATAAATGAAATTTGTAACCCTTGGAGAGGAGATAATTTAACTCAAGTTTTCAAGTCAGTTAAATTGGATAGGAACGCTTTAATGAGCATTATTTTATTACAAACATTGTTTTTGTTTAAACATCTAATTCTCATAAACTATTTGATGTTATTGGGCCAACCCATAAATATTTTTCCTTAGAACACTCTAAGCTAAAGAGTCAAAAGGTTAAGTCAGTTTTAAAGACCCAAATTCTAATCAGGACTCCCTTTGACTTTTGAACGTAAAAATAAAAGGAGATAAAAAATAAATAAAATAAAATTGATATTTTGTATATACTCTAGGGATGTAGAAGAGTGTTATACAAGTAAATAAGAGTGGAGTAAGTTTTTATTTAATGTTTTATAAAGACATGTCTTTATAAAATGTTTATTAACTTAAGGGGAAATTTGTGAAAAAAAATCATAAATAATTTTAGTATTGAATGAAATACTATAATTGAAAATGAAAGTGATTATCCGAGCAAGTGGTCGGATTAGGTATTGCATATAGATGATTTATGTACATCATATGAGTTTAAATATATTTGTATTCTTTATTTTATAGCTTAGGAAAGTTTCGGAAGTGACTTTTAATCTTGTTTAAGGGTGCTTAGATAGTCTTCTAAGCAATAACTATAGGATAATGAGCATAATGGCATGCTTATGAAATTTTCTATATCCTTGGATGATCAAGAAAGTTGTGAACCTAAGAAAAATTCTACATATTGTTTATTAGTCATTTAACATTTTAAATAGTGTTAAGTGTTAGTTTATTCCTTTATGCAATTTGATTTGATTGATTGGTTGTCTGATATTATAAGCAAAGGATTTTAAAGTTGTTATCTATTAGGACTTAAATCCCGGTGCTTTTGAAAAAGCAATTTCGAAAGAATTTGAGAAAGAATAATATTATCATTATTTTGAAACTTTGGCAAAGTGTTATTTTTAAGGATATTTGAAAAGAGTTTTTGTGAGGTGGTTTTCAAATATTTTCAGTTATGACTAAAGATTGGGCGATTGGAAGACTCGCTGGGTATATTTATTTACTCTGGTTATTTTTTAGAAGGAAGCGGAATACTACTGGATGCTCCATGTTTTTCTGATTCTAGGGTTATACGTGCTTCGGTAGGAGGAGCCCCCTCTTTTCTATAATCAATTTTGGTTTTAAATTATTTCTATTTGGAGGAATTGAAAAAAAATATTGAATATAAAATCATGGGCAATTAGTCCTAAATTTATTTTTTGAATTGAATGGATGCTTAGTATTTTATTATAGAGTACTCTCTGCACTTTTGTTGCATATGGATGTTATATTGCTTTTGTTTGTATGTGGCTTTATATCATACTGGAGTTGCATCATTATTATATGTGGCATCATACTCTTTGTCGCATATGGTTGTTATATTGTTTATAAAGATATTGTTTATGATAGAAATAGCTTGTGTATTGTTTTTTTGTCCACATAATTCTCTCTTGGATTATGATTGCAAGATAGGCATAAGGAAGCAAGAGGTTGCTACTTTATTTTTTGCGCACCTGAATTTGCATCTTGACAGTAAGTAGCTTGCAAAAATAAAAATCAAACAGTATGTAGTAGATTTAGAAATTGGTGATTTTGATTGATGGTTTTGTGCCCAGATATAAGAGGCCACTTCGCTTTGGTTTTTTTTATTGATTTGAGTCAGATGTGGCGAGTGGTAGTTTTTTCAGATTACCCGCACAAAGGAGGTGCTGCCGAAGTTTTCCGTAACATAAAGAACTTTAAAAGTTTAATAACTCATTTTAATTAATAGTTATAAACCTTAAGGATCAGGACTTTTTCTTCCTTTGGGAATTTAGGGGAAGAAATTCTTTTAAGGAGGGAGAATATAACATCCTGAAATTTTATCGTTTTAATTTTGAATATTTAATTAATTTTAAATATTTAAATAATTGGTTTTTAAAATTTTAATAACTTATATTTAAATATAGTGATTATTTAAATATTTGAATTGTGATTTAAATATTAATTAAATGGATTAAATAGTCTTATTTAACTCCTTTTAATTAATAAATAATAACGGTGAATCCATTTTATAAATTTATTTACGATAATAAATAGTTCGAATAAATAACAAGAAAATCTAGTGTTAATAGAACGACTTGATTTTGGATGATGTATTTGTAAATGAATTTATAGGATTTTTCCGTATTTTTAATTTGAAAAATATTTTAAATATCGTTTGATGTACTTTTCAGCACAATGGTATTTTTAAAATTTCACAGAATAAGATAACCAATGTATTTTATTATATTTTATGATCATGTCGCATTTTGATGCGTAATCGAATTTTTATTTCTGTTGTTTGTGGTTCATACGCAAACGGTTTATTGTGTAATAGAGTGCTACAAAACTTTTTAAATCAAATCAAAATTCAAAATTTTCAAAATAAATTTATGGTGATGTAAAGGGTGGGTTGAGAATTTTTTGTTGCTTGAAATTTTGTTCAAATTGTATTGGAAGTAAATAATTGGTTTTTGTTTATAAATTAGACAAATTTACACTTATATTTTTCTCCCCCTTCACATTTCATTCTCCCGCTTTTCATTTTTCTATTTTCATGTTTCCAATAAATAAAGAATGACCGAAGAATGACTTGACTTTGTTGAAGCATTTATCAATTTTTGTGTCGATGCGCTTGAGTCTTAATTCAAGCAAGAATTGATTACGCGCAATAGTTTCAAGTGATTCTTTTGTGGAGGATTTTGATTTCAATAGTTTAACTTCTTCGGAACGAGGTCGAGAGGAAGTAGCTTTTTGTTTTCTTGGACCTATTTGTTGCCATTGTTCAAACGGCATAATCTGAAGGTAAGGAGGAGGGAGCTTCATGCGTTTGATGGTTACGGAATCAATACATTTTGGTTTCGAGGTGGTAGAGTCAGGAGGCCTTACGCCACAAGCTAGCAAAATACGCATGATATATTCATTGAAGAAAAAGTGAGGTCGCGTAGAGTTGTTCACCTTGAGAATCTCGTCAAATAGCATATGAACCCAATTGATTTGGATATCCCCATAAATAGCATAAAGGGGCTTGAAGTTTTCTTTGTATACAGCGTCGTAGTTTCCTAGTCTAGGAAACAAAGAAAGCATCAAGACGCGATGTAGTAGTCTGGCGGTGGGTCGAAGTCCAATTGATTTTGTGCCATCACTGTTGTCCTCCATGAATTGATGGCTGATGCTATTGCGAGTGAAGACTTCACAGAAATGTGATAAAAACTCATCGCCTTGATTTGGAATACCCAGTATAGAAGCTATCCTATCATGAGTGATAAAAATTTGTTTGCCACATACGACAGACCAAATGGCTCCGTTCGGATCATCAGGTTTATACTCGTCCAGGTTCATGTTGGCATAGAACAATTTTATCATCAAGTGATTTATTGTCACATTGTTATCTGAAAAATCGATCAATGGAGAAAGATTGGAGTTATTTGCTAACCTACGGATTCCATAAGATGTGAAATCATCAAACTTGATGAAAGAACTCGGATGAAATTTGTAGTTAGTCATTTGATTCCATCTTGTGATAGCTACCGGATTTTCGAGCCATTTCTTAGCGGAGATATTGAGTGATGAAGTTCCGGAGGATGACCCTCTCTTGGGTTTCTTTTGCGGAGGAGCCATTTGTAGAAAATTTGGAGAATTGGAATTTGAAATTGAGAGAACAGGGTTTTTGGAATTTGGGGATAAATGACCGGTTGAAACAAATGAGGAAGAGGAAGGGAAAAAAATGACGCAATGTATATATAAAAACAGAATTTACGTATACCGGTCGACCGCTATAATATGCCCGGTCGACCGTTTTCATCCAGAGGCTAAACGGTCGACCGTTTATATTATAGGTGGTCGACCGGATTTGTTGTCTGATGAAAAACAGTCTGGTTTGCAATTTTTGAGAATATATCGAGCTATATAATTCATATTTCACTCTTATTATAAAATACAAACGTTATTACGTGAGTGATAGAGAGAAAACGATACAACATGTATATATAAATCTAATGAGGAGTGGAAGATTTGTCATTAGAATTTTCTTTATTATCTTTAATACGTTGTGTCCATGGACTCCAGTTTTTCTGAGCACCTTCATTCCTGTTATAATTCCGATCCCAAGAGTTAGGACTCCTAGATGTTGACGGCCTAGACGGCATTGGTTCATGCACATCATGCTTGTTTGAACCACAAAAAAATGATGCCACTTTTTCTAAAACAGATAAACGTGCCGATGTCCGTTGTTGCTCATGATAAAGCTGGCTTTGCCCATAATGGAGCTGTCTTTGAAGATCTATTTGATGTTTCTGATAGTGGTGAATCTCGTCGATCTGTGCTTTGGTACGAGGAGAACAAAACAGCGCCTTCTTTACTCGTTTTGAGGTTGGTGTACTGCCAGGAGTACGAATGCATTGGTGATTATACTTCGGTTTCTGTTTTGGTGTTTCAGGAGAATAATACTCCTCTGGCTCAGAACTTGTAATGGAAATGTGTGATTTTTGAGCACACTCATCACAAATGTGGGCCATAGAAAATTATGTATAGAGCCTTATGCTCAGATAAGGAAAGATGAATAAAGAGAGAAATTTTGACAAGTTTATAAAGAAATTCCTTATATATAAGCCTGTGGATGAGAGTGAATAAAGAAATTTGACCGTGAAAGCAAGCAGAGGCTCATATTCAAAAAAAATAGCTTAAAAAAAATAGCTATAGTTAAAATATAACCAAAGGAAAAGACAATCATTAGTAATTACTAGTCAAGATCTTTTCTTGAAATTAAACCAAGCTCTCTTCGTAATCTAATAAAACTAGATTCGAGCATAGGCTTAGTAAAAATGTCAGCTAATTGATTATCAGTTTGGACATATTCAAGACATATATATCCTTTTTCAATATTATCTCTAAGGAAATGATGACGGATATCAATGTGTTTGGTTCTAGAACGATTCACTGGATTCTTAGAGAGATTTATAGCACTTGTGTTATCACAGTATATAATAGAATTTGATAAATGAATATCAAAATCTTGAAGTGTTTGTTGCATATATAGTACTTGAGTACAAGCGAGAGCCGCTGATATATATTCAGCTTCACATGTTGATAGTGAAACACAATTTTGTTTCTTACTAAACCAAGAGACAAGTGATTTTCCAATAAAATGGCACGTACCACTTGTACTTTTTCTATCCGTTCGCGAGCCGCCAAAATCAGCATCACTATATGATACTAATTCAAATGGACATTCTTTTGGATAAAAAAGACCGAAATCTTTGGTATTATTAAGATAACGAATTATACGTTTCACTGCACGTAGATGTGATTCCTTTGGATCTGCTTGAAAGCGTGCACATAGACAAACACTCATCATTATATCTGGACGACTTGCTATAAGATAAAGAAGAGAACCAATCATGCTTCGATAAAGTTTCTGGTCCACATTCTTACCTTTTTCATCTTTTTCAAGATGTGTAGTTGTACTCATAGGAGTAGGTTTACCAGATGTGTTATTTAACCCGAAGCGATTGATAAGATTTCCGCAGTATTTTTCTTGATTAATAAAGATCCCATTTGGAAGTTGTTTGATTTGAAGTCCAAGAAAATATGACAGTTCTCCCATATGAGACATTTCGAACTCTTTGGTCATAATACTTGCAAATTCCTTGCAGAGTTTATCGTTTGTTGAACCAAAGATGATATCGTCTACATATATCTGGATAACTAGAATATCCTTTTGAGAATGGTTGATAAACAAAGTTTGATCGACTTTGCCTATTTGAAATCCTGAGTTAATAAGATAGCTACGTAGTCGTTCATACCAAGCACGAGGTGCTTGTTTTAAACCATACAGAGCTTTCTTAAGGTTGAACACATGGCCATGATATTTCTCATGTACGAACAAAGGAGGTTGTTCGACATAGACATTCTCTTTGATAAATCCACTGAGAAAAGCACTTTTGACATCCATCTGATAAAGTTTGAAATTATGGGGACAAGCAAAAGATAATAGGATTCTAATAGCTTCTAGTAGAGCAACTGGTGCAAAAGTTTCTTCATAATCGATACCTTCTTCCTGATTATAACCTTGTGCTACTAATCTTGCTTTATTTTTGGTGATATTTCCTTGTTCGTCAGCCTTATTTTTATAAACCCATTTAGTACAATAACTGACTGATCAGATGGTCTTGGAACAAGTTCCCAAACATCATTGCGCTCGAACTGATTTAGTTCTTCCTGCATGGCAATGATCCAGTAATCGTCTGTAGCAGCTTCTTTTGGATTCTTAGGTTCGATATTTGAGAGAAAAGCGACATGACCCATTTGGTTGAGTTGACTCCTTGTTTTGACATATGATGTTACTTCACCGATTATATTTTGGGTCGGATGGTCTCTTAATATCCTTGGTGGTGATTGTAACTCACACATTTGAGGAATATTCTCAATAATTATTTCCGAGTCAGAATCAATATTCGTGATGATTGGATTGTCAGTGACTATTGATTCGTCATCATCTGATATAGTGTGAGGATGCTAATAGAATTCATCAAAAGAGACATGAAGTGATTCTTCAATAGTTTTGGTTCGTTTATTAAATATACGATAGGCCTTACTTCGTTCCGAATAACCGACAAATATTCCTTCATCGGCTTTTGGATCGAATTTGCCAAGCTGGTCTTTCGTATTTAAAATAAAACACTTGGAACCAAAAACTTTGAAGTATGAGATTTTAGGCTTTCTTTTGTTAAATAATTCATAAGGAGTATTCTTGGTAAGAGGTCTTATGGACACACGATTTAAAACATAACAGGCAGTTGCGACGGGTTCTGCCCAGAAATGTTTTGGTAAGGTGGTTCCATTCAATAATGTTCTTGCACATTCTTGTAAAGTTCGGTTCTTCCGTTCTACAACTCCGTTCTGTTGTGGAGTTCTGGGAAACGAAAAATTATGACATATACCTTTCTTTGTACAAAAATGTTCAAATTCATTATTTTTAAACTCTCCGCCATGATCACTTCTTATATTTTTAACTTTAATTCCTTTTGATTTTTGAATTCTTTTGACGAAAGATTTGAAATGATCGAAAGTGTCACTTTTATTTTTTAAGAAAATTGTCCATGTGTAACGAGAGAAATCATCAACAATTACAAGCACATATCGACTGTGATTTATTGACTGAACCCTAGTAGGTCCAAATAAATCCATGTGTAGTAACTCAAGGGGTTGTAATGTTGATATGACTTTCTTGGATTTAAAAGATGATTTGGTCAATTTTCCTAATTGACATGCATCACAAATGTTGTTAACCTTAAAACTCATTTTGGGTAGTCCTCTAACTAGATTGTTTTTGGCTAGCTTGTCAATAGTTCTGAAGTTTATATGACAGAAGCGTTTGTGCCATAGCCATGGATCATTATCATTAGCCACAAGACACATATCTGAACTATGATTAATATTCATATTCAGAATATATATATTTTTGTCTCTATAACCTTCGAAAACTAAATTATGGTCTTTATCTAAATTACTACACTTATTATTTGAAAAGGAAATTGTAAAATCCTTGTCACATAACTGACTAATACTAAGTAAATTGTGTTTTAAATTTCTAACTAGCATGACATTAGTAATAAGAGGTATGTTAGATGTACCTCAGTTGCTCACATCGCCTTTGCCGATGATATAGCCTTTTGAATTATCTCCAAAAGTGACGGAGCCACCATCTGAGTATGTAATATTTGTTAATAAGCTCTTGTCTCCAATCATGTGCTTCGAGCAACCACTGTCCAATATCCACTTTCCTCTTTTCTTAAGTGGGACCTGCAAAAAATAAAATTAAGTCCATGGTACCCACTTTTTATGGGGTCCTAAGAGTTAGGTCTTAGGAGTCCAAACCCATACGGGTCTGGTATCCCCTTTATATACATAATTAATATTAAGATGTACAGTATTCACGAAATTCTGAATATATTTGTTCCTAATCAAATTGTTATTTGTTTTAGGAACCCATATATTGATAGTCTTGACATTTTTCTTTTGAAATTTCACAACTGGTTTTGGTTTGGAGTATAATAAACTAAGATTTTTCTTAGCTTCAGTTTTTTGTACTTTCTTCTTCCTTTTATTTCCAAGATGTTTCTTGGTTTCTTGTTTCTTATATCCCAAACCTTGTTTATCCGAAATAGATTGTGAACTTTCAATGATTTTTGTCAAATTTTCTCGACCTTTGTTAAAGTTAGAAACATTTTGAGTAATGTTATCTAACTTAGTTTGTAAACTAGCCTTTTCTAGGTCCAGAATTTTGACTTTTGCCTCAAGCTCATGATTTTTAGTAGTGAGAGCATCATTTTTCTCTTTTTGAGTTTTAATTTCTTGACTCAAAAGAACTAGTTGAGAGTCAACATTAGATGATGATTCTTGAAATTTTTCAAGTTCTTCTTCAAATATTTTCTGCTCGTCTTTTAATATATCTCGTTCAAATTCTGCTCTACTCAAATCTGCTTTGGTTTCTTTTAGCCGTCGTTTTATGTCTTTATATTTGACTATCAATTCAGCATTAATATCAAGCATTTCATCGAATGTAGGAATTTGTACCTCATCCTGTTGCCATGAAACATACATTTTCTTGTTCATCTTCCGTATCACTATCACTTTCTAATGAGTCGGTATCATCCCATGTTACCGAGAATGCTCGTTTCTTTGATTTGTCCTTCTTATATCTTAATTTGTCATTTTCTGACTTCTTCTTTTGCTCCGGACAATCCTTGTGCATGTGCCCCTTTTTGTGACAGTTGAAGCATTCTATAGAGGATGATGTTGGTTTATTTGATCCAGATTTCTTTCTGTTATAACGACGGGCTTTTCGCTGTTTTAGGAATTTTTTGAAACCTTTTGCTATAAATGCCAGATCTTCGTCTTCAGACTCTGATTCATTTTCGTCTTTTTCAGCATGGAATGCCATGTTTTTCTTTTCTTCTTTTTGTTCCTTTCTAGTCTGCAAGTTAGCTTCGTAGGACATTAGATTTCCTATCAATTCATTTGGCTTCATGACAGAAAGGTCATTAGCTTCTTCAATTGCTAATACTTTTCCTTCCCATTCACTAGTCAGAGAATGTAGGACTGTTGAAACAACATCAAAATCAGAATACTTTTGTCCTAAGCCAATAAGTGCATGGTGGATAGTTTGAAACCGTGAATACATATCATTGATTGTCTCATTTGGTTTCATTTTAAATTTTGAAATTGACTTTTCAGCATGGCTATTTTGGCTTGTTTAACCTTGTTAGTACCTTCATGAGTGATTTTTAGCGTTTGCCAAATTTGATATGCAGTAGTGCAAATACTAACACGGTTATATTCATTTTGGTCTAATGCACAAAACAACATATTTATTGCTCTTGCATTTACGGCTGCTGCCGTTTTCTCAGCCGCAGTCCATTCTGAATAATCAGTTGTTGGATTCACTATTTCTTTTTGAGTTGCATTCCAAGCATCATAACTGTTTGATTGCATAAAGAATGACATACGTGTTGCCCAATAACTATAGTTAAGACCATTGAAAAATGGAGGTCTTTGTGTCGATTGACCTTCCATGTAAGTGGTGTTTTGAGTGCTAGTACTTGCGTTATTTGCCATATTACAAGAATATATCAAATAACTGTGTTACGGTTATATGATGGCCGTGCTCTGATACCAAATGAAAAGTATGTGTACGAGTGCACGTACTAATATAGTACACATGGATCGTGTAATATGGAATATAATATAAATGCGGAAATAGATGATAGTAGCAAAGTAAATAAAAATAGAAAAATCACACCAGAGATTTTTATACTGGTTCGGAGCACCGTCCTACGTCCAGTCCCAGACTTCTATCTGGATTTTCACTACTAACTACCTCGCTTCACCCAGAGGAACAGGTTTACAACACCCGAGCAAACGAACGGGATTTCACGCCTCTAATACACTGAGGACTTCAACACTTGCCTCTTACAACACCGAGGACTTCAACACTTGCCTCTTACAACACCGAGGACTTCAACAAAGATGAATATAATTGTTTTTTGACGGTATGTGTTCTTACTAACACAGTTTTGTCATTTGTAGTACAAACTATCCTCAAAATATGTGAATGATGTTTTGTGAAGATTAAGGGAAGTATATTACTTATTGAATCAAAAGATATGAAATAATTTCAATGATTCAATAAGCAATTAAAATAATTGAGAGCTTTTAGAATGCAGGAGTATTTAGAAAGTAAGATCAGAAATTAGAGTAAAAAAAATATATTCATATATCTTGAATCAATGATTTAGATGAGTTTATATAGAGAAAAATGGTTGTAACTCTTTGTGAACAGTAGCCATTAATAGATATGATCATTGATGAAAGGTAAGAGATGCAACCATTGGAGAAAGAAGTGTCTTTTGGAAAAGGTTGCTCTCTGTTTAAAAACGGTCGACAGGTCAAAAAATGGTCAGTAGACAGGATTTCAAATATATAGTCGTTATGTGCATGTGTGCACGTTCATTGTGCATTTTACACAGAAACGGCCGACCTCCTAATTTAATACCGGTCGACCGGTCCCTGTCAAATTGCCCAATGAATGTGCAATGTTATTCAAACGTATATAGATCGATTATATTGAGGTGCATGATTATTTGAGGATAGATTTTAACAAGTTTATCACTATTACAATATCAAATAATCAACTTATAATCTAGAGTACCATATGTAGCTCTTTTGTGCCTCTTTATAGCCATGATGTCTTTGTTTTGTCGATCTCCTTTATTTCTTTGTCAGAAATCAAAAACTTCATAGAATCTATGACTCAACAGAAAAGACTGGTCGTTACAATATCTCATTTCCCATGGATGGCCATACATGCCCCAAATTTAGGCCTCAATTCACTTCAAGCTAGATCAGATGATTTACATCTAGATCAAACCTAAACGTACATCGATATCATATATCACTAAGTATTATGCACCTATTATATAAGCACTATTTTCAATATTGATCGACATAATTGAATTAAATTTTATACTTAATATTTCATAAATTGTTGACCCCTTTTAAGCCAAAGCAGATTTCAACTGAACTTAGAAGATCAAAGCATGGACGAAATGATTCACGAACTTGGAAGGACAAGTGGAAGACGAAATGGAACAGCTCAGAGAAATTTCACTCAAAAATTCCCTATGGAAACAAGTCGGCACCGACTTGTTTATGTTAGTGACAAGTTATTTTTCTCATCCATCTCTTCATTCCAACTTCATATGAGTTATTGTCTACCTTTTTCAAATGTGCCCAAGTGATTTTCAAGAGCTTGGGTGAACAATTCGAGGAGTTGAATAGATAAAATCTAAAACAGTAGAACAAACCAAGTAACGGAGGAATGATCACCAAAATCAACCAACAATCGATGAAAATAACATGGGACGCATCAAAATGAAGTACAAGGGATGCTGGAATAAGGTACAAGTTATGTCCCGCTAAGGAAATAACTCGGTGCCGACTTATTTTTATTACTCGATAAGAGGTGCAACTTCACGTGTGAATTTGGGTCGATGTTTGGACTCTGCTACAAGTAGGCTTTAGGCTCTATACCTCTGTTTCTCTATAAATACCATCCTACCTGCAACCAAAAGGGAATCTAATCTCTTTACCATTGAAGACTTCATCTTCTTCTTCACACCTTACCTCTCCTTCATTAAAGTTACTTAAGAAGCCACTATTTGCTGCTCTAGGACTTAGATCATCAAATCTCTAGTACTAGTAACCCTCAAACTCTCTAGAAACATCATTGTAAATTTAAGATCCACTAAATTATGGTCGGACCTAATAAAACGATGTAATATGAAGAGAGAACAACTAATAAGAAGATTAAATTGGAAGTAGGCCGGATAATACGGCGAACCATTATAAAAACTCTTATGTCTCCATTTACCTTTTTTGCCATTTCTTTACCATTATTAGAACCAGTGTTTTCATTTGATTTCTAGGTGTTATCCTTTTTCTGAGTTAATATTTTGGTGCTTTCGTTGAGAACGAAGCTAGATTTCACAACTTAAAGCTTTGATATGAGATTTGGAGAAGATAAAGAGACCTAACACTAGATCTAAGGTTGGAGCAAGCCAACCAGAGCATGGAGGCAGCCAGGAGATGTCCTTAAATTCTCATCAATCCATCTATGTGGTTAGAGAAAAGATGCAGAAAATGATGAAAGAGATGCAAGATGGATTAATGACTCGACAATAGGAAATGCTTGAAGAATTTTTCCAAAGAATGGGATAATAAGGAATAGTTAGAAATATAGGAATTCAGAACCAATTACTAGGAGCTAATGTAGGAACATCTGGAGTTGGAGTGGAGAAAAATGGAACAATGCCCCTACAAACAGAACAACACCTAAATAACTTGGTATCAAGAGAACTATACTTGGGGGATTGTTTGTGTGGCTGCAGAGATGCCGACAATGGATAGTGCTGGAGCTAGAGACGCAAATTAGAATGTGATTGAGCAATAACCAAAAGAGTATGTGCCAAAGCTTTCCTATAGCAATGGAGGACATAATGAAAATAGAAGAGCAGGACATAATGCTAACGTACAACGAGAGGAGTATGTGCCAAAATGTGTTCTGGAATTCTCCTATGGGATCAGGGTAGAATATCACTTTTGGAAGAACACCATCATTAGAGGCGAAAACCGAATTACTGAGTTGGTAAGAAGAATAGTTAGAGGTGGACCCTAGATCAAAGCTTGGAGGTTGTAAATAGAAATCCATTCATTTCTAATATCCGGAATTTGAACAATCCTCCCGATTTCAAGCTTCCAACGTTGGAAATGTACGATGGAAAGTCGGATTGATGGTTCATCTGATGGGATACGTCCGTTATATGAAAATGTTGAGTGCTTCTAAGGAGGCAATGGGATGGTGTTTCCCATTATATTTGACGAACTTAGCAGCAATGTGATCCAAATATTTGAAGAATGGGTCCATTAGCACATGGAATGACTTGGTGAGTAAGTTCTTGAGATAGTTCAGAGTTCACATCTCGCGATCAAAGAATGGGATGATGTTGTCCGGCTTGAAGCAAAGGCCCAGAGAGACCTTGAGAAGCTATTTGACCAGACTCAATGCAGTAGCAGCCGTAGTCGATAAGCCAGACCCATCGATATTATGAATGGTCGTAGTGTCTGGAGTTGCAAGCAAGACCAACTTCAAAATTGCATTGCAATGGGATCCACCGATGGATCTTATGAAATTTTACTATGAATCTGAGAGATATTTGCATTAGGAAGAAACCATAGCCGAGGATGCTGAAATTAATGCTATGAATGACAAAGCACTATCCGGGGCAGGAAACGGAAATGAAAATGAAAGAGAAGAGCCGATGATGACTTCAAAGAACCAAAATGGTAGAGGAGAGAACCAAAGTTCTCTTCTTACACTGAGCTAAAAGAGACCCCGGGAAGATATATCTGGACACTTGAGGGAAGATCCCCTATCAAAAGCTAGTTAGGAGAGCGCCCACCAATTGGGAGAAAAGATCTGGAAAGTTTTGCATCTTTCATGAGCTAGATGGACATGAAAGCAATGAGTGTCAACACCTTCGTGACCTGATGAAGAACTGGTTCGGAGCAACTAGCTACAACAGTACGTAAGGAACTGAACTGTGGTGGTGCGACAAGAGCAACCACCATCTGCAGCGAATGCATCAAAGAACAATGAGGGATTTGATCCAAGACTTGAAATCCTATGATCGAGATAGTCGGGAGTCATGTTCGACTCCCTCGCTCTTCTTTTTCTTGCTTTGAATAATTAGGATAATTATGACCTCGGACTGCTTACACGTCTATGAAGCCTAGATTGGTCTCTAGGCATGCCCTGAGTCGGATAACTAAGATGACTACTTAGGCCAATAATAATCTCAAACCACGTATATTTGTACAAGACTTAGATTTGTCCCTAAGCATGCTCTAAGTCAAATGTCTGGGATGGATAATTAGGACTTTAGCTTGTTTACTTTTATTTGAATATTTTACTTTTGAAAAATCCAAATTGAATGCGATGATTGGTGTTGATCACTTTAAGTCCCGTTTAGAGAGACGAGATCGGAGTGTAGGGTAAAGTTCCCTCGTCGAAGTGCAAGCAGAAGGACTTGTATGATATTGATCGCTTTAAGTCATGTTCGAAGAGACGGGACCGGAGTGTATGATGCAAGCTCCCTTATTAGAAAGTGAGTGGATGGGCTTATATAAAAATTAAGTCCCCTCGTTGAAGAATGAGTGGATGGGCTTGCTTTTTCATTGAGTTCCTTTGCTGGAGAGCAAGCGAATTCAATAAGGATCGGAGAGATCGAACCCTAGATTGGAAGTTAAATGGTTTGGAGAGATCGAATCCTAAATTGGATCATGAACGATTCGGAGAGATCGCATGTTAAATTGAATGTAAAATGATCCGGAGAGATCAAACCTTAGAACGGAGACAAATTTGATAAAAGGATTTGAACGCCTTGTAAAAAGAGTAAAACAGATAAATCCCGGATGAACATAGAACAATTTTGATATGTGATGTAATGACACCAAATGAAATCGGAACGATTATGATGTATAAACAACATTTAAGCAAGGACTAGAGTCCAAGAACTATAATAGGTCTAAAATGACCTCTGATTTCTAGAGAACATGAAGGAACATGATGATTCACCAAGATTAAGATTAATGGATAGCCAAAGAGCTCAAGTATTAAAGACTGACTCGAACTTGCTCTTAAGGCAAACACAACATTCAAAAGGTATGCTTTAAGGGCCAATTGTCAACCTACTTTTGAGCTGAAAAAGATTTCAATTGAATTTAAAAGATCAAAGCAAGGACAAAATGATTCACAAACTTATAGGCACGCTTGGAAGAGGCGAGGAAACAACTCAGAGAAGTTGTATTAAAAAGTCCCTATGTAAACAAGTCGGCGCCAACTTGTTTATGTCAGTGATAAGTTATCTTGCACATCCATCCCTCATTCCAACTTTATATGAGTGATTATCTACCTTTCTCATATCTGTCCAAGTGATTTTCAAGAGCTTGGGATGACGAATTCTAGGAGTTGAAGAGATGATAGCTAAAACGATGGAATAAATCAAGTAATGGAGGAACAATCACCAAAATCAACCAACAATCGATGGAAAAAAAACATGGGATGCATCACTATGAAGTAAGATAGATGATGCAAGAAGGTACAAGTTATTTCCTGCTAAGGAAATAACTCGGTACCGAGTTATTTCGATTACTCCATTGGAGATGCAACTTTAATGTGACTTTGGGCCGATGTTTGGACTTTACGGCAAGCGGGCTTCTGATTCCATGCCTCTGTTTGTCTATAAATACCAGCATACCTACGACCAAAAGGGGATCTGATCTCTCTGCCATTGGAGACCTCTCCTTCTTTACACCTTACCTCTCCTTCTTTACACCTTACCTCTCCTCCACTAAAGACACCTAGGAAGCCAATGTTTTCTACTCTAGGACTTAGATCAGCAAATCTCTTATACCAATGACTTTCAAACTCTGTAGAAACATCATTATAAATTTGAGATCCACTAAATTGTGGTCAGACCTGATAAAAAGTTGTAATATAGAGAGATAATAACTAATAATAAGATTAGAGTGGAAGTAGGATGGAGATTATGCCGAACCACTATAAAAACTCTCGTGTTTCAATTTGCCTTTTCTTTCTTTTCCTTTACCACTAATAGAACTGGCGTTTTCATTTGATTTCTGAGTGTTGATCCATTTTCTGGGTTAACATAAATAATAATTAATTTAGTTAATTTCTAATAATTGTAATTTAATTAAATCAGGTGGTAGGCGTAGGATTCACATTACAGTTATGTTGACTCTTTAGGTGTAAATTCGGTTAGCGATTAATATTGAACAATTCAAATATTATCGTTCATGCGTCACATTAGCTAGTGGGGTGATATTATGGCCAAATTTATCGCTTACACAACTTCTACTTATTTTCAGCATTACCCGGTAGTGATAATTATTTACACCAACTTTTTTTGTCAACACTGTATCTATTTGGAGTTGTGAAATTTGGTAATGGTTAAAATTCCAATATTATCCATATTCAACTTTATAGTTCAAACATAAATTCCTTGGTTCAATAATAATTATTATTATTAATCGAACTACCTTTGTCCAAAAAAATTGACTTTGAGTTGACTTCAGTTGACCTATGATACTAACTCCATATACCAAGGAGATGAATTCTCCCTTAAATAGTGTTTCACTTCCAATGCTTCCATTCAACCCAACTTTAGTCGTTCGATGGACACTATGCTATAATATAACTATAATCAAATTGTAGTTTTTATATTGAAACTCAATAGCAATCTCAATCCATGGAATTGTGTGATATTATCATTTCAAATTCTATGTTTGACCTTAGTTATATTAACCAACAGTAAACTATCGAGTCCATCATTCTATAGTTATCAAATAACTATCAGGACATAATCCTTGGTACCTACAACAGCCATAAGTAGTACACTTCCAACATTTTGAGAGCATCACGTACTCTAGTCTTAAAGGATGTATCGATATCCAATCTCAATACATCTTGACTGGGAATATTTAAAATGGTGTGTTTATTATATTGCGATAAATTGCTTATAATTAGAACATGTTATAATTACAAACACAAAACACATCATTTATGGATTTTCTGTTAAATATACTTATATTGAACAATTAATTATGTGTAACAAATTACAACAAGTATATAATAGGAAGAAAACACCTTTGTTTCGAATAAGATTGGTTATCGAGTTCAATATATGCAACAAATTACATAATTTCCTCTAAGGCAGACCCCTAACTCTATCAATCTTCCACTTTCACTTGTGTTAATTAAGGAATATCATTCCAACTTCTTCGATCGTCTTTCTTAAAATTAATCGAGTCGGTCCCTTAATGAATGAGTATGCTAATTTTTTTAATTATCCACTCTATCAATCAACTCTCTCCAATGCCAATAAAATATCCTTATTATATGGAACTATTCAAAGTACGTTTCTTGACTTCTAATGAGCTTTTATCATGTCATTGTTATCATATAATAATGACATGGTATTCTCAATACCTGGAATCACCCTAGCTCGATTATAAATTTGTGCATTTATTTTATACATTGCATTTATTATGGCGTTATTCAAGGCAATGTACTTAGCCTTTTTGTTGAATCAACGATAATAAGATTTGAACATGCGTTTTTTTACTGGCATGTCATACTCAATATCACTTGTGAAGTTTGATTTTGAATATTCCTTTATGAGAAATTCATTGTTTTTGTAAACAATTCTTTAGTATTTCATAAATACTCGAGGACACTCTAAACTACCATTAGTAACCTTAATTTGTGTTTGATATTTGCTTCATGCATCAAATACATAAGCAAATTAAGATTGCAGACAATATAACATGTATGATAATTCCTATTGATGATGCATAAGGAATCTATCTTACATGTTCCATATTAAACATTTTAGTTAATTGTCTTTGCATATCTTTTAGGACATTTGCAGCTCCTTTATACTTATTTTAAAGCGGCATTTCACCAGTAGGACAAACTTTGCAGTCCAATTAGTTTCTAGGACACAAATTCAAGCAAATTACTTTCAAGGCCAAAGTCAGCAGAATAATTACTTTCAAGGACAAAGTCAGTAGTCCATTTACTTTCAAGGACATAATTTCATAGATTTGTAGGCCCTAGAAACTAATTATTTTACGTTTGGTTCTTGAAAGTAATTATTTTAGTTTTGTGTCCTGGAAACTAATTCCACTTGCTAAAGGGGCCCTTGTGGTTAATTTCCACTATTATAAAAGTTATCATTTACAAATCCAATATCAAGTATTAAGCAACCAAATCAGAACTAATTTTAACAGAAGTACATCGTTAACGATCAGCGGTACGTTGTTTACTTACAATTAAGAAATATCTATATACATTTTAATGTTCTTTCTTGTAGACACACGCCTGCTTTGTATTTTGAATGAAAATCAAATTATTGGTTATTTCTACCAAAATACTTGTTCAAATTTGATGCTTGTCGAACAATACTTTCGTGTCTATTCTTAGATCATATTCGAAAATCCACGGACTCAACATCATTCCCACTGACTTCAAGACACTTTGGTTATTATGGACAAATAATCTATTCCAATTCATTATTTGGAATTTTCTATTTCAATGTATTTTTACCACAACACAAAGTCATCCTAAACTATAATTTTGCTAGTAAAATCTGGATTAACTTGAGCACGTCGAATGGTAAGTCTATTGTGCTAATTTAAACAATTGAAACGTATTATGTTATTATTATCAATATTGCTCACTATATTCCAACTAAAATAGTCTTTCTCTTCAATATACATTTGCGGTCGATGGATCACATCCCTTTGGGTACAACCATCAAAAATCCTTTTGGATTTGTGCACCATACCATATGGCAGATTCAATGCTCTTAATGGTTTATTTGATAACTGGGGATTATCTATTTTTAACATCGAAGAGAAACTCATAGTTTCTATTTGATGTGCGAGAAAACTTGTTAAACACTCTATTGCATTGTATTTTTTTGGACTAGGTTAATTTCATTTCATCCCATGTAATCAATTTCATCTTTTGATCATATCCAAATCATTTTTATTACCGATAATTTCTAAAATAATTCCTTCGCTATGAAGTTGGTATTTCTTAAAACAACAATTGTTTCTCAGTGCAACGGAATAAGTATTTATAAATATTTTATGAATTTTTTTGTATATACATAAAAATGATTTGGTTTAGTTTACGAAATTTTTCTTCTAAACATAAATTGGTCATCTAATCACAATCATTTCCAAACTCCTTTTGGGGTGAACCATACAAGATCCCTAACGTTAAATTATTATGTGCAGTATTTCGACTCGAACAACCTATCAACTCCTTGGTCCAGTATATGTTGGATTTTCTTATAAACCCTTATGTTGTATGATTTCATATACTATTCTTTAAAATTAATTTTTAATTTTTATACTACTCTTAAGTACATGATCTTATAGAAAGAAGATGACTCAACTTCACTCATCATTAACCATATTTTATTCAATAAAGTTCGATTATTTCTTATCGACACATCATTATGTTTCATAGGAAGGAGTGACTTTGAAATTGAATTTTTATTTATTTTTAGGTACATTTAGAACTCTTCCAATATACTCAACTATTTGACCAATAAAATCATTTCTATTACATGTAATTTCAGTTTCTTCTGTTTTATAATCTACGACCTAATCATTGACATGCTACATGTGTATCAAATACCCATGTTCATGTTTGTGATAATTCATGGTGAATTCGGTGAAGTATGTGGAATCATTTTGGTATTATTGACTTATGATTGCATACATCTATATGTATCAATCTAAAGATTTCATCAACTTTTATGTTGCTCCCGCTAAATGGGTGCTTTATCCTTAATTGTTTGAGATATAATTCTCTAGTACTGTATGATTCACAATCTTATAATCAAAGAATTATTTTTCAAAACTATGGCCTAGTCTTTAATTTCAAAAAAGTTGCAATAGTTTTGATACTTCTATATTTTCCAATGCATCACTTTTATTATGAAAACAAATATCACTATTATAGTTTCATTTTATCACAAAGATTCATACTAAAATAAAATTATGTCTATTTTTCAATCGACATCGAAAAATAGATATTATTTCATAAATAATGCTTTAGGAAAACAATTTTCATAGTATGATGCGAACAATATGCGTTGTGTGGCATGCTTCCACTATTTCCGCCATTACTACAATAGCGTACAAAATACGAAGCCCCAATTAACCACTTAATATAAGATATTTATTCCATCTACTATAACAAGTTTATTGTTGAGATTTTTAAGAGAAAACATCTTGAACTCGAAGAAATAAATCTCGTAAAAAATAATTTTTTATGAAAATACATTTTGAAATAGAAATCATATTTCCAATTTCAATTTTAAGTATTTCTTACTACTTTAAGTTTCTCGTTTTCGATGTTTCTTTTTAAAGTAGAAGCGACTGTTAACTTTTTATCCTAACTGTTCCTTAGGTTACATCTACTATCATTTATCGCTTTCCTTTTAAAATGGTCGAACCATTCAAAGGAAACCGATGCTACAGTATCAAACGAACTCTTTACAAAAGTGCATTTGATCATCCTTAACATTTAAGGATATCAATTAAATCATACTTTACTTAAACTTAATAAACAGACATTTCGATGATCGAATTTTTAGATCTATTTTGTAGTTTTTGGTCTAATGTTACATATAACACAACAAGGGCATTGTTGTAATCAATTATATTGAATCCATGATCTCAGGCTATAGTTTATTTGCTTATTTTGAATGAACTAATTTCATCTAAGTTTCATGCATTACGAATCATGACTTTTTTTGCCATATAACATATGTGATCAAAAACGGATTAGAGATCCATATTCAATTATTGCCTTGCTTTTAGAGTTTGAAACTCGTAAAAGGCAATACATAGTCTCAAGCAGATAAATAAGAAAGTGACCAATGGTGAATGTATTAGTAGTTGTAAAACTAGACACTTACATAGGTATTGAAACAATAACTTAAAGAAAAAATTATTAGTATGTATATTTTATATTTCTATTTGCCAAAATTTAATTTAATTCATTTATATATCTTAATTGACAAACAGTTTATCAATTACATTAATCGCACAAACTTATCGATGTGGATTATTTAAATTTATATAGCAAATGTTCTTATAATATTAGATAGGATAAATGTTACCTTTTCATTTATCTAATATGGCTCCCATTAGACTTTTATGTTTCTCAAAACTCTAAGGAGAAACACAGACATCTTCCAACTTTACTAGTGGTTATTAGGACTCGTCTATCTTGGGATATCGACCATGGGTTTGCTCAATAAGTCATCGCCTCACAAACGATGTATAACTCCTTATTAGCTGTATCATATAAAACTCCTAACACATAGTTCATTGTCCTAATCTTATTTCAACCTTGATTTTTCTCAACAAATCGAAAGATATTATTCGCTCTTACCTTATTACATGATGGCCTCAGTATAGTATATGTACTTTGAGTTTGCTCAACAAATACATATAGTTATCTTACCTTGTCTGTTCGATATATTAGTAATACTACACATAACATCTCTAGCTTTAGTTTTCTCAACAAGCAGAGAGTATGTAATAATTTATTTATATATAAATAATAGAGGACAGCTTATATTAAGGATTCATAATCTCTAATATATTTAAAATGATATCGACTTGTGGAATAATGTATTTCTAATGAAATACCCTCGTGATTCAAGTGTTATATACATCATAAATCACAATATATGTACTATACATATGTATTTATACCCATGTCTATATAGGGTTTCTTACCAATTCCACCTTTTACTATACACTCATACTATATAAGTTCAATTTTTATATAACTTTTATAATTTAATTAACTTATATAATAGTTTTATGGATATTATATTAGTTGAATCTTATTGGATCAAATCTTATTTAATTAATTTAGTCAATTAACATTTTAATTAATTTTATTCAATTAAACATGTTGATTGAATATGTATACCACGACATTTATGGTTATACACACATATCTTTATATATATGTATGTGTGTAAATATATGTATGTATTTTATTATTTGTTGATTGACTTTTATTAACTTATTTAATTAAACAATTCTAATTAAATATCAGTTTCTAAATTTCTCATATATACTTATATCATCTTGAATAATTCAAGGTAATGCAATATATATCATTATATATACTTTTAAATAACTGACTGTTTAATTAATTAATTTAGTATATCAATCTCATTAATATATTAAAAGTATCAAAAATATTTATTATATTTTCGACACATGCTAAAATTATATTATTACATTTATAATATATTCCTTATTTTAAATTTAACTTTCAAGTTTAAAATCTCATTTTAATTTCAAAATAATTTTGAAAATCACATTACAACATTGATAATGTATTTCTTATTTTAAATTTAACTTTTAAATTTTAAATTTCATTTTAATATTCAAAACAATTTTGAAAATTAGCCCACGGTCGGTACAAATTAGGCCTTTTGCTATTATGGGCAATCTTTGGGCTTACTTCATCTTTCGGGATAGGCTGGTAACTAGGGAGGGTGGGGTATTTGATTGCCCAAACCAAAGCCTAGAAACTACTTTTTTAGACACCTTGCTAAATTGATGTGTTTAATTAGTCAGCCCTAACATGACTAATTTAGACCACATAGTTTATTGTGCATTGGTACCATTTAAGGATCTGGGCGAGCATACAGCTAATAAAATGGGTGAATTTTAAAATATTTAAGGAGGGAATATTTACCATTTTGGATCATATTAGTCTTATGAGGTCTAAAATTTATTTTAATCTAATCTAAATTAATTTTAAATAAAATAAATATTTTATCTTATTTTGTAAATAAAGTGTTGTTTTGATATCATGTTTGTTTTATATAATAAAAACATGTATATTGTGTGTTATTTACACATGTGTGTGAACCTGTGTAGTTAATGCCCCGCTATTACCCCGCTACAACCCCGCTATACCTCACAGCGGATTCCTACCGCTACGATTTTTCCATATAGCCCTAGAATATAGCCTTTCCGCTTTAATCTCCGCTATTTCCGCTATATCACGTTATTTCCGCTATTCCCGCTATATCTTTTTTAATAAAATGAATAGAAAAATTGCATTTATACAATATAAAATTATGAAACTAATTTATTTCATTTAATTTTTAATATATTTTCAGAAATGAAAATACTTTAATATTCTACCAAATTCAATTATGTTATATAACAGTTTTTCGTTTATTTAAAGTATATTCGCACATGTTTTTATTTAAAATTATTTATGTATTATTTATAATTTAATTGAATGATAATTTTTCATTTAATTACCATTTATATATTTTTTAAAACATTAAGTATGAGTTTTATATGCTATTTTAGGATCATCCGCTATATCCCGATATATCCTCGCTGTATCCCCGCTATGACTTTTTACACCTCCACCGTTTTGAATCTACCGAGCGCATTAACTGCACAGGTGTGAACATGCATGTGCAACATTTATAATGTACATAGTTTAACAAGTCTGTATATAGGTGTTAGTGTTGAGATATACAGCGCAACTGACAAGTAGTCCCTCCTTATACGTGTGTGTTGTCTAATATATATTGGCCGACTATTCGGACACAAAATAATATACAATTGGTGACACAATGAATCTCCACCATTGTATAGCCCCTTGATTTCCACCTTTCATATAATGACTGTAACATCCCACTTTTTTGTACATTTTAAAACGACGATAAACCACACACGTCAGAATTAAACCTTACAGAAGGACGAATTTTTAATGGGGTGAATAAGAAAAAGCGGAGAAAGAAAAAAAAAACAAATCAGAATCTCACAATGGAATGACAAAATATAATAATCAAATAACAGTTCATGAAGCTGTTTTACAAAACATTTGATTATATTTATACAACACATATCAGAGTTACACATACCAGAGAATATTAAATAATCCAGCGGAACAGTATGAATGCAGTGGAATAATATAATAAATAATAGTAATGCAATCCGTCTTTTTCCTCCAGAATTAAAGTCTTCGAATCCTGAAATGCTCAGGCTGACCCGGGCGAATTGAAAAGACAAAACACTCGAACTAAAAGATCTTATGTAAGTTAAATCAATGGTAAATAATATGAGTGGAACGGCGTCGGTGATGTTTACGGGATTTGACATCTCCTATCCAGTGTCAACGTGAGTGCAGTAACTTAAGAGATGCTCGGGATTCACATCTTCTAAGGATCCATTAACTATCTACTATGTAGTAATATACGCTATTATAATTGTGTCTACAGTAAAAGTACAATATAATTTAGAAAAAGCGTTAAGGCTTTACATTTTCCACCTTAACACGCTTTCATATTCCCATAGTCTATATAGTACCGTGATCTCCTCCGTACTGGGCGTCGTCAGAGGGCACTCCGTAGGAATGGTCAAAAAAAAATCGTATAAGGCGCTAGGATAGGTGACACGGCACAACTAGGCAATGTCATGATAGATATACCAATTACGCTTCCGGACCGATGGTAAGGCATAGCAGCTACTACCGCCCACCTCGAGCCACACCTCTAAAATCAAAAGGGCCCAAATCAATCACAAAGTAATAGAATGGTATCGAAGAAGTGTGTCCGATAAAACGTGCTACCTTCTTAGCCCGTCAATCGCTCCTGTTTTAGCCACCTTATGCCAACTCACGGGAGTCGGGTCTACGTATTTACTTCAAAGGAAATGCTTCCACGGTCCTACTTCATTCTGGAATCTCCACCACGTACACGGTTGTTAAAGCAGTTTTTGGAGTTGGCAGATAGTATGGCAACTTCCGATCCCGGTCTCTTTAACAACCAAACGTTGTTATAACACCGCGGTCACTTCAAAATAATTATACTTCAAAACCATAATATAATATCCATTTCGAAACCATATAATTACGATATCACTTCCGTTTCAAAAACTAAATCAATATGATATCATTTTTATGAAATCCCAAATCAATATAATATCATTTTTATTTCAAATATATCCTTTTTTCCAAAAATCATAGCACTTTAAAAGTTATACACTTCGAAACCAAACACTTGAAATTATAACACTTTCAAATCATAATACTTTGAAACTCGTAACTTTGAAACATAACTTCCATCACTTAAATGGTGTAAATATTAAATTACTTTATATAATAAAATAGCTTCTTCAGTTTCACAAATCAATTTCAAATATAGATTTGAACCCCCAAATAAACCATTTCAATTTCCATATATTTTTCCAACATTTCAAAACTAATTCTTTCGTAATTCCATATATATCAAATTCAATTACTATTATTTAGATTTGAAATGTTTACTGAATAAGTCCAATATCATTTAAATTAAACTTATAAACTTCAAATAACCGGATATTCTTCCAATTTATTTAACTTGATATACTCATTTATATCAACTTGATATTCATTTAAATCACTCTAAACCAAAATCAAGTTATAAAAATCATACCCTTTGAAATCTCAATTTTTTTTAATTTCAAATCAAATTTATTCGGGTAAAATTCTTAAATAATTTGATTCAAATCAATTTCATATTTATCTTCCAACCTTAATTTTATTTAAGTCATTATAAACTCTATATACAATATAATTTAAACAGATACTTAACCATATTATCCACACTAAAATCAAACTTATTATTAAGCTTATTCTATATTAAAAAAATTTATACGTAGCTTAAAATTTAGAATAAAATAACATTTATATAACATCAAAAATCAATATTTATAAAAAACCATATATTTCTTTACAAAACCACAGAAATCATTTCAAAATACTTTTATATATAGACCACGGTGTCTGTATAAAATTTTCTATCCTATGGTCAAGTGATACGGATGTTTATCATTTCAATCCGTAATTTAAAATATAAATACGGTTATATATCATTTTAACCCGCAATCCCGATTGAAATATAATCCATAACAACTAGTAATTTATAACAGTATAAAATACAACATCCATTCATCCAATATCAATCATCAAACATTTATCACAATCATCATCCAATTCAATCAATAACATCAATATAGAACAGATAATAAGTAACAGGCATTTACTGGCAATTTATATTCAAAAATAAACTAAATAACTGTTTAATTGGTAGTTTATATGCAATAATAAATTAAATAACTATTTAATTCAAATAAATTCAATTTAACTGAGATGATGATTAATAATATGCCAAACAGTCATAAATAAATTTCTAATCACATCATAAATCAATTTAACAAACATAAGAAATTTTAGAAGTTGTGAGTGGGTTAAAACACTCGCCTTTTGAATTTAAATTGAATTTAAGTCCAATTTAAACTCAAAATTTGAATAGTCTCAGAATCTGTCCAAACCAGCGTCAAAATGTTCGGAATTTCGATACAAACCTAGCGGAGAAAACCGCGCGTGAAATGGACCTGTATGTGAAAGTTATGAAATTTAGAACATTGAAAATCAAAAATTAAATAATTAACAAAACCAAATGACGTACACTTCTATCACAAGCCACGTCAGCAGTATGCATCAGAATGCTGCTCCCCTGGTGACCAAAACAGGAACCCTAGTCGCCACCGATCACTCCAAAACGCACGATCGCCACGCCATGGCCAGAGCTCTGGAGCTCGACGCCACCGCCTACCCCTTTGTGACCACCCACGTTCGCACCCAGAAGCTTCAGTCGACCGGAAAAGAGAAGCAGCCGCCACCGAAACCCATGGCTACCGAAACCCTAATCCACCAATTGCCGACGATCTAGCCGTTAACACGCCAAACCAACCACACCGATGGACAGCGCACTCGATTCTCCACACAAGGCGACGATCATCGAACGCCCATGAACGGCCGAAAATAAAAGGCAAACTTCTGATCATACGATAGCTCAAATCGAGAAACAGATTGCAGATCTGAGTTGCACTCGTCGAAAGATCCAGATCGATATATAATTTGACATGTGTTGAGAAGTTTAAAATTTTGGCTTTGAATTTGATTTGAAATTGCAATTGAAAATTTTGTTTTGTCTGCCATTGGAAATGAAGAGGTGAAACTGGAATTGTACGTACAGAAATGAGGAATAGAAAGGCTGCTAAGGTTTATAACATGATATATATAGGTAGAGTTGAGAATAGAGGAACGGATACGATTGGTTTGGACCGTTGAACGATAAATGGCCTGAAAAGCCCGTTCTGCCTCCGGAACAAAATTGGGTGTCCCATATGTCAAAGTAGATATTTTTAAATAATTTAAATGCAATGAAATAGGTTTCATGTCCAAATTCCATCGTATGAAGCAGTTATGCTAAAATCAAGTTATTTCAAATTGATTTCAATTTCATTGATTTCTAGGTGTTTCGAGCCCGTACGATCAAACGACAAGTCCGATCGATACGAAACTTGAAATCCTACAATAATTCACTGCTACGGATCCGATAAAACTGTTTTCGTCGAAATCTGAGACAGTGGCCAAAATGGCTATATTTCAGTTAATTAAATAAATAGATATTAAATTAATTATATCACTTTTTAATTCAAATAAATTAACCAACCACTTTCTCATTTTTTTTGATTCCATAAACATTTATAATAACTTAAAACAAGTTTACATGTTGATCCAAAGCTAATTATTTAACTAATTATTAGGTTTACTTTCAATTTCAATAAATACACAAATTGTAAATTAAAATTTCAATAGTTCCATTAAATTGACAATTTCTTATTATCCAATCCATTATTATCAGATGGGTGAAATTAGCATTGGTCCAATATTTATTACATTAATATTCTCAAATCCCGTCTAAATTTCCAATAACGTAATATTTAAATATTTAATTTCACTTAATTGCAATTAATCCAATATTCTTGAATTTTAAATTCTAGTAAATTAACAAATCTTGATTTCCATTCTCTATATTCGACCAATTATCATTTTATGAATAGAATTAACATGATTTCCAAATATTAACTTAATTTACATCACATAATATTTAATTTAGATATATTGCGATAAATTCCAATTCAACTTAACGGATTAAATATGTAGGTAACTTATAATAATTGTTTACAGACAATGTTACAGTTACTTACATAACAATGGTTTTACTCACTTACCATTCATTAAATTTTATTTTGTTAAATAAATCCTATACTCACACTTGTTTCCATATGTTAAATTTTATAACTAAGTATATATTACATCCAAATGGTTAATATTAGCTTTAATTATCATTGTTACCATTCATTTTTAGTTATTACTTCATTATCAAATTACCAATTTCTATTTCTTTCAATATTTAATTACCAAAACCCTATTAAGTTAACAAATTTAATTATCGAAATTTACGGGTCGTTACACTCTCCCCTACTCAAAAATTTTCGTCCCCGAAAACGAAAAAGAAGGGGAAAAGAAGGAATTAGGTAGTCAATATATCTTATTCAAAATATTAACTTTATAAACAAATGAATTTACAAAATAAAATAATTTAAAATAAAATATGCCAATTTATAACCATTAAATCTTTTTATACTCAAATTAATAAAGTTTGGAAAACATTTTCAAAATTTTCTAAGTCCAAAATTTACGAAATTTTTTTGGCAGAGTCTCCTTTGTACGGGAGGCTCTGGAGAAAATATAATATCAATATAACAAAATATCACATATAATTTCCAAAATAATATATCCCAACACGGGAAAAACAATATAATAACACTATAAGACTTTAATCCGAGAACGTACCTATTTGTCGGGCAATCAATGTTAAATTATGAAATCAAAAGCATTAGCAATTGCTTCCGTAACCTGTATTTCACTTATATAATCCAAAGGAAGTTAATAATTATATAAAATGAAATATTTAAAGTTGTTTCAACCGCTAGCAAACAATTCAATAATAATTACCAGTAATCACAACACACAACCATCATATGAAGCCAATAAAATCAATGCACATCAATTTTCCATTCATATCAAACAAAATAAATAGTTGTTTAGGCTCAAAATTTCAAAGTGTACAGAAGGAAAAATAAACTATTAAGTGCACCATTTACTCAACAGTCTTTGATGAAACTAAATAGATTATTCATATATCCAAACAATTTTGAAGTATCCTTGCCTAAATAACCATAAATCAAACAAGCAACAAATTCTAACATTATTTAAGTTTATTCTTGCAAAAAAAATTTCATTCATGCAACGATTCGGCTTTCTACTTATTTTCATTATAAATAACTTTAATATTTACTTAAGTTTATTACCATTTATTTATAACCTTTCTATTATATTTAATTAGCAGCATTTCAGCCATAACTTAAGTTTATAACAATTATAACATTAAGTTCTTATTTATAAAGAAAATTCATTGAACACTTTCATTACATAAGTTTACTTGTACAATTTCCATTACATCTTCTTATTAGACATTTCAACTTTTAAATCCTTTGGTAAGTTATATATATGCTTTTTTTTGAAAAGGCAATTCACATTTATACAAGTTTATCTTATTTCTTTTAAATTAATTTAATGTTCAAAATCATATCTTTAGTTTTTATAGGTTACAAATTTCAACTTTATTGTTATTTCACTTATAACCTAGCATTTAATCTCTTATTTCATTTAGAGGTTCCAATTATTAATTAGTTACATTCCATTTCACTACAATAATTGAAACTATTAATTAACGGAACTTAAGAACTAAATACCAGGTTTAATTTCAAATCATTTTAAAATAATAGATAAATATATACTTACAACTTATATATCCAATTATATTTAAAACAATTAAAAATTCATATTTGGTTATCAAAATAAATCCATAGTAAAACTACTACAGTGGCCTTCCCACTTTGAACTCGGAAATGAATGTCAATGATGCGTGCACTCATCACCGAAATTATTTTCCAACGACGGAGAGGGGAGTACAGGACTTATTTCTTTTCAAAAAAATTCAAATTATATTGAAATATTTATATCAGAAAACACTTCTAAATAATATTATTATTATATTCCAAAATCATTTGAAAGAAATTTTCAAATACCCCGGAACTTGAGTTCTACATTTCCAGTTTCAGTTATTTTTATTTTAAATATTATTTCCATCAAATATTTATAAATTTCACTTCCTAACAACCAATATATTACAACCAAATATAATTCATTTATATAAAAAATATATTTTATATATAGAAAATATAATAGGTAAAATTATTTCATTCACATATATTCAAAAAAAATATTGTGTTGGTCTGTCCTATTAAGTGTTTAGAAATCCCTATTGATGTCATAGCGTCCTATGCACCAACCAGAATTTATAAATACAAAACGGAACAAATTAAAACAATATTAAAACCTTTTTATAACACTAACAAATACGCTTTATTATATATATACTCTCAGTGACTCATCATCATAGGGTATTACTACCCTATAAATAAGGAGTCGGACCTCACAAAGCTAAGGTTTATCGCTAAACCAAAGCTCTGATACCACGTGTAAAATCCCACCTTTTTGTACGCTTTAAATCGACGATAAACCACACATGTCAGACCTAAACCATACAGAAGAGCGAATTGTTAATGGTGTGAACAAGAAAAAGCAGAGAAAGAAAAAAACAAATCAAAATCTCACAGCGGAATGACAAAATATAATAATCAAATAACAGTTCATGAAGCTATTTTACAAAATATTTGATTATATTTATAAACACATATCAGAGTTACACATACCAAAGAATATTAAATAATGCAGTGGAACATTATGAATGCAGTGAATAATATAATAAATAATAGTAATGCAATCCATCTTCGTCCTCCAGAAATAAAGTCTTCGAATCCAGAAATGCTCAAACTGACCCGAGAGAATTGAAAAGAAAAAACACTCGAGTCGGAACGAAAAGATCTTATGTAAGTTAAATCAACGGTAAATAATATGAGTGGAACGACGTTAGAGATGTTTACGGGATTTGACATCTCCTATCCAGTGTCAACGTGAGTGCAGTAACTTAAGAAATGCTCAGCATTCACATCTCCTAAGGATTCATTAAACTATCTACTATGTAGTAATATACGCTATTCTAATAGTGTCTACAGTAAAGTATAATATAATTTAAAAATAGCGTTAAGGCTTTACATTTTCTACCTTAACACACTTTTATATTCCCATAGTCTATACAGTGCGGTAATCTCCCGCGTACTGGGCATCGTCAGAGGACACTCCATAGGTACGGTACAAAACAAAATCATATAAGGCGCGCTAGGGTAGGTGACACGGCACAACTAGGCAATGCCATTGTAGATATACCAATTACGCTTCCGGACCGGTGGTAATGCATAGCAGCTACTACCGCCCACCTTGAGCCACACCCTCAAAAGGTCCCAAATCAATCACAAAGTAATAGAATGGTATCGAAGGAGTGTGTCTAATAAAAGATGCTACCTTCTTAGCCCGTCAATTGCTTCTGTTTTAGCCACCTTATGCCAACTCACGGGAGTCGGGTCCACGTATTTATCTCAAAGGAAACGCCTCCACTATCCTACTTCATTCTGGAATCTCCACCACGTACACGATTGTTAAAGTGGTTTTCGGAGTTGGCAGAGAGTATGACAACTTCCGATCCCGGTCTCTTTAACAACCAAACATTATTATAACACCGCGGTCATTTCAAAATAATTATACTTCAAAACCAGAATATAATACCCATTTCGAAACCATATAATTACGATATCATTTTCGTTTCAAAAACTAAATCAATATGATATCATTTTTATGAAATCCCAAATCAATATAATATCATTTTTATTTCAAATATGTCCCTTTTCCAAAAACATAGCACTTTTAAAGTTATACGCTTCGAAACCAAATACTTGAAATTATAACACTTTCAAATCATAATGCTTTGAAACTCGTAACTTTGGAACATAACTTCTATCACTTAAACGGTGTAAATATTAAATTACTTTATATAATAAAATAGCTTCTTCAGTTTCACAAATCAATTCCAAATACAGATCTGAACCCCAAATAAACCATTTCAATTTCCATATATTTTTCCACCATTTCAAAACTAATTCTTTCCATATATATCAAATTCAATTACTATTATTTAGATTTGAAATGTTTACTGAATAAGTCCAAT
Organism: Allium cepa; assembly: GCA_030765085.1. Classification (NCBI taxonomy): domain Eukaryota; kingdom Viridiplantae; phylum Streptophyta; class Magnoliopsida; order Asparagales; family Amaryllidaceae; genus Allium; species Allium cepa. The sequence continues at coordinate 382,223,378 of CM060931.1, forward strand.
ATCATTTAAATAGAACTTTTAAACTTCAAATAACTGGATATTCTTCCAATTTATTTAAATTGATATTCTCATTTGTATCAACTTGATATTCCTTTATGTCACTATAAACCAAAATCAAGTTGTAAAAATCATACCCTTTGAAATCTCAATTTTATTTCAATTTCAAATCAAATTTATTCGAGTAAAATTATTAAATAATTTGATTCGAATAAATTTCATATTTATCTTCCAACCTTAATTTTATTTAAGTCATTATAAACTCTATATACAATATAATTTAAACATATACTTAACCATATTATCCTCAATAAAATCAAATTTATTATTAAGTTTATTCTATATTAAAACAGTTTATACATAGCTTAAAATTTAGAATAAAATAACATTTATATAACATCAAAAATCATTATTTATATAAAACCATATATTTCTTTACAAAAACCATGGAAATCATTTCAAAATATTTTTGTATACAAACCACGGTGTCTGTATAAAATTTTCTATCCTATGGTCAAGCGATACAGATGTTTATCATTTCAATCCGCAATTTAAAATATAAATACGGCTATATATCATTTCAACCCGCAATCCCGAATGAAATAAAATCCATAACAACTTGTAGTTTATAACAGTATAAAATACAACATCCATTCATCTAATATCGGTCATCAAACATTTATCACAATCATCATCCAATTCAATCAATAACATCAATATAGAACATATAATAAATAACAGGCATTTACTGGCCATTTATATTCAAAAATAAATTAAATAACTATTTAACTGGCAGTTTATGTGCAATAATAAATTAAATAACTATTTAATTCAAATAAATTTAATTTAACTGAGATGATGACTAAAAATATGCCAAATAGTCATCAATAAATTTCTAATCACATCATAATCAATTTAACAAACATAAGAAATTTTAGAAGTTGTGAGTGCGTTAAAACACTCTCCTTTTGAATTTAAATTGAATTTAAGCCCAATTTAAAGCCAAAATTTGAACAATCTCAGAATCCGTCCAAACTTGCGTTACAATGTCCGGAATTTCGATACGAACCTAGTGGAAAAAACCGCGCATGAAATGGACCTCGTATGTGAAAGTTACGAAATTTAGAACATTGAAAATCAAAAATTAAGTAATTAACAAAACAAAATAACGTACACTTCTATCACAAGCCACGTCAGCAGCACGCATCAGAACGCTGCTCCCCTCGTGACCGAAACAGGAACCTAGCCGCCACCGATCATTCCAAAATGCACGATCGCCGCGCCATGGCCAGAGCTTTGGAGCTCGACGTCGCCGCCTACCCCCTTGCGACCACCCACGTTCGCGCCCAAAAGCTTCGGTCGACCGAAAACGAGAAGCGGCCGCCACTGAAACCCATGGCTACCGAAACCCTAATCCACCAATTGCCGATGATCCAGCCGTTAACACGCCAAACCAACCACACCGATGGACAGCACACTCGATTTTCCACACAGCAGTACCCTTGATTCGTCGATCTGGCGACGATCATCGAACGCCCATGAACGACCGAAAATAAAAGGCAAACTTCTGATCAGATGATAGCTTGAATCATAAATAGATTGCAGATCTGAGTTGCGCTCGTTGAAAGCTTCAGATCGATATACAATTTGATATGTATTGAGAAGTTTAAAATTTTGGCTTTAAAATTGATTTGAAATTGCAATTGAAAATTTTATTTTTTCTTCCATTGAAAATGAAGAAGAGCAACTGGAATTGTACATACAGAAATGAGGAATAGAAAGGCTGCTAGGGTTTATAAAAGGATATATATAGGTAGAGCTGAGAATAGAGGAACGGATACGATTGGTTTGGACCGTTGAACGATAAATGCCCCGAAAAGCCCGTTCTGCCTCCGGAACGAAATTGGGTCGTCCCATATATCAACATAGATGTTTTTAAATAATTTAAATGCAATGGAACAGGTTTCAAGTCCAAATTCCATCGTATGAAGAAGTTATGATAAAATCAAGTTATTTCAAATTGATTTCAGTTTCATTGATTTCTAGGTGTTTCGAGCCCGTACGATCAAACGACAAGTCCGATCGATACGAAACTTGAAATCCTATAATAATTCACTGCTATGGATCCGATGAAACTGATTTCATCAAAATCCGAGTCAGAGGCCAAAACGGCTATATTTCAGTTAATTAAATAAATAAATATTAAATTAATTATATCACTTTTTAGTTCAAATAAATTAACCAGCCACTTTCTCATTTTTTTGATTCCATAAACATTTATAATAACTTAAAACAAGTTTCCATGTTGATCCAAAGCTAATTATTTCACTAATTATCAGGTTTACTTTCAGTTTCAATAAATACACAAATTGTAAATTAAAATTTCAATAGTTCCATTAAATTGACCATTTCTTATTATTCAATCCGTTATTATCAGATGGGTGAAATTGGCAGTGGTCTAATATTTATTACATTAATATTCCCAAATCCCATCTAAATTTCCAGTAACGTAATATTTAAATATTTAATTTCACTTAATTGCAATTAATCCAATTTCTGAAATTTTAGATTCTAGTAAATTAACAAATCTTGATTTCCATTCTCTATATTCAACCAATTATCATTTTATCAATAGAATTAACATTATTTTCGAATATTAACTTAATTTACATCACATAATATTTAATTTAGATTTATTGCGATAAATTCCAATTCAACTTAACGGATTAAATATATAGGTAACTTATAATAATTGTTTACAGACCAATGTTACAGTTACTTACATAATAATGGTTTTACTCACTTACCATTCATTAAATTTTATTTCGTTAAATAAACCTCATATTCACACTTGTTTCCATATATTAAATTTTATAACTAAGTATACATTACATCCAAATGGTTAATATTAGCTTTAATTATCATTGTTACCATTCATTTTTAGTTATTACTTCATTATCAAATTACCAATTTCTATTTCTTTCAATATTTAATTACCAAACCCTATTAAGTTAACAAATTTAATTATCAAAATTTACGGATCGTTACAATGACAAAAGGATCCAACGATGCATTTTGTGTTCCAATAGATTTCCCCATATATATGCATGCATGCATGTACGTATATAAGTAGATATCAACTTATATTTAGAGTATAAAATTTAGTTAAACTTATACAAAGTTATTTAAAGTCATTTAAATCAACAACCTTAAATATGAAAAGATACTATTCTATAAAAAGTTACTATTCTATCAAATTTGGATCTTAGTATATATAGTAAATATGATATCAATTATAGATCCTGATCTTAAAATACCTTTTAGTTTCAAACTTAAACCAATAAGGTATAATTTAATAATATATATTTACGAATATTCCTTTTTAATATTTACATACATACATACACACACACGTATGTGTATGTGTGTGTGAATGTATAAATTTAATACTTATAAATCAAATATAAAATAACTTTACTTATTCAGATGTAAGAGAATAAGATTACATGTGTGTACGTGTATTCAGCCTAAAACAACTTTACCAAATTTAATTTGTTCCGTTACGGTTCAAAATTTATTTCCATTTTAATCCTTATGATTTTAACAAGCAAGCCTAGAGTGCATTCTTTCCAACAACCTACCTACTAGCAGTAACGGAAGAGATCAGAGACCCTTTAGAGCAAAGGGCTACCAACGGGAGAGTGCGTAGCGAACCTCTAGCTTATTATGAATCATTGGGCATCAGGTCTTCACCAATACAGCTACTTCCAGTAGTATCAATAGCAAATCCTTACTTTACTATATCAATGAAATCTTTTCGTAAACACTAATTATAAACATATATATAATTTTATAACCATTGATTATAAATATATATATATATATATATACACATCTATGTATGTATGTATAGCAATGTAGATTTTAAATTAGAGTAATGTGATATGTACTTTCAACATATATTTTGAAAATGACACACACACATAATATATATTTATACATATATATATATGTATGTATGTATGTATGTATGTATGTATGTCTGTATGCATATTGGAAATTATATATATATATATATGGAAAATGATATACATACACACACATACATATATATAAATATTATGTGTGTGCGTGCTTTCAAAATATATGTGTGTGTGTGCGCGCGCGCGCGTATGAATTAAAATTCCTTTTTATTTCAAAACTAATAACACACACAAAACATATGATTTAACAAAATATATGCATATACTATATGCTTTATACTTATGTAAATTAAAATCAATTTTGTTTAAAGTCTCTTTCAAACATTGTCAAAATTTTAAAAATTAAAAAAATTATTTTTATGACCAAAACATATATCCAAATATATATATAATTTTTAATCATAATATATACATACATATTTACGTTTTCACATCTCATGTTGACAACGCATATATATAGGACTCGTGATAATAAAATTGATCTAACTACACATAAATCATATAACGAATACATACATACATACATACATACATATATATATAAACTGAAACTTAGTTAATTTTTATTGCAACCTCAAATGAGCAGTGCGGCCAAAAGAAAATACAACGGAAAGTACATTACAGATAAATACAGAGACAAACTTTAAGTCAAAAACAGACTTAACTCAAATAATCCTTCTTTAGGGTTCGGAAAATAGAACTATGGCAACTCCCAATTCTTTGATTGATCTTCTCCTCTTGCTGCCATCTGACCCTTACTCTCCAGTGCTTGTGCTTCTTGTACCCTTAAGCAGGTAAGTCTTCGTCTGAAAATTCTCCCAATTATGATACTAATGCCTCGATTAATTTGATTGGTAAGAGTTAACACTTCCTTCATTTTGTTGTTGAAAGCAGTCATTTCGCTCTCTCCAGAAGTTCCATATGGTGATTGTAAGGCCAATTTTGACCAATTCTTGCATCAAGTTCAACATTTGGCTCTGCTCGATTAGGTAATCCACCTCCTCCTTTAATGATCTAACATCATCAGTTTAAATGCGTCTGAGTTTTTGGATGCTCCAGAATCTCTTACTAAAAGGTCGGTCAAAAAATAAATGTCCATGAGTTTCTATGGTCATATTACATAAGTTATAAGTCATGTCTTCCAGTATCTCCCAATTGTGAAGATGGTCTTTAGTAAGTAGTTTGTTCATCAAAGCTTTGTAGAGGGTATGCACAATCTTAGGATTATTTGATCTACTCCACACTAGTTTGTGCCATGGTACAATTGGGTATTTACCCTTAGTGTCTTCCCAAACATTTTTGGGTTTAAACTAGTCGTTTACAGTACTTTTCCAAGCCCATGAATCTTCAACTCCATCACCATATATAGAGGTTCCTTGAATTTTCTACTTGATATTCCTTATAACAAGCTACAATCTCATTGTGCTCCACTAATGGTACTTGCCACCATGCAAGTTGGGGTTTCATATGCATATACCCTATATATATAAGTTGTAACTAAGAATATTACCTTACCATAGCACTATAGCCTAGAGATTGACATTGAATATTGAATGAAAATACTCTGCTTGAATCTCTATTCAACACTTCCAAAAGGCACAGCCCGATTGAGAAAGTAACAAATCACTGTTTAGATTTTAATTGAATTTGAGTTTTTAAATGCTTGAATTAATGGTGGGAGAGGAGATGAATTTTCGGCCCGGTAGGGAAAGGATAATAGCTGCTCAAAACCTAGAAGAGAATTAAAGAAAAGTAGAGCTAAGGTTGTTTAAATAGCAAAGGAGGGGGGAAAGAGTGGTTAAAGATGGAAGTGTATCTTTTCTTTCCTTTGCCATTTCACATCGTTTTGAAATCAAATTCCAACCCTATATCTCCTCACCCATGGTCGGCCATACATGCCCCAAATTTAGGCCTCAATCCACTTCATGCCAGATCGGATAATTTACATTTAAATCAAATTTTAACGCACATCATTATCGCATATCGATAAGTGTGTATACAACATTTATATACATATTATAAACACAAATCAAATAAAAATTTATAATTAATATTTCATAAATATTAATATATTTGATTAATTTATCACGACTATAATTAAATTAAATTAGGTGGTAGACGAAAGATTCGAAATTGCGGTTGTGTTGACTCTTTAGGTGTAAATTCAGTCAGTGATTAATATCAAACAATTTGAATATTATCGTTCACACATCACTTTAGCTAGTCCAATAACTAAATTTATCACTTATGCAGTTTCAATAAAATCCAATTTTACTTATTTTAAGTGTTACCTCGTAATAACAATTATTTACACCAATTCTCTTCGTCGATACTATATCATATTATGACTTGTGAAATTTGGTAATGGTCAAAATTCCAATATATCCACATTCTAATTTATAGTCAAAACACAAAATCCTTGGTTCAATAATAACGATTTATGGATCGAACTGCTTTGCCGAGAGACTTTGCTTTGAGTTGACTTCAGTTGACCTCTGATAATAACCCTATATGACCGAGGAGATGAATTATGTCTTGGGTAGTGTTTCACTTCCAAATCTTCTACTCGACCCAACTATGATCGTTTATTGGACATTGTTCCATGATAAAATTATAACCAAAGCAAAGTTTCCATATTAAAGCTCGACAGTATTCTCAAGATGACGAAATTGTGTAATATTGTCACTTCGATATTCTCTATTTGACTTTTGTTATATTAACTAATAGATTACCATAATGAGTTATTCCATAGTTATCTAAACTTTCCCGTACGTAATCCTTTAGTGCCTCCAACAGCCTTGAGTGATACACTGCCCAACATTTGAAGAGTGTTACTACTCTAATCTCAACGGATGTATCGATATCCAGTCTCGATTTATCTTGACTAGGAATATTTTAAACAATGCAGTCATTATATTGTGGTAAAGTGCTTATGATTACAACACCTTGTATTTATTATCATAAAACATTCCATTTATAAATTTTCTGCTAAATACACTTAAATTGAATAATTGATTGTTTATAACACATTCTAATAAGTATATAATAGAAAGAAGATGCCTTTTATTTCGAACAAGATCAGTTGTCGAGTTAGATATATGTAAAAAATTATATAATTACCCCTAGGACATACTCCTAACTGTAACGACCCTGAATTTTAAACAATTTAATTTGGGAATATTTAATTAATTTTAAATATTTGAATGATAGTTTGGATTGAATTTTCAATATAACTTTGAATTTGGCGATTAAATTATAAAATTTAATCTATTGAAAGTTGAATAAAAATTTGAATCTAAAATTTGAAGCTGATTTAAAAATATTTCAAAGGCTTGTAAAATTCATATTGATAATATTGAAGATAATAGAAGCTTCAGAATTGAATTTTAAAGTGAATTGTACAGTTTAGAAAATATATCGTTTAAATCGATATTCAAAAATAGCCGTCCGAGGCACAATCTCGGAATTCGACGAAACCAGTTCCATTGGGTACGTAATATTGAATTATTGCCGGATTTCAAATTTCGTATTTTTCTGAGTTAATATGTGAGCACACGAGATGTAAACGCGCTGAAATAAAAAATCGAATTCAAATTAAAATTTGAATTTAAATTGGTCAAAATCAAAACACTGTTCTCCCCTTCAATTACGCCTAAAGTCATGCCTAAAATCACGAACGAGATCGTGTTAAGCATGGCCGAGCTCGCTTTTAAATATCATCTCCCTCTCGTTCAAATTTCAACCGAAGCCCTCTTCAGTTCATTAAAAAAAAAAAAAAATTCAAAAGGCCGTAGCCCTAAATCAAATTCGCGGCGTCACTCGCGAATTCAATCAGGTCAGTGCGTGCTAAGGGGGGAGTCGCGGCGTTGGGAGGTGATGCTCGCGAGGTATGGCGCTCGGCTTCGTGAGGAGGTGGCAGGCGACATAGGGGAATTTACTTCGTGGTTGTTGATGTGGCGATTGCAGTTCAATGGGGTTGGGGAATCGCGTATGGGGTCGGCGCGAGGTGAGGCAGTGGGTCGCGATAGCAGGAAGAGTGGAGGAGCAAGGCGCGGCGGCGCGCGAATGGAAAAGGGGTTATTGGTGATGCTCAGGTCGCGATGGAGTGCGCGCGACACGAGAAATGGCTGAGGTCGAGGCGCACGATGGAGTGAGGGGACGCAGGCGCGCGCGCACGCGTAAGCAGCGGCGGCGACTCGCGAGCTTGGCACGGCGAATTAGGGTTCGCGGTGATGGCCGTGAAGGTGATTTTGTGGGTGTCGATGAAGTCAGCAAGGGGGGTCACGAGTTCATCAGCAAGGAGGTTAGGCAATATAGTTGAGTTTATTTATCATTATTATTTTTATTTTTCGATAGATTTGGTTAAGTTCCCTGTTAAAAAAAAAAAAACATATGTGTATAAGATTTATTTTTAATAAGTATAGAAATTTTAAAATAATATCAAGTTTATAAAGACTAGATTTTTAAAAGAAAAGAAATAGTTAAAAAAACTAATTTTTAGTTAAACAGATTTATTTAAGGAAAATTAGTTTTTAAATTTAGTTTTGTTAAGTAAATTTGTTAAAAGAAAGTTTGGTAAATTAAATTTAAAATTTTAGTTAAAATAAATTTATTAAAGAAGAAATTTGGTTAGAAATTTAATTTATTAGATAAAAATGATTTATCAAAAGATAATATTATTTATTATCGGGAAAATAGATAAATTTAATTATTTAAAAGAAATTGTTTTAAGAATAAAAGAAATTAGTTAGTTAAAATAAAATGACTAAATTAATATGGTAATTAAAGAATGATTTATTTAACTTATAAATAAATTAGTCATTAGTTAGAAAAGTAAAATAAATGTATGGATAGATTTTAAATCTACTAAGTTATATTAAAATAATACATAATATGGGGATTAATTATTTTAACAAAATTTATCTGTTTATTTTAATAACTAAAGGATATTTTATCAAAGGAAAATTTATTTAAATAAATAGTTAGTTAAGAAAAAGTATTAAAAGAAATTTAGTTCAATTTGAAATTTCTAGTTAAATTTTTTTTTAAAAGTAAAATAATTAGTTAAAATAAATTATTAAACAAGAAACTAGTTTAAATAAACCTATCGGTTAATTTAACTATTAAAATGAAATCACCAATGAATTAAAATTTTCAAATGAAAATTTATTATTCGATCTGTTCGAATATTAATAAATTTTGTAAATGTTTATACAAGGTCTATAAATCGAGAAACGTGTCAAGATGGAAATGGATTGCAAAATAAAGCTAAGGTGAGAACTTCTCACTCAAAAGGAATTTCGTTGTTTATTTAAATTTTAAATAGTTAATTTAAAATTGCTTGACTGTGTTGATTGAATGATTGAATGATGATTGTTATACATATATTGGATGTGAATAGACCCTATACGCCGTTAGTAAGCGGAGGTTATTTATTACACACATATACCGCGATATTCCATCTCGAAGTGGAATTGGTATTATATATTATATATAGCAATATATATATATTGGCATATGTATATATTGCAGTTGATTGATTTCCCGCATTTTCTTTTAGCGGATGAGACCCTATTGCGCCGTTAGTAAGCGGATATATATTTTATAAAATCCCATATACCGCGATATTCCGTCTTGAAACGGAATGGTATTGTGCTAATGTCTGTGGATGCAGGGAAACAGGTTGGAGGGATCCAACTGGATTCCTCACAAATATTTATAGATGTTAGATATTGTGATGTTTGACTGTTTATCATATCGATATATGATGTTGAAAGTCGTGATTGACTATTGATGTGTTGCATCATCGGATCCAATTTTGAAGTTTTAAAATAACGATTTTGATTTCTAAAGTGATTCTTGGAAATATACGTTTATAAAATATTTTTGAAATTGATTCATCTTAAATAAATAAACGTTATAATTTTAATATTATGAAAATTATGATTTTTGAGAAATACAGTTAAAAGTTTATTTTTGAAAATATGGGATTAGTGATTTTATAAAATAGTTTGAACTGGGAATTCTGAATTTATTATAAGAAGTTTAAAGATAGGATTTATAAAAATTTTATTTTATAAATCAGAATGATGAAACTATAAAAGAGTTTAAGGATGTTTAAAGTAATAATATAAATTGATTGATATTAAAAGATTTATAAATTGATATTTATAAATTTAGAATATCTTGAATTATAAAACGAGCTTTTATAAGTGATAGAATGATTTGTAAATGAATTTCATAAAGGAATGAAATCTATAGAATTTATCAAATTTGATTATGTTATAAATCATAATGATAAATTATAAAGGAGTTGAAAGACGTTTTAAAATAGTAATATAAATTGTTTTATATTAAAAAGATTTATAAATTGATATTTATAAATTAAAAATATTGGGATTATTAAACGAGCTTTTATAAGAGTTAGAATGAATTGTGAATGAATTTCACAAATGAATGAAATTTATGGGGTTATAACGATGAAGTTATAAATAGAATTTTATAAATAGTAGGTTTATAAAATTTGTAAAGGAAAACAAAATACAATTCATAAAGTTATTAAAGGAATGGAATTTGGACAAATAATTGAATCTTATAAGTTATAAGATTTATAGATTTGGGAAGTTTGAAGGAATGATTTTTATAAATAAATAAATTATAAGTATTTGACTTATAATATGAAATTTTAGTATATCATTGAGATATGAAATTTAATAGATTTATAAAAAAAATTATAAAAGGAAGTTGTTATAAAAATAAATAGAAATAGAATTTATAAACATTGTTTTATAAATCCGCAACGACTTATTTTGATAAGGAATTGGTGTAATTTATTTATGGAATTATATTCATGTTTTAGACAGTGAATAATTCTTTAAAGTAAAATGAATAAAAGAATGAAATTTATTAACGTAGTATATTCACGTTTTTGAATAGTGAATCATATGTTAAAGAAAGTATTTAGAATGTGATGTTTTAAATAGAATTAAAACGATCTAAAGATGTTTTAAAATATATTGAGATTCGAAACCATAGATTTCAACATTTATTGTTGAAATAGATGCTTTCGAGAAATAAAAGAGAATGGTGGACTATAACACTGTTGTTATATTAAATGATTTCCGAAAGGAAATGTTTTTGTATAGTATTGGGATTTATATATCTATTTTAATTTCGAATCCCTATACTAGTGATTTTGGGTTGTCGTAACGATGTTTTACGCAACATTCGTTTTGCCCAAATAAATATGTTTAAGTGAATGATTTCCTTAAAGAATGAAATATATACTTAATTTCGATTAGAGTATATTAAATATTTTCTAAGTATAGAAAATAAAAAGATCTGTGAATTACTTATTTTTAATAAGTATAGAAATGCTTTTCCAATATTAAGTAAATATTTGAAATTTATCTTTTTGAAGATAAATTGAAAATGAATATTAAAAATTGAATGGAAATCGTATATTCATAAATATTTTGGGAATGTAAATTCCTTATGGAATTTATAAATGAAAAGGGGATTTGTTTGAAAATAAATGTTGATTTATTTTTGAAGTGTGAAAACTATATATCTTATAAAGATATTTTTGGGAAATAAATAATTTGGAGAATTATTTGGAATCTGGTGATGTTGGCATATCTATTGATAGTTCAATAACCGACTATCAATATTTACCTTTAAATAGGTATTTGTTGTGATTTGCTTGAATTTGAATGCCACACTTATTTTTTAAAAAATAAGCGCTCACTATTCGGGTTAACCGGGAAAGGACCTTGGGGTCGTATAACCCATTCCGAATATGTGATACGTCGTTATAAATTGCATTCGAAGATCGGTGTTGAAGACCGGATATTTTCGAAAACGAAAGGGTTTCTTGTTGATTGTCTCTGCACTGGCTGATCCCTGGTATTGAGATCTCCATATGTGATGGGAAATCCGAACGTGATTAGAGATTATTCGGATTGCAAGGACTTCTTTGTAAGTGCATTCGGTTCTGTTCGAGCCCGGAACAGACTTGTATGGATTGTGTGTCTGACATTACAAGTTGAGATGTAAAGCCGATTTCTTTCAAATATATTTCTGTGGTGGCGGAGAATTTATTCTTTTAGCTTAACACCCTTCTCTGAGACGTACGAGCTCAGAGGTTATGTAGTTGAAGTTATCAGCGATATATTCCCAATTTGGTAATGTGACATGCTGAGTGTTGCTGTAAATGATCATTGTGTTGATTATTGTGATAGGATCGTTTATTTGATCGTCTATCTTGGTGATCATTGTGTTGATCATTTGTTGACCCAAAGCATGGTTTTTGTATAAAGTATGTTTTTGTGGACGTGACTTCGTCGAACCTCACACCCCGGAAATGGTCAAAACAGGAAAGATGCGGCAAGGTTATGAGGGGTAGCACCCTTTAGGGTATGTACATTTCCTTCTGGATAGAGGTGGTATCATGGTATGGAGCCCAGATATTTAACCTATGTGGTTACTACGAATTTATTACTTTGTGGTTGTTGGTTTTCGGGATCCCGTGAGAAAGGTCGTTTACGATCGGGGAATGGCGTGCTCGTGTCAGTAGTTACCCAGTTAGGGGTAACCCGGCCTTGTGTTGGCAGAGTTCCGGTTTGGTTCTCGGGGATGTCTTTCCAGAGGCATTCTCATGTGGCAATGGGAAGTTCCTTGGCCTGACCATTTGTTGGAAATCCAAAGAAACAATACGAAACTTGTACGGTTTTAGTTGTAGAACCTTCCATCTAATATGGTAGCTATTAGTAGGCATAATATAATGGTACCTATGCTGGCTAAGATTTATATTCTACTTTCGAAATCGTTTTATACACTATGCACTAATAATAATATCAAAATTGATTTGACTTCAATGCGTATCAAGCATGTTTGGCTATCATAAGGAGAAATCTTCTCCAAGTCTACGTTTGCATTGTGTGTGTGGCAGGAGGTCTTATGGTAGTCTCATTTTTAAAAGCATTGCGAATTGATTTTTAAAAATATTCCTCCATTTTAATTTTAAAGAAAAATAAACTGTTTTGAGTTCTCACACCAGTCACATGACTGACTCGGAGTTTATTATTTTCCTTCCTAAACTCTGGGTGCCCACCAATTTTCCACACGGGCAGTTAAGAGTTAGGTTTATCAGGATATTCTGGACATTCTGGAATTGCTGGAGGCAAGCTGGATGGCATGGCGTATTACTAGTTATATAGTATTTCTTTTTCCGCTGCATTGTTTGTTGTTGTACACTCTGGTTATGATTTGATGTAATGTAATATAATGTGATGTAATAACTGATATAGTTCTTTGTTTAAAGATTATTCATTTACTTATTATATGTTGTTCCGCTGCGAATTGTGAGATTCTGATGTTGTTCTGTTTTCTTTCTGTTCCGTTCTATTTTAAAATTTTGTTCTATCCTCTATTTTCTTTCTCTTCTCTTTTCTTTCTATTTTAAAATTTTCTATTTTTCTTTTCTCTCTATTTTCTATCTTCTCTCTTCTTCTCTTTTCATAAATTCTTTTTAAAACCCATAACTATTCGGTTTTTCGGCAACGAAAAATCGCAAACGTTACATTTGGTATCAGAGCTTATGGTTAAGCGACAACCATGGTTCTGTTGGGTATTATTCATTAGAGATAGAGTCAGCAGTACTCTAGAATGAGTTGAGTGTAATAATAGCTATGAGAGCGTATTTGTTAGTGAATATAAAATTGTTTTTGAATCGGGTAAATAAAGTAATTTTGCCCAAAACTATTTTTGTATAGAAAAGAAATGGTTTTCTATGAATTATTATAGTATATGGTTGCATGATTGTTAGGAAGTGATAATATAGAATTATTATCATTAGTATATGGAATTAAATAAGATAGATTGGATTCAAGTAAATTAACTCGATAATTTATTCATTTGTGAAATAATTTCAAATGGAATTGAATTCAAATAGAATTGAAATTGTGAATTGAATTGAAGAGTAAAATTGAATGAAATGAATATGTAACTTCAATAGTGAAGTTAAAATATATAAGAAACATATATCGAAATTTTGCAATAGAATTGGCAAATTGGTTTGAATATTGTATTTGGATTTGGATGCTGCTACTAGCAAGTTATACAGGTATATAAAGGAATTGAGATTTTGATTTCAAAGATAAAATTAAATGGCTCGACAAAAAGGTACGTATTTGAATTTCAGTATGAAATTTGATGACTTTCTTCTCTAGCCACTTGGCTTTCTCTTTTCTTTTTGATTCTGAGGGGCCGTGGTGCCATTTTGTAGTCGTACCGAGCTAGCCGCGCAAAGGAGACGCTGGCGAAATTTTTCGAAAATTTAGGGTGTTAGAAAAATTTTGAGAAAAATTTGAAAGTTTGAAATTTGAATTTGAATTTAAATTTGAATTGTTAGGAGAACAATGTTGTTTGAAACTTATAATTGGAATTGGAAAGCTAGTTGAAATGATAGTGAATCTCTAATAAAAAGATTTAGGTTAGTAAGTTGATAAAACTATTTGGATTGTGAAAAATGATAGACGGGATAAGGGCATTCTTCTTAACTTGTAATTTCGGGACGAAATTCTTTTAAGGAGGGAAGATTGTAACGACCCTGAATTTTAAACAATTTAATTTGGAAATATTTAATTAATTTTAAATATTTGAATGATAGTTTGGATTGAATTTTCAATATAACTTTGAATTTGGCGATTAAATTATAAAATTTAATCTATTGAAAGTTGAATAAAAATTTGAATCTAAAATTTGAAGCTGATTTAAAAATATTTCAAAGGCTTGTAAAATTCATATTGATAATATTGAAGATAATAGAAGCTTCAGAATTGAATTTTAAAGTGAATTGTACAGTTTAGAAAATATATCGTTTAAATCGATATTCAAAAATAGCCGTCCGAGGCACAGTCTCGGAATTCGACGAAACCAGTTCCATTGGGTCCGTAATATTGAATTATTGCCGGATTTCAAATTTCGTATTTTTCTGAGTTAATATGTGAGCACACGAGATATAAACGCGCTGAAATAAAAAATCGAATTCAAATTAAAATTTGAATTTAAATTGGTCAAAATCAAAACACTGTTCTCCCCTTCAATTACGCCTAAAGTCATGCCTAAAATCACGAACGAGATCGTGTTAAGCATGGCCGAGCTCGCTTTTAAATATCATCTCCCTCTCGTTCAAATTTCAACCGAAGCCCTCTTCAGTTCATTAAAAAAAAAATTCAAAAGGCCGTAGCCCTAAATCAAATTCGCGGCGTCACTCGCGAATTCAATCAGGTCAGCGCGTGCTAAGGGGGGAGTCGCGGCGTTGGGAGGTGATGCTCGCGAGGTATGGCGCTCGGCTTCGTGAGGAGGTGGCAGGCGACATAGGGGAATTTACTTCGTGGTTGTTGATGTGGCGATTGCAGTTCAATGGGGTTGGGGAATCGCGTATGGGGTCGGCGCGAGGTGAGGCAGTGGGTCGCGATAGCAAGAAGAGTGGAGGAGCAAGGCGCGGCGGTGCGCGAATGGAAAAGGGGTTATTGGTGATGCTCAGGTCGCGATGGAGTGCGCGCGACACGAGAAATGGCTGAGGTCGAGGCGCACGATGGAGTGAGGGGACGCAGGCGCGCGCGCACGCGTAAGCAGCGGCGGCGACTCGCGAGCTTGGCACGGCGAATTAGGGTTCGCGGTGATGGCCGTGAAGGTGATTTTGTGGGTGTCGATGAAGTCAGCAAGGGGGGTCACGAGTTTATCAGCAAGGAGGTGAGGCAATATAGTTGAGTTTATTTATCATTATTATTTTTATTTTTCGATAGATTTGGTTAAGTTCCCTGTTAAAAAAAAAAACATATGTGTATAAGATTTATTTTTAATAAGTATAGAAATTTTAAAATAATATCAAGTTTATAAAGACTAGATTTTTAAAAGAAAAGAATTAGTTAAAAAAAAAAACTAATTTTTAGTTAAACAGATTTATTTAAGGAAAATTAGTTTTTAAATTTAGTTTTGTTAAGTAAATTTGTTAAAAGAAAGTTTGGTAAATTAAATTTAAAATTTTAGTTAAAATAAATTTATTAAAGAAGAAATTTGGTTAGAAATTTAATTTATTAGATAAAAATGATTTATCAAAAGATAATTTTATTTATTATCGGGAAAATAGATAAATTTAATTATTTAAAAGAAATTGTTTTAAGAATAAAAGAAATTAGTTAGTTAAAATAAAATGACTAAATTAATATGGTAATTAAAGAATGATTTATTTAACTTATAAATAAATAAGTCATTAGTTAGAAAAGTAAAATAAATGTATGGATAGATTTTAAATCTACTAAGTTATATTAAAATAATACATAATATGGGGATTAATTATTTTAACAAAATTTATCTGTTTATTTTAATAACTAAAGGATATTTTATCAAAGGAAAATTTATTTAAATAAATAGTTAGTTAAGAAAAAGTATTAAAAGAAATTTAGTTCAATTTGAAATTTCTAGTTAAAATTTTTTTTAAAAGTAAAATAATTAGTTAAAATAAATTATTAAACAAGAAACTAGTTTAAATAAACCTATCGGTTAATTTAACTATTAAAATGAAATCACCAATGAATTAAAATTTTCAAATGAAAATTTATTATTCGATCTGTTCGAATATTAATAAATTTTGTAAATGTTTATACAAGGTCTATAAATCGAGAAACGTGTCAAGATGGAAATGGATTGCAAAATAAAGCTAAGGTGAGAACTTCTCACTCAAAAGGAATTTCGTTGTTTATTTAAATTTTAAATAGTTAAATTTAAAATTGCTTGACTGTGTTGATTGAATGATTGAATGATGATTGTTATACATATATTGGATGTGAATAGACCCTATACGCCGTTAGTAAGCGGAGGTTATTTATTACACACATATACCGCGATATTCCATCTCGAAGTGGAATTGGTATTATATATTATATATAGCAATATATATATATTGGCATATGTATATATTGCAGTTGATTGATTTCCCGCATTTTCTTTTAGCGGATGAGACCCTATTGCGCCGTTAGTAAGCGGATATATATTTTATAAAATCCCATATACCGCGATATTCCGTCTTGAAACGGAATGGTATTGTGCTAATGTCTGTGGATGCAGGGAAACAGGTTGGAGGGATCCAACTGGATTCCTCACAAATATTTATAGATGTTAGATATTGTGATGTTTGACTGTTTATCATATCGATATATGATGTTGAAAGTCGTGATTGACTATTGATGTGTTGCATCATCGGATCCAATTTTGAAGTTTTAAAATAACGATTTTGATTTCTAAAGTGATTCTTGGAAATATACGTTTATAAAATATTTTTGAAATTGATTCATCTTAAATAAATAAACGTTATAATTTTAATATTATGAAAATTATGATTTTTGAGAAATACAGTTAAAAGTTGATTTTTGAAAATATGGGATTAGTGATTTTATAAAATAGTTTGAACTGGGAATTCTGAATTTATTATAAGAAGTTTAAAGATAGGATTTATAAAATTTTTATTTTATAAATCAGAATGATGAAACTATAAAAGAGTTTAAGGATGTTTAAAGTAATAATATAAATTGATTGATATTAAAAGATTTATAAATTGATATTTATAAATTTAGAATATCTTGAATTATAAAACGAGCTTTTATAAGTGATAGAATGATTTGTAAATGAATTTCATAAAGGAATGAAATCTATAGAATTTATCAAATTTGATTATGTTATAAATCATAATGATAAATTATAGAGGAGTTGAAAGACGTTTTAAAATAGTAATATAAATTGTTTTATATTAAAAAGATTTATAAGTTGATATTTATAAATTAAAAATATTGGGATTATTAAACGAGCTTTTATAAGAGTTAGAATGAATTGTGAATGAATTTCACAAATGAATGAAATTTATGGGGTTTTAACGATGAAGTTATAAATAGAATTTTATAAATAGTAGGTTTATAAAATTTGTAAAGGAAAACAAAATACAATTCATAAAGTTATTAAAGGAATGGAATTTGGACAAATAATTGAATCTTATAAGTTATAAGATTTATAGATTTGGGAAGTTTGAAGGAATGATTTTTATAAATAAATAAATTATAAGTATTTGACTTATAATATGAAATTTTAGTATATCATTGAGATATGAAATTTAATAGATTTATAAAGGAAATTTATAAAAGGAAGTTGTTATAAAAATAAATAGAAATAGAATTTATAAACATTGTTTTATAAATCCGCAACGACTTATTTTGATAAGGAATTGGTGTAATTTATTTATGGAATTATATTCATGTTTTAGACAGTGAATAATTCTTTAAAGTAAAATGAATAAAAGAATGAAATTTATTAACGTAGTATATTCACGTTTTTGAATAGTGAATCATATGTTAAAGAAAGTATTTAGAATGTGATGTTTTAAATAGAATTAAAACGATCTAAAGATGTTTTAAAATATATTGAGATTCGAAACCATAGATTTCAACATTTATTGTTGAAATAGATGCTTTCGAGAAATAAAAGAGAATGGTGGACTATAACACTGTTGTTATATTAAATGATTTCCGAAAGGAAATGTTTTTGTATAGTATTGGGATTTATATATCTATTTTAATTTCGAATCCCTATACTAGTGATTTTGGGTTGTCGTAACGATGTTTTACGCAACATTCGTTTTGCCCAAATAAATATGTTTAAGTGAATGATTTCCTTAAAGAATGAAATATATACTTAATTTCGATTAGAGTATATTAAATATTTTCTAAGTATAGAAAATAAAAAGATCTGTGAATTACTTATTTTTAATAAGTATAGAAATGCTTTTCCAATATTAAGTAAATATTTGAAATTTATCTTTTTGAAGATAAATTGAAAAAGAATATTAAAAATTGAATGGAAATCGTATATTCATAAATATTTTGGGAATGTAAATTCCTTATGGAATTTATAAATGAAAAGGGGATTTGTTTGAAAATAAATGTTGATTTATTTTTGAAGTGTGAAAACTATATATCTTATAAAGATATTTTTGGGAAATAAATAATTTGGAGAATTATTTGGAATCTGGTGATGTTGGCATATCTATTGATAGTTCAATAACCGACTATCAATATTTACCTTTAAATAGGTATTTGTTGTGATTTGCTTGAATTTGAATGCCACACTTATTTTTTAAAAAATAAGCGCTCACTATTCGGGTTAACCGGGAAAGGACCTTGGGGTCGTATAACCCATTCCGAATATGTGATACGTCGTTATAAATTGCATTCGAAGATCGGTGTTGAAGACCGGATATTTTCGAAAACGAAAGGGTTTCTTGTTGATTGTCTCTGCACTGGCTGATCCCTGGTATTGAGATCTCCATATGTGATGGGAAATCCGAACGTGATTAGAGATTATTCGGATTGCAAGGACTTCTTTGTAAGTGCCTTCGGTTCTGTTCGAGCCCGGAACAGACTTGTATGGATTGTGTGTCTGACATTACAAGTTGAGATGTAAAGCCGATTTCTTTCAAATATATTTCTGTGGTGGCGGAGAATTTATTCTTTTAGCTTAACACCCTTCTCTGAGACGTACGAGCTCAGAGGTTATGTAGTTGAAGTTATCAGCGATATATTCCCAATTTGGTAATGTGACATGCTGAGTGTTGCTGTAAATGATCATTGTGTTGATTATTGTGATAGGATCGTTTATTTGATCGTCTATCTTGGTGATCATTGTGTTGATCATTTGTTGACCCAAAGCATGGTTTTTGTATAAAGTATGTTTTTGTGGACGTGACTTCGTCGAACCTCACACCCCGGAAATGATCAAAACAGGAAAGATGCGGCAAGGTTATGAGGGGTAGCACCCTTTAGGGTATGTACATTTCCTTCTGGATAGAGATGGTATCATGGTATGGAGCCCAGATATTTAACCTATGTGGTTACTACGAATTTATTACTTTGTGGTTGTTGGTTTTCGGGATCCCGTGAGAAAGGTCGTTTACGATCGGGGAATGGCGTGCTCGTGTCAGTAGTTACCCAGTTAGGGGTAACCCGGCCTTGTGTTGGCAGAGTTCCGGTTTGGTTCTCGGGGATGTCTTTCCAGAGGCATTCTCATGTGGCAATGGGAAGTTCCTTGGCCTGACCATTTGTTGGAAATCCAAAGAAACAATACGAAACTTGTACGGTTTTAGTTGTAGAACCTGCCATCTAATATGGTAGCTATTAGTAGGCATAATATAATGGTACCTATGCTGGCTAAGATTTATATTCTACTTTCGAAATCGTTTTATACACTATGCACTAATAATAATATCAAAATTGATTTGACTTCAATGCGTATCAAGCATGTTTGGCTATCATAAGGAGAAACCTTCTCCAAGTCTGCGTTTGCATTGTGTGTGTGGCAGGAGGTCTTATGGTAGTCTCATTTTTAAAAGCATTGCGAATTGATTTTTAAAAATATTCCTCCATTTTAATTTTAAAGAAAAATAAACTGTTTTGAGTTCTCACACCAGTCACATGACTGACTCGGAGTTTATTGTTTTCCTTCCTAAACTCTGGGTGCCCACCAATTTTCCACACGGGCAGTTAAGAGTTAGGTTTATCAGGATATTCTGGACATTCTGGAATTGCTGGAGGCAAGCTGGATGGCATGGCGTATTACTAGTTATATAGTATTTCTTTTTCCGCTGCATTGTTTGTTGTTGTACACTCTGATTATGATTTGATGTAATGTAATATAATGTGATGTAATAACTGATATAGTTCTTTGTTTAAAGATTATTCATTTACTTATTATATGTTGTTCCGCTGCGAATTATGAGATTCTGATGTTGTTCTGTTTTCTTTCTGTTCCGTTCTATTTTAAAATTTTGTTCTATCCTCTATTTTCTTTCTCTTCTCTTTTCTTTCTATTTTAAAATTTTCTATTTTTCTTTTCTCTCTATTTTCTATCTTCTCTCTTCTTCTCTTCTCTTTTCATAAATTCTTTTTAAAACCCATAACTATTCGGTTTTTCGGCATCGAAAAATCGCAAACGTTACACTAACTGTATCACCTTTTGATATGATTTTACTTATACTTGTATTGGGTTTGTAAAGAAAAGGGATGAAGCTAAGGTTATTGCAGACTACAGGGGCAAAAGGAGCAAGAGAAATTCAACTCAAAATAGAAGGGGTAGGTTTAAATAAGAAGAAAGAAGGAGAAAGAAAATGAGATATGGATTTGATCTTTTACCCCTTCTTTCTCTACCAATTCGAACTCAGCTATCTAAAATATCTTACACCCTTACCCCATATCATATGGCCTGCTAGGCAAATGTACCTAGTTGTTATTTCAAACCATATCAGTAAATTCACATTTAAATCAAATTCAAATATTCGACATCGTCTATTGATACATGTATATAACTTTTATGTACGCACTACTTTTAATACTGATTTAAATAAATCATGTAAAATTTTAATTAATATTTTACCAATATTAATTAATTTTATTAATTAATAACAGTTATAATTAAATTAGACGGTATTCAGAGTATTCACATGACACTCATGTGACTATTAAGTGTAAATTTTATCAACCATTAATATTGGACATTTTGAATATTAATGTTCACGCGTTTTACGTAGTATTGTGGTAGTTTGACCGAATTTATCGCTTACACGATTTCAATAAAATCAAAATTTACTATTTTAAGTAGTTTTTAGTGGTGATAATTAATTACACTAATTCTCTTTATCAAAACTATACCACATTAGGACTTATGGAATTTGGTATTGGTCAAAATTCCAATATTTTCCACATTCAACTTGTATAGTCCAAACGCAAAGTTCTTGGTTTAATAATAAGATTTAACAACTATGGCTAGGGACTTTGACTTTGAGTTGACTTCATTTGACTGTGATATTAATCTCATATAATTAAGGTGATAAATTCTCTATCGAATACTGTTTCACTTCCAATGCTACAATTCAGACCCAATTGTAGTCATTCGATGGATGTCATGCTATGATTTAACTATGATCAAAGTGGAGTGTCCATATTAAAGTTTAATAGTATTCTCAAATCGAGAGAAAGTTTTAATATTGTCACTTCGATATTTTCTTTTTGACCATAGTTACATTAACCAAAAGAAAACTACCAAGTGAGTCATTCCGTAGTTACCCAACAACTATCATTACATAACACTTTGGTGCTCCCAACAGCCATGAGAGTTACACATTCCAACGTTCGAAGAACTTTATGTACTCTAGTCCCAACGGATGCATCGATATCCAGTCTCGATATGACATGTTTATTAAATTGTGATAAATTGCCCATGGTTACTAAACATTGTAATTACTATAAAAAATACTATTTATGGATTTTCTATTAAATATGCTTAAACTAAACAATGGATTAATATCACATATAATAACAAGTATATAATAGAAATAAAAACACGGTTTATTTGGGAGGATATATTATTACAAAGTTAATAATTCACAATAAATTATAGAATTGCCCATAGGACATACCCTTTAATCCATCAGTAATAACCAATTAAAAAACGAGAAAAAAAGAGTTAACTTTAGGGAAGTTAAGAAATGATAGTGTATCATTTGAGAAGATGGTAAATATGTTTATTAATATAATTGAAAATTTTGATCTATTATGAAGATCTAAAGAATGGGTAGAAGACATGACTAATGGATGAGAGAAATGGATTGAACCTAAAAGCGAAAAATATACCAACACATGGAGTTGTTGATTGGCCAAGGGCGAAGGCTTAACAATGCCTATATTCAATAGTATATGGTAAGTTGCCTAAGACTTATGGATGTTTATAAGATTCAATTAAGAAAAAATAAAGTCTAGTATGAGTTATGACAAGGTGCCAAGACTTCAAATGGATGTAATGAATGGGTCGGTAACGTGGAACAAGTTATTCATAACTAGGATGGGCTATTGACGTCTGGTAAGGACGTTTGTTAGAACATGTTCGGTGTGCTTATACTCAACCTTTTAGGAGAGCAACGGTAGCTCTAGTCGTGTTGACTCCCATGGTGAAATGAGTAGTCATGTTATTGGTGACATTGTTTGTGAAAATATAAATTAGTGATAATAAGGCCTAGGGAGGTAATCATTGTATAAAGTTAAAAAAAAAAAACTTTAAGCCCGACACCTAAATAATAGTTTAGGTGATGCATGTGAATGTGTTTGTGATTGTATGACATGGTTTAGAAGTGAATGTTAATTATATAGTACATTCTTAATAAAAATGATGTTATTTGGTTGTTCATATTGCAATGATTATTTACATGATTTGATGTAATATCTGATAATTGATTTAGTGTTGGAAAAGCACGTTTCGGTAGGTGTCGTGTCTCGCTATATGCATGTTTAGGGAGATTATTTTCATACTAGGTTTTATGTCTGATCCATGTGTTTATTATTGCTTTTACCGTAAACTCACATGTATTCATTCAAGTAGGTTGAGTTTATGGATTAGACCAGTGTATTTTGGACGATGCATAAAAGCTTTGAACACTAAGCAGGAGGCTTAGTAAAAAAATAAAGGTTTTTTTTTATAAATTGCTTTTGTGAACCAGAGAATATAAATTGTTGAGTATTCATGTTAGCATCAACACCACATTATGTTTTATTTTATTTACCTCTATGCGGACGCATTTCAAGAAATGAAAAATGTAAAGATAATCATTTGTAATGAAATTTATTGGCTCCTTGGTTTATTAAATGTTGTTGAAAAAAAAAAAACTGATACCATTTTATTGCTTAAAAATAATTTTGTTGATGAATGCAACATCATTAGTGTTTATTTCGATCTCAAAATCGAGACATTTCAATTCCTTTACATATTTTATATGATTTTTCATATGAAATTTTTTTATCGCTGATATTTTTCATTAATAACAAGTTGTCTTTTTAAATATTCATTCTTCAATCATTCTGAATTTATATCCTTAATTGTTCCTCCTATTTATAATAACGCACTAGTCAAGTCCGTTGGACGTGCGAAAAAAAAAAAAAAGTAAATTCGTTTATTGTGAAATAATGATTATTTGCATAGAGAATGCTTGATACAAATAATTATGTGAATTAAGTAATTTACAATAGTGTGAATGAGTGCACGGGAAAACTTGTTGCCATATTTTTTGGCATCAAATTGTTTTCTGTGTAAATACCCAATAAGAAATACACACACATATATGTGTGTGTGTATTGGGATAGTGAGGTCAATTTGTTGAATCAATAGAATGAACTTTTTTGAGCATTAATGTTCGTGAGTAAATGTGCAGTTATTAGATCGGGAGAGGAAGTCTACATAACAAATTCCAAAACTTCCGATCTGTATCCTTAAAAAAAGGAATGGAGGCCTAATTAATGGGTTTGGGCTGTTATTGCGTTCCCGCATTAGACGCGTCGTTACGATGCCAATAACCAATTAAAGGCGGCTTTTAATGCCACTGAAATTCACCGTACACTAATGGTAAATGCATTGGATCCATGTCCATCCGAATAGCTGCTGTGCTTTGTACATGTTACTGATTAAGATGCGAGAGAAATTATTGCGTGCACAACTATTTTTTGTAAATGATGTTTCAATTCTTCTGATCGTTTCACACTAAGAATAGCCACCATTTGGACCAAACGCCGCAATACACCATTACCATTAAGAATATTTTTGGTTGATTTATGCTGTACTTGTTTATCCCATTATTTAAACGTGGAACAGAGTCGACACCGATATTAGGCGATGCTAAGGCAAGAAATAATTTCACATAAACGTGGCGATGGCTGCAAGGAATAACGGGCCTGAGAGCAGAAACGAGTTCTGATTTTTTTTCTCTTTTCCTAATTGTGGGCCATGAATAAATTCAGATAAATTTTACTAAAGTACTTGTGGCCCAAAGAAGAAAAACTAATCTAAACATCACTTTTTTGTGCACAGGAATAGTGCCAGCTCGTGGAAATATATTCGTGAATCTCAACAAATTACGTCGTAATTTGTTGAAGTATTTTAGCCCTTAAAGCGGAAGATCAAAAGTTTTAAGTTGGACCCAGGATTCTATTGCAATGGTCTATTAAGAAGCCCGAATTTGTAAAGATTTAATCATATTAGCTGTTTTCCTTTTTGTCATTTTCTTAAAAGCATGTTATTTGTAAAATTGTACTTACTGTCAAATCTAATTTTCATAGCGAGTGTTTATTTATTATTTCCATACGTGTTGACTTTTAAAAGATAAACGTCGAAAATAAATAAAAAATTGTAACACTGTGGAATATGAATAAACGTATGATCATCGTACTGTGATTTGATGTAAATAATATCATTCATATATGGAAAAAAGGAAAAGTGAATTTAATGTAAGCTAACAATTTGAGATGAAACTTTAATTGTAAAGGGTTAGACAAATCGAAAAAGCAAAGCAAGCTTCTATGCATTGCTAATTGGTAGTTAGATATATTTGTTTATACTAAAACACAAACCAATAAATAATTAAATTAAAAAAAGCCTTCGAATATATATATATATATATATATATATATATATATATATATATATATATATAGAAATGTGTATATAGGAAAGGACACCCATAAACATCTATATATTGTCCTAACAATTACCATTTTCAAGGAACAACTGACCTTTGTCAAACATGCCATCTTCAAAGCGAAAACATCAACTCCTTTAGCGTGGAATGAGCTTCTTCAGACAAATTTATTAAAGGGTAATTAATTTAAAGGATAAAAATTTATATATTTTTAGCCTGAAGAACACAACCTTAATATTTTAATCATAAAGACAAATATTCTCCTAAAAATTATTTCTAAGAATAAACAATCCTTCAAAATTATTTATAAGGACAAACATTCTTGCAAAACTGCTACCGAACTAAAAACTGATACCTAAAACCTGCTATCGACAACTACAAACTGATATCTAAAAACTGCTATAAATAACTAAAACTAGAAACTAAAGAAAGTTGTACTTCATGCTAAAATACTGAAGGTCTGTCCTTAAGGCTAAAATGCTGAGAAATTTTATCCTTGACAATAATTTCATGTTTATTAAATAACAGTAAAACATTGGAATTTCCTGTTCTATCATTAATTCTAGAAGTTTTCTCTTTTTTTCATAATTATTTTACTAGATATTTCATTTTCAAGTTCTTTAATGTTTCAATGCTTTAAAGTTATTTTATCAATTCTCTCCCATCATTTTACATTTTATTTCGATCATTCTAAAGTCCATACGATTATTTACATATAATTTATCGATTACATCTAGTATTTTTTATTTATGTCCATCCATTAATTTAAGATATTAAAAAAATTCACTAAAACAAATATTTATTAATATTTCAAATAAATTTTTAATAATAGTTATAATATCTATGGTGCCACACTGTTTTGGCGTCAGCGTGAACTACCAAAAAGCCTCTATATAGATATTACCAAACCTTGAAATTCGGATCTAACAAATAAACTTTCTTTACATTTTCAAATGTACAATACGAATACTACCAAATATTAATATTTTTTAAAAATAGATCTAACAAATAAAGTATCTTCGTAAACTCGTATTTTATTGATTAGTAATAAAATAAAAATTCAAACTAATAGAAACTTTATTACGGTTGTCTCCCATGTGACAAGAAGGAACGAGGGTTTGAAATTGGAACATTCCCACAACGCTAAATAACTTGAAGAATGGTATATAAATATGGATGGGTAGACACTTAACATTGGGGACTTCTTTTATTACAATAATAAAGAGTGTTTCAACCCATATGTGTAAGCCACATGTTGCAGATAGGTAGCTTGGTCCAACCGACATTACACAAGTGGTAATGAAGCCGAAGATTACAAACTAGGCCATGCAAAAAAACAATGCTCTCAAAAAGTACCACAAGGGGATGCGAGAAAGTGGGGATCTTATTAGGATTGTCTCGCATGTCGCAAAGAAGAATGACGGTTTGGAATTGCAATAGTCCTACATAGCTAAATAACTTGGAGAAATGGTGTACAAATATGGATCGGTAAGCACGTGACATTAGGGATTTCTTTTGTTATAATAAAGTATGTGCCAACTCATATGCGTATGCTACATGATGGAGATGGGGAGCTTGGTCCAATGCTCTCAAAGTATTCTAAAGGAGTATGAGTCAAAGTGGAGATTGTTATGGTTGTTTCGTATGTAGAAATAGGAACAACAGTTTGAAATTGGAATGGTTCTACATCGCTAAATAACTTGGAGTAGTGTTGTATAAATATGAGTTGTTAGGCACGTACTATTGAGGATTTCTTTTGTTAGAATAAAGTGTGTATCAATTCATATGTGCATGCTACATGATAGAGAAGGGGAATTTGGTCTCATTGTCGTTACATAACAAAGTAAATAGTTGCAACATAGAAATAAAAATTCAAACTAACTAAAGGACGACAATTTAACTATGTATACCGCTTTAGTAACAACTAAAATGATGAAATTATGTTTTCATTCAGCTACAAAGATGTATAAATCACATTAAACAATAATAATTATAAAAGTTGGAGTTCATTTATCATATACTTCATTGTAAATGTTATACACATAATTTCTAACTACCATTATAGAAGAATAATGAAAAGAAAAAGAAGCAAATCAACAAGAGGGTATAGAAGCATTGAAAGATGGTATTACTACAAATACGCATGTCAAGCATCCAGAGAGAACATAGCAAGCATATAAGTGCATATAAGTGCATGACAAGTCAATGAATCCATATTAAGATTCCAAGTCAATAGTGTAGCAAGCCTCTAAGCAATCACCATGAGGTATTGAGCATTTAACATAAGGGTAGACAACGATCTCCCACTTAAGAGATAAGAAGCCTGATGTGCACGTAAATGTGCATATTTTTACCACCGTATTTACCATATTTAAATTAAATAAATGATCATATTGGTTATTTTAACTTGTTTTAACCAAAGTCGATATTAATTTCAAATTGTCACATATCTATCTTCATATAGGGGTAAAACGGTCATTTGTGTGTGTATATTTCTTCGAGAAAAATTAACTGAAATTTTATACATATTTTTGTAGGAATTTGATATCAAATAGGAGTGTTTTCATGAAGGAATATGCATGCACAAAGAAACTACAAAAGAATGAAGATGAAAATAATTCAAAGTGAAGAACATGGAGGACTCCACTTACCCACCTACCTTAATGTATAAATTAGAGGCTAACGCACATGCTTATGGAATTAATGGCTTCATGTACACTTAAGTAATAATTAGTGGAAGATAATGACTACTTGGCCTCCACATTACCTCAAGGGCATTTTGGGAATTCCCCAAATTATGGATTAGGATTTCATGCTTGTATAAATAACTCATTATGTTCATGTAGCCTCTTCTTCCACTTTAGTTTAGTTTTTAGCTTAGAAACAAAAAAAAGCTTCTCTTTTCTTTTCATGGCTACTCAGTCATTTCTTTTATTTAATTCCTTTTCTTATGCAATTTTAATTCGTTGCTCTTTTCTTCTCTTGTTTGTTTTTCTTTCCTATGTAGTGTAGATTTCTTTTTTTTATGCAAGTAGAATAGTTCTCTTTTCCATTGGCTTTCATTTTCCTTTCTTTTTGCTTTCCTGTTGCTAGCTGCATTTGTTAATCAAATGACAAATATGAGAGGCTAAACCCCTTCAATTTAGGGGTAATGAAGCTATCTAATTTTATAGCTTCAACTATTTATTAATTCACGTTCTCTTTTTTTGCTTAATGATGATGAAAGAATGCTGTACTAGTTGTTTTTGCTTTGAATTTGATAGCCTGTATTGTTGATACCAAATATGCTATGCGTAAACAATCAGTAACAATAACTGCATCTTCATCAAAATATGATTATGGCAAAATAAAGTGATTTGAAATTAAAATTTTATGGTCTATATTTCTAATCAATAGTTAATAGGCCACACTTAAAATAGATTTTATTTTTTTTGTCAAGTTTCATGAAAGTTAGTAAGTACTTTAAGGGATATATTATAGTTTGATGGCTTATGTTGCCTAATCAATAGCACAAATATGTCATGCTAATGATAAGCACATCAATTAAAGCACTAATGACCATAAACGAGAGATCATGATTTCATGTGTTGAACTATGTGATTTAAAGAGTGGATTTATTCTCTAAATTGTCATTTAACTCTTATATTTGCATCCCTTTCTTTTAGTTAGTTAGCTAATTTTCTAATTTCTAGCTTGACATTCTCTTCAACTTTGGTTTAATTTGATTGAATAGAATTTTAAAATCATCAATTCCCCGAGGATCGGCCCGTATTCGCTACGTGCTACATTTGTACGCCGTACATTTGCGCTTATTTTTATTTTTAAATTTTTCGACGGTTTTCTAATTCGATAGGAATTCCATCGATTAACAAGTTTTTGACGCCGTTGCCGAAGAGTTGTTTTGATTTTAATTTTCTATTCTTCGAATTATTTTTGTTTGATTTTCGTGTGTTTGTTTTGCTTGTGTTTGTTCATATATAAAAAACAAAAGGAAAAAAAAATTGAGTGTTTTGTGCATTTTGATTTTGTTGTTTCCAGTTTGTTAGTTACTTTTTCATTAGCATTTGCATTTCATATTAGAAAAAACATACACAGTTCAAAAGAAGGAAAAAAATTCATTTCATTTCCTTTTCATCAAATTTCATACAAATCATAGTTTTACATTACATCCATATTTCATTTTCTTCATATTTGACAGTTCCGTGTTTCTACACTACAAAATTACTCTACATTTTCTATGTTCTCTTGTGTTACAATACTGCTACTTGCCCACTAACCCACAAAACTGCTGCACACCTTGCCTGACCACAACTATATACATCACCTTCATTCACTTCTACAACTCAATACTCCCCTGCACAGTGCCATCACCAGTTACAACTACTGTAACTCCAACAATTTCAGCTGCCTCACCTCACCAATACCTTCCATTCATCACCAACATACAAAACTTCAACATCACTTCCAATTGCCATCAACTCATCAACACAAACTGCATAACATACTTCATCACTTCCTGACATCAAGCCTCCTCGGCCATTAGAAACACCCCACAACTGCCTATTGCCCACTGTTCTACTTCCTGCAGTTCTACAACCCACTTCATTTCAACCTGACATCTCCACCCAAACTCATCACTGAATTGAGACCACTTGCAACCCCCTACATTATCACATTCGCCACCAACTCAACATCAACTCAACCACCCCCTTACATCATAGTGCAAACTGTCCTACCCACCAACATTGCTGCTACCCATTGTCAAACACCATACATTCTCTGTCATCATTCCAGTCATAACCAACCACTTCTTCTCACCGATCATTGACTGACACAGAAACCACAGTCACCCACAAACAACAGCCATAACCCTCACCATCTCCAATCACCATCATCTGCAACTCATCCACCTCTGAAATCACCGCTTAGCAACAAGCTTTCTGCTTCTTTCCAGTTTTCCGCTTCTGTCCATCCACATTTCAAAACTTCTCCACCACCACCTTTTGTCTCAACATCACACCACCCCTTTCCACTTTCATCATTCTGCAACTGTCACCCCTACATCACAAAACCAAACATGCATTTCCACCTCTGTCTGCACTACCACCCACCTGACTGCTGCTGTAAACTCATCAACCTCTGCTGAAACTATCAACAACACCACCCTCTTCAAATATCAAGCTTTCAGTCACCTGAAGCATCAAGCACCACCAAAACAGTCGCTTCGAATCGTCACCTCCTCAGTCGTCGTACCGGTCGAGCCCTTACCCCCAAAACACCCAAAACCAAGACAGCGCTCCTCCATCATCTATCGCATCTAATAACTTCGCCAACTTTGAAAAGCCACAAACTCGCCTCGCGAACATTCCAAACCCCAAACCATCTACTGACAACCTCCAAGATCGAGTATCGCCAGAAAATTGCTTCCTTTCCAATCGAACTACAGCCACATCAAATTTCCACTGCATTCGAAAAATTCCCCCAATCTCCTCTCCAGTCGCCTGCAGAGATTAACACTTCGAACCCAAACCAAAGCCGAACACGAGAAACCACTGCCCTTACCCTTCACTTCTCGCCTGACATCCTCGCCAATCCCCCAATCACCTCCACTTGAATAACGCTCGACTGCAACTGCACCCAACCACAACACCTCTGCAAGGCCTCCATAACCGCGCCTTATCGAATCACTGCACCGCGACCTCGAATTGCCCAAACAACCACTCGGTTCCTAGTTTAGTGTTACCTGGTTACGAAGTGGAGATCGATTAAAGCGAATTATCAGGAATTGAAACTCTAAAAACTCGAATTTGGTTACGAAGTTGATTTGAGAATTTGGTACGAAGTTGATCCATAAAAGTGAATTCTCTGTGGCTGCCAGGGTTATTTTGTATATATCCTTGACTAGCTGTTTTCAATTTTAGCGTTACCTTTATTTAAAAAAAAGTCTGTTTTCTTTTGTACGTGGTTTTGTTTTGTTTGTTTTATTAAAAAGAAAAAAGAAAGAGTTTTGATTATTTTTGAGTTTTACTTGATTTTTCTTTAGTTCTGTTTTACGTTCTAAAAAAACAATTGTTTTGTTTGATCTGTTTTAGTTCATCCTAATTAAAAAAACAAAAAAATAATAATGTATATATAACTTGTTTTATTTTCAGGTTGCAGAAGCAGATAAGGAAGAACAAATTGCTAGCCTTGCTTAGTTTGTCAAAAAATAAATTGATTGCTTTGCTCAGCTTGTCAAAAAATAACTGCTTGCTTATTCATAATTTTCTTTTTATTTGCCTTGCATTGTATATATTTATTGTTTTTATTTGTCTTGCATTGTTATTTACTTGAATTTGAAAAACAAAAAAACCAAAAATTAAATTCAAAAACAAAATAAAAAAATCCATTCGTAGTTGCATTGTTAATACACGTTTAATTTCTATTTTGCATTTCATCCTAGATTTTGATTAATAGTAACAGTTAGACATCGATAACGCTTAATTGTATATTGACAAATGGTCTTCTTTGAACAATTTAATTTCTTGGTGTCTAGGCTACGGTAGAGCAATAATCAGTTATAAATATTACGGCGCTTTGTAAATGTTATACTGAATTGTTTCTCTGAAGGTACTTAAACCTTCGGCTGCATTGCTACGGTGATTCGTTGTGCACCGATAAATTCTGTCTGTTACCTGGCTGAAAACTATCTTGTTTATCTAAGACAATGTGTGATTATACAATTCTGGGTTAACTTAGGATAAATAATTTATTATTAGACCCTTGCATTCATTTAGTTGCATCAGTTCATGCATATTTTAAAAAATCAAAAACGAAAACTAAAAAAAAATTGTAAATATTCCTCTTCTTTTTCTTTGAAATTTTTAAATCTTTTTTCTTTGAAATTTCAAAAAAAATCCAAAATAATTTAGAAAATCCAAAAAAAATTATTAAACCCTTTCAAAAACAAAGAAAAATTTTTTAAAAAAAACACACAAAAACAAAAACAAAACAAAAAATCAATTTCCTTTGAAAAATAAATTCTATTTGTAAATATTTTTCCTTCATAAAAAAAACAAAAACGTTCTTGAAAATGTCTGAATTTCCACATTCACTTGAATTTTACAATAGTGGTGAAAATCAATATAATCAATATGATTTCACTCCAAATTCGTATGGATATTTCAACAACAACTATTGTGTAAATAATTCGAATATCGAACAATAAAATTTTCGAAACGTAACCCTCGAATCTCGAATATAGCATTTCATCTCTACTTGAAATCTCTACACAACAAACTCAAAGTATAAATGATTTATGTAATTCATAATTGTGTAATAAATCGAGTTAAGGATTTCAAAATTTGAATTCAATTCAAAATTCAAACGATTTCGATTATAACCTATGCCATTTCAATTTCGAACTCCAAAATGAATTTCAAACCCAAAGTGAAAATGGAAACAACTTTTCAAACGAATTCTCAACAAATCCAAATCGAAAATTCTCAAGTCAATAATTATAATTTGGATTTTTTTGAACAAATGAACGAAATTTACGATGATCACACAAATTTTTTGTTTGAAATATATATGAAACAACGTGAAAAACAAAAGCAAATCCCAATGTGTGATGAGTCGAGTGATAATCCATCTTTTATCCAAATCGGCGATTTTCAAATAACAACTTTTGAAATTGAAAACGAAAATCTTAACTAAGTTGTTGAAAATTTGGTAATTGGCTTGGATTTCAATTCTTTTGAGGGTGAGAAACCAAATTTAAATTTCGATCTTTCTTTTCTCGATTTCGAAAATTTTAATACAACAACTCTGGATTTTGAAATTGATATATGCAATGAAGTTGTTAATAATCCAACAAAGGAAGACGAATTCAATGGACACGATTTCTATGGACTTGTTGAAGATGAGTTGTTAAATTTCAAGGGGGAAGATTTAAATCACCACTTTGATTTTGAAATCAATAATTTCGAAGAATTTTTCAATGACAAAGTTGAATTTCAATTTGGTGAAAATAAATTTGAATTTCAACCAAATTTTATATCTACCCCGAAAATCATCCAAAATAAAACAACTCGTACGATTTTTAATAAAATGACATTCGTTTTTCCAAATCCACATTCGATTCAAAAATCTTTTAAGGTTTGATTTTTCATGCTTAAGATGTGTCTCGCACATTTGACGAGACAAATGAATCGATCTTTGGAAGGCCGTTTCATTTACTTTTTGACTATATAGTTTCTGATCTCGTGTAAATAACGCTCATTTTCATGTAAATATACGTTATCTTTTTATTTTTGTTTTACTTTTCTCATTCCACTTGGGTTGAATGTGGGGTCATAGTCAAAATCAAGTGTAGGGGTGAGACTCATCTTCGTTTTCAATTTTTCATGATTTATTTTTACTTTTTCTTTAAAAAAAATCTCACAAACAAAAAACAACAAAAAAACAATTTTCTTTAAGCATTTTTATTTATTTTTAATGAATTATAGGATAAATATATGTTTTTGGCTTATTAAATTGAAATTTTAGAAAGTTTATTTATCTTAACAAAAATAAAAATGAAGTTTGATTACAAATAACAATGGTTTAACTGGTATATAGAAAGATTCATACGTGTTAATTATGAAATATATCCTAGCTGAAAATCTTTATTTTAAAAAGTGGTTGATTCAACATAAAGGATATAACATTTTTATCTTCTAAGTGGTGTTATGATTATATTGCAAAACTCTCTCTTTAAAAATAATAATAATAATAATTTGAAGAAGAAAAACATATATAAAAAAACAAAACATTTGTATATATGTTAATATTTTCTATTTACACCTATGGTCGATAGGTTTACACACTTGTGTGTACACTCGCCATGCTCTGTACCTTTCTCACGTAAGCCCAAAAGGCAGTTCACGATCGGTATATCTGGCCTCAATTTACCTGAGCTAGGGGTGTGTGTGTGTGTAAATTCTTTTTAATAACCCTACAGTCAATAGGTGTTCACACTCGTGTGTTCACTCGCCACGTGCTGTATTCCCCTCACATAAGTCTGTAAGGCAATGCGTGGGTAATATATCTGGCCTCGGTTTATCTGAGTTAGGCATATGTAAATATTATAAATATTAATAAAAATTTCAAAAAAATGGAGAGAGTAAACAAATGAAATCCAAGCACTATTTTAACTTATTTGACTTGTTGTTGAACTGAAATGAAAATACAACTTTGATAAATTTTGATAATCAACTAAGGATTTATTTCATAATTACACCGTGTTATCAACCAAAACAACGAGTTAAACTATAGTCTATTCGTTACGATAACTTTGTTTTTATTGAAAATTTTGACGAATAAATGACTAAAAATTTTCAAGATAATAACCAAAACTTATATTTAACTTATTCGTGTCAATCTAAAAATAAATCTTTCATTTGTAGATATTTCCAAAAACTCGCATTCATCTCTTTGTAAATAAATCTTGCATTTTGTAAATATTTTCATCATGCATTTGGATCTTGTGGGTAGTACCCGCTGAAAACCCTCATGAGAAAACACTCGTCCTACTGGGGACTCCCAAAGGTTTAACGGCTTGTTGCATACTCTCAATGCAATCGTGCTTCCTATGAAAATGGATTTATCTTTTTTTTTATTCGAGGACGAATAAAAGGATAAGTGTGGGGGTATTTGATGTGCACGTAAATGTGCATATTTTTACCACTGTATTTAATCTATTTAAATTAAATAAATGGTCATATTGGGTATTTTAACTTGTTTTAACCAAAATCCATATTAATTTCAAATTGTCATATAAATCTTCATATATGGGCAAAACGGTCATTTGTGTGCGTATATTTCTTTGAGAAAAATTAATTGAAAATTTATATATATTTTTATAGGAATTTGATCACAAATAGGAGTGGTTTCATGAAGGAATATGCATGCACAAAGAAGATACAAAAGAATGAAGATGGAAATAATTCAAAATGAAGAACATGGAGGACCCCACTTACCCACCTACCTTAATGTACAAATTAGAGGCTAACGCACATGCTTATGGAATTAATGGCTTCATGTACACTTAAATGATGATTAGTAGAAGCTAATGATTACTAGGCCTCCATACTATCCCAAGGGCATTTTGGGAATTCCTCAAATTATGGATTAGGGTTTCATACTTGTATAAATAACCCATTATGTTCATGTAACCTCCTCGTCCTCTTTAGTTTAGATTTTAGCTTATAAATAAAACGAGAGCTTCTCTTTTCTTTTCATGACTACTTAGCCATTTCTTTTATGTAATTCTTTTTCTTACACAACTTTAATGCATTGCTCTTTTCTTCTCTTATTTGTTTTTCTTTCATATTATAGTGTAGATTTCTTTTCTTTTATGCAAGTAGAATAGTTCTCTTTTCCATTAGCTTTCATTTTCCTTTCTTTTTGCTTTCATGTTGCTAGCTACATTTGTTAATCAAATGACAAATATGAGAGGCTAAACCCTTTCAATTTAGGGGTAATGAAGCTCTCTAATTTTGTAGCTTCAACTATTTGTTAGTTCATGCTCTCCTTTTGTGCTTAATGATGATGATAGAAATGGTTTACTAGTTGTTTTTGCTTTGAATTTGATAGCATATATTGTTGACACCAAATAGGCTATGCTTAAACAATCACTAACACTAATTGTCTCTTAATCAAAATATGATTATGGCAAAAGAAAGTGATTTGAAATTAAAATTTGATGGTCTATATTTCTAATCAATAGTTAGTAGGCCATACTTAAAATAGATTTCATTTTCATTTTCTTTGTCAAGTTTCATGAAAGTTAGTAAGTGCTTCAAGGGATGTGTTATAGTTTGATGGCTTATGTTGGCTAATCAATAGCACAAATATGTCAAGTTTATGATAAGCACATCAATTAAATCACTAATGACCATAAAAGAGAGATCATTATTTCATGTGTTGAACTGTGTGACCTAGAGAGTGGATTTATTCTCTAAATTGTCATTTAACTCTTATATTTGCATCCTTTTTTTTAGTTAGTTAGCTAATTTTCTAATTTCTAGCTTAACATTCTCTTCAAATTTGGTTTAATTTTATTGAATAGAATTTTAAAATCATTAATTCCTTATGGATCGACCCGTATTCGCTACGTGCTACATTCATACACCGTATGCTTGCGGTTATTTTTATTTCTAAATTTTTCGACAGTTTTCTAATTCGATATAAATTCAGTCGATTAATAAAGCCTAAAAGAATCAGTGAATAATTGTGATATTGGATCGGAAAGGATGTTGAACTTGAGCATGGTAAGGATGTTAAACCATTGTAATTATATAAGTGGTGTTGATCATATAAGACAGAGGAGATACCAAGCCTTAATGACCATAACATTTGTTGAGCTTGTACAACGACATAAGATATATTGAATCACAAGATTCTAAAGATGTCCAGTTGCAAGGATCATAAGATAACGAGCCACAAGCTTATAAAAATGTCAAACCTTTGCAAAATACATAGCAAAAAAGGAGTGCCACGCCATTAAAGGATGACAGACATCTAACCAAAAATGGAGGATATCGAGTCTTTATAAACAACAAGCCTATGATGTATCAATTGTTATCGAGCCTTTACAACATTAGTTTTTGTAAGGAAACAAGAGGTATCGAGCTTTATTGGGTCTTAGCATTAGAAAGGATATTGAGCGTCTACGGTCATACAAACTATCAAATATCTACCATCATGAAGAATTTCGAGTGAAAATCTTGATGCGGGATGACAAGAATTAACAATGCAAAGAAAGTGTTGAGTATTAACAATAAGAAGGTGTTGAGTATTAACGATACAAAGAGGATAGTGAATGTATAGGCTAGGAAGACATGTAGCACCCATCCTACCTGCTGCTACCACTATAAATAGGCCCTTTCGGCCATTCAGATAGGGGGAATCATTCTTTTCTCTACTCCTCAAAGTTCAAGTTGTAAACCCTAAATTAATTTGGGGATTTCTTGATACAGTTGTATCTTTTTGCATATAAGGACTTGGATAATAAACATTACATAGCATGTGCCTTCAATATATAATTGACTATTATTAGGAAAATGGACTCGTATATAATTTATGCTTGGGCTTTGACTTGAATTTGGACTTGCATATTAGCAATTTGAACAAGGCCACTTAAGACCTTGCCTAAATTAATGTTTGCCTTGCATTATGACTATTATGCCCATTGGCATATGGATAATGTATTGTGATATAAATGAATTGCCTATTTCTCCCATTAAACAATGGACTATTGCACATTTTAGTGACTTGACATGTGACTCGAATTTTTGAATGATTTCATGACTATATTTAAGCTCATGGGCAATATTGGGTCCATTTGAAATAATACTATCTTGTGCAAACGTCTCAGATGTTGATTCAATTTTTGGTTTAATATTTTGGCCCTGGAAGAAGAGCTTGAACCTCCATATCATCATTTCCTTACTTTGAAAGCTAACAAAGTGATATTTTGTTTTCAGGAAAATAGTGAAGACCAAGAAAGTTAATGTTCTAAATAAAGAAGTTGTACAACAGACAGCCCCAGAGGACAATGCCACTTCGAACTTCAATTTGGAAAATACAGAAATTGTGATTAGTCAAAGCTCAACACTTAAAATTGACCGGAAAGAGGTAAAATAATTAAAAGGTGAAGATTTGAAAGAAATAAATTGTTTTTGGAATAAATAATGAACTTTGGAACAATTTATATATAAAATTGAAATTATTCTTAAGAAGTATCTGAATAGAGATTATCTAGAAAATGATGATTTCTAAGATTTATTTAAGCGAATGTACTATTGAATACAGACACACATATATACATGGTTATAAAATATTTAAAGGATTTTCATAGAAGGGTATCTAAAAAATTTATGTAAAAGTGATGGCTTATTGAGAAGTTTAGTAAAAAGAAAATATTTTGGAATGATAGTAAGATAAATGTGGTTTGTTTATTGTGCGGAAATTATTATTAACAAAATTTTCAAAGTGTATCTTGTCAATGACTTTGGAAGTAATATACATTTAGTAATTGATTATTTTTAAAAACAAAAGGGAATTTATTTTTTCAAGTTGTTTGGATAAATATGTTTAGAAGTGTTTGAATTGAATTACTATAAAAAAGGAAATTATGGAATTTTGTCATATAAATAAATTTAGAAAATCAATATTTTAATGTTAAATATTTGAAGGATTATTATAAAAGAGAACTTCGAATTGATTAATCATTTCTCGATAGTAATATTTTAAAAGAAAAAATCGAAAGTAAATAAGAGTTTTAAAATATTGATTTTGGAATTTCAAGTCCTGGCTTTGTGAAATATTTTGGAGTTGAAGATCCTTATGGGAAAAGTGAGATTATTTAGATTTGTTGTTTAAAGGAAATTATGACTTATGAAAACTTCTTTAGTATCATCATACATAACCATCAAGAAAAGTTCTAAAGTTTATGAAGCATTTTCAAAAGGAATTTAAAAATTTTGAAATTGAATATATGCATAAAATATAGGTTTTCTTGAAATTTGAAAGGTTTTTAAATAAAGATTTTAGAAGGGAATAAAATTTTATTATTCAAACCTCTTTCGAAATTGATATCTTTCTTTAAGAATTAAATTAAGGGTTCTGAAAATGGAGATTTTATTATAAACCTGTGTGAATCAATAAATAATTGAAGTATGGGATTTGTATGGAATTCTATATTATGTGATTTAGATTGCAGAAAGAAAGAATGAAATCTTTTGAAGGTCTAGAAGAGGTAAATT
The DNA here is from genome assembly GCA_030765085.1 of Allium cepa. Taxonomy (NCBI): domain Eukaryota; kingdom Viridiplantae; phylum Streptophyta; class Magnoliopsida; order Asparagales; family Amaryllidaceae; genus Allium; species Allium cepa. Next base: position 382,262,707 of record CM060931.1, read on the forward strand.
TATATTTTCTAGATTCAACCAAAACAGTAAAAATAAAAAAGAACTAGTTGATGGTCTCAGAAGAGAGCTTACCCCGACTCCTCTAATCTTGCATAGATATGTTCGCTGGAACCCACTCAGACGTCGCCGTGATGGATCCAGCATTTGTGAGCCATGTTCTAAATATAGATCTAAATATTATTCCAGTTTGACAAAAGAAAATGTCGTTTGATAAAATCCAGGCTAATAAAGAATAAGTTGAAGGTTACTTGAGAATGGATTTATTAGAAAAATCTTTTACCCTAAATGGATGGCTAATCCTTTACCAGTTAAAGAGTCCAACGATAAGGGGAGAACATATATCGATTACATTAGTCTAAATAAGGCATGCTCCAAAGATTGCTATCATTTACTCAGAATAGATTCGTTGGTTGATGCCAACAGAGGACATAAGCTGTGATCTTTTATTGATGCATACTCAGAATATAATCAAATCCCCATGTTCAAATCAGATGAAGAAAACACAGGTTTTGTAACATATTAGGGAACTTACTACTACAAAATCATGCCATTTTAGTTGAAGAATGTAGGGGTTACATATTTAAAGGATATTTCCTCAATGCTCAAAGAATTGAGGCCAATCCTAACCAAATCAAGATGATCAAGGGTAAGGCATAGCCAAAAACAAGTGAAGATTGTGATGGGACTGAATGGAAGGACGATAGTTTTAAATAGATCGACTTCTACTGTTCAATCTTACCATTCCCACCATGGTAATTGATATGACTTTTTAAGTCTAGGATATCCTCACACACTCATATTGGATATATTATTAGCCTGTTGGCTTTTTGAAAAATCACTTTTCAAAGTTCTATGATTTTCTTAAATCTATTACCCAACCAAATAAGGTGAGATAATACAACCATCCTTTATTTTGATAAAATATTTTCATTTTTAAACCCTATTTATCTAAAAGAATGAATTTTGGGAGTTTAATTACTATTGAATATTCCACTAATTTAAGAAAACTTACACATTACTATTTCAAAGGCAATTTGCAAAATAATATATAGTTTTTATTGGGATGGCCGTAATTTTAACCCGAAGTATATTTTAATAAGGTCATTTAAAAAAATTAAAAAGAAATTGTATACTACCAATATTGACCAAAAAAGTGGCTAATCGCAAAAATTAGCTTATGGTATTTCAAGGCCAGAATTTGAATTCCGAACAATAGATACATAATCCCTTACTTGAGGCATCAGATTCCTTTAATTGTTCGAATAGCTTCCGAGAAGTTGAAAGACAGAGGTGTCCTCATTGAAAACCATGGTTTTGAACTGTTGAAAGGACAAATTGATATGTAAGTAGGATTTTAATCTTCAAATCTCGGGAATCGATAACAAACTCTTATACGTAGAGAAAGGAAAACCCAATATCATTAAAGGATCACCTCATAGTATCAACATTCTAATGTTTAAAGACGTTACCTTTACTTCAAACAAGGAAATTTTCGAGAAAAGTAAATAACCACCATCATCAAAATATAAAAAATAAAGCGATAATGGTGACTAAGTAAATGAGCGCTAACTCAAGATCCAGGAATATCGAAAAAATGGAATGATAGATATATATTACCATACCATGACCAAGAATAATCTTGCATCTATAATAAGCAGCTTAAGAAAAATGAGTGGAGCTTCGAGAGGAAATTTAAAAAGGATTTTTATATGGATCACTCCAGCTATAAGAAGTAAGGTAAAGAAAGAGACATGATAAGAAATCATTAGTTATAAAGCAAGTCAATACAAAGTAGTTAATTCTTTGAAATGAAATAAGTTCTATGTAATCTAACATCGCTCCAGCTCAAACCCGCAACCTTTGATGTAATAGAAAACCACTATTTGACCCAAAGGAAGAAAAATTTAAGTAACAACCAATTATTCATCCAACCAATTGGAGGTTAAATCGTCATCCAATACAGTAATTTTTAAACACTACGCTGATACTTAAGAATGCCGTTGACCATGGAATTCAATCTAAATTCAGAAAAATCATCCGAAAACGAATTAGCTAAAGTCCTATCTTTAAGATCTCAAATAGTAATAAGGAAGTTGGACCAATGTGGAATGTCCTAAATAACTATTGGATTTCAACAAAGATTAACATCAATGGTATCTAAGATATTAATTATCATAGACCGATCTTTACGTAACCTCAAATTGGATTATCGACAAATTCATGAAATGTATTCGTATGAACTGTCCACAACGTTGGAAAAGAGAATTAGATAAAAGAATTACCCTTGATATCATGAATTTATCAAAGAATCACGTACGACCTAGCCTTTATCAAAATGAAGGAAAATGAACCAAGAAGTGATAATGGTGAAAACCTAAAAGGAACTATTCATACAATATAAATAATCAATACGAAAACAAATGGATGATGCCCATTGTTAAATACTTTATAGAAGGGAAACTACCAGAAGATAAAAAGGAAGATACAAAGATAAGGCACCAAGCCCTAAGTTTTATCACGATAGATGGAACACTATAAAAAAAAGGATATTCACTCTATCTGACATAAGACATGTTAGACAAGAAAGTGGCACAAAATTGTTTAGAGAATCCCATAAAGGGTTCTGTGGAGATTATTCTGATGGCATAAAATTAGCCAAAAAGGTCATGAGGCAAGGTTTGTATTGGCTCCATATAAATAACAATGCAATGAATTTTGTAAAGAGATGTGAGAAATGTCAACGATATTCAACAATTCCATATGTGTCCCCTAGTGAGTTAACCTCGGTCTCAAGTCCATAGTCCTTTGATGTATGGGGAATCGAATTAGTTGGATTGTTGCCTATATCTAAGGGTAGAGCAAAGCTTGCAGTCGTAACTATCGACTACTTTACCAAATGGATGGAAGCGGAACCATTACCAAATATAACATCAAGGAAAGTACTAAAGTCCGTGATTAAGAACATAATCACCTAGTTTGGAATACCACATAAAATAATACCCAGTAATGGAACTCAATTTGAAAGTGAGGAATTAACCAGACTTTGCAATAAGAATGGAATAAACAGAATTTTTTATCCGTAGCTCGTCCCAAGGCTAATGGAGTCGTTGAAGCTACTAACAAAACCATTAAGACTATTCTCAAGAAACGATTGGACAAAGTTAAAGGAAATTGGATAAAAGAACTAGCACTCATGCTTTGGACGTATTGAACTTCTATTAAGACTGCAATAGGACGTACTTCATCTTCTTTGACATATGGTTGCAAAGCAATCCTACCGATCGAAGTTGGAATACCATCCCATCATAGGATTGCATATGTTTTCAATCCCATTCAAGAACTAAAAACGAATTCCTAGAGTTAATCAATGAGTTAAGGGATGAAGCGACAATATAGCTGGCTGAATATCAACGAAGGATATCAAAATACTATAACTTCAAAATTAATGAAATATCATTCCAAATAGGATGCTTGAAACACCGAAAGGTCATGGCAAATACCAAAAAACCAATAAATGTACCACTCGGACCAAATTTGGAAGGATCCCTTGTTATCAACAAAATATTCCCACCAAGGACTTATTGACTAAGCTGACCTAATAACAACATAATAGCAAGAAATTAGAATGCCAAACATTTAAGACTGTATTTTCCTACAATGGATGGAGAAATAAATCGAGACAAGCATATCTACGGAATCGACAGTCAAATAAAAGAAAGGAACTATAAGAAAATTAGAACCTAAATAGTTGCCTATAAGGTAATAAGGAGCGAAGGAAAAGCCTTTGATCTCACCACAAAGGCCTGGTCAAAGAACCTCCTAGAGGAAGGTTAGAGTAAGCCTTTGGTCTTGCCTAAGATGGCTTGGCAAAAGCACTACAAGCCTCCGGTCCTGCCTATGTGACTTGGCCAGAGCACCTCCTAGAGGGAGGATGGAGTAAGCCTTTGGTCCTACCTAAAATGGCCTAGTCAAACCACTGACCAGCCTTTGTTTCCACCTATAAGGCCTGACGGAGTGCCTCCTAGAGGGAGGACGAATAAGACTTTGGTTCTTCCTAAAACAGCTAACCAAACGTACCAACCAGCATAAATCATTATCTGTAACGTAATAAGGGACTTAATCAAAGCCTAAATCATTACCTATATGGTAATAAAGGATGAAAGAGATCAACCAAAGCCTACATCATCACTTATAAGGTGATAAGGAGCAAAAGGGACCAATCAAGGACTAAATCATTACCTAAAAGATAATAAGATGCAAAGAAAATCAATCAAATAAGTGTGACTTTGTCCAAAGAACGGATCGAGGCAATATCCTAAAAGGAAGTGTAATTAAGCACGGCTAATATGACATTAAGTTAAGAATAAGGCAACCTTCAAAGGAAGGGACAAGAACTATCTTACTCAGAACTAAGGATCACAGCATCAAATGTGGATATATGAGAAGTTGAAAATCTCCCGGTCAGAAATATTTTTGTAATATCAGGAATCCCTGTTATTGCTCAAATTTCCAGTCTCCTATTAGTTGAGGCCAAATGAATTTCTGATCTTCGTTTCAAATAAAATTATGGTATTATTGCCTGATGGATTTTTGGACTTCTATGGAATTATGGTATTAATAGATGGATTTTTGGTCTTCAATTCAAATAAAATTAAAGTATTATTGTCAAATTGATTTCTAGCGTCTATGAAATTACGATAATATTCTCAGACGGGTTTTTAGTCTTCTATTCAAATGATATTGTGGTATCATTACCCGATAGATTTTTGGTATAAAATTATGGTACTATTACCAAATGAATTTCTAGCTTGTATGAAATTATGGTATTATTACTAGATGGGTTTCTGGTCTTCTATTCAAATGAAATTATAGTATTATTACCAGATGGGTTTTTGATCTTATATTCAAATGAAATTTAGTATTTTTACCAGATGCATTTCTGGTCTTCAATTCAAATAAAATTATGATATTACTGCCAGATGGATTTATGGCTTTCATGAAATAATGGCATTAGTACAAGATGGGTTCTTGGTCTTTTATTCAAATGAAATTATGATATTATTACTAGATGGATTTTTATCCTTCTATTCAAATAAAATTACGATAATATTTCCAGATGGATTTATGGTCTTATATTCAAATGAAATTATGGTATTATTACTAGACGGGTTCTGGCATTCGATTCGAATGAATTATGGTATTATTACCAGATGAATTTCTGGGCTTCAACGAAATTATGGTATTATTATCAAATAGAATTCTGGTCTTCTATTCAAATAGAATTGTGATATTCTTGCCAGATGGATTTCTAGCCTTCTTATTAAAAGAATTTATGATTTTCTTCCCAGTCGGATTTCAGGCCTTCTTATTAAAAGAAATTTTGAATTTCTTTCCAGTCGGATTTCTAGACTTCTAATCGGATATTTTTCTGGTCTTCTTACCAACTGAATTTAAGATGGATTTTTGATTTTTTTATCAAGTGAATTTATGGACTTCTTACGAGATGGATTTCTGGTCTAATTGAATTTATGGTCTTCTTATTGAGCAGATTTTCGGTCTTCTTAATCAAACTTGGCTTTGCATTGAAATACAAAATGCTCCTTTATTTGAAAAGGAAGACAAATCAATCCATGTTTTTCCTAATCCAAAAGGGTTTGTCTAAAATTCAATGTAAAGTAAATAATAAAAGTCATCATCATTTACTTTATATTCTTTTAGGAGAATAGGATTGAAAAGGGAATCTCATAGAAATTTAGAAAATTGATAAATTACTTGCTTTTATACTAAAGTGCAAAAGCTTCTTTTATACAAAGAGGGAGGCAAAATGGTATCCATATATTTTTCGACTACTATGACAGAAGAATGATCTAGTGAAAAAGAAGCAATAAAGTGGACAGGAGGGTATAGAACCATTTAAAGATCATATTATTATAAACACATATATCGAGCATTTAGAGAGAACATATCAAGCCTATAACTACATGGCGAGTCAATGAATCCATATTAAGATGCCAAGTCAATAGCATAACAAGCCTCTAAGTAACCATGAGGTATCGAGCATCTAACGTAAGGGTAGATGTCGAGCTCCAACTTATGACATAAGCAGCCTAAAAGAATCAACGAATAATTATAATATCGAATCACAAGGGATGTCAAACTTGGGCATGGTAAGGATGTCAAACCATTGTAATTATAAAAGTGGTGTCGGGCATACAAGACGGAGGAGATACCAACCCCAACTACCATAACAGTTACCGAGCTTCTACAATGGTAGAAGAGATGTCGAGTCATAAGATTCTAAAGATGTCGAGTTGCAAGGATCATAAGATAACGAGTCACAAGGTTCTAAAGATGTCGAACCTTTGTAAAATATGTAGCAAAATAAGAATGCCACACCATTAAAGGACAAAGAACATCTAACTACAATTGGAGGATATCGAGTCTCTATAAACAACAAGCCTATGATGTATCAATTGTTATGAGCCTTTACAACATTAGCTGTTATAAAGCAACAAGAGGCATCGAGCTTCAATAGGTCTTAGCATTAGAAAAGGTTATCAAGCATCTGCGATCATACAAACTATCGATTATCTATCATCAAGAAGAATATCGAGTGAATATCTTAATGCGAGATAACGAGTATTAACAATGCAAAGAAGGTGCCGAGTATTAACATTACAAAGAATGTGTCGAGTATTAAGAATACAAAGAAGGTGTCGATTACTTATGGTACAAAGAGGATAGCGAATGTATAATCTAGAAGGACACGTGGCAGCCGTCCCGCCTACCGCTACCACTACAAATAGACCCCCTTGGCCATTCATATAAGGGTGAATCATTCTTCTTTCTACTCCTCAAATTACAATTTATAAACCCTAAATTGATTTTGCGATTTCTTTATCCAATTGTAACTTTCTGCATATAAGGACTTGGACAATAAACATTCCATAGCATAATGCCTTCCATATATGTATCTTTGACTATTTTTAGGAAAATGGACATGCACATAACTTATATTTGTACTTGTACTTAAATTTGGACTTGCAAATTGATAATTTGAACAAGACCACTTAAGCCCTCGCCTAAATTAATGTTTACCTTGCATTATGACTACTATTCCCATTGAAATATGGACAATGGATTGTGATACAAGTGAATTGTCTATTTTGCCAATTAAAAAATGGATTATTGCATATTTAAGTGACTTGCCTATTTTATCCTTGTACATGTGACTCGAATTTTGAACAACTTCATGACTATATTTAAGCTCATGGGCAATAATGTATCTGTTTCAAATAATACTATTTTGTGCAAACATCTCGAGTATTGAGTCAATTTTTGGTTTTAGGAAAATTCTAATTTAACTTCAAGTACTTACATTCAAAATTAAAACAATTATTTACAAAACTTATCTCGCTTTTCTCCTAGTATTTTACATCTCATTCCATGCATTCAGTTAATTAAACGATCTTAAATTTAAACTAATTAGATTATAATAACTTCAATACGCACACTATATGACAAAATTGATACAATTTTTTTCGTTAATGTAAACATACAAAAGCCACATAACTTAAAGTATATGCATAAACAATTAAAACAACTTCAATTTACATTTTTATCCATCATACGATGCATTACAAAATTATGTTTTTTACTTTGAGTGCCTACAATTTAAATTTTCTATAATCATCTTCAAGACACCCTCATTTCCCTTATAATATTTTATAGTTACGTTCAAATGTAACTACGTAATCTTAAGACTATTCTGATAAATCTAGTAAACTATTATTCTTTGATTCTTCTAGTAAACAAATTTTTTCTGAAAATTTCAATATTTATACCACATTTATATTAATAAAATAGGTAAAAGAATCCATTTAAATTTATAGATACATCAATCACATAACATCAATAATAATCAAAACTTAATTTATAATCATTTACATTAATATATTTACCATGTATTGCACCGCATTATTCCCTTTTTAACATCATTTACCTGCATTTGAAATTTCTATTGTTATTCACAAAAATTTCTTCAATGTCATCTAATATTGTACATTTAAGTTGATATATCTAAATTAATTCTGAAATATAGAATTTAAACAATTTGAATAAATTAAATGAATGAATATTCGTTAATTCATCTAATAAATCCTAAAATAGGACCGTTTCAGTATGTATATGTCATATTTATATCGACAAAAGTGGTAAAATTAAATTCAATTGCAAAGATATGTTAATCACATAACATAAATAATATACATAAATAGTATTAACAAATTCAATCCATTATTCATTTATCTTAATAAATATCTTCATATATTGCATTCAAATTTTTAATTTTTAGCTTTAAATACCTATATTGTAACATTTCGACTGTTAATTACACCCCCTCAATTCTTTCCTAATTTTTTATATTTAAATCCATATATTTAACTACTTATGAATTCAAAAATTTTAACTACTTAAATAATCTTTGCAATATTTAATCTATTCTTATGATACATCCATAAAAGTGTATGCCAGTTTATATATATATATATATATAAACAAATATGGTAAAATAATTTATTTAACTACAAAGATACATAGGCCGCAAAACATAAATTATGCACTTAAACAATAATAACAAAGTTATTTTGCAATTCAATTATATTTCATTTGTCTTAGAAATTTATCATACAATGCATGCCAATTTTTTTTAACTTCAAATAACTAAGCATTGATATTTCCACAGCTTTTACATAGCCCTTCTCACTTATTTCTATTATTTACCTTTGAGTCTATATTTTTATACCGATTAATTAAATATTATTTTCTAGTTAATTTAATAAATGAATAAAATGTGTTGGTATTAATATGTATATTATATTCAAATTAACAAAAACGATAAATTTTTACTCAAATATAATGTATATAAACCATATAATGTTAATTATACATAAACAATAATAGCAATTTTATATTATTATTCGTTTTTCTCACTGATTTTACCATAGCTCCATGTAAAGTCCAAGCTCTTTTACTTTATATAAGTGTTGGGGAAAATTTAGATTAACACCCCAAACATAGTGGAAATAATAGGATCGTATCAATGGTGAAGTATAGCAAACATAAAACTAATACCCAAAATAAGCAATCATATATCACAGATGCACATACTGAAATTAAAAATCATACAAGAGATTTATACTCGTTCCACTATAACGAGATAACATACATCCACTTTGGGAGATGAGATTGTATTGTCTTTCTAAAAAGAATATTAAAAAATTGATAATGGAGGCTAGGAAGAATAATACGGAGAAATACAACTTGAGAGGATTCTATCATACAAATCTCTAATGAATAAATGCCTTTATATAGGGATTATTACTTGGAGTTGAAGTAACTAATTTATGGTAATAAACCAATGCCTCATCAATTCTCCTATTCATAGGGGAAAAGTTTATCTACTTTATTTTTTCAATTTCCTCCAACAAGCATGCGCTTGATATAATGTCGTTTTTAATTAACCGGTTAAGGAATTGGTCGATTACTTTAATCCATGAAAATAACTCCTTCTCATTTGGATAATTTTTCCCTTCTTTAATGTACTAAAAGAGACAATAAATTTGAGTCACAATTCCACCTTGACTCAAATATCTCAAAAATTATCTTTAATATGGAAATATTGTATCATTGAAATCTAACAATCTCTACCTTGATACTATATTTCCATGCAAGCCTACCAACTCTCCCTACGTTCTCATACGTTAAGAAACTATCGGATAGAACACCATGGATGCTTTTTCAATGTGCTTCGACATGGCCATTACCCATTGTAATTTACCAACAAACTCCAGCAAGGCCACTGCCTTCCAAAAAATTGTTGAAGGTACCATCTTCACGTAGGTCATGTTCCCGTGATGAAAATAGAAGTATTCGTCTAACAACTCGCTCTCCTACTATGTCACCACGTGGCACCTAACATCTCAATAAGTGGATCAAGTTTGAGCAAAGCCCGAACTTTGTAGCAAGCAAGGACTCGATAAATATATCTACCGCATTCTCCTTCGTGTGAACCTTTTGAAGACGAACTAGTTTCTTTTCATTCATTGAGACAAGAAAGGACTCTCTCGCCTCTATATGCTTCATCCTTGGGCTGAAAGCCTGATTTTCAGCTAAGTGATTTGCACTTAACTATCATAACTCACCATAACTCCATCATATACGAAGCCCAAATCACATATCGACCGCTTAAAGTGAAGTGCCTCCTTAGCCGCTTCAACAATAGCTATCAGCTCTGCCCCTAAACTAGACAAATTAACTATCGCCCTTAACCTCGCTCTCTAACTAACAGTTTTTCCTCCAAGAGTGAACACATAACATAAGGTTGACTTCGTTCGATCTCTATCTTCGGCAGTGTTAACCGGTATTCTAACTCGGCTATACAAGACAGATTCGACAGCTATCCAGTTCGATGACCCTGGAGCAATAGTTGTGGAACCCGAAAGTAAAATACAGATGGTCGTATAAAGCCAGAGTTGGATGGAATTGGTAGAAAAATAATGCAGGATACTTAAGTATGGAATATAGCATAGTCAAAAGGAAGGGATTGGTATTGTTTAGCTTTTGCGATGGTAAAGGATTGGCATGGTCAAATAATAAAGGAATCGGAACAGATGAGCATGGGTCGGTGTTAGACGATGAATTTTTTATTGGTAGAAAATTGTCGAAAAATTGTGATAAAAACAACCGCAAGCGCATGACGTACAATTTTAGTACGTGCGAGTACAGATCGATCCAGGAAAATGAATTATTTCAAATTCTACTCGATTAAACTAACCCAAAGGGTTTGAGATTGTTTAAACTAAAAAGAAATGCAAAAGCCGACTACAAATAAAAAAGATTATAAATATGAGATTAAGAGACAGTTTAGAGGCAAATCCACTCTCCTACTTTCACATAAATCAACACAAAATCAATCAATGATATCTTATTTCAATCAAAGTAGAATTAGTGATGTATTATCAAAAGTATAGTCTATTTATGTTATTAATTAACATAACTTAAACCATCAAACTTTAATACAACAACTAAACCACTTTGTTAGATGTCATGAAAATGAATATGAAACTAAAACAAAATCTATTTTGAGCATGATCTATTTACTACTTTTAATTAGTAACATAGATCATCAAATTTTGATTTTATTTTAATTTCATGATCAAAATCACTTAGTTAGAAGTTAATGTAAATTGTATTTATATTTGAGTAAGAATAGCCTATTTATAATAAACAACACAGGATATCAAATTCACTAATAAACTTACATTAACAACTAACCATCCGTGAAACATAAAAAGAGATCGTAAATAGTAAAATATGTGTAATTTACATAATTTAAGAGAGTTTCATCACTCTTAAATTGAAGGGGTTTAGCTTCTCATTTGTGTTATCGTTTCAATACATGTAAATTTCAACATTAAAAAGAAAGGAAAATGCAAGCTAATTGAAATAAAAGTGAACTAAAATACTTGCATAAAAATAATAGTAATTACAATGAAAAGAAAGCCAACCTACTAATATGAAATAAAAGAAAGCATGTAAATAAAAGAAAGCATGAAATAAAAGCAAGTAGAAAAAAAGAGGCTTAGGAAGCCATTTTATTTCTCATTTAATTTTGCTAATTTTACATAAGAAGTAAGAAGATAAAAAAATCCATTAAATAAACATAAGAGGGTTATTTATACATGACTAAAACCCTAATCCATATTTAGGAAACTACCTGAAATGCTCTTGAGATAGTGTGACCTCCAAGTTATCACTACCATGAAATTAATCCTCCATTAAGTGTGCATGTGACTTAAATTTCCACTAACATGTGCATAGCTCTTAATTATGGTTCATGATTAATGGGTAGGTAGGGTCCTCCATGATTACATGAATACTTTATTTCTTATTTCATTTACCTTCCTCTTGTGCATGTATACATACATGAAGCCACTTCCAATATTCACTCATATTCCTGCACCAAAACAGCATTAAAATGTTTAAGTAAATTTTCTCAAATTAAATCATAAGTAAAAATGATCATTTCCCCCCATGTAGATGTATGATGATGACTTTAAAGCATTTTTGAAATTTGATTTTAAACATGTAAAAACACCCAATTAGACATTTATTTAAAATAAAAGTAAATTAAATATGAAAGTAAAAATATATACATTTACGTGCACATCAAATACCCCTACACTTATCTTTTTATTCGTCCTCGAATAAACTAAAACTAAGATAAATCCGTTTTCGTAGAAAACACGATTGCATTGAGCGTATGCAATAAGCGGTTAAACCTCTAGGTGTCTCTAGTAGGACGAGTGTTGTCTCATGAGGATTTTTAGCTAATACTGCCCACAAAATCCAAATGCAACATGAATCATTCCTAAATGCAAGATTTATTTACAAAGATACGAATCCAAGTTTTTAAAAATATTTTCAAATGAAGAATTTACTTTTAAATTGACACGAGTAAATTAAATATAAGTTCTATTCATCATCAAAGTATTTAAGTTCTTTTACTAGTCAAAACTTTCAACAAAAATTAAGTTATCATCACAATTAGACTTTAGTTTGGCTAAATGTTTTGGTTGATAGTATAGTGCAACTATGAAATGGATTCTTTAGTTGATTACTTAAGTTTTGCAAAGTGGTATTTTTATTTCTTTTGAATAAAAATCAAACCAACTAAGTGAAATAGTGCTTGGATTTCAATTGCTTGCTCTCTTTTTTGAAAACTATTAACATTATTATTGTTTACACATCTAAGTCGGATAAAATGAGGCCAGATATACTGATCATACACTATATTTCGGGCTTAAGTGAGTAGGGTACGGAGCATGCTAGGTGTACACACTTACGTATGAACACATTACTCTAGGTGGTTACTTTTATTAAAAATTTATTTACATACACCTAACTCAGGTAAACTAAGACCAGATATATCAATCATGCACTGCCTTTCGGTCTTATGTGAGAAGTGTACAGAGCATAGCGAGTGCACACACTTGCATGTGAACACCTGTCTCTAGGTGTTTCTAATTTTTACAAAAACCATTTTTTGTTTATATATATATATATATATATATATATATATATAAAGAGAGAGTTTTGTAAAAATCATCTTAGCACCACTTAACTTAAAAGATCAAAAACGTTATCGCCTTTACTTTAAATCAACCACTCTTTTTAAAAAATATTTCAATTAGGATATACTTCATAATTATCACTCATGAATCTTTCTATATACTAGTTAAACCATAATTACTCGTAATCAAACTTTATATTCATTTATTTTGAGACAAAATAAATTTTCAGCAATTTCAATTTAATAACAAAAAACGTATACTTATCCTATAATGTTTCTTAAAAGTAAATCAATATGCTAAAAAGAAAATTTGTTTTGGGATTTTTGTTTTGTTTTGAGTTTTGGAAAGAAAATGCAAAAAATAAACCATGAAAAATAAAAAATGAACACGAGACTCCCCCCACACTTGATTTTGATTGTGTCCCCATAGCCAATGCAAGTGAAGAGAGAGAAAAAATATGATCTACATTTACATGAAAATGAAATGATTATTATTTACATGACATCAGAAAATATACCGTTAAACAGTAAATGAAATGGTCTTCCAAAGACCAATTCATTTGTCACATCAAGTATGAGAGACATTGCTTAAGCACAGAAAACCAAACTATAAAAGATTTCAAAGTTGAATGTTGATTTGAAAAAACGAATGTCATTTTATTAAGAATCATATGAGTTGTTTTGTTTTCAATGATTTTTGGGTAGATAGAACAATTGGTTGAAGTTCAAGTTTAGTTTCACCAAATTTAAATTTCAAAACATCATTGACAAATTCTTCAAAGTTATTGATTTTAAAATCAAAATGGTAATTTAAGTCTATTCCTTTAAAATTCAATAACTCATCTTCGAAAAATCCAAAAAAATCGTGTTCACTAAATTTGTCATCCTTTGTTGAATTATTCACAACTTCATTGCATGTATCATGTTCAAAATCTAAAATTGTAGCATTCAAATTTTCAAAATCGGAAAAAGGATGATCGAATTTTAAATCGAGTTTCTCACCTTCAAAAGAATTGAAATCCAAAACAATTACCGCACTTTCAGCAATTTCATTAAGATTGTCATTTTCAATTTCAAAAATTGTTGTTTGAAAATCGACATTTTTTGAAAAAGATGGATTATCACTTAACTCGCCTCGTGTTGGGAGTTGATTTTGTTTCTCACATTATTTCATGTATGTTTCAAACAACAAATCCTAGTGATTTTTTTGAATTCCTTCCATTTTCTCAACTAAATCAAATTTATAACTATTAATTTGAGAATTTTCAATTTGAAATTATTGAGAGTAAAAAATTTCACCATCATTGAACTATTCCCACTGCTAAAATCATTTGTACAGTTGTTTCCATTTTCATTTTGATAATGAACTTCATTTTGGAGTCGAATTAAATTGGCATGGATTATATTCGAAATTATTTGAATTTTGAAGTGAATTCATATTTTGATTATTTTGAAATCCTTGGCTTGTGTTATTGCATAGATTATTCAAATTATTAATCATTTGATTTCATTGTTCAAGTAAAGACCAAATTTATTCAATACTCTTTTCAAGTGTGGATGGTTGGTCATCATTTTGAAAAATTTGTGTTGTAAAATTCGAATTGTTTGTACAATAGTTGTTATTAAAATATCCATAAGATTTTGATATGAAGCTATATGGATTATATTGATTTTCACAACTATTGTAAAATTCTTACCAGTGGAAAAATTCAGACATTTTCAGAAATGCTTTTATTTTTAGAATGACCAAATATTTACCAAAAGGATTTATTTTTCAGAAGGGAGATTTGATTTTTGTTTTGTTTTTTTGAAAATTTTCTTTTTTTACATGTTTTTTGTTTTTGAAAAGATTATACATATATACATATATATATATATATCTAAAAAAACTAACTCAATTTTTTTTTTGTATTTTCAAAAGCAAAATGTTTGTTTTTTTTATTTTTATTGAAAAAATTTAAAGGAAAAGATTTAAAAACTAAGTTAAGTAAAATTTATAAATGTTTTAGTTTTGGATTTTGTTTTTTAAATATGCATGAACTAATGCAACTAAATGAATGCAACGACTTAATTATAAATTTTCTTCCATTAGTAGGTCCTAACTCAAAATTGTATAATCACACTTTATCTTAATCCAACAAAATAGTTTTAGCCAGATAAAAGACAGAAGTTATCGGTGTACCATGCATTACCGTAGCAATACAGCCAAACGTTTAAGTACCTTCAGAGAACAATCACTATAATATTTACAAATCACCATAATATTTGTAACCGATTATTTCTCTGTCATAGCCTAGACACTAAGAATATAAATTGTCGAAAGATTACAACTTATCAAGATACAATTAATCCTTAGGTGAGCTCGTGACTCCTTTAAGTCGAAAGTCTAACCGTTATTATTAGTCAAATTTTAAGATGAAATGCAATTTGTAGGCCAAGAAAGAGATGATGAAGTCCCCACCTTATGTGGATTTGAGTTTTTCCCTTAGAAAATAAAAACAAGATGAGATGATTGTGAAATAGAAATTAAACGTGAATTAACGATGCAACTACAAATGGATTTGATTTTTGTTTTTTTTAAATGCAAGCAACCAACAATGCAATGAAATAACAACAAGGGATAAGGGCATGATATCCGAGCATGCAGAATTATTAGCAATTTATTTTAAGCAGCGGAATATTATTTTTTTAGCAAGCGATTAATTTTCTGTAAGCAATTTCCTGTAGCAGCAGATTGAGTTGTTGTATGTGGGTATGACAGTGGAGTTGATGCTGCTAAGGCAGTAAATTTTTTGGTCAGAATGGTGATGATAGTCAGATTGTGATGATGGTCAAGTTGTGATGATTCAAGGCAATGGATTTGCAGGTAGTTTGTATGTGGGTAGTTTGTATGTGGGTAGCAGCAGTTTGTATGGATGATGGTTGGAGGATGTACGCACAATTGATTTGCCGGTAGATGGGTGTGCAGTTTGAGGATTTTGTGATGTGACAGTATTGTTGTGCACAGAAATGCGCAGAGGAGTGCTGATGGAAATGTGGGAGAGGTGATGGTCTGAATGGTTGGTTATTGTGATGGGATGGAACAAGGTCGACAGTGGGAGGGTAGAACATTGGCAGTGGAGTGGTAGAACAGTGGAGTGGAGTGATGGAAAATTGAGGCAGTAAGCAGTATGTATGCAGAGAAATTGAGTATGTGCAACTGTGCAAGTATGTTGTTGTAACAAGGAAAAACCAAAAGCTTGCAAATATATGAAATGTAAAAGAAATATAAAAAAATTGTTTTGAAATGAAGTTGTCTGTGTGTGTGTTTGAAAAATGCAAATGCAAATAGAAAAACAACAGGCACACAAATCAAATGAAAGCACAAATCAAACAACAAACACACAACACTCTAAATTAACACACACAAAAAATCAAACAATAAATAATTCGAAGAATAAATCTAAAATTAAACCTATGTCCCCGACAATGGAGCCAATTTGTTAGACGAAGAATTTTCTATCAGTTAGAAAATCGTTAAAAAATTATAATAAAAATAATCGCAAGCGCATGGCGTATAATTTTAGTACGTGGAGAGTATGGGTAGACCTGTGGGGAAATGAATTGATTTCAAATTCTACTAAATCAAATTAACCCAAAGATTTTGAGATTGTTTAAACTAAAAAGAAATGCAAAAGCTAACTACAAATAAAAGTGATTAAAAATATGAGATTAAGATACAATCTAAAGGCAAATTCACTCTCCTACTTTCACATAAATCAAAACAAAATCAATCTATGGTATCTCATTTTAATCTAGGTAGAATTAGTGATGTATTTATCATAAGAATGGTCTATTTATGTTATTAACTAACATAATTTAAACCATCAAATTTTAATACAACAACTAAAACCACTTTGTTAGATGTCACGAAAATGAATATGAAACTAAAAAAAAAAAATCTATTTTGAGCATGATATATTCACTATTTTTTTATCAGTAACATAGATCATCAAATTTTAATTCTATTTTAATTTCATGATCAAAATCACTTAGTTAGATGTTAATGTAAATTGTGTTTATATTTGAGTAAGAATAGCATATTTGTGATAAACAACATAGGCTATCAAATTCATTAATAAACTTACATTAACAACTAACTATCCATGAAGCATAAAAAGAAATCATAATTAGCAAAATATGTTGAATTTACATAATTTGAGAGAGCTTCATCACTTCTAAATTGAAGGGGTTTAGCTTCTCATTTGTATTACCATTTCAACACATATAAATTTCAACGTTAAAAAGCAAGGAAAATGCAAGCTAATAAAAATAGAAGAGAACTAAACTACTTGCATAAAAATAATACTAATTACAATGAAAAGAAAGCTAATCTGCTAACATGAAATAAAAGAAAGCATGTAAATAAAAGTAAGTATAAAAATTTCAACTTTTCTTTTTTTCATGGCAGTTCCACCATCCCCTATTGTCCTTCCACCATCCGCTCCCATACCTCCCCTGTCATCCTCAATTCAAACGTCTTCTCCAACCTTTCGTCCTGCACCTAACCCCCCTCCACCGCCGCTTCCAACTTCGTCTTCTCTCCTTGACTCATCTTCAACCCTGCCGCATAATCCCCCTTCTTCTTCCTCCTTCCCAGCGTCAGTTCCTCCATCTCAACTGCAATGGACTTCCCTTTTCAAGCGTAAACCTAGTAACGCGGGGAAGTACATTCCAGTTGAGATGGCCCCTGAGTTAGTGAACGAGATTTTGATCCCTCCCTCATGTGTCATTGCAGCCGGTAATGAAGTTTGGAGTAGCTACCTTGTTGGGTACTTTCTTGACAAGCCACTGCCGTATTCTGTTGTTATAACTTTCCTGAAGAAGTTCTGGAAATTGAAAGGAGCGATAAAAGTCCGTTCCAATGGTTTTTTATTCTTGTTTCACCTGACTTGTGATAAAAATAGGAGCCGTATCTTGCAAGGAGACCCAATTGTTATGCGTAATAAGTTATTTATAATTAAACAATGAGATCCTTATGTCGGTAATGTTTGTGCCTCTATCTCGTCAGTGCCAGTGTGGGTCAAATTATCTAATATTCCTTTGTTTGCTTGGTCACATTGTGGAATAAATTGGTTAGCAGGCAGGTTGGGGAAGCTTGTTTGTTTGGATGAATCTACTGAAAAAATGGAGAGACTGTCCTTTGCCAAGTGCTTAATTGAAATCAAACCTGATCAGTGTCTTCTTGACTCCTTTCCTGTTCAACTTCTTGATGGAGGAACTCAATTAATTCATATTGATTATCAGTGGAAACCTGATATCTGTTCAAAGTGCTGCATTTTTGGTCATTTGGAGTCCAACTGTGAAAAAAGCTTGTCTACTGGTTCTTTGGAGAAGGTTGAGAAGTGCAACTCTCCTAATGATGCGAAAGAACATAGTTCAAAGGAGGTTATAATTGATAATGGAATGATGTTTAGGAGAAGAAAACAAAAATGGCAAACAGTGAGCAAGTCAAGAAAACAGAAGTCCAATATCGCTGGAATGAAAGATCAGTTTTTGGAAGAGAAGGAACATGTAATCACTGGGTTGAAGAATAGGTTGGATGGAAAAGAACTTGAGGAAAGGGAAATTAAGACATTTGAACAGGGAGAACTTGCCATTCATGAAAACAGTGAAATTCTGATGAATAATGGATTTCATATTTTATCTGGGATGTATGGAAATGACATAACTGAGAATGTGATTGGAAGTGGTGTTATTGACCATCCAAATGATGCAGTTATGTGTTTATCTAAATTGCTGCCTGCTGATGTGGTCACTGAATTAGCATGCCCAGTTAAAGGCATAACTACTGGTTGTAGTTCAATCTCATCTCAAACAGGGAACAACAAATATGAAGATAACATCTGCTTTGACATGAATCCATCAAACCCAGTCCAGCCTTTTGCTCTGGCTAATTTACCCAAAGATAACTTCCATGCTATAATTCAAAAACAAACTGATCAAATTAAACTGAAAATCACACAAAACCTATCTGTTGGAGGAGGAACTGAAGGTGTTCTCACCGATAAATGCAAATTAACAGGTTCCAACACCAACTCAATCCCAATCCCTCGATCCAATAGCAAAGATAACTCTCCACTCTTCAATGTTAATCCCGCATCAAATTTGTCTTCTTCTCCATCATCAGTTTTCAATGATCCCTCGTGTGCTATTAAACAAACTCCTCTTACACATGCTATGCCTGTGCATGTCTCCCTTGTGCACGTGCACAACAATACTGTCCCCAATAGTAATTCACAATCAACTTCCTCTCATCCTACTGGAGATTCAGAATTTGAAACTAATCATCCCTATGATCATATTCCAACTCCTCAAGCATGGATGCCCCCTCCACCTTCATTGCTCCTTTCCACTTCTTGCCCTACCAACAATAATCCAAACCAACTAGTGATACAAAAATTTAGTAACTTGCCAGTAAACACCAGTAAGGCAACTGAATTGATTCAGCTTACTGACCTAGATCTCAAACCCCCCGGTGGAATGGTATTTTCCTCTCTATTTCCCGTAACTACAGTACAATCATCCCCTTTCACCAGAGGCGGTAAGAAGAAACTTAAGCAAAAACAACTGGTTGATCAATGTTGAACAACATAGGAGCTTGGAATATTCGTGGTGCTCACTTGGAAGTTAAATTAAATCAATGAAAGCAAATCATCTCAACTCATTCTTTGAGTCTTATTGCTATTCTAGAAACTAAACTAAATTCTACTCTATCTACCAAGGCAGCTTCTTTCATTAACCCGTCATGGAAGATGATTAATAATCTTTTTGATGCCCCTTATGGTAGAATCCTTATATTATTTAACCCCTCTATCTTCCAGCTCAACACTATCTTGTCAACTTCTCAAATAATCCACCATCACCGTATTCACCTCTCATCTTCAACTTCATTCTATCTTTCTGTCATCTATGGACATAACTCTATTTCTGCAAGACAATCATATCTTTCTCTTCTCCCAGCTCTGCGTCAAGAATCTCATCCGTGGTTAGTCATAGGTGATTTCAACTGCTCCTACCTATTATCTCATCGACAAGGCGGGAATCCCTTGTCTCTTCGTCAAATAAGTCCCCTTAGCTGTGCTATCTCCCATTCTAACCTGATTGAAATGAACTCTGTTGGTGCCCTATTCTCATGGAATAATTCTAGTAGACAATCCCCTCGTACCTTTTCCAAAATTGATTTCACCTTCTCAAATCGCAATGCTCTAAACAAATGGCCCAATATGTTTAATCTCCTCCCTATGCCGGGCTTATCTGATCATTCACCACAAATTATATCCTTTGGAACTGCTGTGAGGAAAAGAAAAACAAATTTTAAATTTTTTAATGCATGGGCTCTCTACCCTGACTTTTTTTTCAAATTGTTAGCAGGGCTTGGTCTACAATTTTTTTTGGTAATCCCATGTTTATTTTGCAGAGCAAACTGAAGGTTGTTAAATAAGAATTAAAGGCGTGGGCTCTAAGCAAATATGGTCATGGCAATCTGGCGTCCACTACTCTCTCTAGGGAACTGCAACAAATTCAGGAGTCCATGATGAATGACACTGCTAATAGTGAGCTGGCGGCCAAAGAGGCTGCATTATCCTCCCAACTTTTTAATGCTTTAAGGTTAGAGGCTGATATGGTTAAGCAGAAATCGAGACTTCAGTGGTTTAAGGATGGTGATAGAAACTTTGCTTTCTACCACTCCTCTCTCAAAGCCAAACAATCTAAAGAGTTAATCAGTACTCTTATTGACGTTAATGGTGAATATATTGTGGACCCTGATCATATAGATAATATGCTTCTTGATCATTTCAGTAGTTTGCTTGGTAACCATAAACATTTCAAACCTTCTCTTGAGCTACTGAACTCATTAAATATTCCTAGAATTTCCTCAGAAGACAATGCTTTCCTATGCACTGCTATCACTGACAGTGAAATCAAATCTGCCCTTTTCTCCTTGAATACGAACTCCACTGGAGGACCGGATGGCTTTAATTCATATTTTTTTACCACTTCCTGGGAAATCGTCGGTCAAACCTTCTTGAAGGCAATTCATAATTTCTTCAACAAGTGTAAAATGATTGGGTCCGTCAATGCTACTAACATTGCTCTTATCCCTAAGGTGAAGAATGCATGTAGACTATCTGACTTTAGGCCAATATCATGCTGTAATACAATATATAAGTGCATCTCGAAAATAATAGCTAATAGGCTCAAAGTGGTTCTTGACAAAGTTATCTCTTCCAACCAAGCTGCATTTCTTAAAGGTAGAAGTATTCTTGACAACGTAATGATGTCACATGAATTGTTGAGAGGTTATAATCAATCCCATATTTCTCCCAGAGCATCCTTCAAACTTGATATTTCGAAAGCTTTCAACACCTTGCAATGGGACTCAATTGTCAGAATCATGGGATTAATGAATTTCCCCAAACACTTTGTTGCTTGGATTTACAGTTGCATATCAACTCCAAGGTATTCTCTAATGGTCAACAAAAGTAATGTTGGTTTTTTCCAAGGTAAACAGGCATTCGTCAGGGAGACCCGATGTCTGCCTACCTATTTATTCTTGTAATGGAAATTCTCACCCAAATTCTTATCCAACTCGTTGCTGATGGTAGTTTCTTGACTCATCCAAAATGTAAGAATCCGCTTGTCACTTCTTTGATGTTTGCTGATGACTTTGTAATATTCTTCAAGCCTAATAAGATGACTGTAAAATCTATCATGGATGGTCTTGATAGATTTTACAAATTAACTAGGTTAGCCATAAATTTGTCCAAATCTGATTTAATGATTGTTGGAGTGGCCCCTGAATTAATCACTCATATTACTTCCTTCACTTCAATCTCGCATAGAACTGAGACATCAATGTACCTTGGCATTCCATTAGCTACATCGAGAATTTCTTTAGCTCAGTGCATACCATTATATGATAGAATTACTGCCAGGCTCTCTATCTGGACTAATAGATTGCTTAGTCAAGCAGGCAGGCTCACCCTAATTAATTCCATTATTTTCTCCATGGCTATGTATTGGTCTCGGTCCTTCATTCTTCCATCCAAGCTTCTCAAAACGATAAGGTCTGTTATGTCCAATTTCTTCTGGCATGGATCAATTAATGCCAAGAAGTTTACCCTATGTGCCTTTTCCAAACTTGAAAGACCTAAATCGTGTGGTGGTCTGGGTATTAAAAACTTACTTCTATGGAATCGTGCTGCTATGGTGAAGCACATTGACAATCTTTTGAACCATAAAAACTGCTTATGGGTGAATTGGTCTTACAAATATATTATACGTAACAAGAATTTCTGGACGATGGATATACCTCAGTCATGTAGTTGGACATGGGGTAGTTTGCTCAAAATCAGATCTCAGATTCTACCATATGCTAGAAGTAATATTGGAATTAATGGTCGTCTATCTTTCTAGCATGACCCATGGGTCAAGGAAGGAACTATACTTAGTCACTGTCTTCCAGTCAACGAACAAATTCAATCTGGGATTAATTCTACTGCTCTCGCTTCGGTCTGCATATTTGATGGAAAAGTTGTTCTCCCATACTCGAGCAACCTGACTGTTAGAAATCTTTGGTACCAATTAAATGGAATTAAAGTTATTATCTATCCTGATGATGGTATATCATGGTCGTGCTGCAGTGACACATTCATGATTGGTGCGATGTACAAGAAATTTATTTGCCAATCCAATTCTTCCCTTCTGTGTTGGTACAAACGTATATGGTTGAAACACAATTCTGAAAGTCAGAACTTGATGTTATGGAAGATATTTGGAAATGCATTAAAGACAAAAACTAAGATGAGGCAGTGCGGACTAATCGTTGATGCAACATGTAGTTTATGCAGTGCTGAGGTCGAGGACAATCTTCACCTCTTCTTCAGCTGCTCTTTTGTTCACAGCTTATGGTGCTGGATCACTTCCATCATCTTTGGAAGGTCGGTTGCGAATGACAGCGAGGAAGAATGGGATATCATATTCAAGGCTACAAGATGGAGAGGTGAATCAACGTACATACTGCTATTTTCGCTTAAAATATTCATCGCAACAATTTGGGAGGAGAGAAATGTTGTCATATTCAGTGACAAAAGAAAGACTATCAGGCAAATGAAAGACTGTATCATTGGGAATTTGAAATTCGGGATTGCTGCTTCGAGTCATCGTTTCGAATCTCGCTTCCCGACGGCCCTTTCGTCTTGTTAAGTGGTACTTATATTGTGTCGTGTTTGTTTTTTCCTTTATATTCTGTTGATACGCCTGTTCTCCTTGTATTCTAGATTCAGAGATCTTCCTCGCCTACCATTTTAGTGGGTATGTTTTTCCTTGTAGTTCTTTGTCCTTGGTATATCAATAAATGGTAGGGGCCCATTTCTAACCCCGCTGGCTTTGCCAAAAAAAAAGTAAGTATGAAATAAAAGCAAGTAGAAAAGGAAGAAGAAGAGGCTTAGGACGTCATTTTATTTCTCATTTAATTTTGCTACAATTTTGCATAAAAAGCAAGAAAATAAAAGATTCCATTACATTAATATAAGAGGGTTATTTATACATGACTAAAACCCTAATCCATATTTGGGGAACTCCCTGAAATGCCCATGAGGTAATGTGGCCTCCAAGTTATCGTTAGCATAAAATTAATCCTCCATTAAATGTGCATGTGACTTTAATTCTCAATAATATATGCATTAGCTCTTAATAGTGGTTCATGGTTAGTGGGTAAGTGGGGTCCTACATGATTACATGAATTCCTTTATTTCTTCTTTCATTTGCCTTCGTTCTCTTGTGCATGCATACATACATGAAGTCACTTCCAATATTCACTAAAATTCCTACAAAAGAACAACAAAATGTCTAAGTAAGTTTTCTTAAATTATATCATACACAAAAGTGACCATTTTGCCTCCCATGTAGATGCATGAATGACAACCTGAAAGCATTCTTGAAATTTGATTTTAAACATGTAAAAACATCCAATTATGACATTTATTTAAAATAAAAGTAGATCAAATATGGAAGCAAAAAAATATGCACATTTACATGCACATCGGTGGGCATGGTTGATTGACTTGGAATGTCATACTTCGATTCTCAAAGAACGGCTCGGCATAGTTAGATGACATGGATCGGCATATTCTGAAGAGAAAGATGGATTGGTATGCTTCATTGAATAAGGGTCGGCATTCGTTAAAGTCCAAGTATGTTTTAGTATACAATAATCACTATCTTGAGATCCATGAGATCAAAGCATATGAAATTTAAAGAGCAAGGCATATAGGCCTTAGGGAATATACCATAGGGGTCGCATATCAAATATTCAAGGATGGAGGGATCGACATAAGGCCTGTGAGGGGGATCGACAGAAAGCTATACATAAAAATCTTAAATCATAGATCATGCAATAACTTGAGCTCCTTTGGTCCAAATGACATAAGATTTGAAGGACTAACATATTAAAGCATATAGAATCCACCATAGGGATCGCTGTCCAAAAATCAAATAATTAAGGGATTGGTACCGATCCCTCTTCATGGGGTTTTGGGCCAAGCGGCCCTTTTGATAGGCCCATATGGGTTAGAAGGTCCTGTAGCCGAAGTTTAAGAGAGATTGGTGGTCGTCTTCGCCTATAAATACTGGTCTAAGGGGTCATTTTAGGGATCTTTACTCTACCGGTTACTTTAGTCCTTATTGTAATCAAGTTTTTTCTATTTCTTGCTACTGTAATCAGATTATAAATTGATCAATAAAGATAACTCAAAAGTACGCCGAACCACTATAAATCTTCGTGTTTCGGATTATTGTTCTTTATTGCTGTTAGTTTATTCCATTCCTCAGTTTTAATTTTACTTTCTTCACTTACTTCTCTACATAAATATACTCTCGGGTGTTTGTGACTAATTTGATTGCAACATTTTGGTGCTTTCACTGAGAATCTGATTCTCAGCTTGCTAGGACCCCCTTTGTTGCTACTGGATTAGGCAAATCCCTCGATGGAGATCCATAGTCATCTTCATAAAGTTGCTTATACTACTCAGATTTGCTGAAATCTAAGTAAGGAGATTGATAACGGGAGACATACTAGATATACTTCTCAGAATATGGATGGAAATGAGATTGCTAGCATCCACCAAGGAGACACAAGCAATCAACCTACCAATTTGAATGCTGATTCGGTTGAAGTTCAAAATCCTACTGATTCTATAACCAAAGTCGAATTTCATAATTTAATGAGAGAGTTGATGGAAAACCGTCGATAACTAAATAACCTGATGAACCAGATTACTCAGCAACAGTGTGGGAAGCCTAGGGGGACCTTAATCCATACTCGACATCGGAAAGTTCAAGCTCATTGGATTAATATCACAGGCATAGGTGTCGCAGGGTTGAAGGAAATCGCGCAGAAACTTCAGAGTGTCGCTCAGCAGACCATCACGGTCTACTACGACCGATCGGTGTCGATCCATCCCTAGGGATCCACCTTTACAATTGGGAATTGTGCTGGAATTATTGCTGAAAGCTTGGATGGTGGAGTTTGACTGAATGTTGACTAGGTACCCCTCCGAAATGATGACAAGATAAATTTTCAAGATGTGCACCAAGAAGGTGGTGAACCAATAAGGCGTGAAACGTTCCGTAGACATCGATCGAACCATTCATGTGAGGTGGAGCGCGACCACCGTTTGACTCCACCCATCCAGATCTTGGACTTATTGGCAATGGTCAAATAGTTGGTGAGAGAGAATCATGACTTGACTAACGATGACTGTGGAATTTCAAGAAGCCATACGCCGTTTACTGACAATGTTCTACATGCAGAATATCCGAGATGATTCAACATGCCTTTAGTGACTGCCAATGAGGGAAAAACCGATCCTACGCATTATATTATGAGATACAAATGGCTAATGGATTCTGTGAGAGCCAAAGGTGCGACCTAGTGCAGATGCTTTTCCATATCTCTTTCTGGAATAGCGACGATGTGCTTCATGAGGCTACCCACATGATCAATTTCTAGATTCGATGAGTTGGAAACCAAGTTTATGGAGCATTCCGAATGCACGCGACTCGTCCTAAAGATGTGATGTCCCTTTCCAACGTGATCCAGACTCCAGGGGAGTCATTGAAAGATTATTTGGAGAGATTTCATACAGCTTCCACGAAGGTCGGTAATCCAAATGATCACCCTATACTTATGATTGCGATGAGAGGGATTGATCCAGAATCTGATTTTGGCGATTGGTTGGCTGGTAAACCACCTATACGTTGGAGCACTTTTATTCAAAAGCAACTCAATTTCTGAGAAAGAAGGAAGCCAGGTCCTCCAGGAAAAAGAATGTTATGGGACCAAGTGGAGAAGCAGTACAGAGTAATATTGCAATAAAACAGTTTGATGATAGCTCTGGGAAAGTCCAAGTGAACATTCAGAATAAGCGAAATCAGCAAAAATGAGATTATGATAGGGATCAAGAGCGAAAGAGGGATTCTGGGAGACTAAAGCCTAAAATTCCAATGTATGACAAGTACACGCCGTTAAACACATCCCTGGAGAATATCTATCTACTTGCAATACCATGCAATACAGGAAGTCGCCTCTAAAGGAATAAATATAAAGGCAGAAACAGACCGGGAAATATTTTCGGTTTCGTAAGTGCTATGGGCACAACAATAATGAATCAAGGCATCTCCAGAATGTTATAGAAAAGCTAATTTATGAAAGGAAGCTGCAACAATTTGTGAATACCCCGCAGGATGGTAGATAGGGGACATCTGACCCCAATCGAGGACATGCTCCGCGTAAGGCTGACGAGCCTACACGGACTGGTGGAAGACTAGTGATCAATAGTCAGGGGACGACACCTGGCAGATAGGAGTTGGCAAGAGATGGAACACTATGCTAGCATGACTAGGTGTGTAGATTTTGAATGTTGTTCGAATATGGAAGATGGAGCTTCGGTAAAACAACAACATATAATGGAAGATGATATTGTGTTTAGGAACAGGGATGCAGACAAAGTAAAGACTTCAACAATTGACCCGATGGTCATTTCGGCTATGATTGGTCCTGCATTGGTAAGAAGGATTTTGATTAATCGTGGAAGTTCGGTGAACATAATCTTCAAAAAGGCATATGATCATATGAGAATGGAAGCCAAAGATTTAAACCCATCTAAAGCTCATATACATGGTTTTAATGGCGTGGCAATCGAGGCCGTTGGTTATGTGGAATTACCTGTTGAATTGGGAGAAGGTGAATAATGGATAATTCAAATCTTACCGTTTATTGCTTTGGATGTTGACTCTCCGTACAATGTTTTTCTAGGCCAACAGGCCCTGGTTGAACTCCGGGCAGCTCTTGCCCCATGGTATTTGGCTTTGAAGTTTCTGATGGATAATGGTGTAGGAGTTTTTCATAGCGATCAAGCGACTGGACATGCCTATTACGTAGCTAAGTTGAGGGAAGCTTAGCACAAAGAAAAAGGAAAGGGTGTGCACAAGATTATCCGTGTCCAAGCTACCGAAGATTGACAACCAATGCCTGAGCCTTGGCTCGGGCGCCATAGTCAGTTTTATAGAGATATAGATCAGAGAGATGATGAAGAGGAGCCCAAAGAGACCAAGGCTGCACTGGCTAAGCTAACGATTGAGATCACGGTCAACCATGACGACGCATCACGAGTCCTAAAGATTGGGTCATAGCTCAACCCCCCGATGATGATAGTCCTCACTGGTTTTCTTTGAGTGAATCTAGATGGATTCGCTTGGACTCACTCTAATATGTATGGAATCTCGCCTGCCATTGCGATCCATGCATTGAATATTGACCCGATGTATGTTCCGGTGAAGCAAAAAAGACACAACATGGATTTGGAGAGAACTGCTGCTCTCAAATAGGAGGTGGATAAACTAAAATTCAACAGGTTTATCCACGATGCCCTTTGCCCTGAATGGGTATCTAATCCTGTACTTGTGAAGAATGCGAATGGAAAATGGAGAACGTGCATTGGTTATTCAAATTTGAAAAAAGCGTGTCCAAAAGGCAGTTTTCTTCTTCCAAGGATTGACCAGCTAGTTGATTCAACCGCAGGACACGTATTGCTATCTTTTATGGATGCGTACACAAGATATAACCAAATCCCAATGCATGTCCCCGATCAGGAGCACGCCAGTTTTGTTACGGATGATGGGTCGTACTGTTACGTAGTATTGACATTTGGGTTGAATAACGCAGAAGCAATTTATCAGTGCTTAGTTAATAGGATGTTTAAAGATCAGGTTGAAAAAACAATGGAAGTGTATGTTGATAATATGCTCGTGAAGTCACAACGATCAAGCGACCACATTAGGGACTTGGTAGAAATATTTGATATCCTCTGATATTGCAAGATGAAAATCAATCCTTTAAAGTGTTCATTTGGTGTTGCATCAGTAAAATTCTTAAGCTTTATTATCAATGCTCGTGGAAAAGAAGCTAATCCCCAGAAGATTCAGGCTATCCATAAGTGCCAAGAACTATTAAACAAGTGTAGAATCTGAATGGGAAAGTCACTGCCTTAAGTCGATTTATCTCCAGAGCTACCGACAAGTGCATTCCTTTCTTCGATTTGAATAGGAAAAGGAAAAATAAACCGTGAATGGACGCATGATTGTAAAGACGCATTTTAGGCTTTGGTGAATCATTTGGAGAGACCCCATATCTTGTCAAAGTCGGTAGATCATGAGGAGTTGTACATTTATTTGGCTGTATCGGCACACGCTATAAGTGCTGCTTTGATTCGTGAGGAGAATCAGATCCAAAGGTCGGTGTATTACATCTGTAAATGATTAATAGGAGCAGAAAGAAACTATCCAAAAACAGAGCTTACTAATTGCATCACGGAAGCTTCGTCCATACTTCCAGGCACATCCGATCAATTTTTACACTAACTACCATTACGATAGATCCTACAGTGACTTGAGACGTCTGGAAGGTTATAGAGGGTCATGCATTGGAAGACTTCAAAGCAGAGTTTATTTTGCAAGATGATCCTCCAGAAGGTAGCGAAGTCTCTACTGTATGATGGAAATTGTATACTGATGGAGCATCTAATGATCATTATTATGGAGCTGGGATTGTGCTTGTAACCCCTGAAAACCAGTCAATTTATTATGCTTTAAAGCTTGATATCCTAGCAACAAACAACAAAGCTGAATATGAAGCTTTGATTGCCAGACTTAAACTCGCTAGAGAGCTTAAAGTTAAATCCTTTGAAATCTTTTGTGGTCCACAATTGGTAGTGTATCAAGTTAGGGGAGACTATCAAGCTAAGGACAACGACTTGCCCCATACCTTACCTGAGTTCAGGAGTTGCTGACAGAGTTCGAATACTATGACATTTCACATATTCCATGTGATCAAAACAAAGAGCTTGTTCATTGGTGAAGTTTGCTAGTACCGGCGATGCACAACAGATGGCTTAGTTCCGGTCAAAGTATTAAATACCCCAAGTATAAACATGATGGAAATCGATCAAATACTGGAAGTGGAATCTAAAAGGGAATCACGGATGACTCCAATCAAAGACTATTTATTACGTGGAGCCTTGCCCGACAAAAGAAATGAAAAGCGACAAGTTCTTCGCAAAGCTTCACGGTATATTATGCAAGAAGGAATTATGCAAAGGAAAGTTTTTTCAGTCCTTATACTCTGGTGTGTCGCTCACGATGAGATAAACATATTCTAAAATAAGTTCATGAAGGAGAATGCGGAAATCACACTGGAAGGCAAACTCTGGTAAAGAAAATACTTCGTTACGGGTGTTATTGGCTAACCAAAAATCGAGATGCAGCTGATTATGTTAAACGATGTGATAAATGCCAAATATATGCCAAAGTCCAAAGGGCTCCACCAATAGAAATCACGCAAATGGTCAACCCATGGTCATTCGCTATGTGGGTATAGACATTATCGGTTCTTTATCGATATCGAAAGGTCGCACGAAGTACACTATCGTTGCAATTGACTACTTTACCAAATAGGCCGACGCAGAACCTTTAGACATGATCACGACCAAGAAAGCAATCAACTTTATTGTCCGAAACATCAAATATCGCTTTAATCTTCCATGGACTATTGTAAATGGTAATGGGACTTAATTCGATGGTGCTGAATTTAAAGACTGTTGTCGAAGATATCATATTTAAAAGAGCTTAGCAGTGGTCGCACACCCTCAAGCAAATGGATAGGTCGAAGCTTTAAATAAAATCATAAAGTCTATTCTGAAAAAGCGTTTGAAGAAGGCTAGAGGAAAGTGGATGGATGAACTTCCTATGGTACTTTGAGCTAATAGGATCACTCACAAGTCCACGGCTGGCCATACTTCATTCACCCTTGCCTATGGTTCCAAAGCCGTTATTCTTGTTGAACTTGAAGTCCCTTTTCATCGAATGACTTACTACGAACCCAAAACAAATAAAGATCTCCCCTTTAAATCTCTGGAATTATAAATGAGAAGCGCAAAGAAGCCAATTTGAGGGCGACTGCACATCGACATCTATTCGCCCAGTATTACGACACTAGAGTTCGACCGAGAACCTTCGAAATTGGGAATCTCATCTTGAAATGGGTTTTTCTGACCCCCATCACACATGAACCCAATTTGGAAAGGACCATAAGTCATTGAACGGAGGCTTGAAAAAGGAACTTTCAAGCTAGCGACTGTCGACAACATTACACTTCCAAAAGCGTGGAATAGCGAACGTTTACGATGCTATTTCACTTAGTTTATTTCCTTAATATTTCAGTTGTATTTACTTTCAGAATTTGCTTTAGCACTTAATTTTTCGAATGTGTAATAATACAGTTCATGTTATTCCTTCCCATTTAATAAAAAAAGTTTCAGGCTTCCTCTGTATTTATGTTTGCCATTGCATTACATGCTAATTACATAATGAAATTGATTGATGTCAACATGTGTGAATAGGCTCCCATAGTTTGAAATCAATCAATCTTGCTAGCTCCCAATGGGATCAAACAAGACGAGCTCAATCAACTTGTTCGTTTAATAACTCTCATTCACAATCCAAAGGATAGGATACACAATAGGAAATGAATGTGGCCGATAATCTGATGATTGAATAACTCCTTCCTAGACTATGGAACTGAAAAAAAATCAAAGCGACTGAGATATGACCGATCGCTCAATCAAACCCTGAATTTTGGGGAGCGAATTAATCAATCAAAGAGAGTTTGATCTAACTGCTTTCCAAAATAACTTTAAGTCCCCAGAGTGCGGACTAGATTATAAACATAAACCGGGTGTGAACCGACCACCCACAAAATAATTCTAAGTACTCAAAGTATGGGCTAGAGTATAAACATAAATCGGGTGTGAAACGACCATCCGCAAAATAACTCTAAGTCCCCAGAGTGTGGACTGGAGTATAAACGTAAATTGGGTCTGAAATAACCAACTGCGAAACAACTCTAAGTCCCTATAGTGCAGACTAGAGTGTAAACATAAATTGGGTGCGATCCAACCATGCATCAGCTAAATCTTATCCCTAGAGTATGGATACGAACATGAATGAATAGATGAGTGAAGTTCGACCGTTCTCTAGTTCACGAACTTCTACCTGAAACCAACGGGAGGAGTATAAACTTGCTAAGGATGGAATTCGACCGTCCAACACTTGGCCTCAGCAAATCAAAACCAAGGGAAGGAGTATAGTAGCTCAAAAATAGAAGAATTCGACAGCATAACACTTAGGTCCGAGCCTAGTTTTGACTCGAGGCCATAACCACTTGGAGTCCTTGGGATAGAGTTGGTGAATTGTTACCAAAATTTATGAACAACGAATTACAAGTACATTGAATGGAATATAATAGTTCAACTACCTAAATAACAATTTAAAAAAAAGCTCAACAGAAAAAAAACTTTTATTTCACACTACAGGTTTCAAGATATCAGTACAAGTTATTCCAAAAATTCAAGATTCATACTCATACAACCACAACTAGTGAAAGAAACGACTATGAAAACTATATATATTGAGCTGAAGTGATGGCTATTTTTTCGACTTCCTTTCATTTTTGGATTTCTTGGGAGTAGAGCCACTTATGCTTCTCTTTGTGAACCCTTTGCTGCCTTTAGCAGGAGAGCATACGGAGGTAGGAGGAAGTTCACTGGGGATCGACCCGCCCGATGTAAAAGCTTGCAGTGGCACAAGATGAAGATCATCAAAGTCCACCTCGGCGGGTTAAGTCTTAGCTTTTCTCTTCAACAGTCCCTCCTTTTCAACTCGCCCCTTCATGCCAGTCTTGTTGGTGCGCTCGAAGACACTGGTAATCATTATGTCATTAGACTCATTAGTTGGGAGTGGATTTCGATCTTATCGTCATTAACTGCTCCAATGACTTGAGCATCGGGCCTTGGTATATCAATAGCTGTCGGGCCCTCGGTCGGTTTCTCAAGTTGCTTTACAGCAGCATCACTTTTGGGAGTGTGATTGGGGCCCAAAAGACCAGTAAATTTTTTTTATACAAAGAGATTAGCTCAAAACCATTATGCATGAAGAACTAAACTTTTCATTTACTGAGGAATAAAGTGCGATACCTGCATTCGGTTGGCTCTTCATGGTTGCGGTTGTACCTCCTTCTAAGATAGGGGACATTATCTTGGATTGATAACCAAGCTTGTCTAGATCGTAGCCCAAATATTTCTTCATGTCGAGGGAGGTTGATGTTCCGACTACTTGGGATGAAGAGGGACCCTTGGGATCGAATCCTGAAGATCCAGCAATGTATTCTCCTCCCTGGGTAGGTGCAGAAGCCTTGAAGTATCGAAGCTTTGAGGCAGCTAAATCTAGGGGTTCGTTTCCGCGAAGAATTTCCCTCACTAATTCTTCTTCGTTGAGCTCATCTTTGCCCAAATCTCTCTTCTTCATCTCGATAATCGGTTCCCAAGCTTCAGCAAGCGATTCGAGTTAACCCTCGCCAAAAATACTTAAGTCATGATGGATGAGAACTTTGGCATTATACTCGACGATCAATGGATCGAACAAGTCCTTGATCTCGTTCCTACCGGACTCTTTAGCGGCTTCCACTTGGGATTCAATTTGTTCTACCATTTTTTTACGGCCTTCGTCTTGAGCTTCTTCTTTAAGAGCTTTAATTTATACGAACTGCTCGTCAAAGCTTGATTTTTAAGCTCATGGCCTCAAAAACCTCTTCGTAGTACTTGTGCAATTCTTCTTGGGCTTCGATTTCCCCCTTTCCTTTTTGAAAAGTTCTTCTAGTTCCTCAACCGACAAGCCAGAACGTCTTTTTCCTTTTGCAAGGAATCTTTTTCTAGAGCAAGTGCCCTGCTGCGACGAAGGGATGAGTTGAGTACCTTTTTGTGAGAAATTTCCAAATGAATTACCACCTCTGCCATTTCCTTAGCATTTTACTCCGCTTCATCAAGTCGCGTTTTCAATTCTAACAATTCAGCATCCTAACATTTAATTATGTCCTTATCGTGTATAGCTTCAAACTTGAGACAGTCTATTTCATGTTGTCGGCTCAATGGATACTTAGGAGACTTTTTTGCCAAGTGTATAAATGATTCGTGCTGCACAAATACATCATTGATGCATGTGAAAGAACTCTCCTTGGCATGACCTGGATTTATATGAATGGAAGGACGGAATTTGAGCCAATCGAAGCAAATTTTTGAAAAAGTGTCCTTGAGCTCAGCCAATTCTCTACTGTAGAAACGTTAGGAGAAAACACCGAAAAAGGAAGATCAAAGGTAGCAATTAGACGTTTTCCTGATTGACATTCGTGAAATTATTTAGAGCTCGAGGAGCCAGAATGTTTCTTGTGAGAAGCAGCGATATGAGGGCCATGGTAGGAAGGATGATCTCCACTCTGAGCAGGAAAGTTAGATTGTTCACCTTGACATGGTGTTTGGGATTGGAATTTGCATTTAGAAGAAGAAGAAGATTCCCTTGAGTAATTGCTTTTATCCCGTCCCTCATCTTTTTCCCTGCACCGGGTACCCGGCTTGATCAGTGGTATGCTGAAGAACTTCTGAGGCAATCAAAGGCTCTGGATTAAGTCATAGCACCTACGAAGACCAAATGAGAGCGTATTAGTAATCTTGCATGAAAGATTAACAAAAAATGTGTCATGAAATGCATGTAGTTGTGAGTATCCTGGTATTTCTGCTCAACAGGCCGATTGTTGTGACCTTGCTCGTCGGTGTTTTCTCTTCTTTATCAGAAGGTCGAATGCCTTCACCACTTCTAGTGGAAGAGTTGAGTCCTTCAATGTTGATATTCAAAAAGTCTAGGTCATGATGTCATCTGGAATTTGAAGATTTGAAAATCTCTTTAGCGAACTTTCCAAGCGTTGAGAAAACGATTCCTCTTCAATAGGAGTAATAATGAACTCTGGGTCCGTGGTGGTTTTTCTATTACGAAGCTTATACACTAGCCTTTTCTTTCTTTTAATGGGTGTTCAGGATTGTGCGCCTTGCGATGGTTCGACCATTGTCTCCTTCCCCAGGCCTGCATCAACATCTCCCGGCTTATTGGTCTGAGAATCCCTAACTCCACCCTCTTCAGTGCCATCCCAAGTCCCTTCGATAGGAGGCACAAAGGGATTGACGGTATCCCTTCTTCATTCTACAACATTCCTCGACAGTGCTGCACTTTCGGGGAGCCCAATGCTACGGCCATCCTCCAACATCCTAAACAAGTATAGTAACTCATCAGTTATAAGAAGTTTGATGTCCCTGTCTTCAATAGGGGTAGCGTGAATGGCGGCGACAGCTCTTGAAAAATTGGCACCTTTGGGACATGGGCGCACACCTGAAAGGACTTCGGATATTAGTAGATTCGAAGGAAAAGTTATGGCTTGGATTAGTGAACTTGAGAAAGAAGTAAAGATAATACTTATGTCCTTGTAACCATCGCCTTATAAAGTCGAGAGGGAAACGTACATAAAACTATTCATGCTTAAATAAAGAAAATTCATTCCAATCACTAGTTAAAACTTGGAAATTCCACAAGGGTTCAAGAAAAACATAAGAAGGGCTTCCCGAACGTCGATTGAAGTTGTAAATAAATCTTATATCTTCGAGAGTTGGTGGATGAAATATAGCGCTCGTAAATAGTAAGAAGGTTCCATGTATAAAAGCGTAGCTATTTGAGTGGAGTTGAGTAGAGGCCATTCCAAGGTATCTTCACATTTCTCGGATAAACGAGGTAAAGAGCGGTCTGCATCCCGCCTAATAAATAAATTTATTGCACGCCATGTACCCTACCATGGGTAAGTGAGGCCTATTGTTTCTTGAAGGAACCAAGATGTCCCCAAACAGAAGTCCATGAATAGAATATAACCGACGGAGAGCACCCTCTCCAATTTAGGAGGCATATGGGTCCACTGGATTATCTAGAAGGATAGCGCCCTCTATAACATCAGGAGCAGGACTTATGTTCTCCACCTGAAGGACCGCAATATCTGAGAAAAGGTCAACCTGTAGGTTAGAAAATTCTGTTTGTTCCATATGATGGCTGGGTGCCGGATATAGTTATGGAATTTGATTTTGCTTCAGAACCGATGTTTTGCCTTGCCGGATCAGAAGACATATCAGTTGAACGCTTTGAACGTTGGAATCTATATTAGCCATACTCGGTAGATAATCGAGATTAGAAAAGATAACATATTCCCCTCGTGCTAAGTGTGAACTAGTGTAGTGTAGTGCAGTATATAACAGATACAAATAGTTTGAAATCAGAAAAACGAAATAAAGCAATGAGATTGGGAGTTCGTCTAGAGAGACCGTCATTGCCGACCATCTAAACTGGCAAGAAAATTGATCGGTTTTGAAAGCTTTGGGATTGATTATCGGCATATTGAAGTGTGAAGTTTGTCATTTAAGTTCATTTGCAAGTTTTCATTCCATATTGAAAGTTCTGGGTAGTTGATTGCTCAATCTCAAGTTCAACCGTTGATATGCATGTTATTTTGTTCATCATCATCACATGTCTAAGGTTGTTAAGTCAAATTAATAAGATTGTTCAAC
This sequence comes from Allium cepa, assembly GCA_030765085.1. Taxonomy (NCBI): domain Eukaryota; kingdom Viridiplantae; phylum Streptophyta; class Magnoliopsida; order Asparagales; family Amaryllidaceae; genus Allium; species Allium cepa. The sequence continues at coordinate 382,298,926 of CM060931.1, forward strand.
AAATCAAGTTAGATTAGTTTACAAGTTCAAGAAACCAATGTAACACTCCATGCCGATCCCAAAGAGTATACCGATCCCTATCCAAAGAACCTTATGCTGAACCCAAATTTCAACCAGGGAATATCGATCCCTATTCCATGACCATAATCGATCCCTCAACAAGACGTCCTCAACCGATCCCACTCCTTAACTAAGACCAACCGAACCCTATGGATCGGCTGACCCATCTCCTATAGCATCGCCACTGAACCTTTACTCTTCAAACTACTGACCCTTTCAAATGAAACCTGTCCAGCCGATCCCTCACCTAGTTCCACTAAAACCAATGTCTCCATTCTAAATCCAATACCAACGATCCTTGCCTTTGCATTATTTTGACATGTCGTCCTCTTCCTTTTCCTCCCCATAGCCTTCCATCCATCGAAACCCCTCGTCGAACCCTCACCTTTCTACTTCTTCTCCTCTCTCATCTCCTAACTTAATATATCAAACCATTTATCTGATAATCGTTAATCCCTCAAAAAAAGTTCACTCGCCACCACGACCTCGAACACTCTCCAACTACTTAGAGATCTAGGACCTAACTGCATAATTAAAAGGCGTGTTTCAAAATTTACCTATATAAATGTTAGAATTAGAATGGAGAAGAATGTTTGATATACATTAATTCGATGGTAAGATAGGGTGAATTTATAGAATGGGTGGAAAGTAAGAGGATTCAAGTATGAGTAGAAGCAAGTTCTGTTTGGGTCGCCAGAAAATGTGATAAGTGAAGGAGAAGGGAAGCAAGCGCACTGATTTATATACGTGGGCTAAGGATTTGGCCTAAAGTTCGTAGTGCAAATTTAGGAGAGAGAGATCGGCATAGAAGCTTTCCGATCCCTATCAACGTGATTAGAAAGAGGTATCAGCATAATGGATGCCGACCCCTATATACAAAAAAAAGAAAAGAAAGAGGGAAGAAAAATAAAAAACAAGCATGGTTGTAAAGTTGGCTATGAACATGAATGTACAAAGTATTATAGAAATTGTCAACGACCTATGAGTATTCGGACACGTCCAAGGGCAGACAACAAAAAACATGTATATGAGTGTGAATGTGAATGAATTAAAAGTTCAATTTTTTGAAATCAACAGAAATTAGAATCAAACCTGAAACCTCCAAGTTCAGAATTGGTCTAGATAGTAAAAGTTTGTAAGTCACGGAGAACCAGACTTATATATATTGCCAAAGTATAGCACTAGATTTATATTATTGGAAATCAACCATGCATCATGGAAATCAATGAAAAATCAACACCTTGGGAAAACAATTTGATTAAGGAATATCAATCACTCTGGAAACTAGATGGACCTATTTTTTGACAATTCAGACTTGTTTCAATTCAAAGCACGTCATGTTACTCACAAGATGTACTTTGGGAGGGCAAGTGTTACATGGTATCCTAACCCAGCTATGTTGAATTGATTTCACAAGATAGATTCGACTACTATCCAGTTCAATGACCCTGGAGCAATGGTTGTGGGACCCGAAAGTAAAGTACGGATGGTTGTATAAAGCCAGAGTTGTATGGAATTGGTAAAAAAATAATGCAGGATACTTAAAGTATGGAATATAGCTTAGTCAAAAAGAACGGGTCGGTAAGGTTTGACTTTTGCTAGGGATCGACATAGTCCAGCTATTAATAGAGGTGTTAGCTTGAGTTGATGGTAAGGGATCGACATGGTCAAATAATAAAGGGATCGGCATAGATGAGTATGGGTTGACATGGTTAATTGACTTGGAATGTCAAACTTCAATTCTCAAAGAAGGGGCTCGGCATAGTTGGATGACATGGATCGGCGTATTTTGAAGTGAAAGATGGATCGGTGTACTTCATTGGATATGGGTCGGCTTCATCAAAGTCCAAGTATGTTTTAGTACATAACAATCACTATCTCGAGATTCATGATATCAAGGCATATGGAATTTGGAGAGCAAGGCATATAGGCCCTAGGGAACATACCTTAGGGGTCGCATATCAAATAGACAAGGATGGAGGGATCGGCATAAAGCCTATGAGGGGTTCGGTAGAAAGCAATACATAAACAATCTTGAATCAAAGATCATGCAATAACTTGAGCTTCTTTGGTCCAAATGGCAAAAGACTTGAAGGACTAGCATATTAAAGCATGCAAAAAGCACCATAGAGATCGCTGCCCAAAAAGAAAATAATAAACGGATCGGTACCAATCCCTTTTCATGAGGATTTAGGCCTAGTGACCCCTCTGGTGGGCCCACATGGGTTAGAAGGTCCTGTAGCCGAAGTTTCAGAGAGATTGGTAGTTGTCTTCGCCTCTAAATACTGGCCTAAAGGGTCATTCCGGGGGTCTTTACACTGCCAGTTAATTTAGTCTTTATTGTAGTGAAGTTTTTTCTATTCCTTGTTGCTGTAATCAGATTATTAATTGATCAATAAAGATAATCTTAAAAGTGGACGTAGGCATACAATGCTGAACAACTATAAATCTCCGTGTTTCTGAATATTGTTCTTTATTTGCTATTAGTTTATTCCATTCCTCAGTTGTAATTATACTTTCTTCACTTACTTCTCTACATAAATCTACACTTGAGTGCTTGTGAACAATTTGGTTGCAAACAAGCATAGTCAGAATTATTGGTGATATTTTTTTTGTCTCACAACAAAAACTTATTTTTTTTAGCAATTACGATGTTGGATGTTTTCGTAATAAAAAATTAGCAAATTTAATTGATATTAGAATTACCTTAGAAGAAGTAATCATGTTGCTATAGCTTATATGATCATGTAGATGCATTTTAACTGTTTGATAAATTGTCAATTTCAATTTGACATGTATTTAGTAATTCTGACAAAATCAAACACATGATACAAGATACAATATACCAAACAGTAAAGAGACATAAAGATTTCATGGTTCAAATTTCAAGGAATCCAATGTCCATGGACCAACTCCTTTTTATGCTTATTCATAATCTAATCTTACATCGTTATATGTCAAAGAATACTACTTTTACAATATTATGTTTTCAGAAATAAAGATGCCATTCCCCTTTACTGCTACAGTGTCATTCCTTTTATAGTAGTGCTTTCTCATGGATTGATGATGTCATTTTTTATGCTCTTCCTCCTCCATTAGATATACACACGTGTCATCCATCCATTGCCCGCTTTTAGCATGTGTGGATTAGTGACGTGGCTTTAGGTGGGAAAGCTTGCTTTTGGGTGGGACTATTTGGATTTAGGAGGGATGGTTTGAATTTGAAATTTGGGTCTGAAACAAATGAATTGATTGGTTCATGTTTACTTTAGTACTCTGCGAAGCCCAAGGAGATAGCGCCATACCTCGTACTTGGATTATTTGAGTCTTGTTCTAATATGAAGTAGCGGCATAGTTATAAATTATTATGGTAGTGCATTTCGGACTGGCTTCGGATGTTGTGATCTAATATCCACATAGCAGCATAATTTCGGACTGGCGGTGCAATCCAAAGTTGTTGGGGTACGAAATATCTTCAGCGGTGATGGCGTTGTTTTGCATGTTGGAGTGGTTTCTTCATTTAGGGTTGTTGAAGCATGTGTGCAGTGCAACTTATGAGTACAGTGCGGCTCCACTATTTTGAATTGTCTTTATGTTTAGTTTGATATTGGCACCTGCAAGCTTTGCGTAGATTGTTATATCAAGATGGCATGGCTCTGCACTTAGTATTTGGGTGACTAAGTGAAATATAACTATGATAATATAGAGCTATTTTGCTTGGCTTAGTTAGCCTACTATTGCGTATATTGGTTTGGTTTGGACTTGGCATATCTTATAGTGGTTTGTTGGTACAATTGTGATGTTCAACTTGCTTGATGTAATGTGATATATTTAATACAATTGAGATGTTCAACTTTCTTGATGTGATTTGTGATATATTTATACACTTTGGAGGTTGCACAATCTATTCAAATATTTTAGCACGTTTTGCTTGTTAGATAAAATGATTTTACAATTGAGAATGCAGCATACTTACCATGGAGCGTAGTTTCTATTGTTGCATCACAATTTGAGCTTAGTCCAGTTCAGTTGACTTCTTCAGTGAACATATCGGTTTTGTTGGTCTTATTATCTTTGCGGTTCATTAGGCATATTGGCATAGTTGTACATTATGGAAATGTGATCTTCATTTTCCTTTAGAGTTACTATGTATTTGATTATGCTAAGTGCTTTGGCTCTATACAGTACATTTCTTAGTATTGCTAGCTTATTTTTTAAAGAGACTACCATACTTTAAGTTAGTTGTTTTATTGCACTATGCAGCTCTTTGGTTAACTAATATGAGCATCAAACTACACAAATCGAAAAATAGGTGTTACACTTGCCCCTTGACCGTGCACTAATGTATAATAGGGCAGACTTGTCAATTCGTACCCAGCTTTTCGAATCGTCTAATCAATCATTTTACATTTGGTGTTTTTTACATGTATTCTACCATGGTTGGTTGTTTTTTTTTGACCGTTGATATACAAATCATTCTGTATCATAAGAAATAGATTTAGTTTTTTGTGAAATGCCCTCATAATATCTAAGGTTGTGGTTTTTTTTAATGTTTTTGGGATTATAAGGCTGAGATTTCACAAGCTAATAAATCTTTTTGCTTCTTCCTTTGCTTCTCTTTTACTCATTCAGGGAAAAAAACCTATAAAAGATACCCCAACTTCTTAATTTTCTTCTTCTTAAAATCCGATCACACTCACTTGTAAGTTAAATATTTCTATTTTTTTATATTTTTAATTATGTGATATTGATTTAGGATATTGCACTCTTTATTTTATTTTTAGTATGTGCAATCGTATATATGAATTTGTCTTTAAATTGCTCGATGAAATCCCTAATTGAAATTATTGTGTTAATCTATTAATAATGCAATTTGAATTTCATTATTTTTCAATTAAAGATTGATTTGTGAAATAATTCATCTTTCTTTAGTTTAATTATTAATGGCCTCTAGTCATTGTCCTTGTTCGTCCAATTGCATTTATCCTTTATTGAGTTGTCCCCGACCATTTGTGAGTGAAGCTAACCAAAGGGGATTTTGGCTAATTTTGGTATTTATGGCCACAAGTTTAGGGTTCCCTCACCTTCTAAATGTATTCGTCTCCACCCCCAAAGGGTATGTTTCTATATCATCAGAGCATATCAGGTGTGGCCTATATTTGCCTCTCCATCTACTTTTCAAGGAATAGCTTGCAACATTTGGCTTATCCACCATTTAGCTATCCCCAATTACTTATTACCTGACATGCACTTATATTTTTTACACTGGAAATTTGACTCTTCTTGTCAAGAATTAGCCTTTTTATATTTTGTACGAGAGAACCGTTCTTTAAGTTGCACTGGATTTTGCTTTGTTAAGGCTATGAAAGCCTTTTTCTCCTCTGTTCCTTATAAAACTTTTTGATGGATCGATCAATTCTTTATATTTCCAATTCAGATGGTTTCACTTCTTCCTTTCAAAAACCAAGTACTGCTCCTAATTTTCTCCTTATTCCTACTCTTCTAGCTATCCCTTCTGCACCGATTTACATCTTCTTCTCTTTTAGCTGATCATCCCAAGTTCACTAAAGCTGAGAAAGATTTATGTGCACTACATAGAGCTGATGCACCAAGGCTTGCCGATGATGCCTGTAAGGGCTCACGTCTCATTATATAAGTTAATGCTCAGACATAATTTCTTGCGCCTAAATCATCATTTTTCTAGATCCATTTTTACATATGATTTTAATACTTTTGCTCTGCACGGTATACCTTTAGTTATTCATTCTTTACTTAAATTTATCGATGTTTAAATTTTTATGTGTTGATTTTACAACACATGAAATTGCACAAGTTTAATGTCGAAGTTCACTACGCATGAAAATGTGAGTATACAATTGAAGAAAATTGTCCTCTTCCTCCTCCCTCGAGCTCTTTAACTGCTACTGTGGTTCATGAGCCGCCCATCAATATGCTTCTACCCTCCTCTCATTTCTAGGTTATTCTAGGGAAAGGTGTAGTTTCTAACCTAATAGAGAGGATGAGTCATTTACTCATTGATGACTATACTAGGTCGACTCCTTCTTCATTACCCTCTCTTATCTCACCTTATAGGGAGCTTTTCTCCAACATGCATTGTCACATCATTCAAGTTAGTGTTTATAATGTTACCTTTACTTGACTATGATTTTGAGCTCACTCTCGTTTATCGTAATCTTCATACCTTCAAGCCATACCCCTCGGACTAGAGCTGACCGGTCGACTTAGAATTTTGGAGCCGGCCCTGAGCAATGCTTAGGAGGAAATCTCAAAATTTGTGTAAGTTAATTTATAGATGAAACGAGATTTGGATGCTTCTTCTTTAGATATAGAGGTAAGAAATAAGAGAGAGGTAGAGTATAAAGCATGACTAGATGCGTCTTCTAAAAAAATTATGGAGATGGAGCAGGTTGCTATGAAACTAAGAGGAGGGTGAGTAGATTGGAATGAAAGCTTACCAAAGTAGGAAAAGAGATAGATAAAACCCCCATAATGTTCTTTATAAGATTTATTCTTAAGGGCATCTCAGTGGTCAAATTACATACTGAATTTTCACCAAAATTCTCTCCAGTCGTCAAATTCAGGGCGACAATTCAGCTGAAAGTTCAAGATTCGATTCAAAATCCTGAACTGGGCTTGGGCGCCCATTTAAAGGGCGCCCAAGCCCTGGCGCCCATTAAATGGGCACCCAAGCCCTCCCCCACCCCCCGCCGTCTTCCAGCGGCTATAACCGACCCCTGCATTTGAATTCCAACAGCTAAAAACGGTCATATTTTGACCCCAACGGCTATAAATGGTCATATTTAAAATTACAACGGCTATAAACGGTCATATTTAAAACTACAACGGTTATAAACGGTCATATCGAAAATTACAACGGCTATAAACGGTCATATTTATGATTTCCCTACATATATCGGAATAATATTCAGATTGTAATACACACATCTCTTCTTCTATTACAATTCTATTCTCAATTCCTTAATATTGAAAGTATATCTCACCGTTTCAATCATATACCGAAGCGATGAATATGGATAGCTGGGATTTAGATTCTCAACCCTCTCAAAATGTTCATCCCCAAACCACCCCCCCTCTATCGTTCCATTCTTCTGCTCCATGGTCTGGCGATGAAGATAAGGACTTGTGTTATATTTACTGTCATTTTTCTAACGACTCGGTAAAGGGAACGACCAAAGTGGAGAGGCGTTTTGGGCAAAAGTCATGACCGCGTACAATAAAAAACATGTTGAAAAGACGAGGTCAATGTCTGCAATCATGGGTCATTTTGGGAAGATTAATCGACAAACACAATTCTACGAGTCACAGATCCACAAAATAAGAACAACAAATCCAAGTGGAATGGGTGGCGAAGCTGAATTGGTAGTGTTTTGTAAAATATGATTTTTAATTTACATTCATTTCTGATCACTTTGTTAATATATGATTTTGTGTTTCTGTTTTTATAGAAGAGAATGGAGAACGATCAATTCTTGAAATTATTTCCAAGAGAAAATGGTACAAAGAAACCCCACTACTATCAGTTTGCAAACTGCTATGACTTGCTTGTTAGTCAACAAAAATGGAGCTCAAACACCGCAAAAAGCTTAAGAGATGTCCAGACGAAGTTAAAGGGGAAGAAAAAAACAAGTAGATCTAATTACAATTCTAGCCCAGGCAATTCTTCTCATGTGGACTCAAATGTATGCCCAGATAACAAAGACGAAGAAGCAGTACCCGCATTTGATGAAGACGCTAGACCGATGGGGGCAGCTAAGAAGAAAATTGCTGTTCAATCTCAAATCGATTCCCGTTTAGCTCTAATGCATGAAAAACATGCAAGAGAAAATGCAGAACGTCAAAAAGGAAGTGCAGAAAAGCTTGTCGTGTTAAAAGAACCGACTGAGATTGAGAAGGGCGGCTTTGAGCTAGAGCGGCAACGCCAAGAGACCATAGTAATGGAAAAGGATGTCACCGGAATGGACCCAATTACAATGCAATATTGGATGGAGTGCAAACAACGCATTGTAGAGAGTAGATCTGGAACAAAACATATGTAGTTGACGTATTAATGTGATATTTTTAGTTATTGCAGTTTAAATATCCATGTACCTTCAGTTCGTATTTGCAATCAAGTGCTATTTTCAGTTTTACAATATTAAATGGTATATCATTTTTTCGATGCATTATATAGATATCAATATAGATTTACTTTGTGAAATATAAATGATATTACAAACATAAAAATTGAAGCATTCTACACTTCGTTACAGAAATAAAAAAGGCAAACATATGTAATTAAACAAAGATCCACCATCCCCAACTACTGATTTCCATGAGAATTCCAAATATGCTCCATCAAATTCTTTGGAGTCTATTATGAATAGCTGCATTACGATATACTTCATGATGATCATCATGAATTGCGTACTGTCCTTCATTTTGTAACGTGGTTGTGCGAAACAACTCGGGGGGTTGTCTTGCCCCCTCATATTCGAAATCAGGATAATCCATACCACGTTCATCTTCAATGATCATGTTATGCAGAATTATACAACAGAACATAATTGTAGCCATTTTTGATCTCTTCCATAACCTACATGGATTGTTGACCATTGCAAACCTTGCTTATAAGACCCCAAACGCCCTTTCTACGTCCTTCCTTTGTCCTTCCTGCATTGCAGCAAATTGTTTCTGTTTTGCCGTCATTGGGTTGCAAATGTCTTTACAATCGTACTCCATTTGGGATAAATTCCATCTCCTAAATAGTATCCATGCTCATATGTGTTATGACCAAGAGTAAATGATACGGGAGTTGACTTACCTTGCGCCAAATCATTAAACAAATGAGATCGTTCGACAACGTTTAAGTCATTAAGAGAACCTGACATTCCAAAGAAAGCATGCCAAATCCACAAATCATGAGAGGCAACTGCTTCTAAGATGATAGTTAGTTTTTTTTTCTTTGCCGTTATATGCTCCATGAAAAGCTTTTGGACAGTTCTTCCACTCCCAATGCATACAATCTAGACTTCCAAGCATTCCAGGCCAGCCCTTGCTTTGATGCATTTCACGCAAGCGCGTTACATCTGCCTCGTTTGAAGAACAAAGATATTCTTTCTCATAAATGTCCACAACAGACTGACAGAAGTGATCTAGGTTTTCCAATGTTGTACTCTCTGCAATACGATATGCGTCGTCAAGGGCATCGGCGGGTGTACCGTATGCTAACATCCTCAAAGCTGCGGTCATCTTTTGATGGCCACTCAAACCTTGTTTTTTTGCAGCGTCCTGCTTAAAAAAAATAATTATTATTCTGCTGAATACTTTCGAGAATTCTTATAAATAATGGACGACTCATTCTGAATCGTCGTCTAAACATCTTTGGACCGTAAGTTGGATCACGGGCAAAGTAATCTTGCATAAGTGTTTTTTGAAATGCTTGCTGGTTACGGTTGATATATTTTCGACCCACGAAGGAACCACCATGTTTTCCAGAAGTTGATCCGTATGCTTCACGGTATATCTCCATCAGTTCCTCCTCCTCTTGTCGATGCGCTAACGCGTACGCTTCTTCTTCCAAGTCACTGTCGCTTAGCAATATAGCTTTTAGTAAACTTTCAGACGTTGTTTGATATTTGAGGATAGTTGTTTGATATTTGAATGTTTTGTTAGACTAAATTGTGATGAACAAGTATGACATCCATATGGTTATATATATGACCAATTCTTGAGTAGAGAGAAGGGGGGGCGGTTTGCGGTCACCATCACGTACTGTAGCCATGTTAATTTGCCGGTCAAGAATATCTTCTTTGTTGAGTGGAGAGAAGGGGGGTCAGTGTGCGGTCAAATCACGTATTGTACCCACGTTCATTTGCCGGTCAAGAATATCTTCTATGTTGAGTGGAGAGAAGGGGGGTCAGTGTGCGGTCAAATCACGTACTGTACCCACGTTCATTTGCCGATCAAGAATATCTGCTATGTTGAGTGGAGAGAAGGGGGGTCAGTGTGCGGTCAAATCACGTACCGTAGCCACGTTTATTTGCCGGTCAAGAATTTCTGCTATGATGAGTGGAGAGAAGGTTGATCATTGTGTGGTCAAATAAAGTACTGTAACCACGTTCATTTGCCGGTCAAGATTCTCTACTTTGTTGAGTGGAGAAAAGGTGTGTCAGTGTGCGGTCAAATCACGTACTGTAGCCACGTTCATTTTTCGATCAAGATTCTCTGCTTTGTTGAGAGGAGAGAAGGAACATCCATTATATAAATTCACAAATCGTTATATGTTTAAATCATTTTAAAACCTAACATTATTCAAACTACATTGTCCAACATGACATTTACGTCTCATGAATTGAAGTTGCTTATGCAGTACTACATTCAAACCGATGAGATGTGCGATAATCAGGAGTCAATGGCAGTCAATTTTTGGGACACTCTGGCTGGACTCTACAACAACGACGTGGGCTCTCAAGTCAGACGTACGGCTCAAGAGCTCAGGACTGCATACAGAAACTTTACTAGGGCATGCACGCGTTATACAAAGATTATTAATGAGCTAATATTGGAAAATGTGTTTGAGACTACACGTTCGACTTATGACGGTCAATACAATTTAAAATATCGTACGCCCTTCTTAGCCCATGATGCGTACTTCATACGTCAAAACTGGCTAGAAAGATTTGGATGGCCTTAAGATAACAGTATTGCTAGTTGGTTATGTAACGTTCGTTGATGTATCGAGAGCTTTCTGAATTGTCTTTTCAAATGATAATGCTGTTGTTGGTTATGTAACGCCTAGTTTCTTCATATTTGTGGTCTATTATTACTGTGTCGTTTTTAATCAGTGTTCTATGTTCGTGTGACTCATTAGTAGTTTTTTTATGTCACGAGTAGGTTTTTATAAGTTTTCTATCTACTGTCACTATTGGGTTTTTTGTATGTTTATAAGTAACTAGTTAGTTCTTATAAGTATACACAAACATATAGAATTCACATTGTATACCAACATATATAATTCATAGTTAAACATACATATACAATTCACATTATACACCAACATGTATAATTCGCAGTATACATAGACATATAAAATTCACAGTATACTCGAGCATTATCATCCAAAATCCAAGAAAGTATATAAACATAAGGAATACAAGGTATACTCAAACAATAACATAAGTACATAAGCTATAGGAACTGCAACATATAATAAAACGTCTACTACGCATAAACTAAAAGGTATACGGCTGAAGGGATGCAACGTCATCGTCGTCAGCATCATCACCATCATCATCATCTCCGTCATCGTCATCGTCGTCGTCATCATCATCTCTATCACCATCATCACCGCTATCACCACCATCATCATCTCCATCGTCGTCATCGTCATCCCCATCACCATCATCCCCCTCGTCCTTATCATCCCCCTCATCCTCATCTAAACCACCAGCATCATACCCACTGGGACTAGCATCACCTCCGCCTTGTGATCCGAAAGGCTCATATACAGCAAGTCTAGCTGATAGCTGATCAATCTGGGCCTCTAGCATCTGTGTATGTTGCGTGTACATATCATGCATGGTGTGTGTATGTGCAAGAGTCATATCGCGAAATACACCAAGTGAAACTCTGGCCTGGTCCAATCTAGCAGCATACTACATAAAGATGATATTTGACATAGTAAGAAACCAAGCAGAAAATAAAGGAAAAATGACAATAAACAATAAACGTACCTCATACGGAGGATATAACCCGACTAAAGGCACACCAGGATAGTCGGGGTGATCTGGAAAGACTAAAGGCTGCTCAATCAAAGTACCTGTCACGTCATATGCTCTAAAAGTAGTATCAGACTCCAACTGCATGGGAGTCTGGGAGAACTATGACGGAATCAGGTCAAATGAAACCTGCGGTACCTGAACTCTACCGGTTGCCAGATGAGGTCCTATATGATCAGAGTTGACCCCACGAACATAATCTGGTACGATGAATCTACCGGGTGCCACTCTAGCACAATAAGCATCGTAATCCTCATCGATGAAGAAAGTACTACTATCCACCCATCCAGCCTGTCGTAGAGCATCTAAGTACTGATCGCCGATCACCCTATGTCTACCAAACATGTCCACACAAGATAAAGGATCATATGGTATACGACGATCACCCGTAATCTCATAAGCACATCTCTCTCCCAAATACCACATAGGCATAAATGCAGGTGTATGCAAAGCAACCCTACGTGTAGATAGTGAATACGCAACCATCAAGGGACGGTCGTCCACCAGAAGACCTGCATCTGTTAAATGAGTCCAATGTGAGGCCCAAGGAGTCCGAATGATGTTACCTCGACTACGCATATCAAGCTGTGACCTAGCCTCCATCAAGTCATGCCGTACACATAAGGGGACATGATGTACGTACTGCATAGTCTCCCATCGTCTCATCCTAGGGAAGTAATGCTCAGCAGCCTGACTAGCCATGTCCTGGATGCGGGGATGCATGTTTGCCGTGTACTCGTAGTACCATAACGACAACATATACCAAAAAGCATACATCTGCCTGACATCGCCAAGCGCAAATGAATCTAGAGCGGTATATAGGGTGCCTAATATCGTTGTGCCCCAGTCAATAATATGTAGCTGGTCTAATCTGGTAAGAGATGCTAAATAGCCTAGTCTAACCGTACCTTTTTGGTTCGAAAATAAGGTCGAACCAAACATGTACAACAAAAATGCTCTAGTAACTGCATCCATCATATCGGCTCTAGCTATATAACTGGTGATGTACTGCTACAAGTAAGTCAACTTAACAGAACCACTAGCTACGCAGGTAACATCTATGAGTGGTAAAAAAACTGTAAACAAATTGGGCGACTCGTATAAATCATCAAATGGAAAAGGTCGAAGACCATGTCGTCCAATCTCAATCCCATTAAACATGTAGAAATCAAATGGGTGATACCAAGCTCAAAATCTGAAAAATGAAACGTATGCGTGGTGGGCCACCACCTCTCAGCTAATGCCTGAATGAGAGGTCGATCAAAGGACTGAACAGGTCTAATCGACAAAAATAGACCAAAAGGACTAGCCTGTAGCCTCTCAATAATAGGACCGGGAAGATGGTCATAAAACTGGGTAATCCACTTAGCCCAACTACCCCGACAGTGAATGTAATGGTCCTATAGATAATTTATGAATTAACAATTTTTGATACAGTAAGGGTTATTTAATACGAGTATGCAATGTACATATTAAAATAATAAGTTATAGTAATTTGCAATTTATACCTGTATGGTCGTCAAAGCGGTTTCGGCTCTATGCCGATAACCATCTGGTAGCTCATGTAGAACACATAGATCGTCAGGTGAAACTCCAGGTGGCGGAACGTGTAATGGTCCAGCTTGCTCCCCTAGATGTCTGTGAACCGTTCTTCGGGCGATTTTGGTTGGACACGGCGGCATTTCGTTTAAATTTTCTAATTTAAAAAAAATTAAACTGAAAAAAATAAGAGAAGAGTGAGGTGGAGGGGAGGCGGTGCCCATTTTATGGTCGCCTTAGTTCAAGCGCCCATAAAATGGGCACCTGATTGTGTGGCGCTCATTAAATGGGCACCTGGCCACTGGGACCCAACCCAGTATTACGGGCTGAATATTCAGCCCGTAATCCACTGGAGATGCCCTAAGTAAAGAGGTAATTCCTTGCAGATAGGCTTGATGTAGTGGATGTAGAAGTAAGTTTAGATTTTTTTAAGAGACCCCGCCTTGATCAAAGATGCCAAGAGATAATGCAGAAGGAAATGGGTCCAGGAGTGCAGTGGCCTACCAGGTTCCACCTTTGAGGAATGCATGCCGAAGGTATTTTTAATGATTTCGGTGGAGACAAGGACGCCGTCACATTAGTAGTGCATTCTAGGGCTGTCCCTCTAGGACCTATTGCTACTATAGAAGTAAATATCTGAACTCTCCAACTCTAAGGGCATCTCCAGTGGTCAAATTACATACTGAATTTTCACCAAAATTCTCTCCAGTCGTCAAATTCAGGGCGACAATTCAGCTGAAAGTTCAGGATTCGATTCAGAATCCTAAACTGGGCTTGGACGCCCATTTAATGGGCGCCCAAGCCCCGGCGCCCATTAAATGGGCGCCCAAGCCCCCCCTCCCCCACCCCCCGCCGCCTTTCAACGGCTATAACCGTCCCCTGCGTTTGAATTCCAACAGCTAAAAAAGGTCATATTTTGACCCCAACGGCTATAAACGGTCATATATAAAATTACAACGGCTATAAACGGTCATATTGAAAATTACAACGGCTGTAAACGGTCATATTTATGATTTTCCTACATATATCGGAATAATATTCAGATTGTAATACACACATCTCTTCTTCTATTACAATTCTATTCTCAATTCCTTAATATTGAAAGTATGTCTCATCCGTTTCAATCATATACCAAAGCGATGAATATGGATAGCTGGGATTTAGATTCTCAATCCTTTCAAAATGTTCATCCCAAACCGCCCCCCTCTATCGTTCCATTCTTCTACTCCATGGTCTGGCGATGAAGATAAGGATTTGTGTTATATTTACTGTTATTTTTCTAACGACTCAGTAAAGGGGAACGACCAAAGTGGAGAGGCGTTTTGGGCAAAAGTCATGACTGCGTACAATAAAAAGCATGTTGAAAAGACGAGGTCAATGTCTGCAATCACGGGTCGTTTTGGGAAGAGTAATTGACAAACACAATTCTACGAGTCGCAGATCCACAAAATAGGAACAGCAAATCCAAGTGGAATGAGTGGCGAAGCTGAATTGGTAGCGTTTTGTAAAATATGATTTTTAATTTACATTCATTTCTGATCACTTTGTTAATATATGATTTTATGTTTCTGTTTTTGTAGAAGAGAATGACGAACGATCAATTCTTGAAATAATTTCCAAGAGAAAATAGTACAAAGAAACCCCACTACTATCAGTTTGCAAACTGCTATGACTTGCTTGTTAGTCAACAAAAATAGAGCTCAAACACCGCAAAAAACTTAAGAGATGTCCAGACGAAGTCGAAGGGGAAGAAAAAAACAAGTAGATCTAATTACAATTCTAGCCCTGACAATTCTTCTCATATGGACTCAAATGTATGCCCAGATAACGAAGACGAAGAAGCAGTACCCGCATTTGATGAAGACGCTAGACCGATGGGGCAACGAGCAGCTAAGAAGAAAATTGCTGTTCAATCTCAAATCGATTCTCGTTTAGCCCTAATGCATGAAAAACATGCAAGAGAAAATGCAGAACGTCAAAAAGGAAGTGCAGAAAAGCTTGCCGTGTTAAAAGTACTGACTGAGAATGAGAAGGGCCGCTTTGAGCTAGAGCGGCAACGCCAAGAGACCTTAGTA
Source organism: Allium cepa (assembly GCA_030765085.1). Classification (NCBI taxonomy): domain Eukaryota; kingdom Viridiplantae; phylum Streptophyta; class Magnoliopsida; order Asparagales; family Amaryllidaceae; genus Allium; species Allium cepa. The sequence goes on from CM060931.1 coordinate 382,314,398, forward strand.
ATGGAAAAGGATGTCACCGGAATGGATCCAATTACAATGCAATATTGGATGGTGTACAAACAACGCATTGTTGAGAGTAGATCTAGAACAAAACATATGTAGTTGACGTATAAATGTGATATTTTTAGTTATTGCAGTTTAAATATCCATGTACCTTCAGTTCATATTTGCAATCAAGTGCTATTTTCAGTTTTACAATATTCAATGGTATATCATTTTTTTGGTGCATTATGTAGATATCAATATAGATTTACTTCATCAAATATAAATGATATTACAAACATAAAAATTGAAGCATTCTACACTTCGTTACAGAAATATAAAAGGCAAACATATGTAATTAAACAAAGATCCACCATCCCCAACTACTGATTTCCATGAGAATTCCAAATATCCTCCATTATATCCCTTTGGAGTCTATTATGAATAGCCGCATTACGATATACTTCATGATGATCGTCATGAATTGCATACTGTCCTTCATTTCGTAACGTGGCTGTGCGAAACAACTCGGGGGGTTGTCTTGCCCCCTCATATTCGAAATCAGAATAATCCATACCGCGTTCATCTTCAATGATCATGTTATGCAGAATTATACAACAGAACATAATTGTAGCCATTTTGGATCTCTTCCATAATCTACATGGGTTGCTGACCATTGCAAACCTTGCTTGTAGGACCCCAAACGCCCTTTCTACGTCCTTCCTTTGTTCTTCCTGCATTGCAGCAAATTGTTTCTGTTTTGCCATCATTGGGTTTGTAAATGTTTTTACAATCGTACTCCATTTGGGATAAATTCCATCTCCTTAATAGTATCCATGCTCATATGTGTTATGACCAAGAGTAAATGATACGGGAGTTGACTTACCTTGCGCCAAATCATTAAACAAATGAGATCGTTCGGCAACGTTTAAGTCATTAAGAGAACCTGGCATTCCAAAGAAAGCATGCCAAATCCACAAATCATGAGAGGCAACTGCTTCTAAGATGATAGTTGGTTTTTTTTCTTTGCCGTTATATGCTCCATGAAAAGCTTTTGGACAGTTCTTCCACTCCCAATGCATACAATCTAGACTTCCAAGCATTCCAGGCCAGCCCTTACTTTCATGCATTTCACGCAAGCGCGTTACATCTGCCTCGTTTGGAGAACGAAGATATTCCGTCCCATAAATATCCATAACAGACTGACAGAAGTGATCTAGGTTTTCCAATGCTGTACTCTCTGCAATACGATATGCGTCGTTAAGGGCATCGGCGGGTGTACCATATGCTAACATCCTCAAAGCTGCGGTCATCGTTTGATGCCCACTCAAACCTTGTTTTTTTGCAGCGTCCTGCTTAAAAACAAAATAATTATTATTCTACCGAATACTTTCGAGAATTATTATAAATAATGGACGACTCATTCTGAATCGTCGTCTAAACATCTCTGGACCGTAAGTTGGATCACGGGCAAAGTAATCTTGCATAAGTGTTTTTTGAAATGCTTGCTGGTTACGGTTGATATATTTCCGACCCACGACGGAACCACCATGTTTTCCAGAAGTTGATCCGTATGCTTCACGATATATCTCCATCAGTTCCTCCTCCTCTTGTTGATGCGCTAACGCGTACGCTTCTTCTTCCGAGTCACTGTCACATAGCAATATAGCTTTTAGTAAACTTCCAGATATTGTTTGATATTTGAGAATAGTTGTTTGATATTTGAGTGTTTTGTTAGACTAAATTGTGGTGAACAAGTATGACATCCATATGGTTATATATATGACTAATTCTTGAGTGGAGAGAAGGGGGGTCGGTTTGCGGTCACCATCACGTACTGTAGCCACGTTAATTTGCCTGTCAAGAATCTCTTCTTTGTTGAGTGGAGAGAAGGGGGGTCAGTGTGTGGTCAAATCACGTACTGTACCCACGTTCATTTGCCGGTCAAGAATATCTTCTATGTTGAGTGGAGAGAAGGGGGTCAGTGTGCGGTCAAATCACGTACCGTAGCTACGTTTATTTGCCGGTCAAGAATTTCTGCTATGATAAGTGGAGAGAAGGTTGATCAGTGTGTGGTCAAATCAAGTACCGTAGCCACGTTCATTTGCCGGTCAAGATTCTTTACTTTGTTGAGTGAAGAGAAGGTGTGTCAGTGTGCGGTCAAATCACGTACTGTAGCCACGTTCATTTTTCGGTCAAGGTTCTCTGCTTTGTTGAGAGGAGAGAAGGAACATCCATTATATAAATTCACAAATCGTTATATGTTTAAATCATTTTAAAACCTAACATTATTCAAACTACATTGTCCTACATGACATTTACGTCTCATGAATTGAAGTTGCTTATGCAGTACTACATTCAAACCGATGAGATGTGTGATAATCATGAGTCAATGGTAATTAATTTTTGGGTCACTCTGGCTGAACTCTACAATAACGACATGGGCTCTCAAGTCAAACGTACGGCTCAAGAGCTCAGGACTGCATACAGAAACTTTACTAGGGCATGCACGCATTATGCAAAGATTATTAATGAGGTAATATTGAAAAATGTGTTTGAGACTACACGTTCGACTTATGACGGTCGATACAATTTAAAATATCGCACGCCCTTCTTAGCCCATGATGCGTACTACATACGTCAAAACTGACTAGAAAGATTTGGATGGCCTTATGATAACAGTATTGCTAGTTGGTTATGTAACGTTCATTAATGTGTCGAGAGCTTTCTGAATTGTCTTTTCAAATGATAATGCTGTTGTTTGTTATGTAACGCCTAGTTTCCTCATATTTGTGGTCTATTATTACTGTGTCGTTTTTAATCAGTGTTCTATGTTCGTGTGCCTCACTAGTAGTTTTTTTATGTCACGAGTAGGTTTTTATAAGTTTTCTATCTACTGTCACTATTGGTTTTTTTGTATGTTTATAAGTAACTAGTTAGTGCTTATAAGTATACACAAACATATAGAATTCACATTGTACACCAACATATACAATTCATAGTTAAACAGACATATACAATTCATATTATACACCAACATGTATAATTCGCAGTATACATAAACATATAGAATTCACGGTATACTTGAGCATTATCATCCAAAATCCAAGAAAGTGAAAGTATATAAACATAAAGAATACACAGTATACTCAAACAATGACATAAGTACATAAGCTATAGGAACTGTAACGTATAATAAAACGTCTACTACGCATAAACTAAAAGGTATACAGCTAAAGGGATGCAACGCCGTCGTCATCAGCATCATCACCATCATCATCATCTCCGTCATCGTCATCGTCATCGTCATCATCATCATCTCCATCACCATCATCATCGCTATCACCACCATCATCATCTCCATCGTCGTCATCGTCATCCCCATCACCATCATTCCCCTCGTCCTCATCTAAACCACCAGCATCATACCCACTGGGACCAGCATCACCTCCGCCTTGTGATCCGAAAGGCTCATATACAACAAGTCTAACTGATAACTGATCAATCTGGGCCTCTAGCATCTGTGTATGCTGCATGTACATATCATGCATGGTGTGTGTATGTGCAAGAGTCATATCGCGAAATACACCAAGTGAAACTCTGGCCTGGTCCAATCTAGCAGCATACTACATAAAGATGATATTTCACATAGTAAGAAACCAAGCAGAAAATAAAGGAAAAATGACAATAAATAATAAACGTACCTCATACGGAGGATATAACCCGATTGAAGGCACACCAGGATAGTCGGGGTGATCTGGAAAGACTAAAGGTTGCTCAATCAAAGTACCTGTCACGTCATATGCTCTAAAAGTAGTATCAGGCTCCAACTGCATGTGAGTCTGGGAGAACTGTGACGGAATCAGGTCAAATAAAACCTGCGGTACCTGAACTCTACCGGCTGCCAGATGAGGTCCTATATGATCAGAGTTGACCCCATGAACATAATCTGGTACGATGAATCTACAGGGTGCTACTCTAGCCCAATAAGCATCGTAATCCTCATCGATGAAGAAAGTACTACTATCCACCCATCCAGCCTATCGTAGAGCATCTAAGTACTGATCGCCGATCACCCTATGTCTACCAAACATGTCCTCACAAGATAAAGGATCATATGGTATACGACGATCACCCGTAATCTCATAAGCGCATCTCTCTCCCAAATACCACATAGGCATAAATGCAGGTGTATGCAAAGCAACCCTACGTGTGGATAGTGAATACACAACCATCAAGGGATGATCGTCCACCAGAAAACCTGCATCTGCTAGATGAGTCCAATGTGAGGCCCAAGGAGTCCGAATGATGTTACCTCGACTACGCATATCAAGCTGTGACCTAGCCTCCATCAAGTCATGCCGTACACCTAAGGGGACATGATGTACGTACTGCATAGTCTTCCATCGTCTCATCCTAGGGAAGTAATGCTCAGCAGCCTGACTAGCCGTGTCCTGGATGCGTGGATGCATGTTTGCCGTGTACTCGTAGTACCATAACGGCAACATATACCAAAAAGCATACATCTGCCTGACATCGCCAAACGCAAATGAATCTAGAGCGGTATATAGGGTGTCTAATATCGTTGTGCCCCAGTCAATAGTATGTAGCTGGCCTGATCTGGTAAGAGATGCTAAATAGCCTAGTCTAACCGTACCTTTTTGGTTCGAAAAAAGGTCGAACCAAACAGGTACAACAAAAATGCTCTAGTAACTACATTCATCATATCGGCTCTAGCTATATAACTGGTGATGTACTGCTGCAAGTAAGTCAACTTAACAGAACCACTAGCTACGCAGGTAACATCTATCAGTGGTAAAAAAAACTGTAAACAAATTGGGCGACTCGTATAAATCATCAAATGGAAAAGGTCGAATACATGTCGTCCAATCTCAATCTCAGTAAACATGTAGAAATCAACTGGGGTGATACCAATCTCAAAATCTGAAAAATGAAACGTATGCGTGGTGGGCCACCACCTCTCAGCTAATGCCTGAATGAGAGGTCGATCAAACGACTGAACATGTCTAATCGACAAAAATAGACCAAAAGGATTAGCATGTAGCATCTCAATAATAGGACCGGGAAGATGGTCATAAAACTGGGTAATGCACTTAGCCTAACTACCCCGACAGTGAATGTAATGGTTCTATAGATAATTTATGAATTAACAATTTTTGATACAGTAAAGGTTATTTAATATGAGTATGTAATGTACATATTAAAATAATAAGTTATAGTAATTTGCAATTTATACCTGTATGGTCGTCAAAGCGGTTTCGGCTCTATGCCGATAACCATCTGGCAGCTCATGTAGAACACGTAGATCGTCAGGTGAAACTCCAAGTGGTGGCGGAACGTGTAATGGTTCAGCTTGCTTTGCTGGATGTCTGTGAACCGTTCTTCGGACGATTTTGGTTTGACGCGGCGGCATTTCGTTTAAATTTTCTAATTTAAAAGAAAATATTAAACCGAAAAAAATGAGAGAAGAGTGATGGGGAGGGAAGGCGTGCCCATTTTATGGACGCCCGATTGTCAGGCGCCTTACCACTAGGGCCCAACCCTGTGTTACGGGGCCCGTAATCCACTGGATATGCGCATGTGAACATGTTAATTTCCATCCCGCCGCCTGATTTACAATCTCCATTTTCCCATTTTTTTTCAAGTATTATTGTTTCAAAACCTTAGTAAAGTCCATCGTTCTTCCTCTACATCTCCTCCTCAGTGACATACAGCTGATCTAAACACGAATAAATGGTTCGATGATCCTAACCTGACTTGTTATTATGTGAACTCCTTGGAAGGTTATTTTATTTTGCCGCTTGACGCATGTATTGAAATGATTTGTTTTGCAATATAGTTTTTCGTCTGTTGTGCATCATCATCATCTTCTTCTTCTTCTTTTTTTTCTTTTGTTTTTTTTTGGCGAAACGATGGTGAAACTATTTTACCCATCTCACCATGAGAGATCCAGGAAGGGTCAATTCTTTAGATCTTGAGCCATTTTAACTTCCCTTTTAGTTTTTTCATATTGATGTTGTTTACCTAGCTATGATGATATTACTTTCCCAGCTCATTATGAGATCTATCAATTTGATGGATAATGAATGGATCAAGCAACAAAACCTGAGCTTTGTTTTATTTTTATCATATTTAAAACCGATTTCCTGTGATGAGTTATAAATAACCATGCTAACTCTGATGTCATGATTAAACCTTGTGTTATTTCTGAGGAAATCAGTTTCTTATTGTTCATCATATAATTTCATGGTCCGTTCAAACTTAACTACCTAGCTATACATTATCAAACGCCATGCAATACTTATCTACTCTGCACCAGTGGTTTCTTTTGTTAAGTAATGATGACATAACTCTAATCCCAGCTCTATTAGATTTTCCATTCTAAATGGTATATCCAGGATTAAAGACAAGATATATGTCTGAACTTGATAAAGTATTGTCAATACGGCTATCTCTTCCATGTTTGTACTGGTTTTCTAATTACGTTGTTTGGCAGTATCATATTTTGAAACTCATTAAAATGATTTTTGAATGGCAATATCATAGTGATCTATACCTAGATATGTTTGGATGTACGCATCATGGGCTAAGAATCATAGCCCTTTAGAGAGTTTTTGTTTTTAGTACATAAAAGATTTTTTTTAAGCTGTGTTCCTAACTGGGATAGTATTGATGCTTCTACGTGCATTTTAATTCCCATCGTCTTTGGTGATATTTTGTTAATGTTGGGGTTCATGAATGAAAAATTTCTTTTAATATTTCTGAATTTTAGTTTTTTCGTATTAGTTCTCTTTTTTTATACAGTGTTTTAACTCCAGCCTCATTCTTTTAGGTAAACACTTAAAAGTATTGGTAAACCCTTTTTATCAAAGTCGTATGAAGAAAGTAACTTTACAGCAATTAAAAGGTCTAGAATAGCTGGCCATGGCGCGAAGGAGGGAAAATGAACTGGAAAAGACTATCACTCGATTAAAAAAAGACATCTAAGGGATTTTATCTAAAATTTCATAAGTTATTCATGAAAGAGATGCATTGTTTGATCTTGTACTACGTAGGTTGGGCTCAACCTTAGAAAGTGAATTACTTCCTTTAGGACATCTGCACTTATCGTGGTTTAAGGATAGGTTTAGGCATGGGAAAAAATAGCGCTCCTTCTTTGTGTGCTTTAGCTTTTAGTTGAATAAGATATTTTGGCCTATTGTGCATATATACCCATATACATTTATTATTTTATTTTTACTGTTTTTATTATTTTTTGACCATTCATTGATTTCTTGTTTGATCATTTCATGTTCAATGACTGTGCTCCGTTGAGGCAATCCCACCTGATTTTCCTGAAGGCAATCGCCTGTTGACAAATCTAAAAAGTGAATGAAATATACTTTAGTCCCACAATGGCAAAATGAAAGATTCAATTGGGTATATATATAGGATCTTTATTTCCTATATCGGCCCTTAGGGTCAGGTAATTTTGTGCGAGTGGGAGGACCCAAATCTGATGAACACACGCGCCGTCCGCCCGTCCCGTACCGAACTGGGCCGGGCTTGGGCTTGAATCTACTATGAAATCTTATTTTTGCTACAGAAAATACTGCAATTTTCGGCGGGTTTTTGTTTTGTTTTGCTGGCTACAGTAACGGATACGGGCGCGGCCTGTTTGAATTGAATACGGGTACGACCCGTTGGAAGAGTGAAGAGACGCAATTATTCAGTACGGATATATTTTGAACGGACGCGACCGTGACCGTTCAGAAACTATAAATAGGTGACAGATCCTGATCAAATCTCTCACTGGTTTACAGTTCTTCTTCCTCCCCAATTCACTTCTGCTGCCATCATCGTCTCGGACTGACGTGCTCCTTACAAACCCACGCAGTTTCGTCGGTTGTACCCTGGGAGACTTCGAATAAAGTCTTAAGGCGATTGTCACGGCAAGCCTCCGACGAACTTTTGGTATTATTCTTGCTTTCATTACTGATACGCAGAATACCATTGTTGCATTGCAACGTTTTATACCTCTGTTGTTTCTGCTTTTGTAACGCTTTAAACTGTTGCAGTGTGCTGTTGTAACATATTAAAGTGTTGCAGTTTGCTGTTGTAACATACTAAAGTGTTGCAGTTTGCTGTTGTAACATATAACAGTGTTGCATTGCATTGTGTAGTAATGCATTTCGACTATTGCATTATGTTTTCAACCGAAGTAATCTACATCTTAAGACTTTATGTTTTGGTTAAAACAGAGATGGCAGCAGAACAAATGTCCATCAAGACAGCAACTTTAAACAAACCAGACCCATTCAAGGGAGACAGAGATGATTTTCTGACATGGCAGAGTCAGATGCTCTTTTATCTCACAACTCTTGGTCTGCAGAAGTATCTTGATGAAGATGAACCAGTGCCGCCTACGCCAGGCAAAACCAATTCAGCAAATGAGATTTCTGCAATTGACGCATGGAGGCACTCGAATTTCCTGTGCAAGAATTACATCCTAAACTGTTTGGATAAGGTTTTGTACAAGGTGTATCAGCCACTGAAAACTGCAAAAGCTCTCTGGAATGCGCTTAATGCAAAGTACAAAACGCAAAACGTTAGCCTGAAGAAGTTCATAGTTGACAAGTTCATGGACTACAAAATGATAGATTCAAAATCTGTAATTGCGCAATTGCATGAACTTTAGATTATTATCCATGAATTGCAAGCAGAAGGCCACGAAGTTGGTGAATCTTTCTTGGTTGAAGCAATTACTGGAAAGCTACCACCATCTTGGAAGGACTACCGCAATTACTTGAAGCACAAGAAGAAGGAGATATCCTTACAAGACCTCATCGTCAGATTGAAGATCGAGGCAGATAATCGCGGAGTCACTAAACCAAAAAACGAAGAGGCTTTTGTTGCAGAAGGGGCAAAGAAAAAAGAAAACCCCAACAAAAACAAAAAGAAAAGGAAGGCGCCAGAAACCAAACGAAATGATCAAAAGCCGTCCAAGAAGTTCAATGGGCAGTGTTGGGTTTGTGGCAAGACTGGACATCAAGCAAAGGATTGCAGACACAAGAAACAGAATAATTCTGAAGCAAATGTGGTGGAAAACATGGACATCGACGGGTCTAACTTTTCTGGAGTTGTGTCGGAATGCAATCTAGTTCAGAACCCTTCTCAGTGGTGGTTTGACACTGGTGCTACACGACATGTGTGTTCTGAAAAGACCATGTTCTCCACTTACAACAAACTCGATCATGAAGAAAAATTGTACATGGGCAACTCTGCAGTATCAATGATTGAGGGAAGCGGGAAAGTGATTCTCAAGTTCACATCTGGTAAGACTATTACGTTGAATGATGTGCTTCATGTTCCAGACATTCGCAAGAACTTGATCTCTGGACCAGTACTCTCGAAGAAAGGTTTCCGAATGGTCTTCGAATCAGATAAAGTTGTTCTGTCTAAGGCTGGAATCTATATAGGGAGTGGATACTTGTGTGATGGCCTATTTAAGGCTAATGTGGTCGTAATTGGCAATAATAATGTATATTGTAATTCTGAAATGAATAAAAAGGAAGTTTCTTATGTTGTCGAGTATGATGCTCTATTATGGCATGAAAGATTAGGACATATGAACTTTCGAAAGATGAAAAAACTAGCAAATCTGGATTTAATTCCAAAATTTCAAGTAGATAAAAAATACAAATGTGAGACATGTGTAGAAGCAAAAATGGTTAAGAAACCATTTCATACTGTTGACAGAAGTACTGAACCATTACAAATGATTCATACTGACTTATGTGATTTCAAAAACTTACCTACAAGAAGTGGGAAAAAGTATTTTATCACATTTATTGATGATTATACACGATATTGCTACGTATATCTTCTCAAAAGTAAAGATGAAGCAATTACATCGTTTATAAAATGTAAGGCTGAAGTAGAAAATCAGCTAAATAAAAAGATCAAGATATTGAGATCTGATCGAGGTGGAGAATATGAGTCGCCGTTTGAACAATTCTGTGCAGAAAATGGAATAATTCATCAAACAACAGCACCATATTCACCACAACAAAATGGTATAGCCGAGAGAAAGAATAGAACATTAAAAGATATGATTAATGCCATGCTCTTAACCTCTGGCCTACCAACAAACTTGTGGGGGGAATCTTTAAATATGTCTAATCACATATTAAATAAGGTTCCTCATAGTAAAACGGGAAATATTCCATATAAATTATGGAAAGGATATCTACCAAGCTTCAAATACCTCAAAGTGTGGGGGTGCTTGGCAAAAGTTCATATCCCGCCCCCAAAGAAGGTCAAACTTGGACCAAAAACTGTAGATTGTTACTATTTAGGACCAGCCCAAAATAGTAGTGCATATAGATTTTTGGTATTCAAGTCTGATATACCTGATATTCATGTAAATACAATCATGGAATCAAGAGATGCCTCATTCTTTGAAGAAGTGTTTCCACACAAAAAGAATGAAGGGAATAAAAGGACACGAGAAGAATCAAATAGCCCACATGAAACTCATCGTGAAAGTGATGAAGTAGAGCCAAGAAGAAGTGTAAGGGCTAGAACTTCCAAATCATTTGGTTCGGATTTTGTCACATATGTGTTAGAACACGAACCTCAATCGTACAAGGAAGCAATGTCATCTTCTGAGTCTTCATGTTGGAAAGAAGCAATACAAAGTGAGATCGATTCAATCCTAAGTAATAAAATTTGGGAAATTGTTGATATTCCACCTGGAATAAAACCTATTGGCTGCAAATGGATTTTTAAGAAGAAAATGAAACCGGATGGCTCTATTGATAAATATAAAGCCAGATTAGTAGCCAAAGGATATCGTCAAAAAGAAGGTATAGACTTCTTTGACACATATTCACCAGTTACACGAATAACCTCAATATGAATGCTAATAGCAATTGCATCTATCTACAATCTAGAAATTCATCAAATGGATGTAAAAACAACATTCCTAAATGGAGATCTCGATGAGGAAATCTACATGGAGCAACCCGAAGGATTTGTATCCAAGGGGAATGAAAACAAAGTCTGTAAATTGGTAAAATCACTATACGGACTCAAACAAGCTCCAAAACAATGGCACGCAAAGTTTGACAGTGTCATGATAAGAAATGGTTTTCGTATAAATGAGTGTGACAAATGTGTTTATTGTAAACAAGTTGGACAATCATACGTGTTTGTTTGTTTATATGTGGACGATATGCTAATCTTTGGTCCTAACATTAAAGTTATAGAGACCATAAAGAAAATGCTTATCAATAATTTTGATATGAAAGATTTAGGAGTTGCTGACATTATTTTGGGAATCAAAATAATAAGAACGCCTAATGGAATACAATTATCTCAGTCACATTACGTAGACAAAATAATTGAGAAATTCCAACATTATGGAATTAAAGAAGTAAGAACACCTTTTAATCCATCAGAAGTACTGCATAAAAACACTGATGAGAGTGTAATGCAACTGGAATACTCTCGTGTAATAGGATGCTTAATGTATCTGATGAATTGCACCAGACCAGATATAGCTTATGCAGTAAGTCGATTGAGCAGGTATACAAGCAATCCAGGGAAGGAACACTGGAAAGCACTAATGAGAGTGCTTGGATATTTAAAAAATACCACTAACTATTCCTTACATTATGGAAAATATCCTGCCGTCTTAGAAGGATATAGTGATGCAAACTGGATTGCAGATTCAGAGGAATCAAAATCAACGAGTGGTTATGTTTTTACCCTAGCAGGGGCAGCGGTGTCATGGAAATCAACGAAGCAAACATGCATAGCTCGATCCACTATGGAATCAGACTTCATTGCATTAGACAAAGCAGGAGAAGAAGCAGAATGGCTTCGTCATTTCCTAGAAGATATTCCTTTATGGCCTAAACCTGTAACGGCCATATGTATTCACTGCGACAATCAAGCTGCGCTAAGTAGAGAAAAAAACTTTGTGTATAATGGCAAATCACGACACATTCGTCGACGCCATAACACAGTTAGGCAGTTACTCTCTAATGGAACTATCTCCATTGATTATGTAAGAACAAATGATAACCTTGCGGATCCATTTACAAAAGGGTTATCAAGAGAGAAAATAAACTGCGCATCGAGGGGAATGGGTTTAAAAGCCTAAACCAACAAGAGTTATCTTATACGGAAACCTATCCTGGCGACTGGAGATCCCACGGACTAGGATCAATAGGCAAACCAGTTCTGAATAACTCAAGACGTAATGCATTTGCATGGACATAGTCCAACTCCATTCCTATGGTGCACAACATAAATGCATGCCTACAGAAGTATTTAAAGGTTAAAACTATGTTTTTTTAATGATGACCATATCTTGTAAAATAACAAGTGGGGTATATGTAGGATACTCCATATGGTTGCGATCACCTATGTTAGCGTGAGCTGGGTCGGCTCTATGAGAATATTAAAGGCTTAAATTCTCTATATACACTAGCAGAACCAAATTTGTTCAGGACCGAAATGAACACAACCAAGAGATTGGAGGAGGAGGGAAACAATGCTCTGTTAACCTTATTGTCTGGTTATACAATATCGGCAGACGGTTCAAGATGAAATAATTCACCGATTAGCCAAGTATATCCCATGAGTGTTAACAAGGGAAAGTTCAAAGTGAAACATCTACTTATCCTTCAAAAAGCATTATTCCACACGTAGTCTGAGATATTCCACTTTGTGTGGGGGAAAAGTATATTGTCATTCATGTGGGGGATTGTTGACAAATCTAAAAAGTGAATGAAATATACTTTAGTCCCACATTGGCAAAGTGAAAGATTCAATTGGGTATATATATAGGATCCTTATTTCCTATATCGGCCCTTAGGGTCAGGTAATTTTGTGCGAGGGGGAGGACCCAAATCTGATGAACACACACGCACGCGCGCGCTCCCGCCCGTCCCGTACCGAACCGAACCGGGCCGGGCCGGGCTTGGGCTTGGGTTTGGATCTACTATGAAATCTTATTTTTGCTACAGAAAACACTGCAATTTTCGACGGGTTTTTGTTTTGTTTTGCTGGCTACAGTAACGGATACGGGCGCGGCCCGTTTGAATTGAATACGGGTACGACCCGTTGGAAGAGTGAAGAGACGTAATTATTCAGTACGGATATATTTTGAACGGACGCGACCGTGACCGTTCAGAAACTATAAATAGGTGACAGATCCTGATCAAATCTCTCACCGGTTTACAGTTCTTCTTCCTCCCCAATTCACTTCTGCTGCCATCATCATCTCGGACTGACGTGCTCCTTACAATCCCACGCAGTTTCATCGGTTGTACCCTGGGAGACTTCGAATAAAGTCTTAAGGCGATTGTCACGGCAAGCCTCCGACGAACTTTTGGTATTATTCTTGCTTTCATTACTGATACGCAGAATACCATTGTTGCATTGCAACGTTTTATACCTCTGTTGTTTCTGCTTTTGTAACGCTTTAAACTGTTGCAGTGTGCTGTTGTAACATATTAAAGTGTTGCAGTTTGCTGTTGTAACATATTAAAGTGTTGCAGTTTGCTGTTGTAACATATTAAAGTGTTGCAGTTTGCTGTTGTAACATATAACAGTGTTGCATTGCGTTGTGTAGTAACGCATTTCGACTGTTGCATTCTGTTTTCAACCGAAGTAATCTACATCGCCCTCTATAGGTCCTTCATACTTCTTGTTTGCAAGAACTAGGTTCTTCAATCATTATTGAAGATATGAAACCCATATTAAAGAACTCTAGGCTATTAATGCATATCTTGTTAAGGAGAAGGAATTGGTTGCTGATGACATTCATGAGGAATTGCATGTGCAGTTTAATGAACAAGCACCGGTGCTGCAAGAGTCTGAGCAAGCTAATGTCAGGCAATACAATTGTATCGCCAAATAGCGTTTGAAAAGGAACTTAAGTTTGTGCAGAATCATATTATTGAATTGGAGGGATTGTTGAAGCATTATGAAGGTGTATATATGGTTATATATGAGGGCGAGATCAAGGCACTAGGGGGAAAGTTGAGGAGTTGTCTTCACATATTACCAAGTAAATTAGTGTAAAGGACGATCTTTGTGGCCTTGTCTCCCTGATAGTGTCGAAGCTTGGTGTTGTTCCTGCTCCTCCAACTGGGGCAAATCCTGACGTTGTTTCCCAATGGCATGAGGATTTGCAAAACTATTATGAGGCCAGGTTTCATGAGTTGAAAATTCACATTAAAAGGGAATCGTAAACCTCTAGGGGTAGCTGTTTGCATGCTACATGTACTACATAATAGCTTTTCTACTTTTATTCTATAACAACTAAGAGGACCAGAAATCAGCTTCTAAACAAGATTGAACTAGTTATGATTATGGCTATGAAGCATGTGAAAGCTCTTGAAAATAAAATATCCGCTTTGGAATCTCGACCCGATTCGTAGGACCTTGGTCGAGCTCCTGCTAATGCATCATATAGGATTCCCACTGCTTCTCTAGAGAGGTTGAACAAGGATTTCTTGATTGAGAAACTCCATAAGACAGGATTAGGCAGGTCATGGCAGATATTGTTGCGAAGCGTGAAATTGATGTTTTTACTCATTTTTGGCCTGAACTTGATTTAATCTGCTTATATAATCGTGAGGACTTTGTTCCCAGTTCAGAGGACCTTGGCAATGTTTGGGCATGTGTGAACAACAATCCTAGAAATACCTTTGGCAGTGTCACCCCTCGTCACTCATTGGTTGTTATAACCAAATTTAACAATCCATTCCCGGCTACTCATCCAAGAGGCGACCCTAGTCAACATCCTGCAATGAGCAATCGCATGTCTCATCATCATAGAAGAATCATAATTGGTGATTCTTCTGGTATGAGTCAGAATTGTGATGTAGTCTGTCTTTCTTTAAACCATAGTTTTCTAGCTTAATTTTAATGTAATTTGTGTGATGATTATTTTATTTCTGCTTATGATGTATGTACAAATGTGGGGAACATGCCATTATGAGTATATTTAAGTTAACATGGGTAGATTTCAGTTTTTAATTGTTACCTACCAAGTTTTATGTAGTTTCTAGAATTGTACCCAATATGTAGGTTGTACTACGTTCCATGCATTGTCTTTTCTTGCCACTTTAGATTGATTCCTTATGCAGTTCATGCTCTTGAACTTGGTCTTTAGCATCCATACTTTTTTATCCGCTTGGCCAGTCTGCTCTGTTATTTAGGGGAAGACTATTTTTGACTGTGAAGTTAGGTTGTGTATTAACAACCTTTTTTTATTACATGCACATGGTTTTTAATAGCTGGTTTGGCCCTCCAATATCCCTATATCCAACACAGTAATTTGGCTAATAAGTCGGACTGTGTGTATGCAGTTCTCTTTTGATAACTGGTTCGAGCCATCCAATATCCCAATGTTCAGCGCTGTAATTTGGCAAAAAAGCTGAATTGCGTATATGCAATTTCATGACTAGGGGATGGTTATCATTAACAATCTTATATAATTATACATATCACTTTTATGAGTGCCCCTAAGGTCTTTGTGTTTAGTTTCACTTTTCTTGGTGCTGATATTTCTGTTTCCATCTACTAGCTGTGAGTTTTGTTTAACTGGTGAACATTGGCAATGAATCAGCGAAGGTGCACAAGAAGGTTTTCCTTGATGGATTTTGGGACTCGTGCATATTTTGGTATGTATGAGCTTTGAACTATATTAAGAGACTATAGTTTAAGTCAATAGTGATTTTTTTCTAATGTGATTCTTCTAATTTAGAACTAGAGTGCATGGTGGCGGCATTGTTTTGGGCTTCATTGAAGTCTTTGTCCCCGTGCATCTTAGTCCAATATCATTGTTCACAATTTGAGATTGCCATCTTTGTTCATCGGCATCGTAATTAGCCAAGCGGGTGAACGTTGGCGGTGGTTTGCGGTATGATGGGAGCAGATACATTGATCGGCAATGGACAGTTAAGTGAAGATGTGTTGCACTATAATCAATGCTAATTATAATACGGTATATTCATCATCGTATGTATGTATAGAGGATCATTTATTTGTTAGGTGATTGATAGGAACAAATGTAGGAAAAATGGAAAGTCCTACAAAACCATAGTCTATACTTTATGATTTTATATATAAATGCAGTAAGAAGTGCAAGGTCAGGTTAGAATGTTAACGATTAAAGGCATCCTACCGCCTACATCTTTGTACGACATCATATTGTACCGAATATCGGAGATTTACATAAAGCTAAATTTATTAAAGTCATACCTTCCTTACTTTAAAAAATTTAAGATAAGTTTACTTGTAATTGTCCAATAAATGGACCCGAGCACTATAGTTAAGCTGATTATGGACGAAGGCTTCATCAATATCCATAGTAGTGTTGGGGAAATCCCGGTCTTCCCCGTTTCTTGAAGTTAAGATAGACACTTTAAGATTAAAAGTAGAAATGGAAACACAAGAGTTTATAATTCTCCAATATGGAGATTCTTTCACTATACAAAAGAATAGTAGGATTACAATAATATGATTACAAAAGTAACTCACACTTGGTGGCTCACTCAAGCTTGAGGATAAAGACCTCTCAAGCTATCACTCTTTTCTCTCAAAGAGGATCTCTCTAACTCTCAAGTTTTTTCTCACTCTAAGAAGTGGCTTCTTTCTTGGATTCTTGGATGGCTAGTAATAGGGCTCCTTCTCTGTTTATACTACTCAACCTCCATAATGAATGGTGGAGATTATTTGCATCCGACGGTAGAGATTGATTCTCTAGAATGCTCCACACTATCTAGGAATCTTACACTTTTCCATTCCCTTCTTTATTCTTCCATACTCTTCCGTAAGGTTCCAGAAGGTTCCGCACATCTCTAGAATATTCCAGAGGGTTCCACACTCTTCCACAAGCTTCTAGTGGGTTCTACATTTCTCTAGAGTTCTCCGGAACATTCTAGAAAATTCTAGATTTCTCTAGAAACGTCTAGAATTTTCTAGAAACTCTCCAATTAAGGAGGGATCCCAACAAGTAGTTGTGAACACAGATGCAGTTATTGATAGGAAGCCGGGTGAGGGTAGAACTTGCCTTTCTTCTAGCATCAAAATTGTTAGTAAGATTTTTTGTCTTATAATACCAACTAGATTTTTTTGAAGCAATTATGATGTTTGATGCTTTCATAATTGAAAATTAACAAATCTAATTAATATTAGAATTTCCTTAGAAGAAGTAATCATGTTGCTATAGCTTGCAAGATCATGTAGATGCATTTTAACTATTTCATAAAATGATAATGTAATGACCCAAAATTTAACCACTTCAAAATATAATATTTAAAGTGATTTTAAATATAAAATATAAAAGGTTTTATAATTCAAATAATATTAGATAGAATTTGAAAATATATACGTAAAAATAGTAATATTTGTTTATATCGACAAAAGTGACAAAATCCTAATTTCAAAAAAGTAAGTTTAAATGGTTTAATAAATTATTTTAATTTATTTACGACTATTTATATTTGTAAATAACATTATACAAATTTATTTTTGAATTTGGTTTATATAAATAAATAGTTTAAATAAAACGTCAAAATATGACCGTAAAACATTTTGTCAAAAATCAACGTTTTGTCGATTTAAAGTTGTCGCAACGTTGTTGCACCTTTATATACACAATTTAATAATATGTTAACATATAAAGATAGTTAACAGCTTACTAAACAATGTTACTTTTAGTAATCACACTTAGAAAATTCTAGAAAGTAATTAGAAAAGTAAACTAAAAAAGACAAAACATACGTCACATCAAATGTGATACAAAGTAAAGAAATGTGACATAAAATAAAGTAATCATTCTTATTCTTTACTTAACTCTTAAGTGTTTGAATTTTAAAAGTGTGATGTGATGTGGATGGTAAGTTTTGAATTAAATAAGTTTACTTAATTGTTAAGGAAGGTTATTTAAGTAAAAACATAAATGTATATTTAATCTCAAATATTTTCTATAAATACACACCCACTCTCACTTCCTTCAACACTTTTTCTTCTCAAAATTTCAAGATTTTTCTCACTCTTTTTAATGGCTTCCAACCTTAACAAAGTTATGCCAAAATACTCCCAAAAATAAAATAAAGAAAAAAACGACAATTAACTCCGTCCGAACCACTTCAAAATGCCTCCTTCCCTCTCTTATTGCTCACGCTCCCTCTTCCTCCACTTGGTCGGGCACATCTTCCCTTTCTAGCTTGGTCGTGGCCTCCTAAGGCAAGTTCGAGGAAGTTTAGCAAGTTCTAGAAGCTTAAGGAAAAATGTAGCAAAGCTAGAAAAGTTTAACATTAGATTGAAAGCGACAAAAGGTGAGAACTCTAAATTATTAAGTAGAAAACGTTTATATAATACTTTGAAAGTTATAAATATTGTTTGCATGTTAATAATTATGTTTGATAAGTGTTTGAAAAAGAAAGCAACCACCTTTAAGGCATTTGCAAAAGTTAGTAAGCAAATATGTACATAAATGACAATCGTGTGACATTGTAAATAAATAGTTTTTAAATTGATATGCAAGTTCATAAGACATTTTAGAATATGTTAAAATGGTTATAAACAATATTTTGGTTGTTTATTAGTTGTATATTGAATATGTATGTTGAAACAAGTCACGGATTTACACGACGTATAATCACATGGAAATCACTTTCCAAAAGAAATGAAATGTGATATGGAATCATTTATACCTTTGAAAAATGTTTGAGTAAGCTTTAGAAATGGTTCCTGAGTGTTTAAACTTGTATCGGCAAAGTTTGGATATGAATATCAAAATACGTCTAAAATTTAACGCGTGGCGTAACAGTAGTTCGTATTTACGCGTCAAAAGTTCAAATGAACATTTGAATTGCAATATAGTTCGGAATTCTTCGAAGTAAGAATTTTTCGAATCCTTATATCCATATCTTTCATATAAAAAAATCAAGATTTCATCTTTTATATTTTGAAATATGGCAAAATCAATTTTCAAGAAAACTTCAGTTTTTGCACTAAATGACCAAAGTTGAAAATTGATGAAATTAGTGTTTTAAAAATATGAAATAAATTCTAAAAATATTTTAAAATGTCTTAAACGTGATTTAAGTTGAAAAGATGGTTTTCTGAATGATGTAAAAGTTGTTTTGAAGAATATAGTTTTTAAAATACTAACTCAAACACTATTTGCAACGCTTTTTAATAACTTTTGAAATAAAGGTTGAAATTTAGAATTCATTTTCAAACCCTTAGTAAATGTTTTTGAGTAAATAATAAAGCATTTTAAAAGAAATTTGAACAATTTAACATTATTTCAAAGATGGTTAAGTAGTTAAGTGATTTAAAAAGAAAAATGAGTATGCGGAAACGACTAGTACATTTGTCCGGCTTGTGAGATCTAAAAGTGAAAACAAGATGTCTAACTAAGGTTAGGATGGAGCAACCAGTGCCCTGAACTTACCTAGCCTTAGTTTTCTCTTTTAGGCGAGGGTTGGAATAACATAAGGAAAGCCCGGATGCTCAACTTGGATTTTATAGAAATAATCTTCTTATACTTATTATTAAAATTCAAAGAGAGAACTTGTCTTATTCGTGGAATTTAAAAGGTGATCTCACCGTTATTCTACCCATAGCACTCGTTTAATACGGAAGTTGATTTTGGAAAAAAGAAGAATGATTTCTATAATCCTATTTTCTCAAAAGATACTCTTTAAAATTGATTTGAGAAATATTCAAAAGAGAGATTAAATGATTCTGTATTCACTAAAAAGAAGATTTTGAAAATATATATCTCTCGAAGATATTCTAGTAAAGGAAAATGAATGAATTGAAAAACAATCATCTAATTATATCATTTTTATCGATGATTGGGTTTCGAAAGAACCAGGGTTGGATTTGGGTGATTCCTATCCGAAAACCACTTTGAACCAGTTTATGTGTTCAAAGAATGAAGATGCTTGAAGACGGAGATATTAATACGAATAATAATGAGGGACTACTTATTGATTGATTGAGGATAAAGTCCCGATGCACTATACTGCAGTAGTGGTCTCTTTGTTATGAAAAACCTCAAAACCAAAAGGGCTTCTCGCCTAGTAATGGCTTAGGAAAGTGCCTTCGGTTTCGTTCGGTCCTAGAATGAACTTGTATGGATGAATGTTTGACCTTGCATTCCAAATCATAATGAGTGGTTTCTATAAAAGTATATCAGTCGGTGGCGGAGAAGACATCTTATCTTAGCTTAACACCTTCTCTTAAGACATACGAATCAGGAAGTTATACGTTTGTAGAAATCAGTCGTGTGAAGGTGGAATGGCAATGTGGCATTCAAAGTGAAAGAAGATGTGCTATGTGAAAAGATAATCGTAGCCTCAAGCCTCATCAACCGGAAATGACCGAAACAAGATTAGATGCGGCAAGGCTAAGTGGGTCATTCCCAATTAGGGTATGATCATTCCCTTCTAGATATATTTCTTCCTGCTATAACGTTCGAGATGTAAATTAATGTGGATGTATGCAAAGAGAGCTCTCTGATAAAGGTCGGTAATGATCGAGGGATGACATGTTCGGTACTATCTAGTTACAGGGGTAGGCCGATCTTGTGTTGGTAGAGGGCAGATGTTTTATGCCTCGGGACATCCATCTAGCTTTGTACCCATCGGAAGGTAGTCCCTTCACCTGGTCATTTATATGGAAATGCATTGTCCACTAAGAACCTGCGGTTTTGTTTGTATTGGCATAATGAATAGCCTCAAAATGCTATATGGGTAACCATTTCGCCTAAGATTAATAAGTTTATTTGCAAATATTTTCATAGAAAATCATTAAAAATAATATCTCTAAATTTTACGTAATGAACAATTTTGGTTATCATATGGTAAAAACCCTTTCGTGTTTATGTGCGGCGTGGTCTTATGATATACCTTTTTGTTTTCAAAACATCATACTTTGATTTCTCACACCAATCCAACGACTGACCAAGAGTTTGTTTTTCTCTTTAAACTTTGGGTGCCCTATTTTTCGGGCAGCTGTGTAGTCAGGATACCTTTAGATCATTTTGGAGCATGTTGGGGAACATTTTGAAGAAGTCTTTTGCTACTATGAAGCCGCAGTACCTTATGTGGATATTTACCAATTTTTCGCTGTGTTATGTAGTATGTATTTCCCAGCATATGTACGAATACATAGTTATAACTATCCCGTTGGATTTGTATTTGACTCTGATCATTTATGCATAATTAAAGTGTTGAATGCGATGTGAGATTCTATTATTGTGTTATCTTCTATCTTTGTTTTCTTTTACACCCCTGAAAATCTTCCTCCCCGGCACTTGGATTTACGGCATGTGAATACCGTGGATGTATTAGTGTCGATTTCTAAGGGTCGAGGAGATGAGTCATCACACATATATCAAAGCTTAAGGTTAAGCGAGAACCTTGGATTTGTTGGGGTATGACTCGTTAGAGATAGGGTTAGTAATGCCCTAGAATGAGTTTAGTCCGAGAGAGCGCATAATTAATTTTTTTAACTTGAATGAGTATATTCATACTGTATAGCATTTCTAAAGATATCTTGTCTATATATCCTGAAGATATTTTTCTTACTATATACAGATAGTAGAAAATGAGTGGAAGAAGAGTACGATGTAGGGGAGGAAGTAATACAACAAATGGTCAAACTCCCACAGCTACAGTAGTCGAGGAAGTAGTAGTTCCAGTGCCGCCCCAAATTAACTTTGCAACTTTATGCAAGAACTACATCGGCCTTGGTGGTAAACCTGTCAAAGAAATAGAAACTATCATTGAAGTACAAGATTGGATCCGCTCTTGTGAAAGAATTTTCAAAGGGATGAATATTGGAGATGAGCAGAAGAGATTCTTAGCTTCTTGGCAACTACAAGATGGAGCTCTAGTTTGGTAGGAATCTATAACTCAGAATGAGTCAGAAGATGATTTCTCTTGGGAACGATTCAAAGAAGTTCTGGAGGAGCAGTATATGTCGAAAGCAAGAAAATCCTGTCTTTACCGAAATTATATGGATTTTAAACAATAGAAGGATATGTCGTTTGAGGAGTATGCTAACAATTTTAATGAATTATCTCGTTTTGGGCTTGGATTGATAGATATGTCCCTAAAAAAGAATGAAAAGTTTATTTCTGGAATGAAGAAGCAATACCATATCAGAATGACTGGACATGTGAAGGAAACGTTTGTAGACTTAATAGACATGGGATACATATACGAAGCTTTGGATAAGATAGATCCATCCGTAGTACAAGAAAACAACAACAGTAATTGGAAAAAAAGGAAGTTCAATGGCAAGAAGCCACGGCAGGGAAAACCGAAAGGAGGATCTCTAGAGAACCGCTTTAAAGACATCACTTGTAACAATTGTAAGAATAAAGGACATATTGCGAAGAATTTTTGGGGTCCCAAAGCTCAAAGTGTTGACTCTCCTGTGGCTCAGAATTATCTCTGCTATAATTGTCATAAACCAGGGCACCTGATTAAGGATTGTCCCTTAATGAAGAAAGGAGAACAAACCAAAGTTTACGCTATCAAGGATGAGCCTTCAACCTCAAAAAATGTGAAGGGAAAAGGAGTGGTGGAAGGTAATATTTTTATCAAAGATGTTTTAGTTAGAGTATTATTTGATACATGAGCTTCTCATAGTTTCATTTCTAAAACGTATGTAGAAGAATTAGAACTTGAACCTAAAATTGTTGATAACCCTATCTGCGTAACGAATCATATAGGATATTCCACTAATCTTTGTATGCACTGTGAAAAAGTCCCGATTTCCTATCCTCCCCATCACTTTCCTTTTGATCTTTTCATCTTAGATTTTATTGGATTTTAAATTTTACTCGATTTGGATTGGTTGGCTAAGTACAAAGCGGCGCTCGATTGTGAAAATAGAACAATATCCTTATGGAGCGTCTTTGGAAAAATCATAGAAATATCTTGTGAAGGTCCTAGTCCAAGAAGGGATAGTTTTCTTTATGCTTTAGATACATCCTAGATAGGATTAGAAACAATACCCGTTGTTAAAGAATATGCAGATGTCTTTGAGGAAGTAAAAAGTTTGCCCCCACGTCAAGAAATTAAATTCCATATTGATTTAGCTCCTGGTGCAATGCCAACTAAACAAAAAGATAGAAGGATGGCTCCGAAAGAAAGGGATGAGTTGAATAACCAAACCCAAGAGCTATTAAGGAAAGGATTGATAAGACCCAACCGTTCAAGTTGAGGATCAGCAGTAGTTTTTGTTGCTAAGTCATATGGATCCTTGAGATTGTGTGTTGACTATCGACATCTGAACATGCAAACCATTAAGAACAAGTACCCTCTACCTGGAATAGATGACTTATTTGACCAATTACACGGAGCTCTAGTTTTCTCTAAAATGGACCTAGCCACAGGATTCCATCAGTTAACGATCGTAGATGATTGCATCCATTTAACTGCATTCAAAGGTTCGAATACTCTCTATGAGTGGTTGGTTATGCATTTTGGGCTGACTAATGCACCCGCTTATTTTGTTGACCTTATGAATAGAGTGTTTAGAGATGTGATAAACAAATTCATGTTAGTCTTTGTTGATGATATCCTTGTCTACTCAAAAATAGAAGAAGAGCACGTAAGGCATCTAGAAACTGTGTTAGAGATATTGAGGAATAAGTGCTTAAAGACAAACTCTCAAAGTGTCATTTTTGGGAAAAGGAGGTAAGATTCCTTGGACATATAATATCAAGGGATGTAATTTCAGTAGATCCAGGGAAAGTTGCAGCTATTCAAGATTGGAAGCATCCACAAACTACTAAAGAGGTTCGTAGCTTCTTAGGTTTAGCCGGATATTACAGAAGATTTGTTCAAGACTTCTCTAATATTGCCTATCACCTAATGAAATTGAGAATGAAGCATGCTAAATTTATTTGGGCTACTAAGTGTGAAGAAGCATTCCAAGTACTAAATAAGAGATTGACAACCGCTCCAGTTTTAGCAATTATAAATGGAAATAGTCGATTGACTGTTTATACAAATGCTTGTGGAGAAGGAGTTGGTGCATTTTTAATGCAAGATGGAAAGGTGATTGCTTACGCAAGTAGATAGCTAAAGACGCATGGGAAGAATTATGCAACACACGACTTAGAATTATTAGTCGTTGTGTTCGCTCTAAAGATATGGAGACATTATTTGCTGGGTAGGAATCTTTTATAGTTTATTTCGATAAAACTTTGAATTGAACATAGTAAATAATATTCCATCTTTTAGGTGAAAAATCCGAACTCTTTACGGACCACAGATCTTTGAAGTATCATTTCACTTAGAAGGATTTGAACATGAGACAGCAACTCTGGCTAGAATTTCTTGCGTCATATGATCTAGATATTCTATATACACCCGGGAAAGCCAACGTAGTAGCTAATGCATTGAGTAGGAAGTTAGCTACTATTTCTTATTTGGTGGTAACTCTAACTTTCCTAGAAAAGGGCGCTGTAACGACCCGCTATTTTGGACCATTCAAATCAACAATAAAACCATACATGTCCGACTTGAATAATTCAAAATACCGAATTGTTAATTAAAATTTGGCAAAACTTAACATATATAGTAAATAAATCATCACAGATCACAGACACAGAGTAATATAACGCAACGGAATAGATGAAGGATAGTAGTTCATGAAGCTAGTATATACATCAGAGTTAGAACAAAAATACAACCGAATAGTTCAAATGTAGTGAAGTCTCCAATGCAACAGATGACTTCTCTGAACCAATCAACTGGAAAAGCTGGAATCTGAATCGATAGTTGGATCTCCAAATGAAGCTCCGAACTCCAAAGGTGAGTCTCTAATGCTGTATCACTCAGTCTGACCCGAGCGTAAAGCAAAACACAAAAACACTCGAGTCAGGATTAACATTCTTATATCAATAAATCCAACTCAAGTGAATTATCAACTGAAATATAATGACTTAAGGATGTTTGAGATAACCATCCTCTAAGGATCCATATAACTATCTACAAGGTAGAAATATACACTATAACACCGTGGTCATTTCAGCTTAATTTATACTTCAAAACCAAATATCATTTTCACTTCAAATATCTCTATATTTCCCAAAATAGTATTTATATAGATTAAATAATTTATACAGTAAAGTATTACAATCCCCTCAACTTAACAAAATCATCAACCCGACCTTCACATTCAACCTCAATTTATTAATTTAAATTCAACTCAATTTCTAGAATAACCACTTAAATTTTATCGATCTCAAATTCGGATTTGAAATCGCAAAATACCCTTTTACATTTCAATATTTCAAAACTTTAAATATTCAACGTTTCAAACTAAATTTTTATTTCAATTTAGTTTTCTAAATAATAGATTCACCTTATATTGATTCAAATACAGATCTGAAACACAAGTAAACCAATTAAATTCTAGTATAGTTCAAAGCTTTAATATTCTACATTTCAACGTTCAATTTAACCTTTTCATAAAGATCTTGATTTAAGCAAATTATTATTTAGCCTTGAAATATTTCCTCCTTAGATATCATTTAAGTAACCTGAATTTCATTTTACTCAAAATTTTCTTTATTTTATTTAAACGTGAAATATTCATTAAATCACTTAAATCAAAAATCCAGTTACAAAATCATACCTTCAAATTTTCCTATTCTATAAATTTCAAATTGATTTAATTAAATAAAATTCTTACTTAAATACCATTCCAAATAAACCCAAATTCACCTCCTAATCTTAATTTTTTCAGTTTATCACCAGCAAATTTATTTGAAATATAGATCTACGTAAATACTTAACCATATTATATGTATTAAATCAATCTTAATTTATTAGATATTATTATTAAATCTATATATAAAATTTCCATTTATATATCGATATTTATAAAACCATATATTTCTTTTCAGAATATTTATATAGACCACGACGTCTGTATATATTTCCTATCATATAGTCAAGTACTACGGATATTTATCATTTCAATTCGTACACTAAATATATACGGATGGATATCATTTCAATCCGTAATCCCAAATTCAATTAAATGAAAATCGCTTGGGTTTATCATTTCAACCCATAACGATTTTCTCCTATTCTAAAGTCCGTTCGGGTATGTATCATTTCAACCCATAGTGAATTCTAAACTACAGGGAACTTGCAGAGTGATAACAGATAATAAGATAAAATGAAACGACAGGCAGATATCATCAATAACAATATAATATAAACAACAGGATATGGTGTCATATCCCATAGGTGAACAATTGCAGATAACAACATATATAGCAATGAAAAACTAACAACAGCATATTCCAATTGTCGTTTCAATTGAAATCAAATTTAATAATAAAGGAACGTTAATCGTGAGTGATTGCTCACCTTTCGAGGCTAGAGAGGAGATAGACACCATAACAGACTACGATTTGAATTGCGAAATGACCAATCCAATTGACGATTTTCAAAGCAAGTCGAAATTGGCACGAATTGGACGAACGAAGCTGATAAATAGGAATTGCGAAATCAAATCAAAACAGGGTCAATGCAGATAGATGGTATAAGCATATATATGACTATATATAACTATATATATAAAATCGTATTCTAAACTCCAACATATATTAGAATAAAGTATATATTATTCTAAAATCAAAAAAAAAAATGAACTACCAACTTATTTTAATTCCGTATATAATTTAAATCAATAAATTACTTTCAAAAATCTATATATATATATATACAAATAAATAAACAGCCTTTTAAATTTATTAAAAATATAGATATAGGTGTTTGAAATTGGAATCAAAAGTTAAATCTCAAAACGTACTATATCCATAAAATTTGAAAAATCAAGTTTACCCATATACATATAATCCATATATTATAAACAATGGTATAAAATTATAGGCCGAGCATATAAACAAATAGTTTTAAACGAAGAAAATATACTGACCAATACTTTAAATATATACAGGTTTACAACTTAAAAATCACAACTAAACTCATAGCTTGTATATACTTCCTTATAGTATGTAAACTGTAACTTTACACAGTGTCTCAAAGATATTTATAAAAAAAATTCGCAGCCTATATGTTCTAAATTTCTTCATAATATGTATATTAAAGTTGAAAACACTCACCCAAATTCAACTATAACACTTTAAATATCCCTAGTCAAAACCATACGTATGTACTATAAATTTATATAACTTATATACTTTTATCCATAAATTCCAACTCCAAATACTTAAACTGGCTTATACGCATAAGGCACACTGAAAAAGAAAAAAATAATATAAAACAACCAAACCATATATCACGTCTTATGCAGTAAGGCTAATCTATATCAGACTCTAGTTTGTTTTTTTTTACAACCAATCACATACACGAAACATCAATCCATGTATCTACACGAAAAAAACTAGTATACAAAATACCTCAATCAAAAGGCTCGGCTGGAACAGGGATAGAAGCGGGTTCGGTGGCTGAAGAGGATGGGTTGCACTCGGGTTTGGGTCGAGCTCGCGGGGAAAGGGATGTGGAGTCGTCAGTGAAGGGAACTCGGTTAGGCCGAGTGTGGCTGGAGGGGAAGGTGAAGTTGTGGCACGGTGGAGTGGTGGTGGAAGTAGATGGCTATGTGAGAGAGAGGGTAAGAGGAAATGGGTGCTCGGCCGTGTGGGAGAGGGAGAGAGAAAGCGCGGAGGGGCAATGGTGGAGGAGGTCAGGCCGAAGTGGAGTTGAGGGGTGGCTAACTTGGAGGAGGCCGAAGGTTGCAGAGGTGCTTGGTGGTCGAGAGACATGGTGCTCGGTCAGGTGATGGCGAGAAGTGGTCGCACACGGCTTCTATACTATGTACGGTGGCAAAGTATGGCGGAATCAAGGTGAAAGGCGGAGGCATTTCATTGAGGCCAATCTTGCCCGTATGGAGGAAGGTGGCCGGGCTTAAGAGGGGAGAAGAAAATCAAAACGTGAATTGGAACAGGCAAGAAAATACACCTTTATTTATTTATTTTATTTTTCTTTTTTTGGGTTCATAAAGGAAGAGAGCAAATAAGAGAGGGTGGAAGATGAGAACAGCTGGTTGAAGAAGATAATGCATTGGCTTTACAAAAAAAAACGTTATACTGCTATTTCGAACAGTCTCAAGACAAATAAAAGCAACGTAAATAAGTTTGAACCAGTTGGTACAACAATAGTCACGACCATTGATTTAGCAAAAAAAATTAAAGGAAATATAAAAAGATAGGTACCAATCAATAGTCAAACCCTGAATTCAGGGAATAAAAAAGTGAGTTATTTTTTTGGTCTTAACCGATAGAAAATTTGAATGGACATATAAATAAAAGTAATTGATACCGTGGAGTCCCCTGATTTCGGGAGAATTATTAAGCAATTAATTGTTTACCTTGGGTAGCAATTCAAATTTGAAATTGAAGGAAGTAAAGTCTCAATTTATGGAAACCGCTACAACGAACCGTTTTATCGCTTCCGTTGCTTGCCGGACCTCAAAAATACAGAAAGAAATATACTGTTGGGATCAACACGATGAGACGATCAAAACGGTATACAGATATCAGATGTATGATTGGATTATAAAAATTCGAATTTCCGCTTATGGAAAATGCAGCTAATTGCAGAAAGATAAGATCGACGAAGCTAAAATAGTCCGAATTTGATGAAACGAAATTTGACGTCTTACTCAGAAGAGGATTTAGAAATTTTCTGTAGGAAAATATTCAGGTTTGAAAACTAATTTATTACCATCATTTATTAACTGATTTGCATGTAATAGAATTACTCAATGAAATAAACTTTGATAAAATAAATTGAAAATTTACCATCTGCTATGTTTAATTGGACGAAATCCAAATATAAAATTTTTAATTCAAAATATTATTATTTTAAAATTTTCACCAAAATTCAATTTAAATACGCTAAATAAACCAATTGAAACTATTAAATTTTTACGGGTTGTTACAGGCGCCAACAAACAAAAGGAGGATCTATTTCTCAAGGAGATTATTAGGAATATACTTCAAGGATATAGTTCAAGCTTTAAAATAGATAACCTTGGAGTATTACGGTTAAATGGAAGAATTTGTGTTCCAGATGTTGAAAATCATAGGCAAGAAGTATTATCTGAATGCCACACAGCCAAACTTAGCATTCATCCGGGGATTCATAAGATGTACAAGGACATGAGGTATACATTTTGGTGGAAAGGTATGAAAATGGACATATCTATCTATGTCAGCCGATGTATAAATTGTCAAAGAATCAAAAGTGACCACCAAAAGACGGTAGGATTACTTCAACCTTTGGAGATTCCAGCTTGGAAGTGGGATCAATTATCCATGGATTTCATTAATGGCTTACCCCGAACAAGGAAAGAAAATGAATGCATTTGGGTTATCATAGACCGATTAACCAAAAGTGTGCACTTTTTTCCAGTTAAGCCAACAAGAACTACAACAAGCCTTACATAGATATATATGAAGGAGATTGTCCGATTGCATGGAATTCCAAGCAGTATAGTAAGCGATCGTGATCCAATCTTCAGTAGTCAGTTTTAGGAAGCACTATAGACAGCTTTGGGAACGAATCTGAGTATAAGCACTGCAAGTCACCCCCAAACTGATAGATAGATGGAAAGAGTCAACTGTGTTTTAGAAGATCTTTTAAGAGCATGTATTCTAGACTTTGGAGGCTCATGGGAGAATCATTTATATTTAGTAGAGTTCTTCAACAATAATAGCTATCAAGCTAGTATCGGCATGGCACCATATGAAGCTTTGTATGGTCGCCCATTGTTAGGGGTGTTTCCACCGAGCCATTACAAGGAGGGTACCACCGAACCAAACCTCTCCACTTCACTGCCGAAC
The DNA here is from genome assembly GCA_030765085.1 of Allium cepa. Taxonomy (NCBI): domain Eukaryota; kingdom Viridiplantae; phylum Streptophyta; class Magnoliopsida; order Asparagales; family Amaryllidaceae; genus Allium; species Allium cepa. Next base: position 382,344,324 of record CM060931.1, read on the forward strand.
CAAAGCTTCTCCAACACCTGCCGAACCAAAGTCCCCTCTCCTCCATCACCGAACCAAACCCCAATTGACCACCACCGAATCAACCACCACCGGACCAAGCTACATCCCCATCACCGAACCAACACATCTCCAACATACTACCGAACCAGAGTAAAGAAGGTGATACCAGACCAACATGCAATCAAACCAGAACCATCGCCGGACCAAGGGATACCGAACCAACTTTGCCAGGCCAGATTGCATCAGCCCAGGCCCACCAGCAGCTATATACATCCAAGACCCCTACCCCCAGCCTCACTCTATAGATAGAGGGCAGGGGTACAACAATGAGGGACAAGTTTGAGAGCTCAAGCACGCATAGAACTTTCAAACAACTTTCAGTTACTTGTAATCAAAGATTTGTACTTGTAATCTGGATAGAAAAAGGAGAATAACATATAAAGTGGACGTAGGCACATTCTGGCCGAACCACTATAAATCTGTGTGTCTTTTACAGTTTAGTCCATCTATTTTATATATTCGCATAAATCACCCAAATCGCTAAGAACCACATATAATCAACTAAATCATACGACTTGGAGGTGTTTGCCCATTTTTTGTGCAAACATTTTGGTGCTTTCACTGAGAATAGGAGCTCGAAGCTTTAGCTTCTCTCACTTAACCCTTTTCCTATCAGCATCGTTCATTTCTTGGAAAACATGCCTCCCGGACGGAAGAAAGATGCTAACAAAGGAAAGAACATCGCAACTAGCAGTATCCCAGATCCAGTGATCAGAGATCAAGACAATCGTCCAGTTCCAACAGCAAATGAAAATCAGGAAAATCTGATAGCCCCTGTTACGGAACAACCAATTACAAGAACGGATCTGGACAGGGTTGTGGCTGAAGTAACTAATCGCTTCGCATCTCAACAAGAAGCTTTGGTGGACCAACTCATGTCACGCTTAAGAGATGATGAAGAATCCAACCGCAACACTGAATCATGGGGAGAGTCCCGGTCTGGAGGATCTGGGAGACGACAAAGGTCTTTCTTCTTCGAAGAGGCTAACAACAGAAACAGCAATGGTAGGAGCCGAGCCAGGACTCAGCCCGAATTCCGACCCGAGGAAACACTTGGAACCGAACCCAACAGGGGAGGTACCAGGCAGGGGCCGGATGTAGCTGAGTCTGCCATGCTACCTAACCATGGAAACACCAATAGACGGGGCCGAGCTGGAGTCCAGCCCGAAGTTGGACCCGAGGAAGTGCTGAGAACAGAACCCAGCAGGGGAAGATCAAGGCAAGGGCCAACTGTGGCTGACCCCAGCGTGCCCCCTGAAGACCAGAGGCAGCCATTGGAGAATGTTAGGAGTAATAGACGATACCATCCCTACAGGTCATCTGGACGGAATCAATCCTGCAGAGAAGAACCAAACTCATTTCTATCCACTCCAAGTTCTGATGAAAGGATGGCGCAATTGTTCAGAGAATGCGTCCAACGGGACCAAAGGGATCGAGGGATAGACGCTAGGATAACCAGCCCCTTCACCCGCAACATCGAAATTGCCATCACCCCCCGAGAATGGAAAATGCCAACAATGGAGCCTTACAAGGGAACCTCTGACCCCGTCGTACACTTGCAGAGATACACACAGCATATGCTCATGAGCGGAGCAACAAAGGGAGTGTTGTGTAAATGCTTCCCACTATTCTTGGCAGATCTAGCTACCTCCTGGTTCTTCCATCTACCCCAAGGATCCATCAGCTCATGGAAAATGTTGAAAGAAAAGTTCATCAGCCAGTTCCGCATTCTTGTGGAACAACCCTAGGACGCTTATTCCCTATCTAATATCAAACAGAATCCCGAAGTGACAGTGCAACAATATCTAACCCGATTCAACGCCGCAGCGGCCGCAGTCCAAGATGCCGATGGGAAACTTATCCTAATGGCCCTCTGCAGTGGTGTGCATCCGGATACTAAATTTGCTAGGAGATTAACGAAAGAAAAACCAGCTACCTTACCCAATTTCTTCCATGAAGCCGGGAATTATATGAGGCTTTAAGACGCTGCCATTGAGAGGCAGTCAGGGCAACAGACTAAGGCAACTCGAGACAGGGTTCCCGTTGCAGCAAAGGATAATCGAAGAAATGACTCTAAAGACAATGCTGGGGGCAGGAAGGGAGAAAAGCGTTTATATCGACCAGGACCGAGGTTTGACTCTTATACTCCTTTGAATGAAACAATCGAAAACATCTTCCTGGCCACCCAAGATGAAGTTAGATACAAGCGCCCCCCACACAAGAAGGAATCAGATAACGCAGTTAAGTCTGGAAAATTCTGTCGCTTCCACGAATCTCATGGGCATGACACAAATGAATGCCATCATCTCCGGGACTTAATTGAAGAACACATCAGAAGGAAGAGGCTAGAGCACTATGTAAAAGGGATGAACAGGACTCCAACTCCTGCCAATGAGAACCCAGGGCTACCCCTCCCAGAAGTAGACAGAGGAAATCGCAACACCAGTGGCTCTAGTCAGGAGAAGATAGTGGTCCATACCATATCAGAAGGACCACACATCGCCGACAGAAGCTGGGCAGAGATGGAAAGATATGGAAGGTCGCTTAGAAACAATGAAGGCTGCATTAATTCTGTTACAAAAGAACGCCACCCGAAACGGAAAGAGAATGATGACATCACATTCAGTAGGCGTGATCTAGAGGGAAGGCAGTACCCTCACATGGATCCTATGGTCATCTCTACCTGGTTCGGTCCAACCAAAGTTTTTCGAATTCTAGTAGACACTGGAAGCTCAGTAAATATCCTATTCAAGCATGCTTTCGACAAAATGAAGCTGTCAATGAAGGATGTGTCTCCCTACAACAAACCGCTACATGGTTTCACTGGAGATGCGAAGATACCCCTCGGGCAACTGGACCTCTTTGTCGAAATAGGAAGTCATCCCCGCTCCGTTGTGTGAAACAAACATTTGTGCTAATAGAGAACCACTTGGCCTACAACGCCTTTTTGGGAAGACCAGCCTTGTCTGACTTCCAAATTGTCCTAGCCCCGTGGTGCTTGAAGATGAAATTTCCAACAGATAATGGAATAGAAGAAGTAGAAGGAGATCAAGACGCCGCTCGAGATTGCTATGTAACTGAACTTCGCAATAGCCGCAGGAAGGATAAAGGGAAGGATGTAGAGACTTCTCTCTGCAAGAAAAACTTGGAAGCATAGCAACTAAAGAAAGCCCCTCCTCTTCGATATACAGTGATCCTTTCAATGAATTAGACCCCAGGGACAAAGAGGAGGAGGCTACCGCCGAGCCTGCAGAGGCTATGGAATTTGTATCTGTAGACAAACACGACCCAAGTAGACTGCTGAGAGTCGGGTCTCAGTTAAGAGCGGAATTGAAGGATTAGCTCGTCGATTTTCTTCGCCACAACTTGGATGTATTTGCATGGACGCACGCTGACATGACTGGAATCTCCCTAGACGTAGCATGCCACGTACTGAACATCGATCCCACCAAGGTGCCAGTAAAGTAGAAAAAGAGAAGCATGGGGGCAGAGCGATCAGCAGCCCTCGAGGAAGAAGTAAAGAACCTACTTGCCAATAACTTCATACGAGAAGCCATCTACCCAAAATGGATCGCCAACCCGGTACTGGTAAAGAACGCTAATGGGAAGTGGCAAACATGCATCGACTTCTCCAACTTAAATGACGCTTGCCCGAAGGATTGCTTCCCACTCCCCCGAATCGATCAACTCGTGGACAGCACAGCCGGACACGAACTCTTATCCTTTATGGACGCATACTTAGGATATAACCAGATCCCTATGCACGCCCCCGATCAAGACCACACAAGTTTCATCACTGACCGGAGATTGTACTGCTACAGAGTAATGCCTTTTGGACTTAAAAACGCCGGAGCTACTTATCAGCGCCTCGTCAACAAGATGTTTGCGGAACTAATAGGACGAACTATGGAAGTTTATGTGGATGACATGCTGGTAAAATCGAGGAAAGCCAACGATCATATAAACCACCTGAACGAGATGTTTCAAGTACTTCGCCAATATGGAATGAAGCTGAATCCTCTAAAGTGCTGCTTCGAAGTATCGTCGGGAAAGTTCTTAGGATTCATCGTCCATGCCAGAGGGATTGAAGCAAACCCCGAACAAGTCCGGGCTTTGCAAGATATCAAGATACCATCCACTCGAAGAGAGATGCAAAGCCTAAACGGTAAGGTGGCTGCCCTAAGCATATTCATCTCTAAAGCAACCGACAAATGCATCCCTTTCTTCGAAGCTCTAAAGAAAAACAAAGGAAAGTTCGAATGGACTGACGAATGCTCGACTTCCTTCCTTAACCTGATCGAACACCTCTAGAGACCACCAGTACTCTCAACTCCAAATGAAGGCGAAGAGCTATACCTATACCTTGCTGTGTCATCTCATGCTCTAAGCGCCGCTTTGGTAAGAGAAGATAACCGCGCGTAGCGGCCAGTATACTTTGTAAGCAAGAGGTTCACGGGGGCAAAAGCCAGATATCCTAAACTTGAGAAGTTGGCATATTGTTTACTGATCACATCACGAAAACTGCGACGCTATTTTCAATCTCATTCCATCAGAGTTTTAACCGATCAACCGCTAAGGCAGGTACTCCATCGCCCCGACACTTCTAGGCGACTACTTAAATGGTGCATTGAACTGAGTCAATATGATATCACCTACCATCCTCGCACCGCCATCAAGGGATAAGCCATGGCCGTTTTTATTGTCGAATTCACTACCAATGAAGGTAAGGATCAATCTGAAATAACAAAAGATATCAAGTGGAATCTCTTTGTAGATGGAGCATCAAACGAACAAGACTCGGGGGCAGGTATTGTGATAATCACCCCCAGGGGAAGGAAGCTGCACTATGCCCTAAGGTTGGAATTCGCTGCCACCAACAACGATGCAGAATATGAAGCAGTAATAGCAAGATTAGAACTTGCCTTAGAAATTGGAGTCAGTTCTTTATGTCTTCATAGTGATTCCCAACTTATCGTAAACCAAGTACTAGGAGAGTTTCAGACTCGAGGAGAACGACTCACAGCATATCTAAAGAAGACCAAGCTGCTGCTCGATCAATTGGATCACTATTTAATCAAACACATTCCTCGAGAAGAGAATCGAGAGGCCGACGAGCTGGCAAAGCAAGCTAGCATGAAGAACAACACCATTTCCGGAGCAGTAAACATCTCGAAACAACTAGCCCCAAGTTTCGAGCAAGAAGATCTGATAGCTGCAATCGAAGAAGAAACTTGGATGACTCCTATCTGGAAATATTTACAAGATGGCACACTGCCCGACGGGGGTAACGAAGTTAAGAAAATATTGAGAAAAGCTTCCCGCTACACAATACAAGAAGGCATCCTCTATCGGCGCGGCTTCTCTAACCCCTTATTAAGGTGTGTCGCTGAAAGGGAAGCTAAGGGAATCTTATCCAACATCCATCAAGGAAGTTGCGGAGATCACACTGGTGGACAGACTCTGGCAAAGAAGACGCTCCGATATGGATATTACTGGCCCACTTTAAACAAAGACGCCTTAGACTTCGTCAAAAGATGCGACAGATGTCAGAAATTTGCTAAGATTCCTCGACTACCAACAAGTGAGATTACTCAAATGACCAGCCCTTGGCCCTTTGCAGTATGGGTAATTGACTTGATTGGCGAACTGCCGATGGGCCGAGGCGGAGCAAAATATGCTATAGTGGTAGTCGACTATTTCACCAAATGGATGGAAGCGGAACCTCTGAATAAAATATCTTCGGCAAAAGTTATTAATTTCTTGATCAAAAACGTTCTATGTAGGTACGGGGTTCCACTCAAAATCATATCGGACAATGGACTTCAATTTGACAGCGAAGAATTCACCGACTGGTGCCAAGAGCACGGAATTCACAAAAACTTCTCATCTGTAGCTTATCCCCAGGCAAACGGAAAAGTCGAAGCTGTCAACAAAATTCTCAAAACTCTAATAAAGAAGAAACTTGAAATGTCAAAAGGCGCTTGGGTGGATGAACTTCCTACGGCACTTTGGGCCTACCGCACATCTTACAGAACATCAACAGGGCATACTCCTTTCTCTTTGGCATACGGATCGGAGGCCATGCTCCCAGTTGAAACTGTAGTGCCTTCCCACTGTAGGATCCACTACAACCCAGAAGAGAACGAAGAACTCCTCCACATGTCTTTGGATCTAATTGAAGAGAGAAGAAACGATGCAACACTCAAAGCGGCAGCTCACAAGCAAAAGGTGGCAGCGCAATACAACTCCAAAGTCAAGCACCGCAGCTTATAAGAAGGAGATATTTTCCTCAAGCGGATCTTCCCGCGCCCCGGAGCGCTAGATCCAATCTGGGACGGACCCTATGTAATTCACAAAGATCTCCACAACGGAGCTTATATTTTGTCAACAGTGGATGGAGAGGTGTTCCAGAGGGCATGGAACATCCAACACCTTCGTCGATACTTTTCTTAACTTGTACTGCCCATATGAAGTGAATTAACAAAGAGAATCAGTAGATGTAGGCATTTTCGTGCCGAACCACTTTAAAAATCTTGTCTCTTTTTAACTTGTTCCTTTATATCTTGGCTGCTTGTTAAGCTTTATCCTTTTCTGTTGAACAACATCCTGTGTAATGGCATTTCCATTCTAGACACTTCACGGCGCAACCTCACCTGGCAGTTCACAGTTGACGATCGGCACCCGCGCTAGCCGGCCACGGTAAATCGAATAATACCCACGATTACAGGCCATAATGGCCCGGGTAGTTACCGTGCGCGATCTCGGCTCCGATGTGTCTTAAGTACGGCTGTGGTAAAAAAAGAAAACTCCCCGCGGAGGCGTAAGATGGGTGATAAATGTCTCCAAGACCAACAGCTAGGGAAAGTGACTACAAAACCCGTTTGCCACGAACTTAAGCACATCGAAGGCCTTCCGTGATTGGAAGTTTTACTATTTCTTATATTTCCATTTTATTTATAAAAACTCTCCTCCTATCCTCTATAATAATCCCTAAAGTACAGGACACAAAATAGGAGACACTCACTAATGGGAATAAGAACTCACAACTGAATGGCGGGTCACTCAGCTGCGTTCCATATTCGGTTACACAAGGCATTCAAAGCTACCGTCTACAACTAAAACATGAAGGGCGGTACTTTCTTCTCTTGTATACAAATACGTAGCCTTAATTTATTCATCACATTAACATTGCATGATATGGAATTATGTTCTAAACAAGAGCGTGGCATTAAAACACAATTGACTCACTAGCACATGCACGGCTATATTTCTTATGCAACACATCAAAATAACGACAGCATTTAAATATGACAGAATCAGCTTATGTTATAAAATTACATGTTAAAAATAAAGTCGTTCATTACAAATGACATAATTACAGCCCAAAAGTACATTAATGTTTTGGGACTAGTATATACAGGAATGTCAAGTAGGCCAAAAAAGAAAAATAGTCAGCTGCATCGGGACTCCGCCTCTATCCTGCTGGCCCTCCAAGATCTACTTAACCGCAGGATCAGAAATCCCAGCATGTTGACCAGAAGTCCCACCTGTCCAATTCAGGAGAAGAATCCATCAGATAAACGATAAGCAATCAAGTCAGGAAAAGACTAAATGGGAAGACTTACCAGCACCTGCTCCCTGGTCATCATCCTCTAGCTGCACACCTACTTCCTCAGCGGTAAGCAGCCGCATGCCCTCCTTCACCGCCACTTTCTCCTCCTAAGTAAACTGGGCCGTAACCACATCCATTCTGAAAGCTACACCACCCTCCTTGTCCGCATCAGCCTTAGCCTCCTCCAGAGCCCGAAGATAAATCCTGGCCATGTCCCGGGGATAATCATCTATCCAGGATAAGTTGCCCTGCTTCCAAGTACGGAAGTACATGTCCTGAAGCATCTCATCCATCATCCCCTCGTTCTCCTCAAATTCCCTCATCCGGACCTCGAAAACCGACAGCCTTGCAACGACAGCATCTCTTTCCGATCGATATCTCGAGCGGTCAGCTTGAAGGGATTTCCTCATCCCCTCCATCTCCTCCTTCAGCTTGGCTTGAGCAAGCTCTGCGGCTTTAAGCTTCCCAGATAACTCCTCTATCCGCTCCAGGTACGCCTTCCGAACCTCATCCACTGTTGCAATGGCCATATCGATCCGTTCCTTGCAGGTAGCCTCCGTTTTCCGCAGCTCGGCCCTGCTAGCCTCTTCCATAGTTTTCTTTAGCCGTTTGGAGGCAGCCTCGTGCTGAGAGATCTGGATGGCCTGATCGGCGAGTTGCTTGGCCTGGTCGGCAACCACTAGCCGCAATCTTATGTTGGCACTCCCAATTTCCTCCCCGGCCTTGACCAGTCGGGCGTGATGCCCCATCAACTTCTTGGTCTCCTCAGTAACCCGGTCGATATTTGCCTTGGCTTCATCCCCCATAGTTATAATCCGCGTAGTAAGCAAATCAAGGTCCAGGGACTTGGCCTCATCAAGCACCCTTACCATAGGACTGCGGGGGAGAAGGTGCTCACCAGTAACCTCGTCAAAAGAAATATCATGAAAACCCGGATCCAGATCTGGATGACCCGCAAATGGATTACGAGCCAAGCCGGGACGATCAATGTGAGTAACGGTAGGATTCTCCGATGGATGCAGAGAGGGTATGAACTCAGTATCCTCCCCCGTGATATCATAAATAGGCTGGGTTGGGGGCTGAGGTCCAGGTGAAGGTTCGAATAAGGAGCGCCTCCTCCTTTTATTTTGAATATCCTCTTCAATAACTCCGAGAAGAGGACGGTAGCCGACTACGTCCTCAGAACGGTTGGTCGGAGGCTTTGGCTTAGCAGAAGCTTTGAGGAGTTTGAATTGTTCGAGACGGTGTCGAATGCCTGATGTCTTGGCCACCTTACCCACTCCTGGAGTAAAAACCAAGTGTTACAAGCATGCATGGGACTATAATCCAAGAAACATGTGAAGTTAGAAGAAGAGTCAAAAATTCACCTTGAACCGCCGGAGTTGCCCTAGCTGAAATGCTCTCAGAAGATGGACTGGCACCAGTCCTGGCCTTATCAGTTTTCTTCGGCTTCTCCACCAAGGCCGATCCTTCCTCCAACCCCTCAAATGCCTGGCGAAAAGCATCATCTGTCCACTCTTGGATCTCCCCCGCTTGCCCAGAAGACAAAGCCCCGGCGCCGTCACCGCTCTGTCCTTCGCCACCATCACCTTCTCCATCACCTCCGCTCTCCTCCTCGCCTCTTTCCTCCTCTACATTTTCCTCCTCCGGAACATCTGGAAATGTGCTAGGGGAGGGTCCATCGGATTTCTTGAGCTTCTTCCCCCCGACGACTGGAGGTATTGAGAAGGGTTTCCTCTTGCTGCTCTTTGTCGTGGCCCCCTCCTTTGGATTTGGCAGCCCTTTCCTCGGCTGTGTCTCTCTGCTTGACTACAGATTGGCGTGATAGAATCAAGTTGTGCGGCAGAAGAGTAGCATTGCTGATCAGGTAAGAAGCTGACCTATCCCTTCCCGAAATGGCTTCTATTTCCGCAGCCATCTGAACCAGGTGATCGTTCTCTACGACCGCAAAGCCACCTGTCGCTAGCAAGAAATGAAAACACATAAGGAGAAGCATTGCAGTCAGAACGGAAATTATAAATAAGCTTCGACTTACAGCCGGAGGTGAAGCGACGGATAGAAACAGAGTCATCCTTGACGAAAAACCATTCTTTCTTGAACATGATGAACTTCGAATATAAGTCCAGGACCGGCTTGAAGGACATGGCCGATTCCAAGCTGATGTATGGAGACCCCTTCTTGTAGCCTCTCAAGTTGTACAAATACCGAATCTCCCGGTTAGAAGAGGGCGCCCATATTTTCTCTGGAAAATGATGAATAGACTCACCAAGATAGCATAAGAAATGGGCTGAAGCTGGAAAGGGGCCACCTTCAAATAGGTAATAAAGCTGACTATCCAAGCATTGATCGGGGGAATGGCCCCGCACATGCAATGGTACCTACTATAAGCAAAATATCCTTCAGGGGGGTTGTACGGCATCACTCCTTCCCTCGGCAACAGCATACATGCTCTATCAATCCCAAAAGAGCGAGAAATAACATCAAGCTGCTCCTCTTTAAGAGAGCTAGGAAAGCAGTCAGGAGGAGAGTTCAAGAGCTCCTGAGGGCCATATCCATCCACTAGTGATCTCACGGTGGGTCCCTGTATCCCGGTCCTGGCTGAACTGGGGGCACGACGGGGGACTCCCTTCTATCCATAGATTTCTTTTTATCTGATCGAGTTTCCACTTTATGAGACATTTATCTGCAACACCGGAAAAACATATTGTTAGAACAAGGAGTATGGAAACATAAACAAACAAGTACATGCAGCCTGGAATCTCATTCGCAATTCAAAACATAAAAGACCGATCAGTAGTTTGGGACTAAAAGCCCATTCGGCCTCGTAATTCTCAAACTCATCCGGTAGTTTAAGGCACGAAGGTGCATTCGGCACACAAACCACCGGGTTCATTCGGCAAGACAAGTATTTCAGTTCATTCGGCACTCGTTTCATTCGGTAGTCCAAAATATAAAAGCCGTTCGGCGAAAGGAGGCTAAATCACATGATTCGGCAATCTAACATGGTTCGATAGTGAGTTCGATTCAGCAGAAGAGAATCTGATTCGGCTATCAATCTTGGTAGGGAATAACGAAGGCATAACACCCCCACTTATAGGCAAACGCAGGATGACCGGACTGGATGGTTCGGCACATAGGACCGGATGAAAACGCCCAAGCTAGAACAAAGCGCGACATATGCAGGCATATGCCCCACTTTGGGGGGCAAGTGTTAGGGGTGTTTCCACCGATCCATTACAAGGAGGGTGCCACCGAACCAAACCTCTCCACTTCACTGCCGAACCAAAGCCTCTCCAACACCTGCCGAACCAAAGCCTCTCCAACACCTGCCGAACCAAAGTCCCCTCTCCTCCATCACCGAACCAAACCCTAATTGACCACCACCGAATCAACCACCACCGGACCAAGCTACATCCCCATCACCGAACCAACACATCTCTAACATACTACCGAACCAGAGTAAAGAAGGTGATACCGGACCAACATGCAATCAAACCAGAACCATCGCCGGACCAAGGGATACCGAACCAACTTTGCCAGGCCAGATTGCTTCAGCCCAGGCCCACCAGCAGCTATATACATCCAAGACCCCTACCCCCAGCCTCACTCTATAAATAGAGGGGCAGGGGTACAACAATGAGGGACAAGTTTGAGAGCTCAAGCACGGATAGAACTTTCAAACAACTTTCAGTTACCTGTAATCAAAGCTTTGTACTTGTAATCTGGATAGAAAAAGGAGAATAACATATAAAGTGGACGTAGGCACATTCTGGCCGAACCACTATAAATCTGTGTGTCTTTTACAGTTTAGTCCATCTATTTTATATATTCGCATAAATCACCCAAATCTCTAAGAACCACATATAATCAACTAAATCATATGACTTGGAGGTGTTTGCCCATTTTTTGTGCAAACACCCATGTAAATCACCAGCATGTTGGATAGAAACCAGATATTGGTTAGTGCTTGGTCCAGAAATGATACGAGAAGCTTAGAAAAAGTTGATATAATTATAAAGAAGCTAAAAGAAGCCCAATGTAGACAGAAGAGTTATGCAGACCGAAGGTGTAGAAATAGGGAATTCTCAGTTGGAGATTCAGTCTTTTTAAAAGTCTCTCCAATGGGAGGAGTAGTAAGATTAGGAAAAGATGGAAATTTAGTACCTCGATATATTGGACCTTTTCTCATTCTCGAACGAATTGGCCTACTAGCTTATCGAGTACAATTGCCTGAAAGATTGTCTGGTGTATACAATGTTTTTCATGTATCACATTTACGGAAACATTTATATGACCCAGAACAAATCATAGAAACGGCTGCTCATGATGACTTGGAGATAGAACCAAACTTAGCGGTTGTTAGAAAGCCCATTGGAATCGTGGATCAAGATGAGAAATGATTAGGAAGGAAGGTTGTAAGATTAGTAAAAGTTCAATGGAGCAAGGATGCCGATGATTTCACATGGAAAACAGAAGATAGAATGAGAAAAGCATATCTTGGGTTTAGGATCGATGTATAGACTTTATCTATCATTTGAGTGTACTCACTGCATGTGGTGTAATCACTTATTGTATGTATTCCATCTTATTGAATATATATTTCCCTTTGAGCAATTTTCTTCTTATCTAATTTCGAGGATGAAATTCTTTAAGTAGGGAGAATGTACGATTCAAAATTTAACCACTTCAAAATATAATATTTAAAGTTATTTTAAATATAAAATATAAAAGGTTTCATGATTCAAATAATATTAGATAGGATTTGGAAATAGAAATATACGTAAAAATAGTAACATCTGCTTATATCGACAAAAGTGACAAAATCCCTATTTCAAAAAAGTAAGTTTAAAAGGTTTAATAATTATATTAATTTATTTGTGAGTGTTTATGTTTTTGAACAAAATTATATAAATTTATTTTTAAATTTGGTTTACATAAATAAATAGTTTAAATAAAACGTCAAAATATGACTGTAAAACATTTTGTCAAAAATCAACGTTTTATCGATTTAAAGTTGTCGCAACATTGTTGCACCTTTATGTACACAATTTAATAAATATGTTAACATATAAAGATAGTTAACAATTATATAAACAATGTTACAATTAATAATCACACTTAGAAAATTCTGGAAAGTAATTAGCAAAAGTAAACTAAAAAAGACAAAACACATGTCACATCAAATGTGACATGAAGTAAAGAAATGTGAAATAAAGTAAAGTAATCATTCTTATTCTTTACATAACTCTTAACTGTTTGAATTTTAAATGTGTGATGTAATGTGGATGGTGAGTTTTGAATTAAATAAGTTTACTTAATTCTTAAGGAAGGTTGTTTAAGAAAAAACATATATGTATATTTAATCTCAAATTTTTCTATAAATACATAATCACTTTCTTAATTCCTTCCACACTTCTTCTTCTCAAAATTTCAAGCTTTTTCTCATTATTTTTAATGGCTTCCAAGCTTAACAAAATTATGCCAAAATATTCTCAAAAATAAAACAAAGAAAAATATCGACAAAACTCCGTCCGAACCACTTCAAAATGCCTCCTTCCTTCTCTTATTGCTCATGCCCTCTCTTCCTCCACTTGGTCGAGCACATCTTCCCCTTCTAGATTGGTCGTGGCCTCCCAAGGCAAGTTCGATAAAGTTTAGCAAGTTCTGGAAGCTTAAGGCAAAGTGTAGTAAAGTTAGAAAAGTTTAAAACTAGGTTGAAAGTGACAAAAGCTGAGAACTCTAAATGGTTAAGTAGGAAATGTTTATATAATTTTTTTAAAGTTATAAATGTTCTTTAGATTTTAATAACGATGTTTGATAAGTGTTTGAAAAAGAAAGCAACCACCTTTAAGTCATTTGCAAAAGTTTGTAAGCGAATATGTACACAAATGACAATCATGTGACATTGTAAATAAAAAGTTGTTAAATTGATATGCAAGTTCATATGACATGTTATAATATGTTAAAATGTTTATAATCATTTTTTTGGTTATTTATTAGTTGTATATTGAATATATATGTTGAAACAAGTCACGAAGTTACACGACGTATAATCACATGGAAATCACTTTCCAAAAGAAATGAAATGTGATATGGAATCATTTGTACCTTTGAAAAATGTTTGAATATGATTTAGAAATGGTTTTAAGTGTTTAAACTTGTCTCGACAAAGTTTGGATATGAATCTCAAAATACGCCTGAAATTTGACGCGTCGTGTAAAGGAAGTTCGTGTTTACACGTCAAAAGTTCAAATGAACATACGAAGTGGAATATAGTTCGGAATTTTTCGATGCAAGAATTTATCGAATCTTTATATCCATATATTTCATAAAAAAATCAAGATTTCATCTTGTATATTTTGAAATATGGCAAAATCAATTTTCAAGAAAAATTCAGTTTTTGCACTAAATGACCAAAGTTGGAAATTGATGAAATTAGTGTTTTAAAAATATGAAATAAATTCTAAAAATCTTTTAAAATATCTTAAAAGTGATTTAAGTTGAAAATATGGTTTTCTAAATGATATAAATGTTGTTTCGAAGAATATAGCTTTTAAATCACTTTTTGTAACACTGTTTGCAACGCTTTTCAATAACTTTTGAAATAAAGGTTGAAACTTAACAATTCTTTTTCAAATCCTTAGTAAATGTTTTTAAGTAAATAATAAAACATTTTAAAATAAATTTAAACAATTTAACATTATTTCAAATATGGATAAATAAATAGTTAAGTGATTTAAAAAGGGAAAATGAGTATGCGGAAACGACTAGTACATTTGTCCCGCCTGTGAGATCTAAAAGTGAAAACAAGATGTGTAACTAATGTTAGGAATGGAGCAACCGGTGCCCTGAACTTACCTAGCCTTGATTTTCTCTTTTACGCGAGGGGTGGAACATATCGAATGGAAAGCCCGGATGCTCAACTTGGATTTTATAGAAATAATATTCTTATACTCATTATTAAAATCCAAAGAGGGAACTTGTCTTATTCGTGGAATTTAAAAGGTGATTTCACCGATATTCTGCCCATACCACTTGTTGAATATGAAAGTTGATTTTGGATAAAAGTAGAATGATTTCTATAATTCAATTTTGTCAAAAGATATTCTTTAAAAATGATTTGAGAAATATTCAAAAGAGATGTTTAAATTATTCCGTATTCACTAGAAAGAAGATTTTGAAAATATATATCTCTCGAAGATATTTTGGTAAAGGGAAATGAATGAATCGAAAATAATCACCTAATTACATCATTTTTATCAATGATTGGATTTCGAAGGAATCGAGGTCGGATTTAGGTGATTCCTATCCGAAAACCACTTCGAACCAGTTTTCGTGTTCGAAGAATGAATATGTTTGAAGATGGATGTGACGACCCAAAATTTTGGGCAATATCAATTTAATAATCTATATTAAAAATTAAATTGATTTGATAATTGTCTTTTATAATTTTTAATTTAATTTGGCAAATTTATTTTTTTTAAAAGCAAATAAATATCTAATTGATAAATTTTATCTTTTAAAAAGTTAATAAAATATGTTCTATTTATAATGTATATATTTGTGTATATTGTAAATAGGAAAGCTTTGGTTGTATTTAACAAATAAATAAAATCAAGTTTTCAAATTCTAATATATTTTGGTAATTTGGAAATTATAATTTAATTTACAATAAAAAAATTCATAGACTATTTAGATAAGTTAACTATATGGTTTTAAAATACTAACGGAAAAATGTTTAAATTGTTTAAAATATATTTTTAAGCTTAAGTTTAAATTTAAATAAGAGTAATAAAAAGATTTGTTTTATTTTCTTCAAAATATTATTTGATAAATATGATTTGGAAATATATAGAAGTTTAAAGTATAATTTACATATGAAACATTAATTTGTTTAAGTAATATGAGTAATGTATAAATAATAGGATAATTTTTTTTATAAATTGTTTAAAATTAGCAAATTGTTATTTTCAAATAATAATAATAATGTGTTATTTTTATAAATAGGTTTTATATAAAATTTAATTGTTTTTTTTCAAATTTGATAGGTTGTTAATTTTAAATTGGAATTTGAATTTAATTTGAATTTGGATTTAAAATTGAAATTCAAAAGTTAGATATTTTAAAATATTTGAATTTAAAATATATGTATAGATTTTATTTGTGTATAATCAGTTTTATTATGTTTCTTTAAAAGAAATTTAAATATATACATTTAAATAAGGGATAAAAGCTTTTATTTACTTTGAAAATAAATAAAATAAGTAAAATTACTTATAAGACAAATGTTAATATATTAAGTGATATAAGTGACAAGTATTAACAAATAAACTATTATCATGACAAGTGTTAAGATGTGGAACAAGTCTTATTTTAAATTTTTATTTTTTACTTTTTATTTGTAATAAATTACATTTTTATACTTATATGAACATATGCATTTTTTCTTTTCATTTCTTTCTATTTTCTTTTCAAACCAAGAGAAACTCAAAACCCTTTCTCAAATGCAAATCTGAAGATCAAAGCCAGAACATTTTCTTTCACCTGAAATCAAATATCATTAACCTGCAATCAAATTTTCATGTCTAATTCAAAAGCCTGTAAATTATTTTCCAATCTTCTCAAGTAAAAGCCTACATTTTTCAATCTGGAATCAAAAAGGCCTGTAGCAGATTATCAAAAGCAAGCAACTTCAGCTCTGTTTTGAAAACAAACCTGTAATCTCATTTTCAAAAGCTAGTTCAAAATCAAAGCTGGAATCATCTCTTCAACAAGTTCAGCAACAAAATATATTCTCTAGCATTTCAGTCTATAAATCAAAGAACATTTCTCAGCTATTCAAGATTCTGAAGCAAGAGCTTGTCTCTGTTTAAAACTTTGGTGAGTAAACATCCCTTTTAAAGACAGTTTATATCTATGATGTTACTTAAATGTTGTGATGGAATTTATTTTGAAATATGTTTTGTATATGCATATAAATGTGAATGCATGTATTTATGAAATGTCTGTATATACTCTTTTGTCTATTTATAGGCTACAGATAAAAAAATAAATTCAAATATCTTCCTGTGATCGAATTTAAGCTTCGATCTTTAAATAAAAGATGATTGAAGGGTTATAACCTTATTCTTAAAAATAATTTCAAAAGGTTATATTAAGACATTATTTCAAATTTGGATTTTACAGTAAATACAAATATATATGTCAAAAATAAATCATCCTAATTTAGTAATTTGAAATTCAGATCAGATTAGTAATGGAAGATGATGATTTTAGGAAGTAAAATTAGGATTTTTAGTATGGTGATTGTTGGGTTATGCTGTGATGATCAATATTGGGTTTTTGGTCGATCACAGTCGATTGGAGGCAAGTTAGTGGTCGAAACTTAGGCTAGAGGAGGATGAGGAGTAGGGGAACTCGGGAAAATTGGGTAGGAGTTTTTCTGATGGCCGAGGTGACCGTAGAGGGGCGATATAGGGTTTAACGTCGGTTTTTGTCATTGATTTTCTTGTGGATCGTTCATCATTGTCGAAGTACCGGGGTGTATCGCTTGAGGGAGAAATGGATCATCGGAGAGCGGCGTCGCTTTAGGCAGTTCGGCATGTGGTCCAATGGTCGGAGTCGTCGTCGATAGCGAATTTTTCGATCTGGTTAAACTCCAGAGTTCCGATCATATGGCTAATTTTTATTTCGCTGTTGTAAACGTTGGTCGGGAGCGTCGAGGAGGACGGTGAAGGTGAGGTCGACTTGTGGGAGGCCAGGAAGTTGGCCGGAGTTCGTGAAGTTGGTCGTGCATGTGCACCGTGCCATTGTTGTATCTGGGTTATTTCGCGTTTGGAAGGATGATGGTTTCTCTCGGTTACAATCTCGCGTGGATGCTTGTGCGACTCGAAGTAGTGATGTTTTCCGATAGACTCGAAGCTGGCTTAGGGATTTTAGTGTTTTGGCTTGGGTATGATTTGAGATGTTGTTCTGGTTTAATTAGATAAGTGAAAATTGTAAAGGTTTGAACATTTTACAAAAAAAAAACTCAAGTTTAAGTTTAAAGCAAATCAGAATTTAGTTTACAAGCTAGAATAATATTTTGAGTTTCAAGCAAAGTATGTAAATAAGTTTTAAAAGTTTTAAAATAATTAGTTTTCAAAAGGAAATGTTTAGTTAAGATTTAAATATATTTGAAATTCAAAAAGGAATTTTGAACCAAGTTTTAAATATGTTTAAAAACCGAATAAGTTTTAAAAAGAAATTGATAACTTGGGTTTCAAAGAATAGGTATTTATTTAATAAGTTTTGAATAGGTTTCGAGATTTTAAATGAAAAACTAAATGTTTTAAATTTTTTTGTTTTTAGGTAAATTTTGTTTTAATTATATAATGGGTTTCTAATGTTTTCTAATGATGTAATTAAGTGTTTAATAAAGACAATTAAT
Organism: Allium cepa; assembly: GCA_030765085.1. Taxonomy (NCBI): domain Eukaryota; kingdom Viridiplantae; phylum Streptophyta; class Magnoliopsida; order Asparagales; family Amaryllidaceae; genus Allium; species Allium cepa. Next base: position 382,362,425 of record CM060931.1, read on the forward strand.
TAGTAAAATTAATTAATAAGTTAATTAGTTAGAGTTAATTATTTTGTAATTAAGATCATTAATTGAATAATTAAAGATTATTAATGAATGATTAAAAAATTATTAAATCAAGTAATTAAAAGATTAATTAAGTTTCAGTTAAGCACTTAATTAATTAAAGATTAATTAATTTGTGATTAATAATTAATTGATTTATAATTAATAATGGTTAATTAAAGTATAATTACTTAAGAAAGTAATTAAAGAATTGTTAAAAGTTAATGAAGATCATTAACTAGGGATTATTAAATAATTAATTAATGTGATTAATTTTAACAATTAATTATATTAATTAATTAAAACAATCATTTGTGGAGTTTTTTTTAGTATAATTACTTAATGGAAGTAATTAAATAGATTAATTCCTTAATGTAATTAATAAAATTAATGTGATTAGTTTAAGTTAATCAATTAGTTTAATTAATTTAAAATAATCATTGGGTTAAATATAATTACTTAGTGTAATTTATTAAGTATAATTACTTAGTGAAGTAATTAGTGGATAATTACAGGATGTAATTAATTAAAGAATGAAAGTAATTTGGGTTTAATTACTTAGTGAAATTAATAAAGAAGGATAATTACTTAGTGGAAGTAATTTATAATTAATTACTTAGTGTAATTAATTTAAGAATTAATTAAAGTTATTTGAAGATAATTAAGTGATGTAATTAATTAAGGATAATTAATTACTAATTGTAAATTAATCAAAGTTGATTAATGAATAAAGATTGATTAAAGATTAATTATTAAATATGATTAATAATTAATTAAGAAGTACTTAAGGGATCATTAATTAATGTAATTAATGATGAAATTAAGGATTGATTAATTAAAAGGTAATTAATCAATAATAAATGATTATAAAGTAATTAATTAATGTAATTAATTAAGGATGAATGTAATTAATTATAATTGATTAATTAATGAAGTAATTAAAGGTTAATTACTGTATTTTGCTAAGAATAATTAATTTGTAAAATTAATTAAAGGCTAATTACTTGAATGTAATTAAAGAATAATTAATCAAGGATGATTAATTAAGATGAATGACTAGATAACGATTAATTAATCGATTTGTAATTAATTAATGATTATGTAAGCAAGATTTATGTGATGAAAGTAATTAATTTATTTTATTTTAAATTAATTAGAGATGCAAGTAATTAATTTAATTCATTTTAAATTAATTAGAGATAGTGTGAATAATTAATCCTTTCTTATGTCTGGATGGATGATATTTATTGCCTTGAATGGTTTGAGATCTCAGATATGAGATAAGTGATGCTGTGTTATATGGATGCTTTGGTTGAAGTATGATGATAATGTGAATTATCGATTTGTGATGATATGGATTATCTATTTGTGGATATGTGAATTATCTATCTGTGTGAATATAGATAATTAAATTGAATTGTTTTAAACTTTAAAACAACTTGGACCTAAAAGATGGCGTTTTGGACTCGATGAGACCGGGATCGGGTTTCCATATTTGGATATCCGAAAACCACATCGATCCAAATTAATGATAGGTCGTGAATGTCAAGTGAAGATGAAGATTCAGAGTGCAAGGGTTATCGTCGTTAACTCTGAGGGTGATTCCAAAATGAGTGTAACGAGATACTGCCTTTGGTTTCGTTCGAACCCGGAACGAACTTGTATGGATTGAATGCTTTCAGAACATCGTCAGGTGGACGATGAGCATTCTAAGATAGATGTGTTCTATAAAGGTAATCGTAGCCTCATTAACCGGGAATGGCTAAAACAGGGGAGGTGCAGCAAGGCTAAGTGGGTCATGCCCAAGTAGGACGAGATTTTCCCCTGTCTAGAAGTCCCTTTATATTCGGCTGTGTGGTGCAGTTGATTCGCGACAACTGCCGGGGTTGTCTTGTTCGGGACTGTCCAGTAAGGGATGGTTCCGGCCTTGTGTTGCAGGAGATTGGGAGTAATCCTCGGTACGGTGATCTAGGCCCTGTACTGTGACGGGCGGTACTCCAGTAGCCCTGCCATTGTATGGAATCCAAACTCCAATAAGTGTCGTACGTATTGATTGTGCCCAACTATGTTGGAACGTGAGATGTAAGCATTCCAGCTATTTCTGTATTTTACTTGAAAACCCTAGACCTATTATAATATCACTGGATTTCCTATCAAATGTTTTGGTTAGCGTAAGGTAAAAACTTTTCCATGTTTATGTGTGGGAAGTCTTACGTGATACTCTTTCTTTTCAAAGGTTTTTAAAAGTTAAGTAACTTTAACCCTTACTCACACCAGACCCATGTCTGACCCAAGTGTTTATTTTCTATTTTATTAAACTCTTGGGTACTCAAATTTTTACGAGTAGCCAAGGGATTTAGGTTAGCTTTGACAAATTTTGGAGGAGCAATGGAGTAGGAGACTTCAGCGTTGTAGATATGTATAGTGTTCCGCCGTGTTTGGTATCTCTGTGTTTTCTCTGAGACGTTTGGGTTGTAATATCTACACAGGTGTTTATAACTATCTAGTATGTGTTGTATAAGCTGTGTAACTCTGATGTATACGATACTATGTAATAAGTATGTGATTAATATAATTTATTCGTTCTGCTGTTGAGATTCTGACATTGTTCTTCTTTCTTCTCTATCTTTCTATTCTCTATCCCTTTCTTTCTTAACACATGATGCGTCTTTCTGGGCTCTAGGAAGACGGGTCTTGACAGTGTATCAGAGTGCTAGGTTGAGTGAATACCTAGGCTTTGGAGTGTTTTCTTTCTTAAGAGAGCGTATTTGTAATTTTGATATATATATACACATATGTGTGTGTGTGTGTGTGTGTGTGTGTGTGTTTCTACCTATTTGTTGGGTTACCTGTTCGGATTTTCCAATATAGGTTATAAAGGTAGATGAGGTAGTGGTGTGTGTAACACGACACTACCATTGGTTGGAGTTTGAATGTTTGAGGTTGGAAGTGTACCTGTCGAGACTGTAGACCTAATACCGTCTCGGGTGAGCTTTGCTGTGGTGAAAGGATTTCATCGATCTCTGAAGGAAACCTGTTAAGGTTCGAAGTCCATCTTTGTAGTGCAAGTCTGGATGACTAGAGTTTGGATCTGTCGGTTAGGCAGAAGTGAGTGATGGTATCTTGGAAACCTCAGGAAGAAGCAGCTGTGTGGTGAGATGCAGTGACTATGGATGTTTCCGAAGATGTTTCTTTTGGAGCAAGTTTAAGGAAGTGTGACTGCATTAGTGCTGAGGCTGGGTTCAGCAGGGTGTTTGTGTTTGGGTTGAGGTCCGAGTTTCTCGAAGAGCTTTGGATTAGGAATTCTTTGGCATCTGTATCAGCAGTGCAGCTCGAGATGATCTGTGTGCCGGCAGGAAGGTCTTTTGGCTTAGTAATTTTCTAGAGGTGAAGTTCAAAAGCAACAGAGTAGATCCATTTCTTCGACGGATTGGTTAGATAAGCATAAGCTGATCTGATTGGTAAAGAGAGAACGGTTTCTTTGGAAATTAGTCTGGGTTGATCGCAGAAGTGACTTGCGATAGTTGAGTGTTCTCTATGATATGGAAGTTGTCAGAGATTTTTTCGGATGTCTTCGAGGAGGTCAGAGGTCTGCCGTAGCATCTGGAGATTGAGTTTTTGTATCGACTAGGATTACAGGAGTGTTACCGGTGGTTCAGCCTTGTAGAAGTTTGGCTTCTAGAGAAAGGATTTGATGAGGCAGTTCATGATTTGAGGAGGAAGTTCAGGATTTGATGAGGCAATTCAGGATTTGATTGTACTTCTGAGTTTTCTTCTATGGATCGAATGAATCGTATCTTCTAGGATGTGTTGGTCAAGTTTGATCTCGTATTCATCACCAGCATTCTCATCTACTTCAGATCTGAGTGGTACAGCGGAAGCGAGGTGGCAGCTGTTCTAGAGTAGAAGCATCTGTATGTTGTAGTATTTTGGATTAGAGGGTTTCTACAGAAATTTTTTAGGATTGTGAATGCTCCTGTTTTGACTTTTCCAGATTGGAAGAGTAAGTTTGTAGTCTACTAATGACAGTAGCGTTTGTTCTTGATTTTTGTTTGATCGTGAGAGGATCATTTTGTTGGGTTATTTTTGGACCAGTTTGTTTTAGAGGCATCAGCGAAGGTTGAGCTAATCAGGAAGGTTGAAGGTAGCCCAGGTTCGTCAGGAAAGTTTTGTGGATAAGCGATGGAGGAATTTGGATTCCGAAGTCGGAGATTTGATTTTGGATAAGTTTTCTCCGATCATAGGAGCTATAAGTTTGATAAGACTGGAAGCTAGCTCCGAGGTATTGGATTCTTTTGAGTTCTGGTAAGGATAAGTGCTGTGGTCCTCTAGGATTGAATTTCCATCTTGGAAGACTGGGATTCAATGTGTTTCACGTGTCTCCGAGGGAGTACGTGTCCGATCCTTCTCTGGTTGTGAAACCAGCAGTTCTAGAGAATTTGGTAGTTGAGTCAGACTTCTCTATGGTCTGATTTCCTTTTCAGATTATAGATCTAGATGAGTAGGAGCTTTGTAGTTTAGTGATATAGCTAGTTTGGATTAAGTAGAGCGAGTATTCTAGTGTTTAAACTTGGGAAACTCGAGATAGTGCTTGGAAGTCTATCCTGATTTGTGTCAGGATCATTAGATTTGTTTGATTGAGTGAATTGGTTGCTAAGGTTGTTAGCATATGATTGATAATGTATGCTTGTGATTTTAAAATTAAAATTGTTGATGGGTTATTAAATTACCTTTGCTTTTAAATTTCGGGGACGAAATTCTTTTAAGGGGGGAAGAATGTGACGACCCAGAATTTTGGGCAATATCAATTTAATAATCTGTATTAAAAATTAAATTGATTTGATAATTGTCTTTTATAATTTTAATTTAATTTGGCAAATTTATTTTTTTAAAAGCAAATAAATATCTAATTGATAAATTTTATCTTTTAAAAAGTTAATAAAATATGTTCTATTTATAATGTATATATTTGTATATATTGTAAATAGGAAAGCTTTGGTTGTATTTAATAAATAAATAAAATCAGGTTTTCAAATTCTAATATATTTTGGTAATTTGGAAATTATGATTTAATTTATAATAAAAAAATTCATAGACTATTTAGATAAGTTAACTATATGGTTTTAAAATACTTAGGGAAAAATGTTTAAATTGTTTAAAATATATTTTTAGGCTTAAGTTTAAATTTAAATAAGAGGAATAAAAAGATTTGTTTCATTTTCTTTAAAATATTATTTGATAAATATGATTTGGAAATATATAGAAGTTTAAAGTATAATTTACATATGAAACATTAATTTGTTTAAGTAATATAAGTAATGTATAAATAATAAGATAATTTCTTTTATAAATTGTTTAAAATTAGCAAATTGTTATTTTCAAACAATAATAATAATGTGTTATTTCTATAAATAGATTTTATAGAAAATTTAATTGTTTTTTTTCAAATTTGATAGGTTGTTGATTTTAAATTGGAATTTGAATATAATTTGAATTTGGATTTAAAATTGAAATTCAAAAGTTAGATATTTTAAAATATTTGAATTTAAAATATATGTATAGATTTTGTTTGTGTATAATCAGTTTTATTATGTTTCTTCAAAAGAAATTTAAATATATACATTTAAATAAGTGATAAAAGCTTTTATTTACTTTTAAAATAAATAAAATAAGTAAAATTACTTATAAGACAAATGTTAATATATTAAGTGATATAAGTGACAAGTGTTAACAAATAAACTATTATCATGACAAGTGTTAAGATGTGGAACAAGTCTTATTTTAAATTTTGATTTTTTTTACTTGTTTGCGTAAAAAATGGCCGCAAACACCCAAAGTCGTGAAAGCACCAGTGTATGAATATAAGTCAGCGATATTCAAGCACAAATTACAGATCTCAGCAAATAACTCAAATATGTTTGCACAAAAGATGGGCAAACAGCTCCGAGTTGTATGATTTAGTTGGTTTTATGTTGTTCGTAGTGATTTAGGTGGTTTATGCAAATACGTAAAAAGCAGGGACTAAACTGTAAAAGACACACAGATTTATAGTGGTTCGGCCAAAGCGTGCCTACGTCCACTTTATATGTTATTCTCCTTCTCCAATCCGATTACAAGTACAAAGCTTGTAGTACAAGTATATGAAAGTTGTTTGAAAGTTCCTTCCAGGTTTGAGCTCTCAAACTTGTCTGCCATTGTTGTACCCCTGCCCCTCTATTTATAGAGTGAGGTAGGGGGCAGGGGTCTTGGATGCATATAGCTGCTGGTGGGCCCGGGCTGAAGCAATCTGGACTGGCAGTCATCTGGTTCGGCGGAGCTCCATTCGGTAGTAGAGGCCGGTCCGGTGGGAAGGGGTGGTCCGGTATTAGTAGGGAGTGATGTTGGTTCGGCATATGGTGGTCCGGCTGTGGCTTGGGAGTCGGTTCGGCTAGGAGTGGTGGAAGGGCTGGTTCGGTGGTGAGCTTGAAGGGAAGGTGGCTGGTTACGCCGAATGGACACATGCTTGCAGAGGCTGGTTACGCCGAATGGACACATGCTTGCATCGCCGAATGAGAAAGGGCTGGCCATGCCGAATGGACATGTACTCGTACTGCCGAATGAAGCTTCATGTGTGAGTGCCGAGTGTTCCTTCCTACTAGAGAATGCCGAATGAGACATTACCGGATGAACTCAGGGAGATGGGAATGCCGAATGAGATGCTGAATGCTTCTTTTTGCTCCTGGTCGTGGTGGAAACGCACACAACAAGGATATCCTAGTTTTGACCAAAAAATGGGATAACACTTTGCCCCCCAAAACATGCCTTGTGATAACAAGGCGTGTTTTGAATAGTTCCGAATCCAATAAGCAAAGCTTGAGCCAATTCCATGTCCATCCGAACTCGACAACCGAGTCCCAAACCATCCTTATCCAATAGCCAACAACCGAATCCAGGACCTCTCTGGGTCGATATCCAAATTCATAACCTCTCCGGGCTCTTGCCAAGCGCAATCCACACCTGACGATCTTGGTCCAGTGTCCCTGGACATTAAGCTAGCCTCCTCGTGTTCTTGTCGAGCGTAATCCACACTTGACGACCGTGGCCCAGTGTCCCTGGGCGTTGAGCTAACCTCTCCGGGTTCTTGCCAAGCGTAATCCACACTTGACGACCTTGGCCCAGTGTCCCTGGGCGCTGTACAATGCCATGGCTTAAGTCCTAAGCCGAATCCTGGTCTCTCCGGACCCTTGCCGAGCATAGTCCATACTCGACGAGCTGAAAATAACGATTGATAACATAGGGCCTAAGTCCTAGGCCGAATCCTGATCACTCCGGACCCTTGCCGAGCATAGTCCATACTCGACGACCTGAATGAGTCAATTTACCACGTTCGGGCAAAGCGACTCACCCCTTGCCAGGCATAATCCATACCCGACGACCGTTTATCAAAAATCAGATAAAAATCCAATCCAAAATCCAAATCCAAAATCCAAATCCAAAATCCAAATCCAGAATCCAAATCCAGAATCCAAATCCAAAACCAGAAAACCAGAAATCCAAACCAGCATCCAAAACCGAAAACAATTGTCCAAAGGAAAATCCAAATCAAAAAGCAAGGAAAACCAGGAGCTCAATCCAAGCTCCAAAACCGAAAACCAAAAAGAAAAAAGCAGTGTCCAATCCAAAAGCAAAAGATAAATTTCACAAACCATAGCATCGCAGCCCATTATCATTCAGAGCATGCCTAGGGGCTATCTCCGTCCCCGTACATGTGTAAATGACTTGGTTGCTTGCCAACAGTTTGCTACTTATTTTATGTTAACCTGGTCAAGGGACGATCAACCGACCATCATTCCTGGGCCTCCCACCATCGTAGCTTGAGGTAGGCGGCAGCTGCTCCTGCCTCGCCGTTGCATTCCGAGGTCCAACATATTGCGGCAGTTGTCCATTCCTTACATGTTCCTCAATTATGTCCTTTAAGTGCCTGCAGCTGTTGGTGTCGTGTCCATCCAAATCATGGAAGAGGCAGTGCCTTCCTGATGTCCTTTCCCGTTCTGTTGGTTCTCTCCTAGCCGGCCTCCGATAATGAAGGCGATTTCGAGTATCCAGGTATATCCGTTCCAGTGTTTCGTTCAATCCTGTGTATGTGGAAAACTTTGGATCCTTCCATTGCTTCCTAGCATTTCCAGAATCATCGTCCAACTTCCTTTTTCCTTTGTTTTTATCCGAACCATTGCTGGATGGTCCTCCCCCTTCAACTGCATTTACCTTTTTCAACTTTAAATCCGAACTCGCATCTTCTTGTCGAAGGAACCTTTCTGCCTCATGAAAGAATTCGTCGAGATTCCGTGGGGGATCTCGTATCAGAGATACCTTGAAATCCGAGTTCTCCCTGACTCCTGATACTGCTGCCATTAAAACCATCGATGGATCGGGCCGATCCACCGAAGCAACTGCGGCACTGAATCGAGTTAGAAAAGCTCTAAGCGATTCATCCATCCTTTGCCTTACCGATGTCAACGTCATCACGTTCTTCGGTCTCTTGACATGAACCCGAAATTGCCCCAGAAACCTTTCCACCAATTCCCTCCAAGTCCTGATAGATCCTTCCTCCAGCTGTCTGAACCACATCGCAGCTAAGTCCGTCAAGTATAAAGGAAAGCATCGGGCCATCACCTCCTCCGATGCCCCCAGCACTTCCATGTGTCTGGTGTATCTCATCAAGTGATCCGTGGGGTCTTCCTTGCCATTGTATACCTCCACGCTAGGTAGTTTGAACTTTGGTGGATTCTGAGCCATCCTTATTTCCCGAGTGAACGGACTCCTGTTTACTCCTTCCAAGTCTCCGTTGGTCAAACCACCTCGCACAGTCTTCCTGATTATATCTACCAATCCGCCATTGTCTGTTGAGGGTTGCCCCCGAGGGAACTCCGGTACATACTCTTCGTGTGGCTCGTTAGCAGCAACGTTGGTTCTAGCCTGTTGAACTCCTTCCAAAGGTTCTCCTGTGTTGAATCCTGTGGGCCTGCCCCCAAGCCCTTGTTGATTGCCACCTGACTCCGTATCCTGTCCTTCATTGGGTTCCATAACCCTAGCTTCTTGTCCTGCATCCATAGCCGTTGTAGCTGTTCCTAAATTCTGCATCCCTGCAGCTCTCATTTGCTCCAAGAAAGTTTGCATCATTTCCTGTTGACTTTTCAGCAACCTCTCTTGCAGTGAATTTGTTATGGCTTCCATTTCATCCCGGGTTATGTAGATCGAAGCCGGTCCTTCCTCACCTCCGGAGGATGCTTGTTGACTTCCTCCTTGTTGGCTTCTCTCAGCCCTTAGCCTTCTACTGTTTTGCCTAGTCATTGTCTTCCAAATCCAAACTTCTATCCGATGTAGTGGGAGCTGGTTGTTCTCAGTGAAAGCACCAAAATGTTTGCGTAAAAAATGGCCGCAAACACCCAAAGTCGTGAAAGCACCAGTGTATGAATATAAGTCAGCGATATTCAAGCACAAATTACAGATCTCAGCAAATAACTCAAATATGTTTGCACAAAAGATGGGCAAACAGCTCCGAGTTGTATGATTTAGTTGGTTTTATGTTGTTCGTAGTGATTTAGGTGGTTTATGCAAATACGTAAAAAGCAGGGACTAAACTGTAAAAGACACACAGATTTATAGTGGTTCGGCCAAAGCGTGCCTACGTCCACTTTATATGTTATTCTCCTTCTCCAATCCGATTACAAGTACAAAGCTTGTAGTACAAGTATATGAAAGTTGTTTGAAAGTTCCTTCCAGGTTTGAGCTCTCAAACTTGTCTGCCATTGTTGTACCCCTGCCCCTCTATTTATAGAGTGAGGTAGGGGGCAGGGGTCTTGGATGCATATAGCTGCTGGTGGGCCCGGGCTGAAGCAATCTGGACTGGCAGTCATCTGGTTCGGCGGAGCTCCATTCGGTAGTAGAGGCCGGTCCGGTGGGAAGGGGTGGTCCGGTATTAGTAGGGAGTGATGTTGGTTCGGCATATGGTGGTCCGGCTGTGGCTTGGGAGTCGGTTCGGCTAGGAGTGGTGGAAGGGCTGGTTCGGTGGTGAGCTTGAAGGGAAGGTGGCTGGTTACGCCGAATGGACACATGCTTGCAGAGGCTGGTTACGCCGAATGGACACATGCTTGCATCGCCGAATGAGAAAGGGCTGGCCATGCCGAATGGACATGTACTCGTACTGCCGAATGAAGCTTCATGTGTGAGTGCCGAGTGTTCCTTCCTACTAGAGAATGCCGAATGAGACATTACCGGATGAACTCAGGGAGATGGGAATGCCGAATGAGATGCTGAATGCTTCTTTTTGCTCCTGGTCGTGGTGGAAACGCACACAACAAGGATATCCTAGTTTTGACCAAAAAATGGGATAACATTACTTTTTATTTGTAATAAATTACATTTTTATACTTATATGAACATATGCATTTTTTCTTTTCATTGCTTTCTATTTTCTTTTCAAACCAAGAGAAACTCAAAACCCTTTCTCAAATGCAAATTTGAAGATCAAACCCAGAACATTTTCTTTCACCTGAAATCAAAAATCATTAACCTGCAATCAAATTTTCATGTCTAATTCAAAAGCCTGTAAATTATATTCCAATCTTCTCCAGTAAAAGCCTACATTTTTCAATCTGTAATCAAAAAGGCCTGTAGCAGATTATCAAAAGCAAGCAACTTCACCTCTGTTTTGAAAACAAACCTGTAATCTCATTTTCAAAAGCTAGTTCAAAATCAAAGCTGGAATCATCTCTTCAACAAGTTCAGCAACAAAATATATTCTCCAGCATTTCAGTCTATAAATCAAAGAACATTTCTCAGCTATTCAAGATTCTGAAGTAAGAGCTTGTCTCTGTTTATAACTTTGGTGAGTAAACATCCCTTTTAAAGACAGTTTATATCTATTGTGTTACTTAAATGTTGTGATGGAATTTATTTTGAAATATGTTTTGTATATGCATATAAATGTGAATGCATGTATTTATGAAATGTCTGTATATACTCCTCTGTCTATTTATAGGCTACAGATAAAAAAAAATTCAAATCTCTTCCTGTGATCGAATTTAAGCTTCGATCTTTAAATAAAAGATGATTGAAGGGTTATAACCTTATTCTTAAAAATAATTTCAAAAGGTTATATTAAGACATTATTTCAAATTTGGATTTTACAGTAAATACAAATATATATGTCAAAAATAAATCATCCTAATTTAGTAATTTGAATTTCAGATCAGATTAGTAATGGAAGATGATGATTTTAGGAAGTAAAATTAGGATTTTTAGTATGGTGATTGTTGGGTTATGCTGTGATGATCAATATTGGGTTTTTGGTCGATCATAGTCGATTGGAGGCAAGTTAGTGGTCGAAACTTAGGCTAGAGGAGGATGAGGAGTAGGGGAACTCGGGAAAATTGAGTAGGAGTTTTTCTGATGGTCGAGGTGACTGTAGAGGGGCGATATAGGGTTTAACATCGGTTTTTGTCATTGATTTTCTTGTGGATCGTTCGTCATTGTCGAAGTACCGAGGTGTTTCGCTTGAGGGAGAAATGGATCATCGGAGAGCGGTTTCGCTTCAGGCAGTTCGGCATGTGGTCCAGTGGTCGGAGTCGTCGTCAATAGCGAATTTTTCGATCTGGTTAAACTACAGAGTTCCGACCAGATGGCTAATTTTTGTTTCGCTGTTGTAAACATTGGTCAGGAACGTCGAGGAGGACGACGAAGGTGAGGTCGACTTGTTGGAGGCCAGGAAGTTGGTCGGAGTTCGTGAAGTTGGTCGTGCACGTGCATCGTGCCATTGTTGTATCTGGGTTATTTCGCGTCTGGAAGGATGATGGTTTCACTCGGTTACTATCTCGCATGGATGCCTGTGCGACTCGAAGTAGTGATGTTTTGCGATAGACTCGAAGTTGGCTTAGGGTTTTTAGTATTTTGGCTCGGGTATGATTTGAGGTGTTATTCTGGTTTAATTAGATAAGTGAAAATTGTAAAGGTTTGAACATTTTACAAAAAAAAATCAAGTTTAAGTTTAAAGCAAATCAGAATTTAGTTTACAAGCTAGAATAATATTTTGAGTTTCAAGCAAAGTACGTAAATAAGTTTTAAAAGTTTTAAAGATTTTAAAATAATTAGTTTTCAAAAGGAAATGTTTAGTTAAGATTTAAAATATATTTGAAATTCAAAAAGGAATTTTGAACCAAGTTTTAAATATGTTTAAAAACCGAATAAGTTTTAAAAAGATATTGATAACTAGGGTTTCAAAGAATAGGTATTTATTTAACAAGTTTTGAATAGGTTTCGAGATTTTAAATGATAAACTAAATGTTTTAAATTGTTTTGTTTTTAGGTAAATTTTGTTTTAATTATATAATGGGTTTCTAATGTTTTCTAATGATGTAATTAAGTGTTTAATAAAGACAATTAATTAGTGAAATTAATTAATAAGTTAATTAGTTAGAGTTAATTATTTTGTAATCAAGATCATTAATTGAATAATTAAAGATTATTAATTAATGATTAAAAAATTATTAAATCAAGTAATTAAAAGATTAATTAAGTTTCAGTTAAGCACTTAATTAATTAAAGATTAATTAATTTGTGATTAATAATTAATTAATTTATAATTAATAATGGTTAATTAAAGTATAATTACTTAAGAAAGTAATTAAAGAATTGTTAAAAGTTAATGAAGATCATTAACTAGGGATAATTAAACAATCAATTAATGTGATTAATTTTAATAATTAATTATATTAATTAATTAAAGTAATCATTTGTGGAGATTTTTTTTAGTATAATTACTTAATGGAAGTAATTAAAGTGATTGATTGCTCAATGTAATTAATAAAATTAATGTGATTAGTTTAAGTTAATCAATTAGTTTAATTAATTCAAAATAATCATTGGGTTAAATATAATTACTTAGTGTAATTTATTAAGTATAATTACTTAGTGAAGTAACTAGTGGATAATTACAAGATGTAATTAATTAAAGAATGAAAGTAATTTGGGTTTAATTACTTAGTGAAATTAATAAAGAAGGATAATTACTTAGTGGAAGTAATTTATAATTAATTACTTGGTATAATTGATTTAAGAATTAATCAAAGTTATTTGAAGATAATTAAGTGATGTAATTAATTAAGGATAATTAATTACTAATTGTAAATTAATCAAGGTTGATTAATGAATAAAGATTGATTAAAGATTAATTATTAAATATGATTAATAATTAATTAAGAATTAATTAAGGGATAATTAATTAATGTAATTAATGATGAAATTAAGGATTGATTAATTAAAAGGTAATTAATCAATAATAAATGATTATAAAGTAATTAATTAAGGATGAATGTAATTAATTATTATTGATTAATTAATGAAGTAATTAAAGCTTAATTGCTGTATCTTGTTTAGAACAATTAATTTGTAAAATTAATTAAAGGCTAATTACTTGAATGTAATTAAAGGATAATTAATCAAGGATGATTAATTAAGATGAATGATTAGATGGCGATTAATTTATCGATTTGTAATTAATTAATGATTATGTAAGCAAGATTTATGTGGTGAAAGTAATTAATTTAATTTATTTTAAATTAATTAGAGATGCAAGTAATTAATTTAATTCATTTTAAATTAATTAGAGATAGTGTGAATAATTAATCCTTGCTTATGTATGGATGGATGATATTTATTGCCTTGAATGGTTTGAGATCTCAGATATGAGATAAGTGATGCTGTGTTATATGGATGCTTTGGTTGAAGTATGATGATAATGTGAATTATCTATTTGTGATGATATGGATTATCGATCTGTGGATATGTGAATTATCTATCTGTGTGAATATAGATAATTAAATTGAATTGTTTTAAACTTTAAAACAACTTGGACCTAAAAGATGGCGTTTTAGATTCGATGAGACCGGGATCGGGTTTCCATATTTAGATATCTGAAAACCACATCGATCTAAATTAACGATAGGTCGTGAATCTCAAGTGAAGATGAAGATTCAGAGTGCAAGGGTTATCGTCGTTAACTCTGAGGGTGATTCCAAAATGAGTGTAACGAGATAATGCCTTTGGTTTCATTCGAACCCGGAACGAACTTGTATGGATTGAATGCTTTCAGAACATCGTCAGGTGGACGATGAGCATTCTAAGATAGATGTGTCCTATAAAGGTAATCGCAGCCTCAAGCCTCATCAACCGGGAATGGCTAAAATAGGGGAGGTGCAGCAAGGCTAAGTGGGTCATGCCCAAGTAAGACGAGATTTCCCCCTGTCTAGAAGTCCCTTTATATTCGGCTGTGTGGGGCAGTTGATTCGAGACAACTGTCGGGGTTGTCTTGTTTGGGACTGTCTAGTAAGGGATGATTCCGGCCTTGTGTTGTAAGGGATTGGGAGTAATCCTCGGTATGGTCATCTAGGCCCCGTACTGTGACGGGCGGTACCCCAGTAGCCCTGCCATTGTATGGAATCCAAACTCCAATAAGTGCCGTACGTATTGATTGTGCCCAACTATGTTGGAACGTGAGATGTAAGCATTCCATCTATTTCTGTATTTTACTTGAAAACCCTAGACCTATTATAATATCACTGGATTTCCTATCAAATGTTTTGGTTAGCGTAAGGTTAAAACTTTTCCATGTTTATGTGTCGGAAGTCTGACGTGATACTCTTTCTTTTCAAAGGTTTTTCAAAAGTTAAGTAACTTTAACCTGTTACTCACACCAGACCCATGTCTGACCTAAGTGTTTATTTTCTGTTTTATTAAACTCTTGGGTACTCAAATTTTTACGAGTAGCCAAGGGATTTAGGTTAGCTTTGACGAATTGTGGAGGAGCAATGGAGCAGGAGACTTCAACGTTGTAGATATGTATAGTGTTCCGTTGTGTTTGGTATCTCTGTGTTTTCTCTGAGATGTTTGAGTTGTAATAACTAGACAGGTGTTTATAACTATCTAGTATGTGTTGTATAAGCTGTGTAACTCTGATGTATACGATACTATGTAATATTTATGTGATCAATATAATTTATTCGTTCCGCTATTGAGATTCTGACGTTGTTCTTCTTTCTTCTCTATCTTTCTATTCTCTATCCCTTTCTTTCTTAATTCATGATGTGTCTTTCTGGGCTCGAGGAAGACGGGTCTTGACAATGGAGATATTGAGAAGAATAATAACGAGGGACTATTTATTGATTGGGGATAAACTCCTGATGCACTATAATGTAGCAATGGGCTCTTTGTTATGAAAAAACTCAAAACCACACGGGCTTCTCGCCTTGTAATGGACGAGGAAAGTGCCTTCAGTTTTTTTCGGTCCCAGAATGAAATTATATGGATGAATGTCTGACCATGCATTCCAAATCCTAATGAGTGGTTTCTATAAAAGTATATCAATCGGTGGCATAGAAGACGCCTTCTCTTAGCTTAAGACCCATTTTTGAGACATACTAGCTCTGGAAGTTATACATTTGTAGAAATCAGTCGTATGAAGGTGAAATGACAATGTGGCATTCAAAGTGAAAGAAGATGTGCTATGTGAAAAGGTAATAGTAGCCTCAAGCCTCATCAGCCGGAAATGACCGAAACAAGGTTAGATGCGGCTAGGCTAAGTAGGTCATTCCCAATTAGGGTATGATCATCCCCTTCTAGATATATTTTTTCCCGCTATGATGTTCGTGATGTAAATTAATGTGGATGTATGCGAAGAGAGCTCTCGGATAAATGTAGGTAATGAGCGGGGGATGACATATTCGGTACCATCTAGTTGCAGGGGTAAGTTGTTCTTATGCTGTAGAGGGCAGGTGTTCTGTGCCTCAGGACATCCATCTAGAGGTGTATCCATCGGAAGGTAGTCCCTTCACCTAGTCATTTGTATGGAATTCCATTCTTCAATAAGAACCTGTGGTTTTGTTTGTGTTGGCATAATGAATAGCCTCGAAATGCTATATGGGTAACCATTTTGGCTAAGATTAATAAGTTTATTTGCAAATGTTTTCAAAAAAAGTCATTAAAAATAATATCCCCAAATTTTACATAACAAAGAATTTTTGTTATCATATAGTAAAAACCCATTCCGTGTTTATGTACGACGTGGTATTATATGATACCTTTTGTTTTCAAAACATCATACTTTAAGTTCTCACACCAGTCCCATGACTGACCCGGAGTTTGTTTTTCCTTTTAAACTCTAGGTTCCCTATTTTTCGGGCAGTCGTGTAGTCACGATACCTTCAGAGCATTTTGGAGCATGTTGGGAAGCATTTTGGAGCATATTGAGGAGCATTTTGTAGCTATGAAGCTGAAGTACCTTATCCCATTTTCTGCTATTTTAGCAGTATGTATTTCCCAGCATATGTACAGATAGATAGTTATAACTATCCTGCTGGATTTGTATTTGACTCTGATCATTTATGTATAATTAAAATGTTGAATGTGATGTGAGATTCTATTATTGTGTTATCTTCTATCTTTATTTTCTTTTACACCCCTGAAAATTTGTCTCCTCTGCACTTGGATTTACGGTATGTGAATACCATGGATGTATTAGTGTCGATTTCTGAGGGTCAAGGAGACGGGTCGTCACTGATCATTTCAATTTGACATCTATTGGTTATAATTCCGACGAAGTCAAACACACAAAACTAGATATAAGATATCGAATTGTAAAGAAACATAAAGGTTTACTTACTTCAGATTTCAAGGAATCCTATGTCCACGGACCAACTCCTTCTTATTCTTATTCATAATTCGATTTTACATTGTTTCATGTTAGAGGATATTACTTTTTACAATACTAGTTTTCAAAAATAAAAGATGTCGTCCCCTTTTACTGCTACAGTGTCATTCCTTTTAGAATGGTGCTCTAGTGGATTGATGATGCCATTCTTCTATGCTCTTCCTCCTTTGTTATATATCCCATACATATCTTACATCCACTGCCTGCTTTAATATATGTGGATTAGCGATGTGGCTTTAGGTGGGAAAGCTTGCTTTTGGGTCGTAAGATTTGGATTTAGGTGGGATGATTTGTATTTGAACCCCTGTGTCAGAAGTTAGCAAATTGATTGGTTTTTGTTTACTTTGGTACTCCATGAAGCCCAAGGAGTTAGTGTCGCACTTCGTACTTGGATTATTTGAGTCTTTTTTTAATATAAAGTGGCGGTGCAGTTCCAAGTTGTTATTGTAATGTAATTTGAACTGGGTTCGGATGTTGTGATCCTATATCCACATTACGGCACAAACTAATTTCGATGTGGTGGTGCAGTCCAAAGTTATGGGGGTATGACACATCTTCAACAGTGGTGGCACAGTTTTACGAGTTAGAGTGGTTTCTTCCTTTGGGCTTTTCAAAGCACATGTGTAGTGCAATTTATGAGTACGGCGCAGCTCCTTTGTTTTGACTTGTCTTCATGCATTTGGTTTGATATAGGTACCGGCAATCTTTGCATAGATTGGTATATCAAGATGGCATGCCTCTACACTTAGTATTTGGGTGACCAAGTGAAATATAATTATGATAATATAGAGCTTTTTTGCTTTGTTTGGATTAGCTAGCCTACTACTACGTACATTGGTTTGGTTTAGACATGACATGTCTTATAGTTTTTCGTCAATACAATTGAGATGTTCAACTTGCTTGATACATTTATACACTACAGAGGCTGCGCGTCTGTTCAAACATTATGATGTGTTTCTCTTATATGATGAAATGATTTTACAACTAGCAGCGCAATAGGCTTGCCATGGAGTCTACTGTTGCACTACAGTTTGAGCTTAGTCCAATTGGGTTGGCTTCATTAGTGGATAAATCAGTTTTGTCGGTCTTATTATCTTTGCATTTTATTGTGCCATATTGGCACAGTTGTACATTGTGGAAATGATATCTTCTTTTGGCTTTATAGTTACTATGCATTTGATTACGCTAAGTGCTTTGGTCTGCTTAATTCACTGATAATACCATATATATTGATTTTGATGACAACAACCATATAAATATAGGTGTTGTTATTTTTCCAAGTTGTGTAAAATATTTTGCAGGATATTATACAGCTTTATACAAGTATATGATAATCGATTTTGAAGACTGATCGGTAAAATGACCAGAGATCAAGATTCAAAGATGATCAAGATATTTGAAGGCTCATGAGTTTAGAGATAAAGGCACAAAGAATTCAAGACTATAGTTATAGTCAATAGATAATATATTAATTTGTTGAAGTCCTTGAATAGCAACTTTCATTTCTTTGAATACTCTCTTATCAAATTATTTATTTTATTATCCAAAAATTTTATTTTATTTTCAAAATATATCTTTGCAAATATTTTATAAGAGTTTTATATATTAAAGTGTTTAGAAACTATGTTTTAATGATTTACAAGAGTTCAAAATTTTGCGACACATTTGAAGTGTTTTTGTTTTTCAAAACATACATAAGTATGTCGATATAGGTTGCATGGGTAGTCGACGTATGTACCATTAAAGAGCTATCTTTTTATTTTGAATAGTTTTAATTATAGGTTATATCTCTTTGAGGTAGAGCCTTGACGCAACGTTTAGGTCACCCGCATGGTGATCTGGGCGCCAAGATTCGAGTTTGGAAACAACCTTTTCGTAATGTGAGGAAAAGGCTACGTACATTACCGATCTCCCTAGAGCTAGCTATCGTGCGGAAACCTTGTGCACAGGGTTCGACCTTTGTTGGTTAAATCTCTTCATGGATAGATACATCCCTTCATATACTATATAAAGGGGACTAGAAAACTAATTTTACTAACTACTTTCTCTACTTTCTTCTTACTCCAAGTTTTCATTATGTATTTCGCAAAATTCACTTTCTATACTCTTCAAATCCACTCAAATTCAATCTCTACTTTACTACATTCAATCTTTATAATTTATTCACTGATTTGAAAGTACTCTCTCATCAATTCAGAGATCAAATTGCTATCAAAAGGCTATAAGATATTCTGCATCTAGAGTACAACTGTTTGTATTTGGAATCAACAACTCTTTATTATTATTTGTTTGGGTGTGCTTGTTGCCCGTTCAAACGAAGTGGGCGTACTTTTTGCATTTTCAAATCAAGTGTGTATGCTTGTTACTCATTTAAATCAAGTAGACGATCTCGTTGCCTTGAAATCAAGACTGTATTATGGTTTGCTTTCTACCTATTTAAAGTAGGCGTTGGAAAGAGAATCAGTACATATACTGTATAGGACTGGACATAGGATTGGTTAATCCAAACTAGTATAAAACTCTTGGTATCATCTCTCTTACTTTTACTTTACTTTTACTGCAATTATATATATATATATATATATATATATATATATATGACTGCCTGTAAATATATATTTGTGTTGATTATCTATGTTTGAATTTAAATCTTGAAATAACTTATAAAAATTCCATGTAAGTTATAAAACACTATTCACCTCCCCTTTCGTTGTTAAAATAGCCTTAAGGTCCATTCATATTAGTACTGCACCTTTTTTCACATTTGGTATCAAAACGTTATGTTTTCAAAAACTCATTATTTGATTTTTGAAAAGTATAAATGGCTAGTAACACCGGTAGTACACTTTTCAACATTTTTGTTGAGAGACAATTAATTGCTAGCCCCCACTATTTAATGGTAGTAATTACATTTACTAGTCATGTAGGATGAAATTTTATTTACAATATAATGGATTAGATATTTGGAACATTACATGGAGTGAGTACATTGAATTCCAAATTTTGATATTCAACATGGACACCCAACCAAAAGATACAAGCACCGAATAACTCTAAGGCCAGGAATATTTTATTTTGCTCCTTAGACAAAAATGAATTTATTTGAGTTTCTATTTATAAAACTACTTATGAAATTTGGAGAACATTACAAGTTATACATGAGAGTACTAGTAAAGTAAAACAAATTAAGATTTCCATGCTAACCAATCAATTTCAAATTTTTATAATAAAACTCATAGAGTCTATTTCTGACATGTATTCTAGATCTTAGGATATTATTCATTCATTAGTATCTTTAGGAAAAAAATTCTTAGAAGAGGATAAAGTTAGAAAAATCCTTAATTGACTCTCTTATAAATGGTTATAAAAGAAATTAGCAGTAGAGGAAGCCAATGATATTAGTTTTGAAAACTGAAGAATCAATTGGTTGTCCTATGAAGCACAGTTGGAGGGTAGAGAGGAAAATAAGGCAACCAAAATTTACATTTAATGCAACAATTAACGATTAAGAGTCATATGACGATGATAAGGATGAGAAGAAAGCTATTATGACTCGAAATTTCATAAAATTTCTGAAATATAGAAAGATGAACAACTTTCGTAAAACTAAATACAAAAATTCCAGAAACAAAAATATTTTCATGTATTAGACTGTGGTGAATCTGGTCATCTACGAAGAGACTTTCCATAGCAAAAGGAAACAAAAAGTTCACCAACCAAAGACTCGTTCAAAAAGAGAAAAAGAGCTTACAATGCAACTTTGAACGATTCTGATACTACATCTAGCGACAACGAATCAAATACAGAAAATATCAACATGTGTTTCACGATGATGGAGGATTAATCAGAGTAGATAAAGGAACAACAAAATTGGTACTCTTTACATTTCATTTTTATTTTTATTTTTTGGAAATTATTTAACATAGGAATAAATATATACTAATAATAATAATAATAAGTATATGTAAATATATATAATAATAAGTGTGTATATACATACATACATACATATATATTATGATAAGTATACATATATAAATATATGTACATATGATATCAATATATTTCTTTAATTTTTTAGACTTTGAATTTTTAGCCTATATGTCGACATATTAGACAGAATTAGAGAATCTTTTCCAAATTTAAACTTTTGAAATTCCCTCTCTTTTGCATTAATTTCAAATTTTGAATAGCCATCTTTTCACATATCACATGACAATTCAACTCCTGTTTATTCACTCCTTCTTAACTCATCTCCTATACACACACGCACACTTTATTTCAAAATTCAAATTTATTCTTCACTCTCTTTCCTCCAAATCAAACCGATAATATCTTCCTCAAATCAACCTTCTTCATTTAAAGCTATTAGGCTTACGAAACAAATCAAAAAATCAAAATTTCATTGGTCAAGAGTCCACTGAAACTTATATTGAGTATATTAGCTATAGAAAAGTTATTTCGAGAAGGTTTGCTAATTTTAATGAATTTCATTCTTATGATTTACAAGATCTTACTTTAGAAAATGGTATTTTTGGTCTAACGGTTTATCTTAAAATTAATGTTGATTGCTATGCCGATTTGGTTAAAATGTTTTATGCTAATTTTAATGAAAGTTTTTAAGGAGAAGAAGGTAAAATTTGGAGTAGTGTCAAAGATACTACTATAGTTATAGATTGTGAAATTCTTCGTCAAATATTTTATTGTAAAAGTAGCGGAAATAACCTCTCCACTTTTGAAATTGATTATGGTAATAGGGAAGTAATGCATGATTTATTTTCAAATGATGAAGGATATGGTTTTAACAATCTTACGTCTAAACCAAGACTAATGACTCTTATTTTATAACAAAGTATTACACCGAAGATGAAGAATTATAAAAACCCCTCTCAAAAAGTTTTCAAAGCTCTTTTTGCTATTTTTGGAAAATATGCTATAAATTGGGCTCAAGTGATTTTTGATGACTTTGTTCAAAAGAAAATTTCTAGACATGAAAAAAACTTTACCATGGTGTGTATCTTATTAGAATTTTCAATTATTTTGGTATTGACCTAAGAAGTGAAAATATTTTGCCTCATAAAATTTTCGACAAAACCAACCCCTCTCTTGTGCACATCCTGTTAGTCCGTGAAATGATGGTTTTGATGACAACAACCTTAGAATAGATTATAAAATATAAATACTAACATTATAAGTTTAGATATATATGTATATGCAGGATTTAACCATGCAGGTACTAAGAAAGAAAACTGTACAGTATAGAGATTTAAGATATCGAGATAGAAGACTCATGAGTATCAAGATTATCAAGAGTTCAAGATTTCAAGGTTAAGTATTTTTATTAGGAATTTTGTTAAAACTCATAGAAAAGCAACGGCATCTTAAAATCCAATTTATTCGTGGAATGAAATCCACTTCGAGCCTGTTAAAGGGATGAAACCCTAAGTAGGACGGAACCTACGAAAAATCTAGTGGAACATTGTTTTGTATCCGCTAACTTTTTATTCAAAATGATTTTTCAAAATTATATCCTGTTTTCAAAATATTTTCAAAACTTTCCTTTTAAAAGATTCAAAACCCTGTATCCTGATTTTAAATAATTTTAGCCTCAAAATTATCTTTAATTTCAAAGTCAAATTACTCCTGATTTTAAACAATCTTTTAATATAATATATTTAACTTTTAAATATTTATATTTAGATTTAAAATATAAAATTAGAGTTAAATTCTATATATATTATTCTCTATATTTACTTATGAATTTTAACTATATTCAAGTATATTTATAAAGTTTAAATTAGTTTTAAGATAAGATAAAGGTTAATTTTCAAAGAAAATCAAAACATCAAAAAATGCTTTGGGATGTCGACATGCCTTTGTACCCCATGTCGACATAGTGTCAGTTGAGTTCAAAATTTAAATTTCAAAAGAAGTGTCTATTCGCCATAACTCTTCACGAATGGACATGGTTGTTGTTCTTCTATAAATAGGGGTTAGTTTCAACGAATTTCAGATCAAATTTTCTAGTTTTTCACTCCTCTTCTTCTTCCACTTTTCTTAATACATATTCTTATCATTACTCTGCCGAAATCAACATTGAATCGAACTCCATTACTTCTAGTTTGATTCTCTATCACTCTCTCTACAAGATTCTCGGTGCTATTCAGAGTTATAGACTTCTTTGTAATCTATTAAGCGAGAAAAGGTGTGATTGAAGCCTTGAAAATCAATCAAGAAAGAAAAGGTGTGATTGTAGCCTTGGTAAATCAATTGGGTAAACTTGCGGCCCGGAAATCAAGTATCTCTACCCAGAGGATCGAAATTCTGGAGGGTGTACCTCGTAGCCATGAAACCAAGGGTGTAATTGTACAATTGCTTTTGAAAGGAAATCTGTACTTGTGTTGTGGGACTGGATGTAGGGTAACTCCGAACCAGTATAAAATCCGATGTGTTCTTTCCTTTACTGCTTTTATTTTATTTCTGCACCTGTGTTTGTTTCTGTGATCATATTTGTATCTGTATATTGCATACATCGGTGTCTAAATTAACATAAATTGAAAAAGATTTAGTAATTCTTATTAACACTATTCACCCCCCCCCCTCTAGTGTTAATCCTAGCCTTAAGATCTGTAATCCGCATTTCTCACAATTAGTATCAGACCTAGGCTTTCAAAGTTTCATAATCTTATTTTTGAAAAAGTTTTCAAAGTGGCTATATTTGTTAATACTAGTTTAGAAGCATTCAAACCATCATCGTTTATTGAGTCTGCATATAATCAATATTCAAATTCAAGTTATCTACCAAGATTGTTTGACGTGCAGGAATCATGCTTTATGGATGTTGAGGAATCAATCCACAATGGACAAATTGTGCAGATCGGAAAGAACAAGTGGATACTTGATAGTGGGTGTTCTAGACACGTGACTGGCAATCCAGATACACTAAATGATATAATATACAAAGACAGAGGATTGGTTAACCTTAGAGACAATTCAAAAGGATATGTGATTGGCATCGGCAAAGTCGGTAATTCTGAAACTCCTACTATTACTAATGTTTTTCTAGCTAAGAATCTGAAACATAATCTGCTAAGTATAAGTCAACTAATTGATAAAGGATATAAAATTAAATTTGAAAAAGATAAATGTCACATTGAATATAATAATTCAACCATTATATTTGAGGGAGTTAGGAAAAAGAATATTTATATTCTTAGTATGAAAGTTTCAAATGATAACCTGTGTCTGTTAGCAAATACAAGCGACCCTTGGATTTGGCACAAGAGATTTGGGCATTTGAATTTCAAACTCTTATCTAGACTGTCAAAACATGATCTAGTAAGAGGTCTCCCTAAAATTAATTTTAAAGTAGATAGTTTATGTGATGTTTGTCAATTAGAAAAACTTAGAAAAAGTTATTTTAAGTTAAAAGACATGATTTCAACTTCAAAACCTCTTGAATTACTACATCTTGATTTATTTGGTCCATCTCAAATTCTATCAATAAATCATAGTAAATATGTCTTTGTAATTGTAGATGATTATTCTAGATTTACATGGACAATATTCTTGAAATATAAAAGTGATACTTTTGAATGTTTTAAGACATTCTCAAAAAGAATACAAAATTAATTTTCTCTAAAAATTATAACTATTCGAAGTGACCACGGTGGTGAATTTGAAAATGAAAAGTTTGAGGAATTCTGCAATAAAAAGGGAATAACTCACAATTTTTCATTTCCGAGAACTCCACAACAAAATCAAGTAGCAGAAAGTAAGAATAGGACGATTCAAGAGTGTGCGAGAACTATGATTATAGATAGTAATTTAACAAAGAATTTTTAGGCAGAAGCAGTTGCTACCGCCTGTTATATTTTGAATAGAATTTTAATTAGACCTCTAACTGATAAGACATCTTATGAACTTCTTTATTTAAAGAAACCAAAGGTATCTTATTTCAGAATTTTGGAAGTAAATGCTTTATTTTAAATACAAAAGATAATTTAGATAAATTTGATCCTAAATCTGACAAAGGTATCTTTATCGGATATTCTAATAGAAGCAAAGTGTACAGAGTGTTTAATTTAAAAACTAATTCCATTGAAGAAATAATGCATGTTTCATTTGATGAAAATTTCAAAAAATTTGAAGATATAAATGATAAAGAGGATTTAATCACTCAAAATCAAGAATCAATTGAAACTAATAATGAAATTAATCATCCTAATAAAAGGACTAAACTTTTAAAAGATCATCCTATAGAAAATATACTGGGTGATATGCAGTCTATTGTTAAAACTAGAAATCAACTAAGTCAAATGAGTAATGTAGCTTTTATATCAACTATTGAACCAAAAAATCCAAAAGAAGCATCAACTGATGATTCATGGATTTTGGCTATTCAAGAAGAATTAAATCAATTTACTAGAAATGATGTTTGAAAACTTTTTCCTAGACCAGAAAATAAAACTATAATTGGAACTAAATGGGTTTATAAAAATAAAATAAATGAACAAGGAGAGGTAGTTAGAAATAAAGCTCGATTAGTCGCTCAAGGTTATTGTCAAGAAGAAGGAATAGATTTTGATGAAACCTTTGCTCCCGTACCAAGATTAGAAGCCATTAGGATTCTACTTGCTTTCGCAAATCATAATAATTTCAAATTATTTCAAATGGATGTTTAAAATGCCTTTTTAAATGGATTTGTGAAAGAAGAAGAAGTATATGTTAAACAACCACCACTTTTTGAAAATGATAAATTACCAAATCATGTTTACAAACTTAAAAAGGCATTATATGGTCTAAAACAAGCTCCTAGATGATAGATTAAGATCTTATTTATTGCAATCTGATTTTGAAATTGGTAAAGTAGATAATACTCTTTTTATTAAAAGAAATAAAAATGATATTCAACTAGTACAAGTTTACATAGATGATATCATTTTTGGTTCAACTAATTTTGAAATGAATAAAGAATTTTCTGAAATAATGACAAAAGAATTTGAGATGAGTCATATGGGTGAATTAATTATTATTTTTAGGATTACGAATAAAACAATTAGATAATGGTATCTTTATTAGTGAAGAAAAATATGCTAAAGACCTAATTAGTAAATTTGGTTGGACTACTGCGAGTGGAAAACCCACTCCCATGGCAACCAATGAGTATCTTAGTAAAGAAGATCTCTCGAAAGATGTGGATCAAATACTATATAGAGGAATGATTGGATCACTACTCTATATTACTGCCAATAGACCTGATATCATGCATAGTGTTTGTCTCTGTGCCAGATATCAATCCCAACCTAAAGAGACCCACGTAAAAGCCGTAAAACGAATCATAAGATATGTTAAACACACATTTGATGATGGTTTATTCTACCCTAAAAATGATTCTTTTGACTTAATATCTTACTGTGATGCTGACTATGCTGGTTGTAAATCAGACCGAAAAAGTACAAGTGGGACTTGTCACTTTTTGGGGTATTCTCTGATTTCTTGGCTTAGTAAAAAGCAAAACACAGTTTCTTTATCAACAACTGAAGAAGAGTATATTTCTACTGCTTTGGCTTGTTCTCTAGTAATATATATGCAACAAACCTTAAAAGATTTTGGTTTAAAATTTTCAAAGTCACCAATTTGTTGTGACAATGCAAGCGCGATAAATTTATCCAAAAATACTACTCAACATGCTTAAACTAAACATATTGATATCAGACATCATTTTCTCAGAGATAATATAAGTAAGGAAGTAGTTACTCTCGAGTATATCAATTCTGAGAATCAAATTGTTGATATCTTAACAAAACCCTTAAATGAATCAATATTTAATAAATTAAGAAGAGAATTAGGTATTTGTTCTATAACTGAAATATAAAATATAAATAATAAGTATAATTAATAATTAATATTAAAATAATTCAAAGAGTTAAAATAAAAAGGACCATGTCGACATCCTCCATATACCCATGTCGGCATGCAACGTTTTTAAATTTTGAAATTTTCCCACCAAAATTCAAAAAATTTAGTTATATATTCTTCTCTATTTCGAATTTTTGTTCATTCTCTCTGTTTTCTCTTTAATCTATCTTCTGAAATAAATAAAATAATGGCCTCCTCTTCCAAATCGAACATAAAATCAACCTTTTCATTCCCCTCTCCCACGTTGAGTCCATTTCAATGTACCACTCTCGCTCGTGTGACTAAAATGGAGGAATCTATGAAGGATGTACTTCAGATGATGACTGAAATTCAAGTAACTCAACTTCGTATGGCAAAGGAACCGGAAAGGCAAGGCAAGATTCTTAGGAATTTGCAAAAATTCCTAATGGATAACTAGGCCAACCCTATCTTGATTGATGAAGACTCTTCACTCAATCAAAAACAAGAGGCCAACGAGGAAGAAGAAGAAGAAGAACCCATGGATGAAGCGCATGAAGAGGATGATAACCAAGTCGTGTGTGTTGGAGAAGTGTGTTTTGACAAGAATGGGAATCTTGTCGAACAACGTGGAAACTTCTGTTTCCACTATCCAAACTGTTCGATTTATAGATCTCCTATGTTCTATAACGCATAATAGTTTCTTTTCTTTCTTTTCCATTGTTGTTTGTGTTTCTTTATGTTTTCTAAACATTCATGTATATACAACTTCATACGTAATAAATAACTCATGTTCTTATATGTGTTTTAATTATAAATACTATTGTGAATTCTTATTTAGGATGGTTGATAGTTTAGGACTATGTTTTAGTATTAGATTTAAGTGATGATTACTTATGATAACACTATCATTATAATCACATGTCATAGAGTATAGTTATATAGTTTGGAGTTATATAGTTATATAGTTTGGAGTTATATAGTTTACATTTAGTTTTTTGTTGATGACAAAGGGGGAGAAATATAAAATAGGGTAGTTAGGCATAGATTAAGGGGGAGTTATTAGTTTTAGGTGGAGTTATTAGGATTGAAGTAAAATTTTATAAACAAAGGTCGTCATCATCAAAAAGAGGGAGATTGTTAGTCCGTGAAATGATGGTATTGATGACAACAACCTTAGAATAGATTATAAAATATAAATACTAACATTATAAATTTAGATATATATGTATATGCAGGATTTTAACCGTGCAGGTACTAAGAAAGAAGACTGTACAGTATAGAGAATCAAGATATCGAGATAGAAGACTCATGAGTATCAAGATTATCAAGAGTTCAAGATTTCAAGGTTAAGTATTTTTATTAGGAATTTTGTTAAAACTCATAGAAAAGCACTGGCATCTTAAAATCCAATTTATTCGTGGAATGAAATCCACTTCGAGCCTGTTAAAGGGATGGAACCCTAAGTAGGATGGAACCTACGAAAAATCTAGTGGAACATTGTTTTGTATCCGCTAACTTTTTATTCAAAATGATTTTTCAAAATTATATCCTGTTTTCAAAATGTTTTCAAAACTTTCCTTTTAAAAGATTCAAAACCCTCTATCTTGATTTTAAATAATTTTAGCCTCAAAATTATCTTTAATTTCAAAGTCAAATTACTCCTGATTTTAAACAATCTTTTAATATAATATATTTAACTTTTAAATATTTATATTTATATTTAAAATATAAAATTAGAGTTAATTTCTATGTATATTATTCTCTATATTTACTTATGAATTTTAACTATATTCAAGTATATTTATAAAGTTTAAATTAGTTTTAATATAAGATAAAGGTTAATTTTCAAAGAAAATCAAAACATCAAAAAATGCTTTGGGATGTCGACATGCCTATGTACCCTATGTCGACATAGTGTCAGTTGGGTTCAAAATTTAAATTTCAAAAGAAGTGTCTATTCGCCATAACTCTTCAGGAATGGACATGGCTGTTGTTCTTCTATAAATAGGGGTTAGTTTCAATGAATTTTAGATCAGATTTTCTGGTTTTTCACTCCTCTTCTTCTTCCACTTTTCTTAATACATATTCTTATCATTACTCTGCCGAAATCAACATTGAATCGAACTCGATTACTTCTAGTTTGATTCTCTATCACTCTCTCTACAAGATTCTCGGTGCTATTCAGAGTTATAGACTTCTTTGTAATCTATTAAGCGAGACAAGGTGTGACTGTGGACTTGAAAATCAATCAAGAAAGAAAAGGTGTGATTGTAGCCTTGGTAAATCAATCGGGTAAACTTGTGGCCCGGAAATCAAGTATCTCTACCCAGATGATCGAAATTCTGGAGGGTGTACCTCGCAGCCTTGAAACCGAGGGTATAATTGTACAATTGCTTTTGAAAGGAAATCCGTACTTGTGTTGCGGGACTGGATGTAGGGTAACTCCGAACCAGTATAAAATCCGGTGTGTTCTTTTCTTTAATGCTTTTATTTTATTTCTGCATCTATGTTAGTTTCTGTGATCATATCTGTATCTGTATTTGCATACATCGGTGTCTAAATTAACATAAATCTAAAAAGATTTAGTAATTCTTTATTAACACTATTCACCCCCACTCTAGTGTTAACCTTAGCCTTAAGATACGTAATCCACATTTCTCACACATCCCACTCGAATTTGAACCCTATAAGTCTCTTACCAAAAAGAAAGATAGATTGACAAGAGAAGAAGAACAAGGAATTCTTCAAGAAAAAGAAAGTGAACGATATTAAAATCGATAAGGAGGAAGAGATAAAAGAAGAAGATAAGGAAGTGGACACTTCCCTAGAAAGCTTTGACAAACTATCCCGCAATTCTAATAAAGATATCGTTAAAACCCAAAAGAAGCTCCTTAATAATCAAATGAAGTTTAAGCGTTCCTTTAGTAAGAAGTTCACTAGCCTCTCGAACAAAGTGGACAAATACTTTGGGAAGATTATAAGGAAGCTTGGTGGAAAGTCACCGTCTTCATCAATATCATTCTAGACCTATTTAGCTATCATGTTTTCTAGCTTTACTTATGTTATTTTCATTATGTTTATATATATATATATATATATATATATATATATATCTAATTTGCTAATGAAATTTTCTTAGAGACTTTATGTCTACCGTAAATGATATTCTTTTGCTCTCCGAAAATCATAAATTAAAGTAATATAAAATATAAACAAAAATTAAAAAAAATGCAAATTACTGCATATATGTCGATAAAGGTCATCTATGTTTATCGACATAACTGGCAGGATTTTAGAATTCAGCATTTCAAAAAGTTAGTTATTTTGGTTACTGATTCGACTTTTCAATTCTATAGAATGCTTTTTCTTCCAAAAATACTTAGAAAATTATTCATCTTCCTATCTTATTCTTTTTTACACATTTCTTTCCATAAAAATGAATCCAAATAACAATTTTTCAAAATAAAATCTAAGCGAAAATCTAGAAGAACTTTTCAATCTTTCAAAAAATTTCTTTGTTTCATTCTTCATAATCAATGATACTTGGAGTTGAGTCCAATGCAAATGATTAAAGAACAGGAAAAATATTCAATTTTTGTAACATCCCGAAAATTAATGAGAAATTAACCAATACAAGGATTAATTAATAAATTAATAATTAGGCTAAAAATGAAAATTCTGTAAATTTTGAAATTTGGCCAGAAAATCTCTCTCACTGTGTTTGTGGCAATTTTTTGATCAATTTCTATATAAAAAGTTTTGAAAACGGAGTTCAAATGAAAATGTTATTAACGTTTGAAGTTTTCGAAATCAAACTAATTTAAATGGAATTCAAATTCAAATAAATAACTAAATCTAGAATTTGAAATTTAAAAATTAACAGTAATTAGATTTGGGATTAAATGAAAATTAAAATAGACATTAATGTTAATTTTTGACATTTAAGGAATTAAATAGATATACAACGATGGCAAATTAAACGGTCCCAAAATAGCCCAACCTATCGATCGCTCCCTATGATTGGTTGACCTCTAGAGTTGTCCACCTAGGATAGGTCGGTCAACCGGTGGTCGTGGGTGACGACTAGGGTGTTCTAACATGAATGATCCATATTTTATTAATTTAACCAATTTAAATCTAACGGTTCTAGTGTTTTATACCACCACAAATAAGAGCCTAACCCCTTCACTTTTATTCACAAATTATTTTGAGAATCAAGCGAAGCTCTATTAGTCCCTCCTTTCAAAGATTCAGAAACTAACTTAGGGTTTCAAGTAAGAAATTATAGACGTTTATTATTTAATTTCCAATCCTTTTCTCCTTCAATAGCTTAAATTCTTAATCTAATTCGTATATAATTCCCTTGCTATATATTGCTCAAAGGAGAGATCTATAAGAGATTGGTATATGCAAAAACCAAACCAAAATAGGTAAAGCTAAGGACGTTTTATGAGTAGAAATCTTAGTCTTTCTTATTTAGTAATTACATAATATAACTTGGATTTGACATATGCCATTGGGGAATTTTATTTATGAAAACATCACACTAAAACTCCAAAATTCCCATAAACCGAAATGTCAATTGTTAAGTTACAATATCAATTGTTTTATACTAAAATAGTGGAATTATGTGGTTAGTACAATTTTAATGTTTACATTCTATTCCACTTCTTCTCTTTTTCTTTGGATCTGATCCAGAGTTTGAAAACAAATAAGTTAGGAAATTATATGTAAGGTGCAAATTTATTTATTCATAGTTTGCGCTGCCCATTTCCACAATTCAAGTAGAAATTCCCTTTTTCAATTTTATGCAAAAAAGTTGAGTAGGGCGTAAAATGATTTGAATTGTAAATTTCCTTAATGTTGATTCTGCTATTTTAGTATAAAATAAGTTTGGTATGAGTTCTATTTTTACAAGTCTATTGTTGAATTGGGAATATTAGGTATGTGGTATATTTGTTGATACGGAACTGGACTTGTATAAATTTTAAGTTTTGACATTATACATTTAGTTTAGGGCGTAATCTTTATATGCTTAGAAATATCTTAGGCATATATTTATATGTATATATATTAGCTTATAACTAACGTATAAGTAATATCGTAGTAATTATGTTATTAATTAGTATTAAATCCCTCTTAGGAAAGAAATTAGTAGTTAAGGCGAAATAAGGGTTTTCCTTATAAGGCGTCAATAGATAATGCAGTGAGATGTGTGATACTATGTAAAGAGACTGCCATAAATTATGACTAAGTAATAGGGTTGTGAGGTCAATCAAAAGCACATGGAAGTTTGCCCGGCTAATCTAGCGACCAGCAGTGTGATTTTGGCGCTGATACGAGACATCGCCATGGAGGATGCGAGGCTAGTCTTGAATTCTATAGAGTAAACCTTCCCAGCTAATCTGTCTACCAGTACAATATGAATAGTCAGACTAATATGAGACGTCATAGTTTGAGATATGGATCATGAAATAAAGGACCTGCTTCAGGGTTGAAGGTATTAAGTTGCGGAGTGAGGGCATGTCTCCTCCCTTTGTATGAAGTATTAAATGGTCATAGTTAGTGGTTAGGCACAATAGAC
Source organism: Allium cepa (assembly GCA_030765085.1). Taxonomy (NCBI): domain Eukaryota; kingdom Viridiplantae; phylum Streptophyta; class Magnoliopsida; order Asparagales; family Amaryllidaceae; genus Allium; species Allium cepa. The sequence goes on from CM060931.1 coordinate 382,394,668, forward strand.
GATAGCTTAGGGAGGGTCTGCTTTGGTTGAAGTATTATGTGGCTGACTGAGGGTCTGCCTCTCACATAAAAAGAAGTCTAAGTGGCTTAAAGAGATTTCATGCAATGTCAGCTAGATAGTACCAGAAAGGAGTCCGTCTCGGGATAGGTATTAAATATTGGGGACATACCTTGAATATTAAATGGTTAGAGTTTTCCTAGTTCCGGTGAAAGAGGTAATAAGTGGCTTGGGTACTGTCTCTGTTAGGATATTATTGACGATAGATGCGAGGGACTGGAATGGCCTTTGACTTGTAGTTGCAAATCAGTTATTATTGAAAGAGTAATGGTTGTAGAATTGAACCGGAAAAGTCTTAGGGCTTGTAGTAGGAAAACTATAATATATGATGCGTAAGACATATTCTTATTTAAATTATACTAACCCATCACTATTATAGAAAGGCTCTAGATTTTTAATCATCAGGCATTGTTGTTCTGACTCCCTCATCATTACAACACTGGATAGAGAAGATGCTGTAGATTTTCGAAGATGGTTGTGGAGACGTAGACTTGTAGCAATTATTTAGATATCTGTGGTATTTTTATATTTATAATGTACCCATTAAAGATGTTAAGTGTCTTAAAATATAACATTACGAATATTTGGCATTGTTATGTGGGATTATGTTGTATTTTTTTACATTTGAATTTTTAAATTAATGGATACTGTTCTTATATTATATTTTATCGTACCATTATGAGATTCTGAATGTGTAGATAGATAGATGTATGTATTGTTCCTTAAATCAATTTTACCAACCAATAGCTAGCTTTGGAATGGGTCTAAGGTTCGATGGGCCTTTTTTGGGTCGAAAATTAGACCTGTTCTAAGATGGGTTGTTACACTTGGTATCAAAGCTGGTTGAAGCATGGTAGGGAATTTTCGCATTGTGAACCGTGGCAAAGATTTGTCTCTTACACCTACATGTCCCAAGATGGGTTGGTTAGGCAGTCATAAGACTAGTCATGGCAGTCGAAAGGTTGGTCGTAAAACCAGTTGCTGAGATTATCGTTTGTAGGCACCACCATTTAGGGTGACTGTCACATTTGGTGTTGAGCTTAGGTTACCCGAACAACGGGGATAGACGTACGAATGAGTGGCGTACTTATTATTTTTAAAATATTTTTCAAAAACCTTACTATATAAATATACATATATATACACACTTATTTTGAGCATACACCTAACTATATAAATCCCGACCATAAAAGTAGTTGTGACCATATTTTGAAAGAATGGACGAAGCAATTATGAGTTAAGCCAATATATAGAGTTAAATGTATACTCCTACCAAGATTACCCCATGAGAGAGAGGTCATATCATAAGGGGTGGACCAAGGAGAGCATGACTGTGACATATAGAAGAGCCCCAGAAGCTGAATGGTACCTGACTACTTTATTGGGCCTAGACCGCCTTATGATTTTGGATTTCGATGGATTGCAAATTGAAGACATACATTTTCCTCTAGACAGATGGGAGATAGGAACCTATATGTTGTAAGCATCCACAAGTAAGGATGGCAGGAGTTAATTAAGATATGAAGAAGCAGTAAGGCAAGTTACTGCAACAAGGTGTACATTAATCACCACAAGGAGATAATCGCATTTTTAAGAAAATTAAGTAGGGAAGAAGAATAGTTCAATAGCAAGGATAAATAAAGTCAATTCCTAAATTCAACCGCAGGGAAAGAATTTGATAAAAGGTTTTTGGAAAATTCCTTGAAATGTTTTGAATGAGTTTTTCAAAGGATTTATTGGGAAGTTGTTGTTTTGAAAAAGTAAGGAAATTTGAAAATTCATAATTTAAAAAAAAAGTTTTCGATTAATTTTTTTTGGTCAAATGAGTTCTTCATTTTGAAATTCAGAGTTTGAAAATTGGTTGAGTCAAAATATTTTCGGTTTAAAGATTTTCGATAAAGGGATTTTTCATTTTAAAAATAAATGGATACTATTTTGGTATTATATTTTATCCTTCTGCTGTGAGATTTTGAATATGTAGATAGATAGTTATGTGTATTGTTCATTAAATAAATTTTACCAACCAACAACCAACTTTGGAATGGGTCTAAGGTTCGATGAGCCTTTTCTAGGTCCAAAATTAGGCCCATTCCGAGGCGGGTTATTACATTTGGTATCAAAACTGGTTAAAGCAGGATAGGAGGTTCTTGCATTGCGAACTATGGAGAAGCTTTGTTTCTTACCCCTACATGTCCCAAGGTAGGTAGTCAAGCAGTCATAGGACTGGCTTAGGCAGTTGAGAGGATGGCCGTAAAACTAGTTGTAGAGGTTACCATTTATAGGCACCACCGTATAAGGTGACCATTACATTTGATATTAGAGCTTAGGTTACCCGGTCAATGGGGATATGTGTACGGATGAGTAGCATACTTGTTATTTTTTGAATGTATTTTTCAATAACCTTAGTGTATAAATATATTTACACATACATTTATTTTGAGCCTACGCCTAACCCTATAAATCCCAACCATAGAAGTAGTTACGACCATATTTCGAAAGAATGGACGAAGCAATTATGAGTTAGTCTAATAAGCAGACTTAAATGTGTACTCCTACATTGATTAGCCTATGGGGAAGAGGTTGTATCGTAAGGAATGGACTAAGGAGAGCATGACTGTGACATATTGAAGAACCCTAGAAGCTGAATGGTACCAGACTCCTTTGTTGAGCCTAAACTACCTTATGATTTTAGATTTTGATGGATTGCCGATTGAGGGCATGCATTTAATATAGATAGATGGGAGATAATAAACTATATGTTGAAAGCGTTTAAAAGGAACGATAGGAGTGAAGCAAGATGTGAAGAACTGGTAGAGCAAGTTCTTGTAAGAAGGTGTACATTAATCACCACAAGGAGATAATCAGAGTTTTATGTAGATTGAGTAGGGAAGAAGGAAAGTTCAATAGGAAGGGAAATTAAAGTCAATTTCTACATCAAACCCCATGGGAAAGAATTTGATAAAAATATTTGAATTATAAATTTCCTTAATGTTAATTCTGCTATATTTGTATAAAATAAGTTTGGTATGTGTTCTATTTTTATGCCAGTCTGTTGTTGAATTGGGAATATTGTATAAATGGTATATTTTTTGATATGAAATTGGACATTTCTGAATTTAGAGTTTTAACATTTATACATTTAGTTTAGTGCATAATCTTTATATGCTTAGAAATATTTTAGGCAAATGTGTGTGTGTGTGTGTGTTGACGTATAAATAATGTATAGTTAATAGCACATTAATTGCATAGTAATTAGATTATTAATTAGTATTAAGTTCCCCTTAGGAAAGAAATTGATAGTTAAGGCGAAATAAGGGTTTTTTCTTATAAGACCTTAGTAGGGAATACAGTGAGATATGTGATAGTATGTAAAGAGAGTGTTGTATATTATGACTAAGTGATAGAGATGTGGGGTCAACCAAAAGCACACGGGAATATGCCAGCTAATCTGGCTATCAACGGTGTGACTTTGGGGATGATGTGAGGCACCGCCTATTATAAGTACTCATGGAAGACGAAAGGTTCATACCAAATTCTATAGGGTACACCAACCAAGCTGATCTAGCTACCAGTACCTATGAATAGTCGGACTATGTGAGACGTCATGGTTTGGGTTACAGATCATAATACGAAAGACCTGCTTTGGGTTGAAAGAATTAAGTGGCTGATTTAGAGCTCGCCTCCTCCTCGTGTAGAAATTATTAAATGGTCGAGGTTAGCGGTTAGGCACAATAAAGGATATCTCGGAAAGGCTCTGCATTGGTTGAGGTATTAAGTGGCTGATTGAGAGTATCGCCTTTTCCCATAAAAAGAAGTATTAAATAGCTCGAAGAGATTCTGTGCAATGTCAACTAGATAGTATCAAAGAGGAGTCCGCCTCTGGGTAGGTATTAAATTTTGGGAACCTACCTTGAATAGGGTATAATTGGTTAGAGTCTACCTAGTTCCCGTGAAAGAGGTGTTAAGTGGCTAAGATATTATGTTTTATATTATTAGAACATTATTGATGAAAGATGCAAGGGACTGGAAAGGCCTTTGGCCTATAGTTGAAAATAGGTTATTGGGTTGAAAGAGCATTTTGATTTATATTTGTAATTTGTATTTATAATTTGTAAAATGTATTATACATTTCAGTTTGTATAATTAACTCTATTTATACGAGCATACATTCAACAATATAGTCACTATATAACAATTATTCCATGATCTAGGTTTATCTACAACTTATTGCTACCAGCAACTAATATTAGTCCCACATCATCCAATATATCACTATTATTGGTGTATATAACCTAAAAGATGAGTCAACAATCAAATTATGTTGAGAAAGTTAGCATGCCACTTTCCACGTGTACATTGAGAAAAGTATGTTTACTTGATTTTTTACAGTAGTTTCAGTCCGCCCACCTTTCCTTCCTTGACTTCAACTGAGAATCATAGCCATATACGTGTAAAGGGCATTTTAGGCATTCCAAAAAGACACCATGTAAATCTATTCATTAAAGTTTCTTTTTTAGTAGTAGAGATTTGTATTTTTATGTAATTAATTGAATAAACATGTATAAATTTGTAATGAATGGTTAAAGCATATGTAGATATATATATATATATATATATATATATATATATAAAGTTAATTATAATATTATTGTGCAAGTAGTATTAATTTTGATAGCACCTACAATATTATCATATTTAATGATATTAAATATTTTTCACATTCGAGGGGAGTTTTTACCCTTTTTTGATGACAAAGGGGAAGAAAAATATAATATATACATATACTAAGGGGAGGTTATACAAAATAAGGGAAGTTAGGCAATTTAAGGGGAGTTACATTACATTGTATAAAAAAAATATTTACAAGGTTGTCGTCATCAAAAAGGGGTAGATTATTAATATCAAAGATATTGCTTATCAAGATAACAACCGTATAAATAGAGGTACTGATATTTTTCCAACTTGTATAGAATATTTTGTTGGATATTGTATAGGTTTATATAGGTACAGGATAATTGAGTTTAAAGACTGGTTGGTAAAAAGACTAGAGATGATCGGGATTTAGAAGACTCATGTGTTTCGAGACAAAGGCATGAAGAGTTCAAGACTATAGTTTATAGCTAATAGACAATAAATTAATTTGTTAAAGTCCTTGAATAGCAACTTTCTTTTCTTGAATACTCTCTTATCAAATTATTTTATTATATTATCTAAAATATTTGTATTATTTTCAAAATATATTTTTATAAATATTTGTAAGATTTTTATATATTAAATTATTTAGAAACCACGCTTAAAGGATTTTACAAGAGTTTAGAATTTTGCAACACATTTGAACTGTTTTTTTGTTTTTTAAGTCATACATAAGTATGTCGACATAGGCTACATAGGTATGTCAACAGATGTACCATTGGACAGGTACCTTTTGAATTTTGAGCAGTTGTAATTTTTGGTTACATCTCTTTGTGAATGGACACGTCCCTTCATACACTATGTAAAAGAGACTGGCAAAGGAATTTTATTAGCTGCTTTCTCTACTTCTTCTTACTCCAAATTCTCGTTATATATTTCGCAAAATTCACTTTCTATATTCTTCAAATCCACTCAAATTCAATCTCTACTTTAATATATTCATTGTCTATAATTTACTCATTGATTTGAAAGTATGCTCGCATAAATTCAAAGATGAAAGTGCAATAAAAGGGTTATGGGATATTATGTACCCAAAGTACAATCGTTTATATCTGGAATCAACAACTCTCTACTAATATGTGTTTAGGTGTGCTTGTTGCCCATTCAAATCAAATAGGTATGCTTGTTGTCCATTCAAATCAAATGGGAGTGCTTGTTTCCCGTTTAAATCAAGTGGGTGATCTTGTTGTCCAATTAAATCAGGAGACTACCCTAAACTCGAAAAATCAGGAGGGTGTATCTTATTGTCTTGAAATGGAGACTGTATTTTAGTTTGCTTGCTAGCTATTTAAAGTGGGCAATGGAAAGAAAATCTATACATACACTATATAGGACTGGATGTAGGATTGGTTAATCCGAACCAATACAAAATTCCCACTGTCATCTCCCTTACCTTTACTCTACTTTCACTTCATTATATATATATATATATATATATATATATATATACATATCTGTGACTACCTATAAATATATCTATATATATATAGATCTGTTTTTGAATTTAAATCTTAAAATAATTTAGAAAAGTTTCGTATAAGTTATAAAACACTATTCATCCCCTCTAATGTTAAAGTAGCCTTAAGGTCCATTCACATTAATACTACACCATTTTCCACATCCATTTCATAGTACTGCTAGCTTATTTTCATAAAGATTGCTATGCTTTAGGTTAGCCATTTTATTGCACTTTACGGTTCCTTGGTTAATTAGTATGCACATCATACTACACGAATCGAAAAATGGGTGTAACAAGAATTACAGAATTAAACCAAGTTGAAATCTCTATCTTTTCCACCAAAGCAAGCTCATAATCTGTTGTTCCTCTACGATACCTTAAAACGTACTTCACTGCTTCCCGATGCGGCTTTGTCGGATTAGCCATATAACAACTAACTAAACCAACTGCCTATGCAATGTCTAATCTTGTGCAGACTATGGCATACATAAAGCTTCTAACCGCACTAGCATTAGGCATCTTCTCTATATAAGCTTTGTCTTCATCTAAGATTGGTGAGCCCTGCTCTAAAAGATAAACGTGCAAAGGCATGAAAGTACTGATCTCCTTGACCATGGTGAACCAAGCAATCACTTTTCGAATATATTCTTTATATGTCAATCTCGGTACCTTCAACTTTATCTCTTAGGATTTTTATCCCTTAAATCTTTATTGCTTCTTCAAGGTCTTTCATCTTGAATTTCATCTTTAACTTCAATTTTAATATGTCAATTTCATCTTTGTACTTGGAATCAATTAGCATATTGTCTACATACAAGATTAAATATATACCGTTACCATCATCCGTATACTTAAAATAAATGCAAGATTCTTTAATGCTTCTATCAAAATCAAGAATAAGCATAAAAGAGTCAAACCTCTTGTACCATTACCTAGGCAACTGCTTTAAACCATATAAAGACTTCTTCTTCTTGCAAACTCATTCCTTCTTCCCATCCTTTACAAATCCTTTTGGGTGCTTCATATACAGTCAAAGGTTAGTGTCCTTTACCTTGAACATCCACTTGTATCCTGTGGCTTGGCTTTTCCGAGGAGTGGTACCAAATCCCAAATCTTGTTCTTCTTCAATGACTCTAACCCCTCTTCCATAGCGCAAATACACTTCAAGCTATCACTCAACTTCATGGCTTCTTCAAGGTCAAATGGCTCATCATAACCCATATGTAGGGCATAGTCAAATGGATCACCAAAGCTGAGGTTTGCATATTGCCACTCTCAATACTTCTCAGGCAGCCTAAGAGTCATACGACTAGCTTGAGTAGGTACAACATCGTCTAAATTCCTTTCATCTTCATCTTGAACTTAACTTCCCCCAGCTTCATGCGCATTACCAGCACAACTAAGGCACCCATGGACTAATCTGTTATGTCACATCAACTGCATCTTCACTTCTATCAACAGAAGCTATAACTTTACTACTAGGTTGAAATGTGAGAACCACTTTTATCTCCTTAATCCTTTTATAATTAATGGATGTGGGGAGTAATTCTTTCTTAGGCTTGAACATTGCAGACTCATCAAATGCAACATGTTTGGAAATGTAATCAACAGGGTTCCAAATATGGTACCCTTTGACTCCATCCGTGTATCTAATAAATACATCCTTATATACTCTAGCCTCCAACTTATCATCACATTAATGGTGCACAAATAGAGGACAACCAAAAATACAAAAATAACCAATTTACAGCGCTTTACCTCTCCACTTTTCTTCTGGAATCTTCCCATCTATGGTTGTGCATGGAATTCGATTTATAATGTGCACTGCAATTGACAAAACTTCAGCCTAAAAGCCTATAGATAAGCACATTATCAATCTCAAGCGGCAGGTGTAACGATTCATATTTTTAATGATAGGATATTTAAATAATTAATTCAAATATTGAACTGAAGGTCAAAAAATATGATTTTTTGCAAACAACCGAATTAGAAATCGAGACCTCATTTGTTGAGTTTGGATCGACTTTGCGAATCAAAATGAGTATAACGATCGTTATATTTGGAATAGGGCGATCCGATGGCCAAAACAATCTCAAAAAGCGTGAAATTATCATCCCAGAGCACTATTTCAAATTTTTATGGAACTAGTGACATTAAAACTAGAATAATAAGTTGGTATGTGCCAATGAATTTTGTGGCAACCACACATGCTTTGTGGTCATGCGAGCTCGAAACATTCGACGATTAAAATTAAGAGAATAACTTTTGTAACGACCCGGAATTTTGAACAATTTAAATTTGAAAATATTTAATTAATTTTAAATATTTGAATGATGGTTTGAACTAAATTCCAAATTTTCATAATAAATTGGCGATTAAATTCTAAAATTTAATCTATTGAAGTTGAATAAAAAATTTGAATCTTCAATTTTAAGCTGAAGAAAAATATTTTCAACAGCTTGTAAAATTCGTATTGATAATACTAAAGATATTAGAAGCTTCAGAATCGAATTTGAAACTACTTTGTTCAGTTTTGAATTTATATCGTTTAAATTGAATTTAAAAATAGCCTTCCGAGGCACAGTCTCGGAATTCGACGAAACGAGTTCCATTGGGTCCGTAATATTGAATTATTACCGGATTTCAAATTTCGTATCGATCGGAGTTGTTATGTGTGCACACAGTTATTAAACGCGTCAAAATTAAATTAAATTCAATTTAAAATTTACCTTTAAAAAAATTGAAGACGGCATCTCCTTTAAACACGCCGAGAATCATGGAAAAATCATGAACCCATCACGTTATTTTTCTTTAAAGTCCCGTCTGTTCCCTCTTCCCCTCTCCCTCATTCCTCAGTTCGAAACAAACGAGAGAAAAAAAACACATCTTTCCCCTCGTTTTCGATTCGAAACCCTTTCCAATCGCGGTTACCATCATCGGCAACGGCGTGGGTCGCGAAGCAGTTGCAGGCGGCGCGCGAGTTCATGGGAATCTGGAGGTCAGGTCGCGCTAGGGCAGAGCTCGATGTTGGGGGTTCGTTGTTGAGCTGCAGGGGTTCATCGATGTCAAGGGGAAGACTCGCGTGGGTTGCGAGGTGGCGCGCGACAATGTGGCGTGGTCGCGATTTGGAGGGGAAGGCTGCGCGTTCATGGTGGCGCTCGCGTGCGCGAGGGCGCGCGCGAGATGGTGGTTTCGTTCGTGGCTAGGGCATAGGGTGGAGCGGCGGCCTGGCGATGATTCGCGTCATCGATGGGTTTCGCGAGGGATTCTGGAAGTGGTATGGGTTTTTATTTTTATTTTTGTTTTTTCTTTCCTCTTCTATCTGTTTATTTTAGGGAGTTGTTTATATATATATAAAAAAAAAGATTGAAAATGATTCAGAATAAACTGGCTGAATTATTTGTTTAAAACTAAATTACTAGTTGAATAAAAAAAAATTAGTTTCAAATGGAAAAAAAAAGATATTTTGCAAAAGAAATTTTACAGTAAAATATTTTATATTTCACAATTTTAAAAATGGCAATTAATTTGTTTATTTATCAATTTAATTATTTTTAGATATTAAAAGATGTTAAAGGAGAATTTTAAAAGGGAATCAGTTTAAAGATTTATATTTGTTTGTGTAAAAGAATTCATCGATAATTTAAATTTGTTAAAATTAATATAGAAATTTATTAAAGACAAAATTGGTTTAAAACTAATCATTAATTAAAATTAAGAAATAAAAAATTTAACTGTTCGATTTTTATTTCGAATATTAATAAATTGTAAAATTGTTTATACAAGGTTTAAAAATCGAGAAAGCGAGCTGAAATGGAAAATGGATTGCAAATAAAAGCAAGGTGAGAACTTCTCACTCAAAAAGGGTATTTAAATTTTAAATGGTTATATTTAAAATTTGTTGATTGATTGATTGATTGCTTGATTGTAATATTAGATATAGTAGGATATATATATATATATAGCAATATATATATATTGGCATATGTATATATTGCAGTTGATTGATTTCCCGCATTGTATAGCGGATGAGACCCTATTGCGCCGCCTATTAAGCGGATATATATATTTTATAAAATCCCATATACCGCGATATCCCGTCTTGAAGCGGGATTGGTATTGTGCTAACGTCTGTGGATGCAGGGAAACAGGTTGGAGGGATCCAACTGGATTCCTCACAAATATGTATTTGTTTATAAATATTGTGATGATTGTTGACTTTCACATTGATATATATGATGTTGTTCCCGTGATTGTTTATATGATGCTGTTGCATCATCGGATTCATTTTTAAAGTTAAAAATAACGATTTTTATTTTTAAAGTGATTTTTCCCAAAGTATTTATTTAATTTTTGAATTGATTCACTTTAAAATAAATAAACGTATAAGTTTTTATGTTATAAAAATTGATACTTCTATAAAAATATAACCCAAAAGGAAATTTTTAAAATAAATAGATTTATAAAATAGTTAGATTTGGGTTTTGAATAATTATCATAAATAGTTATATGAGAGATTTTATAAATTGATATTTATAAATTAAATCTATTGGAATTATGAAACGAGTTTATTAAGTGTTAAGTTGATATGTAAAATGGTTTTCATAAAAATTTATAGATTTATAAGTTGTGAAAGTTATCAAATGAATAGATGTTGAAAATAGAAGTTTTATAGGAAATTAACTTATAAACTGGCTTTTGGGCATTTAAATGGATACTGATAGAAACAGTTAATAAAAGAAATTTTATAAGTTGAAATTGAAAGAAAATATATAAAGAAATCTTATAAGAAATAAGATTTAAAAATTTGTGAAGTTCAAAGGAACGATTTGATAAAAAAATAATATTACAAGTATTCAACTTATAATAGAGATTTTGGTTTATAATTGGGTTATATAAATTGAATTGGATTTAATAAAAGAGATTAGTAAATTGAAGTTTATAAATAGAGATGGAATTTATAAACATTGTTATAAATTCGGAAATAAATGGAATTTGATAAATTGAATATAGGATTTGTTAAAGGAGTTATATTCACATTTTTGAACAATGAATATATCGTTAAATAAAAGGGATATCTTTTGGGAAAAGGATGTTTTAAATAGAATTTAAAACGATTAAAAGATGTTTTAAAATGCATCAAGTATCAAAAACATAGATTTCAACATTTATTGTTGAAATAGACGCTTTCGAGAAATAGAAGAAAAGGAAGTCGTAGATTTCAACATTCATTGTTGAAATAGACGTTTTCGAGGAAAAGAAGGAAATGGTGGACTATAACACTGTTGTTATAGTAAATGATTTCCGAAAGAAAATATTTTATATAGTATTGGGATTTATATATCTATTTTAATTTCGAATCCCTATACTAGTGATTTTGGGTTGCCGTAACGATGTTTTAGGCAACATTCGTTTTGACCCAAATAAATGTGAATAAAAGAATGATTTCTTTAAAGAATGAAATATATACTTAACTATAGTTTAAGTATATTGAATATTTTCAAATTGTTGAAAATAAATAAGATTTATGAAATACTTATTATTAAATAAGTATGGAAATGCTTTTCCAATATGAAACGAGACGTTTTTGAGAATTTATCTTCTTGAAGATAAATTGAAATTGAATAATTGAAATCTATTGAAAACTGTAGATCAGTAGATAATTTGAAATATAAATTCACTATGGAATTTATAAATGGAAAGGGAAAATTTGTTTTAAAATAAACGTTGTTTATTTTTGAAATGGAAAATTTTATATCTTATAAAGATATTTTTTGGGAAAATAAATAATTTGAGAAATTATTTGGAATCAGGTGATGTTGCGCATCTTTATTGATAGTTAAATAACCGACTATCAATATTTACCCTTGAATGAGTATTTGTTGTGATTGCTTGAAATTGAATGCCACACTTATTTTTAAAATAAGCGCTCACTATTCGGGTTAACCGGGAAAGGACCATGGGGTCGTATAACCCACTCCGAATATGTGATACGTCGTTATGAATTGCATTTGAAGACCGGTGTTGAAGACCGGATAATTGTGAAAACGGAAGGATTACTGTCGAGTTACTCTGCATCGTTTGATCTCCGATACAGAGGTTTTATCACCCTTAGTGACGGGAAGTCCGGACGTGATTAATGAATATCCGGATTGCAAGGACTTCTTTGTAAGTGCCTTCGGTTCTGTTCGAGCCCGGAACAGACTTGTATGGATTGTATGTCTGACATTACAAGTTGAGATATAAAGCTGATTTCTTTCAAATATATTTCTGTTGGTGGCGGAGAATTTATTCTCTTAGCTTAACACCCTTCTCTGAGACGTACGAGCTCAGAGGTTATATAGTTGAAGGTCATTAGTGATATACTCCCAATTTGGTAGTGTGATATACTAAGTGTTGCTGTGAAATGATCGTTGAATGATCATTTGTGATAGGATCATTTGTTTGATCGTCTATCTTGATGATCATTTCTTTGATCATTTGTTGACCCAAAGCAGCTTTTGTAAAGCGTGGATTTGTGGACGAGACTTCATCGAGCCTCACACCCCGGAATGGTCAAAACAGGAAAGATGCGGCAAGGTTATTAGGGGGTAGCGCCCCTTTAGTGTATGTCATTCCTTCTGGATAGAGGTGGTATCATGGTATGGAGCCCAGATACTTAACCTATGTGGTTACTGCAAATTTATTACTTTGTGGTTGTTGGAAATCGGGGATCCTCGGATATAGATCGGTTACGATCGGGGAATGACATATTCGTGTCAGTTGTTACCCAGTTAGGGGTAACCCGGCCTTGTGTTGGCAGAGATCCGGTTAGGTTCTCGGGACGTCATTCCAGAGGCGTTTCCATGTGGCAATGGGAAGTTCCTTGGCCTGACCATTTGTTGGAAATCCAAAGAAACAATACGACCCTTGTACGGTTTTAGTTGTAGAGCCTGCCTCCTCAGGAGGTAGCTATAGCAAGCATAATATAATGGTACCTATGCTGGCTAAGATTTATATTCTACTTTCGAAATTGTTTTCTACACTATGCACTAATAATAATATCAAAAATGATTTGATTTTGCGTAGTAAGCATTTTTTACTATCATAAGGAGAAACCTCCTCCAAGTCTGCGTTTGCATTGTGTGTGTGGTGGGAGACCTTATGGTAGTCTCATTTTCTAAAAAGCATTGCGAATTTTCTTTTAAAATTTCTCCTGTTCTTTGTTTAAAAGATAAATAACTGTTTTTAGTTCTCACACCAGTCACATGACTGATCTGGAGTTTATTGTTCCCTTCCTAAACTCTGGGTGCCCACCAATTTCTACACGGGTAGTCTAGAGTTAGGTTATCAGGTCTTTCTGGATTCAGGTGTTGCTACAGATATCTAGAGGCGGGCTGGATGGCGTAGCATATTATCTATTGTATATAGTATTTCTTTTCCGCTGTTTGTTGTTGTACACTCTGATGATATAATGTGATGTAATGTAATAACTGATATATTTCTTTGTTTTAAAGATTATTCATTTATCTATTATATGTTGTTCCGCTACGACTGTGAGATTCTGATATTGTGTTGTAACTTCCTGTTATGTTCTATCTTTTTCTCTCTTCTTTTACCTCTTTCTTCTTCTTAAACCATAAAGATTCGGAAGTTTGTTCCCCTTTGGTTGGATGGTTGTGGAATGTTGCCAGCTCAAAGGAGTACGGATTTTCGGGCCTTTACAACTTTCCTAATAAAACAAAACAATAAAATAACATGCCAAATAAAACAAAATAGTATTATTACCAGCCTAATAAAATAAAATAAAATAATTGCATGCCTAATAAAACAGAATAGTATAATTACTTGCCTAATAAAACAATAAAATATACAAAATAACATAGTGATTCCCATTTAAGTCTATCCTAAACATAATCATTTTACTTTAACTTATTACTATTCTTAAACCCTAGGTAAACTCTTCCATCCCTATAAACATTCCACCACTCGGAAGAATTTTGAAATTTATTTTAGAACTAAAACAATTATTTTATAATTGTTAAAATTGAACGGTATTATTTTAATAAAAGTAAACTGGAATCATTCTATCTTTATGCTCCTTTATACTTATCCATATAATATTATATTTAAACCTTTATACTTATCCATATACTATTATATTTAAACTTATTCCTGGCTTACACCGTAAGCTTCCTAATCCTAATCCTATAAATAACCCCCTCACTTTCTTTCTTTTTCTAACTTCTTTATTTCTTCTTTTCTTCCTCTTTTATATTCCAGTAACAAAGAAAAGTAGCCGCCACCCCTTCAGTCAATTAAATCCAGAGCTAGAGGCGTCAGAATTCGATGATTTTGGATCGATTAGGATCATGTAAGTGAGGGCGTTGATTCTATATGTGTCAATTTGATTGCGGTGATGCTTGGATGTGCTCATCTTAAGCAGCCGTGCTTAGGGCTTGGTTGTGGAGGAGCTAAGGGTGGAGAGGCCATGGCGTCGAGGGCGTTGAGTTTCTCTGGCAAAGGCGAACATATAGGAGGAGATTGAAGGTGAGTTTACTCACCGGTTTATTTGTATTTGTTGTGGTTTAATTGTTTGTTGTGTTAAATATAAATATAAATTAAAATTGAGAACGATGCAAGTTATCACTTTTGGACACCTTCTTGCTTTGGAAAGCAAGTGACAACATTAAATAATCTCTCTTATAAACCCTTTAAAACATGTATGGTAGCCCAAACTTGTTGTTTACATGTTTAATATTATGGTGTGATTGTTTGAAGCGAAATTATTTCTATAAACGCACTTTGAAATCTATGATATTTAACAATGGTTGAATTAGTGAAATATAAAAATAATGTGAAATATATAATTGGTTGTGTCTACATAATTTTGTTGTGTTCAACAAAAGGAAACTAGTTTGGAAAAAATATCAAGTATGAAATGACTTTATAATAATTTATGAATGGTTTAAGTAAGGGTTTTAAATTATAAAACTTGTTTATGATTTCTGAACAAATTATGAAATAGATATTTTATGGAATATTTAGAATTAATGTTTAAACCATGTTAAAAGTATTTTTTTATAGTTAGAAGTGTAGAAAGAAGTTAAGCATTTTGTATAAAGGATAAAAAGGAAGTTTTTGAATTATAACACTTGTGTTATATTAAATGGTGTTGTAAAGTTAACTAAAAGGCTTTATTACCTTGTTTAATAAGAATGGAAATACTTAGAGTTTTATATGGGAGTTTTTTAAAGTAACGGTAAGTGTAAAAGTGATTTTAGGCTTAATGATGTTTAAGCAACATTTGGTTCATTAGAATTATACTTTTGAAAAGCATAAAGATCTTTAAAGAGAATTTAAAAGATAACGATTAAGCGTGAAGTGTTTTTGGTTTATAGTATACAAATTATGTTATTTATGGAAAGTTACTAAACCTATACTTGGCACTAAAAGCCGATGAGTAAATTAATCATCTATTTATGAGATCTAGAAACGAAGTCTCTAAGAAAGGTTAGGAGCAATTAGTGCCCTGACTTACCTGGCTTCATATTTGGGTGAGGAATAGATAAGTTGAGAATATTAGAAACATGACAAGTTTAGGAGATTTGATTTCCATAAATGATCTTTATAATTATGATGGTATGGAAAACATTCACGTTTCTTGTAGATAATTTTTTTTACCCTTTTCAAATATAGTTTTAGAAATATGAAATCTCTCTTGAGATTCGTGAGTATACTTGTACCATTGTATAAGTATATGGAAATGTATTCTAAGTATGAAAAATGAAGTAATTTTATCATTGAAATAAGTATATGAACACTTTCTGAACTATTGAAAGGAGTATAAATGAGTAGTGAGATAGTAGAATAATTGTATATATCTTTATAAAGAGAAATGTATATACATACAAGTTTATAAAGGAAATTTTAATTAATAAAAAGGAGTTTAATTAATAAGGGATGTTTTAATTATTAGAAGTTGATTAATGAAAGAACTTTTATTAGTTTAAAGAAGTTTTTCTAATAAAAGAGATTAAAAAGGGAATTAAAAGTTGTTTATGTGACTTGATCGTGCTGCATGTGCTTAGTCATGCTCGGTTTCCATATGAAATTAAAACTCTAGTTTGATTGTTTGTTTATTTGATAATTAAATAACTGGTTGTCAAACCTTGGCTAATTTTGACTTAGGAAGTACATATGAGCTTCACGTGTTCATACGGTTTGAGATCCCATGGCAAAACTCATTTTGGTGAAATGTCTCTAGCTTTTAGGGTATATGGGAGAAACCCTTGGGACACTGATGCAGTACGCTTACTTCTAAAAGAACTAGGATTGAGTCAACTAGAAACTATCGATTGTTTGTTTGAAAATACCGGGATTGGATCTGCTAAGTGCACAGTACATTTGATTGGTGGTTCTCACTTTGTGAAATATAACGTAGCTTAGACTCTTACCATTACATGTTCCTTTGTGGGTTGGTTCATAGAGTCAAGAGCCTGGCCGTAAAATTAGATTTGAGGTTACCGTTTGTAATCACCTCCAGGATAGGGAGAATGTTAAAAGTTGGAATCAGAGCTTAGGTTAAGCGAACACCTAGGCTTTGGTGGTGTAAACTCATTAGAGATAGGGTAAGTGACACCCTAGAATGAGTATGAGTGTGTTTATGTGTGTGTACTAGTGCGTATTTGTTAATATTATAAACTGTTTTATATTGTGTTGATTTATTTGTTGAGCGGTTTATGAATTATGGTCAATACAGAAGGCACAACTGTATCAATAGGGGTTTCTTAACACTTAAACATGGCAAACCGACACCATATTTTTTAAATTTAGTAAATGGAATAAATTTACCTAGATTATATTTAAATTATAAAGGACAATTTTCAAAAAATTATATAGTTATTTATGATGTGTTTATTTGTTAGAAATGATAATATCCAATTATTATCAATTATTATTTGATTAGTTGTGCTTGTCCAATTTAGGAGCATTGACTATTGATTGTTGTTGATCATTTGTTGCTAAGAGAGTTTATGACACCATTGTTTGGTTAAATTAAATATGAACACCTTGTGAATTGAATTTCACAGTTTGTTATAAGGCATTCGGTGATAATGTTGGATTAAAATTTAATTTTAATAAAAGTGTTTGTTATAATCTAAACAAAGATAAACATTTGTGAAGTGGTTTTCTATGAGAAAGTGACATTATATAAGTACAATTTATAAGTATGGTTCATAATAAAGTGGATTTAAATTGAGAATTTGAGAATTTATATCCAGGTGATTTTGAGAATTGTTTTTCAAAGTTTTGGAGAAATAATATTAGCATTATTTAAAAATACTTATGAATAAGAATATTTTAAAAAGGGATTTTAAAGGAGATTAAAAGCACTGAACTTGAAAAATAATTCTGGCGATGACTGCAGCATCATTGATCTTCGTTATTGAGTTTCTAAGTGAGGGATTTCTACCCCATCAATTGGTTGTGGATTTGTTTTGGTAATACAGATTTTGCTTTAAAATCCAAAAATATGATTTGATATACGAAAGGGATATATTATTTTTATTTTAAAATGTTTCGAAATAAGACTCGGCATTTAATTCAAAATTATTATGTTAAGTTATTATATGGACTCAGGTATCCTATTCATTAAGATAGTTTTGTTTGTGCATCTCATTTAATGGGTGGTTTAGTAATGTTCATTGTTGAGAGGAATTGGAATTTTCTATGATTTTGGACAATCAAAAACTTCCAAGTTGATTAAGAAAATGAAGTTAAGTGTTTTGTATAAATAAGTTTTATAACTTACAAATTTGAGAAAATAGTAAATCAAGTAAATTTAAATTTTTTGAACATCCTAGCTAAGTTAAATGAAATCTAGATTTGTATATATACTCTTAGGATGTAGAAAATTTCTATATGAATATAAACTTAAGTTTTAAAAAGTGTGATAAACATGAGTCGTGTTTTATAAGATGTTTATAAACTTAAGTAATGGTTTTATGAAATGACTCATAAATAATATTAGTATTAAATTAGGAATACTATATGGAAAATGAATGTGAATTAAAATGAATAGGAATCAATGTAGTTAAGAAACCAACTAGAAAAAGTACGCAAACTATACATAGATCATTTTATTCGCATACTAGTTCTCGATCCAGGATCCGAGTACATGGTTTTGAGGTGATTTATATCGATCTGAACAAGGATTTTCACTTGGCTCTTGATGGAAAACACTTAATACAGATTTTTGATACGATCCTGAAGTTTTTTATCATTGTATATAGCTATATATGGAAAACGGAGGTTTCTTATCAAGGAACCAGATCGAAGTCCACAATAGAAAGGTCACATGAGATATACTAATTCGAAAGTGAAATATATATGATTGAGCTAGAAATTAAATTTGGTATTGCACATGGATGATATATATGCATCATATGGGATTTGATAATATAAATATGCTGCGTTGGCTTGTGGAGAGTTTGGAGAATGACCCTTCAAATTGTTTGAGGTAATATGAGCGATCGACTAAGCATGACCTGAGACTGTTGAGCGTAAGATACACTAGTGGGTTATTTATCATCTTTGAGCGGTGAGATGTTTCTAAACCTGAGCAAACCATGGGCTTGTTTGCTAGTGAATGTCATATTGTTAAGTATTAAGTTGTGATAATTTCTTTGGTTGCTATGCAACGCCATTATGTATTGTTGTGTAATTGTTGTTTTTGTGCTCGTGTTGGTATTTCAGGAATGAAATCCTTTTAAAGGGGAAGAATGTAACAATCCATATTTTTAACGATAGGATATTTAAATAATTAATATAAATATTAGATCGTTATTGAATTGAAGGTAAAAAAAATTTGATTTTTTGCAAACGATCGAATTAGGACTTGAAACCTCATCCATTGGGTCTGAATTGACTTTGCAAACCGAAGTGAGTACAAGGATTGCTATATTTGGAATTGGGTGATCCGGTGGTCAAAACGATCTCGAAAAGTGTGAAATTATCATCTTGGACCACCATCTCGGATTTCGACAAAACTAGTGCCATTGAAACTGGAATAATAAAATAATAAGTGGCAATGAATTTCATGGCAATCGGACGTGCTGTGTGGTCATGCAAGCTCAAAATGTTCGATGATTAACTTAAGAGAATTAAAGTACTAATAAAACAAAATAATATAATAACATGCCTAATAAAACAAAATAATGTAACAAACTACTTGATAAAACAAAATAGTACAATAATCTGCCAGATAAAACACAATAGTATAGTTACCTACCTAATAAAACAGAATAGTATAATTAACTGCCTAATAAAATAGAATAGTATAATTACTTGCCTAATAAAACAATAATACAAAATAAATAGCATAATGATTCTCATTAAAGTCTATCCAAAACACAATCATTTTATTTCAACTTATTACTATTCTGAAACCCTAAGTAAACTCCTCCATCCCTATAAATATTCCACCACCCAGAAGAATTTTGAAATTTATTTTAGAAATAAAAAATTGTTTTATAATTTTTGAAAATTAAAAACAATTATCTTAATAAAAGAGAAGTGGAATCATTTTGTCATTATACTTATCCATATAATACTATATTTAAAATTTTATACTTGTCCGTATAATATTATATTTAAACCTTTATACTTAACCATATAATATTATATTTAAACTTATTCCTTTAAACCATAAGCTTCCTAATCTTAAACCTATAAATAGGACCCTCACTTTCTTTCTTTTGCTAATTTCTTTCTTTGTTATTTTCTTCCTCTTTCATATTCTTGTAACAAAGAAAAGTAGCTGCCGCCTCTTCAATCAATTAAATTTAATGCTAGAGCCATCGAAATTCAATGATTTTGGATCCATTGGGATCGTATGAGTGAGGATATTGATTCTGTATGTGTCAATTTGTGTGTGGTGATAGCTAGATATACTCATCTTGAGCATTTGTGCCTAGGGCTTGGTCTTGGAGGAGCTAAGAGTAGAGATAGGCCATGGCGTCGGGGGCGTTGAGTTTCTTTGGCAAAGGCGAACGTGTAGAAGAAGTTTGGAGGTAAGTTTACTCGCCACTTTATTTGTGTTTGTCGTGCTATAATTGTTTCTTATGTTAAATATAAATTAGAATTGAGAATAATGCTAGTTATCACTTTTGTACCTCTTCTTGCTTTGGAAAGCAAGTGACAATATTAAATAATCTCTCTTATAAAGCCTATAAAATATTATCATAATCCGGACATGTTGCTTACATGTTTGATATTGTATTGTGATTGGTTTATGCAAAATTGCCGCTATAAATGCACTTTGAAATCTAGTATTTAACAATGGTTAAATTAGTTGAAATGTGAATATAATGTGAAATATATAATTGGTTGTATCTACACAACTTTTTTGTGTTTGACAAAAGGAAACAAGTTTGGAAAAAATACCGGGTATAAAATGATTTTATAATCATTTATGAATGGATTAAGTGAGAGTTTTAAATTATTAAACTTGTTTTATGGTTTTTGAATAAATTATGAAATAGATATTTCATGAAATATTCAGAATAAGTGCTTAAACAATGTTAAAACATTTTTGTA
This sequence comes from Allium cepa, assembly GCA_030765085.1. Taxonomy (NCBI): domain Eukaryota; kingdom Viridiplantae; phylum Streptophyta; class Magnoliopsida; order Asparagales; family Amaryllidaceae; genus Allium; species Allium cepa. The sequence goes on from CM060931.1 coordinate 382,415,456, forward strand.
CATTTAGAAGTGTAGAAAGAATTTAAGCATTCTGTAAAAAAGATAAAAAGGAAGTTCTCGAATTATAGCACTTGTATTATAATAAATAGTTTTATAAAGTTAAATAGAAAGGTAAATTACCTTGTTTAATAAGAGTTGAAATACTTAGATTTTTAAACAGGAGCGTTTTAAAGTAACGACAAGTATAAAAGTGATTTTGGCTTATAGTAACGATGTTTAAGCAACATTTGGTTTTAACCTATTAAATTACACTTTTGAAAAGAAATAAGATCTTAAAGAGAATTTTAAAGATGACGATTAAGCATGAAGTATTTTGGGTTTGTAGTATACAAATTGAGTTATTTATGGAAAGTAAGTAGACCTATTCGTGGCACTAAAAGTCGATGAGTAGATTGATCCTCTGTCTGTAAGGTCTAAAACCAAAGCGTATAGGAAAGGCTATGAGCGAATAGTGCCTGACTTACCTGGCTTCGTTTTTGGGCGAGGGATAGAGTAAGTCGAGAATATCACGAACGTGAAAAGTGTAGAAGATTCAATTTCCATAAATGATCTTTATAATTATGATGGTATGTAAAACATTCGCATTTCTTGTAGACAATTATTTTTGTCCCATTTCAAATATGGTTTTTGAAATATGAAATCTCTCTTAAAATTTGTGAATATACTTATACCATTGTATAAATATATGGAAGTGTTTTCTAAGTATGGAAATTGAAGTAATTTGTGGATAAACTTATATCATTGAAATAAGTATATGAATACTTTTGAAGTATTGAAAGGAGTAGTGAAATAATAGAATAACAGTATATATATTTTACCTTTATAAAGAGAAATGTGTGTGTGTATACACAAGTTTATAAAGGAAGTTTAATTAATAAAAAAGAGTTTGATTAATAAGAGATGTTTTAATCAATTAGAAGTTTTGATCAATGAAAGAAGTTTTATTAGATTAAAGGAGTTATTATAATAAAAGAGATTTAATTAACATAGGATTAGTTAAATAAAAAGGGAATTAAAAGTCGTTTATGTGACTTGATCATGATATACGTGCTTAATTATGCTTGGTTTCTGTATAAAATTAAATCTCTTGTTTAATTTTTTGTTTGTTTGATAGTTAAATTATCGACTATCAAATCTTAGTCTGTTTTGACTTAGGAAGTATATATGAGATTCATGTGTTCACACGATTTGAGATCCCTCAGCAGATTTCATTTCGATGAAACGTCTCTAGCTTAAAAGCGTATGTGGGAGCTCCATTAGGACTCTGATATAGTTATCTTGCTTCTAAAAGAATAGGGATTGAGTCAACCAGAAACTATCGGTTGTTGGTTCAGAAAGATTGGGATCAGATAAGTTATCTATAAACTATTTCGAACTGGCACAAGCTTTTGAATTGAAGATATCTTAAAGATGATTAAATTGAAGATGGAGACCTTTGAAGTGCAAGGTGTACTTTCTACTAATCCTAAGGGTGATTCCAATAATGATGTAGTAGAAGTAACGCCTTCGGTTTGTTCATATCTTGAATAACTTGTATGGATGAATGCTGACAATGCATTGTTGCCTAGAAGGTAGTGTTAACATTCCAAGTGGGAATTTCTAAAAGGTTAAAACATAGCCTCTAGTCTCAACAACCGAGAATGATTAAAACAGTGGATATGCTTCCGGGCTATGCAGTTCGCTACCATTAGGGTATGTCATCACCCTTCTAGATTATTATCTATGGAATTATGCATTTGGTATGTGCCTGAGTGCTCTTATGAAAAGTTGCAAACGGGGTGATGACATATTCGGTACTATCCAGTAAGGGGTAGGCCGGTCTTGATTCATAGGGATCAAAAGGTTTTCAGCCTTGGTACATTTCTAGATGTGTACTGTGGCAAGCGGTACCCCGGTGCCTTGTCATTATTTGCACCAAAATTGGTCACAAACACCTAATTGTCGATGAAAGCACCCGTTTACAATCACAGATCTAAGATGGATAGTATGTAGAGAATAAAAAATGAAGATCGCTCAGAAAATTCAAAAGAAAGCAGTAAACAACACAGAATTTATAGTGGTTCGGCGATCTGGCCTACGTCCACTCTGAACTTGATGACTTTATTGATATTCACTTGATGATTACAATTGATTACAGTGGATAACAACGAATTCTACGAAATTCGAGTACAACGGCAGTGATGAAGTGCAAGGTTGAATCCGGCAGAGTCTGGACATTCAAGAGTCGAAAGATCCTTCTTCTGTAGGCCCTGGGGCTCTATTTATAGGCGTTGCAGGATGATATCTCGCTCAAACTTCGGGAGACTCCTTCTGGCACATGAGTGGGCCCACGCGATCGATCCCGTGAAGTCTCGACTCGATGTGTGATCGATACGAACGCAATTCATATCGATCAAGATTCTGTCCAATGGAGTTGAAACTTGGTGGGAACATTCTTTAACTTGTATGCAAGCTCCTGAGAAAATTTCAATGTATTTGGACTTGTGGATCTCGAGTAATGATCGATACGAGATGGAGTTTTTCGGAAGGCCATTTTGTTCAAATCGACTATTTTGAATCGATCTCTTCGAATCGATCACTGCACGTACCCAAGTGATGATATGGAGCGCACTCTTCGGATCGATCCACCTTTTACGCCGAGTTGACCGTGTCATTTGCAAAGATCTTTCCTTGTTCGTTCGAAGTCGTTATCCTGTTCGAATCGATCAATAGCATACTTTTTGCATCGATCTGCAGTATGCCATGTTCGTATCGATGAAAGTAGCTTTTGTTCGTATGGACCAAAGTTGCTTCAATAAGATGGATAGGAACAAGCAATGTTGTGATGGATACAAACAGTGCTTACTCAATGGATACAAAGCAGTGATTGTTTGATGGATATGAACTAAGGCTAACTGATGGATTCGAGCATGACCCTTCAACTGATGGATACGAAGTGGCTAGATGGACTTGAATATCTATAGCTTGATCGATACGAACAAGAGAGACTGATCGATGTGAAGGGAGCGATAATGGATCGATATGAACCAAGGCTTGACGATGGATACGAACAGGATCGATTCGAATTGTGGCTTACTGATGGATACGAAAATGAGGCTATTTCCTCCAATTTGCATCGGTCATAACTTGAGCTTACAAACTTGGATTGACTTGAAATTTAGGATGCTAGCTTCCATGGCTTCGCTTATCGTGTCTTATCAATTGTAGCCTGATCCAGACTCAGACAAAATTCATCAACATCCATGGTGAACCTATGCGTACTCGATATCCATGATAAGCGATCCTTGGTTTTCAGTCAGTTCTTTAACATCTCGGCCTTGCTAAAAGGCGGGATAATAGTGCGTGCTCGATATCCATGATGAGAGATCCTTGGTTTTTAGTCAGTTATTTGATATCTTGGCCTTTCCAAAAGGCGGGATAACACTTGCCCCCCAAAACATGCCTTGCGGTAGGAAGGTGTGTTTTGTAATGCCATAAGCTAGATGTTCATATCTCGTTGATGACCTGCAAAGAAATAGATAGTCTTATCTGACCATGAATGACGATCATTCGGGATCGTATGTCGTTTGAGGTGATATGTGACCGTTCGCGGTCGGATGCCGTTTGCGGCGAAAGGTGACGGTTCGCGGCGAATGGTGACCGTTCGTGGTCGGGGTGCCGTTCGAGGCGAGTTGTGATCGTTCACGACCGGATGTCATTCGAGGCAAATTGTAACCGTTTGTGGTCGGGTGCCGTTTGAGGCGAATTGTGTGTGCCCGGGCGGACTTAGTATCATCAATACCAGATTTCTCGTTCGAGTGAGTTTCTGGATTGTTTGTTAGGGCGGGTTATCGCCATCTCAGAGCATGCCTAAGGACCGTTCGCGACCCTGTACATGTGTAAGTAGCTTAGCCGTTTCAGAATTATCAAAACCAAATATCCATTCAACTGAGTTTTTCAACAAAAATGTTCGACAGAATCAAATCTAAACATGAAAAGCAAAAAACAAAAGCAAAACAGTAACGTCAGAGCGCTAACACCTACATCGATGTGATTTATAGTTGTATCCGAGTATGTCTGAGGATCGTTCGCAGTCCTGTACATGTGTAAACAACTTAATCGCGTCGGTGTGGAGTTTTCCATTCGTTTGCTATTATCTTGATCAATTGATAATAAGCTGATGCCTCGATCTTGTTCCGTCTTCAGTTGGTGCAGGCGGTGGCCGTTCCTGTTCCACCGTCATGACCCTTCTTCTCACATATTACGATAGCAAACCACTCCGGATATGCCCCTCGACTTCATCCTTCAAGCATCTGCAGTCGTTTGTGCTTTGACCATTCAACTCGTGGAATAAGCAATACTTGTCTGACCTTCTTTCATTGCTCATCGGATCTCTCCTCATCGGCTTTTGATAAGGAACCTGTCGCTTGGTGTCCTGGTAGATCCATTCCAGAGTCTCATTCAGCTCTGTATATGAGGTGAATCTTGGCTCCTTTCATGGTCGCGCTGATCCATCACCGTTATTCTCAGCCTTTCTCTTCCCTTTACCAGTTTCTGCACCTTTTTCAGGAGGATTTCCACCCTTGACTGCATAAACATCGATTCCTTCTCCCTCCTCTCTTTCAGCATTTGATCTTCCAATCGTAGAAATCCTTCAGCCTCATGTTAAAATTCCCCTAGATCCATAGGGGGATATCTTGTCAACGATTTCCTGAATTCTGTGCCATCAACTATGCCAAATACAGCTTCCAGCAAAACCATAGATGGATCCAGTTGATCCACCGATGTCGCCGCTGCATAGAATCGCGTCAGAAAGCTCCTCAAAGATTCTCCAGTTCTTTGCTTCAGTGCTGCCAAACTCATCACATTCTTGGGTCTTGAAATATGAACTCTGAATTTCCTCATAAACCTTTAAGTCAAATCAGTCCATGTTCCAATAGAGCCACTCTCGGGTTGCCTAAACCATAGCGCCGCAATGTCTGTCAGGTACAGTGGGAAGCACCGGGCCATTACCTCGTTTGATGCCCCTCGAACTTCCATATGCCTCATATACTTTTTCAGATGAACTGTAGGATCCGTCCTTCCATTATACATGTCCAACGATGGTTGCGTAAAATCCGGTGGGTTCCTAGCTCGTCTGATAGTCGGAGTAAAGGGACTCCTATTTACATCCTCCAAGTCTTTGTTTACCAATCCACCTCTCATAGCTCGTTTAACCATCTCCGCTAATCTATCACAGTCTCCGAGTTGTAGCCTCGTCGGCTGCCTTCGACCTGCCCCCCGAGTTCAGAAGGAATCTTGGAATCTTTTCTCCTGGCTGAGCACCCGTTCCTCTACCAATGCCATGCTGCTCAAGTCCTCCTGATGCTCTTCTCAGTGTCGGGTCAATATGCTCTAAGTGAGTGCCCCCTAGTTCTGGTGCCGCGCCTGATGGTCCTGCTCCGTTCTGAGTTCTGGTTGCTCCGTGCTCCCGACTTCTATCTCCGGCATCTTCTTCAGTTGCGTTCCACTGATTCTGTACTCCAACTTGTCCAATTTTTCGGAGTAGGTTCTGCATCATCTCCTCTTATCTCTTGAACATTACTTCCATTTCCTCCCTGATGATGAAGATCGATGTCTGATTTGCTCCTGAGGAAGCCTCTTGACTCCCTTCATACTGACTTCTCTCCGGTCTTGTCCTTCTACTTGATTGCCTTGTCATAGCGTTTCAGATCTGAATCTTTAAACTTTCAAATTCATTAGAATGATAGAATCCCTGAATTAGCCTTCTCGGTGAAAGCACCAAAATGTTTGTACCAAAATTGGTCACAAACACCTAATTGTCGATGAAAGCACCCGTTTACAATCACAGATCTTAGATGGGTAGTATATAGAGAATAAAAAATGAAGAACGCTCAAAAAATTCAAAAGAAAGCAGTAAACAACACAGAATTTATAGTGGTTCAGCGATCTGGCCTACGTTCATTCTGAAGTTGATGACTTTATCGATATTCACTTGATGATTACAATCGACTACAGCGGATAACAATGAATTATAGTTATGAAATTCAAGTACAACAGCGGCGATGAAATGCAAAGTTGAATCCGACAGAGTCTGGACATTCGAGAGACGAAAGATCCTTTTTCTATAGGCCCTGGGGCTCTATTTATATGCGTTGAAGGCTGATATCTCGCTCAAACTTCGAGATACTCCTTCTGGCACGTGAGTGGGCCCATGCGATCGATCTCGTGAAGTCTCGACCCGATCTTTGATCAATACGAATGTAATTCGTATGGATCAAGATTTTGTCCAATGGAGTTGAAACTTGGTGGGAACATTCTTTAACTTGTACGTAAGCTTCTGTGAAAATTTCATTGCATTTGGAATTTTGGATCTCGAGTTATGATCGATACGAGATGGAGTTTTTCGGAAGGCCGTTTTGTTCGAATCGACTATTTCGAATCGATCACTGCATGTGCCCAAGTGATGATGTGGAGTGCACTCTTCGGATCGATCCACCTTTTACGTTGAGTTAACCGTGTCATTTGCAAAGATCTTGCCTTGTTCGTATCGAAGTCGTTGTCCTGTTCGAATCGATCAATATCATGCTTTTTGCATCGATCTGCAGTATGCCCTGTTCGCATCGATAAAAGTAGCTCTTGTTCGTATTGATCAAAGTTGCTTCAACTAGATGGATATGAACAAGCAATGTTGTGATGGATATGAACAGTGCTTACTCAATGTATACGAAGCAGTGATTGTTTGATGGATACAAACTAAGGCCAACTGATGGATTCGAGCATGACCCTTCAACTGATGGATACGAAGTGGGTAGATGGACTTGAATATCGATAGCTTGATCGACATGAACAAGAGAGACTAATCGATGCGAAGCGTGCGATAATGGATCGATACGAACCAAGGCTTGGCGATGGATACGAACCATATTGATTCGAACTGTGGCTTACTGATGGATACGAAAATGAGGCTATTTCCTCCAATTTGCATCGGGCATAACTTGAGCATACGAACTCAGATTGACTTGAAATTTGTGATGCTGGCTTCCATGGCTTCACTTGCCGTGTCTTATCAATTGTAGCCTGATCCGGACTCGGACAAAATTCATCGACATCCATGGTGAACTTGTGCGTACTCGATATCCATGATGAGTGATCCTTGGTTTTCAGTCAGTTCTTTGATATCTAGGCCTTGCCAAAAGGAGGGATAACAATGCATACTCGATATCCATGATGAGCGATCCTTGGTTTTCAGTCAGTTCTTTAATATCTCGGCCTTTCCAAGAGGTGGGATAACAGTCATTGTATGGAATATATTCTCCAATAAGTGCCCTTCGGACTTAGTTGTATACCTACTATGCTGGAATTTAATTAATGTAACAATTTCGGCTATGATTCCATTCTTATTTTAAACCCTAGATATTATTATAGTATCACAATAATTCATATGGAATGGTTAGGTTATTGTAAGGTAAAAACCCATCGGTGTTTATGTGCGGCGTTGTCTTATAGGATACCTTTCTTTTAAAAGGTTCTGTAACATTAAAATACATTTAAGGTATGTTTCTTACACTGGTTTACAAGACTGATCCAATCATCATTTTCTTATAATGCTCGGGTTAGACCAAGCATATTTTCAAATTTTGTTTGGACGCTTTCGAGTTTCAAAAACGATTTAGATGCCTCCATGATGTATTTGCTTTTTTTCCGCTACATTTGTTGTTTAAATTTATTGGCATTTATGAGGACATGATGTTTTAACTAACCAAGCTGATGATAGATTTGTGTACTTTGATTTATGTATGGATATTTCAGTTTTTCTTTTATAAAAATCTGTTGTATATCATATATTACACATCGCAATATGAGATTTTATTCTGTTTTTTCTTTATTTTTCCACCAATTATCTATCTTTTCAGCACTTAAATGCTTGGCATGTAAATACCATGGATGTATTAGCGTCAACTTTTGAGGGTCAAAAAGGCGGGTCATTACAATGGGCCTTCTGAAGTAGAGTCTGGTTCGTCCTCTCGGCAACTCCTTTGGATTGTGGATCACCAGGTGTAGTGAACTGTCTCTGATTACCATGCTACTTGTGGAAATAAAGGAACTCCCTAGAGACAAACTCACCGCCATTATCAAACATAAGCACCTTCAAATTGCAACTAAACTGGTTCTCAACTAGTGCCTCTCAAGCTTTAAATTTATCAAAACTTTCTTATTTGGCTTCATCGCATACATCCAAACTTTTCGAGAAAAGTCATCAATGAAGGAAACATAATACTTTGCTCCCCCAACGGAAGCGGTATCTACTAGTCCCTAAACATCTATATGTACATAAGCAAGTACTCTCTTTGATCTAAGAAATCCAACTCCAAAAGATACCTTCGGCTGCTTTTCCGACGCATACTCCTGGTAGAAATCTAACTTATCAAAGCTATCTCCTTTGATCATCTTCCATTTGCAAAGCAATTCCAAACCTTTCCTTGCGATATGACCTAATCTAAGATGCCAAAGTCTAGTGGCATCCAAAGCATGAGAACTATCCACTCCAACACAAGACTCTCCAAGCAAGTTGATTTCTTTCAGTAGATACATTTCGAACCACGTCATCCTTCATCAAAAATAGCCCGCCCCTATAAACCTTTAAACTATTCTTCTATATAGTCACCTTGCAATCCATGGATCACTCTATCAAACATGCGAATTCAAATATACAGTTAGAACGTTTTGTGGTTCTATTCATTGAAGTGCAAAAAGTAACTGCAGGAATATATCAGAAAATAGCGGAGGAGCAAAAAGCTTCATTAGATATAAACTAAATATTTAAAGTTAATTTATTGTCATTCTTGCATCGTTTATGTAGGAACAAGAAATGTTGTTTAATCTTACATAACAAAACCCAGGAATGTTATTATTTGTGTGGACTCGATTTGGGGACCACGGTAGATTTCTAACTTATATTGAGCACTTATGTCTTAAAATTAGGTCTTTATCTTAACTTTACTAATTTTTTTTAAAGGAAAACTAATCAACTCAACCTTTGCATAATAATATTGCTAAAGCGGGTGCTAAAGAGCCTTGATTTATCGGATCTAGCGGGAGATAGCGGGGCCCAAAGTGGATCTATTATTTAAAAGTGCTAAATTGAAATAGGGTAGCGGTCAAACAACGCTATTCGTTATAGTAGGGATTTTGCGGGGCTCTAGCGGGGCTTTAACTACGCAGGTCAATCTGTACTTTATCCTCTTCCATGCTCTACAACTAGCATCATTTCCTATAAGAGTTGCACTTCCCTCCTTTCTAACAAAAGAGCTAAAGTAATTCCTATTTGGCATCATGTGGAACGACTCTCCAGAATCAAGCACCCAATGGTTAGATAAATCTGATGCTACAGCTGTCAACGCATCATCAGCTACCGCCATCTCCACCGCGACTGATGAAGATCCATCCTAAGTCTTCCTCTTTAAATTTGGACAAACTCTCTTCTAATAGCCTAATTTCTTACAATGGTGGCACAACCCTTCTCTGGACTTTCCTTTCTAACCATTTTCGGGCTTCCTAGACTTGAAGTGCCCCTTTAGTATCCTAACTCTTCCTCTCCTCTCTTCCTCTCGATGAATAGATCCTGACTACTACTACCCCCATCTACCTTTACCCGTGCCCTTTATCTGATCTCTAAATTATTCGGATAGAAGACTCAATTTCACATCTTCGGTTGTCAATGTGTCTCTTCCATATATCAGACTATTAACGAAACCTATGTGATGCTTTGGAAGGGAACATAAAAGAACCATCGTCTTATGTTCTTCAACCACATTCAAATCAACAACTTTCATCTTCTCATCAAATTATCGAAGAAGTTAAGATGTGCTTTCAACGATGTACCATCTCGCACCTTGTAAGTAAAGAAAGACCTTAAAAAATTGGCATATTCGTGAGCGACTTCTTCAGGTGAAGATCCTTTAATTTCTTTCAAAGCCTCTAGCGATAGTCTCACTATTAAGCTCTAGGATGACATTCTCTCCTATGGCCAATTGGAGTGTACGAAAGGCCCATCCTTCCTTTATTTTCCTTTCTAATTCTAAGGTATACGCTGACAACGATTCTACATCAAATACAACATGATGAACACGATTTCTTCTTAACACCGCCATCATTTTCCACTTCCACTTCTCTAATTCACTATCTCTATTTCACTTCTCTATAGCCAACTACGAATCGGATGATTCATATGAAGCCCTAATATAGGGTGCATCCTCCTAGTAGGTTTAACTTCCTCACATTCATCTTTAGATCTTTCCATTTTATCGATCATATTCTAGCCCTGGGCTTGAACAACAAGAACCTTCAAAGCTCTAGTACCAGACTATTAAGAAAATTTTGGATTAACTCTCCCAACACAATATAAATAATAGGATCATGCTGATGGTGAGGTTGAACAAGCAGAAAACTAATACCCAAAATAAGAAGTCACATATTATAAATGCACAAAACGAAAAGAAAATCACACACGGGATTTATAGTGGTTCCATTATCGCGAGATAGTGTACATCCACTTTGGAGAATAAAGATTTTATTACCTTTTTAGAAAAGAAAATTAAAAGATTGGTGGTGGAAGCTAAGAAGAAGGCTATAAAGAAATACAACTTGAGAGGATTCTACTCTTAAAATCTCTATAGGATGACTGCCTTTATATAAAGTTAATTATTTGGGGTCGAAGTAATTGATTTATGTAATAAATCAATGCATCATCAATTCTCCTATTCATATAGGAAACATTTTATCTACTTAATTTTTTCTTTTTCCTCCAATATGCATTCGTCTAAAAAAATGCCTTCTTTAATCAGTTGATTATTGTGTTGAGTGATTACATCAATCTCTAGAATTAAATCCTTCTAATTTTGATAATTTATTGTCTTCTTTAATGTATTAAAAGAGATAATAATTTGACTCACAGTTCCAAATTGACTCAAATTTCTCCCAAATCTTCTTTAATACGAAATTATTCTATCACTGAAATCTAACATTAAGAGATTTCTCTCTTTTCCTTATTCTCTCCCTTGATATTTTATTTTCAAATCTCTTTAATTTATCAATTTACACTTACTAATCTGAACTCATGCTTCGCACATGGATGTGGTGAAATATTGTAGTTATATATTTTTTAGAAAAACTGACTAAATAAATATGCAAGCAAATTTGTAACATGCATAAAATTTGAATATTAGACTTGTAGATTGCCATATTAGAACCATATTTTCTTATTCATTGTCTTATTTTCAACATGTTGCGTAATTAATTTAGAAAATAATGTATGTGATATTCATAATTTAGTGATATTTAAAGGAAACATAGTGAAATACAAAGGCAAAGAGTAACATATGGCACAGTCAGTATGTTAACCTCCAACACATATAAATACCTAATATATTAGACATGCATGTTTTAGCACAATAATAATTTTAGAACAAAGATTTAAAGCCTGAAAGTAACATTGTAGCCTAATGTCTTTCTTCAACTATAAATAATATATCTAGTACATATAGAAGATACGAATATTAATACACCAAGTACAATGAAATCACCCTTTGACATCAATGTACATATGGGTTAGTTTTCAATGTAGTATAAAGTTATTGGAAGCATCACATAATTACAAGGACGAAATTATCTATGTAATACTGGGCAGCACAGATGTAGATTTCGGCTAAGAAGCAAAAAAACCCACCGAAAAAAGTAAGATTGCGCTGAAATTTAAATTAATATCCCATATACTTGTATTAATCTTTCATTATCAGATGACGTAGTCAAAATAATATTAATTGCACATAAATAATTTGTACATTAGTTAGATAAAGCTATGGGAAACCTATGGGCATGGATACTCTTACAATAAAGGAAAAACAGAAATACAGTATTAGAAAACTCTATTATATAATTTTTTTTGAATGATGACAAATGTAAAAAGTTTAACAATAATAATAGCATTCGTTGTGCCTCAGGATGGTAAATTTAAGTTGAAGGATAATAATAGGCAACATTTCCTTCATATTTGTAAAGCTCTTCGATAACATGAAGAGCTACCTGGATAAATAACAAATGTAAAAAATACCGGAAATGGTGTAGTGCATAGCATATGCAAGAAATTATAGTGAAATTGCCATGTGGAAGGGAGGAAAACTAAAGAGTATACGATTATAAAAAGTAATAGAACTCACTGTCATGCAAATATAAAACATAAGATATGAAAGTAGAGAAATATTTTTACAAATCATTTGAAAGACATGCATAAAAGTTCTTACAATAAGTATAATACATGGTGCTACAAATTTAGGTACAGAAAAGAATTTGTATATTGCTTTGAACATTCACCATGATGAAAATCCTATATTAGACAATAAGTTAAGGAAGTAATGATTTTGCATTATATTCAAAAAGCTACTCATATTTGCTTTAATGTTTTATTGTTTTTCAGGGAAGTGTCATGAGTCTTAAGACAAAGAATAGATAAAATTTCATGATGGAGCATGCTGAAATTTTCGGCACCCCCTCGTACCTTCCACTATGCGCGCACTTCATTTAGTGTAGAAGAGGCAAAACCACTGAACGAAGCTCTTTTAGTGCCAACGTCATGATTGGATATTCCTACATCCCCCTAAAGCATAGATATTTTCATGACAACATTTATTTGTAACAAAAGGATTCCTTTGTTGTTACATGCTACCAATCCCACATGTATGCTGATTTCTTTTAGAATATCTTACGATGTGGGACTAATCATAATATAATCTGCGCACCCACTCTGATACAGTGCAAGCCATGCCTAACAGATCTCCACTTTGGCGAGCATTTTCTCAATTCAATTTGAATTTATACAGAGTACTCATACACTCGGATAAGATCGCTAACACCTCCAGCAGTTTAGATTAGGTCGCTACCACCTCCAGCAGTTGGGCCAAGCTGTTTCATAAAGAGTTCTCTTTTCCACGGTTGGAGTAGGCCGTGTTCTAAGTTATAACTCCACCTTAATGAGAATCTCGAACCCAAGCCACATATTGGAGCATTTTCAGGTCAACGCTGCATCATATTGGTCTCATCGAACCATCGGTTTTGATACCATGTTGAAATTTTCGGTACCTCCTCGCATCTTCCACTATGCACGTGTTTCATTTAGTGTAGAAGAGGCAAGACCACTGAATGAAGCTCTTTTGATCCTAGCGTCATGATTGGATATCCCTAATCCCCCTAGAGAACATGTATTTTCATGGTAACATTTATTTGTAACAAAAGGAATCCATTGTTGTTACATGCTACCAATCTCATATATATGCTGATTTCTTTTAGAATATCTTACGAGGTGGGACTAATCATAATCAAATCTACGCATCTACTCTAATACAATGCGAGTCATACCTAACAGAGCAGTGGATCACAAACTAAATGAACTATCTCAAATAGGTAGTAACACATGAACAAAGTCTAAAACATGCATTACAAAGCAGGACATAGCAGTAGATATCTAAGCAAAATCACTTAAATCACATAATGGTCATATGCTATTTTTTCATTTTGGTAGTAGGATATAGCAGGTGAATTTTTTTTGTGTTACTGTAGTTAATGCAAATCGTAGCAGTATACATGTAGTTAGAAATATGCTAATAGTAGATAGAGGTCGGTGTTCAATCTGAAGCAAACCGAGCGAGTACAATCAATGGAAAGAACAAAAATAATCAATGTAGTATAGCATGATTAACCAAGTAATTTACAATGGATTTAAAACACCAGTAGATGTTTTACTAATGCGGCACTGGTGAAAGACTCGGTACTATATATAAAATAAGATAAGACGAATGCTAATGAGAAAAATGCGAAGGAGATACAAAAATGTAATGCTTTAGTCGACAACACACATAAATAAAGTCTATAATATGCGTTACAAAGCAGAATGTAGCAATAGATATCTAGGCGATGTCACTTAAATCGCATAACGGCCATACAATGTTTTTCCCATTTTGGTAGCAGCATATAGCATGAGAACAAATTTCACTACAACAAAAGTTGTTATTGGTTGCATTTGTTAGTGGCGTTTAATGTTATATGCAACAGCTGATCATTTTAGAATATAAAAATCAATAAAGAAACCAACTAATTGACTCTCGCCAGCATTTCACTGAAATTTTTTGCTCGAATTTTATGTGGCCGCTCATATCTCTTTTTACCCTTAACATTTTCTTCGCCCTTCCACGACGATGAAAACCCAAAAAAACTTGTTTAGAAACTCTGAATCTCTCTCATCCTTTTTTATCAATTATCAGTCGATTGAATCCAAATTACAAGTCCAGACTCGGAAGGAAGCAAGCTTCCATTTTATTCCCCTCATGTTTCGTCGTTTCATATAATTTCAATTTCGCAACAATAAATGTTTTGAAAATCAATTCCAAATATCTGTAAGTTGCATATTGCTTCCTAGATTCTTAATTTTGTGTTTAGCTCAGGGCTTATCGTTCTAACTTTGTTAGAATTTTTCATAACATTGCATAACTGGGGCTTTTTGTTGACCTAAGCTTCATGTTTGCTGTTTAGGGTTCTGAATGTGGTATTACGGAAGTTTCGACAATGATTTGATTTGATTTGTGACACTTATTGTTATGCTTTGGTTTCTTCAGTTTCTTGCGTGGTGAAGAGTTGCATTTATAGTTAAAAATTAGATATTTATTTAATTTCTTTGGATACATATTCTCTTTTTTGCTAAGTTAGGCAGTAACCCTTATCTTATGTTCTTATTTATGTGCTGCTTTGATTGTAGATTTGGATTTGATGCGTTCTTTAAATTTTTAAGCTATTGCTTTTTTTGGATGGGGTATTTATATTATTTTGGTAAATAGACCTTGTTACTCTATCTAGTCTTTTGATAGTTTTATTTATATGCTCCAGGCACTCTTACAAGTAACCTATGCGTAAAAATTGAAGCTTCTCAAACTGTGTGAATTATACAGTAATGGAAGAACCCGACCCAACGACTCAAGTTGAAATGAATACAGTTGTGGATGAATTAAGTACACCGAAGGACAATCCTAGAGAAAAGCAAGTGGATGAAAAGAAGGTATTAGATGAAATAAAACTTTTTCAAGAAACTAATACATTGGTGGGGGAAAAGGACGTGGAAGTGAATAAAGCTGTAATTGAAGCAACAATCAGCGAAGAAACTGATGAAAGGGAAAAGGGTGGTGATGAAAATAAAGCGATGGAGGAAATTAAGGCTAATGAAGAAAGCGGTGCTAAAGATAGTAAGAATGAAGAATTGATTTTTTTTAACTTGAGGTAGTCTAAATGTTATCATTGAATAGACTTGCTTATCTGCATGAGACAATGTTCGTGGGTAGCTTTAATGGCCCTAGTTCTAGATTTGTTTATAGCACGTATAGTTTCGGTTATTTATTTCGGCAAGCCATGGTTATTATGAATATATTTATTCAAAAGTATCTACTAATTTTGTATCCTTGTGCAGTAATAAATTCATATATAAAGGAGGGGACTTGCTGTAATAAGAAAGGACTTAAAACATATGATCGCCGCACTTCAGTTTTAAAGCTTGGAAAAGAGAACTTAAGGTTTTTATGTCCTATTCATATACTTGAATTATTTTTGCATGTCTTTTTTAGTTCATATAACATTATTTATAGGCATAAATATAACCTTAAGTGTGTTAATGGTTACCTGTGTTTCTATTCCTTTGAGTCAGAGTTGATCTAACACTTTGAATGAGAAGAAGATTGGAGTAGGTTGGTTATTATTAGTACTGTTAATTTTCGGTTCTTTGTGTGTGGGTTCTGTTAACATTAACTTTTAAGCTGTACAATCGATTTCCTTTGTTAATACTAGAGCCCAGAGGTATTGAATATTTTCTGATTAAATATATATTGAGTAAGATTATTGTTTTTTCTGAACGACTTATAACCTACATGATAATTTTCACCTTTTTAGCAGCCATAATTGTGAATTCTGAGTGAATTGTTCATACCCTCTAAATATTTAATTCAGCCTCTCAAAATGAATGTTATAGTTATTAAAATCATTTTTTCATCTCAGTTTCATGTAGGTACTACACCTAGTGGTATGAATACAATTTTGTTCATTCCTGTTTGAAAAATACAATGTGAAAGTTAATTCTGACCTTCATAAAATTCCTGTTTAACACACTATCAAGGACTCACAGATTTTGCCAGCGGTGTTTTGATGTATCCAGGTGCAACACAGTTTGTTCTAATGTTGTCTTTTGCCCATTCGCATGCCAAGTTTCGCGTTAGCTGATTCATTGCTCCTAACAATTATTAAATACATATGAATTTGTGATAATACATATGCATATGCATATGCATTTAACCATCAATGATCTCTAAACCTTATGTGTACATGAAACTTTTTGGTTAAATTTATTGATAACATGGAGTTAAGCTGTTATACCTTTGGTTGCTGAATATAGAGACTGATGAAGTTGAGCTATGATACCGGAAATAGAGGAGATATTTACGATGCTGCCATTGCCGGAAGTTTTTCGAAGTGGGTGTGCTAGTTGTCACAAATGAAAGGCTGATTCAAAATTTGAAGACATGAAGAATGATAATTCTTCGTCTGTGTACTCAACAAATGGTTTGTGCTTTGCTGCTCCGGCATTATTGATCTGCACTACATAATTAACAGTCTTTGGATAGGTTTATGTCCAAACAACAGTTTAGATCCTAAACCAGTAGCTAGGTTGAATGAAATTAGTGTTTAAACTATGAAACCATTCCATGTTTATACTTACAAGTTTGTCAATTTTAGATTTGTATGTAAGTTCCAATCTTATATGACTCAGTGTCTACTAAACAAGTTGTACATTAGCATTAAATTTTGACTGTGGTATATTTTAGATTTGGATGTGACTTCCAATCTTATATGACTCAGTTTCTACTAAGCATGTGGTACATTAGCATTAAATTATAATACTCTACTTCACTCAGTTTCCTCTCATTTTCTTCAGATCTCTTCTATTTAATTCCATCAAAAGTTTAATAACCATCTTCTAATTCCATCTCAATTACATATTACATTGAACCAAAACTCTTCAAGCAGCAAAGCTTGTATCCATTAAAATCGCGACCTAGTTCTTGATATATTTATACTTGTGGTTAATATTTTTTGGTTAATATAATATAGCTTTTGAGGAGAAACCATGAATGCATTAGCTGCAACTAGTAGAAATTTCAGGCAACATCCAAGCTTCTGGGATTGGACTCTAAATTGGAAAAGAGTTTGCTTATTCCTTTCAGAGAGATCAAGGTGCATGTATGATTTTAAACTCTTCATATTCTTTTAAATTTTTATTGAATGAATTAGATTATTCGGTCATGTTTCTGAAGTTTTGCAATGTTGACCAATTGTTTGAGCCAAGTCAATAATGGATTTCAACTTTCTGAAAATGGTTTATATTAGTTATTATTCATCAAAACACCTTCATTTGTGTTTTTATTAATATTATTTAATTATGATTGCAGGTTGAGTGCACAATTCCAAAGGATGATGGATCGTTGGCATCATTTGTTGGATTCGGAGTGCAACATGATAATGCAAGAGGCCCTGTGAAGGGAGGAATCAGATACCACCCAGAGGTGGGCCCCTTGATTTCGTTCTCTTTGTTTTCTGAAACTTATGCTTTTTAGTTCCTAAAACTAATAGCATAGCAGTGTTCCTTTGAATCTAGTTTTGTTTCAACAAAAAAATAATAAAGGGAATTTATAGAGCAAAGTTTCTTCAAAAAAAGAAAACAACATGATTATAGCAAGTTACTAATCACCCTGCAGGGTCATTAGGCTTTCACTTGTGAAGTTGCAATTATGAGGATCATAAGCCTAATCACCTAAAAATCTTACACTATGGATCTATAAGCCTAATCACCCTGCTACTGCTCTAAATGGCTTTGTACCCAAAGAAATTGGTGAGCTGTCTTCATTAGGTTATACTATGTTGTTGACAGAGGTGATATGGAGGTATTATGTGATGTATGGTCGCACAGTGATTGATAAGTTAAAGTAGTGATGGTTTAGAAGAGGGGGGTATAGGCGGCAGTTAAGTCAGTGGCTGCTGGGGTATGGTCTATATGGAGCTGATGATGTTATGCAAGAGGGATGCACAGTTTAGATGAATTGTAAAGCACTGTTTTTGGTTGTGTGGTAATGTACCAAGGCTGTGCAGGTTTGTGGTGGTATGGATGATGAAGCAGGGTCTGGTCTGATGGGTGGTGATGAAGTTCAGGATGGGTATTGTGTAATTGTAGGGGCAGGTGAATGGTTTGGTGGATATGAAGTAGAGACAGTGAATGGTAAGAAGTTTGTGCAGAGATGATTAGAGATAGGAAGTGGATAGTTTTGGCAATTGAGGCAGGAATGTGCAAGTTTGAAGTGGTCAGGTGGAAGTAGTGTGAATGCAGCAGTGCTCGTTCAAGCTGTTGGTGATGAATGGATTAGTGGCAGTGTTGATGTATGAAGGAGGCGCAGTGATATGTTTTGGAATTGAAGAGCATTTTGGAAGTTTTTGGAAGTTGTATATTGTAGTGGGGGATACAAAGCAAGTGTAGTTGGTTTGATGGGGAAGCAAGTGGCCGAACTAGGGTATGTGGATGGTAAGTTTGATTGTAAGTGGTGGTTTGAGTGCAATATGTGCAGTGGTGCAAAATGTAGAGGTGCGGAGGCTAAAATGATGAATGTACATGTGTTTGGGCAGCAGTTTTTGTCGTAAAGAATGGGGTGGAAAGGCAAGCAGTAGTTGGTTACTGTATGATTGCAATGGCAATGAATTGATGTAGTGATGATGTTTATAAAAATTAACTAAGTTTATAAATGATGATGAGGATGAATTTTTTTTTAGTTGTGTTGTGGGACGAGTTGTGGGTATGGTCGGAAGTTTGTATCAAATATGATTGTGAGGAAGTTTTGGTGGAGAAGTTGACTGTGTTGTGTTAGAAGTTGGTGTGAACAAGTAGTGTACATGCAGAGGGAATGAAGGAAGGAAATGTGGATGTTATCAGGTGAACTTGCTATTTTGAATGGAGTGCATGGTTGAAGAGGATGGTTGTCGTATGGCAAGTCTAGTGCACTAACTTCACAAATATGATGTAAAAGTTGTTGGACGATTACAATGTGCTCACATCAGTGGTTAATACGCAGAGGCATATTTGTTTGAAGTATTATAGTCTAAGGACTTCTATATTTGTCCATTTTTGATCTTTGATACCTTCACCTCACAAATATTTAGTAACATGATTATTATTGTTTACAGGTAGATAAACGTTTGTGAAGAATTCAAGCAGCAGCACTGGTTTTTGGTATGGTAGCAGCACATGTATGTAGTTAGGTTGATTAAAACTGTTATGAAACTAGTATGTATGGTAGCAGCACTACTTTAGCTGCATGTACTATTATAAAACTGTTTATGGTAGTTTGGTTGTGTAAACGTATGGTTAACCTTTTGTCTTGACACTAATGTTATGATATAGTGGTGATTATGTAATTGATTTTGTTTGTGTTATTGTGGTTCATTGAATGTGTTATTTTTGAATGTGTATGTGTTTATATATTACGTTATTGTATAAGTTTTGAAGTACTTGAATTGGAGGCGAAATCAGATGTAGTCGTGGAACAGCAGGCAATAAAATCGAAACATACGGTGGCGGAGAAAAAATTCCAGCAAAAATATTTTTTTGTAGCGTTTAAAAAGCGCTATAGAATCAGCAATTATAGTAACTCAGATAATCTCCGTGGCGTTCAAAAAATGCTACAAAAAATAATAACAAGTGCAACAAAGAAAATAAGATAGTAAACGGCACCTTTTCGGTGGCGTTTCTTAAACGCTGTAAAAAAGATCTTTAGTAACATTTAAAAAACGCTGCCAAAAATTCATTTATAGTGGCGTTAAAATAAATACAACAAATAATAATGGATTTTTAGTCGCATGTTTTCTAGCGGCGTTTATCAAAACGCCACCAAAACTTTTTGTAGCGTTTTTTGAGCGCCACTAAAAATCAAATTTTTTGTAGTGTTTTAATGGTAAAAACCAAAAAAATGAAAATCAAGCAGGCTATATACCATGAGCTTGTTTTTTGCATGTATTACTCCTCATTTATACTATGATTAGGCACCTGAAATCTGTAATGAAACATGACCAAGTAATCATTTCAAAATTAAGCAATTAAATGGATACCACACAATTGCTTAGTGCATTGCCTAAGTAAACATTTGCAACGTTCAATGAAATACAAACGATCTAAATATAGATTTATATGCATGTTGCACCAGCTTTAGTAAATGGCTCCTAACTTACTTGAGATAAAGTCAAAAAGTATTATCCTTGCACCCATCAATCCTTTTAAGATGGAAATACTTATTTTCTAAAATGTGAGCGCACTTCAAAATCCCAATCGCCTTGCTTCCATATAACATATTAATACAAAATCCAACATATGAAAAAAGTGGACTAAATTGCACATACAAAATATAAAAGGTTTGCATATTTAGTATTGCTGATATTTTTTGTGTACTAAAAAGCCTAGTGACCATATTCGTTCGATAATAAGTACTCCAACTAAATTCGAAAAGCATGACTACTAATTGATGTACTGAAGCTTTAGTTTCGAATTTATGAACCGTTCATGAAATAAAAATAGTTGATACGGGAACTATCAGTTAAAGGTAATTAAAACATTTAATTAATCACACACTCAACAACCAAATGAAAGTCCAATGGTAGCAGTGTTGATATTACTTTAGTAGCTATTTTAGAAGCAAGATGTGTAGGTTCAACTGACTATAAAAAACTATTAGGATGCACCTGAAATTTTAGTATGCATTCAATAATCCATTACTGAACTCGAATACAAAAATATTACACAAAAAAATGTAAAACCCTTACAAATAAATTGCAAAAAATGAACTAAAGACAATAGAATGTAATAAACTGAATAAATGGGGAAGAAGAGAGTAAACATAGGTAAATCTAAGAATAAACATAAAAAAGAAACAGAATATAAAATTATCTTGGGGGATAGAATTGGGATAAATCGTATACATGCTTTAAATGCAAGTAAATTTAATATGTCAAAATATGAAGCAAATTTTTTATAGAAATACGTAGCTGAGTTGTATTTATTCTGGGTTTTCATTCAGTAAAACACATCTATGAAATATAGTATTAGCATTGTAAAGCTACAACGGGTAAAACAAATTAGTGTTCTTGCTCTATCACCAATCATGTCGTATTTAGTTTAAATTAATCATGCTTGTCTAGTATCATGCAAGAGTATAGTATATTTTAAAATATCATAATTAGAATTTGAACTAAAAATTAGGCAATCATTTGATTCTTAAGTTAAGTTGAAAAAGGAAGCCAAAATTAAAAAATATGTCACGTATTATTTTCTTTGATCGCCAAATCTAGCCAGCTCGTTATCAGGTAGACATAAATGGAAAATTTTGAAGGTGTGATGCTTTTCAGCCATTTAAAACATGGTCAAAATCCTTATGTTTTCACAACATTTGAGAAGAATACGAAAATGGCGCAACATTTGGGGTAGCACA
This sequence comes from Allium cepa, assembly GCA_030765085.1. Classification (NCBI taxonomy): domain Eukaryota; kingdom Viridiplantae; phylum Streptophyta; class Magnoliopsida; order Asparagales; family Amaryllidaceae; genus Allium; species Allium cepa. Next base: position 382,437,046 of record CM060931.1, read on the forward strand.
AAACCGTCGAAAGGTTGAAATTAGCTAGGGAATCCACGATGGGAGGAAGGCATGGCTTAGTGAGAGAAAATAGAGGTCGATGGCCAAACTTAGGTTTTAAGCAACGAAAGAGCTATAGATATGGATCGGATGCTGCGGTAAATTTGAGAGAGTTTGAGTGGAGGCTTTACAAATTCGAGGCCAATTGTCAGTCATTCTAGAGTAGACTTTGACTTGAAGTGGCTGGCGCTAATAGTTCGAGGAAAATGCAACGATGATAGAAAAAGAGAATGTTTAATTGGTGGGAGCTTTACTTTTTTTCAGTTTGAGGAAAAAACATGAAGACGAGAGCAGTGATCGGTAAGAAAATATTTAGAGACAAGCACCATTGTACAAGTGGTTAAGTGATTCGGCTTTGGTATAAAAGGTCATAAGTTCGAAACTTGTGTAGCGTGATTTGAACGTTTATTGACATGTGATATGTTGTCTCGGTGACATATTGTATATAAAGTATCATTTTCCAAAAAAAGGTATTTAGTAGGGTGACGGTTGAGTTTAAAATTTGAGTAAAATTAAAGAAGGCATCTGTGTTGTAGAAACTAAATTCAGTGACAATAATATAGTACTAGTTCTCCCACATCATTGTACGTCCTAGTATGGTATTTTAAAGTTTATACAACTATTTACAAACACTTCATCAACTATCTCCTGATATTTTATATTTAAGCCCATATATTTAGGTTAAAGTTCAAAATTTGAACTATGTAAACAAATTCAATAAACTAAAATTTATTAATATTCCTTATAAATGCTAATGGACGACAATTTCAGTATGTATACCAGTATTGTGTCAACAAAAGTAGTAAAATTATTAGTCCATTCAACTGTGAAGATATATGAATCACGTAAAAAAAATAACAAACTGAATTTGTAATTAACTTATTTCAAAATATTTATCATACATTGCATTGTAAAACTATACCTTTAACTTTAAATTACTACATTTAAAATTACTACAACTATTTACAAAGCCCGTCTCATATTCTTGTAATATTTAACATTTCAATCCATATATTTAAATTAAACTTATGGTCCTAAATTTAAACTAATTAGATAAATCCACTTAACTAATATTCGTTGAGCCATTTGCTAAATTATGAAAATATGAAAATTTCAATATGTACGCCGTGTTCATATTAACAGAAGTTGTAAAATTATTTTTCATTAAAATAAAGACATATAAGTTGTTGCTATTTTTTTCGAAATGGTACTTAGATAAACGATGTCACTGGTACAACATAACACAAATCACATGTCAATATATGTTCGAATCACGCTATGCAAGTTTCGAACTTGTGACCACTCGCAACAAAGTCGAATCACTTAACCATTGAGACAAAAGTTCTTGTCAAAGATACATAAGTTATATAACACATATACATAAACAATAATAAAAAATTCAATATACAATTCATTTATCTTAGTAAATTTTTCATGAAGTGCATTACAAAATTATATTTTTTTTATTCCAAGTAGCTACATTTTAAACTTTCTATAATCATTTACAAAAACCCATCAAATGCCTTTCTAATATTTTACATTTAATACCATATATTATAGTTAATTACGTAATATTAAAACTATTTAATAATTTTAGTACATTATTATTTATTGATTCGTCCGATAAATCAAATCAATATGAAGTATCTACATAATATAAATGGTTAAAAAAATTCGTTCGAATGTATAGATACATTAGTCACATAATAAATAATAACTGCAAGTTTAAAATTTAATTCACTTATATAAACATTTTTATGATGCATTGCATTGCCCACATTTTGAAATTTATATAGTTATCTACAAAACACTCGCCAATATCACCTAACATTATACATTGAAGTCAATATACTGAAGTTAATTATGTGATCTTGAATTTAAATTATTTAAATAAATTTAATTAACAAGTATTCATGATTCATCTAATAAATGCTAAAATATGGCGATTTTAATATGTATACCATATTCATATCAATAAAGGTGATGAAATTAGTTTTTCATTCAAATATAAGGATATATAAGTCACATAACATAAATAACATACATTAGCAATATTCACAAATTTAATATATTATTCATTTATCTGTACGGCCTTATGTCGCGTATTCTCTATGTCGAAAAAAATATTGTTTATTTATTTCAATAAATATATTATATATTACATTAAAAAAAATTAGCTTCAAATAACTTTGTTTTAACATTTCTATATTTATACTAAACCCTTTTCAATTCTTTTCCAATGCTTTATATGTAAATCCATATATTTAAGCTATTTATATAAATTCTCAAATTTAAATTATTTAAATAATCTCAATGAATATTTATTCTATTATTCTAATAAATCTTTAAAATATATGTCAAATTTTGCGTGCCCGTGCACACACATATATATTCATGTTGAAAAAAATATTAAAACTATTTTTCCCCGTTCAGCTATAAAAAAATATGAATCACATAACATAAATTATAAACATGTACAATAATAAGAAAGTTAAGTTGCAAATCGGTGATAATTTATTTACATCAAAAATTTATCGTGGGTTGTATTACAAAATTTTGTTTTTAACTTCAATAATTCTATATCAAATTTATACAATTTTTTACAAAATTCTTATCAGTTCTTCCTACTACTTATGTTTAAGTCCGTATATTTAAACTATTACATAACTTTAAATTTAACTTATTTAATTAAATAATATTTTTTAATTCAACTAATAATTCACTAATATACATTGGTTTCAACATTGTATACTATATAAAGTTGTACAACATAAATTACATGTAAATAATGATAATAATTTTAATTTGTAATTTAGTTATTTTACAGAATTTATCATTACATTGCGTAACAAAGTTATCATTTTAACGCTAAAAGTGTAAATATCATCAAACCGACCATTAGGGAGGTCTGCTTACTGTCACTGGCCAAAATCAATTTCTCTAAAGCCAAAATAAAGCTGATGTTATTTCATTTTTTTTGTCGTATGCTTCTCGTCTTCCAAATTTTCTCCTCTTGACCGCAATAAGTGATCTCCCTTGAAAGTTGCTCTTCCATTTTCTGCGTTTTGTAAATATCTTCTGCTATATCCTACTCCTTTCATTTTATCATCTTCGATTTTTATCAAACCCAATCAAGCCCTAATTTCGTGAAACTCTAAATCCTCTTTCTCCTTCTATAACAGCTTTGGTGGAATACCCTAAATATCTATCTCCTCTTCATTTAGCTTCTCTAGCAACAACGATCCCTTCATTAGCCTCAATGCCTCCTACAAACTTGTTATCGAAGCCAGCTCCTTTTTAAATTGAAAGTGGATACACAAACTTCAAATTTATTGCAGCCAAACCGAGGTAAATTAACCTTCTTCTCTACCGACTTTGATGCAGCAATTGGATTTTTTAATTACGAACCCTTTTTCTAAAATTAGGCTAATGTCATTGTTGCATTAGTCATAGTTGGTGTTAAACCTGTTTGCTTTTAAGATGATGAAACAAATGCTAAAAAGACAGTGTTTTTGATTGATATTATACTCTATTTTCTGCTTCAATTATGCACTATTTTGGTTTTTACTTGCTTATTATTTAATGAATTATATTATGAATTTTATTCATCACCAATAGAGATTTAAAATACAAAACTGTTCTTCTTGAGATTGTGGTGCTCGAAACAAGAAACAGACATCAGTACGAAAGCAAACATCTACTGTATAAAATGTACTCCTAGATCCAATATTCATATGGTAGTAAGCTTCTCATTTTTCATTAAATTTATTTAATCCTGGTTTGGTTGTGAAATTGATTGCTTTTCTAGATAGATGTTGACGGTCATCACATTTACCTTCAAAACAGTTTCAACAATATGAAGTGTGTTTATCATTCAATATGAGTTTCATGTCCATATCATATTTGTTTCAAAATTTCTTAAATATTGATTATTTGTTTCTTGATTAGCAACGTATAAAACTTATCATTCATGTTTTGACAAAAAATATAAAGCTTGGCATGTCAAAATAATATATATATATATATATATATAACACAGTTAAACCAGCAATGCAAATGCAATATGAATTCCATTGTTTGTCCAAATCATGGCACCTAACAAACTTGGAAATAAAGTACCCAACAAAAATATGACCGTGGATCACGATGTCAAATTCCATTGTATGTTCACATCTCCTTAAGTGCACAAATTTATATCTAAAAGGGTAGGGTAATAAAGTTAAACTATAAATATAATTGAAAGGTAAAAGAACTACAATTTTATGGATTCATCCCATGTAAATATAATTGTAAAAGAAGTTGCTAACGCCAAGAAGAATGTATGTTCTTTGGCAATAAAAGATGCTTGTTCTTATTGTATGACTTTTGTTTTGTGTAATGATGAAATACGATTGTGCTATGAACGCACAGGAAAAGGTGGTGTATCCTTTGTTTGAGAAGAGACCAAAGCAATTTGGAATTGGTGGGGCCTTGCCACCAAAGAGGGATCTCCACAGATTTGTAAAATGACTGAGGGCGGTTAGAATTCAAAGGCAGAAGAGAATTCTCAAGCAGCAATTGAAGGTTCCTCATGCCTTGAATCAATTCACCAAGACCTTGGATAAGAATTTTGCTATTTGATTTATTTTTCAATGTTGTACTTTATTTTTGTTAAAACTGATCAAATTATTTTATAATTTTAAAGTGATAACTAGGATTTTATAAAAGCTTTTAGGTCATGATTAACCATACCGTCTTCTCATGTAGCCTTGATTAGCTTACAACTCAAAGCTTTACATCTTTCTGCTGGATTACCATATTACGTGGTTTTTTTAGTTTACTAAGCTTATACATGCGAAGTTATTAAACATGAAAGTTTAGCACTTTATTTGGTGACCTCCTTTTTTCTGTTTCTTGTTTAATTTGCTATAGTGAAGTTAGGTTACCATTTATTAAAAAATTTGATGTTATTTTGTAACGCTTTTAATATTTTTAATTTATTTTTAATTTATTTTTAATTTATTAAAATATTTGATGTTACCATTTACTAAAAAATCTTTCTACTGGATCCCATATATTTATTTTTAATTTGTATTCTGTTCTTCTGCAGTCACAAGCTTGTTCAAAATGCTCCTCAAATACAGGCCTGAGGACAAGGCTGCAAAGAAAGAACGGCTGATGAAGAGAGCACGGGCTGAGGCCGAAGGCAAAACTCTGGAGTCAAAAAAGCCAATTGTGGTCAAATACGGTCTTAATCATGTCACTACCTTATTGAGCAGGTTTGACCCTATTTTAATATTCATTTGAAAGATGTTCCTTCCCCATACTGTAATGTTTTGGAGTAGAGGAATTATAGTAATATTAGACTCTACAAACAAGGCATTTTACTATCCACACTAGTGACATTGCTACCATAATCACAATCAGCGGTAACACAAGTATATTCGCATAAACTCCTTTCAAATGTATTGTCAGTTTTGATGACAAATTTAGGTATTGTGACTACTGCCCTGCTAACACTCAATCTAATGTCCTTTTATTATGGTAGTTTATAATTTCCCAATAAACCCAATTCTTTTTAAATCCCTAATGTTTGTCTATTTATTCATGTGTTACTTTGTAAGATATGTCAAGCTTTTTTTAGCCCATGTGTATCTATTTTTTCATTTTTTGGACCTTTGACAGTTGGTTATCCTCTCCCACCACCGTCAATGCTGAACATTTGGGATGTTAAAAACTTTTCAACATTGTATTATACACGTTATGAAAGTTCTGGTACTATTATTCGGTTTCTTTAAAAAAAATTGCAGAACAAGGCACAGCTTGTGGTGATTGCACATGATGTGGACCCAATTGAACTGGTCATTTGACTCCCTGTCCTCCGTCGTAAGATGGAAATCCCGTACTGTATTGTCAAAGGAAAAGCACGCTTGGGAGCAATATATATTTCCACACTTTGTTTCCGATGCTCATTGCTTGAATGGACATAGTTGTATAACATATTGCTAACATTGTCTCTCTAAATACACTACGTTGTGCATAAGAAAACTGCAACGGTTCTATGCTTGACAACCGTGAAGAATGGAGACAAGTTGGAATTCAGCAAGATTTTGGAAGCCATTAAGGTTGTTGTGGCTTGATAATGCTATATAGCAAGTTTTTTTTGTTCTTGACCATGTTTTGGTGTGTTTTCCAGTTTTGTATGCTAATATGATTACTGCTTGGAAATGAGTTTAGTTGAGGAACAGAGAAATCAGAGGAGCACAAGATCCAAACCAATAAACTCTACAGTAGGTCACACACACAAAATCAACAACACCACACCCAAAACCCACCTCCCCCTTGCACTCCGCCCAACAATTTTTACGAACAATGTAGTTAAATATGTGATTAAATTTTCAGGGTTATATTTTTTATATTTGAGGAATAAATGGAAATAATTGGATTTTTGTTATTAGTTGCATCAACTTTTAGGAAAGTAAAATTTGTACTAGAGAAATCCTTTTTTAATTTATTTTTTACACACACGCTAATGTGCTTCATCTAAAAATACGTATTGGTTTGTCCACAACTTCATAGCAGAACACATATTTTAATTTATTTTACCGTCGATGCATATTTGAGTGTTAAAAAATAGAAATAATGGATATGTATTAGATAGATAATTAACACGTATGGATATGACAAGCACCATTGTCCAAGTGGTTAATTGATTCGGCTTTGGTGCAAGAGGTCACAAGTTCGAAACTTGCTTTCGAACGTTTATTGACATGTGATATGTTGTCCCAATGATTTGTTGTATATAAAGTACCATTTCAAAAAAAAATATTAGAATATCGGCAAGTTTACAATGAAACCGGAATGCACTATGGTAAATTACATACTTGTGTTCTCATCATCATCAAAATGTTAACTAGGTTCTCAAAACCGGGAACCAGAGTGCATTACATATTTATATACAAGCTTTGCAAGTAAGTATGACTTATTCTCAAGTAGCCTATTTGGAGTGTCATGTTCAACAGTCAAGTCATTATCTCGAAGCAAAACCATATCCACTAACACATTATAATAACTACAATTTTTTTCTCCCCATAACTACTACATATTACAGCAGCTATTCATGAATAGCTGTTGCACACTTACACGACATGCATCACACACATACACTTACGCATATGTACATATTTAACTTGATTTATAAATAATAGGGGCTAATCTTCACGTAAGTTACACATGTCAGGCTACATATAAATAAATTCTCATATGACAAAATAGAAATTCAAAACATTAACAGCATAAATTTAGCACTCACAGTAGACCATGCATTTTTCTTTCATAAATATTGATTCTCTATTCTACAATTAGTCTACTTCACATTTGCCTGATGCTAGTTAGCCTACTTACTTCACCTTAGCCACTCTAGGGAGTGTTTTGTGTGCCTATTTGATTTTCTATTTTATCTTGGCCACTTATTATCAGTTACCTGCAATCAACTCTCAGTGCTTTGTTGCATATTTGAAAAATTAAGAGCCCACATACAAAATGACACATAGTTTCTCACACATGCATATATATAAACACACATGCTGCACTCATAAAACTGAACACAAAACACCTACCCTACACATATACATGCATACACACTATCACTTATAAAACCCATGCCAGAATATATTTATACACACACACTAGACTTATTCAAACACAATATTTCACACACCTAAAACTAAACACAGCCGTATCCATATTCAACATAACACCAGACCAATACACACACATACCTACAAACGCCTCAAACGCACACATACTGATAGGCAACATACACAGAACACACACACACAGATATATATATATAGTCATATACACTACCGCAGCCTTATAGGCATTTTTTTAATATGTTGTTGCTTTGCAGTAGCATCTGCTCTTTGTTTTAAAAAAAATTGAACAAATATTATGATCAGTGACAATTATAGTATATGCCTAATACACAATAATTAATCATAAGAGACTTTTGTGCATATTATAGCAATATATTGAATGATATTTCACGACTTTACACGTTACTAATACCAGAAATATTTTATTTTCTATAGGTTATGATGATATTTTAAGACTTCACATGCTACTAATATCAGCAATATTTTGTTTTTTTTTTTTGAATGGTAGTGATTCTCTCTCTTGTATTACTGGCATTTTCTCTACTTCAAAGATGGCTTCTGTTGATGTTTTATTTTGCACGCCCTCTAGTTTATTACTTTTACTATGTTATTTAAGATTGCAGTCTGTGTTATTTTCTTAGGTTTTTATCATGTATCGGATGTTTTCTTACTTTTCTTTTGTTGGTGTAAACCAAAATTAAGAGTCGTGTCTGCTGATGTGAAAAGTCATGTCTATTCGAATGAAGAGTCATGTCTATTCGAATGAAAAGTCATATCTGTTCAGTGAAGAGTCGTGTCCGTTAACTGAAAAGTCGTGTCTATTGAAATAAAGAGTCGTGTCTATTGAGTAAAAGTCATGTCTATTGAAGTGAAAGGGTGTCTATTCAAAAAGGTTATGTCCGTTTGTAAGGGTTGTAAACCACTATATAGATGTGGTCATTTTGTTGTGTTGAAAGCAAGTTGTAAACAAGACAAAAAGCAAGTTATAAAAAAAAAATTGTCTATTCTCCTCTAAAATTATAATTCTCTCTCTTTTTCTACTTTAACAAATTGGTATCAGAGCTTGGTTGAAAAATGTCAAACAACCTTGTCTCTCTTGTTCCTCGATTCAATGGTGAAAAGTTTGATTATTGGAGCAATCTAATGAGGCTCTGTCTTGAATCTCAAGACTTGTGGACAGTTGTTGAAGAAGGTGTTGGTGCGCCGGAAGATGAAACGCAACTCACAGTTGCCCAAAGAGATCTTCTGAAAAGCAAAAAACAGAAAGATCGGAAGGCTCTCTTCCAAATCTACCAGACACTTGAAATTCAAGTTTATGAGAGAATTTCAAAAGTTGCAAATGCTCAGGAGGCTTGGAAAATATTGAATACAACGTATTCTGGCCAAGATCAAGTAAAAAAGGTTCGCCTGCAGTCACTACGAGCTGAATTCGAAAAGCTCGAAATGAAGGATAGTGAGAAAATCTCAGAGTATTTTACTCGTCTCACTTCCATCATAAATCAGATGGCTTCAAACGGAGAAGTCGTGGAGACTCAAAGAGCCGTTGAAAAAATTCTACGGAGCCTACCAATCAAGTTCGATCATATTGTGGTTGCAATTGAGGAATCAAATGATATTGCTTCACTTTCTCTTGAAGGCTTGCAAGGAAGGCTGGAAGCTCATGAGGCTAGAATCTTGATGAGAAGTAAACAAACAAATTCTTCTCAAGATCAAGTCTTAAAATCTCAATTCACATCCATAAAAGTTCAAGGCCCATCCCATGGCAAAAGTAACAGCAGGAATAGTGGAAAATTTGAAGAATCAAAGGAGGAGAAACGATCATTCCAAAGTAACAAGGCGCGAGTCAAATACAAAGGCAAAAAACCATATTTTGAATGCAATTTCTGTCACAAGCCGGGTCATAAAGCAAATGATTGTTGGGAGAAACATCCTGAAAAGAAGCCAGTTGCTGGTTTTATGCATAATGAAGCAGAAAAATCTGAATCTTTGTTGATCGCTTCGGATGGAAATGTTGAAAACGTACGGTACTTGGATAGTGGTGCAAGTAGGCATATGACTGGAAATAAAAATCTATTTTCAAGTCTTGTGGAAGCTGATGATGGTCAGGTTACTATTGGAGATGCAAAATCATACAAAATTCAAGGTGTTGGCGAAATTTCTTTCAAAACCAAGGCTGGAAAAGTTGAAAAAATGTCGGAGGTTCTTTATGTACCAGGCATACGTAGCAATCTTCTTAGCGTCGGTCACTTGCTGAAGAAAGGATTTGATTTTCGATTCGTTGGAGATCAATGTAGCATGAAGAAGAACGACCAACAAGTGGCAAATATTGTGATAGGATCCAACAAATTATTTCCGATCAAACTTGACATCGTAAGCAGTACGTGCATGATTGCTACTTCTAATGATGAAGTTTCCAAGTTATGGCATGAGAGGTTTGGCCATTTAAACTTCCGGAGTTTGAAGGAAATGTCTACCAAAGAAATAGTCCGAGGGCTGCCTAAACTTGAAGTGATAAACGAAGCATGTGAGGAATGCCAATTGGGAAAACAACATCGTGAATCTTTCCCATCCAAATCGAAGTGGATTTCTCAATCACCTCTGGAGCTTGTTCACACCGACCTCTGTGGACCAATGCAAGGGTCATCGCTTGGAGGCAGCAGATATTTCTTGTTATTTGTTGACGATTACACAAGAAAAATTTGGGTTTATTGTGTCAAAGAAAAATCAGATGCCTTCTCTTGCTTCAAAGAGTTCAAATTTCAAGTTGAAAAACATTCCGGTCATCAAATAAAAAATCTAAGGAGTGACCGTGGAGGAGAATACATGTCCTCTCAGTTTGAAGAATTCTGCCAAAATCATGGAATCCGCCATGAGTTAACTGCTAGGTACTCACCTCAACAAAACGGAGTCGCAGAGCGCAAAAATCGAACAATAATGAATATGGTCAGATGCATGTTGAAGAATAAGAACTTGCCTGCATGTTTTTGGGCTGAAGCGGTCTCTTGTGCCGTTTACTTAATCAACCGATCACCAACAAAGAGCTTAAATGATTCCACTCCAAATGAAGTCTGGTATGGCAAGAAACCAAATGTTGCTCATTTAAAAACTTTTGGTTGTCTTGCATACTCTCATATTCCTGATGCTTTAAGATCGAAGCTCGACGACAAATCTGAAAAAGTCATTTTCATTGGTTATAGTCAAAGGACTAAAGCTTACAAGCTTTACAATCCGAAGACGAAGAAGATGATTATCAGCAGAGATGTTCGCTTTGATGAAAATGGTTGTTATAATTTTTCAGATTTTGCAGAATTACCTGGATGGCAAACTCTAAATCTTGAAGAGTAAACTTCTTTGGAACAAGGTGTTGATGCTGATGTTGGTATTGAAGAACAACAGCCTAAAAATAATGGGCTTGAGCAGGAGCAAAATTCACCACCAACGGCGGAAAGAAGGACGTGATCATTGAGAGAAATCTATGATACAACCGAAGAAGTTGACACTATGGATCATGTATATTTTGCATTTTTTGCGGGAGAAGATCCAATCACTTATGAAGAAGCATCAAAGGAAGAAAAATGGGTGAATGCAATGAAGGATGAAATCAAGTCTATTGAGAAAAATGGTACGTGGGAGCTTACCACATTGCCTTCACACAAATCAGCCATTGGTGTAAAATGGGTGTTCAAAACCAAAACAAATCTTGATGGCTCCATCAACAAGTACAAAGCACGTTTGGTTGCGAAGGGGTATAAGCAAAAGGAAGGGGAAGATTTCAATGAGGTATTCGCTCCTGTCTCTCGACTTGATACAATTCGATTATTGATTTCTCTTGCTGCCCAAAATGGCTGGAAGCTGCTGCATATGGATGTGAAATCAGCTTTCTTGAATGGTTTTCTTCAAGATGAAATTTATCTTCAACAACCTCCTGGTTTTGTGGAGAGGGGCGAAGAGGAAAAGGTGTATAAGCTGCGGAAAGCTTTATACGGGCTGAAGCAATCCCCCCGTGCATGGTATGATCGTATCAATAATTTCTTCTTAAAGAATGGCTTTGAAAGGTGTCCTTTTGAACACACTCTTTACATGAAGAAGCATTCAAAAGGAGGTTTCATGATCGTGAGTTTATACGTGGATGATCTGATTTTTACTGGAGATAATATGAAGATGTTATCTGAATTCAAAAATTCAATGATGAAGGAGTTCGAGATGACGGATTTGGGAGAATTACATCATTTTCTAGGGATAGGTGTTCAGCAATCAAAATGTGGGATTTTTATCTCGCAAGAAAAATATGCTGCTCAAGTATTGGAGAAGTTCAATATGATGAATGCAAATCCAGTTTCAACTCCTTGTGTTGCAGGTTTGAAATTGTGCAAAAATGGTGAAGGAAAGTTTGTGGATCCAACTATTTTTCGAAGCCTAGTTGGAAATTTGATGTATCTCACTGCTACAAGACCCGACATCATGTACGCAGTAAGCTTGATTAGCAGATTCATGGAGAAGCCTTTCTCAAACCATTGGGAAGCTGCAAAAAGAATTTTACGATACGTTAAAGGAACTATTGACTATGGCATTTTCTATGAAGCTCATGTGCCTGTGAAGCTTGTTGGATATACGGACAGCGATCTAGGTGGAAGTATCGATGATTCAAGGAGTACTTCAGGTTATGCATTTAACCTTGGAAGTGGAATTATTTCTTGGTGTTCAAAAAAACAACCAGTTGTGGCACTTTCTACCACCGAAGCGGAGTACATCGCAGCATCTCTAGCAGGATGTCAAACTTTGTGGCTAAGAGGAATTCTTGAAAATCTAAACTTCAAGCAAAAAGATCCTACGATCATTTATTGCGACAATAGTTCTACTATCTCTGTCTCAAAGGATCCTATTTTGCATGGAAGAACAAAACATATTCGTCTACGTTTCCATTTCCTACGAGAACTCGTTCGTGAAGAAGAAGTGAGTCTTGAGTATTGTCGAAGTGAAACAAATTGCTGATATCTTCACAAAGCCGCTTGGAGGGACTGCTTTCTCAAGAATTGTTGCTGCATTAGGTGTTCGAAGGAATTTTGGTTTAGGGGAGGCATTGTTGGTGTAAACCAAAATTAAGAGTCGTGTCTGCTGATGTGAAAAGTCATGTCTATTCGAATGAAGAGTCATGTCTATTCGAATGAAAAGTCATATCTGTTCAGTGAAGAGTCGTGTCCGTTAACTAAAAAGTCGTGTCTATTGAAATGAAGAGTCGTGTCTATTAAGTAAAAGTCATGTCTATTGAAGTGAAAGGGTGTCTATTCAAAAAGGTTATGTCCGTTTGTAAGGGTTGTAAACCACTATATATATGTGGTCATTTTGTTGTGTTGAAAGCAAGTTGTAAACAAGACAAAAAGCAAGTTATAAAAAAAAAAAAATTGTCTATTCTCCTCTAAAATTATAATTCTCTCTCTTTTTCTACTTTAACTCACTTATTGATGTTTTTAAATGGATTAAAGGGGTTAACTCATATATGAAACGGATTGGGTCATATTGACCCTTTTAATAAATGTATTAAAGGGTTGGGCCATAAAATGGGTTGTGTCAATTTTGACCTGACTCTTATGACCCGACCCGACCTGTTTGACTGGTATAAACTGTCTGTGATAATTTATCCAAGACTAGATTTTTGTATTTATATTGGTTGTGTACAGGCAAATTTCAATGACAAATTTGAGGAGTGTAGGAAGAAGTGGGGTCGTGGAATAATGGGGTCGAAGTCTCAAGCAAAGACCAAAACCAAAGAGAGAATTTTTATGAAGGAAGCTGCTCAAAGGGACACTTAGAAGCTTTTCTCTTTAAATTTTTGCTTAGTTTATAATCTTATTCACAGCACAGACTATCAAATATTGTTATTATGTTGGATTTCCAATTGCCTCTAATCATTTTGTGTCGGTTGAAAAACTGATTTTGTTGTGGTCGTGGAATGTTTTATTCAATTAGTATACATTGCTTTGATATATTAATGTCTTTTGTGAGTTGCGTCACTTATCAATCGATTGTACTAGTGTATTGCGATGCAATTGGTTTTGTAGGTTATATGGTTTTCATTATTTTTTATAGCAAACAATACTCTTCTAAAGCTTTTATTATCGTCACATTTCTAAACGAATGTTTAATATTTGCATATTGGGTGTAGAGGAGATGAGTGAGGGGCAGCATGTTGTTTAGTTGATATTATTAAAGGCAAAAATATTCCTTCATGATGATAGAGTAGTGCGTGCTGATGACCTTTATAAGATTAAGAATGATGAAGGTGAAGATATATACAAACAAAAACGAAGGGAGTTGTTATGGATCTTTTTTTTAAAGCCGGTGTTGTCGAAATTGAGTACGTGAATGGAAAAAAACAACAAAAAAGAACAATATGTCTCAATCAGTTGTTGATTTTGTGGTCAAATCAAGCTTCTTGTTAAAAGAGATATCAACAATGACGGAATCCAAAGTTTATTTTTTTATTCCAGTAATATTACTTTTTTTCGTATCTTTCTCCAGCAATGTTAGTTTTTTAAATAATAAGGGTACTTTTAAGTAATTTATTTAAACATCGTAATTCAATGATATGGAATTTATTTACTACATCGGTTTTTACATTTTTCATACGCTTTAATTAAATATTCACAAATATGATAATATATATTAAGGTGATATTTGTATGATTTTTTTTATTTTTCAAATTCAATAATAAGTTAGAGCTACAAAGAAGCTCAAAATTAAGAGTATACTGATCATTCTTGGTACATATATGCTGTGAGTGATTCATATTGATACATTAATAACAGATATTTAGTATCAATCTTATCTACATTTACAATCCTCGGTATAATTGGATTTTCAATTACTTTTTTTTTGAAATGCAGTTAATCATCAAACTAATAATAAAGAAAAAAAATTAACAAATACTTTTTTCTTGGGTATAAAATAACACAACGGTCGATTTCTCCACCGTTGTATGGTTATACTAATATTTTACAATAACAGTGTGGGCAACGTTACACGCTAATCAAATAGGAAAGTCCAAGGATGCAACTATGATCGCGCAAGCGAGTCTTTTGACTTTCCTCAGACCATCGCACCTTGCGCCCCAACTAACGCTTTAATGCGTGAGCTAAGAACAAAGCTTTACCGTTAAAATGAATGGAATAGTTTGTGTTCACCATAGGCCCAGTCTTTTTGAAAAATGAGCTCCCTGCGCTTCCCCTGTTATAATTGAAAATATTAAAGGGCAAAGCTCGGATGATGCGGTCCGTTTAAACTACAGGATTGGAAAATTAATTTCTATTTGTGGGCTTGGCCTTGAGTTTTTAAAATAAAAGTGGTGCTGGGCCTAAGGAATAATGGGCGTAGTTCAGACTTTTTCTTTTTCTAATATCAGGCCACGAATAATTCAGAACGAAACTGTTAGCAAAGAAGAAAACTAATCTAAGGATCACCTTATGTGCGCACATTGATGTGAATAGCGGCGGTTCGTAGAAATTGGGTGTGAAAAATTAATTTTGGAATCTCCTTAAATTCGATTGTAAATGTGCGCCCTTGATGTGAATGTTCTTTTATGTTGGGCCAGAATTCTGGCTCAGTACATGTGATCGTTTTGGTCGCATTGGTCTTTTTCTTTTAATTAATTATGGTTAAGGAGCTGTACTATTGCTTCAGAATAAAAACTAGAAAATTACATGCATCTTATTGTCTCAACGTGTTCCTCATTGCCAATGTGATATTCGCTGCAGTCGGCAAAAAATTGTCCACGGATCCAAAGTACGTAAGTGGACTAAAATTAGACGATTTCCCGTGTATGCAATAATGCGAATAGTACTGTATTTTTACATTACATCAAATTTAGTCAACTTTGCTGTGTTAAAATTTTAACGGTCAAATATCAAAATCGAGTTCAAAATTCAGCTATATCTCAATACCTATCAAATATCCACGTGTATACAAAAATTGTTAAAGTTACTAAAATTATTAAAACCACAAAAGTGACTTTAGATACATCACTGCTAGCCCTTCGACATAAGATGTTATACTCCCGACTTCATCTTCTTCTTATCTCTCGATCTCATTAGAGATTCCCTTCTTTTTCCATGTTACTTTCTTCATCTTTTAATTTTGTCATCCAAGTTGCGATTCCAATTGCCCGCGTGGAATGAATTGATAAACTCTTTTCTATAGACACAGATTGAAATCCATTTCGAGCATATTTTCTTCAAATCAATTGCAACAATATTCTTAAACATCTTCAAAGCTTCATTTTGACTAGTTGCACCCTAACGTGTGCATATAGACACATACATCATTTCTCTTTTACTTCTGCCTGAGGTTGTTGCATAAGTCGTCCAAATTAAAGACAAAACGGATGTCGGATATTTGAAGGGATACTAGGCGTACATTATTATTTGGGAATGGCCCTCAAAGTGCATATACTTCACTAAATTAACCTTTTGCACTCTTATGTTAGACTAGGGGCCGATTTCATTCAGTGCTGAAAATTTATATTCGAAAACATTATTATATTAATCTATATGATAATAGAAAAATCGTACCATAATCAAATAGAGTAGTCCATGAAACGATACTTCAGTTTGCGTTTGGTAACGACTATACTAAGGTTTAATCCTTGACACATATGATAAATTGTTTATAATATTTTATGTTAAAATAAATAGTAAGAGAAGCTATTTTTATTATATGATTATTTATCAATTTAATTGTGTAGTTAAACATACAAAAAAAATATTATGAAGGAGGCTAAAATATTATATAAAATCGTATAGTTCTTTACAATCTAATATCATAATAGTTTTTTGCTAGACTTTATGTTAAATCATTACATATTAGATGTCATATTCACTTACTAAAACATATAATGAAATATATGTAACGTATGCGATATGTATGACGGTTACCATTATTAGTAGTTAATTTTCATTATCGTACCACGTACGTTCATGCGATTCATTAGACTGTAACGTAAATTGGACTACCGATTTTTTAGTTTTATTATACTTGTTTGCGGTTATTATTGGTTAAAAATGGTTATATGGTAAAAATGTCTGAAATAAGTGTAAATCATTTGATTATATACCTATAATCCAGAAAACTACAAATATTTACAACTCATATTTTGGAAAACAAACATTTGCTTTACAAAATATGCATAATTTATAATTAGATGGTGGAATGAATGATTAAACCCAGAAACCTCGCATTTCTAATTTAAATAACGAAAGATTTGTCAAATATCTTTCAAAGTTTCAAAATTTGTTAAATCTCACTCTGAAAACACTACAAAAATTTTATCAATTTTTTCCCTACTTTTACAACTTAAATCTGCATTAAACGCACTTTTACATGACAAAATATGATAAAAAAGTCAATTTTTTAGAAGTTCACATTTATTAATGAAAATATTAACACGGTATGCTAAAACTACAATGTTTTAAGAAGAAAAAAAGCATACTTTAAATTGCAAAATTTGAAATAATTTCAAAAATGATCCTATAGTGCATTTTTTGGCCGTAGACGGAAGAGTATCAAATTAATGATAGATTTTCTTTGTGAACTTTTATTTATTTGTTGGTCGTTTTTGCTTATTTGAGAATGAGTTTTTAATATTCCACTCCTCTAAATTCTATAACCTCTTTTGAAGTTTACAATTTAGATGTTGGCCATCATGTTACCAAACGATTAATTTGTTTGTGACACTTAGGTTTCAAATTGACAAAACGAAACCTAATTTGGTCTAGATATCTGGACCGCATATGCGTGATTTAGCATAAGAACTGAAGTAAGAAATGAAGTAGGGAGTTCCAATTACAACCGACCTGATGGATCCGGACCCGATCCGGCGGGTCTCGATTCTAGGTGGATCAGGTATTGTCTGGTCCAAATTATACAATTCAAAATCTAGACCCGACCCAACCTGAACCAAGTTCGGTTCAGATTAGAACCGTTCGGATCAGATATGGTTGGGTAATAACACTAAAAATGTTTGTATTTCAATGTTTTTTGCTTGAGTCTTTCGGGTCGCGTGGGGTGGGGATTGATCGGGCCTTTATTGTACTTTTTATCACCTAGACCCGACCCGGGTCCCATCTAGTTCGTTTCGGATTCGGGTCATTTCGGATCGGTTCAATTCGATTTTGCGACTCTCAATTCTAATTGATAGCCCTTAGTTGAAAACAAGAATCATCATTACAAATCAACAAATATGTTGAACACAAATACTAAAGGAGGTGGGACAACAAGGCCCTACTTTAAAGTGTTTGTTGCTTTTATAATATTGGTCAACTTTGTATGCTTCCAAATTCGGTGAATTCATACAAGTAACAAAGTTTGGAGTTATATCACCTAACATTATACGTTCAAGTTAGTATATTCAAATTAATTATGTGATCTTGAATTTAAATTATTTAAAAAATAATAATTAATAAGTATTCATTAATACATCCAAATAAATGCTAAAAATGATGGTTTTAATATACATACCATATTCCATTCAAATATAAGGATATATAAGTCACATAATGTTTGCGTCAAAATTGGTCACAAACCGCAAAAGTAGTGAAAGCACCAGTGCGTGTATACAAATCCTTGATATCCAAGCACAGATCCCAGATCCAGATAAAGTAGAGAATAAAAATGAAGAAATAGTAAAATTATAATGAGCAAGAAAGCAAAGAAAACAAGTTTTATAGTGGTTCGGCTATCACCGACCTACGTCCGCTCTGAATTGATCCTTTTTATTTCATTTTGTATTGAGATTACAGTTACAAGCCTTTGAAATCAATAAACAAAATGGCAGAGTTTCGCCTTGCTAAAAAGAAGAAGAACTCCCTTTTCGTTGCCATACGACTGCTATTTTATAGTTGTAGATCTAAAAATATCCGCCTCAAAAATGGAATACCTTTTCTCTTACACAGGTGGGCCCACCAGATCCAGAGTGATTTTGGATCGATCCATGTACAATTCGCATCGATCCAAAAATGGTCCAATCGAGATGAGATCGATCACGAACATTCTTGAGTGCATAAGGAAGTTCCTGTACAAATTTCATAGTGTTTGGACCAATACAATGAGAGTTATGATCGACCCAAGTTGTAGTTTGCAAGTGGCTGAAGTGTATGTATCAATACTAGTTCGTATCGATACCTCTACGTATCGATCGTCTCGATCACCTTCGTATCCATCATATTTCGTATCCATCATCCAAGTATCCATCGGTCCCCCTATCCATAGTTGTAGCCATCGCATCGATCTGAACTTCACGTGCTCTGATCCATATCCTTCGCTCCATCTCGACCACTTCCTTAGTATCCATCGATACGAAGTACAGAGCCTTCTTATCCATCAATGCTTCATATCCATCACATTATGTTGCCTTGTGCCCATCCTTTTGTATCAATCCAAGCGCTCTGGAAATGTACGCTTTTGCATCCATCGGTCACTCCTTCCTTCGTATCGATCGAGCCCTAATCGACACGAAACGTGCAAACAAGCTCCGCCGCATTAATCGATCCAATGTAAGTATCGGTACAGACCCAATATCCATCAAGTCTGTATCCATCTAAGTCTCTCTTCTTTCGTATCGATCCAGTGCATGTTCTTCATATCCAACTAGCGTCGCAGCCTTCGTATCGATCTAGTACCATGTTCTTCGTATCGATCTCATGCTTCGATCGATACAAAATGCATCGAGACGAAGATAGACCGATCCAAACCAAATGCTAAGCGTATGCATTAGTCCAAACCCGTATCCATCCTGATAATAATCCATTTCCATGTTGATCGATACGAAAGCATCGATCTGAAGTACATCCCTAATAGATATGAAAGTATCAATCCGAAGTAGATCCTTTATCGATCCGAAATTATCGATCCGAAGTAGATAGCCGAGCCCATGTTGAACGATACGAAACATATCGATACCAACTGATTTTCCATGAATATTGATCCATCCATAACTTGAGCATACGAATTCCATTTGACTTGAAATTTGAAACGTGGCTTCTCCAAGCTCTGTCCATCATTCCCAATCGATCCCACCTTGATTGGAGCTTGGTTTAATTTTGACGGTATCGATCATAACCTTGTTTTCAATCGATCTTCAATCCTTATATTCATCCTTTTTTAGCCAATTTGTTGAAATGTTGGCTTTGTCCAAAAGGCGAGGTAACATTTACGCCCAAAACATGCCCTACGGTAGGAATACGTGTTTTGAATAGCTTTAAATCCGTCATCCAAAGTCCAAATTCCTTCCATGGCCATACCATCTGATCCATAATCCAATCCATTCCATCATATCCAAGTGCCATTGCCATATCCTAGTCCAAATCCATGATCGCTTCGAGTCGATATCCAATTCCAAATCTAGTAAACCAATCCTTAGCCAATCCATAGCTATCCGAACCTGTCAATAGAGTTTCAGTCCATCCATATCGAGAATCCAATAACCAAATCCACGACCTCTTCGGGCCGATATCCAAATTCGGGACCGCTCTGGGCCTTTATCCAAATTCGGGGCCGCTTTGGGTCCACAGCCAATCCATGGCCATTCAATGCCGAAATCTAAATCCATGACCTCTCTGGGTTTAATCAAATCCATAGACCTCGTCGGGTCGTCTTATCCAAGTTCGGGACCTCGTTGGGTCCAAATCCAAAGCCACTACCACTCTGGGACATTTTATATTCTCTGACCTCGACTCTCCGATCGAGGACTTTTATATTGTGTTCGAGTCCATTCCATTGCTCTCCGACGAATGGACTCGTAACTTGCGATTACTGCCCCGTCTCTCCGGTCGGGACAGTGACCGCGAACATGTATTGTTTATTACATTAATCCAAATCCAATCAAAAAAAGTACACTTGACAAAATAAAAGTTCGTACAACCGAGAAAATCAAATTTCCATAGTACTAAATACGAAATCACTCCACAGTAAATAGAAAGGAAACAATATTTCATAAACCCAAGCATCACGGTTTATCATCCCAGAGCATGCCTAGGGACTGTCCTCGATCCCGTACATATGTAAGTGACTCAATCATTTTAGGGTTTATTACTTATTCAAATCCATTTAGTTTATAATAAACTGTTGACGTTGCCTAGATCCAGTTCCATCTCCTCTTAAGGTGGGCGGTGGCTGCTCCTGTTCCACTGCCACAGCTCGAATTCTTATGTACTATTGTAGATGACCATTCCTCACATGTTCCTTACTAATATCCCTCATATGTCTACATTCGTTCGTGTTGTGTTCATTTAGCTCGTGGAATAGGCAATGCTTTTTCAATGCCCGCTCTTATTCAAAGAGTTTCCTTTTTGCCAGCTTTCGATACTGGAGGCGCCCTCGAGTATCCAAGTAAATCATTTCCAAAGTTTCGGCCAAGTCTGTGTAAGAAGAGAATTTGGATTCTGTCCATTTCCTTTTCGATGGGTCACCATTGTTATTCACCTTCCTTTTGCCTCTATCGCCTTTGTTTGAATCCTCCCTCGGTGGACCTCCACCTTTTGTTGCGTAAACTTCAACCGCTCTCCCCTCTCTCTCAGCCTTTGCATTTTCCTGTCGTAGAAACCTTTCTGCCTCATGGTAAAACTCCGAGATCCATCAACGGATGCGATGATATCTTGAAATCTAAATCATCCACAATTCCTGAGACTGCTGCCATTAAAACCCTCGGTGGATCGGGTCGATCCACCGAAGCCACTGCCGTATTGAATATGGTCAAGCACTCCCCAAGTGATTCTCCCTTCCACTGCTTCATTGTTGTCAAAGTCATCACATTCTTGGATCTGACCATATGGACCTGAAACTGCTTCATAAACCTCTCTATCAGCTCCATCCACACACCGATAGAACCGCTTCCCAGTTGTATGAACCATAGTGCTGATATATCCGTAATATAAAAAGGGAAACACCATGTCATGACTTCCTCCGATACCCCAAGAACCTCCATATACCTAATGTACCTCGTCAAGTGAACAACGGGATCGATTCTCCCATCATACATCTCTAGCGTTGGTAGTTTTAAATCCGTTGGATTCCTAGCCTGCCTGATCGGAGGAGTGAAGAGACTCCTATTCACCTCCTCCAGATCTCTATTCACCAATCCTTCCCTCATAGCCTGTTTAATCATGCCCGCTAACGTGTCATTATCATCAAGTGGTAGCCTCAATCTGCGATCTCCAACCTCCCCCAAGTCTGCGAGGGGATCCCGAAACCTGTCCTTCTGAATGAGCATTCACATCTCGATCAGCACCCAACTGCATAGCGTCGTCTGGTATAACTCATGTATGCCCCCGAGTGTTGGAGCTGCTCCTGATGGTCCTGCTCTGTCCTGCATCCTGTTTGCTCCAAACTCCTGATCCTGGTTCCAAACTGTCTTTACTCCTACCGCTCCAGCTTCACGATCCCTATTTCTAGCATTTCCTGCAGTTGCGTTCTCTTGATTCTGTACTTAAACTTGTCCAACTTGTCGGAGTAGGTTAAGCATCATCTCATCCTGCCTTTTCAGCATAACATCCATCATCATCTCCATCTCATCTCTGGTGATGAAAACTGAGGTCTGATTTGCTCCTGAAGATGCCTTTTGAGGTCCTTCATGTTGACTCCTTTCTATCCTTTGTCTCCTTGTTGATTGCTTGGCCATGGTTCCTTCTAGATCTGATCCATTCGCTTTTCAAATCTTAACTCCAAATCCAGAATAGCTGGTGCTAGTTCTTCTCAATGAAAGAACCAAAGTGTTTGCGACAAAATTGGTCACAAACCCCAGAAATAGTGAAAGCACTAGTGTGTGTACACAAATACTCGATATCCAAATACAGATCTCAGATCAGGATAAAGTAGAGAATAAAAATGAAGAAATAGTAAAATTAAAATGAGCAAGAAAGCAAAGAACACAATGTTTAAAGTGGTTCGGCTATCTCTGGCCGACGTCCACTCTGAACTGATCCTTTTTATTTCCTTTTGTATTGATATTATAGTTACAAGACTTTGAAATCAATAAACGAAAATACAGAGTTTCGTCTCGCCAAGAAGAAGACGATCCCCCTTTCAGTTGCCATAGGACTGCTATTTATAAGTGTAGATCCGAAAATATCCGCCTCAAAACCTAAAATACCTTTTCTCTTGCGTAGGTGGGCCCACCAAATCAGTCAGGAGTGATTTGGATTGATCCATGTACAATTCGTATCAATCTAAAATTGGTCCAATCGAGCTGAGATCATCACGAACATTCTTGAGTACATAAGGAAGCTCCTGTGAAAATTTCAAAGCATTTGGACTTGTAGAATGAGATTATGATTGATCCAAGTTGCAGTTTTGCAAGTGGCTGAAGTATGCATATCGATACTAGTTTGTATCGATACCTCTTCGTGTCGATCGTCTCGATCACCTTCGTATCCATCATATTTTGTATCCATTATCCAGGTATCCATCGGTCCCCGTATCCATAGTCGTGGCCCTCGCATTGATCCGAACTTCATGCGCTCCGATCCATATCCTTCGCTTCAACTCGACAACTTCCTTAGTATCCATCGATACGAAGTACAGAGCCTTCGTGTCTATTAATGCTTCGTATCCATCACATTCTGTTGCCTCGTGTCCATCCTTTCGTATCAATCAAACCGCTTTGGAAATGTATGCTTTCGTATCCATCGGTCCTCCCTTCCGTCGTATCCATCCAGCCCAGATCGATACGAAATGTGCCAACAAGTTCTGCGGCATTCATCGATCGATACGTAAGTATCGGTAGAACCCAATATCCATCAAGTCTGCATCCATCCAAGTCTCGCTTCTTTCGTATCGTTCCGGTGTCATGTTCTTCGTATCCATCTAGCGCTGCAGCCTTCGTGCTGATCCAGTACCATGTTCTTCGTATCGATTCCATGCTTCGATCGATACAAAATGCATCGAGACGAAGACTGACCGATCCAAACCAAATGCCACGCACGCGTGTTTGTCCAAACCCGTATCCATCCTGACAACAATCCATATCCATGCTTATCGATACGAAAGCATCGATCCAAAAGTACATCCCGGGTCGATACGAAAGTATCGATCCGTAGCAGATCCCTGATCGATCCGAAGTAGATAGCCGAGCTCATGTTGATCGATACGAACCATATTGATACAGACTGATTTCCCATGAATATTGATTTATCCATAACTTGAGCAAACGAACTCTGTTTGATCTGAAATTTGAAATGCAGCTTCTTTAAGCCTGATTCATCATTCCCAGTCAATCCCACCTGGATTGGAGCTTGGTCCAATTTTGATGGTATCGATCATAGTCTTGTTTCCAATCGATCTTCAATCCTTATAGCCATCCTTTTTAGCCAATTTGTTGGTACCCCCGCCTTTGTCCAAAAGGCTGGATAACACGTAACGTAAATGACATTCATAAGCAATTATCAAATTTAATGTATTATTCATTTATTTTATTAAAATTGTCATATACTAGATTGATTTTTTTTTTAGCTTCAAATAACAAACGTTTTAACATTTCTATAATATTTATTAAACCCTTTTCAATTCTCTCCCGACGTTTTATATTTAAATCTACATACTTAAACTACTGATATAATCTCAAATTTAAATTATTTAAATAACCTCCGTGAATATTTATTCTATCATGCTAATGAATTTTAAAAATATATGTCAGCTTTTGCGCACACGCATATATTCATATTGGAAAAATGGTAAAACTATTTTTTTTCATTCGCTTATAAAATATATAAATCACATAATGTAAATTATAAACATATACAATAGTAACAAAGATAATTTGTAAATCAGTTATAATTTGTTTATATCAAAAATTTATCGTACATTACAAAATTATGTTTTTAACTTCAATAACTCCACATCAAATTTAAACAATTTTTCACAAAGTTCTTGTCAGTTCTCCCTACTATTTACGTTTAAGTCCATATATTTAAACAACTACAAAATTTTAAATTTAACTTTTTTAAACAAATATCGTTAAATAATATTGTTAATTCAACTAATAATTCACTAACATACGCCGGTTTCAGTATGTATACCATATTCATATTAACAAAATTGATAAAACTATTTTATATTTCATATATATATATATATATATAAAGCTGCACAACATAAATTATACATAAACAATAATAATATTTGTGATTTATTTATTTTGCAGAATTTATCATTACATTGCGTAACAAAGTTATCATTTTAACATTATTAAAAGTATAAATATCATACTTTACACTAATAGTGTATGCAATGTACGACTTACGCACTACTCAAACAAAAAAGTCGAAGGTTACAACTATGATCTCATAAGCCAAGTCTTTCGACTTTTCTCTGACTCGCACCTTGCGCCCCAACCTATGCTCTAATGTGTGAACTAAGAACAACGCTTTACCGTTATTTAATGGAAATGATGGGATTGTTGCTTTTATTTTTTTGTTTTCCCTATGGCCCCAATAAATTTGAAAAATGGGGTGCCAGCACTTGTCCTGTTATAATTGAAAATGTTAAAGGGCAAAGCTCGGACGATGCGGTCCGTTTAAACTACTGGACTGGAAAATTAGGTAATGTTTGGTTTAAAATCAAATTTTTTGTTTTTGTTTTCAATATATATGTCAAATATTAGTAGAATGAGGGACGAGCGAGGAGATGAAAGAAAGACAAATGTGAGGACGAAAGAATAAAAGGACGGACGATGAATGGATTCTTTCACCTGCTTGTGTTATTTTCCAAAACACTGAAAAAAAGTTATTTTCTATTTTGTGTGTTAACTTTGTTTTCTAAATTAGCCGTTTTCGGCAATATACATACGTCATGCGTATTTTTATATGGACGAAAACTCAAAACTAAAAACAACAAAAGCAAATCCTACCATAATTTCTAGTCGAGGGCTTGGTCTTGTGTTTTGAGAATAAAAGTGGTGCTGGCCCAAAGGAGTAATGGGCCCGAAGGGGTAATTAGTTCAGACTTTTTTCTTTATCTATTACTAGGCCACGAATAATTCAGAATGAAAAGAATCAACTTTGTGAATGAGATAGTAGTAGTTCGTAGAAATTGGTTCTGGGAATTATTTTTTGAATCTCCTTGAATTAGATTGTAATTTGAGGATGAATACCATTAATGTGAATGTTATTTTATGTTGGGCCCAGAATTCTGATGCAATGCTGAATATGTGATCGTTTTGATCACACTGGTCTTTTCTTTTTAATTATTGTTAAGGGGTTGTACTATTGCTTCAAAATATAAACTAAAAAAGTACATATATCTCAGTGTGTTGTTCTTTGCCAATGTGATATTTATTGCGGTCGGCGAAAAATTGTCCACACATACGTCGTCTGAATTTAGATGGTTTCCGGTGTGTACAATAATGCGAATAGCACTGCATTTTTCTAATTCGTCAAATTCAGTCAACTTTACTGTTTTAAACTTTTAATGGCTAAACACCAAAATCAACTTCAAATTTCAATTGTATGTGGATACGTATGAAATATCCAAGTCTACTCGAATTCATACCAAAACCATTAAATTATTAAAATCACAAAAGAAACTTTAAATACATTCTCAGTTGCCCTTCATCATAAAGTTATACCCCCGACTTCACCTTCTTCTTATCTCTCGATATCGGTAGAGATTCCCTTCTTTTTTACCGAGATTCCCTTTTTTCCTGTATTACTTTCTTATTTTTTTTAATTCCTTAATTTAGTTACATTTTGAACTGAATTTCAACGATCACTTGGAAGATATTGATATTGACTTTTTTAATTTTGTCATCCAAGTTGCGATTCCAACTGCCCGCCTGGGCCCAGTGGCGTAGGCATGACATTAAGTTGTAGTGCGCACATAGTGTGATGAGGTTCGGAGACGATAGAAAATTTTAACAAGATTTGGATAACAAACAAAGTCAGTTTGTGAAGCAACAACATGACTAAGAACTTGGTTGTTTGCAAAAAGAGAATCGATTTCATAAGTAAAGAAATCTTGAAATAAAGCAAACTTTCCGGGATGGACTTTTCCATAGGTAACATAGTTGATATATGCTTTTATAGCCTCCGGATTATTGAAAAATTGCTCTTTTATATTTCTAGAAAGTCTCATTGTGGAAGGGTTGCTTGAAGAATCCATTAGAGTAGAGAGTAGAGAGCTTGATATTTTGAAATAAAAGTTTGAATTTGAAAATGAAAGTGAAAAGTTGTGATAAGAGATAGTAAATAAATAGATTCTCAACGGACGGGTTCTCTGGTCAAAAGGCGACTTTTCAGAAACTTGAATGAAGTGAAAAGATGGAGGAAAATTCAACATTTGAATTCAAATTCAAATTTCAAATTTCTGTACCCTTGTCGACAATGTGGGGTGGCCCTTGTCGACAGGTGTCTCTGAATTTTCATGATTTATTCCTCTTAAGTATTCTAATATATATATATATATATATATATATATATATATATTATTTTTAGTGTCTATATATATTTGGAATATTACTAGAATTATAGTACATCCCATAAAATATTATGGGACTATTTAAAAATAAAAATAATAATAAAATAATAGTAAAAATATAATAATAAAATTTTAAAATTCGAACGACACACCAATTCAAAATTAACCAATCAAACATCCAATCCTAGGCATGCAATTTTAACCAATGTATTGTAAAAGTGTACCTTTTTCTGAGTCTGTATCTCTGAATTCGTCGGGGTCGTAAACTGCCGTGAAACACATATTTGAATTATCTGTCTTCTGATCATCATCGCTTGAGGACGAGTCTGAGTCATCTAGAATAGCAGTAAATGCACCGTTTTCGTTTCTTTGCAGAATCATTGTTTATTGGAAGATTTTGCCTATCTGGATGCGGACAGTCTCTTTTGATATGGCCTGGTTCGTCACAGTAGAAACATTTGATATAGTTTGGCACTACATTTTGATTACCAGAGTTCTTATAGTTGTTTCTCTTGAGATTATTCATCTTTCTGTATTTCAGAAATTTTCGAAAGTTCTTGGTCATAAAGGTTATCTCTTCATCATTATCGTTGTTTGAGTCTGATCCATTGGTCAATGCATTGAATGCATTGATTTCTTTTCAGATTCTTTGTTTTCTCTTCTCTTAACCATTTGGACTTCAAACGACAATATATTTCCAATTAATTCTTCTATCTTTAAGTTACTGATGTCATTTGCCTCTTCGACCGCAAGTGTCTTTTGATCCCATTCTGAAATAAGAGAATTTAAGATTTTTCTGACTTGATCTTCTTTCGAAAATTCCTTTCCTAAGGATATTAAAGAATGCACAATATTCTGAAATCTACCATACATATATGGAATAGACTCATTAGAATTCATTTTAAATAATTGAAACTGATTTGTGAGCATGGAAACATTGGTCTGTTTAACTTTGCTCGTTCCTTCATGAGTTGCAATGTTTTCCAAATTTCATATGCAGACTTACAAACTGACACTCTATTAAATTCATTCCTATCAAGTGAACAAAACATAATACTCATAGATTTAGAGTTTTTTTGTGCAACGATCTTTTGCTCAGCAGTCCATGTGCAAAATAAGTTGTGGGTTCAAAATATTCAGTCTGTGCGATATTCCAAGTGTCTAGTCCCACAGATTGTAAATATATTTTCATCCTACATGCCCAATATGCATAGTTACTGGCATTAAAAAGTGGTGGTTGGACAGTAGACTGACCTTCTACAAATGAACTAGTGACAGGGGTAATAGAACCAGTGTTGGTAGCCATTTTGAAATTTTTCAAAATTCAGATTATTTAACTTTGAAAACCTTGCTTCGATACCAAATGTGAGAAATATGGATTACGGATCTTAAGGCTAGAATTAACACCGGGAGGGGGTGAATAGTGTTTAAAGGAATTACTAATTCTTTTTGAGTTTATATTAATTTGAACACAAATGTATGCAATATTCAGACACGGATAAGATCACCGAATCAAACACAGATGTAGATATAGAGTAAAAGCAACAAAAGAAAGAACAAACCGAATTTTATATTGGTTAGGAGTTACCCTACATCAAGTCCCGCAACACAAGTACGGATTTACTTTCAAAATCAATTCTTATAATTACACCCTCGATTTCAAGGTCACGAGGTACACCTTTCTAGATTCACAATGCACTGGGTAGAGATACTTGATTTTACGGACAACAAGTTCACTCGATTGATTTTCCAGGCTACAATCACACCTTTTCTTGCTTGATTGATTTTACAGGCTACAATCACACCTTTTCTCCCTCAATTAATTACAAAGAAGTCTATAACTCTGAATAGCACTGGGATCTTGTTGTGATAGTGATAGAGAATCAAAATAGAGATGATCTAGTTAGATTCAATGATGATTTCGGCGGAGTAGTGGTAAAAATGTATATAAAGAAATGTGGAAGAAGAAGAGGAATGAAATCAGAGAATATATGAATATAAATTCGTTTAAAACAGCCCATATTTATAGTAGAACAACAGCCATGTCCATTCGTGAAAGGATATGACGCATAGACACTTCCTTTGAAATTCAAACTTTTGAAATAAATTGTCACCTTGTCGACAAGGATTCCTTGGGGTTGTCGACGGGCCTAAGTTATTTTTGGTAATTTGTTTTTCTTTGAAAATAACTTCTATTTTGTATTAAAACTATTTTAAACTTTATAAATATACTTAACCATAGTTAAAATACATAAATAAGTATAGAGAATAATATTTTGGAATATATAAAATTTTACTATAATTTTATATTTAAACCTAAGTATAAAATCAAAAGTTAAATATATTATAACTAAAAGATAGTTTAAAATCAAGGATAACTTGATATTGAAAATAAAGATTATTTTGAGGCAAAAAGTATTTTAAAACCATGACAGATGTTTTTTATTTTTAAGAGAAGATTTTGAAATCATTTTGAAAACAAGATATAATTTTTGTAAAACATTTAAATAAAAGTTAGTGGATACAAAACAACGTTCCACTAGATTTTCGTAGGTTCCATCCTACTTAGGGTTCCATCCCTTTAACGAGCTCGAAGTGGATTCCATTCCACGAATATAATGGATTTTAAGATGTCAGTGATTTTCTAGGAGTTTTAACAAAATTCCTAACTAAATTACTTATATTGAAATCTTTAACTCTTGATAATCTTGATACTCATGAGTCTTGAATCTTGATATCTTCGATCTTGAGTTTATCAGTTCTTGAATCTCTATACCGTACAGTCTTCCTTCTTTGGTACCTATATATATATCCTGCATATACATATATATCTAAACAATAATATCAGTATTTATATTTAATAATCTTATTCTAAGGTTGTTGTCATTAAAACTAACTTCCAAACACGAAAGATGTCCGTCCTTTTTCACAGACATCTGTCGTTGTTAATTCAGCACCACTTTCCTTTTTCTCTATAATTTCCACCTCCGAACTCTGATTTGCGAATCGTTTTCTCCATTACGAAACTACTTCCTGCCTCTACAATTCCCCATACAGTGTCATCAAAATTTACAAATTTATTATTAGATGTATCATCCATAATGTAAATCTCTAACTGGCTGTAAAGATCCATACGCGCCGCTTCAGAAAAATAATTTGGATAATGTTCTGATAAACGAACTAGTTTCATGACACGTAAAGAAGCTAATGAATCATTTGGATTCAAATAATCCATGCATGGAAGCAATTGCAAGTTAACCTCATCAGAATGATTATTAAGCTCAACAAGTTTCTTATCCAAACAAACGTAGAATAAATCAACTTGATAGTGATGCAAATTTATTATCTTTGGCCCTCGTCTTAAGCAACCTAAAAGAAGATAATTATCCTCCATATTTGGAATAAGAATATTTTGTTTTGTGCAAAAAGAACTTACTTTAACAAATAGGTTATCATATCTATTATTTCTCATTTTTTGTAGGCGTTCCATAGATAATTTCACCAAAGTAATAGCATTGACGATATCTTGATTTCAATAAAGTGCTTTTGAAAGATGATCATTGGTGATTCCAAGCACATTTATCATCAATTATAGTTGAATATAAAATCAAAATTTTGCATCAGTTTTATCAGATTTAAAGGTTCACCTTTTTTATCTTCAAAGACATCTTCCATCAAATCTTTAAGAACATCTATTACAGAGGACAGCTGTGATGACCCGGAATTTTTAACAATTTAAAATGGGATAAGTGAATTGATTTTAAACATTTGAAAGTTAATTTTAACTTGAATCCGAGATATCAATATTTACTTGATAATTAAACCATTGAATTATATAGTTAAATATTGAATTTAATAATTGAAATTGGGTAAATTGTTGAATCTGAAATTCTGAGCATGTTTAAAATAATTTGAAGGCTTATAAAATTTAGAATGGTGATACGAAAGATAATAGAATGGTTGAAATTTTATTTTAAGGATGATTCGTTCAGTTTTGAAAATTATATCGTTTAAATTGATATTTAAAAAATAGCCATCCGGGAGACAGTCTCGGAATTCGACGAAATCAGTTCCATTGGATCCGTAGTAGTTAGTTATTATCGGATTTCAATTTTTGTAGCAATCGGAGTTGTCGTTTGACCCTGGCAGCTCAAAAAGCTTCGAATTATTTAAATCGATTTAATTTAAAATTGGTCGTTTATCTCCGTATCTCGTGCATACAATCAAATTAGTCTCCGAAACATGTTCCATCATGTTCGGAATGCGGGTAGAACCCTATAAACGCTGGGCGGCTCGTGTGAATTGGAGTTTGTTACAACAGTTGTTGATTTGCGAATATTAATAAAATAGTTTAATGGATAATGACCCTATCTTCCAAAGCACGCCTCCCCTTTTATATTTAGTCCTTTAGTCCTTTAGTTGTTCAAACAAAAGCACTCTCTCCAGTTTTTTCGAAATCAATTTTTCCTGCTTCAAGTCATTCTGCAAATCCTATTCCTTCTCAAATTAAATCGCCTCAAATAAATATCGGCCTCTTCGTTCACCGTGTTCAGATCGATTAAAAAAGAAGAAGGAAGAATTCGAGTGCAACTCGAAATTGAAATGGGAAGAGGCGCGGTCGCGAGGGATAGGGAGGCCAAGCAGCGATGATGGTGTTTGTGAGTGGTAGCCGAAGTCGTGATGGATCGTGCGTGAGCTAGAGCATGGGTGCAATGTTCGCACGCGAGGGCAGTCTCGAGCTCGAAAAGGTGGGGACGGTCGAATCTTCTTGTCGCGTTCGAATAGAGGGAGAGTAGTGACATCGTCGACTAGGGTTTCGCTGGAGTCGCGTTTATCAAGGACAAGGCAGAGCTCGAGCTAGAGCTTTAGGGTTCCTGTTCGAATTAAGGTAAATTGAACTTTAAATTCTCGGTTAACTTAGCTTCTTTATTTAATTTCATATATTCACTTACTGTTTATAAAAATAAAGTGAAATAAATAAGTACTAATGTGGTTAGCTTAGCTTATTTAATTATTTTAGACATTAAAAATAATTTATTAAAGGAAGTTTAGGTTAAATAAATTCTTAGTTAACTAAACTAATAATTGGCAATTAATTATTTGATTATTTCAAATAATAATAAATTGTAACCGATTATACAAGGTCAAAATCTGGAAAGAAACAAGCTGGCCCGGATGGATTGCAAATTAAAATCAAAGGTAAGTAAATCTCACTCTGTTGGATTCTATTTAAATTTAAATGGTTAAATTTAAACATTTGGTTGAATGATTGAATTTATTTGATATGCACTATGAATAGATGATCTGGTGATTTTGGTATTGGATGGTTCTCGAGTTAATGGATTGCTTAACTCGAAGTATTGGGAATTTTAAGTTGTTTTAAATTTAAAGTAATAAAGAAGAAAATATTTACGTTTAAAAGTTACTAACGATTTAATGATGTGTGATACATTAAATTAGTAGGATAATTGAAATGGATAATTAATTTAATTAATTAACGATTTGGGGTATTTAATTGAGTAATTAAAGGTTTGAATAAATAATAAATTAAGTTGTAAGTTAATTAACTAAGTATAAATAATTCAGAATAATCATTTGATGGTGTGATAAATAATTACTTAATGTAAGTAATAAATATAGATACTTTGTGAAGTTTATCAAGAGATTAATTGAGATAATTAATTAAGGTGTAACTGATTTATTAATGAAGTAAATAAAAGAATAGTTAATTACATATTGAGATTAATCGAGGATGATAAATATTGGGGTTGAATTAAAGTAAAATATAATAGGAAATCATTCATTTATATAATTAATGAAGTAATTAAAGATTTGATTGATTGAGATTAATTAATTCATAATAAGTGACTTATGAGAAGTCAATTAATATAAGTAATTAAGAATTAACGTAATTGATTATAGTTAATTAATTTGTGAAGAAATTAAAGATTACTTACTGATTTGGTAAGAGTAATTAATATCGTGAAATGAATTAAAGATAATTACTTGCATGAAATTGGAAGATAACTAATCCAGGGTGATTAATTGAAATGAATGAATTTGGAAGAGTTGATTAATTAATTGGTTTAGAAATTCATTAATGAAGAAATCTAAGTAATTGAGGTTTGAAACTCAATTGAAATAATCGAATTGGCTTGTATGCGATTAAGTTTTGTGTATGGGTGATTGAATGGTATTGGATGTTTTGAATGAGTAGATAACTCTGATATGAAATGTTTTGTATTGCATTTGAATAACTTGGGATAGGATGATATGAGATTCAAAGAGACCGGAGGTCGGGTATTGGGTAAATACCGGAAACCACTTCGAATGTTTATCGATTGATTTGTAAAATCTATATGCTGGAGTGAAGTAACTAAAGGAATTGGACTATTTTAAATTTAAATCTTTAGTATTTAGAAACTTGTATGTGAAATAAGTGATATCTATAATAAATGGTAGCTTTGTGAATTGATATGAGTTACCCAAGTTATAAAAATTGGTTTCTTTGGTATCCCATGTTGTTTGGGTTTACTCACGCTGGTTTCCAGCCTGTCCCGGGTGTTACTTTGATGTAATGCTCGGGTCAGACCGAGTATTACAGATTTTTAGGTTAGGACGTTCTGGAGCTCAGGAGGCGAGTTGGATGGCAATATCGAATAGAGTATTTCCGCTGTATTTATATTATTGTTAATCTGAGACATGATAATTGTAAATATTCAGTGACTGTATATAATGTGAAACTACGATGTATATTAAATGTAATCGACATGTATAGTATCCTTTTGTAGACTGTTATTATTTATTATTATTATATTTTATCCGCTGCGATTGTGAGATGTTTGGTGTTTCTGTTCTTCTTCTTCTATCTCTTTCATCTTTTTCATGACTATCTGGAATTTTCGGGTTCGAAAATTTCGAGTCGTTACATTTGGTATCAGAGCCAGGTTAAGCGAGAACCTTGGCTCTGGTGGAGATTACTCATTCAATAGAGTCCGTAGTACTCTAGAATGAGTTGAGTATATAAATATATATGAGCGCGTACTTGTTATTTTCTTATAAAAGATTTTAAATGATTTTATATAAAAATATATTTTGATATATAAAACAATATTTCTTTCTAATAAATATTAAGACGATTGGTTGTTAGTTATTGAAATGAAAATTAAGAAGTAATATAATACAACCAAATTAAATTTAATTGATTTAAAAATGAAATTCTAAATCTGGTCCCAAAATTTGGAAATTTTGTTTCAAAGTAATGAAAATAATAAATAAGTATTATTTGGATAACTGGGATTTGATGCAAACAATGGGTTGTTTAAAAATTTATTTGAATTTAAAACCAAGGGTGGTCTAAATTTTTTAAAACATGGCTGGGAGGGCCAAGGAATAAATATGTAAATATGTATGGATATACATGATATCAAAGATATTTTGAAATAAACTCTAAGAGGTTGAGTTTGATTTTTCCCTAAGTGTGATGTAAAAACCTAAAGAGATATAAGTTTGAACTTATAAGAGGGAAAGAATTTTGAAATTTGAAGCGGGAATTCGAATTTGAGTAAGGTTGATTGGATTAAGTAAATTGGAATTTAACTTTGGAAAGTTAAATAAGTGTAGAAAAACAACCAGAATTGGAAATTTCGAGATGAAATTGAAATTTAACTTGGCAGGTTAAATGGTCGATTTGAATTGGGAATTTGTGTGATCTCGAAAGGGTTTGAGATCTAAAAATTTAAAATGGATGGACGTTTTAAAATAAATTGGATGATATCCTCCTATTGTAAATAAAAAAAATCTTTAAATTGAGAATGGAATCTTATAAATAAAATAAAATAAGTTTGAATAATTGAATTGTAAAAGAAACTTGTTTAGGAACTGGCTTCAAACTGGAAAATTAAATTGAATAATAAATTAAAATTTTAAAATAAAATTGTATTGAACCTTGAAATACATAAGTAAAAATAATTTAAAATGAGAATTTTGAGAAATTGGACTCAGAAATTAAAATGATTAAACACTTTGATTTAAAGGTTAATTTGGTTTAAAGAGTTATACCAACCTTTGAGAATTTAACTCGAATTTATATAATCCGAGATAGTTTAAATTCAAGATTTAATTGAATTAGTTCAAAATTGAATTTGGTTTGCATTAATTGGATTGGTGATTGAAGATGTATAAGTTTAAAATTTAAATGGGAAATTAAATTGGATTATATTGAAATGATTTGAATTTGAAATGGGTTCAATTGATAATAATTTAAATTGATTGGAATAAAATGAAATTAAAGTTAAAATCGAACAGGATTAAAATCAACTAGAATTTGATTTAAATTGGGAAAGAAATCATGATTTATTAAACTTGAATTGGGGATAAATCAAGTCCAATGGAATTTGGAGTTATTTGAATTGGAATTGGGTCAATTTAAATGAAGATTTAAATTGAATTGTTGGGGAGGTGAACAGTTGGCTCTTGACTATTTTCAATATAAATTGTTTTGATATAAACTTAATTTTTCTAAGCTATTAAATATATACAACCTTTCTTTTTAAAGCTAACTTATTATATATTTGTTTTACCATTATTTTTGGAGCTATTTAAATTTTTTTTCAATTGTTTCCTAAACTAATTACTATTTTTCAACTATTTCACAAACTAATTTCTATTTTACAACTATTTTGTAATTGTCTACCATTTTTGAAACTATTCAGCTATTTCTTAACTATTTTACAGTTAGTTGCCTATTTTATAGCTATTTTGCAAACTAATAATTATTTTTCCACTACTTATTTATTTTTAAAATTTTCAAGCTATTTTCTAAATATAAACTAGTCGAAGTTCCAACTGTTATTAATTTAAATACCCAACTGAGGTAAGAATTGAAGTATAAAAAGGGGTTTTATACAAGTTTGAAATGATCCAAAGTTTTAAAAATTATATATATATATATATGTATATATATATATAAAGGATCTTATGAGGATTTTGGAAAAAAGGGTTTTGAGAACCTTTTGATTTGGAAAGGCTTTTGATTTTTGGGTAAAATCAATATGAGAATTTGGAAAGCCTATTGGGAATTATCGATTTTGGGAAGAATCGATTATGTATAAATGAGCTTTGTATGAGATCATACTAGGTGTATGATTTGAAAGATACTATATGTGTATAGTATAAATGTTTTGATGATGGCTCTGGGGAAAAAGGCGCTCCCTTGAAATGAACTTCTCAGGAGCGCCACCGGGTGGTGCTGCCTTGAGCCCCAAGAGGGGGTTCTAAAGTTAATCCTGTGAGGAGTCCGGACAAAACTAGTTCCTGAGGATTATTGGGTAGCGAAAGTCGATGGCGCTGATGCCTACAGGGGCATTTGGGTTATGATGTGACGACAGCGTAACTCGATGTGCTGCGATCCACTGTGGGGACCATAGCGGAAATCGTGTGGAGGATGAGTGTCAACGGTCTACACTTGATTTTGCCGGGAAGGCAACGCAACATCGGTAGACTGCGATCTGTGGTCAAGTGGAGTGGAGAAGTTTCATTTTTGGCAGCGAGATTCGATGGCGTTGATGCCTACAGTTATATGGGTTTTTGCTGTGATAGCTACGTAACCTCGGTTGTAGCTGCGATCTGTCGTGGGTTCCATGGTGCAATCGAGGGGCGCGGAGGCCTACAGTTATCTATGGATTTTGTCGGGACGGCAACGTAACCATCGGGTTAACTGCGACCATGGATGGGGGTGATGATTTCCAGAGCTTTCTCAGCAAAGATATTTCCTCTATTTTCAAAAACTGATTTCTATATTTTCAATAAAATTATTTTTCCAAATATTTTCACTGGGTGTTGAAAACAGGTTTACCAAGTACTTATAGATTTTCAGTCCTACGCCTGATCAACGTATGAGTGAATTTCTGTGAGAACAAGGATGGTCTGGTTGAGACATCGAGTTATAAAGAGTTGTAAAAAGTATTTTAATAAAGAGTTATTTTAATAGTATTATGTGACTTTAAAAGCTTTTCTAAAATTTTGAAATAAAGGTATTGGGATTTTGGAAAATCAAAGGAAATCCAAACTGAAATTATAAAATTAAAACTCGGGAAAATTAAATGAAATGATTCTTTGTAATTTAAGGAAATCGAATATTAAATTAAAAGTGAAAGTAAACTAATCCGCTAAATAAATTATTTAATAGTGTATGTTAATAAAATTTAACTTGGGTAAACAAATGGATTGTAAATTAATAATATTTGGAAATGAATTCGAATTGCAAATAGAATTCGACTTGGATTTGATGATAAATTAAATAAGAAGAGATGTTGTAAAATAAAAATAAAATAGAGTTGGATTGAAAATATGATGGTTTGAATTACAAATAAAATTCAAGGGTGATTTGAATAATGATTAATGAAATTTGCAAGAAAATTGGATATAAGAAAAGTGATTATAATAGCAATGTTTTGAGTTGCAAAACAAAACCCAAGTGAATAGAAATAAATTGAG
This sequence comes from Allium cepa, assembly GCA_030765085.1. Lineage (NCBI taxonomy): Eukaryota > Viridiplantae > Streptophyta > Magnoliopsida > Asparagales > Amaryllidaceae > Allium > Allium cepa. Next base: position 382,474,674 of record CM060931.1, read on the forward strand.
CATGGCTTTGTATTAATAAAATAAATTTGAAAATGAATTAAGTCTAAGTAAATGAAAATTTTAAAATGGGTTAACTGAGTTAAATAATAAATGGATGAAGTCTGATAGAATAAAAATTAAATCAAGGTTGTGATTGAAATTGGATTATCAGACTAAACGTAAGTTCGGTGGCATATTAATTTGAAGTGTAAATGAGTTTAGTATGTGCTTGAATATTATTTTGATAAATTGAGAAGGTGAATTTGAAATTAAAAGTTTAAAATGAATGGGCTAACTGTATTTAATGAAAGTTGATTAAATGAGAATCAAATAGAAGTAAACTTAAGTTTGATGTTGGAATCAATTAAAGTAAATTAACTTAAGTTTAAAATTTATGGAAGCTTGGCTTCGAATAAGAGTGAAAACCCATTAAACAAAAGCTTGGATTGAATTAATTTGGGAATGGCTAGTAGTATACAAGAATGAAATGTGTCGAGCTAATGAATGTTGGGTGAATAAAGTAGAAATGAAATGGAATTAAATATAAAACGAGTTGAAATTATTTTGAAGTAGCTATAAACTAAAATAGACACTTATTAAAGCGAATATCGTCGAAATTGCATAACAATAATTGTCGTTTGGCGTAAATAAAAGTCATTAAAATGTTGTGAGTTAATAGCGATTATATAAAATTGATTTTGAATCATTTGAAGAGAATGTAAGCTTGATTGGATTAAAAATCAATGGAAGGTAAGCACTTGAGTTGTAACCCAATAAAATTGAATGAAATGTCTTATGAGTTGGTTGAAAGTGATTGAATTAGGTTTGAAAACATAGAAATTGCTTATGGAAGTTATTTTGAAGGCATTTCTTTAGATTTGAAGTGTTATGCTTGTTTAAGTAAGAGAATGTTATAAACTTCATATATATAGTGCTCATATGTGTAAATTGAGCAAGTACAGGTACCTGAAGGTCGTTTGGTTGGATTTGGATTGCACTAATTGATAAAATAAATAAGTTGTTTGCTTAAAATGCTAAATAAGGTACGCCTACGCAATAAAAATAGGAAATATGAACTGTTTTTGCTTTTTCCGACCGGGTGGGTCGATGTATATATATTTATATCTCTTGTCAAATTGCAAAAGCTCCTCCGTACAAAGGAGACTCTGTCAAAATTTTCCGAAAATTTTGGGAGTTCGAAAATTTTTGAGAAAATTTTTGTTAAGCAATTAAACGATTTTAAATATGAAACTGAAATAGATTGGTAGATGGAACTAATAAGACTCAGTTATAAATGGAAAAAAAAACAATTAATATTCAATATTGAAATAAGTTGAATTCATATTAAAACGAGAAAAACCGAATTTGAATAGAAGTAAATATGAAAACTTATATAAGAGAGTGTATAAAATGATTTGTAAAGTTTCGATTGAATATTGTTGCTAAACAAGATATGCAGGTATAAAAAGGGGGAAAAGATAAAAGTGAATTGCCCGACAACAAGGTATGTATTTTAATTTCTGTATGAAATTAGATTGGGTTTTGGATCTAGCCACTTGGCTTTTGTTTTCTTTTTGGTATTTGGGAAGCCCGTAGAGGCCTTTTGTAGTTGTACCGAGCTTGCCGAGCAAAGGAGACGCAGACAAAAAAATTTCGGAAATTTAGATAGTTAGAAAAATTTTGAGAAAATTTTGATAATCCAAATTTTAGTTTTCAATTGAAATTTAGAGGATTGAGCAATAGGGTATTGTTCGAAACTATAAAAGATTTTAGGAAGTTGGTTAAGGTGACAGTGGGCCTTAACAAAAGATAGTTGGTAGAATGTTGAATTGTGAATTTTGGGAGAAGGTAAACGGGTATCGGACCATTCTTCCTATCTAGTAATTTCAGGGACGAAATTCTTTTAAGAGGGAGAGGAATGTGATGACCCAGAATTTTTAACAATTTAAAATGGGATAAGTGAATTGATTTTAAACATTTGAAAGTTAATTTTAACTTGAATCCGAGATACCAATATTTACTTGATAATTAAACCATTGAATTATATAGTTAAATATTGAATTTAATAATTGAAATTAGGTAAATTGTTGAATCTGAAATTCTGAGCCTGTTTAAAATAATTTGAAGGCTTATAAAATTTAGAATGGTGATACAAAATATAATAGAATGGTCGAAATTTTATTTTAAGGATGATTCGTTCAGTTTTGAAAATTATATCGTTTAAATTGATATTTAAAAAATAGCCTTCCGGGGGACAGTCTCGGAATTCGACGAAATCAGTTCCATTGGACCCGTAGTAGTTAGTTATTATCGGATTTTAATTTTTATAGCAATCGGAGTTGTCGTTTGACCCTGGCAGCTCAAAATGCTTCGAATTATTTAAATCAATTTAATTTAAAATTGGTCGTTTACTTCCGTATCTCATGCATACAATCAAATTAGCCTCCGAAACACGTTCCATCGTGTTCGGAATGCGGGTAGAACCCTATAAACGCTGGGCGGCTCGTGTGATTTGGAGTTTGTTATAACAGTTGTTGATTTGCGAATATTAATAAAATAGTTTAATGGATAATAACCCTATCTTCCAAAGCACTCTCTCCAGTTTTTTTGAAATCAATTTTTCCTGCTTCAAGTCATTCTGCAAATCCTATTCCTTCTCAAATTAAATCGCCTCAAATAAATCTCGGCCTCTTCATTCACCGTGTTCAAATCGATTAAAAAAGAAGAAGGAAGAATTCGAGTGCAACTCGAACTTGAAATGGGAAGAGGCGCGGTCGCGAGGGATAGGGAGGCCGGGAAGCGATGATGGTGTTTGTGTGTGGTAGCCGAAGTCGTGATGGATCGTGCGTGAGCTAGAGCATGGGTGCGATTTTCGCACGCGAGGGCAGTCTCGGGCTCGAAAAGGTGCGGACGGTTGAATCTTCTTGTCGCGTTCGAATAGAGGGAGAGCAGTGACATCGTCGACTAGGGTTTCGCTGGAGTCGCGTTTAGCAAGGACAAGGCAAAGCTCGAGCTAGGGCTTTGGGGTTCCTGTTCGAATTAAGGTAAATTGAACTTTAAATTATCGATTAACTTAGCTTCTTTATTTAATTTCATATATTCACTTACTGTTTATAAAAATAAAGTGAAATAAATAAGTACTAATGGGGTTGACTTAGCTTATTTAATTGTTTTTGACGTTAAAAATAATTTATTAAAGGAAGATTAGGTTAAATAAAATTCTTAGTTAACTAAACTAATAATTGGCAATTAATTATTTGATTATTTCAAATAATAATAAACTGTAACCGATTATACAAGGTCAAAATCTGGAAAGAAACAAGCTGGCCCGGATGGATTGCAAATTAAAATCAAAGGTGAGTAAATCTCACTCTGTTGGATTCTATTTAAATTTAAATGGTTAAATTTAAACATTTGGTTGAATGATTGAATTTATTTGATATGCACTGTGAATAGATGATCTGGTGATTTTGGTATTGGATGGTTCTCGAGTTAATGGATTGCTTAACTCGAAGTATTGGGAATTTTAACTTGTTTTAAATTTAAAGTAATAAATAAGAAAATATTTACGTTTAAAAGTTACTAACGATTTAATGATGTGTGATACATTAAATTAGTAGGATAATTGAAATGGATAATTAATTAATTTAATTAATTAATGATTTGGGATATTTAATTCAGTAATTAAAGGTTTGAATAAATAATAAATTAAGTTGTAAGTTAATTAACTAAGTATAAATAATTCAGAATAATCATTTGATGGCGTGATAAATAATTACTTAATGTAAGTAATAAAATATAGATACTTTGTGAAGTTTATCAAGAGATTAATTGAGATAATTAATTAAGGTGTAACTTATTTATTAATGAAGTAAATAAAAGAATAGTTAATTACATATTGAGATTAATCGAGGATGATAAATATTGGGGTTGAATTAAAGTAAAATATAATTGGAAATCATTCATTTATATAATTAATGAAGTAATTAAAGATTTGATTGATTGAGATTAATTAATTCATAATAAGTGACTTATGAGAAGTCAATTAATATAAGTAATTAAGAATTAACGTAATTGATTACAGTTAATTAATTTGTGAAGAAATTAAAGATTACTTACTGATTTGGTAAGAGTAATTAATATCGTGAAATGAATTAAAGATAATTACTTCAATGAAATTGGAAGATAATTAATCTAGGGTGATTAATTGAAATGAATGAATTTGGAAGAGTTGATTAATTAATTGGTTTAGAAATTCATTAATGAAGAAATCTAAGTAATTGAGGTTTGAAACTCAATTGAAATAATCGAATTGGCTTGTATGCGATTAAGTTTTGTGTATGGGTGATTGAATGGTATTGGATGTTTTGAATGAGTAGATAACTCTGATATGAAATGTTGTGTATTGCATTTGAATAACTTGGGATAGATGATATGAGATTCAAAGAGACCGGAGGTCGGGTATTGGGTAAATACCGGAAACCACTTCGAATGTTTATCGATTGATATGTAAAATCTATATGCTGGAGTGAAGTGATTGGAGGAATTAGACTATTTTAAATCTAAATCTTTAGTATTTGGAAACTTGTATGTGAAATAAGTGATATCTATAATAAATGGTGGCTTTGTGAATTGATATGAGTTACCCGGGTTATAAAAATTGGTTTCTTTGGTATCCCATGTTGTTTGGGTTTACTCACGCTGGTTTCCAGCCTGACCCGAGTGTTACTTTGATGTAATGCTCGGGTCAGACCGAGTATTACAGATTTTAAGGTTAGGACGTTCTCGAGCTCAGGAGGCGAGCTGGATGGCAATATCGAATAGAGTATTTCCGCTGTATTTATATTATTGTTAATCTGAGACATGATAATTGTAAATATTCAGTGACTGTATATAATGTGAAACTACGATGTATATTATATGTAATCGACATGTATAGTATCCTTTTGTAGACTGTTATTATTTATTATTATTATATTTTATCCGCTGCGATTGTGAGATGTTTGGTGTTTCTGTTCTTCTTCTTCTATCTCTTTCTTCTTTTTCATAACTATCTGGAATTTTCGGGTTCGAAAATTTCGGGTCGTTACAACAGCATAACAATCAAATCAATTTAAATAATATAATATGAACATCAACATCTGTCTCCTGATCGTTTCAAACTTCTCTCTTGATTCAGTCCCTAGAAACTACATAGTTATCCACTCTATAGTTGATTGAACACTCTTTCTGCTTCTTTTTCTCATCGGATATCTCAATCTTACATGACGCTCCATCACGATTCATCAAATTGTTAAATAAGTAAAAGAATTCAGCAATGTGATTTATATCTTTCACGACATGAACATGCACTAACTGAAGCTGAAGTGCAAAACAATGCACATAAAAATGCAGAATTGTATATTAAGTGTTTTGAGACCATTGAACATTTCTTGCATATTACTTGCCCATCGTAACCTTGACCATGCAACTTTGTAAAGCTCAAATTGTGTTTGAAAATAAAAGCATCAAGTGATGTTTTAAGCGAAACTACAGCTGTATTGGGAACATGTATCGTACCCATAAATCATTCAATGACACAACCATTCTTGTCAACAAATCGTATAACTATAGACACTTGCTCTTTAATATAGTTATCAAGTTGCTTCATCCATTAAAATTGCGAATAGGCCACCATCAAATGCTTTAAGATAGCATTGACAACTTCGATAAAAATTGAGTTTACATCTTTTTGAGTATTGGGTAATGTCATTTTCTAATTTGTGGAGCATTTTTAAAACAATGATATTAATGGATAAATTTTGATTTGTAAGCTATTGGAGAAGTTCTTAAAAAAATTCCCTTATTTATAGAGTTTTCAAATTCATCATGACCACGAAAAGCTTGTCTGTGACGCAAAAGATATCGAATGCAACAAATGGCAGCATTTAGACGAACTCGATAGTCAATTTGACATTGCTCTGTTTGCCTCACAATTAGTAGTTCAAGTGTCCGCTTTGAATCATCGTATTTTCAGCTTTCATACATGCGGTGTTATGAGCTTCTGATTGAGCATGGTCTTGGAATCTTCTATAATTTTTCCAATTTTTATACCATTCTTTGTAAAAAAATCACTCATATTTCTATTCACTGACTTTAGACAAAATAGATAACGCTTTAAACAAAAAGCTGAATCTTCTTTCACAATATATTCTAACCAACTTCCAAATTGGCTAAACCAACTTGGATTAAAGCGGCAGGCCTTTACTCCAATGGTAATTTGTGGAAATACTAATAGAGAAGGTTGACTTGGGCCCTTCGGTAAATAATCCCTCTGAATATATCTTGGTCTGTTGGATGAAAATTCGAAATTTGATTTCGTATACTTGGATCAGAAGGAAGACATAAAAAATCAACAGAAATGCAATTTTAAATAACGGTTTTTAGGATAGCTTCATTTTGAATATCATTATCTATAACGTTGGAAGAAGATTCCGCGTTGTCAGAAATATTATCATGGGTCCATTTGTAATAGTTATGCAAATCTGAAAAGAAGAGAAACAGAAATTATATAATCTAACAATTACAAAAGTCCTTGAGCTATTGAATTAATTAACAAAAGTTTGTGATTTTTCTACTAAAAAAAATGATAACATTCATCTTCTGTTGGAAAAAAAGATAATATTCATTTAGCAATCTAAAAATCTAAAAAACATGAACAACTATAAGATTAGCAAACTGATTTTAAGAACAATTTTATGCACAGAAACCAAAGTCATTAGATTACATAAATCATTTATCTAGTAGATTATGTCAATTACTCTCAATCAACCAAAGCAATTTCAATGAATTGTTCTCAATTCAATTAAATTTAAACTATCTAACTTATCCCTAAAATATAGCATCATGCATAAGAAATTGAAGAAAAAACAAAAGAATTACCCGTTACTCTAATTTTCTGATCTAGGGTTTTGAGTTCCACAAGAGGAATCTCAATTGAAGGTAGCACGCTAGATCGTCGAATGAAGAGCGTAGTAGATCGTTGATGGGGAATGAAGAAAGTTGAGCGCTTGAAAGATTAAAGTGGATGCTTTCTTTCGTTCATTTCCTTTTTCTTTTGTAAAGAGAAATGCGACTTTTTTATTTGTTTGTTTTTATTTTTTATTTTTTTATTTTCAAATACTAGGGTAGGCATGTGTCTACCACATTTGCAAGTGGGCTCCGCCCTACTTGGACCGAATTGATAAACTCTTTTCGGTAGGCACCGACTGGAATCTACTTCCAGCATATTTTCCTCATACTAACTGAAATAATTTTCTTAAACACATCCAAAGCTCCATTGTTACTAATTACACCCAAATGTAGTTATGTATATGTTTATCGACACAATACATGATTTCTCTTTTACTTCTGCCTTGGGTTGTTACATAAGTTGTTCAAAATAATGACAAAACAGATGTTGGATATCTGAAGGGACGATAGGCATACATTATTGTTTGGGAACATGAGATCGCATTTGGCCCTTAAAGTGCAAATACTCCACTAAATCAACTTTTTGCACTCTTATTTTAGATTAGAGTCCAATTCAGCTCGGTACTGATAATTTATGCTTGTAAAATTTAACATTAGGGATGGAAATTTGATCCGCGGGGATGGGCACCAGCGAGGACCCGCCACTAATTGAGCTGGGGGTTCCCTGACTTGGCGGGAAATGGAGCGGTAGTGGGGATGATTTCAATACCTGAAACAGGACGGGGCGGGTACGGACGTGATATTATTCGCCACATATCCAACCCCAGTATATATAGTTTATGTTATTAGTTTTAACGTCTATATATTAAGAAAAATTATCCGGTCCATGACTATTTTTTTTTGGCAGACCGTCCACTTTTTATTACGAACGTAATAAAAATTGAAGAACAGGAGCAAGGTAAAAGCACCTTAACTACTAAAGTAAAAACATAAAATACAGCACAGGTACATGACTGCTATGTCACGATAACTATAAGATACATATAAAACTAGCACTCCTCCGAGGAGGGAGAATCACCAACAACCCCAGACACCAAAGATGTGCACAATTGGACAGACCCAGAGAGACCAGCATAGGGGCGAAACCGAAGAGAAAGACATGGGTCATAAACCACATCATCAGAGCAGTAGATAAAAGATCGATCCCAGGAAGGATCAGCAAGCATGTCAGAATTAGCACTCGCATCTATACCGTCCAAATCAAGCACAAGAGAGTCACCGGATTGTTTGTAGCGTAGGCACCTAAGATCAAGTTGATCGTCAGAAACAAACCGGAAGAAAGATTCACTAACTGGGTTATACCTCATATCAGAAATGGGATCTATCCAACACCCTTCAGGCTCATCCCAAGCTACAGGAGGCAGCAGTAAGGAAGGGACTGGAGAAACTAAAGGGATGACAGGAGCAGCACTAGGCACCTTAGAACCAGGAGGTGATACAGTCATAACTAGCGGCAACGCAGCAGTTGGAGCGCAATAAGATAGAGAGGAAGGGGCAGAAACCTTGGGGACCCAGATCCTACGTCGGGGGCGCGGCAAAGGAGATTTCGGAACAGCCGCAGAGGCATCAGAGTGATGGCAATCGATAGACAGGTGTCCAAAAGAGTGACAAGCGGTACAAATATCCGGAACCCAACCATAGCGAACTCTGACTTCCACCACATGGCCGACAGCTAGCTGTACATAAATAGAAGAAGGGAGAGGCTTAGAAGGGGAAATCTCAATGAGAGCCTTCGCGAACATCAGCTTATCACGCGCCACAGTGTTGGAGTCAAAACATTTCAGCTTACCAACATTACAAGCTAACCAATTTAAACAATAAGCGGCTGCAATACAGAGGGAATCTGAGAAAAATATACCCAAACAGGGATGGAGAAAACTTGCTCACGTGCACACGCCACAGTAGGAGACCATGGGGTAACAATAAATGGCCTTCCATCCACAAAAGTAGGCACCGCCTCCAAAACAAACTGACGGTCTTCAGCAGAAGAAAACTTTAAGAAGTACATCGTATCAATCAGCTTAACATGCAAATTACCACGAAGCCGCCAAGCTCTTCGTAGCACCGTTGACGCATAAGAAAGTCGGTGTTGCGGATCCAGGAAAAATCCAACCAAATAGTCTGACTAAAATTCCTCACCAGCTTGCATTACACTCGGGGGGGGGGGGATCATCACTCCATTTTCTTAAACCAAATCAAAATCAATTGGGATGTAAGCACCCGCATTACGAGGCAAGGACGAGAAAAGAGAAGACCACAATTTTGGGGAGTTCTTCGAACCATCAGTTACACGGCTATGAACAATACTGGGGGCAATAGGTGCAGAAGGCGAATCTGTGCCATTACCGGAGACATTAGGTACAGAATTCTTAGGTGAAATAACACAAACATCTGATGTGCAATGTCCACATTTTGGGATACTAGCAGTAGCATGCCCTTGGTCAAGACCTTGAGCACCAACGTCTTCCGTAGGAACACCCACATCAAACACAGTAGACTTGCCCACATCACAACCCACTCCAGGGTGCATAACAGTCTGAACATCAGCCTTGGACGCTTGCAAACTGACATTAGAATTAATAGGACCATGAACCCCTGAAGCATTATGACAAACAGGTGATGTGCATTGGACAGAGGAAGCAGCTTCGCCCAACTCCACATCACAACCACTCAATCCACCAACACCACACCAATTGTTTACAGCAGACGAACTGAGGCCACCACTCTCTTTCAAAAAATCTGTCATACCGATAGTATCGTTCACAGGCGAAATCACTTTGGTACCTGCGAGTGGCAAAACAGCGCGTGAAACTACTCCACCAACAAAAACAGACGAGGCTGCTGTTGAAGCATGTAGTGGTGGAAAATCGGAGTGGGAGTGGAATAAGGGCATGGCAGTGGACTTGGATTTGAAGTGGCGACCAGACCGAGTCGAAGACGGAGAGGAAAGGGGGGGAGGAGAGGGACGCGGCGGAGAGGAGGACATGGAAGGAAAGAATTTAGGAGAGGGAAGGCACTGCAAGGAAGAAGGCAGAGGGCACGAACGCGAAATCGCCTGGAGCGGACATTAAACAATTCAAATCTCCCAGCCTTAACAATAAGTTTTTTTTTCCATGACTATTTTAGTTTCATGTTGCTGCTTATGATTTGTCTCCTTTTTAAATTATTAAGAATTATGAAATTACGACTACGCGGTTGGTTATGTTTTTTGTTTCAAACTTGAAGGCCTATCTTTTATCTTTTAGGTATTATGAAGTATAATTAATATTTTTTAATTTAATTTAAAACTTTTGTTTTGCCATTTATTTTGATTTATTACTTTTTTTCTACATCTTTCCTTAATGGATACCTAACGGGTTTCCCATAACTGATGGATATTCCCCTACCCGAGTTCGCTGAGTATTAAATGGGGATGGGGCGGGGATGAGGGCATAAACGGGTAGCGGAGATGGGGGCGAAGAATACATTCCCCGCATATTATCTGCCTCATTTCCATCCCAAATTACCATGCTGATCTATATAGTAATAAAAAATCATATCATAACCAAATAGAGTAGTCGGTAAAACACTACTTTAATTTGCGCTTGGTAATGATTATACTAGGTTTAGCCCTTCACAAGCATGATAAATACAATATTCATTTTAAAAGAGTAAATATTAAGGATTTGTTTTTATTACATGATTATTTGTCAATTAATTGTGTAGTTAAACATTAAAAAAATGTGGAGGAGGCTAAAATATTGTATAAAATTATATCATTTTTACAATCTAATATCATAATAGTTTCTTGCTTGATTTTCCATTAAATCATTACATATTTGATGTTAGGTTCATTTACTAAAAATATATAATGAAACATAGGAATATACATAACATATGTGATAGGCATGACAATTACTATTATTAGTATTTAATTTTCATTATCATACCATATATTTTAATATGATTCGTCAAGCTGTATCATCAACTAGGTTGCCTATTTTCTGTTTTATTTTACTTGGTTTCATTTTTTTAAATTGTGCATTTCAACTTTAGTTCATAGCATTTATAACCTCCGGATGTTATTTTTGCAAGAAGTGTGTGGAAGACAGAGCTCGTATCTGGACATGTTGTCAAACCTAAGCACCATTTTTCATTGCGTAACACCAGCGGACACTTGATTGCGGTTATTGGTTAATAAATGGTTATATGGTTAAAACGTTCAACCCTACATGAGATATGTGTAAATTATTTGATTATATATACATGTTGCAGAAAACTACAAATATTTGCCGTTCATATTCTGGAAAACAAATATTTACACAAAAATAACTTTACAAAATATATATAATTTATGATTTGATGGTGGAAGCAAAACTAAATGATTAAAATAAGAAACCTCGCGTTTCTATTTTAAATAATGGAAGATTTGTCAAACATGTTTCAAAGTTTCAAAATAGATTCAATCTCACTCCCAAAACGCATCAACAATAAATTTTATCAAACTTTTTTTTTTGTTTTTCAAAAACTTAAATCCGCATTAATCACACTTTTATACGACCAAATATTGATAAAAAATCAATTTTTTTAAAAGTTAACACTTTCTAATGTAAATATTTACACTAAAATGGCAAACATTTGTATTATTTTTAGTTTTTACACTCAAACTATAATGTTTTAAGAAAAAAAAATGCAATATAAAATGCAAATTTTTTTTAAAAATTTCGGAAGTGTCCTTCCAATGCATTTTTTGACGGTGGATGGAAGATAATCAAATTGAAGATAAAAATGGTGTTCTTTTGTCTTTGAACATTTATTTATTTATTTTGATTATTTTTATTTATTTGGAAACGAGTCCTTAATATTCCAGTGCTGTAAATTCTAAAATGAGGGAATTAATTAAAGGACAAAAATTAGTATATTTTCAGCCTCATGGGCAAGATCCCAATATTTTAACCACGAGAACAAACGTTATTCTAAAAATTATTCTAAAGGACAAACATTATTACAAAATTATTTATAAGGACAAAAATTCTTTTAAAACTGCTACCGAACTAAAAACTAATATCTAAAATTTGCTAATGATAACAAAAAAACTGATACCTAAAAAATGATATCAATAACTAAAAACTGATACCTAAAAAAAGTTATCATTAAAGCTAAAATACCGAAGGTCAGTTCTCGAGACTAAAATTCTAAAAAAATTTGTCATTTCTAATAATTTCCTTTTCTAAAATCTCTTTTAAAGTTTATAGCTTAGAGTTTGGTCATCGTGTCACCAAACAATTAACTTGTTTGTGGCACTTTAGGTTTCAAATTGACTAAACAGAACCTAATGTGGTCTAAATATCTGAATTGCGTGTGCATGATTTGGCGTAAGAATTGAAGACAAGAATCCTCCTTATAAATCAACAAATATGCTAAACACAAATACGGAAGGAGGTGAGGCTGCAAGGTCCTACTTTTAAATGGTAAAGTGCTTCTTGCTTTTATAATAACGACAAACTTTATTCATTCATCCAAATTCGGCGGATTCATACAAGCAACCAAGTTTGGAGTTACGTGAGATCGTCCAGCCAATAAAAGTGCTCCCATATGTACATTTATTTGCATAAGTCAAATGTACTGTACCATGTATAGTTGTATATTAATTTTGTGGTTTCACGGTACCTAAAAGTAAAATTAAAAATAATCGCATTAGAGGGGCAAGTGTAAAATTATTGCAATCGTGTTGGATTTGTATTTAGTATGGGTTTAACTCCGTGGGGTCTACGGATGCACTACGTCATTTTGGCTAGCATCATCCAAAATGGGCGTCAAGATGGTTCCAAACTTTATTTCTACAAAAAAAGTGGATTTGCAGGATGACCATTTCGGTCATTTTAGAATTTGGAATGTCGGTACTCACAATTTTTAAACTTCCATTCGACGTACCATTTGTCGCTGCAGCTAGTTGACTTTGAGCTCAAAACGTCAATTTTATTTTTTAAATTCTTATTTGAAAAAAAAATCATGTAATTTTTATGTTTATGATTGTTATTTGCTTTAAACGCTCTGGGTAAACGCAACTTGAAATTATTCCCCTTCCTTTATGGTTCATTCCATTTGTCTTCCATCTTCAATTTCAAATTCTCTCTCATTGGCTTTCAAAAATTCAATTCATAATAAAAATGGCGCTCCAAACGAGAAGTAAATCTTATCTGCAACCTAATCGCAAAATTTGACGCACAAAGAGCAACCATCGAAAATTGAACAACAATCACGGATTCGTCAAATAATGATCTAGCTTCAACGGAAATTCAACAGCAAACTCCAAATCGAGAAACCGAAATCGCAGCTTCACTATATATTTAACAGCAATCCACAATTTCAGAAAAGGAAAACCTAGCCCAATCTAATCTGAAACCAGAGACGACGAAAGCAAAAGCTAGCAAGTTAAAATTTTAAAAATGACCAATTGAAGAAGAAGCACAACAAAATCGGGAGAGAAAACAAAGAGAAGAAATGAAAAAAATAGAGCAGATGAAAACCAATCTAAAATGGCAGAAAACATACCCAGAAAGGTAGCTTATACGATAAAATCAAGTATAAAAAAATTAATATAGTTGTATTATAATAGTATTGAACTTATTTTACAGAACAACGAAGAAAATATGTAGCAAAAAACAGCTGCGAAAAAAAAGATCAAAGGAAAAAAAAACAATTTAGAAGGAAATGCAAATATAAATTCAAAATACAATTCAACAAGGTAAGTGATACTATAAAATTATAAAACAGATACTAACAATATCATATTATTAAGTATATTCTAGTAATTCAAAAATATTTAACAGGAAAAATCTCAAAAAGAAAAAGAAAAACAAATTGCAAATGAAGAATCCAAAGGGAAACAAATTAATTCAATAAAATTACAAACACCATCACTTTATAACATGTTACATATTGCAAAAACGTTACCTATAGTTTTTTTGGTAGAAGACAAGGCTTTATAGTTTTAAAAATAGCTTCCATCGTCATTTATTAAAAAACTGATAGTAATATATTGGAAAAGTGATACCCACTATGTGTTTGATTTAAGTTGGTGCTTTGTAATTGAAGAAATTATTTTCACTGGCATATATAATAAAACTAATAGCAACATACTACAAAACTGATACCCACTGCCAGTTTGTGTGGAGTCGATGCCTTGTAATTTAGAAATTATTTTTCATCTTATTTGTAGCAAAACTAATACCGATACCTTACAAAAATGATACCCACTTTATATTTGTTTAAATTTGATACTTTTCATTTTACAAATTGTTTTCACTATATTTTGTTATAAAACCGATACAAATATAAACCAAAAATAGTACCTCCACCTTGTTTGTTTGAAGTTATTGTTTTGGAATTTTTAAATTATTTCAACCGTACTTTTCTGTATTTAACAAAAATGATACTCACTGTTTGTTTTGAGTAGAATTAATAACTAATAATTTTATAAACTGTTTTCCAAACCATTTGTAGCAAAACTGACACTGATATCTTGAGAAAATGATACAAATAATCATTTTATTTGAAGTTTGTGCTTTGTGCCTTGATAAGATGTTTTCATTATATTTTTTGTAAAATTCGATACCATTATAAACCAAGAATGATACCTATAGTCTGTAAGAAGGTAGTTTGATATTTCAAAAATTATTTCAAATATAATGTTTATGAAAACTGATATCTATATCTAACAAAAATGATACTCACTGACTATTTTGACTAGAGTTATCACCTTTATAATTCTATAAATAATTTTCAATGTATTTTATAGCAAAAATGATGCCAGTACATTGCAAAAATGATACCAGTAATATGTTTGTTTGAAATTTGTGCTTTGTACTTTTTCTAATTGTTGTCACTACGTTATTTTTAAAAACTAAAACCATTATAAATAAAATCTAATACCTAAATCGTATATGTGTGAGTTAAATGATTCGGAGTTTTCAAAATTATTTCAAATGTCATTTTTATGAAAACTAATACCAGTATTCAATAAAAATGATATCACTAGCTGTTTTGAGTGGAGTTAATGCCTTCCTAATTTCATAGAATATTTTCCATGTAATTTCTAGCAAAAATGATACTTATGGCTTGCAAAAATGATACGGTAAGCATGTTTGTTTGTAGCTAATACTTTTTTACTTTTATACACTGTTTTCACTGCATTTTATTTAAAAACTTATACCATTATAAATCAAATATGACACATAAATTATGTATGTTTCAGGTCGATGATTTGGAGTGTTAAAATTATTGGCAATGCCATGTTTATGAAATTGGTATATGTATTCAACAAAATGGATATCACTATATGTTTTGAGTAGAACTTATGTCTTTCTAACTTTATAAATAATTTTCCATGAAATTTGTAGCAAGAATGTGACCAGTAGCTTCTAAAAATGGTACCACTAACATGTCTGTTTGAAGCTTGTACTTTGAACTTTAATAAATTGTTTCTACTGAATTTTGTTTAAAAATCGACACCATTATAAATCAAATATGGTATCTACAGTTCATACGCTTGAAGTTATTAGTTTGGAATTTTCAAAACTATTTCAAATCTCATTTTATGAAAACTAATACCTTTGTTTAACAAAACTGACACCTTTAAACTGCAAAAAATGATACTCCTTATACATTTACATGAAGTTGTTTCATTGTAGTTGATACCCGACGTATTGATATGTTTCAATGTCATTTGTTTCGCTGTCAACTTAATGCCTCTTTTTCAAAAATAGAATGTTAATGGTTTTGTTAATCCATATCCTACAAGCATGAATGTCATATCTCAAGGATCAGAGCAGGAAAAAATAGAAGCTGAAGATGCAAAGTCAGATACGACATACAGATGCGGCTTACAAGCAATTTTCAAGATGATGAAATTGATAAAAGGAAAGAATGATCTAACCAAAAAACAAATAGCCGCATTGAAAGAGACCACATTTTACCACTTTTTCTATGTCTTCTATGAAGAAAGAATAACAATGAAGGAATGCAAGAAGCATCAACACAACTTGATGCTTTATACAAATGCTACTCAACTGAAATTGATACTTTCATGTTTGGAGAAGATAAAACGAAAGTAACTGCCACAGACATTAGCTTGCCTTTTGGTCTACCATTGAAAGGAATAAACATAGAACCGATGCAAAAAACGACGAACAAAACCATTCAAACAGAGTGCGAAGAATTTCCAAGAATTTTTTTTGGCAATTGTACTTTCATTACAAAAAATATGGTTGAAAAGAGAATAAAAAAAGAGATTGCGAAAAAGAAAAAGCAAAATGAAGAAGACTTAGCACTATTGATAGTGATGGAACTACTACTAACAATTTTTTCCCCAACAACCAACAAAAATTTAGATGGAGAATTCTACCGTTCTTGATCGATTTTGAACAACGCAGACAGTTTTTTGGGCACAAAGAAGTGAGAAATTTTTAGTAAATTTGTCAAAATATTTATCCACAAACCATGAAACATGTCAGTATGCTCCTTGCTTCCGTTGGTAAGATATGTTATTCAAAATATTATTATTTGAAATAACTATTATTTTTAATAATCATATATAATCGGTTCTTAAAATGCTTGTAGTACTGCATATGTAAGAAGATGAAGCTCATTCAACCAAGACGTCAACGTACTCAAGATTTGCAAGATGAGATTTGTGAAAGCTTAAAGATAAAGTAGTCAAACAATTTTTGGGCGATGTAAAAGATGGTGAGGTAAGTTAAAATTCCATCTTACCTACATTAATCTGTATCATTTTAACTTTAACATAGAATAAATTTGAGCACTATATCTCTTCTACCATTATTTCTGACCATACATAGTATCGGTTTTTACCACATGCATAGTGTCAGTTTCAATACTTAGTATCATTTTTGTCTCTGTGTAGTTTCAGTTTTAAAACTTATATAATTTGGAGCTCTACATAGTATCAGTTTAGCTTCAACATAGTATTAGTTTCAATATATACTTAGTATCAATTTTGTCTCTGCATGGTATCAGTTTTGCCTCTGTATAGTATTTGTTTTGCTTTATCATAATATCAGTTATAATACACAATGATATTTTATATCATTTTAAATACTATATAGTATCGGTTTATAAATCTGCATAATATCAGTTTCATAACTATTATCTTTGCTTCTATTAAAAAGTCAATTATCATTGTAAGTTACAACATAATATCATAGCTTAAAACTAAAACAAAATTTTCCTACCAATTATATAGATGAAAGAAATAACTAATATTCTTCCACACAAAAAAGACTTATTCAAACAACATCTGTAAAACTACAATTAAGCAACAAAGAAAAAAAATTGAAGAAGTTGAACAAAGTAATAGTTCATTTGAAGAAGATGTAAGCATTAGAGTCTTTCAAATGCACGTTAAAGACTTGGAAAATGAAGCAAAAAAAGAATGGGAAAAGAAAAGAAAATGAGAATAGAAGCCGAGAAGGAAATTCTAAAAGTGAAACAAGAATTGAGAGAAATCAAGTCAAGAATGCAAGAGAATGAAGAGAGAAATTCAGACACTGAAGTACAAAATCTGCATATAGTAGATGAACCTGAAATAAGCGAAGAGAGTGAAGAAAAAACTGAAGAGACAAATGCAGACTTCAATGTAGAAAAAGCCCATACAGCAACTGAAATGAACGAAAATACATGTTTAGAGGCGAAAACGCAAAATGCAGAAAACATATATGCAACTGTAAAGAATAAAGAGGAAAATGTAGAGTGTTAAATTGAAAAAGTACAAAATGAAAGAAAATGAAACACAAAATGAAAGAAAATGAAACACAAAATGAAGAAAGAATTGTAGAGTATGATATAGAAAAATCAATTAAAATAGCAACCGAAGTGCATGAAATAATGCAGACAGAAGCAGAAAATGCATTGCTAGAAAAAGAACAAAATAAAGAAAATAAAGCCTAGAAAGAAGAAAAACTGCACAACACGATATAGAAAAAGCAACTAAAATAGCTACTAAAGTGCATAATAAGGTGCAGACAGAGACTGAAAATCAAGTGTAAGAAAAAGTGCAAAATGAATAAAATGAAGCACGAAATGAAGAAACATTGTAGAGCATGATGTACAGAAAGCAACTGAAATATCAACTTAAGTGCATGAACAAGTGCAGACGGAAACTGAAAATCAAGTCGAAGAAAAAGTGCTCCAATCAAGTCAAGATATATCATTGGGGACCAAAAAAGAAAGTGCAGACATGGTAGACAAAACGAATAAAATAGTTCTTCCAACAAATAAGAAAAATGGTAGAAAAAGAAACAAAAGAAGATACCACTAGCAAAAGTCAAATTTTACCATACCACGTTTCAGTACTTGACTTCACTCCTCCAACTTTCAAAATTTATGACACATAAGAGTTTAAAACGGAAATAACGGAACAAAATGATGAAAAGAAACGAACAAAACTTGTTTCTCGAAAAGGAAAAACAACAGTGACAAAATCGGTTAGCTGAAAAAGTAAAGCAATACAAAAAAACAGTTTCTTACGTGAAAAGAGTAAAAGCAAGAAAAAGAAAAGGAAAACAAAGCAATGGCTTTGACTATGGTTGGAAACATAAAAAATAGAAAATAAGCCAAAACCTTTAAAAAAAATAAAGATGATGAAAAAAAGTACAGAATAAGACTTTCCAAAACCACTTACAGTAATAGAATCAGCACTTTCAAAGATAGGACTATGACACTACAGATGCTTGGCATATCTGAACATAGAATAATAAAATGTAATCAAAACTTTCTTTTCTCTAATATTAACACAAAAGTAAGTAGACAGATATTTATACTAATGTTACATACTAAAACAATTTTAATTGATTGATTCAAACCTTTTTGGTTAAAACAGTGAAGTAGCATGGGAGGACCATGACACAATCAAAGGAGGGTGTGTGATAACAAAAAAAGCACTACGACATATTCATGAGAGAAATTACAAGGATGGGCAGGTACATAAATTTGTTTTCTTCTTAAATAATACTTATATCAATCAAAAAAAGTATAAAAACCAATACTTGATAGCAGTTTGATTGGAATTCATGCTTGGTGATTTTCTACTACTCATAACAAAACCGATACATGCATACATACATACATACATATATATTGTAATGGCCCGTTTTTCCATACCCTTTGAATCGACAATAAACCACACATGTCAAACTCAAATTGCACGAATAAGAAGATCATTAAGGGTAGAAAGAAAATAAAGACAGAACAGAATCTCACACGAATGGAATAACATATATTATTTCAACAATAATCTTTACAGCGGAAAATTTTAAATACAATATCAGAGTCTAACCTAAATTCAGCCTGGACAGTTATAAACATCTGTCCTTACAATTGCTGACAAACATCAAACATAATACACTAAGTACATCGGATAATAGAATACGTCCATACGTAGATGAATATCTCCAGCTCTTCTAAGGAAACTCCAATCGTCTTCAACTCAACCTGAAACTACTCGGATCTGACCTGAGTATTGAAAATACCCGGATCAGGCTTGATAAACCAGCGTGAGAAAACTCAATAATAAATGACAGTGTCATATATCAGCCTTTGAATAAAATCCTTTTGAAAAGAAAGAGTATCTCATAAGACCACGCCCACACATAAACATGGACGGGTTTTTACCTTATGATAACTAAAACACTTTTATATATCAAAACGTTTGATATTATTTCTAAATACATTCTTTTGAAAACACTTTTCAAATAAACTTATTCAAATAAGATATCAATATCTGGACTAAGTCTAAGGTAATATATCCGGACTAGGTCAACGGAATAAACCAACGGAATATATGATACAAAAAAGGGGTAGCTGAAATGTTTGGAAGTCATTACAGCTATTTTGGGAATACAATCAAAACCGTAAATCTCGTAGGGATTGGATTTCCAACATGATAGGAAACTAGCGCCTTTTCTCTGAATCACGCATAACAAACATAGTTCCCACGGTGCCTTAATCACTTTTCTCAAACTAGTCACTTGGAAACTATACTTGCTACACTACAAATGATAACCAGTAGTTTCCTGCTTTTCTCAAGCTAACCACTTTATCCACATGGGGAAATAAATGCCTTGAGGCTCAGACGTATCTGGTACCTAGGGCTCAGAACATCTGATAACCCAAATCACTACTATCTGAAATGCGAGCATATATCTGACCACATAGAATCCCATCATAACTGGGGTGTGAGGCTCATGAAGCTATGATCAATTTCTTCAAAGCCACGCTTTTCATACAAAACCACGCTTTGATCAACAGGTTCCACTTTGAATGCCACACTACCATTCCTTTGATCACTATTTGACTCCTACAAAAATACAACCCTTGAGCTCGTATGTCTCAAGGAGGGTGTTTAGCTAAAAGAAGTTGCCTTCTCCGCCACCACTGATGTACATTTGTAAATGACAAACGTTGTCTCTCAGAAATGCAATGTCGGACATTCGTCCATACAAGTTCATTCTAGGACTGAATGAAACCGAATGCACTTTCCTCAGCCATTACTAGGCGGGAAGCCCTTGCAATCCGAAAAATCTCCATCACGAGGAGACCACTGCTATAAATAACTCTATAATTGGAGCTACCCATAGCATGTTCAACAAGCAGTCTTCACGCTATAAAGATCCACGGTCTTCAATAATCATCATCTTCAACTTGTCCTCACTTTCGAAAATATACATTGGTTCGAAGTGGTTTTCGGATAGGAATCATCCAAATCCGACTCCGGTTCCTTCAAAGCCAATCATCGCTTTAAAAAGATGTTAAGTTCATATGTGGATATCAATCATCAATCAATTACTTCATCTTTTAAATCAAATATCTTTCTTAGATATATTCTTTTCAATTTATTCCATTTTCTTTTCAAATGTATATGGAATCATTAAGCCTCATTTATCAAATCATTTGGTTTATTTAAACCTATCTTAAATCTTGGAATAATTACAAATCATTTTCTCTTTTACTTAGGAAAACCTTTCCAAATCATGCATTAAATCTTAATCAAAGATTTCTTATAATCAAGTTATAACTTTTAACTTAGGGAAAATATTCTCAAATCATTCATTAAATCTAAATCAAAAATTTTCTTTTTTAACTTCAAATCATATTCTTGTAAATCGAAGACTTTCATAACATAGTACTACTGCCACTTTAAATATGATAAATTTCACCTCCAGGGACTAATGGCAAGTTCCATCTCCAGGGACTAATGGCAAGTTTCACCTCCAGGGACTAATGGAAAGTAATCCTACATCATGAATATCTTTGTCTTTTAACTCGGAAAAACTTAAATATGATTTTTTAGAGCATCCGGGCTTTCCTTTCGATATATTCCACCCCTCGCCTAAGAAGAGAAAACATAGTCAGGTAAGTTTAGGGCACTGGCTGCTCCATCCCCAACCTTAGTTAAACACCTTGTTTACCTTTCCAGATCTCACGGGTGAGACAAATATACAAGTCGTTTCCGCATACTCAGTTTGTTATTGCATTCAATATTCTTCACTTTTTGTTTAAGTGCTATAAACAATTCAACTTAACAATTTATTCAAACTCTTATTAAAACTTCCAAATCATCTTAATTTTTCTTTTAAAATCATTCACAAAATATATATGAAAAAATTGTTAAGTTTAAAACTGCATTTCAAAAGTTATTTCAAACTGCTGCCAAAAGCCTTGCAAAAAGTGTTGCAAATAGCGTTTTAAAAGCTATATTCTTTCAAACGACTTTTATATCATTTTAGAAATCCATATTTTCAACTTAAATCTCTTTCATTACATTTTAAAATATTTTTAGGATTTATTTCATATTTTTTAAAACATTTAAAATATCAATTTTAAACTTCGGTCACTTTACTGCAAAAGCGTGAATTTTCTGAAAAATTGTTTTGGACATATTTAAAATATACAAGATAAAATCTAACTCATTTTAAAACTATTTCCAAAAGGTTTATAAAATCTAACTCATTTCTAACTCATTTTAAAACTATTTTTTTAAACATATTTAAATATTTATAAAACATTTCTAACTCATTTTAAAACTATTTCCAAGAGGTTTAAGCATTCCATATACACTATTTCACTTTAAAAAGGAAAGTAATTTCCTTTGTGCTTGTCGACATGTATTAACGTGACTTGGTAAAACAATTTAACAATCATATCAAACAATCAATACTTGATGATCAAATCATATATAAGCATCTATAGCAATCATAACACAACATCAAACATGTATATATATAAATAGAGATGCTAAATAGAGTCTCTCACCATAAACCAATGCGATAAACTTCCTACCAACATTCATGTCATCCAACACTTCACTAACTACTTCCTACTCCATTAAACACTAGCAAATAACGCCATCTCCCTTCCAATAGCTTGGCCGAGGCTTGTGATGGAGGTTGGGCGAAAATATAGAGAAGAAGCGATAGAGCTTTGAACTTGAATTTCCAAAATTTTGATCCGAAAAATGGGTCATCTTCTCTCTTGTTTTTGACTCTCTTACTCTCAAAATTAATAAAAACTTGTTAACTGAAAAGTTGTTTCAAATTCTTTTCTATTGAATTTTAAAAAAAAAGAATCATTTGAATAGAAGTTGTTTTGAGGGAAATATGATAGAATGAAGAAGAGGTAATGTCGAATTGACAAAAATGAAGCCTGAAAATACGCTTCAAAGAATTGAGTTTCAGGTATAGCAAACCTCAAAACTGGAAAAATGATTAAAAAATTAACACACTGGAATTTCATATGGTTTGAAAAAAATAATTTCTTAATTTGGATCTGTTACGATCAAGTTATGATCAAAACAAAATAGGATATTTTCTGTATTAAAAACTAGGCCAGAAAATGCACTATAAAGAATGGGTTTTTAGCATGGTTACCTTTGGAATGAGACAAAGTGGTCAACATGAAAGTTATAGCCACTGGAAAAGTACATGATTTAAAAAAAAGAATTTTGCATTTTGGTTCTACGATGAAGAAGTTATGGCCGAGAGAAGGAGAGGTAAAATATGGAGAAAAGAGGAGTTTGATTTGAAGAGAATAAACATTGATTTCTTTTGAATATTTTATAAATGTTTTGACATTATTGCTTTTTAATTTATTTATATGGCATGGAAGCCATTGAAGAGAAGAGGAAGAAGATGAAGAAGTTTGAGAAAATAAGAAGAAGAAATGTGAATGAAAGTGAAGAAGGAGGTGGGTATTTATAGAAAAAAGAAAAAAGTGGAAATTTACCAAAATAACATCTTACCAAATTACCAAAATAACCTTACTTCCACCTAAAGTAAGCTCCACTTTTTCAATACTTAACATCACATTTCACATCTTTACTTTATATCTTAATCACTTAAAGATTAAGTAAATAATATCATAATTATGTTGGCTTTTGATGTGATATTGATTTGATGTTTACTTTTGACTTTTCTTACTTACTTTTGTTAATTCTTACTTTCTTTTCTTAATGACTTCTAGAAGTTTCTAACCTTGTTTAGTAAAAGTAAACTTGATTAGTGAATTAATTAATATTACACTATTTGAATATATGTTCCTATATAAGAAAATAAAGGTGCGACGACGTTGCGACAACTTTTAATCGATAAAACATTGTTTCTCGACAAAATGTTTTACGGTCACATTTTGACGTTTTAGTTAAACTATTTATTTATGTAAACCAAATTTAAAAATGAAATTTTTACTTCTTTAAATAAATTAAAACATGTCTTTTTATATTTTAAAATCATATTTAAATAACACCAAAATCTTCAATTATACGTTGTATGTAAAAGTGACAAAATGCGACAAAATTTGGTTATTTTTGTAAAACGATTATTAACATACTTATAAATATTTTAATATACTTTTATTATCTTTATTAGATGTTTTCAATAAGATTTATCTTTTTAAATAAATATTTAAACCTTTTTATTTAATCATTTATTTTATTTTTAACAAAACTTAACTTTTGTTAATTTGTTCTAAAATCCAAATTTATACCTTTTAAATTATCAATTACAAGAATAAATAATTCCTCTATTATTATCTATTATAAATAACTTGTTCAGTTAAGTTTTAAACCTTTTTAAATTTAAAACAAACGAAATTTCTCATTTTCGAAGTAGCGAAATTACGGGTCGGTACATTCTCCCCTACTTAAAAGAATTTGGTCCTCGAAATGACCCAAACAAAAGTTTGCCTAAAACATTTATATTTAAACTTAATCCCATATAATGTACACAGATCAACCATATGAAATATCTTATTCGATCTCTTACTCGAATAGGCAACTTTATTTCCGAACTAGTATCGATCCTCCGATTCTCTAGTGCGGACTTTAATCAGGCTCTTTACTCAGAAACCTTTACTTTCCTTGCATAGCTCTCAACTATGATAGAAAACTCAAGTATCTAATCAAAAATCCTCATCAATGTGCGTCGTCAAGAAATCGAGTGATAAATCCTTTTTCGGATCGGTGTAAACACCTCAAAGTTCCAAACTCGAATCTTAGATCAAAATTTGTGTGATGAAATGATTTACATACAACATATGCATTTATTAACCCTGCAAAAACTTTCATAAAAACTTTATCTTAAGATCAAACACTTTATAAAGGTGCTTCTTTGTATAATCCCTTTAATTATTTATTTCCAAATATTTTTAATAAAGGAAAATATTCCAAAGAAACCATTTTTCACTCAAAAGATGATTTATCTCTATTATAATTTTTTTAACAATCCTTTAACTTAGTATATTTCCTTTAACTCTAACATTATTTATGAATCATTTCATAAAACTATCGCTTAAGTTGATTACATCTTATAACTTATGTAAATCAATCACGTTTTAAAGACTTAAGTCCAAATCTTAATTAATGCTAGAATTCATTAATAAAACATCTTCTAGGTTATAATTTCCCTTTTTTTATAATCAAATTTATAAATTATACTTATCCAATTTCATTTACTCGGAATATTTCACAATCTTTTAGTTTTCATAAATTCCTTAGCTCCGAGTTAGGTATGATTTGAAAATTTTCGACTGTCCAAAATCGTCGAAAATCCCGCTTTATCTTATCAATTAGCGATCCCAATTTATCTTTGGTTTAAACACTTGTATAAAGATCACTAATCAATGATTCACATCGTTTCCTTAAGAAAATTACATAGATCGATTAATTCCAAAACAATCTAAGGAAATGGGTATTACCAATAGTATTATATATCCTCTTAACAAGAAGAGTAATACTTAAGAGAAGTGCTTACCATCCGAACACATCTCTTGCCCATTTTAGTTTATTTTCGATCCAATCGAATTACTTATCATAAAATAACTCTTTTAATTTGAAATAATACCATTTTCAAAATCCTTTAGAGATTACTTTATAAAACCTATCTTATAAATTCATTTTATCTTATATTAATTAACTTCATTTAAATTACGACGATTTTTTTTCTCGAATTTAAATTCTCAGTCCTTTTTTATATAACTTTTACAAAATAATTTTCTATTATTTAAATACATTTTCATCTTATATGTTCATTCCTTAAACAAATCTTGTTATTAAATACCTTATAGTCAAATCGTGAAACTTAATTCACAAGGTGTTTGCACTTAAAATTTAAATCAAACAATTGATCATTTTATGATAGTAACTTAACATTATCATTTCTTAATTTATTATTTTTGGAATAAGTGTTAAAGATCTTAATTTCCTTATCAGATTTCTTACGTATCGATTATCTTTATGAAAACATCTTATAGTCAAACTGTGAAATTCTGATCACAAGATGTTCATATTTAAATTTCACTAATCCTGATTTCTAACTATACAACTTTTCAAAATATATACTTTATATTCAAAATATAATCCTAGGTAAAATCATTTCAGTGACCCTTTTTTTTCAAAATCAGTGTGTCGGTTCGTCTTGTTTAAGTGTTAAGGAACCCTCATCGATAACGGTGATCAGGCGCATCGATCAGAATCCATAAATCACTCAATAGATAAATCAACACAAAACATTTTTATTAGTCATTAACAAATACGCGCTCATATATAATACACTCAAACTCATTCTAGGGTGTTACTTACCCTATCTCTGATGAGTCTTTACCCAACCAAAGCCAAGGTTCTCGCTTAACCTTCAGCTCTGATACCAAATGTAATGAACGGTTTTTTTCGGACCCGCCCCGGTAGGCTTTTCAACCATCCCGCTACCCTTCTGCTTTTCAACATGAGGGCACTCCTGCTTTTCAACATGGAGGTGACTACATGTGGTACCTCGGATTTGCTTTTACGGCAAGCCTCACGACTATCAACCAACCCTATCACTCTAGGGACATGTAGGGGCAAGAGTCTAAGCTTCGTCACTATTCACAAAGCGAGAACCCCTATCATGCTGAACATAATCAAACAAATTCGATATCAGTTTCTTCGTACTAATCATTGATAAAAATATGTTAAGTATTTATTTAACATTCAAAGAATTTATTTCTTTTATTTTGGAAAAACTTAAATATGATCTTTTAGAGCATCCGGGCTTTCCTTTCGATATGTTCCACCCCTCGCCTAAGAAGAGAAAACATAGGCCATGTAAGTTCAGGGCACTGGTTGCTCCATCCCTAACCTTAGTTAAACATCTTGTTTACCTTTTCAGATCTCACAGGTGGGACAAATGTACTAGTCGTTTCCGCATACTCAGTTTGTTATTACATTCAATATTCTTCACACTTTGTTTAAGTGGTATAAACAATTCAACTTAACAATTTATTCAAACTCTAATTAAAACTTTCAAATCATCTTAATTTTTCTTTTAAAATCATTCACAAAATATATAGGAAAGAATTGTTAAGTTTAAACGGCATTTCAAAAGTTATTTCAAACTGCTGCGAAAAGCCTTGCAAAAAGTGTTGCAAATAGCGTTTTAAAAGCTATATTCTTCAAAACGACTTTTATATCATTTTAGAAATCCATATTTTCAACTTAAATCTCTTTCAATACATTTTAAAATATTTTTAGGATTTATTTCATATTTTTAAAACATTTAAAATATCAATTTTAAGCTTCGGTCACTTTACTGCAAAAGCGTGAATTTTCTGAAAAATTATTTTGGACATATTTAAAATATACAAGATAAAATCTTGATTTTATTTCTTTGTTTCTTTAAACATATTTAAATGTTTATAAAAAAATTTCTAACTCATTTTAAAACTATTTCCAAAAGGTTTAAGCATTCCATATACACCATTTCATTTTAAAACGGAAAGTAATTTCCTTTGTGTTTATCGACGTGTATTAACATGACTTGGTAAAACAATTTAACAATCATATCAAAAAATCAATATTTGATGATCAAATCATATATAAGCATTCATAGCAATCATAACACAACATCAAACATGTATATATATAAATAAAAATGCTAAATAGAGCTTCTCACAATAAACCAAAGCGATAAACATCCTACCAACATTCATATCATCCAACACTTCACTAACTATTTCTTACTCCATTAAACACTAGCAAATAACACCCTCTCACTTCCAATAGCTTGGACGAGGCTTGAGATAGAGATTGACCGAAAATATAGAGAAGAAGCGGTAGAGCTTTGAACTTGAATTTTCAAGATTTTGATCCGAAAAATGGGTCATCTTCTATCTTGTTTTTTACTTTCTTACTCTCAAAATTAATAAAAACTTGTTAACTGAAAAGTTGTTTCAAATTCTTTTCTATTTAATTTAAAAAAAGAATCATTTGAATAGAAGTTGTTTTGAGGGAGATATGATAGAATGAAGAAGAGGTATTGTCGGATTGACAAAAATGAAGCCCGAAAATACACTTCAAAGAATTGAGTTTCAGGTATAGAAAATCTCAAAACTGGAAAAAATGATTAACAAATAAATAGTAGCCACTGGAATTTCATATGGTTTGAAAAAAATAATTTCTTAATTTGGATCTGTTATGATCAAGTAATGATCAAAACAAAATAGGATATTTTCTGTATTAAAAACTGGGCCAGAAAATGCACTAAAAAAAGTGGGTTTTTAGCATGGTTACCTTTAAAATGAGGCAAAGTAGTCAACATAAAAGTTGTAGCCGCTGGAAAAATACATGATTTAAAAAAAAATTGTATTTCGGTTCTGTGATGAAGAATTTACGGCCGAGCGAAGAAGAGGTAAAATATGGAGAAAATAGGAGTTTGATTTGAGGAGAATAAAAATTGATTTCTTTTGAATATTTTATAAATGTTTTGACATTATTTCTTTTTAATTTTTTTATATGGCATGGAAGCCATTAAAAAGAAGAGGAAGAAGATGAAGAAGTTTGAGAAAATAAGAAGAAGAAATGTGAATGAAAGTGAAGAAGGAGGTGGGTATTTATAGGAAAAAAAAAGAAGTGGAAATTTACCAAAATAACTCTTACCAAATTACCAAAATAACCTTACTTCCACCTAAAGTAAGCTCCATTTTTTCAATACTTAACATCACCTTTCACATCTTTACTTTATATCTTAATCACTTAAAGATTAAGTAAATAATATCATAATTATGTTGGCTTTTGATGTGATATTGATTTGATGTTTACTTTTGACTTTTCTTACTTACTTTTGTTAATTCTTACTTTCTTTTCTTAATGACTTCTAGAAGCTTCTAATCTTATTTAGTAAAAGTAAACTTGATTAGTGAATTAATTAATATTACACTATTTGAATATATGTTCCTATATAAGAAAAAAAAGGTGCGACGACGTTGCGACAACTTTTAATCGATAAACGTTGTTTTTCGACAAAATGTTTTACGGTCACATTTTGATGTTTTAGTTAAACTATTTATTTATGTAAAAAAATTTAAAAATGAACTTTTTACTTCTTTAAACAAATTCAAACATGTCTTTTTATATTTTAAAATCATATTTAAATAACATCAAAATCTCCAATTTTATGGTGTATGTAAAAGTGACAAAATTCGGTTATTTTTGTAAAACAATTATTAACATACTTATAAATATTTTAATATACTTTTATTATCTTTATTAGATGTTTTCAATAAGATTTATATTTTTAAATAAATATTTAAACTTTTTATTTAGGCATTTATTTTATTTTTAACAAAACTTAACTTTTGTTGATTTGTTCTAAAATCCAAATTTATACTTTTTAAATTATCAATTACAAGAATAAATAATTCCTCTATTATTATCTATTATAAATAACTTGTTTATTTAAGTTTTAAACCTTTTCAAATTTAAAACAAACGAAATTTCACATTTTCGAAGTAGCGAAATCATGGGTCGTTATATATATATATATATATATATATATATAAAATGATACCTAGTTTTTGTTCGTTATAACTTGATGCTCTATAAATTTAATTATTTAGTTGATCGTCATATATAACAAAAGTAATACCAAAACAGAGCAAAACTGATACCAAGTAGCTCTTTGATTGAAATTCAAGATTCATTATTTTATAAATTATTTTCACTATTATGTAAAACAAAACTGATACCTGTATATATGAAAAACCGATACCTAGCTTCTATTTGATAAAAGTTAATGCTCTATAATTTAACTGCAATGTGTGACCAAAATGATACCAAATAATGCAAAAATGATACACCATAGCTATATGCTTGGAGTTGATGCTTACTTGTTTTCTAAATTATTTCACTGTAATTTATATCAAAACTGATACCAAAATAAAAGCAATAATGATACCTAGTTTCTGGATCATAAAATATGATGATTGTTAATTTTAGACAAAATATTTTGGGTATCATGTGCCACGAAACTGATACCAAATCAGTGCAAAAACATATACACACAAGCTGTTTTATTTCAGTTGATGCTTTGTTATTTTTATACTTTTCCATATATACAGCCGCTATTAACATTAACGATACCGTTTGCTATTTAATTTTGCTTCATCAATAATAAAAACTTACGATTCCCTATTTTTAATATAGAAAATTGGCTGGTATATATCTAAATGCAGGTTAGAAGAGCATAACTATGCATTCACGACCACAATGACGGTAAATTGAACTTTAATATCCAAGCACATAATAATTGCTTCATATGTTGAACTGTAACTTACTTTTGTATTTATTAGAAAGGGGTTGTCTGTGATCTAAATGGTGTTAAAAAAACGTTTGGTCTTGACTATGCTTGAAACATTTGTACGGGACAAATACGCCGAAGATGTTTATTTCCATTTGCATTGTGAAAACTATTGGACGTTGGTAACTTTGACATACTCAACAATGCAATGGTGTAATGTAGATTCTAGACGTCTATGAAAAAAACAACTCTAGTTAAAGGAACCTATGAAATTGGTATAATATTATTTTTTAAAGTTACCTAATACAATTGAAACAAAGTGAACATAATCTAACTTTGTATCATTTTTTCTTTAATAGAGAAAAGAAATTAAAGAAACGTTGCAACAACTCTGGAAAAAGAATAATAAACAAAATGTAGAGGTGAAGCCAGACGAAATGCATCAAATCAATTATGCACACCAAGGAGATGACACATAATTCTTTTTTTCTGTTAAAACTGGTACCTACCGAGACAAAACTTATACCAGAACAGAAACTAGTAGTGAAACTAAATTGACAGTTACTTGATACTTAAAACTTGTTGTACATTTGCATTATAATCTTTTACATATACTACTAAACATCCTTATATGCTCTTTACCTTGAACTTAATTTGATTCATACAGAAGATATCATCTTTCAATCCAATAAACATTTGCTTCAGATCTAAACCGATACCAACATAAACAAAATTGATACCTATGGACAAAAAACTTATACATGCGTGCACAAAACTGATACTAAATGCATATATAATCAAAATTAAAACAAAAAAAAACTACCAAAAATCGTAAAATGATACCTACAAGCGCTAAAACCGATACTAAAGCTAATGCTAAAATGCTCTAATTCGAAGCATACCATCTCTTCGCACCATTATCTCTGAAATACAGTATTTTATATTAGTTACAAACCTGATACTACAAGTGATACAAACTAATACTAACAATATATTTTGCTTCAAACAGGCTTGACTGTAGCCTATACCTAATAATATTCATCATTTCGTTGAACATAAGCAGAATACCAATCAAATTAGAAGCTGAACAAATATTGTCAACAAGGGCAAAAATTGTGCATACGATATTGACGGGTAATGAGTACTACTGGAATTTGGCCAAGTACATGTCAAGCTTGGAAGAACAAAAAAACAAAAGAAAAGAATTTGTTTGCAAAACCTGTTATTATGTTCAATTACCCTAGTATACATTTGAGATGTTGTGTTGAAAGTAATAGAAATCAGCTTTTTTTTAATGTTGATACAAACACTTCTTGATATTATATCAATTTTTTGTAAAGATTATATACTTATTTCTGATTTTGCAAAAATTTTCTTTGCTTAACTTCTCACATTGATGTTCTGTTATAACTATAAATATAATTCTATTTACAAATGAAACAGATACCGGTGGTGTGCATGAACTGGTACTGTTTTTTCGCCTACCTGTATGATTGGAATTCACGCTTGATTATTTTATAAATTATCTATTTTAGATATTATTAACAATAAAACTGATACCTATATTTATGCAAAATGATACCCACTAGTTGTTCCATATAATATGATCCTCTATGAATTAAATTTACCTCAGTGTAATGTATAACAAAAGTAACTTGAAAAATAGTGCGTAACTCATACCTAGTACATGTATGATTGAAATTCAAGCTTGATAAATTTATAAATTATTTAAAAAATTATATAAAATAAAATTAATGCCTATATTTATGAGAAAATGATAACTAGTAGCTGTTTGATATAATACGACGCTTTATAAATTTAATAATCTAATTTACCGTCATGCATGACAAAAGATATATCAAAATGGTGCAAACTCATACCTAGTAGCTATTTTGATTGAAATTCTTGCTTGTTCGTTTTATGAACTATTTTCACAACAATTAACAGCAAAAATGATACCTCGATTTATGCAAAACAGATACCAGTAACTGTTCTAAATAATATGATGCTTTATAAATTTAATTATTTAGTTCACTGCCAATCATGACAAAAGAGATACCAAAACAGTGAAAACTCATACCTAGTAGTTGTTTGATTGAAATTAATGCTTGTTCATTTAATAAACAATTTTCACTATAATTTATAGCAAATCTGATA
Source organism: Allium cepa (assembly GCA_030765085.1). Lineage (NCBI taxonomy): Eukaryota > Viridiplantae > Streptophyta > Magnoliopsida > Asparagales > Amaryllidaceae > Allium > Allium cepa. The sequence goes on from CM060931.1 coordinate 382,506,920, forward strand.
CCTACATTTATGCAAAATTGATACCCGGTTGTTATTTGAAATAATTTAACAACAACACTATGCCAAACTACACTTTTACACTTCTGCATCTATATTGGCTTGCCAACTGTTCATCATAACATCGTCTTAATTATATTGTGACATTTAAGCTCAAAATTCTTTTCATATTTTTTCACTTTGCAACTCGGCAAACAAATAATTCCACTCACTTCAAAACTAGAAAAAAAAATCATCATGTATAAATGATACAAATAGCATGCAAAAAATTATACCACCCTTATTTATACCTAAAACTGATATCAAAAACACAGAAAAACCGATACTATAATTTGTAATACCTGAAACATATAATAATACCATACAAAAACTAATGCCATATTTTTTTACATACCTAAAACTGACACTAATAGAACCAAAAACTAATGCCAAACAACAAATATAGATAAATAAACTGAATAACATATAAACATTATTACACATCACTTTCCATGCAACCTATATATTGCAAATCACACAACGGTCGACTAAAAATGATACAATATAACAAAGTTCAACTACAAAGAGCAAGTCAATGTCAAATTTAGTATATAATAAACCAATACACTTATATAACAATGTTCAATTACATAAAATTGCCAAAAAGGACAAAAAAACAACTATATCTTATTAGAACCTTGGCAATCAAATAATATCTTCTTAGAAAACGCTTGTCGTGACTATATTGCTTGCATACGCCACATCTATTTTTCTTATTTTGAAAATATGTAAATCCTTCCTTCCATTTTATAAAAGTTCTATCAGCACCTCGTTTTTATTTTGGTGACTTAATAACATCTTCAATGCTTGCATCAACATTTGACTTATCAAAATTAAGAATATGATTAATAGAATTAGCGTAAGAAGAACGATAAGCATCGATAGTGAATTTGTACTCAACAAAATAATAAACGGAAACCTTAGACTTTTTCATGCATTTAATGGTGTGTGTATAAGGAAATCCTATAACTTTTCATTGGTTGCAACTACAACTCCACTCTTTAAGATCAACATGATGAGAATTTGATGATTTCATTTTGAAAACAAACTCTGAAGACTTATATACATCCCATCTGAATCCTTCTTCAATCAATTCTCTTAAACGAGACTCGATGGAAGGACAAAACATAGTATTCCACAATCGACACACCTCTCCCATTTTAGCCATTTGTTTCATAACTTTAATTCGAATTATCTAAGCATGCCGTAATAGGCAAGACTTGTTTATTTAAAATCCAACTATTAAAACTTTTGGCGACATTTGTACTATTCACCATATCGTTTACCAAAAAAAGAATAAATCAGCCCACTTATCAAAAGGTTTATCCTTCAAGAAATTCACAATAGTACCACCACCAATTTCATAAAATTTAAAATGCGCTTCTTCAAATTATATATATATATATATATATATATATATATATATATATATATATATATATATATATATATATATATATTCGAAGCTCTAGAACTCGTCTTGAACAAATCAAGGATATACATATTTGAATTCTTTGCCTTAACTGTTGAAATTAGATTCTGTTCCATATGACGATAGCAGCAACTATGTAAGGCTGATGAAAAAACTTCATGAACGTCTAAAATTAAACCTTGACAGCGATCCGACATAAAAACTAATCACGATCTTCTTGAAGCACTTTTTTTAAATGACTCAAAAGGCATTTCCAATTATCCACATTTTCAAAAGAAACTATGTCCATAGTTAAAGCGAATTTTTTTGCACATTACAGTTTTAAACAAATATTAAAACAAAATTCAATTGACTTTTAACTTAAAAACCGATACCTAAACACTGCTACCGATAGTTAAAAAATGATACCTAAGAAATAGATAACTAATTTCTAATACTATACATTAAAACATTTCAAAATAAAAACGAACCTTAATTACTATTTTTTGCAGTGCACCCATCAAAACACATGGCCATCTCTTTAAATGAGAAGCATCTAAAAATATCATAGGTCGACAATGCTTAAAACTAAGTAATGAATACTCTCTAAAATTGATTAGTATAAGCATTAACATCCATATCGACATAACTACCTAGATTATACTTCTTCAATGCTTCTAAATACCAACTCAAATCATTGTAGGAGATAACATCATTACCATCAATTCCATCATAGTAATTTGTTTTCCATTATAAGCAAAAGAGTAAGACAAGTCAAGATTGTAGTCTTTTCTAAAATCGTCTATTATATCGTTAGGCTTTTTAGTAGGACAATCAAGAATCTCATTAATAATCAACAATTTAAAAAATACACTAAAAAGATGTGGATTATTAATTTTATGGCCATCATCATAGGAATGATCGCTAACCAAACTTCTAGTGAAAAACCTATTAAGTTCTCCGGAATCATAAGAAGCATACACTTTAAAAGGACATCCACTACTAGATGAAGAGCAAATAGCAATAATTCTTGTAGAACAATTCTTCAAAAACACTAATTCGTATTCCTCTTGAATTTGGTATGCCATTAAAAGTTCCATAAACCCATTAGCTCCTCCAAAACGAAAACCAACAAAATAAAAAATGAATGATTTCGTACTTCTTTTCAACATATTCTTCAAATAACTTTTACTATGACAACAACATTTGAATACAAAGGTCCGCTAGAAGATGAATAACTATGAAGATTAGATGAAATCGAAATAGAACCGCAATCAACATTTTCCAATTAAGAACCCTTGACTGTAAAGATAAAAGGAAAGAATGCTCTCTTCTTATAAAATTGAAAATAAAGCATACTCTGACGATCAAAATCGGTATCAACCACAATAACTTTATTCTCGAGCATATAAGAAATCTCAATGGATAGAACGAGTTAACGGAGACCAATACCGATAAATGTCATTCTTCAAATCATAAAAACAACAATCAATGGACATCCGAGTATTGAAAGTATTATCATCGAATACAAACAAACAAAGAAGGCTATTATCACCATTGTAAATGGAAAAAAACATCTGTAAAAATTCAGAGAGAAAATAAAATAGTTTTTACAAAACTGATACCTACTGATAGTAAAACTGATACCTAAAAACTAAACCTCAAATTAATAGTAAAACTGATACTCATATAGATTTCATTAAATGTTCGATACTAAGAAAACACTAATTTTACTCATCCATTATTAGCTACAGATCACCATCTTTACTTTGTAATAACTTCATTTTTTTATACACTGAAACAAACGAAACATTAAAAATACTTCCACACTAAAATATGGAAAAAAATGATGCTAAGAAAAATAAATAAAAAAACTTAAAACTATCCCCATTGAACTCAACATGCCAATACAATTTCAATCGAACCAATATGAATGCAAGGAAAAAACATGAATTAGACAATGTTTACTTTGTATTGTCAATCTATTATAGTATGAAAATTATCCTTATCAAAAAATCAGAGACAAAAAAATAAAAAATATTTTTCAAAAATGATACCAATACATTCTAAAACTAATACCTAATATCCAATCCTCAAATTAATAAACCAAATGATACTCAAATAGAGTCCATTGAATCCAAAATATACATCGGTGAACAAAAAAAAAACATTCAATTAAAAACAAACAAATAAAAATTGCTGCATAAAAAAGATAAGAAAATATCTGTGCAGTTAAACCGCTCGGCAGATTCAATGCGGCGGAGGTGAAAAAAGTCACGGCGGGGATACAACGAGGATATAGCGGGATATAGCGAATGACTCTAAAATAGCATATAAAACTCACACTTAATGCTTTTGCAAATATATAAGTGGTAATTAAATTAAAAATTAACATTCGATTGAATTCTAATTAATACATAAATAATTTTAAATAAAAACATATGCGAATATGCTGTACACAAACGTAAAACTGTTATATAACATAATTGATTTAGTAGAATATTAGAGTATTTTCATTTCTAAAAATATATTAAATATTCAACTAAATAAATTAATTTCATAATTTTTATAATGTATAGATGTCATTTTTTAATTCATTTCTTTTAAAGAAGATATAGCGGAAATAGCGGGAATAACGAGACATAGCAGAAATAGCGGTGCTTAAAGTGGAAAGGCTATATTTGGAGCTTTATGGAAAAATCAAAGCGGTATAAATCTGCTATGAGATATAGCTAGGTTATAGCGGGGTAATAGCGGAGCATCAACTGTACAGGAAAATACATACCTGCTACTAGTGCCCATACTTGCATAGAATATGAAAGAACAAAATAGTGCAACAATACCAAATTCAATTTTTAAAATGAAAAACATCAGAATGTTAGAAATAACCGAATGAAAACTCTAATTGACGAAAAAGAGGTAAAAGTTAGAATCATATCTAGAACTGATATTTTTCAACATCGAAAAAAAAAGAAAAATGAAAATCATGATAATATGAATGAATCATGCATAAAAATAAAAAAGGAGGAAAAAACGCATTTAAATTTGAACGTGCGCGAAGAAGAAAATGAGATCGAAAAAGAATTAAAGTGGAAAAAGAACGAGACCAAAGAAGAAGAAGAAGAAGAAGAGAAACCGCGCATGATAATTAGGGCTTTTTCAAATATTTTAACGCTTTGTCCTTGTGAATAAAATATTGACGGGCTATCCTTGCTAACAAAAATGCCCTCAATATTTTCCTATAGGAAAAACAGTTAATCAATTCTACGTACGAATGTGTTCGTAAACACATGAGTATAGAATCACAAAAACTTGTTCTTAAATATTCCTAGTCAAAATATGTCAAAAACATAATATTATACATCCTTTGAGACTAATCAAAGCAGTGCTCTTCATGCGATGAACTGTGAATTACTCATGCTGGTTGGAGTACCAAAGGGTTGCGTACATGTGGTTGTTTGGAATAATTACAGAGTGACTCACTAAAACTCTTCCAAAGGTTAATTATAAAGTCAAATAGAGGATCTCATGTGATGATATGCAGTAGTTTACTTCTTCATAATACCATCTTTAGTGTATAAACCATACTTTGAATATAATCACCATACGACAATGAAGATCTCATCAAGGCCACGGTTGAGAATAAATTGAACCACTCAAAGTGAAACGCTATTTAAGAGTGGGCCCGTCTTCTTCAAATAGAATGTTAAGATCATTATAACTGGTAGTCAACTTAGAATCAAAGTCTTTGGCCAAAGAAAATTGATTTATCGTTAGAAGATTTGGATGACAAATCTTTATTGATAATTAAAATGGATGAAAGGTCGCCGCTAATAATTCTCTGTAAACCAAGTCTCTTCTCTAACATATTCTGCTTCGCTGCCTGTCATTCTCGCCCTTATTTCAATACATTTAATTTGCATATTTAAATGTAATAAATTTTTTAACGTCGAATTAACAAATCATTTTCACCATTGAATCGCTAATTTTGTTATCTTTCTAATAGTGAGCATTATCTATATGTAAAAATTAAATTTGCAAAATGCAATGAAATAGATTTACTTTAAACCGGTTCAAAGTATATAAAAACTTCATAATTCATGTATAGTTATCGCTTTTTTGAATGTCTATGTGATAATCTTATATATTATTTTCTACTCATGTATAGTCATACATTGGCTATTTTTTGATGGTTTTTGGTTTATTAATTAATAAATAACTAGTGATCTCCATACAACGTGGAGCTCTCTTTCATTAAATAACAAAAAAATTAAAAAATTACCCATATCTCAATGAGTTATTCATTGTAGTTGGCAAAAGTTGCGCAAATTCAATTGAAATACTCTTTGTTTAGAGACATGTCATTACTCTGTATTTTCTACTATAATTTACACATCAGAATTTTTCTTTCTTTTACCCAATTCGTTATCAATCCAATTTGTTTCAACTTAGGTAACGAATGATGAATCAATGCTATTTTAACCATCCACTAATCTATTGGCAATTACCCAAATTCACCATGTTATACATTAAAATTCATTGAATGCAATCTACTTTACTGTTCATCAACATCGAAGTTCGATTATATGTTAATACCCATCAAATATCCAAATCTACTCAAATTTACAGCCAAATTATCAGAATCACCAAAGTAACTTCAGATATATCCTTTCTCACCTATCATTATCATAGGTAATACTCCCAACTTCGTCTTCTTTTCCTCTCTCAATCTCTGTTGAGATCCCTTTCTTTGTCTCGGTTCCTTTCTTATTTTTCTAATTTCTTAATTTAGTTATATTTTGAATTGAATTTCTACAATTTCTTGAAAGATACCAAAGTATGTGTTTATAATCCTTTTGTTTTTGCTACCCAAACCGAGATCCTAGTTGCAAGCCTTGTATCGAAATTAATTAATACCAATCATTAGGTGCTGACAAGAATCCAATTCCAGCTTATATTGCTCGCACCGATTGCAACAATATTCTTAGACACCTCCAAATCCATTTGGAATAATTGCACCCTAATCTACTTATATAAACACACATGTTTAATGGATAACACCTTATCACTCTTTTATTTGTGTGTAGGAGGTTACATAAGTTCAAATTAAATGACAAATGAGAAGATGGAGGTGCTATTTTTATTATTCGATTATTTATCAATTTAATTTTGCATGGTTAAGTATAAAAAATATATAAGAATAAGCTAAAATATTGCATTAAATCGTATTATTCTTACCATCATAAGATGAAAATTGCATTCGATCTTACATGAAAATAGTTTTTTGCTAGACTTTCTATTAAATCACTACATTTTGAACAGTAGATTTAAAAACTAAGAAAATACAATGATATAGAAGAATACACATCGATTACATATGTGGTTATGACAATTACCATTATTAGTAGTGATATTTATTATCGTACAACATATTTTCTTGCGATTCACCAAACTGTACCAGTCACGCCGATTACCAGATTTTCGAATTTATTTTACTTGAAGTGGTTGTTAATGGTTATAATAAATGGCTATACGGTAAAAATCTTCGATGCTACTTCGGATAATTGTAAACTATTTAATTATATATACAAAATGCAGATAACTACAAATATTTGCGGTCCATATTTTGAAAACGAACATTAACATGAAGATAACTTCCCCACAATATAGATAAGAGTATATACATATCCCAAATTTCATATAGATTTTACTTAAATCCGTCTGTCTAACAAATTTAAACTTTATTTTAATTTACTATTATCTCAAATTCATAAGTTATAACACTTATTTCTGATTTAATGCTATTATAAATTTCTCCACTTTTAAATCCTTTTTATTTATAATCACATTTATAAATTATATTTATCCAATTTCATTTACTTAAAATATTTCACAATCTTTTATCAAAAGTTTTTATAAATTTCTAAGCTCTGAGTTAGGTATGATTCGGAAATATTCGACTGTCCAAAATCCTCGAGAATCTTGCTTTATCTTATCAATTAGTGATTCCAAATTTATCTTTAGTTTAAACACTTTTATAAACAATACCAATCAATGATTCACATTATTTCTTTAACTTAAGAAAATTATATACATCGACTAACTCTAAAACAATCCAAAGAATTGGGTACTACAAATAGTATCATATATCCTCTTAACAAGAAGAGAGTAATACTTAAGGGAAGTGCTTACCATCTGAGCACATCTCTTGCCCATTTTTAGTTTATGTTTGAGCCAATTGAATTAGTTATCATAAAATACCTCTTTTTATTTGAAATGATATTATTTTCAAAATTCTTTAGAGATTACTTTATAAAACCTATTTTACAAATTCATTTTATAAATTTATCTTATATTAATTAACTTTATTTAAACTTCCACGATTCTTTTACTCAAATTTATATTCTCATTCCTTTTATATTTATCTTTTACACAATCATTTCCCATTATTTAAATACATTTTTATCATATATGTTCATACCTTAAACAAATCTTATTATCAAACACTTTATAGTCAAACCGTGAAACTTAATTCACAAGGTATTTGTACTTAAAATTTTAAATCAACAATTGATCAATTTATGATAGTAACTTAACATTATCATTTCTTAACTTATTATTTTGCATTAAGTATTAAAGATCTTAATTACCTTATTAGATTTCTTACATATCGATTATCTTCATGAAACATCTTATCGTCAAATGGTGAAATTCTAATCAGTCCATTTTAAATTCCACTAATCCTGATTTCTAACTATACAACTTTTCAAAATATATACTTTATATTCAAAATATAATCCTAGGTAAAATTATTTCATTTACCAATTTTTTCAAAAATCAGTGTGTCGGTTCGTCTTGCTTAAATGTTTAGGAACCCTCATTGATAACTGTGATCAGGCACATCAATCGGAATCAACAAATCACTCTAAAGATAAATCAACATAAAACATTTTTATAGCAAATAACAAATACGCACTCATATATAATACACTCAAACTCATTCTAGGATGTTACTAACCCTATCTCTAATGAGTTACCCATCCTAGGATATTGCTAATCTTATCATTGATGAGACTTTACCCCACCGAAGGCAAGGTTCTTGCTTAACTTTCAGCTTTGATAGCAAATGTCATGGCCCGTTTATCCGTACCCTTTGAATCTACAATAAACCACACATGTCCAACTCAAATTGCACGAAAAGACGAAACATGAGGTAATAAAGAAAATAAGACAGAACAAAATCTCACACAAATGGAATAATATATAATATTGAACAAATACCTTTACAGCGAGAAACTTTTAAATACATACATCAGAGTCTAACCTAAATTCAACTTGGACAGTTATAAATATATCCTTACAATTACTGACAACTTCAAACTAAAATTAACAAAGCACAGCGGATAATAGAATATGTCCATACGTAGATGAATATCCCCATCTCTCTCTGGAAACTTCAGCCGTCTTCGACTAAACCTGAAACTACTCGGATCTAAGTCGAGTATTGAAAATACCCGGATCAAACCCGAGTATTGAAAATACCTGGATTAGGCTTGATAAACCCGTGTGAGAAAACTTAATAATAAACGACAGTGGCATATATATCAACCTTTGAATAAAATCCTTTGAAAAGAAAGAGTATCTTATAAGACCACGCCCACACATAAACAAGGACGAGTTTTTACGTTATGTAACTAAAATATTTTTATATATCAAAACATTTGATATTATTTCCAATGACATTCCTTTGAAAACATTTGAAAATAAAGTTATTAATCTTAGCCGAAATTATTACATTGATTGAATTCCGGCACAATAGGTTTACAATCAAGTCCGTAATTTCTTATTGGAGAATGGATTTCCATACAAATGACTAGTTGAAGGGACCACTTTCCGATGGGTACACCTCTAAATGGATGACCCGAGACACAAAACATCTGCCCTCTACCAACACAAGACCGGCCTACCTCTGTAACTAGATAGTACCGAATATGTCATCCCTCGGTTGTTACCGACCTTTAACCGAGCGTGATCTAGCATACAAACTACATTAATTTACATCCCGAATGTCATAGCGGGAAGAAATATATCTAGAAGGGGTTGATCATACCCTAATTAGGAATGACGAACTTAGACTTGCTGCATCTAACCATGTTTCTGTCATTTCCGGTTGATGAGGCTCGAGGCAACGTTTACCTTTTCACATAACACATCTTCTTTTACTTTGAATGCCACATTGTCATTCCTTTGATTACTATTTGACTCCCACAAGCATACAACCTCTAAGCTTGTATGTCTCTGAGAAGAGTGTTAAGCTAAGAGAAGTTGCCTTCTCCGCCACCAAGGAGATGTACATTGGTAAAAGTCAAACGTTGTGTCTCAGAAATGCAATGTCAGACATTCGTCCATAAAAGTTCGTTCTACGACTAAAAATGAAACCGAAGGAACTTTCCTCAACCATTAGTAGGCGAGAAACCCTTGTGGTTTTGAGGTTTTTCATAACAAAGAGACCACTGCTACAATATAGTGAATCAGGAGTTTATCCCCAATTAATCAACAATCAGTCTCTCGTTATTATTCGTCTCAATATCTCCATTTTCAAACATCTTTATTCTTCAAACACGTAAATTGGTTCAAAATTGTTTCGGATAGGAATCATCCAAATCCGACCCCGGTTCCTTCGAAATTCAATCATCGCTTTAAAATATGTTAAGTTTATATGTGGATATCAATCATCAATCAATTACTTCATCTTTTATTTAAATCAAATATCTTTCTTAGATATATTGTCTTCAATTTATTCCATTTTCTTTTTCTAAAGTATATGGAATCATAAAGCCTCATTTATCAAATCATTTAGTTTATTAAAACCTTTCTTAAATCATGGAATAATTCCAAATCATTTTCTCTTTAGGAAAGCTTTTTCAAATTATTCTTTTAATCTTAATCACAGATTTCTTATGTTCAAGCTATAACTTTTAACTTAGGGAAAATATTCCCAAATCATTCATTAAATCTTAATCAAAGATTTCTTTCTTAACATCAAATCGTATTCTTGCAAATCGAAGATTTTCATAACAAAGTACTACTGCCACCTTATATGTGATAAATTTCACCTCCAAGGACTAATGGCAAGTAATCCTACATCATGAAGTTCTTCGTCTTTAGTATATTTCGTTTTGAGAATTAGTTTGAAGGGGTTTTTGGATAGGAATTACCCAAATCCGATCCTGGTTTTTCGTACAGGAATCATCCAAATTCGATCCCGGTTTTTCGTACAGGAATCGTCCAAATTCGATACCGGTTTCTTCATGCTAATCATCGATAAAATATGTTAAGTGGTTAATTTACATTCAAAGAATCCGTTTCTTTTCTTTTATCTTGGAAAAACTCAAACATGATCTTTCAGAGCATCTGGGCTTTCATTTCGACATATTCCACCTCTCGCCTAAAAAGAGAAAACATAAGCCATGTAAGTTCAAGGCACTGGATGCTCCATCCCTAACCTTAGTTAAATGTCTTTTTTATCTTCACAGATCTCACGGGCAGGACAAATGTACTAGTCGTTTCCGCATACTCAGTTTGTTATTATATTCAATATTCTTCGCTTTTTATTTAAGTGGTATAAACAATTCCTCTTAACCATTTATTCAAACTCTTATTGAAACTTCCAAATCATATTTAAATTACTTAACTATTCTTTTAAAATCATTTACAAAAGATTTAGAAAGAATTGTTAAGTTTAAACTACATTTAAAAGGTTATAGAATCCGCAGCATAAAAGTGTCGCGGAAAGTGTTATATATGCTTTATTTGATTTAAACGACTTTTTAATATTTGAAAATTCATATTTTCCATTCCAAATCTCTTTTAAACCATTTTATTAGATTTATCAAATTTATTTTATATTTTTAAAACATTTAAAAATATCATTTTTTTTTAAAAATCCCTTTTTGGATTCCGAACTGCAAAACCGCGATGTTTTTAGAAAATTGTTTTGGACATAATTCAAAATCTACAAGATGAAATCTAGATTTTCTTTCTTCGTTGGAAAATTATTATCATTGTGGACCAAAGAACTTTTTATTTCGAAGAAATCCGACTTATAAATCATTCTCTACGTTAATTTGAGGTTACAGGTCGAAATTTATGAACTGTCGTTATGCGACGAGCTCTATGTTGGTCAATTTTGTGAACTACTTCAGAACTTGTCCGAAACACTTCAAATTTTTTTAAAACCATATTTAAATTATTTTAACTTATTTAAATAATATTTTCATCATTTCAAACTCATTTTTCATTTCATATTATATTATCATGTTACTATAATATCATTTTTTAACATTTTTAGATTATTTAAAATCATTAAGAGGCTAAATAATTTCCATACGTATATTTGTATAGATTTAATTTCCATTGAATTAACTATACTTACTAATCATTTTTCTTATCATTTATCAAACCATGTTATCATCCATATCACAAACATATAATCAACCATAATATCAACCAAGTTATCATCAAATATCAACCAATATTCAACATATTAATTTCGAATTTAACATGTGTATTATCAACTTAAATTTTATTAAAATAAAACGAAGGTTTGAGTACTCACCTTTAACCAAATTGTTCACTTCCTACCAACATTCATTTAATCCAATACTTTACTAATTCATCTTAACTTCACCAAACCATCATCTAAACAACTCCATCTCAATTTTTAGTGCTCAGCCGTCACTTTACTTCCACTTGCCCTCGACCACTAGCCTTGCCCTCTTCCATAGGTTCGGCCACACCTTGATCCTTCCTTTCCTTCGTCATTTCTTCACTCTTTAAATGCTAAAGCATGTTTTGGTAATATTCTAAGGTTTTTGGCAAAGTTTAGTGGAGTTTTGACATTGTTTGGTATGGTTTTGAAAAGTTCATAAGGAAATGGAAGAGAAGAAGAAACAATTAAAGAAGTGGAGAAAAGCTTGAATAAGTAAGAAGTGAAAAAAAGTGAGAAAGTGAATGCTTATTTATATTAAAAGTTTTGGATTAAATAATATTTCGTAAAAAGACCAAAATACCCTTTATTTACTTTTTAAGCAACCTTATTTTTTCAACACTTAACATCACATTTAAAATCATTACTTTATATCATTTTCACTTAATTATTAAGTAAAAAATATAATAATTATGTTTAATTTGATTTGATGTTTACCTTTTGCTTTGAAATGACATGTTGGTCTTTTTGTGCTTATTTTTTCTTAATTATATTCTAGAAATTTCTAAGTATGTTTAGTAAAAGTAAACTTGATTGGTGAATTAATAAATACTTATACTATTTGAATATAAGTTCCTAATAAGAAAATAAAAGTGCGACGACGTTGCGACAACTTTTAGCCGACAAAACGTTGATTTTCGACAAAATGTTATACGGTCACATTTTTCCTTTTAGTTAAACTATTTATTTATGTAAACCAAATTTAAAAATAAACTTTTTAATTCTTCTAAATAAATTAAAACATATTTCTTTATATTTCAAAATCATATTTAAATAATATCAAAATCTCTAATTTTACACTGATGTAAAACTGACAAAATGCGACAAAATTTGATTATTTTTGTAAAACGATTATTAACATAATTTTAAATATTTTAATATACTTTTATTATCTTTATTAAATGTTTTCAATAAGATTTATCTTTCTAAATAAATATTTAAACCTATTTATATAAGCATTTATTTATTTTTAACAGAATTTAACTTTTGTTGATTTGTTCTAAAATCCAAATTTATACTTTTTAAATTGTCAACTATAAGAATAAATAATTTCCCTATTATTATTTATTATATATAACTTATTTACTTAAGTTTTAAACCTTTTTAAATTTAAAACAAATGAAATCTCTTATTTTCGAAGTTGCGAAATTACGGGTCGTTACACAACTGCTGGATCAGCATATTGCTAAGTACATGCAGCAGTATGGTGGACGCTTTACATCCTCGGCTGGTTCAGAAGGTTCTGGAGCCGATTGACCGGAGTGATATGTATGTTTTTTTGTTTTATGTCATTGTTTGGTAAGTTTTGATGATACATTGAGCTTGTGGAGTTGGATTTGAAATGTTGTGTATATTGTTTGATGATACATTTGGTGGTAGTAATTCTGACATTTGAAAGTTGATGGCGAGAAGTTAGTGAATGATTAATGTATATACTATACAATTAGATGTATGTACTTATAGTAGCGAAGTTTGGTTTGATTTTATACGAATTATGCTTGATTTATTTTTTTATGATATTTGATTATATTTGTATCGTTTGATTTCATATTGAATATCTGAGTTGGACATATACTTGCACTACAAGAGTGACCGGCTATTCCAACGGCTCCCAGCCGTTGGAGGCCGTTGAAGCCGTTGTAAAAGCCATTGTAATATCGTTCACGCTTTACAACGGCTTACAATAGAAGCTTCAGGGCTATTCCAACGGCTACCAACGGCACATAGCCGATGTAAGCCGTGGGAAACCGTTTATCAAACGGCCGTTTGTCGCCGTTGGTAGCCGTTGCTAATCTGGATGAATTTTTTTTTATAACAGCAAGTCATTCACCTTCCAGCCACACATAATTAATATACTCCATTTCACGTATATATCACATATCCAATACATTATACCACAAACAATATAAACAACCAAAAATCAACATCAAACATTACATTTTCAAATCAAACTCCAAGTTAATATGTACATAAACAACAAAACCCTCACCAACACCAACTCCAATCCATATTCAAGTCAAAATATATAATGCAAACACTTAAAACTCACCACCTCAAAGTCAATATATACACAATAACCATCAAACACAATCCTCACCATCTCAAAGTCAATATATACAATAACCAACCACGAAGACAATAATCATCATACCTCTCAAGCATCATCATCACCTCCGGAAACACCAGACGACGAAGGGAAGGAACCATGCCTATGTGTGTACTCCGCTAAACATTGATTCAGCTGCTCCATTTGTATAGTGCGAAAACGGCCCCGCTCTTGCAGCTGCTCAACCATGGCTCTAAGCTCTTTTATTTTTGCTTTGTCACACGCCTTTTGAGCTTTCCGAACCTGCAAATTGAATGTGAGATGTTCACATTTGTATTATAATCATTTTCTTAAGCAATGCATATTTTAAAATATAGAAACTTAAATGACGCGATCTTAAGCAATGCATATACCACAAGAAAATGCATATTTTATTAAATGATAATGGTGCGGGATGGTAAATCACGTATATGTTAGATTGAACTCAGGTAGAAATCATCATATGTATAGTGTATCTATAGGTTAATTTATTAAATGTAATATTGCAATGTTTATAAGATTACCGTTTGGTTTCCATAGCAATAGCGCCTATTCCGCTGCGTTGGATCCATAGTAACATCGAAAATATCATCTTGCTCCTCTATCGTCAACTCATCGCGATCCGATTCTGAAAGTAGCTCTGCCCGCGCCTCCTGAAACTTTGCCTAAAATAAAAAACAATTACAGGTTAAAATTAGTAGAATAGGATTTAAACTTATCGATATTAATAAAATAAGATTTAAAATATGCATACATATGCAGCCGTCGCCTTATCATCATCATCCCATTGATATGTAATATTGTCAACATTGTATGCTTGTCTTGATGCGTGGGTGTGGGTAAATACCTCCATCATAGACACGAGACGTCCAAGCGATCTTTTCTACAATAAATAATTAATATATTTTAATTTTTCGTAGCTAAGTACTGAATTGATTAATATATAAAATGTAATAACGGTTTAGATTCGTAATCAATAAATTTACCAAGTCCTCACGGTGATGCTGAAAAGACTTGGATCCGCCACAATGCGTTACAGGATTACTACTTCTATTGGCGGAGTTCTTCTCCGACTCCACCTGCAATTTAAATTGAATATTATATTTACTAATTGCGACATAATTAACCATATATTTGGTAGATTTACCTTGAACTCGTCGGTCTTCCACCAACTCATCTAAGAATCCCATACGGAAGCGCCCATCCAGTTCGGTTTCTTCCCCAATTTTTTAAGAGCTTACATTACCTCCCTGTAATTTTTGGCGACCTTCCAGTGGCGTTGAACCATGGCAACATCGGGCTCCGCCAAGTCCACTTCCCCCTGTACAAAGACAAAATATTACTAATTGTTCATTTATACTTATTCATATAATAAAGTGGTATAAACTCACCAGAAAATCCTGCCAGATGGCCTCCCTAACTTGGTCAGGGATCTTACTCCACTTAGGCCAACAATCTATCATCCTGCTCATATATGATTGCTTGGAAATGCCAAGCACAACTCTTGAGGGCCCCAAATCAAATACCCTGTGTTAAATATAAAACAATGCTTAAGACAAGTATATATATGTATGAACAAATTTATATTGTTATCATTTTAGTTTTGATACTTACGCTCCATCAGCCTTCGGCTGAAAATATACAAGTGGTTGAGCCGGAGGCTCACCACTACTCTCGCCGGCCGAGCGAGAAGAGCTACGACATCTGGAGCCAGACATAACACCTGTTGAAAGTTTCATTTTTGGTTATAGACATAGATAAAATAATGATGATATGTGTTGCATGTAATAAAGCCATTTTTAATTGGTAGTGCATGTAATGATGATGATGATATGTGATGCGTGTGCGTGAATAGTTGTAAAAATTACCGGATATTACTCAGTCCTCGTCGTTTTCTGATTCAGACTCAGTCTTGTGTTGTATATCATTTTCCTCTACACTCTCAAATGCTTCGACTAATACATTTTTTTCATCATTTAATTGTCCAAAATTAGTTTGATCATCTGTAATTGTGATTTCAACATTTTCCTCGATATCTGCTTTATAGGCTTGTTCTTCTAGAATATTCTTTCCATCGAATGTAAATCTCGCCTTGGTTTTAAAAACCGCAGACCAATCCGCTTTATCTCTTTTTTGAGATGGATAAGGGGCGTAATAAACTTGTAGGGCTTGTTTGGCTAGTACAAAAGGATTGTACTGCTGATAATGGGAGGTATGTTTTATTTCTATAAGATTATAATTTGGATGCGCGTTAATACCATAACCTGGAACATTGCTGAACCAGTTGCATCTAAACAAAAATACTTCCTCTGCGGGTCTTATAAAATATGTCAATTGCAAAATCTGGGTTAACACGCCATAAAAATCATGTATATGATTATTAGGATCATCACTGCCTTTAACAAATATACAGGTATTGTTTGTTAATTTTTCAGCACCGTATTATTTGGTGTTGAATTTATATCCATTAGAGAAAAATATTGGATACGTTTTAACTTTCCTTTTCGGTCCCAATGCCAAATGTTTTAATCCTTCATCGACCACATTATTTGTAGGATCACAAACGTAGTTCGAAAACCAATTAACGAAATTTTTGCTTAAATCGCCGTTTGGATTTTGTGATTCATAAACACTACAAACAAAAACATAATACATTATTTTATTATTAATTTACACATGCAGTATTAAATTAAATTTATCAAAACTTGTAATCTAATAATTACCTAATAAATGGTGCAACTTCTGGACAATTAAGAAGAATATATGTATGTGCTACACGGTAATCTCTATCATCTAACCATACTTCTACATATTTTCCTTCATGTCGACCATGTTGTTTAAAAATAGATAACATTGCTTCAAAAGAGGAATCTTGTTCAACAGCCTCATCATTACGCGCAACACTTTGAATTGATAAATTCACATGATCATTGAAATAATGAGAGAAAAAGAATGATGCTTCTTCTTCGATATATGATTTGCAAATCGAACCTTCAACTCGAGCTTTTTCTCTCACTTTTTTCTTTAAATGATTTAAGTATCTAACAAGAAATATTTCATATTAATATTGATTTTTATTTATAGTTAAATTAACATTTATATACTCAGTATTAATAAAATACCTCTCGGATGGATACATCCATCCATATTGCACAGGACCTCGAAGACGTGCTTCAAATGGAAGATGAACAGGAAAATGCTCCATTACATTGAAAAAAGCTGGAGGAAATATTTTCTCCAGTTTGCAGAACAGTATAGGGATTTCTACCTCAAGTTTACAAAGATGGTCAACATTTAACGTAGTTAAACAAAGCTCCTTATAAAATAAACTATGTTCTGTTATAACCTTCCAAACTTTACGGGCAACAATTCTTTGAAAGCGACGGTTAACAAATTTTGCATCATTACATGATAATCATGGCTTTTCATCCCACTCGGTCTTCCGTTCTTATAGTCGACACATCTACGAAGATTAGATGAAATTCCATCAGGAAATCGTAATCCTTCCACCCATTTTAACGGTACTTTAACTTGGTTGTTATCTAGTTCATAACATGCTTTGGGTTTTTTTAGTGTCATTTGGCTTCATCTGAAGCTTAGGACGATTACATATTTCTTCTATATCACGTCTTGATTTCAATCATCCTTAGTCTTGCCCTTAACATTCAAAAGTGCATTAAACACATTATCGAATATGTTTTTCTCGTTATGCATCACGTCAATGTTATGACGGATTAAAAGATTTTTCCAATAAGGCAACTTCCAGAATATACTCTGTTTGCACTAATTATGAAACATCGATTTGCCTTGGATTTCAGTTTGCTTCCCGGTTTCATGTATCTTTGGACAATCTTTTACAAGTTCATATATATCTTCACTTGACAAAATCATTTGTGGTTGTAAAGTCTCATGTCTATTAGCTATGAAGTTTTCTTTGTCCCTTCTAAAAGTATGATTAATATGGAGAAAACGTCAATGACAATCAAACCATGAAATTTTCTTTCCATGCCGTAAAGAAAATGCTCGTGTTTCTTCCATACAGTAAGGACAAGCAAATTCGACAAACACATTTACCCCGTTAAGAAAATGTTTACTTATTGAGCCTCTCATTTCCCTTCTTTGATACATCCAGCTCCGATCAATAAAATCATTGACCATTTTTCCTACTGTAAAACCTATGATCAATAGTAAAAAAATTATTAATCAAATTCGATAAACACATTTAGATTTTACTGTTTTTTATAATCCATTTTCGTTTATATACAAAGTTATATTTCTTGATATTTTGTTCACATTTTTGTAACTTTTGTGATGGTCTGTCATCTTACTTCCCATTACAAACACAATAGTAATTAAATTTCTTAAATCATATCATTATAAACGATTTTTCAAAATTTCGGCAGTACTTCCCCCATGCACCTTGTATCGTACACATATGCATGTACACAAGGAACGAAAAGGAAATGCCGTCGAAATTTTATGAACCGTTTATAATGATAAGATTTACGAAATGTAATTACTTTATAGTGTTTGTAACTTGTCCAATACAGGGACAAATCCAACAGGTATTGTATCGGATGAATATGAATATCTGTTTTGCAATAAAAACGAATATTCATACAACGATCATATACAAGACTTATTAGACGGGGCGAAAAATTCACTAAGGGGTTTAAATTTTGTTTATATGATACCATTTTATTAAATACATAAAATATAGCATATTATACATTATTTTATTTATGTTCCACTATTTTACTAAATATATAGTAAATTATATGATTTTTGCTATTTCACAAAATATATAATGCACGTGTATATATATACTAAATTATATACTTATCTAATGCTAATATATTTTGTAAAAGATATGATTCATGTTCATAAAATATTCGACTAATTCATGTTTGTTAGTCCGTGAGATGATGGTTTTGATGACAACAACCTTAGAATAGATTATAAAATATAAATACTGACATTATAAGTTTAGATATATATGTATATGCAGAATTTAACCATGCAGGTGCCAAGAATGAAGACTGTACAGTATAGAGATTCAAGATATCGAGATAGAAGACTCATGAGTATCAATATTATCAAGAATTCAAGATTTCAATCATAAGTATTTTTATTATGATTTTTTGTTAAAACTCGTAGAAAAGCACTGGCATCTTAAAATCCATTTTATTCGTGGAATGGAATCCACTTCGAGCATGTTAATGGGATGGAACCCTAAGTAGGATGGAACCTACGAAAATATAGTGGAACATTGTTTTGTATCCACTAATTTTAATTCAAATGATTTTACAAAATTATCTTGTTTTCAAAATGATTTCAAAACTTTCCTTTTGAAAACATCAAAACTCTCTATCCTGATTTTAAATAATTTTAGCCTCAAAATTATCTTTAATTTCAAAGTCAAATTACTCCTGATTTTAAACTATCTTTTTAAATTATATATTTAACTTTTATACTTAGATTTAAATATAAAATTATATTTAAAATCTATATATATTATTCTCTATATTTACTTATGAATTTTAACTATAGTCAAGTATATTTGTAAATTTTGAAATAGTTTTAATATAAGATAAAGGTTATTTTCAAATAAAATCAAATCACCAAAAATTGCTTTGGGATGTCGACATGCCTAGGGTAACCACGTCGACATGGTGTCAGTTGAATTCAAAATTTAAATTTCCAAAGAAGTGTCTATTCGCCATAACTCTTCATGAATGGACATAGCTGTTGTTCTTCTATAAATAGGGGTTAGTTTCAACGAATTTTATATCAGATTTTCTTGTTTTTCACTCCTCCTCCTCTTCTTCCACATTTCTTAATACATATTTTTACCATTACTCTGCCAAAATCAACATTGAATCAAACTCGATTACTTCTAGTTTGATTCACTATCTTTATCTCTACAAGGTTCTCAGTGCTATTTAGATTTATAGACTTCTTTTTAATCCATTAAGAGATAAAAGGTGTGATTGTAGCCTTGAAAATCAATCAAGAGAGAAAAGGTGTGATTGTAGCCTTGGTAAATCAATTGGGTAAACTTGTGGCCCGGAAATCAAGTATCTCTACCCAGAGGATAGAAATTCTGGAGGGTGTACCTCGTAGCCTTAAAGCCGGGGGTATAATTGTACAATTGCTTTTGAAAGGAAATCTGTACTTGTGTTGCGGGACTGGATGTAGGGTAACTCCGAGCTAGTATAAAATCCGGTGTGTTCTTTCCTTTACTGCTTTTATTTTATTTCTGCATCTGTGTTTGTTTCTGTGATCATATCTGTGTCTGTATATTACATACATCGGTGTCTAAATTAACATAAACTGAAAAAGATTTAGTAATTCTTTATTAACACTATTCACCCCCCTCTAGGGTTAATCCTAGCCTTAAGATCCGTAATCCGCATTTCTCACCATTGGTATCAGAGCAAGGTTTTCAAAGTTTCATAATCTAATTTTTGAAAAGATTTTTAAAATGGCTATATTTGTTAATACTAATTTATAAGTATTCAAATCATCATTATTTCTTGAGTCTGCATATAATCAATATTCAAATTCAAGTTGTCTACCAAGATTTTTTGATGTGCAGGAATCATGTTTTATGGGTGTTGAGGAATCAATCCACAATGGACAAATTGTACAGATCAGAAAGAACAAATGGATACTTGATAGTGGGTGTTCTAGACACATGAATGGCAATCCAAATATACTGAATAATATAATATACAAAGGCGGAGGACTGGTTAACTTTGGAGACAATTCAAAAGGATATGTGATTGGCATCGGCAAAGTCGGTAATTCTGAAACTCCTACTATTACTAATGTTTTGCTAGTTAAGAATCTGAAACATAATCTGCTAAGTATAAGTCAACTATGTGTTAAAGGATATAAAATTAAATTTGAAAAAGATAAGTGTCATATAGAAGATAATAATTCAACCATTATTTTTGAGGGAGTCAGGAAAAAGAATATTTATATTCTTAGTATGAAAGTTTCAAATGATAACCTGTGTCTGTTGGCAAATACAAGTGACCCTTGGATTTGGCATAAGAGATTTGGGCATTTGAATTTTAAACACTTGTCTAGACTGTCAAAACATAATCTAGTAAGAGGTCTCTCTAAAATGAATTTTAAAGTAGATAGTTTATGTGATGCTTGTCAATTAGGAAAACTTAAAAAAAGTTCCTTTAAGTTAAAAGATATGATTTCAATTTCAAAACCTCTTGAATTACTTCATCTTGATTTATTTGGTCCATCTCAAATTCTATCAAAAATCATAGTAAATATGTCTTTGTAATTGTAGATGATTATTCTAGATTTACATGGACAATATTTTTGAAACTTAAAAGTGATACTTTTGAATGTTTTAAGACATTTTCAAAAAGAATTCAGAATCAATTTTCTCTAAAAATTGAAACTATTCGAAGTGATCACGGTGGTGAATTTGAAAATGAAAGGTTTGAGGAATTCTGCAATAAAAAGGGAATAACTCACAATTTTTCATTTCCGAGAGCTCCACAACAAAACGGAGTAGTAGAACGTAAAAATAGGACGATTCAAGAGTGTGCGAGAGCTATGCTTACAGAAAGTAATTTACCAAAGAATTTTTGGGCAGAAGCAGTTGCTACCGCCTGTTATATTTTGAACAAAACTTTAATTAGACCTCTAACTGATAAGACATCTTATGAACTTCTTTTTCAAAGAAACCTAAGGTATCTTATTTCATAATTTTTGGAAGTAAATGCTTTATTTTAAATACAAAAGATAATTTAGATAAATTTGATCCTAAATCCGACAAAGGTATCTTTATCGGATATTCTAATAGAAGTAAAGCGCACAGAGTGTTTAATTTAAAAACCAATTCCATTGAAGAAACAATGCATGTATCATTTGATGAAAATTTCAAAATTTTTGAAGATACAAATGATGAAGATGATTTAATCACTCAAAATCAAGAACCTATTGAAACTAATAATGAAATTGATCATCCTAATAAAAGGACAAACCTTTTAAAAGATCACCCTATAGAAAATATACTGCGAGATATGCAATCTATTGTTAAAACTAGAAATCAACTAAGTCAAATGAGTAATGTAGCTTTTATATCAACTATTGAACCCAAAAATCCAATAGAAGCATCAACTGATGATTCATGAATTTTGGCTATGCAAGAAGAATTAAATCAGTTTACTAGAAATGACGTTTGGGAACTTGTTCCTAGACCAGAAAATAAAACTATAATTGGAACTAAATGGGTTTATAAAAATAAAATGAATGAACAAGGAGAGGTATTTAGAAATAAAGCTCGTTTAGTCGCGCAAGGTTAATGTCAAGAAGAAGGAATAGATTTTGATGAAACCTTTGCTCTCGTAGCAAGATTAGAAGCCATTAGGATTCTACTTGCTTTCGCAAATTATAATAATTTCAAATATTTCAAATGGATGTTAAAAGCGCCTTTTTAAATGGATTTGTAAAAGAAGAAGTATATGTCGAACAACCACCACTTTTTGAAAATGATAAATTACCAAATCATGTTTACAAACTTAAAAAGCACTATATGGTCTAAAACAAGCTCTTAAAGCCTGGTATGATAGACTAAGATCTTATTTATTGCAATCTAATTTTGAAATTGGTAAAGTAGATAATACTCTTTTTATTAAAAGAAATAAAAATGATATTCAACTAGTATAAGTGTACGTAGTTGATATCATTTTTGGTTTAACTAATTTTGAAATGAATAAAAAAATTCTGAAATAATGAAAAAAGAGTTTGAGATGAGTCATATGGGTGAATTAAATTTCTTTTTAGGATTACAAATAAAACAATTAGATAATAATATCTGTATTAGTCAAGAAAGGTATGCTAAAGACCTAATTAGTAAATTTGGTTTGACTACTGCGAGTGGAAAACCCACTCCCATGCAACCAATGAGTGCCTTAGTAAAGAAGATCTCTCGAAAGATGTAGATCACAAACTATATAGAGGAATGATTGGATCACTACTCTATATTACTGCCAGTAGACCTGATATCATGCATAGAGTTTGTCTCTGTGCCAGATATCAATCCCAACCTAAAGAGACCCACTTAAAAGCCGTAAAACGAATCATAAGATATGTTAAACACACATCTGATTATGGTTTATTCTACCCTAAAAATGATTCTTTTGACTTAATATCTTACTGTGATGCTGACTTTGCTGGTTGTAAATCAGACCGAAAAAGTACAAGTGAGACTTGTCACTTTTTGGGGAATTATCTGATTTCTTGGTTTAGTAAAAAGCAAAACACAGTTTCTTTATCAACAACTGAAGCAAAATATATTTTTTGCTGCTTTGGCTTGTTCTCAAGTAATATGTATGCAACAAACCTTAAAAGGTTTTGGTTTAAATTTTCAAAATCACCAATTTATTGTGACAATACGAGTGCGATAAATTTATCCAAAAATACTACTCAACATGCTCGAACTAAACGTATTGATATCAGACATCATTTTCTCAGAGATAATATAAGTAAGGAAGTAGTTACTCTCGATTATATCAATTCTAAGAATCAAATTGCTGATATCTTAACAAAACCCTTAAATGAATCAATATTTACTAAATTAAGAGGAGAATTAGGTATTTGTTCTATAACTGAAATATAAAATATAAATAACAAGTATAATTAATATTAAAATAATTCAAAGAGTTAAGATATAAAAGACCATGTCGACATCCCCTATATACCCATGTCGACATGCAACGTTTTTAATTTTTAAAATTTTTCCCAACAAAATTCAAAATAATTGGTTATAAATTCGTCACATTTTTGAAATTTTATTCATCCTTTCTTTTTTCACTCTGTTCTTCTCACTGAAATCAAATAATCAATGGCCTCCTCTTCCAAATCAAACATAAAATCAACATTTTCATTCCCCTCTACGACGACTGATCCATTTTAACGTACTACTCTCGCTCGTGTGACTAAAATAGAGGACTCTCTGAAAGATGCACTTCAGATGATGGATGAAATTCAAGTGACTCAATTTCGTATGGCAAAGGAACAAGAGAGGCAAGGCAAGATTCTTAGGAATTTGCAAAAATTCCTAATTGATAACCAGGCCAATTCTATCTTGATTGATGAAGACTCCTCACTCAATCAAGAACAAGAGGCCAGCGAAGAAGAAGAAGAACCCATGGAAGAAGAAGCGCAAGCGGAAGATGATGACCAAGTCGTGTGTGTTGGAGAAGTGTGTTTTGACAAAAATGGGAATCTTGTCGAACAACGGGGAAATTTCTGTTTCCACTATCCAAACTGTTCGATTCATAAATCTATGTTTAAAAACACACAATAGTTTCTTTTCTTTCTTCTCCATTGTTGTTTGTGTTTCTTTATGTTTTCTATACGCTCATGTATATACAACATCATACGTAATAAATAACTCGTGTTCTTATACGTGTTTTAATTATAAGTACTACCGTGAATTCTTAGTTAGGATAGTTAATTGTTTAGGACTACGTTTTAGTATTAGATTTAAGTGATGATTACTTATGATAACACTATCATTATAATCACATGTCATAGAGTGTTAGTTTTAGGGGGATTTATATCGTTTGGAGTGAGTTTTTGTTGATGACAAAGGGGAAGAAATATAAAATAGGGGAGTTATTAGTTTTAGGGGGAGTTATTAGGACAGAAATAATATTTTATAAACAAAGGTTGTCATCATCAAAAAGGGGGAGATTGTTAGTCCGTGAAATGATGATTTTGATGACAACAACCTTAGAATAGATTATAAAATATAAATACCGACATTATAAGTTTAGATATATATGTATATGCATGATTTAACCATGCAGGTACCAAGAATGAAGACTGTACAGTATATAGATTCAACATATCGAGATAGAAGACTCATGAGAATCAAGATTATCAAGAGTTCAAGATTTCAAGCATAAGTATTTTTATTAGGAATTTTTGTTAAAACTCGTAAAAAAGCACTGGCATCTTAAAATCCATTTTATTCGTGGAATGGAATCCACTTCGAGCCTGTTAAAGGGATGGAACACTAAGTAGGATGGAACCTACGAAAATATAGTGGAACATTGTTTTGTATCCACTAATTTTAATTCAAATGATTTTACAAAATTATCTTGTTTTCAAAATGATTTCAAAACTTTCCTTTTAAAAACATCAAAACTCTCCATCCTGATTTTAAATAATTTTAGCCTCAAAATTATCTTTAATTTCAAAGTCAAATTACTCCTGATTTTAAACTGTCTTTTTAAATTATATATTTAACTTGTATACTTAGATTTAAATATAAAATTATAGTTAATATATATATATATATATATTGTTCTCTATATTTACTTATGAATTTTAACTATAGTCAAGTATATTTGTAAAGTTTAAAATAGTTTTAATATAAGATAAAGGTTATTTTCAAAGAAAATCAAATCACCAAAAATTGCTTTGCGATGTCGACATGCCTAGGGTAACCATGTCGACATGGTGTCAGTTGAATTCAAAATTTAAATTTCGAAAGAAGTGTCTATTCGTCATAACTCTTCATGAATGGACATGGCTGTTGTTCTTCTATAAATAGGGGTTAGTTTCAACGAATTTTATATCAGATTTTCTTGTTTTTCACTCATCTTCTCCTTCCACATTTCTTAATACATATTCTTACCATTACTCTGCCGAAATCAACATTGAATCAAACTCGATTACTTCTAGTTTGATTCTCTATCACCATCTCTACAAGATTCTCAGTGCTATTCAGAGTTATAGACTTCTTTGTAATCTATTAAGCGAGAAAAGGTGTGATTGTAGCCTTGGAAATCAATCAAGAGAGAAAAGGTGTGATTGTAGCCTTGGTAAATCAACTTGGTAAACATGTGGTCCGGAAATCAAGTATCTCTACCCAGAGGATATAAGTTCTGGAGGGTGTACCTCGCAGCCACGAAACCGAGGGTGTAATTGTACAATTGCTTTTGAAAGGAAATCCGTACTTGTGTTGCGAGACTGGATGTAGGGTAACTCCGAACCAGTATAAAATCCGATGTGTTCTTTCCTTTACTGCTTTTATTTTATTTCTGTATCTGTGTTTGTTTCTGTGATCATATCTGTGTCTATATATTACATACATCGGTGTCTAAATTAACATAAACTGAAAAGATTTAGTAATTCTTTATTAACACTATTCACCCCCCCCCCCCCTTCAGTGTTAATCTTAGCCTTAAGATCTGTAATCCGCATTTCTTACAATGTTTGCCTAATATTTTACAAAACATACACAAAATAATTTAAATCAATCCTAACTAATCTAACGCTAACTCAAATGCACATTTACACTAAATTATCAACATATGTATATATGTGCATAATATATATACACAAACAATTTGGATATTTGGATGGTAATAATTGTAATTAGCACTTAATTTGGTATAATAAACAATCAATAGGCCATTAGATACAACTATAACAACAAATTAATACAAAATTAGAAAAACTTAAAATTTTAGGGTTTCAGGCAAAACCTGATTTTGAAAAAGTATTTGGATGGATAGAGGCCGCTGGCGTTGATTGATGGCGTCGAAGTGGCTGCAGGTTGCGTGAGGAAGTTGGGAGCAAGAAAAGAGGAGGAGTGGAGTAGGGTTTTGGTGTTTTTGGGGAGGAAAAAGATAATGATTTAGGTCTCGGCCTCGCTGCAGGTTTACACGAATATTTCCAACGGCAGCAAACGGCTGTTTTTCCAACGGTTACCAACGGCTACCAACGGCATGTTAAAAAATAACGAACCGTTGAAAAGTCCTTTTGGCGGCCGTTGAAAACCTGTCGTGGCTATATACTGTAGTTCTAGTAGTGTTGTTGGGTGGAATATATTGTGTTTATGGATTGTGCATAGAAGGCAAAAACACATTAGAAATACTGAAAAAAAGACCCAGATTTTCCGACGACTCCAAATGGCCTGTAGGCCAAAAATTTCCAATAGTTTCCGACGGCTGGAGACGACAATTTTCCAACGACTACCGACGTCTTTCGGCACACAACGTGATCTCCCATGTGTCTTCCGTTGGCCGTCGGAAACCGTCGGACGGCCGTCAGAAAATAAGCGACAGGGTCTGTCGGGAGCCGTTGGAAATTCTGTTCGCCGATGGATTTTTTTGCAGTGGATATTTTCGACGGTTCTCGACGACTTCCGGCAGCCGATGATGGGCAAGAGCCGACGTAAATTGTTTTGATTCTTGTAGTGCCTTAATATTCAAACTTCTCTAAACTCTAAAACCATTTTTAACGTCTTCAATTTTGAGGTAGATCGCCTTGTTACGAAAAGGGATCACTTAGGCTCCTCTTGGCAGTTTTGTGGTAACGGTTATGAGAGATTTTGAAAGTATTAGTTTTGACCATCAATGATCGTAGCGATTTTAATTGGTTTATATGAATTGTAGTTGATCAATATATACTTGAAAGTTTAAATATGTCGATTATGAAAGTTTTCCACTAAAATAACATTACATATATATTCTTAAATTTATTTTCTAAATTTGTGAAAATTTATTCAACAATATAATTAGGGGGAGTAACTATAAAAAAAAGTTATAACCCTCAAAATACTTCAGGCCGAGAATTGCCATAAAAATCACACAGCGTCGGTTTTCATCGGTTTTATAACAAACAACAATCGGTGTGGAAAAAACATACAAATAAAGATTATGAAAACACCTGAAATATAAAGCTATTCAAAACCAATCAAAACCGTTAGAGGATAAATTTTCAAATGGAGCCTTAGGTTTCAATTTACCAAACAAAACCTAGTATCATGTAGATGTTTGAATTGCATGTGCATGACTTGTGTAACAATAATGACTTATGGTAGCAATAGAAGACAAGAATAATCAACATAAATGAAGAAATAAGCTAAATACAAGGATATATGTTACCATGTCAATGTTGATTAAATTACCCAACTAACCCCAGTTGAATAACATCCATTTTATGTTATAATGATAAAATAAGTATTTGCAAATAATATTTTTGTTTTTTAAAACATAAATACATTTTTAACATGTGTCCTAATAAAATCCAAACAGCAATACTAAAGTTGAGACTACAACGTCCTACTTTTGAAGTGATAAAGTGCTCATTGCTTTTATAATAATGACAAACTTTATTCATGCATCCAAATTCGATGAATACAAACTAGCAACGAAGTTTGGAGTTTCGTGAGTGAGCTCCTCCAGCCAATAAAACTGCTGGCATGTGTGCACTTGTTTATATAAGTCAAATGTCAAGTACCACATTTAATAATTTTGGGACTTCACGGTACCTAAGAGTAAAATTAAAAGTAATCAACGTGGAGGGGACAAGTGTAAAGTTATTGCAAATCGTGGATTTGTATTTAGTATGGGTTTAACAACGTGGGGTCTATAGATGCACTACGTCATTTTGGATTGGCATCATCCAAAGTGAACCTTCAAGATGGTTCCAAAATTTATATATCCAAAAATTTGAATTTAAGTTTTATTTTCCCTTCAGAATAAAATCAAATACTTCGCCCCAACGGAGTAGTCATTTTCAAATCTTGGAGGTTGAAACTCAAATCAATTTAAAACGCCTTCCCATTTGCCGCTACTACTGGTGGTCCTTGACTTTAATGATCAATTTGGTTTATGAAATTTATGTTTGAAAAAAACCAAGTTATTTTTAATACTTAGAATTGTTATTTACATTCAACTAGGGTGTTACGGTTGCCGTAGTTGTCATTATTACCACTAACCATAATTATAATCGTTGTTAACGGTTATAAATTCTTATAAACATTACCGCAATCGTCTATAATGGTCAACTGTTATATTTCCAATTTTGAAGCATGTTGTACATGTATTTTTAATTATATGCATTATTAATGATAAATTCATATACTACCAACTGTTTTAGCAAATTTATTTATTTATTTATAAAACGTCAAACCTGCATGCACATGTTACTAAATCATGAAGACGCATATTATTAATGTACATGGTATTTTTTAACTTAAATGACTAATTTTTATATCTTAATGTTAAATATTAAACAAAACAATCATGTATGGTTGGATGGTTAAGCACGGTTACCTAATTCTTCAACCGTTATAATAACCATTACTGTTATAGATGGTAACCGCATGAACAGTTGGTATAGTTGGTTCAACCGTGGCAGCTCTACAATACTAAGTATTGAAGTCTTGTTAAATGCAACGCAGCAGTACAATACTAAGTATTGAAGTCACTAAAGGGAGAAAGGGGTCAATAAATATAGGAAAATATGAACGAACAGCAAAATGGATAAGGGTTAACAGTTTATATATTCTCTTATTTCCTAGGATACCTGTAATAAGTCTTCAAATTTCATGTATATTCACTTTAATTCAAATCGCTCTTCACCCAAAATCAAATCCAACAAAACCTCAAATGTGTTGCTCCTAACCACTGCTGCCGATCATCTTTCTCTCCAAACATCAATTCTAATTTTGTTAATCCAAACACTGTCTCTCACAAACTAAAAGTAAAAAAAAAAAATTCTATTTTTATTTTTATCGAAATATGTCAAGAAAACAAAATGATTGATGAGATAAAGATTTAGGAGAGTGGAAGCGTTTTCCTCCATCAGACTTAGTATTTAACAAAAAAAAATTATTAAATTAAAAGAAAAATTGTTGAATAGAATACAATGTTTTACAGTTAAAAAGACAAGATAAAGTTAACAGATGAATGAAAATAAACAAAAAATAACTATCGTAAGTTAAATTGGTAATTTTATTTGTTTTCATAAGGCAAGAACAATTTGTTTTGATCCTTCGCAGTAGAATTAATTTTAAAAAATTACAAATTTGTTTGAAACAAATAAACTTATAATTTTATTTCCATTGTAGTATTATTATACTAGATTATAAGTAATGTTTTAAATGCACTGAATATATAAATTAGAAAATCTTTAGAAAAAATATTTAATCAATTATGGTTATGAATGTGTTCGTAAACATAAGTATTATTGAATCGTGTCGGTTAACGTTTTTCTCAGATGTTTATAGTCAAGATGTATCGAAAACAGAATATTATACATCCGTTGAGACTAAACAAAGTAGCGCTCTTCGCGCAATGAACGGTGCATTACTCATGATCGTTGAAGACATCAAGGGTTTGCATACATGTAGTTATTTGGAATAATTATAGAGTGACTCATTAAGACTCTTCCAAAGATTGCTTATAAAGCCAAATGGAAGATTTCATGTGATGATGTGTAGTGGTTTAGTACTTGATAATGCCATGAATATTAAGTATCTTAATTATACTTTGATTATAGTCGGTTGTCGTGTTATGACCATAGTTGGAAATAAGTTGAACTACATGAAGTGAAACGATATTCAAAAGTGGACCCGTCTCCTTCTAGAAGGTTAAGATCATTGTACTTGGTGGTCGACTTAAAGTTAAAATCTTTGGCAAAAAGAAATTGATTAATAGCTAAATGTTATCAAATTAAGCAATGGACTTTATTGTTGTACTTCCCATTTAACTACGAATATTATTAGAGAAAATGTGCACAACATATAACTGCTGATCGAGCTTAAGATATTTATATTATATAGTGATGACGAAGAGAAATGTGCACAATATTTAATTGCTTATGAGTGTAGTTCAATTGTTAAATGTAGCACTTACATGATCTATAAACAACCAAACTTGTGCTCACCACCGTACTTCAACAAAATTAATATAGGTTTTAATATTTATATTGTTTAAATCTTGCTAAGGGTTTAGTTCACTCCTCAAAGTCTCACAACCATAACTTTCAACACGCGTCCAAGATTATCTTAAATAAAATAATTTAAAAATATTATAAATTATTATGCAGAAATTAATATAATTATCATATTAATATTCCAACCTGCACAGTTGGTTGATGGTTTCCACTGCTAGTCCAAGATTACGGGTTCGAAACCCAATATTGACAACTCTATAACAACTACTTAGAGCACGTGTTCATACTTCCCTAAAGTTTACAAGTGATGCTAGATTCTCTCGGCAAGTCAAATAAAATATTATTAAAGAGTCAAAAAATTAACAAATAATATATATAATTGTTATATGTATATTAAATTATTTATATAGACCGAAAATAATATTTACAATTTAAAACCCAATTAAATTCCAAAATTTATTTTTATTTATTTGTACTGTTCGAACTTCGAATAGGGATGTTACAATAATATAAATTAGATAGTACGTTTAGTGAAATCCTATAAAAATTATTTCTTTTCTTATTCTATCTCGAACCAATGCCATATTACTTTCGTTACTTCTTTCGGTTGGTTCATTTTCTGTTTTCCCGTTGCTTGAACATTGCAGTATTCTTCTAGATATTCTTTTGGTACGATCACAAACGATCACACAATGTAATGAAGCATTGTCTTCTAGATACCCGTTTCCTTCAACCGTAGAAACTAGTTTGCTTTTTGATGGAATTCCTCCATATTAGTTGGTTGTTTCATCTTTAGCCACCTAGCAAAGTCTGTATCCAGGTAAATGCCCCGGACCAATGCCATAAATACAAGATCTTCCTTTGGATTGCTAACCTTCGAGACAGTGATATTAAACCGGTTCAAGAACCCATTTGACGACTCCTTGGGTCCTTGAGACAAGCTAGATAGGAAAATCACATGCTTCGGTCGGGCAGCGTCGAGCCTGAACTGCTCCAATTTTTTTTAGCAAATTCATCAAAAAAAGATATGAATCTCAGCGCGAGCCTAGTGAACCACATAGAAGCGTCTCCTTTTAAGAAAATAGGGAAACATACACAACGAACAACATTCGTAGCTCTAGCTCCATCCATATTTCATTCGTATTTGAGTAAATATTATCGAGGATCAGTAGTCTCGTTGTACGATTGCATAGTTGGCATTGTGAACTTCCTAGGATATTCTTCTCTCAAAACATTCTCTATGAACGGAATTCTACTGCGTGTGGAACCCCCATCTTCATTCTTTCTTCCACTGCTTTCCTCTACCAACCGTTTAACCATATCAGCCATGTAATCCCAATTAGTACAATAATCTGAAGGTCGACTATCAATGGCTACACCGAGTGTTTAACTCCATAAACGGTCTCGATATGCTGGTTGACCTCTAGGTCCTCCCGTCTCTAAGAGAATCACTCCTTCGATATTTCATGGGCGTGCGGCTGGTTGAGCCGCGACTGTCTAAATTTCCTCTCCATTCGTATCAACAACCAACTCAAAACCATCATCGTCAAGCTGCAAATTCTCTTCTTCATTAGAAATCACCATTGCATCAACCTTTTGCCCATCATTCGCCCCTAGATTCCTCTTGGTACCGAAAGAAATCCTCTTGGTACCTGGTGCTCTTCTCGTGGAGGGCGCACTTCTGCTTTTTTCTGCAAGTCCTCCAATAGTACCAAAAAGTTCTACCTTTTATTTTTGCTTTCCATCCCATCTATTTTGGCCAGAAGCAGAGGAATTTTCCTGTTCAAACCTGGATGAAGTTTCCTCCTGGTTCTCTTGTTTCTCGGTGATTGCAAGGTTATCAAAGCATCCATCTTATCCATCAAAGCTTTTTGACTATCCACCATCTTTTGGGTTAATTCTTGTAGCACCTTATCAAGATTTCTTTTAGTAACCACTTCCTATTGAGTAAATGATCTAGGTAAAGCCTGTTGGTTACTCACTTCAACTTGATGGGCATTTCACTCATCACCACCAACTACTGCCCCTGTAGATCTATATGATCTTCTAGGTGCTATTGATTTTAAAGAGCAAACTTTCCAATTCTTCAAGCAAAACTTCTGAATCTCTCCAGTCCAAAGTAGCAAGCTAGATCTAACCCCCAGTTCAATTCTCGGTGAAAACACCAAAATGTTAAAGCCAAAAGTGGCACAACATCCAAATATAACCTACTGTAGGATTAGATCTAGAATAAATAACAGAAAAATGCAAAAGAGTGTGGAAAAAATAGAGAAAGGCAAGATTTTTATAGTGGATTGGCACTCTTTGGCCTATGTCCACTTTATAGTTTTTATTGATTTGAATTTGAAAGAGAATTAGAGTCACTAGTATAATGGATCGACAAATTCTTAAGCCTAGAACTACCAAAAGTATATGCCTCGGTGTTATCTCACTTTTTGGTAAAGGCCGGGATATCAGTAAATTGGCTGGAAAAGATGGATATCAGGATTGAAGATCGATTGAAAACAAGGCTATGATCGATGTCGTTAAAATTTGGCCGAGCCTCAATCAAGATGGGATCGATTAGGAATGATGAAAAAGGCTAGGAGAGGCTGCATGTCAAGTTTTAGGTCAATCGGAGTTCGTATGCCCAAGTTATGGATGGATTAAGGTTCATAGAAACTGGTTCGTATCGATTTGTTCGTATCAATCAAGGTGGATGTTGTTCATATCCATCGGGATCGATACGAAGAAAGGAAGTTTGGATTGAGATGAGGAGTAGATGGCTACTGGCAGAAACATCTCATATCGATCAACATGCGATTGATACGAAGATAGGCGCAAGGGATGGTTACGAAAAGCATAGCCCAGTATCGATACGAGTAATATAGCCAAAATGATGGACACGAAGAAGGCAGGTATGATGGATAAGAAGGCGTGTGCTTTCGGGGTGCTCAAGGATCAATACGAACAACGGCATAGGATCGATACGAATAGGACAACATGTATACGTTGATCGATACGAAGGAGGGTTGGTCGATGGATACGAACAGCGCATGTCGATGGATACGAATGGGGTGCAAGTAAGTGGATGACTCGGTCGAACGACATGAAAGGTGGATCTTTCCTGGATCTTTAAGACACGTCGTCAATGCAAACTGTATCGATACGGGAAAGGAGAATGCGAAGCTTTAGATCGATACGAACGCGACGGTTGACTTGGGAACACAAACTTGCATCGATTATAACTTGTAATCTACAAGTTGAAATGTAATGAAATTTTCAGAGAAGCCTCCTGATGCACTCGAGAACCTCCATGATCGATGTAAGCCCGATTGGACCACTTTTGTATCGATACGAATTGAACACGCATCGATCTCAAATCGCCCTGGATCGATCTGGTGGGCCCACTTGCGCAAGAGAAGAGGTATTCCAGGTTTTGAGGGCGGATATTTTCGGATCTACAACTATAAATAGGAGTCTTATGGCAACTAAAAAGGGGAACTTCTTCGTCTCTCCTAAGCGAAGCTCTGCCATTTTCGTTATTGATTTTCAAGGGCTTGTAATTGTAACTACATTACAAAAGAATAAAAAGGATTGATTCAAAGTGGACATAGGCCGGTTGCCGAACCACTATAAAATCTTGTGTTCTTTCATGCTTTCTTACATTTTTTACTTTGATATTTCTTCATTTTTATTATCTACTCTATCTAGATCTGAGATCTATGCGTGAATATTGTGGATCTGTGTGTAAGCACTGGTGCTTTCGCGGCTTTTGGGGTTTGTGACCAATTTTGGCGCAAACACTTTGGTGCTTTCACTGAGAAACTAGCAACCGCTATACTTGATTCGGAGTTTAGATTTGGAAAACTAAAGGACCAA
This sequence comes from Allium cepa, assembly GCA_030765085.1. Taxonomy (NCBI): domain Eukaryota; kingdom Viridiplantae; phylum Streptophyta; class Magnoliopsida; order Asparagales; family Amaryllidaceae; genus Allium; species Allium cepa. Next base: position 382,541,816 of record CM060931.1, read on the forward strand.
ATCTAAAAGAGACTATGGTTAGGAAATCAGCTAGAAAGACATTACCAGAAAAGAGTCATCATGAAGGGAGTTAGGAGCCTTCCTTAGGAGCAAATCAGATCTCAGCTTTCATCAACAGAGATGAAATGGAGATGATGATGGGAGCTATGCAGGAAGAATTGTTAAAGAGGCAAGATGAGATGATGCCGAACCTTCTCAGACAGTTTGGACAGGCAGGAACAGTTGGAGCTGCTGGAGTTCAGATCCACAAAGATGGAACGGAAAGACTCAACAGGCAATCGAATGGAACAGCTCAACAGAGCGTAGTCCCTAATCAGCACATAACTGTTAATCTGGACGGATCCAGGCTCGGGGGCACACCACCTGGCCACGAAGGACCGATCCATAGAGGAATTCTAAGTGACACCACACAACAGGATGACGACAGAAGCACAAATGTACGTGATGAAGAGTATGTACCAGAATTCACTCGGGGACTCGGGGGGCAACCCTTGGTGGACAACGTTGGATTAGCTGAGATTGTCAGGCGAACTTTGCACGGAGGTTTAGCAAACAAATATCAGAAAGGAGTAAACATGAGTCCATTTACCCATGGCATCAGAATGGCTCGAAACCCACCAGAGTTCAAGCTACCTGCTATGGAGATATACAATGGCGAGGCTGATCCTACGGATCACTTGATGAGGTGCACGAGACACATGGAAGTACTGGGAAAACGGAGGAAGTTATGGCCCAATGTTTCCCCTTGTACTTGACGGATATAGCTGTTATGTGGTTCATGTAGTTGGAAGAGGGATCTATCGAGACATGTACAAAATTGGTGGACAGGTTTCTGAAGCAGTTTTGGCTTCGTATCAAAAGGCTGAAGAATGTAATGACGCTAATGTCGGTAAAACGAATAGCAGGAGAATCATTCAGGTTTTTCTTAACTCGGTTCAATGCAGCAGTTACTTCGGTGGATCGGCCGGATCCATCAATGGTTTTAATGGCAGCGGTGTGAGGAGTCAGAGATAATTCGGATTTCGAAGTGTCATTTATACGAGATCCACCAATGGATCTCGGGGAATTCTTCCACGAAACCAAGAGATTCCTTCAATTGGAGGATGCATGTCCAGATATGAAATTGAAGGAAGTGAACACGGCCAAGGACGAAGAACCATCCGACGAAAGCTCGGGTAAGGATAAGGATAAAGGAAAGAGGAAGTCGGATGACAACTTTGGAAGGGCAAGGAAATGCTGGGGAAAACCAAAATTCTCCACTTACACAGGACTGAATGAAACATTGGAATGGATATACCTAGAAACTTGGGATAGCCTTCCTTATCGAAGGTCGACAAGGAGGGAACTCTCGAAATGCGAGAGGGCCTACGAAAGGCACAGTCTCTTTCATGATTTGAACGGACATGATACCAACATATTCAGGCATCTAAATGATATAATCGTGGAGCATCTAAGGAGTGGTCAGTCGCGACAGTATGTCGGAGCTCGGAATGCAGTGGTGGAACAGAAGTAGCCACCATCTACCTCAAACGATAATGGCACGAGGACCAGGAATGATGGTCGGTTGGTTATCATCTAATGGGAATGATATGAAATAAGTAGCAAACTCTGTGCGAACAGCCAAGTCACTTACTCATGTACGGGGATGGAGATAGCCCCTAGGCATGCTCTGAGATGATGATGAACCGTAACACTATAGTTTGTGAAATCTGTTTTTTCTTTTGGTTTGGACATTTGTTTTTTCTGGTTTGGTTTTGGAGTTTGTCTTGAACTCTTGGATGCTTGTTTTCTGGTTTGGACTTTAGTTTGGATGCTTGTTTTCTGGTTTGGATATTGATTTGGATTTTCGATATGGATTTTTGGTTTTCTGATTTGATCTGGATTTTGGTTTGGATTTTGATTAGATTTTTATCTAGTTTTTGGTAAATGGTCCTCGGGTATGGATTATGCCTGGCATGGGGTAAGTCTCTTCGTCCGAACGTGGCGAATTGGCTTATTCAGGTGGTTGAGTATGGACTATGCTCGGCAAGGGTCCGGCGAGAGCAGGATTCGGCCTAGGCTTAGGCCCCATAATATCCATCGGTTACTATTTCAAGTCGTCGAGTATTGACTATGGTAGACAATGGTCTGAAGCGACCGGGATTCAGCTTAGGACTTAAGCCATGGTATTACTCAGCATTAAGGGATAGTGAACCAAGGACACCAAGGTGTTCTTCAATACAGGTCGTCGAGTGTGGACCACGCTTGGCAAGAACTCAGAAAGGTTATGGATTCGAATATCAGCTATGAGCAGCTAAAGATTTGGGTACTTATCCGGAGTGGTTCCAGATTTGGATATCGACCCGGAAAGGTCCTAGATTCGGTTTTTGGATATGGATGGATTAGAACTCAGTTGTCGGATTCAAATGGATATGAAATTGGCTAAGGAGATTTCGACTCGGAGTAGTCGAGGATTTGGATCAGGATATGGCTGTGGCATTCGGATGGGATGGCTTGGTAATGGATTGGAATAGGAATCAGATGGTATGGCTATGGATGGAATATGGATTTCGGATGTTGGAATCGGAGCTTTTCAAAACACACCTTCTTACCACAAGGCATGTTTTGGGGGCAAATGTTATCCCATTTTTTGGTCAAGGCCTAGATATCAACATTGGCTGGAAAAGATAGATATCAAGATTGGAGATCGATTGGAAACAAGGCTATGATCGATGTTGTCAAAATTTGACCGAGCTCCAATCAAGACGGGATCGATTGGGAATGATGAACAAGGCTAAGAGAGGCTACGTTTCAAATTTCAGGTCAATCGGAGTTCATATGTCCAAGTTAAGGATGAATTAAGGTTCATGGAAACTGGTTCGTATCGATTTGTTCGTATCGATCAAGATAGATGTTATTTGTATCCATCAGGATTGATATGAAGAAAGGAAGTTTGGATCGATATGAGGAGTAGACGGCTATTGGAAAAAATGTCTCGTATCGATCAACATGCGATCGATACGAAGATAGGTACAAGGGATGGTTACGAAGAGCATAGCTCAGTATCGATATGAGGAATATAGCCAAAATGATGGATACGAAGAAGGCAGGTATGATGGATACGAAGGCGTGTGCTTTCGGGGTGATCAAGGATCGATACGAACAATGGCATAGGATCGATACGAATAGGACAATAGGTATGTGTTGATCAATACGAAGGAGAGTTGGTCGATGGATACGAACAGCACATGCCGATGGATACGAATGGGATTCAAGTAAGTGGATTACTCGGTCGAACGGCATGAAAGGTGAATATTCTCTAGATCTTCAAGATACGTCATCGATGCAAACTGTATCGATACGAAAAAAGGAGAATGCGAAGCTTTAGACCGATACGAACGCGACGGCCGACTTGGGAACACAAACTTGCAACGATCATCACTCACAATCTACAAGTCCAAATGCTATGAAATTTTCAGAGGAGCTTCCTGATGCACTCGAGAACCTCCATGATCGATCTCATCCCGATTGGACCACTTTTGGATCGATATGAATTGAACACGCATCGATCTCAAATTGCCCTGGATCAATCTAATGGGCCCACTTACACAAGAGAGGAGGTATTCCAGGTTTTGGGGGCGGATATTTTGGATCTACACCTATAAATAGGACCCTTATGGCAACTAAAAAGGGGATCTTCTTCTTCTCTCCTAAGCGAAGTTCTACCATTTTTGTTATTGATTTTCAAAGGCTTGTAATTGTAATTATAGTACAAAAGCAATAAAAGGGATTGATTCAAAGTGGACGTAGGCTGGATTTCCGAACCACTACAAAATCTTGTATTCTATCATGCTTTCTTATATTTTTAACTTTGCTATTTCTACATTTTAATTCTCTACTCTATCTAGATCTGAGATCTCTGCGTGAATATTGTGGACCTATGTGTAATCACTGGTGCATTCGCGGCTTTTGGGGTTTGTGACCAATTTTGGCGCAAACACTAGGTTACTATTGTGTAAAGAGAGACAGGAGATTGAGAAGGAGCAGAGTCCAAGATCCTAATTTTTTGGTTGCTACAAGACTAGCATTTATAGAGAAACAGCTATACAGGTTCAAGAGCTCACTTGAATTGAAGCAAGTCCAAGGAAGCAGCAAAGAGCACGGTGGCGCAATTGGCCAAAATGACATGCCGGTACTGAAAGGACCTCCCGATATCGACAGCTTTGACTTGGTGAAAACATGTTGTTTTCACTTATCTTGCTCTCAAATCTTCTACTTGATGTATTCCAAGTTCTGTTCCATAGAGTTTGAGTTGTTTACGACAATTCTCTTAATAACATTCGCATTATCATGTTTTCTTTGCTTTCTCCTCATCAATCCTGAGTTTTGATCGCATATTCTTTGAGAGAAGCACTTGATGACTATTAGATGGAAGAATATATGAAGTGCAAGAGGATAGTAGGGTTAGAGGGCAAAATAGACCTTCCAGTACCAAGACGACCTCTTAGTAGCGTGAGCTTTTTATTGTTGCGATGGACTTAAGATTTCCTTGGTTCCATCCTCTCGTCCTTCTAAGCATATTTCCAAGTTCTCGAATCGTTGCGTCTTCAACTTGACCTTCTCCTTCTAGTTGAATTCTGCTTAGTTAAAAACCCAACCAACAATAATTAACGATAAATGAATAATAATATAATTATTCAAAAATTCATTTATTTAATCAAATCCAGCAATGATATCACCACATTAACCAAAAATCAAAGGTATGCAACACTTTGTCATCCAATTTAATCATATAATGACAATACAACAACCAAAATTCATAACCAACAATTAATGAAAATTATTGAAAAGGATAACGAAGAATATAGTTGTGAGTTATAAGAATAACTCGCCAAATTGAAGCTTGAAATTCCTAAATCAAAACCTGAATAGCTTCAGCCCTTTGTATAAATACCTTTTTACATCATCACTAAAGCCTCCAACCACAAACACATCCCAAGCTACAACACCAGCCTTTGGCATGTCGAGCACAACTCCACTGTCCCTTCCATACATCCTTCATCGCACTCCTGACCGCACCAATTCTAGAACATCCCCATGCTTCCACCAACAACATCACGTCGTGAACGCCGGCCTTTACCTAGTCATATCTAGAAGTCGCCGACACTCTAACGTCACCTGGCCTAAGCTCTTCATAACCATTAAGCCATCATCGTCGTACCTTCCCCTCCGACGTCGCGTGCCCTCTATGGCGCGTGACTTGTTTTCTTTCCCTTGCGAATTCTTTTTTTCCTTTGTTTGAAATTATTTTGGCTAACTAGGGATAAGGGCAAAAGAAAAGAGCAGGTCGGCTTGGATATATGATAGGAGTTCTTTCTAGAATAATGGAGAGAAAAGAATGGGCTCGGGCTTGGTCCTAGGCTAAAATAGTTTTAGGTCATGATTTAGTTCAATTCATTTTTAATTAATTTTCTATGCATTTAAAATTGAATTTTAATCATTGAAATAAATTTAAATCTATATAAATTGATTCACCCCTTATTCTACAAATCAAATTCCAATAATTGGACAATTTTATTCAACTCGATGTCCGCTTATTTATTTTACACTATTTTAATCTTATAATAATTACTTACATTTTAAAATTACCTAATATTTAGCTTAAACATTTTATGCAATAATATATTATTCGAAAAGAATTTATTAATTTAATTTAATTTATTAAATCTATGAAAGTAATGTAATCAACTACAAATTTATTTTTGAAAGATTAATTATCAAATATTAAACTCAAATATTTTTATTTTAATTAAATTTATTTATTTTACAGCACAGATAGTAGGGTTGTTACAATTAATTTCACAAGTTAAATTGGTAATTTTGATTATTTTATAAGGCAAAATAATTTGTTTCTTTCCTTGGCAAAAGAATTTAATTTTAGAAAATAATAATCTCAAATGCTTCTCATAGAGTTAATGGCAATTATGTAATTTTTGATTGTACAATTTAACTCTTATAATGAATCTTGTTCAAAAAAAATTAACTTTTAACTTTATTTCCATTATATATATTGTTATACTAGGTTATAAGTAATGTTTTAAATGCACTAAATATATAAAGTAGAAAATCTTTAGGAAAGTATTTAATCAATTGTAGTTACGAATGTGTTCAAAAACAGGGGTATTGCATCATGTCAATAAATATTTTCCTTAAATATTCATAATCAAGATGTGTTGAAAGTAAAATAGTATACATCCATCGAGGCTAATCGGCATAGCGCTCTTCATGCATTAAACGATTAATTGCTCATAGTTGTCTGGGAAATTGAGGGTCTACGTTGATGTGGTTGTTTAAAATAATTATAGAGTGACTCACCGAGACTTTTCCAAAGATTAGTTATAAAGTCAAATAGAAAATCTCCTGTGATGATATGTAGTAGTTTAATACTTGATAATATTGTTAACAATAAAACTCGTCAACACCCCAAAGTTGAATTCAAAGTATAGACAACTCTTTCGAGACCTTCTTTCAAAAAGATGAAGGTAGTTGACACTTCTTAATCAGGTTAAGATTGTTACAATCCACTGTATTCTCTTCAATTTTCCTTTCGCGTAAGTTATTGCGGTTGATGCTCCTTCTTATTAGACCTTTAGATTTAGACGAAATATTGAAAACCCTTCTTATATTGCCTTTCGAACAAATTAATCTACTATAGTACCCTGTCCCTATCGAATCAGTTGAAGAAACTCTAAGGTTGACTTTAATGAGTTATGGATATGGGTTGAATAGATTGGTTTTGACTTCTTCAGAGGCTAAACTTTTGACAACTTGAGTGTAGGCGTTAAGGCTTTAAGGATACTGGTTAAATTAAAGGTTTCGACTCACTCTAATGGTGATTCTTCAATTAAGTCGATGCAAGAAAATTATAAATTTAATTTTATAGAGATATTGAATCAGCCAAATATCCCAAAATTCCATAATCTTGCTTTCATTAAACTCAAGTAGAACAAACAAATCAAATTCTCAATCTAATTTTAAAATTAGGGTTTACAACTTTTAGAAAATACAAGAGTAGAGTGAAAGCCTTAAAACAGACCTCTAGGGTCTTATTTATAGGTGCGAATTGGCACCTTTGGACTCGGTGCTTTCGACCTAGTCGAAAGGTGGCCTCGTAGATCTTCCGTCACCTTTAACACTTACGCATCCTTCTGTGTTGCAGTTGAATGGATTGGAGTGCTTTCAACACTATCAAAAGGGTTGGTGTGCCTCTCCACTTTGTGTTGCTGCGTCGTTGCAGGAAAAAAAGACACGAGTTGTCGACTCTTTCAATTAGTTGATCTTTGAGTCAAGACGTTTGTAGGTTTTGAAGCGGAAGATCTCTCCTTAATTGTGAATGGTTTCGACCAGTTTGAGCGGCTTGTTCATACTTTCGAAGAGGTCGTTTTGATGAAATATCCTTCATTGGAATGTGAATGAAAGTGAAACCTTTAGCTTTGAAAGGTTTGGCGCGCTTACGAGTGGCTGCAATTTGTTGCCTTCGAAAGGTGTTCTTCAACTCATTCGAAACGCCTTCTTGCATGCGGAAGCACTTTCTTCGAAAGGGAACAACTGAAGCGGAAGGGTGCTTTCGACACTTTTGACCCCTTTGTAAGCTTGTAGCAGACCTGACTTTTGGTTGTAGCATCCCTTCGACTCCTTCAAAAGGCTTTGTTGATGCTATCATATCTTGGGTATCCTTCTCTTCTATTCATTTTAGTTTTGACATGGTTAAAGTGAGAATTGGTGGTAACACTCCCCCCTACGAACGGATGCTCTTGACTTTCCAAGTCAACCTTTCGAAAACCACAAAGTTATCCGCCTTTTCATATTCTTGCATAAATCCAAGCAATTCATTTAAACTTGATCATATGTCCATCCTTCATGCTGATTTTTCTTATAAATCACGTTCCTTTCTTTCCCTCTTTCGTTTATCTGCGAGTAAAAGGAAATTCCAGGAAGAATTAAAGTTTTGAATTTCTTAAATAATTCCAATTTCCAACAAAAAGAAACTCGAATTTAAAGTAAGTTTTTATTATTTCTGCTTTTCAAACTAACTTTCCAAGCTAATTTCAATTTTCAAAATTTATTAGGTTTTAATTTGAAGCGCTGTTTTAATTTCATACTTTAATTTTTTTCGTTCATATGAAAGTATCCTTGGATTTTTTTCTATAGCTTATTTTGTTACATTTCCCACATCAATTCTATATTCAAAATTCATCTGATTTGGTTTGGTTTTTTTTAATGTTCGAATTTATGTTTTGGGGATCTTTATGACTATTGATTGTAAATCCGCGTTTAAATCAATTTTACTTTTAATTAATTTTTTTACAGTATTGAGTTAGAATTAAATTTGGGGAAGAAAGATTTTTCCAATGACTTCATAGAGAAGTTTAGGCCGTATGAATCGCAATTTGGCGTTGTAATTTTACTTTTCTACCCCTTCGAAAAGGTTTGAGGCGGTTAACTTTTGCTTTACTTCTTTAACCTCTTTCGATGGGGTCGAAAGGAAGTCCAACGCCTATCTCTTAATTGATCCCGTCGAAAGGTTGATGTAGTTAATATGAAGTGGACTTCTTCGAAATCATAACTATACTTTAGTATATTCTAATCCCTTTCGAAGAAGTTGCTTAATGTGCCTTACTAAATGATTGCCTAGCACATACTTTCGAAAGCATAATTTTTATGTCATGCATTTTGAAACCTCTAGCACATGCCTACTTCTAATTTATTTTAAGAGACAGTGTCGAAAGGTTTACTTTTCTTGTTTATTGAATGTTGTTAGTGCATATTTATATCTGAATTAGTTATGTAGGCTTTAAATTCTCCTTTCAATAATAAAGTTTTACTTGAGCTTTCAACATTATTGAAGGGTGTTTATTGGAGGTCCACTTCCATTTTCCCTTTCGATACTGTCGAAAGCTCAACAAATTTCATTTTCCAAAACTAACTCTAACATTTTTTCAAAGATATGAAATTTCATGTTTTGACTGATATTTGAATTGTTCTAATACGTTTTCGATATCCTTGAAAAAAGTTAATTACATAATAAATTATAACTTCTTACTGAAATGATTTCACCTCCTTGGATCATAGGCGTGAAAAAGACTTCTCAAACACCAGAAAAATATACAGTACCGAAGATGGAATCTTCTCCAAAGAAGATTGAAGCGATTTCTAAACACTCTTTAATATCCTCCCAGAATGAGTTGGATGCAATTCTAAATGACTTCGGCATTACTACGGTGGAAGCTATTCCCCAAAGTGATAGTGACACTATCTAAATCCCTCCTGAAGGATATTTCGCCTATACCGCTATCCATATTTGGCATGGTGGCTTGTAATCTTTCCCGGATTTCTTATCATAATTCTTGACCTATCTGGGCATTGCTCTCATCCAACTATCTCCAAATGTATATACATATCTTATCCCTGGAGCTTATGGCTCTGGAGTCAAGGATTCCATCACTAAATGTTGAAGTTCTCAACTATTTATTTCGAGTAGTTAAACTCAGAAACTTGAACAGTCAATTTTTTAGAGCCAATCCCCTAAAAGTCTAATTTTTGAAGGGTTAAACTAATTTAGAGATTGGAAAATGCAACTCTTCTTTGTCAAATTCTTTTCCAATATCAGTGGAGCTTCTCTTCCCCTCGTAATTTGATCACATTCTTTATTTCTATCCAGTTACTTTCTTTTTCTAATCTACACTTCCTTACCTGGTCCTTCCGCTAAAGATCGAAATGACGAGGATAAGAGAATTGTCAAGATATTGATTGCTACTTCTAGTAGCATTGGTAATAGGCTTACTTTGTTGATTCCCTCAAACCTTCAGAAGCATTCCCTCCTACCAGCAAGTCAAAGGGAACTTGGTCAACCTCCCCTAGCACAACATACTTCTCGAAGCAAACTCTTACTATCTTTGGGTGATCAAAAGAGCTTCTCTCCAACGTCTCCAATATGCCCCGATCACTTTGGTAGGTTTAAACATAGTACTTGTAGTTTATTGTTGTGTTACTTTTTAAATTACTCCACTAACTTGTAATTTTTTGAATTTTCAACAACCGCTCTTCAGGTTGAACCAATCATAAGTGATTGGGCTCTTCTAACTTCTTTATTTCGTGCATCATCTTTGACTCAGGCCATCTCTTGGTCAAAGGTGGCTGCTAAAAGAAAACTGGGTAAAGTGGCCATGACAGAACCATCCCTCAAGAAAGCCAAAATTGTTGAAGTTCCAGATTCTCTGCCACTGGAAGAGGGTGAAGCTGTTCATATGAGTAAAACTTCAGAGAGTACAAATGTTGAAGCTCCTATTGATCGCCCCAAGATGACTTCCTCAAAGGATGATCCTTTATCTCGCAGCGTCATTTCCTACTCTCCTCACATTATTAAGCAGATGTGAAAAGACTTGGGAACTTCAACTCCCTCTGGACCGACATCACCCATGTCTATAAGTGATTTCGAAAAGATAGTTCAATCTGTCTTGAATTCTTTATCTTTTGCTTCTATTCACCTTCCTTCTTCTGTTCCTGATCCGACTGGTCACTGTCAGTCTCTTATAGAACAACAACTCCCAGTGCGTTTCACATTATTTATCGTTATGATCATTGTTTCTTTCTGAATGCTGACTTACATCATGCCTTTTCTTCTAGATCTTCAAAAGCTGGCTCTCTCTGTAAGAAGACACATTAAAATCCTCTGTTGATGCATCCATGCTTCGAGATGAAATTTCAAATTTGAACAACCAAGTCATCTCCTTGTTTGTTGGTAAAAATGAAGCTACAATAGAACTGGAGAGATTGAAAGCCTCTCTTCCTCAATCAGAGTCTATTATTTCTGAGGAACAAGAAGCATGTCAACTTTTAGACAACAAAAATATGGCTTTGAAAATGGCCTTGAAAGAGTCTGAAGATGAAAAAGTTCAAACTGCGGCTAAACGAACCTCTCTCATGGAAAAGTTGGGGAAAAAGAAAAATTCTCTAAAATTGGCTGTCAATGCCGTCTCTGATGCAAAGCAATGGGTATCGCAATTCCTAAATACTTCCCACGATGACATCATTGTAAACTCCTATGAGGACGCCCTAATGCTTGCTCATGCCAACAACATAGTAAAATGCCCATATTTGAGCTTTCCTTCTCTCGACCTACTCTTGTTAACTGATTTAGGGCTAAATCCAAAGAGATGGAGCAAGGCGTTGAAGTTTCTGAAAGAGAGGAGATTGATGCCTCCAAAATCTTATCCTTCGAAGTAGATTCTGATTCTGAGGATGAAGGTGGTAAAGTTGAAGCCGCCGAGGAAGAAGGTTGTAATGATGATGATGACAATGATAATGATGATGGTGATGACGATAATGATGATAAAGAAGATGGAGGCCAAGGTTCAGGTGGCGATGGAGGTGGTCACCATGATGTTCATGAAAAAGATGACGATGACAATACTGGGGCTTCAGAAAAGTTCAACCCCGATCCAATCATCCATGAATCAAGCCAACTTGAACCCGCAAAGCCTTCTGACCTTCCAGAAGAGACAACGAACATTGAGATGAAAAAAGAGAGAAAAATTAGGTCTCCAAACCATAATTCTCGCTTCCTAGATTTAGGATTCCTTGTTTAAATGGCTTTCACTTTCAAGATAAAAATAGTTTACATCTTTTATTTCATGTAAGGAGGAAATACATTCATCCTTATAAAAATAAGCTTGAAAGAAAACAAGCATAAATAAATAGCTTATATAGAGAGTTAGATATGCAGTTAAAAAAACACAATATCCTCTCCGATAATTATCATAGGCTTAACATAAGTGCGACAGTGTTAACGTCTCACGACTGAGGAGGGCACGCCTTTGATATGATAGCCTTTTGAAAGAGAATTGGAAATTAGTTACGCTCTTTTGGATGTTGCTTTAAGAGAGGAACATCCTTGCAGACTTCTTGTACAAAGCCTATTACAGACATCCAACTGTTGATTTTTCATACTTAGGTGATTTAGTGGGAGTCTTCTTAGACGTTTACACAAGAGATATTTGGACGAATTTTGATCTGATCTACATCCCAGAGCCTGTTGGAACTTACCACGAGTCAAATTGATTCCCCAAGAGTTACCTCCTGAAAAACTTAAATAATATAAGTACAAATTTGTTTCAGAGTTATTCAAGAAGTCAATTCTGGATGAACTGGATGAGCATTCATAATTATGTAATAATATTGGTTTGTGAATTTCTTCCCTAGTTTCATTTTATACTTAACTGTATTTTATTACGTTAGCATAGAATGAATGTCCCCCAAGCAGACTTTTTTAGGGATTATTTAAGTAAGTATGTAAAACTAAGAAAATATTACTAGAAAAAGCTTCACTTTTGAAATCTTCAAAATTAGCCAGATATTGCTTTCTCAGATATTTGAAAATATTTTACATGGAACATCCTCGTCTTCGTTTCGATTTTCATAGCGAAGAAAAAAAAGATCTTGTTAAGGAAATTCGAACATAGCTTACCAAATTAATATTTGGTCGTGATAGTCCTCCTGTCGGAGAGTGGGACTATAGAAAATATCCTCCAATTATTACACTGGGAGGATTTAATGCTCTTTTTGACTCAACAGTTATTCTTTAAGCTAATTCCTTAAGTAAAGTTAGAATGCAGTTTCTCAACTTTAAAGGTCGAACAAATGTTCAATTGTACTTTTTTGTTTTAGTTCTACTTAAGTTGTAATCGTTTATTGTTATTATAAAAGAGATTAATTATTTGAATCTTGAATTTATTTTCTTTTTATTGTTCAAATAGGAGATACAGTAATCTACAACGCCACTCTCGCTAGATTCAACATCTCGCTTTATTAGTATTAGAGATAAGTTACTAGCAGATATTGAAAAGAGGAAGCTTCTTAGCGATCCTTTGTCAACTGGCTTTCAAACCTATGCTGAAGCTCTAGAATGACACAGAAGATATTTTCTTCATAAGACAATCATTAGAAATCTCAATGATCAGATTGCCAATCTAGAAACGGACGTACATGAAGAGCAAGAATGAAATGATTTCCATATTGAAGTGTCAAATTAAATCAAATCCTTAAATAGATTTTGACCATAAGATGTTTGAACGTCTTCAGCAAATTAGTGATTTGGAGATTAAGTTAAAAGATAGTTAAGCTCAGTGTGAATCGTTAGAATTCATTACAGGAAAAAATATTTCAAACACCGATTTACTAGCTTCTTTCAGTATTCCATCTATTTAAAAATCAACAAGGTCTACTTCCCTTATCATCTAAAAGTTTCCTGCTACGACTACTCCACCTCTTGGCTTAGACAAGAAGGTAGCAGGAGAATGGTGCAGGAAAGTCAAATTTGAGATGATGAAATATTTTAATAAACAACAGAGAATGAGATATTCGCAGCGCATAAATGAGTATGTAGCTAAGACTCAAAAACTTGAACGCGAAAAGTATCTTCTTTAAAAGCATATTGCTAATTTAGAAAGGAAAATAAATCTCTCGAAGGTGAAAACAAAGCCTTTAATCGTTCTTTAAAGACCAACATTGAATCTATTGACGACGCCGATAAGATAAGGAAAAAAGAGAAGAAGTTTAAGGAAGTTCTTCGTATTGCGATTCGCCACATCGTTGATCCTTTAATTTCCCAGAATGTAGATAAGGCTATTCAAGATTTGTGATATATATATATATATATATACATACCATATGTTTGTAAATAATTTCATAAATTATGAAAATTTTGTAAATATCACCTGGTCTGTAGTCCTTTCCTGTAATGTTGATTCTGAATCAACCTTTTGATAACTTGGTCTATGGTTTTTGTATTTGCTGATCCATTAAGTCTTCCTTTCAGATCTTATTTCCTTGAAAAGTATGAAGTAAACAATATTCTTTATTGTTAACTTGAAATCTATAGAAGTTTATCTACATTATTAGCGGAGGTTAACAAATCATTATGTAATCAAATGATAATAGGTGAAAAGTAATTCTAGAATTGAATACGGTTGAATGTTTTGAAGCCCATCTTTGGTGATGATGAGAGAAAACTAGGAATTCAACTTCAATTATATTGATAGAATACCAGAAATCCAATGATGGAGAAGCAAAAATTCAGTTCCGGACTTAATTATTCATCTTCTCGAGATAGTCGATAATAATCGTGCAATAGAAGTCCAAAAATCATTGTCTAAATGTTTACAATAGAAGTCCCATAACATAGATTTGGGTGTTAATAAATGAAATTGAAAAGTTAGAGAATCTGTAACCCAGATTCGAGTACTAGTGGATGATAACCAGAAGTCCATAATAATAATCTTCTTAGTAGAAATCTTAAGCCCATATTCAGGCATTAATGATTGAAGTCTAGTAATTAGTAGTAATAGCCCTGAAACCCAGATTTGGAAACGATGAAGACCATAAATTATTAGTAAAGATCTAAAACCCTAATTCGGGTATTAATAAGTAAAGTTCTGAACTCAATAACGAAAGACCTGAAACCCTGATTCAGGTATTTACAAGTGAAATTCAGAAATTCTTCTTTGATGACTAGTTGGAGGCTATAGATTCTTATTTAAACACCTCATTTTTTATCACTCCTTGGTCTTTGATTCTTCTCACCTATGTTACTCTTTTCGGCCTTTTATATTGTTGTTATTTGCCATGCCGCTTCTTAGGCTTGAACGCCTTAGTCCGTTGTCTGATATGCCGCATCTTGGGCTTAGACGTCTTAGTCTGTTGTTTGATATGCCACTTCTCAGGTTTGGACATCTTAGTCCATTATTGTCCGGTGCGCTTGTTTAGTTTATCCACATGAAAGACCCAAGGACTTACCCAATCTCCCTCTAGGAGGCGCCATGGCCAGGCTATAGCGTGGCGGGACCAAAGGCTTACTCCGTCCTTCCTTTAGGAGGTGCATTGACCTGGCCATAGCGTGGCACGATCAATGGCTTGTTTGTTGCCTTTGCCAGGCCATAGCATGGCGGGACCAAGGGCTTACTCCATCCTCCCTCCAGGAGGCGCCTTGACCTGGGTATAGTGTGGCGTAGTCAAGGGTCCGTCGATGCTTTACCCTGGCAATAGCGTGGCTTGGATAAAGGCTTACTGTAACCTCCCTCCAGGAAGCGCTTTGACCTGAACAACTCGATGCGGACAAAGGCTTTGGCCGTTTAAGGCAAGTGCAAGGAGAATTCTACTCCCAACCATATATATTTTTCTTAGCAAAGTACTTCTTTATTGACTTTATTTATGATCTCTTTATAAACTCATTAATTCTGCCTTGTTTGAAAAAGCTGATTATTATTCCTTCGAGTGCTCTACATTGATTTGTTTCATGACCATTCATCATATGGTAGTGGCAATAGGATCCTCCAAGATTCCTTTCATATTTAGGTTTTTTTTTCTTTTGTGATGGCCAATAGTTAAGCTTTTCCTTGGTTGACTGATAAAATTCTCGATTGATGTTGTCAAATCGCATTCCTTAGGAAGTCTTGATTTGATACTTGTCTTTTGAAGATGATTTCTAGATCTTTTATTACTTAGTTTTGGAGTTTCACCCTCGATGACTAGTTTTCTTTTTAAAACCCTTTAAAGTTCCTATGTTGGTACTATCCCACTTGTTTCTTGATGCCATTTGTGTGCAATGGCGTTGTAATCAGCCATCATTCCTTCTTTAAAGATTGTGCTTTTGGTGCAATATTGAATTGTTTTCCTCATTTGATCCAACAAGTTATCACTTCCACTTTTCTTTTCTCCTAAGGCAAAGATAGGAGTGAGGCCAATATGAAAAGGGCTTGAATTCCATTTATTTGGATCATAGGATTCCACTTTCTTTTTCCTTATGATCCTGAAAGCCTCCATTCTTAACAATTGTTGTTCATGTAGATTCGAATCATTAATTGTTCCATGAGAGAATCCAATTAGATGTGGTTTCGAGGATCCTTGCTCGAATCTTTTGACTTTGCTAAACATGATGATGTAAAGTTTAAAGTAGGTAGGCTTGGAATAAAATTGGGTTAGTGGTAAGTGGAGTTGAAAGTTCGACAAGGTCGGAGGTTCACGCCCTTCTTCGAGCGACAAAATGTTAACAAGAACATTTGTCAACACCCCAAAGTTGAATTCGAAGTGTACATTACCCATTCGAGACCTTCTTTCAAAATGATGAAGGTGGTTGACACTTCTTAATCAGATTAAGATGGTTACTATCCATTCTATTCTCTTCGGTTTTCCTTTCGCATAATTTATTGTGGTTGATGCTCCTTCTTATTAGACCTTTTTATTTAGATGAAAACTGAAAAACCCTTCTTATATTGCCTTACGAACCAGTTAATCTACTTTAGTACACTGTCGAAACTCCCCTGTCGAATCAGTTGAAGAAACTCTTAAGTTGATTTTGATGAGTTAGGGATATGGGTTGGATAGATTGGTTTTGACTTCTTCGGAGGCTAACCTTTCGATAACTTCAGTGTAGGAGTTAAGGCTCTAAGGATATTGGTTAAACTAAATGTTTCGACTCACTTTAATGGTGATTCTTCATCAAGTCGACACAAGAAAACTATAAACGAATTTAATAGAGATATTAAATCAGCCAAATATCCCAAAACTTTATAATCTTGCTTTCATTAAACTCAAGTAGAACAAACTGATCAAATTCCCAATCTAATTTGAAAATTAGGGTTTACAACGTTTAGAAAATATAAGAATAGAGTGAACGGATCATCTAAACAAACCCCTAGGGTCTTATTTATAAGTGTGAGTTGACACCTTTCGACTCGGTTCTTTCAACCTGGTCAAAATGTGGTATTATAGACCTTTCATCACCTTTAACACTTGCGCATCCTTCTGCATTGCATTTGAATGGATTGGAGTGCTTTCGACTTCATCGGAAGGGTTTGATGTGCCTCTCCACTTTGTGCTGCTGTGTTGTTGTAGGAAAGAAAAGGCAGGTGCTTTCGACACTTTCGATATGTTGATCTTTGAGTCCATACGTTGAAGGTTCTGAAGTGGAAGGTCTCTTTCTTAATTGTGAATGGTTTCGACTAGTTCGAAAGGCTTGTTCAAGTTTTCGAAGATGTTGTTTTGCGGAAATATCCTTCAGTGGAATGTGAATGAAGGCGAAACCTTTAGCTTATGAGTGGCTGCAATTTGTTGCCTTCGAAAGGCGTTCTTCATCTCATTTGAAACGCCTTCATGCATGCGGAAGCACCTGCTTCGAAAGGGAACAATTGAAGCAGAAGGGTGCTTTCGACCCCGACCCCTTCGTAAGCTTGTAGCACACCTGACTTTTGGATGTAGCTTCTATTTGACTCCGTCGAAAGGATTTTTTGATGCTATCATTTCTTGGATATCCTTCTCTTCTATTCATTTTAGTTTTGACAAGGTCGAAGTGAGAATTGGTGGTAACAAATACCATAAACCTTAAGTGTCTTAATTATGCTTTGATTATAGTCAATCGTACGACAATGATGATCGTGTTATGGCCATAGTTGGAAATAAGTTGAAGCACTCGAAGTGAAATGCTATTTAAAAGAGGACTCGTCTCCTTCAAATAGAAGCTTAAGATCGTTGTAATTGGTGGTCAACTTAAAATAAAATCTTTAGCCAAAGAAAATTGGTTAATTGATAAGTGTTGTCGAATTAAGCAATGGACTTTATTGTTGTACTTCCTATTTAACCTTGAATATTATTTGAGTTTTGACTACTGATCGACCTTTAGATATCTATATGATACAGTAACGATGAAGAGAAAATGTGAATAGTATATAACTGCTTATGGGAGTAGTTCAATGATTTAATGCAGTGCTTCGATGATCTATAAGCAACTGAACTCGTGTTCACTTCCGTGCTTTAATAAAGTCCATTTAGATTAAGTAACATTTGTACTATTTAAAAGTGTAAATTGCACGTACGTGTATTCGTATAAATATTTTATTTTTATTTAATAAAAATTAATGGACGGATGTGTATTATAAGTGCAAAAACTTCGGCCATTAGAACACTTTTATTTTAAATAGTTTTGTCGGTTGTAATGGTTGCAAATTGATGGCGAAATTCTTTGATAGATGATCGGAAAGGGGATGTTGATTGAGATTGTGAACAGATGATGAGATTCCGCTCATGGGTGAATGGTATTTTTGAAATTTCAAAAAGACATCATGAAAATCATATTAATTGAATTCCCATTATTAATAGCAGAGATATTGTTAAGGGTTGAGTTCACTCCTAGGAGTCTCACAACTATAACTTTCAAAGTGCGCCTGGGATTATCTTAAATAAAATAATATATGACTATTATAAATTATTGTGGAGAAATTAATATAAGGGATATTTCACTAGAATGATAAACTTTGCAGTCCAATTAGTTTTTAGGACACACATTTATAGAAATTAATTTTAAGGCCAAAGTCAGCAGAATAATTACTTTTAAGGACAAAGTCGGCAGTTCAATTACTTGCAAGGACATAATTTCATAGGTTTTTAGGCCTTAGAAACTAATTATTTTGCATTTTGTTCTTAAAAGTAATTATTTCAGTTGTGTGTCTTACAAACTAATTGCACTTGCTAAAGAGGCCCTTGTGACTAATTTCCACCTAATATAATTATTGTATTAATCTACCAACGCGCATAATTGGTTGATGGCTTGGATTGTCAGTCCAAAGGTTACAAATTTCAACATCGACACTGACAACCCTATAACAAGTATCTGGAGTATGTGTTCGTACTTTTCTAGAATTTATAAGTGACGCTTGGTTCTTTCAGTAACTCAAATATTATTAAAGCGTTGAAAAATTAACAAATAATATATATAACTGTTATGTATATTTAATTATTTATATTGAAAAAAAATATTTATAATTTAAATATCCAATTAAATTCCAAAATTTATTTTGATAAACTTATTTTATTCTAACTTCGAACGGGGATTTTACAATGAGATAAATTAGATAGTACATTTAGCGAAATCCTACAAAAATTATTTCTTTCCTTATCCTATCTCGAACCAATGTCATATTATTTTCATCATTTCTTTCAGTTGGTTCATTTTCTTTTTCTTCCTGTTCCTTGAACATTGAATATTCTTCTAGATATTTTTTGGTATGATTTCAAACAATCACATTATGTAATGAAGCACAGATTTTTCATGCTAACTCAATGCATGGTGATGAAAGTTGAAAAGTAAATCGACCTATTTGGTTTTTTCTTCTTCTTATATTCAATTATTCATTTATTGCGATCAAATCTTCTAAATTTTCATCGTCGAAACCGGTATCTTCCACTTGTTTATAGGAAGTGTGGGAGATAGTGTAAAAGGAGGAAAAAAAGAATTGTAGTCAAGAAAATAAGTGAGTTTAGATCGCTAGGGAAGAAAAATTAAACTGTTTGGACTTGAAGCGGTCGGACGCGTCAGGTTAAAAATGGTCAAATATTCTCACACTTGATCAATTGATCTAACGAGGATTATCCCCATTCAAAATTCTGGACGCATTGGACGAATTAATCAGATATTTGTGTTGGGCGAATCCACTGTGCGTTGGGTAGACCAATAAATAAACGCATGCGATTGGATGATTTGGACCCAACAGAAACGTCTTTATAATTCAGTGTTCAATCAGGCTTTGATAAATGTTTGACTAGTTGTTTGTCCAATATGTGACAAAATAAAAAAGGTAATGGCGCCATCAAGCTGACACTTGCACTGCCATAATGATTGAGTGACATCCACGTATTTGCGTTTTGTAGATAAAACCAATCAAAAATATTACAAAATTTTAAATTTCGCACGGTAAGCTTTAACCAATAGAAGCTATGACATTACGCGGAACATTAAGGTAGAAGATGTTCGTCCTTCGTGCATGTTTTATACTTTTCAAAATGTATATTTTTTTCAGTTTAGCCCAATTTTATAAATTTATTACACTTTTAGCACTATTTGAAAATTTATTACACTCATGGTGCATTTTTGACCATTTCAATATTGAACTGGCCAAAGAACACTGACGATATTACGAATATCGTCGTGAAATTAGATTGAAGGGCTTCTATTTGCAGGGTAATAAGTTTTAAGGACAACATTTTGAATAACTAGTTTTAAGGACAATTTACAACATAATAATAAATTCATTTATCTTTTTAAGTTATACAGCAAAATGATAACTCATTTTATCATTATTTCTATATAACTGGAAATGATAAATTCTTTTATCTTTTTCCTATAAAATGTCCTTAAAATTAATTTTTCAGAAGTAGTGTTTTTAAAACTTATTACCCTGCACAAATATGCCCTTAAAGTAAAAATCAACCATCTTTTTTCTCTTCCAAGGGTTGGACTTTGACCTGAACTGGATCCTTGGAGACTATTTTGATCTCATCCGAGTTGTTTTTGTCCCTAGTTCCTGCTGATATATGTTCTAAATTAGAGTCAAAATGTGTATTGTAAATTAAATCAGAAGTGTTATTTCAATTTGTAATATTTTAACACTCTTGTGTTGTGATTCAAATGTTTCAAAATTTCTCTGGTTCGGACTCTCAGAGCTTGACAAGGATTCAAACATTCCAAATCTATCTCGCACGTTTCATGCCTGTCTTTGAAATTTTAAAAAGGGGATTTTTACTTCAAAGGCCTATTTGTGCAGGGTAATAAGTTTTAAGAACACTACTTCTGAAAAATTAGTTTTAAGGACATTTTATAGGAAAAAGATAAAAGAATTTATCATTTTCAGTTATACAGAAATAATGATAAAATGAGTTATCATTTTGCTGTATAACTTAAAAGGATAAATGAATTTATTATTATGTTGTAAATTGTCCTTAAAACTAATTATTCAAAATGATGTACTTAAAACTTATTACCCTGCAAATAGAAGCACTTCAATCTAATTTCCACTTTCAAAAAAATCCTTTCAAAATTAATTCCCTACTAGGCTTGTGTGTCAAAGTGTACTAGATCAATGGTAAAATATACAGTTGTTGTAACGACCCAGAATTTTGAACCAATTAAGTTGAAAACATTTAATTAATTTTAAATATTTGAATAACTGTTTAGCTTGAATTCCCAATTCCACTATGAAATTAGAGCTTAAATTATAAAATTTAATCTATTGAAAGTTGAATAAAAATTTGAATCTTCAATTTTAAGTTGATTAAAAATATTTCAAAGGCTTATAAAATTTATATTGATAATAATCAAAGCTTCAGAATTGAATTATACAGTTATTTGTTCAGTTTTGAAATTATACCGTTTAAATTGATATTTAAAAATTGTCATTTTTCACACAGTCTCGGAATTCGACGAAACCAGTTCCATTGGGTCCGTAATATTGAATTGTTATCGGATTTCAAATTTCGTATTTTTCATATTTGATACGTGAGCACACGATGAGTAAACGCGTTGAAATTTTAAAACGAAATTCAATTTAAATTTAAATTTTAATTTTGGTCACATCAGTTACTTTTCGTTCCAAAATTCATGCCTAAAACAACGCCTACAATCACTGAAGAAAATCGTGTAAAACATGTTTCGTTCGAATTTAATTATCTCGCCCCCTCCTTCAAACCCATTCAAACGAAAAAGAAAAAGAAAATCATGGCCGAAGCCCCATTTTCAAAATCAAGTGGATCGAATTCCTTCTTTCTTCCTCTTCAGTTAATCGAGACCCCCCTTCTCTTCTAAAAACAATAATAATGGCCGCTCCTTTTAGTTTTCACTCCCAATTCAAAATTCGATCCAGATTAAAAAAAAAATCGCGAGTTCGATCGATGTCGACGGCGAGGCTAAGGCGCGGCAGTGGATCGCGATTCGTGATGGTTTTGGGGGTGCGGCGCTCGCTGCAGGTGGCGCTAGGAAAGCTCGAGCGAGGCAAATTCGTAGGGGCGCGGTAGTGGGTTCGACGCGAAGTATCGCGATGGGGGAAACTCGCGATGGTAGGGGTTCGCGAGGCAGACGAGCTCGTTGGGGCGTGGAGGCGTGGAAATGAGCGCGATTTCGAGGCAAAGGGGGCTCGCGACTGAGTTGGTGGATGGTCGACAAGCTGCTTGGGTTGTCGTGGTCAACTACGCAGTGGAAGCTAGGGTTCTATCCGATTTAGATTTTGGCAGAGATGGAATCGAGGCATCGTGTTGGGTTCTGGGTTCATCTGAGCAGTAAGTAATCGAATCGTTTGATTTTAATCGAGTATATATATATTTTCAGTAAAACAGCAGTTATATATGTATATAACCTATCATTGAATTTATAATTTGGGCAAAAAAAAAAGAAAAAAAGAGTAAATGTTTAGGAATGAGTTAATTTTATAGGAAAGTGGACAGTTTGAAAAAAAAATAAAGGAACTTGCTTTCAAAGAAAATCAATTTTTAGATCGATTTGGGATTTGAAATAATTGTTGAAGAACTCGATAAAGGGTTTGAATTGGTGTTTGAAAACAATTTTTGAAATTTATAAATTTTTATCAAAAGAAAATATGTTAAAGTTATATTATTAGTTGAATAAAAAAAATTAATTTCAAATGGAAAACATTTTGTAAAAGAAGATTTGTTAGGAATTTGATTTATTGGATGAAATGATTTATTTAAAAGGAATTAAGATTAAAATTTAATTTTTAATAAATTGTTTAAAAGAAATTGGTTTGAAATGAAATCATTTGTTTAAATTGAATTGTTGGTAAACTAAATTTGTCAAATGGTTAGACAATTAGATTTATTTAAAAGGGATTTGTTTAAAATTAAGAGTATTATTTAAAAAAAAAAATCAAAATTTGTTAGTTGACTAAAATTTATTAAAGGAAAATTAGTTTTAAACTTCAATTGTAGTTAGATGAAGTTATTAAAGGGGAAAATTGGTTTAAAAAGAATTATCAGCTAATCAAAAACTATTAAACGGAAATTAATTGTTCAGTTGATTCAGATATTAATAAATTGTGTAAATATTTATACAAGGTATAAATCAAGAAAAATCGAGTCAAGATGGATATGGATTGCAAATAATAGCTAAGGTGAGATCTTCTCACTCAAATTAAAGTTGGATTTGCAGTTATTGATTGTTTGCTTGATTGTGATATTAGATATAGTAGGATATATCTATATATATAGCAATATATATATATATATATATATATTGCATATGTATATATTGCAGTTGATTGATTTCCCGGCATTATATAGCGGATGAGGCCCTATTGCGCCGCCTATTAAGTGGATAATATTTTATAAATCCTATATACCGCGATATCCCGTCTTGAAACGGGATTGGTATTGTGCTAATGTCAGTGGATGCAGGGAAACAGGTTGGAGGGATCCAACTGGATTCCTCAACCGTATTTATTTATTTACAGATATTGTGATATTTGTTGTTTATTATATGATGATATGTGATGTTTGGATGCCGTGATTGATTGTTTGGTGTGTTGCATCAGTGGACCTATTTTAAAGTTTTAAAAATGTTAAGATAATGATTTCCAATATAAAAGGATTTTAAAGTGATTTTTGAAAGTATATGTTTCATTAAAATTTTGAATTGATTTATTTTAAATAAATAAATGTTACAATTTTTATTGTTATAGAAGTTATTGTTTTTGGAAAAAAAAATACTTAAGTATGATTTTGGAGTTATTTAAACCTTAAATAACGATTTGTAAATTATTAAAAGGATTGGTTTAATTAAATTGGGATTTTTGGATTATTATAAACGGTTTATATAAAAGATTTATAAAGATTGATATTTATGAATTTAAAATATTGGTATTATAAAACGAGTTTATTAAGTGTTAAAATAAAGTATAAAATGGATTTAATTGAAAATTATAGATTTAAGAATTGTGAAGATTACAAAATGAATAGATGTTGTAAAATAAAAGATTTATGAGTAATTAACCTATAAACTGGATTTTGGGCATTTAAATGGGATATTAATAGAAATTGTTAATAAAGGAGATTTTATAAGTTGAAGTAGTTATAAAATTTAAATGAATCTTATAAGTAATAAGATTTAAAATTTGTGAAGTTTTAAAGGAACGATTTGGTAAATAAATGAATTATAAGTACTTAACTTATAATATGGACTTTTGGTATATAATTGAGTTATATAAATTGAATTGGATTAATAAAAGAGATTTATAAATCGAAGTTTATAAATAGGAATGGAATTTATAGACATTTTTTTTATAAATTCAAAATCAATGGAATTTGATAAATTGAATATTGAAATTTATTTTTAAAAAAAAGTATATTCGCGGCCTTGGATAGCGAATTATTCTTTATATAAGAATATGTAGAAATGTTGAAATTGGTTAAGGAATTTTATTCACAATTTTGGACAGTGAATATATTATTAGATAAAACAGATATATTTTTGGGGAAGGGATATTATGAAATGAAGTTAATGATTTTAAAGACATTTTAAAATGCATTAAGTATCGAATACATAGATTTCAACATTCATTGTTGAAATAGACGTTTTCGAAAAAAAATAAGGAAATGGTGGACTATAACACTGTTGTTATAGTAAATGATTTCCGAAAGGAAATGTTTTTGTGTGGTATTGGGATTTATATATCTATCTAGATTTCGAATCCCTATACTAGTGATTTTGGGTCGTCGTAACGATGTTTTGCGCAACATTCGTTTTGACTCAAATAAATGTGTTAAGAGAATGTTTTCTTTAAAGAATGGAATATATACTTAATTTTGATTTAAATATATCGAATATGTTCAAAATAAATAGATTTGTGAAATACTTATTATTAAATAAGTAGGGAAATGTTTTCCAATATGGAATGAACGTTTTGAGAGTTATTTTAAAAAAAAAAAGATAAATTGAAAGTGAATATTTGAAATCGATTGAAAATCGTATATTCACAGATATTTTGGAAATGTAAATTCAATATGGAATTTATAAATGAAATTGGGAAAATGGGTTTAAAAATAAATATCGATTTATTTTTGACGTATGGAAATTATTTATATATATCTTGTAAAGATATTTTTGGGAAATAAATAATTTGGAGAATTATTTGGAATCTGGTGATGTTGTGCATACTTATTGATAGTTAAATAACCGACTATCAATATTTACCTTTAAATAAGTATTTGTTGTGGTTGCTTGAATTTGAATGCTACACTTATATTATTATTTTTAGAAAAAAATAAGCGCTCATTATTCGGGTTAGCCGGGAAAGGACCTTGGGGTCGTATAACCCATTCCGAATATGTGATACGTCGTAATGGATTGCATTTGATGACCGGTGTTGAAGACCGGATATTTGTGAAAACGGAAGGATTACCGTCGAGTTACTCTACATCGGCTGATCTCCGATATAGAGGTTTTATCACCCTTAGTGACGGGAAGTCCGGTCGTGATTAGTGAATATCCGGATTGCAAGGACTTCTTTGGAAGTGCCTTCGGTTCTGTTCGATCCCGGAACAGACTTGTATGGATTGTATGTCTGACATTACAAATTGAGATATAAAGCTGATTTCTTTCAAATATATTTCTGTTGGTGGCGGAGAATTTATTCTCTTAGCTTAACACCCTTCTCTGAGACATACGAGCTTAGAGGTTATATAGTTGAAGGTTATTAGTGATACACTCCCAATTTGGTAGTGTGGCATGCTGAGTGTTGCTGTGAAATGATCATTGTTTGATCATTTGTGATATGATCATTTGTTTGATCATTTATCTTGGTGATCATTTCTATGATCATTTGATTGACCCAAAGCACGGCTTTTGTATAAAGCGTGGCTTTGTGGACGAGACTTCGTCGGACCTCACACCCCGGAAATGATCAAAACAGGAAGGATGCAACAAGGTTATTAGGGGGTAGCACCCCTTTAGTGTATGTCATTCCTTCTGGATAGAGGTGGTGTCATGGTATGGAGCCTAGATACTTAACCTATGTTGTTGCTGCAAAATTTTGTGGTTGTTGGAAATCGAGGATCCTCGGATAGATCGGTTACGATCGGGGGATGACATATTCGTGTCTGTAGTTACCCAGTTTGGGGTAACCCGGCCTTGTGTTGGCAGAGATCCGGTTTGGTTCTCGGGACGTCATTCCAGAGGCGTTTCCATGTGGCAATGGGAAGTTCCTTGGCCTGACCATTTGTTGGAAATCCAAAGAAACAATACGATCTTATACGGTTTTAGTTGTAGAACCTATCATTCACTTATGGTGGCGCCCCACTGTTTGGATGGTAGCTATAGTAGGCATAAGTGCGAAATGTCTATGCTGGCTAAGATTTATATCTTTATTTTCGAAATGTTTTCTACACTATGCACTAGTAATAATATCAAGTTTCTTTTTAATGCGTATCAAGCATCTTTGACTATCATAAGGAGAAATCTCCTCCGATTCTGCGTTTGCATTGTGTGTGTGCGCGGGAGGCCTTATGGTAGTCTCATTTTCTAAAAAAAGCATTGCGAATCTATTTTAAAATTTTCCTGTTCTTTATTTTAAAGATAAATAACTGTTTTAGTTCTCACACCAGACACATGACTGACTCGGAGTTTATTGTTTTCCTTCCTAAACTCTGGGTGCCCACCAATTTCCACACGGGCAGTCAAGAGTAAGGATTATCGGGATATTCTGAAATTCAGGAGTTGCTGGAGGCAAGATGGATGGCATGACGTATTCACTAGTATAGTATTTCTTTTCCGCTGTTGTTGTTGTTGTACACTATGATAATGAATGTAATGTGATGCAATGTATAAAATATACAGTTCTTTTGTTTTAATGATTGTTCATTTATCTATTATATGTTGTTCTGCTGCGATTGTGAGATTCTGATATAGTTCTGTTCTATCTTTTTTTCTCTTCTTCTACCTCTTTCTTTTTCTTAAAACCATAACGGTTCGATTTTTCGGCATTGAAAAATCGCAAACGTTACAGTTGTGGGTGTGCGGTTCCTAAATTCGAACCTTGGTTGCATCCCAATAATTCTCCTTGTACCATTTCAGAGGAAAATAATAACCATAAAGACTCCTTAATACAAATAGATTAATATTACCCGTTAAACTTGTGTCAAAGCAAAACGAACGCAAAGGACCGTTGATAAATCAAAGCTTGACAAATGTAAGCATATGTTAAGAACAGTGACTTCAGTCGCAGAGTGGCTTTAGTTTCCGACTTTTAGCAGAGTAGCTAGCGTGGCCTAATGAACATTTGAGATACAAGCAATGATCATAACTTATATAGTTTATAATTAAAACAAAAGGTAAACTAAGATCTATAAATGATAAAATATGAAAAGATAAAATGAACACGTATTAATCAATCACCCACTACGCTTTGATGATGTGCAGAGCCGGCCCAAACATTGGGTTGCCCAAGCCCATGCATATTTGGGGATAAAACTTTGAAGCATGGAAAAAAAGATATATATTCTATTGCATATGAAAAGATGAATTTTTACCAAGCACAGGCCACGAACCCAGGCCACCATGATAGTAACAGCATGCACAAACAACCTACCCACAGCTATGCATATTAATTTCTATTAAAGTTTGATATTTAGTTTATAAGTAAAAATCCTTTTATGTTGTCCCTAACAAAGGGGGTTGCCCCAGCCCACGGGCTTGGTGGGCTGCCCTCTAGGCCGGGCCTGATGATGTGTTGCTCCCCTTGTCCGCACAAATATATTCCTAACCAGCCTTTTTATTGTTGTCACTTTTGACATTTTTATAGTTAATACACTTTTTTATGAAGGCATATAATTGCTAATTGACAACTGTTATTATCGTCATGGTATATAGGATATAAGTTAATTATCGTGACATATTTGCTAATCATGCAAAACTTCCAAAATGAACTTGTGATGGTTTAACCGGCGATACTGACTTGCTATCGTTGCAGCTCATTTCGCTCAGCTTCGCCTCTGCATTTCACCTCTCTGGCTCATGCTATATTGCTGTTCTCCTGTTGATCGCACGATAGTTTCATTTTCATCTGCGTAGCTTCAGCTCTGTAGAGTTTACTGGCAACCATTGCAGTCAGCAGCCATCACTACATTTTATAGTTTTCATAATTGGACCGTGGATCGAGCCGTGACAAGTAAAGGTTGCAACATCCCACATTTGTAAGCCCAAAACTAACTGCCACGGATGCTGCAGTCATCCATAGTTATTAATTTTCGATGATTAAATGCGGTAATGTTAGATGTATTGATATAACAGAAACCATGAATATGAATTTTTTAAAAATATGAAATAAATTTCTCATTCCACTTCAAATCATATTTTATATTTGTTAGATAATCTCAATTCGTAAAGCACATTCACATAAATATAATTATAACAAAATACGGCAAGAGCGACATGTGAAGATGCCCTCTTGATTGAGCAGAGTCTAAATATAAGCAAATAAACAACTTTGCAATTACATCCAAAACACAGCGGAATCAAACAGAAAGAACTCTTAATAGCTAGCTTGCCTCATGCACGTCTTCGGAAGTTTATTCGTCTAAAAAAAACCTGAAAAGCTTAACTCTCAAAATACTCATAACCAATTGAGCACCCGAGAGTTTAAGGGTAAACATAAACTTCAAGTCAGACAAAATGTATATTACAAATAATAATCAATCATCTCGAACCATATATTTATCTTATGAGACCACGCCGCTTAACGGAATAGGTTTTTCCCTCACTAATGTATTAACCTAATTTATAATAACATATACTGTGCTCCTGCATTCACAATGGTTAAGACATAACATGATAAAAGGTATTACGATGATACGCAAACATGTAATATGCTTTGAATTACTTATCTTCATTTACCTGTCTATCTGTCTCAAGTTATGGTTTCTAGTGTTACCATTAACCTATTAATTTTCATGGGCTTATTAATAACCAGTTAATTTTTTATCTAATTCCTATCCACTTTCATAGTTTTCATGGGGTCACTACGAACCTATTGGTACCTACCATTATTATCATCCAACCATAGTTTTCATGAGATCTCTATGAACCTATTGGTATCTAACAATAACTTTCTTCAATCATAGTTTTTAAGGGCTTATTATGAACCTATTGGATTCTCCAATAACTTCTATCATGTCATAGTTTTCATGGAATCACTATAAACTTATTGATCTTCTTCAATAACTTAATTCGAACATAGATTTCATAAGATTACTAAGAATCTATTGCCCATGCCAATAATTATTTCCATAAATAGTTTTCATGGGATCACTAAGAATCTGTCTAAACCAATAATTTTTTGATCAGTCTATGAGCATCCTATATTCTGATCCGCCTCGATGTCATCATGCAATTCTACTCACACATGAGTTAACTCAATGTATATTTACTACTGGGTCAACCTAGTTGGTTATACTGCCCTTAACACCATAAAATACAGTTATGAGTTAATTGTAAAGTGAACATGTTTACAGAAGAAGCATACATGGTAACTGATCATAACCTAATAATATAACATCGATGGTTTAATTTCCTTGTAATCATTTTTCAAATGAAACATGTTTAATACCCTTAATTCATGTCCATAGTAAGGAAACCTTTTTCCAAAATTCCGCAGTTAAATGTCATTTCAGAACTCTTTTATATTGCCATGGGTTTACTTTTTAAAATCGAGATTGGGTTTCTTATTTGAAAACTAAGGCTTTCGAAACCTTAGACCTTCTCTTTCAAAACCATTAAAACATACATTTCGAAAGTATTCAAATCTTCATTTTAAAATACTTAAAGATATTCCTTTCAGAACACTTAAAACACTCCTTTCGAAAGCATTGAAGCCATCCTTTCAAAACATTAAAAGATATACCTTTCGAAAGCATTAAAGCTTATCTTTTGAAAACACTTAGTTTAAGTAGAATTTAAGGAAGCAAAAGCTTCGTAACCATTTGAAAGTATCTCCTTCGAAATCGTTGGGTTTATCATTGATTATAACTTCTAGATCAAAGAAAACGAAAGCGAAAATAACCCTTTTGAAAGAATTGATTTTAAGTAAAAGAATTTGGGGAAGAGAATAGTTTCGAAACCATCCTTTCGAAACCATCCTTTCGAAACCATTTCCTCCAAAACTCTTATTAAGGGCGGCTCAAGCTACCCTTTCGGAAGCAATGAGAAGGCGGTTTCAAATTTTACAAGGGCTAAAGCTTACCTTTCGAAAGTAACAATTTAAGGTAATTATGAAACGACCTTTAACTAATTCGAAAGGTATAAATGCGAAAGCTAGGTTTCGAATAGGTTCAAAAGGAACTTTCGAGCGGCTTCCCTTTCGAAAGCTCCTTTTTAAAACAAAATAAGTGGCAACTCATTCGAAAGCTTCTTTTAAAACAAAGGCAACTGGCAATTCATTCGAAAGCTATTTAAAAGTGGCCTCAACCCTTTGAAAGCAAGCCTTCGACACCATCACTTCTACCTTTCTCCTATACACTACATACAAATTACTTGATACCATGTGCATTGGTTACGAATGAGTTCGAAAGGTCTATGGGGCATTGCTTCGGAAGCAAGGAAAAGGAAGTGGAAAGGTAGTTATTCAAAACAAAACTGATTTTATACCATTAAAAGAAATTCCTTTTCGCCTAACTTGCCTAATTTGTCAAAATAGGATCGATGCCAATCCTTTATCAAAATACTTTTCCAAAAAGGCTGCCGAATTCATCAATTAATATTTGAAAATGCTTTAGCAAATAAGCCTTCTCCTTAATAAAACAATTAAAATGTTTAAGTCCCCAAATTTAACTAATT
Organism: Allium cepa; assembly: GCA_030765085.1. Lineage (NCBI taxonomy): Eukaryota > Viridiplantae > Streptophyta > Magnoliopsida > Asparagales > Amaryllidaceae > Allium > Allium cepa. The sequence continues at coordinate 382,572,513 of CM060931.1, forward strand.
TAATTTTCATAGTAAACCACTTAGAAAAGTCGCCAAAAATCACAGTAATTCACCTTTAATATGTTTTATATCATACATAAATTTTTAGACCTGAAAGCATTACATTATCGCCTTAAGGAATTTAAACCCAAAATAACTATTTCCTCCACTAAAAATTCATAATGAATTATCCAAACCTTGGAATATTATGAAAATTTAAACGCATCTTCAAAATACTGTTCTAATAATGTATTCAATCATCATGGCATTTGAAAATCAATTCACGTGGTTTTTTCATTAAATCTGAGCTATATTTCTCCCCAAAGACTTTGTTTGACTTAAAACATGGCACATTAAATTAAAGCATGTCATCATTCATCAAATCATACGTTTAAAACTTTAACCCGAATCAAAACATTCAAGATGTCTTATATGAGATGATTTAGATTATTACACACCTTATTTGGATAAGGAACTTGAGATTTGTTCTTGCTTTAATCTTCCAAACTTGAATCTTAGCTTCTACTTGATTTTAAGCTCTTCTTCTCTTAGGGTAATGGTCGGCCTTGGTCCTCCTTTGTTTTCTTTTTTATTTTATGAAAGTATGAATGAGAATGAGGTAAGTATTTAGGGGTTATGGGGTTATATATGGCTATTCCCATATTACCCTTGCCTTGTTCTCTTAGGTATTTAACTTATAAAACCATTTTATGAACCCATTTAGTTAAGGCACGACCCTATTTAGTTTTCAAATCTCAATCCCCTTATCACTCTAGTCTTTACACTACTCTATTTAACTTATCTAACTAAATCCTCTGAATAAAGTTATTTAAAATTAAGAGTGTTACAGGCTCCCCTCTTTAAAGAATTCCGTCCTCGAAATTCAGCAAGGACTAAATACTAATCATAGAAATCATCTGTAACATCTCCTAACTACCATACTAGCCTACCTGACTAGAATACAGTCTATATAAAGCAAATATAGAACATACCCTTACAGCAGATCAGGATAAGTATCTTTAATCATGTCTCCTATATCCCCAATACAGTCCTTCTTCTTGTCGCTCCACTGAACTTTCACCTACTTGACTGTCTTATTTTTTAGCCTCTTCTCATCTCTTGCTACAACCTGAACTGGTTACCAACAAAAGTCAGATCTGGTTCTACTATTAAGTCTACCAATGCAGTCGGATGAATAGTTGTCTTTGAATCATGCACATACTTGCGAATATGAGACACATGAAACACATTATGGACACCTTCCAAAATGCTCGGGAACTCTATCCGGTGCGAGCTTTTCGATCCTCTCTATTACTAAAAACGGTCTAACATATCTTGGTGCCAGTTTTTCCGACTTTCCAAATTATACCACACCCTTTATCAGTGATACATCAATGAAAACCTTATATTCAACCGAGAACTCTAGATCCTTATGCTTCTTATCTGTATAACTATTTTGTCTAGACTGAGCTTCTTTCATCCTACCTCGGATCAACTCAATCTTCTTTGTTGCCTCTCTTATCAGATTTGGACCTAAGACTAATCTGTCTTCAGTTTCCAACCAACATGTCAGTGACTTGCATGGCCTCCTATACAAAGCTTCGAAAATCATCATTCCTATACATATCTGATAACTGTTATTATAGGAAAACTCGACTAAGTGTATGTGATCTTCCCAAGATCCACTAAAATCTAGCATACAATCCCTTAACAAATCCTTGAGTACCTTGTTGACTCTCTCTGTCTGTCTATTTGTCTGAAGGTGATACACAATACTCATCTTGAGCTTGGTACCTAACACATCATGTAAACTCTTTCAGAATTTTCTAGTAAACAAAGTATCTTTGTCACTTACTATACTAATAGGAATTCCATGAAGTCTAACTATGTTATTCACAAACAATTTAGCTAAAACAGGTGCCATCCTGGTTGACTCATCTGGAATGAAATGGGCACTCTTAGTCAACCTATCCACTATAACTCATACACTTTAGTTTACTTAATTCGAACTTGGTAACCTGTCTATAATATCCATGGATATCGAATCCCATATCCAAACTTGTATCTCTAAAGATTGAAGCAACCCACTTGGCTTCTGATGTTCGGCCTTCACTTGTTGACAATTCACACACTGCTTTACCCACATGCCAACATCTTTCTACATACCTTCCTAGTAGAAGCTCATTTTCATGTCTTGATACATCATGGTTCCTCTCGAAGGAATCGTAAATTTGGATCGATGACATTTCTTAAGAACTTCTCTCCTTAAGTTCTCAACATTCAGAACACACAACCATCCCTTCTTTCTCAAACATCTCCTCCGGTCAAGATTAAAATCTTTTAGATCATCAATCTCTGATCCAACCTCATGCCTTTTAATCTTCTTGGCTAACTGTGGATCGTCTTTTTTCTTAGAAGCAATCCTTTTGATCAGAAGTGGTCGGACTTCCAAGCAGGATAACATGGTAATGCTCTGACTATAATTAGCAGTCGATCTTAACAGCACACTACGAGTAGTCAAAACCTCTAGATTCTTCCATTCTGTTAACATATCTAACACCACATTTTGATGTTTTCTACTAAGAGCATCTGCTACTTTATTTCCTTTTCCAAGTATATACTCTATACAAAAATCATAAGCTGCTAAAAACTCCAGCCACCTCCGTTGCCACATATTCAACTCCTTCCGAGAGAGTAAATATCTTAAGGACTTATGATATGTATATAACTAAAATCTTTCCCCTAAGAGATAATGATTCCCTACTTTTAGAGCGAAGATTACCATTGCTAACTCTAGAGCATGAGTATGATATCTCACTTCATGCAGTCTAAGCCGTCGTAAAGCGTAGGCAATAATTTTACCTTTCTGCATCAACACAGCCCTTAATTCGGTTCCACATGCATCTGTATACACCACTAATCCTTGGTTTCCATTTGAAACTACTAACATAGGAGCGATGGTCAACAGATGCTTTAACTTGAGGAATGCTTCCTCACATTGGTCAGACCAAATAAACTTTACGTCCTTCATGTTTAGCTTACTCAACGGCACTGTTATACGCGAGAAACCCTTAATGAATCTCCGGTAATAGCCAGCGAGTCCAAGAAAACTCCTAATCTCAGTCACCGTCTCCAGTCTCTTTCAGCTATTCACTACCTCGATCTTAGCTGGATCTACTGACAAACCCTTTTCTGAAACTACGTGACCAAGAAACTTAACCTCTTTCTTTTAGAAATGACATTTTGAAAACCTCGCTTTCAGTTAATGCTGCCTCAGCTTCTCAAACACTACTCCAAGACGAACTTCATGCTCTCTTTCATCCTTAGAGTATATTAAATGTCATCTGTGAATACCAATACAAACATATCCAAATGCACTCGGAAAACTCGGTTCATCAAATCCATGAAGAAAGCTAGCGCATTGATTAAACCGAATGGTATTACTAACCACTCGTACGAACCATACCTAGTCTATAATGCTATCAACGGAATACCATCCTCTGCCACTCTTAGCTGATGTAAACATGTTGCCAAATCCAGTTGGGAAAATGCTCTGGTTCTGCTCAACTGATCAAATAAATCATCGATTCTAGGCAAAGGATACCTATTCTTGATCGTCTTCTCATTCAATTTAAGATAGTCGATACACATCCTTAACGACGTATCCGGTTACTTAATGAACACTGTAGCCGCTCCCTAAGGTAAATTTCTTGGTATAATAAAATAATTTCCCTATAAATCCACTAGCTGCGCGTTCAACTCCTTCATCTTGGTAGGTGTCATCCTACAAGGTGGTCTACTTGCAGGTTCTGCTCCTGGCACATGGTTTACTCGAAACTCAATGGCTCACTCCGGTGGTAATCCTGTGACTGGATCAAAAAAATCTACAAACTCTCTTGCTATCAAAACCCAATTCAACTCTTTTTCTACTTCCATAGCACCTAAAAAAGAATAAGCACTCAGATCTGAATTCTTCACTGAATATATGTTCAGTTATGACTATTAGGATGTCTTAACGATATTTTCCTATCTTGCCAAGATATTCTAGCATCATATATATATATATATATATATATATAACCAATTCATACCCAAAATGATCCCTAAGCCTACGAAATCAAAAACATACAAAATGCATGCAAAACTTATTACCTAACAAATCAAGTTCTAAATGGTTACATCTCATCCCCATAGTTGCATACCCTCCTATCGAATTTGCAGAAAGTAACAAGGTATGAGGGTTTTAAATCGAACACTGAGATATAGATGAATGCGATGCACTAGTATCGAATAGTACCCTAACCGGTATACTATGAATCAAAAGCGTACCTTGAATCACAGTCTTTCCCTTCTCAGTAGCAGTTGATCTAGAAGAAGATGGTTCCAAAGCAAGACTTTCCCTCTGTCCGCTCTAACTAGTTATAGACGCTGACTCTTGTGATGTCTAATTTGGTCTCAGCTGAAGCACTTCACTCCCTTCTTATCCGCAATCTTTTCCTTTTTTCGGCTCGTCATTCATGAGCATAATGCATCTTCTTATCACACTTAAAACAAACTAGATCATCTTTTGCCTTCTTGGCGGCTCCTCCTTTTCGAGATCCTTTCTTCTTATAGAATTTTCTCTTCTTGCCCTGAGAATCATGGGATCCGACCTGTTTCTCCCTTCCATAAGCAGAAAGCATATCTTCATTCCTGATTGTCATCTCTACTACAGCTGTACTTGGATCACGAAGATGTGGCATAGTTGCTACAGCAATCTCGGGTCTTAATCCTCGAATAAACTTCTCGTTCCTTTTAATGACGGTGTCAATGGTATCATGTCCGTATCTGGATAACTCATTAAACTTTGCCGCATACTCAATCTTCGACATCTCACCTTGCACTAAGTCCCAAAAACGGCATCCTCTATTCCCAAAAATGGCTTTCCACCGAAACTGGTGCAATCCCTGTTCAATTTAGCGTAGTTGTTGCTAACTAGGGCTGTGAAATTAGCTCCTCTAACAGAATTACCCCCAACTACCCATGCAGCTGCTCTAACTTGAATTAGATTGATAAAAAAACTAATACATCATCCCCATCTCTACTGGTAGGGTTCCAGCACCTACGTTGGTATTTACATTTGGATTAGCATTTGCCTGTCGATCCGGATTCTTCCTAGTGTTAAATTGAGCACTTCCATTAGTCATGGTACTTCCCCCACCGAGATTTCCTCTTCCGTTTCCTGCCTCCGTATCTTTCTTCCTCGTAAATTGCTTATGAGCCTTAGCAAGATACAGAAGAACGGTCTAGGAGAGAGGGAAATATGTACTTATAGATATATATATATATATATATAGCAATTGCAAGTGCGTTACCATAGCATTAATCCAAACCCTGATCTCATTTTATAATTTATTGGATTATATTTTGAAAACCTTTTAGGTTTAAATTTCTTTTAAATTTACATAAACCTATGATCTGATACCAACTAGTAACATCCCTCATTTGGAGACCCAAAACAAACTACTACGGATGCTGCAGTCATCCATAGTTATTAATTCGCGGGGACCAAATGCGATAATCTTAGATGCATTAATATAACATAAACACATGGATATGGAAAAATTTAAAATCATGAAATAAATTTATCCTTTCACTTCGAATCATATTTCAATTCCATTACATAATATTAATTCATAAACCACGTTCAGAGAAATATAATTCTTACAAAATATGCCAAGAGCAACTGTGAAGATGCCTTCTTGGTTGATCAGACTCTAAATATAGGCAAACAAACAACTTTGCCATTACATCCAAAACACAGTGGAATCAAACAGAAAGCGCTCCTAATAGCTAGCTTGCCTCATGCACGTCTTCGAAAGCTTATTCATCTTAAGGAAAACTGAAAATCTTAACTCTCAAACTACTCAAAACCAATTGAGCATCCGAGAGTTTAAGAGGAAAACATAAACTTCAAGTCAAATAAAAATCCTGGTATAAATAATAACCAACCGTTATGAACCATATAGATATCTAGTGAGACCACGCCACATAGCGAAACGAGTTTTTCACTCACTAGTATCTTAACCCAATTTATAATAATCATATACTGTGCTTCTACATCCACAATGGTTAAGTTATAACAAAGTAAAAGGTATTATGATGATATGCAAACATGCAATATGCTCTGGATTACCCATCCCCATATGTCTGTCTATTTGTCTCAAGTTATAGTTTTTAGGATTACTATTAACCTATTAATTTTCATGGGCTGACTAAAAACTTGTTACTTCTTTATGGAATTCCTATCCACTTTCATAGTTTTCATGGGGTCACTATGTACCTATTGGTTCCTACCAATATTATCATCCAACCATAGTTTTCATGGGATCTCTATGAACCTATTGGCATCTACCAAAAAATTTCTCCAATCATAGTTTTCATGGGCTTACTATAAACCTATTGGATTCTCCAATAACTTCTCTCATGTCAAAGTTTTCATGGAACCACTGTGAACATATTGATCTCTTTCAATAAATTAATCCGGACATAGTTTTCATAGGATCGCTAAGAATCTATTGGCCCGTACCAATAACTATTCTCATACATAATTTTCGCGGGATCACAAAGAATTTGTCTAAACCAATAATTCTTTGATCGGTCTTTGGGCATCCTATATTCTGGTCTGCCTGATCTCCTGGATGCAATTCTACTCACACAGGAGTTAATTCAATGTATATTCACTACTGGTTCAACCTAGCTGGTTACTCTGCCCTTAATACCCCAAAATGTAGTTATGGGTTAATTATAAAGTGAACATGTTTACAGAAGAAGCATACATGGTAATTGATCATAACCTAATAATATAACATCAATGGTTTAATTTCCTTATAATGATTTTTCAAATGAAACATGGTTAATACCCTTAACTCACTATCTTTAGCAAGGAAAACTTCGTTAAATATTCCAAAGTTAAATGTCATTTCAAAACTTTTTTATATTTTCATGGGTTTACTTTTTAAAATTGAGATTGGGTTTCTTATTTTAAAAATAAGGCTTTCGAAACCTTAGATCTTCTCTTTCAAAACCATTAAAATAGACATTTCAAAAGTTTTCAAACATTACTTTCAAAATACTTAAAGATATACCTTTCGAAACACTCAAAGCATTCCTTTCAAAAGCATTGAAACATTCCTTTCAAAACATTAAATGACGTACCTTTTAAAATCATTAAAGCTTATCGTTTGAAACCACTTAGTTCAAGTAGAATTTAAGGAAGCATAGGCTTCGTAACCATTTGATCAAATTATGTCTTTCAAACTCGTTGGGTTTAACATTAATTATAACTTCTGGATCAAAGAAAATGAAAGCGAAAGTAACCCTTTCGAAAGCATTAATTTTAAGAAAAAGAGTTTAGGGAAGATGATAGTTTCAAAACCATCATTTCGAAACAAATACCTCCAAAACCCTTATTAAGGGCTGCTCGAACTACCCTTTCGATGATGTTGAGAATGCAGCTTCAAATTTTACAAGGGAAAAAGCTTACCTTTCGAAAGCCTTGATTTAAGATTATAAAGTAACGGCTTTTAAATAATTCGAATGGCACAAATGCGGCAGCTAGGTTTCTAATAGATTCAAAAGCGGCTTTTCTTTCAAAAGCTCCTTTTTAAAACTAAATAAGTGGCAACTCATTCAAAAACTTATTTTAGAACAAAGGAGAGCGGCAGTTCATTAGAAAACTATTTAAAAGTGGCCTTATCCCCTTCAAAAGCAAGCCTTCAACACCATCTCTTCCGACCTTCTCCAATATACTACGTACCAATTACTTGATACCCTGTGCATTAGTTTTGAATGGGTTCGAAAGACCTACTGGGAATGGTTTCGAAAGCAAGCAAAAGGAAGTGGCAAGGCAGTAATTTGAAACAAAACTGATTTTATGCCATTAAAAGAACTTCCTTTTCCCCTAACTTGCCTAACTTATCAAAATATGATTGGTTTCCAATCCTTTATCAAATACTTTCCCAAAAAGGCTGCTGAATTTATCAATTAATAATTGAAAATGCTTTAGCAAATAAGCCCTTCTTCTTAATAAAACAATTAAAGCGTTTACGTCCCTAAACTTAACTAATCTAATTTCCATAGTAAATTACTTGGGAAAAATCCAAAAAATAACAATAATTCACTTTTAAGATGTTTTCTATCATACATAAATTTTCATACCCGAAAACATTACATTATTGCCTTAAGCAATTTAAACCGAATATAACTGTTTCTTCTATCAAAGGTTCATAATAAATTATCCATAACTTGGAATATTATGAAAATTTAAACGTATCTCCAAAATAATGTTTTACATAATATGTTCAATCATCATGGCATTCGAAAATCAATTCACATGATATTAGCATCAAGTCGAACTATATTACTCCTTAAAGTTTTTGTTTAACTTAAAAAACGACATATAAAATTAGAACATGTCATCATCCATAAAATCATATGATTTTAAACCTTTAACCCAAATTAAAACATTCAAGATGTTTTATATGAGATGGTTTAGATTATTATACACTTTGTTTGGATAAGGAACTTGATATTTGTTCTTTCTTTAATCTTCCAAACTTGAATCTTAGATTCTATTTGATTTTAAGCTCTTCTTCTCGTAGGATAATGGTCGGCTTTGGTCCTCCTTTGTTTTTGTTTTTTTATGAACGTATAAATGAGAATCGGGTAAGGGCTTAGGGGTTATGGGGTATATACGGCTATTGCCATATTACTCTTGCCTTATTCTCTTAGGTATCTAAGTTATAAAACCATTTTATAAACTCATTTAGTTAAGGCACGACCTTATTTAGTATTCAAATCTCATCCCCTTATCACTCTAGTCTCTATATTATTATATTTAATTTATCTAATTAGATATCCTAAATAATGCTATTTAAACTTAGGGGTGTTACAATGGTACTTCTATCAAAGAGCATTTTGGTTTCTTCGACAATCTAGCGATAAAGATGAAGAGTGTGGATTTGAAGGTAGATGAAGAGCATATGGCTATGGTGCTCTTGTGTTTCCTTCTGAAGCGTTACACGCATTTCACTAATAGCTTTACCTTTGCGTGAGATACTTTGACCGTTGAAGATGTAAAGTCGGATCTTCTATTTGAGGACCCGAGGAATCAGATGAAGTAGGTGGGTGAAGTTTGAGGAGGAAGTAGCGGACAATGCCTATTTGCTAAAAGAGGGAGAGAGGAGAAGAAGAATTGAAATTTTAGGGGGTGTTCCAAATGTAGAAAGCCTAGTAATAATTATAGAGAAAAGTCTAAGGATAGAAAATGTCACAATTGTAAGAAAGCAGGCCATTGTGTCCGGATTGGAAGAATTAGGAAGAAGATGGTTCTTCATCATTTGCGGTGGAAAATGATGTCTCTGATGATGGTTATCTACAACGGTATCAGATGTATCAAATGATTGGGTGCTTGATTCGGGGGTGTCTTTTCATATGACACCTAATAGTTAATACTTCAGTTCCTTAGTCGACAGAGAATGAAGTACAATCCTTATGGTTAATGATGCTAGTTGTAGAGCCATATGAGAAGGTATAGTGCAAATTAGGATGTTTGATGGAGTGATACACAATTTGACAAGTGTCTGGTATGTTCCGGGTCTTCGAAAGTCCATGGTTTCTTTGTAGCAGTTGGCATCCATGGGGTGCAAGGCCACTTTAAGGAAGGATAGTTTAAAAGTTTCGAGGGGTGCTCTTTTTTTATGAAGGGAGATGTGTTTCGGAATCTATATTGCTTAAGGGGCCACGGTTCTTCGAGAGTTGTGTGTTAGAGTTGATAGTTCACGTGCCTTGGATGCCACCAGACTTTGGCATCTCAGGTAGGGTCATATTTCTAAGAAGGGCTTAGAGTTTCTTCATGGATGGAAGATGATCAAAGGTGACTTCGATAAGTTGGATTTCTACCAGGAGCGTGTGTTAGGTAAGCAGACTAAGGTATAATTTGAAGTTGGACTCCATAGATCAGAGAGGGTACTTAATTATGTTCATACAGATGTTTGGAGACCAATTGTTACTGCTTCCATTGGGGGAGCAAAGTATTTTATTTCTTTTATTGATAGTTTTTCTCAAAAAGTTTGGGTGTATGTGATGAAGACCAAATTAGAGAGCTTTGATAAGTTTAAAGCTTGGAAGGTGCTAGTTGAGAACCAATCTGGTTCTATTTGAAGGTGCTGAGATCTGTTGAGATCTGATAATGGCGACGAGTTTGTCTTTGGGGAGTTCCTCGACTTTCGTAGACAACATGGCTTTGAAAGATATTTCACTATACCAGGTGATCCGCAGTCTAATGGAGTTGCTGAGGGGATGAATATGACTTTCATTGAGAAGGCTCGTTACTTGAGATTGACGGTGGGCTTATCTAGAGACTTTTGGGCCGAGACATTATCAAATGTGGTGCATATTATTAATCAGATTCCATGCTCATCCATAGATGTGAAGATTGCAGAAGAGAAATGGAAAGGTAAAGCTGTGTACCAAGGTTATTTTTGTAGTTTTGGTTGTCCTATGTATGTTCACTATACATGTGATGATAAGTTGGAGGCTAAAGCATATAAAGACATCCTCTTGGGACACGCAAATGGTATCAAAAGGTATCATATTTGGCACCCTGTTGATAGAAAGATTTTCCATTCCAGGCATGTTACTTTTGATGAGTCGGCAATGTTCAATACTAAGAAAGACCTACCTACCACATCAGATGCTTCTGATAGGCCTAAGGAGATGTAAGAGGTTCCTATTTTACATCCTAGTAGTAGAGTTATTGATGCTGTTGAGAGTAAGATAGACGCAGTTGATGTGACATCACAGAGTAGTCCGCAGGTGCATGCTAATAGTGTTGGTGATGTGCATGAGACTAGAGGAAGTTAAGTTCAAGGTGGAGCAGAAAAGAGTTCAGGCGAAGTTGTATCTATTTGGGTCAGTCGTAGGACTACTAGGCCACCTGTGAGGTATGTGGATTGGCAGTATGCAAACCTTAGCCTTAACGATCAATTTGATTATGTCTTATATGTGGTTCATGAGGAGCGCTTAACCTTGATGAAGCTTTGAAGTCATGTGATAGTTCGAAGTGTATGTGCACTATGGTAGAGGAGCTAGAGTCGTTGAATAAGAACAAGACTTAGGATTGCGTACCTCCTCCTCAAGAAAGCCGAGCCATAGCTTGCAAGTGAATGTTCAAGGTGAAGGATGATGAAAAATACAATGTTGGACTTGTTGCTTAAGGGTTTTCATAGAGGAAGTGATTAGAGTATGATGAGATGTTTTTTCTCGTGTAGTGAGGCATACCCCCTCTATATTTTGCTTGCTATAGTTGCTGCTCATGACTTGAAGTTGGAGCAACTTGATATGAAGATCACTTTCTTGCATGGAGACTTGGATGAGACCATTTACATGAAGTAGCCAGAGGGATATGTCGTATATGGAAAAGAGAATTGGGTTTGCAAGCTAAAGAAGTCATTGTATGGACTTAAGCAGTCGTCTAGACAGTGGTACATGAGGTTTGATTCTTTTATGCTTTCGCTTGGTTTTGATCGTAGCATCAAAGATGCTTGTGTGCACTTCAAGCATTTGAAGAGTGATTATTGGGTGTATTTACTCTTATATATGGATAATACGTTGATTGCTTCTAAGAATAAAGCTGAAATTGATAGTTTGGAGTTGAAGCTTAAGGCGGAATTCGAGATGAAAGACCTTGGAAAAGAAAGGAAGATTTTTGTTATGGAAATCCCACAGGATAGGAAGTTTGGACTTTTGAGGCTCACTCAAAAGGAATATATTCTGAAAGTTCTTGCTTGGTTTAGCACGGAAGGATCAAAGGTAATTAACACACCCATGCCTTTGCACATACAGCTTTCTAGTAGAGGCTCTTCGATCTCGAAGAAGGACAAAGCTTATATGGAGATGGTTCCCTATGCGAGTGTAGTTGGCAGTCTAAAGGATGACATGGTTTGCGTTAGGCCTGACATTGCACATGCAGTTTGATTGGTGAGTATATTCATGTCAAATCTATGAAAGACGTATTGGAAGGCAGTGAAGCATATTTTCAGATATCGTAGAGGGACTCCAAACCATAGGCTTGTCTTTGGCGGTAGAGATAGAGATTTCAGTATGGTTGGATTTTGTGATTCTGACTATGCCAATGATAGAGATCGAAGGAAGTCAAACTCATGTTATGTGTTCACCACTGGTAGGACAGCTATTAGTTGGAAAGCGAGCTTTTAGACGACTGTGGCTTTGTCTACTACAGAGACAGAGCTCATAGCTGCGGTTGAAGCGGCTAAGGAGGCGCTTTACTTGAAGCGTTTTTTGTGTGACTTGGGCTTCGTGTATGAAGGTAATGATAGCCAAAGTGAAATTCAGTTAGCTGAAAATTTGGCTTTCAGCTCAAGGACGAAACATATTAAGGTAAGAGAGTGCTTTCTTGTTTCTATGGTCGAAGAGAAGCTTGTACGTCTTCAGAAGGTTCACATAGAGGAGAATGCAACGAATATGTTTACCAAGTCATTACCCATTGCAAAGTTCGAGCATCACTTAAACTTAATTCGCTTGATGAATTGTGAGGTGACATAGGGTGGCATGGGTGAGAATGAGTTGGTGTATTGAGATGTTTCACTGTGGATATTGATGGGTCAAACTTGGAAAGGGTAATTTCAACTCTTTGTTAGCGGACGGTGGTCTTGCCGGAGTTTGTTGATAAAGTGCAATGGGTGATGGCTATGCCGACGCACATTGAGAAAGTATTTATGGTGTCTTATCCGAGAGCTACTTGAAGTAAGAGGATGTAGGTGGAGTTGGTAGGACTTGCGGGGAAATATAGTATTAAGGTGAAGATTGTAAGATTTGGTGGTACAATGTTTTCCATTGTAGAAGATTTGAAAGGTATTGTTGATTTCAATGATACAATATTTTCCAATTACAGAAGATTTGAAAGATATTTGAGATAATTACTCGAATATATATTGTCTCTTTTATATCATTAAAGAGAGTAATAAATTACCTACGTGAGAAGAAGAATTATTTTAGGAGATTGAGGTAAAAAATTAATTCCCTAATTAGCTGATTAAAGAAGGAATCTTATCAAGCGTATGCAAATTGGGGTAACTGGAAAATCAAATGGATAAATGTTAATAGAAGAATTAATGAGGCATTGATTTATGTCTATAAATCAATTACTTCAACCTCAAGTAATAATCTCTATATAAATGCAGAGATTATTTTGAGTAGAATTATCTATCTCGGTTGTATTTCTTATTCTTTTTCTTATTCTCCATTATCAATGTTGTAAAATTTTCTCCTCTAAGAAAGCAATAAAATCACCTCTCATCAAGTGGATGTACACTACCTCGCGATAGTAGAACCACTATAAATCTCGTGTGTTATTTTCTTTTATTGCTTGATCTGTGATTGCTTTTAGCTGGTGACTATCTGTTGTTTATTTTGCCTCACCATCAATCCGGTTCTAATTATTTTACCGCAAGGTTAGGTTTTCGTTCCTAAGGCGATCTTAAAGAATTTTTCCCCAACATCTAGTTGTGTGCGTATGCATGTGCATCCATACACACACACATTTACATACACACAACCTAAGGCGATCTTAAAGAATTTTTCCCCAACATCTAGTTGTGTGTGTATGCATGTGCATCTATACACACACATGTACGTACACACACACACACACACATATATATGTATATGTATATGTATATGTATATGTATATATGTGTACGTATGTTTTGTGTGTATGGGTAATGATTAGCTACACCCCTAATTCTTTAATTTTTACCACATATCCCGAATTAAATAATATAGCAAGTGTGAAGAGAAAGAAAGTAGTATTATTTAATTCGGGATGTGTGATGGAAATCAAGAGATTTAGAGGTGCAGTCAAATTAAGGTGTAGCCAATCTTTCCCCAACACTACGTAATACCTCATTTGTCATTTACTTGTGTGTTAGGTGGTTGCATTTCAAATTAATTGACAAAATGGAAGCTAGAGCTATTATTTTTATTATGAGTTATTATCCTATTATTTTATCATTTATCAATTTAATTTTGTGTGGTCAAACATACAAAAAATATTAAAGAAGAAGCTAAAATATTGCATAATATCGTATTGTTTTTACGAATATAAGATAAAAGTAGTTTTCTGCTAGACTTTTCGTTAAATCACTAAATTTTGAATGCTAGATTTATATACCATAAAGTGCAATGGTACAGAAGAATACATACCGATTATGTTTGTAGGTGGGGCGGGGAGTGGGGAGGTATAATAATTACCATTATTAGTGCCTACTTTCATTACCAAACAATATATTTTCATGCACTTCGCCAAACTGCACACGTTACATTGGTTGCCAGATTTTCGGTTTTGTTTTACTTGGAGTGGTTGTTAATAGTTAATAAATGGGTATAAGTTAAAAATCTACGGTCCTACTTTGGATAAGTGCAAATTATTTGATTAAATATACAAAATGCAGATAACTATAAATATTTGCAGTCAATTCTTTGGAGAACAAACATTAATATGAAATAACTTCCCTAAGGTATACATAATCTGTGATATAACGGTGGAAATAAAGCCGAATGTTTAAAATTAGCGAGCTCACATTTTTATTTGAAATAACTAAAGATTTGTTAGCCGTTAAAGTTTCAAAATAGATAAATCTCACTTTGAATACACGTCTACAATAAATTTTGTCAAACTTTATTTCATTCTTATTCTGTACAATTTAAATTTTCGTTGAATCCCATTTTAATACAACTGAGTAGAAAATATTGATAAAGGTCAATTAGTTTTATAAAAGTTTGCATTTTTTACTGTAAATATTTATATTGAAAATCGTAAATATCTGTATTTTTTAGTTTTAGTGCAAATATTTGCGTTAAGACTAGCAGCTTTTTTTTTAAAAAAAAATTACGCTAGAAAATGCAAAAAATTAAAATAATTTTAAAACCGTTTTGACGTTGTGTTTTTATGACAGCAGACGGACTGAACCAAATTCAAAGTTTTCTTTTGTTTTTAAATAACTATTCTTCTTGATTATTTTTGCTTACGTGAGAATGCGGCTTCAAACAACTCTTAATTCTAAAAGCACCTTTAGCGTCCACAATTTTGATGTAGGTCGCCTTGTTACTTAGGTTTCAAATTGACTAAGCAGAACCTAGCATCGCGTAGATGTTTGAATTGCACGTGCATGGTTCAGGGTAACAATTGAAGACAAGAATCATCATCATAAATCAAGAAATATGCTACACAAATACTAAAGGAGGTGAGACTTAAAGATCCTACTTTTAAGCGGTAATGTGCTTCTTGCTTCTATTACTTTATTCATGCATCCCAAATTCGACGAATACAACTAGTAACAAAGTTTGGAGTTATATGAGCTCGTCCAGCCAATAAAGGTTAGTGCATGTGTACACCTTTTCATGCAAGTCAAATATCTAGTGTCATGTATATGTATGTATGTATGTATATGTGTGTGTACACACACAGACGACTATTTAAACACTAAATTAGACATAAATTAAAGACACAAAAAATCACGGCCGTTGGATATTTTTGTCGTTGTATGGAATGTGGAAATTAAATAGCAATCCAATAATGTATATCCATTGTGTCACCAATTGTGTCTACATTTTATGTCTAAATAGATTTTTCCAGTCCGCGGGTGCAGCGCAGTGGAAAGGTGACTTGGGTTCTGATAAAAAGACCCAAGTTCGATTCCTACCAGACGTTTTCCCATCCTATATAAATTTATCCGAGGGTATGAAGGTTTGAATCAGCGGACGACTTTACTGTACCCTCCTCAGGAGTTTACTGACCTGCCGGCTTCTTTGGGTTTTCAAAAAAAAAAAAGTAGACTTTATATATATACACCGTACCTAAAAGTAAAATTAAAAGTAATCACATTAGTAGGGACAAGTGTAAAGTTATTGCTAACCGTGGATTTGTATTTAATATGGGTTTAACAACGTGGGGTCCATGGATGCACTACGTCATTTTGGATTGGTATCATCCAAAGTGCACCTTCAAGATGGTTCCAAAATAATGTTTACACCTAAATTTGAATTTCCGGTAAATATTCAATTTTACTTTGTGAATATAAAATTAATTATTATTAAAAAGTAATGTCGTTTTTACAATTCGACCTTCAATCATGCATTGATAATGTTTGACTGGTTGTTTGTCCAATATGTGACAAAATTAAAAAGCTAACTGGCAATAGTTCATGCTTGTATCATCAAAGTGACAGTTATACTTCGACAATGATTGAATGACATCCACGTATTTGCATTTTGGAAATTGAAACCGATAAAGAAAACAGAGCTTTAACCAATAAAAGCTATGGCATAAGTACCCCCTTCATACGAAGACAAAATTGTTTTTACGGATTTTTATATTTACCAGTGTGTAAGACGTGGTATTTATAATTTAGTTATTGCTAAATTTATATTTTATTATTATGCAATATATAATAAATTTAATGTGATATACTAATCGTGACTAAAATAACTTACGATGCTTTAGATATACGGTTGAAGTTTAATACCCGTTCATCTCTTTGAAATTAATGTCTTAAATATAAAGAAATATATATAAATTAAAATTGCTAATGCTATATATATAAATCGTTTATGTTATGTGATACATATTTTTTATATGTGTGAGTGAATAAGTAACTTCACCATTTTGTTAATACATTTGCTGTATATATTGAACTATCATCGTTTTTTTAGGATTTATAAATGGATCAATGAACATTAAATAATTGAAGTTATTTGAATAATTTGAATTAATGATCAACATAACTAAATAAATATAAGGATGTAAATTTAAAAAGGTTGGAGAAAATGGAGAAGAGCTTGTACAAAATTGTAATTAATAACTACATAGATCTTATGGTTAACTTATATACCGTGAACTTTTTATTATAATCAAATATGCAAACTTTTATTCATTTTTAAACAATTTTATCCTCGTAGTTAATCATAGATTTCACGTTCTTGCAGGAGGGTCATGTTTATAACTTTGATAATTACAAAATAATATTATATAACATTTAGTTGGATATGGTTTGATAACACATTGAAAGTGAGAATATTTACATGATCTAATTTTTATCGGTGTAATATGTGCATTCATATGGTAATGTTGTAAAATATAAGTTTATCTTTTAAAGGTTGTTAAAAATGAAGATAATTTTTTTAAGATAAATGAACTAGAAATTAAAAGAGTTATTATTATTTGTGTATACATTTTATGTTATATGATTTAAATATCTTTATACTTCTTAACAAAGAAGAAATATTTTGATCATTTTTCTCATAATAATGAATCATCGTATTTTAGGATTTATTAGATGGATTAATAAATATTAATTAACCATGTTTATTTAAATAGTTGAAATTTAAGATTACACAATTAGTTAAATAGATGGACTTAAATGTGAAATATTAGAAGATAATGGAGAATGGTTTCTAAGTAATTGTAAAAAATTTAAAATTTTAGGTATTTGAAGTTAGTAGAATTTTATAGTATAATGTATGATAATCTCGACTAGAAAATATATTCTAAAATAAATTTGTTATTGTCATCAATGTATAATTTATATTATGTGATTTATTTATATATATATTTGCGTCTAAACGAATTTTTTTACTAATTTGTTGATGCGCACGTAGTATACATATTGAAACTTTCTTTTTTTAGGATTTATTATTAAATATTAGTTGACTAAATTTATCGATTAGTTTAAATATTGGATTATGTAATTAATTTAAACGTATGGACTATAATATAAATTTTGGAAGAGAAGCGTGAAAGATTTGTAAATAGTTGTACATTCCTTTAAAAGTAGGTATTTGAATATAAAACAGAGTTAAAAGTTTAATAAAATAATTGCAAAGTAGTAATTATATGATTTAGAAAATAAAATATCCATTTGAAGAGAAATAAGGAGAATAAAGATAACTTATATAATTAATGAGAGATCTTCAAATTCTTCTGCTTTAGTATTATTTACTA
This sequence comes from Allium cepa, assembly GCA_030765085.1. Classification (NCBI taxonomy): domain Eukaryota; kingdom Viridiplantae; phylum Streptophyta; class Magnoliopsida; order Asparagales; family Amaryllidaceae; genus Allium; species Allium cepa. Next base: position 382,590,553 of record CM060931.1, read on the forward strand.
CATTTGTTTTATTGCTTTCATTATTTTAAGTGAATACCAATAAGCGATATTAAAATTTAAATTGCCCATAACATGCATAAATAAAAATTAAAAAATACGTACACTAGTAAAATAATAAGCGGTGCATTTTATTTAAAAAACATAAGTTAACTGCATATGAATTATTATTTTTGAAATACACACCCACCTAATTCAATATATTTTTACGTTCAACGTCATTGTTCAATAAAGAACGAACCAACTTGAAATTAGCAGACTTCGTCCCAAATATAGCATGAAGCTTCCACTATCGATAACTGTCGTTCGACATCCAAATTCACATACTATATTTAGTGGTTTCTTTAAGCAGATTGAAAGTCAAATCGTCATCGCTCAGAGTCGAGGATCTCACATGACTTGTCCGGAGACGAGAAAGCAGCATCGATGGTTCGACGAAAAGTAACAACGTAGGACTAGGAAACATGAAATTTGCTATCCCATTGACAATGTCCAAGTAAAGCTGGTGTTGAAGCGAACTGGATGTGAAGTAGGAAAGTTATAGATGCATTTACTCCACGATAGAGAAACTTCATACATTCGGTCGACCTCTCTGAATTTGGAGGTGAATGGTCTTTGACTCATTCGTATAGTCGTCGTCTCATACCATCATCATCTCATTCAATGTAGTCCCGTTCCACCGACTAAACACCTCTTGGTATTTGTAGTAGATCGTTCCACATTGTTGAATTCTATTTCATGTTTTCTCAATTATTTTCATATGGTTCTCCTAAAATTGTGCCTAGTCGATTGTTGAACTACTCAAGGGTAACATCCTTGTGACGACCCGCAAATCTGTACCCTTTGAATTGACAATAATCCAAACATGTCCGACCCAAGAAGCACAAACTGACGGAAAGTCAAGAGAAAGAAAAGAAGAGAGAAAAAGAGAAGAGAAGAAAGAGAGAAGATAGACAAAACGGAACAATACAGAATCTGGCATCGCAGTGGAAAACATATAATATCATATCAATGATCTTTACAAAATAGAAACTGTATATATACATACATAAATCAGAGTTCAACAATCAATCAATAGTAATCAGTCTGAACAGTCATAATAACATGTCCTTACAAATACTGATAATATACAATAACAAATAAAGCAACGGATAATCAAAATACGGATGTACGGAAATGAAGATCTCCAGCTCTTTTGCTGAAGCTCCAAAAGCACCAACTCATGAACCTGTAAATATACTCGGTCTGACCCGAGCATTGAAAGGGAAGAACGCCCGGATCAGTCTGTTAAAGCAGCGTGAGAAACACACTCAATTGAATTTATTAAATTACCAAACTTTTCCTTAGTTTTCAAAACAAGAGTATCTCGTAAGACAAGTCCACACATAAACACGGACAAGTTTTTACCTTACGATAACTAAAACATTTCATATCAAATGTCATGTTATATTATAGTAGTGTCTACTATATACAAATAATATTAATCATAGCCAAAATTGTTACATTGATTAAATTCCAGCATATAGCTCAATTGGGTAATACAATCAAAATGGCAAACACGTAGTGGAGTTTGGATTTCCATACAAATGACCAGGTGAAGGAACTACCTTTCGGCAGTACATCTCTAGAAGAATGTACCGAGAAACCATCACAAAGTTTCTCTACCAACACAAGACCGACCCACCTCTATAACTAGATGGTACCGAATATGTCATTCTCTGGTTGTTACCGACCTTTACCGAGGGCCCTCTAGCATACAAACCGCAATAATCAGATACACGACGTCATAGCGTGCAAAGATATATTTAGAAGAGGATGATCATATACTACTTGGGAATGACACACTTAGTCTTGCCGCATCTAATCATGTTTTGGTCATTTTCGGTTGATGAGGCTAGAGGTAACGACTACCTTTCACAATCACATATCACATCATTTTGAATGCCACACGACCATTTCCGTTGAATACTAATTGCCTTCCACAAAAATACAACCCTTAAGCTCATATGTCTCAAGGAGGGTGTTAAGCTAAGAGAAGATGCCTTCTGTGCCACCACTGATGTACATTTGTAAAATCCAATGTACGTAATCTTTAGAAATGCAATGTCAGACAAACATCCATACAAGTTGTCCAGGAACAGGATAAACCGAAGGTACTTTCCTACCACATCCTATCGGGAAATCCTTAGGATTAGTAGCGAATAGTCATTGCATTGGATATTTCATAATGAAGAGACCACTCCTACTGGATGTATATTGTGATTTTAACCTCAAATGATCAACAAGCAGTCCCCCACTATGAAAATCCGGGATATCAATATCATCGCAAGCAACCTGCACAATCGTCGCATATACGTTGGTCCGAAGTGGTTTTTAGATAAATCTGATACCCGTCTCTTCGCACCAACAACGCAAAAGCGTTTCTCAACCTCACACAGAAACTAAGTGTGACGACCCGGAATTTTCGAGCATTTAAAATCTGAATATTTAATTGATTTTAAATATTCAATAGAGTAATTTTAACTTGAATTACGAATATCACAATTTATTTGATAATTTAACTATTGAATTAAATAATTTGAAGTTGGGTGAAATGTTGAATTTGGAGTTTTAAGCCGGTTTAAAATAATTTGAAGGTTTATAAAATTTATATCGAGGATATTGAAGATAGTAAAAGTGTAAAGAATTGAATTTGGAAGTGTTTGTTCGGTTTTGAAATTTTATCGTTTTAAATTGAATTTAAAAATAGCCTTTCGAGGCACAGTCTCGGAATTCGACGGAACCAGTTCCATTGGGTCCGTAATATTGAATTATTATCGAATTTCAAATTTCGTATTGATTAGAGTTGTTGTGTGAGCATATGATCTATAAACGCATAGAAATTTACTGAGACCAATTGAGTTTAAATAAAATATATTCACTTTCTTTAAAACGGACAATACGTACAACCGCTACCCTTATGTCTCCTTCGTACCCCCTTCTTTTCTCTTTCCCCTCCTTTTGTCTCCGTTCGTACGCACGTTTTTTTTTAAAAAAAAGAGAAGAGTACAAAATGAAATAAATGGTCGCTTCCTTTTATATACAAATCGACAATCAAAATTGTTTTACCAGAAGAATAATGGCCGCTCACTTTCTCATAACCAAATTCGAAAAAAAGGAAAGAAACGGTCTCTCCTCAAATCATTTTGCCGTGTGTTCGAACCAAGAGAATGAAGGGGAGGGGGAAGGTCGCGATTAGGCGTAGAGCTCGAGATTAAGGGCAGATGTATGGGGGTTCGCGCGCGGCCAATTGCAAGGCCGTGGAGAGAAGGCGACTAGAAACTCGTGAGCATGAAGCTCGCGAGATCTGGGTGGAGTGCGTTCACGCGGTAGGGTTTCGATGGTGGCGGCTTCGTTCGTGAGCAGTAAGGATGGGTGGGTGTGCTCGGGTCTAAATCAGTAAGGTAGTTTATCTGTTTACCTATTATAATTTGCATTCTAGAAAATTTATATAATTACAGTAAGGTATGTTATAAAGAATATGTATATATAGAAGGTTGTAGGTCATTTGGTATAAGGAATTTCGAAATAGGAAATAAAGTAATATATGTATATAAAAATTTGGTTTTGAAATCTCTATAGATATTTGGTATTATGCAGTTAAAAAGGAAATGAATTTACTTGTACATATTTATAATTACTAGTTATTTTTTTTAAAAAGTGTAATTTTGGAAAGTAATTTATTTAATTAACTCATTAAATTAATCGGTTGTTAAAAATAATCCGTTAAAGGGGGAATTAGTTAAATTTAAATCTAATGGTTTAAAATGAAATTGATGGTTAATTTAATTATCAAATGGAAATTTAAATCGCTCAATTGACTCGATTATTAATAAAACAGCTAATGTTTTTACAAGGTTAAGAAAATGGTGAAAACAAACCAAGATAGAAGTGGGTTGTCAAACAAAAGCAAATGTGAGTTAATCTCACTCAGTTTAAATTTAAATTTAAGTGATTAAATTTAAATAATTATGGAATGGTTGAGTTGATTGATATGTTATAGTATGGTATATTTTGAAATTGGTGTATTATTGTGCTAACATCTGTGGATGCAGAGAAAACAGGTTGGAGGGATCCAACTGGATCCCTCAACATTTATTTAAATTATTTAATACCCTCAGTTGTGATTATATTGATATTCTATGATGAATTATAGTGGAATATTGAATGCTGTGGTTTGATTGGATATAATTGGGTATAATGAATTACCATAAAAATATATAAATTGAATTTTGAAAAGAAAATAAAAGAAGTGGATTGTAAGTAAAATAATTATAGAATAACTTTAAAGAATGAATTTGAAAAAGAAATAAAGTGACTTTAAAAATTCTAATAAACAAATCTTAGATATGGAAAGGGAAATTTGAATTAACTGAGAGTTAATGAATTTTAATCTTCAGTGTTATTTTTTTTAAAGAACAAACCATTTATTTAAAAGTTAAGATTTAAATTATGGAAAGGATAAAGAAGAAATTGGGAAAAATCTGGAATTTGTATATTTTAGTTAAAAGTTTTAAAATCAAATGGAAAATATTAACAACCAAAATAATTAAGTCCATCCTTAATGAATTTTGAAATGAATTGAGTAATTAAAGAAATTTATTTCAAAATGAAGTAAATTGGAAATCAATTTGGAAATTGATTTAAGTGTTTGAAATTGGATATTTGGAAGAATAAGTTCAAGGTGGGAATTTATTAAAGGAATGAGAAAATTTTGTTTAAAAATAAATAGTGATTTATTTTTAAAGGTTGTGAAGAGAAGTATATTTCTCTGGATAGCCAAGTACGTTTTCAAAGTAAGTTTTTTAAAATGAAATAAAGGTTTTAATGTTGTTTACAAAGTATGTTCTTGGAAATTTATTATTTCTAAATGTTTAAATTCTAAAGTAAATATTTATTCAAATCTTACCGTAGTAATAATTTATTAAGGAGTAACTTAGTATTTTGTTTTTTTAAAAAGTAGAAATCTAATTTTTATATTTTATTAAGTAACTTTATTTTCAAATGTTTATATAGTAAGTATTTTTAGTAAATTATTAAAGTAGTTTTAACTTAAGTGTTTAAAGGTAAATTCCAAAGTAAGTATTTTTGTTTAATCTATTATCATAATAATTGTTTAAAGAATGATTTGGTCTTTTGTTTAAAGTATTATTATAAATTAAGTATTAAAGTAAATTTTTATAAATTGAATGTTAAATATATTTTACAATAAAAATGTTTTTAAATTATTTTAAAAAAAATCTAAAATTTTGTGCTTGGTGATTCCAGTGGAAATGGAGATACTCGGAATTTATTCTGAGAAAAGGAAGATAGTTTGAAAACTGTTTTCAAAAGGATTTGAAAGTGAGAATATATCTTGTAAAGATATTTTGAATAAATAAATAATTTGGGAAATTATTTATTGGTTGATGGTTGTTTGTGAATATTAATTGATAGTTAAATCACCGACCATCAATATTGGCCAAATGAGTTGATCATTTCGAAGAGACCGGAATCGAGATTAATTTCTCGAAAACCACTTCGATCCGGTTTGTACGTTTTCGTGAAAAACGTTTTTGGATTAGAAGATGGAGCAGTGAAGTGCAAGGGCTAGTCGCTACTAATCCTGAGGATATTTCCAAAATGGGTGTAGTAGGAATAGTGCCTTCGGTTCCGTTCGAACCTGGGACGGACTTGTATGGGTGAATGCTTTCGCAAACATCGTCGGGTGGACGATGGGCATTCTAAGGGATATATTCTAAAAAGGTAACGCTTAGCCTCAAGGCTCATCAAATGGGAATGACTGAAAATCAGGGGTTATGCAGCAAGGCTAGATGGGTAGCACCCAAGCAGGGTGAGGTCATTCCAGTCTAGATGTCCCTTTATATTTCGGCTTAGTGGGCGGTTGCTGATCCCAACTGCGTAGTGATCTCACTCGGGATTATCCATTAAGGGGTAGTCCCGGCCTTGTGTTGCAGGGGAGCGGGCATACTGCTCGGTACGGTGATCGAGGCCCCAACTGTGACAGGTGGTACCCCAGTGCCTAGTCATTAGTTGGAAATCCATTCTCCCTACGAGCCTTGTACGAGTTTTGTTTGTATTACCCACTTTGTGGCTAGTAGCTGGAATTTAATGAATGTAACAATTTCGGCTATTTTATAAGTATTTGTATATAGACACTATTATAATATCAGAGGATTTCTATAAAAATTGTTTTAGCTATCGTAAGGTAAAAACCCGACATGTTTATTTGTGGCATGGTCTTACGAGATGCTTTTGTTTTCAAAGGATTTTTGAAACTTTAACAATCAAATTGAGTGTGGTTTTTTCACGCTGGTATTCCAGACTGACTCGGGTGTTATTTAACTGTAATGCTCGGGTCAGACCGAGTATTATAGGATACAGGATTTGATCCTATGGAGCACCTGAGACGAGCAGGATGGCGATACGTACACCCGTACTTGTTTATATATATATTCTGCTATGTTGAGTTGCTGTGTATCCTGTTGTATGTTATTGATGTTGAGCTGTGATTTGATGTACTCTGATCATGTAATATATAAACAGATATAATTGAATTTGTGTAAAGATCATTTATTTTCTATTATATTTTATTCCGCTGCGATGGTTAGATTCTGTTGTTGATTTCTATTTTCTTCTTCTACCTCTTTTTCTTTAACCCAAATGATTCGTATTTCTGTGCAACTTGAGTTGATTGTTGTAGAATAGTGTTGACTCAAGGGGTACGGATTTGCGGGCTGTTACAGTTGGTATCAGAGCTTAGGTTGGAGGTAACCTTGGCTCTGGTGGGAAATTACTCAAATAGAGTCCGTAGTACTCTAGAATGAGTTCGAGCATATTAATAGATATGAGCGCGTATTTGTTAGTGAATATAAATTGTTTTAATATTGCGTTGATTGATTTATTGAGTGGCATATGAACCTTTGTCGACATAGTCAGCGCAACTGTATCGAAGAGGTTTCTAAACACTTGAATAGAACAATTGACACAGTATTGTTTTAATGTGGGTAAATGAAATAAGTTTACCCAAAAATATATTTTGAAATAAAGAAAGTTTTTGTGAACTATTTTAGCTAATATATGGTTGCTTGGATGTTAGGAATGATGATATTTAAACTATTATCATTTTTAAGTGAAAATTTAACTAGAAATTGAAATGTAACTAAAATTTAAGGAAATAAATTCATTATAAAATGAAATTTATAAATATGAATTATAAATGTAAATTATAAATTGAAATATAATCAAATGGAAATTTGTATAAGCATAAACTATACAAATGCATTATAGTTAAAATTTAAATTAAAATAGAATTTGAAACTTCAAAAAAAAAAACCCAGGAGATTTTGGAAGTATTTTGAAGATAAATAGTAGCATTGTCATTTTTTTTGGGGGTATTTCTGAAAGGAAATTGTTTCAAATAAATTTTGGGAAGGGATATAGCATTAAATTCACTTCAGTCGTTGGAAAATAACTTCGGTGATGACTGCAGCATCATCGATTTTCATTTTCGAGTTTCTAAGTGACAGATTGTTGCCAAATTGATTTGTTCAGGAAAACCTGTTTATTTTTGAAATTTCAAAGGAAATTTGTTGGGAATAAAACCAGGCTTGGTTTAACTTTTGTGAAATGTGATTTGTGATGTTGAAGATTTCAAAATAATTTGAAACCAATGTCGGGTATTTAAAAATCCTGATAAGATAGGTTGTAAGCTTATAAATTGAGATGATTTTTAAATCAGGAAGGGAATATAAGCTTTGAATGTTGGAATGTAAATTTAAAGAGAAAAGTTAAAAATGAAATTAACTTGGATGGGAAATAAAATTTTGACAGGATTGAAATTAATTGGATAGGCTGAAAATAATATCCAGTGTATTCGAATAAGGTTGAAGTCGAATTGAGTTAAATAAATCTAAGTTAAAATAAAATTGAATTGGAATAAAAATTCAATTGAGTTATTGGAATGGAATTAGATTCATACCTGAATAAATGGAAAAAAAAATAGGTTGGGTAAGGATTGAATTGAAAAAATAAATAATATAACTCGAGTTAAAAATAAAAGAAGAATATATTCAGGCCTATAATAAATGGAATTGTGTAAAATAATAAGTTGTGACTTATACATTGAAAATGGAATACAAAATCCAAATAAATATTGTATGATGAATTGAAAAGTACAAAAAGAAGATCAAAACTTGAGTTATAAAATAAATGGAACTAAGAAAATTAAATGAAGTAATATTTGGGATTAAAAACCAAGTGTTGAATTTTAACCAGGGGAAGAACTAATTAGATTATAAATTAGTTAATGAAATTGAATTATGAGTTTATGATGATGTTTGGAAATAAACTCAAGTTATAAATTAAATTCGGCTTAAATTGTTGATGAAGTGAAAGTAATTGAGGATGAAGTTAAATTGTGAGTTAATAAAAATTGGAAAATGGAGACTTGAAGTGTTAACAAATTAAGATGCTATGAATTGATAAAAGTGAAAGAGAATTGATTTGATTTCAGAAAATAAAATTTGAATAAATTGAAGTAAATTAACTTAAAGCTAAACAAATGGAAGAGAGTTGAATTTAATTCGACTTAAACTAAGTTTAATGATATTGGATTGAATTTGAATCAAGTAAAAATAAATTTGGATCGAAATAGAATTTGGTGGGTTGTAAATAATATTTAAGAAAATGAAAATTCATAATGGATTGAGTGGATAAACTGATTATATTGAATACATAAATGGATGGAATAAATAAGAATCAAATGAAAGTGAACTTAAGTTTGAAGTGAAATAAATTGAGTAAGTTAACTTAAGTTGAGAATTATTAGAAGCTCGACTACGAGTAAAATTGGAAGACCATTAAATTAAAGCTTGGTTTGAATTAATTCGGAAATGGTTAGTAATGTGCAAGCTTGGAATGGGTCGAGCTAAATAAATGGTCGTGAATGAATTAAAATAAAAAGGAAATTTAATTGGTAATGAAGATGAACCTAAGTTGTTACTGGTTTTGTATGAACTAGTTTGGTTAATAAAATGAGAATGCAAGTGAATGGATTCAAAATTAAATGCAATGAAACTGAGAATATATGAATTGTGGCTAAATTTAAAATGGAATGGAATTAAGTATAAATTGAGTTGAAATCCATTTAAATTGGTTATAAAGCATAAATACTGATTTATTCACATAGATCTCGTTAAATTGCATAAATTAAATTGTCATTTGATGTAAATGGAAGTAATTAAAAGTCTATGTATTGATAAGAGTAAAATAAATTGATTTTGAGAGCAATTGAATTATATATGAGTTCGGTTTGCTTAAAAATAAATTAAATGTAAGCAATTGAGTTTTAAACCATTCAAATTGAATAAAAATGGTTACAAATTAATTGAAACAGTTGAATTAGTGCGGAAACTATATAAATTGCTTATGGAAGTTGTTTGGTATGCTTTTCTTTTAGAATTCATATGTTTTAACTATTGCAAATAAGTGAAATGCTATTAAACTTTATATATTTGGCACTTACATGTTTAAATTGAGTAAGTACAGGTATTGGAAGCCATGTGGCTGGATTTTGGGCACGCTAACTGCTAAATAATTAAGCTGTTTGCTTAAAATGCTTAATAAGGTACGCCTACGTAATAAAAATAGGAAATATGAACTGTTTTTAGTTTTTCCGACCGGATGGGTCGATGTATATATATTTATCTCTTTTGTCAAATTGCAAAAGCTCCTCCGTACGACTCTGCCAAAATTTTTGGAAAATTTTGGGAGTTAGAATTTTTTTGGAAAATCTTGGAAAATTTTGTTAACGACAAACGTTTTTAAATTGGAAGTTGAAATAAATTTGTAAATGAACTAATGTAAAATAATGACATAAATTAGTTATAAATGACAAATAAAATTTAAATATTTAGAGTTAAAGATAAATTGAATTCATATGGTAATGAAAGAATCAATTTGAATTGAAATAGATATAAACTGAAGTGGTAAGACGGAAATAAATAAGGAAACATATAAAATGCTTATGTTAACTTAAGTAAGGAATGGTCAATTCTTAACTGGAAATTGAATATTGCAAAATACATTCTAAGATGATATTTGGATGAATATTGGCATTTGGTAAGGGAGTCGATAAATTGTTTTTGAAATGTTGTGAATGGATATTAGTGCTAAGCAGGATATGCAGGTATTATAACGGGAAAGGAGAATTGGATTTGATTTCATAAGATAAATTTGAAATGCTCGACAAATGGTACGTGTTTAAAGTTTCTATATGAAATCTGATTGGGATTTTGGATTGAGCCACTTGGCCTTTTATTTTCTTTTTGGATTTGGGAGGCCGTAGAGCCATTTTGTAGTTGTACCGAGTCAGCCGCGCAAAGGAGACGCTGGCAAAAATTTTTGGAAATTTAGAGAGTTAGAAAATTTTTGAGAAAATTTTGATAATTCAAAATTTGATTTTAAATTGAAACTCGAATGATTAAACAAATAGTATAGTTTGAAACTAAGGGAGAGTTGAGGAGTTAATAAGAATGATAATGGGTCTTTTATGAAAAGATAGTTGGTAAGATGTTGAATTGTTTGGTTTTGGAGGTAAGTAAACGGGTATTGGACCATTCTTCCTAACTAGTAATTTCGGGGACGAAATTCTTTTAAGGGGAGAGGAATGTGACGACCTGGAATTTTCGAGCATTTAAAATCTGAATATTTAATTGATTTTAAATATTCAATAGAGTAATTTTAACTTGAATTACGAATATCACAATTTATTTGATAATTTAACTATTGAATTAAATAATTTGAAGTTGGGTGAAATGTTGAATTTGGAGTTTTAAGCCGGTTTAAAATAATTTGAAGGTTTATAAAATTTATATCGAGGATATTGAAGATAGTAAAAGTGTAAAGAATTGAATTTGGAAGTGTTTGTTCGGTTTTAAAATTTTATCGTTTCAAATTGAATTTAAAAATAGCCTTTCGAGGCACAATCTCGGAATTCGACGGAACCAGTTCCATTGGGTCCGTAATATTGAATTATTATCGGATTTCAAATTTCGTATTGATCAGAGTTGTTGTGTGAGCATACGATCTATAAACGCATAGAAATTTACTGAGACCAATTGAGTTTAAATAAAATATATTCATTTTCTTTTAAACAGACAATACGTACAACCGCTACTCTTGTGTCTCCTTCGTACCCCCCTTCTTTTCCCTTTCCCCTCCTCTTGTCTCCGTTCGTACGCACGTTTTTAAAAAAAGAAGAGAGAAGAGTACAAAATGAAATAAATGGCCGCTTCCTTTTATATACAAATCGACAATCAAAATTGTTTTACCAGAAGAATAATGGCCGCTCACTTTCTCATAACCAAATTCGAAAAAAAGGAAAGAAACGGTCTCTCCTCAAATCATTTTGCCGTGTGTTCGAATGAAGAGAATGAAGGGGAGGGGGAAGGTCGAGATTAGGCGTAGAGCTCGAGATTAAGTGCAGAGGTATGGGGGTTCGCACGCGGCCAATTGCAAGGCCGTGGAGAGAAGGCGACTAGAAACTCGTGCGCGTGAAGCTCGCGAGATCTGGGTGGAGTGCGTTCACGCGGTAGGGTTTCGATGGTGGCGGCTTCGTTCGTGAGCAGTAAGGATGGGTGGGTGTGCTCGGGTCTGAATCAGTAAGGTAGTTTATCTGTTTACCTATTATAATTTGCATTCTAGAAAATTTATATAATTACAGTAAGGTATGTTATAAAGAATATGTATATATAAAAGGTTGTAGGTCATTTGGTATAAGGAATTTTGAAATTGGAAATAAAGTTATACGTGTATATAAAAATTTGGTTACGAAATCTCTATAGATATTTGGTATTATGCAGTTAAAAAGGAAATGAATTTACTTGTACCCGTACTTGTTTATATATATATATATATTCCGCTATGTTGAGTTGCTGTGTATCCTGTTGTATGTTATTGATGTTGAGCTGTGATTTGATGTACTCTGATCATGTAATATATAAACAGATATAACTGAATTTTTGTAAAGATCATTTATTTTCTATTATATTTTATTCCGCTGCGATGGTTAGATTCTGTTGTTGATTTCTATTTTCTTCTTCTACCTCTTTTTCTTTAACCCAAATGGTTCGTATTTCTGTGCAAATTGAGTTGATTGTTGTAGAATAGTGTTGACTCAAGGGGTACGGATTTGCGGGCTGTTACACTAAGTCTCATAGACTTATCACGTATCCAACTTTCAACTTGCTATCCTTCGGGCCAAGAAGGAAGCTCGATAGATTGGAGTAATACTCCACACTATACGAATCAACATCCTCAACACAAACGATAATCAAGCCTACACAGAAGGCTATGTACTAAGTGTACGACTAAATAGTTCCCACGTCAAGCCGAGGAACTAAAATTTTGCAAAGTTTGATAGTCGGTTATTTAACTATCAAAACAAACAAACAAATATTCAGTACTATAACAATCACTGGGCCCTTTTAATTAATCTTTCATTAATTAAATCATTTGCCAAATATTCACTTCAAATTATCTTTAAAAAGATATATTCTCAAATCATTTCACTTCATATTGGAAAACATTTTCAAATACTTATTTAATAATAAGTAATTCACAAATTAATTTATTTTCAACACTTAGAAAACATTACCTATACTTAAATCACGATTAAGTATACATATTATTCTTTAAGGAAAAGATTCTTTTAAACATCTTTATTTGGATCAAAACGAATGTTGCGTAAAACATCGTTACGACAACCCAAAATCACAAGTATATGGATTTGAAATTTAGATAGATATATAAATCCCAATACTATACAAAAACATTTCCTTTCGAAAATCATTTACTATAACAACAGTGTTATAGTCCACAATTTCCTTAATTCTCGAAAACGACTATTTCAACAATGAATGTTGAATTCTATGTATTCGATATTTAACACATTTTTAAAACATCTTCAAATCGTTTGACTTCATTTAAAAGACCACTTTCAAAAACATTTATTAAAAGATTATTCACTGTCCAAAATCATGAATATAGTTCTCTAACCAAACTCAATATTATTGCATATTAAATTTAAAAGGATAGTTCACTGTCCAAAATCGTGAATATAATCCCTTTAAATAAACTTCTATATTTAACTTATCAAATTCAATTGATTTCGGATTTATAAAACAATGTTTATAAATCAAATTTATATTTTATAAAAACTTCAATTTCTAAAATCTTTTTTATTGACCAATTCTATATATAGCTCATTTACATGCTAAAATCCAATTATAAGTTAATTACTTATAAACTATTTATTTCCAAAATCATTCTTTTAATAACCGCTTCAGTTATAAATCAATAAATCATATTTACTTATACAACCCATTTATAACCTCATTTTAACTCTTACAAAATTCCTTTATAATCCCATCATTTTGATTTATAAAATATCCATTTTTATAAATCTTATATATAAACCTTTTATAATAAATTCAAAAATCTCAATTTAAACAATTTACAAAAAAGTAACTCTATATTCCAAAAATCACGTTTTAATATATATATATTTCACAAAAATCATAATTTTTATAAAATAAAATTATAACGTTTATTTATTTAAAACGAATCAATTCCAAAATTCAATAAAACGTATACTACAAAAAATCACTTTAAAATCGTTTTAAATTTGAAAATCATCACTTTAACATTTTTAAATTTCCAAAATATGGCTCAATGCTGCAACAGCACCAAACACATCAATTACGGCAACCAAAACATCATATATCATATGATAACAGCATATATAACAATATCTGTAAATAAATCAATACTGGTGAGGAATCTAGTTGGATCCCTCCAACCTGTCACCTGCGACAAATATACATATTAGAATATGTATAAAATGTCTGCTTCAAGGCAGACGCGCGTACAAAGGGTCATCCGCTCATACACGGGAACGTATAGGGTCATCCGCTCCACTAGGCAGGTATATATCCAAATACCAATCAATATATCATATAACATCCAAACAATCATCAATCATCATAAATAATATTATTTTTCACTTATATAAACATATCAGCGAGTCAGAAAAAGTGAGTTGTACTCACATTGCTTGTAGTCGTCGCGATAGCGATTTATTCCGATTAAAATTAAATAAGCGTTTAATTTCAACCAAAATTTTCACTAGCTCAAATAAATCCCATTCTAGCTCCGTAATGTAGTGCTCGTCAATACGGACCCAACGCAATTCGTCTCGTGCAAAACGGACCTCGTATGATAAAGTTATAGCTTTTTAATGTTTATACGAATTTATAATATAATAATTTCAATTTTTATTTTATTTCTTTAACCTTCTTTTTATCTGGCCGTTCATTTCCGCTTCACTACCTCGGCCGCTCGATTTTGCTTCTTCCCTGTTCACGAAAATGCGACCAAACCCATCTTCGTTCGATTTTTTTTTAAACGCCGCACCCACCTCCATCATTTTGATGATGATCCAAGGTCACCACGTCGACGAGCATCTCGAACCTCACCCACACCAGCCGATCGCACCCCCATCGCTCTACCGTTGCTTCGAAAAACGTGAATGAAAGTCGTAACTTTGAACGCCTATTGCCGTCGATCGGCTTTATTTTAAACGATCTCCACCGTTGACAACATAGATCTCATCACGCTCGACATTTTTGTAGTTGATAGTTTCTGGTATTTATGGATGGATCGTGAGTTATCGAGGGGGGAAGTTTGATGATTTTTGGCCATAGAAAACGAAAGTGGCGGCTGTAACCTAGTTTCCCCTAGGGTTTTGCAAAATAGAAATAATGATGGCCTTATATAGAAAACTACGCGACATTATTCATCCGAAAAATTTTCGAACTCGAAACGAAGCGTGTCATCTGACGTTTATAATGTTTTACTCCTATTCTGAACACAATGGAATATATATCGGAAGCTAATTCGATCGTATTTGAAAAATAGATTTTCAAATCGACAAATTTAAATTTAAAATTCACTTAAACAGATTTCTGCGCGTTTTAGCTTGCTCCGGACAAACCGTAAATCCGATTGATACGAAATTTGAAATCTTACAATAATATAACATTACGGATTCGATGAAACTATTTTTGTCAAAATCCGAAACTGTTTGAAAAATGGCTATTTTTACTCGTCAATTAAATATTAAAATATTCAATTTCTACAGTTCAACTTTTAATTCAATTTTAAAAGTTCTCTAACATCGTTCTAAATCAAATAAGATTTAATTCAACTTTATAAATCATTTTCATTTACATTAAATTCGATTTCTAATTATTTCTGCAATTTTCAATATTAAATTAACAATTTAATTTTTCAATTAAATCCTCATGTTCGAAATATAAGTTATTCAATTAATAAAATTAACTTTTAAATATTCAAAATAAATTAAATATACGAATTCCAAATGACTGAAATTCTGGGTCGTTACAATCCTTGTAACAAGTACCAACTCGACCATGACAAGTTTCCATTAGCGAAATGCATGCACTAACGAAAATCAAAGTCCTCTCAGGATGACAACCATCAATATTTCGAGCAGAAGATTTGGTGGATTCAATGATGTAGTCGACAGTACGAGATTTCAAAACAACTTAAAAACGTTAAAAAATATATTGTATAGAAACGAGAAATAAACATTATTGTAAAATAAAATATCTCGATTTGAGTTTAAAAATGGTTGATTTTAGCTGAAGAAATTCGGATGTGGGATGTAAGGACTATGGCGAGGAGAAAGAAAATGTCGGTGTTTGTATATTTTGGAGAATGACTATTTGAAATTGGACTGTTAGCTCATGAAACACTCGACACGTTGGAGGTGTTATGTGGTGACGATCCAATCCCAGTCGGTTCGTATGAATGGTTCAATTTCTATGATTGATCGGTATGTGTTTTCATCGCGTCGAAAATCTAATATGATCAAAAGTTGTCAATGAACACATCTAAGACGTAAAATATAACACCTAAGTCCTTCAAAGTTTATAGTTTTCTATTTATTCTCTAATATCACTTACATTTTAAATTTTGATCAACATTATTCTAATTAGCAGTACAGTGGTCAAATTTTCAGTTGTTGATCTGCAAATCTTAGACACGAACCTTTGACACATGCAATAATGTTAAGGATTGCATCTCCACGTATCATTTAAAAGAGAATAATAATTATAAGGACTCGGTAATATAAAATAATATTCAGTTAAGTTTGTATTAAAGCCAAACGCACATAAAATGACGTTCATAAACTCAAAGCTTGACAAATGCAAGCGTGTGTTAGGAACAGTGACTTTAGTTGCAAAGTGGCTTTACTTTCGAACTTTTTATCAGACTAGCTAACGTGGCTTAATGACTAATTAAAATACAAGCAATGATCAAAACTTATTTAGTTTATAATTAACAGAAAAGCAACAAGATGTGTAAATGATAAAATATAAAAAAGATAAACCGAACACGTATTATTCAATCAATAACTACGATTTGATGATGTGTTGCTCCCTTGGTCCGCACAAATACATCCCTCACCCACCCTTTTTATTGTTGTCACTTTTGACATTTTTCTAGTTAATGCCAATTTTTAATGAAGGCGTATAATTGCTAATCTGACAACTGTTACTATAGTCATCATGTATAATATATATAAGTTAATTATGGTGACACATTTGCTAATCATGCTATACTTATAAATGACTTGCTATCGTTACACTTTTCGGTAGGAGTTCGTTTTCAAATCCGTGAATGTACTGTCATATATGATCATTATCCTTCATCAAAAACTGACTGATTTTTAAGTATTCATCGTTTACTAAAATAAACTGAACGGCAACGATTGAATGCAAATAGTGAGGCAGATGGAATTTCGGTACATATGATTTGATTTGCCTCAACAAGAGCAAGAGTGTTTTGCGCTCCCACTCTGCCATTACAGCTATATTTGTCCTTCCATTGATGATAACAACTGGGTTTAATAGTGCAATTATTGATTTCTACATAATTATTTTATATGATTTACTAATTCTCGCCAATATAAATACAATCATATGAAACTAGTATTTTTCTTTTAATATAATCAACAAAATAGCCACTTCAAAATAAGCTGGTATTCAGACTTTTCTGCTAACACCATTACTTTGCTTCAAGCATTTCACCAACATTCAAAAAAAGAACAACCCAGAATATGTCGAAAATTCTAATAATTTCAAAAATCATATTATAACGAAATTCCATCTTTAGTTGGAAATCAATATCAAATTGCATAAGTTCGAACATGGATTAATGCAAAAATTAGATTTAAGTACCAATTTGCGAACATATCTATCATTGTTTACAAATTCAAATGTCCATTTAATTATCTTATGTTTATGTTTGTAAATTAATTAATTATTCACAATTATTTTATCTAGATTAATACCCTCGACGTCAAGGAACATTAACTCAAAGGCCAAGTGGTATGACATTGTAAACTGAGATCCTAAATAAAGATAATAAATTCGAACACCCCCTTCCGAGATATCAAAATGAGTGCTCTATTTGTAAAAAGTGTCACTCTTATTGTAACGATTCATCTTTTCGACCATCAAATGTTTACATTAACACATTAACAGTATTCACATGATGAGCACTCAAATGCCCAAAAAATAAATTTTTAGAGTAAAATAAAATGAAAAGGAAAAGGAACAAGGAAGGAAGAACACAATATCAGAGTCTCACAACAGAACGATAGCATATAATATCAAAAGATGGTACAAAGTGTTACTCTAAGAGACACAACATTTCAGAGTTACAATTTTAAGTACTATTATAAGTTTGGACAGTTATAACAGTATGTCCTCACAAGTTCTGATATATACATAATAGTAGTGTCTAAGATGCAGAATATAAATTAGAAAATAGTTGTGCTGCTTTCATTTCACAACACTAAAATATTAAAAGTACAACTAAAACCGCTACGGTACGTTCGCATATGAATTTTCATGGAGGACTCCTCGGTACATTGAGGATATCGCTTACACTATCTCTAATAAGTCATACCCAACCAAAGCCAAGCTTCTCATTTAACCTTCAGATCTGATACCAAGTGTAACGATTCTCCTTTTTGATAACCAAATGTCAATATTAATATATTCACGGTATCCACATATAGAGCACTTGAGTGTCGGAAAAGAAAATTATTAGGTTAAAATAAAATGAAAAAGGAAAAGAACAGGGAAGGAATAATACAACATCAAAGTCCTACAATGGAACGATAATATGTAATATTAAAAGACAATATAAAGTTCCACTCTAAGATACACAACATTTCAGAGTTACAATCCTAAGCATTATCATCAGTCTGGACAGTTATAACAGCATCTCTTCACAAGTGTGTGTGTGTGTGTATATACATAATAGTAGTATCTAGAGTGCAGAATATAAATCAGAAAATAGTTGTGCTGCTTGCATCTCACAACATAACAATATTAGAAGTACAATTAAAACCGCTAAGTTACGATCATATATGGATTTCCATGGAGGACTTCTTGGTCCATTGAGGCTGGCCTCCTAACAAGGGTTTAAAACTACATTTTAAAACAATGCATATCTATAGATAAAATATGTCACAAAGGAAAATGTCGCCGGTCCACACCAGGACACGTGATGCCGAATACCATCAACTTCTGGCACCACAGAATTGAAAGCATCTCTAGATATTTGGACTTGATGTACCCTTTTGGGTTAGATAAACCTCATAGTTATGCGCTTACTCTGTTTTCTGTCATTACTGACGGTGAAGTGACGTTCGACATCTTATCACCCGGGTCTTCATCACTCAAACAAATCATGAGTCTCTCCATGGATTCCAACATAAGTCGTCGGACGAATGCTAACTCTGTCATCTCTCTTGGCATTAACATCACAATACACTGTACCCTTGCTAGCATCACTTGAAATGTTAATGTTGACCTCTCCGTTGGACTTAACCTCAGGATAGTCGGTTCAAATCTATAACGTTTCACTCCATAACTGCTTCCATAACATAGAACTCGTATACCGGTTTTGAATGGTATTGGGTAAGTAATACATGGGTTTATTTATCTGATTCTGCACTCTTCAAAACCAAATTGGTGAATTTCTGCTTCACTCAATTCTGTTTCCTTTAGAAGTAAGCGAACAATATAAAGGAGTACCCCAAGGGATCTCGTATACATACTTTCTTAAAGCAAGAGACGATACATACAAATGGATCCTTCCCGGGAGATGTCAAACCGTATTAATATGTGATGCTTACACATACTTCCCAAGTCAATTTTGGTCAAGTTTGATAATCGACTAATCGACCATCAAGTATGAAATGAAGCATATGGAAACCAAGTCTTGTATATTTATCACGTTTTTAACCTTCTCAACTTACGCAATCCCTTGATCAAGGGTGAAGCTGGTAGGTTAAAGCACTGTTTGCTTCTAAGCCATACTTGAATATCATTCTTACTCTCACAGATAGAATAAGCCTACCTTGTCGGCTTTTAATGCAAGTATAGAATAAATATTTTCCATGAACAAGTATACACACAAAGCACGATTAAGTCACATATGTGACTTCTAATCCCCTTCCTATTTAATTAATTCTTTTATTAATTTGAACTTCTTTATATATACTTGTATATATATTTAGAATACCTTTACGAAAGATATGTACATATGTACTACAATTTCCTCTTTATTTCTACTCTTTTTAATGCTTAGAAATGTATTAATATTCTTATCCCATATGGTATAAGAATATTCACAAACCTTAAACAATATTTCACATTTTCAAAAGTATATTTAAATAGGCTAAAACAGATGTTATGAAAACATCGTTACTATTAACCCAAAATCATTTTATACTTAACATATCTTTAAAACATTCTTTTTAAAGATCTACTTATATTCACACTTAGTTAACAAAGTAACGAGCTTTTTAATAACTTCTCAAAACCATTCGTCTTAGCTTAATGTTATAACAAAACCATTTTATTCTTTTACAAAATAATTAACCTGCCTTTCCAAACTTATATATACTTTAAAATTACTTATAAATAGGTTTTAATCATCTATATAAAATATTACTTAAAAATAACTAATTTCAAATTTAACAAAAATCCTATAAACATGTTTTATATTTAAAACTCTTTAATTTTAAAATTCACAAATAACTATTAAAAATATATTCAAACCTCAAACTACTTCTAAAAAACTCTAATAATGTTATCAAACATTTGTAAAAGATTGTAGAAAAATACTTCGTTTAAATGTTATTTTATACTATTTAACATTTCAAACAACAAACAATAGCATGTACAGAACTGCTATCAAAAGTTATGAAATACCTAGAAAGTGTTTTAGATTCAAAGTATTGTAGATTCATGTTTATGCTACAAAACTAGTTTTAAACCCTTTATTGTTCAATTCATTTTCAATATGCTATTAAGTGATTTAATGTCCAATTCTTTTTACAGCAAGTACTTTGTTTATTTTACTTGATAACTATGCAAAGAAAATCCCTATGGATATTTTTGAAAGTAATACTGAAAATCGTCGAACATAAGGTACTTACAATGTGCATCCATAGCGACTATTTAGCTTCTAACTTTTCAAACTTTGTTCTTTCATTCCTACAATTTTCCAAACTATTTCCTCATTGTCCCATACACTATTATGAGTGTAAATAACATTAAAGATATATTCTTTCATAAAATATTCACTTATAACTGTTTAACGTAAGTTAAAATCACAAGGAATTCAAAATGCATTTATATCGACCGTTCTAGCTTCAAGCACTTTCAATACACTTCAATGACACATACAACCAAACCAAACATGTAAACACAAAGGCAATGTCACGTTACATGTTGTAGATGGTAATAGAGGTGATGATATACAATATAGAGTTGTCATTTGCTTTCAAAAGTAAGTATAGTCTAAAGTTATAACTTCATTAGTTCAATACTTAACTCTATATTTGCACAAAATATATAACACAATATACACAATCAAATGGTGAGTAAACTTGCTTCAACACCAAATTAACAACAATACAAGCCACTTAGAATTATGTAAACACTTCGCCCGTCACAAAACATCCAAAAGACTTCCTTTTTGCTTCACTTCTAGACTAAGCCTCTTTCCTTCTCATTTTAATGATTACGGCCATGACTTGAGCCATCCTTGTGCCTTTTTTAGTTTTCACTTGCTTTTCCTTGTTGCCATTGTCATAGGGTCCTTGCTTGAGTTTGAGAAGGTTTGACTTCATCTGATACGATTTGAGAAAATAAATGAAGAAAGGAGAGGATGAAGAAGGCTTGCTATTTTTGGTTCATAACTTGCAACCTCACTTTGTGAACCTATGAAGGGTATTTATAGAATTGTTTACGAGGTCAATACCACCTCCTAAACCTTCTTGGCCAGCCACACAGGATGCCCCCCTCATGGTTCTGCTTTACTCATCATTACGTCACCCTTGAGGCTTCCCAAAATACCCCCTCCATAAATATCTTCTAAGACATCGTTGCTTACATCACACTACCCCACTAATTACCATTAGTGCAAAATATTTTTAGTTGCTAACTACTTACACATTAATTTATTAAGCAAGCGTGGCATGTTCGAACAACTTCTATTGAGTACAAAGTCATTTACCGGTTGAACAATTTTCGGTCACATTATTGATATTTTTCTAACTATTTATTTTTGTAAACATTTTTCAAAGACAAGTTTACCATCATTAGTTATTAATTAAAAATGTGTTAACATGATTATAAAATCCATTTAATCACATTAAATTCAAGATTCAAATAGTTCAGATATTTCAATACGCTATGTTCAAAATTCCGGGTCGTTATATTCTCCCCTACATTAAACATTTCATTCTCAAAATTCCAACACGAGCAGCAATTAAAAGAAACAAGTACATATCAATACTTAGCAGTATTCAAAATCACTAGCAAACAAAGCTCATGGTTTTTCCAGGTTCAAAAACCCACTCATTACACAAGGATGATAAATAATCTACTAAGCATACCTTACGCTCAACAACTACAAGTTATTACTTAGACGATTATTTAGGCTACCTAGAGAAAATTGAAGAGTCATTCCCTAAACTCTTCATAAGCTTATAAAACACAGAATGCATATATTTGAGCCTATACAATGTGCATGGATCATCCATAGACAAATACCAGGTTGATTACTTGCTCGATCACATAAATTTATAATCACTTGACCTCTCTAGTGCGCGCTTCTGTCAGGTTCAGTGACGAAAAATATCTATTTCCATTACAGCCATGTACTATGATAGGAAAACTTCATGATCATATCAAGAATCCGTATTAAGTGCTTGTCATCGAAAGTCGAGTGAAAAATCATTATTCAGATCGGTGTAAATCACTATGGAAACCATGTACTTGATTCCTAGTTTAAGAATTGTCATGCAAATAAAATGATTTACATACAAATTACGTGTTTTATCCTATTGGTTTCTTAACTACACCAATTTATTTTTATATTACATTCATTTACATATATGGTATATCATTCCATACTAAAACAATTTATGAAGCATTTCATAACAACATAACTCAAGTTTATAAACATTTCATAAATATATAACTTTATTTATAGAACATATCATAAAAACTAATTTTTCATTATTACTCATATAATACTCTACTACATCCTAAGAGCATATATAAAACATTAAATTCATTTTACTCCATAAAATTCAAATGAAGGGCTAAAATAAATCTATCTGGGTCTTTTAACCAAGTCAACTTTTTAGACTTTATTAACCGTCGGGGTAGGCAAGCAGCTAGAAAGAGTAAGACGTTGGTATTCAAACTTAGGCTTAGAGTCTACTTTCCTTATATACCCATAAGGTAAAGATGTTTATTAGTTGGCCCAATAACATTGAATATTCTACGTAACATTGACGTTCAACAAATTTAAAACTTGTTTTAACTTAGTACATTTCCCATTCAAGAGTTGTATAAACGCACATTTATATTCTCAAAAACATTGAGCTCCAAGTTTTATAATGTTCCGGAAGTTTCAGAGTGTCCAAAATCACCAAAAATCCATTTTATTCCAACGAATGAATACCATCAGACAACCATGCCACAATAAGATGAACATACTACACTGTCCTATTGCATGGGATACATGCATCAATAAATTAACTTATCAAAGCTTTGCTTATTTATTAGCTACATTTTACTAGAAAGAGAAAACAAGAAAAAGTTTCATAATCATTTGGGTTATGCCACTAACACTCGTGCTCCCTACATAGCCCACAAACAAATATTTTATATAGAAATTCATATCAAGATCTACATTGCCCAAAACTACCCTTTATTAAACTACTCTATATTTGTATCAAACTTCTTTAAAGAAAACTTTAGAACTAAACACCGGTTTTTATTTGAAATCAGTTGAAATAATAATATATACATATAACTTTTGTATATCCAATCATACCTTCGAGACTAAATCGAAATCATTTTGAAAGTGGTATCAAATACTTCATATAATATAACTAAGTATCAAGATCTCAATTTATAAATATATTTTCCAAATATTTACTTTAAAATCCATAAAAAATGTACATATAGATCGAGTAAAACAAAAATCATACCTACCAAGTCGTACTATATATTCTCTTAATAAAAAGAGTATTGCCCATGAGAAGTATTTACCTACCAAATACAACTCTCGTCCATTTTTAGTCACTTTCGAGCCACTCAAACTAGATAGCATAAAAATACTTTGTTACCAAATTGACTTGCTGATTTTGATAGATACGTCAAACATGAACAAATCTTAAACTCTTTTCAAAATATTAGTATTCACAAATACTTCCAAACAATACTGCCATTATTTTCTCCAAAATCTTAGAAACCATTTTCCAGAACACTGAAATTTAAGTTCTCAAAATTTTAGTTTAAATCCTCTTCGTTTATAACCCATATTATATAAACCATACTTACAGTACTAAACTTCTTTTATTACTGAAAACTTCTAACCCAAATTTATCACCGAATGCCTTATAGTCAAACTATAAAACTCAATTCACAAGGTGTTCATTTCAGTGGACCTACAAATCTCGTCCACCCAACCCATGTATTATAAAGGAAAATTGCTCATATACTGGTTGAGCATAAATCAGCAATCAATAGACAATAATCAAGGTTATAAACTAGCCGAGCATGACTAATCAATCAATATATGATAACAATGCTCATAAAATGATCGTGCATAAATAATCAATCTATAAATGATAATAATGCTCACAAACAGGTTGAGCACAACTAATCCATCAACAAATGATAATAATGCTCATAAGCTGGTTGAGCAAGGCTAATCAATCTAATAAAGGATAACGATGCTCAGAAGCTGGGCCAGCGTGGCTATACCAATCAATGAGGGATAACAAACGAACGTCATTAATCCTTGCATTAATTAAACTACATTTTTGGAATTCATATGTATATATGTTACCTTATCTATGATCATTTAATTTTTGTAGTTGGAATACCTTTAAGGCATAAGTTTATACCAAATATGAAAATTCTTTCATATGTATAATACACTCAACTCATTCTAGAGTATGCTTACCCTATCTCCAATAAGTCATACCCAACCAAAGCCAAAGTCTCGTTTAATTTTCAGCTCTGATGCCAAGTGCAATGATTTAACTTTTCACCTCAAAATGTCAACACTAATACATCCACCGAAATCATGTATCGAGCACTTGAGTATGGGAAAGATTAATTGTTAGGGTAAAATAAAACGAAAAAGAAGAGGAACAAGGAAGGAAGAACATAATATCAGAGTCTCACAGCGGAATGATAATATATAATATCAAAAAAAGCTACAAAGTGCCACTCTAAGATGTACAACATTTCAGAGTTACAATCCTAAGTACTGTCATCAGGCTGGACAGTTATAACAGCATGTCCTAACAAGTGTTGATATATACATAATAGTAGTGTCTAGGGTGTCGAATATAAATTAGAAAATGGCCATGTTTCTTGCATCCCACAGCACAAAAATGTTAGAAGTACCCCTAAAACCACTAAGGTATGTTCACATATGGATTTCCATGGAGGTCTCCTAAGTACATCGAGGTCGGCCTCCTGATAAGGGTCAAAAACTACCTTCTGAAACCTTGCACATCTCTAGATAAAATATGTCACAAAGGAAAACATAGCTGGTCCATGCCCGAACACATGGTACCGAATACCATTAACTCCGGACGTCAACCAACCGAAAGTATCTTTAGATATCTGGAGTTGATGTGCCCTTTTGGGTTTGCTAAACCCCTTGGTTATGTGCCTACACTGCTTTTTATTATTACCAATAGTGAAGTCACATTCAGAATCTCATCACATGAGTCTTCATCACTCGAAAAAATTATGAATCTCTACATGGATTCCAGCACAAGTCGTCTGATGAATACTAACTCTGTCCTCTCTCTTGGAATCAACTTCAAGATAGACATTACCTTTACTAGCATCGTTTGTAATGTTAACGCCGACCTCTCCGTCGGACTTAACCTTAGCATACACAATTCAACTCTATAACATTTCATTGCATAACCGCTTCTAAAACATGGAATTCACATATCGGTTTTGAAATGGTATTCGGTAAGTAATACATAAGTATACTTGTCTGATCCTGGACTTTTTAAAACCAAATCGATGAATTTTTAGTTAATTCAATTCCGCTTCTTTTAGAAGCAAGCGATCGATATAAAGGCGTCCTTCCAATGGGATCTTGCATATATATGTTCTTAAAGTAAGAGACGATTCATACGAATGAGTCCTTCCTAAGGATCTCAAACCGTATTAATACGTGATCTTACATATACTTTCTAATTTAATTTTGGTCAAGTTCGATAGTCGACTAATCAACTATCAAGTATGAAATGAAAACGATCACATATGGTAACCAAGTCTTATATATTTATTATGTTTCCTACCTTCTCAACTTACGCAATTCCTCGGTCAAGTGTGAAGCCGTTAGGTTAGGGAACTTTTTGCCTTTAAGCCCTACACGAACATTATTCTTAACTCTTACAAATAGAACACGCTTACTTTGTCATCTATTAGCGCAAGCATAGAATAAATACTTTTCATATACAAATAAACATACAAAGCACGACTAAGTCATATAAGCTACTTCTAATCCTCTTTTTATTTATTTAATTATTTTATTAATTAAAACGTCTTTGTAAATACTTGTATATATATTTAATACCTTTACAAAATATATATCATGTATAATGCCGTTTCCAATTCATTTCTACCGTTTTCAATACAAAAAGATGTATTAATATTCTTATCCCAAATGGTATAACTATATTCACAAACCTTAAACAATATTTCACATTTTCAAAAGTATATTTAAAGGTTTAAAAGAAAATGTTTTTAAAATATTGTTACTACAAACCATAACCATTTTATACTTAAAGTTATCTTTAAAACATTCTTTTTTAAAGATCTATTTATATTTACACTTACTTAACAAAGCATTGAGCTATTTAATAACTTATCTAAACCATTCAACTTAGCTTAATGTTGTACCAAAATGCTTTTTTTCTTTTACAAAATACTTAACTTACTTTTCCAAACTTATATGTATAAGTACTTTAAAAATACATATAAATCAGTTTGAAATATGTAACGACTAGAAGTTTTAATGTTTAGATTGGGAACATTTAATTTATTTAAATATTCAAATTTGATTCGAATTTATTAAATAATAAGAAATTAAATTGTTAACAAAACGATTAGATTTTTAATGATATATTTTTATTTCAATTTAAAGAATTTTTCCAGAATTTATAATTTTGAAATATTTAAATTTTCGTTTGGCGTATTTTATGGCAAACGATGGTATTTTTGAAATTTTACAAAATTAGATAACCAATTTATTTTGTGGTTTTTTGAGATAGTAGTGTATTTTTGTGCACGATTGTATTTTTATTTTTATCATTCGCGGTTCGTACGTGAATGAAATTCTACGTAGCGAGATGCCAAAAGTTATAGAATAAATCAAATTTAACACACAAGATTTTTCTTCATTCTCCACTTTTCCTCTTTTACTCTTATTCTCTCTCTTTCTATCTTTGCTTTCTATAAACAAAAAGAAAAGAAAATGTCCACATTTTCAAAATTAAAATTAAATCGTCTACTTAACGAAAAATTGCAAAAAAGATTTTTTGGGTCCGTATTAGTGAGATCTATAGATCCACGCAGTTTGGCAGCAAGCGACTATGTTTGGTGGTGTTCGACGTTAAAGAACGTGGCTAGGGTTGGTGTTTGTTGTGATTGTGGAGTAGTTAGGCTTCCTCGTTTATTTATTTAGGTTTCTCGTGGTAAGGCAGAGGGATGTTGACAAAATGGTGGTGCGCGATGGCTTAGGGATGATCTTGATCGTGCTATAGTGGAGGAGGAGCTGTTGATATCGCGATGGGCTAGGGGTGGCAGAAGTTGAATTGGAGAGTAGAATTGGGTTCATGGTGGTGCGGGAAGTCATTTGGAGTTGATCAGAACTGATATAATTGATAGAGGTGAAAAATAATGCGTGAATAACATCGAGGCAAAATATTGTCGCTTTTCTCTAGGATGATCGGGCTCGAGATGAGTAGGTCGAGAGCGAAGCTCGGCGAGGAGGAGATTAATTCAATTATCGGTGAGGTGTTTCACATGGTATGGAAGGAGAATTTGGAAGGAGAAGTTTCGGCCATGGTTCATGCATATCAGGTGTGCACGGGTTTAATTAGGGAAGAAGAGGATTAACATTAATTTTGTAATTAGTGATTTAATCGAGTGATTAATTAATATAATTAATTCCAAAAACTTATAAAAAGAATATCTCTCTCATGCGAGGTCCAATCAAGATGCAGTCTTTTGCGTTGCACTCGTAGGAGCGATATCTACGTGTTGGAACTTATTTTTCAAGTTTAGAGAAAACTGAATTTTGAGCTAAAATCAAACGTCTTTCGATTTTATATCAAACTAGAATGCTTAAGTGTCTGCTAGAATTTCGGTGAGTTATCTTACCTCTGAATGAATACTATAATGATAAATAATGGACATAAATTATTGTTTTCGTATTTGAATAATTTATTGGTTGGTTTGGTAGAATATCCGCTTTATAAAGTGAATGACATTTAAAATGAAATATAGAAAATTTTGTAAGGGAATTAAGATTCCTCGTTATAATTGATTTTAATTTCCATTATATATCTATTTATAAATTACGAATGTCAAACTTTGCAGTTGGCTATATTGGGTATTATGTTGATATATGTTAAAAGTTGAATCTTTTTAGTGATAAAGGTAGCAATAGCATCGATTAAGTGCTATAGTAGCCATTAGCATCGTTGTAGTATTTTGAAATGCTATGGTTTGCTGTTTTGATTTGGAAACAATTTTGATTTGGAGAATTATTTTAAACATGACTTTTTTGGAAATTTCTTTGGCATTTTATTTAAAAATGGTATTTGGAACTTTTTCATTTTGCTTCAATCTTTTTGATAGCCTCTTTTAATTTGTTTGTAAATGTTTTAAAGGTATTTCGTAGAGTATTTATTTTTATAAAACAGTCATTATAATAGTGAATGCTTATTTTAAAAGAAAATAAATGGGTTTATCTTTTAGTATAAAGCAATTTTGTTTTTAAAAGAAGAAATATTATGAAATAAATATTTTTCGAACGTTTTATATAAAACGTTGAATAAAATAATAGATTTATAAATGTTATTTTATAAATAATGGGATAGATTTTTAAATGGTGTTTTATAAAAAGGAAATTAATGCAATTTTTATAAATTGGAAAGTAAATCACATTTGTGAATTTATTGTTATATATGAAATGGTCGTCTTATGGAAAGTATTTGTCCTAATTTAAAACAAAGATTGTGTTGGATATAAAGGTGATTTATAGAAAGAAGTTTTATAAATAGATATCAGTTTTATAAACTGAATTTATAAACGAATTTGGAGCAAAAAAAGTTATAAATTAATTTGGAGATTTTAAAAGGAGTTATATAAATGATAATTTATAAAAGGAGTTTTAATTATATTTTATAAATGGAGTTTTATTAGGAGATTTATAGAAAAAGAATTTTATAAAGGAAAATGAGATTTGTTTTCATAAATGTTCTTATAAATTATGGTGGTATGGAAAGTATTCTTGTCATATTTAACAACAAATTTCAAGGTATGGAAACCGATCTTTATCTTGAGATTTAAAAATGTATGTCGAGCGAGGATAGTTTTCTAACTTGTCCGAATTTATTGTTAACCGAGGGATAGTACTATTTGAAATTGGACAATGGTGGTAAGTATATTTGGTCTAGATATTTTTGTTTATTTTTCTTTTTTCAATGTTTAAGTTACATTTGTTTTAACCTTAATAAGTATGGTCTGAAAAAATAGAATATTTCTCAAGAGTTGTAAATATACTTATACTATTGAGATAATGGGTACATTTTCTAAGTATAAGAAAAGTAGTATATTGTGAATATACTTATACCGTTGATATAAGTATAAGGACAGTCTTTCTAAGTTTTGAAAGTGAAATGGTTTGTGAGTATACTTATACAGTTGAGATAAGAATATCGATATGATTCAGTAGTGAAAAGAGTAGAGAGGGTTTGTGGATATATCTTTGTAAAAGTATTTTAATATAAGGATATACAAAGTGATTTTAACTAATGAAGAGGATTAATAAAAGAGGCTTAGTAGTTGCTTATGTGCTTGGCCATGCTTGATTAAATCTCTGATTTGATAATTTGTTTGTTTGATAGTTTAATAACCGATTAACAAATCTTGGCTAGTTTTAAAAATATCAACGTTAGTTCGAAGAGACAGGGATCGAGTATATTATTCGAAAACCACTTCGAGTCGGCATAATCATTCGAATTGGAGATATCTTTAAGATGATCGCAAACGGAGTTCTTTGAACTATAAGGGATACTTGCTACTAATCCTGAGGATGTAGTAGAAGTAGTACCTTTAGTTTGTTCAGCCTTAGAACAACATGTATGGATGAATGCTTGCATTGCATTCCTACTTGGAAGGCAGTGTTTGCATTCCAAGTGGCTTTTGCTAAAAAGATAAATCACAGCCTTAAGCCTCGTAACCCGGTAATGACTATCATCAGGAGCGATACAACAATACTATTTGGGTCGCACCTATTAGGGTATGTCATCATCCTTCTAGATCGCTATTTTTGGATTATGGATTTGGTATGTGCATGAGAGCTCTCGAGGAAAAGGTTGCAAAGCAATTTGGGTGATGACATGTTCGGTACTATCCAGTAAGGGGTTGGCCGGTTCTGTGGCAGGGGTCAAAATAAGGTCCTCGGTACATTTTCTAAAGGTGTACTCTAATAGGTGGTACCCCGGTGCCTTGTCATTGTATGGAATCCAATGTCCAATACATGCCTTTACGGATGTAGTTGAATACCTATTACGCGGGAATGTAATTAATATAACCATTTCCACTATGATTTAATTTTTATTTTAAACCCTAGACATTATTATACTATCATAAGATTTCCTACGAAATCGCTCAGTTGGTTATCGTGTGGTAAAATCGTCCGTGTTTATGTAGACATGGTCTTACAAATTTTTAAATGTTTTATAACATTAAAAATCCTTTGGGTTTGTGTTTCTCACGCTGCTTTACAAAACTGATCCGAGATTTATTTTCTTATAATGCTCCGGTCAACCCAAGCATGTTTCCAGATTTAGTTTGGATTCTTTAGAGCTTTTGAAGACAAGCTAGATGCCTCATAAACATATTCACGTATATTTTATTTCTACGGTATTAGTTTTTTATATTTATCAACATTTGTGCAGACGGGTTGTTATAATTGCCCAGGCTGATGTAAGGTAGTTACTCTTATTAATGTATGTATATTGCTGTTTTCTTTTATAAAAGTCTTTTGTACATTATATATTACTTGTTACGATATGAGACTATGTTTTATTTTTTTAACCCCAATAATATGAATTTTCGGCACTTGAATGCTCGACAAATGAATATCATGGCTATATTAGTGTCAAGCTTTAAGGGTTGAAAATGCGCGTCATTACAGCGTGGTATCAGAGCTTAGGTTGAGCGAACATCTAGGCTTGGTGGGGTAACTCATTAGAGATAGGGTTAGTAATACTCTAAAATGAATTTGAGTGTATTATACATGATAGCGCGTATTTGTTAGTATTTTAAAAATGTTTTATATTGTATTGATTTATCGGTTGAGTGGTTTATGAATTCTGGTCGATACAGAAGGTACAACTATATCGATAGGGGTTTCTAAATTCTTTAACAAGGCGAACGACACAATATTATCATGAATTTAGTAAATCAAATAATTTTACCTAGATCATATTTTATATATATAAAAGAATAATTTTTGGAAATTGATATAGTAATTTATAATGTGTTTGTTTGTTAGGAAATGATATAGTAATTTATCGATAGGGGTAGGAGAGCATTCGGATGTAATCGAGGAGGTGACTGGATCATTCCCACATTGAGGGTTGAGTTCTGCATAGACCTAGTGAAAGATTTCAGACCGATAGTTATGCCTTTTGTGGCGTATGACACCCGGAGAGTAGAAGGAGTTGAAGCTACAAGCAAATGACCGATTGAAGTGACGGTTTATTCGTAGGAGCATATCTAAGTAGGGCATACCCATTATATTCGCCACCTAGGTGGATGGCTCTCCGAGGTTGTGTAGATTATCGCGAGCTAAATAAGATAACGAGGAAGAATAAGTATCCACTCATGCGCATTAGTGACTTATTTCATCAGCTCAATGGTGTGAAGATGTTCACTTAAATGGATCTTGCATTGCGTTTTCACCACCTGAGAGTAGAAAAGGTGAGTGCGCCAATCACCATGTTTCGCACCTAGTTTGGTTATTTTAAGTGGTCGGTTCCAATATGCTTTGTTAACATTACGAACCGTGTCTTCAGGGATCGGCTATCTATTCTAGGATGGAGGAGGAGCTCAAGACACACTTGAGGATTGTGAATGTAGTGTTGAGAAAGCACAAGTTGAGAGCGAAGTTTATACTAGAAGTGAGGTTCCTGGGTCATGTCATCTCTGTGTCGGAAATTGCAGTAGATCCTACCAAGGTGGCAGCGGTTCGGGATGGAATTAGCCTAAGAATGCTACTGATGTGAAGAGCTTTCTAGGATTGGTAGGAACTCTAGATGTTTTATCGAGAAGTCCTTAAAGGTAGGATCGTCATTGTCTAATTTGATGAAGAAGAATCAGACTTTTATTTAAGACACGAAGTGTGAGCATGCGTTCATGAGTTGAGAGTCAAAAGGGGAGCTTGACGAATGCCCCGGTATTGACCATTCCGAGCAGGAATGAGTAGTTGACAGTATACACAAATGGCTTAGTGCTGAATTAGGTGCAGTGTTGATGCAGAGGGAAAATTGGTTGCTTATGCTAGCTGACTCAAACCGCACGTAAAGAAGTATCCGAATTGTGATTTGGAGTTGGCGACGATACTGTTTTCTTTGAAGATTTGGAAGCATTATCTAGTTGGAGGAAGGTTTTAGCTATTCATGAACTATAAATTCTTAAGTATGTTTTCTCCCAAAAGGACCTCAACCTTCGCCAGTAGCGATGGTTGGAATTCTTTATTGAAATTCTTTGCCTCATATGACTTTGATATTTCCTATACGCTCGATAAGTGAAATGCAGTTTCATATGCATTGAGTAGAAGACATGCTAGTTTGGGAGCGATGTTCCTAGAATGGAAGTAGTTGGAGTATATTTCTAGTAATAACTTCAGACCTCATTGCGAGTTATACTAGAGATATCGGCAAATTTGACCATCGGACCTACTTTGATTGAGCGAATCAGTTCTAGTCAGAGGTGAGACTCTAGATTATCAAAGGTCATATTGAAAATAGAAACAGAAGTAGAGTCTGAAGAGATGAAGCCACCAAGATAGTTTGCTATGTAAGGATGGGAAACTGCCTTTTCCCGATGTTGATGGAATATGAAATAAGGTGCTACGAGAGTGTCATCACTCTAGATTGACTATACACCCCAACGGTAATAAAATGTACCATGATATGAAGCAGACATATTATTGGGAGGGGATGAAGAAGGATATCAGATATTTATCTCAAAGTGTATGAACGACTAGTTAGTGAAAGCAGAGCAGAAGAAGCATGATGGATTGTTGCAACCACGTAAAGTTTCCATATGAAAATGGGAACAAGTATCGATAGATTTCATTAATGGATTAATGAGGGCAAAAACAAGGTACGATAGCATTTAGGTCATAGTTGATTGATTGATGAAATGTGCCTGATTCATACCAGTTAAGTTCTGTAGAACGACATCAAAATTGGTCGAGTTTAATGTGAAGTGGATAGTGCCACTCCATGGTGTCCCGAAGATCATTGTAAGTGATCAAGACCCTTTATTCACTAGTGGGGTTTGAAAGAGTTTACAAGATGTATTAGGGACCGAGCTACATCTTAATACAGCTTATTACCTACAAGCTGATGGGAAGACAAAGAGAGTGAATCATATGCTGGAGCATCTCTTGCAAGCTTGAATACTCAATTTTAGAGGCTTGTGAGACGATCACTTGCATTTGGTAGAGTTAGCATACAACAGTAGCTATCAATCTAGTATCGGTATGGCACAATATGAAGCATTGTTTGGCCGACCATGCCATGCTACTTCATGTTAGTGAGAGGCGGGCGGTAAACTGACACTTGGGCCAGGTATGATTAGAGAAACCTTGGAGAAGATTAAGATCATTTAACAATGAATGAAAGTTACTCAGGATAGGCAAAAAAGCTACGATGACTGAAGATGTACAGATTTGAAGTTCTCTATCGGTGACATGATGTTTGTGAAGATTTCTCCATTGAAGATTGTTATTAAATTCGGTAGTACTAGGAAGTTGCCATCGAGATTCATAGGTTCATTTCTAAAAGTAGAGAGGAATGAGAACCCGACATAAAGGGTCGACTTGCCTCAGAAGATGGCAGTTGTGCATAACGCCTTCCATTTCTCTCATTTGTAGAAGTTTGTGCATGACTCAGACGTTATGATTGCATTGGATCAACCGGACGATATCGACATTGAACCATAAGCATTATGACCTCGTAGGCCGGTTCGTACTATTAGACATGATACAAAGCAGCTTAGGAGGAAGACAGTGGATTTTTGTGATGGTTCAACGGAGGTGAAAGTGAAGGCAATTACACGTGGAAAATGGAGAAGAGCATGAGGGCTGCATTTTCAGAGCTCTTTACATGGTAAGGCCTACTATTTATCCTATTTACTTTTTTTTTACATCATACATGATAGTTTAATGTCTCGCATCCTAGTATAGGTTTATTTATCCTATTGGTTGCATAACTAGACATGCATGTTAGCTATTGTGGACTATTCTCTGATTTGTTTAAGGATTTGAAGGGCGAACTCTTGATGGAGGGAGAGTATATCCATTTCATATGAGGTTGTATAAATCTATAATTTTGGAAAATGACTCTTAGGGACATTTTCTACATTTATGATTTTTATCAAATTTTTATTTGACCATTTTGATCCTAAAAAATCTTATATAGCCTATAACTTTTGATAGAAGTGAGGTTAGGGTTTGAAATCATGTCCATTGCTTCCATAAGGTGGTTTCCCATTCCGCAGATTGGTCATAATAGTAAAACAGACTTATTGTTTGAAAGTTATGATTGTTTTTAGTTTTGGCAACTGTTAGCTTATTGGGCAATTAAGCTAAATCATACGTAGGCCCACTAACCCATTTCAGGATCGGAATCTAAGGGGGACTGATGGGACTATTCCAAGTCATTTCCATCTTTTCTAAAATAGTTATAAGCCTCCATTAAACCTAATCTTTTCAAACATCATCTCCTTTTCTTACTAACCTTTGCCAAATCAAAATTAGTAGAGTAATTAGCAATAGAGATTACAGATCTATCACTTTGGTTCTTAGGAATTCATCTTTCTTTGTTGTTCATCTTGAATCTAAGGGGGAAAATTGATATTCTGGGTATTTGGTGAGTGGTTCTAGATCTCTCACTATTCTATATGTTTATATAGTTAAAATTGATTTTTTAACATGCTTTTGACTGTGAAACGTTTTCTAACTTTATTCACATCTTTATACATGTTTATGGCCAAAATTAAAATGAATTAAAATGGTTTTTAATTTTTTTTGCAACTCCTTTGAATCATATTGACATGCTAGTGTAGAAGGTAAATCTAGATTAGGATTTTTATGATTATCATGTTTTGATGAATTGCATATGGGTGTAGATGTATATGGATGATATTTCTGATTGGTATGTTGTGCTTTGATATGGTTTGCTAGTGCCTTAGATGGTTAGGAAAGATGCAGCCGAATTGGGAAGATCCAAGGAAAAAGTGGTCGGATTTGGATAATACTTGGAGGGGGCTCTGAAGTAAGGAAGGAGCCCACGATTTAAGTCGCTAGAAATTTGGCACGATGGATTTTGGTGGCAATGACCTGAATCAGGTCGGTGGTATGGCTTCAGGTCAGTGGATTTCTGCTTCGAATCGTGCTTTCGGCAACATAGTGGAAAACTCGTGGTTGACTTTGGGTAAGTTAGGATGGTCTGAGGTTCAAGTGGTGGCCAAATCAGCTTGGTGTGATTTCACTTTAGGGCTTACTTAGGAAAACAGGGGAATGCTTCAGGCTTGGCTTCGAGATAGTGGGGAGTGGAACTGGGAAAGTTGAAGGCCAAATTTTGGCAAAGTGTTCAAGTCGATACCGACCTGATATAGAAGGGCTGGGCTTGGGATTTTGCTTTGGGACTTCAGGAGAAGAGGAGTTCAAGTATGGGTGAAGCTTCCGGGATTGGTGTGTATGGTATTTAGGTCGTGCCGGAGGCGCTTGTTCATTTGTTCGTTGTCCGACGGTGAGGTGACAAAATGATAAAGATTGATGGTTAAAAAATGAAGCGATTTTAGAGCTCTTCGATGTGATGCCTTTGGGTCTTTGAGATGTGGATTCTACAACTCGTACGAAGGTCTAGAAGAGTGCTAATGGTGACGACTCTAGGACATGAGTTGTGATGGTAGCCGATGATGCCAAGTAATAGAACGCAAAGTTGTGCAGTGAAGCTAAGATATGCTGTATTATGAGAAGATATAATGAGATATGTTCTTGGACGCAAGCCTATGAAGTGGAGCTAGGATGCGTTCTACTATGGAAATGAAAATAGATGGAACTAGGAAGGGTTCTACGATGATGACAGAGTGAATCAAACTAGGATAGGTTCAAAGACATGTGCGAAGGGATCGTTGATACTTGGAGTGTTCCACTTTACTCGTAAAGCAGGGGTAGGTAAGGATACTCATTTGATATTAGGATGTATACCCATGTATCTAGGATGTGATCCATATACCTTGGACTGCTAAGACGTGCTGTTTAGTTTTGTTGGCCTATTGAGTGGCGTGGACTTCGAGCACCTAGGAACCAAGAGTTTTCCATTGGTCTCTAGCATAGGATGGTCATATGAGTTATCATGTATCCAAAGAACTTTAGTGATAGTGAGGATTGCTTGATGGATGGTATGTTTTGTCTGATTATTTTCCTCATAGCCTATCACCTAGGGATGTCATTTGACGTATGTATTTAGGACGTGGATACCCGATACTATACTTAGGATGTATTACATTTTGATGATGATAGTAGAGTAGCTTATTATAGATGTTATGTGCTAACTCTTTGGATGTAGGGACATGTCAGCTATGACCCTTAAATCTTTTTGTTCCTTACTATATCGACTTGTATAGTATTTTGAGATTCATTTATCACTCGCATCAGACTATTGTCCGACTTCAGATTTTATGCTTTGCTTCTTATTATCTTTGGTACTCTTAATGAGAACACAAGATAACATGTCTAGGTGTATGCGGTGGCAGTGCAGAGGAAGAGTAGGATGAAACTTCTTTCGTATTATATATAGATGTTATGCTTATTTCGCTACGCAATACTATGGAGTCTAGACAGTGTTTGCTTTATTATCATAAGACAATTTATCCGATTTTATTTCCACTTTGTATAAACTCTACTAGTGTGTTGTATAATTCTGTATGTCTTTGCTCTGATTTTTTGTTCACTTAGTTTTTACTCTCTCCTATTTTATATCTGTGATGTATATTATATTTTATTCCATGTGCTGCGAGACATACGACAAATTCATGCGATGTTTTATTTCTTTTTAACCGTTAAGAATCTTCCTACATCGGTCAGGCATGGCAGTAGCACACTATTTTGTTATATTGGATGCCAGTCGCGTAGGGCGGTCGTCACAAATAGTGATGCTTTGAGGAACAATTGGGACCATGCAACCACACTAGGCACAACTTCAACCCTAAGCAACGTCCTCGCTCCCATTCTTCCCTGTAACAACCATCATCTCATCGGGAGCTTCTTCCATTGTCCTAACCTCTAACTATTGCTATTTCTACTTCTCTACAGTCAAATGCCTTTAGCCCATCGCAATCTTTGCAATCCCGTAGGGATGGAAAAAGTAATTGAAGTCGTGTTACTCCTCCCCCACCCACTTAAGACCAATTTTACACCATTAAAACAAAGATTAGGCATGTTTTCCCAACTTCTTATTTTTAAGGGTGATGTTTGATTGCAAACATAAGGGCATTTCCCCTAGTGAAGCTAACGAAGGCCTTGATGAATTTAAGCAGGTCATGGAGCAGCTGTTCAAATGGAAAAAGCTTGTCAAAGGCCTCTCAGATGTCAACTGTGCTAACCAGCTAATTATTCATTCCTTCGACTCGGTCGGGGCCAATCATAATGAAATATATGAAGGTTATAAGCAAGAATGCTAGGATAACAAAGGAAAAGGTTGAAAAAGAAAAATCAGCCAAGGATTCCCTAGATGGAATAGCCGAGCTGTCCAGGGTTCACATGCAAGTAAACCGGATAATGACATATTAGCTGAAAACCAAACATGTTTCCTATGCTAAGCTTGAGGGGATGCTTAAAGAGAAAGAAAAACCATTTGTGGCGCTTCAAACCGAAGTAGAAAAACTTAAAGACGACTTGAAAGCCGGGACAAAATCCAAATAAAAAGTTCAAGTCGAGCTTCTTGGCACTAAGAGGAAATCACATACGTTAAAGCAAAGGCTATCTAGGCTGATGAGGAGGTGGAAGCTTCCAAAATCCTTCACCAAAGTGATAGAAATGAAAATTTTAAAGTGGCTCAGAGATAGCTATCTAGAAATGCTTGCTTATGCTTGGGAGGAAATCCTTCATTGGTCCCAGAGTAGTGGTCATGACGTCGAGAGGAGTATTTGAAATCAACGGTCTTGGATGAAGTTAATTTGGTGGCCTTGGAAAAGCAAAAGAAGATCTTGGCAGCAAAAAGTGCAGCTATAGGGAAGGCAACTATTAAGGCTCATGTTGATCTTAGCCCATTGGATCATGCAGAAACCTCCAATCTAACTCCCACAAAGCCCTTAACGGACATTAAGACGTTGTTACATCTATGGTAGCCCCTCCGAGGCCTCCATAACTGAAATGCCTATCCCCACTGCATTTGGTGCTAATGCTTCACCTCTTACTCCTTCAGTCGTTCAACCGATCCAACCTAGTCTTGAGGAAGAAGAAGTTGTCGAGCCCCTACTAAATGACACCCCAGCTGGCCAATGTATATATCGAGTCTTTGAGAAACTTTAGTTCTCTTTTAAGGACATCACTAATCTATACCTTTCTCTCATTCAAATTACAAGTCATCTACGCTACACCATCTACCACCAGCTATGCATGCACCAGGTCCAAGTGTTGTCACACTGACATCCTGCTTCGTTATCACAACATTGATTCCTCCAATTCCACCCTTCAGCTAAGGCCTTGGTGTAGACTCAGAGATGATGGGGCGCGGAAAGGGCTCAAAACATTAACGAATCTTTAGAAGAGGAGGAGAAAATTGTTAGTGCAAAGGACCCTGACTCAACTTTAATAGCGGACAGGATGAAGCTTGATTTTGATAAGATTAAATTTTAGATGGACTCGGGAACAGAGAAGCACCCGATCAGTTCTTGAAAATTTGCATCTACTCCAAAGATCCCACCCCCAAAAATCAAGTTACCTTCAGCCTATGGTGCGGGTGTCTCCAAATCTTCTGGTCTTACCTACAAAAAATCCAAAGACCCTCTCTATTGGACGATCGAGGAGGAAGCTTATTTCGAAGAAAGTTTGATAGAGAAAGAAGAAGAGGAGGAGGAGATTAAGGCTACACCAAGAAACAACCCGCCAAGAAGATCACTACGGCGATAAGCAAGGAAGAGGGAAGTAGGTGATCATCATAGCCTTTTAAAACATTTTCTTTTTGCCTTTTTGTATTTGGTTCTTTTCAAGCATCAAATGTATATAAGCCGTCTTTGTGCTAGAACGAATCCTACAACTTCGATACAAAAGATATATAAATAAAAGTCTATTTGTTGTTCAATCCTCTTTGCACTTACCTTACTATTTTTTCATTTCACTTGTCAGTATACCTGCTTATATATGTAAACTAATCAACTATAATTTTATTACATTTGCATTATACATGCCTGTCTCTGTGCAATGCCACCATTTACTACAACTCTATACACATAAACAAATTTCTGTTATAGCCCCATATTATTTAATTACTTAGTTTGATTTATCATTGCCAATATGCTTCTTACTCTGCTAAACAAAACTTTACTTCTATGGCTAATTCTACTTTTCTTCGGCTGAGTGGATCTCGCTCAACCATAAATGGAGCTATAATACTTTGACCAATTCTATGGCCAACCTTGTTTATCTTTAGCCATGTGTATTCTATTCAACCTTAAACAAGGTTACATTTACGAAAGCTAATAACTTCGCACTATTCCTATCTTTGGAAAACAACATTTTAGACGTCCATCTCTGGACACCCACCTATGATTTCACTTATCTCCGTGTGACTACCAAAGACATCTTATCAATCAAAGTCATTTATCACCAGTCGAACGTATCACATCAGGCTGTAAACATGGTTGTGTCTATAAAAGATTCGATTATATACCGACTCTTATCTCTATGAATTAGTGTCGTAGATGCCTATCTCTGGACATCCATCTTTGACCTTACCTATCTCTCGGAGTTGTCAAAAAACATTCATCAATCATCTTCGCTTATATTTAGCCGAGCATGTCTTGCCATGCATTGAGTATGGTGATTCCTACAAAAAGATATAATTCTATACTATTTGCAATCTCTAAGATCTGATGCTTCAGAAGCCTATCTATAGGCATTAATCCTTAACTTGGCCAATCTTCGGGCGCAGGTCAAAGATTAGATGTGTAAGGGCAATCATCCGATCGACTCTAGTATGATTACACTCATTTGACCTGATCATGGATTAGAGGAGTTCGTCGATACCTATCTCTGGGTACCTAGACATCAGGTTTTTCAAAACACAGATTCTGATTCTACAATGATCATGAGGCATAAAGTCAGATTTTTAAGAAGGCGGTTTCACTGATTCCAAAAGAAAATTTTATTTATAAAAAAAAGAACGAAAAATTCAGCCTTATTCATCTCATCTAGTCAATTAAGGTGTCTTCTTTGCAAAAAAAGTCCAAGTAAAACAACATCATTGATGTTCTCTATTCCAAGCTCATAGAATTAGGATCCCATCAACAGTGGACAACTTGAAAGTTCTATCTCTAAGCTTCTATTGGAACATATAAAGACCTTCCTAATCCAGACAAAGTGCCCATTTACTAGGAAAGACCCGTTTCAAAATGATGTCGCCTATCTCAAAGGTACAATATTGACCTTGGTGTTACAACGTCTTGGTACTCCTTTTTATGAGAAGCCACCCTCAATTTAGCCTCCTCTCGTTTTTCATCGATGAAGTCAAGGGACTCACGTAAGAGTTCCTCATTCATCTTGGGATCATAAAGCATTCTTTGGTGTGAAGGGGCATCGGCTCTATAGACCAAAGCAAATGGAGTATGCCCAGCAGTGGACTTGTGGGTTGTCCTATAAGCCCACAGTGCTAGTGGAAATTCACCAACCCATTCGCCCTTGGCTCTCATCATTCTTTTCATTAGGAAAGATTTTATGATCTTATTCACTGCCTTTACCCGTCCATTTGCTTGCGGGTGTGTTTCTTTTCTCAAATCGGTACGAGTTATTGATGTCTTTGAACTTGGCACTCCCGAATTGAATTCAATTATCAATCATGATCTTTTATGGAAATCAAAATCTATATATGATATCCTTCACCACAAATTTGATCACTTTCTTCATGGCAATCAACGCTAGCGGTTCAGCTTCAACCCACTTGTGAAGTGATCCACAACTATAATAGCATATTTCGCTCCGCCATTCAACTTTGTACCAAACTGATTATATTAATTCCTCAAACCGTAAACATCCATGGGATAACCATTTGCATACGATTTATAGATTGGGCTCTCGGTAACTTTGGAAACCTTTAGCATCAATCACATTGTTTGATATAATGATCTGCATCTCGGCTGATTGTTGGCCAAAAATACCCGTAGCGAAGATTCTTCTTTACTAACATCTACCCTCTTATTTGGTCACCAT
The DNA here is from genome assembly GCA_030765085.1 of Allium cepa. Taxonomy (NCBI): domain Eukaryota; kingdom Viridiplantae; phylum Streptophyta; class Magnoliopsida; order Asparagales; family Amaryllidaceae; genus Allium; species Allium cepa. Next base: position 382,632,274 of record CM060931.1, read on the forward strand.
AGCTTCCTTCTTGCATACCAGAAAGGATTTTCTAAGCTTCATAATTGATGATACATTCTAACAAGGGGTCGAGAATTCTCTCCTATACACCACTCCTTCTTTGGGGGAGTTCCCTTTGTCAAATAGTCTTTTATTGGAGATATCCATGACTCCTTTTCTCCTTTGGCCTTCAAGATCCAATCAACATTCATTATGTCAATGCATAGAGCTAACAAAACCTCTACTGGAATGAGTCCCATAAGCTGCACATCTAGAGCTTGCTGGTTTAGCTAATGTATTGGCTTTCGTATTCTCTTCTTTAGGGACATGCATTATCATATAGTGCTCAATTTTGTTCAGTAGTTCCAAAACTTTCTTTCGGAAAGAGGAAAGTATTGGGCCTTTAGGCTGAAATTCCTTCTTAACCTGACAGACCACCTTTGAGAGTCGCTAAATGTTTACAGTGTCTTGACTCCCAGTTCTCTTGCTATCTTGAGTCTCATAATAAACGCTTCATATTTGGCATTATTGTTTATCATCGAGAACTCTAGTTTCAAAGTGTAATATGTCCACAATTCCCTCAAGGTCATATGGATCACATCTACCCTAAATACATTCATTAAAGGCTCCATCTACGTACAACTTCCACTGGGACAGTTGGACCACATCTTCTTCCACTTCCACATTCCAAATGGTAAATTCAGCAATAAAGTTAGCCAATACATGTCTATATATTTCCCTCTTAGAAATGTAATATATATCATATTGACTCGGCTCGATTTTCCATTTTAGCAACCTGTCCAAAGTCTTGGGTCGATGTAGTACTTGCATTAATGGCTGATCAGTCAAACTTTTATCCGGTGAATGTGGAAGTATAGTCCAACTTCCCTAAAGTAATAATATGCAGTATACCAATTTCTCTTTCTTCAGATAATTCTTTTCTGCTTCGATGTACAGCTTATAGATGTAATATACAGGCTTTTGGATTCTAGACACCTCGCATACCAAGCCTGCACTCAGTGTGTGAGCATATACTGCTAAGTAAACGAATAGATCATCTCCTCCCAAAAGCTTTGAAAAAACAGGCGGTTTCTTCATATGCTTTGTAAATTCTAGGAAACTTCCTGGCATTCCTTTGGCCAAAAAAACTTTCCTTTGTCCTTCTTGAGGACAACAAATAACGGTATAAATTTGTCCATTGCTTTCGAGATGAATCGACTTGGTGTAGCGATCTTCCAATTCAAACTCTACATCTCTCTCCTTGTCCTTAGGGCATTAACCTCTTTCAATGCTTTGGTCTACTCTAGGCTGGGTTCAATTCCCCATGAGCTAACAATGAAATCGAAAAACTTGCCCGACGCCACCTCGAAAATCATTTCAATGGATTAAGCTTCATTCCATACTTCCCAAGCACATCGAACATCTCTAAAAGTTTTTCTATGTGATTCGTAAATTTCTTTTACATCACAAGCATATCTTTGACAAACACATCCATTGTCCTTCTGATTTGATCTTTGAACAACGTATTTACAAATTGCGGATAAGTAGCTCCAGCATTCTTTAAACTGAATTGCATCACTCAGTAACAAGACAACGCAAAATGAGGGAAGAAACTTGTATGCTCTTGATCGGGAATATGCATTGCTATCTAATTGTAGCCGGAATATGCATCCATAAATGATAGTTGTTCATGTCCGACCATTGCTTCCAAAAGTTGGTCAAACTTTGGCAACAGGAAACTATCTTTTGAGCTCGATTTATTCAGTTCTAAATAATCGATGCATGTATGCCACTTTCAGTTTGGCTTCTCGATAAATAATGGATTTGATATCCATTCTAGATATAGTGCATCGCGGATGAAGCCATTTGCCTTCAAATTATCAGCCTTAACTTTTAATGTAGTGGATCACTCCAGACCCAAGCCGCGTCTTTTTTGCTTCATAGGAAGGCATCTTGGGTCCACATTAAATGCATGACATCCTACCTATAACAAAATTTCATGCATATCAGAATGCATCTTGGAGAACACGTCCAGATTTGGCTAGAAAAACCCTATCAACTACCTTTTCATTTTATGTCGAGCTAGGATTCGACCTTGAAAACCTAAGTGGGATCATCATCGTCAATTAGGAATTTAATCATCAACTCTACTGGCAAAATTCTTGCATTCAATGCCTCTTTTATGAGGTCCATAGGTTTGTAGACACTCAAGCCCAGGCTTGGGTAGTAGTTGTTGTGTATCAACAATCTTGATGTAGAGAATATTCTTTGCATCCTTTCCTTTCTTGCATCACCTTGCCTTTTTAAACTCTATGACATAACATTCTCGACCACACTTTGGTCAACCTTGAATAGCTCATGCTCTATCCTCGATAGGGAACTCCATCATCAAACTCCATGGAGCAAGGGGGATCTTGAAACTAATAAGGATCGATTTGTCCGAAAAAAGCATTATTGGCAGAAAATCCATCAACCACCACAAACGGATGAACCCACACCATCTTGTGATTTCCTTTGCCAAATTCCGCAGTCAAATCAACACAACAATAGGGTCTTTAGCCTCCTCGGTAAGTCCAAGAGTACAAGATTTACGTAGCATCAAATCCTTCTCACTGATCTTCATTTGGTCAATAGTTTTCTTAAATAAGATGTCAACTGAGCTTCCATAATCAATCAAAAATCATTGCACTGTAGTCAATCCTACAATGTACGAAATCACAATAGGATCAAGAATTGGCACATTAATCCCACCGACATCTTTATTTCTGAAAACAATATCATCATTCATTATCCTTTGATGCTTTGCTAGAGCCCCATCCTCTATGGAAAAGCATATTTCTTGAGGCACATGCCTCAATAAACTGCCATATCTCTTTATCTCATTCCATATTTTTTCTCCATGATGGGGTCCTTCAACTATAGTGTTTATAAGAATCCTTCTCTCAGGCGATCTTGGTCCCTCTTCACCAGACCCATCTCGATCCTTTTTTTTTACCCTTGGGTCTATTATTCACTTATCCGCCAGCTTGCGGATTCCTCATGTAGTACTGCAACTTTTTCGATCGATTCAAGTTATCAATTATATCCCTCAAATGATGACATTCATTAATATTGTTTCCATGAGTTTCATGGAAGCAACAACACTTTCCCAAGCTCCTTTCTTCTTCACTTTCCTTCCTCCAAGGCGGCTTCTTGTAATTTTCAGTTCCTTGTCTAGCAAGGCAGATGTTTTCGATAAAATCATTCTAGAGAGTGTAATCTTCGGTTTTCATATACCTTATGCGCTTCTTGGTGTACTCTTTCTTCCCACTAGCACCTAGCTTTCTCCTTTTCTGGTTATTATTTTCAACGTTCATGACAACATTTATGAAACTATCACCGCTCCATCTGTAGCATCTTTTGAATGTAGGCCTACCTCTTCCAAGCATGGAAACTGGGTTGCCGTTCGGCAAAAATCTTCCATGTAGGTGGTTGCTTTCTTTTGAACCATCCACCACCATTTGCATGAGGGAGAACCCCCGGATCAACGCCATCAAGATAATCTCTTCCTTCAGATTACATATTTCTATTACTATAGTATGGAATCACTTTAAGAAATCCTTTAGAGTCTCTCCAAAATTCTGATGGGCATTCAACAAGGACATCACACCCTTTGGTCAAGCACTACGGAGTCTAAACTTCTCCATAAACTTCTTCTTTAACTGCTAAAAGAACGATATGGACCTCGGCTCAGGACAAGTAAACCACATCATGGAAACTTCGTTAATGAATATAGGAATGCACCAATAGCTTACTGCATAGCACGGGTATTGTCCTTGTGCCATCTATACTTTAAATGATGCTGTCTTGGATTAATCATTCCATCATACGATGACAGCGTGGGCATTACAAACTTTCCGGGATAAATCTTCTAGAAAATGCTATAAGTGAACGGGGTCTGGCTAAGCGATGAACCCTACTCATTATTACTCCTATGCTAATTCTCATTCAACAATCCCTTTACTATATTTGTTATGTACTCTTTGTTGGGTTGGGCAGTTGAATGGAAAATGTTAGAAGCAACCCTGAGTGTTTGACTCTGCAAACATTCTCGGTTATCTGCATGACGTTTGGGCACCCATGTTCCAAGGAGAGCCATTCATCCACGCCCTATGTGATGCCTTGCTAGTTCTATAGCATTACCTTGAACACCATAAATTTACGCACCGATATCTTGTATTTCATCGGCGTAAGCATTCTGCAAATGAATATCACCATCGAAAAAATGCACTATATTACGTGGTTGCCCGATGTCCCCACTTTGAAACAACTCGGTACTAATCTGGTTCATCAAATCTAAAGTCCTTGAGACACTTCAAAACATGCGTAGCTACTTCAAGAGCGATTTTTTTTTTATCGTTGTCCTGAAGGCTTCAATTGATAATGGTTGTGTTACCCCGCCTTTTGGTCAAGGCCATGATATCAATAAATTGGCTAAATAGGATGGATATTAGGACTGAAAAACAATTGGAAACAAGGCTATGATCGATACCATCAAAATTAGACTGAGATCCAATCAAGGTAGATCGATTGAAAATGATAAACATGGCTTGAAAAGACTACAATTTTAAATTTCAAGTCAAACGGAATTCATATGATCGAGTTATGGATGGATCAATATCGGTAAGAAGTGGCTGTGGATCGATCTCTTCGTTTCTATCATGGTGGTAGTTAGTTTGGATCGATCGGTCTTCGGATCAATGGCTTTCGTATCTATGCAATGTGCATCGATTTGGTTGGATACGACAGAAGGAAGGAGACATGGTTCGTATCGATCAGGGCTGGGATTGATACGAAGAGTGAAGCAACAGTTTCAAGGATTCAGATGGACATTTTGTATTGATCGCTTGTAGATCGATAAGAAGAAGGCAATTGAGATTGATAAGAATGGCATCAATACGAAGCGCATAGCCAAGAATCGATACGAGTAGAAGGTTTTGGCATCGATACAAAGCAAGGTGGGGATCGATATGAAAGGATTAGCAACAGGTGGATACAAACAAAGGCACAAGTGATGGACGCGAAGGGCAATAGTGGATCGATATAGGAGATAGCGTCTGATTGATACGAATAGACACAGGCTGGACCAATACGAAAATGGGCACAGAGGATCCATACGAAGAAGGTGAGCGAGGGTCGATACTAAGAGAGGAATGGGTTGATGGATACAAAAGTTATCGAATGGATGGATACGAAGCTTGGATACGAATTAGTGGAGCCGGTCAAGTGATGAAGTGCTCAACATGGATTTAGGCATGTAACTCAGATCGACGCAGAGGCTATGGCCATGGATATAGGAATGAGATGGATACGAAGGCGATCAATGTCAATCGATCGCTACGAAATGACCAGCTTACTTCCAAACTAGATGTTGGATCGGTCATAACTTACAAATGGCAAGTCCAAATGCAATTAAATTTTCACAGAGGCTTCCTTATGCACTTAAGAAGGTTCATGAACGATCTCATCTCGATTGGACCATTTTTGGATTGATATGCATTGTACGTGGATCGATCCAAAATCACGATTAATCGATCATGTGGGCCCATCTGCCCAAGATAAGAGGTATTCCAAGTTTTGAGGCAGATATTTTCGGATCTACACCTATAAATAGAAGTCCTATGGCAACTAAAAGGGGATCTTCTTCTTCTCGGTGTGGCGAAACTCTGCCATTTTGTTTATTGATTTCAAAGGCTTGTAACTGTAAGCTCAATACAAAAGGAAATAAAAAGGATCAATTCAACGTGGATGTAGGCCGGAGATAGTCGAACCACTATAAACCTTGTGTTCTTTGCTTTCTTCTCATTTTAATTTTGTTATTTCTTCATTTTTTGTTCTCTACTTTATCTGATTCTGAGATCTGTGCTTGGATATTGTGGATCTGTATGTAAACGCTGGTGCTTTCACTACTTCCAAGGTTTGTGACCAACTTTGGCGCAAACAGGTTGTCTGGATATTGGAGGAAAGAAGAGAGGAAGAGAACATCATTGAGGAAATGGGAAAAGGAGGAAGTAAAGAAAGGGGAGACGACGACGACGAAGATTTAAATCTCGGTAGGGACGAGTCATACAGAGAGACGTGTCCTAAGGGTACCACTATCATGGTACCCTCCTGACCGAAGCGATTGATTATCAAGTCTTCACAGTTTATGCTCGGTCCAAAACTCGAACTAGTAGAAGAAGCTACTCCTTCTACGGGCTCCTCAAAGAACATCTTCGAGTTCATGGGTGATCTTGGGAACCAGTTTTCGTTTGGCTCTAGAGGAGCAAGCTTTAGGGTTATCCTCAATGCCTGCCTCTGTGTATTCGATTTACCTACGGGGGTTACTCTTATCAAGGGTGATGAAAGTCCATCACTGGGGCCCTTCGTACACAATTTGTAGATTATTTAAGGATGCACTTGCACTTGACACACTTTTAGGATAATGAGCACAAGCATTGAGCACACATTCTTAATCTAGTGTCTTAGCTTTGATTAACCCCTTCTTATTTTTAGGTACAATGGGTAGAGATAGCTCTGGGAGTCATCATGCAAGTGTTGGCAAATATTGCTCCTCAACTCTAGAGGTTTACTACCAATGGCCAAGATCAACTCCAAGTATGAAAGAAAATGAAGATTGGATAAAGAGCATCAAGACAATGTAGGATTCATGTAAGTGCAACGAGCATGAATTTAACCCCACTCAGCCTTATTACCACTCTCAACTTTCTTAATAACCTCCGTTCACTCGACCCACCACCGCTACCGTCTCTGTCTCTCATCAATCCAAAGGAATTACAAGTTATGTTGCTCTACCTCCACCCTATGAAAATAGATCTTTAGTTAACACTACTAGGATGCAAGCTGCTTGGCCTAATTTTTTAAAAGCGGTGATGTTCGATAACAATGTCAAAAGCACCTCGAAGAAAGAGGCAAATGAAGGCCTTAACAACTACTTAGAGGTCGTGGACCATGTGCTTGAAGGCAAAAGCATGTAAAGGGCTTTTTCGATGTCAAACTGGCCAACCGGTTGATTATCTTTTCTTTTGATTCAAAGAGAGCCAACCATGATAAGGTAATTACAGGCCATATGATAGAGTTGGCTGATGTCATAAAGAAAATGGAAGAAGCAGGGAAATCAGCCAAGGACTCCAACACAAAATGGTCATGCTATCAAAGGTCCATATGCAAGCTACCAAATCATGAATGATCAACTGAAGAAAGATTGCGCTCTAAAAGATAAATAAGAAGAACGGTTCAAAATTAAAGATAAGCAACTTGTAAGGCTTCAGGTTGAAGTAACCAAGCGGAAAGCTGAATTGATGGTTGAGTCTAAATCAAACGTTCATGCTCACATTGATCTCTTCAGCACCAGAGAAGAGATTACAGAGCTTAAAGCAAAGGCCACCCAAGAAAATAAAGAGATCCATCACAAGGTCTACAAAGCTGGCCGTGGCATTATAGAAGATATGCTGAAATCACTTTTTTAGGATGAGGAGAACATCAAGGCCCTGGAGAAATGAAAGGCTAACTTAGCAGCATAAGATACAATTATAAGGAAGGAACTCCCAATTCGAGAAAGTCCGCAATAGATGTTTTCATTTCCACGATGGCCACCTCTAGGGTCGCCGTTACTGGAACTCCTACCTCTGTTACATTAAGCATCGAAGTCCTCCATCTCACTCCTCCGGCTACTCAGTCTACCAAATCTTATGTCGAGGAGGGAGAATTCGTCAAATCCCCAGCCAAAGCCACTCCATCCGGCCAAGTTATTTCTCTCATCTCACCGATCTTTGAGAAACTTCAATTCGCACCAGAGGACATCACTAATTTATACTATTATGTCTGTCAGGTTATAGGTCATCCCATGTTGCCTCCTCCACCGCCATCTACTTAAAGCCTGGGTCCAAGTGCTATTTCAACAATGTCAACCTCCATCACCATAATGTCGATCACTTAAATTCCTCCTTCAAGCTCCGCCCCCGTGTAATATCCCCTATTTTGAGGCTCAAAACTAAATGCTATGGATGCTACAGTCATCCACAATTATTAATTTCTGATGACAAAATGCGACTATGCTAATCATTTTGATAATACCAGAAATTGATGAATTTGGAAATTTAACACATTTTTTTTAAAATTCTTATCTCATTTCACAATAAGATTTCTATTTCATTACCTAATCCCAATTCGCAAACCATGTTTAGAGAAAATATAATTATTACAACATATTCCAAGAGCGATATATGAAGATGCTTCTTGGACGATCAAAGGCGAATATCTGGATTTTAATACAACTTGCCATTATAGCACAAAAGCAGAATCAACCACAGCGGAAAATAGATATATAGCTCCTACTAGCAAGATTGCCTTCTACACGTCTCCGGAAGATTATTCATCTAAAAGGAACCTAAAAAGCACTTACTCTCAACCCACTAAAATGAGTATCCGAGATTTTAAGGGGTACACAAAAACTTTGGGTCATAAAAAATCCAGTGTGAACAATAAACTACCATCTCAAACCAATAGATATCTAGTGAGACCACATCGCTGTTTGGAACGGGTTTCCCCTTACCAGTACCTAATTAAACACCTTAACCATATATTGTGCTCCAGCATCCATAATCGTTGTTACAGAATAATATGATAGTGTATAAGCATGTCATATGTACCAGATTATACACCCCTCTTTTACTAGACTACCCGTCTAATTTCTATATTGACTACCCATCTAATATTCATGTGGACTACCCATCCCATAATTTATTTAACTTAAACTAATGTGGACTATCCATCTTACACTTTATCATTTAAACTGATGCAAACTATTCGTCTCACATCTCATAGTTTTTCTAGGATGACTATGAACACTTAAATAAACTAATTAGGGACTCCATCTCTGGCATGATGCAGACTATCCTTAATACATCCATAGTTTTTCTAGATTGACTATGACCCATCACTTGGCCATATAATTCATGTTATCAACATGTTTATATTTATCCCTTATTACCCACATATTTAGCTTTACTCCATGCTAATCACATGTTCAATATTAATCCATGATATCAACATGTATAACTTATTTCTGTTGGTGTCCCCAATTAAGTTATTTCCCTCTAGTTATTTAAATTTCACGGTGATATACATTGGTAACCCTCAAAATATTTCGTGTCAAACTCATTTAGATACACCTTAGCGTCCCTAAGGTTCGAATTTAAAATAATGTAACAAATGGCTCTTCACCGTTTGTAAGCTAGATATGCATTAACATCGACATCTATATCGTATCGATGTAACAGCATAAGGCTCTGCGCCCATTTCAAGACTCAACAACTAAAACATGCGATGTCATAAGCCTAGATGATAATGAAGTCATCGATCCTAATGATACGTAGGCCATCCTCCTATAGGAAGCTCAAAGACTAGTTAAAATCGGCATGAGGTCGGCATGAGATAGGCTTGATAATAGGTTAAAAGTAGCATAGGATAAAATAGATGACAAGTCAAAAGCGGCCTGGCTAGGCTCGACAACAAGCTGAAAGTGGCATGGGATAGGCTCGATGACTATCTAGGTCTTCGAGGTCCAAAGTTCAGAGTTATTTATAGAACAGTGCGACATCAATGTTATAAAGATTGGTGTGTATAAACATCACCATGTCAATGACCTATCACTTTTTCTCTTTGTTACATTGGCCTTGATGAGGCTCAATACCAATCCGCTGTATGCAAAACTCGTTGACATCATGCGACATTGTTTTATTCTGCGTTGATGACATTGCGATAAGAAGATATGGTTCGACATAACCAATATCGACATGTAAAACTGTAATTAACTTAAAAACTATCAAGTTCAAATCAAAAGATATTACTTTTTACCAAACATCTATAATGTTTCAAAAGCTTATTAGCTAGCGAAACTTTACCAATTTTCTTTACTGAAAATTTGCCACACCCTATTTTCACGATCCAAAACATTATTTCGAACAATTAGCTAATAACCATAATTTATTAAACTTTTATATGCTTATTCTAGCATAAATAATTCTTCATAATTCAGAATTACACGCGAAAATTCCCAAATATTCATAGATATTAAAGAACACTTTTCTTTGCATCATATAAAATTTCAAATCCCAAAACATCATTTAATTATTTGAAATGATTAAAACCCATAATTAAGTCATTTCGCCAAAATAATGTTTTCCTTAACATATCAAAATCTCAAATCATTTGAAGGATAAAAATTTGGATTTAACCCCAAACCCGAATTAAACCATTTCTAATAAATTCAAAAAATTCCCATTAACCATTATTCTATCTAAACAATGATTATTATATCATAAATTGATCGATCAAACATATAAAATTTGGTATTACTCAAGATTGAATAAAAACAAAGATTTAAGAGATGATAAGTGCTATTATTCACCTTAGATTAGTGGTTGGAGTTGAGATTTGGTGTAGCTATTAATCCTAAGCTTGCTTTCCCTTGAATCCAAGATTTCGATCTCCCTATTGGTTCTTAATGGCCAACCTTAATTGAGTTTTCCTTTTGGTTGTCTTTGTTGTGAATATGAGAATAATGTAGGAGGTGAGGGTTTAATGATTGAATGATTTAATTATGCCTATTTTGCCGCTCCCACGTATTCCTCTATGTGTATTAATTTTTAAACAATCTTGCTTAGTACATCAAGTTTGGCACGACCACACTAAATAATCAAATCTCATTCTCCCAAATTATATACATTATTCTATTTAATATATCTAGTTAAATGTCCTAAATAATGTTAACTAAAAATAAGGGTTGTTACATACCCCCCTTAAAGAAATTCGTCCTAGAAATTCAGCAAGGACTATAAAATAAGCATAACAAACATGCAACCAAAGCTGGTATATCTTACCAGCCATAAAATCTATATACAAATAAAATAGAACTTACCCTCACAATAGCTCAAGTTAAGTATCTCGTCCTCCGTTTCCCAAGTATAGTCTTTCTCGTTGTCGCTCAACTAAACTTTTACCAACTTGACTGTCTTATCCCTTAACTTTTTCTCATCTCTCGCTACAACATGGACTAGTTGCCTAACAAAAGTCGGATCCATTTCTTCTACAAAATCTTCCAATGCATTCGGAGTGATGGTAGTCTCTGGATCATGCACATACTTCCTAAGATGAGAAACATGAAAAAAGTTGGACACCTGCCAAATTATTCGGTAACTCTACTCGATATGCAAGCTTTCCAATCCTTTCTAATCCGGGAACAGTTCGACATATCTCGGTGTCAGTTTCCCCGACTTTCCAAATCATACTACAATCTTTGTCGGTGACACTTTATTGAAAACCTTATCCCCAGTTGAGAACTCTATATCCTTATGCCTTCTGTTAGCATAACTTTTCTGTATAGACTAAGATTCTCTCATCCTAACTCGGATTAACTCAATTTTTTTGTTGCTACTCTCACAAGATCTAGACCTCAGCCTAACCTGTCTTTAGTCTCTAACCAATATGCTGGTGACATGCACAGCCTTCCATATAAAGCTTCGAAAGGCACCATTTCTATACTAGTATGGTAACTATTATTATAGGTAAACCTAACCAAGTGTAGATGGTCTTCCTATGATCCACCAAAATCTATTATGCAAGCTCTCAACAAATCCTCAACACCTTATTGACACTCTCTGTCTGGCCATTTTTTTGAGGATGATAAACGGTATTCATCTTAACCTTGGTACTTAACACTTCCTGTAAACAATGTATCTCTTTCATTGACTATATTACTAGGAATCCTATGTATTCTAACTACGTTCTTCATAAATAACTTAGCCAAAATAGGTTCCATCCTGGTTGGCTTAACGTGAATGAAATTGGCTCTCTTGGTCAATCTGACCACTATAATCCATATGCTTTCATTTCCTCTGTTCACCATTTGCAACCATCAATAAAATCTATGGATATCGAATTGAATTTCCAAACTGGTATATCCAAAGGCTTAAGCAATCCACTTGGTTTTAGATGTTCGGATTTCACTTCTTGGCAATTTGCACATTACTTCACGCATAGGCCTACATCCCTCTTCATACCTTCGTAGAAGAAACTTCTCTTCATATCATGATACATCTTGATTCCTCCAGAATGATTCGTAAACTTCAATCGATAACATTCCCTAAGACTTCTTTCCTTAAGGTCCCAACAATCGGAACACACAATCGTCCCTTCATTCTCAACTATCCCCTATGGTCAAGGCTAAAATCTCTCAAATCATCAATCTCAGTTCCAATCTCAAGTCTTCTAATCTTCTCGGCCAACAATGGATCATATTTTTGCTTAGAAGCGATCCTTTCGATCAAAGCTTGTCGGACTTACTAATAGGATATCGTGGCAGTACTCTAACTACAACTAGCAGTCGATCTTACCTGCACACTACACATAGTTAATCCCTAAAGATCCTTTCATTCTACCAACACAGCTAATACTACATTTTGATATTCTCTGCTAAGAGCATCTGGTACTTTATTACCTTTCCTAGTGTATATTCTATGCCAAAATCATAAGCTGCTATAATCTTCAGCCACCTCTACTGTCTTATATTTAATTTCTTTTGAGAGAATTTCTTTTGAGAGAATAAGTACCTTAAAGACTTATCATCCATGTACAACTCAAATCTTTCTTCCAAAAGATAATGTATCCACACTTTCAATGCGAAGATCGCCACTGCCAACTCTAAATCATGGGTCAGATGTCTTACTTCAGGCAGTTTGAGTTGTCGAAAAGCGTAGGCAATTACTTTACCCTTCTTCATCAACACTGCTCCTAATGCAGTTCCACATGCATCTGTATAGACTTCTAATGCTTGACTGCTGTCTGACACAACTAGCACGGGCGCCTTGGTCAGTAAATGCTTTAGCCTAAGGAATGCTTCCTCGCATTTGTCAGACCAAACAAATTTAGCGTCCTTTCTGGTTAACTTAGTCAGGGGTGTTGTGGTCCACAAAAAATACCTGATAAATCTCTGGTAATATCAAGCCAATCTAATAAAACTTCTTATCTTAGTCACTGTCTCCGATATCTTCTTACTATTAACTTCTTTAATCTTGGCTGGATTAACTGATAACCCTTCTCGTGAGACTATATGACCAAGAAACTTTACTTCTTTCTTCCAGAAATGACACTTCGAAAACTTCGCTTTCATTGATGCTATATCAGTGGCTCTAACACTATTCTAAGATAAACCTCATGCTCTCTTTCGTCCATATGATATATCAATATATCTTCTATGGACACTAATACGAACCTACCCAAGCGCTCACAGAAAATTCAGTTCATCAAATCTATGAAGAAAGCTGGCGTATTCGTTAGCTCGAATGGCATTACTAACCATTCGTATGAACCATATCTCCTTCGAAAGGTCGTAACCGAAATACTGTGCTCCGCCACTTTTAGCCGATGGAATTCAGTAGCCAAATCTAATTAGAAAAACACTACGACTCCACTCAACTGATCAATAAGTCCTCGATTCTCAACAAAGGACACCTATTCTAAATTTTCTTCTCCTCTGACTTACAATACTCGATACATAACCATAACCACCCATCTGGTTTCTTCGCGAACACCATGGTCGCTCCCTAAGGCAAACTTCTTGGTCCGATAAAGTTCTTTCCTTCTAAGTCCACTAGCCGCACCTTTAAATCCTTCATCTCGGTAGGTGTCATCCTGCTAGGTAGTATACTCATAGGTTCTGCTCCTGTCACAAGATCTATTCGAAACTCGATAGCTCGTTTCAGTGGTAGTCCCGTGACCGGCTCAAAAACATATGCAAATTATCTTGCCACCAAAACCCGATTCAACTCTTCTTTTGCTTCCGTAGCATTCAACAAAGCACAAATTCCTAGACTCGAATTCTCGACTGAGTATATTATTCTGTCACTACTACTAGGATGTCCTAATCATATTTCTGTATCCTGGTATAATATCCTAGCATCGTATCTATCTAACCAATCCATACCCAATATGATCCTGAAGCCTACGAAATAAAAGACATACAAATTGCATGCAAACTAATGACCTAACAAATCAAGTTCTAACCAGTTACATCTCATCCCTAGAATTGCGTACCCTCCTATTGAATTTGCAACCCTTAAGTAAGTAAGTAGGTATGAAGATTCTAAATATAACTTATCCACCAAGTACTGAGATATAAATGAATGTGATGCACCGGTTTCAAATAGTATCTTAACTGGTATACTATGGATCAAAAGCGTACTTTCCATCATAGGTTTTCCCTTCTCAACTGTTGTTTGTCTAGAGAACGATGGTTCCAAAGCATAGACTTTATCCTTCTTAGCCTTAGCTGCTTCTAGACACTTGTCCTTATAATGCTTCACTTGGTCGCAATTAAGTCACTTCACATTCTGCGTCCCTACAACTACTTTTCCATCACCCAAGCGACAGTCATTAGCATAGTGCCCCTTCTTTTTGCACTTATAATAGACAATATCTACCTTTCACTTCTTAGTTTCTCCTTCTTTTTTAGCACCCTTCTTCGTAAAAAAAATTTCTTTTCTTATTCCAGGATTCCCAAGTCTCCGTTGACTTCTCCTTCCTGAAGGTTAAAAGCATTTCTTCCTTTCTAATCGCCATCTCCACTACTACATTTGATGGATCTCAAAGATGTGGCATGGTTTCCCTAGCGATTTCTGGCTTTAACCCCTGGATAAACTTCTCATTCCTCCTAATGACGATCTTTACAGTGGCATGTCCATACTGAACAGGTCGTCAAACTTGTTGCATTCTAAGTTGTATTTTGCAATTTCCTCGAAGCTAATCTTCTCTTCTACTCATCGTCCTAACCTAGATCACCAAAAATCTCTCATAATGCAAAAGCCATTTTTCCACTTCTACAGTGTCTTCGATCTCCAGAAAAGAGTTCCCACCCAAATTTGTATAATCTTGACTCAGCTTGGCATGGTTATTACCAACTGGCGCCATAGGATTTACTTTTTTTGAATTCACCGCATTTCGTCCAGCTACTTCTACAGCCGCTCCAGCTCACACCAAGGTAACGAAGAACTAATACATCATCCCCATATCTACTGATGGGTTTCTAGCACCTACGTTGGCATTTCCATTTTTATTAGCATTTGCACGTCGACTCTGGTTTCTTCTGGTATTGGATCGAGCATTTCCGTTAGTTGTGGTGTTTCCTTTACTTAGGTTCAGTCTTTCATTTCCTACTTCCATAATTTTCTTTCTCGTAAATCCACAAACAAGGCTTGGTAAGATATAATAGAACGGTCTAAGAGAGTGGGAAGTACAAACCTATATATAGCAAAATACGAATACATTATTATTGCGTTATCCCAACCCCAATATTCTCTGATTCATTAGTTTATTTTTTCAAAATATTTTAGGTTTAAATTCCTTTTAAGTTTATACAAACCTATGCTCTGATACCAAACTGTCACATCTCAAATGTTGAGGCCCGAATTAGGAGCTATGGCTCCTGCAGTCATCCATGGTTACTAATTTTCGGTGACAAAATGAGGCTACGTTAATCATTTTGATAATATCAAGAACACTTGACATGGAATTCAACAAAATTTTTAAAATAAATTTTCTTATCTCATTTCGCAATAATATTTCAATTTCATTATGTAATCCAAATTCGTAAACCACGTTCAGAGAAAATATAATCAATACAACATATTCCAAGGGGGACATATGAATCAAAACACAGTAAAAATATATATAGCTCCAACTAGTTAGATCGCCTTCTTCACGTCTCTAGAAGCTTATTCGTCTGAAGGAAACTTGAAACGCCCTTACTCTCAACCTACTCAAATAGGTACCCGAGAGTTTAAGGGAGAACCAAAACTTCGGGTCAGACAAAAACTCTGGCATGAATAATAGTCCACCATCTCAAACCAATAAATATCTACAGAGTTCATGCCAATGTATGGAACGAGTTTCCCCTTACTGATACCCAATTCAACATCTTAACCATATACTTTGCTCCTGTATCCACAATGTTTATAACAGAATAATATGATAGTGTATAAAAATGTCATATGTACCAGATTACCCATCCCCCATTTATTAGACTACCTATCTAATTTCTTATTGGCTACCCGTCTTATATTCATGTGGACTATCTATCACACATTTTATTTTACTAAAACTTATATGGACTATCCATCTCACACTTTATCATTTAAATTGATGCGAACTACCCGTCTCATATCCCATAGTTTTTCTAGGATGACTATGAACCCTTAAATCTACCAAATAAGACTATCCATCTCTGGCATGATGCAGACTATCCATCATACATCCCATATTTTTCCTAGGATGACCATGAACACATCACTTGGCCATTTAATTCAAGTTATCGAAATGTTTCAATTTATCCCATGTTACCCGCATATTTAACTTTACTTCATGCTACCCACATATTTAATATTAATCCATGTTATCCACATGTATAACTTATTTCTATTAGTGCCCTTAATTAAGTTATTTCCCCTTCGTTGTTTAAATTTCATGGTGAAAAACGTTGGTAACTCCTAAAATATTTCATGTCAAACTCATTAAGACATACCTTAGTGTTCCTAAGGTTCGAAGTAACAATCATGGAACAAATGGCTCTCCACCGTTTATAAGCTCGATATGCATTAACATCGACATCTATACTATGTCGATCTAAAAGCATAGGTATCTCCACCCATTTTAGGACTTGACGACTAAAACATGCGGCATGATCAGCCTCGATGACAACGAAGTCATCGATCCTCATGGTACATTGGCTATCTGCCTATAAAACTCGAAGACAAGTTAAAATGGACATGACGTAGGCTCGATCATTGGTCAAAAGCGACATAGGGTAAACTCGATAACAAGTCAAAAGCGGCCTGGAATGGCTTAACAATACGTTGAAAGTGGCATTGGGTAGGCTCGATGACCATCTGGGTCTTCGAGGCCCAAAGCTTGGAGTCAGTTATAAAATAGTGCGACATCAATGTTGTAAAGGTTGGCAAGTATAAATATCGACATCGCCATGTCGAGGCCTATCACTTTTTCTCTTTTTTTACATTGGCCTCGATGAGGCTCAAAACCAATCCGGTACATGCCAAACTCATTGACATCATGCGACATTATGTTGTTCGACGTCGATGACACTGAGACGAGGAGATATGGCTTGACATAGCCAATAGCGATAAGGTAAAACTATAATTAACTTAAAAACTATCAAATTACTATATAAGGATATTACTTTTCACCAAACCTCCATAATTTGTCAAAAGCTTATTGGCTAGCAAAACTCTATCAATTGTCTTTACTGAAAAACTGTAGCACCCAATTTCCAAGATTCGAAACATTATTTCGAACAATTAACTAATAACCATAATTAATTAAACTTTTATATGCTTATTCTAGCATGAATAATTCTTTATAATTCCAAATTACAAGTGAAAAATCCCAAAAATTCATAAAAATTAGAGAATACCTTTCTCTATATCATATAAAATAACAAAGCCTGAAACCTCATTTAATTATTTAAAATGATTAACACTCCTAATTAAGCCATTTCTTCCATAGGAAATTCGTAAAATAATTTCTATAATGCGGAAAATTATGAAATTAAAAACACATCTCCAAAATAATGTTTTCCTTAACATATCGAAATTTCAAATTATTTGGAGGATAAAAACTTTGGATTTAACCCAAAATCGAATTAAACCATTTCTAATAAATTCCAAAAATCCTCATTAACCATTATTCTATCCAAATAATGACTACTTGATCATAATTTGACTAATAAAACACATAAGAATCAGGTATTACCAATGACCGAATCAAAATAAAGATTTAAGATATGATAAGTGTTATTATTCATCTTAGATTAATGGTTGGAGTTGAGATTTGGTGTAGCTCTTAATCCTAACCTTGCTTTCCCTTGAATCCTAGATTTTGATCTTCGTATTGCTTCTTAATGGCCGGCCATGGTTGAGCTTTCCTTTTGGTTGTTTTTGTCGTTAATATGAGAATGATGTAGGAGGTTAAGGTTTAATGAATGAAGGGTGTATCTATGCCTATTTTTCCTCTCCTATGTATTCTTCTATGAGTATTAATTTAAAAACAATCTTACTTAGTTTGTTAAGTTTATCACAATCACACTATTTAACTAAATCTCATTCTTCCTAATTATACGCATTATTTTATTTAATCAATCCAATTAAATTTCCTGAATAATGTTAATAAAAAGTTAGGGGTGTTGCATCCTGGCATAGACTTGGAGAAAAGAAGGGGAACTGGAAGGGTTAGAGGATACTGATCCATCACAAGAAAAGGATCTCACTATCACAGGTGCGAAGGACTCGGATGGTTCGATCTCGAGAAGATTAAACTAGAGTTTGGAACTGAAAAGCCATAGCTAGCTCTTGAAGACCATCGCTACTCCCAAAGCTCATCGGCGAAAATTAAGCCTCTTAAAGGTCATAGCACTAGCGGATCCAAGTCCTTCGACCCTACCTTTAAATAACCCAAGGATCCATCATATAGGATGGATGATGAAGTCATCTCTTCTTCTAGGGATAGCTCCTCAGAAACGAAGACTCCTAGGAAATGCCATGGCAAATTTCCCATCAGGACGAGGAGCAAGCAAGGGAGAGGGAGTAGGTGGTTTCCTCTGCCTTTTGGACGACAGATTCCTTTTACCATTCCTATATTTTGTTCTTTTTTGATGTATTTCCAGTATATATGCTGACGTTTCCCGGGAGTGATCTGACAATCCTTGTATAGAAGATTTATGTAAATTAAAGGTTGTTTTTGTCCACTCATTTCTATGTTTACATTTCTCCATCTCACATTTACTTTATACATGTCTGTGTCTAGGCACAACCATTAATTACTATAATTATGTACATGTAAATAATTTTTTTTCAATTGGTCAGGATTATTTCATTCCTGGGTTCTATTTATCACTGCCAATGTACTTTTTCCTTGGTTAGATAGAACTATTTTCATTTGGCTAACTCTATGGCCAACCTCATTTATCTTCGATCAGGTTTCGTTTGATCGTAAACAAGTTGTAATCATAGAAGTTTCCAGCTCTGCACTATTTCTTACCTCTAGGAAATGATTTTTTGGGCATCTATCTATATACATCCAACTTCGATTTCACTTATCTCTCAGTGTTGATCAAATACATTCATTGACCCTCATAACTTATCTTCTATCGAGCTTGTCTTGTCGGGTCGAATACGTGGTCGTAAATGTAAAATTTTCAATTCTAATCCTATCCCTACTCTAGGGATCAGTGTCTATGTTGCTTATCTATGAGCAACCATTTTTCATTCTCTTCAATCTTTGAGTGTTGATCAAAATTATTTATAGATCGTCATTGCTTATCTTACACCGAGCACGTCTCCTCGAGCCGTTAGCGTCATGGTGGAAGCTTTGATCATACTCCAGTCCCTATCTTTGAGAATTAGCTTCCCTACCAAACTCCAGACACCGATCTTTGACTTTACCTGGCTTCGAGAATTATTTAAAGATTAGATGAATAAGGGTGAATAGTCCGATTAACCCCAACGTGATTATATTCCTTTGACCCAATCATGGATCAAAAGAATTCATCGGTACCTATCTCTAGGTATCTGATTATGCCACTAATTTCATGGCACAAAATTAAACTTCTAGGACCACAGTTCCATTGGTTCCAAAAGCTAACTTTTGTCATAAAAATGACAAATCTTGCCTTATTACGTTGCACATAGTCAGTCAAGGTGGCTCATTTGCATAAAATAAATATATCTAAGTGAAATAGCGTTCCTCCTTTGTATTAGGATCATAATGGTTTCTACGATGACAAGGGACTTCCAGTTCTATCAGAATCATAGCCATAGCTCCGTAGACCAAAGCGAATAGAGTATTCCTGCTTGTAGACTTATGATTTTGTATCCCATAACACTAAAGTAACTCATCAACCTAGTTGCCCTTAGCTTTTTTTAGTCGTTTCTTCAAGATGGATTTGATGATCTTGTTCACTTCCTTCACCTATCCATTCACTTCTAGATGTCTTGCTGCAGAGAAGCACTTCGTAATTTGATACTGGGTACAAAAGTCATTGAAATCAGCACTCTTGAATTGAGTTCCATTATTGGTAACGATCTTCTATGGGACACCAAATCTGCATATGATGTTCCTCACCACAAAGTTAATCGCTTTCTTCACATAGATTGTGGCCAGTGGTTCTGCTTCTGCCCAGTTTGAGAAGTAGTCCACAACTACGATAACATACTTCGCTCCGCCCTTCGACATCAATTGCACGTTGATTATATCAAATCCTCACACAACAAACGAGCATAGGCTAACCATTTGTGTAAGCTCTATAGACGGGGAGCTTAGTATCTTTGCAAACCTCTAGCACCTGTGACATTATCTGGTATAGTTAGCGCATCTCAGCTAATTGTTGGCCAAAATTATCCATAGCAAAGTATCTTCTTTGCGGTGTATGCCCCCGTGTGTGATCACTAAATCTTACTTCATGCAAATGTAAAAGGATTTTTGTTGTGTCATATTTGATGACACACCGTAGTAGGTAGGTTGAGAAACCTCTCCTATATAGAAGTCCTTCTTGCATAATAAATATGGGCACTGACTGGTGCACTAGTCAATGGTTGGGTTGGGAAATAATGCACAAGTCCAAAGCATTCCGCTTCTGGACCGACCTGATTTCCTCTGTACAACTTCGAGAAGACTTGTAGGCTGCTCAAAGAAGTGGTATGCAAGTCCGTACCTCTTGGTATCACCCTTGGGTAGATGTTTTGATTATTGGTATTGGTTTTATACCAGTGACGATAACTAGTACGGGTCTTATATCAAGGACTGTACATTATATTGACTTTATTCTATGGTCGCACATATTGCTGGTCATATCTATGCAGTTAAAGCTTTGAAAAATCCCCACCATGGTGAATAGCGCTCTTTAACCGCTATGCTATTTCAATTTAGCGCTATTAAACAGCAGATCCGCTTTAAGCCCTGCTATTTTCTACTACACCCGCTAAATCAAGGCTTTTTAGCTTCCGCTTTAGCAATATTAATATACGAAGGTTGATTTGACTTGTTCTCTTTTAATCAAAATAAAAAATTCAGGGTAAAGAACTAAATTTAATGCATAAGTGCTCAATATAAGTTAGGAATCTAGTGTAGTCACCAAATATAGTACGCATTAATCATGATATTCTTCGATTTTGTTATATAAGAGCAAACAATATTTCTTTTTCTTACACAAATAATATGAAAACGAGATTAAATTAATTTTAAATATTGGTTTTAATATCTAATATAGCATTTTTTACCTCTGCTATTTTCCACCATATCCCTGCTTCATCTGTAATAAGCGTATTTCATTACATGATGTTATATTTTGTGATAGACATACACAAACATGGCATCAGTGTTTCTTTGTGGCCCCGATAGCATATTATACGGGACATGCCATCATTCTCTTTTCTAGAGACGTTATGTGAATTTGCTAAGAAATCCTTGATGTCTAAGAGGGAGATGATAAAGATCATCTACGGGTAGATAATTTATCACTTATGCTTGATATGGGTTATGGGAAGGTCGATACAGCTTTAAAATATCTAGAGTAGGTCATGCTTGATATGAGATGGTGAGATTTAAATGAGTTCGATCAATCAGGATGCGGCTCAGGGTCTATCGTACGGTTAGGTACTGACTTTATTTATTTTGGAACATCAACGGGAGTTATTGGATTTCAGTGATATATATATATATATATATAAAAATATATATATATATATATATATATATATATATATATATATAAGTGCCAAATATCCAATGTAGATCATATTTTACTTATGCTCGATATGGGGTAAAGTGAGATCAATATGAGTTCGATTACATTGGACATGGCTGGGGTCTTTGTTTCAATTAGGCCTCAACCCTATTTATTTTGGACCCTACATAAGGATAATTGAACAACGGTTAATGTTCACTTTATAGTTCACTCATCAGCAATGACGAGTATCAGTTTACATACACTATTCTTCGTATATCGTTAGGTTTATATTGTTGTTTTTTATTCTTGGATATGTTTATACTATGATATTTATATTACCTGTGCATTTGTATATTGGGTTGTCTTTATCATAGCATACTGTAACGTATTAGTCACATTATATTAGGTGTGCTGACTCGTTGATTATAAAAGAAGAGCAGGTTAAGGTATGATTCCCTACTTTTGTGATAGGTGTACTTTGCATGTTTTTGAACAGCCTAGATTAAAAATATTAGATATTTATCCATAACTAGTTTTGTTTATGCTTTGAGAGACACTTGATTGATTCCACTGTTTTTAATGAGTTAGTTTCTTTATTTCTATAGTTAGTTTCTTTATTTTTTTATAGTCCATAATCGATTTTTGGTGATGCTTTTGAGATGAATTTGATGGATTCTCTGCTTTTATATCATACATAATCAGCTTTTGTTTGCGCTGTCGAGATGCATCTGATGGATTCTTCAATTTTTTATGAGTTAGAGTTTGTTTGTTTTTATATAATCCATAATCATTTTTTGGTGGTGTTTTTGAGATGTAATTGATGGAATCTAGTATTTGATATGAGTTTATTTATTTTTATATTGACAATAACCATATTTTGGTAGTGCATTTGACACGCGCTTGATGGGTTCTGCTTTCATATGAATTTGAGCTTCTTTGCTTTTATATAATCCATAATCACTTTTTGTTTGTGCTTTTGAGACACACTTGACGGATTCTTCAATTTGAAATGACTTTGAGCTTCTTTGTTTTGATGTAATCTATAACTAGTTTTTTGTGGTGCTCTTAGGACGCACTTGATGGATTCTACTATTTGTTATGAATTTGAGCTTCTTTACTTTTATATATTGCATTGCTAGTTTTTTGTAGTGCTTTTGAGACACACTTGATGGATATACCAGTTTATCTTACTTTAAGCCTATTTTCTCTTTTCAAACCCATACCTTGCTTTGGTGGTATGTTTGAGGCACATTGATGGATTTCGTTGATTTATTTGAGCCCGTGCCTTATTACTTATATATAATTCATATATAGTATTAGTGGTTCTTTTGCAACACAGGTTATGAATTTTGGTTTTTTCAGGTTGGGCCATGTGCTCTTAGTGAGCCATAGCCAAGAGAGTTGGCGCTAGAGTGGAACACTTAATGTACAAACCTATTTGGGTGTGAAGGTGAACGACCTTCTAAGGCGGACTTAAACTCTTTAGAGCACTCATGGGTTCTCTGGTAGGCATGCAACCATTAAAAGCACATATTTATTGTAGAGTTTGTAGAAACTGAAAGTGCATTACATGTTTTGAATATAAACCAAATTTTTTGTATTTTAAAAAATAAATTCACTATATAGATTATATTGTAAGCTCACTTCTTTATGTATCAATTTAACCAAAAAGCATTGGTACTTATGTATGAAACTTTCTTCTTGCCCAGAATATTTTCATTCATCTTCTTTGATTTTTGTTGTAGTTAGTGGGAGATTGTAGGATATTTGCAACAAAATTTAAAGTCTTTTCGTTGCTTGAACTTTTGCATCCATTATTAATAAAAAACATTTCTATTTATGAAATGATTATTTATTATGAACAAAGGGGTGAAGAGAGAGGCAGAAAAAAAGTATGTTTATTTATATTCTCTCGACTTTCTCTCCTCATTGAGAAAGAGTACAAAGATTACAGTAGACAAAATTCAACTTTTTTATCACTTTCTCTCCATAATTTTCTATAAAAAAATCAATCTTCCAAATGTACTCCTAGTTGTGTAGCCTTTAGTCAAGTGTTACATTAAACACCAGAAGTTCATTATTGTAATCAAACACTTTGAATAAACGATCTCACACTACAGTTTACTTTCTTATTTCAACGAACTAATTTTGTCTAGATTTCATACATTATGAATTATGACCATTCACCGCATAACATTTATATGTGATCGTATATGGATCAAATATCCATATTCATGTATTGCTTTTAGAGTTTGTGTAACGACCCAGAATTTTTGACACTTTGTATTTAAATATCTAAATTACTTAGACATTTGAACCTTGGATTAAATATTATTAAATTGATATAATAACCTTGTTAACATCCTATTTATCAAAGTAATGATGATAAACTTGTTTTGAATTTTTTTTACAAAAATAACCACTTTGCAGAAATATTGATGATGTGAACGAAAATCATTTTAACGATAAACAACTTTTTATCCAACATAAGTTGTTCAAACTTGTTCTACATACACTAGAACATTTGGGAGGCCATTAATAACTATTTAATACGCTTTTTTTCATAAAAAAATGATTACTTCTAGAAACTTCTAGAAGTATTTTTATATTTGTGTGAAAAGGGTATAATGTTAATTGGCTAGGAGAAGATATTATCTTTTGCTTTCGAGATGTAAAGTTATCATCATGAAGGAAAATGGGAAGTAAGCCTTCCATGGCATGATGGGAGATGAATTGAAGGGTAGGCAACATCCGCTTGAACCGTATATAAGTGGGTGCACACAACATAGAACCCTTTTCACATGTTTACAAAATTAAAACAAGCACTCTTCTCTCCTCTCTCTTTATGAATTCCTAAAAGCAAATCTATTCAAAACCACTTCGAATCTTTTCAAACTTCTTGTATAGCCTTAGTACATCATAGCGACATATGTTATCAAGTCAATGATGGAAGAAATAGATAACTACTCCCCCAAACTCCAAAGCAGTAAGCAATTGGATGGGTCTTTGGTAAGTCCGAGAGAAAAAGCAAGGAGGTAGGTGGTTTTGGAGCATGTGTGGTTGAGGTAGGAAGATGGAAACTTGGTAGAGGCTTGAGCATAGTTTGTGCTTGGTTTCGGGCAAGCTTACTCACCATCTTGATTGAAAATATTACGTATACATGCTTGTGATTGATTGCTTATATTTTGTTTGAACTGATATTGACATATGTTTTAATATTGGTTTTGATTCTTGTTTTGAAAGCAAATGGAATATGTAATCCATATGTATGGACTTGAATGGACTTGGATGGACTTGTATAAATTGTTGCGTAGTCTTGAAACAAAGCACATAGGTTGTATTTGGACTTTGATTTAGATAGGACTTGGATTTGAAAGTGCTCTTATAGCGATAGTCGTTATCGATCACTACAATAAAATTAACTTTTGATTGCAATGATTCTCAGCGTTTTCATCACAAATGCAATCCAGGTTGATTCAAAAGAAAAGAAAATCTTGTTCAAACACCATATGTTATGTCAAGAAAAATGATAAAGCACACTTTAATAAAATAGATGGCCGACTTTCCTCTCATTTTCATGACCAAATCTTTTTCTCTCGTTATCTCTTCTTTCTCTTGTTTCCAAAATCACAATGGTAATGAGACCCTAGAAAGATTTTCATCGGTACCAACCTCCTAAAAAGCAATCGTTCGACCTCATCCTCCGTGTTGGACTCCTTTCTTCACTCAATCAGGACTCCCCCTTTGAGACCCCCTGAAGCGAACATTCAGCCTCCTTCTCCATGCCGGAAGAAATTGTTCAGTGATTTATTTTCCTCCGTGACCATCTACTCGATTTTCAAGTCCTTCATTTTTTTATGCAATTCAACAATATTTATCATTTTTGTCCTTGTTGGGTTTTACAAATTAGGTTTTTGCTAAAATTGTGATGAATAGAGTTGTTATTAGAACTGTTATTCGAGATTTGAAACCTTGTAATGCATAGTATATTAAAATCTGATTTATGTTAACATATACAAATTGATATTGGTGATAATCGAAGATGTAATTTCATCTCTACGGTTTCCAGAGTAGAGAGAAATAAGTTATTCTACTCTAAAGTTTTGATATGTGTTGTTATAGTTCCAACAATGTCCTTAATAATCAACAAACATAAATTAATCATTGATGTGCTTTGACATGGCTACTGTTGATATAAGCGAATGTTTTCTTTTGTTTGAATATTTGTGAAATATTTATGTTCTCCGTGTATCACATTTGACATATTTCATATACATTGAACACATTGTACATGCAATTGACTCAAAAATGCATGCTATGACAACTGTTTATTTATTACTTACCACTATATTTTTTTGAAATGTATTACAATCAATTAGAATTTTTTATGCAATATAAAAAATATGGTTTTAAGTTTATTTTTTTATATCTAATGTTTTTTATGCTATGACAACTGTTTATTTTTTTATACACTTAGATGATACATAGAGTGTTGACTTTGATTTCCACTTCTCGACTCTTTCCTTAAGAATTAAATGCGTAAAGATCATCAATGACTTGCTTTAGCTATAGGCATTTAAATGATGTTTTCAAATAAATGTACATGACATAATAATAATGATTATTACACGATAACAAAGTATGATAATTTCAAGTATGTCTTGATAAACTATTAAAGAGAATTTTGAATAATAATTAATTTTTAAATTCCAAATACTTTTAGTTAACGATTTAGGCATAATACTTCAAGTATGGATTTACGACTGATTAAATCATGGATTCCAATAGTAATTAGAAAGTACTCGTTGACAGCAAGTGTAACGACCCAGAATTTCTGTCATCTGAAATTCGTATATTTAATTTATTTTAAATATGCACAAGTAAAATTTAATAAGCTGAATAGATTTTATTTCGAATATAGTAATTTAATTGGATGATTAAATTGTTAATTTAATATTTGAAATCAATGAAATAATTAGAAATAGGTGTTAATATGAATAAAAATGATTTATAAAGCTGAATTAAATCTTATTTGATTTAGAATGATGTTAGAGAACTTTTAAAATCGAATTAAAAGTTAATTTATAAAAATTGAATATTTTAATATTTAATTGACAAGTAAAAATAGTCATTTTTCAAACAGTCTCGGATTTCGACGAAACTAGTTTTACTGGATCCGTAATATTAAATTATTGTAAGATTTCAAATTTCGTGTCAATCGGACTTACGGTTTGTCCGAAAGAAGCTAAAACGCGTAAAAATTGGTTTAAGTGAATTTTAAATTTAAATAATTCGATTTGAAAACCTATCTTTCAAATTATTATGGTTTGTATGCTAGAGGGACCTCGGTAAAGGTCGGTAACGACCGAAGGTTGATATATTCGGTACCATCTAGTTATAGAGGTGGGCCGGTCTTGTGTTGGTAGAGGATCCTCTGCGATGGTCCTCGGTGCATTCTTCTAGAGATGTACTGCCGGAAGGTAGTCCCTTCACCTGGTCATTTGTATGGAAATCCAAACCCCACTACGTGATTGTCATTTTGATTGTATTACCCAATTGGGCTATATGCTGGAATTTAATCAATGTAACAATTTCAGCTATGATTAATATTATTTGTATATAGTAGACACTACTATAATATAAGAGGATTTGATATGATATGTTTTAGTTATTGTAAGGTAAAAACAAGTCCGTGTTTATATATGGACTTATCTTACGAGATACTTTTGTTTTGATAAAGGAAAAGTTTGGTAATTTAATAAATTCAATTGAGTGTGTTTCTCACGCCGGTTTACCAGACTGACCCGGACGTTCTTCCCTTTCAATGCTCGGGTCAGACCGAGTATATTTACATGTTTAGATTGGTGCTTTTGGAGCTTCAGCAGGATAAGTGAAGATCTTCATTTATGTATACGCGTATCTGTTTTGATTATTGATTATCCGCCGTGCTTAGTTGTTGTTTATTATCGGCTTTTGTAAGGATAGGTTACTATAACTGTTCAGGCTGATAACTATTGATTGATTGTTGAACTCTGGTTGATGTGTATATATACAGTTTCTATTTTGCAAAGATCATTGATATGATATTATATGTTTTCCGCTGCGATGTGGGATTCTGCGTTGTTCTGTTTGGTTCTATCTTCTCTCTTTCTTCTCTTCTCTTCTTCTCTCTTCCTTTCTTTCTCTTGACTTTCCGTCAGTCTGTGCTTTTTTGGTCGGACATGTGTGGATTATTGTCGATTCAAAGGGTATGGATTTGCGGGTCGTCACATTTGGTATCAGAGCTTAGATTTTGTATATTCTTAAGCTTTGATGTGTACTCAGTATAGATAGGGACAGTAGCACCCTAGATTGAGTTTGAGTGTATTATATATATGAGCGCGTATTTGTTAGTGAATATAAAATATTTTATATTGTGTTTGCTTATCCATTGAGCTGTTTGTGAATTCTGGTCGGTACGTGGGACGCCATGTTATCGATAGAGTTTTCCAAACACTCAAACGAGGCAAGTTGACATAGTATTATTTTAAATTGGGTAAATGAAATAATTTTACCTTAATTATATTTTATATGTAAAGGTTTAATTTTCAAGAATTATTAAAGTGTATATAAACTGATTGTTTGGTTGTTGAAAATGTAAATATATATATAAGTTAATGAAAGCTGTTTGAATAATCTAAATAAAAAAAATGATTGTAAAAGGACAAATTTTATAAGCAAGTGAATTATAAAGTTTGGAATTATAATTAATATGATTTGCAATTGTGAAATAATCATATATAAGAGAAATGAAACAATATGTGTTATAAATAAAAATGAATTTAAACTAAGAATTTGGAATATTGAATTCCGTTTATTTTGAAAGTTGTTTTTCAAAGTTAAAGAGGTTATATTATTATAAATAGAAAATAAATGAAATTATATAAGTAAAAGATTTATAAATGTGATTTATAAATATAAAAAGGAATTTTTTTAAAAAGTATATAAAGCACTGAATTCACAACTGTTGCTGGGAAATAATAAGGGTGATGACTGCAGCATCATCAGTATCATTTTCGAGTTTCTTTGTGATGGACTTGCTACCAAAGTAAATTGAAAATTGATGTTTTGTGGTGATAAACAAATTTGATTTAAAATTCGAGTTGTAATTGATAAATAAGTAAAATAAATTTTGGACTTGTAATATATGAGATAATAAAATTTTAGCTTTGGTAAAGCTGATATGAAATTTGAGTTAGCATATTAGATATATGATTTGAAATTAAACGTAAGTGGTTAAGTGATTATATAATTGAATTTGGAAGTTTATATAAACCTAAGTCGTAAAGTGATTGCATAACCATGAATTGAAATTATAAAATGAGTTTCGTTAATGGAAGTAAACTTAGTTAAATGTTTATGAAAGATTAAATAATAAGTATAACTTACAAAATGAGAAAATGTAAGCAAAACCAAACATTAAAATGGTTAAACTATTTTGTTAAGTAAAGCAAGATATGAATTTGAATAATGAGATGAAATTTGACTTAAGTAAAAGTTAAATAAAATAGTAATTGAAATGAATTAGAGATGAACTTAAGTTGTGTAACGACCCATAATTTTAGTCATTTGAAATTCGTATATTAAATTGATTTTAAATATGCACAAGCAAAATTTATAAGCTGAATAAATAATATTTCGAATATCTAGATTTAATTGGATAATTAAATTGTTAATTTAATATTTGAAATTACGTAAATAATTAGAATTTGCATTTAAAATGAATAAAAATGATTTATAAAGTTATATTAAATCATATTGGAGTTAGAATGATGTTATATAACTTTTAAAATTGAATTAAAAGTTAAATTGCAGAAATTGAATATTTTAATATTTAATTAACGAGTAAAAATAGCCATTTTTCAAACAGTCTCGGATTTCGATGAAACCAGTTTCATCGGATCCGTAATGTTATATTATTGTAAGATTTCAAATTTCGTGTCAATCGGATTTACCGTTTCTCCGGGGCAAGCCAAAACGCATAGAAAATTAGTTTAATCAGTTTAATTTAAATTTGATCGTTTATTTCCGTAACTCGCACATACGATCGAATTAGCCTCCGAAACACGTTCCATTGTGTTCGAAACGCGGGGTAAACCCTAGAAATGCCAGCCGGCACGCTTCGTTTGGAGTTCGGAAAATTTCGGATGAATAGTGTTTTGAGAATTTTCTATATATGCACCTCTATCATTTCATTTGCAAAAATAAAATAAAATCCTAGGTCAGAAAACCCTAGCCGCCACTTATGTTTTCAATGGCCAGAAAACTCCCATCTTCTTCCTCCATTTTCTCACAATCCATCGACTTTCATCCAAAACTTCCAACTACAAAAACGTAGAGAGTAGTGAGATCTTCCACTTCAACGGTCAAGATCGTAAAAGGAGCTACGGATTAGCGGCAAATCGACCACAAACGGCCGAACTTCATGCACGCATTTCAAGGGCAGGTCAAGGCCGAGCTCTGAGATTCTTTGCCAGAGCATTGGGTTGGAGGTGGCGCTTCGAATGGCAGTGGTTGATCGTTGTAGAGTTCGTCATATTGGCCGCGTGCATTTGGGTTTTATGGAGGCTATGGGTTTGGTTGAACGTGATATTCACGTTTGGGAAGAAGCTTCAAGGTGCGGCCTGGATCTGATGGGCAAGGATTGCACGGCCCAGATTGATTTGAGGGTAAAAATAGAAAAGAAAATGTAAATTAATTTATATTAAAATGTGTACGAACTTTAAAAATTAATAACTTGATCATACGAGGTCCGTTTCGGACGAAACGAATTGCATTGGGTTCGTATTGACGAGCACTACATTATGGAGCTGGATTGGGATTTATTTGAGCTAGTGAAAATTTTGGTTGAAATTAAACGCTCGTTTAATTTTAATCGGAATAAATCGCTAACGCGACGACTACAAGCAATGTGAGTACAACTCACTCTTTCTGACTCACTGATATTTTTATATAAGTGAGAAATAATTTATTATATGATGATTGATGATTGTTTGGATGATATATGATATATTGATTGGTATTTGGATATATACCTGCCTATTGGAGCAGATGAGACCCTATACGTTCCCGTGTATGAGCGGATGACCGTTTGTACGCGCGTCTGCCTTGTAGCGGACATTGTACACATATTCTAATATGTATATTTGTTGCAGGCGACAGGTTGGAGGGATCCAACTGGATTCCTCAACAGTATTGATTTTATTTACAGATATTTGTGATATATGTTGTTATCATATGATATATGACGTTTGGATGCCGTGATTGATGTATTTGGTGTCGTTGCATCATTTGGCCTATTTTGAAATAATAAAAATATTAAAGTGATGATTTCCAAATTTAAATGGTTTTTATAAGTGAATAAGATTTATAATTTGTGAAGTTATTAAACGAATGAATTTTATAAGTAAATGATTTATAAGTAATTAACTTATAATTTGGGTTTTTGGGTATAAAATTGAGTTATAAATGGAATTGGTTAATAAGGGATTTTATATATAGTAGTTGTTATAAAATGAAAATGGAATTTATAAACATGGTTTTATAAATCCGAAATCAAATAAATTTGATAAGTAAGTATAGAAATTATTAAAGGAGATATATCCATGATTTTGGACAGTGGATAATCCTTTAATTAATTATGTAGAAGTGTTGAATGTGGTTAGAGATTTATATCCACGATTTTGGACAGTGGATTATCTTTAATAAAATGTGTAGAAATATTGGATTTGGTAAATGGACTATATTCACAATTTTAGACAGTGAATAATATTTTAAAATTATATAAATGTTTTGGGAAGTGGTATATTAAATAGAATTAAAACGGTTTGAAGTTGTTTTAAAATGTGTTAAGGATCGAAACCATATATTTCAACATTTATTGTTGAAATAGACGTTTTCGAGAAATAAGGAAATGACGAACTATAACACTATTGTTATAGTAAATGATTTCCGAAAGGAAATGTTTTTGTATAGTATTGAGATTTATATATCTATCTTAATTTCGAACCCCTATACTATTGATTTTGGATTGTCGTAACGATATTTTACGCAACATTCGTTTGACCCGAATAAAGATGTTTAAGAGAATGATTTCCTTAAAGAATAAAATATATACTTAATCGTATTTTAAGTATATGTAATATTTTCTAAGTGTTGAAAATAAATTGAATTGTGAATTACTTATTATTAAATAAGTATTTGGAGATGTTTTCCAATGATTGAAATGTTTTGAGAATTATATCTTTTTAAAGATAATTTGAAGTGAATATTTGGCAAGTGACTTAATTAATAAAAGATTAATTGAAGGGCCCAGTGATTGTTATAGTGTTGAATATTTGTTTGTTTGCTTTGATAGTTAAATAACCGACTATCAAATTGCCCAAAATTTTAGTTCCTCGACTTCATGTGGGAACTATTTAGTCGTACACTTAGTACGTAGCCTTCTTTGTAGGCTTGATTATCGTTTGTGTTGAGGATGTTGATTCGTATAGTGCGAAGTATTACTCCAATCTATCAGCTTCCTTCTTGGCTCGAAGGATAGCAAGTTGAAAGTTGGAAACGTGATAAGTCTACGAGACTTAGGTGCTGTCTGAGGTTGGGAAACGCTTTTGCGTTGTTGGTGCGAAGAGACCGGGATCATATCTATCTGAAAACCACTTCGGACCAACATATATGCGACGATTATGCAGGTTGCTTGTGATGATATTGATTTTCAGAGTTTCATAGTGGGGGACTACTTGTTGATCGTTTGGGGATTAAAATCCCAATATACATCCAGTAGCAGTGGTCTCTTCATTATGAAATATCCAGTGCGAGGACTATTCGCTACTAATCCTGGGGATTTCCCGACAGGATGTGGTAGGAAAGTACCTTCGGTTTGTCCTATTCCTGGACAACTTGTATGGATGTTTGTCTGACATTGCATTTCTAATGATTATGAACATTGAGTTTTACAAACGTACATCAATGGTGGCGGAGAAGGCAACTTCTCTTAGCTTAACACCCTCCTTGAGACGTATGTGCTTAAGGGTTGTATTTTGGGGGAAGGCAATTAGTCGTCAACGGAAATGGCCGTGTGCCATTCTAAGTGATGTGATATGTGATTGTAAAAGGTAATCGTTACCTCTAGCCTCATCAACCGGAAATGACCAAAACAGGGTTAGATGCAGCAGGGCTAAGTGGGTCATTCCCATCAGGATATGATCATCCTCTTCTAGATATATCTTTGCACGCTATGACGTCGTGTATCTGATTATTGTGGTTTGTATGCTAGAGGGCCCTCGGAAAAGTCAGTAACGATCGGAGGATGACATATTCGGTACCATATAGTAAGAGGTGGGCCGGTCTTGTGTTGGTAGAGGGCAGATGTTCTGTGCCTCGGGACATCCATCTAGAGGTGTACCCCTTCGGAAGGTAGTCCCTTCACCTGGTCATTTGTATGGAAATCCAAACTCCACTATGTACCCGCCATTTTGATTGTATTACCCAATTGGGCTATATGCTGGAATTTAATCAATGTAACAATTTCGGCTATGATTAATATTATTTGTATATAGTAGACACTACTATAATATAACATGACACTTGATATGAAATGTTTTAGTTATCATAAGGTAAAAACATGTCTGTGTTTATGTGTGGACTTGTCTTACGAGATACTTTTGTTTTGAAAACTAAGGAAAAGTTTGGTAATTTAATAAATTCAGTTGAGTGCGTTTCTCACGCTGGTTTACCAGACTAATCCGGGCGTTCTTCCCTTTCAATGCTCGGGTCAGACCGAGTATATCAACAGGTTATGCTTTGGTGCTTTTGGAGCTTCAGCAGGAGAGCTGGAGATCTTCAGTTCGTACGTCCGTATTTGCTTGTTTATCCGCTGTGCTTAGTTGTTATTTATTATCGGCTATTTTGAGGACAGGTTATTATAACTGTTTAAGCCGATAACTCTGATTGATGTATGTATATACAGTTTCTGTTTTGTAAAGATCATTGATATGATATTATATATTTTCCGCTGCGATGTGAGATTCTGTATTGTTCTGTTTAGTTCCATCTTCTCTTTTTCTTCTCTTCTCTTCTTCTCTCTTCTTTTCTTTCTCTTGACTTTCCATCAGTTTGTGCTTTTTGGGTCGGACATGTGTGGATTATTGTCATTTCAAAGGGTATGGATTTTCGGGTCGTCACAAGTTGTATAGTGAAAGTGAAGTAAATGAAATTAAAATGAAAGATAACTTAAGTGATGTTAAATGAAGTTGATTTTGGTATCAAAGTAGATTAATAATGTGAATTAATAAAGCAAAGTGATGAATGTGAACTTGAGTTATATGAGTGAAATTCAACTTTAGTGGTAAAATGCGATTATAGTGAATACTAGAATTCGATCTAAATTGAATATGAAACCAATTGAATGTTAAACCGAATTAATGTTACGAAATAAAGTAAATTAAATAAATTTGGTTATGTTGGTTATACATTGGTTGTTAG
The DNA here is from genome assembly GCA_030765085.1 of Allium cepa. NCBI lineage: Eukaryota > Viridiplantae > Streptophyta > Magnoliopsida > Asparagales > Amaryllidaceae > Allium > Allium cepa. The sequence continues at coordinate 382,666,604 of CM060931.1, forward strand.
ATGGATGCTAATTGATTGAATAGAAATTCATTAAGTGTTAATGAAATTGAATTAATAAAACTGAAAGCTAAATAATTGAATTGAAATGGGAAGTTAAGTGAATTTAAATAGAATTGAATTTGATTTGATTTGAAAGCGAACAAACTTGAATGTGATTAGTGAATGTAAACTAATTGATTTGAATAAATGAATATTAGTAAAATCCAATGTTGATGAATCAAACGTGATTTAATTGAAAAACCAATTCAATGAATATTTATGAGAAGTGAAAGTGTATTGATTTGGTTATGAATGTTATTTGGAAGATGGTTGGTTAATAATTGGATTTGTTGTTTTTGATTGCATTTGCTATATTGGCATATATAGTTGTTGGTATATGTTGTATATTAATATTACTTTCATATATACATGTTTCTCATTGGTTTGTTGAGTGTTTAGTAGGTGCGGATGGCGCTTGCTTCGCACTTGGAGCTCGCTTTCACGCTGTATTAGTCGTATATGCTCGCTAATAATATATAAGTTGCATATCTCGGATTACATATCGTACTTTTACACTTTTATCCCTTCGGGATGCCTCATTCTTGATTATGAGATGCATATTTGCGATATATATGTTGTTATTTTTTTTCCGGATCGAACCGCGCAAAGGAGATGCTGGCGGATTTTTTGGAAAATTTAAGGCGTTAGAAAATTGTTGGGAAAATTGGAAAAATTTATGAAAACTAAAGTTTTGGTTTTTGAATTGAAAGTTAAACGATATTGATTGGGTTTGAAAGAATAACTATGAATGGATTTGAAAACTTAGAAAAGTTTTTATAAGAAGTTTAACTAATGACTTTTGGAAAAAGTTAAAAGGTTTAAACTTTTGGTAATCTAATTTAAATGAATTGTTTTGAAAAGTTAATGCATTTTGTGACTTTCTCTTACTTAATAATTTCGAGGACGAAATTCTTTTAAGTAGGGGAGAGTGTAGCGACCTAAAATTTCTATCATCTGAATTTTGTATATTTAATTTATTTGAAATATGCACAAGTAAAATTTAATAAGCTGAATACATTTTATTTCGAATATAGTAATTTAATTGGATGATTAAATTGTTAATTTAATATTTGAAATTGCTGAAATAATTAGAAATTGGAGTTAATATAAATAAAAGTGATTTATAAAGTTGAATTAAATCTTATTTGATTTGGAATGATGTTAGAGAACTTTTAAAATCGAATTAAAAGTTAATTTGTAAAAATTGAATATTTTAATATTTAATTGATGAGTAAAAATAGTTATTTTTCAAACAGTCTTGGATTTCGACGAAAGCAGTTTCATTGGATCTATAATATTAAATTATTGTAAGATTTCAAATTTCGTGTCAATCGAACTTACGGTTTGTTTGGGGGGAGCTAAAACGCGTAGAAATCGGTTTAAGTGAATTTTAAATTTAAATAATTCGATTTGAAAACCTATCTTTCAAATATGATTGAATTAGATTCCGATATATATTCTATTGCGTTCAGAATAGGGGTAAAACATTATAAACGCTAGGCGGCACGCTTCGTTTCGAGTTCGAAAATTTTCGGGATGAATGGTGTCGCAACATTTTCTATAAAAGGACGTTATTATTCACTTTTTCACTAAAACCTAAATCTATTAGGGCTAGCCGCCGCTTTGAAAACAATGGCCAGAAAATTGTCGTTTTCTTCCCTCAGTTTCTTCATATCCACACATTAATTCGAAAAATCTTCAACTGCAAACTTGTAGAGAACGATGGGTAATTCTATCTGAACGGTCACGATCAAATTTGGAGCAACGAGGAGGCTGCTAGGGCGGCGCATCCATCGTGCGTTCATGCACGAAAATCGAGGCCCAGGGGGATCCGAACGTGATCAGTTTTTGGTCGTTGGTGCGTGGCGTTCATGGCTTCGATGGGCCGTAGTTCGATCGTCTTCAACTTCGACGAAGTGGGCTCGAAAATTCAATGGATATTGGCGGCCATGGGTTTTCACGTGTAGGGTTTTCACATTTGGGAAGAAGAAGCGCATGGCGGCCCTGATGAGGTGAAGCAAAATCAACGACCCAGATCGATTAAAGGTTTAAAATAAAAAAGAAAATTGAAATTATTAGATTATAAATTTGTGTGATGTTTAAAACGTGATAACTTTTTCATACGAGGTCCGTTTCGCACGAAACGAATTGCGTTGGGTACGTATTGACAAGCATTGTATTATGGAGCCGGGTTGGGATTTATTTGAGCTAGTGAAAATTTTGATTGAAATTAAATGCTTGTTTAATTTTAATCGGAATAGATCGCTAACGCGACGACTACAATCAATGTGAGTACAACTCACTCTTTATGACTCACTGATATTTTTATATAAATGAGAAATAATTTATTATACGATGATTGATGATTGTTTGGATGATATATGATATATTGATTGATATTTGGATATATACCTGTCTAGTGGGGCAGATGACCCTATACGTTCCCGTGTATGAGCGGATGACCCTTTGTACGCGCGTCTGCCTTAAAGCGGACATCGTACACATATTCTAATATGTATATTCGTTGTTGGTGACATGTTGGAGGGATCCAACTGGATTCCTCACCACTATTTATTTATTTACAGATATTGTTATTATTCAGTTATTATATGATATATGATGTTTTGGATGCCGTGATTGTTGTATTTAGTGCTGTTGCAGCATTTTTCCATATTTTGAAAATTTAAAAATGTGTAAGTAATGATTTACAAATTCAAAAGGATTTTAAAAATAATTTTGGAAATAAACGTTTTATTGATTTTTGAATGGTTAAAGGAAATGAATTTATTTTTAATAAATAAAAGATATATTTTTTATGTTATAAAAATTGTGATATTTATGAAATATAATTGAAATTATGATTTTTGGTGAAATACACTTAAGTATGATTTTTGAATTTATATAAGTTTGAATAACGATTTGTAAATCATTAAAAGGATTGGTTTATTTAAATAGAGTTTTGAATTATATTAAATGGTTTATATATGGGATTTATAAAATTGGAATTTTATAAATCAAAGTAATTGAATTATAAACAAGTTTTATAAGTGTTCCAAATGGAGTTATTAATGGATTTTATTAAGTAAATAAGATTTATAGATTGATGAAGTTATAAAAGAAAGGATTTTGTAAATAAGAGATTTATAAGTAATTAACTTATGATTTGGATTTTGGCATATAAATGAAATGTAAATGAGATTTGTTAATAAAGGGATTTTATAAGTTAAAGTTTTTATAAAATATAAATGGAATTTATAAACATTATTTTATAAATTCGAAATCAACTATGTCTTGATAAGAAAATATAGAAGTTTATTAAAGGAACTATATTCACGAGTTTGGACAGTAGATAATCCTTTAATTAATTATGTAGAAGTGTTGAATTTGGTTAGAAAATTTATATTCACGATTTTGGACAGTGGATAATATATTAAATAAATGTTTTGGGAAGTGATAGTTTAAATGGAATAAAATGTTTGAAAGATATTTTAAAAATGTGTTAAATATTGAAAACATAGATTTCAACATTCATTGTTGAAATAGACATTTTCGAGAAATAAGGAGATGATGGACTATAACACTGTTGTTATAGTAAATGATTTTCGAAAGAAAATATTTTGTATAGTATTGGGATTTATATATATATCTGAATTTCCGAATCCCTATACTATTGGTTTTGGGTTGTCGTAACGATGTTTTACGCAACATTCGTTTTGACCCAAAATAAAGATGTTTAAAAGAACCTTTTCCTTAAAGAATAAAATATATACTCAATCGTGATTTAAGTATATGTAATATTTTCTAAGTGTTGAAAATAAATTGATTTGTGAATTACTTATTAGTAAATAAGTATATGAAAATGTTTTCTAATATGAAGTGAAATGTTTTGAGATTGTATCTTTTTAAAGATGAATTTGAGTAAATATTTAGCAAGTGGTTTAATTAATAAAAGATTAATTAAAAGGGCCCAGTGATTGTTATAGTGCTAAATATTTGTTTGTTTGTTTTGATAGTTAAATAACCGACTATCAAACTTGGCTAAATTTTAGTTCCTCAACTTGATGTGGGAACTATTTAGTCATACACTTAGTACGTAGCCTTCTGTGTAGGCTTGATTATCGTTTGTGTTGAGGATGTTGATTCGTATAGTGCAGAGTATTACTGCAATCTATCGAGCTTCCTTCTTAGCCCGAAGGATAGCAAGTTGGAAGTTGGAGACGTGATAAGTCTATAAGACTTAATTTATTTGTGAGGTTGAGAAACGCTATTGCGCCATTGGTGCGAAGGGACCTGGATCAGATTAATCTGAAAACCACTTCGGACCAACGTATATGCGACGATTGTGCAGGTTGCTTGTGACGATATTAATATTCTGGACTTTCATAGTGGGGGACTACTTGTTGATCATTTGGGGTTAAAATCCCTATATACATCCAGTAGCAGTGGTCTCTTCATTTATGAAATATCCAATGCAAGGACTATTCGCTACTAATACTTGAGATTTCTCGACAGGATGTGGTAGGAAAGTACCTTCGGGTTGTCCTGGTCCTGGACAATTTGTATGAATGTTTGTCTGACATTGCATTTCTAAAGATTACGTACATTGATTTTTACAAATGTACATCGGTGGTGGCGGAGAAGGCAACTTCTCTTAGCTTAACACCCTCCTTAAGACGTATGAGCTTAAGGGTTGTGATTTTGTGGAAGGCAATTAGTAGTCAACAGAAATGGCCGTGTGGCATTCAAAGTGGTGTGATTGTGATTGTGAAAGGTAATCGTTACCGCAGGCCTCATCAACTGGAAATGACCAAAACAGGGTTAGATGCGACAAGACTAAGTGGGTCGCTCCCATTAGGATATGATCATCCTCTTCTAGATATATCGTTGCATGCTATGACGCCGTGTATCTGATTATTGTGGTTTGTATGCTAGAGGGCCCTCGGTAAAGGTCGGTAACGACCGGAGGATGATATATTCGGTACCATCTATTTATAGAGGTAGTCCGGTCTTGTGTTGGTAGAGGATCCTTTATGATGGTTCTCGGTGCATTCTTCTAGAGATGTACTGCCGGAAGGTAGTCCCTTCACCTGGTTATTTGTATGGAAATCCAAACCCCACTACGTGATTGCCATTTTGATTGTACTACCCAATTGGGCTATATGCTGGAATTTAATCAATGTAACAATTTCGGCTATGATTAATATTATTTGTATATAGTAGACACTAGTATAATATAAGAGGATTTGATATGATATGCTTTAGTTATCGTAAGGTATAAACATGTCCGTGTTTATGTGTGGACTTGTCTTACGAGATACTTTTGTTTTGATAAAGGAAAAGTTTGGTAATTTAATAAATTCAGTTGAGTGTGTTTCTCACGCTAGTTTACTAGACTTATCCGGGCATTCTTCCCTTTCAATGCTCGGGTCAGACCGAGTATATTTACAGGTTTAGATTGGTGCTTTTGGATCTTCAGCGGGAGAGTTGGAGATCTTCATTTACGTATACGCGTATCTGTTTGATTATTGATTATCAATTGTGCTTAGTTGTTGTTTATTATTGGCTTTTGTAAGGGCAGGTTACTATAACTATTCATGCTGATAACTATTGATTGATTGTTGAACTTTGATTGATGTGTATATATATAGTTTCTATTTTGTGAAGATCATTGATATGATATTATATGTTTTCCGCTGCGATGTGAGATTCTGTATTGTTCTGTTTGGTTCTATCTTCTCTCTTTCTTCTCTTCACTTCTTCTCTCTTCTTTTTTTTCTCTTGACTTTCCGTCGGTCTGTGCTTTTTGGGTCGGACATGTGTGGATTATTGTCGATTCAGAGGGTATGGATTTGTGGGTCGTCACAGCAAGAGATTATTTTGTGTGTCAATTAAACTACAATGAAGATTCAGTGGACTGATGACTAAAGTGGTATTTTTTTTCTTTCTTGTTCCATTAATTTTTTCCTTGATATTAGTGATTCTTTTAGTGTTGATTGTGTTGCATATGAATCTCTAGACCGGCTATCAATTAAAATGTTTGAAATCTGTTATAGAAATATAAATCTCATTACTTATTACACGGACTAAAATAATTCTATCAAATTAGCTGCATTTATTTTATCATTTTCAGTCAGGTCGGTTAGTTGTAGAACTCTTGAGGAATATAATCATGCATCTATGATTTCAATTATCTCTTACTATATGGCGATATGCTTATCAATCTCCTTCGATGTTCTATTACGTAATGCATAAGGAACTTGAGTCATTGTATTTGATACATTATTGGCTGGCATTGCTTTGGGATTGAATTAAGAATTTATGTTTTATGTGGAGTTTTAGTTATTATCTTACATTGGTCATAGGTTTTGATTTTTTCTAGTTTTGTTTCTAGTCTAGCAATCCATATTTGTTGCACAATTTCCTTTTTTACGTTTGTTGTATTAAACATAATGATGAAATGAATGTTGATGACATATTTTTTGGGTTCGTAAGCATGTTTTTTTAAATATCTCCATTAACATACAAAGAAAATGAATAGATCAAATATCTTTCCTGGTCATATTTTTTGGTCTATAAGCATGTTTTTCTGGACAGCTAGCTATGTTAAATAGTACTGATTATGACTTAGTAATACTATAGTTACATTATAATGATTCCAAAAGAAAGAATAACCATAGATAAATTATTATTAAACAATCTTTCGTTTGGGATAAAGATAGCCAGCTTACTTTTCTTTTAGGTGTAAGGAAAAATGAAATAATAATAAAATCATTTCAACATTTTGCAAGGGAACCCGACAAGATTTTTAGAGTCTCGTATCACTCTTATACTAGAAAAAGAATACTTTGATTGATATAAGGTAAATGGAGTTAACAGTGAAAGCACCTTCCAAACATATGCCATGCTCATTTAGCAGAGTAATCTGTATTGTAAATTTTTATTATAAGAATATATGTAAATTGAATAATGGATGCATATTTATTTATTGGAAGTTTCATGTGATATTTAGAGAAGAGAGGATGAAATAAAAGTGCAAACTTTACAGTAACAAAAGAATTAAAAAGAAGAAGAAAGATCAGCTATTGAAGTATTTCCGCTCTTGATAAGGGAAGAATATTATGCAGGCGCATCCCATGAGAAATTAGCGTCTCAACATTTGTTTTTCATTCATCTTTTATTTAGTATTTCAGTTATTTCGTTACTTAATAAATGAATGAAATGATATTTTGCTATGCATATTTACTGCCATGTATATTTATGTCTGTGGCATGATACTCATATCGTATTCAAATATTAGAAAAATATTAGAATGCCATAGATTTATTATGCGTCCTAATCTTCTATAACTTTAGTGATAACTGTTCTAAAATCTTCTATAGATTTTGTGATACATGATACAAGCAAAAAGTTGCCAATGAAGTAGATCAATGAAGTTCCACCATTAAAATTTGATGGTCGCACCATCGCTTGTGAAGGAGGTATGTCACTATGCGATTTCAATATTTGATAATACTATATCAATGTACATAATGTTCTTTTTGAAACCATGAAATAACTACACATTCAACCACCATAAACTGATCTAGTTGTAGGAGTTGAGTTTGGGTTGTGGGAATACAAATCATATTGTGCAGTGGGTTGGATATTGGCTGGTTGCACGGGAATAAAAAAGGAGTTTGACTGTTTATTTGAAAAACAACGAGTAAAGAAGGTTGCAGATATGTCCGCATTCAAAAATTTAAATCTGCATCCGAATCTGCGTCCGATATCCATGGATGTCAAAGAATTAACATTCACACCCCTATCCATGGATTTTTTTGGACATTCGAAGATATCCGTATCCATAAATGGAAAAAGTGAAGTGTAGGAGAAAGTCCCAATAATGAACATTATTATGGATGTATATAGCTTCAATGAAATAATTAATTAACTTGACGATTTTTTCAACTTTAGTAGACTGAATTCAACTTATCTGAATTTAATGTTGAACTAATCCAACTACATAAATAAATAAGTTCACTTATATAGGGCAGTTGACGTCATAATTGAAGCATAATCAAACAAGTATAAGTGAAGTTGCCATCATAACTGAAGCACCATAGTAAGCACTTGAGTTGCACTTACTGTAATAACAGCACGGTCGCTACTGCAAATAGTTGCCTTATTGCTGCTATTGTAAACAATGACACCAGCAGCTAGTGCTGCTGGCAGTCAAAGTTGACTACAATGTGTGTATTGACACCCATAGTGTGAGTACATGCACGGGGGTACTTAATATTTTCCAGATGAAGTAATTAATTTCATTTATGATGTCGAAACTCGGGAGAATATTCGAAACTAAAAATTATTAGATTATGTTGTTTAGGATAGTTACAGTTCCTGTACTGTTGATGATGATGGTAATTCTTTAATATTTAGTTTTTGCATTTATGTGAGATTTATTATAATCCTTCATAAAAAAATATTTCAGAAAGTGGTTTGATTTTTGTATTTTTACTTTCAGTATTAGTATTTTATTTTTTGAACATGATTGATTGATGTCAAAGGAATTTTTACCCCAAAACCTTGTGATAGATAGTGTAGAAATACACCAATATCGGTCCGAGGATTTTCTTATATTCATATTAATTTTTTCAAAATGAGTTAGTCTTACGTCATTATTTAGCAAAACGAAAACAAATAATTCTGCAGAACTAAACATATTAATTCAACACGTTCTATTAGAATATTGTCATATTTCCATGCTTATGCAACAATAGAAATATGGCAATCCAACCATATTAGTTTATGAACTTAGATATATCCTAAAATCAGCACCTCAAGATATATGAATATCCAACAAGTAGCTCATGTTCTGTAAAATGGCACAACTCTTTGATCCTTTTATTTTGGAGAAGTATTATGATGCTGAAATTGAATCTGAACACCATATATATGTTGCTACCATCAATTCGTCGAAAGCTAGGTTGATTGATAACTAGCTATTTTTACCTTGTTCCGATATGTAGGTTGAAAATGTGGTGGAGTCGAAAATGAAACAACAATTTCAATGATGCAAAGTTCTGGGACTCTGCAATGGCCATAGGTCCCACATATTAGGAAGAAAATAGATATAGGTGACATCTATCGTTATATCTTAAAACACATTCTAAGGTTTATAGAAAAAGATCGAACTGTTAAATGTTGTTTCATTTCAGCAAAGCATCCTTGAAAATCGCATCGGAAGGTACATAAACTTTAGGTTCTCCTGCCTATCGTCAGTCAAGAGTGGCACATACCTTTGCATTGAAATTTAAAGATAGGAAAGGAGGAAGAATGCATAGATTTTATTGTGGCAGGTTCACTTTGCTATTTGGGTTATTTTATTTAAGAAGAATTACATTTATTATTACCATTTTTTCTATATCTTCATAACTAATAGCAGTATAATAGTCATAGAATGACCTCAACGGATGATTGCCTGGTAAAACGTATAGATTTCTAACGGTGATGGCGTCTGGCTTACTTGGGTATTTAAAAAGGATACACACACATACACACATATAAAACATATTCAAATAATTAGGGAAGGTAAGACAATATAACAACATAAACATACATATACATATCAATAATAAGCATTTCAGTAGGATGAGTTTAATTAGTTCCAATTTCCAAATTTTTCTACACACGAAGGCCACGAGGGTCGTGGTGGTAAAACTAGTATAAAAGCCATATCAACAAGCAGAATGATGTTATTTCCCAGTTAACTGTCTTCATAAGAAATGAGGTACCCCTATCATGGGCCATCTCATTTGATTTATTTTCTATTTTTGTAAAAAACTTCACTTTCTGTAAGGTACTAACCTGGTTCTTGTTGATGTTTGGAAGCATGGCTATGATCTAAGCAATAAGGTGAATAGGGAAGGGAGTGAGGTGAACTAACAACTACTGACGAAGAAGTGATAAAATGAAGAAGAAGCAAGTAAAAAACAAAAGGATAAATGTATAAGGTAAATAAAATAAATATGAAAGATTTCATTTTCATACATAATAACCCAATATACAGAGTAGTGGTCACTTTATAGGTAATATATGAGCTTATAGGCAGAAAAAAGCAAATACAATTCTTGATCTTCTGACACAAGACCTGGACCACATATACTTTTACTAGAAAAATAGATTCCATTATAATTCTAATTATATTTGTTAATGCATGTTGCATCTTCCAAACACTTCTATTATCCATCTCCATTCCAACCGGTAATGATTATTTACTACTATGGGCTTGTTTCACTTGGGCAAGTACTACAAAATCTTCTATGTTTAAATTGTGATTATATGTATAAGTGCTTCTATAGAAGTGGTTTGGTACGAATACCCCCTCCTGATTTTACACTGTTTTTTAAACAAAAGGGTGGATAGTATAAGAAGAAGAAAGAATGATCTATGCTAATATTCTTTTTGGTCATTAATTGAGGAATCACCGTCTTCATCACTCCTTGGACTGAATTATAAGTAATGGTTTCTTCAAAATTTGCCACTCTGTAAAGCCCAACTTTAATAAGTTCAATTAAACTTTGGCCTAAGTTTATATTATTTATGGACTTTTAGTTGTGGGTCTCTTTCAACAAAGTAGTAATGACAAGCACCATTGTCCCAATGGTTAAGCGATTTGACTTTAGTGCGAGAGGTCACAAGTTCGAAACAGGCGTAGCATGATTAGAACGTTTATTGACATGTGATATGTTGTCACGGTGATTTGTTGTATATAAAGTACCATTTCAAAAACAAAACAAAGTAGAAATAATGAAAACTATTCAAAAATTGTTGACAGGAAAATGAAAATTTCATGAACAACCATGAAAAGACTAATGTTGGGTTTGAATTCATTGTTATGCACCAAAAGACCAAGCCCGTTAATAAAAAGCTACAATTAATCAAATATTGCAATATAGACAATGCATGTTTCTTGCTCCAGCCTGTCAAAGTTTAAACCAGGATATACTATGGAAAGATGTGTACGTTTATTTAATTAAACTAACAAAACCAATAGCGTACTTCAGTTTTCAAGTCATTAAATATGTTATTTATCTCGTCTTCTTGCTGGCCTCATTCTTTAAGGCTAGCATATAACATATTTGGTACGAACAATGGCTGAAATATTTGTTGAGCTAAGTGTTTTTTTCTTCAAATATTATTACTCAACTTACACACTATTATTACTTTCAATTATGGAACTCTTTCTTCATGCTGACTATGAATAGCAGTTACTTTCGTATACTAATGCAAATTATCATCAACAGAAAATATAATGTGATGCATTTTTTATATTAAAACCGACCATTAACATTATATTGTAAACCATATCGTTCCATTTTAATTTTTTCAAAAAACAGTGATCTCATACTATAGTTATAAAGCTACAATATATCATATGTTCTATATATATGATATTTTTCATATCAATAAATTTTCAAACTATGCAATAGTTGATACAGTATAAGATGTCCAATTACAATTTGGAGCGGGGTTTGGAAATTACAACATAAATACTGGCAATATCCTACTGGATCCGTATGACAAATAAATAACTAAGTTAACTATGTTTTATAAAAATTAAATTAGTTTATGATAATAACAATAATAATAATAAATTAACCAAGTTAATATTTAACTATATTTTATAAAAACTAAATGAGTTTATGGTAGTAATAATAACTATAATAAATTAACCAAGTTCATAAAAATTAACTAGTTTTATAAAAATTAAGCAAGTTTATAAAAATTAGCTAAGTGTTATGAAAATTAACTAAGTTAACCAATTTTATAAAATTAACAAGTTTAGTTTATATAAATAAACTAAGTATATAAAAATATAAAATATAACTAAATCTTCTATTATAATAGTAGTAGTAATAATAATCAACTAAGGTTTATAATAGTAATAATACTAGGTTAACTTAGATTTATAAATATTGAATAAGTTTATAAAAATTAACTAAGTGTTAGAGATTTTTAACTAAGTTAGTCTCTTATGTTTATTTAAATGTTTGTGTTTGTTTCTCTTTAGCAATTATGTTAAGATTTAGTCTATTGGACACACTATAACAGGACCCAGTTTATGCTAAACCGAAGTTCATGTTTTTTTAATTCTTTATGGTCAAGATTTCCAGTTTTGTGCGTTTTCACAAATTCTTGCTTTGTATTTTTTTGCTATTGCATATTAGTTATTTACTCAGAATATGGGTATAAATTTTACCGCTCAACTATAACTTGCAGATTGTACTCTGCCATGAAGAATATCATGGCATTTTAGGATTTTTATTCTCAATTAGCATTACTTGGTCTACTTTGATGTTTGATTTTGAAGCAATTCCTGATTTATATTATGGTCTGCTTTCTACAAGTCTATTGTTTATGATGAAATATGTACATATGTTGTCTTGTACTTAATGTATTACAAGAATCAAGGAACGTGCTGAAGGTATGAAGAAAAATTTCCCTTTAGAGAACTTTCCAATTTGAAAGCGGGTCTTCAAGCTAGGAACGGCAAGGTAAGGGGTGTCATTCGAATATTGATTCAAATAATTTATTACACTATGTACACAAGTTCATATAATGCGTATTTGATTATCATCAATTTTCATATGTTGGTTTTGTAGTTGAAGGTTAGTCACATCAATGATCAGCCTAAAGAACAGATTGTGCCTTTTTCTAATGTTTTATGAAGTTGGTTTATAAATGTTGTCTTTATTTATGAATTTATGTAATATTTATTAATGGATATCGTGATCAACTTAATTTATGGAAATGATTAATAATTATGTTTTTATATGGTAGTTTTTTATTTAATTTCTATATGTTATTTATATTATCCAGTTGAAATATAATAAAATACAGTTTAGATTAATGATACAGGTGTGTAAATATTGCAATGGTACAACATGATATGGGTGCTTTAAAAATAGTAGGAACAAACAACAGCGTTTAAATCATGTTGTCAATTCTATGAGAAGACAATGCATATTACTACGATAGAGTTTAAATCATGTTCCAATTCTATGAAAAGATATTGCATATGACTACGATATTACAAAAATGCTGTGAAAAGTTAACAACAACATTTATAAAATGCTATGAAAAATTAACAATAGCAATTGTAAAATTCCGACGGAAAAAAACATTAACATATTTGAAAGCAAATTGTAAACGCTATAGAAAATTATTTACAGCAGTAAAAGAATAATGTCGAAAAGAGTTTTTAACAACGTTTATATTTTTGCCGTTATGAATTTGTATCTACCACCGCACGTCGTTATACAATATTTCTAAAAACGTTGTTATATCCTATAGTTTTTTTCAAACGCTGTTAAAAGCATATTTTCGTGTAGTGGATGAACTTAGGAATTGCCTTGTGTTCTGCAATTTCTATAAAACTTTGTATAGAGATTCTTAGGGATTTCTCGTCATATTTGTGATATTTATTATGTATATTTGCTACCACAAAAATATTGGATGATAATGGGTTAAGTAACATATCAAAAAGCGGTCAAATTTACACTTGTGGAAAACTGCCCCGTTTAGCCATTGTTTTTTGACTTTAAAGGTTTGGAAAGGACTTATAAATTAAGTAATTGGTTTCATTCTTTCTACAAGTGTTTGCTAACTCCTATTAGAGTATTTTAAAAGTGGTTTGATATTTTCAAGAATTTTGAAAAATCGGTTATGAATTTTTAAAGTAAAAGGGTTTGGTTTAAATACAAGACAAACATGATTTTCCATGTTTTTAAGTGAATTATAAACTTATTATGTTCAATTAATATTTTGGGTAAACATTTTAAAACCTATGTTATCCCATTTTTGGTCAAAACTGGAATATCAACAAATTGGCAAGGGACGATGGATATCGGGGTTGGAGATCAGTTGGAATCAAGGCTACGATCGATATCTTCAAAATTTGGTTGAGCTCCGATCGGGACAAAATTGGTTGGAGATGGTGTAGAGGACTAGGAGAGGCTATGTTTAAAATTTCAGGTTAATCGGAGTTCGTTTGAAGGAGATATGATCGATGCAAGGTAAGAAGTTCATAATGTTCGAATCCATCAGCACACAAGGTTCGAATCGATACACTTCGCATCGATCAGAGGGATGATGGTTCGAATCGATACACTTCGTATCGATTGGTATGGATTCGGCTCTGTGAAGTTCGCATCAGGTGTTGGTTCGGCTCGATAGTGTTCGAATCGATCGAGTTACTGGTTCGACTCGATAGGCTCGTATCGATCAGATAGGAAGGGTAGGTGGATCTCGATTCGATGGCAACAAACTCAGATTGGTAGCAAGCATGTGGAGGTTCTTCGAATCGATGTGCTTCACATCGATCAGGATGGGTGCAGATGGCTCATTTCGACTCCAGTCTCTTTCGTATCAATTAGGTGAGAGCTTCGTTCGAATCCATCAGGTGAGGCCTCGTTCATATCCATCCTTCACGACCACTTCGTATTGATATCCCCATACTCGTTTCGAATCGACCATATCACGTGGGATCGATTCGAAATGAACTTCTGGGACCGATACGTAGAGAGACACGATTTAATGGATACGAGCATGACCATTGTAAAGTTATGGATAAGGACGAAGTGTGGAAAATGGGTACGAACGCGTCTTCAGGAAGAGAAGCATTCAACACGGCGATAAAGGTGGATCGACTCGGAGAATTCATGACACGTCATCGACGCGCACGTGCTTTGGATGGATTCGAAGCATGGATTCGAACCAGGCAGAACATACAGAGCTTTGATCTCGAATCGATCATATCTTCCAAACCGTTGATCCAAATGCAATGAAATTTTTACTGGAGCTTACATACATGTTGAAGAATGTTCTCACCAAATTTCAGCTCAATTGGATGATAGCTTTATCGATTCGAATGGAGTTCGAATCGATCCCGATGTGGGCCTAGATCTCCAGAATTCGGCCGTATGGGCCCCCTCAGGTGCTAGAAGCGGTCTACCGGATTTTTAGGAGAAATATCAGCCTTATACGCCTATAAATAGAGCCCCTGGTCATTCAGAAAAGGGGTCGGATAATTTGAAGAAAACAAGCACGCCCGGACGCTGCCAGAATCACTCTATATCATCATTGCTGCTACTTATTGCGAATTTGGACTTTGTAACTGCGGTAATCACTTGTAACCAGCAAGGATAATTAATAAAAGGATAAAACTTTAGAGTGGACGTAGGCCGGAGATAGCCGAACCACTATAAAACTTGTGTCTCTGTTCATTATTTCCGATTTGCTGCTTATTATTTGCTGAGATCTGTTATTTGTGCTTGAATATCATTGGTTTGTGTTCAAACACTGGTGCTTTCACGGTATTTGGGGTTTGTGTCCAATTTTGGCGCAAACACTTTGGTGCTTTCACTGAGAAGGACTAGCACCCGCTACATCGGATTTGAAGTTTGGATTTGAAGAAGTTTGAGGAGTTTCGATTTGAAGACAATGACTAGGCGAAACAGTAGAAGGCGAAGGGCTGAGCGAAGCCAACAGGAAGAAAGTCAACAAGCATCCTCTGGAGCTGGGGAAGGACATGCTTCAATCTACATAACTCGGGATGAAATGGAAGCTATGACGAATTCTTTGCAGGGGAGATTGTTGAAGAGCCAACAGGAAATAATGCAGAATTTCTTCGAGCAAATGAGAGTTGCAGGGATGCAGAACTTAGGAACAGCTACAGTCGCTGTGGATGCAGGACAGGGGACTAGGGTCGTGGAACCCAATGGAGGACGAGATACGGAGCCAGAAGACAATCAACAAGGGCTTGGGGGCAGGCCCACGGGATCCAACACAGGAGGACCTCTGGAAGGAGTTCAACAAGCTAGAGCTAACGTTGCTGCTGGTGAACCACACGAGGAATATGTACCAGAGTTCCCTCGGGGGCATGGGGGGCAACCCCCAACAGACAATACCGGATTAGTAGAAATCATCAGAAGAACTGTGCGAGGTGGTTTGACCAACGGGGACTTGGAAGGAGTGAATAGGAGTCCGTTTGCTTGGGAAATAAGGATGTCTCAGAATCCACCTAAGTTTAAGCTACCTAGCGTGGAGGTATATGATGGAAAGGCAGACCCAACTGATCACTTGATGAGGTACACCAGACACAGGGAGGTGCTGGGAGCATCGGAGGAAGTGATGGCCCGATGCTTCCCTTTGTATCTGACGGACTTAGCCGCAATGTGGTTTAGGCAGCTGGGAGAAGGATCTATCAGGACTTGGAGAGAATTGGTGGAAAAGTTTTTGGGACAGTTTTGGGTTCACGTCAGGAGGCCGAAGAATGTGATGACATTGACATCGGTGAAGCAAAGGATGGATGAATCGCTTAGAGCTTTTCTAACTCGATTCAGTGCGGCAGTCGGTTCGGTGGATCGGCCTGATCCATCGATGGTTTTAATGGCAACAGTATCAGGAGTCAGGGAGGACTCGGATTTCAAGGTATCTTTGATACAAGATCCCCCACAGGATCTCGACGAATTCTTTCACGAGGCAGAAAGGTTCCTTCGGCAGGAAGATGCGAGTACGGATTTAAAGGTGAAAAGGGTTAATGCAACTCAGGATGTAGGACCATCCAGCAAAGGTTTGGATAAAGACAAAGGGAAAAGGAAGTTGGACGATGATTCTGGAAACGCTAGGAAGCGATGGAAAGATCCAAAGTTTTCCACATACACAGGATTGAACGAGACGCTAGAGCGGATATACCTGGATACTCGGAACCGCCTTCCTTACCGGAGGCCGGCTAGGAGAGAACCATCAGAAGGGGAAAGGACATCAGGAAGGCACTGCCTCTTCTATGATTTAGATGGACATGATACCAACAGCTGCAGGCACTTAAAGGATATAATCGAGAAGCATGTAAGGAATGGACAGTTACAGCAATATATCGGAACTCGGAATGCAATGGCAGAGCAGGAGCAACTACCGACTACCTCACACCGTGATGATGTGAGGCCCAGGGATGATGGTCGATTGATCATCCACTGATCAGGATAATGTGAAATAAGTAGCGAACTACTGGCAAGCAACCAAGTCATTTACACATAAATGGGGACGGAGATAGCCCCTAACATGCTCTGAATGATGATAAACTGCGATGCTGTGGTTTGTGAAATTTATCTTTTGCTTTTTGATTGGACACTGCTTTTCTTTTTGGATCTGGTTTTGGAGTTCGGATCGAACTCCTGGTTTTGCTAGCTTTTTGATTTGGGTTTTTCTTTGGATGGTTGTTTTTGATTTTGAATGCTGCTTTGGATTTCCGGTTTTCTGGTTTGGAATTGGATTTTGGGTTGGATTTTGATTGGATTTTCATCTGGTTTTTGGTAAATGGTCGTCGGGTATGGATTATGCCTGGCAAGAGGTGAGTCACTTTGCCCGAACGTGGTAAATTGACTCATTCAGGTCGTCGCGCATGGACCATGCTCGGCAAGGGTCCGGAGTGACCAGGATTCGGCCTAGGACTTAGGCCCCATATTATCGATTATTGTATCAGGTCGTTGAGTATGGACTATGCTCAACAAGGGTCCGGAGAGACCAGGATTCGGCTTAGGACTTAAGCCACGGCATTGCTCAGCTTCAAGGGACACTGGACCACGGTCGTCAAGTGTGGATTGCGCTTGGAAAGAACCCGGAGAGGTTAGCTCAACGTCCAGGGACAGTGGACCAAGGTCGTCAGGTGTGGATTGCGCTTGGCAAGAACCCGGAGAGGTTAGCTCAACGTCCAGGGACACTGGACCACGGTCGCCAGGTGTGGATTGCGCTTGGCAAGAGCCCGGAGAGGTTATGGATTCAGATATCGACCCGGAGAGGTCCTGGATTCGGTCATTGGCTATTGGATAAGGATGGATTAGGACTCGGTTGTCGAGTTCGAATGGATATGGAATTGGCTAAGGCCTTGGTTATTGGATTTGGAATTGGACATCGACTCAGAGCAGTCAAGGATGCTATACTCTGGCAATATGGCTATGGACTTCGGATATTTGATTCAGAACTGTTAAAAACACGCCTTGTTATCACAAGGCATGTTTTGGAGGGCAAAGTGTTATCCCATTTTTGGTCAAAACTGAAATATCAACAAATTGGCAAGGGACGATGGATATCGGGGTTGGAGATCATTTGGAATCAAGGCTACGATCGATATCGTCAAAATTTGGTTGAGCTCCACTCGGGACAAAATTGGTTGGAGATGGTGTAAAGGACTAGGAGAGGCTATGTTTCGAATTTCAGGTTAATCGGAGTTCGTATGAAGGAGATATGATCGATGCAAGGTAAGAAGTTCATACTGTTCGAATCCATCAGCACATAAGGTTCGAATCGATACACTTCGCATCGATCGGAGGGATGATGGTTCGAATCGATACACTTCGTATCGATTGGTATGGATTCGGCTCTGTGAAGTTCGCATCAGGTGTTGGATCGGCTCGATAGTGTTCGAATCGATCGAGTTACTGGTTCGACTCGATAGGCTCGTATCGGTCAGATAGTAAGGGTAGATGGATCTCGATTCGATGGCAACAAACTCAGAGTGGTAGCAAGCATGTGGAGGTTCTTCGAATCGATGTGCTTCACATCGATTAGGATGGGTGTAGATGGCTCATTTCGACTCCAGTCTCTTTCGTATCCATCAGGTGAGAGCTTCGTTCGAATCCATCAGGTGAGGCCTCGTTCGTATCCATCCTTCACGACCACTTCGTATCGATATCCCCATACTCGTTTCGAATCGACCATATCATGTGGGATCGATTCGAAATGAACTTCTGGGACCGATGCGTAGAGAGACACGAGTTAATGGATACGAGCATGACCATTGTAAAGTTATGGATAAGGACGAAGCGTGGAAAATGGGTACGAACGCGTCTTCAGGAAGGGAAGCATTCAACACGGCGATAAAGGTGGATCGACCCGCAGAATTCGTGACACGTCATCGATGCGCACGTAGTTTGGATGGATTCGAAGCATGGATTCGAACCAGGGAGAACATACGGAGCTTTGATCTCGAATCGATCATATCTTCCAAACTGTTGATCCAAATGCAATGAAATTTTTACAGGAGCTTACATACATGTTGAAGAATGTTCTCACCAAATTTCAGCTCAATTGGATGATTTCTTTATCGATTCGAATAAAGTTCGAATCGATCCCGATGTGGGCCCAGATCTCCAGAATTCGGCCGTATGGGCCTCCTCACGTGCTAGAAGCAGTCTACTGGATTTTTAGGAGAAATATCAGCCTTATACGCCTATAAATAGAGCCCCTGATCATTCATAAAAGTGGTCGGATAATTTGAAGATAACAAGCACGCCCGGACGCTGCCAGAATCACTTTATATCATCATTGCTGCTACTTATTGCGAATTTGGACTTTGTAACTGCGGTAATCACTTGTAACCAGCAAGGATAATTAATAAAAGGATAAAACTTTAGAGTGGACGTAGGCCGGAGATAGCCGAACCACTATAAAGCTTGTGTCTCTGTTCATTATTTCTGATTTGCTGCTTGTTATTTGCTGAGATCTGTTATTTGTGCTTGAATATCATTGGTTTGTGTTCATACACTGGTGCTTTCACGGTATTTCGGGTTTGTGTCCAATTTTGGCGCAAACAACCTATTACAAGTATTTTAAAAGTATTTTTAAGCATGTTAATTTTTATAAAATATGTGGATTATTTTTTCAAAGTAAAAATATCTTATATAATAAAATATCTTTTAAATTATTTTATTAAATATCTTTTTCTGTAAATAAATTACTATGCTTATATATATACCATTTATTAAAAGGTTTAAATTTGAAAAAAAGGATTTAGAAAGGAGTCATGAATTGCTTATGGCTAGTCGGGAATACCAAAAACATGTTAGTCGTTTCGATTTCTAACTAGTTTATGAAAATCATTAAAGCTATACTCAACACTAAAAGCCGATGAAGTAGACTTAGTTATTTGTAAGAGTCAAGAAAAAAGTGACTAGGCAAGGTTTGGTATGCAACCAGTGCTCTAATTTACCCGGCTTCACTCTTGAATGTGGGATAATATAAGCTGGAATGTCGGAAATGGGTTAAGTATAAGAACCTTAATTTCTGCAAGCGATCGTTTTATATGGATAGTAGATTAGTCAACTATCAAAGTTGATCAAATACTAAGTTAGATCTTCAAATAAATGTCTTTAGAGATAGTAAAAGTATAAATTGGTTTTAAGTTTATTGTGACAATGTGTTTAACATTGGTCTTTAACCCTTTTTGATCATACTTATGAACGTAAATAGATCTTTAAAAGAACGTTTAAAGATAAGCATAAGTGAAAAGATTTTGGGTTTGTAATGATAATTTTTACAGAACATTGGTCTTGAACTTTTTCGATGGATTTGTGAAAGTACATAGATCCTTTAAATGGATACTTGAAAAGAAATTATAAGCACGGAAACTTTTGGAAAAAAATAGAAAAAGGTAAAGATTTAAAGTAAGAAATCTTGTCAATGATTTGTGAATATATTTATACCCGTTGAGATAACATATATAAATAATTTTTGAAGTATTGAAAGAGTATAAATGAATAGTAGTGACTGATAAATGAAGTTGTATTAGATAAAAGGAAGTTTTACTTACAAAATAGGTTTTAATTAAAAAAGTATCAACTAAATAAAAAAGGGATTAGAGGTCGCTTATGTGACTTGATCGCGCTTTGTGTGTTTATTTGTTGTTGTAAGTATACGAGACTTGGTCTTAGTTTATGATTATCTGTCTTGTACTTGATAGTCGATTAATTTACTATCAAAATTGATAAAAAAAATCAACTTAGGAAATATTTAAAAGAAAAATGAAGGCTATATGGTACAGTTATCTTCAGAGATGTCATACCATACAAATATAAAATTGTCTTGCTCTTCTAGGACAAATGATAAGGAAATTCGTCCGGATATGAGATTATCTACATCCTTATGTATTATCTATTTTTTTCTCAAAGAACTGGAGGTAAGTTAACTGAAAATTCATCGATTGGTTTTAAATTGTCAGGTACGCGCGAAAAGTGTACATATACGAGATAACTCGAACCCGTAACTACTTCAAAACAATAGACATGATCTATATTCCAGAAGCGGTTGTGAAATGAAATGTTAAAGGGTTGAACTGTCTATCATAAGGTTTAGAAAAGGGAGAGATCAGCGTTAACATTTCGAATGATGCTATCACTTTCGTAGAGGACTGTCATCTTTAAGAGTATTCAAAGAAAGAGGACAATGTTAACATTCGTCAGAGGAGTTATGCTGGAATCTATATGGAAATTCGAGATATGTTTGAGATCCTCGAATTCATGTAGCGATTCATGATTTGTTAAAGATGATGGATTCCATTTGGGGACTCATGCTCTGTCCAAGTGATGAGACTTGTGTGAGAGATGCTAAACTTATCCTCGACATCGGAAATGACAAAAAACAGAGTAGGATGCACAATTTTGGGTTTTACTTATCCATGAGGGTATGTAAACTCCAAATCTAGAGCATGCTTGTCGATATGTTGCGTGTAGGAGTTGTTGATACTTGGTGCCATGTAGTTCATCGTCAAGCCAATTGCGTTGCCTTATAGTATATTCAATCTAAAGATGTATGATGCTCGGAAGGTAGTTTCTGATCCTTTTCTTTGAGTTTGGAATCGGATAGACAGAAAAGATCTCCATGGAAATCCTGAACATTTATGTGAACGTGCCATAGCAGATTTTGATTGTATACCTAGTTATTGTTGTGATGCTCTCATACCACAACTATTTCTTATTATATTCTATACCTTAGACATTATCTATTATATCGAGATATGTACATAATAGATGGTTGGATCTTTTGTGGGGATAACCGCTGTGGTATTCCATGTGGTCTCAAAAAGTGATATTATACGTCACACATATTTCTTGAGTTTCTCACACCAGACATATGTCTGACTAATAGTTTTTTTTCCTGAATTCCTCGTGCACTCTAAGAAAGGCGGGTTTTCATTGATGTTCTTTAGGGCTTCTGGAGAATAGATGGATGCTTCCATTCACCTACCATAGTATTCTTATTTCAGCTGCATTATTGTATTGTATGTATCCGCATATATGAGGACATGTTGTTATAACTGTCCAGACTGATGATAGTAATTATTATTGAAACTCTGAAATGCTATGTGTCTTAGTGCGACAGTTTGTACCGTCTTTCGGTATTATATGTTATTATTCCGCTATGAAACTCTAATATTTTCTTCTCTTCTTTCTTGTTTTGTTTCCTTTTCCCTTTATTTTATCCTAACAATTTGTCCTTCTAGTACTTAAGTGCCTGACACATAAATACCGTGGATGTATTATTGCCGACATTTGTGGGTTGAAAAGGAGGATCATTACACCTGATATCAGAGCTGAAGGTTAAACGAGAACCTTTTTTTTGGTTGGGTATAGCATATCGACGATGGGGTAATGAAATGACCTGGCATGAGTTGAGCGTATTATATATATGAGAGCATATATGTAATTGTTATATATTAGTAATATATATAAGTACAAATTGATAATGTAGCCTAATTAATGTATGGAGTATGATGTTCATCTATTAGCCCTCCTTCATTAGCTTAGTCATGCTCGGGAAGTTAATGAGCATTGACTATTAATTGTTGATTAGTTCTCGGCCTGTTTATGAGCAGTTTTAACTTTTCAGCGCATTGGTTGGGTAGACAGTATGGACAGAGCATTGAAACGAACACCTTCTGTATTGAGTTTCACAGTTTGACTATAAGACGTTCGATGGCAATGTTGGGTTAGATGTTAACTTTAATAAAAATTGTTTATTATAATTTAGAGAAAAAATAAGATACTTTGTAAATAAACATTTGAGAAATATTTTACATATAACTTTATATAAGTATGGTTTGTAGAATATGGTTTACAAATAAAGAGAATTTAAACGGATATTTTGAGAACTTAGATCCTGATATTTAAAAAAAAAGGTTTCTAAAATTATGTAAAATAATAGTTGTATATTTGAAAGCATTTGTGAACACTAGTATTCTAAAAATGTTTTTAGATTTGTTCGAGTTACCCTCAAGATCGTTGAATCGACTCGAGAACATAGTATTTTTCATGTTATCTAGTTCGAATGGCTCGAAAGTGACTAGAAATGGGAAAGAGATGTGTTTATTTGGTAAGAAATGCTTGAGGACACTACCCATCTTAAGAAGAGAATATATGTTATAACTTGGTGGGACCCATTTCCATAGAATCACTTTTGTGTTACTCGGCCTATATGTATATTTTCTATGGATTTTAAAGGATATGTTTAGGAAATTGGTTTTGTGAATTGAGATCATGATACTTAGTAATATTTACGAAGTATTTGATACTGCTTTGAAAATGATTTTGGTGTAATCCCGAAAGTATGATTTGGTATACAAAAGATGTATGTATATATTATTATTTTAAATAATTTTATATAAAACTCAGAGTTTAGCTCTAAAGCTTTCTCCAAATATAAGTTTATATAACTTTTGAATCGAGAAAACAGTAAGTTAAACATACGTTTTAAAATGGATTTGAACATCGCTGTTAAGTAATCATTTGATCTTATTAGGCTAATTAGTAAACGTCTTTACCTGAGGTTTGTCTAAGGAAAGTATACTCTAGTCTTGGTTGGATACCGAAGTCCTGTTTTTCCAAGCTACTTGCTAACTCGACAGTTTGGATACCGGAGTCTTAGGTATGTGTGTATACACACACATGATATATATTAAAGTAACATCTTGTATTTTAAAATAAATGTATATTTATTTGTTTATTTAAGGTTTTAAATAATATATATATATATATATATATATCTTTTGATTCTAAAAAATTATTACATGTATATGATTTAACAAATTTTTACTTGTAATTTATATATATATATATATATATATATATATGCATATTTATTTATTTATACATTGAAAATAAAATTTTATTTTAACATCCCTTTCAAAATTAATATTTAGTTCTGTTTTTTAATCATTTTTCTATCTAAGATCTATGTATGCACATATGTATGTAATTTTTTTTAATCACGATAAATATTTACATATTCACATGCAATGTTGACAGCACACATATATAGGGATTCGTGATATTGAGACCTAATCTAAGCACGTACGATTCGAGATAATTATCAAATAAATATATGTTGTTGTAAATAAATAATTTACTTTGACTATAGCATAATTAATATATGTTAAATGTTGAATCAGCCGACTCTGTTTGAATCCGAATTCAAATCCATCCAGAGAGACTTACTAGACTAAAAGCACTATGCACTATTGTCCTGATTGTACTTGAATTTGTGTTTTTAATGCTTGGGTCACTGGAGGAAGGGTGCTGCAATATTTGGATAGATGTGGATGTAGTGGGGATACACAAGAGAGCTAAAAATGAGGGGTTAAGAGTGTTTAAATAATAGAGAAACAGAGGAGCAAAAGGTGGATTTGAATCCATGAATATCTCTACTAATTCAAACTCTTTTTTGAATCAAATCAAACCTCTCCTCCGACACCTATAGCCAACCAAATTAGGTCCCTTTATGGGCTTTCCAATTACTTCAAACCCGATCAAATAAAATATAGTCAAATCAAATTTAAACGTACATCCATATCATATATCAAATATATACATATCATTTTCAACACAGATTAAAATACAATTTTATAATTAATATTTCATAAGTATTAATTAATTTAATTAATTTATAACAGTTATAATCAATTAAATTAGGTGGTAGTCGGAGTATTCAACATTACGGTTGTGTGACTCTTAGGTGTAAATTCAATTAAGGGTTAATATCGAGTAATTCGAACAGTAACATTCACATGTCACTTAGCTGACTGTGAGACATAATGGCCAAATTTATCACTTAAATAGTTTTGGTAAAATCCAATTTTACTTAATTAAATGTTACACGACGGTGAAAATTATTTACACCGATGTTCTTTGTCAAAACTGTATCATATTAGGACTTACGATATATGGTAATGGTCAAAATTCCATTGTCGCCCATATTCAACTTTATTGTCCAAACATAAAATCTTTGGTTCCATAATAACAATTATTATAAATCGAACTTCTCTGGCCAAAGAATGTGCATTAACTTCAATTGACAATGATACTAACCTCATATAACTAAGAAGATGAATCCTCTCTTGAATAATCTTTCACTTCCAACGCTTTCACCCGACCCAACTACAGTCATTCGATAATGTTGTGCCATGTCTTAATTATAATCAAAGAGGAGCATCCACATTGAAGATCAATAATATTACCAAGTCGAGAGAACCGTGTAATTTGTAACATTGATATTTTTTATTTGACCTTATTTATATAAACCAACAAAAAACTATCGAGCGAGTGTTTCTATAGTTATCTAATAACTATCATTACGTAACCCCTTAGTGCCCCCAGAAGTCATGAGTAATACACTGCCCAATATTTGAGTGGCATTACGTAATCAAATCTCAATGGATGTATCGATATCCACCCTCGATACAACTTGATTTGAAATATTTAAAATAGTATGTTTAATTTTATTGTGATAAATCACTCATAGTTAAAACGCTTTGTAACTAGTATTACAAAACATACCATTTATGGGTTTTCTATTAAATATAATTTTAATTAAATTAATTAATATAACACACTATCAAGTATATAATAGAAAATAAAAACTTTTTATTTCGAACAAAATTGGTTATCGAGTTAGATATATGTAACAATTAAATAATTGCTCCTAGGGCATATCCCCAACTCTATCATATTTAAAATCAAAAAATAAAGTTGGAAAATTAATTAGATAATTTTTTAAGTTAATTTGATTAGTTTTGTTTATTTTAGAATAAAAAGGAGAATATTGACATAAAAAATTTCAATCACGAAATTTAAATTGTATTTTAAAATCCAAAAGTTGCCTGAAAGTTTATTTTGGAAAAATGAATAATATATTTGAAATTTCGGAGTTCTTTTAGAAATAAAACAATTTTTTTAAAGTGCTTAATGCTGAAAG
This sequence comes from Allium cepa, assembly GCA_030765085.1. Taxonomy (NCBI): domain Eukaryota; kingdom Viridiplantae; phylum Streptophyta; class Magnoliopsida; order Asparagales; family Amaryllidaceae; genus Allium; species Allium cepa. The sequence continues at coordinate 382,692,707 of CM060931.1, forward strand.
ATGATATCTTGGTAAAAGAAAATCATTTTGGAAAAGAAATGAAACTGTGAAAAAGATTTATAATATTTTGAATAGAATTTTAAAGTTGATAAAACGCCTTGAGTTGGAGTTTTAAACGGTTGTAAAACTTTGGTTAAGTGAGATTAGGTTTAAATGGGGTTAACGATATTGTTTTATTTTAAACAAAAAGAAAATTTTCTTTTAATTTTTATTGGACCAAAACTTTTGAACCCTTTACTTGTTATCCTTGCTTATTCTTATCTCGTACCTTTACTTCCTTCCTGAGTATAAAACAAAAGAAAAAAATATCACTTCATCTTTTTCTCTTCAAAAGCGTTAAAGGAAATTCACCATCAAGGTTTCAAGCTGCATTAAATTTAAATAGATCATTTCAAATAAAAATGAAAGTGAATGGCAAAGTGATTTTGCTTATTTTATATTGTTGCAATTTACAATGAATAATTCTCCTATTTTAATCCGATTTGATTTAATCTGATTATATATTGATGGATGATGGGTTGCTAGCCTGATATGTTGTTAGTAACCTGATGATTTTGTTGATCGTTTGATCAACGATTGTTGATGCAATAGCTTACTGAACCTATATTAGTTAATCATTTACTATTAACATAAAAACCTTGACAAAGATTTGCACTTTTAAGCCAATATATGACGATTAAAATCCACGAACGTGGTACATTCAAAAGTGTGCTCATGGTCAAGTGAGTCCAGGTTGATATTGGTCAGAGAATACCCGAATCCTATGATCGATTAGGCAATTATTGGAGCTTACCGCTCCAAGAAATATCATAACCAGTTGGCCGCCCATTTTGCGGCCGGTTGACCGACGATGTAGTTCTGGAGCACTAAGCTCCAGGACAAAAGCCAAAATGATTTTTTAATTTTGATTTAATATTTTTATTGAGTAATTTAAAACTTCTAAAAAAATTTAAAATATATTTACAGAATAATTATTTTTTTCAAAATATTAAACTTTAACCTATTCAAGATATTTTAAGATTTTAAATTTAAATTGAAAGTGGGATGTGAATTTGAATATTTATAAATATAGAAAGTGGTTATTCATTTGAAATAATTTTATAATAAATGAATTTGAATTATCTTCTAAAAGAAGAATAAAAGAATTTGAATTGAACTTTGAATTTAAATTCCAAGTGATGAATGCATTAAATGTATATATGGATGGCTCGTCTTAAGTGCACTCACAAATGATCAAAAGTATATGGGTTAAATAGGCCGGGATGCTCGATGAGGCATATGTCTAGTAAAGAGTGAATTCATATGGGATTACCAATTTTTTTTCCTATCGAAAACTCACAGAAGAGAGTATGATTTAGAATTCTCATAAGAAAAACTCAAAAATGTCAATCTTATAAAATGAAAGATTTGAATCAAGATTTGCATTGTACAACAAAAAGCAACTTATACAATGTGGATATGATATGATATCTCGGTTGATTAAAGTTGTAGTTGTAATTCCAAAGAATAGAGTCGTGACACATGTATTATCATTGAATTTTAGAAATAAATAACGGACGGGATTTGGAATGGTGTGAGTGACATCTGTGTGTTTGAAAATATCACCTTAATACCCGACACTGCACAATAACTGTTTATGATGTGGTTATACTCATAACTTCCATGCCCAATTCGGGGTTTTGTTTTATGATGTCTCCTCGAATTAGATTAAGGACCGTATCCTTATAGGATAATTACTCTTGTTTTTTTTCTTTTGTGAATCTAGTGCATATTTTTGACGAAATCACTTGCACTATATATTATACTACAATAACCGTTGTTTTGGATGATTTGACCCATACAGTAGAGACCAGCCTGTGTTGTTTATTTCGAGTAGTTTGGACTTATGATATAGGAGAGATATCTCTAGAGTCGATAAACTTGGAGTGTTTGTGCTTGTTTGATATTGTATATATAGATCTTAACGGTTTGGCAACATTTTTTGGAATCGAAGATTTTTTTATTATATATTTCTACTAATGTATATATTGTGATGGTTGGTATGACGTCCCACCCAATGTGACAGTTATGATGTATATATTTGTATATATTGACTTTCCATTTCGATTTATCTCTATCACGTTTTTATTTATTTTATTTTCGACATGTGATTTATACAATAGATCAATCCTCACAACTTGTGTATGTTGCTTTGTAAGTAATTATGTTGAGTTTGTTGACCCAAAGTTGTGTATAAGGGAGATCTCTCTTTTAAAGCCCTTTAATATGGGGCATTTGGTCACTCTTTGATAATTTGGTCATTAGGAATGGGCATCCCCAGTAATTATCTCCCTCTTAGAGAACATCTAAAAATATAAATACATTATATCGATATGCGCAAATGTAACTTTTGTATATGCACTTAAATACTAACAACACTAAAACATCACATAAATTAATATTAATTAATAATTTTCAAATATTAATTAATTTACAATATTTTATATACTGATTAAATCGAGTGGTTTTTCAAAGATTTCTTAAGTACTGTTGCGGGACTCGGAGGTGTGAATTCAATCAGTGATTAATTTTCAAAAATTCAAATATTAACTTTCACACACCTCTTTAGCAAATGTTGTGATAGTTTGACCAAATTAATTGATTACATATCTTTTTGGTAAAGTCCAACTTCATAATTTCTTAAGTGATACCTTTTAGTAATGATAATGTTCACGCATTCCTTTTATCTACACTAAATCATTTTGGGATTTGTGGAATTTGGTTTTGGTCAAAATTCAAATATCATCCTTATTCAACTCAGTTAGTCCATAATCATAGTCCTTGGTTTGATAATAAAATTTATTATTAATCATACTACTCTAGCAAGAGATTTTGACTTTGAGTTGTTACAGTTGACCGTGGTACTAACCTCATACAACTGTTGAGACAAATTCTCTATTGAAGAGTGTTACATTTCCATTACATCAAATGAGACCCAACTATAGTAGCTCGATGGAACACCATGATTTAACTATAATCAAAGTTGATTATTTACATTAAAATTTCATATTTTTCATAAATCAAGGGAACTGTGTAACATCGTCACATTGAGATTTCGTGTTTGACCTAGTTGTTATTAACCAAAGGAAATTATCAAATGAGTCGTTTCGTGAGTATCCAATTACTACGACTATGCACCCATTGGTAACCTCAGCAGCCATGAATGATACACCATCCAACATTTGAAAACGCCATGCACTCTGATCTTAGTGGATGTACCGATATCCTTTATTGAAACATCTTTAACCGTGAATATTTAAAATAATAAGTTATTTTTGTATTGTGGTTATTTTCTTATGATTACAACTCCTTGTAATTACTTTTATGTAACATATTATTTAAAGATTTTCTAATTTCTAATTAATATATCATAATATTACAAGTATAAAATAAAAAACACATTTTATTTCGAACGAGGGTTTATTGGAAAGTCGGTAAATTACAATAAATAACAGAATTTCCCCTTTGATATGCCCTTAATTCTCTCATTATGTAATAACCAATTATGATAAATGAAGTACAACACAAACTGATGTATTTTCGGGTTTAGGGGAGCTTCAAAGGCTAATAACAAGGATGCTCATACTGTAGTGTAACCCTAGGTTGTGAGTGTGCAATAACTCCCAAGTGGGATTGTGCGAACTGTTACTTTGTATTTCCATGAAGCATGCTGAATGAAAAATAAAAGAAAGACAACAATGTAGACGTGATATTAAGTCTTTATTGCACTGAATTAATGAAATTAAAATGACACCTTATTATGATGCTTAAGTGACGTAAGAAGAATATATGATGATGTATAATTAAAAATTGGGACAAATGTTGGTGTAGATATTTGTTGACTATGCAAGTTAAATTGTTGATATGTCATTTACCAAGTTATTATTAAATGTATCTTAGGATAATTATGATGATAATGATGTTTATGTCGAGACAGTGAAGGGAAAAATTGCTCATTTCTGGAGCGTTGTCCCACGATCTTGTTTTTGCTTTAACGAGACCAATATTATTTACACAAGACCATTGTCTGAATTATTATTTTCCTTATAAACACACGATTTTTCACTTAAGCAGGTTGAGTTTATGGTCCATAATCAGTTACTAAAGTTTATTTTGGGTTTTGAATAAAGAAAGATAGAGATGAAGTTGGAGGGTTAAGTTATCGTTTGGATATTTTTATTTTTCATTGTGCACTTAAACCAGGAATTATAATCGGTTAGACGACATGTATCACCCACAAATGTTAACGCATCATCTCTATTTACGTTTTTATTTATTTATCCTAAATGGAAAAACATTTGGGTCGATGATGTAAAAGACATGTTGAATTATTTTTTGTTATTATTTAGTTGCTCTCTACTTATGTTATGAAAAAAAATCTAATCTCATTTTATTGTTTGAAAATGATTATATTGGTTGCTGCTGCATCAACGATATTTAATTTTTAGTTTCAAAACAGGGGACCTTGTATATTTATTATTGTCTATCTCTCTGTAGAAATTTTAGTTGATGCTGACACGTGACTTTATAGAATGATTAGATTACTTATAGTAACGTGGTATTATTGCTGTGTGGATCCAAACGCATTCTCTCATAGGTTGACCATTCATTATTTGACTATATACTTGGGAATATCTAAGTTCGGTTTATATTATCTTCGATCGTCGGCATTTTTTCTGCACAGAATTTACTATTATTACCATAAAAAAATGTAGATATAGGAAATTTTATGCATTTATGGCCTTCGGCTAATGCTTATTTTATTATTTTTATTATATAATAATGTTTTGTGCTTATATAAAAGAGACTTGACATATTAGTCCATTCGAAAATCGACTAAACAAATAAAGCATTTCGTTTACAAGTGTAAGAGCTATGAAATGTGTAACAACCATAAATTTAATGAAAATTTTATAAAAAACTTAAATTTAAATAAAGAAAGGTCTAAATGAATTTTTCATGGACATTTGAATTTGACTATGAATCATGTACTGTTGCGTTTGAACCGATTTTCTGGACAATTTCCATATATAATACTTTGAAATCAGAGTTAGTACGAAGAAGTTACGGACGTTTGGAAATTTAAAAATAAATTTTCACCAAAAATTATACTATGATTGTGTAACGGCCCAGAATTTCTGTCATTTGAAATTCGTATATTTAATTGATTTTAAATATTAATAAGTAAAATTTGTAAGTCGAATAAATTCTATTTTGAATATCTGGATTTAATTGGATAATTAAATCGACAATTTAATATTTGAAATTACAGAAATAATTGGAAATTGGTGTTAATGTGATTAAAATTGATTTGTAAAGTTGTATTTAACCATCTTGGAGTTAGAATGATATTTTAGAACTTTTAAAATTGAATTAAAATTTAATTTGTAGAAATTGAATATTTTAATATTTAATTGACGAGTTAAAATAGCCAATTTTCAAACAGTCTTGGATTTCGATGAAACCAGTTTCATCGGATCCGTAATGTTATATTATTGTAAAATTTCAAATTTCGTGTCAATCCGACTTACGGTTTGTCCGGGGCAAGATGAAACGCGTAGAAATCGATTCGAGTGAATTTTGAATTTAAATAGTCGATTCAAAAACTTATCTTTCAAATTTGATCGAATTGGCTCTCGATATATAATTCATTACGTTCGGAATAGGGGTAAAACATTATAAACGTCAGGGGACACGCTTCGTTTGGAGTTCAAAATTTTTTAGGGTGAATAGTGCGCGCGAAATTTTCTATAAAAACCCTCCACGTTTTTCCTTTTTCAGTAACCCTAAGCAACTAACCTAGCTGCCACTTCTAATTTAATGGCCGAAAATATTCGTTCTTCTCCCTCAATTATCTTCCAATCCGTAAACTTTCACAAGAAACATCCTAAACGAAACTTGTAGAGAGCATCAAGATCTTCCTATCCAACGGTGGAGATCGAAAAATTCGCTACGAATCATCGGCAATTTCAATTCAAAGGCTGCGCGTTCATGGGTCAAAAGCACGGCATAGGGGAGGCCGAGTTCAACGCTGTTCAAGGTGTTGATGGAGTCGGCTACGAGCAACGAGGTGGTGGTGTTTGATCATCAACTCAACGTCGATAGAAGGTCGCGTGCATTAGGGTTTTGGCGGCTAACGGGTTAATGTCGCGTTCGTATTCACTGAAGGGAAGAAGATGGTTCACGGTCAGATCACGTTCGAACGAAATCAACGGCCCAGATCGTTGCAAGGTTTAAAATAAAAAGAAAATATAAATTGTTTTATATTATAAATTCGTACGAACTTTAAAAATGCATAACTCTTTATACGAGGTCCATTTTGGACGAAACGAATTGCGTCAGGTTCGTATTGACGAACACTACGTGATGGAGCTTGATTAGAGTAGATTGGAGTTAGTAAATTTTTTGGATAGAATTAAATGCCCGTTTAATTTTATTCGAAATAAAACACTGCGACTGTTATTGAAAGCAAGGTGAGAACTTCTCATTCAATCGAATCTGTTTCGATTTAAATTTTAAATAGTTAAATTTAAAATTACTTGATTGTGTGATTGAATGATAAATTATTATCTATTGTTTTGAAATAGACCCTATACGCCGTATATTAAGCGGGTGTTATTTAATAAACACATATACCGCGATATTCCATCTTGAAGTGGAATTGGTATTATATATGTACTTGGAGTTGATTTTCCGCAGTATATATATCGGATGAGACTGTATTGCGCCGCATAATAGCGGATAATATTTTATATAAACCCGTGTACCGCGATATCTCGTATTGGAACGGGATTGATACTGTGCTAACATCTGTGGATGCAGGGAAACAGGTTGGAGGGATCAAGTTGGATTCCTCACCCGTATTGATTTATTTACAGATATTATGATATATTCTGTTATCATATGATATATGATGTTTTGGATGTCGTGTTTGATGTATTGGTGCTGTTGCAGCACTGGGCCTATTTTGGAAATTTTAAAAATGTTAAAGTGATGATTTTCAAATTTAAAAGGATTTTAAAGTGATTTTTGAAAGTGTACGTTTTTATTAAATTTTGGAATTGATTCATTTTAAAAAAATAAACGTTATAATTTTAGTGTTATAAAATTTATGATTTTTGAGAAATATAGTTAAAATGTGATTTTTGAAATATGGAGTTAATGAATTTTATAGGTTTAAATTGGGATTTTTGAAATTATTATAAACGGTTTATATAAAAGATTTATAAAATTTATATTTACAAAAAAAATATTGGAATTATAAAATGAGCTTTTATAAGTGTTAAAAAGAAGTATAAATGGATTTCATAACTGAATGAAATTTATGAATTTATAAATTTATGAAGTTATAAAATGAATAGATTTTGTAAAATAAAAGATTTATAAGTAATTAACTTATAAATTGGATTTTGGCATTTAAATGAGATATACGTAGGATTTGTTAATTAAGGAACTTTACAGGCCGAAGTTTTTATAAAATTTATATAGAAGTGAATTCGTAAACGTTGTTTTATAAATCCAAAATCAATTGAATTTGATAAGTAAATATGAAAGGATGTTAAAGGAGATATATCCACGATTTTGGACAGCGAATAATCCTTTAATTAAATGTGTAGAAAATGTTGAATTTGGTTAACGAAGTATATTCACGATTTTGGACAGTGAATAATATATTAAAGCAATGTTTTAGGAAGTGATCTTCTAAATAGAATTAAAACGATTTGAGGTGGTTTTTAAAATGTGTTAAGTATCGAAACCATAGATTTCAACATTCATTGTTGAAATAGACGTTTTCGAGAAATAAAAGGAAATAGTGGACTATAACACCGTTGTTATAGTAAATGATTTTCGAAAGGAAATGTTTTATATAGTATTGGGATTTATATATATCTATCTTAATTTCGAATCCCTATACTAGTGATTTTGGGTTGTCGTAACGATGTTTTACGCAACATTCATTTTGACTCAAAGAAATGTGTTTAAGAGAATGTTTTCCTTAAAGAATGAAATATATACTTAATTGTGATTTAAGTATATTGAATATTTTCCAATTGTTGAAAATAAATAGATTTGTGAATTACTTATTATTAAATAAGTATGGAAATGTTTTTTCAATATGAAGTGAAATGTTTTGAGATTATATCTTTTAAAGATAAATTGAAAAGTGATTTGAAATTTGTTTTCAAACGGTTGAAGTGTGGAAAAATATATATCTTGTAAAGATATTTTCTTTGAAAATAAATAATTTGGGAAATTATTTGGAATCTGGTGATATTGTGCATATCTATTGATAGTTAAATAACCGACTATCAATATTTACCTTTAAATAGGTATTTGTTGTGATTTGCTTGAATTTGAATGCTACACTTATTTTAAAATAAGCGCCCGTTATTCGGTTTAGCCGGGAGAGGACCTTTGGGTCATGAATCCCATTCCAAATATTGATACGTCGATTATGGATAGCATTGAAGATCGGTGTTGAAGACCGGGTATTTGCGAGAATGATAGGATGACCTATCGATTGTGTCTGCATCGATATCTACGGCATGGAAATTTCCTAAGTGATGGGAAGTCCAATCGAGATTGTGAATACCCGGATTGCAAGGGCTTCTTTGGAAGTGCATTCGGTTCTGTTCAAACCCAGGACAGACTTGTATCGATGGTAATGTCTGACATTACATTTTGAAATATAGAGCAGATTTATTTCAAATACATTCCTGTTGGTGGCGTAGAATTTATTCTCTTAGCTTAACACCCTTCTCTGAGACGTATGAGCTCAGAGGTTATGTATTGAAGGTTATCAGCGATATATTCCCAATTTGGTAATGTGGCATGTTGAGTGCTGCTGATCATTTGTTGATCAAAGCATGGATTTTGGGAAAAGCGTAGCTTTGTGGACGAGACTTCGTCGAACCTCACAACCCGGTAATGGTCGAAACTGGAAAGATGCAGCAACGTTTCAGGGGTAGCTTCCCTTGGGTATGACCATTCCTTCCGGAAAAGGGTAGTATCATGGTATGGAGCCCGGATACTTACTCATGTGGACACTGTATTTTATTACTTTGTGATGTTGTTGGTTTAGAGAGCTCTCGTATAAAGGTCCCAAAGGACCGGGGGTGGCATATCTGAGGTTTTGTTTATTCCCCGGGATGGGGGGTAGCCGGCCTTTTGTTGGCAGAGATCCGGTTAGGAGTCTGGGGGCGTCCTTCCAGCGGCGTACCAATGTGGCAATGGAAAGTTCCTTGGCCTGGCCATTAGTTGGAAATCCAAAGAAACAATACGAGCCCTGTACGGTTTTAGTTGTATAACCTGCCATGAAATGTGGCGGTAACCTGCTATTGAACATGGTAGCTATAGTAGGCATAAATGCGAAATGCCTATGCTGGCTAAGATTTATATCACACTTTCGAAATGTTTTCCTGCACTTTGCACTTATAATAATAAGAATAATGAAAAGAAATTTGCGTACCAAGCATATTTAACTATCATAAGGAGAAATCTCTTCTGATTCTGCGTTTGCATTGTGTGTGTGTGCGGAAGGCCTTATGGTTTTCTCATTTTCTAAAAAGCATTGCGAATCCGTTTAAAAAATATTTCTTTGTTATTTTTAAAAGATAAACTGTTTAAGTTCTCACACCAGTCCCATGACTGACCTGGAGTTTATTGTTTCCTTCCTAAATTCTGGGTGCCCACCAATTTTAACACGAGCAGTCTAGAGTCAGGTTATCAGGTCATTCTGGAAATTCAGGAGTTGCTAGAGTGATCTGGAGGCAAGCTGGATGGCGTGGCGTATCAACTAGTATATAGTATCTCTTTTCCGCTGTTTGTTGTTGTACACTCTGATAATGTAATGTAATGTGATGTAATGTAATAACTGATATAGTTCTTTGTTTTAAAGATATTCATTTATCTATTATATGTTGTTCCGCTGCGATTGTGAGATTCTGATATTGTTTCTGTTGTTTTTTCTTTCTTTCTTCTTCTATCTTCTACCTCTTCTTCTTCAACCCTAACGGTACGGTTTTCCGGCCTTCGATTGCTCGACAGTTGATATAGTGGACGTATTCGGTTTTCGAAAGTCGAAAAATCCGTTATGTTACATTTGGTATCAGAGCATATGGTTAAGCGACAACCATGGCTCTGTTGGGAATTACTCATTAGAGATAGCGTCAGTAGTACTCTAGAATGAGTGTAAGTGTAATAATAGATATGAGCGCGTATTTGTTAGTGAATATGAAATTGTTTTGTATTGTGTTGACTTATCGGTTGATTGTTTATAGATTCTGGTCGATGCAGTCTAGCTAACTATCGTAGATAGGGGTTTCTAAACTCTTAAACAAGATAAACCGACATAGTATCATTTTAAATTGGGTAAATGAAATAATTTTACCTCTATTATGTTTTATATATAAAGGAAATAATTTTTCAAAATTATTAATGTGTATATAAATTGATTGTTTGGTTGTTGAAATTGTAAGAATATATATAAGTGAAAATTAAAGGATGTTTGAATAATCTAAATAAAAACAATTGTAAAAAATAAATCGTATAAGCAAATGAATTATAAAGTATGGAATTATAATTGATGTGATTTACAAGTGTGAAAAAAATCTTATATATAAGAAGTGAAACCATATGAATATATTTATAAATATGAGTTGTAAATAAAAATGAATTTGAACTATGAAATGAAAATGTTGAATCCTGTTTATTTTGGAAATTATTTTCCAAAGTTAGAAGTTAAATATAATTACTTTAGAATTGGAATCTGAATTGGATTTATTAGGGAAATTTAAGTGAAATTAAACAAATGATGTTGGAAATGGAATATGACTTAAGTGATGTTGAATGAAGTTGATTTTGGTATCGAAGTAAATTAATAAAATGAAGTCATTAAAGAATATGAACTTGAGTTATGTAATGAAATTCAACTTTTGTGGTTAAATGAATTAGCAATTGAATTGAACTAATAAATTGAATGTAAATCAATTGTATGTAAATAAATCGATATGAAATAATGGATGTAAATGTTAATTCATAAAAGCTAATTAAATGTGTTGAACCAAATTGGATGTAAAGCAGAGAAAATTGAATGAATTTGGTTGTATTGGATATATATTGATTTTTAGATTGTTGTTAGTTGATTGTATAGAAATCCATATGAAGTTGAATTAATAAAATTGAAAGCTAAAGTAATTGAAATCAAATTGGAAGTTAAGTGAATCTTAAATAGAATTGAAGTTGATTTGGAAGTGAACCAACTTGAATATAAATTAGTGAATGCAAACTAATTGAAATTGAATATGAATAAATGAATGTTAGTAAAGTCCAATGTTAATGAATCAAATGTGATTTAAATTAAAAGCCAATTCAATGAATATTAATGAAAAAAATGAATGTATATTGATTTGGTTATGAATGTTAGTTGAATGCTAGTTGGTTGATGGTTGGATTTGTTGCTTTTGTTGCATTTGCTATATTGGCATATGTGGTTGTTGTAGTGATATATGTTGTATATTGATATTACTTTCATATATGCATGTTCTCATTTGTTTGTTGAGTGTTTAGTAGGTGCGGATTGCGCATTGCTTCACATTTGGAGCTCGCTTTCGCGCTATAGTAGCCGTATATTCTCGCTAATAATATATAAGGTACATATCTCGGATTACATATCGTACTTTTACATTTTTTTCCCTGCGGGATGCCTCATTACTTGATGAGATGTATATTTGTGATATATATATTGCCACTTTTTTTCGGATCGAGCCGCGCAAAGGAGACTATGGCAAATTTTTCTGAAAATTTAAGGTGTTAGAATATTTTTGAGAAAATTGAAATTTTTTGAAAACTATAAATTTTGATTTTGAGATGAAAGTTAAACGATATAGTTGGTATGAATAGATAACTAAGTATGATTAGAAAACTTAGTAAAGTTATTGTAAGAAGTTTAACTATTGGATTTTGGAAAAGTTAAACACTTAAGTGAATTTGAAATCTAATTTGAATGGTTTTGAAAGGTTAATAGATTCTGTAACTTTTTCTTACTTGGTAATTTCGAGGACGAAATTCTTTTAAGGGGGGAAGTTTGTAACGACCCTGAATTTCTGTCATTTGAAATTCGTATATTTAATTGATTTTAAATATTAATAAGTAAAATTTGTTAGTCGAATAAATTCTATTTTGAATACTTGGATTTAATTGGGTAATTAAATCGACAATTTAATATTTAAAATTACAGAAATAATTGGAAATTGGGGTTAATGTGATTAAAATTGATTTGTAAAATTGTTTTTAATCATCTTGGAGTTATAACGATATTTTAGAACTTTTAAAATTGAATTAAAAGTTAATTTGTAGAAATTGAATATTTTAATATTTAATTGACGAGTTAAAATAGCCATTTTTCAAACAGTCTCGGATTTTAACGAAACCAGTTTCATCGGATCCTAATGTTATATTATTGTAAGATTTCAAATTTCGTGTCAATCGGACTTGAGGTTTGTCCGGGGCAAGCTGAAACGCATAGAAATCGATTCGAGTGAATTTTCAATTTAAATAGTCGATTCAAAAACTTGTCTTTCAAATTTGATCGAATTGGCTCCCGAGATATATTCCATTGCATTCGTATGGGGGTAAAACATTATAAACGCCAGGCGGCACGCTTCGTTTGGAGTTCGAAATTTTTTAGGGTAAATAGTGCGCGCGAAATTTTCTATAAAAGCCCTCCACTTTTTTCTTTTTTCAGAAACTCTAAGTAACTAACCTCAGCCGCCACTTCTAATTTAATGGCCGAAAATATTCCTTCTTCTCTCTTAATTATCTTCCAATCCGTATACTTTTACAAGAAACTTCCTAAACGAAACTTGTAGAGAACATCAAGATCTTCCTATCCAACGGTGGAGATCGAAAAATTCGCTACGAATCATCGGCAATTTCAATTCAAAGGCTGTGCGTTCGTGGGTCAAAAGCACGGCATAGGGGAGGCCGAGTTCAACGCTGTTCAAGGTGTTGATGGAGTCGGCAACGAGGTGGTGGTGTTTGATCATCAACTCGACGTCGATAGAAGGTCGCGTGCATTAAGGTTTTGGCGGCTAATGGGTTAATGTCACGTTCGTATTCACTGAAGGGAAGAAGATGGTTCATGGCCAGATCACGTTCGAATGAAATCAAAGGCCCAGATCGTTGCAAGGTTTAAAATAAAAAGAAAATATAATTTTTTTTATATTATAAATTCGTACGAACTTCAAAAATGCATAACTCTTTCATACGAGGTCCGTTTTGGACGAAACGAATTGCGTCGGGTTCGTATTGACGAACACTACGCGATGGAGCTGGATTAGAGTTAGTGAAATTTTTGGGTAAAATTAAACGCGCGTTTAATTTTATTCGAAATAAAACACAGCGACTGTTATTGAAAGCAAGGTGAGAACTTCTCACTTAATCGAATCTGTTTCGATTTAAATTTTAAATAGTTAAATTTAAAATTGCTTGATTGTGTGATTGAACGATAAATTATTATCTATTGTTTTGAAATAGATCCTATACGCTGTATATTAAGCGGATGTTATTTAATAAACACATATACCGCGATATTCCATCTTGAAGTGGAATTGGAATTATATATGTACTTGGAGTTGATTTTCCTGCAGTGTATAGCGGATGAGACCCTATTGCGCCGCATAATAGCGGATAATATTTTATATAAACCCACGTACCGTGATATCCCGTATTGGAACGGGATTGGTATTGTGCAAACATCTGTGGATGCAGGGAAACAGGTTGGAGGGATCCAACTGGATTCCTCACCGTATTGATTTATTTACAGATATTGTGATATATTCTGTTATCATATGATATATGATGTTTTGGATGCCGTGTTTGATGTATTGGTGCTATTGCAGCATTAGGTCTATTTTGGAAATTTTAAAAATGTTAAGGTGATGATTTTCAAATCTAAAAGGATTTTAAAGTGATTTTCGAAAGTATACGTTTTTATTAAATTTTGGAATTGATTCATTTTAAAAAATAAACATTATAATTTTAATGTTATAAAATTTATGATTTTTGAGAAATATAGTTAAAATGTGATTTTTGAAATATGGAGTTAATTAATTTTATAAAATGGTTTAAATTGGGATTTTTGAAATTATTACAAACGGTTTATATAAAAGATTTATAAAATTTATATTTACAAAAAAAATATAGGAATTATAAAACGAGTTTTTATAAGTGTTAAAAAGAAGTATAAATGGATTTCATAAGTGAATGAAATTTATGAATTTATAAAATTATGAAGTTATAAAATGAATAGATTTTGTAAAATAAAAGATTTATAAGTAATTAACTTATAAATTGGATTTTGGCATTTAAATGAGATATACATAGGATTTGTTAATTAAGGAATTTTTCAAGGCGAAGTTTTTATAAAATTTATATAGATGTGAATTTGTAGACGTTTTTTATAAATCCAAAACCAATTGAATTTGATAAGTAAATATGAAAGCATATTAAAGGAGATATATCCACGATGTTGGACAGTGAATAATCCTTTAATTAAATGTGTAGAAAATGTTGAATTTGATTAATGAAGTATATTCACGATTTTGGACAGTGAATAATATATTAAAGCAATGTTTTAGGAAGTGATCTTCTAAATAGAATTAAAATGATTTGAAGTTGTTTTTAAAATGTGTTAAGTATCGAAACCATAGATTTCAACATTCATTGTTGAAATAGACGTTTTCGAGAAATAAAAGGAAATAGTGGACTATAAAACTGTTGTTATAGTAAATGATTTTCGAAGGGAAATGTTTTATATAGTATTGGGATTTATATATATCTATCTTAATTTTGAATCCCTATACTAGTGATTTTGGGTTATCGTAACGATGTTTTACGCAACATTCGTTTTGACTCAAAGAAATGTGTTTAAGAGAATGTTTTCCTTAAAGAATGAAATATATACTTAATTGTGATTTAAATATATTGAATATTTTCCAAATGTTGAAAATAAATAGATTTGTGAATTACTTATTATTAAATAAGTATGGAAATGTTTATCCAATATGAAGTGAAATGTTTTGAGATTATATCTTTTAAAGATAAATTGAAAAGTGATTTGAAATTTGTTTTTAAACGGTTGAAGTGTGGAAAAATATATATCTTGTAAAGATATTTTCTTTGAAAATAAATAATTTGGGAAATTATTTGGAATCTGGTGATATTGTGCATATCTATTGATAGTTAAATAACCGACTATAAATATTTACTTTTAAATAGGTATTTGTTGTGATTTACTTGAATTTGAATGCTACACTTATTTTAAAATAAGCGCTCGTTATTCGGTTTAGTCGGAGAGGACCTTTGGGTCATGAATCTCATTCCGAATATTGATACGTCGATTATGGATAGCGTTGAAGATCGATGTTGTCGACCGGGTATTTGTAAGAATGATAGGATGACCTATCGATTGTCTCTGCACCGATAGCTACGGTATGGAGATTTCCTAAGTGATGGGAAGTCCGATCGGGATTGTGTATAACCGGATTACAAGGGCTTCTTTGGAAGTGCCTTCGGTTCTGTTCGAACCGAGGACAGACTTATATGGATGGTAATGTCTGACATTACATTTTGAGATACAGAGCAGATTTCTTTCAAATACATATCTGTTGGTGGCGGAGAATTTATTCTCTTAGCTTAACACCCTTCTCTGAGACGTATGAGCTTAGAGGTTATGAAGTTGAAGGTTATCATCGATATATTCCCAATTTGGTAATGTGGCATGCTGAGTGCTGTTGATCATTTGTTGATCAAAGCGTGGCTTTTGTAAAAAGCGTAGCTTTATGGACGAGACTTCATCGAACCTCACAACCCGGTAATGGTCGAAACAGGAAGGATGCAGCAAGGTTTCAGGGGTAGCTTCCCTAGGGTATGGCCATTCCTTCTGGAAAAGGGTAGTATCATGGTATGGAGCCCAGATACTTACTCATGTGGACACTGTATTTTATTACTTTGTGATGTCGTTGTTTTAGAGAGCTCTCGTATAAAGGTCCCAAAGGACCGGGGGTGGCATATCTGAGGTTTTGTTTATTCTCCGGGAAGGGGGGGTAGCCGGCCTTGTGTTGGCAGAGATCCGGTTAGGAGTCTCGGGGCGTCCTTTCAGAGGCGTACCCATGTGGCAATGGGAAGTTCCTTGGCCTGACCATTGGTTGGAAATCCAAAGAAACCATACAAGCCCTGTACGGTTTTAGTTGTATAGCCTGCCATGGAATGTGGCGGTAACCTGCTATTGAACATGTTAGCTATAGTAGGCATAAGTGCGAAATGCCTATGCTGGCTAAGATTTATATTATACTTTCGAAATGTTTTCCTGCACTTTGCAGTTATAATAATAAGAATATTGAGAAGAAATTTGCGGATCAAGCATATTTAACTATCATAAGGTGAAATCTCCTCCGATTTTGCGTTTGCATTGTTTGTGTGTGCGAGAGGCCTTATGGTTGTCTCATTTTCTAAAAAGCATTGCGAATCCATTTGAAAAATATTTCTTTTTCATTTTTAAAAGATAAACTGCTTAAGTTCTCACACCAGCACCATGACTGACCTGGAGTTTATTGTTTTTTTCCTGAACTCTGGATGCCCACTAATTTTAACACGGGCAGTACAGAGTCAGGTTATCAGGTCATCCTGGAAATTCAGGAGTTGCTGTAGAGATTTGGAGGCAAGTTGGATGGCATGGCGTATCAACTAGTATATTGTATCTCTTTTCCACTGTTTGTTATTGTACACTCTGATAATGTAATGTAATGTGATGTAATGTAATAACTGATATAGTTCTTTGTTTTAAAGATATTCATTTATCTATTATATGTTGTTCCGCTGCGATTGTGAGATTCTGATATTGTTTCTGTTGCTTTTTCTTTCTTTCTTCTTCTATCTTCTACCTCTTCTTCTTCAACCCTAACGGTACGGTTTTTCGGCCTTCGATTGCTCAGCAGTTGATACAGTGGACGTATTGATGTCGGTTTTCGAAAGTCGAAAAATCTGTTATGTTACAGATTGGTCGATCCCTGAGGGTCGTGGCCGACCGCGAACGGTCGACGGTCGGCCTAGGGATGTGAGCGGTCGACCGTGCATAGGGAATTTTCACGAACCTAAGAGCTTGTTTGAACGGTTGTAATTGGCTGCTTTGTTGCCAAGGTTTTGATGAGCCTACGTGATCACTCTAAAATATTCTCCAAGGAAAATCAACGCACCAAATTGATTCACAACCTCTATAAATTGAAATCTAGGCTACCTCTAAAACTAGAAGAAAACATCTAGACTACCGAGACTCCGCCAAAATTGTTCATTCCCACACTTAAATTTCATTCAAAAATTGAAATAAAACTAATGTAAACACATGATAGTAGATTAGTTCTGGGAGGAGTAAGCTTAGAGGGCGATTCTCTAAAGATGCGTGTTAGAAAAGCTTGGATCTAAGGTGAGTGGGAATATGTTTGATACGATCATCTATTACAGTTAAATTTAATCTATTCTACTTGATCTAGATTGTTTGTACATTAAATAGAGATTGTAAACCATAATTAAATAACCTAGAATCTTGATTAGAGGTTGAAGCAGCTGTAAATCTGTAAATTGATGAACTTGTAAAACCCTTTCTAATTGAAACCTTAAAATTTGTTAACTGTTTGTATATAACTTGTTAAAATGCATCAGCATCAATCCAATAAAATATGGTAGAATCTCAAAAGAAATCTGTTGTTGAATTGCTAAGGTTCACGGTAAAACACTGATATTAATAAAATTTATAATAATCAAAACCGAATCGAAAAATTAACGAACCCTAACTCTCACCCTGAGCGGTCGACCACAAGTGGTCGGCGATAGAATGTAGCGGTCGAATGGTTATATCTTGAAACACATAACTTATACCTCGGCCTAAGACCCAGGTTAAAAATAAAAATAAATATAAATGCTAATTGTTGTGTGAGCTTATTAAGGCAGCTGGTATATATGTCAGGAGTTGTAGGAAAACTAGTTCCTGATAAGATGACGTTAGGACGTCACTGTGTTGGGTAATGTTCTTTTTACAATGGGGGTCGATGATTCGACTGTGGCGATTTTTATCACAAATGATACTCACAGAATGTTGTATGGTGCATGCGTAACATTAACTGATGTCTGATGAAGTGTGAGCCTAGCACAACGGGAGTCCTGGTACGCACAGATACTGATGTGACGCGGTGCAGTTTAGAGCTTGGATCCCGAATCATGAAATAGAAGGCGTATGCTACGATCGAGAGGTGGACCTGATGTAGACGATCAAAGAGTCGGCATTATGGTTTCCTCCTCGATGCGTGGTCGGATTAAATGTAGTTATGGTTAGGGGAATATGTGTTCCGCGGTATTTTTGCGCTAGTGATAGTAGTGGAAATGTATTTCTTTAGTTGCCTGATGTCGTTGTTTTCATGAAAAGTAGGTCTAGGAGCGATGGCTGATGTTAGACATTGAGGTTCGATCCTTGTAGTAGCCCGCACGATTCGTTGTGTAAGTGTGGGTTGGACAAAAACCCTTAACTAATGGACCATAGGATTACAAGAACCCATAAAGTACACCCTATGTTGTTTAGAGTAGAGTTAAAGTTATTTGCACATGATCACCATATATTAAACTTGTACTCGTTCGTCGGACTTTCATTTGATCAACTCTTTTTAATCTTTTTCCCCACAACATATGGACAGGGCAGTAGGTGATTGATCTATTCTTTATACTTGGAGAGACGCGTCCATCACTGTAGTTGCTTTTCATCATATTTACTCTCCATGTATCTATTTATCTATCTTATTATCCTTTGTATTTTTGTATTAGCCTTGGAGTAATATTTTCTTTGTGCTCTGTATTTGACAACATATTGATTTTTTAGGACTATGTTTTGAGATTTTCTAAGATTGATGTTTCTTTGTATTATATGTTTTGTTTTTTCCGCTGTGATTTTTGAAAGTGTATTATGTTTTATATTATGTCGGTTGTGTTAGCCTCCGTAATGTTATAAAAACCTATATCTTGTATTTTTCGGTATAACGCGAGTCCAAAAGTTATACTAACATTTAGATCAATATGTCTGGAGATGCTTGTTGTCAAAATGGTTACTATTATTGCTTAAACGATGAATGGATAATTGCAACGAAAATTTAAAAAATACCTCATATGGTATAAGAATAATACGTATACAAGATTTTAACGAAGTCCACTAGCTCAAGTGTATATGTTTATAGTTTGTTGGGAACTCATTTATCGTCACTATTAAAACATGCATATGGAAAGTTTTTCTCGAAATATATGATTCCATGAATTTTACGTCGCATTATATACAAATGGAAGAACTTTTTCATCTTCTCAGCAAAAGGATAGTTCAACTTTCTCTGGATTAGTGAAGAAAGTTGTATTATTTAAAAATAAAACTTTAAAAGGTGGTTCATTTTCAATCCTTTCAAATCTTACAATGAAACCGATAAACCAAAGATTATTATTTCATAGTGAAAAAACATAAACTTTATCTATTGGAAAGTAAAAGGAGATGGATTTAAAAGTAACAAGCTTTAACCGTGGTGTGAAGATAAAAAATTTTTGACGAAAAATAAAGATCACAGTCTTCCTTCTTAAGAAACCAAATCAACATCTTTAATATGAAACTTACTTTGAATCCATTGAATTTGTATATAATCGAAATTGCAAGCAATTATAACCAGAAAACGAAACAAAACCCAGCCTTAAATTCCACATCAACAGGGAACGTGTTGGCCATGAAAAACAATTAGTACCCACATACAAAAAGTCGCGAAAAATCCAAAACACAGAAGCAGAAAGCAACAAAATCCTAACACATTTCTTCGAAGTTACCTACGGTCAAACATTCACTCGCTCCAACACGTGTTGACATGTCAACAAACCCAACTGTCCGATACTTATCCCAACTGACGCCCGTCCCTTACGTCATCCAATTACCTGCGGTAAATACAGTTTCTAGTGGCTTACGTGGCCTTCAACGACAAAACAGCTGACCTAAGAGGTGACCAAATCGAGGAGCCGACGTTATCGCCTCACCCGCGTGAATCCTCCCACGTGTCCCTAATCATCACGTGTTTTTTACCTCTTCGACACGTGTTCCGATCCATTTCTCCACCTTTTTTCCCTTTCTGCTCTTATATAACTTCGGCTGCTTCGGTTTTCCAACTTTCAATTTCAAAGATTTACAATTCCTTCATACACAAGTCACCACTTGTAAATCGTCAAATCTTAAGTAGAAAGAAGTAGATTTACAGAATGAACGGTGGAGATTTACAGTTGCCTCCTGGATTCAGATTCCATCCAACGGATGAGGAGCTCGTCATGCACTATCTATGCCGAAAATGCACAGGGTTGTCTCTAGCCGTCCCAATTATAGCCGAAATCGATCTTTACAAATACGATCCATGGCAGCTCCCTGGTAACTTTTCGTTTCGTTTTCAGCCCCTATAAAAAATTTAAAATAAATTACTCCAAGTGCTTATTTGCATAATCGCTTTCTTCAGGTCTAGCTTCGTACGGGGAGAAAGAGTGGTACTTCTTTTCACCTAGGGACCGGAAGTATCCAAACGGGTCAAGGCCGAACCGGGCTGCCGGGTCGGGTTATTGGAAAGCAACGGGTGCGGATAAGCCCGTTGGGACACCCAAACCCGTTGCGATCAAGAAAGCACTAGTGTTTTACTCTGGTAAAGCACCAAAAGGTGATAAAACCAACTGGATCATGCATGAATACAGACTTGCCAACGTGGATCGTTCCGCTAGAAAAAAGAACAACTTGAGAGTAAGTTTGTTGTTCGATTTAAGTTTGATTTTATATCAATTTTAATTTATTTTTTAAAAACGATTCTAAAATGTTTGTTTTTATTATTACAGTTGGATGATTGGGTACTGTGCCGCATCTACAAAAAGAAAGGAGCAGAAAAACCAAACGGGAACGAGCAGAGAGCGGCGTATGATTCGAGGATGATTCAGCAAGTACCAGAATTCGAGCAGAAACCCGAAGTCATTCAGCACGTGACGCCAACTTTCTCGCACGTGCAGCAAAATAACGGCTACGGGAAAAACGATTGGTTCAACTTCGACGCGTCCGAATCGATGCCGCGTCTGCACGCGGACTCGAGCTGCTCGGAGCACGTGCTGTCGTCGGATTTCACGTGCGACAGGGAGGTGCAGAGCCAGCTGAAGTGGGGGGAGCTGGAAAGAGCCCTTGCCGTTCCGTTCAATAACGTGAATGCCACCAGCTCGTTTCCGACGTTGGATAATGGGCCGTTAACGGATCCGTTGCAGGACATATTTATGTATTTGCAAAAGCCATTTTAAGATTGGAGATCTGATATGTACAAGCGACGTGCTGGCAGATGCTGAGACGTTGATTGAGATGAAGTATGAAAGTAAAGACGGAGAGAGAGATATGTTTGTATAGATTGTAGTAGTGGGCTTGTTTGTTGATTTCTAGTCGATGAAACCAAAGGACAAATCAATTGGTTATAGTTCAAAAAAATATTTTGGCATGTGGAAATGTTAACGAAGGATATGATAAATGGAAATGTTCTTTTGACGGCAAATAAGCGTGTCAATGTTGGTTTTAAAGTTACTATGAATGCTAAAGGTGAATCCTTGCATGCTGCTTTTCAATTTGCATGTTAATCCAATTTTGTTAGAAAATATTATTTATAGGATTTGGAAAGTGATATGTTTGGATTATAGAAATACTTGGTCGTGGTTATGTAAACGCTATTTTGATGTGTGATTTGAGATATCAAAAGATGATCAAGTAGCATGTCATTCTTATCTTTTGGCCCGAAAGCATCAAAAGAGGATCAAGCATGTCATTCTTACCTTTGGGCACTTGTTTGCTTTTAGTCCAAAGCAATTAAAAGTGGCGATCTTACATTGAAAATGCTTCTGACTTCCGGAACTTTCAAACTAAGAGGCAACCAAACAAAGTTAGGTCCTATGATTTTTAGCATCTTTTCATTCCAAGTAAATAAGCACTAAAATATTTCTAAGCACTAAAACGTTTTACCTACGATCCATTAAATCAAGTTCAACTTTTTTCAACACAGAACAAAAATCACATAAATAATTAAACAAGTAATTAATAATAAAATAAAAAATATTAATTTTTTGATCGTGGCTAAGATTATAAAATTTTAAATAAATACTTAATCGGCTATACAACATTCGTTAAATCAACGTGCATTTCCTTTGAAACATTTATTCTTCCATGTCAAACGTCTTTTCATTCTAAGAAATAAATGCATTCTCAATTTTATCATTGTTAATATCTTCATCTAATGACTAATAAAATCAAAAAAAAAAAGAAAAAAAAAAAGGAAAAATGTAGTATAAATGTTTTATAATAGAGCATTACAACTCAATAAGTCATAAAATTGTCAAATTTTACCTTCTCTAATTCTATGTTAGTTATAGGGCCATTAAAATTGTCCTAAATGAAATTAAAATAAGTCTAAAAAACAAAGATTGGTATGTATGAGAAGAATGAACTCCAACAAAAAAAAAGTAACTAAACTATTTGTGTACATTAAAATTTGGATCATGTGTTTAGCTTCATTTACAAGATTTAGAAAAAAAGATTTTATTTTTCCTAACTTTAACATTTGAATTTTTTTGTTTTATAATTATGCTTTAAGATAGTTTGTTTTATAATTATGCTTTAAGATAGTGTACGTGTGTTTTTCTGATGAAAATAAAGAGACTACGGATTATTTAGAGCTAAATGGAAAATAGATTTTCGTGGGCATAAACATTTAAAATAAATTTATATGTAATAAAACTTTAATAGTTGACCAAAGACCAATAGGCTTAAAAGTATTGAAACAATTATATAACCAGTTACCTCCATAGAATATGTTTATATCATCCTGTAATTCGGCTTTTTGGTCCGGCTACACAAAGGTGATTATGAGAACCGGATTTGACTATTGATGAGGAAGATGGCCATGAGACGACAATAATATGACGAGAGCATGATATCCGAACAGTTATATCCAGCTCAGGGTAAATAAAATTAACGGATATGTGATATAGGATGTCAAAATGATGAAGGTTCGCTTGGTGGAGTAGAACTTAGCATAGATGTTTGATAAGTTGAAGATTGTATAAGCGAGGTCAGCATAGTGTGTTGGGCTGAGCTTTTCTTATGGTGGACCCAAGTGGCCAAAGGGGTCCAGGCTTGAAAATTGACCTGTCAAAATATGAACCAACTCATTAACCCAACCTATTTGCTCTACTTATAAATGGGTTGGGTCAACCCATTTATAAGTATTATTAAATGGTTATGGGTTGGGCTGACCCATTTTTAAAAGGGTTGTAAATGGGTAATCCGTTTACCCATTCATTAAAAATATTAAATTTTAATATAAATTTGAAAAATAAGAATTTTAAACATACGTTGTAGCTTTATATGGGGACTGACAGTTGTACTTAGAAAATAACAGGTTACCGCATCCATATATTTGAACTCCGCCATGTACAGAAGCCGTTATTTTTTTTTGTTTAGACTGTAATAACTTCTTCGTTCTAATTCGGAATTAGGCGAGACCTCGACTGATGAACTCCCACCTAAATTATGGACAGAATGAAACACTCGGATACTTCATCATGTAAACGCACACTGTAGCTCTCCAAGGGGACTGAAAGTTGTAATGAGAAAATAATAGACTACCACATCCTCGTATTTGAACATCGTCCAGTGCAGAAGCCGTTATTTTTTTGTTCAGACTACAATAATTTCTTCGTTCTAACTCGGAATCAGACGAGACTTCGACCGATGAACTTCCTACTAAATTACGGATAGTACGAAATTCTTGGATATTTCATCATGTGAATGCACAATGTAGTTCTCCATGGAGACTGACAATTATACTTAGAAAATAACAGACTATCACATCCCCATATTTGAACTCCCACGAAAATAACAGACTCCAATGAATGACACCAGCTCGTTTCCGACGTTGGATGATGGGCCGTTAACGGATCCGTTACAGGACATATTTATGTATTTACAAAAGCCATTTTAAGATTTTCCAATCTGATATGCACAAGCGACGTGCTGGCAGATGCTGAGACGTTGATTGAGATGAAGTATGAAAGTAAAGAGGGAGAGGGAGATATGTTTGTATAGATTGTAGTAGTGGGCTTGTTTGTTGATTTCTAGTCGATGAAACCAAAGGACAAATCAATTGGTTATAGTTTTAAAAAAAAATATTTTGGCGTGTGGAAATGTCAACGAAGGATATGATAAATGGAAATGTTCTTTTGACGGCAAATGAGCGTGTCAATGTTGGTTTTAAAGTTATTATGAATACTAAAGGTGAATCCTTGCATGCTGCTTTTCAATTTGCATGTTAATCCAATTTTGTTAGAAAATATTATTTATAGGATTTGGAAAGTGATATGTTTGGATTATAGAAATAGTTGGTCGTGGTTATGTAAATGCTAATTTGATGCGATATGAGATATCAAAAGATGATCAAGTAGCATGCCGTTCTTATCTTTTGGTCCAAAAGCATCAAAAGTGGATCATGCATGTCATTCTTATCTTTGTGTACTTATTTGCTTTTAGTCCAAAACAATTAAAAGTGACGATCTGAAATCAAAAGTGCTTCTCACTTTGGGAACTGTCAAAACTAAGAGGCAACCAAACAAAGTTTGGTTCTATGATTTTTAGCATCTTTTCTTCAAATAAATAAGCACTAAAATATTTCAAAACATGCTATACCTACGATCCATTAAATCAAGTTCAACTTTTTTTTTTCTTTTTTGAAACTGAAGAAAACTTAACGGATCGGTGAACTACTGAGGAGGGTATAATAAAGCCGTCCGTTAATCAAGTTTAACTTTTTTCAACACAGAACAAAAATCACATAAACAAACAAGTAAGCAATAATATAATAATAAACATTAAATTTTAGATCGTATTTAACATTATAAAATTTTAAATAAATACTTATTTAATCACTTATATAATATTTGTCAAATCAAATTTTTGTCAAACCAACATCTTTTGAAGCATTTATTTTAGGATATTAAAACGTTTTTAATTCGAAACGGTAAGTGCATTCTCAATTTTATCATTATTGATAGCTCCATTTATCAACTAATAAAATGAAAAAATAAAAGGTAAAATATAGTATAAATATCTTATAACATAACGTTTCAATAACTTGCATTGAGATTTTCGGTTATAACATTATCAAACTTTACGTTCTCCAAATTTTGTGCTAGTTACATGACCATTAAAATTGCCCTAAAACAAAATTTAAAAATCAGAAAAACAAATCTGCAATTGGAGCAGATAAGAAGAATGAACTCTAAAAAAATAAAAAGTAAATAATCTCTTTTGTTCATAAAATTTTGAATCATGCGTTTAGCTATGTCTGTAAGATTAAAAAAAGGATATTTTTCTTCTAAGTTTAGCATTTTAAAAATGTTGTTTTCTAATGATATTTTAAGATAGTATACGTACGTTTCTCTGAAAAATATAAAGAGACTACAATTTATATATAGCTGAAAGAAGAAATAGATTTTGATTGAAACAAGATGTGAAAAAAATTAATACCCAATAAAACTTTGATGGTTGACCAATGACCAATAGACTTAAATGTATTGAAACATTTATATAACCAGTTACCTCCATAGAAAATGTTTATATCATCCCATGTAATTAAGTCGACCGAGCTCCTGTTAGCCCTCCAACCGTGCTGCATTCGTAATAATATGAGGCTAGATGTATTATCAGAGGTGTTACATTCGATAACCACATAACAAAGCAGATACTATTGTATCATACATGGGATGGCGAACAAAGTTCCGAGCACACTCACAGCTTAATACACATATATTCATGACATGCATACATCAAATAATAGAGAATTCCCAACCGAAGGGGTTCCGATGGGTCGATTCAAGTGGGTCAACCCCAAACCCACTCCAACGGTTGGGTAAAAAACATAAATATGTTTTTACATAGCCCGCTAAATTTTAACTGATTAAGAGAAAGGCTGTGAAATAGAGAACTGATTGTATTGACTGAAGAAAAATGAATGTATTAACGTACAGGAAATGATACAGGCGTATTGTATATATAAGATACAAATACTTCATTTGTGTAATTACAGGAATGCCCCTGTAACCCTATACTTTATTATAAAGGCTCGGCCCTTTCTATTTCTTATATGCTGCTATCTTTATTTCCCCCCAACAATGTCGGTTATGGTTTTCTTTCTCTCGTCCCCAAATTATTTTTGTCTGCTCGCCTTTTAAATCAGAGCTTTTTCCTCAATAAATTGATTTACTGAAGTACCTTGAGTACTTAAAAGTGATTTAGAGGTTTGAAGTGAGCGTACAATACTTGAAAGTTTGAGAGATCTCATGTGTTACTCGATTTTGAGGATCTTAGGCAAAATTACATGTTTCATGTGGTTTTGTCTGAGTGTTCAGGTTAGAGCGAGTCTCTAATGGCGGATGCGTGGCTATCTTTTCTCTCTTACTTTCTGGATCCTCCTCGACTCTTAGATTTGATCGTAGCTTTACAAAATTATTCTTTGAGACTGGTTTTGTAAATATGTCTGCCTTCTGATGAGTAGCAGGGAGATGATTTATGTTGAGCTTCCCTTTGATGACTTGCTCACGAACAAAATAGAGATCAATTTCCATATGCTTAGTTCGTGAGTGAAGACTTGGGTTAGCGGAAAGCGATACAGCGCTCAGATTGTCGCACCATATTGTGGGTTTTGTACCACTTATAATTCCTATCTCTTGAAGGAGAGACTCTAGCCACATTATGTGACGACCCGAAATTTTTAGGCATTTGAAATCGGGATATTTAATGGATTTTAAATATTTAAAAGTTAATTTGTAAATTAAATTTCAAATATCACCATTATTTGAAAATTTAATTATTGAATTTAATTATTGGAAATTTGGGTAAGATGTTGAATCTGGAATATTAAGCCTGTAAAAAATATAATTTAAAGGTCTGCAAAATTTATATTGATAATACTGAAGATGGTAAAAGTGTTGAAATTGAATTTGAAATGCTTTGTTAAGTTTTAATAATATATCGTTTAAATCGATATTTAAAAATAGCCTTCCGAGGTAAAGTCTTGGAATTCGATGAAATTAATTCCATTGGATCCGTAATATTATATTTTTATTGGATTTCAAATTTCTATTGATCGAATTTGTTGTGTGAGCGTACGATATATAAACGCGCTAGAATTAATATCGAAAATTTAATACTTTAATTCGATTCAAAGAGCCATCTTCTCCATACTATCGAATTAGGACTCGGAACCTTTTCCATTGTATTTGGAATATGTGTATAACATTATGAACGCCTAGCGGCACGCCTTGATAAGAGTTCAGAATTTTGTGTTATAATTTTTGGACAATTTAAATTTGAATTTGAAAATAAATAATATAATCGGACACTATACTAAGCTTTGGCATGTTGAGAAATATAGTCACGCATTGTCTTCCTTCTAAAGCTTCCACACACGTCTTTAAAGTAAGAATAATGGCCGAAACATTTCAGTTTATTTTCTAAAACCCATCGAACCTCGTTCCTCTCCTCAGTTAAATTCAAAATAAAAATAAACGGCGAACGAAAAAGGGGGGTCGCTCGCACGCATCGACTTCGATGCGGGAGAGACTCGCGATGCCATACGAAGCTTGGGCTGAGTCGATTTATTGCCGCGACATTCGTTCAAGTGGAAGGGGAGGTTCGCGTTCGACTAGAGAGGCGAACTAGGGTTTGGATTTCTGAGGGTTTGGCGATAATCGAAGGGATGCTTGCGAGCAAAGCGGAGGGCTTCGTGGGAGGCGGCACTGGAAGTTTTGATCGCGTCGTGGCTAGTACTGCTAGGGCATTGGGTGGTCGCGATACGGCGTGGAGGCGCGGTGAGGTCGACGGTTTGGGATTTCGAGCTCGAGCTCGAACTCGAGCTGCAACTATGAAATCACCTTGGAGGCTGCGGGGTTTTGCGATTCGAGTGAGGTGGACTTCCTGAGTTTGTTTTTCCAACAAGGTATAAATTTACAACTGGTTAATTTACAATTTGCATGTCAGTTTAGATTTGAATAATAAGAAGTCAGGAAACAAAAGAAAAATATAATTACAGTAAAATATTTAAATACAGTTTATATATATGTGTCTTCATTTTAAAATATGTAGATAAACAGAATATATTTCCATTTAAAAGAATATTGAATATAAACATGTTTGAAAACCTGTGTGAAGTTAAAATTTTATATTTTTATAAATATATATGAGATTTCCGAAATAAGAGTTTATATAAAAAAAAATGTTTAAACTAGCTTATTAATTATCTTAGTGACTAAAAGATCTTCAAAAGTGAAATTTAGTTTAAACAAAACAATTAGCTAATTAAATCTATTGAATGGTAGTTGATTATTCAATTGGTTCAAATATTAATAAAATCCTATAATGCTTATTCAAGGTCAAACATCAGGAAATCCAAAGCAATATTGAAGTGGATTGCAAAACAAAAAATGAAAGGTGAGTTAATCTCACTCATCTGGTTATAATTTTAATTTAAATGGTAAAATTTAAATAATTGGTTGATTGATTGTTTGGATTGGATGTGCAATATTATATATAATAGTATATAATATATCTTGGAATGATTGATTTCCCGCATTTTATAGCGGATGAGACCCTATGCGCCGCATAATAGTGGATGATTTTATATAAAAACCCATATACCGCGATATTCTACCTCGAAGTGGAATTGGTATTTTATATTGTGTTAACGTCTGTGGATGCAGGGAAAACAGGTTGGAGGGATCCAACTGGATTCCTCAAAATTATTTATATTGTTTAATATTCTCTGTTATGAATATTCGATATTCTGTAATGAATATTATTGTAGTTGTAATATTGGATGCTAGGGTTTACTTGAATATATTTCGATACACCGAGTTATCAAAATATATAGAATTGGAATTTTGAAAATAAAAGGAAGAGAATTTGTAAGTGAAATAATTATAGAAAATTTAAATAAATTAAAAATGAACTGGATAAGAATATTAGTGGTTTTAAAATTCTAAAAAATAAATTCCGTATATGAAAAGGAAATTTTGAATAAACAGACATTTAATGAATTTTAAACTTCAGTGTTATTATTTAAAAGAACAAAGCATTTATTTTAAATTTAAGATTTAAATTTTGAAAAGAATAAAGAAGAATCGGAAAAATCTAAAATTTGTATATTTCAGTTAAAAGATTTAAAATCAAACGTCAAATAATAATAATAATAAAGTCCATAATTAACGAATTTTGAAATGAATCGAGTAAGTAAAGAAATTTATTTCAAATGAAGTAAATTGGAAATCAATTTGGAAAATTGATTTAAGTGATTGAAATTGGAAATTCTCCCTGGATAACCAAGTACGTTTTCAAAGTAAATTTTTAAATATAAGTTAAAAGTTTTAAAGTTGTTTTAAAAAGAAAGTTTTGGAAAATTTATTATTTCTAAAATATTTAAATTCTAATAATCTATTATAATAGTAATTATTTAAAAGTGACTCGGTATTTGTTTTAAAAGAGAAAATCTAGTTTGTATTTTATAAAAGTAACCTCATTTTAAATATTCCTAAAATGTATATTTTTAGTAAAGTATTGAAGTAGTTCTCAATCTAAATGTTAAAATATATACTTTATTTATAAAGTGTTTTAAATTATTTTAAAAATCTAAAGCTTTGTACTTGGTGTTTTAAGTGGAAATAATTATTTGGAAATTCATTCCATGATAAGAGTGGGGTTTGAAACTATTTTTCAAGGGTTGAAAAGTGGAAATATATCTTGTGAAGATAATTTGAGTTTAATAAATAATTTGGTGAAAATATTTATGTTGGATGGTTGTTGTGAATGTTAATTGATGGTTAAATAACCGACTATCAATATTGGCCAAATGCGATGATCGTTTCGAAGAGACCGGGATCGAGATTTAATTCTCGAAAATCACTTCGATCCGGTTTGAACGTTTTCGTGAGGAAGACGAGTTCGGAGTCGAAGATGGAGCAGTGAAGTACAAGGGTTAGTCGCTACTAATGCCGAGGATATTTCCAAAATGGATGTAGTAGGAATAGTGCCTTCGGTTCCGTTCGAACCCGGGACGGACTTGTATGGATGAATGCTTTCAAAACATCGTCAGGTGGACGATGAGCATTCTAAGTGAAACGATCTTAAAGGTAACGCTTAGCCTCAAGCCTCATCAATCGGGAATGGCTGAAAATTAGGGGTTGTGCAGCAAGGCCTGGTGGGCAGCACCCATTTTCGGGTAAGGCCATCCCTTTCTAGATGTCCCTTTTTATTTCGGCTTAGTGGTGCGGTTGCTGATCCCAACCGTGGGGTGATCTTACTCGGGATTATCCAGTAAGGGATAATCCGGGTCTTGTGTTGTAGGGGAGTTAGGGTGGCTCCTCGGTACGCTGATCTAGACCAGGTACTGCGACAGGTGGTACCCCAGTGCCTAGTCATTAGTTGGAAATCCATTTTCCTTACGCGCCCGTACGGTTTTGATTGTGCCCAGCTATTGCTGAAACGTGAGATGCAAGCATTTCAGCTAGATTCTATTTTACTTTCTATAGACGCTATTATAATATCAGAGGATTTTAATAAAAAGTATTTTAGCTATCGTAAGGTAAAAACCCAACATGTTTATTTGTGGCGTGGTCTTATGAGATGCTTTTATTTTCAAAAGGATTTTGAAACTTTAATAATCAATTTGGGTGTGATTTCTCACACTGGTATTCCAAACTGACTCGGGTGTTATTTAAGTATAATGCTCGGGTCAGACCGAGTATTATAGGATACAAGATATGATGCCGTGGAGCTCAGGAGACGAGCTGGATGGCGAGACGTACTTCCGTACTTGATTTATATTCCGCTGTGTATGCAGTTGTGTGAGGACAGGTTATAATTACTGTCCAGTTGTGTTATGTGATTGATGTACTCTGATGATGTATGTATAAACATATATAGTTTTGTTTTGTGTAAAGGTCATTGAATAGTTATTATATTTTATTCCGCTGCGATGGTTAGATTCTGATGTTGTTTTCTGTTTTCTCTTCTTCTACCTCTTCTTCTTTAACCTAAATGGTTCGTATTTCTGTTCAATTTGAGTTAATTCATGTAGAATTATGTTGACTCAAGGGGTACAGATTTGCGGGTCGCTACACATTATCTCAGATGTGGCGCTTGCAACACTACGGTATTCCGCTTCTATACTTTATCGAGAAACCGTTGGTTGCTTTTTGGAAATACATGATACAAGATTCCCACCCAAATAGATACAGTGGCCAGTTGTAGATCTTCGGTCATCCGAGTCTGATGGCCAATCTGCATCTGCGTATCATTGAATATTTAGTGATATGCTTCCTTTAATGCTTATTCCATATTTTATTGTGCCCTTTAAGTATCGCAGGATCCTCTTCACTGCCTTCTAGTGTTGATCTAGAGGTTCCTGCATAAATTGACTGACCTTATTTACACTGAATGAAATATCTGGTCTTGGAATGGTAACATATTGCAAGGCACTACTATACTTCTGTACTATTTTATGTTCTCTATATACTCAACTTTATATTTAGAAAAGTGCAAATTACTTACCATGGGTGTTGGCATAGGCTTTGCATCATTCATCTTTGTCCTATCAAGAATCTTAGAGATATATCTACTTTGAGATAGTATTAATTCACTTTGTGATTTTCTGTGAACTTCTATTCCTAGAAAATAACTCAAGTTGCCTAGATCTTTGATTGAGAAAGTTTTATGTAAATGACTAGTAACAGGTCTAATCTCATTACTGCTATTACCTGTAATTATGAGGCCATCTACATACACAAGAATATAAGTGGTACTAGTATCATTTATTTTGATGTAAAGTGAGTTGTCAGACCCGGTTGGCTTGAATTCTAGACTGATCAAGGTAGTTATTAGTTTTTCATATCACACTCTCGGAGCTTGCTTCAGTCCATAGATAGCTTTATGTAATTTGCATACCATTTTCATGTCACCGCCTTTAGCATATCATGGTGGTTGTTGCATATACACCTCTTGTTGTAGTTCACCACGTAGAAAGGCATTGTTGACGTCCATTTGTATGATGTCTCATTTATTGTGTAGAGCAACTGTGAGTATTACTCTGATTGTAGTTGGTTTCACTACTGCTGAATAGGTTTCATAAAGTCAAAGCCAATCTGTTGTGAGTAGCCCTTAGCTACTAACCTTGCCTTATACTTAGCTATTTTTCCATCTGCTGACTTTTTAAGTTTTAAGTCCATCTGCATCCAATTATGTTCTTGTCTTTTGGTGCTTGCACAATGCTCCATGTTTTATTTTTAATTAAGGCATTGTATTCATCATCCATGGCAGACTTCCAGTTACTGTTACTAAGTGCTTCTTCAAAATTGGCTGGTTCATCTTGTTCCAGTACAGTAGAGTAGACTTTTGGTTTGAAGACATCATGTTTTGATCTTGTCATCATATGATGTCCTTCTCTTGCAGGAGAGATGGTGATCTACTGATATTAGTATCATTAATTTGATCTGGACTCGAGGAAGTATCCATATCTGATGAATTATCCATGTTGAAGTCTGATGAATCACTGTCTTGGCAGTGGTTGTTTGGATCTTCTGATTCATTGAGATCAGACTGATCATCTGATATGTTTTGTGAGTGTTCAGTGTTTATCAGATGACCAGTCTAAGCCTTTCTTACATGCTCACTTGAGTAAGTGGGAACATAATGTTTTTGAACAGAGTGCATGGATGATTTAGCATCATAAACCTTATGAGTAGTTTTCAACTCACTCATAGAAAAGGGAAAGACATGTTCATTAAAAGCAACATATCTAGAAATAATTATCTTGCCACTGCTGGTAAGACATTTGTATCCCTTCTGATTAGTGGGATATCCAATAAATGTACATCGTAAAGATCTAAAACTTAGCTTGTGAAATTTATATGGTCTTAAATATGGGTAACACAAGCAACCAAAGGTTTTAAGTAATGTATAATCTGGAGATGTGTTAAATAATTTCTCAAGTGGTGTTTTGTTTTTCATCACCTTTGTAGGCATTCTATTGATGAGAAATACTGCAGAATTGAATGACTCTGGCCAAAATTTTAGTGGCATTGAGGCATGAGCCAAAAGAGTCAGGCCAGTATCAACTATGTGCATGTGCTTCCTTTCAGCAAGTCCATTCTGCTCAGATGTATATGGACATGTAATTCTATGTATAATTCCTTTCTTGATAAAATAGTCTTTCAAAGTTTTGAATTCTGTCCCTCCATCTGTCTGGATTACCTTTAATTCATTGTTTGTCTGTCTCTCTGCTTGAGTGATAAACTGCATCACTATATCTTCGGGTTCTGCCTTTGATTTGAGAAAATATATCCATGTATATCTAGTAAATGAGTCTATAAACGAAACATAATATTTAAACCCATAATCAGAGTCAATTGGGGCTGGACCCCATAAGTCAACTGCTACCATTTCTAATGGTTTTGTGTATCTAGTTAATGATTTAGAAAATGGTAGCTTATGACTTTTTCCCATTTGACAGGAAGTACACATATATGGTCTAGATATACTTTCAAATTTTATATTCATATTCTGCAATACATGTTTTACAGCATCCACACTGGGGTGACCCGGTTTACCATGCCACAACTCAAGCACCCTTTTATTTTTGACATTTGAATCACATCTAGCGTAATTGCACCAATTTCTCTTTTGAGCAGACTTAGTTTTCTTTAACAGATTGAAAATGTAAAGACCATTGTGCACATTACCCTGTAGCAAGATTTCTTTGTTCAGTAAATCCCTAACTAAACAGAACTTTGGGTAAAATTCAAAATATACTTGATTGTCATTGGCAAATTGAGATACACTCAATAAGTTTTTCTTGATTTGTGGGACTCTAAGTAAATTATTGAGATGTAACTCTCTTTTGCCTCTGATTTGAGCATTTCCAGTATGAGTTATTTGAATTGATTTTCCATTATCCATAAAAATAGGTTGCATACCTCTATACTCTCTGTTTCCAAAATTGAGATTATCAAGGTTGTTGGTAATGTGGTTTGTTGCACCTGAATCTGGATACCATTCTTGAAACTGCAAATCATCTGTCTTTGTTTGTTGATCTGCATCTAACTGACATTTTGAACCGCTACCTTGCTTTCTTGCATCTAGGCTTGTATGAGCAATATTAACATTTGGATTGTTGCTTCTCTGAACATTGTTTTGCTGATTTATAGTAAATCTTTGATTAAAAGCATTTGATTGTAGTATGCTCAAAATTTTCACAAATCTGACACCTAAGTCTGTTAGAATTGTTTCACCTTCCACGACCTCTGCCTCTGTAATTCTGTCCACCTCTCTAGTTGTTTTGTTGAGGCCTGCTGTTGATTACCTTTTCTTGACTTTTGCCTTTGTTGTTTGATGCATAGTTTATAGATAAATCTGCATTCAGTGATTTTTTCTGATCAATTCTGCCTTCTTGAGCAAGAAGTATAGACTGTACATGTTGAATTGAAGGCAATGTTTCTCTTGATGAGATTATTGCAACAGCTGACTCATACTCTTCATCTAGACCGCTAAGTATGGTCCGAATCTGCTCCGTGTCTGCCACTTTGTGACCAGCAGTGTCCAGTAAGTCACAATATGTTTTGACTTTAGTTAAATATTCTTGCATTGACATGCTATCTTTCTTCAGATTCTGGAGTTGCCTTTTGTAATGTAGAATTCTTGCTGCAGTCTGTGAATTAAAAATTTGATTAATTGTTGACCATATTTCCTGTGAGCTTTTACATCCTACAATTCGAGACAAGAAGTTAACACTAATGGATGACATTAACCAGGATGCTAACAAACTGTTCTGCCTTTGATAGTTTGTGAAATCTTGATTTGAAACTAATTTTCCACTGCTGTCACTTATCATCATTGGTGGTATTGCTAATGTGCCATTGACATAATTTTCTAAACCATAACCCCTTATTGCTGTTTCTGTCTGATATTTCCATAGCAAATAGTTGTGCTCATCTAATTGTACTGCAAGTTGACTCTTCGGCTTTATTATTCACAGACTTGCTGATTCTTGAGTTGAATTTGATGGATTCCTTTTTGTGGAAGATGTTGTTTCAGAATTACTCTCAGCAACGTCTGTCATAGTGAATATCTTGATACTTCACTGCTAATGTGTAACAACAGATTCTGGCAAGGCAATCTTGATGAATGCAGCCATATAAGAATTTCTTTTCTTAATCTTGATGATATAAAACCGAATTTTTTAAAAATCAAGAATCTGATTCTTGATTTGAAAATTGTTGAACAAGATATGAGAAAATCTTCTCTGATGAGGATAAAATCCGAGAAGAAGTGCTGCAGTCTGTCTTGGATGATGACGACTTGCTGACAGGATTCAGGCGAGGCAGCCGGCAAATTAACTATTCTTGTTAATTTGCAGGACAGATTTGAACAGAACTCTTGATCAGAGAAGGATAACTCTCTGGTGATGATATTACAATATGAGGAGAGAAGATTCCTCAATCTTCCAAGTGTTGATCGTTTGATCAGATGGAAGATGATCAGATTTCAAGTGTAATTCTTCAATCTGTCGTTTGACAACAATTAGCTCCGATACCAAAATAGAAAACTGATTGTATTGACTGAAGAAAAATGAATGTATTAACGTACAGAAAATGATACAAGCGTGCTGTATATATAAGATACAAATACTTCATTTGTGTAATTACAGGAATGCCTCTGTAACCCTATACTAGATTATAAAGGCTCGGCCCTTTCTATTTCTTATATGCTGCTATCTTTATTTTCGTGGATTACAATCCACACTGCTCAGTTAGCCGGCTAAAATTTGGTCGGCTAAATGAGAAATGGGAATGAGCTTAGTTAGCCGATTTTATTTTCGTCGGTTAAAAAAGCAATCCTTGGATTGCTAAAACAATCCAATTTTGCCGAACAGTCAGCTGCTTTCCAACTGACCCGGTTGGAAATGACGTTATAATCACAAATTCTAGTAGAAATAAACGCAGTAGCAGAAAATACTTTTGGATGTACTGGCCATCAACGTTGAACAAGCATTGTGGCATCCTTGTCACTTACATTGTCAGAACTATCTTCGGAGAAATACGAGTACATCATTCTCATCCATAATTATATATATTCAGCGTCTCAGTCTGACCGCTGTCCATTTAATCTTCCATTTTCTCGATCACAGTATCATCACTACGAGAAAAGAAATAGCAATCTTATAACCATTTAAAAGCGCATGCTTTATATTTTAAGTTGCCTGTTTAGTCTCTATATTTCCTCGTCTCCTGTACCAATTAAAATCCACAATTTCAATTATATATATTTTAAGTTTTAATAATTAAATATGATAGCAAGCAATGGTTGAGGTTTAACTGACACATTGGCAGGATCAGAGGATTTTGCTCCTGTGAAGGTATTGAGATATTAGCACATCAATTGTACTTTGTGAATCTCCACGGTTAAAACCATTGAAAATTGATTTCAACAACAGTTTCCACACTGTTGTTAAGACGTGTAGAGTATATTTTCATTTTTGTAATAATTAATATTTTGGATAACTGTTACAATTACAAGCAGACATAAACACAAAATACATTTTAATTTCTCATTACATTTATTTATAAAAGAACAAAAAAGCAGTCAAACCATTAACAAGTATTTTTATATATACAACTCACGAAATAAAATAATATGTTTTAAATTGAAAATCAATGCTCTTCCATTCATGCTTTACCCCTCTCTCGTGGAACACAAGCCGTTACTTCATTCCTTCACAGACTTATTCCTTGGTCTTAGTCTTCTTTCATTGCTTCAGATCGAAATTAATTAATCCATGAATTTCCCATGTATTGATGTGGATTCGATGTAAAAACTTACATGACCTATGTACGTCCGCACATATGAGGTTAAATCCACCTTCATGTTATGTTTGCACTCCAATTTTGTTTGTTTGATAACCACATTTACATGCAATCGACAAGAAACAGCAAGTTTTGTCAAACCGAATAGCAAGTTTGGTCTGCATTGGAAACTGACAGCAATCGATGTGCGAAATCAGCATATTAAATTAGTACAGTTCATATGTAGTCATAGCAGAAACTGTCGAACATGTTGCACTACAACAAAGGCAACGTATAGCGACGGCAAAAATGCGTCGGCGGCCGTTGCTAGCCGTCGCTTTTTGCCGTCGCTATTCAATCCGTTGCCAACAGGAAAAGCAACGGCAATAGCGACGGCTCCGTCGCTAAAAAAGCGACGGCAAACGACGGCAACGTACACGTGTCAACGCCACGTGACAGTTAGTTTGTTTTCTGGAAGTCTGTTACTTGCCGTTACTAGCCGTCACTTGCCGTCGCTATTTGTCCGTCACTAGCCGTCGCTATATTTGCCCAGAAAGCCGTTACTAGCCGTTGCTAGCGGTCGCTTTTCTGAGCAAAACCTGCTGTGCACACAGCAGCTATTCTTCCATCAAACCTCATTCTAAACCTCAAACCTCATCTCAAACATCAAACCTCAATCATATCAACAATAACACATCTCAACAATACCCACAGCATCAATATTCAACAATATAACCAAAAAAACACAAAAACCAACCACCAACATAATATACAAAACCAAACCAAGTATCAAGGTACAAGGATCAAATCCAAATATAACCAAACCCAAACATCATCCAAAATACCAAGTATGCAAGCCCAAGTATCAAATCTAGTCTAAATATGTACATAAATACGTACCCACAAGAATAGTAAAACGATGCATCATCATCCTTCTCATCATCCTCAGCATCATCAGATCCATCTCCCTGCTCCCCAGGCATAGAGTCGTGCTCCTGATAAAATGCTGCAATGCGCTCATCTATCTACTGTGCCAATTGGCCCTTTCGCCAATCGTTGAGCTCATCCAGCTGCCTATGCATCTGAGCAATACGCTCCTCCTCCATCGATTTGCTATAAGCTCTTTGGAAATTAACAGCCTGTGAAATAACTGAAGTTAATACGATAGCATTTTACATGAATTTTGAATGAATTGTATAGTATATAAATAATTCTTTTGATGTGAGAATAATGTGGATCTTTTAATATGAAGTCATATGCTTTGATTGTTGTCAAATTATAACAATAATAATTATTATGTGTATTTGGACTATAAAGTATGTGTCAATAACAATAATAATTATTATGCCAAAGTATGTGTAATTGGACTATAAATTGAATGTGAGCAATTTTGAAATTAGATCATTATCATATTCCATAAGTGCAAAATGATATCATTTAGACGAAAAGAATTGATGTATATAAATGTCACAACTTATTAATGGAAATTAAATTAAAATAAGAATTTACTATACATATGTAAGCGACAAATTTAGGCACGATGTCACACGATGTGCTAAGTGATATTTGAACGTTAGCGTTTGGATAGTTTGACACTAATTATTGATCGAATTTACATTCAAAATTTTCACAGTTGAAACGGAGAATTCTTTTGAAGCCAAATAATTTAATTAGTTTACATTTATTTAATATTTATGAAATATGAAGTATAAAATTTGACTATGTTTGAAAAATTAATGATATTGTATGTATTCATAATTATTATAAATTTATTGATCGATATGAGACCTAGATATGCAATTGTATCATATTTAAATAAATGTACTTGATTGGGCTAAAATAAGCTATTACTTCACAACATTGGAGGGAAATTTGTATCGATGTGAGAATAATGTGGATCTTTTAATATGAAGTTAGTGAAATTGTTTACCTCCTGATTGCCGAAACCATAACGCCTATTTCGAGTAGGTGGTGCAATAACGGAATCCCAAATCCTGTTGGACTTCTCAACTGTAAGCTCTGCTCTTCCACTCGCCTGTGTCAATGCCGATGCCTTTGCCTCATATCGCCCCTGCAATTACAAACATAATTTTGAAATAATTGGTATACAATTTACATATATACAATTTGAATCACGAGTTAGCATATTTACCATCGCTGCTTCAGCTTTGCTGTCGGTCCAATCGTAGGTCGCATTCCCCTCATCATCAACAGAATCAACTGCATGTGTGGCTCTAAAAACCTCAGCCATTGTAGGCTCCCTTCCGTACTTTGCAAACTGAGTTGGAAAGATTTAGAGCCACCTCGATGTAAACCAGGATTCTTATTCCTATTGGCTTGATTTCTTGCTGCTACTTCGTATTAATTTAGATACACGATTAAAATAATGCAACTAACATAATTGTAAGCATTCTCATCATAGCTTACTTTAGCTGCTTTTGACTCCCAATATGTGAGAAATACGTTCCAGACTTCATCGCTCATCCAACCTGGCTTTTTGCCAGCCTTCTTCGCCCTTGATATTGTCTCTCTATAATTCTTCCGCATTTTTTGGTTCCAATTATTGCTAAAAACATCTAAATCATGCGGCTCCACTCGTACAACAGCCTGCATATTGAATTTATTTTGAATTACATACAGCATATTATTTTCAATAGAAATATATAAATTGTAATTACCATCAAGTCGGCCCATATAGCATTTTTAATATGAGCTGGAATGTTATCCCAATGCGGCCAAGCTGCCGACATCCGACCCTTATATGAATTCTTCGAGACATCTAAAATAAACTGTGATGGTTCCACCTCGAACCCCCTGTAATTGTTAACGTGCATATTTTATATAGTTTATATATTTTAAATAATATAATTGAAATAAATTTGACATTTACCCAACACTCTTCGGAATAATCTCTGCAACTCGGCGTGTATCTGCCTCTAAGCTACTAGGACCCGCTGCAGCTCCAGGAGACTGAGATGGAGAAGGCTGAGATGTACTCCTACGTCTTCTATCAGCCATATCTGCCACAATCATATATTATATATAAAAGCATAATGATCAAATGAGCATCACATAATCATACAATAAAACGATAAGGCATAAATCAGAATAATACATCGCTCAGAATAGTACATCGCTCAGAATATTACATAGCTCAGAATAGTACATTGCATAAGTGAATACATAGCTCAGAATAGTACATTGCATAAGTGAATACATAGCTCAATATAACACATGACATAACTCAGAATAGTACATCACATAATACAACAAACGATGCCATCTGTGATCATTCTTCATCATCTTCTGATTCAGACTCGGTCTCGTACTCTATATCGTTTTCTTCGTTACTAATAAATGCATCTATTAAAACATTCGCTTCATCATTCAACGATCCTACATCGATGTCATCGGCTATTATTATTTCGGTATTTGGCTCAAGATCTGCTTGATACGCTGCTTCATCTGGAATATTATTTCCATCAAATGTAAATCTTACCTTTGTTTTAAAAACAGCCCACCAGTCTGCTTTATCTTTTTTTAAGGATGGATACGGAGCAAAATAAACTTGTAATGCTTGCTTAGCTAACACGAAAGGATCATATTTATAGTAATGTGACATATGCTTTATTTCAATTAACTTATAATCCTTATGTACGTTAATTCCAGAACCGGAAACGTTGCTAAACCAGTTGCATTTGAATAGAAAAACTTTCTCTAGCGGTTGTGTATAATAAGTCAACTCTAAAATTTGTGTTAAGACGCCATAAAAATCTTTTATATGCTCTTCTGGATCATCCCTGCCTTTGACAAATACACCACTGTTATACGTTGATTTTTCAG
The DNA here is from genome assembly GCA_030765085.1 of Allium cepa. NCBI lineage: Eukaryota > Viridiplantae > Streptophyta > Magnoliopsida > Asparagales > Amaryllidaceae > Allium > Allium cepa. The sequence continues at coordinate 382,733,600 of CM060931.1, forward strand.
CTCCATAATCTTTGGTGTTAAATTTAAATCCGTTGATGAAGTATATAGGATATGTCTTGACATTTCTTCTTGGTCCGATAGCAAGGTGTCGTATTCCTTCGTCAACAACACTGTTATTCGGATCGTGAACATAGCTTGCAAACCACCAAGCAAATTATTTACTGAAATCACCAGATGGATGTTGTGATTCGTATATGCTGCAAATAAATGTATTATATTCCCCTAATTATTAATATATAAATACACGTATAATTGAACTGTACAATCATTCAGTATTACCTGATAAATGGTACAACTTCAACACAATTTAAAAGAACATATGTGTGTGCCACATGGTAGTCTCTATCATCTAACCATATTTCCACACATTTTCCAGCAGGTCTTCCATGTTGTCTAAAAATAGATAACATTGTTTGAGAAGAATCATGCTCAACAGCTTCTTCATTACGGGGAACACTTGCAAACGATAAGTTCACATCGTCACTAAAGTAGTGTGAGAAAAAAAAAGAAGCTTCCTCTTCAAGGTACGATTTGCAAATCGAACCTTCTACTCGTGCTTTTTGTCTAATTTTTTTCTTCAAATGATTCAAGTACCTATAACAAAAATAATTAATTTTGTATATTGGTACAAGAATATACATTTTCAACTAATCAACAAGAATATTGAGGAGTTTAAAATCACCTCTCAAATGGATACATCCATCCATATTGCACAGGATCTCGAAGGAGTGCTTCGGATGGCAGATGCACAGGCAAATGCTCCATTACATTAAAAAAACCGGGCGGAAATATTTTCTCGAGTTTGCAGAGCGATACAGGAATTTCTACTTCAAGTTTACGTAAATGATCTACCTTTAACGTGGTCGAACAAAGCTGTTTGTAAAACATACTTAATTCTATTATAACACTCCATATTTTTGTTGGCAACAGTTCTTTGAATATCACAGGTAAGAAATATTCCATCATGATATGGCAATCATGACTTTTCATCCCACTCAATTTATTGTTTTTTAAGTCAACACATCTGCGAAGGTTAGAAGAAATCCCATCAGGACATCTTAGTCCTTCCACCCATTTGAGCACTAGTTTTGCTTGCTTGTTGTCTAGCTCATAACATGCTTTGGGTTTTTTGTTATCGTCGTACAACTGAAGTTCGGGCCGCTTACAGAAATGTAATATATCACGTCTCGAATTCGCATCGTCCATGGTTTTCCCCTTTACATTCAAAACTGTATTAAAAACGTTATCAAACACATTTTTTTCATTGTGCATGACGTCAATATTATGTCGCAGTAAGAGATTTTTCCAATAAGGTAACCCCCAAAATATACTTTGCTTGCACCAGTTATGAATGTCCGATTTACCCGGAATGTCGACCTGTTTCCTAGTTTCATGAATCTTAGGATAGTCTTTCACGATTTCATATATCTCTTCACTTGTCCAAACTTTAGGTGGTAGCATATTCCACTACAACAAAAAGACCATATTACAACTGTATTTTTACAACTGTCATAATTTGTCAGTTGTGATAGAGGTTTTTTACAACCCTTTTTTCAGAAAGTTGTAATAAACTTACTTTCAACAACTCTTCTTTTCTGCCAGTTGTAATAAATGACTATTACAACCTTTCTTTTTTGTCAGTTGTAATAGATGTCTATTTTTAACAACTCTTTTTTCTGCCAGTTGTAATAGATCCTTGTTACTACATTTTTTTGCTAAGTCATAATAGATGCCTATTTTTTACAACTCTTCTTTTTGGTCAGTTGTAATAGATGCATATTACAACATTTTTTGGTAGTTGTAATAGATGCATATTTTTAACAACTCTTTTTTTAGTTGTAATAAGTGTCTATCACAACTTTTTGTTTACCAGTTGTAATAATTAGATAATAATTATAATTAAATATTAATACTTAATAATTAATAATTAATTAGAGAATTAATAATAAATAATAATTACTATTATATAATAATAAGTAATTTAAAATGTGAAGTAATTAATATTTAATATAATTAATAATTAATATAATAATTAATAATTATTAAATAAATAATAATTAATAAATTAGAATTAATTTTTAATATTAACATTAATAATTTATAATTGAGAAATAACAATTAGTATTAATATTTAATAATCGATATTTCAAATATAACAATCAATAATTAATAATAAATATTGATTACTATTAAATAATAATACTTAATTTGAAATACGAAATAATTAGTATTAATAATTACTATTTAATATAGTTAATAATTAATATAACAAATAGTAATTAATAAATTAGAATTAATTTTTGATAATTAATCATTAACGCTAATAATTAATAATTAAATAAAATAACATTAATAATTAAAATTTAATAATTGATACTAAAAATATAATATTCAAAAATAATATTTAATAGTTAACAAGAAACTAATAATAAAAAATAAATACTATTAAATAACAATAATTAATTTGGAATATTAAGTAATTATAACTAATATTTGTGTACTAACTATTTAATTATAATTTATAAATAATAAGTACTATCGAATAACAACAACTAATTATTAACAACAACTTTTTTATAATAAGAAATAATTAACTAGATAAAAATTAAATAGTAATAATAAAAGTTAAAAATCAATATTAAATAACAAAAATAATTAGTAGTTAAATTAAATAATATAACTAAAATGAAATAGTATTAATTTAATAAAATAAAATAAAATAAATGAAAATTTAAAAAATAATAGATAAGTAATCATTAATAATTAAGAAGTAATATTTAATATTTATTAATTAACTTTTGGTGATTAATAATTTATAATTTATATTCAATAATTTATAAGTTACAATTAGTAAATTATAATTAATAATTTTTAACACTACAATAATTAAATTAAGGATTTGTTAGTACGTGGCCCCAGAAACTAAAATTTTAAGGCGTACCGCCCTTTTCTTTTATTAATTTCACTTCACGTGCTGCCTTAACCCTAAATCCCAAATAAACTATCTCTCCATTCTTAATTCCAAAATAAATTGGCAACGGCCTCTTCCTCCTCACTCCAAACGGAATATACCTAAAATCGTTCTCATCTGCCTCAACCTTCGCCTTCTGTTCTAGAAACCTCTCGGGTCTGTTTATTAGCTGTTCACTGTAAACGGCAACGAGAGTCACAAAGAAAGTCGAAGTTGTTCATCAGTTGTCACTGCCTTCCGCCACCTACCTGCACCGCCTGCCTTCATGATTCACGACATCTACCGCCAGCACCAACCGGCACCAACCGGCTTTCTGCTACCAACCTACCACATTTTCCCTAATTTGATTTTTCCAGCTCTAGCCCTAAACGACGTGAGTTTTTAGTTTAAGTTCTATATAGTTTAATTAAACAACGCTTATATAATATAATTATCAGTTATGGACTTACAGTAGAAAGTACCATATAATATTTATTTGAATTTTTTATTAAATCATTGGTTGTAGACTTCAAATCTGCTGTTAAATTATTGCACAATATAGATTAGTTGTAATTTAATTAAATGACTAGTGTGGCCGGTGCTAGGTATGATTTGCGGTTCTAGTTCTTTTTGAAGCTTGGTACCAGGCTCTCAGTTTAAACACACGAGAACAATATTCTTTTTAGTGACCTCACGATTGTTTTAATTTTTGAAATAATGTTTTTATACCTGAAAACAAATTTCATCATCATGTCTATTTTGCGTATAATCTCTAAGAAATGGCATATTATTTTTGACTTTAAGTATTCTTTTAGGCCGTTGGTTACACCTAAATATTTGTCGCTTTTGATGTTGTACACAACGGCCTTTGTTTTTATGTATCATGATTCATGTTTAAATATATATGGTACAAAATGTTGGAGATGTATATGGATTTTCTATGTAATATAGGCTCATATTCTTTTCTTAGTTGACTGAGTATGCTTATCTTCTCAAATGAAAACATCCTCACAATAATATCTTTGTATTTGAGTTCCGAGTCTGCTGGACATGTTTTTCCAGAATCGGAAGTTTTTTCTTGCATATATTATGCTAATGGTTCTGATTTCAACCCTGTTATTAGGATATCAGAGAAAAACATCTTTTATGCATGTATTTAATGGAATTTCTCTACTCTAGTTGGCAATTCTTAACGAGTGCATTTTCAGTAATGGAAGTGCTACTCAACCTCTTATATGATCCTATTATAACACTGATGGTGTACGTTTTGTTGAACAAGCACACTGCACATATATTTGCAGTTTCGCGGTATACAGAGCTTTTGTGCCTTGACTAGTTATGTTTCCACCAATGGAGACTATTCTATTAGACATGTATGTCTAAAAGTGGTTGAAACTCTTTGCAATAGGTTGACGTACATGATGTTGGCAAGGAAATAGAGTTAGATCTGTTAAAGCAATAAGCCAGGTTAATATTATGATATCCATATTTATTTTACGATCTTCTATTTCTCTTCTTTTTCTTTATGGAATTGACATTATTGATGATATACAATATGATTAGATTGAGAGGATATTCGTTGATAGAATTAGCAAGACCAGTAGTGATGATGTGATGCCAGAGTATTTGGTAAAGTGGTAGGGACTTTCCTATGCTGAAGCAACATGGTATATTTTTGCTCTTTATTGTTTTTATATTAAAGAAATGCAAGTTATTGCTGTGGTGTCTGAAATTAGATGAAAAATTAGGTGGGATAATGGCAACATTATAGCTAAATCATAAGGCCATCGACGCCTACACATTGTTAATTGCAGCTTTGACATTCATCATAATAACTGTTATCTTAAACTATAAAATTTCTGACTTGTAACTTTAAAGTGGAATTTGAACCCACTGCTACCATTCCTCTTTCATTACTATCAGATTGCCAAGCCACAAATTAGAATTAAAATTTCATTCAAAGCCGCCGTACCACATGATTTTTGTAGATTTAGTAAATTATGACTTTTGTAGATTTAGTAAATTGTCAACGTCGAGCTGTTATAAAACAAGTCAGCAGCAACTGCTTCATCTGAAGCTACACATACATATGCAGCATGCAATATTATTTGTACCAATATAATCATATCAGATCTATACCTGTATAGGAAGTGTAACATACTCTATTCTAATGTGAAGATGTGTATCTACATGCTTAATGTGATTTTTCATGTAATTTTTACCGTGATCAGATAAATTAGCTAATCACACATTTACATTATTTATTGATGTCATTATAGATTTTTGAAACTTTAGTTGAAAGCATCTTGCAAAATTCATTAAAACGTATTCTTAATAAACAAATTATGACAGCTATGAAAAAGAAAGAAAAGAAGGAGGGATAAAAGACACAATTGAATGAGATGTGAATAGAAATGTAACCACAGAATCACGTAGGCAGTGCATAGCACTGCCTTTCCAAAGGTAGGTGTGGACTGCCTTTGGTAAGGCAGTGTTCCAAAGACTTTTGGAAAGGCACTGTTTCAAAAGCAGGTGTGTGAGTTTGTTTTTTTCCTGATTTAAATGTAATTCAAGTTTGGCAGACTTAACTAAAATACATCATTAGCAAACTTAAACGAAAAATGCCTTCTTCAATCATGTTTAGAGTACTAGTAAGTGCGCTAAAAAGTAACTATGTGTCTATGTGGTGTCTTCTTTCAATTCAAACGATGTTCGAGTTTAGTAGACATAACTTCTTTAAGGTATGCAAGAAAAGTTTATCAAACCCAAGCTTCCAACTTATTATGCACATATTAATGTCTTTTGTCACTTACTATTTGGTATTCTAAATTTGTGTGCATTCAATTTCGTCACGTTGAGATAAACCATAAACAAAAAATTGTTTCTATAATTTAATGAACTTTAAATTAGATATTTCTTTACCATTTACTAGAACTGATTAATGTCTTTGGCAATATGTTTTCTCAAGTACAACATGGTAACTAAAACATAACAAATTGTTGATAGAGAAAGGATGCAGAGGTAATGTTAAAGCTTGTATTGTACTTACCACTGTTTGTCAGAACTATAGTTGGTTTTGTATTTTTGTCTAATTGTATAAATTTTAATATGATCATTCTTCAGTCTCATTATTTGATTTCATCTGGCTATGGTAAACATGATACAAACTTGATCTGATGTTCATTCATTTGCATGTTTTTTGGTGTATTTATTTGCATATTGTTTCTTGCCGCATATTTTTACAAATCCCAAATCTGGTGTTTTCGCACAAGTGTAATGAAACAGTTCAATTTGGTAGAAATTTATGCTATATTAAACATAGAAATTTTGGTAGAAAGTAGAAATTTTGTTTGGGTTTTAGTTCAGGCTATTTTTATGCTTTCTATGTTTTTACAACTAGTAAATACGATGATAGTTGTACGCGTGCATTATCCACTTGCCTTTTTAAACCGGGAATGTATCCATTACAGGCATTATCCATCTTCACTGTTTTCATTCCCTACCACTATGTCTACATCGTTGGATCATAATTTATTTTTTTATTGCGACTAATACATAACTTTTTATTTTTGCAGGTGATTTTTTGAAAGCTCGACTACTTAATGGAGAAAGAATGCCCTTCAAGCGGATGTTTGTTTTTGCAATCATCTTTAACAATAAAGAACGTATATATATTACCGTGATGGTGTATGATTATAGTTTGTATTTTGAATATAAAGTTGTGTTGTCTTCTCTGTGAATGAATTATGATCCCTTTGAATTTATGTCAATTTTTTTCCATTGCTTATATGTTCTTACTGCATTGCAAAATGTGTTTAAAAATTAATTTTTATATTTTACATTTTTTAACCATGACTGCCTATAGCAGTTGTGAAAAGGTCTTTTACAACTGTTATTGACAGCTGTAAAAAACTTTTTTACAACTGCCACTGGCAGCTGTAAAAAACTTTTTTACAACTGCCACTGGCAGTTGTAAAAGATTTTTTACAACTGCGCTGGGCAGTTGTAAAAGATTATTTAACAACTGTGGAAGAACGTTGTAAAAAATATAGCTCTATTACAACTCTGGATATCACGACGGGCGGCTGTCCGTTGTAATAGACCTATTACAACTGTTTTTGGCAGTTGTTAAAAGGTGTTTTTGTTGTAGTGTTCTCTACTCTGTTAGCTTTAAAGTTCGTTTTATCCATTCTGAATTTATGATTAATATGTAGAAAACACCGATGACAGTCCAACCTGGAAATTTTCTTGCCGTACTTTAATGAAAATGCTCGTGATTCTTACATACAATATGGACAAGCTAGACGTCCAGCTGTGCTCCAACCTGAAAGCATGCCATATGCGGGAAAATCATTAATAGTCCATAATAAAGAAGCGAACATACGAAAATTTCTTTTTCTCGAAATGTCATATGCTTCAACTCCTTCATGCCATAGTGTTTTCAATTCTTCGATCAACGGTTGTAGATAAACATCAATTCCTTGAGTCGGATCATCAGGACCAAGAACGACAATCGTTAAAAACATATATGGAGTTTTCATACACATCCATGGAGGTAAGTTATAAGGAGTGACAATAATAGGCAATGATGAATATTTACTACCAAATTGAGAGAATGGCGAAAATCCATCTGTACATAAACCGAGCCTAATATTACGGCTCTCTCGAGCAAATTCAGGATACGTCCTATCGAAATGTTTCCATGCTTCTCCATCAGATGGATGTATCAATATTCCTTCTACTGGTGTTCTCACGCTGTGCCATCGCATATGACATGCTGTAGCAGAAGAAGCATATAGCTGTTGAAGTCTGGGAGTGATGGGTAAATAATGCATTCTTTTATAAGGGACTTCTTTTCCTTTCTTTTTCCTTGGTTTGTATCTTTCCTCGTTACATATTCTGCATTTTCTAAGGTGAGCGTCGTCTTTCCAAAATAACATGCAACCTTTAACACATGTATCTATCTTCTGGTATGGCAATCCAAAAACAGACATAAGTTTTTTAACTTTATAATGAATATCGCACATCAAATTATTGGGTGGCATGTGTCGTTTAGCAGTTTGTACAATTGCTGTAAACGCTGCTTCTGTAATATTGAATTTTGATTTCATCGTGATGTATTTAGCGGTTACAGATAATTCGGTTCCATTTTCACATCCATCCCACAATGGTCTCTTAGCGGAATCCAATAAATCATAAATTTTTTTAGCTTCCATAGTCGGTTCTTCACCATTTTCGTTTTCAATGTCGCCTTGATCAATGGATGGAAACATTGATCGGGCTGTATCTTGCACCATATTTTCTATTGGATTTGCCGCTGTATTATCATCCTCTTCCACTACAGGATTAGGTGTATATTGAACAAACTCTCCGTGACGATCCCATAAATAATAATTCGGTACAAAACCAAATTTATACAAATGAACTTCTACTACGTCTGCCTTCCAATGCTTCAGATGTTTGCACTTAGTGCACGGACAACGAATGTCTACGTTATTTCCATTATTAGATTTAGCAAATCTAATAAACTCGTGTACACCGTTAATAAAATGTTCCTTTATTGATCCTTTCATACCTTTTCGGGATTCATACATCCAACTACGATCGAGAAAATAATCGAACATATCTCCTGATTTGAAAAATTATATTAGAAAATTCAAACAAACAATTCACTGAAACAAATTAGATTGGACTTTAGTAAATTTTATTAATTGAGTAACTTTATTAATTTGACAAATTAGACTGAACTTTAGTAAATTTATTAATTTGGTAAATTAGACTAACTTTATTAATTTGGTAAATTTTAAACTAACTTTAGTAAATTTTAAACAAACTTTAATAAATTAGACTGAACAAATTTATTAGTTTCAAACTAACTTTTAAATTTTATAACTTTAGTAAATTGCACTTAATACATTATTTGATTGTTTTATAAAATACAGATCATATACAACACTTGTTAATACTTGTTTAACGGCCGGTCATCCTACTTCCCATTACAAATACAATAACGTAATCATATTTTATAAATCATTTCAGATTAAACGATTCAACAAAATTTCGGCAGCACTTCCCTTTATTCCCTGTGTCGTACACAAATGCATGTACACAGGGAAAAAAAGGAAGTTCCATCGAAATTTCGTTAACCATTTAAACTGAAATGATTTATAAACTGAGATTACGTTATTGTGTTTGTAACTTGTCCAATACTGAGACAAATCCAACAAATATTGTAACAGATGAATACAGATGTCCGTTCTGTGCAAAAACGAACATCCATATAACGATCATATACAACACTTGTCGGACGGGGCCAAAAATTGTCTAAGGGTTCACACAAATAAAACAAATTTTCTAATTTATATTTTAACAACTATAAATTTTTTAATAATACGTTCAATAAATATTTGTCAACTAAATTTCACATTTTAACACGTACTTTAAAATTTGGCTAACTATGTCAAATTTTAAATAATGAATTTTTTAAAATCAAATTAGAAGTTAGCACTTATAATAAATTGAATTATTTTTATTTTAAACTATATACGTTTAATTGGAAATTCCACAATGAGACAAAAGTGAATCATTGTAATTCTTTTAGGCTATGAGTACTTTAGCATGGCCATTGCAAGTGAGCATAAATGATATATTTGAACAAAATACACAGTTGTAGTGTACTTACACTTATAACTAACGCATGCTAAATAATCAAATTTTCACCTAATCCAACATTGCATAAACTTATCAATAAGCATCTTAAACATGTTATCACCATCTTAATCCAAATCACATCACCAATCATTAATTCTACAATAACCAATATCATAATAGTATGTGTTAATCATCGATTTCAACTTCGAAATAAAATGATTTTATTCTTAAATCAACCTACAATACTACTATCACCATACATATACCACATAACTATCAATCTCAAACCCATAAACATGTCATTAACAACCAATTTTTAAACCCAATAAACATGCAAATAAACCCAAATTAAACCCTAATTGAATACAAATAGGGTTAGAACACATACCGGATCAATTTGGAAGGTAGGGAGCGAATTTTTGAGTACCGAATCGGCGGGGCGGCGGGTAGGGTTTTTTAGCCGTCGCTAGCCGTTGCCCCTGTCCGTCGCTATAGGAGGTGTTTTTTGTAGTGTTGGATGATCAGCCAGGCACTTTGAAGTGAACTTGAAAGATACGAATGCCAAGTAAAAAGAGCATCATTTATCCGTTTCTTACTAACCTAACATTGTTCCACTTCCATTATGTCCTTAATATAATATTTTGGAGAACTGTACAGATTATACCATATATGTTTTTATAGCACTGTAGTAATTTCATAATTTGAGCGCCAACTTACACTGAAAAAAGTTGCAACCAATCTATGTTTCAAGTTAATTGCTAACGTGTTACATAATATAGGCTATGGCTAGAAATTTTAGAACTTCAAAAAGTGTAAAATCTGATAAATAACGCCTGTAAAATAACATTTCATTAAAGTGTGGATTCATCATTAACCGTGACGTTATTCATCAGCAATAAGAAAGATTGAATTCCTGAATCGTTGTATCAAACATGGCGTTCAATTATTGGAAACCTATAAACTACAGAAAACAACCGTTAAGCAAGTCATGCAAGCATGAATGCATTGGCTTAGCACTACAAGATTTCTAGTGCTTTTATTCACCTGAAAAGAGAAAAAAATCTAATGTAATCTTCTAAGGTTGATGAAGCATTGCAAACCGATATCAAATTTAATCAGCCATTTACTGTTTTTGTGTAGACGATGTCCATATGCACTGGACAACATTCTAAACAGAGTTTGATACGTAAATACAAGTGTGCAATGGCTTAGCAAACCAACTGAGCAAAAGCTCTACAACCTATATGTTTGAAGCTAGCTAGTCTTGAAACTCTACAGGCTTTATTTCGAAATCAAAAGAGTATTGATAGACTGGAAATCATCTATGAAAAGTAGTTTCAATTGCATAGGCAACAACACAAATAAGGATTGGCCCTATATTAACAGCATACACGCAACATCCACGAAGACCTTCGCCTATTATCAAGGAAAAAGTGAACCATAAAGTGATTTATAAATTTCAGTGACTACAGTAGAATATTTCCGAAAGGTCCCTATGCATATCTTAGAAATGTCAAGGCAAGAAATTGTAGATGCATTTTACCAGATACAGCTCAAGTAAAATTAATCCAATAAAAGAATAAATGTCATTGACCACAGTTATTTTCGTAGAGAGAACCTACGTGAACTAGAAGGTTCATTATTCAACTAAAATACAGGAATGTTGCCTAATTGAATTTGAAATAGCAATGCAGTTTCAGAATTTTACCATATAAATGAGACCTGTAAAAGCTATGATGGATGATGATAATTTGAACATTTATCTTTCATGATGATAAACTACAAGTTTTACACTTCAAAATTACCGTTTAACAAATAAGTGAAAAGTTAGCGCGAAACTTGATATGCCACACAGTTCAGAATAATAGTACTCGTTTAGTCTTATTTTGAGTCTCGCATTTTCGACGGACATTGCAAAACATGTATGGAGTCAAGAAGAAGTTTTAAATTTACAAAGCATTACAGCTGAAGGATCGGCAGAGAAAATAGATTGATTATTTTTCATGCTTCTGTTATTTCTTAGAATACAAAAATCACAATAAATTTATTTTCTATTTTTTTTACCAGTTAACCTCATTTTTTAAGATTGGTATTTTTTTAAAAAGAATTATACACGTGTTGTCCGCATTTTTGTTCGGACGTAAATCCAAAACAAAAAAGGCAAGCCAAATAGAGGCTTGTATTTTAATATGTTCTATTAAACTCACTGGCAAATAGACGAAGACAAAATGATTGTTAGCCCAACATCCGTTAAAGAATTAAAAGGCGAAGGAAGAATAATATGAATCCCAAAATTAGGTAGTAATCAGTTCAAATTAAGTGCAGCAAACAAGCAAGTGATTAACTGTTTATCATCTATTGGAGAAAAAACAATACATCAAAGCTAACAAATAAAGTAATTAAAATTGTGTGGTGTCCATATGAATATAGGAAACAAGTGATGGCATTTTAAACCTTAGTTTCAATAATTCAGAGGAAACCACATATAACATGATAAGACAACCATCAAATAAACGACCATGTCAATGTTAGCCATATGTTAATCGTAAAAGGAGTGAGCAAATGCATCATTCATAAAATACAAGGTTTTCATGTAGGGCCAATGATAGCATCACTCTCCGATTGTACTTGTTCCTACACTTAACACCGTGGAAATGAGTGGATCCAACAAATAGAATATTTTTAATTTGCATAGAGCTACGGGATGGGTTATTAATTTTATTTCAACGTTTAAGTTGATGAAAACTACGTGGTGCAAGTTAACCTTGATTGATCTAAAACCACATGTAGAAAATGTGTTCCATGACTTCTAGAGGCTATCACATGACATCCAGTGGAATTTGTCGGGTAGGTGGAGGGGCAGGTGTGCTGCAGTAGAAGAGTTGTTGAGGAGTTCTAGAAGCTATTCTTACCCCCCATTCTCTCTTCCGCTCTCTATTTTGTTCAAATTTCCAGACCCTTCCCAACAAGCCCGGCCCAAATAATATTCTGCCCCAGCCCGGAATTTGAATGCAAAGAGGAAATTTTTTGAACAAAAATTTGTTGCCCTTTAAGTCTTGAACTAAAGATGACATGGTACAAACCATACAGCCAAGCGCTACACCAAACATCTTAACACACAGAAACAACATACAACCTTGAAAATAAAAATAAAAAAGAACTAAATCTTGTCCTGGTCCATTCGGCTGCGCCAGCCCAAGGGATTGCTGGCTGTCCTCCGGGTGGGCCCTGCTTCTCAACCCGTGGACTACTCTAATCCGTTTGCCTTCCATCCTCTCTCCAAAAATTCCTCCCTTCTCCGCCTTTTGATCTGTGCAAACTTTATCTCATTTCCAATCCTCCTCATTATGTCTTAAATTCTCAGTTTTTGTGAGACATTCTAAAACCTTAATTTCTAAATTGAAATTAAAGTTCCTGAACAAAATTAGGACATTGTTAGATGGACATCAATTTTGATCAAGGGAGGGCTATTATTTTTTTGTCGAAAAATTACTAAGGGACGCAACAAATAAGTTTGCCGCATCTTTGCAAAAAATAGATAAATCTTAACTGCCTTTTAGATCTTGATAACTCTTTGCAAATTTTGGTTTATTTTTCGATCAAATCACACCAAAAGCGATCTTCGGTAAATCACCACTGTTTTCTACTTTATTTTTTTTAATGAAATGCCGTCAAATGCCAAATTTTGATTTATTTTTTAACGAGATTTTAACGAGTTTTATTTACTTAATGGAATCAACGTAATAATTTTTTTAGAGTGGAGTCCCCTTAAAATTTGCCTTCTACTGTTCAAAATTGCAGCACTTTTAACCGTGCTCCAAAAATGTTGGAGTTTCTTTGTTGAAGAATATATATGACTTTATTTTACGTTTTTCTTTACAATTTTTCTTCTTCTATGAATGTCTTTTGTTTGAAGTTATTATTGCGGCTGAAATGCTTCCTCTACTAACACCCTAAATTTGCTTTGCCTAGAAGAATTTTATACCCTTCATTATTTTCTCTTAACCTCCTATTTTACTACATAAATAACCTTACTTTTTCAAATTTTTATAATTTTACATTTTATTTCAAATTTTCTTTGAACGTGGTATTTTATAAACCTTACTCATATCGAGCATGGTTTCGTATGAAACCTTTCCGAGACCGAGCTAGGTTTTATATGAACCACGCTTGCATTAAGCAAAGTTTGAAAGAAGCCGTGTACATATAATTACTAGTCGAAAATTCATATTAGTTACGCTTCACCAGAGCGTGGTTCGTTACATTTCCTCATTCGCTCTAAAATTTGTTTGTTGAGTATTATCACTCTCTCTAAACTTGGTTTTTATGTCTCCTTGCTCACTCAGAGCTTGTTTCATATATCTAATGTGATTTGAGATATCAAAAGATGGTCAAGTAGCATGTCATTCATATCTTTTAGTCTAAAGCATAGAAGATGATCAATTATGGCATGTCATTCTTATCTTTTAGTCCAAAGCATAAAAGATGATCAAGTATAACATGTCGTTCTTATATTTATGTACTTATTTCAGTTTGCTTTTAGTCCAAAGCAATTAGAAGTGGTAAGCTGACATCCAAAAATGATTTTGACTCTTAGAACTAACAATATTTGTAACATCAACAATTAAGAATTAATACGCTGTTAAAACTTCTTATACCTTCAATCCATTGAACCAAATTCAACTTTTTTCAACCCACCACAAAAATCATATAGCATAAGCAAATAATTAATAATAATATAGCCCAGCATCCGCAGAACGACGGGTCCTACCTCTTCCACACATACTGAAAGTTAAGATAAGATACAAGTTAAGCACGATTCAAAGATAGATAATTCAAAGTAGAATACTACGAAATATAAATGTATTCCTAAACATATTTCTAACTTATCTATCCAATGTCATGAGGAAAGAGCTTTGTAATATTTGAATCATACTAGGATGTATGGTAGTAAGTGTTACTGTTATGTGTTTATTATACTTGGTTCTGAACCCTGCTCTGATACCAAACTGTAACGCCCCACTCCGAGAGCCTCATTAACAAAGAGTATTATATGGATAATCCCGTCTGCTAATGCGGACAATAGAGTATAATGGAAGCGACCATGTGTAATCTTACTTTAACTATCTAATGAACACGTCGAAAAGTGGAATCTATTTTTTTTGTTCATCTCATGTAGTTCGACATATTCAATAAATACTTAAAGCAAAACTACAATGGCTAAAAGATCTATCAGAACAAAGCAAAATAGCAAAATGAACATCATCGCAGAACAGCATCAGATAATAAGCAAATAGTCTCAGCACAATACAACATCAAGTACAGATCCAAATATAAAAGTGGGTACAAAGCCACTACTCACACATCCGTGAGTCAAAAGAATATACACAATATAGTCATAATATCCGAGTATCATAAAGGATGGATAACAAGTAAAGCTATCTATAGTATAACGGATATATCCAAAGCTGAAGCAGCAAAGCAAGCTAAGTCCAAAGCGACCTAACCTGAAACAACTAGGTCTGACCCGAGCATAAAATACTCGGGTCAGGCTAACTAAACAAATCAGTTAGATAAACTAAACAATAATCATGATAAGATAATGAGGCAACATACAACATAATAATCTCCAAAAAAGAAACATATATCATGGTAATAAAGACCAAAATCTCTCACATAGAGAAGAAACAAACATCTAAGTAGAGATGTATAACAAGCCTCATATTATCGGCATAACATAAGCACAAGTGCCAGTGTAGGCATAAACAAGTTCCACAAGGTAGTCGCGCTTATATCGTGTGGTTGCATAAAACCATCACCGAATGGCGCTACACGAGGGAATATAAATCACACAGGAAAACATTAGCGCGCTAGTACTGTACTCAATCACACAGGAAATATACCCCAGTGACACATCCATCACTTTAGCTAAGGGGCAACACCTAAAGGAGACAGTCCGAAGACACTATCCAAAAGGCGGTGAGGCGGAAGGAGACAGTCCGAAGACACTATCCTAAAGGCAATAAACCCAAGGAAGACAGCCCGAAGACACTATCCCAAAGGTACCACTCAGGAAACATGCTGCACCGGTAAAGGCTCGTAGGCCCAGTACTCGTTTACCACTAACGGTAGGAATGTGTCACGAACTCTTAGCAAGACCTGTAAAGTAGTAACGTGAGTCCTATACCCCAACGTTCGCAATAAATGGTTTACTAACTAATTGTAAGCTTCCAAACTCAAAGCAGTAAAAAGTCACCTCATGTCATCGGTAAACTAGGCCAAAAGGCCAAAACGATCAATCGAATAGGTCGGGGATTAATCGGAAAGAGAAATGCGCGGATTCATGGTCTGTGTTTTACCAAACCATTTAATCACCTTTCCACTTCGTTCGAAGCGCAGAAGAGTGTATATTTTACTTAGAAAATAGTAAGAGAAAGCAGATTTTTAATCGTTTGAAAACCTCTTTAGAAATAGCCTTTGAAATTCTCCTATTATGGAGTAATTAATTTAATATTTAAAATAATACCAAACAATAGTTTCAAAAGCTAATTTAATGGAAAATCACCTTAAAATGATTTATAAAATCCGTGCACAAAATCTAGAGACAAATCTCAAAGAAATCGGAAAATCTCAGAAAAATAGTCGAAATTATACTAAGTATAAAATCACTGAAAACAAGTCGAAGTCACTAGTTAGACGGTATATTTGAACCTGCAAAGAGAGTCCAAATTATTGTATGATTTCAAGTTTCATAGCGATCGGGCTTGTCGTTTGATCGTACGGGCTTGAAACGCCTAGAAATCAATCAATTGAAATCAATTTGAAATAATTTGATTTTAGCACAACTTCGTCATACGATGGAATTTGGACCTGAAACATGTTCCATTTCGTTTAAAATATTTTAAAACATCTATTTTGATATATGCGTTGACCCAATTTCGTTCTGGAGTCAGAACGGGCTTTTCGGGGCATTTATCGTTCAACGCGTTTATAAATCGGGTCCATCTATTCTATTTCAACTTTGCCTATATATACCCTATTATAAACCCTAATTCATTTCTTATTCCTCATTTCTGTACGTTCTATTAGCTCTTCTTTCCAAATGGCTGCAAACCGTAATTCTCAAATACAATTCCAAATCAAATCCAAAACCAAAATTTCAAACTCCTCAAATACTATCAAATTTTATATCGATCTAAAGCCCTCGACGAGCGCAAGTCAAATCCGTGATTCGTTTTTCGTTTTGATTTTCTGAGTGCTCAGAATTCGAGGGATTGTTCACGACCGTTCAACACGCGTTGATGAACTTCATTCGATCGAGAAATTGAAGGCACGGTCGGGTAAAGAGGACCGATGGGGGGTGCAACAGCGTTGTTCGTTGGTCGATTCAACGGTTGGATGCGTCGCAATATTTTGACCTAGGGCTTAGTTGTTTCGACGGCTGTGCAAATTCGAGATGGGGTTGGCGTTCACATGCGAGTGCATAGCCGTGGTAGGAAGATTGCCGACGACGACAAGAAGGTGGCGCGCTAGCTAGTGGTGGTGCGGCGTGGATCATCGGCGTGCGGCAGATGGATTTCTTGGCGGCTGGGCTCGAATGTTCTGTGTGTTGAACGATCTAGGGTTGGAGATGGTAAATATTACAAGTTTGCCACTCTATTTATCTAATTTAATTTATAAATTTCAATCATTCTAATTACCGTAACTTTTGCGTACGAGGTCCGTTTAACGCGTGATTTTCTCTGCTAAGTTCGTATGGAATTCCAGACATTTAGATGCCGGTTTGGACGAATTTAGAGACTGTTCCGATTTTGGGTTTAAATTAGATTTAAATTCAATTTAAATTCAAAAGGAGAGTGTTTTAACCCGCTCACAACTTATAAAATTTCTTATGTGTGTTAAATTAATTTCTGATGTGATTTGAAATTTATTTATGGCTGTTTGGTATATTTTTATCATCATTCCAGTTAAATTTAATTTATTGAATTAAATTGTTATTTAATTTATTATTGCATAAAAACTGCCAGTTAAATTATCATTTAATTTATTATTGAATATAAACTGCTAGTTGATACCCGTTGTTTATTATCCGTTATATATTGATGCTATTGATTTAATTGGACGATGATTGTGATTAATGGTTGATGATTGATATTGGATGAATGGATGTTGTATTTTATATTATCATAAACTGCAAGTTGTTATGCACTTTATTTCATTCAGGATTGCGGTTTGAAATGATATAACCGTATTTTTATTTTAAATTACGGATTGAAATGATAAATATCCGTATCGCTTGAGCATAGGGTAGAAAATTATATACAAACACCGTAGTCTATATATAAATTTTTTTAAATGATTTTCTATCGTTTTGTAAAGAAATATATGGTTTTATGAAATATTGATTTGGATATTTTATAAACGGTATTTCATATATAGTTAAATTCTTGGTTTTAGACTATGTATAAAATTGGTTTAAAGCATAAAATAAGTTTAAATGATAAAGTTTGATTTATTAAAATATAATATGGATAAGTAATTACTTAAATTATATTTAATATAGAGTTTATACTGTTTAATAAATCAAGGTTGAGATGACAGTTTTGAAATTGTTTTGAGATTTTATTTAATTAAGAGTTATATTTAATAAGGATCCATTTGAAATTTATTGAAATTGAGATTTTAAAAGAATATGGCTTTATAACTTAATTCAGGTTTAAGGTGATATACCAAGGCTAAATAAATTGAGGAATATTCAGTTATTGAAATTTGAAGTTTTATTTAAAGGATATTGGATTTCTTAAGCAAATATTTCAATACTAAGTAACAGTAAAGTAAATTTGGTGTGTATATATATGAATTATAAAAATTTAGTTTTGAAATATTGAATATTTATGTGACGCCCCACCTCTATACCCACGCTAGCCAAGAACATTATTGTGAATGCTGTTAACTAGCACGGAGAATAAGGCTGTTGAGGAGCGACCATCTGTATAATTGCTTTGTGCGAGTACCGATATACCGGATAAAAATATAACTTTTCATCTCAAGAGGAAATCCGACATACCGACACAAACTCAAAGCTACTACACAGTGGCTATAATTTCTTCGGAAACAAATATAGAAATAAACATAACATAAATCAGTCACAGACAATTCATATCACAAAGGCGGAAATAGATATGAATATTACACATAAAAGTGTATATCAGAGTAGTGGTCTAAAAAGATCCACATATCACAAAAGAAATAGTTACATGAACTACACAAAAGAATAAGTATACATTACGGAGTCTATATCTCAAATGTATACAACAAAAACTATCAATCTAAGTAGTCTGCCAAAAGTCGGAATGATAGTCCGATAAGGAGTCAAGCAGAAGCACCTGTAAATTCTCAGTCTGACCCGAGTATTATTTAATAAGAAAATAATAAACGGATCAGTCTAGCTATAAATATCAGATGAAGTGATATATAATAAGAGATATGACATAAACATATAATAATCACAATGCCAAGCTGTGATAAATAAGTAATTGAAAATCAACAAGAGATTAATCAATATCACAATAATCTACTCAAGATAAAAGGAATGTCATACTCCTAATTTCATTCACCAAGCCACAATATATGACACATATATCAATGCCCATCGTAAAAGTTGGTGAAACATAAATTCCAGAATTCAACACACGAGATCCAGAAATCACAAGGAAAGGATCAACGACGTCGTACAGCGGAACATCCGATGAACCAAATCACAATCAAAGGGATCAACGACGTCGTACAGCGGGACATCCGATGAACCAAATCACAAAGACATAGCACGATGCTAGTCTAAAACCTAAAATGATCATCATGATCAAAGAGAAGTGTCGATTACACTAAGCTAGTAAATATATGAGCTTAGCTTCATGTCCCATAACCACTAGCTTAACTTAAATATTTACGAACAAATTGTAGATCTCCACTAGAAAATTGTCACAAGAGATTCAATCGAACAAGTCCAAGAATTAACCGACGAAGTAAACGCAAGCGTTTCATACCACTCGTTTTACTAAGTCGTTTAATTAGATTTCTCATACGAGTGAGGTAAAGGTTTGTATATACTAATAGATTGGAAAACGGTTTTATAAACGAATTTGGTATTAAAATAGTATTGAAATCGTTTGAGGAAAGAGTTTTGATATTTACTACTAGTATAGAAAACCTTTATATTTTTAAAGTGACAAAGCACAAGGGGGATTGTAGAAACAATCAATCACAAAGATCACATTCGAAGATGTGAATAAAAATCCAATGAAATCGATAAAGGATCCATCGAAGTGGATATATCTAAAATTCCCAAAGAAAATAAGTCATCAAAGATGATAATAAATGATGACAATAAATAGGATCATCACGAATCGATTTAAGTTGGAAATTCAATCCAAAAAGGCAAATTGGACTAAAACAGCAGGTTCAGTCGACTGAACAGAGTTTTTCAGTCGACTGACCCTGTACCTGGAAATTTTTCAGGTCCAGGAAACTTTATGTTTCCAGTTTCAGTCGACTGTGCAGAGTTTTTCAGTCGACTGAATCATGCCTGGAAACTCTCGGGTTTCAGGTTCAGTCGACTGAACAGAGTTTTCAGTCGACTGAATCATGCCTGGGCTGTTTTTCAGCCTTATTCAAATGAAGAGCAAACTCTTCCAAAATGCAACCGGACGAACATTGGCTCTAAGGGTTTATGCCAATCGGCAACCCGGCCCTATATGCTCCTCAATGCATCACCAAAAGCATGATCAAACATCCATGAAAGGATTTTCACACAAATTTGGTTTAAAAACCCAAAAATTGGAATATTCACAAAACCAATCCAAATCAAGAGCAAATGCACATGAAGGAGTGTTAGGAATTCATACCCAACAACCAAAGATAATTATAGTCATAGATGTGAGATAAAAATCTCACCTTTACACTAAAATTTATGAAGATGAAGCTTGAAAGCAAAGGGAAACAACCACTCTTCAAGTCCAACTCTAGAAGCTTGAATCTAAGCTAAAAAGAAGAACATTTCCTAAGTTAGGTTTAGGAAATTTCTGAAATTCAAAGAGAGAATGAGTTGGAGAAGAAGAAGAGGAAGCTTACCAATGGGTTCTCATGAACTTTGGAGCAAGGAGATGGATTTGCAAAGCAAGCTAGGGCTTAGGAATTTCTATTTCCCATTCTCTTCCTCCATTTTTGCTTGAGCTTGAGTGTTAGGAAAATAGAAGAGAAGTGAATGAAGAGGAGAGTGTTGGAACTGAGTTAAGTGACTAATTGGCTCAGCCCAACCAAAGCCCTAAGCGGGAAAAAGTAGCAAAAATCAACTTTCTCCAAATATATCGAAGCTCATACTCAAAAAGGTCGCAAACGGCATTTTGAACTCAATGGAGGTGGTCTCGAGCCCTAATTCGACCGTATGCAAAAAGTAGGTTTTCAGACAAAAATCCGACTAACGATAAAATATTTAAATATAAAATCGATAAATATGCGGGTTGTTACAATTTAAGCTTTGAAATATATTAAATTTGGAATGGTCTATTTGAAAACCGAATTGAATTGAAATTTATGATTTGGGGATTTGGTTAAATTTAAAATTTAGAAATTCGGTTTGTTTTGGAATTGATTTGAGAAATTTAAGAAGCTAGTTTATTTTATAAAATATTTAAATATTTAAACCATGTAAGGGGTGGAAGTTCTGTTTCAAAGTTATAAATTTCAAAGTATTAGGTTTTGGAAGTGTTATAGTTTTAAGTCTATAATTTTGAAAATTTATAACTTTGAAATACTATGATTTTAAAATGATATCATATTGATTTGGTTTTTAAAACGAAATGATATCATATTTATATGTTTTTGAAATGAATATTATATCCTGGTTTGAAGTATAATTATTTTGAAAAGACCGCGGTGTTATAAAAACATTTGGTTGTTAAAGAGACCGAGATCGGAAGTTGTCATACTCCCTGCCAATTCCGAAAACCACTTTAACAACTGTGTACGCGGTGGAGATTCCAGAATGAAGTAGGATGGCGGTGGTGTTTCCTTTGAGGTAAATACATGGACCCTACTCCCATGAGTTGGCATAAGGTGGTTAAAACATGAGCGATTGACATGCTAAGAAGGTAGCACCTTTTATCGGACACATCCCTTCAATATTGTACTCTAACTTTGGATTGATTCGATGACCACTTTTGATTTTTGATATGGGGGTGTGGCTCAATGTGGGCGGTAGTGGCTGCTATGCGTTGCCACCGGCCTGAAAGCGTAATTGGTATATCTACCCTGGCATTGTCTTGTTGTGCGGTGTCACCTACCGTAGCGCGCCTTGTATGAGTTTGGTTTTCTCCCGTAGCCCGTGTGGTATCCTCTGGTGGCTTCCCGATCAGGAGGGACTATGATACTGAATGGACTACTGGGACTATTACCTGTTAAGGTGGAAAATGTAAAGCCTTAATGCTATTTAAAAGTAAGTTTATTTTACTATAGACATTATTATAATAGCGAAATATTATTACATAGTAAATAGTTTAACGGATCTATAGGAGATGTGAATCCCGAGCATCTCTTAAGTTACTGCACTCACGTTAGACACTGGATAGGAGATGTCCCACCCCGTAAATATCACTGACGCCGTTCCACTCATATTATTTACCGTTGATTTAACTTACATAATTTTTTTAGTTCTGACTCGAGTGTTTTGTATTTCCAATTCGCTCGGGTCAGTTTGAGCATTTCAGGATTCGAAGGCTTTATTTCTGGAGAACGAAGACGAAAAGTGTATTACTATTATCTATTGTATTATTCCACTACACCATTGTATCCGCTGCATTGTTATTGATTTTTCTCTGGTATGTGTAACTCTGATATATGTTGTATAAGTATAATCAAATGTTTTTGTAAAACAACTTCATGAACTGTTTATTTGATTATTATATTTTGTCGTTCTGCTGCAAGATTCTGTTTTGTTTTCTTTCTTTCTCTTCTTTTTCTTATTTACCCCATAACAATCCGCCCTTCTGTATGGTTTAAGTCTGACGTGTGTGGTTTATCGTCGATATAAAGCGTACAAAAAGGCGGGACGTTACATCTGGTATCAGAGCTTTGGTTTAGCGATAAACCTTAGCTTTGTGGGGTTTGGCTCTTTATTAATAGGGTAGTAATACCCTATGATGAGTCGCTGAGCATATATATATGAGAGAGAGTATTTGTTAGTGTATAAAAAGGTTTTAATATTGTGTTAATTTGTTCCGTTTTGTATTTATAAATTCTGGTTGGTGCATGGGACGCTATGACATCAATAGGGATTTCTAAACACTTAATAGGACAGACCGACACAATATTTGTTTTGAATATAGGTGAATGAAATAATTTTGCCTTTTATATTTTCTATATATAAATAATTTTTTATAAAGGATATAATTAGTTGTAATATATTAGTTGTTGGGTAGTGCAATTTATAAATACTAGTAAGATAAGATTTAAAATAAAATAAATGAAAATCGAAAATTTTAGAACTTAAGTCCAGGATTTTTAAATTTGCTTTCAAAGGATTTTGGAATATAATAATTTTGTTTGTAGGTATTTTCTGTTATAAATATTTCAATGTAATTCGAAAGAATTGTTTTAGAGAAAACTTGGAAAGAACTAAGTCATGTACTCCCCTCTCTGTCGCTGGAAAGTAATTTCGGTGATGAGTGCACGCATCATCGACATTTATTTTCGAGTTTCTAAGCGGGAAGACCACTGTCGTAGTTTACTGCTGATTTATTTTGATAAACAAATATAAATTTTAAATTGTTTTAAATATAATTAGACATATAAAAGTTGTAAGTATATACATTTAATCTATTATTTTAAAATGATTTGAAATTTAACCCGGTATTTAGTTCTTAAGTTTCCGTTAATTAATTGTTTTAATTATTGTAGTGAAATGGAATGTAACTAATTAATAATTGGAACCTTTAATTAAAATAAGAGATTAAATGCTAGGTTATAACGAAATTAAAAGAAAGTTGAAATTTGTAACCTATATAAACAAAAGTTATGACTTTTGAAATTAAATTAATTTAAAAAAATAAAATAAATATGTGCAACTTTCAATTACATTCTTAAAGCATATAGATAACTTACCAAATATTAAAAGTTGAAATGTCTAATAAGAAAATGTAATGGAAATTATATAAATAAAAACTTAAAGTAATGCAGGTATTCAATGAAGTCCTTCAATAAATAAGAATGGAGGATATATTATTATAAACTGAATTATAATTGAATGTTACTATAAGTAACTATAATAAAAAGTAAGTATTATACATAAATGATTGTTAACTTAAGCCAATGAATTGAAATGCTAAGCAATATAATGAACACAAATACTATGGATAAATGAATGAAAATAAATGAAATAAGTAATAAGTGAAACCGAATGAATGAATAAATATAGTGCAATAAAAAGAAACTGACATGACCAGAAAATGAATAATTGTAAGTAATAAATGAAAATAAATGAAATAAACATGGAATGAGCGAATAGAAATAAAAGTTTGTAAGAAATAAATTTAAATTAAAGGATAAACCATTATATGAATGAAAAAGAAATCAAACAACAAATGTATGAGATGGAATTAATAAGAATGAACTTAATTTATTGTTTGAAATTGTTGTTTTTTGTTTACGGTTGTTTGGGCAAGGATACTTTAAATTTGTTTGGATGTATAAATAATCTATCTAGTTTCATCTAAGACAGTTGAGTAAAAGGTATACTTAATAGTTTATTTGTCGTTCTATACAATTTAAAAGTGTCTAAGCCTGAACTAACTATTTGTTTTGTTTGATATGTGTAGGTTGTTGAATTGCGTTGATCCTGTATGATGATTGTATGCTGAGATTGCTAGTGATTGTTGTTTTATATTGAATTGGTTGAGAAAACTTTAAATATTTCATTTATATAATTATTATTAACTCTTTTAGATTATATAAGTGAAATACAGGTTATGGAAGCAATTGCTACTGCTTTTGGTTTCATAATTAAGCGTTATTTGCCCGACAAATAGGTACATTTTTCGGATTACGGTTTTATTGCGTTATTATATTGTTTTTCCCGCGTTGGGGTATATTAGTTTGGAAAATATATGTTGTATATTATTATATTTGATATTATATTTTCTCCCGAGCCTCTCCGTACAAAGGAGACTCTACCGAAATTTTCCGTAAATTTTGGACTTAGAAAATACTTTGAAAATGTTTTCCAAACCTTATTAATTTGAGTATAAAAATACTTAATAGTTATAAATTGGTATATTTTATCTAAATTAATTGATTGTGTAAATTATTTGTTTATAAATTTAATATTTTAAATAAGATATATTGACTTCTTAATTCTTTTATTCCCTTCATTTTCCTATTCGGGGACGTAAAGTTTTGAGTGGAGGAGAGTGTAACGACTCGTAATTTTCGACGATTTAAATTTGTTAATATAATAAGATTTTTGTAATTAAATCTAGTAAGAAATAAAAAATTTATAATTTAATATTGAAATGAACGCTAAAATAAAATATAGCAATGGTAATTAAAACTAATTATTAGTAATTTGAATAAAATTCTAATAAATGAATTAATTTGAATAAAATTCTAATAAATGAAGTAGTGAAAGTGTTATACCTGGATATAAATTGAATATGAGAAAATAAAAGTAAGAATTGAATTAATTAATGAAATAACGCATTGTTAACAGTAATTGAATGTAAATTAAGGAAATATGTTATTTATTTATTTAGTGTGTTAAATGAAATTGGTAATCAAATTGCGATTTAAGGCAATAATGCTAATTTTGTCTATTTTGTAATAATGGTTAATAACGGGAATGAAATGCAAGAATGTCAATACAAGTTAATAAATAATTAATTAATTCAATGCAATCCCAATTGATTGAAACAATTGCAGGGTTATAATTGATTGTAAATAGTGATATTTAGTAACAAATTTAACATAAGAAAAACAAATGCAAATATCGAATTAATCAATGCAGTAATAATAATAAATAGTAATTGAATAAAATCAACGTTCTGTATGTAATTGTTTGGAAATGAGAACTTATATAAATATGATTAAGAATTGGTGGCAACAATTATTATAAAGTAATCATTTATTTAGTCTATTTAATAAAAATTTGTACAATTGCAATGAATCTTAATCCAATGTCATATTAGTATAAATAAAGAAATAATTGGAAATAATGTTAATTCTATTTATAATATGACAATTGGTTGGCTTAAAGAATGGAAATCAAGATTTTATTTATTTAATTGAAATGTAAAATTCAATAACTGGATTAATTGCAATTAAATGAAATTAAAATATCTAAATATTACGTTATTTGAAATTAAGATGGAATGTGAGAGTGTTAATGTAACAGTTTTGAATCCAATGTTAAATCCATCTATTCGACAATAATGAATGGAATAATCATTAATTTATTTAATTAAATGGGATTTTGGAAATTAAATTTATATTTTTTGAAGTTAAAGGAATTAAGGCTACACTGAAATTTATAAATTAATCAACTCTAAATTGACATTTAAATTGGTTAAATTAGTGTAAATGGTTAAGAAAGATAAAATTGATGAAATTTGCTAACTATAGAATTGAAATTGAAAAGTGATTTAATTAATTTTTTTAATTAATGTAAAAATAGCCATTTTGGCCACTGATTCGGATTTTGACGAAACCAGTTTCATCAGATCCGTAACGGTGAATTATTGTAGGATTTCAAGTTTCATAACGATCGGGCTTGTCATTTGATCGTACGGGCTTGAAACGCTTAGAAATCAACTAATTGAAATCAATTGAAATAATTTGATTTTAGCATAACTTCGTCGTACGATGGAATTTGGACCTGAAACCTGTTCCATTGCATTTAAAATATTTTAAAACATCTATTTTGATATATGGGTTGACCCAATTTCGTTACGGAGTCAGAACGGGCTTTTCGGGCCATTTATCGTTCAGCGCATTTATAAATCGGGTCCATTTATTCTATTTCAACTTTGCCTATGTATACCCTATTATAAACCCTAATACATTTCTTATTCCTCATTTCTATACATTCTATTAGCTCCTCTTTCCAAATGGCTGCAAACCCTTATTCCCAAATACAATTCCAAATCAAATCCAAAGCCAAAATTTCAAACTCCTCAAATACTATCAAATTTTATATCGATCTGAAGCTTTCGACGAGCGCAAGTCAAATCCGTGATTCGTTTTTCATTTTTAGTTTCTGAGTGCTCGGAATTCGAGGGATTGTTCACGGCCGTTCATCACGCGTTGATGAACTTCATCCGATCGAGAAATTGAAGGCACAGTCGGGTAGAGAGGACCGAAGGGAGTGCAACAGCGTTGTTCGTTAGTCGATTGAACGGTTGGATGCATCGCAATATTTCGACCTAGGGCTTAGTTGTTTCGGCGGCTGTGCAAATTCAAGATGGGGTTGGCGTTCACATGCGAGTGAGTAGCCGTGGTAGGGAGATTGGCGACGACGACAGGAAGGTGGCCGCGCTGGCTAGTGGCGGTGCGGCGTGGATCATCGGCGTGCAGCAGAAGGAGTTCTTGGCGGCTGGGCTCGAATGCTGTGTGCGTTGAACGATCTAGGGTTGGAGATGGTAAATATTACAAGTTTGCTACTCTATTTATCTAATTTAATTTATAAATTTCAATCATTCTAATTGCCGTAACTTTTGCGTACGAGGTCCGTTTCACGCGCGGTTTTCTCCACTAGGTTTGTATTGAAATTCTAGACATTTTGACGCCAATTTGAACAAATTTGGAGACTGTTCTAGTCTTGGGTTTAAATTGGATTTAAATTCAATTTAAATTCAAAAGGCGAGTGTTTTAACCCGCTCACAACTTCTAAAATTTCTTATGTGTGTTAAATTAATTTCTGATGTGATTTGACATTTATTTATGGCTGTTTGGTATAATTTTATCATCATTCCAGTTAAATTTAATTTATTGAATTAAATTGTTATTTAATTTATTATTGCATAGAAATTGGCAGTTAAATTTTCATTTAATTTATTATTGAATATAAATTGCTAGTTGATACATGTTGTTTATTATCCGTTATATGTTGATGCTATTGATTTAATTGGATGATGATTGTGATTAATGGTTGATGATTGATATTGGATAAATGGATGTTGTATTTTATATTGTTATAAACTGCAACTTGTTATGCACTTTATTTCATTCGGGATTGCGGTTTGAAATGATATAACCGTATTTTTATTTTAAATTATGGATTGAAATGATAAATATCCGTATCACTTGACCATAGGGTAGAAAATTATATACAAACATCGTGGCCTATATTTAAAAATAATTTTAAATGATTTTTTTTGGTTTTGTAAACAAATATATGGTTTTATGAGATATTGATTTGGATATTTTATAACTGGTATTTTTAATATAGTTAAATTCTTGGTTTTACACTATGTATAAAATTGGTTTAAAGCATAAAATAAGTTTAAATAATAAAGTTCAATTTATTAAAATATAATATGGATAAATAATTACTTAAATTATACTTTAATATAGAGTTTATATTGATTTTATAAATCAAGGTTGAGATGACAGTTTTGAAATTGATTTGAGATTTTATATAATTAAGAGTTATATTTAATAAGAATCCATTTGGAATTTTTTGAAATTGAGATTTTAAAAGAATATGGCTTTATAACTTAATTCGGGTTTAAGATGATATACCAAGGCTAAATAAATTGAGGAATATTCAGTTATTGAAATTTGAAATTTTATTTAAAGGATATTGGATTTCTTAAGAAAATATTTCAAAACTAAGTAATAGTAAAGTAAATTTGGTATATATATGAATTATAAAAATTTAGTTTTGAAATATTGGATATTTAAGCTTTGAAATATATTAAATTTGGAATGGTCTATTTGAAAACCGAATTGAATTGAAATTTATGATTTGGGGATTTGGTTAAATTTAAAATTTAGAAATTCGGTTTGTTTTGGAATTGATTTGTAAAATTTAAGATGCTAGTTTATTTTATAAAATATTTAAATATTTAAACCATGTAAGGGGTGGAAGTTATGTTTCAAAGTTATAAATTTCAAACTATTAGGTTTTGGAAATGTTATAGTTTTAAGTCTTTGGTTTCGAAATTTTGTAACTTTGAAATACTATGATTTTAAAATGATATCATATTTATTTGGTTTTTAAAACGAAAATGATATCGTATTTATATGGTTTTGAAATGAATATTATATCCTGGTTTGAAGTATAATTATTTTGAAAATACCGCTGTGTTATAATAACATTTGGTTGTTAAAGAGACCGAGATCGGAAGTCGTCATGCTCTCTGCCAACTCCGAAAACCACTTTAACAACCGTGTACGCGGTGGAGATTCCAGAATGAAGTAGGATGGCGGCGGCGTTTCCTTTGAGGTAAATACGTGGACCCGTGTAACATCCCGCCTTTTCGCACGCTTTAAATCAACACACGTGCCAATTCAAACCGTTCGAAAAGGCGGATTGTTATGAGGTAAATAAGAAAAAGAGAAAGAAATAAAACAAAACAGAATCTCACAGCGGAAGGATAAAATACAATAATCAAATATACAGTTTATAAAGCTGTTTTACAAAATATTCGATTATACTTACAACATTTATCAGAGTTACCCATACCAAAAACAATGCAACGGAACAGTATGAGTATGGTGGACTAAAAATATTAATAATAATAAATCTCCGCCTTCGTCCTCCAGAGCTAAGGTCTTTGAAATCTTGAAACGCTCGGACTGACCCGAGCGTATTGAAAAGACAAAACACTCGTGTCAGAACTAAAAGATCTTATGTAAGTTAAATTAACAGAAATAAATGTGAGCGTAGTAACTTAAGAGATGCTCAGGATTTACATCTCCTAAGGATCCGTTAAACTATTTACTATGTAGTATATTTCGCTATTATAATAATGTCTAATTGTAAAATAAACTTACTTTTAAATAGCGTTAAGGCTTTACATTTTCCACCTTAACACATAAAATGCCAATAGTCTATACAGTACCGTAATACCTCCTAATCGGGAGGCTACCAGAGGATACTCCATAGGTACGACACAAATAGAAACTCGTAGAAGGCGCACTAGGGTAGGTGACATGGCACAACTAGGCAATGCCAGGGTAGATATACCAATTACGCATCCGGGCTGGTGGTAACGCGTAGCCGCAGCTACCGCCCACCTCGGACAAACTCCCGCCCTAAAATCAAAGAAATCAAAAGTGGCCACCGAATTAATCCAAAGTCAGAGTATAATATCGAAGAGGAGTATCCGATAAAGGGCGCTAACCCCTTTGGCCCAAGAAACGCTCCTGTTTTAGCCACCTTATGCCAACTCACGGGAGTCGGGTCCATGTATTTACCTCAAAGGAAAGGCCACCACCATCCTACTTCATTCTGGAATCTCCACCGCGTACACGGTTGTTGAAGTGGTTTTCGGGGTTGGCAGAGAGTATGACAACTTCCGATCCCGGTCTCTTCAACAACCAAACGTTATTATAACACCGCGGTTATTTCAAAATAATTTATACTTTAAAAACAGAATATAATATCTCTTTCAAACCATATAAATGTGATATCATTTATATTTTTTTTAAAACCCAAATCAATATGATATCATTTTTATTTTATAAAGATCCTTTTCCCAAAATCATAATATTTTCAAATATATATACCTTGAAACCATAGCTTTGAGACATAACTCTTAATACTTAGTGGTTCAAATACTATATTACTTTATAAAATAAACAACTTCTTCAAATTTCATAATAAATTTCCAATATCAATTTGAACCACCAAACAAACCATTTTAATTCCCATATATTTCAAAGCTTAAATATTCTATATTTCAAAACTTTATAGTTCATATATTTCATTCTTTAAATATTCCACTATTTCAAAATGTGTTCTTTGAAAATTTGACATATATCAAATCCAATTCCTATTATTTAAATTTGAAATATTTACTTACTAAACAAATATTATTCAGGTAAACCCTTAAACTTCAATAACAGGATATTCTTTAAATTTAATTAACTTGATAATATTCTTTAAATAAATTTGATATTCCTTTAAATCCTTTACTCAAAAATCAAGTTATAAGATCATACCCTTTAAATCTTAATTTATTTGCATTTCAAAACAAATTTTTCAAGGAAAATTCTTAGATACATTAATTCAAATCATATTCACATTTATCTTCAATCTTACTTTTATTTGAGTTATTATAAACTCTATATACAATAGAATTTCAAATATATCCTTAACCATATTATATATACGAAATCAACTTCATTATTTAGCTTATTTTAAAATTCGAAACAAATTTATACATAGCTAAATTCAAGAATATTTTTTTTAATATATATATCAAAATTTAATTTTTATTAAACCGTATTCTTTTCAAGACCATAGAAAATCATTTCAAAAATAATTTTATATATATACCGCGGTGGCTGTATAAAATTTTCTATCCTATGGTCAAGTGATACGGATATTTATCATTTCAATCCGTAGTTAAAAAAAAGCGGTTGTATATCATTTCAAACTGCAATCCCGAATGAAATGAAAATGCATAATAACTTGCAGTTTATGCAATATAAATACAGCATCCATTCATCCATCATATCAATCAACAAACATTTATCAATTTATCATCCAATTCAAACAATCACATCAATAAATAATAATTAACTATTGACAGTTAATTTTTCAATAATGAATTAAATAACTGTTTAACTGTAGTTTATATGCAATAATAAATTTAACTAAAATTTTAACTGGCAGCTTATATGCAAAAATGAATTAAATAACAAGTAAATTATATGAATGCAAATTTACTGAGATATGATGAAATATATGCCAAACAGCTATAAATAAATTTCTAAACACATCATAAAGCAATTTAACAAACATAAGAAATTTTAGAAGTTGTGAGTGAGTTAAAACACTCTCCTTTGATTTTAGCCCATAAAAATCCAAACAGAAGCGCATAACTCAACAGTCTCCAAATTCAACAAAATCAATTTCATGTTGTGTTTTTTCAAGATGAGGCTTCAGGAAAAGATTGAAGAACAACTAAGATGAGACTAGGAAGTGTACGAAAAATGAAAAAAAAACATTTTAATAAAAGAATGCTTTTGGATTTGCAAGAATAAGAGCTTTTGAATATGAGGTGATAGGAGAAACAAAATGTAAAAGAAGAAATAAGATATAGGTTATTTATAATTTGGAAATGAATGTGGAGGGACAAAAATAAATTTCACTTTTTATTAGTTTGATTCTAAATTAATTAAGTGCTAGATACAGAAAAGTTTGAATACATCACATATATTCATACTTTAACTGTGTGTCAAAATTGCTAAACATATATCAAGTACGATTAATTGGTGACAATATATAGGAATAAACAAGAATAAATGTAGATGCAATCACATAAGGATCTAATAGGAAAGGAGATAAAAGGTGACGACATTGATTAATTCCCCTTTCCCACTTTAGCCAATTTTATTAATACGATATTTAATTATCATGCAAGTTGTATTATGACTAGAAAACATAAACAACAAACAATAAATTAATATGTATATAATATTACCTCACTTTTAAATTGTTCGATAATAATAATAAAAATTAAATCATGCTTTAGCAATTTGAAATTAAAATATTAAATGTTTATATGTATACACATGCACACGAACACACATACATGTGTGTATAAAGATTAAACCAAAGCTTATTAATTAATTCAAAGCATACTTCCATACCACATTAAATTGTCTAATGCATTTGTAAACTTATGTATACTTGAAGTCAAAAATACACATATACATATAAATTAAACCTTTTTACCTAAATGAATTTTTTTTTTTTTTAACAAAACAAAAGTGGAACACGCCAAATTAAGCAATATAGTAACAAATCTTTAAGATCCTTAAATAAGGACATTTGAGATAATAATTTAGGTAACAAATTTAAATATTGTTGTAATCAAAATCAAAGCTTAGATTTATCATCGAAAAATTGTTAAGCATATGCAAACTTCTATTAAAATTTATTAGATTAAGAACAAATAATTTATTCAACAAAGTATTCAAATTTCATGATATTTTCAATTCAAGATAAAGTGACAATATGTGTATACAGTATTTCTGTTTCAACACAAATGCAAATTATATGTATATAAACTTTCAGATCTGAAAAAAATGCAATTTGGTTTAAGAGTTTAAAACATGGATCTATAATTAAAACATTCTTTTAATGTATATACAATTTTTTTTTGATTTATCAAATTAAAAGTCAAATTAATTCATTCAACAAAAAAATTCAAATAAATAAATAAATGTTGATTCCCATTCTTATTATTAAAACAATCATTATTCCATAAACATATTTACATTTGGTTACGTTTCATTACATTGATACTTCCGTTTCACCTTTATTCGTATTACTATTTTATTTCCACTAATTGTGTAATAACTACCAAATCCAACATATTGAAATTTGTCGATTTCACCCATAAATTAAGATTTTAAATCCACTTAACTAATTTTCCTCGATTCCATCTTTTATTACATCAACTGTTACTTTAATTTACATTAACCAACATAAAATTAAGATTTATTTGTAATCAATTACCAAATTTTATCTTAACTCATGAAATAAACAAGCAACCTAAACTTATGTGCTTTTAATTACATTGACATTTAAACTTATTAGCTTATATCAACACTATTATCATTAATTGCAAACGGATTACAAATTTTAGTCACTACCCAAAATAACTGACGTATATAAATCTACATTATTCCCAAGTTACAAATTTTGAATTAATTACTATTTATTATTATCGTTTCACTGATTAATTCAACATTTGCATTGGTTTTTCTTATAATAAATTTATTACCTAATACCCCTATATTCATCTTAGATTTGTTCAAATGGCTATATTTCAATTTATAACCAAAAATTTCTATTGATTTCCCATTTTAATTTATTAGCCTCCATTAACGTTAATTTACCTTTAAGTTATCACTAACGGACAAGTGTTGAAATTGATTACATACACCGTTCTCACCCTGTTACCAGTTGGATGAATTTTCATTGATTCGTAGCTATTGCATTAATATCCACAAATTTCATCCACATCTCTATTAATGTAAAATTTAATATTAAATCCCCCTTATTTGCAATTAATTCACTTATTGAATTTTTTTTATGCTTTCAAATAAATTAATAAATTTAAAATTTCACTCCTAAGATCCACCACTTGTTATATTACAAATGAAATTAACATTGGTTACATCCTCTGGAATTAACAATCTTTTATGACAAATCAATTTATCCTTACTCCACAATTAGGTCGATTAACAAAATAAATTTCACATTATATTTTATAAATTATCAATTGAAACTTTAACAAATCCGTTACTTGATTTGAAACCCTTCTATTTAATAAATTGACATTTATAGGTGAAATTAACATTGACTTATTTTTTTTTGAATTACCTAGAGAACCAAGCTTCGCTTGTAAACTCTAGGGAAGTATGTGCCTGCCAAACACATACTTCGGGTACTTGTTACAGGGTTGTCAGTTTCGGGGCTCGAACTCGTGACCTTCGATCACGCAGTCCAGACCATCAACCAACAGCGCCAACCCTGTTGGCTAACACTGACTTATATTTCATATCATAAATGCATGCTTTATTTCATACAATTCAGCTATATTTGCCAAGTATGTATATTAATTACTATTTATATTCTTTAATTAATTTACTTTCTTGGTTTCATATTTAATAAGTTTTCACTTCCAATAATATTATAATTAACTACATGACATTGATTTTTATTTTATGAATTCGATAAATAAATCCACTAATTTCCTTTGTTTCCTTATATTCAATTTATTACCATTTTAAATGCGTTTATTATCAACAACATTCCTTAAAATTACTTATCTACAATTATTGCATTGGTTTATTCAACAGTTACGTTTTTATTTACTCATTTTCTATTTATAACCAAATGTAACAATTTTCACACTTCCATTATGTTATTAATTACCATTAAAGTAACGTTTATCATCTACAATAAACATTGTAATTACTTACCTACATTGATTGCAAATATTTTCCATTTATTGCATATTACTTCCGGTTACTATAACATTGAATTCATTAAATTTATTACTAATTATATCATTGCATTAGTTAATACAATATTCGCATTTGTTTTTCTTATATTCAATTCCTTAGCCTATAACAATTTCCATTACTTAAGTAAATCGTAATTTCTTTTCCATTGTTAATCCTTATCTTTTATTTTAAATGTTGCGTTTCATTTATTTAAAATTTCAGTATCTACTTATTTCTTCCTAAAATTAATTACAAACTCTTAATTAAATTAAGCAATTAATTTCTCAAAATTTACGGGTCGTTACACTCTCCCCCACTCAAAACTTTGCGTCCCCAAAAAGGAAAAGAAGGGAAAGAGGAACTTATAAGTTAATATCTATTATGCAAATCGTTATATATAATCATAACTTTAATTGGTTATATAAAATGAAATATTAAAAATGGTTTCAACCACAAACATCCAATTCAATACAAATAACCATCAATAAACAAAATCAATACATCAAACACTTGCAACAAGGCATACTACCATAAAAACAATCATTCATTCATATCAAACACAATAAATAGTTGTTTCGGTTTAGACACTTTAAATTGTACAGAATGAAGAATAACTACTAAGTGTATCCTTACCCAAACAACCATAAACCAACAAACAACAATTTCAACAATAAACTATGTTTATTCTTGTCAATTTAATTTCATACTATTGTTGTTTGACTTCTTTTTATACATATAATGGTTTATCTCTTTTTTTCCCATTTATTTGCAGTATTCATCTTTCTGCTTATTTTATTAATACATAGCTTCAATCGTTTACTTAAGTTTATTATCTTTCATATATACTACTTAGTTTTATTTATTACTAAATTCCATTTATAATGCTTGCCTTTCTATTTTAATTAATAGCCTTTCAATTAGTGCTTAAGTTCATAACGCCTCTAACCCCAAATTCTTATTATAGTAAGAATTCCATTATAACTTAAGTTTATAACTCTATAACATCAATTCGTATAAATAAAAGCAATTGATTGAACACTTTCATTTCATACTTTTATTTGTACAATCTCCATTACATTTCTTATTAAATATTTCAACTTTTAATATTTGGTAAGTTATATACATATGGTTTTAAAGAATGAAATTGAAGGTTATACAAGTTTTCTCATTTCTTTTAATTAATTTAATTTTCAATAATTATATCCTTTATTTCATAGGTTACAATTTCAAATTTCATTTAATACCATTTATAACCTAGCATTAAATCTCTTATTTCCTTTAGAGGTTTCGATTTATTAATTACCTACGTTCCAATTCACTACAGTAATTGAAACTACTAATTAATGGAAACATAAGAATTTAATACCGGGTTTTATTTCAAGTCATTTTAAAATAATAGATAAATATATAATTACAACTTATATATCCATTTATATTTAAACAACTCAAATTTATACTTGTTTGAAAATTTCTGTAGTCGAACTGCTACAGTGGCCTTCTCACTTTGAAACTTGAAAATGAATGTCGATGATGCGTGCACTCATCACCGAAATTATTTTCCAACGACAGAGAGGAGAGTACATAACTTTTTTTTTTCAAATTTCTTTTAAAACATTTCTTTCAAATTATATTGAAATGTTTATATCAGAAAATACTTCTAAAATAATATTACTATTTCAAAACTATTCAAAAGAAATTTTCAATAGCCCGGAACTTAAGTTCTAAATTTCCAATTTCATTTATTTTGTTTTAAATCTTACTTCGACTATTAATTATAAAGTTATTACCTAACAACCAATATATTGCAACCAAATATATATATATATATATATATCATTTAAAAATTTATTTTATATATAGAAAATATAATAGGAAAAATTATTTCATTCGCCTATAATAAAAACAAATACTATGTCGGTCTGTCCTATTAAGTGTTTAGAAATCCCTATTGATGTCACTACGTCCCATGCACCAACCAGAATTTATAAATACAAAACGGAACAGATAAACACTATTTTAAAACATTTTTATAACACTAATAAGTATGCTCTCTCATATATACACTTAGCGACTCCCATAGAGTATTACTAGCCTATTAATAAAGAGTCAAACCCCTCAAAGCTAAGGTTTATCGCTAAACTAAAGCTTTGATACCACATTGTAACATCCTGTCTTTTCACACGCTTTAAATCGACACACGTGCCAATTCAAACCGTTCGAAAAGGCAGATTGTTATGGGGTAAATAAGAAAACGAGAAAGAAATAAAACAAAACAGAATCTCATAGCGGAATGATAAAATACAATAATCAAATATACTGTTTATAAAGCTGTTTTACAAAATATTCGATTATACTTACAACATTTATCAGAGTTACCCATACCAATAACAATGCAGCGGAACAGTATGCGTATGGTGGACTAATAATAATAATAATAAATCTCCATCTTCGTCCTTCAGAGCTAAGGTCTTCAAAATCCTGAAACACTCGGACTGGCCCGAGCGTATTGAAAAGACAAAACACTCGAGTCAAAACTAAAAGATCTTATGTAAGTTAAATTAACAGAAATAAATGTGAGTGCATTAACTCAAGAGATGCTCAGGATTTACATCTCCTAGGGATCCGTTAAACTATTTACTATGTAGTATATTTCGCTATTATAATAGTGTCTAATTGTAAAATAAACTTACTTTTAAATAGCGTTAAGCCTTTACATTTTCCACCTTAACACGTAAAATGCCAATAGTCTATACAGTACCGTAATACCTCCTAATCGGGAGGCTACCAGAGGATACTCCATAGGTACGACACAAATAGAAACTCGTGGAAGGTGCGCTAGGGTAGGTGACACGGCACAACTAGGCAATGCCATGGTAGATATACCAATTACGCATCCGGACTAGTGGTAACGCGTAGCCGCAGCTACCGCCCACCTCGGACAAACTCCCGCCCTAAAATCAAAGAAATCAAAAGTGGCCACCGAATCAACCCAAAGTCAGAGTATAATATCGAAGAGGAGTATCCGATAAAGGGCGCTAACCCCTTTGGCCCAAGAAACGCTCCTGTTTTAGCCACCTTATGCCAACTCACGGGAGTCGGGTCCACGTATTTACCTCAAAGGAAAGGCCGCCACCATCCTACTTCATTCTGGAATCTCCACCGCGTACACGGTTGTTGAAGTGGTTTTCGGGGTTGGTAGAGAGTATGACAACTTCCGATCCCGGTCTCTTCAACAACCAAACGTTATTATAACACCGCGGTTATTTCAAAATAATTTATACTTTAAAACCAGAATATAATATGTAACAACCCGCATATTTTACGATTGAGCATTTAAATATTTTATTTAAATATTTCATCGTTAGTCGGATTAGTGTCCAAAAGGCTTTTTGCAAACAGTCGAATTTGGACTCGAGACCACCCGCATTGAGTTCAAAATGACGTTTGCGACCTTTTTGAGTATAAACTTTGATATGTTTGGAGTTAGTAGAATTTTGCTACTTTTTCACTTAGGGTTTGGTTTTTGTTTCAGCCCATTAGACCCAAGCTTCACCCCTCTCCTCTTCATTACTTCCTTTCTATTTCCTAATACTCAAGCTTTAGCAACAATGGAGAGAGGAATGAGAAATTAAAACTCCAAGCCCTAGTTTCCATCTACAAATCAAGTTCTAGCTCCAAATCAATAGAAGAAGCTTTGGTAAGCCTCCTCCTCTTCTTCTCCAACTCATTCTCTTATCAATTTCAGAAATGCCTAAACCTAACTTAGGAAATGTTTCTCTTTTTAGCTTAGAGTCAAGCTTGTTGGGTTGGAATTGAAGAGTGATTGTCCTTGCCTTTGCTTTATAGCTTCTTCTTCATTTGTTTTGGGTTCAAAGGTGATTTTTATCTCACATCTTTGTCTATAATTATCTTCGATTGTTAGGAATGAATTCCTAAAACTTATTCTTGTGCAATTGATTTTGGTTTGGATTGAATTGGTGTATATTCCAATTTTTGGTGTTTTGAAATCAAAATCTATGAAAATCCTATTATGGATATTTGGACATTGATATTTGAGGTGTATCCAAGAGCCATTAAGGCTGGGTTGTCGCTTGGCGTAAATCCTTAGTCCGTTGCTCGTTCGATCGCTTCCGATATTCTTTTGGCCATTTTTGGTCTAGGTTCAGGGAATGCCCTGAACCCTAGTTTCAGACGTCTGAAACGTTAGATTCAGATGTCTGAATATTATTGTGGGAAGATTTTTATTCCCAGATTCAGATGTCTGAATTTATATTTCAGACGTCTGAATTGGTTCGTTTTGAACCAGAAAGGAAATAGGCTAAAAGGTGCCTAAATCAGACGTCTGAATTCTGTTCTGGAAAATATTTTATTTTACAGATTCAGACGTCTAAATCTGTATTTCAGACGTCTGAATCTGTAGTTTTTTTTTACCTATTTGCCTATTTAGCTTGAATTTCCAACTTTAACCGATCCGTGTTGATTCCCTTTTGTTGTTATCATCTATTATTGACTTTGATGGCATTTTCTTTGGGATTTTTGGAAATATCCATTTTGATGGATTTGTTATCGATTTCTTTGGAATTAATTCACGTCTTCGTATGTGAATTTTGGTGATTGATTGTTCTACAATCATTTTGTGATTTGTCACTTTAAAAATTTTAAGGTTTCAATGCTAGTAGTTAATATCAAAACTCTTTCATGAAAACGATTTCAACACTATTTTATTACAAAGCTCATTTCTTAAACCGTTTTCCAATCTATTAGTATATACAAACCTTTACCTCACTCGTATGAGAAATCTAATTAAACGATTTAGTAAAACAAGTGGTATGAAACGCTTGCTTTTACTTCGTCGGTTAATTCTCGGAATTGTTCGATTGAATTTCTTGTGACAATTTTCTAGTGAAAACTTACAGTTTGTTCGTAAATATTTAAGTTAAGCTAGTGGTTATGGGACATGAAGCTAAACTCATATATTTACTAGCTTAGTGTAATTTACACTTATCGATCAATGATGATCATTTTGTGATTTAGACTAGCAATGTGCGATGTCTCTTTGTCTACGAGGGAGACTAAACCCCGTTTCTGTGGAGATTCGGCTCAAATTGGTGGGGTAAAGACCCATGGTCTTTGAGCCGTTTTGTGGAGCTTCAGCTCAAAATTAATGGTTAGCAACCATGGAATAGCGTTCCATTTTGTGATACACATGTTGGTGAGTTTTCATGCTCCCGTTTTGTGATAGGCCTCCCCCTTTTTGTGATTTCTGGATTTTCATTGATAATTTCTAGAATTTGTATTTCACCGATTTTCGTGATTTACATTGAATGTGTTATCAATATTTGTGCATTGGTGAATTTGTGTGTCATTAACTTTTGTGATTGGCATCGATATTATTGTCAATATTCATGGTTTTGGTGAATGAAAATGTAGAGTATGACATTCCTTTTGATCTTTGAGAAGATTCTTGTGATATTGATTAATCTCTTGTTGATTTTCAGTTACTTTTTTTATCACAGATTAGCATTGTGATTATTATTCGTTTAGTCATATCTCTTATTCTATATCATTTTATCTGATATTTATAGCTAGACTGATCCGTTTATTATTTTCTTATTAAATAATACTCGGGTCAGACCGAGATGTTACAGGTGCTTCTGCTTGACTTCACATCTGTGGTTATCATCCTGACTTTTAGCTAACTACTTGGATTAGTAGGTTTTGTTGTATACCTTTTAGATATAGACTCATTTTTGTGTCCATATTCTTTCGACTAGCACTTGTAGCTATTCTTTTGCGATATTGTGGATCTTGTTTGACCACTACTCTGATGTACACTTTCATGTGTTATATATTCATATCTATTTCCGCCTCTGTATATGGATGTCTGCGACTGATGTGTGTTATATTTATTTCTATATTTGTTTCCGAAGAATATATATAGCCACCGTGTAGTAGCTTTGAGTTTGTATCGATGTGTCCGATTTCCTCCTGAAACCAAATGCATGTTGTACGATTTGACATATCGGTGCTCGCACAGAGCAATTACACGGATGGTCGCTCCTCAACAGCCTTATTCTCCGCGCTAGTTGACGGCATTACACCGTAGTGTCCTTGGCTAGTGTGGGTATAGAGGTGGGGCATCACAGCTTGGTATCAAAGCCAAATTTCAGAACAATGTAGAATAATCTAGCAAGGATCATCGTCCTAAGTCCATCTTAGGAGTCATGCCTTAGGATTTTATTCGGGTCTTCGAACCGTTCTATCCAATTTTCTTTTGTGATACCTTGTTTTATCAATCATTATTGTTTGATATTCAATTTGTGAATAACCTTTTTCTTCTTCCATCTTCTTTCTTAAGGAGGAGAAATGGTTAGACCAGGCCGTCCCAGCGCCAATCAATCTCGTGCTACTCCCCAAGATGGAGTATTTATGTCTGCCCAGCAGCTTCTTGATCTCGTAAGGAATGCTCAGGCAGTCGGTTCAAATCCGGAATCTACTCACCCTAAGTCTGGATTTGCACGTTTATGCAACGATTTTACCAATTTGGGTGGGAAGCCATTCAAAGATTCTGAAACTATTATTGAAGTCCAAGCTTGGCTGAGAACGTGCGATCGAATCTTTTCTCGCATGAATCTTGTTGATTTTCACCGTGTTCAGGTGGCTTCTAGTATGCTCCAAGAGAGAGCATTAGATTGGTATGAGCTTCTTATTTCTGAAATAGTTGAAGTAGATCTTACTTGGGAGAAATTCCGGGAACGCTTAGAATTAAAATTTGTGCCAGAAGCTGAAAATGTGACTTTGGCTCACCGTTTTATAGACCTTGTTCAAGGTGAATCTTCTGTGGCAGATTATGTCGCATCCTTCGAGTCACTTTCTAAATACGGGGTCGAATACATAAACACCCCATTGAAGAAGAACCAAAGATTTATCTATGGCTTGAATAAAAATCTCAAGAAGCCATTACTTCTAAAATTAGAAGTTTCTTTTGATCAACTCATTGATATCGCTCTTCGACTTGAAGAGGCAGATAAAGAGAGTGATGTTGAAGTTGTGAGTGCTAAACCAAACTTCAACAACAATAAAAGGCCTACTAAATTCAAAGGTCCTTATCCCAATAAGAAAGGGAAGCAAGCCCCTCCGGCAACTAAGACTTCTACCTCTAGTAGTGGGCAATGCTACAACTGTGGTTCTAAGGACCATTATGCGAACTAGTGTTCAAAGCCTTGTACTTGTCGCTATTGCAAAAGCCCGGATCGTTATCTATCTTCTTGTCCCAAACTTCAAGG
Organism: Allium cepa; assembly: GCA_030765085.1. NCBI lineage: Eukaryota > Viridiplantae > Streptophyta > Magnoliopsida > Asparagales > Amaryllidaceae > Allium > Allium cepa. The sequence continues at coordinate 382,775,723 of CM060931.1, forward strand.
CAGGAAGGAGGGAAAGCTTAATGTTGCTCAAGCCCCTCGCAACACATCTCGTGGTAAAGGTATTTCTCTTTCCATCCTTGATGGCATTATTTTATTTCGTGATCATCATATTCGAGTTCTTTTTGATACAGGTGCGTCCCATTCTTTTATTTCAAAAGAACTTGTTGATACTTTTTCTTTGGATGTTTTGTGTTTAATGACTTCTTTGAGAATTGTGAATCCGGTTGGTGGATCCGCAACAATCAGTTTATTGTGTAAAGATGTCGAGATTATTTTGTGTGATTTTTCTTTCCGAGCTGATTTGCATGTTATGTGCTACTTAGGCTTTGGAAGGATTTTGGGAATGGATTGGCTTAACCGCTATGAAGCTCAAATCCTATGTCCTCAGTGGATTATTCACCTTCGACATCCTCAATCTGTTAAGAAGATTTCTATTGATTTTAAAGATTCGGATTCCAGCTTGGTTGCATCTCTATATTCTTTAAATCCTCATGATGACGATAATGATGATGAGGAAGATATTATTTCTCTTATTCACGTTGTTCGTGAATTTTCCGACGTATTTTAGCCCGTTTTAGGATTACCGCCTAAGCGAGCAATTGAGTTCAGAATTAATCTCATCCCTGGAGCTCAACCTATTACTCGTCCTCCTTATCGTATGTCCAACAAAGAAATTGAGGAGATGCGTAAACAATTATCCGAATTGGAGACGAAACAATTTATTCGCTCTAGTTCCTCTCCTTGGGGAGCTTCGGCTATTTTTGCGAAGAAATCCGATGGTACACTTAGGCTTTGCGTTGACTACCGCAAGCTTAATGATCTTACTATCAAGAATAAATATCCTTTACCTCGGATTGATGATCTATTCGATCAACTTAGTGGTGCTAGAGTTTTCACAATTAGACTTAGCTGTCGGTTTCCATCAACTTCGTATTGCAGAGGATAGCATTCCTTTGACATCGTTCCGTACTCGTTATGGATCTTATGAATGGCTTGTTATGCCATTTGGTTTAACGAATACTCCAGCTTATTTCGTTGACCTTATGAATAGAATTTTCAAAGACTTCCTCGATCGGTTTGTTCTCATCTTTATTGATGATATTCTTGTGTATTCTAAAACCAAGGAGGAGCATAAAAAACATATTCGGATTGTGTTGGAAACTCCTAGGAGCAATCAATTGAAAGCAAAATTTTCTAAATGCCACTTTTGGCAATCTCGTGTGAAGTTTCTCGGTCATATTATTTCCGAATCCGAAATTTCCGTAGATCCTTCAAAGATTGAAGCGATTCAAAATTCGAAGAGACCGGAGAGTGTGATGGAAATCCGTAGTTTTCTCGAATTGGCAGGTTATTATCGCCGTTTCATAAAGGACTTTTCCAAAATTTCCGTGCCTCTTACTAGTTTGACAAAGGAAGGTGTTAAATACATTTGGTTGGACAAATGTGAAGCTTCTTTTCAGAAATTAAAAGAACTCCTTTCTGATGCGCCTGTTCTTGTGATTCCCGAAGGAAACCAAGATTTTATTGTTTATACCGATTCTAGTCGCGTTGGTTTGGGTGCCGTTCTTATGCAAAGGGAACGTGTTATTGCTTATGCTTGTAGGCAATTGAAGCCAGCCGAGTCTAAATATGCCACTCATGATTTAGAACTCGCAGTTATTGTTTTCACCCTTCGTATTTGGCATCATTATCTTTTGGGAGAAAAATTTATTCTTTACACCGATCATAAATCCTTGAAGTATCTATTTTCTCAAAAGGAACTTAATTTGCGTCAACAACATTGGCTCGAATTTCTTGCAGCTTATGATCTTGATATACTTTATACTCCAAGAAAGGAAAATCGTGTTGCCGATGCACTTAGTCGTAAGCAACAAGCGGTTGTTTCTATGATGATGTCCGAATGGAATGATATCAGAATTCTATCCACTTGCGAGATTCGAGATCTTGTTTCCGATTTATGTTCATCTCTCGTTTTATGTAGCCTTGAGGCTCATCCTTCTCTTTTAGATCGCATTCTTGAAGCTCAAAAGCTAGATCCCGAGTTGGCTCTTCTTATTCGAAATTTTAGGGATAAAATTGATACTGAAGGTTTGAAAGACTTTGATATTGATTCTCGTGGCAGTATTCGAAAATTTGGTAGACTTATCGTGCCAAATATTAGTAATCATCGTAAAGACATTTTAGAAAATTTTCATTGTTCTAAATTTACCATTCATCCCGGTAGTAGTAAAAGGTACGCGGATATGAGACGACTTTATTATTGGGAGGGAATGAAATCTGATATTTCTAACTTTGTTAAGTGTTCCATGACTTACCAACTTGTCAAGGCTGAACATCAAAGGCCCAGTGGGTTATTGCAACCTTTAGAAATTCCAATTTGGAAGTGGGATCAAATTTCCATGGATTTTATAGACGGCCTTCACCGTTCTCGTTCGGATCATGATAGCTTATGGATGATAGTTGATAGACTTACTAAATCCGCCTATTTTATTCCCGTTCGGTCCAATCGAACCGTACCTCTTTTGGCCAAACTCTTTATCAAAGAAATTGTAAAATTGCGTGTAGTTCCTTTTTCTATTATTAGTGATCGTGATCCATTGTTTACTAGTGGATTTTGGAAGAGTCTTCAAAAAGCTTTGGGAACGAAGCTTAATTTTAGCACCGCTTATCATCCCCAGTCCGATGGAAAAACCGAGCGTATGAATCAAACTCTTGAAGATCTTCTTCGTGCATGTGTTCTTGATTTTGGTGGAAGTTGGGAAGATCATATTTCTCTTGTTGAGTTTTCCTGTAATAATAGCTTCCAATCTAGTATTGGTATGGCACCTTTCGAGGCACTCTATGGAAGGCCATGCTGATCTCCTTCTTGTTGGCTTGAGGCCGGTGAGAAGCTGGTTTAAGGTCCAGATTTTATTCGTGATTCCATAGAAAAGATTGACCTTATTCGTCATAGGATAAAAGAAGCCCAGAGCAGATAAAAATCCTGTGCCGGTAACCGGAGAAGGAAATTAGAATTTTCTGTGGGAGATCTTGTGTTTATCCGTGTTTCACCTATGAAGGGTCTTGTACGTTTCAGTCGATCGGGAAAATTAGCGCCTCGATATATTGGGCCATTTCCTATCGCCAAACGTATTGGTTTCGTGGCTTATCTCCTTTTACTACCGTCTCAGTTTTCTGCTATTCATGACGTGTTTCACGTTTCTCAATTACGGAAATGCCTTCGAGATTCCGATTCTATTCTTGAGCCCGGTGTTGGGGAAGAAATTGAAGTTTCGCCTAATTTGACTTATAAGCAACATCCTATTCGTATTATTGCTTCGGAAGTCAAGCGCCTTCGAAATAAAGATGTTCCGCTTGTTAAAGTTCAATGGTCCTCAAATCCTAAGGATTGCTCTTGGGAATCTAGAGAGTTCATCGAGCGAACACATCCAGACTTACTTTCCCGTGCTTTTTGAGGTGAATTTATTATTTCAAATTCCTTTTGTGTTGATATGCTTCATGGTTGTTACCTCGTATTTTCTTCTTAAATATTGCGAGGACGTAATTTCTTTAAGGAGGGGAGTCTGTAACAACCCGCATATTTTACGATTAAGTATTTAAATATTTTATTTAAATATTTCATCGTTAGTCGGATTAGTGTCCGAAAGGCAACTTTTTGCAAACGGTCGAATTTGGACTCGAGACCACCCCCATTGAGTTCAAAATGACGTTTGCGACCTTTTTGAGTATAAACTTTGATATTTTTGGAGCTAGTAGAATTTTGCTACTTTTTCACTTAGGGCTTTGGTTTTTGTTTCAGCCCATTAGACCCAAGCCTCACCCCTCTCCTCTTCATTACTTCCTTTCTATTTCCTAATACTCAAGCTTTAGCAACAATGGAGAGAGGAATGGGAAATTAAAAATCCAAGCCCTAGTTTCCATCTACAAATCAAGTTCTAGCTCCAAATCAATAGAAGAAGCTTTGATAAGCCTCCTCCTCTTCTTCTCCAACTCATTCTCTTATCAATTTCAGAAATTCCTAAACCTAACTTAGGAAATGTTTCTCTTTTTAGCTTAGATTCAAGCTTGTTGGGTTGGAATTGAAGAGTGACTGTCCTTGCCTTTGCTTTATAGTTTCTTCTTCATTTGTTTTGGGTTCAAAGTTGAGATTTTCATCTTACATCTTCGTCTATAATTATCTTCGATTGTGAGGAATGAATTCCTAACACTTATTCTTGCACAATTGATTTTGGTCTGGATTGATTTGTTGTATATTCCAATTTTTGGTGTTTTGAAATCAAAATCTATGAAAATCCTATTATGGATACTTGGACATTGATATTTGAGGTGTATCGAAGAGCCGCTAAGGCTGGGTTGTCGCTTGGCGTAAATCCTTAGTCGTCGTTGCTCGTCCGATCGCTTCCTGTATTCATTTGGCCATTTTAGGTCTAGGTTCAGCGAATGCCCTGAACCCCAGTTTCAGATGTCTGAAACGTTAGATACAGACGTATGAATATTATTTTGGAAAGATTTTTATTTCCAGATTCAGACGTCTGAATTTATATTTCAGACGTCTGAATTGGTTCGTTTTGAACCAGAAAGGAAATAGGCTAAAAAGTGCTTATTTCAGACATCTGGATCTGTATTTCAGACGTCTGAATTCAGTTCTGGAAAATATTTTATTTTCCAGATTCAGACGTCTGGAATAGCGTTCCATTTTTTGATACACGTGTTGGTGAGTTTTCATGCTCCCGTTTTGTGATAGGCCTCCCCTTTTTTATGATTTTTGGATTTTCATTGATAATTTCTAGAATTTGTATTTCACCGATTTTCGTGATTTACATTGATATGTGTTATCAATATTTGTGCATTGGTGAATTTGTGTGTCATTAATTTTTGTGATTGGCATCGATGTTATTGTCAATATTCATGGTTTTGGTGAATGAAATGTAGAGTATGACATTCCTTTTGATCTTTGAGAAGATTCTTGTGATATTGATTAATCTCTTGTTGATTTTCAGTTACTTATTGTTTGCACAAAAAATGGGCAAACACCTCCAAGCCGTATGATTTAGTTGATTATATGTTGTTCTTAATGATTTGGGTGATTTATGCAAATATATAAAATAGGTGGACTAAACTGTAGAAGACACAGATTTATAGTGGTTCGGCCAGAATGCGCCTACATCCACTTTATATGTTATTCTCCTTTTCTGCTCAGACTACAAGTACAAAGCTTTGATTACAAGAATCTGATAGTTGTTTGAAAGTTCTATCCGTGCTTGAGCTCTCAAACTTGTCTGCCATTGTTGTACCCCTGCCCCTCTATTTATAGAGTGAGACTGGGGCAGGGGTCTTGGATGGATATAGCTGCTGGTGGGCCTGGGCTGATGCAATCTGGCATGGCAGTGTTGGTTCGGCAAGGCCTTGGTTCGGTGGAGAGTTGGTGTGGACTTGGTCCGGTTGTAGAGGGTTGAGGTTGGTTCGGCTGGGTATTGGAAGTAGGTTGGTTCGGTGGCAGGGGGTTTGGCAGCAGGTGGTTCGGTAGTGAGTGGTATGTGTGTTGGTCCGGTGGTGAGGGTGTAGCTTGATCCGGTGGTAGGTGGTTCGGGCCTTAGAGGAGAGTTGGTGTCTTGGTTCGGAGGTATATGGTTCGGTGGTGCGTGGTTCGGCTTGGCATGGAGTTGGACCAGTAGTGCATGGACATGGAGTTGGACCGGTAGTGCATGGTCATGGAGTTGGACCGGTAGTGCATGGTCATGGAGTTGGTTCGGTCGTTCCTGGAGGTGGAGTTGGTCCATGGGACGTTCACTCTCTGGTTCGGTGGTGGAAATGCACACAACATTTGGCCCCCAAAGTAGGGCATGTGCATGCACATGGCGTGCTTTGGTTTAACTTGGGTGTTTCCATCCGGTCATATGTGCCGAACCACCCGGTCCGGTCATCCTGCGTTCGTCTATAAATAAGGGTGTTAGGCCTTCGTTATTCCCTACCAAGTGAAATAGCCGAATCAAATTCCCAACTGCCGAACCGATTAGTACCGAACCAGTTCTGAATGTCGAATCTTAATTGCCGGACCAGGTAAACTTTCTTCGGCCGAACGAATTTTTAAGGTTGAACTTCCGAATGAACCCGAGGGGTTTTAAGTACCGAATGTCACTTTCATATTTGAGTTGCCGAATGAAACTTGTGCTCGAACCACCTGAATGAGAATGGAAAGTGCCGAATGAACTTGTACTTGAATCACCTGATGAAGCCTGAGACCCCGAATACCGAATGAACTTTTGTATTTGCTTTACCGAATGACACCAGGAGTTTGAGTGTTTTGAATTATGAGTGAAATTTCAGACTATATACACTTGTTTGTTTATATCCTCTGTTCTAACGATGTACTTTCTTGTGATGCAGATAAATGTCTCGTAAAGTGGAAACTCGATCAGATAAGAAGAAATCCAAGGACGAAGGAGAGTCCACCGTAGTGCCCCCAGCTCAGCCAGGACCGAAATGTCATGGACCCACTCTGAGATCACTAGTGGATGGATATGGCCCTCAGGAGCTCTTGAACTCTCCTCCTGACTTCTTTCCTAGCTCCCTCAAAGAGGAGCAGCTTGATGTTATTTCTCGCTCTTTTGGGATTGATAGAGCGTGTATGCTGTTGCCGGGGGAAGGAGTGATGCCGTACAACCCATCTGAAGGATATTTTGCTTATAGTAGGTACCATTGCATGTGCGGGGCCATTCCCCCAATCAATGCTTGGATAGTCAGCTTCATTACCTACTTGATGGTGGCCCCTTTCCAGCTTCATCCCAATTCCTATGCTATGTTGGTGAGTCTATTCATCATTTTCCTGAGAAAATACGGGCGTCCCCCTTCCAATCCGGAGATCCGGTATTTGTACAACTTGAGAGGCTACAAGAAGGGGTTTTAATACATCATCTTGGAATCGGCCGTGTCCTTCAAGCCGGTCCTGGACTTATATTCGAAGTTCAGCATGTTCAAGAAAGAATGGTTTTTTGTCAAGGATGACTCTGTTTCTATCAGTCGCTTCACTTCTGGCTGTAAGTTGAATCTCACTCATAATTTCCGTTCTGACTGCAATGCTTCTTCTTATGTGTTTTTATTTCTTGCTAGCGACAGGTGGCTTTGCAGTTGTGGAGAACGATCGCCTGGTTCAGATGGCTGCGGAGATAGAAGCCATTTCGGGAAGGGATCGGTCAGCTTCTTATCTGATCAGGAATGCTACTCTTTTGCAGCACAACTTGATTCTACCACGTCAGTCTGTGGTTAAGCAGAGAGATACAGCCGAGGAGAGGGCTGCCAAAGCTAAAGGCGAGGCCATGACGAAGAGCAGCAAGAGGAGACCCTTCTCGATACCTCCAGTCGTCGGGGGGAAGAAGGTCAAGAAATCCGATGGACCCTCCCCTAGCACATATCCAGATGTTCCGGAGGAGGAAAATGTAGAGGAGGAAAGCGGAGGTGATGGAGAAGGTGATGGTGGCGAAGGACAGAGCGGTGACGGCGCCGGGGCTTTGTCTTCTGGGCAAGCGGGGGAGATCCAAGAGTGGACAGATGATGCTTTCCGCCAGGCTTTTGAGGGGTTGGAGGAGGGATCGGCCTTGGTGGAGAAGCCGAAGAAAACTGATAAGGCCGGGACTGGTGCCGGTCTATCTTCTGAGAGCATTTCAGCTAGGGCAACTTCGGCGGTTCAAGGTGAATTTTTGACTCTTCTTCTAACTTCACAAGTTTCTTGGATTATAGTCCCATGCATGCTTGTAACACTTGGTTTTTACTTCCAAGAGTGGGTAAGGTGGCCAAGACATCAGACATTCGACATCGTCTCGAACAATTCAAACTCCTCAAAGCTTCTGCTAAGCCAAAGCCTCCGACCAACCATTTCGGGGACGTAGTCGGTTACTGTTCTCTTCTCGGAGTTATTGAAGAGGATATTCAAAAGAAAAGGAGGAGGCGCTCCTTATTCGAACCTTAACCTGGACCTCAGCCCCCAACCCAGCCTATTCATGATATCACGAGGGAGGATACTGAGTTCATACCCTCTCCGCATCCATCAGAGAATCCTACCGTTACTCACATTGATCGTCCCGGCTTGGCTCGTATCCATTTGCGGGTCATCCAAATCTGGATCCCCCTTCTCATGATATTTCTTTTGACGAGGTTACTGGTGAGCATCTCCTCCCCTGCAATCCTATGGTAAGGGTGCTTGATGAGGCCAAGTCCCTGGACCTTGATTTGCTTACTACGCGGATTGTAACTAGGGGGGATGAAGCCAAGGTAAATATTGACCGGGTTGCTGAGGAGACTAAGAAGTTGATGGGGAATCACGCCCGACTGGTCAAGGCCGGGGACGAAATTGGGAGTGCCAACATATGATTGCGGCTAGTGGTTGCCGACCAGGCCAAGCAACTCGCCGATCAGGCCATCCAGATCTCTCAGCACGAGGCTGACTCCAGACAGCTAAAGAAAACTATGGAAGAGGCTAGCAGAGCCGAGCTGTGGAAAATGGAGGCTACCTGCAAGGAACGGATCGACATGGCCATTGCAACGGTGGATGTGGTTCGGAAGGCAGATCTCGAGCGGATAGAGGAGTTATCTGGGAAGCTTGAAGCCGCAGAGCTTGCTCAAGCCAAGATGAAGGAGGAGATGGAGGCGATGAATAAATCCCTTCTGACTGACCGCTCGAGATATCGATCGGAAAGAGATGCTGCCGTTGCAAGGCTGTCGGTTTCCGAGGTTCGGATGAGGGAATTTGAGGAGAACGAGGGGATGATGGATAAGATGCTTTAGGACATGTACTTCCGTACTTGGAAGCAGGGCAACTTATCCTGGATGGATGATTATCCCCGGGTCATGGCCAGGATTTATCTCCGGACTCTGGAGGAGGCTAAGGCTGATGCGGACAAGGAGGGCGGTGTGGCTTTCAGAATGGATGTGGTTACGGCCCAGTTTAATGAGGAGGAGAAAGTGGCAGTGAAGGAGGGCATGCGGCTGCTTACCGCTGAGGAAGTAGGTGTGCAGCTAGAGGATGATGACCAGGGAGCAGGTGCTGGTAAGTCTTCCCTTTTAGTCTTTTCCTGACTTGATTGCTTATCGTTTATCTGATGGATTTTTCTCCTGAATTGGACAGGTGGGACTTCTGGTCAACATGCTAGGAGTTCTGATCCTGCGGTTAAGTAGATCTTGGAGGGCCAGCAGGATAGAGGCGGAGTCCCGATGCAGCTGACTATTTTTCTTTTTTGGCCTACTTGACATTCCTGTATATACTAGTCCCAAAACATTAATGTACTTTTGGGCTGTAATTATGTCATTTGTAATGAACGACTTTATTTTTAACATGTAATTTTATAACATAAGCTGATTCTGTCATATTTAAATGTTGTCGTTATTTTGATGTGTTGCATAAGAAATATAGCCGTGCATGTGCTGGTGAGTCAATTGTGTTTGACGCTAAGTTTTTGCTTAAAATATAATTTCATGTATTGCAATGTTAGTGTGATGTGCGTAGAAATTATAGTTACATATTTATGTACAAAAGAAGAAAGTACCGCCCTTCAAGTTTTTGCTGTAGACGGTGGCTTTGAATGCCTTGTGTAATCGAATATGGAATGCAGCTGGATGACCTGCCATCCAGCTGGGAGTTCTTATTCCCATTAGCGAGCGTCTCTTATTTTGTGTCCTGGACTTTAGTGATCGTTATAGAGGATAGGAGGAAAGTTTTTATAAATAAAATGGAAATATAAGAAATAGTAAAACTTCCAATCACGGAAGGCCTTCGATGTGCTCAAGTTCATGGCAAACGGGTTTTGTAGTCACTTTCCCTAGCTGTGGGTCTTGGAGACGTTTGTCACCCATCTTACGCCTCCGCGGGGAGTTTTCTTTTTTACCACAGCCGTACTTAAGACACATCGGAGCCGAGATCGCGCACAGTAACTACCCGGGCCATTATGACCCGTAATCGTGGGTATTATTCGATTTACCGTGGCCGGCTAGCGCGGGTGTCGATCGTCGACTGTGAACTGCCCCTGGCTGGCCATACCTTATGTTGGGGTTTATAATCGGTTCACAGTTGCCGGCGAGCCGAACGCCGTAATGAGCTGCCTCGGCTATAGTCGGCCTTCTCGGTGGCTTATAATCGGCTCATTACAGTTGGCTTTGAGGGCCGTCGTGAGCAATGAGTTAACCCGCAGCAGAGGGATGTTGGAGAAAAAGTGTCTCATTGGCGAGGGCATAGATTTGTATAGTACCTGTTAGGTCTTGTCCAGGTGAGGTTGTGTCGTAAAGTGTCCAGAATGGAAATGCCGTTACACAGGATTTTGTTCAACAGAAATGGATAAAGCTTAACAAGCAGCCAAGATATAAAGGAACAAGTTAAAAAGAGACAAGATTTTTAAAGTGGTTCGGCACGAAAATGCCTACGTCCACTGATTCTCTTTGTTAATTCACTTTATATGGGCAGTACAAGTTAAGAAAAGTATCGACGAAGGTGTTGGATGTTCCATGCCCTCTGGAACACCTCTCCGTCCACTGTTGACAAAATATAAGCTCCGTTGTGGAGATCTTTATGAATTACATAGGGTCCGTCCCAGATTGGATCCATCGCTCCGGGGCGTGGGAAGATCCGCTTGAGGACAAGATCTCCTTCTTGTAAGCTGCGGTGCTTGACTTTGGAGTTGAATTGTGCTGCCATTTTTTGCTTGTGAGCTGTTGCTTTGAGTGCCGCATCATTTCTTCTTTCTTCGATTAAATCCAAAGACATGTGGAGGAGTTCTTCGTTCTCTTCTGGGTTGTAGTGGATCCTACGGTGGGATGACACTACAGTTTCAACTAGGAGCATGGCCTCCGATCCATATGCCAAAGAGAAAGGAGTATGCCCTGTTGACGTCCTGAAAGAAGTGCGGTAGGCCCAAAGTGCCGTAGGAAGTTCATCCACCCAAGCGCCTTTAGACCGTTCAAGCTTCTTTTTTATTAGAGTTTTAAGGATTTTGTTGACAGCTTTGACTTGTCCATTTGCCTGGGGAAAAGCCACAGATGTGAATCTTTTGTGAATTTCATGCTCTTGGCACCAGTCGGCGAACTCCTCGCTGTCAAACCGAAGTCCATTGTCCGATATAATTTTGAGTGGAACCCCGTACCTGCGTAGAACATTTTTGATCAAGAAGTTAATAACTTTTGCCGAAGATATTTAATTTAGAGGTTTCGCTTCCATCCATTTGGTGAAGTAGTCAACTGCCACTATAGCATATTTGGCTCCGCCTCGGCCCATCGGCAGTTCGCCAATCAAGTCAATTCCCCATAGTGCAAAGGGCCAAGGGCTAGTCATTTGAGTAATTTCGTTTGTTGGTAGTCGAGGAATCTTAGCAAATTTCTGATATCTGTCACATCTCTTGACGAAGTCTAGGGAGTCTTTGTTTAAGGGGAGCCAGTAATATCCATATCGGAGTATCTTCTTTGCCAGAGTCTTCCCACCAGTGTGATCTCCGCAACTTCCTTGATGGATGTTGGATAAGATTTCCTTGGCTTCCCTTCCAGCGACACACCTTAATAAGGGGTTAGAGAAGCCGCGCCGATAGAGGATGCCTTCTTGTATTGTGTAGCGGGAAGCTTTCCTCAAAATTTTATTAACTTTGTTACGCCCGTCGGGTAGTGTGCCATCTTGTAAATATTTCCGGATAGGAGTCATCCAAGTTTCTTCTTCGATTGCAGCTATCAGATTTTCTTGCTCGTAACTTGGGGCTAGTTGTTTCGTGATGGTTACTACTCCGGAAATGGTGCTGTTCTTCATGCTAGCTTGCTTTGCCAGTTCGTCGGTCCCCCGATTCTCTTCTCGAGGAATGTGTTTGATTAAATAGTGATCCAATTGATCGAGCAGCAGCTTGGTCTTCTTTAGATATGCTGTGAGTCGTTCTCCTAGTACTTGGTTTACGATAAGTTGAGAATCACTATGAAGACATAAAGAACTGACTCCAATTTCAAAGGCAAGTTCTAGTCCTGCTATTACTGCTTCATATTCTGCATCGTTGTTGGTGGTAGCGAATTCCAACCTTAGGGCATAGTGCAACTTCCTTCCCCTGGGGGTGATCATCACAATACCTGCCTCCGAGCCCTGTTCGTTTGATGCTCCATCTACAAAAAGATTCCACTTGATATCTTTTGTTATTTTAGATTAATCCTTACCTTTGTTGGTAGTGAATTCGGCAATAAAATTGGCCATGGCTTGTCCCTTGACGGCGGTGCGAGGATGGTAGGTGATATCATATTGACTCAGTTCAATGCACCACTTAAGTAGTCGCCCAGAAGTGTCGGGGCGATGGAGTACCTGCCTTAGCAGTTGATCGGTTAAAACTCTGATGGAATGATATTGGAAATAGTGTCGCAGTTTCCGTGACGTGATTAGCAGACAGTATGCTAGCTTCTCAAGTTTAGGGTATCTGGCTTCTGCCCCTGTAAATCTCTTGCTTACAAAGTATACGGGCCGCTGCGCGCGGTTGTCTTCTCTCACCAAAGCGGCGCTTAAAGCATGGGACGATACGGCAAGGTATAGGTATAGTTCTTCGCCTTCATTTGGAGTTGAGAGTACGGGTGGTCTCTGGAGGTGTTCGATTAGGTTGTGGAAGGCTGCTACGCATTAGTCAGTCTATTCGAACTTTCCCTTGTCTTTCTTTATAGCTTCGAAGAAGGGGACACACTTGTCAGTTGCTTTAGAGATGAATCTACTCAGGGCGGCCACTTTCCCATTTAGGCTTTGCATTTCTCTTTGAGTGGAAGGTGTCCTGATTTCTTTCAGAGCTCGGACTTGTTCAGGGTTCGCTTCAATTCCTCTGGCATGGACGATGAATCCTAAGAACTTTCCTGATGATACTCCGAAGGAGCACTTTAGAGGATTCAGCTTCATTCCATATCGACGAAGTACTTGAAACATCTCGTCCAGGTGGCTTACGTGATCGTTGGCTTTTCTTGACTTTACTAGCATGTCGTCCACATAAACTTCCATGGTTCGTCCTATTAGTTCCGCAAACATCTTATTGACGAGGCGCTAACAAGTAGCTCCGGCGTTTTTAAGTCCAAAAGGCATTACTCTGTAGCAGTACAATCCCCGGTCAGTGATGAAACTAGTGTGGTCTTGATCGGGGGCGTGCATAGGGATCTGGTTATATCCTGAGTATGCGTCCATAAAGGATAAGAGTTCGTGCCCGGCTGTGCTGTCCACGAGTTGATCGATTCGGAGGAGTGGGAAGCAGTCCTTGGGGCAAGCGTCATTTAAGTTGGAGAAGTCGATGCATGTTCGCCACTTCCCATTAGCCTTCTTTACCAGTACCGGGTTGGCGATCCATTCTGGGTAGATGGCTACTCGTATGAGGTTATTGGCAAGTAGGTTCTTTACTTCTTCCTCAAGGGCTGTTGATCGTTCTGCCCCCATGCTTCTCTTTTTCTGCTTTATTGGCACCTTGGTGGGATCGATGTTCAGTACGTGGCATGCTACGTCTGGGGAGATTCCAGTCATGTCAGCGTGCGTCCATGCAAATACATCCAAGTTGTGGCGAAGAAAATCGACGAGTTGATCCTTCAATTCCGCTCATAACTGAGACCCGACTCTCAGCAGTCTACTTGGGTCGTGTTTGTCTACAGATACAAATTCCATATCCTCTGCAGGCTCGGCGGTGGCCTCCACCTCTTTGTCCCTGGGGTCTAATTCGTTGAAAGGATTACTGGTATATCGAAGAGGAGGGGCTTTCTTTAGTTACTATGCTTCCAAGTTTTTCTTGTAGAGAGAAGTCTCTGCATCCTTCCCTTTATCCTTCCTACGGTTATTGCGAAGTTCAGTTACATAGTAATCTCGAGCGGCGTCTTGATCTCCCTCTACTTCTCCTATTCCGTTATTTGTTGGAAATTTCATCTTCAGGCATCACGGGGCTAGGACAATTTGAAAGTCAGACAAGGCTGGTCTTCCCAAAAAGGCGTTGTAGGCCTAGTGGTTCTCTATTAGCACAAATGTTTGTTTTCGCACAACGAAGCGGGGATGACTTCCTATTTCGACAAAGAGGTCCGGTTGCCCGAGGGGCATCTTTCCATCTCCAGTGAAACCATGTAGCGGTTTGTTGCAGGGAGACACATCCTTCGTTGACAGCTTCATTTTGTTGAAAGCATGCTTGAATAGGATATATACTGAGCTTCCAGTGTCTACTAGAATTTAGAAAACTTTGGCTGGACCGAACAAGGCAGAGATGACCATAGGATCCATGTGAGGGTACTGCCTTCCCTCTAGATCATGCCTACTGAATGTGATGTCATCATTCTCTTTCCGTTTCGGGTGGCGTTCTTCTGTAACAGAATTAATGCAGCCTTCATTGTTTCTAAGCGACCTTCCATATCTTTCCATCTCTGCCCAGCTTCTGTTGGCGATGTGTGGTCCTCCAGATATGGTATGGACCACTATCTTCTCCTGACTAGAGCCGCTGGTGTTGCGATTTTCTCCGCCTACTTCTGGGAGGGTTAGCCCTGGGTTCTCATTGGCAAGAGTTTGAGTCTTGTTCTGACCTTTTACATAGCGCTCTAGCCTCTTCCTTCTGATGTGTTCTTCAATTAAGTCCCGGAGATGATGGCATTCATTTGTGTCATGCCCATGAGATTCGTGGAAGCGGCAGAACTTTCCAGACTTAACTGCGTTATCTGATTCCTTCTTGTGTGGGGGGCGCTTGTATCTAACTTCGTCTTGGGTGGCCAGGAAGATGTTTTTGATTGTTTCATTCAAAGGAGTGTGAGAGTCAAACCTCGGTCCTGGCCAATATAAACGCTTTTCTCCCTTCCTGCCCCCAGCATTGTCTTTAGAGTCATTTCTTCGAACGTCCTTTGCTGCAACGGGAACCCTGTCTGGAGTTGCCTTAGTCTGTTGCCCTGATTGCCTCTCAGTGGCAGCGTCTTCAAGCCTCATATACTTCCCGGCATCATGGAAGAAATCAGGTAAGGTAGCTGGTTTTTCTTTCGTTAATCTCCTAGCAAATTTAGTATCCTGATGCACACCACTGCAGAGGGCCATTAGGATAAGTTTCTCATCGGCATCTTGGACTGCGGCCGTTGCGGCGTTGAATCGGGTTAGATATCGTTGCACTGTCTCTCCGGGCTTCTGTTTGATATTAGATAGGGAATAAGCGCCCTTGGGTAGTTCCACATGAATGCGGAACTGGCTGATGAACTTTTCTTTCAACATTTCCCATGAGCTGATGGATCCTTGGGGTAGATGGCAGAACCAGGAGGTAGCTAGATCTGCCAAGAATAGTGGGAAGCATTTACACAACACTCCCTCTGTTGATCCGCTCATGAGCATATGCTGTGTGTATCTCTACAAGTGTACAACGGGGTCAGAGGTTCCCTTGTAAGGTTCCATTGTTGGCATTTTCCATTCCCGGGGGTAATGGCAGTTTCGATATTGCGGGTGAAGGGGCTGGTTACCCTAGCGCCTATCTCCCGATCCCTTTGGTCCCGTTGGACGCATTCTCTGAGCAATCACGCCATCCTTTCATCAGACCTTAGAACGGTTAGAAATGAG
The DNA here is from genome assembly GCA_030765085.1 of Allium cepa. Taxonomy (NCBI): domain Eukaryota; kingdom Viridiplantae; phylum Streptophyta; class Magnoliopsida; order Asparagales; family Amaryllidaceae; genus Allium; species Allium cepa. The sequence continues at coordinate 382,791,261 of CM060931.1, forward strand.
TTTGGTTCTTCCCTGCGGGATTGATTCCGTCCAGATGACCTGTAGGGATGGTATCGTCTATCACTCCTAACATTCTCCAATGACTGCCTCTGGTCTTCCGGGGGCACGCTGGGGTCTGCCACAGTTAGCCCTTGCCTTGATCTTCCCCTGCTGGGTTCTGTTCTCAACACTTCCTCGGGTCCAACTTCGGGCTGGACTCCAGCTCGTCCCCGTCTATTGGTGTTTCCATGGCTAGGTAGCATGGCAGGCTCAGCTACATCCGACCCCTGCCTGCTACCTCCCCTGTTGGGTTCGGTTCCAAGTGTTTCCTCGGGTCGGAATTCGGGCTGAGTCCGGGCTCGGCTCCTACCATTTCTGTTTCTGTTGTTAGCCTCTTCGAAGAAGAAAGACCTTTGTCGTCTCCCAGATCCTCCAGACCGGGACTCACCCCATGATTCAGTGTTGCGGTTGGATTCTTCAGCATCCCTTAAGCGTGACATGAGTTGGTCCACCAAGGTTTCTTGTTGAGATGCGAAGCGGTTAGTTACTTCAGCCACAACTCTGTCTAGATCCGTCCTTGTAATTGGTTGTTCCGTAGCAGGGGCTGTCGGATTTGCCTGATTTCCATTTGCTGTTGGAACCGGACGATTGTCTTGATCTCTGATCACTGGATCTGGGATACTTCTAGTTGCGATGTTCTTTCCTTTGTTAGCATCTTTCTTCCGTCCGGGAGGCATGTTTTTCAAGCAATGAACGATGATGATAGAAAAAGGGTTAAGTGGGAGAAGCTGAAGCTTCGAGCTCCTGTTCTCAGTGAAAGCACCAAAAATGTTTGCACAAAAAATGGGCAAACACCTCCAAGTCGTATGATTTAGTTGATTATATGTTGTTCTTAATGATTTGGATGATTTATACAAATATATAAAATAGGTAGACTAAACTGTAAAAGACACACAGATTTATAGTGGTTCGGCCAGAATGTGCCTACGTCCACTTTATATGTTATTCTCCTTTTCTGTTCAGATTACATGTACAAAGCTTTGATTACAAGAATCTGAAAGTTGTTTGAAAGTTCTATCCGTTCTTGAGCCCTCAAACTTGTCTGCCATTGTTGTACCCCTGCCCCTCTATTTATAGAGTGAGGCTGGGGCAGAGGTCTTGGATGGATATAGCTGCTGGTGGGCCTGGGCTGATGCAATCTGGCCTGGCAGTGTTGGTTTGGCAAGGCCTTGGTTCTATGGAGAGTTGGTGTGGACTTGGTCCGGTTGTAGAGGGTTGAGGTTGGTTCGGCTGGGTATTGGAAGTAGGTTGGTTCGGTGGCGGGGGGTTTGGCAGCAGGTGGTTCGGTAGTGAGTGGTATGTGTGTTGGTCTGGTGGTGAGGGCGTAGCTTGGTCCGGTGGTAGGTGGTTCGGACCTTAGAGGAGAGTTGGTGTCTTGGTTCGGAGGTATATGGTTCGGTGGCCAGTGGTTCGGCTTGGCATGGAGTTGGACCGGTAGTGCATGGACATGGAGTTGGACCGGTAGCGCATGGTCATGGAGTTGGACCGGTAGTGCATGGTCATGGAGTTGGTTCGGTCGTTCCTGGAGGTGGAGTTGGTCCGGTGGGACGTTCACTCTCTCTGGTTCGGTGGTGGAAATGCACACAACACTTATTTATCACAGCTTAGCATTGTGATTATTATTCGTTTAGTCATATCTCTTATTCTATATCATTTTATCTGATATTTATAGCTAGACTGATCCGTTTATTATTTTCTTATTAAATAATACTCGGGTCAGACCGAGATGTTACAGGTGCTTCTGCTTGACTTCACATCTGTGGTTATCATCCTGACTTTTGGCTAACTACTTGGATTAGTAGTTTTTGTTGTATATCTTTGAGATATAGACTCATTTTTGTATCCATATTCTTTCGACTAGCACTTGTAGCTATTCTTTTGTGATATTGTGGATCTTGTTTGATCACTACTCTGATGTACACTTTCATGTGTTATATATTCATATCTATTTCCACCTTTGTGATATGGATGTCTGTGACTGATTTGTGTTATATTTATTTCTATATTTTTTTCCGAAGAATATATATAGCCACCGTGTAGTAGCTTTGAGTTTGTATCGATGTGTCGGATTTCCTCCTGAAACCAAATGCATGTTGTACTATCTGACATATCAGTGCTCACACAAAGAAATTACACAGATGGTCGCTCCTCAACAGCCTTATTCTCCGTGCTAGTTGACGTAATTACACCGTAGTGTCCTTGGCTAGTGTGGGTATAGTGGTGGGGCGTCACATTATATCTCTTTCAAACCATATAAATACGATATCATTTATATTTTTTTAAAAACCCAAATCAATATGATATCATTTTTATTTTATAAAGACCCCTTTCCCAAAATCCTAATATTTTCAAATATATATACCTTGAAACCATAGCTTTGAGACATAACTCTTAATACTTAGTGGTTCAAATAATATATTACTTTATTAAATAAATAGCTTCTTCAAATTTCACAATAAATTCCCAATATCAATTTGAACCTCCAAACAAACCATTTTAATTCCCATATATTTCAAAGATTAAATATTCTATATTTCAAAACTTTATAGTTCATATATTTCAATCTTTAAATATTCCACTATTTCAAAATGGGTTCTTTGAAAATTTGACATATATAAAATCCAATTCCTATTATTTAAATTTGAAATATTTACTTACTAAACAAATATTATTCAGGTAAAACCCTTAAACTTCAATAACAGGATATTCTTTAAATTTAATTAACTTGATAATATTCTTTAAATAAATTTGATATTCCTTTAAATCCTTTGCTCAAAAATCAAGTTATAAGATCATACCCTTTAAATCTTAATTTATTTACATTTCAGAACAAATTTTTCGAGGTAAATTCTTAGATACATTAATTGAAATCATATTCACATTTATCTTCAACCTTACTTTTATTTGAGTTATTATAAACTCTATATACAATAGAATTTCAAATATATTCTTAACCATATTATATATACGAAATCAACTTCATTATTTAGCTTATTTTAAAATTCGAAACAAATTTGTACATAGTTAAATTCAAGAATTTTTTTACTATATATATATATATATAAATTTAATATTTATTAAACCGTATTCTTTTCAGAACAATAGAAAATCATTTCAAAAATAATTTTATATATATACCGCGGTGCTTGTATAAAATTTTCTATCCTATGGTCAAGTGATACGGATATTTATCATTTGAATCCGCAATTAAAAAAAATGCGGTTGTATATCATTTCAAACCGAAATCCCGAATGAAATGAAAATGCATAATAACTTGCAGTTTATACAATATGAATACAACGTCCATTCATCCATCATATCAATCAGCAAACATTTATCAATTTATCATCCAATTCAAACAATCACATCAATAAATAATAATTAACTACTGATAGTTAATTTTTCAATAATGAATTAAATAACCATTTAACTATAGTTTATATGCAATAATAAATTTAACTAAAATTTTAACTGGCAGTTTATATGCGAAAATGAACTAAATAACAAGTAAATTATATGAATGCAAATTTACTGAGATAATGATGAAATATATGCCAAACATCTATAGATAAATTTCTAAACACATCATAAATCACTTTAACAAACACAAGAAATTTTAGAAGTTGTGAGTGGGTTAAAACACTCACCTTTGATTTTAGCCAATAAAAATCCAAACAGAAGCGCAAAACTCAACAATCTCCAAATTCAACTAAACCAATTTCATGTTGTGTTTTCTCAAAATGAGGCTTCAGGAAAATATTGAAGAACAACTAAGATGAGACCACGAAGTGTACGAAAAATGGAAAAAAAACATTTTTATAAAAGAATGCTTTTGGATTTGCAAGAATAAGAGCTTTTGAATATGAGGTGATAAGAGAAACAAAATGTAAAAGAAGAAATAAGATGTTGGTTATTTATAATTAGAAAATGAATGTGGAGGGACAAAAATAAATGTCACGTTCTATTAGTTTGATTCTAAATTAATTAAGTGCTAGATTCATAAAAGTTTGAATACATCATATATATTCATACTTTAACTGTGTGTCAAAATTGCTAAACATATATCAGGTACGATTAATTGGTGACAATATATAGGAATAAACAAGAATAAATGTAGATGCAATCACATAAGGATCTAATAGGGAAGGAGATAAAAGGTGACGACATTGATTAATTCCACTTTCCCACTTTAGCCAATTTTATTAATACGACATTTAATTATCATGAAAGTTGTATTATGACAAGAAAACGTAAAAAACAAACAATAAATTAATATGTATATAATATTACCTCACTTTTAAATTGTTCGATGATAATAATAAAAATTAAATCATGCTTTAGCAATTTGAAATTAAAATATTAAATGTTTATATGTATACACATGCACACAAACACACATACATGTGTGTATAAAGATTAAACCAAAGCTTATTAATTAATTCAAAGCATACTTCCATACCACATTAAATTGTCTAATGCATTTGCAAACTTATGTATACTTGAAGTCAAAAATACACATATACATATAAATTAAACCTTTTTACCTTAATGAAACTTATTTATTTTTTAACAAAACAAAAGTGGAACACGACAAATTAAGCAATATAGTAACAAACCTTTAAGATCCTTAAATAAGGACATTAGAGATAATAATTTAGGTAACAAATTTAAATATTGTTGTAATCAAAATCAAAGCTTAGATTTATCATCGAAAAATTGTTAAGCATATGTAAACTTCTATTATAATTTATTAGATTAATAACAAATAATTTATTCAACAAAGTATTCAAATTTCATGATATTTTCAATTCAAGATAAAGTGACAATATGTGTATACAATATTTCTCTTTCAACACAAATGCAAATTATATGTATATAAACTTTCAGATCTAAAAAAAAGGCAATTTGGTTTAAGAGTTTAAAACATGGATCATAATTAAAACATTCTTTTAATGTATATACAATTTTTTTTTATTTATCAAATTAAAAGTCAACTTAATTCATTCAGCAAAAAAATTCAAATAAATAAATAAATGTTGATTCCCATTATTATTATTAAAACAATCATTATCTCATAAACATATTTACATTTTGTTTCGTTTCATTACATTGATACTTCCCTTTCACCTTTATTCGTATTACTATTTTATTTCCACTAATTGTGTAATAACTACGAAATCCAACATATTGAAATTTGTCGATTTCACCCATAAATTAAGATTTTAAATCCACTTAACTAATTTTCCTCGGTTCCATCCTTTATTACATCAACTGTTACTTTAATTTACATTAACCAACGTAAAATTAAGATTTATTTGTAATCAATTACCAAATTTTATTTTAACTCATGAAATAAACAAGCAACCTAAAAATTGCAACTTATGTGCTTTTAATTGCATTGACATTTAAACTTATTAGCTTATATCAACACTATTATCATTAATTGCAAACGGATTACCAATTTTAGTCACTACCCTAAATAACTAACGTATATTAATCTACAATATTCCCAAGTTACAAATTTTGAATTAATTACTATTTATTATTATCGTTTCACTGATTAATTCAACATTTGCATTGGTTTTTCTTATAATAAATTTATTACCCAATACTCCTATATTCATCTTAGATTTTTTCAAATGGCTATATTTCAATTTATAACCAAAAATTTCTATTGATTTCCCATTTTAATTTATTTGCCTCCATTAACGTTAATTTACCTTTAAGTTATCACTAATGGACAAGTGTTGAAATTGATTACATACACCGTTCTCACCCTGTTACCAATTGGATGAATTTTCATTGATTCGTAGCTATTGCATTAATATCCACAAATTTCATTCACATCTCTATTAATGTAAAATTTAATATTAAATCCCCCTTATTTGCAATTAATTCACTTATTGAATTTTTTTTTACTTTCAAATAAATTAATAAATCTAAAATTTCACTCCTAAGATCCACCACTTGTTATATTATAAATGAAATTAACATTGGTTACATCCTCTAGAATTAATAATCTTTTACGACAAATCAATTTATCCTAACTGCACAATTAGGTCAATTAACAAAATAAATTTCACATTAAATTTTATAAATTATCAATTGAAACTTTAACCAATCCGTTACTTGATTTAAAACCCTTCTATTCAATAAATTGGCATTTATAGGTGAAATTAACATTGACTTATATTTCATATCATAAATGCATGCTTTATTTTATACTATTTAGTTATATTTGCCAAGTATGTATATTAATTACTATTTATATTCTTTAATTAATTTACTTTCTTGTTTCATACTTAATAAGTTTTCACTTCCAACAATATTATAATTACCTACATGACATTGATTTTTATTTCATGAATTCATTAAATAAATCCACTAATTGCCTTTGTTTCCTTATATTCAATTTATTACCATTTTAAATACATTTATTATCAACAACATTCCTTAAAATTACTTATCTACAATTATTGCATTGGTTTATTCAACAGCTACTTTTTTATTTACTCATTTTCTATATATAACCTAATGTAACAATTTTCACACTTCCTTTATGTTATTAATTACCATTAAAGTAACGTTTATCATCTACAATGAACATTGTAATTACTTACCTAAATTGATTGCAATTTTTTTCTTCCATTTATTGCATATTACTTCCGGTTATTATAACATTGAATTCATTAAATTTATTACTAATTATATCATTGCATTAGTTAATACAATATTCCCATTTGTTTTTCTTATATTCAATTCCTTAGCCTATAACAATTTCATTACTTTAAATAAATCGTAATTTCGTTTCCATTGTTAATCCTTATCTTTAATTTTAAATGTTGCATTTCATTTATTTAAAATTTTAGTATTTACTTATTTCTTCCTAAAATTAATTACAAACTCTTAATTAAATTAAGCAATTAATTTCTCAAAATTTACGGGTCGTTACAACCCGACTCCCGTGAGTTGGCATAAGGTGGCTAACACAAGAGCGATGGACGGGCTAAGAAGGTAGCACCTTTTATCGGACACATCCCTTCGATATTATACTCTGACTTTGAATTTATTTGGTGACCACTTTTGATTTTTGATTTGGGGGTGTGGCTCGAGGTGGGCCGTAGTAGCTGCTATGCATTACCACCGACCCAGAAGCGTAATTGGTATATCAACCATGACATTGCCTAGTTGTGCCGTGTCACCTACCCTATCGCGTCTTGTACGAGGTTGGTTCTCCCGTAGCCCATATGGTATCCTCTGGTAGCTTCCCGATCAGGAGGGACTATGATACTGGATAGACTACTGGGACTATTACGTGTTAAGGTGGAAAATGTAAAGCCTTAATGCTATTTAAAAGTAAGTTTATTTTACTATAGACATTATTATAATACCGAAATATTACTACATAGTAAATAGTTTAACGGATCCTTAGGAGATGTGAATCACGGTCATCTCTTAAGTTACTGCACTCACGTTAGACACTGGATAGGAGATGTCCAACCCCGTAAACATCTCTGACGCCGTTCCACTCACATTATTTACCATTGACTTAACTTACATAATATTTTTTAGTTCTGACTCGAGTGTTTTGTATTTTCAATTCGCTCGGGCCAGTCTGAGCATTTTAGGATTCGAAGGCTTTATTTTTGGAGGACGAAGACGAAGAGTGTATTACTATTATCTACTATATTATTCCACTACACCATTGTATTCCACTGCATTGTTATTGATTATTTTCTGGTATGTGCAACTCTGATATATATTGTATAAGTATAATCAAATGTTTTTGTAAAACAGCTTCATGAACTGTTTATTTGATTATTATATTTTGTCGTTCCGCTGTAAGATTCGGTTTTTTTCTTTCTTTCTCTGCTTTTTCTTATTTACCCCATAACAATCCGCCCTTCTGTATGGTTTAAGTCTAATGTGTGTGGTTTATCTTTGATTTAAAGCGTACAAAAGGCGGGACGTTACAATAAACTTTTCAACATTTCATTTCATAGGGCATATATATATTCAAGGATTTCATAATTAAATATCCTGTATAGTTTTGAGTCAATTTATATAAATCCCAGTATTTTAGTTATCAAAATTTATTTTTTCAACTAATAAAATCTGTTAATTATCCAATTATATGATGTTAGAAACCGGGTCATCACATTCCTCCCCCCTTTAGAACTTTTCATCCTCAAAAAGGAACGAAGTAAGAGTTTTAAATATTATGTTTATTATCAGTTAAATTATTCTTTAAACATTTTAATTTTAATTTTTTAAAACACTTTAAAAATCTACAAAATATTATCTAAATAGTTTTATAGAAATATTTTTTATGACTCGATGTTTCAACAAGTCCATCCCTGTTCTCACAGAACTTTGGTCATACATTGATCAGACGTAGGACTGAAAATCTATAAGTATTTAGTAGACCCGTTTTCAACACCCAGTGAAAATACTTAGAAAACATTTTGTGAAAATGTAGAAAACATTTTTGGTGAGAATGCTCTGGAAATCATCACCCCCTCCATGGTCGTAGTTAGTCCGATGATTACGTCGCCATCCCGGCGTAACCGTAGAAAACTGTTGGCATCCGCGCCCCTCGATTACACCATGGAACCGCTATAGATCGCAGCTACACCTAGGGTTACGTTGCCATCACGGCAAAAACCATGTAACTATAGGCATCAACACCCTCGAATTTCGCTGCCAAATGAAACTTCACCACATAGACCACATAGATCATTGACTACATCAGTCGAATCCCAATGTAGCATGTATGCACTCACTGCCACACGACTTTTGCTATGTCCTCATAGATCGTAGTCTATCGATGTTACGTCGCTCTCCCAGCAAAAATAAAACATAGACTTTAGGCAATCACTGCCCCTCGACTTACTATATGGAACACAGTAGATCGCAGTTACACCGAGTTACACTACCGTCACAGCATAGCCCCAATGCATCTGTAGGCATCAGCGCCCTCGACGTTCGCTACCCAACCACAATCCTCAGGAACTACATTTTAGTCTGGACATTCTCTAGGATCAAATTAAGAACCCCCCTTTTGGGCTCAAGGCAGAACCACCCCATGGATCTCCTACTCCAAGTTTCAACTCTAAATAGGAGCGCCTTTTCCCCCACAGCGTTCTCAAAATCTTTTTGTACTATACACATATAGTATCTTTCAAATCATTCTCTGCATACGTATCACATATAAATCCCATTTACACAAAATCAATATCTCAAAATCAATAGTTCCCAAACTTGGCCTTCCAAATTCCTAAAATTTGCTTTTCCCAAAATAAAAAGGCTTTCAAAATCAATGGGCTCCAAAATCCTTTTCCAATTTCATAAAATCATTTATATATAGATATATATAAGTTTATTCTTTTAACTAGAACAAAATATTTTTGGATCACTTCCTACTTATACAAATTCCTTCTAATACTTCAAATATTTTTCAAAGATCTTTTCTTCTTATTATAGATTCAACAAGGGGAGTTTATTATATATAACCATTATATATAACTTTATTTATGCCAAATCAACATTCAAATTTGATTTCCTTTATAAAGTTATTTGCCACATTACTTACTTTTTATAAAATGAGTTTCAGTTATAGTTATGTCCAACTTCCACTTTTATTCATCGCATATTTCACAAAATATACTTTTCCATTTCAAAAATCATTTTTACATTTCTTTTCAAAATTTTCAATATTTATTTCATTCAAGTACGTACGACTTACATGTATCATCTGTACGCAATATCAAATCCGATCGCTCACTCGATCACACAATTTCACTTCCGAACTAGTATCATCCATCCGACTTCCTAGTGCAGACTTAGATCTAGTTTCTTGATCAGAAACGGCCATTCTCCTTGCATAGCCATAAATATGATAGAGAATTTCCAAAATCAATCGAAAATCCATATCCAGGGTTCGCCATCGAAAATCGAGTGAAAAATTCCAACTCGAATCGATGTATTATCTAGAAATTCTATGCTCGAATCTGGATTAAATTTGTAACGACCCAGAATTTTTAGAAATTAAAATTTGAATATTTTATTAATTTTAAATATTAAAAAGTGAATTTATAAGTCAAATAAAATTTTATTTGAATTATTAGATTTAATTGGATAATTAAATCGATAATTTAATATGTTAAATTATGGAAATAATTAAAAATTGAGTTAAATATGATTGAAAATAATTTGGAAAATTTTATTTAATCATACTAGAGTTATAGAAATATTTTAGAACTTTTAAAATCGAATTAAAAGTAAATTTGTGAAAATTGAATATTTTAATATTTAATAATCGACTGTAAAATAGCCAATTTTTGAACAGTCTCAGAATTGAACGAAACCAGTTCCATTGGATCCGTAATAGTTAGTTATTACCGGATTTCAATTTTCGTGTCAATCGGAGCTATCGTTTGATCGTGGCAGCTCGAAACGCATCGATTATTTTTAATTTAAATTTGGCGAGTCAAAATAGCCATTTTTCAAAAAGTCTCGGAATTCGACGAAACAAGTTTCATCGGATCCGTAATGTGATATTATTGTAAGGTTTCAAATTTCAAGTCAATTGGATTTACCGTTTGTCCGGTACAAATTAAAACGCCTAGAAATCGACTTAAATCGGTTTAATTCAAATTGAACGTTTTCAGCCATAACTCGCACATACTTCCGAATTAGCTTCCGAAACCTGTTCCATTGTGTCCGGAACGCGGGATAAACCCTAGGTACGCTGGTTACGGCGTCTAAATCGGAGTTCGGAATTCCCGGGATGAATAGTGTTTACGCTTGCTTTTTCTATAAATAGAAGTTAAAATCACAAATTTTATAAAATTAAAAAAAACTAAGCCCTAATTTACATTTACAGCCGCCTCTTTTATATGTAAGGCCAGAAATGAATTTCCTTTCCCACTCAATCTCTCTCAATCCGTGAAGTTTTAGCCGAAGTGATCAACAGCAAAATCGAAGAGCACAATGAGATCTTGAAATCCATACGGTGATGATGGATTTTGGTGCAACGGAGAGGGAGTTATGTGAGGCCGTTCTCATCAGGTCGCGCACGTGTTTTCATGCTCTACAGGTGGCCGAGCTTCACCTAGGGGGGGCCGAGTGTAGTGGAGGAGGAGGCCTTCGCAATGGAGCAAGTTGATCGACCTAAAGCTCGTTGTGGTGATCGAATTTATTAACCCTAAATCTACATGTTGGGTTCGGCCTTGAATTCGGTTCCTGGAGATGATAACGTGAGGGATGGAAGAAGCAAGGGTGCGGTGGTGATGAGTTGGAGCATGATCCTAAGGCCCAGGATGCTTTGGGTATAAAATAAATTAGTTAATGTTGAAATTAAGTTATATAAATCGTGTACAATCTTGTAAAATGCATAACTTTTTCATACGAGGTCGAAAAAATGCAAACCCAGTTGCGTTGGAATCGTATGGACGAGCACTACGCGATGGAGTTGGTTTGGAGTCGTTTGGAGTTAGTGAGAATTTCGGGTAAAATTAAACGCGCGTTTAATTTTATTCGAAATAAAAGCTTAAACGGAAATTAAAACCAAGGTGAGAATTTCTCACTCAATCGAATAGATTTCGATTTTATTTTAAATAGTTAGATTTAAAATATTTGAATGCATGTTTGAATGATGACTGTAAATTATTGATTGTTAAAATAGACATTATGCGCCGTTAGTAAGCGGATGTTATTTAATATAAACATATACCGCGAATATTTCATAAACAGTGAAATTGGTATTATATATAATATCAATATATATATATTGGCATATGTATATATTGCAGTTGTTGATTTCCCGCATTTTTTTGTTTAGCGGATGAGACCCTATTACGCCGTTATTAAGCGGATAATATTTATTAAGAACATATACCGCGATAATTTCGTACTGGAGCGAAATTGGTATTGTGCTAATGTTTTTGGATGCAGGAAACAGGTTGGAGGGATCCAACTGGATTCCTCAACAGTATTTATTTTATTTCAGATATTTTGATATTTGATGGATTATCATATCGATATATGATATCGTTGTTAGTCGTGATTGACTATTTGGTGTGTAGCATCATTGGACCCAGATTTTGGGATTTTAAAATGATTTTTAAAGTGATTTTTGAAAATATACTTTATTTTTGGAATTGATCCATTTTAAATAATTAAACGCTATAATTTTTAAAGTTATAAAATTATGGGTTTTGTGAAATATAGTTAAAAAGCTGATTTTTAGAAATACAGTTAAAAGCTGATTTTTGGGAAATATGAAATAATGTTTTTATAAAATAGTTTAAACTGGATTTTTGAACTTATTATTAAAAGTTTAAATATAGGATTTATAAAATTTGATTATTTTATAAATCGAAATAGTGATATTATAAAGTAATTTAAAGACGTTTTAAATAATAATATAAATTGATTTATATTAAAAGATTTATAAATGGATATTTATAAATTGAAATATAGACATTATAAAACAAGTTTTATAAGTGTTTGAATGATGTGAGAATGAATTTCATAATAGAATGAAATTTATAGGATTATAAACTGTGAAGTTATAAATGAAATTTATAAATAGTAAGATTTATAAATTTGGTGAAATTATTTAAAGAATAGATTTGGTTAAATAAATGAATAATTAAGTTATAAGATTTATGATTTGGAAAGTCTTTAAAAGAACGATTTTTGTAAAATAATCGTTTTATAAGTATTTAATTTATAAGGTGAACGTTTAGTTTATAATTAAGTTATAAACTGGAATAGGTTGATAAAGAAATTTATAAAAAAAGGAAGTTTTTATAAATAAATAGAAATGGAATTTATAAACGTTGTTTTATAAATTCGCAAACGACTTATTTTGATAAGAAAAATGTTGAAACCTATTAATGGAGTTATATTCACATTTTTGAATAGTGAATAATCCTTTGAATTAAAACGAATAAAAGGATGAGATTTGTTAATGAAGTTTATTCACATTTTTGAATAGTGAATAATACGTTAAAGAAAATGTTTTTGAATGTGATGTTTTAAACATAATTAAAACGATCTAACGATGTTTTAAAACATGTTGAGATTCGAAACCATAGATTTCAACATTTATTGTTGAAATAGACGTTTTCGAGAAATAAAAGGAAATGGTGGACTATAACACTGTCGTTATAGTAAATGATTTCCGAAAGGAAATGTTTTGAATAGTATTGGGATTTATATATCTATTTTAATTTCGAATCCCTATACTAGTGATTTTGGGTTGTCGTAACGATGTTTTACGCAACATTCGTTTTGGCCCAAATAAATATGTTAAGAGAATGTTTTCCTTAATAGAATGAAATATATACTTAATTCGATTTAAGTATATTGAATATTTTCAAAGGTTGAAAATAAAAAGATTTGTCGATTACTTATTTATGATAAGTATGGAATTGTTTTCCAATGTGAAGTGAATATTTAGAATTTATCTTTTTAAGGATAAATTGAAATGAATGATTGAAATCATATATGCATGGATATTTTGAAATATAAATTCATTATGGAATCTATAAATGAAAATGGAATTTGTTAAAAATAAATATTGATTTATTTTTGAAGTGTTGAAATTAAATATCTAGTGAAGATATTTTGGAAAATAAATAATTTGGAAAATTATTTGGAATCTGGTGATGTATGCATATCCAGTGATAGTTCAATAACCGACTATCAATATTACCCTTTGAATGGGTATTTGATGTGAATATGATTGAATTTGAATGCACACTTATTTTTGAATAAGCGCTCACTATTCGGGTTAACCGGGAAAGGACCATGGGGTCGTATAACCCACTCCGAATATGTGATACGTCGTTGTGAATCGCATTTGAAGATCGGTGTTGAAGACCGGTATTTGCGAGAGTGATAGGATGAACTATCGATTGACTCTGCACCGAGTAGCTACGGTATTGAGTTCTCCATATGTGATGGTGAATCCGATCAGGATTGTGAATATCCGGATTGCAAGGACTTCTTTGTAAGTGCCTTCGGTTCTGTTCGAGCCCGGAACAGACTTGTATGGATTGTATGCCTGACATTACAATTTGAGATATAAAGCCGATTTCTTTCAAATATATTTCTGTTGGTGGCGGAGAATTTATTCTTTGCTTAACACCCTTCTTTGAGACGTACGAGCTCAAAGGTTATATAGTTGAAGTTATCAGCAATATATCCCAGTTTGGTAATGTGACATGCTGAGTGATGCTGAAATGATCATTGTGTTGATTATTGTGATAGGATCATTTATTTGATCGTCTATCTTAGTGATCATTGTGTTGATCATTCGTTGACCCAAAGCATGGCTTTTGTATAAAGTATGTTTTTGTGGACGTGACTTCGTCGAGCCTCACATCCCGGTAATGGTCAAAACAGGAATGATGCGGCAAGGTTATGAGGGGTAGCTCCCTTTAGGGTATGTGCATTTCCTTCTGGAAAGGGTGGTATCATGGTATGGAGCCCAGATACTTACTCATGTTGATACACTATATCTATTTCTGTGTGGTGTTGTTGGTGACGAGCGCTCGGTTAAAGGTCCGATGGGACCGGGGGATGCCATATTCGTGTAGTAGTTACCTAGTGATAAAGGTAACCCGGCCTTGTGTTGGCAGAGAGCTGGTTAAGTTCTCGGGACGTCCAGCCAGAGGCGATCCCATGTGGCAATGGGAAGTTCCTTAGCCTGACCATTTGTTGGAAATCCAAAGAAACAATACGTGACTTGTACGGTTTTAGTTGTAGAACCTGCCATCTAATATGGTAGCTATTAGTAGGCATAATATAATGGTACCTATGCTGGCTAAGATTTATATCTTTACTTTCGAAAGGATTTGTTCTACACTATGCACTAGTAATAATATCAAATGTTATTTTAAATGCGTATCAAGCATCTTTGACTAACATAAGAAGAAATCTCCTCCAAGTCTGCGTTTGCATTGTGTGTGTGGTGGGAGGTCTTATGGTAGTCTCATTTTTAAAAGCATTGCGAATTGAGTTTAAAAATATTCCTCTATTTTTGATTTTAAAGATAAATAAACTGTTTTGAGTTCTCACACCAGTCACATGACTGACTCGGAGTTTATTGTTTTCCTTCCTAAACTCTGGGTGCCCACCAATTTCCACACGGGCAGTCAAGAGTTAAGGTTTATCAGGATATTCTGGATATTCTGGAGTTGCTGGAGGCAAGCTGGATGGCATGGCGTATTACTAGTATATAGTATTTCTTTTTCCGCTGCATTGTTTGTTGTTGTATGTTGTTGTACACTCTGATGTGATGATATGATGTAATGAAATGAAATGTAATGTAATAACTGATATAGTTCTTTGTTTAAAGATTATTCATTTATTATTATATGTTGTTCCGCTGCGAATTGTGAGATTCTGTTGTTGTTCTGTTGTTTTCTTCTGTCCGTTCTATTTTAAAATTCTTCTATCTTCTATTTTAAAAATTTTCTGTTTTCAAATTTCTTTTCTCCCTCTATTTTCTATCTTCTTTTCTCTTCTTCTCTCTTTTTCTTTTTCTAAATTCTTTTTAAAACCCATAACTATTCGGTTTTTCGGCAACGAAAATCCGAAAACGTTACATTTGGTATCAGAGCTTATGGTTAAGCGACAACCATGGTTCTGTAGGGTATAATTCATTAGAGATAGAGTCAGCAGTACTCTAGAATGAATTTGAGTGTAATAATAGCTATGAGAGCGTATTTGTTAGTGAATATAAAATTGTTTTATATTGTGATGATTGGTTTATTGAGTGGCATATGAACTTTCGTCAGCGTGGTCCGCAAGACTATGCCGAAGGGGTTTCTAAACACTTGAATAGAACAATTCGGCACAATATTGATTTAAAAATTGGGTAAATGAAATAATTTTACCTTGATTATATTTTATATATAAAGGAATAATTTTTCAGAATTATCAAAGTGTATATAAGTTGATTGTTAGATTGTTTGGATAATCTAAATAAAAGAATAATTGTATAAGCAAAAGAATTATAAGAATTGAGTTATAATTAAAGTGATTTACAATTGTGAAATAAAACTTATATACATAAGAAGTAAAACTTTATGGATATATCTATTAATATGAGTTGTAAATAAAAGTGAATTTAAAGTTAAATGGAATATAACTTAAGAGATATTGAATTAAGTTGATTTTGGTATCGAAGTAAATAATCAAGTGGATTAAATGAATATGACTTAGGAGTTATATAAATGAAATTCAACTTTGGTAATTGAATTGAATGAATGAATTGAAATGTTAATCAACTGAATGTAATTTAAGTTGATAAGGAATAATTAATGAAAGTGTTAATTCATTAAAATCTAATTTTATTGGAAGTTGAATAATTGAATGAATATAAGCAAAGAAATTTGGTTATAATTAATAAACATTGGTTGTTATATGATTGTTGATTGATTGTATGTAATTCATTAAGTGTCAATGAAATGGAAAGCTATGTAATTGAATTCAAATTAGAAATAAATAAATTTGAATAGAATTGAAAGTGAATAGGATTTAATTAGTGAATGCAAACTAATTAAAATTAAGAATGAATGTTGATAAAATCCAATGTAAATAAATCAAATATGATTTAGAGTGAAAACCAATTCATTAAATATGAATGAGAATATGAATGAATATATTGGTTATGAATTTGTTGAATGGTAATTGGATGATGGTTGAATATATATTGCATTTGCTATATTATGTAGTTGTTATGTTGCTATATGTTGTATATTGAGATTATTTGCATATGTGCATGTTCTCATGTGTTTGTTGAGTATTTAGTAGGTGCGGATCGTGTTTTGCTTCGCATTTGGAGTTCGCTTTTGCGCTATATTAGCCGTATATGCTTGCTAATAAAATATAAGGTACATATCTCGGATTAAATATCGTACTTTTACACTTTTTTCCCTTCGGGATGCCTCATTACTTGATGAGATGTATATTTGTGATATATATACTGTCATTTTTTTTTCGGATCGAGCCGCGCAAAGGAGACTATGGCGAATTTTTCCGGAAATTTAAGGCGTTAGAAAATTTTGAGAAAATTTGGGAAAATGTTTGAAAACTTTAAACTTTGTTTTAAAGTTGAAAGTTAAGCAATAGTAATTGTTTTTGAAAACATAATTAAGTATGATTTGAAAACTTAGTAAAGAATTATAAGAAGTTTAATTATGAATTTTGGAAAATTAATAGATTCTGTAACTTTTCTTACTTGTAATTTCGAGGACGAAATTCTTTTAAGTGGGGAAGATTGTAACGACCCAGAATTTTTAGAAATTAAAATTTGAATATTTTATTAATTTTAAATATTAAAAAGTGAATTTATAAGTCAAATAAATTTTTATTTGAATTATTAGATTTAATTGGATAATTAAATCGATAATTTAATATGTTAAATTATGGAAATAATTAAAAATTGAGTTAAATATGATTGAAAATAATTTGGAAAATTTTATTTAATCATACTGGAGTTATAGAAATATTTTAGAACTTTTAAAATCGAATTAAAAGTAAATTTGTGAAAATTGAATATTTTAATATTTAATAATCGACTGTAAAATAGCCAATTTTTGAACAGTCTCAGAATTGAACGAAACCAGTTCCATTGGATCCGTAATAGTTAGTTATTACCGGATTTCAATTTTCGTGTCAATCGGAGCTATCGTTTGATCGTGGCAGCTCGAAACGCATCGATTATTTTTAATTTAAATTTGGCGAGTCAAAATAGCCATTTTTCAAAAAGTCTCGGAATTCGACGAAACAAGTTTCATCGGATCCGTAATGTGATATTATTGTAAGGTTTCAAATTTCAAGTCAATTGGATTTACCGTTTGTCCGGTACAAATTAAAACGCCTAGAAATCGACTTAAATCGGTTTAATTCAAATTGAACGTTTTCAGCCATAACTCGCACATACTTCCGAATTAGCTTCCGAAACCTGTTCCATTGTGTCCGGAACGCGGGATAAACCCTAGGTACGCTGGTTACGGCGTCTAAATCGGAGTTCGGAATTCCCGGGATGAATAGTGTTTACGCTTGCTTTTTCTATAAATAGAAGTTAAAATCACAAATTTTATAAAATTAAAAAAAACTAAGCCCTAATTTACATTTACAGCCGCCTCTTTTATATGTAAGGCCAGAAATGAATTTCCTTTCCCACTCAATCTCTCTCAATCCGTGAAGTTTTAGCCGAAGTGATCAACAGCAAAATCGAAGAGCACAATGAGATCTTGAAATCCATACGGTGATGATGGATTTTGGTGCAACGGAGAGGGAGTTATGTGAGGCCGTTCTCATCAGGTCGCGCACGTGTTTTCATGCTCTACAGGTGGCCGAGCTTCACCTAGGGGGGGCCGAGTGTAGTGGAGGAGGAGGCCTTCGCAATGGAGCAAGTTGATCGACCTAAAGCTCGTTGTGGTGATCGAATTTATTAACCCTAAATCTACATGTTGGGTTCGGCCTTGAATTCGGTTCCTGGAGATGATAACGTGAGGGATGGAAGAAGCAAGGGTGCGGTGGTGATGAGTTGGAGCATGATCCTAAGGCCCAGGATGCTTTGGGTATAAAATAAATTAGTTAATGTTGAAATTAAGTTATATAAATCGTGTACAATCTTGTAAAATGCATAACTTTTTCATACGAGGTCGAAAAAATGCAAACCCAGTTGCGTTGGAATCGTATGGACGAGCACTACGCGATGGAGTTGGTTTGGAGTCGTTTGGAGTTAGTGAGAATTTCGGGTAAAATTAAACGCGCGTTTAATTTTATTCGAAATAAAAGCTTAAACGGAAATTAAAACCAAGGTGAGAATTTCTCACTCAATCGAATAGATTTCGATTTTATTTTAAATAGTTAGATTTAAAATATTTGAATGCATGTTTGAATGATGACTGTAAATTATTGATTGTTAAAATAGACATTATGCGCCGTTAGTAAGCGGATGTTATTTAATATAAACATATACCGCGAATATTTCATAAACAGTGAAATTGGTATTATATATAATATCAATATATATATATTGGCATATGTATATATTGCAGTTGTTGATTTCCCGCATTTTTTTGTTTAGCGGATGAGACCCTATTACGCCGTTATTAAGCGGATAATATTTATTAAGAACATATACCGCGATAATTTCGTACTGGAGCGAAATTGGTATTGTGCTAATGTTTTTGGATGCAGGAAACAGGTTGGAGGGATCCAACTGGATTCCTCAACAGTATTTATTTTATTTCAGATATTTTGATATTTGATGGATTATCATATCGATATATGATATCGTTGTTAGTCGTGATTGACTATTTGGTGTGTAGCATCATTGGACCCAGATTTTGGGATTTTAAAATGATTTTTAAAGTGATTTTTGAAAATATACTTTATTTTTGGAATTGATCCATTTTAAATAATTAAACGCTATAATTTTTAAAGTTATAAAATTATGGGTTTTGTGAAATATAGTTAAAAAGCTGATTTTTAGAAATACAGTTAAAAGCTGATTTTTGGGAAATATGAAATAATGTTTTTATAAAATAGTTTAAACTGGATTTTTGAACTTATTATTAAAAGTTTAAATATAGGATTTATAAAATTTGATTATTTTATAAATCGAAATAGTGATATTATAAAGTAATTTAAAGACGTTTTAAATAATAATATAAATTGATTTATATTAAAAGATTTATAAATGGATATTTATAAATTGAAATATAGACATTATAAAACAAGTTTTATAAGTGTTTGAATGATGTGAGAATGAATTTCATAATAGAATGAAATTTATAGGATTATAAACTGTGAAGTTATAAATGAAATTTATAAATAGTAAGATTTATAAATTTGGTGAAATTATTTAAAGAATAGATTTGGTTAAATAAATGAATAATTAAGTTATAATATTTATGATTTGGAAAGTCTTTAAAAGAACGATTTTTGTAAAATAATCGTTTTATAAGTATTTAATTTATAAGGTGAACGTTTAGTTTATAATTAAGTTATAAACTGGAATAGGTTGATAAAGAAATTTATAAAAAAAGGAAGTTTTTATAAATAAATAGAAATGGAATTTATAAACGTTGTTTTATAAATTCGCAAACGACTTATTTTGATAAGAAAAATGTTGAAACCTATTAATGGAGTTATATTCACATTTTTGAATAGTGAATAATCCTTTGAATTAAAACGAATAAAAGGATGAGATTTGTTAATGAAGTTTATTCACATTTTTGAATAGTGAATAATACGTTAAAGAAAATGTTTTTGAATGTGATGTTTTAAACATAATTAAAACGATCTAACGATGTTTTAAAACATGTTGAGATTCGAAACCATAGATTTCAACATTTATTGTTGAAATAGACGTTTTCGAGAAATAAAAGGAAATGGTGGACTATAACACTGTCGTTATAGTAAATGATTTCCGAAAGGAAATGTTTTGAATAGTATTGGGATTTATATATCTATTTTAATTTCGAATCCCTATACTAGTGATTTTGGGTTGTCGTAACGATGTTTTACGCAACATTCGTTTTGGCCCAAATAAATATGTTAAGAGAATGTTTTCCTTAATAGAATGAAATATATACTTAATTCGATTTAAGTATATTGAATATTTTCAAAGGTTGAAAATAAAAAGATTTGTCGATTACTTATTTATGATAAGTATGGAATTGTTTTCCAATGTGAAGTGAATATTTAGAATTTATCTTTTTAAGGATAAATTGAAATGAATGATTGAAATCATATATGCATGGATATTTTGAAATATAAATTCATTATGGAATCTATAAATGAAAATGGAATTTGTTAAAAATAAATATTGATTTATTTTTGAAGTGTTGAAATTAAATATCTAGTGAAGATATTTTGGAAAATAAATAATTTGGAAAATTATTTGGAATCTGGTGATGTATGCATATCCAGTGATAGTTCAATAACCGACTATCAATATTACCCTTTGAATGGGTATTTGATGTGAATATGATTGAATTTGAATGCACACTTATTTTTGAATAAGCGCTCACTATTCGGGTTAACCGGGAAAGGACCATGGGGTCGTATAACCCACTCCGAATATGTGATACGTCGTTGTGAATCGCATTTGAAGATCGGTGTTGAAGACCGGTATTTGCGAGAGTGATAGGATGAACTATCGATTGACTCTGCACCGAGTAGCTACGGTATTGAGTTCTCCATATGTGATGGTGAATCCGATCAGGATTGTGAATATCCGGATTGCAAGGACTTCTTTATAAGTGCCTTCGGTTCTGTTCGAGCCCGGAACAGACTTGTATGGATTGTATGCCTGACATTACAATTTGAGATATAAAGCCGATTTCTTTCAAATATATTTCTGTTGGTGGCGGAGAATTTATTCTTTGCTTAACACCCTTCTTTGAGACGTACGAGCTCAAAGGTTATATAGTTGAAGTTATCAGCAATATATCCCAGTTTGGTAATGTGACATGCTGAGTGATGCTGAAATGATCATTGTGTTGATTATTGTGATAGGATCATTTATTTGATCGTCTATCTTAGTGATCATTGTGTTGATCATTCGTTGACCCAAAGCATGGCTTTTGTATAAAGTATGTTTTTGTGGACGTGACTTCGTCGAGCCTCACATCCCGGTAATGGTCAAAACAGGAATGATGCGGCAAGGTTATGAGGGGTAGCTCCCTTTAGGGTATGTGCATTTCCTTCTGGAAAGGGTGGTATCATGGTATGGAGCCCAGATACTTACTCATGTTGATACACTATATCTATTTCTGTGTGGTGTTGTTGGTGACGAGCGCTCGGTTAAAGGTCCGATGGGACCGGGGGATGCCATATTCGTGTAGTAGTTACCTAGTGATAAAGGTAACCCGGCCTTGTGTTGGCAGAGAGCTGGTTAAGTTCTCGGGACGTCCAGCCAGAGGCGATCCCATGTGGCAATGGGAAGTTCCTTAGCCTGACCATTTGTTGGAAATCCAAAGAAACAATACGTGACTTGTACGGTTTTAGTTGTAGAACCTGCCATCTAATATGGTAGCTATTAGTAGGCATAATATAATGGTACCTATGCTGGCTAAGATTTATATCTTTACTTTCGAAAGGATTTGTTCTACACTATGCACTAGTAATAATATCAAATGTTATTTTAAATGCGTATCAAGCATCTTTGACTAACATAAGAAGAAATCTCCTCCAAGTCTGCGTTTGCATTGTGTGTGTGGTGGGAGGTCTTATGGTAGTCTCATTTTTAAAAGCATTGCGAATTGAGTTTAAAAATATTCCTCTATTTTTGATTTTAAAGATAAATAAACTGTTTTGAGTTCTCACACCAGTCACATGACTGACTCGGAGTTTATTGTTTTCCTTCCTAAACTCTAGGTGCCCACCAATTTCCACACGGGCAGTCAAGAGTTAAGGTTTATCAGGATATTCTGGATATTCTGGAGTTGCTGGAGGCAAGCTGGATGGCATGGCGTATTACTAGTATATAGTATTTCTTTTTCCGCTGCATTGTTTGTTGTTGTATGTTGTTGTACACTCTGATGTGATGATATGATGTAATGAAATGAAATGTAATGTAATAACTGATATAGTTCTTTGTTTAAAGATTATTCATTTATTATTATATGTTGTTCCGCTGCGAATTGTGAGATTCTGTTGTTGTTCTGTTGTTTTCTTCTGTCCGTTCTATTTTAAAATTCTTCTATCTTCTATTTTAAAAATTTTCTGTTTTCAAATTTCTTTTCTCCCTCTATTTTCTATCTTCTTTTCTCTTCTTCTCTCTTTTTCTTTTTCTAAATTCTTTTTAAAACCCATAACTATTCGGTTTTTCGGCAACGAAAATCCGAAAACGTTACAAAATTGTTATGCGAATAGAATAATATACGTACATCCTACGTATTTATCTTCAATGATTATTAGCTAAATCAATTTTCTTTTTATTCACATTCATTTTGATTTCTATTCACTTATTCACAATTGCTTTAATTTCCATTTGGGTTATCACTTCAATTCTTATCTCAATTAGTATTTAATTATAAACATTTTCTACTCTGACCAATTTGAATTTAGAAAATAGCTTGAAAAATTTAAAATATTAAAGTAGTTGTAAAATAGCAATTAGTTGTAAAATAGTTAAATAGTTAAGTAGTTGTAAAATAGTTGTAAAATAGCCGTAAAATGGCTAAATAGTAACTATAAGATAGTTTGGATTTTAAAAAGAATGTTTTGTATAGTAAATAGCTTGGAGAGATCAAATAAATCTAAATATTCTAGGAAATATATTTTAGACAGTTTATATTCAAATAGTTTATTGAAAATAGTTCAGAGCTAAACTGTTCAATCTCCCAATTTCCTATTCCAATCAATTTTCAATTTCCACTTGCTTTTAAATTGATTCAATTCCAATTCAATTTGAATTAACTACAATTCCTATTTGAATTTACAATTATTCAACTTCGATTACACTCCGAATTCGTTTAATTTAATTTCAAATTCCAGTTAATTCATTTCAATTCTGTAACGACCCGCCGCTCTGACCGCCTCTAGTCGGTAATTAAACCAACTCGAAACGTTCAAAATGACGGATTGTTGTTCAGTTTATAAAGTTTAAACAGAATCAGCCACAGAATCACAGAATAATCATAATATTATTCTTAAATGAATTTTTCTTACATACATATATCAGAGTTTGTACAATGCATTAAATTTTTATACAGCGGAATATATCTTTTATTAACTACAAGAAAAATCTCTTTAAAACTTTAGTGAATGCCGAAATCCCCTCTCTCTAACTTCGCGGCCTGAAAATCTTCAAGCTGTAAAAATACTCGGTCTGACCCGAGCGTTAATTGCAAAACACAAAACACTCGAGTCAGGATTAATCTTAACTCAAGTAATTAAATTTGCAATGAACTGAATAAATGGTGACAGAGATGACGAAACAAATGAATCAATTTAAATCTAGTATGGATTTTTATATTAACAACTTCAAATTTTTAATTTCTGTCAATCCCGTGTGGCTGCAGTACACACGTATATTTATACACATGTGCACTGCCTCGCCAACACATGTGCAAGCGCAAATCGGACAAATCGCTGCAAAGAAAATGCTCAAGGCAAAACTAGTGCCAACTTGAACAAAAACAGTAAGCAAACAAACATGCAGCAGTTAGCATGCAACAGCAACATGCAAAACAGATCATGTACAAGGGCAGTGAAGCCTGTACAATTACAGTGAAACAAGTACAGGGGAACAAATGCAGGGAGCAGCAGACACAACAAACACAGAGGCAACAACAATGAATCGCAGAGCCAAACAAGTACAGGGGAACAGGTGATACAAATGAACCCACAATACATGCAAGTGAACAGAAGTTTGGAATCAAAACATGATCAGGGCCAGTTGATAACAGGGAACACAAAGCAATGAATCAAGTCAAGACCAATGAGACTGGGTTCAACACAGTGACCCAAACAGTAGTACAACATGACCCAAAGTGTATACAAACAGTCAAAGGCAAGACACATGGAATAATGCAACACTGACCAAATGCTCAAGCCACCAAGATGACCAAGCAATGATCAGAGACCAGAAACAGACAGTGGCATATGTATATTGATGCAACTTCAAGCAAAAAGCAAGTGATATATGCAATGTACCCAGAACTTGTTTAAGTGACACAAATGAAGACAACTCAAGTTCAGGGCCACCAAAGCAAAGAGATAACATCAATGAACCAAAGTGCAGACCAACCAGAAGTACAAGTGCAGGCAAAAAATTTCATTTTCAAAACCTTGAATTAAGTCTTCAACTTAAGCATGAATTTCATTAAACATGAAAACTGCAACTTCTCTGTTATAAAACCATGCAAACTGTTTTAATTTTTTTTTTTTTTAAAACTGAATTTAATTTTAAGATTCCACTAAAAAAAAAACTTTGAACTCAAAACTATATTTGAATTCAGATTCAAATATTACCTGAATCAAGTTTCAACTTAAAATATGAATTTATTCTAAAATTTAAAACTGCAAAGCTTCTCAGGCTTAAACCTGAACTGTTTTCAAGTCTTGATTCACACAGAATTTAAATCTTACATTTGATTTTTTAAAAACTGCAAAATCAATTCAGTTAAATCTTACATTTGATTAAATCTTAAATCTTTAAAATAAGAGTTTC
Organism: Allium cepa; assembly: GCA_030765085.1. NCBI lineage: Eukaryota > Viridiplantae > Streptophyta > Magnoliopsida > Asparagales > Amaryllidaceae > Allium > Allium cepa. Next base: position 382,816,516 of record CM060931.1, read on the forward strand.
ATTCAAGATTTAAAAAAAACTGTAAAATTACAGACTTTTAAAACCTGCAACACATAAACCCGAGACACCTATGATCTTACTTCGAGTTAATCAATCCCCTGCTTCGGGTCAGAAGCACAAAAAAAACTCGGGGAAACTGCAAACACTTCAGTGGCATATGTATATGTATGTAACATCATCACAATCTCATAGCAACAGCTAATAACTAATTAAACTTTAGTAAAAAGTTTACTCACATGCAAAGATTTTAAACTTGATCAAAAAAATCATATGTTTCTGAACTAAGAACAGAGAAGTTAGAAACCATAAATAAGCATTCATCAAATAAACACAGACTTACTCACATGCATACATACATAACAGTTATCATCTCAGATTTTAAAATCAACCACATAATTATCTGCTTAGCTTAAATTTGTAAGTGTTTACTCACAGTGACATGCATATGCATAAATACATATTCACATAATGGTTCCAAGAACTTTAGCATGCATCATTTTCACCAAACAATTGGTTTAAACTTGTCAATTTTGTTATTTTCAGATTATAAGATGTTCACAGACCTTTATAACTGAGGTCATTCATATATAGGCATGCAAGCATGATACACAGCAAAACATCAAACCATAGAGGGTTTTATAGGCACATATATACAACACATGCAGCAACATAAACAAGCAAAGTTTTTGGCATAGCATCTGTTCTTATCAATTTAAAAATAAATTCCAAATAGCATCTGTTCTTAACAGTTAAAAAAAATTAACAGCATCTGTTCTTATCAATTTATAAATAAATTTAACAGCATCTGTTCTTAACAGTTTAAATTTAAAATTTAAATAGCATTTGTTCTTAACAGTTTAAATTTAAAATTTAAATAGCATTTGTTCTTAACAGTTTAAATTTAAAACAAAAATTGGGTAGCATCTGTTCTCAACAGTTCAAACGCAAATTAACAGCATCTGTTCTTAACAGTTAAAAAAAATTAACAGCATCTGTTCTTATAAATTTTAAAACAATAATTTGGGTAGCCTCTGTTCTCAACAGTTCAAAACAAATTAACAGCATCTGTTCTTATCAAATTTTAAACGCAAATTCACAAAGCATCTGTTATTATCAATTTAAACGCATCTGTTCTCATCAGTTGAAAATTCAAGCAAATCGAGCAAGTGACAGCAAATAACACCAAATCATAGCATGCCACCAAGCAACTTATCTGTTCCTATCAGTTTAATTAAATTAACCGAGCAATTGATAACCAATAACCCCCAAAACATAGCATGCAACCAAAACCCAATTCGAACAAATTCAAAAACTTGCATTAAAATCAATCGTGAGCCAAAAACTCACCTTTGATAATCGAAACAGCCGAAGAGTACTGAGCACAGCACAATCTAAACAAGGTCGAAGCCCCTAATTTTTGTGAAGGCGAACGAGAGACGAATCGAAGCTCCAAATTCGCAAATCCCTAATTTCTGAAGGAAGACGAAGAGGAGAATACGGCCGCCATTTTTATTTCGTTTCTTTTTTTTTTCTTTCGTATGAAAATGAAATGATAGGGGAAGGGGTTCGCGTATAAAATAGAAGAGGGAACGTGCAATTGCGTGAGTTACGGCGTGGTTGAAGGCATGTTTACAGCTGAACGAAGTAAGGCCATGTATACTTCTTTTTATTTATTTATTTATTTTATTTATCTTTTCTTATTTATTTTTTCTTTCTTATTTTAAATCCAATTATTTTGTTTAAAATTATGTTGTTAAATTTTCTCAAATGTAATTACATTATATTTTTCAAAGTTTTATAAATATGTTGTTTGAATTTTTACTATGTATATTTATTTATTGATTTTATATTGATTTAAAATCTTATTCTATTTTATTTAAATAAATGAAAAATGTTATTGAAACTAACTACAAATTTATTAATTTTCTTCTAAGCCGTTAGTTCGAATTTCAATTACAAATTCAATATTCAATTTCAACTTCAAGGTTAAATTCAAATTTCTATTCAACTTTAAATAGATTAAATTCAAAAATTTAATCGTCAATTCTTAGTTATATTGAAATTCAATTTAAAATTATCTCAAATATTTAAAATTAATTAAATATTTTCATTTTTAAATTGTTCAAAATTCAGGATCGTTACAAATTCCACCTTTGAATTATTTGCAATTCCATTTTCAAATTTTAAATCATCACAATTTATGCAAATTCGAGTTAAATTTTCAAATGTTGATTTAACCACCTAAATCAAATTAATCTTTACTTTAATTTAACAACCTAAGTCTTTAAACAATTTAATTCTGAGTCCAAGTTTCTAATATTCATTTAAATTACTTTTACTCAACTTATTTCAAGGTTCAAGTAAGGGTTTAAATCCTTTTCAAACAATTTAATTTTCGCAATCCAATTTATTACCGAATTTTAACTTTGAAACCAATTCTTACCAATTTCAGTTTGTAAGTTCATTTTAACATTTAAATCTTAAGTTCAAAGTGATTCCATTTTCATAATTACAATTTCACTTCAAAAATCCAAATCTTTTAAATAGTTTTAAAATAAGATTTTATTTCCATTTAATTTCAGTGATGTATATATATTATCCCAATCTACTTCTTAATTCATTTAAATAATCCAATTCACAGTTCCATAGATTATTAATAACAACAGGATGATGCAGGATATGTCAAAGTAAATAAACATCCAAATTATCTAAAACATCCATCAATAGCATCCATTACCAACTTCCAAAATTCAAACTCGTTTTGAGATCACACATCACTCCCTTTTCAATTCAACCCATTTAACTTCCCTAAGTTAAATTCCAAAAGATTTTATCTTGAAATCTCCCATTTCAGTTTATAAGTCAACAACTTATTTAACTTGTCCAGAGTTAAATTCCAATTCATTAATCCATTTAGACTCCCCAATTTAAATTTCCCATTTCAAATTTAAATTTTCTTATTAATATCCCTTCCACTTATAAGTTCAGAACTTATTTTACTTTAGGTTATTCATCTCATTCTAGGTAATTTAGAATTCAACGCTTAGTATTTATTTCAAATCAACTTTGATATTATGTATACCCACTTATATATATAGATATTTATTTCTTTAGCATACCAAATCATATTTCAAATTTTCTGGACTTAGATTTTAAAACTTCCCAATTTAAATCAATTTCAATCTATAATTCATTCTTATGTAAAGTGTTACTTCCTTTTGACATTTCATTCTGCTTTATCATTATTTAAAAATAAACATCCCTTTATTAAGATACAATAACTAATTTATGGTAATTATCATATCTAGAAATCATACACACCATATATTCCATAATCATTTGCTGGAAAATCAAATCAAGGTAAATTATTTCAATACTTTGTAAATTCTTTTTAATTTTCTAGGATTTAAATTCAGTTTTGAAATCCATTATTTTAGCTTGACTTATTTGCATAGTTAGTCCTTACCCAAATTTCTATTCGGTTGTATATATATTACCAATTTTCTTTTAATATATTTAATTTCAATAATCAACAACCAATTTATCTTAATATATATAATAATTAGAAAAATTATTGCTTTATATACCAAAATACAGGCTTATATAAAAACTGCTTTTAAAACCCTTTTTTAAATCATTATATAAGAAAATAACAAGTACGCCCTTATATATATAATACACTCGACTCATACTAGGTACTACTGACCCGATCTTTAATGAGTAATCCCCACCAAAGCCAAGGCTCTCTCTTAACCTCGCTTTGATACCAAATGTAACAACCCGAGATTATCGACCTTGAAAATCGACACTAACATGTTCATTGTATAGAGTGTTGAGCAATCGAGTGCCGAAAATCCCAAACTATTAGGGTTAAGGAGAAAAAGAGGTAGAAGAAGAAATTAAAAAAAAGCACTAAAGCTCGCAATTGCGAGGAAAAAAAAATATAATATCAAATCGCAACATTTATACTAAGAAAAGCTATAAATGTCAATTTACATACAATATATCAGAGTACAATCATCAACAAATAATCCAGACAGTTATAATAACTTGTTCCTGAATACAATCAATACAGGTTCTAATACACAACGGAATATGCTCCATACGTCCCTGCTATCCAGCTTGCCTCTTGAGCTCCAGAACGTGTTACCCTAAAAATCTGTAATACTCGATCTGACCCGAGCTTTACAGTATAGTAACACCTGAGTCAGATAGGAAACCAGTGTGAGTAAACCCATTTAATATGAAATACTCAAGTTGTAAAGCTTCTTTGAAAACCCACGTAACTCATTCATCACTGCGAGTTTTATCTTGCTATAGCCAAACATTTATTCCACAAAATAATATCTAAGTATCTTTACTTAGTTTAAATGGACAAATTTACTTAATTTATTCCATTCCAGCCTATTTGATTCTATAATTTAATCTATAAAGAATTAAGGATTACCAGTCAAAGTCGTTTCAGATATCGCTGATATTCGACCCCAATCTCTTCGAATCCAAATGCCACCTTTAATCCCAGTTGTTTTTAACAAAACCATTCAATTTCAATTTTTCATATTCATATAGAAATTCCACCATAGATATCTATTAAATAAACGACTAATATTTATCAACAGTTCAATCCAGAGTATCTCATAGCACAGAATATCGCGAATTAACCTACTAAAGTTATTAAAGAAATCTAAAGCATTCAATCAAATTTAATCATTCATAAGCAAGATTAACTAGACCATAATCATCCAATTAATAAATTTTAAAAACAAAATAAATTAGTTGTAATCTAGGTTAATTAACATTAACTAATTACAAGCCATTTATTCTGATTTAAAATAACTATTTGGAATCAATCAACATATAAAATAACTTATGACCTTTGATTAATTCAATAGTTTAAAACCTTTTACTTTTCTTTAACCAACTACTTAATTACACTATTTAATAAACTTAGAAATTAATTAAAATAATAAATTATTCTAGGCTTAATTAATTTAATCTAAAAATAGATTATTCATGTAATCTATAACTAAACAATATTTAAGTTAAACATTAATATTTAAAAGAATTGGTAAGAAAAAAGTTGCTTTGGAAAAACTTGTTTCCTTTTCCTTTTAAAACTTGTTAATACACTTTTATTTTAAACCATTGTTAACTTGCCTTATCATTTTATTAAAGATAGCCGGCCTAAGAAAATTTTTACCGGCCTAAAGCCCAATACCCAAACCTTTCCTTCCTCCCTCTCTTTTCTCTCTTTCCCAATCTACAGCAAAACAACCCGAGCCCAACCCGATCCTTTTCCCTTATTCTCCTCGTACTTTCTCTCTATTAATTCTATAGTGAAACACCTAAAATCAGATACACGAACACGCATGCACGTGCACGAACAGTCATCACCGCTCCGACCAATGTCACTACCACCAGCAAGTCGCCATTGACATGCATGATCGTCCTGATCACCCAGAACCCTGAAACAACCTCCAAATTGAAATAAGAGAATGACGAGCACCACTGGAACAAAAATCTAATCACCAAAACCATTCGCACCGCCATCTTCGATCATCGGACACCACGTTGCCATGCCTGGATCTGCGCCAAACCCTCACCTTCCTTTCTTCCCATTTTTGAGCCAACTCGACGCCGCCACGCCGTCGCATTCACCTCAAAAACATCGTCGACCCAACTAGGGACTTAAACCCTACATCATCGTCGTACCACTTCCACGTTGATCGGAAAAATTGGCGACTATTTTTATCCTTCTCTTCCACCCTCGAGCTACCTCTAGCAATGATCCTGACCCACGATCTTCCACCGATCGTCGAAAATCATGATTCTGTTTAACTCGTAACTTCTCACAAATTACAAACACAAAAATCTAGATATTACATCAAAAATCATAACTTTCAATAACGAATCTAATTATATAGGTGAAATAAGAAATTATGATAGTCGATTTTTATGATATGATTTAAATGTCACTGTAAATTTTCTTTTTTCAAATAATACTGAATAATTTCACTTGAAACCATTATTAAAAATAGTATTACATCGTTACAAACAACTTTCCTTTGAACATCATATCCTATAATTTCTTAGATGAAGAGGAATGAATATATTTTAAGAGATTTTGAACTTGTTAACCAAAAATAGAGGCATTCATATATATGCACACAATACATTCGAACTTATTTACCCAAGCAACCATACAGTTTCATCCATGCAAATCTTATTCACAACATTACTATCATTATTTATCACATGCATTAGATAATAAAGTAGATTTGGTTTTAAAAGGTGAATGTTTACTCACTGTAAAAATTTTGAACAGAGGAAAGTTTTGAAATCTGGAAACAACAAATTGATTTTGATCTCCAGGATTGATCTACTTCGATTAAGTTGAGTTGAACTTGAACTTGAATCTTTTGCTTTGTATAGTTGAAAACTTGAAGAAGTTGTTTAGTTTTCTCTTTTTATTTTCCGGTTTTGGTTTTAGATTTAAAAAAATGAAAGAAAGGAAGGGATTGAGACATATATAAGTGTAGCACCTAGTTTCTTATTTTTTCCTTTTTATTAAATTTTGTTAAATGAAGAAAACAAATAAATTTAACACTTGTACACAAGATCTCTTTCTAGTCTTACAAATGTTCTTTATGCAAATATTTATATTTATTCATGCTTTACTTTTATTTTTTCCCTTATTATTTATTTCATGTAACTCAAAGAATAATATAAAACCTATTTACTTGTTCTTATTTTATTTTAAACTTAAGTTATTACTGCTTTAATTAATATTTATATGTATACTAGTGTTTAAAATGTAAAGTTTAAATATAAATTATTTTTGAGATTTTGAAAATAAAAATATAACTTTGGAACAATTAAAATACCTTATGTGAATTTTTGATATTATATAAATATATATCCACACTTTTACAAACTTTCCTACATTTCATTTCATAGGGCATATATATATATATATATATATATATATCCAAGAATTTCATACTTAAATACCCTATATAATTTTAAGTCAACTATCAAAATTTATTTGTTCAACTAATAAAACCAGTTAATTATCCAATTATTTGATGTTAAAAACCAGGTCATCACAAGATTTAAACGAATAGACACTTCTTTTGAAAATTGAAATTTTTGAATTGAACGGCCACCACGTCGACATGGGGTATTCCATGATGTCGACATCCTTTAGTTAAAAACCATGTAAAATTTGTTTTAAAAATGGTATTGAAAGGAAAACAAGATAAAATGATTCCGGAATAAAATAAACTAATTTTCCTATCTTTTAAAATAAAGTAGAGTAGAAAAATATATTTTTAGAATGTATATACATAAATTAGATTATAAATCTCAAGTATATATATTATAAAGAATATTTAAAAAGCAGAAGATAATTTTAAAAACAAACGAAGCTTAAAACAAGAGTTTATTTAAAAACAAAAACAAAGAACATTTTAAGGCTAAAACATCTTTTTGAAAATTATTTGAAAAGACAATTTTTAAGGCTGAAACATTTTGAAAAGTAGTTTTGAAAATAATTTAGAAAATCCATTTTGAAGCAGTTTTGCAAGCTTCTTCCTACAGAATATTTCACCACATCAGAACTCGAGAACTTGTACTGTAACATCCCGTTATTTTCAACCATTCGCATCCACGCATGTCGAACTTGAATCGCATAAAAAAAACCAGATTGTTAATTTATATTTGGCAAAACTCAACATATACAGTAAATAAATAAATCACTGAATCACAGACATAGAGTAATATAACAAAAAGCAGAGGAAATAAAAGAATAGCAGTTCATGAAGCTACTATATATATAACAAAGTTAAAACAAGATACAACAGAAGTCTCGAACACATAGAAGTCTCAATACAATGGTCAAATAACAAAATCTGAATATATCGCTGGAGTCAACTGAACAACTGGAAGCTGAATAGATATAGATGGATCTCCAAACGAAGGTCCAGCTCCAAAGGTGAGGCTCAAATGCCGTGACACTCAGTCCGACCCGAGCGTAAAGCAAAATACAAAACACTCGAGTTAGGATTAACTTTCGTATGTCAATAAATCCGACTCAAGTGAAATATCAACTGAACTACAAGTAACTTAAAGGATGTTTGGGATTTCCATCCTCAAAGAATCAGTTAAACTATCTACTATGTAGTAATGTGCGCTTTTATAATAATGCCTACAGTAAAGTAAACTATTAAAATAGCGTTAAGTCTTTACATTTTCCACCTTAACACATTTTATACTGCCAATAGTCTATACAGTATCGTATTACCTCCAAATTGGGAGGCTACCAGAGGATACTCCATAGGTATGACACAAAACAAACTCGTAGTGGTCTCGATAGGGTAGGTGACACGACACAACTAGGCAATGCCAGGTTAAATATACCAATTACTCATCTAGGATGGTGGTAACGCACAGCCGTAGCTACCGCCTACCTCGAGCCACACTCCTGAAATCAAAGGTGCGTACCAAATCAATCACAAAGTAATAGAATGGCATACGATGAAGTGTGTCCGATCGGGGGAGCTACCTCACTTGACCTGAGAATCGCTCCTGTTTTAGCTACCATATGCCAACTCACCGAGTCGCTTCCACGTATATACCTCAATAGAACGTCGCCACCATTCTACTTCATTCTGGAATCTCCATCAAGCACACGATTATTAAAGTGGTATTCGGCATTGGTAGAGAGTATGACAATAACCAATCCCAGTCTCTTTAATAACCAAACGTATTATAACACCCGTTCATTTCAAAATAGTCATAATACTTTAAAAATCATAACTTTGAAATCATAACTTCCACCATTAAAACAATTTAGATATTAATAATAGTATATAATAAAATAGTTTATAAAATAAAATATTTTATATACAAATAGTTATAAGTTAGAATAGTTTATATTAAAATAATTTATATTAAAATGATTTATATTAAAATAGTTTATATTAAATAATTTATAAAGTAAAATATAAAATAATTTGAAATATAATTTAAAAATACTTTATATAATAAAACAGTTTCCTAAAATTTCACAAATCGATTCCAAATCAACTCGAACTCCAAAAATTCAAATTTAATTAAATCTCGAATCATTAATTTCAATTTATCGATTTTAAATACACATTTTTAACCCCAAAATAAACCATTTCAATTTTAATATTTTCAAAACTTTAAATATTCAAACATTTGCAAACTAGATTTGATAATTCCATATATATATCATATTCACTTTACTATTATTTATTTTGAAATATTTATTTAATCACTCAAATAACATTTAAATAAAACTTCATATTTCAAATTTAAATAAAACTAAATATACCATTTCAATTTATGTATATTTGAAATATTCATTTATGTCACTTTTAATCAAAAATCGAGTTATAAAATCATATCTTTAAATTCCCAAGTTTAATAAATTTCAAATCAAACTTATTTGAGTATAATTCTTAAATAAATTCAATTTTAAAACCTTGGAAACTATTTCAATATATATATATATATATAATAACCAACGGCGTCTGTATATAATTTTCTATCCTATGGTCAAGTGATACGTATATTTATCATTTCAATCCGCAATTTAAATATATATATACGGGTATATATCTTTTCAATCTGCAATCCCGAATTCAATTTCAACCGATAACGATTTTCTCCTATTCTACAGATCATTCTGGTATGTATCATTTCAACCCATAGGGAATTCTATACTAACAGGGAACATGCAGAGTGATAACAAATATGATAATAATATAACAGGTAAATATCATCAATATAGATAATAAATAATGATGTTAGATGTCACATGTGAACAGATACAGATAATAACGTATATATAGCAATGTAAATAACAAACAGTAGCATATTTCAATCGTCGTTTCAATTGAAATCAAATTTAATAAATATAAGAACGTTAATCGTGAGTGATTGCTCACTTTCGACGCTAGAGAGATAGACAATGAAGTGAGTTACGAAATGCAGGCATGAAATCTCTAAACAAGCCAAGATTGAATCGGCGAACGAAGCTGATAAATAGGAATTGATTAAATCAAGTCAGAACTGGATCGATAATGATAAATGGTATAAGTGAATTCATATATCTATATATAACTATATACATATTCTATATTCATACACATGTTAAATTGAATATATATTTATACATACATATGTTTCAAACATCATTGTTTGAACTAAAACTCAAATATTAAAATCAAACATATGTATATAATAATAAAGTTTTGAATCACTACATTTAAAACATAACAGTTTAACATATATATTTATATAACTTATATAATCAACCAACAAACCAATATTTAAGACTGATAAAATATAAACACCATATGTTATTTTAAAACAATATTAATTATAAAATTAGTAAAAAAATGGACTTAAATCCAAAATAGTATATATATACATAAACAAATCTATGTAAGCTATTTATATATGCAAACAACTGCATGCATATCCAACTTATATGCAATATAGACCTGTATATAACATAAACTAACACTTATACAACTTTTGTATACAAAAAATATACATGTCTACTCCTTTCCTTTCAAATATATGGTGGAAACATATATCTGTATCACAGCTAAAATTAAACTAACATAATAACATAACCTCTGCAAGCTATTATAGATAACTTATATAATAATATTATACCAATAGATTTTTGTATATACTTATATACTCAGATATATATATATATATATATATATAGTATTTTGCGAAATCATTACTTAGTTTTTTAAACACTACTTTAAAATAACATGTCTATATATTACCTTCTTAAAACAAAACAAAAAAAACTACAATCGACCTATATATATATATATATATATATATATATATATATAAACAGTAAAATATATAGCATAAGCAAATTATATATATATATATATATATATATATATATATAACATATATATCATATGTTAGATATCATAAACATATACATAGTAATATACAAAAAATTTAAACACAGGAACAAATATCTTTATAATATATATATATATATATATATATATATATATATATTACTCATAAGGCACCCTACTCTATTATACTTTACATACCACTTAACAAGTCATATAGGAACTATGAACTTGTATTTATATTAACAATAGATCATATATGTTAGCACCAGATTTGCTCACTAACACCCTTAGAAAGATTGTGTAGAGAGATTAATGAAGAAAATAAATTAAAATAGAGAATAGAGTATAAATTTAAATGCAGAGAACAAGAACACCAAATTTATAGTAGTTCGGCGTAATTGCATACGTCCACTTTGGGGTTAATCTTTATTGCTTTCTCCACTACTTGAGTACAGACACAATCCGTAAATCAATCGCTCGAATACAAGTTTGAATGAAGAAGAAAAAAGTATAAAAAATGGCAGAGTCTCCCCAGTGTTCCCGGAAAGATCCCCCTTTTTACTGTGCCCCTGCCCCTCTATTTATAGACGAAAATAGGTTGGACTCCCTGATGAGCTTGGTATCTGAATATCTTGGTCCGAATGGAATGAGCCCTGTGTGTCGACCCAGACATGCCGAAAAGCCAAGTGCCGAACCTCCATCTTTATGCCGAACAAAGTGACGCCATACGCTCTACATGCCGAACACCCCTTGGCGCCGAACGATTCTGGATGACGAACGGTAGGAAATGGCCGAACGAGGTATGTGCCAGACGGGATGTGGTGTTGGGTGAGGAGTGCAGGCTGAACGAGGCGCTTGATGCCGAGCGCTATCCAATGCCGAACGAGGCGCTTGATGCCGAGCGCTATCCAATGCCGAACAAGGCGCTTGATGCCGGATGACTCTACCATGTCGATCGCCTAGAGATGCCGGATGTCCTTTGACCGAATGATGCCTTTGGCTGAGCGATGTTTTTGGCCGAACGATATCTTGACCGAATGAAGTCTTTGGCCGAACGATGCCTTTGGCGGGCGCTCCTGAATGCCGAGCATTCCTGGATGTCGGGGGTTCCCTAGACACCGAATGTCTCTAAACGACGGTCGCAAATAGATGCCGACCGAGGGTATGCCGAGTACTGAGTTGCCTAGTCAAATCTCCAGGAAACAATATATATGACAGGTAGTATATATATTGCAGATTATAAAACACATACCTATAACTTAAATAAACATAGTATATATATAACTATTATTTAAACATACATTAAATCCCAACAGGTTTTGTATAAATTATATATACTTAAATATTATAATGTTTAAGGTATGTATATATATTCTTATATAAACTTACAGTTAATACCAATAGCTTATCTAAATAGATTTTATTCATATACTTTATAAATATACAACAGATTTTGTTTTTAAAACCAGGTTATAAATATATATAACTTTAGCTACAACCACATCTTATAGTTTATATATATACACACAAAAATTTATATAACAAACATAATTTATATATATGAGAGAATTGATAAAACTGTCATACCCAAGCGTAAAACACGAGTAAAGTGGGGAAGGCACTACTGTGTGGTGGAACTGATGATCAGGGTGGCTGATGAGGGTTTGTTCGACATGAACAAGGTGAGCAATGATGGTGGTGAGGTTTGGTTGTGGCCACGGCATTGAGATGGGTTGTACGGCAGCCATGGTATCAGGGGCGGAGATGGTGAGAGCGATGATGAGGCCGAGGAGGGGTGGACTGTGGTGAGTCGACAAAGTGGGTATGCGGAGGGTGGTGGACGAGCAGGAAGAGGCGGGTTTTGGTTGACGTCTGGGTGAGCAAGGCGATGGTGGAATCGATGGGAAAGACGAGTAGATTGTTTTCTCTTTTTGATGGTGGAGCAAATATATCAATTTATATTTTCTTAGTTTAATAATTTCAAATAAAACAGAAAGAATTCAAAAAGGCCACCCAATATAAATTGAACATGGAATGAAAAAAGTCATGCTAGTTAAAATTATGGAATTTTAAAAGTCTATTGGCTGGTGGTTGTCTATGGAAACAGACGAAAAGATACCCAACCCAAGATATCAAATGGATGCTGGTAAAAGGCTAACGTTTCACCGATTTCGGTGCATACCAGGCTTTAAAACATAGAATTGAATGTACCGCAGAGAGTGGCACGACTAAATGATCAAAATGGTATACTGATATCAGTGGTACGATTATCCTATCAAAAGTCGATAATCGGTAATAAAAATGCAGCTAAAATGCCAGAATTACGGTAGACGGAGCAATAGTAGTCCAAATTTGACAAAACGAAATACGACGTTTCACTCAGAAGATGATTTAAAAGTTTATTGCATAAATATATTCAGATTTGGAAAAGATTTTATTATCATCAGTTTTAACTGATTTGAATTGAAATAAAATTACACAAAAAAATAAACTTCCATATTATCTGATGAAAATTTACCATCTGCTATGTTAAAACAGACATATTCGAAATATTAAATTTTCAATTCAAAATTTTATTATTTCATCACAGAATTCAATTAATTTAATAAATAAAACCACTAAAATTTATGGGTCATTACATGTACAAAATCAGGATGTTCAGGGGTTTGTAAGTCACTTGTTGTAGGTTTGTAAGCTACTTGTCGTGGGTTTGTAAGCCACTAAGAAGATAGAAATGGGTTCCATTCCAAATGAAATTTGGAATGAAGATTTCTGTGCTATTATGAAGTTTTAACAAAAACAAGACACTTAACTTGAAATCTTGATCTTGATACTCTAGAGTCTTAAATCTTGATATCCCCATTTTGAACCTTGAGTCTTGAGTCTTTATACCGATCAATCTTCAGTAATCAATACCTGCATATATATATATACATATATATATATATATATATCCTGCATAGTTTCTGCATATACATATCTATCCTGACAATAGTAGTGGTATATATTTTATAATAAGACAAGTTAAAAAGCTTGTTGTCATCAAAACCAACATCTCAGTTCCTAACATCCACGTCGTTCCCAGTGAAAGCACCAAAAATATTTGCACAATTGGACAAACACATCTAAGTTCAAATTTTCCTAAGTATTTAAGTTTGGTTGATGTGCAGTTTTAATGTTCCAACACGTTAACGGCTAGATTTTGCAGTCATAGAACAGTTCTCAGATTCAAAATTGAAAAGCAATTGAAAGAGTAAATCACACAAAGTTTTATAGTAGTTCAACCAAAACATGCCTATGTCCACTGTCCATATTATTATTCTTTCTTTTATTTGATTACAAGTACAAGTTGGTTTAAAAAGAGTAAAAAACATGGAGTAGCTGGAGTGATTGAGTCACAACGGAGTTTTCCCTCTTCTATCGGAAAACCCGACACCATTGTTGATGAGGAGCTCTGATATTTACAGAGTGGAGTTGTGAAGAGTGGAGGTTGAAATTATAGCTTTCTGAACCTGGTTCGGCATCGTGTTGGAGCTTGTTTGGCTTGGTCGCTCTTCTGTGTCTGGTTCGGTGCCTCTACCTTTGGAACCTTCTATTTGTCGGACCAAACTTTCGATCTGGCATGCCTGTGTACCGGACCAAATGTCTGGTCTGGTGTTGGATGTGTCATGCCGGACCAAACATTTGGTCCCGCATATCAGAGAATGTCTGACCAAAGATCTGGTTCGGCATATCAGAGAATGCTAGACCAAATATGTAACATCCTGATATTTTCAACCATTCGCATCCACACATGCCGAATTTGAATTGCTCAAATACCAGAATATTAGTTTATTTTTGGCAAAACTCAGCATTTACAGTAAATAAATACATCACAGAATCACAGACACAAAGTAATATATAATATGCAGCGGAAACAAAAGAATAGTAATTCATGAAGCTACTATATATATAACAGAGATAAATAAGATACAATGGAAGTCTCAAATAAAATAGTCAAATACAAGACCAGAATACATCATTGGAATCAACTGTATAACTGCAAGCTAAAAAGATGTAGATGGATACGCAAATGAAGCTCCTACACCAAAGGTGAGTCTCAAAAGCTGTATCACTAAGTATGACCCAAGCGTAAAGCAAAACACAAAACACTCAAGTCAGGATTAACATTCTTATATTAATAAATCCAACTCAAGTGAAATATCAACTGAAACATAAGTAACTCAAAAGATGTTTGGGATAACCATCCTCTACGGATCCATTAAACTATCTACTATGTAGTAATATACACTATTACAATAATGTGTAAAGTAAAATAAACTTACTTAAAAACAGTGTTAAAGCTTTACATTTTACATCTTAACACATTTATAGTGCCAATAGTATATACAATACCATCGTACCTCTAGATCGAGAGGCTACCATAAATACTCCATAGGTACGACACAAATCAAACTCGTATAAGGCGCGCTAGGGTAGGCGACACAACACAATAAGGCAATGCCAGGGTAGATATACCAATTACGCATCCGGGTTGGTGGTAACGCATAGCAGCCACTATCGCCCACCTCGAGCAACACTCCAAAAATCAAAAATCAAAGGTGCACACCAAATCAATCACAAAGTAATAGAGTGACATCGAAGGAGTTTGTCCGATCAGAGGAGCTACCTCATTGTCCCGAGAATCACTCCTGTTTTAGCCACCTTTGCCAACTCATGGGAGTCGGGTCCACGTACATACCTCAATAGAACATCGCCACCATCCTACTTCATTCTGGAATCTCCACCGCGTACACAGTTGTTAAAGTGGTTTTCGGAGTTAGTAGAGAGTATGCCAACTTCTGATCCCAGTCTCTTTGACAACCAAACGTTATTATAACACCGTGGTCATTTCAAAATAGTTTATACTTCAAAATCAAAATATCATTTCCATTTCAAAATCCAAATCGATACGATATCATTTCAAACCAAATACGGTTTCATTTCCATTTCAAAACCAAATATAATATCATTTCCAAGAATCATATCACTTCAAAGTTATAACGCTTCGGAACCAAAACACTTGAAATTGTAACACTTTGGAAATCATAGCCGTTTGGAAATCATAACACTTAAGAAATCATAATTACTTTGGAAAACCACAACACTTCCCCTTAAACAGTTTGGATATTAATAATAGTATACATATTAAAATAGTTTATATCAAAAATAATTTATATGAAATTAATTTATAAAGTAAAATATGTAAATGGTTTTGGATATAATTTAAAATACTTTATATGATAAAATAGTTTCCCCAAAATTCCACAAATCAATTCCAAATCAACTCAAATTCCAAAATTCAAATTTAATCAAATCTTAAATTATCCATTTCAATTCAATTTAGTTTCTTGATAAACCATTTCATACAATATCAATTTCAAATACAGATTTGAACTTCAAATAAACCATTTCAATTTCGATATATTTCAAAACATAAATATTTCAAAATTTCAAAACCAGATTTGATAATTCCATATCTATATCAAATTCACTTTACTAATATTATTTTGAAATATTTACGTAGTCATTCAATTAACATTAAATAAAACTTCAAATTCCAAATTTAAATAAAACTAAATATACCACTTTAATTTATGTAAATTTTAAATATTCATTTAAATCACTCTAAATCAAATCAAGTTATAAAATCATATCTTTAGAATACCAAATTTAATAAATTTCAAATCGAACTATTTTGAGTATAATTCTTAAATAAATTAAATTTCAAAACCTTGGAAATCAGTTCCAAATATATATATATATATATATATATATAGTATCTTAAAATCAATATTTATTAAACCATATATTTCTTTCCAAAACCATAGAAATCATTTTTATATTATTTATATATAGACCAATGGTATTTGTATATAATTTTCTATTCTATGGTCAAGTGATACGGATATTTATCATTTCAATCCGCAATTTAAATATATATACAGGTATATATCCTTTTAACCTGTAATCCCAAAATCAATTCAAATGAAAATCGCTTTGGTTTATCATTTCAACCCATAACGATTTTCTCCTATTCCACAGATTGTTCAAGTATGTATCATTTCAACCCATAGTGAATTCTATACTAACATGGAACTTGCAGAGTGATGACAAATATGATAATAATATAACGACATATATCATCAATATAAATAAAAGATAATGGCGTTAGATGTGATAGGTGAACAGATAACATATATATATATATTTATAGCAATGTAAATAACTAATAGCTGTATATTTCAATTGTCATTTCAATTGAAATCAAATTTAATAAATATAAGAACATTAATCGTGAGTGATTGCTCACCGTTTGAGGTTAGAGAGAATAGACAATGAAATGAGCTATGAACCCAAGCACGAATTCCAAAGCAAAGCTAAATTGGCATGAATTCGATGACAACAAAGCTGGTAACAAGAATTGATGAAAACAGATCAGATCAACTTAATACGAATGGAAGATATATATACACTATATTTTAAAATCAATAATTGTAAAAGAAATTCAATATAACTTAATATATTTATGAACCCAACCAACCAATCATTATATGCTATATGTTATTATTAAAAAACTTTGCTTAATCAAAACACATATCAAAAATAAAAATCTTAAGAAATAAATAAATATGTATGTATGTATTTGTATAGAAATCAATATTATATTTATACATACATATAACAATATAAAATCTTTATATATATCCCAAGATCACTTCAATAATAATATAACTTATATATAGACTAATACATAAACTGCCACCAACAACACTCACCTATATAGACACACACACACACACACACACAGATACTTCATACCAAACCCACATATAAAATATAATTAAAGTCAATCTTTAAAAAATCTGGAAACTAAAATCTATACACTGTTCTTTCAAAATTTAATATATAGAGACTTTTATTATATAAACGTACACATTCTTTTCAAGCTATATATATATATATATATATATATATATATTTACACTAAATTTCCACAGCACCTTATAAACTCTTATACATATAACAGATCCAAAATATAAACAATCCAGCATGCCAAAAAGCATATGAAATACATAAAATATATAAACAATAACACTTATGTAAATTTTACATGTATATAAAACAAATCTAAAAAATATATATAACTCAATACATAAAATATATAACGAAACACTTATATAAATACTTAAGAGCTGTTATATAAATTTTATAACTTATATACTTTATAATATATAAATATGTTTCAAGTCATTGCTATATGCATACTCAAAATCTAACAGTATATATATATATATATATATAAATTAATATATTGAAAACACTGTATACATTTATAACCGAATAAATGAAATATATAAATATGTGTATACCTAGTCGAGGTTTAGAAGATTTCTGCCTACGCCAAGGTAGAGCTGCAGTACAAAATGGAGGTCAGAGGTTGGAGGAGAATGGGTGGTGGATGGCACGGGTTGATGAGGCCGATGATAATGGGTAGTGGCGGTGGGTTATCAAATGACTGAGCAAGGGTTTCGGTGGGAAGTTTGGTGAAGTTGATGGTGGGCGAGATGGAATAAGTCAGGAAGGCTGTTGCGTTTGCTAGCCTTTGGGCTGCTGTGGGGTCCATTGATGAGGGTAAAGGACGGAGGTCGGTTCAGGCGGGTGAGGTTGAAAGTGGATTTGCCTAAGTTTGGTGAATTTTTTTATAAAGCCAAGAAAAGAAAATTGAAGAGGTTAAAAAACTATATATCATAATATATATCTATTCTCTTCGGTTGAACCGGATAGCAAAGTGAAGGGGCAAAGAAAAATGGAATAAGTAAAAGTCATAGGAACGCAACCGCCCGAGAAAACAAAAGGGCAAATGACAATTGGTTGAACGGTGGGATATGAAAAGGTTAGGAGATTAAAAGATTTAAATTGCGAACCATGTCGGCTAAAAGTTTACAAATTTGCAGCATGCCGGGGTTCAAAGAACAAAAGTGAATATATCGTAGAGATCAGTATGACGAAATGATCAAATCGGTATGCATATATCAGTGGTATGATTATCCTCTCAAAAGTCGATAATCGGTACCGAAAATGATGCTAAAATGCCGAAAATAAAATAAATGGAGCAATAACAGTCCAAATTTGAAGAAACGAAATATGACGTCTCACTCAGAAGAGGATTTACAAATTTTATTGTATAAAAATATTTGGGTTTGAAAAAAATGTTATTATCATCAAATATTAACCGATTAAAATACATAATGAAATAGACTTCCAAATTTTTTGATGAAATTTACCAGTTGTTACGTTTAAACAGACATTTTCCAAATATAAAAATAATATTTCAGAATTCAAGTATTTCAAATTTCACAAATTTCAGTTAATTACATTAATAAAACCTTTAAAATTTACGGGTTGTTATACTCTCCTCCACTCAAAACTTTTCGTCCCCGAAAAGGAAGTTGAAGAATAAAAACAACGAGAAAGAGAATTAGATTGGAAAATAAAATAAAACAATCAATTTAAACGATATAAATTTCAATTTAAACAAATTAATATTCAATAATTGATTTTAAATTCAAGATATTTTGTTAAGTTGATTTACTTCCAATGTATTATATTTCAAAACAAAATTTATTTTATTAATCACATCTATTATTCAATTAACTTATTATTCTATTTAACTCTATTAACATTTTTATAATTAAAATTTAAGTGTCTAACCTTTATTATAAGCACTCAAATTTTATTTATAAAGACATTTTATATTGTAAATTATCCAATTTCATATTTAACTTTTGAATAATTAAGTTAAGTTATATTAAAATGTCATTGGGTATTATACAAGTAAACTTTCCAATTCAATCAATTCCAATTTAAATATTTATTTAAAATTTTGTTTTCATTTAACTGAAATCATCCTTTAACCAAATTTTAAGAATTAAATTTCCGATTAACTTCAAACAATTTAGAGATAAATATGCTAATATACTATATATATGTATCAAATCTATAATCATATACCTAAATATATATTATAAATCAAGTCGTATTTTATAATTTTAAATCAGTTTCATTCTCCAAACAAAAGTGTAGCAAAGCTGCTGAGTGGTCTCTCCATTTCGAAACTCGAAAATGAATGTCGATGATGTTGCAGTCATCACCGAAATTATTTTCCAACGACAAAAGAAGAGAGTACTGATTTAAAACTTTCAAAATTCTTTGAAAACGATTTTCTATTTGAAAATACTTTAAATTATATACATTTTAAAACTTTAAAACTAGAGTTTGAAATCGCCGGAAATTAAATTCTCAAATTCTTGATTTAAATCCATTTCAAATTCCAATAAATATGTAAACCATGTTTATTATTTTATTTATTTATATCATATGGCAATAGTCATTGGTTTACAAAACAATAAATGAAAAACAGATATTGTCTTTTTCAACAATCAATTTATTTAACAAGTTAATTTCATAAAATTTTACTTATATATAATATGATCATAGAAAATTTATTTTATTACCATATTTGAAAACTGTATTGTGTCAGTTTGTTCTGTTCAAGTGTTTTGAAAGTCCTATCAATAGCATTGATCAGACGTATCG
The DNA here is from genome assembly GCA_030765085.1 of Allium cepa. Taxonomy (NCBI): domain Eukaryota; kingdom Viridiplantae; phylum Streptophyta; class Magnoliopsida; order Asparagales; family Amaryllidaceae; genus Allium; species Allium cepa. The sequence continues at coordinate 382,837,080 of CM060931.1, forward strand.
ATTGAAAACCCAAATCAACATCAACAACTCTAACAACACCATATATATATATTTTAATATTAATTTACAAATATACTTCCTCGCTCGACGATACAAGAAAGGATTTCAATTCAAGGATAGGGATTCAAACACAGAGGGATTCTAACCAAAAGAATTCAACTAAAAGATAGAGTTCATAGGGAGATAAGATGATCGAATTTCAAACAGGATGATGGATATACTAATATTAATCATGGGTGACCTTAACCGGGTCAACCGTGACTTCAAGAATAGGATCGATGTAGAATTCTAAGGTAAATCGGCATTCGATCGCAAGAGAAATCACCCTGGTCATCCACCAGAGAACGGTTCAGGTATAGCAAGAGATGTTAGCATCTAAACCGAGGATATAGTAATCTTCGGTGAATCAATGCTGTTGTAAATGAGTTTCACCCCTTACTAATCGTTCAGTGGAGCTATGGGATGCTCCAGAATCAGAAAAATATGAATAAGGAGAGGTAAGAATGGATTTTGGAACCGAGGGGAACGTTCCAAAATTCAAAGGAAACCGAATCGAAGAAGAAGGAATTCAAGCTCGAATGAAAGTGATTCTGTAATTAGATCTACTCCATATGCTGAGTTTTGCCTAAAACCAAAGCTCTGATACCACATTGTAACATCTTGATATTTTCAACCATTCGCATCCACACATGCCAGATTTGAATTGCTCAAAGTATCAGATTGTCAATTTATATTTGGCAAAAATCAGAATGTATAGTAAATAATATATCTTGGAATCACAGACACAGAGTAATATACAATATGCAGTAGAAACAAAAGTATATAAAATAAAATAGTTTTATACAAAATAACACTTGAGAAATCATAATTACTTTGGAAAACCACAACACTTCCCTTTAAACACTTTAGATATTAATAAAAGTATATAAAATAAAATGGTTTATAAAATAAAATAGTTTATATAAAATAGTTATAAGTTAAAATAATAAAAATTAAAATAGTTTATATCAAAAATAATTTATATAAAATTAATTTATAAAGTAAAATATATAAATAGTTTTAAATATAATTTGAAAATACTTTATATAATAAAATAGTTTCCTCAAAATTCCACAAATCAATTCCAAATCAACTCAAATTCCAAAATTCAAATTTAATCAAATCATCCATTTCAATTCAATTCAGTTTCTCAATAAACCATTTCAAACTATAAAATTTCAAATACAGATTTGAATCTCAAATGAACCATTTCATTTTCCATATATTTCAAAGCTTAAATATTCCAAAATTTCAAAACCATATTTGATAATTCCATATCTATATCAAATTCACTTTACTAATATTATTTTGAAATATTTACGTAATAATTCAAATAACATTTAAATAAAACATCAAATTCCAAACTTAAATAAAACTAAATATACCACTTTGAATTATGTAAATTTGAAATATTCATTTGAATAACTCTAATCAAATCAAGTTATAAAATCATATCTTTAAAATCCCAAATTTAATAAATGTCAAATCAAACTACTTTGAGTATAATTCTTAAATAAATTAAATTTCAAAACCTTGGAAATCATTTCCAAATATATATATATATGTAATATCTTAAAATCATTATTTATTAAACCATATATTTCCTTCCAAAACCATAAAAATCATTTTTAAAATATTTATATATAAACCAACGGTGTCTGTATATAATTTTCTGTCATATGGTCAAGTGATACAGATATTTATCATTTCAATCCACAATTTAAATATATATACGGGTATATATCATTTCAATCCGCAATCCCAAATTCAGTTCAAATGAAAATTGCTTGGGTTTATCATTTCAACCCATAATGATTTTCTTCTATACTATAGATCGTTCGGCTATGTATCATTTCACCCCATAGTGAATTCTATACTAATAGGGAACTTGCAGAGTGATAACCGGTATGATAATAATATAACAGCATATATCATCAATATAAATGACTGATAATGGTGTCAGATGTCACAAGTGAACAGATAATATATATAGCAATGTAAATAATTAACAGCAACATATTTCAATTGTCGTTTCAATTGAAATCAAATTTAATAAATATAAGAACATTAATCATGAGCGATGGCTCACCTTTCGAGGTTAGGGAGAATAGACAATGAAATGAGCTACGTATCCAAGCACGAATTCCAAAGCAAAGCTAATTTGGCATGAATTCGATGACAACAGAGCTGATAACAAGAATTGATGAAAATGGATCAGATCAACTTAATGTGAATGGAAGATATATACACACACACTATATTTTAGAATCAATAATTATAAAAGAAATTCAGTATAACTTAATATATACATGAACCCAACCAATCACTTATAAGCTCTATATTATTATTATAAATCATTGTTTAATCAAAACACATATCAAAAATAAAAATCTTAATAAATGTATATATAGAAATCCATATTATATTTAAACATACATGTAACAACATAAAATCTTTATATATATATCCCAAGATCACTTCAATAATAATATAACTTATATATAAACTAATACTTAATCTACCACCAACAGTACTCACCTACATTATATATATATATATATATATAAAACATATATATATAACCGAACCCATATATAAAATAAAATTAAGTCAGTCTTTAAAAAAACTAGAAACTAAAATCTATGTACCGTTCTTTCAAAATTTAGTATATAGAGACTTATATTATATAAATGTGCACATTCTTTTCAAGCTATCTATATATATATACACACTAAATTTCCACAGCACCTTATAAACTTTTATACATATAACAGACCCAAAATGTAAACAAAATCAGCACCCCAAATAGCATATGAAATACATAAAATATATAAACAGTAGCACTTATGTAAACTTTATATGTATATAAAACAAATCTAAAAAATATATATAACTCAATACATAAAATATATAACAAAACACTTATATAAATACGTAAGAGCTGTTATATAAAATTTTATAACTTATATATTTTATAGTATATAAAACTGTTTCAAGCCATTGCTATATGCATACTCAAAATCTAACAGATGGAGCTACCGTACAAGATGGAAGGTAAGAGGTTGGAGGAGAACGGGTGGTGGATGGCGCGAGTTGTTGAGGCCGATGGCAGTGGGTAGTGGGCAATCAAGTGACTGAGCAAGAGTTTCGGTGGGAAGTTTGGTGAAGTTGATGGTGGGCAGATGGAATAAGTCAGGAAGCCTGTCGCGTTTTCTAGCCTCAGGCTGCTGTTGGGGTCCGTCGACGAGGGTGAAGGTCAAAGGTCGGTTCAGGCGGGTGAGGTTAAAGGTGAGTTCGCCGAAATTTGGTGAATTTTTTTTAATGAAGCCGAGAAAAGAAAATTGAAGAGGTTAAAAAACTGTATATTATAACATACTTGTATTCTCTTAAGTTGAAACGAATAGCAAAGTGAAGAGGCATAGAAAAATGGAACAAGTACAAATCATAGAAAAACGCAACCGCCAGGGAAAACAAAAGGGCAAATGACAATTGGTTGAATGGTGGGATATGAAAAGGGTAGGAGTCTAAAAGACTCAAATAGCAAACCGCAACGGCCGACCGTTGACAAATTCGCGGCGTACCGGGGTTCGAAAAATATAAGTGAATATATTGTAGAGATCAGCACAATGAAACAATCAACTCGATATACATATATCAGTGGTACGATTATCCTATCAAAAGTTGATAATCAGTACCGAAAATGCGGCTAAAATGCCGAAAATAAAATAAACGGAGCAATAACAGTCCAAATTTGAAGAAACGAAATATGATGCCTCACTTAGAAGAGGATTTACAAATTTATTATATAAAATATTCGAGTTTGAAAAATATTTTATTATCATCAAATATTTACCGATTAAAATACACAATGAAATAAACTTCCAAATATTATGATGAAAATTTACCAGTTGTTATGTTTAAACAGACATTTTCCAAATATAAAAATTATATTTAGAATCAAGTATTTAAAATTTCATAAATTTCAATTAATTACGTTAATAAAACCATTAAAATTTATGGGTCGTTACAAAATATCTGTTCCGGTATATTAGAGAATGCCAGACCAAACATCTAGTTCGACAAGCCGGACCAAATATTTGGTTCGGCATTTTGGTTAATGCGAACCAAGTATCTGGTCCGACAGTTCTGCCTTCTAAGTCAAGGTCTGCTTCTTTTTCTTCCTTCCCCTGTGCTTGTTGGAAAATCGAGCCAACAAACACTCTTCTTTGAGACTTGAAAATGAACCGAGCCTTGAATCTTTCCTTGAATTGCTCCTAAATTCTCTCTTCTTCATTAGTCTCTGTGGTAATTGATTACCACCAATCCAAAGTATCTTCATGCAGTTGCCTTAAAGCTATCTTCTCTTCTACACATAATTTAGCCTGAACTCCCTAAAGATATCCTAAATCGCCTTCAACCAATATAATTTTTCTACGGTCGGCTCTCTCTCGGTAAGCATATTATCTCCAAAGTTTTGGTAGTCTTGATTCAGCTTTGAGAAATCCTCACTTACTATGGCCTTGGCTATGCTACTACCAACATATTTCTCTCATTTCTGCATCGCTAAATACCAAAACAGAACATTCACATTAATTCCCACAACAAATGGAACTATCTCATTCTTAGCTATAGGAGGAACCTCTTTTCTATTTTCTTCACTAGTTTACATGCTATCATTATTCTAGCTTACAGTGGCTCCTCCTACTATGATTCTTCCACTCCTCAAATCCATTTATAAGAAGGTTTTCATTAGAAACGGAAAGGTAAAGAGTGAAACAACAATAGAAGAATATGTATATTGGTATATAAATCACAAGTATGTTATATAATAGTGTATAGCCTCCCCTAGTTGTCTGTTTTCTCCCATTTTTAAACATTTCTTTAGCTACATTTTACTTATGTGTCCCCTAACCCAAGCTATGCTACCAACTGTAACATCACTCATTCCAAAACCTAAAGATGATACTCCAATGTGCTATAATCACTCTGGAATTATCTTTTAACGATAAATTTGAGATCAGTTATATTAGATCATTAATTAAGAAGAGCATTTATCAACTAAAATTAAGAAATACATCATTATAATTCAAGGTTAACACGCAAGGGTTAAAAATATTATGCAACAAAGATAATAGTGTCACGCTCAATATATGAAAATGCTAATATAAACATTTAGCAAAATGAAATTAGAATAGCAAATAACACCCCCAAGCCACATAATTCATCTTCAGCTCCTTTATTCGTCCACCAAACACATCATGTCCGAACCCATAAACTCAGCCTACTCAATCGAGTATCAATGAGTTTATAAGGGAGACAATGATAAATACATAGGTCAAACATAAATACCAGTATGAGCAATATATTACCCTAAACATAAAAGGTAGTGAGACCAGACCGCTAAAGCACGAAACAGGTATTCCCCGCACTATAACAAACATTTGAATTTAATAACTTAAGCATAACTCAATGGTTTCTACTTATAGGTCATATACTCACAAATTTTTCATAATGAAGATCAACAAACATTTCTCTCAGCATGTGTGATGACCCCATTATGATACCATATTATCAAAGGACATTATAAATAATGTCATCTAATGCTATGAAGCATATGACTTGTTAAGGGCGACCAATGAATATATATTTAATCCAACACTAAAAAGTTACACTTACACTTTTTGCTAAATACATGGAATGAAATTTTGAAATGTCCAGTCTCATTTTAAAGGAATAAACAGATCTGTTTCTTGAAATTAGAACAATATATCATATAAACAACAGTCATAGATCAAAACTGATAATTTACGTCATATACAATACATACTATAAGTATACAAATGAAATGCTAGACTCACATAATATACATCCAAAATAAGTCACTATCTCAAATAATACATCCAATAACATAAACTATAAATATACCACAAAGGTAAAATAAGATGTCAAAATGTCTATCCTCTGCTAGTACACCTACCCAAAAGTCTGAGCATCCTAAAAACCTGAAAAGTCTCTGCCTGACCTGGGTATTATAAAGTAAATGGGTCATACTATCTCTAAATATTCCAAAGTGTAAGAACAAGATATAATATAAGGTATATGGTATCATAAACGAAAACTGGTTACATAAGTGATTTAATTTGGGACTTATCGCAAAACTCAAGAACATTTAAACCATGAAATATTACAAAGTCAAGAAAATCAAAACAATCAATATCGATCACATAGATTGCTCACATCGATCATAACGATCGTCCATACCATTGAAACATACTATTATTTCTCGTGCCAATTAGATACTAAGGATTATCCAAACCATGAAACAACCCTAGCCAATCACTGTAGGTTGTCCATACCGATCCAATAATCGTAGAATACATAGCATGAGAAAAAAGAATTTAAAGCAATCCATAAGTATATCTCTTACGGATCTATCGACCCTTAGCCGAATCCTAAAAGGAAATATACTCTAAAGTGTCAAATACTATCGCTTTCTGTAATCACTAGATCTTAACTAAAACATCATATACCACCTAGTAGTATTCAAGTGTTTACTAGAAGATGGTAAACCTTGTTGTCTTCGGATACTACTGGAAATCCTGAATTATATTCTCTAAATGATCTAGTAGCCCCATGCAACACACTAAAAGAGAACACAACTATAAAGTATTAAACACGTCCTAATAGCAATCCCACAAATTTAACCAAGGCTCTCATACTACTCGATGAAATTCGAATATTCACTGAAGGGCTGGTAAGTACCACTCAAACATTCTATATAATGAGTTATACAATATTTGATGAAGTGTTACTCGAGAGCATTTTAAACCAATCAGTAGCACTAAGAGAATATTACTATTCTCGAAATTATATAATTAAGGTGCTTAAACATTTTTATTTAAAAACAAAAGTCGAATGAGATTGCTAGATGACATAAAATATTATAAGAGTTTAAGGTTTGGAAGTAATTAAATATAATCTTAACATATATATAGTGGTTTTCTAAATGCTTTATATAAAATATTACAATCAAGTTCCTTTATTTAAAATCCATGATTTAATTATTATTCAACTTTATATAAATATTCACTATTTGACAAAATATTAGATAAATCTGAATCATTCCAAAAATGCACTTATATATGTATATTTATCTCATAATTCCATAAAGAATATTTATTTAATAACCAATGTTCCCAAAATATACATAAGTCCTTGTATTTTATAAAATCCATATTTACTCTTGTCCAAAACCATATAAATATTTCATCCTCTAATTAGAAATAATATTATCTACGTTTCAAAATCATTTTTATTATATAAATAATAAATAGGTATAGCTATTTACACTTTCAAATACCCCTTATAAATAACATAACTTTCTTCTTACAAGATTAAGTAGAAACGGTTCAACTTGAAAATCCATTATCTTTGATAGTCCTTGTTGGAAACATGCAATGAGGATTTGATGTTGTGCTACGGACTTTATGCATACCATTCCAAAATAAATTCACAATTCGAAATCCAGAAGTAACATTGAAACCGCCAGGTTAAACAACATCAAAACAAGCAATTACATTCAAGCGATCGACCGAACGAACGAAGAAACGAAATGGAGCAAAAGGAACCCAAAACAGTGTGACCTGGTTCTCAGCCCAGTTCATGACCAGTGGACAGGTCATCATGACCAACGCACCGGTTGGCACGCCTGGGCGGAGCACCAGGCATGGCTGGAGGTGTTCTGATCGCCTATTGGCGGTTATTTCTTCACTGAATTGAGCCTAGTCTTCTACTACACTAAATTGGCTATCATGCAAGCTACGAAACAGCTTTAAATTGATGATTTAGGAGATTAAACAACTAGGGTTTTTAGCAAATAGAAAGCTATATGTATCCAAAAGAAAAATAATCTAAATTAGAACACAATTCATCTAAATAGTACATGCAGCTAATATAGATTTAGAGATAGATGAGCGAGTGTCCAACTCTCTTTTATATCTTGAATTGAAGATTAAAACTCAAATTCACCTAATCAAGATCTTTTAGCAAAAAGCTAGATTTTAATTTCAGAAATTTGTAAAAAGAAATATTATAATCCTAATTAAAATTGAGACTAATTAGCAAATTAAACATAGTAGAGGGTAAAAAGATTATCTTCTTCTAATTTCTACTAGAATATACCAAAAGCCCTACGATTAAAGATTGGGATTTGGGGATTTTGTGTGCTAAGGTTTTGAGAGGATACCTTGTGTTTTTGTTTATGATAGAAAAGAAAATGAGGAAGATAGAGTTCTATATGTAATTTTGTTTCTCATTCCTTATTCTTACTCATATGGGCCAAGATGGTTTGGTATGGATCCAATAAAAGAAGTGTTGTTATTTCCTAAGTGTTAATAATTCCTATTTTCTTTTATCTCTTATAAAACACTACTTTACACCAAACAATGTTCTATAAAAATACAGATAGATTTCTCACCTTTACCAAAGCCAATTAACAAGTTAAAATCGTTATTTCTAATCGTATCGCAATATTTCATAAAATTAAATTTAAGTTTTGGAATATAAGTTATTCTCATTATTTTGTTTAAAAAGATAAAGTATTAATTATAAAATCTCATTTTAAACAATAATTCTCAATGTTAATGTTTTTCTCTAAACTTCCAAATTTAAATAACTGATTTAATAAGATCTCAAATATAAATTTAAGTTCTCTTTAAGAAATGAAGCTCATTTCTTAATTAAATTAAATCAATTATTCTCGAAAAACCTAGACTTAATTTCACAAATCACAATTTAGCTTTAATTACCTGTAATTAAATTCGATAAATTAGGTAATTAACAATAGAGTTGTTACATACTTCCCCATTTAAGAAAATTGCATCGCCGCAATTTCCATGTCGTAAGAATTCTAAAAATTTAATTTTTAAATTTCACTTAAGATATCCTCCCTTTTGTTTTTCAAAAAACTTGTTAAATTTTCCAACCAATTAATAAATTATGAATTTGAATTTTCTCACTAAATAGAATAATATTAAGCTACAGAATTATTGTGATATACTTCAATACTCATAATGTGGATCGCATAAGCTATCAACAATGTCTTACCAAGTCCCACCACTTCACATAATTACTTTATGGTGAAAATATTATTTCAATTTAATTTTAACTCAAATTAATTTTTTCCCAAAACAATTATTCTTAGATTCTCATGTCAAAATGTCTCCATCGATGTTCATGAATTTCTATCGATAGCATGGCATCCCATTTGTCGGTCAAAATCCTTAAACATTTACCAAATACGTCAACCCAATAATTAATTACAAATTTTCCCTTAATTATAACTATTTTATTGTTAATAACGTATATGCATCCAAGTTAAATGAATATAACCAACCAATCAATTTCTAACTACCAATCAACCAAAATCAAACAACTTTTATCCTAAATCCTAATCCATAAAATACAAAAGCTCACAAAAAGGGTTTTATCTTATTTCTAAAAGTAACTTTAATGTAACTTAAAAAAAATAAAGAATACTTCCTAAAAATAATTAAAATTATACCTAACTAAGTCGATCCATCTAAAGTTCAAAAGGCCTTCCTTTTTCCTTTCTTCATCTCCTTATATGGGAAAATCGCTGTCAAGTGCCTATCTTTCTTGCAATTAAAACAAACATCAGCTGGAGAAGAAACTTAATGCTTCCTCCATTCACTTAAATAACGGCCCTTAGTTCCAAAATATAAACATGCTAACTGACTCCTATGTGGGTTATAAAACTAGACTCATCCTGCTTCTTCTTTTTACTCTTTACTTCCGAATTTCCTTGCTCCATCGGTTACTTCTTTTTCTGGTTGAACTCTTGTTTTTTTTCTTCTTAGGAGTTTCTTCCTCCTCACTATATTCTGGCCTCCTCGAGACAAAGTGCTGGATCAACTAAGGTCTCGAAAGATATATCCATCTGAAGTAATAGATCCTTCTTCGATGATAATAAACTTCTGGTTTTTCTTTTTTGGTGTATTAATGAAATCCAAGCCATACTTGGATAATGCCTCAAATTCTGCTACGTGCTCCATGATAGAAATTTGATTTTGCCTAAGCTCAATGAATTTCCTAGTCATTGCTTCCTTCTCCGCCTTTGGTAGAAACTTCTGGTTAAATCTCTCTCTAAACAGAACCCAAGTAAGCTAATCCTTCTCAACCTCGGCTACTAACAAGTCATGCCATTCCAATGCCATTTCTTGTAACTGACTAGATGCCACCTGAATCCTTTGGGTATTATTGAGATTCATGCGAGAAAAGATCCTCTCACACATCTTTATTAAGGCTTGAATCTCAATAAGCTTTTCTATCCCTTGAAGGGTCTACCTCCTAAATGTCCAAAGTCACTGCAAGAGCGTGCAAAATCAATATGAACCAATTGTCCCTCGGAAATCACTATCTGGGAAGCACAGATAATCATCGTCATTTTCTCAAGAGTCAAAAACTTCCCTCATGTTCCAGGATTACCGGTCATTCTTGGTGTAACTCTTGGTCTGACTCCAGCCGTAATTCTATTCTGCACAATCCAAACTCTAATATTATTATTAAAACAAAATTACATTCCAAATTATTATTCCCATAATCATTTTATATTTCTATTCCAATATAGATAATTAAGATAACTATCTTCCAAACACCCCAAGGGATAGGACTCGAAGTCATCTAGGTATTAGATCTGTGACGTTATATTTTATAATGTTCTGATTCTGCTATGATACCAAACTATAACGCACTCACCGCGATACCCATATTATTAGAGAACATTATAAATAATGCCATCTAATGATATGGAGAATACGGCTTGTTAAGCACAACTAAATGTGAATATATCTTTAACCTAACACTTGCAAGTCACACTTATTCTTTTTGCTTAATATCTGCAATTAAATTTTGACTTGTAAAGTCTTAGTTTAAAGAAATAAAAACATTGGTTTCTAAAAATCTAAACAATATATCATATAAACAACATTCATAGATCATAGTGGATAATTTACATCATATACAATACATATTTTGATTCTATAAAAGAAATACTAGACTCACATAATATACATCTAGAATAAGTCACTGTTTTAAGTAATACATCCCAAAGTACAAACTATTAATATACTAAAGAAGATAAACTAAGATGTCAAAATGTCTGTCCTTTCCTAGCACATGTACCCAAAATCCCGAGCATTTTGAAAATCTAAAAAGTCTCGGTCTGCCCCTAGTATTATATAATAAACGGGTCAAACCATTACTAAATATTCCAAAGGGTAAGAATAAGATATAATCTAAGGTATATGGTATAGTGAATATAAACTGGTTACATAAGTGATTTAACTTTGAACTTATCGCAAAACTCAAGAACATTTAAACCATAAAATATTAGAAAGTCATGAAATGCAAAACAATCCATATTGATCACGTAGAATGTTCATACCAATCATAAAAATTGTCCATTTCTATGGAAACAAACTATTGTCACTCATGTCAATTAAATACTAAGAATCGTCCATGCCATGAAACAACCCTAGGTAATCATTAGAGGTTGTCCATATCAATCCAACGATCGTAGAAAACATAGCACACTACAAAAGAATTTAAATAAATCCATAAGTATATCATTTAAGGATGTATTGGCCCTCAGTCGAACCCTAAAATGAAATATACTCTAATGTGTTAAATATTATTGCTTTCAGTAGCCACCAGAACTTAACCACAGTGTCCTATACTGCTTAGTGAAATTCAAGTATTTACGAGAAGCTAGTAAATCTCACTCGTTCTGGATACTACTGGGACACCTAAATTGTATTATCTTAAGGATCTAGCAGCCCCATGCTGCACAACAAAGGAGAATAAAACTCTAAAGTATTAAATACATCCTAATAGCAACTACATGAATTTAAACAAGGCATTTCATACTACCTGGTGAAATTCAAATATTCACTAAAGGGCTAGTAAATACACTTAAACATTCTAGTGAGTTAGTTGTACAATATTCAATGAAATGTTACTCGAGAGCATTTTAAACTAGTCGGTAACACTAGGATGAATATTACTGTTTCTCACATTATAGAATTAAGGTTCTCAAAGCATTTTTATTTAAAAACAAAAGGTGCACATGATTACCATATGACAGAAAATATTATAAGAGTTTAAGATTTCAATGTAATTAAATATAATCTTAATATATATATATATATACTTTTAAGTTCCTTTATTCAAAGTTCATAACTTAATTATTATTCAACTTTATATAAATATTCACTATTGGATAAAATATTACATAAATCTGAATCATTCAAAAAAATGCACTTATATATGTATATTTATCTCAAAATTCCGTATAGAATATTTATTTAATAACCTATATTACGAACATACATATGTGTGTCTCTATGTGTGTGTATAAGTCATTGTATTTTACAAAATCCACACTTACTCTTATCCAAAACTATGTAAATACTTAAACCTATAATTAGAAATAACTTTATTTACATTTCAAAATCATTTTTATTATATAAATAATAAATAAGAATATTTATTTACAAAGACTATATAAATAACATAACTTTCTTCTTACAAGATTAAGTAGAAACGGTTCAACTTGAAAATCCATTCTCTTTGAAAATCCTAGTTGAAAACATGATATGGAGATTGTTGTCCTATGGACTCTATGGAAAAACCGTTTCAAAACAAACTCACAATTCAAAACCCAGTAATAACATTGAAACTGACATAATAAACAGCAACAAAACGAGCAATTACATTCAAGCGATCTACCAAAATAACGGAGAAGCGGAACGGATCAAACGGAACCCAAAACAGCATGACCTAGGTCTCAGCCTAGGTCATGATTAGCGGACCAGTCATCATGACCAGTGTATCGGTTCGCATGCCTGGGCTAAGCCCAAAACATCATCAGAGGTGCTCTGATCACCCGTTCACGGTGTTTTCTTCGTTGAATTGAGCATTGACTTCTACTACACTGAATTAGCTATCATGCAAGCTACCAAAAAATTTCAAATTGATGATTTAAGAGATTAAACTACTAGGGTTTTCATCAAACAGAGAGCTATATGTATCCAAAAGGAAAATAGTCACAAAGAATAGGGTTCTTATCAACACTAGATTCGAACACAATTCATCTAAATAGTACATGCAACAAATATAGATTTAGAGATAGATGTGTGAGTGTTTAACTCACCTTTATCTTGAATTGAAGATTAAAATTCAAATTCACCTAAGCCATGACCTTTTAGCAAATAGCTAGATTTTAGTCTTAGAAATTTGTGAAAAGAAATGTCATAACCCTAATCAAAATTGAGATTAATCTTCAAATTAAACATACTAGAAGGTAAAAAGTTTACCTTCTTCCAATTTCTACTAGAATTTGCGAAAGTCAATATGATTTAAGACTAGGGTTTGGGATTTATGAACTAGGGTTTTGAGAGGGTACTTTGTGTTTTTGTTTATGACGGTTAAGAAAATAAGGAAGATAGAGTTCTATACGTAATTTGTTTCTCATTCCTTATTCTTATTTACATGGGCAAGAGGGTTTGGTATGGATCCAAAAAAATAATTGTTGCTATTTCCTAAGTGTTACTAATTCCTTTTTTCTTTTATCAACTCTAATACGCTATTTTACACTAAACAAAGTTCTATAAAAATGTAGACTGGTTTCCTGCTTTTATCACAACAAGTTAATAAGTTGAAATCCGTATTTCTAATCATATTGAGATATTACATAAAATTTAATTTAATTTTTGAAATTTAAGTATTTATAATAATTTTTAATATAAAAAATAAACTATTAATTATAAAATCTCATTTTAAACAATAAATCTTAATATTAGTATTTTTCTCCAAAGTGCCAAATTTAAATAACTGATTTAATAATATCCCAAATTTAAATTGAAATTCTCTTTAAGAAATAAAACTCATTTCTTAATTAAATTAAATCAACTATTTTGAAAAAAACTAGATTTAATTTCACAAATCACAATTTAGAATTAGTTGCCTGTAATTAAATTTGATTAATTAGGTAATTAACAACAGTGTTGTTATAGCATGCCATTCGGTAATCTTTCCATTTCTAACATACACTCGAAACACTCTACCCTATGTTGCTACAGGGCCTTATGTCTTGTATAAGAGGTGCAAGGTTTTAGTCTAAGCATTCAGATACCACTAAGACCTTATGCCATCACCGTTTCTTTAATTTCATTAAACTCATTAGTAGTTTGGTACCACTTAGGCCTAACTCCTTCCCTTTCATACTTCGATTGTCACACCAGGCCTCATGCATACTTCGCTTTTATTTTTGGTCGCTACTTTAGGTTTTGTACCTATGCTTGCATATTTGGGTTTCCAATGAGGCCTTACACCTACTTCGCGTTGGGCACTTAACTACCATATCAAACCTTATCACTTCTACAGTATCTTTGGTTGCCATAGCCAGCCTTACATGTAATACCTCGTAAAACAAATAGTAATTAGGAAATTATTAGTTAAGGCTCAAAAATGAAATTTGAGTAAACAATGGAATTTCACCAAGAAACTAGCACCATTATGTTTGTGTTGACTTTCTAAGCAATTTTCATACACAAAGTTTTACAATCGAAGTTCAAATAAAGAAGTTATCAACGCTTGATGTTTTTTAATTGGAAATAATTTAAAAGGAGTTAAGTAGGAAATTAACAATAGTAACCACGTAGACCCCACCCGTTGACCCGTTTCTTGGACCGGGCAACCGCTAGCGGTCAACCCACTAGGGAGGAACGTTCAATCGATAAAACTAATGAATACTATGGTTGAACTTCGGCCTAACAGTTTGGATTTAAATAATTTAAATCAAATGGATAGAATTGATTTGAGCGTCTATAAATACAGGCCTAGCTCCTTACTTTTCTTCTCATGTTTTCTAGTCAAAGTAAAGGGGCTCTTCTATTTTCCCTTCCCTACTATTTCTACAAATTATAAACTATTATATATATATATATATATATATATATATATATATTGAAGAAGGGAGGAAAATAAAAATGAATGAGATAAGGAGTGAATCAATTCTTTGGAAAAGGTAAATTTTATAATTATAAATCTATATTCCGTTTAATTCAAATCTCCTCTTATATCTATAATTCTGATGGACATTTATATATCTTATTGTACATATATTTTGGATTGGAAAGGAAAAAGGATTAAATTAAATGAATATATTTGGATTTGGTTGATTTGGAAGGCTAGAAAGGTGAGTGGGAAATTATACGATTTATAAATAACATTGAAATTTGTACCAATTGAATTTTATATAATCATTATGCCTCTTTAAGATATATTAAGCTGTAGGCCTTAACTAACCGTATTCAATTAAAATTTTGTCAACGTATTCTTTAAGTTAGGTAATTGGAATGTGATAAGTAAACCCTAATTGAAAATTAGGAAATATGGCCCTAAAATATTTAAAATAGAATGTTGATAAGAATGCAAAGTTATTACAGATTTATGATAATTGGGTTGTAAATTGTTAGTATTCATTTGGATTGGACTAATTTGACTTGGACAGTGAATTTCTATATTTTAATCTCTTAGGAGCATTGTGGATACAATTTAGTTGTATCTATCTCCATGTAAATTTCCATAGATAATCTAATTTCACAACTATGTATAAAAAGTGCATTATTTGGAATAATAAGGGATATTGTAACGACCCGCCTTTCATTCCATAGAAAGATGCATCATTAAGAAGAAAGAAAGGGATAGAAAAGAGAAAAGATAGGAAAGAAAGAACCAAACAACATCAGAATCTCACAGCGGAATGAATAAATTATATTATATCACATAAAACATTACATAGTATCATATACATCAGAGTTTTACAGCTAATACAACACAAACTAGACACTTATAAACATCTGTCTAGCAATTACAATTCAAGTACATCAGAGAAAAACAGATACAACTCAAACACAGCGGAACCATACTATATATCTACACGCTGAAGCCTCCTGCTCCATATCTCCTCCAGAACTCGTCAAAGCAATCCTGAATCACTTGACTACTCATACGTAATATGAGTACCCAAGAGTTTAATAAAACAGAAAATAAACACTCGGGTCAGATATGGGTCTGGTGTGAGTAAACGGGTTTAAAAGTTGCTTAACTTTGAAAGTCTTTTGGAAAGAAAGGGTATCACGTAAGACTTCCCACACATAAACATGGAAAAAATTTTCCTTACGCTAAACAAAACATTTGATAGGAAATCTAGTGATATTATAATAGTGTCTAGGGTTTTCAAGTAAATAAGAAATAGCCGAAATTGTTACATGATTAAATTCCAGATACCAGCTACAAAAGTGGGTAATAGAATCAAAACCATAGGGTCACGTAGGAAGAATGGGTTTCCATCAATGGCAGGGCTACCGGGGTTCCGCTCGTCACAGTACGTGGCCTAGATCACCGTACCGAGGATCACTCCCAATCCCCTGCAACACAAAGCCGGAATCATCTCTTACTGGACAGTCCCGAACAAGACCACCCCGTAGATTGGCCGTCGCCAACTACCACACAACCGAAATAAAAAGGGACCTCTAGACAGGGGTAAATCTTGTCCTACTAGGACATGACCCACTTAGCCTTACTGCACCTCCCCTGTTTTAGCCATTCCCAGTTGATGAGGCTTGAAGCTACGATTACATTTATAGGACACAACAATCTTAGAATGCTCATCGTCCACCTGACGATGTTCTGAAAGCATTCAATCCATACAAGTCCGTTCCGGGTTCGAACGAAACCGAAGGCATTATCTCGTTACACTTATTTTGGAGTCACCCTTAGAGTTAACGACAATAACCCTTACACTCTGAATCACTATCTCGAACCTGAAAGTACTATTTCCATCAAACTCATCACGGAATCACCCTCCGAGTTATACTGACGAATAGTTCTCACACCTCGAGTCTTCATTCTTCACTTGAGATTCACGACCTGACGTTTAATTTGGATCGATGTGGTTTTCGGAATTCTAATTTTAGAAACCCGATCCCGGTCTCATCGAAATGCAAACGCCATCTTAATGTCCAAGTGAATTTAGTTTGAACAATAAATTAAATTCATCACTATCTATATCCACATAGATAGATAATTCACATATCACAATAGATAATCACATTCTCATCATAAACAGATAACCCGTATCATGATCACAAACAGATAATCATCACAACCAGATAATCATCACAAACAGATAATCCATATTATCACGCTTTAACTAAGCATTCATATCATATAGATATTACTAATCTCATTACTGAGATCACAACCATCCAATGGAATATCAATATCATCCATAAGCAATGATTTATTAACCGTCATTTATAATTAGTTTAAAATGAATTAAACTAATTACTCTATCTCTAATTAATTTAAAATAGATTAAATTAATTATCGCATCTATAAATCCTACTTATATATCCATTAATTAATTAACCTAGTTAATTAATCATTCTCTAAGTATTCAACTTAATTAAACCCCTTTGATTAATCATTCTCTAATTACAATAAGTAATTAGTCTTTAATTAATTTCACAAATTAATTAACCTTAATCATTCGAAATTAACATTTAATTACTTCATTTATTAATTAACTATAATTAGTTACATTCATCCTTAAATTATTATATTAATTAATCACTTAATTATTTAATTATTACTTAATTAAACAATTCTTAATTACATCATTAATTATATTAATTAATGATCTCTGTTGGGCGTGATTCCACTGGACCAATGCTACCGAACCAACATTGAAGGCACCATCGATCCAGGATGAAAACCCACTACCGGACCACTCACTACCGAACCAACCTACGCCCCTCTCACCACCGAACCAACCTACGCCCCTCTCACCACCGAACCAACCTACGCCCCTCTCACCACCGAACCAACCCATACTCCACATACTACCGGACCAAACACTACTCCAACCACCGCCGAACCAAGGCATACCGAACCAACTTTGCCAGGCCAGATTACATCAGCCCAGGCCCACCAGCAGCTATATACATCCAAGACCCCTACCCCCAGCCTCACTCTATAAATAGAGGGGTAGGGGTACAACAATGGAGGACAAGTTTGAGAGCTCAAGCACAAATAGAACTTTCCAACACACTTCATATACTTGTAATCAAAGCTCTGTACTTGTATTCTGAGCAGTAAAGGAGAATAACATATAAAAGTGGACGTAGGCACATTCTGGTTGAACCACTATAAATCTATGTGTCTTTTACAGTTTAGTCCCTTCTTTTTACATATTTGCATAAATCACCCAAATCGCTAAGAACAACGTGAAATCGACTAAATAATACGACTTGGAGGTGTTTGTCCATTTTTTGTGCAAACATTTTTGGTGCTTTCACTGAGTGCTCGAGCTAGAAGCTTTAGCTTCTCCAACTTAACCTTCTTCCCAACAGCATCGCTCATTGCTTGGAAGACATGCCTCCCAGGCAGAAGAAAGATGTTAGCAAAGGCAAGAACAACGCAACTAGCAGCGTTCCAGATCCAGTGATCACAGATCAGGAGAACCGTCCCGTTTCAACAGCAGTACAAAATGGAAATCAGGCAAATCTGACAGCCCCTGCCACGGAACAACCAACATCAATTACTAGGGCAGATCTAGACAGGGTTTTGGCTGAAGTGACTAACCGCTTCACATCCCAACAAGAAGCCTTGGTGGACCTACTCATGTCACGCTTAAGGGATGCTGAAGAATCCAACCGCAACACTTAATCATGGGATGAGTCCCAGTCTGGAGGATCTGGGAGGCGACAAAGATCTTTCTTCTTCGAAGAAGCTAACAACAGAAACAACAACGATAGGAGCCGAGCCCGAACTCAGCCCGAACTCCGACCCGAGGAAACACTTGGAACCAAACCCAACGGGGGAGGTACCAGCGTGGGTCGACGGTGGCTTAGCCGGTCATGCTACCTAGCCATGGAAACACCAATAAACGGGGCCGAGCTAGAGTCCAACCTGAAGTTGGACCAGAGGAAGTGCTCAGAACAGAACCCAACAGGGGAAGATCAAGGCAAGGGCCAACTGTAGCTAACCCTAGCATGCTCCCAGAAGACCAGAGGCAGCCACTGGAAAATATTAGGAGTGATAGACGATACCACCCCTACAGATCATCTAGACGGAATCAATCCCACAGAGAAGAACCAAACTCATTTCTGTCCGCTCCAAATTCTGATGAAAGGATGGCGCGATTGTTCAGAGAATGTGTCCAACGGGATCAAAGAGATCGAGGGATAGGCGCTAGAGTAACCAGCCCTTTCACCCGCAATATCGAAATTGCCATCACCCCCGAGAATGGAAAATGCCAACAATGGAATCTTACAAGGGAATCTCTGACCCCGTCATACACTTGCAGAGATACACACAACATATGCTCATGAGTGGAGCCACAGAAGGAGTATTGTGCAAATGCTTTCCACTATTCTTGGCAGATCTAGCTACCTCCTGGTTCTGCCACCTACCCCAAAGATCCATCATCTCATGGGAAATGTTGAAAGAAAAGTTCGTCAGCTAGTTCCACATTCATGTGGAACAACCCAAGAACGCTTATTCCCTGTCTAATATCAAACAGAAGCCTGGAGAGACAGTGCAACAATATCCAACCCGATTCAATGCTGCAGCGGCCGCAGTCCAAGATGCCGATGAGAAACTTATCTTAATGGCCCTCTGTAGTGGTGTGCATCTGGATACTAAGTTTGCTAAAAGATTAACAAAAAAAACCAGCTACATTGCCCGATTTCTTCCATGAAGCCGGAAGATATATAAGACTTGAAGACGCTGCCACTGAAAGACAGACAGGACAACAAACCAAGGTAGCTCATGGCGACACACCCGCTGTAGCAAAGGACGTTTGAAGAAATGACTCTAGAGACAATGCCGGGGGCAAGAAGGGAGAAAAACGTCTATATCGTCTAGGACCAAGGTTTGACGCTTACACTCCTTTGAATGAGACAATCGAAAACATCTTCCTATCCACCCAAGATGAAGTTAAATACATACGCCCTCCATACAAGAAGGAATCATATAACGCAATTAAGTCTGGAGAGTTCTTCCGCTTCCACGAATCTCATGGGCATGATACCAATGAATGCCATCATCTTCGGGACTTAATTGAAGAACACATCAGAAGGAAGAGACTAGAACGCTATGTAAAATGTCAGAACAGGACCCCAGCTCCTGCCGATAAGAACCCAAGGCTACCTCTCCAGAAACAGGACGGTGAAATCGCAACACTGGCGGCCCCAGTCATGAGAAGATAGTGGTCCATACCATATCGGGAGGACCACACATCGCCGATAGAAGCTGGACAGTGATGGAAAGACACGGAAAGTCACTTAGAAACAAGGAAGGCAACGTTAATTCTGTTATGGAAGAACGCCACCCGAAGCGAAAAGAGAATGATGACATTACATTCAATAGGCGTGACCTGGACGGGAAGCAGTACCCTCTCATGGATCATATGGTCATCTCTGCCCGGTTCGGCCCAGTCGAAGTTTTTTGAATTCTAGTGGACACTAGAAGCTCAATAAATATCCTATTCAAGCATGCTTTCGACAGAATGAAGCTGTCAATGAAGGATGTGTCACCCTGCAACAAACCACTACACGGTTTCACTGGAGATGCGAAGATGCCCCTCGGGCAATTGGACCTTTTTGTTGAAATAGGAAGCCACCCCCGCTCCGTTGTGCGGAAACAAACATTTGTGCTGATAGATAACCACTCAGCCTACAACGCCTTTTTAGGAAGACCAGCCTTGTCTGACTTCCAAATTACATTGGCCCCGTGGTGCCTGAAGATGAAATTTCCAACAGACAATGGAATAGGGGAAGTAGAGGGAGATCAAGACGCCGCTTGAGATTGTTATGTAACTGAACTTCGCAATAATCGCAGGAAGGATAGAGGAAAAAAGGCAGAGACTCCTCTCTGCATGAAAAACTTGAAAGCATAGCAACTAAAGAAGGCCCCTCCTCTTCGATGTACCAGTGATCCTTTCAATGAATTATACCCCAGGGACAAAGAGGAGGAGGCCACCGCCGAGCCCGCATAGGCTATGGAGTTTGTATCTGTAGACAAACACGACTCAAGTAGACTGTTGAAAATCGGATCTCAACTAAGAGCAGAATTGAGGGATCAACTCATTGATTTTCTCCGCCACAACCTGGATGTATTTGCGTGGACGCACGCTAACATGACTGGAATCTCCCCAGACGTGGCATGCCACATAATAAACATCGATCCTACCAAGGCGCCAGTAAAGCGGAAAAAGAGAAGTATGGGGGCAGAGCGATCAGCGGCCCTCGATGAAAAAGTAAAGAACCTACTTGCCAACAACTTCATACGAGAAGCCATCTACCCAGAGTGGATCGCTAACCCGATACTAGTAAAGAAGGCTAATGGGAAGTGGCGAACATGCACCGACTTCTCCAACATAAATGACGCTTGCCCAAAGGATTGCTTCCCTCTCTCCTGAATCGATCAGCCTGTGGACAGCACAGCCGGACACGAACTCTTATCTTTTATGGACGCATACTCAGGATATAACCAAATTCCTATGCACGCCCCCGATCAAGACCACACTAGTTTCATTACTGACCGGGGATTGTTCTGCTATAGAGTAATGCCTTTCGGACTTAAAAACGCCGGGGCTACCTATCAGCGCCTCGTCAACAAGATGTTTGCGGAGCTAATAGGACGAACTATGGAGGTTTATGTGGATGACATGCTAGTAAAATCGAGGAAAGCCAACGATCACGTAAGCCACCTGAGCGAGATGTTTCACGTATTTCGCCAATATGGAATGAAGCTGAATCCTCTAAAGTGCTCGTTCGGAGTGTCATCAGGAAAGTTCTTGGGATTCATCGTCCATGCTGGGGGGATTGAAGCAAGCTCCAAACAAGTCCGAGCCCTGAAAGATATCAGGATACCTTCCACTCGAAGAGAAATGCAAAGCCTAAATGGGAAGGTGGCCGCCCTAAGCAGATTCATCTCTAAAGCGACTGACAAGTGCGTACTCTTCTTCGAGGCTCTAAAGAAAGACAAAGGAAAGTTTGAGTGGACTGACGAATGCTTAAGGGCCTTTCTTAACCTAATCGAACACCTCCAGAGACCACCAGTACTCTCAACTCCAAATGAAGGCGAAGAGCTATACCTATACCTTATTGAGTCATCGCATGCTCTAAGCGCCGCTTTGGTGAGAGAAGACAACCGCGTGCAACGGCCAGTATACTTTGTAAGTAAGAGGTTAACAGGGGCAGAAGCCAGATATCCTAAACTTGAGAAGCTAGCATACTGTTTACTAATCACGTCACGGAAACTGTGACACTATGTCCAATCTCATTCCATCAGAGTTCTAACCGATCAACCGCTAAGGCAGGTACTCCATCGTCCCGACACTTCTGGATGACTACTTAAATGGTGCATTGAACTGAGTCAATATGATATCACCTACCATCCTCGCACCGCCATCAAGGGACAAGCCATGGCCGATTTCATTGCCGAATTCACTACCAACGAAGGTAAGGAGCAATCTGAAATAGCAAAAGACATTAAGTGGAATCTCTTTGTGGATGGAGCTTCAAACGAACAAGGCTCGGGGGCAGGTGTCGTAATAATCACTCCCAGGGGAAGGAAGCTACACTATGCTCTAAGGCTGGAATTCGCTGCCACCAACAACGATGCCGAATACAAAGCAGTAATAGATGGATTAGAACTTGCCCTAGAGATTGGAGTTAGTTCTTTATGTCTTCATACTGATTCCCAACTTATTGTAAACCAAATACAAGGAGAATTTCAGACTCGAGGAGAACAACTCACAGCATATCTAAAGAAGAACAAGCTGCTACTCGATCAATTGGATCACTATTTAATCAAACACATCCCTCGAGAAGAGAACCAAGAGGCCGACGAGCGAGCGAAGCAGGCTAGCATGAAAGACGGTACCATTTCCGGAACAGTAGCCATCTCAAAGCAACTAACCTCGAGTTTCGAACAAGTGAATCTAGTAGCTGCAATCATAGAAGAAACTTGGATGACTCCCATCCGAAAATTCTTACAGATGGTACACTGCCCAGCGAGCATAACGAAGTCAGGAAAATCTTAAGGAAAGCTTCCCGCTACACAATACAAGAAGGCATCCTCTATCGGCGTGGCTTCTCTAACCCCTTATTAAGATGTGTCACTGGAAGGGAAGCTAAGGAAATCTTATCCAACATCCATCAAGGAAGCTGCGGAGATCACACTGGAGGACAGACTCTGGCAAAGAAAATACTCCGATATGGATATTTCTGGCCCGCCTTGAACAAAGACGCCTCAGACTTCGTTAAAAAATGTGACAGATGTCAGAAATTTGCCAAGATTCCTCGACTACCAACAAATGAGATTACTCAAATGACCAGCCTTTGGTCCTTTGCAGTATGGGGAATTGACCTGATTGGCGAACTGCCAGTGGGTCGAGGCGGAGCCAAATATGCTATAGTGGCAGTTGACTATTTCACCAAATGGGTGGAAGCAGAACCTCTAAATAAAATATCTTCGGCAAAAGTTATTAACTTCTTGATCAAAAATGTTCTATGCAGGTACAGGTTCCACTCAAAATCATATCGAACAATGGACTTCAGTTTGACAGCGAAGAGTTTGCTGACTGGTGCGAAAAGCATGGAATTCGCAAAAGCTTCTCATCTGTGGCTTACCCCCAGGCAAATGGACAAGTTGAAGCCGTCAACAAAATTCTCAAAACTCTAATAAAAAAGAAGCTTGGAAAATCGAAAGGCGCTTGGGTGGATGAACTTCCTACGGCACTTTGGGCCTACTGCACATCTTTCAGAACAACAACAGGGCATACACCTTTCTCTTTGGCGTACGGATCGGAGGACATGCTCCCAGTCGAAACTATAGTACCTTCCCACCGCAGGATCCACTGTAATCCAGAAGAGAACGAAGAACTCCTTCACATGTCCTTGGATCTAATTGAAGAGAGGAGAAACGATGCAGCGCTCAAAGCAGCAGCTCACAAGCAAAAAATGGTGGCGCAATACAACTCCAAAGTCTAGCATCGTAGCTTACAAGAAGGAGATATTGTCCTCAAACGAATCTTCTCGCACCCCGGTGCACTAGATCCAATCTGGGACGGGCCATATGTAATTCATAAAGATCTCCACAACAGAGCTTATATTTTGTCAACAGTGGACGGAGAGATGTTCCAGAGGGCATGGAACATCCAACACCTTCGTCGATACTTTTCTTAGCTTTTACTGCCCATATGAAGTGAATTAACAAAGAGAATCAGTGGACGTAGGCATTTTCATGCCGAACCACTTTAAAAACCTTGTCTCTTTTTTTAACTTGTTCCTTTATATCTTGGCTGCTTGTTGAGCTTTATCCTTTTCCGTTGAACAAAATCCTGTGTAATAGCATTTCCATTCAAGACGCATCATGACGCATCCTCCCCTAGACAAGACCTAACAGGTACTATATGAATCTATGCCCTTGCCAATGAGACACTTTTGCTCCAGCATCCCTCTGCCGCGGGTTAACTCATTGCTCGCGATCGGCCCTTAAAGACAACTGTAATGAGCTGATTATAAGCCACCGAGAAGGCCGACTATAGCTGAGGCAGCTCATTACGGCGTTCCGCTCGCCGGCAACTGTAAACCTACTTTAAGCCCCAACATAAGGTGTGGCCAGCTAGGGGTAGTTCACGGTTGACGATCGGCACCCACGCTAGCCGGCCACGGTAAATCAAATAATACCCACGATTACGAGCCATAATGGCCCAGGTAGTTACCGTGCGCGATCTCGGCTCCGATATGTCTTAAGTATGGCTGTGGTAAAAAAGAAAACTCCTCGTGGAGGCGTAAGTTGGGTGGCAAATGTCTCCAAGACCCACAACTAGGGAAAGTGACTACAAAACCCGTTTGCCACGAACTTAAGCACATCGAAGGCCTTCCATGATTTTAAGTTTTACTATTTATTGTATTCTTATTTTATTTAAAAACTTTCCTCCTATCCTATATAATGATCCCTAAAGTACAAGGCACAAAATAGGAGACACCCGCAAATGGGGATAGGAACTCACAACTGGATGACAGGACACTCAGCTGCATTCCATACTCAGTCACACAAGAAATTCAAAGCTACCATCTACAACTAAAACACGAAGGGCAGTACTCTCTTCCTTTGTCTATGAATGCGTAGCTATAATTTGTTCACACATCACAATAACATTGCAAGATGTGAAATTATATTTTAAGCAAGAACTTGACATCAAACACAATTGAATCAAAGGCATATGCACAGCAGCATTTCTTATGCAACACACCAGAATAACGAAAGCATTTAAATATA
This sequence comes from Allium cepa, assembly GCA_030765085.1. Lineage (NCBI taxonomy): Eukaryota > Viridiplantae > Streptophyta > Magnoliopsida > Asparagales > Amaryllidaceae > Allium > Allium cepa. The sequence continues at coordinate 382,862,559 of CM060931.1, forward strand.
ACAAAATCAGCTTAAGTTATAAATTACATGCCAAGAATAAAGTCGTTCATTACAATTAATATAATTACAGTTACATTAATGTTTTGGGACTAACAAAGACAGCAATGTCAAGTAAACCAAAAGGTCTCCCGGTCAAGTCAAGGAGTCGGCTGCATCGGAACTTCACCTCTATTCTACTGGCCCTTCGAGATCTACTTAACTGTCGGATCGGAACTCGCAACGGGTTGACCAGAGGTAGTTGGTGCTTCAGAGGTCCCGCCTGTCCAATTCAGGAAAGAATCCGTTAATAGTCATGAAAAATAGGCAATCAAGTTACAAAAAAACTAAAAGGGAAGACTTACCATGATCTGCCCTTGATCATCATCCTCCAACTGCACACCTACCTCCCCAGCAGTAAACAGCCGCATACCCTCCTTTACCGCCACTTTCTCCTCCTTGGTGAACTGAGCCGTGACCACGTCCATCCTGAAGGCCACGCCACCCTCCTTATCTGCTTCGGCCTTAGCCTCCTCCAGGGCCCTGAGATAAATCCTGACCATGACTCGGGGATAATCATCCATCCAGGATAAGTTGCCCTGTTTCCAAGTGCGAAAGTACATATCCTGAAGCATCTCATCCATTATCCTCTCGTTCTCCTCGAACTCCCTCATTCGGACCTCAGAAGCCAACAGCTTTGCTACAGCAGCATCCCTCTCCGATCGGTATCGCGAGCGGTCAGCCTGAAAGGATTTCCTCATCGCCTCCATCTCCTCCTTCAGCTTGGTTTGAGCAAGCTCTGCGGCCTCAAGCTTCCCGGATAACTCCTCTACCAGCTCGAGATTCGTTTTCCGAACCTCATCCACCGTTGCAATAGCCATATCGATCCGTTCCCTACAGGCAGCCTCCATTTTTCGTAACTCTGCCTAGCTAGCCTCTTCCATGGTTTTCTTTAGTCGCCTGGAGGCGGCCTCTTGCTGAGAGATCTGGATGGCCTAATCGGCGAGTTGTTTGGCCTGATCGGAAACCATTAACCGCAATCGAATGTTAGCGCTCCCGATTTCCTCTCCGGCATTGGCCAGTCGGGCATGATGCCCCATCAGCTTCCTGGTCTCTTCAGCAACCCGGTCAATGTTTACCTTAGCTTCGTCCCCCATAGTTACAATCCGTGTGGTAAGAAAATCAAGGTTCAGGGACTTAGCCTCATCAAGCACCCTTACCATAGGATTACGAGGGAGAAGGTGCTTACCAGCAGCCTCGTCGAAGGAAATATCATGAGAGCCTAGATCCAGATCCGGATGACCCGCAAACGAATTACGAGCCAAGCCGGGATGATCTATTGGGGTAACAGTAGGGTTTTCAGACGGGTGCGGGGAAGGTATAAACTCAATATTCTCCTCCGTGGTATCCTTAAGAGGTTGAGTTTGGGGCAGAGGACCAGGTGACGATTCGAACAAGGAATGGCTCCTCTTCTTCTTTCGGATATCCTCTTCGATGACCCCAAGAAGAGGACGGTAGCCGACTATGTCTCCGGAGCGGTTAGTCAGAGGCTTCGGTTTAGTAGAAGCTTTGAGGATTTTGTATTGTTCAAGACGGTGCCGAACATCTGATGTCTTGACCGCTTCGCCCACTCCTGGAATAAAAACCAAGTGTCATAAGCATACATTGAGCCATAATTCAAGAAACGTATAAAGTTAAGAAGAGTAAAAAGATGCTTTTGTTATACAAACCCTAGGAAGGAGTAGGATACTGCAATAAGTCCTGGATCTCATTCCAGGACGGAAGCTGGCCATAAAATATTCCTAAATCCTTATCATAAATGGAGTCGCCAGAGGTCAAAAATTCACCTTGAATCGTAGGAGTTGCCTTAGCTGAAATGCTCTTAGAAGATGAATCGGCACCAGTCCCAGCCTTGTCAGCTTTCTTTGGCTTCTCCACGAAAGCCGATCCTTCCTCCAACCCCTCAAAAGCTAGGCAGAAAGCATCATCTGTCCACTCCTGGATCTCGCCTGCCTGCTCAGAAGACAGAGCCCAGCGCCACTACCACTCTGTCCATCGTCACCATGGCATCACCATCACCTTCCCCAACACTTCCACTCTCCGCCTCACCTCCATCATCTTCGCCTCTTTCCTCCTCCACATCTTCCTCCTCCGGAACATCTGGACATGTGCTGGGGGAGGGTCCATCGGACTTCTTAAGTTTCTTCCCCCCGACGACTGGATGTTTCGAGAAGGGTTTCCTTTTGCTGCTCTTCGCCATAGCCCATCCTTTAGCTTTGGCAGCCTTCTCCTCAGCTGTGTCTCTTTGCTTGACCACAGACTAGCGGGGTAGAATCAAGTTGAACTCCAGAAGAGTAGCATTCCTGATCAAATAAGAGGCTGCCCTCTCCCTTTCCGGAATGGCTTCTATCTCCGCAGCCATCTGAACCAGGCGATCGCTCTCTACAACCGCAAAACCACCTGTCGCTAGCAAGAAATAAAGGACATAAGGAGGAGCATTGTAGTTAGAACTGAAATTAAAAATAAGATTCAACTTACAGCCAGAGGTGAAGCGGTGGAAAGAAACAAAGTCGTCCTGACAAAAAATCACTCCTTCTTGAACATGCTGAACTTTAAATATAAATCCAGGATCGACTTGAAAGATACGGCCGACTCTAAGCTAATATATGGAGATCCCTTCTTGTTGCCTCTCAAGTTGTACAAATATCTGATCTCTTGGTTGGAAGGGGACGCGCATATTTTCTCTGAAAGATAATAAACAGGCTCACCAAGATGGCATAGGAGTTGGGCTGAAGCTGGAAAGGGGCCACCTTCAAATATGTGATAAAGTTAACTATCCAGGCATTGATCGGAGGGATGGCTCCGCACATACAATGATACCTACTATAAGCAAAATATCCTTCAAGGGGATTATACGGCATCACTCCTTCCCCTGGCAACAACATATGCGCTCGGTCAATCCCAAAAGAGTGAGATATAACATCAAGCTGCTCATCTTTGAGGGAGCTAGGAAAGCAGTCAGACGGGGAATTCAAGAGCTCCTGAGGGCCATACCCGTCTACTAATGATCTCGGGGTTGGTCCATGACATTCTGGTCCTGCCCGGACTGGGGGCACTACAGAGGACTCTTCTTTGTCCTTGGATTTCTTCCTATCAGAATGTGTTTCTACTTTATGAGACATTGTCTGCAACACGAGAAAACATACTGTTAGAACAAGGATTATAGAGATATAAGCAAGCAAGTAGATGCAGCCTTCTCATTCATAATTCAAAACATGAAAGTTTCACTTGGTAGTTCAAGTCTTGGAATCCATTCGACACTCATACTCCATAAGTGTCATCCGGTAATTCAAGCCTTAGAGTTCATCCGGCACTCATTCTCCCTGAGTGTCATTCGGTAACTCCAACCCTTAGAGCTCATTAGGCACTCGTACTCCACAAAGTTCATTCGGTAGAAGAGAAACTCACCTGGTTCGGCAATCAAAGCTGGCTCGGTGATATGACTTATTCGGCAGGCAAGAATTTGGTTCGGCTATTTCAGGTAGTACGGAATAACGAAAGCGTAAGGCCCATACTTATAGGCAAATATAGACGACTGAACCAACTGGTTCGGCACTTGGGACCGAATAGCTGAATGGTCTAAAACAAAGCGCGACATATGCAGGCATATGCCCGCTTTAGGGGGAAGTGTTGGGCATGCTTCCACCGGACCAATGCTACCGAACCAACATTGAAGGCACCATCGATCCAGGATGAAGACCCACTACCGGACCACTCACTACCGAACCAACCTACGCCCCTCTCACCATCGAACCAACCTACGCCCCTCTCACCACCAAACCAACCCATACTCCACATACTACCGGACCAAACACTACTCCAACTACCGCCGAACCAAGGCATACCAAACCAACTTTGCCAAGCCAGATTACATCAGCCCAGGCCCACCAGCAGCTATATACATCCAAGATCCCTACCCCCAGCATCACTCTATAAATAGAGAGGTAGGGGTACAACAATGGAGGACAAGTTTGAGAGCTCAAGCACGGATAGAACTTTCAAACAGACTTCATATACTTGTAATCAAAGCTTTGTACTTGTAATCTGAGCAGTAAAGGAGAATAACATATAAAAGTGGACGTAGGCACATTCTGGCCTAACCATTATAAATCTGTGTGTCTTTTACAGTTTAGTCCCTGCTTTTTACATATTTTCATAAATCACCCAAATCGCTAAGAACAACGTGAAATCGACTAAATAATACGACTTGGAGGTGTTTTCCCATTTTTTGTGCAAACAATCTCTACTTTATATTTAAATTAATTACTTTATTTAAAATTAATTACATTTTGTAATTAATCTAAAATTTAAAATACAATTATTAACCACCCTTGATTAATCTCAATCTAGTAATTAACTACTCTTAATTACTTAAAACAAATTAATTATCCCATAATTAATCATCTTCATTATTTAATCCCTCGATTAATTACAAAAGTAATTACCCAAATTACTTAATTAAAAATTATCTCTCACTAATTGCATTCCAGTAATTATCATTTATTACTTCTCTAAAGTAATAATGCTCCATTAATTACATTAAGTAATTACTCTTATTAAACCATCAAATGATTTACTTAAATTAATTAAACTAAATTAATTAACTTAAACAATCCACATTATCATAATTAATCACAATAAGCAATTAATCCCTTAATTACTTTTAATCAAGTAATTATACTTAACAATTTACAATTGATTATCTTAATTAATTAATCTAATTAATTATCAAAAATTAATTACATTAATTAATTACCTAATTATCCTGAGATAATTATCATTATTAACTAACAACATTTTCATTAATTACTTACTTAAGAATTTTATCTTAGATTAATTATCATTAATCGTCTCTAATTAAAAATTAATCTAAATCATTATTTAAATCAAATAAATAAGTAAATTCTATATTATCTTAATTATTCCTAAAATAATTCATTTATTTATTTAATGACTTCATTAACATTCGAATGTGTTTAAAACAATACATTTCTAAATTAAATTCAAGTTTCATTTTAAATTTAATATTCAAATGTTTAACTATTTAAACATTTATCCTTTAAATAAATTATAAACCTTTTTTGGCAAAGCCAGCCGGTTTTTATAGTGGACCGTCCACTTTTTATTATAGCAAATAATAAAACAATACATAGCAGGAGATAAGAAGGATGCCTATCGACTAATACAAAGTTTCTAAAGTGGACAGACCACTAAATCTAAACTAGATTACAGCACAGGAGTCGGACAAACACATCCGAACTACAAATACAAGCTGCACATGGCAGTCACAATCACCACGTAGGGTGAAAAATGTACAATCAAGCACACAGAAACTTAACAAGTTGCAAAAATACCGAACTTTGCAAATTGCCAAAGATAAACATCATCAACAGACAGGCCAAAATTGGCAATACACAACATCACACAAAGCCAACATCAGCACCATAACTAAACTAACGAAAACCAGAATTTCATAACAGAGATTGCATATGCACCCAATAGCAAACCAGACTTTCCCACCTACAGCAACAAACCACCCCCACCATGACAACCAGGCCCCGGTGGAAATCAACCAAGAAAGAAAACAAACACCAATACCCATTCATCAACACAAGACGAACCACACAGTCACTATACGATCCAGAATAGCAAAGACGACAAGTAAATTAGCCAACAAAACACCAAAAAAATACAACCCCAGAAACTGAAACACGATCCAGAACCTAGGGAATGGACGAGATGGTGAAGTCGCGAATGAGAAACAAGTCGCTATGCTGAACTGAGGTAGTAGGAGAGGTGAATGAACTCAGCGTGAATCAGAAATAGGACATAGCATAGTTGACCTTGGAAGAAGACAGCGGCAGCGAAGCAGCAGATCGAGGAAAGGAGACAGCTAGAGAGTGCGACAGAAACCATAGGAGCCACGTCAAGAAGAGCCACAATCAATTGATAGATCCGCAAATGAAAACCCAAACCAAATTTGAAGTGCGACGATCAAAATCAGGCACCACATCCGTTGCAAAGCAATCACCAAAGGTGAGCGAAAGATGAAAAAGGAAGGTGGGGAAGAACACTGTAGAATCAAAAATCAAAACTTCAAGACAAGAAGCGAAAGCGGACACGGGAAGACCAGGTCAGGATGCTAGCAGAAGCAACAAGGAAACAAGGATAGAGAAGAGGAAAGGGAAACAACAACAATAGGAAAAGCTAGGTTAGGGAAGAGGCAGAAGAAATATGAGAGAAGGATGAAATCGATTAGACGAAATAAGAAGAAATTAGAGAAATGAGAGAGGCGGCTGATGAAACCTAGTCCCCATTGATGCTGAAAAGAGAAGGCTTGATTTAAAGTATAGTAACCATAAATTATAAACCTTAAAATAAAAGTAAAGAATAATCATTACTTATATAAGGTACTTATATAAGAAAAATTTTAAAACAAATTTTACTTAATTTTATTAAAAGAAAACAAGCCTAAAAATAAATTTATTATTTAACTTTCAAATTAAAGTTAAACACTTTATAACTTTAATTAAAATATTAAGGAAAAGAATTCTTTCAAGTTTAAACTTATTTGAAAAACTGACTCATTTTTAAATTCTACTTTAAAACCATTTGAACTTGTTCAATATTTTAAAATTTTCAAATCTGATCTAAATTCAAAATTCTGGATTCTTAGAAAAACTTAAAACCATATTTTGACTTGATTTTAAAATTTAATTTATATCTTTCTTAAAATTTAAAATTTTCATTTTAAAAACTTTTGGATTCAAAAGTTCACTTGAATTCAAATTTATCTTAAACTTGGAATTTAAATCCCTGTTTAAATCCCTGCCTTAAAATTTAAATTTCATTAGAATTTTAAAATATGCACATTTCCAGGTTTGTAAAACCTAAAACAACACTTCCCCGAGACCCCTAAGCAAATGCTTCGAGTTCACACCTTAATTTCTTCAGGTAAACTGCTCGATTCACCCGAGTGAAACTCGAGTCAAAAATCCTGCACACCCAACGAGTTCATTAGAACTTCAAACATGCACGGTGCATATGCACCGGCACTCTGGCGATCTCCAGCCACCCTAATCCACTTCACCAAGATGCCGACTAACTTCCAACGTGGATACAACCTTCAGATATTCCTCTGCAGCTTGAAATCAAAATCCAGTAATCCAAGTCAACCTGGAAACACCACCTAACAACATTCCAAAACCTGTGAACATCGCTCACACCCATCTCTGATCATCAGAACCACTACGACTCTGGCCAACTCTCCATCTACGTCCCCTCTGTAAATCCCCAAGGTCTTGCATCACTCGATGCAACAGAGAGATCAAGAAAAACTACAAAACTCCTACCTCCAGAAACTAGGGTTAGAACCTGTAATGGGCAACCACGGTCGCCACCCACCTCTGACAATCCATCTGATAATTTTTCCCTACCCACCCATCAACACTCCACCTCCAGGAAGAATTACAGCTTCCAAAATCCACTAGGCAATTAGAAAAACCCAAAACCCCTATTTTGTTCCACCCAGAAATGCTCACACAATAATTAACTAAAAATTGCGATTTTTGTTTTTAAATTCATGATTTCATATATGCATTCCAGTTATGAACCTGTTTTAATATTTTAAGATGTTTGATATTTGTTTTATTTTCAATGATGACTGATATTATGATTTTTTAGAGGCAATGGATTTTAATTAAACTAAATTATAATTTATAAACCTAAATCTATACTATCCTAACAGAGAATTAAATCCGGAGATAAAGGTTTTCTATTAAAATCTTAGTTTAAAAAAAAAAACAAGCATGCAGGTTCCTGACAACAGCAACATATATATGCATATTATATATGTATACACCGAATATACACCACAATGCAATCACACAAACATACTTATTCCTATTTATCCATATGCACCAGATAATTTTAAGCAACTTTTCAATTGTGAGGTTACTCACTAAAAAAAAGAAAAGACAGAGCAGTTTTTTTATTTACCACAGTTTTGATTTTCTTGTTTGAAAAACAGTTTGAATTAGAACTTGAGTTCTGAAAATTTTATTTAGCTTTGATTTTAAAAGGAAGAACTGTTTTTTAAAATAGAGATTTACTCAATTAATAATGAAGAAGCAGATGACAAATTCACTTGCAAATCACATTTTTCCTGGAGCCTGATTTGAATTTCCTGGAACTGTTTTGCTAGTTGAATCTGCTTGTTGAACTGTTGAATCTGGTGTTCTACACTTGCTGTTGAAGTTGATTTTCCTTGTTGTTGTAGGTTCTTAAAACTGCACGTTGACCCATTCTTCTTTTTGCTTGAATAAGAGTTGATCTTCATACAGATTTCAAATTTGCAGATTTGTGAACATGAATTGGTTTTGCCGAATTTTTGATTGAATTTGGTTTTCAGTTTCTTTAAATCCGATTTCAGATTTTCCATTTGAAGAAAATTGTTTGAATGAAATTAATTGTTAAGTTTCTTATCTAAAATAATTATTTCAAAAATAAATTACATTGCCACTTGTTATCTTATAGTGTAGATTAATTTACAAGTGTCCTCTTATTTGTTAAATGTTCAACACATGTTCATATTAATATTAAAAGAAATTTCTTAATTTATAAATGTTTTTAAGATCTCTAAAACAATTTCTAATTTAATTTAACATGTTTTAAATGTTTTATCTATATTTAGCCTTAAATGATTACATATAAATTACTTTTATAACATTACACATTTTAATGTTTATTTGAATATTTTTAAAATAATATTTTTAAAACTAAATTTTCAAGAAAGAAAATTTAGAAAGAAAAAGAAGGTTGAATTCAATTTTTGAATTCAATTTTATTCCAACATATTATACTTAATGTACATGAACTAAGTTTATTTCAAAAGAATTATTAAAATAAAAAAAAAATTATATTATAAAATACAATTTAAACTATTATATTTTTATAAACAAAATAAATATTAACTTATATTTCTTTTGAAAATATAAGATAGATTTTTAAAACAAACTTTTGAAAATTTTTCAATACTAATTTCAATCAATCTAACCAATTTACAAGTTATACATCTATATATATACAAATTTGAAAATATTCTCATTAAATTTAAATTAAAATCAAATTTTCTATTTACAATGTATACACATATATACATTATAAATAAAATATCTTTTAAATAAGCTTCGAAAGATAATTTTATCATTTAAATATTTTAACTTTTTAAAAAAATAAGATTCCCAAATTAAATTGTTATTATTATTATCGTTATTATAAGTTTTGAAAAGAGTAACATTTGTCAAACAAAATAATTTTTAATCTTCAAAACATAATTTCTGTTTGAATTAGATTATTAAATCAGTATTTTACATTTTAAAATAATTATTAATGAAAATTATTAAATAAATATTGCCTAAATTTTCGAGACATCACATTCCTTTCCCGTTAAAAGAATTTCGTCCCCGAAATTTAAAAGCAAAGGTAATTTAATAATCTCATACTGTTTTTAAATTTTAAAATAGCAAACATATGCTATCAACCAAATACTATCAACCATAGCAACCAATTCAAACAAACAATTCTAACTATCCAGAAAAAATTCTGGATAGGATTCCCTAGAGTTTCCCAGGTACAAACACCGGAATACTCGCTCTACAGAATCTAAACTAGCTACACCACTCAGATTTAGAGCTCCTATGTATCCAGATCTACAAATCTAAACAGGACACTGGACCACAGACAAGTCCTGATCAACTTCTAAATCTTTCAGAACTACTGATTCTAAAACTAGTGATAGACCATACACGTACTCTCTCAGAGATACGTGAAAAACATAACAAATTTCAGCCATCCGAACTGGCAATTAAATCCTATAGACCAAACACTTAACCCTTAAGAGAAAACAGAAAGATCCAATACTCTTATCCACAAATCTCTCCTGCTGATTCTGGGCTGCCTTCAACCTTCTAGATCAATCCAATCTTCGCAGATGCTTCACGGAACAAATCTGGACAAAGAAATAAACGATCTCCAGATTCAAAATGAATTTCCTGTAGAAATCCTCCGATCCAAGACAAAACTCAAATTCCCAATGAATCAGTGTTGCTTCTACTCTGGAATAGCTGCCACCATGCTTCCGGTGCACAAATCTAATTTAAGAATGCTGTTGATGACACAAGTACAAACTTGATCAACTTATCCCGGAAACATTGTCCATCAAATTCCATAAAATCTCAGTGACCAATCCGATTCGGTCACAAAACCACAGCAAAAATACAACCATAGATCTAGATCCGATCAATCCTGCTAGCTTAAACAGATCTCTCTCTCAAAGAGCCCTCCTACTATGCTGAACCACCGGTAAAGCTCCAAAAACCAAGTTGAAACAGAACTCAATCTCTTGATGCGGATGCAAACCTTAACTCCTTCGAAGATATCCGGAAAATTCCAAACCACTTCGATAACTCAAACATCCTCTAGAGATGCTTCAATCCAAAACAAAGATTACTCGGAGAACTTCCGAACCATCGCAAGTCACTTTTGCGATTCTACTTAGTTCAGATTCCAAGAAACCATTCTCACTTCAACAATCAGAACAGCTAAAGCCTTCTAACCAAAAGAAGAAACTAGTGGTTCACCTGCAACCACAAACATCACACCCAGATGAGCTTCCAGAAGAAATGGACAGGCTTCGCCATTTGCCCAGCCTACTACTGCTAAGGACTTTGTTATCCAAAAGCTCATCGAATCACAAAGCTACATCAGCCACTGCACAATAGAGCCTTCCAGATAGACAGATATCCCTCAGGAAACTCGACTTCAAACCAAGCACAAAACACTCTGCCAAACTGAGTTTCAAAGTCAAATACGGACTGAACTCCTCCCTAAGGCTTGCCAAGATACCATCTCTGGCTTCAGTACTCCCAACTGATCCAGGCTCAAGAAAATCCACTTGCACGAGTGCAAACCAAGCTTACAATCCAAAGATGAACTTCGATCCTTGAAAATATTTCCTTCAGAGATCTGTGAAATCCTTCACACCAAACTGCAAAACTACTCAAAATGCCGAATACTGCCCTAGCAGATCACTTCTAACCTCAAACATTCGGACTCCAACCATTGGTAGTTGTGTTACACACACACCACTACCCTATCTACCTCTAGAACTTATATTGGAAAACCTGAACAGGTAACCCATTCAAATAGGTAGAAATAAACAAATATATATATATATATATATATATATATATTAAAATTACAAATACGCTTCTTAAGAAGGACACCACTCCAGAGTCTAGGTATTCGCTCAACCTAGCGCTCTGATACCACAATTGTAACGACCCGCCTTTCATTCCATAGAAAGACGCATCATTAAGAAGAAAGAAAGGGATAGAAAAGAGAAAAGATAGGAAAGAAAGAAACAAACAAAATCAGAATCTCACAGCAGAATGAATAAATTATATTATATCACATAAAACATTACATAGTATCATATACATCAGAGTTTTACAGCTAATACAACACAAACTAGACAGTTATAAACATCTGTCTAGCAATTACAATTCAAGTACATCAGAGAAAAACAGATACAACTCAAACACAGCGGAACCATACTATATATCTACACGCTGAAGCCTCCGGCTCCATATCTCCTCCAGAACTCGTCAAAGCAATCCTGAATCACTTGACTACTCATACGTAATATGAGCACCCAAGAGTTTAATAAAACAGAAAATAAACACTCGGGTCAGACATGGGTCTGGTCTGAGTAAACGGGTTTAAAAGTTGCTTAACTTTGAAAATCTTTTGGAAAGAAAGGGTGTCACGTAAGACTTCACACACATAAACATGGAAAAGTTTTTACCTTACACTAAACAAAAGATTTGATAGGAAATCCAGTGATATTATAATAGTGTCTAGGGTTTTCAAGTAAATAAGAAATAGCCGAAATTGTTACATGATTAAATTCCAGCTTCTATCCACAAAAGTGGGTAATACAATAAAAACCGTAGGGTCTCGTAGGAAGAATGGGTTTCCATCAATGGCAGGGCTACCGGGGTACCGCCCGTCACAGTACGTGGCCTAGATCACCGTACCAAGGATCACTCCCAATCCTCTGCAACACAAAGCCAGAGCCATCCCTTACTGGACAGTCCCGAACAAGACCACCCCGCAGATTGGCCGTCGCCAACTGCTACACAATCGAAATAAAAAGGAACCTCTTGACAGGGGTAAATCTCGTCCTACTGGGGAATGATCCACTTAGCCTTGCTGCACCTCCCCTTTTTTAGCCATTCCCGGTTGATGAGGCTTGAAGCTACGATTACCTTTATAGGACACAACAATCTTAGAATGCTCATCGTCCACCTAACGATGTTTTGAAAGCATTCAATCCATACAAGTCCATTCCGGGTTCGAACGAAACCGAAGGCATTATCTCGTTACACTCATTTTGGAGTCACCCTCAAAGTTAACGACAATAACCCTTGCACTCTGAATCACCATCTCGAACCTGAAAGTACTATTTCCATCAAACTCATCACGGAATCACCCTCCGAGTTATACTGACGAATAGTTCTTACACCTCGAGTCTTCATTCTTCACTTGAGATTCACGACCTAACGTTTAATTTGGATCGATGTGGTTTTCAGAATTCTAATTTTGGTAACCCGATCCCAGTCTCATCGAAATCCAAACGTAATCACATTCTCATCATAAACAGATAACCCCTATCATCATCACAACCAGATAATCATCACAACCAGATAATCATCACAAATAGATAATCCATATTATCATACTTTAACTAAGCATCCATATCATATAGATATTACAGATCTCATTACTGAGATCACAACCATCCAATGGAATATCAATATCATCCATAAGCAACGATTTATTAAACATCATTTATAATTAATTTAAAATGAATTAAACTAATTACCTCTATCTCTAATTAATTAAAATAAATTAAATTAATTATCACATCTATAAATTCTTCTTATATATCCATTAATTAATTAACCTAGTTAATTAATCATTCTCTAAGTATTCAACTTGATTAAACCCCTTTGATTAATCATTCTCTAATTACAACAAGTAATTAGTCTTTAATTAATTTCACAAATTAATTAACCTTAATCATTGGAAATTAACATTTAGTTACTTCATTTATTAATTAACTATAATTAATTACATTCATCCTTAAATTATTATATTAATTAATCACTTAATTATTTAATTATTACTTAATTAAACAATTCTTAATTACATCATTAATTATATTAATTAACTTTCTCTACTTTATATTCAAATTAATTACTTTATTTAAAATTAATTACATTTTGTAATTAATCTAAAATTTAAAATACAATTATTAATCACCCTTGATTAATCTCAATCGAGTAATTAACTACTCTTAATTACTTATAACAAATTAATTATCCCATAATTAATCATCTTCATTAATTAATCCCTTGATTAATTACAATAGTAATTACCCGAATTACTTAATTAAAAATTATCTCTCTCTAATTACATTCCAGTAATTATCATTTATTACTTCTCTAAAGTAATAATGCTCCATTAATTACATTAAGTAATTACTCTTATTAAACCATCAAGTTATTTACTTAAATTAATTAAACTAAATTAATTAACTTAAACGATCCACATTATCATAATTAATTACAATAAGTAATTAATCCCTTAATTACTTTTTATCAAGTAATTATACTTAACAATTTATAATTGGTTATCTTAAATTAATTAATCTAATTAATTATCAAAAATTAATTACATTAATTAATTACCTAATTATCCTGAGATAATTATCATTATTAACTAACAACATTTTCATTAATTACTTACTTAAGAATTTTATCTTAGATTAATTATTATTAATTATCTCTAATTAACAATTAATGTAAATCATTATTTAGATCAAATAATCATTACTTATATAAGATACTTATATAAGATACTTATATAAGAAAAATGTTAAAACAAATTTTACTTAATTTAATTAAAAGAAAACAAGCCTAAAAATAAATTTATTATTTAACTTTCAAATAAAAGTTAAACACTTCATAACTTTAATTCAAATATTAAAGAAAATAATTATTTCAAGTTTAAACTTATTTGAAAAACTAACTCATTTTTAAATTCTACTTTAAAAACATTTGAACTTGTTCAATATTTAAAAAATTTCAAATCTGATCTAAATTCAAAATTCTGGATTCATAGTAAAACTTAAAACCATATTTAGACTTGATTTTAAAACTTAATTTATATCTTGCTTAAAATTTAAAATTTTCATTTTAAAAACTTTTGGATTCAAAAGTTCACTTGAATTCAAATTTATCTTAAGCTTGGAATTTAAATCCCAGTTTAAATCCCTGCCTTAAAATTTAAATTTCATTAAAATTTTAAATTCTGCACATTTCCAGGTTTATAAAACCTGAAACAACACTTCCCCGAGACCCCTAAGCAACTGCTTCGAGTTCACACCTTAATTTCTTCGGGTAAACTGCTCGATTCACCCGAGTGGAACTCGAGTCAAAAATCCTGCACACCCAACGAGTTCATCAGAACTTCAAATATGCACGGTGCATATGCACCGGCACTCTGGCGATCTCCATCCACCCTAATCCACTTTACCAAGATGACGACCAACTTCCAACCTGGATACGACCTTTAGATATTCCTCTGCAGCTTGAAATCAAAATCCAGTAATCCAAGTCAACCTGGATACACCACCCAACAACATTCCAAAACCAGTCAACATCGCTCCTACCAATCTCCGATCATCAGAACCACTGCGACTCTGGCCAACTCTCCATCCACGTCCCCTCTGCAAATCCCTAAGGTCTTGCATCACTCGATGCAACAGAGAGATCAAGAAAAACTACAAAACTCCTACCTCCAGAAACTAGGGTTAGAACCTGTAATGGGCAACCACGGTCGCCACCCACCTCTGACAATCCATCTGATAATTTTTCCCTACCCACCCATCAACACTCCACCTCCAGGAAGAATTACAGCTTCCAAAATCCACTAGGCAATTAGAAAAACCCAAAACCCCTATTTTGTTCCACCCAGAAATGCTCACACAATAATTAACTAAAAATTGCGATTTTTGTTTTTAAATTCATGATTTCATATATTCATTCTAGTTATGAACCTGTTTTAATATTTTAAGATGTTTGATATTTGTTTTATTTTCAATGATGACTGATATTATGATTTTTCAGAGGCAATGGATTTTAATTAAACTAAATTATAATTTAAAAACCTAAATCTATACTAAACAAACCCCTTTTGTTTACATATCAATCCTAACAGAGAATTAAATCCTGAGATAAAGGTTTTCTATTTAAAATCATAGTTTAAGAAAAAAAACAGAAAAAAGCATGCAGGTTCCTGACAACAGCAACATATATATATGCATATTATATATGTATACAAAGAATATACATCATAATGCAATCACACAAACATACTTATTCCTATTTATCCATATGCAACAGATAATTTTAAGAGACTTTTCAATTGTGAGGTTACTCACTAAAAAAAAGAAAAGACAGCAGTTTTTTTATTTACCACAGTTTTGATTTTCTTGTTTGAAAAACAATATGAATTAGAACTTGAGTTCCGAAAAGTTTGTTTAGCTTTGATTTTAAAAGGAAGAACTATTTTTTAAAATAGAAATTTACTCACTTAATAATGAAGAAGCAGATGACAATTCACTTGCAAATCACATTTTTCCTGGAACCTGATTTGAATTTCCTGGAAATGTTTTGCTAGTTGAATATGCTTGTTGAACTGTTGAATTTGGTGTTCTACACTTGCTGTTGAAGTCGATTATACTTGTTGTTGTAGGTTTTTAAAACTGCGTGCTGACCCATTCTTCTTTTTGCTTGAATAAGAGTTGATCTTCATACAAATTTCAAATTTGCAGATTTGTGAACATGAATTGGTTTTGCAGATTTTAGATGGTATTTGGTTTTGCAGAATTTTTGATTGAATTTGGTTTTCAATTTCTTTAAATATGATTTTAGATTTTCCATTTGAAGAAAATTGTTTGAATGAAATGAATTGTTAAGTTTCTTGTCTAAAATAATTATTTCAAAATAAATTACATTGCCACTTGTTATCTTATAGTGTAGATTAATTTACAAGTGTCCTCTTATTAGTTAAATGTTCAACACATGTTCATATTAATATTAAAAGAAATTTCTTAATTTATAAATGTTTTTAAGTTCTTCTAAAACAATTTCTAATTTAATTTAACATGTTTTAAATGTTTTATCTATATTTAGCTTTAAATGATTACATATAAATTACTTTTATAACATTACACATTTTAATGTTTATTTCAATATTTTTAAAATAATATTTTTAAAACTAAAATTTGAAGAAAGAAAATTTAAAAAGAAAAATAATGTTGAATTCAATTTTATTCCAAAGTTTCCAACCAACATATTATACTTTAATGTAAATGAACTAAGTTTATTTCAAAACAATTTTTAAAATAAAACAAAATAAATTTCTATTATAAAATACAATTTAAACTATTATATTTTTATAAGCAAAATAAATATTAACTTATATTTCTTTTGAAAATATAAGATAGATTTTTAAAACAAACTTTTGAAAAGTTTTCAACACTAATTTCAATCAATTTAACCAATTTACAAGTTATACATCTATATATATATATATTTGAAAATATTCTTATTAAATTTAAATTTAAATTAAAATCAAATTCTCTATTTACAATGTATACACATATATACATTATAAATAAAATATCTTTTAAATAAGCTTAGAAAGATAATTTTATCATTTAAATATTTTAACTTTAAAAAAAATAAGATTCCAAAATTAAATTATTATTATTATCATTATTATAAATTTTGAAAAGAATAACATTTGTCAAACAAAATAACTATTAATCTTCAAAAGATAATTTCTGTTTGAATTCGATTGTGAAATCAATATTTTACTTTCTAAAATAATTATTAATGAAGATTATTAAATTAATATTGCCTAAATTTCCGGGACATCACAGATATACCAAAATGAAAGGGATGCTCTTCTTCGTAGTTTGCACTGTCTATTTTAATAAAACCAAAAAGAGATAATTCCTTGTAATTTCAAATGTTACAAAAGTCTCACTTTTTAGATAATTTATGGAAAGTTATAACGACATTCCTTTTTGGGAAGGATAGCACTTATATATTAAAATGTAGAAATGAATATTCTGTACAGAATGTACATATATGTGTATGTTCTGAAATTCTTAAGTGTATGACTTAATGAGTTAAAAATAGAAACAAACACACATATGTATAACCGAGCCTACCGATTATAAATATAATATACATAAGGTAACAAACTAAGCATAATAAATAAATATACATTGGTACTTCTATCTGTTATATTAGGTAAGTAAGTCTAAATGGGATTGCAGCTGTGGGGATTGGGGAGTCCATGTCAGTATTTTTGACAAACCGGTATTTTAAAGTAGGGTTGGCATCTTGGCTTGGACTACCAGAAGCCTTGAGCGGTCATTAACAAAGACTTGGGTTATGCCCTAGCGGATTTCACTTCCTACTAGTGTAGAATCTGTATGGGAAATGCAAAGACCTCAAAATTTAATTAGTTTTTTGTTAGAGGTGGGCTATTAAACCTTTAGATAAGTCTTTGAGATGCATTAATATTATGAAAAATTAAATTATAAAGCCTATGTAGAGGTCATTGGTAAGGACTAATTGACAAGCGATTAAGTTATAAATGGCCGGCTTTAGGGTTGAGTATTAAATTGTGGTTGGGTTTTTTCTTCCCTATTTAAGAAGTACTACGTGGCTGAGGTTTTAATTTAGGTAGTACAACATATGTGTGTGTATGATTATATATGGTTATACATCAGATTAGGTTGGATATATCATATGCGTAAATGGAATTAAATAGATAAGCCATGAGTAATGGACATAAGACACAAATAGTAATCAGTCAACCTAAACTAGTATTATGGATATGGTATGTAATTTTCTAGTCATCAAAACGTTGTTCTAATCCCTCCTCATTGCAACCCATATGATAGATTTAGAGGGACGGACTGCTGGAGCAAGATAGGAATGGTAGATGGAGAAGTCTTCTTGTTCATGCTTGGCACTAACAAAAAAACTAGTTATCTAAGGAATAATATAGATTTCAAAATAGTAGCATTTACTTGGTATATATGTTTTATTATGTTTTTTTATTCCGTTATGATTTATGTAGATAGCTCTTTGATGTACTCATGTTTATTTTAGGTTACCGGCACCAACAATCCGTACCATAGTGGACTTCGATTTCGATTAAGTTGGAATTCGACCTCATTATGGTGGGGGCCGTTACAGTTAGTATTAGAGCTTAGGCTAGTCAATCATAGGAATTTGGATATACTGAGAGAAGGTATTTTACTTTTTTCCCATAATTATAACTATATAATTATATACATATGTTATGCTTCAAACTATATGAATTCCGACTATAGAAGTAGTTGTGACATATTTTGCAAAGATGGACATGGCTATTTTGAATTGGAAAATTAAATAGAGTTGAATTTACTCACCTATCTCGATTATCGCACAGAGTGTAGGTCGTACCAATATGCATTAACCAAGAGGAGCATGAGCACAATTATAAAAGAAATCCTAAAGCTGGATGACACTTGACTCATTTGTTGGGCCTTGGCAGCCCTATGATTGTGGATTTTGCTTAATTGCTGATTGAAGACTACATGTCATCCATATAGATAGGAAGTAAGAACCTATATGTTGCAAGCATCCGAAAGTAAGATGCTAAGAATGATTGAGCAAGTTCCTGTAAAAAGGTGTGCATTAACTCCACAAGATGATAGTCGAAATTTGATATATTCTTAATGAAGATGAGTTAAGAATGATTAAAAAAGAAGCAAAGTCCAAAGGAAAGGACGAATAAAAGTCCATTTTTGAGTCCGACCCCATATGAAAAGAATTTAACAAAAAGATTTCAGAAGTTTCTTTAAACGTTTTGAATGGTTTTAAAATGACTTATTTAAATTGGAAGGACACTACCAGTGACTTTTTTTATCTAAAAGAATGAAACTTTGAATTTTTTGATTAAGGAGCTATTTAGAGATTCTAATAAAGTTTAAAACGGGTCGGGTCAAAAGTTTTCAATTTAAAGAGTTTTTAGTAAAGGGATTTTAAATTTTTGAATTGAGTGGAAAAGAGTGCGTATGTTTTGCTCGATGGTTTTTCTATTTATGTAAATTTAAAAGTTTCTTTTATAATTCTTTCTAAGGGGTTGATAGATGGAAATAGTACTTGATTGAAATGGGGTAAAGAGGATAGAAGGCTAAGAATGCTCGATAATGAAGATAAGAAGAATATTCAGTATAAGGAAAATATGAAGGAAATAACTGAAATAGATTTATATATATAAATATTTGTTTTAATCAAGGAAAGATCAATGGCTAAATTTGTAGGCGAACGCACTGCAATGAGTCAATTAGGAAAACTGTAAAAGAAAAAAAGAGTTACGTAAGTAGAAGCCATTTAGGTAGGGGAAATATAAATAGCAGCAACACTAGGAAATTTAAATAAGAACAACATTGGGAATTTATATTAGAGTAGTGTCAGTAATCTAGTTAGGAAGAATGTAAGGAATGTGAGGCAAAACATAGGAAAATCGATAATTTCCATAAATATGTGCAGTAATTGCGAATATCTTTTAGATGTCCCTTTTATAAGCTATTGGAATCTATGTTAAGGTTAAAAGCGAAAATAGCACTTGTGGGAAAATAATAGAATGAAAGTTGTCCTTCTCTACTCCAGTTTTCATTGTTTAAAGTCCTTAAAGATGTTTTTGGGAAATGGTTTGATATGATAATTGAAGTTTTGGAGGCAAACATGATAAATATTTTGAGTTAAAAATCCTACTTTTAAAGAAGTAAATTTCTATTGTACGAAGTCCTTAAAAAGGGAAGTTGGTTAGAAAGAATTTTTTTTCATGGCTTCTTTTGGAAACTAATAAAATATTGAAAATAGTTTCCTAAGTTTATATTTTCGAAGATAAAAATTTTGAATATGTATTTCATGGCTGTGAAGTTCTAATTTTAAACAAATTGGTGAAAACAAAACAAATTTTTGATATGCGGTGGATAGGGATGACTACTTGGGCAAGATAGGATAAAGGTCAAAGCAATAAATAAAATAGCTACGAATGCTTGTAGGGAGCAACAAGGAATCCTCGTTGATTATAGGGAATTGGAACGAACTTATAAATGTTTGATTAGACATATGTGAAAGCCACAAGAAGAACCATCAAAGGAACGGGGAATGGTATCAAAGTCAATTTTGTGAGTCCTAGGCTATACTCGAATGAAAGATCAAGGATAAAGAAAGTAAATACAAAAAGTTAGAATACTATCAGGAGGTTTGATTGAAAAAAGATAATAATATGATTGGGGAAGAGGACAATGAGATGAAAAATATACATGCAGGATGTTGGTTGACTCAAGGTTAAAGAAGGAAACGTAGGTGGTCGAAAGGTTATTCACCAAGCCAATTTTTCGATGAGTTATTCCAAATATGCATAGTTTATGTTTCTTACCCATTACAGTGTAGGAATGGACAACTTATCCCATAATCGAGGATAGGGATTGAAGTAATGGATGGACCTTGTTTATTAGAAACCAAAAGCTGAGTTATAACACATGGGTTATAGTAGAATGACATACTAGAAATGCCCATCATTATTGAGTAAGAAGTGATAAGGCCACAATATAATCTAGACCAGTTGATAATGAAGGCGGCTTCTAGCAATTATTTCTTTTATGATATTTGGGTTGTAATTGCAAATTATCTCCTTTCGGGTATGGGAAAAACATATAAGATGATACGATAAAAGTTTCTATTTTATTACTGTGCTGATTTTCTGGATGAGCTTTGACCGCTATATATATTGGGAAACAATGAAAATAAGGAAATCTCATAAGGACACTTAGCTAGTGATTAATGTAATTATAGCTGAAAGTTTACAAAATAAAGTAGGTAATTAAATTAGCAACTAAAAATAAAGAATGCTTTAATTCCCAAAAACTTTAGAATTTTAGGAAAAATAAATTTTAGCAACCGAAGGATAGAGAAAGAATGTTGCGAAACGATGGGTCACTACTCCTATTCCTTAAAAGCGAAAATTTATCAATATGCTTATGTGTTGTTTGTAGTTTTGAAGTAAAAGGAAAGTTTATCCAAATTTAAGATTAAGTGCATAATGCTATGGTCAATCATATGCATTAGCTTATTGATTGAATCCCGATTACTTTAAGATGTGGCTTGATTTGTTTTAGGATGGAGAGAATTTTTTTTTGAGAAAATTGTTTTCAAATTGATTTGAAAATTATGCTCAAATGCGTGTGAATTTTTTTTAAATATATATGAAAAGTTGTGCTTGAATTTTTTCGAAAAATCATTTTTGAATTCTTTTGAAATATTGAATTTTCAAACTATTTTGCAAGTTTGGTTTTCTAATTTTCGAGTTCATGCTTAGCGTATCGAAGATCAATATGTTAGTCGACATGAATTTTACTATTCGGCAAGGACGACAATATGCAAAAAATAGAGAATAATAAGAAAAAAAGCTTTTTAACTATAGAATTTCCATTTCTATACCTTACTGATAGTAAATAAAACTCGTTTTAAAAATAATTCCATTTAAAAATCCAAAAATGAACCTCCTTATGAAAATTGCACTTGGTGAAATTAAAAAAGATTTGGGCAAAAGAGAAGGTTCAAAGTACAACGGAATAGGAATCCAAAAGAAAGGTGGAAATGTAAAACATTTCATCTAAATTTCTTTCCCAGCATAGGAGTATAGACTTCGGTAAATTGTATTTTCCAAACATTGGATGTGATAAATAGTGTGTTAGGTATTGTTTGGAAGGGATGGAATGGAAAATTGGTTGAACCATACTCCTATGATTGTGGAAATTGTTGTGTGAAAACAAGGATTTGATTTTTGAAAAGTTGCATGCATATAGAACTACTAGTATATATAAGTTATTTGCATCATATTTTCAAAATTGTTTTAAAAATAATGCATTGTTATAAGAGGCACAAATTTAGAATTATTCTACATAAATATCATATATGTTGTGATACACTACGCATTTGTAAGTGATTAGTTGCAAAATTAGTCGTGTACTAATCGGTTGTATAGTTTTGAATCGTTGCGTGTTATGTTACATGACTTATTCCTTATAAAGGGAAGAATGTAACACCCTGTAAAATAAACATCAGTTATTAAGGCTCAAAAAGGAATTCGTGCAAACATCGGAATTTGATCATGAAACTTACACCATTGTGTTCGTGGCGATTTTTTGAGCAACTTTCATATATAAAGTTTTGCGATCGGATATCAAACGAAAATTTCATAACATTTGAAGTTCTTGGATTGGAAATAATTAAAAAGGAGTTAAATAGGAAATAATTAATAATAACCGTGACAGTCCCCACCTATCGACCCCCTAGGATGGAGCATTGAAAGGTTGAATGAGTGGCGGCTAGGGTTGAACCTCAGCTCAACGACGAATTTAATTAATTTAAATCCAACAAATACGATTGATTAAAGCACCTACAAAACAAGCCTAGCCCTCACTTTTCTTCTCATATTTTCCGATCAAAGCGGCAATGCTCTGCTATTTTCCCTTCTCCACTATTTCTAGATATTATATAACTGTTATAGTGTGTGTGTCTATAAATATATATATATATATATATATATATATATATATATATATTAAAGGATGGAAATAAAAGGGAAGGAGAGAGTGAACCAGTTCTATGGAAAAGGTAAATTCTATAATTATAAATCTACAATCCGCTTAATTCAAACTTCCTCTCAGATCTATAATTCTAATGGATATGTATATATCTTGCTATACATAATTTTTGTATTGGAAAAGAAAACGAAGTTAATTAAAGGATTCAGATTTAGAAATTTGGAAAGCTAGAAAGGTAAGCAGGAAATTATATGACTTATAGATAACATTGATAATTATATTCCTACTTATTTTGCAAGTTAGGTAAGTGGAATAAATGAATTGTACACCCTAATCAAGAAAATTTTAAATTGGTCCCTAAATTTTTAAAGTAGAATGTTGATAAGATTGCGAATTTTATTCCATATTTTTTATAATAAGGTTGTGAACTGTTGGTATTCATTTGGATTGCCCTAATTTGACTTTGAATGTGAATTTCTATGTTTTAATCTATTGGGAGATTTACTGATACAATTTAGATGTATCTATTTCCATAAATAAGCTAATTTGACAACTGTGTGTAAGAAGTGCGTCATATGGAATAATATGGAATATACCAAAATGAAAGGGATGTTCTTCTCCGTAGTTTGCACTGTCCGTTTCAATAAAAGGAAAGAGATAATTCCTTGTAATTTCGAACGTGATAAAAGTCTCACTTTTAGTTAATTTATTAAATGCTATAATAGTAATCCTTTTGGGAAGGATAGCTCTAATATATTAAAATGTAGAAATGAATGTTCTTTACATAATGTACATTAAGGGTATATTCGAAAATTCCTAAGCACAGGAAATAATGAGTTAAAAATAGAAATACACACGTGTATAACCGTGCCTACCGATTACAAATACTAATATACATAAGGTCACCAATTAAGTGTAATAAATAAATATACATCAGTACTCGTATTTTTTATAATTAGGGCGACAAAATATTAATGGCACTATAAATCATAGGATTATGGGATTGCAATGGAAAAGAGGCAGTAGCTCCAAAATTTTATGAATAGTGATTGAAATTAGTAGGGCAATAAATTTGCAGTTAATAGGGAGTTACAAAAATTAAATTAGGAAATAAATGCATTGAATAAGAATAATTATGGAATTCGATATGACACTTATGGGAAAATGAATTAGGCATAATAATTTGACTTGGAAGAAAATAAATAAATGTTATTAGTAATTATCTATTTTGAATATTATTGACCATTTATTGTAGACAATTAACATTTATGGGACGTAAGAAGGGAATGAAGAATATAGGAAACAAGCCTATAAGATAGGAATAGGTTTGCATCGAATAAGTTAATTAATTCTAATAAATAAACTTTGGAGGCAATATAATTTCCATAGGGAAACTATATTGCCTCAGTAATACGTTTAGGATGAGCACAAATTAGTGGGCATAGCCTAATATTTAATTTAGCATAAATGGCTTGCTTCAGTATGGATTGTGATGCGAGATTAAAAGAGTTGCACAACAAAAATCCTACTCTTTACCTAGAGGCTACAAGAAGTTATGTATATGTACTCCTAATGTGGAACATCTCCAACCATATGACCAATGTGAAAGGTATACGTTCGCATATGGGTAGGGGAAAATATACTAAAGGTTCACCTTTGATTTGATGTATTAAATTGTTCGGTACCTTTTGCGATGTCAAGGGGTTTACTTCATAGTGGAAAGTATTAAATGGCCGTTGGGTCCGCCTCATCTCCATATATGAAGTAATACATAATCTATAACGGTGCCTAATAGGAAAATGAGGTCTGCTTCATTTCTAATAAGAGGTATTAAGTAACTGGGGTGGGCACTTTCCTTGACTTATATTACGTAACTCTAAATGGGATTTTGGCTGTGGGGGTTGGCGGGCTATGTCAATTTGTTGAAACCGGTATTTAGAAGTTGGGCTGGCCTGTAGGCTTGGAATACCAACAATCATGAGCGGGTCTTTAGCAAAGACTTGGTTATTCCCTATCAAATTTCACTTCCTACTAGTGCAGAATCTAATGAGATACAAAAAGACCTCAGAAATAAATTAGTTTTGTTTGCCAGAGTTAGATTATTTAACCTTCAGATAACTCTTTGAGATGTGTTAGGAATATGGAAAATTAAATTATAAAGCTGTATCATGGGGTCATCGACCTTGTAGCTAAGGCTGGTTGACTAGCGTTTACGTTATAGAGGGCTCGCTTTTGGATTGTGGTTTAAAATGACCATTGGGTCTACCTCTTCCCTATTTAAGAAGTATTCAGTGGCTGGGTTTTTCTTTTGGGTACCACAAATATATATATATACATACATATATATATATATATATATATATATATATATATTGTTATACCTTAGAGAAGGTTGGATATATCGTACGTGTAAATGGATTTAAATGAATAAGCCATGAATAATAACTATAACACTTGAATAGAAGTCAGTTACCAGAACATTTTCTGACTGACTCCTCATTACAATCCACGAGATAGATTTAGAGGACATGCTACTGGAGTAAGATGGGAACTATAGGGGGAGAAATCTTCTCATTCATGCTTGATACTGACAAGGCAACTAGATATTCATGGAATAATATTGATTCTAAAGAAGTAGCCTTAGTCGGTTTATAAGTTTTATTATATTGTTTTATTCCACTGTGATTTAATGTATATAGCTTTCTAATATATTTGTGTTTATTTTAGGTTACCAACACTAACAATATGTACCCTAATGGACTTGGATTTCGATTTAGTTGAAATCGAGCCCATTAAGGTTTGGGTTGTTGCATTATGCCAATTTCTTTTGTGGTTCGGATGATACCTAAGGCCTTGCTCCAATACTTTCGAATATGGCTTCCACTTTAGGCCTTATACCAACGCTTTGGTTTCGATTGCCACATTAGGCCTTACATCTACATTCACGGTTTTAGTTGCCACCAAGGCCTCACACCTACGCTTTCGTTGATGCGAATAATGCTATTACTTCTATACCATTGGTTTCTTAACTGCCACCTCATGTGTTACGCCATCTATCGAACACCACTTACTTACCTAGTTAGACATACATTACGTTTTTCTCTTAGTTATTCACTAAGCTACGTTACAATACTATCATCAATATTCACTTAAGCCTTAGCATAATTTCGTTGCCAAATGTCAATTAGTTTTAGTTTTAATAACTTATCCAAAGCTACACTATCCTCGGCCATTACCATTCTCGGCATCATTTGGGGATGCCTATCTTAGTTAGCTTAATGGTGACTTACGATACTTAAATTTTTAGATTTCCTAATCATTTCATCTACTCAAAATTCAACGTTATGTTCTAGAGATCACCACCTCTACATTAAGTTCATTCGTAATTTTCTCCCCTTTCAACCTTCGATGAATAACCTATATTTATTGATCTTAGCCGTATGTTTAGCATTGCTTAGCATTCTTAGTTAAATCTGTAAGCTTAAGGTTCTTGTTTAATTTTACCTTTGGATCTAGCTCTTGGTACACATTGGAAAATGTTTTTCTACACATATGACACTATCTTTACATGTGTCAACTTCTGATTAGTTTGACTTAGTCTTTTCTTGCCATTTTGATGTACTTTCCCGACATATTTAATATAAAAATGTGGATTTGTTCTATTAACCAATTATTAAATGCTCTATTTAATGAAACCACGTTCCGACCTTAACTATTTGTTCTTCGCACCCATTAGGTACCCTTCCAACCTTGTGTATTTTCTTCCTAAAATTGCTTATTTTATTTCCTGAATATCATAGGAAATAATTACACGTATTTCATTTCATAAAATTTCTCAAACTCCCTATTTTTAACCATTTTCTATGATATAAGTTTATCAAATTATTCATACCAATTTATTTACTTACAAAAAATTATATAGATTAAAATCCATCTCTAATAATGTGTTCCAAACATCACGTTAAAATTTTCAAATCAAATAGATTACAAGAATCATAAGAACCATTCATAATTAATTCAACCATGAGAAAAATAGAAAAGAAAAGGAGATTAGATAATGTATTACTCAACAAATCTATAAGTTGAATGATGTTTCTCGGTCCCTTTATTTTAATCTTCTTCTTCTCTCTTCTTTTCTTCTTAGGCAGCAAACACCATTGAAGTGCTCTAATGTTTTTAGTTTTAATTTTAAGTGTATAATGAACTGAAAATAGGGAAGTTACTAACTTTATTTATCATGTATGGTCAGCCTGCGATCTTATTGCCTCTCGACTTATTTAATTCACTTTAGCTTAGACTAATTAAATATAATATAGATAAATGTACATCCAAATACTTATCGCATTTCATTACTTAATTTCATAATTTAACTGCTTAAACCTTTATTCTCATGATTAATTCCTTAATTAATTATCTATTAATTTATAGTTTTCTACAAGTACCATTCTATCAACGCTCGGTGAAATGAATTTTTCTTTTATTAGCTGACAATCCCTTGAAGCTATATCCACAATTTAAGGACACCACTAATAACTCTAATGAGCTTGAAAATTGTCATAGGAAATTTCCTTCCATGCCTTGCTTGGTCCACCCCACCCAACAGTCATCCACCTGGACCCTTTTACAATAACTGACCATTCGACTTCATCAATAATAGCCCAATTGTGATGCTCTAGATAGTAGAAGCACCCACAATTATCTTTACCATAGAGTAATGCATTACCTCAGCCTTTATCGGAATCAAAATCCAGCTTTATTGTAACAGTAGGAAATATATATAAGTTGTGAAGTATGTGGCTCGTGTAATGATGTGGATATAGTGATTCAGAATAAAAATTTCGCTACTAATTTCCATCCTCTGAAAATAGTTAGAACAAATGGGGTTTTGGCGAATCACTGGCTACAATCCCTAGACCTAATAACTACATACAATTCTAGCTTGATAATGACTTTTACCTACAAAAGAAACATGTTACCTTATCGGGCCTCAACTCTTTTTCAAGCTCAACTGAAATTTCTCTAAGTCATTTGAGAAGAATGTAAAAAATAGTTGCTATACTTCCTATTTCTTCCTTCTGCCCTCTGTCAGCCCAACAACACAAAGTCCAATTACTAAATACCCCCATCCACTTTAAAACCTGTCAAACTAATACTCTACGCTTTTTCAATCACAAACCACACTGCCACTGCATCTAGAACTTTATAACCATATAACATTATCTATCAACGCAAAACTCATTAATGCCAAACTGTACCACTACCGATTCAAAATAAAATAAGTGCATGAAATGCTTTTTAAAAAGAAAGATAGATTGTGGCAATTTTATGTCGATTATAGAGCTCTAAATGCAATCATCGTCAAACATAAATTTTCAATCCCAATGGTCGATGAAATATTGGATAAATTGCAAGGTTACCACAATTTTTCCAAGCTAGATCTATAAAGTTGATGAAGGTACCAGGCCAGGTCGTAGCAAGACAAATGAGTGAATTTTAAAAAATCCATTTTATATCTTATTGGGCCTATGATGCCTAAATTATTTTTGATCCATCTGAATAATTTTAAATAAAATCGTTATTTTATAAAATAATTATATAAAAGTATTGATTTTATTTATATATATATACATAATGCATACTGTGTCAAATACACATATACGTGTGTATAGTGCACATGTAACATATAGGAAATATACATGGTTTAATGTGTCCATATATAAGTGCTAGGATTTGCACTACAATTTAATTTATATTTATTTGAATATACATATGTATATGTGTGTATGTATATGTATATGTATACGTACATGTACATGTACATATGTATAAAGTAGTAATAATAATTTTGCCTATTTAAAGTATTAACCAATTCTAAATGGTTTGAATCAACCATATCTGAAATATCTTATGACATTTTAAATTTAATAGCCAGATCCAGATTTAGATAAAACTTTTTAATTCAAATTCAAATTTCAAATATAGATTCGTCGTGTGTGTATAAAACAAACAATTTAAATAATTTAGTTTTTCTTTTAAATATTTATTCATATTTGTTAGTAAATATACGTAAATAAAAAAATTGTTTTTTTAACTTTCAATGGAAATATTTTGATCTTTTTATCCTACAAAATAATTCTATACATATTTGTATATAATTTTTGATAATGCAAATACATTCTGGTTTACACTAAAATTTATATTTTGATAATGTAAATCGATTTTAATTTACATTAATAATTTTTTTAAACTTACATTAATTATTTAAAAAGGTAAAATATATTTATATATTATCATTTAAATTTCAAAATAAATATACGAACAAATACATATAAATTATTAGTATTTTAAATGTATACATATATGTATGTATGTTTTAGTGGATTAATTTGTATATGTAAATACTAATTGAAAAACTCGTATTTTAAGTTTAATAATTAGTGAAAACATTTTTAATTTTAAAATGAATTTTCTTTAAATGGCTGAAATGTGTATTTATATATATATATAAGTTTAATTAATCAATTTAAATGTTAATACATGTATGTAGAATAAGGTATAAATTATGTATGTAAATTTGTTGCAGTATATAAGTGTAACAACCCACACCCCAATGGGTTGATATTTTTCCTAAATCGAAAACCCAAGTCCATCAAAATAAGGACCTTGGTTTGGCATCCTAAATGAAAAATAAATGAATGCATATTAAAGCATTAACTATATAACGCACAGTCAAAAAATATAATATAATAAGTCACATAGTTATAGACCAAGATTGACAATTCAAATGTCTAGTGTCCTTCTCAGTGTCGAGCATACCAAAGGAGTCTGTCTATCTAAGCTATCTTGCCAGTTGTAGTAAGGAGGGGGTCATAGCAATGTTCTATGATAGAAAAATTACACACTTTATACATAACACTAGTTTATGCCGATTGTCTTCTATCTCTCATTATGTATTTTCACTTTAGTTAGTCGCCTTGACTGTACATACGCTTACGATCCGTCCCTTCCACCCGTAGTAGACTACAACTATATGTGTGTGTGTATTTAAGAACCATGATCCCCTGTTGGACCAAGGTACTGTGCCCGCTAGTATCCCTTAGCACAATACCCCGTCAGGATCCATCACCTTTGCCCTATCACAGTTTCATCATCATGCATATCGAGAAACTCCCGTAGTGCCTAATAACGACTTTACAATAGTTTGGTCGTGCTCTATGTTGCATTTTTGTGGATTTTCTTTTCTGCTTCCATGTTGTAAACTTGTCTCTTCAAACTATAAATATGATGGATTCATCCCCAACGGCTATAGATTTAGCTCCACAGACTACCCTATGCACATTCTAAAAGACCATTCTAATAGGGTTAACTAGCTTTGCCTCCTAATAAACAACTAGCGAACAACATGGGGATGCATGACCAAACATTGTCCAAGCACTAATAGGCAGTGTAGCCCCTTAGGTGTGACCCTTTTACGTTGACTGCTGAGGGCTGATGAGGTTATCAGGCTATGCACAACCCTACTCCTTTATTTACTACCAACACATGCTAACATAGTGTGGTTCTTCGCTCATCGTCCAGTTCAGATTGTCTATTGCAATCAAGGCAATACCAGCCATTCCTATTTTTAAAGCAGACTCCTCTATCTGTTGGGATATTCCTTCATCTATACGCAAGCCTATACTCTGCATGGGTCCTACGATTGGATATGTCTCACACCAGTATAATGAATACATAACTGCTGGTAGCCCCTTGTAGTGGGCAGGCTTCTAATGTGTAACACTACTGACATCGCGTTCCAGCATATTCTAATGACTATGTCATTATATTCATTTAATTATACACTAACGTTAAGAGTTCACACCTGTCACAAATACATACTTGAGGCTATATATATATATATATATATATATATATATATATATATATATTCTTTTTTAATTATCTTGCATCTAAATTTACTTGTTAACCATAATTCTTCACTTCTTATGCGAGTATACTGTAACAACCCGAAATTCAACCCCTAATAATTAATTTGCTTATCTAATTAAATAATAAAATAACTTTATGAAATTATCAGAATCAAGCCATGGAAGTTGCGCCATTGTGTTTGTGGTAATTTTCTTGTCAATTTCCATATATAGAACATCATAAACCGAGCTAATATGACCAAGTTATAAAATAAACTAAACAAGTAGAAATAATAAGAATATATATACAGGTTGACTGATCGGTCGACCTAGGCAGGGGAGCGGTCGACTGCTCTATCGACCTGCCTTGCCTATTGGCAAGCGAATGAAGGTTCGTCCATTCGAACAATTTAGTGACGAGTCAACACGTGTTTTGCATAGTTTAAACCGATCTGATCCATCCGTTTCTGCATACGACGACCCCTATTCAGCCTATGACGTGGTTGCATCCTATTAACCTCCAAATCCCATGGTTCGAAATCCACTTCCGCACAATAAATAGACCCCTATAACCAAAAAAATTTCTCATTCTAGGTTTTCTTCAATTGGGTCACCTTTCTAGGAAGGACCCTAAATGGAATAATTTTTCCAAAGGAGAAAATCGTTGTAAATTAAATTATTTTACAACTCCAAGTGAATCCGGGAAGACCAATGGAAAAGCTTAGCACGAGAGGTGAGTGATTGTAACTATTTTAAGATTTCTTAAAGTGATTTAAAATAATATGGTTTCCAATAATTGTAGTTTTACTACGATTTTTATAATAGCCTTTTAAGTAGTTTATTAACAGTTTATAGAATTATTTTCAGTCTATTTCCTTTCAGCTATTCTTTTCAGTAACTTTGACTTATTTCTATTAAACATAGTTTTTATTTACAGTTTATAGTATTTTAGTTTATTTACTGTTATTTACATCTTTTTCGACGTTTTATCTATTTTTGCAAGCGTCTATTCTCTTCACCCTCTTTTCTACGCGTATGGATTAGAGTAAATTAAAACGGAAATATGGATTATACAAGTAAGAATATTGAACGAAGAAACAAAGATGTAAATTACAAAGACAGTAATAAATAATGGAATTGGACTGAAATTATGCCTAATTATAATTAGAACTGAACTACTTAAACATAATTGGCATATTTATAACTTAGAATTATAAATAATAGAGTAAAAGTTGAAAAAAGATTATTTTCGCACTTAGACCTTGGGTTAAACAATAAGTATGATTATAACATAGGTTATAATAAGAAATGGAATAGAAGAGGCTTATTTTAAGACTTAGGATAAATTAATAAGTAAAGATAGTAGGGATAAATTGTAAAGTTTCATTTAAAATGATTTATCTAAGTTAATAAGCAACGATGAAAGTAGCACCTGTACCAAATAGCATTCCCTAGGGCACGCTTATGCTAAGAATGGTAGTAATTGGTCAAATAGAAGTCTAAATCAAAAGAGATTTGGATAAGTGGCGCAGCTAGATATTGTTTGGATGAAGAGACAATACCAACAGCATTTCCCCTATAGATTCTATGGACACCGGTGATCTCACGTTAGCCTGAAGTGGGATGAGGGGAACACATATTCTGGATGTTGAGGTAATAAGAAGACCCAATAGGTGGAGCAAAAGGTAATATGGTGGCAGTTATGCGTGCGACTTCCATTTGGGTGCTCAGTAATAGCCATGAGTTCCAAGTGCTTAGTATGAGTGTCTTTCGTAGACATCATTACCTTCTGTGTAGGGAGCTATATATGTCATCTGGATCTACAGTAGTTGCTCTGTGCATCTTTCGTAGATACCATTAGCCGCTATGTAGGGAGTTAAATAGCAGCTGGTCCGCAGTAAGGTCTATGGAGTAGCAGACCGATCAAAAAGGGTGGGATTAGGGTCACATCCTAATTACAGGATTAGGAATTCAGCCTAATTAAAAAAGAAATCAAGGACAAGTGCAAGCAATCAAAGTTAACCTATCTTATAAACTGAGCAATATTTAATCGTACTTATTTCCAATTTATCACTTTCCTATTTCCTTTATTATCCTTATTTATGCTAGAACTATTGTAGAGTTTATTACTTTATCTCACTTAAAGACTCTAGTAATTACTATCATTCACCAGACTTTTAGTCTGACTCACTCCTTTATTTTCTCCTTTTTTCCCCTTAGGCAATCAAGGGAGAAGTCAGTAGATTGCTGCAGCAAGGAGTTTTTATGGAGGAGATTTCTTCTATGTATTTCTTTTATTTTAGCTTTTGTTCTTTCTATGTACTGGCTTATTTTATGGGATATTATGTACTCTTATTTTTGAGACTATGAGTTTTTGTTTCATAACACATCTTGGATTTTTGGAAATGTATGTGGTATTTGATTTATTTATAAAGCAATTATGATGTTTTGTTTTAATTAAGTTAATATTTTAAAGTTTCCGTTGTTTTTATATATTTTCGTAGTCTCTGTTAGCTTTAATTATACCTACAAAGCACCACGCCTTTTAATGTATCCTTTTTGGGTATATTAAGGGGTGTGGGATGTTTCACTTGGTGTTAGAGCCTCAGGTTACAAATTCAAAAAGTAAAGTATTTTATTCAAAATAACTATTTTAATGGTATTTTTTAGAAAAGAACTTTTAGGAATGATTTTTAAGTATAAAAGAATTTCTATAAAAATCCCCTCATAAGTTCAGTTCAATTTGCCTTTGACTCTATCCTAAACTACCTTTTTCTTTTCGCAGAATGGCTGATACCCCAAACCTTCCAGAGGGCATTCTTTTCAGTTCAAACGCCTCACTTTTCTTTATATTAAACTTGATATTGTATAGGAATTCACGTTGCAACATCTTATATTTGAACGAACTAAAATATCACTTACATCCTAAAAATCTTACTATGATTTCTTTATTTTACGTTCTTATTGTCCATTTAGATATCATTCTAAAATTATAACATCAATTATAAATTTACGGGTTACTATTTTCCAGTAATAAATTTAGGGATTGTTGATATCTCAAACATTTTCCAGATTTGCATTCATATTACATATATAGATATCAAGTTAGCAATTACAGACTAAATAAGCAGGTTTCTAAATTTCATTTCATGTGTATAGATTTAACCTACAAATCCAATTTACATTTTAGGCATATAAGGATAGATTTACAATGATATGATCTAATATTATACAAATGTATATAATATTCCCACTTACATTTTTAGTATTACAAATCTCCAGATCTAATCCATATTGTTCCACTTTGATTGCATTTTCTTCTTATTTGGATTTATATACTACAAGGGCTATAAATTTATCAGAGATTTAGATTATAAAAGCGATTTGGCATTTGATTTGTATTTTAGTTTCAGATTTACAATTAACCTTGGCTTTCGCGATTTGATTTCAACTTATTATCTTTCTCAATCATCTTCTACGATTCTCCAACTTGGCATATGTATAAATAGAGCTAATTTTTTAGAATTTAGAATTTCGAAGGCGATGAGAAAATGAAAGAACTTCCGCATCCATTAAAAAAGTATAATTTTGAAAGGGAAGGTCTAGGCTTATATTTATAGAGGTTCAAATCAATGCCAGACGTTCAATAGAATTGTATTAGATCCGGGTCATTAGGCCATAATTTACTGTCAATTTTAACCTAGTAGCGGTAGACATTCATGACTGGGATCGACTACTGCCAATCAAACTAGGTGCTTATTAGGTCGACCATGTCGTTTGTTTTATGGTGATTAATTAGCTTGCATGATTTTTTAATTATACTGCTCGATTTCTTTTAGTTTCATTCCTTGTCTGATTAACCGTGATAATTTTTTTCCCTTAACATTTATTTTCCCAGGTTTCATTTAACACTAACATTTCTTAATGTGTAAGCTTCCATTAACGTTGTTAATTAACTTTTAAATTATTTTTATTACCAAAATTACATATGTAATTATTTTTGATTTAAAAACTTTAAACGTTAATAACTTTTCATTTGAACTCTGAATGGAAAACTTCATATATATAAGTTGATTGGAAAATATCCACTTGTGGTCCAGTGGTTAAGACATAGTGGAGTTGCTACATATGGTTGTAGTGGCACCGGTTCGAATCCCAGCGGCCACAATAATGAGACATAGTGCACGGCCACTTATAAAACCGGCTAACCGAAGGCCAGGGCAAACATAGTTTCCTTGGCCCTAAAGTTTAGGCCCCAAACTTTAGAGTTTTCAAAAAAATTTCTTCTTTTATTATTTTAATGGCCTCTGTTCCTTCTTTCCCTCCTCACCCCATCCTTCCAAACTGCTCTCCCGTCCAATCCAACACCCCTACCATTCCTACCAACATCACTCCTCATGTTCATCCTCATCCTCCCCAATTTCCTCCTCAACCCCTCCCGCCTCATCCAACCTCTTCGAATGATACCATTGATCCTATTCCTCCTGTTCCAACACTGAACACCCAATTGTTCCTCCTGTACAATGGAATTCCCTATTTAAAGCAAAACCTCGTAATGCAGGGAGTCATATCCCAATTCAAGTTCCACTTGTCTTTGAAGGCCATGTCCTTGTTCCTCCAGAGAATGTAATAAGAGCTGGAAATGAAGTATGGGGAGAATACCTGGTAGGTTTTTTCCTTGATAAACCTCTTTCTTATCTCACTGTAATAGCGCATCTGAAAAGGGTGTGGGAATTAAAAGGGTCAATAAAAGTTAAGTCGGATGGTTTCTTGTTCCTATTCAATCTATCTTGTGAGGAAGATAGAAGGAAAATAATTGCGTCAGATCCAATTATCATGAGGAACAAGTTATTCATTATAAAGCAATGGGATCCAAGTGTTGGAAATAGTTGCAGTACTATAAAATCTGTTCCGGTTTGGATCAGGCTATCGAATATCCCCTTATATGCATAGTCACATATAGGCATCAATTGGCTGGCAACTCGAATTGGAACTTTCATGTGTATGGATGAATAAACTGAGAAGTTGGAAAGAATTGGTTATGCAAAATGTATGGTAGAAATCACTCCATCTGTTGAGTTATTGGGTGAATTTACAGTGAGATTACTTGATGGATCAGACCAGATTGAAAAAGTAGAGTATTTATGGAAGCCTGAAGTATGCAGTGGATGCAAAGAATTTGGGCATATGACTGAAACGTGTATGAAAATGAAAACAAAACGAGATGGGAAGGCAGCAACGAAAAATATAACTAGTAAGGAAAGAAGGGTTATTGAAGTAGAAAATGAAAAAATTATAGGAGCCATAAAGAAAAAGCAGGAGTGGAGAAGGGTTGAAAGTAAAGGAAATAAAATAAAAAGAGATAAGGAAAAAGAAATAAGAACTGAAAGTCAGTTGATTAAGAAAGTAATAACTGAGGATGAACCCATAAATAGTGAGGTACATGAAACACATGATAACACATTGAAAAAAAGGAAAACTAACAAAAAGAAATGAAGAAATAAGAACAGATACCAACAAATTTAATGTCTTGATAGATGAAAATGAAACCGAGTCATGCTATGCCATAAGTGATAATGAACAATGCAATGAAAACTATGACAAAGAAGAGCAAATGGAGGAAGGGAAAGTTTTGCCAAATATGCAGACTGAAATATGTGGTGAGCAGGACACATCCCTCTTAATATTGCCAAATGAGATGGGTGATCAGGATAATTGCATAACTGAGAGGATAGAAACAACTGTAATCTCTAATTCAGCTGAAAAGAATGATAAAACCCATGAAATAATTGAAAATGAAATTGCCACTTCAAGTCAAGGAAAAACAAAGGTAGCATGTGACAAGCAGGATTTTAAAGCTAAAAAAGGAAGAACAAAAAATAATTCTCAACTAACTGAAACCATGTTTAGGGAGGAACTAGAAAAAGATTTAATGACCCTGATATTACATGATCAACCAAATAGTATCCTCCCCTCATAAGGTTGTTACTCCTTCCTGGCCATCTGCCTGGATGGATATCTTTGCCTACTACCTCATTTATCACACAAAATACCCCAAAGAAAGGTAAAAGTAAAGGCAATTGTCTGTCTGATACTTTTGAACATAATGTTGATAATTACATTGTTCAAAGAGAATCTCCTGCAACAAGGAGCATGAAAAATGTGGTTCATCAATCTCTGAAGTATACCAAATGATGCAAAACTATGCAATATGGAATATTAGAGGAGCTCATTCCTTAACAAAGCTTGATCAAGTGAAATATCTCATTAACCAGTATAAAGTATCCCTTTTTGCAATTCTTGAAACTAAATAGAATGAGAGCCTTACTATAAAAGCTGCAGAGCACATAAACCCTGACTGGACAATTAACCATAATTTGAATCAAGCCTCCTATGGTAGGATAATGGTCATCCATTATCCAACTGTTTTATCTCTAACTTCAGTTCTTTGCACTGACCAGGTCATCCATTTTCAAGCCAAAACTTTTAACTCTTCCCCCTCTTTCTATATATCAAAGTCTATGCCCACAAATCATCTACCACAAGACAAACTTTTCTTGATCTCCTTCCATCTTTTAGGCAGAATTCCCATCCCTGGCTTGTTTTTGGGGATTTTAACTGCTGTTTATCCTTGAATGACAAGCATGGTGGTCATCCCCTTCTTCCAAATGACATTTTTCCCCTCAATAAAGCTATTGAGGAATCTAACTTGCTATCAATACCCTCTTCTGGTGCTGAATTCACATGGAATAACAGGAGTAGATCTGGTGTCAGAACTTATTCCAAGATTGATCACTCATTGTCCAACCTCAAAGCATTAACCACATGGCCTACCTTGTCTACCTTTATCCCCCACCCTGTTCTTTCTGACCATTCCCCTATTGTTTTTTCTTCTGGTCAGAAGCTGTTAAAGGATAAAAGGAGCCTCAAATTTTATAATGCTTGGGTCCATGAACCTGAGTATAATAATATCATTAGTAAAGCATGGAATGAAAATTTCTTTGGTAACCCAATGTTTATTTTTTGCAGGAAATTAAGAGCTACTAAAAATGCATTAAGAGAATGGGCTAGAGGCAAATTTGGTGATGGCACTTTAAACTCTGGAGTGCTAAGGAGGAACTCAATCTTGCTCAGGTAGAAATGATGAATAATCCTGATAATTCAGAAGCAGCTGTAGCTGAGAGGATACTATTTGAACAACTAAGTGAAGCATTGAAGGCTGAAGGCAATATGAAGAGGCAACGACTGAGACAAAAATGGGTAAATGAAGGAGACAATAATACAGCATATTTTCATGCTGCAATCAAGGTAAAACAGGCTAAGGAGCATATTACAAACATATATGATGAGGAAGGGAAATTGCACACCAATGCTGATGCTGTAGATAAAGCTCTCCTAATTTACTTCAAGAATTTGTTAGGTAACAAAGATGATTTCATTCCTTTTATTGATGAACTATCACAAATTCAATTACCTGAGGTTCTCCTTGAGGAAGCTGTCAATCTTGTTGACAAGGTAACTGATAAGGAAATTAAAGACACCCTTTTTACTATGAATAGGCAATCTAGTGGAGGACCTGATGGATTCAATATCATCTTTTTTATCCATAGTTGGGATATAATAAAGAAGGATTTTCTGAAGGCAGTCCATAATTTTTTCAATTCTTTCAATCTGCTAAAACAAGTGAATGTAACTAATTTAGTTCTTATCCCCAAGGTCCAGTCTCCCACGTCTGTTGCTTCTTTTAGACCTATCTCTTGTTGTAATGTTATGTACAAGTGTATTTCTAAAATTTTGGCCTCTAGACTTGTGCTTGTCTTGTCCAGAATCATATCCAAGAATCAGTCTGCATTTCTTCCCAAGAGAAATATCATTGATAATATTTTGTTATCTCATGAGTTATTAAAAGGCCATGGACGTGCTTAAGCAACCAAAAATGCAATGCTTAAGGTGGACTTGATGAAGGCTTACGATAGTATTCACTGGACTTCTATTATAGAATTATGGCCCTGATGAAATTTCCCAAAGTTTTTGTGGCTTGGATATACAGCTGCATCTCCACTCCTACTTACTCAATTAAGTATAATGGCTTCACTTCTGGGTTTTTCAACAGCAAACAGGGAATCAGGCAAGGGGACCCTATCTCTTCATATATTTTCATTTTAGTTATGGAAGTGCTAACTAGTATGTTGTCTAGAAAATATGTGTAGAAGGATGTATTGTTCCATTCTAAATGTAAGCCCCACCAAATAACATCTCTGTTATTTGCTGATGACATCATGATCTTCACTAAGCCTGATCAGAGCTCAATAGAAAACATTATAGCATCCCTTGATAATTTCTACCTCATGACCGGTTTGAAACTTAATGCAAATAAATCACATGTCATCATTTCTGACATATCTTCTGAAGAATCAAATAGAATTACTAGCTTATCCGGACTGCAGCATATGGATAATAGCATGAACTATCTGGGTATTCCTCTATGTACCTCAAGAATCACTACTAGACACTGCCTGCCCTTGTATACAAAAATCTGTAACTTAATGAACTTGTGGGCAAATAGGTATCTTTCTCAAGCTGGTAGACTAGTGCTTATTAATTCTGTTATCTCTTCTATGATGGTGTACTGGTCTAGAGTTTTTATTCTCCCCAAAAAGCTGGTGAACATGGTAAGAACTGCCATGCTAAGATTTTTT
Organism: Allium cepa; assembly: GCA_030765085.1. NCBI lineage: Eukaryota > Viridiplantae > Streptophyta > Magnoliopsida > Asparagales > Amaryllidaceae > Allium > Allium cepa. Next base: position 382,902,017 of record CM060931.1, read on the forward strand.
TGGACAGGCACAATTCATTCAAAAAAACTCATACCATGTTCTTTTGCTAAAATGGAACAACCAAAAATGAAAGGTGGCCTTGGTATCATCAGCTTGCATAATTGGAATAAAGCTGCTATCAGTGCTCACTTAAATTCTTTGTTGAGTGGTGTTGATTCTTTATGGGTTGAATGGACCAGAAAATATAACTTGGGTAGTAGGAATTTATGGACTATGCCTGTGCCATAGAATTGTAGCTGGACATGGAGATGTATTCTTGGTTTGAGATCAAGCTTCACACTGCATATTAAGTATGTGATCTCAAACAACAGTAGCATCAAATTTTGGCATGACCCATGGATGGCACAAGGTTTAGTGCTTGTCAGTGTTTTTTCTCCCCAGCAGATTGAACAAGCAGGCATAAGTAGAGATGCAAAGGCTTTTGATTATTTGTATGAGGGCAAGTTGTCTCTCCCTTACACAAGTAATCAGGATATAAGGGCGGTTTGGAAGTTATATCACACAAATCAATATGGTCTATCTGAAAGAGATGAGGTTCAGTGGAATGGGAAGCAGCAATCAATCTCTGTTGCTTATGACCTTCTTACAAATGTGACTGGAAGATCTGCAATAGTATGGCACAAGGTTATATGGTCCACTTCCTCCTCTGCTAGGGATAACCTGATGATGTGGAAGGTGATCATGAATGCATTGTTAACTAAGAATAAAATGTTGAGTTATGGTATGAATGTTGATCCACTGTGTGTCTATTGTAAGCTGCAGATAGAGTCAGTGGAACATCTGTATTTTGAATGTGATGAATTACATGGCTTCTGGAGGAATTTGGTAAGAAGAATAGCTGAAGACCATAAGCATGGCTTGTCTGAATTAGAATGGGACCTAATCAGTAAATCAACAAGGTGGAGGATAGAAAGAAGAACTGTCTTTTTTTTCTATCTAAAGAAGTATCTGAATTTAGTTTGGGAAAAAATAAATTTGAGAATTTTTGAAAATAAATGGAGGAGTATGCAACAATTATGGGAAGTTCTTATGAAAGCTATAATCTTGGGTATGAGGGAAAGCATGTTTGATTTCAGTTCTCACTTGGCTGAAGCTACTGCTTAACTTCTCTTGAGTTTGTTCTTCTTTTCTTTTCTTGCTATTTTTGTTTTCCCTGTGTCCAGGCTTTCCTTGTCTTTTTTTTTCTCTGTTTTCTTTTTCCTGTGCCTTTAGTTTGTTATTTTCTGTTTTTTGTGACTATGAGCATGTTCATAGTTACATTTCTTTCCTCAATAAATTGGTAGGGGACTATTTAACCCCGCTTGCTTTGCAAAAAAAAAAAATATATCCACAAACTCAACGATGTAAGTTACATCACCAAATTCTGAGGTAAAAACTCTATTATTCTACATTATTATTTATTTATCAAATTTCTTATTTATTTAATTGTCATAAAATCACGGGGGGTTACATTCTTCTCCCTTAAAAGAATTCCGTCCCTGAAATTCCTCAGGGTTTGAACACATACAATTGTTCTAAAATAACAATCAATAAGCATACAAACAATTTTGCAACCAATCGTATACAAGTGCACGGTGTATCACAAATTATATGATATGTATGCAAAATAAATGTAACAACCTGAAATTTAACCCATAATAATTAGTTCGTTAATTAATGAAATAATAAAATAACTTTGTGAAATTATCAGAATCGAGCCAGGGAAGTTGCACCGTTGCATCCGTGATAATTTTCTGGTCAATTTCCTTATATAGAGCGTCCGAATCCTATACATACATACATACATACATATATAAATACACACATATATATGCATAGATATATATACATATATATATGCATAGATATGCATACATATATATGCATATATATATATATACACATACATATATATGCATACATATATATGTATACACATATATATGCATACATATTCATACATATGTATGATACATATATATGCATATGCATATATATATATATATATATATATATATATATATATATATATGCTTACATACATACATAGATATATATATATATCCATGCATACATACATACATACATACATATATATATATATCCATACATACATACATATATGTATACTGGGCTAGGTCAACCAAACCACGCCCTGGGTCGACTGGTCGGTCGACCGAGGAGGAAGGGCGATCGACCGTCTGGTCGACCCGCCTACGGGTATGGAAAGAAGAAAATTTTCTTCGTCCCAGAGGTTTTTGGACACGTATTTTTCATTTTTTAGCCCCATCTGGTCCCTTCGTGCTTCCATCCGACGCGTCCTATTCAGCCTATGACGTGATTGTATCTTATTTAATATCTAAATCCAATGGTTTGAGATCCACTTCTACCCCTATAAATAGTACCTAAGACCTAACACTTTTTCTCATTCTATATTTTCTCCGCTTGGGTTTATGTTTTTAGAAAGTACCCTAAAAGGAATAATTTTTAAAGGAGAGAATCTTTTTAATAAAAATATTTTAATACCCTCAAGTAGATCAAGGAAGACCAAAAGGGAAGAGCTTAGGACGATAGGTAAGTGATTGTAATTATTTAGATTTTTAAACAATTTTAAATAATAGGGATTCCAATAGTTATAGTTTTACTATGATTTTTGAAATAATCTTTCTAGTAATTTATTTATAGTTTTTAGAATTATTTTCAGTCTATTTCTTTTAACTATTTTGCTCAGTTTAATTTAATTCTGTTAATTATAGCTTCTCCATTTATTTGTAGTTTATTTACAGTATTTTAATTTATTTACCGTTATTTTAGCATTATTTACATCATTTTCCTACGCTTTGGATTTTTTTCTATTTTCTGTTTTCTTTTATTTCTCCTTCTATTTTCGCGTATGGATTAGAGTAGATTAAACGCAAATATGGATTAAAATTATAAGAATAATGAAATAATGGAAGATAAGATGAAAAATTGTAAAGACTATAATAAAAATGGAATTAAGACTGAAATTGAGCCTAATTATGATATTAATGTTAGAATTTGATTAATTAAAGATAATCGGCCTAGTTTTTACTTAGAATTATGATAAGAAAAGTATAGGATGAGAGAAGCTTATTTTTACACTTAGACTTTAGGTTAAATAACAGTCATGATTATAATGTCGGTTGTAATAAGATAAGGAACAGAATGAAGCTTATTTTAAGACTTAGGATAATTAATAAGCACAGATAGCAAGAACAAAAGTAAATGCTTTTTTGAATAATTTATCTAAATTAATAGCAAGAATTAACGTAGGACATTTACCAAATAGCATTCCCCTATTATTTCTATAGACACGGTGTTTCACATAATCTTGAAGTGAGATGAGGGGCACACTTATTCCAATAATGGTAGTTATTGGTCAATAAGTAGAAGTCCAAATCATAGAGATTTGGGCAAGGGGCGGAACTAGATATTGATTGGATGATGGGCCAGTACTAATAACATTTCCCCTATTTTCTATGGACATGATGATCTCACATTAGCCTAAAGTGGGATTAGAAGCATGTTATGCTAGAGCTTGAGGTAATACGAAGGCCCATTAGGTGGAAAAACAGGTAACATGAGCATGGTGGTGGTTATGCGTGTGGCTTCCATTCGTGTGCTCAGTAATCGTTATGAGTTCCAAGCGTTTGGTATGTGTGCCTTTCATAGGCACCATTGCCTTCTATTAGGGAGCTATATAACGTAATCCACAGTAGATACTTTGTATGTCATTTGTAGACACTATTTCTGTGTAGAGAGTTATATAACATTTAGTCCGTAGTATGGTCTATGGAGTAGCAGGCTGATCAAATTGTAGAATTAGGATTTCAGCCTAATTATAGGATTAGGAATTCAGCCTAATCAAACCAGCTATCAAAGATAAGTGAAAAATATCAAAGTTAATCATTTATATCAATTAAGTTAATTCGTATTCCTTCTCATTTTTTTTCCTTTTATATACTAGGACTGTTGTAAGGTATACTACTTTTACTTTGCTTAAAGATTCTAGAAATTACTATCATTCACCAGACTTTTAGTCTAACCCACTCCTCTATTTTCCTTTTTTTACCCCCTATAGGCAATCGGCAGTAAGGAATATAGACCACAACTTCTTGGAGACTTGGAGACCCATTCATACATTCCTCCTATTTATTTCCGGCCTTTTCTTTTATTATACTGGCATTGTATTAAGGGAAAGTTTGTGTTTGTACTCTAGTTTTTCCTATGAGATTGAGATTTTATTTTCATAAGACAATTGCATTTGGTATTGAAATATATGTGGTTTGTCTGAAGTATTTACGACGTGTTAATTTTTAAAAACACTCATTGTTTTTGATTACTTCCGCTGCGTTATTATCTATCTTTTTGTCTTGTGAATCTTAGTCTCTGCAAATTTTAGTTATACCTACAATGCACTACATCTTTTACTGTGTCCTTTTGGGTTACTAAGGGGTATGGGGAGTTGCACTTGGTATTAGAGCCTAAGGTTACAGGATTCCTAAAAATTTATTTTAAAAATAAAACATTTTTCAAATATAACTTTCTTTAAATCATTTTTCAGAAAAGAACTCTTAAAAGTAGTTTTTAAGTATAAAAGAGTTTTTATAAAAATCCCCTCAAAAGTCCAATTCTATCTCCCTTCGCTTCTTTCTTAAACCATCCTTTTCCTTTCGTAGAGTGGCGGATGCCCCAAATCTTCTTGAGAGCATTCCAGTCCCATCCTAGTTTTGTAGGTATCTACAAGCCACAACTCCATAGGGGCATGGGAAAGCGCCCAATCCAGCACCAGCGAGTGGGAATCCCATCAACCCACCCTCCAGCATGAATTTCTCAAAGCTTTGTAAGGAATTTGCAAGTTTGGGTAGAAAGACTTTTTCTGGTAAGAAGACTTTTGTGGAGGCAAGAGCTTGGCTTAGAGACATAGAGAGGATATTCGGACTATTGGGATTAGATGATTAGCAACAAGTTTAGCTAGCATTTTGGCAGCTGAAAGAGGAGGCTTTGTATTGGTGGGAGGTCATAGAGTTAGAAGGAAGAGAGGTGACTTGGAATGGGTTTCAGGAGCGATTGGATCAAAAAAATTTGTCTTGAGAAGGGGAGAGTGTTCAGCTGGGGCGATTCATTAATTTGAAGCAAGGGAGTTTGTCGGTGAAGTAGTATGTCAATTAATTTCATGATTTGTCTTGGCTCGGAATGGAGTTGGTGAATACGCTGCATAAGAAAGCTATGAAGTTTGCAAAGGGATTGAATCAACCCCTTTAGGGATTATTTTTGATTCACGTACCGTTGAGAGCTGTTTATGAGTCTTTGGTAGAGATGGAACTTATGTTTGATGCAGTCAAGGAAAGAGACTCTATGGGAGTTGTTAAGTCTGAAGGTCCAAAGAAGAAATTGTGGAGGAACAACAAAGATAAGAGGAAAGGCGATTACGCTCAGAAGCAGATTAAGAAAGGATTGAGGTGCAATAGATGTGGTATTATGGGTCATATCGTCAAGGATTGCAGGGAGAAGATGAAGGGAAAGTGCTTTAATTACGGGCTTCCCGATCACTTGCGTAGGAGCTGTCCTCTGAGGACAGGACAGGGAGCTAAACACTAGTTGCACAAATTCAGTGTTAGACATGGAACCTTCAGGTGGCATTCTGGATAGAGGAAGGAAAGTCGCAGTTGAAGGTTCGATTTCCATTTCTGATTTTCCCATTCGAACTTTATTCGATTCTAGAGCGTCATACTCTTTTATCCCTAGTTCTCTTGTGGATTGTTTGCACTTAGATATATCTTTAGTAGTGGACCCTATTGTTATTTCATACCCCATAGGAGAATCGACACACTTATCTATGGTTTGTAATGGGGTTTGAATATTTTTATCCTAGGCATAGAATTTGACTGCGATGCCTATGTATTGCGATTTTCGGAGTACGGGATGATTTTAGGGTTGGATTGGCTATCCACATATGATGCTATATTAAACTGCAAGGGGAGAGTCGTTAGACTAGATACATGCAGCGGTAGGACTCTCGAGGTTTCTTGCCACCCACAAGGGTCAATCATGTTGAGTTTCCTTTATTCCCTCGATTCTTCATCATTAGAGTTAGATTCGGCTCCTGTCGTCAAAGATTTTCTAAACGTCTTTAAGGAGGTTACGGGATGACCCCCTAAGAGAGAGATTGACTTCAGGATTTATTTAACAGAGAATGCTAAGCCAATAGCATTGTCTATGAGGCACATGGCACCTAGCGAGAGGATGTAATTGAGAAAGAAGATCTGTGAGCTTTTGGATAAGGGTTTCATGAGGAGGAGCCTATCGGTGTGGGGAGGACCAGTTGTCTTGGCAACTAAGGCGGATAGTTCTCTTCGGCTTTGCATTGATTATAGAGAATTAAATAAGCTTATAAAGAAGAACCGACATCCGATCCTTAGGATTGATGAACTTTTTGACCAATTAGTTAGCTCTTTGGTATTCTCCCAACTTGATTTAGCCATAGGATTTCATCAGCATAGGGTAGTCGATGACAGCATATATAAGTCTTTGTTTAGGACTCCATGTGGATTTTATTAGTGGTTGGTTATGTCTTTTGGGCTAACCAATGCCCCAATCTACTTTATGGACATGATGAGCCGCGTCTTTAGAGAGGTCCTAAATAAGTTTGTGGTGGTATTCATGGAAGACAACTTTGTATTTTCCAACAATATAGAGGAGCATGCTATTCATTTAGAGAAGGTTCTTTGCACACTTCGTACTCATCATTTGAAAGCTAAGTTTTTGAATGTCACTTTTGGAGAGAGGAGGTATGTTCCTAGGGGTATGTGATCTCGAAGGAAGGTTTGGCTGTTGATCTTGCTAAGATGATTGTAGTGCAAGATTGGAAGGTCCCCAAGAACGTCACTGAAGTTAGGAGCTTCCTAGGATTGGTGGGTAATTATAGGAAGTTCATTAGAGACTTTGTCAAGATTTTGGCACCACTCATGCACCTTACTAAGAAGAATAAAACTTTTGTATGGGACGCGGATTGTGAGGATTCCTTCACGAGACTTAATAGATCCCTTGTTAGTGCACCAGTATTAGTTCTACCCGATGAAGCCAAGCCTTTTGCTCTATACACTGATGCATGTATGACGTGTCTAGGAGCGGTGTTGATGCAAAGGAAGGGTGCTATGTTATGGTAGTTGGCAGTTGATGATGCATAAGAAGAACCACCCTACCCACGATTTAGAGTTAGCTGCCATTGTTTTTGCACTCAGGTCTTGGAGGCACTATTTGCTTAGAGAGAGGTTTGAGCTTTTCACCGACTATAAGTCATTATAGTACCTATTCTCGTAGAAGAATGTGAACTTCAGGCAGCAGTAGTGGATGGAGTTTCTGGCATCGTACGATTTCTAGATAGCTTGTACCCCTGGAAAGGGTAATGTGATTGCGGATGCATTAAGTAGGAAGAAAGCAACGCTTAGTCCTTTGTTCGTAGAGTGGAAGTGTAACGACCCAGTATTTTCAACCATTCGCATCCGCACATTGTCGAACTTGAATTGTTCAAAATACTGCGTTGTAGAATAAATTTGGCAAAACTCAGAATATACAATAAATAGATCACAGAATCACATACACAGATATCAGAATCTCGCAGCGGAAATTAAAAATTTAGTGGTTCATGAAGCCACTGATATAACTTCAACAAAACAGAACTTACATTGTCTATAATCCTCAATACAAATTTTAAGACATAAATAGAGATAGAGTCTTCAAAGTCTTGAATTCCAGAAAAGATAAAGGCTGAAACAACTTCCAGCAGCGCGAATGATCTACTGAGTGTCCTAGCTACGGAGAAGAAATTGAAGCTGCAACTCAGGCTGACCCGAGCGTAAAATAAAACAAACACTCGAGTCAGGACATACATACTTATATGATGTAAGCTAAATCAAGTGTACTGTAATATAGAGCAAGTAACTTAAAGGATGCTTGGGACCGCCCATCCTCTAAGGATCCGTCAAACTATTTACTATGTAATATATTGCGCTATTATAATAGTGTCTATTTATAAAATAAACATACTTTTTTCTTAGCATTAAGGGGTTACCCATATAGCCCTTAACACGTAATAGTCCCAGTAGTCCATCCAATATCATAGACCCTCCTGATCGGGAAGCCACCAGAGGATACCACACGGGCTACGGGAGAAATCCAAACTCGTACAAGGCTCGATATGGTAGGTGACACGGCACAACTAGGCAATGCCAGGGTAGATATACCAATTACGCTTCCGGACCGATGGTAACGCGAAGCCGCAGCAACCGCCCACCTCGAACAACACTCCCAAATCAAGGGTGCACCCAAACAATCACATAAGCAATAGAATGGTATACGAAGAAGTGCGTTCGATCAGAGGAGCTACCTCATTAATCCGTCAATCGCTCCTGTTTTAGCCACCTTAAGCCAACTCACGGGAGTCGGGTCCACGTATTACCTTTCAAGAAACCGTCACCACCATCCTACTTCATTCTGGAATCTCCACCGCGTACACGGTTAGTCAAAGTGGTTTTCGGTATCGACAGAGAGTATGTCCATAACCGATCCCGGTCTCTTTGCCAACCCTTCGTTATTATAACCCGTGGTTATTTAAAAACAGTTTATACTTTAAATCAGAATAAACATTTCCATTTCAAAACTATAGATACGATATCATTTTAAAACCCAAAACAATAGGATATCGTTATATTCAAATATAATTCTTTCCAAAACCATACTGTTTATAATATCTGGAGACCAAATATTTGAATTATATCTTCAAAGGATAATGTTTTGGAAACTTTACTTAAATCCATAACTCCCAAACACAATGGTTTGGACATTCAACGGTATATATATAAATGGGTTAACTTTATGGTTACTTTGTAAAGAAGATAATTTACATAGCTTCACAAATATATTTCTTTATTTAAAGTTTAACCATAATTTAAATATCCCTTTATGTTCCCAAAACCATTTCAATTTTTATATATATCCAATTGGAGTATTTACTATTCAAAACTTAGTTTGGGTTTTATTCTTTCACAAATCAATGTTTTATATTTTTAGTCTTGAATATTCCCATAATTTCCATAAATAAAACTCCAAATTTTAACCATTAAATTTTTCCCAAAATTTACTTAATACCAGAATATTTATCTTTAATTTATTTAGGAAAATACAGTTATAAATATTATGTCTTAAGTTTTTCCAAAACTTAAGGTAAAATAAAATTTATCAAATTCCATAAATTTTAGAGCAATCAAATTCTAGATTCCATAGCACTTAGGAAATGCTACCTAAAGTTATGGGTAAAACTAGTCAAATTTCAAAAGACAGCATTTAAATGCTGTAATAGATTGTTTAACTTGATAAATATTTCCAAATATAACCTATTTATTTATTCATTTATTAACTGAAATCTTATTCTTTCAAAATCCCGATTTACCAAATAAGTTATATTCCATAAATTTATTCAAATATTTATTTATTTCTTTATTTATAACTTATTAAAAATCAATATAAATTCCTTTAAAGATATAAATCAAATATTTAACTTCCAAAATAATTTTAAATATTTCAGAAAATATTATAAGGACCACGGGCCTGTATATAGTTTTCTAGCCTAGGTCAAGTGGTACGGATTTATATCATTTCAATCCGTAGTTTACAAATATCCCGGGTCCTATCATTTCAAACCCGCAATCCCAAGTTTAACAGTTTAACAGTTAACAGCATAATTTAACAATAATAATCATTTAGGCCTATCATTTCAGCCCATAACAATCTACGTATAACAGGGAACTTGCAGTGTGATTTAAGCAGTAAATAAACAATAACATAATATAACTGCAGATATAATACAACAGATAATAACTGATGAGGTGTCAATTTAAATGGGGTTCATCATTTTATATTACACTACAGACAGATAATAGTGACATAAAATTTTACACATACACTTGCAATAATTTACGAAATATAAATACGTATGTCTGGTGAGAAATACTCACTTGAAAGTTGCAGAAAATTTGAATTCAAAACGACGATTCACCGGTAAAGACCGACAGAAAATAACGATCAAATTTCTTCTGATGTCGCCTAGATTCAAATCTAGAACAAATTCAAATATTTTGAAACGCGACTTTAGAATGTATGGTCAAGAAAGGATTAAAATAGAACGGAAATTGTTTTGACTTGCTCGACCACTCCACCGTATAATGTGACCTAAATATACCCAAACGTGAACCGTGCTAACACAAAAATTACGACAAAATTTCCTAAAACAAAAACGGCAAAATGTTGAATACGCATACACGTGCACACTTGCATTCCTATGTATTATGAAAATGTTGTTGCTTAAATTTTCCTCAAACTTAGAGTCACTTTTTCAAATCCAGCTACTATCTTACATTTTAAACTTAATTTGCATCATTGCTTTATGACTTCATCCATCTTCAATCTAAACTTTCCAGGCTTAAAAACTGTACAGACACACCTCATCCTATCTTCAACTATTACTAGCATCCCCAAACTCCAGCCTTTTACTAAACACTCAGGTTAGATGAATTCACTCACAAGGCTTGGTCATCATATCCAAAGCAAGTTTTTACTGATCCATTCGTGCACCGTGTGATACACAGATATGCACAGCCTATGAATTTTATAAATGCAGACTACCACTCAACTACGTTTTTCTTAATTCACTCATATATGCCTCTATGCTCTTTTCTTCTTCTATCCTCTTTTGCAATGACTTACCCAAACTAGAACCCAAACCTGGTCTAAGTTTACAAATACAGTTTGTCTGAAAGGAGAAAAATGAGCAAATTCCTTATTATACCCCTAGTCGAACCCATGATTTTGAAATCAAAAGAAAACTCAGGTTAATGAGATGTTTGATAGAACTTGGTTTTACATATGTAAAATTTTTTTTCAAAGTAACCTCTCAGTTCTATAAAGTTAGTACCTCTGACTTAATTATGTATACAAAAAAAAAAAAAAAAAAAAAAAAAGAAAACTCTATAAACCCAGATCCATATGTTGTTCAAGGCATATGATAAGATTCTTAGAGAAAACAAAGTGGATAAATGGTAGTGTGGCCGAGCAAGGCAGAGATAAAACAAAATTTTCGAGGAAGAGGAAATATCTGAACAAAGAAAAGAAAATGACATAGACCATTTACCTGATAAGAGTTCGAGCCCGAGAAGAACAGACAAGAGAGAATGAAACTAAAGAAGATAAAGCAAAGTATATATAGATGGATTTTGCGAAATAGTCAGATATGAAACGTACGAGTATTAATGTAAGCGTTGATCTCTCCTACCACTCCTCTGTTAGAACGTTATGAGCGTGATTTACTGATCAGTTTGCAAAAGGATAAATCTTCGAAATATACAGGGGAAGCCAAGAGTTTCACAACGTATAAAGCTTGATGATAATTTAATGCCAGATTAATTTCCTGCGTGATTTGAGCTCATACCAGAGAACTGGTATCTTGGCAGGTATACATTGTTATAACTTCAAATTTATGTGATGTGTGATTAAATGATAAAACGGCAAGGCACATAAATTTGAACTGATGCGCATTTGAAGGGTGCTTGATTTATATTTTTTTCTTTCCAGATGATATGTGTGATTTTAAACTGCTCATTATGAATATATTTTGATTTCACAATATGTTCCAATTAAACAGTTGCATGGTTAAAGCAAACATGCTTTGAAGTAGTTGCAGAGATTTATGGGGAAAATGGCAAGAATAGAAACGGAGCATTGCTTTGAAATCTGAACGTTTTGCATATATGCGTGATTTCTCCTTTCAGTTTCAAAGAAATAAAGGTTTCAATATTAAGAGGAAGAGAAATCAAATCTGCTGCCAGTTATACACAATTGATTGAATGCATCAGTTTCTTATGTTAATTGTTTACTCACGTGATTAAAGCAATGGGATAAATATATAGGGCTTTGAATATAACTGACGAGCTAAATCAGAGGAGATAAATCAATAGTTATCAATTATACAAGATGTCAGGGAATACGTTCACATTTCAAGCATTGATTTGGTAAATATTTGCTTTAAATCTTCGTATGAATTAAAGGAGAGATAAATGGGAATGAAAACATCAGTTTCTATATGATAAATGCTTATACGTGATTTAGTTTATACATTGATTTATAGGCAAACAAACGGCAAATAGTGATACAATGCAATATTCCCTTGGTCTTAAGAAACGGCAGAGGTGCTGATACAACTAGTGATTCAAGCAAATACATATAGATTTGTTTTAACTGTAGGTTGCGTGATTCATTTCCAGTTTTAATGCATGCGTGATATATCTTCCAAATATAAATGTTTGCACGTTATAAGAATTTTTTTTTCAAAAGCATGTGTGCCTTATAAATTTCCAGATTTGATGAATATGGACTGTGTAATTTCCTTCCAGGATACTTTGCTTGAATTATATGTGTGATTAGGAACGGAAAATTTTATTTATTTATTTATTTATTTATTGCACAATAAAGGTGAAATAGAGAGATATACATGGGAATTGAGAAGTTGAAAAGATAGGCAAGGTTAAGTATGAATGCGTGATTTAAAACTGCCAATTGAAATCTAGATTTAATGCATGCGATAACTGCAATTTTTATGAGAAGCTTTGATTTCAAAATCTTATACTATTTAATGTAGGCGTGATTTTAGATTGATGATTTGCAGATAAAAGGATTTGTTTGAGGCGGAATCAAATGGACAAATGGGGAGAAAAGGGCAAGCAGCTTAAATGGTTTAAAGTATCAGTTTTATATATATAAATATGTAAATATGAATACGTGTGTGATGATTCATTTATATTTACATAAATTTTGATTTGTATTAAATATGTTTACAAATGTATTTGGACGTTCGCAGATACCATACTAGATCATAGGCAAAAACACAGGGGAAAAAGAGGAAGCTGTAGAGATTTAAAGCTTTCAGTTACAAAAGTTATAAATATGTTTACGTGATATAAGATTTAGGCAGTTACACAACATATAAAGTTTGAAAATATGTAAATATGCATGCGTGATTTCAGCATGCTTTGATTCTCCTATGTTTGATTTAATAAACAAACTGGCCACACTTAATGCAAAACTTTTTAAAAAGAAAAGTACAAAATGAAAAGTTGCGTGATATAAGCCTGGATATAAAGTTTGTACGTAACTTTATGTTCTTTTTTTTTTAGTTCAGTTTGCAAAAATTATAAGTTTTTGAATTTACTGGAAGGCCGAGAGATTTGCTTCAGTTTTCTCTTTGAATAAATGCTTATACGTGATTGAAGAAATAAACAAGGGAAGTTATCAATGCATGATTTTATTTCTGAGAAAAGGAAAGGCAAACTCATATTCAATTCAGTTTTGATTTACAAAAGGTTTAATTAAGGCATACGTTGATATGGGGAGAAATAAAGGTAAGTATACATCAGAGGATGAACGAAAGAGTTGATATGTATCGTATCAATTTAGGCATGTACAAATTTCTCCTTGGATTTTTGTCTCACACGTTACTTCCATGTTAAGTTTTTACTTCATTTTATTTATTTGATTTTAGTTTGAAAACAATAAATGGAATGGCAAGAATTTATGCAAAGCTTAGAAAAACGTATACAAATTTATTTAAAATCAGACTGTCAGTTAATGCAACGTAACGTTTGTTATAAAATCTCTGACTGATATTTTTCTCCAAAATTTTACGAAAACATGATTTTTACACTACGCTAAACAGACGCAATCCAAAACATCAAAAATTTTCATAAAAATAACATTTTAAAAACACACGTTTTATTACGTCACTTATACCCTATAATTGACGCGTCCTTTAAACGCGAAATTTAACAGTTCAAAAATAGCTTAAATTTTCACAGTTATTATTTAATTTTATTGACATATACAAATTTTATAAAATATATCTCCAAATAAAATAATTAACTATTTTGATAAACACAATTTATATAAAATATATTTCAAAGTTAAATAATTAAAATAAAATAAATAGCTAAAACTAGGGCTGTTACACTCTCCCCCACTTAAAAACTTTTCGTCCTCGAAAAGGAACGAAAGGAAAAGAATCAAAAGAGGATAAGCTAGACAAACAAGAATCTTAAACGAATAGTTCCGGATTTGAAACACGAAGAAGATCCTCCAGAATCGGTTCTACTCTTCAGTTTGACCGTCAGTCCATGGGTGATAAACGGTGCTTAGGTCTCGATGAGTAACAAAGGTTTCAAAGATTATTGAAAGATTCCTAAATAGGCTGGTAGAAGCAATCGCCTCCCCATTCTGTAGCAGATAGGGAAACCAAGGACACTTAAAAATAGTTCATAAACAAAATAAGATAATAAATTTGAAATCATAATGCTTTTGAGATTATAATACTTTGAAGGTCGTTAAAATTTATAGATATCATCATCTGGAAATCATATTACAAAAATCATAGCACTTTTTAAAATAATCTTCATTTATACCTTTTAAATTCAATGCCAAATAATACTCATTTCAAAGTTGAAATATTTTAAGGTTCATTTATTCAATTATAAAATTTTCAAAACATTTTATTTTTAAAAACAGCAGCACTTATAATATGTTACGGTAGATATAATAGTATTTTCCAATCAATTCATTATTCTACTTAACTCTTGATTTAGCAATAACCTAACACTTTATTTAAAATACCTATTTTATAATTAAGATATTCCTTTAATAAGTTACACTTGAAATTTCCATTTGAAAACCAAATTCTCAATTATCAAATTTTAGTGATATTAAAATACATCTTAATCATAATTATCCATTTTTCAAGACATGTCTATTTCCAAAACAAGGATAGAAATTCAAATTTGATGAACTCAAATCAAATAGAATCCAAGCTAGTTAAAATCAGAAGGTCCGATGATTAAATAACAGAATAAGGAACTGGGTAAGTCTATATAAATCGCGGACAACCTTGACCTGGTCAACCGTGACTTGAAGAGTCGGATCGATATGATTGGGTAAATCTATATTTGATCCGAAGAGATAGAGTTCGGAATAACCAAAGATACTGGCATATAAACCGAGGATAAATATAAATCTCTGGTGAATCAATGTTAATGGTAAAGGAGTTTCGCCCCTTTATTAGAATAATGGCGAGACCGCCAATTACTATAAAGATCATCCGAAGTGGAGTTATGGGACACTCCAGAATCTAAAGTAGATGAAAGTGAGGGACACGGATGAACTTTGGAACCACAGGGAATGTTCCAAATTCGAAAAGGAAGAGGTTCAAGCTCGAATGAAGGTGATTCTATAAATCAATTTACCATACATTCTAAGTTTGCCTAGAGCCAAAGCTCTGATACCAAATGTAACGACCCAGTATTTTCAACCATTCGCATCCGCACATTGTCGAACTTGAATTGTTCAAAATACTGCGTTGTAGAATAAATTTGGCAAAACTCAGAATATACAATAAATAGATCACAGAATCACATACACAGATATCAGAATCTCGCAGCGGAAATTAAAAATTTAGTGGTTCATGAAGCCACTGATATAACTTCAACAAAACAGAACTTACATTGTCTATAATCCTCAATACAAATTTTAAGACATAAATAGAGATAGAGTCTTCAAAGTCTTGAATTCCAGAAAAGATAAAGGCTGAAACAACTTCCAGCAGCGCGAATGATCTACTGAGTGTCCTAGCTACGGAGAAGAAATTGAAGCTGTAACTCAGGCTGACCCGAGCGTAAAATAAAACAAACACTCGAGTCAGGACATACATACTTATATGATGTAAGCTAAATCAAGTGTACTGTAATATAGAGCAAGTAACTTAAAGGATGCTTGGGACCGCCCATCCTCTAAGGATCCGTCAAACTATTTACTATGTAATATATTGCGCTATTATAATAGTGTCTATTTATAAAATAAACATACTTTTTTCTTAGCATTAAGGGGTTACCCATATAGCCCTTAACACGTAATAGTCCCAGTAGTCCATCCAATATCATAGCCCCTCCTGATCGGGAAGCCACCAGAGGATACCACACGGGCTACGGGAGAAATCCAAACTCGTACAAGGCTCGATATGGTAGGTGACACGGCACAACTAGGCAATGCCAGGGTAGATATACCAATTACGCTTCCGGACCGATGGTAACGCGAAGCCGCAGCAACCGCCCACCTCGAACAACACTCCCAAATCAAGGGTGCACCCAAACAATCACATAAGCAATAGAATGGTATACGAAGAAGTGCGTTCGATCAGAGGAGCTACCTCATTAATCCGTCAATCGCTCCTGTTTTAGCCACCTTAAGCCAACTCACGGGAGTCGGGTCCACGTATTACCTTTCAAGAAACCGTCACCACCATCCTACTTCATTCTGGAATCTCCACCGCGTACACGGTTAGTCAAAGTGGTTTTCGGTATCGACAGAGAGTATGTCCATAACCGATCCCGGTCTCTTTGCCAACCCTTCGTTATTATAACCCGTGGTTATTTAAAAACAGTTTATACTTTAAATCAGAATAAACATTTCCATTTCAAAACTATATATACGATATCATTTTAAAACCCAAAACAATAGGATATCGTTATATTCAAATATAATTCTTTCCAAAACCATACTGTTTATAATATCTGGAGACCAAATATTTGAATTATATCTTCAAAGGATAATGTTTTGGAAACTTTACTTAAATCCATAACTCCCAAACACAATGGTTTGGACATTCAACGGTATATATATAAATGGGTTAACTTTATGGTTACTTTGTAAAGAAGATAATTTACATAGCTTCACAAATATATTTCTTTATTTAAAGTTTAACCATAATTTAAATATCCCTTTATGTTCCCAAAACCATTTCAATTTTTATATATATCCAATTGGAGTATTTACTATTCAAAACTTAGTTTGGGTTTTATTCTTTCACAAATCAATGTTTTATATTTTTAGTCTTGAATATTCCCATAATTTCCATAAATAAAACTCCAAATTTTAACCATTAAATTTTTCCCAAAATTTACTTAATACCAGAATATTTATCTTTAATTTATTTAGGAAAATACAGTTATAAATATTATGTCTTAAGTTTTTCCAAAACTTAAGGTAAAATAAAATTTATCAAATTCCATAAATTTTAGAGCAATCAAATTCTAGATTCCATAGCACTTAGGAAATGCTACCTAAAGTTATGGGTAAAACTAGTCAAATTTCAAAAGACAGCATTTAAATGCTGTAATAGATTGTTTAACTTGATAAATATTTCCAAATATAACCTATTTATTTATTCATTTATTAACTGAAATCTTATTCTTTCAAAATCCCGATTTACCAAATAAGTTATATTCCATAAATTTATTCAAATATTTATTTATTTCTTTATTTATAACTTATTAAAAATCAATATAAATTCCTTTAAAGATATAAATCAAATATTTAACTTCCAAAATAATTTTAAATATTTCAGAAAATATTATAAGGACCACGGGCCTGTATATAGTTTTCTAGCCTAGGTCAAGTGGTACGGATTTATATCATTTCAATCCGTAGTTTACAAATATCCCGGGTCCTATCATTTCAAACCCGCAATCCCAAGTTTAACAGTTTAACAGTTAACAGCATAATTTAACAATAATAATCATTTAGGCCTATCATTTCAGCCCATAACAATCTACGTATAACAGGGAACTTGCAGTGTGATTTAAGCAGTAAATAAACAATAACATAATATAACTGCAGATATAATACAACAGATAATAACTGATGAGGTGTCAATTTAAATGGGGTTCATCATTTTATATTACACTACAGACAGATAATAGTGACATAAAATTTTACACATACACTTGCAATAATTTACGAAATATAAATACGTATGTCTGGTGAGAAATACTCACTTGAAAGTTGCAGAAAATTTGAATTCAAAACGACGATTCACCGGTAAAGACCGACAGAAAATAACGATCAAATTTCTTCTGATGTCGCCTAGATTCAAATCTAGAACAAATTCAAATATTTTGAAACGCGACTTTAGAATGTATGGTCAAGAAAGGATTAAAATAGAACGGAAATTGTTTTGACTTGCTCGACCACTCCACCGTATAATGTGACCTAAATATACCCAAACGTGAACCGTGCTAACACAAAAATTACGACAAAATTTCCTAAAACAAAAACGGCAAAATGTTGAATACGCATACACGTGCACACTTGCATTCCTATGTATTATGAAAATGTTGTTGCTTAAATTTTCCTCAAACTTAGAGTCACTTTTTCAAATCCAGCTACTATCTTACATTTTAAACTTAATTTGCATCATTGCTTTATGACTTCATCCATCTTCAATCTAAACTTTCCAGGCTTAAAAACTGTACAGACACACCTCATCCTATCTTCAACTATTACTAGCATCCCCAAACTCCAGCCTTTTACTAAACACTCAGGTTAGATGAATTCACTCACAAGGCTTGGTCATCATATCCAAAGCAAGTTTTTACTGATCCATTCGTGCACCGTGTGATACACAGATATGCACAGCCTATGAATTTTATAAATGCAGACTACCACTCAACTACGTTTTTCTTAATTCACTCATATATGCCTCTATGCTCTTTTCTTCTTCTATCCTCTTTTGCAATGACTTACCCAAACTAGAACCCAAACCTGGTCTAAGTTTACAAATACAGTTTGTCTGAAAGGAGAAAAATGAGCAAATTCCTTATTATACCCCTAGTCGAACCCATGATTTTGAAATCAAAAGAAAACTCAGGTTAATGAGATGTTTGATAGAACTTGGTTTTACATATGTAAAATTTTTTTTCAAAGTAACCTCTCAGTTCTATAAAGTTAGTACCTCTGACTTAATTATGTATACAAAAAAAAAAAAAAAAAAAAAAAAAAAGAAAACTCTATAAACCCAGATCCATATGTTGTTCAAGGCATATGATAAGATTCTTAGAGAAAACAAAGTGGATAAATGGTAGTGTGGCCGAGCAAGGCAGAGATAAAACAAAATTTTCGAGGAAGAGGAAATATCTGAACAAAGAAAAGAAAATGACATAGACCATTTACCTGATAAGAGTTCGAGCCCGAGAAGAACAGACAAGAGAGAATGAAACTAAAGAAGATAAAGCAAAGTATATATAGATGGATTTTGCGAAATAGTCAGATATGAAACGTACGAGTATTAATGTAAGCGTTGATCTCTCCTACCACTCCTCTGTTAGAACGTTATGAGCGTGATTTACTGATCAGTTTGCAAAAGGATAAATCTTCGAAATATACAGGGGAAGCCAAGAGTTTCACAACGTATAAAGCTTGATGATAATTTAATGCCAGATTAATTTCCTGCGTGATTTGAGCTCATACCAGAGAACTGGTATCTTGGCAGGTATACATTGTTATAACTTCAAATTTATGTGATGTGTGATTAAATGATAAAACGGCAAGGCACATAAATTTGAACTGATGCGCATTTGAAGGGTGCTTGATTTATATTTTTTTCTTTCCAGATGATATGTGTGATTTTAAACTGCTCATTATGAATATATTTTGATTTCACAATATGTTCCAATTAAACAGTTGCATGGTTAAAGCAAACATGCTTTGAAGTAGTTGCAGAGATTTATGGGGAAAATGGCAAGAATAGAAACGGAGCATTGCTTTGAAATCTGAACGTTTTGCATATATGCGTGATTTCTCCTTTCAGTTTCAAAGAAATAAAGGTTTCAATATTAAGAGGAAGAGAAATCAAATCTGCTGCCAGTTATACACAATTGATTGAATGCATCAGTTTCTTATGTTAATTGTTTACTCACGTGATTAAAGCAATGGGATAAATATATAGGGCTTTGAATATAACTGACGAGCTAAATCAGAGGAGATAAATCAATAGTTATCAATTATACAAGATGTCAGGGAATACGTTCACATTTCAAGCATTGATTTGGTAAATATTTGCTTTAAATCTTCGTATGAATTAAAGGAGAGATAAATGGGAATGAAAACATCAGTTTCTATATGATAAATGCTTATACGTGATTTAGTTTATACATTGATTTATAGGCAAACAAACGGCAAATAGTGATACAATGCAATATTCCCTTGGTCTTAAGAAACGGCAGAGGTGCTGATACAACTAGTGATTCAAGCAAATACATATAGATTTGTTTTAACTGTAGGTTGCGTGATTCATTTCCAGTTTTAATGCATGCGTGATATATCTTCCAAATATAAATGTTTGCACGTTATAAGAATTTTTTTTTCAAAAGCATGTGTGCCTTATAAATTTCCAGATTTGATGAATATGGACTGTGTAATTTCCTTCCAGGATACTTTGCTTGAATTATATGTGTGATTAGGAACGGAAAATTTTATTTATTTATTTATTTATTTATTGCACAATAAAGGTGAAATAGAGAGATATACATGGGAATTGAGAAGTTGAAAAGATAGGCAAGGTTAAGTATGAATGCGTGATTTAAAACTGCCAATTGAAATCTAGATTTAATGCATGCGATAACTGCAATTTTTATGAGAAGCTTTGATTTCAAAATCTTATACTATTTAATGTAGGCGTGATTTTAGATTGATGATTTGCAGATAAAAGGATTTGTTTGAGGCGGAATCAAATGGACAAATGGGGAGAAAAGGGCAAGCAGCTTAAATGGTTTAAAGTATCAGTTTTATATATATAAATATGTAAATATGAATACGTGTGTGATGATTCATTTATATTTACATAAATTTTGATTTGTATTAAATATGTTTACAAATGTATTTGGACGTTCGCAGATACCATACTAGATCATAGGCAAAAACACAGGGGAAAAAGAGGAAGCTGTAGAGATTTAAAGCTTTCAGTTACAAAAGTTATAAATATGTTTACGTGATATAAGATTTAGGCAGTTACACAACATATAAAGTTTGAAAATATGTAAATATGCATGCGTGATTTCAGCATGCTTTGATTCTCCTATGTTTGATTTAATAAACAAACTGGCCACACTTAATGCAAAACTTTTTAAAAAGAAAAGTACAAAATGAAAAGTTGCGTGATATAAGCCTGGATATAAAGTTTGTACGTAACTTTATGTTCTTTTTTTTTTAGTTCAGTTTGCAAAAATTATAAGTTTTTGAATTTACTGGAAGGCCGAGAGATTTGCTTCAGTTTTCTCTTTGAATAAATGCTTATACGTGATTGAAGAAATAAACAAGGGAAGTTATCAATGCATGATTTTATTTCTGAGAAAAGGAAAGGCAAACTCATATTCAATTCAGTTTTGATTTACAAAAGGTTTAATTAAGGCATACGTTGATATGGGGAGAAATAAAGGTAAGTATACATCAGAGGATGAACGAAAGAGTTGATATGTATCGTATCAATTTAGGCATGTACAAATTTCTCCTTGGATTTTTGTCTCACACGTTACTTCCATGTTAAGTTTTTACTTCATTTTATTTATTTGATTTTAGTTTGAAAACAATAAATGGAATGGCAAGAATTTATGCAAAGCTTAGAAAAACGTATACAAATTTATTTAAAATCAGACTGTCAGTTAATGCAACGTAACGTTTGTTATAAAATCTCTGACTGATATTTTTCTCCAAAATTTTACGAAAACATGATTTTTACACTACGCTAAACAGACGCAGTCCAAAACATCAAAAATTTTCATAAAAATAACATTTTAAAAACACACGTTTTATTACGTCACTTATACCCTATAATTGACGCGTCCTTTAAACGCGAAATTTAACAGTTCAAAAATAGCTTAAATTTTCACAGTTATTATTTAATTTTATTGACATATACAAATTTTATAAAATATATCTCCAAATAAAATAATTAACTATTTTGATAAACACAATTTATATAAAATATATTTCAAAGTTAAATAATTAAAATAAAATAAATAGCTAAAACTAGGGCTGTTACAGGAAGAGCCTGGAGTTTATTTCTACTTTTAATTTTTATCCCTCTACAGACATTACTCCTGGATTGTTTGCTACGCTTGAAGTGAGGCCTATCCTTGTGGATCAGATTGGCTCAAGGCAGCAAGATGATCCGGAGCTCGTGGACATTAAGGATAGGATTAGCCGAGGGGAGGTCTCTAGACATCTCCAACGTTATTCCATGGATGGAAAAGGATGGCTTAGGAGAGATGGGAGGCTTTGTGCTCCCCACACTAGTTATTTGTCAAAAGCGGTTTTAGAGGAAGCACACCATTCCCATATGACTATTCATCCGGGTGGTGACAAGTTGTATAGGGACACGAAGAGGATGTTTAATTGGAACGAGATGAAGAAGGATGTGGTGGAGTTTGTAGCTAAGTGTCTTATTTGCCAAAGGGTTAAGGTGGATCAGTAGAAATCCGGTGGTTTACTTCAGCCCTTATATGTGCTAAAGTGGAAATGGGACAGCATTTCGATGGATTTCTAGATGGTTTACCCCGTTCTAGAAAGGGGAATACTAGCATTTGGTAATCGTAGATCATTTGATCAAAAGTGCCCATTTCATTCCTGTCAAGAGCAAAAGGACGACATCTGATTTGTTATCCTTATGTGTTCGTGAGATAGTCCGACTTCATGGGATTCCCTTTAGTATAGTGAGCGATAGAGACCCTATTTTTACTAGCGAGTTTTGGAGAAGCTTGCAAGAGGCTTTAGGGACGTAGCTTGGATTGAGTACTACCTATCACCCTTAGACTGATGACCAAATGAAGAGGTATAATAGAGTGCTTGAGGACTTATTACAGATGTGCATTTTTAATTTTGGGGGAACTTGGGAGGGTCACCTTCCGTTGGTGGAGTTCGCGTTCAATAATGGTTACCAAACAAGCATAGGAATGGCACCATTCGAGGCATTATATGGGAGACCTTCTAAGTCACCTTTATGTTTGGCGGAGTCTATGGAGAAATTGCTACATGGGCCTGACATGGTTAGGGAGACATCAAGAAGGTGGATTTGATTCGATGGAGGATGAAGACAGTTCAAGATGGATAGAAATCTTATACGGACAAGCGGAGGAGAGACATCGAGTTTGAGGTTGGAGACTTAGTTATTATTAAAGTATCCCACTTCGGAAGGTGGTAAGTTTGGGTCGAATGGAAAGTTAGCCCCCAGATTTGTAGGACCATTTCCTATCTTAGAGAGAATAGGGAAGATGGCATACTGAGTGAAGCTACCGGAGAGGTTCGCAGGAGTGCAAGACATTTTCCATGTTTCGCACTTGTGAAAGTGCTTATATGACTCAGCGGAGGTTGTAGAGCCTAGTCAGTTGGATGTTTAAGTAGAAAAGGAAGCATCGGATCGGCGTATTCCTACGAAGATCATTAAATGAGGCACTAAGCGACGTAGGAATAAAGAAGTTCCGTTAGTAAAGGTGCAATGGGGAGACGATGTTGCAGATGCTTCGTGGGAGACTGAAGAGAAGATTCGTACTTCTTATCCTCATCTCTTCAATAGTAAGTTTTTGAGTTTCCTGTCTTCCATCTTTAGTTCTAAATAGGATCTTTCCTTTATTATAATTTGGAAGGGTAGAACTTAGGATTTAATCTGTGGATGGTAGGATTTGATGCAAACATGTTAATAGAACATGTTATGAATGATGTATGCTAGTGGTTGCAAGTGTTTGCTAGTGGATACTAATGTACGCATATACTTAGACTAGGCACTATTATCTCTCAAGGATCGGCCTAACTCAGACACTAGAGCATATGCATATGGATGTGTGCACATTTTATTTTATTTTCCATGATTGCCATAAATTGATGATTAACGCATGATTGTTGCATTTGGATGATGTTTGAAGCATGCATATAGAACTATCAATTATCATTAGGAATTTTTGCATTCATTTGGATACATAGCACATGCATGATTGCATAAAAGGAGGTCAAATGAATCAATGGACCGCCTAATCTTTTGAATTAGTTAGGTACATTAACACTACACTAACTGCATAAGTAACATAAATCGCATTAGAAAACTTAAGGACAATGGATGATGATTGAGTAGTTGGGTGTAGATTTTGGATGAATACATTTAGTTCATTCTTTCATCCTTAGAGATTTCGGGGATGAAATACCTTAAGGAGGGTAGAATGTAACAATTCGAAATTTAACCCATAATAATTAGTTCGTTAATTAATGAAATAATAAAATAACTTTGTGAAATTATCAAAATAGAGCAACGAGATTTGCATCATTGTGTTTGTGGTAAATTTTTGGTAAATTTCCATATATAGAACGTCTGAAGCCGAGCTAATATGAGCTAGAAGAAAAATAAACAAGAAAAGCAATATACATACATACATACATACATATTTATATATATATACACACACACATATATATTGGGCTAGGTCGACCTAACCACGCCTTGGGATGACCGGCCGGTGGACTGAGGAGGAAGGGCGGTCGACCCGCCTACGAGTATGGAACGAAGAAAATTTTCTACGTTCCAGAGGTTTTGACACACATATTATTCATTCTTTATCCCCATCTGGTCCCTTCATGCTTCCATCCGACGGCTCCTATTCAGCCTATGACATGGTTGCATCCTATTCAATCTCCGAATCCAATGGTCCGAGATCCACTTCTACCCCTATGAATGGACCCTAGGCCTAACACTTTTTCTCATTCTACATTTTCTCTGCTTGGATTCACCTTTTCAGGAAGGACTCTAAAAGGAATAATTTTTCAAGGAGAGAATATTTTTAATAAAAATATTTTAATACCCTCAATTAGATTTGGAAAAACCAAAAGGGAAGAGCTTAGGACTACATATGAGGGACTGCAATTATATAGATTTTCAAATACTTTAAAATAATAGGATTTTCAATAGTTGTAATTTTACTATGATTTTTAGAGTAACATTTTTAGTAATTTATTTACAGTTTTTAGAATTATTTTCAGTCTATTTCTTTTAGCTATTTTTTGGTTAATTTTAGTTTAATTCTATTAATTATAGCTTCCCCATTTATTTACAATTTATTTATAGTATTTTAATTTATTTACTGATATTTATGCGTTTTTTACATATTTTTTCGATACTTTGGATTTTCTTCTATTTTCAGTTTCTTTAATTTCTCCTTCTTCTTCGCGTATGGATTCGAATAGGTTAAATACGAATATGGATTAAAATTTAAGAAAAATGAGATAACGAAAGATAAGATGTAAATTGTAAAGATTGTAAAAAAATGGAATTAAGACTGGAATTGAGCCTAATTATAATATTAATGTTAGACTTGGACTATTTGAAGACAATTGGCCTAGTTATAATTTAAAATTGTAACTACAAAGAGTATAAGATGAAAGAAGCTTATTTTTACACTTCGACCTTGGGTTAAGTAATAGACATGATTATAACGCAGGTTATAATAAGATAAAGAATAGAATGAAGCTTATTTTGCGACTTATGATAAAGTAATAAGCACAAATAGCAAGAACAAAAGTAAAGACTTATTTAAATAATTTATCTAAGTTAATAAGCAAGAACTAAAGTAGGACCTGTACCAAATAGCATTCCCTTATTATTTCTATAGATACGGTGTTTCATATAATCCTAAAATGAGACAAAGGGCATGCTTATGCCAATAATGATAGTAATTGGTCAATAAGTAGAAGTCCAAATCATGGGGATTTGGGCAAGGGGCGCAACTAGATATTGTTTGGATGACAGGCCAGTACCAACAGCATTTCTCCTATTTTCTATGGACACGGTGATCTCACATTAGCCTGAAGTGGGATGCGAGGCACGCTTATGCTTGAGCTTGAGGTAATAAGAAGACCCAATTGGTGGAACAACTGGTAACATGAGAATGGTGGCAGTTACGCATGCGACTTCCATTCGGGTTCTCGGTAATCGTTATGAGTTCCAAGCATTTAGTACGTGTGCCTTTCATAGGCTCCACTGCCTTCTATGTAAGGAGCTATATAATGTCTAGTCCACGGTAGATACTTTGCGCGTCATTCATATGCACCATTTCTATGTAGGGAGTTATATTGCGTCTATTCCGCAATATGGTCTATGGAGTAGCAGGTTGATCAACGGGAAGAATTAGGATTTCAGCCTAATTATCGTATTAGGAATTCAACCTAATCAAAGCTTCTATCAAAGACAAGTGCAAACAATTAAAGTTAATCAATTATATCAATTAAGTTAATTCGTATTCCTTCTCTCTATTTCCTTTGTTTTCTTTTATATACTAGAACTGTTGTAAGGTCTATTACTTTTACTTTGCGTAATGATTCCATTATGTACTATCATTCATCGGACATTTAGTCTGATCCACTCCTCTATTTTCCTTTTTTTTCCCCATTGGTAATCAGGGGCAAGGAAGATAGACTGTAGCTTCCTAGAGACTTGGAGACCCTGTCATGTATTCCTCCTTTTTATTTCTAGCTTTTTGTTCTTCTATTGTACTGGTAATGTACTGAAGGAAAGTTTGTGTTTGTACTTTGGTTTTTCTGATGAGATTGAGATTTTATTTTCAAGACAATTGTATTTGATATTTGTAACGTATGTGGTTTGTTTGAAGTATTTATGAAGTATGAATTTTTAAAATCACTTATTGTTTTTAATTACTTCCGCCATGTTACTATCTATCTATTTTATCTTGTGAATCTTAGTCTCTGCTAGTTTTAATTATACCTACAATGCACCACATCCTTTTGTGTGTCCTTTTGGGTATACTAAGAGGTATGGGGTGTTTCAGTATTTCTAATCGGCACCTCTTATATGAATACATTCTTTTAAATCAATTTCAAAAATATGGCGCAAATATCCTAAATATACTGGCAGTTGTATATGCATGCAACTTTTGAAAGACAAAATTTAGTTTTACATCTAATTTTTCCCACACTTCTACGAACTGAAGTAAATTTCAATCAATTTTGCATCCAATACCTACCATCCAAAATCCTAGCACATCGCTGTTGACACCAAATTTAAAAAAATACAAATTTCTAAGCCTGTTTTCTTTGTGCCAGGAAAAGGGTTTAGAAAATTCCATATTTCCATCATTTTTCCCTTGGGCGCCCAGCTTCCTACCATATTTTGGAATCTCTATGTTTTCCTTCAATTCGTTTTCAATATTTCCAAGCATAGTTTGCATAGTTAATTTTTGTCTTAAAGTTTTAAAATGGAGTTTATTTCAAAAATTAACTTTTTGTTCGCCTATCGACAAGGTATATAGGAATATATTCCATAGCGAAAATAGCTTCTTCATCACTAACCGCATTTTATTTTGCTGCTGCTTCTGTTGCATAATAAATCTATACTAACCAAAACGTCAACAATTCGCCCATATCAAGTATGCGACATTTTCAAACTTCTTCTTTTTTAATTCAAAAATATTTTTATATTACTTTTTTAAAAATCAATGAAAAGTTTCCTAACACAAAATTTGTTTCAAAAACATTTTGCAAACGTATTTTTATTTCAAAAGTACACATATATTGGTTTACTTCCATTACCACACCCAATTATGGAATAAACTGGGCATCCTCTTACACTGTAGTTGGTAAGAATTACGAACTATGCACCTTTAGAATAACTCATCAATATTGGCTTGGCAGAATAACTTTTCCACTCTCTAGCATGTCTTCCAGAACTTTGGTCTACCAATGTCATCTATATGTGTTTTCCATCCCATTACCCTCCATTACTATCTTCTTTAAATCTAAATCTTGGTATTTACTTCCATTACTCTTGATCTTTCCGATGAGCATACCCTTAGAACTCATAGAAGTGTTCTTTAATGTCATTTTTCATTCCTTTGCGGTCATTCTTATGGCTTGCACACATGTTTAACAAAAATTCCTAGGTTCTCCCTAATATTCTGTACGCTCTACGGAGATTCCTTATTGCTACTCTAAGAGTAATCTTTGCTATCTTCTTTGTAGCCTTATCTTTTACCTTATCTTACTTAGGCAATCATTTCTATCTACTCCAATATTTAAAATTTTGGTTTAGTCTTCGTCCCCTTTTGTCAAAAATTAAAACTTTCAAACTTTTGAATTTCTCAATCCCAAAACTTTTGCCTTTAACAATGTATCTTAGAAAACCTTTTTTTAAATTCAAAAATACCTTAACTATCAAAACTATAATTCAAAATTTTTGGATTTAGTTCAATCATTAAATCCAAATATGTTAGAAAATTAGTTTTAAAAGTTTCTTTCCTTTTTCTTCAAATAACCTTTTTCTTTAAAGACCTTTTAACTTTTACTTCTTAAAATTAGGATCTTAACCCAAATTATTTACTAAGTTTTTCTTATTAAAAACTAGTTTTTCCTTTTTAAGAATGCTTTTTACAGTATTTCTAAAACATCATTTATAATTTTAAATAATAAAAACCGATGTAGAAAAGAAGACACTCAGTTTATCATTTTTTTACCACTCATACCATCTTTGCTTCAAATCCTTGGCCAAGTCTCTAACATAAAGTGAGGGGGACATTTAAAGATACTTAGGAAATAAAATAAATAAATATTTATCAGAGGACTAACGATATAATTCACAACGGAATAATAAAATATAACAAGTCACATAGTAACTAACTAAGATTTTCACTTCAAATGTCTAGTGTCTGTTAGCGCCAAAATTGGTCACTAGCACCAAAACGCCGTTGAAAGCAACAATTTACAGTTAAAGATGATGGATAGAGTGCATGTTGAGAGTATAAATATGAAGAGCATTCAAAATTAAAATGGAAGAAGTAAAAACAGAAGTTTTATCGTGGTTCAGCTGACTTTGGCCTACGTCCACTTCAGAAATTTCCTTTTTATTGCTGTTATAATCGATTACAGTTACAATCTAAAGTTTAACAATGATAGAATGGCTTAGCCTTAGAAAAGAGAAAGTACGTGAGCAGAAAGAAGATCCCCCTATCTGGAGACCCACATGGTGTATTTATAGGAAAATCCAAGTAACCGAGCTTTCAGAGTGACCCAAGGCCTTGCCGACCCACACTCCTATTGCCGATCCAGAACCCTCGATGCTGACTCGAGGAAACGCCATTAATGACTCAAAGTCGCTTGCCTCTACGTGTCCAGCCCACATTCTAACTACGTTGAGCCACATCCCACGAAGTTAACTCAAAGCAACAATTACTTGGACACGAGGCTGCCGAGCGATGTCGTATGCCGGGCGATGTCGTATGCCGAGCAATGTCCTATGCCGATCAATGTCCTAGGCCGACCCACCTTATATCCCACTGAGCTACCGAGCGACAACTCAAAGCGAAGGACCTTAGGACTCGAAGCAACCAAGCCCTATTCCATACCGAGCCAGTTCCTTCCATTCTTACTTAGCCACCACTACAACGCCGGCCGAAGTAGGGGTCCTAAGAACTTGAAGTAACCGAGATGTGCCTTTATGCCAACCTGCCCTCTCAACTAAACGAATGGGCTATGTCCACGAATGAGCCAAAACGACGAACCACCTTACCGAGCGACCCTGACCGAACCACTACTCCGAGCTACCACTGTGCGTTGAATAACCATTAAGGCCGAGCCACCAAAAATGACTTGAAGAAACCATCTGCGTGACTCGAAGCTCGACCAGCTACGACTCGAAGAAAACCTAGGACAAATCGAGACATGACGAAACCTACGCTTCAAGTATCCAATAACCTTCATCAATCGACTATGCTGAATCCTGGCTATTTAGCCATGTTTGTTATTCATGATTGATCATCCATCGATCCAGTTGATTAAATTCTTCACAAACCAGCTTCGACAAAGGAGAAGTCGATTTTGTTAAATCCGTTTGTTAGTGCCCTTCCCAAAAGGCATGTTAACAGTGTCCTTATCATTGTCGAGCATGTCAAAGGAACCTGTCTGTATAAGCTATCCTATAGGTTATAATAAGTAAGGGCTCAGAACAATGTTTTGGTGATAGGTAAATTATGCACTTTGTGCATAACACTAGTTTCTGCTGATTTTCTGCTATCTCTTGTTATGTCTTCTCATTTTCAATTAGACATCTCAACTTTACATATGCATGAGATACATCCCATATACATATACATACACATACATATACATACATACATACATATATCTACGTATAGGTATAAAAGTACCACGGTCCCCCATTGGATTAAGTACCATTCCCGATAGTGTCCCTTAACTCGTCACCTCGTAAGGATCCATCCCATCGCTGTATCACGCTCTCGTTATCTCGTGTACCGGTGAACTCCCGTAGTGCCTAATAACGACTATGCAATAATTTAGAATGCACTGTTTTGCCTTTTTGGGGATTTTCTTGCCTGCTTCCTGGTTATAGACTAGGCACTACGAATTATAAATATAGTGGAATTAGCCGTACTGTCTATCGACTCAACTCCGCGGACTACCAAATGCATGTTTTGAAAGACCTCTATAATAAGTTTAACTAGCCTTACCACCTAACAAAAAAACTCAAAATCAAGATGGTGATGCATGACTAAACATGGTCTGCACACAAGTAATCAGTGTATCCAGTTAGGTGTAACCCGTATCTTTCCTGTTTACCATTAATGACTGATGACGTACACAACCTTAATCTTGTATTAAGTACCAACATATGTGTAAGATATGTCCCATATACTTGTAGTAGACTATAGTTATGTGTGTGTGCGTATATATGAGTACCACGGTCCTTTATTGAACCAAGAAACTATCCCTGCTAGTACCCCTTAACTCAACAACCCATCAGGATCCATCATCCACGCCGTATCATGCTCTTATCACCACACATATCGAGGAACTCCCATGGTGCCTAGTAATGGATTTATAGTAATTTTATGTGTGTATATATAGAAGTACCACGGTCCCCCAAGAAACTATCCCCGCTAGTATCCCTAAACTCTGCACCTCATTTGAATCCATCAACCTTGATGTATCATGCTCTCGTCATCACACGTACCTAGGAGCTCTCGTAGCACCTAATAATGGATTTACAGTAATTTAGCCATGTTTTATGTTATATTTTTTGGGTTTTCTTGTATGCTTCCCGATTGAGGCTACGCTTTACGAACTATAAATATGGTGGATTCAGCCCCCTGGTATGTGGAGTTAGCTCCACGAAATGCTTCATGCATGTTTTGAAAGACTTCTCTAATAGGGTTAACTATTCTTGCCACCCAACAAACAAACTAGCAAACAAAATGGTGATGCATGACCCAAGTGGTCCATATATAGTAGGCAGTGTAGCCCATTAGGTGTAACCACTATTGTGACACTCCACACCTCTAAGCACCTAAAAAATCAGACATGACTAGAAGCATGAGTGGTCGGGTGAAATAAAAATCCACAACATAGTATAGATACAAAGGCAACAACAAAAAAGGATTAAATTATTATAGTGGAAGAAATCTTTCACCATTATAAATTAATAACAAAACAGCTTCATTAAAAACAACATTATCCCAAATTTATTTTTGAAACCAAAAGTAACAAGTAGTCTCCACTAAGACATAAAACATAACAAAGTTCACAATATAGGTCCCCATATTTAGAGTAAAGTATGAAAAAGAGAAACGAAGTGTGTGAAACAAAAGTAAAAAATGCTGAACATAAGAGCTGCTCCAATGACCCTCCAAGCTGCGAAGAACTACAACCTAGATCTGCTCTCCTATGATTTGGGGAAAATAGGAAAAAGAGGAATGGTTCATACATAAAGTTTGGTGAATGAGAAATAAGAAGAAGCAGAAAGAATAAAACAATTTAATTCCAGGTCCTCCCCCGATATCGTAGAGGGTGAATAATATAATGCAATGAATCATTCTTAGATACATTTCCTAAGAAGCCAAAGTCCATGGTCACTTTAGGAAAGTCAGCCATGCAGCAATACTAAACGTCAACCGGATTGTCGGACCTGCTATCCTTATCCATCGATGTGCTACAGCGTGAAAGTTGTGCTCTTCACTCGTGCACTATGACTAAATGCCTCTTACGTCAGATCGGCGCCGACTCAAACAACCTTGCAGGACCCCAAAGTTGCGCTCAGGCTCCACCAAACTGGACTTTTATCCTCCTGTCTCCTCGATCACCAATGTGGGCTTACCCCCATCCAAATTGTCGGTCCTTCGAAAGAGCGCCCGCAGTTGGGTCAGCTGCGCATAATCCTCCAACGATCTACCTAAAGAAGCCTACGTCGGAGCAGACTTGTCTTGTTCAGTCCTCGTCGATCTACCTAAAGAAGCCTACGATTATGGATGCAATCTATCCTGCCTACTAGTAACCAATAAATAACAAACATCCCTACGAACCTACTTTTCCGCTCCTAGTATGTGCAGCCAAAACTATATTTTGGTCTTAACTGCATGAAACACCTATCCAGACCTTTGCAAGGACTGCCAACCAAATCGCTTCCAGATTAATTAATTTTACCATTACAGTTTACATATTGTTTATTGCCTTAACCTGCTTTAGGAAATTATTAAATCTGATTTAGTTATTTCACAATTTCCCTTTTTCTTACATAAATGATGTTTCAACATCACGTCCGTTCAGTCCGTAAGGTTTGTCTATAATTTTTGTAACATTTTGTTACAGATTTACACTAGCCTTTAGGGTCTATTTAGTTTGTAATTTTTCCTATCCTAATTTACATTCTTCTTTTAGAGAATTAATTTGTACAAAAATTTTATCCAATAGCCACAAACCATACATGATACTAATTCCACTTTTACATTTTTAGGCCATATATGAAACTAATAACTTTGCCAATTAGACTTTCAAATTTTGTTCCAAAACCATATTCAAAATTATGTAATTATATCAATCAAAACCATAATTTCATTCAAGTAACATATTGTGAATTTATTCAACTAACCTGTTCTACCAGTAGAAATTGAATAACAATTCTAATTCAATTTAAATAAACCAATCTTATTTACGCCATAAAACATGAATAACAGTTTGTTTGTTCCAAACTTCAACCCAAACATGAATTAGAATTGAGAAGTGGTAGAAGGAGGAGATACAATATTTTACATGAATTTCAATCTTATTTATGCCATAAAACGTGAATAGATAATTTATATATCCTATATTTTAAATCAAACATGAATTAGATTTAAAAAGTGAAAGAAGAAGAAGATGTTGAAATAATATACATCTATTCTCAATTAATAACAGAAATTAATTCATACTAACATGCGAAAAAAGAACTGAAATTGAACTACTTTATTTTTCAATTTCATATTAATTCCCACTCGGCACTTGAGCTTGTATAAATTTAAAAAAGATTTGCTTTAATCTTTCTCCCTTTGGTTCTTCTAAATTCCTGAAATTGCTTGAATATATATAGATAATTTAATTTAGTAGAGATTTGTTTATCTGGTAAAGAAAAGGAGGAGGAATAATACATACTAACTTTACTGTAGAATTATGGCGACAATTGAATATGAGATTAGATTTACGTTAGATGGTTTATTTATAGATTGTTTGAGTGATTATAATCCATTATATTATTTTAGATTAAATCTGGTTCTTTCATACATTTAATGGTTGTCCATTCTAGCCCATACAAATCACTCAACCAATAAAATTTAGCCATCTCATACCATTACATCTCTGGAGCAAATAGAAAGCCGCCAATATAAAAAACAACGCTGAAATATATAGGAAAATCGTTTGAAACGAAGCAGATAAAAAAATATCGCTCCAGATGTTAGGCGACAAATCTTAGGTATACCACTTATATAGGTATTCCACTTTTCCAATAAGTGTAGTCATAGGGAAGGGTCCTACAAATCTTGGTGCCAACTTACCCATTGAACCAGATCTCATAACGTTTCTCAGAGGAGAAACATTGACAAAAACCATATCTCCAACTGTAAACTTCAAAGCTAAACGTCTTCTGCTGGCATATGAATTTTGTCTATCTTGTGTAGCCTTCAACCTTTTGCGAATCAAATCCACCTTCTTGGAAGTTTCCCTCACCAAGTATGGTCCAAGCAAGATCTTATCGGTGGTATCCGACCAAAAGGTTGGTGATCTATATAGTCTGCCATAGAGGGCCTCGAATGGTGCCATCCTAATGCTTGCTTGATAACTACTATTATACCTGAACTCCACCAAAGGTAGGTGGTCTTCCCAAGAGCCTCTGATGTCAATAATGGACAATTTGAGCAAATCTTTCAAAACCCTATTTACCCTATCAGTTTGTCCATCTGTCTGAGGGTGATATGCCGTGCTCAGATTCAATTCCATTCCTAAGGCTTACTGAAGACTCCTTCAAAACTCGCTGGTGAATAATGGATCTCTATCGCCCACAATGCTGACGGGAACTCCATGAAACCTAACTATCTCCCTTACATAAAGATCGTCAAAGCAGCTTCCATCCTATTACTCTTAATGCGTAAAAATTGAGCCCTCTTCATCAGTATATCCACAATGACCCAAATGCTCATGTTCCCTCTCCGTGACCTTAGTAATCCAACTATAAAGTCCATAGAGATGCTTTCCCATTTCCATAATAGAATATCCAATGGATGCAACAGTCCTCCTTGCTTGTTCTACCTTTATCCTTTGGCAAGTGATGCACTTCGATACACACTCCATCACCATCTTCTTCATTCCAGACCAATAAATACCCTCTTCATATCAAGGTACATCTTATCACCATCGGGGTGCGCTGTCATCCTAGAATGATGTGACTCAGCCAACACCGCATCTACTAAATCCTCACTACGGGGAATACAAATTCTACCATCCCTTCTAAGCCATCCCCTAATGTTCATGGTATAGCGCTTAAGATATGGTGATGGATCTCCTCTACTAAGCTTATCTCAAATGTCCTTTAACTCTTTGTCCCCACCTTGCCTTGCTCCAATCCGCTCCATTAAAGTAGGCTAGACGTCCAGGGATGCTAACAATCCCGGAGATAAATCCGATGGAGGTCTAAAATAAAAGGTACCAATGTACACCAAATTCCTCCATTTCAAAAATAGAGGAATTAAAACCACTTTGCGTCTACTCAACGCCTCTGCCACTACATTACACTTACCCGGGGTACAGGAAATCTCAAAGTCATAAGAGGCTAAAACTCTATCCATCTTTGTTGTCTCAAATTCAAGTCTTTCTGAATGAATAGATACTTCAAAGACTTATGATCCATTAGAAGCTCAAATTTTTCTCGTAAGAGATAGTGTCTCCAAAACTTGAGAGCAAAAACTATAGCTGCCAACTCAAGATCATGCATTGTGAAGTTCTTCTCATGCATTTTAAACTATCTACTCACGTAGCGTACTACCCTACCCTCTGGCATCAGTACTTCCCCTAGCCCCGTACCACAAACATCAATATAAACTGAGAATGGATTGGTTCCATCCGGTAATACCAATACAGGTGCGGTAGCTAGAGCTTCCTTCAATCGACCAAAGACGTCCTCACACTTGGCATCTCAAACCAAACGTGATGACCCGGAATTTTAAAGCAATATCAATTTAATAATCTGAAAATAAAAATTAAATTGATTTGATAATCTTTGTAATAAGATTTGAATTAATTTAATAATTCAATAAAATAAATAGTTCATTGATAGATTTTACCTTTTTAAATCTAATAATTCTTTTATATTTATAATATATATAGAATATTGTATATATTGTAAATAAGTATTGTTTTAAATTCAATTAATAAATAAATCTTGTTTTCTATAAAATATGCATCTTTAGTAAAATTGTGAATTATGATTTTATTTAAAAGTTGAACTTTTAAAAGTTATTTAATAAATAAATATGGTTTTAAATACATAAGAAAAATATTAAAATGATTTAAAGTATGTGTAACTCAAGTTTAAATTTAAATAAAAAAACAATAAGAGTTATTTTGATATAATTGAATAAAATAAATAATTTACGAATAAAGAAATAATTTCTTTTAATAAGTTATTTATGGTTATTAAATATTGTTATTTTTAAAAATATAATAATACATTGTTTCAACAAATAAATTTTTAATAAAAATAATTGTTTTCCAAAATTCAAATTTGTAGTTGCATTTGTAGATAAACTGGATTTCAAAAATTTAATTTGAACTTGAATTCAAAGTTTTTAAAATTTAATGTATAAATGTTTTTAATTTGTTTTGATTTTGAAATATTTGTATAAGTTTAATTTTATAAATGAAGTTTGATTTATTCATTTTAAAATCTATATATATATGAATAAATACATGATTAACTAATTTATTTAAACATAGGTTTACATTTATCTTGTATTAACATCTAAATAAATAACTAATTAACATTTAAATATAACTAACTAACATTTAAGTCAAGTGTAAACATCTTACAAATTAAATGAGCATGTGTTAATTAATTAACATACTTACTTGACAAATGTTAAGAATTGAGACAAGTGTTGTAATATAAAACAAGTGTCAAAAATTTAATTAGCATTTTCTTTTGATTTTAATTTTAATGATTTCAGTTTTTATAAACAAAACCCTCTTCCATCTTATTTCTGTTTAAAATTCTAAAGCTAAGAAACAATGGAAAAACCCAAAATCTGAAACATATTCAATCCACTCCTCAAACCAAAAGCATGCAAACCAAATATTTTCAAATCAAAACAAAAAAGCCTACAAATTACTCCTAAAACAATCAGTGATCAACCTTTCCTCACCCCAGAATTTGTTTGAAATCATCAACCTGCAAATTCATTCTCAAAGATAAAAAAAATGCAAGTTCAAGCCAAAACCTGTTTTTGTTTCAAAACCCTGTAAATCTGAAGGCCTGCACATTTTCATTTGCATCTCCTTCTATCTGAAGTCTCAAAGGAGCATGCATGCAACTGTATTATGAGAATCAAGAGCAAATTCAAATCAAGATTTAAAGTTCACAAGATTGAATAAAAAGGGGAGTTTCCAGTTTAAAAAGAAAAAAGAAAAAGAAAAGCACAAGTCTCTTTGTCAAAACCTCTGCTCTGTCATCAAATTTAAGTGAGTAACACTTTTCTTAAAAATTTCTTAAGTACTAATTGGTTGCATGTTTACATCTGGAAATAAATATGTTTATGTGAATGTATATATATGAATTATCTGTTTGTTTATACATGTATGTTGTGTGTATGGTAAATATTCCTGTAACCCCTCTGTTCATAATTCAAGCTCTAGTTTTTGGGATTAAAAATCATACCTCTCAATCAAAGCCGTGTTAAAATTCAAGTTTTGAACAAAACTTGATTGTTTTATCCTAGAGAAGTTTTTGAAATATTATTTAAGTTAAATAAAATTTGAAAATCTTACTGGGTATTTTAAAAAGCAAAGCAAACTTTGAATGTAGGAAAACCCGAACATTTTAGTTTATAAATCTAGGATCTTAATTTGAATACTTAGACTAAAACAAGCTTTTTAAATAAAAAATCAGCATTTTTAATCAAGGGGTTTGGGAGCAGTTTTCTGTTGAACAGAAAATGGAAATGTGATGATTTCCGATGATCTGACGATTTGGGAATATGTGATTCTTCTTGTGGGTAGCAGAGTTATCAGTGTAGCTGAGAAAATTGAGTGATGGTGATGCAAAACACCATGGTTGCAGTAATTTCGATTTTTCTTCCTGTAGCCCTATTTTTGTTTGAACATACTGTTGTGACCGATACTGCCTTCAGAGGAGACCGAGTGTCATGGGCCTTTGGGAGATGGTAGTTTGGGTGACGATGAAGTTGTGGTCGGAGTTGCAAGGCTTATGATGGTCGGAGGATGGGTGTTGAAGAGATGACAGGTTTTGGGGGGTTTTGACTATCTGGTTCCAGGTTCTGCAAATCAACTCGAATTTGATTTTTGGTTGTGGAGTGAAGAACCGATGGTGGTGGTTGATGATTAGAGGTTTCCTGAGGTGAGTGATGATGGCCAGAGGCACGGTGTACGTGCACCGTGCATTTGGGTCTGTGTTTTCTTTTTTTTGGGTACTGTAGTGTTTTGACTTGAGTAACACTCGAGTGTATGCTGAGTTTGCTCGAAGTTACGGACTAGATGACTCGAAGCATACATTAGGTTAGCTCGGGAGTATGTTGTATTACATTTTTTTTGAAAAACTGTCTGTAGTCTTGTTTTTAAATCAAAATTTAAAATGAATAAGCTGTATCGATAAGATTTAAACAAATTCAAATCTGAAGGATGAATTATAGTTTCAAAGTGTTTGAATCTTATAAGTTTTCTAATTTGAAAGTAGTTTCAGTTTTTAAAAAAGAAAAAGAAAGAATAACCTGATAGTTTCTTCTGGAAATTGAATCCATTTTGAAAATCTAAAACTAATTTAAGAACAACAGTTTGAATTCAAATTTAAGTTCAGGTTTTATTAAGATTTTTAAATCTTTAGTTTTTTTAAAAATGAATTTGTATTTTTAAATAAGAAGTTTTAAAATCAAGAGGTAAAGCAAGAGTTCAATTCAAATTTGAATTCAAATGATTGAAATAAGGAATTGTTCAAATGTATTGAATTTAAATCGGGATATTTGAATAAATTTTAGAATTTGAATGTTTTCAAATAAGTTCAAATTTAAATTGTTATTAGAAGTAAATTTGTTTCCAAACAAATATTTTAATCTTGAATTCCTCTTTGAATAAAGTCGTTTATAAAAGATTTATAATAGAAAGTTAAATGATTATTAACTTGAATTTGAAATTTAAATAGTAATGTATTTTAAACTTAATTTTTAATTAAATTAAGTATATTAAGACTTATCTTATATAAGTTTTAATTATAAATGTTACTTACATTTATTTTGGAAAGAATATAAATGAAATTTAAATTGGTTAATTCTTAATTTCATTTTGAATTTTAGATTCAAAATGAAATTTGAATTAAATTTTTTTTAAATGAAATGTTCTAAGTACATTTTAATATTTATGAAATTATTAATAAGGAATGGATTTTCCTAGAAATTATTAAGATATTAAATTATAATTAAATAAATAGGATAATTAAGGAATAACATATTTATTTAATTTATTTAATTAATAATTTGGATTAATTTAAATTAGAGTTAATTAAGAAGTAATTAAAGAAAAGTAATTTAAGAATAAATAATAGTTAATGATGGTCATTAACTAAAGTTTATTTAGTAATTAATTAATATGATTAATTTTTAATAATTAATTAGATTGATTAATTAATGAAATAAATTATGAAATTTATTTAAGTTAATTACTTAAATGAAAGTAATTAAGACATTAATTACTTAATGCAATTAATGGAGTTTATTGAGTTTGGTTTAAATTAATTAATTTAGTTTAATTAATTTTAAACATTGGATTTGATAGTAATTACTTGATGTAATTAATGGGATTACTCAGTAAAGTAATTAGAGATAATTACTGGATGTAATTAGTGAATAATGATGGAATTGTGAAATAATTTGGATTAAATTATTTTGTATAATTAATCATGGGATTAATTAAAGGAATTAAATTAAGGTTAATTAATTTGATAAGTAATTAAAGGTAGTTGATTACAGAATGAAATTAATCAAAAATGATTAATAATTATGGTTTAAGTGAGATTAATTACTAAAAGTAATTAATTTAATTGAGTAATTAATTGAATATAATTAGGGATCATTAATTAATAATTAATGAAATAATTAAGATTGATTAATCAAGATTAATT
This sequence comes from Allium cepa, assembly GCA_030765085.1. Lineage (NCBI taxonomy): Eukaryota > Viridiplantae > Streptophyta > Magnoliopsida > Asparagales > Amaryllidaceae > Allium > Allium cepa. The sequence goes on from CM060931.1 coordinate 382,941,651, forward strand.
AATCATTAATAAGTAATTAAGGATAATTAATTAATTATAGTTAATTAAGGTTAAATGTAATTAATTATAGTTAATTAATTAATGAAGTAATTAAAGTTAATTACTGTATTTGGTTTAGAGTAATTAATTTTGTGAAATTAATTAAAGTATAATTTATCAGGATTGATTATTTAAGATGATAAAGTAGAGGTTAATCGATTAATTTATTTGTAATTAATTAATGATAATGTAAGCAAGATTTATATTGTGTAAGTAATTAATTTAATTCATTTTAAATTAATTAAAGATGATGTAATTAATTTAATTCATTTTAAATTGATTATAGATGGTATGATTATAAGTCATTGCTTATAGATGGTTGATATTGATTACTTTGAATGGTTTGAATCTCAGAGAAGAGATTAGTAATGTTGATTGATATGGATGCATTGGTTGCATTGTGATATTGATATGGATTATCTTTTAATAGTGATAATGTGGATTATCTGTGGTTATGATAATGATAATTATCTGTTGTGAATCTATGAATTATCTATCTGTGTGTATATAGATAATGTAATTGAATTATTTTAAAACTCTAAAACAACTTGGACCTAAAAGACACGCTTTGGATTTCGATGAGACCGGGATCGGGTTTCCATATTTCGATATCCAAAAACCACATCGATCCAAATTTACGATAGGTCATGAATCTTATGTGAAGAGTGAAGACTCGAGGTGTAAGGGCTATACGTCAGTATAACTCTGTGGGTGATTCCGTAATGAGTTTGATGGAATAGTACTTATAGGCTCGAGATAGAGATTCAGAATGCAAGGGTTATCGTCGTTAACTCTTAGGGTGATTCCCAAATGAGTGTAACGAGATAATGCCTTCGGTTTCGTTCGAACCCGGAACGGACTTGTATGGATTGAATGCTTTCAGAACATCGTCAGGTGGACGATGAGCATTCTAAGATAATGTGTCCTATAAAGGTAATCGTAGCCTCAAGCCTCACCAACCGGGAATGGCTAAAACAGGGGAGGTGCAGCAAGGCTTCGTGGGTAGCTCCCACTGGAGAGCAAGATTGATCCCTGTCTAGAGGTTCCTTTTATATTCGGCTTAGTGGGCAGTTGGAATTGCGCACCAACTGCGGGGTTGTCTTGTTCGGAACTATTCAGTAAGGAATGGGTCCGGCCTTGTGTTGCAGGGGAGCGGGCGTACTCCTCGGTACGTTGATCTAGGCCACGTACTGTGACGGGCGGTACCCCAGTAGCCCAGCCATTGATGGAATCCAAAATCCAATAAGTGCCAACGGTTTTGATTGTATTACCCACTTTTGTGGCTAGTAGCTGGAATTTAATAAATGTAACAATTTCGGCTATTTCATATTTATTTGAAAACCCTAGACCTATTATAATATCACTGGATTTCCTATCAAATGTTTTGGTTAGCGTAAGGTAAAAACTTTTCTACGTTTATGTGAAGTCTTACGTGATACCTTTCTTTCTAAAGGTTTTTGAAAGTTAAGCAACTTTAACCTGTTACTCACGCCAGACACATGTCTGGCTCGGAGTTTATTTTTATTTTTCATAAACTCTTGGATACTCAAATTTTTACGAGTAGCCAAGGGATTCAGGTTAGCTTTGACGAATATTGGAGGAGCAATGGAGCAGGAGGCTTCTGTGTTAGATATATAGTATTCCGCTGTGTGTTCTGTGTTGTCTCTGGATTGTATTATGTTGTAAATACTAGACAGGTGTTTATAACTGTCTTGTATGTGTTGTATATCTGTGTACTCTGATAGTGATTGTAAACTATGTAATATTTTATGTTATTAATATAATTTATTCGTTCCGTCGTTTAGATTCAGATGTGTTGTTTCTTCTTCTTCTCTTTCTTTCTCTTTTCTATCCCTTTCTTTCTTGTTAGCGATGCAACTTCATGGTGTTTGGAAGTTGGGTCGTTATACCAAAGGTTAGTTCTTCTTAGTAAGGTGGGTAAGTGGAGCTGATATTCTAGCGAAGTCCTCAATGAAATTCTTATAATAGGCTACAAGATCAAGGAAACTCCTTACATCCGTTGCATTCTTAGGGATCTGCCAATCCTGTACTGCTGCCACATTCGTTGGTTTACTACAAATCCATCCTCCGAAATGATGTATCATAAAAAGCGAACCTCATCCTTCCAAAAGTGGCACTTGGTGAACTTCACGTTCAACTTATGTGCTCGTAGGGTCCTAAGCACTTCTTACAAGTGCAAAGTATGCTCCTCCTTGCTTCGCGAACAAACCAAAATGTTGTCGACGAACACTATCACAAACTTGTTCAACGATTCACGAAACACTCGACTCGTCAGGTCCACAAAATATGCTGGAGCATTGGTTAGCGCAAATGGCATGACTAACCACTCAAATAACCCATCCAAAGTCCTAAACGCAGAATTTTGGTTGCTATCCTCCACCACATGCAACCAGTGAAATCTCATGCCTAAATCAAGCTGCGAATATACTTTGGATCCTACTAGCTGGTCGAAAAGATCATCTATATGGGAAGAGGATAACGATTCTTCTTCTTTACCTTATTAAGCTCCCTATAATCCACATAGAGTCTGAGAGGGCCATCCGACTTAGTGGAAAAGATGATGGGTGCACCCCACTCTGAAATGCTTTTACGAATGAAGCCCTTCTCCAAAAGCTCTCCAATCTGCATGCCCAACTCACGACGTTCCTTAGGAGCCATATGCATTACCGGTAGAGCAACGATTTGGCATTATCGATAGGATAAACCTTGAACTCAATCTCCCTTCAAGGTGGAAAGCCTGCAATCTCCACTAATAATTCTGGAAAGTCTCTTACAACGGGTACCAAACTTAAACTATCGGGCGATTAGTCAAGAGAATAAAGGTAGCTCAACATGACCGATCCTCTAGGGTCACAAAATACCTCCAAGTTACGTCCACTACAAGTGCCTAACCTCACTACCCTCTAATCGCAATCAAGAACACCACCATACATGGCCAGCTAATCCACACCAAGAATCAACCCAAACCCAGGAAAGCCCAATATATAGGCACTACAGTCAAAATCAGCCCCTAAAATAAACAATTTCAAATACCGACATAACATGGACAAATAGGTCAATCCTCCTATGGGATTTGATACTACTACTGAGTCGAGAACTAAGCAAGCATCAAGGCCAAGACTCTCTATAAGAGTACTAGATATAAAAGAGTTTGAAGCTCCAGAATCAAGTATGGTACGAATAGGAAAACCAGAGACAGATAACACACACCTTCGATGATCACTTCTTTCCCTTTTCCACAACTAGTGAAGTATTAATGGAAGGAGATGCCTTTAAAGCATAAGATTGAGCAAGCTGTGAAGGTTTTGTGAACTATCCTTAGGCTTCAATGGACAGTGCTTATTCATATTGATTGCAAAGATAACACCTTAGTCTCGGTCGCTTTCCTACCTCTCTACAATCCTTAGCAAGATGACCTGGTTTCCCATAAATATTACACTTCCAGTCCTTCCTTGGGAATTTCCTTTTTCCACCTGTCCCACCTCCTCCTCTCCTCTTTCCTTTCCATCGCTTGTTCCCATCACTCTTCTATGCCACATCTCCTTTCTTCTCAACATCAACAAGTAAAGCCATCTCTACCAATACTTAATAGTGGCTCCCATTGGAATGTGGCTTACCGCCAAACTCTACAGTGGCTGACCCAAACCCTTAGCGAACTTCAATGCCTTCTTGTAAGGAGTATTGATCGGGTCTAGTCCAAATCTTGCAAGCTCATTGAATTGATTAACATATTCCTTAACTGTCATATCCCCTTGCTTGAGCTATATAAATTTCTCTAGGTGCACTCCCTCTTCAGCTTGCGATAAGAATTTCCTCTTGAACCTTGTACGAAAATCCATCAATGTCAAATTATCAGCCTCGGCCTCAACCTCCACAATCTTCCACCAACAAAGAGCCTCTCCTTGTAACTACTATGAAGCCAACTTCCTACGAGCGAAGTCCTCCAATTCCATAAGTCCAAATATCCGCTCACAACTACGGATCCAAGCACCCGCCTCAGTATATGACTCGGTGCAAAGAAACAGCTTACCTCCTAAGCTGGTGTAGTCCTTACATCACTTGGGAAAATCGAGAATGCCTGGCGCACCGGAGCAGCATCCCTAGATGGTGGCTCTACTTGTGCAGTAGCCTGCCAATAAGGTTTGAACCAAGCAAGCATTTACGGCTTGGAACTTAGGCAATATCTTATGGTACAGACATTTCTATCTATGGATATGTAAAAGATGGTATTAGGTACTCCACAAGTAGTTCAATAGATTGGAAGGAAGAGATATGAGGGACTAATTTCTAAATTTCTTTTTTTCCAAAATATATACATATACTTTTAAAAGTTTATTTGGAATACCCTTTAAAAATTATTCGAAGACCTTTAGGTTTTTAAAATATTTTTAGGATTACCGAAACCTTAGCTATGATACCAACTGTGACAACTCGCACCTTTAGGTACCCCGAAAATTGGACATGACCAGAAGCATAGGTGGTTGGGGGAAATAAAAATCCATAACATAGCACAAAGATAAACGTAACAACATAAAATGATTAAAATATTACAGCAGAATAATACTTTCAATAATTATAAATTAATAGGAAACAGCTTCATTAAAAACTACATCATCCCAAATTTATTTCTGAAACCAAAAGTACGAAGTAGTCTCCACCAAAACATAAAAAATAACAAAGTTCACAATATAGGTCCCCTATATAGAGTAAAGTACGGAAAAGACAAATGAAGTGCATGAAACAGAAGAAACAAAAGCCGAAGATAACAACTGCTCCAATGACCCTTCAAGCTGCAAAGAATTGTAACCTAGGCCCACCCTCCTATGATTTGGGGAAAATAGAAAAAACAGGAATGGGTCAGAAATAAAGTATGGTGAACGAAAAATAAGATGAAGCAGAAAGAATAAAATAGTTTAATTACAGGTCCTCCTAGATAGTAGAGGGTGAATAATATAATGCAGTGAATCCTTCTTAGATACAGTTCCTATGGAGCCAAAGTCCATGGTCACTCTAGGGAAGTCAACCATGTAGTAATACTAAACATCAATCTGCTTGTCGGACATACTATCCTTACCTATCTATGTTCTACAGCATGAAAGTCGTGCTCTTCACCCGTGCACCATGACTAAATGCCTCTTATGTCTGACCAGTGCCGACTGAAACAACCTCGCTTGACCTTGAAGTTGCACCCAGGCTCCACTAAACTGGACTCCTATCCTCCTGTCTCCTTGGTCACCAACATGGACTTGCCCTGATCCAAAGTGTTGGTCCTCCAAAAGAGCACCCGCAACTGGATTGGCTGTGCAAAATCCTCTGACAATCTGCCTAAAGAACCTAAGTCGAAGCACATTTGTCCTGTTTCATCCGCGTTGATCTGCCTGAAGAAGCCTACGATTGCGGATGCTAGCAACCTATGAAAGGTAACACACATCTTTACAAACCTACTTGCCTGCTCCTTGTACGTACAGCCAAAACTATATTTTGGTCTTAACTGCATGAAACACCTATCCCGACCTTTACAAGGTCTTCCTACCAAATAGCTTCCAGATTAATTAATTTTACGATTATAGTTTACATATTGTTTATTTCCGTTAATGTGCTTTAGGCCATTTTTACATCCGATTTGGTTATCTCACAATTTCCTTCATTCTTACATAAATGGTGTCTCAATTTCACGTCCGTTCAGTCCGCATGGTTTGTCTGTAATTTTTATACCATTTTGTTATAGATTTACACTAGCCTTTAGGGTCTATTTAATTTACATTTTTTTCCACCAAAATTCACATTCTTCTTTTAGAGATTTAATCTGTATGAAATTTTTATCCAATAGCCACAAACTATTTAATTACACAAAATTCCACTTTTACATTTTTAGGCCACATATGAGACAAACAATTATGCCAATTAGACTTTTCAATTTTGTTCCAAAATCATATTCAAAATTATGTAATTATAACAATCATAACCACAATGTTATTCAAGTAACATATTATGAATTTATTCAACTAACCTGTTCTTCCATTAGAAATTGAATAACAATTCTAATTCAGTTTTATTAAACCAGTCTTATTTACACCATGAAACGTGAATAACAATTTATTTGTTCCAAATTTCAACCCAAACATGAATTGGAATTTAGAAGTGGTGGAAGAAGAAGTTACAATAATTTACATAAATTTCAATCTTATTTATGCCATAAAACATGAATAGACAAGTTATATGTCCAATATTTTAAACCAAACATGAATTAGATTTGAGAAGTAAAAGAAGAAGAAGAAGTTGCAATAATTTACATCTATTCTCAATTAATAACAGAAATTAATTCATATTAATGTGCCAGAAAAGAATTGAAATTGAGCCACTTTATTTTTTCTATTTCATATTATTTCTCACTCACCTGGAACTTGAGCTTGTATAAATCTGAAAAAGCTTTACTTTAAATTTTCGCTCTTTGATTCTTCTAAATTCCCAAAATTGCTTGACTATATATATATATATATATATATATATATATATATATATATATAATTTAATTTGGTAGATATTTGTTTTTTTGGTAGAGAAAAGGAGGAAGAATAATACATACTAATTTTATTGTAGAATTATGACGATGGTTGAATAAGATATTAGGTTTAGGATAGATGGCTTATTTATAGATTGTTTGAGTGAATATAATACATTAGATTATTTTAGATTAAATCTGGTTCTTTCATACACTTAATGGCTTTCCATTCTAGCCCATACACATCACTCAACCAATAAAATTTAGCCATCTCATCCTAATACATCATTGAGGCAAATGGCAAGTCGCCACATGTCAGAACCAATGCTGAAATACGTAGGAAAACCGCTGGAAACGAACCAGCTAAAAAAAGATTGCTTCAGATTTTGGGTGACAACTGGACTTGATCCCTGGTCACTGAGGAAGTCAACATGCACCTTTACCACTATACCAAATGTGCTTTTAATTTCTTTTTAATTATATTTCCCTTAAAATATCGAGGTGTTACATCTATCTTTCCTATTGATCGTTTGGGACTAATGACGTTCTCGGCCTGTACATAGCCCTGTTCCTTTACTTGGTACCAGCACATGCTGACATAATGCCATTCTTCACCCATCATTCCTATTTAGATTGCCTACTGCAATCAAGGAAATACCTCTTTTCCTAATTTTGAAGTAGACTCCTCTATCTATTGGGGGTATTCCTTCAACTATACGCATGCATGTACCGTCCACGACTCCTATGGTTAGATATGTCTCACAATAGTTTAATATATACACAACTACTAGTAGCCCCTTACGGTATGCAGACTTCTTTTGTGTAACACTACTGATCTCGCATACCAATGTATTCTAATAACTATGTCATTCTATTAATTTAATTATGCATTAACCTTAATAGTCTACACCCGTCATAAATGCATACTTGAGGTTATACATATGTGTGTGTGTGTGTGAAGAGGGGGTGTGCGTCTCTTCATTCATTCTTAGTTGATTATCATGCCTCTATAGTTTACTTGTTACCCGTAATTGTTTACTTCTTATACGTTTACACCTTACTAGATTTAAGATTATTTACCACTTTCTTTTAAAAAAAATTCTACAATGTCATTTTTCAATTCTTTTTTCCTTTTTCCCATTTTTATTTATATTCTCCTTTTACCCTTTAATTTATCCCTGCCTATACTCATCTTTTTTATTTAATTTACATATTTACCTGTGCCATGCATCTTTTCTCATAGGATGTTCTTATTGCATTTATTTCTTTGTTAAACATTTTCGGATTTTTATGAATTTAGTGCGATGAAAAAACTTTTGTGCCAAATGGAAAAGTTAACATTGTAGATTTTGTATCTTATCCAACAGAAAGATTTATGTAGCATTTGGACTTACAAGGAATTATCTTTTCATAGATATTGACATAGACAACACAAAATAAGGTAAATATTCTCTGTTTCGCACATCCTGTTCTTTTAGGTGTATTCCTTATCCTTTCAAATGATGTTATTTTATTTATTTTAAACTCGATAATACGTAGAAATCCATATTGCAACATTTTATATTTCAATGAATTAAAATATCGCTTAAACCCTTAAAATCTTACTATGGTTTCTTTATTTTACATTCTTATTATCCCTTTAAATATCAATTTGGAATTATCACATCAGTTACAAATTATTACTCGATATTTTTCAATAATTTAATTAAGGACTGCAAATATTCCAAACATTTTCTAGGTTTGCATTCATATAACATACATAGATGTCAAGTTAACAAATGCATTGTATACAGGGTTTTAAATTTCATTTCATGCGTATAGATTTAGCCTACAAATCCAAGCAGATTCCTTATGGTTATGAAATGAAAAAACAACATTACGAAAGTGGGTTTTTTGGGCTATCGGTGAAACGTTGATTGAGTTACATTTCAGACATATAGGAATAGATTTACAACGATATATTATGATATTATACAAAAGTATATAATATTCCCACTCATCTTTTTAGCATTTCAAATCTCCAAATCTAATCCTTGTTATTCCATTTTGACTCCTTTTTCTTCCTATTTGGATTTATACACCACAAGGGTATCAGAGATCTAGAATAGAAAAAAGACTTGAAATGTGATGTGTATTTTAGATTCAGGTTTATAATTTACATTGGCTTTGGCGAATTGATTTGAACCTATTATCTTCCTCGATCATATTCCATAATTTTTGTATATGCGTAAACTAGAACTATTTTTTAAGAATTTAGAATTTTGGAGGATAATAGAAAAGGCAGAGCTTCTGTGCCCATTTGAAAATTTAAGTTTGGAAGTAAGGGTCCAGGTTTATATTTACAGAGGTTCAAATCAACGCCAGCCGTTCGATAAAACTGTATTAAATCCAAGCCATTAGGCCACAATTTACTTTCGATTTTAACCTAGCAACGGTTGACCGCTCATGCCCTAGGGTCGATCACTACTAGTCGACCTAGGTGCATCTGGAATCGACATGTCGTTTGTTTTATGGTGATTAATTATCCTACGTGATTTGTTAATTATACTTCTTGGTTTCTTTATGTTTCTTTCCTTCTTTGATTAACCATGTTAATTTATTTTCCTTAACATTTATTTTTCCAGATTTCATTTAATATTAATATACCTTTATGCATAAGCTTCCATTAGTGTTAATAATTAACATTAAATTTATTTTTATTAACATAATTATGTATATAATAATTTCTAATTTCAAAACTTTAAACATTAGTAACTTTTCGTTTGAACTCCGATCGGAAAACTTTATATATAAAAGTGATTAAAAAATGCTTCGAACCCAACGGTGTAAGTTTCTTCGCCAAATTCTGACGTTTGTAAAAATTCAATTTTTAGCGTTATTATTTATTTATTATATTTCTTTTTTATTTAATTATCATAAAATCAAGGGGTGTTACAATAACATACAAGCAATATAATTGAAATGAACCACATATATAGGCACGAAGTACTTGTGAAAAATAAATCATTACAAAAAAACGTAGCGAATGAAGAGCACATTAAATGTTGAATAAAGCACCTTAAGACCCAATCTAAACTTCTCTAGAACGTGCATCTTGCTAGTACAGAATACTACTTCTTGAAATGGATTTAATATTTACTTGAATTTGATTTGGGAATCTAAGGGGATATTCCCTTGTAACTTGCAGCTAACATAAGGCAAAAAGTAGGCAAGAAGTCAAGTCCAAATGAGAGAGGAGGTGTGGTTTAAATAAGCGATAGAAGTGAGTAAACGGTGGAGATCAAGATCTCATTTTTTCTTTGTTCTTTTTGCCAATTCAAAACCAAATTTATGCATTCAAAAATCACATGTTCACCTCTGTTAAGGCTGAATATTATATGTGTTATATGGCTTATAAAATTTTCAAAATCCAATCAACAGGTATTTAATATAAATCCAATTTAAATATTTATTGGTATATATAACTTTATGTGTGCACTTTTGTTGAATACTAATTCAAATTAAATAAAACTTAATAATTAATATCAAATAATTAGAATACTACTGTTCACATGTCACTTAACTATTGCATGGTAGTTTTGCCAAATTTATAGCTTACACATTTTTTGGTAAAATCTAATTTCACTATTTTAAGCTGTACATGGTAGCAATAGTTATTTATATCAATTCTTTTCATCAGAACCATATCACCTTGAGAATGTGAAATTTGTGTTGTGGTCAAAATTCCAATATCATCCACATATAACTCAATGGATCCAAAAATAAAGTATTTGGTTCAGTAATAACAATTATTAATAACCGGAATTCTCAAGCTAGAGATTTTGACTTAGAGTTCACCATCGTTGACCGGGGTACTAAATCATATAATTGAGGAGGTAAATTCTCTAATGAATATTGTTTCACTTTTAGTGTTTTAACTCTAACTCTACTATAGTTGTTTGATGGACGACGTGTCATGATTTAACTATAATTAACGTGGAGTGTCTACATTGAAGTTCAACTGTATTCTTAAGTGACAGAACCATGTAAAATTGGTACATCGAGATTCTTTATTTGACCTTAGTTATATTAACCAACAGAAAACTCTCGGGTGAGTCATTCCATAATTATCTAACAACTATCATTATGTAACCCCTTGGTGCATATAACAACCTGTAAAATCAATCATAAATGAATTAAGTGAATTAAATTAAATAAGGTAGGGCAAAAGAAATTTTATAACATTTAAAATTTGACTACATTATTTATTCCATTGCATTCATGGTGAAATTATAATCTATTTCCATATAAAATATGCTGAAAACGAGCTCAAATGAAGATGTTATGGGCATTTCAAGTTTTTAGTTTTAAACTACTTTATAAACATTTAAAATTTAGGGTTTGAATTTCAAAAATTAGCTATAGGTTTACCGGAGGTTAAGTTAGACGTTAATTTAAACAATTAATGTTAAAAGTTGATTGTGGAATAAAATAAATGAGCAATCGAAACAAATTGATGCTCCTGAAATAGGAGGAGCTGTTGACCTATAAGAGCTAATCGGTCGACCGCTGATGGTCGACTTGTCGAGGATAGGCGGTCGTCCGCTGCTCCACAGTGGCAGCTAGGGTTTTGTGATATTAAACAGTCCATATTTATCTTTTTTTAATCTAATTTCATCTTACGATTCTAGTACATATCAACTCCTATAAATATGACCCTATCCTCCAAACTTTTTTTTTTTCACAAATATTCGAAAAACCTCTGCCATTTTCTCTCTTCAGTTAGATTCAGAAATTCTATCAGGGTTTTAGGTAAGAATTCCAATCCTTTTCTAATTATTCTTTTAATCTATTTTCTTCTCCTCCAACCTCTCCGAATCTAACAAAATTATACACACATATACATACCTCTATCCTTCATTGTGTATATCTATCGAAAGAAGGAGAACTAGAAAATATTTTCTCTAGTGTTGCAAATCCATACAAGAAAATCTAAGCACAATCTTAGTGAAAACCTTCGTATTTTTTTTCCAGTAAATGATTAGTAATATCTATGGATTGGAGTATGCCTTAGAGATTTTGGGATTGCGAAAAAAGATAAAATCCCCCAAAATTCCTTTTTATTTCCAAATGTAAATTCTAGTTGGTAATTCTCAATTATTTATGTTAATTTGACCGAATTTACATTGTTTCTGCAATTTCTGATAATTTCATAGTCTATTCCACTTCTTCTCCTTCATTGGTTCAAATTTGTATGTTTTTTGTAGCGAAATAAGGTTATAGAGCACGAATCCTATTCATATTTAACACTACTTATTCCATAAAAATTCCTTTACTTATTTCTATATAAAAGAGGAGTTGAATAGAATATGAAGTTGGGACTGCAATTCCTATTGTTTAGAATATACCATTAGGTTGATATAATAAATTGGGTTTCTATTTCTATTTGAAAGCCTATTTATTGTTGTTTTGGGTACAAATATTTAATCCTTATTATGGATATTGAAATCTTGGAAATATGAAGGGAAGGGACCTAATAGTATTATGGTTAAAGGAATTGACATTTAATGTAGTTTAGGGTGTATGTGAATGTGCTACTAAGGATCGTAATATGGAATATAATCTAAGTTATCTACTAGTGCTGAATATGAATATAAAAAGTAAATAGTAAAGTAAATGACACCAATAATTTTTATACTAGTTCAAACTCTCATTCTACATCTAGTCCTAGACTCCTTTTAGAATTTAACTATCAAGCCTTTCTTAACCTAGAGGAATAGGTATTACACTACCTGAGCAACCAAACATGAGTTCTACTGCCTAGGCAACTGAACAGGACTTCTACCGCTTGAGTAACCGACAGGTCTTCAACAAATGCAGAAAGTTTTCTTAACTGATTGTTCTCTTTCGATAGTGCGGATAAGTCTTTAATGTACACACTTCCCATAATCTTCTCCTTTATGGTATATAGTGTAGTTCGTGACGATTGGAAGTTATGTTAATCACAAATTAATTTGTGCTTGAATATGCGAGTGATTAGAACAAGTTTTTGAAAGCAAATGCCAGAGATTTAGATAATTAGAATATTATAATAGAATTAGATAATTAGGTTATTGAAATAACTGAATTCAAGACTATATATATAGTTTAAAAGATGCAATTCTTCGTGAAGAGTTATGTGTTAACCGGCATCTAGGCCGGGTTACAAAACGACAATTGAAGACATTATTATTAGCGCTAGACAAGATTCTGAACTCGAAGAGCCTGGAGGTGTTAGCAGGTTGTCAGTCCCATTAGAAGGACGTTCGGCATAAAGGGACGTTCGGTGTTGAATATCGAACGGCACCTAAGGAACGTTCGGCATCCATGAACGTTCGGCATACAAGGAACGTTCGACATCCATGAACGTTCAGCATATAAGGAACGTTCGGTATCCATGAACGTTTGGCATACAAGGAACGTTCGGCATCCATGAATGTTCGACATACAAGGAACGTTCGGCATCCATGAACGTTCGGCATACAAGGACGTTCGACATCCATGAACGTTCGGCATACAAGATACGTTCGGCACGTATGGGTCAAATGGTATTTAAGAGCGTTTGACTTCTAGAGCGCTCGGCATTCATGCTTCACTCGGCATTCCTGGACTGTTCGGCATTACCAGCCTCGTTCGGCCTACACCCCTCACTCAACACCTTGCACCGTTCGGCACAAATCTCGTGCTGCATGTAGAGCATCCGACCTTACCTCGTTCGGCGAACCTCGATTGTTCGGCATCCAGCTTGGTTCGGCAACCTTGGATCGCTCGGCACTCCAGCTTCGTTCGGCATGAGAGCATCGTTTGGCGCCATTGCCTTGGCTCGGCATCTTACCGTTCGGCCTCCCTGGTTCGGTACACAGAGCTTACTCCCTTTGGGCCGTTTACTCTATTTGGACCGAGCTATTCAACTACCAGGCCCACCAGGAAAGTCCAACCCACCTTCGTCTATAAATAGAGGGACAGGGGCACAGTGAAATGGACCCTTTTTTCCGGGAATACTGGGGAGACTCTGCCATTTCTTATACTCTCCTCTTTTTAATTCAAACTTGTATCCAGGTGATTGATTTACGGATTGTATCTGTATCCAAGTAATGGAGAAAGCAATAAAGATTAAACTCACAGTGGATGTAGGCAGTTACGCCGAACCACTATAAATCTGGTGTTCTCGTTTTTGTTATTCTTTTTCATTGAATTACACTATTTTTCAGTCCTAATTTACTTTCTTCATTAATCTCTCTACATAACTCTACTCAAGGGTGTTAGTGACCAATTTTGGTGCTAACATTTTGGTGCTTTCACTGAGAATTGAATTCTCAGCTTGATTGGATCTCATCATCTACTATTGGATTTCCAAATTCGCGAGGTAGATCCAGTTGTCCAATAGAAAACTTCCTATTCTACTCAGATTTGAAAGAAATCTAAAGGAAGCTGATAGCCGTAGATTGGATTCACTGATGTACGCAAGATTTGGCGATTGGATGTTAAAGTTTGCACTCAAATTGAATGAAGGCCGACCCTCCTCTAAAGGCAATTCAACCGATCGCCCCAGAAAAAGTCTATCCCTTTCGTTGCAGAAAAGGTGTATGCCGAGTTACACTTGGCCGGACACTCCTACCCGATCCATCTTGGCCGAACACTCGTGGCCGATCCATCTTGACCGAACACTCCTGGCCGGTCCATCTTGGCCGAACACTCCTGGCCGAACCATCTTGGCCGAACACTCCTGATCGAACCATCTTGGCCGAACATTCCTGGCCGATCCTCTAGGCCGAAAGCTCCTCCAGGCCTAGCATACCTCTAGGCCGAACGCTCGTCCAGGCCGATCATACCTCTAGGCCGAACGCTCCTCCAGGCCGATCCAAACCTCTAGGCCGAACGCTCTTCCAGACCGAACATACCTCTATGCCAACCACCTCTATAATGCCGAACATTATTGTATATGCCGAGCGGCATCCAGACCGTTCCAAACTTAAGTTACACCGGTCTCTTATACGACCCCTATAGTGAATTCAAAACTCAACTTAATAAAGGAACATTCTATCTACTTCGCCTACATCCCCTGATCGACCGGGGCATAGAGGATCTAGCGACAGCTTCTGAACGACAACAAGGGAGCGGACAAACAACTGCTACTCGAACGATACTCTCAAAGGGATATTATATTGATCACTTGAGGATAATCGACCTCCATATATATTTTAGCAGCCGGTTAGCTGGAGAGCCTCCAACGACCATGGATCATCTCTATGACAATAATGAATCTAAATCAAAGTGTGAAGGAGAAGAACAGACTAAGGAAAATAACAATGAAGGCCCGTTGACTAAGGATGTAGATCCTAGTAGCCGAAACAAGACCTCAAAATTTGGCTCATATGCTCTTTGAAAGATTCAATTGACAACCTCTACTTAAAGACTCACGACTCGGAGTGATATTGGAAACCAACCTCGAGAGAGTACACCAAAGTCTAAAGAAAATCAGGGGAATGTTGTATATTCCCAAATGCTCACTGATCCTAACATGGGCGATTACAAACACCTCCGAGGTGTGGTCAAAAAGCTGATCTAGAAAGTAAAGCTTCAGTAGTATGTACATGTCCTGCAGAATGGCGGGCAGCGAATATCCGATGCCTATTAATAAAGGGCTATGATTATCAATTGGACTGCTGACGGCCGACATCCCTTTGAAAGGAGCCAAGGGCAAAAGTCGAATAGCAAGCACACGATGCTACTTCATCTATCAATGAGATTTATCATAATCTTCTTTGAATCATTTCCATTTCTATTTCAATTGTTCTAAGAACTACGACTAACTTTAACTAAACTACTTTCAAAACGATGAAGGAGATTGGATACTCAGATTTGGTCACCAACCAATCCACGCAGACCATGATCGGACGTGTGGAGTACATCTAGATGAGAATAATTCAATCGCTCATCATCAATCATATGCCTTTAATTTAGGGCCAAGAACTAGAGATTGAAAAGCTCATTACGATTAGAGCCCAAATATAAAGTCGACATGACTGACCATCTATTCATTGACCTCCACGTTTGACTCGGAGACTGAACAAGGCTTGGAATTAGTATGGCCTGATCGCCCACTCAAATCAAGTCATAGAACAAAGTTTGACAAAATACAGAGGCCTCTTCTGAAGCTCAGTGACACCAAGATCTGTCTAGAGTGGACGTGATTTGATCATCTACACACCAAATCCTGCCTTCAACACAAAAGAAGGAGATACGGAGCAAATTGTAAGAGATTCTGCTATCTAACCCAACATGGATGTGATCCAACCATCTGTCATATACCTCCTCCCTTGACTCGATTGGAAGAGCTATAATTACCAAGCGGACGAGAATCGATTGTCCATTTTTCAAATTTCGTCCCTTGAGCCGGGGGCAAGATCCCATTCCATGAGCAAACGTGGTTCGACTGTTCATTCGACAACATTAGCCTCGATACGGTAGATGAATACAAATTAAAGAGTGGAAATACGACTACTATCAACTTAAACCTCCAAGTCCCCAGAGCGCGGACTGGAGTACTCTAAGTCCCCAGAGCGCGGACAAGAGTATACATGACTTAAACCTCCAAGTCCCCAGAGTGTGGACTGGAGTACTCTAAGTCCCCAGAGCGCGGACTAGAGTATAAACGACTTAAACCTCCAAGTCCCCAGAGCGTGGACTGGAGTACTCTAAGTCACTAGAGTATAAACGATTTAAACCTCCAAGTCCCCAGAGCGCGGACTGGAGTACTCTAAGTCCCCAGAGCGCGGACTAGAGTATAAATGACTTAAACCTCCAAGTCCCCAGAGTGCGGACTAGAGTACTCTAAGTCCCTAGAGCGCGGACTAGGGTATAAACGACTTAAACCTCCAAGTCCCCAGAGTGTGGACTGGAGTACTCTAAGTTCCCAGAGCGCGGACTATAGTATAAACGACTTAAACCTCCAAGTCCCCAGAGCGTGGACTGGAGTACTCTAAGTCCCCATAGCACGGACTAGAGTATAAACGACTTAAACCTCCCAGTCCCCAGAGCGCGGGCTGGAGTACTCTAAGTCCCTAGAGCGCGGACTAGAGTATAAATGACTTAAACCTCTAAGTCCCCAGAGTGCGGACTGGAGTACTCTAAGTCCCCAAAGCGCGGACTGGACTATAAACGACTTAAACCTCCAAGTCCCCAGAGCGTGGACTGGAGTACTCTATGTCCCCAGAGCGTGGACTAGAGTATAAACGACTTAAACCTCCAAGTCCCCAGAGCGCGGACTGGAGTACTCTAAGTCCCCAGAGCGCGGACTAGAGTATAAATGACTTTAACCTCCAAGTCCTCAGAGTGCGGACTGGAGTACTCTAAGTCCCCAGAGCGCGGACTAGAGTATAAACGACTCAAATCTCCAAGTCCCCAGAGTGCGGACTAGAGTATAAATGACTTAAACCTCCAAGTCCCCAGAGCACGGGCTGGAGTACTCTAAGTCCCCAGAGCGCGGACTAGAGTATGAATGACTTGAACCTCCAAGTCCCCAGAGTGCGGACTGGAGTACTCTAAGTCCCCAGAGTGCGGACTCGAATTTAAGCAATTCGGATCTCCTAGTTCCCTGAATATGAACTATGACACAGATGACTTGAATTTGTCAAATCCCTGACATACGGGCTAGAATGTATTCTAAGTGCTCGAAGCACAGAATGGAAGTTCAACAACTCCGGAAGTGTTTCCGAGTTATTTGAAGATGGACCGAGAAGTCGATGTTACTCACAAGTGCTTGGATCAACATCACAATCACAAAGAAAACTGAACAATAAGAGTCTTTTGTAAGACGGAAAAAGGAACTAAACTTTAATGAGAAATGAGTTCCTATTACAACCCCTCCAAAGTTCGGAGTCGACATTCTATTTACAAGGACTAAGGAAATAGATGAAAATAATTACATGACTTAAACTAACTCTCGTTGAACGAGGATAGTAATCACTTCTTGTACTTCTTCAACTCCTTTCCGGACGGCTCCTCTCCATAGCATTTACCCTTGGTACTCTTCTTTGATAGAGGGGTAGCAACTGAAGAAGTACGGAGAACTTCCATAGGCTTGGACCCGCCAGGAAGTATGACCTTCAACGGCTTGTTCAAAGGATCGTCCAAGTCCACAACTCGGGGCTCGACCTTGACCCTGACCTTCTCTTTCTCGAGCCGCTCCTTCATGCTCAATTCGGATGTGTGATTAGAGGCGCCTATAATTTCTACTTCATAACCCCCGTCGGTATAGGAGGAGGTTCCGGACTTGTCTTCATCAAGCGCTCCAATCACCTGAGCGCGGACGGGAGTACTCTAAGTCCCCTGAGTGCGGACTAGAGTATAAACGACCTAAGAACCTCTACATCCCCGTAGCACGGACGGGAGTACTCTAAGTCCCCAGAGTGCGGACTAGAGTATAAACGACTTAAACCTCCAAGTCCCCAGAGTGTGGACTGTAGTACGCTAAGTCCCCAAAGTGCGGACTAGAATATGAACGACTTAAACCTCCAAGTCTCCAGAGTGCGGACTGGAGTACTCTAAGTCCCTAGAGTGCGGACTCGAGTATAAACGACTCAGAAACCTCTATGTCCCCAGAGTGCGTACTAAAGTGCTCCTAGTCCCCTGAGTGCGGACTAGAGTATAAACGACCTAAGAACCTCTACATCCCCGGAGTGCGGACTAGAGTGCTCTAAGTCCCCTGAGTGCGGATTAGAGTATAAACGGCTTAAAAACCTCTACATCCCCAGAGTGCGGACTACGGTACTCTCAGTCCCTAGAGCATGGACTAGATTATAGAAGACTTGAGAAGAATCTCCAAATCCCAGAAGCGGACTAGATTACTCTAAAATCCCAGAATGCGGACTGGAGTATAAACGAGTTGACAAAAATCCCTGCGTCTCGAACTGTGGACTAAAGCATAAACCGTTCGACAAATCTCTAAGTCCCCGGAGCATGGACCGAAGCATGAGTACAAATTGGGCGCGAATCAACCGGGGGGAGAATAACACTAAGTCACCAGAATGCAGAGTGGTGTATAAACATCGATAAATAGACGAGTGGATTCCGACCATTCTCTATTACGCAAACTTCGGCATGGAATCGACCGAAGGATTATTAACCCTCTAAGGATGGAGTTCGACCATCCAACTAGTGGCCTGGCCAAATCAATGCTGGGAGCATGGGTACAAATCACTAAAAAGCTGAATACGACAGCTTACTATAGCTCTAGCATGGCGTTCTTTATAACTTGGAGCAACGACTGCAGGGAAGCCTCAATACAAAACCAGTCAAAATGGCATCCAAAGCTACGAGCAATCGACTATATCATACCTCAGATCGAGGGTCAATACCGATCCGCACCAAGCACATACGAATGTGACTCGGATGTTTCTTGAAAAACTATGACCTCCAGAGTGTGGAAAGGAGGGTAAACCATAAATACTTGGTCAAAAATTCTCCAGCACCCTCATTCGATTCGTTAGGAGGAGTATGAAATTGGATGAGCATAACCCGACTGCATTTGTAGCCAACTTTACCTCGAGAACTGATTACAGAGCATGAACCAAAGTGGACGTAGATGACCATCCACTGTCCAAATTACGCCCTGAAACTGACGTGGCATCGAAGTATTCCTCTTGGAATGAAAAACCACGATAAAATCCGAGATAGGTGAGACCTAGTCTCCCATCGATTGGCATGATCCCACGATTCAACGGGAAAGAGAGTAAAGCTAAAGTGGGCGTGGCTGGCCTTCCTACTTATCGGTATATGCCCCAGACCTGGGGGCACGAGCGAGGAGCAAGATGAATGTGAACCGACTATTCACCGATCACCTTTATGTCTTTGGAACTTAGGTGAAAACATAAACATAGCTAGGACGAGACTTAACCGTCCATGCAGTACATTTATCAACCCGAGACTGGGAGAAGACGCATGGTCATCCTAAAACTGGCTACGATAGCTCAGTATTAAAACTTATATATAGTGCTTACAGTTGCTCAAGGAGACGACCAAAAGGATGCCTAGAGATTGAATCATTGAATTGACGCCTTAGCTCATGAGCAATTTACTTTCACTCCAACCCGAAGGACGGGTAAAGGATCATGAATGCATTGAATAGAAAGTGCGTTACTCGAATACACAAGCAAATTCAAACTCATAGCAAGATCCAGCTATACAGTTGCACGCCACTCGAGGCTGACCCCCACTCGACATTTCCTTCAATGCGCTTTTAAGCCTGATCTTTGGCCATTTGTTGATAATCTATTAGAGCATTCAGAGTCCTTCGCTATTAGGCTTAAAAACTCATGACAAGACTCTAGGGTTCGACTAGAGCAACCATCATTATTGGTCATCCCAACCATATTTCACATTGAATGTTATGCAAAATAATTACATCTATACTCAAAGAATCTGGGATGGCACCTGCTAAGGTGACGGTCGACATTACACTCAGCCATGGCGACCCTTTCTGGGTGCTGAATATCGAATCACAACTCAGTGTAGTGATGATAAAAGAATTAGTTGGATTTTCTGAATAAATGATGATATGTTCCTTTGGACCCATTCTGACAAGCATATGTGATTTCATTAACTATTGCAAGCCATGCATTGGATATCAACCCGAAGCTACAAAAGCTAGCATAATATCTATTGATTTCACCATGAAAGCTCCACTCTTACTTTTAGGCTCAATCCATCAACGTCTATGCCTACCAGCCGTTGCGACAGGGCATACAATGACCTGAGACGTCTGAAAGACTACTTAAATAAAATATCAAACTAAGCTAATTCGATATCACTTATTTCCCTCGAAGGGCTATCTAAGGACGGAAATCAGCAGACCTCACACCCAAATTCACTACCTCAGAACACTACTCGAAGAGTAGCAGAGTACCAACCATAAGATGGAAAATGTACGCGGATGGAGCATCCAATGATCAGTGTTATGGCATAGGAGTCATGATAATAACTCCTGAGGAACGATCAATTTGCTACGTCCTGAAACTAGATTTACCTATAACAAACAACGATGCTTAGTATGAAGCCTTGGCTGCCAGCCTCAAACTTGCTAGAGGATTTGAAGTGAAAACTTTACATATCTTATGTGATTCTTGATTGGTAGTATACAAATTTAAGGAAGTTGATCTTGCTAGGGGGCATTGTCTTGCTCCTTATCTCGACCAAGTCCAAGGGCCACTGACCGACTTCACGTATTACATCATTAAACACCTCAGCGAACAAAATGAAAAGGTGTCATGGTTGATTCTTGTCGAAGACTATCTACAATGAGGAATTCTTACTGAACGGAGGAATGGAAAATGACAGATCCTCCTCAAATCTTCATACCAAATCATCTAAGAATAAGTCGTTTGTCAAAAGGAGTTTATCCATCCCCATGCTTCGGCGCATCGCCCATGATGATATCTTGAGCAAATTCTATGAAGAAGAATGCGGTAATAGCATCAGGGGGAAAACCATGATAAAGAAGATACTTTGCTACAGGTATTACTGGCCAACTATCAATCTAGATACGGTTGATCATGCTAGACAGTGCGAAAAGTGCAAGATGTTTGCAAAAATCCAGGAACCCCACCGATGGAAATTACTCAAATGGCTAGTCCACAGCCGTTTTCCACTTGGGGGCATTGACGTCCTCTTCTTACCAATCCTAAAGGTAGAACAAAATGCACCATCATAGTAATTGATTACTTCAGCGTATGGGCAGATAAAGAACTCTTAACCACGACCTAGATGAAGAAAATAATCAACTTCTTTATCCATAACGTCATCTGTCCTTATGACCTTCCATGATCCATTATACCTGCAAATGGACAGGTTGAAGTTGTGAACAAAATCATAGAGTTTTTACTGAAGAGGGGTTCGGAAAACTCCTCAAGTGGATGATTGCAACCCTTATTTCATAGAAAATACAATCAAGGAATCACAATTGAATTGCAATTAAACTGGACGGAGTTGGCGACGACTTATGAGCATATAAAACGCATTCGAGAGCCAATGGAAAGAACATGTACCCAAACGTGCATGTGTACATCCGAACAAGTCCGACTTCTTGAAATCAACAGAAATTGAATTCTCACTAAGGGTTATTAAGAGAAGACTAGATCAGATAGCCGAAGCTTGCTAGCTCTGTAGAATCAGACACGGCTGGTCACTGATGAACTACAACCCTGGATTTATAATATTGGGAATCAACCAAGCGTCAAGACGACCAAAGAAGGATATGACAGCTTGGGAGGATAAAGTCGAAGGATAATGACTATTAAATAAACATGATGGATTTCTTTCTGAAGACAAGGAAAACTCGCTGATTCAAAGCGTGTTGTGTTGCTTCACACGACACGCTTTGGGGGGAAAATGTTAACCGACATCTTGGCCCGGTTACAAAATGACAGTTGAAGACATTATTATTAGCACTAGCCAAGATTCTGACCTCGAAGAGCCTGGAGGTGTTAGCAGGTTGTCAGGCCCATTAGAAGGACGTTCGGCATAAAGGGACGTTCGGTATAGAATATCGAACGACACCTAAAGAATGTTCGGCATCCAAGAACGTTCGGCATACATGGAACGTTCAACATCCATGAACGTTCGGCATACAAGGAACGTTCGGCATCCATGAACGTTCGGCATACAAGGAACGTTCGGCATCCATGAACGTTCGGCATACAAGGAACGTTCGGCATCCATGAACGTTCGGCATACAAGGACGTTCGGCATCCATGAACGTTCGGCATACAAGATACGTTCGGCACGTATGGGTCAAATGGTATTTAAGAGCGTTTGACTTCTAGAGCGCTCGGCATTCATGCTTCACTTGGCATTCCTGGACTGTTCGGCATTACCATCCTCGTTCGGCCTACATCCCTCACTCAACACCTTGCACCGTTCGGCACAAATCTCGTGCTGCATGTAGAGCATCCGACCTTACCTCGTTCGGCGAACCTCGATTGTTCGGCATCCAGCTTGGTTCGGCAACTTGGATCGCGCGGCACTCCAGCTTCGTTCGGCATGAGAGCATCGTTCGGCGCCATTGCCTTGGCTCGGCATCTTACCGTTCGGCCTCCCTGGTTCGGTACATAGAGCTAACTCCCTTTGGGCCGTTTACTCTATTTGGACCGAGCTAGTCAGCTACCAGGCCCACCAGAAAAGTCCAACCCACCTTCGTCTATAAATAGAGGGACAGGGGCACAGTGAAATGGACCCTTTTTTCCGGGAATACTGGGAGACTCTGCCATTTCTTATACTCTCCCCTTTTTAATTCAAACTTGTATCCAAGTGATTGATTTATGGATTGTATCTGTATCCAAGTAATGGAGAAAGGAATAAAGATTAAACTCACAGTGGATGTAGGCAGTTACGCTGAACCACTATAAATCTGGTGTTCTCGTTTTTGTTATTCTTTTTCATTGAATTACACTATTTTTCAGTCCTAATTTACTCTCTTCGTTAATCTCTCTACATAACTCTACTCAAGGGTGTTAGTGACCAATTTTGGTGCAAACATTATGGTCAAAAGATACAGAAACATCTCTTAAACTAAGGGTTGCTTCTGTTCGTTAAATGGAACTGACCATTCAGAAAAATAGCCAATATGAATATTCAGTCAATGAAGAAAAATTTCAGTCTATTGAATATTTTTGTTTTTTGAATTTAAACTTAAATTTTGAAAAGACATATAGTTCAGGTTCAGTCGACTGATCCGTCAAGTGCACTTATGCACATGCATAGGTTTTCAGTCGATTAAGCATACCCATTTAGTCGACTGAAATTAGTTTTTCTGCTATATTTAACACTTTTTGATAATGAACTTAATATAAACTATTTTTATTGCGTGTATATGATTTGTATATAAATTAAAAATAATGTGTGCATAAAGATACCACCTAGGAGAGATTTTAACAATGACCAATTACTAAACTGGACTATAGACAAACCATTTATAAAATTCAAAACTTCTCTCTGAATTCTTGGTCTTCAATCTATTATCGAGTAGAATAGTTTCTTCTCCTGCAAATATGGTTAGTTCACATAATATATATTTATATAGTTATCAAGATCAAAACATCAAAACACAAGGTTCTAACATTCTCCCCCTTTTTGATGATGACAGTTATTTAAGTTTGAAAAATTAATTTTTTTTATATAACCAATTGTTACTTGCCTTGAATAAATGATCTATCTACTGAATATCTGCACATTTTATACTTCTCCCCCCTTGTCATTGGCAAAAAGGAATAATTGGATAACATGGTAAAGTGTAGTAATATGGATTAACATAAATAAGTAAATTCGATAATTAGAGATAGAATATATTTAAACAAACAGCAAGTAAATGTAATTGAACAACATAACATTTTACAATGTTATCAAAAACAACATTTTAAACACACAACATATTAAATGAATAACAAAAAATGTGCATTGTGACAACATAACAAACAACGATATAGATATACAATAAGATAAGATAAAGAGAACCAAGCTTTCTCGCTATTGAATTCTTCCTCTTCTTCCTCCTCGAATGTAGTCAAATGAATGGAGTGGGATTCTCGACAATGCTTGTTGAAGTAGAGTCGGTGCAAGAGATCTTCTCCCATATTTTGTTTAAGAAGCCCTTATGTAGTGAACTTCTTGTTGGTTTTAATGATGTTTTTCTTGACGGTGACCAATCGTCGATTGAGCCTACTTTTTTTCCATGAGAGAGTGACTAAGCCTTGCCTCGGAGGAAAGTCAACATGAAGCTCTTGAATTTTGTCTTCTTCTTCTTCTTCTTCTTCTTCTTCTTACTCCATGTGATTGGAAGGTTGAGTAGAGGAGGAGGCGATATGTGTTTCGTGAGATTGTGGAATCCCTTGTGCTTAGTTTGCAGTGCATTGTTAGAAGCTAATGATTTCTTGAGTTGAAGGGCATTTGGAAAACGTATAAGACTCAAAGTCTTTGAATTTAGCTTGCCAATGGTGATGGAGTCGGCATCTGGTATGGTGACTCCAAAATTCACGAGAATGCACATTATATAGACTCCGTAGAAGATGGTTTTATAACTCCTTATGTGGTTGACGGTTAGGAATTCGTCAAGAATGAATTTAGCACAATTCACTTGTTGAGAGAAGTAGATGGCACAGAGTTCTTGGAATCTTTTGTTCACATTCTCGCTCTCCTAGTACGAGGTTGAGTAGATCGGATGAGAGCATGATGAAGAATGCGCACCTTTGGTCATAAGACTATGGATTTAAGAGCGGTCATATCATCGGAGAGACATCATCTCTATTATCCATGTCGAATTCAATATCGTTGATGTCGATTCCTACGGATGGACACCAAAGAATATGGTCGATCCATTGAAGAGGGAGATAAATGCGGATGCTGCAAACAAACATTCAAATGTAGTCATATTTGTTTCTTGGATCTTGGTGATCCAAATTCATGTTTGCGAAGAAGAGATTGACGAGGAGGTGATGGATTTTGACATTATTGGCATCAAAACCAATCAAGCTATCAAGCCCGCTAGCTTCGGCAGTTGCGCTAATGGTGTAAGCATTGAACTCTATAAATTTGATCAGCAAGCCATCAAAGATCCTTGAGCTTTTCAAGGCACTGAATCAAGTAGCTACAATGTCATCATGTAGCCATGATTTAATATTACTCACGGATGGTCCGACGGAAGATTCTCTAGCTCTCTTGGTTCATGGGGACAAAGGATTGGATTGAATTGAAGTAGTGAATATTGATTATAAAAATAATGGGGGCTAGGGTTTAGTTGGTTGAAATGAGGTAGGGTTTGAAATGAAAAACATGAATATATAGGATGGTTGAAATGGTGGGTTGGGAATTGTGTATTCATATTCAAAAAACCAGAAATATACAATTCAGTCGACTGAAATTGTTTGGTAGTCAACTTCTATGCAGGGAATTCCTTCCCGCAAGTTTTTGGGGCAATTTTTATAAATTTAGTCGATTAAATTTGGATGGGCAGTCGACTGAAATCTTGGAAATAATATGTATATAAGAATGTTTAGTCGACTGAAATTTCAATTCAACCGACTGTTGTGTAGAGAATTTTATCCTACAATATTGTTCCTAAAAAATTAGATTTTCAGTCGACTGAAAATGGTATAACAGTCGACTGAATTGGAATACTAAAATGCTTTATTTTGAAGTTTCAGCCGACTTACTGGTCCGTTTCATTCGATTGAAACTGTTCGTTTTTGACAATATGACCTATGAGCAAAAGATTTTTCTGTTTAAAAATTAAATAATGTAAATACATATTAATTTCATAACTGTAATCTACCAAAATACAAAAATATATATTATTATGGAATAGAAAAACATGTAATATTTACAAATTTACTAATATACATGGAATCCTAATTTTCAAAGGATTGTGAATCATCAGAGTGTGGTTCAACTTTTGTTATTTCTTGTAGTGGTCGGACAGGTGACCATACGTTATTACGCTCCCAGGAGTTTGATGACACCTGAGGACGTTAAGGGCTTCATTCCCAAGAATTCGATGGGACTTGCGTATATTGTGGTAATGGTTGATGCACACATTATTTTGCTGAAGACCCGCAAAACTTCAAAGCGAATTGTTCAAAAAATCTTAAGCGTTTAGCATTCACTTTTTGTTCATAGGACAGTTCGTGTTGCAGTTCCAGAGTCTCTCTATGGTAATGATGAACATCATCAATTTATTCTTTTATGGATGGACAACAGAAACATAAGTTACGGTTACTTCGTTTTCCCTGTGGTGTATATCCAGTATGATGTGTAGGAGATGGTGTAATCTTAACTGGGATATATACAAGAGTGGATTTATTGGAATTCTTTGACGATTTGAAAGTGGGAGTGCTGAAACAGATGGAAGATCGATTTGATTCTTCTTGTGAAGACATTATCATGTTTGTAAAAATTGTAATAATTTATTGAACAAAGAAGATAAGTGGAAGAAATGATGAATTTTTTTTTTTGAAGAGGGTAGCCTTTATATGTAGGAGAATGCTCTATTTTCAGGTAAAAGAAATCCGAGAAGCAAAATGGTTGATCGTTTATGGACAAGGAAAAAATAAGAGGTAAATAAGGATGAGGAATAATAACTATACAGGTGATATGAGTTAGGTAATAGTTGATATTACAAGAAACAATATATCAAAAATGGAAATACATACAACTTCCTTACTAGTGACTTGAGTTCAGGTGCTAGTAGCTTTACTTTTGGAAAAAATTTATCTTTCTAAAAATAATTATAAAATTTTAATTTTAATCATAAATCATGCAAAGATAAAATACCTAATTCTCGACGTGATTTTATAAAAATATTTTCATTTAAAGGTTTTGTAAAAATATCTGCTATTTGATTTTCTGCTGATACAAATTCTAATGAAATATTACCTTTTTCTATATTATCTCTACGAAAATGATGTCTGATATCTACGTATTTTGTTCTAGAATGATTTATTGGGTTTTTCGATAAATTTATCGCACCTGTATTGTCACAATAAATTATTGATTTAGACGACATATTCCCAAATCTTGAAGTGTTTTCTGCGTGTAGATTACTTGAGCACACGCCAAAGCAGCAATGATATATTCTGCTTCACGCATTGAAAGTGAAACACAATTTTATTTCTTACTATACCAAGATGCTAAAAATTGTCCAACAAAGTGACATGTACCGCTAGTGCTCTTTCTATCCCTTCGACATCCCCCAGAATCGACGTCACTATATGATACTAATTCAAAAGGACATTCTTTTGGATAAAAGAGACTGGAGTCTTTAGTCTTGCTTAAGTGTCTTAAAATTTGCCTCACTGCCCGCAAATGTGATTTTTTGGGATTTGCTTGAAATCGTGCATACAAAATACACTCATTATTATGTCTCGTCAAATAGCAGTTAAATATAGTAATGAACCAATTATACAACGATATAGTTTTTGGTCAACACTTTTTCCATTTTCATCTCTATCGAGATGTAATGTATTACTCATAGGAGTTGGTTTAGTAGACGTGTTTTCCATACCAAATTATTTTATGAGATTATTACAGTATTTTTCTTGATTAATAAAAATTCCAATTTTTAATTGTTTAATTTCTAAACCAAGAAAATATGAAAATTCTCTCATGTGAGACATTTCAAATTCTCTTGTCATAATTTTTGAAAATTCTTCACATAATTTTTATTTTGTAGAACCAAAAATAATGTCATCTACATGATTTGAATTATTAAAATATCATTCTTATCCTGTTTTATAAACAAAGTTTGATTTACTTTCCAATTTTAAAACCTGAATTAATTAAATAACTTTTAAGATGGTCATACTAAACACTAAGTGCATGTTTTAAACTGTATAAAGCCTTTTTTTAATTTATAAACATGATCTGGAAATTT
Organism: Allium cepa; assembly: GCA_030765085.1. Taxonomy (NCBI): domain Eukaryota; kingdom Viridiplantae; phylum Streptophyta; class Magnoliopsida; order Asparagales; family Amaryllidaceae; genus Allium; species Allium cepa. The sequence continues at coordinate 382,969,649 of CM060931.1, forward strand.
TTCATAAGCAAATAAAAGGGGTTGCTCTACCTGCATATTTTCTTTGTAAAACCATTTAATAAAAGCACTTTTAGCATCCATTTGATATAGTTTTAAATTATTAAAACATGCATAAGCTAATAGAATACATATAGCTTCTAGATGAGCTATAGGTGCAAATGTTTTATCATAATCTATTTCTTCTTCTTGATTATAACCTTTAGCAATAGTCTAGCTTTATTGCGAATAATATTTCCTTGCTTATCAGCTTTATTTTTGAAAACCCATTTTGTACCGATAACGGCTTGGTCATTTGGTCTAGGAACCAAGTCCAAATGTTATTACGTTCAAATTGATTTAGTTCTTCTTGCATGGCTATAATCCCGTGATCATCAGCTAAAGCTTCTTAAACATTTTTGGGTTCAATATTTGGAAGAAAAGCTACGCAACCTATTTAATTTTGTTGACTTCGGGTTCTTACATTGGGTTTATTTCTCCGATGATATTTTCAATAGGATGATTTCTTGAAAGTCATGGTGGAGATCTTATTTCATTATTGTTTGGTAAACTATTGTTTATATTAATTTCAGTATCATCACCTAAGTCATTTGATTTTGAAATAATTTCTTCATCTTCTATTTTATGGTTAACTTTGAAATTTTCATCGAGTGACACATGAAGTGTTTCTTCGATTATTTTAGTTCTTTTGTTATAAATTCTGTAAGCCTTGCATCATTTCGAATATCCAATGAATATTCCTTCATCAGATTTTGGATCAAATTTACCAAGCTTATCTTTTGTGTTTAATATAAAAAAATTTGAACCAAAAACTTTAAAATATGATATATTAGGATTTCTTCTATTAAAAAGCTCATATGGTGTATGTTTAGCTAATGGTCTAATGGAAACTCTATTTAAAACATAACAAGCAACTGTTACAATTCTACCCAAAAAAATTTTGGTAGACAACTTCCACTTGATAAAGTTCTAACACATTCTTGAGTTGTTCTATTTTTCCTTTCTACAACTCCATTTTGTTGTGGACTTTTAGGAAATGAAAAATTGCGAATAATTCCTTTCTTATTACAATAATTTTCAAAAGACTCATTTTCGAATTCATCATTGTGATCACTCCAAATATTTTTAATTTTCAATTTTTTAAAGTTTTGAATTCCTTTGGCACTTTAAATTTTCAAAGTATCACTTTTATTTTTAAAAAAATTTGTCCAAATATATCTTGAAAAATCATATTACAAAAACATATTTACTATGGTTTATAGTCTGAACTTGAGTTGGCCCAAAAAGTTCTAAATGTAATAACTCAAGTGGTTGTAATGTAGAAATCTTTTTCTTTGATTTAAAAGAAGGTTTTGTTAATTTTCCTACTTGACAAGCATCACAAATACTTTTTACTTTGAAATTCATTTTTGGTTGACCATTAACTAAATCATTTTCAAATAATTTGTTTATAACTTTAAAATTCATGTGACAAAATATTTTATGCCATAACCATGGATCATTATCTTTGGCTACTAGACACATATTTGTGTTATGATTGACTTTCATATTTGATATATAAATATTTCTTTCTATGGTTTCTTCAAATATAAGATTATTATTTTGATCAAAAATGTTGCATTCATTCTTTGAAAAAGTTATATTAAAATCTTTATCACAAAGTTAACATATACTTAGTAAATTATGTTTTAAATTTTTAAATAATAAAAAATTTGTAATAAAAGGTATGTTAGATGTACTTTCATTGATCACATCGCCTTTGCCGATGATATAGCCTTTGCAATTGTCTCCAAATGTGACAGATCCTCCATCTGAGTAGATAATGTTGGTCAGCATATCTTTGTTTCCTGTTATACGTTTTGAGCAACCACTATCTAGTATCCACTTTCCTCTTTCTTAGTCGGCAGCTACAAAAAAATATGAATGACGTTGGTACCCACCTTTCATTGCGGTCTTAGGAGTTAGATCTTAGGAAGCCAAACCCAAGAGGGTTTAGAATCCCTTTATAAGTAAAATCTTTATTTTATGAACCGATGTTATAAATGATTTAATATAGTTATTTCTAATTAAATTGCTACTCGTTTTTGGTACCTAAAATTTATAGTATTTGTATTACCAATTTCTTTCTTTTGTGTGAAAACCTTTCATTTTAGTTTCGCTTTTAAAAATATTTATGTAAATTGAAATTTTTATATGATATATATTCTTCTTTGAGCTAATCCTTGAAGAATTTTTATATTCTGAATCATTCTTGTTAGTAGTAGTTTGAGAATTACTGATAATTTTATAAAGATTCTCTTTTCCTTTATTAAAATTAGTTACATTTTTAATGATGTTCTCTAAATCAGTTTTGAGAATGGTATTTTTTAATTCGAGAATTTTAACAATTGATTTTAGATCATGATTTTCTGAAGCTAATGTCATATTCTTTTCTTTTGCACTTCTGCTACATTTGATGGCATAGTGAGTTGAGAATAAACATTACACAAAGATTTTTGTATACTAACAAGTTCTTCTTCTAGGATTTTCTTTTCATCCCTTAGCATATCAACTTCTATTTTAGTTCTGTTTAGTTTTTCTAGTGCGTCCTTATATTCCTTTTAACTTATTTGAGTTTATCTAACAATTCTGAATATATCAATTAAATCATCAAAAGATAAATCACTTACATCATTATTTGAAGCCATAAAGCGGAGATGGCTTGTTCAGAGTCGTTGTCTGTGTCACTGTCTGATGATGAAGACGATTCCAAATCATCCAATGTAACAAAGAATGCTTGCTTGTTTTTGTACTTGTCCTTCTTGTTCTTGAATCTATCTTTCTATCTACCAGGGCAGTCTTTCTTCATGTGGCCCTATTTACGACATTCATAACATTTGAGATTCGAGACTAGCGGTTTATTGGAATTGTCTCTCCCGTTGTTTCCAAATTTCTTATTCTTTTTAAATTTTAAGAACGTTTCAAATTTTTTGCAATCAATGCAATGTAATTTTCATTTGAATCAGAATCTTCTTATTCAACTTTGAAGGAAATATTTCTTTTTTCTTGGGCTTGATCTCGTTTTCCTGAAAATTAACTTCGTACGACAAGAGATTTCTATTTAACTCTTCAGGTTTGAAGGAAGAAATGTCATTATCTTCTTTAATTGCTAAGGCTTTTCATTCCCATTCATCCATTATGAGTTTAGAATAGCTGAGAAAATATCAAAATTTGAAAAGTTTTCACCTAATTCCAATAATGAGTGATGTATATCTTGGAATCTAGGATACATGTGATTTATGATTTCAGCTGGTCTCATTTTTGAATTTTGGAATTGATTTTTGAGCATAGGAATCTGGCTTTGTTTAACTTTGTTAGTTCCTGTGACATCTCGCTTCCAGAGGCCCAAAACTAACAGTGCAGATGTTTTAGTCATCCATATGTATTATTTCTGAGTGACCGAAATTGGAATCTTGAAACTATTGGCAACACAAAAATAGAAGAACATGAAAAAAATTTAAACTTCCACAAAACAGAATTTCTCGTATCTTATGAATTTCAAATTACGATTTAATTACATAATACCAGACATTAACCGTGTTCATATCAATATGTATGTACAAAATAGGATAAGAGCGACATATGAAGATGCCCGCTTTAGATGATCAGAGAACTAATAAATATGAACTTTACGGTTCTAAGTACATCACAACAATATACACAAAATCGCTCATATGTATCTAACACTACATCATGCACGTCTTCGGAAGGTTATTCGTCCAAAAACTTGAAAGTATCCCACTCTCAGACTACCCAAATTAATTTTGAGTACTAAAGAGTTTGTAGAGAAATACAAACTTCGAGTCAGACAATAAGTCTTGTATGAATAATCGCTTATCATCTCTTATCATAAAAAGATAGCTAGTGAGACCACACCGCGTAGCGGAATGGGTTTTCCCCTCTCTAATATCCAAACAAAACATGCGAATCATTTACTAGGCCCCTGCACCAAAAATGATTCGCTTTAATATAATATGAAATAAAGCCACAAATCGTTTATATTGGATATCCCATCCACACATTCATTAGATCTCCCATCTAAAAGCAAATTATTATATTTCCCATCTAAAATCAATTTATTAGAGTTTCCCTCTAAAACCTTAAGAATGACCGACCGTCAAAAGTTAAATAGAAATATCCGTCCTAAATTCATCAAAATAAATGCAGATTATCCATCGTACATTATTTTATAAAAGTTGGTGTGGGCTATCCACCGAACACTCCATAGTTTTCCTAGGATGACTATGAACCCTTGGGTGCCAAATCCCGTGGCTAACCATCTGCGGAAAAATATTCTTTACTTTAGAAAATTGATGTGGGCTATCCACCGCACATTCCATGGTTTTCCTAAGTTAACTAAGAACCCAAGACTTGGCCAACTAAAATATCATGATCTCCATGATTATTTATAAAAATTCATGATCCCCATGGATAAATATTTTCCCCAGGTATACCACCTGTTTAACCTATTCCCACAGGTAGCTCCATATGTCAAATTAAATAAAAACATATTGATAGCTGTAATGTATATTTTCGAAAGCATATTTATGTTTGTAACCCCAAAGTATGTATCGAAAACAATAAACCCACCCCGGTGTCCCAAAGGTTTTATAACATTCAATTTAAATAAGGATCTCACTTAGATATTCAAACAAAGATGAGTATTTTATGCTATAACCCTTAGAAATAGCCCCTTCGAAGTAGCAAAACTTTACTCAAGAATAACGGCTAAAAGTAGCCCTTTAAAACCATTCGAATGAAGTCCCATTCGAAATCGAATAACCCTCCAAAGTTAGCCCCTTTGGAAGCCTTACTTTTGAATGCATCACAAAATCATATCTTTCACCTTTTCAGAGGGTTTCTTTTCGACCTAGCCAAATGGTTCTATCTTTCGCCTTTATTGAAAGCCTTTGGTATTCCCCTTATAAAACCATTCATAAACTTTTCAAAAAGCAATGAACTCAATACCTTTCGAAAGCATTAAAACATCAAAAGATAGCTCCTTCGAAAGCCTTCCGCCATTTTTAAACATCCCTGCCTTTCGACTAAGTCGGAAGGGTGAGGACTCACCTTTCAACTTAGTGGAAATGTATAAGCAGGCGGCATAACCCTTCCTTCAAATATTCCATTCGATGGCATATAAACATAAAGTGGAAAGAAGCCGGAAGCCCTCCTTCAACTTTGTTCCTGTCGAAGTTCTGAGTCAAAAGCAAACATCTTCTTCAAAAGGACGACTTTCGAAGGCATTAAAAAATTTACTTTAAAAAAAATGGGCATGTTTGGAAGTAACCCCTTACTTTTCCTCTCCTACCATTCTACTTAGTCCAAAGGTTCAAAAATATGTTTTGGAAACATTTAAAACAATTCTCTTAAAGGTTTAAACTCTCGAAGATTCCCTTCAAAACCCCTTCCCGAGTATAAAAATTTTGCCTTTATAAAAATGATGGAGTCGAAGGATCCTCCTTCGAAACCTATTAATTCGAAAGCATTTATATTTCCTTTCGAAAGCCAAGGAAGCAGCCTCCATCCCTTGCCTCTCTTCCTTCCAACAGCATTCCTGTCTTTCGACTTAGCCGAAAGGGAAATTCTTATCTTCTGACTTAGACAAAAGGTACCTTACGACTTAGTCAAAAGGGCGAAAGAGGGCTAAGTTGTCGGAAGCAAGTTCTGGGCCCACGAAAGTGATGGTTCCTCATGCTTGTCTAAATTTGATTGGTCAAGAGGCTTCCTCCTATAATTTCTAATGGTAAATGGTACTAAATTGTCAATCTTTTCTTAAAACACTATTCTTCTTCCCAAAATAATTTTTAAAAGCAATTTCCCTTCGAATTTAACCCGTTCGGAAGCTTTGTTTCAGTTTAGCCCTTGGGCATAAATAATTTAGTTACTTTGGTAAGCCACGAAGGAAAAATCGCCAAAAATCCTTTGTCATAAATTGTAACACATTAAAATTTCGAAGCATATGAAGATCAATATAATTTGGAATTTAACCAAAACTGAAATAGACTATGTTAATTAGCCCATTAACATTCAAAAACTACTATGTATTATCCAAACAAAGGTTTAAATGGTTATATCCTAACCAAAATCACAAACATGAATTGGGTATAACCCATAACTGATCCAAACATAGAAAAATGAGATGGTAAATATGATTATTCACGTCGATTATTTGATTGGAGAACGAGATGATTTCCCAGCTTTAATTCTTTTGCTTTTTCTACAATTTAAACTCTTCCTGGAGCTTTCAATGGGCAAAATATAGGTGAGGAGTTATGAATGAGAGAGTAAAAGTTCTTTATGGTGGAGGAAGGGTTTATACTAAGAAAAATTCCTCCTTCTAAATTTAGTTAAGTCTTATTTTAGTTCATTCATCAAGGAATTGCAATTAGATTTATTAATCTCATCTCCCTAATAATTCACATTATTCTGTTTAATTTATCCAAATAAATATCCCAAATAATGTTAATTAAAATTTAGGGGCATTACATACTCACCTCTTAAAGAATTTCGGACCCGAAATTTCGGAAAGGACACAACAACAAGCTTGTAGCCCATGGAAGAAAATCTAGTATAACCTACCAACCAAATTCTATATACTATATAGAACATACCATCTAAAACAGCTCAAGAAAGTTAGCCCTAACCCTGTCTTCTATCGCCCAAGTGCTGTCCTTCATATTTTCGCTCCACTGAACCTTCACCAACCTGAGTATCTTGTTTCTTAGCCTCTTCTCATCTTTTGCCATAACATGAACTGGTTGTCGCTCAAAACTCATATCCGGTTCCACCACTAAGTCCCCTAGAACCGTCGGAGTGATAGTAATTTCTGCATCATGAACACACTGTCTAAGATGAAAAACATGAAACACATTATGGACCCTGGCCAAAGTTCGCGGTAAATCTACTCGGTATGTAAGTCTCCTAATCCTCTCTGATATAGGAAATGGTCCAACATATCTTGGTGCTAGCTTCCCGATCTTCCTAAACCAAGCCACACCTTAGTGAAAACTCAATCTCCAACTGAGAACTCTAGGTCTTTACTCCTCTTTTCTACGTAACTCTTCTGCCAAGACTAAGCTTTCTTCAATCTTTCCCATATCGACTCGATCTTTTCTGGTGCCTCTCTCACCAAATCTAGACCAAGGACCATTCTATCTCTGGTCTCTAAGTAAATACTGGTGATTTGCATGACCTTCCAGATAAAGTTTCAAAAGGCGCCATTCCTTTTGTATTCTGTTAAATATTATTATAGGAAAACTCCACTAAGCGCAAGTGATCATCCCAAGAACCACAAAAATCCAACACATAAGCCCTAAACAAATCTTCCAGTACCTTGTTGACTCTCTCCGTCTGCCCATCCGTTTGAAGATGATACGCGGTACTCATATTGAGCTTAGTGCCTAACACACTCTATAGGCTCTTCCAAAACTCACTAGTAAACAAAGCATCTCTATCATTGATGATACTGCTAGGAATTCCATACAGTCTAACGGTGTTCTTTAGGAACAACTTAGCCAAAATAGGTGCCATCCTGGTTCACCTTAACAGAATGAAATGGGCACTCTTGGTCAATCTTTCCACTATGATCCATATACTTTCATTGCTCCGGTTTGACCTTACCAACCCGTCAATAAAATCCATGGATATCGAGTCCCACTTCCATAAAGGATTTTATTCTTGACCGCAGGTATTGGTTGAGGAAGAAGGAACGATTATGCATTCCGGATGTTGGGAACCTTAGGAAGGAAGTCATTGATCGAATTTTAAAATTCATCCCGGGGGAACCAAGATGTATCAGGATATGAAGAGAATTTTTTTCCAGGTTAGCAAAGTCAAGGATGCCGCTACCCGTGAGAAATCGTTAATGTACCCTCCGTAGTAACTTGGAAGCCAAAGGAAGCTTCTAATCTCACTTTTACCTTCTCTCCTATTTTCTAATTATTAACAACTTTGATCTTATTCGTATCAACTGCTAAAACTTCCTTAAAAACTATATGACAAGGAACTTTACTTTCTCCTTCCAGAAATGACACTTTGAGAACTTCGTTTTCAGCTGACGTTGCCTTAGCGTCTCCAACATTAATCTAAGATGATCCGCATGATCCGTCTCATTCTTATAATATACCAAAATATCATCAATAAAAACCAACACGAACCTATCCAAGTGCTCTTGGAAAACTCGGCTCATCAAATCCGCGAAGAAAGTTGGCGCATTAGTAAGTGAGAATGGCATAACCCACCATTCGTAAGACCCATATCTGGTCCTAAACGCCATCAAAAGAATATTATCCTCTGCCACTCTTAGCTAGTGGAAAGTTGTCATCAAATCCAGCTGGAAAACACTCCGGCTCCACTCAACTGATCAAATAGGTCGTCGATTCTCGACAAAGGATAATTATTCTTGGTTGTACTCTCGTTCAGCATACGATAGTTGATACACATCCATAATGACCCACCTGGCTCCTTCAAGAATATTGAGGCCATTCCCTAAGACGAACTGGTTAGCCGAATAAAATTCATTCCTTCCAATTCCACCAGTTTCACCTTTAATTCCTTCATCTCGGTTGGTGACATCCTACTAGGTAGTCTAGTTACGAGTTCAGCATTCGGTACAAGATCTATCTGAAACTCGATTGCTCTCTTCAGCGGCAAACCCGAAACTAGTTCAAACATGTCAGCAAACTCTTTTGCAACATAAACTTGCTTCAACTCTGCTTTCACTCCTATGGCACCCAATAATGCATAAGCATTTTCGTCTGAACTCCTTACTAAGTAAATTACGCAGTTGTGGTTGTAAGGGTGCTTCAATGATATTTCCCCCTCCTGGCAAAATATCATATGTGACGACCCGGAATTTTAGGCAATATCGATTTAATAATCTGAATTAATAATTAAATTGGTCTGATAATTTTCCTTTATAATTTTAATTTAAATTGATAATTTAATCCTTTAAAGGTTAATAAATATTTAATCTGGTAATTTTGATCAATATCTTTTTAACAATTTAAAATTGATGAGCTTTATTTTTCAAAGCTAATAAAATTTTATTCTATTTATAATATATATATATATATATAATTGATATATATTGTGAATAGAAATATCTTTTGTTTTAAATAAAAGATGAATTTTCAAATTGTAATATATATGTATGTATATGTAATAATTTGATATTGTTGTGAATTTAATTTAATCTATTGATAATTTATGTATGTTTGAATTGTAATTTAAAGCTTTGTTTCAAAATCAATATTTTTCAAAAGTTAATTTAAAGATCATCTCATTTGTTTTCAAAATATAAGATAATTGTTTATTTATTTCTAAATATGATAGTTTAAAAAGGATTTAATTAAAGTTTACATTTGTTTTCTTTTAAAATGTTTAAATTAAAATGGTTATAAATGTATATATAAATGTTTTACATTTTTAAAATACATGTATAAGAGATGTATTTGTATTATAATTAGTTTTAGAATATTTTCTGTTAAAAGTAAATTTATATTTACATATGTAAGTATTTATTTATAAAGTAAATTAAATATGTAAGTTTATATTTACATTTCAAATTAAATGAAAATTAATTAAAAAAGACTTGAAAACATGTGTAACCATGTTAATTATCTTAATAATACTTGTAAGAAGATTATGTATTATAATGATAAATGTAATATTTTATAACATGTGGCCTTCATTTTTCAATTCTTTGAAATTTAAATATATAAGAGAAATTTGTTTTTCCCTTTTCAATTTCCAATTTCTTTTCTTCTCAAATTCTTTTTCTTTCTTTCATTCTTTCAAATTAATGACAACCAGAAATTATTCTCCAAACAGAAAATTTTCTCAAAACGTGATAATGAAAACTAAAAACAAATGCTACCTGAAATTTGAAATCGAATCAACAAAGCGAAATATAATCCTGCAATTTCAAATCTTCCTCAAATTCAAATGGAACTAAGATCAACACAAGTCAGGTCTGTTTCAACACTGTAAAGCATCAGATTGAGGCATGCATGGATTCAATTTCATCTAAAAAACATTTTTGCAGATTAATGTTCAAGCCTGGAATAAAATCAAACCTGCTCTGCAATTAAATAAGGTGAGTAAATCCATTTAAAAACAGTTTTTAATGAATCTGTAGTGGAATGTTGATGCATATGTTGAATTTTTCTTTGATATTGAATACATGTTTACATTAGTGCTGTTGTATATGCATGATTGAGGATATAGGATGCTGGGTATTAGATGAAACCTACTTATGTTCATCTCTGCATAATTACAGAGGTTGTTCTTCTTAAAGAAAGATGCAAAAATCTTTCAAATCTATAACTTATTTGAACTTGTTATGTGAATGAAAAATGTATGTTAAAGCTTGTTAGTAATTTTAAAAATAGTTTCATAATTTTAAAAGCAACAAATGATTATAAATAAGGGATTAACAGTAAAACTAAGATTTTTGTTAAAAATCAACTATCTTAAATTATAAATTGAACTACATGCATGAGATCATGATTGAAAATCATGAATTTTGATATGCAATTCATAATTTTTAGTTGGGTATTTCGTGTGTATTTTGGGGCTTGTTCGAATTGGGATTTTGGTGATTTGCCGTCGATCGGCTTGGTGATTGGAGCTGGAATCTTGATCGAAGCTTGTTTGTATGTTGTGGATAACGGGAAAATCGTTCAAGAATTTTTCAGGTGGCCGAGGAGTTTGAAATCGATCAAACTAGGGTTTTAAGTTAGTTTTTGTTTCGGCTGATTGTCATGGCTTTTGCATCGTGAAAGAAGGACCGGAGGTGGTCGCAATGGTGGAGTGTTGGGCTGGGGGTTGTGACGAGTTGACATGGGCGTCGGCGAGGTTCATCGGCGTAGAATTTGTCGGCGGCGTTGGGATTAGTGTTCGAGTGTTTTCTGCAGATTCGAGCTTTTGGTCGAATTTTGTTTCGCAAGTTTGTATTTCGATCTGGGTTTGGTTTTGTGTTCGTGCACGTTTGGGTGATCGTAGGCGATGGACGTGACGAACTACGGCGGCTGGAGGTGATCGCGCACGTACACATGTGTACGTGGTGCACGGTTTTGGATCTGGGAAATATGGAGTTGGGGAAGATGGTTACTCTCGGGTATGGGTTCGTGCAAGCATCGGGTTGGTCTCGAAGCAGTGGTGTCTGGGTTTTGCTTCGGGGAAGGCTCGAGTTGTTGAAGTGATTTACTCGAGTATTTTTAGGGTTGTTTATGTTTTGTTAGTACTGTAATGTTAAGTACTGTAAAAGTATAATGATTAAGTTGCGAAGTAAACTCGAGATTGAGTAATAAAGGTAAGCATTAAAATTTATAAACAAGTTTTATAAAAGAAACAAAAGTTAAAACTTGTTGTTTTAAAATAAATGTTAATCAAACTAATAAAAGTGTTAATTAATTTTATTTGCAAATTTAAATTGTTTTAAGTTGATTTCTTTTATAAGTAATTATCTTAATTTAATTTTGAATTCTAATTTAAAAAGAAGCGTTTTGAATTTTAATTCAAAGGGAATGTTTTCATTTTAAAATATTAATCAAAGTTTTAGATTAAATTTTAAAGTAATTTTTTAAAACTAAGTTTTCAATTTATATTGAAAATAAATAGGTTTAAAATTAGATAATTTAAAGTGTTTTAAATTTTGAATTTGATTTCCAAATTCCTTATTTTCAAATAAGGTTATGGCTATAATTTTGAAAACCAATAAAATAATGTGTCTTCAAGTTATTTAGATTTGATTAATTCAAATAATAAAATTGTGATGATGATTAAGGTTAAATTATTTAGATATGAACTTAAGAGTGCTTGATTTTATGATTTGTTAATAAGTAAAGAGTTTTAATTAAGATAAATGCTTTTCTTAATTAATTAAGGATTTTGAAATATAAGAAGTTAATTAATTATTTAATTAATTTTAAATAATTAGTTATTTGTTTATTTAATTATAAATAATCACTTAATTATGAATTAATTAAGTGTAATTACTTAATGAAGTAATTATTGGTTAATTATTGAATGTAATTAAGAATGGTAATTACTTATGGAAGTAATTAGTGGAAAATTACTCATGGGAGTAATTAGATGAAAGTGATTAATGAATAATCACTTGATGATATTAATTATAGAATAATTTAATAGAATTGTTTTGAAGTTAAATAATTATGGAGTAATCAATTAATTAAAGAATTAAGAATTATTTAATGATGGAAGTAATTACTTGTTAAGTAATTAATTAAGAGAGAAATCAAGATTTATTAATGAAGTAATTAGAAGATAATTACTTATGTAAGTAATTAAGGGTTAATTACTTAGTTAGTTTTAGTTAATTAATTAATAAATGAGATTAATTTAAGATTATTTATTAAGGGTAATTAATTAGAAATGTAATTAATTAATAAAGTAATTAATTAACAATTTATTAATTAATTTAATTGAATTAATAATTACTCAATAAAGTAATTGAAGATTAATTATTAAATTAATTAATCAAAGGGTTAATGTAATTAATTTTGAAGATAAATAATTAAGATAAGTAATTACAAGTTGTTAATTACTATTTATGATTAATGGGATGATTAGCTACAAGTTAATTATTTAATTAATTTAAAGGGATTATAAATTAATAAGGATCATTAGTTAATTAACTAATCAAGGTTGATTAATAAAAGTGATTAATTTAAGTGTGATTAATTAATTGTAATTAATTAAGGTTTAATGTAATTGATTATAGTTAATTAATTAATGGAAGCGAATGAAGGATCATTAATTATTGTAATTAATGATAGTAATTAAAGGATAATTACTGTATATGGTTAAGGCTAATTACTTGAATGTAATTAAAGTATAATTAATCAAGGAGATTAACTAAGGAAGATCATTAAGAGATGATTAATTTATTTATTTGGAATAAATTAATGAAGAAGGATTTAGGTAATCCAATTGATTAAGAGTAAATCGATTCTGTTTATGGATGATTGATTGATATTAGATGATTGATATTGGGTGATTGGTTGATACTGGATGATTTGGATATCTCTGATATGTGATATGTTGCTTTGTGAGATAATTGTTTGTTATAAATTATCTAACGTGATAATGTGATTCATCTATCTGTTTATATCATCCTGAATATAAGTTTAATTGTTTAAACCCTTAAACAACTTGGACATCAAAATGGCGTTTGATTTCGGTGAGACCGGGATCGGATTTCCATATTTGGATAATCCTGTAACGACTCGAAATTTTCACTCCTGAAAATTCCAGATAGTTAGAAAAGAAGAAAGAGATAGAAGAAGAAGAACAGAAATACCAAACATCTCACATTCGCAGCGGATAAAATATAATAAATAATAACAGTTTACAAAAGAATATTACATTTAATATACATCAGAGTTTCACATATACACAGTCACTGAATATACACAATTATCATATAACAGATTTATAATAATTTAAACACAGCGGAAATACTCTCTACGCCCTTGCCATGCAGCTCGTCTCCTGAGCTCCAGAACGTCCTCCCAGAAAATCTATAATACTCGGTCTGACCCGAGCATTACATCAAAGTAACACCCGTGTCAGGGTGGAAACCAGCGTGAGTAAACCAACTAACATGGAATACCAAAACAATCAACTTATATAAACCCGGGGTAACATATGTCAATTCATCCAATTCACAATTTGCTATAGACAACACTTATTTCACATATCAATTTCTAAGTACCAAACTTAGATAAAATAATCCAGTTTACTTAAATCATTTCATTCCAGCCTATTGATTTCTCAAATCAATTTATAAAAATTCGAAGTGGTTTTGGGTATTTCCCAATACCCGACTCCGGTTTCTTCGAAACTCATGTTATCCTAACCCAAGTTATTCAAATGAAATACACAACATTTCATATCAGAGATATCAACTCATTCAAAATATCCAATACCATTCATCGTCCATAAGCAAAACTTAATCACATACAAATCAATTCAGTTGATACTAATTGAATCTAGAACCTCAATCACTTAGATTCCTTCATTTAACGTTAGTTAATTTATTTCAAATCGATTAATTAATCAACCCATCATTATTCATCTTAATTAATCATACTGGATTAATTATCTTTCAATTGCATTCAAGTAATTATCCTTAATTAATTATCATGATATCAATTATTCTTAACCATAATCAATAAGTAATCTTTAATTATCTCATAAATTAATTTAACTATTTTAATTACATTAAACCTTAATTATATTAATTAACTTCTCATAAGTCACTTATTATAGATCAATCAATCTTAATTAATCAATCTTTGATTACATCATTAATTATATACATTAAAGATTTTCAATTACATTTTAATTTATCCTAATCAACTTTAATTATATTAATGAAACCATAGTATTATTCATTTTCGATTAATCCCATACTGTACTTACCTATCTTTTATTTTACTTCATTCATAAATTAATTACTCCTCACTTAACCATCATAATCGATCTCTTGATTAATTTCACAAAGTAATTTAACCCAAATTACTTCCACTTAATAAATCATCCCTTTATCAATTACATCCTGTAATTAATTATTAATTACTTTACCAAGTAATTACACTTTTATAAATTACATTGAGTAATTGTACTTACCAAATTCACTATTGAGTATCCTTAATTAATAAATAAATTATCTCTAATTAATTCCATTAATTAATCATTTGATAATACTTAATTAATGATCTTTCAATAACTGTATTAACCAATCCTTTAATTTCTTTTCTAAGTAATCAACTATAATCCACTAAGAGATTGCCTTAAATTAATTTAAAATTAATTTCATTCGGGTAATTCGTCCCTTTATTAATTAATGGACCTTAATTATTGATTAACACAACTTAGTCACAAATTAAGAATTCCCTAATTACCAATTTATCATTAGCCATATGTTAATTAAATTACTTAACTACTAGTCATTTATTAATTAACTTCAAATAGTTAACTACAGATTGATTAATCACATAATCATTAATTAGTAAATCTTAATCACAATTATGAAATAATTACTCTTAATGATTTCTTAATTAATTACTATTCACTTAAATTACATTTAAAAGAATCTTCATTAACTTTGATTTATTATTAACTACACAACTTAATGATAGTTAATTTCTACTTAACTTCATTCTCATGTTAAATACTTCAGTTTGAAAATAAAACCCACCCGAGTGCTTTCCTCATTTAACTCGAGTCATCACTCGCGTATCCCAAAAGTTTACCCGAGTCACTCTCCCCTCTCGT
Source organism: Allium cepa (assembly GCA_030765085.1). Classification (NCBI taxonomy): domain Eukaryota; kingdom Viridiplantae; phylum Streptophyta; class Magnoliopsida; order Asparagales; family Amaryllidaceae; genus Allium; species Allium cepa. Next base: position 382,984,991 of record CM060931.1, read on the forward strand.
ACTTATCTTCTTCTCCTCTTTTTCTTTATATTCTAGCAAGTAAAATTCAACTTAAGTATAAAATTAAACCACCAGGTCGACCTCGTAAAGAACCTCATTTTTCTCGAGGTAAAACTCGCGACAATTCCAAACGCGACCCCACTGATATCTTCAGCCATCGTGCACATGTGCACCTCCACCAACGATCAACGTCACTCCAGCCATCAACAACGATCCCGACACTCCGAGTATCCCCTTGACAACAATTCCCAAACACCCAAAAACCCATGCCTGATCACAATCGAAATCGAGCAGAGCTCGAGCTATTCGAACCAGACTTCCGACCATGAAATCACCTCGCGACCCCAACGCCGACCACAAGGCGCTCCGACCCTTCAGCCGCGAACTCGTCACACCCCGAGCCTCCCCTTCCCAAAGGCGTGTGTAACTCGATGCTTAAGAGGACCTGCACCGATCAATTTTCCCACCATCCAAAAAATTAGGTTTAGAAACCAAAATTTCTTCGTCACCGTCGACACAAAGAACTGGAACACTACCTAGCATTTTTCCTAACATCGTTGATCACTCCTCCATCTCCACGCACGAGCCCGTCCCCCCTAACACCTCCGACCGTCTAAATTTCATTGAAACTCAATATCAGTTCATCCCAAAACTGCACTCGATCCTCGCAATGAAAAATTACCATATGTAGCCTAAAAATCCTATTTGGATGTAAGGATTCTGAGTGTATAATCGAATCAATATTTTATGACATTCGAAATTATCAAAAATTGTAGTTTAGCTCTGTAAAAATTTAGTTTTTCATATGATATATACTTATACTCCTTGAAACTATTTTTAAGTCATACTTCATACTTAAACACACAAATTTGCTTTTTAATTCAAGGCCTAATACTGATTGGATAATATGAAATTGAATTTCTTTGGTCATTTCTAACTTGTGAGCTAAAACAGGGATTAAGGTATATGCCTCAGCACTGTCAAATATATATACACACACAGAGCTTCACGCCTACAATACACTATATACCTATGCTACGATTACCAATACTTGAGTGTTATATGATTATTACTCACCTGGTAATAAATTGATGATGCTGCAGATTTGAATCAACTTGATGTTTTGAGAAAACTGTTGTTTGAATTCTTGAAATCTTCACTGCCTTGATGATGAATGAATGAACAACAAGAGATGATGTTTATTTATTTTCTTTCTTCCCAGGTTTGCTTCTAATTTTTTTTATCCAGTTTTGTAATTGAACAAATAATATGGTATATATAAAGAAGGGCTTGGATAGAAAGGTTATAATTGGACAGCCTACAATTTTTGACTGAAGATATTTTTACGAATGGAGGCTATTTTGGCTGAGGAGATATTAGTAAGTACTTTTGTTTCTTATTTAGTTTACATATCATAATTGTGTTTGCCTGTGTATACATATGTATATTTGCAATTTGTTGTATGAAGATATTATGTTTGAAAGTATCCACTTGCAGGCAAACACTTGGCATATATATATATATATATATATATATATATATATATATATCTTGTTTATAAATATTTGTTTGAGATGATTTCTTTTGTATGGAGGCTGAAAGATTATCTTGCAACCTGAATTGACAAAATGTCATGCTAATTAAATGCATGTGTTCATTTAAGTTTACACGCAATTAATATTGGCTGATACTTTTCCTATTTCGGCTAAACATTCTCTTTTTTTTGTGCAAAAATATCTTGCATATATGTTGTGGATACTTTGTCTTCTTAACATACATGATTTACACAATAACATATGTGTTAATAGATATTTCTTTGTTTCTCTTTTCTTGTTTATTTACAGCCAACATTATTTTAAATGTTTGGTCAAAGATTTTGTACTGTACAAATATATTTGCAGGTCATCATTTTTTTTCATTGTTTATATGTATATACAGGTTATTCTTTTTTAAACCTTTCTGATATGTTTATATAAAGTTGTTCTAGATATGGATTGGCTCATGCATTTATCTTGTTTGTAACTATACACTTGCAGGAAAACATGGGTTATGTATATGAAGATATTTGTTCTAGCTTGAACAATTTATATATATTTTGTCTAGTTTACTTTTATACACTTGTGTTTTGCTTTATTCTATACTTTGTTCTTACATATTTATTCCTTTGGCTTTCGTATGAAGGTATTTTGTTTTTTTTATACTTTTATTTTTTATTGTATTCGAACTATCAATATTTAAATTATTCATAAATTTGACTAGTTTTATACACGTATATTTGTGTTTGGTTTTACATTACATTGGGTTTATTTTATTTTATTTTTTATGTTTAATATTCATTTAGAATGATAAGTTTACTCTTTATTTAAATTAGATTAAATATTTATTAAAATAATGTTGCCAAAACACCGGGTCGTCACATCCCTCCCACCTTTGAATCTTTTCGTCCTCGAAAAGGAACGAAGCCAGATTTATTACATGGTTAAAATCAGATAAATTTTCTTTCATCATTTTTAAACTACTTTAAAAATCTGTATAATATTTCTAAAATAGTTTTTACAAAATACTTTTATAACTCGATGTTTGACAAGTCCATCCTCGTTCTCATAGAAATTCGGTCCTACGTTGATCAGGCGTACGACTGAAAATCTATAAGCGCTTGGCAGACCCGTTTTAACATCCAGTGAAAATATTTGTGAAAATAATTTTATTGAAAATATAGAAAACAGTTTTTGAAAAATAGAGGAAATATCTTTGGTGAGAATGCTCTGGAAATCATCACCCCCCTCCATGGTCACGGTTACATCCCAGGGTTACGTTGCCGTCGCAGCAAAAGTCCATGTAACTGCAGGCTCTCCGCGGCCTCTCGATTACGCCATAGAACCCACACAACAGATCACAGTTACATCCAGGGTTACGTTGCCGTCGCAGCAAAAGTCCATATAACTGCAGGCTCTCCGCGGCCTCTGATTTCGCTATCGAAATGAAACCTCTCCACTCCTACATAGGTCGCAGTCTGCCGATATAAAATCAAACGCAGACATGTTGGCTCTCAGCGGCACACACGACTTTCGCTATGTTATACCATAGGTCGCAGTCAACCGATATAAAATCAAACGCAGACTGTTGGCTCTCAACGGCACACACGACTTTCGCTAAGGTATACTCTACTCATAATCCTCATGAACTAGTTTTGTCCGGACTCCTCACAGGATCAACTTTAGAACCCCCCTGGGGCTCAAGGCAGCACCACCCGGTGGTACTCTTGAGAAGTTCATTTCAAGGGAGCGCCTTTTTTCCCAATGCCATCATCAAAACACTTCATACTATACACATATAGTATCTCCAAATCATACACCTAGTATGATCTCATACAAAACTCCTTTACGCAAAATCGATTATCCCAAATTGATAATTCTTAAACTAGACTTTTCAAATTTCAATATTGATTTTACCAAAAATCAAAGGCCTTTCCAGTCCAAAGGTTCCCAAACCTTTTTCCAAATTCCTCATAAGATCCTTTATATATATATTCAGATATATAAAATTTAAAAACTTGGATCTTTTCAAACTTGTATAAAACTCCTTTTTATACTTCAAACACCTTCAAAAATCCTTTTCTTCCAGCAATAAATTCAACAAGGGAAGATTTATCTTATATAACAAAGTTATACAGCTTTGTTTATTCACAACTAAATATCCCAATTTAATTCCTCTATCCAATATCAATTCATCCAAATCCGTACGATGTTCATTTATCATCCGTACGCTATACCAATCTGATCGCTCACTCGATCATTTCACTTCCGAACTAGTATCGCCCACCCGAATTCCTAGTGCGGACACAGATCTAGTTTCTTGATCAGAATCCGTCATTCTCTTTGCATAGTCATAACTATGATAGAGAATATCTAGAACCAATCAACAATGCATATCCAGGTTCGCCGTCGAAAATCGAGTGAAAAATCCCACTCGGATCGATATAACTATCTCAAAATTCTGAGCTCGAATCTAGATCAAATCACTATGCGAATAGAATAATATCCGTTCATCCTACGTATTTATTTTCATTGATTATTAGCCAAATCAATTTCTCTTTCTATTCACATTTCCTTTAATCCCCCATTTGGATTATCACTTCAATCCTTATCTCAATTGGGTATTTAAATCAATAATAGTTTGAACTCCGACCAGTTTATATTTAGAAAATAACTTGAAAATTGAAAAATAGATAAGTAGTTGAAAAATAATTGTTAATTCGCAAAATAGCTGTAAAATAGATAAGTAATTATAAAATAGTGGGAAAATAGTTAAATAGTTTCAAAACTTTTAGATGATTGCAAAATAGCTGTAAAATAGTAATTAATTGTAACATGGTTGAAAAATAGTAACTAGTTTAGAAAGCAGCTGAAAAATGGTTAAATAGCTCCAAAACTAATTGTAAAACAAGTATAAAATAATTTGGCTTTAAGAAGGAAAAGTTGTATATATTTAATAGCTTAGAAAAATAAGTTTATATGAAAACAATTTATATTGAAAATAGTCAAGAGTCAAACTGTTCACTTCTCCAACAATTCAATTTAAATTTCCATTTAAATTGACTCAATTCCAGCTCGAATAACTTCAATTTCTATTAATTTTATTTAATCCCGATTCAAGTCGAATCAAATCTTGATTCTCTTCCCAATTTAAAACAAATCCATTTAATTTCAATCATGTTCAACTTATATTATAATTTCAAATTATTCCAGTCAATGTGAATTATTATCAATTGAACCCATTTCAAATTCAAATCATTTAAATATAATTCAGTTCAATTTCCCATTTACATTTTAAACTTATACATCTTCAATCACTAATCCAATTAATTCAAACCAAATTCAAATTTGAACTAATTCAATTTCAATCTTGAATTTAAACTATCTCGAATTATATAAATTCGAGTTAAATTCTCAAAGGTTGGTTTAACTTTTTAAACCAAATTAACTTTTATTTAAAGGTTTTTTTTTAAACAATTTAATTTTGGGTCCAATTCTCGAAATTCCATTTTATATTATCTTTACCTATGTATTTCATGGTTCAAATAAGAGTACAATTTTTTATTTGTTTCAAAATTCAATCTATTACTCAATTTTATCTTCCAGTTTGAAGTCAGTTCTTAAATCAGTTTATTTTACAATTCAATTATTCAAATTTATTGTATTTATACAATTCCATTCTCAATTTAATGATTTTATTAACAATAGGATGATATCGTCCAATTTATTTTAAGACGTCCATCTATTTTCAATTTTTAAATCTCAAACCCGTTTGAGATCACACACATTCCCGCTTCAAACTTCAAAATTCTTTCCTTCTTATAAGTTCAAAACTTATATCACTTTGAGTTTTTATATCACATTTCAGGGAAAAATCAAAACTCAACCTCTTAGAGTTTACTTCATTATTTTAAATTATCTTTGATATCATGTATATCCATACATATATACATATTTATTTCTTGGCCCTCCTAGCCATGATTTAAAACTTTAAACCGTCCTTGGTTTTAAATTCAAATCAAACTTCAAACAACCCATTGTTTTCAACAAGCCTCAGTTATCTAAATAATTCTTATTTATTATTTTTCATTACCTTGGAACAAATTTTCAAATTCTGGAACCAGATTTAGAATTTTAATTTCAATCAATTAAATTTTAATTTGGTTGTATTTTTTATTTCTACTCAGTTTAATTCCAATTCAAGACTTCATTTCAGTTTGAATCCATTTCAAAATTATCTTTATTTAATTTTAGTTTGGTTGTATTATATTACTTCTTAATTTAATTCTAATAATTTTACAACCAATCACCTTAATATTTATTAGAAGGAAATATCGCTTTATGTATCAAAAATATATTTTTATATAAAATCATTTAAAATCTTTTTATAAGAAAATAACAAGTACGTGCTCATACACACACACACACAACTCATTCTAGAGTACTACAGACTCTATTACATGAGTAATCCCTACCAGAGCCAAGGTTCTCGCTTAACCTTTCAGCTCTGATACCAACTGTAACGACCCGAAATTTTCACTCCTGAAAATTCTAGATAGTTAGGAAAAAAGAAAGAGATAGAAGAAGAAGAAGAAGAACAGAAATACCAAACATCTCACATTCGCAGCGGATAAAATATAATAAATAATAACAGTTTACAAAAGAATATTACATTTAATATACATCAGAGTTTCACATATACACAGTCACTGAATATACACAATTATCATATAACAGATTTATAATAATTTAAACACAGTGGAAATACTCTCTACGCCCTTGCCATGCAGCTCATCTCCTGAGCTCCAGAACGTCCTACCTGAAAATCTATAATACTCGTTCTGACCCGAGCATTACATCAAAGTAACACCCGGGTCAGGCTGGAAACCAACGTGAGTAAAACAACTAACATGGAATACCAAAACAATCAACTTATATAAACCCGGGGTAACATATGTCAATTCATCCAATTCACAATTTGCTATAGACAACACTTATTTCACATATCAATTTCTAAGTACCAAACTTAGATAAAATAATCCAGTTTACTTAAATCATTTCATTCCAGCCTATTGATTTCTCAAATCAATTTATAAAAATTCGAAGTGGTTTTGGGTATTTCCCAATACCCGACTCGGGTTTCTTCGAAACTCATGTTATCCTAACCCAAGTTATTCAAATGAAATACACAACATTTCATATCAGAGATATCAACTCATTCAAAATATCCAATACCATTCATCGTCCATAAGCAAAACTTAATCACATACAAATCAATTCAGTTGATACTAATTGAATCTAGAACCTCAATCACTTAGATTCCTTCATTTAACGTTAGTTAATTTATTTCAAATCGATTAATTAATCAACCCATCATTATTCATCTTAATTAATCATACTGGATTAATTATCTTTCAATTGCATTCAAGTAATTATCCTTAATTAATTATCATGATATCAATTATTCTTAACCATAATCAATAAGTAATCTTTAATTATCTCATAAATTAATTTAACTATTTTAATTACATTAAACCTTAATTATATTAATTAACTTCTCATAAGTCACTTATTATAGATCAATCAATCTTAATTAATCAATCTTTGATTACATCATTAATTATATACATTAAAGATTTTCAATTACATTTTTAATTTATCCTAATCAACTTTAATTATATTAATGAAACCACGGTATTATTCATTTTCGATTAATCCCATACTGTACTTACCTATCTTTTATTTTACTTCATTCATAAATTAATTACTCCTCACTTAACCATCATAATCGATCTCTTGATTAATTTCACAAAGTGATTTAACCCAAATTACTTCCACTTAATAAATCATCCCTTTATCAATTACATCTTGTAATTAATTACTAATTACTTTACCAAGTAATTGCACTTTTATAAATTACATTGAGTAATTGTACTTACCAAATTCACTATTGAGTATCCTTAATTAATAAACTAAATTATCTCTAATTAATTCCACTAATTAATCATTTGATAATACTTAATTAATGGTCTTTCAATAACTGTATTAACCAATCCTTTAATTTATTTTCTAAGTAATCAACTATAATCCACCAAGAAATTGCCTTAAATTAATTTAAAATTAATTTCATTCGGGTAATTCGTCCCTTTATTAATTAATGGACCTTAATTATTGATTAACACAACTTAGTTACAAATTAAGAATTCCCTAATTACCAATTTATCATTAGCCATATGTTAATTAAATTACTTAACTACTAGTCATTTATTAATTAACTTCAAATAGTTAATTACAAATTGATTAATCACATAATCATTAATTAGTAAATCTTGATCACAATTATGAAATAATTACTCTTAATGATTTCTTAATTAATTACTATTCATTTAAATTACATTTAAAAGAATCTTCATTAACTTTGATTTATTATTAACTACACAACTTAATGATAGTTAATTTATACTTAACTTCATTCTCATGTTAAATAATTCAGTTTGAAAATAAAACCCACCCGAGTACTTTCCTCATTTAACTCGAGTCATCACTCGCGTAACCCAAAAGTTTACCCGAGTCACTCTCCCCTCTCGTACTTATCTTCTTCTCCCCTTTTTCTTTATATTCCAGAAAGTAAAATTCAACTTAAGTATAAAATTAAACCACCAGGTCGACCTTGTGCAGAACCCCATTTTTCTCGAGGTAAAACTCGCGGCAATTCCAAACGCGACCCCACTGATATCTTCCGCCACCATGCACATGTGCACCTCCACCAACGATCAATGTCACTCCAGCCATCAACAACGATCTCGACACTCCGAGTATCCCCTTGACAACAATTCCCAAACACCCAAAAACCCATGCCTGATCACAATCAAAATCGAGCAGAGCTCGAGCTATTCGAACCAGACTTCCGACCATGAAATCACCTCGCGACCCCAACGCCGACCACAAGGCGCTCCGACCCTTCAGCCGCGAACTCGTCACCCCCCGAGCCTCCCCTTCCTAAAGGCGTGTGTAACTCAATGCACAAGAGGACCTGCACCGATCAAATTTTCCCACCATCCAAAAAATTAGGTTTAGAAACCAAAATTTCTTCGTCGCCGTCGACACAAAGAACTGGGACACTACCTAGCATTTTTCCTAACAACGTTGATCACTCCTCCATCTCCACGCAAGAGCCCGTCCCCCCTAACACCTCCGGCCTCTTGAATTTCATTGAAACTCAATATCAGTTCATCCCAAAACTGCACTCGATCCTCGCAATGAAAAATTACCATATGTAGCCTAAAAATCCTATTTGGATGTAAGGATTCTAAGTGTATAATCGAATCAATATTTTGTGACATTCGAAATTATCAAAAATTGTAGTTTAGCTCTGTAAAATTTACTTTTTCATATGGTATATACTTATACTCCTTGAAACTATTTTTAAGTCATACTTCATACTTAAGCACACAAATTTGCTTTTGAATTCAAGGCCTAATACTGATTGGATAATATGAAATTGAATTTCTTTGGTCATTTCTAAATTGTGAGCTAAAATAGGGATTAAGGTATATGCCTCAGCACTGTCAAATATAAATATATACACAGAGCTTCACGCCTACAATACACTATATACCTATGCTAAGATTTTGTACTGTACAAATATATTTACAGGTCATCATTTTTTTTTCATTGTTCATATGTATATACAGATTATTCTTTTTTAAACCTTTCTAATATGTTTATATAAAGTTGTTCTAGATATGGATTGGCTTATGCATTTATCTTGTTTGTAACTATACACTTGCAGGAAAACATGGGTTATGTATATGAAGATATTTATTCTAGCTTGAACAATTTATATATATATTTTGTCTGGTTTACTTTTATACACTTGTGTTTTGCTTTATTCTATACTTTGTTCTTACATACTTATTCCTTTGGCTTTTGTATGAAGGTATTTTGTTTTTTTTTACTTTTTTTTTATTTGTATTCGAACTATCAATATTTAAATTATTCATAAATTTGACTAGTTTTATACATGTATATTTGTGTTTGGTTTTACATTACATTGGGTTTATTTTATTTTATTTTTTTATGTTTAATATTCATTTAGAATGATAAATTTACTCTTTATTTAAATTAGATTAAATATTTATTAAAATAATGTTGCCAAAACACCGGGTCGTCACAAATCTGAAAACCGCATCGATCCAAATTAAACGTTAGGTCGTGAATCCAAGTGGAGCTAGGTGAAGACTCGAGGTGTAAGAACTATTCGTCGTTATAACTCTGGGGGTGATTCCATGATGAATTTGATGGTGATAGTACTTACAGGTTCGAGATGGTGATTTAGAGTGCAAGGGCTATGGTCGTTGACTCTAGGGTGATTCCAAAATGAGTGCAACGAGATAGTGTCTTTGGTTTCGTTCGAACCCGGAACGAACTTGTATGGATTGAATGCTTTCAGAACATCGTCAGGTGGACGATGAGCATTCTATGATAGATGTGTTCTATAAAGGTAATGGCAGCCTCAAGCCTCATCAACCGGGAATGGCTAAAACATGGGAGGTGCAGCAAGGCTAGGCGGGTAGCACCTATTTCAGGGTGAGGTCATTCCTGTCTAGATGTCCCTTTTATTTCGGCTTAGTGGGTGGTTGGTCGCGCCAACCACGGGGTGATTTACTTGGGACTATTCAGTAAGGAATGGTTCCAGCTTTGTGTTGCAGGGGATTGGGCGTAATCCTTGGTACTATGATCTAGGCCACGTACTGTGACGGGCGGTACCCCGGTAGCCCTGCCATTGATGGAATCCAAAATCCAATAAGTGCCTGTACGGTTTTGATTGTGCCCAACTATGTTGGAACGTGAGATGTAAGCATTCCATCTATTTCTGTATTTTATTTTGAAAACCCTAGACGCTGTTATAATATCACTGGATTTCCTATCAAATGTTTTGGTTATCGTAAGGTAAAAACTTTTCCATGTTTATGTGTGGGAAGTCTTACATGATACCTTTTCTTTTCAAAGGTTTTTCTAAAGTTAAGCAGTTTTAATCTGTTTACTCACACCAGACCCCTGTCTGACCCGAATGTTTATTTTCTGTTTTATTAAACTCTTGGGTACTCATATTATGTATGAGTAGTCGAGTGATTCAGGTTAGCTTGACGAAATTCTGAAGGAGATATGGAGCAAGAGGCTTCCACGTGTCGATATATTATGGTTCTGCTGTGTTTGTATTGTATCTGTATCTTGTATCTTAAGCTGTATAGTTAGGCAGATGTTTATAACTGTCTAATATGTGTTGTCAAAGTTGTGTACTCTGATGTAATACGATACTATGTAATATTTTATGTGATATATTATATTTCATTCGTTCCGCTGTGAGTTATCTGTTGTTGATGTGTTTCTTCTTTCTCTTTCTTTTCTTCTTCTATCCCTTTCTTTCTTCATTAGTGATGTGACTTTCTGGTGTTGGGAAGTCGAGTCGCTACAGGTGGTATCAGAGCATTAGGTTGAGTGAATACCTAGGCTCTGGAGTGGTGTCTTTCTTGAGAGAGCGTACTTGTAATTTTTATATTTAACTACATATTTATCTATGTCTACCTGATCGGTTGGGTTATCTGTTCAGATTTGTCAACATAAGTTTTAGAGGTAGATGGAGTAGTGGTGTGTGTGTGTAACACGACTACCACTGATGGAAGAGGTCCATATGTTGAGGTTGGAAGTGTATTTGTCGAAACTGTAGACCTAATACTGTCTCGAGTCAGATTTGTAGTTTGAAGTAAGGATTTCTATGATGTCTGAAAGAATTTTTTTTAAAGATTCGGAGTCCATCTTCGGAGTGTAAGTTTGGATCTGTTTGAAGTGCAGAAGTAAGTGATGATGTCTTGATAACTGCGTGATGAGATGGAGTACCCATGGATATTTTCAGAAGATGTTTTCTCTTGAAGCAGTTTAGAAGTAGTTGAGAGCAGTCTTTACCTACCACAGGGAAGATTCGTCTGTGTAGAAGTTGTCTGGATCTTTAGCAAGGAGGTTGGCTGTTCTGGAATTTGAGACTAAGGTCTATAAGTTGCTTCGCTTTGGCATGGTCTCATTTGTCATTCCTTAAGGAAAGCGAGATGTTGATGCTTGGTTTGGAGCCCGAATTTCTTGAGAGGATGTCTGCCATCTCGAAGGTCCGTTGTGTGGCCTGTTGATCATTTTGGTATTCGAGGAGCCTTTGGATTAGAAGTTTTTGGTTGGTTGTGGTAGTAGTGCAACTCGAAGTGTTCGGTATGCTGACGAGAAGGTCTTTTAGCTTTGTAGTATCATCGAGGTAGAGTTTGGAAGCAGCAGTGTGGTCATTTCTCTAATGGTTCAGGAATCTTAGTGATTCTTCTATCAGCAGTCCGGGCAGTTGGTGAAGTTTTCTTGAAGGGTTAACCTTGTTTGGAGAAGCTTAAAACTGTTCTAGTTGGTAAAGGGAGGAGAGTTTCCTTGGAATCTGAATTAGGTAGGATCGCAAAAGTGACTTGCAATTAGTTTGGAATTTTTCTTGAGCAATCTTTTGTTTGAGACTGGGGGTTCTCATGTAGGAGTAGGAGCTACTGATGTAATCAGAAGTTTGTCTGTATCTGGAGTTGAATTCAATATCATTTTGGTTCTAGAAGCGTTCTGGTGATTAGCCTGGTAGTAGGATGGTTTCTTGGAGAAAGGAGAGTTGGTATAGCAACTCAGAAATTTTTGGATTTGGATTAGTCTGATCTAGTTTTTGAATTGGATTTTGCTGTAAGGTTGTGTGACCGAGTCAGACGGGTGACCAAGATTTTATGGATTTGATGAACAAAGTTTCCGGATATATTGGATAAGTTTGTACTCGTGTTCATCAACAGTATTCTCATCTATTTCAGAATCAGAGTTGTGCGACGAAAGCGAGGTAGTAGCTGTGCAAGGAAGGTAGTAAGTTCAGTTTGCTATTGCTTGGGAAGTAGAACTTGTGTTCTGGATTTCAACGGATCTTGGAATACTTTTCTGTTAGATAGGATTCAGGAACTGGTTTGCTTTGATCTAGTTGTTTCTGGAAGCATCAGCATAGGCTGAGCTGATCAGGAAGAAGATTGGCAGCCTATGATTGTTTGTTGAGTTATGCAGATATGAGATAAGGAGTTTGGAATTCGAGGTTGGAGTCTTCATTGTTGTTAAGATTTCTCTGGTTAAGAGAGCAGTAATTGGGTAAGATGGGATGGTCAGTTCTGAGGTATTTGAGATTTCTTATCTGTGTTTTGATAGGATAGGATTGAACTACCAGTTTGGATGGCTGGAATTCGTTGTATTTTACGTATCTCTGAGGGAATACGTGTATGATTCATTGTTGGTTGTGGAATCTGCAGTTCAGTTGGATTTGGAAATTGTGCTAGACTTGAGTATAGTCTGATGTTCTATTCAGATTGATGGTTCTAGAGATGAGAGGAGCTCTGGATTTTGGTGGCGTAGTTAGTTGAGCTTCTGTAGAGCGAGTCTCCAGTGATTTATACTTGGGAAACTCTAGATAGTATTAGTAAGATTTGTTTTGATTTGTGTCAGGATAATTAGTTAAGTGTGTTTGTTAGATTGGTTGCTATGGTTGTTAGTAACTGGATGAAAGGTATGCTTTGCTGTTTGAAATTAAAATATTTGCTGGGTTATTAAATTACCTTTGCTTTTAAATTTCGGGGATGAAATTCTTTTTAAGGGGGGAGGAATGTGACGACCCGGAATTTTAGGCAATATCAATTTAATAATCTGAATTAATAATTAAATTAGTTTGATAATTCTTCTTTATAATTTTAATTTAAATTGATAAATTTAATCTTTTAAAGGTTAATAAATATTTAATCTGGTAATTTTGATCAATATCTTTTTAACAATTTAAAATTGATGAGATTTATTTTTCAAAGCTAATAAAATTTTATTCTATTTATAATATATGTATATAATTGATATATATTGTGAATAGAAATATCTTTTGTTTTAAATAAAAGATGAATTTTCAAATTGTAATATATATGTATGTATATGTTATAATTTGATATTGTTTTGAATTTAATTTAATCTGTTGATAATTTATATATGTATGAATTGTAATTTAAAGCTTTGTTTTAAAATCAATATTTTTCAAAAGTTAATTTAAAGATTATCTCATTTGTTTTCAAAATATAAGATAATTGTTTATTTATTTCTAAATATGATAGTTTAAAAAGGATTTAATCAAAGTTTACATTTTTTCCTTTTAAAATGCTTACAATAAAATGGTTATAAATATGTATATATATAAATGTTTTACATTTTTAAAATACATGTATAAGAGACATATTTGCATTATAATTAGTTTTAGAATATTTTCTTTTAAAAGTAAATTTATATTTACATATGTAAGTATTTATTTATAAAGTAAATTAAATATGTAAGTTTATATTTACATTTCAAATTAAATGAAAATTAATTAAAAAAGACTTAAAAACATGTGTAACCATGTTAATTATCTTAATAACACTTGTAAGAAGATTATCTATTATAATGATAAATGTAAGATTTTATAACATGTGACCTTCAATTTTCAATTCTATGAAATTTAAACATATAAGAGAAATTTGTTTTTCCTTTTTCAATTTCCAATTTCCAATCTCTTTTCTTCTCAAATTCTTTTTCTTTCTTTCATTCTTTCAAATTAATGGCAACCAAAAATTATTCTCAAAACAGAAAATTTTCTCAAAACCTAATAATGGAAACTAAAAACAAATGCTACCTGAAATTTGAAATTAAATCTGCAAAGCGAAATATAATCCTGCAATTTCAAATCTTCTTCAAATTCAAATGGAACTAAGATCAACAGCAAGTCAGATCTATTTCAACACTGTAAAGCATCAGATTGGGGCATGCATGGATTCAATTTCATCAGCAAAACATTTTTCCAGATTCAGGTTCAAGCCTAGAATAAAATCAAACCTGCTCTGCAATTAAATAAGGTGAGGAAATCCTTTTAAAAACAGTTTTTAATGAATCTACAGTTGAATGTTGATGCATGTGTTGAATTTTTCTTTGATATTGAATACATGTTTACATTAGTACTGTTGTATATGCATGATTGAGGATATAGAATGCTGGGTATTGGATGAAACCTGTTTATGTTCATCTCTGTATAATTATAGAGGTTGTTCTTCTTAAAGAAAGATGCAAAAATCTTTCAAATCTATAACTTATTTGAACTTGTTATGTGAATGAAAAATGTATGTTAAAGCTTGTTAGTAATTTTAAAAATAGTTTCATAATTTTAAAAGCAACAAATGATTATAAATAAGGGATTAACAGTACAACTATGATTTTTGTTAAAAATCAACTATCATAAATTATAAACTGAACTACATGCATGAGATCATGATTGAAAATCATGAATTTTGATATGCAATTCATAATTTTTAGTTGGGTATTTCGTGTGTATTTTGGGGTTTGCTCGAATTGGGCTTTTGGTGATTTGCCGTTGATCGGTGTGGTGATTGGAGCTGGAATCTTGATCGAAGCTTGTTTGTATGTTGTGGATGATGGGAAAATTGTTCAAGAATTTTTCAGGTGGCCGAGGAGTTTGAAATCGATCAAACTAGGGTTTTAAGTTAGTTTTTATTTCGGCTGACTGTCGTGGCTTTTGCGTCGTGGAAGAAGGACCGGAGGTGGTCGCAATGGTGGAGTGTTGGGCTGGGGGTTGTGACGAGTTGATATGGGCGTCGGCGAGGTTCATCGGTGTAGAAGTTGTCGGCCGCGTTGGGATTAGTGTTCGAGTGTTTTCTGCAGATTCGAGCTTTTGGTCGAATTTTGTTTTGCAGGTTTGTATTTCGATCTGGGTTTGGTTTTGTGTTCGTGTGCGTTTGGGTGATCGTAGGCGATGGACGCGATGAAATACGACGGCCGGAGGTGATCGCGCACGTACACATGTGTACGTGGTGCGCGATCTTGGATCTAGGAAATAAGGAGTTGGGGAAGAAGGTTACTCTCGGGTATGGGTTCGTGTAATCATCGGGTTGGTCTCGAAGCAGTGGTGTCTGGGTTTTGCTTCGGGGAAGGCTCGAGTTGTTGAAGTAATTTACTCGAGTATTTTTAGGGTTGTTTATGTTTTCCTAGTATTGTAATGTTAAGTACTGTAAAAGTATAATGATTAAGTTGCAAAGTAAACTCGAGATTGAGTAACGAAGGTAAGCATTAAAATTTACAAACAAGTTTTATAAAAGAAACAAAAGTTAAAACTTGTTGTTTTAAAATAAATGTTAATCAAACTAATAAAAGCGTTAATTAATTTTGTTTGCAAATTTAAATTGTTTTAAGATGATTTCTTTTGTAAGTAATTATCTTAATTTAATTTTGAATTCTAATTTAAAAAGAAGTGTTTTGAATTTTAATTCAAAGGGAATGTTTTCATTTTAAAATATTGAATCCAAGTTTTAGAGTAAATTTTAAAGTAATGTTTTTAAAACTAAGTTTTCAATTTATATTGAAAATAAAAAGGTTTAAAATTAGATAATTTAAAGTGTTTTAGATTTTGAATTTGATTTCCAAATGCCTTATTTTCAAATAAAGTTATGGTTATAATTTTGAAAACCAATAAAATAATTTGTCTTCAAGTTATTTAGTTTGATTAATTCAAATAATAAAATTGTGATGATGATTAAGGTTAAATTATTTGGATATGAACTTAAGAATACTTGATTTTATGATTTGTTAATAAGTAAAGAGTCTTAATTAAGATAAATGCTTTTCTTAATTAATTAAGGATTTTGAAATATAAGAAGTTAATTAATTATTTAATTAATTTTAAATAATTAGTTAATTGTTTATTTAATTTTAAATAATCACTTAATTATGAATTAATTAAGTGTAATTACTTAATGAAGTAATTATTGGTTAATGATTGAACATAATTAAGAATGGTAATTACTTATGGAAGTAATTAGTGGAAAATTACTCATGGGAGTAATTAGATGAAAGTGGTTAATGGATAATCACTTGATGATATTAATGAAGGAATAAATTAATATTGTTTTGAAGTTAATTAATTATGGATTAATTAATTAATTAAAGAATTAAGAATTATTTAATAGTGGAATTAATTACTTGTTAAGTAATTAATTAAGAGAGTAATCAAGATTTATTAATGAAGTAATTAGAAGATAATTACTTATGTAAGTAATTAAGGGTTAATTACTTAATTAGTTGTAGTTAATTAATTAATGTGATTAATTAATTAATAAATGAGATTAACTTAAGATTAATTATTAGGGGTTATTAATTAGAAATTTATTTAATTAATATAGTAAATAATTAATGATTTATTTATTAATTTAATTGAATTAATAATTACTTAATAAAGTAATTGAAGATTAATTAATTAATTAAATTAATTAATCAAAGGGTTAATATAATTAATAAGAAGATAATTAATTAAGATAAGTAATTACAAGTTGTTAATTACTATTTATAATTAATGGGATGATTAATTATAAGTTAATTATTTAATTAATTTAAAGGGATTATTAATTAATAAGGATCATTAGTTAATTAATTAATCAAGGTTGATTAATAAAGTGATTAATTTAAGTGTGATTAATTAATTGTAATTAATTAAGGTTTAATGTAATTGATTATAGTTAATTAATTAATGGAAGCAAATGAAGGATCATTAATTATTGTAATTAATGATAGTAATTAAAGGATAATTACTGTATATGGTTAAGGCTAATTACTTGAATGTAATTAAAGTATAATTAATCAGGGAGATTAATTAAGGATGGTCATTAAGAGATGATTAATTTATTTATTTGGAATAAATTAATGAAGAAGGATTTAGGTAATCCAATTGATTAAGAGTAAATCAATTCTGTTTATGGATGACTGATTGATATTGGATGATTGATATTGGGTGACTGGTTGATACTGGATGATTTGGATATCTCTGATATGTGATATGCTGCTTTGTGAGATAATTGTTTGTTATAAATTATCTATTGTGATAACGTGATTCATCTATCTATTTATATCATCCTCAATATAATTTTATTTATTTAATCCCTTAAACAACTTGGACATCAAAATGGCGTTTGGTTTCGGTGGGACCGGGATCGGGTTTCCATATTTGGATAATCCGAAAACCACATCGATCCAAATTAAACGTTAGGTCGTGAATCCATGTGGAGCTTAGTGAAGACTCGAGGTGTAAGAACTATTCGTCAGTATAAATTTGGGGGTGAATCTGTGATGAGTTTAACGGTGATAGTACTTATAGGTTCGAGATGGTGATTTAGAGTGCAAGGGCTATGATCATTGACTCTGAGGGTGATTCCAAAATGAGTACAACGAGACAGTGCCTTCGGTTTCGTTCGAACCCGGAACGAACTTGTATGGATTGAATGCTTTCAGAACATCGTCAGGTGGACGAGGAGCATTCTAAGATAGATGTGTTCTATAAAGGTAATCGCAACCTCAAGCCTCATCAACCGGGAATGGCTAAAATAGGGAAGGTGCAGCAAGGCTAGGTGGGTAGCACCCATTTCAGGGTGAGGTCATTCCTGTCTAGATGTCCCTTTTATTTCAGCTTAGTGGGTGGTTGGTCGCACCAACCACGGGGTGATCTTGCTTGAGACTGATCAGTAAGGAATGGTTCCAGCTTTGTGATGCAGGGGATTGGGCGTAATCCTCGGTAATGTGATCTAGGCCACGTATTATGATGGGATGTTCCCCGGTAGCCCTGTCATTGATGGAATCCAAAATCCAATAAGTGCCTGTACGGTTTTGATTGTGCCCAACGATGTTGGAACGTGAGATGTAAGCATTCCAGCTATTTCTGTATTTTATTTTGAAAACCCTAGACGCTGTTATAATATCACTGGATTTCCTATCAAATGTTTTGGTTAGCGTAAGGTAAAAACTTTTCCATGTTTATGTGTGGGAAGTCTTACGTGATACCCTTTCTTTTCAAAGGTTTTTCTAAAGTTAAGCAGTTTTAACCCGTTTACTCACACCAGACCCCTGTCTGACCCGAGTGTTTATTTTCTCTTTTATTAAACTCTTGGGTACTCATATTATGTATGAGTAGTAGAGTGATTCAGGTTAGCTTGATGAAATTCTGGAGGAGATATGGAGCAGGAGGCTTCCATGTGTGGATGTATTATGGTTCCGCTGTGTTTGTATTGTATCTGTATCTTGTATCTTGAGTTGGATAGTTAGACAGATGTTTATAACTGTCTAATATGTGTTGTGTAAGTTGTGTACTCTGATGTAATATGATACTATGTAATATTTTTTGTGGTATATTATATTTCATTCGTTCCGCTGTGAGTTATCAGTTGTTGATGTGTTTCTTCTTTCTCTTTCTTTTCTTCTTCTATCCATTTCTTTCTTCATCGGTGATGCGACTTTCTGGTGTTAGGAAGTCGGGTCGCTACATCATAGCATCATATCTATCTAACCAATCCATACCCAATATTATCCCCAAACCTACAAAATCAAAAACATGTAAACTGCATGCAAACGTGTGACCTAATAAATTAAGTTCTAACTAGTCATATCTCGTTCATAGGATTGCATACCCTCCTATATGATTTGCAATCCTTAAAGGAGTAATAAGGTATAAGGTTCCAGACATAAGCAACCTACCAAATACTGAGATATATATGAGTGCGATGCACCGGTATCAAATAGTATCCTAAATGGAGTACTGTGAGTCATAAGCATACCTTCCATCACAGCTTTTCTTTCTCAGCAGCGTTGGTCTAGAGGATGATGGTTCCAATGCAAAGACCTTTCCCTTTCTGGCTTTAGCAGCCTCGGGGCACTTTTCCTTGTAATGCCCCATTTGGCCACGATTGTAGCACTTCACAATCGGCCTCATTGCAACTGATCTTCCCTCACCTGAGCGACGCTCATTAGCATAGTGCCCCTTCTTGTCACACTTGTAACAGACAATATAAGCCTTGCTCTTCTTAGCCGCTACTCCGATCGGGCACCTTTCTTCTTGAAGAACTTCCGCTTCTTACCCTAAAAGTTCTAAACCTCGGCTGATTTACACTTTCAAAAATTAGAAAGCACAATAACAATATGACACGAATCCCGGAGGTTTGGCATGGTTGCTCTGGCAATTTCAAGATTCAAATAAACCTATCATTCATCTTAATGACTGTATCCACAGTAGCATATCCATAATGGGATAGCTCATCAAATTCCTTGCATACTCAATCTCTGATATACCCCCTGGACCAAAACTGCAAATTCCCTGTGCAATGCTGACTTGGCAACCTTTGACAGAAATCTTTTTTCGAACCTCCTTCGAAATTCAGCCTAAGTCAGATCCTCCTCTGGCTCTCCCATGGTAACACCTTTCCACCATAATAATGCTTCTCCCTGCAATTTCCTTGAAGCAAGTCTTCTCTTCTGCATATCCGTCAAGCTGAGATCTGCATATAACCTTTCATAATGCAATAGCCAGTTCTCCACTCCTACTACATCCTCGGTTTCTAGAAAAGGCTTCCCTCGAAGATTAGCATAATCATTGCTCGGTTTGGCATAATCATTGCTCAGCTTGGCATAATTTTTGCCAACGGGGCCACTAAATTAGCTTCTCCAACATTCCCCACAGCTACTCCCGCAGCTGCTCTAGCTTGCATCATATTCACGAAGAATTAGTACATTTTCCCATATATACCAGCGGATTCATGATACCCACATTAGAATTTACATCTGGGTTTGCATTTTCCTATCGACTCTCATTGCTCCTAGTATTGGGTCGAACATTTCCACTTGTTGCGGTGTGTCTTCCACCTTGATTCACTCTTCCATTTCCTACCTCCATATCTTACTTTCCTGGTACTTGAAATCCAATCTTGGTAAGATATAGAAGAACGGTATAAGGGAGTGGAGAATGCATACTTAGGTATTTATAGCTAAGTTCACATACATTACTATAATTCTTACCCATGCCGAACCATATTTTAGATTTATTAGATTATTCTTTAAAAATCTTTTGAGGTTTAAATTCCATTTAAGTACATAAACCAAGCTCTGATACCAATTTGTAACATTCCACTTCTAGAGGCTCAGAACTAACCGGTACAAATGCTGGAATCATCCATATGTGTTATTTCAGGGTGACCGAAGTCAGAATCTTGAAACAATTGGCAACAGAGAAACACAAGAATATTAAAAAAAATTAAGCATCAATAAAATAGAATTTCTCCTTTCTTATGAATCTCAATTTAAGATTTAAATAGATAATGCTAGACATTAACCATATTCAGATCAATATACATGTACAAGATACGATAAGAGCGACATATGAGGATGTCCCCATAGGATGATCAGAGAACTAATAAATATGAACTTTGCAGTTCTTAATACATCACAGCGAAATAGACAAAATAGCTCCTATATAGCTAATGCTGCCTCCTGCATGTATCCGAAAGCTTATTCGTCCAAAAACCTGAAATTTCCACTCTAGGATTACCCAAATTAATTTTGAGTACTCGAGAGTTTGTGGAGAAACAAAAACTTTAAGTCAGACAATAAGTCTGGTATAAATAATCCCCTATCATCTCTTAAAAATAGATAGCTAATGAGACTACGCCGCTTAGCGGAACGGGTTTTCCTCTCACTAGAATCCAAACAAAACTTGTAAATCATTTACTATGCCCTTACACCCAAAATGATCTGTTTTAACATAATATGAAATAAATCCATAAATCATATACATTGGATATCCCACCCACCCATTCATTAAATATCCCATCTAAAAGTAATTTATTAGATTTCTCATCTAAAAGCAATTTATTAGAGTTAGACCTTTAAAATGACTATCCGTCTAAACTTAAATAGGGCTATCCGTCCCAAATTCATCATAATAAATGCAGATTATCCATCGTACATTGTTTTATAAAGTAGGTGTAAGCCATCTACCGCACACTCCATAGTTTTACTAGGATAACTATGAACCCTTGGGTGCCAAACCCCGAGGCTAACCACTTATGGCAAAACATCCTTTACTTTAGAAAATTGATGTGGGCTATCCACCGCACATTCAATGGTTTTCCTTGGTTAACTAAGAACCCAACACTTAGCCAATTAAAATATAATGGTCCCCATGATTATTTATAAAAATTCATGATCCCCATGATTAATTATTTTCCCCAAGTATACCACATGTCTAACCTATTTCTATTGGTAGCCCCAATTAGGTTAAATAAAATAAATATACATTGATAGCCCTAATATATATTTTCGAAAGCATATTTCTATTTATGACCCCAAACTATTTATCAAAAATATTAAACCCATCTCGGTCTCCCCAAGGTTTTATAATATTCAATTTAAATAAGGATCCCCCTTATGTATTCAAACAAAGATAAGTTTTTTATGCTATAACCCTTCGAAGTAGCCCCTTCGAATTAGCCAAACATTACTCAAGAAAATGGCTAAAAAAGAAAAAAACTTCGAATGAAGTCCCATTCAAAAGCAAATAACCCTCTGAAGTTTGCCCCTTCGGAAGCCTTTCTTTGGAAAGCATCACAAAATCATACCTTCCAACCTTGTCGAAAGGTCCTACCTTTCGACCTTATCGAAAGGTTTCTTTTCGACCTAGCCAAAAGGTTCTATCTTTCGACTTTATCGGATGCGAGACGTATTCCACCTATAAAACCATTTATAAACTTTTGAAAGCAATGAATCTCAAAACATTTTGAAACCAAAACCTTTTGAAAGTATTAAAACATCCAAATATAGCACCCACGGAAGTCTTCCAGCTTTTGAAAACATCCCTACTCTTCGACTTAGTCGGAAGGGAGAGGGCTCACCTTTCAACTTAGTCGAAAGGTATAAGATGGCAGCAGAACCCTTCCTTCGAATATCACATTCGAAGGTATATAAAAAATAAAGCGGAACAATATCAGAATTCATTCCTTGCGAAGTTCTGACTCAAAAGAATACGTCTCCTTCGAAAGCATGGCTTTCGAAGGCATTAAAAACATAACTTTTAAACCAATAGGCAGGTTAGAAAATAATGCCTTCCTTTTCCTCTCCTACCTTTTGACTTAGTCGAAAGGTTCTAAAACATATTTATGGAAAACATTTAAAACCATTCTCTTAAAGTTTTAAACTCTCAAAGATCCCCTTCGAAACCCCTTCTTGGGTAAATATTTTTTGTCTTTATGAAAATGATGGAGTCGATGGATCCCCCTTCGAAACATATTAATTCAAAAACATTTATATTTCCATTTGAAAGCCAAGGAAACAACCTCCATCCCTTTGGATCTCTTACTTCCGGCACCATTGCTACCTTTTGACTTAGGCGAAAGGTAAATGGTTACCTTCCAACTTAGACAAATGGTTACTTTCAACTTAGTCAAAAGGGCGAAAGCGGGCTATGTAGTCAGAAGCAAGTTCTGGGCCTATGGAAGTGATGGTTCTCCTTGGTTATCTTAATCTGATTGGTCAAGAGGCTTCCTTCTATACTTTCGAATAGTAAAAAGTTCTAAATAGTCAACCTTTTTCTTAAGACACTATTCTTATTCCCGAAAAAAATTTCGAAAGCAATTTCCCTTCGAATTTAACCAATTTAGAAGTTCTTTTTCAATATAGCCCTTGGGCATAAATAATTTAATTAACTTAGTAAACCACTAAGGAAAAATCCCTACAAATCCTTTAAATCGTATATTTTAACATATTAAAATTTCGAAGCATATGAAGATTAATACAATTTGGAATTTAACCCAAACCGAAATAAATTATGTTAATTAGGCCGTTAACATTTAAAAACACCTATATCTTATCCAAAAGAAGGTTTAAATGGTTATATCTAAACCAAAATCACAAACATATATCGGGTATAACCCATAACCGATCCAAACATAGGAAAATGAGATGATAAACATGATTATTCACTTTGATTAGTTCATTGGAGAATGAGATAATTTCCTAGCTTTAATTCCTTGGCTTTTTCTTAAATTTAAACTCTTCCTAGAGCTTTTAATGTCCGGCCAAAATACAGGTGAGGAGTTATGAATGAGAAAGTAAAAGTTCTTTAAGGTGGAGGAAGAGATTTATACTAATAAATGTAGCCCAATTTCCAAGTTTACACCTTAGGAAAATTTCTCCTTCTAAATTTAGTCAAGTTTTATTTTAGTTCATTCATTAAGATCCAACTATTGGATTTATTAATCTTATCTTCCTGATTATTCATGTTATTCCATTTAACTTATCCAATTAATTATCCTGAATAATGTTAATTAAAATTCAAGGGCATTACAGTTCTTTCATGTTTCACTTTAAGATTTCTTCAAATTTCATAAGCAGTTATATACATGCTAACTCTATTAATTTCATTTTTAACTAAGGCATAAAATAACATATTCATGGATTTTGCATTTGATGTGGCATCTAACTTTTGTGTGTTTGACCATACTACAAATGGTGTAGTGGGTATAGTTTATTCATTTTGAGTGTTATTCTAAGTATCATATCCATTAGCTTGCATAAAAATTCTCATTCAAGTTGACCAATAATTGTAATTCAAACCATTAAATAGTGATGGTCATGTAGCGGATTGACCTTTAAAAAAACTAGTATCAGTATTATTTTCCATGTTAACCGCGCATCAAATAATCGTGTTACGGTTATATGATGGCCTTGTTCTGGTACCAAATGAAAGTGCTGCTTAGGATCGTAATATAGAATATAAACTATGTTATCTACCTGTAACAACCCGCAAATCCGTACCCCTTGAGTCAACTCTATTCTACATCAATTAACTCAAGTGGAATAGAAATACGAACCATTAGGGTTAAAGAAGAAGAGATAGAAGGAGAAGAAACTAAACAATATCAGAATCTCACAGTCGCAACGGAATAATATATAATAGTAAATAATAGATCTTTACACAAAATGAAACTATATCTCTTTTATACATCATATCATCAGAGTATCTCAAACAAACAACATTTACCAGTCATACAATTCCATACAATCACAGCAGCGGATATATATATAAGTACGAGTAATACGTCTCGGACTCCAGCTCCTATCTTGCTCCATAGTCATAGCATCCTGTCCTAGACATATAATACTCGGTCTGACCCGAGCATTATAATGAAATAACACCCGAGTCAGTCTGGAATACCAGCTGATAATAATGCATTCAAATTGATTATTAAAGTTTCAAAAATCCTTTTGAAAACAAAAGGATCTCCTAAGACCACGCCACAAATAAACATGTCGAGTTTTTACCTTACGATGGCTATAACACTTTTTATAGAAATCATCTGATATTATGATAGGGTCTACATACAAATACTTATAAAATAGCGGAAATTGTTACATTCATTAAATTCCAGCTACTAGCCACAGTCGTGGGTAATACAAACAAAACTCGTACAAGGCTCGTAAGGAGAATGGATTTCCAACAATAACCAGGCATTGGGGTACCACTTGTCATAGTATACCTGGTCTAGATCAGTGTACCGAAGACCACGTCCGATCCCCTACAACACAAGGCCCGGACTACCCCTTACTGGATAGTCTCGAATAAGATCACCCCGCGGTTGGGATCGGCAACCGCACCACTAAGCCGAAATAAAAGGGACATCTAGACAGGAATGACCTTACCCGGAAATGGGTGCTGCCCACCAAGCCTTGCTGCATATCTCCTGATTTTCAGTCATTCCCGGTTAATGAGGCTTGAGGCTAAGCGTTACCTTTTAGAACATTTCACTTAGATTGCCCATCGCCCTCCTGACGATGTTTCGAAAGCATTCGTCCATACAGGTTCGTCCCGGGTTCGAACGGAACCGAAGGCACTACTCCTACTACATCCATTTTGGAAATATCCTCAGGATTAGTAGCGACTAGCCCTTGCACTTCACCGCTCCATCTTCGACTCCAAATTCGTTTTCCACGAAACGTACAAACTGGATCGAAAGTGGTTTTCGAGAAATAAATCTCGATCCCAGTCTCTTCGAAACGATCAACGCATTTGTCCAATATTGATAGTCGGTGATTTAACTATCAATTAACATTCATAAACATCCATCACACAATAAATAATTTTCCCAATTATTTATTTCCTCAAAATATCTTTACAAGATATATTTTGTTTTCAAACCTCTTTTGAAACAATTTTCAAACCCAACTTTTTTCATGGAATAAATTCCCCAAATTGTTACCTCCCTTGACAACATCCAAGTACCAATGTTTAAAGTTTAAAATAATTTAAATTCTGTATTCTTGAAAATACATTAAACATTTATATTAAAATCTCTTACATACTTGATTTAAAACACATACATACATACATACATATATATATATATACACTTTTAAAATATCTCAAATAAACTGCTTAATAAATTATAAGCTATTATCCTTAAAAATAAAGTTAAGTCATACTAGTTTAAAAAAAATAAAGTTAAGAATCCTTACACAATTTCAAATAAAACTTTAATTGATTATCATTAAAATAGAACCATTTATAAAGTATAAATAATAATAATATTCTTTAAAATAATATTTCTAATTACCCTTTAAAAATAATTACTTCTATAACTACTTTGATATCTGTTCACCTTTAAAATTCTTACAACTTAAATAATTTTCCTAAAACCATTTTAATATAACTTCAAAGCTTCTAACTTTACAAAATCAGATTAAAAGCGTACTTGGCTTTTCGGGGAAATACACTTCCATTTAGGATAATTCAAAGAATTCCCTGTTTATAAATCCCACACGTTTATCCAAATCAATTTTACATTTATCCCGTATCTTTCCTTTCCATACTTAAAAATAGCTTCTTTTATTTTGAAAAACATTGCTATTTGCTGGAAATCACTTTCAAATATGTGTTTAAAATATTTAAAATAAAGTTTCTTGAAATTATTTAATTGAAAATAATACTTAAGGAAATATATAGCGGTTTCCTAAGTATTTTAAGTAAAATTTAACTTTTAAAATAAGGTTATTAAATCAAATATTCGTATTAAAATTTCTTTTTGAAAACTTAATGCTAATTTACCTTTTTGAAAATAATTAAATTCCATAATTACTTAATCAAATATTTGCTTTCTCATTTAAAAAAAAAACATTTTAAATAAATAATATTTCTTTCTAAAAATATTCTAAACATATTTAAACTTCAAATTTATAATTTGAAAATTTTCTAAAAAAAGAAAATAGAATTCCCAAGAGAAAGTACACTTCCAATTTTTTAAAAATAAATCTCGCTATTATTTTAAACAATACACATTTCCTTTATGTATCACATCGTCAAACATTTCAAATTATCAACAAATCTCTTGAATTTATTTCCTTTTAAATTCTTTATTTAAGAATTTCTTTAATTTTTCTTCAAAACAATTTATTTATATTTACATTTCCAGGTTGTATTCACCAAATAAGAGCACAAAACAATATAAATTTCAATTTAATTCATCATAGTATATAAATAAAACACATCATAACAAGATCTAAACAAACCATCACAGAATAATGAATAAGATATATTACAGAATATAAATTAATTTCTATTTGTGAGGGATCCAGTTGGATCCCTCCAACCTGTTTTCCCTGCATCCACAGATATTAGCACAACAATATGTCGATTCAATCTGATGATAATTTATCATATCCAACCAATCAAGCAATCATTTAAATATTGGCTATTTAAATTAACCAGTATTCCAGATGTGAGTGAGTTAAACTCACCTTGGGTTTTCGACGAGCGTTCAAATTTAAATTAAATCGAACGGCGTTCGATTTAACCTAAATTTTTACTTGCTCGAAAAGATTCCAAAACTGCACCACTGCGTAGTACGCGTTTCTGCGATTCCGGTGCTATCAAATTCGTTCAAATCTGAAACTGTATGAAATAGATATGAATTTTCAAAGTTTGTATATAAAATTTAAAACAATTTCTTTTTACCAAATAACACTCACGGCCGCACATGCTTCATCTTCCTCTCGAACGTGCTCTACAGGAAGAAACCGAACCCAATACCATACAAAACCCTAATCGTCGATTCCCCGTTGCTCGTCGAGACCACGATCCAATACCTCCACCTCGAAGCTCTATGTCGTCTCAACCTACGCACCAAGCATCACTAAGCTCGGCCATCACTATAGCGTGAAAAACGAGGATGAACGACCACTGTTTCACCTCCGATTCCCCTCCACGACGCTCGAAACAGGATCTCTACCGTTGGATTGGAAGTTCACAGCGAGCTCTTCAACTTTGCAGTTGGAAGTTTCTACTATAAGCCCACGGATTAGATGAAAAGAGGAGGAGAGGATAAGCATATTTCGGCCATTGAAATATATAAACGGCAGCCGAGCAAATAATTAGGGTTTCGTCCCTTAAGAAAGAATATATAGACGTTTATTAATAATATTTTTATATTATCTCCAGTTTTAACAAGCTTTTACAAACAAACTCCAAATCTCACATGTCGCCTGGCGTTCCTAAGGTTTTACCCACGTTCCGAACACAACGGAACGTGTTTCGGAGGCTAGTTCGATCATATACGCGAGTTACAGAAATAAATGATCAATTTTAAATTAAATCAATTAAAGTATTTTCTAAGCGTATTAAGCTGCTGAGGTCAAAGGACAACACCGATTGCTACGAAAATTGAAATCCAATAATACCTAACTATTACGGATCCAATGGAACTAGTTTCGTCGAATTCCGAAACTGTATCCCGGAAGGCTAATTTAACTCGTCGATAAATTCGAGCGATTTTTAAAATCGTCGAAATCACTTGAAACTTCACTTTTAAAATTTTATTAACTCTTAACTCGTATAAAATTTATATTCACATTAGAAATCATTCAGATCCATTTCGAACCAAAATCTAATCATTAGAATTATTATATTATTAAATTCCATTATTAAATTAGTATAAAATTCCAAATCTTAATTTATCGACTTCTAATTTCATCCAACATTACTATTTAAATCCAAATAGAATTAAGATAAATTTTAGAATCTAATTTTAGATCTATTTACACTTAGAATCACCCATTATTCCAATTTCAATATTAAATTATTATTATTCAAATTTCTATTAAATTACCGTATTTGAAATTTAACTAATTTTATTAACTTAACCCGAATCCTTTTATTTCAAAATTCAAATTATAACCCATATCCAACATTGAAAATGAATTAAATGTTCAAATCTGGCGACCCAAAATTCCAGGTCGTTAGATTCCTCCCCCCTTATAAAAATTTCGTCCCCGAAATTTGCTAAGGTAGAAGAATGTTCCAAACCCAATAGTAAAACTTACCTAGTGAAATCTCAATTTCACTTTGCCCAAATTCTTTAGTTACAAATCGAAACTGCTAGTTTCGATTCCTATTCCAAAATCTTTTTTTTATTTTAATTTTGATTGTTATTTGAAATCAATTTTGTCGTTAATGAAACATTTTCACAAAAATTTCAAAAACTTTCCGACTCCTAAAATTTTCGAAAATTTTTGGCAGAGTCTCCCTTGTACGGAGGAGCTTTTGCAATTTCACAATAGATATAAATATATATACATCGACCCACGCGGTCGGAAAAACCAAAAACATTTCATATTTCCTATTTTTATTGCGTAGGCGTACCTTTATTAGCATTTCATAAGCAAGCGGCTAATTTATATTGCATATACGCACTCTAATATCTATGTACTGCCTCCTGTACCTGTACTTACTTAGCTAAACACATCAGTTTTCCAATAAAGATGAAAATTTAACAAATTTCCATTCATTTATCTTAGCCAAACATATGAATTACAAAGCCCAATCCATACATTTTCATAATCCTACATGTAAACCATGTATATATATATATATATATATATTATTTTAGCAATTACAAGGTTTCAATTACCATTTTAAACCTCTTTACAAATCCAACTTCATTTTATTCCATTCGAATGATTTTCATTCAAGTTTACTTCTTTTATAATTCAACTTTACTACAACCAAATCCCTCTTTCTTCAATATGATTAACATATGTATTACTTACATCAATTTATTCCAATCCAATTCTAAAGTGATTCACAATCAAATCCTTATTTTCAATTTGATACCTTTGCATTTCCTTTATGATTCACTTTCTTCCATATGCAAAATCACTTAATAAAATTTCAATCCATTCCAATTTGATTCAAAAACCAATTCCATTTGCTTCTTTAAGCCAATTAAATTACGAATACAACAAAACAACCAATTCTATGCAATTTAAGGTTATCCAAGCAAGTGACCATCACTAAAGCTTATAAACGTTTAAAATTAATTTCCAACTTAGATTCATATTAATTTTATTCAATTCTGCATGGTTCACAATCCAAGCATTCTTATCACATTGCAATTATTAAATTAAATTCCTCCCTTACATTTTTATTTCATCAACCAATTCAAATTTATATTAATATCATTCCATTCTGGATTATTTACAACCCATACATCCTTATTTTATCACAATAATTAATTAAAACCATTTCAATTGCAGTTCAATTTTATTACCTAAACGAATTTCATTCAAGATCACTTATAAAGCTCATCCATAATAAATTTTTTTTCAATTTTCTTTATTCTTCCAATCACACAATATTTCCATTCCTTCTTATATAAATTTTATTTTTATTTTCATTTGATTCTCGTCCAACCCAATTCCCATTTCATTTGCAAATTTTAATTCAATTTGTTTATTTGTTCAATCCATTTGGAATTTCAATTCGTCTCCTCGATTCATTCTGAGTTTTGTTGATAACATGACCACTTTTAAATTGTTCCACTCATTTGAATTTATTTATAATTCAAACCATCACTATTATAATCTAATTCCATTACTCAATCACACTCTCAGCTTTTATTGCCAATATTAAATCCCATACTAGAACAGGTTTTTTTGTTTTTCTTTCAAAAATTTCCTTAACAGACCAACAAAATTTCATCCTTGCCGATTCAAATTCCATTTAATTTAGTTTGCACTAAATTCATTTTCAAACTTCTTTTTATTTAATTTAGCTCACGCTAAATTCATTCTCAAATAATTCCTTTGAATTTAGTCTAGTTAAAATTTTATTCACACAATATCCTTTCAACTTCATTAAATTTTCTTTCAATATAATTCTTTTCCAAATTTAATTCAAGTTTAACTAAATTTATTTAGCCATCTTGAATTTATACCATTTCCTTTACTATCTTAAATAAGAATTTAATTACATTCATTTTTATTCATAACAACAACTGAATTTTAATTTTAATTTATTCCAAATTCCGCTTAATTCTATTTAATCGAAGTTAAATCCAATTTTAATTCTCCATATACAAGTTCTATATTTATTTACGGATTTAAGTTCATTCACATCCTTTATATTATATATTTTCTTCATCTTATTTCAATTCACATTTCTTTTGAGATTAAGTTTGAATTCACCCTACCATTCAACTATTTCCCATTTTTGATTATAATTCCATTTCCTATTTATAAGTTCGCCAAATTATTTACTTCAAATTTTATATTTCTCATTTTAATCCATTTACATCTTATAATCACAATTCCAAATTCTATATATACATATGTATCGTAGAGTCCTTAAGGATACAAATTTTCTTTCACTTAATCCTTGTAATTCAAATCCATTTAATTCTAAGTCCAATTAATTTAACTTATTCCAAGTTAAATTCAAATTTTCTATTCACCTTAATATATTTTATTCACTTCCATTTACTTAAGTTAAATTTTAATTCCAAGATTAAAATTTTCATTTCCTTCTTATTAATATCAATTTCACTTAATAAGTCCAATAGTTGATTCATTTTAACTTTACACATTATTTAAATAGCATTTTCCAGAATTCAATTACCCGATTTTATTCCAAAACCATTTTGAAATAATAAATAACTCATACTCTCATGGTATATCAAATCAAACTTTCAGATTTCTAAAATAATCTGTTTTTACCAAAGCAATTTCCCTTTTTGAATCTTCTAAAATTACTAGTATCCAACAAATCTAACAGATATCATACCCTATTACTATAGAAGCAATCCCTCACTTAAGAAACTCGAAAATAAATTCTAATGATGTGGCCAGCTTCATCAGGATTATTTTCCAGCGACTGAAGTGAGTTCAGTGCTTCCTTACTTTCCCAAATTCATTTCAAAATAGTTTCCATTCAAAAATACCTCCAAAATAATATTCCATTATTGCCTTCAAATACTTTGGCGAACATTTCAAACTTTCCTAAGATTTTAAATTTCCAAACTTTTGTTTTCAATACATTTAAAACCCTTTTTAAAATCTCTGGGATTTAAATTGTGGTTTAATTTAAATTTAGTTATTCTCCTTTTGTATAATTTATACTTATAGAATTTTATTTGATTATAACCATTTCAAATTTCAGATCAAATTTTAGATTCTTATTTGATTATAGTATTAACAACCAATCATCCAAATATATATAATAATTTCAGAAAATTATTCCTTTTATATCAAAATATAATTTCGGGTAAAATTATTTCATTTACCCACTTTAAAAACGATACTATGTCGGTTTATCAAGTTTAAGAGTTTAGAAACCCCTATCAATACGGTTGTACTTCCCGTACCGACCAGAATTCATAAACATTCAACCGATAAGTCAACACAGTATGAAAACAATTTTATATTCACTAGCAAGTACACTCTCATATCTATTATTACACTCAACTCATTATAAAGTGCTATTGACTCTATTAAATGAGTAATTTCCGCACCAAAGCCTAGGTTGTCGTCAACCAAAGCTCTGATACTAACAGCCCGCAAATCCGTACCCCTTGAGTCAACTCTATTCTACATCAATTAACTCAAGTGGAACAGAAATACGAACCATTAGGGTTAAAGAAGAAGAGATCGAAGGTGAAGAAACTAAACAATATCTGAATCTCACAGTCGCAGCGGAATAAAATATAATAGTAAATAAATGATCTTTACACAAAATGAAACTATATCTCTTTGATACAACATATCATCAGAGTATCTCAAACAAACAACATTTACCAGTCATACAATTCCATACAATCACAGCAGTGGACATATATAAGTACGAGTAATACATCTCGGACTCCAGCTCCTCTCCCGCTTCATAGTCATAGCATCCTATCGTGGACATATAATACTCCGTCTGACCCGAGCGTTATAATGAAATAACACCCGAGTCAGTTTGGAATACCAGCTGATAATAATGCATCCAAATTGATTATTAAAGTTTCAAAAATCCCTTTGAAAACAAAAGCATCTCATAAGACCACGCCACAAATAAACATGTCGGGTTTTTACCCTACGATAGCTAAAACGCTTTTTATAGAAATCCTCTGATATTATGGTAGTGTCTACATATAAATACTTATAAAATAGCCGAAATTGTTACATCCATTAAATTCCAGCTACTAGCCACAGTCGTGGGTAATACAAACAAAACTCGTACAAGGCTCGTAGGGAGAATGGATTTCCAATAATTACTAGGCACTGGGGTACTACCTGTCACAGTACCTTGTCTAGATCAGTGTACCGAGGACTACGCCCGATCCCCTGCAACCCAAGGCCCGGACTCTGGATAGTCCCGAATAAGATCACCTCGCGGTTGGGATCCGCAACCGCACCACTAAGTCGAAATAAAAGGGACATCTAGACAGGAATGACCTTACCCAGAAATGGGTGCTGCCCACCAAGCCTTGCTGCATATCTCCTGATTTTCAGCCATTCCCGGTTGATGAGGCTTGAGGCTAAGCGTTACCTTTTAGAACGATTCACTTAGAATGCCCGTCGCCCTCCTCGTGATGTTTCGAAAGCATTCGTCCATACAAGTCCGTCTCAGGTTCGAACGGAACCGAAGGCACTACTCTTACTACATCCATTTTAGAAATATCCTCAGGATTAGTAGCGACTAGCCCTTGCACTTCACCGCTCCATCTTTGACTCCGAATTCGTTTTCCACGAAACGTACAAACCAGATCGAAGTGGTTTTCGAGAAATAAATCTCGATTCCGGTCTCTTCGAAACGCAACGCATTTGACCAATATTGATAGTCGGTGATTTAACTATCAATTAACATTCATAAACATCCATCACACAATAAATAATTTGCCCAATTATTTATTTCCACAAAATATCTTTACAAGATATATTTCGTTTTCAAACCTCTTTTGAAACAATTTTCAAACCCAACTTTTTTCATGGAATAAATTCCCCAAATTGTTACCTCCCTTGACAACATCCAAGTACCAATGTTTAAAGTTTAAAATAATTTAAATTCTTTATTCTTGAAAATACATTAAACATTTATATTAAAACCTCTTACATGCTTGATTTAAAATACATACATATATATATATACACACACTTTTTAAATATCTCAAATAAAACTGCTTAATAAATTATAAGCAATTATCCTTAAAATAAAGTTAAGTCATACTAGTTTTAGAAAAAATAAAGTTATGGATCCTTATACAATTTCAAATAAAACTTTAATTGATTATGTTTAAAATAGAACCATTTATAAATTATAAAAAAAAATATTCTTTAAAATAATATTTCTAATTGCCCTTTAAAAATAATTACTTCTATAACTACTTTGATATCTGTTCACCTTTAAAATTCTTACAACTTAAATAATTTTCTTAAAACCATTCTTTGATATAACTTCAAAGCTTCTAACTTTACAAAATCAGATTAAAAGCGTACTTGGCTTTTCAGGGAAATACACTTCCATTTAGGATAATTCAAAGAATTCCCTGTTTATAAATCCCACACGTTTATCCAAATCAATTTTACATTTATCCGTATCTTTCCTTTCCATACTTAAAAATAGCTTCTTTTATTTTGAAAAACATTGCTATTTGCTGGAAATCACTTTCAATTATGTGTTTAAAATATTTAAAATAAAGTTTCTAGAAATAATTTAATTGAAAATAATACTTAAGGAAATATATAGCGGTTTCCTAAGTATTTTAAATAAAATTTAACTTTTAAAATAAGGTTATTAAATCAAATATTCGTATTAAAATTTCTTTTTGAAAACTTAATGCTACTTTACATTTTTGAAAATAATTAAATGCCAAAAATACTTAATCAAATATTTGCTTTCTCTTTTAAAAAAACATTGTAAATGAATAATATTTCTTTCTAAAAATATTCTAAACATATTTAAACTTCAAATTTATAATTTGAAGGTTTTCTAAAAAACAAAATAGAATTCTCAGGAGAAAGTACACTTCCAATTCTTTAAAAATAAGTCTCGCTATTATTTTAAAGAATTCACATTTCCTTTACGTATCACATCGTCAAACATTTCAAATTATCAACAAATCTCTTGAATTTAATTCCTTTTAAATTCTTTATTTAAGAA
This sequence comes from Allium cepa, assembly GCA_030765085.1. Taxonomy (NCBI): domain Eukaryota; kingdom Viridiplantae; phylum Streptophyta; class Magnoliopsida; order Asparagales; family Amaryllidaceae; genus Allium; species Allium cepa. The sequence goes on from CM060931.1 coordinate 383,019,926, forward strand.
TTTCTTTAATTTTCTTTTAAACCCAATTTATTTATATTTAAATTTCCAGGTTGTATTCACCAAATCAGAGCACAACACAATTTAAATTTCAATTTAATTCATCATAGCATATAAGTAAAACACAGCATAACAAGATCTAAACAAATCATCACAGAACAATGAATAAGATATATTACAGAATATAAATTAATTTCTATTTGTGAGGGATCCAATTGGATCCCTCCAACCTGTTTTCCCTACATCCATAGATATTAGCACAACATTATATATCGATTCAATTTGATGATAATTATCATATCTAACCAATCAAGCAATCATTTAAATATTGACTATTTAAATTAACCATTATTCCAGATGTGAGTGAGTTAAACTCACCTTGGGTTTTCGGCGAGCGTTCAATTTAAATTAAATCGAACGGCGTTCGATTTAACCTAAATTTTTACTTGCTCAAAAAGATTCCAGAACTGCACCACTGCGTAGTACGCATTTCTGCGATTCTGGCGCTACCAAATTCGTTGAAATCTGACACCGTATGAAATAGATATGAATTTTCAGAGTTTGTATATAAAATTTAAAACAAATTTCTTTTTATTTATTTATTTACCAAATAACACTCACGACTGCACATGCTTCATCTTCCTCTCGAACATGCTCTATAGGAAGAAACCGAACCCAATACCATACAAAACCCTAATCGTCGATTCCCCGTTGCCCGCCGAGACCACGATCAAATACCTCCACCTCGAAGCTCTACGTCGTCTCAACCTTCGCACCAAGCATCACTAAGCTCGGCCATCACCATAGCATGAAAAACGAGGATGAATGGCCACTGTTTCAGCTCCGATTCCCCCCTCCACGACGCTCGAAACACGATCTCTACCGTTGGATTGGAAGTTCGTAGCGAGCTCTTCAACTTTGCAGTTGGAAGTTTCTGCTATAAGTCCACGGATTAGAAGAAAAGAGAAGGAAAGGATCAACATATTTCGATCATTGATATAAATAAATGGCGGCCGAGCAAATAACTAGGGTTTCGGCCCTTAAGAAAGAACATATAGACGTTTATTAATAATATTTTAATATTATCTCCAGTTTTAACAAACTTTTACAAACAAACTCCAAATCTCACGTGCCGCCTGGCGTTCCGAAGGTTTTACCCACGTTTCGAACATAATGGAACGTGTTTCGGAGGCTAATTCGATCATATACGCGAGTTACGGAAATAAACGATCAATTTTAAATTAAATTGATTAAAGCATTTTCTAAGCGTTTTAAGCTGCCGGGGTCAAATGACAACTCTGATTGCTTCGAAAATTGAAATCCGATAATAAATAACTATTACGGATCCAATGGAACTTGTTTCGTCAAATTCCAAGACTGTACTCCGGAAGGCTAATTTAACTCGTCGATAAATTCGAGCGATTTTTAAAATCGTCGAAATCACTTGAAACTTCACTTTTAAAATTTTATTAACTCTATTATAACTCATATAAAATCTATATTCACATTAGAAATCATTCGGATCCATTTCGAACCAAAATCTGATTATTGGCATTATTATATTATTAAATGCCATTATTAAATTAATATAAAATTCCAAATCTTAATTTATCGACTTCTAATTTCATCCAACAGCCCAACATCACTATTTAAATCCAAATAGACTTAAGATAAATTTTAGAGTCTAATTTTAGATCAATTTAAGCTTAGAATCACCCATTCTTCCAATTTCAGTATTAAATTATTATTATTCAAACTTCAATTAAATTACCGTATTTGAAATTTAACTAATTTTATTAACTTAACTCGAATCCTTTTATTTCAAAATTCAAATTAAAACCCATATCCAATATTTAAAATGAATTAAATGTTCAAATCTGGCGCCCCAAAATTCCGGGTCGTTACACTAGCAATGCGGAATATGAATATAAATGTAAATAGTAAAGTAAATGACAACTGGGAATTTTATGCTGGTTTGAAGTCCCGTTCTATGTCTAGTCCCAGACTCCTTCTGGAATTTAACTATCAACCCTCTCTTAACCCGGAGGAATAGGCATGACACCGCCAGAGCAACCGAACAGGACATCTACCGCCTAAACAACTGAATAGGACTTCTACCGCCTGAGAAACAGAATAAGCCTTCAATAATATAGAAAGCTTTCTTAATTGATTATGCTCTTTTGATAGCACGGATAAATCTTTAGAGTAAACCCTTCCTATAATCTTCTCCTTCGTAGTATATAGTGTAGATCGTGAAGATTGGAATTTATTTTATTCATAAATAAATTTGTGCTTGAATGTGCGAGTGATGAGAACAATTTTTTAAAAGCATTATGGTCAAAATATATGGAAACAACTTTTGAATTAAGGGTTGTTTCTGTTTATTAAATGGAAGCGGCCGTTTACAAAAATAGTCGTTATGAATATTCAGTTGATTGAAGAAAAAATTTGAGTCTTTTAAATGTTCAAAAAATTCGAATTTGAACTTTAATTTTAAGAAGACATATAGTTTAGTCGACTGATTAGAGTGGTTCAGTCGATTGAACCTTCAACTGCACTTGTGCACTGGTTTTACGTCGACCAAGCATACCCATTTAGTCGATTGAAACTAGTGTTTCTGTCATATTTAACACTTTTTGAAAAGCTTTTTGACAATGAACTTAATATAAAGTATTTTTATTGTGCGTATATGATTTGAAAATAATTTTAGAATCATTTATGCATGCATATACTACCTAGGAGAAATTTTAACAATGATTAACTACTAAACTGGTCTATAGACAAACCATTTATAAAATTTAAAACTTCCCTCTGAATTCTTGGTCTTCAATCTATTATCGAGTCGAACTGTATCTTCTCCTACAAATATGGGTGGTTCATATAATATATACTTACAGAATTTCCTAGATCAAAGCATCAAAATATGTGGATCTAACAGTACGAACCGTACACTTAGAAGTTATTTGACATGGATATATAATTATTTATATTAGCATAATGAACGTATAATAATAGCGTATAACTGCGCAGTTAGTTAGGTAATAATTGTCTTTGATGTCCCCTAGCAAGATAATTAATATTTTAGGTATAATAAGGAAGACTCCTTGTAAGGCCTTAACCATGAAATGGTGAGATGAGTATTATATATGGAGAGTGTTTAAATTATGGCTGAGTCACATGGATGCATAGTTAGTAGAGTTGTATGATAGAAGTCCACCATTAACTTTGAGGCTACCAATAGTTATGTACACTTTCTATTGATGTGAGACATCTCCTATGATAAGCATTCGTGATGACACGAGGTTAGTCCTAAATTCTTTAGGGTAAATCTGCCTAGCTAATCTGGCTACCAATTCCTATGAATAGTCAGACTAATTTGAGACGTCATTATGACTATGTGCCACAATATAAAGGGCCTGCTTTAGGGTCTTGAGGTATTAAGTGGTTGTTTGAGTCCTACCACTTTTCCCTAAATGAAGTATTAAATGGCCAAATGGCTAGTTATTAGGCATAACAGGTGGTATCTCCATAGGGGTCCACCTTAGGATAAGGTAGACTTTAGGTCTGCTTTTCCATAAAGAAGTATAGCTCAAGAGATTCCATGCAGTGTCAACTAAATAGTCAGTTTGAGGAGTCTGCCTTGGGAATAAGTATTATATAATGGGGTCTACCTCAGTTGAGGTCTTAAGTGGCAAAAGTCTTTCTATTTTCCAATAAAAGATATTTAAGTGGCTTAGGTGTTATCTCTTACATTGTTTGATATCTAAACATGGGATTTGGTCATGGAATTTAGAAGCCTGCTTCCGGAATGAAAAGTATTAAGTGGTTGATTATGGATCTGCCTCCTTTCCTCATAAGAAATATCAAATGGTTTTATATACATTAGACATATTCTTATTTTGAAACATACTGTCCAAGTATTGAAATGGCAAGATTCGATATTTTTATTTACTAGATATTTGTTATTCTAATTCCATTTTTACAACAACACAGGCTAAGGGAGGAGTGATGATGGTGATGATGCTTGAAGATGGAGTGGCTTAATCTTGTGGCAGTATTTCTTATATTTTATGATGTTTTATATTGCACCCATGTATTCTGAATAAATGATGTAACAAATTTTACTTGATAGTTTTATGATATTATGTATTATGACATTTCAAATGGTTTTGAAATAAATTGGTACATTTTACTATTATATTTTATTTCATCCACTGCGAGTTCTAAAATAATAGCTATTACTCTGTACTGTTACTTCTTTTTCCAATTAACAACTAACCTTTGGATGGATCTATGTTTCGGTGGGCTCTTTTTGAGTTGAAATTTAGGCCTATTCCGAGGTATATTTTTTCATTTGGTATTAGAACTTAGGTTACCCGATAAACGAGAAAATTATTCATTTGTGCGGCATACTTGTTATTTTTGAAATGGTTTTTCAAAAAGGGTTTTCAAATATTCTTATATATAAATATACACACCTTTTTCTCTAGACATACACAGGCACACTAGGCAATCCATTTTCCTTCAACATATAATCTTATCTTAGAAAATCATCACTAAAGATTCAACCTATAGATAGTTGATATGGCCGAAAATCAATCTTCTTCCAGTAAAAGGATCCATGTATGTAGAGGACACCCATTCATTGAATGCCCGAATGGTTATAATAATATCGTAGGACTATCAAGCAATTTCCTATTCCCTCAACTGCACGGTAGCACCTGCTCACCTGTCTACCGATGCAGCACGCCACCCTATTGACTTTCCTAGGAAGGAAGACATACTCAAGACCCAAGGGATATTTAAAAGTTAAAAAATGGGTTAATGACAACGAAAAAATATTTAAAGAGCTTGGTTGGGAAGATCAACTAAAAAGGAGGATGGCAGCTTGATACCTCAAAGGAGAAGCTTTAGATTGATGGAACTTGGTGACTAAGGAAGATGCTAGAAGGATTTTCTTATGGGATGAAGTCAAAAACAGATTTGAGATAATGTTTATGTCTAAGGCAGAAGTGGGTCTACAGCGGGAGAAATTCATTCAGCTTAGGCAAGGAGACTCCACTCTAGAGGAATACGTAGCTAAGTTCATAGAGCTGGCTGAATTCGAGATGAGCTTGATAGATACACCTATGAAAAAGGCCGTGAAGTTTGTGAAGGGATAAAATTTCCCTTTGAAAGAAATATTATTGAACTAAGTACCCATTCATGCCACCTATGAGATGTTGGTGGGGATGGCAATGCTACAAATAGCCAATGTAGATGATAAGGAGTCGGAAAAAGAGAAGGCTGCAACTACCTAAAGGCAAGGAGGGTCCAAGAAGGGAAGCTTTTGGGCTAATAAGAAGTCGAAGGGGAAGTTTAAGAAGGATGGTAAGGTGTGCAAGCGATGCCACAAGAAAGGTCACGAGGCTAAAGATTGTAAGGTGATTTTGATGAGAGAAGCTTTTGAAGGGAAGTGCATTAATTGCCACGTGGAAAGGCATCTCAAGAATCAATGCCAAAATTTAACAAAGGAAGGATCAAGGAAATAAGCTTATGTTAATTAAGTCATCCCTATTGCAAGTAGATCATTGAGAGACCAAGAGAAAGCATCATTAGAAGGTATAACTCTTATTTTAAGGGTTATAATTCATACCCAATTTTATTCAGGGTCATCACATTCCTTTATAGCCTGGAATGTAGTAAACTCCTTAAAACTTCAAACCAAGATTGTCACCAGCCAAATAGTGGTCTCTAATTCTATTAGGAATTCGAAACTTCTCTCTTTTATATGTGAATACCTAGTGTTGGACATATGCGGCGTTGGTTTCATATGTAATGCATATGCTTTAAATTTGAGGGTATGGACTTATCTTGGGTATGGATTGCTTAGATGTTATGGGCAATTATTGATTGTGATAAGAAGACTGTACGATTAGGAAGTTGTGGAGGCCATGACCTAGAAATTCTGTGTACACCCTTAGATTTAGTTGAGTTAAGCCATCTATACTCACTAAATTAATCTATTGGAGAGCTATCTGTTAGGAAATCCAATCTATGGTTTCGATGGCAACAACTATACAATGGAAATCAAGTATACATATATATTTATATAAATAGGTGCTTGCTAGAACAACATCACTAGAAAGACAAGAACGAGGATCAAAGGATACTACAAGAGACTACAAGTCAATAGGTACAAAGAAGCGAAAGAAAAGATGCACAAAAACAGACATGCACTATATCAGACGTCTGGGTGCACAAGCCCGATGTTTGGAAAAGTTCTCTGAAACAAAAAACAGGCTAAACAAGACGTCTGGTAATAGCAATCAGGCATCTGAAAATCTACTAATTCAAAAAAAAAATAGTACCGGACGTCTGAAGAAAATACTAGATGTTTGAATTCAAACCCAAACTTGAAAAATGAATTGCGACTGCCACATGCGAATGGACATCTCCGCTTCTCTTCACCATAACTCTTCACCATCAATAGAAGCAACTTTAAAGCGTTCGTTATTGGATGCAACTACTCAATACACCTATCTACAACTATATATAGCACCTAGAATCAAGAGAACATAACTCACCTTACTTACTTACGCTTTTTAATTCTATGCTATGTCCTATATTCTTCATATCTGCACTCTGAGCAGTCTTAACTTGTACTCACTCTTCCATATACTCAGTTCTTCATAGAAATATTCTTTAGATATATATTGCAAGCATTATACTAATTAGTCAACATCCGTGTTATACTAGAACATGCATTTGACAAGAAAAACTTATTGTAACCAAGCCTATTCCTTCGGGCGAAGCGAGGGTTTTTGGTAGTCGAATTCCGAAGAGGAGCTTCGAGACTGGACGTAGGAGGAGAGGTCCGAACGAGTATAAAATTCTGGTGTGCTTGTTTTATATTTACTTAGATTAATATTATTTTAGTTGCATCATATACTTTGTTACATATACTTGCATATGCACTACACGATCCATCCTGTAGACTTTCAATTGGTATTAGCGCAAGGTTTGATCGAAGTACAGTAACACGTAGTTGAATCACTTTAATATGGCATGTATTTTTCAAGAATGCCAATCCGTAGCACGTCCCCCACTTTTTAATGGTTCTAATTATGCATATTGGTCAACATGTGTGAGAATTTTTATGAAAGCTAATGGATTGGAAATTTGGTCAGCGACTCAAAATAAATATGAAGCACTTGACACTGCTATGAACACATGGAATGATGCACAAAAAACCACAGCTTCTAATAATGCCAAAGCTATGAATATTTTATTTTGTTCATTAGATAAGAATGAATTTTCACGTGTCATGTTATATAACACTGTATATGATATTTGGCGTATCTTACAAGTTGCGCATGAAGGCACACTCAAAGTTAAGCAAACTAAAATTTCAATTTTACAAAATCAATTTTCATCATTTGAAATGAAACGAAATGAATCTATAGTGGACACGTACTCTAGATTCTAAACTATTCAATATGATTTAATGGCATTTGGGGTTAAATTCACAAATTTTTATTTAGTATATAAAATACTCAATTCTTTAACTCCAGAGTGGAAAAGAAAAGTATTAGCTATCGAAGAAGCTAATGACCTCTCAACACTCTTAATTGATGAATTGAGGAAATTTAATGTCCTATGAAGCTAATCTGCAGGCAAAAAAAGAATAGAACTCGGAGAAGAAAAACATAGCATTTCTAGTAACAAATGAAGACTCCGACTTAGACGAAGAAGAAATTGTATTTATTGCCAAAAGCTACAATAAATTCAATAAGTTTATGAAAATGAATTGATTTCATAAAGGAGGAAAATCAAGCTCAACAAATCAAATATCAATCAAATGATATGAACGTGATCAATTTGGACATATGAAGAAAGATTGTCCCAAGCTCAACAATGGTGAAAAAATAACAAATTTGAAAAATTTTAAAAGAAGAAAGCTTTCAAAGTAACATGGGATGACTCAAATTCTTCATCATCGTCCGATAGTGACGGAGAACAAGCTAATGTATGTTTTATGGCACAATTGATGAGGAATCTCCCGAACTTAGCTATGATGAATTATTAGAGCTTAGCATGGAATTAGATGATAAATATACACAAACTAAAAAATTGAATAATGAACACATAGCCAAAATAAATATATTAGAACTTGAAATAGGAATGTTAAAAAATGAAAAGAAATATTTTAGAGGAGGAACTAGAATTATCTCAACAAAAAAATAAAAGCTGCTTAGTTGAATACGAGACTATATCTATTGATTTTGGAAAAGTTAAACTAGAAAAGGACAACTTGTTAAAAGAAAATATCAACTTGAAAAGTTAATAGAACCATTGAAAATTGAAAATTTCAAACTAAAAGAAAAATTAGATAAAATTACAAATAATGTTTCAAAATTTAATAAAGGAAAACAAGATTTGGAAATTTTTATCAAAACTTCAAAACCTATAGGTAACAAAAATGGAATAGGATTTAAAATATTCCTAAAAAGAGTGAATAATATTAAGAAATATAGTTTCATTTATCGAAAAACTAAATGATCACCTAAATCTAATATGAATACCAAAAACAGAAAAATTTGGGTTCCTAAGACAAACAATAATTTGATTAGACAAAAACATATTAATAACTTTCTAGATAATATAGTCTATAATAAAAATTATGTTCATGAAGGTACCAAACCTTCTTAGGTGTGGCTACCTGCCCCTCCTAACATTTAGGACCCTAACAAAGTAAATGGGTACCAATTTAATCTTCTTTATCTTGCAGGCACCCAAAATAAAAATAAGGAGAAATGGATACTTGATAGTGGCTGCTCCAAGCGGAACAAGCATACGATCAGAAATTCAAAAATGTTATCAAATATAACATACATCCATGGTGGAATGGTAACTTTTGGAGATAACTCAAAAGGATATGTCATTGGCATTGGAGAAGTCATCAACTTTGGTATTTCTAACTCTCATATTATTACAAATGTTTTGTTAGTAGAAAATTTAAAGCACAACCTACTCAGCATTAGTCAATTGTGAGATAAAGGTTTTAAATTAATTTCGAAAAAGATAGATGTAATATGTTTGACAATAACAAACAACTTATCTTTGAGGGTTTTAGAAACAAAAATATTTATGTCTTAAATATGAATATAAATCAAAATTCAAACTTATGCTTAATCGCCAAAAGTGACGATCCTGGTTGTGGCATAAATGATTTTGTCATATTAATGTTAAATATATTAATAAATTAGCAAAATATGAGCTAGTTAGAGGTTTGCCTAAAATAAATTATAAAGTGGAAAATTTATGTGACAATTGTCAAATCGGTAAACTAAGAAATGCTCTTTTAATTCTAAAATTAATATTTCTACAAAACAACCATTAGAATTATTACATTTAGATTTATTTGGTCCAACTCAAGTATGATCTGTAAATCACAACAAATATGTTTTTGTAATAGTTGATGATTTTTCAAGATATACATTGACCCTATTTTTAAAATATAAAAGTGACATTGTTGGTATGTTTAAAAAAATTCTAAAAGAACTAAAACTCAAATGTATTTGAAAATTAAGAATATTCGATGATCACAGTGAAGAATTCAAAAATGATCATTTTACTAATTTTTATAATAAAAAGGGCATAAATCATAATTTCTCTTTTCCTAGCACACCTCAATAAAATGGTGTAGTAGAAAGAAAAAATTGTAAGAATGTACACGAACACTACTAATTATTAGTGGTTTACCAAAATAGTTTTAGGCTAAAGCTATTGCTACGATTTGTTACGTCTTGAATCGAATATCCATACGATCTATGACTAAACATACTTGTTTCGAAATATTTTTTTGGAAGAAAACCTATAGCATCATACTTTGAAACTTTCGGATCAAAATGTTTTATATTAAATACAAAAGATAATTTAGGAAAATTCGACCCAAAGGCCGATGAAGGAATCTTTGTTGGATATTTGGATCCTAGCAAGCCGTATAGAATTTTTAATAAACATACTAACACAATTGAAGAAAGTTTGCATGTTTCATTTGACGAAAATTCCTTAACAATCATTCTAATGACGATGAAGAAATTATTCCAATAACAAATACAACAAACTCATCTAATAATGAGACAAATACACAAAATAATACTTCAGTGTCACCCCCTATAATTCTAAAAGATCATCCAAAAGATAATACAATTGGGGATCTTAATTGCAGAGTATCTAGAAATCAACTTAAGCAAATAAGTCATATTACATTTGTGTCAAATTTTGAACCAAAAAATTATAAAGAAGCTTCAAACGATGATTTTTGGATAATAGCCATGCAAGAAGAATTAAATCAATTTGAACGTAATAATGTTTGAGAATTAGTAATAAGACCAGAAAATCAATCAGTTATTGGAACAAAATGGGTATTTAAAAACAAAGCAGATGAAAACAGACATGTAGTTACGAATGAAGCATGTTTGGTCGTTCAGGGTTATAATCAAGAAGAAGATATCGAATATGATGAAACTTTTTCTCCAGTAGCAAGACTCGAGGCCATACATACATTACATGCTTTTGCAAGTCATCATAATTTTAAATTATTTGAAATGGATGTCAAAAGTGCTTTCTTATATGGTTTTATTAGAGAAAATGTATATGTTGAACAATCTCCATTATTTGTTCACGAAAAATATCCCAATCATGTTTCTAAATTGCACAAAGCCCTATATGGTTTAAAGCAAGCCCCTCATGCCTGGTACGAACATCTTAAGAACCATTTAATTGCATCTGATTACCAAATAGGTAAAATAGATACGACTTTATTTATTAAACGAGAAAATAACGACATCTTAGTAGTACAAATTTACGTAAACGATATTATTTTTTGTTCAATTAACGAATATCTTTGTATTCAATTTTAAAATATTTTTAAAAATGAATTTGAAATGTCTCACATGGATGAATTAAATTTCTTTCTATGTTTAGAAATAAAAAAACTTGATAATGGTATTTTTATTCATCAAGAAAAATATTGTAACGATTTATTACGTCGTTTTGGAATGGATAAAACTTCGAGCAAACCAACACAAATGAGTATAGTATTCACTTGGAAAAAGATGATAAAGGAAAAGATTTTGATGAAAAATTATATCGTAGTATGATTGGCTCCTTACTATGTTTGACGACTAGTCGATCCGACATTATGATGAGCGTATGTCTTTGTGCCTGATTTCAAGCAAAACCAAAAGAGTCTCACAAAAGAGCTGTTAAACGTATCTTACGATATTTATCTAGTACTAGAGATTACGTTTGTTTTATTCTAAGGGATCATCATTTGAATTTTTTTCATATAACGACGCAGATTTCGGTGGATGTAAAACAGTTCGTAAGAGTACTAGCAGAACGTGTCATTTTATCGGACAATCATGGGCTTCATGGTTTAGCAAAAGAAAAAATTGTGCCTCTTTATCCACTTGCGAAGCCGAATATATTTCAGCCGCCATATCATATGCACAAGTGACATACATGCAACAAACTCTTAAGGATTTTGGAAAATTTATCGATAAATCACCAATATATTACGGTAATACGAGTGCAATAAATCTATCAAAAAACCCGGTAAATCACTCACGTGGTAAACAAATAGATATACGACATCATTTTTTACGCGACAATGTAGAAAAATGAATTTTTACATTAGAATACGTAATACTGAGAGTCAAATAGCAGATATTTTCACAAAACAACTAAATGAACAAATTTTTGTTAAACTACGACATGATTTAGAACTATGTTCTCTTAATGATCTTATCAGCTAATTCTAAATTTCATTCATTCTATTTTTGGTTAAAAAGTTTTAATCCACAATCAAAAATTTTAACACTAACCAACAATTTTTTAGAAATTTTGTTTTCTGAAAATAACTATATATAACCTTTTAAAACTTGCATAAATATCCTCTCTTTTGACAAAACAAAAAATAAAAATATGTGTATATATATATATATATTTCATATTCCTTTTAAAGACAAACAAAAAAAATAAAAACATGTCTTCCGACAACTCTCATCTCTCCTTCTCAACACTAACCTCGGATAGTTCAGCGGATACCCCTCATTGACTTCCTACTCCTACACTAGATCAAGAGCCGACCTATCAGTGGTCCTCCTACCACACAAGATTCACTCCTGATAAAAAATGGTCCAAACGATCTCTATTTGTCTCTCCTAACACCAAGGAGAAAATCGATGAGATACATCATTACCAAAAGCAATAAATGGATTTATAATGAGAATTATACTTTGAACAAAAAGTCACTACATGATGACTAAGTTTTCTAGAGCAAGTAGAGATAAAAAATTTCAATTTACGAAAAAAGGATGTACATGAACCACTTCGATTCCTTCAGTCCTCTAGATCCTTCTACATCTTATTGTCCACCTTGGGATCTCCACCTAAGCCATTTTCTGGTTCCCCATGAACCAACGAACGTGGAAATATTCGGTCTCCACTCAAGCCATTGAAGGATAGTACCTTTGAAGATCGCAATGCTCCATCTTCATCTAAATAAATTTATCTATTCTCTTTGTATTTTCATCTACATATATGTGTATTTGTTTTTCAAAAAATAATAATATTCATTAAAAATAATCTCTCGAAAAATAAGCAACACCTTTCAAAATATTTTTTTTTTAGACATACTACACATTTCAGACAGCTGAACAATACCTTCAGACGTCTGACTCCCTTATGTCACACTATTTTTTAAATATTGTGCATATATCAGACGTCTGATATAGATATCCAGACGACTGAAAATATCTCTACCTCATAAAAAATACAAAATAATCTATTTCAGACATTTGAAGTAGTGACCAGAAGTCTGAACAAAGTCTATGCCTCCTTAAGATACAAACATACGCCATTTTCAAACGTTTGATATCATACCCAAACGTATGAGAAAACTTTCTATCTTTAAAAAATTACATTTCTGCCTATTCCAAATGCCTGATTCTATATCCAGACGTCTTACAACACTTTCTGTGTTCAAAATTTACAACTCTATCTATTCCAGACGTCTGCAACCAACTAACAAACGTTTGAACATATTTACTATCTTCATACTAGGGTAAAATCAGACTTCTAATTCACTTCTTAGACGTTTGAAATTCAACCGACACCCTTCAGTAACCTTATAAAGACTATTTTTCCAAATTTCTAACTCACATTTCATTTCGTTTCTCTTCCACATCCAAAACCCTAATCCCCATATCGCTATCTCCACAAATTTGCTTGACTCATGGCACCCAAAACTAAAAACCCTAGAATTTCTAAGAGAAAGCAAGGGCGAGTCACATCCTCCAACTCGCAAGTGTGCTCTGATGATCAAATTGAGAGATGGATGAATCAAGTACCTCTTTCAATCAAAAGATATGATGATATTCAGAAGAAAAGCTACATATAGGTCCTTTCTATAATTTTCTTAAATTACCTCTATACGATTTGGATGAAATGTGCGAAAATGCTGGGTTAGAAACATTGATTTCCTTCAATTCGAATAATGCCCAAATCGATCAGCTCGCCGTATTTCTTTTCTATGCTAATCAGGATAGCACCACCGTGTGGAATACCGATAATGATGATAATTGTCTTTGCTCAAGTGTTTACGGCAACACTATTCTTCTAACTCCGAGAATTATAGGTCGTACTCTAGGTTGTTCCGACTTCAGAGAAGATTTGTATAACATCCCGGATATGCGCCTCAAACCAAGAAATAAAGTTATCCATCAAATTTAGGAAGACGAAATTCCAAGATTTGCTACAAAACACTTACGACCTAAAGCAAGACTCCACACCAGAATGATTATCAACACAATCATTCCTCGCCTTAGCAGCCATGAATAACAGAATTAGAACACAAAGCTCTATATGTCATCTTTAGTGGTACGCAGGTAAATTGGGCAAAATTCATATTTGACGAGCTTAAACATTATTGGACTCGATTAGGTCCATCCATCATCTACCCTACCTGAATTACGCATCTTTTGAAAGCTCACAACATCCCATCGTATTTATCGACTTTTAAAGAGATTTCATCCAAGTACGCCTCAACTAAGTTCTTCTCTCTTATGCACTTACCAAAAAATCCTCAAATTTTATATCATTTAAAGAGTGGACACAACGTCGTCAACAAGATAGTCATGCTAGGCCTCCACCCCAACAACAAACACCACAACCATCACAAGAAGAAGAACATCTCGTATACACTCCTCGTCCTACACCATTTTATTATTCATGCCAAGACAACATTTTGGAGACTCACACTGAGATCAATCCAAATGAAAGTATTCAAGACTTAACTCTCCAAAATCAACTTATCTTATCAAGAAATAAAATATCATTGGCTAAGTTTATTGATAGCTTTGAAACAACATTTGCTTCTCGTCTAGCCACACTTGAAACATCTCTTTCAATAACATTATCTGTTCTAAAGGAGTTCTTCGACGAATCCGTGATCCTACACCACCTTCGGAAAATTGGCCAATTCCAATGGCTTCTCCTTCTCCTTTAAAACATTCTAAACTTTTTGAAGAGGAAAAAGAATCTCTCGAACATACTTCAACATCTCCTAAAAAACAAGCCGGTTCTTCAAAGAATGAAGACGAAGGAGATGCTCAAGCTCAAGCTTCCCCAAAAGATCCTTAGATATTTTTAAATAGGTTCCATCTTTTGTATTATAATAAAAAATCTATGCATGTAATCATTGTGTTTAATGATTACAAAAAGTGTTTTTTGGTTTGTTACATCTACATAATTATAGTAAATTAATATAACCTTCCAGCAATTAGTAAATATTACAGATTTATAGTGTGTACATGCTTTTTAAATTGTAAATATTCATACTTCTGATAATGCCAAAGGGGGAGAAATAATGGTAACACATATATAGGGGGAGATTTATAAAATTATATATAAATACATTGTATAGTTGTCATCATCAAAAAGGGGGAGAATGTTAGGAAATCCAATCTACGGTTTCCATGACGACAACTATACATTGGAAATCGAATATACATATATATTTATATACACAGGTACTTGCTAGAAAAACATCACTAGAAAGATAAGAACAAGACTCAAAGGACACAACAGGAGACTACAAGTCAATAGGTACAAAGAAGCGAAAGAAAAGATGCACAAAAACAGATATGCACCATATCAGGCGTCTGGGTGCACAAGCCAGACTTTTGGAAAAGTTCTCTGGAACAACAAACAGGCTAAACCAGACGTTTGGTAATAACACTCAGACGTCTAAAAATTACTATATTCAAAAAAGTATATAATACCAAACATCTGAAGAAAATACCAGACGTATGAATTCAAACTCGAACTTCAAAAATGAACTGCAACTTCCATATGCGAATGGACATCTCCGCTTCTCTTTGCCACAACTCTTCACCATCAACAGAAGCAACTTTGGAGCGTTCGTTAATGGATGCAACTACTCCAGATACATATCTACAACTATATATAGCATCAAAAATCAAGAGAACAGAACTCACTTTACTTACTTACGCTTTTTAATTCTATACTGTTTCCTATATTCTTGATCTCTACACTCTAAGCAATCTTTACTTATATTCACTCTTCCATTTACTCAGTTCTTCATAGACAAAATTCTTTAGATATATATTGGAAGAAATTGTACTATTTAGTCAACATCTGTGTTATACTAGAACGCACATTTGACAAGAAAAACTTATTGTAACCAAGCCTATTCCTCCGGACGAAGCGAGGGCTTTTTGATAGTCGAATTCCGAAGGGAAGCTTTGGGACTGGACGTAGGATGGGAGGTCTGAACCAGTATAAAATTCTGGCGTGCTTGTTCTATATTTACTTAGATTAATATTATTTTTGTTGTACCATATAATTTGTTACGTATATTTGCATATACACTACACGATCCACTCTGTAGACTTCACTATTATCCATACCCAGAGTTTGTAAATTTCGTAATGTTGTTGAGGAAGTCTCGGGTCTTCCACCATAAAAGGAGATCGAGTTTTGAATAGTTTAGAGAAAGACGCAAGACCAGTCGCCTTGCCTTTAAGACACATGGCCATAAATAAATTAGAGAATTGGATAATCAAATCTCTGAGTTATTAAAGAAAGGATTCATCCGTCGAAGTACTTTGGGGTAGGGAGCTCCTGTTGTTTTCCCTTCCAAGGAAAACTATTCATTGAGACTTTACATCAGCTATAGGGATTGAACTAGTTGATAAGGAAGAACATGTACCCCTTACCTAGGGCAGGCCACTTGTTCGACCATTTTGGAGGAGCTAAAGTCTTTTCTCAACTAGACTTAAAAGGTGGATTCAATCAGTTGAGGATTGCAGAAGAAAGCAAGTCGAAGACTACATTACACACACCAGATGGACTCTACGAGTGGGAAGTGATGCCTTTTGTGTTGACAAATGCTCATGAATTCTTTTGTGGATTTGATAAGTAGAGTATTTAGGAGGAAACTCAATAAATTCATTGTTGTCTTCGTAAGTGATATTTTATTATTCTCTAAGGGCAAAGAGGGGCATGAGGACCACCTTAGAGAAGTATTAGGAACCTTAAAAGGGCACTAGTTTAAGGCCAAATTTGCTAAATTCCACTTTTGGAGAAAAGAGGTTAGATTCCTTAGGCATATTATTCCTGAGCAGGGACTGGCAATAGAACCCGCTAAATTGGAAGCTATTCAAGGATGGAAGACTCTTAGAAATGCATTGGTAGTTAAAAGTTTTCTCAAGTTGGAAGGCTATTATAGAAAGTTCATCAAGAACTTTATAAGAATAGCAGCCCTCTTAACCTATTTGACTAAGAAGAAGCTAGTCTTTTCTCATGATGAAAAATGCGCTAAGGAATTTAAGAAGCTTAAGGAGTTATTGACTAATGCACATGTGCTCATTATTCCCGATGGAACCCAACCATTTACAATTTTCAAAGATGTTTGTGGCATAAGTTTAGGAGCAGTTCTAATAATCAAGAAGGAAAAATGGTTGCTTAAGCTAGTAGGCAACTAAAGGATCATGGGAAAAGATATCCAGTTCGTGACTTGGAGTTGGTAGCTATCATCTTTGCCTTGATGATTTGGGGCATTATCTCTTGGGAGAAAGGTTTTAGTTATCCACTGAGCATAAATCACTCAAAAGCATGTTTTTTCAAAAAGATTTAAATCTTAGGCAGCAAAGATGGATGGAATATAGTGCATCATTCGACTTTAGTATTCAATATACCCTTGAAAATGAAACATAGTTGCCAAAGCCCTTAATCAGAGGCACGCAACTCTAGGTACTATGTCTGAATGGAGACAGTTGGTGTTCTTCTTAAATTTTAACTTCCAACCCAAACAGAACCTATCCAAGGGTTTTTAGAAGTTATGGAGGGATAGTACTAGCCTTGATAAACTGCATAAGGCCTGAGTAGGTGAAGGATGAGAAGTTAGTGGGTTAAGGAAGGGAGAGCATTTTCCGTACGTTAGTAGGTACTCAGTTGATGGGAAAGGATGCTTAAGAAGAGGTGGATGCCTTTGTGTCCCAATGATTGATAGTTTGTTAAGGGAGGTGCTTATGGAATGTCAATATTCAAAGATGATTGTTGACCCTGTAGGAAGTAAGATGTACAAGGAAATGAAGAGGATTTTCTTTTGGCCTAGAGTAAAGAATGGTGCAGTAGAGTTGTTGCTAAGTACTTGACATGTCAGAGGGTAAAAGTTAAGAAAGTGAAGCCTAGAGGGTTAATATTACCATCAAAAATTCCAACTTGGAAGTGGGAGCATATTTCTACGGATATTATGGAAGGATTGCATAGGAGTAAAAGGGGTACTGAAGCTATTTGGGTTGTTGTGGATAGACTTACTAAGAGTCTCATTTTATCCTAGCTAGGAACAATAGAACTGTCACTTCCCTCATGCAAATCTAAATCAAGGAGGTATATCGATTGCATGGAACTCTTGTGAGCATAGTTTGTGATAGGGACCCCATGTTCATTAGCAAGTTTTAGAGGAGCCTACAAGTAGCTTTAGGAACTTCTTTCAATCTTAGCACTGCTTATCACGCACAAAATGATGGTCCAATGGAAAGGGTGAACATGATTTTAGAAGACTTGTTGAGGGCCTGTATTTTGGATTATAGAGGATATTGGAAGCAACATCTACCTTTACTTTAGTTTGCATATAATAATAGCAATCAAGCGATGATTGGTATGGCCCCTTTTGAAGCACATTATGAAAGGCCATGCAAACCGCCAAGTTGTTGATGGGAAGTCACCAACAAAATATTACTCGAACGCTATTTGATCCGTGATACCATGGAAGGAGTTGAGTTGATTGGGAAATAAATGAAGGCAGCATAAGGCCGTCAAAAATCATATGCGGACAGAAGAAGAAAAGAGCTGGAGTTTTAGGTTGGAGATATGACATTTTTCAAAATCTCCCCTCATAGAAAAGTTGATAGGTCTGGCAAGTCTGAAAAATTGGCGCCTAAATTTGTTGTCGCATTCATAGTTTTAGAAAGGATTGAAAAATTGCATATGATGTGGTGCTTCCTGGCAGATTGGCCGGAGTCCACAATATTTTCCATGTTCCTTACTTTACAAAATATCATCAAGAGACGACTATTAGAGTTGAGCCTGATTAATTGAAATAATTAAAGACAAAGCCAAAAGTACCCTATGCCACAACACGCGTTATGGAGCATGAAACTAGGAGACTCCATAAAAAAATAATTAGGCCGGTCTAACTACAATTGGGAGACAACCCGGCAGAAGCACATAGGAAGCAAGGAGAAGATGTAGATCACACATCCAGAGCTTTTCACAAGTAAATTTCTCTCTCTAAAATTAGGATATTGGTTGCGTCTAAGTTGTTAGACTAAATGGTAAGAGATGGTTGCCACACTTTTTCATAATCACATTACACTCGTGTAGAAATTTTTATGCGTTTTTAGGGTATTTGCTGAAATACTTGCATGACACGATTTACACACTCACGCTAGGATTGAGCTCATTTTAGTATGTCTGCGGTACATAATCATATTGCACTTTGGTTGAGTACGTGGTTGTGCAGATAACTTAGTGTGTGACATGGATGTTATTCCATGTTACATTGTTCGGCCCTTGAAAGATTTCGGGACAAAATCCTTTTTAAAGTGGGAAGAACGTAACACCTATTAAAATCAACCATAAATGAATTGAATGAATTAAATTAAATAAGATAGGGTTGAAAATGGAAATTTATATAAAAGTTGTAATTTGACCATGAAAATTATTTTTTTACATTCGTGGCGAACTACAGATCTATTTTTATATGTGGTATGCTGAAAACGGAGCTCAAATGAAGAATTGATGAGCATTTGAAGTTTTCAATTTTAAATTAATCTATTTTGGATTCAAATTCAAATGAATTTAAATTTAAAGTTTGAATTTCAAAACTTAACCATAGATTTAGTTGGGGGTTAAGTCAAACGTCAAGTCAAACAGTATAAGTTAAATGTTAATTAGGAAATAAAATAAAAAGAGCAACGAAAACAAATCAACACTGCTAAAATAATAGGAGAAATCGACCTATAAGACCTAACCGGTCGACACCTAGCAGTCGACCGATCGAGCATAGGCGGTTGGCCGTTGCCTCACAGTGGCGGCTAGGGTCTTGTGATCTTAAATGGTCTAGATTTATCCATTTTGACTTAATTTCATCCTACGGTTTAGGTACATTTCAGCTTCTATAAATAGGACCCTATCCTCCACACTTTTTATTCACAAATATTCGAAAACTCCACGAATCTCTACCTTTTTCACTCTACAGTTAGATTTGGAAATTATACTATGGATTCAGATGAGGATACTAATCCATTTTTAATCATTCTTTTAATCTATTTTGTTCTCCTCCAATCTCTCTAAATCTAGCTAAATTATATGTATAAATACACACTTCTATCCTACGACATGTATATATATCGAAAGAAGGAGATTTGAAATAAATTTGCTTGGGCGTAAATCCATACAAGAAAAGCTAAGGATAATATGAGTGGAAACCTTAATATTTTTATTTCAGTAATTGATTAATATATATCTTTTGATTTGAATATGCTTTAGGAATTTTGGTTTGCGAAAACAAAATAGATAAAATCCCCTAAAATTCTTTTTATTTCGCCAATTCTAGATGGAGATTCCCAATTATTTATGTTAATTTGATGGAATTTATATTGTTTCTGCAAATTTTAATAGTTTCATAGTCTACTCCAATTCTCCTCCTTCTTTGGTTCAAACTTGTGAGGTTTCAATAATGAAATAAGTTATAGGGGATGAATCCTATTCGTAGTTTACATCTCTTATTCTACACAAAATTCCTTCATTTATTTCTATGAAAAAAAGGAGTTGAATAGAATATAAAGTTAGGATTACAATCCCTATTGTTTAGGATATTCCATTAGATTAATGTAGTAAAATGGGTTTCTAATTCTATTTACAAGTCTATTTATTGCAGTTTTGGGTATGAGTATTTAATCCTTGTTATGGATATTAAAATCTTGGAAATCTAAAGGGAAAGGACTAGTATTAGTATTATGCTTAAACCAATTGACATAATCCCAAATTTTGGTTTGGTAAATCTGCCCAGCTATGGCTACCATTTCTTATGAATAGTCGAACTAATGTGAGAAGTCATTATGAGTATAAGCCATAATACGAAGGGCCTGCTTCGAGGTCTTGATGTTTTAAGTTGTCGTCTAAGGGCTCCCCTCTTTTCCCCAAATAAAGTATTAAATGGACAATGGGCTAGTTATTAGACACAATAGGTGGTATCTCGACAGGGATCCACTTCAAGACAAGGTATTAAGTGTAATTTTGGGTCCGCCTTTCTATAAAGAAGTATTAAGTTGCTCAAGAGATTCCATGCGA
Organism: Allium cepa; assembly: GCA_030765085.1. Lineage (NCBI taxonomy): Eukaryota > Viridiplantae > Streptophyta > Magnoliopsida > Asparagales > Amaryllidaceae > Allium > Allium cepa. The sequence goes on from CM060931.1 coordinate 383,040,854, forward strand.
TGTTAGCTAGATAGTCACCTTTAATGTGTCCGCATTAGGCATATGTATTAAATGATAGGGTGTGCCTCAGTTGAGGTCTTAAATGGCCAGAGTCTGTCTAATTTTCAATAAAAATATTAACTGGCTTAGTTATTATCTTTCGCATTGTTAGGTATTTATGACGTAGAATTTGGATTATGGAATTTAGAAACCTACTTTGGGAATGCAAGGTATTAAGTGGTTGATTATGGACACACCTTCTTTCCTTATAAGAAGTATTAAATGTTTTTTTATACGTTAGACATATTCTTATTCTGAAATATACCTTCCAAGTGCTGAAATGGTAAGACCCGAGGTTTTTATTTACCAGATATTTGTTGTTCTGGCTTGTGACGACCCGACTTTCTCACCATAGAAAATCGCATCATCTTGAAGAAAGAAAGGGATAGAAAAGAAGAAAAGAAAGTGAAGAATAAGAAACAACATCAGAATCTCAACAGCAGAACAAATAAATTATATTAATAACATAAATATTACATAGCATACAACACTAATCAGAGTTACACAATATATACATCGCATACTACATAAATATTACATAGCATACAACACTAATCAGAGTTACACAATATACACATCACATACTAGACAGTTATAAACACCTGTCTAGTAATCAGAGTTACACAATATATACATCACATACTAGACAGTTATAAACACCTGTCTAGTTATACAACTCAATACAACTCAACAAAGAGATACCAACACAAAGAACACACAGCGGAAACTATATATCTATATCGCAGAAGCCACCTGCTCCATTGCTTCTCCATATTTCGTCAAAGCTAACCTGAATCCCTTGGCTACTCGTAAAAACTTGAGTACCCAAGAGTTTAAGAAAACAGAAGATAATTTCCGGGTCAGACATGGGTCTGGTGTGAGTAACAGGTTAAGGTTGCTTAACTTTGAAAAAACCTTTGAAAAGAAAGGTATCACGTAAGACTTCCCACACATAAACATGGAAAAGTTTTTACCTTACGCCAACCAAAACATTTGATAGGAAATCCAGTGATATTATTACAGGTCTAGGGTTTTCAAGTAAATGTGAAATAGCCGAAATTGTTACATTCATTAAATCCCAGCTACTAGCCACAAAAGTGGGTAATACAATCAAAACCATTGGCACTTATTGGATTTTGGATTCCATACAATGGCAGGGCTACCGGGGTACCGCCCGTCACAGTACGTGGCCTAGATCACCGTACCGAGGAGCCACCCTAACTCCCCTACAACACAAGGCCAGAACCATCCATTACTGGACAGTCCCGAACAAGACAACCCCGCAGTTGTCGTACGTTCCAACCGCCCACACAGCCGAAATAAAAAGGACTTCTAGACAGGGGAAAATCTCGTCCTACTTGGGCATGACCCACTTAGCCTTGCTGCACCTCCCCTGTTTTAGCCATTCCCGGTTGATGAGGCTTGAGGCTACGATTACCTTTAGAGTACACATCTCTTAGAATGCTCATCATCCACTTGACGATGTTCTCAAAGCATTCAATCCATACAAGTTCGTTCCGCGTTCGAACGAAACCGAAGGCATTATCTCGTTACACTCATTTTGGAATCAACCTCAAAGTTAACGACAATAACCCTTGCACTCTGAATCTTCGTCTCGAATCTAAAAGTACTATCTCTGTCAAACTCATCTCGGAATCACCCTCAGAGTTATACTGATGAATAGTTCTTACACCTCGAGTCTTCACTCTTCACATGAGATCCACAACCTATCGTTAATTTGGATCGATGTGGTTTCCGGATATCCAAATCTAGAAACCCAATCCCGGTCTCATCGAAATCCAAAGCATATCTTTTAAGGCCAAGTTGTTTTAAAGGTTTAAAACAATTCAATTTCATTATCTATATACATACAGATAGATACTTCACAAATCACAATAGATAATCAACATTATCAACACAACAGATAATTCATAATATCAATCCCAAATAGATGATTCATGTTATCATCTCAATGCAATCAAAGCATCCATATCACACAACATTACTTATCTCAAAGCGGAGATCTCAAACCATTCAAAGCAACCAATATCATCCATTCATATATAAGCAATGATTAATAATCACACCAAATATAATTAATTTAAAATGAATTAAATTAATTACATTATTTCTAATTAATTTAAAGTGAATTAAATTAATTACTTTATCATTACCAAACTTGCTTACATCACTATTAATTAATTATCAATTAATTAACTAATCATCAATCAATTATTCATTTTAATTAATCCTCCTGATTAATTAACCTTTAATTACATTCAAGTAATTATCCATTAATTAATTATACTTAACCAAATAAAGTAATTAATCTTTAATTACTTGCAAATTAATTAACTATGATTAATTAAATTGATTCTTAATTAATTACTTTAATTAATTCCTTCATTGATTAATTATTTCTAAATAAATCCATTCTTAATCACATTATTAATTATAATAATTAATGATCTCTGATTACATTTTCAATTTAAATTAATTACATAAGAAATTAATCTTTATTTAAACCATAATTGTTAATCACCCTAGATTAACCCCATTCAGTAATTAACTATCCTTAATTACTTCACCAAATAAATTAAATATTCCTTAATTAATTTTCTCTAATTAATCCCTTGATTAATTTCACAAAGTAATTATACTCAAATTACTTCCATCATCAAATCACCTTCAGTTAATTACATCCACTAATTACCCATTAATTACTTTCCCAAGTAATTTCTCTTTATTAAATTACATTAAGTAATTATACTTCACAAATCATCAAATGATTATTCTAAATTAATTAAACTGAATTAATTAACTTAATCTAATCAAATTAAACTCAATTAATTACAAGAAGTAATTAATTCCTTAATTACTTCCATAAGTAATTATACTTAACAATTTACACAAATGATTATCTTTAAATTAATTAATCTGATTAATTATTAAAAGTTAATCACATTAATTAATTATTAAATGATCCTTAGTTAATAATCCTTCATTAACTAATAACAATTCATTAATTATTTTTCTAAAGTAATTAACTTATTTTAATCATTATTGATTACAAATTAATTAATCATTAATAGCCCATTAATTAATTCCTAATTATTTAATTAATTAAGTGTTAAATGTAACTTAACTAATCCTTTATTACTTGATTAATTAATTACTAATCATTAATTAAAATCTAATCTTTTTTAATTAATGATTCTTAAATTACAAGTTAATTAGTCTAAGAATAATTAATCTTAAACTTTTAAGTTCAAACCCTTAATTACTTTAAGTAATTATCCATTTCATTAATTTATTAAATAAATTAATTATTCATTTAATTACCCTAATAATTAAATGAATAACAAATCATTAAATTTTAATTTTAATTTAAGATAAAACCTCTTCTTATCTATGGTTAAATTATCATTCACAGATATATTTGAAAACATTCATTTCCAAATTTAATTTCAAATTTCATTTTAAATTCAAGTTTTAAAATGAAAACCCAATTTATCTTTAACAAAATTTAAAATCAATTTAAAAACTTTAAATTTACAAGTTAAAGAATACTTTCTCTTATAAAAGAATTTTACAAAAGTTTAAACTAAATTCCTTCTTAATTTCAAAACATTTAAATTTTACTTTATCATTCAAAATTGTTAAAAACATTCAAATTTATAAACTTAAATTTATTTTAAAACAAAGATTCAAATTCATATTTGAATCAGATTTAAACTTTGTTTAAAACGTTCCTTTACATTTCAAACTCTAATTTAAATTCAAATTCCTTTAAAAACGCTTTTAAACACTTAACCCCTTAAGGTTATTTAAACAAAATTTGAATTCAAAAACTTATTCATTTCTAGCTAAGATTCAATTTAAACTTGAATCCATTATTTAAAATTTGATTTAAAACTTATTTTAAATCCTTACTTAACACTTTAAATTTCAGTTTAAAATTTGAAAATAGAACAGGTTTCTAACTTGTAAGAAAACTAACTCGAGCCACAAATAAATTACTCGAGCCTAACCTAACCTAGCCCGAGCAAAAACACTAAATAACTCGAGTAAAACTTCGAGTAACATTTCATTTAAATTCATTTAGAAACTAAAGTACTGACAGTTTTACACATAAACCTGTAACATCAACACACCCAAGCCCACATATCAGTGACTTCGAGTCCAATACCCCAAAGCTTCGAGCAAAAACATGAATTAACCCGAAAAACACTCGAGCACCCTTTCATTCCCAAAACAACAGCATACACACCATAACCTCCATGCACCTGCACCATCATGCCGTCAACTCCGACCACTCGCGACGACACACGCAAGTCGACGAACATTCCCTAACCTAATTCCGACCATCAAACCATCTACAGAAGCCCAAAATCAAAAATGAGCTTATGAGCTCAAAAACTGGAACAATGTCGAAAATGGAAATCGCCTCAAACTCAAGACTCCGACCACCAGAGTAGCTTCACCTCCGGTCACGACCTCTTCCACACCCCATCAATCATTACCCTGAATCTGGAAAAGCTCGATCATCTATAGGGGTCGCGACGATCAATTTTCTGATCAATCGAAAACTAGGGTTAAAAAAATTTCAATCCATAGTCACCACTGCCTAAATACATTAATCCTCTTCCCAATAATTTTCCCTGAAACCGCGATCATGCTTCTACCTCTAGGAAGAAATCCAATCTTCCATAGCCAGTGGACCACCAGAAATTGCTCAAACATCATTTCTAGTTTAAACAAGGACAGCGCCTAAATCCTATTACTAGGAATTAAGATTTTAGTTTTAAAAATCAACATTTGGTTTAAGAATTAAGATTACATTCCTGAATTTATAAATTAAGGTATTTGAATTTTCAGATTATTACACATGCACTGATGTTTTGAACATCCAGTGATATTTCAAATTTAATTTAACTTAAACAAAATTTTCTTTTTATTTAAAATCTTCTTTATGACAAACGAAAAAGATTCATTTAACATCTTAAGTTTTAAACAGAGTCAAAATCAATAGATTTTGAATTTAAATCAAAATCTAAAACTGAGACTACAACAATGGGTAATCTGATGTAAACAATATGCATACCATACTTTCAGAAATACAACAAACAAATATATATATATATATATGTATGTATGTATGTATGTATGTATGTATATACAAACATAATTATTTCAGATATAAATCATGCAACCAATTTTATAAACTTAAATTTTTTTTTATAGAAGTAATGTTACTCACCAGTATTAAAGAACAGAGCAACCATGTTTTGTAAAACATGAACTGGAATGTGCTTTGAACTTGAGTTGTTGTGGTTTTGCTTATGAATTTAAACTGTAGTTTGCTTTTAAAAACTTTAATCTTGTTTTTCTGCATTGCTTGCTCCCTGATTTACAACTTCATGCATGCTTCCAGAAAAAAGAAATGCAGGCTTGGATGAAACTGCAGTTGCATGCAGGTTTAAGTTGCAGAATTGATAATCAGGTAAATTTCCAGAATTTTAAGAAAAGAGTTTCAGGTTTATACTTTGATTTGCATTCCAGTTTTAAAGATGATTTCAGATAGTTTTGGGTTAGAGGAAATATTAGTTTTAGATTGGTTTTTGAGGGGATTCATAGAATTTGTTTTGATTAAAATTTTCTGTTTTGAAGAAGATGATTTCAGATTTTTAGCTGAAGTTCTTAAGTTTGGAAAAAGAATAATAGAAAAAGAAAATGAGGTGAGAAGAAACATGTTAATATAAGTAAATTTTTGATTTAATTAAAATAAAAGAAAAAGAAAATTTAATATGACACTTGTTCTAAATTTCAACATTTGTCATCTTTGATTTATGTTTACTAAACACATGTTACTTAAGTGTCTTAAGGGATTTACACATGTCTCTTAAATATTTTATTTTAATTTGAATTTTTTTATAAAAGCTTTAAATCTTAATTTATTATTTCTTATGTATGTGTGTGCGTGTGCGTGTGTGTGTGTGTGTGTGTATATATATATATATTTCCTTTTTTATTTAAATAGAAATGAAACAAAACAAATTATAAATAAAAGCTTTTTCAAATATTTTTAAGTACTTATTCTCTTGAGTTTCAAAACATTAAATTCAAATTTAAATTAAATAATAAAATCCAATATACAAATCAAGTTATATATATATATATATATATATATATATATGCATATATAACTCTTATTAAATTTAAAAATAACAATTCTATTTCTAAAAAAATCTATTTTTGTTTATAAAAACTAGGTATTATAATTATCATTTGAAAATAACAAATTTAACAATTTTAAATGATTTATAAAAGAGATTATAAATTACTTCTATTACTCAATAAATTAAGATCATTTGTAAATTGTAATTTAAACTCTTATACATAATTTCAAGACAAAGTTTTTATGTTAATCTAATTTAGATTCATATTTAAACTAATTAAATAAAACTTTAAACAAATAAGATTTACCTTTAATATTTACAAACCACATAGTTATTTATTAAATTTCTTTGAAAAGTTAAATCTTAAATCTAAATTAAATTTTCTATTTACCCAAAAATAAATTAGAATTAGAAAATTAATTCATTTACTAAATTCCAAACCAAAGCTTATCTATTTACAATATATACAATTATTTATATTTTAAATAAAAAATAATTTATTAGCTTTAAAAAGATAAGATGAAATCAACCAATTTAAATATTTATTAAAAGAAGATTATTAAATCAATTCAAATTTTATTAACAAAAATTATCAAATCAATTTAATTTCAAACACAGATTATTAAATTTATATTGCCAAAAATTCTAGGATATCACACGACTCCCTCATCATTATAACATAGGTTAATAATGGAGTGATGGCGGTGAGTTTCATCCGCTGTGAGTTTTGAAAGAATAGTTTTACTCTGTATTGTTACTTCATTTTCCAACTAACAGCTAACCTTTGAATGGATCTAAGTTTCGATGGGTCTTTTCTGGGTCGAAATTTAGGCCTGTTCCAAGATGGGCTATTACGGTGCCCCCAGCAACCATGAGTAATACACTACCCAATATTCGAAGAGCCTTATGTGTTCAGGTCTCAATGGATGTATCGATATCCTATCTCGAAAAACCTTGACTAGGAATATTTAAAACAATATGTTATTATTTAATGATAACTTTCTCATGATTGAAACACACAGAATTACTATCACATAACATATTTTTTTGAGGATTTTAGATTATATATATTTAAGTTAAATAATTAATTTATATAATGTAGTATGACAAGTATATAATACAAATAAAAACCCCTTTTACTTCTAATGAGATTTTATTACAGGGCTAATAATTTATAATAAATTATGCATTTGTTATTAGGGTATACTCCTAACCCTATCATGGAAACTGCCAAATTAGAGTTTACCCTTTGGACATTCCAAAAATGGCACTTTGTACTCTAAAGGGCACTATGAATTTCTAGTTATCTCATTAGACTTAACAGATACTCTATCGACATTTGAAGCCGCTATGAACAATATATTTCATCCACATCTTAGAAATTTTATTTTGGTTTTTTTCACGATATATTCGTTATGGCGACACTTGATCCTCTCATTTATCTCATCAGTAAACTACATTGTAATTTTACGTTCTCACTGATTTTTTGAAAATATTACAAAATGTGCTTTACGACTAAAAACTATTAATTATTTAGGCCATATTATTTTAGGAAATAGTGTGCTAATGGGCTCAGAAAGTAGAACCTGTGCAAAACTAGCTTAAGTAACCTTCTAATACAATAATAAGGTTCTTCACATTTCCAGTTAGTCCAATAGGGTATTATAAAAGATTTATGCAAAATTATTCAACCATTTCTGGCCTACAATATGATCCGTTGAAAAAAGAATTAGCCTAATGGAATGAACATGCTAAAAATGCATTATTCAGTTAAAAGCTTCATTGATTCAAGCCCCTATTCTTCACCTTTCCAATTTCAACACGGCGATTGATGTACAACCTAATGCTTCAGGAATCATGGTAGGAGCCATCTTATTACAAAACAACCACCCCATAGCTTATATTAGTCAATGCTTACCCCTCACCTCAGATACAACACCATATATTCCCACGAAATGTTCGTTGTCACCTCGATTATGAAGTGTTGATGCGGCTGCTTATCGGGCCACCAATTTACAATAACAATCGACCACCTTAGGTTGAAACAATTGATGATGTAGTTTATATGAAAAAACTTGAAAAACAACTATGGTTGGTAAAGCTGCTTTCTTTCGGTTCGATCTCTAATACAAACCAGACCCTCAAAATCAAACCATGGTTGCATTGTGTAGATGGTCAAACGAAGCACTTAAAATAACAATTTCAAGTTCAATTTTCTACATTGCTAATGATATCCAATAGGTTGTAGCTTCGGATCTTGAGTATCAATGATTGTATCAAACAATGCAATCGGGTACAATCTCTTCTCATAATCTGTAGATTCATAATGAATCATTATTATGCAGAAGTAGATTATACGTTTCTAATAATGAATTGCTCCAGCATAAATTAATTAGAGCATTCCATAGTTCAAAGGAAGGCAAGCATTTGGATATCAATGACACTATTGCTAGACTTGCAGCAACATTTTATTTTGCAGCAACATTTGGATATCAATGACACTATTGCTAGCCTCGTATCATCGACATATCATAAATCATCAATAATGGTTTAGGAAAAATATAGCTCCGAAAAAGGAGAAATCCCAAAACCGCCATATCGGCAAACACAAAGAAATCTCAAAGAAACCACCATCTTAATGTACGCCATAAGGCAATCAACTATAACTCTCCAATGTAAGAGAATATAATCCCAGATAAACACCAAAAGGCCAATCTTAATAATAACGCCAAAAGGAAAATCCAAATAACGCCACTGTAGGCAACACAAATCTTGAAAATAGAACTTCCAAGCGTTCAAATTCCCGAAAGGTAATTGCCACAAATATACCGAATGTTAAAATGACAAATTCCAAAAAGGGACGATACACTAAGGAATATAGTCAAGAAAACATCTCAAAATTATTTACATATGCATGTGTTTGAAGCCTTCCCAAGTACTGTTATCTCAAATAGGTACCTCGTCCGAAGGCAAAACGTCCCAATGATAAATACGATGTGATGGCCAATATGCCGCAGTGGAAAATATCTTCAAAATGGCAATGACCGAATGGTCCAGTATTGACACGCCGCAATGGCAAATGTGTCAAAAACTCTCGAATAAGAACCTGAACAGTGTTAATGTGTGTCCCATACCACACGTTCTACTAAAAGGTTTACTAACCGCTAGTAAATTTCACACTCAAAGCAGTAAAAAGTTTACCACATCTCATTGGTAAACTCGACCCGTAGGTCAAAATGATCAAATGGACAAGCTGAGAATTAGCCGATAAGATAAACGCATGTGTCCCATACCACATGCTTTACAAAACCGTTTAATTCTCCTTCTCATTCTCTCGAATAGTGCAAAAATTGTAATACATATATAAAATAATTTACTTTGGAAAACAAGCTTTGAAAACCGATTTTCGAAATCAATTTGAAAGCCATATTTCTAAAATTTCCTTATTATAGAGAATAAATACATTTCACACTTGAAAATACTTCAGAATATTATATAACAATTAATTTAAAATGCCCATTAATTTTAAAAATCATTTCAAAAAGATTGGGAGAAAACAGTGCTCGAAAACGAATAAAAATAAGGAAATTCACCCATGCTGATATTTGAATTTAAATTCAAATTTTGAGTTTTTAAATCTTTAAATTTTGGCTAGTCTATTGATAGACATCATAGCCTTCAGAAACGATCAAAAACATAACAAGATTAAAACAAAAGTGGAATAAAAGAAGCAAGAAAACGACGAACATACGATGAAACGAGCAAGAATTTGCCTTCCATCAGGTCGACCTTGAGTTCGACCAAAAGGTTGACCTCCTTGATCCCTAGCCATACGGTCGACCTAGGAGACTCTAGGTCAAACTCCAGGTCAAACCAAGGAAGGTGGCTGTCAACTTGGTCTGCATATTTTTGTTCGAGGCGATTCCTGCTCGTGAATTGATTTTCTAGCTTGAGTTTATCATAGCAAATGGCCTCAGTTTTCTACAAAAATTTACAGAGATGTAATTTAACATGCATGCTACTAAATGCAAGAAATCTGGCAGCATTTCGTTACCAGAATCACAAGATATGAGGTCTAAATGTAGCAATAGAAACTTAATATAACCGTAAATGAAAGCTTCTCAAAATTCATACACAATAAGCAATATGTCTCATAGATCTTTGCATTAGCAACATTTTTTCAGCTAGAAATTGAGTTCACAAACTCACCTTTGTCATTTAGAGAGCAAAATTGATGAATCGGAGGAAAGATGCTTGCTTTTGGGAAGAAGGAGCCTCTCTTAACCTATTTGAACTCAAGGTAGACACATACAACAGGAAAGAAAATAATTAACAGACAACTCTTCTCAAATTTTAGATTTTAATTAAATAACAATGTTTTGGAATGAGATTATCTTTTAATTTCATATTAGATTGATAAAATCTTAGCTTGAATTAAAAGGATTGAGGTTTGAAAACTTGAAATTGAGAAAATGTGGGTTATTTTCTTAATTTTTCCATTTTTTGGTTATAAGAATTTGAAGAAATAAATTGAAACTACAGGCAAACAATTCTCCATTGCTTAACCACTGTTTTAGGGTAGGTGGGCATTGAGCCCAAATAAAGGAGTTAATCAATAAGCCTAAGTCAAATTAAACATACTTAACAAATATACACACTCATACATAAAGAAAACAATGTATTTTTACTCAAATTTTTACACGATAATGTATGTAAAATATTTTACATTATATAAAAGATTAATTTTAATTTATAAAATATTATTATTTCCAAAATCCTTTATTTTTTTCAAAAATAAACTATTTACTCAAATAAATGAATAAGACTACATTTTTAACTTCTAAAATTCCACAAAAATACTTTTCTCACTTAGAAAAATATTCTAAACCATTTTAAACGCAAATCTATAATTGAACTCATTTTTAAACCAATTTCCTTCTTTTTATTTGAATAAGCAACCTTTAGAAATCTCATACTTCTTTTAGAAATTATTTAAAGAAGTAATTGGCAATAATTAATACAATTATTGCATTTTCTCCAAATAAAACCCATTTTCCAATCATTACTAACCCAAATAAATAAAATAACTTTCCAAACTTTATTTTTATTATTTTATTTTCAAAATTCATTGTTTATTCCAAATAAATGAATAAATTTTCCAATTTTATTTTAGTTTAAAATATTGAATTATAACTACCATCATATTTTAATACTAACAGGTAATCCCCAAAACCAGGGTTGTTATAGACTCCCACTTAATAGAATTGCATCCTCGCAATTTCTAGAGAAGAGTTTGTATTCAACATAATTGTTTCATCAATCAAAGGAAGTTAGATAAGCTCGATTTAAAATTTTCTCACCCTCAATCATAAGATGATAGAAATCAAGATAAGATTGCTCCATTAATTCTATGGTTTCCTAAGTGGATTACTAGGATTTGCAGACCATTGGATTTTTACAAGCAATACATCCCTATTTTGAAGGTGTTTCGCCTTCGAAGAAAACACAGATAGGATGTTACGCAAGAGACAAATCAGGTGAGATCGATTCCAAAAATGCTTTATGAAAAGAGTCGGTATATAGTCATAACTTTATCCCAAACTCCAACCCACAAGATGATAATCAATGTGAATTTCCGTATATCACTATGAAGGAAGTCATACCGATATTAGATTGACAACTATTATGAAAAGAAAACCCAATAAGATGTAGGTGGTTTTCTCCCCAATACCACCCAACTCATATGACTGCATAAATGCAAGTTGTAAAATAATTTCACAATGGCAAGATAAACACAAGGACTAGATTTTTAAACTCTCTCTTACTAATCAAATATTCTTAAAGTTTTCCAATCCATTTTCTTCACGATTTTAATTTTTCAATACTTGAAAATTTCTAAAAATTCTTACTTAGACTTTTAAATTTATATTCATTACTCTTCATTAGATTAAATAAAGTTTAAGTTGTTTATTCTCTAGTTCTTTCAACTTTTCTAAGTGTTATAAATTTTCAAAAAAATTTATGGAGCCTCCTTTGGATGGAGGGTCGTATATAATATTATGAAAATGGTTTACATAATATACATCGACCATTAGATTGGAAACACACTATATACCATCATTTCACATTTTAAAATTAATCCGAAAACATAGCTTCCTATGTAGCATTTTAAAGCGAGTTTGCATAAACTTATATATTCTTTTTCCTTAAAATAGTTTCCAATTATCCTCTTTTCACCTATACTAACTCAAATAAATGATATTAGTTCATGAGAAGTGCTAAATTTAACTATTAAGGAGATATAGATCAATTCCATTTCAGATCAGCTGTAAAGACGACATCTTTTGACCCATAAAACAACTAAATCTAAAAAATTTATAAAACGAAAGTTGTTCTACTCTGTCTAAGCGTTCCAGTAATATAAAGATCATCAAAATCGGATTTACGGTTTAAAAGTTATGTTAAATTTACTTTCAGCTTAATCTTAGAGAATTTTGTAATAGGGTAGAACTACTTATCCACTTTCAAACATATTTTAGACTCAGTAAAAAGCAAAATCTTTTTAACTGTAAAGATACTTTATAGCTCACTGAAATATCTTCAATTTACAAAAAATTGAACTCATTTGGAGTTATAAATCTCAAGTTATCGCTGTTTTTGTGCAACACTATTCCAAACAAAATTTCAGTTTTTAAATCAATTTAAAATTTGAAATTCTCCTAAACCATTTTAAGCTCAAACAACATTTTCAAACAAAATTTTTGTTAAATCATTTATCAAATGATTTTCTTTTTCCTCGAAAAGCTAAGACATACAAAATTATGATCAACTTATGTAATCATCATAAAACATTCTCTTAAGTGGAAATATTTTCACTACTTTCCAAAATCTAGCTTAAAAAACAATTAATTATGCAAACTAACTTTGGAAGAGATAACTAGTCTCTTCCATTATCAAGAGATAATTATTGATTATCCACAAAGATAAACTTTTGGGATATATATAAAGTTTTTATAATTATTCTCACAATTTAAAATAAATATACTATATGAATTGTTCATTTATCAAAACAATCCAATTTCACATTTCCACTTATCATAAGAATTAAATTTCCATCTGATTATCAACATAAAACTAATTAAAGTTGATAATTAATTCAATTGTTTTCAAAAGAATTTTTCAATTTCAAACCCACAAGCTTTAATACCATTTTGGTTTAAAACATAAACCAGCTCACAAATTTATACTAAAAGTTTTAAACTAACGCTTCTTTATTTTCTCTTAAGATAGAGTATTATATATATCTTCTACTATAACTCAAATAAATAGGTGTCAAAGCAAATTTTATAGTCATCAGTAATAACTAGTACTAAACTATTCAATTAATATTTTAATTTTTCAACCCAAAGTCTCTTTTACCTTAAATACATCATTTTATTAATCAAAGCATCAAATGATATTTTCTTCTAATTAAGACATCCCCTTAATTAGAATTGTTCACTTTACTTACCCAAATTACCATATTCAATTTCTCAAATTTCAAATAATATAAGGGTATTCCCTCGCCATTGATTTATAGTGAATGACCCCATCAATTAGCGGCCGAGTTGATCAAATGATCAAAACTGCCTCGCCACTCATCCAACACTCACTATGATTCAATGATTTCATTAAACATTTAAATAAAAAGATTATACTCCACCTTATTAATTATTTCCAAACTTTACTTAATAAACTCAATTTATCGTGTGTGACTATCTCATTACAGTGTTTAGAAAATTCCTATCGATAACATTAGTCAAACGCATCGACCAGAAATCTTAAAGCACTAGATGAACAAGCCAACACAAAAATTCATATTCTTTAAAAAGAAATAACTCAATTTAATAATCAAAATATTTGTTGTTTTCCCCAAAAAAAAAATCCAATTTCTCAAAAAAAAAACTTATTTTTAATTATAAAGATTTGAAAATTTAATTATAACTTATTCTCAAAATCAAAGACACAAAAAGAACTCATTGAAAAATTCCTAGAATACTTGATTCAAAATATTGATGGAATAGACAAGAGTGTTCATTATTCTAAACGGTATAATGAACCACTCACAAGACTCATAACGAGTGCGAAATGCGGTAAGAGTAACGCTAGCCTCCATGACTCGTAGCTGATGAAAAATCAGTGTAAAGTCAAGCAGAGGAATGACCCTAGCACCACTCAAGGGATTAAAAAAATCTATGAGATATAAAAGTAAGGGTAAAATATCTTCTCGATGAGAAAAAGAACACTAACAACATATCATTACTTCGAGTGAAGTAATTTTTACAAAGTATATCAACAATTGAGTATCCAGAGAGGACATGTCAAAAAGGGTAAGAATGGAAACATCAAATAAATTCAACGAATCACCTCAAATTCCTTAGTGGACATCTTCGTGGTAAGATGACCGAAAGGCTAAAGATTGGAAATGATGTTAAAACAATATTCGATTGCTCGATTGGGTGTCATACTAAAATGGACTCATAGAAAAAATAGATTCACAATGAATGGAATTCGAGATATATCATCAACATCTCGAAATTCAAGATTAAATACAAAGGCTTCGAAATCATCATTTACATTTTGAAGGACAAGAAACAATGAATCAGCCAAGCTTTGATGCTCAATATAGGATTCTTCGGATCACAGAATGTGGCTTGATAATAGGCAAGCCACTTCAACTCAACACTCCAAACTCTAGATAAAAAATGGCGTGCTAATTCGCACGAAAAGATAAGCTATGAGCAACAATCCCAAATCCTCATACATCATGCTAAATATTGTGGACCCACTCAATAGGATTCGCAATCCTCACAAAAGAACAAGACAAGGACATCCAAAAACATCAATAAACTCCACCGATATGGATAGGTGTCAAGTACAGATGACTTAAATAAAACAATCACGATTAGGATTACTCCAAAGTTAAGATGTCATCAATTATATTTTTGGAATACTACAGAATAAATATTCCTAGACACATCCCAAACTTCAATCTCAAAGGACGGGATAAGAAAAAGGAATTTGTAACACTTGTATTATACTTGGATATATCATAATATATGCTTCTGTTATGTGTTTATCCTATTTTTTTCTGAATTCAGCTCTAATACCAAGCTGTGACGCCCCACCCCACCCCAAGACCCCATTAACAAAGAGTATTACTGGGTATTACCGTCTACTAGTGCGGAGAATAGGGCTGGTTAGGAGCGACTACCTATAGTCTTTTCTTAAATACCTATTGAGTTCGTCGATTAGTGCTCTATATTTTTTTCAATTGGATCGACATATCCAATAAATACTTAACACAAAATTACATGTGGCTATAGGATCTATCAGAACAAAATACAACAAGTTAAATGCATAACACATCACATAACAGCAAACAGATATAAACATATACATATGTAATGATAAATCCCAATACAATATAAATAATACATCATAAGCGGTATGATGACCACAATATCCACACGAGTCAAAATAATGTACATATCAGAGTAGCGACAAAAAGATTACAACCAAAGGGCTAGTAGATAAGTCCATCGGAAGCAGAATAGACTATGTCCATAAGAGTACCTAACCAGAAACACATCAGTCTGACCCATGTATAAAATACACAAGTCAGTCTAGCTAAACATATCAGTTTATAAGGATAAACAATAGCATTTGCATAAGGATGAAGGTAATGTTCTTCTTAAACAAGAAAGAACAATACTGAGTATAAGCATGAGTATAAGTATGGTATAATTACTTTCAGTGACGGGATGATATCACTTACACAAACATATAATCTTAAAAAGAGATAAGACAATGCATAAAATGCTAAATACAGCAAGTCTCGTATCATCGACATATCACAAATCATCAGTAGCCGTTTAGGGAAAATATAACTCCTAAAAAGAAGAAATTCCAAACCCGCCATATCGGAAAACTCAAATAAATCTCAAAGAAATCACCATCTTAAAATACGCCATAAGACAATCGAATATAATCCTCCAACATAGAAGAATATAATCCCAAATAAACGCCATACGGCCAATCTCAACAATAATGCCAAAAGGAAAATCTCAAGTAACGCTAGTGTAGGCAACTCAAATCTCAAAAATAGAACTCCTAAGAGTTCAAATTTCCAAAAGGTAATCGCCACAAATATATCGACTGGTCCAAAGGACAAATTCCGAAAAGGGACAATACACTAGTGAATATATTCAAGAAAACATCTTAAAAGTATTTGCACATGCATGTAGCCGAAGCCTTGCCAAGTACTCTTATCTCAAATAGGTACCACGCCCGAAGGCAAAACGTCAAAATAACAAAATCGCCGTAATGGCAAATGCCACAATGGCGAACGTCTCGAAGACACATACGCCGCAATGGAAAACGCCGCAATGGCAATGACCGGAACGTCCGGTACTGGCACGATGCAATGTCAATTGTGTCACAAACTGTCGGATAGGAACCCGAACAATGTTAATTTGTGTCTCATACCACACTTTCGCACTAAGTGGTTTACAAACCGCTAGTAAATGTCACACTCAAAGCAGTAAAAAGTTTACCTCATCTCATCGTTAAACTCGACCCAAAGGTCAAAACGATCAAACAGACAAGTTAGGAATTAAACGATAAGATAAACGCATGTGTCTCATACCATGTGTTTTGTCAAACTATTTAATTCTCCTTCTCATTCACTCGAATTGTACCAAAACGTGTAATTTATATATGAAATAATTTATTGTGGAAAACAAGCGTTGAAAACCGATTTTCGAAATCAATTTGAAAGCCATATTCAAAATTCTCTTATTATAGAGAATAAATAGATTATACACTTTAAAATCTTCAAAATATTATGCAATAATTATTTTAAAATGTCCATTAACTTTAAAAATCATTTCGAAAAGGATTCGGAGAAAACCGTGCTCGAAAACGAATAAAAACAAGGAAATTCACCCAAACCGATATTCTTATTTAAATTCAAATTAAATTCAAAATAATACAAAATATGGATTTTAAATCTTCAAAATTTGGCTAGTCTATTATTAGACATCACTGCCCTCTGAAACGATCAAAATCATCACAAGATTAAACCGAAAGTGGAACAAAAGAAGCAAGAAAACGATGAACACGGGATGAAACGGGGCAAGAATTTGCCTTCCACCATTTCGACCATGCGGTCTACTAGGCGGTCGACCTTCTTGGTCCCTAGGTCGACCATACAGTCAACCTAGGAGCCTCTGGGTTGACTTCCAGGTCGACCCAGAGAAGGTGCATGTCGACCTGGTCTATGTATTTTTGTTCTAGACGATCCCTACTCGTGAACTGATTTTCTAGCTTGAGCTTATCACAGCAAATGACCTCATTTTTCAACAAAAATTTACAGAGATGTAATTTAACATGCATGCTACTAAATGCAAGAAATATGGTAGCATTACATTGATAGAATCATAAGATACAAGGTCTCAAATTAACAACAGAAGCTGAATATAACTGTAAATGAAAGCTTCTCAAAATTCATACACAGCAAGCAATATTTCTCATAGATCTTTGCATTAGCAACATCATTTCAGCTAGAAATGTGAGTTAACAAACTCGCCTTTGTTATTTAAAGAGAAAACTTGACGAGTCGGAGGAAAGTTGCTTGCTTTTGGGAAGAAGGAACCTCTCTTAACCAGTTAGAACTCAAGACAGACACATGCAACATGAAAAATAATAATTAACAGACAACCTTTCTCAAATTTTAGATTTTAATGAAATAACAATGTTTTGAAATGTGATTACCTTTTAATTTCATACTAGATTGATAAAATCTTAGCTTGAATTGAAAGGATTAAGGTTTGAAAATGTGAAATTAAGAAAAGGTGAGTTGTTTTCTTTATTTTTCCATTCTCTGGTTAGAAGTAGAAGAAATAAATTGAACGTACATGTAAACAATTCTTCTTTTTCTCAATTACTGGTTTAGGCTAGGCGGGCTTTGGATCCAAATAAAAGAGTTAATCAATAAGCCTAAATTAAATTAAACATATTTAACAAGTATACACACTCACACATAAAGAAATCAATGTATTTTCCTTCAAACTTTTATATGTAAAATATTTTACATTATATAAAAGATTAATTTTAATTTATAAAACATTATTATTATTATTATTAAAATCCTTTATTTTTTTTAAAATACACTATTTACTCAAATAAATGAATAAGACTATATTTTTAACTTCTAAAATTCCATAAAAATACTATTCTCACTTAAAAATATATTTTAAACCATTTTAAACACAAATTCATAATTAAAATGATTTTTAAACCAATTCCCATCTTTTATTTGAATAAGCAACCTTTAGAAATTTCATACTTCTTTTAAAATTATTAAAAGAAGTAATTGGCAATAATTAATAAAATTATTACATTTTCTCCGAATAAAACCCTTTTTCCAATCATTATTAACCCAAATAAATAAAATAAAGTTACAAACTTTATTTTCAGAATTCATTGTTTATTCCAAATTAAAAAAAAAAACAGGAAATTATTGTAAAGGACAAAATTTCACAGCTTTTTAGCCTCAAGGACAGACCTTCAATATTTCATCCTGAAGGACAACTTTCTGTAGGTATCAGTTTTTAGTTATTGATAGCAGTTTTTAGGTATCAGTTTGTAGTTATCGGTAGCAGTTTTTAGGTATCAGTTTATAGCTCGGTAGCAGTTTTGTTGTCCTTATGAATAATTTTGGAAAATGTTTGTCCTTATGAATTATTTTTAGAAAAATATTTGTCCTTGTGGTAAAAATATTGAGGCCGTGTCCTTGAGGCAAAAAATGTACAAATGTTTGTCCTTTAAATTAATTCCCCCTTAAAAAAATTCACATTTTATTTTAATTTAATATTAAATTATAACTGCTGTCATAATTTAATGTTAACGTAATGTCAAAACCAGTGTTGTTACAATATATCTATGAACTTCATTGCACACCTTCCCTCTTCATTTGAAAAATATGCATTTGGATGATTATTGATCGATTATCACAATATGCACAATTTTGTGCCTTGCCATCCAAATTTCGGCTACTCGGCTTGCCTCTTATTTCAATGGTGAGTGTGTCCGTTACATGGATTTTCCTATCCTATCATGTTGGATCGAGTACGACTCTTTCTTAGCAATTTTTGGTGTGAACTTCTACGCTTACATAATACGGAACTAGCGCATACAATCCATCCGTAAATGGATGGACAAAGGAAGGTTGTTGACTATTGTTTGGAAACATATCTTACAGCTGTTGTAGGAAATGCACCGTCTCAATAGGTCAAATTCTTGTCATGGGAAGAATGGCGGTACAATACTGGCAAACACATGCAAACACATTTCTCTTCGCATATCCCCTTTTCAAGTTGAATACGGACGACTTCCCCTATTCTTCCCAATTACATTCTGGGTCCATCTACACAAGATATGGAAGAAACAACTACTTCAACAGAAGAGATATAACAGCCAAATAACCTACAAAGAGCTCAAATACAAATGAAACCTATTTGACAATCATCATAATGACAAACAATTCTCCATTGGTTCATTGGTCTTCATAAAATCACAATCATACTGTCAACAGACAATTCGCTCCTTGTGACACAAGCTCATTGAGAAGTATTATCAGGCTTTTCAAATAATCAAAAGGGTCAGGTTAGTGGTTTATAGACTTATATGACCACCTAACGCTTGCATTCACCCCGTCTTCCACATCTCCATAATTAAACCTTTTTCTAATCGAAATGACACCACCCAAACAAAATTTCCACCATCATTTCTGTCAGAAGAACCACAAATATTCTTGAAGGCAAGACTGAATTTGAAGGGATGATGATGATATGCAACTAAATGATGCACAAACCAACTCACATGCTAGCACAAACAATATAAGGCCTAGAAGGATAATACATCTCCGTAGCAGATTCTTGGAATGAAAGCAATGAAAAGGGATGTGCGAGTTGGTTATAATATTGGACAAAATATGAGTAGGCATGCATTTCTATATGGCCGATTAAATGATTTGTAATTACTCATGATATGAAACTACGAATTAAACCCCTCATGTTTTCTATACTGATTCTTCTTTCTCTTGCTCTCCTCATCTACTTACTTATCTTAACCTCTCTACCTCTCTTTCTTCTCCTAAAAATAGCCGGCACCCTATCCCACATTCAGCAATTTCACACAAAGCACACCATTCTTTCGGAAAAAGTGGCTAGCTCTATCTAACACATTCGCAACATCAAGTATCTCAACCAAGCCACATATCACTGACTTATTCATCTCATTCATCAGCCAAAGTAATCAGATCAAATGACAACAGCATGACAGAAGTGATTTCATCTTACTATTATTAATCTTCCCGAAAACAATAAATGTTTTAAGCAAAAGTTTCTAGTCTAGGAATCCACGGTATAAATCTAAATTGAAAATCAATGCACATAAAATTCAGAAACACTACAATATCAAGAGAAGCATCATCTGAATCACTCCATCATCCATGCAGCTGCAAACTCCAAAAAGAGAGCGAACTTCACCTCAGGCACAATAACAACTTAGCCTTTGACACAGAACTAGTTCATGGGTAAGGCTCATCAGACATCCTCTTTGGGAAACCCCTCTTACATGTGCAACCCTCGACACGCAATAAAAAAACCTGAAAACTAAATCACAACATAAAAAAAAGAAACCCTTGAAACCATGCGACCTACTAGGCTACCACTATTGCTTTCCTATCGCGAACACCAATAAACAATGACTGTGGCGCCATGCGAGCTAGATGAAGATATTGATGAGAATGTTGAAACCAATAAAGCAAATAATGAAAGTGAGAACATTGAAGCTAATACCGATGAAGAGATTATTAGTAATGGAGAGGATAATGTGAATGAACAAGACATAAATATTAACCAAATGATTTGGATGACGTGGTCTTGATGATCTAATTGTGCTTGATCTAGAGAAAGATGTTGACCATAATTATGATCGGAGTTTATGGGGATTGATAACCAATATGGAAAGGATAATGTTGGTTAAAGGAGATCCTACTAAAATTTTAAAAGAAAATGATAAATTTTCCAAAAATGAAGATTGTAGAAAATTTTCTTTCAAACATGAAAGAAAGTGGCTAGTTTACTCAAATGAAATGAACAAAGTATATTGATTTTGTTGCAAATTATTTAGAAGCACACAAAATACATTCAAATTTGGAAAAGAAGGAGTTAATGATTGGCAAACATTTCTATGATGTTACGGGAGCATGAAAGTAATCTAAAGCATATTGCAACTCAAGTGGGTGGATCTGCATAAAGGCCTTGAACAAAAGGCAACAATTAACAAGAAAGTTAAATCTCGAATCAAGCAAGAGAGACAAGGCTAGAAAAAGGTGCTAATGCGCATAATTGGTATTGTAAAAAGTCTTTCTCAAAATAATCGCTCATTTCATGGTCTAAATGTAAAGATTTATGAAAAATACAATGGACTTTTTTGTCAACTTGTGCAATTTGTAGTTGGATTTGATCCAATCATGGATGATCATCTTAGTCATGTGGTAAATAATGAAAATCATCATCTTAGCCATAGTGTTGAGAATGAACCGATACTTTTGTTGGCTAAGAAGATCAAAGAAGCAATGCTTAAAAAGTTCTAAAAGAAAAATAATACTGAATCATTCTTGATTGTACTCCAGATTTGAGTAACAAAAAATAACTGTCAATTATAACAAGATATGTGGATGTTGTAGATGCTATTAAAATCGAGGAGTTTTTTTTGGTTTTATAGAGGTTAATGATATAACAAGACTTGGCCTTTTTAAAAAGCTTGAAAATGTTCTAAAGGATTTAAGCTAAACATTGATGATGTAAGAGGCCAAAGATATGACAATGGATCAAATATGAAAGCTGTGATATGTTCAACGACAATGGATAAATAAAATTAATTATGTTACTTAATTTTATCTTACATAACTTGAAATTGATATAGGTAAGCATCAAGGTGTACAAAAGAGACTTCTCAATATAAATCATAGAGCAATTTATATTTCATATGGATGTCATAGCTTAAAACTTGCTTCATGCGATATGGTAAAATCATGTGAAAGCTAGAAACATTTTTGCATATGTTCAAAAGATTTATACATTGTTTTCCAGCTCAACTCATTGATGGGAAATACCTAGAAAATATGTAAACTGTTTGACTCTGAAAGCATTAACAACTCATTGGGAAAGTCATATCGAAAGTGTAAGGGCTATAAGAACCTAACCACCAGAGCTAAAAGATGCTTTAATTGATGTTTCAAATAATTCTAATGATGATATAGTAAGTGTAGAACCTAAAGGTTTATGTCCAAATACTTTTAGAAGAATTTATATTCTTGATTATTTTATTATTTTGTAGACTATTTTGGAAAATATTAATCGGGTTAGCAAAATACTTCAAAGGAAGGAGATAGACATTGAAGATGCAATTGCCAAAAAAAAAGAACTTGTTTCATTTTTTGAAATATTTAGAGATGAAGGATATGAAAGTATGATAAACAAAGCAAGAGAACTTGCACATGAAGTTGGCATTGAACCTAAGTTTGTAAGAAAAAACCCATTTGAGAAGGATGTAGAATTGATGATAATGAAACTCAATCCTTGGAAGGTAGTTTTAGAATTACATACTTTTCATATTACAGACCAAGCTCTTACTATGCTTAAGAATCGATTTGAATAGTTTAAGCTTTATGAAGTAATTTATGGATTTTTGTTAAATACAAACTCTAAAACCATTGAAGAGAAACAATTGAAAGAACATTGTATGAAACAAGAGCCTTTTTAAAACACAACAAAGAGAGTAATATTTGAAGAAAAGGATTTATATTTTGAAATGACATAACTTATAAGAAGAATCTTGCAATTGGAAATAACCATATCACTTAGCATCCTTGATTTATTAAGATCATACAATGATATGAGTAGATTTATAAATGTATGGGTTATATACCAAATCATATTAACTATTCTGGTTATGATGGCGTCGATAGAATGAAGTTCAAGATAGAGTTAGAGGTATGCCCTACGGGAAATTCTATAATTTATTGAAAATTAATTAACTTTGTAATCAATTCTCGTTAGTAATAAAAGTGTTTTTCTTTCTGTTATATATATTTTTATAACGTGTTATAAATAATTAAATGATTAATTGAAATTTTTTAATGGAAAATCCATAAATTGTATGTATGTGATAGTAATTATAAATAATTATAATCATGAGTATTATATCACAATATTATAAAACACATCATTTTAAGTGTTCCTAGCCAAGATGCATCGGGACTGCATCTTGATGTGTCTGTTGAGACTAGAATGCATAGCACTCTACAAACGTTGGGCAGTGTATTACTCACTGTGAAATTAAGGCCCAGCTAAAGTTCCGCAAAATCCCCATTATAGCCCATAGCGCTCTTCGACTGCTACACTTTCAATTTAGTGTAATTAAAAAGTAGATTCACTTCAGGCCCCGCTATTTTTGGCCACACCCGCTAAATCAATGCTTTTTAGCATGGCTTTATTAACATTAATATATAAAAAATAATTTGAATAGTTCTCTTTTGAACCAAATCAACAAAATTAGGGTAAAAGTCTAATTTTAGGGCACAAATGCTCGGTTCAAGGTAGAGATCTAATTTAGCCACTAAATCTAGTATGCATAAATCGTGGTATTCTTTGGTTTTGTTATATAATATTAAATAGTGCTTCTTTTTCCTACACAAATGATGAGAGAATAATAATAAATTAAATTTATATATTTGGTTTCATATTTAATGATGTTTTTTTACACCTCTGTTATCTTCCACTATATCCCCGCTTTATCCTCGTTATAACTTTTTGTACCTCCACCGCTACGAAACCGCTGAGCGCTTTAACTACATAGATTACTCACGACTACTGGAGGCACCTAGAGTTTATGTACCGATACTTAGTTGATAACTGTGGAACAACTCGCTGGATAGTTTTCAATTGGTTAGTCTAACTAGGGTCAGATAAAAAAACATCAACGTGACTAATTAACACTGTTCTCTCAACTTGAGAATACTGTCAATCTTCAATATGAAAACTTTGTTTTGACTATAGTCAAACTATAACATAGTGCCCATCGAGTGATTATAGTTGGGTCAAGTGGAAGTATTGGGAGTGGGGCACTATTTAAGAGAGGTTTCATCTCCTCTATTATATGGAATTAGTACCACAGTCAACTCAAGTCAACCCAAAGTCAAAATCTCTGGCTAGAGTAGTATAGTTAAATAAAATTATTATTACCAAATTAATTGTGTTTGGACTGTAGAGTTAAATAAGGACGACACTGGAATTTTGATCATTAACAAATTCAACAAGTCCAAAAAGTTATAGTTTTGACGGAGAGAAGTTGTGTAAATAAATGTCACAATCGGGTAACTCCTAATATTAAAAGAAAATTTGATTTTACCAAAACTAAGCAAGCAATAAATTTGGATGATATATCACATCACCTACTAAGTGATGTGTGAACGTTAACATTCGAATAGTTTTGTGTTAACCACTGACCAAATTTACACCAGATTAGTCATACAACCAAAATAATGATTTCCCTTTAGGCCAAACAATCTAATTAGTTTATAATTGTTATAAACTAATTAAATCAATCAACGTTTATGAGATATTGATTATAAAATTTTGAATATGGTTTGGGAAATAAATATTATTGTATATATTTATAATAGTTATAAATATATTGACCAATATGCAATATCGGCAAGCAATTAAATCATATTTCATTAGTAATATTTATTTAGATCTAAATAGGCTATTAGTCTATGATATTATGCTGATATTTCTATTGTAATAGGGATGTAGAAGGCGGCTAAAAATGTGCTAGGGGTATTTTAAATGGATAGCCCAAAATTAGGGAGAATGGGTAAGAGATATGACCGTCTTTCTCTCTATTCCTTCCACTATAAAACAACTCTTAACGCTGATGCTAAATGTACTTTACTGGATGCCATTTCCCAACATTTCCGGCCGAATTCGTCTACATCGGAGGTTCAACAAATTCATCTCAAATCAATTAGAAAACAACAACTATTGGATAGTTAATGGTCTTAGAATCAATGATTAGCAGTCTGTCAAATCGAGAAGAGTTCCGAGGAGGGAGATTCATCATTATGAGGTGTACTTCAAGCATTGATTTTGGTATATATTTACTATACCATACGACATAAGATTACTATATAATATTCTATTATTTATTTATATATCATTATCATATTGTTAGTTATGTGGGATTCTTATAAGTATCAATGTTGTCACAAATTAGATTGATTATATGTGTGTATATTGTTAAACAATTTTTTTATAGATCAAGTGTATATAGTGCCGAATAAATTTATTTTAATTATTATTCTTTTATTTATTAATTTATATATATATATATTAATATGTCATATAACATAAATAATTAATAAGATATATATAATTTAAGAATACAAAATCATACTTAAATATTTTGTGTATTGTGTATTCGATCTAGAATGTAACAAAAATAAAATAAAATAAATTTTATTTATTTTTCATAACTGATATAAAAACATACACACACTTTTAAATACATATGTTTGTGAAAAATTTAGATATCATAAATATTATTAAACATATATACACACGTACACAAAATTTTATTACTGTAAAATACACGTGTATATTTTTTTTGAAAAACTTTATATTATATATATAAATAAATGTTTATATATTTATATGGTCATTATTTAATTATTATCCAATTCAATATATTTATAATTAATATTTACATATATGCAATATATATATATATATAATTATTTCCATATTGTTTTGATACTTATTTACAGTTTTAAATGATTAACTAAATTTTAAAGGTTATTAGTTTAAACAGTTAATTAAATTTCGCCTTGATCTTTCCCTTCGTTCCGCCACCGCTCACTTCGCCAGCCCCCTCCTTCGCTTGTCTATGCTTACTTCCACCTCCTATTCCCTTTCCCTTCCCTTCTGTCCCGTACTAGATCTGGTAGGATTTACCATCTATCTTCTCCGCCCCGCTTGATGCCGCGCCTAATCTCTGAATCGAAGTTCCCCCCACTGCTCTCCTCTATGCTTTTCTCTTCAATTCCTTCTATCACTCGCTGTTCGTTAGATGCATTAGTGCCAGTTTCATATTCTGTCGTTGCTTTGTCTACATCGATGATTGAAGGTTGATTTGGTGCTGAATATTTGGAATTAGGACATACGAACGTTGATGCCACATTTGTTGCGGACGGTGAAGTTGGGGTGCTGTTCGAACACAATGGTCCTGCCTCGACGACAATTAATTCTGTTTTTGGAGTGTGCACGACTAATGCTTGTGATAATTCCAAAGCTATTTTGCCTGTGGATATTACTGTATTGGACAATGCTGCAGTCCCAAAAAAATTTTCTGACCGACTTGGGAGTTCTCACAAGTCTCATGCTGCTCTGAATGATGTAGTGCAGTCTGCAGTCCCAGCCCAATCGTGCCTAAAGCAATGGTTGTCGCTTTTCTCTTCATTGCCTCAGAATGCGGGTAGTTACAATCGGATGATTTTAATACCGTTTTAGAAAATGGAACTATGATTCCTCCTGCTAGCGTTTTACAAGCTGGGTTGGACTAGTGGTCTTAATATTCGGTAGGATTCTTTTTGAATCCTAATCATATCCTCCATGATGCGGCTAAAGTCTACCATAAATCTTGGAAGCTACGTGGAGAATTGAAAGTTTTGTTGATTGAGAATCATGTTTCTGACCCTTCTTAGGAAATGGATTCCAAAGGCTCCCTTCCCTGCCAAATTGGTTGAGATTCCTGTTTATGACCCTTCTCCTTGTTCTTCTACTTCACCCTCTATTCCCATGGTTCTTTCCAATAGATCAGATTTTTTTGATTTCTGGTCCTAATCCTGTCCCTCTAAAGCTGTCTGTAATTTGGTTTGAGTCTGAGAGGCGATGGATTGATCTCATGTCTGATATGAGGTTTGACCCTGTGGATGATTCCTATCATCGTTTTGTTTCCGATGATCATTTGGACATCAGACGCCTTTATTTTGTACCTCTTGTGACTCTTTAGTACTTGCCATGGATGGACAAATGGGGATTTGAAATGTTGGGATGTTATCTGACACTTCTTCGGACCGATCGTTTATTTACTCTTCTGATTTAGTGCATTATGACCCCTGTCTTGCATTGCTCTTTTGGTCCTATGCTCATGTTGTTGGGGATATCGCAGTGGGTTCTACTCAGGTGTTAGCAAACAATGATGTTTCTTCCTCCTATGAAGAAACATAGTCGTTAGGTTATTTATAGTAGATGTGGCGTTTCTGTCACGCTCATGTCCGGTATTTTTCTTTTTATTATTAGTTAAGGTGTTCTTTCCTTACTCCTGTACTTTAAGTGTTTTTATTACTTTCGTAATAAAAAGTGGACGACCCAGTATAAACCGGTCAGCTTTGCCAAAAAAATATTTATTTAAATAACAAGTTTGTATAAAAACATATATTTTGACAACATGCAATACATATAAGATAAGCCAACATGCCCTTTGCAATGCAAATCCTAACATCTATATACGGGCATGTTATATCTTACACGGATTATTATGTTGTACATGCACACACATACATAAATACACACACACACAGACACACACACACACACACACACACATATATATATATTTATGATACACATGTATACCATTATATTTAACTAAATATAAACTAAATAAAATTCCATCTATTACTTTTAAATTTAAATGAAATAAGAGGTTTTATATAACTTAAATTTAGAAATGTTTAAATAAATTAGACTTCATAGCCTAATATAGATCCAATAAGAGAATTTTTTTGGAAATTCACTCATATCTTCCATTACAGGGCCGGTCTAGTTCCAACAATGGTATCAGAGCCTAATATCTTATGTGGTTTAGATTAGTCATGTTAGGGTTATCTATTAAGCTCACAGTCCAAAAATTATCCCTAATAGAAAAGGCCCAAATTTGAATTGGGGCTTAGGCTAATTTCAAAATTGTTTGAAAATTTAAAATAAAAGATTTTACATTTAACGGCTAAATTTAAAACATGATGTAAAATACTATAAAAGTTATAATGTAATTTCAAAATGTTTGAAAAAAATTTCAATATTTTGTATATTTGTAAATATGATTAATAAACTAAATAAATTAGTTAATTAAGGGAAACTATATAAATGTATTATATATTATGACATATGCTATGATATTTTATAATGTTTAAGATATCGTAAGTATACATGTATGTATAAATAGTGATTTTTAAAATTAAAACAATTTAATTAAAATAGTTTAGTTAAATGAATTAATTAAATAATATATACATATATATGATATATGTTTTATATTATAAAGTTATAGTATATACATATACTTTATTAATATAAAATTAATTAAATAAGATTTAATTAATATAAGTTATACATAAGACTATTATATAAGTAATATGAAATATAAGAGTTATAGAATAACAAACTTATATAAATAAATGTATAAATTTAAAGGAAGCATAATAAGAAACCCTAAATAGACTTAAGGAATAAGTACATACATAATTTTACTTATACCGCGACTTCTAATGTTTCTGACATTTGAATATTATATTGTTCCGATATCACTTAATTTTTTATATGTTGAAGATTATGAATCTTCAATATAATTTGTCCTCTACCATATATATATTAATAAATTACTTGCATACTCCTTAGTTGTTGAGCAAACTCTAGCTAGGGATCTTATGTGTAGTATCATTAATATATTGAATATACGAGATAAGATAAATATGTGTATTTGTTGAGCAGACTCAAGGTAGATATATTATACTTAGGTCGTTGCGATATGGTAGGTACGAGTGAATAATTTCGTTTTGATTTATTGAGCAGTCCCAAGGTCAAAACGAAATCTGGATAAGGCACCAAAGGGTTAGGTGTTGTATATGATGTAAACGATAAGGAGTTATCCATCGTCCATGGAGCTATGATTTATTGAGCAAACTTATGGTCAGAGTTCCAAGATGGACGAGTCCTAACACCTACTAGTGAAGTCGAAAGACTTCTATATTTCGTTTTAGGGTTTGACGAAACATAAAAGACTAGTGGGCGCTTATTAGTAAAATGAAATATAAAGATTAACCTTACTAATGTTACAAAAAAATCTGATTCGTCGCAATAATCTATTACTTAAACTCGCAGAAAATGACAACTCTAAAACTGTTTCTGAAAATGACAAACTTACTGGACATAACTATACTGATTGGCTAAGGGCAATCAAAATAGCATTGACATATAAGTTCCTTTGGACTACTATTACATGCGAACCTAAAAAACAACCCATCGATGATGTGCATCCTAAACTAAGACTTTCTTATGAAAAATGGGTGTCGGACCTAGGGACCGTCCAAGTTTTCATGTTAACTACATTAGACAAGCCGTTGGTGAAGTAACACGAAAATATAGCTATCCATGAGATATTCAATAGTCTAAAGGCCCTATTTGGTAAACAGTCATGTTCCACAAGGTATGTAAGTATAAAGAAACCGTTCAATACCAAAATTACCAAAGGATAGTAAGTGGATAATTACGTGCTAATGAAGGGCTCTATTGATAGCTTTTACAGTTGGACATACAACTAAGTAATGAACTACAAGTAGACTTGATATTTGGTTCCCTTACTTCACAGTATGAACTGTTCATACCGAATTATAAAATGGATAATTTAAATGTGAACCTCACGGAGCTCCTCAATATGCTTAGGTCGGTCGAGTCTACATCGAAGGATCAAGGTGTCATACTTGCTGTAAAGGGTAGTGCATCATGTTAAAGAGTTCGAAGAAGCAAAAAACAGAAGGTAAATAGAACAAGAATAGTAAGAAGACCGTTGACAAGGGTGAATGTCACCACTTCCACAAGAAAGGTCAATGGAAAAGGAACTGTCATGACTACTTAAAGATGGCTAGGGAAAGGAAGCAAAATGGTTCTGCAACTCCATTAGGTACATTTATGATACAAAAATTTTGCAATCAATAAAATGTCTGCATTTTCGAAATTGGATCTAGTACTCATATATGTAATATGTTATAGGGACTTAGAAACTAGCATTGTGTGGAAAAAGGAGAGACGATGCTCCAAGTTGCTGACTGATCTATTGTAGATGCAACGGTAGTAGGAAATTATCATTTAATTTTGCCTAGTGGATTAGTATTTGTATTAAATAATTGATATTATGTAAAAGACTTTACTAGCTAGATTATCATTTCTAGATAGTTCGAGACATGATATACATTTCATTGTGCAAATAATGTTATGAACATTAATTTGGATGGAAACAAAGTCTGCAAAGGTATAGCATCCCCCACCTCTATACTCATACCACACAATAGTATTAAATAATAATACCATTGGAAAATTTGGAGAATGAGGTGATATAGGGTATACACATGAATATTCTCTTGGAGTAACAATGAACTATTAATAAATAACTCAATCGTACGTACAAGGTCTCAGTACAAAGCAATAAATAGTGTGCCTTTAGGACAGAACAATACATAATATATATATATATATATATGTGTGTGTGTGTGTGTGTGTGTGTGTGTGTGGTTGCAACCAAATTGATCGGAAACACCCAAGGGTAGATTTATGCAAAGAAGTAAGTGAAGAAAATAAAATTAAACCGAGGAAAAGATTAAGCTAATAAAAAATAAAAGGAAGTAATCAGAAACATAGAGATTTATAGTGGTTTGGCATTGTATGCCTACGTCCACTTTAAAGATTATCTTTATTGATCACTTATAAATCTGATTACAACAGTAGGAAATAGAGAACACTTAAGTATAATAAAGTATAGAGTAACAAGCAACATAAAAAGATCCTTCGAATGACCCCATTAGGCCAGTATGTATAGGTGAAGGCGACCACCAATCTCTCTGAAACTTCAACTATAGGACATTCTAATCCACATAGGCCCACCAGATGGATCGCTAGGCCCAACCCCCAATGAGAAGGGATAGATATCGATCCCTTTATTGGTCGATTTTTTATGCAGCAATCCCCACGGTGGCTTCTGCATGCTAAAATATGTTTGCCCTTCAATTCTCATGTCATTTGGACCATTGGAGCAAGAGTTATTGTTCAATCTTTGACTTCATGTCACTTGTGCACTGCTAACAGCTAAACCCTTTACAGGGTTGTACGCCAATCCCTCAAAGTTTGTCCTTTTGACGTGCGATCCCTGGGGTAGGTTCCCTAGGGTCCACATACCTTGCCGTCCAAATTTCATAGGCTTTGGAGTTGTAAATCAAGAGATATAGAGAGTTGTATGCATGAATGCATTGGGAACTTGTTGGATGCAGATCCCTCTTTAATATAGCCTGTCGACCCCTCTCCATCAATCACGTCAATTCCTTATAACTTGCATTGCTATGCTGAACCCTTCCATTCATTAAGCCATATTACATGCTTTGATCATCCTACATTGTACATCCATCAAGTCCATTCAATTCTAATTTCATATAATCATCTATACTCGACCTCTAGACCCCACAATCATCATTCTGGAATCATCGGCCTTGATGGCAATCAGATCTAACTTATGCAGCTAGTTCAATATAGCTAGGCTGGAATGCCGGGTAACACTTGCCCCCTAAAGTACGTCTTGTGGTTAACATGACGTGCTTTTAATCGTTTAGAATGAGATCCATCTAGCTCCTTGAATAGTTGTTATTCTTTTATCGAATCATTTTTTGAAGGCATCGAATTCTCCACTGATTGTCCTGACACTTGGTCAATTTCCAATAATATAAATCTAGTGCCATATCCGTCAACTAATACATACATACATACATACATACATATATATATATATATATCCAGTTCTGCGAGACTAGCCAACTTTTGTTATCTGGTCCACCCTCGAGCTCAAAGGTTTTAGGTTTACTTCAATTTCTGCCGATTTCAAAATTTGAACTTTTAAGTCATATACAGGCATGCTTATATATACATTTTTGTTGTTAGCTCCCGAACATGTCAAAACATTTATGGGTCCTTGCCAATTTTCATAGTATTTTGTATGTTCATGTTTGTAGCCAAACCCTTGTAACCATTTTTTTATCCATACATTCCATCATATTTTTAGAAGGATTCGTAGGCGTCGGCATGCACTATGTCAATCCTTCCTCTCTCATTCTTACTGCCACAAGGATCGGCATACCTCTTATCGATCCCTCTCTGTCTTTACATGCCAGTACTTGGGCTGAACCTCTAGTCTACATATATAAAGTAACATTCCTACTTCTCTGTACCTTCACTTTGCTTCATTCTCTTCCCACCCTCCTATTTTCCACAACCAAACTTTCTATAGGAGCCAAATCCTTCCCCTCCACTCAACCATTGCTCTAATCAATTAACCCACCATCTTTACTTAATCTTGGACAATCGCTCCACGCTCCAACCAAATCACAGTCTGACCTTTTCCTCCTACAGTTTGTCTTCTACTGGATTAGGTTTCCACATTACTTTTGAATTTAAGGCGAGGCAGTAGATCATATTTCGTTGGTGATAGTTTGATTCTTGACGAAGTGGATGATTGAGTACATAGGTTGTTAAGGGAAGACGAGGTATGGGAAGGAGTTGGGCTTGGCAGAATGGTGACGAAGGAAAAAGAAGAGGGAGTGAAGGAAGGGTCGATGTTGGAAGCTTAGACATAGGCCGACCCCTCGTTCGTTGATAATGGATCAGTACTATGACCTAACTAGTGGATGACAAAGTAGTGGCGTTGGCATGATTAGGAATCTGTAGTTCAAGGAGAGAGGGGTCGTTACGATTTGTAGGAGGAAAGGGGTTAGGCTTTTTGGTGAACGATGTTGAAGTAGAAGATGAAGCGAAGGCATCGGTATGACATAGGTGAAGAGAGGTATTGGTAAAGAGGCTTTGGGATAGGGTTCGTTATGTAGGGTTTAGTCCATAGGGATTAGCATAAGGACTTGCAGGATTTCTTTGAACTTTTATACTAGCCTAACCTTACTTGTTTGAGATCCATCAAACAAACTTGGATATATGGTGACAATGACATTAAAACATGCACATTTACTATTGAACTCCAGATTGAACAACCAAATCCTTAGAACCTTCAACATACACTAAAAATTTACAAATGGACTTCAACGACAAATTTCACACTTCGATATACCGATAGTCGATCCCAAATATTTTGTAATTGATCAATCTCTCTACCAGTTGTGACAGTCAGCGATGAAGATCACTCTGGTCAGAATCTAGAGTTTCAACGTCTAACTTCATTTTTTTGATCTTAAACTGTTTATATCTGCCATATGTTTTACTGTACTACACTAGCTTACACTTAACACAGAGGGAATGGGTAATATTTTATGACCTTGGTTATCTACTGAGTGTAGCTAATATGGGATCTAGATGCTCAGGGTGTTTAGCTGGTATGTCTTTCGATCCGGCAATGCGACACGTCATTTCTGAAGCAAAATCAAGTTCTGCGACTATATCCGCCAGGCTTTCTCCCAACCATCAAGCATAACTGGCAGAAGTTTCCTTCCTACCGGTTGACCTTTTTTCAGATGTTTCAGTCCTCCCGGCAGATGATATAAGTCATGCTCGCAAATGCAATGGAGGGCACCCATTCTTCTTAATAACCCAGTAAATTCACAAACCTCCCAAATTGGTGAGGCCCCCTTCGCCGGCTATATTCTATACATGGAATTCCATTTGTAGATGTCTTGGTTCATTCAATAAATGCCAGGCCTCACTTTCCCATTAATTCGTTTATTCAAGAGATACCGAGATATCTTGGAATAGTGCCCACTCCATCAAAACATTCACGCCTTCCTACATGGAATCTTTCTGTTATTCATGAGTGTTCTATTTCGATTGCCAAGTCCCAAAGACATAAGATTCATTTACAATTTGAAATAGCGATCAGGAAGTCCCTCCTATGTTTTTCTTGAACCTTCGCCAAACTATCTAGTCTGGACAAGCGCTTGGCATAAATTTTCTCTGTTCAAGAACGAGTAGTTCTATGTTTGATATCCACCCGGTTTTGCGAGGCGATGGTTGGAAAGACGTAAGTGTGGGAAATGCAAAATACAGATCATAAGGCTAGGATTAACACTAGAGGGGGAGGGGGTGAATAGAGTTCAAAGGAACTATTAAATCTTTTTGAGTTTTTGTTAATTTGAACAAAAATGTATGCAATATTCAGACACATATATGATTATAAAATCGAACACAGATGCAGTAATAAAGTAAAAGCAATAAAGGAAAGAACACACCAGATTTTATACTGGTTTGGAGTTACCCTACATCCAGTCCCGCACACAAGTATGGATTTCTTTTCAAAAGCAATCGTACAATTACAACCCTCGATTTCAAGGCTACGAGGTATACCACTCCAGATTCACAATCATCTAGGTAGAGATACTTGATTTCACGGGCAACAAGTTAACCCCATTGATTTCCAAGGCTACAATCACACCTTTTCTCACTTGATTGATTTCGTAGGCTATAATCACACCTTTTCTTGCTTAGTTTATTACAAAGAAGCCTATAGCTCTGAATAGTACGGAGATCTTTTTGAGATATTGATACAGAATCAAACTAGAGATGATCTAGTTAGATTCAATGTTGATTTCGGTAGAGTAATGGTAAAAATATGTATAAAGAAATGTGGAAGAAGAAGAGGAGTGAAATTAGAGAAAAATATGAATACAAATTCATTCAAAACTACCCCTATTTATAGTAGAACAACAGCCATGTCCTTTCGTGGAAGGATATGACGAATAGACACTTCCTATGAAATTCAAAATTTTGAAATAAACTGCTACCATGTTGACAAGGGGTACTTGAGGATGTCGACATGCCTAAGGTATTTTTGGTAATTTGCTTTTCTTTGAAAATAACTTCTATCTTGTATTAAAAATATTTTAAACTTTATAAATATACTTAACTATAGTTAAAATACATAAGTAAATATAAAGAATAATATTTTGATATATATATATATATAATTTTACTATAATTTTACATTTAAATCTAAGTAAAAATATTAAAAGTTAAATATATTATTATTAAAAGATAGTTTAAGACCAAGGATAATTTGATTTTGAAAATAAAGATTATTTTGAGGCTAAAAAGATTTAAAACCAGGATAGATGTTTTTGATTCTTTTAAAAGGAAGGTTTTGAAATCATTTTGAAAATAAGATATAATTTTGTAAAAAACATTTGAATAGAAGTTAGTGGATACAAAACAATGTTCCACTAGATTTTTCGTAGGTTCCATCCTACTTAGGGTTCCATCCCTTTAACAGGCTCGAAGTGGATTCCATTTCACGAATAAATTGTATTTTAAGATGCAAGTGCTTTTCTAGGAGTTTTAACAAAATTCCTAATTAAATTACTTATTATTGAAATCTTGAACTCTTGATAATCTTGATACTTATGAGTCTTCAATCTTGATATTTTGAGTCTCTATACTGTACAGTCTTCATTATTGGTACCTACATGGTTAAATCCTATATATACATATATATTTAAACTACAACGTTAATATTTATATTTTATAATCTTATTCTAAGGTTGTTGTCATCAAAACCATCATCTCACGGACTAACAGTAAGTGTTACTTTCATCTCATTCTTTAGTTCGTTAATCCAAGTCATATTTTCAAATCTACTAACATCGAGGTTTCTTTCAAGTGTTCGTCCACGTACTGTATTCCAAGAGCGGCCGCCGCAATTGATGTTACTCCTGTCGAAGATTGGGATATCAAATTTCTTATTACTGATGAGTTGCTATCTTTATTCGAGATGCTAGAAGAGGGTCATAGCATTGGGCTCTATGGAAGCAGGGCATTGCCGAGAAACATTACAGAGCAAAAAGGAGATGTCATCAATCATGTCATGCCCCCTACCGAGGGGATTTAGGATGATAATGAAGAAGGTGAGATTTGGGGTTTCCAGGCCAACAAACCCAACTACCCTGATGCGTTCCCAGACAAGGAACCGGTGGTCAAACCGTCGCAAGGAGCATAATTTCAAGCAACCGCCAGGAGAAAAAAGAGACTGCCATACAAAATTTGAAAATAAAAAACTGCTGCAGATCCAGAATTCATCATTGCTTCTATTGAAGAAGAATCATCGTCCCGGCATTTGGCAAGTTCACTAAAGGGATTTTCAAATCTCCAAATTCCCAAAGATATTATGACCCATGAATTTTCAAACATCAACATCGAAGGGCTCAATTCTCCTACTAGGAGCGACGAAGGCATTCATCATTCTGATAAAGAAGAGAGAATGCCCATGAGCAAGGCTACATCCACCGGTTAGTCTGGGAGAACACTAGGACACTCACGACCATGTGTGCACTACACTATACGCTCTTCATTAACCTTTTGCACAATAATTACTTACATGTTCTCATTTGGTATTTGCAGGTATGATGACTCAGTCCTGGGCCTTTGATCGCTTAAGAGGTTCTTCAACATATCATCAATCTAGCTATGGCTCTAAGTCTGGATGACGTAGGGAGAAAGATGGTTGATGCAATAAAATCTACCATTTAAGAAAATCCTCCTCTTCTAAGCACAAGTCCCAGCCTAGACATCTCGCCAGAGAGATCAGCCTAATTTTCCTACTTACAATGGAGACCAGCCTCCTTCCCGCGACCCTCAAATTGCCACATCACAAGAGCATGATTTTGGTTCTTCAAGCTCTAACCAGTCTCGTGGCCGTAGATCAAGCAAACATCCAATTACGCTTCTGATCTGTCCCTGCCGACCGTTGTTCCTGACAATTTTACAGTGGAGAAATTGGTCGACCTTTAGGCCACTTTCGTAAAAATATACTTTGATAGGCTTAAATTCCTTCCTACAATACATACGATTCCAGGGCATGCCAAAGTAAGTTATCTTGCATGTGTCAATGACGTGTTCGTTCAACATAAATCATTTCAATCATTGGCAGAAAAAATATTTGAAGTGTGAATTAAGCAATAAAATGAAATAGATCATCTCAAGCAAGAGGCGATACATGATAAAGACATAATCAAACACTAAGATGTCGAATTGTTGGAATTGACAAAAAAACTCACTAAAGCAGAGAATATTGCCAAAGAAACAGAAGAGGCGATGAGCCATTTAGAAGCTTCTCATAAAAAAAAACTCGATGCTGCCCTCAATCGTAGTAGGACACTTACTTCGGAAAAAGATTCCTTGCAAAAGGAAAAAAATTTGTCCCGCCGCGTTGTGGAACTTGAAGAAAGGGGAAAAAATTGAGGCTCAGGAGAATCGCAAAAGTACTACAGAGAGGCCGAAGCCAGAAGCCTAAAAATTAGGCTTGGTGAGCCGTTCGCTAAAATTGAAGCTCTTAAAGAGGAGGCTCGAGAAGAAGGATGCAAAGAAATGATTGAACAAATTGAATACCAAGTGGAAGACGCTAAAGAGTTTGGTAGGAATGAAATCACGGACTTGCTTGATCTACTGATCATTGAAATAATATCAAAGTCTTTATCTATTACGACTTGAGTTTTCTTGGCGAAGGTTTCCTCGAATCACTTGCTGAAGCTTGTTGCGCATATCATTGAGATGAAAAAGAGAGAATTGGGTGGAGTTGAACTTAATGAAGAAAAATTATTATGGGAGATCCTCAGCGGAAACCAACCCCTAGATCTAGCTGTCGTGAGACTACAATACTTTAATGTTTCTACACCTTCTAACAAAGGGGAACATATTGCCGGATCCTTAAAGGTCGATCCTAAATGTCCCTCTTCTTCCCAAGCAGCCGGAATATTGGTCTCCTTCGGCCTGGAGCAAGGCTTGGGCTATGATCTAGATAGGCTCGACTGTCAATCCAAAGTGTTACCCCTATTTTGGAAGGAGGCACACCAGCAACCACTGAGAGCCAACCAAATATGGTTATTGCACTTAATCCTCCAATTTATGAAAGGTTTTGTTCTTCTTCCAATTGGTCTTAGGCTTATCTCCCTTTTTTAACAAATTTGCAGATCTTTCGGGTCCCGGCCAAACTCCAAAAAGTGATGCTGCTGTGGAGCAACAAGAGAAACTAGCAGAAGTTTTGACAACTGCTAATATATCGAGGCCCGATGCTCAAGTCATTGGAGCTCTTGACAATGATAAGTTCAAAGATCCTCTTCCAGCGGATGAATCTGACGATGTAGTGATTACCGTCGCCCCCGAACACAACGTTGAGATTAGTTTAAAAGAGCGGATTGAGAAGGAGGAGTTGCTAAAGTAAAAGGCTAAACCTGACCCTGTCAAGATGGAAAAATAACGATCAACACCTTATCCCATTACAAGTTATTCCACCTGGCGGGTCAATTTCCAGTGAACTTCCTCCTATCTCTGAAAGCTCTCCTACAAAAGGTGGCAAAAGATCCAGGAAGAGAACCATCGGGAGCTCAAGTGGCACCACTCCAAAAAAATTCAAAAAAAGAGGAGGTCAAAGAAATAGCCATAACTTCGGCTCCGTGTTTGTATAGTTTTCATAGGCATTTGTTCGTCATCTCTTTCATTAGTTGTGGTTGTAAGGGTATGGGTCTTGGATTTTTGAAATAACTTTACTACAATCTTGAAACCTGTCATGTGAATAAAAGTTTTTGTTTTCCATTGATCATTCTTGTGAATTGCCATTTAAGTAGTTTAACTAGTACTTTCCATTTAATATACTTGTAATTCGTTGTTCATTAATTCTAGTAACAGTTGACCAGCTCTATCCCAAGACCTCCATGTGGTCATGGCCTCAGGTCGTATCAAACACAAGGTTCGTGCCTTAGAGTTATGTCGTCGAATTCAGCGGTTTTTAAGAAACTATACTCTTACCCCCGGTTTTAGCGGGGTTGGATGTTGGATGGTCGAACTCCATCCTTAGCGAGTTTGTACTCCACCCGTCGGTTTCAGGTCGGAGTTCATGGAATAGTGAATGGTCGAACTTCACTTATCTATTCATTCATGCTCATATCCGCACTCTGGGGACATAGAGTTATTTCGTGAGTGGTCGTGTCACACCCAGTCTATGTTTATGCTCCAATCCACGCTCTGGGGACTTAGAGTTACTTCGTAGGTGGTCGATTCATACCCAATTTATTTTATACTAAATTCCACACTCTAGGGATAGAGTTATTTTGGGGGTGGTCAATTCACACTTGATTTATGTTTATACTCCAGTTCACACTCTGGGGACATAAAATTATTTCGAAGAACGGTTGAAACGCACTCCCCTTAACTGATTGATTTTCCCTCGAAGGTCTTGGGTTTGATCTAGCGAGTGATCGGTTGTGTCATAGTAACTCTTATTTTATTTCAATCTCATTTTTGGAAGGGTTTATTTGATCTTTAGATAGTGGGTCACATTTGTTCCTCATTGTGCATCCCTTCCATTGGACTATGAATGAGAGTTGTCAAATGAACAAGTGGACCAAGCTCATCTTATTTAGTCCCCTTGGAATCAGCATGACTGATTAAATTCAAACTTTGGGATCATGTTTAGACATATCGAGATTAATCAGTTTCACTATGTAATTAATGTATAATGCTACATCAAACATAAATATAAAGGAAGTCCAAAACTTTATGTAACAACCCTAATTTTAAATTACATTATTCAGGAGATTTAATTATATAAATTAAATAGAATAATGTAAAGACTAGATTGATAAGGAGGATTGAGATTTGAAAATGAAATAGAGGCCATGCTTAATTAAATAAAATCAAAAGAATGAATTTATGAAATGGTTTTATAAGCTAACCATACAAGAGAATAAAGCAAGGGTATTATGGGAAATAGCCATATACCATAACCCCATAAGCCCTAAACCCTTAACTCATTCTCATTTTTATACCTTCATAAAAACAAAAGAGAACAAGGTCGGCCACAACCCTAGGAGAAAAGAGGATCAAAATCGACAAAAAGATAAGGATTCAAGCAAGGAAGAATTAAGCAAGATCAAATCTCAAGTTCCTTAACCAAAGCAAGGTGAATAATAATCAAAACCATCTCATTTGTGTTTTTACGGACATTTTAATCTCGGGTTTAAACTTTAAAACTGTTTGGATGATTTGAATGATAATATATTTTGATTATATTCCGTATTTGATTTGCAAAAGTATGTTTGAAAAAGGTATAGTTCAATTTTTAAGGTTAAAATCGTATAAAATGGGTTTTCGAATGCCATGAGGATTTAATATGTTATTTAAAACATTATTTTAGAGATGAGTTTAAATTTACATAACTATCCAAGCTATCGATAATTATGAATTTTGAATGAAAGGAATAGATAATTTGGGTTTAAAATTAATTTTGACAATTAGATAAAGTATTTTGGGTCCGAAATTATATATGTTAGAAAACATATTAAAAGTGAGTTAAGATGGTTTTTGGGGATTTTTCCTATGTGATTTACTATGTAAATTAAATAAATCAATTTTAGGGACTTAAATGTCTTAATTGTTTTGTTAAGGGGAAGGGCTTCTTTGCTAAAATATTTTAAATTATTATTGAATGAATTCGACAGCCCTTTTAAAAAAATATTTTGGTAAAGGATTTGACAATCAATCAAGTTTTGACAAATAAGGCAAGTTAGGTGCAAAGGAATTTCTTTTAATGGTATAGAAATCAGTTTTGCTTTGCATTACAAGCTTGCCACTTTCATATGCTTGCTTTCGAAACCACCCCAATTGCCTTTTGAACTAATTTGGAACAAATACACACGATATCAAATAGTTTGTATGTAGTGTATTAGAGAAAGGAAAATGGGGATGGTGTTGAATGCTTGATTTCGAAGGGGTTGTAGTGGCCTTTGTTTTTCTTTCGAAAGAGATGTCACTTTCTTTATTTTCCAGAAAGCTTTCGAAAGGGTTGAGTACTTATATAGACACACACACACACACACCCCTTTCGAAGGGATTGCCTCTTACCTTTAATTTAAAAGAAGCTTTCAATTGAGTTGTGGCATATTAAGCTTTAAAAGGGAGTTTTTGAACGGGTAGATTTTGTTTTTCCTTTTAGCCTTATAACAATACTAAGTTTTAAGTTTTATAAGGGCATATTAAGTTTTAAAAGGCCGCTTTTCTTTTTAGCCTTATAACAATACTTTCGAAAGGGAAGATTTTGTTTTATTAATGGTGAATCCACTTCCTAATGCTCTTGAAAAGAGTCCCTATAGTTACTTATAATGAACATTTCGAAGGAAATGGTTTCAAAAGGTTGTTTCGAAGCCGACTTATTCCCTAATTATGTTACTTGAAGATTAATGCTTTCGGAAGGGTTACTTTAGCTTATGTTCACTTTGACTCAGAAGTTATACTTAAGGTTAAACCCAATGAATTTGAAAGACACACTATCATATGGTTTTGAAGCTATGCTTCTATAACTCCTACTTGAACTAAATGGTTTTGGAAGGAAGGTTTTGATGTTTTCGAAAGGAATGTTTTAATGGCTCTGAAAGAAAGGTTTTAATAATTTCATAAGGGATGTTTAAGGTGTTTCGAAAGGTATATATTTAAGTCTTTTGAAAAGAAGATTTGAATACTTTCGAAGGATGTGTTTCAATGGTATTGAAAGGGAGAGTCTAAGGTTCTGAAAGCCTCTGTTTTCAAAAAAAGGAACCCAATCCCAATTTTTAAAGATAAACCCATAATATAGAAGAGTTATTGAAATGGCACTTCCCTTTAGAGTTTTTTAAGAAGCTTTCCTTGCAAAATAATAGATTAAAGGTATTAACCATGTTTCGTTTGAAACTGATTACAAGGATTTTAAACCACTAATGCTTGAGTTATCATGCTATGATTAGTTATCATGTGTGCTTCTTCTATAACCAAGTTCACTTTATAATTAACCCATAACCGCATTATGGGGTATTGAGGGTAGAATAACCAACTAGATTGATCCAATAGTGAATATATATATATATGTGTATATATATATATATATATTGAGTTAACTCCCATATGAGTAGAATTGCATCCAAGAGGCCAGGTAGACCAGAATATAGGACGCCCAAAGACTAATCAAAAAATTATTGGTTTAAACTGGTTCATAGTAAACCCATGAAAACGTGATTGGAAATTATTATTGGCGGGGGCCAATAGGTTTTTAATGATCCTATGTAAACTATATCCGAACCAAGTAATTGACAGAGATCAATAGATTTATAGTCAACCGATGAAAGCTGTGATATGAAAGAAGTTATTGGAGAATCCAATTGGTTTATAGTGAACCCCGAAAACTATAACTGGATGAAGTTATTGGTAAATACGAATAGGTTCTTAGTAAGCCCATGGAGACTATGAAATAGGATAGGTAGTCCGTAAGCTTTGAACATGTTATTAGTCAGTCTATGAAAACTATATGTTAATAGTGACCCTAGAAACTATAACTGAGACAGATAGTCATATGAAAGGGGATAGGAAATCCAGAATATATTGCATGTTTACATATCATCATGATATATTTTATTATATTATGTTTTAACCATTGTGGATGTAGGTGCACTGTATATGGTTATTATAAATTTTGGTTGAGATACCAGTGAGGGGAAAACCCATTCTTCTAAGCAGCATGGTCTCACTAGATATCTATATGGTTCGAGATGGTAGTATGTTATTCACACCAAGCTTTTTGTCTGACTTGAAGTTTATGTTTTCCT
Source organism: Allium cepa (assembly GCA_030765085.1). Taxonomy (NCBI): domain Eukaryota; kingdom Viridiplantae; phylum Streptophyta; class Magnoliopsida; order Asparagales; family Amaryllidaceae; genus Allium; species Allium cepa. The sequence goes on from CM060931.1 coordinate 383,083,898, forward strand.
CTAAAACTCTTGGGGGTTCAATTGATTTTGAGTAAACTGACAACTAAGGTTTTCAGGTTCTCCATTAGGCAAATAAGCTTCCGTAGAACAGTAGGAGGCAAGCTAGCTATTATGTGTTCTTTTCTGTTTAATTCTGCTGCACACAACCCTTACCCTTATATATTCTCGTTCCTACCATTTTATTTCCCATTTATGTCATTTCGAAAAGAAAAAAAATATGAAGAGGAGCTGCCATAATCAAAGAGAAGAGAAATCAAAATAAAGCTACGGATTCAAGCTTTTGGGAAATTAATCTCAATCCAATATGCTTATCTTAATCAAGGTGAATAATAATTCATTTCATCTCTATTTTGTTTTACAATCATATATTTTTGGATTTATGGGTAAATTTATTTTTATGGTGATTTGGATGTTGGTATGCTTGAACTATAATTTGTTTGATTTAAACGTGAATGTTTAAATAAGATTATGTGCAGTTTTAGGGCAAAAACGATTGATACTGATGTTTAAATGCCATGGAAAATTTTTATGTTTTTTAAAACATGATTTTGGAGTTGGGTTTTAATTAGTTTTCCAAGCTATGGACTAAGAATTTTCAAAGGAAAATATGGTTAATTGGGTTTATAAATTTATTTCGGTAAATATATTGAGAATTTGGATATGAAATTTTGATATGTTAGATAAAATGATTAAAGTGAATTTTTGGAATTTTGGGGATTTTTCCTAAGTGATTTGCTATGCAAATTAATTTATTTTAGAAGAGAGACTTCTTTGTAATATTGGTTTTTCTTAATGGAAGGGCTTATTTACTAACTTAACCATGGTTTAGATCTGATATTAGCGGTAGTTATTATAGTAAATAATTTGTATAGTTAAGGCAGCTAATCTTATGTTTACACATGGCAGGTTAATTAGAAAGTGTTTGCTTTAATTAGTATTACGTCAGGTTCACCTAGAAAGTTGGTTACACCTTCTTTAGAAGTACCTTTCGACTCAGAGCTTCTGCCTTTAATCAAGTCGAAACCCACTAAGCGAAAACCAATACACAAAGTATCACTTAGATGGTATATAGTGGATTGGAGAAAGGCGGGAGGCTTGGTGTCAAAATCATGGCTTTAAATGGGGTCGATACATTTTTGTTTGTTTTAAAATTGAAGCGCCTGCCTTTGTTTTAATTAAATCCTTCGAAGGAATCGAAGCATATGCTTTCAAAAGAGGTTTTCTAAATGCTTTCAAAGGGATTTCCAACAACTTATGCTTTAAAGGATAAGTTTTCAAATGGGTTTCTTTACTTATAAAATAATGCATTCAAAAGAAGGGGTTTCGACCTAATCAAAGCACTGTTGCCGTTCTTTGACCTTTCTCCTGTGTTGAAGTAATCAATGCTTTTGAAAAGTAGTGCTTATTTGAAAGATGTTTCAAGCCACTTCCTAAATTCTTTCGAATGGGTCTAAGGGTTTCAAAGGTAATGGCTTCGAAAGGGGGTTTCCATGCTATCCTTCAATGTTTTGTTTAGATGGTTTGAAGATTCGAAAGGGATGGTGCCGGTGCCATCATATTTCCCCCAATATTTTTATAGTTTCGAGTGAGATACTTTTTTCTATATTCACTTTGACGCTAACGATATTTTAAGTATAAACCCAATGGTTTCGAAAGGGGGACTTACAATGGTTTCGGAGGGGATACTTCCAATGGTTTCAAAATGGTGACTTTCAATGGTTTTAGAAGGGAAACTTCCAACCATTTCAAAAGGGGGACTTTTAATGGTTTCAGAAGGGATACTTCCAAAGGTTTCGAAAGGGGTACTTTCAAAGGTTTCGAAGCTATGTTTCTAAGTGTTATTAAGTAATACTTTAGTACGCGCGAATGGATTTGAAAGAGAAGTTTTAAAGTGTTTTGACAGGTTGGGCGTAATGTTTTGAAAAGTGATTTATGTGCTTTCAAAGGAGGTTATCCAACGAAGTCGAAAGCAAGGTTTTGAAGGTTTCGACAGCCTTAGTTTTCAAAGCAAATAACCAAATCTTAATTTTAAAAGAGAACTATGCCATAATTAAATAAAGCATTTTGAAAAGGAGTTTTTAAAAAAGTTATCTTTGATTAAAATGTTAAAGGTATTAACTGAGTTATTATGTATGCCTCATCATATATGTATATATTCACACTGTAATGGACCCATAACTGAATTTTGGGCAAGGGCGGAATAAGTAGCTAGGTTGACCTAGTAGTAAATATAAAATAAGTTAACTCCTGAATGAGTAGATTTGCATCCAAGAGGTCAGGAAGACTAGAATATAGGATGCTAAAGCATTAAAGGAAGAGATATTGGCAGGGCCCAATAGGTTTATAGTTAGCCCATAAAAACTACGTATAAAGGAAGATGTCAGAAAGACAGGTTCATAGTAAGCCCATGAAAACTATGATTTGATACCGGCAGGGGCCAGTAGGTTTATAGAGAGCCCATGAAAACTATATCTGGATTAAGATATTGACAGATGTCAATAGGTTCCTATTCAGCCCATGAAAAGTAGGATAAGAAGAGAAGATATTGGAGTAACCAATAGGTTCCTAGTCAACCCATGAAAATTAGGATAAGCGCAAAGATATTGGAGTTACCAATAGATTCATACTGATCCTATGAAAACTATGTAACAAGACAGGGAGTCCTTAAACACTTTATCGGTTACTAGTCGCCCGTGAAAACTATTAGGTTAATAATAATCATGGAAACTATAATTGTGATAGATAGTCAAAATGAATGGGGATAGGTAATCCAGAATGGATTAGTTAGTTTTGCATGCCATCATATCACAATGTTTTGAATTTTTTTAACCATTGTGGATGCAGGAGCACAATAGATGGTTTTATAAAGGTTTTAAGATATTGGTGAGGGGTAAACCTGTTCCTCTTAGTGGCGTGGTTTCACTAGACATCTAAATGATTTGAGATGGTAGATTATTATTAATACTAGGATTTATGTCTGACTCGAAGTTTATGTTTTCCCCCATAAACTCTCGGGTACTCAAATAATTTTGAATAATTTGAGAGTTGAGGTTTTCAGGTACCTCATTAGACAAATAAAGCTTTTGGAGACGTGTAGAAGGCATGATATGTATTTAGAGTTCTCTTTTATTTTCCGGTGTATTGTTTGTAATGGCAAAGTTGTTAAATTGGCAATATATACTTTGATCATCCAAGGGAGATCTTCATATGTCGCTCTTGGCATATGTTGTAATAAATATATTTTCTCTAAAAGTGGTTGAAGATTGTGGGATTATGTATGAATTGGAAATGTTTTGAAATGGAATGTGATCTTGTTTGATGTTTGTAAATGTTCCATATTAATGTATATTAATGTGTTTCTGCGTATCAACGAATCTAAAACCGCCATATTTGGCTGCCGAAAATTAATAATTATGGATGACTACATCATCCGTAGCCGTTAGTTTTGGGCCTCCATGTAGGGGTATGTTACAAGTTGGTATCAGAGCATGGGTTAATGAAACTTTGAAAGAAACTTAAACCTAAAAGCTTTTTGAAACATAATCCAATGATTTAGAAATATGATTGGGGTTTGGGATAACGCAATAGTAACATACTTGTATTTGTTATACACACACACACACACACACACACACCCCTATTCCCCTCACTCTTAGACCGTTCTTTTTATCTTACTAAGGCTTATATGCAGATTTACGAGAAAGAAGATATGGAAGCGAAAATGGAAGAGGAAATTTCAATGGAGGAAGCGCCACAACCAATGGAAATGCTCGACCTAATATCAGGAGGAACAACGGTCGACAGGCTAATGCTAACCAAAATGCTTAAGCCAATGTGAGTAGATATATGGGCGATGTATTGGTTCTTTGTCAATGTGATGTAAGCAAGAGCTACTGCTGGAGTTTTTGAAAACCGCTTGTGGGAAAGGAGGATGCCATAGAAGTAGAGAATTAGCTGTTGCATTGTAAGCGAATCTTTGTTGATATGGGTTTGGATGATGAGTAAAAGAGAAGGTTGGCCTCTAGACAGTTGCAGGGGTCAACACTTTATTGGTGGAATAGTGTTACTATCGAGTTCCAAAGGAAGAGTTGACATGGGCTGAATTTAGAAGAAGATTTGAATAGAGGTTTCTACCTGAGGTTGCAAAGTCAGCGTTTATGACGAATTTTATGGATCTAGTTCAAGGTGAGATGTCAGTTATCGAATATGCAACTTGGTTTAATGCGCTCTCGATATGGGTGCGATATTGTTGACACTGGCATCAGAAGGAATAAGAGATCAATTTGGGATTTGAGACGTGAGCTTTCTAGGGCAACCATGACACATATCCATGATCCTTGTAATATGGCCGTGGAGACGGCAATTTGCCATTAAGAGATGCTTGTTGTTTGTGCTAGACAGAAGCCAGTTGAGACCTAGGTTTCTCATGGAACGAAAAGGAAATTCTTTACGAAGAAGGGGGCCCAAAAGGTAGATGCTGCCAAGAAGGCAAAGGAGGATTTAATTTGCCACAAGTGTGACAAGAAGGGTCATTATGCAAATGATGACGGTCAGGCAAGGGTAAGAAGGCTACAGACAAGAAGAATGTGACGTGCTTCAATTGTAACCAGGTTGGGCATTATAAGGACCAGTGTTCAAAGCCAATCAGGGCAGATAAGAGAAAGGGCATTTGCTATTGGATCATCAGCTAAGCCAACCGCAGCTGATAAAGGAAAGACTATGTTGGAAGGTACCTTTTTGATTCAGAGTATACCAATTAGGATCTTATTTGATACCGCTGCATCATCTTCATTTATATCCCAGTGTTTGGTTGATAGATTATGCTTAGAACCCACATGTCTTGTTACTTCCTTAAGGGTTGCAAATCCAATAGGATGCAACTCTGGGGATGAAATGTGACAAATTAGAACTTGATTGGTTAGGTCATAAGTTTGTGTGCAGTCTGTATGTATTCATTTTCATAGATTTTAGAATCATTTTGTGTATGGATTGGTTGAGGAGGTATGAGGCTAGGATATTTTGCCAGGATGGGGAGATATCACTAAGACACCCTGCTGGTCATAATCAAACTATTTTCTCAATAGAGAATTTTGACCGGAGTAGTTGTGCTTTGTTAAGTGTAGAAGAAGTGGAGAAGAATTAAGTCGGGTTCTAGTTGTGAGAGAATTTGCAGATGTTTGAGCCTCTCATAGGACTATGATCGAAACAAGCTATTGAGTTTCAGATAAATCTTATGCCAGTAGCTGAACTTGTGAGTAGACCACCTGGCAGGATGACACAGACTAAGATGAAGGAATTGTAGGTGCAGCTAATGGATCAAGAAGGAAGGAATTTTATATGACATAGCATTTCACCTTGGGGAGCGGCTGCGGTATTCGTGAAGAAACCAAATGGATCGTTGAGGATGTGTATTGACTATTGTAAATTAAATGAGAGGACGATAAATATTAAGTATCCTTTGTCGAGAATTGATGATCTATTTGATCAGTTAAGTGGAGTTAGAGTGTTTTCCCAGTTGGATTTGGCTACAGGTTTCCATCAGTTAAGAGTTGTAGAGTATAGCATTCCTTTAACAGCATTTCAGACTAGGTATGGTTCCTACGAGTAGTTAATAATGCCATTCGCGTTAACAAATGCACTTGCTTTCTTTGTGGATTTGATGAGTCGAGTCTTCCGAGAGTATTTGGATAGATTCATGTTGGTGTTTATAGATGATATTTTGGTATACTCTAAGGATGAAAGAGAGCATGATGATCATCTTAGAGTTATGCTTGAGATGCTAAGCAGAATCAGCTAAAGATGAAGTTTTTCTAGTGTCGTTTTTGAAAGAAAGAGGTTGAGTTTCTTAGTCATGTACTTTCAAAGAAAGGGTCGTCAGTCGATCCAAATAAGATCGAAGCTATTAATAATTGGAAGAGGCTAGAGATGGTGACCAAGATTAGAAGTTTTCTTGAACTTATTAGCTATTACCGGAGATTCATCAAGGATTTCTCACGGATAACAACACCTTTGACGGAGCTAACCAGGAAGGAGGTGAAGTTTGTTTAGTCCGAAAAATGCGAGGAAGCATTCCTTAATTTAAAGCATTTGTTGACTAATGCACCAGTATTAGTAGTACCAGACGAAAACCAAGGGTTGGTGGTGTATACTGATGGATGTGGGATTGGAATGGGAGATGTGTTGATGCAAAAGGGTAAAGTGATTGCCTACACCTCACGATAGCTTTGACCACATGAAGAGAGAAATCCTACTCATGATTTGGAGTTGGCTGCGATAACCTTCGCATTGAAGATTTGGGAGCATTATCTCGTAGGGGAGCGATTTGAGCTATACACAAATCATAAGTCTTTAATATACTTATTCTCTGAGAAGGAATTGAATATGGGACAGCAGAGGTGGTTGGAGTTTTTGGCTGCTAATGATTTTGTCATAGAGTATCCACCAGGGAATGGTAATAAAGTAGCGGATGCTCTATGAAGAAGACACCAGAATGTGGTGTTAACTATGTTGGCGGAATGGAGGGATCTGGAAGCTTTGGCCAGTTGTGATGTGCAGTTAAGATCGACTACTTGTTCTAGTAAGAGTACTGCCGTGTTGCCTTGTTTAGAAGTTCAACCGGTGTTGATTAAGAGAATTGATCTAAGCAGAAGGAGGATCTATTTATTAGTTAAGAAGATCAAAAGGCTCGAGGTTGGAACTAAGAACGATGCTTTGAAAGATTTTTGTCTTCACCAGAGAAGATTGTTAAGAAAGAAGGGATGATTATGTGTTCCAGATGTTGAGAGCTTGAGGAATGAAGCTCTTAGATAATGTCATCAATCCAAATTTATGATTCATCCTAGAGGGATGAAGATGTATCAAGATATGAAGAGGAGCTTCTATTGGGAAGGTATGAAGAGAGATGTTGGCTTGTGAGTTAGGCAGTGTGCAAACTATCAACAAGTGAAAGTCAAACATCAAAAGCCGAGTGGGTTGCTTTGGCGTTTAGAGATTCCAGTTTAAAAATGGGATTCGATGTCCATGAATTTTATTGACGAATTTCCAAGGTTAAATAGAGGAAATGAAAGTACATGAGTTATAGTGGACAGATTAACCTATAATGCCCATTTTATACCAGTAAAGTCAACCAGGATGGCACCTGTATTACCTAGTTGTTCATGAAGAACATAGTTAGACTACACGGAATTTCTAATAGCATAATCAGTGACTAAGATGCTTTGTTCATTAACGAATTCTAGAAGAGTCTATACGATGTGTTAGGTAGTATGCTCAAGATGAGTATTGCATATCACCCTCAGACGGATGGGTAGACAAAGAGAGTCAATAAGGTACTCGAGGATTTGTTGAGAGCTTGTGTGTTGGACTTTGGTGGATCTTGGGAAGATCACCTCACCTGTTTGAGTTTTCCAATAATAATACTTACCAAACTAGTGTAGGAATGTCGCATTCTGAAGCTTTATATGGAAGGCCATGCAAATCACCAGTATGTTGGTTCGAGATAGGAGACAAATTGGTTTTTGGTCAAGATTTGACTAGGGAGGTGTTAGAGAAGATTGAGTTGATCCAAGAAAGGATGAAGGAAGCTTAATATAGATAGAAAAGTTACGTAGATAAGAGGAGTAAAGACCTAGAATTCTCAATTGGAGATAGGGTTTTCATTAAGATATCATCGATGAAGGGTGTGGTATGGTTCGGGAAGTCGGGGAAACTGGCATCGAGATACATTAGTCCACTCCATATTATGGAGAGGATGGAAAGCTCGCATATAGAGTAAAATTGTTGAGCAGTACGTCATGTATTCATAATGTATTTCATGTGTCTCATCTTCGCAAGTATGATCATGATCCAGAGACTACTATTCCTCCAACAGGGTTGGAAGACTTAGTAGTAGAGCTTAATTTGACTTTTGTTGGACAACCAGTTCTGGTTGTAGTGAGAGATGAGAAAAGATTAAGGAACAAAACAGTCAAGTTGGTGAAAGTTCAGTGGAACAACAACGATAAGTATAGTACTTGGGTGACAGATGACAGAATTCGAGATACTTATCCTGATCTGATTTTAGGGTATGTTTATATTATACTATATAGATAATTCCTAGTCAAGTAGACTATCATTGTTATTAGAAGTCGTTACAGATGATTTCTACATTTAGTGTTTAGTCCTTACTGAATTTTAATGACGAAATTCTTTAAGGTGAGGAGCTTGTAACACCCCTAATTTTTGATATATTCAGGAGATTTAATTAGATAAATAAAATAGAATAATGTAAATTTTAAGTGATAAGGGGATTGAGATGTGAATAGATATAAGTTTAGGTCATGCTTAATTAATTAACTAAATGGGCTAAAGAATGGTTTTTAGTTTAATTAATTTACATAAGGGTATAATGGGAATTGCCTCACACAACCCTTACCCTTATATATTCACGTTCCTACCATTTCATTTACCATTCACGTCGTTTTGAAAAAAAAACATAAGAATAGGAGAAATCAAAGTAAACTAGGGATTCATGATTATAGGAAATTAATCCAAAACCAATCTCGTTAATCAAGGTGAATAATAATTCATTCCATTTCTATTTTGTTTTGTAATCATAAGTTTTCGGATTTAAGGGTAAATTCTTTTTTTTGGTGATTTGGATAATGATATGCTTTAACTACAATTTGTTTGGTTTAAACGAGTTTTAAACTAGATTATACGCGGTTTTAGGGCAAAACCGATAGATATTGATGTTTAAATGCCATGGAAAAATTTTATGTTGTGTAAAACATGGTTATGGAATTGGATTTTAATTTTGATAATGTTTCAAGCTACGAAAAGATTACTATGAACTTTCAAAGGAAAATATGGTTAATTTGGTTTATAAATTTATTTCGGTAAATATATTGAGAATTTGGGTATGAAATTTTGATATTTTAGATAAAATGATTATAGTGAATTTCTAGAATTTTGGTGATTTTTCCTAAGTGATTTGCTATGCAAATTAAATTATTTTAGAAGAGGGACTTCTTTATAATATTGATTTTGCTTAATGGAAGGGATTATTTGCTAAAGCAACCATGGTTTAGATCTAAAATTAGTGTAGTTTTACTGTAAAGAATTCGGAAAGTTAAGGCAACCAATCTTTTGTTTACACGTGGTAGGTTAATTAGAAAGTGTTTGCTTTAATTAGTATTTAGTCAGGTTTACCCAGAAAAGTTGGTTCCGCCTTCTATAGACGTACCTTTCGACTTAGAACTTCCGCCTTCTATAGACGTACCTTTCGACTTAGAACTTCCGCCTTCAATCAAGTTGAAACCCACTAAGTCGAAACCAATACACAAGGTCTCACTTAGATGGTACATAGTGGATTGGAGAAAGGCGGAAGGCTTGGTGTCAAAAGCATGGCTTTCGATGGGGTCGATACCTTTTTGTTTGCTTTAAAAATTGAAGTGCCAGCCTTAGTTTTAGTTAAATACTTCGAAGAAGTCGAAGCACATGTTTTCGAAAGAGGTTTTCTAAATGCTTTTGAAGGGGTTTCCAATAACTTATGTTTTAATGAATAAGCTTTCGAATAGGATTCTTTACATGTAAAATAATGCTTTCAATAAAAGGGGTTTCGACCTAATCGAAGTCCTACTGTCGTTCTTTGACTTTTTGTGTGTGTTGAAGTAACCAATGCTTTCGAAAGGTAGTGCTTGTTTTAAAGATGTTTTAATCCACTTCCTAAATTCTTTTGAAAGGATCCAAGGGTTTCGAAGGCAATGGCTTTGAAAGTGGATTTTGATGATATCTTTTAATGTTTTGTTTAGGTGGTTTGAAGCTTTTAAAAGGGATGCTGCCGACGCCATCAAGTTTTCCCCAATATTTTTATAGTTTCTAAAGGGATACTTTCGTTAATATCCACTTTGACCAAAATGATATTTTAAGTATAAACCCAATTGCTTCGGAAGTGGGACTTTGAATGATTTAAAAAAGGATGCTTCCAATGGTTTCGAAAGGGATACTTTCAATGGTTTTGGAAGGGATACTTCCAAAGGTTTCAAAAGTGGTACTTTCAATGGTTTCGATGCTATGCTTCAAATTGTTATTAAGTAATACTTTAATATATGTTCGAAAGGTTCCGAAGGTATGGTTTTAAAGTGTTTTGAAAGGCAGGGGCCTAATTTTTTGAAAAGTGATTTATATCTTTCGTAGGAGGTTATCCAATGAAGTCGAAAGCAAGGTTTTGAGGGTTTCGACAGCCTTAGTTTTCAAAACAAATAACCCTATCTCATTTTTAAAAGAGAACCATGGCATAATTAAATAAGGTGTTTTGAAAAGGAGTTTTTGAAGAAATTTTGTTTGATTAAGAGATTAAAGGGATTGCTAACCTGCCTTTTGGTAAGGCCATATACATGCGGATATAACTCAATCGACTTCATAGTTATCAAAGCTGGAATATTGTGGATTTGGTTCGAGTGGATGAATGGAAGATCAATTATGGATAATAAATATATGAAGTCAGGATTCAGCATGGTCGATGGGCGAACGACGCAGGGTACTTTAAATACTGATTTTGGGAAGAGATGAGTTGCTTAGTGATTACTTCGAATCACTGAAGGGATTGCTTCGGGTCATCGAAGGGTTTGCTGCGGATTATGGAAGGGTTCACTCTGGGCCGACATTTGATTGGTTTGGTGTCGGCATTTTACCTGGGATCGGCATTTACTTCAAGTCGGCTTAGCCCTTGTTTCGTATCGGCATTGAGATGGAGTCGTATCACATGGGGTCAGCATTGAGGAGAGGCACTTTAGGATGGATACATATGGACTTCGCGTCGGCATTGGTAGCAAATTCGGATCTGCATTTGGTTGAAAGGTGTATTACTTTGAGGGATCAGCAATGGGGAGCGCTCCGAGTCAGATCGACATTATCTTCGGTCAGCATTTGGTTGGAGGTCATACGACTTTGAGGGATCGGCATATGGGGAGTGCTTCGGGTCGGTAGAGATTTAACTTCTAGTCAGCAAGGACTTGGCTTCAGGTCGGCATAGCTTCATCTTTGGGTCGGCATTGATGGATCAAGCTTGGAATCGGCTATATTTTACTTCGGGTTGGCAACGAGCATACTTTAGGTTCTACTTTAGGTCGGCGTAGATGGACAAGTTGGGCTCGACGGTCGCTATGGTTGGTCCATGTTAGTGAGGAGGCCCTATAGCCAAAGTTTCACCTATAAATACAGCAGGTGTGGCTTCAGAAAAGAGGATCTTCTTCATTTTTTTTCTCAACATCTACTACTCCAAGGCTATTCTACCAATATTGTTATATCGGGAATTCTGTATTGTGACTGTAACCAAATTTCTGATAATAAAAAGGATTTTTCTAGAGCAAACGTAGGCCGGAGTTAGCCGAACCACTAAAAATCTTGTCTTTTTTATTTGCTTTTATTTTAATTTTGGCTATTCTTCAAATAATACTCTCTACATATACTCTATTTATGATCTGTGACTGGATATTGGTGCTTTCACTTGTAATTGAGTGTTGGTGGTCAATTTTGACACCAACATTTTGGTGCTTTCATCGAGAAAGCTAGCACTTCAGGATTTGGAAGTTTGGATCTTTGATTTGAAAGCTCAAAAACTCAGATTTTGGAAGTTTTAGCTGGGCAATCAACAAGAAGATAGAGGACAGAGAGGAGTCATCATGAAAGAAGTTAGGAGGCTTCCTCAAGTGCTAGCCAGACCTCAATCTTCATCACCAGAGACGAGTCAGAAATGACGATGGATGTTGTGTAGGAAAGGATGCTCAAAAGAATAGAGGATATGATGAAGAACTTATTTCGATAGATTGGACAAGCTGACGCAAAACCAAGGGAATAGTGTTGCAGGGAAAGCTAGAAATATGGATCATGAAGCTGGATCAGTAGGAACAGAGGAAGTCCAGAATCAGAACTAAGGAAATAAAGAAAACAGGATGCGGGATAGAGCGGAGCCACCAGAAGCTGCCCTTGATTGTTCCTCACTCGGGGGTAAGTTTTCAGATTAGATTGGTTTGATTCTAGGAAGGATACCAGGCAGTGCTATGCAGTTTGGCATTGATCGGGATATGGATGCTCTTCCAAAAGAAGAAATTTCAGGATTCCCTCACGGACTCGAGGGAACGAGGCAAATGACGATCGAAGACCAACAACGGATGCTAGAACAGTTGAAAATTAGAATCTAGGACTTGGAGCAGAAATTAGCAGGCTTAGATATCGATTGGATCAACGGAGGGAAACCCCAACCAAGGAGAATGGATGAGAACAACTCCCTATGGAACTGGGGGAAGGGATTCAAATGTCCTTTCTTGGAAATGGATAATGGTGATGGAACAGGAGCATTCGTCATCCCTTACGAATCAGAGCTAGCACGACTTAAGACACTGGTCATCATCTCTTGATGGCATGAAATAAATAACCAATAAATTCTACATTAAAACGACTAAGTCACTTACACATGTACGAGATTGAGGAGAGTCCCTAGGCATGCTCTGAGATGGTGATAAACCAACATAATTAATGAATCTTAAAACACTTAGATCCGTACTACTGCGATAAATAACAAATTTCATGGTTATGGCCTCGACCGGAGAGGCAATAACCATGAGTTATGAGTCCCTTTGTCGGAGAGAAACATGATAGACTTGAACATGGATAAGTCCTCGACTGGGGATCGAGGTCGGAGTAGGATACCCCGTAGATTTAGCCCTCAACTGGGGATCGAGGCCGGAGTAGAACACCCCACGGACTAAATCTTGGCCAGAGAGTAGGGGCTGGAGAAGGATATTCATGGATTAAATCCTTAACTGGGGATCGGGACCGGAGTGGCATACCCCATAGATTAAGTCCTCGACCGGAGGGTCGATGTAAGAGAAGGATATTCACGGATTTAGGCTTCGACTGAGGATTGAGGCCAGAGTAGGGTACCCCACAGATTAAGTCCTCGACTGGGGATCGAGGCTGAAGTAGGATACCCCACGAATTAAGTTCCTATCCGGTGAGTCGAAGCCGGAGAAGGATACTCATGGATTAAGTCCTCAGTTGGGCATCGAGGCCGAAGTAGAAAATCTCATGGATTAAGTCCGCGATCGAAGAGTCGAACTGGAGAAAGATAACCATGGATATGCCCACGACCAGAGAGTCGAGGTCGAAGAAGGAAAAAAGGGCTTGGAGAAGTAAAAAGGATTTGAATATGGACCCAGAGAGGTCCCGTCCTTGGATATGGACCTGGAGAAGTCTTGGCTTTAGATATGGAGTCGGAGAGGTCCCGTCTTTGGATATGGACCCTAATAGGTCCAAGATTGGGATTAAAGCACCCAAAGTGGTCCCAAACCTGGATAAAAGGATCCAGAGAGATATAGATTCGGTTAATGGATTTGGAATGAATTCGGAATTGGATATTGACTCAAAATCGTCATGTATTTTCCTAATGATCTGGAAAGGTCAAGGAATTGGATTGACAATGGATTGGACTCTAGATTGGGTGATATGGCGATCAACAGATTATGAACTTCGGATTTTCGACTTATGGAAATTCAAACTACACCTTCCAATAGAAAGACATGTTTTAGAGGGCATGTGTTAACTTGCCTTTTGGCAAGGCCGTATATAGGCAGATTTTACGGTTATTCAAGCTAGAATATTATGGATTTGGTTCGAATGGATGGATGGATGATCAACTACGGATAATAAATATAAATATGAAGCCGGGATTTAGCATGTCAATGGGCGAAAGAACCAGGGTACTTGGAATATTGATTTGAGCAAGAGTGAGTTTCTTAGGGTCTACTTCAAGTCGCTGAAGGGATTGTTTCGAGTCATCCAAGGGTTTTCTTCAGGTCAGTGTAGGGTTCACTCCGGATCGGCATTTGATTGGCTTGGGATCGACATTTTACTTAGGATCGGCGTTTACTTCGGGTCGGCGTAGCTCCTGCTTCGGGTCGGCATTGAGATGGATTCATATCACATGGGGTAGACATTAAGGAGAAGCACTTCGGGTCGGCTACAGATGGACTACCGGTCGGCATCGGTAGTAATTTCGGGTCGGCATTTGGTTGAAGGGTGTATTACATAGGCGGATCAGCATATGGAGAGCGCTTAAGTCGGACCGGCATATTCTTCAAGTCGGCATTTGGTTGGAGGTTGTATGACTTTAAGGGATCTGCATATGGCGAGTGCTTCGAGTCATAAGGGGTTTAACTTCAGGTTGGCAAGGACTTGGCTTCGGGCCGGCATAGCTTCATCTTTGGGTCGGCAATGATGGATTAAGCTTAGGGTCGGCTATGTTTTACTTCGGGTCGGCTACGAGCATACTTTGGGTTCTACTTTGGGTTTTACTTTAGGTCAGCATATATGGGCAAGTTGGGCTCGACGGTCGCTACGGTTGACCCATGTAGGTAAGGAGGCCCTATAGTCAGAGTTTCGCCTATAAATGCAACAGGTGTCGCTGTAGAAAAGAGGATCTTCTTCATTTTTGTTTCTCTTCATCTTCCACTCCAAGGCTATTTTTCCATTGTTATTTCGGAAATTCTGGATTGTAACTGTAACCAAATTCCTGACAATAAAAAGGATTTTTTTGGAGTGGACGTAGGCCGGAATTAGGTGAACCGCTATAAATCTTCTCTTTTTTACTTGCTTTCATTTTAATTTTGGCTGTTCTTCAAATTTTACTCTCTACATATACTCTACCTTTGATCTATGACTGGATATTGGTACTTTCGCTTATAATTGGGTATTGGTGGTTAATTTTGACGCCAATAGGGATTAACCAGGTTATTATGTATGCTTCTTTACATATATATATATATATATATATATATATATATATATATATATATATATCCTCATTGTAATGGACCCATAACTGAATTTTGGGGAAGGGTGGAATAACCAGCTAGGTTGACCCAATAGTGAGTATAAATTAAGTTAACTCCTGAATGAGTAGATTTGCATCTAGGAGGTCAGGAAGACCAGAATATAAGATGCTAAAATATTAAAGGAAAAGATATTGGCATAGGCTAATAGGTTCTCAGTAAGCCCATGAAAACTGTCCATAAGAAAAGATATTGGCAGGAGCCAATAGGTTCGTAGTTAGCCTATGAAAACCATGTATAAAGGAAGATGTTAGAATGGCAAGTTCATAGTAAGCCCATGAAAACTATGATTTGATACTGGTGTGGGTCAATAGGTTTATAGTTAGCCCATGAAAACTATGATTTGATACTGGTGCGGGTCAATAGGTTTATAGTTAGCCCATGAAAACTATATATGGATTAAGATATTGACGGAGTGCCAAAACATTTTACTGTTTGTTAGTTAGCCCATGAAAACTATTAGGTTAATAGTAATACTAGAAACTATAACTGTGACTGATAGTCAAAACGAATGGGGATGGGTGATCCAGAATAGATTCATTTGTTTTACATATCATCATTGTAAAATCCCCTACTTGCTGGCCTAAAACTAACGGCTACGGATGCTGCAGTCATCCGTAGTTATTAATCTTCTACCACCAAATACGGCGGTGCTAGATACATTAATACACAGATCACTGAAACATGGAAAATTTTTGACAATTCAAAAACATATTTCCACATTCAATCCGAAACATTTCTTGTTCATTACATAATTCACAAATTACGTTGACCATTTTGAGTAAAATATAATTATTAGAAATACGCCAAGAGCGATATATGAAGATGACCTCTTGGTTGATCAAAGAATATAGTAAGGCTAATAAATCTGCCTTTACGAACAAAAGACACAGCGAAAAGAAAAACTCTAAATAACTATCTGCCTCATCCATGCCTCCAGAAGCTTTTTCCGTCAGAGAATAAAATCTGAGAACCTTAAATCTCAAACAACTCAAAATCAATTGAGTGCCCAAGAGTTTAAGGGGGAAAAACCTTCGAGTCAGACATAAAGCCTGGTATAAATAATAATCTAAATCCTCAATCCTTTAAGATATTTATTGAGACCACATCGCTTAGCGGAACAGGTTTTCCCCTCACTAGTATCCTAAAACCTTTAGAAACCAAATTCTGTGCTCCTGCATCCATAATGGTTATAGCATACATTTCAAAACATTATGATGATATGCGTACTTGAAATAAATAAGATTTTCTCATTCCTAGTTTAATCTGACACGCTGGCAATATTATAGTTTCTAGGGACAATTAACCTCTATAGTTTTCATGGGTTTACTAATAACCATGTTATAACTATTAGACATCCTGTCTTATTCACAGTTTTCATGAGATGACTAAAAACCTATAGGCTCCTGCCAGCTAACTTAACTATTCATGGGTCCTCTTGAACCTATTAGTCCTTCCAATAACTGTTCACCTTATCTTAGTTTTCATGGGTTTACTAGGAACCTATGGACACTTCACATCCTAGTTTTCATGGGTTTACTAGGAACCTACTGATACTTCCATTAGCAACATTCTTATCCTAGTTTTCATGGGTTTACTAGGAATCTATTGACTGATGTCAATTCTTAATCCGGATATAGTTTTCATAGGTTCATTACAAACCACTTACCTCATACTAGTCCTTAATACATAGTTTTCATGGGTTAACTATGAACCTGTTGGTTTCCCCCAATAACTAGTTAATCATAATTTTCATGGGTTTACTAAATATGTTGGTTTATGCCAATAACTACTTTATCGTAGTTTTCATGGGTTTACTATGAACCCTTTGGTATACATCAGTAAACACAAAGTTTAAGCATCCTATAAATTTGGTCATCCTGACTCCATGGATGCAGTTCTACTCATTTAGGATTTTAATTAATTTTATATTCTGTATTGAGTTAACCTAAATGGTTCTTCTACCCTTTTTTCCTAAAAAATATAGTTATGGGTTGTCATATGAATATATTCGTAATTGAAGAAGTAAAACAACAATTAACAATATCACTCCCATGGGTTTAAGGTCCTTGAAATACATTTCATAAAACATAGTTAACACCATTTAACTTATATTTTAACCAAGGTAATATTTCTTTAAAGTTTTATACTTAAAGTTATCACAAAGCTCCTTTATATAAGCCGTGGGTTTTCCTTAAAAATTTAGAGTATGGAGTTTTAAGACCTTATGGAACCATTGGAAAACAAACCTTTTGAAAGCTTAAACAACACTAAAAACCTTTTAAAACCCAACCCTTCGACCTTATCGGATGGTCTCCTAAATCCTTTCAAAACCAAACCTTCCAACCTTGTCGAAAGGCCTTCAAAACAACCATTTGAATCCAAACCTTTTGAAACCACTAAAACCATTTAGCCATTCAAACCTTTTTAAAGCATTCAACTCTTAAAATGTAAACCTTTCAAGGACTTATTGGGTTCAATTTAAAACATGCTGAAAGTTCTCTCTTAAAACCTTTCGACTACATTGGAAGCAACCTTTCGGCTTTGTCGGAAGGTCCGCTTCACAAGCTATAAAATATTTCATTAAAACAATATGCCTTTGCCTTTAAAACAACACCTTCGAAAGCTTGGGTTGTACTTCAATCATAAAATAAGGGTAAATCATCTAAGTCAAAGGCTTTTATACTTTCGAAACCAATAGGATAAGCAACTGGTATTTAAAACAGGTAAACCTTTCGTCTTTGTCGAAAGAAACGACTTCGAATGGTTGGAAAAAATGAAAAAACCTTCCGACTGTGCCGGAAGGTTAAAAAAAACAAAGATATGCGGCAGTAATCTTTCGACTTTGTTGGAAGGTTTAAAACCTTTACTTAAATAAATAACCTGGTCGAAAGCAACCAAGTTGAAAGCTCTTATTCGAAAACAAAGCAGGGGATCTTTGGTTTATGAAACAAACATACCCCAACCTCTTCGGCAACCAACCTTTCGACTAAGTACCCTTCGATATTGTTCAATTAATTATGTACCAAGTGACATGATACCATATGCATTGAACTTTGACTTTATCGAGAGCTAACCTTTAGACTGTGTCGAAAGGTCTAGGTCGGAAGGTCTGATACTAAAATTAGCTGAAACATGCTAAAAGTATGATTTAAAAAGATAACTTTTCAACTAATCAGCCTTTATTTTTATATTCCTATTGGTTAACAAATACTTTTCAAAAAAGTGCTGCTACTGATTTCAGAATTTAAATAATAATTTAACTTTATAAAATCCCCCTTCTCCTTAATTAAATATTTAAAACATTTAAGTCCCATACCTTAAATAATTTTATATATTCATCAAAATACTTAGGAAACATCTGAAAAATTCCAAAAAATCTATTTTAATATGATTTGCAACATTTAAAAATTTCAATCCCAAATAATCTTTATTTTAGCTGTAAATAATTTATAACTCAATAAATCATTTTCTTTACAGAAAATTTATATAAAATCCATATAAACTCAGAAAATTATGAAAACTGAAACTCATCTCCGAAATCATGTTTTCTATAACATAAAACTTTCCCATGGCATTTAAAAATCATTTCACCTCGGTTTTACCCTAAACCGTGTATACCTTCTCTTAAACAACTTGTTTGAACAAAATAAATTAAAATCAAACATATCATCATTTCATATATCATAAAAATAGATTTATCATTAAATTCGAACCTATTTGATGTAAAAATCTAAACATAGATGTAGAAACTATTGTTCACCTCAAATTGGATAAGGAATTTGAAGTTTGATTGAGATTGATTTCTCTGGCTTGAATCCTAAGCTTTAAAGTAGATTTTCTCTTCTCTTCTTTCTCCTTAATGGTCGGCCTTGCTTTTCCTTCTTACGGTTATAATTTTTGTTTTGAGTAAAGTGAACATGTATGACCTAATGAGAAAGGTATAAGGGTGGGAAGTATATTTATTTACCCTAATGCCCTTATGTTTAATTTCATAACCATTTATTTAATTTCATTAGATTGAATAAACACGACCACCTAGTTTATTAATTGACCTCAATCTCCTTATCTATATTATTCTATTTAATTTATTCTAACTAAATCTCTTGAATAATCTCAATAAAATAAAGGGTTTATAGACTCCCCTCCTTAAAGAATTTCATCCTCAAAATTCCGTAAGGACTAGCTACCAAACATAGCAATCATCTGTAACATCTCCTAACAACCACACTAGCCTGCCCGACTTTCATAATCAATATAAATCTGATATAGACATGCCAACAAAGTAGATTAGGATAAGCCTCTCAAATCTTGTCTTCTATCTCCCAAGTATAGTCTTTCTCGTTTCCACTCCACTGAACCTTTACCAACTTGACTTTCTTGGCCCTCAATCTCTTCTCATCTCCTGCTACAACCCGAACTGGTTGTCTAACAAAAGTCAAATCAGGCTTCACTGCTAGATCCTCTTACTCTGTCTATGGAACAGTAGCCTCTGGATCATGCACATACTTGCGAAGATGAGACACATGAAACACATTATGAACACCTACCAGACTGCTCGGTAACTCTACCCTATATGCGAGCTTTCCAATCCTTTCTATAATTTGAAATGAACCAACGTACCTTGGGGCCAACTTTCCTGACTTTCAAAATCATACCATATCCTTCATCGGTGATACTTTTATAAAAACCTTGTCTCCTATTGAGAACTCTAAGTCCTTATACCTTTTATCCGTGTAATTCTTCTACCTGGATTATGCTTCCTTCGTCTGTCCTCGGATTAACTCAATCTTTTCCTATGCCTCTCGAACCAAATCTGGACCTAAAACCAATATATCCCTAGTCTTTAACCAACATTCTGGCGATCTGTATGGTCTTCCATACAAAGCTTCAAAAGGCGCCATCCTTATACTAGTCTAATAAATATTATTATAGGAAAAATCAATCAAATGTAGGCGATCTTCCCAAGATCCACCAAAGTCCAATACACAAGCCCTTAATAAATCTTCGAGTACCCTTTTGACTCTCTCTGTCTGCACGTTCTCCGTAGGTGATAAATTATACTCATCTTGAGCATGGTATCTAATACCTCTTGCAGACTCCACCAAAATTCGCTAGTGAACAATGCATCTCTACCGCTGACTATGCTACTAGGAATCCCATGAAGTCTAGCTATGTTCTTCATGAACAACTTTGCTAAAACAGGTGTCGTCCTGGTTAAATTTACAAAAATGAAATGGGCATCTTGGTCAATCTGTCCACTATAGCATATATGCTTTCATTTCCTATATTTGTCCTTAGTACCCCGTCTATAAAATCCATCGATATCGAGTCCCACTTCCAAACCGAAATATCTAAAGGCTGAAGTAACCCAATAGGCTTCTGATGTTCGGTTTTTACTTATTGACAGTTAATACATTGCCTAACCCAAAAGCCAACATCCCTCTTCATGCCTTCCTAATAAAAGATCCTCTTCATGTCTTGATACATCTTGGTTCCTCTAAGATGAATCATAAACTTTGATCGATGACACTCTTCTAAAACTTCTCTCCTTAAGTTCTCTACATCTGGAACATATAACTGTCCCTTTTTCTCAACCATCTTCTTTGGTCAAGATTAAAATCCTTTAGGTCATTAATCTCTAATCCAACCTCAAGCTTTCTAATCCTCTCAGCTAAAACTGGGTCTTCTCTTTGCTTAGAAGCTATCTTCTCAATCAGCACCGGTTGCACTTCTAAACAAGACAACATAGCAGCACACCGACTAGAACTAGTAGTAGATCTCAACTACACACCATAACTGGCTAAAGCTTCTAGATCCTTCATTCTACCAACATTGCTAACACCACATTCTGATGTTTTCTGTGCAGAGCATCTGCTACCTTATTTCCTTTTTTGGAGTATACTCTGTACCGAAATCAGAAGTAGCCAAAAACTCCAGCCATCTCTATGGTCTCATATTCAACTCCTTCTAAGAGAATAAATATTTTGATGACCAATGATCGGTATACAACTCAAATCTCTCTCCCAACTGATAATGCCTTCAAATCTTCAAGTCAAAGGTCACCGTAGCCAATTCCAAGTCATGAGTAGGATATCTAACTTCGTGAGGTCTAAGCTGCCTAGATGCCTTAGCAATAACTTTGCCCCTCTGCATCAACACTACTCCTAATCCAGTACCACATGCATTAGTGCATGCTACCATCCTTTGGTTACCATCGAAAACTACTAACACTGGCGAATTGGTCCATGAATGATTTAACTTAAGGAATGCTTCCTCACATTTGTCGGACCAAACAAAAATCATGTCCTTCCTGGTCAACTTAGTCAAAGGCGCTGCTATCCGCTAGAAATTCTTGATGAATCTCTAGCAATAGCTAGCAAGTCCAAGAATACTCCTGATCGCAGTTACCGTCTCTGGTCTCTTCTAATTATTGACTGCCTCAATCTTTGCTGGATCAACTGATAATCCTTCCTCTGAAACCACATAACCAAGAAACTTAACTTCTCTCTTTTAGAAATGAACTTGTAAAACTTCGCCTTCAGCAGATTCTGCCTCAGCATCTCCAATACCACTCTAAGATGAATCTCTTGCTCTCTTTCATCTTTAGAGTACACCAAAATGTCATCTTCGAACACCAATACAATCCTATCCAAGTGCCCTCTTAAAACCCAGTTCATTAAATCAACGAAGAAAGCGGGTGCATTCGTCAATCCAAATGGCTTTACTAACCACTCATATAAACCATACCAAGTTCGGAATGCATCAAAGGAATGCTATCCTCTACCACTCTCATCTGATGGAACCCCATCATCTATCCTCGGTAGTGGGTACCTATTCTTGATCATTCTTTCGTTCAACTTACGATATTTGATGCACATCCTTAACGACCGATCTGGTTTCTTCACAAACACCGCAGCTGCCCCCAAGGCAAACTGCTTGGTCTAATAAAATTCTTTCCCTCAAGATCCACTTACTTCACTTTCAACTCCTTCATCTCTGTCGGTGTGATCCTACTAGGTGGTCTACTGACAGGTTTAGCTCTCATACAAGGTCTATTCAAAACTCAACAGCTAGTTTCGGGAGTAGTCCAATAACCGGCTCAAAGACATCTGCAAATTCTCGAGCTACACGAATTTGACTAAGCTCTTCTCGAACCTCCATGGCACTCAACAAAGCATGAACACTCGTACTAGAATTCTCCACTGAGAAAATGATTCGGTCATGACTATCTAGGTGTCTCAATGATATTTTTGGATCCTAGCAAAATACCCTAGCCTCATACTCACTTTAACCAATCCATGCCAAAGATGATCTCGAAATCTACGAAATCAAAAACATACAAGTTGCATGCAAACTTATGACCTAAAAATCAAGTTCTAACTGGTCACATCTCATCCCAAAAGGTTGCATGCCCTCTTATTAGATTCACAACCATTAAGGAAGTAATAAGGTATGTGGGTTCTATACATAACCTATCAACCAAATATTGTGATATTGTAACAACTCGGATTTTTTAGTCATTTGATTTTGAATATTTAAATGGTTTTAAATATTGATTTGGAATATAAATTGATTTTTTAAATATGAAGATTTTGGTTGATGTTATAGAATGAATTTAAATTTAAATAGAGCGATTTATCGCAATATGAAAATTGTGAATAATTGAAATTTGACTTGAATATGAATCGAAATGATTTCTAATGTTGATATAAATTATTTTGAGGTAATAAGTTTTTAAAATAGGAATTTCAAGTGATTTCATCAACTTTTGAAAATCGTCGATTTATTCAACACGTTAAAATAGCGATCCGATGCACAATCTCGGAAGTTGACAAAACTAGTTCCATTGGATCAATAATAATGTATTTTATCAGATTTCAAATTTTTTAGCAATTGGATTTACCATTTGGACTTGCGAGATTAAAACGCATAGGATTAAATTAATTTAAATAACCGATCTAAAAAGCTATCTTCCGCATACGATCGAATTAACTCTCGAAACTTGTTCCGTTGCATTCGGAGTAAGGGTATAACCTTAGAAATGCAAGGTGTCATGCCTCAATAGGCGTTCGAAATTCCACAGTATGTGATTCGACATATTTTAAAAAGAAAAGAAAATATAAATATAAATCAAGTTCAATCTCGAGCCACCCTATAACCTTGAACCAGTCACCCTAGTACGTATGAAGCGTCTCCTCCTTTTCTTTAAATCAGGTAATCCCTTTTCTTTCTTCTCCTCAAAACAAAACAGTTCGAAATATAAGAAAAGAATTTCACATGAGGAAAAATCACGCATGTGACAAGAGGCGACACGAGTATTGGAGGCGGGCTTGCAAGGCGAGCATGGTCGTGAGCAGGCAAGATTCATTATTAGATTAGGGCTTAGATTTTTTAGGGGTAGGGATGGAGTCGTTCAAATTTAAGGATGGATTTGAAATCAGTGGGTGATGGGGGATTGGCGGTCGAAATTTGGTGAACTCCGGTCGTGTTTTACTGATTGCGACATGGTGTGGGGAGGTGACGGAGGAGTCGCTGACGAGAATCGAGGGTGGAGGTGTAACGACCCAGAATTTTGGGCAATATCGAATTAATAATCTGTATAAATAATTTAAATGATTTGATAAATTTTCTTTGTAATTTTAATTTAAATTGGTGAAATTAATCTTTTAAAGGATAACAAATATTTAATCTGGCAAGAATTGATAAGAATTGTTTTTCAAAAGCTAATAAAATTTTTATTCTGTTTATAATATATACATTTGATATATATTGTGAATAGGATATCTATTGTTTTAAATAAAAGTTGAATTTTCAAATTGTAATGTATATGTATGTATATGTTATAATTTAAGTTGTTTGGAAATTTAGTTTTAATCTATTGATAATTTGAATATGTATGAATGGTAATTTAAAGCTTTGTTTTAAATTCAATAAGACTTTTCAAAAGTTAATTTAGATTTATTCAATTGTTTTCAAAAATATAAGATTTGTTATTTATTTTTAAGATGATAGTTTAATTAGGATTTAATCAAAGTTTTATTTTTGTTTCAAAATGTTTAATTTTAAATGGTTATAAATACAAATGTTTAGATTTGTGAATACATGTATAAGCAATTCATTTGTGTTTTAACTAGTTTTATAATATTCTCTTTTAAAGGTAAATTTATATTCACATATATAAGAATTTATTTATTAAGTAACTTAAGAAAGTAAGATATATTTATATTACAATTTGTTTGGAACATTTTCTTATAAAGAATTTACGTTCACATATGTAAGTATTAATTAATAAAGTAAATTAAATATGTAAGTTTAAATTAATAAGGTTTATTAAAATACTTAAGTACATATGTGACCATATTAATCCTCTAAATAACACTTGTAAGTAATTAAATCAAGTAAGTGACAAATGTAAGATTTATGAACATGTGGCATTCATGTTTCATTTATTTGAAATTTATAACATAGAAGAAATTTTTTCTCCTTTTTCAGTTTTTTTCAAAACTTTCTTTCTTCATTCTTCATGTTTTAATGGCAAACCAGAAATTCTTCTAAAACCTGAGATCAAACCAAAAACGAAAATCTGCAACTTTATATCAAATTCAACCTGTTATTCAAATAAAGAAAATCTGCAAACTGGAAACCTGCATATGAAAATGAAGTTCAACCTGCAACTAAAATAAAGAATCAAGTTCAACATCAGTTCAATCTTTTAAAAACATCAATTTGAATCATGCAAGGATCAATTTCAACAGCAGTCAAAGCATTATCCAGATTTATTTATTCAAGGACTTGGAAAATATTGAACTACTCTGCATATTTCAATAAGGTGAGTAAACTTTCTTTAAAAACAGTTTGACTTGGTTTTAACTATCATGCATGTGATGATCTGAGATCTTTGATTGATATTGCCTGAAAACCCCATTCAGATTATTGTTAAATTTGTATAGAAGTATGAACTCTGCTTTCTGTTAAAACCAGTTTTCATTCCAAAGTTTCAAAACCTCCAGTAACTTTCTTATTTGATCTTGATGATTTAATAAAGTTGTATGATAAAGTTTGATGAGAATTATAAATGATTGACGTAAATTTTAAATTTAATTTCAATGTTTAAATCAGAGATATACAGTAAAACTTAAATTTTGGTTAAAAATTTATTATCTTAAATTCAAAATTCAACCACATGCATGAAATCTGGATGTAAAATCATGAATTTAGAGACGAAGTTTGAAATTTATAGTTTAGTAATTCATTCGAAATTTGGGTTTATATGCATTGGGAATTTTTATGAACTGCAGATGAATTACTTAATAAATTGATTTGATACCTTGGTCAAAGCTTGTTTACAGATTGATGATGATGGGAAAAATGGGTATGAATTTTTCTAATGGCAGAATTTTGTGAATTAGGGTTTTTGCTTGTTTTCGGCTGGGTTTGGCTGTCGAGATTTTTGCGACTTGAGATGATAACTGGAATCGATCGCGACATGGGGGATGGGGGCGTGGAGGCTGCGGAGACGTCCTGGAGAGGCCGGCATGGATCTTCGGCGTTGTGGTGGTCGGAAAGGAGAAGTTTTGGATCAAAGTTCCAGCAGTTGTTCGAGTTTGATGTCGAATTTTGAATCGACGATGGGTTTTGGGTTCTGGGTTGAGGGATGGCCTGTAGTGATCATCGGCGACATGGAGATGGCCGGTGGGGGGTTCGGTGATGCGTGGATTGCCGTGCATCGTGCACCGTGTACGTTATGTACACTGGAAGGTTGAAGTTTTGGGAAGACGAGTTAACTCGAAGGGTAGCTCGCGTTTTCCTGAGGGGAGACTCGAAGCTTTTGAGTAGGAATTAGCAGTTGTGTAACGAGGTTTGGTTCTCGAGTTTGGTTCGTGCAAATTAGTAGATTGTCTCGTAGTAGAACACGTAGCGTTCTGTGGGTTATTCGGGGAGGGGGAAATGGAGTTTGACTCGAGTGTAGATATGCTAATCTGGTAGATTAAAAAGGAAGATATTAAGTACAGTAAAATAAATATCAAGTTTACAAATCAAACTTGTTGTTTGAATAAGTGAAATCAAGCATTTTATTATAAACAAGTTTTATAAAGAAATCCAAATGCAAAGTTAAAACTTGTTGTTTTAAAGATAAATGATAATCAAACCTTAAAGTATAAATTGAATCTATTTTAAATTTTAAGTTTATTTAAAATGATTTCTTTTTGAAGTAATTTAATTTAATTACATTTTGGATTTTTAAATTTAAAGAAGTATGTTTTGAATTTAAATATTGAATCAAAGATTTAAGTTCAATTTAAAAATAATGATTTGAAATTAAGATTCCAATTTACATTTGAAAATGAATATGTTTGGATTAGATGTTTAAAGAGTTTAAATTTTAAATTAGATTTATAAATGTCTTATATCCAAATAAGGATATTGTTATAATTTTGGGAAAACCAATACAATAATTTGTTTAAGTTATTAAAATTTGATTTAAATCAAATAATTTAATTATGAAGATAAATAGGGTTAATTTATCTTTGTTATTAACTTGAGAATACTTAATTAAATATGGTTTGTAATTAAGTAAAGAATTAATTAAGTTAAATGTTTTCTTAATTAATTAAGGATTTTAAATATAAGAAATTAATTAATTGTTTAATTAATTTTAAATGATTAGTTAATTATTTATTTAATTTTAAATAATCACTTAATTATAATTAATTAAGTGTAATTACTCAATAAAATAATTAATGGTTAATTATGGAATGAAATTAAGAAGGTAGTTGCTTATGGAAGTAATTAAAGTGAAAGTGATTAACGGATAATCACATAATGTTATTAATTAAGGATTAATTAATTTAATTGTTTTAAAAGTTAATTAATTATGGAGTAATTAATTAATTAATTAATTAACTAAGAATTATTTAATAAAGAAATTAATTATTTGTTAAGTACTTAATTAAGAGATTAATTAAGAGTTATTAATGAAGTAATTAAGAGTTAATTACTTAATTTATTTTAGTTAATTAATTAATGTGATTAATTAATGAATGTGATCAGTTTAAGATTAATGACTAAGTGTAATTAATTAAGGATTAATTGTTAAATAAATTAAATAGCAATTACTTAATGAAGTAATTAAAGATTAATTAATTAGATTAATTAATCAAAGATTAATATAATTAATTTAGAAGTTAATTAATTAAGATGTTAATTAATTTAGATAAGTAATTACAAGTTGTTAATTACTGATTTAAGAAATGATTAATTATAAATTAATTATTTAATTAATTAAAGGGTTAATTAATTAATAAGAATTATTTAATTAATGATATTAATCAAGGTTGATTAATAAAAGTAATTAGTTTAAGTGTGATTAATTAATTATAATTAATTAAGTATTAATGTAATTAATTATAGTTAATTAATTAATGAAGGATCATTAATTATTGTAATTAATGATAGTAATTAAAGGTTAATTACTGAATATGGTTAAGAATAATTACTTGAATGTAATTAAAGATAATTAATCTAGGAAGATTAATTAAAAAGAAATCATTTGGAGATGATAAACGAATTTGATTTGTAATAAATCAAGGAAGAAGGAGTTAGGATAATCCAAATGATTAAAGGATAGTAATTAATTTAATTAGAGGTTAATTAAATTGATTAAGAGTTAATCAATTCTGCTATGGGTGATTGATTAATATTGAATGGTTGATATTGAATGATTGATATTGGATGTTGAATGATAATGGATGATTGATATTGGGTGATTGGTTGATACTGGATGATTTGGATGTCTATGAGATATGTGATATGCTGCATTGTGAGATGAATGGATTATATGAATTATCTATAGTGATAGTGTTATTCATCTATCTGTTTATATCATCCTGAATTAAGTTAAATTGTTAAACCCTTAAGTACAACTTGGACATTAAAATGGCGTTTGGTTTCGATGAGACCGGGATCGAGTTTCCATATTTGGATATCCGAAAACCACATCGATTCCAATTAAACGTTAGGTCGTTAATCCAAGTGGAGCAAGTGAAGACTCGAGGTGTAAGGGCTATACGTCAGTATAACTCTGTGGGTGATTCCGTAATGAGTTTGACGGAATAGAACTTATAGGTTCGAGATGGAGATTTAGAGTGCAAGGGCTATGGTCGTTGACTCTAAGGGTGATTCCAAAATGAGTGCAACGAGATAGTGCCTTCGGTTTCGTTCGAACCCGGAACGAACTTGTATGGATTGAATGCTTTCAGCACATCGTCAGGCGGACGATGAGCATTCTAAGATAGATGTGTTCTATAAAGGTAATCGCAGCCTCAAGCCTCATCAACCGGGAATGGCTAAAACAGGGGAGGTGCAGCAAGGCTTCGTGGGTAGCCCCCACTTGAGAGCAAGATTTACTCCTGTCTAGAAGACCCTTTTTATTCGACTGTGTGGGGCGGTTGATCCGGACAACTGCCGGGGTTGTCTTGTTCGGAACTATTCAGTAAGGAATGGGTCCAGCCTTGTGTTGCAGGGGAGTTAGGATGGCTCCTCGGTACGGTGATCTAGGCCACGTACTGTGACGGGCGGTACCCCAGTAGCCCTGCCATTGATGGAAACCAATTTTCCCTACGAGACCCTACGGTTTTGTTTGTATACCTATGTAGCTGGAATTTAATAAATGTAACAATTTTCGCTATTTCATATTTACTTGAAAACCCTAGACACTATTATAACCATCGGATTTCCTATCAAATGTTTTGGTTAGAGTAAGGTAAAAACTTTTCCATGTTTATGTGTGGGAAGTCTTACGTGATACCTTTTCTTTTCAAAGGTTTTCTAAAGTTAAGAAATTTTAAATCGTTTACTCACACCAGACCCCTGTCTGACCCGAGTGTTTATTTTCTGTTTTATTAAACTCTTGGGTACTCATATTATGTATGAGTAGTCAAGTGATTCAGGTTAGCTTGACAAATTCAGGAGGAGTTTTGGAGCAGGAGGCTTCATCGTGTAGATATGATATGTTTCCGCTGTGTTTGTGATGTCTGTATCTTATACTCTTGAGTTGTATAAATTAGACAGATGTTTATAACTGTCTAATATGTGTTGTATAAATTGTGTACTCTGATGTACTCTGATACTATGTAATATTTTATGTGATATATTATATTTTATTCGTTCCGCTGTGAGTTATCTGTTGTTGTTGTGTTCTTCTTTCTCTTTCTTTTCTTCTTCTATCCCTTTCTTTCTTCATTAGTGATGCGATTTCCTGGAGATAGGAAGTCGGGTCGCTACAGGAGGTTACGATGATAGGAGGCCATGATACAAATCACGATGATAGGAGGCCATGATACAAATCGCGATGATAATGGTTTAGGCCGAGCTAGAAGTGGGTGGCACCATTTCGAAGCTTTGGCAATGGAGAGTTCATGGGTGGATGCGACATGTTCTTTGGTCGATTGAAGATGGAGAACTCGAGGAGAAATGGTAGGCAGTTGTGGGTTTGTGGAGTTGTTGTGTTCGACCTTGTTTTTGAATTCAAAGAAGATGGATTAGCAGGTAATGTGTCACTTAGAACTTTAATTAGTGTTAAATTAATATAATTTAAAATTTAAATCTTATCTTATCTATAGTTTATTCGTGTTAGATCCAAAATTTAATGAAATAAGTCGATTGGTTCATAGCTTTGAAATCTAAGCATAGGAATTGGTTTGGAATTTTTCGGAGTCAGCTAGAACTTTAGGTTAAATCAAACGTATTCGATTTAATTTAAAATCTAAATGTTCAGCAAATGAAAATTCAAGGTGAGTAAATCTCACTCAATTTGGTTGACTGGTTTAATTTATAGCAAGTAAAAAAAAAATCTGTTTTTGGTTGATTGGTTTAATTGATATATTATTATCATTTGAATGTTATATTATATATACGAGTATATATGCACGTCCAGTTGAGCCTGCAAATCACAATGTGCATGCAAATATAGTTATACTCCTAAAAGTAAATTTGACGATATCATTATTTGCATAAACTGGACCTAAAACAACATTTGAGAAGAGTAAAATAACTAATGAATAGACATGAACCAATTTTTTTATAATACTAAAGTTTTAATATTTGTTTCTTTTGTTTTAGTTTATTTTATACTACTGAAAATGGAAATGATGCTTATACCTATACATCCATATGATCTATTAACTAATATGGAAACATATTACATGCATTATCACTTCACAACTTGGCTTCATCTCTTGTACCCAGTCTAGTAATAGGGAAAATTCAATGCATAAGACTTTCACCATGGCTTTTATTACACATATGAATTTCTATCCGTGGTTCTGACATTTGACTCTTGTTTATAAAAATACTTTTAAAAAAATGAAAACCATAAGAATATATAACACCGTCTGACATGGGACTTTTGGTATTATTTCTCTAGTCATTCTTTGGACTCGTTATATATAATGAATATATATGCACGTCCACATAGACTTGCATTTAATCATGCATTAATTCAACAATATGAATCTGCAATATTTTTTGAAAGCATGTATTTTTGTTTTGTTTATGGATATAGTATACAATTATTCTTATCATAGTGGCTATAATTTCTAAGCGAAACTCACTATATGAATGGTGGCAATTTTGTTAAAAAGAGATGTATGAAGTGTAAGGTGAATATAGATCAGTGTTGTCACAGTAAGAGATATATGAAGCCTCCATGGTATTTTTGGCATCTACCTACCTAAAACTTATGAGAGGAACAAATATAGGCGGCAAAATAAAAGGATAAAACCACACTACAAAAATATATATGAATCAAACAGAATTAAAAATACATACATAATCATAGAAGTTTGAATGTCGATTCTCATCTCTTTCCTATACCTTTTTTGTTACAAATAGTCAAAAAAATTGAAACTAAAATTCAAATGTTTGATGCATTTCACAATCAAATTGAAAATAGGAATCACTATAATGTATCTCCATCCAAATTAGCAGCAATTCCTACTCCATACAGGAGCCCCATGCTAGTCCTTTACCATCACGTGCATCTCGTTTCTTTCCTCTAGCCTCTCTTAGCATAACTAGTGACTACTCTTCTTTAGTTTCAGAAATTATTCTAGGCCATGTGTGAAATTCCTTTAGGCGCTAGTTATGATTCACTCTAAGAGCCATGCAATGCAAGTAGAAAACATCCAAATCGAAGATCACGTCTCGACCCTTGCTCCCTTGATACAACACAATTCGAGAAACTAATATCAATGCATGTTTGTTTATCATAGTTTTGACAGGCACCACACCTCTCACTTGCAGCATCACTACAGAGATATCCCTTGCAGCTGCATTTTTCATTACTAAGCCTTGTCATTTTTCATTGTAGCAGTCTGTTGGCATGGTGTTGCATCTGTTTTCCTTTCATATAACATTTCATCCAATAAAGCCATTTGATCTCAACAATTTCTCTATCACTTATTCCCATCATTGGACTTTCTCATTGCCATTTCCCTATCCCATCCACCATTCTATCCAATATTCTTGAAGCCCATTTACACTATTGTAGCCTGAATCTGACTCATGTCAATATTTCAGCATTCAAATTTTATTTTGTAGCGCTTTGATCGATGTTTCAACACAACATCAGCATTCTCCTTGGTTTAATTCAGTTTGATGTTTTGGTACTGCTTCAGCATTCCTTTTAGAAAATTGGCAGCATATACTTTCTTTTTAAAAAGGTACTATTTTTTAATATCAGGTTGCATATATCCATATAGCACACAAAATAATACAATTTCAATCTAGTCCCAAAGCCTAGCGGTTAGCATACATATATCAGTCGACGTGGCTGCTCCATTGCATGGGTTGGGTATATTAGACTTTTTAAAGAAAATACATACTCTTTAAGGAATTATCGACCATATGGAACTAAAATTGTAATTTATTATTGAGCTATGTACATATTTTCATTTGTAAACTATTATTTGGCATGGAAGATAGTGAAAAATCAATATAAGCCTTTATGGTAACATATAACGGCAGCTGCTTTTAAAACAAAAAAGAAAGTTTATCCCTTTGTATTAGATAAAGGACTGACTTTGCATTTTTAATAGTTTTCTAACAATGCTAGGGAAAAATCAAGCATGTAAAAGTTACATTAAACTTTAAACAACATGACATGGCTATTATTAAATTTGCAAGTATCGTAGTTTGTTTAACCATTTGTGAAAGAATTATAAAATGATTTTCGTTTGGACAAACTTCAGAATGATCTGGGTATAAATTTATTACTATCTTGGAGCCAATATGTACACAAATGATTGAAAATTTTCAATATAATTAGACATAAGTGTAAGAAGTGGAGATTTATTTTCTTCTGTTCCAAAAGTACTTATAATTATATGCGCAAACATATTTACTTCTTGCAGTTAAGATAAAGTTATTGGAAAATCATTTTATGAAAAGCAAGATAAAAATTCCATATTTGAAAGTTTTCAATAGATATTTTGACATGTTAAGGGTAACTCAAAAAGAATTAAATATCAAAAACAAATAAAAAACCATGTACATTCAATAACATATGTGAATGTGATGAAATGTGATTAAACACTATTCATTCGATGGCTAGTATAAATCATACTTATGATTGCCACTACTTATGCAATGTTCAATCAAAAAGAGGTTTTATAGAACATATATCAAATATAAGGCATACAATTTATGCAGTCGTAACCCGTATGTTTGAGTAGGGCTTGAAATTTTCAATAATTATGCTATAATTTCCAATGATAAGTTATCGATTTATTTAAAAAGGAAAACCTTCTCATCATCATCATAAGACAATCAATCAAACATATTTGCATTGCAATAAAAAGTTTCCCTCAAATTAATCAGAAACATTGACGTAATTGGTTTAATTAAAAGGAAAACACTGAAGCTATAGTGAACAATTGCGGTCTTAAAAAAATTCCCATGAACAGTAGGCATGGATCACTATATTGCAAAATTTGAAAATGAAGCATTAGTATAGAAAAATTTCAAACTTGATCAATCAAGTGAGAGATGAATGAGAAGACTGACCAATAACAGCAGAAGGAAAATAATCGTCGTTGGTAAAGAATTCAGTAAATCAATGCAAGGATGTCGAAAAGTAGTTGTACTGAGAAAGTATATGCTTCCTTTCCAGATGGTCAGAGTGTCTATTAAATAATAGTAGTAGGAGAATAGTTTAAATCATGGTCAGACCAGTAGTAGGATGATGGCGAAGGGAGCGGGGATTTCCACTCAATTTCGATGATAGAGGATCTGGGTAGCTGCAGAGTCGATCTAGGTTATTAGAAAGAAAGTGGGGTAGGGAAAGGGAAGATGGATGATGAAGGAGTTTGGATCTGCTGAGCAAGTTTTTTAATTTAGGGTTTCATGAGAATGAACAAAGAGGAATTTGGAGCGAAGTTTATTTTTGGTAATTCAAAAAGACATGGTTGAAATTAGTTATTAGAATTCTCTTTATTAGTAGTAAAGATAGTAGTATATATATCAGTAGTTGGGTATATTTCCCACCGATTAGAGCGGATGAGACACTATGCACCCCGTATAATAGCAGACGTCCCTATATTACCGTGATAACCCGTCTCGAAGCGAGATTGGTATTTTATGTTATATAACATCTGTGAATGCAGGGAAATAGGTAAGAGGGATCCAACTAGATTCCTCAAAAATATATTGATTGTTTCATATATAGTGATATATGATGTGTTTGAATAATCTATTATGGATTATTGTGTGATTTGAGTTATTTGGATGCTATAAAGACACTGGCCTAAATTTTTGCATTTCAATTACCATAAATAGTACTTTGAATCTTAAAAAGAAAGGACAAAATTTTGTAGTAAGCTTCAGAAAGTAACCTCTGGCTAAAATAAGCTTCAGTTCAAACTATTTACTAAAATTGGCTTCGTTTTTGCACCAGCACTTTTCAAATGCACATATATGGAACATGCATATGTATTTATTATTAAATGCACTC
The DNA here is from genome assembly GCA_030765085.1 of Allium cepa. Lineage (NCBI taxonomy): Eukaryota > Viridiplantae > Streptophyta > Magnoliopsida > Asparagales > Amaryllidaceae > Allium > Allium cepa. The sequence continues at coordinate 383,117,780 of CM060931.1, forward strand.
CAAATATGCACACCAAGTAAATTCCTTAGTGCGATTTTTGGAATGCGCATGAACAATATACTTACATTGTTCATGTGCATTCCAAAAACGCGCATAAAGGAATTTCCTTGGTACGCATATATAGAACGCGCATAAAGGAATTTCCTTGGTATGCATATATGGAATTTGAAAAGGCATTCATTTCTTTTTTCTATTTTTAGACAATGTCAATTGTTCCAACGATTATTTATTTCAATGGAGAATTGGCAATAGATGATGAAGATTAACCTAAATATATCGGAGGGAAGCAAAAAGGATCAAAATTGAAAAAGCATTATAGCTCGTCGGAGCTTAAACATTGCATTTAGGATATCACAAAATTGATCCTCATATATTTGATGTGAAGTTGATTTGTAAATGTGTTAGAATGATGGTTCATCGGCTATTGATTTATCGAACGACGATAACTTGTATTCTTTATTTTCCATTGGAATAAAGGTTATTGAACTGTACGTAATCATACTATTATTGAAGATGCACAATATCCGACACAAGTAACGATAGTCTCAATGTCGATACCCCAATTTCAAGAGACCCAAACATCTCTTCCATTTGGTGGAGTACCATATACTCAGACACATACAACCGCCAAGTGAGTACTATCGTTTGTAGTTCTTTTTTTGAGTTGTATATCTTTGCAATCCCGTATTTATATATGTTTTTTGTTTGTAGCATTATTCCTATAGTTGGTGAGTCATCAAATTATATGGAAGAAGACAATGGCAACTGTAGCGAAGGAATGTTGGATAGCATGCAAGTTGCTTGTGCAATTGAACATGATAGAATATGGATTGACAATATGCAAGTAAATAATAAAGCACTGGTAGTTCATGATACTCTACCGATTGAAGATAACAAAGAAGACTTGATGATGGATGATCCATTGGGGTAATGCGAGCATGATGGCTAGCTCTATTTAGAAAACTGCTCAATTGGAGATGTAGGTGTTTGGAAAAGAATGTGTCGAAAAAAGACCATGGGTTGGTTTGATTTTTGAAAACAACAATTGCTTATTGAAAAACTAAGTGAGTGGGCTATTGAATGTTTGATATCTTACAAAGCTGTCAAGTCCAGTGCAAATTAGTATACAGTTCGATGTGATGTTGATGAGAAATGTCCATGGAGGTTGCATGCTAGTATATTGAAAGCTCATTAAATTGGTGGAAAATCAAAAGGTATGGAGGAGATGACACATGTTTGTACCCCACCATTAATTTTAATCATCAACAAGCTATCTCTAAGTTTATTTGTAGCAAAATACTAATATTATTAAAGTCCAATACAAATATGAATGCATGATTGGTTCAAGATACGCTCTTGAATATTTTTAGTATCAAAGTAAGCTATTCTAGAGCATGACATGGGTTGCAAAATGCGACTGGAAAGATTTATGAAGATTGAAAGCCATCGTATGCAGACTTTCCTAGATATCTTATTGCAGTAAAAAAGGCCAATCCCGGAACCATATATGATATTTTTCATGCACGTTCCAAAAACGCACACTAAGGAATTTCCTCAGTGCACCAATTTGGAATGCGCAATAATGATAAATACATATATGTGTTCCATATACGTGCGTTTGCTAAGTGCTAGTGCAAAAATAAAGACTATTTTTGTAAACAGTTTGAACTGAAGCCTATTTTCGTAATAGGTTATTTTCTGAAGCTTATTTCAAAAATTGGTCCAAAAAGAAATTCAAAGGTGATTTTTGAAAATAAAATATTTATATGCAAATTGGAATATTGAATAACAAAGTGATTAGAATAAAATAAATGATTTGATTTGGAAATTTATTAGCTTTTTCATAAGATGGTTTCAAATAGGGAAATTTGAAATTAAGTGCTTTTAACACTGTATTTCATATGAGATTTTCTTAAAATACGAAAGGGACGTTGAAATCGAGATTTGGAATGAATTTGGAATAAAATTAAGATTTATTAAGAAATAGATTTCAAATTGAGATTTTATATAGAAATCGATGTATAAATGGAGTTTTAAATAAAGGGTATGTTTGAATTGAAAATTTAGAAAATTTATGATTTATAGACAATGTTTATAATGAAGTGAAATGATTTTCATTTGATAGATTGGAAATATATATTTACAGTGTGAATTTATAATGGGATATGAAAATGGGTTTAGAAAGGAAATGGTGGATTCCATTTTGGAATTTGGAAATAGTTACGATACATTAATAGAAATCGATTTGTGATAAACCGAGAGTGGTTTACAAATATAAAAATGGTTATGTTGAATTTTAAAGATAGACTTTTATTTAGAAGTAAGTTTTATTTTAAAAAGGGATTTTTATTTACCAAATTATGTAGTTTAAAAACTGTTATTTGTACTAAAATATATCAGGAAGTTGGTTTTTCAAATAATTAATATTAGTTGAAAAGAATTTTAATTTTAAAAAAATAGTTTTGTAAATCAATTAGTTTTATTTAAAAAGGAATTGGAAATAAGTTATCGATGTTTATTTGGAAGTGTTTTGATATTTAAATAATTACTTAAACGTGTTTTGGAAATAAATTATTATTCTTTTAAGATACTTATTACACACACACACATATATATAGTCACACAACGACTTTGGAAATGATTGAAATGTATTTATGAATTCTCTCAAGATTTAAGCTAGGGTTTGTTAAACGGATATAATTTTATTAAGAGAAATCTTATGAAGGATTTTGGGAAAAAGGGGAATCTCCAAAATGTTGAAATACAAGAACTTCGAAAAATGAATCTGAATTCATTAAAGAAATTATGAATAGTTAGTTGGACTATAAACAAGCATGATCAATAATTTTTGGAAATTGTAAAGAGAACTAGAAATTAATTCCAGAAATTTATAAAATGAGTTATAACAGGTTGGGAATTTGCAAATGAAATTTGCTAATGTTTTATTAAGTGGGTAAAAAGGGAAATCCTCTTTTGTTTTGCAATTATACTCATACAATCGATATGAGCTATGGAAATTTCCTAAGCGTTAATATCAAATGGGTTTAGGAAAATATACTTATAAATATTCTCCTACGTATTTTAGAAGAAAACGGGGATTTGAAAATATTTTAAATGCGAAATGAATGGTATAAAATAATTTGATAAGTGTTATAAATTGACTTCGAAAATATTTCTTACCGTTGAAATGATATAAAAATATCCTGTTATGGATAAGTATTTGAAATTGTTTTAAAATGTTGGAATGCTGGAAGAGAATTGAATTATAAAGTAATTTTGAAACAAACATTTGAAAGATTTAAAATTTGGCCTAGTGATTGCTTATTTGTGTAATTTAATAGTTAAATAACCGACTTTCAAATTTGGTAAAATTCTTTGATCGTTTCGAAGAGATCGTAATCGGATTTGCTTGATGATAGGTACACGCATGATAGGGAGTTCTCGATTCTTGTTAGGTAGCCAATGGCTGACTCTTACCTTTACATGTCCCTGAGTGTTTGGTTTGCTAGGTGCTTACATTCGAGAGGCTGGTCATAAAAGCAAATTTGAGGCACCAGTGTAAGCTACGGTAGATGTACCTGGTGTTGATGGTTGAAAAGCCTAGAACTTTACACTTGGTATCAGAGCTGAAGGTTAAGAGAAAACCTTGGCTTTTGTGAGATTATTCATTAGAGATAGGGTCAGTAGAATCCTAGAATGAGTTTGAGCATATTAATAGATATGAGCACATATCTATTAGCGAATATAAAATGTTTTATATTGTGTTTGTTTATTTGTTGAGTGTTTTATGAATTCTGGTCGAATAGTGGGATGCCACGAAATCGATATGAATTTTTAAACACTTGAACCAGGTAACCGACACGGTGCTGTTTTGAAGCAAGTAAATAAAATAATTTTGCCCAAATTATATTTTGATATAAAAGAAATAATTTTTTGAAATTATTACAGTATATTGATGTGTTTGGTTGTTATCATTATAATCAAAACAAGATTATTAATTGAAATGTTTATATAACAAAATTAAATTTGTATATATGATTTATAAAATGAGTAAAGCTAAAATTAGATTCAAACTAGAATTTGGAAATCGAAATTCCAGAAATTTCGAAAATGTTTTTCAAGTGTTTTGAAATAAATATTTGAACAAAAAATGTTTTTAAATGGATTTTGAAAGTGATAAAGCACTAAACTCACTTCAATCACTGGAAAATAATCCTGGTGATAAGTGTGCGACATCATCAGTATTTATTTTTGAGTTTCTAAGTGACGGATAGCTACTGTGATTATCTGGCTTTGGAATTGTCTTGGAAAAATCAGGTTTTGATTTAAAAATTCCAAACGTAAGATTTGACATACATAAGGGAATTACATTTATATATGATTTCAAAATGATTTGAAATGAAACCGGGGCTTGAATTCTGTTATATTCATTTGAATATTTTATGAAACTTGTGAAAAATGAGTTTTGAACTTATAACCTCGAATTGTGGATTTCAATATGAAATTAAAATCTAACTTGTGCAAGTTAAATAAATTGAATTTGTAAAAGAAAAATTGTGTGGTTATAATCTAACTAGAGATAAGTTAATGGAAAATTGGATCGGATTTTAACCCAGATCAAATTGAATTAAATATATAACTTTGAATTGGTGATTAAATAATTATAAGTTACAAAAAATTCAATGGAATAAAATTTAAGTGAAAAATTATGGAATTGTGAACAAATAAGTTTGAATAACTTACAAAATTGGAATTTATGGAATTCGACATATGTGCAGCAAGTTAGATATATTTTTAAAGATTTTCGAATAAAATAGAAATGGATTGAAATGGTGATGACTTATGTTGTGAATGAATTCGATCTATGTTTAATATGGGTGGGAATATTATTAGTGAGAATGTAATTCAACTTAAGTAACTAATTTATAAAATGATTCATAAATAAATTATTATGGACTGGTTTGTTGTTGAATATGAAATTAAGTGACTAACATTTTGCGAATAAATTGAGTGTGGATTGATAAAAATTTGATAAATTGATTTAGAATCAATTTAAAATAGCTATAACCTTAAGTGGTTATTTTATTAAGTGATATTTGAATTTTTACCTGAGTAAGTTAAAATGAATTGTATGAAATTGTGAATAATAAGTTGTGTAACCTATAAATTGGAAAAGTGGAAAAGAAAAACCAACATGAAAATGGTTTGATATTTTGGTGAAAAATAAAAATCCAAACTTGAATTATAAAATGAATTTGAATTCAAGTAAATTAAATGAAGTGATTTTTGATGTAAAAAATCTGATTGTGAAGTGTAAAATGAAAGCAAATAATTAGAAGAATTAGTTAGTAAATTGGATATTCGAAATGGATTGAGTTATATAGAAAATTTAACTCGAATGCAAACAAACCAAATGCATTGAAATGTTGTGAATAAAAGTGAAATTTTGGGTAATTTGAAATGGGTTGATACTAATTCCATATAGAAAGTGGAAATATAAATTGATTTGTAATGACATAGCGTTGAAAATAAAATTTGATTTATATTGTATTGAATATGAACTTGGATTATCGAATGAAAGCGAATGGAAGGAATGAAAAATAAGTTGGATATGAAATCAATGCCAGTGGAAGAAAATGAGATAAATTGATTGAGAATCAATTTGAAATGAATATGAATATAATGGATATGAATGGGATGTTAATAAAAAGGTTGTGAAGCACTGTAATTGCATGAATGGGGTATAATTGTATCGGAAGTGAAAAATTAAATGTTAGAACCTTTTATTTGCATGTACACTCTAAGTATACATGTATAACATGTTTGGCTTATGCAAATGATATTTTTAACTTGTTAAATGAATGAAATGTTAACTGAATTTCATATATTAGTGCATATGGGTTTTATTTGAGTAAGTACAGACACAATAAGACTACTTAAATAGATTTTGGTTGTGGGATTGCATATAAATTGAGCTCGCTTGCTTAATAACGCTAAAATATGGTACACGTGAATTTAGCGTGAAAAATAAAATATTGATATATATATATATATATATATATATATATATATATATATATATATATATATAATGTTTTCGGGCCATGAGAACTGATGCATATCCTTTTATCATATTTTCCATATTGCAAAAGGCACTCCGTACGAGGGAGACTCCGCTTAAAATTTTCGAAATTTAGGATGTTAGAAAATATATGAATTTTTTTGAAAAACATTTGTTAACCAAAATTTGATTTCGATTTGTAATTGAAATATTGGATTTTTCTTTAGAAATGGAAACTAAATGTTTTGCACGGAACTGAAGGATTTATAAAAGTAAAATATCGAGTTTCAACTAAGTGGGTTGTAACAACTTAATGGGTTTGTTGCATTTTTCCTACCTTAGCAATTTAGAGGACGAAATTCTTTTAAGGGGAGAGAAATGTAACGATTTGAGTTTTTCAGTCGTTTGATTTTGAATATTTAAATGGTTTTAAATATTGATTTGGAATATAAGTTGATTTTTTTGAATACGAAGATTTTGGTTGAAGTTATAGAATGAATTTAAATTTCAAATATAGCAATTTATCGTAATACGGAGATGGTGAATAATTGAAAGTTGAGTTGAATATGAATTGAAATGATTTCTAATGTTGATATAAATTCTATTTGAATTACAATTTGAGTTAATAAGTTTTTAAAACGGGAATTTCAAGTGATTTCATCAACTTTTGAAAATCGTCGATTTAATCGACGCGCTAAAATTGCGATCCGGGGCACAATCTCAGAATTCGACGAAATCAGTTCCATTGGATCTGTAATAGTGTATCTTTACCATAGCGATTGGATTTACCATTTGGTCGCCCAAGCTTAAAATGCATAGATTAATTTAATTTAAATAATCGATTTAAAAGGCTATCTTCCGCATACGATTGAATTAGATTGTGGAACTTATTCTTTTGCGTTCAGAATAGGGGTATAACCTTAGAAACGCCAGGCAAAATGCCTCAATAAAAGTTTGAAATTCCACAGAATGCGATTCGAGATATTTTAAAAAGAAAAGAAAATAAGAATATAAATCAAGTCTAATCTCGAGTCATCCTATAACTCTGAACCAGCCACCTTAGTACATACGAAGCACCTCTTCATCTTTAAATCGACTACTCCCTTTTCTTTCTCCTCCTCTCAAAGAAATAGTTCGAAATATAAAATAAAAAAGAGTTTCAGACGAGGAAAAATCGTGCGTGTGACAGGAGGCAACATGAGTATTGGAGGCGAGGTTGCAAGACGAGCATCGCCGTGAGCAGGGAGATTCATTATTAGATTAAGGCTTCGATTTTCGAGGGATGAGGGTGGAGTCGTTTAAATTTAAGGATGGATTTGAAATCAGTGGGTGAAGGAGTATTATTGGCCGAAATTTGGTGAACTCTGGCGTTTTGCTGACCGTGACATAGGGGGGATTCGTTGCTGGTCGACATCAGTCAAGGGTTGAGGTTGCGATGACACGAGGCCACGATACAAATCGCGATGATGATGGTTCAGGCCGAGCTAAGAGTGGGTGGCATCATTTCAAAGCTGTGGTGAAGGAGAGTTCGTGGGTGGAAGCGGTGTATCCTTTCGTCGACCGGAGATGGAGAACTCGAGGAGAAATAGTAAGCGGTTGTGGGTTTGTGGAGTTGCTGTGTGCGACCTTGTTTTTGAATTCGAAGAAAATGGATTAGTATGGTAATGTTTCATTAATAATTTTAATTAGCATTCAATTCGTATAATTTAAAATTTAAATCTTATATTATCAACATTTTATTCGTGTTAGATCCAAAATTTAATGAAACAAGTCGAGTTGGTTTGTAGCTATGAAATCTATGCATAGAAGTTGGTTTGAAATTTTTCATAGTTAGCTGGAATTTTAGATCAAATCGAACGTTGTTCGATTTAATTTAAAATCTGGATAAAAATCAACGTGAGTAAATCTCATTCAATTTGGTTGACTGTTTTAATTTATAGCAAAAAAAAATCAATTTTTGGATGATTGATTTAATTGATATATTATTATCAGTTGAATGCTATATTACATATAGTAGTATATATATTAGTAGCTGGGTATATTTCCCACCGATTGGAGCGGAAGATACACTATGCACCCCGTATAATAGCGGATAACCATATATTTCTCAGAAATATATTGATTGTTTCATATATAGTGTTATATGATGTGATTGAATAATTTGTTATGGATTATTGTGTGATTTGACTTATTAGATGTCATAGAGGCACTGGCTCAAACTTATATTTTTTAATTACCATAAATAATATTTTTGAATCTTAAAAAGAAATTCAAAGGTTATTTTGGAAATAAAAATATTTATGTGGAATTGGAATATTGAATAAGGAGGTGATTAGAATAAAATAAATGATTTGATTTAAATATTTATTTAGCTTTTAAGTAAGTTGATTTCAAATAGGGAAATTTAACATCAAGGATTTTTAATACTGAATTTTAAATGTGATTTCTTAAAATATGAAAGGGAAATGGAAATCGAGTTTTGGGATGAATTTTAAATATTGAGATTTATTAAGAAATAGATTTCTACTTGAGATTTTATACAGAAATCGATGTACAAATGGAGTTTTAAATGCGGGGTAGGTGTGAATTGAAAATTTGGAAAAGTTATAATTTACAACAATTTTTATAAATAAAGTGAAATGATTTTCATTTAATAAATTGGAAATTTAAACTTACAGTGTGAATTAGTAAGGGGATATGAAAATTGGTTTAGAAAGGAAATGGTGGATTCTATTTTGAAATTTGGAAATAGTTGTGATATTAGAAACGAAAATCAATTTTTGATAAATCGAGAGGGTTTATAAATATAAAAATGGTTATGTTGAATTCTAAAGATAGATTTTTATTGAGAAGTAAGTTTTGTTTTAAAAAGGGATTTTTATTTATTAAGCTATGTAGTTTAAAAACTGTTATCTGTATTAAAATATTTCGAGGACTTAGATTTTCAAATATTTAATAAGTTGAAATGAATTTTAATTTAAAAAAAGTAGTTTTATAAATCGATTAGTTTTATTTAAAAATGAATTGGAAATGAGTTATCGATATTCATTTAGAAGTGTTTTGATATTAAACTAATAACTTAAACGTGTTTTGAAAATAAATTATTATTCTTTTAAGATGCTTATTTTATATTATATATATATATTGAGTTTGGAAATGATTGAAATATATTTATGAATTCTCTCGAGATTTGTAAACTAGAGTTTGATAAACGAATATGATTTTAGTAAGAGAAATCTTATGAAGAATTTTGGGAAAAGGGAACTTCCTAAATGTTGAAATATAAGAACTTTGAAAAATGAATCTGAATTCATAAAGAAATTATAAATGGTTAGTTGGATTATAAACAAGTATAACTGATAATTTTTGAAATTGTAAAGTGAATTAGAAATTGATTCTAGAAATTCATAAAATGAGCTATAACGGTTTGAGAATTTGCAAATGAAATTTGTAAATGTTTTATTAAGTGAGTAAAAGGGGAAATCCTATTTTGTTTTGTAATTGTACTCATTCAATCGATATGAGCTATGGAAATTTCTTAAGCTTGATATCAAATGAGTTTTGGAAAATATACTAATAAAGATTCTCCTAAATATTTACGAAAAAGGAGGGGTTTTGAAAATATTTTAAATGCGAAATGAATGGTATAGAATTATTTTTCGAAATTTTATAAATTGAATTCGAAAATATTTTTAGGCATTAAGTGATTTAAAAATATCATATTATGGATAAGTATTTGAAATTGTTTTAAAATGTTGGAATGCTGGAAGAGAATTGAATATATATCTTTGTAAAGATATTTTGGAACAAATATTTGAAAGATTTAAAATTAGGCCTAGTGACTACTTATGAGTGTAATTTGATAGTTAAATAACCGAATATCAAATTTGGCCAAATTCATTGATCGTTTCGAAGAGACCGGTATTGGATTTGATTGTCTAAAAACCACTTTGATCTGATTTATGTGTTACGAATTGTGATATCATAAAGATAATGAAGATGGTGATTTTGGAGATTCGGTTTGCTCAGCCCCAGAATAACTTGTATGGATGAATGCTATCATTTTCATCGTGGTCAGGAAGGCAGTGTTAGCATTCCAAGTATGAGAGGACAAATTATTATAACTGTCCAGATTGATTGTTGATTATCGTACTCTAATGATTGTGTGTATATTAGCAGCTACAGATTCTTTTGTATAAAAATCTGTTATTACATATTATGTTTTGTTCCGCTATGATTATGAGCTTCTATGTTATAGTTTTTGTTTTCTACTATCCCTTTTCGTCTTCAACCCTAATGATCTCGTATTTTTGGCACTCGATTGCTCGGCTTGCTATACAGTGAACGTATTGATGTCGATTTTCGAGTATCGAAAATCCCGGGCCAATACGGATATGAAAGAATGTGATGTACCGGTATTAAAAATTACCCTAACTGGTATACTCTGTATCAAAAGCGTACCTTCCATCATAGTTTTTCCCTTCTTTACTGCAGTTGGTTTAGAAGAAGACGATGGTCCAATAGCAAACAATTTCCCTATGTCCACCTTACTGGCTCTGGACACTAGTTCTTATCATGCCTAACTTGGTCACAGTTGAAGCATTTCACATTCTTCTTCTCCGTAGGTTTCTTTCCTTTACTAGTTTTGTACTCATGGGCATAATGGCCCTTCTCATCACACTTATAACACAATAAATCATCATTTGCAATCTTAGCGGCCTCCCCTTTCTAGGCTCCCTTCTTATTAAATAAATTTATTTTCCTTCCGTGAGAACCCTGGGACTCAATTGGCTTCTCCTTAGCTGAAACAGCAAGTACCTCCTTATGGCAAATGGTCATCTCCACCATCACATGATAAGGCTCTCTAATATGAGTCATTGCCATTCTGCCAAGTTATGGCCTCAAATCTCTAATGAGTCTGTCATTCCTCCTGATATTTGTGTCAACCAAAGCATAACCATATCGAGATAGGTCATCGAACTTAGAAGCATACTCGATCATATACATCCCTCCTTGGACAAGATCCATAAATTTCCTCGGTAGTGCCAACTTACAACCTTAGAAAACAACCTTCGCTTAAACCTTCTCTTGAAGTCAGCCCATGTCAACTCTTCCTCCAATACTCTGGTCGTCACACTGTTCCACCAATTACCCATGAAACTGTTTAGAGGCTAGCCTTCTCTTATCTCCATTATTCAAGCCTAAGTCTGTAAAGATCCTTTTATAGTTCAACAACGAATTCTCCACTTCAACAACATCTTCCGTTCCAAAAAACAGCTTTCCTCCTAGACTGGCACAGTCTCTACCCAGCTTAGCATAATTATATCCAACCAGAACTGTAGGATTAGCTCCACCAACATTCCTAACAGCTCCTGCTTGCAATAGATTAGCTAACAACTAATACACCATCCTCGCCTCTATTGGCGGATTTCCAACATCTACATTGGCCTTACATTTTGGTTAACATTAGCCTGTTGACCTTGGTTTCTCCACGTATTAGGTCGAGTATTTCCATTGGTCGTGGTGCTTCCTCCACCCAAATTTTCTCTTCTGTTTCTTGCCTCTGTATCCTCTTTCTCGCGCATCTGCATACGAGCATTGGTAAGATACAGAAGAATGGTCTAAAAGAGAGGGGAATACGTACATAGATATATACCTATATATCAAAACAAGTACGTTATATAGCATTAACCCAAACCTCGATCATATTTTTAAATTCGTTGGATTATGTTTGAAAAAAGCTTTTTGGTTAAAATTTTCTTTTAAATTTTCGTAAACCTATGCTCTGATACCAACTTGTAACATCCCCCTACATGGAGGCCCAAAACTAACGGTTACAGATGCTTCAGCCATTCATCGTTATTAATATTCGATGACAAAATACGGCGACGCAAGAGACATTTATACACATATCACAGAAATATGGAAAAAAATTAGCAATTCAAAAACATATTTCCATATTCAATCCAAAACATTTCTTATTCATTACATAATTCCCAAATAATGTTAACCACGTTCAGCAAATATAATTATTACAAATACGCCATGAGCGACATATGAAGATGCTCCCTTGGTTGATCAAAGAATATAGTAAGGCTAATATATCTGCCTTTACGAAAAAATCACAAAGCTGGAAGAAAAACTCTAAATAACTATCTGCCTCTTACACGCCTCCGGAAGCTTTATTTGTTAGAGAAGAAAATCCGAGAACCTTAAATCTCAAACTACTCAATATCAATTGAGTACCCAAGAATCTAGGAGGAAAACAAAAACTTCGAGTCAGACATAATGAATGTTATTTATAATAATCCAATATCTCAATCCTTTTAGATATCTAATGAGACCACACCGTTGAGTGGAACGGGTTTTCCCCTCATTGGTATCCTAAAACCTTTATAGAACCAAATTCTGTGCTCCTGCATCCGCAATGGTTAAAACATACATTTCAAAACATTATGATGATATGCATACATGAAAATAAATAAGATTTTCCCATTCCCAGTTTAATCTGACACTCTGTCATTATTATAGTTTCTAGGGACTATTAACCTCTTTAGTTTTCATGGGTCTACTAATAACCTTGTTATAACTATTAGACACCCTGTCCTATTTATAGTTTTCATAGGATCATTATAAATCTACAGGCTCCTGCAGTTAACTTAATTAATTCGTGGGTCCTCCTGAACCTATTAGTCCTTCCAATAACTATTCACCTTATCCTAGTTTTCATGGGTTTACTAGGGACCTATGGATTTATCCAGTAACTCACTTCACATCGTAGTTTTCATGGGTTTACTAGGAATCCGCTAATACTTACATCGGCCACATTCTTATCCAAGTTTTCATTGGTTTACTGGCAACCTATTGACTGATGTCAATTCTTAATCTGGATATAGTTTTCATGAGTTCACTACAAACCACTTAGCTCATACTAGCCCTTAATACATAGTTTATGTCGATTAACTATGAATCTGTTGGTTTCCATCAATAACTACTTAACCATAGATTTTCATTGGTTAACTATGAACCTGTTGATTTATGCCAATAACTACTTTATCATAGTTTTCATGGGTTTATTATAAACTCTTTGGCATACACCAATAACTATAAAGTTTAGGCATTCTATATTTTTGATCACCCAAACTTCATAGATGCAATTCTACTTATTACGGAGTTTAATAATTTTATATTCACTATTGAGTTAACCTAAATAGTTCTTCTACCCTTTTTTCACAAAATACAATTATGGGTTGTCATGTGAATATATTCATAATTGAAGAACTAAAATAGCAATTTAAAAATACCACTACTGTGGGTTTAAGGTCCTTGAAATATATTTCATAAAATATAGTTAACACCTTTTAGCTTATATTTTTATCAAGGCAATACTTATTCAAAGTTTTTATGCTTAAAGTTATCACAAAACTCCTTGATATAAGCCATAGGTTATCCTTAAAAATTTAGAGTATGGGTTTTAAGACCTTTCGAAACCATTGGAAAGCAAACCTTTCGAAAGATTAAACAACAATAAAAACCTTTTAAAACCCAACGCTTCGACCTTGTCGAAGGCTTTCCTAAATCCTTTCAAAACTAAACCTTTCGACCTTGTGAAAAGGTCTTCAAAATAACCTTTTGAATCTAAACCTTTCGAAACCGTTGAAACCATTCAGTAATTCAAACCATTCGAAAGCATTCAAACCTTAAAATATGAACCTTTCAAGGACTTATTAGGTTCAATTTAAAACATGCTAAAAATTCTCTCTTAAAACCTTTCGACTACATTGGAAGAAACCTTTCGACTTTATCGGAAGGTCTTCTTCCCAAGCCTTAAAACGTTTCATTAAAACAATAGGCCTTCTTCTTTAAAATAACTCCTTCGAAAGCTTGGATTATACTTTAATTATAAAAAAGGTTAAATCATCTAGGTCTCGGGCTTTTATACCTTTCAAAAGTAATGGGAGAAGCAGCTGGTTTTTAAAAATAGGTAAACCTTTCATCTTTGTCGAAAGAAACGACTTTGTAAGGTCGGAAAAAGCAGTAAATACCTTTCGACTGTGTCGGAAGGTTCAAAACAAAACAACGATAAGCGGCTATAACCTTTCAACTTTGTCGAAAGTTTTAAAACCTTATTTAAATAATTAATCTGGTCATAGCAACTAAGTCAAAGCTCTTATTCGAACGCAAAGCAGGTGATCTTTGGTTTATAAAACAAACATACCTCAACCTCTTCGACAACAAACCTTTCGACTAAGTACGCTTCGAAATTATTCAATTCATTACATATCAAGTAACTTGGTACCATATGCATTGAACTTTGACCTTGTCGAGAGCTAACCTTTCAACTATGTCGAAAGGTCTGGGTCGGAAGGTTTGATGCTTAAATTGGCTGAAACATGCTAAAAGAATGATTACTTCATTTTTAATTTAAAAAGATAACTTTTCGACTAACCTGCCTTTATTTTTCAAATTCCTATCGGTTAACAAATATTTTTAGAAAAGTGCCGCCACTAATTTTAGAATTTACATAATAATTTAATTTTATAAAATACCCCTTCTCCTTAATTAAATATATACAACATTTAAGTCCGTATCTTAAATAATTATATATATTCATCAAAACAGTTAAGAAAAATCTGGAAAAATTTTAAAAAATCTATTTTAATATGTTTTCCAACATATAAAAATTTCAAACCAAAATAATCTTTATTTTAGACGTAAATAATTTATAGCTTAATAAATTATTTTCTTCAGTAGAAAATTTATATAAAATCTATATTAACTCAGAAAATTATGAAAATTGAAACTGATCTCCATAATCATATTTTCTATAAGGTAAAATTTTCCCATGGCATTTAAAAATTATTCCACCTCGGTTTTACCGTAAACCGTGTGTATCTTCTCTTAAACAACTTTGTTTAAACATAATAAATCAAAATCAAGCATATCATCATTTCATATATCATAAAAATAGATTTATCATTAAATTCGAAACCATTTGATGTAAAAATAAAAATAGAGATGTAGAAACTACTATTCACGTTAGATTGGATAAGGAAATTGAAGTTTGATTGAGATTAATTTCTCTAGCTTGAATCCTAAGCTTTTAAGTTGAATTTCTCTTTCTTATTTCTTCATAAAGGCTGACCTTGCTTTCCCTTCTTACGGTTATAATTGTTTTTGTGTAAAATGAACATGTATGACCTAATGAGAAAGGTATAAGGGTGGGAAGTATGGTTATATTCCGTATTGCCCTTATGTTTAACTTCCTAACCATTTATATAAGTTCATTAGATTAAATAAGCATGGCCACCTAGTTTATTAATCAACCTCGGTCTCCGTATCTACATTATTTTATTTAGTTTATTCTAATTAAACCTCCTGAATAATGTCAATAAAATTATGGGTATTGCAATCATATCATAATGTTTTGAATTATTTTAACCATTATGGATGTAGGAGCACAATATATGATTTTATAAAGGTTCTAAGATACTAGTGAGGGGAAAACCCGTTCCGCTAAGCGGCATGGTCTCACTAGATAAATGACTTTGAGATGGTAGATTATTACTCATACCAGGCTTTGTGTATGACTCGAAGTTTATGTTTTCCCCTTAAACTCTTGTGAACTTAATTGATTTTGAGTAGTTTGAGAGTTGAGATTTCCAGGTACTTCATTAGACGAATAAAGCTTCCAAAGATGTGCGGGTGGCATGATAGATATATATAGTTCTCTTTTATTTTTTGTTGTGTTATTTGTAGTTAAATTGCAAGTATATACTCTGATCATCCAAGGGAGCATCTTCATATGTCGCTCTTGGCATATGTTGTAATAAATATATTTTCTCTGAACGCTGGACGATTGTAGGATTATGTAATGAATTGGAAATGTTTTGAAATGGAATGTGATCTTGTTTGATTTTTCAAATTTTTTCCATATTCATGTGTTTCTTTGTATCAATTAGTCTAACACCACCATATTTGGTAGCTATGGATTAATAACTATAGATGACTGTAGCATCCATAGCCATTAGTTTTGGACCTCCAAGTAAGGGGATATTACATTCGGATAGCAAGAGAGTTTGTAGATGTTTTTGAGGCAGTCACATGACTACTACCGAAATGAGCTATTGAATTTTGGATAGATCTTATGTCAGGAGTAGAACCAATAAGCAGACCACCTAGCGGGATGACACTGATCGATGTGAAGGAATCTAAGGTGCAGCTAGTAGATTTAGAAGGGAAGAATTTTATTAGACCAAGCAGTTAGCCTTAGGGAGAGGCCACGGTGTTTATGAAGAATCCGGATGAGTCGTTAATGATATGTATCGACTATCGTAAGTTGAAAAAGAGGACGATCATGAATAAGTACCACTTGCTGAGAATCGATGATTTATTTGAGCAGTTGAGTAGAGCCAGAGTAGTTTCCCAATTGGATTTTGCAACAGGTTTTCATCAGCTTAGAATGGCAGAGGATGGTATACCGTTGATGGCGTTATAGACTAGGTATGGTTCGTATAAGTGGTTAGTAATGTCATTCGGGTTTACGAATGTATCGGCTTTCTTTGTAGATTAGATGAACCAGATTTTTCGAGAATACTTAGATAGTTTCGTATTGGTATTTATAGATGACATTTTAGTATACTATAGGATGAGAGGGAGCAAAGCTCATCTTAGAGTAGTGCTTGAGACGTTGAGGTAGCATTAGCTGAAGGCAAAGTTTTCCAAGTGTCATGTTTGAAAGAAAGAGGTTACATTTCTCGGTTACGTAGTTTTAGAAAAGTGTTTTTCAGTTGATCCAGATAAGATCGAAGCTTTTAACAACCAAAAGAAACTAGAGACGGTGATTGAGATTAGAAGTTTTCTTCGACTCGCTAGCTACTACCAAAGATTCATTGAGGATTTCTCGTAGATAGAAGTACCTTTAACTAAGCTAACCGGGAAGCACGTGAAGTTTATTTAGTCTAACAAATGTAAAGAATCATTCCTTAAATTTAAGCATTTGTTAACCAAAGCACTTGTGTTAGTGGTCCCAGACAGAAACCAAGGGTTGGTAGTGTATATTGATGCATGTGGAAATGGATTAGGGGCAGTATTGATGTAGAAAGGTAAAGTTATTGGTAACGCTTCACGATAGCTTAGACCGCATGAAATGATATATTCTACTCATGATTTAGAGTTGGCAGCAGTGACCTTCGCATTAAAAGTATGGATATATTATCTCTTAGCGAAGAGATTTTAGTTATATGCAGATCATAAGTCATTAAGTATTTATTCTCTCAAAAGGTGTTGAAATGAGATAACAGAGATGGCTGGAATTTTCGACAGCTTATGATATTAGTATAGAGTATACACCTAGAAAAGGGAATAAAGTAGCGGATGCACCTATCAAAAATATCATAATGCGGTTTTGCTATCTAGGCGGAATGGAAAAATCTTGAAACTTAGACTGCTTGTTGTATGCAGTAAAGATCGATTGCTAGTTCTAGTTAGAGATCTGCAATGGTATCATTCTTGGAAGTTCGACCAACATTAATTGAAAGGATTGATACTAATAAAAAAGAAGGCACACGGCTAGCCAAGAACATTAGAAGGCTTGAGGTTGGATAAGAGATTGATGACCTAAATGATTTTAATCTTGACTAGAGAGGATGGTTGAGAAAGAGTGGATGGTTTTATGTTCTGAATGTTGAGGACTTAAAAAAAGATGTTCTTAGGTAATGCCATCAATCCAAATTTACGAATCATCCTAAGGGAACCAAGATGTATTAAGATATGAAGAGGAGTTTCAACTGGAAAGGTATGAAGAAGGATGTTGGTCTATGGATAAGGCAGTGTGTGAACTATCAATAAGTTAAGGCCGAGTATCAGAAGCCGAGTTGATGGTTCAACCTTTGGAGATACCAGTTTGGAATTGGGATTCAATATCCATGAATTTTGTAAATGAGTTTCCAAGTTTTAATCGAGGAAATGAATGTATATGGGTCATAAGGACGTGGTAACCTAAAGTGCCAATTTCATTCCAGTTAAGTCAACTAGGACGGTACCTGTTTTAGCTAGATTGTTTATGAAGAACATAGTTTGACTGCATGGAATTCCCAGTAGTATAGTTTGTGACAGAGATGCATTGTTTACTAGTGAATTATGGAAAAGCTTAAAGGAAGTGTTGGTACCAAACTCAAGATGAATACTGTGTATCACCCTCAGACAAATGCGCAGACAGAAAGAGTCAATAAGGTGCTCGAGGATTTATTAAAAGCTAGTGTTCTAGACTTTGGTCGATCTTAGGAAGATCGCCTACATTCATTTGATTTTCCTATAATAATATTTGTCAGACTATTATAGGAATGGCACCTTTCGAAGCTTTGCATGGAAGGCGATGCAAACCTCCATCATGATGGTTGGAAACTGGAGACAAATTAATCATGGGTCCAGATATGTTAAGAGAGGCAACAGGCAAGATTGAGTTGATCCAAGGTAGGATGAAGGAAGCATAGTTTAGCCAAAATACTTATGTAGATAAGAGGCGTAAAGTTCTAGAGTTCTCAGTTGGAGATAGAGTTTTCATTTAAGTATCATCGATGAAAGGTGTGCTATGATTTGGTAAGGGAAACTGATACCGAGATATGTTGGATCATTTCTAATTATAGAGAGCAACAAAAAGCTCGCATATAGTGTAGAATTACTGAGCAGTTTGGCAGGTGTCCATAATGTGTTTCATGTATCTCATCTTCGTAAGTATGTGCATGATCCATAGATTACTATTCCTCTGACTAACATCCGAATATTTAATAGTAGAACCGAATACTTGCTAGAAAACAAGTTCAGGTCGTAGCGAGAGATGTGAAGAAGTTAAGAAACAAGACAGTCAAGTTGGTGAAAGTTCAGTGGAGCGATAACAAGATAAACTATACTCAGGAGACAAAAGACAAGATTAGAGGTACTTATGCTAACCTCCTGTAGGAGTATGTTCTATATTTGCTTTATATAGACTTTTGTTAGTCAGATAGGCCGATATGGCAGTTAGGAGATGTTATAGATGATTGTCATGCTCAGTATTTAGTCCTTACTGAATTTCGAGGATGAAATTCTTTAAGCAGGGGAGCTTATAATAACCCTAATATTAAATAACATTATTCAAGAGATTTAATTAGATACATTAAATAGAATAATGTAAAGACTAGAGTGATAAGGTTGGGTTGAGATTTGAAAATTAAATAGAGGCCATGCTTAATTAAATAAAATCAAAAGAATGGATTTACGAAATGGTTTTATAAGTTAACCATACAAGAGAATAAGGCAAGGGTATTATGGGAAATAGCCATATTCCATAACCCAGTAACCCTTAAACCCTTAACTCATTCTCATTTTCATAATTTCATAAAAGCAAAAAACAAAAGAGTGCAAGGCTGGTCACGACCCTAGGAGAAAAGATGATCAAAATCAACTAAAAGTTAAGGATTCAAGCAAGGAAGAATTAAGTAAGATCAAATCTAAAGTTCCTCATTCAAAACATGGTGAATAATAATCAAAACCATCTCATTTCTGTTTTAATGAACACTCTGATTTCGGGTTTAAATGTTAAAACCGTTTGTATGATTTGAATGATAATATGCTTTACTTATATGCCATGTTTGACTTACACAAGTATGTTTGAAAAAGGTTTGATTCGATTTTAAGGTTAAAATCGAATAAAATGGGTTTCGAATGCCATGAGGATTTAATATGTTATGTAAAACATTATTTTACAAATAGGTTTAAATTTTCATAATTATCCAAGCTATGGATAATTTATTATGAATTTTGAATGGAAGGAATAGATAATTTGGGTTTAAAATTAATTTTGGAGATTATGTAATGTATTTTGGGTCCGAAATTATATATGTTAGAAAACATATCAAAAGTTAGTTTAGATGGTTTTCGGGGATTTTTCCTTAGTGATTTACTGTGGAAATTAAATTAATCAATTTTGGAGGCTTAAATGTCTTAATTGTTTTGTTAAAGGGAAGGGCTTCTTTGCTGAAATACCGACGACCTTTTTAGAAAAAAAAATTGGTAAAGGATTTGGCAACAAATCTAGTTTTGACAAACAAGGCAAGTTAGGTATAAAGGAATTTCTTTTAATGGTATAGAAATCAGTTTGGCTTTAAATTACAAGCTTGCCACTTCTATATGCTTAATTCCGAAATCATAACATATTGCCTTCGAACTCATTCGAAACCAATACACATGATATCAAATAGTTGGTCTATAGTGTATTGGGGAAAGGCAAAGGGGATAGTGTCCAAAGCTTGCTTTTGTAGGGGTTGCGGCCATTTTTAGTAGCTTTCAAATCAACCCACTTGCCTTTGTTTTGCTTCCGAAAGATATGCCACATTCTTTGTTTTTCCAAGAAGCTTTAAAAAGGGTTGAAGTACTTTTATATAACTTTAAAAGGGATTGTCGTTTACCTTTGTTTTAAATGTAGGTTTCGATTAAGTTGCCACATATTAAGTTTTAAAAGGGAGCTTTTGAAAGGGTTTTTGCTTTTAAACCAAGTTGAAACCTTGCTGTTATCTTTATAGCTTTCAAATAGGTTAATGGCCACTTTTCTTTATAACCTTATAAAAATGTTTTCGAAAGCGAAGCTTTTATTTATTAGTATTGAAGCCACTTCCTAATGCTCTCGAAATTGGTCCCTGTAGTTACTTGTAATAAAGGTTTCGAAAAGGTAGTTTCGAAGCCATCTATTTCGACAAACTCATTTATTAGAGATTAAAGTTTCTAAAGGCTCACTTTTGCTTATGTTTATTTTGACCTAAAGGTTATACTTCAGGTTAAACCCAATGATTTTGAAAGAGATATTTTCATATCGTTTCAAAGCTATGCTTCTATATATCATAATTGAACTAAATGGTTTCGAGAGGAAGGTTTTGATGATTATGAAAGGAATGGTTTAATTGTTTAAAAAGAAAGGTTTTGACGCTTTCAAAAGGAAAGTTTTGGATGTTTCGAAAGGTATATATTTAAGTGTTTTGAAAAGAAGATTTGAATACTTTCGAAAGGTATGTTTAAATGGTTTAGAAGGAGAGAGTCTAAGACTTTGAAAGCCTTAGTTCTCCAAACAAGGAACCCAATCCTAATTTTTAAAGATAAACCCATGGCAATATATAAGAGTTTTTGAAATAGCGCTTCCTTTTGGAGTTTTTGAAGAAGTTTTCCTTACAGAAAATAACAGGTTATTAGTCGACCCTTGAAAACTAATAGATTAATAGTGACCCTAGAAAATATAACTGAGACAAATAGTCAATTGAATAGGGATAGGAAATCCAGAATACATTGCATGTTTGCATATCATCATGATATATTTTACCATATTATGTTTAACCATTATGGATGCAGCTGCACAGTATATGGTTATTATAAATTTTGATTAAGATAATAGTGGTGGGAACCCCCGTTCCGCTAAGAGACATGGTCTCACTAGATATCTATATGGTCCGGGATGGTGGCTTATTATTCACACCAGACTTTTTGTCTGACTCAAAGTTTATGTTTTCCCCTTAAAATCTCAGATGCTCAATTAATTTTGGGTATATCAAGAGTTAAGGTTTTTAGGTTCTCCTTTAGGCGAATAAGCTTTCGAAGACGTGCATGAGGCATGCTATCTATAAGGAGTTCTTTTCTTTTTGACTCCGTTGTGTTTTGATGTAATGGCAAGGTTGTTAAATTGCATATATTTAGACTCTGGACATCCAAGGAGGCATCTTCATATGTCGCTCTTGGCGTATTTCGTAATAATTATATTTCCCTGAACGTGGTTAACGATTGGGGATTATATAATGAATTTCAAATATGATCTGAAGTGGAATGAGAAATTTTTTTTAAGTTGAGTTTAAAATTCTTCATAAACGAGTGTTTCTGTTATATTAACAATATATATGCACGTCCAAATGGACCTGCATTTGATCACTATGCCATAGTTTTATAGCATAGCAATTAAAAAACAATGAAAACAAAATCAATGCATTGATTGCCTGCCACATCAATACATTCAAATATACTCGACTGCCTCAAGAATTGGTTTATTACACATGGACAGTAAGAGTCAAGGGATTTTTGCCAATTAATATACTTTGGCCCTTCCTAAATACTTGTACATAAAATATAGCTAGAATCATTGTTCAAGCTGCTTGATCTAAATTCCTTGTGTGATAGGATAGAAATAGAATAGATAGAAGAAAAGAACTCAACAATATAAAAATCACATAGCAGAACGAAACAAAATGTAATATATAATATAACTATGACATAGTCATTTACATATCAGAGTTATACAGATACAACAACACAAGATAGACAGTTATAAAAGTCTGTCTATTCTACAACTCAAATACAACACATAAATCACAGCGGAAACACAACATAACTACAAACGCTGAAGTCTTCTGCTCCATATCTCCTCCAGTATTCGTCAAAGCAGACCTGAATCCCTTGGCTACTTGTAAAAATTTAAGTACCCAAGAGTTTAAGAAAAACAGAATAAACTCCGGGTCAGACCTGGGTCTGGTGTGAGCAAACGGGTTAAAGTTGCTTAACTTTTAAAAACCTTTGAAAATAAAGGTATCACGTAAGACTCCCCACACATAAATATGGGTAAGTTTTTACCTTACGCTAACCAAAGCATTTGATAGGAAATCCGGTGATATTATATAGTGTCTAGGGTTTTCAAGTAAATAGAAAATAGCCGAAATTGTTACATCTATTAAATTCCAACTACTAGCCACAAAAGTGGGTAATACAATCAAAACCGTAAGGGCACGTAGGAAGAATGGGTTTCCATCAATGGCAGGGCTACTGGGGTACCGCCCGTCACAGTACGTGGCCTAGATCACCGTATGGAGGATCACTCCCGACCCCCTGCAACACAAAGCCGGAACAATTCCTTACTGAACAGTCCCGAACAAGACCACCCCGGCGATTCTAGCTAACAATCGCCCACACATCCAAAATAAAAGGGACATCTAGACAGGGGTAAATCTTTTCCTACTTGGGCATGACCCACTTAGCCTTGCTGCACCTTCCCTGTTTTAGCCATTCCCGGTTGATGAGGCTTGAGGCTGCGATTACCTTTATAGAACACATCTATCTTGGAATGCTCATCGTCCACCTGACGATGTTCTAAAAGCATTCAATCCATATAAGTTCGTTACGGGTTCGAACGAAACCGAAGGCATTATCTCGCTACACTCATTTTGGAATCACCATCAGAGTTAACGACAATAACCCTTGCACTCTGAAAACTCCATCTCGAACCTGAAAGTACTATCTACGTTATACTCGTATTGGAATCACCCATAGAGTTTTTAACGACAGATAGTTCTTACACTTCGAGTCTTCAACTCGATCTTCACTTGAATTCATGACCTAACGTTTAACTTGGATAGATGTGGTTTTTGGATAATCAAATTTGATACCCGATCTCGGTCTCATCGAACCAAACGTGTCTTAAAGACCAAGTGTTTAAAGGTTTAAACAATTCAATTCAATTCAATACAAATTCAATGCTTTGAATTCACACAGCATTAACATAGATAAATATCACATATTTATCATTGATTTAAACAATATCATATCACAGAATGTCACAACACATATCATCAATAGATAATAGATATAATCCAATTCAGACATTCAACAAACAATCATCCATAAGCAAGCATTATCAATTCATATCATAATTAATTTAATTACTTAAATTAAATTAATTCCTTAAGAATTAATCACTTAATTCTGCTCATACAATCGTTAATTAATTACTAACCTTAATTGGTTTAGTCACTCCTTGATTAACTGAATTAATCAATTAATCAATCCCTAACCCAGATTAATTATCCTTTAATTATCAATTAATAATCCTCAATTATTAATTAATTTCCTTTAATACAAAGTAATTAATCCTTAATTACTTTCATAATCAATTAATTAACCTTTTAATTAACTGATTAATTATCCATCAACTATCGATTAATAACCTTAATTATTAACCAATATCTCTTAATACAAATTAATTAACCCATAATTACTTTATATAATTAATTAATTAACCATTAATTAACTAACTAATTATCTCTTAATTATTAATTAATAAACCTAATTATCAATTATCAATTAAGAACTTAATTACAGATTAATTATCCCTTAATCATCAGTTAATTAACCATTTGATTAATCCCTAATTACCATTTGATTAATCCTTAATCACTATTTATTAATCAATTAATTACCATTTAACAATTTCTTAATTAATCCTTAATTTCTGATTAATTATTAATTAATAAAACCTTAATTATTAATTAATAAAACTTAATTACAAATTAAGCACTTCTTAATTATTAGTTAAGTAACCTTTAATTACTTAATTAATTACTCACTAATTACTTAATTAGTAAATCTTAATTACTAGATTAATTAAGTTTAATTACACTTAATTACTTGATTAATGAATTCCTAATCATTAATTAATAATCTAGTTAATGATATTTCAATTACAATTTAATTAATCTTAAATTAATTAACCTTTAATCCTTAACCATTTATTAATCAAGTAAATTATTTTCCCTTAATTAATTTCTTAATCCAACCTTTATAATTAAACTAATTAATTAAAACTAAATTTCTTTAAATTAACTTAATAAAAGTTAAGATATTAAAACCTTAATTAAGATAAAACATTATCTTGTAAATGCTTTAATTACCCTTAACATATTTACATCATTTACCTTTATAACTATCCTTACTTAATTGAATTATTAATTAAGTTTTAAGTTAAAACAATCATTTGGTTCGATAAATTAAAGTTATCAAAACACAACTCTAAATAACTTAAATATTTATCAATTTATAATTTTTAAAATCTTGTTTCAATTTGAATTTAAAACTTGTCTTTTTATATAAACTTTTAAAATTACATTCAAAACTCGATTTTTAAAATCACTTTAAATTTTCTTACAAAGTTTAAATTATCAAACTTCAAAAAATTCTTAAAAATGTTTAAGAAAACATTTATTAAAACATCAAGTAATTTATATAAATGTTTTAAACTAATTTAAAATTTTAATTTTCAAAATAAAAAGTTTTAAAAACTTCTAAAATTTCTAAACTGTTTTACATTTTGCTGCTTCGGGTCGAACCCGTTGCTTGCTCGAGTCAAAACCCGAGTTCTCCTTATTCCCATCTCTTTTTTAAAAAAAACTTTGATTAAATTCCAGTTCAAAATCTACAGGCTAACACCCCAATCAACTCAAAAAAAACTCGAGCTAAACACCCCAAAACTCGAACGCGACTTCGAGACATTCCACGAGCCAGAATCACTGACACACAAAACCGACCCCGTGCACATGTACGTCGCCTTTGGTCGCCTCCGACCAACGTCATCGCCTTCGGAAACTCATTCATCACCTCAACAACCCAATTCGACCACCCAAACATTCGTACTCACAACGAATTGAAATTGAGCATTACTGATGAACCTAAACCCAAAACGACCATCAGCCAATTGCCACGCCCCCAATGCTCCGACCACCAGAAGTCAGTCCCTTCCAGCCACACCTTGCCGAACCCCTGCGCCACCAATTCCAAAGTTACGCCACGCTCGATCACCCTGAGACAAAGCACAGACCGCACACTCGAGCTCCAACTAAAACTAGGGCTTGAAACAATTTTCGATCACTGCCAACGCCACCGCCCTCTATAGCCTCACCCACCATTTTTGCCTGAACCCGCATGACCTCCTCCACCTCCAGTAACAATTCCGACCACCACAGTTGCTTCAGCCTCCAGAAATTACCCAAAACCCACTTTCCCAAAAAACCCAAAATTCTCATCCATTTCATTACTAAAAATTTGGATTTTTGTTTTATCATAATCTTCAATGATGATTCAATACATATACATGAATCAATATAATTCAACATTTTATTTATCGCATTATATAAGTTTTCACTGCAATATTTTAGTTTACAGGTAATTTCCAAACTTATATTATTAAAACTTGTTTTCATAATCAAAATGGAGTTTAAACTCAACTAATTTGTTTGAAAACCCTAAGCTACAAAGTGTTTAGATGGAATGTTTGAATTTTTGTTTATTTATAACACTCTGTAATCAAGAATGAACAGAGGAACAAAAACTTCAGGCATGCAAATTCAAATACAACCATACATACAGATTTATATACAACTATCTACACATGCAGGAATCAACATTACAGTATTACTTAAGCAACAAATTTTTACATACTTAAGTTTTAAAAACTAGATGTTTACTCACCTTTTTGAATTTGCATAGAGTTTGGAAACTGGAATGGAACCGAGTCCTGTTTTTTGAAATTTTGAGAAACTGTTGTTGCTTGATACTGGATTTCTTTAAAACAGGAATCATGATGATGATCAAGTCTTTTGAAAAATTGTTGTTTCCAGGTTCTTGATAACAGAAAGTTCCCAAGCTTTTTTTTTCTAATGCTTCTACAGGTTTTGAAACTAATTCTGGTTTCAGGCATATGATAAAAGAGGATTTTCCAGGCCTTTGATTAATGCTTGATAAAAGAGAATCACAGAGTTGAGGAAAAGTACTTTTACAGTTTTGATAAAAATATTACAGGGTTTCAAATCTGATGTTTTGATCTTTCTTTGAAAATGATTTTTGTTGAGGAATGAAATTCAGATTGAACTTTTGAGAATTTTGTATACAAGCGTGGCCATAAATTACATGTTTGAATTCAAAGAAAAAGAAAGAAGAAGATAATGGAAGTTCACATGATGAATTTTAAGGTTTAATAAAATTTAAAGAAAAAGAAAATTAAGAAAAAGACACTTGTTAAATTTTGTTACATTTGTCATAAACCATAGCTTACTTCATAACACATGTATTCAATGAAGTTTAAAAATGAACACATGTCATTTTTAATTTTAAATTATTTTAAAATGATTTTAAAAGCCTTTATTATTAATTTTCTTAATATGTAAATACTTTACTAATTTATAAAAGCTTTTATAAATTTATATATCCTTTTTCTTTTCTTATAAAAATAAAACTTTCAAAAGAAAATAATACATAAACTAATTAGATTCCAAATAAACTAATATAAAATTATGTAATCCATTTTTTACATGCTAATTTAAATGCTTTTCCATTTATTTATTATTAAATATATATTTTCTAAATTTATATAAATAAAATTCTTTTGTGTTAAATCAATATAATACAAATTTTATTTTTAAAATAAAAACTTTATTAATAAATCCTTTTATATACAAAAGTATTTTCAAGATATAAATTCTTTTTAAATTTCAAATTTCAATTCAAAGTTTTCAAATTTTAAATTCAAATTCAATTTATACTTCAATTTAAAAATCAAATCAAATATATCTATATTAGATTAAACAAACACACTATTAAATTTAGAAATATTAAATTCTAATTTTAAAGTTAATTTTTTTAAATAAACATATGTTTAAACAACACTTATTAAATTAAAATGTTAAGCCTATTAAAAATCAAAGAACACAAATTAATAATTATTCCATTTAAAATCAATTTATTTCTAAATTTAAAAACATCACATAAATTTTATTTCGGTTATTTATATTTGAAGACAACAA
Organism: Allium cepa; assembly: GCA_030765085.1. Lineage (NCBI taxonomy): Eukaryota > Viridiplantae > Streptophyta > Magnoliopsida > Asparagales > Amaryllidaceae > Allium > Allium cepa. The sequence continues at coordinate 383,145,479 of CM060931.1, forward strand.
TTTTATCAAGTTAGATGATTTAATTAAGAGATTATCTCATTTTAAATTCCCCGAAATTTTAGGATATTACACTGTATATAATTTTCTACCCTATGGTTAAGTGATACAGATATTTATCATTTCAATCCGTAATTTAAAATAAAAATATGGTTATATATCATTTCAAACCGCAATTGTAAATGAAAAAAATGCATAACAACTTGCAGTTTATAACAATATAAAATACAACATCCATTCATTTAATACCAATCATCAACCATTTATCATAATCATCATCCAATTCACTCAATAACATCGATGTAGAACAGAAAATAAATAACAGGCATTTACTGGCAGTTGTATTCGATAATAAATTAAATAACTATTTAATTGGCAGTTTATATGCAAAAATAAATTAAATAACAATTTATTTCAATAAATTCAATTTTAAGTGAAATGATGATTAAAATATGCCAAACAGCTATAATTAAATTTCTAATCACATCATAAATAAATTTAACAAACATAAGAAATTTTAGAAGTTGTGAGTGGGTTAAAACACCCACCTTTTGAATTTAAGTTGAATTTAAATCCAATTTAAATCCAAAAATTAAAAAGTATCCGAATTAGATCAAACAAGCGCCAAAATGTCTGCAATTCCAATACAAACCTAGCGGATTAAACCACCCGTAAATCGGACCTCATATGAGAAAGTTATTAAGATTAGAAGCTTAAACGATAAAAATAAAAAAAATAAAAAAGATTAAAGGAATACACGCACAACACTCTCTTACACACGTCAGCACCTAGCACTTACCCTAGTTTCGCATACGAAGAAGCCAGAGCCGCTACCGACTTCAACTTGTCGCCGCCTAACCACGCGCCTACGATTAGATCAAGCATCGCCAACGACCCCCACACCTTCGACCGACCATAGGAACTACACGAGACCCCCCTCTACCTGACGGAGCATAAGCAGCCGACGCCGACAACTTCAACAATTATGGTGACTCCGAGCACCATCTGACCAAACATACCCTATGGATGAGCATGATTTGACCTCCTCTCGCGACTATGCCCTCAGATCATCATCATGTCGCAAATCCGCCGTTGGATCAAAACCCTAGCCTATGGACGGCTGAGGTTAAACTTGAATTTCTGGATAAACGATATATCGAATTGGAAAACGAATCACAGAATTGAGATGCGTTTTTCGAGATCTTTCCGATGATATAAAATATGATATAGTTTGTGGAGGTTGAAATTTTGACTTTGAATTTTATCTGAAATTGCATTTAGGATTTAGGGTTTGTAGCCATTGGAAAGAAGAGGAGCTAATGGAATTGAAAGTACAAGATTGAGGAATAAGAAATAGGCTAGGGTTTATAGCAGGGTATATATAGGCAAGCTGAAATTAGAATGGATGGATAAGATTGATGTACACATTAAACGATAAAGTGGCCCGAAAAGCCCGTTCCGACTCCGGAACGAAATCGGGTCAACCCATATATCAAAATAGATGTTTTAAAATATTTAAAACGCAATGGAATATGTTTCAAGTCCAAATTCCATTGTATGAAGAAGTTATGCGAAAATCATGTTATTTCAAATTGATTTCAATTAAATTAATTTCTAGGCGTTTCGAGCCTGTACGATCAAACGACAAACCCGATCGCTATGAAACTTGAAATCCTAAAATAGTTCACTGTTATGGATCCGATGAAACTGGTTTCGTTGAAATCCGAGTCTGTGGCCAAAATGGCTATTTTCTAGTTAATTAAATAGATTAATAATTAAATAATTAAATCACTTTTTCAATTTCAATTCCATAAATAACAAATCTTATCATTTTTGATTTCTTAAAAATTACAATACTTTAAACCATTTTGATATCAATTCAAAGTTAATTAATTTACCAATTTCCATATTCAATTTTAATTTTTGTAAATTCATTAATCATTAATTGAAATTCCAAATAAATCCATTTATTTGATTCTAATTCTTGTTATTCAATCCATTATCATCAAATAGATAAAATTAACATTGGTTCATGTTTTGTTACATAAATATCTTCAAATTTCATCTAAATTAATATTTATGTAATATTTAAATATTTAATTCCATTTAGTTGCAATTAATCCATTTATAAAGATTTAAATTCCAATCAATAAGTAAATCTTAACTTCCATTCTTTTATTCAACTAATTGTCATATTATGAATGAAATTAATATTATTTCCGATTATTACTTTAATTTACATTAAAAAAACGTTGAATTTAGATTTATTGCAATTGATTACCAAAGTTTATTTAGTACATTAAATCAATAAACAACCTATATTAATTGTCACCTATTTGTTTATAATTGCATTTATAAGTTTGTTACTTATCAACCCAGGTTATAATTCCATATATAACACTAATTTTATTCCATTACTATTTATGATACCCTTGCATTACGTACTTCAATATTTCCATTTTCATCTTAATTCCAGTTCACTATAGTATCAAATTTCAATTTCTTACAATAAAACCATTTATTATAAATTTGAATATCAATTAATTAGTTTCAAATAAATAGATTGATTCAATTCAACTCTTTTATTAAGTCTATATTAATCAATATAATATTTCATTGGTTAATTCAATACTTACTTTTATTTACTTATTTTCCATTTTATTCCGAAGTGCGACAATTTACACTATTCCATTATTATTGTGATTTCACTTCAATCATCAATAATTAGTTTAATAACCATCGCTACACTTCATTCTTAACATTTACTTCATTATAAATTATAATTTTTTTATTTCTTTCTAAATTTAATTACAAAAATCTTATTAAATTAACCAATTTAATTATCGAAATTACGGGTCGTTACAATATACATCGGCCTCTGGACCCAATTCTCCTCGCGAAGCAATGCGACACTTATATTGCGTACCGATATAGCCAAATAAATGTAAAACTCCCATGATCCATCAGTTTTGACATGATCGAGCGTCTCTCCAAATGATTTACCAAAGCTTGAAATGCATATTTACAATCCTATGTCCATTCAAAGATTCTTTTTCCTTTCCAAATTAAATCAAAGTAAGGAATGCATTTGTCGATAGCTCTGGAGATGAATCGGTTTAAGGCAACAACTTTCTAATTCAGATTCTGCACTTTTTAATACTCCTTAGCACTTGGATATCACGGATAACCTAATTCTTCTCGATATTAGCTTCTATTCCATGGGCATTGACAATAACGCCCAAGAATCTCCCTATTGCAACACCAAAAGAACACTTCAAAGTGTTAATTTCACCTTGTAATATTGGAGGATGTCAAATATTTCCGACAAGTCTCCAATGTGGTCACTTTATCCTCGTGACTTCACAAGCATATCATCCACATATGTTTCCATTATTTTTATGATCTAATCTTTAGACATCCTATTGACCAACCGTTGATAAGTAGCTCCTGCATTGTTTAATCCAAACAACATTATTATATAGCAGTAGAATCCAATACTGGTAATGAAACTTGTGTGCTCGAGATCATTAATATGCATCGGGATTTACTTATATTCCGAGTATGCATCCACGAAAGATAGCAATTCATGTTCAACGGCTGAATCCAATAGCTGGTCGATCCTCGGAAGGGGAAAACTATCCTTTGGACATGCCTTGTTCAAATCTTAATAATCAATGCATGTCCTCCGTTTCTCATTCGATTTCTTCATATGTACAGGATTAGATACCCATTTAGGGTAAAGGGCCTTGCGGATAAATTTATTGTCTTTTGGTCTATCCACCTCCTTTTTAAGAGTGGCAGATTACTCCTGATCCATGACGTGTCTTTTATGCTTCACCAGGACATGCCTCGGGTCGATGTTCAATGCATGAATCATAATGGTAGGCGACATTCCACACATGTCAAAGCGATTCCAAGTAAACACATCTAGATTTGCTTGGAGAAAACCGATAAGTTCTTTCATCATCGGGGAGTTGAGCTATGACCCAATCTTTAGGACTCGTGATGGGTCATCATGGATGACCATGATATCAATTGTTAGCTCAACCAGTGTAGCCTTGGTCTCTTTAGGCTCCTCATCATCATATCTTGGATCTATATCTCTATAGAACCGAATGTGGTGCCCGAGCCAAGGCACAAACACTAGTTATCAATCTTCGATAGCTTGGATACAGATTGACTTATCCACACCCTTACCCTTTTCTTTATGTTGAGCTTCCCTAAACTCAGCTAAATAGCAACACGTCTAGTCGCTTGATAGCCATGAATAACTCCCTACACCACTGTTTGTTGGGAACTTCAAAGTCAAACACCATAGATAAGACCTGCCCAGAATTCGACTAGGGTCGGTCGTCCAATAAAAACATTTTTTAGAGAGTCAACATCCAAAAAACAAACGGCAAGACCCACACTCTCCTTCATTCACCTTCTCCCAACTCTACAGGTAATTCTACATAACCAATGGCTTTAGTTGCAACGCTATTAAAATCGTGTATATGAGCTTTAGACGTTTTTAAATCTTTGGCTTCCGTCCTCATCTAATCATAAGCTTTTTTGAAGACTATATTTACCGAACTTCCACAATCAATCAAAATCCTTCTCACCAAAGTGGGACCAATCATGGCCGAAATGGTCATTGGGTCGATCGATGGAGCATCCCCCTTATTTATGTCTCTATCCCTAAACACAAGATCATCTGCCATCGTACGTTGCTATTTTGCCGAAGCTCCGTCTTTCATATTCAAACAGCATTCCAATTCGACATGCCTAATTGCATTGGCATATCGCTCCATCTCTTGCCATCTCTTATCTTCCGGGTGCAGTCTTTCGACTATAGTATTTATCATCAGTCTTTAACCGTTCCACATAGGTTCCTCGGCCTTACGCGACGCTTGTCCTACGTTAAGGTCAGATGTCCCCTAACCGCCATCCTGTGGGGTTTTCATAAATTTTTGTAATTTCCTTTCTTGAATCAGCTTTTCTATAACACCCTGGAGATGGCTGCATTCATTTGTATTGTGCCTTGAGTATTTGTGAAATCGACAATATTTCCCGATCTGTTTCTGCTTCTCTTTTGATTCCTTTAGAGGTGGCTTCCTATATCGCATGGTATTGTAAGTAGACAAACAGATATTCCCGAAGGATCTATTCAATGGTGTGTAATTATTATACATTGGAATCCTAGGTTTCAATCTACCAAAATCCCTCTTTTGTTCTCGGTTCCTGTCTCCTCCTCTCTTTTGCTGATTTGGCTTATTATGAACATGCACTTGGACTTTTCCAAAATTTTCATCAAATTGTGTTATGCAATGTTACTCTATACTCCTTCTCCATTTGGTCCTACAACATTCTTCTTTTAGGAGGACCTGGCTTCCTCCTTTCTCAAATATCGAGCCGCATTTTCCTAAAAGCGCACCAACATTGCGGGCGGCTTAAAGGCTAACCAATAGCCAAACTTAGATTCTTGATCAATCCCTCTCGTCCCGGCTATGATATCGTGTGGCCATTAGGATTAATGACCTCTGTAACAACTATATGAAATCTCTCCAAATAATCTTTCAACGACTTTCTTGGAACTTGAATCACACTATAAAGGGACATACATCTTTGGGATGAATCGTGTGCATTCAAAACTGCTCCACAGACTTGGTTGCCAAATCATTAAATCTAGAAATTAATCGCGGGGTTAGTCACGTAAACCACATCGTCGCTATTCTAGAAAGAGTTATGGGAAAGCATCTACACTTGGTCGCATCATCAACTCACGTGGAATTCTTCAGCCATTCATATCTTATGATGTGCTTCCTAGGGTCAGTTTTTCTGTTGTAGGCGGGCATCGACAGCATGTTGAACTTTCTTGGATACGTGCATATAATACATTATCAGTAAACGGGGTATGAGTTCTTACGATTTCCCAGTTATCGTTAGTTAAGCCTTGACTCTCCCTCATTAACTGTCTGATCATTGCCGATAGGCCTGGCATTTGGATGCTTGGCACCAAGCAATAGTTGCACTCCACCTCACACGAAAGGTCCGGTCAATGTCTACGGGTCGTTTCATGCCTTCATGGTTCACCATCTTACCGACACTCATCTTGTCATTAATTCCATCATCATTTTGGGCAAGTACTTGGTCAGCATTCAGTAGAACTCCATTATCTAAACCATTAGGAAAATTTCCTCCTCGATTCCCAAGAAACATAGGGGGGATCCCTCCACTCGAGGAGGGATCGTTACCGGTCCCTTGGGAAGGATCGACACTAATCGATTCTGGCAAACCAAAATGGTCTGCCAAGACATACTCTAAAGTTTCTGTGCGATTTTCTTCTATCCTACGACGCCTATGCCTGTGATGTTCATTAGATGGCTAGAAATTTTCGATGCCGAGTAAGGAGTAAGATCCCTCCTAGCTTTCCCACGCTGCTGCTGAGTGATTTGGTTCATCAAGGTGATATTAGTCTGAATTTGCTGATTTAGTTGTCGATAGCTCTCCATCAACTATCTCATTAAATTACGAATTTTGGCTCTTGTAATAGTGTCAATGGGATTCTGAACTTCATCTGGATTAGCATTCACATTTGTTGGTTGATTTTTTGGGTCTCCTTGCTGAATGCTAGCAGTCTCATTTTCTTCCATGTTCTGAGAAGTAGATCTAGTATGTCTCACCATTATTAATTACTTTGCTTTAGGTTCCTACAAATTTGAGTGGTATAAGTAACTTCTTGAAGATAACTACAGATCTCCTTTGGGAGATTTATTCAATCTAGTAACAACAAAGGGGATCCAAGCAAGTTGGGAATCAAATTTCCCAGTGAAAGCATTAAATAGTTTTCAACCAAATTGGTCACAAACACTCAAGGACTAATTTATGTAGAGAAGTAAGTGAACAAAATAAAATTAAACTAAGGAAAAGATTAAGCTAATAACAAATAAAAGCAATATTCAGAAATACAGAGATTTATAGTGGTTCAGCATTGCATGCCTATATCCACTTTAAAGATTATCTTTATTGATCACTAATAAATTTGATTACAGCAGTAGGAAATAGAGAACACTTGATTACAATAACGTTTAGAGTAACAAGCAACATATAAAGATCCTCAGAGTGACCCATTACGTCAGTATTTGTAGGTGAAGATGACCACCAATCTCTATGAAACTTCAGCTCTAGGACCTTCTAATCCACATGGGGCCACCAAAGGTATCACTAGGCCCAACTCCCAACGAGGAAGGATCGATACTGATTCTTTTATTTTCGATTTTTTAGGCAACAATCCCTACCGTGGCTTCTGCATGTTAAATATGTTTTCCCTTCAATTCTCATGTCATTTGGACCATTGGAGCTCTAGTTATTGTTCAATCTTTGACTTGATATCACTTGTGCACTGCTGATAACTGAACCCTCTACAGGGTTGTATACTAATCCCTCAAAGGTTGTCCTTATGACGTGCAATCCCTAGGGTAGGTTCCCTAGGGTCCACTGCCTTCTAAATTTCATAGGCTTTGGAGATGTAAATCCTGAGATATAAAGTGTTGTATGCATGAATGCACTTGGAACTTGTTGGATGTCGATCCCTCTTTAATATAACCACCGATCCTTCTCCATAAATTATTTCTATCCCTTCCAACTTGTCATGCTATCTCGAACTCTTCCACTCATTGATCCATATTCCATGCTTTGAGAATCCTACATTGTACATCAATCAAATCCATTCAATTCTGACTTCATGTAATCATTTGTACTCGACCTTCGGGCCCACACTCCTCATTTTGGAATCATCGGCCTTGATGGAAATCAGATCCAACTCATGCAGGCAGTTCAATATAGCTAGACCAGAATACAAGGTAACAATATATATAATAACAAGGAGAATATAAAGTCAAAACATGGCAATAATATATAATAGAAAAGCATACATAAATCCAATATACAATAGATATACACCTCCACAAAAACATTCAATAATGAATCAAAATACCTCTCAATAATGTACAATGATTATATATTAACATCCTAGTCTCTATCTATGCCCAACATCCATAAATCGGTCATCTTGCCCCTGAACCTGAAATATCTTGGATTGGCGCAAGTACTATAAATGACACATGGATCAGACTATATCTCAGCTGATACATGATATTATAACGTACAAAGATAATATGATAGGTATATAGATGATTACACTACAACCTCAAAATATCTCAAAACCACATTCACAACAAATCCACATAAGAAAACATCATCATCCATATAAATATATCAAATCAAACTCTACTAAACCCATATCGAATGGGTAAATCGTCTATATCTCGAAATCACCATCAAAACTAGAAATAATTGATAATGAGATATCCTTAAGTAAAGTCAGGCAGTAAGCAATGCCTACAATATTCCTCAATCATGTATTATAAAGTATCACTACCAAATAAATAAAATTAATAAGAAATACTTAAGTTATCTAATAACAACATCCAAATATAGTCAATAAATAGTAGATCCTCTGCCAGAGAAGAATACGGGGTAGACCATTCTCTGGAAACAGTCTCAGGTATTATCTCATCTAAACATAGTATATGTCTATCTACCACCTACATATATACACATACGCCAGAACCAGACAGTAGACCGGTAACATGTCTGCTTGCTCCTGGAGCCACACGTGGTTGATATGACATGACTTTTATAATCATCAGTTGCCATTACCACCCCATCTTAGTATCATGACAATGATCATCTATAAGTTCGATAGCACAAAGCTTCTTCAACCATGACTACCGACGTATGCCCCTATGGTAACTAACTATGAGTAGGGGCGTAGCCAAGAATCATATGTTAGTGTGCCAAAATATTTGAAACAAATAAATAAATAAATATTTTCTTTAAAAAATTTTTATATATCAAACATAAAAATAAGCATTCATTACATTTATAAACCAAAAGTAGTAACTTTCATTTAAAGTTGTGCTCAATGATCCTATTTAGCATAAAAATTGTCTATAATAGATAAATTGCTTACAGATATAGAAATTCCCTTTTTATGTAAATTGACAAGCAATCACCAAGAAAATCATCATCCATCTTGTTACGAAGTCTTGTTTTGACAATTTTCATTGCTGAAAATTCTCGTTCTATTGTTGCTGTAGGCACTAAAAGAGTTAAAATAGTACGTATCAACCTATCGACTAGATAATATATCTGTGATTTTTTTGTCTCTGCTAATCCTCTAATAATTCAAAAAGTGTAGAAGATTCTTTAAATGTGGATAATGAGGTACATCTTCATGATAAAGTTTTAACTGAAATGTTAAAACTTAGCTTTCTTGCTCTGTGAAATCTTAAGGAAAAAATTTATTAACAAGATTGAAAATCTCACCATTTTTAAAAGATTTATAACCATCTTTAGCTCCAAAGATGAATTGAGAAGGAGAAGCTCCATTGCTTTTTCATTGAATCTATCATTCACAGCGCTTATTTGAGTGACTAATGTAACATTGAAAATATCAAATCGACAATGATGTGCAATTGTAACATGAGATTGTTGATGACGTCCATGAATAACTACATGTACATCTTGCATATTTAGGGTAGCAATGTCATGTCTTTGGCAAAAAATTTCACACTTTCGAGTAAAATCTTCCAACTATTCCCTCTCATTTTTTAAATGATTGTTTTGTAGAGGAAATAAGATCCATAGCATTTATAATATCTTCAGATTTTTTCTACCATGCTTGACAAATAATACTAGTAATACCCATCAACTCCTTTGTCAAATTAAAATGAATACAAACTCAAACGATATAATAGCTTCATAAGCAGTCAAAGCAACCCCTTTGATGTTGGACTAGCTCCATCTTTTTGAGTATTTTCAAGAACCATGCATGTAGGACCAAAATGTTTTGTCAAATTAGAAACAGAAGAATAATGGGAACTCCATCGAGTATCTCTTGCTCTTTGTAAAGTACTAAGTTGGTTTTCCCCTGTACCAGCCTCAAGTTCACCAATTTCAATCATGAACTCATTTTCATTTTCTTGAGCCAAGTTAAACTCACTATTGCGTTCGGTAGAAGTGCCAACTGCATTGATAACAATGTTTAGCATCAAAAAGAATTTGTGAACTCCTAGTACATTTTTTGCCGCTCCAACCAAAGTCAATTGTAACCATTGAAAAAAACAATGGATATAATATGCATAGGGACAATCGTTAAGAATACAATACTTGGACTATCCAATTTCTTCTTGAATTTTATTTCTTACTTTATTAGCAAAAATATTTAAAATTCCCATTTTAATTTGCGGTGAAGTATAATCGGCATTTCTTGGAGCATGTTCTAATGTAATTTCACCCAATTTTTTCATTATATTCCCCAAAAGCTTTATGAACTCAAAGAAATTACATCGATATGCAACATCTTTAATTCTAAATAACGTTATTCAGGAGATTTAATTAGATAAATTAAATTAAATAATGTAGAGACTAGAATGATAAAGGGATTGATATTTGAAAACTAAATATAGGTCGTGCCTTAATTAAATGGAATCATAAGAACAGGTTTATAAAATGGTTTTATAAGTTAACTACTCAAGAGAATAAAGCAAGGGTATGATGGGAAATAGCCGTATATCGTAAACCCATAACAATAAACCCTTACTTCAATATCCATTCATACGTTCATAAACCAAAAACAAATGCTAAGAAGAATTAAGGCCATAACCCTAGGAGAAAAGGGGATCAAATCAACTAGAAGCTAAGGATTCAAGCGAGAAAGAATTTTTCAAGGCCAAGTCTCAAGTTCCTTATCGAAACAAGATGAATAATAATCTAAACCATCTCATATATGTTTTGATGAACATCTTAATTTTGGGTTTAAAATTTTAAAGCCGTTTGGATGATTTGAATGATGATATGCTTTGATTATATGCCATGTTTGATTTAAACAAGTGTGTTTGCAAAGGTTTGACTCGATTATAAGGCAAAAATCATGTAAAATGGGTTTTGAATGCTATGAGGATTTAATATATTATGTGAAACAATATTTTGGAGATGGGTTTAAATTTTCATAATAATCCAAGCTATGGATAATTTATTATGAATTTTTAATGGAAGAAATTAATATTTTGGGTTTAAAATTATTTACAGCAATTATATATGGGTTTGAAATTTATATATGTTATAGAACATATTGAAAGTGAAATAAGATGATTTTTGGGGATTTTTCTTAAGTGATTTACTATGGAAATAGATAAATTAATATTGAGGACTTAAATGTCTTAATTTTTTTGTTAAGGGGAATGGATTATTTGCTAAAATATTTTGTTAATAGATGAATTTGGCAGGCTTTTTAGCAAAAGACTTTTGTTAAAGGATTTGGAAACTAATCACATTTTGACAAATAAGGCAAGTAGGTGAAAAGAAATTACTTTTAATGGCTAAAAATCTGTTTCGCTTGGATTTACAAATTTGCCACTTCCATCTGATGGCTTTTGACACCATGCCTCCTTCGTATAACCCATTTGAAACCAATGCAAATCGTATCAAGCAATTGATATGCAGTGCTTTGGAGAAAAGCGGAAGGTAAAATGTCGAAACTTGGCTTTTGAAGGAGTAAAGGTCATTTTTATTTGCTTTCGAATTTGTTACTTTCCTTGCTTGTGAAATATGCTTTTAAAAGGGTTGAAGTTACTTGTAAATAGCTTTTGAGGGGATTGTCTCCTAACTTTTCTAAAAAGTAGCTTTCGATTGAGTTTCCGCGTATTAAGTTATGAAAAGGAGCTTTCGAAAGGGTAGTTGATTTTGAAACCTAGTCGAAACCTAGCAGCCATCTTCATACCTTTTGAATTGGTTAAAGGTACTTTCTTTATAACCTTGTAACAATGAGTTTTTTTGTTTTATTAATATTGAAGCCACGTCCCAATGCTTTCGAAAGGGTCCCAATAACCATTTATATTAAAGGTATCAAAGGCAATGGTTTTGAAAGGTTGTTTCGAAGCTATCTTTCACCCCAATAATTTAAAGATCGTTGATTTCGAAAGGGTGGTTTCGAAGCTATCTTTTTCCCTAACCTCTTTCACTTGGAGATTAAAGTTTTCTAAAGGGTTACTTTCGCTAATGTTTACTATAACATACCCTACTTGGAAGGCCAAAACTAATGGCTACGGAGGCTAAAGTCATCCATAATTATTAATCCTCGGTGACCAAATATGGCAATGTTAGATACATTGATACACAGAAACACATGAATATAAAAAAAAATTAAAACAACAAACAAAGTCCCTGTTCCATTTCAAAATATTTCAAATTCATTACATAATCCCAATGTGCATACCATGTTCAAACAAAATATACTTATTAAAAAATACGCCAATAGCGACATATAAAGATGCCCCTGGATGATTAGAGTATATAATAGGGCAATAAAAAGTATGACTTTACAACAAACACAGTAGAAATAAAAGAACTATAAGTAGCTATCATGCCTCATACACATCGTCGGAAGCTTTATTCATTTAAAAGAACATCTAAAAATCCTAAACCTCAAACTACTCAAAATCAATTGAGTACTGAGAGTTTAAGGGGAAAAACAAAAACTTCGAGTCGGACATAAAGCCTGGTATGAATAATAACCTACCATCTCAAATCATTTAGATATGTAGTGAGACCATGCCGCTTAGCGGAACAGGTTTTCCCCTTACTAGTATCTTAAAACCTTTATAAGACCATATACTGTGCTCCTACATCCACAATGGTGAAAACAATTCAAAACAGTATAATATAATTATATGTAAAACAAGAGAATCAATTCCGAATTACCCATCTCCATTCATTTTGACGATCCGTCACATTTATAGTTTCTAGGGTTACTATAAACCTAATAGTTTTCATGGGCTGACTGTTAACCGATAAAGTGATTATAGACTCCCTGTCCAGTTACATTTTTTCATGGGATCACTAATAACATGTTGGCAACTCCAACATCTTTTTCCCATATCCTTGTTTTCATGGGCTGAATAGGAACCTATTGGTAACTCCAACATCTTTTTACATTATCCTAGTTTTCATGGAATAACCAGGAACATATTGGTAACTCCAATATCTTTTTCCCTTATCCTATTTTTCATAGGCTGGCTAGGAACCTATTGGTAACTCCATTATCTTTTTACCTTATCCTAGTTTTCATGGGCTGACTAGGAACCTATTGACTGACTGTCAATATCTTAACCTGGATATAGTTTTCATGTGCTAACTATAAACCTATTGGCCCCTACCAATATCAAATCATATTTTTTATGGTTTGATTATGACCTATTGGCCCCCACCAATATGTTTTGTTATACACAGTTTTCATGGGCTTACTGTGAACCTATTAGCCCTTACCAATATCTTTAATAAAGATTTTAACATTTCTTAAGTTATATTCGCTACTGGGTCAATCTAGCTCGTTATTCTGCCTTCCCCAAAGTACCATTACGGATTAATTACAATGTGAATAGATATATGAAGAAGCAATCATCGCAACATATTAATACCAACACCTATGGTTTAATATCCTTAAAATCATTTTATATAAAACTTTGTTAATCCCTTAAACCTATTAATCAAGGAACACTTCTTCAAAAACATCATTTCAAAATTCTTTACTTATATTATGGTTTTTCTTTTAAAATCGGATTGGGTTACTTGTTTTGAAACTTTAAAACATCACTTTCAAAACCCCTGGATAACCTCCTTTGAAAGCATAGAAAACTTCTTTTCAAAACACTATGCATATACCTTTCGGGACCCTTTAAAAACATCTCTTTCGAAGCCAATTATAACTTTCGATGGTATCAAAATGTTACTCTAAAGTCTTTAGAAACATAGCTTCAAAACAAACGAAAGTACCCCTTTCGAAAGTATTGGGTTTTACTTTTAGAAACATCTTTTTGGTCAAAGTGAACATAGGTGAAAGTATATCTTTTGAAACCTTTAATAAAACATTTTTGGGGAAAATTTGATGGTGCCAGAACCATCTATTTGACAGCACAAAACCTTTGAGTAAAACATTGAAGGATATCATCGAAACCCTCTTTCGACACCATTGCCTTTGAAACCCTTGAACCCCTTCGAAAGCATTAGGAAGTGACTTAGCTTAAGTTTAAAACATAGGGAACCCTTCGAAAGCATTGATGGCTACAATACATTCGAAAGGTGAAAGAATAACGGATGGGTTTCGACCAAGTCGAAACTACCTCTTTTGAAAGCTTTACTTAAAAACAAAGGAACCCATTTGCAAGCTGCTATTTAAAACATGATATGGAAACCTACTTAGAAAGCTATTTAGAAAAACCCCTTTCGAAAACATAGGTTTCGACTATGTCAAAATCTTTAAGTAAAACAATGCAGGCACTTAACATTTGAAAACAAAACTAAGGTTTTGACCACATCGAATGTATTATTTTCGACACCTTGGCTTCCGCCTTCCCTTCAATCCACTACGTACCATCTCAGTGATACCTTGTGTATTTGTTTCGACAAGGTGGATTTCGATTGGGATGGTTTTGAGTGAGTTGGAACAGAAGCATTGGAATCGAAAGGCTCTACTATAGGAGACGAAACAATTTTTTTTGAATTAAACGCTGAAATTATGTTATTTTTAGTAATGGTTTTCTAACTACCTGCTTATTTGTAATCCTTTGATTGTTTGCCTTAAAACCCTACAAATATTTCAAAATAACTGTCACATTTATCAGATCCAAATCAAGGGAAAAATTAACATTTAATCCCTTCCATTATGCTAGACCAATATTGCAAATAAGTTCATCTTTTAAAATAATTTATTTTCTATAGCAAATCAATTAGAAAGAATCCCTAAAAATCATAGAAATTCACTTTCATCATGTTGTCTAACATATTAAAATTTCAGATCGAATTTATTCCTGAAATAATTGAAATTTTAAACCCGAATATATCATACTTTCCTTTAGATATTCATAATAAATTATCCATAGCTTGGAAAATTATGAAAATTTAAACCCACTTCTAAAATCTTGTTTTACTTAACATACAATTTTTCCATGGCATTTTAGAATCAATAATAATTGGTTTTCCCCTAAAACCATGCAAATTCATATGTAAATGAAATGGTTTAAATAAAACTTGGAATAATTCAAGCATGTCATCATCTAAAACATCATAAAAATAAATTTAATCCAAAATCCAAAAAAATATGATATAAAAACAAAATTGTAACATCCCGCCTTTTTGTATGCTTTAAATCGACGATAAACCACACACGTCAGTCTCAAACCATACAGAAGGGCGGATTGTTATTGGGGTAAATAAGAAAAACAGAGAAAGAAAGAAAAAAACAAAACAGAATCTTGCAGCGGAACAACAAAATATAATAATCAAATAATAGTTCATGAAGCTATTTACAGAATATTTGATTATACTAATACAATGTAGTATCAGAGTTACCTATAGTAGAGAATAATAGATAACAATGCAGAGGAACAGTATAAATGTAGTGGAACGATAAAAAAATAATAGAAATAAAATCTTCATCTTTGTCCTCTTGAAGTAAGGTCTTCAAACCTTGAAATACTCAGGCTGAACTGAGCAAATTGAAAAGACAAAACACTCGAGTTAGATCTAAAATATCTTATGTAAGTTAAATCAACGGTAAATAAATATGAGTGTAAACGGCATCGGAGATGTTTACGGGATTTGACATCTCCTATCCAGTGTTTAATATAAGTGCAGTAACTTAAGAAGTGCTTGAGATTCACATCTCCTAAGGATCCGTTAAACTATTTACTATGTAGTAATATTTCCCTATCATAATAATGTCTATAGTAAAATAAATTTACTTTTAAATAGCATTGAGTCTTTACATTTTCTACCTTAACACATAATAGTCCCAGTAGTCCATCCAATATCATGGTCCCTCCTGATCGGGAAGCCACCGGAGGATACTCCACGGGCTACGGGAGAAAACCAAACTCGTACAAGGCACGCTAGGGTTGGTGACACGGCACAACGAGGCAATGCCAGGGTAGATATACCAATTACACATCCGGGCTGGTAGTGACACTTCACGTGCAGCTACCGCCCACCTCGAGCCACACCCCCAAAAATCAAAGGGCCCAAATCAATCACAAAGTAATAGAATGGTATCGAAGGAGTGTGTTCGTTAATAGGGGCTACCTCACTCACCCGAGAATCGCTCCTGTTTTGGCCACCTTATGCCAACTCATGGCAGTCGGGTCCACGTATATACCTCAATAGAATGTCGCCACCAACCTACTACATTCAGGAGTCTCCACCACATACAAGGTTGTTAAAGCAGTTTTCGGAGTTGGCAGAGAGTATGGCAACTTCCGATCCCGGTCTCTTCAATAACCAACCGTTATTATAACACCGCGGTCTTTTCAAAATAGTTTATACTTTAAACCAAATATCATTGCCCTTTCCAAATCAAATCAATGCGATATCATTTTCATTTCAAATATATCCTTTTCAAAAATAATAACACTTTCAAAGTTATAAGATTTCGAAATTAAAACATTTGAATATTACCTTGAAACTCATAACTTTAAACAACTTCCACCACTTAATTGGTTTAAATATTTAAAATACTTTATATAATAAAATAGCCTCTTCAATTCCCAAATCAATTCCTAAATCATAAACTTCAATTCAATCCAGTTTCTAAATAAATTATTCTTAATTATATCGATTTTAAAACAGATTTGATCCACAACATAAACCATTCCAAATTCAATATATTTCCAACTTTAAATATTTAACAATTTCAAAACTGAGTTTGGAATTTTCATATGTACATATCAAATTCAATTTTGTATTATTTAATTTTGAAATACTTTACTTAATGAATCCATTATCATTTAAATAAATCCCATATTACAAATAACTAAATATTTCCTTCAATTTATTTATACTTAAAGTACTCCTTTAATTTACCTTAACCCAAAAATCAAGTTATAATAATCATACCTTTTTAAAATTTCCAATTTAATAAATTTCGCATCAACTTATTTAAGTCAATTCTTAAACAAATCCAATTTCAAATAATTTTCCAATTTATCTTCCAACTTTAATTTATTTAAATAATTATAAACTCTATATATTAACATATAATTTAAATACTTAACCATATTATCTTCTATAAAGTCAAACTTTATTATTAAACTTATTTTATATTGAAACAAATTATACATAGTTCAGAATCAAGGATAAAATAACATTATATAATATGGAAAATCAATATTTGTATAAAACCTTATATTTCTTTATACAACCATAGAAATCAGTTCAAAATATTTTATATATATAGACCACGGTGTCTGTATATAATTTTCTATCCGATGGCCAAGTGATACAAATATTTATCATTTTAATCCGTAATTTAAAATATAAGTACGGATATATAGATCATTTCAAACAGCAATCCCGAATGAAGTAAAATCCATAACAACTTGCAGTTTATAACAATATAAAATACAACATACATTCATCCAATATCAATCATCAAACATTTATCACAATCATCATTTAATTCAAATAATAACATCAATATAGAACATATAATAAAGAACATGTATTTACTGGCAGTTTATACTCAATGATAAATTAAATAATAATTTAATGACAGTTTATATGCAATAATAAATTAAATAACAATTTAATTCAAATAAATTCAATTCAACTGAGATGATGATTAAAAATATGCCAAACAGCCATAAATAAATTTCTAATCACATCATAAATCAATTTAACAAATGTAAGAAATTTTAGAAGTTGTGAGTTGGTTAAAACACTCACCTTTTGAATTTAAATTGAATTTAAATCCAATTTAAACCAAAAATTTGAATAGTCTTAGATCCATCCAAACCTGTGTCAAAATCTCCGAAATTTTATGATGATCCTAGCGGAGAAAACCGCACGTGAACCCGAATCCGTATGCAAAGGTTATAGTCGTAAGATGGTTTGGAACAAAATTTAAATAAAACAATCAAAAGAAAATAAATAAATAAATAAAACAATACCAAACCTCATGAACATGTCATCACTTCTTCCACACGCCTTGAACAGGTAAGGTCGATCGAAACCCTAACCCTAAATGCACGAGCCGCCAAAGTCATCTCGCTCGTCTATGACACCTACGGCCGTGGGCGCCGTCACCCGCCGAAGCGCCGACCACGCCCAAGCCTAAGGCCCCCCCTCTGGTCGCCATCGCGGCCAAAAACCCCCAGCCGTCGATACATGTTTGAACTAATCGAGTTTTTCATGGCAATCTAACCGTCAACTCATCGAACAACCAACACCAATGAACTGCGTGCAGCGATCACCATAGCCTCATACCCTTTAATCGTCGACCAGTTCAATTTGATCATGACGCGATGAACGACCGAGAATTGATCATTAATTTATGGGCAAATAGAGATTCAAATCGAAAAAAAATTTCCAATCTGAGATGTGCTCATCGAGAGCTTCAGATCGATATAAAATTTGATATTATTTGAGGATTTTGAATTTTTGAAGTTGAATTTTGAATTAAAATAGGGTTGTGAAATTCTAGGTTTGTCTGCCATTGAGAAAGAGAAGCAACATAAGTTTCTGCATGTACAGAAATGAGAAATAGAAAGGCTGCTAGGGTTTATGACGAAATATATATAAGCAGAACACAATAGAAACAAATGGGCTTGATTGGTTTTGAAAATTAAACGGTAAATGGCCCGTAAAGTCCATTCTGACTTCGGAACGGAAATGGTCAACCCATATATCAAAATAGATGTTTTTAAATATTTTAAACGCAATGGAATAGTTTTTCAAGTCCAAATTCCATCGTATGAAGAAGTTATGCTAAAATCAAGTTATTTTAAATTGATTTCAATTGATTTCAATTTCGTTGATTTCTAGGCGTTTCGAGCCCGTACGATCAAACAACAAGTCCGATCGCTGCGAAACTTGAAATCCTGCAAAAATTCACCATTACAGATCCGATGAGACTAGTTTCGTCAAAATCTAAGTCAATGGCCAAAATGGCGATTTTTCAATTAATTAAATAAATTAGTAATTAATTAACTAAATCAAATTTTCAATTCCAATTCTATAATTAGCAATCTTTATCATTTTTGATTTCTTAAACAATTATAATACTTTAAACAATTTAGATATCAATTTATAGTTAATTTATTTACTAATTTGCAGTGTTCCTTCAAATGTAAGTAAATTCAATTAATTCATAAGTAATTCCAAATAAATTATTTTGGTTTATGTTTTCAATTCTTCTATTAGATCCATTATTACCCTATAAACCTATTAACATTTGTTTTACGTTTCATTAAACTAATATACTTCAAATTTCATCTTTATTTGTATTAACTATTTTATTTTCATTTATTGTGTAATAACAGCTATAATTCAATCATATTGAAATTTGTCAACTTCACACCTTAATCAAGCTTTTAATCCAATTAATCATTTTATGTTGGTTCCATTCTTTTATTACATCAATCATTACTTTATGCAATAAACTAATATTTCTATTCATCTTACTACATTCATAATTTGCAATTATTGACTTAATCTCATTAATGTAGCATTAAATTTCATTTTAATTACAATTGATTCCCAATAGAATTTTTAATAACCTAAATAAATTGGTACATACAATATTTGTCACTATCGACCCTTGATCACATTTATAGGTTTACTGTTTACAAACAAATGTTACAATGACACATGAAATGTTTATTTTATTCAATTACCATCAATTATATATATATATATATATATATATATATATTATCCATTAATTAATTCAATATTCACATTTATTTTTCTTATATCCAATTTATAACCAGGTATTACATTTTCACTACTTCATTTATTAGAATTTATTCAAATTGTTAATAGTCAACTTATATTAACATTAATACCTTTAATTGTATTTATTATTTCATTCTTAATCCACAAATTTAATTTTTTTCAAAATTATATTACCAAAATATCATTATATTCACAAATTTAAATTGTTGAAAATTATGGGTCATTACACTCTCCCCCACTCGTCCTCGAAAAGGAAAAAGAAGGAAAAAGAAAGAATTAAGTAAATAATACATCTTATTCAAAATATTACTTTTATAAAAAAAGTTTACAAGATAAAATAATTTAAATAAAGTATACCAATTTATAACCATTAAATCTTTTTATACTTAAATTAAAAAAATTTGAAAAACATTTTCAAAAAATTTCTAAGGCCAAAATTTACGAATTTTTTTGGCAGAGTCTCCTTTGTACGGAGAGGCTCAGGAGAAATTATGATATCAAATATAACAATATATAACAAGATTTCAAAATAACATATCCCAACAATGGGAAACAATATAATAGCGCTATAAAACCGTAATCCGAAAATGCACCTATTTGTCGGGCAAACAAATGCTTAATTATGAAACCAAAAGCAGTAGCAATTGCTTCCATAACCTGCATTTCACTTATATAATCTAAAAAGAGTTAATAATTATATAAAATGAAATAGTTAAGTTTCTTCACCCACAAACAACCCAATCAATGTAAACAAAAGTCACTTGCAATCAATATACAATCATATGAAGTCAATAAAATCAACCATCCATATATCCATAGCAAGCAAAACAAATAGTTGTTCGGGTTTAAAACTTTAAATTGTACAGATTGAAAAATAAACTACTAAGCGCACCGTTTATTCAACTGTCTTAGATGAATTAAATAGATTATTTATACATCCAAACAATTTTAAAGTATCCTTGCCCAAACCTGTGTAGTTAATGCCCCGCTGTTACCCCGCTACAACCTCGCTATATTTCACAGCGGATTTCTACCGCTACGATTTTTCCATATAGCCCTAGAATATTGCCTTTCCGCTTTAATCCCGGCTATTTCTTCTATATCCCGCTATTTCCGCTATTCTCGTTATATCCTTTTTAATAAAATGAATTAAAAAATTGCGTTTATACATTATAAAATTTTGAAACTAATTTATTTGATTTAATTTTTAATATATTTTTAGAAATGAAAATACTCTAATATTATACCAAATTCAATTATGTTATATAACAGTTTTCGTTTATTTAAAGTATATTCGCACATGTTTTTATTTAAAATTATTCATGTATTATTTATAATTCAATTGAATGATAATTTTTCATTTAATTACCATTTATATATTTGTAACTGTAACATCCCGCCTTTTCACACACTTTAAACGACACACGTGCCAATTCAAAGCATACGCAAGGGCGGATTGTTATGGGGTAAATAAGAAAAACAGAGAAGGAATAAAACAAAACAGAATCTCACAGCGGGAGGATAAAATATAATAACAAATATACAGTTCATAAACAGTTTACAAAAGCTGGATTTTACTTATACAATGAATATCAGAGTCACACATACCAATACGAAAATGCAGCGGAATAGAAAGAGTGTGGTGCAATACTATATATATAAAATAATACTGAATCTTCGTCTTCGTCCTCCAAAGCTAAAACCTGCTATCCTGAAACGCTCGGACTGACCCGAGCGAATTTGAAAAGACAAAAACACCCGAGTCAGACTAGAATATCTTATGTGAGTTAAATAAACAGAAATAAATATGAGTACAGTAACTCAAGAGATGTTCGGGATTTACATCTCCTAAGGATCCGTTAAACTATTTACTATGTAGTATATTGCGCTATTATAATAGTGTCTATTTATAAAATAAACTTACTTTTTAATAGCGTTAAGGGGTTACCCATATAGCCCTTAACACGTAATAGTCCCAGTAGTCCATCCAATATCATAGTCCCTCCTGATCGGGAAGCCACTAGAGGATACCACACGGGCTACGGGAGAAAACCAAACTCGTACAAGGCGCGATAGGGTAGGTGACACGGCACAACTAGGCAATGCCAGGGTAGATATACCAATTGCTATCCAGGCTGATGGTAACGCGCAGCGCGCAGCTGCCGCCCACCTCGAACTAACTCCCCCAAAATCAAAATATAGAAGTGGCCACTGAATCAATCCAAGTCAAAGTATAATATCGAAGAGGAGCGTCCGATCAGAGGAATGACCTCATTGGCCTGAGAATCGCTCCTGTTTTAGCCACCTTATGCCAACTCACGGGAGTTGGGTCCACGTATTTACCTTACAGGAAACGTCGCCACCACCTACTTCATTCTGGAATCTCCACCGCGTACACGGTTAGTCAAAGTGGTTTTCGGTATCGACAGAGAGTATGTCCATATCCGATCCCGGTCTCTTTGCCAACCAATCGTTATTATAACACCGCGGTTATTTAAAAACAGTTTATACTTTAAAACCAGAATATAATCCATTTCAAAACCATAATATCTCGATATCATTTCTTCTTTTAAACCCAAACAATTCATTTTGATATTAATTTATAAAGACTCAAATCAATGATATCGTTTCCCAAATAAATTTTCCTTTCCAAAAATTATGTCACTTTTATTATTTAATATCCCATGTAACCAATATTTTGTTTGTAACTTTCAACATAATTCTTCGAAAATCCATAGTATTTTAAAACCATTATTTTCAAAACTAAATGGTTTGGATATTCAACGGTATGCGAATTAAAAAGGTTTAACTTTACTGTTGCTTTATAAAGAAATAAATTACATGGCTTTCCAAATATTTCTTCTTTAAAAGTTAATCCAAAATCCAAAATATTACTTCAAGTCCCCAAAACCATTTCAATTTTATATATATTTATATCCATTTTGAGCATTAATATTTCAACTAAAGTTGGATTTTTTTTTTTTATCCTTTCGAAATCAATATTCTATTAATTAATCTTGACCATTCACATAAAATCCATAATTAATAAGACTTCAATTTCTAGTAATATATATATATATATATATATATATATATATTTCCAAATTCAATTTTTACTAGAATATTCATTTCAAAATATTTTAGGAAAAATCCAATTATAAATATCATATCTTTAAAATTTCCAACTTAATATTTAAATATAGGATATAAATCATCAAACTCCAATTTCTTAATTTTCTTCCATTTTTAATAAAGAAATTTATTCACCTTTTTATTTCAAAATTTCAACTTCATATGCATATAAATATGGAAGAAAACATTTATTCAGTATAAAAATTTAAGATTTTTATAAACCGTATTCCATCCAAACCATAGAAATCACATTAAAATAGTTATATATAGACCGCGGTGCCTGTATATAATTTTCTATCCTATGGTCAAGTGATACGGATATTTATCATTTCAATCCGCAATTTAAAAATAAAACTTTGCGGTTTTATCATTTCAAACCACAATCCCGAATGAAATGTGAAATGTATGCTAACTTGCAGTTTAATGATATCCAAATAAACATCCATTCAACAACACATCCATAATCCAATCACGAAACATCCATCATCCAATCACAAACATCTATCAATAACAATATGTGTTTGGTAATATACAACAGGTAATAACTAGCAGTTTTCTTCAATTTAGATTTATCAACTATTTATCTAACAGTTTATATTCCCCAATAATTTATATAACTGTTAACTAGCAGTTCATATGCAACAATAATTTCTAACAGCCAATTAATACGCAATCAATCAATTTAATTAACAGCTAAATTAAAAAAATGCAATTCAACAGATATGGATGAAATAACATGCCAAAAGCTCATAAATAAATTTCTATTCATTTCTAAAATTTATTTAACAAACATAAAAGCTTCTAGTAATTGTGAGTGGGTTAAAACACTCACCTTTTGAATTTAAATCGAATTCAAACCCGATTTAAACCCAAAAATTCGCCCGTCTCAGAATTCGTCCAAACCAGCGTCATCGAGTCCGGAATTAAATTACGATCCTAACAAAAAAAAATTCGTGTGAATCCGACTTCGTATGAGAAAGTTATGGCGAAAAATGGTGATTGAATTCAAAAATTGGAAATAAACAAATGACACACATTCACCTTCACAAGCCACGTCACCTAAAGAGAAGCGCATAGCTACAGCAACGCACGCACCTTCGAACAGAGGAAAACACGCACGCAACCCATACTTTATCAACCCTAATCGAAAATTCCCGCCAATCCAACCGTTGAAACTCGAAACAAACTACACAGATGCGATCCCCTCGGTTCCCTCTCCAAAACCCAGAAATGTTTTTCCGATCCGACAACTTTTGTTACGGCGATGATGAACGGTTTTGGGGCTGTTTGAATTTATTCTGGATAAACGACAGCTCCAATTGAAAAACGAATTTCACCAGTATATTACGCGTATCGAATACTTCAACATATATTTTTTCTGGAATTTTCTGAAATTTTTGAGTTTTGACTTTTGATTTTGAACTGTGGATGGATCTGGAATTGGATCTGAGATGTATACATTTGGGAAAGAGAAAAGAGTGACGAAATGAACTTACAGCAAATGAAAAAGAAAGGAGCTAGGGTTTATAGATGTATATTTATAGATAGGCTAGAGGTAGGGTAGCTAGACTGGATACGCGAACGTGCGTGACAAACCATGGTCCAAAAAGCCCGCTATGCCTCCGGAGTCGAATTTGTTAAAACTATATATCCAAATAGGTGTTTTAAAATATTCTGAACGCGATGGAAAAAGTTTCGTGACCAAATTCGATCGTATGAAGAAGTTATGCTAAAAAAACAAAATTTCAAATTGATTTCAAAATGCGTAAATTTCAAGGCGTTTCGAGTCCGTACGATCAAACGACAAGTCCGATCGCAACGAAACTTGAAACATTATTATAATTCACCGTTACGGATCCGATGAAACTATTTTCGTCGAAATCCGAGTCCGTGACAAAAATGGCTATTTTTAATATTTATTAAATAAATTAAAATTAATCATAAAATCCAAATTTTCTTTCAACTTTAAATATTGGCCAAATTTCATTACTTATATAATCCAATCAATTCCAAATAATTTAGCAAGCTTGGATGTGAATTAAAATTTATAAGTATATAAATTTCGCAGTGTTAACCTCTGCGTTTTCTTATTATTCGGGAATTATAAATTTATTCTCACAAATTACCTAATCTTATACTTATACACTCTCATCTTAAACCAAATTAAATAAATAACTTGATTTCCATCTCAACTTACTTTTAATTGCAGTTAACCCTTTTCACCGTAATTAAAATTCCAAATTATAAATAAATTTTTATTCTCATTCCCTTAATTTTCTTAACTATTTATTTATTCAAATTTTCAATATTCAACATAAATAGTTTGGTTAAGTTCATTTATTTACCTTCTTCCTATGATTCACAGTTATGGATGTCAATATGATGAAGTTTACATTAGTTAAGATTTCACTCAATTGTTCTCTAAGTCAAATGTTTACAGCTTTCATTTAACTTTAATAACGTACTAATTTACGTTAAATTCCATTTTTAAATGAAGTAATTACCATTCGTTGAATCAAATACTCAATTCATAAATAAAGTCTTGTTTTCAAAAAGTTATATCACAAATGGTCAACTAAAATTTGAATAAGCTTTACTAAATTCTATGGTATTAAATGTTGCAATAAATCCAAATTGCCATGTCTTAAATCCAAATTACTAATTAAGTCTTGATTCCTTTATTATTCCTTTGGTTTTCAAATAAGTTTTTATGATGAATGTGAATTCAAATGAACAATGGAAACCCATTCCCATTTGATTTCACTATTCCATTAAATATCTTCATATTCCAGCTAAATCAACTAACGTATGAATTAGCTATTTCAATCTTCATTAAATTGCGGTTTTTATACAATAGAAATTAAATCCCATTAACATATAAATAAAGGTTGATATCCATCTATTTACATTATATCACACTTGTGCTTCTATTTAGCTTTGTATAAATGTATGAATGCGGAGTCTTGCCTATTAACGTATTAAATAAGCCTTAAAATCAATTAATGCCCCTCCTTAGTTTAACCTCTTTTTATCCGTATTTATTTTTAGAGTAACCCTTGGATTAAATTCCCAAATCACCAATTCAATTAATTATACCTTTCAATCCAAATGTAAATCTTCCACCTTTGAATTCTTATATTAAATGAATTTTATTCTAGGCAATATTTTTTACAAATGTTTACTGATTCCACATTTATAGGTTTCTTAAATTTTACTCCATCTAAATGTGACACATTTTTATTTCATTTCAAACCAATATATATATTCATTCCTATTCAATATATATATTCATTCCTATTCCTTTCATTTGGTTACTGCATTGAAATCTATTTATTAGCTAATACTACGTTACTATCATTAATTAAATTTTGGATTATATTCCAATTCCTATAACTAGGCCTTAAGTCACCATTTTACATAGTTTTAATTTAGCGTTTATTTAAATCTTCGTTTATCGTTTAGAATTTCTACTAAATTGAAATGCACAACTTATGAACTTTAACCAATTTAGTCCACCTAATAAATTTTTCAAATGTTTGTGTGTATGTAATCCAATTCAGTTATTGTTACATTAATACCATTAAACCAACAAATTAAGACTTATAACTACAACACAACTTTCAGTTATTTTCAAATCTATGTCATATAACCTTTTAAATCTCTACCTGTAATTACAGTTACTATCTAACTCCTACATTCACCCTTTTAAAATCCTAAGACTTTAATTTTATACTGGATTAAATTAGCAAACATATAAATTAAATTTATAAAAATATCATAAATTTATCAGGTCGTTACAATCTCCCCCACTCAAAACTTTTCGTCCCCGAAAAGGAAAAAAAGAAGGGAGAAGGAAGAATAAACAGTACTTTTTATTTCAATTTTTAATTTTTAAACAATATTTTCCTGGATTAATCCTCCTAAATGAAATATTCCTGTTTTATAATCATTATATTCTTTAATACTTGAGTTATTAAAGTTGGAAAAATATTTTAACAAAATTCTAAGTCCAAAATTTTCGAAAATTTTTGGCAGAGTCTCCTTTGTACGGAGGGACTCTGGAGAAAATATAATATCCAAATATACAAGTATATTACATATATAATCAAAATATTATATCCCAACACGGGAAAAATATATAAAATATCGCTTTAAACGTAATCCGAAAACGTACCTATTGTCGGGCAATATACGCTTTATTATTTTGGAACCAACAGCAGTAGCAGTTGCTTCCAACACCTGTATTTACTAATAAAATCTAAAAGGTTAAATATTTATTTTAAATGAACTATTCAAGTGGATTCAATCATTCATACTCAATCAAATGCAACAACCATACATTTTAACAAACAGCACAACCACATACAACAACCAATCATTTAAATCAAACGACAATTAGTTGTTCGGGTTCAGATTCTGAAGTTGTACGAATGAAGAATAACTATCAAGTGCATCCGTTGCTCAACAGCCTAAGATGGAACAAAGATAGATTATTTGTAAATCTAACAACTCCATAATTCCTTACCCAACAACATACATCAACCAACAATTCAAATCAACACCAAAATATCTCATTATACATTTATTTCATAATTCAGTGTTTTGATTTTTCTTTCCTTCATTTATGAGGGATTTCTTTGTTCCTTACAAGTTTATTTTCCAATTATCACCAAATTCATTATATTTGTATTTCCTTTTTATTACTTAAGTTTCCTTTTATTACTTAAGTCTATAAAATAAATTCTCATTAATAACAACAAATATTTTGAATATCTTCACTTGTAAGATTTCCCTTTACATTTTCTTACTAACATTGCAACTTTTATTATATGGTAAGTTATGTATGTTTAAGAATGCAAGTGAAAATTTACAAGTTTCTTCTCAATTCCTTTTTATTTATTAATGGTTCAATAAATATATATACGTTTTATAAATTACAATTTCAACTTACCCTTAATTTCATTCCTTTATTTAATGTTTACGTTTTATTATATTTAATTACAGTAACCCTCTACTTACACTTAAATTATTAACCTTAAAACCTCCATTTTTATAAATAAAGGATCTTATTAATTCATTATCTAGGGTTTACAGACATTTATTTATATTACCTACTTTTTATTATATTACTAGTAGCATTTTAAAACATACTTAAGTTTATAACCCTACACATCAATCTTTATTTATTAAAGAATTTCATTTTATTTACTTAAGTTAAAATCACCTATTAATAATACTCACCTTTAATTTGGGTAAAATTTCAATTATCACTTAAGTTTATACCAATAAATTCTTATTATAACAGTAATTTATTGAATACTTCATTTTTCCTAAATTCCTACTTGTAAAATATTCAATTCCAGTTCCTCATTTAACACTTCAACTTTTATATTTGGGTAAGTTATTTATGTTAAGGAAATTGCAATTGAACTTATACAAGTTAAATCTCCATTCTTTTAATTCATTGATTATTCACTAAGTCTTTACCAATATTCATAAGTTAAAATATTTATCTTCCTTTATCCTTAGCATTAATTCTCTTATTTCAATTAGGGGTTTCAATTCATTTATTACCTAACTTTTATTTCACTAAAATTTTCAATTAGTTAACGGAAAATTTTAGAATTAAATACCAAGTTGAATTTCCATTTATTTCAAAATAATAGATAAATAAGTTCTTACTACTCAATATCTCTAATTATAGTTAGAACAATAAAAGAAAATTTTTAGAAAGTTCTAAAATAAATCTGTAGTAGAATTTACTACAGTGGTCTTTCCTCTTCGAAACTCGAAAATGAAAGTCGATGATGCGGCCGTCATCACCGAATTTATTTTCCAGCGACAGAGAAGAAAGTACAAAATAAAAATTTTCCAAAATCTTCTTTAAACAGTTTTTTTTTTTTTTTCGAATTATGCTAAATATTTACATAAGAAAATACTTGTAAACCGAATCATTATATCTCATAAATTCTTTGAAAACGAATTCGGAAAAATCCCGGACTTAAGTTCTAAAATCTCCAAATTTGGTTTATTATAATTTCACTTAGCTTCAATTTATTACAAATATTCTTATTGCCTAACATCCAATCTATAGCAACCAAATATATATATATGTTTATAAAATAATTTTTATATATAGAAAATATAATAGGCGAAATTATTTCATTCACCTATATTAAAAACAAATATTATGTCGGTCTGTCCTATTAAGTGTTTAAAAATCCCTATTGATGGCATAGCGTCCTATGCATCAACCAGAATTCATAAATACAAAGCGGAACAGATTAACACAATATTAAAATCTTTTTATCAATACTAACAAGTACGCTCTCTCATATATATACACTCAGCGACTCCCATAGGATATTACTACCCTATTAACAAAGAGTCAAACCCCACAAAGCCAAGGTTTATCGCTAAACCAAAGCTCTGATACCAACTGTAACATCCCGCCTTTTCACACACTTTAAACGACACACGTGCCAATTCAAAGCATACGCAAGGGCGGATTGTTATGGGGTAAATAAGAAAAACAGAGAAGGAATAAAACAAAACAGAATCTCACAGCGGGAGGATAAAATATAATAACAAATATACAGTTCATAAACAGTTTACAAAAGCTGGATTTTACTTATACAATGAATATCAGAGTCACACATACCAATACGAAAATGCAGCGGAATAGAAAGAGTGTGGTGCAATACTATATATATAAAATAATACTGAATCTTCGTCTTCGTCCTCCAAAGCTAAAACCTGCTATCCTGAAACGCTCGGACTGACCCGAGCGAATTTGAAAAGACAAAAACACCCGAGTCAGACTAGAATATCTTATGTGAGTTAAATAAACAGAAATAAATATGAGTACAGTAACTCAAGAGATGTTCGGGATTTACATCTCCTAAGGATCCGTTAAACTATTTACTATGTAGTATATTGCGCTATTATAATAGTGTCTATTTATAAAATAAACTTACTTTTTAATAGCGTTAAGGGGTTACCCATATAGCCCTTAACACGTAATAGTCCCAGTAGTCCATCCAATATCATAGTCCCTCCTGATCGGGAAGCCACTAGAGGATACCACACGGGCTACGGGAGAAAACCAAACTCGTACAAGGCGCGATAGGGTAGGTGACACGGCACAACTAGGCAATGCCAGGGTAGATATACCAATTGCTATCCAGGCTGATGGTAACGCGCAGCGCGCAGCTGCCGCCCACCTCGAACTAACTCCCCCAAAATCAAAATATAGAAGTGGCCACTGAATCAATCCAAGTCAAAGTATAATATCGAAGAGGAGCGTCCGATCAGAGGAATGACCTCATTGGCCTGAGAATCGCTCCTGTTTTAGCCACCTTATGCCAACTCACGGGAGTTGGGTCCACGTATTTACCTTACAGGAAACGTCGCCACCACCTACTTCATTCTGGAATCTCCACCGCGTACACGGTTAGTCAAAGTGGTTTTCGGTATCGACAGAGAGTATGTCCATATCCGATCCCGGTCTCTTTGCCAACCAATCGTTATTATAACACCGCGGTTATTTAAAAACAGTTTATACTTTAAAACCAGAATATAATCCATTTCAAAACCATAATATCTCGATATCATTTCTTCTTTTAAACCCAAACAATTCATTTTGATATTAATTTATAAAGACTCAAATCAATGATATCGTTTCCCAAATAAATTTTCCTTTCCAAAAATTATGTCACTTTTATTATTTAATATCCCATGTAACCAATATTTTGTTTGTAACTTTCAACATAATTCTTCGAAAATCCATAGTATTTTAAAACCATTATTTTCAAAACTAAATGGTTTGGATATTCAACGGTATGCGAATTAAAAAGGTTTAACTTTACTGTTGCTTTATAAAGAAATAAATTACATGGCTTTCCAAATATTTCTTCTTTAAAAGTTAATCCAAAATCCAAAATATTACTTCAAGTCCCCAAAACCATTTCAATTTTATATATATTTATATCCATTTTGAGCATTAATATTTCAACTAAAGTTGGATTTTTTTTTTATCCTTTCGAAATCAATATTCTATTAATTAATCTTGACCATTCACATAAAATCCATAATTAATAAGACTTCAATTTCTAGTAAAATATATATATATATATATATTTCCAAATTCAATTTTTACTAGAATATTCATTTCAAAATATTTTGGGAAAAATCCAATTATAAATATCATATCTTTAAAATTTCCAACTTAATATTTAAATATAGGATATAAATCATCAAACTCCAATTTCTTAATTTTCTTCCATTTTTAATAAAGAAATTTATTCACCTTTTTATTTCAAAATTTCAACTTCATATGCATATAAATATGGAAGAAAACATTTATTCAGTATAAAAATTTAAGATTTTTATAAACCGTATTCCATCCAAACCATAGAAATCACATTAAAATAGTTATATATAGACCGCGGTGCCTGTATATAATTTTCTATCCTATGGTCAAGTGATACGGATATTTATCATTTCAATCCGCAATTTAAAAATAAAACTTTGCGGTTTTATCATTTCAAACCACAATCCCGAATGAAATGTGAAATGTATGCTAACTTGCAGTTTAATGATATCCAAATAAACATCCATTCAACAACACATCCATAATCCAATCACGAAACATCCATCATCCAATCACAAACATCTATCAATAACAATATGTGTTTGGTAATATACAACAGGTAATAACTAGCAGTTTTCTTCAATTTAGATTTATCAACTATTTATCTAACAGTTTATATTCCCCAATAATTTATATAACTGTTAACTAGCAGTTCATATGCAACAATAATTTCTAACAGCCAATTAATACGCAATCAATCAATTTAATTAACAGCTAAATTAAAAAAATGCAATTCAACAGATATGGATGAAATAACATGCCAAAAGCTCATAAATAAATTTCTATTCATTTCTAAAATTTATTTAACAAACATAAAAGCTTCTAGTAATTGTGAGTGGGTTAAAACACTCACCTTTTGAATTTAAATCGAATTCAAACCCGATTTAAACCCAAAAATTCGCCCGTCTCAGAATTCGTCCAAACCAGCGTCATCGAGTCCGGAATTAAATTACGATCCTAACAAAAAAAAATTCGTGTGAATCCGACTTCGTATGAGAAAGTTATGGCGAAAAATGGTGATTGAATTCAAAAATTGGAAATAAACAAATGACACACATTCACCTTCACAAGCCACGTCACCTAAAGAGAAGCGCATAGCTACAGCAACGCACGCACCTTCGAACAGAGGAAAACACGCACGCAACCCATACTTTATCAACCCTAATCGAAAATTCCCGCCAATCCAACCGTTGAAACTCGAAACAAACTACACAGATGCGATCCCCTCGGTTCCCTCTCCAAAACCCAGAAATGTTTTTCCGATCCGACAACTTTTGTTACGGCGATGATGAACGGTTTTGGGGCTGTTTGAATTTATTCTGGATAAACGACAGCTCCAATTGAAAAACGAATTTCACCAGTATATTACGCGTATCGAATACTTCAACATATATTTTTTCTGGAATTTTCTGAAATTTTTGAGTTTTGACTTTTGATTTTGAACTGTGGATGGATCTGGAATTGGATCTGAGATGTATACATTTGGGAAAGAGAAAAGAGTGACGAAATGAACTTACAGCAAATGAAAAAGAAAGGAGCTAGGGTTTATAGATGTATATTTATAGATAGGCTAGAGGTAGGGTAGCTAGACTGGATACGCGAACGTGCGTGACAAACCATGGTCCAAAAAGCCCGCTATGCCTCCGGAGTCGAATTTGTTAAAACTATATATCCAAATAGGTGTTTTAAAATATTCTGAACGCGATGGAAAAAGTTTCGTGACCAAATTCGATCGTATGAAGAAGTTATGCTAAAAAAACAAAATTTCAAATTGATTTCAAAATGCGTAAATTTCAAGGCGTTTCGAGTCCGTACGATCAAACGACAAGTCCGATCGCAACGAAACTTGAAACATTATTATAATTCACCGTTACGGATCCGATGAAACTATTTTCGTCGAAATCCGAGTCCGTGACAAAAATGGCTATTTTTAATATTTATTAAATAAATTAAAATTAATCATAAAATCCAAATTTTCTTTCAACTTTAAATATTGGCCAAATTTCATTACTTATATAATCCAATCAATTCCAAATAATTTAGCAAGCTTGGATGTGAATTAAAATTTATAAGTATATAAATTTCGCAGTGTTAACCTCTGCGTTTTCTTATTATTCGGGAATTATAAATTTATTCTCACAAATTACCTAATCTTATACTTATACACTCTCATCTTAAACCAAATTAAATAAATAACTTGATTTCCATCTCAACTTACTTTTAATTGCAGTTAACCCTTTTCACCGTAATTAAAATTCCAAATTATAAATAAATTTTTATTCTCATTCCCTTAATTTTCTTAACTATTTATTTATTCAAATTTTCAATATTCAACATAAATAGTTTGGTTAAGTTCATTTATTTACCTTCTTCCTATGATTCACAGTTATGGATGTCAATATGATGAAGTTTACATTAGTTAAGATTTCACTCAATTGTTCTCTAAGTCAAATGTTTACAGCTTTCATTTAACTTTAATAACGTACTAATTTACGTTAAATTCCATTTTTAAATGAAGTAATTACCATTCGTTGAATCAAATACTCAATTCATAAATAAAGTCTTGTTTTCAAAAAGTTATATCACAAATGGTCAACTAAAATTTGAATAAGCTTTACTAAATTCTATGGTATTAAATGTTGCAATAAATCCAAATTGCCATGTCTTAAATCCAAATTACTAATTAAGTCTTGATTCCTTTATTATTCCTTTGGTTTTCAAATAAGTTTTTATGATGAATGTGAATTCAAATGAACAATGGAAACCCATTCCCATTTGATTTCACTATTCCATTAAATATCTTCATATTCCAGCTAAATCAACTAACGTATGAATTAGCTATTTCAATCTTCATTAAATTGCGGTTTTTATACAATAGAAATTAAATCCCATTAACATATAAATAAAGGTTGATATCCATCTATTTACATTATATCACACTTGTGCTTCTATTTAGCTTTGTATAAATGTATGAATGCGGAGTCTTGCCTATTAACGTATTAAATAAGCCTTAAAATCAATTAATGCCCCTCCTTAGTTTAACCTCTTTTTATCCGTATTTATTTTTAGAGTAACCCTTGGATTAAATTCCCAAATCACCAATTCAATTAATTATACCTTTCAATCCAAATGTAAATCTTCCACCTTTGAATTCTTATATTAAATGAATTTTATTCTAGGCAATATTTTTTACAAATGTTTACTGATTCCACATTTATAGGTTTCTTAAATTTTACTCCATCTAAATGTGACACATTTTTATTTCATTTCAAACCAATATATATATTCATTCCTATTCAATATATATATTCATTCCTATTCCTTTCATTTGGTTACTGCATTGAAATCTATTTATTAGCTAATACTACGTTACTATCATTAATTAAATTTTGGATTATATTCCAATTCCTATAACTAGGCCTTAAGTCACCATTTACATAGTTTTAATTTAGCGTTTATTTAAATCTTCGTTTATCGTTTAGAATTTCTACTAAATTGAAATGCACAACTTATGAACTTTAACCAATTTAGTCCACCTAATAAATTTTTCAAATGTTTGTGTGTATGTAATCCAATTCAGTTATTGTTACATTAATACCATTAAACCAACAAATTAAGACTTATAACTACAACACAACTTTCAGTTATTTTCAAATCTATGTCATATAACCTTTTAAATCTCTACCTGTAATTACAGTTACTATCTAACTCCTACATTCACCCTTTTAAAATCCTAAGACTTTAATTTTATACTGGATTAAATTAGCAAACATATAAATTAAATTTATAAAAATATCATAAATTTATCAGGTCGTTACAGTAAGTGTGAGTTTTATATGCTATTTTAGAGCCATCCGCTATATCCCGCTATCCTTGCTGTATCCCCGCTATGAATTTTTGCACCTCCACCGTTGGGAATCTACCAAGCGCATTAACTGCACTGGCCCAAACAACCATAAACCAAACATTCAACAATTTTAAACAATAGATCGAGTTCATTCTTATTAATTTCATTCCATAACGTTTGTAGTTTGATTTCCTTTTTTTCATATAATGATTTATCTTTTTAATTTACATTCATTTCTTGTAAATATCCATTTATTTTCATTTATTCGTATCATGTAAATTTTCTTTTTATTGTATTACATGCATTTATTCACTACTTAATTTCATTTATTTACAATATTCATCTCTCCACTTATTTTTATTATAAATAACCTCAACATTCACTTAAGTTTGTTATCATTTCTTTATAACTTTTCTATTATATTTAATTAGTGGCCTTTCAGTCATACTTAAGTTTACAATAATTATAACATTAAATTCTTATTTATAAAAGCAAATTCATTGAATGCTTTCATTACTTCAAGTTTTTACTTGTACAATATCCATTACATTTTCTTATAAGCATTAGAACTTTTAACATTTGGTAAGCTATATATATTCTTTTAAGGATGAAATTGAAAGTTACGCATGTTTATTTTATTTCTTTTAATTAACTTAATGTTCAATACTGATATCCTTTGTTTCATCGGTTACAATTTCAATTTTCTTTTAATCCCATTTATAACTTAGCATTAAATCTCTTATTTCATTTAGAGGTTTCGATTATTAGTTAAATTCCACATCACTACCCTAATTGAAACTATTAATTAACAAAAACTTACGAACTAAATACCGGGTTAAATTTCAAATCATTTTAAAATAATAGATAGATGTATACACTTACAATTTATATATCCAATTATATTTAAAACTATCTGAAATTTATATTTGTTCTCAACATAAATCTGCAGTAAAACTACTACAATGGCCTTCCCGCCTTAAAACTCAAAAATGAATGTCGATGATGCGTGCACGCATCACCAAAATTATTTTCCAGCAACAAAAAGGGGAGTACAGAACTTATTTCTTTCCAAAAATTTCTTTAAAACAATTCTCTCAATTTATGTTGAAATATTTATATCGAAAAATACTTCTAATGATATTATTGTATTCCAAAATCCTATGAAAGAAATTTAAAAAATCTCGAAACTTAAGTTCTAAAATTTCCAAATTTCTTTTATTTTAGTTTCTTCAAATCTTATTTCCAATCAATATTTATAAATTTCACTACCTAACTACCAATATATTACAACCAAATATATATCATTTATAAATTTTTTATTTTATATATAGAAAGTATAATAGGCAAAATTATTTCATTCACCTATATTCAAAACCTATATTTGTCGGTCTGTCATATTAAGTGTTTAGAAATCCCTACTGATGTCATAGCGTCCTATGCACCAACCAAAATTTATAAATAAAAAACGGAACAAATTAACACAATATCAAAAACTATTTGTAACACTAACAAATACGCTCTCTCGTATATATATATGCTCACCGACTCATCGTAGGGTATTACTACCCTATAAATAAAGAGTTAGAGCCCACAAAGCTAAAGTTTATCGCTAAACCAAAGCTCTGATACCACGTGTAACATCCCGCCTTTTTGTATGCGTTAAATCGACGATAAACCATACACTTCAGACTCAAACCATGCAGAAGGGAGGATTGTTATTTAGGTAAATAAGAAAACAGAGAAAGAAAGAAAAAACAAAATAGAATCTTACAGTGGAACGACAAAATATAATAAACAAATAATGGTCCATGAAGCTTTTTACAAAACATTTTATTATGCTAATACAATATAGTGTGACGCCCCACCTCTATACCCACGCTAGACAAGGACACTACGGGGTAATGCCGTCAACTAGCGTGGAGAATAAGGCTGCTGAGGAGCGACCATCTGTATAATTGCTTTGTGCGAGTACTGATATGCCACATAAAAATATAACTTTTCATCTCAAGAGGAAATCCGACATGCCGACACAAACTCAAAGCTACTACACAGTGGCTATATATAATCTTCGGAAACAAATATAGAAATAAGCATAACACAAATCAATCATAGAAGTTCATATCTCAAAGGCGGAGACGAATATGAATATACAACACTTGAAAGTGTACATCAGAGTAGTGGTCTAACAAGATCCACAATATCACAAAAGAATAGATACAAGTGCTAGGCAAAAGAATTAGTATACATCAAGGAGTCTCTATCTCGAATGTATACATAACCAAAACTACTAATCTAAAGTAGTTAGTGAAAAATCAGGCGATGGACCCTGATAAGAAGTCAAGTAGAAGCACATGTAATATCTCGGTATAACCCGAGTATTATTTAAGAAGAAAATAATAAACGGATCAGTCTAACTATAAATATCAGATGAAATGATATAGAATAAGAGATATGACAAAAACATATAATAACCATAATGCCATACCGCGATAAGTATGTAATTGAAAATCAACTATAGATTAATCAATATCACAAGACTCTTCTCAAAGATCAAAAGAATGTCATACTCTTTATTTTTATTCACCAAACCATAAATATTGACAATTATATCAATGCCAATCACAAAAATTAATGACACACAAATTCAACAATGCACAAATAATGATAAAGCTTATCAATGTAAATCACGAAAATTGGTGAAACACAAATTCTAGAAATCAATCAATAGAAATACAGAAATCACAAAAAGGGGAAAGAGGCATGTCAATAGAACGGGAGCGTGAAAACTCACCAACACGTGTATCACAAAACGGAAAGCTTTCCATGGTTTCTAACCATTAATTTTGAGCCGAGGCTCCACTAAAACGACCCGAAACCATGAGCCGAAGCTCCACTAAAACGGCCGGAAGTCCATGAGCCGAAGCTCCACTAAAACGGCCCAAAGACCATGAGCAGAAGCTCTACTAAAACGGCCCGAAGACCATGGGTTGCTACCCCACCAAGCCGAAGCTCCACTAAAAAGGGGGTTTAGTCTCCCTCGTAGATAAAGAGACATCGCACATTGCTAGTCTAAATCACAAAATGATCATCATTGATCGATAAGTCTAAATTACACTAAGCTAGTAAATAAATGAGTTTAGCTTCATTTCCCATAACCACTGACTTAACTTAATTATTTACGAACAAATTGTAGACTTCCACTTGAGGTTAAGTGTAAATTACACTAAGCTAGTAAATATATAAGTTTAGCTTCATGTCCCATAACCACTAACTTAACTTAAATAATTACGAACAGATTGTAGATTTCCACTCGAAAATTGTCATAAGAGATTCAATGGAACAAGTCCAAGAATTAACCGACGAAGTAAACGCAAGCGTTTCATAACACTTGTTTTACAAAGCCGTTTAATTAGATTTCTCATATGAATGAGGTAAAGGTTTGTATATGCTAGTAGATTGGAAAACGGTTTTAATAAATGAGCTTTGTATTGAAAATAGAGTTGAAATCATCTTTGTGAAAGAGTTTGAATATTTATTACTAGTATAGAAACCTTTGTGTTTGAAAGTGACAAAGCACAAAAATGATTGTAGAAACAATCAATCACTAAAATTCACATTCGAAGACGCGAATAAAAATCCAAAGAAATCGATACCAAATCCATCAAAGGGAAATACCCAAAAATTCAAAAAATAGAAGTTATCAAAGTCGACAAAGGTGATAACAACTAATCGGAGAAGAAGAATCGATTAAAGATTGGAAAAGCAAAGCAAAATGAGCATAAATAGGCAAAATAGGGATACAGGAGCAGGTCGGTCGACTGAACTCTCTGAGTCAGTCGACCGAAAATAGTCCAGAAAGGTTTCGGCTACAGCTTCGGTCGACCGACTTAGAGAGTTCGGTCGGCCGAACCCCAAGTCCTGCATTTTCTACCCTATTTAATAGAAGTGCAAACTCACTCAATTTGCAACCGGTCGAGCATGGACTCTAGGGGATTACTCCCATCGGCTACCCAGTCCTATTGGCTCCTCGATGCATCACCAAAAATATGTTCAAACATCAAAGTTAGGATTTTAAAGATTTGAATCCAAAACACTAAAAATTGGAATATTCACAAAACCAATCCAAATCAAAATCAAATGCACATGAATAAGTGTTAGGAATTCATACCTAACAATCAAAGATAATCATAGAATTAGATGTGAGATAAAAATCTCATCTTTTACACAAAGAATAAGTAAGAAGAAGCTATAGAGCAAGGCAAGGACAAACACTCTTCAATTCCAACCCAACAAGCTTGAATCTAAGCATAAAAGAAGAACATTTCCTAAACTTAGGAATTTATGAAATTGAAAGGAGAATTAGTTGGAGTAGCAGAAGATGATGCTTACCAATAGCTTCTCTTTGGATTTGGAGTTAGATGTTGGATTTGCTAATGGAACTAGGGTTTTGAAATTTTAATTTCCCATTCCACTCTCCATTTTCATAGAAGCTTGAATGTTAGAAATTAGAAATGACGTAATGAAGAGGAGAGGGTTGGGACTGAGCTAATAAGTTGGGTAAATGGGCTCAACCCAAACCAAAGCCCTAAGTGAAAAAGTGGCAAAATTCCACTAACTCCAAACATATCAAAGTTTATACTCAAAAAGGTCACAAACGGCGTTTTGAACTCAATGGAAGTGGTCTCGAGTCCTAACTCGACCGTATGCAAAAAGTATCTTTTCGGACTATAATCCGACTAACGATAAAATATTTAAATACTCAATTGTAAAATAAGCGGGTTGTTACAGACTCCCCTCCTTAAAGAAATTGCGTCCTCACAATATTTAAGAAGAAAATATATAGTAACAACCATGAAAGCATATTCAACACAAAAGAAATTTGAAATAAGAAGTTCACCTCAAAGAGCACGCGAAAGTAAGCCCGGATGTGTTCGCTCAAAGAATTCTCTAGATTCCCAAGAGCAATCCTTAGGATTTGAGGACCATTGAACTTTAACAAGCGGAACATCTTTATTTCAAAGGCGTTTGACCTCCGAAGCAATAATACAAATAGGATGTTGCTCATAAGTTAAATTAGGCGAAACTTCAATTTCTTCCACAACACCGGGCTCAAGAATAGAATCGGAATCTCGAAGGCATTTCCGTTATTGAGAAATGTGAGATATGTCATGAATAGCAGAAAATTGAGCCGGTAATAAAAGGCGATAAGCCACGGAACCAAGGCGTTCGGTGATGGGAAATGGACCAATATATCTAGGTGCTAACTTTCCCAATCGACTGAAATGTACAACACCCTTCATAGGTGAAACACGAATAAACACAAGATCTCCCACAGAAAATTATAATTTCCTTCTCCGGTTATCGACATAGGATTTTTGTCTACTCTGGGCTTCTTTCATCCTATGCGAATAAGGTCAATCTTTTCTGTGGAATCACGAATAAAATCTGGACCTAAAACCAGCTTCTCACCGGCCTCAAGCCAACAAGAAGGAGATCGGCATGGTCTTCCATAGAGTGCCTCAAATGGTGCCATACCAATACTAGATTGGAAGCTATTATTAAAGGAAAACTCAATAAGAGAAATATGATCTTCCCAACTTCCACCAAAATCAAGGACACATGCACGAAGAAGATCTTCAAGAGTTTGATTCACGCGCTCGGTTTGCCCATCGGACTGAGGATGATAAGCGGTGCTAAAATTAAACTTCGTTCCCAAAGCTTTTTGAAGACTATTCCAAAATCCACTAGTAAACAATGGATCATGATCACTAACAATAGAAGTAGGAACCCCATGCAATTTAACAATTTCATTGATAAAAAGTTTGGCCAAAAGAGGTACGGTTCGATTGGACCGAACGGGAATAAAATGGGCGGATTTATCAAGTCTATCAGCTATCACCCATAAGCTATCATGACCCGAACGAGAACGGGGAAGGCCGTCTATAAATCCATGGAAATTTGGTCCCACTTACAAATTGGAATTTCTAAAGGTTGCAATAACCCACCCGGCCTTTGATGCTCGGCCTTAATGAGTTGGCAAGTCATGCAACACTTAACAAAGTTAGCAACATCAGATTTCATTCCCTCCCAATAATAAAGTCGCTTCATATCCACGTACATTTTACTACTACCGGGATGAATGGTAAATTTAGAACGATGAGAATCTTCTAAAATGTCTTTACGAAGATCACTAATATTTGGCACAATAAGTCTACCAAATTTTCGAATACCACTACGAGAATCAATATCAAAGTCTTTCAAACTTTCAATATCAATTTTAAACCTAAAATTCTGGCTAAGAAGAGCCAATTTGGGATCTAGCCTTTGAGCTTCAATGATGCGGTTTATAAGAGAAGGATGAGCCTCAAGGCTACATAAAGCCAACGAAGAACATAAATCGGACTCACGATCTCGAATCTGATAAGTGGATAAAGTCTCGAGATCATTCCATTCGGATATCATCAAAGAAATAACCGCTTGTTGCTTACGACTAAGTGCATTAGCAACACGTTTTCCCTTCCGGGTGAATAAAGAATATCAAGATCATAAGATGTAAGGAACTCAAGCCAACGTTGTTGATGCAAATTAAGTTCCTTTTGAGAAAATAAATACTTCAAAGATTTATGATCGGTGTAGAGAACAAATTTCTCTCCCAACAATAATGATGCTAAATTTCTACAAGCGAAAACAATAGCCGCGAGCACTAGATCATGAGTGGCATATCTAGTCTCGGTAGGCTTTAATTGTATAGAAGCATAAATGATAGAACATTCTCATTCGCAAGAGAACGGCACCCAAACCAATACAACTAGAATTGGTAGAAACAGTGAAATCTTGGTTCCCTTCGGGAATCACAAGAATAAGAGTACCGAGAAAGAGTTCTTTTAAATAAACTTCTTTCCCGAAAAGTTAAAACTTTCAAAATCATAATTATCTTTATGTAATAATCTTTCTAGGAAAATTTACTTTTTGACAAGTCAATTTATTGTGTTAGATTGTCTCATCAAAGCGTTTAGGAAATTCCTATCGATAATGTTGATCAAGCGCATCGACCAGAATTCTTAAAGCACTCAATGGGCAATACAATCACCAAATCATCTTCTATATGATAAATAAGTCTCTTAAAAATTTTAAGAATGTTCTTTGTACGTTTTAAGAACAAAATCTAATTATACTTATAAATATCTTATAAAAAAGATTTGCAAAATTTTAAATTTTGTTTTCATCCCAAAATCAATAAGTACAAAAATGGAGTCATTGAGATATTCGTAGAATAGTCGATACATAAAATGGATAAAATAAGCTGGATAAACTGAATGACATAATAAGTCATTCATAAGTATCATAACGAGTGCGGAATGCGATAAATGGAATGCAAACTCCCGCGACTCGTAGCAAATGAAAATCGGTGGCAAGGTCGAGCTAAAATGACCTTAACACCACTCAAAAGATTGCTTAGGTGATAATCCTAAGTCAAGCCCAAAAATACCGAAAAATTCACAAACTATTTAAATGAGAGAAATAACACTTTCCTCATCGCGTTGGCTTAAAGAATAAAAAATGATGCCATCAAATTGGAATCGAAATCATAAAGGAAAAATAGAAATCTGCTTAACAGATTGAAATGTCGAAAATGAATAGTCCATTCAGAAAATAAGATACGGGGTTCATAATGATTAAGCCAATCGTTTCACCCTAAATCAATTCCGAAGCCAAAGTAACACATAACATGCAAATCGGTTCAGAAGGAAAAATCACATAAAATAATCTCGACATCATAACAAAGAAAATTGAGCGTTGCGGATCCACCAACCGGATTCCCAATTCTCAAAGAAGTCATCAAGCCCAAAATATTTAAAGAAAAAGAATCCATAAGTTCTTTTGATATAAAAATGATGAGATGAACCCATATAAAAAAAGAACTCAAATAGGAAGATCACGAAATAAAACAATAGCATCAAGGATTGAATGGAAAATACCTTGACCAAGAGAAGAGTTGCTAGGAGCTTGCACAACATTCAACTCACCTTTCCTCTTGCTTAGAAGTTTGGGGCAAGAATATAAAAGATGACCCGGATTCTTGCAATAGCGACAAGTAGAGGGTTTTGGACACTTAATTACAAAGTGTTCCTTAGAATTGCAATTGTAGCATCCTCCACGATTAGGGATTGGAGTCTTTGCTACGGAAGTTTCCTACTTCCCTTTCTTGTTGGGATTAGGGCTTTTGAACTCAATATGCCTCTTCTCGGAAATCCCAATATCACTATCAATTCCTTTATCAGCCTCTTCATGTCGAAGAGTGATATCCACAAGCTGATGGAAAGGAACTTCAAGTTTCAAAGGTAGAACCATTTTGGGGTTCTTACTCAAAGCACAGATAAACTCTTGATTCTTTACAAGATTCAAAAGTTGTTGGGCAGACATGAATACGCCATCCAAAGAAGGGCTACTGGATTGACCAGCGCCAGGACTGCCAGAAATAACCATCTCTTCTTCTTTAAGAAAGAAAGAAAGAAAGAAGAAGAAAAAGGTTATTCTCAGAATGAATATCAAACAAACTTGATTGATAAAACAAGACATCATAAAGAAAATAGGATAGAACGGGTCCTAAGACTCGGATAAAATCCAAAGGCACGACTCCGAAGAAGAACTTAGGACGGTGATCCTTGCTAGATTATTCTACATTATTCCGAAGTTTCACTCCGATACCAAGCTGTGACGCCCCACCTCTATACCAACGCTAGAAAAGGACACTATGGGGTAATGCCGTCAAGTAGCGTGGAGAATAAGGCTGTTGAGGAGCGACCATCCGTATAATTGCTTTGTGCGAGTACTGATATGCCAGATAAAAATATAAATTTTCATCTCAAGAGGAAATCCGACATGCCGATACAAACTCAAAGCTACTACACAGTGGCTATATATAATATCTGGAAACAAGTATAGAAATTAGCATAACACAAATCAGTCACAGAAGTTCATATCTCAAAGGCGGAAACAGATATGAATATACAACACTTGAAAGTGTACATCAGAGTCGTGGTCTAACAAGATCCACAATATCACAAAAGAATAGATACAAGTGCTAGGCAAAAGAATAAGTATACATCAAGGAGTCTCTATCTCGAATGTATACATAACAAAAACTACTAATCTAAAGTAGCTAGTCAAAAATCAGACGATGGACCCTAATAAGAAGTCAAGTAGAAGCACCTGTAATATCTCGATCTAACCCGAGTATTATTTAAGAAGAAAATAATAAACGGATCAGTCTATCTATAAATATCAGACGAAATTATATAGAATAAGAGATATGACAAAAACGTATAATAACCATAATGCCATACTGCGATAAGTATGTAATTGAAAATCAACTATAGATTAATCAATATCACAAGAATCTTCTCAAAGATCAAAAGAATGTCATACTCTTTATTTTTATTCACCAAACCATAAATATTGACAATTATATCAATGCCAATCACAAAAGTTAATGACACACAAATTCACCAATGCACAAATAATGATAAACTTATCAATGTAAATCACGAAA
This sequence comes from Allium cepa, assembly GCA_030765085.1. Lineage (NCBI taxonomy): Eukaryota > Viridiplantae > Streptophyta > Magnoliopsida > Asparagales > Amaryllidaceae > Allium > Allium cepa. Next base: position 383,189,990 of record CM060931.1, read on the forward strand.
ATTGGTGAAACACAAATTCTAGAAATCAATCAATAGAAATCCAGAAATCACAAAAAGGGGAAAGAGGCCTGTCACTAAAACGGGAGCTTGAAAACTCACCAACACGTGTATCACAAAACGGAAAGCTATTCCATGGTTGCTAACCATTAATTTTGAGCCGAGGCTCCACTAAAACGGCCCGAAGATCATGAGCCGACACTCCACTAAATGGCCCGAAGACCATGAGCCGAAGCCACACTAAAACGGCCCGAAGACCATGAGCCGAAGCTCCACTAAAACGGCCCGAAGACCATGGGTCTCTACCCCCACCAAGCTGAAGCTCCACTAAAAAGGGGGTTTAATCTCCCTCGCAGACAAAGAGACATCGCACATTGCTAGTCTAAATCACAAAATGGTCATCATTGATCTATAAGTGTAAATTACACTAAGCTAGTAAATAAACGAGTTTAGCTTCATGTCCCATAACCACTAGCTTAACTTAATTATTTATGAACAAATTGTAGACTTCCACTCGAGGTTAAGTGTAAATTATGCTAAGCTAGTAAATATATGAGTTTATCTTCATGTCCCATAACCACTAGGTTTACTTAAATATTTACAAACAGATTGTAGATTTCCACTCGAAAATTGTCACAAGAGATTCAATCGAACAAGTCTAAGAATTAACCGATGAAGTAAACGCAAGCGTTTCATACCACTTGTTTTACTAAGCCATTTAACTAGATTTCTCGTACGAATGAGGTAAAGGTTTGTATATGCTAGTAGATTGGAAAACGGTTTTAATAAATGAGCATTGCATTGAAAATAGAGTTGAAATCATCTTTGTGAAAGAGTTTGGATATTTATTACTAGTATAGAAACCTTTGTGTTTCAAAGTGACAAAGCACAAAAATGATTGTAGAAATAATCAATCACTAAAATTCACATTCGAAGACGTGAATAAAAATCCAAAGAAATAGATACCGAATCCATCAAAGTGGAAATACCCAAAAGTTCCAAAAATAGAAGTTATCAAAGTCGACAGAGGTGATAACAACTAATCGGAGAAGAAGAGTCGATTAAAGATTGGAAAAGCAAAGCAAAATGAGCATAAATAGGCAAAACAGGGAAACAGGAGCAGGTCGGTCGACTGAACTCTCTTAGTCGGTCGACCGAAAATAGTCCATAAAGGTTTCGGCTACAGCTTCGGTCGGCCGAACCCTAAATCCTGCATTTTCTACCCTATTTAATAGAAGTGCAAATTCACTCAATTTGCAACCGGTCGAGCACAGACGCTAGGGGATTACGCCCATCGGCTACCCGGTCCTATTGGCTCCTCGATGCATCACCAAAAACATGTTTAAACATAAAAGTTAGGATTTAAAAGATTTGAGCCCAAAACAATAAAAATTGGAATATTCACAAAACCAATCCAAATCAAAATCAAATGCACATGAATAAGTTTTAGGAATTCATACCTAACAATCAAAGATAATCATAGACTTAGATGTGGGATAAAAATCCCACCTTTTACACAAAGAACAAGTAAGAAGAAGCTATAGAGCAAGCCAAGGACAAACACTCTTCAATTCCAACCCAAGAAGCTTGAATCTAAGATTAAGAGAAGAACATTTCCTAATTTAGGTTTAGGGATTTCTGAAATTGAAAGGAGAATGAGTTGGAGAAGAAGAAGATGATGCTTACCAATAGCTTCTCTTTGGATTTGGAGTCAGATGTTGGATTTGCTAATGGAACTAGGGTTTTGAAATTTTAATTTCCCATTCCACTCTCCATTTTCATAGAAGCTTGAATGTTAGAAATTAGAAATGAAGTAATGAAGAGGAGAGGGTTGGGACTGAGCTAATAAGTGGGGTAAATGGGCTCAACCCAAACCAAAGCCCTAAGTGATAAAGTTGCAAAATTCCACTAACTCCAAACATATCAAAGTTTATACTCAAAAAGATCGCAAACAACGTTTTGAACTCAATGGAAGTGGTCTCGTGTCCTAATTCGACCGTATGCAAAAAGTAACTTTTCGGACTATAATCCGACCACCGATAAAATATTTAAATAAAATATTTAAATGCTCAATCATAAAATATGCGGGTTGTTACATATATAATCAGAGTTACACATAACAGAGAATAATAAATAATAATGCAGCGGAACAGTATAAATGCAGTGAAATGATAAAAAAAAATAGTAATAAAATCTTCATCTTCGTCCTTCGGAAGTAAGGTCTTCAAACCCTGAAATACTCAGGTTGACCCAAGCGAATTGAAAAGAAAAAACAATCAAGTCAGATCTAAATGATCTTATGTAAGTTAAATCAACGGTAAATAAATATGAGTGTAAACGACATCGGAGATGTTTACGGGATTTGACATCTCCTATCCAGCGTCTAACATGAGTGCGGTAACTTAAGAGATGCCCGAGACTCACATCTCCTAAGGATCCGTTAAACTATTTACTATTTAGTAATATTTCGCTATTATAATAATGTTTATAGTAAAATAAACTTACTTTTAAATAGCGTTAAGGCTTTACATTTTCTACCTTAACACATAATAGTCCCAATAGTCCATCCAATATCATGGTCCCTCCTGATCGGGAAGCCACCGGAGGATACTCCACGGGCTACGGGAGAAAACCGAACTCGTACAAGGCACGCTAGGGTAGGTGACACGGCACAACGAGGCAAAGCCAGGGTAGATATACCAATTATGCATCCGGGCTGGTGGTGACGCATAGCACACAGCTACTGGCCCCCTCGAGCCACACCCCTAAAAATCAAAGGGCCCGAATCAATCACAAAGTAATAGAATGGTATCGAAGGAGTGTGTCCGATAAGAGGGTCTACCTCACTCACACGAGAATCGCTCCTGTTTTAGCCACCTTATGCCAACTCATGGGAGTCGGGTCTACGTATATACCTCAATAGAACATCGCCACCAACCTACTTTATTCAGGAATCTCCACCGCGTACACGATTGTTAAAGTGGTTTTCGGAGTTCGCAGAAAGTATGACAACTTCCGATCCCGGTCTCTTAAATAACCAATCGTTATTATAACACCGTGGTCTTTTCAAAATAGTTTATACTTTAAAACCAAATATCATTGGCCTTTCGAAATCAAATCAATGCGATATCATTTTCATTTCAAATTTATCCTTTTCTAAAATCATAACACTTTCAAAGTTATAATATTTCGAAATTAAAACAGTGGAATATTACCTTGAAACTCATAACTTTGAACATAACTTCCACCACTTAAATAGTTTAAATATTTAAAATACTTTATGTAATAAAATAGCCTCTTCATTCCCAACTCAATTCCTAAATCATAAACTTCAATTCAATCCAGTTTTCAAATAAATTATTCCAGATTATATCAATTTCAAAACAGATTTAATCCACAAAATAAACCATTCCAAATTCAATATATTTCCAACTTTAATTATTCAACAATTTCACAACTGAGTTTGGAAATTTCATATATACATATCAAATCCAATTTTATATTATTTAGTTTTGAAACATTTTACTTAATAAATCCATTATCCTGTAAATATATCCCAAATTACAAATAACTAAATATTTCCTTCCATTTATTTATACTTGAAATACTTCTTTAATTCACCTTAACCCCAAAATCAAGTTAAAATAATCATACCTTTTTAAAATTTCCAATTTAATAAATTTTACATCAACTTATTTGAGTTAATTTTTAAATAAATCCAATTTCAAATAAATTTCCATTATACCTTCCAACCTTAATTTATTTAAATCATTATAAACTATATATATTAACATATAATTTAAATACTTAACCATATTATCTTCCATAAAATCAAACTTTATTATTAAACTTATTTTATATTACAACAAATTATACATAGTTCAAAATCAATAAAAAATAACATTATATAATATCAAAAATCAATATTTATATAAAACCATATTTTTTTTACAAAACCATAGAAATCAGTTCAAAATATTTTTTATATATAGACCTCAGTGTCTGTATATAATTTTCTATCCTATAGTCAAGTGATATGGATATTTGTCATTTCAATCTGAAATTTAAAATATAAATACGGTTATATATCATTTCAAACCTTAATCCCGAATGAAATAAAATCCATAACAACTAGCAGTTTATAACAATATAAAATACAACATCCATTCGTCCAATATCAATCATCATACATTTATCACAATCATCATTCAATTCAAAAAATAACATCAATATAGAACAGATAATAAAGAACAGGTATTTACTGGCAGTTTATATTCAATAATAAATTAAATAATAATTTAACCGACAGTTTATATGCAATAATAAATAAAATAACAATTTAATTCAAATAAATTCAATTCAACTGAGATGATGATTATAAATATGCCAAATAGTCATAAATAAATTTCTAATCACATCATAAATCAATTTAACAAACATAATAAATTTTAGAAGTGGTGAGTGGGTTAAAACACTCACCTTTTGAATTTAAATTGAATTTAAATCCAATTTAATCCCAAAATTTGAACAGTCTTAGAATCTGTCCAAACCCACGTCAAAATGTCCGAAATTTTATTACCATCCCAGCGAGAAAACCACGCGTGAATCAGAGTCCTATTGCAAAGGTTGCAGTCGTAAGATGGTTTGGAATAAAATTTAAATAAAACAATCAAAAGAAAATAAATAAATAGATAAAACAATACCTAACCTTGTGAACACGTCATCACTTCTTCCACGCGCCTTGAACAGGTAAGGTCGATCAAAACCCTAACCCTAAATGCATGTGCCCCCAAAGTCATCTCGCTCGTCTACGTCACCTACGGCCGTGCGTGCCGCCACCCACCGAATCGTCAACCATCCCCAGGCCTAAGGCTCCCCCTCCAGTCGCCATCGCGGCCAAAAACCCCCAGCCACCGCCGATACATATTTGAACTAATCGAATTTTTTGCGGCAATCTAACCGTCAACTCTTCGAAAAACCAACACCGATGAACTGCATGCAGCGATCACCATAGCCTCCTACCCTTCAATCATCAATCAGTTCATTTTGATCGTGACGCGATGAACGACCGAGAATTGATCATCAATTTCTTGGCAAACAGGGCTTCGAATCAGAAAATGAATTTCAAATCCGAGATGCACTCATCGAGAGCTTCAGATCGATATAAAATTTGATATTATTTGAGGAGTTTGAATTTTTGAAGTTGAATTTTGAATTGAAATAGGGTTGTGAAAAAAGAGGAGCAACAGAAGTTTCTGCACATGTAGAAATGAGAAATAGAAAGGCTGCTAGGGTTTATAACGACATATATATAGGCAGAACACAATAGAAACAAATGAGTTTGATTGGTTTGGAAAAATGAACGATAAATGGCCCAAAAATCCATTCCGACTTCGAAACGGAAATAGGTCAACCCATATATCAAAGTCGATTTTTTAAATATTTTAAACGCAATGGAACGGGTTTCAAGTTCAAATTCCGTCGTATGAAGAAGTTATGCTAAAATCTAGTTATTTCAAATTGATTTCAATTTCATTGATTTCTAGGCGTTTCGAGCCCGTACGATCAAACGACAAGTTCGATCGCCACGAAACTTGAAATCCTACAAAAATTCACCATTACGGATCCGATGAAACTGGTTTCGTCAAAATCTGAGTCAGTGGCCAAAATGGCTATTTTTCAGTTAATTAAGTGAATTAATAATTAATTAATTAAATCAAATCTTCAATTCCAATTCCGTAATCAGCAATCTTTATCATTTTTGATTTCTTAAACAATTATAATACTTTAAAAAATTAGATATCGATTTAAAGTTAATTAATTTACTAATTTATAGTGTTCCTTCAATTATAAGTAAATTCAATTAATTCATAAGTAATTCCAAATAAATTGGTTTGGTTTATATTTTCAATTCTTCTATTAGATCCATTATTACCCTATAACCTATTAACATTTGTTTTACGTTTCGTTACACTGACATACTTCAAATTTCATCTTTATTTGTATTAACAACTTTATTTTCATTTATTGTGAAATAACTACTATAATTCAATTATATTGAAATTTGTCAACTTCACACCTTAATCAAGATTTTAATCCAATTAACCATTTTATGTTGGTTCCATTCTTTTATTATATCAATCATTACTTTATGCAATAAACTAATATTTCTATTCATCTTATTACATTCATATTTTGCAATTATTGACTTAATCTCATTAATGTAGGATTAAATTTCATTTTAATTACAATTGATTCCCAATAGAATTTTTAATAACCTAAATAAATTGGTACATACAATAATGGTCACTATCGACCCTTTATCACATTTATAGGTTTACTATTTACAACTAAATGTTTCAATGACTCATAAAATGTTGATTTTATTCAATTACCATCAATTATATATATATATATATATATTATCCATTAATTAATTCAATATTCATATTTGTTTTTCCTATGTGCAATCCAATTAACCATTCATATTTGGTAATAATCAACTTATATTAACATTAATACCTTTAATTCTAATTATTATTTCATTCTTAATTCACAAATTTTATTTCTTTCAAAATTATATTACCAAAATTTCATTATATTAACAAATTTAAATTGTCGAAAATTACGGGCCATTACAAAAATAGAGATAGTATAAATTATTATTGACCTTGAATATGATAAGATCTTTGAGATTTTATTTAAGATTAATCCCTTAGCTTGATTTAATCTTCCCCACTTTTCTCCCTTGTAATGGTCGGCTTTCTTAGGTTTATAATTTTTTTTTGAGAAATAAAACGTAAGTGAGAAAATGAAAGGATACTGAATAGGTGGGTTATAAAAGTGAAGGCATTCATTCCCTAATAGGCCTTTATGTAAATGAATGCAATATTATTCCATTTAAGTCCATTTATAACTATTAAGCACGTCCTTAAATTCTATTTTTTCAAATCTCAATCCCTATATCATTTTAATCTTGCATTATTCTATTAAATTTATCTAATTAAATCTCCTAAGTAATGTTATCGAAATTAGGGATCTCACATTTACTTTGACCTACAGGTTATACTTAAGGTTAAACCCTATGATTTTGAAAGAGATACTTTCATTTGTTTTCGAAGCTATACTTCTATAAATCCTACTTAAACAAGTGGTTTTGAAAGATAAGCTCTAGTACTTCCGAAAGAAACTTTTTAATGGTTTCCAAAGGAAGGTATTGATGCTTTTAAAAAGGGATGTTTTGAGTGTTTCGGAAGGCATATATTTAAGTATTTTTAAAAGAAGTTCTAAATACTTTCGAAGGATATATTTTAATGGCTTCGAAATATGAGGTCTAAAATTTCAAAAGCCCTAGTTTTCAAACAAGAAACCCAATCTCAATTTTTATAGAAGAACCCATGGAAATATGAAAGAGCTTTGAGATGGCATCTAACTTTGGTGTTTTTTAGGAAGCTTTCTCTGATAAAGATGATAATTAATGGTATTAACCACATTTCACTTGAAAAAAATGATTACAAGGAAATTAAACCAGAGATGGTTATATTATTATGTTATGACCAGTTATAAGGTGTGCTTCTTCTATTAACATTTTCACTTTATAATCAACTCATTACTACGTTTTGGGGCATTAAGGGCAGAATAACCAGCGAGGTTGACCCAGTATTGAATATAAATTGAGTTAGCTCCTGTATGAGTAGAGTTCCTCTAGGAGGTCAGGTAGACAAGAATATAGGATACCCAGAGAGTGATCGAAGAGGTTCTAGTTTAAACAGGTTTATAGTAAACCCATGAAAACTATTTTTGGAAATTGTTATTTGTAAGGGCCAACAGGTTCTCAATGATCACATGAAAACTATATCCGGAGTAAGTTATTTGACAGAGATCAATAGGTTCATATTTTACCAACAAAAATTATGATACAAGAGATGTTATTGGAGAACCCAATAGGTTTATAGTGAACCCATGAAAACTATAATTGGATGAGGTTATAAGTAGATGCCAATAGGTTCTTACTGAACCCATGAAAACTAGAAACCAGGCAGATAGTCCATAAGCTTTGAACAGATTATTAGTCAGTCCATGAAAACTAATAGGTTAATAGTGACCCTAGATACTATAGATGGATTGATAGTAAAATGAATAGGAATGGGAAATCCAGAATATATTGCATGTTTTCATTTCATCGTGATACATTTTATTATATTGTGTCTTAACCGTTGTGGATGCAGGTGCACTGTATATGGTTATTATAAACACAATTAAGTACTAGTGAGGCGAAAACCCATTCCACTAAGCGGCGTGGTCTCACTATATATCTATATGGTTCAAGATGGTAGGTTATTATTCATACCATACTTTTTGTCTGTCTCAAAGTTTATGTTTTCCCCTTAAACTCTTGAGTGCTCAATTAATTTTGAGTTGTTTAAGAGTTAAGGTTTTCAGGTTCTTCTTTAGAAGAATAAGCTTCTAGAGACATGCAGTAAGCTAGCTATTAGAAGTTCTTTTCGATTTGATTCTACCGTGTTTTGTTTATAATGGCGAAGTTTTTTAATTGCCTATGTTTAGAATCTATTCATCCAAGGGGGCATCTTCATATGTCGCTCTTGGCTTATTTTATAATAATTTTATTTCTCTAAATGTGGTTTACGAATTAGGATTATGTAATGAATTTGATACATGATTTGAGGTTGAATGAGAAATATGTTTTATGATTTTGAAAATCTTTCATGTTCATGTGTTGTTATATCAATGTTTCTAACATTACCGCATTTGGTCAACGAGAATTAATAACCATGGATGACTGCAGTGTAACACCCCACGTTAAATTACAATTATATATGCGAATAATTTAACTAAATTAGACACGATTGAAATTTTAAAACAAAGAAATGTTTGTAAATGGGGCAACTAATTAATACTATTTGGAATACATATATATTTGTTAACAAATAAACTAGAGAGAGCAATTATATATATTCAATTGATAGGGAAGATTAATTGACAGTGTTTGTTTAAAAGGGAAATTAATATTCAATTAATTGGTAGAGGTGATTAATTGACAGGAACTGACAAGAAAGGCAAGATATATTGTAACAACTAATTGATATGATTAGAAAAATATATTAGTGCAAGAGAATAAGTGGGAGGAAGAGTAAATTATGCAAGTAATCAATTGTCAATTAATAAACAAGGAGACTTATGGTAACATATATAATTAAGATTGTGACTCAAAATTCGATTGTAGAATATATGCATACCATAATTATGGAAGAAAATAAATTAATATGCATATATGTGAAAAAGTAATATGGTGTTGATTGTCATATTAATTTGTTAAGAAATCACACTGCAGGCAGGAATTAATTGTATAGTAAATTAATTTTAGGTATATATGAAATCTATTAATTGGCTGATTAATAGGGGAATCGTATTTAAAAGAAACGTCACATTTGAAAATATATGTTTCCATAGATTGTGAGAGAGAAGGGGAAAGTGATTAATGAAAATATTATTGGAGAATAAATTTGAAATAAAAACAAACGCAAAACAAAATATATTAATTTAATGTCCATAGACTTAGTGTACGCTTTAGATTTTAGGGTTTGATATCTACTGGTTAGCACTGATTTAAACCACCATAAATATAAGTGTAGAGCCTCATTTTTATTCTCATTATTTTTCTCTTGCCTACAGAAGCTCTGTCATTTTTTCTATCTCTTCTATACTTTCTTAATAACAAAATTTTAGATCTAATTCACATGAATTTAGATCTAAATAGAAAGAGAATAGAATTAATTTTGGAAGTAGTAATTAGTTCAAATCAGAAGGCTATGTCAAAGTTAAAACCGTAGATCTGAGTTTTATTTGCTATTTCTAATCCAAATCTCTTCCTTTACTTTTTCAAATATTATAGATCCGTAAATATATCATTTGTAATTCCAAAAAGGGATTACAAGGAAGGTGAATATATATATATATATATATATATATATATATATATATATTTAGATCTGAAATAAAAATAGGGAGATTTGGAAAGATAACAATGTGAGTGGATTTAATTGTATCTTTTAATTTTATGATGTATTATCATTAAATTCCCATTAAATAATTTTATTCAGCATTTGAGTAATTAATTCTGTTAATTATTATGCTGAACTGTAAGAAATTTACAGTTATTTACATCTAATTTAACGTTATAATTTAGCCTAAATGCTAATTTCTTTTTATTCTCCTTGTACGCGAATAATATAGTTAAAAAGAAAATTCGCGATTACAGATTAAAATGGAAAAATACCTGATTAGATGTAAAATGAGAAAAGTTGGAACCAAGCTAGAAAAATGGAACTTTGCAATAAATTATGCTAAAATGAGAATAATGAATTAATCTAATAACTAAATTTGGAAGTAAGAAATAGGTTAATTAGTTGGTTTAGAAAATATAATGCATTTCTATTATTTAATATTTAAAAGATAACGATAAATGTAACTGCAAGAATAAAAGGAAGAAAAAAATAACTTGTGTAAAATAGAGAAACTACTGTATTTTGCACTATTTCAAAATAATAAAAGAAATACCTTGCACTTACGAATTATTGCTTATAGTATTGTTTGGTATTAAAATATGGAAATGGATTTTTAGTACAGTTTTCATACCCAACCAAATAAAATAAAATTACTTCCTAGAATAGAAGATAATAAAATATAGTATGAAAGGAATCAAGTAAACTATTAGAAAAGAATTTGAAGCTGTTAACGACAATGAACCTAGATCTGCATTTACTGCACAGACTATACAACAAGACAGCTATTATGATAAATGAATTATATAATATAGAGAATTAAAAGAGAATTCTATATCATAATAAAAGAAGACGGCCTAGAATAGATGAGAGACACTTGTAGTCATATACAGATTATAAAAGAAGATAAAAGTGAGAATTACAAGTAAAATTATAACATAGGTTATAATTAAATTAGAAAGAACGGAAAGGCTTATTTAAGATTTAAATTTAGTTAATAAGCAAATAGAGCAGAGACAATAGAAGATGCTTATTTAATAAACTTACGACTGAAATTGAGTTAAATAGGCAGGGTAATAGAAATGGCAGTACCAACAGCATTTCCTATTAGATCAATGGTGATCTCACAATAGCCAGAAGTGAAACGAGGGCAAGAATATGCTAATTAGGGTAAATAAGTAGCCAACATAATAAGGAAAGTAAACTAAACGCAAATTAAATGATTAGACTTAGGGTCTAATAAAAGAGTGAGATACGTTTGGAGTAGCCCAAAGGATGAAGAGCCTAACGAAGAAGTTCATCACAGAATTCAACAAAGGAGAAGCATGTTCAACTTAGTTATTTTACGATAGAAGGTAGTACAAGAATTCAATGGGAGGTGGGGATACTCTAGGATGGCCCTCTGCGTAGGCCTAATGAAGCTGCATCTCTAGAGGTAGGTCTGTAGGAGTTCCATCAAGGGAGTATGCCTTGACTGCTTTTTGCATGGTGGGACCATTGTAGGCAGTCAGAAGGGGTCGGTGTTCAAAGTAGGATATTCGTATGTGCCAGTACCTGCAAGAAAGTTTAGTGGGAAGGACCCAAAAGGATAGTCGCATGCGGATATCAGCCAACATCTAAACCAAGAGCGAGTTCGCGAAAGACTAGAGTTAAAACCAAAAGTCCAATGATTCTTTCACTATCAAGACATCGGATGAGGGGCACCGCCAAGTGGATGTTAGATTGTTTGCAACAGGGCACGACCACTTAAATCTTTAGAGGTCTATCGATTAGTTAATGGGTGGCTACGTGGGGTCATAGCCACAATAAGAAAAGAGACAGACCAATTAGAATATCTGTATTATAGGCCTAATGAAGATGTCCTTTACAAATATAGAAAATCCCCGTCTGAGTTTCATACAAGGTAGACTCTAACGACCCAGAATTTTGGGCAATAACAATTTAATAATATGTATTAATAATTTATTTGATTTGACAATTTTTCTTTATAATTTTAATTTAAATTGGTAAATTTAATCTTTTAAAGGTTAATAAATTTTTAATCTGGCAATATTGATAAGAATTATTTTTCAAAGCTAATAAAATTTTATTCTATTTATAATATATATATTTGATATATATTGTGAATAGAAATATCTTTTATTTTAAATTTAAGATTGAATTTTCAAATTGTAATATATATATGTATGTATATGTTATAATTTGATATTGTTTTGAAATTTAATTTAATCTATTAATAATTTATATATGTATGAATTGTGATTTAAAGATTTGTTTTAAATTTAATAAGATTTTTCAAAAGATAATTTAGAATTAATTCAATTGTTTTCAAATTTTTAGATAATTGTCTATTTTTAAATATGATAGTTAAAAGAGATTTCAACAATCTTTTTAAATGCTTCAATTTAAACGATTATAAATGTATATCTATATATATAAATGTTTTAGATTTTTTAAATACATGTATAAGAATTATTTGTATTTTAATTATTTTTAGAATATTTTCTTTTAAGAGTAAATTTATATTTACATATGTAAGTATTAATTAATAAAGTAAATTAAATATGTTAGTTTATATTAACATTTAAATTTAAAAAAATTTATTTAAAATACTAAGAGACATGTGTAACTATGTTAATTATCTCAAAAACACATGTAAAGTAATTAAGCAAATAGGATGACAAATGTAAATTCTTATGGGGAAAGTGGCCTATATTTTTTATTTATTTGAATTTAAACATAAAGAAAATGGTTTCCCTTCTTCTTCTCATTTCTTTTTCCTTTCTTCATTTTTTTAAATTAATGGCTACTGGAAATCTTTCTCAAATCTGAAATTAAACCCAAAAGCAAATTTAAAATCTGAAATTTTCAATCTGCAAATTAATATATGCAATTTACAAAGAAAGGTTCTTCACAACAATTAAAGTTCTACTTCAACCTGCAATCTGAATCAACCTGCATTTCAATGGGGAATCAGATCGATTGTAACATTTTTAAAATCAACAATTTGAAGCATGCACTATGATTTTCTACAGAAAATCAAAGTCTTTTTCCAGATTAAAGAATTCAGGCCTGAAAATAAAGTCAAATCTGCTCTGCTCTGCAAATTTTAAACATGTGAGTAAATTATTTAAAAACAGATTGTTTTGGATTTTAACCACCATACATGTGATGCTCTGTGATTTAAGTTTGGTGATTGCATGAAAATCTTCAGTATTTATATTGTTGAATATATAGATATGTTTATATATGTGTAGAAAGCCTGTGTATATATGTAAACCCTTCTACTTCCTGTTCTTTCAAACAGGCTCAATCTTTTTAAATTTAAATCTTCCACTAACACCCTTGTTTGATTATGAAGATTAAATGAAATTTGTATGTAAATGTTAGATAGAAATTTTAAAAATTGTTTCTGTAATCTTTAATTTACAAATAATTTTTAAAAATGGTAAAACACAGTGAACTAAAACTTTTGTTAAAAATCAACTGATTTAAATCCTAAATTGAACTACATGCATTTAATCGTGATGAAAAATCATGAATTTAGACATGCATTTCATAATCTGTAGTTGGATATTTCTGGAGGGTTTGGGGTTTGTTCGAACTGGGGGATTTGGTGGATTGCCGTTGATCGGCGTGATAATAGGGGTTGAAATCTTGGTTGAAGCTTGTTTATGGGTTGTTGATTAAGGGAAAAATGCAAGTGGATTTTTCTAATGGCTGAATTGTTCGATTTCGAGTGAAATAGAGTTTTAGCATGTTTTAGTTTCGGCTTGGCTGTAGGAGCTTTTGCGACGTGAATGATGGATCGAGTTCAATCGCATTTGGGGGAGACGAAGCTTGTGGACATGGTGTTCGATGATGAGGATGGCGAAGTTCGTCGGTGTCATGGTTCGTCGGCCGTGGGTAGTTTTGGGGGTAGTATCAGCTTCAGTTTCGAGCTATGGGTCGAATTTTTGACACGTGTTCGAATTGAAGGATCTGGGTATGTTGTTGGGGTCGCGTGTGATATTGCGACCGACGTCGATGGTCGCGATGACCGTAGCTGGCCGGAGGTGTTGTGCTGGGTGCACCGTGCACATTTGTGTGCACTGGGAATTTTGTGAATGGGGAAAGACGAGTTGGACCCGAAGCTTTGCTCGCGTTTTTATCGAGATTGACTCGAAGAAGATGGAGCTGGAATTTACTTGGGCAGGCTCATGTATTTGCAGTGATTTTCTCGAGTGATTTAGTTGCTGTGTTTAGTTAGTACTGTGTTTGGGTAAGTTATAAATTTTAACTCGAGTTTTAGGCATTGAGTTGCTGGTTTGTACAGTATAGATAAAGTTGCAAAGTAACTCGATTTTGAATAAATTGAAGATCAAGCTTCCGAAATTATAGACAAGTTTATAAAGAAATAAACTTACAAGTTAAAACTTGTTGTTTGTAAGTTAAAGTTAATCAAACTTTAAAAAGTATTGATTGAATTTATTTTAAGTTTTAAATTTGTTTAAAATGATTTCTTTTAGGAAGTAATTTAATTTAATCAAATTTTAAATTTGAAGAAGAATGTTTTGAATTTAAACATTAAATTAGAGTTTAAAGTAAATTTTAAAGTAATGTTTAAAAACTTAAGTTTTGAAATTATATTGAATAAATAAGTTTAAAATTAGATAGTTTAGGAGTTTTAAATTTTAAAACTTGATTTCTTAATGCTTTATCTCGAATAAGGGTATTATTATGATTTTGAAATCCAAATAAGATAATTTGTTTTTAAGTTACTAAAATTTGATTTAATTCAAATAATTAACTTATGAAGATAAATTATGTTAAATTATTATTGATATGAACTAATGAATACTTAATGTGATTAATTAATAAGTAAAAAGTTTAATTAAAATTAATGTTTTCTTAATTAATTAAGGATCTTAAATATAAGACGTTAGTTAATTAGTTTTAAATAATTAGTTAATTGTTTATTTAATTTTTAAATAATCACTTAATTATGAATTAATTAAGTGTAATTACTTAATGAAGTAATTAATGGTTAAGAGTAATTAATTTGTGGAATTAATTAAGGAAAAAGGAATTACTTATGGAAGTAATTGGTGTGTAATTACTTATGGATGTAATTAGTAGAAATTACTCATAGGAGTAATTAAAGATTGAAGTGATTAATGGATAATCACTTAATGTTATTAATCTAAGAATTGATTAATATAATTGATTTAAAATTAATTAATTATGGAGTAATTAATTAATTAAAGAATTAAGGATTATTTAATGATGGAATTAATTATTTGTTAAGTAACTAATTAAAAAGTAATCATCTAATGGAAGTAATTAGAAGATAATTACTTATGTAAGTAATTAAGAGTTAATTACTTAGTTAGTTTTGGTTAATTAATTAGTGTGATTAATTAATTTATAAATGTGATTAATTTTAGATTAATTAATAAGTGTAATTAATTAAAATTGTTATTAATTAGTAAAGTAATTAATTAAGGGTTTATTTATCAATTAATTGATTAATAATTACTTAATGAAGTGATTAAAGATTAATTAATTAGACTAATTAATCAAAGGGTTAGTATAAGTAATTAAGAAGTTAATTAAGATAAGTAATTACAAGTTATTAATTAATGTTTATGATAAATGTGAAGATTAATTAAAAGTTAGTTATTAATTTATTAAAGAAATTATTAATTAATAAGGATCATTAGTTAATATAATTTAGGTATTAATCAAGGTTGATTAATATAAGTAATTAATTAAAGTGTGATTAATTAATTGTAATTAATTAAGGTTTAATGTAATTAATTATAATTAATAAATTAATGGAAGCGAATGAAGGATCATTAATTATTGTAATTAATGATAGTAATTAAAGGTTAATTACTGTATATGGTTAAGAATAATTACTTGAATGTAATTAAGAGATAATTAATCAAGGAAGATTAAATAAGGAAGATCATTAGAGATGATTAATTTATTTATTTGGGATAAATAAATAAAGAAGGATTTAGGTAATCCAATTGATTTAAAAGTTAATCAATTCTGATATTGGATGACTGATTGATATTTGATGATTGATATTGGATGATCAATTGATATTGGATGATTGGTATTGGGTGATTGGTTGATACTGGATGATTTGGATATCTCTGATATATGTGATATGCTGCTTTGTGAAATGAATGTTGGTATGAATTATCTATGGTGATAATGTGATTCATCTATCTGTTTATATCATCCTGAATATAAGTTTTAATTGTTTAAAACCGTTAAAACAACTTGGACATTTAAAATGGCGTTTGGATTCAGTGAGGCCGGGATCGGGTTTCCATATTTGGATATCCGAAAACCACATCGATTCCAATTAAACGTTAGGTTGTGAATCCAAGTGGAGCTTAGTGAAGACTCAAAGTGTAAGAACTATTCATTAGTATAACTCTGGGGGTGATTCCGTGATATGCTTGACGGAATAGTACTTATAGGTTCGAGATGTGATTCAAAGTGCAAGGGCTATGGTCGTTGACTCTAAGGGTGATTCCAAAATGAGTGCAACGAGATTGTGCCTTCGGTTTCGTTCGAACTCGGAACGAACTTGTATGGATTGAATGCTTTCAGAACATCGTCAGGTGGACGATGAGCATTCTAAGAGATATGTTCTATAAAGGTAATCATAGCCTCAAGCCTCATCAACCCGGGAATCGGTAAAACAGGAGAGGTGCAACAAGGCTAGGTGGGTAGCGCCTATTTCAGGACAAGATTTTCCCCTGTCTAGAAGTTCTTTTTTATTCGGCTGTGTGGGCAGTTGGGTCGCGGCCAACTACGGGGTTGTCTTGTTCGGGACTGTCCAGTAAGGGATGGTTCCGGCATTCTGTTGCAAGGGAGCGGGCGTACTCCTCGGTACGGTGATCTAGGCCACGTACTGTGACGGGCGGTACCCAGGTAGCCCTGCCATTGATGGAAACCCATTCTTCCTACGAGAACCTACGGTTTTGTTTGTATTACCCACTTTTGTGGCCAGTAGCTGGAATTTAATAAATGTAACAATTTTGGCTATTTCTTATTTACTTGAAAACCCTAGACACTATTATAATATCACCGGATTTCCTATAAAAAAAATTGGTTAGCGTAAGGTAAAAACTTTTCCATGTTTATGTGTGGGAACTCTTACGTGATACCTTTTCTTTTCAAAGGTTTTTCTAAAGTTAAGCCATTTTAACCCGTTTACTCACACCAGACCCATGTCTGACCCAAGTGTTTATTTTCTGTTTTATTAAACTCTTGGGTACTCATATTATGTATGAGTAGTCGAGTGATTCAGGTTAGCTTGACGAATTCTGGAGGAGATATGGAGCAAGAGGCTTCCACGCGTAGATATATTGGTTCCGTTGTGTTTGTATCCGTATCTTGTGTACTTGAGTTGTATAGTTAGATAGACGTTTATAACTATCTAATATGTGTTGCATAAGTTGTGTACTTTGATGTAGTATGATACTATGCAATATTTTATGTGATATATTATATTTCATTCGTTCTGCTGTGAGTTCTCTGTTGTTGTTGTATTTCTTCTTTCTCTTTCTTTTCTTCTTCTATCCCTTTCTTTCTTAATTAGTGACGCGTCTTCCTGGAGATAGGAGGACGGGTCGTCACCGTTGGTATCAGAGCATTAGGTTGAGTGAATACCTAGGCTCTAGAGTGGTGTCTTTCTTGAGAGAGCGTACTTGTAATTTTTATATATAACTATATATATATATATATATATATATATTTCTACCTAATTTGTTGGGTTGTCTGTTCGGATTTTCCAACATAAGTTTTAGAGGTAGATGTAGCGGTGGGGTGTGTGTGTGTGTAGCACGACTACCACTGATGGAAGAGGTCCATATGTTTGAGGTTGGAAGTATTTTGTCGAGACTGTAGACCTAATACCGTCTCAAGTGAGATTTGTAGTTTGGACTAAGGATTTCTCTGATATCCGAAGGAAATCTTAAGATTCGGAGTTTATCTTTGAAGTGTAAGTTTGGATCTGTCGGAAGTGCAGTAGTAAGTAATGATATCTTGATAACTGCGTGATGAGATGCAGTATCCATGGATATTTTCTGAAGATGTTTTCTCTTGAAGCAGTTTTAGAAGTGGTTGAGGAGCAGTTTTTACGTGCCGCAGGGAAGATTCGTCTGTGTAAAAGTTGTCTGGATCGTTAGCTAGGAGGTTGGCTATTTTGGAATATGAGACTAAGGTCTATGAGTTGCTTCGTTTCGGCATGGTCTCATTTGTCATTCCTTAAGGAGAGCGAGATGTTGATGCTTGGTTTGGAGCCCGAATTTCTTGAGAGGTTGTCTGCCATCTCGAAGGTCTGTTGTGTGGTTTGTTGATAGTTTTGGTTTTCGAGGAGCCTTCGGATTAGAAGTCTTTGGTTAGCTGGGGTAGCAGTGCAACTTAAAGTGTTCGGTGTGCTGACGAGAAGGTTTTTAGCTTTGCAGTATCATCGAGGTAGAGTTTGGAAGCAGCAGTGTGGTTGTTACTTCGATAGTTCAGGAATATTAGTGGTTCTTCATTCAGCAGTCCAGGCAGATGGTGAAAGTTTTATTGAAGGGTTAACCTTGTTTGGGAAAGTTTAAAGTTTTTCTAATTGGTAAAGAGAAAACAGTTTCTTTGGAATCCGAATAAGGTAGGATCGCAAAAGTGAATTGCGATTAGTTGGGAATTTTTCTTAGGCAATCTTTTGTTTGAAACCGAGGGTTCTCATATGGAAGTAGGAGCTACTGATGTAATCAGAAGTTTGTCTGTATCTGGAGTTGAATTTCATATTGTTTTGGTTCCAGAAGCGATTCTGGTAGTTAGCCGAGAAGGAGAGTTGGTGTAGCAGCTTAGAAATTTTTTTGGAGTTTGGATTGGTTAGATCTAGTTTTTGCGTTGGATTTCTGCTATAAGGTAGTGTGATCGAGTCAGATGGGTCACTTAGATTTTATGGATTTAATGAACAAAGTTTTCCGGATATATTGGGTAAGATTGTACTCGTGTTCATCAACAGTATTCTCATCTATGTCAGAATCAGAGTTATGCCGCGGAAGCAAGGTAGCAGCTGTGCAAGGAAGGAAGTAAGTTCAGTTTGCCATTGCTTGGGAAGTTGAGCTTTTGTTCTGGATTTCGACGGATTTTGGAACACTTTTCAATTGGATAGGATCTAGAAACTGGTTTGCTTTGGTCTAGTTGTTTCTAAAAGTATCAGCATAGGTTGAGCTGATCAAGAGGATGGCAGCCCAGGATTGTCTGTTGAGTTATGCAGATATGAGATAAGTAGTTTGGAATTCGAAGTTGGAAACTTCATTGTTGTTAAGATTTCTCTGGTTAAGAGAGCAGTATTTAGATAAGATTGGATGGTTAGTTCTGAGGCATTTGAGATTTCTTATCTGTGGTTTTGATAGGATAAGATTGAATTGCCAGTTTGGATAGATGGAATTCATTGTATTTCATGTATCCGTGAGGGAGTATATGTATGATTCATCGTTGGTTGTTGAATCTGTAGTCCAGTTGGATTTGGAAGTTGAGCTAGATTTGGGTATAGTCTGATGTTCTGTTCAGATTGATGGATCTAGAGATGAGAGGAGCTCTGTATTTTGGTGGTGTAGTTAGTTTAGCTTCTATAGAGCGAGTCTCCCAGTGATTTATACTTGGGAATCTCTAGATAGTATTAGGAAGATTTATTCTGATTTGTGTCAGGATAATTAGTTAGGTTTGTTTGTTTGATTGATTACTTTGGTTATTAGTAACTGGTTGATAGGAATGCTTTACTGTTTAAAATTGCAATCTTTGCTGGATTATTAAATTATCTTTGCTTTTAAATTTCGGGGACGAAATTCTTTTAAGGGGGGAGGATTGTAACGACCCAGAATTTTGGGCAATAACAATTTAATAATCTGCATTAATAATTTATTTGATTTGACAATTTTTCTTTATAATTTTAATTTAAATGGGTAAATTTAATGTTTTAAAGGTTAATAAATTTTTAATCTGGCAATATTGAAAGGAATTATTTTTCAGAGCTAATAAATTTGTATTCTATTTATAATATGTATATTTGATATGTATTGTGAATAGAAATATCTTTTGTTTTAAATTTAAGATTGAATTTTCAAATTGTAATATATATGTATGTATATGTTATAATTTGATATTGATTTGAAATTTAATTTAATCTATTAATAATTTATATATGTATGAATTATGATTTAAAGATTTGTTTTAAATTTAATAAGATTTTTCGAAAGATAATTTAGAATTAATTCAATTGTTTTCAAATTTTTAGATAATTGTTTATTTTTAAATATGATAGTTAAAGGGATTTAAACAAAGTTTTGTTTTGCTTTCTTTTTAAATGCTTCAATTTAAATAATTATAAATGTGTGTATATATATATATAAATGTTTTAGATGTTTTAAATACATGTATAAGAATTATTTGTATTTTAATTAGTTTTAGAATATTTTCTTTTAAGAGTAAATTTATATTTACATATGTAAGTATTAATTAATAAAGTAAATTAAATATGTTAGTTTACGTTAACATTTAAATTAAATAAAAATTTATTTGAAATACTAAGAGACATGTGTAACTATGTTAATTATCTCAAAAACACATGTAAAGTAATTAAGCAAATAGGATGACAAATGTAAATTCTTATGGGACAAGTGGCCTACATTTTTTATTTATTTGAATTTAAACATAAAGAAAATTGTTTTCCTTCTTCTTCTCATTTCTTTTTACTTTCTTCATTTTTTCAAATTAATAGCTACCATAAATCTTTCTCAAATATGAAATTAACCAAAAAGCAATTTTAAAATCTGAAATTTTCAACCTGCAAATTAAAATCTGCAATTTACAAAGAAAGGTTCTTCCCAACAATTAAAGTTCTACTTAGACCTGCAATCTGAATCAACCTACATTTCAATGGGGAAACAGATCAATTGCAAAAATTTTAAAATCAACAATTTGAAGCATGTAGTAGGATTTTCTACAGCAAATCAAAGGCTTTTTCCAGATTGAAGAATTCAGGCCTGAAAATAAAGTCAAATCTGCTCTTCTCTGCAAATTTTGAACATGTAAGTAAATTATTTAAAAATAGATTGTTTTGGATTTTAACCACCATACATGTGATGCTCTGTGTAAGTTTGGTGATTGCATGAAAATCTTCAGCATTTATATTGTTGAATATATAGATATGTTTATATATGTGTAGAAAGCCTGTGTAGATATGTAAACCCTTCTACTTCCTGTTCTTTCAAACATGCTCAATCTTTTTAAATTTAAATCTTCCACTAACACCCTTGTTTGATTATGAAGATTAAATGAAGTTTGTATGTAAATGTTAGATAGAAATTTTAAAAATAGTTTCTGTAATCTTTAATTTACAAATAATTTTTAAAAATGGTAAAACACAGTGAACTAAAACTTTTGTTAAAAATCAACTGATTTAAATCCTAAATTGAACTATTTAATCGTGATGAAAAAACATGAATTTAGACATGCATTTCATAATTTTAGTTGGGTATTTCTTGAGGGTTTGGGGTTTGTTCGAATTGGGGAATTTGGTGGGTTGCCGTTGATCGGCATGATAATAGGGGTTGAAATCTTGGTTGAAGCTTGTTTATGGGTTGTTGGTTAAGGGAAAAATGCAAGTGGATTTTTCTAATGGCTGAATTGTTCGATTTCGAGTGAAATAGGGTTTTAGCATGTTTTAGTTTCGGCTTGGCTGTAGAAGCTTTTACGACGTGAATGATGGATCGAGTTCGATCGCGTTTGGGGGAGACAAAGCTTGTGGACATGGTGTTCGATGATGAGGATGGCGAAGTTCGTCGTCGTCGTGGTTCGTCGGCCGTGGGTAGTTTTGGGGGTAGTATCAGCTGCAGTTTCGAGCTATGGGTCGAATTTTTGGCTGGTGTTCGAATTGAGGGATCTGGGTATGTTGTTGGGGTCGCGTGTGATACTACGACCGACGTCGATGGTCGCGATGACCATAGCTGGCCGGAGGTGTTGTGCTGGGTGCACCAT
Organism: Allium cepa; assembly: GCA_030765085.1. Lineage (NCBI taxonomy): Eukaryota > Viridiplantae > Streptophyta > Magnoliopsida > Asparagales > Amaryllidaceae > Allium > Allium cepa. Next base: position 383,212,048 of record CM060931.1, read on the forward strand.
GCACATTTGTGTGCATTGGGAATTTTGTGAATGGGGAAGACAAGTTGAACCCGAAGCTTTGCTCGCGTTTTTATCGAGAGCGACTCGAAGAAGATGGAGCTGGAATTTACTCGGGCAGGCTCGTGTATTTGCGGTGATTTTCTCGAGTGATTTAGTTGTTGTGTTTAGTTAGTACTGTGTTAGGGTAAGTTATAAATTTTAACTCGAGTTTTAGGCGTTGAGTTGCTGGTTTGTACTGTGCAGATAAAGTTGCAAAGTAACTCGAGTTTGAATAAATTGAAGACCAAGCTTTAGAAATTATAGACAAGTTTATAAAGAAATAAACTTACAAGTTAAAACTTGTTGTTTGTAAGTTAAAGTTAATCAAACTTTAAAAAGTATTTATTGAATTTACTTTAAGTTTTAAATTTGTTTAAAATGATTTCTTTTTGGAAGTAATTAAATTAAATTAAATTTTAAATTTAAAGAAGAATGTTTTGAATTTAAACATTAAATTAGAGTTTAAAGTAATGTTTAAAAACTTAAGTTTTGAAATTATATTGAATAAATAAGTTTAAAATTAGATAGTTAAGGAGTTTTAAATTTTAAAACCTGATTTCTTAATGCTTTATCTCGAATAAGGGTATTATTATGATTTTGAAATCCAAATAAGATAATTTGTTTTTATGTTATTAAAATTTGATTTCATTCAAATAATTGACTTATGAAGATAAATATGTTAAATTATTATTGATATGAACTAATGAATACTTAATGTGATTTATTAATAAGTAAAAAGTTTAATTAAGATTAATGTTTTCTTAATTAATTAAGGATTTTAAATATAAGACATTAGTTAATTAATTGTTTAATTAATTTAAATAATTAGTTAATTGTTTATTTAATTTTTAAATAATCACTTAATTATGAATTAATTAAGTGTAATTACTTAATGAAGTAATTAATGGTTAAGAGTAATTAATTTGTGGAATTAATTAAGGAAAAAGGAATTACTTATGGAAGTAATTGGTGTGTAATTACTTATGGAAGTAATTTGTAGAAATTACTCAATGGAGTAATTAAAGATTGAAGTGATTAATGGATAATCACTTAATGTTATTAATCTAAGAATTGATTAATATAATCGATTTAAAATTAAATAATTATGGAGTGATTAATTAATTAAAGAATTAAGGATTATTTAGTGATGGAATTAATTATTTGTTAAGTAATTAATTAAAGAGTAATCATCTAATGGAAGTAATTAGAAGATAATTACTTATGTAAGTAATTAAGAGTTAATTGCTTAGTTAGTTTTAGTTAATTAATTAACGTGATTAATTAATTAATTAATAAATGTGATTAATTTAGGATTAATTACTAAGTTTAATTAATTAAAATTGTAATTAATTAGTAAAGTAATTAATTAAGGGTTTATTTATTAATTAATTGATTAATAATTACTTAATGAAGTGATTAAAGATTAATTAATTAGACTAATTGATCAAAGGGTTAGTATAATTAATGAAGAAGTTAATTAAGATAAGTAATTACAAGTTATTTATTACTGTTTATGATAAATGTGAAGATTAATTAAAAGTTAGTTATTAATTTTTTAAAGGAATTATTAATTAATAAGGATCATTAGTTAATATAATTTAGGTATTAATCAAAGTTGATTAAAGGATATGATAGGCTAAATATTTCAAAAAGATGTGTGCTCAAGCTTGACATTCAAAAAGCCTATGATACCCTCTAATGGAAGTCTATTATTTACATCCTTCACAGGATGAACTTCCCAATCCCATTCCTTTCATGGATATACACATGTGTTTCCACAGCGAAATACTCTTTGATTTTTAATGGCGAGCTATTTGGCTACTTCCAAGGTACTAGGGGTATTAGACAAGGTGACCCCTTGTCTCCTTACATATTTGTTTGTGTCATGCAATTGTTCACGTCTCTCACGAATAAGTTCTTGGCTATAAAGCTTATTGAATATCACCCCTTATGCAAGAATTCTGGAATCTCCTCATTACAATTTGTTGATGACCTTCTGCTATTCACCAAACCTACCTTCAGATCTACTCAGGGAGTTCTTCTCATTTTGGATGAATTCAAGTATCTTACTGGTCTCAGCATTAACTACAACAAATCCAAGATTAGGATAGCTGGCATCTCTGAATCTGAAAAATGTCATATATACAGTTTGTCTGGTCTCCAACCAATTCATCACAATGATGACTACTTAGGAGCTCCTATGTTTTCAACTAAAGTCAAGACCAGCCACTGTCTCAAACTTTATGAAAAAATTACAGCCAAAATTTCTTCATGGCCAATCTCTAAATGAACTATGGCTGGTAGGCTTGTGATTGTCAAATCTATAGCCACTTCAATGTGCCTTTACTATGCTAGAATCTTCATTTTGCCTGCCAAATTAATCTCCATGATTAACTCTACCCTTAACCGCTTTCTTTGGTATGGCAATCCATTTTCCAAGAAGCCTATTCCTATTGCATTCAAAAAGATTTGCTCTCCTTTTAAGTTTGGAGGTCATGGTATCATGAACATTAAGCAATGGAATAGGGATGCCATCTCGAGGCGTATTGATACGATTTACAAATTTGATAATAATTTATGGGCTTCATGGGTGAGGAGCAATTTAATCAAGAACAATCATTTTTGGACTATGCCTATTCCTATGGATTGTAGTTGGTCTTGGAGAAACATTTTAAGGTTAAGAGGGGTTTTTATTCATATTTTTCAGGTTGGTTTACTTCATATGAATAAAATATCCTTCTGGTTTGATTCCTGGTCCGATCAGGGAATCATTCTAGCTGATTTGATTGGTTACAACATCAGAGTCATGACTGGTATCACTGAGCAAGCTAGTGTTTCTTCTGTTTGGTCTGCAGGTAAGTTGCACTTACCTACATCTAGCTCTACCACTGTCCGTGCCTGCTGGGAGAACATCTATGCTAATTCCTTTTCTTGTATTGATATTCATGCTGCTTGGTGTCATATACCTCATCAAATAAGTGTTGTCTACTTCAATATGCAACCCCATCTCAACTTGCTTTGTTTCCTTGGCACTCTAGAGTGTGGAATCATGGCTCTATTCCTAAGGAGAATCTTCTGCTTTGGAAGATTATTAACAATGGGTTACACACGCTTGATAAAGTTAAAATCATGGGTACTATTTTGGATGATACCTGCCTTCTCTGCAATAATTCAACGGAAACTATTCACCACCTATTTTCTGAATGTGATTATACCTACTTCATTTGGGGTTACTGTATGCAGATGATACATCTGCAAAACCCGATCAGAGACTCTGCTATGGAATGGTTTAGCATCTTCAAGGCTACCAGATGGAAATCTCGAAAAAGTTCAATGCTGCTGCGTGTTTTGAAAAAGTGTTTGACTGTTATTTGGATGGAGAGGAATAGTAGGGTGTTTTCTAGTGTTTCTACTCCGAAGCATATACTTGTCAACTCCATCCGTAGTTAATTTAGTCAATAGTGTCTTTGTTGTTGTATTTTCTTTCTTTTGATCTATTGGTTTGCCATGGATCGTTGTAATTCTTTTTTCTAATATATGGTAGGGGCCATTTAACCCCGCTGGCTTTGCCAAAAAAAAAGTTGATTAATATAAGTAATTAATTATAGTGTGATTAATTAATTGTAATTAATTAAGGTTTAATGTAATTAATTATAATTAATAAATTAATGGAAGCAAATGAAGGATCATTAATTATTGTAATTAATGATAGTAATTAAAGGTTAATTACTGTATATGGTTAAGAATAATTAATGTAATTAAGAGATAATTAATCAAGGAAGATTAATTAAGGAAGATCATTGGAGATGATTAATTTATTTATTTGGAATAAATAAATAAAGAAGGATTTAGGTAATCCAATTGATTTAAAAGCTAATCAATTTTGCTATTGGATGATTGATTGATATTTGGTGATTGATATTGGATGATCAATTGATATTGGATGATTGATATTGGGTGATTGGTTGATACTGGATGATTTGGATATCTCTGGTATATGTTATATGCTGCTTTTGGAGATGAATGTTGGTATAAATTATCTATGGTGATAATGTGATTCATCTATTTGTTTATATCATCCTGAATATAAGTTTTAATTGTTTAAAACCCTTAAAACAACTTGGACATTTAAAATGGCGTATGGATTCGGTGAGACCGGGATCGTGTTTCCATATTTGGATATCCGAAAACCACATAGATTCCAATTAAACGTTAGGTCGTGAATCCAAGTGGAACCTAGTGAAGACTCGAAGTGTAAGAACTATTCGTCAGTATAACTCTGGGGGTGATTACGTGATGAGTTTGATGGAATAGTACTTATAGGTTCCAGATGTGATTCAGAGTGCAAGTGCTATGGTCGTTGACTCTGAGGGTGATTCCAAAATGAGTGCAACGAGATAGTGCCTTCGATTTCGTTCGAACCCGGAATGAACTTGTATGGATTGAATGCTTTCATAACATCGTCAGGTGGACGATGAGCATTCTAAGAGATATGTTCTATAAAGGTAATAGCAGCCTCAAGCCTCATCAACCCGGGAATGGCTAAAACAGGGAAGGTGCAGCAAGGCTAGGTGGGTAGCACCCATTTCAGGATAAGATTTCCCCCTGTCTAAAAGTCCCTTTTTATTCGGCTGTGTGGGCAGTTGGGTCGCGTCCAACTGCGGGGTTGTCTTGTTCGGGACTGTCCAGTAAGGGATGGTTCCGGCCTTGTGTTGCAGGGAAGCGGGCGTACCCCTCGGTACGGTGATCTAGGCCACGTACTGTGATGGGCGGTACCCCGATAGCCTGCCATTGATGGAAACCCATTTTTCCTACGAGACCATACGGTTTTGTTTGTATTACCCACTTTTGTGGCTAGTAGCTGGAATTTAATAAGTGTAACAATTTCGGCTATTTCTTATTTACTTGAAAACCCTAGACACTATTATAATATCACCGGATTTCCTATCAAATGTTTTGGTTAGCGTAAGGTAAAAACTTTTCCATGTTTATGTGTGGGAAGTCTTACGTGATAACTTTTCTTTTCAAAGGTTTTTCTAAGGTTAAGCAATTTTAACCCGTTTACTCACACCAGACCCCTGTCCGATCCGAGTGTATATTTTATGTTTCATTAAACTCTTGGGTACTCATATTATGTATGAGTAGTCGAGTGATTCAGGTGAGCTTGACGAATTCTGGAGGAGATACGGAGCAGGAGGCTTCCACGCATAGATATATTGGTTACGCTATGTTTGTATTGTATCTGTATCTTGTGTACTTGAGTTGTATAGTTAGACAGACGTTTATTACTGTCTAATATGTGTTGCATAAGTTGTGTACTCTGATGTAATATGATACTATGTAATATTTTATATGATATATTATATTTCATTCGTTCCGCTGTGAGTTCTCTATTTTTGTTGTGTTTCTTCTTTCTCTTTCTTTTCTTCTTCTATCCCTTTCGTTCTTAATTAGCGATGCGACTTTTTGGTGTTAGGAAGTTGGGTCGCCACATAGACCTTGTTGGCGGGATTCAGAGAGTAGACAGGTTGATTATGTATAGTCCTCAATGTGCGCACTAGGTGGTACGTTGTAGATGTTTGAGGATTAGTATAGACTAGTGCGTATGACGTTTTATGTTTTCATAAGAAACGATTGAGCATCTTTATTATAGGCCTTACAAAAGCTATCCTTTATAGATGTAGTCGATGAATGCTATAGGAGCAAGATGATGGAGTCCTTTGCGAGGAGGTTACTGAAGGTACTATGGGTAGTACTTAGGACCAATATGGTCATTGGGCATATAACTATATATATATATATATATATATCAATTATTAGGTTCTAATCTACTAAGGAGTAGATGAGTACGATTCACGCACAGAGGTGAGAGTATGATAAACCTTGTGAACCTAGTATAACAGTAAATGGAAATAAAATGGTATATGCCAAATTAAGCTATAATGAATCCATTCATCAGAACTTTAGTTCTGACCCCCTCCTCATGACATTCTACAAGTTAGGTAGATGGCAAAGACTTACCAGCTTTAAGACACTTATTTAGAAAGTGTTATTATATTGGTGAGTATTTACTTATTATTATATTTTAGTCAATTCCGTTGTGAAATATTTAATCGGGCTTTGATATATTTGTCTTTGCCTATTTGTAGGAAACCGGATTCCCAACTTGGGTTTCAATGGGCTTGGGCTTTAGCATTTTTGCAAAAAATCTGGACCCACTGGAATTTGGGTTGTTACAGCATCCATAATCGTTAGTTTTGGGCCTTCAAGTAGAGGATGTTACAAGTTGGTATCGTTAGAGTATAATTTATGTAAACTTAAAAAGAAATTTAAACCTAAAGAAATCTAAAACATAGTCTAATGAATCAGAAAATAAGATAAGGTTTTGGGTTAACGCTATAATAACGTACTTGTATTTGCTATATATACACACACATATATAAGTACTCCTTCTCTCTTAGACCGTTATACTGTATCCTACTATGGCTTGTATGCAGATTTACAAGAAAGGAAGATATGGAGGCAGGAAATGGAAGAGATAATCTAGGTAGTGGAAACATCACAACTAATGGAAATGCTCGAACCGATACCAAAAGGAATCCTGGTCGATAGGCAAATGCTAATCTGAATCAAAATGCCAATGTAGGTGCTAGAATTCCGCCAGTAGATATGGGTATGATGTATTAGTCCTTTATAAATTTGATGCAAGCTGGAGCAGCTGTAGGGGTAGCTGGCGGTACTGTTGGGAATGTTGGAGGAGCTAATCCCATAGCCCTAGTTGGCAACAACTATGCTAAGCTGAGCAAGGATTTTACTAGTTTTGGTACGAAGTTGTTTTTGGGAACAGAGGATGCTGTAGAAGTAGATAACTGACTTTTGCATTGTGAAAGAATCTTTTCTGACTTGGAATTAAACGATGAACAGAAGAGAGGAGTTTCCTCTAGATAGTTGCGAAGAGTAACACTTCATTGGTGGAATAGTGTTACAGTGGGAGTTCCTGAGGAGGAGTTAACTTGGACGTAATTTCGAGGAAGATTCGGAGAGACGTTTTTATCTGAAGTTGACAAGTCAGAATTGCTGAGAAAGTTCTCAGACTTAGTGAAGGGTAAGATTTCGGTGACTGGGTATGCTACTAAGTTTGATGAGTTGTCCAGATACGGATATGCTACCATTGACACTGTCATTAAAAGAAATGAGAAGTTTATTCGAGAGTTAAGGCCTGAGATTGCTAGGGTGATAATGCCACGTCTCCGTGATCCATGTATAGCCATTGTGGAGATGGCAATCTGGAATGAAGATATGCTTTCTACCTATGGTAAGGGGAAGCAGGTTGAAACCTAGGATTTTCAAGGCGGGAAGAGGAAATTCTTTAAGAAGAAAGGAACCGGTAGGGAAAAGTTGCCAAAAAGGTAAAGGCTAATCTAGTTTTCTTTAAATGTGATAAGAAGGACATTATGCTCATGAATTCCGAAATGGAAAAAGGAAGATGGCTACAGGAAAGAAAGGAGTGAAGTGCTTTAACTATGATCGGATTGGACATTAAATGAGTCAGTGTCCAGAACCAGTCAGAGCGGTCAAGGGAATATTCTTCACTTTAGGATCATCGTCTGCTAGGCCAAGTGCAGCTGAGGTAGAAAAGACTGTGATGGAAGATATGCCTTTGATTCAAAGTATCCTGTCAGTGTACTATTTGATACCGATGTATCTCATTCATTTATATCTCAGTGTCTGGTTGATAGGTTATGTTTAGAAACCTCATACCTTGTTACTTCCTTAAGGTTTGCAAATCCGATAGGAGGGTATGCGACTCCAGGAATGAGTGTGACCAATTAAAACTTGATACGCTAGGTCATAAGTTTGCATGTAGTTTGTATGTTTTTGATTTCGTAGACTTCAGAATCATTTTGGGTATGGATTGGATGAGCAAGTATGATGCTAGTATATTTTACCATGATAGAAAAATATCACTTAGACATCCTAGTTGTAGCGATCACATTATATATTCCGTAAAAAACCCTAGTTTTGGGGTAAATGCTTTGTTGGGTGTTATGGAGGTAGAAAATGGGTCGAACTGAGTTTTCATTGTTAAATAGTTCCAAATGTCTTTGAACCCGTAGTAGGACTACTGCCGAAATAAGCCACTGTGTTTCGGATAGGTTTAGTACTAAAAGCAGAACCAGTGACTTGACCGCCAAGTAGAATGAGACCCGCTGAGATGAAGGAATTGAAGGTGCAGATAATGGATTTAGAAGGTAAAAATTTCATTAGACCAAGCATTTCGCCTAGGGGAGCGGTTGCGGTGTATGTGAAGAAACCGGATAGGTCGTTAAGGATGTGTATCGACTATCGTAAGTTGTCTGAGAGGTCAGGAATAAGCATCCTTTTTTGAGAATCGATGATTTATTTAATGAGTTAAGTGGAGCCAGAGCATTTTCCTAATTGGATTTGGCAACATGTTTCCATCAGCTAAGAGTGGCAAAGGATAGTGTTCCGTTGACGGCATTTCAGACTAGGTATGGTTCGTATGAGTGGTTAGTAATGCCATTTGAGTTAACGAATGCACCAGTTTTCTTTGTGGATTTATTGAACCAAATTTTTCAAGAGCACTTAGATATGTTCGTACTAGTATTCATAGATGACATTTTATTATAATCTAAAGATGAAAAAGAGCATGAGGTTCATTTTAGAATAATGCTTGAGACGTTGTGGTAGCATCAACAGAAAACAAAGTTTTCAAAGTGTCATTTTTGGAAGAAATAGATTAAATTTCTTGGTTACGTGGTTTCAAAGAAGGGTTTCTCAATTGATCCAGATAAGTTCAAAGTTGTTAACAACTGGAGAAGACCGGAGAGAATGATTGATATTAGAGGTTTTCTTGGACTCGCTGGCTATTACTGGAGATCCATTAAGGATTTCTCACGGATAGCAGCGCCTTTGACTAAACTAACTAGGAAGGACATGAAGTTTATTTGGTCTAACTAACGTGAGGATGCTTTCCTTAAGTTAAAGCATTTGTTGACCAACGTGCATGTGTTAGTATTTTCGAATGGAAACCAAGGATAATTAGTGTATACCGATGCATATGGAACCAGATTGGGGGCTGTGTTGATGCAGAAAGGTAAAGTTATTGCCTATGATTCACGACAGCGTAGACGGCATGAAGTAAGATATCCTACTCATGATTTAGACTTGGCAGCGGTGATCTTCGCTTTGAAAGTATGGATACATTATCTCTTAGGGAAGAGATTTAAGTTATACACAGATCATAATTTCTTAAGGTATTTATTCTCTCTGAAGGAGTTAAATATGAGACAACAGAGATGACTAGAGTTTTTAGCGGCTTATGATTTTGATATAGAGTATACACCTTGAAAAGGAACTAAGTTAGCATATGCTCTTAGCAGAAAACATCAGAATGTGGTGTTAGCCATGTTGGCGGAATGGAAGGATCTTGAGGCTTTGATTACTTGTAGGGTGCAGTTACAATCGACTGCTAGTTCTAGTCAACACAATGCCATGTTATCCTACTTGGAAGTTCGACCAGTACCAATTGAAAGAATTCTAAGTAGAAACCAGACACGTTGTTATTCGAGAAGAATAGAAGGATGGATGTTGGGTCAGAGATTGATGATCCAAAGGATTTTAATCTTGACCAGAGGTGATGGTTGAGAAAGAAGGGATGGTTGCATATTTTGAATATTAAGGACTTAAGGAAAGAAGTTCTTAGGGAATGTCATTGATATAAATTTTTGATCCATCCTAGGGAACCGAGATGTATCAAGATATGAAGAGGAGTTTCTATTAGGTAGGTATGAAAAAGGATGTTGGCCTATGGGTAAGGCAGTGTGTGAACTGTCTATAAGTGAAGGCCGTACATCAGAAGCCGAGTGGATTGCTTCAGTGTTTGAGGATACCAATATGGAAATGGGATTCGATATTCATGGATTTTGTAGACCGGTTGCCAAGGTCGGGTCGAGGAAATGAAAGTATATGTGTCAAGTATACAGGTTTACCAAGAGTGTCAATTTCATTCCAATCAACTCAACCAGGACGACACCTATTTTAGCTAAATTGTTCATGAAAAACATAGTTAGACTGCATGGAATCCTAGTAGTATAGTGAGTTATATAGATACTTCATTTACTAGCAAGTTCTGTAAGAGTCTACAGGATGTGTTAAGTACCAAGCTCAAGATGGGTGCTACGTATCACCCTTAGACGGATGGGCGAACTAAAAGAGTCAAATAAGGTGCTTGAGGATTTATTAAGAGCTTATGTGCTAGACTTTGGTGGATCTTGGAAAGATCGCTTACACTTACTTGAGTTTTCCTATAATAATAATTATCAGACTAGTATCGGAATGGCACCTTTCGGAGCTTTGTATGTACGGCCATGCAAATCACCAACAAGTCGGTGGAGACTGGAGACAGCTTAGGATTTGGACTAGATTTGGTAAGAGTGGCAATAAAGAAGATTGAGTTGATCCGAGGTAGGATGAAGGAAGCTTAGTCTGGACAGAAGAGTTACGCAGATAAGAGGCCTAAGGATCTAGAGTTCTCAGTTAGAGATAAGGTATTCATTCAACTATAATCAGTAAAGGGTGTGGTACGATTTAGAAAGTCAGGAAAATTGGCAACGAGATATGTTGGACCGTTTCCAGTTATAGGGAGGATCGTAATGCTCGCCTACAAAGTAGAGTTCTTGAGCAGTTTGGCAGATGTCCATAATGTATTTCATGTGTCTCACCTACGTAAGTATGTGCATGATCTAGAGACTAATATTCCTTCGACATCTTTGGAAGATTTAATAGTATAACCAAATTTGACTTTTGTTAGACAACCAGTTTAGGTTGTAGCAAAAGATGAGAGGAGGTTAAGAAATATAGCAGTCAAGTTAGTGAAAGTTCAGTGGAGCGACAACGAGAAGGACTGTACTTGGGAGACAGAAGACATGATTAGAGATACTTATCATGATATGCTATAGTGGTATGTTCTATTCACTTGACATAGAACATTATTAATCAGCTAGTATGGTAGTTAAGGGATGTTACAGATGATTGCAATGTTTAGTATTTAGTCCTTACTGAATTTCGAGGACAGAAATTCTCTAAGGAGGCAAGCCTGTAACAACCCTAATATAGATAACATTATTCAAGGGATTTAATTAGATAAATTAAAAAGAATAATATAGACATTAAAATGATAAGGGGAATGAGATTTGAAAACTAAATAGAGGTCATGCCTTAACTAAATGAAATCTTAAGAATGAGTTTATAAAATGGTTTTATAAGTTAACTACTCAAGAGAATAAGGCTAGGGTATTATGGGAAATAGCCGTATACCATAATCCCATAATTCCTAAACCCTTACTTTATTTTTGATTCATATGTTCGCAAACCAAAAAAAAGCTAAGAATAACTAAGGCTGATCATAACCCCGGGAGAAAAGGGGATCAAAATCAAGTAGAAGCTAAGGATTCAAGCAAGGAAGAATTTAGCAAGATCAAATCTCACATTCCTTATCCAAACAAGGGGAATAATAATCTAAACCATCTCATACATATTTTAATAAACATCATAATTTCGGGTATAGGATTTTATAGTGATTTGGATGATTTATATGATGATATGCTTTGATTATATGCCATGTTTGATTTAAACAAGTAGGTTTGTAAAAGGTTTGATTCGATTTTAAAGCTAAATCATGTAAATGGGTTTCGAATGCCATGAGGATTTGATATGTTATTTGAAACACAATTTTGGAGATGAGCTTAAATTTTCATAATAATCGAAGTTACGGATAATTTGTTATGAATTTTGAATGGGAGAAATAGATAATTTGGTTTTAAAATTAATTACATAAATCATATAAAGTATCTGGGTCTGAAAGTTATATATGTTAGAAAATATATTAAAAGTTAATCAAGATGATTTTTGGGGATTTTTCCAAGTGATATACCATGGAAATTAAATTAATTAATTTGAGGACTTAAATGTCTTAATTATTTTGTTAAGGAAAAGGGCTTCGTTGCTAAAATATTTTAATTACCAATAGATGAATTAAGTAGCCTTATTAGAAAAAGATTTTTGATAAAGGATTTGGCAATTAATTATACTTTGACAAATAAGGCAAGTATGTGAAATGAATTTTATTTAATGGCTAAAAATTAGTTTTTCTTGGATTTACAACTTCGCCACTTCCATCTAATGGCATTCGGTAGCTTGCCTCCACCATATAACCCATTCGAAACCAGTGCACATGGTATTAAGAAATTGATACGTAGTGCATTGGAGAAAGACAAAAGGTACAGTGTCGAAACCTAATTTTCGTAGGGGCATAGTTCATTTTTATACACTTTCAAATATGTTACTCGCCTCTGCTTTTAAAAAGACGCTTACAAAAGGTAGAAGTTACTTGTAAATAGCTTTCGAAGGGATTGCCACTTACCTTTGTTTAAAATAGCTTTCATTGAGTAGCCACATATTAAGATTTTAAAAGGTGCTTGCGAAAGGTTAGCTTCTTTTGAACTTAGTCGAAACCTAGCTGTCGTCTTCATACCTTTCGAATGTTTAAAAGCCGCTTTTCTTTATAGCCTTATAACAATCAGTTTGAAAGGGAAGCTTTTGTTTTATTAATATTGAACCCACATCCCAATGCTTTCGAAAGGGTCTCGGTAACCACGTATATTAAAGTTTTCGAGGAAATTGTTTCGAAAGGTCGTTTCGAAGTTATCCTTGTAATATAAAGATCATTGCTTTTAAAAGGGTGTTTTCGAAGCAATCTGTTTCCCCAAACTTTTTTATTAGAGATTAAAATTTCGAAAGGGTTACTTCCACTTATGTTTATTTTGACCTAGAGGTATACTTAAGGTTAAACACAATGATTTTGATAGAGATATTTCATATGGTTTCAAAGCCATGCTTTTATAAATCCTACTTGAAGAAGTGGTTTTAAAAGATAAGCTTTATTATTTTTGAAAGGAATGTTTTAATGGTTTTGAAAGGAAGGCTTTGATGCTTTCAAAAGGGATGTTTTGAGTGTTTTGGAAGACATATATTTAAGTGTTTTGAAAAGAAGGTTTGAATACTTTCGAAGGAAATTTTTAATGGCTTTGAAAGATGAGGACTATGGTTTTGAAAGCCCTAGTTTTCAAACAGCAAACCCAATCTCAATTTTTAAAGAAGAACCCATGGTAGTATGAAAGAGCTTTGAGATGGCATCGAACTTTGGTGTTTTTGAAGAAGCTTTCCTTGCTAAAGATAATAGGTTAGAGGTATTAACCATATTTCACTTGAAAACAATGGTTACAGGGAACTTAAATCGGGTTGTTTATATTATTATGTTATGATATGTTATTGGAGTGTTTCTTCGATAAACATATTCACTTTATAATCAACCCATAACTGCATTTTGGGGTATTAAGGGCAGAATAACCAGTGAGGTTAACCAACTAGTGAATATAATTTGAGTTAACTCCTATATGAGTAGAGTTGCATCCAGGAGGTCAGGTAGACCAGAATATCAGATGCCTAGAGACTGATCAAAGAGTTGTTAGTTTAGACAGGTTCATGGTATATCCATAAAAACTATGATTGGAAATTGTTATTGGAAAGGGCCAATTAGGTTCTTAGTAATCCCATGAAAACTATATCTGGATTAAGTTATTTGACAAAGATCAATAGGCTCATAGTCAAACAATGAAAACTATGATATATGAAAAGTTATTGGAGAACCGATATGTACATAGTGAAACCACGAAAACTATAATTAGATGAAGTTATTAGTAGATACCAATAGGTTCTTAGTGAACCCATGAAAACTATGAAAATGTGCAATTAGTCTGTAAGTTTTGAACAGATTATTAATTTTTCCATGAAAACTAGTAGGTTAATAGTGACCCTAGATACTATAACCGAGAAAGATAGTCAAATGAATGGGGATAGGATATCCAGAATATATTGCGTGTTTGCATACCATCATGATACATCTTATTATGTTATGCCTTAATCATTTGTGGATGCAGGTGCATACTATATGGTTATTATAAATTGAGTTAAGATACTAGTGAGGGAAAACCCGTTCCACTAAGCGGCGTGGTCTCACTAGATATCTATATGGTTCGAGATGGTAGGTTATTATTCATACCAGGATTTTTGTATGCCTCGAAGTTTATGTTTTCTCCTTAAACTCTCAGGTTCTGAATTAATTTTGAATAGTTTGAAAGTTAAGGTTTTCAAGTTCTTCTTTAGATGAATAAGCTTCTAGAGATGTGTAAGAGGAAAGCTAGCTATTAGAAGTTCTTTACTACTTTATTCCACTATGTTTCGGTTGTAATGGCAAAGTTGTTTAACTGCCGATGTTTTGACTCTGATCATTCAAGGAGGCGTCTTCATATGTCACTCTTGGTGTATTTTGTGATAGTATTACTTCTCTGAACATGGTTTACGAATTGGGATTATGTAATGAATTTGAAACATGATTTGAAGTTGAATAAGAAATCTGTTTTACGATTTTGAATAATTTCATATTCATGTGTTTCTGTTATATCAATATATCTAATATTACCGCATTTGATTACCAAGAATTAACAACTATGGATGACTACAGCATCCTCAGCCGTTAGTTTTGGGTCTCCAAGTAGGGGAGGTTACAAAATTATTATGTGGAGAAAATGGTTCTCCAACATGTATCAAAATAGAACTTTTTTCCATTTCTAACCTTTCTTCAAACCCTAAATCCCTTAACGGTAAATGCATTCTCTCCACATCTTTCGGTATTTTTGTCGTAGAAAAGAAAACAAGGGAAAAAAATACGGCATCTTTTACAGGAGAGTATTCCAACAATTATATACTTTAAACCAAGATTCTTGAAATCGACGACGGTGTATTGCATTGGACCATGGATAATCCATAATTATTCATTATCGTCCTAATTGAAGATAAGCTCTTCTAATCTCATCTTATTGATTAGCATGACATTCATAAATTTGTTGTCGTAATCTCGATCATGCTCTAAGGAAATAACATTTGATTCTTTATGTTCAACTATTGAAAAATTAATAGGAAGCCTTTTGGTTTCATCTTGGATAGAATCTTCAAGATTAGAAGTAGAAGCATGGACTAAAGTAGTGTAATTTTTTCTCTTTAAAAAGTCGGTTATAGGTTTTGTTAATATAGATAGTAGTTTACATATGTTCATAAACAATTACATAATTTAAACAATTTATCCTAATATAGTATATAATAAATTATGAGATAAAGAGACTTAAATAAACAATAAAACAAACAAATAAAAAACAAAAACATGAGGTATTTGAAAACTAACCTTTGCTTCACTTTAGTTTTTGGATGGAAATTTACAGGGGTGGAATCATGAAATTAGGATTCAATCTTCAAAAATAAAAAATAGGGCACAATTGCACAAGCGAACACAGCAACAGAAGACTAGGGCACAACTGCATAAGCATACATATCAAATCAATTCTTAAAATGGAATTACACCTTAAAAGGGGAAAAGGAAAAAAAAGAGGAAGAAGAAAGCATACCAGTGGCAATCCGCAGTCAGCAGCGTGTGTGTAGGAGGAAGAAAGGAGGCTGGAGGCAGGTCTCAATTCGCACAGGAAGGAGATTGGAGGTGGTACCTTTCTCTGCCATTTTTTTGGGAGAAATGGAGAAGAATCGTGATTTGTAATTTTTGATAGGAGGAATTAAGAAATTGGTAGTAGTTTGTTTCCCCTGCTCGTTTAAAGAAAATTACTTTTGGGCATTAGGTCGGCTTTGTTGCTGAGTTGGAAAATTATATTTGTTTTTTGGTCAAAAATTAAAACCTGGTGTGGCATGGCCCCCACTGGTCCACCTATAATTTTACCCTTGACTGCTAGGTTGTGCGACAGAAGAGGTAACCAAATCCAATGATGTTCTTTCAATATAATACAATAACAATGGTGTTGTGGATCGAGGGCACGACCTCCTCGATCAGGCGGCCAAGGTAGATACTGGCAAATCTGGTTTACTCCTAAAAAAAGTGTAGCTATACGTAGGTAGACCGACACATAATGTACATAAAATATAAGGCTAACAAGTAGCCTTCGTAAATACTCACCGCAGCGAGTCACACACAACATACCACTGTGTGAGTGTCATCCACGAGAAAAGAATAACCGAATAAATAATATAACGGCATCCAATACCACTGCATGTTACTAGTCCATTTATTCAGTGCTTACACATCACAGTTTCTCTTTCAATATTTTGTATAACAAGTCCAAAGAATAATAGAAAAAGTATTATCGAAAGTACCAGATGGCATCACTAAACCGTTTATTCAGATTTCTTGGCATAAAGGATTAAATAAAACAAAATCAAACAAAAGGATATTGTCATCATATCATAATAAAATCATCAACTAAACCAATAACAATAGTGATCACTCATATCTTCAAAATAAATATAAAGAAGATATAAAATCGAAAATATGAAACTAATAGAAAAATAGATTGTTCAAGTAAATATAAATGAATGAATCAATACTTAATGATGAGACATTCATAACATATAATTTCGTATAACAAAATAAATACTAAGAGATAAGTAATAAATACATATTCCGGAATTAGTTAAATACTTATCTAAACTCATATAGTTTAATATTTACAATAATTGATTAATTTCCAAGTCTTATATAAAATTAGTCAATTATTAAATATTTACTAATAATATTAGAAAACTCATATAATTCAATTCAATGTACAAGAAAAAATGATCAGGAAAATAATAAAAATAGATTATCGAAATAAGTGTATATATAGAAAAATTAAATCGATTCCTAAAAATATTACATATAAGAAATTATAAAACTAACTCTTAAATAAGAAATTAATTCTTTAGAAATGAACAATAAATACATATTTCATAATTAACTAGGATTAAATTCAATTAGAATAACTAGTTTCACACTCTTTTATAAAATAAATCAATAATTGAATATTCACTCATGACCTTATAACATTCATTTCTTTCATTTTTAGTCCTCAAAATAGTTTATAAAACTAAGTATTACATATAAGAAGTATTTCATAATATTCTGTAATTAAAAACTATTCTAATGTACTAACATCCAAATTCATTTGATATATTTAGAATTAGATAATACATTTATCAAAACTTGAATTATATATTAAGATTTCACTTCTATAAAATAACAATTAAAGTCTAAACCAGCTAAAGGATGGACTAGTGAAAAACAAAAATAGAAGAAATGCAAAGCACAACACAGTAAGAATACTAGCATAAAAATGATGCAAATGCGAGCATCATTAAGAAAAACAACAGCAACATAAGTCGAGAGAAGGTCCAGTAGTGGTGAAACCTGACAGGAAGAAAGCACGCAAGTACAATAGCCAAAACCACACACAAAAGTGCAGCTGGTCAAGTTCAAGCAACTGGTTCATACAACAACATAAAGAGCACAACAAAATAGAAAGAATGGCAATTGTTCATGAAAGTGAGAAAATAAAAGGATACATATGGAAAACCAAAAACAGCAGCTTAAATGCACAAGCACAAAATGCACAAGGATGCACACAGTCAAGCACACAAACACACACGGTAGCACACGCATGGTCCCATCGGTACATTGGTCACCAATAGCCAGTCCAATGGTCGGCCATTGCCTGGAGGCCGTGCGCCCGAAAGGTGGTTTGGATCTCTTTCGTTCCTTTGTTCGATGCATGCAACATTTTTCAAGCGAATCTCTATCCAATTCATGTATATATGTATATAAAACCATAGAATTTGACATAGGAATTATGAGTGAAACACTCACTTGTACATCGCATGCCATCTTCTCCTTCCTTAATCGTGTGCATACAGAAACCCAATCTTCCAACGCATTAAAGAAACACTACTTGCTTGCGCACGTAGGTGTACATCGATGACGAGAACCACATGAATGAATTTATTTTGAATTTACAGAGAGAAAGAGTCTAGGGATGAACTTGATTATCCTAAAATCAACAAACGTAAATGTTGGGGTTGTATTTATATTTGAAGGAGAAAGATCGAGAGAAAGAAAGGTCTGGGGAATGGGTCTTATGGAAAATGGATTTGGATTATAAATTACTAGGCTTGGGTTTAAGGTATTAGGGTTAGATTTTTATATTAATTTCTTTTTATAAATTATTTTCTTTTTAAACTAAATTTTAGTAAAATTCCAACCATTTACCATTCTTACTTATTTATCCAACGTTATAAAATATTTCTAGAATTTATTTTCCATAATTTAAATTATTTAAATTTAAATATACGATTTTCTTACTTAAAGCTCGAAATTAAGAATTACCTAATTAATTTATTTTACAATCTCAAAACATCCATTTATTCTTAAACTATTTAATTTCTTTAGTAATTACCTTATTATAAAATTCGAATATTCAAAAATAAATTCAAAGTACTTATTTTAAATTCCAAAAAATCCATTGCAATTAATTAAATATTTATTATTAATTATCCCAAAAATCAGGTTATTACAGACTCACCCTTAAGAAAATTGCATCCTTGCAATTTCATATAGGAAAAATCCATAACGAGCTAAAATAATTAGCGTTACTACACCTTAGTTTAAATCTATTCACAATTATCAAATTAATACATACTCATTTTAAATAACATCAATTAATAAATTCCATGGTGGCCTCAAAACACAATGACTTAATGATTCTGTGCCCAATGTCGTGGTCATGGGCTATGAGTTGAAGAGTTCATTTGGGATATGAATTACAACTAGATTATAACTTAGATATTGGATTTCCCAAAAATTAGGAGTAAATTCTATCGTACAAATATTTTCTAAAAATTCACAACACCCAAATGAAAAAATAAAATATATATTTATAAATTCATATCTTCACTTCAATAAATGAAATTTTATGATACAAATTTCATAACACGTTTCAAAGTATTTAAAACATTTTGTCATTATTAACAATTCTCAAAATAATGATATAAAATAGTTTATAAGACTATCTTCTTTAAAACTCTTCTCATTGTATAAAACTTTCCCAAAGCCTCTTTAAGATCATTAAAGTATCTATATAACATAAAAACCCAAATGTTATACATATTAAATTTCAAACTCTAGAAAACCATTAACTTAGCAAATCAAACATTCTTCCTCGAATTCTATTTTTACCAAGCAATATCAAAATTGATTAAACACTTGAAACATAATTTTATGCTCTATGCTCAAATTTTGTATAATATCATAATCTAACATTATAAAATAAAAAATCTCCATTAAAGCTTAAAAGCATTATATGTGGAATCTTCTATGGGTTCTTATCTCAAAACTCAAATCCTGTTTTCATAAATTACTTATTAGTTAATTCAATTTAAAACTTCACTTTACTACAAAACCAACAAACCAATATCTTTCAAATAAAATTATTTTAGTCATATATTTCAGTTCTTATTAAAAAAATTCTCAAAGCACTTACTAATCACAAAATAAATTTCCCTAACTCTTTTACACTTTTCATATACTTTATTGGTAAATAAAAACATTTTTAAATTAAGAATTTTCATATTCAAATTATATATATATATATACATGACATAATATATCATAACGTAATTAGTTTACATAATTCATTCAAATTACAAATAATTATTCTTTATAGAAAATATACCATGACAACATCACACATCAAACAATTCGAAATTCAATTACAAAGATATATTGATGACGTCTTGTCATGAATTTCTAGTGGCTTTCATCGCCAACTGGCTGTAGTGTTGACCGTGTCATCAACATTGCCCCGCGATCGACTTCAACTATCCACTAATGCTTGATGGCTATAATCATCGTATGAATACATATATACAAAAATATGAAAATAAATTTCTATTTTTTTCAAAGTTTAAGTTACTTCGATTCGATATTTTTAGTGATTATTCTAAAAAAAATTTGCTATAAAAATACCAACACTCAAATGTAAACATAAAAGTTAAAATAATTTCAACAATTTCTAAACTTGAAAATTTCAAATATGCACAACATGAGTGTTACTAGAATTCTACTTCAAAATAATATTTTCCTTATCAAAATATTAAATATCACTTGTTAAAACATTATCTAAATTCTTTTCAAATCATGATACAAAATATTTCTTTAAACCATATCTTTCTTCTGAAATTTACAAAATATAAACTATAATTTTCTAAAAAAATATTTACTATTTTCCAAAATCTTTCATCTCTTTATAAAACTTTACAAATCATTTAAGAATTTTCAAAACCTTTCAATAATTTTCAAAATTCTTTGTCCATATGCCTCGTCGTAGTATTTAGAAAGCCCTATTGATAAGGTAATCAGGTGTATCGACCAGAATTCTTAAAGTACTCAACGGATAAATTAACACAGTTCAAATTTTAAAATCTCCTCAAAATATTTTACCCATATACAATTATATAAAATCGTACATCAGTAATATCCATTAAAATGAAACTTAATCAAATATCACTCTTGTAAGAGAAGATTCTATCAAACTCCTCTTAATCCAAACATCTTCTTATTTACATAAAACATTCTTCTTACTCTACATATTTATATGCCAAAATCATAACTTGGTTACATTTAAATATTCGCCATAACTCTTTACAATATCATAATCATATCCAACCATTTGAATACTATCAAGCAATCATTAAACTTTAAAATTATTTCACAAAAAGTGTATATAATGTAAACACACCAATAACATGCTATGAAAAAAATTCAAAATTCCTAGTGGTAACTTCACTAAAAATACCGCAAGGATTTAGTATCAATAATTACAAATTTAATATAGGAAATCATTAATCGATATAAACATAAATAATCAAACATATAAGATGCTCAGAAAAAAGCAATCTATACATTTCTGCTGCTCATACTGATCATTAATGAACCGGAATACAATAATTTATACCAAGTCATCGAAAGTGAAACATTTTATATTTTATATTTCATACTTATTAAATAAAATATTTTATATATGCAAAATACAAATACTGTAACGACCCAGAATTTTTGATAATTAAAATATGAATATTTAATTAATTTTAAATATTAATAAGTGAATTTATAAGTCAAATAAATTTTTATTTGAATTTTTGGATTTAATTGAATAATTAAATCGATAATTTAAAACGTTAAATTATGGAAATAATTGAAAATTGAGTTAAATATGATTGAAAATGATTTGTAAAATTTTATTTTATCATATTGAAGTTAGAACGATATTTTAGAACTTTTAAAATCGATTTAAAAGTTAATTTGTGAAAATTGAATATTTTAATATTAAAATCGACTAGTGAAAATAGTCAATTTTTGAACAGTCTCAGAATTGAACGAAACTAGTTCCATTGGATCCGTAATGGTTAGTTATTACCGGATTTCAAATTTCGTGTCAATCGGAGTTACCGTTTGATCGTGGCAGCTCGAAACGCATCGAATTATTTTTAATTTAAATTTGGCGAGCTAAAATAGCCATTTTTCAAAAAGTCTCGGATTTCGACGAAACCAGTTTCATCGGATCCGTAATGTGATATTATTGTAAGGTTTCAAATTTCGTGTCAATTGGATTTACCGTTTGTCCGGTACAAATTAAAAAGCCTAGAAAATCGCTTAAATCGGTTTAATTCAAATTGAGCGTTTACAGCCATAACTCGCACATACTTCTGAATTAGCTTCCGAAACCTGTTCCATTGTGTCCGAAACGCGGGGTAAACCCTAGAAACGCTGGTTACGGCGCGTAAATCGGAGTTTGGAATTTCCGGGATGAATAGTGTTCGATTTTCTTCTATAAATAGACATGAGCCTTCATAATTTAGAAAAAAAACTAAAAACCTAATATCAAAACCCTAGCCGCCAGTATCAATTGGATGGCTGAAATCATCTCATCTTCTTCCATTAATCTCTCTCAATCCGTATGGAATTACGCGAAGTGCTCAACTACAAAGTCGAAGAGCTCGACGAGAGCTTCGATTCCGTACGGTGATGATGGAGTTTGGAGCATCAGAGGAGGAGCAAAGTGGGGCCGTTCATAGCAGGTCACGCACGCAACTCGAGGGGTCTAGAGCAGGCCGAGCTTCAGGTGGTTGGTGGTGGAGGTAGCTCTCGCGAAGGGCTTCGACATGGCAGTGGTTTGATGAGGTTTAGTTGAGTATTGATGGTGCAAATCAAAACCCTAGTTGCTTGTTGATGGGTTGGGTGGTGCGGCCTGTACGTGATGGTGGGGAAGATGCAAGGCACGGCCAGATTTGCATGATGAAGGATCTAATGGCTAGGAATGGTTGTGGGTTTATAATTTTAATTTAAGTTGTAAATTAGTTAATATAAATACGTGTAATCTTAGAAAATTCATAACTTTTTCATACGAGGTCGAAAACGCGCGAAACCAGTTGCGTTGGAATCGTATGGACGAGAACTACGCGATGGAGTTGGTTTGGAGTCGTTTGGAGTTAGTGAGAATTTTGCGTAAAATCCGTTTAATTTTATTCAAAATAAATCGCTAAAACGGAAATTAAAACCAAGGTGAGAACTTCTCACTCAATCGAATCAGTTTTGATTTTATTTTAAATAGTTAGATTTAAAATATTTGAATGCATGTTCGAATGTTGATTGATATCTATTTATTGTTAAAATAGACATTATACGCCGTTAGTAAGCGGATGTTATTTAATAAAAACATATACCGCGAATATTTCATAAACAGTGAAATTGGTATTATATATAATAGCAATATATATATATTGGCATATGTATATATTGGAGTTATTGATTTCCCGCAATTTTTGTTTAGCGGATGAGACCCTATTGCGCCGTTATTAAGCGGATAATATTTAAATCCCATATACCGCGATAATTTCGTACTGGAGCGAAATTGGTATTGTGCTAATGTTTGTGAATGCAGGAAAACAGGTTGGAGGGATCCAATTGGATTCCTCAACAGTTTTTATTTGATTTCAGATATTTTGATATTTGATGGATTTTCATATTGATATATGATATCGTTGTAGTCGTGATTGACTATTTGGTGTGTAGCATCATTGGACCCAGATTTTGGGATTTTAAAATGATTTTAAAGTGATTTTAGAAAGTATGCGTTTTATAAAATATTTTTGGAATTGATTCATTTTAAATAAATAAACGTTATAATTTTTAAAGTTATAAAAATTATGATTTTTGAGAAATATAGTTAAAAACTGATTTTTGAGAATACGATGCTAATGATTTTATAAAATAGTTAAATTGGGATTTCTGAAATAATTGTGAAAAGTTTAAATATAGGATTTATAAAATTTGATTATTTTATAAATAAAAATGGTGAAATAATAAAGGAGATTAAAGACGTTTTAAAAGAATAATATAAATTGAATTATATTTAGAGATTTATAAATGGATATTTATAAATTGAAATATTGACATTATAAAACAAGTTTTTATAAGTGTTTGAATGAAGTGAAAATGGATTGCATAAGTGAATGGAATTTATAAAATTATAAATGGTGAAGTTATAAATGAAATTTATAAATAGTAAGATTTATAATTTTTTATGAAATTATTAAAGAATATATTTGGATAAATAATTGAATCCTATAAGTTATAGGATTTAAAATTATGAAGTTCAAAGGAACGATTTTTGTGAACGAATAAATTATAGGTATTTAACTTATAATATGAACCTTTGTTTTATAAGTGAGTTATAAATCGAATAGGTTAATAAAGGAATTTATAAAAGGAAGTTGTTATAAATAAATAGAAATGGAATTTATAAACGTTGTTTTATAAATTCGCAAACAACTTATTTTGATAAGTAAATTGTTGAAACCTATTAATGGAGTTATATTCACATCTTTGACTGTGAATAATACTTTAAAATAAAATGAATAGAAATGATGAAATTGTTAATTGAAGTATATTCACGTTTTTGAATAGTGAATAATATGTTAAAGAAAATTGTTTTAAATGAGATTTTTAAATTGAATTAAAACGATCTAACGATGTTTTAAAATATGTTAAGATTCGAAACCACAGATTTCAACATTCATTGTTGAAATAGACGTTTTCGAGAAATAAAAGGAAATAGTGGACTATAACACTGTTGTTATAGTAAATGATTTCCGAAAGGAAATGTTTTGTATAGTATTGGGATTTATATATCTATTTTAATTTCGAATCCCTATACTAGTGATTTTGGGTTGTCGTAACGATGTTTTACGTAACATTCGTTTTGGCCCAAATAGAAATGTTTAAGAGAATGATTTCCTTAAAGAATGAAATATATACTTAATTTCGATTGAAGTATATTGAATATTTTCCAAGTGTTGAAAATAAATAAAATTTGTGAATTACTTATTAAATAAGTATGGAAATGTTTTCCAATAAAAAGTGAATATTTTGAGAATTTATCTTTTTTTGAAGATAAATTGAAATGAATAATTGAAATCGAATATCCATAGATATTTTGGATTATAAATTCACTAAGGAATTTATAAAAGAAAGTGGAATTGGTTTAAAAATAAATATTGATTTATTTTTGAAGTATGAAATAATATATCTTGTAAAGATATTTTTGGAAAATAAATAATTTGGAAAATTATTTGGAAACTGGTGATGTGTGCATATCCATTGATAGTTCAATAACCGACTATCAATATTTCCCTTTGAATGGGTAATTGATGTGATTTGTTTGAATTTGAATGCCACACTTATTTTTGAATAAGCGCTCACTATTCGGGTTAACCGGGAAAGGACCATGGGGTCGTATAACCCATTCCGAATATGTGATACGTCGTTGTGAATTGCATTGAAGATCGGTGTTGAAGACCCGGTATTTGCAAAAGCGATAGGATGACCTGTCGATTGACTCTGCACCGAGTAGCTACGGTATTGAGTTCTCCATATGTGATGGTGAATCCGATCAGGATTGTGAATATCCGGATTGCAAGGACTTCTTTGTAAGTGCCTTCGGTTTTGTTCGAGCCCGGAACAGAGTTGTATGGATTGTGTGTCTGACATTACAAATTGAGATATAAAGCCGATTTCATTCAAATATATTTCTGTTGGTGGCGGAGAATTTATTCTTTTAGCTTAACACCCTTCTCTGAGACGTACGTGCTCAGAGGTTATATAGTTGAAGTTATCAGCGATATATTCCCAATTTGGTAATGTGACATGCTGAGTGATGCTGAGATGATCATTGTGTTGATTATTTGTGATAGAATCGTTTATTTGATCGTCTATCCTTGTGATCATTGTGTTGATCATTTGTTGACCCAAAGCATGGCTTTTGTATAAAGTATGTTTTTGTGGACGTGACTTCGTCGAGCCTCACACCCCGTGAATGGTCAAAACAGGAAAGATGCGGCAAGGTTATGAGGGGTAGAGCCCTTTAGGATGTGTGCATTTCCTTCTGGAAAAGGGTGGTATCATGGTATGGAGCCCAGATACTCACTCATGTTGAAAACACTTTGTTATGATTGTGTGAATTGATTACGAGCGCTCGTTTAAAAGGTCCCAAAGGACCGGGGGATGGCATATTCGGTGAGTTGTTACTCAGTTAGGGGTAACCCGGCCTTGTGTTGGTAGAGATCCGGTTTGGTTCTCGGGGATGTCCATCCAGAGGCATTCTCATGTGGCAATGAGAAGTTCCTTGGCCTGATCATTCGTTGGAAATCCAAAGAAACAATACGTGACTTGTACGGTTTTAGTTGTATAACCTGCTATGGAATGTGGCGGTAACCTGCTATTGAACATAGTTAGCTATAGTAGGCATAGTTTGGAATGTCTATGCTGGCTAAGATTTATATTCTACTTTCGAAATGAATTTTCCCCCTACACTATGCACTAATAATAATATGAAATGTTCTTTTAAATGCGTATCAAGCATCTTTGACTATCATAAGGAGAAATCTCCTCCGATTCTGCGTTTGCATGTGTGTGTGTGCGGGAGGCCTTATGGTAGTCTCATTTTTAAAAGCATTGCGAATTGACTTTAAAAATATTCCTCTATTTTGATTTTTAAGATAAATAAACTGTTTTGAGTTCTCACACCAGTCACATGACTGACTTGGAGTTTATTGTTTTCCTTCCTAAACTCTGGGTGCCCACCAATTTCCACACTGGCAGTCAAGAGTTAAGGTTTATCAGGATATTCTGCATATTCTGGAGTTGCTGGAGGCAAGCTGGATGGCATGGCGTATTACTAGTTTATATAGTATTTCTTTTTTCCGCTGCACGGTTTGATGTTTGTTGTTGTTGTACACTCTGATGATATGATGTAATAAAATGAAATGTATAAAATGTAATAACTGATATAGTTCTTTGTTTAAAGATTATTCATTTATTATTATATGTTGTTCCGCTGCGATTGTGAGATTGTTCTGTTATTCTGCTGTTCTGTTCCGTTCTATTCTCTTTTTCTTCTATTTTAAAATTTTCTGTTCTCTTTTCTATTTTCTCTTCTTCCTATTTTCTGTTTTCTTCTCTATCTTTTCCCTCTATTTTCTCTCTTCTTTCTTCTTCCTTTTTCTTGAATTCTTTTTAAAACCCATAACATTTCAGTTTTTCGGCAACGAAAAATCGCAAACGTTACATTTGGTATCAGAGCATATGGTTAAGCGACAACCATGGTTCTGTTGGGTGTTACTCGTTAGAGATAGAGTCAGCAGTACTCTAGAATGAGTTTGAGTGTAATAATAGCTATGAGAGCGTATTTGTTAGTGAATATAAAATTGTTTTATATTGTGATGATTGGTTTGTTGAGTGGCATATGAACCTTCGTCAGCACGGTATGTACAACTATGCCGAAGGGGTTTCTAAACACTTGAATAGAACAATTCGACACAATATTGTTTTAAAAATGGGTAAATGAAATAATTTTACTTGATTATATTTTATATATAAAGAAATAATTTTTCAAAATTATTAAGGTGTATATAAGTTGATTGTTTAGTTGTTTGAATAATCTAAATTAAAGAATAATTGTATAAGCAAATGAATTATAAGAACTGAATTATAATTAAAGTGATTTACAATTTTGAAATAAACTTATATACATAAGAAATGAAACTATATGAATATGAGTTGTAAATAAGGGTGAATTTAAAGTTAAATGGAAATTTACTTTAGAATTGAAATCTGAATTTATTTACAAGTAGGATTTTAAGTTATGTAAAACTAAGTGATGTTTAAATGGAATATAACTTAAGAGATATTGAATGAAGTTGATATTGGTATCAAAGTAAATTATTAAAGTTAAGTGATAAATATGAACTTGAGTTATGAAATGAAATTCAACTTTAGTAATTGAATATGAATTGAATGAATGGATTGAATGATAATCAATTAAATGTGAATAAAGTTGATATGAAATAATGGATATAAGAGTTAATTCATTAAAATGTAATGTTATTGAAAGTTGAATAGTTGAAAAAAAAAATCAATTAATTAAACCAATTGATAAGTAAAGTAATTTGATTGAAATTAATAAATATACATTGATTGATATTTGATTGTTAGTTGATTATATATAATTCATTAAGTGTTAATGAAACTGGAAGTTAAAGTAATTGGAATCCAATTTGAAGTTAAGTGAATTTTAAATAGAATTGAATTTGATTTGGAAGTGAACCAACTTGAATATGAATTAGTGAATATAAACTAATTGAACATGAATGTTAGTAAACATCCACTGTTAATGAATCGAATGTGATTAAATGGAAAACCTATTTCATTGAATATTAATGAGAATATGAATGAATATATTTTGGTTATGAATGTTAGTTGGTTGATGGTTGAATATATTGCTTTTGTTTCAATTGATATGTTGACATATATAGTTATTATGTTGCTATATGTTGTATATTGATACTATTGTCTACATGCATGTTCTCATGTTATTTGTTGAGTGATTAGTAGGTGCGGATCGCGTTTGCTTCGCATTTGGAGCTCGCTTTCGCGCTATATTAGCCGTATATGCTCGCTAATAAAATATAAGGTACATATATCGGATTACATACCGTACTTTTATACTTTTTCCCTGCGGGATGCCTCATTACTTGATGAGATGTATATTTGTGATATATATACTGTCATTTTTTTTTTCGGATCGAGCCGCGCAAAGGAGACTATGGCGAATTTTTCCGAAAATTTAAGGCGTTAGAAAAAAATTTGAGAAAATTGGAAAATTTTGAAAACTTAAACTTTGATTTTGGAATTGAAAGTTAAACAATAGTAGTTGTTTTTGAAAAGATAACTAAGTATGATTTGAAAACTTAGTAAAGTATTATAAGAAGTTTAACTATGAATTATGGAAAATTAATAGATTCTGTAACTTTTCTTACTTAATAATTTCGAGGACGAAATTCTTTTAAGGGGGGAAGATTGTAACGACCCAGAATTTTTGATAATTAAAATATGAATATTTAATTAATTTTAAATATTAATAAGTGAATTTATAAGTCAAATAAATTTTTATTTGAATTTTTGGATTTAATTGAATAATTAAATCGATAATTTAATACGTTAAATTATGGAAATAATTGAAAATTGAGTTAAATATGATTGAAAATGATTTGTAAAATTTTATTTTATCATATTGAAGTTAGAACGATATTTTAGAACTTTTAAAATCGATTTAAAAGTTAATTTGTGAAAATTGAATATTTTAATATTAAAATCGACTAGTGAAAATAGTCAATTTTTGAACAGTCTCAGAATTGAACGAAACCAGTTCCATTGGATCCGTAATGGTTAGTTATTACCGGATTTCAAATTTCGTGTCAATCGGAGTTACTGTTTGATCGTGGCAGCTCGAAACGCATCGAATTATTTTTAATTTAAATTTGGCGAGCTAAAATAGCCATTTTTCAAAAAGTCTCGGATTTCGACGAAACCAGTTTCATCGGATCCGTAATGTGATATTATTGTAAGGTTTCAAATTTCGTGTCAATTGGATTTACCGTTTGTCCGGTACAAATTAAAACGCCTAGAAAATCGCTTAAATCGGTTTAATTCAAATTGAGCGTTTACAGCCATAACTTGCACATACTTCCGAATTAGCTTCCGAAACCTGTTCCATTGTGTCCGAAACGCAAGGTAAACCCTAGAAACGCTGGTTACGGCGCGTAAATCGGAGTTCGGAATTTCCGGGATGAATAGTGTTCGATTTTCTTCTATAAATAGACATGAGCCTTCATAATTTAGAAAAAAAAATAAAAACCTAATATCAAAACCCTAGCCGCCAGTATCAATTGGATGGCTGAAATCATCTCATCTTCTTTCATTAATCTCTCTCAATCCGTAAGGAATTACGCGAAGTGCTCAACTACAAAGTCGAAGAGCTCGACTAGAGCTTCGATTCCGTACGGTGATGATGGAGTTTGGAGCATCAGAGGAGGAGCAAAGTGGGGCCGTTCATAGCAGGTCACGCACGCAACTCAAGGGGTCTAGAGCAGGCCGAGCTTCAGGTGGTTGGTGGTGGAGGTAGCTCTCGCGAAGGGCTTCGACATGGCAGTGGTTTGATGAGGTTTAGTTGAGTATTGATGGTGCAAATCAAAACCCTAGTTGCTTGTTGATGGGTTGGGTGGTGCGGCCTGTACGTGATGGTGGGGAAGTGCAAGGCACGGCCAGATTTGCATGATGAAGGATCTAATGGCTAGGAATGGTTGCGGGTTTATAATTTTAATTTAAGTTGTAAATTAGTTAATATAAATACGTGTAATCTTAGAAAATTCATAACTTTTTCATACGAGGTCGAAAACGCGCGAAACCAGTTGCGTTGGAATCGTATGGATGAGCACTACGCGATGGAGTTGGTTTGGAGTCGTTTGGAGTTAGTGAGAATTTTGGGTAAAATTAAACGTCTGTTTAATTTTATTCAAAATAAATTGCTAAAACGGAAATTAAAACCAAGGTGAGAACTTCTCACTCAATCGAATCAGTTTCGATTTTATTTTAAATAGTTAGATTTAAAATATTTGAATGCATGTTCGAATGTTGATTGATATCTATTTATTGTTAAAATAGACATTATATGCCGTTAGTAAGCGGATGTTATTTAATAAAAACATATACCGCGAATATTTCATAAACAGTGAAATTGGTATTATATATAATAGCAATATATATATATTGGCATATGTATATATTGGAGTTATTGATTTTCCGCAATTTTTGTTTAGCGGATGAGACCCTATTGCGCCGTTATTAAGCGGATAATATTTAAATCCCATATACCGCGATAATTTCGTACTGGAGCGAAATTGGTATTGTGCTAATGTTTGTGAATGCAGGAAAACAGGTTGGAGGGATCCAACTGGATTCCTCAACAGTTTTTATTTGATTTCAGATATTTTGATATTTGATGGATTTTCATATTGATATATGATATCGTTGTAGTCGTGATTGACTATTTGGTGTGTAGCATCATTGGACCCAGATTTTGGGATTTTAAAATGATTTTAAAGTGATTTTAGAAAGTATACGTTTTATAAAATATTTTTGGAATTGATTCATTTTAAATAAATAAACGTTATAATTTTTAAAGTTATAAAAATTATGATTTTTGAGAAATATAGTTAAAAACTGATTTTTGAGAATACGATGCTAATGATTTTATAAAATAGTTAAATTGGGATTTCTGAAATAATTGTGAAAAGTTTAAATATAGGATTTATAAAATTTGATTATTTTATAAATAAAAATGGTGAAATAATAAAGGAGATTAAAGACGTTTTAAAAGAATAATATAAATTGAATTATATTTAGAGATTTATAAATGGATATTTATAAATTGAAATATTGACATTATAAAACAAGTTTTTATAAGTGTTTGAATGAAGTGAAAATGGATTGCATAAGTGAATGGAATTTATAAAATTATAAATGGTGAAGTTATAAATGAAATTTATAAATAGTAAGATTTATAATTTTTTGTGAAATTATTAAAGAATATATTTGGATAAATAATTGAATCCTATAAGTTATAGGATTTAAAATTATGAAGTTCAAAGGAACGATTTTTGTGAACGAATAAATTATAGGTATTTAACTTATAATATGAACCTTTGTTTTATAAGTGAGTTATAAATCGAATAGGTTAATAAAGGAATTTATAAAAGGAAGTTGTTATAAATAAATAGAAATGGAATTTATAAACGTTGTTTTATAAATTCGCAAACAACTTATTTTGATAAGTAAATTGTTGAAACCTATTAATGGAGTTATATTCACATCTTTGACTGTGAATAATACTTTAAAATAAAATGAATAGAAATGATGAAATTGTTAATTGAAGTATATTCACGTTTTTGAATAGTGAATAATATGTTAAAGAAAATTGTTTTGAATGAGATTTTTAAATTGAATTAAAACGATCTAACGATGTTTTAAAATATGTTAAGATTCGAAACCACAGATTTCAACATTCATTGTTGAAATAGACGTTTTCGAGAAATAAAAGGAAATAGTGGACTATAACACTGTTGTTATAGTAAATGATTTCCGAAAGGAAATGTTTTGTATAGTATTGGGATTTATATATCTATTTTAATTTCGAATCCCTATACTAGTGATTTTGGGTTGTCGTAACGATGTTTTACGTAACATTCGTTTTGGCCCAAATAGAAATGTTTAAGAGAATGATTTCCTTAAAGAATGAAATATATACTTAATTTCGATTGAAGTATATTGAATATTTTCCAAGTGTTGAAAATAAATAAAATTTGTGAATTACTTATTAAATAAGTATGGAAATGTTTTCCAATAAAAAGTGAATATTTTGAGAATTTATCTTTTTTTGAAGATAAATTGAAATGAATAATTGAAATCGAATATCCATAGATATTTTGGATTATAAATTCACTAAGGAATTTATAAAAGAAAGTGGAATTGGTTTAAAAATAAATATTGATTTATTTTTGAAGTATGAAATAATATATCTTGTAAAGATATTTTTGGAAAATAAATAATTTGGAAAATTATTTGGAAACTGGTGATGTGTGCATATCCATTGATAGTTCAATAACCGACTATCAATATTTCCCTTTGAATGGGTAATTGATGTGATTTGTTTGAATTTGAATGCCACACTCATTTTTGAATAAGCGCTCACTATTCGGGTTAACCGGGAAAGGACCATGGGGTCGTATAACCCATTCTGAATATGTGATACGTCGTTGTGAATTGCATTGAAGATCGGTGTTGAAGACCCGGTATTTGCAAAAGCGATAGGATGACCTGTCGATTGACTCTGCACCGAGTAGCTACGGTATTGAGTTCTCCATATGTGATGGTGAATCCGATCAGGATTGTGAATATCCGGATTGCAAGGACTTCTTTGTAAGTGCCTTCGGTTTTGTTCGAGCCCGGAACAGACTTGTATGGATTGTGTGTCTGACATTACAAACTGAGATATAAAGCCGATTTCATTCAAATATATTTCTGTTGGTGGCGGAGAATTTATTCTTTTAGCTTAACACCCTTCTCTGAGACGTACGTGCTCAGAGGTTATATAGTTGAAGTTATCAGCGATATATTCCCAATTTGGTAATGTGACATGCTGAGTGATGCTGAGATGATCATTGTGTTGATTATTTGTGATAGGATCGTTTATTTGATCGTCTATCCTTGTGATCATTATGTTGATCATTTGTTGACCCAAAGCATGGCTTTTGTATAAAGTATGTTTTTGTGGACGTGACTTCGTCGAGCCTCACACCCCGTGAATGGTCAAAACAGGAAAGATGCGGCAAGGTTATGAGGGGCAGCGCCCTTTAGGATGTGTGCATTTCCTTCTGGAAAAGGGTGGTATCATGGTATGGAGCCCAGATACTCACTCATGTTGAAAACACTTTGTTATGATTGTGTGAATTGATTACGAGCGCTCGGTTAAAAGGTCCCAAAGGACCGGGGGATGGCATATTCGGTCAGTTGTTACTCAGTTAGGGGTAACCCGGCCTTGTGTTGGTAGAGATCCGGTTTGGTTCTCGGGGATGTCCACCCAGAGGCATTCTCATGTGGCAATGGGAAGTTCCTTGGCCTGATCATTCGTTGGAAATCCAAAGAAACAATACGTGACTTGTACGGTTTTAGTTGTATAACCTGCTATGGAATGTGGCGGTAACCTGCTATTGAACATAGTTAGCTATAGTAGGCATAGTTTGGAATGTCTATGCTGGCTAAGATTTATATTCTACTTTCGAAATGAATTTTTCCCCTACACTATGCACTAATAATAATATGAAATGTTCTTTTAAATGCGTATCAAGCATCTTTGACTATCATAAGGAGAAATCTCCACCGATTCTGCGTTTGCATGTGTGTGTGTGCGGGAGGCCTTATGGTAGTCTCATTTTTAAAAGCATTGCGAATTGACTTTAAAAATATTCCTCTATTTTGATTTTTAAGATAAATAAACTGTTTTGAGTTCTCACACCAGTCACATGACTGACTTGGAGTTTATTGTTTTCCTTCCTAAACTCTGGGTGCCCACCAATTTCCACACGGGCAGTCAAGAGTTAAGGTTTATCAGGATATTCTGGATATTCTGGAGTTGCTGGAGGCAAGCTGGATGGCATGGCGTATTACTAGTTTATATAGTATTTCTTTTTTCCGCTGCACGGTTTGATGTTTGTTGTTGTTGTACACTCTGATGATATGATGTAATGAAATGAAATGTATAAAATGTAATAACTGATATAGTTCTTTGTTTAAAGATTATTCATTTATTATTATATGTTGTTCCGCTGCGATTGTGAGATTGTTCTGTTATTCTGCTGTTCTGTTCCGTTCTATTCTCTTTTTCTTCTATTTTAAAATTTTCTGTTCTCTTTTCTATTTTCTCTTCTTCCTATTTTCTGTTTTCTTCTCTATCTTTTCCCTCTATTTTCTCTCTTCTTTCTTCTTCCTTTTTCTTAAATTCTTTTTAAAACCCATAACATTTCGGTTTTTCGGCAACGAAAAATCGCAAACGTTACAAATACGCTCCTAAACGATTGGCCCAAGTATCATCGTATATTAAGTAATACACGCACACACACATACATGCACGCACACTTTTATTATATCTTTCTATAAACTAAATTCCTAATACACCTAAGGAACATGTGTGATGACCCAGAATTTTAAGCAATATCAATTTAATAATCTTGGTTATAATTAAATTGATTTGATAATTTTATATCATAAATCAACAAGTTAAAATTCTTTTAAAGGCTAATAATGATTATTTTGACAATATCTTTTCCTAGCAACATAAAATTGGCAATATTTATCTTTCAAAAGCTAATCAAAATGTTTTCTATTTATAATATATATATGTATGTATATATATATATATATATTGATATATATTGTAAATAGGAAGTCTCTAATGTAATAAAAGCTATGTTTCAAATTGTAATATATATATATATATATGTATGTATGTATATGTATATGTATTGTGATTTGAAATTGTATTTTAAAATTCAATATAGTAATTATCAAAACTAATGTGAAAATATTTTCCATTTGAAATGTATATATTTGTATATATATTACAAATGGGAAAAAATTATTGTTTTGAACTTAATAAAGTGTTTTCAAACATTAAATTATATATAATTTGTAATTTGTAAATTTTAATTTGACTTAATACTTTTAAAATTGATATTTGAGATTTAAATTTTTAACAACAAGAATAATTTCTTATTTATTATAAATATATATATTTTAAACTTGAGTTTTAAATAAGATTTAAAATTAAAAAAAGTTCAATTGTTTTTAATATTCTTTTCCTTTTAAAATTTTAACATACGATAAATTTGATTTAGGAGTTTTATATATAAAATTAAAATAAATTTCTCAAGCTTATAAACATATGATGCATTTAATTTGATAAAAGCAAAAGTAATTTATAAATGTTTATGTGAATTCACATGTATATTTACAAAAATCTAAAGCTTATTTATATAAAATAAATACACATTATATTCATGTAAATATTACATAATTACATATATATAACTTAAATGAATTATAAATGAGAAAAGTAACACTTGTAAATCAATAATAAAGCATTAAAATACATTACATACATATACATATTACATACTTATACATACAAGGCTTAAATAAGTTTAAAAAAATTATAAATAGTAATAACACTTGTAAGTATATTAATTTGGGTTAGAGACATTTGTAAACATATAAGCTTAGGTGCAAGCTAATTAAAACTTAAAGGGGACAAAGGGCATTTCCCTTGATAATGTAGTTTAAAATTAAAATTGTAAAATATGAAGAAGAAATTTACTTTTAATGTTCAGCTAAAAATCTTTCTTCTTTTCAACCAAAATGATTACAAAACAAAGATAAAAAGAAAGAAGTAAAAACTGGAAAATAAGAAGAAAGGAATAAAATTTGGAATCAAGGAATCAAAGGCAAAGGAAAATTCAACATCAATGCAAGATTTTCAAATGCAATCAGCAAGAAAATTCAGAAGAAGAACAAAGAGAAAATTCAACAAACAAAACAGAAATCAACAGCAGCAAGATTTTATTCAACATGCAGAAAGAAAATTCAAGAGCCTGTAAAACTAACATCTATTCTTTGTTATTTTGCTAATAAGGTGAGTAAGAAGATTTTAAAAACAGTTTAAATCTGATTCTTCTCTTGACATATGTATGGAAAATCAAGATGTTGCCTCTGTTCTTGAATTGAAGTGGATGCATGTTTATTTTCTTTTATTTGAATGCCTGTGTAGCAAAAATATATGCTCCGTGTGATAATAACAGGTTCAATTTTCTTAATAAATTCAACAACTCAATTTTGAATTCGAATTAGCTTGTGATTTATAAATAAAAGTTGTTTGAAATCATGTAACAACTCACCTAAAAATAATTATAGGTATATAAAATGAATCTTTTGTTCAGAATTTTTAAATTTACAATGAAATCTTAGTTTGGGTCAAAATTTAATCAATTCAATTTTAAGATTGAATTACTAATTGAATTCATGATGCAAAACTATGAATTTTAATGGTTGTATCTTGATTTTTAGTTTGGTAATTGGTGTGAATTCTCGGGTTGTCTATTTTGGACAAATTGGCCAAATTACAGCGATCGACGGTGAATTCGATGTCGAGGTTGAGCTTGAAGGTAGAGGAGGTGACGATGATCATGGGAAAAATACTTTGGGAATTTATTGTTGATTGTGATGGCCGAGAATAGATGGGGTAGGGTTTAACACCCTGAGATTTGACGTCGAAGTTCAATTTGGTTTCGCGGCGACGAGGAACAATCAGAGACGATCACAAGTTGTGCCATGGATACTGGAGGTCATGACATAGCTGCGGACAGGATGGCGTGGTGACTCGAGTATTGGATCGTCGGCGGCGATCTTTTTTCTGATGGTTTTTGGTTCAAGCAGTTTGGGTTAGGAGTCGATTTGATTCTAGTTCGAATCGTGGACTCAGGGTTGTCGCGAGTGGTTGCCATGGTCGAGAGTGATGTGTCGGAGGCAGGAGCGTAGTTCATCGATGGTCAGCGGCGCTGTGCACGTGGATGTGCACGGTTTCGTTCATCTGAAGCCAGGTTTTGGGAAAGGATCGAATGACACGGGTTTTATGTCGAATATGCTCGAGTTTTTCTCGAAGCAGGAGCGTAGCGGAGTGTCTCGTGTTAGCATCAGGGAAATCAAGGGGATTGCTCGTGTGCTTAGTGTTGTTTGAAATTGATTTATAAATGATTCAAGTTTTAAACAAAAGTAAAACAAGTTTTTACTTTTAAAACTAATTTGTTTCAAAGTTAAGTTTTAAATAAGTTTTTATATATATATTGAAATAAAAGTTTTTAAAATAAAATAAGTGGATTTTCAAAAATGAGGTTTGTATTAAATTTTATTAAATAACTTTGGGAAGTTTTAAAAATTTAAAAGTTTAATTTGAATGTTTAAATTGTTTTAATTATAATTGGTTTCTAAAATGTTATATTTTAAATAAAGATTAATGATTAAGATTTAGTAATCAATTATAATAAAGATTTATCTTGCGTAATTAAGAGTTTGGTTGATTGAAGATAAACAAATGTGTGGAGATAATTAAGATAATTCAATTATTATTAATAATCAAACAGTTATTGGATAATATAAATAATTTAATTAAGATAATGATTTTCTTAATTAAGGATCTTTTTAATATAATAAGTTAAAGAATTATTTAATTAAATTTAAATGATTAGTTAAATAATTAACTAAGTAATTAAATTAGTAATTAATTAAAGATAATCATTTATGATTTAAATTAATTAAGTGTAATTACTTGGTGAAGAAATTAAGTAATTAATTACTAGAGGTAATTAAGTAAAAGGAAATTATTTAACAAAGTAATTATAGGTCAATTACTTTATGAAAGTAATTAGGTGGAAGTGATTAAGGGTTAATCACTTGTGTTATTAATCAATATAATTAATTAAAGGTTTAAATTAATTAATTAAAGAATAATTAATTAAGAATTAAGAGTAATTAATAAAGTGATTAATTACTTGTTAGGTAATTAAAAAGGAATTTAATTAATGGAATATTTAATCAGTAATTAATAATTAAAGGTTAATTAATCTATAATTAAGTTTTGATTACTAAATGTAATTAAAAATATAAAAAAGTAATTAATCAAATGTGAATATTTAAAAATTAATTAATCAAATGTGATTGATTAAAAAAGTAATTAATCAAATGCTATTAATTAAAAAGTAATTAATCAAGTGTGATTAATTAAAAAGTGATTAATCAATGTGATTAATTAAAAAGTGATTAATCAGGTGTGATTAATTAAAAGGATAATTAAGAGATAATCACTTAGGGAAATTAAATAATAATTAATCAAGGATGGTTAATTTAAAGGGTAATTAAGAGATAATTACTTGGTATAATTAAGTAGTGGTTAATCAAGATGATTAATTAAAATTGTAATTAAGGAATAATTACTTAAACTAATTAAGAGATAATTAATCAAGAGAGATTAATTAAAGTGGATAATTAGGTGATGTTTAGTTAATTAATTTGTAATTAATTACTGGATAAGTAAGTTGGATTGATGATAATCCAAGTGATTAAGGAATTAATAATTAATAATTAATTAAATTAATTAAGAATGGTCCAAACTTGTTTATGGATGATTAATGGTTGGATGATAAATATCATTGGATGAGTTAATGATATTGGATGATATTGGTTGTCATTAGTTGATATGTAGTGATATGAATGTGATATATCTGAGATGTGATATATATGCGGCTTTGTGATATGTGTGGATGAATTAGATAATAGTGAATGATCTATCTGCGTGTTATGAATTATCCATTTATGTAAGTGATATTCTTAATATCTACTATTTAAACCCTTAAGTACATATTGGAAATTAAAATGGCGTTTTGGATTCGATGAGATTGGGATCGGGTTTTATATCCGAAAACCACATCGATCCAAATTAATGTTAGGCCGTAAATCCAAGTGAAGTGAAGTGGAGACTCAAAGTGTAAGAACGATATATCGTTATAACTCCAAGGGTGATTCCAGAATGATTTTAACGAAGATAGTAATTTCAGATTCGAGATGAAGATTCAGAGTGCAAGGGCTATTGTCGTTAACTCTAAGGGGGGTTCCAAAATGAGTATAACAAGATAGTGCCTTCGGTTCCGTTCGAACCCGGAATGGACTTGTATGGATTGAACGCTTTCAGAACATCGTTAGGTGGGCGATGAGCATTCTAAGATAGATGTGTCCTACAAAAGGTAATCGCAGCCTCAAGCCTCATCAACCGGGAATGGCTAAAACAAGGGAGGTGCAGAAAGGTTAAGTGGGTCATGCCCAAGTAGGACGAGATTTACCCATGTGTAGATGTCCCTTTTTATTTCGGCTGTGTGGGCAGTTGGATCTACAGCCAACTGTGGGGTTGTCTTGTTCGGAACTATTCAGTAAGGAATGGTTCTTGCCTTGTGTTGCAGGGGAGTTTGGGTGGCTCCTCGGTACGGTGATCTAGGCCATGTACTGTGACGGGCGGTACTCCAATAGCCCTGCCATTGATGGAAATCCATTCTTCCTACGTGCCCTTAGGGTTTTGATTGTATTACCCAATTTTGTGGCTAGTAGCTGGAATTTAATAAATGTAACAATTTCGGCTATTTCTTATTTACTCGAAAACCCTAGACACTGTTATAATATCACTGGATTTCCTATCAAATGTTTTGGTTAGCGTAAGATAAAAACTTTCCCATGTTTATGTGTGGGAAGTCTTACGTGATACCTTTCTTTTCAAAGGATTTTCTAAAGTTTAGAAAATTTTAAACTGTTTACTCACACCATACCCCTATCCGACCTAAGTGTTTATTTTCTGTTTTATTAAACTCTTGGGTACTCATATTATGTATGAGTAGTTGAGAGATTCAGGTTATCCTTGACGAATTCTGGAGGAGCTTTGGAGCAAGAGGCTTTAGTGTGTAGATATATAGATAGAGTATCCGCTGTGATGTTATTCTGTAAGGATGTTATGGTAATGTGCATTAGGCAGGAATGGTATAACTGTCTAAATTGACATGTATAGTTGTGTACTCTGATGTATATGATACTATATATATGTTATATATTATATTTCATTCATTCTCTGTGAGATTCTGATGTGTTGTTGTTCTTTCTTCTCTTTCTTTTCTTCTTCCATCCCTTTCTTTCTTAAGTAATGATGTGTCTTTCTGGTGATAGAAAGGCGGGTCGCTACAGTTGGTATTAGAGTGCTAGGTTGAGTGAATACCTAGGCTCTGGAGTGACTTCTTTCTTGAGAAGAGCATGCTTGTAATTTATATATATATATATATATATATATATATATTATATCTACCTAATCTGTTGGGTTATCTGTTCGAATTTTTCGACATAGATTATAAAGGTAGATAAGTAGGAGTATGAGTAGCACAACTACCACTAATGGAAGACGCTCATATGTTGTGGTTGGAAGTGTATCTGTCGAGATTGTAGGTCTATTACCGTCTCGAATAAGCTTTATAGATTGGTGAAATGATTTCATTGATCCCAAAGAGTGTCTTTTCAAGGATTAGAGTATATTTTTTGAAGTGTGAGGCTGATTTGCTCTCGAGTCAGCGGGAATTCTAAGAATTGAATTTGTCGGATGAGCAAAAGCAGGTGATGGTATCTTGGCAACTTCAGGAAGGTATAGCTATGTGGTGAGATGCAGTATCCATAGATGGTTCTGAAGAGGTTCTTTTGGAGCAAGATTAAGATGGTGTTGAAGAAACAGTGATGCCTGCTGCAGGGAAGATTCAGATATTTAGGGATCTTCTGGATCTTAAGTAAGGGTGTCTTATCTATATTGAAGTATGAGAATAAGGTCGATGAGTTACCTCATTTCGGACATGGTATCATTGTTTCCCTTAAGAAGATTAAGTGGTTGGTGTTTGGTTTGGAGCCGAGTTTCTTGAGAAGATGTCTACCCGTCTCAAGGATCTTTTAGTAGAATTGGGTGATAGTTTTGTGTTTCAAGGAGATTTTGGTTAAGGAAGAACTTTTGGCTTAGAAGTATTAGTAAGTAAAATTTGGAAGCAGCGGCGTGGACCTGTTTCTTCGATGGTTCAGAAATCTTTGGGATTCTACTATCGGCAGACCGGGCAGATAGTGAAGGCTTATCCATTTCTTCGGGAGGTTCAGCAGAGCAGGATATTTTTCGAAAGTGATCTATCAGTTTTTCTAATAAATAAGCCATTCTGGAAAGATTGATCTCGATTAGGAAAGCTGTTCTAGTTGGTGAGGAGAAAACAGTTTCTTTGGAATCTGTACTGGGTAAGATCGCAAAAGTGACTTGC
Source organism: Allium cepa (assembly GCA_030765085.1). NCBI lineage: Eukaryota > Viridiplantae > Streptophyta > Magnoliopsida > Asparagales > Amaryllidaceae > Allium > Allium cepa. The sequence continues at coordinate 383,252,974 of CM060931.1, forward strand.
GATTAGTTTGGGAATTCATGGAGTATTCTTTGATTTGGGAATTGAGGTATCTCAAGTGGAGGTAAAAGCTATTAAGTAGACAAAGATTATCCAGAGGTTTTTGAGGAAATCAGAGGTCTACCCCCATCGGAGATTGAGTATCTTATCGACTTGGATTCCAGGAGCAATACCGATGGTTCAACCATGTAGAGGGATGACTCTTAGAGCAAGAAGAGGGTGGTGAAGCAGCTTAGGATTCTTAAGGAGGGATTGATCATCTAGTTTCTATTTAAGTTTCTGCTAGGATATTTTGACTGAGTGGAATGGTCACTAAGATTTTATGGGTCACTAAGATTTTTAAAGATCTAATAAACAGTGTATGGAGGAAGTTTGTGCTCGTGTTCTTCGGTGGTATTCTCATTTACTCCAGATCAGAGTTGTGCAGCGGAAGCGAGATAGCAGTTATTCTACAATGGAAGCAACCAGGAGTTGCAGTAAGGGATTTCTACAGGAAATTCCAGTATGAAGGAATTTTCAAGATTTGAAGGCAAGGTTGTCAAGTGCAACTGTTTGACTATTCCAGATAAGAGAAGTAGGTCTGAAGTCCACTAATACTTGTGGAATAGAGTTGTGTTTTGAATGTCGGCAAATTTTCGAGAGAATCATTTTGTTGAGTAGGATCTGGAATTGGTTTGATTTTGGTCCAGTTTATTTCATGAAGCAATCAGCAAGGGTTAAGATGATCAGGAAAGATGGAGGACCCAGGATCGTCAGAAGGGTTATGTAGTTAAGATTGAGGAGATTTGAAATGTGAAGTTGGAATTTGGATATTGCTTTAGTTTTATCCGATCAAAGGAGATATAAGATTGGGTAAAACTGAAGAGCTAGCTCTGGAGGTATTTTGAGATTTTCTTGTGTTCTCTGGAGATTAGATTTTGATCTACAGGATTGAATTGCCAGTTCGGATAGCTGGAATTCATTGTATTTCGCATATCTTTGAGGAATATGTGTATGACTCATCCAGTGATAGAATCAGCAGATCAGAAGGATCTGGTAGTTGAGCTGGTCTTGAGTTTAGCCTGATATCTTGCTCAGATTTGTAGATCCAGATGAGTGGGAGTTCTGGGTTATAGTAGTGTAGTTACTTAAGATTATGTAGAGTGAGTATTCCAGAATAGGCACCTGGAAACTCTAGATAATATTAGGAAGTTCTATCCAGAATTTTGTCTGGATAATTAAAATTGTTTGTTTGAATTGATTGCTATGGTTGCTATGATTGATAGTGTATGATTGATTTGTATGATAGCTGTTTGAAATTAAAACTTTTGCTGGGTTATTAAATTATCTTTGCTTTTAAATTTCGGGGAAGAAATTCTTTTAAGGGGGGAGGAATGTGATGACCCGGAATTTTAAGCAATATCAATTTAATAATCTTGGTTATAATTAAATTGATTTGATAATTTTATATCATAAATTGACAAGTTAAAATTCTTTTAAAGGCTAATAATGATTAATTTGACAATATCTTTTCCTAACAACATAAAACTGGTAATATTTATCTTTCAAAAGCTAATCAAAATGTTTTCTATTTATAATATATATATATATATATATATTGATATACATTGTAAATAGGAAGTCTCTAATGTAATAAAAGCTATGTTTCAAATTGTAATATATATATATATATATATATATATATATGTATATTTATATATACTGTGATTTGAAATTGTGTTTTAAAATTCAATATAGTAAATATCAAAAGTAATGTTAAAATATTTTCCATTCGAAATGTATATATTTGTATATATATTAGAAATGGGAAAAAATTATTGTTTTGAACTTAATAAAGTGTTTTCAAACTTTAAATTATATATAATTTGTAATTTGGAAATTTTAATTTGACTTAATACTTTTAAAAGTGATATTTGAGATTTAAAATTTTAACAACAAAAATAATTTCTTATTTATTATAAATATATATTTTTTAAACTTGAGTTTTAAATAAGATTTAAATTTAAAAAAAGTTCAATTGTTTTTAATATTCTTTCCCTTTTAAAATTTCAACATAAGATAAATTTGGTTTAGGAATTTTATGTATAAAATTAAAATAAATTCTCAAGCTTATAAACATATGATGCATTTAATTTGATAAAAGCATATGTAATTTATAAATGTTTACATGAATTCACATGTATATATACAAAAATCTAAAGCTTATTTATATAAAATAAATACACATTATATTCATGTAAATATTACATAATTACATATACATAACTTAAATAAATTATAAATGAGAAAAGTAACACTTGTAAATCAATAATAAAGCATTAAAATACATTACATACATATACATACTACATACTTATACATAAAAGGCTTAAATAAGTTAAAAAAATATAAATAGTAATAACACTTGTAACTTTATTAATTTGGGTAAGAGACATTTGTAAACATATAAGCTTAGGTGTAAGCTAATTAAAACATAAAGGGGACAAATGGCATTTCTCTTGATAATGTAATTTAATATTAAAATTGTAAAATATGAAGAAGAAATTTACTTTTAATCTTCAGCTAAAAATCTTTCTTCTTTTCAACCAAAATGAATACAAAACAAAGATAAAAAAGAAAGAAGTAAAAACTGGAAAATCTGAAATAAGAAGAAAGAAATAAAATTTGGAATCAAGGAATCAAAGGCAAAGGAAAATTCAACATCAATGCAAGATTTTCAAATGCAATCAGCAAGAAAATTCAGAAGAAGATCAAAGACCAAATTCAACAAACAAAACATAAATCAATGGCAGCAAGATTTTATTCAACGTGTAGAAAGAAAATTCAAGTGCCTGGAAAACCAACATCTGCTCTCTGTTCTTTGCTAAATAAGGTGAGTAAGCAGATTTTAAAAACAGTTTAAATCTGATTCTTCTCTTGACATATGTATGGAAAATCAAGATGTTGCCGTGTTCTTGAATTGAATTGGATGCATGTTTATTTTCTTTTATTTGAATGCCTGTGTAGCAAAAATATATGCTCTCTGTGATAATAACAGGTTCAATTTTCTTAATAAATTCAGTAACTCAATGTTGAATTCAAATTAGCTTGTGATTTATAAATAAAAGTTGTTTGAAATCATGTAACAACTCACCTAAAAATAATTATAGGTATATAAAATGAATCTTTTGTTCAGAATTTTTAAATTACAGTGACATCTTAATTTGGGTCAAAATTTAATCAATTCCATTTTAAGATTGAATTACATAATTGAATTTGTGATGTAAAACCATGAATTTTAATGGTTGTATCATGATTTTTAGTTTGGTAATTGGTGTGAATTCTCGGGTTGTCTAGCTTGGACAAATTGGCCAAATTACGGCGATCGACGGCGAATTCGACGTCGAGGTTGAGCTTGAAGGTAGAGGTGGTGACGATGATCATGGGAAAAATGCTTTGGGAATTTATTGTTGATTGAGATGGCCGAGAATTGATGGGCTATGGTTTAACACCCTGAGATTTGACGTCGATGTTCATTTTGGTTTCGCGACGACGAGGAGCAATCGGAGACGATCGCGAGTTGTGTCGTGCATACTGGAGGTCGTGACGTAGCTAGGTAGAGGATGGCGTGGTGACTCGAGTATTGGATCGTCGGCGGCGATCTGTTTTCTGATGGTTTTTGGTTCAGGCAGTTTGGGTTAGGAGTCGATTTTGATTCTAGTTCGAATCGTGGATTCTAAGTTGTCGCGAGTGGTTTCCTGGTCGAGAGTGATGTGTCGGAGGCAGGAGCAAAGTTCATCGACGCTCGACGGCGCTATGCACGTGGATGTGCATGGTTTTGTGCATCTGAAGTCGGGTTTTGGGAAAGGATCGAGTGGCTCGGGTTTTATGTGGAATATGCTCGAGTTTTTCTCGAAGCAGGAGTGTAGCGGAGTGTCTTGTGTTAGCATCAGAGAAATCAAGGGGATTACTCGAGTTTTTAGTGTTGTTCGAAATTGATTTATAAATGATTCATGTTTTGAACAAAAGTAAAACTATTTTTTACTTATAAAACAAATTTGTTTCAAAGTGTAGTTTTAAATAAGTTTACATATATATTGAAATACAAAGTTTTTAAAATAAAATAAGTGGATTTCAAAAATGAGGTTTGTATTAAATTTTATTAAATAACTTTGGGAAGTTTTAAAAATTTAAAAGTTTAATTTGAATGTTTAAATTGTTTTAATTATAATTGATTTCTAAAATGTTATATTTTAAATAAAGATTAATGATTAAGATTTAGTAATCAATTATAATAAAGATTTGTCTTGAGTAATTAAAGTTTGGTAATTAAAGATAAACAAATGTGTGAAGATAATTAAGATAATTCAATTATTATTAATAATCAAACAATTATTGGATAATATAAATAATTTAATTAAGATAATGATTTCTTAACTAAGGATCTTTTTAATATAAGAAGTTAAAGAATTATTTAATTAAATTTAAATGATTAGTTAAATAATTAACCAAGTAATTAAATTAGTGATTAATTAAAGATAATCACTTATGATTTACATTAATTAAGTGTAATTACTTGGTGAAGAAATTAAGTGATTAATTACTGGAGGTAATTAAGTAAAAGGAAATTATTTAACAAAGTAATTAGAGGTTAATTACTTTACGAAAGCAATTAGTGGAAGTGATTAAGGGTTAATCACTTGTGTTATTAATTAAATAATTAATTAAAGGTTTAAATTAATTAATTAAGGAATAATTAATTAAGAATTAAGAGTAATTGATAAAGTGATTAATTACTTGTTAGGTAATTAAAAGGGAATTTAATTAATGAAAGAAATCATTATTTAATGGAATATTTAATTAGTAACTAATAATTAAAGGTTAATTAATCTATAATTAGGTTTTGATTACTAAATGTAATTGAAAAAAAGTAATTAATCAAATGTGATTAATTAAAAAGTAATTAATCAAATGTGATTAATTAAAAAAGTAATTAATTAAGTGTGATTAATTAAAAAGTAATAAATCAATTGTGATTAATTAAAAAGTAACTAATTAAATGTGATTAATTAAAAAGTGATTAATCAAGTGTGATTAATTAAAAAGGATAATTAAAAGATAATTACTTAGGGAAATTAAATAGTAATTAATCAAGGATGATTAATTTAAAGGGTAATTAAGAGATAATTACTTGGTATAATTAAGAAGTGGTTAATCAAGACGATTAATTAAAATTGTAATTAAGGAATAATTGCTTAAAGAAATTAAGAGATAATTAATCAAGGGAGATTAATTAAAGTGGATAATTAGGTGATGTTTAGTTAATTAATTTGTAATTAATTACTGAATAAGTAAGTTGGATTAATGATAATCCAAGTGATTAAGTAAGGAATTAATTTAATTAAGAATTAATTAAATTAATTAAGAATGGACCAAACTTGTTTATGGATGAATAATGGTTGGATGATAAATATCATTGGATGAGTTAATGATATTGGATGTCATTAGTTGATATGTAGTGGTTTGAATGTCATATATATGTGGCTTTGTGATATGTGTGGATGAATTAGATAATAGTGAATTATCTATCTGTGTGTTATGAATCATCCATTTATGTAAGTGATATTCTTAATATCTACTGTTTGAACCCTTGATTACAAATTGGACATTAAAATGGCGTTTTTGATTCGATGAGACCGGGATTGGGTTTTATATCCGATAACCACATCGATCCAAATTAACGTTAGGTCGTAAATCCAAGTGAAGTGAAGTGAAGACTCGAAGTGTAATAACTATATATCGTTATAACTCCGAGGGTGATTCCAGAATGAGTTTAACGAAGGTAGTACTTTCATATTCGAGATGAAGATTCAGAGTGCAAGGGCTATTGTTGTTAACTCTGAGGGGGGTTCCAAAATGAATGTAACAAGATAGTGCCTTCAGTTCCGTTCGAAACCGGAACGGACTTGTATGGATTGAATGCTTTCAGAACATCGCCAGGTGGACGATGAGCATTCTAAGATAGATGTGTCCTATAAAGGTAATCGCAGCCTCAAGCCTCATCAATGGGCAATGGCTAAAACAGGGGAGGTGCAGCAAGGTTAAGTGGGTCATGCCCAAGTAGGACGAGATTTACCCCTGTCTAGATGTCCCTTTTTATTTCGGCTGTGTGGGCAGTTGGATCTGCAGCCAACTACAGGGTTGTCTTGTTCGGGACTATTCAGTAAGGAATGGTTCCGGCCTTGTGCTGCAAGGGAGTTAGGGTGGCTCCTCGGTGCGGTGATCCAGGCCACGTACTGTGATGGGCGGTACCCCAGTAGCCCTGCCATTGATGGAAACCCATTCTTCCTACGTTCCCTTAGGGTTTTGATTGTATTACCCACTTTTGTGGCTAGTAGCTGGAATTTAATAGATGTAACAATTTCGACTATTTCTTATTTACTTGAAAACCCTAGACACTATTATTATATCACTGGATTTCCTATTAAAAGTTTTGGTTAGCGTAAAGTAAAAACTTTTTCATGTTTATGTGTGGGAAGTCTTACGTGATACCTTTCTTTTCAAAGGATTTTCTAAAGTTAAGCAAATTTTGAACCGTTTACTCACACCAGACCCCTGTCCGACCCAAGTGTTTATTTTCTGTTTTATTAAACTCTTGGGTACTCATATTATATACGAGTAGTCGAGGGATTCCGGTTATCCTTGACGAATTCTGGAGGAGCTTTGGAGCAGGAGGCTTAATGTGTAGATATATGGATAGAGTTTCCGCTGTGATGTTATTCTGTATGGATGTTCTTGTAATGTACATTAGACAGGAATGGTATAACTGTCTAAATTGAGATGTATAGTTGTGTACTCTTATGTATATGATACTATATATATTATATATTATATTTAGTTCGTTCCGCTGTGAGATTCTGATGTGTTATTGTTCTTTCTTCTCATTCTTTTCTTCTTCTATCCCTTTCTTTCTTGAGTAATGATGCGTCCTTCTGGTGATAGAAAGGCGAGACGCTACAACAGGGAGCCTATGTGACACCCCATCACAAGACCTGTATTAACAAAGATTATCACTAGGTAATACTGTTTGCTAATAGGGAGAATAAAGCTGGTTAGGAGTGACCATCTATAGCTTTGTCGTAAACTTCTATTAAATACGTCGATTAGTGCTCTAATTTTTTTATTTGAAGTGGATCGACGTATTCCATAAATGCTTAATACAAAACTATAGGTGGCTAATGGATTTATCAGAACATAATACAACAACCAAATGTACAGCACATCATAGAACAGCAGATAAACATATATATACATATACACTGATACATCCCAGTACAATATAGAATGATACATCACAAGTGGTTCGAAGACCACAATATATACAACTAATCAAAAATATACATATATATACATGGGTCAATCTAGCTAAAAAAATAAGATTAGCAATAGATATACGAATTATAGGGTAAAGGTAAAGTATCTTCTCGAATGAGAAGAAATAGCATAAGTAAGCTCATGTCATTACTTCAAGTGAAGTAGTATCACTAACTATATATAGTCGCAAAAGAGATAACTCAACATTAAAAGCAACCAAGCATAAACATGCCTCATATCATCAGCATAATTCCAAAACAACTATAACTGTTTAGAGAAACCATAACTCCTGAATAGGAGAAATCCCAACTCAAAGCTTGCCATAATTGGCAATCATAAATATATTATCAATGTAGAGAAATCTCAAAATATGTCAAAAACGACACCACATATATATCTCAAAAAGGAGAATATAAATCTCAAATAAATGCCATAGAATCGCAAATATCAAATCTCAGAATAAACGCCAATAGTTGGCAAACCCAAATCTCAAATATAGTACTTGAGAAGGAGTTCAAATTTCCAAAGATGTAGTCGCCGTATATAATGTCTCAAATGGCTCAAATGGCCATAATGTAAAAAGGCAATACACTTGGAAAATCACAAAGAAATCAATGAAATCATCTTAAAGATATAGCACGTGCTCAAAAATGACCGAATCCTGCCAAGTACAGTTTTCTCAAAACAAGGCACCACATCTCTTAGACAAACGTCCCGAAGGACAACATCTCGAAGGACAAATAAGTCTTTTAAGCAAACATCCTGGAGGACAAATATGTCTCCATGGACAAACTTCCTGAAGGAAAAATACATCTCTTAGACAAACATCCCGAAGGATAAATGACTCGAAGATCCAGTACTGGCAAATATGCCTCTTAGAAAAATGTTTCACAAATTCTCAAATAGGAACCCAAAAAGTGTTAACAGTGTGTCCCATACCACACGTTCTCACTAATCAGTTTACTAACCGCTAACCAATGCCATACTAGAAAGCAGTATAAATATTTGCCTCATCTCACCGGCAAATAAGACCCGAAGTTCAAAATGATCAAACGGACAAGTCAAGAATTAACCAAAAAGATAAACGCGCGTGTCCCATACCACGTATTTTAACCAATCTTTTAATTCTGCTTCTCATATGCTTGAATAGTGCAAAAACATGTAGTTTTATATATATAAAATATACTTTTAGAAAATCGGGTTTTTAGATGATTTCGAAAAATATTTGGAAATCACTGATTTTTGAAAATCACTTTATAATAAGAAATATTTGTATTTCAATGATTCGTAAATATTTATAATAATATAGAAAAATATTTTCTTAAAACGATACTTTTTTATATTTGAAACTCTTTTAAAAATCAATTTCTAAAACACGTGTAATGTGTACAAGAAGTCATAGAAACTCATGAAAACGACACATAAAAATTTACACAGAAATTCACCTAATCCAGTTTACAGTATGGTGATAATTTTGGCTTCTTCATTGTTGAAATAAGTCAAAGGAAACCCAAGAATCATAGCACTAAAAACTCAAAATAAAGTTGCACGAAATCACATATAAATTCACTAGAAACTAAAGCCCCAGGCAATAAAACATTGCACGTGCCCAATTTTGAGCATGGTTTTAACCTAGTTTTATGTTGTATCAGGTAATGTTTTTTCAACCAACTCAAAGTATAACATTTAGACATCGATTAGGAAAAAGAATGACTGAAAATAACCTAAAACAAGGAAGTTACGAATTTTCAAAAATGGACTCATAGCAGATTATGGCAACTGTAAATGCTTCCAGGCAATAAAACATTGCCTGCACCCAATTTTGGGCATCAATTTCGGAAAACTACAGGGTTCAGTATGGCTCCAAACTTGACATGCATAAAGATTAACATCATACTCTAGACCGAAGTAAGAATTACCCGATTCGGACCTAAACAGAAAGAGATATAAGGACTCAAAGGCGGGCTCATAACAAATTTCAGTAATAATTCACGCTTCCAAGCAATAAAACATTGCCTGCACCCAACTTTAAGCACCCGTTTCGATATGCTACAATGTTCAAAATGGCTACAAACTTGACATCCACAAAGTAGTACAATTTATGTATAAACTTGAAAAAGATTCACTAAATTCCAACAGGTAATGGAAGAGATGAAATTTCAAACATGGACTCGCACCATGTTGAATTCTGCCCAGGTCCAAAAACCCTCTCGGGTTCCACTTAGAAACATGAGAAAAGTGACCAAACAACCTCTGATTGAACTAAAAATTGGTACGCACATAGTAGAAAACTTAGAATTTCAAACAAAAAAGAACCAATGAATTACGAAAGGAAATGAAAAAGATACGCTATGTCAAACATGAACTTAGGCCATGTTTGCAGCAGCTCAAAAAATGAAAATATGCCCAAGTCTGAAAACCATTTCAGGTTCAACTTATAGGCATGAAACATAGGACCAAAGGACTTCACATTGAACTGAAAATTGGTATGCACATGATACTTTCAAATAAAAAAAGAATCAGCGAATTCCAACATAGGAATAAGAAGATATGGTTATGCAAAGTAGCTATTCAAAACAGATTTTCACGGTGAGAAAACAACTATAGGAAATATTTATACAGAGACAATATTTGCATATATTTTTGCATTTGAAGCTTTGCTTCAGCTATAATTGTGAGTTTATTAACTCACGTTTGCAAATATGAAGATCAAACTTTGGAGAATTGAAGAAAGTTGAAGGATTTGCCTCTGATTATTGCCAAAGGAACCTGAAAATGAAGATAGAACAACATGCAACAGAGAAACAGTAGGTTACAGACAATCAACTTTTGAAAACTAGATTTTGATGAAATAAAAATGGTTTTCATAGTGATTACCTACAAAAATAGCTTTAATTTGATTGCAAACAACAATAATTGGATTAATTTAAAGAATTTTTTGAGCTAGGGTTTAAAGAGGAATGAGTTTCTTAGTTTCTTTCTTCTGTTTTCAGTATGTACTATTGACAGAGGAGAGAAGGAAACTTTTCTCTTTTCTTCGTTTAGGTTAAGAGTAAATGGGCTAAGACCCAATTAACAAAAGGAATTGGTTTATTAATTTAATTAACACTTAAAACACCAAAAAACATTTACAAACAACTTATTTTTACAAAATTTCTTCACTATAAGTTGTACAAACATATTTTTATGTTTAATAAACATTTTAACAACAAATAAAAAGATAATTTAGTTAAATACCCAATTTACACAAATTTTTGCATAAAACTCTATTTTAACTCTAAAAATTACAAAAAATATTTTCTTATGTAAATAAATACGACAAATCATTTTAACATCATTTTTATATCCAAAACTTATTTTTAAATCAAATATCACCTTTTTATTTATATTACACACATTTTAAAATCAAATACTTCAATTATAAATCAATAAAAGAAACACTTGGTAATAATTACAAGAATTATTGCATTTTCTTGAATAAAAATCATATTCCACTCATTTATATCTCAAACAACCAAGATAAAGTTTTAAAAAGTTATTTCCACATTTTATTCCCAAAATCCATTTCTTTATTCCAAATAAACATTTTAAATCTCCAATTTATTTTTATTTCTCAAATTTAAATTATAACCACCATTATAATTTATAAGTAATCACGGTAACCAGGGTTGTTACAGACTCTCCCCTTATAAAAATTACATTCTTGCAATTTCTAGAGAAGGGCTGTATTCAACACTATTTATTTCATCAAGCAAAGGAAGATAGATAGGCTCGAGTTTAAAATTTCTCCCCCCAACACAAGATGTTAGAAAATCAAGACAAGATTGCTCGATAAACTCTATGGTTTCATAAGTGTAATTACTAGGATTAGCGGACCATTGGATTTTTATGAGCAGCACATCTTGATTTTGAAGGCATTTCACCTTTGAAACAAGAAAACAGACAGGATGCCACACAAAAGATCATTTGAGTGAGATTGATTTCTAAGCAGCTTCTTTGAATAGAGTTGGGATTTAATAAAATTTAGCTTGGTTTTAACCAAGTAGATAATTGTCGACGTGACTTTTCGTATGTCAGTACGGAACGAGCCATACCGTCATTAGATTGACATAATGGAGGTACTATAACTCAATAAGAGGTAGGTGGTATCCTCAATACCACCAACCCAAATGACCGTGTAAATGCAAGTCGTTGGATAATTACATAATGGAAAGACAAACTCAAAGAATGGATTTTTATACTCCTATTTAACTAAACAAATATTATCATGGTTATAAAAACCCATTTTCTTCATAATTAAATTCTTAAATTTCAACTTTTTGAAAAATTTCAAAACCTCTTACAAATATCCAATTTAATTTCCAAACTCTTCATTTAAAGTGGATAAAATGCTTCACTCTTAAATTCGACCAAAATATATTTCACTTTTAAACATATATTTGCACTAAACAACAATTCTATTACATTCACAAAATAGGTAGAATACACATGACCACAAAGAAAACAAGTAAATTTCCTTTAAAGAACACAAGTTTTGACATAGAAAACAACAAAATTAGAGAACTCTTATAAAATAAAAGTTGTTCTACTAAGTCTACCCTTTCCAGATATAAGGATCATCAAAATCGGATTAACAATGTGAAAGTTATATAAAATTTACTTTCAGCTCAAATTTGAGAAACTTAAAAGACAAAAATATTTATTCACTTCCAAACCTAATCTAGACAGATTAAAAAGAAAAATCCTCCGATGTGGTAAAAAAGAAATTTACAGCCTTCCAAAAGCTCTTTTATTTTCAAAAAGTTTAGACTCATTCGGGGTTAAAAATCTCAAGCTATTGTTGTTTTAGCGCAATTCTTTTCAAACCAAATTTCATCTTTCAAATCAATTCAAATTCTGAAATATTTCCCAAACCATTTCGGTTTCAAATTATATTTTCAAACAAGCTTTTTCTTTTATTAAATGATCTTCTTTTTCCCTGGAAAGCTAAGACATACCAAAATTGTGATCAACTCTATATAATTATCATTGAAATACATAATTCATTAGTTGGAAAAAAAATCTTTATTAATTTCCAAAATCTAACTTTAAAGTAATTAACTAAGAAAACTCATTTTGAAGGAAATAGCTAATCTCTTTCATTATCAAGAAATGACTGTTGATTACCCACAAAAATAAATTTTGGGATATATATATATATATAAAGTTTAAAATCATTCTCACAATTAGAATAATTATACTACATAGATGGTTCATTTATCAAGACGATTCAAATTCACATTTCCACTTTGTCGCCAAAATTAAATTTCCATCTAATTATCAACTTAAAACTAATTAAAGTTGATAATTAATTCAAACTTGTTTTCCAAAAGAATTTTACAAATTCACATCAATATATTTTAAATACAATCAAAGTTTTAAAACAAAACTTGTTCACAAAATGCCAAAATTTTAAATTAGCATACTCAATTTCAAAAATTTCAGATAATAGAAGGATGTTGCCTCGCCATTGATTTATAGCAAATGATCCCATCGATTGGCTGTAGAGTTGACCTAATGGTCAAAACTGCCTCGCCACTCATTCAAGACTCACTAGGTTTTAATGGCTGCATTACACATTCAAAATAAAATTTAATACTCAAACTATATTAATTTATTCCAACTTTACCTGTAAAATCTCAATTTATCGTGTCTGACTATCTCATCACAGCGTTTAGGAAATTTCTATCAATAACGTTGATCAGACTTATCGATTAGAATTCTTAAATAACTCGATGGACAATCCAACACAAAAATCATTTTCTATAAAAAGAAATGCCTCACATATAATTAACATAATATTCTTTGCTTAACTCAATAAACAAAATCCAATTTCACTTAAAAACATGTCTTCTATTTGATAGATTTGCAAATTCAAATGGCAGCTTACACTCAAAATCAAAGAACACAAGAGGAACTCATCGAGATATTATCAGTATACTCGATTCACAAGATTAGCAAACAAGTTGGGGTGTTCACTAAACCGAATGGTATAATGAGCCCTCACAAGAACCATACGAGTGTGGAATGCAGTAAGAGGAGCGCTATCCTCCGCAAATCATAGCTGATGAAAATTAGTGCAAGGTCAAGTTAAGAAAAGATCCTAGCACCATTCAATAAATCAAATATATCATAAATAATAAGCAATAGATACTCGTTCTAATGGTTGGCTTGTTAGACTTACAAAAATAGTTGCAAAGCCTAAGAATACCACTATATTTCTAAACAAAGATGACTATGGCACCTCACGGTAAAGACTGGACTGAATGAATTGCTTGGCTTCATGCTTCGGCAATTAGTTCGAGGATTCCTCAATTCCCTAGTGGACATCCTCTTGGAGGGATGGCAAAAAGCTAAGAACTAGGAATGAGGTCAACATAAAACTCAATTACCCGATTGGGTAGAAAACCTGAAACGAACTCACGTATATCAACGAAATCACAAACATTTGGAATCTGAGATACGTCATCATCTCGAAACTCAAGAACGAATAAAAACACTTCGGAATTATTATCAACATTCCAAAGAACTAGAGACACTAGTCAGCCGCTTTAGGAAGCCTAATATGTAGGATCATTTTAGAACATAGGATCGGTGTTTGATGATAAGTGAACTAATCCATCTGCAAAACATATTAAACCCAAGGTGATGACTAATGTGCCGATTTGCACAGAAAGAAAAACTACAAAGAACAACCTTCATATTGTCACATAATATGCCAAGTATTGTGGATCCCCTAAATAGGATTCGCAATTCCCAAAGAAGTAATAAGATAAGAAACTTCTAATCGGTACCAATCGGCTCCTCCGATACGAATGTGTGTCAAGCACCCGTATCAAAGTGAACTAGAATAAAATAATCACGATAAAGATTATTCAAAGGATAAGATATCATTAATTCAATTACGGAATACTACTGTAACAACCTTGGTTTGGAGATTACCTTTTAATATTGAATGATAATGATAATTATAATTTAATATCATAAATTAAATTAAAATTGGAGAAATTAAATTGTTTATTTGGAATAAACAAAGAATTTTGGAATTTAAAACGAGAAAATGGAATTCCAAGCTTTATTCTATTTTGTTTAGAGTGATAATAAATGAAATATGGGCTTTAAATAACGAAAATGATTTCATTTTAGGAAAAATACAATAATTATATCAACTACTGTTCATTTGCTTCTTTTAGTAATTTTTAAAATAAGTATGTAATTTATAAAGGAGGTTTATTGAATTAAAAAGGGGTAATCGAGTTAACAATAATTTTTGGCTATAAACAATGTTTTGAAATGGTTTGAAATATTTTCCTATGTGAGAAAATAAATTTTGTTGAATTTTAGAAGCCAAAAACAATGTTTTATTCATTTATTTGTGTAAATGGTGTATTTTTGTTAAATAAAAGATTTAAATAACATAAAATGTTTTAAATATATAAGTTAATCTTTTTATATGATAGAGAATTTTTTATTTTGTTTATATACAAATTTTCAAATTTTTCTTGCGTGTAAACTGGGAGAAATGCATTTTATTTATGTGTATATGTGATATGTACACATTAATTTGTTAAGTGCTAATTTAAACCCATAACCATTTATCTCATTTAATTTTTGAACCCAAATAGCACATTTAGTCTTAGCCTAGTTAAGAAAAGAGGAAAAAGGAATTGGTTGTACGTTCAATTCATATTGCCTTCTTCCTCCTTCAGCCTAAAAGCAAAGTCAGTAAACAAAATTTATCAAATTCAAAATCAAGCTCAATCTTCAATTAAACTCACCAAAATTCAATTCTTTTTGTAAGATAAAGATAAATAAAAGGTATATAACTCCAAATCATACAATTTCATCATAAAATCCTTTTACAGTAAATAGCTTTCTAAAAAATTTACTGTATGTTGTTTGCATGTTCAGTGTTTGCTCTTTAGAGCTTCATAGGGCTTGTAATCTCAAGCAATGCTCCTCTCTTCATCAAAAAATCCAATCTTTTATCACCTATCAGCAAGATGAGTTCCTAAAACTCACCAATGCTAGCTGAGCAAAGCTCAAATCGCTCAGGAAATTGCTCTCTGTAAAAAGTTTTATGTGCTTGTTTTTCTGTGTTAATAACCTGATTTTTGTTGCTACTTTAGAACCTTATAATTTGTGATTCTCGCAATGAAATGCTACCAGATTTCTTGCATTTGATAGCTTGCATGTTGAACTTCATCCCTGTAAAATTTCATTGAAAAATATTGTTATTTGATCAGTCAAAAGTTGCTCAGAAAATCAGTTCGCAGGCAGTAAATCAACTGAAGCAAAGCCCATATGCTAGGTCGACTGCCATCCTCTTTGGGTCAATATGCAGGTTGATCGAATGCCTCCTAGGTCGACTGTACGGTCAATCTAGGGACTAAGGAGGTTGACCTCCATATCGATCTCAAGGTCGACCTAGCAAAAGGCAACATTTTGCCTTGTTCTCCTCTTTGGTTTCGATATTTCCACCTTTCTTTTGCTTCATTTTCCAACTATATTTGTAATTTTTTTGATGAAGATTATAGGCCATGATGTCTATCAATAGACTAGCCAAATTTCTAATATTTTAAAATTTAAACTTTGAATTATTTGAGTTTAATTTGAATTTGAGTATCAGTTTGAGTGATTTTCTTCGTTTTGATTCATTTTCGAGCACGGTTTTCTTCAAATCTTTTTGAAATGATTTTTAAAATTAATAGGCATTTAAAAATAATTATTATATAATACTTTCAAGTAATTTCAAGCCTAAAATCTATTTATTCTCAATAATAAGAGAAATGTTCCAATAGGTTTTCAAATTGATTCGAAAATTGGTTTTCAAAGCTTGTTTTCCAAAGTAAATTACTTTATATATAAATTACATGTTTTTGCACTATTCAAGCAAATGATAAGGAGAATTAAATCGTTTGGTAAAACATGCGCTATGAGACACGTGCATTTTATCCTATCGGTTAATCTCCAACTTGTCTGTTTGATCACGTTGACCTTCAAATCGAGTTTAACCGTTGAGATGAGGTGAACTTTTTACTGCTCTGAGTGCAAAATTTACTAGTGGTTAATAAATCGTTTAGTGCAAATATATGACACAGGACACACGTTAACACTGTTCGGATTCCTTCGAGAGTTCGTGACACATTTGCCATTGCGGCATGCCAATACTGGACCTTCGGGTCATGTCCATTGCAGCATTTGCCATTGCGGCGTATTTATCTTCGAGACATTTGCTATTGCGATGTGTTTGCCATTGTGGCATATTTTTCATTATGACGTTTGGCCTTCGGGCGAGATACCTATTTGAAATAACAGTACTTGGCAAGGCTTCGGCCACATGCACTTGCTAAACATTTGAGATGATTTCTTTGACTATTTTCCATAGTGTATCGCCTATTTTCGGAATTGGTCCTTTGCACCATTCGATATATATTTGTGGCGATTACCTTTTGGGAATTTGAACTCTTGGATGTTCTATTTTTAAGACTTGAATTTCCTACACTGGCGTTATTGAGATTTGCATTTTGGCGACATAATGTGAGATTTGCCTTTGGAATTTATTTAAGATTTTATTATCCACTTTGTAGATATATTTGCCTTATGGCGTGTCTGAGATGGGATCTCTTTGTGCATGTTTTGGATTTGCCGATTTAGTGCATTTAGGGCCTATAATTGATGTTTTATGAAATGCTGATTATATGAGACTCGCTACTTTTAGCATTTTATGGGTTGTCTTATCTCTTTTGAGAGTATATGTTATGTAGTGATACCATTCATCACATGAAGTAACCTTACACTTTAAATTGTCCCTTCTCACTTGGGAATATTATCACTTTATCCTTATGATCATATTATCGCTTATCCTCTCAAAATGATTTGTTTAGCTAGCCGTGTATTTTATACTCGGTCAGACCGAGGGGTTTCAGGTTAGGTACATTTGGACATAGCCTATTCAGCTTCCGCATGGACTATTTTGCTAGCTCTTTCTGTTATAGCTTTTTATGCAGTTCTTTTTGTTTGCTACTCTGATAAGTATATTCTTTTTACTCGCTTGTATATTGTGGTTGCTATGCCACTTGTCATGTATCATTTTTTATGCTCTGTGATGTATCTGTATATGTGTATACATACACACACACACAAATATATATATATATATATATATATATATATATATATATATGTACGTGTGATGATCTATTGTTCAATGATGTGTTTTGCATTTAAGTTGTTGAATTTTGTTCTGATAGATCCTATAGCCACTTATGGCTTTGTATTGAATACTTATTGGATATGTAGAGCCACGTAAGATAGATATATATATGTATATATATATATAGCATTTGTCAACATATTCAATAGATATTTAAGACAAGGCTGTAGATGGTCGCTTCTAACCAGCCATTTTCTTCGCATTAGCAGACAGTATTACCCAGTTATACTCATTGTTAATGCGGGTCACTGGTTGAGGTGTCACAACTACAGAATAAAATATATTTCTAGACATATTTCAAACTTACATCTACCCCAAAGGACACGAAATGGCTAAGGACACAATGATTTAGGGAAAGGTAACTCTCGTGTTGTACTTTGATATATCATAAAATAGTTATGTTCTGTTCTTATCATACTTTGTTCTGAACTCAGCTCTGATACCAAAGCTGTGATGCCTCACCCTGAAAACTGCATCAACAAAGAGTATTACTGGGTAATACTTTCTGCTAATGCGAAGAATAAGGCTAGTGGGAAGCAATCATCTACAGATTTGTCTTAAACATCTGTTAAATATGTTGATTAGTGCTTTAATTTTTTTCTATCTCAAGTGGATCAACATATTCAATAAATGCTTAATACAAAACTACAGGTGGCTAACAGATCAAATAGAACAAAATACAATAACTAAATGTAGATCACATCATAGAATGGTAGATAAACATATATATACATATACACTGATGCATCCCTAGTACAATACAAAATGATGCATCACAAGTGGTTCGAAGACCACACTATATACAACGAGTCAAAAATAAACACATATCAGAGTCAAACAAAAAGGCTAAAAGACTATGCAAAAAGGGATCAGCTGATATCGAAGTGGAAGCATCAAAGCTAAGTCCACAAGCAGGTTTCTAACCTGAAACAACTCGGTCTGACCCGAGTATAAAATATACCGGTCAGTTTAGCTAAAAAAATTAGATTAGCAATAGATATATGAAGTATAGGGTAAAGACGAAGTATCTTCTCGACTGAGAAGAAACAACATAAGTAAGCTCATGTCATTACTTCAAGTGAACTAGTATCACTAAGCATATATAGTCTCGAAAGAGATAACTCAACGATAAAAGCAACTAAGCATAAACATGCCTCATTTCATCGGCATAATTCCAAAACAGCTATAACGGTTTAGAGAAACCATAATCCTAAATAGGAGAAATCCAAAAACCCAAAGATCGCCATAATTGGCAATCAAAAATATATTCTCAAAATAGAGAAACCCCAAATCCCAAAATACGCCAAAAATGGCACCACATATATATCTCAAAAAGGAGAATATAAATCTCAAATAAACGCCATAAAAATGGCAAATCTCAAATCTTAAAATAATTGCCAAGAGTTGGCAAACAAAATCTCAAATATAGAACTCGATAAGGAGTTCAAATTTTCAAAGATGTAATTGTCGTATATATGTCTCGAATGTCTCAAATGGCCAATAATGTGAAAAGGCGATGCACTTGGAAAATCACAAAGAAATCAATGAAATCATCTCAAAGATAGAGCATGTGCTCACAAATGGCCAAATCCTGCCAAGTACTGTTTTATCAAAATTAGGCGCCACGTCTCTTGGATAAACATTCCGAAGGGCAACATCCTGAAGGATAAATACGTCTCTTAGACAAAAATCCCAAAGGACAAATACGTCTCAATGGACAAACATCCTGAAGGACAAATATGACTCTTAGACAAACATCTCAAACGACAAATGACCTTAAGGTCCAGTACTGAAAAATACGTCTCTCAAACAAATGTGTCATAAACTCTTAGATAGAAACCAGAAAAGTCTTAACAGTGTGTTCCATACCACACGTTCTCACTAATCAGTTTACTAATCACTAGCTAATGCCACACCAGAAAGTAGTATAAATATTTGCCTTATCTAATTAGCAAATATGACCCGAAGGTCAAAACGGTCGAATGGGTAAATCAGGAATTAACCGAAAAGATAAATGGACGTGCCTCATACCACTTATTTTACCCAACCGTTTAATTCTCCTTCTCATACGCTCGAATAGTGCAAAAAAATGTAGTTTATATATATCTAATATACTTTTAGATAATCGGGTTTTTAGATGATTTCAAAAAATATTTGGAAATCACTGATTTTTGAAAATCTCTTTATGGTAAGAAATATTTGTATTTTAATGATTTGGAAATATTTATAATAATATAGAAAAATAACTTCTTAAAACGATAATTGTTTATATTTGAAACTCTTTTAAAAATTAATTTCTAAAACACTTGTAATGTGTACATGAAATCACAGAAACTCATGAAAACAACACGTAAAAATTTACACAGAAATTCATCAAATCTAATTTACAGCTTGGTGATAATTTTGGCTTCTTCATTGTTGAAATAAGCCGAAGAAACATAAGAATCATAGCTCTAAAAACTCAAATGAAATTTGCATGAAAGCACTTAGAAAATTCACTATAACTATAGTCCAGGCAATAAAACATTGCCCGTAAGAAATTTTAATGACGGTTTTGACCGAGTTTTAGGTTGTATCAGATGATGGATTTTAACCAACCCGAAGTACAACATTTGAACATCAATTAGGAAAAAGAATGACATGAAAATAACCCAAAATAGGGAAGTTATGAATTTTCAAAAATGGACTCATAGCAAATTACAACAATTTTAAACACTTCCAAGCAATAAAACATTGTTTGCACCCAACTTTGAGCATCGGTTTCGATTTGCTACATGGTCCAGAATGGTTTCAAACTTGACATGCACAAAGACTAACACTAATACTCCAGACTAAAACATGAATTACCTGTTTCGGACCAAAATTGAGAGAGATATGGGGACTCAAAGATGGACTCATAACAGATTTCAGTAATAATACACACTTCCAGGCAATAAAACATTGCCTGCACCCAAATTTAAGCAATAGTTTCAGTATGCTACATGGTTCAAAATGGCTCCAAACTTTACATCAACAAAGTAGAACAATATATCTATGAAATGGAAAAAGATTCACTATATTCCGACATGAAATGGAAAAGATATGAAATTTCAAACATGGACTCCGACCATGTCGAATTCTACCTAAGTCTGAAAACCCTCTCGAGTTCAACTTACAGACATGAAACAAGTGACGAAACGACCTCTTATTTAACTGAAAATTAGTACGCATATAGTAGAAAATTTCAAATTTCAAATAAAAAGTGATCAATGAATTCCAACAGGAAATGAAAAGGATACACTGTCTGAAACATGGATTCACGCCATGTTTCCAGCAGCTCAGAAAACAAAAATGTGCCCAGGCGTGAAAACCATTTTGGGTTCAGCTTATAGGCATAAAACAGAGGACCAAACGACCTCAGATTGAACTTAAAATTGATATGAACATAGTAGAAAACTTCAACTATCAAATAAAAAAAGAACCAGCGAATTTCAACATAGGAATAAGAAGATATGGTCATGCAAAGTAGCTACTCAACAAAGGATTTTCACGGTGAGAAAACAATTAAAGGAAATATTTATACAGAGACAATATATGGACATATTTTGGCATTTGAAGCTTTGCTTAAGCTAGAATTGTGAGTTTATTACCTCGCTTTTGCAAATATGAAGATCAAACTTTAGAGAACTGAAGAAATTTGAAGGCTTTACCTCTGATTATTGCGTCGGGAACTTGAAAATGAAGATAGAACAACATGCAACAGAGAAATGGCAGATTACGAACAATCAACTTTTGAAAATCAGATTTTGATGAAATGGAAATGGTCTTCACAGTGACCACTTGAGAAAAATAGTTTCAATTTGAGTGAAAACAACAATAATTGGATTAATTTGGAGAATTTTTTTGAGCTAGGGTTGAAAGAGGAATGGGTTTCTTAGTTTCTTTCTTCTATTTACTTAATTACAGTACGGACAATTGACAGAGAAAGAAAGAAGCTTTTCTCTTTTTTTATTCAGGTTAAAAGTAAATGGGTTAAGATCCAATTAACAAAAAGGAATTAGTTATTAATTCAATAACACTTAAAACACCGATAAACATTACAAATAACTTATTTTTACAAAATTTCTTCACTATAAATTTTACAAACATATTTCTATATTTAACAAAAAATTTAACAAAAAATAAAAAGATAATTTAGTTATAAAAATATTTTTCATTATTAAAAACTCTATTTTTTCAGTTAAATATCCAATTTACATAAAACTCCATTTTTAACTCTAAAAATTAAAAAATTATTTTCTTATGTAAATAAATACAACAAATCATTTTAACATCACTTTTATATCCAAAACTTATTTTTAAACAAATTTCACCTTTTTATTTATAATAAACACATTTTAAAATCAGTACTTCATTTATAAGTGAATAAAAGAAACATTTGGCAATATATACAAGAATTATTGCATTTTCTCAAATAAAAATCGTATTCCACCTATTTATATCTCAAACAACCAAGATAATGTTTTAAAAACTTTATTTCCACATTTTATTTCCAAAATCCATTGTTTATTCCAAATAAACAATTTAAATCTACGGTTTATTTTTATTTCTCAATTTTAAATTATAACCACCGTTATAATTTAATATTTATAGGTAATCTCCAAAATCAGGGTTGTTACAAACTAAGTCTCATTTAGGTTAATGACTCGTGTCTCATATATATGATGTACTGTTCTGAACCTACTTTGATACCAACTATAGCGCCTCCAGCACTATACCCATACTACAAAGAAGTATTAAATAATAATATCATTGGATAATTCGAAGAATAAGGCGATATAGGGCACATACATGAATATTCCCTTAGATTAACTCTGGTACGAGGTTAAACTTTTAATAAATAACTTAACAATATGTACACTATCTTGATACAAAGCAATAAATATATGTGCCTCCAGGACAGAACAATACATAACATATATATACTGACATGGAGAATATAGAGTCAAAACGCTGAAATAATGTAAAATAGAAAAGTATACAAAGATCCAATGTACAAGAAATACACACTTCCACTTAAACATTCAATACATGAATCCAAATACCTCTCAATAATATACAATGATTATATAATAACATCCTGGTCTCCATCTATGCCTGACATCCCTAAATTGGTTATCCCGTCCTTAAATCTGGAATATCTCAGACTGAATCGAGTATTATAATTACACATGTCTAAGATTATTTCTATATTGATAAGTGATATTATAACATACAATGATAATTGGATAAGTATAAAGATGACGGCACTACAACCTCAAAATATCTCCAAACCACATTCACAACAAATCCACAGAAGAAAACATCATCACCCATATGAGCACATCAAATCAAAATCTATTAAGTCCATATTAAATTGTTGAATCATCTATACCTTGAAATCACCATCAAAACCAACAATAATCAATGATGAGATATTCTCAAGTGAAGTTAGGAAGTAACGAAGCAATGCCCGCAATCCCTTTCTATCTCATTTATAAAGTACTATTAACAAATTAATAAGAAAGATTTAAGCAAGCTCATAACAACATCCAAATATAATCAATAAATAGTAAGCGATCTGCCTGAAGAGAATGGGCCATATCTGCTTGAGAAGGATATGGGGTTGACCACACTTTGAGCACGGTCTCAGCTATAATCTTATCTAAACATAGTAGGTCTATCTACGACCCACATATATACATATACACCAAAACCAGATAAGAGACTAACAACATGTCTGCTTGCTCTAGTAGCCACATATGGTCCATATGACACGACTCCTATAATCATCGGTTATCATTACCTCTCCCTTCTTAATATCATGACAATGATCCACCATAGGCTCGACAACATGTAGCCTCATTAGCCACAACAACTGACATATGCCCATATGGTCACTAACTGTTGGTCAATGTGACACAAGGGACATCCAAATCCAATAATATGCTTTAAATATAATACAATAACAATAGTGTCATGGATCAGGAGCGCGTTCTCCTCGATCAGGCCACCATTGTGGATACTAGACAATGTGGTTCACTCCTAAAACATAAAGGGGGCTAGAAAAAGGTAGATAGACACAAAATGTACATAAAATATACGGCTTACAAGTAGCCACCATAAACGCTCACCGCAGCGAGTCACACCCAACATAATATCGCACGAGTGTCATTCACGAGCAAAGAATAATCAAATAAATAACACAACATACCATACCACCACCTATTACTAGTCCATTTATTCAGTGATCACACATCACACTCGCTCCTTCAATATTCTATATGACGAGTCCAAAGAATAACTAGAATAGCGTTATCGAAAACCCTATATCAAATGGTATCACTAAACCGTTTATTTAGATTTCTCATCACATAGTATTAAATATCAAAAAATCAAACAAAAGAATGCCATTAACGTGTCGTATTAAAATTATTAGCTAAATCATTATAAATGGTTAATCGCTCGTATCATAGGAAATAATATAAAGGAGACAAGAAATTAGAAATCAGAAGCTAATATAAAAGTAGATTATTAAATAAATATAAATAAACGAGTAAGTACTTAACAATGAAACATTCACATATAACTTTGTATAACAAAACAAATTTTAAGAGATGAGTGATAAATACATATTCCAGAATTAATTAAATAATTATCTAGACTTAGTATAGTTTAATATTTACAATAAATAACTAATTTCCTAGTCTTATATAAAATTAGTAGACTGTTAAATATTTACTAGTAACATTAGAAAATTCATATAATTCAATTCAATGTACAGGAAAAGAATGTTCAGTAAAACAGTGAAAATAGATTATCTAAATAAGTGTACATGTAAAGCAATTAAATCAATTCCTAATAATATTACAAATAAGAATTTATAAAACTAAATCTTACATATGAAAGTAAATCTTCAAAATTGAAATAAATACATACTTCCTAATTAACTAGGATTAAACTCAATTATAATCTTATTATTTACATTAAATAAGTAATTTCTCAATCTTTTATAAAATTGATCAATAATTGAATTTTCACTCATAACCTTAGAACATTCATTTCTTTCATTTTAGTCCTTAAAAAATTTATAAAAATAAATATTATATGTAAGTAGTATTTCATAATTTTCTATAGTTAAAAACTATTCTAATGTAGTTTTAAACATCCAAATTCATTAATATATTTAGAATTCGATAATATATTTATCAAAACACGAATTATATATTAAGTATTCGGACTTCTATAAAATAATATTAAAAGACCAAAACCAACAAAAGGATGGACAAGTGCAAAGTAGAAATAACAATAATGCAATGCAAAATATAGCAAGATTACTAGCATAAACAATGATGCAACAGGGAGAATCATTAAGCAAAACAACAACAACACAAGTTGAGAAAAGGTGCAGCAAGGGTGAATCCAGACGAGAAAAAAGTGCACAAGCACAATAGCCAAAACCACAAACAAAGGTGTAGCTAGTCAAGTTCATACAACTGGTTCGTACAACAACATAATGAGCGAAACTAAATACGGAGAAAAGCAACAAGTTCATGCAAGTGAACCAGCAATAAGAGATATAAGAAAGACCAAAAATAGAAGCATAAGTGCACAAGCACAAAATGCACAAGGATCCACACACTCAAGCATACAGACACACACAGCTGTAAACACATAGTCCTAACGGTGCACCAGTCACCCATGACCGTTCTATCAACCGGCCATTGCCCAAAACAAATACGCTCCAGGCTGTATGCCCCTGAGATGGTTTTGATCTCCTTCGTTCCTTTGTTCGATGCATGCAACATTTTTCAATCGAATCTTTATCCAATTCTTGTATAGATGTATATAAAATCATAGGATTTGACATAGAAAGTGTGATTGAAACACTCGCTTGTACATCGCATGCCATATTCTCCTTTTTCTTCCTCGTTCACATGCACACAGAAACCCATTCCTCCAGTGCATTAAAGAAACCCTACTCACTAGCACAAGTAGGTGTATATTGATGACGAGAAGCATATGGATGAATATATTTTGAATTTATAGAGAGATAGAGTTTAGTGATAAACTTGGTTTTCCTAAAATCAGCAAACGTAAAAGTTAGGGTTATAATGATATTTGAAGGAGAATGATCGGGAGAAAGAAAAGTCTAGAAATGAGATATTTGGAAAATGGATTTGGGTTATGAACTTTTAGGCTTGGGCTTTCAAGTATTAGGGTTAGATTTTAATATTAATTTGTTTTTCATAAATGATTTTTTATTTAAATAAAATTACAGTAGAATTCCAAATAAAACTAACATTTACTACCCATATTTATTTATCCAACTTTACAAAAAAAAATTATAGAATCTATTTTCAATAATTTAAATTATTTAAATTCAAATACTTGATTTTCTCACTTAAAGCCTGATTTTAAAATTTTAAAATTAATTTATTTTACAGTTCTCCAAACATCTATTTATTTTCAAAATTATTTGATTTCTTCACTAAGTAACTTGTTATAAAATTACAATATTTCAAAATAAATTCAAATTATTAATTTTATATTCCAAAAAATCCATTTTAATTAATTTAATATTTATTATTCATTTTCTCAAAAACCCAAGTTGTTACAGAAGGTGTTCTTCAATATGGCATTTATGTGATTAATACTAATTATATGTGTTCTGTGAACAATGTACCTAACGATATAAATGATGGTTATCTTTGGCATTGTAGTCTAGGTCATAGTAGAGTGAAATGACTACATAAATTGAAAACTAAAGCTTCCTGCTATAAATTGATTATAAAGAATTTGACATGTGTGAGTCGTGTCTCAAATGTAAAATGAGTAAGCACCCTTTCAGTGGGAGCAATGAAAGAGTTGATGAATGCTTAGGGCTAGTACATAGCGTTATATATGGCCTAATGTCTATAGTTACCAAAGATAATAGTTCTTACAATGTTACTTTACTGATGATTTCTCGATACTAAGATATGTGTATTTTATGACAAAAAAATCTGACGTCCATGAGAAACTTATTAAATATAAAAATGTAGTAGAAAATCAAACAAGTCGTAAGATTAAGATCCTTAGATTAGATCAAGGAGGCGCGTATGCTGGACAAGATTTCTAATAATATATAAAAGATAATGGGATTATCTCTTAGGTTACTCCACCGTACACCCAATAACAAATGGTGTGTCAGAGCGAAGGAATCGAACCCTATTAGATATGGTTCATTCCATAATAAGTAATGCTGAGTTACCTCTGTCTATTGTGGATATGCGTTAGAAGCTGCTACATATATATTGGACTTGTTACCCACTAAATCTGTGCCCAAAACACCATATAAGATGTGGTATGGTAGGAAACCCCAACCCAAACACTTAAAGGTATAGGGATGTCCAGCATACGTTAAGAACATCAGTCCAAATAAACTAGAGGCAAGATCGATATTATTTAAAATTTGTAGGATATCCCAAAAACTCGATGGGATATATATTCTATAATACCAAGGAAGAAAAGTCATTGTTTCTCAACATGCTTTTATTTTAGAAAAGGAATTTCAGTCTAAAGAACTTAACAGCGAGGTTGTAGACATGGATGAGATCTAAGAAATTAATAGTCAAAGCGAAATGGTAGGACAACTAAGTTCACCTGCACATAAAAACATGCAACCTATTAGAAGGTCTAGTAGGAAATCTCGTGCACCAAAGATATACTACAGTTTTCTCATAGATGGCGAAAAAGCGGATTTTTTTAGATGACGACACTCCTCTATCCTCCCAACAAGCACTACAATGTAAAGGCTATGCACTATGGCTTGAAGTAATAAAATCCGAAATGGATTCCACGTACGTAAACAAAGTTTGGACTTTATTAGATGTGCCTAAAGGGAAAAAACCCATTGGCTGTAAATGAGTTTTAAAGAAAAAGTTAAATGCAGATAGGGAAGTGGAGACTTATAAGGCAAGGCTAGTTTTTGAAAGGATTTCATCAAATTTAAGGCGTTGATTATGACGAAACTTTCTCACATGTTGACATGCTTAAATCTATTTGGGTCATGGTATTTATCGCTGCATTATATGATTATGTAATACGGAAAATGGATGTAAAGATGATTTTTGTAAATGATAATTTAAACGAAACTATTTATATGTCACGGCATAAGGGTTTTGTGGTCAATGGTGGTGAGACCAAAGCTTGCAAGTTGTCAAAGTCCATTTATAGACTTAAACAAGCTTCAAAGTGTTGGAACAAGTGTTTTAATAAAATAATCAAACAGTTTTATTTTTATCAAAGTATAGAAGAAGCGTGCATATACAAAAAAGAATTAGGCAACGCTATCATATTCTTAGCACTTTATGTTGATGATCTATTATTGATTGGCAATGATACTTCATTATTGCAATCAGTGAAAGCTTGGCTTTTCAAGAACTTCCCTATAAAGTACTAGGGAGAAGCAGCCTATATACTTGGTATAAAGATCTATAGAGATAGATCTAAGAGGCCGTTGGGATTATCTCAATCCCCGTACATAGACACCATACAAGAAAGTTTCAGAGTGAAAAATTCCAAGCTTGGAAACGTTCCGATGCAATTTGGAGCCATCCTTTCTAAGAAGGTTGCTCCTTATACCGATGATGAGAAGGAGCAGATGAAGAGGATTTAATATGCCTCAGCCATAGGATTCATATTGTATGTTATACTATGTACTAGAATAGATGTGGCATACGCATAGAATGCGTAAGCCAATATCAATCAAATCCCAGAGAAAAACATTAGACAACTGTGAAATGTATACTTAAATGCTTAAGAAATACTAAGGATGTATTCCTCATATATGACAATGAAGTCCTCCTAATGAAGGGGTATACATATTAAAAGTTTTCAAAGTGACATGTATGATAGTACATCGGTGTCTGTTTATATTTTTATGACAAATGGCAAAGCCTTGGTTGAAAAATATCCACATAAGAAATAGTTGCTGATTCCACAATGGAGGTCGAGTATATCGCCATCAATGAAGTTGCTAAAGAGGAAGTTTAGATGCAAATTTTTTTGAGCGAAATGGGAGTGATTTTGGACACCAAGAATCCTATAGTATTGTTCTGTGATAACAATGTGATGTTATAGATTGCAAAGGAGGCCAGTGCATACAAGAAGTCATGGCATATTCTTCGAAAGTTTCACCTGTTTAAGAGTTTGTAGAGAAGAAAGAACTTGTGATACAAAGTGTAGATACTTACATAGCAGATCCATTCACTAAAGTCTGGCTCATTCGGCTCTCGAGGATCGCATTAAAGATATAGGAATGAGATTCCATAATTGGCTCCGAGTGCAAGTGAGAGATTGATGGAGTTAGTATTACAACCAAAATTATTTTTTGTTGCTCTATATAACAGCGTTAATGCAAAGGACTGTTATTGTTTCAATTTAACTATTATATGAATAAATATAAAAAACAAAATCGTTGCCACCAATTATCTATGCAGGTAGTGATATTTTTGGTGGCCACTTTCGTTCTCTTTTCTCTACAAATACTTATGCTTCCCTATTTTTCAGTTCTCACCTTAAACTTCTTGTTTCATTTCCAAACGAAAAAACCCTTCCCTCCTCTATAAATGCTTTTACAGGTTACACCATTCATTTCACCGCCGACCTTGAAATCGCACTTGATAACCCTCCATTTTTTCATGTCAAAAGCTCCACCCATTCCATTATCATTCACGATCATGAATTCAATCCACTAACATTGCCTTAAAAGTGGCTGGTTGCACGTCGCCGTTCTAAATTTCAGTTCACTGAACTTCGTTTCTTGACTCTATATCACTTGTTTGATAAGGTAATTCTCATTTGTAATCTAAATATTCCCTTAACACATACGCAATGTTAATACATATAAATATGTATATTCCCTTATTTTGAATATTCCCTTGATGACAATTGAAAGTTTAATTGACCAAGATTTCCTTCAAAAGGTTTGTTTTTTGGTACTCTATGTGTAATGTCAAGTGGTGTCTTATGAGCCATACCTGTATGTACTATGTGTTATATATAGTATATTTATGGTATCATGTTATTTTAAAAGAAATATTATTCATCGTTGATATGACGTTGTAAATATATTTGCATCATGTTTTATTTTAACAATATAATCGTTTATTTGTATGGGATCATATAATAATCATACATTAACTGTAATAATTTCACAAAGATGGATGTCAAATATTATTTGTAGTTTTCATGAACAATTAGAGAGCTAAAGGTAGAAGAAATTCGAAAAGTGGCTAACCTTAACAGAACAAGATATGGTTGACTTATGCAGTAGTCTTATGTTTTCCTTATAGTGTGTCACAACTTGGATGGTGTGTTATTTGTTTAAATTATTCATTTTTTAGTAATTAAATTTATAATTGTAAATTATTTGATTTATAGAGGGAAAAAATTGGTTGGATGTGGCACTTTTGGACACATTCATCTAGGATGAGTATTGATATTGCCTTCGATCAATTTCAACTTTACATAATTTTATTACTTAGAGTATAAAGGGTTTTTTAGACTTAAATTTACAAAGTTAATAGTTACATATTTTGATTAATGTTAGCAATGAAGCAATCAAGAAAATCCATGTAAGTTCACTATAGTTGTTAAGTTTGGAAACATATACTTCATATCAATGATTTTGTAGATTTTAAATTATTTGCGATACGGCATGGTCATTAGCTCATATTTATTCTATCAACATGTGAGGTTAGTTTTCTTACATCTGAAGATGGCTTCACTTTCTTTGGATTCAACGGTTCCAATTTGATTCTTGATGGTGCGGCGACAATCACATCTAATGGCCTTCTTGATTTGACCAAGTATTCAAAGCATCTTAAAGGCCATGCTTTCTACCACATTCCTTTAAAATTAAAATCTCAATTTAATGAACCGTTAACCTTCTCCACTACCTTTGTGTTTTCTATTCTCTCTCGCTATATAGATCTTAGTGGGGGTGGCTTTGGTTTTTTACTATCTCCGACTACTAATTTCTCTTCTTCTTTACTATATCAATATTTAGGTCTATTAAATTCTCAAAACATTGGAAAAAAAGCAATTATATTCATCTATTGAATGGTAGATTTAATTTTCATTACCTCTTCAATTTTTCCACTTAAAAATGGATAATTCAAGTTTACGATTACTCATTTCTATTTTATATCATGTTATACAAGCGCAGCGCGTGCACAAATATACATATACATACATACATACATACATATATATATAGACACACACACATACCATTTAATGTAACTCACTTTTTAATTTAAGTAGTTACTTTTCTTGCATTCAATAACTGATTATTACTTAAAATTGTAGAAATTTGCTTTCTTACGTATTAGTTACTGATGAAAAAATTTGGGTGTATCTACATAAGTAACTGTATAATACTTAACATAAACATATTTTGAGAGTTGAATCTTATATTTTGGTGTCAAAGTTAATAGTTATTTTGTGTTTATTCATAGAATTAGTAGTGAGTATGAGCAAGGAGCTTGGAAGTTTGCGTATACTGCTTTGAGAAATTCAAGAAATGTAGAAAAGAATTTATGTCCTTCCTTAGATTGTTAAAAATCTTAGTCATCGGTATGGGATGATTGTCATTAAGCATTTGATTATAAGCGGAATAGATCCCGTATACGTGAATGATATGTGGTATAACCATGACAAACAAATTTATAAGCAAAGATATTAAGTCTGGTGACAATTATGATTTATTCAAAGCCATTCACCATGAAGATGAAGATTTCATCGATCATACTTTTTTCGACGATGATAAAGATGAAGATAGTGTGCAAAAACAAGAGGAAGATTTACTAAAGAACTTAGAAGATGTGAAAACCCCATAGTATCCTGATTGTACCAATCAAACAAAATTATCTACCATTATTGCCTTATACAATCTTAAAATCATGGCTGGATTGTCCGATAATGGATTCGATAAACTTCTACATGTGCAACAACTGTTGTTGCCAAGGAATAACTTACTTCCTAGGACTTTATACGAGGTAAAATTTTATTTCAAAGTATTCGTTATGGTTTTTGAGAAAATTCATGCTTGTCAGAATGATTGTTGTCCGTTTAGAAGAGACTACAAAGATTTCTATAGTTGTCCAAAATGTGGGTTTTAAATATGGAAGATGAACGAACGAAAAAATGAAATTATGAATGGTATTCCAATTAAAGTTTTGAGATGTTTTTCAATCATTTCAAGATGTAGAAGATTGTTTAAATTTCAAAAGATGCTAGAAGATTTAAGATGACATTTCAGTAACAAATGTAATGACGGGAAAGTGCGTCACCCTATTGATTCTATGAGAAATGAGAATCGTTTGCAACTAATCCACACAATCTAAGGCTTAGCTTTACCTTTGATGATTTTAATCCATTTTTGACATTTGAGTTCCAAATATGGTTATTGGCCCGTGACGCTTGTGATATACAATCTCTTACCAATGTTATGCATGAAAAAAGAAAAGAATTAACATTGTTGATTCCTTATCCAAAGCAATCGTAAAATGATATCAATATATATTTGGTGCCATTAGTAGAATACTTACAACACTTATGGAATAATGAAGCTCGGACGTATGATGCATTTAGTAGATCGCTTTTTAATACAAGAGCATTTTTGCTATGGATGATAAATGACATTACAACATATGATGATCTTGCTAGATGTTGTGCGAAGGGTACCAAAAAAGCTTATTCATTATGCGATGTCAACATCATCATCGATGGTTGGATCATAATCGGAAGAATGTCTATATGGGTCACAGAAGATTTTTACCACCCTCAAATTCGCTAAGAAAATAGAAATCCTGATTATATTACAGAATCCTATCTTGCTTAAGAGTGCATAAAAATTTTCTGTGATTTGTTAAAGAAATCAATACAAATAAAGGAGATGAAAGCATCAGATGAAAATTATGAAAATGATTCCACACTCGAAGAACAAAAATTTTAGCTTACAAAACAGTTACATTGTCCGATAATGAGAAACACATTGCTCATTTGGCTGTCTTAATGAGTATGATTATCACGAATTTTTTTAGAGCAAGTAACTTTTCCAATTTGTTACATCGTTTTAAAATATTTGTAACAGCAAGTGCAACTTAGCATTTTTTGTTCTATAATTGTTTGCATTTGGAGGAGTTACAATACTCGAACATGCGCATGCAAAAGAATGCAACTTTACTTTGGAAAACCTACATAGATAACTTCGAAGAAGGGTGGAATTTTGAAATATTATCTCTTTAACTTTAGATCTATTATTATCGAGATCCATTTTATATTTATTTTTTTTATAGATACTTATTGATTCAAAGGATCATATGATACAATGTTAAATGAATTGTGTATGATCTAAGGGATAGTGAATTGTCCTATGGAAGATACATCATCAATAGACAACGTTTCCACACAAAAAAATGTAAGTAAACACAAAAAAGTGGGGTCAGTTATGATGCGACTACTTTGTGTAGATCAAGCACAAAAGATACTTCTCAAGTGGTTGATATGGTTACTTAATATGTGATATTGTCTGATATAATTTTGTTAGACTATCAAGTTTTTTGTATTCCCATGTTTAAATGTTGTTAGGCAAACATAGGAAATGGTGTGAAGGTGGAAGATGGATTCACCCTTGTCAACTTACCTCAAAACCAAGCTTCATTTTCAAAAGATCCATATATCCTTCATCTCAAGCGAAACAAATTGTTTGTTTAAGAGATGATTCTTCTAATTGTTGTAATGAAGGCACCATCAAGAAGCTTTGATGAGATAGATTTTGATGGATCGTTTGAGAAAGTTAGCTTTGCTAGGGAGAATTAGGAAGAAACTGATATGGAGGCTGATGATTTGGTTGAGGATATTAGCTATGTTAGGGAAGATTGTGAAGGCATACTTGAGTAGTTTAATTATTTTACTATCTAGGTTTAATTGTATTGCATTTTACTATTTATCTTCTTTGGTTAAGTAATATGCTTGTATGTAATGACTCGTTTTTACTATGTAGGTTTAATTGTATTAATTCCCCTCTTTTCAAATTTGAAATATTGGAGTAAGTAGAGAAATGCAAGGTTTTTATTAAGTTAAATAACACTCTCTTCGTTTATTATTAACTCAAGTTTTTATGGATTGTGTTATACATATCATTTCACATAAATGGAATTTGTTGTATTTAGTGGTGACTAGTTTAAAGATTCACGGCTAAGTATACTAAAGTGAAATAAAAAATTTGATCAGTTAGGAGTAAATGATATCTTAAATAATTATCTTAATATATATTTTAAAATGAAACCTTGAATTCCATTTTAAAAAGTTATGGAAAATTTTGGCTTGAAGAAAGAAAAAATATGATTTGGTAAGGGTTAGATTTGACAGACATTAAATGAAATGAGGGATGATCTGATGTTTTTAAGCATGAAAGAAGAAATAAATAAAATTTAAGACAGCATATCAGTATATAACAAAGAATAGAAGTTGATATCAATTGATCAAAGCATTACGTGTTAATGCTTTTAGATGTGCTTGTTACTCATCTTGTTCATTGATCGTTTTTGTTTATTCTTTTTTTCTTCTCTAATTAATTGATTTATGTCTAGTTACATTGATATCCCTTCAGTTTTTTTGTAGGTTATTGTATTGTGTTGCAAACAAATATATATAATTAACATGATTTGGTTCTTCTTAATATTTGCATCACAAGTGTTGCATACTATAAGCGTAGAAAAACCTAAACTTCATAGGTAATAATCTAGAGCGTATAAAAGGTTGTTTCATAAGTAACGGCGATTGTCAGGTCATAGGAACGAAGTGGTTCATGTATGTTTAATGTCCTCAGCTGAACCATTAGAGGAATGCGAGATTAGGATACTGCCTTGACTTTTTTGCCAGCCTCTGAACATAGGTCCTCCGACCAGCTTCCAATTTCATTAATTGTCACTTAGGGATCATTCCCTGTTGTTTCTTGACAACTACAAATTCAAATCCCATCTCGAACTCACAAATTGCAAATTTACATAAACGACCGATACAATGGACATTATAACAAAACAGCCTTTCTACAACGGGCAATGCCCGTTGTAATATGTGTTTCGCAACCGGCATGCGCCCGTTGTATTAGGCCTTGTTGTAATAGATCGACCGTATTTTACAACGGACAATAAACATTGTAAAAGGACATTGTACTACACCTTTTCACAACGGTCATCGGCCCTTGCAATAGACTATGACAACTGGCATAGCCCATTGTAATACATGATATTACAACGGTTTTTGACCGTTATAGAATAAATGCAAATTTAAAAAAAATACAGCAGCATTCATGCAGTGCATCCATGCCAATAATGAACAATTTAACGAGTAATAAATATTATCATAAAACAACCAAAATCACATACGAAAAGACTAAAAGCTAGAGTCATAAAATTCCAACACATTCCGAAAAGTTAGATAAGCTTACATTGACATAGTTCTAACATACACATGACAACTAGTTTCGTAACAGCCAAATACATAAAGCATTAACACATAATCATAAAGCTTTTGTCAACGAACTCGTCTTTCTTTGATTATCACTTTCTCTTTTCACGCGCTCTTTCTCTTTTCCTTTTGTTTTTCTTCTTGTTTTTATCCATATAATCTTCCTCTCTTTCTTCTTTCGTCTATATGGACACGTGAAAAACACTAGTTTATATGTGCAATAATTGAATGATAACATGCCCTTATGAGTTATAGTCAATGAGCAAAGTAATGCTACTAAATATATAAACAAAATTTCATGCCAGATTTAAACAAATATATAAAAATCTAGCAATAATCTTAAAATATATGATGATCTGAATGATATAAACATCACGTCTGAATATTTTTAGCAGAATCTGCTATATGTAGACCAAGTAAACACGATTATATTCAATAATAAGTGAATGCAACAATATTGAATGATTTAACATGTAAAGAAAACTATGTAACTCAATATGCAAAGGAAACCAACTCAATAATTAATTATTAATCATTAGTTGAAATTATATTCTGTTATTTTTATTTGATACGCTGAAAGTATAATTTAAGAAAACATGCTATAAGAGAATTTTTACCAAAATGTAAGGAAAAACGAAACCAATGAAAGAGAATTATAACTATCAAAAAAGTAGCAATAAAAGGCAACCTGAAAAGCTGCCAAAAACAGCACCGTTGTAGGAAGGAAATTGAAGATGGTTTCTTGAAGATAAGAATTAAAATCTGTAGTTTTGGCAGAAATTCCTGAGCCCTTTACAAAATCATAACAATCCTAACATTGTATTAAGACTATTGAACTTCGACATTAATATATTGAATCTGATTGAATCTTTAATTAAACAGAGGAACTACTGAACTATTTGCATTATAGCAAGCAAAATGAGACATGTAGGATTTAACGGAGATTCTCGATTAAAATACTAAAAGGGAAAATAAATCGCAAAATTGTCCCACATGGTATTTTAAATGCAACATGCTACATAAATTTTACTATAAGAAATCATTTTTTAATTTGTACGTAAATCTATTCAAGTAATATCCAAAAATTTACGCAAGCAGTCATTCAACTACTCTCAGATTAAAGTATTTGAATGTGATGATTTAAACATAATTCAAATCCTTATGTAATATATGCAAAACTAATAGCTAATAATTATAATTTTAGTAGCACTTACAACTGCTATTTAACCTCAAATTCAATCAGCATAGTTCTCTTGTCAGAAAGACCCTTCTTTGATTATTCCAGAGTAATTATACCGCTGTCAAAGTCCATGTTTTTGAACATATTCTTTAGCCCTCGAATTTCTTCTTCTAATAAACAACCTGCTATCTTCTGTCATATCTAAATATAATATTCTTAGTAGATATAGAAGTTATATATGACATTGATCTTGAGATATAGGATAAAGTTACCCTTAATGTAGCTTTCTTGAACTAGTAGTGTAACAACCCGATATTTTCAACCATTCGCATCCGCACATGTCGGACTTGAATTGCTCAAAATACCGCATTGTAAATAAAATTTGGCAAATCTCAGAATATACAGTAAATAAAATCACAGATCACAGACACAAAGTATTTAATAATGCAGCGGAAGTAAAAGAAATAGTAGTTCATGAAGCCACTATATAAATATATCAGAGTTAAATAAAATACAACAGACTAAATAAAGTACAACAGAACTCTTAAGATGATAACCAAGTACAAGCTGAATAGAACAACAGAACTGGAATAGATAAAACTAGATAAGCAGATAATCTCCAGCGATTCCAATCTCCAGAAAGTGGAATCCAAATCTGTGAATAACTCAGGCTGACCCGAGCGTAAATAAAAATACAAACACTCGAGTCAGGACAATATGTACTTATATAATGTAAACCAACTCAAATGAACTGTAATAAGGTACAAGTAACTTAAAGGATGCCTGAGACCGCCCATCCTTTAAGGATCCGTTAAACTATTTACTATGTAGTAATATTTCGCTATTATAATAATGTCTACAGTAAAATAAACTTACTTTTAAATAGCGTTCCGGGCTACCCATATCACCCTTCACACATAATAGTCCCAGTAGTCCATCCAATATCATGCCATCTCCACTCCGGGTGACTGTCAGAGGATACCACACGGGCTACGGGAGAAAAACAAACTCGTAGTAAAGGCTCGGTATGGTAGGTGACACGGCACACAAGGCAATGCCAGGGTGGATATACCAATTACGCACACGGGCTGGTGGTAACGCAGCAGCAACATACACCCACCTCGGAACACACTCCCATATCAAAATCGGAGGATAGCCATCTAATCAATCACCAGTAAGAGTATAGTATCGAAGGAATGTGTCCGATAGGAGGAATGACCTCACTTGGCCCGAGATCGCTCCTGTTTTAGCCACCTTATGCCAACTCACGGGAGTTGGGTCCACGTAATATATCTCAAGAACGTCACCACCAGCCTACTTCATTCTGGAATCTCCACCGCGTACACGGTTGTCAAAGTGGTTTTCGGTATCGATAGAGAGTATGTCAGATATCCGATCCCGGTCTCTTTGCCAACCAATCGTTATTATAACCCGTAGTTATAACTTTTAAAATAATGTTTATACTTCAAAATAGGATATCATTTCAAATCCAAATCTTTATCAAAATAATGATTAAATTAATTCCAAACCATCTTAAAACATCATATCTTTCCAGAAATTCTTGTCAAATCATTTTAATATATCAAAATATCATATCTTTTCAAAACCACATTTCAAATCATTTTAATATATCAAAATATCATATCATTTCTAAACCACATTTCAAATCATTTTAATATATCAAAATATCATATCATTTCAAAACCTCATTTCAATCATTTTAATATATCAAAAATATCATATCTTTCCAAAACTTCATTTCAAATCATTTTAATAAACCAAAATATCATATCTTTTCAAAACCACATTCATTTCAAATCATTATTCATTTTATTCAATTTAAAATACCATTTCAATTTACATTTCCAAACAGTTTATATTTCAAAAATCATTTTAAATCATTAAAATGAAGTTATTATATTTAATAATTAAATTATTAAATTTCCAAAAATTTCAACTTCCGATGTTCATTTATTCACTTAAGTTTATCAAAACAGTGAAAATTCACTTTTCGCAGCATTTAGAAAACGCTACGGAAAGTTACATTCAAAACAGTTCAATTTAACAAAAGACAGCATTTTAAAAAATGTTGTAATAGGGTTTACTTAATATTTCAAATTAACTTAGTTAAATTCAACAATTATAGCACTTAAAAAGATTGCTATAATAGCCTTTAATTCAATTTAGCTTTTTAGTTCATTATCATCAACTACCTCATTTACAAATGTTGTAATATCATTTAAATTGCAATTAATAGCATTTCAAAAATGCAGTTAATTAACTTCAAATATTCAATATAATTTCACAACCAATTATATTTTTATTTAAAACATTTTTAACTTATAAAATCATACATTTTCACATTTATAAACAACATTTAATTTTCCTTAAGTTCATGATTTTATAAAGTTAAATTTCCATTCAAAAATCAAGATTTAATAATAATTCACTTATTAAATTTCAACATTCAAATTTAAATTCATTAAATTAAATTTCAACTTAACACTTAAGTTTAA
Organism: Allium cepa; assembly: GCA_030765085.1. Taxonomy (NCBI): domain Eukaryota; kingdom Viridiplantae; phylum Streptophyta; class Magnoliopsida; order Asparagales; family Amaryllidaceae; genus Allium; species Allium cepa. Next base: position 383,291,816 of record CM060931.1, read on the forward strand.
ATTTCAAAATATAACTTAATTTCAATTTTATTCACTTAACTTAAAATTCACTTTTAAGCCAAATTCACAAATTCCCATTTGGTTATATTTCAAAATTTCAACTTAAATAATCATCCCTTTCATTTTTTTACTTTACTCAAAAATCATTAATATATTATAAAATCATTTTAAATTCATTTTAAATTCAAATTATCATAAATTTATCATAATTTCATATTTAATTTAGTTTCCAATTATAATTAAATCAAAATTTCCAAAATAACTTAAATTTAAATTTTCTAACTTTTCCATAATTTATTTAACCTATAAAATTTCCAAAAAAATCAATAATACTTTACAAAAATCATTTTTAATTATGTTTTAAATCAAAATATTATAATATTTACATTTCAAACATATTTTTAAAAAATTTAGAAAAATATATTTTAACTACGGGTCTGTATATAATTTTCTAGCCTAGGTAAAGTGATACGGGTAATGTATCATTTCAACCCGTAATTTACAAAGAAAATCCGGGTTTTATCATTTCAAACCTGCAGTCCCAAGTAAATGAAATAAAATGAAAATCGCTCAGGCCTATCATTTCAGCCCATAACGATTTTCCCCTATTCTAAAGTCCGTTCGGGTATGTATCATTTCAACCCATAGTGATTCTAATCTAAAGGGAACTTGCAGTGTGATAAACTGATAAAAATAACAGAACAACATAATATAACAGTAACAGATGTTATAATAGGTGTTTAAGCATGGGTGAACATCATATAATCATAATATAGCATATGTAACATGTTAATGCATTTTACAGATTCAAAAGGGGTCAATTTACTAGTTATATATGTACATATTGTCTGGTGAGGATAACTCACTTGTTTGAGCTGGATATTGCAATACAACTGACACAAACTGAGATCTTCAAAAGCACGATGGCACGACAAAGATTTGATATTGAGAGAGCCAAAGATAATTGCCTTGTTCACATTTACACAAAACAATGCAACATATAAGTTACAAAATAATGTAACACTTGAACAACACTAGAAATCAATGTCCAAAACAAGTTAAATGGTTTGCACTTGTTCTCAACTTCATATACTTCAGTTATGAACTGAAATAGCATATCCAAGGCATGGATTAAGGTCTAGTTTGGGTCCAGTATAGGCTCGGCTACAAGGTGATAAGGTGAGTGTGAGTTACAAGTAGAGAAGACAATGGAATACAAAGGGTTCTAAGGCAAATGGTGGCTTTTGTTGCACCATAGGGTTTGACCCTTGTTGTTGTGGGTTTAGCCATGCAATGTGAAGGTCAGGTGGGGTCTGATGTGGCAGCTAGAGGTGGTGGAGGCTATTGGTGATGGCCATGGTGGAAATTGAAGGTGATGGACATAGGGTGCAACAATCTACACACAAGGCAACATATCATCATTTCTAGGCTATACATGGGCTCGGCCTCAAGCTATTGGGGCATGGCCAGGGTCCATATGGTGGTGGGTGAGGTGGAAGTGGGTGGTGGTCAGGTCAGAGCAAGGGGTGGTGGAGGAAGTGGTGGAAAAGGTGGTGGAAGTGGTGATAGAGGAAGGGTATGCTCGGCCTAAACTATATGGTGATGGTTTGTGTAAATGGAGGGTGGATCTCTTGCCTAGGGCAGGTCGGCCTGATGGGGTGGTGATCTGGAGGTGGTGGTGGCTGGTTGTGGTGGTGATGGGGTCGGCCTAGCAGCTGGAGGTGGAGAAACAAAGCTATGAAGGTAGAGAACATATACAAAATTCAATAGAAAACTAGAAAAACAAGGAAGAAGGAGATGAATTTTACCCAAACCTTTGAAGCAATGGCCATGCAACTTTTTTATGAGTTAGAGAAGGTTAGAATACGTGAAAAATGAGGGAGATGCCGCTAGAATGAGAAATGAAAGCATGGCAAAAAATCATTAAAGAGTGGAGTTGAGAAAATGAAAGGTCGGAATGTAAAAAGGCTTTGGAAGTTAAAGTGTTTAAAACCTTTAAAATTTCCATCAATTTATTTTAATTTTGAAATAAATGAAATATATATATAAATTCAGATAAAAGTAAGAAAATTTATTAAATAAACAAAAATAAATAAATAAATATTAATTATATATATAATTTAATTAATAAAACAGCAAAAATTGCAAACTAGTCTTGAAAATATGAAAAATAAATGCAATGAACTTTAGAAAATCTTTATGTACTTGTAAAAATATTTATAACAAAGATAATAACATAAACTAAAATGCATTCACAAATAAATATATAAATTTTAGTTTAAATATAATTTAAATGAAGAAAATAGCAAAGAAAATAGAAACTAGGCTTTAAAAATAGAAAATAAATTCAATAAGCTTTAGAAAAATTATATTATCACTTCAAAAATATTAAAAGACAAAAATATACATAAAATAACAGATTAACACATATTAAAATAAAATATGACTAAGAAAAATATAATTTATATAATTTAAAATAGACAAAATTGTTAAATAAATCAAATTACACCCAAAATTGAAATGTACATAACTTTTACAGTTTAACTCCGTTTTCAACGAAACAAAAAGCAGTGTTCATGTTATTAAATCTATTTTCATAATAAAAGATAAAATTTATAATTTCAAACTTTTAAATTTTTAAGTAAAAAGTCAAAGCTTGACCAGTTTGACCAGAATTTCACTTTTTAGTAAAATATCTAATTTATACCAGTTTAAAACTATAATTCACTTAATAATCAACATTTATATAAAAAAAATGAAATGTTTGAAAAAAAGTTTAAAATAATTGCAAAATAAAAAAATAAAGTCAAAATTAAAATATATGTAAAATCTAGGGTTGTTACAAGTTGATAGCCCTGAATTGCTTCAACCTGTTGAGTACAACATTATCAAGAGGAGTATCAGATGTTTTCTATCTTCTTTAATCCATGGTTGATCTGAATTTTTCAACATAATATTAGATTCAACAACTATAGCAATATACATTAATATTTAACACTTACTGAGAGCTTCAAAAGCTATCAGGCATTTTGAAGGATCTTTGAAAAGCATCCTTTTAACAAAATCTTTTGCACCATCTGAAATATTTGGCCAAGGGTCGCTTTCTGGTGATGTGCAGAACTTGAAGTCGCGATAGTCGTCGATGCCTAGTAACGTCTCCTGGAGAGATGACACATCGCGTATTGAGTCGACACTTGATGTCGCCTTAAGGACGCACCGTGAGAAGCCACCGTCAAGTTCCGATGTTGATGAAATAGGAAAAGCGCCGCATGTGCTGAGCCGCAGCTGAGAAGCAAGTCGCGATGAAGGTCAAGAAGAAGCACATGTTGACTTTGGATTTAGAGATTTGGGATCGATGAAGGTAGAGAAATGAGCGATCTGGGATTTAGGGGAATGGATTATGGAATTGGGTTTCTAATTAAGAAAAATTAAGCGGGTGGGCGGTGAATTAAAATTAGAGCGCGGCATAAAATTTTAGAATGGCGCCTTGATTTTTGTTTGTAAAAAGTAGGTTGGATGGTGGTTTATATAGGTTGTAAAATCTGGTAAATATAATTAGCGTAAATAAAATGTTATATGTTAGTAATTATATAATACTAATTAATTGTTAAATATTATTTTTTAATTATTATCAGTAGGAATTAATTATTAAATATTACTTTTTAATTATTTATTATTAATCTATTATCTGTTATTAACTATAAATTAGTGATTGTTATAATATTTAAAAAATAGTAAATATATTGAAAAAAACTAACGTGATAGAATACTAACATCCAATGCTATGAAATGCAATAGGAATTATTATGCTTAGATATTTCACACACATACATACATATTTAAGGTCATAAAAATATATTAAAATAATTACCAACAACAAAAGAGCAAGTAGTCCATCCTCTTCGCATTGACCTGAGGATTGCATTTCCTTTCAAATCAACAGGCCCATCTTTTGTGGAGTTACATTCCCCTGCTTTAGTGCTTTTAGCTCTGAATCTTATTAACTAAAGAGCTTTAAAATTTAATTGTAAAATTAATTATAAAAATCTAGCTATTAAAATTTAATTATTACTTATTAAAATTTAATTATTTTATTATTAAATATCATTAGTAATTATTCAATATTAAATATTTTTTGTAATTAAATATTAATTATAAATTATTTAATATTTAATATTAATAGTAATAAAATCAATTATTAATATTATTGATTATTAATTATTAAGAATTAATCAATAAAATTAATTATAAAAATTTTAAGTATTAGTTATCGCTAGTAAATGAATAATAGTATTTATTTATTAATTAATATTTATTTATTGATTATAAATTTATATATTAACTATTAATTATTATATATTTATTTTTTATTATTAAGAATTATTTCATATTTCAAATTAATTATTAATTATTAATTATTAATTTATTATTATTACTATTTAATATTTTTTATTCATTATTAATTAATTAATTAATTATATTTAATTAATTATTAATTACTAATTATTTATAGGAATTACTTCATATTATTAATTAAAATTAAGTCTGTTGGAATACTAATTATGTTATAAATGATTAATATAATATTATTAATGATTAATTGTGAAATATTTGTAGATAATATTATATTATTAATTATTCGTATTTAGTAATTACTAATATAATATTATAATTAGTACATATGATTAATATAAAATTATTAATGATTAATGATTAAATATTAATTAAATAATAAATATTAATTTGAAGAAAGCATTGTAATTATTAATTATTGAATGTCGAATTTGGCAACATACATTTTTTACAATGGGTATTTTGATCATTGTAAAATTGGCATCGGCTAAAATTGGCATTTTATCACCGTTGTAAAATCGGCTAAATTAATCATTAATTACTATAAGTTATAAATGATTAATATAATATTATTAATGGTTAATTATTAAATATTAATAAATAATACAATATTATTAATTATTAGTAATATAATATTATAATTAGTAATTAGTAACATATGATTAACATAAAATTATTAATGTTCAATTATAAAATATTAATAAATAATAAATATTAATTTTAAGACAGCATTGTAATTATTAATTATTGATTGCGAAAGTTGGCAATGGACATTAATTACAATAGGCATTTTATGATCGTTGTAAAATTTGCATTGGCTAAAACGGGCATTTATGACCGTTGTAATATTGGCACCTATTACAATGGGCATTTTTAGCCCATCGTAAAATTGGCACCTATTACAACGGGCATCAGGAGTGTTGTAAAATTGGCACCTCTTACAACGGGCATTTTGTGACAGTTGTAAAATTGGCATCTATTACAACGGGCGTTTTGTGAATGTTGTAAAATTGACATTAATTACAACGGGTATGAAAGGACCATTGTAATAGTATTCTATTACAACGGGCAGTCATTTTCCCGTTGTAAAAAGGACGTTGTATATGACATCTATTACAAGGTGCTGAATGGACCGTTATAATAGCCTTCTATTACGACGGGCAGCCAATTCCCGTTGTAAAAATGGCGTTGTAATAGGGTATTTTAATTGTAGTGGGAATTCGAATCCATCACTTGTTAGCCCATTAGGCATTGCTAGTGCCTGGTTACTGAAATTATGGCAGTAGGGCCTCTACTGTAGAGGATACTGCCAATGCTAAGGTTTGATTTGTTTTTTGATGGAACCGAAACCCAAATAGTGCATTGCTTTGCAAACATAGTGTACTGCTTTGCAAAAAATGACTAACAACTCTTTAGTATTTTGGTTCAAACTAAATAAGCGACAATGGAAAAAAAATAAGTACGCTGTAATAGTCAGCTCGTATTCTCAATATTCACATTTTTGATCCTGTATTATACATGGTGCATTAGTCATGTCTTTATATGCTTTATAAGCGTTTAGGTTTAAAAAGAAGAACTTTACAAGTGTTCGTTACGTAAAGAAAATATGTGGCATTTTTGTATCATTTAGTCAAGTTCCAAACACTTAGTACACAACAAAAAACTTCAAAATTATGACTGATATTTAACCGAAGTAACTTGATTTCTAATAAAATACTGATTATATACTTCATAAAATCAATTTTTGATTTCGAGATTTAGTGACTGAAATACAGTCTGTAGTTGGTCTATAAAATCTAATACAGTTTAAAAACCGAATTGCAGTTTCTTAGATGGCCTCAGTTTCTTGGTTGTCGTCTTCAAATATATATATATATATATATATATATATATATATATGAATAAAAGTTGAATAATGATAACTAATCCGATAGTAGAAATTGCTTATCCATGTCTATATTAACCTTTATATCGCCGTAAATTATATATAACACTTTCTCCTTTCTCCTTCCTCCTTGAAACACGTCCCACTCACGCATTTTTTAATGTAGTAAATGTGTGTTAATCGTTCTCATCTTCTCAACCTCCCTAACTTCCTTTCTCATTAAATCATTTCTGGTGGCAATCTTACTTCTATCTTGAGTTAAAATAATTAAATGACATGGAAAGTTATCCTCAATTAAAATGGCATGGAAATGTACCTTGAGGGATGCACATGTGCATATTCAGTTATTCCATTGGTTGTCCACTTCTCCTTGTCCGGATTCATTCTCACCAATGCTACTCTAATGGAATCGATCACAAAATCATAGGATGAATGCATAGTTAAGATCAGGTAAATTTTTACAATGATTAATAAGTTTATAAATATCATGAATTTGTAAAATAAAAAAAGTGGTTCAACTTTTTTTTTTAAAATTATTTGAAAATCTCTGTAGTCTATTGTGGGAAAGAAAAACAATTCAGCGCCTTAAGGGCGACAAAATGTTATTTTGTAAAATAGCAGCATAACTCATTCCTACAAAGACACCAGACTATTTTTTTTTCCAGCTTCAAGATGAATTCATTTATTTTTTTAATTTACGACCTTCAACTGTAGAATTTTTTTTAATTAACTGATATATCCATCTTTGTAGAAATCTGATTCTCTACTTCAAAAAGAACATAAATATTTATACTTCATTCAAATGGCAATGTGAAGGACAAACTATTCGATGTTACACTTTATGCTCCTGTTTCCATTGATGTTCATGAAGTAGTGCACATGGTGGTAGCAAGGGTAAACAAATCAAACGTGTGAAACATGGACGCGTTTGAACATTGTCTAAAGTGTTTGTATTTTTATTAGCGAATACGTAACTTATATGTTGTGATTTTATTCATATGTTACTATTTTTGTAATGTAATGTAGAATATTACTCAGAGTTCATGTATGACGTGAATCGAAATTTATTATCCTATAATTTTGATCCATCGTTATGAATACAATTTTGTATCTTATTGTTCTTAAGTTATGAAAAGTTGTATACTTGTATATTATATATTTATATATGAGGTAGATAACATTCAAATTGTTATTTCATTTGTATTAAATAGTAAGAAATTAATTATAAATATTTTCATACGGTTTTTGAGACTGACTAAAGACTGCACGTTAGTCTTTAAAACTTCGGTCTTTAATGACATCTAAGACTGAATTTTGGTCTTTTAGTTTTAATCCTGAAATTTCTATCTCAAACTTCTTTTGGGACTTGAGATTTAAAGACTGAAATTTTAGTTACGATGTTTTAATGTGGTCAGATTCCTTTATTGATCTGTGTGGGTCATTTATTTTTAAATAAGAAGAAGAGAAAGAGAAAAGGACGAATGTGAGATTAGAATAGTCACACATCTTAGAATATTGGAAAATATATTAGTTTAAATATAGCTTTTTCAAGGTATTTTTGGTCCTTTTGAGCATCCAAAAGTTTGCTCCCTTGTGAGAAGGGAAGTCATGAAGATTGTAGCGAAAAAATATCTTCCTCTCAAGTAGCCATGGCTGCCATGAACATCCAAAATAACCCAATATTTTGGAAAAATCCGATCAGATTCCTAGGGGTTCTTCTTCTCCCTTCCTCAATTCTCGACCTCTCCTCGCCCTCTCTCTCTCTCGAATCTCAAAGACAAACCTCCGCAGCAAGAAAATAATGGTTTTCGACTGGTTAAAAACCATCACAACCGCTCTTTAGAGAAATCTCGGAGGCGATTTCAAATGCCAACGATGAAGAATTAGTCAAGATCTGCCCTAAAGGGCCAAACTATAACCACGGAAAATCTCAGAATTAGATTCATAATAGACCAAATTTCAATGCCTCAAGAAGTCTCCCTAAAGAAACAATCAGCAAACTAGTATCTTCTTGGGAAGAACTAGTATCTTCTTGGGAAGATCTAGTTAAGAAAGGAGGGCTGTAACGACCTAGAATTTTCGATCTCGAAAATCCCAGATAGTTAGGAAAAAAGAAGAAAGAGATAGAAGAATAAGAAGAACAAAAATACCAACATCTCACATTCGCAGCGGATAAAATATAATAACAAATAATAACCGTTTACAAAAGAATTCTATATCTGTCAAAATACCTTTATAATACATCAGAGTTACACATATATATACAGACACTGGATACACCTAATCAATATGTCTCAGATATACAACAATATAATGCAGCAGAAAAACTCCATACATTCTCGCCGTCTAGCTCGCCTCCTGACCTCCAGAACGTCCTTACATGAAAATCTGTAATACTCGGTCTGACTCGAGCATTACATCAAAGTAACACCCGGGTCAGGCTAGAAACCAGCGTGAGTAAACCCATCTAACATGGAATACAAAGCATACAACTTATATAAAACTCGGGGTAACTCGTATCAATTTACAAATTCATAATTTGTTATAGACATACTTATTTCACACATCAATTTTCCCAGGTACCAAAATTTAGAATAAATAAGCCAAGTCACTTAAATCATTTCATTCAAGCCCATTGATTTCACATGTTAATCTATAAAAATTAGAAGTGGTTTTGGGTATTTTCTAATACCCGACCCCGGTCTCTTCGAATCTCATGTTATCCTAACCCAAGTTCTCAAATGAAATACACTTCAAACTTAAAATAAGGATGTCCCTTTACATAACAATTCATCATTGATAGATAACCACAATATCCTGTCCGCCCAAACATATGATACTACAAAACAATTCATATCAGAGATATGAACTCATTCAAGGCATCCAATACCATTCAATCATCCATAAGCAAAGCTTGATCACTTCCATAATTAATTTAATTAATTCTAATTGAATTACTAACTTCAATCACTTAGATTTCTTCACTTGACATTGATTAATTTCAAATTAATTAATTAATCATCCCTTAATTATCCATCTTAATTAATCACCCTGGATTAATTATCCTTCAATCACATTCAAATAGTTATCTTTAATTAATTACACAAGTTAATTATTCTTAACCAAAACCGTACTTAATCTTTAATTACTTCACAAATTAATTAATATAATTAATTACATTGATCCTTAATTACTTATATTAATTAATTTCTCATAAATCACTTATTATTGATTAATTAATCTTAATTGATCAACCTTTAGTTACATAATTAATTATATAAATTAATGATTTCTAATTACATTTTAATTTATCCTAATCTAAATTAATTACATTAAGTAATTAATCATTAATTAAACCACAATATTAATCACTCTTGATTAATATCAACCAGTAATTAACTACCTTTTTATTTACTTCATCAAATAATTAATTACTCATTTTATAAAGGAAGTTTAAAGGAATTTAAAACCAAATTCATTTTTAAATTCAAATCAATTTAAAAATGCACTTTAACATTCAAGTTGTTAAAACAATTTAAATTTAAAAACTTTATTTGCTTAAAAACCGAGATTCACTAACTTGAATTCCAGATTTAACTTTGATTTAAAACTTGTTTTAAATCTCTACTTTACAATTTAACTTCAGTTTTGAAAAATCACTTTTATTTCTTTCCAATTCATTCTTATTTTTATTCTATAACTATTTCACTTCCCAAATTTACTCTTATATTTTTTCGAAAAATTCCAATTCCAAATATTTTGATCACCCAGTGTACCGAAAAATATTCAAGCAAACCAAGTATTCAATATTCCAATTATCGATATAATTCATCATAGAATATCAAATTTCATATCACAGAATATTAAATAATCTAAATAATTTTGATGAATCTAGTTGGATCCCTTCAACCTGTTTCCCTACATCCACAGACTTTAGCACAATACCAATTCCACTTCAAGGTGGAATATCGCGGTATATGTGATTAATATAATATCATCCGCTATTATGCGGTGCATAGGGTCTCATCCGCTGAATAATGCGGGAAATCAATCACCTAATATATACTATATACTACTATATATAATATAGCACATCAAATCAATTCAATCATCCAACCAACTGTTTAAATTTAACCATTTGAATTTAAATAAAAATCCAGAAGAGTGAGATTAACTCACCTTTGATTTTGCAATCCAAATCTAATCTCGACTTCTTTCCTTTCAGATTTTAATCTTGTATAAACTGTTATACGATTTATTAATACTTTAATGGATCGAATAAATTATTAACATTTAATTAATTAACAATTTAATTTAACAAATAATCACCTTAATAATTTATTTGAAATAAACAAGTAAATGGTATTATTATTATTATTATATATATATATATATTTCCAATTCCAAACTACATATAAAAATAATTTATATGGGTTTTAAGAATCTTACCTTTATATAAACATTTTATATTTTCCCAAAATCTTATATATTTATATGTATTTACTATTTTCTAATTAAACCATGGATGGGAATATATTTATATGTATATGTAGATATAAAGTAAAAAATTATTTTATACTTTACTGCAATTATTTCTTTCTGCTTCCCGTATAAGCAAATATATATATATATATATATATATATATATATATATATATATATATATATATATAAAGAAACTGCATTCAAATACCTCTCTGCCCCGGTCGATTTGGGCACAACCCAGCCTACAGCTTCCAAGCAACGGCAACATCACATCATCACCACCACGCTTCCTTCCCTCACTACGGCGTCACGGCCTTCCATTCCTTGCGAACGAGATGCCCCATCGCCTCGTGCTCCAGTCAGACCCACCGAGTCGCGCTCGCGATTTCGACTGCGTCGTGCTCCGATCTTCCCTTCGCATCGCCGCGCTCGAGCTCGCCCAACCATCAAATCTCGATCGCAAATCCACCCGAATACCTTCCTCTCATGCTTCGCTCGCAAATTGTTTGAGCCGACTAGCAAATCGCGCCTTCCCCTCTCATCGCAAGCCCCATTATCACCTCCGAGATTGAGTTGAACTGGGCTTCGAATTCGAGCGCTGCCTCTTCTTTTTATGTGTGAATCGATTTTGAAGAAATTGAAAAGGGAGAGAGGTAAATATAGAAGTATCGGCCATAAAGATTTTTGAGGAAGACAACGATTTTGATTTGCTCGGAAAGATTTATTGAAGAGGAGAGACTTTATTTTATAATTTATAAAAGAGCCCGGCTAAGATATTCAGAAGGAAAGAGATAAGTGTAAAATTTGGCTTGCGTGATGAATAGGAAAGGAATTTTGGCTGAAAGGAGATAGACTAGACAAATTTTATTAAATTTGTTTATTTTTATTTTGACCGGTCAACAAAGTATCAAATATATTTTTCTGGAATTTTAAAATCTTCGCGAAACTGTAACTTAACATCTCGATCTCCTATCGAGGGGTGCCGTTAGGCGTTTATTATGTTATATCCCTATTCCGAACGCAGTGGAAAAGGTTTCAAATCCTAATCCGATCGTATGGAGAAGATAGCTTTTTGAACCCAGTTCTTATATTAAATTTTCGACATAAATTTCAACGCGTTTATATATCGTACGCTCACACAACAACTCCAAACATTACGAAAATTGAAATCCAATAATAATACAATATTACATATCCAATGGAACTAGTTTTGTCGAAATCCAAGACTATGCCTCGGAAGGCTATTTTTAAATATTAATCTAAACGATAAAATTTCAAAACTTAACAAAGCACTCCCAAATTCAATTTTAAAAGCTTATAGTATCTTCAGAACTATCAATATAAATTTCATAAGCCTTTAAATTATTTTTAACAAGCTAAAAATCCCAGATTTCATATTTTACCCAATTTCCAATAGTTTAATTCAAAATTAAATTATCCAATGAATGGTGATATTTGGAATTCAAGTTAAAATTAACCTTTCAAATATTTAAATCAATTAAATATTCCACTCTCAAATGCTCAAAAATTTTGGGTCGTCACAAGGGCTTAATTCTTACGCCGATTTGAGTTATCATGCTCCAATGAAAATTGGAGACAAAAAAAATTTTGTAGTTAAGAAGAAAATCAGTTAAAGACCTAAGGATAAATGGGGTAATTCAATAGTTGCTTATATTTTTGGTCCAAGACCCTATTATCATCATTTCAGGGATTTCGTTCACAAAACATGGAACCCAGTAGAAAAATTCAAAATATATACAAGAAATAATGGGTTTTTTATCATCAGATTTGCTATTGAAACTGATTGTAACAAGGTAATTCAAGGAGGTCCCTATTATATTGATGGTAAGCTTATTATACTGAAGAAATGTGCAAGAAAATGATTCTTGACCGTGATCTATTGTCCATCAATCCAGTTTGGATAAGATTACAAGAACTTAACCTCAGATTATAATGCAAAGAAGCTTTTGCGGCGATAGCTAGTGTTGTAGGCATCCCAATTAAACTTAACGAGCGTACAACAAATGAAAAAAGACTCAGTTGTGCCAGAATTCTGGTGGAAATCAAAGCTAGTGATATCCTACCAGAATTCGTCTATATTAGTATGCACGATGGCGAGAATATCACTTTAAAAATAAAATACGAGTGGATCCTCCCTAGGTGTTCAAAATGTGCCTGCTTCGGCTATCTCATAGGAGTCTGCTCATCGAAATTTGTTTGGAAAGAAAAAGAAACTTTGAGATCTAAAAAGATTCCAAGAAATTGTGCTTTATAAGACTCAAGAATGATCTTTCAATTCAAGAAACGATTATCTAGAAAAATCAAGTTTCTTCGCCTCAAGATGAAAATTAAGATAACCCAATCTTGGCTCCAAACAAAACTCAATCTTTAGATAAAAAGAAGAAAACCATTTTAAATACTGAGTTTGAAAAAGATGGCTTGGAAATCATTCACATTGACGAGCAAACTGAGACACCTCTACAAGCAATTTCAATAAATAGAAACTATATTAGAAAAGAAATTAATGTCGCCAAAGAAACTAAACAGTAGAATAACAACTCTGCTTTTAAAATCGTTTCAAATGGCGTAAATACTGAAAACGCGGAGAATACAACACATAATTTAGGTGATAATTATTCACAGTTCATGGATCATCTCCCCCTTCAGGAAATCCAAGTTTACTTACAGACAATTTCATCTCAAATAGTTCAAGAATTTTTTAATATGTTATCAAAAAATTGTCTACACAGTCGCCCCAAGTCCTCTGCGGCTTTAACTGAGAATGCATGCCTATTACTGTAACGATCCTAAATTTTGAACAATTTAAATTGTAAATATTTAATTAATTTTAAATATTTGAATGATAATTTAAATTGAATTTTCAATATAACAATGAAATTGGTGATTAAATTTTAAAATTTAATCTATAAAGAGTTGAATAAAAATTTAAATTTGACTTCGGAGTTGAGATTGAATATGGAATTTGTAATTGAAATTCAAACTAATAACTTAAGAAGATAATTTGGATTTAAAAATTTTTATTTTTGTAAATTAGTAAATTAATGGTTAAATTTTAATGACATTTATTCTTTAGCTTAGATAAAAAAATTAAAATCAATACAAAATAAAATAAACAAATACACTTAGTAAAAGAAAAAAAATTTAACAACATAATTTAAACAAAAGTAAATATCTACAAAAACAAAACAAGGTATTTGTGTACAAAATAAAAAAAATTGATGTTTAAAGTAAATTGAATTTAAAATGAAAAATTATATATATATAGATAGAAGAAAATAATAAAACAAAATAAAAATATAAGAGGAAAAAAAAAATTGTTGATTTGTTGTTTGGGCTTTGAAAATTTTTGTTGGCCCACGTTTATTACTAGTGCCATGATTAAGTACCGATCCCCTTTATTCCACTTTCTCGTTCATAACCCTACACCCAAAAAGAAAAAAAAAATGAAAATAATGGCGGCCACGAATTCTCTTTCACTCCTCTAAAAAAAAAACTAGGGCTTGCGATCTAATTTGGGGCTTCATTCTTCGTTCGAGTGTGCTCATTCCCACCTCGGCCGTATTCGATTCGAGATATGGTGAGTTTTCTCACGATTAATTTTATTTCAAGCTTTTAGATTTGTTTGAATTGGGTGTTTGGTTGCATGCTATGATTTGGGGGTTATTCATTATCATTTGCTCGGCTACTTTGAATTCTAAACTGATAGGAACAGATAACACACTGCATGTTGGTTGTTGGTTGTTATTCGCTATCATTTGCTCTGATATTTTGATTTTTATACTGATAAGAACAGATGTTATTGGGAATTTGTTTTTTTTATTTAAAAATGATAAGAACAGATGTTATTTGAAATTGGTTTTTTTCTACTGATAAGAACAGATACTATGTGAAATTTGTTTTTAAACTAATAAGAACAGATGCTACCAAGTACTTGATTTAAATTGATAAGAATAGATGCTACTTGATGATTTTAAATTTAAATTGATAAGAACAGTTGCTATTTAAATTTTAATTTTACTAATGAGGAAAGATGCTTGTTTTGGTTGTTGTTGCATGTGATGGATGTAAATTTATTTATATTATGATGGATACTGCACTTGCATATGTCACTGTACTTGCATATTGTGATGGATAAGAGCAGATGCTTGTTTCAGATTTATCATAACAAAACTGTTCTGTTTTTAAGAAATTTTTTTTTTTTAAAGAGGTAAAGTTCAAATTTAAAATCTGAAATTGAACTTAGAATGAAATTTAAATCTGAAGATGAATTCAAAATTGTTTGGATTCTTATTTTGTAATAATTTGAATTGCCATCTGTTGCATAGTTTATACACTGTATTTTGGGAGCTGTTCCAGTTTTGATTCTGTCCATAGTGTTTAATCTGTTCATACATGCTAGATAGAGACACATACATTTTGGGCATATTTGATTAACCAATAACTACTGCATTTGTTGTAATTACCGTTGATCTTTTGGAAGGCTATTAGTTTATTCATATGCTTTGATATATGAGTTGATGTTTGAAATAGGTGTTAGTTGAAGGCTATGTTAGTATGTTTGCATGAATTTGCTTGTGCATGTTTGTTTTTCAACTGAGATGTCTTTGTCTTAGTTTTAAGACTCAGGTTTATTTCAAAATTCATTACCTCTTGCATTGAATCACTGTCAGGATTTAGAATGCAAACAAAATTTGTTTGGTTTGCGGTTTTCAGTTTTGGATTTTCGTAACAACCGCAATGCATTCAGTTAATTATTTCTGAAAGTTTTGAAAAAAAAAACCGATTTAGAAAATGATTTTAACATATAAAAATTGAATATCACTTATTCTTATTTTCTGCATTTTTGGGAAAACATAAAGATCTCTCCCCTTTACTATTTTCCCCTTTTGTTGTAATGGCTATGATTTTTCCACTTTCTGCTCCTCTTCCATGTTTTTTTAAAATACATACTGAAAATGCAAAACACAAAACTTGAAGTCCAAACCAAACGGGTCCCAAGGATTTAAAACAATATCCCCAAAAGGTCTGTGCTAGCATGCACGAAGTGATTTTATGTTTCTACAGGCAAATCATTATCGCCTCATTTTATAGACTTAACAAATAACTGAAAGACGTAACACAATTTTAGTCAGAACCAACAGTTGCAGGAGCGCTGCTGCTTTGCCATATTAAATTTTTATATGTTCATCTCCAATGATTTCATTTTGGGATTTAAGTGGCACATTCCACCTGCTAATATTTGATGCTTCATGACACTGTCAATTACAGCTGATTTATTTTGTAAACTCCCTGATGCATTTCTGGACATTTCCCCCTCCCTGTTGCACCTCTGTGCATCCTACTGCACTGTGTCATCATTTGGCTCTGCGATTCATCGCTGTTGCCTCTGTGTTTGTTGTGTCTGCTGCTCCATGCACTTGTTTCACTGCCCTGTACACGATCAACTAGCATCTATGCCTGCTGTTGAATGCTTGTTTGCTTACTGTTTTTTTAAATTGGCACTGGTTTTGCCTTGAGCCTTTTCTTTGCAGTGATTTGTCTAATTTGCGCTTGCAGCCACACGGGATTGACAGATTTTAAAAATTAAAGCTGTTAATAATGAAAATCCATAATAGATTTTGAATTGATTCATGTGATCCATTTTATTCAGTTCATTACAAATTTATTTACTTGAGTTAAGATTAATCCTGACTCGAGTGTTTTTGTGTTTTGCAATAAACGCTCGGGTCAGACTGAGTATTTCTGCAGCTTGAAGATTTTCTCGCAGCGAAGTTAGAGAGAGGGGGATTTCGGCATTCACTAAAGTTTTTCAGTAAAATTTTTCTTGTACTTAATAAATATAAATTGTTCCGCTGTATAAATTCAAATGTAATTTATTGTATAAACTCTGATATATGTAAAAGAAAAATTCATTTATGAATAATATTATGATTATTCTGTGATTCTGTGGCTGATTCTGTTTAAATGTTATAAACTAAATAACAATCCGTCATCTTGAACGTTTCTAGTTGGTTTAATTACCGACTAGAGGCGGTCAGGGCGGCGGGTCGTTACAAAGTGGTATCAGAGCTTTGGTTTACACAAAGCTTAGTTTATGGCATTTAATATGAATAGTTACTAGAATCACTTTAAAGAAAGTGTTTTCAAATCTAAAGAAGTATAAAAAAAATTTCTTTAAAATAAAGGTATTTTGAAAATTTGAATCATTTTCGGAGATTCCCCTCTCTAAATTTAGGTTTGCGACTGTTTCTCTTCGGTGAGGTCTCGTTAGACTTGAGTTTCGATCATTCGGAAACTCGTTATCGAATTTTTGAGAGTTCTGGAAAATGAAACATGAGTTAAGTGAATTAATGAATTGGTCTAAATTGGTTTAAATCAAATTAATAAAGGAGATTTATGAATCGAAAGTTTATAAATAGAAATGGAATTTGTAAAGAATGTTTATAAAATCCGCAAATGACTTATTTTGATAAGTAAATTGTTGTAACTTATTAAGGGAGATATATCCACGATTTTGGACAGTGGGTAATCCTTTAAAAATAAATAATAAGTTGTAGAAATGATAAAATTGGTTGACAAAGCATATTCACGATTTTAGACAGTGAATATATTATTGAATAAAACAGATATGTTTTAGGGAGAATGATTGAATAATCCAACCTCCGCTAATAAAGATTGCAAATATTGATAGGAAACTTCGAAAACATCTTGTTGATTATAATGGCGAAAACCGAAGCGCAAAAGGCAGCACGCCGTGAACAAAGAGCAATTGCCCGTAGAGAAGCAGAAGTATCACATGCGGAAATCGAATGGAAAATCAATGAAAGGCAAGGACCTGGTCCCTATGATGATGTTATCTGTTATCGATGTCATAAGAAAGGACATTATGCCGTTACGTGCAGAGAGAAGCGAAAGAAAAGGAATGTGGATGACCGGTTCGCTCGTCCTGAGATTGTGTGTTTTAAGTGTAAGGGGAAAGGGCATTTTCTTAGTCATTGCCCTGAAGTGAAAAAGAAGAAGAGTGCACTCGGTTTACCAGTCGATAGATCGACAATCTGCTATCATTGTCACCAGACTGGACATATAGCTAGATGCTGTACTGAAAGGCAACATGGAAAGCAAGCTATAGCCCGATCAGCTAGAGCAAAAAGTGTAAGGATGATAGATAAGGATGGGGACATCTCATATCTTTGCGGAAACTGTAAGAATTGGGGACATGTTGACTTTGAATGTGTTAATACTCCTTCAATTCAACCCGAAATAGTGCAAACCGAAGAGGGAAGTTTAGCATGGATGCGGACTACCAGACCGGAAATCGATAGCCTTAATAATTCTGAATCTTAAACCAATTAATGTATTTGAAGGAATCAATGTATTTTGTAATACTATCTTTTGTAATCCAAAATCTTCTATGTATGTAGTATAAAAGTATTAAGCTATGGATGGTTTTGTATGGAAAAGAAGTATTCTAGTAAAGTAGCATTTTGGGAAGGAAATCTATTTGTCAACTTAACTGTATGAATAAAACCAGTTTTGATGTGAAAGCTTATATTCCAAGTTTAAACTAATGTCTAAAATAGTTAATATGGAGATATAAATCTAATGGAATCAAGTCGATGAGTGGTTTACTAAAGAATTAGTTGATTATTTTTGAAATAGAAAGAAAATGCAAAGATCAAATGAGATTTAGATTTCAAATCTGATGTTTGTCAACATGTAAATACATAATAGGTTTAATAGATTCAATAATGAATTTGAATTTGAACGGGCAGAGAATTAAGTTAAGTGGAAAACTTAATATTGGAAAGTTTGAAATCAGCTTAAAACTATGAGTTAAGTCGAAGTTGGAAAAGTTAAATGAGAATATTTTTGGGAAAATAATATTATGAAATGAAGTTAATCCATTTTTTTTAAGTTGTTTTGAAATGTATTTAAAAGAAGGATTTCTTTTAAGAATGAAATATATACTTGATTTTGGTTTAAGTATATCAAATATTTTCAAAGTGTTGAAAATAAATGGATTTGTAAATTACTTATTATTGAATAAGTATGGAAATATTTTCCAATATGAAATGAAAGGTTTGAAATTTTATCTTTTCAAGATAAAGTGAAAAGTAAATGTTTTGAGATTTTATCTTTTAAAGATAAATTGAAAAGTGAATATTTGAATTTGTTTCAAATGGTTAAGTGTGAAAAATTTTATATCTTGTAAAGATATTATTTTGAGAAATTTGAACAGTTAGTTCAACTTGGAAATTTTTCAAAAAGATTGAATCTTGAGTTAAAATTGAGTTTAACTTTGACACACAAAAACAATGTAAGTTGAACTTTGAATTTTTAATGGATGATTTGGATTGTATGTCTAACGTCGTGAATTGACCACATATCAATTGATCTCTATTAAATATATATCTGTTGGTGGCGGAGAATTTATTCTCTTAGCTTAACACCCTTCTCTGAGACGTACGAGCTCAGAGGTTATATATCGATAGACATCAATTATGTGTTGAAGATTGACGATGTAACGTGAAATCCAAATCGAGTGTGAAGTCGATAATAAATTGGATTATGAATGTGAATTAGGTTTGAGATAACCTTAAATTTCCAAATCGGCTTAGAGGAAAATTTTAAATGGATAATGAAATGGAAAATTTGTGAAACCTCTATTTGTTATGGGTATGAAATATTGTGGTTTTCATAACGTATATGTGTGAATACGATTAATTCGAAAACCAATTAGTTTGGAAAAGTAATTGTTATGGAAAACTTATGTAAGTACATGAGTATGATATGTACAAAAATGTGAAATGAAATATTATATATGTATGTATGATATTATGTTTTCCAAATTGAGGATATGGAAAAGTACCTTCCATTTAAACTTTGTGAAGGTTGTTGGAACTCGAGAAGAGTGTCCATTTGGAAATCGTAGCTACGTTGTATTTCCATTAGTTGGAATGTCCTTTTGGACTGGTATAGTGTGCTAGCGTAATTCGAGGGGCGAGATGCCTACGGTTACAAACGATTCCACTGGGATAGTGGCGTAACCGCCGTGTATACCGCGATCTAGTTACACTCGGGTGGTAGCGTAATTTGAGGGGCGTGATGCCTACAGTTACAAGCGATTCCACTGGGATAGTGGCGTAACCGCTGTGTAAACTGCAATCTACAAACCAAAGCGTAATTCGAGGGGCGAGATGCCTACGGTCACGAGCGATTCTACTGGGATAGTAGCGTAACCGCCGTGTGAACCGCGATCTTTGGCAACAACCATGGCGAAATTCAAGGGATGAGATATCCACAGTTACAAGCGACTCTATTGGGATAGTAGCGGAACCGCCGAGTAAACTGTGATCCATGGGGGAATGTGCTTTCCATATCCATTTTTAAAAGAATTTTTAAAAACTATTTTCACTGGGAATTGAAGCAAGTATATTTAGTACTTGGAGATTGTTAGACTTGCGCCTGGCCAGCGTATGCCTAATGTCTTTAAGAACGACAATAGACTTGTTAAATTTCGAGTTAGCAAGTATTTTCAAACTTTAAATAGAAAATCAATTATCTGAAATTAAAGAGATATAAATTCCAACCTAATAAATTAAGGAAGAGGATTTTTGAAATGTTTTGAAAGTCCACAGCTTTGGAAAAGTTATACTATGTAAATTTCTTAAATGAAGAAGTTCAAATTTAAAATTTGGGTTTTTGTAAGTTGGAAATTTTAGTAAAGATTTTTGTGTCTTGATTGTAGAAAATAATAGACAAATGAGTTAATAAAAAAAGCTAGTGAGATAAAACAAATAGAATGAATCCTGCATTCATTTATTTTTAACAAGTTTCCAACTAGATTAAATTGAGTAAAATATAAATATTAGTGAAATTTCAACAATCATTTTTCCTTACTTGTAATTTCGGGATGAAATTCTTTTAAGGAGGGGAGATTGTAACGATCCTAAATTTTGAACAATTTAAATTGTAAACATTTAATTAATTTTAAATATTTGAATGATAATTTAAATTGAATTTTCAATATAACAATGAAATTGGTGATTAAATTTTAAAATTTAATCTATAAAGAGTTGAATAAAAATTTAAATTTGACTTCGGAGTTGAGATTGAATATGGAATTTGTAATTGAAATTCAAACTAATAACTTAAGAAGATAATTTGGATTTAAAAATTTTTATTTTTGTAAATTAGTAAATTAATGGTTAAATTTTAATGACATTTATTCTTTAGCTTAGATAAAAAAATTAAAATCAATACAAAATAAAATAAACAAATACACTTAGTAAAAGAAAAAAAATTTAACAACATAATTTAAACAAAAGTAAATATCTACAAAAACAAAACAAGGTATTTGTGTACAAAATAAAAAAAATTGATGTTTAAAGTAAATTGAATTTAAAATGAAAAATTATATATATATAGATAGAAGAAAATAATAAAACCAAATAAAAATATAAGAGGAAAAAAAAAATTTGTTGATTTGTTGTTTGGGCTTTGAAAATTTTTGTTGGCCCACGTTTGTTACTAGTGCCATGATTAAGTACCGATCCCCTTTATTCCACTTTCTCGTTCATAACCCTACACCCAAAAAGAAAAAAAAATGAAAATAATGGCGGCCACGAATTCTCTTTCACTCCTCTAAAAAAAACTAGGGCTTGCGATCTAATTTGGGGCTTCATTCTTCGTTCGAGTGTGCTCATTCCCACCTCGGCCGTATTCGATTCGAGATATGGTGAGTTTTCTCACGATTAATTTTATTTCAAGCTTTTAGATTTGTTTGAATTGGGTGTTTGGTTGCATGCTATGATTTGGGGGTTATTCATTATCATTTGCTCGGCTACTTTGAATTCTAAACTGATAGGAACAGATAACACACTGCATGTTGGTTGTTGGTTGTTATTCGCTATCATTTGCTCTGATATTTTGATTTTTATACTGATAAGAACAGATGTTATTGGGAATTTGTTTTTTTTTTTTAAAATGATAAGAACAGATGTTATTTGAAATTGGTTTTTTTCTACTGATAAGAACAGATACTATGTGAAATTTGTTTTTAAACTAATAAGAACAGATGCTACCAAGTACTTGATTTAAATTGATAAGAATAGATGCTACTTGATGATTTTAAATTTAAATTGATAAGAACAGTTGCTATTTAAATTTTAATTTTACTAATGAGGAAAGATGCTTGTTTTGGTTGTTGTTGCATGTGATGGATGTAAATTTATTTATATCATGATGGATACTGCACTTGCATATGTCACTGTACTTGCATATTGTGATGGATAAGAGCAGATGCTTGTTTCAGATTTATCATAACAAAACTGTTCTGTTTTTAAGAATTTTTTTTTTTTAAAGAGGTAAAGTTCAAATTTAAAATCTGAAATTGAACTTAGAATGAAATTTAAATCTGAAGATGAATTCAAAATTGTTTGGATTCTTATTTTGTAATAATTTGAATTGCCATCTGTTGCATAGTTTATACACTGTATTTTGGGAGCTGTTCCAGTTTTGATTCTGTCCATAGTGTTTAATCTGTTCATACATGCTAGATAGACACATACATTTTGGGCATATTTGATTAACCAATAACTACTGCATTTGTTGTAATTACCGTTGATCTTTTGGAAGGCTATTAGTTTATTCATATGCTTTGATATATGAGTTGATGTTTGAAATAGGTGTTAGTTGAAGGCTATGTTAGTATGTTTGCATGAATTTGCTTGTGCATGTTTGTTTTTCAACTGAGATGTCTTTGTCTTAGTTTTAAGACTCAGGTTTATTTCAAAATTCATTACCTCTTGCATTGAATCACTGTCAGGATTTAGAATGCAAACAAAATTTGTTTGGTTTGCGGTTTTCAGTTTTGGATTTTCGTAACAACCGCAATGCATTCAGTTAATTATTTCTGAAAGTTTTGAAAAAAAAACCGATTTAGAAAATGATTTTAACATATAAAAATTGAATATCACTTATTCTTATTTTCTGCATTTTTGGGAAAACATAAAGATCTCTCCCCTTTACTATTTTCCCCTTTTGTTGTAATGGCTATGATTTTTCCACTTTCTGCTCCTCTTCCATGTTTTTTTAAAATACATACTGAAAATGCAAAACACAAAACTTGAAGTCCAAACCAAACGGGTCCCAAGGATTTAAAACAATATCCCCAAAAGGTCTGTGCTAGCATGCACGAAGTGATTTTATGTTTCTACAGGCAAATCATTATCGCCTCATTTTATAGACTTAACAAATAACTGAAAGACGTAACACAATTTTAGTCAGAACCAACAGTTGCAGGAGCGCTGCTGCTTTGCCATATTAAATTTTTATATGTTCATCTCCAATGATTTCATTTTGGGATTTAAGTGGCACATTCCACCTGCTAATATTTGATGCTTCATGACACTGTCAATTACAGCTGATTTATTTTGTAAACTCCCTGATGCATTTCTGGACATTTCCCCCTCCCTGTTGCACCTCTGTGCATCCTACTGCACTGTGTCATCATTTGGCTCTGCGATTCATCGCTGTTGCCTCTGTGTTTGTTGTGTCTGCTGCTCCATGCACTTGTTTCACTGCCCTGTACACGATCAACTAGCATCTATGCCTGCTGTTGAATGCTTGTTTGCTTACTGTTTTTTTTAAATTGGCACTGGTTTTGCCTTGAGCCTTTTCTTTGCAGTGATTTGTCTAATTTGCGCTTGCAGCCACACGGGATTGACAGATTTTAAAAATTAAAGCTGTTAATAATGAAAATCCATAATAGATTTTGAATTGATTCATGTGATCCATTTTATTCAGTTCATTACAAATTTATTTACTTGAGTTAAGATTAATCCTGACTCGAGTGTTTTTGTGTTTTGCAATAAACGCTCGGGTCAGACCGAGTATTTCTGCAGCTTGAAGATTTTCTCGCAGCGAAGTTAGAGAGAGGGGGATTTCGGCATTCACTAAAGTTTTTCAGTAAAAATTTTCTTGTACTTAATAAATATAAATTGTTCCGCTGTATAAATTCAAATGTAATTTATTGTATAAACTCTGATATATGTAAAAGAAAAATTCATTTATGAATAATATTATGATTATTCTGTGATTCTGTGGCTGATTCTGTTTAAATGTTATAAACTAAATAACAATCCGTCATCTTGAACGTTTCTAGTTGGTTTAATTACCGACTAGAGGCGGTCAGGGCGGCGGGTCGTTACAATTACTCTCTTCATCTTCCTCCCCTGTTAATAACAAAAGGAAGAAAGCCAAGAAAAAGAGCATAAAAGAAATACTGGACAGTGACAATGATAAAACTTCTACAATAAGGAGCATTGAGGAAAAATATATCACCAAAAATCAAGATTGGGAGGGATTCCTAAAAGTGCAAGGGAAAAAAGAATATACGTAAAGAGGAGGGAAAACTACTGAAAGCATTGAAATTAGCAGCAATTCTCCACCAAAGCTGCTGTGATATCCTTTAAATATATACTTCATTTTTTTATCAATGTCTATAATAACTTGGAATGTTAGGGGTTAAAACTTGAATTTTCAAAACTTTTTAAGTACTTATAAGTCTAGCATTGTATGTATGTTAGAGCATAAGCTTAAAGATTGCAACTTAGTTAATTTTCAAAACAGGTTTCTTCATAATTGGAGCTCTATTAATAATAACTCAGTGGGGGTAATGGCAGAATCATAGTCATTTAGGACCCTAACATATGGAATTTATGCCAATATCTTCTTAATTTTCAATACATACATTGTTGTTTCAAAAACAAACGGGGGCTACAACTAACAGTTACTTTTATTTATGCCTCCAATTTTGACAAAGACGGATGTTTATTCTAGGATAGGGTAATTTCTTTAGATAATAATATTAACAACTCTTGAATTTTAATTGGTGATTTTAATACTATTATGAAGGCTTTAGAAAAAAGAGGTGAAATTCCATTTCCTTCTAGAAAATTGGAATTCTTCTCTAACTTTATGTTTAAAACACGTTTAACCGAACCAAATATCAAAGGCAATAAGTTTACTTGGAAATATGGAGAGTTCAGAAATATTAATTGTAAGTTGGACAGAATTCTAGTTAATTGTCTTTTTATAAAAAATTCCCTAATTTTAAATGCCACACTCTACCCCAAGCAACTAGTGATCATACCCCACTGCAACTTATTTTTTCTAAAAAAAATTTTGCTAAAAAAAATTCCTTTTAGATTTAAAATTGTTTGAGTTTGTAATAAGGAATACAGTCTGGTAATTAAAAACAGCTTCCAATCTTCAGTATTGGCTCTATCGAATTTAATTTCAGAAGTTTATTACACCAAAATAAGGCAAATTTAAAATTTTGGAATAAAAATAGAAACAAGAATGAAATCAATCAAATTAGGTTGGAATGTGAGAGATTGCAAGATAACATAGACTAGATACCCTAGACTCAAACCAAATTAATGAATTTTTTTCATATGCAAAAATGCTTGCAAACTCTTTGCATATAGAAGCTGCTAACCTTAGACAGAAAGCCAAAGTTAAGTTGATTGGCTTTCTAATGGTGATATTCCTAGCAAATTTTTCTATACCAAAATGTCTAGCAGAAAATACTGTAATGGCATAGGAAAACTGCTAAATGACTATGGGGTTATCATTAATGAAGCTTCACAATTAGAAAAGGAAGCTTCTAATTATTTTTCTGATCTTTACAACTCTAATGGTAGCCCAAGTATGTTTTCCAAAATAATTCCCAAATTCTTGCTGCATGAAAATAGCAATGATATACTTCTTGCTCCTATTATAGATAGAAGAGATTAAAAAAATAATTTTTTCTGCCAAGGATGACAAAAGCCCAAGCCCTGATGGCTTTAGGGTCGAATTTTACAAAACACATTGGATGGAGTTAAAGAGTTTTATTTTGAGGCAGTTAATGAGTTTTTTTCCTCAGGGCAAGCTTTTAAAAAATTTCAATCATACTTTTATTACTTTAGTGCCTAAGATTGAAAATCCAAACTGCCTAGGTGATTATAGACCAATTTCTTGTTGTAATTTCTTTTATGAAATCATTGCTCCTATTTTAAGCAACAAAATAAAAAAGATTCTAAATTATCTAATTTCTAAAAACCAATGTGCTTTTATCCCTGGCAGATACATTGTTGAAAATACTCTTTTGGCACATGAATTACTAAGAAATTTTAAACAAATTAGGAACAAAAGAATGTATATTAAAATTGAGTTACATAAAGCATTTGATAAAATCAATAGAAATTTCATCTTTTATATGATGGGTCGGCTAGGTTTCTGTGAAAATTTTTACAACCTAGTCAAAGAATGCATTTGTAATGTATCATACTCCATTCTTGTAAATGGCTTCCCCTATGGGTTTAAAATGTAATAGGGGGACTAGGCAAGGAGACCCTTTATCTCCTTGCTTATTCACTATAGCCATGTAATATCTTACATTACAAATGGATAGGGAGCAACTGATTAAAAATTTTAAACCAGTCAATTCAATTAACCCTTGTATTACTCATCTTTTATATGCTGATGACTTATTAATTTTCGTAAAAGCCGATGTGTAGAATGTAGCGATCGTAAAGAAATTATTTGCTAATCTTAAAGAATTTGCAGGACTTCAAATTAATGACAGTAAGAGTAAGATTTATTTCAGTAAGTCATGTAGCAATATTCAGGAAATTCTTAGTGTTCTCAAGTTTCAGCAAAGTGATTTATAAGTACCTTGGGCTACCTCATAGTTGCAATAAAATCAAAGTAAAAAATTGTGCCAAGCTTCATGACATTATTCAAAACAAATTAGATAGTTGGTCTAGCAAGCTTCTATCTATCGCAGGAAGAATAGAACTCATTCACACTGTCATTACAGCTATTATCAAGTATTGGATGCAATCTTATGACATTCCAGTCAATACAACAAAGATAATTGAAAAGTTATGTTCCAATTTTAGTTGGAGTGGAGGGAATCACAAAGTTTCTTGAAATATTATAATCAAAACAAAAAGAGCTGGAGGCTTGGGCATTAGAAATTCAAAGACTTAAAAGAGGCATGCAGTTACAAATTATTCTAGAAATTTTTAGAAGGAAACTCTCTCTGGGAAAAATTGATGAAACCCAAATATATCAAGAATAAGAACTTTTGGAATATTTCAGTGGAAAAATACCATTCTCATACTTGAAAACTATATTAAATTGGAGAGAAACTAGTATAAAACTGGTTGAATGAAAATTCAAAGATGGCAAACGAACAAGTCTTTGGTTTGATCCATGGATCTATGGAAAATCTCTAATTAATTTGGTTGGTTGGAATAATCTTTATCAATTTGGAGAAGCTAATGCAAAAGTGGATAGTATTATTCAAAATTCTCTATGGAAACCTCAGATACTACCAGTTGATTCTATTTTCAATTCTTCCATTAGTAAAATAGAAATTGATTCAAGACTTGATGAAGAAAAATGGGTTTGGAAATTATCTAGTAAAGGAAAATTCTCTTTTAAAAACACATGGGATTTTATCAAAGGAACGAAAATGGAAGTTGATTAGTTCAAACAATTTGGAACAATGCAAATTATCCTGAAATAGGTCATTGCAATTATTTTGCTATTTTGAACCGATTGCCAACAAGAGATAGATGTGCAAATGTGACAAGTAAATACAAAATTTCTTCTATCTCTGAAAGAAGCTAAAAACATGGATCATCTTTTCTTTGACTGTTCTTATTCTAGACATATTTGGTTTATTGCAAAAAATAAATTATAGCTCAATCGGCAGTTAGCTCTCCATAATATCAAAGACAGTATTAAGCAAATTCAAATATATTTCGAAGGAAAGAAAAAGGATTTTGATAAAGCATGTGTTATTCTACCAAAACAGTCTATTTTATTTGGAAAGAAAGAAACAGTAGACTTCATCAAAACAAAGAAAATGACCGTATGCATCTTTGGAAAGCAATAGTAATAGATCCAATATCATTCTTCAAAAGTTTAAAAAGTTTCACAATTCTACAATGCAAAGGCAAAGCTCAAATGAATCAGACAATTATGAAATTAGGGTTGAAGATTAATTACAAAAGGGAAAATTCTCTTATGAGAATTCACTTCAACCAAACTCTCTAGGAAAGTCTAGTGCTTTAGAAGGACATCTGGCAAAGATTTCATTCAAGCCAAATCTAATGGTAGCTATTCTCTTTCCAAACCAGAGAACCTCTCTATAAGGGAAGAAATCAATTACTCATTTTTAATGGGAATAATTTCAGTTATAATAATATTTCTAGTAACATGATTTATATACCTAATTTGAACAGAGAAGGCCGCTGTTCCAACTATGAGCTTGATCTTTCTGATAATACACAACCGACAAGTATCAACAATGTTCTACGTTCTCCCCAATCAAGAGACATCAATACGATCAATAAAAGTTACTTATCTGAAGAGATCAATAGGGTTGGTTTATGCAACTGCTCAAATAGATGCCTATAGAAATAGCATGTTGATTGATAATTGAAAGCGAAGTATCAAGTCACACTTTAATAAACATAATATTAATTTGAATAATTTGAATTCTAATCTTTCTATTCTTTTACCTGCTAAATCTAGAGGCTACTGCGCTTATAGCAGTCTACAAGAGCATGATAGAAAGCTTCAATGGGCTATTAATGCTGGAAGATTAGGATACAACCATTACAAAAGTAAAATCAATAATCAAACTTTTCACTTATCTAACTGGGAGAAAGGAGAAAGCAGCAGGATGTTAGAGTTTAGGAGTTCAGCTATTACTGAGCAAAGCAACAAGTTTGAAGCTTGCAACATTGAAGCCTTCAAAGCTATCTGCAAATCAGTAAGTTGTGACAAGCAGCTTCTAGATCTAAGGCTTAATAAAGCTTCAAGTATTGGTTCGTCTTTGCGAGTCAAAGCTAAAATGAAAACCACCCAAGAGAGAGATTTTTGCTCCATTTTAGAGCTTCAAGGAATGCAAGGATCTTAGATGAAGTATTGGATGCATCCTTAAGCCTCTAAATTGGCTTAAGCGAGTGATTATGGTGTTTATAGCTGAATCTCTAATGGTGTTCCACCATTTTTAAGTTTTCTTTTCATGGTTCTGGAGGCACAGCTATACCTTAAATCTTTTAGGGTTTGTGTATTTATGAAAGTGGTTTTGGGTTATACTGATGTAGTATACCCGAATATATTACTTTAAGTAACTCACTGGGCTTGGACCATTTATCAATTTTCAAAAAAAAAGTCATGCAGATCACAAATTCGATACTACCTCTATAAATGTAGTCTAATCTCAAAGACTTATCGAAGGGTTAACTAGCCCACAATCATTAATGACATTTATTTGTTTGTTTTAAATCTAACTTCTTACGTATGTTATGTTTTCTCCATGTATGTCATATTTAATTCTATAATCGATCCCATTAAACACATTTATGTCCCCTTTTGATTTTGTAGCTTCCTATTAACAGCGCATTTTTCCCCACTTATATTGTAATTACTATACATTAATATTGGAGTTATAACTCCTTTTCATTGCAACCTCCTAATCCTTTAATTTATTACGTTATTAATATTTAAACATTTTAATGGCAATCTATAAGAGAGCCGATGTATATTTATTTATTACGCTTCTTTTCCTTATGTATATTTATATTTGTAACTAGTAAATAGGGTTATACATATGTATATTTATTTATTTTTTCTTCATTTAATTTCTATGGCTAGGAATTTCAGAATATATACTTATTTGTAAATTCTATAAAGAATATTTATTTCCACATTTTAATATATTGGAACTGCACTTCCCCAAAAGGAAATTATTACTATTATAACTTTCTATAAACCACCTAAAAGCGGTACTCTTTCCCCATTTGAACTACCAGAAATTATCTCCACTATTATTAAAATAGATCGTGCAAATTATGGAGAAGGACATTCGCATTTTACACATCTCTCTCATTTAAGCTCATTTCTTATTATTCCAAATGACACACTTTTTTATACATAGTTGTGAAGTTAGATAGTCTATGGAAATTTACACACAAGTAGAGATAACTAAATAATACATTCAACACTTCTAATAAATTAAAATACAGAAATTAACATTCTAAGTCAAACTAGGGCATTCCAAATGAATACTAAAATTTTTACAATTATCATAGATTTGGAATAAACTTCACAATCTTATCAACGTCATAGTTTAAAAATTTTATCGATTAATTTCCTAGAAATTCCAGATTTGGATGTACACGCCACTTCATCACAATTACATAACTTAATGTATGTGAGGTTTCAATTAAATACATTCATTTTAAGGCTACAATTCAACTGGCTATGCATATGAATAGTAATGAAATAAAATTCAACGACATAAATTTCAATGTTACACATAAATCATATAATATTCACTCACCTTTCTAGCGTTCCAAATCACAAAATCCGAATTCATTCCTTTAAGTGACTTCGTTTTCCGTTCTAACCAAATATAAGCATTTGAAATATATACATACCCATTAGATTTATAGATTCGAGAGTAGATTTGACTTAAGTGGAATTTAGATTTATAATTATAGAGTTGCCTTTTTCATGGAATTGACTCACTCTTTCTCTTCTTCTGTTTTATTTTCTGCCCTTCTCCAATGTGTGTGTGTGTATGCAGCATAGTATTTTTAAAATTTATAGAAATATCGAAGAAGGAAAAAATGATAGAGCTCCGGTGCTCTGTTCAGAAAATATGACAAGAAAAGTGAGGGGCAAGGCCTGTATTTATAGGCGCTCGAATCAGTTTTATCCCTTAGATAAATATTTATTAAATCCGGGCTATTGGGCCGAGGTTTAACCTAGTTGCTACAGTATAGACCGTTTGACCGGTCCAATGAAGGTGGTTGACCTATGGTGATCCAGCCATTTATTAAAGTTAACATATTTTAAATTGCCATTAATTTTAAATGTTAACTGTATTATTAATGTTAACTTTTTTGTTAGATTAATTGTAAATTAATATTATTACATTAACTAGTTTTGAATTATATTCGATAAGAAAACTTAAATCGTTAATAAATTCTTCGTTGGAACTCTAATCGCAAAACTTTATATATTCAAGTTGTTCAGAAGATCGTTACGAATGAGATGGTGCAAGTTTCATAGCAAAATTATGGCATTTACTCAAATTCCATTTTTAGGCTTTAATAATTATTTATTAATTCTTTTAAATTAATTATTTTTTATTTTACGAGGTGTTACATTCTTAACCCTTGAAACAATTTCATCCTCGAAATTCCTCAAGGGCCGAATCGAGTAACATGGCACGCTAGCATTCTAAACTATCTAACCAATTAGTTATAATCAATTTTGCAACCAATCGTGTACAAATGCATGGTGTATCACAACACATATGATATGTATACTAAATAATACTAAATTAGCACATCCTATATGAATGGATTCTTTAAAAGAATTTTGAAAATATGATGCAAACAACTTATAAATATTGGTAGTTCTACATGTATGCAAGTTCTCAAAAATCAAAATCCTTTTTCATACAGTAATTTTCCTACTCCTATGAACAAAAGTTTGGCTCAATCAATTTTGCATCCAATTACAAAATCCAATTCCTAGCACACAATTTCTAACATCCAAAAAAACTTGAAAATCGAGTTTTCCTAAATCTATACCTTTATGCTAGAAAATGAAGTTGGAAAATTTTATATTTCCACTCTTCTTTTGTGTACCAATTCTGTTATACCTTGGAATTTTCTATTTTTCTCCCTAGTCTTTTCCAAGTACAATTCGCATAAGGTGGTTTATCTTTAAGTTTTAAAATAGAATTATTTTAGAAACAAGTTTTTGCTATTATCAACAAGGTATGAAAATTGATATTCCAAAGTTATAATAGCTTTTTCCCCTGTTATTATCTGTATTTTGTGTACTGTCACACTTACTGAATGGAAAATTTCAAATTCACTAACACGTTGACTCTCCCTACGCCAGGCATCCAATACTTGAAAAGTAGAAATTTTCTCATTTTCCATTAAAAATTGTTTTCCCTTCCAATCAGATATGTAAAATAGTTTGAAATTTAAAAAATCTTCCTTTTGAGCACAATTTTCCAAAAGCATTTTCCTTTACATTTTTAAAACAAATCAAACCACATCTTAACATAATAAGGATTCTTCAATGAATCGGTACATTTGAATGACCCTAGCATTAAATAGTTAATATTAAATTTTGGAACATTTTTGTTTTATTTCTAAAAAATAAGCAACACATAAGTATATATATAAATTTTAGCTTTTAAGGCATAGGAAAGTGACTCATGGTTTTGCAACAACCCATCCATGTCCTTTACTTGCTAAAATTTATTTTTCCTAAAATTCTAAAGTTTTAGGAATTTAGGCATTATTAAGTTTTTAGTTGTTAATTTAATTTCTTAATTTATTTTATGAACTTCCAACCTTACATTTCATTCATCGTTAGTTAAGTCTCCTTATGAGATTTTCCTATTTATAGTGTTCTCCAATATATATAATGATCAAAGATCATCTCAAAAATCAACACTATAATATGAGTTTTCAATATCCAAAAAGTGATAACTAATCGTGACAACCAAATAATAATCTAAAAGAAACAATTGTTGGAAGTTGTCCTTCAACATCAACTGGTATTAATGATGTTGTGGCCTAATCACTTCTTACTCAACTAAAATGGGTGCATTTTTAATACGCCAACTACTATAACCCATATGTCTTAATTTACCTTTTTGGCTTCTAATAAACAAGGCTCGTCCATTATTAAACTTATTACTATCTCTGTTTAATCAAATCCCTTGATAGTATTAATAAATTTTGGTATATATTTTTCTTTATCTTTGATCTTTCACGCGAGTATACTCCAGAACTCATAGAATTGTACTTCAATACCATTCTGCATTCCCTTATGGGTTCTTCTTATGGTTTTCACACATATCTAATAAAACATCCCTAAGCTCATACTAATATTCCTTATATTCAATAGGGATTTGTTGTTGCTACTTTATGAGCATTCATAGCTATTTTATTCATAGTCTTAACTTTTATTCCATTTTACCTGGGCAGTCATCCATATCTACTCCATAACAAAGTTAGTTTCATTTTCACTACTCTTTATAAAATTATTAAACTTCACAGTCATAAAGTATTTAACCCAAAACGTTTATCTTTAAAAATATAAACTTAGGAAATTGTTATTAAATTCAACGATTGCTTAGTTTACAAAAGGAACCATGAAAAAATCCTAATTTAAAACAACTTTAATTGTAGGTATCAAAACTTTTAAAACCATAATTCAGGATTTATGAAGTAAGTTTATTTGTTCCTTTCAAAATTCGATGTTAGCAATTTAATTTAAAAAGAAATTTTCATTCAAACAACACAATATTTCCTTCTTTACATAAATAATCATCAAATCAAATTTCCATTTAAGGACTTTTTACAACAGAGATTTGCATCTCAGTAATGCTGGATTTTTTACTCAAAACATTTATTAAGTTTTACATTCAAAAGTTCAATTGTTATACCATCCTAAATTTAAAAATGCATTGTTATAGTGTTTCTAAAACATTAAAAAGTGGAGTTGATAAGGGCAACTTTCATTCTATTATTTTCCAATTACTCGTGCTATCACCACACTCAAGTTTAACAGAGATTCTAATAGCCTATGAGGGGGACTTTTTTAAAAGGATATGTGCAATTTCTGCATACATTTATGGAAACTATTCATTTTCTATATTTTTACCAAATTAGATTACTAACTTTATTTTAATATAAATTTCTTACGTTGTTTCTATATAAATTTTCTAATGTTGCTACTATCAAATTTCTTCTATCTAAATTGCTTCTTTTTATATAACTCTTTTTCTCTTTTAATTGATTGTTTTCCTTATTGGATCATTATAGCAAACTTGTTTATTGGGCCTTTCACCATTAACAAGAAATAGTTTTCTTTTTAACCTAACTTAGCTATTTTTCTCCATATTTCACTTATATGGGAATATATCTTCATTATTGGGCTTTCTGCGATGACCCAGAATTTTAAACATTTGAAATTGTAATATTTAATTGATTTTAAATGTTTGAATGATAGTTTAACATGAATTTCAAATATAACTATGGGTTTGGCAATTTAATTTTTGAAATTTATCACTGAAATTTGGGTAAAATTGTAAATCTTCAATTTTGAGCCTGTTAAAAATAATTTGATGTTTTAGGAGATTCATATTGACAATACTGAAGATAATGGAAGCTTCAAAATTGAATTTGAAAGTGATTTAATCATTTTTGAAAATATATCGTTTAAATCGATATTTAAAAATAGCTTTCCGAGGCACAGTCTCGGATTTCAACGAAACAAGTTCCATTGGATCCGTAATATTCTATTATTATCATATTTCAATTTTTTTAGTATTCGGAGTTGTCGTGTGATCGTACGGTAAGCAAACGCGTTAAAATTTAAATCGAAAATTCGATATTTTAACCGATCCAAAAAGTTATCTTCTCCATACGATCGAATTTGGCCTCGAAACCTTTTTCATCGTGTTCGGAATGGGCGTATAACATTATAAACATCTGGCAGCACGTCTCTATTGGAGGTCAAAATTTTGTGTAGTATTTATCGAGACAATTTAAATTTGAATTTAAATTAAATTTATGTATATATCTCTATTTAAATTTTATTGACAAAGTCAACACGTGGTTGTTTCTTCAAACATGCATCATTTTCTCTTACACGCATTCGAATTTTTTTTTCACACGCCTAAAGAAAGAAAAAAGAAAGAAAAAATAAAAATCATCGGGTCGTCGTTTCTTCCCTTCGTTTGAAATCAAATAACAAAGGCCGCCCTCATTTTAAAAATTTTCGTTCCAAAAATCAGAAAAGGGCTTCCTCCTTCTCAATCGAATTCATGAATTCCAAGCGGCTTTAAATCGATCGAGTCGCGTGTGGTGGGGGGGTCGCGTAAATGAAATTTAGGTCAATTTCGACTTCGACAGGAAGAGGTGTGCTCGAACGGGGTAGGAAGTCGCGTGAGCACGATTAAGAAGAGACATGCGCGATCGATTTCGCGATTTCGAAGACGAGGTCGAAGGATGTTCGACATCAAGCGAGGCGATTCCTGGAGAAGGCGGCACATGCTCGCAATGCATCACATTGATGGCGATTGCGTGGGTAGGGGCGGTTCACTGTTTTCACTAGGAGGCAGTAAAGGTATCGCTATTTTCATTATATATATATATATATATAGCTTTCATGTTTTTTATGCATGTAGAAAATGTAATCTCTACAGAAAAAAAAAGGAAATTATTTTATTGAGAAAAAAATTTATATACGCAGATAGATTTTTAAGTATATATAAATATATATACAGGGTTTGGAAAATATAGAAATTTTAAAGATCGAGCGGTTTATTTAAAATCAAATTTTTTAACATATATAGATATATACATTTTTTTCATCTACTTGTTTAATTTTAAAAATATATTTTGGAGATAGATTTATTTGACAAAATTTATTAATAATAATCGGTGAAAGGGAATTAGTTCAAATAAAAATATTAGTTTAAAATCAAAATTGCTAGTTAGTTAAATTTATTAAAGGAAAGTGGGTTTAAGAAATTTAGTTATTAGTTTAGATTAAATAAATCTGTTAAATGGAAATTTATTATTTGGTTTATTTCAAATATTAATCAATTGTGTAAAATTGTTTATACAAGGTCAAAATTGCAAAGAAAACAAGCCCGAATGGAAAATGGTTGCATGCGTAAGCAAAGGTGAGATCTTCTCACTCAATCAAATATTTTTCTGATTTAAATTTTTAATAGTTAGATTTAAAATTGATTGTACTTGGATGATTGATTTATTATTAGCTTTATTAGTTCAGACCCTACGCGCTGCATAATAGCAGATGATATAATATTAAACCCATATTCCGCGATATTCCACCTTGAAGTGGAATTGGTATTATATATGTATTTAAAGTTGTTGATTTCCCACATTATATAGCGGATGAGACCCTTTGCGCCGCATAATAGCGGATGATACTTTATAAATCTCATATACCGTGATATTCCACCTCAAAGTGGAATTGGTATTTAATTGTTGTGCTAATGTCTGTGGATGCAGGGAAACATGTTGGAGGGATCAAACTAGATTCCTTAAAACATTCTGATTTGTTTTCAAAATTTTATGTTGATTATTTATAATCTGTGTGTGACTATTTGTGACTGAAACCATTGAAGGCTAAAATTTAGCCGAATATATTTTTGGTATCGTAGGATACCATAAATATGAAATTGGATTTTTGGAAATTAAAGGGGAAAAGCGTAGACCGTTACAATTAAAGTATTAAAGTTGATTTTTATAATTCGATCGAATTAATTCCAAAAATATGGGAAAATATTTTAATAAAGGAATTTCGAGTAATATTGTTTAATAGTTGAAGAATTTTGTTAAGATACGTATTTTAAATATTTGAAAGAGATAAAAGAATTTATTTCAAAGGAAATAAATTTAGAAATTAAATTTGGAATTTAATTTGGAGTTGAAATTAATTTTAGAAATCGATTTAGGAATTAAGTTGGAGTTAAAAGAAATATTAGGAATCGATTTGGAAATTTGGTTTGGTGTTTTGGAAATAAATTGGGGAACCGATTTGAAATTAATTTGGTGTTAAAAAATAAACCTTTGGGAAATTGATATGAAAATTTATTTGTTGTTTGAAATAAATTTAGAAATCAATTTGGAATTGGACTTGGCAATTGAAATAATTTAGAAATTAATTTGAAAATTGATTTGGTGTTGAAAGTGAATACTTGGGAATCAATTTGAATATCGTAAATTAGTGGATATTAAAAATTTAAATCCACAATAGGAATTTTATAGAAGAAAGATAAATTTGTTTTAAAAATAAATATTGTTTTATTTTTAAAAGTTGGAAAGGAATTTACAAATTTGGGACGTAAATTTGTAATAAATCCAGAAGATTTATAAATTGATTTGAATGAACCATTTTAGAATGGAAGGTGTACTTTCCCTGGGAAGCCGAATATATTTTTAAAATAGCTTTTGAAATAAAATTGAAAGTTCTAATTTGGTTTCAAAAGAATATTGTTAGAGAAATTAATTTTGGGAATTGTTTTAAATCTTTAAAATAAATATTTATTAAAAAGTATAGAAGGAATTATTTTAAAGATTAAATATATATTTGATTTAGTAAATAGTTATTTGAATACTTATACTCTATCTACTAATTTTATTTTTAAAATTAGGTTGGACTTGAAGTTTTTTTTATATAAGATATTGACATAAGATTTCATAACTGATATTTTAATTAGGTTGTTTCAAAGTGGTTCTTATTGTAGATGTTTCCAAATATTTTTTTTAGATAAGTGATTTAAATTTTTGAAAAGTATTCGGACTCGGCAGATTTTCAGTGGAAATGAATAAGTATTTGGGAATATACTCCGCATAAAGAAATTGATTTGAAAGTTGTTTTAAAATGGTTGATCTGTTAAAATTATATCTTGCGAAGATATGTTGAAAATAAATAATTGGGGAAAATTGTTTGAAAATTGGTGATTATTATGAATTATTGATTGATAGTTAAATAACCGACTATCAATATTAGCCTTTAAATGGCATTTGAATTTCGATGCGACCGGGAGTCGAATTCCAAGTGGATATTCAAAACCCACATCGAACCTTTATGATTGTGATGGATCTTTTGTTTAAAAAGTCAAAGTGGAAATTGTTGTGATTTGTTTGAATCTGAAAGTAACACTTATTTATAAAATAAGCGCTCGTTATTCGGATTAGACGGGAGAGGACCTTGTGTCATAAAACCCATTCCGAATAACGATATGACGAAATGGGATTGCATTTGAAGAAGGTGTTGAATACTGGGTATTTTCAAAAGCGAAAGGATTACCTATCGAATGTCTCTGCATCGGATTGCTCCGGTATAGAGATTTTATCACCCTTTGTGATGGGGTTCCGGACGTGATTAGTGAATATCCGGATTGCAAGGGCTTCTTTGGAAGTGCCTTCGGTTCCGTTCGATCCCGGAACGGACTTGTATGGATGTCTGTCTGACGTTACACTTTGAGATGTAAAGCTGGTTTCTATCAAATACGTTTCTGTTGGTGGCGGAGAATGTATTCTCTTAGCTTAACACCCTTCTCTGAGACGTACGAGCTCAGAGGCTATGTAGTTGATGGTTACTAGTGATACATTCCCAATTTGGTAATGTGGCATACGAAGTGCTGCTGACCATTTATTGATCGAATTATGGCTTTAGTGAAAAGCGTAGCTTTATGGACGAGACTTCGTCGAACCTCACACCCCGGAATGGTCGAAACAGGAAGGGTGCGGCAAGGTTATAGGGGGTAACGCCCTTTAGGCTAAGTGCATTTCCTTCTGGATAAAAGTGGTATCATGGTATGGAGCCCAGATACTTAACTTATGTAGATATCGCAAATATATATTACTTTGTGATTGTTGTTGTTGAGGATCCTCGGATAAAGGTTGTTTATGACCTGGGGATGGCATACTCGTGTAGTAGTTACCTATTTTTGCAGAGGTAATTCGGCCTTGTGTTGGCATAGATCCGGTTAGGTTCTTGGGGCGTCCCTCCAGAGGCGTACCCATGTGGCAATAGGATGTTTCGTAGCCTGACCATTTGTTGGAAATCCAATCACCAATACGCGCCTTGTATGGTTTTAGTTATATAACCTGCCATCTAATATGGTAGCTATAGTAGGCGTACTATAATTGTACGTATGCTGGCTAAGATTAATATTATACTTGCAAATGTTTTCTGCACTATGCACTATTGATAATATTAAAAAGATTTTGCGTATTAAGCATGTTTGACTATCATAAGGAGAAATCTCCCCCAAGTGTGCGATTGCATTGTGTGTGTGCCGGAAGGCCTTATGGTAGTTTCATTTTCCAAACAGCATTGCGGATTTCTTTTAAATTCCTTTGTTTTCTTTTGCTTAAAAATAACTGTTTTTTTAAGATCTCACACCAGTCCCATGACTGACCTGGAGATTATTGTTCCCTTTCTAAACTCTAGGTGCTCATAATTTTCCACACAGGCAGCCTAGAGTCAGGTTATCAGTTATTCGGGAGCGAAGTCAAAAAAAGAAGTTACTGTGGAGATCAGGAGTTAAAGCTGGATGGCGAGGCGTATTACTTATATATGTAATATTTCCTTTCCGCTGTTTGTTATTGTAAACTCTGATAATGTGATATATGAACTGATATAGTGTTTTTATTTTAAAGATTATTCTTTATCTATTATATATTTGTTCCGTTGTGAAATGTGAGATTTTGTTATTGTTTGTGTCTTCTTCTATCTTCTTCTTCTTAAACCCTAACGGTTCGGTTTTCCGGCATTGGATACAGTGGACGTATTAATGTCGACTTTCGGGCATCGAAAAATCGGGTCATTGCAATTTTGGTGTCAGAGCATTTGGTTAAGCGACAACCTTGGCTCTGCTGGCTGTTACTCATTAGAGATAGAGTCAGTAGTACTTTAGAATGAGTTGAGTGCATTAATAGATATGAGCACGTATTTGTTAGTGAATAAAAAATTGTTTTATATTGTGATGATTGGTTTGTTGAGTAGTATATGGATTTTGGTCAGTATAGTCCGTACAACTCTATCGATAGGGATCTCTAAACACTCGTACAGAACAATTTGACACGGTATTATTTTAAAATAGGGTAAATGAAATAATTTTACCCAAACTATTTTGTATATAAAAAGAAATAATTTTTTTGTAAATTATTATAGTATATGGTTGCTTGGTTGTTTGGAAGTGATAATACTAAATTATTATCATTAAAGTTGAAAAAGAAATTGAAATCGTAACTCCAGCGTTGAGAAATAATATCTATATACAAATGAGATTTGCAAATATAAATTGTAAATGTAATTTATAATTTTAAATATATTCCAGAGAATTATTTGAAAGTGGATTGAAAAGATTTGAAATTGGAAATTTTAGCGAAAATTTTAAATCTCTTCTGATTTGAAAATGATTTTTGAAAAGAATTGAAAGGGTTTGAAAAATATTTAAAATTTAGAAAATTTGAAAAAAAAAATGTTTTTGAAGGGATAAAAAGCTCTAAACTCTTTTTGGTCGCTGAAAAATAACTTCGATGATGACTGCAGCATCATCGATGTTCATTTTCGAATTTCCAAAAGAGGGATTGCTGCCAAATTGTTTTAAATGAAAATTGTTTGCAAAACTGGTTTGGTTTTTTGAATTGAAAGAATAATTTGAATTGCTTTCAAAAATTATTTTTGAAATATTGAAAAGACTCTGGAATGTTATATAAAATATTTATGGAGTATCATTAAGTTTGATAACTTGTAAAGTTTAAAGTTGTTAAAATAAAATCTAACTTAAAGAGAAGTTAGATAAATGTAGATGTGGAAATAAAATAAGTTGGAAGGAAAAATTTAAATCAAGTGGAATTAAAAATGAAAATTGAATAAAAGAATTTAGATTGAAAAAAAATTAGTCAAATAAAATAAAAATTATATAAGAAGTGTATATTGAAAATTTTGTAAAGGAATGTGCAAAATAAATTTGAATGTTGTAATTGGATATTATGGCTAGCAGGATATACAGGTGTATTAAAGGAAATGGAATTGGGATTTTAATTTCGAAGATAAATTTTGAATTGCTCGACAAAAAGGTATCTATTTAAATTTCAGTATGAAATTTGATGATCTTCTTGTCTAGCCGCTTGGCTTTTTGTTTTCTTTTTGAATTTGGGGACCGTGGTGCCATTTTTGTAGTCGTACCGACCAAGCCGCGCAAAGGAAACGCTGGCGAAATTTTTCGAAAATTTAGGGAACTAGAAAAATTTTGAGAAATTTTTGATAATTTAAAATTTTAATTTGAATTTAAATTTGAATTATTGAGAAAAAATGTTGTTTGGAATTTATGATTAATTTTGGAAAGTTAGTTGAAGCGATAATGGGTTGTTAATAAAAAGGATTTGTTTGGTAAGTTGATAAAATTGTTTAGTTTTGGAAAGATAGCAAATGGGTTAATGATCATTCTTCTTAACCTGTAATTTCAGGACGAAATTCTTTTAAGGGGGAAGGATGTAACGACCTAGAATTTGAACATTTGAAATTATAATATTTAATTGATTTTAAATGTTTGAATGATAGTTTAACTTGAATTTCAAATATAACTATGGGTTTGGCAATTTAATTTTTGAAATTTATCATTGAAATTTGGGTAAAATTGTAAATCTTCAATTTTAAGCCTGTTAGTAGGAGATTCATATTGACAATACTAAAGATAATGGAAGCTTCAGAATTGAATTTGAAAGTGATTTAATCAGTTTTGAAAATATATCGTTTAAATCGATATTTAAAAATAGCCTTCCAAGGCACAGTCTCGGATTTCGACGAAATTGGTTCTATTGGATCCGTAATATTGTATTATTATCAGATTTCAATTTTCGTAGTATTCGGATTTTTCGTGTGATCGTACGGTAAGCAAACGCGTTAAAATTTAAACCGACAATTCGATATTTTAACTGGTCCAAAAAGCAATCTTCTCCGTACGATCGAATTTGGCATCGAAACCTTTTTCATCATGTTCGGAATGGGCGTATAACGTTATAAACGCCTAGCGGCACATCTCGATTGAAGGTCAAAATTTTGTGTTGTATTTATCGAGACAATTTAAATTTGAATTTACATTGAATTTATGTGTATATCTCTATTTAAATTTTATTGACAAAGTCAACACGTGGTTGTTTCTTCAAACACGCGTCATTTTCTTTTACATGCTTTCAAAAAAATTCACGCGCCTAAACAAAGAAAAATAAAGAAAAAAAATAAAGATCATCAGGTCATCGTTTGTTCCCTTCGTTAGAAATCAAATAACAATGGCAGCCCTCATTTTAAAAAAAAATCCTTCCAAAAATCATAAAGGGGTTTCCCCTTCTTAATTGAATTCACGAATTCCAAAGCGGCTTCAAATCGATCGAGTCACGGGTGTTGGGAGGGTCGCGTGAGTGAAATTTAAGTCGATTTCGACTTCAACTCGAAGAGGTGCCCTCGAACGGGGTAGCACGAAGTCGCGTGAGCATGATTAAGAAGAGACATGCGCGATCGAATTCGCAATTTCGAAGACGAGGTCGAAGGATGTTCGACATTAAGCGAGGCGATTCATGGAAGGACGGCACATGCTCGCGATGCATCACATCGATGGCGATTGCGTGGGTAGGGGCGGTTCGCTGTTTTCAC
Source organism: Allium cepa (assembly GCA_030765085.1). Taxonomy (NCBI): domain Eukaryota; kingdom Viridiplantae; phylum Streptophyta; class Magnoliopsida; order Asparagales; family Amaryllidaceae; genus Allium; species Allium cepa. The sequence continues at coordinate 383,333,871 of CM060931.1, forward strand.
TAGGAGGTAGTAAAGGTATCGCTATTTTCATTATATATATATATATATAGTTTTCATTTTTTATGCATGTAGAAAATGTAATCTCTATAGGAAAGAAAAAACAGGAAATTATTTTATTTTGAAAAAAATTTATATATGCAGATAGATTTTTAAATATATGTACACAAGGTTTGGAAAATATAGAAATTTTAAAGATCGAGCGGTTTATATAAAATCAAATTTTTTAACATATATAAATATATACATATTTTCATCTACTTGTTTAATTTTAAAATAAAAATATATTTTGGAGGTAGATTTATTTGATAAAATTTATTGATAATAATTGGTGAAAGGAAATTAGTTCAAATAATAATATTAGTTTAAAATCAAAATTGCTAGTTAGTTAAATTTATTAAAGGAAAGTGGGTTTAAGAAATTTAACTTTTAGTTTAGATTAAATAAATCTATTAAATGGAAATTTATTATTCGATTTATTTCGAATATTAATCAATTGTGTAATTTTTTTATACAAGGTCAAAATTGCAAAGAAAACAAGCCCGAATGGAAAATGGTTGCATGTGTAAGCAAAGGTGAGATCTTCTCACCCAATCAAATATTTTTCTGATATAAATTTTCAATAGTTAGATCTAAAATTGATTGTGCTTGGATGATTGATTTATTATTGGCTATATTTGTTTAGACCCTATGCGCCGCATAATAGCGGATGATATAATATTAAACCCATACACCGCGATATTTCACCTTGAAGTGGAATTGGTATTATATATGTATTTGGAGTTTTTGATTTCCCGCATTATATAGCGGATGAGACCTTATTCGCCGCATAATAGCGGATGATATTATATAAATCCCACATACCGCGATATTCCACCTCGAAGTGGAATTGGTATTTAATTGTTGTGCTAACGTCTATGGATGCAGGGAAACAGGTTAGAGGGATCCAACTGGATTCCTCAAAACATCCTGATTTGTTTTCAAAATTTTGTGTTGATCATTCATAGTCTGTGTGTGACTATTTGTACTGAAACCATTGAAGGCTAAAATTTAGCCGAATGTATTTTTGGTACCGTAGGATACCAAATATGAAATTGGACTTTTGGAAATTAAAGTAGAAAAGCCTAGACCATTACAATTAAAGTATTAAAGTTGATTTTTATAATCCGATCGAATTAATTCCAAAAATATGGGAAAATATTTTAATAAAGCAATTTCGAGTACTATTGTTTAATAGTTGAAGAATTTTTTTAAGATACGTATTTTAAATATTTGAAAGAGATAAAAGAATTTATTTCAAAAGGAAATAAATTTAAAAATTATATTTGGAATTTAATTTGGAGTTGAAATTAATTTTAGAAATCGATTTGGGAATAAATTTGGAGTTAAAATAAATCTTAGGAATCGATTTGGAAATTGGTTTGGTGTTTTGGAAATAAATTGGGAAACCGATTTGAAATTAATTTGGTGTTAAAACACAAACCTTTGGGAAATTGATATGAAAATTTATTTGTTTTTGAAATAAATTTAGAAATCAATTTTGTCAGGACACGATTCTTCGTCTTCCGAAAATTCAACATCGATACTCACTTTATCGACTGCCGAGAAATCGAACGACGGAAAACAAACACTGAGGGTTTTAAGAAAAAGAATTTAGGAAAAGAAAAGAGAAAAAGATAGAGATTAGGGAGGAGAGAAGACAGAAGATAGAAAATTTTAAATTAGAGAGAATAGAGAATTTTTAAAATAGAAGAGAAGAAAGATAGAACATAGAACAGAAAATAGAACGGAACAGAAAACAACAGAACAACATCAGAATCTCACAATTCGCAGCGGAACAACATATAATAATAAATGAATAATCTTTAAACAAAGAACTATCAGTTATTACATTTTATCACATTACATTACATCATATCATCAGAGTGTACAACATCATACAACAACAAACAGTGCAGCGGAAAAAGAAATACTATATAACTAGTAATACGTCATGCCATCCAGCTTGCCTCCAGCAACTCCAGAATATCCAGAATATCCTGATAAACCTTACTCTTGACTGCCCGTGTGGAAATTTGTGGGCACCCAGAGTTTAGGAAGGAAAACAATAAACTCCAAGTCAGTCATGTGACTGGTGTGAGAACTCAAAACAGTTTATTTATCTTTAAAATCAAAATAGAGGAATATTTTTATTTCAATTCGCAATGCTTTTAAAAATGAGACTACCATAAGGCCTTCCGCACACACACACATGAAAACGCAGAATCGGAGGAGATTTCTCCTTATGATAGTCAAAGATGCTTGATACGCATTTAAAAGAACATTTCATATTATTATTAGTGCATAGTGTAGAAGAAATTCATTTCGAAAGTAGAATATAAATCTTAGCCAACATAGACATTTCGAACTATGCCTACTATAGCTAACTATGTTCAATAGCAGGTTACCGCCACATTCCATAGCAGGTTATACAACTAAAACCGTACAAGTCACGTATTGTTTCTTTGGATTTCCAACAAATGGTCAGGCCAAGGAACTTCCCATTGCCACATGAGAATGCCTCTGGAAAGACATCCCCGAGAACCAAACCGAAACTCTGCCAACACAAGGCCGGGTTACCCCTAACTGGGTAACTACTGACACGAGCACGCCATTTCCCGATCGTAAACGACCTTTCTCACGGGATCCCGAAAACCAACAACCACAAAGTAATAAATTCGTAGTAACCACATAGGTTAAATATCTGGGCTCCATACCATGATATCACCTCTATCCAGAAGGAAATGTACATACCCTAAAGGGTGCTACCCCTCATAACCTTGCCGCATCTTTCCTGTTTTGACCATTTCCGGGGTGTGAGGTTCGACGAAGTCACGTCCACAAAAACATACTTTATACAAAAGCCATGCTTTGGGTCAACAAATGATCAACACAATGATCACTAAGATAGACGATCAAATAAACGATCCTATCACAATAATCAACACAATGATCATTTCAGCAACACTCAGCATGTCACATTACCAAATTGGGAATATATCGCTGATAACTTCAACTATATAACCTCTGAGCTCGTACGTCTCAGAGAAGGGTGTTAAGCTAAAAGAATAAATTCTCCGCCACCAATAGAAATATATTTGAAAGAAATCGGCTTTATATCTCAACTTGTAATGTCAGACACACAATCCATACAAGTTTGTTCCGGGCTCGAACAAAACCGAAGGCACTTACAAAGAAGTCCTTGCAATCCGGATATTCACAATCCTGATCGGATTCACCATCAGATATGGAGAACTCTATACCATAGCTACTCGGTGCAGAGTAAATCGACAGGTCATCCTATCGCTCTCGCAAATACCGGGTCGTCAACACCGATCTTCAATGCAATTCATAACGACGTATCACATATTCGGAATGGGTTATACGACCCCATGGTCCTTTCCCGGTTAACCCGAATAGTGAGCGCTTATTCAAAAATAAGTGTGGCATTCACATTCAACAAATCACATCAAATACCCATTCAAAGGGAAATATTGATAGTCGGTTATTGAACTACCAATGGATATGCACACATCACCAGATTCCAAATAATTTTCCAAATTATTTATTTTTCAAAATATCTTTACAAGATATTAAATTTCAATACTTCAAAAATAAATCAATATTTATTTTTAAACAAATTCCACTTTCTTTTATAAATTCCTTAGCGAATTTATAATCCAAAATATCTATGAATATTCGATTTCAATTATTTATTTCAATATTCCTTTTCAATTTATCTTCAAAAAGATAAATTCTAAATATCACTTCATATTGGAAAACATTTCCATACTTATTTAATAAGTAATTCACAATTTTTGTTTATTTTCAACACTTAGAAAATATTCAATATACTTAAATCGAAATTAAGTATAAATTTCATTCTTTAAGGAAATCATTCTCTTAAACATATTTATTTGGGCCAAAACGAATGTTGCGTAAAACATCGTTACAACAACCCAAAATCACTAGTATAGGGATTCGAAATTAAAATAGATATATAAATCCCAATACTATACAAAACATTTCCTTTCGGAAATCATTTACTATAACAACAGTGTTATAGTCCACCATTTCCTTTTATTTCTCGAAAACGTCTATTCCAACAATCAATGTTGAAATCTATGGTTTCGATTCTCAACACATTTAAAACATCATTAGATCGTTTTAATTCTATTTAAAACATCACATTCAAAACAATTTCTTTAACGTGTTATTCACTATTGAAAAATGTGAATAAACTTCGTTAACAAATTTCATTTCTATTTATACATTTTAATTCAAAGGATTATTCACTATTCAAAAATGTGAATATACTTCATTAACAATTTCATCCTTTTATTCATTTTAATTCAAAGGATTATTCACTATTCAAAAATGTGAATATAACTCCATTTATAGGTTTCAACAATTAACTTATCAAAATAAGTTGTTTGCGAATTTATAAACAACGTTTATAAATTCCATTTCTATTTATTTATAAAAACTTCTTTTTATAAATTCCTTTATTAACCTATTCCAGTTTATAACTCAATTATAAACTAAAAGTTCATATTATAAGTCAAATGCTTATAAAACGATTATTTTACAAAAATCGTTCCTCTAAAGACTTTCCAAATCATAAATCTTATAACTTATAAGATTCATTTATTTAACCAAATTTATTCTTTAAATAACTTCACAAATTTATAATTCTTACCATTTATAAATTTCATTTCTATTTCACCATTTATAATTCTATAAATTTCATTCTTATAACTTCACCATTTAAATTCTATAAATTTCATTCTTTAGTGAAATTCATTTTCACTTCATTCAAACACTTATAAAAACTCGTTTTATAATGTCTATATTTCAATTTATAAATATCCATTTATAAATCTCTTAATATAAATCAATTTATATTATTCTTTAAAACGTCTTTAATCTCCTTTATTATTTCACCATTTTGATTCATAAAATAATTAAATTTTATAAATCCTATATTTAAACTTTTCACAAAAATTCTAAAATATCTCGATTAAACTATTTTATAAACTCAATAGCATCATATTCTCAAAAATCAGTTTTTAACTATATTTCTCAAAAATCATAATTTTTATAACTTTAAAAATTATAACGTTTATTTATTTAAAATGGATCAATTCAAAAATTATTTTATAAACGTATACTTTCAAAAATCACTTTTAAATCCTTTTAAAATTCCATGTTTGGTCCAATGATGCTACACACCAAATAGTCAATCACGACTATAACGATATCATATATCAATATGAAAATCCATCAAATATCAAAATATCTGAAATCAAATAAATACTGTTGAGGAATCCAGTTGGATCCCTCCAACCTGTTTTCCTGCATCCAAAAACATTAGCACAATACCAATTTCGCTCCAGTACGAAATTATTGCGGTATATGTTCTTATTAAATATTATCCGCTTAATAACGGCGTAATAGGGTCTTATCCGCTAAACAAAAAATGCGGGAAATCAATAACTCCAATATATACATATGCCAATATATATATATTGATATTATATATAATACCAATTTCACTGTTTATGAAATATTCGCGGTATATGTTTTTAATAAATAACATCCGCTTACTAACGGCGTATAATGTCTATTTTAACAATCAATAGATAACAATCATCATTCATACATGCATTCAAATATTTTAAATCTAACTATTTAAAATAGAATCGAAACTGATTCGATTGAGTGAGAAGTTCTCACCTTGATTTTAAATTCCGTTTTAGCGATTTATTTCGAATAGGACGTTTAATTTTACCCAAAATTCTCACTAACTCCAAACGACTCCAAACCAACTCCATCGCGTAGTGCTCGTCCATACGATTCCAACGCAACTGGTTTCGCATTTTTTCGACCTCGTATGAAAAAGTTATGAATTTATGAAGTTTGTACACGATTTATATACACAAATTTATAACTAACTTTAATAATTTAAACCCACATCACATATGGACCGTTAGATTTTGCCTCCATCAGATCCTAGCCGTGCGCATGATCTTCCTCTCCCTCACGCATCTCCTTCCAGGTTATCAACGTGAGCATGAACCCATGACTTAGAAACTAGGGTTTGATCTTGCTCCTCCATTTCTCAACGATACTTCATCAAACTACTTGCAATAGGAAGCTCTCGACCAAGGCTATGCTCGGCCAGAACAGTGGTGAACTCGGCCACCTGATGAGCCTCGAAAGGCGTGCGCAGGCCCTAACTGTCGGCCCCCCATTTCTCCCCTTCCGATGCTCCAAACACGATCAACTCCGTATGGATCTGAAGCCCTCTCCATCCTCTACAACCTTGCAGTTGAACACTTCGCCTAATTGTCGATGGATTGTGAGTGATTGAGGAATGAAATTGGGACAATTCTGGCCGTGTATTAGGTGGAGGCGGCTGCAGTTCAAAACTAGGGTTTTCTTTCTTTCTTTTTTTATTTTTTTGAGATAGTGGGCTATTTATAAGGAACCGACGAAACACTATTCATCCCGGAAATTCCGAACTCCGATTTACGCGCCGTAACCAGCGTTTCTAGGGTTTACCCCACGTTCCGGACACAATGGAATAGGTTTCGAAAGCTAATTCGGAAGTATGTGCGAGTTATGGTTGTAAACGCTCAATTTGAATTAAACCGATTTAAGCGATTTTCTAGGCGTTTTAATTTGTACAGGACAAACGGTAAATCCAATTGACTTGAAATTTGAAACCTTACAATAATATCATATTACGGATCCGACGAAATTGGTTTCGTCGAAATCCGAGACTTTTTGAAAAATGGCTATTTTAGCTCGCCAAATTTAAATTAAAAATAAATCGATGTGTTTCGAGCTGCCATGATCAAACGATAACTCCGATTGACACGAAATTTGAAATCCGGTAATAACTAACTATTACGGATCCAATGGAACTGGTTTCGTTCAATTCTGAGACTGTTCAAAAATTGGCTATTTTCACTAGTCGATTTTAATATTAAAATATTCAATTTTCACAAATTAACTTTTAATTCGATTTTAAAAGTTCTAAAATATTGTTCTAACTTCCATATGATAAAATAAAATTTTACAAATCATTTACAATCATATTTAACCCAATTTTCAATTATTTCCATAATTTAACGTATTAAATTATCGATTTAATAATCCAATTAAATTCAATAATTCAAATAAAAATTTATTTGACTTATAAATTCACTTATTAATATTTAAAATAAATTAAATATTCAAATTTTAATTTCTAAAAATTCTGGGTCGTTACAATCTTCCCCACTTAAAAGAATTTCGTCCTCGAAATTATAAGTAAGAAAAGTTATAGAATTTATTTACTTTCCAAAATCCATAATTAAACTTCTTACAATACTAAGTTTTCAAATCATACTTAATTATCTTTTCAAAAACAAACTATATCATTTAACTTTCAACTTCAAATCAAAGTTTAAAGTTTTCAAAAAATTTCCAACTTTCTCAAATTTTTTCTAACGCCTTAAATTTCCAGAAAAATTCGCTATAGTCTCCTTTGCGCGGCTCGATCCGAAAAAAAAATGACAGTATATATATCACAAATATACATCTCATCAAGTAATGAGGCATCCCGAAGGGAAAAAATGTAAAAGTACGGTATTTAATCCGAGATATGTACCTTATATTTTTATTAGCAAGCATATACGGCTAATATAGCGCAAAAGCGAGCTCCAAATGCGAAGCAAACGCGATCCGCACCTACTAATTACTCAACAAACAACATGAGAATCATGCATATAGATAATAATATCGATATACAACATATGGCAACATAATAACTATATATACTAACATAGCAAATGTATGAAAAGCAATATATTCAACCATCAACCAACTATAATCCATAACCAATATCAATATTCATTTATATTCTCATTAATATTTAATGAATTGGTTTTTCAATTTAAATCACATTTGATTTATTTACAGTGGATGTTTTTATTAACATTCATTCTCAATTAGTTTATATTCACTACTTCATATTCAAGTTGGTTCACTTCCAATTTTATTAAATCAATTTCATTAACACTTAATGAATTATATACAATCAACTAACAATCATATGACAATCAATGTACATTAAATACAACCAAATTCTTTTGCTTACAATTGGTTTAATTTAATTGATTTTCATTCAATTATTCAACTTTCTAATAACATTAGATTTTAAATGAATTAACACTTATATTCATTATTTCATATCAATTTAATTCACATTCAATTGATTAACATTTAATCCATTAATTCAATTCATATTACAAAAGTTGAATTTCATTTATATAACTCAAGTTTATATTCATCACTTCACTTTATTAATTTTACTTTGATACCGAAATCAAATTAATTCAACATTTCTTAAGTTAAATTCCATTTAACTTTGAATTCATTTTTATTACAACTCATATTCATAAATATATTCATATAGTTTCACTTCTCATATATATAAGTTTATTTCACAATTGTAAATCACTTTAATTATAATTTAATTCTTATAATTCATTTTACTTATACAATTATTCTATTTAGATTATTCAAACAACCTAACAATCAACTTATATACACTTTAATAATTTTGAAAAATTATTCCTTTTATATATAAAAATATACTCAAGGTAAAATTATTTCATTTACCCAATTTTAAAACAATATTGTGCCGAATTGTTCTATTCAAGTGTTTAGAAACCCCTTCGGCATAGTTGTACATACCGTGCTGACGAAAGTTCATATGCCACTCAATAAACCAATCATCACAATATAAAACAATTTCATATTTACTAACAAATACGCTCTCATAGCTATTATTACACTCAAATTCATTCTAGAGTACTGCTGACTCTATCTCTAATGAGTAATACCCAACAGAACCATGGTTGTCGCTTAACCATATGCTCTGATACCACATTGTCAGGACACGATTCTTCGTCTTCCGAAAATTCAACATCGATACTCACTTTATCGACTGCCGAGAAATCGAACGACGGAAAACCGAACACTGAGGGTTTTAAGAAAAAGAATTTAGGAAAAGAAAAGAGAAAAAGATAGAGATTAGCGAGGAGAGAAGACAGAAGATAGAAAATTTTAAATTAGAGAGAATAGAGAATTTTTAAAATAGAAGAGAAGAAAGATAGAACATAGAACAGAAAATAGAACGGAACAGAAAACAACAGAACAACATCAGAATCTCACAATTCGCAGCGGAACAACATATAATAATAAATGAATAATCTTTAAACAAAGAACTATCAGTTATTACATTTTATCACATTACATTACATCATATCATCAGAGTGTACAACATCATACAACAACAAACAGTGCAGCGGAAAAAGAAATACTATATAACTAGTAATACGTCATGCCATCCAGCTTGCCTCCAGCAACTCCAGAATATCCAGAATATCCTGATAAACCTTACTCTTGACTGCCCGTGTGGAAATTGGTGGGCACCCAGAGTTTAGGAAGGAAAACAATAAACTCCAAGTCAGTCATGTGACTGGTGTGAGAACTCAAAACAGTTTATTTATCTTTAAAATCAAAATAGAGGAATATTTTTATTTCAATTCGCAATGCTTTTAAAAATGAGACTACCATAAGGCCTCCCGCACACACACACATGCAAACGCAGAATCGGAGGAGATTTCTCCTTATGATAGTCAAAGATGCTTGATACGCATTTAAAAGAACATTTCATATTATTATTAGTGCATAGTGTAGAAGAAATTCATTTCGAAAGTAGAATATAAATCTTAGCCAACATAGACATTTCGAACTATGCCTACTATAGCTAACTATGTTCAATAGCAGGTTACCGCCACATTCCATAGCAGGTTATACAACTAAAACCGTACAAGTCACGTATTGTTTCTTTGGATTTCCAACAAATGGTCAGGCCAAGGAACTTCCCATTGCCACATGAGAATGCCTCTGGAAAGACATCCCCGAGAACCAAACCGGAACTCTGCCAACACAAGGCCGGGTTACCCCTAACTGGGTAACTACTGACACGAGCACGCCATTCCCCGATCGTAAACGACCTTTCTCACGGGATCCCGAAAACCAACAACCACAAAGTAATAAATTCGTAGTAACCACATAGGTTAAATATCTGGGCTCCATACCATGATATCACCTCTATCCAGAAGGAAATGTACATACCCTAAAGGGTGCTACCCCTCATAACCTTCCCGCATCTTTCCTGTTTTGACCATTTCCGGGGTGTGAGGTTCGACGAAGTCACGTCCACAAAAACATACTTTATACAAAAGCCATGCTTTGGGTCAACAAATGATCAACACAATGATCACTAAGATAGACGATCAAATAAACGATCCTATCACAATAATCAACACAATGATCATTTCAGCAACACTCAGCATGTCACATTACCAAATTGGGAATATATCGCTGATAACTTCAACTATATAACCTCTGAGCTCGTACGTCTCAGAGAAGGGTGTTAAGCTAAAAGAATAAATTCTCCGACACCAATAGAAATATATTTGAAAGAAATCGGCTTTATATCTCAACTTGTAATGTCAGACACACAATCCATACAAGTTTGTTCCGGGCTCGAACAAAACCGAAGGCACTTACAAAGAAGTCCTTGCAATCCGGATATTCACAATCCTGATCGGATTCACCATCAAATATGGAGAACTCTATACCGTAGCTACTCGGTGCAGAGTAAATCGACAGGTCATCCTATCGCTCTCGCAAATACCGGGTCTTCAACACCGATCTTCAATGCAATTCATAACGACGTATCACATATTCGGAATGGGTTATACGACCCCATGGTCCTTTCCCGGTTAACCCGAATAGTGAGCGCTTATTCAAAAATAAATGTGGCATTCACATTCAACAAATCACATCAAATACCCATTCAAAGGGAAATATTGATAGTCGGTTATTGAACTACCAATGGATATGCACACATCACCAGATTCCGAATAATATTCCAAATTATTTATTTTTCAAAATATCTTTACAAGATATTAAATTTCAATACTTCAAAAATAAATCAATATTTATTTTTAAACAAATTCCACTTTCTTTTATAAATTCCTTAGCGAATTTATAATCCAAAATATCTATGAATATTCGATTTCAATTATTTATTTCAATATTCCTTTTCAATTTATCTTCAAAAAGATAAATTCTAAATATCACTTCATATTGGAAAACATTTCCATACTTATTTAATAAGTAATTCACAATTTTTATTTATTTTCAACACTTAGAAAATATTCAATATACTTAAATCGAAATTAAGTATAAATTTCATTCTTTAAGGAAATCATTCTCTTAAACATATTTATTTGGGCCAAAACGAATGTTGCGTAAAACATCGTTACAACAACCCAAAATCACTAGTATAGGGATTCGAAATTAAAATAGATATATAAATCCCAATACTATACAAAACATTTCCTTTCGGAAATCATTTACTATAACAACAGTGTTATAGTCCACCATTTCCTTTTATTCTCGAAAACGTCTATTCCAACAATCAATGTTGAAATCTATGGTTTCGATTCTCAACACATTTAAAACATCATTAGATCGTTTTAATTCTATTTAAAACATCACATTCAAAACAATTTCTTTAACGTGTTATTCACTATTGAAAAATGTGAATAAACTTCGTTAACAAATTTCATTTCTATTTATACATTTTAATTCAAAGGATTATTCACTATTCAAAAATGTGAATATACTTCATTAACAATTTCATCCTTTTATTCATTTTAATTCAAAGGATTATTCACTATTAAAAAATGTGAATATAACTCCATTTATAGGTTTCAACAATTAACTTATCAAAATAAGTTGTTTGCGAATTTATAAACAACGTTTATAAATTCCATTTCTATTTATTTATAAAAACTTCTTTTTATAAATTCCTTTATTAACCTATTCCAGTTTATAACTCAATTATAAACTAAAAGTTCATATTATAAGTCAAATGCTTATAAAACGATTATTTTACAAAAATCGTTCCTCTAAAGACTTTCCAAATCATAAATCTTATAACTTATAAGATTCATTTATTTAACCAAATTTATTCTTTAAATAACTTCACAAATTTATAATTCTTACCATTTATAAATTTCATTTCTATTTCACCGTTTATAATTCTATAAATTTCATTCTTATAACTTCACCATTTAAATTCTATAAATTTCATTCTTTAGTGAAATTCATTTTCACTTCATTCAAACACTTATAAAAACTCGTTTTATAATGTCTATATTTCAATTTATAAATATCCATTTATAAATCTCTTAATATAAATCAATTTATATTATTATTTAAAACGTCTTTAATCTCCTTTATTATTTCACCATTTTGATTCATAAAATAATTAAATTTTATAAATCCTATATTTAAACTTTTCACAAAAATTCTAAAATATCTCGATTAAACTATTTTATAAACTCAATAGCATCATATTTCAAAAATCAGTTTTTAACTATATTTCTCAAAAATCATAATTTTTATAACTTTAAAAATTATAACATTTATTTATTTAAAATGGATCAATTCAAAAATTATTTTATAAACGTATACTTTCAAAAATCACTTTTAAATCCTTTTAAAATTCCATGTTTGGTCCAATGATGCTACACACCAAATAGTCAATCACGACTATAACGATATCATATATCAATATGAAAATCCATCAAATATCAAAATATCTGAAATCAAATAAATACTGTTGAGGAATCCAGTTGGATCCCTCCAACCTGTTTTCCTGCATCCAAAAACATTAGCACAATACCAATTTCGCTCCAGTACGAAATTATCGCGGTATATGTTCTTATTAAATATTATCCGCTTAATAACGGCGTAATAGGGTCTCATCCGCTAAACAAAAAATGCGGGAAATAAATAACTCCAATATATACATATGCCAATATATATATATTGATATTATATATAATACCAATTTCACTGTTTATGAAATATTCGCGGTATATGTTTTTAATAAATAACATCCGCTTACTAACGGCGTATAATGTCTATTTTAACAATCAATAGATAACAATCATCATTCATACATGCATTCAAATATTTTAAATCTAACTATTTAAAATAGAATCGAAACTGATTCGATTGAGTGAGAAGTTCTCACCTTGATTTTAAATTCCGTTTTAGCGATTTATTTCGAATAGGACGTTTAATTTTACCCAAAATTCTCACTAACTCCAAACGACTCCAAACCAACTCCATCACGTAGTGCTCGTCCATACGATTCCAACGCAACTGGATTCGCATTTTTTCGACCTCGTATGAAAAAGTTATGAATTTATGAAGTTTGTACACGATTTATATACACAAATTTATAACTAGCTTTAATAATTTAAACCCACATCACATATGGACCGTTAGATTTTGCCTCCATCAGATCCTAGCCGTGCGCATGATCTTCCTCTCCCTCACGCATCTCCTTCCAGGTTATCAACGTGAGCATGAACCCATGACTTAGAAACTAGGGTTTGATCTTGCTCCTCCATTTCTCAACGATACTTCATCAAACTACTTGCAATAGGAAGCTCTCGACCAAGGCTATGCTCGGCCAGAACAGTGGTGAACTCGGCCACCTGATGAGCCTCGAAAGGCGTGCGCAGGCCCTAACTGTCGGCCCCCCATTTCTCCCCCTCCGATGCTCCAAACACGATCAACTCCGTATGGATCTGAAGCCCTCTCCATCCTCTACAACCTTGCAGTTGAACACTTCGCCTAATTGTCGATGGATTGTGAGTGATTGAGGAATGAAATTGGGACAATTCTGGCCGTGTATTAGGTGGAGGCGGCTGCAGTTCAAAACTAGGGTTTTTTTATTTTTTTTTTATTTTTTTGAGATAGTGGGCTATTTATAAGGAACCGACGAAACACTATTCATCTCGGAAATTCCAAACTCCGATTTACGCGCCGTAACCAGCATTTCTAGGGTTTATCCCGCGTTCCGGACACAATGGAACAGGTTTCGAAAGCTAATTCGGAAGTATGTGCGAGATATGGCTGTAAACGCTCAATTTGAATTAAACCGATTTAAGCGATTTTCTAGGCGTTTTAATTTGTACAGGACAAACGGTAAATCCAATTAACTTGAAATTTGAAACCTTACAATAATATCACATTACGGATCCGATGAAACTGGTTTCGTCGAAATCCGAGACTTTTTGAAAAATGGCTATTTTAGCTCGCCAAATTTAAATTAAAAATAAATCGATGCGTTTCGAGCTGCCATGATCAAACGATAACTCCGATTGACACGAAATTTGAAATCCGATAATAACTAACTATTACGGATCCAATGGAACTAGTTTCGTTCAATTCTGAGACTGTTCAAAAATTGGCTATTTTCACTAGTCGATTTTAATATTAAAATATTCAATTTTCACAAATTAACTTTTAATTCGATTTTAAAAGTTCTAAAATATTGTTCTAACTTCCATATGATAAAATAAAATTTTACAAATCATTTACAATCATATTTAACCCAATTTTCAATTATTTCCATAATTTAACGTATTAAATTATCGATTTAATAATCCAATTAAATTCAATAATTCAAATAAAAATTTATTTGACTTATAAATTCACTTATTAATATTTAAATAAATTAAATATTCAAATTTTAATTTCTAAAAATTCTGGGTCGTTACAAATTTGGAATTGAACTTGGTAATTGAAATAATTTAGAAATTAATTTGAAAATTGATTTGGTGTTGAAAGTGAATACTTGGGAATCAATTTGAATATCGTAAATTAATGGATATTTAAAATTTAAATCCACAGTGGGAATTTTATAGAAGAAAGAGAAATTTGTTTTAAAAATAAATATTGTTTTATTTATAAAAGTTGGAAAAGAATTTACAGATTTCGGACGTAAATTTAAAATAAATCTAGAAGATTTATAAATTGATTTGAATAAACCATTTTGGAATGGAAGGTGTACTTTCCCTGGGAAGCCGAATATATTTTTAAAATAGCTTTTGAAATAAAATTAAAAGTTCTAGTATGGTTTCAAAAGAATATTGTTGGAGAAATTATTTTCGGGAATTGTCTTAAATCTTTAAAATAAAGATTTATTTAAATAAGTATAGAAGGGATTATTTTAAAGATCAAATTGATATTTGATTTAGTAAATAGTTATTTGAATACTTATACTCTAACTACTAATTTTATTTTTAAAATTAGGTTGGACTCGAAGTTTTTTTTATATAAGATATTGACATAAGATTTCATAACTAATATTTTAAATAGGTTGTTTCAAAGTGGTTCTTATTGTAGATGTTTCCAAATATATGTTTTTGGATAAGTGATTTAAATTTTGGAAAAGTATTTGGACTCGGCAGATTTTCAGTGGAAATGAATAAGTATTTGAGAATATAATCCACGTAAAGAAATTGATTTGAAAGTTGTTTTCAAATGGCTGAAGTGTTAAAATTATATCTTGCGAAGATATGTTAAAAATAAATAATTGGGGAAAATTATTTGAAAATTGGTGATTATTGTGAATTATTGGTTGATAGTTAAATAACCGACTATCAATATTGGCCATTAAATAGCATTTGAATTTCTATGCGACTGGGAGTCGAATTCCAAATGGATATTCGAAACTCACATCGAACCTTTGTGATTGTGATGGATCTTTTGTTTAAAAGATCAAAGTGGAAATTGTTGTGATTTGTTTGAATCTGAGAGTAACATTTATTTTTAAAATAAGCGCTCGTTATTCGGATTAGCCGGGAGAGGACCTTGTGTCATAAAACCCATTCCGAATA
Source organism: Allium cepa (assembly GCA_030765085.1). Taxonomy (NCBI): domain Eukaryota; kingdom Viridiplantae; phylum Streptophyta; class Magnoliopsida; order Asparagales; family Amaryllidaceae; genus Allium; species Allium cepa. The sequence goes on from CM060931.1 coordinate 383,349,740, forward strand.
ACGATACGGCGAAATGTGATTGCATTTGAAGATGGTGTTGAAGACTGGGTATTTTCGAAAGCGAAAGGATTATCTGTCGAATGTCTCTACACTGGGTTGCTCCGGTATAGAGATTTTATCACCCTTTGTGATGGGATTCCGGACGTGATTAGTGAATATCCGGATTGCAAGGGCTTCTTTGGAAGTGCCTTCGGTTTCGTTCGATCCCAGAACGGACTTGTATGGATGTGTGTCTGACGTTACACTTTGAGATGTAAAGCTGGTTTCTATCAAATACATTTCTGTTGGTGGCGGAGAATTTATTCTCTTAGCTTTACACCCTTCTCTGAGACGTACGAGCTCAGAGGTTATGTAGTTGATGGTTACTAGTGATACATTACCAATTTGGTAATGTGGCATACGAAGTGCTGCTGATCATTTGTTGATCGAAGCATGGCTTTTGTAAAAAGCATAGCTTTGTGGACGAGACTTCGTCGAACCTCACACCTCGGAATGGTCGAAAGAGGAAGGATGCAGCAAGGTTATAGGGGTTAGCGCCCCTTAGGGTATGTGCTTTTCCATCTGGATAAAAGTGGTATCATGGTATGGAGCCCTGATACTTAACTTATGTAGATATCACAAATATATATTACTTTGTGATTGTTGTTGTTGAGGATCCTCGGATAAAGGTTGTTTATGACCGGGGATGGCATACTTGTGTAGTAGTTACCTATTTTTGCAGAGGTAACCTTGCCTTGTGTTAACAGAGATCCGGTTAGGTTCTCGGGGTGTCCCCCCGGAGGCGTACCCATGTGGCAGTAGGAAGTTCCTTAGCCTGACCAATTGTTGGAAATCCAATCACCAATACGCGCCTTGTATGGTTTTAGTTGTATAACCTGCCATCTAATATGGTAGCTATAGTAGCATATTATAATGGTACGTATGCTGGTTAAGATTAATATTATACTTGCTAATGTTTTCTGCACTATGCACTATTGATAATATTAAAAAGATTTTGCGTATTAAGCATGTTTGACTATCATAAGGAGAAATCTCCCCCAAGTGTGCGATTGCATTATGTGTGTGCCGGGAGGCCATATGTTAGTTTCATTTTCCAAAAAGCATTGCGGATTTCTTTTAAATTCCTTTGTTTTCTTTTGGTTAAAAGTAACTGTTTTTTAAGATCTCACACCAGTCCCATGACTGACCTGGAGTTTATTCCTTTTCTAAACTCTAGGTGCCCATAATTTTCCACACGGGCAGCCTAGAGTCAGGTTATCAGTTATTCGGGAGCGAAGTCAAAAAAGAAGAAGTTGCTTTAGAGATCAGGAGTTGAAGCTGGATGGCAAGGCATATCACTTATATATGTAATATTTCCTTTCCGTTGTTTGTTGTTGTAAACTCTGATAATGTGATGTATAAACTGATATAGTGTTTTTGTTTTAAAGATTATTTTTTTATCTATTATATATTTATTCGGCTGCGAAATGTGAGATTTTGTTTATTGTTTATGTTCTTCTTCTATCTTCTTCTTCTTAAACCCTAACGGTTCTGTTTTTTGGCATTCGATTGTGCGACATTGGATATAGTGGACGTATTAATGTCGACTTTCGGACGTCAAAAAATCAGGTCATTACACTTTCTTACCCCTTTATTCTCTTTACCCATTTAAATCAAGTATTATTTCCATTTTTCAACCCAACAAAAATAATTTTAAAACTTTTACTTCACAAAACAGAAAAATCATCGAGCTAAACATACGTTATATTTTCCATTTACTTCAAAAAGAAAAGCCTTCTTTATCAAAAACCTTTAAATTGGAAATTTTAGACTAGTCGGTTCTAGTTTCACCTAAATTTTTTAAATATCTTATTTAATTAAAATTTCCCAAAGTATATGATTTTTCATGAATTTATTTTAAAAAGATATTTTATGCGGTGAAAATTTTATATTTACTTTCTTTTCAAAAATAAAAACTTTTTAGTAATGGGGTTCTTTCATTTTATATAAATTCTTTGAAAGTCATTTCAAATTTTTCAATGAGTTTTAAAAATATTTATTAAATTTTTTCACATGGGGTCAGACTTAGAAATGGATTTTTGACTATCCTCTCTTTTGGACTTTTCATATTTTCTACCTATTCTTAACTCAATTTCATTATGAATGATTCATAATTCGGCTATCATCTTATGGAGGTTAATGCATACCTCCTTGCGAGAACTTGCTCATCCCAATTTATACCTTACTTCATCATAATTTACAACATGTAGGTTCTTATTTGGCATCTGCCTGGATGAAATGTACATAGTCAATCGGTAATACAACGAAATCCACAATCATAGGGAACTCTAGGCCTAAAAAAGGAGTCAAGTGCCATCCAGCTTAGGGACTCTTCTATATGTTGTACTCATGTTCTTCTTAAGTCATTGCCTTATGGTATATCCTACATCCTGTTAGGTAATTGAGAGGAGGTGTTTAAGTTTAACTAAATTTATTGTTCCAACTCATAGTTAACTTATCCATCTTTTTAGAATTGGTCGCAACTAATTTTATGGTCAGAACTTGTAGAATTTGGCATATAATATATATATATAGGTAAAAATAAAAACGTTCATGCAACGTATCCTTATCGTATTGATTCGACTAACTTGAGCTTTGATACCAGATGTAACAACACACACCTTAGTGTGCCCATTTTTGGCTGAATCGAAAATCCAAGTCCATAGGTTATGGATTGTTGGTATTGGTAACAAGAAATAAACATAAGTATATCAGAGAGCTATATACATAAATACATAGAGGAATAGAAAAATATAATAAAACATATACACTGACTAAGGCAAATACTTTGGAATCAATATTATTCCATGGATATCTATTAGCCTTGGTAGTGCTGAGCATGAATGAGAAGACATATGCACATACCGTTCTCATCTTGCATCGGTATTTTGTCCTTTTAAGTTTATCATGTGGGTTGTAATAAGGATGAGGTCTGAACAATGTTTTGGTGATTTGTAAATTACATATTTTATCCATAACACTAGTTTATGTCAATTGATTTTTATTTAAGTGTTATGTCTACTACCATGGATTATTAATTTAATTCCACTTAGGCGTACGACATTTTCAACCTTATCCAAGGCATAACTATATATATATATATAATTATATGTATATATAAACCATTATATTCCCCAAAATGGAAACACTGGTTACTTAATACTTCTTAAATAGAGACAAGGCTTGTCTACAACATTTAATACCTTAACTCCAAAGCCTCCCCCTGTAACGTAAACGATAGTCAGCTGACCCTAATTATTAAGACTGATGACCCCTATATGCGACTTTATAATTAAGTTAGCCGCATCACTATGCATCTCAAAGACTTATCTAAATGTTAACTAGCCCTGCTCCAACAAACATATAATCAATTAAACTTCAAGGTTCTTGCACATCCCATACAAACTCTGCATTAGTAGAAAGCGAAATCTGTCAGGACATAACCCAAGTCATAGCTAACGACTTCTGGTGGTCAAAACTATATGTCATTCCTACTCCATAAATACCGGTTTATCGATAAAGATGAAATAGCCCATTGACCCTTAACCAAATCCTGTTTCAACTTGCCTAATGCTAGTCAAGGAAAATGCTCACTCTCCTGGTTAATTGATACCACTGATTTCTAACTAAAATAGAACCATTTTCCCAATTAAGACGGTCATAGGTTATTTAAGACTTCTTAAAATAGAGAAGATGCGGACCCAACAACCATTTAATGCCTCAATCCCAAAGTAAACCCCATGACCACCCTAAAGGTACTTAGCCATTTAATACTTCAACTTTGAGGAGAGCCCTTGGTATATTTTCCGCAAAACCTATAAATGAACGTACACACTCAAACGGTTCCTATGGTGAAGATGTCCCATATCAGTAGCAACGCATACACAACTGCTGGTAGCACCTTCCAAGGGGCAGACTATCGTTGCATGTGATATTCCGGAAATTCAAACCCAATTTAAATATGATAATCTTTGTACTAAATTAATTCAAATTGATAAATTTGTTATTTTATTTAATAGCAATAAATAAATTATAAACGTTCATTGGTTCTAATTAAAATTAATATATACATAAGGGTAATGAATGTGTTAAAATTGTATGCTTATCAAATTTGATTTTGAATTCAATTTGAAAATTTATTTTGAATTTGAATTATTAAATTATTCAAAATAGGTTAATTATATTCTAAAATTATACTTGAGTTTAAAAGAGTATTTTCATGATTTTATTTAGACATAAAATTTGATTCATATTTATTTTCTTTAAGAAGAATTGATTTTATATGAATTAAAATGGACTTAAATTAAGAAAATCAATTAAGAAAAACATTTTAAATTTTGAAAACTAATAAATAAAAACATTTAAAACTCTTTTTGCATGAAGATAACACTTGTTAACATTTAAAACATACTAATAAACATGTGTTAAAGAATTAGCTAGGTATAGTGACAAGTGTCATAATTTAAATTTATTTTCTTTAAATTTTTATAGAACAAAATTTTTATATAAAAAGCTATCTGTTATGCTTCATCTAAACTTTCTTATTTCTAATTTTTCTTAAGCAAGGAAAATTTTTACAATCCTCATTAACAAACCTGAAATTCTTAAAATCTTCACTTCAATACAAAATTTACAAAACTAAAACCTCACTTCAAAAATCAGAAAAAACTTTAAACCAAAATGAAATTCCAGAAATCTGCATACCTTAAAAATCTGCAAAACAGTCACAGAAAATTTGTGAAAGGCAAATTCAAGTTCTTCTATCACTGACTGATTTAAGGATTGAAGCATCATCATCAAGCAGAATAATTGAATCAACCAATTTCAAGTAAAAAGGAAAACTGTAGTTATTTTCCCAGGAATTCAATTATTTGACTCTGCTTAGCAAAAAAAAATCAGGTGAGTAAATTTTAAAATCAAAATTTTAAGTAAAAATGTTGCGTGTGAATGTTAGTCCTGATAATGCTTGCATGTTCCTATTTTGTAAAATCTTTGTTTACAGGTTATAATTTAAATCGTGTATGTTTAAAATATTACTGATGCTCTCTGTATTTTCAAAGTTCAGAGTAAATTTTAAACAATAACTTCAAAATGTATGCAACAAATCATAGTTAAATTAGAATCTTCAATGTAGAAGTTTCATTTAGACATGAATCACGTATTAATTTGATATTTAAAAGAAACTGTTTGAAAAATCTGCAGAATCAAGATAATACAGTAAAAAAAATTATCATGATAAATCACGCTCTGAATTTTGTTTAATCGAGTTCAAATCTTAAATCTACTATGTATAACATGAATTTTAAGATAAAAATCAAAAATTTTAATTTGAATTTGAGGAAGAATTTTGTTGTTAACTGAATTTGGGATTTTGGGTAAATTTTTGAAATCGGGTCGATTTTAGGGATTGGGTGTTGGATTGAAGTTGTGTTAATGGTTGATTAACACGAGAAAAATAATGGAAGTAATAATTATTCATCAGAGAGTTTGGAATTCGATTAATTAGGGTTTTGGGACTGCGTTTGTTCGAGCTCGAGTATTTCGTGACTGTGGGTTTTTGGATTGGTCGAGTTGCAAATGGTTTTAGGTGAAGCTGCGTTAGGGCCTAGCGAGGTTATGGCCGGAATTCTAAGGCGTTCGGTGGTCGGAAAATCGTGGATGATGGTTTTTTTCTGGTGATGCAGTTTTGGGTTTTGGGTTCGAGCAACCATATTTCGATTGAGCTCGTGTAAGTGTGGTTTGGGGGATGGAGTTGAGTCGTTGGTTGAAGTGGAGCTTGCGTGTGGTGTCGTGGATGGTGGCGGCGGCGTCGGAGCAACGTGCATGTGCACGGGGTGATGGCTATGTCAGTGGAATTGGTGATCAGAGTAACTCGCAGCAGCGTTCGAGTGTTTGGGTGTGTGGCTCGTGTAAGTACTCCGGAGTGTGGCTGCTGTAGCTCGTGTAGGTATTGGGAAGAAAGGAAGTGAAGTCTTTCCCGTATTTGTTTTTGGGATAGTTGAATTTTAAACTAAGATGTAGAGGGAAAAGAAAATGGGGATTAGTTTGTGTTGTCTTGAGTTTGGTCGAGACAAAAACAAAGGAAAATGAAGTTGAAGCTTTATAACATGTTTCAAATTTGTTTTAAGTTTAAACTTTAAATTTTTATTTCAACTACTTTGTAAAATGTTAAATATTTTAATTCAAGGTAATTTATATTTTATTAGTTGAAGTTTTAAATGATTTTACATTCCTTTAAATTTAACTTTTAAAAAAGGAAATTAGTTTTTAACAAATTGAAAATGTTTTAAATATGTAATAGTTTTTAATAATTAATGAAATTGTTTGATTTTTGAAAATTAATTATTTGAAATTAAAGTTTACTTTAATTAATTAGTAATTAAGGTTGAAATTAATTAATCAATTTAGATTAATTAATTTGTTAATATTTAATTAATTACTTATGGATTATTGAATGGATATTAAGAATTAAATTAAATAATAATTAATAGATCGTTGATTAAATAATTAATTAATTAAAGATTTATTAATAAGTGATTAGCAACTAATTAATTAAGTGATTAGTGACTAATTAATTAGTAATTAAAGAATTAATTAATCAATTAATTAGAGTTAATTAATAAAGTAATTAACCATTAATTAATTTATAATTAATAGTTAATTAATTAGTGATTAAGATTTAATTAATTAAATAATTAATGTTAATTAATTAAGTAATTAAGATAAATTAATTTAGAATTTGTAATTAATTAAGAAATTAATTTAAGGTTAATTAATTATAAATTAAGGGTTAATTAATAACCAATTAAGGAATGATTAATTTTAAATCAAGTTTTAGTTAATGAAAAATTATAGTAATTAATTAATAGTTAATTAAAGGAATGTTAATTAATTAAAGATTAATTAATTAAATAAATAGTGAGGTTAATTAAGAAGTGATTAACTAATCAATTAAGTGATTGTGATTAATTAATTAATGATTGGTTGGGCAAAGTAATGTGACTAATTCTTAAGTAATTAATTAATTTAAATTAATTAAATTAATTATATGAATTAAAGAAGTGCTTGCTTATGGATGATTGTTTGAATTGAATATCTGAATATGGTTGATATCTGTTAAATGATAGTTGAGATATTCTGTGATGAGATTTGTATATATCTGAGATGGATGAATGTTATTATCTGTGGATAATGTTGTGTGGATTCAATGTTTAAAATTGAATTGAATTGTTTAAATATTTAAACAACTTGGCCTTTAAGACACGTCTGGATTTCGATGAGACCGAGATCGGGAATCAAATTTGATTTTCCAAAAACCATATCGATCCAAGTTAAACGTTAGGTCATGGCATCTCAAGTGACGATCGAGATGGAGTTTTAGGGTGTAAGGGTTATTGTCGTTAACTCTGAGGGTAGTTCCAAAATGAGTGTAACGAAATAATGCCTTCGGTTTCGTTCGAACCCGGAACGAACTTGTATGGATTTAATGCTTTCAGAACATCGTCAGGTGGATGATGAGCATTCTAAGAGATGCGCTCTCCAAAGGTAATTGTAGCCTCAAGCCTCATCAACTGGGAATGGCTAAAACAGGGGAGGTGCAGCAAGGCTTCGTGGGTAGCCCCCACTTGAGAGTGAGATTTACCCCTGTCTAGAAGTCCCTTATTATTTCGGCTGTGTGGGCAGTTGTTGGCCACAACTGCGGGGTTGTCTTGTTCGAGACTGTCCAGTAAGGGATGGTTCCGGCCTTGAGTTACAGGGGAGTTAGGGTGGCTCCTCGGTACGGTGATCTAGGCCCCGTACTGTGAAGGGCGGTACCCCTGTAGACCTGCCATTGATGGAAACCCATTTTCCCTACGAGACCCTACAGTTTTGATTATATTACCCACTTTCGTGGCTAGTAGCTGGAATTTAATAGATGTAACAATTTCGGCTATTTTCTATTTACTTGAAAACCCTAGACCCTATTATTATATCATTGGATTTCCTATCAAATATTTTGGTTAGCGTAAGGTAAAAACTTACCTGTATTTATTTGTGGGAAGTCTTACGTGATACCTTTTGTTTTCAAAATGATTTTAAAGTTAAACAACTTTAACTGATTTACTCACACCAGACCCATGTCTGACCCGGATTTTTTTTTCATAAACTCTTGGGTACTCAAATTTTTATGAGTAGCCAAGTGATTAGGTTGGGATTAGCAAATGTTTTGGAAGCTGGAGCTGGAGTCCGGACGTACTATCTATCTCTTTCCGCTGTAGTGACATTTTGATGTTGTGTTTTGAGTTGTATGATTTGGAAGACTCTTATGAATATCAGATGTAATGAAGTCTTATTATTTTGTGTGCTCTGATACGTAAAACTTATGTAATGGATATGTGTAATATTATATTTTGTTCGTTTCCGCTGTGAGATTCTGATGATTGTTGTTCTTTTCTTTCTATCTTTTCTATTTCTATCCCTTTCTTTTCTTATTGACGATACGTCTTTCTGGGTATTGAAAGACGAGTCGTCACAGTTGGTATTAGAGCATAGGTTGAGAAACACCTAGGCTTTGGAGTAGTATCTATCTTGAGAGTGCGTATTTGTAATTTTCTTATATAACTATATCCCTATCTAAACTGGTTGGGTTACCTGTTCAGGTAGCCAGTATGAGTTCAAGAGGCCGAAGGGGAAGAGTTGTTGGAAGTGCATCAACCAGTAATAGGAGAGAGCAGCATGATAATGAGGCTGTTAATCCAGTTACGTCTCCAGTCGGTTTTGCTGCATTATGCAAGGAATTTGTTCATCTTGGAGGAAAACCATTTCAAGGATCAGAAACCATAATAGAGATACAAGCATGGCTTCGCTCGTGCGGGAAGATTTTTAAGAGCATGAAGTTATCGGATGAGCAGAAGAGAATAATGGCTTCGTGGCAATTACAAGGTGGAGCTGCAGTCTGGTGGAATTCAGTGACTGTTAATGTCTCGGAAGTTGATATGTCTTGGGAAGAGTTTAAGGAGATGTTTGAGGAGAAGTTCATGCCTACTGCAGGGAGAACTCGACTTTATCAGGATTTTCTGAATATGAAACAAGGAAATATGTCTATAGCTGAATACGAGACTAAATTCAACGAGTTATCTTGCTATGGACCCGGACTTATAGACACCTCTCTTAAGAAAAATGAGATGTTTGTCCAAGGGTTGAGGCCTGAATATCATGAAAGAATGACTGCACATTTGAAAGGGTCTTTTGTGGAGCTTATTGATATAACATTAAGATATGAAGACTTGATGAACAAAAAATCTGTGGCGGGAGTAGCTGCATCTGGAGGAAATTCTTCCAACCCTAATAAAAGAAAATTCAATCCTAATTGGAAGAAACAAAACAAGAAGAAGTCCAGAAACAACAATGGACCCCGAAAATGTTATAATTGTAATCAACTGGGACATTTGGCAAATCACTGTCCTCAAGAAAGAAAAGCAACAGCAGCAGCGACAACATTATAGTGGACCAGGTTCAGCCTTAGTTCAAAAGTCTCTTTGCTTTAACTATCACCAACCGGGACACATGATTAAAGATTGCCCGCTCCTTCATAAAGTCCAACAGAACAAAGTGTTTGCTTTAGAAGGCACACCGTCAAACTCATCTAAGGGCATAGGAGTTTTAGAAGGTACCTTACTTATAAATGGAAATTATATTAAAGTCTTGTTTGATTCTTGTGCTTCTTTAAGTTTTATTTCCCTGGAATATGTAGAGAATTTCGTACTTACCCCTAGTATCGTAGACAATCCCACCCGTGTATCTAATCCTGTAGGAGGGGTAACCAAATTAGATAGGATCTGTAAGGATTTGAGAATCTCCTATCTATCCCATAGTTTTTCCTGTAATCCTTATGTATTGGATTTTAAAGGTTTTGACCTTATATTGGGAATGGATTGGCTTGACAAATATAAGGCTGTCTTAAATTGTGATGAGAGAACAGTTTCGTTGGAAACTGATCTGGGTAGGATTGCCAGAGTAATGTGTGATAACTCTGGAATTCACTTGAGTAGTCTTTTACACGGAGTTGAGACTTCTCAAGAGGAGAATGAAGATATAGAAGTAGTCTGGGATTTCTCTGACGTATTCGAAGAAGTTAAGTGTTTGCCTCCGCACCGGGAAATAGAGTTTCGTATAGATTTGGTTCCTGGAGCAGTACCTGTAATTCAGCCTAGTAGGAGGATGGCTCCAAGGGAGAGGGAAGAACTAGTGAATCAAACTCAAGATTTGTTGGAGAAGGGTTTGATTAGACCAAGTTTTTCTTGCTGGGGCACTACTGCAGTTTTTGTCACCAAGTCGGATAGGTCGCTAAGGTTCTGTGTAGACTATCGTGAATTGAACAAAGTGACCATTCAGAATAAGTATCCTCTTTCCCGAATTGATGATCTCTTCGACCAGCTTCATGCAGCATTACTCTTTTCTCAGTTAGATTTAGCATCAGGTTTCCATTAGTTAAGGGTAGCTGAGGACAGTATTCCCTTAACTGCATTTAGGGGACCTAATTGTTTCTATGAGTGGTTGGTTATGCCTTTCGGTTTAACCAATGCTCCTGCCTTATTTGTAGATTTGATGAACAGAGTCTTAGAGATGTTTTGAATAAGTTTGTTTATGTGTTCATCAATGATATCTTGGTTTATTCTAAGTCGGAAGAAGGGCACAAGCATCACTTGAGAATAGTTTTGGAAACTCTGAGAAGGCATGTGCTGAAGGTGAAGTTCTCTAAGTATCATTTTTGGAAATCAGAAGTAAAATTTTCGGGCCACGTTGTTTCTGGTGAGGGAATCTCTGTAGATCCAGCTAAAGTTGAGACTATTCTGGAGTGGAAGCAGCCTCGGACTCCAACAGAGGTTCGCAGTTTTCTGGGATTGTCCGGTTACTACAGGAAGTTTATTAAGGATTATTCTAAGATCTCTTCTCACCTAACAAAGTTGACAAGGAAGGGAGCTAAATTTAAGTGGACACCGGAATGTGAAGAAGCTTTTCAGAATCTGAAGGCAAAATTAACAAGTGCCCTGTATTGGCTATTCTAGATGGGAAGAGCAAATTTGAAGTATATACTGATGCCTGTATTGTTGGATTGGGAGATGTGCTTATGCAGAATGGTAGGGTGATTGCGTAAGCGAATCGGCAATTGAAGCCACACGAGAGGAACTACGCTACGCACTATCAAGAGCTGTTGGCTATTGTTTTTTCTTTAAAGATATGGAGGCACTATATTTTAGGAGAAAAGTTTGAGTTATTCATGGATCACAAACCGTTGAAATATCTTTTCTCTCGGAAGGATCTTAATCTAAGACAGCAGCGATGGGTCGAGTTCTTGGCATTGTATGATTTGGATATTCTATGTACTCCGGGGAAGGCGAACATTGTGGCAGACGCTCTTAGCAGAAATGCAGTTCTATCTCTTTTGGAAGTGGTTCCATCTCTTCTGGAAAGGATTTTAAGCAAGGAAGAATCTGATATAATGTTGAAAAGAATTATCAGAAGAGTTAGGAAGGGTCAGTGTCCTAGTTTTGAGATTGATGGCCAAGGAACATTGAGGATTAACGGAAGGATCAGTGTTCCGTATGATAGGGATCTGCGACAGGAAGTATTGTCAGAAAGTCATCGCTCAAGATTGAATATACATCCAGGAATATCAAAGATGTACAAGGATGTGAAGAGAGTTTTCTGGTGGCCGAAGATGAAGAAGGATGTAGCTAGATTCGTTAATAGTGGTGCTATCTATCAGCAAGTTAAAGGAGATCAACAGAAGCCAGCCGGTTTGTTACAACCTTTAGAGGTCCCGATGTGGAAGTGGGAGATGATTTCGATGGACTTCATCGACTGTTTGCCTAGAACTAAGAAGCGGAATGAAGGAATTTGGGTGATTGTGGATCGTCTAACCAAGAGTGCCCATTTTACACCAGTTAAGGAAACCCGTACTGCAACTTCACTGGCAGAAATTTTCTTAAAAGAGATAGTGAGATTGCATGATGTTCCGGTTAGTATTGTAAGTGATCGAGATCCTATCTTCACCAGCGAATTCTGGGAAGCATTGCAATCAGCTATGGGAACAAGCTTGAGATTGAGTACATCATTCATCCCCAAACAGATGGGCAGACGGAAAGGTTAAATCGAATTATAGAAGATATGCTGAGAGCCTGTGTATGGATTTTGGAGGATCGTGAGAGGACCATCTTCATCTAGTGGAGTTCTCTTATAATAACAGTTACCAAGCAAGTATCAAAATGGCTCCTTATGAAGCACTGTATGGAAGGCCGTGTAGATCCCCAGCTTGTTGGATAGAGTCGAAAGACCGTATTGTGATTGGACTAGATCTGATTCGGGAAGCATCTGTTAAAGTCGAGCTTAACAAGAAAAGGATGAGAGCTGCTTAGGATCGTCAAAAGAAATATGCAGATAAAAGACGAAGACAATTGGAGTTCGAGATTGGTGATTTAGTCTTTGTCAAAGTTTCCCCTATTAAAGGAGCTGTAAGATTTGGAAAGACAGGGAAACTCGCTCCGAGATACATTGGTCCGTTCCGAGTACTCGAGAGGATTGGTGCTGTAGCATACAGGATTGAATTGCCAGTCCGGATGGCTAGAATTCACAATGTTTTACACGTATCTCATCTACGGAAATATGTGCATGATCCATCTCTTATTGTGGAGCCAGCTGTGCAGGAAGACTTAGTGGTTGAGCCAGACTTATCAGTTGTCAGACATCCTGTTCGAATTGTTGATCAAGACGAGAGACAACTTAGAAGTAAGATAGTGAAGCTCGTTAAAGTCCAATGGAGTGAGGATCCCAGAGATTGTACCTGGGAGACTCTGGATAGCTTTAGGAAGGCTTATCCGAATATTTGTCCGGATAGCTAGTGGTGTTTGTATTAGATGTATCGTTGTTTGGATGTTTTGTTTGATGATTTCTTATGTATGGATGTTATGTATGCTTGAAGTGTTGAATGAAATGAATTTTGGATTATCTTTTGTTTAAATTTCGGGGATTAAATTCTTTTAAGGGGGGAGGAATGTGATATTATGGAATTTCAAACCCAATTTAAATATGATAATTTTTGTAATAAATTAATTTAAATTGATAAATTTGTTATTTTATTTAATAGCAATAAATAAATTGTAAATGTACATTGATTCTAATAAAAATTAATATATACATAAGGGTAATGAATGTGTTAAAATTGTATTCTTATCAAATTTGATTTTGAATTGAATTTGAAAATTTAATTTGAATTTAATTATTAAATTATTCAAAATAGATTAATTATATTCTAAAATTATACTTTGAGTTTAAAAGAGTATTTTCATGATTTTATTTAGATATAAAATTTGATTCATATTTATTTTCTTTAAGAAGAATTGATTTTATATGAATTAAAATGGACTTAAATTAAGAAAATCAATTAAGAAAAACATTTTAAAATTTGAAAACTAATAAATAAAAACATTTAAAACTCTTTTTGCATGAAGATAACACTTGTTAACATTTAAAACATACTGATAAACATGTGTTAAAGAATTAGCTAGGTATAGTGACAAGTGTCATAATTTAAATTTATTTTCTTCAAATTTTTATAGAACAAAATTTTTATATAAAAGGCTATCTCTTATGCTTCATCTAAACTTTCTCATTTATACTTTTTCTTAAGCAAGGAAATTTTTTACGATCCTCATTAATAAACCTGAAATTCTTAAAATCTTCACTTCAATACAAAATTTACAAAACTAAAAGCTCACTTCAACAATCAGGAAAAACTTTAAACCGAAAATCAAATTCCAGAAATCTGCATACCTTAAAAATCTGCAAAACAATCACAACAAATTTGTGAAAGGCAAATTCAAGTTCTTCTATCACTGACTGATTTAGGGATTGAAGCATCATAATCAAGCAGAATAATTGAATCAAGCAATTTCAAGTAAAAAGGAAAACTGCAGTTATTTTTCCAGGAATTCAATTCTTTGACTCTGCTTAGCAAAAAATAAAATAAAATCAGGTGAGTAAATTTTAAAATCAAAATTTTAAGTAAAAATGTTGCATGTGAATGTTAGTCCTGATAATGCTTGCATGTTCCTATTTTGTAAAATCTTTGTTTACAGGTTATAATTTAAATCATGTATGTTTAAAATATTACTGATGCTCTCTGTATTTTCAAAGTTCAGAGTAAATTTTAAACAAAAACTTCAAAATGTATGCAACAAATCATAGTTAAGTTAGAATCTTCAATGCAGAAGTTTCATTTAGACATGAATCAGGTATTAATTTGATATTTAAAAGAAACTGTTTTAAAAATCTACAGAATCAAGATAATAGAGTAAAAAAAATTATCATGATAAATCATGCGCTGAATTTTGTTAAATTGAGTTCACATCTTAAATCTACTATGTATAACATGAATTTTAAGATAAAAATCAAAATTTTTAATTTGGATTTAAGGAAGAATTTTGTTGTTAACTGAATTTGGGATTTTGGGCAAATTCTTGAAATTGGGTCGATTTTAAGAATTGGGTTTTGGATTGAAATTGTGTTAATGGTTGATTAACACGAGAAAAATAATGGAAGTAATAATTATTCATCAAAGAGTTTGGAATTTGGTTAATTAGGGTTTTGGGACTGCGTTTGTTCGAGCTCGAGTATTTCGTGACTGTGGGTTTTTGGGTTGATCGAGTTGCGAATGGTTTTAGGTGAAGCTGCGTTAGGGCCTTGCGAGGTTATGGCCGGAATTTTGAGGTGTTCGGTGGTTGGCAAATCGTGGATGATGGTTTTTTTTTGGTGATGAAGTTTCGGGTTTTGGGTTCGAGCAACCATATTTCGATTGAGCTCATGTAAGTGTGGTTTGGGGGCTGGAGTTAAGTCGTTGGTTGAAGTGGAGCTTGCGCGTGGTGTCGTGGATGGTGGCGGCGACGTCGAAGCAACGTGCATGTGCACGGGGTGATGGCCGTGTCAGTGGAATTGGTGATCAGAATAACTCGAAGCAGCGTTCGAGTGTTTGGGTGTGTGGCTCGCGTATGTACTCGGGAGTGTGGCTGCTGTAGCTCGTGTAGGGATTGGGAAGAAAGGAAGTGAAGTCTTTCATGTATTTGTTTTTGGGTTAGTTGAATTTTAAACTAAGATATAGGGGGAAAAGAAAATGGGGATTGGTTTGTGTTGTCTTGAGTTTGGTCGTGACAAAAACAAAGGAAAATGAAGTTGAAGCTTTATAACATGTTTCAAATTTATTTTAAGTTTAAACTTTAAAATTTTATTTCAACTACTTTATAAAATGTTAAATATTTTAATTCAAAGTAATTTATATTTTATTAGTTGAAGTTTTAAATGATTTTACATTCCTTTAAATTTAACTTTTAAAAAAGGTAATTAGTTTTTAACAAATTGAAAATGTTTTATATATTGTAATAGTTTTTAATAATTAATGAAATTGTTTGGTTTTTGAAAATTAATTAAGTTTTGAAATTAAAATTTACTTTAATTAATTAGTAATCATGGTTGAAAGTAATTAATCAATTTAGATTAATTAATTTGTTAAGATTTAATTAATTACTTATGGATTATTGAACGGATAATTAAGAATTGAATTAAATAATAATTAATAGATCATTAATTAAATAATTAATTAATTAAAGATTTATTAATAAGTGATTAGTGACTAACTAATTAAGTGATTAGTGATTAATTAATTAGTAATTAAAGAATTAATTAATCAATTGATTAGAGTTAATTAATAAAGTAATTAAACATTAATTAATTTATAATTAATAGTTAATTAATTAGTGATTAAGATTTAATTAATTAAATAATTAAGGTTAATTAATTTATAATTAATTAAGTAATTAAGATAAATTAATTTAGAATTTGTAATTAATTAAGAAATTAATTTAATGTTAATAATTATGAATTAAGGGTTAATTAATAACCAATTAAGCAATGATTAATTTTAAATCAAGTTTTAATTAATGAAAAATTATAGTAATTAATTAGTAGTTAATTAAAGGATTGTTAATTAATTAAATAAATAGTGAGGTTAATTAAGAAGTGATTAATTAATTAATTAAATGATTGATTAATTAATTAATGATTGGTTGAGCAAGGTAATGTGATTAATTCTTAAGTAATTAATTTAATTTAAATTAATTATATGAATTAAAGAAGTGCTTTCTTATGGTTGATTGTTTGAATTGAATATCTGAATATGGTGGATATCTGTTGAACGATAGTTGAGATATTCTGTGATGAGATTTGTATATATCTGAGATGGATGAATGTTATTATCTGTGGATAATGTTGTGTGGATTCAATGTTTAAAATTTAATTGAATTGTTTAAATATTTAAACAACTTGGCCTTTAAGACACGTTTGGATTTCGATGAGACCGGGATCGGGAATCAAATTTGATTTTTCAAAAACCACATCGATCAAAGTTAAACGTTAGGTCGTGGCATCTCAAGTGAGGATCAAGATGGAGTTTTAGGGTGCAAGGGTTATTGTCGTTAACTCTGAGGGTGATTCCAAAATGAATGTAACGAAATAATGCCTTCGGTTTCGTTCGAACCCGGAATGAACTTGTATGGAGTGAATGCTTTCAGAACATCGTCAGGTGGATGATGAGCATTCTAAGAGATGTGCTCTCTAAAGGTAATCGAAGCCTCAAGCCTCATCAACCGGGAATGGCTAAAACAGAGGAGGTGCAGCAAGGCTTCATGGGTAGCCCCCACTTGAGAATGAAATTTACCCATGTCTAGAAGTCCCTTATTATTTCGGCTGTGTGGGCAGTTGTTGGCCACAACTGCCCACACAGCCGAAATAATAAGGGCCACAACTGCGGGGTTGTCTTATTCGAGACTGTCCAGTAAGGGATGGTTCCGGCCTTGTGTTGCAGGAGAGTTAGGGTGGCTCCTCGGTACGGTGATCTAGGCCCCGTACTGTGACGGGCGGTTCCCCAGTACCCCTGCCATTGATGGAAACCCATTTTCCCTCCGAGACCCTACGGTTTTGATTGTATTACCCACTTTCATGGCTAGTAGCTGGAATTTAATAGATGTAACAATTTCGGCTATTTTCTATTTACTTGAAAACCCTAGACCCTATTATAATATCACTGGATTTCCTATCAAATGTTTTGGTTAGCGTAAGGTAAAAACTTACCTGTATTTATTTGTGGGAAGTCTTATGTGATACCTTTTGTTTTCAAAATGATTTTAAAGCTAAACAACTTTAACTGATTTACTCACACCAGACCCATGTCTGACCTGGAGTTTATTTTGTTTTTCATAAACTCTTGGGTACTCAAATTTTTATGATTAGCCAAGTGATTAGGTTGGGATTAGCAAATGTTTTGGAAGCTGGAGCTGGAGTCCGGACGTACTATCTGTCTCTTTCCGCAGTAGTGACATTTTGATGTTGTGTTTTGAGTTTATGATTTGGAAGACTCTTATGAATATCAGATGTAATGAAGTCTTATTATTTTGTGTAATCTGATATGTAAAACTTATGTAATGGATATGTGTAATATTATATTTTGTTCATTTCCGCTGTGAGATTCTGATGATTGTTGTTCTTTTCTTTCTATCTTTTCTATTTCTATCCCTTTCATTTCTTATTGATGATACGTCTTTCTGGGTATTGAAAGATGGGTCGTCACATTGCATAACTCTAGTGACCTAGCATCTCAACCCATACCAAAATTACTGCTAAACTTAACATAAGTATCTAATTCACACCCATAAAAAATGTATTATTGCGACCATATAATTCAACTACGAAAATTATTCTGCCTCTTAAGTCCATTTATTAATATTTATCCACTTACTAACTACGAAATTATTCTTATTTTATATATTTATTGTCTTTATTTTATATTTCCATATATGTCATTCAAATGTCATTTATTTCTTTGCTTCCAATTAATTGTTCTTTTATAAATGGCCATCATTATCCAAATTCGACAATCAACAATGATTTTGTATATTCATTTCAAACCAAACTTATTATGCATGTTTCGTTTTCTCCATAAATGACATATTTAATTCTATAATTAGTCCAATTGAGCACATTTATGTCCCCATTTGATTTTCTATTAATTTCGCATTTATTGCCTATTAATATGGTAATTATTATTTATCGACATTAGAGTTATTACCCTTTTTGCAACCTCATAACCCTTTGATTTATTGTGTTACTAACACTTAAACATTTTAATTGCAAAGAATATGAGAAATGGTGTATAATTATTTATATGCTTTATCATGTACCGTATGTATATTTATAATTTAAATTAGTAAACAGAGTTATATATATATATATATATATATATATATTTCTATTTTTCTTTCTTTCTTTAATTTCTACCTTTAAGAATTTTAGAATATGTGCTTATATTTAAATTTTGTAAAGAATATTAGTTTTCACATTTAATAAAGTGGAACTGTCCATCCCTAGAAGGAAATAATTATATCCTTCCATAAATTACCTAAAAGTGGGACTTTTGCCCCGATTGAATTACAAGGAATTATCTCTAGTGTTATTGAAATAGATTGTGCAAATTATAGAGAAGGACGTCTTTACTTTACAATTCTCTTTCATTTTGGCGTATTCTTTATTATTTTAAAAGACGCACTTTTATACATAGTTGTGAAGTTAGATGGTCTATGAAAATTTATATGGAAATAGATACAACTAAATTACACATTCAACACTTCCAATAAATTAAAACGTAGAATTTTACATTCCAAGTCAAGCTAGCGCATTCAAAATGATTACTAGAAAATTTACAACCCAATTGACATAAATTTGGAATAATCTACACTATCAAACATCATATTTTAAAATTTTTATGGACTAATTTCCTAAAATTTCCAAATTTGGATGTGCATGTCATTCCATCATAATTGCATAACTTATAGAATATGTGAGCGAGATTTCAATAAAATATATTCAGTTTAAGCCTACAATTCTATGGGTCTTACATAGGCATAATAATAAAATAAAATTCAACGATATACATTACAATGTTATGTACAAATTATATAATTTTTCACTCGTGTTTCTCGCTTTCCACATCTCCAAAATGCGAATCCATTCCTTTAATTGAATCCTTTTCTATTTCTAGCTAAAAATATGTATTTGAAAGTGAATACATATCCATTAGAATTACAGATCTAAGACTAGATTTGAGGTAAGTGGAATTTAGATTTATATTTATAGAGTTTACCTTTTTCACAAAATTAATTCACTCCTTCTATTTTTCTCTTTTATTTTCTATCCTTTCTCCAAAGATTGTGTAGGTGTGTATGTATAATATAGTATTTTTATAATTTCTATAAATAGTAGAGAAGGGAAAACGATAGAGCTCTCCTACTCCATTCAAAAAATATGAGAAGAAAAGTGAGCAACTGTGCTTGTATTTATAGGCGCTCGAATAAATTCTATCCATTAGACTAATATTTGTTAAATCCAGGCCATTAGGCCGAGATTCAACCTAATGGGCACAACATAAAATAGTTGACTAGTCCTTCAGAGGTAGTTGACCACTAGGGATCGATTGGCCCAATGGAGGCGGTCATCTATTGGTTGTCCGACCATTTATGAACTTTAGCGTATTTTATTTTATTTTAGTTGCCATAATTTGTAAATGTTAAGTATATTACTAATTTAAATTTTCTATTACCATAAATTTTAATTCATTAATATTTATTACCTTAACTGGTTTTGAATTATTTCTGGTTCGAAAACGTCAATCTATAACTTCTTCGTTTGAACTACGATCGTAAAACTTTATATTTGAATGTAAAGATCGCTATGAACATAACGGTGCATGTTTCATAGTCAAATTCTGAATGTTATTAAAAGTCTATTTTTGTGCTTTAATAATTATTTATTAATTCTTTTAAATTAATTAGTATTCATTTACAGGATGTCACAAGTTCTTATAGAATTTGGTAATGGTCAAAATTATAGTATTATCCACATTCAACTTGTATAGTCCGAACAAAAAGTCTTAGATTCAATAGTAACAATTATTACTAATCGGACTGCTTTTTTCTAGAAAGAATTTGAGTTAACTTCAATTAACCGTGATATTAACTTCATATAACTAAGGAAACGAATTCTCTATTGAATAATGTTTCACTTCCAATGTATCAACTCGACCTAATTGTAGTCACTTGGTGGATACCTTGCCATGATTTAACTACAATCAAAGTAAAGTTTCCACATTGAAGTTCAACCGCAATCTCGAGTCGAGAGAATTGCGTAGTATCATCATATAATATTTTCTTTTTGACCTTAGTTATATTAACTAACTGAAAACCATCGAGTGTGTCATTCCATAGTTATCCAATAACTATTAGTACATAACCCTTTAGTACCCCCAGCAATAATGAGCAATACACTGCTTAACGTTTGGAGAATATTACGTACTCTAGTCTCGACGGATGCATCGGTATCTAATCTCGATACATGTTGACTAGGAATATTTAAAATGATATGTTTATTTTCATTTTGATAAACTTCCCATGATTATCACATATTGTAGTTACCATCGCAAAAAATATTACTTACGGTTTTCTACTAAATATACTTAATTAAATAAATAATTAACATAACACATTACATCAAGTATATAATGGAAAGAAAGTTACCTTTATATTCGAACAAGATTTTATTACAGAGTTTATAATTTACTATAAATTACAGAATTACCCTAAGGGCATACCCAAACTTTATCAATCTTCCATTTGCACTTGGGGCCAATTATGAAATCTTTATCATATCCCTTCGATCAGTTTGATGAAAACAAATCAAGTCGGTCCCTTGGTGAATGGATCTATTCTAATTATCTACTCTATCAATCAACTCTCTTTGATGTTGACAAACTAATTTTATCATGTTAAACTATACGAAGTACATTTCTTGACTTTTATTGAGCTCTTATCATTAGATTTTTATCATTTAACAATAATGTAGTATTCTTAATACTCGGAATCACCTCTATTTTGGTTATAAATTTCTGCATTTATATCTATGTATTTTTTTATTTTGGCGTTATTCAAGATGATGTATTTAGCATTTTCATTGAATCAGTCATAACATTTCGTGTGGAACATTTCCAACTTAAAGCTAGTTAATTAAGGTTTGATTGAATTTAATATTGACATATAATACTTTATAATCACTTATGAAGATATAGTCTAAACACTCCACCGCAAGGAGTTCGTCGTTTCTATAAACAATTCTCTAGTATTTCATAAATATTCAAGAACATACTCAATATTTTCGACGGTCTTTATTTGAATTTGATATTTGCTTCATGTATCAAATACATAAGCAAAATATGATATTGTAGACAATATAACATGCATGATAATTCCTATTGCTAATACAGAAGGAATGCATCTTACATGTTCCATGTTAAACATTTTAATATAGTGTAACAAATTGCCTTTTCCGACTCTTAGAAATTGACACTAATACATCTACGGTTTTCATATGCCGAATACCCAAGTGCCAAAAAGATAGATCGTTGGGGTGGAAGAAAAAGAAGACATAAACATCTCATATCGTGACAAGAAGATATATAATATATGTAAGATCTTTACAAAATAAACATCTTTAATATACACAACGTCATAGTATGCTAACCTATTTCCAGCCTAGACAGTTATATCGGTCCATCCTTACAATTGCTAATGAATACATACAGAAATTAAGAACAGCAAAATAGTGGAAAATATAAGATATATGAATACGTCTTAGAGAATCCAGCTCGCCTTCTGAAAGATCCAAAGTATCAAGCTAAATCTGAAAAATATGCTCGGGCTAACCTGAGCATTATAGAAAACAATGCTTGGGTCAAACTGATAAAACAACCGTGAGAAAAACAAATCATAAGAAATTTTATTTATTATACTTGTAAAATTCTTTAAAATCGTAAGGCCATACTACACACAAATATGGTCTAGTTTTTACCTTAAGATAACCAAAAATTTATATTAGAAAACCATTAATATTATAATAATGTCTAAGAGTGAAAATAATAATAATTAAGTAGCTATGATGTTTGTGAGTGTATATCACAACAATTGTAGGTATATAATCAAAAATTGATAAGCCATGTTCGTTAATTGTGTTGGATTCCATAAAGCGCCCTCAGTACTTCGAGAATCGGTCCTCCTGCTTAAGGATTAGAGGTATCCTTCTGAGGCATCATACATCCCTACTGACGTACCACAGGAAGAACATAGCTGGTCTCATTAAGACCGAGTACATCGATCCATGTATGCATAACAATAATAGGTAATGTCTAGGTAGAGACAACTGCACCCTATGGGTTTGCCAACCCTACTGGTTATGCCTCCTATCTCTGCTTTATGTCATTACCGTTAATGAGGCTACGTCTGGTGTCCAAGCTTGCCCATGCCATCAAAACAGTTCATGGAATCCCACCTGGATTCTTATACTATAACGACCCTGACTCAACCTTCGAAAATCGGCAACGAGTACATCACCTGTATTCGAACGTCGCAGATCTAAACGTCGAATCTGGTTCGTCGGAGCTTATAACACATTAAGTACAACACATAGCAGAAGAAAAACGAATATCATATAACTCCAATGAATACAATATCCAATGATATACAACAATGATACGACCAACCAACATATATCAGAGATATGATACAACAAATCACAGTGGAAGATACACCATACCAGCAGCGGAACAATAACATAAACTTGAACTCCAAAGAAGGAACTCCAATATCAGCAATCTCCATCTCCAAAGCACCAATCCAAAAATAGCTCAAACTCCTAATCAAGTTGCACTAAGCAAGGTCAGTCCAAGTGAACAAATGCCATCATGTTAAATGAAGCAACTCGATCCAAATGCGATTTCCCATATCCCAAGATTTAAAGCTATTGAATCTACCCTTACTATTCGACTATCTAAAAAATCCAACTCTAGATTGCTTATGTGGAAAATTGTGGGCACTCTGAGTTGGAACAATAAACTCCAGGTCAGTCATGGGACTGGTATGAGGAAACAAAAACAGTTTATCTTTTAAAAGCAAGACAAAAGAGTATAAAAGAAATCTGCAATGCTTTTTGGAAAATGAAACTACCATAAGGCCTCCCACCGCACACACAATGCAAACGCAGAATTGAAGGAGATTTCTCCTTTTGATAGTCAAACATGTTTGATACACAAAAAGCCTTTAATATTATTATTAGTGCATAGTGCAGAAAATATCTTGAAAGTATAATATTAATCTTAGCTAGCATAAACATTTCGCACTTATGCCTATTACAGCTACCATGTTCAATAGTAGGTTACCGCCACATTCCATGGCAGGTTATACAACTAAAACCGTACAGAGCGCGCATTATTTCTTTGGATTTCCAACAAATGGTCAGGCTAAAGAACTTCCCACACCAAATGGAACGCCTCTGGAGGGACTCCCCCAAGAACTTAACCGGATCTCTTTCAACACAAGGCCGAGCTACCCCTGCCCGAAAGTAATTACTAACACGAGTATGCCATCCCCCGGTCGTTACCAACCTTTACCTGAGGTACCTCTACACCAACAACCACAAAGCAATAAGTTTGCAGCAACCACAAAGTTAAGTATATGGGCTCCATACTATGATACCACTTGTAATTCAAAAGGAAATGGACATACCCTCAGGGGGTGCTACCGACAAATAACCTTGCTGCATCCATTACCGAGTTGTGAGGCTCGACGAAGTCTCATCCACAAAGCTATGCTTTTCACAAAGCCATGCTTCGATCAACAAATGATTAGCAGCACTTCGTATGCCACATTACCAAATTTGGAATGTATCACTAGTAACCATCAACTACATAACCTCTGAGCTCATACGTCTCAAAGAAGGGTGTTAAGCTAAGAGAATAAATTCTCCGCCACCAAACAGAAATGTGTTTGATAGAAACCGGTTTTACATCTCAAAGTGTAATGTCAGACACACATCCATACAAGTCTGTTCCGGGTTTGAACAGATGCGAAGGCACTTCCAAATAAGCCCTTGCAATCTGGGCAACCTTAATCTCGATCGAACTCCCCATCACATATGAAGATCTTTATGCCGGAGAAACTCAGTGCAGTATCATTCGACAGGTTATCCTATCATTCTCGAAGACACCTGGTCTTCACCACCATCTTCAATTGCTATCTATTTTGCCGTATCACTATTCAGAATGGGTTATATGACACAAAGTCCTCTCCCGGCTAAATCGAATAGTGAGCGCAATATTTTAAAAACATATGGATATTGGGATCTCATTTAAGTCATAACTTATTACCCAAAACTTTTTTTTCAAATGGTTTAAACAAATTACCATATCCAAATCTTTTTAAACAAAAAGATTCACTTCACAAAGTTCACTAATCTTTCACAAAGATTCATTCACAATATTTAAACAAAAGATCTATCTTTGAGATCCTCTTTTGTTTGAAAACAAAGTTCATTAAATATTTCACAAAGATTCCTTCATGGCTTTCGAAACAATTCAGTTTCAAATCTTTTATACAAAAGATACACCTTTAAGACCCTCTTAAATTTAAAAACAAGGTTCAATCATCTTTCACAAAGATTCAGTTATAGCTTTCAAAACTATTTCAATTCCATTTCAAACTTGAAATCTTTCAACACAAATTGGAAATCCCTTCTTTATATGAAAGATATTATCATTTGAAAATAAACACCTTTCGTTTCAGTAAAAATCCGATTACATTTGCTCAATTTAAAGTCTTTCAAGTGTAAACTAGGGTCAAATTCAAATTCCCAAAACAATACTTTTAAAATGGTTTAAAATGCATATAAACACATTTATAACTCATATAATCTTTTTAAACCATAATTTCCTAACATAGAATTCAATTTCAAATCTTGATTTTAAATTCAAATCAAATTATTTAAATTTCAAAACCTTATCAAGTTATTCAAAATAACTTTTATCTTCAAAATCTTATCAATTTTTTTATCTGTGATAAATCCAAAATTCAACTTTAAAACCATTTCAAAAATATGTGACTTAACCAATTTCCTCGTGCAATCCATATTTGTGTGTGTATGGTGTAGTCCAGGAATTTTACACAATAGTGCAACATCATCAATCATTGCAGATTCAAGCACATCAATATCAATAAGCGGTATAATCTAATAACGCTTATCTCCATTAACAGATTCATAGATAAATAATGTAAATTTATCACAGATAAATAAATTACATCCATCATAGATAAATAAATTACATCCATCACAGATCACACCAAAACAATTCATAGCACAAAGCAAACATATCAGGAATATCAAACAATTCAACAATCAGTAGAATTCAAACATTCATAAGTAAGATTAATTATTCATCTGATTAATTGAAATTAGATTAATCACTCATGAATAAATTATTAATCTTGGTTAATTAATATTAATTAATTACAAACCATCTTAATTAATTAACCTTTAATTAACATTAAAAAATGAATCAATCAACTTTTAATTATTAATTAATCAACCTTTAATCATTAAATGATTATCCTTTAATTAATTAATTTATCCTTTAAATTAATTACCCTTAATTGATTAATTAATAAATTAATTAACCCTTAATTAATTACCATTAGATTAATTAATAAATTATTCTTTAATTATTAATTAACAAACCTTAATTATTAATTAACAAAACTTGATTACAAATTAATTAATCCTTAATTACCAGTTGATTAATCCTTAATTACCAGTTGATTAATCCTTAATTACCAATTGATTAATCTCTAATCATTAATTAATAATCTCAAATTATCTAATAAATGATTCTTAATTACAAATTTAAATAACCCTTAATTAATTATCGTTTAATCCTTAATTATTTATTAAATTAATTAATTAATTACTCTTAATTAATTTCTCAATTAATCCTTTATAATTAATTAAATTATTTAATTATACCTAGTTTCCTTTATTTAATTTAATTAATATCAAGACATTAAAACCTTAATTTCTTATTTATGCCTTTATTTCCATTAACATATTTACACCCTTTATCTTTATAATTAACTTTACTTAATTTAATCATTAATTAAGTTTTAAAATAAAATAATCATCTAACTTGATAATTAAAGTTAACAAAACAAAACTTCCTTAAAGTAACTTAAAACATTTATCAAATAATAGTTCTTAAAAAACTAGTTTTAAATTTGATTTAAAAACTTGCTTTAATAAAAACTTTTAAAATTTCATTCCTAACTCATGTTTTAAATTCACTTTAAATTCACTTAACAAAATTTAAATTAACAATTTCGAATCTTGTTAATCAAAATGTTAAAGAAAAAATTTATTATATATAAAGTAAATGTATATTAGAAGATTTAAACTAAATTAATGTTTTAAATTTCAAAACTTAGATTTTAAAACCTTTTTAAAAAAAACTGCTCGACACATGCATCAGGTCAAACCCGAATTCCACTTGAGTCTAGCCCCGAGTTTCCCCTGCTTCTCTTCCATCACCCAAACTTGCTTTTATATATATATATATATATATATATATATATATATATATATATATATATTAAGTTTAAAACCTACAGGCCAATCACCCATAACTACTCGAGTTTACACTCGAGTCATCTACCCCCAAATACTGACCTTTGCTTTGAGCAAACCCACAACAAAACCCACATACACACAAGCTCCACCATGCATATGCACCATCGTCGAAGTCGCCTCCGACCTCTGATGAACCTTCCGACACATCATGCATCTCCCTTGCAACCAATACCGACCACCAAAACACTCGCACGAGCCTCAAATCAAAATCGAGCAACTCAGTTGGGACTGGAACCCAAAACCACCATCGTAAAAACTCCTCGCACCATCGCCTTCGACCATGAACACTGCTGCAACTCCGGCTATGCCTTGCCGACCCTCCATACCACCATTTCCCAGAGTTTCGTGCCATTCGATGCACCATAGATGACGCAGTCATCCAAATTCCAACCACGACCCAAATTAGGGTTTAAACATATATCAATCAACCCCTAATGCCACGGTGGTCTAACCACCTTCCAGATATTTTTCTCGGCCTCCCTGATCATCAACCTTGCTTCAGCCAAAGCCCCGACCACCGAAAGTTCTTCGATCGCCTGAAATAGCCTAAAACCCAACTTTTGTTCATCCTCGAACTACTCCTAAAACACTTACCTAGAAATCATGATTTTTGTTTTAAAAATCTTAACTTCCAGAGACAATTCAAAATATATACTTGAATCGATAAAATTCAACATTTGATTTTATCATATTATTAAGATTGCCACTGCATTTTCTTGATTCCAATAAATTTCCAAACTTAAAATACTTGAACTTGCTTTTAAAACCTAGATGATGTTTAAACTAAACTAACTTGTTTGAAATCCAAAGCTTCACAGTAATTAGATAGGAAGTTTTGAATTTTGATTCTTTTTTAAATCTCTATAATCTTGAAAAACATAGAAGCACATTTATATTTGACATGCCTACTTAAACACATTCATATACACAGAGGTACTACTTATATACATATATATACAAGCAATCATTTATCTCAGAGATTGATAAGCAATAGACACTCATTTATTTAAGTTTTAAATAACAGTTTACTCATAGTTGAAAAGGCAGAGAGCTTGATTTACTGGAACTTTGAAAATTTGCGTACTACTATTATTTTGATTCCTAAAAACTTTGTCTTGCTTGAAACTTTGATTGATCTTAGATTGGAAAATACTTGAACTTGTTTGACTTGAACTTGATTTGCTTAAGAAGGTTGAAACTTTGGAACTTGAATGCTTAATGGGACTGCAACATGATGATAATGATTCAAACTTTGATTCCAGGTTGCATTTTGAAGATGTTACAGGCTTTGAAAATGCTTTGAAGAGGTTACAGGCTTTGATTTATTTTAAAGAATATGTTTTAGGTTTTGAGAAAAAGAGTTCCAAGGTTTTGAAAAGATAACAGGTTGAGTTACTGGTTTGAATTTATTCTGGTGACTGCTTGAAAATGGTTTTACAGATTTTTGACTTGAGCTGTTTTGATTTTCTTGTTTAAGAAAGTTTTCAGGTTTGTTTCTGCTTTTGGATAAATAGCTTAACATAGTTTAAGTTTCTTTGTTTCTTTGAAAGCGAGAAGATAAGAAAAGATATAAAAGAGAGGAGATGTGATTTTATATAGTGTGACGACTCGGAAATTTGACATTTGAAATTGAAATATTTGAATGAATTTTAATATTTAGAGGTTAATTTAACTTGAATTTCGAAAATCAGAATGAATTTGGCAATTAAAATTTTTGAATTTAATTTATTGAAGGTGGGTAATAAAATCTATACTGATAATACTATAGGTAATGGAAGCTTCAGAATGGGATTCGAAAATGATCTGATCAGTATTGAAATTTATATCATTTAAATCGATATTTAAAAATAGCCTTCCGAGGCACAGCCTCGGAATGCGAAGAAACCAGTTCCATTTTATCTGTAATATTGTATTATTATCGGATTACAATTTTCGTAGTGTTTGGAGCGATCGTTTGGTTGTACCGTAAGCAAACACGCTGAAATTTATTTTAAAGTTTAATTTAATAACTGGTCCAAAAAGTTATCTTCTCCATACGATCGAATTTGGACTTGGAACCTTTTCCATTGTGTTCGGAATAGGCATATAACGTTATAAACGCCTAGCGGCACGCCTCGATAGGAGATCGAGATTGTAGGTTGCATTTATTTAGACGATTGGATTTGAATTTGAGTTTGTATTTAAATTATATATATATATATATATATATATATATATATATATATATATGGATTTAATAATCTTTTCACAAGGAAATTGACACGTTCTCTCCTCTTACGACACTTGGCAAGAATGTTTACATGCATCTTAAATTAAAAAAAGGGGGTGAATTATCTCGTAAAAGCAAAACGAAATAAGAAGAAAAATATAAACAACTCAGAGTCGAATTCAAAAATAAAAAATGCCGAGCGTTATTTTCTTCTCTCCTCAAATCTAAATCTTTAAAACGAATGAAACTTTTCATTCAAATCAATGACCGCCTCCCAAATCATTTAAAGAAAAAAATCGAATTCGAGGAGAAAAATGGCTGCGCAATCGGAGATTAGCGTTTTGATTTCATTTTAAAATCGTGTGGCTAGAGTACATTCGCGAATGAGGATGGGATGGAATCGCTCGTAAATTCAAGGGCTCGGCAAATGGGGGAAACAGGCGATTTCATGGAGGAGGCCGTCGAAGGAAATCATCGCGCGAGGCCTGGGGTAAATTGGAGGATAACAATCTCGAGAGATTGGATCGTGCGTGTTCGTCTGGCGATGGCGAATTCAGGCGAAGCAAGTGCCGTGGCCAATGTAAATGGAGGAGTCGCGAAGGTCGAAATGGAAGCTAGGGCTTCTAATGTCAGGACGCGCGAGAAGCACTGTTAGACTCGAGCGAAGGCAGTTGCGATGTTGGGTGGGGTGGGTTCACGAGCAGCTCTGGTTAAGGGTTGCCTCGATCGTGACCATTGATTCAGGGCAGTAAGGTATATTTGTAATTTTCCCTTAAATTTAAATTTTTATATGTACACAGAAAGTTAAATATATAAATATAAACCTATATATATGTATAAACATGCATACCTATTTTAAGATGTATATAGGAAACCAGAAATTATGGTAGTGAGATATATATGTGGATCTTTCAAATTAAATATATATAGTGATCTAGAAAAAAATTTATACAGTAAACAAAGAAAGAAAATATTTAGAGTAAAGGTATAAAATAATTGTGCTTTTAATGTAACACATATTTTTAGGTATACATAGATAATGTTTGAGGAAAATAGATTTTAAAATCTATATAGATTTTTCTTTTTCAAAGAAAAGAATAAACAAAAATTGATTTTTCGATTGTTTCGAATATTTATGAATTGTATAAATGTTTATACAAGGTCTAAAATGGAGAAACAAGCGGGAATGGAATGGATTGCAAATAAAAACAAAGGTGAGATCTTCTCACTCAAAATAATAATTGAAAATTTCAATTATTGATTGATTGTTGAATTGTGATAGTTAAATTTAAATTGTTTATTGTGTGCTTGGATGATTATTATTGTCAATTGGATTGAAATAGACCCTATGCGCCGCATAATAGCATATGATATTATATTAAACCCATATACCATGATATTCCACCTTGAAGTGGAATTGTATTATATATGTATTTGGAGTGATTGATTTCCCGCATTATATAGCGGATGAGACCCTATGCGCCGCATAATAGTGGATGATATTTTATAAATCCTATATACCGCGATATTCCACCTCGAAGTGGAATTGGTATTGTACTAACATCTGTGGATGTAGGGAAACGGGTTGGAGGGATCCAACCGGATTCCTCAAATATTAAATTTGCTTCATATGTTGTGTGTTGATTATCTATAATCTCTGTGTGATTATATTGTGATTGAAATCATTGGGGGCTAAAAATTTAGCCGAATATATTTTTGTTATCGTAGGATACCTGAAATAGATAAAATTGGATTTTCGAAAATTAAGTAGAAAATTTATAGTAAAATTTATTTTTGAGAATGGGATAAATTCAAAAGAAGGAATTTTAAAAGGATAAAGTTTTATTTTTGGATCCTATTGAATAAATTCCAAATTATGGGAGGGATTTTGAGAAATATTGCTAAATAATTCAAAATTTTATTTAAAATTTGGATTTTTAAATAGTTTGGAAGAAATAAAGAGATTTATTTTAAAGGAAAATAAATTTGGGAAATTGATTGGAAAATTTGATTTGGTATTTGAAAATCTTTGGGAAATTGATTTACAAATTGATTTGGTGTTTGAAAATAAATTTGGAAATCAATTTGAAAATTGATTTGGTATTGCAAGTGAATATTTGAGAATCGATTTGAAAAACGTATATCAGTTGATATTTGGAAATCTAAATTCACAATGGGAATTTGTAAAGGAAAGGGAATTTTGTTTTAAAAATAAACATTGGGTTATTTTTAAAAGTGTGGAAAGGAATTTACGAATTTGGAATGTAAATTTAAAATAAATCGAGAAGGGTTTATTAATTGGTTTAAATGGACCATTTTGAAATGGAAAGCGTATTTTCCCAGGAAAGCCGAGTATGTTTTCAAAGTATCTTTCAAGTATAAATTAAAGTTCTAGAGATGTTTTTAAAAAGAATATTTTGGAGAAAATTATTTTCTTAAGTTATTTTGAAATCTTTAAAGTAAAG
This sequence comes from Allium cepa, assembly GCA_030765085.1. Taxonomy (NCBI): domain Eukaryota; kingdom Viridiplantae; phylum Streptophyta; class Magnoliopsida; order Asparagales; family Amaryllidaceae; genus Allium; species Allium cepa. The sequence continues at coordinate 383,381,090 of CM060931.1, forward strand.
ATTTAATTAATTAATTATAGATGTGATTATTTAAAGATTTAAATAATATTTGTTTTTAGAAAATGGTTACTTAAATATTTATACCCTATCTACTAATTTTATTTCTAAAGTTAATTTTTGACTTGAATTTTTATATAAAGATATTAGTATAATATTTTCATAACAAATATTTAAGGAAGTGTTTTAAAATAGTTTTTATTCTAAATATTTCCAAGAATTTTTTTGGATAAGTGATTTGAATTATTTTTAAGTATTTGAGTTCGGCAGACCTTCAGTGGAGATAAATAATATCGGGAATTTTATTCCACGAGTGAAAAATGATTTGAATTTTTTTTTCAAATGGTTGAAGTGTGAAAATATATCTTGCAAAGATATTTTGAAAATAAATAACTGGGGGAAAATAATTAGAAATCCAATGATTGTTGTGAATATTGATTGATAGTTAAATAACCAACTATTAATATTAGCCTTTAAATGGCATTTGAATTTGGATGCGACCGGCGGTCGGATTCCAAATTGATATTCGAAAACCACATCGAACCTTTGTGATGGTGATGGATCTTTTGTTTAAAAGATCGAAGTGGAAATTTGTTGTGATTTGTTTGAAATCTGAATGTAACACTTATTTTTAAAATAAGCGCTTGTTATTCGGATTAGCCGAGAGAGGACTTTGTGTCATAAAACCCATTCCGAATAACGATACAACGAAATGGGATTACATTTGAAGATGGTGTTGAAGACCGGGTATTTTCGAAAGCGAAAGGATTTCCTGTCGAATGTCTCTGCACCGAGTTGCTCCGGTATAGAGATTTTATCACCCTTTGTGATGGGGATTCCGGACATGATTAGTGAATATCCAAATTTGCAAGGGCTTCTTTGGAAGTGCCTTCAGTTCTGTCTAAACCTGGAATAGACTTGTATGGATGTGTGTCTGACGTTACACATTGAGATGAAAAGCTGGTTTCTATCAAATACATTTCTGTTGGTGGCGAAGAATTTATTCTCTTAGCTTAACACCCTTCTCTGAGACGTACGAGCTTAGAGGTTATGTAGTTGATTGTTACTACTGATACATTCCCAATTTGGTAATGTGGCATACAAAGTGCTGATGATCATTTGTTGATCGAAGCATGGCTTTTGTGAAAAGCGTAGCATTGTGGATGAGACTTCGTCGAGCCTCACAACCTGAAAATGGTCGAAAGAGGAATGTTGCGGCAAGGTTTTTAGGGGTCGCGCCCGTAGGTATGTCCATTTTCTTCTGGATAAGAGGTGATATCATGGTATGGAGCCCAGGTATTTTACCTATGTTGATGCTGCAAATTTATTATACTTTGTGGTTGTTGCTTTGTGGTTGAGGATCCTCGAATAAAGGTCGGTATCGACCGGGGATGGCATACTTGTGTGGTAGTTACCTATGTTATAGCTTGGTTAAAGCATGAGGTAGCGTCGGCCTTGTGTTAGCAGAGATCTGGTTAGGTTCTCGAGGGCGTCCTTCCAGAGGCGTACCCATTTCGGTAAGGAAGTTCCTTAGCCTGGCCATTTGTTGGAAATCCAAAGAAACAATACGCGCCCTATACGGTTTTAGTTGTATAACCTATCATGGAATGTGGCGGTAACCTGCTATTGAACATGGTAGCTATAGTAGGCATACGAAAAAATGTTGTATGCTGGCTAAGATTAATATTATACTTTCGAAATGTTTTCTGCACTATGCACTAAAAATAATATCCAAAGGTTTTCACGTATCAAGCATTTTTGACTGTCATAAGGAGAAATCTCCTCCAAATGTGCGTTTGCATTGTGTGTGTGTGGCGGGAGGCCTTATGGAAGTTTCATTTTCCAAAAGCATAACTGATTAAATTTTTTATTTTCTTTGCGAAAATAACTATTTATAAGATCTCACACCAGTCCCATGACTGACCTAGAGTTTATTGTTCCCTTTCTAAACTCTAGGTGCCCATAATTTTACAAACGGGCAGCCTGGAGCCAGGTTAATTATCATTATTCTGGAGCGAATTCAATCAAGAAATATGCTATGGAAATCTGGAGTTAAAGTTGGATGGCGAGGCGTATCATCTATACTATGTATTATCTGTTGCGTTTGGTTGGTGCAAAGTCAGTTCCATATAGTCAGGTCATAATGACTTTTAGTGTTGTATTGTGTGTCGTTGTAAACTCTGATAATGTACATAGAATTGATATAGTGCTTTTATTTTCAAAGATTATTCATTTATCTATTATATGTTGTTCCACTGCGAAATGTGAGATTCTGTTATTGTTTCTGCTTCTTCTATCTTCTTCTTCTTAAACCATAATGGTTCATTTTTCCGGCATTCGATTGTGTGGCATTTGATACAGTGGACGTAATGATGTCGACTTTTGAAAGTCGAAAAATTGGGTCGCTACATATAGTGTAAATTAGGATTTGTTAAAATTTAAGGAAAATAAAATCTAATTATGACGCTTGTTCAAATAAATCAACATTTGTCATTACCAATTCCTAATTAACTTACACATGTATTCACAAGCTTTAATAATCTAACACTTGTAATTACTTATTTTTAAATGATTTTAAAAACTTTTAAAATAAATTTCCTAATTAATAAGTATATTTTTTAATTAATAAATGTTTTCTTAATCTTATATAAATAAAACCTTTAAAAGAAAATAAAGTAAGAATCAATTATATTCTAAATAAAATCATATACAATATATTAAATTCATTTTTAAATATTAATATAAAACTTTTGTATTTATTTACTATTTAATAAACACTATCTTAATTTATACAAATAAATTCTTTTAAGGAAAACAAATCTTATTTTAAATAAAAACTTTATTCATATATTTTTTATACCAAAAATATTTTTTAAAATATTAATTTTTTTAAAATTCAAATTTTAATTTTAAAATCCAATTTGTTTTTCAAATATATTTAGTTTGAATTTCAAATCAAAATTATATTTTAGAAAATCAATTTATATACATATATTTAAATTACAAACAAATATTTAATTAAATTTCAAAAATTCGAAATTAATTTTCAATTTAATTTTCAAAAACTAAATAAATTACCAATTTAAATTTGATTTAAAAACAGGAATGTTACAGATTTCCCCTCTTAAGAAAATTTTATCCACGAAATTTGCCAGGGAGACAACAGAGGATGGATAAACATACAAAGATAGAGAAACAGTTTCCAGATCAAACTGAGATATCCATTCTGCATTTGGCTTACCAAAGCAGAATATCACCAATAAATATGAGAGAGAACTCATTTAATACTACACAAGATACTCGGGTCACCAAATCTACGAATTAAGCAGGGACTTTGGTTGTTCGAAGGATAACTAGTTATTCGTAGAATATATATGGACCCAGACAATAGATAAATGGATTTAATCTTCCAAAATTTTCAAACACTTGGTGTGAAATCCAAATTCAGGTCGGAATACACCAAAGTTTCACCGGCTTGTCCCGTATCGGATTTTGATCCCGACAAGAAATTACATCGAAAACTTCAAACTTTGGTTTTAATCGAAATCATTTTATCAGTAAAAATCTTCACATTTAACTGCATATTTAATTTACCAATTTATTCCAATAAAATTTCAATTTAGTTAAAGTTAAAACGAAAAGCTAATAGAAATTTGAAGAAGAGAATACAAGATAGAAACTTATCTATAGTGATTTGCTGGGTTTCCCACCACACCAAAGCTTCTTCCTTGAGCTGCCACCAAGCCATCAAAGAATTGAAATTGTACAAAGGTGATTGATAAAGAAAGTTTCCTTGTTGTTATAGGGCATTGACCATTTGTAGTCGTATTCCCTGTCCCCAATCTCATTCTCTTCTTGCACTCATACTCACTATCAGTGAATAGTAAAAGAATTTACTGAGGCCTACGGACGGATATCTTAGGGATAATACTCATTCTAGGGAATACTTCACCCTATCTCTAATAAGTTACCTAATGTGTTATACTCTTGAGCTAAAGATTCAACCTTCAGCACTGATACCAATTATAACGACCCTGACTCAACCTTCGAAAATCGGCATCGAATACATCACCTGTATTCGAATGCCGTAGATCCAAATGTCGAATCTGGTTCGTCAAAGCTTATAACACATTAAGTACAACACACTGCGTAAGAAAAATGATTATCATATAACTCCAATGAATACAATATCCAATGATATACAACAATGATACAACCGCCCAACATATATCAGAGATATGATACAACAAATCACAGCGGAAGATACACAATACCAACAGCGGAACAATAACATAAACTTGAACTCCAAAGAAGGAACTCCAATATCAGCAATCTCTATCTCCAAAGCACTAATCCAGAAATAGCTCAAACTCCCAATCAAGTTGCACTAAGCAAGGTCAGTCCAAGTGAACAAATGCTATCATGTTGAATGAAGCAACTTGATCCAAATGCGATTGCCCATATCCCAAGATTTAAAGCTATTGAATCTACCCCTACTATTCGACTATCTGAAAAATCCAACTCTAGACTGCTCGTGTGGAAAATTGTGGGCACCCAGAATTTCGAAAAGGAACAATAAATTCTAGGTTAGTCATGCGACTGGTATAAGCAAACAAAAATAGTTTATCTTTTAAAAGCAAAACAAAAGAGTTTAAAAGAAATCCGCAATGCTTTTTGGAAAATGAAACTATCATAAGGCCTCCCACTGCACACACAATGCAAACGCAGAATTAGAGGAGATTTCTCCTTATGATAGTCAAACATGCTTGTTATGCAAAAACTCTTTGATATTGTCATTAGTGCATAGTGAAGAAAATATTTCGAAAGTATAATATTAATCTTAGCCAGCATAGACATTTCACACTTATGCCTACTATAGCTACTATGTTCAATAGCTGGTTACCACCATATTCCATGGCAGGTTATACAACTAAAACCGTACAGGGCGCGTATTGTTTCTTTGGATTTCCAACAAATGGTCAGGCTAAGAAACTTCCCACACCAAATGGAACGCCCCTGGAGGGAAGCCCCCGAGAACCTAACCAGATCTATCCCAACACAAGGTCGGGTTACCCCTGCTCGAAAGTAACTACTGACACGAGTATGCCACCCTGCGGTCGTTACCAACCTTTATCCGAGGTACCTCTACACCAACAACCATAAAGCAATAAGTTTGCAGCAACCACAAAGTTAAGTATCAGGGCTTCATACCATGATACCAATTATAATCCAGAAGGAAAATGACATACCCTCAGGGGGCACTACCCCTAATAACCTTACTGCAACGATTCCTCTTTCGACCATAACCGGGTTGTGAGGCTCGACGAAGTCTCGTCCACAAAGCTACGCTTTTCACAAAGCCATGCTTCGATCAACAAATGATCAGCAGCACTTTGTATGCCACATTACCAAATTGGGAATGTATCACTAGTAACCATCAACAACATAACCTCTGAGCTCGTACGTCTCAGAGAAGGGTGTTAAGATAACAGAATAAATTCTCTGCCACCAAACAGAAATGTATTTGATAGAAACCGGTTTTACATCCCAAAGTGTAATGTCAAATGCACATCCATACAAGCCTATTCCGGGTTCGAACAGAACCGAAGGCACTTCCAAAGAAGCCCTTGCAATCTGAGCATCCTCAATCCCGATCGGACTCCGCATCACATATGGAGATCTTTATACCGGAGTAACTCAGTGCAGAGTCATTCGACAGGTTATCCTATCATTCTCGAAGAAACCCGGTCTTCACCACCGTCTTCAATTGCTATCCATTTCGTCGTATCACTATTCGGAATGGGTTATATGACACAAAGTCCTCTCCCAGCTAAACCGAATAGTGAGCGCAATATTTTAAAAACATATGGATATTGGGATCTCAGTTATGTCACAACTTATTAGCCAAAACTTTTCTTTCAAATGGTTTAAACAAATTACCATTTCCGAATCTTTTAAACAAAAGATTCCATCACAAAGTTCACTAATCTTTCACAAAGATTCATTCACAAAATTTAAACAAAAGATCTATATTTGATATCCTCTTTAGTTTGAAAACAAAGTTCACCAAATATTTCACAAAGATTCCTTCATAGCTTTCGAAACAATTCCATTTCAAATCTTTTATATAAAAGTTATACCTTTAAGATCCTCTTAAATTTCAAAACAAGGTTCAATCATCTAAAATTCATTTATAGCTTCCAAAACTATTTGAATTCCATTTCAAACTTGAAATCTTTCAACACAAATTGGAAATCCTTTATTTATATGAAAGCTATTATCATTTGAAAACAAACATCTTTCGTTTTGGAAAAATCTGATTACATTTTCTCAAGTTAAAGTCTTTCAAGTATAAACTTGGGTTAAATTCAATTTTCCAAAAAAATACTTTTAAGATGGTTTAAAACCCATATAAACACATTTATAACTCGTATAATCTTTTTAAACCATAATTTCCTAACATAGAATTCAATTTCAAATCTTGAATTTAAATTCAAATTAAACTATTTAAATTTCAAAACCTCATCAAGTTATTTAAAATAACTTTTGTCTTCAAAACCTTATCAATTTATTTATCTGTGATAAATTCAAAATTCAACTTTAAAACCATTCCAAAAATCTGTGATTTAACCAATTTCCTTATGCAATCTATATTTGCGTGTGTATGGTGTAGTCCAGGGGTTTTACACAATAGTGCAACAACATCAATCATCACAGATTCAAGCACACCAATATCGACAAGCAGTATAATCGAATAACGCTTACCTCCATTCACAGATTCATAGATTAATAATGTAAATTTATCACAGATATATAAATTAAATCCATCATAGATCATACCAAAATAATTCATAGCACAAAGCATAACATATCAGGAATATTAAACAATTCAACAATCAATAGAATTCAAACATCCATAAGTAAGATTAATTATTTATCTAGTTAATTTAAATCAGATTAATCACTCATAAATAAATTATTAATCCTGGTCATTCAATAATAATTAATTACAAACCATCTTAATTAATTAACCTTTAATCATTTATTAATTAACCTTTAAAAATGAATCAATCAACTTTTAACTGTTAATTAATCAAACTTTAATCATTAAATGATTATCCTTTAATTAATTAATTTATCCTTTAAATTAATTACCCTTAATTGATTAATTAATAAATTAATTACTCTTAATTAATTACCATCAAATTTATTAATAAATTATTCCTTAATTATTAATTAATAAACTTTAATTATTAATTAACAAAACTTAATTACAAATTAATTAATCCATAATTACCAGTTGATTAATCCTTAATTACCAGTTGATTAATCCTTAATTACCAATTGATTAATCTCTAATCATTAATTAATAATCTCAAATTATCTAACTAATGATTCTTAATTCCTAATTTAAATAATCCTTAAATTAATTATCTTTTAATCCTTAATTATTTATTAATTAAATCAATTAATTACTCTTAATTAATTTCTCAATTAATCCTTTATAATTAATTAAATTAATTAATTGTACCTAATTTCCTTTAACTAATTTAATTAATATCAAGACATTAAAACCTAAATTATCTTATTAATGCCTTTATTTCCATTAACATATTCACCCTTTATCTTTATAATTAACTTTACTTAATTTAATCATTAATTAAGTTTTAAATAAAATAATCATTTAACTTGATAAATTAAAGTTAACAAAACATAACTTCCTTAAAGTAACTTAAAACATTTATCAAACAACGGTTTTTAGAAAAAACTAGTTTCAAATTTGAACTTAAAAACTTGCTTTAATAAAAACTTCTAAAATTTCATTCCTAACTCAAGTTTTAAATTCGCTTTAAATTTACTTAACAAAATTTAAATTTACAAATTTCGAATCTTCTCAATCAAAATGTTAAAGAATTTTTTTATTATATATAAAGTGAATTTGTATAAGAAGATTTAAACTAAATTAAAGTTTTAAATTTCAAAACTTAGATTTTTAATTTTTTTTAAAACTACTCGACACATGCATCGGATCAAACCCGAAGTCCACCTAGGTCTAGCCCCGAGTTTCCCCTGCTTCTCTTCCATTACCAAAACTTTGGTTATATATATTTTTTTAAGATTAAAACCTACAGGCCTATCACCCACAACTACTCGAGTTTACACTCGAGTCATCTGCCCTCCAAATCCCGACCTTTCCTTCAAGCAAACCCACAACAAAACCCACATACACAAAAGATCCACCATGTAGATGCACCATCGCCGGAGTCTCCTCCGACCTCTAATGAACCTTCAAGCACATCACCCATTGCCGTTGCAACCAATACCGACCACCAAAACACTCGCACGAGCCTCAAATCAAAATCGAGCAACTCAGGTGGGACTAGAACCCAAAACCACCGTCGGAAAAAATCCTTGAACCCTCATCTTCGACCACGAATGCTGCTGCAACTCTGGCTATGCCTTGCCGACCCTCCATACCACTATTTCCTATAGTTTCATGCCATTCAATGCACCATAGATGACACATTCATCCAAATTCCAACCATGACCCAAATCAGCGTTTAAACATAAATCGATCAACCGAAAGTGCCATGGTGGTTTAATCACCTTCCATATATTTTTCCCGGCCTCCCTGATCATCAACCTTGCTTTAGCCAAAGCCCCGACCATCGAAAGTTCGTCGTTTGCCTGAAATATCCTAAAACCCAACTTCTGTTCATCCTCAAACTGCTTCCAAAACACTTAACTAGAAATCGTGATTCTTGTTTTAAAAATCCTAACTTCCAGAGAAGATTCAAGATATAAACTTGAATCAATAAAATTCAACATTTGATTTTATCATATTATTAAGGTTTCCATTGTATTTTCTTGATTCTAGGAAATTTCCAAACTTAAAATACTTGAACTTGTTTTTAAAACCTATATGATGTTTAAACTAAACTAACTTGTTCGAAATCAAAAGCTTCGCAGTTATTAGATAGGGAGTTTTGAATTTTGATTCATTTTTAAATCTCTGTAGTCTTGAAAAATAAAGAAGCACAAACATATCATACATGCCTACTCAAATACATTCATATACACAGAGGTACTACTTATATATATATATATATATATATATATATATATATATATACAAGCAATCATTTATCTCAAAGATTCACAAGCAATAGACACTCATTTATTTAAGTTTTAAATAAAAGTTTACTCACAGTTCAAAAGGAAGAGAGCTTGATCTACTGGAACTTTGAAAATTTTCATACTACTGTTGTTTTGATTCCTAAAAATTTGTCTTGCTTGAAACTTTGATTGATCTTAGACTGGAAAATACTTGAATTTGTTTGACTAGAACTTGAGTTGGTTGGTAAGGTTGAAACTTTGGAACTGGAATGCTTAACTGGACTGGAACATGATGATGATGATTCAAACTTTGATTCCAGGTTGCATTTTGAAGATGTTACAGGCTTTGAAAATTCTTTGAAGAGGTTACAGGCTTTGATTTGTTTTAGAGGATATGTTTTCAGGATTTGAGAAAAAGAGTTACAGGGTTTTGAAAAGATAACAGGTTGAGTTACTGGTTTGCATTTGTTCTGGTGATTGCTCGAAAATAGTTTTATAGATTTTGGACTTGAGCTGTTTTGATTTTCTTGTTTGAGAAAGTTTTCAGATATGTTTCTGGTTTTGGAAAAATAGTTTAACACAGTTAAGTTTCTTTGTTTCTTTGAAAGTGAGAAGATAAGAAAAGAAACAAAAGAGAGGAGATGTGGGTTTAAATAGTGTAAATTAGGATTTATTAAAATTTAAGGAAAATAAAATCTAATTATGAAACTTGTTCAAATAAATCAACATTTGTCATTACAAATTCCTAATTAACTTACACATGTATTCACAAGCTTTAATAATCTAACACTTGTAATTACTTATTTTTAAAAGATTTTAAAAACTTTTAAAATAAATTTCCTAATTAATTAGTATATTTTTTAATTAATAAATGCTTTCTTAATCTTATATAAATAAAACCTTTAAAAGAAAATAAAATAAGAATCAATTATATTCTTAAAAATCATATATAATATATTAAATTCATTTTTAAATATTAATATAAAACATTTATATTTATTTACTATTTAATAAACACTATCTTAAATTATATAAATAAATTCTTTAAGGAAAACAAATCTTATTTTAAATAAAAACTTTATTCATATATTTTTTTATACCCAAAATATATTTTAAAATATTTATTTTTTTAAAATTTAAATTTTAAATTCCAATTTATTTTTCAAATATATTTAGTTTGAATTTCAAATCAAAATTCTATTTTAAAAAATCAATTTATATACATTTATTTAAATAACAAACAAATATTTATTTAAATTTGGAAAATACCAAATTAACTCACAATTTAATATTCAAAAATTAAATAAATTACCAATTTAAATTTGATTTAAAAATAGGAATGCTACATATACCCCCAACAAGTCTTAGAATCACACAAGGATTCGAATATCCAAAATAGATCTCGGAATCACACATAGAGTCCCACACCCAATGGCTCTCAAAATCACACATAGATTCAAACACTTAATATATCATGAAACTCCTACATAGAACTATATATGGTTCTTTTATTAGTTAAGGTACGAGTCTTCTCTTATGAGTAAACTCTCTTGCTTATAGGACGCCCCAAAATCCAATCGGCGATTTTCCAGAATGCTTAATGCTGGTTCTTTAGGAAATAATCAAACAATACATAACCCTTTACTGTTTAAGTGGATAGATCCCCTCATCATTTGTCCTAGAAGAACAAATCGAGTTTATATGTATAGTATAGCATCACCAATGTTAGCTGTACCATATAATTTTCATGCTTTTTCTAGATATTTCCAGAGTTGAAACGCTTCGATGTTAGGTGGGGAATATTTTCATACCACCAAAATTAAGAAGGATATATATTTAAGCCCAAGATTTGATAGTCGGTTATTTAATACCAAATAAACAACATTTAGAACAGAGATTACATTTCCCATAGAAACCACTAAGCCTTTTAAAATATTCTTTCATTAATTTAAAATCACATTTTCAAACATTTATTAAAATATTTATATACTTATCACATCGAAATAAATATATTCATAAACCATTCCTTTCAAACTTGGAAAACCTTTTTCACGTATTATAAAATAGTATGGGTATATTCCCCAATATATAGAGACGATTTCTCTCTTAAAATCATATTAAAATGATCAAACCAAAATGTCATTAAACCGAAGATATAAATACCTAAACACCATTCATAAGTCTCCTTTCGGAAATCATTTAAAAACCAAACTCTTTCTTTCGATCCCAAAACCTTAAAAACAACTTCTTTCCAACTTCCAAAATCCATTCCCACATTTACAATTTCTTTAGTAAATCCTTTATCAAATAAAATCCTTTATATAAACCTTTCCTTTTAAAAATAATTTTCTTTTTAAATGAAAAGTTTATTATTTCTAGACATTTTTTGTAAACTAATTTATTATTTAAAAGCTCCATTAAACAAATAGTTAATTCTATTTAAACAACCTTAGTGAAATAATAACTTTGACCAATCATTTGTAATAAATTTTAAAGCAAATAATATTCCAATAATAATCCAAGAATAGTTAATACAGTATAATAATAAATAAACACAATTGTTAAAATATAATTTAATATCTTAAACAATATTATTATATTAATAAATCCACTTTTAAAACAATTTTAACATCGTAATAAATTAAATTTTGAACAATATTTATATAATAATAAATATAAATAAACTTTAAAACAACAATATTATAGTAATAATCTTTTAAACAATATTATTATAATAATAAATTAAATTTTAAAATATTAATAATATAACGAACAACTTTAAAATAAAATAATCAACTTTAAAATATAAAATAATTAATTTTAAATAATAATTTAACTTTAGTATAATAATTAATTTAAAAATAATAATTAACTTTGAACAAATTATAATAAATAATTTTAAATAAATTATTATATAAACACTTTGCTAAAATAATAATTTATAAAACATTTAAAATTATTTAAAATTGAAGTTGATTTAAATCCATAGCTTTCTAAATTCGAAAAGAGGCTTCACGATCACAATAGTACTTAAACAAGCTACCATATTATTCAATTTAACTTTTCAAGTTAATTACTGGCATTTACATAATCAACGTTTATGTAAATAACTAACCATATTCAGTTAATTCTACAATATGGTGTTTATTTGGCCAAATAATTATTATCAAATAAGGTAATAATTTAACGATGTTATTATTTAAAATAACGTAATTAAATTTATCTGTTTTAATATATCATAGTTTCATACTCTGCCAAAGTTATCAACAAGTTTCTTTACAACATTTTACCCATCCATACAAGTACAATGCAAAAATCTGTGTGTTAATCGGATTTAATATAAGCATAATATTCCATTTTAAAAACTAACACCTTATTTATATAATAATTAACACACACACACACAGTTATCTCCCCAAAGAGTCAAAATCCCAAGGCCTATCTACAAATATCCACTTACATCCAAGCTTCATCTTCCCCAAACTAACATTCACATTCTAGCAACCCACTTCCATGCATGTGTGCATGTGCACACACGATCCGACCACCACTCTTCACATCCAAGCTCATTGACACATCACACTTTGCCTTCTCAACACACCGGCACCATCGCCTGTTCTTTCGTACCTACCTAGCAAATTACGACCAACCACCGAAACTAATTCGTGTATAGGAGATCATAAATTTGAGCTCCACCCACCTTTTAATCAACGAGAGCTCTCGCCACCTACACCATCATGACCCACATCGCCGCCGCTACATTCAAGCCAACCATGAACCCACTCGAACACCTCTCCTAGCACCACTTCATGCCAACCCATGCCTCCCCAAAACAGTTGACTAAAACCCTAAATCAAGCAAGTCCTCTCAACGCAGACCCTAGAGTGAAATCCACCATGGTCAAACCATCGCTTAGTCCCAAGGCCCCTCCTCGACACCTCCGATACTCTCCTCAACAATCAGTTCATCTAAAATAATTTTTTGAACTAATTATATACATCTCCTCCTCTATGAAAAACCAAACAACTAAAAATCACATGAATATTTCTAAAAATCCCCAACATTGCAACAAACCACCCATACCTTCCATTCGTCAATTTGTGATCGTCGAAATTGATCGTTTTCTCGACCACTCACTGTTATTCACCTATATCTCTAAAATTACTTGATAACAACCCATGAAACTATTTTTATATAAGACTAGACTCAAATACGAACAACTTTTATGTTTACAACTTTGGCTAGATATCTATAGATTGGGGAGTGTTGATTTTTGAATGAGAGGAGTTTGAGTAATCTTTGTTTTCAAAGAATTGCAAAATGGAAAAGAATGAAATGGAAGAGAAGATGTCTGCTTGTACGTACGTACATACGTACGTACATACATACATACATACATATATATATATATATATATATATATATATATATATATATATATATATATATAACCCATAACTGATAATTTCTAAAGCAAAAGCCAAAATCAAAGCTAAATCAAGGGGAACATGGGTGGACAAAGGCTACTGATTGGGTGGAAGAGGAGCATAAAGGTGGATGTACAGTTTAAAAATGGCTGGGTTGAAAATGAAAGTGTATAACTGAAAGAAAAAGGGATGTGTATAAGGTTTGTTTTGAATATAAATAGAAAAGATTGCGGTATCCGGCCACACTAGTATCCCACCATACCATTTCACATCCGCGTACAAGCCACGAATGACAGAAAACAAAGTGCGATTGCGTACAACAATGTGACACTATAACAAAACAAGAATAAAATACATTGGTCACAAGTTCTATTAAATTTTCAAAAATGCCAACATACGTCAAACGAAAATTTGATTATTTTCCTAATTAAAAATTGTAGAAAGATTCTATAAATTAAATTAAAGATGTGTCATTAATCAAGCCGTTGTTTGGAACATAGATTTTATTACATTTTTAAAAAAAATCACAAATTGAATACGTAAAACTAATTAAATATTTCAATAATCAAAGTGATAAAATTCTAGGTCATTACATATAGTATATTTATCATTCGGGATAAGCCCAAAAAATTTTCTACTAGTTATACGTTATATTATTCACAAATCCATTGTCGAGTATTAAATGATCAAATTATAATGATTTTAACTTAGGTACATCACTAATAATCATAATTTTTTTTAACCTTTTAGAAATTTGCTAGGATTTTATGTTCTTTCTTATAGACTCATGCTTTCTCTGCATTTTGACCTAAAATTAAACTATTTGAAGTGAAAATACTTGTTCAACTCCGATATTTATCAAATGATACTTTTGTATTAGTTCTTGGATCATATATGGGTCTTACAAACTCAATATCACTCCCATAGAGTTTGAGACACTTTGGTTGTTATGTGCAAATAGTTTATTCTAAATCATTATCTAAAATTTTATGTTTCAAGAAATATGTACCAAATTTCATAGTCATGCTAGGCTAATATTTTGTGATTTTAATCGGAATCAACTTTAGCACCTTAAATGATGATACTGTTACATCGATTTCAACAATTAAAATTTATGATGTTATTCTTATCAATGTTTCTCACTTTATTCCAACTATATAAGTCTTTCTCGTGAAGTTATATTTGCGTACCACATATCCATTTGGGTACAACTATCAAAATCATGTTTTGATAATGTACTTGGAATCCTTTTTAGGTTTGTGCATCATAACATAAGGCAGAGTCAATATTCTTAATGCTTTAATTGACAACTGATTGATATCTATTCTCGACGGTGATAAGAAACTTAAAGTTTCTCCTTGATGTTCGAGAATACTTATTAAACATTTTAATCTATTTTTTCTATTTAGGATTGGTAAATTTCATTCCATTCCATGTAATCTGTTTTATCTTTGGATTGTAATTAAATCCATTTTACTACCAATGATTTCTAAAAGAAACCCCTACATCACGAAGTTGGTGTCTCTTGAAACAATAATTTTTCTCAGTCCAATGGAATAGATATCCATAAACATTATTGCCTTACATACATATAAAACTGATCTGGTTTTATTTTACAAAACTTATGTTCAAAATATAAATTGCACAATTATTATTGATTGGACCCAAACTCTTTTGGGGTGGTCTACACAAGATCAATCGTAAATGGTTATTATATACAGTCTTTTAAGTCACACAGCCTATCAACTCTTTGACCTAGGATATGTTAAGATTTCTCATAAACCCTTATCTTGCATGATTTCGTAAATTATGCATTAGATGAAATTAATTTTTAATCTTATGTACTACTCCTAAGAAAGTGACCTTACAGAATGATGTTAACTCGTCACATATTACCAATTAACTTTGTTCAACAAAGTTAGATTGCTACTTATCAATACATCATTATGTATCATAGGGAGGAGTGACTTTTGAGATTAGATCTTTATTGATTTTAAGATACATTTGGAACTATTTCCAATACTTACCCATTCAAGAAAATTGAATTATTTTTTTCTCTTTTGCACGTCATGTTATTTACTTTTGTTTTATATTATATATGATTATCATTGAGATACTACATGTGTAACATATACAGGCAGTCATGTTCGTGATGATTCATCAGCAAATTTAACAAAGTATGATGAATTGTTTCAGTACCATTAGACTTACAAGTGCATACATCAATCTGTATCAATTCTAGAGTTCACCAGCTCTTAGGTGCTTCCACTGAATTGGTGCTTTGCCCTTTGTCATTTTTAATATTATTCACTAGTACCCTATGATTCGTAATCATATAACTAAAGAGTAATTTCTCAAAACTACGGCCTAGTCCATAATTCAAAGTAATTTCAAAAATTTCAGATACTTCTATAGTTTCCAACACATCAATTTTGTTATGAAAACAAATATCACCATTATATTTTTATTTTATAACGAATATCCAAATATTTATACTAAAATATACCAATACATATTTCTAACCAATACTAAAAATAGTTATTATTTCATGAATAATATTACATATGTTTACAAAAACAATTTTGTAACTTGATGTTATCGCCAAAATTATTATATAGTATGCTCCTACAATTTCCTCCATTACTATAATAGCATATGAAATGCAAACTCCATTCAATCATTTAATACAGGCTATTTATTTCACTTATTGCAACTAGTTTATGGTTAAGAGTTTCTGGATCAAATATCTTGTACTCTAAGTAAAACTCTTATGGAAAAAAATTCTCTATGTGAAAGGTCATTTGGAATAAATATCAAATTTCTTGTTCCTTATTAAGTATCTATGATTATTTCATATAATTTTCGATTCCAATATCTCTTCATGAAACAAAGTGACCATTCACTATCTTCATCCCAACTGTTCCTTATATTACATCCACTCTATACATTTGTTTTTACTTCGAAATGAGCAAACCATTTAAAATTAAATCCTTACTACAAGATCACAATGAACTCTTTAAAAAATACATTCTTAACTTTTATGGATATCAAACAAGTTGCATTTTAAGTAAATCGATCAAATTGACTTTATAGTGAACGAATTCTTATATCCATCTTGTAGCCCTTGGTCTAATGTTATATCTGACACAATAATATCCTTAATATAATCAATCATACTGAGTACATGATCTGACAGTATTATTTACTTGCTCAATTCAATAATAAAATTTCATCGAGGTTTCATATATTTTGATTTACCACCATTCACCGTACAATATTTTTATATGTTTGAATATGGATTAAATGTCCATATACTTGCATTGTTTTTGGAGTCCAAAATTCATAGAAGACAATGCATAGTCTAAGGCAAGTAAGCGCGTAAGTGATGGAGTTATGAACATATATAGTTTTGTATAATTAAGCACTTGCATAAGGCTTGAACTGAAAACATGCAAAATTTATTGGTAAGTATATTTTACATTTCTATTTGCCAATCTTAATTAAGTTCATTGGTATACATTAATTGACATACATTTTATCAATTACGTTAATTACATAAATTAATCAATGAATATTAGTATAATTCATACATAAAAAATGTTCTTACAATATTAGACAGGTTAAATTTTACCATTTCATTTATCTAATAATTCCCCCAATTGATTTTATGTTTCTTAAAAGCCTAAGGGACGAAACATAGGAATCTTTTGACTTCTCTAGTGGGTGTTAGGGCTTATTTGTCTTGGGATTCTGACATTGAGTTTGCTTAATAAATTATAGGCCCACAAATGATGGATAACAATTTGTCTTTATGTAATATATAACTCTTAACCTTGTGGTCTTTGTCGAAATCTCATTTTATAATGATACAACTCTTAACCTTGTGGTCTTTTTCGAAATCTCATTTTATAATGATCTGCCCTTCTTACACATAAAGACGGTGCTTAATACATCCTCGGTATTCATGTGCCAATCATTTAAGTGTTCGAAAGACGAGTCATTTAGGGTTAAAGAAAGAATAGACATAACAGATTCTCACATTCGTAAAGGGATATTGATAACATACACATGATCTTTACAAAAGAAAAACTTGTTATATATATATATAACACAACCAGAGTACTAATCTATCATCAACCTGGACGGTTATAACAAAATGTCCTAATAAATGCTGATATATACAAACGCTAGAATTTTGCAGATATAAAAAGTATGTGAATACGTCCTAGAGACATCCAGCTCGTCTCCTAAAGGTCCAAAGCATCCAGTTAAATATGGAAAATATGCTCGGGCTGATCCGAATATTATAAGAAAATAAGTCTCTGATCAGTCCATTAAACCAATATAAATAAACTCGATCAAAATATATGGATTTCTTACTTTTAAAAAAACCTTTTCAAAAAGAAGAGTAATCATAAGACCACACAGCATATAAAAACGAAGGGATTTTATCCTATAATAACCAAACCATTTTTATTATAAATTCGGCGATATTATAATAATGTGTATGGTTTAAAGTATTCAATAATAGTGTAGTTATGATGTGTGTACATCACAACAATAATATAAATATAATTAATTCCCAAAGGTTCTTACTGAAGAATGGATTCCAACAATGGCAAGGTAAGGGATTACCTTCCATAAAGTACACCTCTAAATAAATATACCGAGAGATCGAAAACTTTCGTCTTCAGCATGACAAGACTGGCCTAACCCTTACTGGATAGTACTGAATATGTCATCACTCCGGTTGATTACGATCTTTTTAGAGGGATCTCGTGCATAACCAAATCTGTAATATAATGATCAAGAAAGGTAATGACACATCCTAATAGTAGCGACCCACTTAGCCTTTCGACATACCCTATTTTAGCCATTCTCGGGTCGTGAGGCTTGAGAGGCTACGCTCTTACCATTTCCTTATAACGATTCCCCCTTGGAAAGCTAAAACTATCTTCTAGGCAGAAATGAAATACCAATATTCATACATATAAGTTTGTTCTGGGTCAGAACAAACCGAAGGCGCTAAATCTACTGCATCCATTTTGGAACCACCGTCAGGATCAGTAGTAAGTGGCCCTTGCACTTCGAAGAACTCCATCTTCAAAGATTTTCAAGATGTCTTCCATTCGAACACTGATGTTGGTTCGATGTGGTTTTCAGATAACATATTCCATCCTGGTCTCCCTGAACCAACAGCCGATAATTTCCGACTGACTCAATCTTGGTTCTTTTAGAAGTAAGCGGACTACATCAGAGTTTCAAGAGGATCTCTAATATATCTCTTAAAGCTAGAGACGTTCCATCAGAATGAGTTCTGCCAAGGGATCTAAAGCTATTTGAACACGCGGAGCTCTTATTTACATCCTAAGTCAAAAGTGGCCAAGATTTGATAGTTAGTTATTTAACTATCAAACAAACAAAAAAACGAATAATTCATAGATTTAATTTCACATAGCAACCACAAAGCCTCATAATAAATTATTCATTTATTTAAGTTTCTTTCCAAAATATTTATCATAATATTCATATACCTGTCTTACTGGCATAAGCATATTCACAAAACATTATGATAGATTTCTTAGTTCAAAATCATGTTAAAAGGATCGCGAAAAAAGTTATTTAGATTGGAGATAAGGATAACTTAAAACACACTGTTAAGTACGGAACGAATGTCCATACCACAAAAATTAAGGTCGGTTAAAGGAAATCCAATCTCAAATTCTTTTATAAATTTCCTAAATAAATCTCTTTCATTTATGAAAATATCATTTACTAAAATTCCATATCCACTTATAAAACTCTTTATAAATAACCAACATTATTTATAAACTCTTTTACAAATATCTAAAATCATTTATAAAACTTCCTTTCAAAATTCAAGGTTCCTTTCAATTTATAAAAAAACTCCTTTAGATTTCCTTATTTAATACAAATCATCTTTAATAAATATTATTAGATCAAGTTTCTTTTAAATAAATGATTAATTATTAAAACACTTTTAAATAACAAGCTGTTATTAACTAAACTGACTTTAACACTTTGAATAAAATAGTTAATTATTATCTTCAAAATATCATAGTGAAATGGTGATTAACCACATTTCAATTAAATAATAACTTTCCTTTAAACCATAATAATTATCCTTAAACCCATATTTAAAAAGAAGTAAGATTAAGGGAATAATTTCCATAATTCAGAAGAGGCTTAGTGACCATAACTATTCTTATTTAATTTAGTTTAACTTTCCAAGTTATGTCATGGATATTTACATAATAAATATGTTGAATCATGATTTTTTGATTCATGACGAAGAACATCAACAAGCATTGAAGATTATAGCGACAAAAAGAGAATAGAACTTCAAACAAAGACAAGACTTCAAAGTATGTATATTTATATTTTTTTTGGGTCTTGTTCCTGTTCGAATACTGTTAAAATCATCCCTCAAGAAGTCACACTCGCACACAAAATGTTTTCAAATTAAAATATGAGTTTTAAACTGATCTGTGCAACATAGCACATGTTAGTCGAATGACTCATACCAGCCAGTCGACTGACCTGTGTTAATGCACAACATATTGCTTTGAAATGCACGTTTTTGAATTTCAGTTGAATGGAACTTCTGAGTCAGTTGATTGAATGGCATATAACGGCTATTTTACTGAAAAGACACTCTCTTTCATGAAGGGGTTTCAATCCAATTCCAACAGGAATAGATGCAACTTTTGATTGTAATCTTTCATAAACAATTGCATCCCTATATACTCTATATAAACATGCTTTGATCCTTCTCGTAATTCACTACTTTACTCTCTTATTCAATTCTTGCTCTATATTCAAAGCATTCAAAAAATTCATAACACTTGAATCTCTGAATTTACATATAATCTTTGTTTCTAAGTGATTTACTTCCTTTAATCAATTCACACACACAAAATATTCTTGAGGATTTGATTATAGGAAGGGTGTACTATCAAGAGACAAATTCGTGTTATTAAGAACACATTGTGTCAAATATACTTTTGTATAAATTGAAGTCCTCTTCGGCTGTTGAGGCGAAATCCTTTTCTGCTGCTCAGGTCCCTTGTTCGGCTGTTCAAGGGTTGTATAGACCTGTTCTTCCGGGTTAAGTGAGCATTGTTGTTAGTGAAATTCCAGAAAGGAGTCTGGGACTAGACGTAGAACGGGAAGTTCGAACCAGTATAAAAATTCCTAGTGTGCTTGTTTTTATTTTACTTACTTTACATTGATATAGTTTATTTCCGCACTTGTTTAATACAATTCCGTATTACATGATCCGCACAGTAACTTTCAAAATAGATATGTAAAAGGGATCAAAAAATAAGAACCAATCAACAAATATGTAAATGTCTAAGTTATTATAATAGCAAATGGGGATTTGTTCAATTAAACACATGTTTAAGTTATTATAATAACAGAATGATGTTTTGTTCAACTGGACAGATGTCATTTGGTTTCATAATTATTGGAGGTTACTTAAGGATAGTTGACAATGAAATCTCTTGATTTGAAATATTTTTGCAAAAGAAACTTTCCTTTAACAAAACCAATTCTTGTAAATAAAGCGATCTTAGAAATTGAAACCTTTATTAATTAATTTAAAATAAATTAAAATTTTATTACTCAATCTAAAATTAAATTAAACCTTTATTTAATAATAATTAAATCTCAATTAAGTTCTAATTAAATTTAACTTAATCAATAATTAATTAGTAACTAAACCCACTTTTAAATAGATAAATAAATAGTTAATAATTAATCTTTAATAAATAATGAAATAATAATTAATCTTTAATTAATAATTAAATAATGATTAATCTTTAATTAATTAAATAATTATAATTAACTTGATTAACACTTAAGTAATAATTAACTGAATAACAATTAATTAAATAGTAATAATTACTTTTCCACGCTTAATATATGTTCGAAATACTATTCTATAATATACTTAAGTGAAAGAATTTTTAGATTTCAAAAGGAGTTCGTTTTTCATAAACTACACCTATAACGACTATCGCTATATGACCTGAAATTTAAAAAACTTGTTATTATGAATCAAGTAGTTTTAAAACCTTACTCTATTTACTCAAACACACTTTCTAACTTTGGAAAAATATTTGAAACTAAATAGTAAAGTTTTAAGTCTTTATAAAACCTTTTAGAAACACTTAAGTGAAACAAAAATTTTAAAAACAAAGGATTTCTATGCCACTAATACAAGTTTGTCAGCTAGCTTTCTTTAGCATACACATCACATGCATAACAAAAGCATATACCTACATATAAAATCACTAATCATAAGCAAAACCTCATCTTTCCAACATTCAAAACACTTAGACTTAAATTTCAAGTATAATACAACATCACATTTAAGCACATATAACCACTTATAAAATCATGCAAATCAACATCAACTTTCATCCAAACATACAACCAATCTACTACGATGTGAAGTAAGGATATAAAGTTTAAAACTTTTTTAAAGGAGTGAGCTTTACTCACCAAAATCATATGAAAGCAAACCAAACTATCAATAGAACTTGGTATGGTCTTAGATCTTGGATCCTTCCTAAGAAAAATGGAATCTTTTTGGGCTTAAATGGACAAGGTGGCTCGGCCTTAGGAGGCTATAGGCTCGGCCAGGTGTTGATGAGGTGGGTGGGGACTTGTTTTGGCAAGGAGGAGTTGTAGAATTAGAGAGAAGAGGGTCTAAACAAGGTTTTAGAAATTAAAAGTGAATAAAGCTCAGATCTTTAAATATTATAATTCGTTTGAAAGCCATGAAAGTATTTAAAAGCTTGGGATGAAGTTTTAGAAAGTGGAATGAAAATTAAATACGAGGCAAAAATTAGGAATTTTGTACATATACAAATTGGATTGATTAATTACAAAAATAGCCTTAAGTACCTTTCCCTCCACTTAGAACTTGCCAACTCATCCTCTTGTCCCCCTTTCGCCATTTCACACGCAAGGCCTTGTCCTCCTCCTCACCACCTTGATCCAACATGCAAAACATATCATATACTTAACTTCATAATGTGTCATTGCACTTTGAATATCCTTTCCTTTTTAAATTTGAAATACGTCGCATCTTGTTTTTACATACTTAAGAGGTGTGTGAGTATCATAATATATATCCTAACTTATCTATATATTTATGTTTATATGTATGCAATAGTGTTACAACTTCTTCGATAACTTTCAGACGACGAAAAGTCGAAAATTCTAAAAATGATTTTCGGTAACATTTTTGATTTTCTTTTCGAACTAAATTTTTTGTAGCCAAACGTTGAAAACTATTTCACCATTACTAGCTATTATTTGAAAGGAGTTTATTTGAGTTATAAAATACATTACTTAATTACTTTAAATATATAAAAATAACCGTATTTAAAGTTATTAAATTCTAGAACGTTACATTTCAACCTTTAGTTTGCTCAACAAATCAAAAGAGATTATTCACTTGTTCCTACCATTTTGTGACCGCCTAAGAATATATATTTGCCTTGAGTTTGCTTAACAAGTGCATAGAGCTAACTTACTATTTCTATTCAATATATTAATAATACTACACATAACATCTCTAGCTTGAGTTTGCTCAACAACCAAAGAGTATGCAAGTAATTTATCCATATACAAATATTAATTGATAACCTATTAGATTAGAGATTCATAATCTTTAATATGTTTGATTGAGTGATATAGACTTATGGAATAATGTACTTCTTATGAAATACCCTTGTGATTCGAAATTCAAACACATTGGGAACCATGATATATGTACTAAACTTATGTATTTATTCCCTAAACCTAATTACATTTTCCAACTGTTTCACCTTTTATTATACACTCATATTATATAACTTTTATAATTTAGTTAACTATATAATAGTCTTATGTATAATCTTACATTAGTATTATTAATTAAATCTTATTTTATTAATTTTAGTTAATTAATTAACATTTTTATTAATTTCATATTTCAATTAAACATTTTTATTGAGTAACATTTATTATTATACACATATATCCTTATCTATATGTATAAGTATTATATTATTTATTAATTAACATTTAATCAACTTATTTAATTAAACAATTGCAATTAATAATTTTCAATTTTGTGAATTACATATATACTTACATTAACTTAAACAATTTAAGATAATGTAATGTGTATAATTATATATGTTTATTTAATTAACTATTTAATTATTTATTCATTTTAATCATTTAATTTATTAATCTACTAAACAATAAAATAATTTTTGAAATTTAATCGTAAATTTCCAAAATAATTTGTAAATCATATTACAAAATTTATAATATTTTTCTTATTTAAAATTTACTTTTAAATTTTAAATTTTATATTAGTTTCAAAATGGATTTCGAAAATTAGCATGAGGCTCAAATTTAAATTTGGTTTTTTCTGTTGGGGATAACCTTTGGGCTCACTTCACCTTTCAGATTAGGTTAGTCAAGTATGGCAGGGTATTTGATTACTTAAAACAAACATAGATACCGTTTTTCTGGACATCCTACTAAATAAGTAAGCTTAATTAGTTAGCTCTAAAATGAGTAATTTAAATCTCATAGGCTATTGGGCTCTTACACCATTGTTGGATATAGCTAGCACACAGCAGGTTAAATGTGTGAATTTCAAATTTTTTTTACCATTTTGGATCTAATTGCGCCGGTGAAGTCTAAATTGGTTTTGATCCGATCTAAATTAATTTTAAATAAAATCATTATTTTATTTTATTTATTAATAAAAGGGATTACATATATAATATATAATGTCCACATGTGTAACTTACACACATGAATGTGTTTGTGCAATATACATAGTGTACATGATTTAACATGTCCGTGTTAAAGTGTGGGGAATTACGCCAGAACATATGTTTAACCGTTTATGTACATACCTACTATCCATATTTAATATATTTTAAATATAAATATTTATATGTGTTCATATATGTATGTGTGTATATACATAAATTAAATTTTATCTTTGATATTTATAACTGTTGACCCATTTAAACTATTAATATATAAAGTATATTATACATGCTTTCAAATTAAATCTAAGGTAAGATCATTTTAAAGTTTAAAATTCAAAATTTAAGGCAATTTATAAATTTTAAAATATATTGTACCACCTTTAATTATGATAACATTATTAAGGAGATTTAATTAGATAAATTAAATAAAATAATGTAAATGTTAAGTGATAAGGGGGTTGAGATTTGAATAATCTAATTAAGACCGTGCTTAATGAAATAATTAAATGGGCTTAAGAATGAGTTATTAACTAATTCAATTACATAGGGGTATATTGGGTATTAGCCGCATATAACCCTTAGCCCTATGTATTTATTTCCTACCATTTTATTTCCCATTCATGTTTTGAAAATGCAAACAAAAACATTAAGAGGAGCCGGCCAAAATCAAAAGAGATGAAGAATTCAATCAAAAGCTAGAGATTCAAGCTTAGGAGAAATCAATCTCAATCCAATCTCTTTATCTTAATCAAGGTGAATAATAATTCCATCCATATTTTGTTTATAATCATATGTTTTCAAATTTAAGGGTAACTTAGTTTTTATGATGATATGCTTGAATCACAATTTATTTGATTTAAATAAGGTTGTTTAAATATGATTTGTCACGGTTTTAGGGTAAAATGGTTTATGTTGATGTTAAATGCCATGGAAAATTTTTATGTTATGTAAAACATGATTTTGGAGTTGGGTTTAATTTTGATAATTTTCCAAGCTCTGGAACGCTTATTATGAATTTTCAAAGGAAAATATGGTTATTTGGGTTTATAAATTTATTTCGAAAAGTATATTGAGAATTTCGATCTAAAATTTTGATATGTTTGATAATACGACTAAAGTGAATTTCTGGATTTTTTAGGATTATTCCTAAGTGATTTGCTATGCAAATCAAATTATTTTAGAAGAGGGACTTCTTTGCAATATTGGTTTTCTTAATGGAAGGGCTTATTTGTTATCTTAACCTGGTTTAGATCTGAAATTAGCGGTGGTTATTTTGTTAAAGAATTTGAGAAGTTATGGCAACCAATCTTGTATTTACAGATGGCAAGTTAGTTAGAAAAGGGTTTTCTTTAATTATTATTTAGCCCGGTTTACCTAGAAAAGTTGGTTCCGCATTCTTTAGAAGTACCTTTCGACTCAGAGCTTCCGCCTTTAACCTAGTTGAAACCTACCAAGCCGAAATCAATACATAAGATACCACATAGATGGTACGCGGTGGTTTGGAGAAAGCCGGAACGCTGGGGTCGAAAGTATGGCTTCCAATAGGGTCGATACCTTTTATTTGTTTGAAAAAGAGCAGCGCCTGCCCTTGTTTTATTTTAGCCTTCGAAGGAGTCAAAGCATGTGTTTTTGAAAGCGGTTTTCCATTTTCTTTTGAAGGGGTTGCATCAACTTATGTTTGCTTTCAATTGGGCTCCTTGACTTATGAAATAGTGCTTTGGAAAGAAGGGTTTCTAACCTAGTTGAAGCCCTGCTACAGTTCTTTAGCTTTTCGAGGGTATTGAAGTCATCAAGCTTTCAAAGGCATTGTTTGCTTTCGAAGATGTTTTTAGCCATTTCCTAAGTGCTTTCGCAAGGGTCCAAGGGTTTCAAAGGTAATGTCTTCGAAAGGGATGGTGCCAACGCCATCATGTTTTCCCCAATACGTTTCTATGATAAAGGATGGTTTCGAAAGAGATACTTTCGTCTATATTCACCTTGATCCAAATATTATTTTAAGTATAAACCCAATGGTTTTGAAATGGGGACTTTCAATGATTTCGGAAGGGTTGCTTCTAATGGTTTCGCAAGGGGTTCAATGGTTTTGAGGCTATGCTTCTAAGTGTTAATAAGTAATACTTTATTACATTCGAAAGGTTTGAAATAGATGTTTTAAAGTGTTTCAAAATGCAGGGGCCTAATATTTTGAAAAGATATTTATATTCTTTCGAAGGAGGTTATCCAATGAAGTCGAAATTAAGGTTTTGAAGGTTTCGACAGCCTTAGTTTTCAAAGAAAATAACTCAATCTCATTTTTGAAAGAGAACCATAGCATAATTAAATTAATTGTTTTGAAAAGTAGTTTTTGAAGAAGTTTTCCTTGATTAAAACGGTTAAAGGTTTAACCAAGTTATTAAGTATGCTTCATTGTATATGTATATATTCATAACGTTTTGGACCCATAACTGAATTTTAGGGAAAGGCAAAATAACCTACTAGGTTTACCTAATAGCGAATATAAATTAAGTTATCTCCTGAATAAGTAGAATTGCATCTAGGAGGTCAGAAAGACCAGAATATAGGATTCTAAAGTATTAAAGAAAGATATTGGTAGGGGCCAATAGGTTCTCAGTAAGCCCATGAAAACTATGTTTAGGAAAAGATACTGGCAGAGGCCAATGGGTTCATAGTCAGCCCATGAAAACTATGTACAAATGAAGATTTCAGAAAGATAGGTACATAATAAGCCTATGAAAACTATGATTTGATACTAGCAGGAGCTAGTAGGTTTGTAGTTAGCCCATGAAAACTATATCTGGATTAAGTTGTTGACATATGTCAATTGGTTTCTAGTCGGTCCATGAAAACTAATATAATAAGAGTGGAGTCCCCAAAAGTTTCCTAGTCAACCCATGAAAACTAGGATAAGAGTAAAGATATTGGTGTTACCAATAGGTTCATAGTGATCCTATTAAAACTATGTAATTGGACAGGGAGTCCTTAAATATTTTACTGGTTATTTGTTAGCCCATCAAAACTATTAGGTTAATGGTAATCCTAGAAACTATATTTAAGAAGGATAGTCAAAATGAATGGGGATGGGTAATCCAGAATTAATTCATTTTCTTTGCATATCATCATGTTATATTGAATTTTTTAACTATTGTGGATATCGGAGCACAGTATATGGTTTTAAAAAGGTTTTAGGATAGTAGTGAGGGGAAACCCCGTTTCGCTATGCGGCATGGTCTCACTAGATATCTAAATGATTTGAGATGGTATATTATTATTCTTACCAAGCTTTATGTCTGTCTCAAAATTTATGTTTTCCGCTTAAACTCTCGGGTACTCAATTGATTTTGAGTAGTTTGAGAGTTGAGGTTTTCAGGAACCTCATTAGACAAATAAAGCTTCCGGTGACATGCAGAAGGTATGATAGCTACATAGAGTTTTCTTTATTTTGATTCTGCTGTGTTGCTTGTAATAGAAATGTTGTTATATTGCCTGTATATACTCTGATCATCCGAGGGGGCATCTTTATATATCACTCTTCGCGTATATTGTAATAAATATATTTTTTTCTGAACATGGTTGATGATTATGAGATTATGCAATGAATTGTATATGTTTTGATATGGAATGTGATTTTCTTTGATGTTTTGCATTTTTTCCATATTCATGTGTTTCCGTGTATCAGTGAATCTAACACCGCCATATTTGATCATCGATAATTAATAACTAGACGACTGCAGCATCCATAGTCATTAGTTTTTGGCTTCCAAGTTTGAGGATGTTACATATATAGAAATTTAAAATGACTTTAATTAAAAAAAAATATACTTATTAATACTGTATGCGGATGTACGTATGTATTTTTGTATGTATGTATGTATGTCTAATTAAAAACAAATAATTTTATAATTTGGCTTGAATATTAATTTATAAATATATTAAATATAAATATGCATTATTTACTTTTTCGAGCGAAGCCATCAAAATTATCGTTTTTTTTAAATTGCAGCCGTAGCCAAAAAACAAATTTTTATTTAAATAATGGCCAATGCAAAAAAACACACACAAACACACACATAAGTGGATATATATGATAAATTATATTTTTTTAAATATAGCCATGGCAAAAAAATTAATTATCTTTAATTTACAACCTAAGTCAAAAACAATATTTTTTTAATTGTTACTTACGTAAAAATTCAATTTTTTCTACCGAAACCAAAATATTTGGTTTTTTTTTGTTTTGGCCAAAACCAATTTTTTTTTTAGCCGAAACCAAAATGTTTTCTTAATTCTCTCCCATGTCCATTTTATTTTTTATTTTTAGTTTTATTTTATGAACTGCAAAATAGATGAATTATAATATATAGCATATGCATATATTTAAGTTATTAGATGCATATAAAAATAATTGTAATCCGATCATAATCATATCTATATAAATTCATGAAATATAACTCTAACCTATCTATAATAGTATAAATATTACATGTGTATATATAAATTGATAAGAATAAAAATTACGTCAGTTGCACCTTAATAATAACGCCTTGAATGTTGAATTGACAGAATTCCTATAATTAAATCCAATCTCTTTCAAATATTGCTACCAATCAAAGATATCTATTCACCCTTCTCTGTTAGAGTGAATTTTTATTTTAAGTTTGGAAATAATAAAGGAGAGAGGCAAGGGATTTTCCACCATAGGTAAGCAAAGGGTGAGAGGAAAAGTAAACAGTAAAAGATGAGGAGCATTGAGTTTAAATAAGTGAGAAAAGAGAGAGGAAAATGTGGATCTAAATCCATCATTTTCAGTACCAAATCAAGCCCCAAATATCAACATTAAAAAAAATACCTCCTCCCATTGATGATTTGCCGGCCATCCCTTAGGCCATCTGGGCTTGCATTCCACTGTTACAACCTTGAATTTTGATGTTTTGATTAGACAACTATACAAGTAAATGTTATATGAACTAACCATATTTACAGGAGATGATGCTATTTTACTCAAGAAATATTCTAACAGATTGTAGACTAGATTCCAAATAGAAGCTTCAGTAATATATTTAGTATATGGTCTGATACTAGTAAAGAATTCATGTCAAAATATCTCTGAAGTGATATATGCACGCACGTGCAATTTAAAGAATTTCAAAACATTGTTTATATGCTAAAAGATTTTCAAAAATATTTCATATTCTAAAGTTCTTAAAATAGTCTTTATATGACAGAAAACACTCATTTCAGCTGGCTGAGTAGCTATTGTCAGTCGATTGAGATCTGTGCACATGCATAATTTTATTTGAACATTCAAACGACTGACCTTGCAAGTTCAACTGGCTAAACTAAGCTTTTTTGCATTGCTTTCTTCTCGGTTCAATTTTTGATCGATTCAGCTGACTGGTTTATTCTACTTAGACGGCTGAATCTTCATAATGGCTATATTTTGAAAACACGCTTCATTTTAGCGAATAGAAACAACTGTTGATTCAAGAGTTGCTTCCATATACTTTCATGGCTACTTTTTATGAACGATGGCAACTCATAATCACTATATATAGCCACGAAATCCATTATTTAATCACTGAATTCTGATTCTAATTCTAATTCTCATTCTTATTGTCTAATCAATCTTGCCATTTGCATTCAATATTTTTGTTCTAATCACTTTTTCATTCAAGAAAACTTCATTCGTGATTAAATAAACTTCTTATCTTCACGAATTACAAAATATATAATAATGGAGAAGATTATAGAAATGGCGAACATTATTGACTTATCAGCACTACTCAAGTGCATAACTATTCAAAAATAATTTTGCTATTTGTATTGGAAGCCCTCTTCGGTTGCTTAGGCGGTTGAAGTCCTATTCCGTTGCTTAGGTGGTAGAAGTCATGTTCGGTTGCTTGGATGGTGAAATACCTATTCCTCCGGGATAAGTGATGGTTGATAGTAAAATTCTAAAAGGAGTCTAGGACCAGACGTTGAACAAGAAGTTCAAACCAGTATAAAAATCTCTGGTGTCATTTACTTTATTATTTACTTTATTATTCATATTTCGATCTAGTAATTAGTTTAGTTAATATTCCATATTGCACGTTCCTTAGACACTTTCATTTGGTATCAGATCAAGGTCATCATATAACCATAACACAATTATTTGATGTTCAGTTAATATGGAAAATATCACTAACACAAGTTTTATTGAAGGTCAATCCACTGCGCAACAACCACTACTTATGGTTTGAATTACAATTATTTGTCAACATGCATGAGAATTTATATGCAAGCAAATGGATATGATACTTGGAATATCACTCAGAATGAATACACTATACCTACTACACCATATGGACAATGGTCAAACACACAAAAGATAGATGCTACCTCAAATTCAAAAGCCATGAATATGTTATTTCATGACTAAGATAAGAATTAATTTAATAGTGTTAGAATGTGTACAACTGCTGATGAAATTTGGCGAACTCTTAAAATTACACATGAAGGAACAATCAAAGTTAAACAAAGCAAGATTTTTATGCTTAAAAATCATTTCCAAAATTTTAGAATGAAACCGGATGAGTCGATAATGAAATGTATTCTAGATTCAATACATATATCATTCACTATAGCATTGGGAGAAAAATACATTGATTTTGATACTGTTTTGAAATAAACTCTTTAAAGGATGAATGGGAAAGAAAAGTATTAGCCATTGAAGAAGCTAATGATATTTCTACCATCAAACCTGAAAAGTTAATAGAAAATCTAAGTTGTATGAAGTAAATTAGCAAGTAAAACGAGATTAAGCACAATACAGCGTTTATAGCAAAGAATTCCAAAAAATTGAAATTTAGAATGAACAAGAAATTCGAAAACAACAGGAAAGGCAATACCCATAAACCACTAGCTTCAAATCTCAAATGTTATGAATGTCACAAGAAGGGCCATATAAAGAAGGACCATTTTGATCGAAAGGAAGACAAATATAAAAATAAGAAGGACAAGTATAAGAAGTAGTAAGCATTCTATATTACA
Organism: Allium cepa; assembly: GCA_030765085.1. Lineage (NCBI taxonomy): Eukaryota > Viridiplantae > Streptophyta > Magnoliopsida > Asparagales > Amaryllidaceae > Allium > Allium cepa. Next base: position 383,412,471 of record CM060931.1, read on the forward strand.
TGGGATGATTCAGAATCTTCTTCATCATTAGATAATGACACTGACAGTGATTCCAAACAAGCCAATGTCTGCTTTACGGATTCGACTAATGATGTAAGTGATCTAACTTTTGATGATTTAGTAGATATAAACTCAAAACTATTTGATAAACTAAAAGAAGTTAAAAATAAAAAGAAGCTTTAGAAAAATTAAACAGAAGTGAACTAGAAGTTGATATGCTCGGAGATGAAAAGAAATTCTTAGAAGAAGAACTTGATAAAACATAAGAATCTTCGTTTGATGTGTCTTCTCAACTCACTATGCTATGAAATGAAATTGAAGTTCAAAAATAAAAGAATATTATATTAGCTTCAGAAAATCATGATTTAAAATCAAATGTCAAAATACTTGAATTAAACAATGCTAGTCTCAAAACTGAGTTGGAAAATATTACTAAAATTGTTTCTAACTTTAATAGAGATAGGAAAAATCTCTCTAAAATTATTAAAACTCTCAAACTGCTTTTAATAAGAAAAGGTTAGGATATACAAATTCCTCAAATCTTGTTCAAAGAGGAGTAATTCACCATATAAAAATTTCAATTTACATAAGAATTTAGTAAAGGAAAAACCAAAACCAAAAGTTTTCACTAAAAGAAAAGAATATTTGCAACACAAATACTATAAAAATATGGGTGCCAAAACTAATAATAATTCAATCAGTAACAACTATTTAAGTCTTTTATAAGTTCAGTTCAAAAAAACAAAAATTTTACTTATAAAGGGAATTCTACAGCCTCTTGGATTTGGTTTCCTAAGATCTAACACTTAGGACCCTAATAAAAGGTGGGTACCAACATCTTCTCTATATTTTCTACAGGTACCAACTAAGAAAAGAGGAAAGTGGATACTTAACAGTGGTTTCTCGAAACATATGATAGTAAAAAAAGATATGTTGACAAACATTATCTACTCAGATGGAGGATCCGTCACATTTGGAGATAATTCCAAAGGTTATATCATCGTCAAAGGCGATGTGAGCAATGATGATACATCTAACTTACCACTTATTACAAATGTTTTACTAGTTAAAAATTTAAAACATAATTTTTTTAATATAAGTCAATTATGCGATAAAGGTTTTAATATATCTTTTTTGAAAATAAATGTAATATAATTTATCAGAACAAGAATCTTTTCTTTGAAGGAACTAGCGAACAAAATATATACATATTAGATATGAAAATTAATCATAACACAAAGATGTATCTTGTAGCCAAAGAAAATGATCCGTGGTTATGGCATAAAAGAGTTTACCATACAAACTTTAAAGTAATAAACAAATCATCTAAAAATAATTTAGGAAAAGGTTTACCGAAAATGAATTTTAAAGTAAATAGTATATGTGATGCTTGTCAGTTAGGAAAATTAACCAAATCTACTTTTAAATCAAAGAAAGTAATTTCTACATTACAACCACTTGAGTTATTACATTTAGATCTTTTTGGACCAACTCTGTACAATCTATAAATCATAATTGATATGTTTTTGTAATTGTAGAATTTTTTCAAGATACACCGGGACAATATTTATGAAAAATAAAAGTAATACTTCTGAAAATTTTAAGACCTTTGCAAAGAAAATTTAAAATATTAAGAGTATAAAAATTAAAAACATTTAAATCTATCATTGTGGCGAATTCAGTAATAGTATTTTTGAAAAATATTGTAATAAGAAAGGAATTGTTCATAATTTTTTATTTTCCAGAACTCCACAACAAAACGGAATTGAAGAAAAGAAAAATAGAATACTCATAGAATGTACTGGAACCTTATTAAATAGAAGCACTTTACCTAAACATTTTTGGGCAGAAGCTATAGCAACTGCTTATAATGTTTTAAATTGAGTCTCCATTAAACCATTGACAATACATACTCTATATGAACTTATTAATGGAAGAAAGCATAACATATCATATTTTAAAGTTTTCGGTACAAAATGTTTTCTAATAAATACAAAAGTCCAACTTGGTAAATTCGATCCAAAGTCCCACGAAGGATTGGATTCTCGGAATAAAACAAGGCATGTAGAATTTATAATAAAAGAACTAAAATAATCGAAGAGACACTTCATGTGTCATTCGATGAAAATTTCAAATTTAATAATAAAAATGAAGATAAAGAAATAATTCCTAATTCAAATGTCACAAAAGATGATGAAAATAATGTTGAAATTGAAAATAACAATTTACCCAATGAAAATGAAATTCGATCTTCACTAAGACTTCCAAGCAACAATCCAATTGAAAATGTCATTGGAGAAATAAATTCTAATGTAAGAACTCAAAATCAACTGAATCAAATGGGTCATATAGCTTTCCTATCGATCATTGAACCAAAAAATGTGAAAGAAGCCTCAGCTGATGATTACTAGATTATAGTTATGCAAGAAGAATTAAATCAATTTGAACCAAACAATGTTTGGACTAAGTTTCTAGACCTAGTGATCAATGTTTACAAAAATAAAGCTGTTGAGCAAGGAAATTGTATTCGAAATAAAGCTAGATTAGTTACTCAAGATTACAACTAAAAAGTGGGAATAGACTATGAAGAAGCATTTGCTCCTATAGCTCGACTAGAAGTAATGCGAATTAAATTATATTTTGCATGTTTTCATAACTTTAAACTATATCAAATGGATGCAAAATGTGCTTTTCTAAACGGTTTTATAGAAGTAAATTGTATGTAGAACAACCACCTCTATATAGACATGAAAAATTTCCAGACCATGTTTATAAACTAAAGAAAGCTTTATACAGTTTAGAACAAGCACCTCATGCTTGGTATGATCGTCTTAAAACTTATCTTATAAATTCTAGTTTTAAAATTAGAAAAGTAGATAAAACTTTGTTTATAAAACAAGATAAAAACGATAATTTAATCATACAAGTTTATGTTGATGACATCATTTTTGGTTCCGCGAACGAAAAATTATTTCAAGAATTTTCAAATATTATGATAAGAGAATTTGAAATGTCTCATATGGGAGAATTTCATTTTTTCTTGGATTGCAAATTAAACAATTAAATAATGGAATTTATATTAATCAAGAAAAATATCGTAATAATCTTACAAAATGTTTTGGTAAACACTTCTACCAAACGAACACTTATGAGCACTATAATACTTCTCGGTCAAGATGAAAATGGCAAAAGTGTTGACCAAAAACTATATCAAAGTATGATCGGATCATTACTTTACTTAACTGCTATTCGTCCAGATATAATGATGCGTGTATGCTTGTGCACATGATTTCAATCAAACCCTAAAGAATCACATTTGCAGGCGCTGAAATGAATTTTGCGCAACTTAAGAAAGACTAAAGACCGCGGTCTTTTACCCGAAAGAATGTCCTTTTGAGTTAGTATCATATAGTGATGCTAACTTCGGAGGACGTTGAACAGATCAAAAGAGTACAAGTGGTACTTGTCATTTCATTGGACAATCTTTAGTATCTTGGTTTAATAAGAAACAAAATTGTATTTCACTTCCGATGTGTGAAGCATGATATATTTCTGTTGTTTTTGCATGTGCTCAAGTAATATACATGCAGCAAACACTACAAGATTGGTATAAAATCTACCTAAATCAATAACTTATTATGTTAGTAAAAGTGTTATAAATTTATCTAAAAATTCTATAAATCACTACGGAACTAAATATATTTGTCTTCGACATCATTTTTTTCGTGATGACATAGAAAAAGGAAATATTTCTCTTGTTTTTGTACCATCAGAAAATCTAGTTGCATATATATGTATGTACATATATATATATATATATATATATATATATATATATATATATATATATATATATAGACACACACACACACTAAACCTTTAAACGAAAATATTTTTCTTAAAGGATGTGAACTAGGAATTATGTCGTTACATGATTTATAATTCAATATTGAAGCTAAAAAATTATAAAATAAAAAAATTAATAGAAATTGTTTTTGAGATGATGGCACTCGAACTCTGCACTCATTGGAGGAGGTCACAAGTCTTCCCAATGTTCTATTGTGTTACTTGATTTAAGACTTCACATTATTTTTATTCTATATGTGGTTATAATCTTTTTACAGTTCTTAACCTTACATCTCTCAATTGGCTGAAATTTTCTAATGAATGTTAACCATGGATATAAAACCTTAAATAGCAAACAAAACCATTATATATACATGAATTGGTTTGTTTAAACTCATATAAAAAATTTATATATATATATATATATATATATATATATATATATATACACACACATTATTTTTACAAAATGTCATCATAAGAAAATTTTGATCTCTCATCCATTGCTTTCAATACTCCTACTAAGAGCCATCAAATAAATCTACTCTGGTATATATTCTAGTGGAGATTACTCCATCTCTGAATCATCATACTAGATATACATTGAACGGGAAACGAGCTAATAAAAATTTAAACTTTGGTTCACCATCCACCAAGGTGAAAATAGAAGAAATCCACCACTATCAACGTGAGACTTTAGGATTACAACATGAGATGTATTATGAAAAAAAACACCATGGAAGACGTTAAATTTCGTTGAACAATTCGCTCTCAAATTATATGGAACGTCTCCTAAGCAAGGTGTGCACAATTCGTCTTCCCAACGACCTCACGTGTCTCTGAATTCTTGGGAACAAGATGCTCAGCGTAATTTCTGGTCTCCTATACCTCCGTTACATGACAACGCCAAAGTTGAACCAAGCTCAGACGAATCTAGGACTTCGGGAAATTAAAATCTATACTTTTTTGGTTATAATTTTAATATTGTAATATGGATAAGTAATATGTTTATTAGAATAAAAATTATATTTAACATGAGATTTAAACCTCGAAATATATATATGTACGTATGCATGCATAATTTGTTAGCTAATTAAAGAATAAACTGAAGAAAAAAAGCTCGACCTCAGCAAACATCAGTTTCAACCGGCTTACCATTGGTACTCAACCGATTGAGCATTCATAGAAATTTAAAATTCTTTAAAATTTCAGTCTACCTTATAACCCTAGTTAGCGATTCATTTGTATCAAATTTACTATATTTTTACGGGTCGAAATTTTGCACATCAGCCGGCTGACTCCACATCCCAACCTACTGAATATTCCAAACTGCAACATGCAACCTAGAGTTCAGGCAACTGACCACCTCCTTCAGCCGACTGTATTATGGCCTTTTTTAACTAGAAATTTGTGGGTTTAACTCTCTGCATTTCAACCGCTGTTTTTTCCTTTTTCAGCGGATTGACCCATCGGTTTTCAATTTTTAAAAATAGATCTGCATATTCTCCAACACACCTATTCACTCAAACCCTACATAACTCCCATCCACCCTTTCATTCTTACCTTACCTAAACTCTCTTTATTCAAAATAAACCTAAATACAAAAACTAGCTCCATCAAATTCTCTATTTTTTCTTCCAAAATTTCATAAAGCAAATGGCACCAAGATAAAAAAGAGCACGTGAATTAACAACTAGACCATCCGAGAGCCAAATTTCGAGCTTGGTTACATAATGAAACGATGCTTAATAGATTCAACACCATGAGAAATTCAAATTTATTTGAAGGATCTTTCATGAAGTTCCCGGACTTCGATAGCTACGCAATTAGAGAAATAGCCGAAGCTCACGGTTTCGACTCGCTCATTGGGTATGATTCCAACAATGTTAAGATCTGCCCTCTTCTAATTAATCTTTTCTATACATATATGAATCTCGACCACCAAGATACCCGAAACAAAGATGAATGCATATGGACCTTGGTGTGTGGAGTAAAGATTTATTTACCTCTTCAATGATTAGGCCATATTCTAAGATTTCCATCCGAAGGGTTGGATATTGAAGATAATGAGGTTGACATGTATAATCGCGATGAAGTATTACATCTCTTCTTATCGAACATTTTAACAATTTTGAAATCTAGTGCCTTACGTCCGAAGGCACGAATCATCCAATCTTCCCTTATTCGATCATTACAACCCCAAAATGGAAGTTACAGAAGGTCTGCAGATGGGATTTTCAAGCCCTATATGTTATTTATTCATCCCAACGAGTAAATTGGTGATAAATAATATTGGATGATTTTCTCAACATCAATCACAAGAGAAGCTACGAGTTGATTCTCTATGAAGCTTATATTATGTGGTTTCTACAGAATTTTGGAGTTCCATTGCTCGATTTCAATTTCATGATCATGGGAGAGATTAACTCGAGGACTCTAAGTCTAATAGGTCTTCCTAACTGTCCCAAACACAATAAATCATTAGCTTTCAAGTATGGGTCGCCAAACATAACTAAGGAATCCCTCAATCGAGAGACACAAATATTGCTTCTTCCTCCTCTCAATTTTCTCAACACGAAGAAGAAGAGGAGGAGGATGATGAAATTTAAGAACTTCATGCTGATGTGCCTCCGAAGTAAGCTCTTGTGACATTATCATGAAATCAAAGCAAAATTGGGCGATATTTAGCTACTGTGAAAAGAACGTTTCCAAAACTAAAAAAAAGCTAAAATCGATCAAGGGCTTTTCAAATAAATTTGGAAAAAGGTCTCTTGTTCTGGGTCTACTTCTACCGTGTGTTCAAAATCCAGCCCTATTCTCTTGGACGACTTCAGAAGAAGAAGAAGTACAAGATAGTGAGTAATTCTAAATTTTTTTTCGTTGCTATTTAATTCATTAAAACTTGTATTACTATCTTCTTAAGGCCTATTCTTATGTTTTTGTTATGCTTTGATGTTCCTAGGTAAGATGGTCAATTATTTGTCATATGTACATGCTCAAATATGCTTGATATCCATAATGTTGATGTTTATTTGCTTCTCCCATCTATATGATCATATGTCTGTATTTCTCATATTAATTATTTGCTTCTTTATGTTGATGACAAAGAGGAAGAATATGAATAATAGGAGAAGTATTCAGTCAGGTGGAGTAATTTTCTTTTTTATATTTACAAACTTACATAGTTGTCATCATCAAAACATGGGAGAATGTTAGAACCTTGAATTTTGATGTTTTGATTGTGGAAACTATATAAGTAAATATTATATGGATTAACCATATTTGTTAAAGAAGATACTATTTTACTTGAGAAATAATCTAATAGATTACAGATTAGATTCCAGGTAGAAGCTTCAGTAATATATTTAGTCTATGGTCTGAGTCTAATAGTGAATTCATGTTAAAATCTCTTCGAAGTGGTATATGCACTCACATGCAATTTAAAGATTTTAAAAACATTGAATATGTGCTAAAATATTTTCAAAAATTAGCTCATATGATAAAGTTTTTAAAACAGTCTTTATATGCCAAAAACACTGATTTCAACCAGCTCAATAACCGCAGTCAGTCGACTGAAATCTGTGCATGTGCACAATTTTATTTAAACATTTAGATAGCTGACCTTGCAAGTTCAGCTGACTGAATTAAGTGTTTTTGCACTATTTTCTTGATGGTTTGATTTTTTATCGATTTAGCTAGCTGATTTTTTCTAATCAGGTGTTTGAATCTTCATAACGGCTATATTTTGAAAAGACACTTTGTTTTCAGCGAATAGAAACAACTCTTGATTCAAGAGTTGCTTCCATATTCTTTCATGGCTACTTTTTTTGATCGATTGCAACTCTTAATCATTGTATATAGACATGAAATCCATTATTTTAATCACTGAATTCTGATTCTAATTCTCATTCTTATTGTCTAAACAATCTTGTCATTTACATAATATTTTTGTTCTAATCACTTTTCATTTACGCAAACTTCATTAGTGATTAAATAAACTTCCTATCTTCCTTAGTTACACGATATACCACGAAGAAGCAGACTATAGAAAGGCTGTACTTTATTGGCTTATCAGAGCTACTCAAGAGCATACTCAATCAGAAACTATTTGTATTGGAAGTCATGTTCGGTTGCTCAGGCGGTTGAAGTCCTAATATGTTACTTAGGTGGTAGAAGTCATGCTCGATTGCCTAAGCGGTGTAATACCTATTCCTTCGGGTCAAGTGACGATTGATAGTTAAATTCCAGAAGAAGTGTGGGACTAGACGTAGAATGAGAAGTTTGAACCAGTATAAAAATCTCTGGTGTCATTCACTTTATTATTTTTATATTTATATTCCACAGTAGTAAATAGTTTAACTAATGTTCCATATTATAAGATCCATAGTCACTTTAATCCACTTCAAACCAGATAAGATAATATAAATTTAAATCAAATTCACATATGCATCATATATTGGTGCATGTGTATACAGCTTTTCTGTACGCGCTATTTTTAATATTAATCAATGCCGATCAAATAAAATTTTATGATTGATATTTCATAAATAATAATTAATTTAATAATTTATAATAGCTATAATTTAATTAAATCAGGTTGTAGTTGGAGTATTTAACAAGATTGTTATATGACTCTTGGGTGCAAATTCAGTTAGCGATTAATGTTGAACAATACAAATAATAATGTTCGTACGTTACTTTAGCTAATGGTGTAATAGCTTAGCCAAATTTATTGCTTAGACAGTCATAATAAAATCCAATTTTACTTATTTTAGTGGTCCCTAATAGTGACAATTATTTACGCCAATCCTGTTCGTCAAACTATACCACATTAAGACTTATAAAATTTGGCAATGGTCAAAATTCCTCTATCTTTCATATACATATTATATAATTGAAATAAAGTTCTTGTTTTGATCATAACAATTATTATTAAGTGAACTGCTCTGGCCGTAGTCTTTGACTTTGGGTTAACTTATGTTGAGCGCAATACTAACCTCATATAACTGAGGAGAAACAAATTCTCTATTGAATAATGAAACTACAATGCATTAGCTCTTCGATGGACATCGTGTCATGATTTAACTAATCAAAGTAGAGTTTCCATATTGAAGTTTAGTAGTATTCCCAAGTAGAAAGAACTGTGTAATATTGTCATATTTATGTTTTCTCTTTGACCTCGGTTATATTAACCAACAGAAACCTATTGAGTGAGTCATTCCATAGTTATCTAATAACCATCCGTGTGTAACCCATTAGTACCTCCAATAGCCATGAGTAATACACTGCTCATTATTTGGAGAGTTGTATGTACTCTAGTCTTGATAAATGTATCGATATCCAATCTTATTACACCTTGACTATGAATATTTAAAATGATATGATTACTTTCATTTTGATAAATTCCTCATGGTTACGACACATTGTAATTACTATCACAAAATGTATCATTTATGGATTTTCTATTTAATATACTTAATTTAAACAAACAATTAATGTAATACATTATATTAAATATATAATAAAAAGAAAATACCATTTATTTCAAATGAGATTTCGCTACAGAGTTAATAACTTACAGTAAATTAAAGAATAACTCCTAGGGCATACCCTGACTCTATCGCATATAGCTTTCCATCACTCCAGAATTAGAATAAGAACTAAGGGAGTGCCTATAAAATATGTTAAGGTATTACAAGGACCTTGATATTAAACCATAAAGGAAGACCGAACGTAACACCCTATAGATTAATAAATAATTAACTAAGAATTTAATTAATTGAATAACGGAATTAAATATATGAGATAGGGTAAATGTCTATAGAGTGATTATTTACTAATTATTATTGTGTTAATCAAGTGATACTACGCAAGTCGTTAATTGTTTATTTAACATAAATGAGAAATAAATTAATACTGCCATGAAGGGTTAATATTTACATTTGAAATTTAGAAAGAGAGGATCTGTAAAGAGGGAAACAAATAAATATGATAGGGTAAGAAAGCCCAAAATCTTTACCATACAAATGCCTCAAATGTATTCTCTAGCTAACATTTTGTTTTCTTTAAATTAAAATAAAATCAAACCTTGGTCGACCGGCATTTATAAGATAAGAAGAAGAAAAGAAAAGAATCAAAGCAAGGAATATAAAAAGCTCCTAATCGATGAAAATCAAAAGTTTAGGTGATTAATATATTCCTTTAATCTTTTTTCTCTCCTTGAATTCCTCAAGATTGTATGGTAATTTAGCCATTTCTTTGATTTTACTTGTTTGATCAATATGGAGATTTAATATGAGGTTAAGAACATAAATTTAGAGAATAATTTTGACAGGTAGAATTTATCCTTGAGTAACTAAATTTTTATGAATTAAAAAAGATCTATTTGTTGGAACAATTGGTTAGTTATGAAGAAAACAAAACATGATTAGCTTTGCTACAGATTTATGAAAACAAATATGAATTTCCCAAAATAAAATATGCTTAGCCGAAGGGCTTTAATAGTGAACCGAAAAGCAATTTGTTAAGGCTGGATGATTATTTTGATTAAAATAAGAAATTTATATTAGGTTCATAGACAAGATCCACCTTTTGTACTAAATAAGTCAGCAAGTACTTATTAATGGTCAGAAAAGACCAAGTCAAACGAAAAAAATACAATACATGTAAAGCAAGTGTCAGACATGTAGAAAGAAGTTCCTAATATGTGTTGAACCAAGAGAGATAATCCAAAAACTTAAGCAAGTGAGAAAGATGAGTAAAAGATCCTTAAGACCATAAATGGAAACACACCAGAGAACCAAAGGCAGATGATGATATGAAGGTGGCTAAAATGAGTCTAGTGTAGAGTAGGTGATTTTAGAAACTTAATTTTTAATTGATTATATATAATTGTAGGTATTCATGGGTCAAAGATCGAGGATACAAGGACGATCAATTGTGGATGTATAAGAAGAAGAGAGGTTTTCAAAATTTTGAAGATTAAATTTCACAGTCTATGGCAGGCTTTCCCAGACATGACTTTGGACAGTGATTGTCGAGATTAGTGTACTCTCAATAAAATGTGTAAACCAGAATTAGTAACTTCCGAATATACAATGGACGCTAAGGTTTAAGAGGGTTGAAACTAGTACTAGAACATCGATGGTAAAGTAATGAGTAATATGATTGATCGAAAGGTGGTTTGAAACGATAACTTCATAATAACTAAAGTGAGAAGTGTAATAGTGAACGGTTAGGTAGAAAATTTGGTAGATGACATAAGGATAAGTTGGCAGTCGAATGAAAGTGAAGGCGTAAAGCCTAGCATGGCCATTGTAACTAAAAGTGAAGGTGTAACGCCTAGTGTGGCTTTTAAAACTGAAAGCAAAGGACTAAGGCCTATGTGGCATCTGAGACATGTAAGCTTTGGTGTAAGACCCGAAGAAGCAAATGACCAGACTATAAAAGCGATTGGTTTAAAGCCTAAAGGGAAGCGGTCTAGGGAACAAAAAAAAGATGTAAGGTCGAGACGGCAGTCAAGAAATTGAGAATGAGATGGAAGTAAAGCCTTAGGTGGCATATAAAATACGAAAATGAAATAAGTGTTAGGTGGAGGGTGGAGGGTGGCGGTTGAAGTACGACGTTGAAGGTATAAGGCCGAGGTGGGTACCAAGACTGCAGATTTTTATTAGTTTGTACTAAATAAACTATGAAAGAATAAGGATTTAATCCCTTAGTGGTAGCCAAGCGTAGTGTACATACGTTATATTGAAATACTGTAATGTATTTTTGAAACAAATCAAGATGTTCTTTTGGTTGTGGCTTCATAGTATTGTTTTGATACACAATAAAATTATGACTTAGATTTATGCGTAAATCAGATAATTTATTGCTTTAACATGATTAAGGAGGAAATCTGTTCCACATGCTAGTGGCATAGACACACTTTTTTTATATTTAGGGTAGTATTTTTCTTGTGCTAGACCCTATGTCCGAGCTATGCTTTTTTCTTTTTTCCCTATAAACTCATGGGTGTTCATTTGGGTAGGCTAAGTTTGTGTGATAAATCAGGGTGCTGTTCGGATGGACAAATAAAGTGTATCGAGATATTGTATTTATTTTGATTCTTTTATACTTAGTGTTTATGTCAACGTCTTCATACTCTGGGCATAACACTATTTTTTATGTTGTATTATATTTTGACCCTTGCATGGGTAAGACTGTGAGATTTAAATTGTAAAACTTAATCTACAATGATGTGTTCTATTGTAATTATGTCTGCTCTATTTACTTAAGCCCGTTTAGAATACTTGACCTAATCTCTATTAACAAACGATAATTCTAAGATGACTACAACACATTGTAGTTGCATCTTTGAGTTTCGAAATGTGGGATATTATGGTTGATATTGGAGCTTAGGTTAGGGAACATCTAAGTTTGACATGGATTAGAACAAATAAGTTAATATAAAATTAGGAAAGGGATGTGTTAGTATATGAAATATTTGTTTTTTTTTGCATAAGAAATATAGATGAGTTTAGTAAATATTTTCTATCATTAAATCACTTTCTTTCTCCTGTTTTTGATGAAGACTTTCTTGGAAGATAATGAAGTTTGAGAAGTGAAAGAATTATGATTGGAGGAGCTAATTCTTAAAAGGAGAACGATAGTACCCAAACTATCAAAGGCAATGGTGGTATGGAAATGCCTCTGGCAACGATGAATGGAGTTATCCTGCCTATCTCGTTTGTGCATATAAATGTATTGTTCTAGCAGTTAATGGCACAAATGATAAGGGAGGTTACGCTAGAAATCACAGGGTTGAGGTCAACTGTGAGGGGAGACATTTTAAAGTTATGTCAGGACTATCGAAATCTTAGAGGTAAGAGGGTTTCTAAGAAGGTGCTGGTAGTAGAAGTACTAAATTGGTTGAAGGTGATAGAGTGTATCTTTAGCGAACTAGGGCTGAACGGTGTGCATAAGAGGTGTATGGCCCCTAGGAAGTTGCATGAAAACAACTTAGATTGGTGGGAAACAATGACCACTGGTGAAGTCGAGATTACTTGCGAGCATTCTAGGGAGAGGTTTAAGGTTTCATTCATTTTTGATTCTCGGTGCAGTGTATTATTGACGCAGTTTATTGATCTTAGGCAAGGAGATCTTTTTTAGAAGAATATATTTAGAAATCCCTTGACAAAGCATGGTGGAGAATTAATAACACTCCGCTAAAAAAGAATGAGAAGTTCGTTAAGGGTTTAAAGTAAGGCTTAGTTCATAAGATGATGGCACATCATACATTTCCTTTTGATTTCATAGTGGATATGGTAGGAAGGTATGATGGTTTGTACCAAGCACAAAGAAGGGCGGAAGGGAATCCCGAGATAGAGCAAAGAATAGGTTTTCTCCTCACTATAAAAGGAAGAAGGGCAACAACTGAGGAAAAAGACTCAAGAGGGCGATGGCTTTCATAAGTGGTTTGCTACAATTGTGCGTAAAAGAGGCACTATGCATCTAGGTTCTCACAATCGAAAGGAGTGGGCAAAGTCAAATACTATAACTATGACAAGTCGGGCCACAAGAAGAAGAGTTGTCCAGGTCTGAAGTAGACAAGGTTGTTTGCTTTAGAAGAGATGAAAGGAAGAACTTCTACTGAAGAAAAATGCAAGAATCCCTTGTAGGAAGGTATGATTTCCATTTCTAATTTTTCAGTTAGATTTCTATTTGATACTTGAGCTACACGTTCCTTCACTTCAAAGGATGTGGTGGACAGATTAGGTTATATGTTACCTAACTAATTACTTCTTTGCATGTGATGAACCGATTGGTGGGTATGCCATTCTCGGGTTATGGTGCACTATCTTAGAATTCGTTTTATACGACCATCTATTTTTTTGTGACTCATTTGTGTTTGACTTTAATGGTTATAGAGTGATTTTAAGTATAGATTGATTAGTACAAAATAAGGCTAAGATTTATTATGCTGGGGAATTATTACTTTATGGGATTCAAAAGGGGAAGAAATGATCTTGGCATCTTTGGATTGGAAGAGGAAATACAAAGAGTTTTGTGGTTTTAGAATTTGCCAATGTGTTTGAACTAGCGATAGGATTACCACAGAAAAGAGCAATTGAGTTTCAGATAGATTTGTTACTAGGGGCGTAGACTTTTAGCAGACCGTCTACTAGAATGTCGCCTTAGTAAATGGAAGGGTTAAAGAAGAAGTTAGTGGAACATGAGCATAAGAGTTTCATTTTATCAAGTAGTTCACCATAAGAAGATTCTACGGTATTAGTGAAGAAGTCAACCGAATCACTTCAGATGTGTATCGACAGCAAGAATTTGAATAAGGTAACACCGGAGAGTTACTATCCATTACTAAGGGAATATGAGCTATTTAATAAGTTGAGTGTGAAAGTGACTAAGGATCGTGCAATATGGAATATTGAACAAACAGTCTACTTATGTAGAATGTAAGTCAAAAGTAAAGTAATAAAGTAAATGACACTAGAGATTTTTATACTGGTTTTTGAACTTCCCATTCTACGTCCAGTCCCAGGCTACTTCTAGAATTTTACTATCAACCCTCGCTTAACCTAGAGGAAGAGGTATTACACCTCCTAAGCAACTGAATAGTACTAAAACTGCCTAAGTAATATAATAGCACTTCAACCGCTTGAGCAACCGAACAGGACTTCAATAATATAAAAAATTATCTGACTAAATATGCTCTTTTAATAGCATGAATAAATCGTTAAAGTACACCCTTCTTATAATCCTCTCCTTTGTGGTATATCATGTAATTCATGAAGATAGGAAGTTTATTAAATCACCAATGAAGTATTCTTGAATGAACAAGTGATCAGAATGAAGTTTTCAAGAATTGAATGCTCAGAGTTCAAATAGCAAGATAGATTAGAAATAATAATAATAATTTATTTTTAAAAAAATGGAATTCATAGCTATTTATAGAGATTAAGATTTGTATTCTTTCATGAAAGGTATCCATGAAAAGATATGGAAGCAACTCTTGAATCAAAAGTTGTTTCTGTTCATTGAAATGGAGCATCTCTTGAAAAATAGTTGACATGAAGATTCAACCATCTGAATGGAGCTACTCAGCTAGCTGAATCGACCGAAAATCGAAACAGCAAAGAAATTGTGCAAAAATGACGTAATTCAGCTGGTTGAATTATCATATTCAGCCGTCTCAATATTTAAATTTATTTATGCACATGCACAATAGTCAACCGGATGACTCATGCCTTTCAGCCGGCCGAGTTTGTATTTTATGGGTTTTTCAATTTGTTTTGATGAACTTTATATATGTTTGTGTGCATATACCAATTTGGAGAGATTTTATCATATATTTACTGCTAAACTCAAAATTTAAACTTAACTTTGCTGAAGCTTGAAGCTGGTATGTGGTCTTTAAATTGTTAGAATATTTCTTGAGTAAAAAACAATATCTTCTTCTACAAGTTTGGTTAGTTTTACTTATATAGTTGTCACGATCAAAATATCAAAATTCTAGATTCTAACATTCTCCCCCTTTTTTATGATGACAACTATGTAAGTTTTTAAATGTATAGAATAATTTCTCTCCCTGACTGGATAATCTTCCTATTAATCTTATTCTCCTTCATTGCCATCAAAAAAAATAAAAAATAATTGTTATGAGAAATAAAATAGAAAAACATTCCACTTAAACATATAAACACATAGACATGACAAAGAAATAAACAATTCACATAGATACTTCACATGGAAAATGATATTAAAGGTTGAAGAAAATATCATAAATACATAAACATCACAAGGTTTTAAGATAAAAATATGTCTTAACCATATAAAATAATTATATACCATATTTTCATGAATTAAACATCAGAGGAATACAACAAATAAACACGGAGTTTAGACAATAAAAAGCATACCAACTCATTTATTACTACCTTCTTCTTCTTCCTCTCCTTCTTCTACCGAGGTTTTCCAAGAAAATAGTGTCGGATTTTTAAGAGTACCTGTTGAAGTGGATCTAGAACAAGAAAAATTTTCTCAAATTTTATTCAAAAAACCTTTTATCGAGTTTATCTTTTTGTTTGTTTTAGAAACATTCTTCTCAACATTTGCTAAACATCGATTGATTTTGCTTTGATTCCTAGATGACGTGAAAAGAGCTTGTTTAGGAGATACATCAATATTTAGTTCATGAATTTTGTCGTCCTCTTCTTACTGTTAAGGAACTTGAGAAGAGGAGGCAATACTCATGTCTGGAGGTTGCAGAATTACCTAGTTACAAATTACGACCTGTTCCTGAAAAATAATGTTTTCTTGACTTTTGAGACGTTTAGGAAGACCCATGAGACTAAGGGTTTTGGAGTTAAGCTCACCTATGGTCGTAAAGTCGGAATCGAGCAAAGGAACTCCAAAATTTTGTAGTATCCGCATTATGTAAGCTCCATAATGAATGGTTTTATAGCTTCTCCTATGATTGACATTAAGAAATTCATCCAAGATAATTTTGCACCAGTAAACTCTCTGAGAAATAAATAGCATAAAGGGCTTGGAAGTCACATTATAAACTTTTTCATACTTCCATTATATGGTTGAAGAAAACATGTGGGCGCGCGATGAATAATTCTTGCTTTTGGACATAAGGCACTAGATTTTAAGATGGTTAAATCGTCCGACAAGTATCGATATGATACTTCGTTGTGATTGTCTATATCGACTTCAATATCATCAATATCCAACCCTTCGGATGGACGTCTTAGAATCGTCCTAACATTTGAAGGTGCAAGTAAATATTTACTCCATAAACTAACGTCTAAATACAATCATTTCTTTTCTACGGATTTTGATGATCGAGATTCATGTTGGCGTAGTAAAGTTTAATCAAAAGAGGGTAGATTTTAACGCTATTAGAATCATACCTAATTATAAAACTAGAACCATGAGCTTCAGCTAACTCTATAATCGCACATCCATTGAATTTAGGAAATTTCATAAAGGCTCCTTCGAAAAGCTTGGATTTTTTCTCGATATTGAAGCGATTCACCGCTGTATCATTATATAGCCATACTCGAATTTGAATTTCAAATGGTCCAGTTGCGGATTCTCTTGCTCTTTTCGATCTTGGAGTCATGTTGATTTGTGTAAAATGAAGAAAGACTGAATTTTTGAAGAAGGTAGGGTTTTCCTTTTGTTTTCCTGAATAGTGAATAGTTGGGCAGATGGTAAATGAGTAAGTAAATGATAATGATAAGGAGGCTAGATTGGATGCTTGCTTTGAAAAACGTGTATGTGTTTAAAAAATAGAAAATAAAGAATCAGCTGGCTGAATAAAGGCAATCATTTGTGAAAAATTAGAACCTATAAGGAATTAGGTCAAAATTGATATCACTCAGTCAGCTCGATGTGTGGATTTAGCCGGTTGAATTTGAGCAAAAAAATTATATGCTTGAATGTTCAGTCGGCTGAACGCATTGATTTAGTCAGCTGAATCTGTTGAGTTTTTAAAGTTTAGTCTATTTTCAGTTAATTCTATTTTGGCTAACAAAAAATGCCATATATGTAATTGTTTGGGAGATTTATTCTAATGTCAAGATGAAAATTTTATTTCAACAAACGTATTATGTATCCAAATTACAATATCAATTTCATGAATAGAAATTTATTAAAATGCAGATTTTAATTTTCAGAAGCATTGGATTCATTTGAAGAGGAAATTTCGAACGAGCTTTGTTCAATGTTAGTGTTATCTCATAATGGATTTATATGAGACTAAGTACTACATTGAGCTTCTTGATCCCAAGAATTTGGAGGTACGTGAGGTCGTTGAAAAAATGGATTATGCACACCTTGTTTAGGAGTCATTCCATAGGATTTGTGAGCAAATTGTCATGAAAATTTAAACGCCTTCCACGGTGTTTTTTCTCATAATACATCTTACATTGTACACTTAAAGTACTACGCTGGCAGCGATGAATATCATCGATTTTCTCCTTGGTAGAAGGTGATCCAAATTCTAAGTTTTTTCTAGCTCGTTTCTTGTTTGGTGTATATCTGGTATAATGATTAGAAGATGGAGTAATCTATACTGGAACATAACTGGAGTAGATTTATTTGACGAATCCGATGTTGGATTACTAAAAACAATTGATGAGAGGTTGGAATTCTCTTGAGACTACATTTTATAAGAGGATGGAAGTTAGTTTTAAATGAATTTAAAATATTCTCTTCATGTATATATATGTATATATTGATTTCATTTGCTATTTCTAAAGTTTAAATTTTCTGGTTAACATTAATCTCTAAACTTCAGCTAATCCTTCTATTTTCTACAAATTACAAATAGTTACAAGTTTGGAAGGGAAAATGTATAATATGATTATTACCGTATATAAAACAAAACAAATAAAAGTTGTTATTGTAATTAATAAAATAGAACATTGGAAAGACATATGACTATCTATCATGAGTAAAGAGTTCGAGTGCCATCATCTCCAATTTTTATCTAATTAAATTTTATTTATTTTATAAATTTTTATTTATACTTGATTATTAAATTATAAATCATGTAATGACAAAATTCCTAGTTCACGTCTTAATTTAAGAAAAAATATTTTCATTTAAAGGTTTAGTAAATTTGTCTGCAACTTGAATTTCCGATGATAAATAATCAAGAGAGATATTACATTTTTCTATGATATCACGATGAAAATGGTGTCGGATGTCAATATGTTTTGTTCTAGAGTGGTTTATAGGATTTTTTTGATAATTATAGCACTGTATTATCATAATAAATTATTGATTCAGATAAATTTATACCAAAATTTTGAAGTGTTTGTTGCATATATATTACTTAAGCACATGCCAAAGCAGCAGAAATATATTCCACACGTTGAAAGTGAAACGCAATTTTGTTTCTTACTAAACCAAGATACTAAAGATTTTCCAAATGAAATAACATGTTTCACTTGTACTCATTTGATCCGTTCGACATCCTCCAAAGTCAGCATCACTATATGATACTAACTCAAAAGGACATTCTTTCGGGTAAAAGAAGCCATAGTCTTTAGTTTTTCTTAAGTAGCGCAAAACTCGTTTCACTGCTGGCAAATGTGATCCTTTAGGTTTTCTTGAAATCATGCTTATAAGCATGCACTCATCATTATATCAGGACGACTAGAAGTTAAGTAAAGTAAAGATCCAATCATACTTCGATATAGTTTTTGGTAAATAATTTTGCCATTTTCAACTTGATCGAGATGCACCGTAGTACTTATTGGTGTTGGTTTAGTAGAAGTATTTTCCATACCAAAACGATTTATTAGATTATTACCATACATTCCTTGATTTAAATAATTCCATTATTTAATTGTTTGATTTTTAATCCAAGAAAATATGAAAGTTTTCCCATACGAGACATTTCAAATTTTCTTGTCATAACATTCGAAAATTCTTGACATAATTTTCGTCCATGGAAAAAAAAACGATATCATCGACATAAACTTATATTATTAACATATACTTTTTATATTTTTTACAAATAGAGTTTGGTCTAATTTTCCAATTTTAAAACTAGAATTTAAAAGATAACTTTTAAGACGATCATACCAAACACAAGGTTCTTGTTTTAAACCATATAAAGCTTTCCCTAATTTATAAACATGGTTTGGAAAATTTTCATGTGCGAATAGAGGTAGTTGTTCTGCACACACATTTTCTTTAATAAAACCATTTCGAAAAACACTTTTTAAATCCATTTGATATAGTTCCATGTTATGAAAACATGCAAGAGCTAATAAAATATGCACCGCTTCTAGTCTGGCTATATGCGCAAATGTTTCTTTGCAGTCTATTCTTTCCTCTTGATTGTAGCCTTGAGCGACTAATCTAACTTTGTTTTGAATAATATTCCATTGCCCATCGGCATTATTTTTGTAAACCCACTTAGTAACGATGATTGTTTGATAACTAGGTTTAGGAACTAAGTCCCAAACTTTGTTTTGTTCAAATTGATTTGTTCTTGCATATCTATTACCTGGTAATCATCGATTAAGGCTTCTTTTGCATTTTTAGGTTCAATGTTCGATAGGAAAGCTATATGAACCATTTGATTTAATTGATTTTGTGTTCTTAAGTTAGAATTTAGTTCTCCAATAACATTTTCAGTTGGCTGATTTCTTAGTACTCTTGGAGGAGATCGAATCTCATTTTCATTATGTAAATTGTTGTTTTCAATTTCAGTATTATTTTCAATATCTTCTTCTGCGATATTTGATTTATGATTATTTCTTCGTCTTCATTTTTGTTATTGAGTTTGAAATTTTCATCGATTGACACATGAAGTGTTTCTTCGATTATTTTTGTTCTTTTATTATAAATACCATATACCTTTCTTTCTTTTGAATATTCAATGAATATTCCTTCATCGGATTTTTGATCGAATTTACCGAGTTGTCTTTTGTATTCAATAAAAAACATTTTGAACTATAAATTTTAAAATATGTAGTATTAGGTTTTAGTCCATTAAAATGTTGATATGGGGTCTGTTTTGTTAATGGTCTAATGGAGACTCGATTTAAAACATGACAAGCAGTTGCTACAGCTTCTGCCCAAAAATGTTTATGTAGATTGCTTGCAATGACCAGCCAATTTACTAGTTTGATGAGTTGGATTTATTTTAAATTTATGCAAATAAAAGGACAATATTTGTTCTAAGTGATAGTAAATAATAGTAATCTTATTTTGAATAAATATTTAAATAAAATATTTTCCTTGAAATTTATATCGTTAAGATAACATTGAATTCAAATAATTGATTTATTTTGTTTAAATTAAGATTTGATGGTTTAATAATTATTTTAATTATCCTAATAGTGATTTTAAATGATGATAATTTATTTTGAATAACTATAAAGTAATGATGGAATCATTTATTAAAGTTCTATAAAGTGATATATTATTTGAAAACAGAAGGAAAAATCAATATCGCTTAATCGGTATAATAGAAATTTTTATAAATAATTTTTTAAACTAATTTATGTGATTTTATAAATGAAATGTGATCATTTTAGTTAGTTTAAAATGATAACAAGTGATCGGTTCTTTAGATTTTAACGATTTAACGAACAAAATTCGTTAGAAGACGTTCGAAGCTTTACGTACCTAGATGTACATACATATATACTTCACATGCACAAACATATATATACCAAATAATTGAGCATAAAAGTATAATATAAAATATATAATATATTTTAAGATTTCCTACTCCTTAAGCATATATAAATCAATGTATGCATAAATGAGAAGATGGAAGTGATGGGCACATAGAGGGATGCTTTTACCGTGCCCAGAGAGGGGGAAGGTGTGTTGATGAAGCCTTATAATGGTGAGCCTGCAAAATAATTAGGATCAGGTGACCCTAGAAGAAGATAAGTTAGGAACAGACCATTCAGAAGAGAATTATTAATAGACAGTTAAGGAGAGATCATCAACAAGATGAGTGTTCTAAAAAATGTTAGATAAATTTGGTTTATATTGTTTGATAGGTTCGAGTCAGCCAGCGGTTAGTAGTTACAAAACAAAACTATAGTTTTCTGATAGATAGTCCATTTATTACCTGATATGTTTATTTACATCATAATTCTTTACCGTTAACCAATTTTGGTTGGAGGAAAAGGTTAGTAAAAGATATGTTTTGAAAGGATATAAGTGAGGGGAAACCCGTTCCTCTAAGCGGTATGGTTTCACTTAATATCAATAACCGAGATATAGTATTATTCACACCAGGCTTTATGTCTGACTCAAAGTTTTTTTCCTTTAAACTCTCGGGTTCTCAAAATTGATTTGAGCAGGTCGAGGGTTGAGGTTTTCAGGTTTTAGTAATTTTAGCGAATAGCTTCTAGAGACGAGCAGGTAATTGGCAGATAGTTATTTAGGAGTTACATTTTAATTTGTTTATTTTTGCTTTGTGTATTAAGTCAAATATGATTATATTGACTCTCGTCAACCAATAAGGCATCATCATATGTCGTTCTTAGTGTATTTTGTAATTGATATATTTAATCATTGCCTTGGAAATGTTAAGCGATTATGTAACTTGGATATGAATTATTACTTTGAAATATAATGAGTAAATTGTTGTTTTTTGAAATCTTTGATTTTGTTCATATTCAAGTGCTTATTATAGATACCATTAGCATTACCGTATTTGGTCAACAGAATTAATTCTATAAAGATTACAGCATCTGTAGCGCATAGCTTTTGGCCTCCAGATACGGGATGTTACATGTATACTTGAATTTTCTATCATAGCTGAGAGCTATGTGAGGAGAACTAAAGTTTTGATCGGAAAGCCTGATCAGAGTCCGCACTAAAGGATCGGGGGATGAATCCTATTTCAAAAGTAAAGTTGTGAATTCAAATAGAAGATCGAATCAAATATTTTGTATACGTAGTCCATATACAACGTGCGAGTATAAATTTAAAAATATACATTTTGGGCAAAACCTTTGAGTTTTTGTTTTGGGTAATTTTTGGACGAAATTACTTCAAGGAGGTGAGACTGTACCAACCCGCCAATTTATTACTTTGATAAGTAGGATTTATTTTAAATTTATGCAAATAAACGGATAATAATTGTTCTAAGTGATAATAAGTATTGGTAATCTTATTTTAAATAAATATTTAAATAAAATATTTTACCTGAAATTTATATCAATAAGATAGCATTGAATTTAAATAATTGATTTGTTTAATTTAAATTATTATTTGATGATTTAAATTTTTTTAATTATCCAAAAGATTATTTTAAATGATGATAATTCATCTGAATAGTTATAAAGTTATAATGGAATCATTTATAATAGTTTCATAAAGAGATTTTTTTTGAAAATATAAGGAAAAATCGATATTGCTTCATCGGTATAGTAGCAATTTTTAAAATAATTTTTAATATTAATTTATATGGTTTTATAAATGAACTGTGATCATTTTGATTAGTTTAAAATGATAAGAAATTTATTTTTTGATTTGTGTTCATAAATATATGTATATTAATAAATAACTGAAAATGTGGCCGATAGTCGTTTCTCCCTATTTCAACGATTTAACTAACAAAATTTGTTCAAAGACGTTCGAAGTTTTATATACCAACATGTTCAGACATATATATGTCACATGCACATGAAAACATGCACATAAACATATATATACCAAAATAATTAAGTATAAAATATAACATAAAATATATAATATATTTTAAGATTTCTTACTCCTTAAGAATATATAAGTGAACATATGCATACATTAGAAGATGGAAGGGATGGGCATATGCGGGGAGGCTTTTACCGTGCCTTGGGAGGGGGAGGTGTGTTGGTGAAGCCTTCTAACAGTGATGAAGATGGTGATGCATGCGTGGATACTTTTACGCTCTTCTTTTCCTATAAATACCCTACCCTCTTCTCTTCATTTTCATTCATCTTCTTCTTCATATTCTCTAAGCTTTGTCTTCCACTTTAATGGCTTCCATTCTAAGAGAAATAATGTCAAAATTTACGTAAAAAAGAATTTAAATTGTAATATATAGTTATATATACTTAAACACCCCAAAACAATCCTAAAACTCCACCTTTTCTCTTTGTTCTTCGAATCTCCACCCTACTTCATCATTAGGCCAAGCACTTATTTCCTCCACCCTTGACCATATGCCCTAAGCCATCTCAAGTCTTGGTCGAGGCATCAAGGAGCTGAAATCCAAAGATTAGTGAGCTTCAGAAACCGAGTAGCGGAGCTATAGCTGATTTTCTATTACCTCGAAGGAAAAATGAAAGTAAGAACTCCTAAACTATTATATTATATGTTGGATGATGATATGACGTTTTGCAAAGGATGTTTAATATGCTTTGATAATCAAGTTTGGATGTTTTCATATGAATATTGTATATATATGCAAGTCACGAAAATGCACGTCGATAAGCACAAAGGAAATCACTTTCCTTTATTGTAATGAATTGGTGTATACGCAAAAAACCTCCTTAAAATGGTTTAAAATGAGTTTGAAATGTTTTATAAACATTTAAAAGTGATCTGGTGAAGTCTGAAAAGAATGGGAAACTTAGTCAAAAATAGGCGCGTCGCATGACGACAGTTCGCGATTTCGCACTATAAAAGCCAAATGAGCTATATAATGGAACAGAGCTTAAAATTATTCAGATAAAATTTTGTGAAACTATTATATCCATAGTTTTGCAACAAAGAAATAAAACTGAGATTTTGGTAAGTAGAATTTGAGATTTGAGCAAAACAAGATTTTTGAAAAATCGCGGTTTTGCAGTTCAGGATCCAAAACTGGAATTCTATAAAAATAATGTTTTGAAATTATCTAAAAATGTAGAGTAAATCTTCAAAAAAAATTTAAAAATGAGTTGAGTAACAAAAATGAATTTTCAAATAATAAAAAGTCATTTTGATCAATATAGCTTAGAAGAGCACTTTCCGCAGCACTTTTTCTATAACTTTTGAAATATAGCATTAAACTTAACAATTCTTTTCCAAATCTTTTGTAATGTTTTCAAATGGATAACTAAGTGTTTTAATAATGATTTAGGATTTTTATATTTTATTTAAAAGAGATTAAATAAATGATTTAAAGAAAAGCTATTACAAATAAACTGATTTAATCCTGGCTCCAAATGCCGACGAGTAGACTGGATCTTTCTTCTCGTGAGATCCGAATGTGAGGTGCTTAAACAAAGGAGATGTTTAGGACAAACTAGTGCCCTGATTCACTTGGCCTCTTCCCTGGGTAAGGGATAGATAAGGTCAAAATGTTAGAAACGAGTTAAGTATAAAAAGATTAAATTTTCCCGGTTTAAATTAAATATAACATTGATTTTATAGGGATGATCTTCTTATACTTGATGTTAAATACCAAAGAGAGAACTCGTACTATTCATGGAATTTAAAAGGTGATTTCACCACTATTCCTCCCATAGTATTTGTTCAATATGGGAATTGATATTGAGTAGAATTAGATGATTTCTACATATTCCGCTCGCTTAATATTTAATGGTTTTGGATTAACATCCTAGATAACATGGTTTTAACTTAATCAACATTATGAATTTTGAATTAAGAAATCATTATCAAGTTTTAAATGAGATGAATTGGAAATGTTTTTACAAAGAAAAAATGAAATGATTTCAAATTATTACGAGTTTTAAATTTGTTTTATGTAATCACATTATTTGATAAGAGAGGTTTAATAATTTTGTATATACTGCATAGATTGTTTTGGAAATGTATACCTCTAAAAGAGATTTTGATAAAAATAACGTAATTAATTAAAGAATGATTCCATATTCACAGATGCTCTTTTTATCGATAATTGGTTCAAAATAACTAGGTTCAGACCTAGGGTAATTCCTATCTAAAATCCACTAGGAACTGATATACGCCTTCGGAAAAAAATAAAGATACTAAAGAAAATAAAGGATGAAGACCAAGGATTTTCGGGGTAAAAGGACTGCTTGTTGATAATTCTAGTTAGCTCATAAATACTAAAGTAGCAGTGGTCCTTGCATTTCTGAAACTCTTGGGGTTGTAAGGAATACTCGCTACTAATGGTACTAGGAGGACTACCTTCGGTTTAATTCAGTCCAAGAATGAACTTGTATGGCCAGATGTCTGACATTGCATTCTTGAGATTTTATCGTTGACTTTTATAAATATACATTTGTTTTTTGGTGGAGAAGGCAACTTCTCTTTATTTAACACCCTTCTGTGAGATGTATGAGCTTAGAGGATGAATGCTTGTGGAAGTCAATGGTTATCAAAGAAATGGCAGTGTGGCATTCAAAGGAAGATGATGGGTTAAGTGAAAGGTAACCATTACCTCAAGCCTCACAGCCAGAAATGGCCGAAATAGGGTAGATGCGGCAAGGCTATGTGGTTAGCAACCATTAAGATAGGATCATTCCCTTCTAGATATATTTCTACTCGTTATGATGTTCGGGTTTAAATTATTGTGGAATTATGCTGCAAGGGCCCGTAGATAGGTTGGTAATGACCGGGATGTTGACATTTTCGATACTATTTAGTGAGAAAGGTAGGCATGTCTTGTGTTGGTAAAGGGCCGATGTTCCATGCCTCGGTACATTCTTCTATAGATGTACTGCCGAAAGGTAGTCCCTTCACCTGGTCATTTGTATGTAAACTCATTCTCCAATAAGGGCTTGTACGACTTTGGATGTTGAAAGCCTTGTATTACAAGGTGGTATGTTGGAATTTACAATGTAACAATTTCGGCTATGATTAATAAGTTCACTTGCAAATGTTTTCAAAGTTACGTCATTAAAAATAATGTCAAGTGATTTTATGAAATAATGATTTGGTCATCATAAGGTAAATATCTTTCCGTGTTTATGTGCGGCGTGGTCTTATGAGACACCTTTTCATTTTCAAAACACGTATTTTGAGTTCTCACACTAGTTCCATCACTGACCCGGAGTTTATTTTTCCTTTTCCAAAAATCTGGGTGCTCTAATTTTTCCGAGCAGCTTAGTAGTTAGGTCTCGTTTAGAAGAAATTTGGATGGAGATCGAAACATGGAGTTCGGAAGGTTTTATTGAAGATTTTTGTCTACATCCACCACACCCTTGTACAATACTATTCCGCATTTTTAAGGATGAAAATTTATAATTGTCAGTATTTTTAACTTTGGTAAATGTATTTTAATTTTCACAGTAAAGTTTTTGTTGAAATAACATATTTAATCTCTCTACCTAAGTATATGCTAGCAATTACCTACTACTTGTGTCTAAAAGAATAATTGTTTTCCTTATACAAATCGTATAGGGGGAGCTACGCGAAAGAGGAGTCCTCTAGAGCGAATTGGGGCAAGAAGGATAGCTACATTGTTCTTTCTAGCGATGAAGAGAAACAACCAGAATATCCGCCTAGCAATTGTGGGTTTCCAATCGAAGGAGAATATGCCCCATACACTCAGAGGGGTGAAGATGGATTTCCTATGGCCGAAATGCTTATACTGCCCTCAGCTCTAGAAGTAATTATGTTATCGAGCAATGATGAACTCAGTTAGGCCTTAGGGTGAAATTAGATAGCAGATCCCGCTAGCTCCATTTTAGAACCAATAGAAGAGATTGAGTCGGTAAAAGAAGAATTGGAACCCCATGGAAGAGGAAATAGGGACCATGGAGGAAGTATCGGAGCCAATGGAATACCTTGATGCTATCCGTAATACCCTATCTTTTAGTAACATTATTTGGAATATTAAATTACCTAAATAAAATAAAATAATGTATGGTGATTAATAGATTGAGATTTGATTTAACCAAGGGTGGTTTTGCCTGTATGTTTAATGAACTAAGGAGATAACATGAATAAAAGCGTTAGGAAACTAGGAGGGGCAAAATAGGAAAATGGGAGAACTTATACCCTAAATCCTTAGGAATCGAACACACATTCATTTCATTCTCAAGTGAAAATATTTTAAGGCCGCCCACCATATTCAATCTCGAGTGAAGAAAATGCTAGGATTTCAATAGGAAGAAGTAAATTCAACTTATTCAACATAAAATATCATATTTTTAATCACAAAGCTAAGGTGAAAATGATAACTACATCACATTTTTCTCGTAGTCTTAGGTTATAAGGTTAGTTTGAAATGATTTTGCATGATAACGTCGTATTTTGGATGATTAAACGTTTTTATATACTTGTTGGTGATTTATGCATGTTCATATTGATTTTTATGATATGTTTTGATATGAAAACCCTATTTAATGACATCTGAATGCCTTGCAATTTTAGATATAGACAAGAAATTTTATTTTAGAGATGGGTTTCAATTTTCATAATTTTATAAATTAATATGGATTTTATATTAAGTTTCTAGTGAAGAATATGATTTATTGGGTTATAAATTATTTGTGGAACAACATATAATTATTTGGGTCTGAAATTTATAATGTTAGAAAACATATTGAAATGGATTTTCTAGAATTTTTGTAGAATGTTTCGAAGTGTTTTGATGAATATATAAAATTATTTAAGGTATGGGACTTAAACGTTTTATATATTTAATTAAGGAGAAGGGGTATTTTGCAAATGATTTAAATAAATTAATTCTAAAATTATGGCAGTACTTTTAGAAATGAAAAATTAGCAACCAATAAGAATTTGACAAACAAGGCATGTTAGTTTAAAAAGTTTTACGTAAAGAGGGTTTAAATTAGAAATTCATGCTAAAAGCATGTTTCGCCTCTTTTGGTCTTGCCTCGGTTGCTTTCGACTAAGATCCTCCGCCTCCTACCTTAAATCAATGCACATAGTATCAATTTCGGTACACGATGAGTTAGACAATGGCGGAAGGTAAGAGTTGAAACCAAGAGGTTCTAAAAGGGTCGTAGCGCCTTTTTGTTTTAAAAGAGAAAAGCGCCTACTTGCTTTCGACTAGGTAGCTTTCGACTTGGTTGGTTTCCGACTAGGTCAGTTGATTTAAAAGAAAGGTTTTTAAGGTTGTTCATTTTTTCTAAGAAATAGTGATTAAGTCTGCTTTCTACTAAGTCAATGTTTAAAAGTGTTGGTTTCAAAATAGTTGCACCGTGTTTTTTAAATAATAGCTTTCACCTATGTTGAAGCCTTTACGGCCTCATTTTACCTTTCGAAACAAAACTTTCGAAGGGAGTTGTTTTGTTTTATAATAACCCTACCGCATCTCCAATGCTTTCGGATGGAGTGTTTCGACTCCATCACATCCTATCTTAGTAATACATCTCAAAAGGGTAAGCTTTCGACCCTGTTGCTTGTGCCTTCAACGATTTTTAAGAATAACCCAATGGTTTCGAAAGAGAATGGTTTGGACGGAAATGATTTTGAAAATTATTTTCCATATGCTTTAAATTGAATCCCAAATGCTTTCGAAGGATTTGAAGTTTTAATAACTTTGAAAGGTTTTGAAAGAAGATTTCGAAGGGTAAGTTCACCAATGGTTTCGAAAGGTTTAAAAGGAAGGTTTCCAATGGTTTTAAATAGTTTAAAGGAAATTCTTTTCCTATGGTTTCGAAATGCAATATTTATTTGCCTTAAAGTGGGATGTCTAAGGTTTTAGCATTTAAAGGAAAATGAATTTCAATGGTTTCAAAAGGTTTATACGAATGGTTTCAAAATGGGTACTTTCAATAAGATCAAAATGGTTACTTTCAAATGTTTAAAGGTCTTGATCAATAAAGATTTGAGTAAGGTATTTATCTAACATGGCAAGGTGGTTTTAATAAAGCATAGAGTATAAATGTTTTCCTTGTTTAAGTTTAGTTTAAAAGGTTTTAAATCAATTTCAGATGAAAAGATTTTCATGGAAAATTATAAGAAGGTTTCTCTAAGTAAAAATGACTCGGATATTAGAATACCAGATGGGACTGGTACCGGGTCGCGCGCTATGCATTAGCTATTGGCCCCAGCTAATTTAGTCTAAAATTCCACTGTGTAGGGCTTTGTCACATGAAAGACTAAAATTATGATTACACATAGAAAGAATATATGTTTGTATACAGATATGTTATTGGTGAGCCCGCAAAACCATTAGGATTAGGTGACACTGGGAGATGTTAAGTTAAGGACCAACAGTCCATAAGAAGAAGTATTTAGCAGATAGTTAAGGACAGACCATCCAGAAGAAGAGTGTCTAACGGATGTTTGATAAATTTTGTTACTTTGTCTGGTAGGCTCGAGTCAGGCATAAGCTAATAGTAAGCCAAAACAAAAAACAATAACGTTCGGACAAATAACCCATTCGTTACATGATATGTATGTTTACATAATATAATGATGCTTTACAGTTTTAACTAGTTTCAGTTGCAGGAAAAGATTTGAAAAAGATATGTTTTAAATGAATATTAGTGAAGGGAAACCCATTCCATTAAGCTACGTGGTATCACTTAACATTAATAACTGGGATGTATAGTATTATTCACACCAGGCTTTATGTCTGACTAGAAATTTATATTTCCCCCTTAAACTCTCGCGTGCTCAAAATTGATTTGAGTGGACTGAGGGTTGAGGTTCTTTCAGGTTTAGTAGGATGATGAATAAATCTACCGAAGGAGAGCAGGAGGCTATTCTTCTGTATCTCAAAAGGCTTGAATACAGATATGGACGAAAGAAGAGGCATAGTCAATCTAGGAGGAGACAACACCACTACAAATGGAAATGCTTGACCAAATTCTAGAAGAGGTCGGGCTCAGGCTGATAATGTTGGTGCTGGGATTCCTCAAGTAGACATGGGAGCCATGTATCGGTTTTTCATAAACATGATGAAAGCTAGAATCGCGGCTGGAGTTGTTGTAGGTAATGCCGTTGGAGGAGGAGTCCAGGAAGCTCCGATGGTCAATCTATATGTGTTTGTACAAAAATTGGGCACAAAAACCTTCAAAATTATTTGAAGAGATAAAAATCAAGAATAGAAATGTAAAAAGAGGATTATCTAACAAACACTTCAACATCAAGTGTGAAAACACGCAGCAAACACAACGATTTAGAGTGGTTCGGCGTATGGCCTACGTCCACTATAAAGTTGATGATTTTATTGATGTTCACTTGCTGATTGAAACTGATTATAGTGGATTACAATGGTGAAACTTGAGTACAACCACAGCTTTGGAGTACAAATATGGTTTCGGCAGAGTCTGGACATCAAAGAGCCAAAATATCCTTTTTCTATAGGCTCTGGGGTGCTATTTATAAGCATAAGATGCAGATATCTCGCTCAGATCTCGGGTGACTTCTTCTGGCATGTGGATGGACCCACAGGATCGATCCTAAGATATTTCCACTCGATCTGTGATAGATACAAGGGAATTTCATATCGATCAAGATTTGTCCCAATCGAGTATGAACATTCTTTAGGTTGTGCGCAACCTCCTGTGAAAATTTCGTAGCATTTGGACTTATGGATTGCGCGTTATGATCGATGCGAACTTGTGTTTTCTCAATGATGCCGAATTCGAATCCATCTGTTCATATCGATTGCTTCGAATCGATACTGAACACGTGCACGTGAGTTGACGTGGCGCTTGATTTTTGGATCTCTCCACTTTCGATGTCGAGTTGACCGAATCTTCCCAAGATTTTTGCCTTGTTTGTATCGATTAACGTTGCCTTATTCGTGCCGATAGACGTTGCCTTGTTCGTACCGATAGCCATTGCCTTGTTCGAACCGATGAGGGTGGTTTAATTCGTATCAATGGAAGTTGCTCGGTTCGTATCGATGGAGATGGCTCTGTTTGTATCGATGGACGTTGCTTCAACTTAATGGATACAAACAAATGATATTGTGATGGATACGAACAGATAGCGACTCTGCTTGGCTTGATGGATACGAACACTGTTTACTCGATGGATACAAAGTAGTGACCATTTGATGGATATGAACATGTCCAATACGAAGGAGGACGCCTTTGGATGGATACGAATTAGACCTCCATGTTGCATTTGATGGATGGGAAGTAGGAAATAACCGATAAATACGAAGTGCACTCATATGCCGATGGACACGAACAGGATCGATACGAATAGACGGTTGCGAAGAGATGGACGTGGTTGGGTTGATTTCCTTGATTTGCATCGATCATACCTTGAGCATATGACTCAGATTGACTCGAAATTTGGAATGTTGGCTTTCTAGCTTTGCTTGTCATGTCTTGTCAATTGTATCTTGATCCGGACTCGGATAAAATTTATCGACATCCATAGCAAATCTGCGCCTACTCGACAATTTGACATGAGTGGTCTTTTATCTTCGGTCAATTCCTTGATATCTCCACCTTGCCAAAAGGCGGGATAACATTTTCTCTCCAAAGTACGTCTTGTTAGAACATGACGTGCTTTGAATAGTCACATCTTTCATTATGAATAATTTTGTCTGACTCGTTAAGCAGTTATCATTTTCTCAATGGAAGTTGTAATCCATGATCAACCTATGGAGACACAAAACATGAACTGTAGACTGTCGGCTGTTGTACTAAGTGCTCTTGTAACTGATTGTTGTACGATATTAATCAGCTGTTTGTTGTTGTAATTTTCATTAGGTGATCATTCGACCTGTGAATTTTGAAAATTGAAAATTAGTCCGACATACATGCATATATGTTAACCTGACTCTTGTTAACGTACGCATGTTCACAAGTAGTTGTCAGTTTTCTCGCGTCGAATTCTGTATCGATTCTCTCCTGAATCGGCATGAAATTCAAGTTGTAACAACGTTTGACGATTGTTTTGGAATGTCCCTTCGTATCGATCCTCTCCTGGGTCGATGTAAATGGTTGAAAGATTATTCTCGCATCGATGGACTTATGAGGGATACGAATAGAGCAGTAGGTTCTTCATGCATTGTTCGTATCGATGGCTGTGAATCCCTGCAGCACCCAAATTATGGTAACGAAGTTGCAATTTTGTATCGATAGGCTAATGAGGAATGCGAACAGCTAATTCGTATCGATGGATATGAGCCCTTATGGATTGCATGTTGGTGGATATGAACAGTGCAGTTCGTATCGATGTGCCATAGATGGAGACCAAAACAGTGGATACGAATAGGTGCTTGTATCGATGGAATGCAATGCTTCTGGGAAGCCTTCGTTGCATATTTCATATCGATGAGGTTCAAGTAATTGGATACGAATAGTCAATTCGTATCGATTCGGGGTGAAACTGATGGAATCGGTCGCGACGATTGTGAGACGAGTTGTTTCTCTCTTGTCCTTGGGTCCATATAAATACCATTTGGACTTAGCATTTTTTCTTACTTGCTCATTTTATTTCTCTCGTCTTTGTATCGCTTTGAGTAAAGAGAATTAAAACTGCTCCTAAACCAAACAATCCATCGATCCTTTGAATCGATCACTTTAACTCGGTAATTAAATAATCAATACTCTCCCAAGACGATGAGACTTGAGTTCAAACGCTGCTCTACCAACGATCATCGCCAGTTCCAGTGTCGGCGATGCCGGAGTTGGGTTGAAGCGAGGTGAAGGAAGGATAAATGGCGTTTTTGGCTGCTTGTGGAGGTAGGAGAGCCAACGATGGAGACGTAGGAGTCACTGGCTTTTAATCTCTGGCTTCAAACTCGTATCGGTACTAGGTGGCGGAAGTTGTTTAGCATCGATCTGGAATTGTAAGAGTTTCATATCGATTTAAGATGATGGATACGAAATCATAGATTTTGGAATCGATATGAAGTGCATTGGTCTTCGACGATCAGTACGAAGCCAAGAATTTGGCATCAATACGATGGGTAGTGACTTATGGACCGATCAATATGAAACCATTGAATTTCGATCGACATGAAGTTAATGAGCTTTGATCGATACGAAACCCGAGTTTTAACCGATACGAAATTAAGGTTCTAGTTGATACGAGCTGAGTATTCTGTGACTGATATCAAGTTAAGGCTTTTGCAATGAATGATTAGTTTTGGCTTTAATGGATACAAACTTCATACAAATTTGAACACTTGACTCCGACGAGCTCTATCTTTGCATAACTGGACTTGACCATTAAACTTCATATTTGATTATCCTTCGAAGCTCGTCGATGGAACTATAACCTAACAAAATTTTAACGAACTTTAACTTTGATTGGTCTCTAAAATCTGGATGGCACGGTTGTGACAGACAGTGATGACGGTCACTCCATTTAAATCTCAAAGTCTTGTCGTTTGAACATCTCTTAAATTCCATTGAATTTCTTAAGTAACTTGTAGCACTGCACTACACAACACACTCACGCACTTCACACTGAGGAATACATGGGCTTATTATCGTCTAATGATTATTTTCATAAGTTAGTTAGTTATGGAGTCCACAAGCTCACAACCGTTGTAAATTCAGAGTTCACTTCCCCTAAGAATCGAGATACTAGCCATCGCGACCGAAGTTATAGATCCAGCTCCGGATGAGCTATCGGGCGCTACTTTTATCGGTAATATGCCAGATTCTATACCGTCCAACGTTTTCGAAGAAATGTTGGGATGGATATGCTTAAGGTATGGTTTGTCATTGGACGTTGTGCTACTACCAGAACCAAATGATAGGCCGCATTATCCGCTGGTGGGTTTTACTTCTTCCAATCGCCATGCATGCACAGCCGGAACACTTCCTCCACTTAACCAATACATTAGGGAAGTGTTGTCTTTTTTTTGGAATAGCTCTATATCAATTACACTCAACAGGTATGCTCTGCTGAATAGCATATTCATTATATTTATGGAGCATCTCTTCTAGCCACCGACCTCGCTCGAAATTAGATATTTATTCAATGTCAAGAATCGGGGAGATAGTCCTTCTTTCACATTTCTAGAAGTAGTTAGGAATTTCCAAGTGGTAACGAGGTCCTAGACTAGGTTGAGCCACTTTAAAACGGAATGGTTTTATTTTCGCTGCCATTAGGATTCACCAGCCAATGGCTATTCAGACGTAAGTATCGTAGTTTTCTCAAGTATTTAATATAGTGATCATAACTAATGTCAAACTAACATCTCCTTTCCTTCACAGCTGCAATTCCACGACCCGAAGGTGAGCATTTTAAAGAGATAGTATGGGTTCTCTAAGAAGTTCCAAGTGAGATGAGGGACATCGATTTAGTTCTAATAGAGAGGAATTTGAGAAACATTGGGTTGATCGAGCGTAGCCAAAGTATAAGGATGGAGGGAACACTAAGGGTTGTGTCGAAGAAACGAGTGAAAAGTAAGACTCCCGAAATTGCTATAACTGAAGAGGTTGATTCAGAAAGAACACCCACTGACGATGAACATGCAGCCGGGCCTTCTGACGCCCTTCAGGGTTATGAGGGAAAGAGTAAAGGCAAGGCAGTTGCTTTCAAACGCCTTAAATCCTTCAGATGGAAATCTGTGGTCGTGTCTTTACCTGTTCTTGGGATTAGACTTTCGGAGGCTCCTCCCTCACAGGTGGAAAATCTTTTCGAAAGGCTCGCTGACATTCCAATTCCATATTATGTGTCGCTTCAACATGATGCCAGATTGGAGGAGCTTCAACATGCTTTAGACTTAAGCGAGTCTCTTTCCACTTGTGTCGCCAACAATTCTGTTTAGTTGGGGGGTTGCACATACATATGCACTTCATGGCACTACATGATTCCCGACCATAAGTTGTTTATTTTAGGAGATCACTAACTATGTTCTTCTTCTACTTCGCACGTACAATGACTAGGTGATATTCTATGCTTGGTAGCCTCCGTTCAGTGCGCCAGTCATCGAGTTCATACTATGAGTCCCGTAGAAGGAAAGATGATAGAAACCGCGACTGCTGTTATTCTAGTCAGGAATACTACGTTAGAGATAGGAATAGGGATAGGAACCGAAAGTAGATGTACCGATCTCGATCGCGCTCTCCATCTCCTCGAATCCCTACATAACCTTCCTCTCATGTCACATGTCCTCCGGAGCCTCCACGTCACAAACCGCCTTCCTATGCTCAGAGGATTGATCCTCCCCGCCAGAGACACGAGACCGAAACTCTTGTTGTCGTTGAACAGGCTATTAGTAAACCCTCTGGGGAAGGGGCTATTAAAATTGCACAGCTAAAAAAGGATTTCCCGAACATCTTCTTCGATAACTACATCTTCTCTCCATACTTAAAGAGATTCTTAGCGGAGGCAGAGAACACCATGCACGATTATATTCATGACATTTATTCTCAGTATAAGGAGTGGACGAAAGCCGTAGAGAAAGCTTCGAGGATGGCCTTTGAGCGGGTAACTACTATTAAGAAGTTAGAAGCTGAGCTCACTCAAAAGGATCACATTATCCAAATGCTTAGCACTGGAGCTGAATCCTCCTGAAAGTCAGAAATAGAGGCCACTCAAAAGGCCAATGAGGTTAATTTTTCCATGGAGAGGATGAGACAGACACACTATGCCTTGGTTGAAGAGATGGGCCATCGGAATACCACCATTACCGTCGAACTGGATGTGGCCCTCAAAGAACTTAACGAGCTTAATGCCAAATTTTATGAAATCATTAAAGAAAGGGGTGATGCCAATACCGTAGCGCAGGAGGCATGTGAGCAAGCGGTAGTGCTCCAAGGTGAACGGGATGCGGTAATGAAGAAAGTCCTTGTGGTCGAGACCGAGGTCGAGGAGAGGGTCCAGATGGCAATATCCAGGCTGGAGGCTGATACCGAAGATCTCCTCATCACTTACAATGCTTATGTGCTAAAGCACATAAACTTAGCCTGGCTCAAGAATTATTTGATACATCTTTATAATGCCTAGAGCCGATTGGTTCAGGTGGAGAAGGCGGTGCATCTAGATGAATCGATCAAGGAGTTTGAGCTCAAAAATCGCGTGCTGACCGAAGATGAAAGAAAGACTCTTCACGAGTCGATGATTTCACACGAAAAGGAGAAACTCGGAGCCTAACACTCGAAGGTTGGAGAAAGTTCAAGTGTTGAGCATCACGAAGCAAGTCATGAGATTCCTACGCCAACCCAGTACCAGCGGTTGAACCCCAATTCGCCCTGCTTAAAATCCAGAACAACCAGAGTTATCTTCGGCCAGAGAGCACACTTCTGAAGCCGTTCAGCTATCCACGAGCCTGACTGAGAAAGGTACTGTGAAAATTTTCATATGTGTCTAAAATAAGGGGCTTGATTTGAAATGCTTACTAACAGTCTGTCTTTTTCTCTATCCAGTGACTGGAGTTAACCCGAGAATTGCATAAAGCACAGGAGACTATCATTACTGAGGCGAACACCACAACAACAACTGTACCGATCGATGGAACGCAAGGATGTGCACTCTCCTTTGACGAGCAGATGATGGAGGAACTTCTCGGTCGCCACAGCAACCCTTTTGTGGACCTACCATTTGTTATGGCTGGATTCGCACCTACTACTACCTCTTCAATGCCGACCATCGATGCCCCCAGCGAGGCTCAACAAGCTCATGAAGAAGAGATATTGGCCGAAATCGACGCGGAAATGGAGTCAGCGGCTCGTCGTGGTAGTTTTGGAGGTGGAATGGAGGCACCTGTCCGGGCTCCGTTGAGAATGATATCGCCCGAAGGTACAGTTGTCGACACCAGCATGCCTTTCCCGCCTCTTGTAGTAGATCCGACCCCTTCGACTCCCCCTACAGCAAGCATCCTATACACTCAAGTTCGAAGGAGGAAGTTGAGATCATGCCCCTGTCCAGAGATCGGCCGCCGAATGGCAAGAGCTCAAAGAGACAACTAAGCAGCAGCTCCGACGGGTCTACACCGAAGAAGAAGCCGAGGAAGAAGAAAGAGTAGATAGGCCTCTTCGACACATTTTCGAGTAGATAGGAATTTGTTTATAGATTTTTTAGGCTATGTATAGATGTGGTTTCGGTCCCTACTTATAGGAATTTCGAAAACAACTTGCACATGAATTTCTTCCACAAATAGTTGAAATGAGACACTTTTTTGGCTTCAACTCTATAATTGTTTTTTATGATTAAGTATTCCAGTATTTGAATTCTATTTTAGTGCATTTGCGGAGTTCCAACCCTACATTCGAGTTTGTTTTTATTTGTCAAGTCCGGAAATCATAGACACGAGTCATGACCGGGGATTAAGTCAAACTTTGATGTTGCACTGTTTCGGCCAATGGTTGACACTTAAGCTTTGTCCCCAGCTTCGGGGAGAAGTTGTAAAGATTGGCCAGCGATTGCATTTCACCTTCATTTCTTCGAGCTTAACTTTGTTGAATCGATGCTAAAACAAGTGAGAGTCGAGCAACCGAATCACACTCGCTCACTTGTAAATGATCGCGTCCGCACTCCAGGGACCTGCACTTGTATGTTGGAGGTCGATCACGCCTGTTTAAGTTCTAGGAATATGTCCACGCTCTAGGGACTTAAGTTAGTTTACGAGTGGTCATTCACACACAAGTTATGTTTATACTCTGACCACACTATAGGGACTCAGAGTTATTTGTGGTCGATAATATGTTTCGCACTCTTGGAATCCAAAGATTGCCGATGTTTGTACTCCAGTTCATGCTTGGGGAACTTGAAGTTGATTGATGTCTATACTCACACTCTGGGAATTTGGAGTCGATGATTATACTCCAGCTCACACTCTGGGAACTCAGAATTGATGTTTATACTCTGACTCGCACTCTGGGATTTTAGAGTTGATGTTTATACTCCAATTCGCACTCTGGGAATTTGGAGTTGATATTTATACTCCAATTCGCACTTTGGGAATTTGGAGTTGATGTTTATACACCAACTTGCACTCTGGGAATTTGGAGTTGATGTTTATATTCCGACTCACACTCTGGGAATTCAAAGTCAGCCGACATATGGTTAGTCACATCTGTTTAGGCGTTTAAGATTTCGTCCGTGCTCGGGTAACAATGATTTATCAGGATCACGGTTGGTTGATTCACATCCTTCCCGAGTTAACAAGTGAGGTCGTTAAATGGACGGGTCCATCTTCCTCGAACATGGTTAGGATACGGTAGAAGTAGTTAGGTGGATGGGTCCACCCTCTTTGAGAACCGTATTTATAAGTTTACACTCTAGCTCGCACTCTAGGAGACTAGAGTTAGTTAAAGGATTGTCGTGTATCAATTCTTTTTTGGCTATAGTGTGATGGCTTGCCCCCGAGCTCGGGTTTCACTTAGTGAGTGGCCAGTCATACCACAATTACTCCTTATTTGAATCAATTCCACCATATGATGGAACTTAGCTCTTCGTGCATCTGATGGTTGCATGTCACATTCAAAAAATCATAGCTCTGGCTCGAAGAGATGGCATTTTATTGCGGAAATGAGAAATACGGCATAGTAAGTTGCCTTACTAAATTCAAATTTCGAAATGCAGAAAAAAATTGTAGATGAAAAATAGACTAAAATAAATAAAGCCTGTCATGTGTAGTAATGACGGAAACTCTCATTGTTCCAGGCTCTTGGCGAAGTAAGACCGTCAATGGTCGATAACATGAATGTGCCATCTCCAAGCTTTCGTCCAATCACATAAGGTCCTACCCATGTTGGTTTCATGTGCGAAGGACGAATAGATTCTTATGAGGAAGAGATCGCCGAGTTCGAAGGTTTGGGGTCGAACCTTGGCATTGTATAATCGGACGACTCGACTTCGGTATGCGGCTGCACTCAAATGAGCCTCTTCGCACTTCTCATCTAGCAAATCCAAGGATTCAGCAAGTAGTATGGCATTTGTCTTTGGATCATTATAAGTCACACAATGAGAAGGTATTTCCATCTCGATTGGAACAACGGCTTTTGAACCATAGGATAGAGAGAATGAAGTGTGTCCGGTCATGGACTTGTGAGTTGTCCGGTAAGCCCATAAAGCCATATGAATTTCATCAACCCACTTGCCCCTGGCCTTTTCCAGTCATTTCTTCAGGATAGATTTGATAACCTTATTATCAAATTCAACCTGGCCATTCACTTGAGGGTGTGCAACTGTAGAGAATTTTTTTTGAATGTGGGATCATTGGCAGAAATCCTTAAATTCAATGTTGTCTAACTGGGTTCCTTTATCAGTGATAATGGTATATGGGTGACCATATCAATAGATAATGTTTCGGACTACAAAGTTGATCACTTTCTTTGTCGTGATAGTAGCAAGAGTTCAGCTTCGGCCCATTTGGTAAAGTAATCAACTGTGATGATGGTGTACTTCGTACCACCTTTGGCTAAGGTAGAGAGCCAATGATATCGATGCCCCATATCGCAAACGGCCATCGACTGACCATTTGGGTTATCTCGGTAGGTGGAGATCTAGGAATTCAAGCATGTTTTTGAAATTTATCACATTTCCTGGCGTAATCTGCTGCATCGTGGTTCACAGTCGGCCAATAATATCCGTATCGGAGTACTTTCTTTTCGAGAGCTTACCCCCGATATGTTCGCCACATTCTCCTTCATGAAAAACATGCAACACTCTCTTAATGTCATCGTGGGCGATACATCGGAGTAGAGGAACAAAGTACCCCCTTCAATATATGACTCCATTCTGAATAGCGAACCATGCAGCTTTACGAAGTATCTATCTCTTCTCACTCCTACGCTCAGGCAGCGTCCCATGCTTGAGGTAATTTCGAAATGGAGTCATCCATGACTCTTTATCGGGAGTGATTTCAAATATCCAGTCTCTCTCCATCTAATCAATGCTTCGGGAAGGTAACGTTTCTACAGGAATGAGTCCCATTTGCTATGCTTCACCTGTACTTGCAAATTTTGCCAATGAATTAGCCTTTTGATTGCGATCACGAGGTATGTAGAAGATGGAATAACAATCAAACTGATTAAATATCTCTGGGATTCGAGCTAAATAAGTAGCCAGTCTTCGATCCTTTACCTGATATTCACCCCGAACTTGACATATAACTAATTGCGAATCATAATAAATTTCCTTGGCAATAATTCTCAAATCTCGTGCGAGTTTCATTCCGGCAAGCAAGGCTTCATATTCAGCTTCATTATTGGTCGCACGAAAAACAAACTTTAGAGCACAACATATGGATCGATCTTCGGGGGTTTCGAGTACAACTCCAGCACCCGAGCACTAGTCATTTGATACACCATCAGTATGCAGCTTCCAGATATACTCGAGAGATTTGCTAATTTCGGGTAAGTACTCCAGGATGGTAAATTCGGCTATGAAATCTTCTAGGACTTGTCCTTAAGTAGCTTGCCTCAGAGTGTAAGTACCATCAAACTGGCTCAGTTCAACGTTTCATTTGAGTAACCTACCAGACATCTCAGGCCGCGTAAGGACCTGTAGTAATGGCTGATCGATGTAAACAGAGTAGCCTACCAGACATCTTTAGGGGTGGCAGATTTCTTTGGATCCACACCACGCGTTTTTTGTTTTATTGGGATATATCGCAGGTCAATATTCAAAGTGTGGCTCGCGATGTCCTACGAGATCCCACATGTGTCAGAGTGCGTCGAGGCGAATACGTCGAGGTTCGCGTGAAGAAATTCAACCAATCCCTTCTATGTCTGTTGGCTTAACTGGGATCTAATCTTTATCATCTTTGAATCGCCATCGTCGTCAACCAGGACATTGATTGTCAGTTCAGCTGGGGAAGCTTGACTGCCTTTAGTTTCATCTTCACTTTCAGTATCTCTCGGGTCAAGATCCCTCTGGAATTGGTTGGGGTGCTGAGGTCTGGGCCAGGCATCAATTGTCAATTGTCAGCAAAACGGACGTAGAGACATTCCTCTATGCCCTTTCCTTTCTCCTTTCGATGTTCCCCGCGTAGTTCAGCAACATAACAGGCTCGTCCGGCAGCCTGATCTCCTTTAACGACACCGACCCCATGATCGGTGGGGAATTTTAGAGTCAAGCACCATGGTGCAATGGCTGCCCTGAATTCAGCACGATCCGGTCGGTCCAAGAAAGCATTGTAAAGGGTGTCTATGTCCAACACAACAAACTGCGGTATCCGAACTCTCCGGTATTCTCCAACTCTTAACTCCACTGGTAGTTCCACCACTCTAGTGGGTATAGTAGCACTCCCATTGAAGCCGTGATTGCGAGATTGAGAAGGCTTCAAGTCTTTAGCCCCCATTTTCATTTGGTCGTATGCCCGTTTAAACATGATATTCACAAAGCTTCCACTATCAACTAAGATCCACTTCATCCAAGCAGGACCTTCCTGAGTTGATATGACCAGTCGATCGATAGTGGGGGATTTGACCTTATTAGCTAGTCTGTTTCGAAACACGATTTCGTTGGTCATCGTCTTTTGTTGCTTGGCTGGAGCCCCATCATCACAACTACTACAACATTCGAAATCCGCATACCTAATAGAGCTGACATACGATCCATTTCCCTCCAGCTTCTGTCTGTTGGATGAGGACCACCACTTATTGTATTTATCACCAACCTTCTGCCGGTACGAGCGAGTTCCTCTTGTCTTGCCTGGCTGGGTATATTATTCTGATTCGATGAGCCCACACCTCCAGAATGCGGCGCCCGCACAAACTATTCCAACTTCTTTCTCTAATCAGCTTCTCAATGAGATCTTGAAAATGGTGACACTCATTCGTATTGTGGCCATAAGTCTCGTGAAACTAACAAAATTTTCCTCTTTCGATCTGCCTCTCCGATGATGGCTTCAGAGCAGGCTTCTTGTACTGGATAGTATTGCAGGTTTGTAGATATACATTTTTCAGCGATGTATTTAGAGGAGTGTAATTATCGAACATAGGAGCTCTGCGTCATGGACCACGATTTTGATCTCGTTTTTTGTTTTGTTTTCCATTATCCCTCTACTAATTTTTCTTGTTTTGAATGTTTAACCAAACTTTTTCGGAACTCACTTCGGACTGCTTGACTGCAACATTTCTTCGAATTCCTTCACCACTAGGCCCCTGCATCACCCTTCTTCCTAAACTGTTTCACATCTTGTCTTCTCAAGAATTAGTCTGTTTTGGAATAAAAACGGTTCAATGGAGAAGGAGGCTTCCCATCCAACCAATTTTCGAATTTGGAATCAGGATCAATCCCCTTATTTAATGCCATCAAGATAGAGTTGTCATTCGGATTGCTTATCTCTGCACATGCAGCATGAAATCTCTCTAAATAGCATCTGAATGTCTCTCCAGGAGCTTGAGTGACACTAGACATAGTATTAACATCCTTGGGCCTTGCGACATGCATTCGAAACTCCTCAACGAACTTGGTTGCCCGTTGATCAAAACAAGAAATAGATCGGAGTGGCAAACGAGTGAACTACATAGTAGCTATGCCCCCAGTGAGATCAGGAAACTTCAACATTTA
This sequence comes from Allium cepa, assembly GCA_030765085.1. Taxonomy (NCBI): domain Eukaryota; kingdom Viridiplantae; phylum Streptophyta; class Magnoliopsida; order Asparagales; family Amaryllidaceae; genus Allium; species Allium cepa. Next base: position 383,455,128 of record CM060931.1, read on the forward strand.
ACTGCATCGTCAGCCCTTGCTGCATTCATCAACCACTCGTATTTCAAGATGTGTTGGTTCGGATCAGAACTTCCTTCATAGACTAGTAATGCCGACATTCTAAATCGCCGAGGGGGTTCAGCATATAGTATGTCATCAGTGAAAGGGTTATGACTTCGGGAGATTCCCCAGTGGTCATTAGTGAGACCCTGACTCACATGGATCATCTGATGAATCATAGTTGGTATATCTGGCATCTGGCCATTCTACGCATGTTGGGCCAAGGTGTGGCCGGGTTCCACAATGCGAGGCTGGACCGAATGCTGTCGACGGTCCATGTCTCTCCTCCTTAGTTCCAAGTCTTCGGGGACGTAGGGTTCGGGAGTACACCCATGTTGACGATGTTTCAGATCTGGTTGATTCCGGGCATCAACACCTAGTTCAACAACGACGGTAGTGGCACGAATGTCTGCAGTATATTGAGGAATAGTACCTCCCCAAGAGGAGGGTCCAGTCTGGTAGCTGGTGGATGGGCCAACTCTTGGTTGTCTAATGTTCAGAGTAGGTTGATGTGCGGTGGCTTGGGTGTATCTTACGTCCAACCGTGTGCATGTAGATCTGTGATGGTAGTCAGATGGGGCTGAACTTTCGGTGGATGAGTAGGAGGCGTGATCCCTCTTTGATCTCCTACGCCGTTCGTGGTTTAGCTGATTAGTCAACTCTGCATTGGCATGCAGTTGTTTAGTAAGTTGCTGACAACTTTGAGTCAGCTCTCGCATAAGCATTTGAAACTCTTGTCGGGTGGCAGGCCTGATGGATCTGACAGTCTGGCAACATTCTGGTTGGATAGAGGCAGTTGCATGGCATTCTGTCTATCCCGTCCTTCTTGATCTACAGTTGTGGAGTCTGTCCTTGTGCTAACCATGGCGGATGATGAAGTCCTTTCCTAGATTTGATGCAAAACTGAATAGGTTGGAAGGATTCTAGACTTGAGATGTGGAACTTCTTCTTGGATTTGTGCAATATGGTATCGATAGCAGATCCAAAGAGCAGGAGAAAAAAATTATTTTCTTGATGAAAGCACCAAAGTGTTTGTACCAAAATTGGGCACAACACCCTTCGAAAGTATTCGAAGAGATAAAAATGAAGAATAGAAATGTAAAAAGAGGATTATCTAACAGACACTTCAAAAACAATGTGAAAACACGCAGCAAGCACAACTATTTAGAGTGGTTCAGCATATGGCCTACGTTCACTATAAAGTTGATGATTTAATTGATGTTTACTAGTTGATTACAGCGGATTACAATGGTGAAATTCGAGTACAATAGCAGCATTGGAGTACAAAAATAGTTTCGACAGAGTCTGGACGTTAAAGAGCCAAAAGATCGTTTTTCTATTGGCTCTGGGGTGCTATTTATAGGCGTAGGATGCAAATATCTCACTCAGATCTCGAGAGACTTCTTCTAGCACATGGGTGGACCCACGGATCGAATCCTGGAGATTTCGACTCAATCCGTGATCAATACGAATGAATCTCATATCGATCAAGATTTGACCCAATCGAGTTGAAACTTGGCAGAAACATTCTTTAGGTTGTACATAACCTCCTATAAAAATTTCATAGTATTTGGACTTGTGGATTGCGAGTTATGATCGACGCAAACTTGTGTTTTCTCAATGCTGCCAAATTTGAATCATTTGTTCATATCGATTCCTTTGAATTGATACTTAACACGTGCTCGCAAGTTGACATAGTGCTTGACTCTTGGATCGCTCCACTTTCGATGCCGAGTTGACCGAATCTTCCCAAGATTTTCACCTTGTTCATATCGATTAACATTGCCTTATTCGTACTGATAGACGTTGCCTTGTTCTTACCAATAGCCGTTGCCTTGTTCGAATCGATGGGGGTGATTCAATTCGTATCGATGGAAGTTGCTCAGTTCGTATCGATGGAGGTGGCTCTGTTCGTATCGATGGAAGTTGCTTCAATTTGAAGGATACGAACAAAAGATATTGTGATCAATACCAATAGATGGCGACTCTGCTTGGCTTGATGGATATGAACACTGGTTACTCGATGGATACGAAATAGTGACTATTTGATGGATACGAACAAGTCCAATATGAAGGAGGTCTCCTTTGGATGGATACGAAGTAGACCTCCATGTTGTAGTTGATGGATGTGAAGTAGGTAATAGTCGATCGATACGAAGTGCACTTGTATGCCGACGGACACGAACATGATCGATATGAATAGACGGTTGCGAAGTGATGGACGTTGTTGGGTTGATTTCCTTGATTTGCATCGATCATACCTTGAGCATATAAACTCGGATTGGCTTGAAATTTGGAAGGTTGGCTTTAATAGCTTTGCTTGTCACGTCTTGTCAATTGTGGCTTGATCCGGACTTGAATAAAATCTATCGACATCTATTGCAAAACTACGCCTACTCGATATTTGACATGAGTAGACTTTTATCTTCAGTCAATTCCTTGATATCTCGGCCTTGTGGAAAGGCGGAATAACAGTATGATAAATTAAGCGGAGAGTACACTAGGCTGGGAGGAAAACCGTTTATTGGAATGGAGGATGTTATTGAAGTAGAAAACTGGGCGCTACATTGCAAGAGGATTTTTGATGATCCAGGGCTAAATGACAAGTAGAAAAGGAGACTCGCATCAAGACAGCTTCATGGAGCTACTTTGTTTTGGTGGAATACTATAATGCTTGCGTGGATGAAGAGACTATGATGTGGCAGAGTTTAGAAAGAGGTTTCGAGAAAGGTTTATGTCAGTAATGGCACAATCTATCTTGGTTTGTAAGTTTGCTGAGCTAGAACAAGGTGAAATGTCGATTCTAGGATATGCTAGTAGATTCGAAGAACTAGCATGATATGTATATGCCACTGTTGACACAGTATAGAAAATACATGAGAAGATTATTAGGAGTCTGAAACCGAAGTTGGCTAGGCCTAATTTGACGAAAATCAGAGATCCATGTGGTATGGTGGTTGAAATGGTGTTGAGACATGAAGAGATGTTAGCTTGCTTGTAGAAGAAGAAGAAGGGGGAGGTCCAGGTCGGACAGCGCCAAAAGAGAAAGTTTTTCCATAAAAAGAATGCTAAAAAAGGAGGCATGGCAAAGAAAGGAAAGTCTGAGGTAGTCTGCTATAAGTGTGATAAGAAAGGCCATTATGCTCATGAGTGCCAGACAGGAAAAGGAGGCTATTGAGAAGAAAGGGACTATGTGTTTTAACTATGATCAAATTGAGCACTATAAGAACCAGTGAAAAAGGACAACAAAAGAGGATAAAGGCCAGGTATTTGATTTGAAGCCTGCTACGTCAAACCCGACAGCGCAGGAGAAGGGAAAGGCTGTGTTAGGAGGTACGCTTTAGATCCATGATACATCTCTTAGCGTTTCATTTGATACCGGAGCAGCTCATTCTTTTATATCTCGATGTTTGGTAGATAAATTTAACCTAGAGCGCACATATTTAGTTACTTCATTAAGAGTTGCAAATCTGATAGGAGGGTATGTGATGCTTAGGAGGAAGTGTGACCCCTTAGAGTTTGAGTTGCTAGGTTACACCTTTGTTTGTAGTTTGCATGTATTTGATTTTGTTGGGTTCATAATTATATTGGGTATGGATTTGTTAAGTAATCATGATGCTAGGATATTTTTTCTAGATACGAAAATATCATTTAGACACCTGGACTGTAATAATTGGATAGTTTATACCATAGAAAACCCCAGTTGTGAGGTGAATGCTTTGTTGGGTGTTATGGAGTTGGAAGATGAGCTGAATCGCATTTTCATAGTTAGAGAATTTGTGGATTTGTTTGACCCTACAGTTGGATTACCGCTGAAACAAGCCATTGTGTTTCAGATTGATTTAATGCCTAATGCAGAACTGGTGAATAAGTCGCCAAGAAAGATAACACCTATGGAGATGTAGGAGTTGAAATCTCAGTTAATGGACTTGGAAGGCAAGAGTTTTATTAGAGAAAGTAGTTTTCCTTGGAAGCAGCCACTGTATTTGCTAAGAAGCTGGATGGAAAGCTAAGGCTATGTATCGATTATCGTAAGCTGAATGAAAAGACAATTAGAATTGATATCCCTACCAAGGATTGACGGTGTGTTTAATCGGTTGAGTGGGGCTAAGATATTCTCTCAGTTAGATTTGGCGACGTGATTTCATCAGCTTAGAGTACTAGAGGACAATATTCCTTTGATGGCATTTAGAACAAGATATGGGTCATACGAATGATTAGTTATGCCGTTCGGACTCACTCATGCTCCAGCGTTCTTTGTAGATTTGATGAACCGAATTTTTCGAGAGCACTTAGATAGATTTGTGTTGGTTTTCATAGATGATATTCTGATATACTGTAAGGATGAGAGGGAGCATAAAGTCCATCTTAGAGTTATGCTAGAGCCGCTTAGCAGCCTCCGCTAACAGGAAAATTTTCAAAGAGCCATTTTTGGAGGAAAGAAGTGAAGTTTCTTGGTCACTTGATTTCGGAGAAAGAATTATCAGTTGACTCGGAAAAGATCGAAGCCATTAATAATTGGAAAAGACCAGAAGCAGTAACTGAGATAAGAAATTTCCTTGGATTAGCGGGATATTGTCGAAGATTTATAAAGGATTTCTCACGGATTGCAGCACTGATGACTAAGCTAACACGAAAGGATGTAAAGTTTGTATGAACCTATAAGTGCGAGGAAGCATTTCAAAGCTTGAAGCACTTTTTGACCCATGCACCAGTGTTCGCAGTTCCGAAGGGGAATCAAGATTTATTGTTTATACAGATGCGTGTGGTACTGGGTTGGGACCTATACTAACGCAGAAGGGTAAAGTAGTTGTCTATGCTTCTAGACAACTTAGACCGCATGAGGTTAGGTATCCAACGCATGACTGGGAGTTAACTGCCATAATATTTGTGTTGAAGCTGTGGAGACATTACCTTTTGGGAGAGAGATTTGAGCTTTATACATATCATAAGTCATTGAAGTACTTATTCTCTTAAAAAGAGTTGAAAATGAGATGGTAAAGATGGTTGGAGTTTCTAGCTGCTTACGATTTTGGAATAAATTACACACCTAAAAAAGGAAATAAGGTTGCAGATGAGCTCAGTAGGATGCATCAGAATGTGGTGTTAGCTGTGATAGTAGAATGGAAAGACTTAGAATCATTGTCAGCTTGTAAAATAGGGTGGAGATTCGAAGTTGAGTCTGGAGAAGAGTCTACTAGGTTATCTTGTTTAGAAGTCCAATCAGTAATGAATGAGAAATAACTTCTAAACAGGAGAAGGATCCATTTTTGGCTTAACGGATCAGAAATTTAAGGGAAGGAACGGAGATAGATGACTTGAAGGACTTCGATCTTGAACAAAATAGATGGTTGAGAAAGAAGTGTAGATTATGTGTTCCAAATGCGAGAGATAAAAGGAAGGAAATTTTGAAGGAATACCATCATTCAAATTTCATGATCCCTCCTGGAGGAACGAAGATGTATCAAGATATGAAGAGAAGTTTCTTCTAGAAAGGGATGAAGAAGGATGTTGGCTTATGGGTGAAATAATGTTCGAACTGTCTAGGGATAAAAGTCGACATCAGAAGTCGAGTGTATTACATCACCCATTGGACATTCCATTACGGAAGTGGTATTCCATCTCTATTGATTTTATCGATGGGTTGCCAAGATCTAATAGAGGGAATGAAAGTATATGGATCATAGTAGATAGATTGACCAAGAACGCCCATTTCATTCTAGTTAAGGCAAATAGGACGACACCTGTATTTGCTAAGTTATTTATGAAGAATGTGGCTAGACTGCATGGAATTCCTAGTAGTATTGTTAGTGATAGAGATTTTTTGTTTACTAGCGAGTTTTGGAAGAGTCTACAGGAAGCTTTAGGAACCAAGCTCAAGATGAGTACCGCTTACCATCTACGGGCTGATAGGCAGACGGAGAGAGTTAACAAAATCTTGGAGGACATGTCGCGAGCTTGTATATTAGACTTTAGGGGATCATGGAAAGACCACCTACATCTAGTCAAGTTTTCGTATATAATAGTTATCAGAATAGTATATGAATGGCATTGTTTGAGGCTTTGTATGGAAGACCAAGGAAATCCCCTGCATGTTGTTTAAAGACCGGGGATAGGTTGATTTTTGAACCCGATTTGGTAAAAGAAGCAACTAGAAAAAATTAAGCAGATAAAGGAAAGAATGAAGGAAGCTCAGTCCAGGTAGAAAAGCTATGTTGATAGAAGACGAAAAGACTTAGAGTTCTCAGTTGAAGATCATGTTTTCGTCAAAGTATCACCGATGAAGGGTGTTATCGGATTTGTGAAGATGGGAAAGTTAGCACCGAGGTTTGTGGGACCATTTCTTATTTTAGAAAGGATCAGAAAACTCGCGTATAGAGTAGAGTTATTGAGTAGTTTAATAGGAGTCTACAATATTTTTCATATATCTCATTTGAGGAAATGTGTTAGGGATCCAAACACTGCAATAGCACCGATAGTGTTAGAGGATTTAGTAGTGAACCAAATATGACTAGAATTAGGAAGAATATCCGAATAGTCGAGAGGAGTGAACCAAGGAGATAACATGAATAAGAAACAAGGCAATAAGATTAGTGAATGTCTAGAGGAGTGATGATGCTAAAAACTGTACCTGGGAGACTGAGAACAAGATTAGAGATGCTTTTCCTCATTTGTTTGATGGTATGTTTTACCTTTGGTTGTTTTGATGGGTTCCTTATCGTAATTTCGAGGATGAAATTCTTTAAGGAAGGGAGATTGTAACACCTTATATTTTTAGTAACATTATTTGGTATATTTAATTCCTAAATAAAATAAAATAATGTAAGATGATTAATAGATTGAGATTTGATTTAGCCAAGGGTAACTGTGCCTATATATATAATGAACCAAGGAGATAACATGAATAAAAGTGTTAGGAAATATAGAAGGGAAAAATAGGAAAATGATAGAAATTATACCCTAAACCTTAGGAAATAAAATGCGCATTCATTTCATTCTCAAGTAAAATTATTTCAAGCCCGACCGCCATTATTAATCTCAAGAGAAGAAAAAGATAGGATTTTAAGAGGAAGAAGTACATCCAACTTATTCAACATAAATCTCACATCTTTAATCACAAAGTTAAGGTGAATGATAACTACATCCCATTTTTCTTATAGTTTTCGGTTTTAGGGTTAATCCGAAATAATTTTGCATGATAATGCCATATTTTGGATGATTATACTTTCATGTATACTTGTTGGTGATTTATGCATGTTCATATTGATTCTTTTGATATGTTTTGATGTGAAAACCCTATTTAATGACATCCAAATGCCTTACGATTTTAGGTATAGATCAGAAATGTAATTTCAGAGACGGATTTCAATTTTCATAATTTTCTGAATAAGTATGGATTTTATATTAATTTTCTAGTGAAGAAAATGATTTATTGGGTTATATATTATTTATGGAATAATAAATATTATTTGAGTCTGAAATTTATATATGTTAGAAAATACATTGAATAGGATTTTTTGGAATTTTTTGTAGAATTTCCTATGTGTTTTGATGAATATATAAAATTATTTAAGGTATGGGACTTAAAAGTTTTATATGTATCATTAAGTAGAAGGGGTATTTTGCGAACGATTCAAATAAAATAATTCTAAAATTATGGCAGTACTTTTAGAAAGGAAAAATTAGCAACCAATAAGAGTTTGAAAAACAAGGCAGGTTAGCTAAATTTTTTACTTAAAGTGGATGATTTAAATTCGAAAATTCGTACTAAAACATGTTTCGCCTCTTTTGGTTTCGTCCTAATTACCATCGACTAAGACTCTCTGCCTCCTTCCTTAAACCATGGCACATAGTATCAATTTAGGTACACAGTGTATTGGACAAAGGCAGAAGGTGAGGATCGAAACCTAGGGGTTTTGAAAGGGTCAGAGCGCCTTTTTGTTTTAAAAGAGGAAAGTGCCTGCTTGCTTTCGACTAGGTTGCTTTTGACTTGGTTGGCTTTCGACTAGGTAAATTGACTTAAAAGAAAGGTTTTTAAGGTTGCGCCTTTAATATAAGAAATAGCTTTTGACTAAGTTCGATTTTGACTAAGTAAATGGTTTAAAAAAGGGTTGGTTTCGAAATAGGTGCCCCATCTTTTTAGCAATAGCTTTCGACTATGTCGAAGCCTTTACAGCCACATTTTACCTTTCGAAACAAAGCTTTCGAAGAGAGTTGTTTTGTTTTATAAAAACCCTCATGCATCTCTAATGCTTTCGGATGGAGTGTTTCGACACCATCACTTCCTAACTTAGTAATACGTCTCGAAAGGGTAAGCTTTCGACCCTATTGCTTGTGACCTTTAACGATTTTTAAGAATAACCAATGTTTTCGAAGGAGAATGGTTTCAACTTAAATGATTTTGAAAGGTATTTCCACATGCATTAAATTGAATCCCAAATGATTTCGAAGAGTTTGAAGTTTTAATACTATGAAAGGTTTTAAAGGAGGATTTCGAAAGGGAAGTTCCTCAATGGTTTCGAAAGGTCTAAATGAAAGGTTTTCCAATGTATTTGGATGGTTTAAAGGAAATGTTTTTCCTATGGTTTCAAATGGAAATATTTAATTTCCTTAAAGAGGGATATCAAAGCTTTTTATCTTTTGAAGGAAAAGGAATTTCAATAGTTTCGAAAGTTTATATGAATGGTTTCAAAAAGGGTACTTTCAATAAGATCGAAAGGGGTACTTTCAAATGGTTAAAAGTCTTCATCAACAGAGGTTTGAGTAAAGTATATACATAACATGATGATTTTGACTAAAGCATAGAGTATAAATGTTTTCCTTGTTTAAATTTGGTTTAAAAGGTTTTAAAACAATTTCATATGAAAAGGTTTCAAGGAAAATAACGGGAAGGTATCCAAGTAAAAATGACTCAAGTATTAGAATACTAGTTGGGACTGGTATAGGGTCGCACCCGATACATTAGCAATTAGCCCCAGCTAATTTAGTCCAAAATTCCAGTGTGTACGGCTTTGTCATATGTAAGACTAAAAATATGATTACACATAGAAAGGAATATATGTTTGTATACAGATAGGTTATTGGCGAGCCCACAAAACCATTAGGATCAGGTGACCTTGGAAGATGTTAAGTTAGGGACAGACCATCTAGAAGAGAAGTATTTAATAGAAAGTTAAGGAAAACCGTCCAGAAGAAGAGTATCTAACAGATGTTAGATAAATTTTGCTACTTTGTTTTTGTAGGCCAGAGTCAGGCATAGGTTAATAGTATGCCAAACATAACTATAACGTTCGGACAAATAACCCATTTGTTACCTGATATGTATATTTGCATAATATAACGATGCTTTACAGTTTTAACCAGTTTCGGTTGCAGGAAAAGATTTGCAAAAGATATTTTTTAATAGAATGATACCAAGGGGAACCCCATTCTGCTAAGCGGCATGGTCTCACTTAAATTAATAACTAGAATGTATATTATTACTCATGTGGAATATGAGAGTATATGTTTTTTGTTTGATGATAATAAACATATATATATATATACATTCATTTAAATGTATTTGTTAATGTACTATTCTATTTTTCATAGATTAAATAAATATTTGTTGAATAAAATAAATTACACAGAATTTGAATGGAATTTGAATTCAAACAGAAATTTTATTCAAACAAATATTTATTACAATATTGAATAGTACAAATCCAAGCTCTCACTATAAATATACATTTTTGAATACATCACAAACCTCACTACATATCACTCACACTCGTAGTTTTATCTTCAATTTTAGTCCAGTTTGAATCCAGCATCTGAGCAATCTGCAAAAATATTAACTAACGTAGTAAAATTGAAAAAGAAATATTTTTGCAATATAAAATGAAATATGATTTTTGAAAATATTATTTGCCACAGTTATTTGGGTTGTTCGTCATCATTTACATTTTAATTCATCACACACGAACAGTGTGACATGCACAGTGTATCACTGTACATGCCACAAGGCCGTGCACATCGATATACACTTGATAATGTTACAGGGACAGGTGAGCACAAGGTCAAACCCAAATAAAAAGACGGGTTCAACTCAGGTGCAACATAAATAAAATCTCGACTTCAGCACAAGGTCAAACCCGAGTTATTGAACTGGATTCAACCAAGTGTAATGCACAGTCTACACAAATTCAAGAGGGCACTAAATAACAAACAAAGTGCAAAGGTCAAGCCATCACTGCAAAGTCGACTCAACTCAATGCAATTCAAACTGCAAGTCCAAAACAGATGCACAATGCACTAAGCATTGAACCAGACACATGAAGACCAACAGGCTACAAGATATCATAAGTCAGACCAACAGCAAAATGGACTGCAACAATCAAGTAAATGCAGAGAACAGTGCAATCATGAAGTATGCAAGCTCGACTAACTGGTTCAACCTCTTCATTAAACAACTCCAGACCAACAGCTACATGAAACAAACCTAAATGAAGATTAACTAATCAACAGTGCACAAGAAAACCAATTCAGCAATCATGCACAGATGCATTCAAGAAACAACAACATGTCCAGTTACAACAAAGACCAAGTGCACGACTAAACTAACATGAATGCAACAGAAAACAACAGAAGCACAATGACAATTTGGAGTATGATATGCAAAACTCTAGTGCAAAGTGCAGACTTGATGAACAAATATACAAGTGAAGATAACAAGTGCACCAACATTTACAACATACAAACAAGCACACGAGCTAATGAAGACTGTATCATGATACAAGACCAGAAAACTGCAAAAGTCAACCAAGCTACTAATGAATGGAACTCGAGCTCCAGACCACATACAAGTCCAGAACTCAATGACTGAAACAACTCAACAAGGCATAACAACTGCACAGCCAAATGAACAAGACACAACAAAGTGCTCAATGCAAGTTCAGACCACCAAGGCAAACTGAAGTACACAAATGCAACAGTGAAGCCAGAAGAAATGGAATGCAACTACAGTGATCTCAATATAGTAATGACAACAACATGAATGCAGTAACAACCAGAATGGATGAAAAGACTCAGCAATGCTCAAAATCAATACTACGGTGGATGAACTAATCAACAATACAGAGATGCACCAAGTAAGTAACAGCAAGTCAAGTCAAATGAAACATACAAAATGCTCAAGTGAAGTTCATGTTAAACCGACCAGAGAAGATGGCCAGAGACGAAGACTACAAGATGAACGAAGTTCAACAGTACAGAGAAATTCACGAAAACAAATTTAAAGTCAAGTGCCAAAGTCCAAGTGAAATGAAGTTGATGCCAGAGAATTCGAATTCATGACAGTGTACTATCAAAAATCAAATTCGTATCTTTGAAAAAGTCACAAAGTAAAAGAGGAAAGTTTTTGCCGTATCAATCAAGTAAATATCGAACGCATCAAAATCAAAGTTGTGAGCATCAAATCAAAATTATATCAGGAAAGCCGTGCGCATCAGGCAATCAAAAATTAGGAAAGTGATGAAGTCGCGTAAATGAATACGAACGAATTATAGGGTCTCGTAATTCATATAAATACCACAACTGAAATTCATCATTGGCATCGAGTTCAAGCAAGCAATTAAACCAGCAACGAAAGAGAACACATACCAATCTATCAAACTCGATCAAAGGAGAAGCTGCGAAACAAAGCGCAAGTAAAGCAACTAGAATCGATCATCAGAGAACGAGCGAGCATGGTCAAAGCAACCAGAGAATTGATTATCAGATAAGCAGTGAGCAACGTGCATCACAAACCAGAGAAATCGAAATTGGAAAAAGCCCCAATTTGGATCGAAGACAGAAGCCCTAATTTAGTGGCAAAGAGGATCGGCCGCATTATTCTCACAAGCCAAAAGAAAAAAGGAACGAGAAAAAGAATTGGGCTGGCCTTTATTATAAAGGGGATATAGTTTTTATTTAGGGTTTAATTTTATTAAAGGGGTTTGTTTTTACTTTTATTGGAGCAAAAATTATGGAGTCAAGTTTGTATTTTAATTTTTGCTCTTGCTTTTATTTTTGAAGTCTGTTTTTTCTTTTCGAGTCAAAGAACTGGTAAAATCACCACCTAGGTTGTAGGTAGTGTTAGATTGTCTAGTTAGAATTAGTTCAGTGACCAGGGTGTGCGAGTTTGCAAAACTCTATAGGCCGGAGCAAGGGTTTGCGAGTTTGCAAAACTCTATAGGCAGGAGCAGGGGTTGCGAGTCTATTAGAGTGTTTTTAAGAGGGAGCAGAGTTTGCGAGTCTGTTAGAGTGTTTGTAAGCGGGATACTGTTTAATTCTAATAGAAATCTGGGAATGCAGCAGTAGGCAGGGGTTGCCGAAGCTGGGTAAATTTTGTGTGTGATTTACTTTTCAGCATATTTATTTCTGCAGTTTGTTTCTGTGTTTAAATCGAGAAAATTTGCTATAACCCTATTCACCCCCCCTCTAGGGTTAATCTAGATCCTACAAGTGGTATCAGAGCATGGTATATTTCTTTAACTCTAGAGTCATGAATTCATCAAATAATGCTTTTTCTGAGGGGCAATCTATTGTTAGGCCACCCATGTTTAACGGGAACGATTATGCTTATTGGAAAGTTAGGATGGGTATTTATCTTAGTTCTGTTGATTATGATGTTTGGGATATTATTGAAACTGGCTATAAATCTCCCACTATAACCGTTGGTGATACAGAGATTCCTAAACCTAAGGATAGGTGGGATGCTAACGATAAGAAATTAAAAACTACAAATGCTAAAGCCATGAATGCTCTAATCTGTGCTCTTGATAAGAATGAATTTAATAGAATTTCTCATTGTAAAACTGCATAGGAAATTTGGCATACCTTGGAGGTGACACATGAAGGAACTTCTCAAGTCAAGGAGTCTCGTCTATCCTTATTCAGCAATGAATACAAGAACTTTGTGATGGACAAAGGCGAGAGCATAAAGGACATGTTTGGACGCTTTTCAACTTTGGTGTACAACGCTAGAGCGCTTGGGATGGTATTCACTGAGGTAGAGCTTGTGAGGAAGGTGCTACGAGTTTTACCAATAAACTTTGAGGCAAAAGTCACGGCAATACAAGAATCAAAAGATCTGAGTAAACTAAGCATGGAGGAGTTGATTGGCAACTTGATGACATATGAGCTTGAGCTAAAAGCAAAGGAAGAACGCAACAACTCCGAACCAAAGAAGAAGACGATTGCCTTAAAGAGCAAAGAAGAGAGCGATGAAGAAGAAGATCCAATTGAAGAGTTTGCAATGGCTGTCAATAATCTTAGAAAATTGTCAAGATTCAGGCCACGCAAGAAGAAAACAAATGGTAATAGGTCAAGAGATTCTAACAATTCCGATAATGAATTGACATGCTTTAACTGCAACAAACCTGGCCACTTTAAACAAGAATGCTCACTTCTCAAAAACGACAAAGGAAAGAAAAAGAAAAAGAAGGCCTTTGCAGCAACTTGGGATGATGAAGAAGGAGAGGAAGTCTCGAATAATAGCTCAGAGGAGGCTAACTTGTGTCTTGTGGCAAAATCAGATTCAGAAGCAAGCTCAGAGGAATCTAGTGAGGGAGGTGACTATACTTATAAAGAACTTGTTTTTATGTGTCTTGATCTCACTAAAGTAGTTGATACTCTTGAATCTAAAATTGAAAAACTGAAATCTGATAGGAGAGAACTTGCTCGTGAAAATTTTAGGTTAGAAACTGAACTTGAAAATATTCAAAACCTAGAATGTTAAAAATGTAAAATTTTAGATTCAGAATTATCAAGACTTAAGAATAGATCTGAGAATCTTGAAAAAGAAAACTTGAGTCTTAAGGAAACCATTGACACTAGGAAAAAGGATTTTATAAATAGATGCACCTCACTTGTCACTGAAAACACAACACTAAAAACCAAAGTCCAAAATCTTGAGGAATCTCTGATAACTTTTCAAGAGGTGAAAAATCTTTCAACATGCTATTGGGAAATCAAATTTTTGCTAACAACAGAAAAGGACTAGGTTTTGAGAAAACACAAGTTGATGGTAATGCAAAAGGTAAGAGTGTCTTTGATAGATGTGAAATAATTGGACATCGTGTTGAAAATTGTAGTCATAGGAACAAGAACACAAAATTTATACAAGTTTGGGTTCCTAAGAATTCTACAAACAAATTTCATATCTATTGGAACAATAATGAAAGGACTAAACAGGTTTGGGTTCCAAAGGGATTGCTTATTCACAATGCTTCTGCCACTAACAATCATGGACCTATAAAAACAAATAGGTCACAAAAATCTTTCATCGTGCAGGTATGGTGGCAGGCTAAGGAACAATAACAGTGTTCTCTGGATTTTGGCTGTTCCGGAAACACAACGGGCAACAAAGCAAAGTTGCTTAGCCTAGTACAAAGGTGACAGAATCACAATGGGCAATCACGAAAAGTTATTGTAAAGATAAAACAGGTGAAGAGATGATTTTTTGATCGATATATTAAATGTGATAATCTGCACCGTATTCTGAATGAAATCAGCCAATGTTGAGATGTTGAAAAGAGATGCCAAAATCACTATTCTTCGAATTACTTCATACATATTTGTTTGGATTAAACATTGTGTTTTGTTGGATAATAATATTTTTGGTTATAATACGGCTAACTCTATATTCACGGTTTTCTGATTATTTACATGGCTTCTATTCAAATTCAAAGAATGTCATTTAAATTGTTGTGAAAATTGAATTTGAAATTTTTGATGCACTCTTCATGGTCTGGTCTATCAAATTTAGTTAGTGATATTTTGGAGTGAAAAAGAAATTCAGATGCAGATTACACTGGTAATCTAGTTGATAGAAAAATTACTAGTTGAACGTGATTTTTGAGACATTTAGTAACTGCATCGTTTTTTAAAGAAAATATCTGCATATTTTTCATTTCAAATAAATTTCAAATAGCAGAATTTTTTTCATATAACCCCTTCGAGAAAATCATCGTTGACCATATTTTCAGATTAGTCATTTTTATTTGATTTTAAATGACAAATTTTTGACTAATCCGACTCCCTACTAATTATCAAAAAGATAAATAGTGATTGAAAAGGTGATAAGTGTTGATATTTAACAAACATTACTCAAGAGAGTATATTTGGAAAATTTCTTTAGGAATTCAAACAAGAGTTATAAAACTTTTTGTTGGGTAAAGATTTCATGACCATTTCTATATCTATCATATTTCTATCAACCATTGTTTATCAAAGCTTAAATATAGTTTGTCGATATGTGGCACTATAATCAGGGATCATTTGTTTTTCATTTCACATTTTTTTTAAAATAAATAAATATCCAAAGTATTCACTCTCATTTAAAAGTCCTCACGGTTATGCATGGGTGAATTATTTGGATTTTTGATTATGTGCTTCCATGCTCATTTAAAAGTCCTTACGGTTATGCATGTATGGAACGCATATCAAAATTAATTGATTAAATAGACAGTTGATTCTAATCCCATTTAAAAGTCCTCACGGTCATGCGTGGTTAGAAGATACTTGATTTCATTTTTTAAAATTAAACTGGAATACCACTAATCTCATTTAAAAGTCCTAACGGTTATGCATGATTAGTAGATATTCAAATTCCTGATATAAAGGTACCACAAGTTGATACAGTTGTATGATTTTATATTAGAACATCATTTCCATTCTTTCTAAAAGTGGAATATGCGCCTAACAAGGGTAGTTATGATTTTTGTTCGATTTTTATTGAAGTTTAATATTTATATTCAATCTGAGTTTAATGTTGGATTAATATTGATCACTTTATCTCTGTTTCTCTCTAACACTATTATTCTTTTGCTGATAACAAAAGGGGGAGAGAAAAGTTAAGATTTTGTCAAATAGAATCAAGCAAAGGTCAAATAATTTTCCATTTGCATCTAGGCTTATTTGTATATTCCAATTTATATGCATATATGTAGGGGGAGCATCATGTAGAGAGGAAGCATTTAAACGGGGGAGCAATTAGAGTATATCATTGGTCAAATACATTTAACACGGTCAAAATCTTAAATATATGTTTGTTATCATCAAAAGGGGGAGATTGTGGAATATGCGAGTATATGATTTTTGTTTGATGATAATAAACATATATATACATTCATTTAAATGTATTTGTTAATGTACTATTCTATTTTTCATAGATTAAATAAATATTTGTTGAATAAAATAAATTACACAGAATTCGAATGGAATTTGAATTCAAACAGAAATTTTATTCAAACAAATATTTATTACAATATTGAATAGTACAAATCCAAGCTCTCACTATACATATACATTTTTGAATACATCACAATTATCTTTACATTAATAACCTCACTACATATCACTCACACTCGTAGTTTTATCTTCAACTTTAGTCTAGTTTGAACCCAGCATCTGAGCAATCTGCAAAAATATTCACTAACGCAGTAAAATTGAAAAAGAAATATTTTTGCAATATAAAATGAAATATGATTTTTGAAAATATTATTTGCCTCAGTCATTTGGGTTGTTAGTCATCATTTATATTTGAATTCATCACATACGAACAGTGCGACATGCACAGTGTATCACTGTACATGCCACAAGGCTGTGCACATCGATATACACTTGATAATGTTATAGGGACAGGTGAGCACAAGGTCAAACCCAAATAAAAAGACGGGTTCAACTCAGGTGCAACATAAATAAAATCTCGACTTCAGCACAAGGTCAAACCCGAGTTGTAAAACTGGATTCAACTCAAGTGTAATGCACAGTCTACACAAATTCAAGAGGGCACTAAATAACAAACAAAGTGCAAAGGTCAAGCCATCACTGCAAACTCGACTCAACTCAATGCAATTCAAACTGCAAGTCCAAAACAGATGCACAATGCACTAAGCATTGAACCAGACACATGAAGACCAACAGGCTACAAGATATCATAAGTCAGACCAACAGCAAAATGGACTGCAACAATCAAGTAAATGCAGAGAACAGTGCAATCATGAAGTATGCAAGCTCGACTAACAGGTTCAACCTCTTCATTAAACAACTCCAGACCAACAGCTACATGAAACAAACCCAAATGAAGATCAACTAATCAACAGTGCACAAGAAAACCAGTTTAGCAATCATGCACAGATGCATTCAAGAAGCAACAACATGTCCAGTTACAACAAAGACCAAGTGCACGACTAAACTAACATGAATGCAACAGAAAACAACAGAAGCACGATGACAATTTGGAGTATGATATGCAAAACTCTAGTGCAAAGTGCAGACTTGATGAACAAATATACAAGTGAAGATAACAAGTGCACCAACATTTACAACATACAAACAAGCACACGAGCTAATGAAGACTGTATCATGATACAAGACCAGAAAACTGCAAAAGTCAACCAATCTACTAATGAACGGAACTCGAGCTCCAGACCACATACAAGTCTAGAACTCAATGACTGAAACAACTCAACAAGGCATAGCAACTGCACAGCCCAATGAACAAGACACAACAAAGTGCTCAATGCAAGTGCAGACCACCAAGGCAAACTGAAGTACACAAATGCAACAGTGAAGCCAGAAGAAATGGAATGCAACTACAGTGATCTCAATATAGTAATGACAACAACATGAATGCAGTAACAACCAGAATGGATGAAAAGACTCAGCAATGCTCAAAATCAATACTATTGTGGATGAACTAATCAACAATACAGAGATGCACCAAGTAAGTGACAACAAGTCAAGTCAAATGAAACATACAAAATGCTCAAGTGAAGTTCATGTTAAACCAACTAGAGAAGATGGCCAGAGACGAAGACTACAAGATGAACGAAGTTCAACAGTACAGAGAAATTCACGAAAACAAATTTAAAGTCAAGTGCCAAAGTCCAAGTGAAATAAAGTCGATGCCAGAGAATTCGAATTCATGACAGTGTACTATCAAAAATCAAATTCGTATCTTTGAAAAAGTCACAAAGTAAAAGAGGAAAGTTTTTGCCGTATCAATCAAGTAAATATCGAACGCATCAAAATCAAAGTTGTGAGCATCAAGTCAAAATTATATCAGGAAAGCCGTGCGCATCAGGCAATCAAAAATTAGGAAAGTGATGAAGTCGCGTAAATGAATACGAACGAATTACAGGGTCTCGTAATTCATATAAATACCACAACCGAAATTCATCATTGGCATCGAGTTCAAGCAAGCAATTAAACCAGCAACGAAAGAGAACACATACCAATCTATCGAACTCGATCAAAGGAACAGCTGCGAAACATAGCGCAAGTAAAGCAACCAGAATCGATCATCAGAGAACGAGCGAGCGCGGTCAAAGCAACCAGAGAATTGATTATCAGATAAGCAGTGAGCAACGTGCATCACAAACTGGAGAAATCGAAATTGGAAAAAGCCCCAATTTGGATCGAAGACAGAAGCCCTAATTTAGTGGCAAAGAGGATCGGCCGCATTATTCTCACAAGCCAAAAGAAAAAAGGAACGAGAAAAAGAATTGGGCTGGCCTTTATTATAAAGGGGATATATTTTTTATTTAGGGTTTAATTTTATTAAAGGGGTTTGTTTTTACTTTTATTTGGGCAAAAATTATGGAGTCAAGTTTGTATTTTAATTTTTGCTCTTGCTTTTATTTTTGAAGTCTGTTTTTTCTTTTCGAGTCAAAGAACTGGTAAAATCACCACCTAGGTTGTAGGTAGTGTCAGATTGTCTAGTTAGAATTAGTTCGGTGACCAGGGTGTGCGAGTTTGCAACACTCTATAGGCGGGAGCAAGGGTTTGCGAGTTTGCAAAACTCTATAGGCGGGAGCAGGGGGTGCGAGTCTATTAGAGTGTTTGTAAGCGGGAGCAGGGTTTGCGAGTCTGTTAGAGTGTTTGTAAGCGGGATACTGTTTAATTCTAATAGAAATCTGGGAATGCAGCAGTAGGCAGGGGTTGCCGAAGCTGGGTAAATTTTTTGTGTGATTTACTTTTCAGCATATTTATTTCTGCAGTTTGTTTCTGTGTTTAAATCGAGAAAATTTTCTATAACCCTATTCACCCCCCCTCTAGGGTTAATCTAGATCCTACAACTCACACCAGGCTTTATGTCTTACTCGAAGTTTATGTTTCCTTCCTTAAACTCAAGGGTGCTCAAAGCTGATTTGATTAGGCTAAGGGCTAAGGTTCTTTCAGGTTTAGTTGGATGATGAATAAAGCTACTGGAGGAGAACAAGAGGCTAACGGATAGCTATTTAGGAGCTATAGTTCTTTATTTTGTTGTTTAATTCTGCTATGTATGTATTAAGTCAGTTATGACTATATGACTCTGATCACCCAAGGTGGCATCTTCATATGCCGCTCTTGGCATATTTCATAATAAGTATATTTTAAAATTACCTGGGAAACATTTGACATAATGTAATCTGATTATGGAACCTCTATTTTGAAATGTAATGGATAATTCCATTTTGAAATCTGTGATTTGTTTCGTATTCAAGTGCTTCTGACACTGTAGATACCATTAACATAGCCGTATTTAGTCGCCGGAAGTTCATACTACTGACGACTGTAGCATCTGTAGTGCTTAGCTTTAGGCCTCTAGATAGGGGATGTTGCACTATCATATAAAGCAATGTAGCAATGTAGTATGGAATATGAACGGGGAACGTGTTTTATGGAAGGAAGGATCATCCAATCCATACATAAACTAGAACGTGATGGGAAGAAACAATGAAGAAGAAATAAAGGAAGAAGAGGAGGAGCAAGGGGTCGAACAATTTGATAACCTTTGGGAGGAAAAAGTGCAAGGCTTGGAGGAGTTAGAAGGAGGAGGATTCATCCAAAGAGTACCAGTCGCCATAGGACATGTCCCATGGAACCAACCATGGTTACCTGAGGTAATGGGAGAGATACCAGAAGAAGACGGCAATGAGGTAGATGACAAACTGGATAATGATGAAAAAGAAGAAGGCGAGGTGATGATTGACCTAAGATTTTGGAGTCCACCATTATTTTTGGACTCGGTAGAATAAGAATAGCATTTACGAAATGAAGGATAATTCTATTATGTATGATTATGGATGGGATGTTTATTTTTAATTTAGTGTTTTGAATTGTACTTGTGTAAGGAAGAAAGGGAACAATTTTTCTTTTTGGACCTGAGCTCTGAAAATTTTAAACGATGTAAGCATGTGAGAATTTATAATATGATGTTGCCCTAACTTCCCATTAGTACCGATCTTTAAAATAAATATCAAAAGTTATTCGTGAATGGTTTTGGGTTCGTAGTAAACGATGTTTTGACAACAATTGTTTTTTAACCCTTTAATGACACTTTGGAAGAGATTTTAAAGGTATATTTAAATCTTTAATAATGAGATTTTAAAGATAATAACAAATATTGGAATCTTTTATACAAAGATAGAAATGTTACGAGTTCAAATTATAAAAGTAAAGGAGAAGTTCATTATAACAATGTTTTGGTAATAATTGATTTAATCACTTTGATTGTATTTTGAAGTAAGAAAAACTTGTTAAATATACTTATAACATTTGAATAGGTATTAAAACTGGTATAAGTAAAGAGAATGTATATATATATACACACACATACACAAAAGGAAGTTTTTATTAATAAAGGAGTATTAATTAATAAAGAAAGTTTTAAATAAATAAAAGAATGTTTTCACATTTGATATTAGTTAAAGGAAGATTATGGTGATTTATCAATTTAATGAACAACTTTGAAAATAAGTTTTCTAGAAACCATTAAGATTAGAAATGTATTATAGTAAAAAAAAAATATATCTTTTGAAAAGAAATGTGTTTTTAGGTAGAAATATTTGGAAATAAAAATGTAAATTGGTTATTTATAAAGTAGTATCTTTATAAAAAAATTAATAAAGAATCAAAGTTTTATGAAATGTTTTCATAAAAATTTCAAAGTGATAATAAATACATATGAAGTATATAGATTGTTTCGTCACAAGATTTAATCCAAGATTCGAGTACAGAACTTTGATGTATTTGACACTTATCCGAAAGATGATTTATCATTCGATTCTTGACGGTGAATATTGATAAGGGTTTTTAGTTAGATTGTAACACCCCATATTTTTGGTAACATTATTTATGATATTTAATTAGTTAAATTAGATAAAATATTGTGTTGATTAGGGGATTGAGATTTTATATTTTATTAAGGGGTAGTTGTGCCATTTAACCAATGAATCAAAATAAGAGTTAAAATGAAAATGAGGAGGGGTAAAATACGAAAGATGCCATTCTTATACCATAAACCCTTAGCCATGTATCCCACACATGTTCATTTTCATTTATCAAAAATTTTAAACTTGAGGTCGGCCACCATTACTAAGAGAAAAAGGAAAATGACTAAGAAAAACTAAGGAAGAAGCTATATCAAATCAAATCCATTCAAATCTCAAGCTCATTAATCTGTAAAGCTAAAGTGAATAAGGATTACATCTCAAATTTCTTATTATTTTTGGTTTTAAGTTGAATCTGAACTTATATGCATTGATTTGCCATGTTTTTGAATGATGGAATGATTATATGTACTTGTTAATGATGTATGGTTGTTCATACAGATTTTATGATACGTTGATATAAAAACCTTATTAAAAGACATTCAGATGCCTTGCAAATTTTTATATACATCAAAAATGACAATTTAGAGATGTGTTTCAATTTTCTGAATTTTATGACTTTATGTGGATTTTATACGAATTCTCTAATGAAGAAAATGTTAATTTGGGTTA
The DNA here is from genome assembly GCA_030765085.1 of Allium cepa. Classification (NCBI taxonomy): domain Eukaryota; kingdom Viridiplantae; phylum Streptophyta; class Magnoliopsida; order Asparagales; family Amaryllidaceae; genus Allium; species Allium cepa. Next base: position 383,476,958 of record CM060931.1, read on the forward strand.
AAAATTATTTATGGTTAAATAATTAATGGTTTGGGTCCGAAATTAATATATGTTAGAAAACATATAAAAGTGATTTTATGGAATTTTTGTAGAATTTTCCTAAGTTTTTTAATGGATATATAAAATTATTTAAGGTATGAGACTCAAATGTTTTATATAATTATTAAAAGGAGAAGGGGTATTTTGTAAATAATTTAAAATAATTAGTTTTGGAAAACGGCAGTACATTTAGAAAAGAGAAACTTGCAACCAATCACAATTTTAAAAACAGGGTTGTTTTGGTACAAAGAAATAATTTAAAAAGGACTAATCTACATGATTTTCACTGTTTCGATGCTTTCAACACCTGGCTTTCGCCTCCTTCCATTCGCCTCCGACTCTATCGAAACTAATGCACATGGTATCGGGTAACTGGTACGTAGTGAATTGGATATAGGCAGAAGGTACATGGTCGAAACCATGGGTTCGGAAGGGGTTGAAGTAATATTTTACTTTTAAATGAAAATGTGCATGCTTACTTCCGACTTGGTTGGTTTTCGACCAGGTCAAATGGTTTTGTAGAAAAGGTTTCGGAGGAGTTAATTTTTGAATGGTTTCGAAAGGTTTCCACATGTTTTAAAAAATGAACCAAAGTGCTTCCGAAAGGTTTGTGTGTTATAAAGGTTTGATGCTTTCAAAATGTCTTAATGAAAGTTTTCGAGGGGGTGGTTATGGTTTCGAAGGAGACGAAAGGGAAGGTTTTCTGATTGTTTCGAAAGGGTTGGAAGGAATGGTTTTTCCAATATTTTAGAAAGGCATGGTTTAAAGGTTTTAAAGAAGGATGTCTAATGTTTTAAAGCTTTCGAAAGGAAGGTTTTTCAATGGTTTCGAAAGGTTTTTGAGAATGGTTTCGAAAGGAAGATTTTGGACATTTGGCCTAGGACAAATAAAGAGGTTTACTTGGTTTCGAAAGGATTTCTTTCAATAGATTTGAAAGGGGTACTTTCAAAGGTATATATGTTTTCATCAACTAAGATTTGGGTAAAGTATATATAACATGGCAAAGTGATTTTGAGTAAAGTAAAGAATATATGTATTTTCCTTGTGTAAGTTTGATTTAAATATTTTTAATCATTATGAAAAGGTTTTCAAACAAAATATATGGGAAGATTTCCCTAAGTAAAATGACTCAGATATTAGAATACCAGATGGGATAGGTATAGGGTCATACCCTATACATTAGTTATTACCCCAGCTAATTTACTCCAAAATTTATGTGTGTAGGGCTTTGCCACTGGTAAGACTAAAATTATGATTACACGCAGAAGGAATATATGTTTGTATACCGATAGGTTATTGATGAGCCCGCACAACTATTACGATCAGGTGACCCTAGAAAAAGATAAGTTAGGGATAGACCATCCAAAAGAGAAGTATTTAACAGATAGTTAAAGACAGTATGTCAACAAGATGAGTATCTAACAGATGCTAGATAAATTTGGTTTATATCGTCTGGTAGGCCCGAGTCAGCCAGTGGTTAGTAATTAGTCGAACAAAACTACAGTTTTCGGATAGATAGTCCATTTATTACGTGATTTGTTTGTTTACATGATAATGCTTTACAGTTTTAGCCAATTTTGGTTAGAGGAAAAGGTTTACAAAAGATATGTTTTGAAAGGATATAAGTGAGGGGAAACCTATTCCGCTAAGCAGCATGGTCTCACTTAGTATTAATAATCGAGATACATTATTATTCACACCAGGTTTATGTCTGACTCAAAGTTTTTTCCCTTTAAACTCTCAAGTGCTAAAAACTGATTTGATTAGGCTGAGGGTTGATGTTTTCAAGGTCTAGTAATTTTGGCGAATAAAGCTTCTAGAGATGAGCAGGTAGTTGGCGGATAGCTATCTAAGAGTTACATTTTAATCTGTTTATTTCCACTTTGTGTATTGAGTCAAATATGATTATATTGACTCTAGTCAACCAAGGAGGCATCGTCATATATCGCTCTTGGTGTATTTTGTTATTGATATATTTGATCGTTGCTTGGGAAATTTTAAGGGATTATATAACTTGGATATGAATTATTATTTTGAAATGTAATCAGTAAATTGTTGTTTTTTGAAATCTATGATTTTGTTCATATTGAAGTGCTTTTCATATTATAAATACCAATAACATTACTGTATTTTATCACAAGAGTTAATATTATAAAGGCCGCAGCATCTGTTGCGCTTAGCTTTTGGCCTCTAGATATGGGATGTTACATGGATACTTGAATTTTCTATCATAGTTGAGAGCTATGTAAGGAGAACTAAAGTTTTGATCAGAAAGCCTGATCAGTGTCCGCACTAAAGGATCAGGGGATCAATCCTACTTCGAAAGTAAAGTTGTGAATTCAAATAGAAGATCAAATCAAATATTCCATAGAAGTGATCCATATACATCATACGGGTATAAATTTAAAAATAAATATTTTAGGCAAAACCTTTGTGTTTATGTTTTGGATAATCTTAGGGACTAAATTCTTTTAAGAAGGGGAGACTGTACCAACCCGCCAATTTATTACTTTGATAAATTGGATTTATTTTAAATTTATGCAAATAAAAGGACAATATTTGTTCCAAGTGATAATAAGTAATAGTAATCTTATTTTGAATAAATATTTAAATAAAATATTTTCCTCGAAATTTATATCGATAAGATAGCATTGAGTTTAAATAATTGATTTGTTTAATTTAAATTAAGATTTGATGATTTAATAATTATTTTAAATGATGATGATTCATTTGAGTAGTTATAAAGTGGTAATGGAATCATTTATAATAGTTTTATAAAGAGATATATTTTATTTGAAAATATAAGGAAAAATCGACATCGCTTTATCAGTTTAATAGAAATTTTTATAACAAAAATTGATATTAATTTATATGGTTTTATAAATGAAATGTGATCATTTAATTAGCTTAAAATGATAAGAAATTTTTTTTTGAATTTTTTTTACAAATATATGTACGTTAATTAATAACTGAAAATGTGATCGATAATCGGTTCTCCGTATTTCAACAATTTCAAGAATAAAACTTTTATATACCTACATGTACATATATATATATATCAAATGCACATGAAAACGTGCACATAAACATATATATATCAAAATAATTATGTTTAAAAATATAATATAAAGTATATAATATATTTTAAGATTTCTTGCTCCTTAAGCATATATAAGTGAACATATGCATATATGAGAAGATGGAAGTGATGGGCACATGGTGGGGAGGCTTTTACCATGCCTAGGGAATAGGAGGTGTGTTGTTGAAGCCTTGTAACGGTGATGAAGATGACGATGTACGCATGAGTAGTTTTACACTCTTCTTTTTCTATAAATGCTCTACCCACTTCTCTTCATTTTCATTCATCTTCTTCTTTTTCTTCTTCATATTTTCAAAGCTTTGTCTTCCACTTTAATTACTTCCATTATAAGAGTAATAATGTCAAAATTTATTTCAAAAAGAATTTAAATTATAATATATAGTTATATATAATTAAACACCACAGAAAAATCCAAACTCCGTCTTTTCTCATTGTTCTTCAAATCTCCAGCCCACTATATCATTAGGCCAAGCACTTCCATACTCCACCCTAGGCCGTGCGCCCCAAGCCATCTCAGGTCTAGGACAAGGCATCTAGGAACTAAAATCTAAATAATAGAGAGCTTTGAAAATCTAGCGGTGGAGCTATAGCCGATTTTCTATTAGCTCGAAAGGAAAATGAGAGGGAGAACTCCTTAACTATTATATTAAATATTGGATGATGACATGATATTTTTCACTAGATATTTAATATGCTATGATCATGAAATGTGGATGTTTTCAAATTAATATTATGTGTATGTGTGTGTGTCTATACGTAAGTCATGGAAATACACATCGATAAGCACAAAGGAAATCACTTTCCTCTATTTTATTGAATTTATGTATATAGAAAGTTAAATCACTTTAAAAATGGTTTAAAATGTTTTATAAACATTTAAAAGTGTTTTGGTGAAGATGGAAAAGAAATGGGACAAAAATAGGGGCGTCGCGTAACGATAATTCGCGATTTCGCGCCATAAAAGCCGAACGAGCATATATGATGGAATATAGCTCAGAATCCTTCGGGATAAGAATTTTCAAACTATTGTATCCATAGTTTTACAATGAAGGAAGAAAATCAAGATTTTGACAAGTATATTTTAAGATAGGAGTAAAACAAGCTTAATTAAAAATCGCGGTTTTGCAAGTCGGGATTCAAAATTGGATTTCTTTGAAATATTGTTTTAAAATTGTTTTAAAATGTGGAATAAATCTTATCAATCTTTAAAAAAAATTAAAAATTATCTGAGTAATAAAAATGAGTTTTCAAATAATAAAGAGTTGTTTTGATCAATATAGCTTAAAAGAGCACTTTCCGCAGCACTTTTCCGCAGCACTTTTTTATAACTTTTGAAATATAGCTTTAAACTTAACATTCCTTTTCAAATATTTTATAAATGTTTTCAAATGGATAATTAATTATTTTAATGATGATATTGGATTTTTATAGTTTATATAAAAGAGTTTAAATAAATGATTTAAAGAAAAGCTATTATAAATAAACCGATTTAATCTTAGCTCTAATAGCCGACAAGTAGACTGGATTTTTCTGTTCGTCGGATCCGGATGTGAGGTGCTTAAACTAAGGAGAGGTTCAAGAGCAACTAGTTCCCTGGCTCACCTGGCCTCTTCCCGGGGCGAGGGATACATAAGGTCGAAATGTCAGAAATGAGTTAAGTACAAAAGATTAACATTTCCCACTTTAAATAGAATATAACGCTGATTTTATAAAGAAGATCTTCTTATACTTGGTGCTAAAACCGAAAGAGGGAATTCGTACTATTCGTGGAATTTAAATGGGGATCTCATTATTACTCTGTGCATAGTATTTGTTGATACGGGAAATTGAGTAGAATTAGATGATTTTTATTGATTCTACTCACTTAATATTTATTGGTTTTAGATTAACATCCTAGATAATATGGTTTTAGCTCAATCAAAATTATGAGTTTTGAATTAAGAAATCATTACTAAGATTTAAATGAGATGAACCGGAAATGTTTTCCTAAGAAAAAATGAAATGATTTCAAATTATTCTGAGTTTAGAAATGGTTTTATGTAATCAAAGGATTTGATAATAGAGGTTTAATGATTTCGTATATAACAAAGATAATGTTTTGGAAATGTATATCTCTAAAAGAGATTTTGATAAAAAAAGAAACTAATCAATTAAAGAATGATTCCCTATTCGTAGAACCTCTTTTTATCGATAATTGGTTTGAAGGAAATAGGATTGTATTTGAGGCAATTCCTATCTGAAACCCACTTCGAATCGATGTATGCATTCAAAAAAATGAAAACGTGATAAAGAAAATGAAGGATTAAGACCAAGGATTTTGGAATGAAAGGAGCACTTGTTGATAATTCTGGTTAGCTCTTAAATAATAATGTAGCAGCGGTCCCTCTATTTCTGAAACTCTTTGGGTTGCAAGGACTACTCGCTACTAAAGGTAGTAGGAGGACTACCTTCAGTTTCACTCAGTTGCAGAGTGAACTTATATGGACAGATGTTTGACATTGCATTTCATTGTTGACTTTTATAAATATACATATGTTTGTTGGCAGAGAAGGCAAATTCTCTTAGCTTAATACCCTTCTCTAAGATGTATGAGCTTAGAGGTTGAATGTTTATGGAAGTCAATAGTGATCGATGGAATGGCAGTGTGGCATTCAAAGGAAGATGACATGCAAAGTAAACAGTAATCGTCACCAGAAGCCTCACAGCCGAAAATGGCGGAATAAGGGTAGATGCGGCAAGCCTATATGGTTCGCAACCATTAGGATATAATCATCCTCTTTTAGATATATTTCTATCCGCTTTGAGTTTGGGTTTAAATTATTGTGGATGCATTCTGTGAGGGCCTTTGATAGGTTAGTAACGACTAGGGTGGCTACATATTCGGTACAATCTAGTGAGAAAGGTAGGGCGGTCTTGTGTTGGTGGGGGCAGATATTCTGTGCCTTGGTACATTCTTCTAGAGATGTACTGTCAGAAGGTAGTCCCTTCACCTGGTCATTTGTATGAAAATCCATTCTCCAATATGAGCCTATAGGATGTTTGATGCAGAAAGCCATGTATTACAAGGTGGTGTGCTAGAATTTAATAATGTAACAATTTCGGCTAAGCTTAATAAGTTTACTTGCAAGTGTTTTCAAAGTTATGTCATCAAAAATAATATCACGTGATTTTATGTAATAATGGTTACCATAAGGTAAAAGTTTGTTCCATGTTTATGTGCGACATGGTCTTATGAGATAATTTTTGTTTTCAAAATGCGTATTTTGAGTTCTCACACCAGTCCCATGACTGACTTGAAGTTTATTTTTCCTTTTCCGTAAACTCTAGGTACCCTAATTTTTTCGGGCAGATAGTAGTCAGGTCTAGTTTAGAAGAAATCTGGATGGAGCTCGAAGCATGGAGTCAGAAGATTTTACTGAAGATTTTTGTCTACTTCAACCACGTTCTTGTACTATAGTATTTTGCATTTGTAAGGACGGAAATTTATAATTGTCCATGTTTTTTACTTAGATAAATGTATTTTAGTTTTCGTCGTAAAGTTTTTATTGAAATAACATACGTAAGATTATGTTATTTCTTTATTTTTCTTTTTTACACTTGAAAATCCGCTTCTCTAGCACTTGGATTTACAGCACGTGAATACCGAGGATGTATTAATGTCAACTTTCAAGAATCAAAGAAATGCAACCTCACATCGTGGTATTGGAGCTTAGGTTGAGCAATTACCTGAGCCTGATATGGGTGAAAGACTCATTAGAGATAGGGTTCGTAATACCCTAGGATGGGTAACTCATTTAAGAAAGGTTTGTGATGCCCTAAATGAGTTTTGAGAGAGAGAGAGAGAGAGTGTGTGTGTGTGTGTGTGTGTAAGCATGTATTTGTTGATATCATATACAAATGAATTTGGTTTTATATAAAATCATTTTTACCTAATATATATATGTGTGTGTGTTTAAAAAGAAAAGAACATTTTGGTAAAGTTTTCAAAGAAATTTTGAAATAATGAAATATTGTATACAAAGAATTTTGAAAAGCCATCTTTAGAAATAAATCTCAAAACATTTATCTCTGTATTGACCAAACCTCTCTACCAAAGGATATGCTAGCAATTACCTACTACTTGTATCTAAAAGAATAAATACTTGCCTCATAGAAACCGTATAGGGCTACAAGGATAGCCTTTTTGTTCTCTCTAGCAATAAAGAGGAGCAACCAAAATATCCACCAAGAAATGGTGGGTTTTCGAACGAAGGAGAATATGCCTCGTACACTTGTAGGGATGAAGATGGATATCCTATTGCTGGAATGCTTATACCACTGCCAGCTCCAGAAGTAATTATGATATCGAGTGATGATGAACCAAGGTAGCCCTCGGAGGGAAATTGGATAGTAGATCCCGCTAGCTCCATTTTATAACTAATAGAAGAGATTGAGCCAATGGAAGAAGAATTAGAACCCATGGAAGAGGAAATAGAGCATATGGAGGAAGAATTAGAGCCGGTGGAAGACCCTGATGCTATCATATCAAGCGAATGTAGCAATGTATATGTGATGTGGACCAGGAACGTGTTGTATGGCAGGAAGGATCATCCAACTCATACATAAACTGAAACGAGACAGGAAGCAACAATGAAGAAGCAATAGAAGAAGAAGATGAGGAGGGGGTCGTAGAATTTGAGAACCCTTGGGATGAAAACATGCAAGGCTTGGAGGAGTTCAAAGAAGGTGGATTCATCCTTGGAATACCAATCGGCATGGAACATGTACCATGGAACCAACCATGGTTACCATAGGTAATGGGAGAGATACCGAAAGAAGACGGCAATGAGATCGACCACTAACTAGATAGCGATGAAGAAGGAGAAGTTTAAGTGATGAATGACTTAAGATGTTGGAGTACACCATTATCTTTGGACATGTAAGAATAAGAATAGCATTTAGGGAATTAAGGATAAATCTAGTATGTATGAGTATGGATGGGATGTTTAGTTTTGATTTAGTATTTTGGATCGTATTAGTGTAAGGAAGGGAGGGGGAGTTTATCTATTGGGACCCAAGCTACAAAAAATTTAAATGATGTAAGCATATGAGAATTTATAATATGATGTCCTAACTTCTCATTAGTACCGATCTTTAAAATAAATATCTACAATTACTAGTAAACGGTTTTGATTTCATAGTAAATGATGTTTTAGCAACATTTGTTTGTTTAAACCCTTAAATGACACTTTGGAAGAAATTTAAAAATTATATTTAAATCTTTAATAATGGGATTTAAAAAATAATGACAAATGTTGGAATCTTTTATATAAAGATAGAAATATAATGAGTTCAAATTATAAAAGAAAAGAGAAGTTCATTATAACAATGTTTTGGTAATAATTGATTTAATCACTTTGATAGTATTTTGAAGTAAGAAAAATTTGTTAAATAGGTATATAAATAATTTTACATGTTAAAACCGGTATAAGTTAAGAGAATATATATATATATATATATATATATATATATATATATATATACACGAAAGGAAGTTTCAATTAATAAAGGAGTATTAATTAATAAAGAAAGTTTTAACTAAATAAAAGAATGTTTTCACATTTGATATTATTAAAGGAAGATTATGGTGATTTGTCAATTTAATGAATTATTTTGAAAATAAGTTTTCCAGAAACCATTAGGATATATTTAGATATGTATTATAGTGAAAAAAGATATTTATCTTTTGAAAAGAAGTGTATTTTTTAGTAGAAATTTTTAGAAATAAAGATGTAAATTAGTTATGTATAAAGAAGTATCTTTATAAAAATTTGAATAAAGCATGAAATTTTATGAAATGTTTTCATGAAAATTTCGAATAGTTAATAAATGCATGCGAAGTATAAAGATTGTGTCATCACACGATTTAATCTAAGATTCGAGTGTAGAACTTTGATGTTTTCCACACTTATTCAAAAGAGGGTTTATCACTCGATTCTTGACGGCTAACAATGATGAGGGTTTTTGGTTGGATGCTTTAATTTTCTATAATAATTGAGAGCTACGCAAGGAGAACTAAAGTTTTCATCGGAAAGCCTGATTATAGTCTGTAATAAAGGATCGAGTGATAAATGCTAATTCAGTGGCAAAGTTGTGAATTCGAATAGAAGATCGAATCAGATATTATGTACAAGTGATCTATATAAATCATACGGTATAAATTTAAAAATAAATATTTTGCACAAAATCATTGGGTTTTTGTTCTGGGTGATTTCGAGGATGAAATTCTTTTAAGGAGGGAAGTCTGTAACAATCCACCAATTTATCACTTTGATAAATTGGATTTATTTTAAATTTATGAAAATAAGAGGACAGTAATTATTCCAAGTGATAATAAGTAATAGTAATCTATTTTGAATAAATATTTAAATAAAATATTTTCCTCGAAATTTATATCAATAAGATAGCTTTGAATTTAAATAATTAAGTTATTTAATTTAAATTAAGGTTTGATGATTTAATAATTATTTTAATTATCCAAATAATTATTTTAAACGATGATAATTCATTTGGAACAGTTATAAATTGATAATGGAATCATTTATAATAGTTCCATAAAGAGTTATATTTTATATGAAAATATACGGAAAAATCGATATCGCTTTATCGGTGTAAAAGTAATTTTTATAAATAACTTTTAATATTAATTTATATGGTTTTATAAATGAAATGCGATCATTTTATTTATTTTAAAATGATAAGAAATTAATTTTTGATTTTTTTTTACAAATATACGTATGTTAATAAATAAGTGAAAATGAGACCAGTAATCGATTCTTCGAATTTCAACGATTTAACGAATAAAAGTTGTTCGAAGACGTTTGAAGTTTTACATACCTACATGTACATACATATATATGTCACATGCATACGAAAGCAGGCACATAAACATATATGTACCAAAATAATTAAGTATAAAAGTATAATACAAAATATATAATATATTTTAAGATTTCTTACTCCTTAGGCTTACATATGTCAACATATGCATAAATGAGAAGGTGGAGGTGATGGGCACATGGGGGGAAGAATTTACCATGCCTAGGGAGGGTGAGGTTTGTTGGTGAAGCATTCTAATGGTGATGAAGATGATGATGTATGCATGCATATTTTTACACTCTTTTTTTTCTATAAATACCCTACCCTCTTCTCTTCATTTTCATTCCTCTTCTTCTTCATACTTTCTAATCTTTATCTTCCACTTTAATTGCTTCCATTTTAAGAGAAATAATGTCAAAATTTATTTCAAAAGGATTTTAAATTATAATATATAGTTATATATACTTAACACCTCAAAAAAATCCCAAAATTCCATCGTTTCTCTTTGTTCTTTACATCTCCACCCCACTTCACCATTAAGCCGAGCACTTCTTTGCTCCACCCTAGGTCATGCACCCCAAGCCATCTCAAGTTTGGTTGATGCATCTTGGAGCGATAATCCGAAGAATAGCGAGCTTCAGAAACCAAGTAGCGGAGCTATAGCCGATTTCCTATTAGCTCGAAGGGAAAATGAAAGTGAGAACTCCTAAACTATTATATTATATATTGGATGATGACATGATGTTATGCAATGGATGTTTAATTTGCTTTGATCATCAGATTTGGATGTTTTCATATGAATATTGTATATATATGCAAGTCACGGAAATACACGTCAATAAGCACAAAGGAAATCACTTTCCTCTGTTTTAATGAATTTGTGTATATGGAAAGTTAAACCTCTTTAGAAAAATGGTTTAAAATGATATTTAAATGTTTTATAAACATTTAAAAGTGTTTTGATGAAGTCTGAAAAGAAATGAGAAATTTGGTCAAAAATTGGTGCGTCGCGTAACGATGGTCCACGATTTCACGCCATAAAAGCCAAACGAGTATATAGAATGGAGTATAGCTCGGAATTCTTTTGGATAAGAATTTTTCAAAATATTATATCCATAGTTTTCCAATTAAGGAAGAAAATCGAGACTTCGATAAGTAGATTTTAAGATATGGGTAAAAACAAGCTTTTTTAAAAATCGCGGTTTTGCAGTTCGGGATCCAAAACTGGATTTGATTGAAAGTGATGTTTCAAATTGTTGAAAAAGTGGAATAAAGATTATAAAAATTTTAAAATGTTTTAAAAGTGATGTGAGAAATAAAATTGAATTTTTAAATAATAAAAAGTCATTTTGATCAATATTGCTTAAAAGAGCACTTTTCGCATCACTTTTCTACAACTTTTGAAATATAGCTTTAAACTTAACAATTCATTTTCAAATCTTTTATAAATTTTTTCTAATGGATAATTAAGTTTTTTAATAATTATTTGAATTTTTAGAGTTTATTTAAAAGAGTTTAAATAAATTATTTAAAGAAAAGCTATTATAAATAAACTGATTTAATCTTGGCTCTAACAGTCGACGATTAGATTGGATTTTTCTATTTGTGAGTTCCTGACGTGAGGTGCTTATACTAAGGAGATGTTCAAGAGCAACCAATGTCCTGGCTCACCTGGCCTCTTCCCTGGGTGAGGGATAGATAAGGTCGAAACGTCAGAAATGAGTTAGGTATAAAAAGATTAAATTTCCCCAGTTAAAATTAAATATAACATTGATTTTCACATCCAAACTGCATTAAAGGCAGATCACAAACAGGATAGCAGAAAGTATCAAAATCTGAAGGGAAAAAAGCATGAAACTGCTTATAGATGTGAATTGCAAGTAGTATTCAAAACGGTGAAAATGATAAAACAAAAAAATGCTCTATCCAAAAAGCAGATGGACATATTGAAGATCACTCCTTTCTACAATTTCTTTAAAGATTTTTATGAAGAGAAAATTCTGATGAAAGAATGTAAAAAGCATCAACACAATTTGGATGTTTTATACCAATGCTACTCAGTTGAGGAAGATGCATTCCTATTTGCTAAAGAAAGAATGAAAGTTACGGCAAGAGATATAAGTTTGATTTTTGGCCTACCATTAAAAGGAATTAACATTAAGCCAGCTCAGAAAATGACAAACAGAACAATTCCAATGCAGTGCAGAGAATTTGCAAAGGAAATTTTTTGGCAATTGCACTTACATAACAAGGAATGTTATGAAAAAAAGAATAGAGTAAGAAGTGGCAAAGAAGAAAAAGCAGTACGAAGAAGACTTTCCACTGCCAATAGTAATCGAAATACCATTAACATTCTTCTTCTCAAACAACCAGCAAAAGTTAAGATGGAGAATTCTACCATACTTAATTGATGTATAGACAATGCAATTGGTTTCTTGGCCACTAACGATAGAAAACTGTTTCAGTAAATTTTTCAAGAAGTTCATCCATAAACCAAGAAATATGTCGGGATGCCTCATGCTTCCATTGGTAAGATAAATTAATCAAAATATTATTATTTGATTTTTTTAACAAGCATATCTAATGAATTATTTTTATTGCTAACCGTATTGCATTTGTGAGAAATTGCATCTCATTCAACAAAGACAACATTATACTGCAGCTTTACCCAAATTTGCAAAGTGGGACTTGTTGAATAAGCTAGTATATGATTTTTGTTTGATAATAATAAACATATATATATATATATATATATATATATATATATATATATATATATATATATTCATTTAAATGTATTTGTTAATGTAATATTTTATTTTTCACATAATTAAATAAATATTTGCTGAATAAAATAAATAACACAGAATTTAAATTCAAACGGGTATTTTATTCAAACAAATATTCATTACAATTTTGAATAGTACAAATTTGAGATCTCACCATATACACAATTTTCAAGCAATACAATTTTTATTACATCGTAGTTTTTCATTTACAGATGTCCTCACTACATATCGCTCATTCACTCATTTTTATTTTCAACTCTATTCTAGATTGAATCCAGCATATGAGAAACCTGCAAAATAAACACTAAAGCGGTAAAACTGTAAAAGAAAATATTTTTGCAGTATGAAATAAAATGTGTATTTTGAAAATGTTATTGCCTCGATTATTTGGGTTGTTCGTTATCATTTAATTTTGAATTTATCATACATGAACAGCTTGTTTGTATCACTGTACATGTCACAAGGTCGTGCACACCAATGTACACTTGATAAAATTGCAGGGACATGTGAGCACAAGGTCAAACCCAATTAAAAGCTGGGTTCAGCTCAAGTGAAAAACAAATAAAGTCATGATACGAGCAGAAGGTCAAACCCAAGCTATAAGCTAGATTCAACGTAGGTGCATTACAAAATTATCGAGTATAAGTGAATATGCAACATGCACATAAGAAGTGGTGCACAACAAATACAAGCACGATATGTACACAGTCTGTGATGTATACATGAACTACATAGCTCGAGCTAGTACATCATAACAAGCTCCAGGTGGTACACAAGTGGTGCACATGTCAACAGTCAATGACGAAACAATGCATATGAGTCAAGAACACAATGCAAACTCAAGAGAAGTTTGTGCATATATGTGTAACAGTTTAGAGCTTTAGATATAAACTAGATTCAAGTGCATCAGACCACACAAGCTCACATGGGTCAATACACACATATATGACATACCAGACAAACAAGTACAAGAACACGTGAGTCAATGCTGTAGAAACCAGACCCAAATGTGCATGAACACTTGCAACAGAAAGTCGTGCACATGCAACCAGAACCAAGGCAGGAGTACCAGACTACAAAGAGACAAGGCTACGAGTTCAAATGCAATACAACATGAAGATATATATATCACTGAACATATATAAGCACTGAAACAAAGGAGCAACCAGACCAGTAAAATACATGTGATCAAGAAACTCAAAGCACATGACTCAAATGCAAACATATGTAAGTGCATATCAGACTACATGACTCGAAGTCTGAAAAATGAAACCAGAGGCAACATCATAGCAGTTCAGAAAGCAACATGAACAACAAGCTAAATGAAGACCAATATAAGTGGACAGTGGTAACAACAAATACAATCAAACAGTCGAGACAGTAAATCATATATAAACATAAACACGTCATAGTGAAGAAATGTACAAAACAACATCACAGTACAAGTGAACGTAACAGCAGGTTCAAAATAACAAAATTAAAAGTTTCCATCAACGCCGAAGTCAAGCAATATCAAAGTTAACAAAGTGAGGCTGAAGTCAAGGTCAAATATTTTTAAAGTAGTAGTTTCAAAATAATCATATACAGCAAGTTCAAAATCATGGAATGGCAGTTCAAATCAAAGTGGCTGAGTCAAAGGGAACAAAGAACGAAATCAACATCGTCAAAGATTTCAACACCGTAGTGGCCAAAGAAGTCAGAAACCAAAGCCGTGACAATCAAATAACAAAGTACATGATTTTGAACATGTCAGGAATCATCATAATCATTCAAGAATAACCATACGGACAGAGTAAAGTTGCAGATGAATTCAAATGAGTTTATACGAATGAAAATATAGGAATTCGAATCCAACAAAACCCAATCATCATCGGCCGTAAAAACCGTCGAGTTCAAGCATATAAACCAGAAAAGAAAAGGGAATTACATACCAGTAAAATCAAACACGATCAAAGTAGCCGAAGCTAAGTTAAGAAGAGACGGTCGATCGACAGAGCAAGGAAAGGAAATATTTTACATTGTTTTTTTATTGGGCCGGTTATATTCTTCCTTGGGCATTAAAGTTTAATTAGGGCATAGTGTTTTTTAACTGCTTTTAAATTGGAGAATTTCACTAGAAGGATAAACTTTGCAGTCCAGTTCGCTTCTATGACACACACCCATAGAAATTAATTTCAAGGCCAAAATTAGTAGAATAATTACTTTTAAGGACAAAGTCAGCAATCCAATTACTTCAAGGATATAACTTCATAGGTTTTTAGGCTTTAGAAACTAATTATTTTTCATTTTGTCCTTAAAAGTAATTATTTCAGTTGTATGTCCTAGAAACTAATTGCGCTTGCTAAAGAGGCCCTTGTGGCTAATTTCCACTTTTAAATTTGTGTTTTTCCTTTTAAACGATTGTATTTTCTAATCATGTGACTAAGAGACGAACTACGGTGGTTTAGTTCGAGAATTCACAACTCAGTGGCTGAGTTGTGGTAGGGTTTTGAACGTAAAGTTAAGGTTAGTCAATATCGGGTGTCGCGAGTTTATGTGTGTAAGCATCTGACTACTTAATTTCTATTAGAAACCTTGGGGGCAGCACGTAGGCACGGTTTTACGAAGCTGGGTAAAAGTTGTGTGTTCTAATTTCTGCCTTTTATATTCTGCTATATCCGTGCTGCTATTATTCTGCTATGATCTGTGTTGAAATTAATTTATATAAACTATTGCAACAAAAATTTTATAATTCATAGTATCACCCTATTCACTCCTCCCCCCTCAAGGGTGAAATCGATCCTACATGACTTTGGGGAAAGTAAAAGACAACGCAATCAAAGAAGTTTTTGATAATGTGAAAGAGGGTGATGTAAGTAATAATTCCATTTAATTTTTGTTAAACAATATGCTTTAACTCTTATGTAGAATAAAGTTTAATTGTTTATCCTTTCTTCTATAACATAAAACTGATACTACGGTGAGCAAAAACTAGTACTATATTATTACATGCTAATAGTATCAGAAACAGAAACAAGAATGCAAAAACTGATACCATATGTTTACTTGCTTGAAACTAGTACTAATAGTATCAGAAACTGATATTGGAATGCAAAAACTGATATCATATGATTATGTGCTTGAAATTAATTGTAGAAGTGTCGAAAAATGATACCAGAATGCATAAACTGATACCACATGATTTCATGATTGAAACTAATACTAGAATATAATAAATTGATACTACAATGCAATAACTGATACCATAGTTTTATGTCCTTGAAAATGATACTAATATTATAAGAAACTGATACTAGAATTCAAAACTAATAACATAGTTTTACATGATTGAACCTAATACTAATAATATCAAAAATTAAAACATTAGCTATTTGCATTATCGCAGAGTATTACCTCTTTTCGTTACAATAAAAATTAAATTGTCACTGTAAATCGAAATTATAGCTTAAAACTAAAACAAATTTTCCAATACCAATTTTATAGGTGAAAGAAATTACAAATCTCAGCCCATATGAAGAATGTCTACTTCAAAATGTAACCGTGGAACAAAATTTTCTCGAAATTCAAAAAGAAAAGCATGGAAAAAAAGGAAAGTTTGAAGAAGCCGAAGAAAGTGCACTTTTTTGTGGAAGATACAAGCATCAGGATCATCCAAATGCATATAAAAGATTTGGAGGAAGAAGCAAAGAAAACAAAAAAAGAATTGGAAGTAGAAAAAAAGGAGAATTAAAGTAGAGTAAGAAGTTTGAATTTGAAAGAAGAGTTAAGAGAAATTAAGTTGAATTTAAAAGAAAATGAAGAGAAATGATCGCAGGCTAAAGATAACACCTGAAAGGAAGTGCGGATTAAGGATCTTAAGGCTAATTTAACACTAGAGGGTGGTGAATAGTGTTTAATGGATTCTAAGACTTATGTGGACTAAATTAAAATTATGACACAAACAAATGCATAACTTAACTACAGAACAATCACAGAATCAAACACAGATGCAGAAAGTAAATAAAAAGCAATAAATAGGAAATAACACACCAGATTTCATACTGGTTCAGAGTTACCCTATATCCAGTCCTATAGCAATGCAAACACCTTATACAGATTTCTATTATACCAATGTCCAGACTACAATCCTCAATTTCTAAAGTCCTTGAGGTACCCTCCTGTCTTCGAGTCCGGGGAAAACTCTCTTGATTTACGGGACACAAGATCACCCAATTGATTTTCAGGCACAACCACACCTTATAGAGAACCACGATAAACGTTTGATTATAAATTGATCCTATAACTCTGAATATCACTTTGATCTTCGAGAGACGGCAGAGAATCAAAAAAGAATGAGATTCTAATTTGATTCACTTGAGAATTCGGCAGAATTTCGGCACGATCTTAAAAATATGAAAATTTTAGAATATGGATTTGTGGAGAAGAATGGGTGAAGAAAAAAAGAAAATAGTTGTTAAAAAATTAGTTTGTGAAGGCTATTTATAGACCAGTAATGGTCATAACCATTCATGAAGAGATTTAAACGAATAGACACTTCTTTTGAAAATTGAATCTTTTGAATTTAACGGCCATCATGTCGACATGGGGTATCCCATAATGTCAACATCCCTTAGTAAAAAAACTATGTAAATTTTGTATTGAAAATGGTATTGAAAGGAAAACAAGATGAAATGATTATGGAGTAAAATAAACTAATTTTCCTATGTTTTAAAATAAAGAAGGGTAGAAAAATATATTTTTAGGAAGGATGTATATAAATTTGATTTGAAATCTCAAGTGTGTGTATATATATAAAAGAATTTTTTAAAAATCAGAAGATAGTTTAAAAACAAACGAAGTTTAAAACAAGAGTTTATTTAAAAACAAAAAAAGAATATTTTAAGGCTAAAACATCTTTTTGAAAATCATTTGAAAAGATGATTTTTTTTAAAGCTAAAGCATTTTTGAAAAAAAAAATGAATTTTTTAAAAAAAAACCATTTTGAAGTAGTTTTGTAAGCTTTTTCCTGCAGAGTATTTCATCACATCAGGATGTGAGAACTTGTACAAAACCAGGATGTTCGTGGGTTTGTAAGCCACTTGTCGTAGGTTTGTAAGCTACTTGTCGTGGGTTTGTAAGCCACTAAGAAGATTGAAATACGTCCCATCCCAAATGAAATTTGGAATGAAGATTTCTATGCTATTATGAAGTTTTAACAAAAACTAGACACTTATCGTGAAATCTTGATCTTGGTACTCTAGAGTCTTCAATCTTGATATCTCCATTTTGAATCTTGAGCCTTTAGTCTTGACTCTTTATAATGACCAGTCTTCAATGAGCAATACCTGCATATATATATATATATATATATATATATATATACACACACACACATACATATACTTATACATATACATATATATATATATATCTTGCATAGTTCATGCATATACATATCTATCTAGACAATTGTAACGACCCGCCGCTCTTACCGCCTCTAGTCGGTAATTAAACCAACTAGAAACGTTCAAATGACGGATTGTTATTTAGTTTATAACATTTAAACAGAATCAGTCACAGAATCACAGAACAATAAATATATTTCACATAAATGAGCTTTTCTTTTATATACAAATATCAGAGTTATACAATGAATTACATTTTATACGACGGAACAAACGTATACCTTTTTAAAGTATAAGAAAATTTTTCTGAAAAGCTTTAGTGAAGTGCTTTCCCCTCTCTCTCGAACTTCGCTGCGAGAAAATCTCCAAGCTGTAAAAATACTCGGTCTGACCCGAGCGTTTTATGCAAAACCCAAAAACACTCGAGTCAGGATTAATCTTAATTCAAGTAAATAAATTTGCAATGAACAGAAATAAAATGGTAACAGTGAGACATCAACTACAACTACAAAGGTTCAAGGCTGAGACAAACCCAATGCACCAATGCAACAGCATACAAGGTGCAGACAACTCAACTCAACAGCAATGCATGCTACAACAACAGAGACCACGGCTACTACACAACACAGCAGCAATCAAGATGGTAGAAAATGTATACAAGTGATACATGAACCAGAACACAAATCCAGACAGCCACACCAACCAACAGATGACCAAAATTTCACATGATATGGCAACTATATAATGCTCAACTGTACCTCAAATGAAATTATGACCAAGACAGTAACATATCAAAAGAGATCAATGTATGCAAATGAGCTACAAACCAGAAAATAATAACCTGGTTGGGGATGCAGACTCAGGTAATACACAAGTGAAGTGCAAAGCCAACAACACTCAAATGAACACAGCAAACACTTCAGAACAAGGTGGAGACGATCCATATACTACAAGTATGCAGTAATGCAAATATACTTCAGACCAGTTCAATGTGGAATGCAAACTTCAGAAGATCAAAACTGTTGCAACATGATGCAATCAAATCCGTGACAAATCTAAGTATGTAAACTGTCTTACATATGCTCAAATGAAAATGACCCAAAACATCTTTGTTGAAGATGTGGAGAATCCGGTGCAGACTGCATATACTAATAAAACAACATGGGCATATATATAAGTATGCATATGATTGATGCTTGACAAATTACAAACTGCTATTAAAACAGCAGCTCACATAACAAAATAGGTCAATCAACAATCAATGTCACGGCATGAACCAACCGGGAGTTCAAGTGAAAATAGAATGGTTCAAGTGGAAGTGAACTAATTGACACAAATCAATACCAACAATATGAACTCACTGTATGCAACTGTGAAACGAAGTGGGCAGTGCAAGCACAGCCGAGTGAAGGTGAGAGCACCAAAAATATGGCACCACAGCACACACGACAGTAATGAGTCAAGTGGATGCAACATGAACTAACAGTGTGAAAGATAACAAAGTCCACAAGACTCGAGCCAGTGCAATGGAACAGTTTCACTAAATGCAACTGGAAATGCAAACAACAAATAAAGACAGAGGTCAAGCTAATGTTACTTGAACTCGAACTCATGACAAAATATCCCAAATGCAAACTGCACAACTAAATGCAAATTATATCAAACAGTGACACTGCCAATGCAAGAAGATCAAATGAGGTGTTCAGTGCAACTTGGATCAACGGCACAAGTTCAAATGCACAGTATCAAAGGCATAAAGGTGGCAGACCAATGCATAAATCTGACCCAAACAGATGCAAACCAGGTTGAAATAGTACAGGGCAAGGTCAATGCGAGGTAAAAATCATCTCAGCAAATTTATCAAATGAAAACTCAAGTTAAGCATGAATCAGTGATGTACACCTGATAGTATCAGTGGAAAATATAAATGGTGTACAGCATAAGTATGAATCAACTTATATATATACACACACACACACACACACACACACACACACACACACACACTGCATTAGATGACAACAGTGGATATGAACTCGACCAAATTCACAAACAACACAAGTGGACAATGCAACAATACTAACTAGAATTACTATATGAATTTCACTGTAACAAAAAAAATGGTCATACCCAATACAGCAAGCTACGAGAATGAATGGAACTACAAAATATCAAAGTGCAGACAACCAAAGAAGAAAACCATCAAGCCAATACAACAGCAAGTGAATGCAGACCTACATGAACTAATTACAGTGATGCAGCAATGCTACCCGACAACAACAAATGACCTTGATTATAATGAGCACAGTCCAATACGAATAGATACAATACATGCACAGTATAACTCAATACACATAAACACATATTGAGTACAATATATTTGAAGATGGAATGTAGAAATTTCATAAAGGCAGATTGAATGATGCACAACTACCAGATCAACTCAGCAAATTCAAGACAGCATTTTTTTTTCCAGATAATATATGACACATATCATTCTTATGACTATTTTCAAATTAAAGATTTTCAAATTATAAATAATTTCTGTTTGAACAGCAAAGCTTAAGGGGGACTAGAAGTTGAGATCTTGTTTTCTGAAGGGTTTGAAAACCAGTTTAACAGGAACAGGGAATGTCTCGTGATCCAGACATACTCACATATGTTTAGATGAATATACACAGCATATATACTATAAACAACCACATCAGATTTCACTTATGTATATACATACAATACTTATTCATTTTAATAACCTAGCATGCAACCAAATTTACTTAAGTTTTAAAAATTACTCACAGTTATAAAACAGAGAAGCTTTTTTTTTTCAAAATTGAACGAGTTAAACTAATCAGAGCCGAAGCCGTGATTCAAACAAGTCAAGCCATAATCAAAAATCAACCTCGTATATTCAAGCAACAAAAAAAATAGGAAATGAACAAGGTCGAACAGGCATTTTAACAAGAGAACAGCATTTATCACTGCATATAACATAGATTTGGATAGGTTTTGCTCCCAGTTATTTTCAGAACTAAGGTATTCATTTCATTTTTTTTTACTACATTTACTTAGACAACTTAAAACTGACAGGTAAAAGAGGAAGTGATTTGGGGTTTTGAATTTGCTTGCATCTGAGAACAAGAATAGGGGGTTTTACAGACACATACATACAACACACATGAACAGAAGTTCAAACAAGCACATGCAAACAAAATTTTCCTCATCTAGATTCAAAGATCCATCACATGCAGCAAAAACAAAACAAGTCAAGTTTTAATAGCATCTGTTCTCATCAGATTTTTAAATGATAGCATCTGTCCTCATCAGTTTAAAAACAAATTTTAAATAGCATTTGTTCTTATCAGTTCAAATTCAAGTAGTCGAGCAAATGATAGCAAATAACACCCAACAAACATACATGCAGAGACTTATCTGGTCTTATCCGTTTAAATTAAATTAACCGAGCAAATGATAACAAATAACACCCCAAATCATAGCATGTAACCAAGCACCCAGTTGAAACAAATTTAAAAACTTGAATAAAAATTAATCGTGAGAAAAAACTCACCTTATCACGAATCGAAACAGCCGGGGTGAGTTATGAGCACAATCGAAGAAAAAAATCGAAGCCCCAAATTGGATCGCAAGCCCTAACTGAGTCGATCTGAGGAAGAAGGAAATCGAGAGCCGCCATTATTAATCTCTTCTTTTTTCGTAATGATTTTGGGTGAAGGGTTTCGAACGAAATGAAAATGAATAGAGAGTGGGATGGGTATCGGGTCGAAATGAATAAGGCCGTGGAATTTTTTTCTTCTTCTTTATTTTATGTTTATTATTATTTTTTTATAATTTTTCTCTTCTTTCATTTTAAATTCAATTTGTTTTGTATAATTATTTTCTTTACTTTGTTTTGTAATTTTTGTTGTCTGAATTTTTAACTGTGTATTTCTTTATCTAATTTGTATTGATTAAAATTTTATTCCTTTCTATTTTAAAGAAAAGAAAAATGTTATTTAAAACTAACCACCCATTTATAAATTTACATAAATAATACTTGTATCCAAATTATTTTTCCTAAGTCATTAGTTTGAATTTAAAATACAAATTCAATATTCAATTTCAACTCCAAAGTCAAATTTAAATTTTTATTCAACTTTTTATAGATTAAATTTTAATATTTAATCGCCAATATCCTAGTTATATTGGGAATTTAATTTAAATCTCATTCAAATATTT
Source organism: Allium cepa (assembly GCA_030765085.1). Taxonomy (NCBI): domain Eukaryota; kingdom Viridiplantae; phylum Streptophyta; class Magnoliopsida; order Asparagales; family Amaryllidaceae; genus Allium; species Allium cepa. The sequence continues at coordinate 383,499,361 of CM060931.1, forward strand.
AAAATTAATTAAATATTTTCAATTTAAATTGTTCAAAAATTTAGGATCGTTACAAACAATAGTGTTAGTATATAATTTATATAAGATAAGTTAAAAGGTTGTTGTCATCAAAACCAATATCTCAGTTCCTAACAATCTCACCCTTTTTGATGATGATAACTTGTATTTATAAAATACTCTTACAATACTATAACTCCTATCATAACTCCCCCTTACTCCAATCATAACTCCCCCTTACTCCAAGCCAACTACTATTTTATAACTTCTCCCCCTTTGTCATCAACAAAAACTTCTTACTAATGAATTCCCTAAACTCGATATAAGATACTCAACCATAATACAATAGAGTAATCTATTTATAAGTGTAATATGTGCTAAGTGTGATCATAAGTATGAAATGTGATCACAAATGTGAAATGTGATCATGAGTGCGATCACGAGTGTAATCTAGAAGTACATCAATCATCATCCAATCATATTTACAATAATTATTCTATTCAATCATATATACAAACCACACCAAATTTTTAAATAAGTCAAGTCAATCAAGTTCAAAACACACCAATCAAATCAAACAAATAACATACAGAATGACTAGACATTCCTTGGTACTTCCACCCATCCACCTTCTCCAAAGATAGGGTCTATTTTGATGGCATCCCATTCTTCTTTATCATTGTTGAGAGTGACTGGTGGATTTCCTTCGAAATCGCCCTTGTTAAGGCCTGAGATTATTCAATGAAGGGTATAGAAATGTCTCTCTTGCTGCTCGATTATCTGCATTTGACTCACTCTAAGTGGTGCTGATTACGAAGTATGAAGGTAAGGATATTCTTGAAGGAAGTGAGATTTTCTTCAAAATTATCACTTAGATTCTAAATCAGAGAAGCCATAATTCATGAATTAGGAAGACATATGAAAGGGAGTGATTAGAAATGAAGTTTGATATTTTATTCTGAAAGAAACAGGTATAAATAAGAGTAGAAAGACTATTAAAACGAATAGACACAAGTTAGTTACATGAAATTAAAATTTGAAAGTGTAACTACTTTTCCGCGCGTTGCATGTTGACATGCCTCTGCCTAAAGTAACAATTTGCTTTGTTTTGAATATTATGAACAAATCTATGCAACCAAAATCTATATAATATGAAAACAAGCAATTACAGAGACAAGTGAAGTTGAATAACAAGAAATAAAATATTTCATTAATGGTTATAGTCAACATTACATAAAATAATATAATATTAACTAAAATAAAGGAAAATACATGGATAGATCTTGAAGGAAACAAGATAACATGTACTAAAACTAATTAGATGAAGATGAAGAAGATGATAGTCCAAGCTTTCTACTAACTTTCCCGAAGAACTTGTTGATTTTAGTGGAAATCTTATCTATTTTTTTACTCATTGATCTTTTGAGTGTCTTTTGATTTTCCACCATAATTCTTTGATTATTGAGAATGGTCTTATTGGATGGATTAGCGGAATTAGTAGGATATTCAATACTCTCTAAGGAAGTTTCTTGATCTTTCTCTTCCTCCTCTTTAATTTCCATTCCTTCCTCTTGCTCTTCTTCTTCTTTTTCCTCCTCCATTTCTTCCATCTCTTCGTGAGCAAGCCTTTCTTCTTTTTCCGCAAGTGTTTCATATGGTTGAAATACTAATGGAATTTGCATAAGGGAAATGTTTCCATGGTTGAACACTTTTCTAGTTATAAATTCTTCCCTTTTGAAATCACTCCAAAGTAATTAAAAATCCGAGTAAGATAAACTCCATGATATAATGTGTTTTCACCCATAGTAAAATTCTTGGGCCTTAGTTCATCCAAAATAACTTGAGCCCAACTGATATCATAATTTCTGAAAATTGTAAAAAGAGCTTTGCAAACTTTCAAAGTTGGATTGTTGTAGTTTCTCGGTCTTGGTATAAGGGTGTGTTGAATAAGAAGTTTAACAATTCTTGCTTCTGGATGAAAATAACGATTTTTGAATTTGAAATTTTCATCCCCTTGTGATGAAATATCACTCGATCATTTTAATTTATTTGAAATTCCAAGAGATTCATTCTGGTATACCTGCATCCCAAAACATTTTCTAAAATTTCGCAATCCAAAATTATTTGTGTTCTTTAACACTACTCCAAATTTGTCCATCTTGCCCATCATAAAATCCACGATTCAAATTCGCATAAAACATCTTAACAAGATTTGGATAACATACAAAATCATTTTGTTTGTTATCTACTACACTAAGAATAGAATATTGTTGAAAAGATTTTCAATTTCATAAGAAGGAATCTTCAAAAATAGCAAATTTCTCTGTATAAATTTTATCAATGTTTACATTGTTGATGTAAGCTTTGATTGCTTCCTGGTCATTAAAAGGAAAAATTTTGACAGCTTTTTGAAGCCTAATGGTGTTAGGAGTGCTTGAAGAGGCTATCGAAGAAGTTTGAGAGGATTTGAAGATAATGAAGATAAATTTGAAATAAAAGTGAAAAGTGATGATAAAGAGAGTGAATTAAATAGAGATTCTATAGACATGTTCTCTAGTCAAGAGGCATCTTTCCTGAGTATTGAAGTTGGTGAAAAGGTGGAGGGAAATCAAAAGTTTGAATTTAAATTTTGAAATCAAATTTTTCAAGGGCATGTCGACATGGGGTATCCAGGTATGTCGACATATGCCTATTGAATCAAAGGACAAGTGTCTATTCCTAATTTCTAAAAAAATGTATATATTATATCCTATATTCTATTTATATAATTCTTGTGTTAACATTAAATATAATAATACTTGAATATCAATAATTTAATATTTAAAATATAATTAAAATAATATTATTTTTGAATTTGAAACTCAAATTTCAGGGGATAAATTTGAATTTAAAATTGAAGGAATTCAAAAAAAATCAAGCAAACAAACAAGCATCTATTCAAACAAGAAAAAGTAAAAAATAATGTGAATGCATACCTATTTTTAGATCCATACTCACATCGTCGTCTGATTCATGAATAGCAGTAAAACACAGATTTAAATTATCCATCTTCTTTTCATCGTCACTGGATGATGAGTCAAAGTCATCAATAGTTGTTGTATAGGCTTTCTTTCTTTTCCTTGATGAATCATTGTTTGAAGGGAACAACTATTTATCTAGATACGGACAGCCTTTCCTATGATGCCCGACCTTATTGGAATTGTAGCATCTATCATTGTTGATGTTCTCTATATTATTTTTGGAATTCCTTTGATCATTTCTTTTGTAATTATTCATTTTTCTATATTTTAGGAATTTCTGGAAGTTTCTTGTCATGAAAGCAATCTCCTTATCACTGTCTGGTTCCGAATCTTCATTTGTTGCATTGGGTGCTAATGACTTCTTTTCTGTAGCCTTGTTTTCTTTTCTTCCTTGCAATTGAACTTCATAAGACATCAGATTCCAATCAATTCTTCTATTTTCATTAGACTGATATCATTTGCTTCTTTGATTGCAAGTATCTTTTGATCCCATGCTGGAGTGAGTGAATTTAGATTTTTCTAACTTGGTCTTCCTCCGAAAAGCTTTTTCCCAGTGCAATTAGTAAATGAACAGTCTTGAAATCGACAATACATGTCGGAAATGGACTCATTTGCATGCATTTTAAACAATTGAAACTGATTAGTTAATATGGAAATTTTAGTATGTTTAACTTTGCTTGTTCCTTTATGAGTAACTTGCAAAGTTTTCCCGATTCCAAATGCAGACTTACAAACAGACATTCTATTAAACTGATTCCTATCTAGTGAACAAAATAATATATTCATGGCCTTTGAGTTATTTTGTGCAACACCCTTTTGCTCAGCAGTCCACTACGCAAAATCCGTAGTTGGTTCAATATACTCAGTTTGTGTGATATTCCAAGTTTCTAATCCTACTGATTGTAAATAAATTTTCATTCTACAAGCCCAATATGCATAATTACTGCCATTGAAAAATGGTGGTCTGAACATAGACCGACCTTCTATAAATGAACTAGTGTTAATGTTAACAGAACTAGTGCCAGAGTTGACGTTACCAGTGTCCGTAGCCATTAAAACAATTTTTCAAGTTTCAGATTATGAAAACTATGAAAACCAATGCTCTGATACCAATTGAAAGGGAGTGCAGATTAAGGATCTTAAGGCTAGTTTAACATTAGAAGGGGGTGAATAGTGTTTAAAGATTCTAAGACTTATATGGACTAAATTAAAATTATGACACAAACAAATGCAGAACTTAATCACAGAACAATCACAGAATCAAACACAGGTGCAAAAGTAAATAATAAGCAGTAAAAGGAAAGAACACACTGGATTTTATACTTGTTCGAAGTTACCCTACGTCCAGTCCTGTACTAAGGAAAACACATCGTACAGATTTTTATTATACCAATGTCGAGATTACAACCCTCAATTTCTAAAGGCCTTGAGCAATCCTCCGGTCTTCGAGTCTAGGGCAAACTCTCTTGATTTACGGTAGAAAGATCACCCAATTGATTTCCATGCACAACCACAGCTTATAGAGAGACTCGATAAACGTTTGATTAAAATTTATCATATAACTCTGAATAGCACTTTGATCTTCGAGAGAGGGAAGAGAATCAAACAAGAATGAGATTCTAATTTGATTCACTTGAGAATTCGAATGAATTTCGGCACGATCTTAAAAATATGAAAATTTTAGAATATGATATTTGGATAAGGAGTAAAGAAAATAAAAAAATAGTTAGTTAAAAAATTCGTTTGTAAAGGCTATTTATAGACCAGTAACGGTCATAACCATTCGTGAAGAGATTTAAACGAATAGATATTTCTTTTAAAAATTGAAACTTTTGAACGTAATGGCCACAATGTCGACATAGGTTATCCCATGATGTCGACATCTCTTAGTTAAAAACTATGTAAAATTTGTTTTGAAAATGGTATTGAAAGGAAAACGAGTTGAAATGATTCCGGAGTAAAATAAACTAATTTTCCTATGTTTTAAAATAAAGAAGAGCAGAAAAATATATTTTTAGAATGTGTGTGTGTGTGTTTATATTTGATTTTAAATCTCAGGTGTATATATATATATATAAAAGATTTTTATAAATCAGAAGATAGTTTAAAAACAAACGAAGTTTAAAATAGGAGTTTGTTTAAAAACAAAAACAAAGAATACTTTAAGGCTAAAACATCTTTTTGAAAATCATTTGAAAAGATAATTTTTTAAAGCTAAAACATTTTAAAAAAAAGTTTTGAAAATCATTTTAAAAAAAACCTTAAGGAGTAGTTTTGCAAGCTTCTTCTTGCAGAATATTTCATCACACCAGGACTCGAGAACTTGTACAAAACCAGGATGTTCATGTGTAACGACCCGGAATTTTCGATCCTGAATATTCCGGATAGTTAGAAAAGGAAGAAAAGAGAGAGGAAATGAAACACGGAATCTGGCATTCACAGCGGATCAAAATATAATATCAAAATAAACTAGCAGTTATACAAAAGAAAACTGCATCAGTCAATTTACATTTATACATCAGAGTTATAAACATTTACAAACACTGGACAGTTAAGCAACATATTCCAAATACCAGTCAATAATACTCAGCGGGTTACACTCCATACATTCCTACCGTCCAGCTAGTCATCTGAGCTCCAGAACGTCCTTACCTGAAAATCTATAATACTCGGTCTGACCCGAGCATTACATCAAAGTAACACCCGGGTCAGGCTGAAAACCAGCGTGATTAAACCCATCTAACATGGAATACAAAAGCATACATCTTATATAAAACCCGGGGTAACTTGTATTAATTTACAAATTCACAAATTGATATAGACATCACTTATTTCGCACACACCAATTTCTAAGTACCAAAACTTATATTAAATAGTCCAATTCATTTAAATCATTCCATTCCAGCTTATTGATTTCACAAATCAATCTTTAAAGAATCGAAGTGGTTTTGGGTATTTACTAATACCCGACTCCAGTCTTTTCGAATCCAATGTCATCTTAACCCAAGTTATTCAAGTGAAATACAATTCAATTTTAAGTATAGGATGTCACTTTTTACACAGCAATTTATCATTGATAGATAACCATATTATCACTGTCGATTCAAACATATCATATCATAAAACATTTCACATCAAAGATATCAACCAATTCAAGGCATTTAATATCATTCAGTCTTAAGCAAGATTGGTCACTTCCGAAATCAATTTAATTTAAGATTAGTTAGTTATACCATCTCTAATTAATTTAAAATAAATTAAATTAATTACTTCCATCACTATAAATCATGCTTGCTTAACCATTAATTAATCAAAAACCAATTAATTAATCAGCATCTTAATTAATCATCCTTGATTAATTATCCTTTTAAGTAATTAACCCTTAATTAATTACACAAATTAATTATCCTTAACCATTTACAGTAATTAACCTTTAATTACTCTCATTAATTATATTAATTAATGATCCTTAATTAATTACTTCCATTAATTAGTTAACTATATTAATTACATTGATCCTTAATTAATTATACTTTAATTAATCACTTCCATTAATCAACCTTAATTAATCATAAATAGTAATTAACAATCCTATAATTACTTACCTTAATTAATTAACTTCTTAATTAATTATAATAATCCTTTGATTAATTACACTGATTAATTAATCCTTAATTACTTTTATTAAGTAATTACTAATTAATTACATTAATTAATAATCATTAATTAATTACTTTCATTAGTTAATTAGATTTTTAATTAATTACATTTAGTAATTAATCTTAAATTAATCACATTAATTAATTAATTAATCACATTAATTAATTAACTAAATTAATTACACTAAGTAACTAAACCTTAATTACTTCCATTTAGTAATTATCCTCTAATTACTTCATTAAGTTATTTTTCTTTAATTACATTCAGTAATTATCCATTAATTACTTCACTAAGTAATTATACTTAATCAATTCATAATTAAGTGATTATCTGTAATTAACAAAACTAATTAATTTTCTTTAGTTAATTATTTTAACTAATCATTTAAAATTAATTAATAATTACTTAACTCCTTATATTTAAAAGACCTTAATTAATTAAGGAAATCATTATCTTAATAAATCATTTACATTAAATAATTATTTTTTAATCATTAACAATAATTGATCACATATTAATTGTCCTCAATTTATCAAATCTTAATTACTTAAAGATAAAAAATTTATTATAATTGATTTACTTAATTATATCATTAAACTTTATTTAATCAAAACATATTGAAATCAATTATAATTAAAAATATTTTAAATATCTAATTTAACGCTTTTTAAATCTTTGAAATCCTTTCAAAGTTATTTAATAAATTTAATACATAGTTATTTTGGAACTTAATTATCATTTCTTTAAAAACTTGTTTCCTTTAAATATAATTGAAAACTTGGTTTAGACATATTTATTTATAACATTTTTAATCTTGGAAAGATCTTACTTAAACCTAGTTTTTATTTATTTAACTTTGAAAATCTGTAAATCATTTTCTTTACAAATAAACTTGATTCCCTTATTAAAATTTGAAATCTGCTCAAATCAAACCAACCAGAGCTATAATCGTTCCCTCCCGAGCAAAACACGAGATACCCTGCAACACAATCTCTTCGAGTCACACACCAAAAGAACACAAGAACGACCCGAGCTACCTGCTTCTTTCCCACTTAAACGAACGTCCACCAGAACAAATGTGCACCGTGCACATGCACAACCGTGCCGACCATTGACGATCACCGCCGCGAACTCCCTCAAGTCAACGGCAACTCCACCGACCTTCTCAACCCTCCAGATCGATGAATCTTCCTACAAATCAAAATCGAACGCTTCGGTCCAAAGTTTGAAGCCAATCTAATCGAAAATTGGATCATTACCTACGAACCCAACCACGTTGAACCCCGCCAACCTTTCCAATCGAAACACCTCGACCTCCAGCAGCTACTCCCCCTATCGCGATCGTCTACGACGCGCCACCGAAGCCACCTTCTTCTCGTTTACAACGACGCCCCAAATCCAAACAAAACCCAAGTTTGCCGTGCTCTGGCCACTACGGCCACCAGAAAAGTGTAAAAAGAATTTCCCGAGAGCATTGATATCCAGACCACCTCCAGCCCCAAACTTCGCCGCAATCCATGTCGTCGATCAACTCAAATCGACGAAAATGTCGAAACAGATCCTCTCCACATATCTCAACGAATACTATACTAAAATTTATGATTTATCTATCTAAATTCATCATTTTACATAACACATCATATTATGTAATCAAAAATTAAAATCTTAAATATTTATTTTTGACCAATTTTGCATTTCCATTGTAAATTTTCAAATTTGAATTAATTTCTAATTATAAAATTCTGAAACCATTTTTATAGTTGATAATATATAGTTAGGAGAAGTTTTTATTTAGGAAGCTAAGCCTGAAATCAATTCTATGTAAAGATATAAATTTTGAAAGCTGTTCTTGAGCCTGTGGACAATAATAGAGAAGATATACAAACATGTAGGCACAATTTCAAACAAATCTAAAGTTCACACATACATGCTCAACCAGACATTCAAGTAAACATTATATACTATATCTATACCAATTTCCATTACATGAAGCAAGTTTAAATCACATAATTTTAACTGTTTTTAAGGTAAAAAGTTTACTCGCCTCTGGAAGAATCAGAGAAGCTCTGGAAATTTGAATTTTTGCTTCCTGATCTTTATTTTAAACTGGTGCTTTTAATTTAAAAACTAAGTTGATCTTTATTTTGCTTCAATTTTCCCCTAATTTTGTTTGATTGATCTATTAGAAAAGTTGTTGCTTGATATTTCTGGCTTGCTTTAATTCTTTTTTTGTTCTTTTGGTTTTCAGTTTCTTTTTCTAGGTTTTATGTTTTTTTAATTTCTTTTGATTCAATTCTCAATTTTAATTTGAGAGTATGAAAGAAGACGAAGATGCTCTAAATTTTCATAATGCCTCGTTTAATTCTTGATATTTATTTACATTAAAATTTAAAAAGAAAACAAAAGTGCCACATGTAAATTTGCATGCTAACTCAAGTTACACTTGTAAATTTCATGTATTATAAGGCTTACAAATATCTTTATAAATTTTTTAAAAAATTATATTAGTTATTTACTCTTATACCTATATATTTTTTTATATTATATTTATATTTCTATGTTTAATACTTGTATTAAAAAAAGTATAAACCTTACATCCTATTTATAATTTTTATTTTATTAATTTACTATAAGAGTTATTATTTCCATATATTTAATTATCAGAACTTTATTTGTTAACTTATAAATCGGCATTTACTAATTCAATCCTGTTGATTATCAAATAATAGATGTTCCACAAATCCGGGTTATCACATTCCATACCCCTTAGAATCTTTTCATCCTCGAAAAGGAACGAAGCCAGAATTATTAAATGCTTATTATCAGAAAAATTATTCTTTGATCACTTTAAAAATGCTTTAAAAATCTACATAATATTATAACATAGTTTTTATAAAAATACTTTTTATAACTCGATGTCTCATCCAGTCTATCATTGTTCTCACAGAATTTCGATCATACGTTGATCAGGCGTAGGACTAAAAATCTGCAAATATTTAGCAGACCCATTTTCAACACCCAGTGAAAATACTTGGAAAATAATTTTATTGAAAATATAGAAAACAATTTTGAAATTTAGGAAACATCTTTAGTGAGAATGCTCTAGAAATCATCACCCCCCATCCATGGTCGCAGTTAACCCGATGGTTACGTTGTCATTCCGACAAAATCCATAGATAATTGTAGGCACTCCTCGCCCCTCGATTACGCCATGGAACCCGCTATAGATCGCAGCTACAACCGATGTTACGTTGCTATCACAACAAAAAATCATATAGCTGTAGGCATCAGCGCCCTCGAATTTTGCTACCAAATAAATGAAACTTCTCCACTCCACTCGAACATAGATCGCAGTCTGCCGATGTTACGTTGCCTTCCCGGCAAAGTCAAGTATAGACTGTTGACACTCACCTCCACACGATTTCCGCTACGGTCCACAGTAGATCGCAGCGACATCGGGTTATAGTGTCGTCATAACATAACCCAAATGCCTCTGTAGGCATCAGCGTCCTCGACTTTCGCTACCCAATAATCCTCAGGAGCTTCAGTTTGTCCAGACTTCCTCACAGGATCCACTTTAGAGCCTCTCCCCCCTTTGAGGCTCAAGGCAGTACCAACCTATGGTACACCTGAGAAGTTCATTACAAGCACCTTTTTCTCCATAGCTATTTTCAAAACACTTTATACTATACACATATAGTATCTTCCAAATCATACACCTAGTATGAATCCCACATAAATCTCCTTTTCTCAAAATCGGTTATCCAAAATCGATAATTCTCAAACTAGGCTTTCCAATTTCCAAATTTGTTTTACCCAAAAATCAAAAGCCTTTCCAAAATCCATAAGTTCTAAAAACCTTTTTCAAAATCATTCTCATAAGATCCTTTATATATATGGACATATATAACCTTGAAAAAATATCTTCGAATCACTTCATACTTGTATAAATTCCCTTTTATACTTCAAATACTTTTCAAAACCCCCTTTTTTCTAACAATAGATTCAACAAGGGTAGATTTATCTTATATAACAAAGATATATAACTTTGTTTATGCCAAATCATTATTCAAGCTTGATTACTCTATAAAGTCACTCACCATATTATTTACTTCCATAAAGTAAATTTCTACCATAGAAATATCCAATTTCCATTTTATTTCATCATATATTTCACAACTATACTCTTCCATTTCAAAATCATTTTACAGTTCTTATTCACAAATTCCCAATATCAATTTCATTCAAACCCGTACGATGTACACATATCATCCGTACACTATATCAATCTGATTGCTAAATCGATCACACAATTTCTTTTCCGAACTAGTATCGTTCACCCGACTTCCTAGTGCGGACTTAGATTTGGTTTCTTGATCAAAAACCGTCATTCTTCTTGCATAGCCATAACTATGATAGAGAATATCCAAAACCAATCAACAATCCATATCCAGGTTCTTCGTCGAAAATTGAGTGGAAAAATCCCAACTCGGATCGATATACTATCTCAAAATTCTATGCTTGAATCTGGATCAAATCACTATGCGAGTAGAATAATATACGAACATCCTACGCATTTATCTTCATTGATTATTAGTCAAATCAATACTCTTTCTACTCAGCTTCACTTTGATTTCCATTCATTAATTCACAATTGCTTAAATCCTCATTTGGATTATCACCTAAGTTCTTATCTTAATTGGGTATTTAATCATAAATAGTTTGAACTCTGTCCAGCTTAAATTAGAAAATAGCTTGAAGAATTTAAAAATAGATAAGTAGTTGAAAAAATAATAATTAGTTTGTAAAATAGATGTACAATAGTTAAGTAGTTATAAAATAGTTAAATAATTGCAAAATAGTTGTAAAATAGTTGTTAGTTATAAAGTAATTGAAAATTAGTAATTAGTTTGTAAAACAGTTGTAAGATAGTTAAGTAGTTACAAAAATAATTATAAAATAAGTACGAAATAGTTTGGCTTTTAAAAGAAAGATTGTATACAGTAAATAGCTTGAAAAAATTGGTTTATATTAAAACAATTTATTTTGAAAATAGTCCAGAGTCAAACTGTTCAATTCCTAATCTCCATTCCCATCAATTCAATTTAAATTTCCACTTCCATTTAAATAGACTCAATTCTAATTTGAATAACTTCAATTTCTTTTCAAATTAGAATCAAATTCCATTTGATTTTAAACCTATTCAACTTTAATTACAATTCCAAATTATTCAAATCAATTTGGACTAATTTCAAATTGAACCCACTTTAATTTCAAATCATTTCAATTTCTGTTTGAATTAATACTAATTCCCATTTGAATTTGAACTCATACAACTTCAATTTCATTTCAAATTAATCCAATTTAAATTTTCCATTTGAATTATATACTTATCCATCTTCAATTCTAAGTAATTCAAACTAAATTCAATTTAAACTAATGCAATTTAAATCTCAACTTTAAACCATCTCGAATTATATAAATTTGAGTTAAATTTTAATTGTTAATTTAACCCCTTAAATCCAATTAACCTTTATTTTTAAATTAACAATCAAAATTTTTAAACAATTTAATTCTGAGTCCAAATCTCAAAATTCCATTTTAAATTATCTTCACTTAACTTATTTCAAAGTTCAAATAAGAGTTCAAAACAATTTTATCTTTAAAATTCAATTCCAATTTTATCTTCCAGTTTTGAAACCAGTTCTTAAACAATTTTAATTTACAAATTCAAGTCTTAACATTCAAATCCTCAGTTCAAAGTAATTCCATATCCTTAATTTCAAATCAAAGTTTAATTTCCCTTTTATTTCAATAATGGATTTCTTTCCACGCTTCATTTCTTCATTCATTTAAACAAATCCCATTCGTAGTTTAAAGATTATTAATAACAATAGGATGATATCAGCCAATTTATTATAAAATATCCATCTATTTTCAATTTCTACATCTCAAACCCATTTTAAGATCAAACAAACTCCCAATTCAAATCTACCATTTAACATCCCAAGTTAAATCCCAATTTCATTTTGAAATTTCCACTTCAGGTTATTTGTTATAAACTTATTTAATTTCCAAAAAATTAATCTCACTTTAATTTAATCCAGACAACTTTACTCAATTTGAATTCCCATTCAAATTTTAAACTTCAGATTAATAATCTTCCCACTTAAGTTTAAAAACTTACTTCACTTTGGGTTTCACATCACATTCCAAGGAAAATTCAAAACTCAACCTTAGAGTTTATTTCAAATATACATATTTATTTCCTTTACACACCAAGTTACTTTAATTTTTAAACCACCTTTGGTTTTAAATTCAAAACAAATTCCTTTAAAATTTTCCAAACATTTCTTATTTAAAATAAGATCACATTCAAAATAGTCTGAATAATATCATTTCTTTTAATATTTTGAAAACAATTTCACATGTTCCTAGACTTAGGATTCAAAACCTCACAATTTAAAACCCACTTCAATTTATAAGTTATAACTATCTAAAAGTTTTCTTCCATAAAACTTTTCATTTTGCTTTATCAATGTTTACTAGAAAACATCATCCCATTATTAAACACAATATTCATTCCATATTCTGGTTTGAAACCAATTCTAATCCATCTTATTTGTATAGTTCATTGTATTCAATTCCCATTTTGATATATATATATATAGATAGATAGATATATATATATCACTTAATTATATAACTTAATCACTCATATCATCTAAACATGGCGGCTTATAGTTCTAACCCTAATGGTGATCTTACCAAAGACAGAGGAAGACCACCTGAAAAAGGGGTTTCACCCAAGTTGCCACAAGCAATCTCATATCGAGATAAAGGGATAGAAGTACAAGCGGACTTCATGGAGACTTCGAATAATTGCCTTGACCTAGGATGTGACGAATTGCTTCACGGCAATCAAAATATCACCAAGGTGGTTCATCAATCGAGGGATTCAAATTTGGAAGGGACTAAACCCGAACCAGATCTGGATTCCCACAGGTTTATGGTGATCGAAATGGTTCTAGCAGGGAAGAAAATAAATGGAAAATTATCCAAAATGAAATAAAATCTGGGAATTCGAAATCGTGGAAGGAAGCAGCGAGGGGAGGAACAAGGGAGCAACAAGATGAATATCTGGATCTCCACTATATTCAACCAGTTTTTGTCAATGATAAAAAGAAAGAAATCATATCTGAAACTTCAGTAAAGAGGTCTGAAAGTAAATGGGAACACTTAATTATATTCTACATATATAGGGTCAGACCCTATCGTTTACATCTAAGGTTATATAGAACGGGTATGGAAACCATCTGGGAAGTTTCAGCTATTACCTCGAGAGAACAGTTTCTTTATAATACGATTTGATAACCTTGTGATAAAGTGCTGAGAGGTGGACCTTATTTGTTTGACAATAAAGTTATTATTCTGAAAAAATGGGTGATGGTAACTAGATTTAGAAAAGACTTACTAACAACTCTTCCTATACGGATAAAACTTTCTAATCTAGAACTCGAACTATGGGATAAAGAGGCAATGAGTGCCATAGCGAGTGTGCTAGGAAAGTCTAAAATGGATAAGATTACTGCTGATGAATCTAGGATTGCCTTTGCCAAAATACTGGTTGGAATGCAAGCAAGTGATTATTTTCCCAATGAAGTGGATGTTGTTCTTTACACTGGGGAGGAAATAACGATCAAAGTAGAGTATATTTACAAACCAAACAGTTGCAAAGAATGTAAAGTGTTTGGCCATTCTACCCAGCAATGTAAAATAAAAAGTAAAGAAAAGTGGGTACCAAAAGATAAGGAAAATGCTACCACTTCTTTTAATTCCGAGTAGAGCATTGTAATTGATAACTCAGAACAGACTGAAGGAAAAGGAAGTGCATAGCTAATAGCAGGAAAAACAATAATGACTTAAATAAGGAAGCTATAAATGTAGATTCTGAAATTACAACTGATGGGTCTGAAAACCCTTTATTAGATGAATATAATTTAAATTACAGAAAATTTAGATAATAATTGTAATGAAGACATGACTGTCTTTGACCAATTTGGCGTGCCTGCAGCTGGAAAAACAATAGAGAAGAAGACAATGGATGAAATTTCTTCAAATTCCAAGGAGAAGAGCACTGATTTACCTATTTTGAATGATAACAAGACCACCAATCTGAAGCTTGACATACATGATAACCATCTTGCACAAAAAACTCAAGTTAATGGACAACACATAGAAGGCTTGGTAGAAGATTTGAGCAAATCTGAAGACGAGGAACTCTTGACACAAATCTTGCCAGAGAAGAAAATATTTATAAACAGCCAGAAAAACTAGAAGATGTCTCGAATTTTGAGGATAAAAACAAAAAATACTACGAAGAAATTGAAACTTCTAATATGCAGAATATTAAAGGTAGAAAAGGAAAACCAACCCCTGCTCCTCCTAAAGCAATTACAAGGAGCCAAAGTAAGATTAAATAATGAACGTTGTTACTTGGAATGTTAGGGGTTTAAATGCTTTGGATAAATAATTCGAAGTGATTAAATTCCTAACTAAATATAAGCCATCTATTGCTGGCTTACTTGAAAATAAATAAAGCAATCTGAATATTGAGAAACTAGGGTATAGACTACAAAGAAACCGGAAGATGATTGATAATAATGACTGCTGTAACGACCCAAAATTTTTGTCAATTAAAATTCATATATTTAATTGATTTTAAATAAATAAGTAAAATTTATAGGTCAAATAAATTTTATTTCGAATATCTAGATTTAATTGGATAATTAAATCGATAATTTAATATTTGAAATTCTAGAAATAATTGAAAATCGGGTTTAATGTGGTTGAAAATGATTTGTAGAATTTTATTAGATCATATTGGAGTTATAATGATGTTACAGAACTTTTAAAATTTAATTAAAAGTTGATTTGTGAAAATTGAATATTTTAATATTTAATTGACGAGTTAAAATAGCCATTTTTCAAACAGTCTCGGATTTCGACGAAACCAGTTTCATCGGATCCGTAATTTTAAATTATTGTAACATTTCAAATTTTGTGTCAATCAGATTTCCGTTTGTCCGGGGCAAGCCAAAACTCATAGAAATTAGTTAAATCGATTTAATTTAAATTTGATTGTTTATTTCCGTAACTCACACAGATGATCGAATTAGCCTTCGAAACACGTTCCATTGTGTTCGGAACATGGGGTAAACCTTAGAAACGCCAGCCGGTATGCTTCTTTTGGAGTTCGGAAAATTTCGGAATGAATAGTGTCGCGTAATTTTCTATAAAAGGACCTCCACTCTCACAATTTGCTCAAAACCCTAACCCTAATGCTTCAGCCGCCACTTACATTTTAATGGCTGAAAATTTCGAAACTTCTCCTCTTAATCTCTCTCAATCCATAAAGAATTAGCAAATACTTTCAACTAGGAACTTGTAGAGGATCGTGAGAGCTACAAATCCATACGGTGATGATCGTGATCGATGCAATAATCGAGAGGCTAGAGGGCCGCGTCCTCCTACAGTTCGCTCACGAAATTCGAGGTAAGGGGGCCGAGTTGAATGGGGTTGCAGCCGAAAGTGGAGTCAAGTGCTGGCTTCGAAATGGCACTAGCTGATCGTCATGAAGTGGAGTTGTTTTCATGTACAAACCTGGGGAGGGAGAAGATGAAAAAGACGGCCACAATCTGTTCATTTGAAATCACGGCCATATTGGTTTAAGGTTAAAGAAATAAAAAGAAAATAGTAAAATTATTACATTATAATTTGTTCAAAGTTTAAATTGCTGTATCATTTTCATACCAGATCGAAAATGGACGAAACGAATTGCATTGGCTTCGTTTTGACGAGCACTACGCAATGGAGCTGGATTGGAGTCGTTTGGAGCTAGTGAAAATTGCGGGTAAAATTAAACGCACGTTTAATTTTATTCGAAGTAAAACACTGCAACCGTTATTGAAAGCAAGGTGAGAACTTCTCACTCAATCGAATATGTTTCGATTTAAATTTTAATAGTTAAATTTCAAATTGCTTGATTGTATGCCTAGATGATAAATTATTATCTATTGATTGTTAAAATAGACATTATACGCCGTATATTAAGCGGAGGTTATTTATTAAAAACATATACCGCGATAATTTCACCGTAAAGTGAAATTGGTATTATATATGTACTTGGAGTTGATTTTCGCGCATTATATAGCGGATGAGACCCTATTGCGCCGCATAATAGTGGGTAATATTTTTTAAATCCTATATACCGTGATATTCCGTTTTGGAACGGGATTGGTATTGTGCTAACATCTGTGGATGTAGGGAAATCGGTTGGAGGGATCCAACTGGATTCCTCAACTGTATTGATTTATTTACAGATATGGTTATATATTCTGTTATCATATTGGTAAATGATGTTTGGATGCCGTGATTGATTATTTGGTTATGTTGCATCATTGGCCCTATTTTGGAGTTTTAGAAATGTTAAAGTAACGATTTTGAATTTAAAAGGATTTTTAAAGTGATTTTTGAAAGTATACGTTTATTAAATTTTTGAATTGATTCATTTTAAATAAATTAACGTTATAAAAATTTAATATTATAAAAATCATGATTTTTGTGAAATATAACTGAAATGTGATTTTTGAAATAAGTAATTGATAGATTTGCAAAATGGTTTAAATTGGGATTTTTGAATTATTATAAACAATCTATATAAAAGATTTATAAAATTGATATTTTATAAATTGAAATATTGGAATTTTAAAACGAATTTTTGTAAGTGTTAAAAATGAAGTTTGTACATGGATTTATGAGTAAATAAGAAATTTTAGATTTATAAATTGATGATGATATAAAAGAATGAATTTGTGAATAAATGGATTACAAGTACTTTACTTATAAATTGGATCTTGACATGTAAATGAAATATAAATAGAATAGGTTATATTCACGATTTTGGACAGTGAATATATTATTAAATAAAATGGATATGGTTTGGGGAAGTGATATTATAAAATGAAGTTAATTGTTTTAAAGATGTATTAAAATGTGTTAAGTATCGAATACATAGATTTCAACATTCATTGTTGAAATAGACGTTTCGAGAAGTAAGGAAATATTGGACTTAAACACTGTTGTTATAGTAAATGATTTTCGAAAGAAAATGTTTTATATAGTATTGGGATTTATATATCTATCTTAATTTCGAATCCCTATACTAGTGATTTTGAGTTGTCGTAACGATGTTTTACGCAACATTCGTTTTGACTCAAATAAATTTGTTTAAGAGAATGTTTTCCTTAAAGAATGAAATATATACTTAATTGTAATTTAGGTATACTGAATATTTTCCAAATGCTAAAAATAAATAGATTGTGAATTACTTATTATTATTAAATAAGTATGGAAGCGTTTTCCAATATGAAGTGAATGTTTTGAGATTGCATCTTTTTAAAGATAAATTGAAAATGAATATTAGAAATCGATTTGAAAATCGTATATTCGTAGATATTTTGGAAATGTAAATTCACCATAGGAATTTATAAAAGAAAGGGAAATTTGTTTAAAAATAAACATCGATTTATTTTTGGAGTGTGGAAATTAATTTACGGATTTGGAAAATAAACATCGATTTGTTTTCAAATGTTGAAGTATGGAAAATATATATCTTGCAAAGATATTTTTGGAAAATAAATAATTTGGAAAATTATTTGGAACTTGGTGATGTTGTGCATATCTATTGATAGTTAAATAACTGACTATCAATATTCACATTTAAATAGGTATTTGTTGTGATTTGTTTGAATTTGAATGCTACACTTATTTTTAAAATAAGCACTCATTATTCGGGTTAGCCGGGAAAGGAACTCTGAGTCGTATAACCCATTCCGAATAGTGATACGTCGTAATGGATAGCATTGATGACCGGTATTGAAGACCGGATATTTATGAAAACAGAAGGATTACCGTCGAATGTTTCTGCATCGGCTGATCTCCGATATAGAAATTTATTACCCATTGTGATGTGAAGTCCGGTCGTGATTAGTGAATATCCGGATTGCAAGGAATTCTTTGGAAGTGCCTTCGGTTCCATTCGATCCTGGAACGGACTTGTATGGATGTGCGTCTAACGTTACAATTTGAGATGTAAAGCTGGTTTCTATCAAATATATTACCGTTGGTGGCGGAGAATTTATTCTCTTAGCTTAACACCCTTAGAGGTTATGTAGTTGATGGTTACTGGTGATACATTCCCAATTTGGTAATGTGGCATACGAAGTGTTGTTGAGCATATGTGATCAAAGCACAGCTTTTGTATAAAGCGTAGCTTTGTGCATGAGACTTCGTCGGACCTCACACCCCCGGAAATGGTCAAAACAGGAAGGATGCAACAAGGTTATTAGGGGGTAGCGCCCCTTTAGTGTATGTCATTCCTTCTGGATAAAGGTGGTATCATGGTATGGAGCCCAGATACTTAACCTATGTTGTTGCTGCAAATTTATTACTTTGTGGTTGTTGGAATTGAGGATTCTCGGATGAAGGTCGTTACGACCGGGGGATGGCATATTCGTGTCAGTAGTTACCTAGTTAGGGGTAACCCGGCCTTGTGTTGGCAGAGATCTAACTGTAACGTTAGGTTCTCGGGGTCGTCTTTCCAGAGGCGTACCCATGTGGCAATGGGATGTTCCTTGGCCTGACCATTTGTTGGAAATCCAAAGAAACAATACGAGCCTTGTACGGTTTTAGTTGTAGAACTTGCCATCTAATATGGTAGCTATAGTAGGCATAATATAATGGTACTTATGCTGGCTAAGATTTATATTATACTTTCGAAATGTTTTCTACACTATGCACTAATAATAATATCAAAAATGATTTGTTTTGCATAGTAAGCATCTCTGACTATCATAAGGAGAAATCTCCCCCAATTCTGTGTTTGCATTGTGTGTGTGGCGGGAGGCCTTATGGTAGTTTCATTTTCCAAAAGCATTGCGAATTGACTTTAAAACTCTCCTGTTGTTTGTTTTAAAGATAAATAACTGTTTTAAGTTCTCACACCAGTCGCATGACTGACCTAGAGTTTATTGTTCCCTTCCTAAACTCTGGGTACCCACCAATTTCCACACGGGCAGTCTAGAGTTAGGTTATCAGGTCATTCTGGAATTCGGGAGTTGCTGTAGAGATCTGGAGGCAAGCTGGAGGGCATGGCGTATCAACTAGTATATAGTATTTTTTTTCCGCTGTTTGTTGTTGTATACTCTGATGTAATGTAATAACTGATATAGTTCTTTGTTTAAAGATTATTCATTTGCCTATTATATGTTGTTCCATTTCGATTGTGAGATTCTGATATTGTTTTCTGTTTCTTCTTTTTTCTTCTTCTTCTACCCTTTTCTTCTTCTTTAACCATAACAGTTTGGTTTTCCGGCATTCGATTGCTCGGCAGTTGATACAGTGGACGTATTGATGTCGATTTTCGAAAGTCGAAGAATCGGGTCCTCACAACTGCGGTAGCAAAGGTCGAATACTCATCATCTGGGATTCTAATATTTGGAATTTTCAAATTGAGAATAAATCATATCAACATATCACTTTACTAGCTGAAAACACTGGTAGTTTTAAATGCAGAATATCCTTTGTTTATGCTAGTAATTTTATTAGAGATAGAGATAAATTATGGGAAGATATAATTGATGAATATGGGTTTGTGAATTCCCCATGGATTATACTTGGGGATTTTAATAATACTTTATCATCTTCTAACAAAAAGGGTGGTTCATTTGTGCCATTTAGTCAAATGGCAGGATTTAACAATTGTATTTCTATGGTTGGTCTGGTTGAACTGCCTATTATAGGGTTCGAATACACATGGAAGAAGAAGGGTTTGGCATCTAAAATTGATAAAGTTCTCTGCAATCATTTATTACAGGGTTCTAATCCAGGGATTACCATTTTTGGGGTTTCTAATGTTATTAGTGATCATATCCCCATTTTTATTAGCTTTAATAAAGAGATCAAAGGCCCCAAAAATACTCCTTTTAGATATGTTAACTCATGGCATTTGTGGGAAGGGTACGTGAGCTATTTTCAAAATGCTTTAGACAAATATCAGTTTGATTTCCCTAACTACTAAGCTTCAAAATTGCACAAATTCATGAAGTTTATTAAAGAATGTAAAATTAAGTTGAAAGAGTGGAATCTCAAGAACTGCAGAGAGGGCAATCTCCTTAAAAAACATGAAGAAGAATATCAGAAGTGCCTTAAAGACTGTGATGCTAACCCTACAAACACATTTTTATTTAGTAAACTCAGCAACGCATATAACAGATGGAAGAATCAAAATGTGGCTGACTTTTTAAAGTCCAAACAGAAAGCAAAAACTGAATGGCTGGCAGATGTGACTCATGCACAAAAAATTTTCATGCTAAGATGTCACAAAGAAGGTACATTAACAACTGGAATCAGATAATTAAGAGTAATGGGGAAATTATACAAGATGCTGCAAAAATTAAATCCAAGGCTATAAATTATTATACTGGTATTTTTTTATTCCACACGGCCTTTAACTAGTAACTTTCCTGATATCCAGTGCATGAGCAAAGTAAATGAAAGAGGCAGAACTAAACTTACTTCTGGTATCAAAATCGAGAGGTTCAAAAAGCTGTATTCTCTATTCCTGATGACAAGAGCCCAGATCCTGATGGTTTCACTGCTAAATTTTATAAAATTCATTGGGATGAGTTGAAATATGACATTCTGAATTTGATTCAAGTAGTTTTTACTACAGGCAGAATTGGAAAAGGTTTAAATCACACTTTTATCACACTTGTGCCTAAAAACAAACAGCCAATTTGTATCTCTGACCACAGGCCTATTGCATGTTGTAATGTTTTATACAAAACCATCTCCAAAATTATATGCAATAGAATCAAACCTTTTTTACCTCATCTTGTATTAGAGAACCAGTCAGCTTTCATTCCAAGAAGATATATTGCTAAAATTATTCTGCTCGCACATGAACAAATTAGGCAATTCAATAGAAAAGGCAGTGATAAAATGTGTCTTAAGATAGACCTGCTAAAGGCTTATGACATGATCAATAGGGAGTTTGTTTGCCACATGTTGAATATGATGGGCTTTCCAAATAGCCTGGTCAAACTCATAAGAAAATGTATCTCTTCCCCCACCTATTCTATCATTGTTGATGGTAGTCCTAAGGGATTTATTTACAGCAATAGAGGGTTGAGACAGGGAGATCCCCTCTCCCCTTATATTTTTTGCATTGCTATGGAATTTCTTTCTTTGATGATGTATAAAGCATACAAGGCTGGTACTTTTCAACCTATTTACAACCAAGATCCAAGTGTCACTCGTCATATACAGGCAGATGATCTCATGATTTTTTCTAAAGCTAAGCTTAAATGTGCTGAAACTATCAAAGACATGATGCAGAATTTAAAAGATTTGATAGGTCTGAATATTAATAATCTAAAGTCTAAAGCCTATTTCAGCAGAGATGTGATTAACAGAAATCCATTGCTTAATATTTTGGAGATGAGAGAAGGAACACTGCCTATTAAATATTTGGGAGTCCCTCTGTCCTATAACTATCTTCACTACAATGATTGTGGAAATCTTCTTGATAAAATTCAACTTAGAATGGATGGATGGGACTGTAGACTTCTCTCTATGGCAGGTAAGATTGAACTCATCCACTCAGTTATTACTCTTATGGTGCTATATTGGATGATGACCTACCAATTGCTTATTGCCACTATTAATAAAATTAATAAGATATGTGCAAATTTTATTTGGGGAGGCAGAATCCATAAAATAGCTTGGGATATCTTATGTAGACCTAAACTTGAAGGAGGGGTGGGCCTGAGAAATTTTGTAGACATTAGAACTGCTACTGCTCTTAAATTGTTGTGGCATTATATAAACAACAATAATCTACGGTCTAAATGGATGCGCAAAAGATACTGTAAGGATAAACACTTATGGACTATTGAAATTGATAATAACAGTTCATGTACCTGGAAATCTATCCTTAAACACAGGCAGAAAGGTCTACAACACATACATAGAAACATAGTTGATAGGCAAAATACACTTCTATGGCACGACCCTTGGATTAACAATGAATTATTGGTTAATATTCTTGGGTGGGATGCTCTTGGTTTGAATGGTGTGGACAATATGAAGGTCAGCAGTATAATACAGAATAACATTATAAAGCCACAGATTTTACATTTCACTAGACAAATAAATCAAATCAATGAAGTAGAACTGTCTGCTACTCATGATTCAGATTTCTTGAGCTGGAATAATAATCCTAATGGCTTTACGTTCTACTCTGCATGGTATTGTGCTAGAAGCCATTTTCAACCTACAATCTGGTCTAAAGTGATATGGAACTACTGCAACTGCCTTAAAATGATACTATGCGCGTACAAAGTAATATTAAATAGAACTCCAACCAAAGATAAACAGATTGAATGGGGTTTCTCCGTAGATCCTATATGTGTACTATGTAAGTGTGAACCAGAAGATAGAAATCACCTGTTTTTCCAATGTCCATTTTCGTCGTATCTCTGGACTCGAAGTAAAATGAAGCTTGGCATAAATCTGAACGGCTCGATGCAAATTGAAGAGGAAGCTGCTGCTATATACGATTCTTTCAAAGTGGCGAACCAGATCAAAGATCTCGCTTCGTGTAGCTTCGTCACGATTATCTACCATATTTGGTTGGAACGAAATGCTAGAATCCATGGAGGTAAAGAGACTGACAAGATTCGGAGATGGAATTATGCAGAAATAGATATAAAATATTTGATGTCGAAAAGCAAGAGGAAGAGAAGAGATCAAGAGAAAATGAGGAAATCTTAGATAGATGAGGCATTGACTTAGTGGATACCGGCTAAAGCTTCGAGTAAACTTATTCCTTTCTTAGCCGGTTTCTGTTTTGTTTCTTTTCTTGTTTGGCATATGCCACATGTTACATTTGCGTGTATTGGGTTCATGAGTTTTGCCCGTTAGGAATTTTATTTTGGATGGATTTGTTACTGGTGTTGGTTTTTACCTTCGTTGTACAAACATTATATGTATTCTTATGGATATGTTAGCATCGCACTTTTTTTTTCCTTATTAGAAATCACATCGATAACTAGTAAGGTTTTTAATGAGGCGGTTTACCCAGTTTGAAAAAAAAATCACTTAATTCTTATTAAATTTCAATATCCAACAACCAATTTCTTTATATAATAATTGGAAAATTATTTACTCTATTTATAAACTTTTATAAAAATCACTTATTTTTAAAACCATTTAAAATCATTATATAAGAAAATAACAGGTACGCTCTCCTATATATATATATATATATATATATATATATATATATATATATATATATATATATATATATATCAACTCATTCTAGGGTAACAGTGACCCTACCCTAAATGAGTAAACCCACCTGAGCCAAGGTTCTCGCTTAACCTGGCTTTGATACCAAATGTAACTACCCGTAATTTTCGATCCCGAATATTCCGGATAGTTAGGAAAAGTAGAAAAGAGACAGAAGAAATGAAACATAGAATCTCAAATTCGCAGCGGATCAAAATATAATATCAAAATAAAATAGTAGTTATGCAAAGAAAAACTATATCGGTCAATTTACATTTATACATCAGAGTTACAAACATTTACAAACACTGGAAAGTTAAGCAACATGTTCCAGATACAAGTCAATAATACTCAGCGGGTAACACTCCATACGTTCCGCCGTCCAGTTAGCCATCTGAGCTCCAGAACGTCCTTACCTGAAAATCTATAATACTCGGTCTGACCCGAGCATTACATCAAAGTAACACCCGGTCAGGCTGGAAACCAGCGTGAGTAAACTCATCTAACATGGAATACAAAAGCATACATCTTATATAAAACCCGAGGTAACTTGTATCAATTTACACATTCACAAATTGATATAGACATCACTAATTTCACAAACCAATTTCTAAGTACCAAAACTTAGATTAAATGGTCCAGTTCACTTAAATCATTCCATTCCAGCTTATTGATTTCATATATCAATCTATAAAGAATCGAAGTGGTTTCGGGTATTTACTAATACCGGACTCCTGTCTCTTCGAATCCATTGTCATCTTAACCCATGTTATTCAAGTGAAATACAATTCAATCTTAAATACAGGATGTCAATTTTTACACAGCAATTTATCACTGATAGATAACCACATTATCACTGTCCATTCAAACATATCATATCATAAAACATTTTATATCAAAGATATCAACCAATTCACGGCATTTAATATCATTCAATCATTCCTAAGCAAGATTGATCACTTCCAAAATCAATTTAATTTAAGATTAGTTGGTTATACCATCCCTAATTGATTTAAAATAAGTTAAATTAATTACTCCCATCACTATAAATCATGCTTACTTAACCATTAATTAATCACAAACCACTTAATTAATCAGCATCTTAATTAATCGTCCTTGATTAATTATCCTTTAATTATATTAAGTAATTAACCCTTAATTAATTACAAAAAATAATTATCCTTAACCATTTACAGTAAAAAACCTTTAATTACTCTCATTAATTACATTAGTTAATTAATAATATTAATTAATGTTCCTTAATTAATTACTTCCATTAATTAATTAACTATAATTAATTACATTAATTAATTATACTTTAATTAATCACTTCCATTAAACAACCTTAATTAATCATAAACAGTAATTAACAATCCTGTAAGCATGTATCTAAAGTAAGCATGTGCCTAAAAATGGCTTCCTCGTCCTCATGTTCCTCTCTTCCCGTCCCTCCCGTTCCTCTTGTCTGCCCCGTTCCTAAGGTTTTCCCTGCCCTTCCCTCTCCATCTGATCTTTCTGGTCTCTCTCCTGATCAACAACCTGTCCCCCTTCGTCGTCCTTGACCTAGATTCTTCATCCATCCTCTGTCCCTTCTTCGGTTCTCCCTGATTCTTCAATCGCTCGACATCCGGTCCCACCGGTCTCCTGGACCATTCCTAAAAAATGTATGCCCAAGTTGCAGCCACTCCATCGCTACCTCCCCTGCTTCCAATCCCCCGATTTCTACGCGTTACAAATCTCTACCCACTTTCAAATCTACCAAAATGACATTTGAATTTTTGAAGTCGAAACGGCTATGTTTTTGTTGCGCGGGAAAGGACCACGTGGCGAAAAAATGCAGAGAACCTAAGATTTGTTATTTCTGTGGTTTTCTCGGCCATTCGCAGCTGCTGTGTTCCAAGAAAAAAGCAATTGAGTGCAACCCTTCAAAAAACACGCGTATCACTCCACATCGCTAAATCACTCTGTCTGCTGAGACCTCGATCATTGTACCTTCTGACAAACGAATTAATGTGCGGCCTCTGAGGGTCCCACATACTCAACCAATTGCAAAAGCCAATTTTCATTTTGTGCAGACCAATCTGACCCTTTACGCTAAACCAATACTCAATCGCAACTGTTCCTCTTACCCTGATCATCCTTCTTCTAAAAAAATCTCACTCAAATACTCTCCTCTCCACTGCTTTCCCATGGATAACCCCTCAGACTACTTCACAACCACAATAATAGATGGTTTCTAGATGGTGGAGAAGCTTTCAATCACCCTTACGGCCCGCCTCCACCTACAGGAGTGGCCAATATGGCTATTGTCAGACAACCGCTTTCTCGTCTTCTACCCTTCGACCTTTGTCAAGGACCAAGCTTTAAGCCTCGGAATAATCAATAAAGTTAATAGTGTTGGATCGGTCCGCATTGAACCATGGACGGACTTCATACTGCCATCTGCTCCTAGTCTTGAACCTGGTTATTGGGCTCGGGTGCATGGATTTCTGGAACTGATGCGCAATAACTTAGAGGCGGTAAATTCCGCTCTGCATCCCATTGGCAGAACTATAGCGCTGGATGAATGTGACTGGGCGCATTTTGATCACAGATTTCTTTATATCAAAATTCAGTTTTTTGAAGGAGTAACTACCCCTTGTAGATTTGTTGCGCCCCTCAACAACTCTGAGCACTTCCTGGCTATTGTCCGCTGCAACCATGAGCATCCTAATAGGCATCCGGAAACCTTCATCTTAGGCACAGACTTCGAAAGAGATTGGCATTGTTTCAACGAACCCTTCAGTATCCCTTCGGAGTAATCAGATTCTGATGCCCCTTCGATGCCATGAACTTTGAGGCTGTCATGGCACCGCCTATCTCTCCCTCCGCCCTCCCCCCTCCCCCGCTCCACAGTTACGCCCTCCTGATGACTCCCCGGAGGTGATGAACTCTCCCAATGGTGGTTACTTACCAAATCCTGCACCTCGTTGGGACCTCATGGTAGATTTAGAACTATCCACCCCTATTCATCTGCAGCTTCCACAGATACAAGATGATTCATCTCCTCCAGCTATGTCTCAGCAGCCCTATGCCTCCACTTCAGCACCATCTCATCTGGACTCACTAACCCCTGCCTTAGTTCGCCGGAGCAACAGGCTTAGTCGTGGTGCGGCCGCGTCAGGGAGCTCTGGTAGTTTTCTTAAACCGGTCGTCTTTTCATCAACTAATACTAAATGAAATAAAAAAATGAGTCGTTGCATGGGAATTAACTTAACCAACGAACACCTCAGAGCAATGCAAAGTCTAGAGTCTGAGCGTATAACTTTATCCCAGTGAAAATTGTCACATGGAATGTTAGGGGATTGGGTGACCCCTCCAAATTCCACGCAATTAATCTTTTATTGGCTTCCCAAAGAATTGACATCCTCCTTCTCCAAGAAACCCAACTAACAGATCTATCTCCTTCTTTATTTAGACTTTTAGGTGGACCCCATCTGTCGGGGTCAGCACACATTGGCTCCAATGGTTCTTGTGGTGGCTTAATCTCTTTGTGGAATGAACACAATTGGGGCTTGTGTCAAGTCAACCAACACTGTTCAGCTTTACACACAATCCTTTGTCACATTCATTCCGACACATTATATCTCATCTCTAATGTATATGGTCCAGAAAGCCCTATTGAGCGAGAAGCTCTTTGGTCTACCTGTCGAGTAACCGCCTCGCTCTTCAATGCTCCTTGGATTATTAGAGGCGACTTCAACACTACTAGATTCCCTCCTGAGAGAAACTCATATTCCTACTCGATCGACTCAGTTGTTTCAGTGCCTTTATCAACACCTGCGCGCTCATTGACCCTCCCATCAGTAACCGCCTCTTCACCTAGTCGAACCGTCGCTCAATTCGATCTATGGCTAAGCTGGATCGATTTCTATTCAATTCTGTCTGGGATGACCTTCACCCTTTAACACTTATCTCGGGCCTTGCCTCAACTCTATCTGATCACTGCCCTCTTCTCTTAGATTCTGGTTCCTCGCCTACCCCACTTAAACAATTCAGATTCGAACGATTATGGCTCCTTGAACCTTCCTTTGATAACTTCGTCAAATTCGCTTCGTCTCAACCAACTCAGTGTCAGCTTTTGCCAAAGTTGTCTTCGAACTCCGCTCGCTCCGCAAACTCATTAGACCGTAGGCCAGAGATATTTGGGGTTCGCTCTGCAAACGGATTGCGGATACCCAGGATAATATCTTACACCTCAATATCCTAGAGGAATCTCGACCCCTATCGGTTGCAGAAGCTGCTCGTCTCAAAGAGCTTGAAATCGATCTTGAAAGGCTTATCAATTAAGAAGAAATTGGTTGGAAACAACGGTCTAAATCCAAGTGGATTGAAGACGGAGACAAGAATATGGCTTATTTCCATCGTTTCGCCAATTGCCGCCGAAGATCAGCCTTCATTACGGAAATCAGCCATAATGATTCCATTTTCACCAATCAGTATGGTATCCTTAATATTTTCACAGAATACTATCGCTCTATCCTGGGTAAACCTCTCCTAAGCTTCCCATTAATGATTGGAATCTCCTTTATCCCAACCCGGATCCTATCCCTCTCGATTCCCCCTTTACCGAGGACGAAATCTGGACTACCTTGAAAGATATGGCGGATGATAAATCCCCTAATCCCGATGGCTTTGGACCTCTTTTTTTCAAACACTTTTGGACAACTGTTAAATCAGATATTATTGACATGTATTTGGAATTTCAGTCGAATCCAACTCTGATCGCTAGGATTAACCATGCCAATATCATCATCATCCCTAAATCCCCTGGCTCTACCACCCTTCCAACGTTCCATCCTATCAGTCTCCTCAACACCACCTTCAAAATTATCACCAAACTCCTTGCTAGGCGTCTTCAGTAGGTTATTGGTTCATTGGTTGGTATAGAACAACCGGCATTTATTCTAGGCCGTAACATCCTAGATTGTGTAGCTGCTACCCAAGAGGTCATCTCATTCTGTCATCACTCCTCCTCCCCGGGGGTCCTCCTCAAATTAGACTTCTCCAAAGCCTTTGACTCGGTTAACTGGGTGTTCTTGGTTGAAATAATGAAACATAGAGGCTTCTCACAAACTTGGTGTAATGGGATAAAAGGCATTCTACATACAAGCTATTCAACAATTTCCATCAATGGTGCGACTGAGGGTCATATTAAATTGGCCAGAGGTCTTAGGCAAGGTGATCCACTCTCGCCACTTCTATTTGTGCTAATCTCTGATGTCTTCAATCTCATGGTCCAACTTGCCAGATCCAATAACCTCCTTGCAGGCATAAACCTTCTCAATTCCGATCTGGCGATCTCCAACCTTTAATATGCCGATGGCACCATTTTACCCACTTCACCTAACCTAGACCACCTCCACTGCCTCAAAGCCCTCTTATATAATTTCGAACTCATTTCTAGCCTATCTATCAATTTCCATAAAAGTTCTGTCATCATGCTTGGTGGTGCTCACCAGCTCGGCCCCTATACTACAGCTCTGCTCAACTGTAAACTGGATCATTTCCCCATCACCTGTCTTGGTATCCCAATCCACCCTACCAAATTAGCCAAACACGACCGGTGCCCGCTTAGATCCAAGTTCGAAACTCGCCTATTATCTTGGAAAGCAAACTCCCTCTCCTCCGTTGGCCGCTTAACTCTCGTCAAATCGGTGCTTTCTGCCCTCCGCACCTACTGGATGTCATTTCATGTGCTACCGAAATGGGTTATTACTAAATTGGATTCTTGTAGACGTACTTTCCTCTGGAATGGTTCTAGAGGCAAATGCTTAATTAATTGGTAGTCAGTATGTCTTCACGTCGACCAAGGTGGACTAGGAATAGTAAACCTTCGTTCCTTCAACCAAGCGCTTCTATCCAAGTGGCTTTGGCATATCATCACTCCTGGAAATTTCATCTACAAGGCTTGGATTCTGCAACACCACTATCGTTCCAACCCTCACTTGGTTCTCCATACTGCTCCACTTCTTGCAATATCACCATTCTGGGAAGGAGTGACTAACACCATAACCCGGATCAAATCACTATTCCATGTGTCCATTGACAATGGCCAGAATTGCCTCTTCTGGAATGATGTCTGGTGGGACCAGCTCCCCCTTAAGATTTCCCTCCCACATTTATTTTCTCACATCGCTAACCCACTCAAACCGGTTGCTGATCTTCACTTGCGCGGCCTATCCAGCATCTTTCCTCTGACCCTCTTTGACCTTAACACACTATCCGACCTTACCTCTGCCTCTAGCATTCTCCATTCCACCCATCTAAATGATTCCAACGATCTATACTTCTGGACTCTAAATCTGAGGAAATCCTTCTCGGTTGCGGCTTGCTATTCATACCTCAATAATCCTGGTAGGTCATTTGTGTTTGCATGACTTTTGAAATGCAGATTACCTCCCCGCATTCTCTACTTCCAATGGTGTCTCATCCAGGGCCGTATCAACACTAAGGATAGGCTCAGACGATGGAACTCTCAGATTGACCCTCGTTGTGTCTTCTGTTCTTCGCATGACCAATACATAGCTCACCTCTTTTTCGAATGCGACTACTTTTACTACATATTCGCCTCGACCAGTGCCAGCTTGATTGGCTTCATTCCGGCAATACACTCGTTCTACGATCATTGGCAATCCAGCAAACCGATTGAAACTCTTGATTCTTTTATTGCTATTTTTAGCTGGTGCATCTAGAAAGAAAGAAATGCTTTTGTCTTCAGTAAACCCAAAAACAGTGCCCGAGGTATTTGTAACAAAATATCATATTTGTTTGCTCTTTGGACAGGATCGACGCAGATGCATCCCTTCACCTGGCATCTGCCCCCAGTAATGACGACAGCTAGGATTTACTGCTAATGTTTGAAGCTCTTTCTGCTCCCCTTGTTGATTTCTTTTGTGGCTTGCTTAAAGGCTCTTATCAGCTGCTCCCCTACTTTATTTGTTTTGTCTATAACTATAGTTCTACTGCTGCTTGTATAATAGGCTACAGTAACTATATTTTGGGTTTAGCTTCATTGAAGGTTTCGCCTTTTTGCTACTGATCATGCTTGTTGATCGGATCTGAACCTTATTAGCTATATTACATCTTATCTAATCGGCTGTGTAGCAATGCGCTACACACCCATTTTCTCCAAAAAAAAAAAATCCTGTAATTATTTACCTTAATTAATTAACTCCTTGATTAATTACATTAATCCTTTGATTAATCACACTGATTAATTAATCCTTAATTACATTTATTAAGCAATTATTAACTAATTACATTATTCAATAATCCTTACTTAATTACTTTCATTAGTTAATTACATTTTTAATTAATTACTAAATGTAATTAACCTTAAATTAATCACATTAATTAATTAATTAATCACATTAATTAATTAACTGAATTAATTACACTAAGTAGTTAATCCTTAATTACTTCCATTGAGTAATTATCCTCTAATTACTTTATTAAGTAATTTTTCTTTAATTACATTCAGCAATTAGCCATTAATTACTTCACTAAGTAATTATACTCAATCAATTCATAATTAAGTGATTATCTCCAATTAACCAAACTAATTAATTTTCTTTAGTTAATTATTTTAACACATCACTTAAAATTAATTAATAATTACTTAACTCCTTATATTTAAAAGACCTTAATTAATTAAGAAAATCATTATCTTAATAAATCATTTACATTAACTAACTATTCTTTAATCATTAACAATAATTGATCACATATTAATTGTCTTCAATTAATCAAATCTTAATTACTTAAAGATAAAAAATTTATTATAATTGATTTACTTAATTATATCATTAAACTTTATTTAATCAAAACATTTAGAAATCAACTATAATTAAAAACAATTTAAACATCAAATTTAACCCTTTTAAAACCTTTGAAATCCTTTCAAATTTATTTAATAAATTTAATACATAGTTATTTTGAAACTTAATTATCATATATTTAAAAACTTATTTCCTTTAAATATAATTGAAAAACTGGTTTAGACATATTTATTTATAACATTTTTAATCTTGGAAAGATCTTACTTAAAACTAGTTTTTATTTATTTAACTTTGAAAGTCTGTAAATCATTTTCTTTACAAATAAACTTGATTCCCTTATTAAAATTTGAAATCTGCTCAAAAACCAACCCGAGCCACAATCGTTCCCTCCCGAGCAAAACACGAGATACCCTGCAACACAACCTCTTCGAATCGCACACCAAAAGTACGCGAGAACGACCCAAGCTACCTACTACTTCCCCAATTAAACGAACGTCCACCAGAACAAATATGCACCGTGCATATGCACAACCGTGCCGACCATCGACGATCACCGCCACAAACCCCCTCAAGTCAACGGCAATTCCACCGACCTTCTGGACCCTCCAGATCGATGAATCTTCATACAAATCAAAATCGAACGCTTCGGTCCAAATTTTGAAGCTAACCCAATCAGAAATTCGATCATCGCCAATGAGCCCAACCATGTTGAACCCCGCCAACCTATCCAATCGAAACATCTCGACCTCCAGCAGTTACTCCCACTATCACGATCGTCTACGATGCGCCACCGAAGCCACCTTCTTCTCGTTAACAACGACGCCCCCAAACCTAAACAAAACCCTAGTTTTCCGTGCTCTGGCAACTACGGCCACCAGGAAAATGTAAAATTATTTTTCCCGAGAGCATTGACATCCAGATCACCTCCAGCCCTAAACTTTGTCACAGTCCATGTCGTCGATCAACTCAAATCGACGAAAATGTCGAAACTAATCCCCTCCACATATCTCAATGAATACTACACTAAAATCATGATTTAACTGTCTAAATTCATCATTTTACATAACACATCTTATTATGGAATCAAAATTCAAATCTTAAATGTTTATTTTTGGCCAATTTTGAATTTCCAGCGTAAATTTCCAAATTTTAATTAATTTCTAATTATAAAATTCTGAAACCAGTTATATAGTTGATATTATATAGTTAGAAATAGTTTTTATTTAGGAAGCTAAGCCTGAAATCAATTCTATGTAAAGATATAAATTTTGAAAGTTGTTCTTAAGTCTGTGGACAACAACAGAGAAGATATATAAACCTGTACAGGCACAATCTCAAACAAATCTAATGTTCATATATACATGCTCAACCAGACATTCATGTAAACATTGTATACTCTATCTCTACCAATTTCCATTGCATGCAGCAAGTTTAAATCAAATAATTTTAATTGTTTTTAAGGTAAAAAGTTTACTCACCTCTGGAAGAATGAGAGAAGCTCTGGAAATTTGAATTTTTGCTTCCTGATCTTTATTTTAAACTACTGCTTTTCTATTTAAAAACTAAGTTGATCTTTGTTTTTCTTCCATTTGCTCCTGATCTTGTTTGATTGATCTAGTTGAAAAGTTGTTGCTTGATATTTCTGGCTTGCTTAAATTCTTTTTTATCTTCTGGTTTTCAGTTTCTTCTCTAGGTTTGATTTTTTTTATTTCTTTTGATTCAATTTTCAGTTTTAATTTAAGAGAATGAAAGAAGATGAAGATGCTCTGAATTTGTATATAGCCTAGTTTAACTCTTGATATTTATTTACATTAAAATTTAAAAAGAAAATAAAAGTGCCACATGTAAATTTGCAAGCTAACTCGTTACACTTGTAAATTTCATGTATTATAAGGATTACAGATATCTTTATAATTTTTTTTTAAAATTATGTTAGCTATTTACTCTTATACATATATGTGTTTTTATATTATATTTATATTTTTATGTTTAATACTTATATTAAAGAAAGTATAAACCTTAAATCCTATTTATATATATTTTTTATTATTAATTTACTATAAGAGCTATTATTTCCATGTATTTAATTATCAGAACTTTATTTGTTTACATATAAATCAACATTTTACTAATTGAATCTAGTTGATTATCAAATAACAGATGTTCCATGTAACGACCCAGAATTTTTGATAACTTGAATTTGAATATTTAATTTATTTTTAAATATTAATAAGTGGAATTTTTAAGTCGAATAATTTATTTTTCGAATATTGGATTTAATGGGATAATTAAATCGATGATTTAATAGTGAAATTCCAAAAATAATTAAATATTGGGTTAAATATGATTGAAAATGGTTTGGAAAATTTTATTTTATCATATTAAAGTTATAGAAATATTTTAGAACTTGTAAAATTGAATTTGGAGTTAATTTGTGAAAATTGAATATTTTAATATTTAATTATCGACTGTAAAATAGCCAATTTTTGAACAGTCTCAGAATTTAACGAGACAAGTTCCATTGGATCCGTAATAGTTAGTTATTATCGGATTTCAATTTTCGTAGCAATCGGAGTTGTCGTCTGACCGTGGCAGCTCGAAACGCATCGATATCGTTTTAATATTAATTTAGCGAGTTAAAATAGCCATTTTTCAAACGGTCTCGGATTTCGACGAAACCAGTTTCATCGGATCCGTAATGTGATATTATTGCAAGATTTCAAATTTCAAGTCGTTTGGATTTTCCGTTTGTCCGGTACAAGCCAAAACGCCTAGAAATCGTTTAAATCGGTTTAAGTTTAAATTGAGCGTTTATAGTCGTATCTCACACATACTTCCGAATTAGCTTACGAAACCTGTTCCATTGCGTCCGGAATGTGGAAAAACATTAGGATCGCCTGGCGGCATGCGTCATTTGGAGTTCGTTTGCAAAAGTGTCAAATTGGTGATTTTAATATTAAAATAATATGGTTATATGTATATATTATTTTCAAAACCCTAGCCACTACCACCTATGGCCGGCCCTAAATTTTTCCATGGCCAGAACGCAACGATTTTCATCTTGATTTTTCTTCCAATCCGTTCACTTTCGAGAGAAGTTCCCAACTAACAAAACGAAGAGAGCCTCGAGCACTACGTATCCAACGGTAGTGATCTGAATCGGAGTTGCGTGGTGGTCGTTAGGGGGCCATGAAGGCCGGCCGTTTGGCGCGCAATTCGAAATGGCAAGGGGGGCCGAGCTCCATGAGTTTCTGGCCGTAGGTGGAGCATGCGGAGGCGAACGCTGTGGCACCTTCTGATCATCTTCAACTTCGTCGTGGTGGCCGTTTAAATTTGAGAAAGAGGGGCGGCTATGGGTTCTTAACCCTAGTTCTTGCGTGCGTTTACCTGGATGGGGATGTTGCGTGTGAGAAGATGGGGGAGGGCGTGATGAGTGGCCTGGATTTCTTAGGTATAAAAAAAAAAAATTATGAAAGGAAGTGAAATTTGTTTATATTATAATTTGAACAATGTTTAAACTGTGATAACTTTTGCATGCGAGGTCGGATTCGAACGAGTTTTTTTTGCGTTGGAATCGTATGGAGGAGCACTACGCAATGCAATTGGTTTGGAGTCGATTGGAGCTTGTTTGAATTTCGGGTAAAATTAAACGTTCGTTTAATTTTATTCGAAACGAACGCCGAAAACGAAAATAAAATCAAGGTGAGAACTCCTCACTCAATCGAAAGGTTTTGTTTAAAATTTTAAATAGTTGGTGTTGATTGATGATTGCTGTTTGATTGTGCTAGTAGATATAGTAGGATATATACTATATATAGCGATATATATATATTGGCATATGTATATATCGGATTTGATTCCCCGCCTCGTATAGCGGATGAGACCCTATTGCGCCGTTATTAAGCGGAATATTTATAAAATCCCATATACCGCGATATTCCACCTTGAAGTGGAATTGGTATTGTGCTAACGTCTGTGGGTGCAGGGAAACAGGTTGGAGGGATCCAACTGGATTCCTCACATATTTATTTGTTTATAAATATTATGTTGATTGTTGATAATCATATTGATATATGACACTTATTCCCGTGATTGACCATCCGATGTCGTTGCATCATCGGATTCAAATTTTTAAAAATTAAAATAACGGTTTTGAATTTAAAAGGGGTTTTAAATCGATTTTTCTAAGAATATGGTTTATTAAAAATTTTGAATTGATTAAATTTTAAAATAAATAGATGGATAAAATTTTATGTTTTAAAAATTTATATTTTTATAAAATATAACTTAAAAGAAATTTTTAACAATAATAGGTTTTTATAAAATAGTTAAATTTGGTTTTTGGGGAGTTATTATTATTAATGGTTTATATAAAGGATTTTATAAATGGATGTTTTTAAATTAAATTTATTGAAGTTATAGAATAAATTTATAAAGTGTTAAGTTGATGTATAACATGAATTTCACTAGGATTTATAGATTAATAAATGTGAAATTTATAAAACGAATGGTTATTGGAAAATTTTAAGTTTATAAGTTATTAACTTATAGAAATGAATTTGGGCATTAAAAAGGGGAATTTTATAGAAATTGTTAATAAATGAAGATTTCATTAGTTGGAATTATTATAAGCCATAAAGAAATCTTGTAAGTGATAAGATTTTAAATTGGTGAAGTTCAAAAGAACGATTTGGGTAAATAGATAATATTATAAGTATTTAACTTATAATATTGATTTTAGTATATAATCGAGTTATGTAAATCGAATTGGACTAATAAAAGGAGATTTCTAAAACGAAGTTTCATAAATAGAAATGGGATGTATGGACATTGTTATAAATCCGAAAATCAATTGGGTTTGATAAATTGAATATGGGATTTGTTAAAGGAGTTATATTCACTATTTTTGAACGGTGAAATATTATTTTATTAAATGGACGTGTTTTTGGAAAGGAATGTTTTAAATGGAATTTAAAACAAATTAAAGATGTTTTAAATATGTTAAGTATCGAAATCTTAGGTTTCAACATTTATTGTTGAAATAGACGTTTTCGAGAAAATATTTTGAATAGTATTGGATTTATGTATCCATTTTTTTTATTTCAAATCCATATACTAGTGTTTTTGGGTTGTCGTAACGATGTTTTACGCAACATTCGTTTTTAACCCAAATAAATGTGAATAAAGGAATGTTTTCTTAAAGAGAATGGAATAAATACTTAACTGTGATTTAAGTATATGGAATATTTTCAAATCGTTGAAAATAAATAAATTTGTGAATTACTTATTTTTAAAATAAGCATGGGAATGGTTTTCTAATATGAAATGGAACGGTTTTTGTGAATTCACCTTTAAGGTAATTGAAAGCAAATAACTTGAAATCGATTTGGGAATCGTATGCTAGTAGATGCTTGGAATTTAAATCCACTTTGGAATTTATATATATGAAGGGAAATTTGTTTAAAAATAAATGTTGATTTATTTTTAAATATGAAAATATAATTTACGAATTTGGAACGTAAGTTAAAATAAATCGGTAAAGATTTATTTGGTGGTTTGAAATTTGTTTCAAAAGGTATATATGGTTAAGGTGATTTGAAATTGGTTTGCAAATGGTTAATGTAATTTGAAAATTGCTTTTCAAATGGTAAAGGTAAATTGAAAATTGGTTTTTCAATTGGTTAAGTGTGGAAAATTTTATCGTGAAGTGGTTTTGGTAAAACAAATAACTGGGGCAATTATTTGGAAATGGTGTATATATATATATATCTCTCGTAAGATATTTTTGGGGTTAAATAATTTTGGAAAATTATTTGGAATCTGATGATGTGGCGCATCTTTATTGATAGTTAAATAACCGACTATCAATATTTACCCTTGGATGGTATTGATTGTGTTTGTTTGGAATTGAATGCACACTTATTTTTAAAATAAGCGCTCGCTATTCGGTTTAGCCGGGAGAGGACCTTTGTGTCATATATCCCATTCCGAATATGCGATACGTCGTTTGGATTGCATTTGAAGACCGGTGTTGAAGACCGGGTATTTGTGAAAACGATAGGATGACCTATCGATTGTCTCCGCATCGTTAGCTACGATATGGAGATTTCCTTTGTGATGGGAAATTTTATCGGGATTGTGAATACCCGGATTGCAAGGGCTTCTTTGGAAGTGCCTTCGGTTCTGTTCGAACCCGGAACAGACTTGTATGGTTACGTGTCTGACATTACATTTTGAGAGATAGAGCAGATTTCTTTCAAATACATTTCTGTTGGTGGCGGAGAATTTATTCTCTTAGCTTAACACCCTTCTCTGAGACGTACGAGCTCAGAGGTTATGTAGTTGAAGGTTATCAGCGATATTTCCCAATCTGGTAATGTGGCATGCTGAGTGCTGCTGTGTGATGATCATTGGTTGGTCATTTGTGATATGATCATTTGTTTGATCATTTATCTTTGTGATTATTGCTTTGGTCATCTGTGGACCCGAAGCATGGCTTTGTTACACAAAGCGTAGCTTTGTGGACGAGACTTCGTCAGGACCTCACTCCCCGGAAATGGTCGAAACAGGAATATGCGGCAAGGTTATGAGGGTCGCGCCCTTTAGGGTATGTCATTCCCTTCTGGAAAAGGGTGGTATCATGGTATGGAGCCCAGATATTTACTCATGTGGAAACACTATATCTATTTCTGTGTGGTGTTGTTGGTATCGAGCGCTCGGATAAAGGTCCCAAAGGACCGGGGGATGACATATTCGTGTAGTAGTTACCTAGTTACAGAGGTAACCCGGCCTTGTGTTGGCAGAGATCTAACCGTAACGTTAGTTCTCGGGACGTCCCGCCAGAGGCGATCCCATGTGGCAGTAGGAAGTTCCTTAGCCTGACCATTTGTTGGAAATCCATTCATCCAATACGCGCCCTGTATGGTTTTAGTTGTAGAACCTGCCATTTAACATGGCAGCTATAGTAGGCATAGTATCATGGTACCTATGCTGGCTAGGATTGATATTATACTTTCGGAAGATTTTTCCACTATGCACTAGTAATAATATCAAAGAATTTTTCTCGTAGTAAGCATGTTTGACTATCATAAGGAGAAATCTCCCCCATGTGTGCGTTTGCATTGTGTGTGTGCCGGGAGGCCTTATGGTAGTTTCATTTTCCAAAAAGCATTGCGGATTTCAAAATTTAAATTTTCTTGTTGCTTGTTTAAAGATAAACTGTTTTGAGTTCTCACACCAGTCCCATGACTGACCTGGAGTTTATTGTTCCTTTCCTAAACTCTGGGTGCCCACTATTTTCCACACGGGCAGTCTAGAGTTAGGTTATCAGGTTATTCTGGATTCGGGAGTTGCCGTGCAGATGTTGGAGGCGAGCTTGGATAGCGTAGTCTATTATCTATTGTATATAGTATTCTTTCCGCTGTTTTATTGTTGTACACTCTGATGATATGATGTATTGTGATGTATGTATAAAATGTATAGTTCTTTTGTTTTAATGATATTCATTTATCTATTATATGTTGTTCCGCTGCGATTGTGAGATTCTGATATTGTTTCTCGTTCTGTTACTTGTTTTCTGTTTTCTCCTCTCTTTCTTTTCTTTCTTCTTCTACCTCTTTCTTCTTCTAAAACCCTAACGGTTCGATTTTTCGGCAACGAAAAATCGCGATCGTTACATTTGGTATCAGAGCTTATGGTTAAGTGACAACCTGCTCTGTTGGGTGTTACTCATTAGAGATAGAGTCAGCAGTACTCTAGAATGAGTGTGAGTGTAATAATAGATATGAGTGCGTATTTGTTAGTGAGTATAAAATTGTTTTATATTGTGATGATTGGTTTGTTGAGTGGTATATGAACCTTCGTCGGCGCAGCCTCGAAAACTGAATCGAAGGGGTTCCTAAACACTTGAATAGAACAATTCGACACAATATTGTTTTAAATTGGGTAAATGAAATAATTTTACCTCGATTATATTTTATATATAAAAAGAAAATAATTTTTCAGGAATTATTGAAGTGTGTATATAATTGATTGCTTGGTTGTTGTAAATGATATATATATATAAAATAATTAAAAGTTGTTTGAATAAGCTAATAAAAGCAACTATTGTAAAAAGAATAATGGTATAAACCAATGAATCATAAGATGAAATAATAATTGATAATGATTTACAATTGTAAGATAATCATGTATGTATATAAGAAGTAAAATTATATAAGTAAAAGGTTTATAAAAGTGATTTATGAATAGAAAGGAAATTTTTGAAAGAATAATTAGCATTGATTTCACTATTGTCACTGGGAAATAATAAGGGTGATGACTGCAGCATCATCAGTATCATTTTCGAGTTTCTATGTGATGGATTTGCTACAATAATGAATTTAAAATTGAAGTTTTGTTGTAATAAATCAATTTGAAATTAAAATTCAACTTGAAGTTGATAAGTATAAGCGAAATAAGTTTTGAACTTATAATATAAGTTAGAAGTTGAATAATAAGTTGCATGACTTATAGAATGGGAAAATGTAAGTGAAACAAGTTGTTGAAGTGGTTAAACAATTAAGTTAAATAAAATGAAATATGAATTTGAATATTGATATGAATTTGACTTAAGTAAAAATTTAATAGAATTTACTTTAGAATTGAAATCCGAATTGGATTGATAAGTTGAAGCTTTAGTTTAAATGAACAAATGATGTTTAATGGAATAACTTAAGTGAAGTTGAATAAAAAATCGATCTTTGCATCAAAGTTAAATTATCAAGTGAATTAAATGATGTAAATAAAGTTGAAATGGAATGCAAGTTAAGTAATGTTGAAAGAATTGATGTTAATATCAAAATAAATGAATAAAGTGAGTAAATGAAATTGTTAAAAAAGGTGAACTTAAGTTATATAAATGAAATTCAATTTTATTTGTAAAAAAGAACTAGCAATTGAGTTAAAGTATGAATTGAATGTTAATCAATAGAATATGAATAAGTTGATATGAAATGATGCATGCAAGTGTAAATTCATTTGAAAATAGTTTAATAATAGAATGAAAATCAAGTGAATGTTAAACCAATTGGAATTAAAACAGTTGAACCAAATTGAATGTAAGTAAAATAAATAAATTTGGTTGTATTGGATGTACATTGGTCGTTATTGCTTGTTGGTTGGTTGTATGTAAATTCATTAAGTGTTAATGAAATTGAATTAGTAAAATTTGAAAGCTATGTAATTGAATTCAAATGAAAATTGGAATGCAAAGTTGAATGAAAATGAATATGCAACTTTAATAGTAAACTAAAAGTGGTATAAGAAGCATGTATTGGGAATTTTATAATTGAATTGGCAAATTGGTTTGAATATTATAATTGGATATTATGCTAGCAGGATATACAGGTTATAAAGGAATTGGGATTTTGATTTTGAAGTTAAAAAAATTGAATTGCTCGACAAAAAGGTACGTATTTCAATTTTAATATGAGATTTGATGATTTCCTTCTCCAGCCACTTGGCTTTCTCTTTTCTTTTTGATTCTGAGGGGCCGTAGAGCCGTTTTGTAGTCGCACCGATCTAGCCGCGCAAAGGAGACTCTGGCGAAATTTTTTCGAAAATTTCGGGTGTTAGAAAATTTTTTTGAGAAATTTTGAAAGTTTGGGAATTTGAATTTAAATTTAAATTTGAATTGTTGAGTAAACAATGTTGTTTGAAACCTATAATTGAAGTTGGAAAGCTAATTGAAATGATAGTAAATCTTTAATAAAAAGATTGGTGTTAGAAGGTTGATAAAACTATTAGTTTTGGAAAAATAATAAACGGATTATGAATTATTCTCCTTAACTTGCAATTTCGAGGACGAAATTCTTTTAAGGGGGGAAGATTGTAACGACCCAGAATTTTTGATAACTTGAATTTGAATATTTAATTTATTTTTAAATATTAATAAGTGGAATTTTTAAGTCGAATAATTTATTTTTCGAATATTGGATTTAATGGGATAATTAAATCGATGATTTAATAGTGAAATTCCAAAAATAATTAAATATTGGGTTAAATATGATTGAAAATGGTTTGGAAAATTTTATTTTATCATATTAAAGTTATAGAAATATTTTAGAACTTGTAAAATTGAATTTGGAGTTAATTTGTGAAAATTGAATATTTTAATATTTAATTATCGACTGTAAAATAGCCAATTTTTGAACAGTCTCAGAATTTAACGAGACAAGTTCCATTGGATCCGTAATAGTTAGTTATTATCGGATTTCAATTTTCGTAGCAATCGGAGTTGTCGTCTGACCGTGGCAGCTCGAAACGCATCGATATCGTTTTAATATTAATTTAGCGAGTTAAAATAGCCATTTTTCAAACGGTCTCGGATTTCGACGAAACCAGTTTCATCGGATCCGTAATGTGATATTATTGCAAGATTTCAAATTTCAAGTCGTTTGGATTTTCCGTTTGTCCGGTACAAGCCAAAACGCCTAGAAATCGTTTAAATCGGTTTAAGTTTAAATTGAGCGTTTATAGTCGTATCTCACACATACTTCCGAATTAGCTTACGAAACCTGTTCCATTGCGTCCGGAATGTGGAAAAACATTAGGATCGCCTGGCGGCATGCGTCATTTGGAGTTCGTTTGCAAAAGTGTCAAATTGGTGATTTTAATATTAAAATAATATGGTTATATGTATATATTATTTTCAAAACCCTAGCCACTACCACCTATGGCCGGCCCTAAATTTTTCCATGGCCAGAACGCAACGATTTTCATCTTGATTTTTCTTCCAATCCGTTCACTTTCGAGAGAAGTTCCCAACTAACAAAACGAAGAGAGCCTCGAGCACTACGTATCCAACGGTAGTGATCTGAATCGGAGTTGCGTGGTGGTCGTTAGGGGGCCATGAAGGCCGGCCGTTTGGCGCGCAATTCGAAATGGCAAGGGGGGCCGAGCTCCATGAGTTTCTGGCCGTAGGTGGAGCATGCGGAGGCGAACGCTGTGGCACCTTCTGATCATCTTCAACTTCGTCGTGGTGGCCGTTTAAATTTGAGAAAGAGGGGCGGCTATGGGTTCTTAACCCTAGTTCTTGCGTGCGTTTACCTGGATGGGGATGTTGCGTGTGAGAAGATGGGGGAGGGCGTGATGAGTGGCCTGGATTTCTTAGGTATAAAAAAAAAAAATTATGAAAGGAAGTGAAATTTGTTTATATTATAATTTGAACAATGTTTAAACTGTGATAACTTTTGCATGCGAGGTCGGATTCGAACGAGTTTTTTTTGCGTTGGAATCGTATGGAGGAGCACTACGCAATGCAATTGGTTTGGAGTCGATTGGAGCTTGTTTGAATTTCGGGTAAAATTAAACGTTCGTTTAATTTTATTCGAAACGAACGCCGAAAACGAAAATAAAATCAAGGTGAGAACTCCTCACTCAATCGAAAGGTTTTGTTTAAAATTTTAAATAGTTGGTGTTGATTGATGATTGCTGTTTGATTGTGCTAGTAGATATAGTAGGATATATACTATATATAGCGATATATATATATTGGCATATGTATATATCGGATTTGATTCCCCGCCTCGTATAGCGGATGAGACCCTATTGCGCCGTTATTAAGCGGAATATTTATAAAATCCCATATACCGCGATATTCCACCTTGAAGTGGAATTGGTATTGTGCTAACGTCTGTGGGTGCAGGGAAACAGGTTGGAGGGATCCAACTGGATTCCTCACATATTTATTTGTTTATAAATATTATGTTGATTGTTGATAATCATATTGATATATGACACTTATTCCCGTGATTGACCATCCGATGTCGTTGCATCATCGGATTCAAATTTTTAAAAATTAAAATAACGGTTTTGAATTTAAAAGGGGTTTTAAATCGATTTTTCTAAGAATATGGTTTATTAAAAATTTTGAATTGATTAAATTTTAAAATAAATAGATGGATAAAATTTTATGTTTTAAAAATTTATATTTTTATAAAATAT
Organism: Allium cepa; assembly: GCA_030765085.1. Lineage (NCBI taxonomy): Eukaryota > Viridiplantae > Streptophyta > Magnoliopsida > Asparagales > Amaryllidaceae > Allium > Allium cepa. The sequence continues at coordinate 383,543,258 of CM060931.1, forward strand.
AACTTAAAAGAAATTTTTAACAATAATAGGTTTTTATAAAATAGTTAAATTTGGTTTTTGGGGAGTTATTATTATTAATGGTTTATATAAAGGATTTTATAAATGGATGTTTTTAAATTAAATTTATTGAAGTTATAGAATAAATTTATAAAGTGTTAAGTTGATGTATAACATGAATTTCACTAGGATTTATAGATTAATAAATGTGAAATTTATAAAACGAATGGTTATTGGAAAATTTTAAGTTTATAAGTTATTAACTTATAGAAATGAATTTGGGCATTAAAAAGGGGAATTTTATAGAAATTGTTAATAAATGAAGATTTCATTAGTTGGAATTATTATAAGCCATAAAGAAATCTTGTAAGTGATAAGATTTTAAATTGGTGAAGTTCAAAAGAACGATTTGGGTAAATAGATAATATTATAAGTATTTAACTTATAATATTGATTTTAGTATATAATCGAGTTATGTAAATCGAATTGGACTAATAAAAGGAGATTTCTAAAACGAAGTTTCATAAATAGAAATGGGATGTATGGACATTGTTATAAATCCGAAAATCAATTGGGTTTGATAAATTGAATATGGGATTTGTTAAAGGAGTTATATTCACTATTTTTGAACGGTGAAATATTATTTTATTAAATGGACGTGTTTTTGGAAAGGAATGTTTTAAATGGAATTTAAAACAAATTAAAGATGTTTTAAATATGTTAAGTATCGAAATCTTAGGTTTCAACATTTATTGTTGAAATAGACGTTTTCGAGAAAATATTTTGAATAGTATTGGATTTATGTATCCATTTTTTTTATTTCAAATCCATATACTAGTGTTTTTGGGTTGTCGTAACGATGTTTTACGCAACATTCGTTTTTAACCCAAATAAATGTGAATAAAGGAATGTTTTCTTAAAGAGAATGGAATAAATACTTAACTGTGATTTAAGTATATGGAATATTTTCAAATCGTTGAAAATAAATAAATTTGTGAATTACTTATTTTTAAAATAAGCATGGGAATGGTTTTCTAATATGAAATGGAACGGTTTTTGTGAATTCACCTTTAAGGTAATTGAAAGCAAATAACTTGAAATCGATTTGGGAATCGTATGCTAGTAGATGCTTGGAATTTAAATCCACTTTGGAATTTATATATATGAAGGGAAATTTGTTTAAAAATAAATGTTGATTTATTTTTAAATATGAAAATATAATTTACGAATTTGGAACGTAAGTTAAAATAAATCGGTAAAGATTTATTTGGTGGTTTGAAATTTGTTTCAAAAGGTATATATGGTTAAGGTGATTTGAAATTGGTTTGCAAATGGTTAATGTAATTTGAAAATTGCTTTTCAAATGGTAAAGGTAAATTGAAAATTGGTTTTTCAATTGGTTAAGTGTGGAAAATTTTATCGTGAAGTGGTTTTGGTAAAACAAATAACTGGGGCAATTATTTGGAAATGGTGTATATATATATATATCTCTCGTAAGATATTTTTGGGGTTAAATAATTTTGGAAAATTATTTGGAATCTGATGATGTGGCGCATCTTTATTGATAGTTAAATAACCGACTATCAATATTTACCCTTGGATGGTATTGATTGTGTTTGTTTGGAATTGAATGCACACTTATTTTTAAAATAAGCGCTCGCTATTCGGTTTAGCCGGGAGAGGACCTTTGTGTCATATATCCCATTCCGAATATGCGATACGTCGTTTGGATTGCATTTGAAGACCGGTGTTGAAGACCGGGTATTTGTGAAAACGATAGGATGACCTATCGATTGTCTCCGCATCGTTAGCTACGATATGGAGATTTCCTTTGTGATGGGAAATTTTATCGGGATTGTGAATACCCGGATTGCAAGGGCTTCTTTGGAAGTGCCTTCGGTTCTGTTCGAACCCGGAACAGACTTGTATGGTTACGTGTCTGACATTACATTTTGAGAGATAGAGCAGATTTCTTTCAAATACATTTCTGTTGGTGGCGGAGAATTTATTCTCTTAGCTTAACACCCTTCTCTGAGACGTACGAGCTCAGAGGTTATGTAGTTGAAGGTTATCAGCGATATTTCCCAATCTGGTAATGTGGCATGCTGAGTGCTGCTGTGTGATGATCATTGGTTGGTCATTTGTGATATGATCATTTGTTTGATCATTTATCTTTGTGATTATTGCTTTGGTCATCTGTGGACCCGAAGCATGGCTTTGTTACACAAAGCGTAGCTTTGTGGACGAGACTTCGTCAGGACCTCACTCCCCGGAAATGGTCGAAACAGGAATATGCGGCAAGGTTATGAGGGTCGCGCCCTTTAGGGTATGTCATTCCCTTCTGGAAAAGGGTGGTATCATGGTATGGAGCCCAGATATTTACTCATGTGGAAACACTATATCTATTTCTGTGTGGTGTTGTTGGTATCGAGCGCTCGGATAAAGGTCCCAAAGGACCGGGGGATGACATATTCGTGTAGTAGTTACCTAGTTACAGAGGTAACCCGGCCTTGTGTTGGCAGAGATCTAACCGTAACGTTAGTTCTCGGGACGTCCCGCCAGAGGCGATCCCATGTGGCAGTAGGAAGTTCCTTAGCCTGACCATTTGTTGGAAATCCATTCATCCAATACGCGCCCTGTATGGTTTTAGTTGTAGAACCTGCCATTTAACATGGCAGCTATAGTAGGCATAGTATCATGGTACCTATGCTGGCTAGGATTGATATTATACTTTCGGAAGATTTTTCCACTATGCACTAGTAATAATATCAAAGAATTTTTCTCGTAGTAAGCATGTTTGACTATCATAAGGAGAAATCTCCCCCATGTGTGCGTTTGCATTGTGTGTGTGCCGGGAGGCCTTATGGTAGTTTCATTTTCCAAAAAGCATTGCGGATTTCAAAATTTAAATTTTCTTGTTGCTTGTTTAAAGATAAACTGTTTTGAGTTCTCACACCAGTCCCATGACTGACCTGGAGTTTATTGTTCCTTTCCTAAACTCTGGGTGCCCACTATTTTCCACACGGGCAGTCTAGAGTTAGGTTATCAGGTTATTCTGGATTCGGGAGTTGCCGTGCAGATGTTGGAGGCGAGCTTGGATAGCGTAGTCTATTATCTATTGTATATAGTATTCTTTCCGCTGTTTTATTGTTGTACACTCTGATGATATGATGTATTGTGATGTATGTATAAAATGTATAGTTCTTTTGTTTTAATGATATTCATTTATCTATTATATGTTGTTCCGCTGCGATTGTGAGATTCTGATATTGTTTCTCGTTCTGTTACTTGTTTTCTGTTTTCTCCTCTCTTTCTTTTCTTTCTTCTTCTACCTCTTTCTTCTTCTAAAACCCTAACGGTTCGATTTTTCGGCAACGAAAAATCGCGATCGTTACATTCCACAAATCCGGGTTATCGCATCATGGGTTTGTAAGCCACTTGTCGTAGGTTTGTAAGCTACTTGTCGTGGGTTTGTAAGCCACTAAGAAGATAAAATGGGTTCTATCTCAAATAAAATTTGGAATGAAGATTTCCGTACTATTAGAAAGTTTTAACCAAAAGTAGACATTTATCTTGAAATTTTGTTCTTTATACTCTGGAGTCTTCAATCTTGATATCTCCATTCTGAATCTTGAGTCTTTATACTGATCAGTCTTCAATAATCAATACCTGCAGACATATATATATCCTGAAAGTGACTACTGTGTGGCTAGCTATCACTTAGGATCGTGTAATATGGAATATACTTAAATCTAAATACGAAAATAGATGATAATAGCAAAGTAAATAAAAATGAGCACACCAGGAATTTTTATAATGGTTCGAACTTCCCGTTCTACGTCCAGTCCTAGACTTCCCTCTAGAATTTCTCACAATAACCCTCTCTTAACCCGGAGGAACAGGTATACAACACCTGAACAACCGAATAGGATTTTTCCGCCACTAACAACCGAAAGAGGACTTTACCTGCCTGAACAACCAAACAGGACTTCAATAGTTTCAATAGAATTGCATTGACACTATGTGTTCTAAATAACACTAATTTGTCTTTGATAGTACAACCTTCCTATAATCTTTCCTCAAGTATATATATGTGTATAAAGATTTAGAAAGGAAAATATTGCTTTGAATCAAAGAATAAGTTAATGGTTTCAGAGATTCAAGCAATATATGAAAGTTGTGATTGCTTTTTAGAATACAGAGATAGTAGAAAGTATGATCAGAAAGTAATCAGAAAATTGATGATTTGTGAAGTGGATTTTGTGTGTTTATATAATATTTAAAGAGATGCAACCATTCATAAAGAGTTTTGATCAACAGAAGCATCCATACCTCTTAATATTACAACGTGACTCTTGGCAAAAGGAAGTGAACATTCAAAAAAAAATAGCTGTTGAAAGAATTCAGTCGACTGACCCAAAACGATCAGTCAACTGAATATTCAAAGTTGTTTAAAAACAGAGCGTTTCTGTGCACCTGTATAGGTTCAGTCAACTGGCCATATACGGTCAGTCAACTGACCTGACAGTCAAAGCACAATCTTCACATTTTTAAAAAAAAATTAAAATTGTAAAACAACTTATCTACTCGAGGATAGATTTTAACATTTCTAAGACTAAAAAACTTCAATAAATCAACATACTATATGCAGTTTGTAGGGTTGTCTCCTTTGTAGTTCGAACAGCATAATTCCTTTTCTTTTTGTCGCTTATCCATAAAGTATAATTCATTGCTTTGTCATGAATCAAAATACGTGATTCAACATTCTCCCCCTTTTTTATTGATGACAACCTATTATATATGATACTATTTTTGAGAAATATATAAAGGGAGCTATATATCTCCCCATGAATATATGGTGACACTTTTCATCCCTGCATAAAAGTGGTTAGTTATTACAAATTTCTCCCCCTTTGTCATCGACAAAAAGGAAAAGATAATGTATGTATTAAACTAACACAATAGAATTAAAATAAAATACTAGTTGCAATCACAGAAACAACAGATTTCAAATGTTACGAATACAAACTTATCGATAGGATGTACGAAACAAGAAATAACTAACTTACTACCACTAAAAGATAACAACCTCATTCAGAACCAGATTCTGTCTCCTCTTCTTTAACTTGCATTGGTCCTTTTCCTCTAGAGGAACTTCCTGCAAATTGTCTACCACCTCCATTGCCACTTGCGTCGGAGCTAGTATGTTCTTCTGATGTTGACCAAGTAAAGTAAGGGGCTGGGCGTTTGCCTGGATAACGTTGAGAAGTCTCCATTGTGGTGGAAGAGGAGCATGATATCGCATCTAATAAAATCCCGAAGAAACTCTTGATTTTATCAAACTTTTTGTTAATTTTCTTATCAAGATTTTTAATACGAGAATCCAAGAAAACTTGATTTCTTACGATTAAATCTATAGATTCTCGAGTGCTTTGGGATGGAGTTGGCATACGGATGTCATCTTTTGATTGATGTTATTGTTGAGTAGAGGTTTCTTGGCGAGTTCGAAATTTCCATTCTTGAAAGCTCATGGCAATGAGAGGTCTTGGTGGCTGTTTCATAAGGCTAATGGTGTGGCTATTCAAAGTTTTTGGAATAGAGGTATCGGATTTCGGAATAGGAACCTGGAGATTCATAAGCAACCGCATGATATATTCACCAAAATAAATAATATTCATACGACCCTGGTTGAATGGCAGAAATTCGTCTAGAATGAGTTTTGGCCAATTTACTTCAACTTTTCCCCAAATAGCATATAATGCATTATGGTTGTTTGGATAGACAAGCTCATACGAGCCAGTACGAGGTAGATTTGTGTGCATTAAATCTCTATGCATTATTCTGGCAATAGGTCGTGATGCAATAGAATTAAGCTCGGTCATGTCATCTTCTAAGAATCGATGACTTACTTCATCTCTCTCGCCTACGACAGCATTTAATTCTTGTAACTCAATACCTCTTGTTGGAGTATGAAGAATATGACTGATTCTATCTAAAGGAAGAAACACTTGTTGCTCATATATCAAACTCCAAACGCAATTGTCACGATTGCGTGGTTTTGATGGCCTAAATTCAAATTCGCATAGAAAAGTTTAACCAAGGTATGATTTATCTTGATATTGTTTTGATTATGATCTAAGAGTGATTCTAGATGGCTTCTTCTTGCTAATTCTTGAATCTTGTATGACATAAAATCAGGAAAGACAACAAAAGAACCTTCAAAGAATCGAGATTCTTTCATCTTATTCCATCATTGAACTGCAGTTGCATCATATAGCCATTGAGCGATTTAAGAATCAATTGGCTCGGAGGAAGAAGAAGCATGCCTAGATCTCTTTGTTTGACGAGGAGTCATTTGAACTTAGCAAAGTCTTGAAGAAATTTGAGAAAAAAAATTGGAACTAGGGTTTTAGAATTCTGGAGAATGGAGGTAAAAGTAAAAAAGTAAAAGAGATGGAAGAGGGTTTTAGTGTTAAAAAGTAGGTAAAAAGTTGAAAAGGTACGTTTCAGATGTGAATTCAGTCGACTGAACGATTGTGGTCAGTCGACTGAACCACTTTCCCGAGAGTTCTATTCCAGAATTAGTCGACTGGTCTAGACACCGGATAAACAAATATGCTCTCTGTTTGGTCATTCAGTCGACTGGTTGCATTCGATCAATTGACTGAATAGTGTCTGAGAACATATAGTATGCAGTTACAGTCGACTGATCGAATTTTTCAGTCGACTGAGTTAGTCTTTCAGCATATTCAGTCATATTTGAACACAAACAAGTAATATATTTTATATATTAAAAAAATGTATACAAGGTAAGATTTAAAAAAAGCAATTGTAAAAAGTAGACAAAGACGAAATTATTTGGAATAAGAAGTTGATGGAGACTTGGAGTTTGTCAGTTCATCCTTTGTCTTCTCTACATATGGTTGTAGTGGTGACCAACGGTTTCCATGCTAACATGAGTTTGGAGAGACAGGCGGAGGTTGAGGCGACCTATCCCATGTATTCCGAGTTGACAATGGTGTAGGTTGATGAGCCGATGAGAAAGATGAACCGTAGGATTTCCATCCAATCTGCTCAAGAAAACTAAAACGTCTAGAATTCATTTTCTGTTCATAATACATTTCGCGCTAAAGCGTTATCGATTCCCTCTGGTAAGATCATCAATTTTTTGTTTGGTTTGAGGAGAACCAAAGAATAGGAATCGTCTAACTTTCTTTTTCTCAGGTGTATAACCCATTCGATAATTTGATGGTCTTGCAGGTTCATGGATAGGAGTAGGTATAGGTAGGTTTGACGATCAGATGATGGAGTTTCAAAGCTGATAGATGAGTATGATGATCCATCTGATGAATCATGTGATGAAGACATTTTGATTGTGAAAGAAGTTTTTAGAATTTTATGTAGTGGAGAAAAAAATGTGTTTGAGATATAAATTTCTTTTGATGGAGAAATGAGAGCTGAGAACTGAATTATATAGGAGGCAATGCAGTTAAAAAATGTTGGTTGAAGTGCAGATTGAAAAAGTGAGGAAGAGAATGAAAAAAAAAGTTTGTGGCTGAAAATTTATCTTTTAAAAATAGAAAATATAAAGAAACAGATGTATAAGGTGTAGATGTGAAACATTGAATGGCCAGGTGGTAAAGGCATATGCTTATTAAACCTGAGGTGCAGAGTTCGAGTACCAAATTTTTTTTATTTTAAAATTAAATTAAATTAATTGTTAATTTTTATAATTCTGTTAAAGAAATTATACCTAGTTCTCTTCTTAATCTTATAAAACAATTTTCATTGAGAGGTTTATTGAAAATGTCAGCTAAATGATGTTCAGAATTTACAAATTCTAAATTTATTATATCCTTTTCAATATTATAGCGAAGAAAATGATGACGAATGTCAATATGTTTAGTTCGTGAGTGATTGACAGGATTTTTGGATAAATTTATTGCACTAATGTTATCACAATATATTATAGATTTACTTTATTTTATATCAAAATCTTGTAATGTTTGTTGCATGTAGATTACTTGAGCACATGCTACAGCTGCAGATATATATTCTGCTTCACATGTCGATAGTGAAATGCAATTTCGTTTCTTACTAAACCAAGATACTAAGTATCGTCTAATGAAATGACAAGTTCCACTTGTACTTTTTTATCTGTCCGACTTCCTCCAAAATCAGCATCACTATATGATATTAATTCAAAAGGACATTCTTTTGCATAAAATAATCCTAAATCCTTGGTTTTATTAAGATAACAAATTATACGTTTAACTGCTCGCATATGTGATTCTTTAGGATTTGCTTGAAATCGAGCACATAAACAAACACTCATCATAATGTCAGGTCGACTAGCAGTTAAGTAAAGTAGTGATCCAGTCATACTACGATATAGTTTTTGGTCAACACTCTTACAATGTTCATCTTTTTCAAGATGTATAGTTGTACTCATAGGAGTTGGTTTGGTAGACGTGTTTTCCATACCGAATCGTTTAAGTAGATTATTACAATACTTTTCTTGATTAAGAAAAATTTCATTTTGCATTTGTTTGATTTGTAATCCGAGAAAATATGATAGTTGTCCCATATGTGACATTTCAAATTCATTTGTCATGATAGTTGAAAACTCCTGACATAATTTTTCATTTGTAGAACCATAAAATAATATCATAAATATATATTTGAATAATTAAATATCTTGTTTAGTTTTCTTAATAAATAATGTTTGATCAACTTTCCCAATCTCAAAACCAGATTCCAATAAATAGCTTTTAAGTCGGTCATACCAAGCATGAGGTGGTTGTTTTAAACCATATAAAGCTTTCTTAAGTTTATAAACGTGATCTGGAAATTTTTCATGAGTAAATAGAGGAGGTTATTCAACATAAACATTTTCTTTTATAAAACCATATTACACATTTTCATTCGATGTGATCTTCTTTTAAAATATATTCCATATTACACAATCCTAACTGCAGTTCAACGATTGAATTAGATGAAAGAAGCTCGATTCTTTGAAGGTTCTTTTGTTTCCTTTCCTGATTTTACGTCGTATAGGATTCAAGAATTAGCAAGAAGAAGCCATCTAGAATCACTCCTAGATCATAATCAAAACAATATCAAGATAAATGTACCTTGGTTAAACATTTCTATGCAAATTTGAATTTAGGCCATCAAACCCACGCAATCGTGACAATTGCGTTTGGAGTTTGATATGTGGGCAACAAGTGTTTCTTTCTTTAGATAGAATCGATCATATTCTTCATACTCCAACAAGAGGTATATATTTACAAGAATTAAATGCTGTCGTAGGTGAGAGAGATGAAGTAAGTCATCGATTCTTAGAAGATGACGTGACCGAGATTAAGTCTATTGCATTACGACCTACTGCCAGAATAATGCAAAGAGCTTTAATGCACACGATTCTACCCCGTACTACCCCGTACTGGCTCATATGAGCCTGTTGATCCAAACGACTATAAAGCAATATATGCTATTTGGGGAGAAGTTAAAGTAAATTAGTCAAAACTCATTCTAGACGAATTTCTGTTATTCAACTAAGGTCGTATGAATATTATTTATTTTGGTGAATATATTATGCGGCTACTTATGAATCTCCAAGTTCCAATTCTGGAATCCGATACCTCTATTCCATAAACTTTGAATAGCCGCACCATTAGCCTTATGAAATTACCACCAAGACCTATCACTATCATGAGCTTTCAAGAATGGAAATATCAACCTCGCCAAGAAACCTTAGCTCAACAACAACATCAATCAAGAGATGACATCCGTATGCCAACTCCATCCCAACGCACTCTGGAATCTATAGAATTAATCGTAAGAAATCAAGTTATCTTGGATTCCCGTATTAAAAATGATAAGAAAATTGATAAAAAGTTTGATAAAATCAAGAGTTTCTTCGTGATTTTATGGGATGCGATATCATGCTCCTCTTCCACCGCTACGGAGACTTCTCAACGTGATCCGGGCAAACGCCCAGCCCCTCACTTTACTTGGTCAACATCGGAAGAACATACTAGTTCCAACACAAGTGGCAATGGAGGTGGCAGAAAATTTGCATTATCTATTATTCCTTTTTGTCGATGACAAAGGGGGAGAAAGTGCTAACAATTATTTGCAGGAATATATATATATATATATATATATATATATATATAAAGAATACAAACAAAATCTCAGAGGGAGATCACATATTCAGGGGGAGATTCAGAACTTCAGATATATGTTGTCATCAATCAAAAAGGGGGAGAATGTTGAGTCACAGGTTCTATGAAGTTTTTGATTTCTGACAAAGAAATAAAGGCGATCGACAAAACACAGGCATCATGGCTATAAAGAGGCACAAAAGAGCTACATATGGTACTCTAGATTATAGGTTGATTATTTGATATTGTAATAGTGATAAACTTGTTAAAATATATCCTCAAATAATCAAGCACCTCAATATAATCGATATATATATATTTGAATAGCACTACACATTCATTGTGCAACTTGACAGTAACCGGTCGACCGGTATTAATATAGGCGGTCGACCGTTTCTGTGTAAAATGCACAATGAACGTGCACACATGCACATAACGACTATATATTTGAAATCTTGTCTAATGGCCATTTTTTGACCTGTCGACCGTTTTTAAACAGAGAGCAACCTTTTCCAAAAGACACTTCTTTCTCCAATGGTTGCATCTCTTACCTTTCATCAATGATCATATCTATTAATGGCTATTGTTCACAAAGAGTTACAACCATTTTTTCTCTATATAGACTCATCTAAATCATTGATTCATATACATGAAAACATATTCTTTTTACTCTAATTTCTGATCTAAATACTCCTGCATTCTAAAAGATCTCAATTATTTTAATTACTTATTGAATCATTGAAATTATTTCATATCTTTTGATTCAATAAGTAATATACTTCCCTTAATCTTCACAAAACATCATTCACATATTTTGAGGATAAGATTATAGGAAATTTGTACTACAAGTGACAAAACTTTGTTAGCAAGAACACATACCATCAACAAACAATTATATTCATCATTGTTGAAGTCCTCGGTGTTGTAAGAGGCAAGTGTTGAAGTCCTCGGTGTTGTAAGAGGCAAGTGTTGAAGTCCTCAATGTATTAGAGGCGTGAAATCCCGTTCGTTTGCTCGGGTGTTGTAAACCTGTTCCTCCGGGTGAAGCGAGGTAGTTAATAGTGAAAATTCAGATAGAAGTCTGGGACTGGACGTAGGACGGTGCTCCGAACCAGTATAAAAATCTCTGGTGTGATTTTTTTTTCTATTTTATTTACTGTACTATTATCATCTATTTCCGCATTTATATTATATTCCATATTACATGATCCGTGTGTACTATATTAGTACGTGCACTCATACACTATCACTACCACACACTTTTCATTTGGTATCAGAGCTCGGTCATCATATAACCGTAACACAGTTATTTGATATATTCTTGTAATATGGCAAATAACGCAAGTACTAGCACTCAAAACACCACTTACATGGAAGGTCAATCGACACAAAGACCTCCATTTTTCAATGGTCTTAACTATAGTTATTGGGCAACTCGTATGTCATTCTTTATGCAATCAAATAGTTATGATGCTTGGAATGCAACTCAAAAAGAAATAGTAAATCCAACAACTGATTATTCAGAATGGACTGCGGCTGAGAAAACGGCAGCGGCCGTGAATGCAAGAGCAATAAATATGTTGTTTTGTGCATTAGACCAAAATGAATATAACCGTGTTAGTATCTGCACTACTGCATATCAAATTTGGCAATCGCTAAAAATCACTCATGAAGGTACTAACAAGGTTAAACAAGCCAAAATAGCCATGCTGAAAAGTCAATTTCAAAATTTGAAAATGAAACCAAATGAGACAATCAATGATATGTATTCACGGTTTCAAACTATCCACCATGCACTTATTGGGTTAGTACAAAAGTATTCTGATTTTGATGTTGTTTCAACAGTCCTACATTCTCTGACTAGTGAATGGGAAGGAAAAGTATTAGCAATTGAAGAAGCTAATGACCTTTCCGTCATGAAGCCAGATGAATTGATAGGAAATCTAATGTCCTATGAAGCTAACTTGCAGACTAGAAAGGAACAAAAAGAAGAAAAGAAGAACGTGGCATTCCATGCTGAAAAAGACGAAAATGAATCAGAATCTGAAGACGAAGATTTGGCTTTCATAGAAAAAGGTTTCAAAAAATTACTAAAACAGCGAAAAGCCAGTCGTTATAACAAAAAGAAATCTGGATCAAATAAACCAACATCATCCTCTATAGAATGCTCCAACTGTCACAAAAAGGGGCACATGCAGAAGGATTGTCCAGAACAAAAGAAGAAGTCAGAAAATGACAAATTCAAATATAAGAAGGACAAGATAAAGAAACGTGCCTTTTCAGTAACATGCGATGATTCAAACTCATCTTCATCAGAAAGTGAAAGTGATTCGGAGAATGAACAAGCTAATGTTTGTTTTATGGCAACAGAAGATGAGGTACAAATTCCTACACTTGATGAATTACTTGATATTAATGCTGAATTGATAGTCAAATATAAAGACATAAAACGTCAATTAAAAGTAGTCAAAGCAGATTTAGGTAGAGCAGAATTTGAACGAGATATGTTAAAAGATGAGAAGAAAATATTAGAAAAAGAACTTGAAAAAATTCAAGAATCATCATCTAATGTTGACTCTCAACTATCTCTTTTGAGTCAAGAAATAGAAGCTCAAAAAGAGAAAAATAATGCTCTCACTACTGAAAATCATGAGCTTAAGGCAAAATTCAAAATTCTAGACCTAGAAAAAGCTAGTTTACAAAAGTTTGATGACATTACTCAAAATGTTTCTAACTTTAACAAAGGTCGAGAAAATTTGACAAAAATCATTGAAAGCTCACAATCTATTTCGGATAAACAAGGTTTGGGATATAAGAAACAGGAAACCAAGAAACATCTTGGTAATAAAAGAAAGAAGAGAGTACAAAAAACTGAAGCTAAGAAAAATCTTAGTTTATTATACTCCAAACCGAAACAAGTTGTGAAATTTCAAAAGAAAAATATCAAGACTATCAAAATATGGGTTCCTAAAACAAATAACAATTTGATTAGGAACAAATATATTCAGAATTTCATGAATACTGTGCATCATAATACTAATTATGTATATAAAGGGGATACCAGATCCGTATGGGTTTGGACTCCTAAGACCTAACTCTTAGGACCCTATAAAAAGTGGGTACCATGAACTTAATTCTATTTTTTGAAGGTCCCACTTAAGAAAAGAGGAAAGTGGATATTGGACAGTGGTTGCTCGAAGCACATGACTGGAGACAAGAGCTTATTAACAAATATTACATACTCAGATGGTGGATTTGTCACTTTTGGAGATAATTCAAAAGGCTATATCATCGGCAAAAGGCGATGTGAGAAATTGCGGTACATCTAACTTACCTCTTATTACTAATGTCATGCTAGTTAAAAATTTAAAACACAATTTACTTAGTATTAGTCAGTTATGTGACAAGGGTTTTATAATTTCCTTTTCGAATAATAAGTGTAGTATTTTAGATAAAGACCATAATTTATTTTTCGAAGGTTATAGAGACAGAAATATATATATTCTTAACATGAATATTAATCATAATTCAGATATGTGTCTTGTGGCTAATGATAATGATCCATGGCTATGGCACAAACGCTTCTGTCATATAAACTTTAGAACTATTGACAAGCTAGCCAAAAACAATCTAGTAAGAGGACTACCCAAAATGAGTTTTAAAGTTAACAACATTTGTGATGCATGTCAATTAGGAAAATTGACCAAACCATCTTTTAAATCCAAGAACGTCATATCAACATTACAACCACTTGAGTTACTACACATGGATTTATTTGGACCTACTAGGGTACAGTCAATAAATCACAGTTGATATGTGCTTGTAATTGTTGATGATTTCTCTCGTTACACATGGACAATTTTCTTAAAAAATAAAAGTGACGCTTTCGATCATTTCAAATCTTTCGTCAAAAGAATTCAAAAATCAAAAGGAATTAAAGTTAAAAATATAAGAAGTGATCATGGCGGAGAGTTTGAAAATAATGAATTTGAACATTTTTGTACAAAGAAAGGTATATATCATAATTTTTCATTTCCTAGAACTCCACAACAGAACGGAGTTGTAGAACGGAAGAACCGAACTTTACAAGAATGTGCAAGAACATTATTGAATGGAACCACCTTACCAAAACATTTCTGGGCAGAAGCCGTCGCAACTGCCTGTTATGTTTTAAATCGTGTGTCCATAAGACCTCTTACCAAGAATACTCCTTATGAATTATTTAACAAAAGAAATCCTAAAATCTCATACTTCAAAATTTTTGGTTCCAAGTGTTTTATCTTAAATACGAAAGACCAGCTTGGCAAATTCGATCCAAAAGCCGATGAAGGAATATTTGTCGGTTATTCGGAACGAAGTAAGGCCTATCGTATATTTAATAAACGAACCAAAACTATTGAAGAATCACTTCATGTCTCTTTTGATGAATTCTATCAATGTCCTCACAATATATCAGATGATGACGAATCAATAGTCACTGACAATCCAATCATCACGAATATTGATTCTGACTCAGAAATAATTATTGAGAATATTCCTCAAATATGTGAGTTACAATCACCACCAAGGATATTAAGAGACCATCCGGCCCAAAATATAATCGGTGAAGTAACATCACAAGTCAGAACAAGGAGTCAACTCAACCAAATGGGTCATGTCGCTTTTCTCTCAAATATCGAACCTAAGAATCCAAAAGAAGCTGCTACAGACGATTACTGGATCATTGCCATGCAGGAAGAACTAAATCAGTTCGAGCGCAATGACGTTTGGGAACTTGTTCCAAGACCAACTGATCAGTCGGTTATTGGTACTAAATGGGTCTATAAAAATAAGGCTGACGAACAAGGAAATATCACCAAAAATAAAGCAAGATTAGTAGCACAAGGGTATAATCAGGAAGAAGGTATCGATTATGAAGAAACTTATGCACCAGTTGCTCGACTAGAAGCTATTAGAATCCTATTATCTTTTGCTTGTCACCATAATTTCAAACTTTATCAGATGGATGTCAAAAGTGCTTTTCTCAATGGATTTATCAAAGAGAATGTCTATGTCGAACAACCTCCTTTGTTCGTACATGAAAAATATCCTGACCATGTGTTCAAACTTAAGAAAGCTCTGTATGGTTTAAAACAAGCACCTCGTGCTTGGTATGAACGATTACGTAGTTATCTTATTAACTCAGGATTTCAAATAGGCAAAGTCGATCAAACTTTGTTTATTAAACATTCTCAAAAGGATATTCTAGTTATCCAGATATATGTAGACGACATCATCTTTGGTTCAACAAACGATAAACTCTGTAAGGAATTTGCAAGTATTATGACCAAAGAGTTCGAAATGTCTCATATGGGAGAACTGTCATATTTTCTTAGACTTCAAATCAAACAACTTCCGAGTGGTATCTTTATCAATCAAGAAAAATATTGCGGAAATCTTATCAAACGCTTCGGATTAGAAAATACATCTGGTAAACCCACTCCTATGAGTACAACTACACATCTTGAAAAAGATGAAAATGGTAAGAGTGTTGACCAGAAATTATATCGAAGCATGATCGGTTCTCTTCTTTATCTTACAGCTAGTCGTCCAGATATAATGATGAGTGTTTGTCTATGTGCACACTTTCAAGCAGATCCAAAAGAATCACATCTACGAGCAGTGAAACGTATAATTCGTTATCTTAATAATACCAAAGATTTCGGTCTTTTTTATCCAAAAGAATTTCCATTTGAATTAGTATCATATAGTGATGCTGATTTTAGCGGCTCACGAACGGATAGAAAAAGTACAAGTGGTACGTGCCATTTTATTGGAAAATCACTTGTCTCTTGGTTTAGTAAGAAACAAAATTGTGTTTCACTATCAACATGTGAAGCTGAATATATATCAGCAGCTCTCGCTTGTACTCAAGTACTATATATGCAACAAACACTTCAAGATTTTGATATTCATTTATCAAATTCTATTATATACTGTGATAACACAAGTGCTATAAATCTCTCTAAGAATCCAGTGAATCATTCTAGAACCAAACACATTGATATCTGTCATCATTTCCTTAGAGATAATATTGAAAAAGGATATATATGTCTTGAATATGTCCAAACTGATAATCAATTAGCGGACATTTTTACTAAGCCTCTGCTCGAATCTAGTTTTATTAGATTACGAAGAGAGCTTGGTTTAATTTCAAGAAAAGATCTTGACTAGTTATTACTAATGATTGTCTTTTCTTTTGATTATATTTTAACTATAGCATTTTTTTTCTAAGAAAAGCTATTTATTTTCTTTAAATAAGAGCCTTTGCTTGCTTTCATGGTCATATTTCTTTATTCACTCTCATCCACAGGCTTAAGTTTAAGGAAATTCTTTATAAGCTTGTCAAAACTTCTCTCTTTATTCATCTTTTCTTATCTGAGCATAAGGTTCTATACATAATTTTCTATGGCTCACATTTGTGATAAGTGTGCTCAAAAATCACACATTTCCGTTACAAGTTCCGAGCCGGAGGAGTATTATTCTCCTGAAACACCAAAACAGAAACCGAAGTATCATCACCAATACAATCGTACTCCTGGTAGTACACCAACCTCAAAACGAGTAAAGAAGCCGCTATTTTGTTCTCCTCGTACCAAAGTACAGATCGACGAGATTCACCACTATCAGAAACATCAAATAGATCTTCAAAGACAGCTCCATTATGGACAAAGCCAGCTTTTTCATGAGCAACAACGAACATCGGCACGTTTATCTGTTTTAGAAAAGATGGCATCATTCTTTTGTGGTACAAATAAGCATGATGTGCATGAACCGATGCCGTCTAGGCCGTCAACATCTAGGAGTCCTAACTCTTAGGATCGAAATTATAACAGGAATGAAGGTGCTCAGAAAAACTGGAGTCCATGGTCACATCGTATTAAAGATAATAAAGAAAATTCTAATGACGATTCTTCCACTCCTCATTAAATTTATATATATATACTTGTTGCATCGTTTTCTCTCTATAACTCTTGTAATAACGTTTGTATTTTATAATAAGAGTGAAATATGAATTATATATATCTCGACATATTCTCAAAAAACTGCAAAACATACTGTTTTTCATCAGGCAACAAAACCGGTCGACCACCTATAATATGACCGGTCAACCGTTTAGCCTCTGGATGAAAACGGTCGACCGGCCATATTAAAGCGGTCGACCGGTTTACGTATATTCAGTTTTTATATACTGGTTGCATCATTTTTTTTACCCACCTCCTCATTTGTCTCAACTGGTTATTTATTC
Source organism: Allium cepa (assembly GCA_030765085.1). Classification (NCBI taxonomy): domain Eukaryota; kingdom Viridiplantae; phylum Streptophyta; class Magnoliopsida; order Asparagales; family Amaryllidaceae; genus Allium; species Allium cepa. The sequence continues at coordinate 383,560,712 of CM060931.1, forward strand.
CCAAATTCCAAAAACCCTATTCTCTCAATTTCAATTTCCAAATCTCCAAATTTTATAACAATGGCTCCTCCGCAAAAGAAACCCAAGAAAGGATCATCCTCCGGAACTTCATCACTCAATATCTCCGCTAAGAAGTGGCTCGAAAATCCGGTAGCTATCACAAGATGGAATCAAATGACTAACTGCAAGTTTCATCCGGGTTCTTTCATCAAGTTTGATGATTTCACATCTTATGGAATCCGTAGGTTAGCAAATAACTCTAATCTTACTCCATTGATCGATTTTCAGAAAACAATGTGGAAATAAATCACTTGATGATAAAATTATTCTATGCCAATATGAACCTGGACGAGTATAAACCTGATAATCCGCACGGAGTCATTTGGTCTGTCGTATGTGGCAAACAAATTTTTATCACTCTTGATAGGATAGCTTCTATACTGGGTATTCCAAATCAAGGCGATGAGTTTTCATCACATTTCTGTGAAGTCTTCACTCGCAATAATATCAGCCATCAATTCATGAAGGACAACAGTGACGGCACAAAATCAATTGGACTTCGACCCACCGCCAGGCTACTACATCGCGTCTTGATGTTTTCTTTGTTTCCTAGACTAGGAAACTATGACGCTGTATACAAAGAAAACTTCAAGGCCCTTTATGCTATTTGTGGGGATATCCAAATCAATTGGGTTCATATGCTTTTTGACGAGATTCTCAAAGTGAACAACTCTACGCGACCTCACTTTTTCTACAATGAATATATCATGCGTATTTTGCTAGCTTGTGGCGTAAGACCTCCTGACTCTGCCACCTCGAAACCAAAATGTATTGATTCCGTAACTATCAAATGCATGAAGCTTCCTCCTCCTTACCTTCAGATTATGCCGTTTGAACAATGGCAACAAAGAGGTCCATCAAAACAAGCAGCTACTTCCTCTCGACCTCGTTTTGAAGAAGTTAAAATGTTGAAATCAAAATCCACCACAAAAGAATCACTTGAAACTATTGCGCGTAACCAATTCTTGCTTGAATCAAGACTCAAGCGCATGGACACGAAAATTGATAAACGCTTCAACAAAGTCAGGTCATTCTTTGGTATTTTATGGGATGCTATTTCATGTAGCACATCCATCTCTGCTCAAGACCCAGGCAAACGTCCTGCTCCTCCTGCTTTCAACTGGTCATCAACTGAGGAGTCTGCTGGTACTAGTGGACATGGTTGTGGAGAATCATCTAGAGAGGACGATGAAGAGGAAGATGATGATGATGATGATGAGGAAGAAGAAGATATTCAAGAGGAGACAGCTTCTGACTCATCCTAGATTCTATTTTCTACCTCTATATTTTGGATTAGTAATTTAAAACATCTTTCGACACTTGTACTAAATAGTGTCGTTACTTTTATTCGTATGATATTATGGTGTGTATGATACTCTGGTATGTTTTGGATATTGTATTTTTTGTTATGCATGAATGTTTAGGTTGATATACTCTTATATTATTCCATTATCTATTATTCCTTTTTGTCGATGACAAAGGGGGAGAAAGTGCTAACAATTATTTGCAGGAATATATATATATATATATAAAGAATACAAACAAAATCTCAGAGGGAGATCACATATTCAGGGGGAGATTCAGAACTTCAGATATATGTTGTCATCAATCAAAAAGGGGGAGAATGTTGAGTCACAGGTTCTATGAAGTTTTTGATTTCTGACAAAGAAATAAAGGCGATCGACAAAACACAGGCATCATGGCTATAAAGAGGCACAAAAGAGCTACATATGGTACTCTAGATTATAGGTTGATTATTTGATATTGTAATAGTGATAAACTTGTTAAAATCTATCCTCAAATAATCATGCACCTCAATATAATCGATATATATATTTGAATAGCACTACACATTCATTGTGCAACTTGACAGTAACCGGTCGACCGGTATTAATATAGGCGGTCGACCGTTTCTGTGTAAAATGCACAATGAACGTGCACACATGCACATAACGACTATATATTTGAAATCCTGTCTACTGGCCATTTTTTGACCTGTCAACCGTTTTAAACAGAGAGCAACCTTTTCCAAAAGACACTTCTTTCTCCAATGGTTGCATCTCTTACCTTTCATCAATGATCATATCTATTAATGGCTACTGTTCACAAAGAGTTACAACCATTTTTTCTCTATATAAACTCATCTAAATCATTGATTCATATACATGAAAACATATTCTTTTTACTCTAATTTATGATCTAAATACTCCTGCATTCTAAAAGATCTCAATTATTTTAATTACTTATTGAATCATTGAAATTATTTCATATCTTTTGATTCAATAAGTAATATACTTCCCTTAATCTTCACAAAACATCATTCACATATTTTGAGGATAAGATTATAGGAAATTTGTACTACAAGTGACAAAACTGTGTTAGCAAGAACACATACCGTCAACAAACAATTATATTCATCATTGTTGAAGTCCTCGGTGTTGTAAGAGGCAAGTGTTGAAGTCCTCGGTGTTGTAAGAGGCAAGTGTTGAAGTCCTCAGTGTATTAGAGGTGTGAAATCCCGTTCGTTTGCTCGGGTGTTGTAAACCTGTTCCTCCGGGTGAAGCGAGGTAGTTAATAGTGAAAATCCAGATAGAAGTCTGGAACTGGACGTAGGACGGTGCTCCGAACTAGTATAAAAATCTCTGGTGTGATTTTTTTTTCTATTTTATTTACTGTGCTATTATCATCTATTTCCGCATTTATATTATATTCCATATTACACGATCTGTGTGTACTATATTAATACGTGCACTCGTACACTATCACTACCACACACTTTTCACCTCTGCATTCTAAAAAGCAATCACAAGTTTCATATATTGTTTGAATCTCCGAATCAATCAACTTATTCTTTGATTTAAAGCAATATTTTCCTTTCTAAACCTTTATATATTGTCGGGATGGCAACGTAAACATCGGGTTAACTGCGACCATATATGGGGGTGAAGATTTCCAGAGCATTCTCACCAAAGATATTTCCTCGATTTCAAAATATTTTCTATATTTTCAATAAAATTATTTTCTAAAGTATTTTCACTGGATGTTGGAAATGGGTCTGCTAAGCACTTATAGATCTTCAGTCCTACGCCTGATCAACGTATGACCGAATTTCTATGAGAATAAAGATGGACTTGTTGAAACATCGAGTTATAAAAGTATTTTTATAAACTATTTTGGCAGTATTATAGCTTTTAAAAGTGTTTTAAAATGATTAAAGAATATTTTAACTGGTTTTAAAATATTTAATAAATTATGGCTTCGTTCCTTTTCGAGGACGAAAAGATTCAAAGGGGGGAAGAATGTGATAACCCGGATTTTTGAACATCTGTTAATTTGATAATTAACTATTGAGATACTTATTTCATTTGATTAAACAAATGAAAATTTGATAAACAAGGATATCTAGTTGTATATAGATGAATTTGAAACTATAATAGTTGAATCAAAACGATAAATCTAATTGTAAATCATTAAATATGTATATATATTTGTGTAAACTCTATTATTTTTGAAAATTTTAAGAGTATGTCCATATGCATATATACAAGTGTGTGTGTGTGTATAAATGGTGATTAGAAAGTTATTGGTTGAGTTCAACATGATAATTTACAAAAGCTTTATAAACATTTAAAATAAATATATCATGCATAATTACAAATGTAAGTTTCATAAATAAAATTTAAACAAGATTTAATAAAGAAGTTGATTTTTTTTCCTTTTCTAAATTACATAATTTATATAGAATGTATGTAATAATATATATATATATATATATATATATAAAGATAAAACATAAATATAATTGGTAACATATTAACATGGGTAATAAATAAGTGATACATGGATTTAAACACAAAATACATAAAGAGTTACATGTGTTCAAACTAGTTGACAAGTATAAATTTTTATAATCACAAGTGTTAGCTTAATTTTTATTATACAAATACAAGTGTCATTATTTTTTTTTGTTTATTTTATTTTTATGAATAAAAGATAAAGGAAAATATATGCACATTTCTACTCACTTCTCATTTTTTTGATCTTCAATTTCAAACTAGTAAAAAAAATCCTGAAATCAAAGCAAAGGGCAGAAAAAAATCTAAACTGAAGCTTATAAACCATTGCAACTCAAACTAGAATGTACTTAACAATCTTCTCAAATTTAAAAGAAAAATCTCAGACCTGAATCATATCAAGTACTCAAAGCAAAAGTTTAAAAATCAGGCAACTTCATATTCAAATTCAAAGTTTAAGCCTTCGGTTCCAGATCAGCATCTATTCCAAAAAAAAAGGGGGATCAAATGTTCTCTGTTCTTAAGGAACAGGTGAGTAAACTAAAGTTTTTTTTTGAGTTTAAACCTGGTGCATGCGGTGGATTCTTGAAAATTTTGTGATGAATGTTTGCATAAATGTTTGCAAGGTTGTTTTAAGATGAATGCTTATGTATATGTGTATAGAAAATTTAGGAATGCCTGTACAACTTCTCTGTTTTCAAATACAGACTTCTGCTATGTTAAAAAAAAATTTTTGCAACACCTCGAATTTTCTTTAGGCTTAGATATATGAAAAAATTAGTTTTGTAACAACAAGAATTAAGTTTTAGAAATGTTCTTAAGCAGGAATCGAATATAGTTTTAACTAGAATATTGATATCCCGGTGAAACTTGAAAATGAAAATTTTTTGACATGGATAATTTATGAATTCATGGATATAATCTGCTTAAGCCTCTGATAACATGATTTTTAGAAGAATAATCTTGATTTTTAAATTTTTAAAACAATAGGAAATGGGTGATGAACGTGGTTAAGGTTTTTTGGCGATTTTTCATGATCAGGTGAATTGGGAATGTCAGGGGCACTGCTGGAGTAGGTCGTGGGCTCGTGTATCCTGGAAAAAATATTCACAAGATTTTTCGACCACCAGGTCATCGGCGAGGCTCTGATTAAGGGTTTTAGCGTGGGACTTGGTCAAAGATGGATTTTGGGTTGGTGTATCTCCATCTATGCGTCGGAGATGACCGGTCATTGGGAAATGGAGGAAGGGGATTAGGGTGTGGCTCCAAGCTTGTCGTTATGGACTCTGGTGATCGGAGGTAGGAGGCATAGGGTAGTTAGGTGATCTGGTTTCTGCCTGTTTGGGTTTGAATATGATCGATTTTGTTCTGTAGTGTGGATCGGGATTTGGGGTAATTGATCAGGTTGAGTTCATCGTTGTCGACTTGCGGAGGGTTTCGGTGTCGACCGGAGTTGGGTTGATCGGTGTGCATGGTGCACGGATGCACGAGGTAGCTGGAGTTGGAAAGAGGTTTGGGAAGAAGGATACTCTCTGGGTTGGCTCGTGTAAATGTCGCGTTGGACTCGAAGTTGTATGATTTCGTGTAATTCGAGAATTGACTCGAAATTTTTGTTTGAGGCTTGGGTATTTTACATTGGTAGATCGAGTTGCATTGATTTTACTTTTAAGGTTTTAAACAGGGAAAGATTTTGTATCCGGTTTTAGAACAAGTAAATATGATCTAGCTTCCAAGCTTTATCAAATAGATTTCAAAAATATAAGTATATTTAAATTTTAATAATGAGGTGTTTTGACTAAATTTATTTTCAAAGCTTTTGAATTCAAATAAGTTGATTGATGAAAATAAATAATTAATTTAAGTAGATGGTTTATCTTAATTATTTAAGATTTTACAAATTGATTATACTTTAATAAGGAAAATAATTGATAGTTAATTACCTAGTATAAGTAATTAAAGAGTCCTTAAATTGATTGTAATCAATTTAAGGATAGTTAAATATGTAATGTGATTAATTTAAGGTTATAAATGAATGTAGTTAGTTAAAGATAATTAACTAATGGAAGTAACTAAGGGTTAACTAATTTAACTTAAGTAATTATGGGATAATAACTGGATGGAAATAAGTAAGAGATGATTAATATCTTAAGTGGAAAATTGCTTAATTAATCTGTTGAGGATTAATTCATAATTTAAGGTTAAATAAACGAGGATAGTTATTTAACCAATGGGGTAATTACTAGAGGAAAGTAATTAATTTAAAGTAAATTACTTAAGGGATGTAAGTAAGGATTAATTACTTAGTGTAATTAATTAAAGATTGATAGATTAAAGAACTAATCAAGGGTTAGTTAATTAATGAAGTGTGATTAATTAAGGAATAATTAATCAAAGTAAGTGATTATGGAATAATTAATTTGAGTAACTAATTAAGGATTAATGTAATAGATCATTGTTAATTTCTTTGTAAGAGAAATTATTAATTAATGTGATGGGTGAAGGTTAGTTAATTTATGTAATTAATTAGAATTAATTACTTATTGTAATTAAATGATAATTAATCAAGGATGATTAATTAAGATGGATAATAAAAAGATGATTAATTAATTGATTTGTAATTAATTAATGATAAGTAAAGGTAATTCAAGTAATTAAAGTTAGTAATTAATTTAATTAGAGATAAATTAAATTAATTTTGGACGTGATCAATCTTGCTTATGAATAATTGAATGATGTAAATGCCTTGAATTGGTTGATATCTCTAATATGAATTGCTTTGTGATATGATATGTTGGATGGACGGTGATAATGTGATTATCTATCAATTATAAATTGCTGTGTAAAGTGTTATCCCGTAATTAAAGTTGAATTGTATTTAATTGGATAACCTGGGTTTAGATGACATTGGATTCGAAGAAACCGGAGCTGGGTATCAGTAAATACCCGGAACCACTTCGATTTGTAATCTACAAAATTCTTTATATTGGATATGTGGTATTAAACCGGCTGGAATGGAATGAATTATGTAATGTGGATTTTTTTTAACTTGAAAATATTGAGTGATAAATGTCGACTAAGAGAACTCGTAAAAGGGTACGAGTTACCTTGATATTCACTTGTGTTATGGTTTGGTATTTCATATTTTGTGGGTTTACTCATGCTGGTTTCAGCCTGATCCGGGTGTTACTTTGATGTAATGCTCGCGTCAGACTGAGTATTATAGATTTCCAGATAAGGATGTTCTGGAACTCAGGAGGTGAGCAGGAGGGCAGGAACGTATGGAGTGTTTTCCGCTGTGATATGTTTGTATAACTAGGACATGTTGTTTTAAACTGTCCAGTGGTTGGTAACGGTTGTAATTCTGATATATAAAAATATAAGTGTACTGATACAGTTCTTCTTTGTAAAACTGTTATTTATGTGATATTATATTTTGATCCGTTGCGAATGTGAGGTTTCTGTGTTTTGGTGTTTCTGGTTCTTCTTTTTCTTCTGTCTCTTCTTCTTTTTCCCTAACTATCTGGAATTTTCACGATCGAAAATTTCGGGTCGTTACATTTGGTATCAGAGTTGAAGGTTAAGCGAGAACGTTGGCTCTGGTGGGGATTACTCATTAAATAGAGTCCGTAGTACTCTAGAATGAGTTGAGTGTGTGTGTGTGTGTGTGTGTGTGTGTGTGTGTATGATAGCGTACTTGTTATTTTCTTATATAAAGATTTTGGGGGATTTTGTATAAGAATATATTTTGATATATATAAAGCAATATATCTTTCTAATAAATATTAAGGTAATCGGATGTTAAATATTGGAATTAAATTAAGTGGTAATAGAATTACAACCAAATTGAAATTAAATAAAGATAAGTTTGAAATGGATTCAAACTGAAATTAAATCTTGAAGTTGGAGAAGAATTTCTAAATAAGATGAATTAGAATTGGTTTCAAACCGGAGAAAGAGAATGGTTATTGTGTTTAATAATAGGATAATTGTTTTCCAATAAACAATAAAATGTTTTAAGGAAGTAACCATTTAAAGAGAATAACTTGTAAATTAGAAAGGATGTAAATTAAAGTGGGTTTCCAATTGGGAAGTTCTGAATTCTAAATCTAAACATCTGAAGTTGTTTTCAAAGTGTTAAAGGAAATAATATTATTCAAACTATTTTGAATGTAATCTTAGTTTAGAATAAGAAGTTGTTTGTAAACTTTTAAAGAATTTGTTTTGAGTTAAAACCAAGGGTGGTTTAAATTTTAAAATTCGGCTTGGTGGGCCAAAAAGAAAATATGTATATATGTGAGGAATATACATAATATCAAAGATGGTTTGAAATAAACTCGAAATGTTGAGTTTTAGATTTGGAATGAGATGTGAAAACCCAAAGCGATAAGTTTTTGAACTTATAGATGGGAACGTATTTTGAAATTTGAATGAGAATTCAAATTGTGTAAATTTGACTGAATTAAGTAAATTGAATTTAACTTGAAAGAAGTTAAATAAGTTTGAATGATCAACCTGATTCGGAAATTTCAAGATGAAATTAAGATTTAACTTAGGAAGTTAAATGGTTGATTGGAATTGAGAGTTTGAGTGATCTCAAAATAGGTTTGAGATTCGGAAATTAGAAATGGATGAATGTTTTAAAATAATTTGAATGATGTCGTCCTATTGTTCTTAATAATCTGAAATTGGATTTGTTTAAATAAATGAAGAAATAGGGTATGGTAATATATCCATTATTAAGATAAAATGGAATTTGGATTTAGAATTTAATGGTTTAAAAATATAAGTTGATTTGATTTAAAGGATTAAATCAACATTTAAAAAAATTAACTCGAATTTATATAATTCGGGATGGTTTAAATTTGAAATTTGAATTGAGTTAGTTCAAATTGAATTTGATTTGAAATTGTGATTAAAGATGTATAAGTATAAAATTCAAATGGAAAATTTGAATTGGATTGATTTGAAACGATTTGAAATTGAAGTAGGTTCAATTTGAATTTAGTCCAAATTGATTTGAATAATTTGGAATTATAATTTAAGTTGAATAGTTTTAAATTTAAATGGAATTTGAATTGAATTTGGGAGGAAATCAAGAATAATCCAACTTGGTTTGGAAATGGAGCTTGAAATTGGGATTAATTCGAACTGGAGTTGAAATGAATTGAAATTGGGACTAGTTCAATTGAAATTTATTTGAATTAGTAGAATTTGAGATCAAAAGTTGAATAAAGTTAAATTTGGAAATAAACTGCGGTTAATTCAACTTGAATTGGGGTTAAATCAATTTCAATGTATATTGAAGTTATTTAAATTTGAACTAAATCAAATCAAAAGGAAGTGGAAATTTAAATTAAATTGATTGGAAAGGGAGGTTGGGAATTGAACAGTTTGACTCTGGACTATTTTCAAAATAAATTGTTTTAGTAAAAATCTATTTTTCCAAACTATTTACTATACAACTTTTCTTTTTAAACCTAAAACTATCTTATACTTGTTTTACAATTATTTTTGGAACTGTCTAACTATTTATCAACTATTTTACAAATTAATTACTATTTTACAACTATTTTGCAATTATTTAAAATTTCTACAATTATTTGACTATTTTCTAACTATTTTACAACTATTTTACAGCTATTTTACAAACTAATGGTTGTTTTTCAACTATTTATCTATTTTTGACCTTTCAGGCTATTTTCTAAATATAAGCTGATCAGAGTGCAAACTGTTTATGATTAATTACCCAATTGAGATAAGAATTAAAGTGGTGATCCTAGGGAGGATTAAGGCAGATATGAATAAGTGAATAGAAACATAGATGAAGGTGAATAGAAAGGAGAAATTGATTTGGCTAATAATCAATAAAGATAAATACGTATGATGTATATTATTCTATTCGCTAGTGATTTGATCCAAATTCGAGCATAGAATTTCGAGATAGTTATATTGATCCGAGTTGGGATTTTTCACTCGATTTTCGACGGCGAACCTGGATATGGATTGTTGATTGGTTCTGGATATTCTCTATCATAGCTAGGCTATGCATGGAGAATGACGGTTTCTGATCAAGAAACCAGATCTGAGTCCGCACTAAGAAGTTGGGTAGACGATACTAGTTTGAAAATAAAATTGTGTGATCGAGTGAGCGATCAGATTGGTATGGCATACGGAAGATATGTGTACATTATATAGATTTGAATAAAATTGATACTGGGAATTTGTGGATAAGAAATGTGAAATGGTTTTTTAAATGAAAGTTATATTTTGTGAAGTATATGATGAAGTAAAGTGGAAATTGGATATCTCTATGATAGAAATTTACTTTTTGGAAGTAAGTAATTTGGTAAGTGACTTTATAGAGTAATCAAATTTGAATATTTGATTTGGGATAAACAAATTTATGTATCTTTGTTATATAAGATAAATCTCCCCTTGTTAAATCTATTGCCGGAAGAAAAGGATTTTGAAAATGTTTGAAGTATAAAAGGAGTTTTACACAAGTTTAAAATGATCTGAAGTTTTTTGAAAAAAAAATTATATGTGTGTGTGTGTGTGTGTGTATAAAGGATCTTATGAGGATTTTGGAAAAAGATTTTTGGAACCTTTGGATTTGGAAAGGCTTTTGATTTTTGGGTAAAATCAATATTGGAATTTGAAAAGCCTAGTTTGAGAAATATCGATTTTGGGATAATCGATTTGTGTAAAGGAGCTTTGTATGAGATCATACTAGGTGTATAATTTGAAAGATACTATATGTACATAGTATAAAGTGTTTTGAAAATGGCTCTAGAGAAAAAGGCGCTCCCTTGAGATGAACTTCTCAGGAGTACCATAGGTTGGTACTGCCTTGAGTCTCTAAGGGGGAGGTTCTAAAGTTGATCCTGTGAGGAGTCTGGACAAACTAGTTCCTGAGGATTATTGGGTAGCGAAAGTCGAGGGCCTTGATGCCTACAGAGGCATTTGGGTTATGCTGTGACGACAGTGTAACTCGATGTCGCTGCGATCTACTGTGTGGACCATAGCGGAATCGTGTGGAGGTGAGTGTCAACAGTCTACGTTTGATTTTGCCAGGAAGGCAACGTAACATCGGTAGACTGCGATCTATGGTCGGTGGAGTGGAGAAGTTTCATTCTTTTGGCAGCGAAATTCGAGGGCGTTGAGGCCTACAATTATATGGGTTTTCGCTGTGATAGCAACATAGCCCCGGTTATAGCTGCGATCTGTAGCGGGTTCCATGGCGTAATCGAGGGGCGCGGAGGCCTACAGTTATCTATGGATTTTGTCGGGATGGCAACGTAACCATCGGGTTAACTGCGACCATGGATATGGGTGATGATTTCCAGAGCATTCTCACCAAAGATATTTCCTCGATTTCAAAATGTTTTCTATATTTTCAATAAAATTATTTTCTAAAGTATTTTCACTGAATGTTGGAAATGAGTCTGCTAAGTACTTATAGATCTTCAGTCCTACGCCTGATCAACGTATGCCCTAATTTCTGTGAGAACAAAGATGGACTCGTTGAAACATCGAGTTGTAAAAGTATTTTTTATAAAACTATTTTGGCAGTATTACAGATTTTAAAAGTGTTTTAAAATGATCAAAGAATATTTTAACTGGTTTTAAAATATTTAATAAATTTTGGCTTCGTTCCTTTTCGAGGACGAAAAGATACCAAGGGGGAAAGAATGTGATAACCCGGATTTTTGAACATCGGTTAATTTGATAATTAACTAATTTTAAACTATTGAGATACTTATTTCATTTGATTAAACAAATAAAAATTTGATAAACAAGGATATCTGGATGTATATAGATGAATTTGAAACTATAATAGTTGAATTAAAACGATGAATCTAATTGTAAATCATTAAATATGTATATATATTTGTGCAAACTCTATTATTTTTGAAAATTTTAAAAGTGTGTCCATATGCATATATACAAGTGTGTGTATGTATAAATGGTGATTAGAAAGCTATTGGTTGAGTTCAACATGATAATTTACAAAAGCTTTATAAACATTTAAAATAAATATATCATGCATAATTACAAATGCAAGTTTCATAAATAAAATTTAAACAAGATTTAATAAAGGAGTTGATTTTTTTCCTTTTCTAAATTACATAATTTATATAGAACATATGTAATAATATATATATATATATATATATAAAGATAAAACAAAAATATAATTGGTAACATATTAACATGGGTAATAAATAAGCAAGACATGGATTTAAACACAAAATACATAAAGAGTTACAAGTGTTCAAACTAGTTGACAAGTGTAAATTTTTATAATCACAAGTGTTAGTTTGATTTTTATTATACAAATACAAGTGTCATTATTTTGTTTTTGTTTATTTTTTTATGAATAAAAGATATAGGAAAATATATGCACATTTCTACTCTCTTCTCATTTCTTTTGATCTTCAATTTCAAACAAGTAAAAAAATCCTGAAATCAAAGCAAAGGGCAGAAAAAAAATCTAAACTGAAGCTTATAAAACATTGCAACTCAAACTAGAATGTATTAAACAATCTTCTCAAATTTAAAAGAAAAATCTCAGACCTAAAGCATATCAAGTACTCAATGCAAAAGTTTAAAAATTAGGCAACTTCATATTCAAATTCAAAGTTTAAGCCTTAGTTCCAGATCAGCATCTATACCAGAAAAAAAAGGGAGATCAAATGTTCTCTCTTCTTAAGGAACAGGTGAGTAAACTAAAGTTTTTTTTTTCAGTTTGAACCTAGTGCATGTGGTGGATTCTTGAAAAATTTGTGATGAATGTTTGCATAAATGTTCGCAACGTTGTTTTAAGATGAATGCTTGTGTATATGTGTATAGAAAATTTAGGAATGCCTGTACATCTTCTCTGTTTTCAAAAACAGACTTCTTCTATGTTCAAAAAAATCAAATTTGCAACACCCCTAATTTTCTTTAGGCTAAGATATATGAACAAATTAGTTTTGTAACAACAAGAATTAAGTTTTAGAATTATTCTTGAGCAGGAATCGAATATAATTTTAACCAGAATATTGATATCCCAGTGAAACTTAAAAATGACAAATTTTGACCTGGATAATTTATGAATTCGTGGATATAATCTTCTTAAGCCTCTGATAACATGATTTTTAGAAGAAGAATCTTGATTTTTAAGTTTCTAAAACAAGAGGAAATGGGTGATGAACGTGGTTAAGGTTTTTGGGCGATTTCTCGTGATCGGGTGAATTGGGAATGTCAGGGGCACTACTGGAGTAGGCCATAGGCTCGTTGATCCTGGCAAAAATATTCGCAATATTTTTTGACCACCAGGTAATCGGCGAGGATCTGATTTAGAGTTTTAGCGTGGGATTTAGTCAGAGATGGATTTTGGGTTGGTGTATCTCCATCAATGCGTCGGAGATGACCGGTCATTGGGAAATGGAGGAAGGGGATTAGGTGTGGCTCCAAGCTTTTCTTTATGGACTCCGGTGATCGGAGGTAGGAAGCACAGGGTAGTTAGGTGATCTGGTTTTCGCCTGTTTGGGTTTGAATATGATCAATTTTGTTCTGCAGTGTGGATCGGGATTTGGGGTAATTGATCAAGTTGAGTTCGTCGTTGTCGACTTGCGGAGGGTTTCGATGTCAACCGGAGTTGGGTTGATCAGTGTGCATGGTGCATGGACGCACGTGGTAGCTGGAATTGGAAAGAGGTTTGGGAAGAAGGATACTCTCGGGGTTGGCTCGTGTAAATGTCGCATTGGACTCGAAGTTATATGATTTCGTGTAATTCGGGAATTGACTCGAAATTTTGTTTGAGGCTCATGTATTTTACATTGGGAGATCGAGTTCCATTGATCTTTCTTTTAAGGTTTTAAACAGGGAAAGATTTTGTATCCGGTTTTAGAATAAGTAAATATGATCAAGTTTCCAAGCTTTATCAAATAGATTTCAAAAATATAAGTATATTTAAATTTTAATAATGAGGTGTTTTAACTAAATTTATTTTCAAAGCTTTTGAATTCAAATAAGTTGATTGATGAAAATTAGTAATTAATTTAAGTAGGCGGTTTATCTTAATTATTTAATATTTTACAAATTGATTATACTTTAATAAGGAAAATAATGGATAGTTAATTACCTAGTATAAGTAATTAAAGAGTAATTATTGATTGTAATCAATTTAAGGATAGTTAAATATGTAATGTGATTAATTTAAGGTTAATAAATGAATGTAGTTAGTTAAAGATAATTAACTAATGGAAGTAACTAAGGGTTAACTAATTTAACTTAGGTAATTATGGGATAATTACTGGATGGAAATAAGTAAGAGATGATTAATATCTTAAGTGGAAAATTGCTTAATTAATCTGTTGAGGATTAATTCATAATTTAAGGTTAAATAATGAGAATAATTATTTAACCAATGGATAATTACTAGAGGAAAGCAATTAATTTAAAGTAAATTACTTAAGGGAGGTAAGTAAAGATTAATTACTTAGTGTAATTAATTAAAGATTGAAAGATTAACGAACTAATCAAGGGTTAGTTAACTAATGAAGTGTGATTAATTAAGGAATAATTAATCAAAGTAAGTGATTATGGAATAATTAATTTGAGTAACTAATTAAGGATTAATGTGATAGATCATTGTTAATTTCTTTGTAAGAGAAATTATTAATTAATGTGATGGGTGAAGGTTAGTTAATTTATGTAATTAATTAGAATTAATTACTTATTGTAATTAAATGATAATTAATCAAGGATGATTAATTAAGATGGATAATAAAAAGATGATTAATTAATTGATTTGTAATTAATTAATGATAAGTAAAGGTAATTCAAGTAATTAAAGTTAGTAATTAATTTAATTAGAGATAAATTAAATTAATTTTGGACGTGATCAATCTTGCTTATGAATAATTGAATGATGTAAATGCCTTGAATTGGTTGATATCTCTAATATGAATTGCTTTGTGATATGATATGTTGGATGGACGGTGATAATGTGATTATCTATCAATTATAAATTGCTGTGTAAAGTGTTATCCCGTAATTAAAGTTGAATTGTATTTAATTGGATAACCTGGGTTTAGATGACATTGGATTCGAAGAGACCGGAGCCGGGTATCAGTAAATACCCAGAACCACTTCGATTTGTAATGTACAAAATTCTTTATATTGGATATGTGGTATTAAACTGGCTGGAATGGAATGAATTGTATAATGTGGATTTTATTTAACTTGAAAATGTTGAGTGATAAATGTTGACTAAGAGAACTCGTAAAAGAGTACGAGTTACCTTGATATTCTCTTGTGTTACGGTTTGGTATTTCATATTTTGTGGGTTTACTCATGCTGGTTTCCAGCCTGACCCGGGTGTTACTTTGATGTAATGCTCGGGTCAGACCGAGTATTACAGATTTTCAGGTAAGGACGTTCTGGAACTCAAGAGCCGAGCTGGAGGGCAGGAACGTATGGAGTAATTTCCGCTGTGATATGTTTGTATAACTAGGACATGTTGTTTTAAACTGTCCAGTGGTTGGTAATGGTTGTAATTCTGATGTGTAAAAATATAAGTGCACTGATCTAGTTCTTCTTTGTAAAACTGTTATTTGTGTGATATTATTTTTTGATCCGCTGCGAATGTGAGGTTTCTGTGTTTTGGTGTTTCTGGTTCTTCTTTTTCTTCTATCTCTTCTTCTTTTTCCCTAAATATCTGGAATTTTCATGATCGAAAATTTCAGGTCGTTACAATAACTACTACTTAAAATGTAGGGTATCAGAAAAAAAAATTAACATTTAAAGCAAGCGATACCCAATGTTCTTATAATTTCCTAATTTTTAGGAAACCATACCCATTTGGGTGTGGTTGAATCTTTATAGATATAATTTTCATTACAAATCACATTATTACAATAGTTGCTAATATAAAGTTGTTTATCGTGATCAATCATATTAGCTGGAATCCATATCTTAATAGTTTTCAAATTGGACTTCCCTTTTAAAAGTTCTTTTGTAGTCTTAGGTTTCGAATTATTTCTCCTTTTATTTTCATTTTTAGGTGAAGCTTTTGATTTCTTAACATAACCTAATCCCTTCTTATTTGAAGCAAGTTGAGAATTTAAATAATCTTGGATAAATTTTCTCTCTCTTTATTAAAATTGGAAATATTTTTATTAATGTCATCAAGCTTAGTTTTGAGACTAGTGTTATCTAACTCAAAAAATTTAACTTTTGTTTTTAACTCATGATTTGCATAAGCTAGAGCATTATTCTTTTCTTTTTGAGCTTCTATTTCTTGACTTAATATAGCGAGTTGAGAATTGTCAGAGAGTGAATCTTGAATTTCCTCAAGTTCTTCTTCTAATATTTTCTTCTCGTCTTTAAGCGTATCTCTTTTGAATTTTGCTTTCTTCTGATTTTCTAGAGCTTCCTTATATTTTCTTTTGAAAATTTTTAAAGTGTCTAGAAGTTCTGAGTTTACTTCAATCATATCATCAAAAGTTAGATCACTAAACTTATTACCTTTTGCCATGAAGCATACGTTTGCTTGTTCATTATCACTGTTGCTTTCGCTTTCAGAAGATAAAGAATCTGAATCATTCCATGTTACTAAAAAAGCTTTTCTCTTGAACTTGTCCTTTTTATTTTGTTTTCCTTCCTTTGTTCTGGACAATCTTGTTGTATATGGCCCTTCTTAAGGCAATTGAAGCATTCTAGTACTGAGGATGATGGCTTATTGTTGAAGTTTCTTTTCCCATTATTTCGATTTTATTTTTTGTCTTCAAAAACTTTTTAAAGTTGTAATAAATGCTAGGTCTTCCTCATCTGAATCTAAGTCTTCTTTTTCAACATGAAAAACTATGTTCTTCTTGTCTTGTTCTTATACTCTTTTGTCCTGCAAATTTACTTCATAGGACATTAGATTTCCTATTAACTCTTCTGGTTTCATGGCAGAAAGATCGTTAGCTTCTTCAATAGCTAAGACTTTTCTTTCCCATTCATCCGTTAAAGAGTTAAGTATTTTTGAAACAATATCAAAATCGGAGTATATTTCTCCTAGTCCTAATAAAGAATGATGAATATCTTGAAATCTGGAGTACATATCATTTATAGATTCATCTTGCTTCATCCTAAAATTTTGAAATTGGTTCTTAAGCATAGATATTTTACTTTTTTTAACCTTGTTAGTACCTTCATGAGTGACTTTTAGTGTTATCCATATTTCATAGGCAGTGTTGCACATACTAACATGATTAAACTCATTTTTATCTAAATCACAAAATAACATGTTCATGGCTTTGGCATTTGAAGTAGCATCTTGTTTTTGTGTGTTCGACCATGTTGAATATTCAATTGTGGATATGTGATATCCAGATTGTGTAATGTTCCATGAACAAAACTATTTGCTTGCATATATATACACATTCGTGTAGCCCAATAGTTATAATTCATGCTATTAAACAGTGGAGCTCGTGCAGTGGATTGACCTTCAATAAAACTGGTGTTAGTGTTACTATCCATATTACTAAGATATCAAATAACTATGTGACGGATATAGGATGACCGGGCTCTAATACCAAATGAAAGTGACTACTGTGTGGCTAGCTATCACTTAGGATCGTGTAATATGGAATATAATTAAATCTAAATGCGGAAATAGATGATAATAGCAAAGTAAATAAAAATGAGCACACCAGGAATTTTTATACTGGTTTGAACTTCCCGTTCTACGTCCAGTCCCAGACTTCCCTTTGAAATTTCTCACAATAACCCTCTCTTAACCCAGAGGAAATTGTATACAACATCTGAACAACCGAACAGAATTTTTCCGTCTCTAAAAACCAAAAGAGGACTTTACCCGCCTGAACAACCGAACAGGACTTCAACAGTTTCAATAGAATTGCTTTGACACTATGTGTTCTTAATAACAATGATTTGTCTTTGATAGTACAACCTTTCTATAATCTTTCCTCAAGTATATATGTGTGTATAAAGATTTATAAAGGAAAATATTGCTTTGAATCAAAGAATAAGTTAATTATTTCGAAGATTCAAGCAATATATGAAAGTTGTGATTGCTTTTTAGAATACAGAGATAGTAGAAAGTAAGATCAGAAAGTAATCAGAAAAATGGTGATTTGTGAAGTGGATTTTGCGTGTTTATATAATAGTTAAAGAGATGTAATCATTCATGAAGAGTTCTGATCAACAGAAGCATCCATGCCTCTTAATATTAGAACGTGACTCTTGGCAAAAGGAAGTGTCCATTCAGAAAAAACAGCTGCTGAAAGAATTCAGTCGACTGACCCAAAACGATCAGTCAACTGAATATTCAAAGTTGTTTAAAAACAGAGCTTTCTGTGCCCCTATACAGGTTTAGTCGACTGGCCATATACGATCAGTCGACTGACTTGACAGTCAAAGCGCAATCTTCACAATTTTTTATAATTTAAAATTATAAAACAACTTATCTACTTGAGGATAGATTTTAACATTTCTAAGACTAAAAAACTACAATAAATCAACATACTATACGCAATTTTGTAGCCTTGTCTCCTTTGTAGTTTGAACAGCATAATTCCTTTTCTTTTGGTCGCTTATCCATATAGTATAATTCATTGTTTTGTCAAGAATCAAAATATGTGATTCAACATATCCTACATAGTTCCTACATGTACATATCTATCTACACAACAGTGTTAGTATATATTTTATAATAAGATAAGTTGAAATGGTTGTTGTCATCGAAACCAACATCTTAGTTCCTAACAACACCAAGAAATTTGAAGCTGATTTGAATGACAGTGAAGAAAACAGTGAAAAGAAAAATGAAACTTTCAATGTACAAAGTGACAGTTTACAAACTAAACTAAATGCATATAGTTTTGCAGAAAAGGAAATAGGAAGAAATGAAGAAGATAAAGAAACAAAAGTTGAAGAGTGTGTACAAAAATCAGCAAATGAAATAGAAGAAATGGAGAAACATATGCCCATCGAAATAGAAAGTGAATTAGATAAAAACTGAAAAATTAAGAAATACCATGTGAACATGAAGAAAAAAACAGACTCCAACTGAAGTGCATCAAAAAGAAGAGTTGGAAAAAGAAAGTCAAAGTGCAGAAAGACAAAACAGAAGATACTCAACATCTTGAAGATGATATAAATGTAAAAGACCAAAATGTACCATACAGCGATTCAGTGCTTGACTTTACCCCTCCATCTTTCAACTTTACGACACACAAGAATTTGGAAGTGAAAAAACTGAAGAAAAAAAGATGCAGAAAAACTTGTGCAACTAGCTACTAGAAAAGGGAAAGAAACAGTGGCAAAATTAAGTAGCAAAAAAATCAAAGCAACATAAAAAAGGACAGCTTTTTATATCCAAAGATTGAAGGCAAAAACAAGAGTGAAAAAAACAACAGAACAGTTTTGAATATGGGATGGAAAAAAAATTGCAAATAAACCAAAATCCGAAAAAAAAATGAATATGTTGAAAACGAAAGTGCACAAGACAACTGTCTAAAGCCATTTGCAGTTATAGAGCCAACACTTTCAGAGATAGGGCTTGGACATTGCAAATGTTTGATCTATCTCAATGTCGAGCAACAAAACGTGATCAAAACTTTCTTTCATTGACGACATCATCACAAAAGTGAGTGTACAAATATTTATATTAATGTTGAATATGAAATTAAGTTTATTTAACATATACAAATTGTTTTTGTTAAAATAGTATAGTGGCATGGGAAGATAAGAACACAATCAGAGGAGGTTGCGCCATAAAAAAAATTCAGAAAAACATGTACTAGAAGGAAACGAGATAGATGGGAAGGGATATAAGTTTTTTTTCTTACATCAAAATTGATACCAAAGTAAAAGCAAAAATGATAACTAAATCCACAACATGCTTAAATTGATTTGATGCTTTAATATTTTTATACTTATCAATACACATAGCTACTATTAACATTAGTAATATTACTTACTGTTTAGTATTGCTTCACCATTAAAAAAACTTATATTTTCCTGATTTTAATATAGATTATAAATTGGTATATTTCAAGATATGGACTGAAAGAACACAATTATGCTTTCACAACTACAATGACGGTAAGTAAAACTTTTAAATCCAAGTACATAATAATTGCTTCGTTTATTAAATCATAACTTATTTTCATATTAAACAGAAAGGACTTGTGCGTGACACAAAGAGTGTGAAAAAAAAGTTTGGTCCTCCCTATGCTAGAATCCATTGTACCTGACAAATTTGCTGAAAGTATATATTTTTCTTTGCATTGTGAAAACCACTAGACATTAGTGACTTTAGCATATCCAGCAATGCAATGGTGCCATGTTGATTCTAACCACCCTAGAAGATCAAATGAACGAAAAAATTGCCATTTAAAATAAGTTATAAAATTGGTATGAGATTTCTCTTTCTTTTAAAAAACAATTGCTTATTACAGATAGAAAAGGTGAATATGAACTAACTTTTTAACATTGTGTTTTTATTAGAGACAAGATATAGAAGAAATGCTCAAAGAAATCTGAAAAAACAATAATATAATAGACATGGAGGTGAAACCAGATGATATGCATCAAATAAAGTGTGCACAGTAAGCAGAATACACGTAAGTTTTTTTTGGTTAAAATGATATCTACTGAGAACCAAACGAACAATACAATTAAAACCACTAGTCATAATCAATTGACAGTTGCTCATTATTCAACATATGTGTTTTTGCATTATAATATTTCATACAAACTTCTATGCATCATTGTATGTCTTTTATATTTAATTGAATTTGATTCATAACAAAAATATTGAAAAACATCATCTCTCAATTCCGTAAACATTTAGTCCATAAATAAATAGTTACTAAAGGAAGAAAACTGAAAACTACATAGAAGAAACTGATAACTACAGAAACAAAACTGATACCTATATAAACAAAATTGATACCTACAAAAACAAAACTGATACCTACATAATAAAAATTAAACAAAATATTAAGAAAAAATATCTTAAATTAAAAACTACAAGCACAAAAATTCATACAGAAATTAATACTAAGTGTGCTAGTAAAACATGTTAAATATTTTAATTCAAAGTATACTATATGCTTGTACCATTATCTCTGAAATTCAATGTTTTGTATTAATTATAAACCTAATAATATAACTGATGCAAACCGATACTAACATTACATTTTGGTTTCAATAGGCTTGACTGTGGAATATTTGTAATGATATTTATTATTTCACTGAACAGAAGCAGAATGCCAGTAAAACTTAAAAAGAAGGAAATATTATCCATAAGAGCAAAGTTTTTACATGCAATATTGACAAACGATGAGCATTGTTGGAGTCTGTCTAAATACATGTCAAGCTTAGAAGAAGAAAGAGAAGAAAAGAACTGAATGCACATTGTGTTGTTTCACAGTTAAATTTGGTAGTTATAATGTAGTTTTGTTGAAATTTATACTTGTGAAGTAATGATGTTCTGTTGCAATTTGGTACTTATGAAGTAATGATGTTCGGTTCTTAAAAAAATGCTTCTCTTCCTTGTAAAAACAATACTGATCTCATGAAGTGATATGTTGTGGTTAGTGTTCTTTTCTTTTCCTATTGTTTATGTTATAACAAGATTATATAGTGTATGTTCTATCATGCAACTATGGATCCCACATAATATTATTAGTTTTATGATGCAACTATTAGTCGTATAATGATATTGTCAAATTCATATCATATTTCAATAAAAAAAGGTAATTGGGTATCAGTTCTTATGACTAATAGTATCAATTTTTCCAAAACTGACACTCAACATACTTTATGAAACAACAACTAGTGATGTTGTAAGTTTTTGCTAACACCAGATATTATTCTAATTATTTATTAATACTGGTGTCAATTCTAGCACGTATTATAATACACGAAACTGATACAAAAAAATCACCAAAACTGATACTAAAGTCATTTATATCCAATCAAGCAAACATTGTCTCCAACCAAGCTAACTAATACTAATACTATAAAAAATGATACCAAAACTTGTAAAAACTGATACTTGTAAAAACTTATAAAAATTAGTACTGTAAAAACTGATACTGATACCAAAACTTGTAAAAATAAACACCAGAACTGATACTATAAAAACATATAACTGATACTAAAACTGATACTATCATTTATACTAAACAGCTGAAATTAAAATCAATTTGATAATATGCTATACTGAATACAAATTAATAATAATATGTTCAATTACAATAAACCACCAAAACAACTGATGCATCCATTATTAATCTGAACAAATTCAAAATGTAAAATCAAATCATATCCTCTTCGAAGCTTGAAAATTCTATTTATTTACCGAACTGCTTGCACTCGCCACATTTATTTTGCCTGTTCTGAAAATATGAAAATCCTCCTTTGCGCTTGACTGATGGTCTACCAGCGCCACGTTTCTCTTTTGGTGGCTTGATAACATCTTGAATGCTATCATCAACAATAGGCCTATCATAATTTGGAATAGCATTTTAGCATTGCCATAAGAACATCGATAAGCATCAACGGTGAAATAATTCTCAACAAAATCATATACAGACAACTTAGACTTGTTCATACACTTTATAGCATGAGCACAAGGGAATCCACTAATTTTCTATTGGTTACAACTACAAACCCATCCCTTCAAATCAACACAATGAGAGTTTGGAGATTTCACTTCAAAAGCAAAATCAAAAGATTTATATACATCACATCCAAATCCTTCTTTAATCATTCACCTAAACGTAACTCCGTAGAAGGCAAAGACTTATTCTTCACAAACGACACTCTTCTCTTCTTCTTTCCATTTGTTCCATAATCTTAACACGAATACCATCTAAACACGAAGTAACAGGCAATACTTGTTCATCTAAAATCCATCTATTAAAACTTTCTGCAACATTCGAACTATATTCACCATAACGTTTCCCTGGAAAAAATAAATCCACCAACTTATCAAATTGCTTATCCTTTAAAAAATTCACACCAGCAACACCACCAATTTGACAGAACTTAGAATATGCTCCTTCAAATTCATATAGATTAGAAGATCTAGAACACATTTTGAATAGATCAGCAATAATCACATTTGCATTTTTGGCTTTTACCACTGAAAGAAGATTTTGTTCCATATGCAAATAACAATAACTATGATAAGCTGAAGGAAAAACATCACGAACACTTGAAAGCAAACCTTAGTTGCGATCTGACATAAAAACCAAAATACAATCTTCTTGAAGTATTTATTTTAAATGGTTCAAAAATCATGTCCAATTATCCATATTTTCTATAGAAACTACATTTATAGCTAAATGGAAGAAACCTGCAAATGCAAAAATAATTAGTAAAAAAATAAAACTAATTATGACCATAAATTTCAAACAATTCATGAAACCGGTACTAACAGTAAAAAAAACTAATACCGAAAACCTAATACGACCAATATAAAAATATTGATAACCACGACATTATGCACATTAATCTTCATTCTAACACAATAAAGTAATGAACATTGACATATATAATGATACAAATGAAATTTCAGTACTACACAACTATATATGATACCATATAATAACATACTTGAAACTGATACTAACATTATACACAAATTGATATAATCTCCTACTCAGCGGTATGAAATTATGATACCAAATACAAACTTACAATTCAATACAATGCAAATTCTGATACTAGAAACTTGCTAACTGTAAACTACATATCTTAAAACTAATACCAACATAATACAAATTATGATAACAAATTAATAGTAATGCAAATGCCAACTATTATGATCTCAATACAAATAAATCAAAACTGAAAACAAAGACATACCTTGATCAACATTTTTTGCAGTAGCACCCGTCAACACACCAGGACGTCCCTTCAAGTGAGTAGCATCTAAGAATATCATAGGATGACAATACTTGAAACCTAGTAAACACGCGCCAAAAGAAATAACTACCATCTCAAATTCATTACTATAAGGATCAATATCCATATCAACATTACTATCTGGATTAAACTTCTTCACTGCTTCCAAATACCAACTCAAATCATAATAAGACAAAGCATGATTACCATGCAACTCCATTAATGCAAGTTGTTTTCCATGATAAGCATAACTGTAAGACAACTGAAAATTGTGTTCTCTTCTAAAATCAACTATAACATCTTTAGGCTTTTTACTAGGACAATCACGGATCTCGTCAATAATCAATGATTTAACAAACGAACTACATATATATGGATTATTAACATTTCTAAGACCAGCCCCACAAGAATGATCGAAAACCATATTTCTCATAAAAAACTTCTTCAATTGTCTAGAATCGCAAAAACCATGAACTTTGAAAAGACAACCATCCGTATATGAAAAGAAAATTACAGTAACTCTTATAGCACAAGTCTTTAGAAATATTAATTCACACCCGTTTTGAATTTGATGTGCCATCAAAATTCTCTAAAATGTTCAGCTCCTCCAAAACAAAAACCAAAAAAATTGAAAACGCATAATGTCGACCCTCTCCTCAACATATCTTTTTAATAACTTTTACCATCACAACAACATTTGAACAGACAGATACAGTAGAAGATGAAGAAACACGAACAATAGATGAACTTGAAGTAGAAGCACCATCAACATATTCCAATTCAGAACCCTTAACCTTAACAGTAAAACCAAAAGAAAGAACTTTTATTGTATAACTTAAAGCAATTTTATACTCTGAATATCAGAATCAGCATCAACCATAATAACTTAAATCTGAATAAGAAGGAATTAATTGAGACCAACATCGACATATCTCATTCTTCAAATCGTATAAAGATAAATTGATTGACAATCGAGTGCAAAAAGTGTTATTATTTAATACAAACAGACAAAGAAGACTGTTGTCACCACTGCCAAAAAAATTAAAAAAAATTAGTAAAAATATGTTCAATTTAGAACATTAATTTCTCCATTTTACAAAACTGATACCTTCCATATACAAAACTAATACCTACTTATTGATAATAAAAAAAAATACTAACAAAAAATAAAAATGATACCCAGAAAACGAACCTAAACTATGATACTTTTCCCTATATCACAATTTTATATACAACCCAAGCAATCATACTTTTCCAATCATCCCAACATTAATGCAAGATAATGTAAGATAAATTAAATGTAAAGCATATTAGAATACAATATTGCATAAAGAAACAAATAAAAGAAACCTACTGCTGCTTCTAAAAGTTACCATAAAAGAACGAACAAGCAATCAAAAAAACAAAACTACATGTTATTTGTAAAAACGAACACAATTAGAAACCATAGACAATTTTTTTAACTCTAATAGAAAAAGAAAAAAATAAAATAATATAAGCATACCTAGTTAATACAATTTGAAGAAAAATGATATCACGGTAGAAATATGAAAAGAACGAGATCAACATACGCACGTGAGAAAAATTTGATCGATGAACTACAATTTCCAAAAGAACGAAATTGAAATGGCCGAACGAGGTTGATCGATATTTTGATTGCAAGAGAGATATTGGATCATGATAGAGAATTTTGATTGGAAGGAAGAAGAAGAAGAAGAAGAAGCATTCGAAAGTGAACCGGAAGGAAAATATGATAATTTATCATTTAGATAAAAAATTTAGTGGGTTGTACTACATCCACGAAAAGCCCTAAAAATTGTCCTTGAGGAAAATTTCCTGTTTGTAGATTTCCAATAATTGAATGCCATGTTTGACACAACGATTCAAGAACTTAATCTTTCTTATTACTGATGAATAACATCATGGTAAATGATGAATTTATGAAAGACGGCTGTTGAATTTATGTGATTCAAATATTTTTCAAAGAAGACAAGAAAATAATTAATTGATTCAGTCAATCAATTAATTAGGCTATATATAGGAAGATAAAAATGAAGGATATATGTGATATCTTTTGGAGAAGGGAAACTAATTAATTGCTAACCAATTAATTAGTCAAAGAATTGTTATATGAAGAAAGAAAAGATTGCTGATGGAGATTGATTCAAGCAAGGAAAATTATGGAAACCGAGATCACCATTATCCGTTTACATAGTAATTAAATCGTGGATATTCCTAAAGGTTTCAAACAAGATCTGGAAATTAATTTTCTTCATCTCCAAGCATCCTTCATTTTCATGCCTATTTAAATGAAGGAAGTTCATCTTCGTATTTGTGTGAGCGTGTGAGAGAGCATCCACCATTATCCTTTTCTTCAGTAAAACCTAATTTCTACCGTCAATCAATAGGGTTTTTTGAGCGTAAGCAAGTCTTTGGATAAATTGGTTATTCAATTTGTAATTATAGGTTAGTCTCTCCAGTACTACCTATAATTTTGTAATCCTTGTCTTTTGTACTCTTTTTTTTGATGAAATAAAGAATAGTTGTTGGGTCCATGGACGTAGGCGATCTAGTCGAACCACGTTAAATCTCTATGTTCTCCACTCTTCTGTAATTTTTTTGTTTGGTGATTATTTTTCATTGAATTTATGATTGATAATTAATCGACAAGCTAGATCCTTCTTTTGATTGTTTCCACGCTTTAACATTCCGCTACAGTTTTGGAGTTGGTGCAAATTAATTGAAATTTCCGTATAATAGTTTTGTATCAAAGCTAGTTGTCTTGTTCTCGATTAGTTATCATTGGAAAATTCTTTCAGCAGTGGTATGAAAAATTATGGCATCGCCAAATTTGTTAGAAAAAGAGTTTTTTTGGACATGGAAGGTGAAGACTAATGACGGTGTTCTTCAGCAACAACTTCATTCGTTTAGAGAAAGAGATAAAAGCCAGAATCACCTTGGAGGTAGAAGAGATATGCATAGGTCTCATTTCATGAATCCTAGAATGGGTGCTTGTTATTATTGTAAGAAAAAAGGACATTTCATACGGGATTGTCAAGCTCTTAGAAAGAAGAGAGAGCAGAAAGAGAAAGCTTCAATTTTGCCAGCAGTTAAATCAGATACAGATAGAAGTGATAGTAATACATCATTACTTTTAGCCAGTATTTCATCTTTAGATTATACAAGTTGGGTGATTGATTCTGGAGCCTCTTATCATATGACGCCAGATAGGAGCTGCTTTGTTAGTTACAAGAAAATTGATGGCGGAGCAGTTCATATGGGGAATGAAAAATCTTTTCATGTTGTTGGCGTTGGAAGTGTGAGGTTTAGCATGCATGATGGTGTTGTTAGGACTATCACGGATGTTAGACATGTTCTGATGTTGTGAAAAAGTTTAATATCAGTTGGAGCTTTGAGTAGACTTGGTATGAGGATAATAATTGATGGAGAGAATTTGAGAGTGGCAAAGAGTTCCTTGGTAGTGATGAAAGGGGTGCGAGTTAATGATATTTATGTGTTTCATGGAAAGACAGTCTTAGAAGAGTTGGTAGTTTCTACTGATTCTAGTATTTCAAATTATACTCAGTTATGGCATCTTCGTTTAGGTCATGTTGATGAAGAGAGTCTTGAAGTATTAAAGAAGCATGGGTTGATTGATGGTGTTTGTTAGTCGAAGCCTAGCTCTTGTGGAGATTGTTCTTTTGGAAAGAAGAAGCTTGTCACATTTGATGTTGGAAGATCTAGAGCTGCAGAGTTTCTAGAGTATGTTTATTCTTATATGCAGGGACCCACCCCAGTTGCATCTTTTGGTGGAGCCAGTTACTTCTTCTTATTTGTAGATGATTTCTCATGTAAGGTCTGGGTCTATTTCTTAAAGGTCAAAGACGAAATATTTGCCCAGTTTTGCAAGTGGAAGACCTTGGTAGAAAAGCAGCCAAGGAAGCGTTTGAAGGTTCTCAAAGTTGGAAATCGTAGTGAATTTATGTCAAAGAATTCACTAACTATTGTGAGTCCGAGCATGTAATTAGAGATTTTTCTATTTCTGTTGAGTCACATTGTTATGGAGTGGCGGAGAGCATGTGTCAAATATTGTGGGAGAGAGATATGAGCTTGAGGACGACTGATGGTATATAAGAGGGATTTTGGACAGAAGTTATATCTATGGCAGCATTTCTCATCAACCGAACACCTTCTATTGCCATAGATATGAAGATCACAAAAGAGATATGGAAAAGAGAGCCTTTTGATTATTCATTTCTTAAAATGTTTGTTTGTTCATCTTATTTAGAAGATGAGAGACATGATAAGTTGGAGCCTAGGGAAAGCAAGCACATTTTGTTAGGCTATAGAGAAGGAGCGAAGAGGTATCGGTTGTGGTGTAAAACAACTAGGAGAATTGTGACTAGCTGGCATGCGATATTTGATGAGAGCTCTTTGTTGAAGGTGGAGCCTCTATCAAGTGATGACATTGCGAGGACAGAAAATTGCCAAACACATTTGGAGTCATCAGATTGTTTTCATATTCGAATAGATATTGGTATTTCCGATGATACCATGGTTGATGAGAAGATTACAGAGGTTCAGACTCTAGGTGGAGCTCACTTGCTGGAAAGGCCTTTTGGTTCATTTGGCCCTATTTGTAAGCATATTTGTAGCGATGATTCTTCATCTCATTCTCTGAATGTTGTGGAGCTTATTAGTGAGTCTGCTGATGTTGAATTAGGAAAGTCTAGCAAAATTCTTGTGGAGGAGATTGGAGTAGATAATATTGAGTATGTCATCACTCAATTTGGAATGGAAAAGATGAAGCGTCCTGTTAAATCTCCATTGGTCTCTCAAAGATTAGTATCTACGTGTTCATCCCCAATATTGGATTTGTTGAAGAATTTTGGTAGTTTCTCGTATGCATTATGGTTGTTGATGTGCATAATATCCTTATGCTTGGGAAAGATTTAGAAGCTCTATTTGGGCAATATTGCCTAAACTAGTTCACATTGAGCTTGTTAATGTAGACTCAACAATTTGTCGAGATATGATGATGCAGAGAGATAGTTATATTTGAATCAAGGTGGAGTGCTGAACTTATATGATTCAAATATTTTTCAAAGAAGACAAGAAAATAATTAATTGATTCAGTCAGTCAATTGATTAGGCTATATATGGAAAGATAAAGATGAAGGATATATGTGATATCTTTTGGAGAAGGGTAACTAATTAATTATTAACCAAATAATTAGTCAAAGAATTTGTTATATGAAGAAAGAAAAGATTGTTGATGGAAATTGATTCAAGCACGGAAAATTATGGAAACCGAGATCATCGTTATCCATTTACATAGAAATTAATTAATCATGGATATTCGGAATGGCTTCAAACATAACCTGAAAAATTAATTTTCTTCATCTCCAAGCATCCTTCATTTTCATGCCTATTTAAATAAAGAAAGTTCATCTTCGTATTTGTGTGAGCATGTGAGAGAGCATCCACCATTATCCTCTTCTTCAGTAAACCTAATTTCTGTAGTTAATCAATTAGGTTTTTTGAGCATAAGCAAGTTTTTGGATAAATTGATTATTCAATTTGTAATTATATGTTAGTCTCTCCACTACTACCTATAATTTTGTAATCTCTCTTTTGTACTCTATTTCTTCAATGAAATAAAGAATATTTATTGGGTCCGTGGACATAGACGATCTAGCCGAACCACGTTAAATCTTTGTGTTCTCTGCTTTTTCCGTTTCTCTTTGTTTGGTAATTATTTTTAATTGAATTTGCGGTTGGTAATTAATCGACAAGGTAGATCTTTCTTTTGATTGTTTCTGCGCTTTAGTATTCCGCTACGTTTTGGAAGTTAGTGAAAATCAATTGAAATTTCCATACAACAATGACTTCTTCAATCCAACAATGACTTCTTCAATCCAAACTTTAATGAAATGTTATTGTACATGTGTTGTTTATCAAATTTTACCCTTTTGAAGTTTTGAAATTGCTAACTATAGTCTATATAACATGTTAGCAATTAACTTGAAACATAGATTGGTTGTAGTTTGAATTATTTTCAGAGTAAGTTGGCGCTCAAATTATGAAATTACTACAGTGCTATAAAAAACATATATGGTATTATAATCTGTACAGTTCTCCAAAATATTATATTAAGGACATGATGGAACAATGTTAGGTTAGTAATTTATCTTTTTACTTGGCATTCGTATCTTTCAAATACACTTCAAAGTGCCTGGCCGATCATCCAATATGTTCAACAGTTTCTGCTACGACTGCATATGAACTGTATTAATTTTAATATTAAACGCCAGGCTGTTGACGACAAGGTCGGCAGTTCGATCCCTGCCTCTGGCATATTAAACTGTGCGCCATGATGATTGTTGCAGACTTGTGTGCTGCCTACTTTGTAAATATAAGTACCCAGTTTCAAAAAAAAAAAAAAAAAATTTTAATATGCTGATTTCGCACATCAATTGCTGTCAGTTTTCAATGCATTGAGAATTCGAGATGCACGTCATCAGCTATTCGGTTTGACAAAAGTTGCTGTTTCTTATTGGTTGCATGTAAATGTGGCTATCAAACAAACAAAATTGAAGTGCAAACATAAAATGAAGGTGGACTTGACCTCATATGTACCGACGTACAAAGGCCATGTAAGTTTTTACATCGAACCCACATCAATACATGGGAAATTCATGGATTAACTAATTTCTATCTGAAGCAATGAAAGAAGACCAAGGGCAAGGAATAACTCTTTGAAGGAATGAAATAAGGCTTGTGTTCCACGAGAGGGGTAACGTATGAAATGAAGAGAGCATTGATTCTCAATTTTTAAATCATATTAATTCCTGAGTTGTATCTATAAAAATATCATTGTTGAAAGTTTGACTCCTTTTTTGTTCTTTTCAATAAACAAATATATCGATAGAAATGATACTGCTATCGCTATCGTCATCCAGCTGCTAGTGGTCACTACGGTCGACGGTCAACCATCGAGGATTCCTTGATGGCTTCGCCGGTTGTACGCCGACGGCAATTAAAAAGAAAAATCGTATGGTAGTCTGTAGCAATCAGCCGGGTGCTGATAGTAACGCAGAATCTCAATATTCAATGGCAATAAGCTGTGTTCTCGCCCATGCGTCAGTTAAACCTCAATCATTCCTTACTAACATATTAAATTATTAAAACTTAAAATATTTATAAATGAAAATGTGGATTTTAATTGGTACAGAAGCGTACATAACAATGTGATTTTAAATGGTTATAAGATTGCTATTTTTTTTCTTGTAGTGATGATACTCCGATCGAGAGAATGGAAGATTAAATGGACAGCGGTTAGACTTTACTTATGTGAGATGAACTGAATATAATTATTGATGAGAATGATGCACTCGTATTTCTACGAAGATAATTCTTACAAGGTAAGTCATAAGGGTGCGACAATGCTTATTCAATGTTGGTGGCTACTGCATCCAAAATTATTTTCTACTCTTGCATTTATTTGTACTGGAATTTGTGATCATAGTATGTTTGATGTGTTTATGCCATGAATATCTCATATTATTGTGAATGCAGCACGGTTTGGGGGCTAATAAGAGCTTAGGCAAGTTAATTACATGCCAAGATATAAATATATTCTATGGAGGTAGTTGGTTATATTACTGCTTCAATACTTTTTAAGTGCATAGGTATTCACATTACAAAAAAGCTTTGGTCTTCCTTAGAAAAACCAACCTACGCTGTCTCAAAATATCATTTGAAAACAAAATGTTCAGCTTGAATTTTTTAAAAGTAAATTCTTTTATGTTTTGTTATTGATTTATTGAGTACTTCTCTACAATACTTGCCTTTTCTATACATGATGACCATTTGTCTTACATTATTTTATCATTCAATATTATTAACTATAGCATGTAAACATAAAAAAAATTATTTATTGGACTAGTACATGTGTGCATACATCATTTCATCATGTATGTATACATGGAAAATTAATTCACTCATAGTATGCTGCCTACATGATTTGGGAATGATACATGAAAATACGTCTTACCAAGTTCTCCAACTTCAAAAGTAAAATCACTTGCATCAGACCATACACATTAGCTATGATATTTGCATAAAATTCTCGATGTGAATGCAAATAAAAAGGACTATCTTTTCAAATTAGCGAGCCTAGTAAGCACATCAATAACTACAAGTACAATGATAAGATTTTAGATTTTCAGTCTAGATTTTACTTGATCGAATATTGCTGACATTATTCACCATTTTTTTTTTCTTAAAAAGAGAAGAACTATAAGCAGTGTTAGCACTAGCATTTTGGTTGCGCTGGACAAAATTTTAGAAAAAATAAAAAATAACAGCCAATGCTAGGAATTGAACCTAGATCATCAAGAGCGCAAAAGGGCTTAGACCACTGCACTATAAATAATTCCTACAATATAATGCCCCGCTACATAACTAATTCAACTTTTATAAAAGCATCTATGACATTTTGTTGCCGCTTTTGACATCTCCGACGATGTTGCCCTTGCCTTGTCCTTAGGCCGGGCCTGACTATAAGCACAACTCATTTTATTTTAGTATACACGCAATTTGCACTTGATTTTTATTCAATCCAACAAATTAAATAATTAAATGTGATCTTATGGGTGATATTGATTGTTCTAGCCTTCTAGGTGTCATATAACCTCAAATTTAATCAATTATGTTACACATAATTATAGAACCACAAAATTGTGTTATCGGAAATTTAATGAAGAAGAAATAAAAAAGGGGAAAAGACAGGCAACAAAATTGCAGGAAAGCGTATGGGGTAAGGGGAACCAAAGCTGACATGCATTTGGGTGGGCAACCCCAGATAATTCATGCATGCTGCTCATTCCTATTTATTTCCGTTTTTTTTTTGTAGTCTCGGTAGTTAAGGGTTTTTGGCTTAAAAAAAAATTTAAAGAAAAATTTAGTCTCAAGAAAAAAAAGTTTGTTTTTTAGGTTGAAGAACACTGTTTAGTGTAATTCACAGAATGATAGTTGTAACTATCATTTTCAATTTACACTAAAAAATTTCTTTCAAACTAAAAAGCAAACTTGTTGTCCGAGACGAATTTTTTTTGCAACTTCTTCCTTATGCCTAATTACCTGCGGTAGTTATATACCAGACATTGTTCTATCTATATACAAATTCATTTATTGTATATACAATACATTTAGTTAGTGTTGTTCTGTTTGTACTATGAGAAAATCATTAATGAACTTTTGTCCCTGATTTTATCCGATCTCAGTACCGGGCCAATTTTCTAGAAGAGGATAATTTGATAAAAAATAACAAAACAGAACCTAATTTAAATGGTTTTATTAGTATGGACTCTTTGTGCACGGAGATGGAAAATAAGGATCTTTATTCCAAAACCTCTTTTTTTATAAGTATTTAAAGCTCTCTTTCTTTCTCTATCTTTCATAGTTATAGTTACTGCAACGGTAGCTAAAACTTATCATCAACAAGCAGTTAATGAAAATAGTGTTGCATGCCGTCGAGGATCATCATATGTTTTCAACAGTTGTATGGTTTAGCTAGTTGTCTCTTTTACAAATCATAATGCTATTATTACATTATAAATGCTTTTATAACTGTCTTTATATTTATTATTAATGAATTTCTATGTAGGTTTGAAAATAACGGACCCCTCTGTAGCCAATTGATGTTTACTTGTTTATGTTTAAGTCGTCGTCTACGCAATTAAATTATAATAGCGTGTGATATGCAAAAACTAGATTCAAGTTCTTATTTATATATTCGTGCATGATTAGCATTTTTTTGTAGTAATTAATATATGATAATGCAACAAAGTTTCAAGTTCTAAAGTGACTATTTTGAATTACGTTGTAACTATTTCTATATTTTTGTATTATTCTATCTAGAATATTCTAAAATATTGATCGTATGCGTATATAATACTCGACACGAACAAATATGTGAGTTGACTTTTCTCTATTTTGTGATATTACGAACAAATGCATACGACACTTGATGTAATGTTTTTGTGCGTTAATTTCAATTTTATATAAATATGATAAAGAGAAAATATATTATTTTCCTAAGTTTGTAACTATTTGGCACATTAGTTTTGATCAATATTAGTAGGACTCTACATTGTTCATGATTATATTCTGAAACCTGGCTCCTTTCACAAAACCTGTGTCGATTTCCTCCATGTCTTAATTCGTACCCCATTCCATGTTCCAGCGTGTATGTGACTAAAAGATGTATATAAAAAAGTTAGAGACATCAACACTTCTTTTTGAAATGTTGTTCAACACATGTATAAAAGTGGACCCCATTACACGCTTCCGCGTGATAGCGGACTCTGAAGAAATCGATAATATACACGTTCTTTCTTTCGCATTACGAAGAGATTGTTTTCGGAATTCGAACCAGATCGTCCAGATTACCATTCGGGTTACCTAACCGTTTACCGATTTTTAATACCTGTGAGCACCACTGGTTATAAGAGCATGTTCTGAACTCCAGCCTCACATGTTTCATCCCCCAAACTCCCTTTGCTGCTGTACAAAATTTAAGAGTCGGGTGTAATGCTTATATATCTTAATATTATATAATACTATGCTTATATATAATAAAAATTATATTATTTTTATACATTCATATTATGACTTTACTAAGGTATATTGTAGTTATTTTGAATGTATTCTTCCTTTAGCACTCCATTTATCAATGTCCACAGTCCCGTTGCTATTTGGCAACTCTCCCCCACCATTGACAACTCTTCCATTATCTCATCAAAGTGTGGTAATTAGTAAACTTTGAATAGTTTGCTTCGGTACTTGATATTTTGATTGTTTGCACGTTAGTTTTCATACTATTGCTACTTTTTTTAAATACTATTTTTTCCCTTTTCTTTTTATTAATTAGACCATTGTTTTCCTTCTCATATTACCGATGGGCCATTTTAATGTTTTTATTTATGCATTATTTCTATGGATTATATTTTGTGAATCATTGTTATAGTTTCACCAAGCTACATGTTTTTTCTCTTTAGCATATGCTATTGATTATATGTTGTGAATCATTATTATAGTCTGGAATGTTTTATGTTTGATTCCCGTACCTTTCTGTAGGTAAAAGTAGGTATGCATTGTATTTTAAGTTTGTTTTTAAAAAAACTATTTACTACTAATTAAATATTAAGTAATTTTTGTTTCTTTGTAGGATGAATTCCAAAATGAGCGAGCATTCGCGGATGCATCAGAGGCTTTGAAATGGATATATAAATCTAGAATTTGTAAATGGTGTCAACAAATTTATTGATTATGCATTTGTACAAGTAGGTTATGGAGGAACCATTAGGTGTCCATGCTCCATGTGCAAAAACAAAAAATTTCAATTGAAGGAAGAAATTTCTAAGCATTTATTACTAAATGGTTTTGTTCCACTTTATTCTAAATGGATTTTCCATAGAGAAGAAGAAGTTCCTGAACCAACAATGTCCGAGTCAGATACAAATAATTCGAACGATGATAATCCATATAGAGATATAGTATTAGATGCGATGGGTGTTGATAATGATGTGGAAGAGCAACCACAAAATATCGAAGCTCAAAAGTTCTTACACATGTTAAGCGGTCGACGAACCACTTTGGGATGGATGCAAAAAGAGACAAAGTTATCTGCATGTGCCAAAATGATGGCTCTTAAATCTCGACGAGGTATGACAGAGGCATTTCAAGGACATGAGTGCACTAATTGACAACATGTTACCAGAAGGACATAAGCTAATTCAAAAATTTTATGAAGCTGAAAAAATGTTGAAACATCTTGGGCTTGGCTATGACAAAATTGATGTTTTTCAGAATTTTTGTTTATATTACAAAGAAAATGATATGAAGGCTATTTGTGATATATGTAAAAGTCTTCGTTACAAGTCTGAAGATATAGGAAATAATTGCAGAAAACATCGCTGTAAAACAACTTCGATATTTCCCAATCATTCCAAGATTAAAAAGGTTATTCGTGTCACCAAATCATGCTAAAGACATGACATGGCATTATTATAATAAGTCAAATGATGGTTCGATGGTTCATCCGGTTGATGGTAAAGCATGGAAAGAATTTGATTGTCGGCATCCAGATTTTGCTTCATCTGATTTGAATGTGCGATTGGATTTATTTACTGATGGTTTTAGTATATTTGGAACTTCTGCAAAAGCTTATTCATGTTGGCCTGTGATTTTTACAGTTTATTATTTGTCGCCTTGAAAGTGCATTAAACAACCATTCTCAATCCTAAACATGATCTTACCAGGGCCTAAAGGTCCTGGAAGGAATTTAGATATTTTTTAATGACGTTTGGTTGATGAATTATTAGAGTTGTGGAAAGGTTTTCTTGTTTATGATGTACAGAAAAAAGATGATTTTTTCTTGAGAACGGCTTTGATATGGACAATTAGTCACTTTCCTGCATATGGTATGTTGTCCGGTTGGAGCACACATGGAAGATTATCATGTCCTTATTATATGGAGAAAACAAGGTATTTTACTCTTGAACATGGAGGAAAGGCTTATTTTTTATTGCCATCGACAATTCTTGCCATTAAATCATCCATTCAAAAGGCAAAAGGACAAGTTCAAAAGGAGTACCATTGAACGTGATATACCACCTCCTCGATGTTCTCGTATTAAGATGAGAGATATAGCGTCAAGTTTTCCTAATATTGTATTTTGATTTAAATCAGGTAATTAGAAAATAACAGGATTTGGTGAATCACATAATTGTGTATGTAGGAGTATATTTTTGGGATCTTCCTTATTGGGAATCAATTTTGATTAGTCATAATATAGATGTGATGCATATTAAAAAAAATTAACAATA
Organism: Allium cepa; assembly: GCA_030765085.1. Lineage (NCBI taxonomy): Eukaryota > Viridiplantae > Streptophyta > Magnoliopsida > Asparagales > Amaryllidaceae > Allium > Allium cepa. The sequence continues at coordinate 383,597,379 of CM060931.1, forward strand.
TATTCAACACATTGATGGACACCGACAAAACAAATGACAATTTGAAGACTAGAGTTGATCTTAAAAAATTTGTAGCAAAAAATGGTGGATGAGCTTAATTCAACATTCTAACGGTACTTATTACAAGCCAAAAGCTCCTTTTTGTCTTCTAAAAAAAGATCAGAAATATGTTTGTCAATGGGTTAAACGCATAAGCTTTCCAGACGAATATGCCTCTAACATTCAAAGATGTGTCAATGAGTCTGAAACTAAAATTAGTGGGTTTAAAAGTCACGGTTGTCATGTATTTATGCAAAGACTTCTTCCTACTGCATTTCGGTCATTCTTACCACAAAATATATGAGAAACGTTAGTCGAATTTAGTAATTTCTTTCGTGATATTTGTGCAAAAAATATAAATGTTGACTACATGAGTATGTTGGAAAAGAATATCGTTGAAACAATTTGTAAGCTTGAGAAAATATTTCCTCCTTTTTTGTTTCCATGGAGCATCCGCCCATTCACATTCCATATGAAGCAAAAATATATGGCCCCGTTCAATATCGATGGATGTACCCTTTTGAAAGGTACATTTATTATTTTCTCGGTAATTTTATGGATTATTTTATAATTTTATACTACTTGAAAAAGAAAGTGGGTAACAAGGCGCATGTTGAAAGGTCCATAGCTGAAGCATGTCTTATTGATGAGATTTCAAACTTCACATCATGTTATTTCTGTCCAAATGTAGAATCTATATGGAATCAAGCTCTGAAAAATGATGATGGAGGAGAGATTAAGACTGATGAAATACTATCCATTTTTTTTCATTTAGGCAAGGTGCTATCAAATTCATTCGTTAAGAGGAGGATGACCCCAATAGAACATCGCACTATGCATAAATACGCACTTTTCAGTTGCCCTGATTTGAAAATTTTGATTATGTAGTAATATTAAATATCATTACAATTAGATATATCATAACATATCTCACCAAAAAGAATATAATTTTGCGCTTAGAAAATGCAAAGATGAACTATGAGATCAGTATTCGAAAATGGATGAGAATTTCGTTGATATAAAGTTGGAATCAATATGTAATGAATGGTTAAAATCCAATGTAAGTTTTTTAACTGGATGTAAAATTAATATATTACATGCAGTTTATGTTATATAAATTGTTCACTTATCACGTTTATTTTTTTAATAGATTTCATTCCATCTTAATGGTATTATGCATAAGCTATATTTACTTACATAAGGACCAAGTTATTTAGTGGAGTGTTACAATGGTTACTTTGTGAACGGTAATAAGTTCCATACAATGCAGTATGGGAAGAACAAAAAAACAATTAATAGTGGCCTATGTGTGAAAGAAAGTTGTTATGCTGATCTAGAAAGCGGTTACTATGGAATGGTTAAAGAAGTTATTGAGTTGTCATATCTTGGAGAGAAGAATGAAATTTTTATGTTCAATTGTGATTGGTTTGACCCACTATCAAGAGATGGGATAAGGGTGCACCATACAAATAGATTGATCGAAGTAAAAAGTAATTCTGCACTTCAAATAGAAGATGTGTTTGCATACCAGTGTCAGCAAGTTTATTTCACATGCCAACCTAAAAATAAACGAACGAATGGTTAACTGTGATTAAAACTAGTGCAAGAAGTCAGTTTTCACTTAAAGTATTCAAATCAGAGGAGAATACAGATGTTGATCAAGCAAATGAGATATTTCAACCCCTACTGTTATTTCAAATGATAATCTTGATCAACCAGTAATAATTGAACACGATGACATCATTGATAATGAAGAACTGATTCTTGAAATGGAACCGACTAATAATAATAGTGATGATTCAAAAGTGGATATAGAAGCTGATAGCGACGAAGATGATGTTGACGAAAGTGACGATGAAGTAGCTATTGAGGATGAATACCCTTCCTAGTAGCATTAAACTATTATTAGATGTTATGGTTACTATTTTTCGTAACGTCCATGAATAATTTTGATATCATATTTTATTATTATGAAACGTGATACATTGCAAGTTGGAAAATGCTTCTAGATTACTTAATATTGTTTCTTCCAATCTAGATTGCATGCATATGTGAATAATATATGTTACATTTGTGATGAATTTTTAACGAGATACGAAAGTGTATTTGATGTTGCCCAATGCTTTATGGGCAATAAATTTGACAAGTAAAATATTAATGCTACCGTACACAAATCTCTTCCATGTATGTAGAAATTGTTGACAATATCATATGGTAGTGAATATTAACTCATTTACTTAATTAGAGATTTTGCTATTATCTTACCTCTATTCAAGCTAATAAAGATATTTGTTTGGATTTAGCATATCTTTTATTTTCAGTATGTACATGACTTAAAAATTAGAATTTTATCTAATAAATATATTGGACATTGTTCAATCTTCTAATATACAATATGGATTTTTTGTTATATAGACATACACCATAATGGTGCTGACAACACTAATGGCAAAGCTTAAAACTTTATTGCAGTGAATACTTCTTCAACATACTTAGGTGATAATTTTTATCCACTCCTTTATAATTATAACATAAATATTATGTTGAATAATAATCCATTGCTCCTCACAAATAATTTGTTCTTGTTTTTAGATTTATACGTGAATATGAGCTTTTCATTTGATTAATTCAAATTGAAACAGTTTAAAACCATAAATTTATGACACAGAATCTTGACACGTAAAAGAATTAATTTAGAAATAAAAAATTATTGATAAAGTTGGTAATATTACTCGATGGATCATAAAACGCACTTTAGTAAACATGCGAAAGCTATTTTTTTGTAAAGACTTCGATAAAAATATACTATTAGCAAAAAGGTTGGTAATCCTTTTTTTTACATTATTTGATCAAACGATTTAATGTATTTATTTTTGCTGTTCTCTTCTATTAGCAAAAGCTGATTTCTACATTCTATATTTTTTACTATTTGTGTAGAAGTTAACCGAACAATATTATGACTAAGAGCATCCAATTTATTCCACAGGTTTTTGCCAAAGAAAGGTATGTGTGTCAGGTCTCAAAGTGATGTTGTCATAGTTTAGTATGATAATTCCTTAGAATTGCATACGAATAAGAAAATAAAAACGTAAAACAAAACATATTAATCGATAGTCGGTAGCTTAAGTTTGAAGACTAGAGCCCAACCAAAAGATCTTCGGTCCTGTGAAACTCCCTTAAGCATAATGTAATATGCTAGTATAATCAACTTTAACTGCTAGATGAATCATTAGAATAAAAGCTCTAAACAAGCAATGATCTATAATAGAGCCATCTGTCCTATATGGAATATAAAGTGTCGAATCAATGATAATCATGCGGATAAGAGTCTCTTAGCTAATGTGTCATGTATCGATGCATTACATTTTATTTTGAATTTAACCTATCTTTACATCTAGAATAAACTAGTACTTTGATAGTCATAAGATAGGAGTGTGCAGTTTTATGTTTATGTGTAGTATTCTCTAGATAATTTTAAAGTAGTGAATAACTAACATGCCTTTGACGCCACATTTAATAAACTGATATGATAAATACGATAAAAATTTTTTTACCAAAATAAATCATTTCTTTAATAAAATGGAATGAAAATAACTTGATTTATTAGGTTTCAGAATGTCATCACATAAATGTAAATAGTGTGGTCTTATTGGAAATAGTTGTTTATTTACTGAATTTTCATAAATACCTAGAACAAACTAGCAAGACGCCTGTACATTTTTATTATTTGCAATAACACTCTTTAATAACTTAACATTTTGACATATTAACCTTTGCAAACCAACATATACAATGGATGTACAACACTTAATTATCAATTGCTTTTTATTATACATTCCATCTAATAAACTATATATTTCCAATAGTACAAATACATTTTTTTCCCAACATATTATCTTTATTAATTTAAATTGATGAAAAAAATATAATAAATTATTTTACTAAAATTATATGACCAAACGGTTAGTTTTTGCACCTTTGTGCAGCTGTACCAAAATGATGCAAGATCAGATCAACTACTAGACTTTGGCTTTAAAATCACTCCACTTTTCTATTATCTGAATGTAATATGCCAACTAAAGCAATTAGTTTGCATACTAGTTTCCAAAAAAAGGTTTGTTGTTTCGATATGTTTTTAGCAGTGATATATAATCTAATAAATTGAGAAATAGACAAGAACTATTTGTTGCATCTTTGAAAGTTGATATCGTTTTTCAAATACAATACTAGCAATAATGATGACATTTTGTACTAATGATATTTTGTAAAGGTTTAATGACAGATTCAAAGATACGAGGCCTCATGAGAAAGGCAACTAGTACAGGATGTACATAAATCTCTGGAAGATCGGCATGAAATGATAGTTTATCTAATATCGATGAAAACCTATCAAACATATATGAGGATGGAGTGGAACATGTGTTGAGTACTGAAGGGGAGCAACGCATTGAAAGAGAAGCAATAACACACTCATCTACTTGTGAGGACAGAATAGAAAATATTGTGGAAGCTGGTGGGGAGCAAATAGAAGTAGGTATCCAACTGAGAAATAATGCATTAGAAATTGGAGAACATAAGGTGGATGGAGTAGAGATGGAAAATATAGTTGATGAAAGGGAGTATATCCCGGTCAAAGGATATGATACTCCAATTTATCCTATTACGCAAAAAAGGCCTCTTGAATGGAAAGAAACTCGGTAAGTTTTACATAATTTTACATTTACAGTACAAAATAATGTATACTAAATAGTTTATATTTATCTTGATTGTCATAGATTTAAGAATAAGTTTACTGCACGTCTTATTGGATCTATCTAGGATATGTGATTTACCGAACCATGGTATGCATTTTTGAAAGTTCCCCAAGAGAAAAGACTACTGTTATTTTATGAGTTTGAGGTATCTCAATATTTCTGACTCTTTATTAAATAAATATTCAATTTGTAATATTTTCCTACTTTCATTTTGAAAATTACAATTCTCATTTTACGAACTACTTAACCCTTACTGAAACTCGTGACATTCATATTGTGTGCATCTTTTTACGTCATTATTTTTGTTTATAACTGTCTGGATTATTTGTTGATGATTATACTCTGATATATGTATGTAAATTAACATTTACAGCTTCTCTTAGTATAAATGCTATTATTTGATATTATATTTTGTTCCACTGCGATTGTGAGATTCTGTGCTTTTTTTTAGTTTCTTCTTCTACCTCTTTTTCTTCTTAACCCTAACAGCGGGACTTCCGACATTCGATTGCCGACACTCTATACAGTGAACGTATTATTGTCGATTTTCGAGGTCGAAATACTTGGGTCGTTACAAATCTCTTCACGAATGGTTATAACCGTTACTGGTCTATAAATAGCCTTCACAAATGAATATTTTAACTAACTATTTTCTTATTTTCTTCATTCCTTCTTCTCTACAAATCCATATTCTAAAATTTTCATATTTTAAAGACCGTGCCGAAATTCTGCCGAATTCTCAAGTGAATCAAATTAGAATCTCATTCTTGTTTAATTCTATGCCTTCTCTTGAAGATCAAAATGCTATTCAGATTTATAGGATCAATTTGTAATCAAAAGTTTATCGAGTCTCTCTATGAGGTATGGTTATGCTTGGAAATCAATTGGGTGATCTTGTGTCCTGTAAATCAAGAGAGTTTGCCCGGGACTCGAGGACAGGAGGGTACCTCAAAGCCTTTAGAAATTGAGGATTGTAATCTCGACATTGATATAATAAAAATCTGTATGAGGTGCTTACCTTGATACAGGACTGGATGTAGGGTAACTCCGAACCAGTATAAAATCGGTATGTTCTTTACTTTTACTGCTTTTTATTTACTTTCTGCATATATGTTTGATTCTATGATTTTTCTATGATTAAGTTATGCATTTTTTTGGTTCATAATTTTAATTTATTCCATATAAGTCTTAGAATCCATTAAACACTATTCACCCCCCCTCTAGTGTTAAATTAGCCTTAAGATCCTTAATCTGCACTTCCTTTCAATTGGCATCAAAGTGTTGGTTTTCATAGTTTACATAATCTGAAACTTGAAAAATTGTTTTAATGGCTAGCAACACTGGTATTGTCAACTCTGGCACTAGTTCTGTTGACACTAACACTAGTTCATTTATAGAAGGTCAGTATACTATCAGACATCCATTTTTCAATGTCAGTAACTATGCATATTGGGCCTGTAGAATGAAAATTTATTTACAATCAGTAGGATTAGACACTTGGAATATCACACAAACTGAATATGTTGAACCAACTACCGATTTTGCCTAATGGACAGCTGAGCAAAAGGGTGTTGCATAAATTAACTCAAAGTCTATGAACATATTATTTTGTTAACTAGATAGGAATCAGTTTAATAGAGTGTTTGTTTGCATGTCTGCATCTGAAATCTGGAAAACTTTGCAAGTTACTCATGAAGGAACAAGCAAAGTTAAACATACTAAAATTTCCATATTAACTAATCAGTTTCAATTGTTTAAAATGCATGCAAATGAGTCTATTTTCGACATGTATGTCGATTTCAAGATATTATTCATTCACTAATTGCACTGGGAAAAAGCATTTCGGAGGAAGACCAAGTCAGAAAAATTCTAAATTCACTCACTCCAAAATGGGATCAAAAGACACTTGCAATCGAAGAAGCAAATGATATCAGTATAATGAAAATAAAACAATTGATTGGCAATCTGATGTCTTATAAAGTTGAACTGCAAGGAAGAAGAGAAAAAAGGCTACAGAAAAGAAGTCATTAACATTCAATGCAACGACTGAAGATTCTGACTTAGACAGTGATAAGGAAATTGCTTTCATGACAAGAAACTTCCGAAAATTCCTAAAATATACAAAAATGAATAATTACAAAAGAAATGATCAAAGGAATTCGAGAAATAATACAGAGAATGTCAACAATGATAGATGCTACAATTGCAATAAAGTCAGGCATCATCGGAAAGATTGTCCATATCCAAATAAACAGTTGTTCCCTTCAAATAATGATTCGTCAAAGAAAAGAAAGAAAGCATACATAGCAACTCTTGATGACTCAGACTCATCATCCAGTGACGATGAAAAGAAGATGGATAATTCAAATTTGTGTTTCACTGGTATTCATGAATCAGACGACGATGGGAGTATGGATCTAAAAATAGGTACGCATTTACATTATTTTTAATTTTTCTTGTTTGAATGGATGCTTGTTTGTTTGCTTGATTTTTTTAAAATTCCTTGAATTTTAAGTTCTAATTTATCCCTTCAATTTGAATTATAAATTCAAAAATAATATTATTTTAATAATATTTTAAGTATTAAATTATTAATATTTAAGTGTTATTATATTTAATGTTATCACAGGAATTATATAAGTAGAATATAGGATATAATATATACATTTATTAGAAATGAGGAATAGACACTTGTCCTTTGATTCAATAGGCGCACGTCGACATACCTGGATACCCCATGTCGACATGCCCTTCAATTTGAATTCAAACTTTTCAATTTCCCTCCACCTTTTCACCAACTTCAATGCTCTAGAAAGATACCTCTTGACCAGAGAACATGTCTATAGAATCTCTATTTAATTCACTCTCCTTATCATCACTTTTCACTTTTATTTCAAATTTCAAATTTATCTTTATTATCTTCAACCCTCTCAAACTTCAGCAATCGCCTCTTCAAGAACTCCTAACATCATTAGGCTTCCAAAAGCTATCAAAATTTTTCTTTTTAATGACCCGAAAGCTATCAAAGCGTACATCAACTATGTAAGCTTTGGTAAAATTCACGCGAGGAAATTTGCTATTTTTGAAGATTTTCCTTCTTATGAAATTGATCTTTTTCAACAATGTTCTATTCTTAGTGTAGTAGATAACAAACAAAATGATTTTGTATGTTATCCAAATCTTGTTAAGTTGTTTTATGCGAATTTGAATCATGGTTTTTATAATGGGCAAGATGGACAAATTTGGAGTAGTGTTAAAGGAACACAAATAGTTTTGGATTGTGAAATTTAGAAAATATTTTGGGATGCATATATACAGGAATGAATCTATCGGAATTTCAAATAAATGAAAATGATCGAGAGACATTTCATCACATCTTTGAAGGGGATGACAATTTTGAATTCAAAAGTTGATATTTTCGTCCAAAAGCAAGAATTGTTAACCTTCTTATTCAACACAACCTTATACCAAGATCGAGAAACTACAACAATCCAACTTTGAAAGTTTGCAAAGCTCTTTTTGCAATTTTTGGAAACTATGATATCAATTAGGCTCAAGTTATTTTAGATGAGATAAAGCCCAAGAATTTTACTATGGGTGAAAACACATTATATCATGGAGTTTATCTCACTCGGATTTTTGATTACTTTTTAGTTGATTTCAAATGGGAAGAATTTATAACTAGAAAAGTGTTCAACCATGGAAACATTTCCCTTATGAAAATTCCATTAGTGTTTCAACCATATGGAACACTTAAAGAAAAGGAAGAAAGGCTTGCTCACGAAGAGGTGGAAGAAATGAAGGAAGAAGAAGAAGAAGAGGAAGAGGAAGGAATGGAAATTGAAGAGGAGGAAGATCAAGAAACTTCCTTAGAGAGTATTGAATATCTCATTAATCCCGCTAATCCATCCAATAAGACAATTCTCAATAATCAAAGAATTATAGTGGAAAATCAAAAGACACTCAAAAGATCAACGAGTAAGAAAATGGATAAGATTTCCACTAAAATCAACAAGTTCTTCGGGAAAGTTAGTAGAAAGCTCGGACTATCATCTTCTTCATCTTCATCTAGTTAGTTTTAATACATGTTTTCTTGTTTGCTTCAAGATCTATCCATGTATTTTCCTTTATTTTAGTTAATATTATATTATTTTATGTAATGTTGACTAGAATCATTAATGAAATATTTTATTTCCTGTTACTAAACTTCACTTGTCTCTATAATTTCTTGTTTTTATATTATACAAATTTTAGTTGCATAGATTTGTTCATAATATTCAAAACAAAGCAAAATTTCACTTTAGGCAGAGGCATGTCGACATTCCCCATCCCCCCATGTCGACATGCAATGGGTATAAAGTAGTTACATTTTCAAATTTTAATTTCATGTAACTAACTTGTGTCTTTTCATTTTAATTGACTTTGTACCCCTATTTATACCTATTTCTTCCGAATAAATTATCAAACTTCATTTATAATCACTCCCTTTCATGTTTCTTCCCATTTCTTGAATTATGGTTGCTCGATTAAAAATCTAAGTGATAATCCTAAATAAACTCTCACTTACTTTAAGAATATCCTTATATTCATACTTCGTAATCAACGCCACTTAGAATTGAGTCAAATGCAGATGATCAAGGAGCAAGAGAAACATTTCGACGCCCTTCGTTGGATGATCTCAGCCCTTAACAAGGACGATCTCAAAGGAAATCCACCAATCGCTCTCGACAAAGATAAAGAAGAATGGGATGCCATCAAAATAGACCCTATCTTTAGAGAAGACGGATGGATGGAAGTACCAAGGAATGTCTAGTCTTTCTGTATGTTATTTGTTTGATTTGACTGGTGTGTTTTAAACTTGATTGACTTAACTTATTTAAAACATTTGTTGTGGTTTGTATATATGATTGAATTGAATAATTACTGTACATATGACTGGATGATGATTGATTTGCTTCTGGATTACACTTATGATCACACTTATGATCACATTTCGCATTTCACATCTCACATTTATGATCATATTTCATACTTATGATCACACTTAGCACTTATTACACTTGTATATGGATTACTCTATTGTATTATGGTTGATTATTTTATATCAAGTTCAGGGAATTTATTAGTAAGAAGTATTTGTTGATGACAAAGGGAGAGAAGTTATAAAATAGTAGTCGGCTTAGAGTAAGGGGGAGTTATGATTGGAGTAAGGGGAAGTCATGGAGTAAGGGGAGTTATGGTATGGTAAGTATATTTTATAAATACAGGTTGTCATCATCAAAAAGGGGGAGATTGTTAGGAATTGAGATGTTGGTTTTGATGACAACAACCTTTTTAATTTATCTTATTATAAAATATATACCAATACTATTGTTTAGATAGATAGTATATGTAGGAACAATGCAAGATACATACATACATACATACATACATACATATATATATATATATATATATATATATGCATGTATTGATTACTGAAGACTGATCAGTATAAAGACTCAAGACTCAAGATTCAGAATGGAGATATCAAGATTGAAGACTCTAGAGTATCAAGATCAAGATTTCAAAATAATTGTCTAGTTTTTATTGAAACTTCATAATAGCATGGAAATTTTCATCTCAAATTTCATTTGGGACAGAACCCATTTCTATATTCTCAGTGGCTTACAAACCTACGACAAGTATCTTACAAACCTACGACAGGTGGCTTACAAACCCATGAACATCCTGGTTTTGTACAAGTTCTCGAGTCCTAATGTGATAAAACATTCTGCAGGAAGAAGCTTGCAAAACTACTTCAAAATGGTTTTTCAAAATTGATTTTCATAATGTTTTAGCCTTAAAAATTATCTTATCAAATAATTTTCAAAAAGATGTTTTAGCCTTGAAATATTCTTTGTTTTTGTTTTTAACTCTTTTTTTAAACTTCGTTTGTTTTTAAAATTATCTTCTGATTTTCAAATATTCTTTATAATATATATATATACACACACTTGAGATTTAAAATCAAATATATATACACACACACACACATTTTAAAAATATATTTTTCTACTCTTCTTTATTTTAAAACATAGAAAATTAATTTATTTTACTCCAGAATCATTTCATCTTGTTTTCCTTTCAATACCATTTTCAAAACAAATTTTACGTAGTTTTTAACTAAGAGATGTCGACATCATGGGATACCCCATATCGACACGGTGGTCGTTAAATTAGAAGTTTCAATTTTCAAAAGATCGTTACTGGTCTATAAACAGCCTTCATAAACAAATTTTTTAACTAACTATTTTCTTATTTTCTTCACTCCTTCTTCTCCACAAATCCATATTCTAAAATTTTCATATTTTTAAGATCGTGCTGAAATTCTGCCAAATTCTCAAGTGAATCAAATTAGAATCTCATTCTTGTTTGATTCTCTGCCCTCTTTCAAAGATCAAAGTGCTATTCAGAGTTATAGAATCAATTTGTAATCAAAAGTTTATCGAATCTCTCTATGAGGTGTGGTTATGCTTGGAAATCGATTGGGTGATCTTATGTCTCGTAAATCAAGAGAGATTGCCCCGGACTCGAAGATAGGAGGGTATCCCAAGGCCTTTAGAAATTGAGGATTGTAATCTTGACATTGGTATAGTAAAATTCTATACGAGGTGTTTGCCTTGGTATAGAACTGGAAGTAGGGTAACTCCGAACAAGTATAAAATCCGGTGTGTTCTTTCCTTTTACTGCTTTTTATTTACTTTCTGCATCTGTGTTTGATTCTGTATTGTTCTGTGATTAAGTACCGCATTTATTTATGTCATAAATTTAATTTAGTCCATATAAGTCTTAGAATCCATTAAACACTATTCACCCCCCCTCTAGCATTAAATTAGCCTTAAAATCCCTTAATCTGCACTCCCTTTCAGTGGAGAGCCGAACTCTTCTGTACACCATCCTTCCAACCCTTAACTCAGCATTAGAACATGGCTCCCTCTAAGCACAACACCGATAAGTGTAAGAACACGACCATTGCCCATACACTCCATCCCATCCAAGAAGCTCAAGAAAATCTAGCTACCCACTCTCAACCTCCAGACTCAGCTGTCACCCAAGAAGACTTAGATAGGATTGTGATGAGATGACTGACCACTTTGTTTTCAAGCAAAAAGCTTTAGTGGACCAACTCATGACACGCTGAGAGGCATGGAGGAATCCACTCACAAAACTGAATCTCGAGGTGAGTCTTAATCTGGAGTGTTGCATAGATGGAATAGATCCCCTATAAATGAAGAATTCAATTAAGAAGATACAAGAACTTGAAACTGAGCCAGGACTCACCCCAAAGATGGTCTTGAAAGAGCATCAAGAGCTGGGATCAGTTAAGGAGGCACCAGGCAAGAACTGACTATGGATGAACCTGTCATGCTGCATGCCAACCATCGCTAATCCAGCCTCAACCTAGGTTCCAAGCACCATCAATATCAAAGGGAAGCACCCACTTCTCCTAGGGCTGCCCCAGAATCCAAGGAAAGGATGACATGCCTCTTTAGGGAATATCTCAAACTCGAACAACTCGAAAGAGGGATAGGGACAAGGGTATCCAGCCCCTTCACCAGGGACATAGAAGCGATAGCCACTCCTCGAGAATGGAAGATGCTTGCAATGGATCTCTACAAAGGCACATCCGACCCGATCATCCACTTGCAGCGATATACCCAGCACAAGCTCATGAATGGAGAAACAGAGGGTGTGTCGTGTAAATGTTTTCCACTATTCCTGTCAGACATAGGAACCATATGGTTTTGCAGCCTACCTCATGGCTCTATTAATTCTTGGGAAATGTTGAAGGAAAAGTTCATAAGTTAATTCCAAATCCACGTGGAATAGCCCAAAGGATACCTATTCCTTGTAAGACATAAAAGAAAAGGCAGGAGAACCGCTGCAGCAATATCTTACCCGTTTTAACGATGCCGCACTAGCAGTGCGAAATGACAATGAAAGGCTTACACCGATGGCGCTATGTGGAGGCTTCCACCTGGATTCAAAGCTTGTAAGAAGATTAATGAAGGAAAAGTCTCTAAATTTTCAGGATTTCTTTTATGAAGCTAGAAAGTACATGAGATCGAAGGATGCAGTGGCCCACCTACATAGCGAACAATCCACAAAAGCTTCTAGTGTCCAAGGAAACATGGGAGCCCCACTTGGAGGGGAAGGGAATAAACCGAACAATGAAGGAAAAAATGGCCATCAAGGCAACTCTGAACTGAAAATGTCAATAAGCGACAATACAAGCCTGGATTGAGATTTGATTCATTACACTCCTCTCAACGACGCCGTTAAGAGCATTTACATGGGTTCTCATAACGAGTCTAAATACAAATGCCCTCTGTACAAAAAGGAGTCAGAAGCTGCAATTAGAATAGGAAAATATTATCGCTTCCATGAGTCTCATGGGCATAAAATGAAGAATGCCAACATTTGCGCGATCTCATTAAGAAATACATCGAAAGAAGAAACTCGAACGATACGTGCAATATAGGCACAACTCTCCTACGCTGGTCCATAAAGGATCTGGGCGACCCCCCGCATGGGAACAACAAGGAGAGAGTGAGTATGAGCCGCTCCAACGAAGAGAAGATATTTTTCCACACCATATTTGGAGGTGCACCTATAGCTGATGGAAGTTTGGCTGAAATGAAAAGGTATAGGAGATCCTTTAAAGACAGGGAAGGATATTTCAACCCATGATTGAAGGACATATTCCAAAACGGAGAGAAAAGTTCGACATAACCTTCAACGATGAAGATTTGGTTGGAAAACAGTATCCGTAGACTAATCCCATGGTTTTCTCCGCTTGGATCGGCCCAACGGAGGTGTTCCGCATTTTAGTTGATACGGGAAGCTTGATGAATATTTTATTCAAACATGGTTTCAACAGAACGAAGTTATCAATAAATGATGTATCCCCATTCCATTAGCTCTTACACGGGTTCACTTGGTAAGCCACGATGCCTCTTGGACAAACTAGACTTGTTCATTGAGGTTGGAAGTCACCCTCGATGAATCGCCCGAAAGCAAACATTCAAGCTGGTGAATGGGCACTCTGCCTAAAATGCGTCCTTAGTAAGACCTGCATTGGCAGATATCCAAATAGTCTTGGCACAATGGTGTTTGAAGACGAAATTCCCAATAGATAACGGAATAGGAGTAGTAAAAGGTGACTAAGACGCAGCTCGTGATTGCTATGCAACTGAACATTGTCAAAACATGAAGAAGGAAAAAGGAAAAGGTGTGGGGGTCGGCCTTTACGCCAAAAGTGTGGAAGCATAGCGATCAAAGAAGGCCCTTCCTCTCGAACATACTAGCGACCCATTCAACGAGTTGGACCCCAGTGATAGAGAGGATGAAGTCAACACCAAGACTCTGGAGGCTATGGAACATGTGATTGTAGACGAATGTGAAAAACAAGGCTTTTAAAGATAGGTTCTCAGTTGAACCAGAACCTCAAAGTGTAGTTGATAGGATAGCCGCAAAAGAACTTGGATGTATTCGCATAGACTCATAGAGACATGGTGGGAATATCCCTAGGAATATCTTGCTATTCCTTCAATGTAACCCAACAACGATCCCGATCAAACAAAAGAAAAGGAAGCATGGGGACAGAACGATCTACTGCTTTCAATGAAGAGGTGATGAACCTGCTCACCAATGGCTTTATCCACGAAGCCATTTACCCAAAATGGATATCCAACCCGGTCTTAGTGACGAAGCCTAATGGAAAGTGGCGGATTTGCATTGGCTTCTCCAACCTCAATGATGCATGCCCCAAAGATTTCTTTCCTTTGCCCCGAATCGATCGGCTGGTAGACGGAACCGTAAAAGATGAGTTGTTGCCATTCAAGGACCATATTCCGGATACAACCAGATCCCCATGCCTGTGCCAGAGCAAGAACATACTAGCTTCATCATGGATCTAGGCATGTATTGCTACGAGGTCGTGCCTTTCGAAATTAAGAACGCAGGCACTACCTATCAATGTCTAGTTAATAAGATGTTCAAGCAGTAAATTGGTCACTCCATGGAAGTCTATGTGAAAGACATGCTTATCAAATCAAGAAGAGCAACTTATCATTTGAGCTGCGTAGACGAGATGTTCCAAGTATTATGAAAATACCAAATGAAGCTAAACCCTCTGAAATGCTCTTTTAGTGTGTCTTCAAGTAAATTCTTAGGTTTCATTGCGCATGCCAGAGGGATAGAGGTGAATCTTGAAAAGGTATAGGCTTTGAAATACGTCAAATCCCGACCACACGAAAGGAAATGCAAAGCTTGAATGGGAAGGTAGCCGCTTTGAGCAGGTTTATATCAAAAGTGACGTACAAGTGCATCCTGTTCTTCAAAGCACTCAAAAAGGACAAAGGGAAATTTGAATGGACTGATGAGTGGTACTCGGCCTTCCAGAGTCTACTGGAACATTTATAGAAGCCGCTAGTACTCTCCACACCGATGGATGGAGAGAGCCTCTAATTATACCTAACAGTATCCTCCCATGTGCTAAGTGCCGCATTAGTACGAGAAGATGATCGCGTCCAAATAGTGGTATACTTCATTAGCAAAAGTTTCACGGGCACAGAAGCTAGATATCCTAAGATCAAAAAATTGGCTTACTATCTGGTCATAGCATCCAAGAAATCACAACAATACTTTCAATCGCACTCCATTAGAGTTATAACGGATCAACCTTTGAGGCAAGTCCTACGTAAAGCAGACATGTTAGGGCGTCTATTGAAGTGGTGCACTGAGTTGAGCTAGTACGACATTACTTACCACCCGCACACCACAGTTAAGGGACAAGCCTTGGCTGATTTCACAACTGAGTTCACAATGCTAGATGAGGAGTTTGCGGCAAGGATTGATGAAACTGTCAAATGGAACATGTTCATTGATGGAACATCAAACGACCTAAGCTCGGGGGCAGGTGTCGTAATAGTCACACCCCAAGGAGGGAAATTAAGCTATGCACTGATAATAGAGTTCGCTGCAACCAATAACGAAGCTGAATACAAGGAAATAATAGCTGGCTTAGAAATCATTAAAGAAATAGCAGTTAAGTCCATATGTATACACAACGAATCACAACTAATTGTTAACTAGGTCCTTGGAGAATTCTAGACTTGCGGATAAAAGCTTGGTTTTCATTCATGACACGAAGCTATCACTACAACATAAAAATTTGATGACTGTTACGACAAAAAGAGAATATATACTACATGGAGACAAGGCATCAAAATCGATGCACCAATGATTATTATCTTGTTTTGAGTCTTAAGTCAATTTTGTTAAGATCTCTCCTCGTTTAACGTATATATTAGCTTATGTATAATCTTTCTATTTTCAAACGATTTATATTTATATATAAGCGTATAATATACATATTATCAATTTTTTTTCCTTAATATCATATAATGTGTATATATATATAAACCTGAGAAAACTGTGCAGATTGCACAGAAATCACCAGGTCAGTCGACTGATTTGTCAATTTTTGTGCAACATGCACAGGTGCACAAATAAACAAATATATACATTTGAATATCAAGTCGACTGACCCAAAGGTTCAGTTGACTGAATTTATACAATAGCTATTTTTGGAAAAGGCACGACTATTTGTGAAGAGTTACGAATCTCTACGAAAAGATTTGGACACAACACTTTAAGTGGAACTCTTCATCAACAATCGCTGCTTTCTATCATCTATAAATACATACTCTAACTTGATTCCAAACCACCGAATTTTCTTATCTTTCTTTTCTAACTCTCTTGAATCTACTTGCAACTATACTTTCAAATATTCTGCATTAAAGCAATATTATACCTTTCTATTGTCCATAAACTTCAAATATATATATATATATATATATATATGTATATATATATATATATATACATACTCGAGAAGAATATCATATGAGGGCGTATATAAATAAGACTTATCTGTTTTATCAGAAAAACAAAATTCAAACAATATTTTGTATTTGTTGAAGTCGTATTCTACTGCTCAGGCCTATGAAGTCCTCTTCGGCTGCTAAGGCGAAATCCTGTTCTGCTGCTCAGGTCGTCGTTCGGCTGCTTAAGGGTTGTATAGACCTATTCCTCTGGGTTAAGGGAGGGTTATTGTTTTAGTGAAATTCCATAAGGATTCTGGGACTGGAAGTAGGACGGAGCTCTGAACCAGTATAAAAGTCTCTAGTATCATTTTATAATACTGCCTTTATATTCTACACTATTTATTATATAGCTATTATCGGTATTATCTTATATCCATACTACACTATCCATAACACACATTCATTTGGTATCAAAGCAAGGTTATCATATAACTGTAACATAGTTATCTGATAAATTTAATGTGGAAACTAACACTAGAACTAGCATTAACACTAGCTTCATTGAAGGACAATCCACTACACATCCACTATTGTTTAGTGGCATGAATTATATCTATTGGGCCACACGAATGAGAATATATATGCAAGCACATGGTTTTGATTCATGGAATATAACCCAAACAAAATATATTGTTCCTACTGAAGAGTATTCTACTTGGACAAATACATAAAAACTAGATGCCACAGCAAATGCAAAAGCCATGAATATGTTGTTGTGTGCCTTAGATAAAAATGAGTTTAAACATATTAGCATGTGCAATACTGCATATGAATATGGCATACACTTAAAGTTACACATAGAGGAACTATCAAGGTAAAACAAAGCAAAATATCCATGCTCAAAAATCAGTTTAAAATCTTTAGGATGAAAGAAAATGAATCTATAAATGTTATGTATTCAAGATTTCTGGATATCTACCATCCTTTAGTAGGGCTAGGAGAAATATATTCAGATTTTGATAATTGGATCCAAAATCCTTAACTTTTTAAGGAAAGAATGGGAAAGAAATGTTCTTGCTGTTGAAGAAGCGAACAATATTTCCAAAATAACTCTGGAAGAGTTAATAGGAAATCTAATGTCATATGAAGTGAATTTGCAGGCTAAACGAGTTCAACTCAAGATAAAAATAATATAGCATTCCATGCAGAACAAGAAGAATCAGATTCAAACAAAGACGATCTATCTTTTATTGCCAAAAACTTCAAGACATTATTGAAGTATAGAAAAGGAAACAGAAATAGTGGCAAGAGAAGCTCAAACAGTAATAAATCACCGTCTTCATCGGTTTTGGAGTGTTTTAACTGTCACAAAAAGGGGCATATACAGAAGGACTGTCCGGATTAATAGAAAGAATATCACAATAAAAGGAAGGAATGATTCAGAAGGAAAGCTTTCTCAGTTACATGGGATGATTCAGACTCTTCTTCTTCTTTTGAAAGTGAGAGTGATAGTGATTGTAAACAAGCCAACGTATGCTTTATGGCCAAAGATAATGAGGTTAGTGACTTAAATTTTGACGATATGATAGAACTCAGAATTGTTAGATACTTAAAAAAAGTCTCAAAAGAAAATATAAAGAGGCTGTTGAAAATCAGAACAAGGCGAATTCAAAAGAGATATGCCTAAAGACGAGAATAAAATATTGGAAGAAAAACTTGAGAAAACTCAAGAATCGCTTTCAAATGTTAATTCTCAACTAATATTATTGAATCAAGAAATTGAGACTCAAAAAGAAAAAAATGGTGTTCTTGTTTTTGAAAATCATGATTTAAAAACTAGTATTAGAATGGTAGAACTAGAAAATTCAAGTCTAAAGGCCAAACTAGAAGGAATCACTAAAAATATTTCAAATTTTAATAAAGGAGGAGGAAATTTATCTAGAATTATTGAAAAATAACAACCTATTAACAATAAAAATGGTTTAGGTTATAAGAAGAAAGTCAATAATTCACGATCTAGTAATTTAAACAATGTTAAGTCTAATGAAACACCCATATCTTCAAAAAGACTAGTTTCTAAAACTATAAATATATGGGTTCCTAAAACTAATAACAAGTTAATAAGGAAAAAGTATGTTAGATCATTTATAGAAAACGTTTATAATAATAAGAATTATATCTATAAAAGGGATACTAAACCCACTTGGGTTTCGTTTCCAAAGATCTAACTCTTAGGACCCTATTAAAAAGGTGGGTACCAACGTTATCTCATATTTTTTGCAGGTCTCACTCAAGAAGAGAGGAAAATGGATGCACGACAATGGTTGCTCAAAACACAAGACAGGAGACAAAGATACGCCGACAAACATTACATACTTAAACGGAGGTTCTATCACTTTTAGAGATAATTCCAAGGGTTATATCATCGGCAAAGTCGTTATGAGCAATTATGGTACATCTAATTTACCACTTATTACAAATGTTTTATTAGTTAAGAATCTAAAACATAATCTATTAAGTATAAGTTAATTATGCGATAAAGGTTTTAAAATATCCTTCTCTGAAAATAAATGTAGTATCTTCGATCAAAATGAGAATCTAATTTTGGAAGGAAACATAGATAAAAACATTTACGTTTCATAATTCAGACATATGTTTAATAGCCAAAGAAAATGATCCCTGGATATGGCACAAATGATTCTGTCATATCAATTTGAAAACGATAAATAAAATTTCTATAAATAATCTCATAAAAGGATTACCAAAGATGAGTTTTAAAGTTAATAATATATGCGATGCGTGTTAATTAGGTAAATTAACTAAATCTTCGTTTAAAACTAAGAAAGTCATTTCGACATTACAACCACTTGAATTAATTCATATGGAGTTATTTGGACGTACCCAAGTTTAATCCATAAATCGCAATAAATACGTATTTGTAATAGTTGATGATTTTTCTAGATATACATAGACTATCTTTATGAAAAATAAAAGTGATACTTTTGAAAATTTCAAAACATTTGTTAAACGAATTCAAAATTTAAAAGGTACTAAAATTTAAAATATCAGAAGTGATCATGGAGGTGAATTTGAAAACGAACTGTTTGATAACTATTATAAAAAGAAAGGAATATTTCATAACTTTTCATTTCCTAAAACTCCACAACAAAATGGAGTTGTAGAACGAAAGAATCAGACTCTATAAGAATGTGCAAGAACCTTACTAAACGAAAGCACATTACCAAAACATTTCAGGGCAGAAGCTGTTGCAACTGCCTGTTATGTACTGAATCGTGTTTCTATTAGACTCCTCACTAAGAATACACCTTACGAACTTTTTAACGGTAGAAAACCAAACATATCTTATTTTAAAATATTTGGATCAAAATGTTTTGTATTAAATACCAAGGATCAGCTTGGAAAATTCGATTCAAAATGTGATAAAGGTATATTTCTTGGATATTCGAATCGAAGCAAAGCTTATCGAATTTTCAATAAACGAACTAATAATATTAAAGAGACACTCCATATATCATTTGATGAAAACTCTAAACTTAATTCAAAACAGATGATGACGATGATTTACTAGATAATAACCTGAATATATAAATAAATAATTCAAGAGAAGATGAAGATATTATTTATAATTCTAGAGAAGATGAAAACATTGTTAATAATTTAGAAAATAGAAATATTACTAATACAATAAGATCTCCGCAAAGAATCTTACGAAATCATCCTATAGAAAATATAATTGGAGAAATAAATCCAAACGTTCAAATAGAAATCAACTAAATTTAATGGGTCATGTAGCTTTTCTTTCTACTACAGAACCTAAGAATACTAAGGAAGCATCATCCGATTAAAATTGGATTATTGCTATGCAAGAAGAATTAAATCCGTTTGAACAAAATGAAGTTTGGGAACTAGTACCTAGACCCAACGATCAGACTATTATAGGAGCTAAATGGGTTTATAAAAATAAAGCAGAATAATTAGGAAATATAACTGGAAACAAAGCTAGATTAGTAGCACAAGGGTATAACCAAGAAGAAGGAATAGATTATGAAGAAACATTTGCTCCAGTCACTAGAGTAGAAGCAATACGAATCGTATTGACTTACGCATGTTTTAATAACTTTAAACTCTTTCAAATGGATGTTAAAAGTGCATTTTTAAATGGTTATATTAAACAAAATGTTTCTATTTAACAACACCCTTTATTTGTTCATGAAAAGTATCCAGATCAGTCTATAAACTCAAGAAAACTTTATATAGTTTAAAACAAGCACCACGTGCTTGGTATGAACGCCTTAAAAGCTATTTAATTGAATCAGGATTCAAAATAGGAAAAGTAGGTCAAACTTTATTTATAAAACATTATAAAAACAATATTTTGATAGTTCAAATATATATAGAAGACATTATATTTGGTTCAACTAATAATAAATTATGTAAAGAATTTTCTGAAATAATGAATAGAGAATTTGAAATGTCCCATATGGGAGAATTATCGTATTTTCTAGGTCTTCAAATAAAACAAGTTTCAAATGGAATATTTATAAATCAAGAAAGATACTGTGATAATCTTATCAAGCGATTCGGAATGGAAAACACTTCTGCCAAACCAACACCTATGAGCACAACAATACATCTTGATAAAGATGAAAATGGCAAGAGTGTAGACCAAAAACTATATCGATGTATGATAGGATCACTACTATACCTAACAGCAATTCGACCAGATATAATGATGAGTATATGTCTATGTGCAAGATTTCAAGCTGACCCAAAAGAATCACATTTACGAGCCATAAAACGAATACTATGTTATCTTAATAATTCTAAAGATTTCGGATATCTCGATCCAAAAGATTGCTCGTTCGAGTTAGCGTCATTTAGCGATGTTGATTTCAGGGGATCGCGAATGGATAGAAAAAGTACAAGCGGTACATGTCACTTCATTGGTAAATCATTAATATCATGGTTTAGTAAGAAATAAAATTGTCTCTCACTATCAACTTGTGAAGCAGAATATATTTCTGCAGCATTAGCTTGCGCACAAGTAATCTATATGCAACAAACACTTAAAGATTTCGGAGTCTCAAAATCAACAATTTACTGTGATAATTCCAGTGCAACAAATCAATCTGAAAATCCAATAAATCACTCTAAAACTAAACACAGATATTAAACATCACTTTCTGCACGACAATATAGAAAAAGATGTGATAAAATTTTGATTACATTCCATCTGATAATCAATTAGCTGATATTTTTACTAAACCATTATTAGGGAACACTTTTATAAAACTACATCGAGAACTAGGTATAATGTCAATTAAATATATATAAATGATAAAATATGAAATTTTGACTAAAAACTGAAAAATAAATTTTTTCGACAAAAATTTATTTTTTTGACCGTGCTGAGACTCAAACCTATGGCCTGTTATGTATAGCCCAGATGTCATAACCACCTGAGCTATTGACTATTTTGATTACAATCTAGGTCGGGGACTCTATTATATGGTGACAACTATACTCTAAATTATGTATAACACTTACCTTTATAGATATATATTTTCTGCATATTACATTTACATAGATAAATCACAATAATAGAAAACCATCGATATAACAACTAACATTCCTAACTAACAACCTTTTTATAGCTAACTTCGATACAAACCATTCATTTCATCCTTTTTATTCTCAACATTAGTCTATAAATAGGTGTATTTATTCTCTGTTATTCATACAAACTAAAAAAATGCAAACTAACTATCATAATGTCAACTTCTTCACAATCAACTGACTCCATTGAAATACTAGCCTCCTTCGAATCACAAAAAAACCCGTCCATCATCACACCACCTTCTACCTCTCGTGATCACACCGCATACACTCTGGAGAAAAAGGAAGGGAAGAAGATGATGTTTGACGTCTCTGCAAACACTAAACAGAAAATAAGTGATTTGCATCATTATCAATAAGAGTCGCTGATGCTTCAGTGCGAAATATGTTATGAGAAAAAAATCAACTCGAGACGTTTAGGAATTATAGAACACATCACTATGAAATTTTGCGGTGCTTCATCCCATCCAATAGGCGAACACGCAGTTTCGCCTATTCGATGACCCTCTACTTCACCCCCGCCACCACTGCCGGTCTCACCAAACTCATGGGATCGAAATGAGGCATGCAATGTTCGTCGCAAACAGCTACAGGGCTACAAAACTCCTAGCCCGTCAAAATAAGAGTAGTTGTTATTATATGTTATTTTTTGAATAATTTGACTATAACATGCACAATTTTTTTTGGATAAATCGTTTCCTTCATATTATCATCACATGTGTTGGTTCTAATATTTAAACAAATAATTTAACAAGCTTCATATGTATGAATATATAAAATATTATTCAACACAAAGATGATTGGGAAAATTTACACAGGTCAGTCGACTAAACCAGTTATCAGTCGACCAACACTGATATAATTTTTTTTTAAAACCAGCCTCAGTCGACTTGACCAGTAGACAAAATCTGCATAACTAAGATTCAGTCAACTCGATTAGGCATTTAGTTGACTGAACCAGAAATTCAAAAATTTTGAATTTTAGTTTCAGTCAACTGAACAACTGATTCAGTCGACTGATTTGTGAATCTGAGCAAAATTACTGCTCCTACCCACCCATCTTTCACCTTTTAACCTTCACTTTCCACTTTACTCTTCACTCTCATTTCAGATTTTCAACTCTTCTAAAACCCTAGATTTACAAAAACCTAATTTTACCTCAAAACAATCAAACTAAATGGCTCCAAAAAGAAAAGGACAAGCATCTTCATCCTTCCAACCTTCTTCCCCAACAATGGCTCTTCGATGATACCGCAGTTAGAAGATGGAGGAGAATGCAAGATTCCGAATTTTTGAAGGTTCTTTTGTAAACTTTGGCGACTTTTCTCCATATCATATACAAGAATTGCCTCGTAGAAGCAGTTTGGAGTCTTTGTTCAATATTAATGAAAATAAGCTTAAGAATAACCAAATTATGGTCAAGCTTTTCTATGCTAATCTAAATTTACGTCACCAAAACATTCAAAATCAAGAAGATTGTGTATGGAGTGTAGTTTGTGGGAAACCGGTATTTTTCTCCTTAGATCGAATGGCTCATGTTTTAAGATTTAAAATGACGGCATTGAATTAAGCAATGTTGATTGTGATATGGTCTTTCGTGACCATATAAGTCATTTATTTTTGGAAGACAATATGCACCAACTCAAGTCTATGCCTCTAAAGCCAAAAGCTAGAATTATACACCGGGCGTTAATGAAAACCGTAACTCCACGAACCGGAAGTTATGAACTTGTTTATGAACACAACTTCAAAGCTTTATACGCCATTTTCGAAAATATCAAAGTAAATTGGTTTCTATTAATTCTTGATGAGTTCTTAAGCTTCAATAATGGTCGAATGAATGTCATTTACTATGGTGAGTATATTCTGCGCTTATTAAAAGAATGTGAGATTCCGGAACTCGATTCACCGATTTCTATCGTCTGGTACTTAAACTCTCGTACTTTAGCATTAATGAAGCTACTGATTTCTCGACCTCCTCCTATCATTACTTTGGAAGAATTGACTCAACGCCAATTACCTCAAGATCAACCACAACAACAAGGCGAAGCATCTCATCGTCCAACTCGCCTAAGATCAACAATTCATCAATAAGACGAAATTTTGATTCCTAATCCAGGCCTTCCTCCACATGAGTCTATTCCATGGTATGCCATAACCAAAAAATACTTTAATCCCATATCACTAAAGTTGACAAAAAGCTTGATAAAATTAAAGGATTTTTCATAAAGTTATGGAAAGCTATCTTGTGTTCATCCGACACTTCCACGGCTACACTAGGTGATCCAGGTAAGCAACCGTCTTCACTAGGTCTTCCTCTTCCGATGATCAAGCAAGTAGTAGCGACAACAATGGAAATGAAGGCGATATTGGTGGTTAAAGATTGCATAGTAATAGGGGTAAACATTTAATGGAGTAAGTTGTTCTTTTTCTTATATTATAAAAACATTAGTTTTAAGTTCACAGCATTATGTCTATTAAATAGCCACTCTTTTCTGATTATTTCAAGACTCTTGTTTGTGATATTTGTAATGTATGAATGTTTGGTTTCTTCATATCATATCTATCAATGCTTCATACTTTTATATTCTCTACTCCTTTTTGTCGATGACAAAGGGGGAGAAATGTTATCACTAACATTTAGAATGCAGGATATAGATCGTCAAAGATTCAGAGGGAGTAAGTATTTATGTTATATATACATTCAAAATCTATATCTATTTAGAGGTTGTCATCAATCAAAAGGGGGAGAATGTTGAGACTTGGTTTTGATTTATGACACGAAGCTATCACTACAACAAACAGATTTTACGACTGTTACGACAAAAGAGAATATATACAACATGGAGACAAGATATTAAAATTGGTGCATCAATCTTTATTATCTTATTTTGAGTCTTAAGTCAATTTTGTGAAGATCTCTCCTTATTTAACATATATTAGCTTATACATAATCTTCCCATTCAAATGATTTATATATATATATAAGCATATAATATATATATATATATATATTATCAAAAAAATTTCCTTAAAACAATATAATACATACATACATACATACATACATATATTTAAACCTGAGAAAACCGTTCAGATTGCATAGAAATCACCAGGTCAGTCGACTGACCTGTCAATTTCTGTGCAACATGCACAAATAAACAAACATATACGTTTGAATATCCAGTCAACTAACCAAGAGGTTCACTTGACTGAATTTCTACAATAGCTATTTTTTGAGAAGACACGACTATTTGTAAAGAGTTACGAATCTCTACAAAAAGATTTGGACGCATACTTCAATCGGAACTCTTCGTTAATAGTCACTGCTTTCTAACATCTATAAATACATACTCTAACATGATTCCAAACCACTGAATTTTCTTATCTTTCTTATTTAACTCTCTTGAATATACTTACAACTATACTTTTAAATATTCTGCATTAAAGCAATATTATGCCTTTCTATTCTTCATAAACTTCAAATATATATATATATATATATAATTATACTCGAGGAGAAGATCATAGGAAGGGTGTATTATAAACAAGACTTATCCATGTTATCAGAACACAAAAAGTCATACAATATTTTTAATTTGTTGTAGTCCTGTTCTGCTGCTCAGGGATGTGAAGTCCTCTTCGGTTACTGAGGCGAAATCCTATTCCGCTGCTCAGGTCCTTATTTGACTGCTCAAGGGTTGTATATATCTGTTCCTTCGGGTTAAGTGAGGGCTATTTTTTTAATGAAATTCCAGAAGGAGTCTGGGATTAGACGTAGGACGGAACTCCAAACTAGTTTAAAAATCTCCGATGTCATTTAATGATACTGCTTTTATATTCCGCACTATTTACTATATAGCTATCATCACAACACTCTGTACTATCTTATATCCCTACTACACGATCCATAGCACACTTCCAGAAACAACTGGAAGCCGGGTAGATAGATCTTCAAATTAAGCTCGAATCTCCAAAGGTGAGTCTCAAATGCTGTGTCACTCTGTCTGGCCTGAGCATAAAACAAAACACAAAACACACAAGTCAGTATTAATATTCTTATATAGTAAATTCCACTCATGTGAAATGCCAACTGAAATACAAGTAACTTAAATTATGTTTGGGATTTCCATCCTTTAAGGATTCATGGAACTATATACTATGTAGTAATATACGCTATTATAATATGTCTATAGTAAAGTAAAAGTATTAAAATAGCGTTAAGGCGTTACCCATATCCCCCTTAACACATTTTATATATTCTCGTAGTCTACACGATGCCCCACGCTCCACCAAACCGGTGGTTTACAAAGAGGACACCACATAGGTATAGTAGAAAACAAACTCGTAGAAGGCGTGATAGGGCATGTGACAAGACACACGAGGCAATGCCAGGGTAGATATACCGTTTACATATCCGGACTGGTGGTAACGCATAATAGCTACTACCGCCCACCTCGAGACACACTTCCAAATCAAAAGGCACACCCAGTCAAATCACATAGTAATAGAATGGTATCGAAGAAATGTGTCCAATATAAGAAATGACCTCACCTAGCCCAGTGTGGCTCCTGTTTTAGCAACATCAAGCTGACTCACGGGAGTCAAAGCCATGTAACATACCATACAGAATCGTCACCAAACCATTTTACTTCATTTTGGAATCTCCACCACGTATACAGCCGTTAAAGTGGTTTTCGATATTGGTAGGGAGAATGACAATATCCAATCCAGGTCTCTTTAACAACCAAATGCTTATTTCACACCGTGGTCATTTCATTTCAAATAGTTCATAATTCATATAAAAATATCATATTCATTTCAAAACCATATCAATTTATCATTATTCATTTTAAATAATATTCATTTCCAGAATCGTAGCACTTTCAAAATTGTAATATTTTTGAAATCATAGCACTTTTGAAATTATAACACTTTCAACTTAAACAGTTTAGATATTAAAAATGGTATATATATTAAAATAGTTATAAATTAAAATAGTTTATATATTAAAATAATTTATATATATTAAAATAGTTTATATATAATAAAATACTTTATATAATAAAATAGTTCCCTCCAATTTCACAAATCGATTCCAACTATCTTAAATTCCAAAATTCAATCTAGATCAATCGTTTTTCAAAACTTTCAATTTAAAGAGTTAAGATTCAATTCAAATTCTCAATAATCCATTTTAATTTTTATGGATTTCTAATCTTGGTTTGAACTATCATTTAAATTCAAATAAGATTCAAGGTTTTAAATATTCAAACATTTTCAATATAAGTTCATTTATATTTCAACATCTAACTTTAATTTTATTCAAATTTGAAAACATTCACTTAATCATTTTAATAAGAATTAATTAAAATCTCAATTTATAAATTTAAATCAATACTAAATATTCAGTCTCAATTTTATTTAAAGTTGAAAGTATTCATTAAATCACCTTTTATCAAATCAATTCATAAAATCATATCTTTCAAAATCTCAAAAATCAATAATTTCAAATCATTTTTTGTATAAATTCAATTATTTTATTAATTTAAATTCCCAGCCAACATTAATTTATCTTCCCAACCTTAATTTATTATAGTTATTACAATTTGATTTTTAAATAAACACCTAAACATAATATATACTAACTAAATTAAATTGAATCAAATTTTATTATTAAATTTATTTTATATAAAATCAATTCTTATATATTCTTAAAATAATAAAGTTATAAGAAAAAATCTTAAAAATTATATTTTCAAAACTAACTTATAAATTTAAAATTTCCAAAACATATAATTTTAAAAATCTAAAATTTAGACATATACAAAATATACATTTATGTATATTACATTTTAAATCAATATTTATTAAAAACCATATATTTCCTTTCAAACTTTAGAAACCATTTTCAAAATATAGACCAACGGCGTTCGTATATAATTTTCTATCTTATGGTAAAGTGATACGAATATTTATCATTTCAATCCCCAATTTAAAAATCTATGGGTATATATCATTTCAACCTGCAATCCCAAAAATTCAAAATCAATAAAAATCACTTGGGTTTATCATTTCAACCCATAACGATTTTCCCGTAATCTACAATATCATTGGGCATGTATCATTTCAACCCATAGGGAATTTAAAACTAAAGGGAACTTGCAGAGTGAGAACAAGACATATATCTTTAGTGATAAATAAAATAAAATATATACAACAAGATGTGGTGTCATATATTGCAGGTGAACAATTGCAGATAATGGCATATCATATTTAACAATTAAATAACTAGCAATTCAAATTTAATAGCATATTTCAATTGTCGTTTCAGGTGAAATCAAGTTTACTAACTATAAGAATGTTAATCGTGAGTAGATCGCTCACTATAGGAGGCTAAAGAAATTAGACAATACAACAAATTACAAATTGAATCACAAACTTGACAATCGACAAATTCAAATCAAAAATCTCAAAGCAAAGCAAGGTGAACACAGATTCGACGAATGAGGCTGATAAAAGGAAACGATGAAACAAATCAAAATCAGCTTGATATAATTGAAATGAAACATGTATTATATTATTATTTTCTTAATATTCAATTTAAAATACATATTTAAAATGACATATCTACATATTACATTTAAATTTAAAATCAAAACCTATACTTTTCTCAATATTCAATTTATAACCCATATATATGTTTTTCAAAGATTTCTAAATATTAACATAGATACCTTTCAGACAAATATTAAATATCAACTTAAAATTTATATGTATGGAATATATATATATGTAATCATTTGTATTTAAAATCTCAAGCGTATATTACAATATAAGTAGGTAATATTTTTGCAAACATATTAGAAAACTCAAATACATGCCTGGATAAAGAAATATGTATATAATATATATAATGCTTCCTTTATAATGTGATATACTGTACCCATATATTTTTATTTTATAATATAATATAATGAAAACATATATACTTCCTTTATAGTATACATACTGTAAACATCCATATACCTTAACATATAATAATTTATATAGCTTACTGTAAAAATTACTGAAATATGAACATATTATATATAAATACTTTAAACACACTTGTACATAAACTTTTCCTTTCAGCAATACAAAACAAAAAAGCAAAACAAATATATGCAAAAAATATATAACTAAATTAGATTGTAAACAAAATATATGCATGTCGCAAAAGCTATGTGTAAACCAATATATAACCCCTATATATAAACGTACATATATATATATATATATCTTATATTAAAATCAGTACAATGCCAATGGTTGCAGGTTGATGATGGACATGGGCCGCATGGGCTACGTTCTTGAGGAAGGTCAGTGGGTGGAGGGTGGTTTGGAGGAGGTGGTCGAGGGGAGAAATGGTGTGAGGCGAGTTGATGGTTATAGAACACGGAGAGGTAGAGGGGTGGTGACTTGGTGGTGGAACGTGGAGGCAGGGAGGTAGTACACGGCGGTGGTGAGTCGATGGAAGCGGTTGAAGGCTCGGCAAAGGATGGGTCAGAGGCTTGGGTTCAGGAAAACTAGTGGTGGCGGATGCGTTTGCTTAGGTAAAGGCAGAGAGGAAGATTGTGGTGTGGATTTCTGGGTTGCTAGCCTTGGGTGTACAGGGTGACAAGGAGGGTGAGATGGCTGGCCATGGTGGAAGCGGGAGGCGAACTGGTTATTGCATGGCAGGGGTGGGGTGGCTCGGGCTGGTTGGTGGTGTTGAGGATCTTCGTGAGCTTTGGCCATGAAAATGGTAAACTGGAGAAGATGAATTACTTCAGGAAATTATAACAGCTTTATATATTATTATATTTATTTTCTTAAATTTTCGAGTGAAGATAAAATAGCCGAGTGAAAGAACAAGCACCCATAGAAAAATGAAAGGACGATCAAGTGAATTTGGAAACCAGTGTGGAAAAGTAAAAGTCACCATAAATTCTATAAATAGTAAAGGATAGTGGCTATTGATTTTACAGTGGAAAATGAAAGGGTATGGGAAGCTAAAAGGTCCACATGCGAAACCAATACAACTGATCCGTTTACTGACTTCTTCGAGTTTCGAACATTGAAATCTACCAATGAATATACAGCACAACCAGATGAACAGAATAGTACATAGATATCAGCGATATGATCATCCTATCAAAAGTCGATATTTTGCTATTAAACTACTACAAATTCATCGAAAATAAGATTAACGAAGCTAAGGAAGTCCAAAATTTGATGAAACGAAAAATGACATCTCATTCAGAAAATATTAAACATGTTTATCGTATAAAAATATTCATATTTCAAAAACGTTTTGTTTTCATCAAATTAATTGATTTTAAATTGAAATTGAAAATTACACTACAGAACTAACTTTCATATTTTCTAATGAAAATTAACCATTTGTTATGTTTAAATAGAAGCATACCAAATATTAAATTTTTATTCCAAATTCAACTATCTAAAATTTCACAAAAATTTAGTTAATTACGTTATTAAATCGTTAAAATTTACGGGTCGTTACACTCTCTCTCACTCAAAACTTTTCGTTCCCGAGAAGGAACGAGATAGGAGATTAGAAACAACCAAAAAAAAAGATTGAAATAAAAAATACAACAATTAATTTATACCATATAAATTGACTTATATTCAACTAATTTGTTTTAATTCATTTTATTTAATCCATCAATTTATTATGTTCTCATTTGATTGATTTCAATTTCATATATTTTCATTCAATTGATTAACATTTATTACAAAATGTTTCACAAAAAAATTTGTTTCCTCTAACTCATTTACTAAACCTATTTGATCAACTATAGTTAATTCCACCTTAGTATTCAACTTCAACTATTCTTAAGTTCATTTTTTTATTTAGGTAGCATTTCCTTTTTATTATTCAATTTACTTCACTGACGTATCTTGCAATATAGGTTGATTGTATATTTTATTGTAATTACACCAATTTTTATTTATAAATTCTCTAACAAAATTCAATTTGGAAATCTTATTTATTTTTATATATTATTCAATTACATTCAAAACCTTCCAGGTAAGTTTTATTAATGTCTTTGAATATAATTGAACCCTATATAATTTTACCCTTTATTAACAACATTTTCATTAAGCAAGAATTTAGTTTTAACAATTTATTACTTAAGTTTCCACTTGTATAATCCCCAATTATATGTTCACCATAACATTTTAACTTTTTGTATATTTTAGGTAACCTATATATGTTATAGAACGCAATTTAGTATTATACAAATAAATTTTTATCCCATTTCAACTATATCAAGTTGTTTAAATCTTATTTCAAATTTTATTATTATTATTTTTTCTTTATTTAGATACTCCAATTATTCAAATATTTTACTTCATTTTAATAATTGAGAACCATCACTTAATATACATCTTAAGGATCAAATTTTTTGGTATCACTTCAAATTATTTTGAAATAAATACACATATATACTTTATACAATAATCATACTCAAGGGGTTTCTAATCCAATTCATTCATACATACATACATATGTACATATATATGTATATATATTATACACATCAAATCATACTCAGGAAATTCAAATCAAATCCATTTTCCAAATCAAAAGTGTAGCAAAGTTACTAAGTGGTCTCTCCACTTTGTGACTCGAAAATGAATGTCGATGATGCTGTAGTCATCACCGAAATTATTTTCTAACGACCAAAAAGGAGAGTACTAACTTACTTACTTTAAAATTATTTGAAATGAATTTCTATTCGAAAATACTTTCAAGTGATATATATTTTCCAAAACGTTGAAAACTAAATTTGAAAAAAACCGAAAATTTAATTCTCAAATCTTTAATTTAAATTTATTAAAATTTCAAATCAGGTTTTTAAACGATATTTTAAATTGCAACAATAGTTAAGGTTTAGAAATGTTGACAAAATAATAATTGATAATCTAGTATTATCATTTCTAATAACCAATTCATTTAACCATCTAATTTAAGAAAAATACACTTATATACATATAATCATACATAAAATTATTTCATTTACCAATTTCAAAAATAAAATTGTGTCAGTTTGCTCTGTTCAAGTGTTTTGGAATTTCTATCGATAGTGAGAGCTAGACGAATCGATCAAAACTCTAAATCAAACTTTACAACTCAAACAACAAAAAATAAAACATTTTATAATAATAACAAATATACTCCCTCACAGGATGATTCAAGAATAGATTCTGAAACAAGGGTAGAGATCCATATTTAGAGGAACTCTAGTCAAAGAGAATTCTAATCAAGAAGAAAGACTTGGATGGAAGATAAGATAATTAAATTACAAAAGAGGAGGGATAAACAGACTTATATTAATCGCGTGTGACCTTAATTGGGTCAACTGAGACTTAGAAAACAAGAACATAAACAACAAAAACAGGACGAACTTGTTGAGAACGCCGTAGAAACGCAATTCAGGTGATCGAAGAAGAAGGTAAGAGCATTGGTTAGTCGACATCGTATACCTATAGAAAACATTCATCCAGGAGAATAGGTCAAGCTCCTGGAATAAGATCAATGCGGAATTCTATCTTTTGCTTGGGCGGGAAAACTAACTTCACCGAACATCGAGATAAACCATGTCTGTCCGATGGTGTTAAGATTAAAAGGCTAAGAAGATAACGAAAGATAGACCTACCTGCATAACCGAAGGCATTCGACATTCGATAACAAAAGATTTTTCCTGGGTCATCTATTAGGGAACGATTCGGGCTTTGCAAGGAATAATATCATTGTAAACCGAGGAAATAGAAATCTTTGGTGAATCGATGCGTATTATAAAGGAGTTTCACCCCTTTACAAATCATACAAGATTGGCGGGACCGCCGATGGACTAGTAACACAAAAGAATGAAGTTGCCAATCGAGTTGGCAAGATGTGCTCAAATTTGTCTTAGAGATATAGAGAAATAGAGCTATCGGAGGCTCCAGTATCAAGAAGAACACAAATAGAAAATTTCAGAACAAAGGAAAAGTTCCAAAATATGAAAGAAATCCTAATCTAGGAGGATCCTAATGAAGAATTCTTAAGCTCGAATGAATATGATTCTGTAATTAATTTTACTCCATCTAAGTTTTGCCTTGTTAGCACCAAAATTGGCCACTAACACCCTTGAGCAGGATTGTGTAGTTAATGAAGAAGGTAAATTAAAAGTTAGGAATATCACAATAGAATGCAGTAAGAACAGTAAAAAACTAGAACACCAGAATTGTAGTGGTTCGGCGTAATTGCCTATGTTTAATGTAATCTTTATTGTTTTCATCAAAGTCTTGAACAGAGATACAACCCGTAAATATCTAATTCGAATACAAGTTTGAACTGACGAAAATGAGTATAAAAAATGGTAGAGTTTCCCTAGAGTTCTCAAAAAAATGTCCCTTTACACTGCGCCCTTCCCCTCTATTTATAGACAAAGATAGGCTGGATTTCCTGCGCAGGCCTAAGGACAAGGTACCTCAGCCTACAATAGACAACTTCTGCATACTAAACCAGGCATATCGAACGGTGGTTGCCGAGTGATCTTGATCGAACGAAGGTAGCCGAGCGATGTTGGCCAGACGAAAGTAGCTGAGCGATGCTTGCCAAACGAAGGTAGCCGAGCGATGTCGGTCGAACGAAGGTAGCCAAGCGATGCTTTCCGAATGAAGGTAGCCGAGCGATGCTTGTCGAGTGGTGCTTTTCGAACGATGCTTACCGAGCGATGCCTTGCCAAACGGTGCTTGCCGAAAAATTCTTGCCAAGCGATGCTTTGCCGAACGGTGCTTTTCGAACGATTCTTGCTAAGCCGAAATGGCCAAGGTGTCCATGTCCAGCGCCCCACGGCCGAGCCGCTCTTGCCAAACGATCCCTCCTAGGACATACTGACCGAACTACATCTTGACCAAACATACCGAGCCATGTATTGGCCAAACGATACTCTAGCTACACTGGTCGCTTATACTTTCACCTCTTTCTTAGCATGAGTCTTGCTTATGTTCAACCGTAAGTTCTGTGACCATCGCCATGCAGCCGGGCCAAAGTGTCGGGTAACATTTTCCCCCCAAAGGGCGTCATGTGAATCAATATGATGTGCTTTGAACCATTGAGCAATTCGCACTTTCGAAATCTTGTTCTAACATCTCCAAAAGTTGAAGCCATGCGACCCTTTGAAGGTTTGATTATGCTAGAATCCAGTCACCGAAAATTTCCAACCGACTCACGGCATCTGTCCCTTCGCATAGTCTCATCTTGCAACGCTATGTTGTGCTTATTCATTCATACATACCCTTTCTATGTTTTAGTTACCATTTTAGCCAATCCACTCACCGCTCATTTGTTTCTTTTTTTAGACAAAATACGGATCAGCATACCGATACAGAACCACGTGATCAGTGCTTGTTTCATCGAAATAGTAAACATATGCCGGCCGGCTCCATAGGTTAGGCCTATTCAACTTCCCCTTCCCACGTATAAAGGTCAACACTTCTTCTCTTTCTTCCTACTTTTAATCCTTAACTTATCTTCTCCAGCTCTTCTCGAACAAGGAAAATCCCCTCCCTCAAAACTTCGATCACTATGGTTCTCTCACCATTCCTTTATCTTCAACATACTCCTCCCTGCGCTTTACCTATCACTTATCCTTCCATCGAACCCAGATTGCATACCTCGCGACTCTAATTTCTTATGACCTTGAACAAATCCCCAGCCCAACACCATGAAACCACCGCATATCTCGAGCTCTCTTCATAGGTATGAATCTCTTTCCAATCCCGAAGAAGTTTCAGTGCTCGAATGGACGGTTCTCCCTCTTCTTTTGTCATAAGAATAGGTGGAAGATGATTTAGAAGAGGGAAAAAGGTGAACTAGGAATAAGAGTCGATTTTAAGCTAGGACCTTGGCTTGACTTTGATGGATGGTGGCATAAGTCGCCTAGAATAAGCAGTCGTTGTTGTCGCTAAACCTGGATGTCGGGACTTAGGAGGAGGATAGGACTTGTTGCTTGGTGAAGAAAGATGAGGAGAAGAGGGGTTAGGCAATTCGTTAGTGAGTGCGGATCAGTTAGAATATTGAAGATTAGGTCGGTATCTTGATCAAGTAGTTCATTCAGCCCCGAGGGAGAGCATGGGACTATAGGGAACTAGGAAGGTGGGTCGGCATAAGCCCAGTGGATCGTTAGGTGGTTAGAAAGTAAGTAAGGGGAATGGATGTTGTGAGTGCGGCCTAACATCCAGTGAGTCGCCTCGAAGGTGGGTCGGTCACAGTTCAAGTGAGGCCGTTTTGTTGTTAGAGAGAGATAGGAAGTGTGTGGGTCGGTCGGTGTGGATGGTTTCAGGAGTCAGGGATAGTGGCCCAGCGTCGTTCATTGTTGAGAGAGCATCTGTGAGGAGAGTGAGCGGGTCGGTGTTGTTAGTCTAGCGAGCCGCTCAGTAGCTCGTAGATAGATGGTTCAGTATGTTCGTCCAAGAAGGCGCTCGGCTTCGGTCTTTGGGGTCGGCATTGGCATCTAAGATTATCTCCACTTAAACATAACATATGTTAATATCACGTACTTCCACGCCTAACCATAAAATAGGGGAAAATGACAAGGACTTAAGTACATGAGCATATGGAATTGTTTTGACTAATGACTCCATATTTTTAAGGACTATAGACACAAGTTCAACTTAACAAAAGCAAATAATGGCCTTTAACATACAATGCCAATGTTCAACTTCAAGACATATCCTACCGAATCATAAGACAAGCCCTTGGAGATGATCAACGATGACAGTCTTCGAAGATGATAACTTAACGCTCAACCACACTCCATCGGTTTTTAAAGCTTTAATTCTTTTATACTCATGTCTGAAGGATTGCACTAGTCCACACACCACACGGGGGAAATATTTTTGTCATTATATTTAATATCGATTCTCTTTCAATTATAGTTCAAATAGGACTTTATCCACATCCATTGCTTTCTAAAGATGTCTAGAAAATCGAATTCTGCTACAGTTTCCGATAAACATGATCTAGGCTCCCAGCAGGAGGCAGTAGGTACTTCGAGCCCACCGACAACCTCCACATAGGGCATTCTAGATCCATCCGGTGCAGTTATTGGCCGGGCACTTGATGCTATAGATGGAGCAATCATCCTGGACAATCCGATTGATTCTCAAGCTTCAAAAATCGGTGAAACCGCTCTTCGCCGGCTATGTTCAATCCATGAAATCCCTTTTGACGATGTATTAGTTTCATCAGGACAAGATCGTCCTCACATGCACCCAATTGGTTATACAGCTTGTAATAAATTTATATGCTGGGTCGGGAGTGTGCCACCATTCGACTACTTTCTACGCAAAGTGCTAAAGTATATCGGGATCACCCTAACACAGCTACGTCCCAATATTCATGCTTTCATTTATGGCACTTGTATTCTCTTTATGAGAATCCTATTCAGGCTCCCCACTTCTGGTGACATCCGCTACATCTATCACTTAGAAAGACGGTCTGACAGTCCATCTTTCATTTTCCTCGAGCCGCACTCCAAGTGTCATATTCTGACGGGGGCATAGAGTAAATTCACCCAATATAAGCAGGAATTGGTTTTATGTACGCTATCCCTCGGGCTTTGCGAGACGATGCCTGAATGGAAGTAAGTTCCTTTTTCGGATAAATATTTGTCAGTGGCATAAAATGCATTCTTTCTGAACTTCTTTCGATTTTTACAAGTATCAGCCCACATCTCGAAGGCATCGGGTATTCTGAGGCCGTTGAGGCTATTCGCGCTGTTCCTATGTGCGACCGGGAAATCAAATCTGTTATTTCCTATGAATCGCTTTCAAAGTTCAGATTGTTGGCGGAAGGTCATTGAACAAGTCTCCCTTATAGCACCATTACAACTGGACCTTCCTCGAAAAACGACAAAAGGCAAGCTGGGCCTTTGGTGCCTTCCATAGGAGGGATCCCCGATGTATTTGAAAAGGGTGAAATAAAGGAGGTCGAGGCATCGAAAACGACTGATGAGAACTTAGGCTCTAATATTGCGCCTATAACTGACATAGCTGACATCGCCAAATCGCTTCCCCCTTCGATGAGGGAAAAAAGCTTAGCCTATAAATTGAAGAAGAAAACAGTTGGCGGGACTTCTAAAGTTACAATCACCATGGTCGAGAAAAAATCCTCTCCCCAACATCTGGAGGGTTCACTTAAAGGTCTTGCAGACCTAACCATACCCGATGACCGGCTGAATTATGGTTTCAACGACCTAGTAGATATGTGGCTTAATTCGCCCATGAAAGGCGATGTAGGCGATTCGATTGTTCGACATGGAGAGTCAAACCCAATTAGTAAAGCAAAAGAAACTGGTCCATCGGGAAGAATCAATAGGACACACATGAACGCTTACACTTCACCTTGCACTTAAACTTCAACTATCATGTTATTCTTGCTAACTTTTCCTCACTTAATTTCTGTGCAAGTGACATGGGGCATACTCATGGATTCGACCGTCTTCATGGCTTATCTATCTTACATCACTCCAATCGAGATTCGGGGTCCGGTAGATGCCGAGATAGAGACAACAACAGTGATACAGACTATCATCCTCGAGATTCGTCGTCGTCTCGAAGGTAAACTTACAGCCATTCTTCGTACCCTAATGATCCACCTCCTCAACTAGAACAAAGCAGGGAGAAATCTGCTCAAAGGAGATCTCAATCTGAAGCTCCTCATGCCTAATACTCTAGTTCATCAAGCACTAGGCAATCTCGCGAGCCTAACAAAAAGTCCATGGTTTCGGTTAAACAAACTTCCTCAGCCTCTGCACACGATCCATCGATAGCAGAAAAGATAGCTGAGTTTAAAGCCACATTTCCAAAAATATGCTTTGATGGATTAAAATTTATTCCTACGATCCATCCTATTCCAAGGCATGTTAAACAAAGTCTCATTGCTTGCAATAATGATGTCTACGTCTAACACGATGCGTTGTTCACTTGGCTGAAAAAATTTCCTAAGTTTCCATGGAACGTCAATATGAGATCGATTGCCTGAAACTTGAAGCCATTCATGATAAAGACATTATCAAAGCCTAGGATGAAGAGTTTTCCTCGTATAAATCTCAACTTGAGGCCATCAGAAGAATGCTAAAGATACTGCTAAGGTAATCAATCGCCTAAAGGCTACCCACAAAAAAGAAATTGATGAAGCGGTTCAACGCTTTGGCGCCTTAGCCTTAGAAAAAGACTCCATTCAAAAGGAGAAAGATGTCCTCGCTTAACGAGTCAAAGAATCAGAGGAGCTACTCCTAAAAGAAATGGAAGAAAAGACTGCCACTCAAGAGGTGTCGCAATGATATTGTGATGAGATTATCACTACACGACTCCTAAAAACAAAGCTTGATGAGGATCTCTCCAACACTGAAGCGCTGAAGGACGAAGCCCGTGAGGAGGGCAAAAGAATGGTGCTTTTGAAAATCGATTCTCGCCTCGAGGTGGCTGCTAAGGCTGGTAGGGAGAAAATTAAGTGCATGTTTGATCCACTCATAGCCGAGTACAATGCTTGAGTTCCCATGCATCATGACTTAACATTTATTGGCGAGGGTTACCTCGAATCATTGGCTGAAGCATGGGACACTTTAATAAAAATTAAAAAAGTTGAGTTGGGAACTGAAGAGGTTGATGAGGATTCTCTTGTAAGGGAAGTGCTTTACGAGAATGAGCGCATTGACTCATCCGCGGCAAAGGCCCTTTACGGAAGATACTCCTCCTCATTAAAAGGAAAGAATGACGCTGTTGGTCCATCCGGAAGTAAGTCTCCAGTTCCTTCTTCTATTCAACCGACTGGTCGCCCATCACTTGATCCTTTCGAGCAGCATACTGGCTATGACCTAGAGAAGCCTAGACTTAATATTCATGCTCTATCTCCTATTCCATAGGGTGAAACTCCTAAAACAGCCGAGAGCCAACGGAGATCGGTACGTAGTTTTTCTTCCCAAAGTCCAAAAGATAATCGCTTCTGGCATGTAATAAGCACATTCTAACATTTGCTTTTCATGAATTCATATAGGCCATTCGGATCCCGATCCTACTCCAAGGAGTGATGTCGCCACGGAGAGGGAGGAGAAAGTGGGAGAGGCAATTCAAACAAGGGAGACTCCCGGACCCGATGCTCAAGTGATCGAGGCGCTTGACGAAGACAAATTTGAAAATCCATCCCCCGTAGAAGAACATGATGAAGTCGAAATTATGGGTGCCTTCGAACTTACTTCAAAACTGAGCATGGAGGAGAAAATCATGGAAGAGGGAAAGAAGAAGGCTGAAATTAAGGTTGAGCCTTAGGTCGTGGAACTTGACGATCCACTAAACAAGCCCTTGAATGTTATTCTCCCCGATGGGACCTCACCACCGAAAGTTCCTCTCCCTTCCCTGGGCACAGCTTACCTAGCAAGTATAGTGTCCAAGAGAAAACGCCTAGGGGAGGAGTCTACAGAGAAGCCGGGGAAGGAGAAGAAGTCTAAAAAGTAGCTATCATGCCTCGTTCGACGCAAATAAGCCTGGAACATGTAATTATTTCTATTAATTTTCATAGTCGTTGTAAATAGACTTTTTTCTCCGAGTCTAAGAGAAGTTGTAGTGGAACTTTATTTTGGATTAGTGAATAAAAACTTTGATTCTTTGCTTTTGATGGTATTCGTTGTTCAGCTTACTATATTACTTATAGCCGAAATTCGAAATCTTGTGAGTTACACAAGCTCCAGTTCACTTCCATATGACTTGTAAATTTTTGGAATCATAGATCCTCTAGTCCATGCTCTGGGGACTTAGAATACTTTTAGTCCGCGCTCCAGGGACATAGATATTTTTGAATAATTTGTACTCTGGCCTGCACTTCGAAAACTTAGAGATTTTCAAGTCGTTTATACACTAGTCCGCGCTCTGGGACTTAGAGCACTCTAGTCCGCACTTTGGGGACTCAGAGATTTTTTTGTCGTTTATACTCTAGTCCACGCTCTGGGTACTCAGAGTACTCTAGTCCGCACTATCGGGGTCTTAGAGAGTTTTAAGTCGTTTATACTCTAGTCCACACTTAGTGGACTCAGAGTACTCTAGCCCGTACTCCGGGGACTTTGAGAATTTTAAGTCGTTTATCCTCTAGTCCACGCTCTGAGTACTCAGAGTACTCTATTCCACACTCTTGGGACATAGATATTTTTAAGTCGTTTGTACTCTAGTCCGAGCTCTAAAGACTCAGAGTACTCGAGTCCGCACTGTGGGGTCTTAGAGTTTTTTAAGTCGTTTATACCCTAGTCCACGCTTTGGGGACTCAGAGTACTCTAGTCTGCATTCAGAGGACTTAGAGATTTTTAAGTCATTTATACTCTAGTCCATCCCGTGGGGACTCCGAGCACTCTACCCCACACTCCGAGACTTAGAGATTTTTAAGTCCTTTATAATCTAGTCCGCGCTTTGGGGACTCAGAGTACTCTAGTCCGCACTCTGGGGACTTAGAGATTTTTAAGTCATTTATACTCTAGTCCGCGCTCTGGGGACTCAGAATACTCTAGTCTGCACTCTGGGGACTTAGACATTTTTTGTCGTTTATACTCTATTCCACGCTTTGAGGACTCAGAGTACTCTGGTCCACACTCTAGGGACTTATACTCTAATCTGTGCTCTTGGGACTCAGAGTACTCTAGTCTGCACTCTATGGACTTAGAGATTTTTAAGTCGTTTGTACTCTAGTCCACGCTCTGGGGACTCAGAGTACTCTAGTCCCCACTCTGCGAACTTAGAGAATTTTATGTTGTTTGTACTCTAGTCCACGCTCTGGGGACTCAGAGAACTCTAGTACCGCTCTGGGGACTCAGAATACTCTAGTCCATGCTTTGGGGACTCAAAGTACACCAGTCCGCACTGTAGGGACTTAGAATTTTTTTATGTCGATTGATTTTTAATTTTGCGCATGCGTTCATATGTCATACAGAATAATGTGATTTAATTTTTGCTATGGAATTACAACACATAGAACATCGATAGTTCATAGAAAAGTGGCTTCAAGCCTTTATTATGAATAATCAAATAGGAACAACTGAATTGTCTTATTACATGCCTAAAAAAGAAAAACATACTGTAAACAATTGCTACTAAAATGCAAAGGAAAAAACTAAGTGTAATAGCGTCACAGATGCTCGCTATTCCTTGCGTGAGGGAGTGTCGAACCATCGACAGTCGCTAGCTTGAAAGTTCCCTCTCCAAGCTTCCGTTCAATGACGTATGGACCTTCCCACGTGGGATTCATATGCGATGGTATCAGAAAAACTCGCTTCAAAACGGGACCGCCTACATCGAAGATTCTCGGTTGGACTTTTTAATTATAATATCGAGCGACTCGATGCCTATATGCATCCGCCCTTAAATCCGCTTCTTCCCATTTGCCGTCAACAAAGACTAATGATTCCAGTAAGAGATCCTGATTCGTCTTAGGATCATAATGAGTTACCCGATGTGAAGGAACTTCAAGTTCCACGGGTATAACAGCTTGCATGTCATATGCCAATGTGAATGGAGTGTGGCCAGTCGCAGACTTGTGGGTGGTTCTGTAAGCACAAAGTGCTATCAGAAGCTCATCCACCCACTTGTCTCTAGCCTTCGCCAAACGTTTTTTCAATATGGATTTTGTTATTTTGTTTACGGCATCTACTTGTCCATTGGCTTTTGGATGAGAAACTGCTGCAAACCTTTTTTCAATGCCATACTTTTGACAAAATTCTTTGAACTCCCTACTTTCGAACTGAGTTCCGTTTTCCATAATGATAGTTCGTGGGAGGCATATGATGTTTCGCACAACGAAATTAATGACCTTTTTGGTGGTGATTATAGCTGAGGGCTCTGCTTCCGCCCACTTGGTAAAGTAATCGACGGCAACTATTGCGTATTTTGCACCACCTTTGGAGATTGGCAAGGAGCCGACTAACCATTTGTGTGAGTTCCGTCGGTGGAGCTCTTGGAATTTTCGCATATTTTTTAAATTTATCGCATCTTCGCACATAGTCCACGGCGTCCCGATTCATGGTTGGCCAATAGAATCCATAGTGGAGGATCTTTTCCACTAATGTCTGTCCCCTAGTATGGTTGCTACATTCTTTTCATGAACTTCTTTTAAGACCCGTTTTATCTCATCGAGGGCAATGCACCGAAGTAAGGGGACCGAGAATCCCTTTCGATACATTATTCCGTTCTACATTACATATCGGCTTTGTGAATGACTTGCCATCTTTTGTTCTTTCTTTCGGGCAAAACCCCATGTAGCAGGTATCGCTTGAAAGGGGTTATCCAAGACTCTTTCTCGATTTCTGTTTCTAACACAAAATCTACATCCATCTCAT
Source organism: Allium cepa (assembly GCA_030765085.1). Lineage (NCBI taxonomy): Eukaryota > Viridiplantae > Streptophyta > Magnoliopsida > Asparagales > Amaryllidaceae > Allium > Allium cepa. The sequence goes on from CM060931.1 coordinate 383,640,096, forward strand.
TTATACTCGAAGCATGTAAGATTTCAACGAGAAACAATCGTATCTGTTGTGCATCACTAGTACTTGCAAATTTTTCCAATGAATTGGCTTTCCCATTTTGTTTTGGCGGGATGTGTGAAATACCGTAATATTTAAGGTCTACCAATAGCTCTAGGACCCATGCAAGTATGGGGCAAGTCTCTGCCCCCTTTCTTAATAGACCCCCGTGCTAGGTGCACCACCAATTGTGAGTCACAAATGATTTTAACCGACCTTACTTCGAGCTCCCTGATAATTTTTGATCCAGCAAGCAATGCTTCATACTTGGCTTCGTTATTCATTGTTGGGAAATCAAGCTTCAATGCATAAGAAATTGATCGGTTTTCGGGAGTTACAAGAATAACACCAACCTCAGAACAACGATCGTTGCATCGGAGTATAGTTTCCATCGAATGGGGGGAATAACATCCTCACCGATTGGTTTGTCTGATGCAGTGAATTCTACAATAAAGTCCGCTAGAGGCTGCCCTTGGATAGCCCTCCATGGTAGGTAGGTGATATCGAATTGACTCAACTTATGTTCCACTTCAGCAACCTTCCAGAGGTTTTGGGTCGTTGGGCACTTGTCGCAGAGGTTGATCAGTATAAACACTGATCGGGTGTGCCTGAAAGTATAGACGAAGCTTGCATGATGCAATCACCAAGCACTAGGATAGCTTCCTAATTTTTGGAAAACTTCTCTCTGCCCCCGTAAAACATTTACTGACATAGTGCACCGATTTTTAGACTCGGTCCTCCTCACGAACCAAGGTCGTACTGATGGAATGTTGAGATACGGCCAAGTATACATACAACATTTCATGGTCTATAGGCTTTAACAGCACTGAGGGATTTCCAAATGTCTTACCACAGCTCGAAAAGCATCCTCGCAGTTGGGCATCCATTCGAAATTTCTCTTCCCTTTCTTTATCACATCGAAGAAAGGAATACACTTGTCTGTCACTCAGGATATGAATCGACTCAACGCTGCCACTTTTCCGTTCAGGCTTTGTACTTGCTTTATAGTTCTGGGCACTCGTATGTCTCAAATAGCATGAATCTTTTTTGGGTTAGCCTCAATTCCCCGTGCATTAAAAATAAAACCTAAAAACTTTCCCGACGCAACGCCAAAGGAACACTTCAGTGGATTGATTTTCATTCCATAGTACTTGAGTATATCAAACATTTCCGCCAAGTCTCGAATGTGGTCGTTTAACTGCCATGACTTCACGCGCTTGTCATCCACATAGACTTCCATTGTTCTACCAATTTGGTCTTTAAACGTACGATTTACCAAGTTCTCATAAGTCGCTTCTGCGTTCTTCAGCCCAAAGGGCATCACCACATAACAATGCAGTCCACTGTCTATGACAAAACTAGTATGTCCTTGATCTGGAATATGCATCGGGATCTGATTGTATCATGAATACGCACCCATGAATGACAATAACTCGTGTCCTGCCGTTGAGTTGATCAGCTGGTCAATTTTGGGTAAAGGGATGCTATCCTTGGGGCATGCGTTGTTCAGGTCTGAGTAGTCAACACAGGTCCTCCATTTCCCATTCACTTTTCTCACTAGTACGAGGTTAGATACCCATTCAGGGTAGAGGGCATCGTAGATGAACCCATTGGCTTTGAGTTTGCCCACCTCCTCTCTGAAAGCAGCGGACCTCTCTGGGTCCATGCCTCTCCTTTTTTGCTTCACTGGCACGTACCTTGGGTCTATGTTCAATATATGACTCGCAATGGCAAGAAAAATCCCACACATATCGGAATGTGTCCAAGTGAAAACATCCAAATTCGCTCGGAGGAAATCAATAAGATCCTCGATCATCGAGGGGTTGAGTTGTGATCTAATCTTAAGTACCCACGATGGGTCATGACTTGAATGTCAATCGTCAATTCAATCGGTGCTACTTTTTCCTTCTTGGGATCCACATCATCGTCCCTCGGATCTACGTCCCTATAGATCCGATCATGTCGCTCGGGCTAAGCTTGGGCATTACGTGTCAACTTTCAGTAATTTGGATGTGGACTGAGTTGTCCACAACCTTTCCCTTCTCTCTTCGCCGGGCCTCTCTTAGCTCAGTCACATAACATGCACGACCAATCACCTAATCGCCATTCACTACACCAACTCCTTTATCTGTGGGAAATTTCAAAGTTAGGCACCATGGGGCCAAAGCTGCCTTAAACTCCACAAGGGCCGGTCGACCCAGAAACATATTATATGGGGAATCGACATCTATAACTATGAACGGTAGGATCCACACCCTCCTACGTTCACATTTCCCTAATTCAACTAGAAATTCAACAAAACCCACTACATCTGTAGCCGTACCCTTAAAGCCATGAATATGGGCTTTAGACGGTTTTAGATCTTTTGTCACCATCTTCATTTGATCATATGCTTTTTTGAAGATAATGTTAGTAGAACTTCCACGGTCAATCAGTTTTCTTCTCATAAACGTCGGCCCAATAGTGCCCGAGATGATCATCGGATCAATGGTGGGTTCCTCCACTTGATTGACATCTTTGCTCCTGAACATTATATCGTCCATCATCATTCGATGCTGTTTAGCTGGGGTCCCATCTTCCATGTTTGAACAACATTCAAAATCTATATGCTTTAGGGAATTAGCATAACCTCCATTTATTACCAATTCTTGTCTGTAGGGTGAGGCCCAAAAACTATTGAGTTTATGACTAATCTACCTCCAGTCCTAACAGGTTCCTCAGATTGACGTGGAGCCTGCCTGCGATTGGGGTCGGATGTCCCCTGTCCGCCTTCATGCAGATCTTTGACAAACTCCAGTAACTTTTTCCATCGAACCGACTTTTTTATAGCATCATGGAGGTGCCTACAATCCTCAGTATTATGCCCGTATGTCTTATGGAAGCAGCAATGCTTCCCAGTCCGCTTTTGTTCCTTAGTGAATTCTATTGGGCGTGGCTTTCGATATTGAAAAGTATTATAAGTCGATAGGTAAATATTTTCTAGAGATGCATTTAGAGGAATGTATTCGTTGTAAGTTGGGATCCTTGGTTTCCACTTTCCTGCTTCCTTTTTCTTTTTAGGATTTCCTCCCTCGGATCCTTTAGGATTGCTTTGGCTTGTTTTGAACATTGACCTGGACCTTTCCAGAATCACCGGATTGTTTTATAGCAATGTTGCTCTACACAGTGTCCTTTTCCAGGCCTTGGTGCATTATCTCACCTCATCCTCCTGGCTTCCCCTCTTCTTATGAATTGATACGCCTTTGAATAAAAACATTCTGGTGTAGCCAGAGGTTTTCCTAGCAGCCAATGATCAAACTCTGAGTCTGGATCCACTCCTCGCATCACGACCACTAGAATAGCATGGTCATTCGGATTGCTAACTTCAATAGTAACAACGTGAAATCTTTGCAAGTACTCCTTTAATGACTCCCCTGGCGCCTGAATCACACTGGACAAGGACATCACATCCTTGGGATGACTGGCATGAACCTGAACTACTCCACAAACTTCGTCGCTAACTCATCAAAGTTGGATATAGACCACGGAGGAAGTCGAATGAACCACTTGGTGGTGATTCTAGATAAAATTATTAGGAAGCATCTACATTTAATTGCATTGTTTGCCCTGGCTGAATCCACCATCCTCTCATATCTCATTACATGCCGTCGGGGATCAGTTTTCCCTTCGTAGGCTGGAATAGTCAGCATATTACACTTCTTGAGGTACTCTGCCTGTAGGATAACATTTGTGAATGGAATGTGGCTCCTAGATATGCCTCAATCATCATTAGATAAGCATTGATTTTCCCTCACAGCTGTCTGACCATAGCTGATAGGTCTAGGGTTCGTATGGAAGGTGGCAAGTTGGAATCTGTCCCGCGGGACCATTCCAGTTGGTGCCTCCTCGTTTGGCGATCAACCAAACGCATGTCCTGGGGACCTGCTTCATTGTGACCTTGGTGAGCCGGTCGTCCAGCTTCCACTCATGCTACGGATCCCAAGTTTCCTGTTCCAACTTAAGTACGATTACCCTAGTGTGAGGGGCCATGGCTCCAAGTAGGGAACTTGAACCATCCCAGGTGGATCATTCAGCTGCACCTGTTTGCGTTGTTTCAATTCTACGATGTCTATGCCTGGGTGGTTCATCAGACGAAGCGGAGTTATCGGACGAGGACTAGGTAACGGGACTTCCTCCAGCATTCCGATGCTGTTGTTGGGTAAGCTGAGTCATAAGATTGGCGTTAGCTTGAATCTGCTCATCAAGCTGTCTCTTGCTTTCCACGAGTTCCCTTATCAGCTTATTGAACTCTATTCTAGAGACAACTACGATTTGGTTTAGGATGGCGGCGGTCCCAACGCCTGGATTAGCTTGTTGATTGTTGGGTCCTACTTGTTTGACGCTAGTGGTCTCATTGACATCTGTATTGTAGGAGGTTGATCTGGTACGCGGTCTTTTCATTGTAGATTTATTGGTAGGAACTCTGAGTAGAATCTATGAACTTCTTATGAACGAACTTGGATCTTCTTTAGGGGATTTCTTCAATCCAGTAGCGACAAAGTAGATCCTAAGAACCTGAGAATGCTATTCTCAATGAAAGCACCAAAATGTTAGCACCAAAATTGGTCACAACACCCTTGAGTAGGATTGTGTAGAGAGATTAATGAAAAAGGTAAATTAAAACAGAGGAATATTACAATAGAATGGAGCAAGAATAGTAAAAAACGAGAACACCAGAATTATAGTAGTTCGGCATAATTGCCTACGTCCACTATTAATGTAATCTTTATTGCTTTCCTCAAAGACTTGAATACAGTTACAACCCGTAAACTTCTAACCCGAATACAAGTTTGAACTGACGAAAATGAGTATAAAAAATGGCAGAGTATCCCTGGAGTCCTCGAAAAAAGATCCCTTTACACTATGCCCCTGCCCCTCTATTTATAGATGAAGATAGGCTAAACTTCCTACGCATGCCTAAGGACAAAATACCTCGGCCCACAATAGACAACTTATGTATACCGAACCAAGCATACCAAATGATGCTTTACAAGCGATGTCGTTCGAACGAAGGTAGCCGAGTGATGTCAGTCGAACGAAGGTAGTCGAGCGATGCTTGCCAAATGAAGGTAGCTGAGCGATGTCGGTCGAACGAAGGTAGCTGAGGCTATGCTTGGCGAGCGAAGGTAGCCAGGATGCTTGTCGAGCGACGCTTTACCGAACGGTGCTTGTCGAAAAATTCTTGCCGAGCGATGCTTTGCCGAACGATGCTTTGCCGAACGATGCTTGCCAAATGATGCCTACCAAGCCAAAATGGCCAAGGTGTCCATGTCGATTGCCCCACGGCCGACCAAACGATCCCTCCTAGGACATACTGATTGAACCACATATTGACCAAACACACCGAGCCATGTATTGGTCGCTCTAGCTACACTGGTCGCTTATACTTTCACCTTTTTCTTAGCTTGAGGCTCTCTTATGTTCAACCGTAAGTTATGTGACCATCGCCATGCAGCCGGGCCAAAGTCTTGGGTAACATGCCTAAACCAGAGCTTTGATACCAAATGTAACGACTCGGTATTTCAAACTATTTGCATCACACATGTCGGACTTGAATTGCTCAAAACAACATATTGTTAATTTATATTTGGCAAAACTCATCATATACAGTAAATAAACCAATTATAGAATCACAGACACAAAGTATTACAACAATATGCGGCGGAAACAATAAATATTGACTCATAAAGCTACTATAAAACATCAGAGTTTGGAACAAAATACAACAGATCCCAAATACAAATGAATCTCAATACATAAGCATCAGACAAGTCTGAACATAAAGGACTAGAATAAACTGAAACATCTCGAAGCTGGATAGTTTTTAAAACCAAGCTCAAATATCTAAAGGTGAGTCTCAAATGCTATGTCACTCTGTCTAACCTGAGCATAAAACAAAACATAAAACACTTGAGTCAGGATTAACATTCTTATGTAGTAAATTCAACTCAAGTCATATGCCAACTGAAATACAAGTAACTTAAAGAATATTTATGATTTCCATCCTCTAAGGATCCGTGGAACTATCTACTATGTAGTAATATATGTTATTATAATATGTCAATCTTAAAATAAAAGTATTAAAATAGCGTTAAGGCGTTACCTATATCCCCCTTAACACATTTTATGTACTCCCGTAGTCAATACAATGCCGTCACCACACCAAACCAGTGGTTTACATAGAGGACACCACATAGGTACGGTACAAAACAAACTCGTAGAAGGTGCGATAGGGCATGTAACAAGGCACGCGAGGCAATGCCAGAGTAGATATACCGTTTACATATCCGTACTGGTAGTAATGCATAGTAGCTACTACTTCCCACCTAGAGACACACTCCCAAATCAAAAGGTGCACCCAATCAAATCACAAAGTAATAAAACGGTATCGAAGAAATGTGTCCAATAGGAGGAATAACCTCACCAAGCGCGGCATGGCTCCTGTTTTAGCAACATCAAGCTGACTCATAGGAGCCAAGGATAAGTAAAATACCATACAGAGTCGCCACCAAACCATTTTACTTCATTCCGGAATCTCCATCACGTACACGGTTGTTAAAGTTGTTTTCGATATTGGCAGGAAGTATGATAATATCTGATCCAGGTCTCTTTAACTACCAAACGCTTATTTCACGCCATGGTCATTTCATTTCATATAGTTCATACTTCGTATCAAAATATCATATTTATTTCAAAACCATATCAATTTACCATTATTCACTTTAAGTAATATTCATTTCCAGAATAGTAGCACTTTCAAAATTATAACACTTTTGAATTCATAACACTTTTGAAATCCTAACACTTTCAACTTAAACAGTTTAGATATTGAAAACAGTATATATATTGAAATAGTTATAAATTAAAATAGTTTATATATTAAAATAATTTATATATATTAAATTACTTTATATAATAAAATAGTTTCTTCTAATTTCACAAATTGATTCCAATTAGCTTAAATTCCAAAATTCAATCTAGATCAATCCCTGTTCAACACTTTAATTTAAAGAGTTAAAGATTCAATTCAAATTCTCAATAATCCATTTCAATTTTTACCACTTTCCAATCTCGGTTTGAACTATCATTTAAATTTAGTAAGATTCAAGGTTTTAAATATTCAAACATTTTCAATATAAGTTCATTTATATTTCAACATTTAACTTTAATTTTATTCAAGTTGGAAAATATTCACTTAATCATTTTAATAAGAATTAAATAAAATCTCAATTAATAAATTTAAATCAACACTAAATATTCAGTCTTATTTTTATTTGAAGTTGAGAATATTCATTAAATCGCCTTTTTATCAAATCAATTCATAAAATCATATCTTTCAAAATCTAAAAAATAAATAATTTCAAATCAATTTTTATATAAATTCAATTATTTACTAATTTAAATTCCCAATCAACATTAATTTATCTTCCCAACCTTAATTTATTATAGTTATTACAAAATCTATTTTTAAAATATGATTTTTAAATAAATACCAGAACATAATATGTACCAATTAAATTTAATCTTATTATTAAACTTACTTTATATTAAACTAATTTTATATATTCTTAAAGTAATAAAATTATAAGAAAAATCTTAAAAACTATATTTTCAAAAATAACTTATAAATTTAAAATTTCCAAAACATATAATTTTAAAAATTTAATATTTAGACATATACAAAATATACATTTATATATATTACATCTTAAAAATCAATATTTATTAAGAACCATATATTTCCTTTCAAACTTTGGAAATCATTTTCAAAATATAGACCAACGGTGTCCATATATAATTTTCTATCCTATGGTCAAGTGTTACGGATATTTATCATTTGAATCCCTAATTTAAATATCTACGGGTACATATCATTTCAACCCACAATCCCAAAAATTCAAAATCAATGAAAATCACTTGGGTTTATCATTTCAACCCATAACGATTTTTCCCTTGTAACAACCCGGTATTTTCAACCATTCGCATCCGCACATGTCGGACTTGAATTGCTCAAAATACCGCGTTGTAGATAAAATTTGGCAAATCTAGAATATACAGTAAATAAAATCACAGATCACAGACACAGAGTAATAATAGTGCAGCGAAAGTAAAAGAAATAGCAGTCCATGAAGCTATTATATAAATATATCAGAGTTAAATAAGATACAACAGAAGAAATAAAGTACAATAGAAGTCTCAATATGATAACTAAGTACAAACTGAATACAACAATAGAACTAAAATAGATAAGACTAGATAAGCAGATACTCTCCAACGATTCCTATCTCCAGAAAGTGGAATACAATCTGTGAATAACTCAGGCTGACCCAAGCGTAAATAAAAAATACAAACACTCGAGTCAGGACATACATACTTATATAATGTAAACCAACTCAAGTGAACTATAGTAAAGGTAGAAGTAACTTAAAGGATGCTTGGGATCGCCCATCCTCTAATGATCCGTCAAACTATTTACTATGTAGTAATATTGCGCTATTATAATAATGTCTAATAGTAAAATAAACTTACTTTTAAATAGCGTTAAGGAGTGACCCAATATTCCCCTTAACACAAATAATGCCAATAGTCTGTATAGTACCTGCATATCTCTTGATCGGGAGACTACGAGAAGATACTGCATAGGTACGACACAAATAGAAACTCGTAGTAAAGGCTCTATATGGTAGATGACACAGCACACAAGGCAGTGCTAGGGTAGATATACTAATTACGACACTCGGGCTGGTGGTAACGCAGCAGCCACATACGCCCACCGCGGAACACATTCCCACAAAATCGGAGGGGCGCCCAAACAATCACAAGTAATAGTATGGTATCGAAGAAATGCGTCCGCTACGAGGTGCGACCTCAACTGGCCCGAGACCGCTCCTGTTTCTGCCACCTTATGCCAACTCACGGGAGTTGGGTCCACGTAACATACCATAAGAACGTCGCCACCATCCTACTTCATTCTGGAATCTCCACCGCGTACACGGTTAGTCAAAGTGGTTTTCGATATCGACAGAGAGTATGCCAGATATCCAATCCCGGTCTCTTTGCCAACCAATCATTATTATAACCCGTGGTTATAACTTTTAAAATAATATTTATACTTCAAAATAGAATATTATTTCAAATCCAAACAATTATCAAAATAAAGATTAAATTAATTCCAAACCATTTCAATATATCAACATACCATATCATTCAAATTCAAATATTTACCAAAATAAATATCAAGTCATTTCAAATCATTTCAATATATATATCCTTTCAAAACATCCTTTCAAACCATTTTTAATACATAAATATCATATCTTTTCAAAACTTCCTTTTTCAAATCATTTTAATATCAAAATATCATATCTTTCAAACTTCATTTTTAAATTATTTTAATATCAAAATATCATATCTTCCAAAACTTCATTTCAAACATCTAATATATATAAAATATCATATCTTTCAAACCTTCATTTCAAAACATTTAATATATATCAAATATCATATCTTTCAAAACTTCATTTCAAAACATTTAATATATATCAAAATATCATATCTTTCCAAACTTCATTTCAAAACATTTTTATTATCAAAATATCATATCTTTTAAAAAACTTGATTTCAAAACATTTAATATATATATATATATATATATCAAAATATCATATCTTTCCAAAGCTTCAATTTCAAATCATAATATAAGTTCAAATCCAAATATTCAACTTTGAATACCTTCTAAATTCAAAGATATCATTCATTTATTTTCATTCCAAATCACCTTTTAAATAACTTATATTTTAATCAAAATAGTTCATTTAAACCATTTAAAATTTAAGTTTATATACTTCCAAATCAAGTATTCAATTTCCAAAGTATTAAACCATTCTGAGTACATTTACTAAGTTAAAACCATAAACATTGAAAATTTCAGCCTTTCACAGCATCCAGAAAAAACTATTGTAAGTTATACTTGAAAAAATTTCAATTTAAACCATTTAAACATTATAAAAATCATATTTTAACATTCAACGATGTTCATTAAATTACTCTTTTAATTAATGATTTTTATAAAGCAACATTTTATAATTAAATCAGATTTCGCAAATCACCTTAATAAATTCAAGTGTAAACTTTCTCGTTTTTACATTTAACACTTTATTACATTTACATTTTCAAATTATCATTTCACAAATTAAACTAAATTTCCAATTTATTTAATTAACTTAAACCCTTCATTAAAACCAAATTCACATTTCCAGGTCAAGTTCATTTTAAGATTACACTTTTAAGCATTCATTCATTTAACCAATTTAATACATAGAAAAATCAATAATACTTTATTAATTCATTTAAACTCAAATTTAATCAAATAATCATATTTACCATTTTCCAAATATAATTAAATTTCCATTTTATTTATATAACTTAAATATCATTTTTAACCAAAATTCCAAATATCCAAACTTAAGTTATATTCCAAAAATCCAATTTAACCATTCATTAATTAAATTTTTAACTCATACAAAAATCATAATTTCTTTATGTTAAAACATTTAAAAATCTATTTAAATCAAATTTCATAAATTTACATTTAAACCACTTAAAATTTTATTTATATAACTTAAATGTCAATTTAAAAAGCCAAAGTCCAAATTTCCAAATTTAAGTTATATTTCAAAAATTCACTTTTACCATTCATTTGAATTACATTTTCACTTCTAGAAAAATCCAAAATTTCTTTATTTAAACATTAAAAATCCAATTTAAATCAAATTTCATAAATTTTCACTTTTAAAAATATTTAAAAAATTCAAAATACTTTATAAAATTTAACCACGGGCCTGTATATTGTTTTCTAACCTAGGTCAAGTGATACAGATATATGTCATTTCAATCCGCAGTTTAAAAAGAAAAATCTGGGTTCTATCATTTCAAACCCGCAATCCCAAGTAAAAATAAATAAATAAATAAATAAAAATCGTTCAGGCCTATCATTTCAGCCCATAACGATTTTTCCTTATTCTAAAGTCCGTTCGGGTATGCATCATTTCAACCCATAGTGAACCTAATATACAGGGAACTTGCAGTGTGATAAACAGATATAAATGAACAGTAACAACATATATATAATAACAGATGATATGACATGAAATTTAACAGGTTTAACATCATATATAAACAATCATAGGCAGTTATAACATCACATAATAGTTCTACACATTCAAATGGTGTCGATTCACATTTGCATAAGTATAAATGTCTGGTGAGATTTACTCACATGTTCAAAGCTGGAGATCTCTGCCAAAGCACACACACCGACACTACAAAGGCACAACAACACGGATACGATAAGAGAGTGGAGAGCCAAAGCTAATAGCCTTGTTCAAACATTTACACAAAACAATACAAATATATGTAAGTTTCAACACGATTTAAACATCAAATAACGTTAGAATTCAAAACCCAAAACAACATCAAATGAATTTGCAGTTGTTCTCAACTTCACATGGTTTAGTTAGTTATGGAATAAGCTCAGCTAAGGCAGGGACTAAGGGCTGGGTTTGGGTCCAAACGGGTCGGCCTAGGTGGGTTTGGAGATGGTGCATAAGTCTAGGTGCATAAACTTCAACAACAAGGCAAGAACAAGGCAACATACATCATTTCTTTGCTAAAGTTTGGCTCGGCCAGAAGCTATGTGACACGGCCAGTGGGTCCAGGTGGTGGTGGGTGACGTGGCAGAGGGTGGAGGTCAGGCCAGAGGTGGTAATGGTGGTGGTTGTGGGGGCTAGAGGTTGTAGAAGGAGATGGTGACTAAAGGTGATCGGCTAGGCAACATGTGATCGGTTTTAGTGGATTTTTGTGATGATCTATGCCTTGGTGTGGCTTGGCCTGAGGAGGAGGGGTACTAGGGTGGGTGATGGTTAGAGAAAGGGGGTGGTGGTGGTCATCCAAGGCCTAGAGTAGGAGGAGTGGAGCCATGAAGTAGAGAACATATGCAAAGATTCAATGGAAAACATAAAAAAAACAAGAGAGAAGAGAAGATTTTTTAACCAATTTTTTGAATAACAAGGAGATGGCCGTATTTTTTTTGTTGATAAATGTTTGAGGAAGTGTAATTCATGTGAAAATGAAGATGAGACTGAAGAGAAATGAAGTATACGGCCAAAATCAATAAAGAGAGGAGTTGGGAAAATGAAAGGTCGGGAGGTGAAAAGCCATTGGAATTTCAATAGTTTAAAACCTTTCAAATTTCCTTTATTTTATTTTAATTTTTATATAAATGAAATATATATATAAATTCAGATAAAATACAAAAATTTAGTAGATAAACAGAAATAAATAAATAAATTTTAATTATAAATGATTTAATTAAATAAAACAGTAAAAATTGCAACTAGTCTTGAAAATATGAAAAATAAATGCAATGAACTTTGGAAAATTTGTATATACTTGAAAAATATTTATAAATAAAGATAAAAACACAAAATAAAAATGAATTCACAAAAATAAATAAATAAATTTTAGTTAAAAATTTAAATGAAGAAAATAGCAGAAAAATGGAAACTAGGCCTAATAAATTGAAATAAATTCAAATAAACTTTAGAAAATTATATTATCACTTTAAAAATAATAAAAGAAAAAATATACATAAAATAACATATTAACACAAATTAAAATAAAATATGACAAATAAAATATAATTTATATAATTTAAAGTAGACAAAATTGCAAAATAAAACAAGTTATACTCAAAATTGAGATGTACATAACTTTTGCAGTTTAACTCCGTTTTCAACGAAACGAAAAGCAGTGTTCAAGTTATTTCATCTATTTTCATAATAAATGATGAAATTTAAGATTTAAAATAATTTAAATTTAAAGCTTAAAAGTCAAAGTTTGAACAGTTTGACCAGAAATTCACTTTACAGTAAAATATCCAAATTATACTAGCTTGAACTATAAATCACTTAATAATCAACATCTATACTTAAAAATGAAATGTTTGAAATAAACAAATTTAAATTAATTTAAAAAATAAAATAAAGTCAAATTTAAATTATATGCAAAAATCTAGGGTTGTTATATCCCTAATCTACAATATCGTTTGGGTACGTATCATTTCAACTCATAGGGAATTTTAAACTAACATAGAACTTGCAGAGTGAGAACAATAATATAACATATTAATAACATGCATATATCTTCAGTGATAAATTAAATAAAATATATACAATAGGATATGGTTCCATATATCACATGTGAACAATTGCAGATAATGTCATATCATATTTAACAATAAAACAACTAGCAATTCAAATTTTTCAACATATTTCAATTGTCGCTTTAGGTGAAATCAAATTTACTAACTATAAGAATGTTAATTGTGAGTGATTGCTCACCATTCGAGGCTAGAGAAATTAGACAACATGACAAGCTACGAATTGAATCATGAATTCAACAATCGACAATTCAAATGACAATCTCAAAGCAAAGCAAGGTGAACACGGATTCGACAAAAGAGCCTGATAAAAGAAATCGATGAAACAAATCAGAATCAGCTTGATATAATTGAAATGAAACGTGAATTATATTATTATTTTCCTAATATTTAATTTAAAATACATATTTAGAATGACGTTTCTACATATTGCGTTTAAATTTAAAATCAAAACATATACTTTTCTCAATATTCAATTTATAACCCATATATATGTTTTTCAAAGATTTTCAAATTTTAACATAGATACCCTTCAGACAAATATTAAATATCAACTTAAAATTTATATGTATGAAATATGTATATGTAATCATTTGTATTTAGAATCTGAAGTTTACATTACAATATATGTAGTAATATTTATGCAAACATATAAGAAAACTCAAATACATGCCTGGATAAAGAAATATGTGTATAATATATATAATGCTTCCTTTATAATATGATATACTATAACTATATATTTTACTTTTATAATATAATATAATGCAAGCATATATACTTCCTTTATAGTATATGTACCATAAACATCTATATACCTTAACATATAATAATATATATACCTTAATGTGAAAATTACTTAAATCTAAACATATTATATATAAATACTTTAAACACACATATATTTAAACTTTTCCTTTCAGCAATACAAAACAGAAAAAGAAAAACAAATATATGCGAAGCAAATATATAACTAAATTAGATTGTAAACAAAATATATGCATGTCGCAAATGTTATAAGCAGACCAATATATAACTCTTATATATAAACATACATATATATACCTTATATTAAAATCAGTACAATGCTGATGGTCATAAGCTGATGATGGACGTGGGTCGCACGAGCTATGTGGTTAGAGGAAGGTCGATGGGTGGAAGGTTGTTCGGTAGAGGCGGTCGAGGGGAGAAACGCAACATGTTTGAGGTGAGTTGATGGCCATGGAAGGCGAAGAGACAGAGTGGTGGTGACTTGGTGGTGGAACGTGGAGGTGGGGAGGCAGTGTATGGCGGTGGTGAGTCAATGGAGGCGGTTGAAGGCTCGACAGAGGATGGGTCAGAGGCTTGGGTTTAGGAAAACTAGTGGTGGTGGATGCATTATCTCGGGTAAAGGCAGAGAGGAAGATTGTGGTGTAGGTTTTTGGGTTGCTAGCCTTGGGTGTACCGGTTGACGAGGAGGGTAAGATGGCTGGCCATGGTGGAAGCAGGAGGTGAACTGGGCTGTTGCATGGCGGGGGGAGGCTTAGGCGGGTTGATGGTGTTGAGGATCTTCATGTGCTTCGGCCAAGAAAATGGAAAAATGGAGAAGATGAATTACGTAGGGAAATTAATATAGCTTTATATATTATTTTATTATTTTTTCTTAAATTTTCGAATGAAGATTAAATAGCAGGGTGAAAGAACAGGGACCCACAGAAAAATGAAAGGATGATTAAGCGAATGTTGAAACTTGTGTGGAAAAGTAAAAGTCACCATAAATTCCGTAAATAATAAAGGATAGTTGCTATTGGTTTTATGGTGGAAATGAAAGGGTATGGGAAGCTAAAATGTCCACACGCGAAACCGATACGACTGATCGGTTTACCGATTTCATCGTGTTTCGAACTCTGAAATGTACCAATGAATATACCATGAAGATTAGCACGACAAGACTAATAGAATGGTACACAGATATCAATGATACGATCATCCTATCAAAAGTCGATATTTCGCTATTAAACTGCTACAACTTCATCGAAAATAAGATAAACGAAGCTAGGAAGTCCAAATTTGATGAAACAAAAAATGACATCTCACTCAGAAAATATTAAACATTTTTATCGTATAAAAATATTCAGATTTCAAAAACGTTTTATTTTCATCAAATTAACTGGTTTTAAATTGAAATTGAAAATTACACAACCGAACTAACTTTCATATTTTCTGATGAAAATTTACCGTTTTCTATGTTTAAATAGATACATGACAAATATCAAATTTCTATTTCCAAATTCGACTATTTAAAATTTCACAAAAATTCATTTAATTACGTTACTAAATCGTTAAAATTTACGGGTCCTCACTGACAGTGGATTATTTCACCAAATGGGTGGAAATGGAGCCTTTGAACAAAATTTCATCTACCAAGGTGATAAACTTCCTAATAAGTAATATCCTGTGCGGGCATAAGATGCCACAGAAGATCATATCAGATAATGGACTCCAATTCGATAGTGAAAAATTCTCCAGTTGGTGCCATGAACATAGGGTTGGCCCAAGCTTCTTGGCTTTGGAATATCCTTAGGAAAACGGGCAAGTCAAAGCAGTAAACAAGGTGTTGAAGACAATGATGAAGAAGAAGCTAGAAAAGTCTAAGGAAGCATGGGTCGATGAACTATCTGTTGCACTATAGGCCTACCGAACTTCTTACAAGACCGTAATAGGACACACGTCATTCGCATTGGCATACGGAGCCAAAGCCATGCTCCCTGTCGAAACAGTCATCCCTTCGCGCCGAAGAATGCATAACAAGCCGAAAGAAAACGAGGAGCTTTTAAGCATGTCACTTGACCTGATCGACGAGTAAAGAAACGACACCATTTTAGACGACCCAAAATCCGTACCCTTTGAATCAACAATAATCCACACATGTCTGATCCAAAAAGAACAAACTGGTGGAAAGTCAAGAGAAAGAAAAGAAGAGAGAAGAAGTGAAGAGAAGAAAGAGAGAAGATAGAACCAACAGAACAATACAGATTCTCACATCGCAGCGGAAAATATATAATATCATATCAATGATCTTTACAAAACAGAAACTGTATATACATACATCAATCAGAGTTCAACAATCAATCAGAGTTATCAGCTTGAATAGTTATAATAACATGTCCTTACAAATGTCGATAATAACAACAGCTAAGCACAGCGATAATTAATAATCAAAACAGATACGCGTATACGAAATGAAGATCTACAGCTCGCCTGCTGAAGCTCCAAAAGCACCAAATCTGAACCTGTAAATATAGTCGGTCTGACCCAAACAAAGGGAAGAACGCTCGGATCAGTCTGGTAAACTAGCATGAGAAACACACTCAACTGAATTTATTAAATTGCCAAACTTTTCCTTTATCAAAACAAAAGTATCTCATAAGACAAGTCCATACATAAACACGGACATGTTTTTACCTTACGATAACTAAAATATATCATATTAAATCCTCTTATATTATAGTAATGTCTACTGTAAACAAATAATATTAATCATAGCCGAAATTATTACATTGATTAAATTCAAGCATATAGCCAATTGGGTAATACAATCATAATGGCAAACACGTAGTGGAGTTTGGATTTCCGTACAAATGACCAGGTGAAGGGACTACCTTCAGGCAGTACATCTCTAGAAGAATGCACCGAGGACCATCATAAAGGATCCTCTACCAACACAAGACCGGCCCACCTCTATAACTAGATGGTACCGAATATATCATCCTTTGGTCATTACCGACCTTTACCGAGGGCCCTCATAGCATACAAACCATAATAATCAGATACCCGACGTCATAGCATGTAAAGATATATCTAGAAGGGGATGATCATATCCTTAGGGCAGCGACCCATTTAGCCTTGCAGCATCTAAGCCTGTTTTGGTCATTTCTGGTTGATGAGGCTAGAGGTAACGGTTACCTTTCACAATCACATATCACATCACTTTGAATGCCATGTGGCCATTTCCGTTGACTACTAATTGCCTTCCACAAAAATACAACCCTTAAGCTCATACGTCTCAAGGAGGGTGTTAAGCTAAGAGAAGTTGCATTCTCCGCCACCACCGATGTACATTTGTAAAAACCAATGTATATAATATATAGAAATGCAATGTCAGACAAACATTCATATAAGTTGTTCAGGAACAGGACAAACTGAAGGCACTTTCCTACCACATCCTGTCGTGAAATCCCTAGGATTAGTAGCAGATAGACCTTGCATTGGATTTTTCATAACGAAGAGACCACTGCTACTGGATGTATATTGGGATTTTAACCCCAAACGATCAACAAGCAGTTCCCCACTATGAAACTCCAAAATATCAATATCATCACAAGAAACCTGCACAATCGTCGCATATACGTTGGTCCGAAGTGGTTTTCAGATAATTCCGATCCCGGTCTCTTTGCACCAACAACGCAATAGCATTTCTCAACTTCACACAGAAATTAAGTCTCATAGACTTATCACCTCTCTAACTTTCAACTTGCTATCCTTCGGGCCAAGAAGGGAGCTCGATAGATTGGAGTAATACTCCGCACTATATGAATCAACATCCTCCACAAAAACGATAATCAAGCCTACACAGACGGCTACGTACTAAGCGTACGACTAAATAGTTCCCACATCAAGTCGAGGAACTAAAATTTTGGCCAATTTAATAGTCGGTTATTTAACAATCAAAGAAACAAACAAAAATTCGGCACTATAACAATCACTAGTCCCATTTAATTAATCTTTTATTGGTTAATTTGCTTGCCAAATATTCACTTCAAATTATCATTAAAAAGATATATCTTCAAAACCATTTCAACATTGGAAAACATTTTCATATACTTATTTAATAATAAGTAATTCACAATTCAATTTATATTTTCAACACTTAGAAAATATTATATATACTTAAATCAAGATTAAGTATATATTTTATTCTTTAAGGAAAACATTCTTTTAAACATTTTTATTTTGGGTCAAAACGAATGCTACATAAAACATCATTATGACAACCCAAAATCACTTGTACAGGGATTCGAAAATAAGATAGATAAATAAATCCCGTATACCATACAAAAACATTTCCTCTCGAAAATCATTTACTATAACAACAGTGTTATAGCCCATCATTTCCTTATACTTTTCGAAAACGTCTATTTCAACAATGAATGTTGAAATCTATGGTTTCGATACTTACCACATTTTTAAAATATCTTTAAAACCATTTTACTCCATTTAAAATATCACTTCCAAAACATTTATTTTATTAAATATATAATTCACTGTCCAAAATCGTGAATATAAATCGCTTACCAAATTTAATATTATTTCAACATTTTAATTTAAAGGATAATTCATTGTCAAAAATCATGAATAAAATTCCTTTAAATAAACTTCCATGTTTAACATATCAAAATCAATTGATTTTGGAATTATAAAACAATGTTTGTAAATTCCATTTATATTATAAAAATTTCCATTTATAAAATGAAATTCCATTTATTATTTTATAAGAACTTCAACTTATAAAATTCCTTAATTAACAAATTCTATTTATATCTCATTTAAATGCCAAAATCCAATTTATAAGTCAATTACTTACAAATCATTCATTTTACAAATTCATTTATTTTATAAATTCACAATTATAAATCTTATTCCCTTATAAACTCCATTTATAACCTCATTTTAACACTTATAAAACTCCTTTATAATTCCATCATTTTTTATTTATAAAATATCAATTTTATAAATCTTATATATAAACCATTTATAATAATTAAAAAATACCAATTTAAATAAACCAATTCTTTTAATAATTTACAAATCATTATTAAAACTTGTATAACTCCAAAAATCATACATAAGTGTATTTCACCAAAAATCATAATTTCTATAACATAAAATTATAATATTTATTTATTCATAATAGATTCAATTCCTTTACAATTTAAAAATCAATAAAACATTTATTTCCAAAATCACTTTGAAATCCTTTTAAATTTGAAAATCATCACTTTAACATTTTTAAATTACCAAAAATTGGCCCAATGCTGCAACATCACTTAATACAACAACCACGGCAACCAAAACATCATATATCATATGATAACAGCATATATTACAATATCTGTAAATAAATCAATAATGTTGAGGAATCCAGTTGGTTCCCTCCAACCCGTCATCTGCAATAAATATACATACTAGAATATGTGTACATGTCCGCTTCGAGGCAGAAGCGCGTAAAAGGGTCATCCGCTCATACACGGGAACGTATAGGGTCATTTGTTCCACTAGGCATGTATATATCCAAATATCAATCAATATATCATATACCATCCAAAAAATCATCAATCATCATATAATAAATTATTTCTCACTTATATAAAAATATCAATGAGTCAGAAAGAGGGAGTTGTACTCACATTACTTGCAATAGCGGTTTCAGCGTTTTATTCCGAATAAAATTAAATAAGCGTTTTATTTTACCCAAAATTCACACTAGCTCCAATCAACTTCAAACTAGCTCCATCGCGTAGTGTTCGTCCATACGAACCCAACGCAATTCGTTTCGTGCGAAACGGACCTCATATCAAAAAGGTATAGCGTTTTATAGTTTGAACGAATTTATATAAATTAGTTTACTATTTTTATTTTATTTTTAAAACCTTGCTCAATCATGGTTGTCCATTCCATAACCCTAGATCTAGGCCGCTGCTATCCTTCTTCTTCGTTCATCAGGTAATTCACGTTCGTATGAAGTAAACCCATCACCGCCACTTTGCCCTAATTAACGCAACCACTGTACCGCCCTAGAGGCCGATTAAACACCATCGATACGTGCGCCACCCCTAGCCCTCCCACAGCCCAAACGATGTGAAGCTTGGTGCTATATTGGCCGTGAAAATCGAAGTTGAATGCGCGGCATTCACGCACAAATGGCCGTCGTTTTACTCGACGATAATCGATCATCACCATATAGATTTGAAGCTCTCGCATAGATCTACAATATTGTAGTTGAAAGTTTTTTGAATAGATCGATGGATTTGAAGATAATTAAGGAGAAAGAAGATGAAATTGTGGCCATTAAAATGACGGCGGCGGCTAGGGTTCAAAAACCTAGTGGTTTACAAAATAGAAAATTTAAGGTTCTTCTATAGAAATTTGACGACACTATCCATCTGGAAATTTTCCAAACTCGAAACAAAGCATGCCGCCTGGCGTTTATAATGTTTTACCCCTATTCCGAACGCAATGGAATATATATCTAAAGCCGGTTCGATCGTTATTGGAAGATAGGTTTTCGAATCGACTATTTAAATTTAAAATTCACTCAAAAAGATTTCTACGTTTTTTTGCTTGCCCTGGACAAATAAATCCGATTGACATGAAATTTGAATTCTTAAAATAATATAACATTACAGATCCAATGAAACTGATTTCGTTGAAATCTGGGACTGTTTGAAAAATGGCTACTTTTACTCGTCAATTAAATATTAAAATATTCAATTTCTAGAATTTAACTTTTAGTTCAATTTTTAAAAGTTCTCTAACATCATTCTAATTCAAATAGAATTTAATTCAACTTTATAAATAATTTTCATTCACATTAAATTCAAATTCTAATTATTTACACAATTTCAAATATTAAATTAACAATTTAATTATCCAATTAATCCAAATATCCGAAATAAACGTTATTCGACTTATAAAATTAATTTGTAAATATTTAAAATCAATTAAATATATGAATTTGAAATGACTGAAATTCTAGATCATTACACCGTCCTTAAAGCTGCCGCTCATAGACAAAAGGTGGCAAGGCAATATAACTCCAAAGTGAAGCCTCGAGCTCTACAGGAGGAGACTTGGTACTCAAACGAGTCTTCCCATGACTATGAGCACTAAATTTGGGAAGGGCCATCTATTGTTTATAAGGATCTCCATAATGGAGCTTACATCTTGTCAACGGTAGGTGGAGAGGTGTTTGGGAAAGCATGGAATCTCCGACATCTCCATCGCTATTTCTCTTGAGTTTTAAAATAATCAAATGTTAGTCAACACCTTGGGCCGACTACAAAACGGTAGTTGAAGATTTTATTTTTAGCACTAGACAAGATTCTGATCAAGAGGAGCCTGGAGGTATAAGGGTTTGATGCAATCGACATGTTTCGGCGTCCCTGGCACGGTGCAGACTAGAGGTGTTAGCAAGTTGTCAGGCCCACAACAAAGCAAGAGCACTCGGCCTGCCTGGCCCGATGCGTAGAAGTCACCTACTTGGGCCGAGGTACCTTGTTCTTAAGCCCATGAGGGAAGTCCAACCCATCTTCGTCTATAAATAGAAGGGCAGGGGCACAGTGAAAGGGACTTTTACGAAGAACACTAGGGAGACCCTGCCATTTTTGATGCTCTTCTCTTTTGAAATCAAACTTGTATGCAAGTTATTGGTTTACGAATTGTATCTGTATTCAAGTGATTGAGAAAGCAATAAAGATTAAATTCAAAGTGGACACAGGCAATTACGCGGAACCACTATAAATCTGGTGTTCTTATTTTTGTTGTTCTTTTTGCATTGAATTGCACTATTCTTCTGTTCTAATTTACACTCTTCGTTAGTCTCTCTACATAACTCTACTCAAGTGTGTTAGTGACCAATTCTGGTGCTAACATTTTGGTGCTTTCACTGAGAATTGAATTCTCAGCTTGATTGGATCTCATCGTCTACTAGTGGGTTTCCATATTCACGAGATAAATCCAGTTGTTTACTAGAAAACTTCCTATTCTACTCAGATTTTAAAGAAATCTAAAGGAAGCTGATAGCCGTAGATTGGATTCACTAATGTACGCAAGATCTGGTGATTGGATGTTGAAGTTTGCACTCAAGTTGAATGAAGTCCGACCCTCCTCTGAAGGCAATTCAGTCGATCGCCCTAGAAAAGTGTACGCCGATTGCCCCTGAAAAGGAATATGCCGACCGAGAGTATGCCGGGCGAGGTTACACCGAGCGACCCAAATTGCATGCCGAGCGACAGTGTATGCCAAGCGATAGTGTATGCCGAGCAACAGTGCATGCCGAGCGAGAGTATGTCGAACGAGTGCATGCCAAGCGGGAGAACACCGAGCGACCCAGCGCATGTCGAGCAAGAGTACACCGAGCGACCTAGTGCATACCGAGGGTCCTTATGCCCAGCAGCCCAGCGCATGCCAAGCGAGAGTACGCCGAGCGACCTTATGCCGAGTGACCCAGTGCATGCCGAGCGAGAGTATGCCGAGCCACATCTAGGCCGAGCCACATCCATGCCAAGCCGCATTCCTATGCCGAGCCGCATTTCTATGCCGAGCGGCATCTAGGTCGAGCCGCATTCCAATGCCGAGCGGCATCCAGGTCGATCAAAACTTAAGTTACACAGGTCACTTACACGAACCATATTTTCAAAAAAAATGTTTTCGGGTACGACCCAAATTTTTGAAAAAGGGGCTAATTTTTTTTTTCCGGGGAAGCCGCAGCACAGTGCCTCCATATAGTGAATTCAAAACTCAACTTAATAAAGGAACATTATATCCACTTTCCTTACATCCCATGATCAACCAGGGCATAGATGATCTAGCGATAGTTTCTGAAAGACAACAAGGGAATGGACAAGCAACTGCTACTCAAACGATACTCCCAAAGGTTGGAGAACATAGATGATATGACCCTAGGAAAATGCCAAGATGACTCCATGCACCATTCTTCACTGACCCAGCACTTCAAATTTAGTGACTCCAAGCAGACTAACGTTTGGCTCTAAGCAATTTATTCCAAATTCTATAAAGGATGTCATACTGATCGCGTTTGATGAGAGTCGACCTCTAGATATATTTTGGAAGCTTGTTAGCTGAGAGCCTCCTACGACCATGGATTGTTTCTATTACAAAATGAATCAGAACCAAAGTGAGGAGGAGTGGAGCAGACAAGGAAAAAAATAATGCAGGTCCGTCGGCTGAGGACACTGATTCCAGTAGACAAAACAAGATCTTAAAATTAGACTCATATGCTCTTTGAAAGATTCAATCAATAGCCTCTATTTGGAGACTCGTGACTCAAAGCGGTAATGAAAACTAACCTCGAGAGAGTCCATCGAAGTCCAGAGGAAATCAGAGGAATGTTGTATATTCCAAGATGCACACTGATCCTAATACTAGCGATTAAAACACCTCCGAGATGTCATCAGAAAGCGGATTCAAAAAGAAAAGCTTCAATAGTACGTGCAAGCCTTGTAGAATGGTGAGCCAAGACCTTCGGATGCCCATCAATAAGGAACTCCAATTATCAATTGGACCGTCGGTAGTCGACATCCCGCTAGAAGGGGCAAGGGGCAGAGTTGAATAGCGAGCACACGATAATACCCCCCTTTATCAATCAGATTTATACCAATCTTCTTTGGATGTGTTGATTTCAATTATGCTTTGAATTACGATCGACTTAAACTAAACTTCTTTCAAAACGATGCAAGTGACCGAGTACTCAAATTTGGCCACCAACCAATCCACGCAGATCGTGATCAGACCTGTGGAGTTTCATCAAGATGAGAATGATTTAACCACTCACCATCAACCATATGCCTTCCATTTAGGGCAAAGGTGAAAAGCTTGTCACGATTAAAGCCCAATACAAAGTGAACACGACTGATCGTTCATTCATCGACCTCCACAATTGATTTGAAGGCATAAGCAAGGCTTGAAATGAATATGGCCCGATCATCCACTCAAATCGAGTCATAAAACAAAGTTCGATAAAATACAAATGCCTCCCCTGAAGCTTAGTGACACCGGGATTTATCTAGAGTAGACATGATTTGATCATCTACACATCAAATCCTACCCTGAATACAAAAGGTTGTTCGAAAGTCCGACTTGGAGTAGCTGTGATGGACTACCTACTCGCCAACCATCGCTCTTAATACATGGACACTACTGCACCTTGAAACATATGCAACTTACTTTGTCTACTCAATAATCTATAATCCTTATTTTCTAGAAAGAGATACGAAGCAAATTGTGAGAGACTTGATTATCTAACCCATCATGGATGTGATCTAACCATCTGTCATATACCTCCTTCCTTGACTTGATTGGAAGAGCTATAATTATCAAGAGGACGAGAATCGACCATCCATTTTTTAAGTTTCGTCCCTCACACTGGGGGCAGAATCCCATTCCATAAGAAAATGTGGGTCGATCGTTCATTCGACAATATTATCCACGACATGGTAAATGGAATATAAATTAAAGGGTGGAAATACAACTGCTCTAGATAAAAACCTGTAAGTCCCTGAAGCGGACTAGAGTACTCTAAGTCCCCTGAGTGCGGACTAGAGTATAAACGACCTAAAAACCTCTAAGTCCCTAGAGTGTGGACTAGAGTACTCTAAGTCCCCTGAGTGCGGACTAGAGTGTAAACGACTTAAAAACCTCTACGTCCCCAGAGTGCGGACTAGAGTACTCTAAGTCCCCTGAGTGCGGACTAGAGTATAATCGACTTAAAAGCCTCTAAGTCCCCAGAGTGCGGACTAGAGTACTCTAAGTCCCCTGAGTACGGACTAGAGCATAAACGACTTAAAAACCTCTACGTCCCCAGAGTGCGGACTAGAGTACTCTCAGTCCCCTGAGTGCAGACTAGAGCATAAACGACTTAAAAACCTTTACGTCCCCAGAGTGCGGATTAGAGTACTTTAAGTTCCCAGAGTGCGGACTAGAGTATAAGCGACTTAAAACTCTCTACGTCTCCAGAGTGCGGACTAGAGTACTCTAAGTCCCCTGAGTGTGGACTAGAGTATAAACGATCTAAAAACCTCTAAGTCCCTAGAGTGTGGACAAGAGTACTCTAAGTCCCTTGAGTACGGACTACAGTGTAAACGACTTAAAAACCTCTACGTCGCCAGAATGCGGACTAGAGTACTCTGAGTCCCCTGAGTGCTGACTAGAGTATAATCGACTTAAAAACCTCTAAGTCCCCAGAGTGCGGACTATAGTACTCTAAGTCCCCTGAGTGCGGACTAGGGTATAAACGACTTAAAAACCTCTGCATACCCAGAGTGAGGACTAGAGTACTCTAAGTCCCCTGAGTGCAGACTAGAGCATAAACGACTTAAAAACCTCTACGTCCCCAGAGTGCGGACTAGAGTACTCAAAGTCCCCTGAGTGCGGACTAGAGCATAAACCACTTAAAAACCTCTACGTCCCCATAGTGCGGACTAGACTACTCTAAGTCCCCTGAGTGTGGACTAGAGTATAAACAACTTAAAAACCTCTACGTCCCCAGAGTGCGAACTAGAGTACTCTTAGTCCCCTGAGTGCGAACTAGAGTATAAACGACTTAAAAACCTCTACGTCCCCAGAGTGCGGACTAGATTACTCTATGTCCCCTTAGTGCGGACTAGAGTATAAACGACTTAAAAAACTCTACGTCCCCAAAGTGCGGACTAGAGTACTCTAAGTCCCCTGAGTACGGACTAGAGTATAAACGACTTATAGACCTCTATGTCCCCAGAGTGCGGACTACAGTATTCTAAGTCCCCTGAGTGCGGACTAGAGTATAAATGACTCAAAAACCTCTAAATCCCCAGAGTGCGGACGAGAGTATAAATGACTTGAGAAAAATATCTAAGTTCCTGAAGCAAACTAGATTACTCTAAGTCCCCAGAGTGAGGACTAGAGTATAAACGAATCGGCGAAAATCTCTACGTCCCAAACAGTGGAATATAGCATAAACCGTTCCACAAATCTCCAAGTCCCCAAAGCATGGACTGAAACATGAACACAAATTGGGCACGAGCCGACTAGGGGAAGAATAACAATAAGTCACCAGAATACAGGGTGGTGCATAAACATCGATAAATAGACGAGTGGATTTCGACTGTTCTCTATTTCACAAACTTTTGGCCTGAAATCTACAGGAGGATTATTAACTTGCTAAGGATGGAGTTCGACCTCCTACTAGTGGCCTGGCCAAATCAATGCTGGAAGCAGGAGTACAATCTCTAAAAGCTGAATACGAAAACTTATTATAGCTCTAGCTTGGTGTTCTTTACAACTTAAGGCAATGACTACAGGGAGGCCTCATAGAGAACCAATCGAAACGACATCCAAAGCTACGGGCGACCAACTATATCATACCTTAAATCGAGGGTCAATACTGATCTGCATCAAGCACATACGAATGTGCCTCGGATATTCCTTGAAAAACTATGACCTCCAAAATGTCGAAAGGAGGGTAAACAATGAAGACTTGGTCAAAAATTCTCCAGCGCCCTCCTTCGATCCATCAAGAGGGGTATGAAATGGATGAGCATGACCCGACTGCATTTGAGCCAACTTTACCTCTGGATCTGATTATAGAACATGAACCAACGTTGGCGTGGCTGACTGTCCATTGTCCAAATTATGACTTGAAGCTGACAAGGCATCGAAGTATTCCTCTTCGATTGAAAAACCATAATACAATCCAAGATAGGCGAGATCCAGCCTCCCATTAATTGACCTAATCCTACGATTCAACGGAAAAGAGAGTAAAGCTAAAGTGGGCATGGCCGGTCTTCCTACTCAATGGTATATGCCCCAGACATGGGGGCATGAGCGAGAAGCAACATGAATATGAACCGACTATTCACCATCAACTCTATATCTTTGGAGTTTAGGTGGGAATATAAATATAGCTAGGGCGAGACTCAACCGCCCATGCAACGCATTTTTCAAACCGAGACTGGGAGTAGACGCATGGTCATCTAAAGATCGGCTGCGATAGCTCAATATTGAAACTTATATATAGTGCTTACAGCTACTCAAGGTTACGACCGAAAGAATGCCTAGAGATAGAATCATTAAATCGACACCTTAGCTCATGGGCAAGTGACTATCACTCCAACCCAAAGCATGGGCAAAGGATTATGAATGCATTGAATAGAAAGCGCGTTACTCGAATATACAAGGAAATTCAAACTCATAGAAAGATCTAGCTATGCAACTGCACGCGACTCGAGGGTGACCCCTACTCGACATTTCCTTCAACGTGCTTTTAGGACTAATCTTTGGCCATTTGCAGATAATCGATTAGAGCATTCAAAACCCATCACTATTAGACATAATAACCCATGACAAGATTCTAGGTTTTGATTAGAGTAACCATCAACGTCTATGCCTACCAGCCGTTGTGACAGGGCATACAACAACCTGAGCATCTGAAAAACTACTTAAATAGAATACCGAACTAAGCCAATTCAATATCACTTATTTCCCTCGAAGAGTTATCCAAGGCGGAAATTAGCAGACCTCGTATCCAAATTCATTACATCAGACGACTACTAGAAGAGTAGTAGAGAACCAACCAATAGGTGAAAAATGTACACGGATGGAACATCCAGTGATCAGTGTTATGGCGTAGGAGTCATGATAATGACTCTTGGGGAACGATCGATCTGCTACTTCCTGAAACTTGATTTCCCTGTAACAAACAACGATGCTTAGTATGAAGCCTCGACCGCCAGCCTCAAACTTTCTAAAGGATTTGGAGTGGAAACTTTACATATCTTTTGTGTTTCTTGATTGGTAGTATGCAAAGTTAAGGAAGTTGATCTTGCTAGGGGGCGTTGTCTTGCTTCTTATCTCGGCCAGGTCCAAGAGCTACTAACCGACTTCAAGTATTACATCATTACACACATACTCAACGAACAAAATGAAAAGAGTCCATTCATGGGCCAAGCTAGCCAGTATTAGGGACGCGCAACAGACATACATTGTTCGGTTGAAATATTTAATATTCCAAGCATTGACGGATGGAGATCGGCTAGGTCTTAGATAGAGAGCTAGAAAAGGTGTCATGATTGACTCCTATCAAAGACTATCTACAATGAGGAATTCTTACTGAATGGAGGAATGGAAAATGACAGATTCTCCTCATAGCGTCACGCCAAATTATCCAAGAATAAGTCGTGTGTAGAAAGGAGTTTATCCATCCCTATGCTTCGGTGTATCACCCACGATGATATCTTGAGCAAATTCTATGAAGAAGAATGCCACGATAACATCAGAGGAAAAACCATGATAAAGAAAATACTCTGCTACAGTGTGACGACCCAACTTCCAAAACGCCAGAAAGTTGCATCGCTAATAAGAAAGAAAGGGATAGAAAAGAGAAAGAAAGTAGAAAGAACACATCAGAATCTAAACAGCGGAACGAATAAATTATATTAGTAACATAAAATATTACATATTTTACAACCATTATCAGAGTACACTGATATACAACACATACTAGACAGTTATAAACACCTGTCTAGTATTTACAACATCATACAATACAGAGACAACACAGAACACACAACGGAATACAATATATCTAAAGCAGAAGCCTCCTGCTCCATTGCTCCTCCACAATCGTCAAAGCTAACCTGATTCCCTTGGCTACTCGTAAAAATTTGAGTACCCAAGAGTTTAAGAAACAAAGAATAAACTCCGGGTCAGACATGGGTCTGGTGTGAGTAACAGGTTAAAGTTTCTTAACTTTCAAAAACCCTTTTTGAAAAGAAAGGTATCACGTAAGACTTCCCACACATAAACATGGAAAAGTTTTTACCTTACGCTAACCAAAACATTTGATAGGAAATCCAGTGATATTATAATAGGTCTAGGGTTTTCAAGTAAATATGAAATAGCCGAAATTGTTTCATCTATTAAATTCCAGCTACTAGCCACAAAAGTGGGTAATGCAATCAAAACCATTGGCACTTATTGGATTTTGGATTCCATACAATGGCTGGGCCACTGGGGTACCGCCCATCACGGTACGTGGCCTAGATCAACATACCGAGGAGTATGCCCGCTCCCCTGCAACACAAGCCGGAACCATTCCTTACTGAACAGTTCCGAACAAGACAACCCCACAGTTGGT
This sequence comes from Allium cepa, assembly GCA_030765085.1. Taxonomy (NCBI): domain Eukaryota; kingdom Viridiplantae; phylum Streptophyta; class Magnoliopsida; order Asparagales; family Amaryllidaceae; genus Allium; species Allium cepa. The sequence goes on from CM060931.1 coordinate 383,669,339, forward strand.
GTGCATATCCAACTGCCCACTAAGCCGAATAAAAAGGGACCTCTAGACAAGGGAAAATCTTGCTCTCAAGTGGGGGCTACCCACGAAGCCTTGCTGCACCTCCCTTGTTTTAGCCATTCCCGGTTGATGAGGCTTGAGGCTACGATTACCTATATAGGACACATTATCTTAAAATGCTCATCGTCCACCTGACGATGTTCTGAAAGCATTCAATCCATACAAGTTCGTTCCGGGTTCGAACGAAACCGAAGGCATTATCTCGTTACACTCGTTTTGGAATCACCCACAGAGTTAACGACGATAACCCTTGCACACTGAATCTCCATTTCGAGCCTGTAAGTACTATTTCTGTCAAACTCATCACGGAATCACCCCCAGAGTTATACTGACTAATAGTCCTTACACCTCGAGTCTTCACTCTTCACATAAGATTCACGACCTATCGTTATTTTGGATCGATGTGGTTTTCGGATATCCAAATATGGAAACCCGATCCCGGTCTCATCGAAATCCAAAGCGTGTCTTTTAGGTCCAAGTTGTTTAAGAGTTTAAAACAATTCAATTACATTATCTATGTACACACAGATAGATAATTCACAGATTCACAACAGATAATTATCATTATCATAATCATAGATAATCAATATCATCATCATAATGCAACCAATGCATCCATATCAAACAACATTACTAATTTCATAGTTGAGATTCCAAACCATTCAAGGCAAACTATGTCATCCATTCATAAGAAGTGATTTAAAATCACATTATCTATAATTAATTTAAAATGAGTTAAACTAATTACATCTTCTCTAATTAATTTAAAACGAATTAAATTAATTACTACACAATATAAATCTTGCTTACATCATCATTAATTAATTACAAATTAATTATTAACCTCTAATTTATCATCTTAATTAATCAATCCTGATTAATTATACTTCAATTAATTTCACAAAATTTATTACTCTAAACTAAACACAGTAATTAATCTTTAATTACTTTATTAATTAATTATAATTAATTACATTAAACCTTAATTAATTACAATTTAATTAATTACCCTTAATTATTTATTAAGGATTAATTAATCTTAATTAATCAATCTTAATTACATCATCAATTAATGGTCCTTAATTATATTTAATTAATTACTCAATTAAATTAATTTCTTCCATTAATTAATCTTACTTAAACCATAATCACTTCTGATTAATCTCATTCTATAATTAACTACCAAAATTTACTTATCAAATTAATTATACATTAATTAATTTAGTTAATCCCTTGACTAATTATACAAAATAATTTAATCCAAATTACATTCACAATGCCATCATCATTCACTAATTACATCCAGTAATTATCTTTAATTACTTCACTGAGTAATTCTACTAATTACATAAAGTAATTATTATCAATCCATTGTTTAAAATTAATTAAACTTAATCAATTAATTTAAACCAATCTTAATAAAACCCCATAAATTACATTAAGTAATTAGTGTCTTAATTACTTCCATTTAAGTAATTAACTCAAATAAAATTTCATAATTTATTATCATTTATTAATTAATCTAATTAATTATTAAAAATTAATCATATTAATTAATTGTTAAATAATCTCAAGTTAATGACCATCATTAACTATTAACCAAACTTTAATTACTTCTCTTATGTAATTAACTTTCATTAATCATTATTAATTTCAAATTAATTAATCTTTAATGTCTAATTAATTAACCTTTAATTATTAATTTAATTCAGTGTTAACAGTAACTTAATTCATAATTACTTGATTAATTAATTCCTAATTATTAAATAAAAAATTCAATTATTAATTCTTAATTTCAAATTAATTATTCATAATTAATTAATCTTAATCATTAATTAATTAGTTTAAACCTTTAATTATCTATCAAATTAATCCAAATGATTAATAAATCAAATAAATTAATTATCCATTATATTTCCTTATAAATTTAAGGAATTACAAATATTAAATTCTAATTTACATAAAGATTAAACTTTGTTACTATTCAAGTTACCATTTACAAAGTACTAAAACAATTTTACTTAAAATTTCTTTCAAGTTTCATTTTAAATTTAAGATTTAAAATGAATTCAAATTATCTTTAATAAAGTTTTTAAAACACATTTTAAACCTTTCATTTCACAAGTTTAAGAATTTCTCATTTTAAAAAGAAGTTTTAAAAAGATTTAAGACCAAGTTCAGATTTGAATTTAAATCAATTTGAATTTTTTTTTTACATTCAACATTGTTTAAAACGTTTAAATTTTAAAAACTTCCCACATTTCAAAACTGAAATACTTACTTAAAATCTTAATTCAAATTAATCTTCAGTTTTAAAATTCTACTTACTCTTTTTTTAACTTTACTTTAAAAATTCAAACTACTAAATCATTTTTAAAGTATTTAACCATTTGAGGTTAAAGTCTTATTTTTTTTAAAAACTGAAATTTAAACTTAAAATTTGAATTCCAGAATTTAAACTTGGATTTACAATTCTGTTTACCTATGCTTTCCATTTTTAAATTTCAGTTTAAACAAAATTTATAACACATTACAGGTTTACAGGTTTTAAAACCTGATACCATACTAACCCGAGCTAACTAAATTCCAGCTTCGAGTCATCTAGTCCATTCCCTCGAGCAAAATACAGCAACACTCGAATAATACTTCGAGTTCTAAAAAATACAACAATACCCAGATTCACCTAAAACAACAGTGCACGGTGCACATGCACCGTGCCTCCGGCGATCTCCAACCATCTCCGGTGGTCTCCCCATGATGGCGACAAACCCCACGACCCAACACGACCATCAATTATTCCCTCCACAACCCAAAATCGAATTCAAGCTAAATTCCTAAAACCTGGAACCAGAAAGCCAAACCAAACCCTAACCTGTCAACCCTTCCCCCAGGTGCTCCGACCATCAGAGACCTTCCATCTCCGGAAACAGCTTCGCCTACACTTCAGCAATCTCCTCCCAAAAGCCCATGACACTTGGTCTCCTCTGAAGGTAGTATCGACCACATGTTCAAACAAAACTAGGGCTATAGGTAACAATTCATCACCTCTGTCTCCATGTTGATTTGCATCAACAACCATTATTTTTCCAATCATCAATGGTTAATCCTCTACCTACCAGGAGAAATCCCGACCCCTAAATTTGCCTAGATCCCCTAAAATCCCAATTTCCCCCTTTACAGTTCAACACAGAACAGTACTCAAATTTATAAACTAAAAATGTTGATTTTCATTCTAAAAATCGAGTTTTGATTCTGGTATTTGATTTTTAATACTGAACTTATAAATTATTCAGTTTGGATTGACACATAATTTAACATCCACTGATGTTTTTATATCCCCAGTGAACCTTTCAATTTAAATTTAACTTAACACATCTTTAAAAGTTTTTTTAGGACATAACAACAGTTTTATTCAAATGCTAAGTACAAACCTAATGGATTTAGGAGAATGTAAATTTTTGAATCAACTCTTGAACTTGAAACTGGTAACAGAGATTGAACAGAAGCACTTTATACACATCCGCACATCCATATACATATTCAGAGATAAACTTATAATTGCATTCTCGAACCTATTTTGTTTCAGTGATAAAACATGCAACATAATTATACCTTAAACTATTTATATTATGAAGTTACTCACCTGATCATTTGAAAAACAGAGCCCCCTTTTGCTTTGAAATTTAAACTGCAGTTTGCTCCCTTATATGAAAACTGCATACATGCATTGATTTCCAGGTTCTAAGTGAAATGCTTTAGCTTTGCTTCCAGATCTTTCAATTGCATGCATGCTACAGATTTTGAAACGCAGGCTCAAACAAAATTTGAAATTGCAGGTTGTTTTTGATGCAGGTTTACTTGAATGCAGAATTGCTTTGATGCTGGTTTGAATTCCAGAGATACAGAATTCTCTGCTTGATTTCATGTATTTGATTTAATTTTTAAAAATGATATGCATGCTTTGTTTTGATTTGTAAAAAGGATTTGCATGCAGACTTGTTTCAGGTTTATGTTTGGCCTTAGATTTGAAAAAAAGAAAAGAAATGAAAAGTGTGGAAGTGTTTTATATGGAATAAAATTTTATTTAATTAAAATTTAAAGAAAATAAAACAAATATTGACACTTGTCCCTTACATTAACATTTGTCATCTTAAATGTCTTATTTTCTAACACATGTTAATTTATATTTCTAAAAAAGTTTACACTTGTTATTAATGTTAATAAGCTATAAATTTAGTTAACTTGTATTTTAAATTAGATTGTTTAATATAAGATATGTTTAGTTAATTAGTTAACATGCATTTATTTACATGTATATAGATTTTAAAATGAATAAATCAAACTATATTTATAAAATTAAACTTATACAAATATTTCAAAATCAAAACAAATTAAAAATATTTATACTTTAAATTTTAAAATTTTTGAATTCAAGTTCAAATTAAAATTTTGAAATCCAGTTTATTTACAAATACAACTACAAATTTGAATTTTGAAAAACAATAATTTTTATTAAAAATTTATTTGTTGAAACAATGTATTATTATATGTTACAAAATAACAACATTTGATAACCATAAATAACTTATAAAAGAAATTATCTTCTTTATTGATAATTTATTTATTTTATTCAATTACATCAAAATAACTCTTATTGTTATTTTATTTAAACTTGAGTTACACATATTTTAAATCATTTCAAAATTTGTCTTATGTATTAAAACCATATTTTATTTATTAAATAACCTTTTTTATAAACTTTAACTTTTAAATAAAAATCAAAATTCCCAATTTACTAAAGATATATATTTTATAGAAAACAGAATTTATGTATCTATCAATTTAAAAAAAAGATCTAATAACAATATATACATATTCTATATATATATAAATATAAAACAATTATTTAGATTTAAAAAGATAAAATCTATCGATTAACTATTTATTTTATTTGGATTATTAAATTAATTCAAATCTTATTACAAAGATTATCTAATCAATTTAATTTTTAATTCAGATTATTAAATTGATATTGCTTTCAAATTCTGGGTCATCACATACAGGTATTACTGGCTAACTATCAATCTGGATGCCGTTGATCATGCTAGACAATGCGACGAATGCAAGATTTTTGCAAAATATCTGGGAACCCCGCCGATGGAAATTATTCAAATGGCTAGTCCATAGCCGTTTGCCACTTGTGGGCACTGAAATAATCTTCTTGCCGATCCTAAAGGTGGTGCGAAATACACCATCATAGTGGTTGATTACTTCACCGAACGGGCAGATGAAGAACTCTTAACCACGACCAAGATGAGGAAAATAATCAACTTCATTATCCGTAATGTAATCTGTCCTTATGATCTTCCATGATCCGTTATAACTGTAAATGGACAGGTTGAAGCTGTGAACAAGATCACAAAGTCTGTTCTGAAGAGAAGTTTGGAAAAGGCTAGAGGTAAATGGGCAGGTGAACTCCCAGTAGCATTATGGGCTTATAGAACTACCCATGGGTCCATAACTGGTCGTACCCCATTCGCCCTTGCTTATTTCTTTGAGATCTTCATCCATGTAAAACTTGAAGTTCCCTCTCATCAAGTGGCTAATTACAACCCTTATTTCAAAAAACTACAAACAAGGAATCATTGCCATTAAACTAGATGGAATTGGTAACGACTTATGTGCATATAAAACGCATCTGAGAGCCAATGGCAAGAACATGTACCCGAACATGCACGTGTACATCCGAAAAAAGTTCAACTTCTCAAAATCAACAGGGAATTGAATTTTCACTTAAGGTTATTAAGAAAAGACTGGATCAAATAGCCGAAGCTTACCGGCCCTGTAGAACCGGACAAGATGGCCACTGATGAACTACAACCTTGGATTTATAATATTAGGAAACGACCAAGCGTCATGACAACTAAAGAAGGATATGACACCTTAAGTGGATAAAATTGAAGGATAATGACTATTCAGGAAACATGATGGATTTCTTTCTGTAAACAAGGAATACTCGCTGATTTAATGCGTGTCATGTTGCACCACATGACACACTTTAGGGGGCAAATGTTATCCGACACCTTGGGCCGGTTACAAAACGACAGTTGAAGATATTATTATTAGCACTAGGCAAGATTCTGACCAAGAAGAGCCTAGAGGTGTAAGGGTTTGATGCAATCGATATGTTTCGGCATCCCTGGCATGGAAACTGGAGGTGTTAGCAAGTTGTCAGGCCCACAACAAAGCAAGAGCATCCGGCCTGCCTGGCCGGGGGCAGAAGTCACCTACTATGGGCCGAGGTACGTTGTGCCTAAGCCCATGAGGTCCAACCATCTTCGTCTATAAATAGAAGGGCAGGGGCACCGTGAAAGGGACCTTTTTCGAAGAACATTGGGGAGACTCTGCAATTTTTGATACTCTCCACTTTTTAATTCAAACTTGTATGCAAGTGATTGGTTTACGGATTGTATCTGTATTCATGTGATTGGGAAAGAAATAAAGATTAAACTCAAAGTGGACGTAGGCAATTACGCCGAACCAGTATAAATATGGTATTCTCATTTTTGTTGTTCTTTTTGCATTGAATTACACTATTCTTTACTTTCTTCGTTAATCACTCTACATAACTCTACTCAAGGGTGTTAGCGACCAATTTTGGTGCTAACAGAAATGTATATTAAATGAAACAATAAATGAAAGGCAGTGGGCGTAGGCGTATTTTGGCCGAACCACTATAAAAATTTGGTGTTTCGTATTACTTGTCTCATTTGAACATTCTTTCATTTAACTATTTATCTGATGACTATTCCTACTACAAGCAATTGTAAGAGGTTGCTGGCAGCGGTGAAAGTAAGATAGCCAAAATAAGAGGCATGAAACTAGCCTTGGCAATTCACTACCGACAATCGACATCCCTAAGCTAGCAATGATGAACCAGTCATATGCCACAGATTAGGCACGATTTATAGCCAAGGCTTGCCGACAACTATGAACCGATTATAAACCCCATGATTAAGGCATGGCTGCAGCTAGGGGTAGTTCCCAATTGATGATCGGCATTGCACACACCAACAATGATAAATCGAATAATACTCACGACACGAGCAATAGCCTGAGTAGTTATCGTTCGCGATCAAACCTTAATATAACAACAAGTTTAAGGTTTTTGTATCTTTGAACATAGTAATGATTAACTAAGTCATAAACAGTTCACAAATAGACGATGCAGATAATAAAAATCATATGTCCTGAAAGTCATTCCAGATAAATATGCGAAAGACAGAAATTGAACATTACAACATTGAAATCTTTATGTACAAAGCTTTTCATTTGTATACGCAAATACCAAACAACCATAAAACCTTCAAAAATACATGCAGAAAGTGAAAATAAAATTTCCTCGACTATGAAGGAGGAACAACTTTGTCGCTCGGCTTTCTCCCTTCGGCCATGTCCCTCGAAGTTTCGGATCGCTCAAGAGACTCGCCCTCCTTTTGCGATGCCTCACCGACACCCTTTGAAGGCTCGACCTGTCCCGTAGATGTCCTTGCATGATGCAAGTAAGGAAAACCTTAAGCTTCACAATCCAAGATAATAATAACAAAGCTACTTAAAAAAGATGAGATATCTGTAGTAATGTGGTGTGGATCACCAAGCCCCTCACGATCTGAACCATCCTCATCATCCTCTACCATCAACTCATACCCCTTGGCAATAGTTTTGGTCTCTTCCGCTATGAACTGACTGTTCACCATCCCAACATCATATACAGCTCCTTTCTCCTATGCAACCATAGCCTTAGTTTCCTCAATGAGCCGGGCATGAATTCCTTCCATCACTTGGGGATAATCATCCATCCACCTTGTTTCCAGAACATGTAATAAGTATCCTTCAACATCTAGTCGACCTTCTCAAAAAATTCATTGGATTTGTCATCTTCGATCTGGAGATACACCACCTTATTTATGTAATGTTTCTTGTCCTTTCCTAGATGGGCCTGCTCTGCCTTTGATCTATTAATCTCAGCCTGGTACGTTCTTTTCTTTCTGCCACTTGCCCTGAGACTTCTTCAGCTCAGCCAAGGCCTCCTCCAATTTCTTCACCTTACCCTTGAAGGAGAAGATCCACTCTAGATCCTTTCGTTGAGCCTCATCTACTGAACAGATAGCCTCGTCAATTTTCGGCTTACATAAGTCAGCGGCCGCTCTTGTCGCTTCTTTCTTGGCCTTCTTTATCTTAGATGTGCGAGATGCTTCAACAGCCTCTAACTTAGCATCCTTCTCCATGAGTGTCTTATGAAGATCTTCTACCTCCAAATGCAACCATACATTTACGCTCCCAACTTCCTCACCAGCCTTGGTTAAGCGGGACTGACATTCGACAATTTTTATGGTCTCATCGGTAATCTAAACCATTACGTTGTCAAGTTGGAAAAGTCAAGAATTTTTGCCTAATCCAAGATCTGGACCAGAGGATTTCTAGGAAAAAGAAACTCGGTATCAGCATCTGCTGGATGACGACACGTGTAGCCGGGGTTAATATCTTGGTGGCTCACGAAGGGATTCCGCACTGGCTGTTGATAATCTGAGAAATAGGTATCAATATATTCCTCACCTAAGTCGTCAGGCACCTTGTGCACTTTAGGACCAACTGGATTTTGGCCATGGCGGCGAGAATAGGTTTGAGAACGCAAAGAGGTGGCACCCTTATCCGGGAACCTGACACGTTTTTGGGACATTTCATGGCTCTCCTCAACATTCCCTTGCACGATCGTTTCCTTTTTGGAAGCCACCTTATAAGAAATAGAGGCATCTTTCACCCGTTTGAATTGTTTAAGTCACTGGGACATTTCGTTCCTTTTTGGATTCCTTCTTTTCCATACAATGTGAATAACAACATTAGAACAGAGAAATGGAGAAAGCATAAAAACAAAACATGCAAGACATTGGGGCACTACAAGCTACTACAAACCCTTAGGATAGACTGGATCAAGTGGCTGGGATGGGGTTTCACTTAAGAAGGGAATACACTGGGACATGGCTTAACTCGGAGGAAGAAGGATACATGGTGACCGAGCTTCATTTGATTGAAGAGCAAGTGGAGACTGGGACTCATCAAAAAACAAAAAATTCTCAAGAAGAATCCCAAAATCCATACAGTAATCAAAAGTACCTGGAGAAAGCCCAAATGCTTCGCCAAATCTCTCTCCGCCTTGCACTGGAAAGAGTGGCATTCCACCCAAGTCACCCTGAACTACACTGTCTTAGGAGAGGTCGATGACAGAAGTTGGCCCAGGAGCCAGCTCAGATTGATCCAACTGCTTGGGTGACTCCTGCACAACATCAACATTCTTTAAGGGAGTCGCACCCAATCGTTTGCTACATATGATCTCCATGTTCGGAGAAACACGAGCCTCCGATTCTATTGCCTTAGAATCTCCATTCTACCTTTCCTCCTCCAAATAGGAACCCTTGCCGTCGTAGGAGGAAGGCGCATCTTGTACATGCTAAGATTTCCCTAAACGAGGAGGACGAACCGTGCTCTTCTTACGCCTCAACTTCTTCGGGGCTTTGGCCCCAACTTCCTCTTCCTCTAGAACCTTGCCTTTATCCACATCTCCCACTTCTCCTTTGGCTCTCGCTGCTTTCTAGGCTAAACCTGGCCTGATCTTGAACACAGATTGACAAGGGACGATCAAGTTATAAAAGCGAAGGGTTGTGTCGCGAAGTAGGAACGAGGCTTCCCACTCAGCCTCTAAGATAGCTAGTATTTCCTTGGCCATTTATTTCAAACCCTCATCCTCTGCTGGCTTAACACAACCTGAAAAGCAAGAAGCATTAAGGAACCAAATCGATAGAAAGCTTAGAGAAAGTATAACGACGACTTACATCCAGAAGTGAAAGCATGTTGAGGAATGACGTCATCATGCATGAATAATCACTCCTTCTTGAACTTGATAAACTTAGAGTATAGATCATGGACATGATTAAATCTATGGGCGAACTCTAAGCTGATGAAGGGGCTCCCCTTTTGATAACTCCTTAAATTATACAAGTATCTGATCTCTCTATGTGTAGGGGATCTCTGATAATGCTTCACGAATATCAGATATAAGCATGTTAGGATGACATAGGAGTTCGGTTGAAGCTACATGGGGCGACTTTCAAGTAAACCACAAAACTGGCGATCCAATTAGTGAGCGGAGGAATTGCGTCGCACATACAATGGTACTTACTATATGCCATATATCCACTTGGGGGAAAGCAGGCTCTGTCATTCGAGGCGGGTAGTATCATGTCCCGACGAGCTATCCGAAACATGGTAGCTATAGAGTTGAGCTTTTTTATTGTCATGACTATGGGGTAACACTCTGAAGGCCTTGCCAGCGCCTGATTGGCAGCATAACCCTCCACCAAAAAATAAGCGGAATAGGGTTATCTGGGAAGATTGATAGGAACGTAAGAAGAAGAAAGGCCACCCCCGGCAGGTTGTAAGGACGCATGCTTGGATTAAATCTCGTGACTAGACGACATATTTTTGCACAAAGAAATAAAAGAAAAGCATAAGTCCAACAGAGGTGCAATCATAAATGAAAGTTAAAACATTCATGGGAAGAATCCTATCGTCTTGCCCGGTTAAAACCATTCTCCTGACCTAACCCTACGAAACTCAAGCTACCATTTTAAGAATCCCAGCCTTTAGTTCAGCATACCTGTGAAACTTGTGCTCGGATTATCTGGTTTGGAATTACCCTGGCTAAAGGACCGAACGACATCACAATGACCAACCAAATCTGCCGGATGATAATTAAGTTAATTCGAAGCCCAAACACCCACTTATGCACTTCAACTCTCGATGCTAACTACTCCAATCCATCGACCTACTGACGTACCTATGTGGAAAAATTCTCACATCGAACATGCCACCACTGGAAATCTTGCCAATAGGAAGTAGAGATGTAAAGATATTCCACTCTCCCTACTAACCTTGTCAATCCTTAGTACACATCCACATTTCCTTAAAACATCTAGCAGCGCAGACTTCCTCTTCACCAAACCACTCTAAAGAAATACCATCGCCTACTTCTTTTCCTTGATTCGAAGCCAATATATTTCATGCTCATACGGAACACCCTTGAAAATCTAACCCTAAAACCCTAGGCCAAAGATTGGATTTAAAAGAGATTACCTCAAGCAATGAAGATGCGGAGATATTTGAATTTAGGCGATATAAACGAGCTCAAAACAGACCCCAATCAATCGAAAATAAGATGGAGAAGTTTGTTAAGAAAATAAAAGCAGAAGGATAAGAAAGAGGGAACAATATTTAAAGAGGAAAAAGGAAGGAAGGCGAAAAATCACAAGTTTTCGACCGATGGTAGGAGCTCAGTGCTGAACCAAACAAAGCATGTTGTGTAACTACACGACATACTTTGCGGAGCAAGTATTGGCTTGGTTTTCCGGCAAGTTGAGAGGAAGGGTGGAAAATAAGCAAAAGAAGACTATGGCTTAGAGGGCAGAACTGCCGAACAAGACACTCGGTCCAGCATTCACCAAAATGCCGAACCACATATTTGATCCAGCATGTCAGACCGGATACTTGGTCCGACATTCTATGATTGCCAGACCAGATATTTGGTCTGGCATTCTCTGGTATGCTGGACCAAATGTTTAGTCCGACATGACACATCCAACACCGGACCAAACATTTGGTCCAGTACATAGGCATGCCAGACCAAATGTTTGGCCCGGCAAATAGAAGGCTCCAAAGGCAGAGGCACCGAACCAAACATAGAAGAGTGACCAAGGCAAAAAGCACGAATCCAGATGCTGACTAGATTAAGAAAGCTATAATTTCAACCTCCACACTTCACAACTCCACTCCATAAATACCAGAGCTCCTTAATAACAATAGGGATGGATTTTCTGATAAAAGAGGGAAAACTCCGCTCAGACTCAATCACTCCAGCTACTCCATGTTTTTTGCTCTTTCTAATCCAACTTGTACCTGTAATCACATCAAAGAAAGAATAATAATATGGACAGTGAACCTAGGCACATTGTGGCCGAACCACTATAAAACTTTTTTTGATCTACACCTTCAATTGCTTTTCGATTTTGAATATGAGAACTGTTCTATGACAGCAAAATCTAGCCGTTAGCATGTTGGAACATTAAAACTGCACATCAACCAAACTTAAATACTTAGTCAAATTCGAACTTAGAGGTGATTGTCCAATAATTGTGCAAACAATGTTGTTAATAGAGCTCATCGATCTTAGGTAAGGAAATCTTTCTATGGAAGTGTAGTATAGAGTTCAGAAGAGGCGAGAACTTAGGAGCAGTTAGGTGAAAAATTCAGGGCTTGGTTCACTATCAAATCATAAAGAAGTGTATTATTGATAGATTTCATCGATCTTAAGTAAGGAGATCTTTCTATGGACCTGTAAATCTATAAGTTCAATGTCTTAACAAAGTATGGCCGATAACCAATTAATATCCTTCTAAAGAAGAATGAAAAGTTTATTCGAAGGTTAAAGAAAGGCTTGAATCAAGCCCGATGGCACACCTAGCAACTCCTTTTGAGTTTGTTGTAGATATGACTCAATGGTATGATAGCATGTACTAAGGGAAGGGAAGGGTGGAGGTGAACCTGAAGGTGGAACATAAGAAGACGTTCGCTCCAAACCCAAGAAGGAAAGAAGGGGAAACATCCAAGAGGAAAAATTCTAGAGAGAGGTAGCAAAAAGGATATTTCGGAGGTTGCAAGTTATAATTGTGGACAGAAAAGGCACCACTCGTCGATATTTCCAAAGCCAACTAGAATAGTCAAAGTCCAGCGCTTCCATTATGACAAGCCTGGCCATAAGAATAAGTATTATTTAGGGCCAAAGCAGGGAAGGCTATTTACCTTAGTGGGCCATCCACGGGACCAACATCCAAATGAGAGAGGAAAGAGGTAGTGCTTGGATGTATGATTTTGATTTCCATTTTTTCAGTTAGAGATCTTTGTGGTACTAGAGCTATACATTCATTCACTTTAAAAGATGTGGTTGATAGATTGAGGAGTGATGTTACCTAATTAATTCCCTTTTTGCATATGATTAATCCAATTTGTGAGCATGTCACCCTTGGATTTAAGGCTATTAGTTTGGAGTTTGTTCTATATGGCTATTTATTTCCTTGTAACCAAATCGTGTTTGTCTTTGTAGAGGAGAAAGGCTCATAGTATCTTTAGATGAGATAAAGGGAAGTTTCAAGGATTCATTATGTCCAATGAAAAAGTATAGAAGAGGAGGTATATAAAGTTAGCTGTCTTCGAATTAATATTAGGATCACCGTCAAGAAGAGACATTGAAATTCAAGTCGATTTAGTATGAGGGGCACAATCTTTTAGCAGGCCGCCAAGTAGAATGTTGCCTAAGGAAATGGAAGAGTTGAAAAGGCAACTATAGGAATTCGAGCATAGAAGTTTCATTAGTCCAAGTAGTTTTCTAAAGGAGCTTTCGCTATATTTGTGCGGAACTGTGCAGTTAAAGAGCTCGACAAATTCAATGCGGTGGAGGTGCAAAAAATCATAGCGGGGATACAAAGAGGATATAGCGGGATATAGCAGATGACTATAAAATAGCATATAAAACTCGAACTTAATGTTTCTACAAATATATAATGGTAATTAAATAAAAAATTAACATTCAATTGGATTATAATTAACACATAAATGATTTTAAATAATAACATGTGCGAATATACTGTAAATAAAGGTAAAATTATTATATAACATAACTGAATTTAGTAGAATATTAGAGTATTTTCATTTCTAAAAATATATTAAAAATAAATAAATTAATTTCATAATTTTTATAATGTATAAATATCATTTTTCAATTCATTTCTTTTAAAAAAAGATATAGCAGAAATATCGGAATATAGCGGAAATAGCGGGATATAACGGAAATAGCAGGGCTTAAAGCGGAAAGGCTATATGAAAAAATTGTAGCGGTAGAAATCCGCTATGAAATATAGCAGGATTATAGTGGGGTAGTAGTGGGGCATAACTACACAGGTGCGGTAGTATGATGGGTCATATTGGATCTGTATTGACTATAGAAAGTTGAATGAGTGACCGTGAAAAATCATTATCCATTGGCGAGGATAGACAATACGTTTGATCGTTTGAGTGGAGCTAGAGTATTTTCATAGTTAGATTTGGCTACGGGATTCCATTATCTAAGAACCACTAAAGAGATATCCCTTTGATCATGTTCAGAACAACATTTGGTTCATATGAGTTATTTGTCATGCCTTTTGGGAAAATCAATTCTCGATCTTATGAAGATCAGTTGGATACATTTGTGTTGGCCTTTATAGTATATTCTAAGGATGAGAAAAATCATGAAGTTCATCTTAGATTAGTATTGGAAACCTTGACACAACACAAGCTGAAGGTGAAGTTCTCCAAGTGTCATCTTTGGAAGAAAGAAGTTAAGTTCCTTGGTCATATAGTTTTGATGGAAGGATTGGACATAGACCCTTTAAAGATTGAAGCCATGGATAATTGGAAGAGACACGAGACTGCTATCGAGATGAGAAGTTTATTGGAATTGGTAGGGTACTATTTGAGATTCATTAAGGACTTCTCTAGGATAGCAGCACCATTAATATTGCTGACTCAGAATAATGTGAGTTATGTTTGGATGAAGGAATGTGAGCTAGCTTCTAAGAGCTGAATCTTTAGCCAACGGAAGCTCTGATTTGACTAATGCCAGAATGGAATGAGGTTAGGTATTACCCATAGGTGCTTCTTATTCGAGGCATGGGGCGGTATTGATGAAAAGGTACAAAGTGATAGCTTAAGCATCTAGGCAACTAAGACCCTATAAAGTTCTGTTTCCCACACATGACTTGGAGTCGGCGGCTTTTGTCTCCATATTTAAGAATTGGAGAAGTTACCTTTTACGGGAAAAGCTTGACTAATTTACCGACCATAAGTCATTAAGATATTTGTTTCCTTAGAAGGAGTAGAACATGAGGCAACTAAGGTGGTTAGAATTTTAGCATTATATGATTTGAAGATAGAGTATATATTGAGGAAAGGGAACAAATTTGTTGAAGCCTTAGGCCAAAAACAAAACAGTTGTGTTTTGGATTTAACGGAGGTTGTTTCGATGACTCTTGCTACTTGTAATATTCAATTTCAATTGAGTGTTGGTTCAAATAGAAGTTCTAGTATGTTGACATGCTTGGAATTTCATCCAGCTCTTATAAAAAGGATGCCAAGAGGCAAAGAAAGACCCATGGTGTGTCGATTGGATTAATGGCCTAAAGAGTGGTGCCGAGACCAAAGGACTTCTGCATTAATAAGAAGGTTGGCTTCGAAAAAGGGATGAATATTTGAGACCTTCAAAAGTTGGTTTTGGATGATTTCCATCGTTCAAAGTTTACACTCATCTATGGGGCACTAAGATGTATCGAGGTATAAAGTAGACCTTATACTAGAAAGGGATGAAGAGAGTTGTGTGAAAAAATGTTTCACATGCCAATAGGGTTAAGGCAGAACATAAGAAGCCTAGTTGACTTTTGAAGCCTTTGGAATTTCAAATGTGGAAATGAGATTCTGTTTCCACGGACTTCGTGGTTGGCTTTCCATGGAAAAGGGCAAGGGACGAAAACATATGGGTCATAGTTAATAGGTTGACTAAAAGTTCCCATTTCCTTCCCTTGAAGTCCACAAGAACAACAACCAAATTAACCAAAATATATGTTAAGACTATAGTGTGACTTCATGGAATCCCAAGTACTATATTTAGTGACCAAGACCCTTTGTTTTCGAGTGAGTATTGGGGGAGCCTGCATGGTGCTTTTGGTTAAAACTTATGTTGGAGTATTGCTTACCATCCAATAATAGATGTTCAGACTGAGAGAGGCAATTGTGTGCTAGAAGATTTGCTGAGAGCATATGTATCAAACATTAGTGGATCTTGGTAAACTCATTTACACTTAGTGGAATTTAGTACAACAAAAACTTCCAGTCTTAGGATAATGCCTTTTACAACATTGTATTTAAAACTTTGTAAGTCTATAGTAAGTTGGTATGAGACATGATATAGAATTATTGAAGGGTGGGTCTACTAAGAAAAGCTTCAGAGTTGGTTGAGTTGATTTAGTAAACAATGAAAGATGCTCAATCAAGGCATATGTGCCATGCCGATAGGAGGTAGAAGGATTTGGAATTAATCCAGGGGATCATGTGTTTGTTAAAGTGTAACAACCCGGAATTTTTGATCCCAAAAATTCCAAATAGTTAGAGAAAAGAAAAAAAGAGATAGAAGAAGAAGAATAGAAAGACCAAAGCACAATCTCACATTCACAGCGGATAAAATATAATATCACATAATATTCTTTACACAAAGAAAAATGAATCAGCCAATTACATTTTAATACATCTGAGTCACAACATTTACAAACACTGGACAGATTCAATCAACCCATCCCAGATAAACTACAATATCATAGTGGTATACACTCCATACGTTCCCGCCATCCAGCTCGCCTCCTGAGCTCCAGGTCATCCTTACCTGAAAAACCGTAATACTCGGTCTGACCCGAGCATTACATCAAAATAACACCTGGGTCAGGCTGGAAACCAGCGTGAGTAAAACCATATAACATAAAATACAAAGCTATGAAAACCATTTGTAAAACTAGGGTAACTCGTAACTTTTATGAGTTCTCATCTTATTTAAGTCAAACACTTATTTCCAACAATATCTAAGGATCACTACTTAGTTAAATATCCATGATTCTTAACCTTTTCGTTACAGCCAGTATGACTCCACATATCAGATATATAATGAACTTAGAATTACAAATCGAAGTGGTTTCGGGTATTGCTGTTACCCGACCCCGGTCTCTTCGAATTCAATGTTATCTTAAACCTAGTTTGTTTAAGTGGATACAAATAAATTTTAAATACAGGTTCTCATACTCTCACAACAAAGCAATTACCGATAGATAACTCACAATATCGCAATTCAACCCATCATCTCATATCACAATACATCACATTGTCAATATCAGAGATATTCAGACAAACTAAGGCATTCAATTCTAGTTATCATCTATAGGCAAGATAAATAATCTAACAATTCTTAATTAATTCAATTTAATCATCCATTAAAATTTAATTAATTATCTCTAATCCTGCTTAATTAACTTTGGTTAATTATAAACCAAGGCTTAAATTAATTTGATCGATTAAATAACCTTAATAAATCACATTAAACTTGATTAATTAAATCACATCCAGTGATTAACTACCCTTTAATTAATTACACTTAAATTAATCACATTAATTAATCCTTTAATTAATTACACCAAGAAATTAATCTTAAATTACTTCCCTTAAGTAATTAACCTTTCATTTAAATCTCATTCTTAAAATAAGATACTATAATTAATTAAAAAGTTGTTTAACTTTTAAAACTTGGCTAAAATATTTTCTTTGCCTTTTTAAACCAAGTACAAATTCACTTATAAATTTAAAAAAAACTGAACATAACTTATTTGTAAACGTTAAAACCTGGTCTAAGATTCTACTAGATTTTTAAAACCTGTACAAATTTACTTCAGATTTGAAACCCTATTACCAACTGTCAAACCCGAGCCCACCATAAACTTGCTCGAACAAAATTCGAGCAAATCCTCTACCTTCTCGAGTGTTTTCCCTTTCTTCTTCCTTTATAACTCTGTTTCTACTTTAATTTTAAAATTATAGTATTATCAAAAGCTTGCAAACGACATGGAAACATACTTGAGCAACATACTAAAATCCTCGAATTCATCTTCGAGTCCCAACTCAATCTCCTTTTTCCCAACCTACAAACACACCGCATATGTACATACATGTGCACAGATGATCGGAGCTCCTTCGATCATCTCCTCCACCTCCTACGAGTCATCATTGACACTCTCGACCTAAGAAACCACCTAATTCCGACCTAACGCATCGGAAATCAAAACGAGCCTCTTGACTCAAACTGTAACCAACCCATTCGCCAAAAATCCTCTGCCGTCGATGATTCCGACTATCTGACCACGATCCACCAAACCCGAAGCTTCACTACTCAACTATTCTCCGATTCCACCCGGTGCGGTAGCACTCGATCCTCTACCCACGATGAAAATGCCATGAAAATCACCACGACCAAACGAGGCAATAAACCCTAAATCATCGATGATCGGCCACCATGGCATCTTATAAAATTGCTTACCATTTTTCCACGCATCCCTATCCCTTATCCTTTTTCAGCCGCAACCTCGACGCTCCATTTGCCGCCGATCGACGGCAATCCACAAAAATACCCAAAACGACTATTCCTAGCTAACCCACATTTTACTTATCTAAAAATCAAGGTTTGGCTACCTAAATTCATCACTTTGAAATACATATCAGATTCTGTAATCAAATTTTGACAATAACATGATCAATTTTTGACAAATAATTGATTGTTGCTGTAAAATCTTATTTTCAAATATTATCTAAATAATTTTGCTTTAAAACTATTTTTAAAATTTAATTTACAATACTATAATCATTTCCTTTTTAAAGACCAGAATCAAACAATGATTCATTTGGTAGATAGATATTTTTAAAGATTTTTTCTTGAGGCTGAAGCTCAAGAGAAACCAATATATACATATATAAAAGCACACACACATATTCACAGCCTATAATCATATACATTCCATTCAATTTAAAAATCATGTCAATACTTATCATCCAATTACTTCTAATTATACTGCATACAATCAATTTTTAAAATAGTTTAAGGCTTTGTTTACTCACCGATTTTGAAAACAAAGGCACAACTTGAACTTCTTCTCTATATATTGTTTTGCTTGCTTAAAACAGCTTGAATCTGAAGTTGTTTTGGACTTTGCTTTAGTTCAGTTTTGAAGACTTGAACATGTTTTGATTTTCTTATCCTCGGATTTTAATTGTTTTATTATCCTCTGGTTTTGGCGTTTGCTTTGATTTTTTTTTTCAAAAAGAGAGAGGGAAGACCTTTTTTCCATACATACAAAGGTCATTAAAAGAAAGAAAACATTTCATCTTCACACTTGTTAATTGTGTATGTAATCTTCTTACACTTATGGGATGCATGTTAAAAAAATACATTTTTTTATTTAAATGAGTTTTTATTAGGTTTATGTTTATATATATGTATTATTAATTTATCCTTATACTTTTCCCTTATTAATATTTCAAGTTATAAGAAACCATGCCACTTATTATTATGCATGTTACCTTAGCTATAATGTTAATTGTATATATTACAAAACTTACAATGTTTTAATGCATGAAGTTATGTTTTTATATTTATTTATGTATTTTATTTGTATGTTTAATTTATGTGTTATGTGTTTTTATATTTATTCTGTTAATCCATGTTTATATATATATGTATATATAGACACACAACCATTTTTTTGTTCAAGCAATTTTAAAAGAAAGCATAATAAACCTTATATTTAAACCCTATTTTAAAACTTAAGCTATAATACTTTGATAATAAATAAATATAGATACTATCCTAAGTGTTAAAAATATAGAATTCAACTTTTATTATATTTTAAAATTCATTTATACATCCAGATACTGTTATCATCAGAATTTTTATTTGTTCAACTAATAAATCAGTGTTTCAACAAATTAAATCCTGTTAATTACAAATTAACAGCTGTCCAATAGTCTGGATTATCAAATTCCTCCCTTCTTTGAATCTCTTCGCCCTCGAAAAGGAACGAAACCAGAATCAATTAAAATACTTAATATCAGTTAAAGTTTCTCTTTGAACATTTTTTTAAAACATTTTAAAATCCATATAATATTGCCAAAATAGTTTTATAAAAATATCATTTTATAACTCGATGTTTCAACAAGTCCATCTTTGTTCTTACAGAATTTCAGTCATACGTTGATCAGGCGTAGGACTGAAAATCTATAAGTACTTAGCAGACCCATTTTCAATACCTAGTGAAAATACTTGGAAAATAATTTATTTGAAAAAATGGAAAACATTTTTGAAAATAGAGGAAACATCCTTTGGTATGAATGCTCTGGAAATCACCACTCCCATCCACGGTCGCAGTTAACCCGATGGTTACGTTACCATCCCAGCAAAATCCATAGATAACTGTAGGCACTCCGTGCCCCTCGATGCCATGGAACCCGCTACAGATCGCAGCTACAACTGGGGTTACGTTGCTATCACAACAAAATCCCATATAACTGTAGGCCTCAGCGCCCTCGAATTTCGCTGCCAAAAGAATAAAACTTCTCCACTCCACTAGACCATAGATCGCAGTCTACCGATGTTACGTTGCCTTCCCGGCAAAATCAAACGTAGACCGTTGACACTCACCCCCACACGATTTCCGCTATGGTCCACAATAGATCGCAGCGACATCGAGTTATACCATCATCACAGCATAACCCAAATGCCCCTGTAGGCATCAGCGCCCTCGACTTTCGCTACCCAATAATCCTCAAGATCTAGTTTGTCCGGACTCCTCACAGGATCAACTTTATAACCTCCCCCTTTGAGGCTCAAGGCAGTACCAACCTATGGCACTCCTGAGAAGTTCATTTTAAGGGAGCGCCTTATTCTCCGGAGCCATTTTCAAAACATTTTATACTATACACATATAGTATCTTCCAAATCATACACCTAGCATGAATTCCATATAAATCTCTTTTTCTGAAAATTGATTATCCCAAAATCGATAATTCTCAAACTTGATTTTCCAAATTCCAATATTGATTTTACCCAAAAATCAAAAACCTTTCAAAAATCCGTAGGTTCCAAATACCTTTCCTCTAAAATAATTCTCATAAGATCATTTATATATATATATATATATATATATATATATATATATATATATATATATATATATAACCTTGAAAAATCTTTGGATCATTTCAAACTTGTATAAAACCCTTTTCTTTTGGCTATACATTCAACAAGGGGAGTTTATCATATATACAACAAAGATACATAACTTTTTTTATGCCAAATCAAATATTCAAATTTAATTACTCTTTACAAAACCACTTACCATATTACTTACTTCCATAAAGTAAATTTCTATTATAGAAATATCCAATTACCCCTTTATTTTATCATATATCTCACGAAATATACTTTTCATTTCAAAAACCATTTCACATTTCTTATCCACAAATTCCCACTATCAATTTCATTCAAACCCGTACGATGTACACATATCATCCGTATGCTATATCAATCTGATCGCTCAAACGATCATACAATTTCCCTTTTGAACTAGTATGCCCACCCGACTTCCTAGTGCAGACTCAGATCTGGTTTCTTGATCAGAAACCGTCATTCTCCTTGCATAGACATAACTAGGATAGAGAATATCCAAAACCAATCAACAATCGTATCCAGGTTCGCCTTCAAAAATCGAGTGAAAAATCCCAACTCGGATCGATATATTATCTCGAAATTCTATGCTCAAATCCGGATCAAATAATATGCGAATAGAATAATATACGTACATCCTACATATTCATCTTTATTGTTTATTATCTAAATGAACTTCTCCATTCTATTCATGTTTCCTGCATTTCTTTTCACTTATCACAATTGTTTCAATTCCATTTGGATTATCATTTAAATCCTTATCTCAATTGGGTAATTAAAGATAATCTGTTTGCACTCTGCCCAGCTTATGTTTAGAAAATAGCTTGAAAAGTTTAAAGCAGATAAATATTGGACGTATTAGTTTGTAAAATAGCTGTAAAATAGTTAAGAAATTGTAAAATAGTTAAGAAAATGTAAAATAGTTGGAAAACATTTAAATTGTTATAGAATATTTAGGTAATTGAAAATAGTTGTAAAGTAGTAATTAATTTGAAAAATAGTTGAAAAATAGTAATTAGTTTATAAAACATTTGCAAAAAAGTTAAATAATCCAAAAGTAGTTGTAAAATAAGTATAAGATAATTTGGGTTTAATAAGAAAGGTTGTATATGTAATAAATAGTTTGGAAAAATAGATTTGTTGGAATGACACGAAATTTTCTTCTCCAAAATTTCAGATAGTTATGAAAAAGAAGAAAGAGATAGAAGAAGAAAAAGAAAATCAGAACATCAACATCTCACATTCGCAGCGGATAAAATATAATAATAAATAGTAAAGTATACAGAAGAATACTATATCTGTCGATTACATTTAAATACATCAGAGTTACACATTTATACAGTCACTGGATAAACAATTATCATATCACAGACGTGCAATAATATAATACAGCGGAAAATACTCTATACGTTCCTGCCATCCAACTCGCCTCCTGAACTTCAGAACGCCCTTACCTAAAAATCTATAATACTCGATCTGACCCGAGCATTACACCAAAGTAACACCCGGGTCAGGCTGGAAACCAGCGTGAGTAAACCCAACTAACATGAAATACCAAAGCAATCAACTTATATAAAACCCAGGGTAACTCAATTTAATTTTACAAGTTCACAATATGTTATAGACAACACTTAGCCCACATATAAGTTTCTAAATACCAAAGATTTAGATTATAAAACAGTCCAATACCTCCAAATCACATCACTCCAGCATATAGATTTTATATATCAATCTACAAACATTCAAAGTGGTTTCGGGTATTTCCCCAATACCCGACCCAGGTCTCTTCGAATCTCATATCATTCTATTCCAAGTTATCCAAATGAAATACTCAACATTTCATATTAGAGTTATCAACTCCATCAAAGCATCCAAGTCCATTCAATCATCCATAAGTATATTTGATCACTTCCAAATTTATTCAATTGATTTTAATTGAATTTCTATCCTCAATCACTTAGATTTCTTTACTTCTCAATCGATTATTTTCAATCAAATAATTTAACCATCCCTTCAATATTCATCTTAATTAATCAACCTGGATTGATTATCCTTCAATTTCATTCAAACATCTATCTTTAATTAATTTCACAATATTAATTATACTTAACCAAAATCAATAAGTAATCTTAATTGCCCCATAAATTAATTTACTATATTATTTACATTAATCCATATATACTTATATTAATTAACTTCTCATAAGTCACTTATATTGATTTATTTTCTTAACTAATCAATCTCTATTTACATCATTGATTATATAAATTAATGATTTCTCATTTACATTTCAATTTATTCTAATCTAATTTAATTTCATTAAATAATCAACCATCTTTAATTATTTACATCAATCTCATTCTTCCATTACTCATTAACTAATCATATTCAGAGATTAACTAACCTTTAACAAATCATATTTTAATTAATTATTAATTAATTACTTTAAGTAATTAACCCTTTTTAAATATTCAAGTAATCATTCCTTAACAACCCTAAACAATTATACTTATTTGATTATTAAGTAACTATCACTTGATTTATTTCCTTAAGTTTTTAATTAATCAACTTTTAAAAATATCATTTTATAACTGATTTACTTATCATTCTCAAAACACATTTAAAGTGTTTTCTTTCAAATTCATTTTTAAATTTAAACTATTTTCTTTCAACCAACACAGATAGATAACAACAACCAATATAACTAATGCTTTCACAAATTCATAGCAGCAAACCAGTTGCACAGATCGAAGATTACTCACCTAAATAAATGCTGCAGAAATCGAAACCATGCTCCATGTTATCCCGCTTTTTGGCAAAGCCATGATACCAAAAGATCGATCGAAACCAAAGGACAGTTCGTCTCAGAGATTGGTCACACTTCGTTTCACTATGGATATCGTTGAATTTTGTTCGAGTCCAGATTGAGTTACAATTGATAGGACATGACAAGAAAGATCATAGAAGTCAGCATCTCAAATTTCAAGTCAACCCGAGTTCATACGCTCGAGTTATGATCGATTCAATCTGAAGGGAGAAGCCCAGATTTCGTATCCATCACGATTGGTGTTTTCGTATCCATCACCGAACACTGGTTCGAACCGATCACCTTCGTATCGATCAACTTCGAATACATCGAAGTGTCTCGGATTCGACTCCACCGACTTCGAATCCATCGAGTTCGTATCGATGGACCTCGTACCCATCAGCGGATGAAGCGCTTCGTACCCATCAACCAGTGTCTGCTTCGTATCCATCAGATCATCATCCTTCGAATCCATCAAGGGATGCAAGTTCGCATCGATGGACTTCGTATCCATGGAGAAGCTATAGGGCTCGTATCCATCAAAGAAAGGTTTGTTCGTATCCAACGACCATCAGTTGTTCGACTCCATCAGCAACTACTGTTCGAACCCATCGGTAAAGCTTCATCCGAATCCATCAAGCCAGCATGCCAAGGTGACGTGTCATCCATCGATACGAATGTGTCGAGATATATGGAGTCGACGCGGTCAACTCGAAGTGAAAACCGGATTGATTCGAGGTTTGCGCTCCACGTCATCGCAAAGGCGCGTGCCACCATCGATTCGAAACCATCGGTTCGAAGGGATGGTTTCGAACCAAACAGCCACACGAAGAACATCATCTCGTATCCACGATAACTCGAGATCTACTGATCCAAATGCCATGAAATTTTCACAGAAGCTTGCATACATGTTGAAGAATGTCCGCACCAAATTTCACCTCGATTGGATGATTTTCTGATCGATTCGAATGGAGTTCGAATCGATGCCAAAGTGGGCCCAAATTTCTTGAGGCCGGGCGCGTGGGCCCCCTCACGTGCCAGAAGTGGTCTCCGAATTTTTAGCGAAATATCAGCATCCTACGCCTATAAATAGAGCCCCAGAGCCAACAGGAAAGGGATCTTTGGATTATGAAGCGCCTAGACTGTGCCGGATCGAGATCTCCATCATCCTACATCATATTCTTGCTGTTGAACTCGAATTTCCAGTTGTAATTGGCTGTTGATTGCTGTAACAACTTGTAACCTTTGAAAGAGAATCAATAAACTGCAAAAAAATTCACAGTGGACGTAGGAAACATGCCGAACCACTATAAATCGCTTGTCTACGCATTTACTTTACTATTGATTGGAGTTTTTGTTAGATAATACTCGTTTTGAATTTACATTCCCCATTATTATCTCTTCAACGACTCCGGAAGAGTGTTGTGACCAATTTCGGTGCAAACACTTTGGTGCTTTCATTGAGAAAACCCAGCCTTTCTCCTGCTCTTTGGATCTATCATCAATACCGAATTGAACAAATCTAAAAGAGAGATCCAGATCATCAAATCCAAGTTCCTTCCCTTCTATTCAGATTTGCGTAAAGTCTAGGAAAGGAATCTAACTTTCAAGATGGTTAGCACAAGAACCACCTCTAACGCTATCAATCAAGAAGAACAGGATCGACAGAATCCTGTGCCACCACCTCCATCTAATCAAGATGCTACTGGACACTCGAAACCATTAGGTCCGGTCACTAGGCAAGAGCTTCAGTTGCTACTCCAAGAGCTGACCCAGAGTCGGCAACAACTAGCAGAACAGCTACGCGCTAACGCCGAGCTGATCAACAAGCTGGATCGCCAGAAGAGAAAGAGATCCAAGAGAGACCATGCTTCTTGCTCCTTCAGCGAAAGCTCTTCATCTTTTGATTATTATAATCGATCTCCATGACCCCTGCTAGATGGGAGTCACATGCCGGCCATTGGAGATCAACCGACACTGACCGTCGGACAACCGAGAGTTGGTCCATCAGCCAGTTTTCAAACCGGACCCTCCTCCCGAGGAGGTGTCGTTCCTCACCATACCACAGAATACCGCACCACTAATGTCGTTGCGGAACCAGGGGTCGATGTCCAAGATCAGTTGAACCTGGACCGTCATCGTTGCGAACGTATTCCTGAACCATACGTCCCAAAAGACTATGAGCCAAGAAGGCAAGACTTGGACCGTCAACAACATCCGGTCCAACCCCAAAGAATGGAACGTAATCATACTCCGGCGCAAGCCGCACAAAACGCGCAAATGTCGGATCTTTCAACTATGATACGACAGATGATCCGTGAGAGCTAGGGACTCACGAATGACGATTGGGGAATTTCGCGAAGTCACACTCCTTTTACGAACGATATTCTTACTGCTGAACGCCCACGGCGATTCAGGATGCCAACTCTTCCCATATACGAGGGAAACTCCGACCCCAATCAACATATTCTGAAATATGAATGGTCGATGACCGCTGCCAGAGCCGATGATGCAGTGAAGTGCCGTAGTTTCCCCATATCCTTGGGGGGGGCATCGCTACCATGTGGTTCACTCGACTGCCGCCTCTATCCATCTCCTCATTCGACCAGTTGGCAACAAAATTTGTTGAGCAATTCTGCATGCACGTCGCAAGGCTAAAAGATGTCAACACTCTGTCCAGCGTCACCCAAGCTCCTAGAGAGACGCTCATACACTACTTAGAGAGATTACATACTGCATGTGCGGAGATCAGCAATCCGAACGATAACTTCATCCTTATGGTGTTAACCAAGGGGATCGACCCTGATTCTGAGTTTGGAAACTGGTTAGCTTGAAAACCACCTGCATCATTGGACCGTTTCCACGCCAAGGCAGCTCAATCCCTGAGAAGAGAAGACGTGAAACAGTCTAGGAAGCAAACTGATGCAGGACAAAGTACGGAAGGGATCCAAAGCAATGTTGCAATCAAGCAGTCCGGTGAGAGCTCCGGTAAAGTTCAGTTGAACGTTAAAAACAAACAAGCTCGGCGAAGAGAGATCGTGAATCAAACTAGAAAACGAGATCAAAATCGTGGCCCTCAGCGCAAGAATCCAATGTTTGACAGTTACACTCCTCTGAATACATCACTAGAGGACTTGTACTTGCAAACCTATAATACAGTTCAGTACCAAAAACCTGGACCAAAACCGTCTTCAGAGAGGCAAATCCAGACGGGAAAATTTTGCAGGTTCCATGAAAGCTACGGGTACAATACGAACGAGTGTCGTCACTTACAAGATCTTGTTGAAAAAATGATCAGAGAAAGGAAGCTGGAACATTTTGTGCGGGCACCGTGGCCTAGAGAAGCGGGCCCATCAAATCAAAACAATGACCCCGATCGACCAAGACTGGAGGATTCCACTTGTCCCCGTGGAAGATTGGTGATAAACACCATCAGTGGCGGACCAACTTTCTCAGGAGCCTGGAATGACGTGGATCTTCGTCACTGCCACCCATGACAAGCTCATTCAATCTATGAATACTTTGCAATTTCCTTTACATTCTGAAATTTGAACTTGTAATAAGGCACTAACTTTGCCATATTTTCTTATTTCAGCAATAAATTACTATCTCTTCAAGCTAGAGCTGTGATTCACCGAATGCAACGTTCGACAATCACGACACACAAAGAGCTAAGTTCCATCAAACAATGGAATTTATTCAAATAGCGAGTGACTGTGATACGACCGGCCACTCACTAAGTGAAACCCCAGCTCGGGGGCAAGCCATCACATCAAAGGCTAAACTGGACCAACGCACGATAGTCCTACAACTAACTCCAACTTCCCAGAGTGCGAATTGGAGTATAAACATCCAATAACTCGTTCCCAGAGTGCGAACGGACTCCAAATTCCCAGAGTGTGAATTGGAGTATAAACATCCAATAACTCGTTCCCAGAGTGCGAACGGACTCCAAATTCCCAAAGTGCGAATTGGAGTATAAACATCAAGTAACTCGTTCCCAGAGCGCAAACGGACTCCAACTTTCCAGAGTGTGAATTGGAGTATAAACATCCGATAAATCATTCCCAGAGTGTAAACGGACTCCAAATTCCTAGAGTGCGAATTGGAGTATAAACATCAAATCCATCGTTCCCAAAGTGTGAACGAATTCCTAAAAAGCCCAAACAGGTGTGACTGACAATCTATCGGCCAACTCTAACTTCCCAGAGCATGAATTGGAGTATAAATATGGATTACAGGTTCCCGGAGCGCGAACCGAAGCATCCGTTCTAACTCCAACCTCCCAGAGCGTGAATGGAGTATAAACATAAATTACAGGCTCCTGGAGAAACCCAAACATACATGCTATCTCCAAGTTCCCAGAGTGCGAATTAGAGCACAAATACCAATTCAAAATTCCCGGAGTGCGAACCGAAATATCAATACTAACTCCAAGTTCCCAGAGCGTGAAGTGGAGTATAAACATCAATTCCAGGTTCCCGGAGCGCGAACCGTGTTACAAACATCGATAACTCTCAAATTCCTGGAGTGCGAACTAGATTATCGATCTTAAATTATCCTAAGTCCCCAGAATGTGGACGTGTGCTTAAGATTTGCAATAAGTGCGATCAGCAACCAAAATACAAATGTTGTTCCCCGAAACTGGGGGGCAAAAAAGCTAAGTGTTAATCACTAACCAAAGTGATACAATGTCCGAAGTTCAACTTATTCATCGATCACAACTTGTGACCAAGATTTTCAGACTTGGCAAATAAAACAAACTCTACTTGACGGTAAAAAACACCAAAAGTACACCGGACTGAAAACCAAACACTACAAACACTTAAGCACAAAAGAAATGAGAATTGAAACAAAGAAATTGAATTTTATTTCAACTAACTAGAGACAAGGACTTACATGCAAATAAGTTCTTCCAAAAAAGAATTCCTACTAGCAGGGGCCGAACCTGCGTCTATACACGGCCTACTAGCTGAAAAAAAACACAAGTTCCTATCTATCAAAAAATCCGCTTAAATGGCCCATCTATTTCTTCTTTTTCAGTCTCCTTATCAACGGTTCGTCCTCGAACTCGCTAGAAACAGAGATCCTTCGTTTGGAGTGCTTCCTCTCCGGTGGCTGCTCTTCGAATTGGGCATAATGTCAACATCCTCCTCAAAGCTTGAATTTACATGAAGGCTTCCCACCGGAGGAGTAGGAGGGGCTAGATCCGCAACGGAAGATGGGATAGTGCCACCCGATGATATTATCCTTAAAGGTGCTGGGCTATGCGCCGCCGTACTGCCACCAATACTACCACCTTGCCCCGCAGCCTCTAATTCTGCATTAATCTCGGCCAGAATTTCTTCATCACGAATCGCTTGGGCCTAGCTGGGGGCATCTGCAGTCTGCATTGAAGAGCTAGAGGTTGGCGGGAGGTCACTAACGATGAACGGCAAGTCTGTAGAGAAGCCACTCTGCTGGCTGAGCAGCTCGCTCACCATTTGCTCGTCAAGAGATAGTGCGCTCCACTGTGTCACCTCAGTTGACACTGGTGTCACGACGGTTGTCTCAGTGGTGATGGCCTTCTCCCCTTTACTTGATTCTTGAGTCGCGGCAATCGGCGCAACTCCAGTCACTGAGCAAAGATAAGAAGAAGTTATTAGTAACTGCTTCAAAACAAACCCCCTATTTGAAATACACTTGAGATAAGTTTGGAATACCTTCCTCGACGTGGCCTGCTAAAGACTGAGCAGCTTTAGAAACGTGCTCCCGGATAGGAGATAGCTGCGGTTGCCCCGGATTATAGGCAGGGACTGACTGTGAGTCAACCGCAGATGTGGGCTCTGACGGAAGTGGAGCGGTGATCTCAAGAACTGAAGCTCGATGCTCAACACCAGAACCTTCCCCGACTTCCAAATGACGGGCGCCGACAGTCTCCTTCTCATGAGAAATTATGACAATATGAAGGATTTTCTTTTCTTCTTCGGTCAGCAACCGGTTTTCAAGCTCAAACTGGTCAATTGTTTCATCCGGATGCGCCGCTTTCTCCTCCTCAATCAACCGACTCCAGGCGCTGTGAAGATGTATAGGATAATTCTCGAGCCAAGCCATATTCCTATGCCTTAACACGTTGGCGTTATAAGTAATAAGGAGGTCTTCAATGTCGACCTCCAGCTTGGACTCGGCGATTTCAATTTTTTCTATCAACATCGGCCTTGATCTCTATTACCTTAGCCATTGCAGCATCACGCTCGGTCTGGAATTCTACCGCCTGATCACCTGCCTCCTGTGCAGAAATATTGGCGGTATCCCTTTCCTTCATAATTTCAGAAACTTTAGCCTTAAGCTCATTAAGCTCTTTCAAAGCCGCATCTCGCTCGGCAGTGACGATGGTGTTCCGGTGGCCCATGTCTTCCACCGTGACATAGTGCTCTTTTTTCATCCTATCCATAGCCGCTTGAGCTTCATCGGCCTTCATAACAGCCTCCATCTCTGATTTTCGAGATGATTCAGCTTCTGTGCTCAACACTTGTATGATGCGATCTTTTTGAGCCAGCTCGGTTTGTAGCTTTTCAATGATGGTCGCTCGTTCGAAGGCTAATGACGACGCTCGCTCGACCGCCTTATACCACGCATTATATTGGGCATAAAAATCGTGCACATAATCGTGCTACACCTTCTCGGCCTCCGGCGGGATTATTTCAAGTGAAGAGGAAAAATTTAGATATCAAAGTAAATATTCCGGAAGTCCTTCTTTAATTGCACAAGCCTGATTGCTCCTTCCCCCGAAATTTCAGTAGGAGGCTGTTCCGCAACTATTGGAGACATTGCCTCAGACTTGGGATGGTGGGGCTCGAATCTAGAAGATTGAGAAGCTGACTTGTATCGAGAAGATTCGGAAGGACGAGAAACATAGGCAGGAGGTTGTATAGGAGCTTTGGGAGGAGGAGTGCGAGATCGAGACCGACGTCTGTAGTCCCTATCTCTATCATACCGTTCTTGGCTGGAATACCCAGAGTACCTGCGATCGTAATCCCTATCTCCTTCTCTCCGTTGTGACTCGTAATATGAGGAAGATTTATGAGCCTGTCGCAGACTTCCTAACATCGAACCACGTCCAGTCATAATATCTGCAAAGCGAAATGAGAATAAAGTTAGTAGTTTTTCGAAACCGATGACCTTGGACTAAGGGTTATGTATTGTCGTGAAATGTGTATGAATATGCATTCCCCCCGACCAACCAGAAGTGTCGACCACGCTAGTAATAAAAGGCTCGCTCAATTCTAGAGTACAATGGAATTCCTCCAACCCGGCATCATGTTGAAAAGACACATCATCCGGGATTGGAAGGTCGACAAGCCCTTCAAAGAGACTTTCTATTCCTGGGGGAGACCTCTCTGAAATTCTAATTTCGGGGGTGGGCTGGGACATGACGACCGACTTCCGTCTTCTCTTTTCAAGCGACTTAAAAACGGCTGCCTTGCCTTTTCTCTGCTCTGCGACATCCTGAACTACATCTGTAGGCCCGACCAACGGCTCATCATCAGTATGGGTTCTTTAAGAATCAGCTTTCTCGGCTATAATAAGTTTGGGCTTCTTGTGCTTGACTCGGTTTTTCAAGACGGTCCTTAGTGCCCCGTCAAACTTTATACTCTGCCCCCGTTCGATCAACCCAAAAGTCCGGAGATTCCTATCCGTCAAAAGCAATTCGATATCCCTATCTTCGCTCGGGACTTCTCGGAGTACTCGCACTATCTCCTTAAAGTGTTCACCTTCAGGTCACTGAATCGTTGCTGTAAAAAGGAAAAAATATAATTTTCACTTCGACTGCAATTACCTTAGTATTTATTTGAGAACTCAGCTATACTCACGTCTGAATAACCATCGTCAGGCAAACGCTGGAGGACATCGGACGTAAAACCATTCTATCCTGTAATAGCTTAGCCTGGTCCAGGACCCAATGACCACTTGACAATTCCTCACTGCTTCCAAAAATGTGAAGGGGGGTAATCACTTCGGGTTTTGAAATTGAACAGATATCTGATCTCGGTCGGGATCGGTGGTCGATGAAGGTACTCCATGAAGATAATGAACAGGCTATTCACGGAAGCATATCCGTTCGGGTGTAGTTGAGATGGGGCGATCCCCAAAAAAGACAGTACTTCCCTTATGTACTCATTGAACGGAGGAAGCATCACAGCCGCGCACGCGTGGCGATTGAATGCGGTGTATCCCTCCGGCAGATTGTGTAGTCTGTCATTCGGTCCCGGTAATAACATGTTGTCCATTGACAGGCCATGCCTTAAGCATATCCTCCCAAACATATCTTCAGAAATATTGGATCGAACGAAGTCCGATGGATTGGCAATAAAAGACGCATTGGGAAATTCGTCCGGGGCTGGACCGATGATCTCAGGTTCAATATCCGGGACCTCTAGTCTCGAAGTAACTATACTTTGAATCTCCTGCTGCTGCGAACTTGAAGGTTCCATGACTAGCTAACTCATAAGAAACCATCGTTAGACGACAAAGGACCCGTGCATTCCCAATGTAAAGTGTATGAATGTGTGTTGTGCGGTGCTGTGCATTACTTGAATAAATGTCGTAGAGTTAGAGGAAATATGCAAACGACGAAGCTACGGAGTCCAGTTATAATGACCGTCATCGCTGACCGTCATCGCTAAACTATTTATATGATGAAAATTGATTCGGATAGAAGTTGTTATGGTTCCATCGACGAGCTTCGAAAGGTGGTTGAGTATGCAGTTTAATTATCAAGTCCAAATATGCAGGAATGAAGCTCGTCGGAATTATGCTAAGAAAATGTCAAACTTTCGTATCCATCATGGAGGGTTTCGAATCGATCGCAGGAAGCTCGTTCGAATCCATCATGATACCACTTCGAATCGATACAGAGGGGCGCGCTTCGAATCGATGATCAAGGGCCGAGTCCGTATCGATCATTGTAGGATGACTTCGAATCGATCCTTGGTTAACTGGTTCGTACCGATCAGGAAAACCTCAACTTAACATCGATCACATTCGAATCGATACCTTTCGTATCGGTCAGAAAGATGTAATTCGTATCGACGTAAAGTTAAGGACTTTGAATCGACCAATAGCTATTTCTCGTATCGATGCGACTCATCACGATAGTCAATCGGTGCGAACTTTGTCACCTCCATGCGGGCATCCCAGGGATCGATGCGAAATCCAAAGAAAAATGTTTCCACCCTCGTCGATTCGAACACGAGTCCCCAGATCGATTCAATTCTTCTCCAAACCAGATCCGGCTTTACCAATCACCATAGTGGTTAATCGATGAAGAAGAGGTAGATCTGAAATAGCTTTGTCGCTTGGATTCGTGGTTAATTACCTAATTTGAGTGTGGAATTCGAGGAATTAAAGATTTGGATCTTGATCGATTCGAAGACGTGACACAGTGCTTTCCTCTCTGAATCTTCGAGTCGATGCAAAAACACAGTAAACCCAAGGCAACAGTGAAAAGTGAAAAAGTGAAAAATGGCAAAGCCCCTGCTATTTATATGGAACCTAGAAAGTGACCGGGTCGTTTCGCATCCCAGTCAACTCCACCGATCGTAACAAGTCAAACCACAGATCGGTTTGAAAGCTCAATTCGAGTCCATATGCATGAAGCTTCATCAATACGAAACACACAACTAAGGCTGTGATGAAGAGCATTGAGTCGCATCGATGCGAAACAAAAGTGGACACATCGATTCGAAGCCCCTGTTCACATCAACAAATTCACAACTCCATCCACAGCCTACCGATACGAACAGAAATTTTGTATCCATCATTTCTCATCAGTACGAACCTCAATTTCGTATCCATCAAAACCGATCCATACGAACAACAATTTCGTATCCATCCTTTCTCATCGGTACAAATGTTGATCTCGTATCCATCGATGCTCATACCTATCGATTCGAAATATTACATTCGCACAACACAAAGTCGATTCCTTCAACCTTCTATATCGAGGACCGATACGAAGGGACTTTTCAAAACAACCATCAAGCGTTGTCTCAACTCAAATTTCCAAATCGGTTCAGGAGAGAATCGATACGAAATTCAATAGCAAATAAAACTGACAACGACTCGTGGACGCACGACGTTAACGAGGGTCGAACTAACATATATGCATATATGTCGGATTAATATTCGATTTTAAACATTTACAGGGATCGAATACTCATCTTGTTACGAATACAACAACCAACACCTAAGCACTATTATACAACAATCAATCATATCAACCCGCAAGGTTACAGCAATACAGGGTACGAATCTCAACAAAAGAGAGCAATGACTGTTCAGAGAGAAATTGCAACTATTCAAAGCACGTGATGTTTCCACAAGACGTACTTTGGGGGGCAAATGTTATCCCGCTTTTTGGCAAAGCCGTGATACCAAAAGATCGATCGAAACCAAAGGACAGTTCGTCTCAGAGATTGATCACACTTCGTTTCACTA
Organism: Allium cepa; assembly: GCA_030765085.1. Taxonomy (NCBI): domain Eukaryota; kingdom Viridiplantae; phylum Streptophyta; class Magnoliopsida; order Asparagales; family Amaryllidaceae; genus Allium; species Allium cepa. The sequence goes on from CM060931.1 coordinate 383,703,634, forward strand.
TGGATATCGCAGAATTTTGTTCGAGTCCAGATTGAGTTACAATTGATAGGACATGACAAGAAAGATCATAGAAGTCTGCATCTCAAATTTCAAGTCAACCCGAGTTTATACGCTCGAGTTATGATCGATTCAATTTGAAGGGAGAAGCCTAGATTTCGTATCCATCACCGAACACTTGTTCGAACCGATCACCTTCGTATCGATCAACTTCGAATCCATCGAAGTGTCTCGGATTCGACTCCACCGACTTTGAATCCATCGAGTTCGTATCGATGGACCTCGTACCCATCAGCAGATGAAGCGCTTCGTACCCATCAGCCAGTGTCTGCTTCGTATCCATTAGATCATCATCCTTCGAATCCATCGAGGGTGCAAGTTCGCATCAATGGACTTCGTATCCATGGAGAAGCTATAGGGCTCGTATCCATCAAAGAAAGATTTGTTCGTATCCATCGACCATCAGTTGTTCGACTCCATCAGCAACTACTGTTCGAACCCATCGGTGAAGCTTCATCCGAATCCATCAAGCCAGCATGCCAAGGTGGCGTGTCATCCATTGATACAAACGAGTCGAGATATATAGAGTCGACGCAGTCAACTCGGAGTGAAGACCGGATCGATTCGAGGTTTGCGCTCCACGTCATTGCAAAGGCGCGTGCTACCATCGATTCAAAACCATCGGTTCGAAGGGATGGTTTCGAACCAAACAGCCGTACGAAGAACATCATCTCGTACCACGATAACTCGAGATCTACTGATCCAAATGCCATGAATTTTCACAGAAGCTTGCATACATGTTGAAGAATGTCCACACCAAATTTCACCTCGATTGGATGATTTGCTGATCGATTCGAATGGAGTTCGAATCGATGCCAAAGTGGGCCCAAATTTCCTAAGGCCGGGCGCGTGGGCCCCCTCACGTGCCAGAAGTGGTCTCCTGAATTTTCAGCGAAATATCAGCATCCTACGCCTATAAATAGAGCCCCAGAGCCAACAGAAAAGGGATCTTTGGATTCTGAAGCGCCTAGACTCTGCCGGATCGAGATCTCCATCATCCTACGTCATATTCTTGCTGTTGAACTCGAATTTCCAGCTGTAATTGGTTGTTGATTGCTGTAACAACTTGTAATCTTTGAAAGAGAATCAATAAAACTGCAAAAGAACTTCACAGTGAACGTAGGCAACACGCCGAACCACTATAAATCGCTTGTCTACGCATTTACTTTACTATTGATTGGAGTTTTTGTTAGATAATACTTGTTTTGAATTTACATTCCCCATTATTATCTCTTCAACGACTCCCGAAGAGTGTTGTGACCAATTTTGGTGCAAACACTCCACTGCTTCGGCGATGTCGAGATGCCAAAGACCTTGTTCGAGACCCTCTACGCGGCCATCCCAAGTCATAGTCGACCCTACCCAGCCTCAGATATGCGCGCCATCGCCTCCTCCAAAAAATTCAGCGAACCCTAGCTCGCGCCTCGAAGTCTGCCGCAACGTGAAACCACATGCCACTCCTCGTGCGAGCATGTGCGCGAGCGCGCCTCCTTCTCCTACAATCGTCCGCTGCTCCTCTGCGCGTTCGAATTTGTGACCACGCCATTCCTTTTTTTACGAACGAGATCGCGATTGAGGGAGAGAATATGATTCGAACAGAAATTCCATCTATTCGGCCATGCCGATTTCTTTCTGTTTTTTTATTTATTTATTTATAACACGATACGAAAAAGTGATTTAGAGGGGAGAAGAACGGATTTCAGATGGAGGAGATACGACTTTAAAAGGATAGATTGGCGTGTCAGGAAAGGAAGAATGGCGTATTGAAGAAGGTTGCTGTTTAATATTTTTTTTAATATTCTTATATTTTACAAGCTGTTCGAACGGACTCCGAATCAGATAAGCCGCCAGGCGTTTATAAGATTTTACCGCGTTTCGAACACAATGGAACGTGTTTCGGAAGCTAGTTTGATCGTATGTGCGAGTTACAAAAGAAAACGATCAAATTTCAATTAAATCGATTAAAATAGTTCTAAGCGTTTTGAGCTGCCAGGGTCAAACGACAACTCCGATTGCTACGGGAAATGAAATCCGATAATAACTAGCTATTACGGATCCAATGGAAATTGTTTCATCGAATTCCGAGACTGTGTCTCGGAAGGATATTTTTAAATATCGATTTAAACGATATATTATTAAAATTGAATAGATCACCATTAAAATTAATTTCAACCATTCTATTACCTTCAGTATCATCATTATAAATTTTATAAACCTTCAAATTATTTTAAACAGGCTTTGAAATTTCAAATTCAACAATTTACCCAATTTCAATTATTAAAATTCAATTTTTAAACTATATAATTCAATGATTTAATTATCAAGTAAATATTGATTTTCGGAATTCAAGTTAAAATTAACTTTTTGAATATTTAAAATAAATTACCTATTCAAATTTAAATTGTTAGAAATTCCGGGTCGTCACATTTGTACTAAAACAATTTATTTTGAAAATAGTCCAGAGCCAAACTGTTTAACTCCCTAATCTCCATTTCCAATCAGTTTCCCATCAATTCAATTTAAATTTCCACTTCCATTTAAATTGACTCAATTCCAATTTAAATAACTTCATTTTCTATTAAAATTGATTTAATCCCAATTCAGGTTGAATTAACCTCAATTTCTTTCCAAATTCAAATCAAATTCCATTTGATTTTAAACCTATTCAACTTTAATTACAATTCCAATTTATTCAAATCAGTTTGGACTAATTTCAAATTGAACCCACTTCAATTTCAAATCATTTCAATTCCTGTTTGAATTAATCCCAATTCCCATTTGAATTTGAACTCATTCAACCTCAATTTCATTTCAAATTAATCCAATTTAAATTTTCCATTTGAATTTTTAAACTTATTCATCTTCAATCAAAATTCCAGTTAATTCAAATTAAATTTCAAATTTAAACCATCCCGAATTATATAAATTTGAGTTAAATTTTAAATGTTGATTTAATCCCTTAAATAAAATTAACTTTTATCTTTAAACCATTTAGCTCTGAATCCAAATTCCATTTTTAACTTATCTTTACTTAACTCATTACAAGGTTCAAGTAAGAGTTCAAACCAATCTTAATTTACAAATTCAATTCTCAACATTCAAATCTTAAGTTCAAAGGAATTCCATGTCCTTAATTTCAAATTTAAGTTAAATTTTATTTATCTCTATAATGATTATATTACCACAATCCATTTCTTCATTCATTTAAACAAATCCAATTCACAGTTTATAGATTATTAATAGCAACAGGATGGTATCATTCAAATTATTTTAAAACATCCATCCATTTTCAATTTCCAGATCTCAAACCTATTTTGAGATCACACAAATTTCCAATTCAAATTAGCCATTTAAGTTCCCAATTAAATCTCAGTTTTCATCTTGAAATTTTCAAATCAGGTTGTTCATTCAAACTTATTTAACTTCCTCCAAGTTAAATTAAATTTACTTAATCCAGTCAACATTAAACAATTTGAAGTCCCATTCAAATTTTAAACTTCAGATTAATAATCTTTTCGTTTAAGTTTAAAAACTTACTTCACTTTAGGTTTCACATTACATCCCAAGGAAAATTCCAAACTCAACCTTAGAGTTTATTTCCAAATATACACATTTATTTCCTTTACACACCAAGTTATCCTTAAATTCTAAACCACCTTTGGTTTTTAAATTCAAAACAAATTCCTTTAAATTTTTAAACAAATCTTGTTTGAAACAATACCCTTCATTCAAATATATTGAATAACATTATTTATTATTTCTTCATCACTTTGAAACAATTTTCAAATCTCTGGACCTAGATTTAAAACTTCACAATTTAGATCGTTTTCAGTTCCAATTTATATGTCATACTTGCCTAAATGTTTCACTTCTTTAAAACATTTCATTATTAAATACAACAACCATTTATGATAATAACCAAGATTATCATATATGGAAACCAATTCATTATTATCTTATATTGAAACTCTTTCCCAAATTCATTATTTTAATTTTAGTTTGAATCCATTTCAAACTTATCTTTATTTAATTTCAATTTGGTTGTATTTCTATTACCACTTAATTTAATTCCAATAATTTAACAACCAATTACCTTAATATTATATGTCAAAATATATTCTTATATAAAATCATTTAAAATCTTTATATAAGAAAATAACAAGTACGCTCTCCTATATATACACACACACACACACTCAACTCATTCTAGGGTACCATTGACCCTACCCTTAATGAGTAATCCGGCCAAAGCCAAGGTTCTCGCTTAAACTTCAGCTTTGATACCAAATGTAACGGTCTAGGCTTTTCAACCATCGACGGTGACCACTCTCGACTGGTAGGCTTTTCAACCATCCCAGCACCACCGTGACTTACATTGGTACCTCGGGTTTGCTTTTACGGCCAGCCTCTCAACTCGCAACCAACCCCTCAAGGCCTTATACTACCTCAGTGGACATGTAGTGGTAAGAATCTCCCGTTCACCACCTAACGCAAAGCGAGAACCCTCTATCATGCTGTAATGTAGCAAACCCGATCCCGGCCTCTTCGAATTCAATGTTATCTTAAACCCAGTTTGTTTAAGTGGGTACAAATCAATTTTAAATACAGGTTCTCATACTCTCATGACAAAGCAATTATCGATAGATAACTCACAATATCGCAGTTCAACCCATCATCTCATATCACAATACATCATAATGTCAATATTAGATATATTCATAAAAACTAAGTCATTCAATTCAAGTTATCATATATGGGCAAGATAAATAATCTAACTATTCTTAATTAATTGAATCTGATCATCCATTAAAATTTAATTAATTATCTCTAATCCTGCTTAATTAACTTTCGTTAGTTATAAACCAATGCTTTATTAATTTCATCGACTAAATAACCTTAATAAATTACATTAACCTTGATTAATTAAATCACATCCAGTGATTAACTACCCTTTAATTAATTACACTTAAATTAATGACATTAAGTAATCCTTTAATTAACTACACCAAGAAATTAATCTTAAATTACTTCCCTTAAGTGATTAACCTTTCATTTAAATCTTAATCATAAAATAAGATAATATAATTAATTAAAAAGTTGTTTAACTTTTAAAACTTGGCTAAAATATTTTCTTTGCCTTTTTAAACCAAGTACAAATTCACTTATAAATTTTAAAAAAAAATTGAACATAACTTATTTGTAAACCTTAAAACCTGGTTTAAGATTCCACTAGATTTTTAAAACCCATACAACTTTACTTCAGATTTGAAACCCTATTACCAACTGTCAACCCCGAGCCCACCACAAACTTGCTCGAACAAAACTCGAGAAAATCCTCTACCTTCTCGAGTTTTTTTCCCTTTCTTCTTCCTTTATAACTCGGTTTCTACTTTAATTTTAAAATTACAGTATTATCAAAAGCTTGCAAACGACATGGAAACAGACTCGAGTAACATACTAAAATCCTCAAATTCATCTTCGAGTCCCAAGTCAATCTCATTCTTCCCAACCTATAGACATGCCGCATATACACAAAAACGTGCACAGATGATCGGAGCTCCTCTAATCATCGCCTCCACCTCCCATGAGTCATCATTGACCCTCTCGACCGAAGCAACCACCCAATTCTGACCTACTACACCGGAAATCAAAACGAGCCTCTTGACTCAAACTATAACCAACCCATTCGCCAAAAAATCCTCTATCATTGACGATTTCGACTAAGTAACCACGAGCCACCAAGCCCGAAGTTTCGCCACTCTACTATTCTCCGAGTCCACCCGGTGCGGTAGCACTCGATCCTCTACCCACGATGAAAATTCCACGAAAATCACCTAGACCAAACGAGGCAATAAACCATAAATCATCGATGATCGGCCACTACGGCATCTTATAAAATTACTTACCATTTTTCCACGCATCCTCATACCCTCAGCCTTCTTCAGCTGCAACCGCGACGCTCCATTTGCCGCCGATCGACGGTGATCCACAAAAATACCCAAAATGATTATTCCGAGCTAACCCACATTTTATTTATCTAAAAATCAAGGTTTAGCTACCTAAATTCATCATTTTGAAATACATATCAGATTCTATAATCAAATTTTGACAATAACATGATCAAATTTTTGACAAATAATTGATTATTGCTGTAAAATCTTATTTTAAAATATTATCTAAATAATTTTGCTTTAAAACCATTTTTAAAATTTAATTTACAATGCTGTAATCATTTCCTTTTTAAAGACTAGAATCAAGCAGTGATTCATTTGGTAGATAGATATTTTTAAAGATTTTTTCTTGAGGCTGAAGCTCAACAGAAATCAATATGTATGTATATAAAACACACAGACATATTCACAGCCTATAATCATATACATTCCATTCAATTTAAAAATCATGTCAATGCTTATTATCCAATTACTTCAAATTATACTGCATGCAATCAAATTTTAAAATAGTTTTAAGGCTTTGTTTACCCATCGATTTTGGAGATAGAGGCACAGCTTTGAACTTCTTCTCTATAGAGTTGTTTTGCTTGCTTAACACAGCGTGAATCCGAAGTTGTTTTAGACTTTGCTTCAGTTCAGTTTTGAAGACTGGAACATGTTCTGATTTTCTTATCCTTAGATTTTAATTGTTTTATTATCCTTTGGTTTTGGCTTTTGCTTTGATTTTTTTTCAAAAAGAGAAAGGAAAGACCTTTTTTCTATACCTACAAAGGTCATTAAAAGAAAGAAAACATTTCATCTTGACACTTGTTAATTGTGTATGTAATCTTCTTACACTTATGGGATGCATGTTAAAAAAATGTTTTTTTTATTTAAATTACTTTGTATTAGGGTTATGTTTATATATATGTATTATTAATTTATCCTTATACTTTTCCCTTATTAATATTTCAAGTTATAAGAAACCATGCCACTTATTATTATGCATGTTACCTTAGCTACAATGTTTATTGTATATATTACAGAACTTAGAATGTTTTAATGCATGAAGTTATGTCTTTATGTTTATTTATGCATTATGTTTGTATGTTTAAATTATGTGTTATGTGTTTTTATATTTATTCTATTAATCTATGTTTTATACACACACACACACACACACACACACACACACAACCATTTTTAGTTCAAGCAATTTTAAAAGAAAGCATAATAAACCTTATATTTAAACCTTATTTTAAACCTTAAGCTATAATACATTAATAATATATAAATATAGATACTATCCTAAGTGTTAAAAATATAGAATTCAACTTTTATTATATTTTCAAATTCACTTATACATCCAAATATCTGTTATGATAAATTTTTATTTGTTCAATTAATAAATCAGTGTTTTAATAAATTAAATCCTGCTAATTACAAATTAACAACTGTCCAAAAATCTGGGTTATCACATAAAGTATCGCTGATAAGAAGCACAATGAGATTTGGAAAGGATGGAAAGTTGGCATCGAGATATGCTGGCCCATTTTCAATACTAGTGAGAATCGATAAAGTAGCTTATAGAGTTGAATTGTGTTTGAGATCTTAGGGATATTAGGGTTACGAGAGCTATGGATGATTTGGTGGTCAAACCGAATATTACCTATGTAAGGATGCCCATTTAGATTATGGACCAAGACGTAAGGAAGCTTAGAGAAAAAGTGAAGCTTGTATGGGTTACAAAAGTGACTTAAAGGAATTTCATGCTTGTGAAACTGAAGATAAGGTTAGGAAGACTTATCCTAGATCTCTTATTTAGACTTAACATGGGAGTTTGCTATAAATGTTATAGAGCATATATATGTGTTGATATCTATGGTTGATTATTGCTGTGTATTGAAGATGCACTTTTACAATATTTTGTAATACATGGATAGAGAACTTATGTATTTATGGTAGAGTGGGTATAGGAAGAATTTTGAATAACTATCGTGCCTTACTTGAGTTTCATAGATGAAATTCCTGTAAAGGGGAGCCTATAATACACCGTAAATTAATAATAATTATTTAAGGAAATAATTATGAGAGTAAATATTTAATTGGTTAAATAAGGAAGCGAGTATTGAAATTCAATAGGTATTTGGATGTAAACTTACTTATCAAGATTTTATTCAATGAAGGCAAACTAAAATGAATTAAATGGGAATAGGGTAATGGGATGTCAATCCAACCATATATAAGTAATAAAGTTGTTACTTCTATCTTTTGAATTCATCCTATACTCAAAACTAAAAGTAAAATCTTTAGAGCACTTTAACAATGTTAGTGGACTAAGAAGAAAATAAGAGAGAATATAAAGATTAAAGTTAAGAGAACTAGAAATTCCATTCCACTCGGACATCTATGTGAGTTTTATATCCTCATATCTTGTTTCCTTCTCCAAATTGCTTATAGGTGCATTAATAATGAATGTTTCTTATGTTGGTTTTAATCTATTTAATCCAATAATTTAATATGATGTTGGAAATACATTATTAGAGTTGGGTTTTTATTTATAGGTCCTACTAGTAAATAAATTAATATGAATTATTTGACAGCCATATATTATGGAAAATGGTTAAAAATAGGGAGTTTGAGAAATTGTATGATAAGAAATACATGTAGTCATTTCCTATGATTTTCTAGGAATAAAATAAGTAATTTCCAAAAGAAAATTCACTAGGTAGGAAAGGGATTTAATGTGTGTCGATGGGTAAATAATTGGGACCAGGAGGTAATTTCATTAAATATAGCATTTAATAATTGGTCGGTAGCCTTGATCCACGTTTCGATTTGAATGTGTACGGAAAGTACAATAAAATGGAAAGAAAAGATCAAGCCAATTAATCAGAAATCGACTTCTACAATGGTAGTGTGCGACATGAGGAAAAATAGTTCCAAACCTGTACCATGAGACATAACCAAAGTTAAAATCAAAAAAAAAATTAAGTGTATATATATAAGAAAGAAAGCTAAGTGATGTTAAATATAAGGCTAAGTTAATAAACGGAAGGTATTAGCCGAAGGTTGAAGGGCAACAAGGATTAAGGATGAACTTAAGTAGAGGAGGCGGTTTTTGAAACCTAAGGTTGAATTTTGAGTAGAGGAGGCGGTTTTTGAAACCTAAGGTTGAATTTTGAGTAGAGGAGGTCATTTCTAAAATTTAAAGAAAGACTTAAATATCATAAGTTACTCAAAAACGAAACTAAGACAGGATTCCCAAAATAAGACCGAGGTTAGTAATAGTCGAGAGCAGTGTCGCTTTCGCCAAGATGTTGAAATTAGAACTAATTGACTTCCAGTAGAGAAATTTTGCTAAGCTCAAGTTGGCCAACACAAATACTTAGAATATTGATGATAGTATTGTAACATAGCTTAGTGAATACCTAAGAGGAAAGTGTAGTGTATATCTAGTTAGGTGGGCAGTGAAGTTCGATAGATGGCATAGAACATGAGGTAGCGACAAGAAACCAAAGATGTAGGGGTAATGCAATAGGTGTAAGGCCTGATGTGGCAATTGCAACCAAAAGCGTTGGTGTAACGCCTAAAGTGACAACTATAACTGGATGTGCTGGAGTAAAGCCTAAGGTGGCATTCAAAGCATGAAAGATGTTGGTGTAAAGCCTGATTCGACAAGAAGATGTAAGGCCTAATATGGTAGTTAAGCATCGAAAGTGAAGTAGGTGTAACACATTAGTGGAAACGAAATACATAAGCATAGGTGTAAGGCCTGAAGTGTTAACCAAAAACCAAAGCTTAATAGGCATGAGGCTGGGTGTTGTAGTCGAAGTACGAAAGTGAAGGTGTAAGGCCTAAGTGGCAGCCAAAATCGATAATAAGTTTAATGGGATTAAGGATGCGTGAAAGTGTAAGGCCTCAGTGGTAGTTGAATGCTTAGAATAAAGCCTTTCATCTCTAATAGAAGGCATAAGGCCTCAGTGGCAGCCTATGATAGATTGTTTCAAGTTTGGTTCAAAAATAAAATAACTACTAAAAAGCATACCAAAATAAATGGATAATGATCTCAGTTATGGAAAATTTATAGGAATATGACCTATGGGTAGAAACCATTGACTTATGCTTAAGTTGTTATAATCAAATGTTTGCTATAGAGAGGGGAAAACCCATTTCGTGCTTTAACAGCGTGGTCTCAGTGTATTTTATATTTAGGTTAACATATTTCTCATACCAGACTTCATGTTTGACCCATGTTTTTATCATTATTTTCCTTATAAACTTATGGGTTCTCATTCAAGTAAGCTAAGATTGTGAGTTTAGACAGGATGATTTGGACACACAAATAAAGTATTTGACAAAATCGGGGGCTTGGGAGTATTAATTATTATTTTGATTCCGCTTTACGAATTGTTTATGTCATAATTTTCTTATGTTGGGAATGACATTATTATCAATGTTGTATTATGTTTTTGATCCCTGTGTGTGCGCAGACATGTGAACAAAATTGTTAATATTGAACTGTAATGATGTTTTTCTTATTTTTGTTAATAATGTCGGCTTTTTTTATTTAAGACTGTTTAATATAACCGATCTCATCTCTATTTCCAAGAGATAACTTCAATTCTACTATAACAAATTGGAGTTCCATCTTTTGGATTCAAAACGAGAGTTGTTATAGTACCATTCATCGTAGTTGAAGCATATACCCTTTGCTCGCCTTTGGTCCATTTTTATATCAGTCTCTTTATTGGGTATTCTATAGGTGGGTTTTTGGTAGTTGTAAGGGATTGGTAAGAAGACTTTTAGGTTGGGTTTTTTGTTTAAATGTAGAATTTTTGTTGTAGTATGCTCAAGCTTCTAGCTGCTTGCTCTCAATAATTTTGGCCATATCTATGGCATTAGTAATGTGGATGGTCTTAAGAGGTGATTTTATTTTGATTTGCAATTTCATGCCAAATATGAATTAGTTGAATAGAGCATTGAGGGTAGGTTTTGAGAGAGTCAGAGCTATGATCTAAGATCAATTATGTAATTTGTTACATATGTTTAATTTTACAATGAATCTTATTCATAATAAAGGTATTAATTTTCTATTATATACTTTGTTATATTGTGATATAGTTAATTAAGTAATTAATTTAAGGTATATTAATTAGAAAATCCTTAAATAATATATCATGTGATAATTGTTACAATAAGATGTAATCATGGGAAAATTATCTGAATATAGAATAACATATTATTTTTAATATTCCTGGTCAAGATAATTTTTAGGAAGTATATCGATACATTCATTGATACTAGAGTACATAACACACTCCAAACGTTGGGCAATGTATTATTTATTGTTACTGGAGGCACTAGTGGTTTTCATTTTGCCAGTTAGTGGATAACTATGGAATCACTCACCCGAGAGTTTCCTGTTGCTTAATAATAACTAGGTCATATATGAAATCTTGAAGTGATGATATTATATAGTTCTATGGACCTGAGAATACCATTGATCTTCAATGTGGATACCACATATTGAATATAGGTAAATCATGGCATGGTGACCATCAAGTGACTTTAGTTGGTTATGATTTGAAACATTGGGAGTAAACTCTGTTTAATATAGAATTCTTCTCCTCAACTGTATGAGGTTAGTACTACAGTCAACTATAGTCAAAATCTATTGCCAGACTACTGTAGCTAGTAACTAATGTATTATTATATCAAGGAATTTGTTTAAGGATTAACCAAGTTGATGTGGATGATATTGGAATTTTGACCAAAGCAAAATTCCATAAATCCTAAAGAGATATAGTGTCGATGAAGAGAATTGGTATAAATAATCATTACTAAATGGTACTGTTTACGTAGTAATATTAAATTTTATTGATAAAGATGCATATGCAATAAATTTGGCCGAACAATCTCACCATAAGCTAGAGTGACGAGTGAACGTTAATAATCTAATTGTTTAATATTAACCGCCAATTGAATTTACATCCATGAGTCGCATAACAGTATTAAATTCTACAAAAACCCACATGATTTAATTAATTTATAAATTCGTATAAATTAATTAATAATTACGAAATATAAATTACTATTTGTTTGATGTATTGGGTGCTATTGGTAATGCTTAGGTGCTAATAGTAATTAATTGGGTGTGTATATGAAAGTTATATATGTGCATATCAATATATGATATTAATATGTATTTAAATATGATTCTGACAACTTTAATTGCTAAATGGGTTTATAGTTATATTGGCCCATATACCCAATGTATTGTCGAACATGAGATGGAGGAGAGGTGGAGTTTGTATTTTGTTTGAATACTTAGTAAAAGGGGAAAGAGTAAAAACGAGGAGAATTTGTCTCCCCTTCTTTCCCATTTTAAACCAAACTAGCCTTCACATTTTCTACTACTTGATTATTCCTCCCTCTTGCCTTGGCCATAAACTTCATCACCTTCCCCCATTGCCAAAAATTTCCAAAGACAATAAAAATCAAATTGAAGTAATTCTAACAGTACACTTAAGCATTACAACATCCAATGATTGATTCAAGTTGATCTAGGAGAACCAACTTATCAACCTGCATTCAAAGGTGCATCTTTAAGGTATTGATTCCTTTTACTTTTTCATTATATGTATCTATACACCTAATTTTTTATAGTCAATAAGGTTCACAACCATTAAAAGTTGAAATACAAAGCTATCGCACGTTGATGATAAAAAAGCTATCATAAGATAAAAATAGCATTGCTATCCAAGGTTGAATATGAAGGTACTATCGCGGATTGAAAAACCAAGTAGATGCCTCATATTGATATAAAAGGACTATTGAAAGATTGAATATAAAAGAGAGATAACATGTATCAAGAGCTACAACAAGAGGTTAGCAAAATAAAGGAATCGAAAGTTGATAAATAAATCCCTTTAAAGTTGACCTAACAAATGTCATAGTAGACTGACATGATGAAGCTTTCTAAATTTGATATGAGCAAAACTGATGCATGATAAGATAAAAGGAGGATCTCTTTTAGGTTGATGCTTCAAAGCTATCGCCTATTGATTAATTGAGTTATTGGAGTTAATGCTTCAAAGCTATCGCATGTGGATTAATTAATCTATCAGAAAATGATGTTTCAAAGCTATCGTGTTTGAAAGGTTAAACTATTGGAGGTCGTTGTTTCAAACCTATCACATGTTGATTGATTGAGTTATTGAATGTTAATGTTCCAAAGCCTAGTCGAACTATCGAAGATTGATGTTTCAAAGCTATCCTATGTTATTGTCGATCTATTTTAGGTCTATGTTTCAAAGCTATCGCATGTTGATTGATTAAGCTATTGAAAGTTGATGTTTCAAAGCTATCACATTTTGATTAATCGAGATGTCGAAGGTTGACGTTTCAAAGCTAACACATAATGAAAACTAAGGAAGCCATCCCATGTTGGTAACTGAAGCTATCGCACTTTGAAGATACACCCAAAACCAATGCCTTGTAGGCCATATGTCATTCTCCTATTGGAAAAACTATGCCATGTTATCTGGAGAAGCTACAGAATGATTGTCATAGTGACCTGCTTTTTCGACCCTCGAAAGTCGGCACTTAATACGTCAATGGTATTAAAATGCCAAACATCCAAGTGTTGGAAAGGCAGATTATTAGGGCAAAAAAAAGAAAAGGAAAAAGAAAAAAGCGAAGCAGAATCTCATAGTGGAATGATAATATGTAATATAACAAATATAGTAAACTATCACTCTAAGAAACAAGGTATATCGGAGTTAAATAAAGACCTCATCAATCTGGACAACTATAACTTCCCGACCTTACAATTACTGATGGGTATACAATATAATACAGCAAAAGATAAAATACTACAGTAGGTGAACATCCATCTCTTCTCCAAGAGCTCCACAACACCAATGCCAACTTGGAAAATACTTGGCCTGAACCGAGCATTATAATAAAATAACACTCGAATCAGTCTGGAAAACTAGCATGATAAAACTCAAGGGATATGGTAAATATAAAATAATTGGTGAGACGATGCCGCAAAACATGGAACGGGGTATAACCAAGAATATAATCCATATATAAGAGAATTGACGAACAACGGAAACAATTCCAAACATAAAGGATGGAAACAAGTAAGGAAAGACTTAAAGAATGTAGAAAATCCAGACTTAAAGAACATACAAAAATAATTAAAAACAGAGAAGGGCACAAGGCACTTCTCGATGCAATTAAGAAAGAATCAGCTGTTCGGTTCATATTAAAAAAAAGGGAATGAATTTATCTAACATGACTAGAAAGGTGCACCCCCGGCATCGAAAGTGTACCTCTAGATAAAATATACTTGAGAGCATACTCCAAACACGCAACAGTCAAGGGAACTTCCAAATGTGACCCCGTTAAAACAACGGGCACCCAAATATACTCACACCACCACATGCATGATACCAAAAAAATCTTGATAAACGCGAATATACCTTAATAGGTGCATGAAGATTCACATTTCAGAAGGTTTAAGTCAACAATAAACCACACATGTCCAACTCAAAACAATCCAAAACACAGATTATCAATGAGGTTAATTAAGAAAAATGAGAAAAGAAGAAAACAAAAATAGAATCTCACAGTGGAATTACAAAATATAGTAATCAAATAAGCAGTTTATGAAGCTGTTTATACTATACATACGTTTAAAATTTTATAATATCAATAATAGTTAGACATACAACAGAGAAAAATAAAACAACGCAGCAGAAAAAAATAATGCAGGAAAAAATACCAGTAATATAATATACCAAATCTTCATCTTCATCCTCTAGAATTATATGATCTTTAATACAATGAAAATTCTGGGCTGACCCGAGCATAAAGCAAAACAATGCACTTGAGTCGGAACCAAAATGTTCTTATGTGAGTCAAATTAATATCACATATAACATGAGTGTAATAGTGTCAGAGATGTTTACGGGGTTTTAAATCTCGTATCTAGTGTACAACGTGTGTGCCATAACTTAAGAGATCTTATGTGATTTTAAGTGTCATAAGGATCCATCAAAATATCTACATATGGTAGAATACGCCATATATGTAATGTCTAATCAATAAATTAAATACTTTTCCCAGCGTTAAGGCATACATTAATCCCTCTTAACACTATTTTAAGCGTTGTCGTACAGTTTGCATATTACATAACCAGTAGCACGTTGTTAGATAGGGATGCGCCGCGAAACGACGACACTAAACCAATCTTGTAGTGGTCTCATATAAGGATAAAAGCTTGACAAGGCATGTGAGGCTATGCCTAAGGTAGGATACTACTAGCTCGAGTCGCCGGATTGGTGGTAACGCATCGTAGCCACGATCACCCACTCGTTCACCCATCCCATATCGAGTCAAAGAGAGGTTATCAAAAATCAAGGTGCACCAATCGAAACCAACAACAAAGGTAATAGTGTGGACCGAGTCCATAAGAAAAAAGTCGAAGAATAGGTGTCCGCTAGGGGTAGCTAGCCCACTTGGCTTGGTCAAGCCGTTTTGTTTTAGTAATTTCAATTTGACACAAGTGTCCGGGCTATCCATCATCATTCTCTTTCTTCAAATCCAGCAACGTACACCAAGTCCAACCACTTCATTCTGGAGTCTCCTCCACATACATAGTTGTCAAAGCTGTTCCAACATTGATAGCGAGTATGCCAATAATCGGCCCCAGTCTCTTTAATAACCAAATGTCATTTTACATAACGAATGGTTCTTTTACATTTCAAAAACGATTCACATTTGACATCAAAATATCATATTCGCTTCAAAATCAATTTTGTTTCAAAATTATTTATACATTTTAGAACAAATTTCATTACAAAATCATTTTATTCATTTCCAAAATCTTTTCGAATTTCAGCTTAGGTTTCAACTTTAATTTAACCAAATTCACATGTAAATTCACGGTTTAAATAAAAACAGTCCTAATTTGAACAGTTTGAATTTTTGAAAATAGTTTGGATAGTTAAATAGTTTGAAAAATTAAATAGTTTGAAAAATATAGATAGTTAAAATAGCTTAGACATTAAAATAGGTTATATATTAAATGATTTGAAAATTTAAGTAATTTGAAAATTTAAAAAGATGAATTTGAAATAGATTATAGTAAAATAGTTTATAGTGAAAATAGTTTCAAATTTAAAACTGTTTCTTTCATTTCCAATAAATCTAGACTCAGGTCCAAATTTAAATCAAACTAATTCTATTTCAAATCTTCCATTTCAAATCATTCTAAATCTCAAATCAATTCAAGTTGACACCTATTTCAAGTTCAATTCAAATCAACTTCAATTTCGATTTCAATTCGAATGAATTTCAATTTCAAAACGTTCATTTTTAACTTCAAATTTGATTCAACGATTCGATTCAATGGTTTGAATTTCAGTTCAATTCTTGTTTAAACCATTTCCATTTATATAAATTTCAAGTCCAATTTCAATTTACTGATTTAAATCACATAAATCAAATTAAACTTCGCTGCTCATATCTAAGGTTCAAATCTTTAAAATAATTCAATTTCGAGCCAAATTGAAATATCATTTTATATCACTTTTACTTAGATAAATTCTTAAGTTCGAATAAAGTTCAAATTTTTCAAAACAAATCAATTTCCATAATTCATATCATGTTTCAATTGTAATTTCAAATTCAAAATTTCATTCTTTATAAAGTTTCCTTTAACTAATTTCAATTTCAACATTCCAAGCTTGAGTTCAAAAATAATTCAACTTCCATAACTCAATTGTTTTATTCTTTAAAAGGTTATCATTTAAATAATTTCAAAACCAAGAATTTTAAAACGATTTAATTTAACAAATCCGACGTCCTTACATAATTTTCTATCCCATGGCCAAGTGAATAGTTATTTCAATTTTTACTTTTAGGGAAGGATATATCTTGTTTCAATCCAAATCAAAGTGTCGTTAATGTATATTACTTCAACCTATTTCTTAATTTATTCTAAATATTCAATTTACTGTTTATGTACTATCAATAATATACAGGGTGATGACAGGATATATATAAAAAATAAATAAACATTCAATCATCCAAAATGTCAATAAGTAGGCATCCATCACAATCAACATCCAAATCATCCAGTAAATCACAACAATTAACTAGTTATCAATAATCAAGAGTTTAACTTGCAATTTGATTTCAATTTCAATTTAACTGTTAATTCAAAAAAATTATCAATTCAAACCATATGTCAATTTAAGTGTCATTCAAATTGTCAAATAACAGTCAATAAAAATAAATTACTTCATGATTTTCAATTTAACTAACATTAGAATAATTTAGTATTTCATGAGTGGTTTACAACACTCACCTTTATTTGAACTGAAAATTTTTCAGATTCAAATAATTACGAAGCCAATACCATATCATAGAAGACTTTGATACAAATCCAACATAACTTGTTTCGCTTGAATCCGACCTCGTATGATAAAGTTATATGATAATTAGCGTTTGAAATAATTAAAATATTATTAATTAAACTAAAATTAAATTAAAACCTAAACATTACCTTAATCCTCTCTTTCTCTCGCTCAACCCCAGGCAACACGTGCATAATTTTTTTTATTAAACTTCATCGTCAATCACCAGCATCCATGCACCGCCGACCACCAGCCTCCACCGCACCGCTGACCTCCCTGCCCGCATGTCACTGCCACCACTCCAGCCCTTGCACGTGCACGTTTACGCGCAAAAATCTCCATGCCTGCAGCTCGAACGCGAGCGAATCGATGCTGCCTTGGGCCATCATTCTTCGATCCACCACCGTCGGTAGCATCCTCTTGGCTCGCAGCACCTTTTTGTTGTTGGATGATTTGCCTGAAATTGCCCCGATCAACATACGCGACGTAGGCCGTTGGATGGATGATAAGCAAATACCGGCTAGTGTTTCATTTTAACGAAATGAAAGAAGGGTTAAAGCTATTTATAAAAAATTTCCTGCAGCACTATTCTTCCACGAAAATTTTTAGCTCCAAATGAAGCTTGCCGCTTGGAGTACTATATCTTATACCTCATTCCGAACACAATGGAACATATATCGGGAGCCAGTTCCATCATATTCAAAAGATAGCTTTTCAAATCTAGTTATTTTAACTAAATTCCTTTAATTAAATTGTGATATCCCGGAAATTTTAGCAATATCAATTTAATAATCTATATTTAAAATTAAATTGATTTGATAAAATTTTAATAAAAATTTACTTGATTTAATAATCTAATTAAATAAATGTGTAATTTATGAATTTTATCTCTTAAAAGCTAATAATTGTATTCCTATTTATAATGTATGTATATATGTATATATATATATATATATATATATTGTGAATGGATAAATTTGATTTGAAGTTAAATGAACAAATAAAATATGGTTTTTAAAATTCTTATATTCATTTGATAATTTGAAGATTTTTATTTTATTTAATAAATGACTGATTGGTTTAAAATACTTAAGGTAATTGTTTTAAATTGTATAATTGTATTTTAAACATAGTTTAAAATTTTATAAGATAAACAAAAGTTTATTTTATTTCTTTTTGAATATAGCTTAATAATTATAACTTGGAATTATTTAAAAATTTAAAATACCATTTAAACATTAAACATTAATGTATGTAATTAAGATAAATAAGATATGTAATTTATGATTTCTTAAAATGAATAAATATGTTATTTTCTAGTAATAATAAATGTATAAATGTAGATGTGTTTTAAACGACAAAATTTTTATTGTCAAATTAAATATGTTAATATAAATTAGTTTTAAAATTGGATTTTAAATGTATAAATAGCATTTGAATTTGAATTCATTTTGAAATTCAAATGAATAAACATATATGAATAACCATATTTAAATTTTGTAAGTGAGCTTTCATGTTTTATAAATTGTTTTACTTCATTAAAAAAAATACATATACATTTATTTATGAAACTACTATATATGTATTTAATAAAGAAAAGAGGATTTTTATTTATCTTTAAATTAAAAATTATAAGTAACATATGCATAGAACAAGTGTTAATATTCTAGGTGATTAATGAGACAAGTGTAAACAATTAATCTTCTTACTTAGACAAGTGTATTTTATTTTGATTTTCTTTTTATTTTTAAATAAGTCATTTATACGCTTATAAAACATGTTTTTTCTCCATCCTCATTTTTCTTCTAATGTTCATTTTCTTCTAAGAAAAGAAAGATCTCAGCTGAAACAATTTGTTTCAGAAAACTCTTAAACCTGAGAATCAAATCCATAATCAAATCTGTTCAAGCAATGCAAGCATTATCAAAATCATTAAAACCCAAACTTAAGATCTAATACTTGAAAACCAAATTCATTTCTAAAAGCCTGCACCTGAAATCTTTTCAATAACAAATGAAAGCCTGCAACCTGCAATTCCATATAAAAGGAAAAATGGAAGGGGTTCTGCATTTCAACATTCTGGTCATCAAAATAAAGCATATGTCTGCATGCAAGTGCTAACAACTAGTTCAAAGTTCAAATGGCCTTCAAGCCTGCATACAAGTTTTCACAGCAAAGCACACTGGTTTTAATTCAGAATAAAAGCTCTGTTCTTCATGCTCAAGACAGGTGAGTAACATAACAGTTTTCAAAATTTAAGTGAATATTTTGTTGCCTGATCATCCATAAAACAAATATGTTATGACTGCATTTATCAGTGATTTTTGTGTATGTAGGAAATATTGTTGTGCATGTATTTGTATTGCTTCTGACTCTGGTTCCAGAACCAGATTCTTTTAAAAATAAAAATAAAATTCCCTTGTTCTTGTATAAATTTTGTTAGGGATTAAATCCTGAAGCCAATGTGTTAATTATAACATAGTTTAGTTCAGAAATTTATTTAAGTAAAATAAAGTAGGGTGATGCTTCTGAAATTTGTAAAACTTCAGAGTATGTTAAATCAAGTTGAAGCTCAAACATTATAAAATATAAATTCGGTGTTATAATCTGGAAACTTAAACAAAATAATGATTTTTAAAACTAAAATCATATTGTTTAGTTAGGGATTGGGATTGTAGTACCTATTTGTACTAATAATGAGTTCTGGTCAATCTGTGTTGGTCTAGTTGATTGAAGAGTTTGGGGTTCATGGAGGTGGTAGTGGGATGATCAAGGGGCATGGTAAAAATGCAAGGAAAAGGAACAGGTCTCGGTGGAGGAGATGGGACGTTGATGAAGTCTGTAAACCTAGAATTTAGGAATTGCAGTAATTTCATTTGTATGGGAGCTTCAGGTAACCGAGTGCGGTGATTTTGGTGGAGGTGGTTGCTTTGGTGTCGAAGAAAGGTGGGACGGAGTTTAATAGCCACCGGTGACCGGTGGAGAGAGGACGCGATGTTTTTCAGGTTTGATGATGGGGTTGTTCCATACTGTTACTGCCAGGCAAGATAGTGGGGGAAACTCGAATTTGATTTTGAGTAAATTGAGGGGATTTGATGGTGGCGATGTGATTCTGGGATGAACGTCAACATGATTGTTGACTGGGTGGTGGCCGGAGGGGGCTACAGCCATCGTGCATATGCACGGTGAGGAAGAGTGGTGTCAGGTGTTTGATTGGGGATTGCTGTGTTTTTTTTTTACTCGGGTTATACTCGGGATAATTCAAGTATTGCTCGAAGTTTTGATGGGATTTACCCGAAGTAAAATCAAAGGACGCACGGGTTTAATTTCTAAGTTTACAGGTTTCAGAAAACCTGTAATTTCAATTCAAATATTTGTTTTAAAAACTGAATGCAAATTTAAACAAGACTTTTAAAACTAAATTTAAACTATGGTTTTCAATTCAAGTTGAATTCCAATTTTCAAAATTTAATTCAAACTTATTCAAATTTAAAATGTTACAGGGTTTCAGGAAATCCTGCATATTTTCAGATCAAAGGAAAATTAAGTTTTTTAAAAAAAATGAGGAGCAGGGTTTTTAAACAGGAATTTAAACTTAAAATTCAAAGTATGAATTTCAAAACTAGATTTAAATTCAAGTTTTAAATTTAATTTAAACTATTTAATTTAAATGTTTAAGCAACATTTAAAAGGGTTTAAATGATTAAATTTAAAGTTAAAACTTTAATGTAAAATAGAAGATTTAAACATAAATTCAAATCTGGAAACAAGAATCAAATTTGAATCAGGTTTTGAAAGAAAAGAAATTTTAAATATTTTTAAAATGTTTTAAACAACTTTAAAACATATATATATGATTTGTATTTTGAAATGAATTTGGGGTTTAAATTTATTTTAACTTCCTTTATAAAATAAGGAATCTTTAGCATAAGATTTAAAGGTTTTGAATGTTTTAAAACTTTATTTAAGTTAAGTTTGATTTCATTTTTAAATTTTAAAATTTAAAATGTAATTTGAAAAAAATCTTGAGTTAAATTGTTTTAAATTGCTTTATTAATGATAAGTAATCATGAATAAGAAATGTTTTATTTTTAAAAGTAAATTTAAGATTTAATGATCTTTGTTTCATTAAATTAGTAAGGTAATTTAAATAATGAAATTAATTAATTTGTTTAATTAATTAAGGTTAATTAAATTTGTAATTAATATTAATTAATTTAAGTTAATTGCTTAGAAAAGGTAATTAAAGAATTGATGGTGAGTTAATAAAGGTTATTAACTTGTGATTATTTATTAATTAATTGATGTAATTAATTTTGATAATTAATTGGATTAATTAATTTGAATAATCAATTATGAAACTTAATTAAGTATGATTATTTTATGGAAATAATTAAAGATATTAATTACTCTTTGTAATTAATTTATTAATTGGATTAGTTTAAATTAATTAATTAAGTTTAATTAATTTAGAATAGTCTTTAGGTGGGTTGATAAGTAATCAATGGTGGTTAATTACTTAGAGAAGTAATTAAGATAAGTAAATTACTGGAGATAATTAATTAAGTATGGAAGAGTTTTCGGGTTAATTACTTTGTGTAATTAATATGGAAGGAAATTTCTTTGTGAAGTAATTAATAATTAATTACTTAGTGTAATTAATTTAAGCATGGGTTGATTAAGTCTTTTGAAATGATTAAGTGATGTAATTAATTAAGAGTAATTAATTACTAATGAGATTAATCAAGATTGATTAATAAATATAATTAAATATAATTAAATGTAATTAATTTAGAAGTAATTAAGGAGGTACTTAAGGATAATTAATCAAGAATGATTAATAATTGTGGTTTAATTAAGATTAATTACTTGATGTAATTAATTTAAATAAGTAATTAATTTAAATTTAATTAAGGATCAGTAATAAATATAATTAATGATGTAAAATAGGGATTTATTAATTAAGATTAATTAATCAATAATAAGTGATTAAGGAAGTAATTAATTAATGTAATTAATTAAGGACTAATGTAATTAATTATAATTAATTAATTAATGAAGTAATTAAAGGTTAATTACTGATTTTGGTTAAGGATAATTAATTTGTAAAATTAATTAAAGATAATTACTTGAACGTAATTAAGGGATAATTAATCAAGGGCGATTAATTAAGGTAATTAATTGAGGATGACTATTTAATTGATTTGTAATCAATTAATGGTTAAGTAAGCAAGTTTTAAATGAGGAAGTAATTAATTTAAATCATTTTAAATTAACTAAAGATAGATAATTAATTTAATTCACTTTAAATTAATTAGAGAAAGAAGTAATTAATTTAATTTATTTTAAATTAATTATAGATGGTGTGATTATAGATCTTTGCTTATGAATGGATGATATGGTTTGCCTTGAATGGTTTGAATCTCAGATATGAGATTAGTATTGTATGATATGGATGTATTGATTGCATTGTGATGATGATATAAGTATCTATTGGTGATGAAAATATTGATTATCAATTTGTGATGATTACCTGTTATGATAATATTGATGATTATCTATTATGATGATATGAATTATCTATCTGTGTGTATATAGATAGTTTAAAATTGAATTGTTTTAAAACCTTTTAAAACAACTTGGGCCTAAAAGACACGCCTTGGATTTCGATGAGACTGGGATCGGGTTTCCATATTTGGAATCCGAAAACCACATCGATTCCAATTAAACGTTAGGTCGTGAATCCAAGTGGAGCAAGTGAAGACTCGAGGTGTAAGGGCTATACGTCAGTATAACTCTGTGGGTGATTCCATAATGAGTTTGACGGAATAGTGCTTATAGATTCGAGATGGTGAATCAGAGTGCAAGGGCTATGGTCGTTGACTCTGAGGGTGATTCCAATAATGAGTGCAACGAGATAGTGCCTTCGGTTTCGTTCGAACCCGGAACGAACTTGTATGGATTGAATGCTTTCAGCACATCGTCAGGCGGACGATGAGCATTCTAAGTGATGTGTCCTATAAAGGTAATCGTAACCTCAAGCCTCATCAACCGGGAATGGTTAAAACAGGGGAGGTGCAGCAAGGCTTCGTGGGTAGCTCCCACTGGAGAGCAAGATTGATCCCTGTCTAGAGGTCCCTTTATATTCGGCTGTGTGGGCGGTTGGTTCGCGACAACTGTCGGGGTTGTCTTGTTCGGAACTGTTCAGTAAGGAACGGGTCCGGCCTTGTGTTGCAGGGGAGTGGGAGTACTCCTCGGTACGGTGATCTAGGCCACGTACTGTGACGGGCGGTACCCCAGTAGCCCTGCCATTGTATGGAATCCAAAATCCAATAAGTGCCAACGGTTTTGATTGTATTACCCACTTTTGTGGCTAGTAGCTGGAATTTAATCATGTAACAATTTCGGCTATTTCATATTTATTTGAAAACCCTAGACCTATTATAATATCATCGGATTTCCTATCAAATGTTTTGGTTAGCGTAAGGTAAAAACTTTTCCATGCTTATGTGTGGGAAGTCTTACGTGATACCTTTCTTTTTAAAAAAGGTTTTTAAAAGTTAAGCAACTTTAACCTGTTACTCACACCAGACCCATGTCTGACCCGGAGTTTATTTTTGTTTTTCATAAACTCTTGGGTACTCAAATTTTTATGAGTCGCCAAGGGATTCAGGTTAGGATTCGGGTTAGCTTTGATGAATATTGGAGGAGCAATGGAGCAGGAGGCTTCTGCGTTAGATATTAGTATTCCGCTGTGTGTTCTGTGATTGTCTCTGAGATTGTATTATGCTGTAAATACTAGACAGGTGTTTATAACTGTCTAGCATGTGTTGTATTATCTGTGTACTCTGATAGTGATTGTAAACTATGTAAATATTTCATGTTATTAATATAATTTATTCGTTCCGCTGTTTAGATTCTGACGTGTTGTTTTCTTCTTCTTCTCTTTCTTTCTGTTCTCTTTCCCTTTCTTTCTTATTAGCGATGCGATTTCCTGGAGATATGAAGTTGGGTCGTTACAGTGGTATCAGAGCATTAGGTTGAGTGAATACCTAGGCTCTGGAGTGGTGTCTATCTTGAGAGAGCGTATTTGTAGTTTTGATATATATATATATATATATATATATATATATATATATATATATATATATATATATATTATTTCTACCTATCTGTTGGGTTACCCGTTCAGGTTTTCCAACATAAGTTATAAAGGTAGATAAGGTAGTGGTGTGTTTAACACGATTACTACCATTGGTTGGAGTTTGAATGTTTGAGGTTGGAAGTGTATTTGTCGAGACTATAGACCTAAATACCGTCTCGAGTAAGTTGTGCAGTGGTGTAGGGATTTCATCAATCTCTAAAGGTAACCTGTTAAGGTTCAGAGTTATTTTTGAAGATGGATGAGTTGAGTTTGGATCTGTCGTTTTGGCAAAAGTGTGTGATGGTATTTTGATACCTCAGGGAGTAGTAACTGCGTGATGAGATGCAGTAAATATGGATATTTCCGAAGATGTTTTCTTTGGAACGAGTTAGGAAGTGTGTCTGCTTCGGTGTTGTGGCTGGGTTCAGCAGGATGTGGTGGTTGGTTTTGAGGGCCGAGTTTCTCGAAGAACTTCAGCTAAGAAAGTCTTTGGCATTGGTGTCAGCAATTCAGCTCGGAGTGTCTGTGTTGGCAGAAGTTGACTGGATGAGTAGTTTCTGAAGAAGGAGTTCAGAAGCAGTAGAGTGGACCCAATACTTTATTGGATTGGCTAATTAAGAGTAAGCTGTTCTGTTTGGTAAAGAGAGAACAGTTTTTTTTGGGAATTGGTCCATCTAGATCGCAAAAGTGACTTGCGATAGTTTGAGTTTTCTTTTGAGGTATTGAAGAATTTTTGGTTGTCTTCTAAGAAGACAGAGGTTTTTCTGCATTTGGAAATTGAGTTTTCTTATCGTCCGAATTCTAGGAGTGCTACCGGTGGATCAGCTAGTAGAAGGATGGTTTCTCGAGATAGGTTTGGTAAGGCAGCTCAGGATTGGTAGAACATCTGAGTTTCTTTGGATATGTTAAGCCATATTTGGGGATATGTTGTCCAGATTGTGCTCATATTCTTCATCAGCAGTGTCTTCTGTGCCAGATCAGAGTTGTGCAGCGGAAGCAGTTTGGGAATGCTTCTGTTTTGTCTTTTCCGAATAGAAGAAGTGAGTTTGTTCTTCTGAGGTTTGAAGAGTAGAGTTGGTGATCTTAGACTTGGTTGATCTTGAGAGATCGTTGTGTTGGGTTGTTTTTGGTCTAGATTGTTTCTAGAGGAATCAGCAAGAGTTGAGCTGATCGGTTTGGATGTAGGCAGCCCAGGATCGTCAGAAGAGTTTTGGAGATAAGAGACGAAGGAATTTGGATTCTGGAGTCGGAGTTTTGTTTGGATCTCTTCTGTGTTTTGGTTGGATTGGTGTTTGGATTTCAAGAGTTGAATTGCCAGTTTGGATAATTGGATTTATGAGTTTCACGTGTCTCGGAGGGAGTACGTGTATGAGTTATCTCTGGAAGTGGAACCAGCTGTTCAGGAAGGTTTGGTGGTTGAGTCAGACTCGTTTGTAGTCTGATATCTTGTCTAGTTCTGTAGACCTAGATGAGTAGGAGCTCTGTAGCTTTGTAGTTTAGATTGTTTGGATTTTGTAGGGCGAGTATCCCGGTATATATATATATATACACTTGGGGAAATTCGAGAAATTTTTATCCAGAATTTTATCTGGATAATTAATTTGTTTGATTAGATAAATTGGTTGTTTTGGTTGTTAGAAAATGATTGATGTATGCTTGTGATTTAAAATTTTAAAAATTTAAATGGGTTATTAAATTACTTTTGCTTTTAAATTTCGGGGACGAAATTCTTTTAAGGGGGGAGGAATGTGATATCCCGGAAATTTTAGCAATATCAATTTAATAATCTATATTTAAAATTAAATTGATTTGATAATATTTTAAATTTTTTTTACTTGATTTAATAATCTAATTAAATAAATGTGTAATTTATGAATTTTATCTTTTAAAAGCTAATAATTGTATTCCTATTTATAATGTATGTATATATATTTATATATGTATATATTGTGAATGGATAAATTTGATTTGAAGTTAAATGAACAAACAAAATATGGTTTTTAAAATTCTAATATTCATTTGATAATTTGAAGATTTTTATTTAATTTAATAAATGACTAATTGGTTTAAAATACTTAAGGTAATTGTTTTAAATTGTATAATTGTATTTTAAACATAGTTTAAAATTTTATAAGATAAATAAAAGTTTATTTTATTTCTTTTTGAATATAGCTTAATAATTATAATTTGGAATTATTTAAAAATTTAAAATACCATTTAAACATTAAACATTAATGTATGTAATTAAGATAAATAAGATATGTAATTTATGATTTCCTAAAATGAATAAATATGTTATTTTCTAGTAATAATGAATGTATAAATGTAGATATGTTTTAAAAGACAAAATTTTTATTGTCAAATTAAATATGTTAATATAAATTAGTTTTAAAATTGGATTTTAAATGTATAAATAGCATTTGAATTTGAATTCATTTTGAAATTCAAATGAATAAACATATATGAATAACCATATTCAAATTTTGTAAGTGAGCTTTCATGTTATATAAATTGTTTTACTTCATTAAAAAAAATACATATACATTTATTTATGAAACTACTATATACGTATTTAATAAAGAAAAGAGGATTTTTATTTATCTTTGAATTAAAAATTATAAGTAACATATGCATAGAACAAGTGTTAATATTCTAGGTGATTAATGAGACAAGTGTAAACAATTAATCTTCTTGCTTAGACAAGTGTCTTTTATTTTGATTTTCTTTTTATTTTTAAATAAATCATTTATACACTTATAAAACATGTTTTTTCTCCATCCTCATTTTTCTTCTAATGCTCATTTTCTTCTAAGAAAAGAAAGATCTCAGCTGAAACAATTTGTTTCAGAAAACTCTTAAACCTGATAATCAAATCCATAATCAAATCTGTTCAAGCAATGCAAGCATTATCAAAATCATTAAAACCCAAACTTAAGATCTAATACCTGAAAACCAAATTCATTTCTAAAAGCCTGCACCTGAAATCTTTTCAATAACAAATGAAAGCCTGCAACCTGCAATTCCATATAAAAGGAAAAATGGAAGGGGCTCTGCATTTCAACATTCTGGTCATCAAAATAAAGCATATGTCTGCATGCAAGTGCTAACAAATAGTTCAAAGTTCAAATGGCCTTCAAGCCTGCATACAAGTTTTCACAGCAAAGCACACTGGTTTTAATTCAAAATAAAAGCTCTGTTCTTCATGCTCAAGACAGGTGAGTAACATAACAGTTTTCAAAATTTAAGTGAATATTTTGTTGCCTGATCATCCATAAAACAAATATGTTATGACTGCATTTATCAGTGAATTTTGTGTATGTAGGAAATATTGTTGTGCATGTATTTGTATTGCTTCTGACTCTGGTTCCAGAACCAGATTCTTTTAAAAATAAAAATAAAATTCCCTTGTTCTTGTTTAAATTTTGTTAGGGATTAAATCCTGAAGCCAATGTGTTAATTATAACATAGTTTAGTTCAGAAATTTATTTAAGTAAAATAAAGTAGGGTGATGCTTCTGAAATTTGTAAAACTTCAGAGTATGTTAAATCAAGTTGAAGCTCAAACATTATAAAATATAAATTCAGTGTTATAATCTGGAAACTTAAACAAAATAATGATTTTTAAAACTAAAATCATATTGTTTAGTTAGGGATTGGGATTGCAGTACCTATTTGTACTAATAATGAGTTCTGGTCAATTTGTGTTGGTCTAGTAGATTGAAGAGTTTGGGGTTCATGGAGGTGGTAGTGGGATGATCAGGGGGCGTGGTAAAAATGCAAGGAAAAGGAACAGGTCTCGGTGGAGGAGATGGGACGTTGATGAAGTCTGTAAACCTAGAATTTAGGAATTGCAGTAATTTCATTTGTATGGGAGCTTCAGGTAACCGAGTGCGGTGATTTTTGTGGAGGTGGTTGCTTTGGTGTCGAAGAAAGGTGGGACGGAGTTTTTCAGGTTTGATGATGGGGTTGTTCCGTACTGTTGCTGCCAGGCAAGATAGTGGGGGAAACTCGAATTTGATTTCGAGTAAATTGAGGGGATTTGATGGTGGCGATGTGATTCTGGGATGAACGTCAACATGATTGTTGACTGGGTGGTGGACGGAGGGGGCTACAGCCACCGTGCATATGCACAGTGAGGAAGAATGGTGCCAGTTGTTTGATTGGGGATTGCTGTGTTTTTTTTACTCGGGCTCGAGATAATTCAAGTATTGCTCGAAGTTTTGAAGGGATTTACCCAAAGTAAAATCAAAGGACGCATGGGTTTAATTTCTGAGTTTACAGGTTTCAGAAAACCTGTAATTTCAGTTCAAATATTTATTTTAAAAACTGAATGCAAATTTAAACAAGACTTTTAAAACTAAATTTAAACTATGGTTTTCAATTCAAGTTGAATTCCAATTTTCAAAAATTTAATTCAAACTTATTCAAATTTAAAATGTTACAGGGTTTCAGGAAATCCTGCATATTTTCAGATCAAAGGAAAATTAAATTTTTAAAAAAAAATGAGGAGCAGGGTTTTTAAACAGGAATTTAAACTTAAAATTCAAAGTATGAATTTCAAAACTAGATTTAAATTCAAGTTTTAAATTTAATTTAAACTATTTAATTTAAATGTTTAAGCAACATTTAAAAGGGTTTAAATGATTAAATTTAAAGTTAAAACTTTAATGTAAAATAGAAGATTTAAACATAAATTCAAATCTGGAAACAAGAATCAAATTTGAATCAGGTTTTGAAAGAAAAGAAGTTTTAAATATTTTTAAAATGTTTTAAACAACTTTAAAACATATATATATGATTTGTATTTTGAAATGAATTTGGGGTTTAAAATTATTTTAACTTCCTTTATAAAATAAGGAATCTTTAGCATAAGATTTAAAGGTTTTGAATGTTTTAAAACTTTATTTAAGTTAAGTTTGATTTCATTTTTAAAATTTTTAAATTTAAAATGTAATTTGAAAACAATCTTAAGTTAAATTGTTTTAAATTACTTTATTAATGATAAAGTAATCATGAATAAGAAATGTTTTATTTTTAAAGGTAAATTTAAGATTTAATGATCTTTGTTTCATTAAATTAGTAAGGCAATTTAAATAATGAAATTAATTAATTTATTTAATTAATTAAAGATTTGAAATTAATTAAGGTTAATTAAATTTGTAATTAATATTAATTAATTTAAGTTAATTACTTAGAAAAGGTAATTAAAGAATTGATGATGAGTTAATAAAGGTTATTAACTTGTGATTATTTATTAATTAATTGATGTAATTAATTTTGATAATTAATTGGATTAATTAATTTGAATAATCAATTATGAAACTTAATTAAGTATGATTACTTTATGGAAATAATTAAAGATATTAATTACTCTTTGTAATTAATTTATTAATTGGATTAGTTTAAATTAATTAATTAAGTTTAATTAATTTAGAATAGTCTTTAGGTGGGTTGATAAGTAATCAATGGTGGTTAATTACTTAGAGAAGTAATTAAGATAAGTAAATTACTGGAGATAATTAATTAAGTATGGAAGAGTTTTTGGGTTAATTACTTTATGTAATTAATATGGAAGGAAATTTCTTTGTGAAGTAATTAATAATTAATTACTTAGTGTAATTAATTTAAGCATGGGTTGATTAAGTCTTTTGAAATGATTAAGTGATGTAATTAATTAAGAGTAGTTAATTACTAATGAGATTAATCAAGATTGATTAATAAATATAATTAAATATAATTAAATGTAATTAATTTAGAAGTAATTAAAGAGGTACTTAAGGATAATTAATTACCAAATGTAATTAATCAAGAATGATTAATAATTGTGGTTTAATTAAGATTAATTACTTAATGTAATTAATTTAAATAAGTAATTAATTTAAATTTAATTATGGATCATTAATTAATATAATTAATGATGTAAAATAGGGATTTATTAATTAAGATTAATTAATCAATAATAAGTGATTAAGGAAGTAATTAATTAATGTAATTAATTAAGGACTAATGTAATTAATTATAATTAATTAATTAATGAAGTAATTAAAGGTTAATTACTGATTTTGGTTAAGGATAATTAATTTGTAAAATTAATTAAAGATAATTACTTGAACGTAATTAAGGGATAATTAATCAAGGGTGATTAATTAAGGTAATTAATTGAGGATGACTATCTAATTGATTTGAAATCAATTAATGGTTAAGTAAGCAAGTTTTAAATGAGGAAGTAATTAATTTAAATTATTTTAAATTAATTAAAGATAGGTAATTAATTTAATTCACTTTAAAATTAATTAGAGAAAGAAGTAATTAATTTAATTTATTTTAAATTAATTATAGATGGTGTGATTATAGATCTTTGCTTATGTATGGATGATATGGTTTGCCTTGAATGGTTTGAATCTCAGATATGAGATTAGTATTGTGTGATATGGATGTATTGGTTGCATTGTGATGATGATATAAGTATCTATTGGTGATGAAAATATTGATTATCAATTTGTGATGATTACCTGTTATGATAATATTGATGATTATCTATTATGATGATATGAATTATCTATCTGTGTGTATATAGATAGTTTAAAATTGAATTGTTTTAAAACCTTTTAAAACAACTTGGACCTAAAAGACACGCTTTGGATTTCGATGAGACCGGGATCGGGTTTCCATATTTGGAATCCGAAAACCACATCGATTCCAATTAAACGTTAGGTCGTGAATCCAAGTGGAGCAAGTGAAGACTCGAGGTGTAAGGGCTATACGTCAGTATAACTCTGTGGGTGATTCCGTAATGAGTTTGACGGAATAGTGCTTATAGATTCGAGATGGTGAATCAGAGTGCAAGGGCTATGGTCGTTGACTCTGAAGGTGATTCCAATAATGAGTGCAACGAGATAGTGCCTTCGGTTTCGTTCGAACCCGGAACGAACTTGTATGGATTGAATGCTTTCAGCACATCGTCAGGCGGACGATGAGCATTCTAAGTGATGTGTCCTACAAAGGCAATGGTAACCTCAAGCCTCATCAACCAGGAATGGCTAAAACAGGGGAGGTGCAGCAAGGCTTCGTGGGTAGCTCCCACTGGAGAGCAAGATTGATCCCTGTCTAGAGGTCCCTTTATATTCGGCTGTGTGGACGGTTGGTTCGCGACAACTGCCAGGGTTGTCTTGTTCGGAACTGTTCATTAAGGAACGGGTCCGACCTTGTGTTGCAGGGGAGTGGGAGTACTCCTCGGTACGGTGATCTAGGCCACGTACTGTGACGGGCGGTACCCCAGTAGCCCTACCATTGTATGGAATCCAAAATCCAATAAGTGCCAACGGTTTTGATTGTATTACCCACTTTTGTGGCTAGTAGCTGGAATTTAATCATGTAACAATTTCGGCTATTTCATATTTATTTGAAAACCCTAGACCTATTATAATATCATCGGATTTCCTATCAAATGTTTTGGTTGGCGTAACATAAAAACTTTTCCATGTTTATGTGTGGGAAGTCTTATGTGATACCTTTCTTTTTAAAAAAGGTTTTTAAAAGTTAAGCAACTTTAACCTGTTACTCACACCGGACCCATGTCTGACCCAGAGTTTATTTTTGTTTTTCATAAACTCTTGGGTACTCAAATTTTTACGAGTAGCCAAGGGATTCAGGTTAGGATTCGGGTTAGCTTTGACGAATATTGGAGGAGCAATGGAGCAGGAGGCTTCTGCGTTAGATATTAGTATTCCGCTGTGTGTTCTGTGATTGTCTCTGAGATTGTATTATGTTGTAAATACTAGACAGGTGTTTATAACTGTCTAGTATGTGTTGTATTATCTGTGTACTCTGATAGTGATTGTAAACTATGTAAATATTTCATGTTATTAATATAATTTATTCGTTCCGCTGTTTAGATTCTGACGTGTTGTTTTCTTCTTCTTCTCTTTCTTTCTATTCTCTATCCCTTTCTTTCTTATTAGCGATGCGACTTCCTGGAGATAGGAAGTTGGGTCATTACATAAATCCTATGTATTTCAAGTTCGCACGATCAAATGATAAGTTCGATCACTACGAAACTTGAAATCCTATAATAATTCACTATTACGGATCCGATGAAATTGGTTTCGTTGAAATCCGAGACAGTGCCTAAAAAGTCTATTTTTACACGTTAATTAAAAAATGTAATTTCCAATTTATAAATTTATTCACTTTAAATTAAATTTTAAAAGTTAGCACTCTTTATTCTTATCTAAAGAAAATTTAGATAACCTTTTGAAATCATTTTCATTCATATTAAATTCAGGATTCAATTATTTAAACAATTCCAAATATTAAATTTAACAATTTAATTATCAAATATATCATTTTATTTGAAATATAAGTCATTTAACTTATAAAATTTAAATTTTAAAATGAATTTAATTAATAAAACTACTACTTCCATTTCGAGTGACTTAACATCTATGCAATTATTGTATATAATAACAGTTATTCATTTATTGCAAAATAAATGTTTTCTTATTTTTGAAAATTGTACTTATCAAAAATACAATTCTATATAAATAAACTTATGCTTTTACTCTTTAATAAACATTCATTCAATCCTTTACGTACTTAACATTGATTATTTCAATTTCTGTTATCAATTACTTACAATTCAATATCATTTAATTTATTTTCTAATATAGGTTATCTTCTTTTATCTTATTGAATTTGTTATTCAATTTTTTTACCTAAGTTCATATCTAATAAATTACACTAATAAATCACTTAATCTTTATTTCTAACCATTTTTGTTCAATAATTATTTTAAATTTAATAATTTAAAATAGTTAAAAATACAGATTGTTATAATCTCCCCCACTTAAAATTTTCGTCCTCAAAAAGTGGTTAAGTAAGGAATCTAACATTCGATATATTTTACTCAAATAATCAACAGACAAAACTTTAAAATCTTATGAAACACCCCCACACCTCTTAGTATACCTAAAAGGACAGATTAAAAGGTGTGGTGTGTTATAGATATAACTGAAACTAACAAAGACGAAGATTCACAAGACAAAAATAGGTAAAAACAAAGGAAACTAAGATAATAATTTAGTTAAAACAAGTCTTCACAATTGTTTCATAAATAAAATAAGCCAAATACTAAATACACATACATATCTCAAAAACCCAAGATATCTCATAAAAACTCATAGTCTCAAAAATCAGATTACATAATATCCTTCATAATAAGCCAGTATACAGAAAGAGCTAAAGACAGAATAAAAGAGATACATGGTAGAAATCTTCTCCAAGAACCCTTCAAGTAACTGCAATCTACTGTCATCTCACTTGATTGCCTAGTAGGGGGATGGGGAAAATAGAGGAGTGGGTCAGACTAAAATGTCTGGTAAATGATAGTAATTACTAGAATCTTTAAGAAAGTAAAAGTAATAGACTTTACAATAGTTCTGGTATATAAAAGGAAACAAAGGAAATAGAATAGAGAGAAACTGGAAATAAATATGAATAAACTATTTCTCAATTAGTAAGATGGGTTAACTTTGATTGTTTGTACTTGTCCTTGATAGATGCTTTGATTAGGCTGAATTCCTAATTCTAACCCTTTAATTGCCCTGCTACTTCATAGAATCTACTATGGAACGGACATTTTCTTACACAGTAGACTTTGGTGTCTACGAAAGACACACTTACTAAGCGCTTGGAACTTATAGCGATTACTAAGCACCGAAATGAATGTCGTATGTGTAACTGCCACCATGCCCATGCTACCTGTTGCTCCCTATTTTAACCTTTTATTTACCCTAGCCAGCATAAGCATGCCCCTCGCCTCACTTCAGGATTATGTGAGGCACCTCGTCTCACTTCAGGGTTATGTGAAACACAATGTGCATATAAAAATAGAGGAAATGCTGTTGGTATTGGTCCCTATCAAACAACAATCTAGTTGCACCCTTATTCAAAACCCTTAAATAGAACTACCATAGATTGACAGTTTACTACCATTATAAGCAAAAGCATACCCCTTGCCTCACTTCAGAATTATGTGAAGCACCTTGTCTCACTTTAGGATTATGTGAACCACCGTAACTATAGAAATATTAGGGGAATGCTACTTAGTGCAGGCCCTACTCTTATCTTAGCTTATTAACTTAGATAAATTACTTAAATAAGCCTTTATTTTTATCAATTGCTATTATTACTTATTGATTTATCCTAAGTGTAACGTTTCAAATTTTGCCCGCTCAAAAATCGACATCCATACTTCATATCGTATTCGAATGCCATAGATTTGACCGTTCAAATCCGATTCGCCGGAGCTTATAACAATCATTAAGTAAACAACACAGCGGAATAAAAGAATAAAACATTGATATACAGCTTTGATACAATATCTGATACAACAGATAATCCAATAGATATCAATATACATCAGAGATATGATACAATAAATAGCAGCGGAAAAGAAAACGATAACATCTAGCAGTGGAACAAATAACTCTAAAAACAGTCTTCAAGGAAGAACTCCAAAAACTGTAACTCCATTTCCAAGAATCAATCCAGCAATAGCTCGAACTCCCAATAACGATTCACCTAGCATAAGCAAGACTGGTGCGATCCAAAGACTGAACTAACTCCAGATAATTCACTACATCTAACTATCTGAAAAACCCAACTCTAGACTGCTCGTGTAGAAAAATTTTGAGCACCCAGAGTTTAGGAAAGAAACAATAAACTCTGGATCAGTCGTGGGACTGGTGTGAGCAACAAAACAGTTTATCTTTAAACAATCAACAAAAGATTTTAAAGTCAATTCGCAATGCTTTTGAAAAATGAGACTACCATAAGGCCTCCCGCACACACACACAATGCAAACGCAGAATCGGAGGAGATTTCTCCTTATGATAGTCAAAGATGCTTGATATGCATTAAAAAGAACATTTGATATTATTACTAGTGCATAGTGTAGAAAATTATTTCGAAAATAAAGATATAAATCTTAGCCAACATAGACATTTCGAACTATGCCTACTATAGCTACCATCCAAATAGTGTTGCGACACCATAAGTGAATGATAGGTTCTACAACTAATACCGTACAAGTTTCGTATTGTTTCTTTGGGTTTCCAACAAATGGTCAGGCCAAGGAACTTCCCATTGCCACATGAGAATGCCTCTGGAAAGACATCCCCGAGAACCAAACCGGAACTCTGCCAACACAAGGCCGGGTTACCCCTAACTGGGTAACTACTGACACGAGCACGCCATTCCCCGATCGTAAACGACCTTTCTCACGGGATCCCGATAACCAACAACCACAAAGTAATAAATTCGCAGTAACCACATAGGTTAAATATCTGGGCTCCATACCATGATACCACCTCTATCCAGAAGGAAATGTACATACCCTAAAGGGTGCTACCCCTCATAACCTTGCCGCATCTTTCCTGTTTTGACCATTTCCGGGGTGTGAGGCTCGACGAAGTCACGTCCACAAAAACATACTTTATACAAAAGCCATGCTTTGGGTCAACAAATGATCAACACAATGATCACCAAGATAGACGATCAAATAAACGATCCTATCACAATAATCAACACAATGATCATTTCAGCAACACTCAGCATGTCACATTACCAAATTGGGAATATATCGCTGATAACTTCAACTATATAACCTCTGAGTTCGTACGTCTCAGAGAAGGGTGTTAAGCTAAAAGAATAAATTCTCCGCCACCAACAGAAATATATTTGAAAGAAATCGGCTTTATATCTCAATTTGTAATGTCAGACATACAATCCATACAAGTCTGTTCTGGGTTCGAACAGAACTGAAGGCACTTACAAAGAAGTCCTTGCAATCCGGATATTCACAAATCACGTTCGGACCCCCCATCACATATGGAGTCTCTATACCGGGGACCATTCGATGCAAAGACATTCGACGAGTTGTCCTTACGTTTTCGAAAATATCCGGTCTTCACCACCGGTCTTCAAATGCTATCCATAACGACATATCACATATTCGGAATGGGATATATGACACAAAGGTCCTTTCCCGGCTAAACCGAACAGTGAGCGCAGTATTTCAAAAACATATGGACATTGGGATTTCAATTAAGTCACAACTTATTACCCAAAACTTTTCTTCAAATGGTTTAACAAATCACCATTTCAAATCTTTTAAACAAAAGGATTCATTTTTGACAACCTTTAACGGTTTAAACAATTTTCACATTTTAATCTTTTAAACAAAAGATTCATTCACAGATTTTCCAAATCAATTTTTATTTCAATTTGATTAACTCGTTAAATCTTTAAATCAAAGATTTAACTTATAGCCTTCGAAACAATTTCATTTCAATTTGATTTAAACAAATCATCAATTTAAATCTGTTAAAAATAAACAAATTTAATTCATAGCTTTCAAAAAGAATTCATTCATAACTTAGGAAAATTATTTCTCTATTCAATCTTGAAATTCCCCTAATTAACTGGAATCTCAATTCTTATCTAAAAGTGTTTATCGTTTGAAAACAACAGTTTTCATTTTGGAAATCTGATTCATTTATACGAGTTGAAATCCTTGAGTTAAATTCAAATTCCCAAAAATAATACTTTAAAAATGGTTTAACTCATAATGACTAGTATAATATCATTAATCCCTAATTTCAAATTACAGAATTCAATTCGAATATTGAATTCAAATTTAAATTAAAGTACTTAAATTCCAACACTTAATCAAGTAATTTAAAAAAAAAATTCTATTTTGAAATTCCATTTTGAAATTCCATTCCAAAAGCTTTTCACATTTATTCCGATTCCATTTCCAAAACATTTGAATTTAAAAATTCAAATTTAACTATTTCAAAAATCTGTGACTTAATCGATTTCCTCGTGAAATCCATATTGTTGTGTGTATAAGTGTGGTCTAGGGGTTTAACACAATAGTGCACAACCATTCAATCATCACAGATCAAATATAACAATATATAGTTGATAAGAGGTATACCATAACGCTTATCTTCATTTACAGATCACAGATCACAGATATATATAAATCACAGATAATAATTTACATCCATCCCTGATAAATAACTACAGTACAGATCACACAAAACAGATTATATCACTAAGCATTACAGTTCAGAAATGTCAAATAATTCAACATTCAATAGAATCCAAACATTCATAAAAGAATTTATTAATCAACTGATTAATTTAGATTAGATGTATCATTATAAATCCGGTTTGATTATCATAATTTAGTTTTAAATTATATGAAATAAATCTTCTTTCAAATTTATTAGTTAACCCTTAATTATTAACTAATCATTCTTAAATCAATGAGTCAATTAATCTTAATTTTTTTTATTAATCTTAATTAATTGCCATTATTAATTAATCTTTTAATTATTCACAAATAATTATGCTCTGATTTAAAAATCATCATTTAATTAATTACATTCATTAATTATCTATTAATTTCTTCTCTAAGCAATTAATTTTTCAAAACTATCAAATGATTACTTTGAATAAATTAACTTAAGAAATTTAATTTAAATAATTTGATTAACTCCATAAATTACACCGAATATTTAATTTCACAATTATTGTTATTAAGTGTAATCGTACTTAATAGTTCTACAATTGATTATTATGAAATTAATCAATCTAGATTTATTGTTAAAATTTATCACATCAATTAATTCTTCAAATAAAATCTTAATTAATAGTCTTAATCAATTATTCAATTTCTTTAATTGCCTTTCCAAAGAAATTTCTTTTATTTGGTTTTAACATCTTATTTAAGATTAGTTCCAGGTTTTACTTTTAGATTCAACTTGTTTAAATTTCATTTTCAATTTCAATTCTATTTTAAATTCAATTTCTCCATACCTTTAATTGTTTCAAATTATTAAAACAAATGAAATGTAAAACTTTATTTATCTTCAAACTAATTTCAATTCAACTTGACCTATATTTACATTTTTATTTCAACTCAGTTTTAAAACCTTGCTTGATAAATTTGAATTTGGTTTTAAAATTTCAAAACAGAAAACAGTTCAGACATCAAAGCCTGGAACAAAACTCTGACCCGAGTCTATATGTATTTACTTCGAGTAAATGACTCGAACCACTCGAGTACGACGCGAGAAAATTCTCGTTCTTCCCGGGCAAACAAACACTCAGGCACAAATGCTCATGCACGTGCACATCGCCTCTGGCGAACTCCGACCATTCCTCTGGCCACTGACAAGTCAACCTCCACCCTGACAACCCAACGCAAGCGTCAGATCCCATCTCACAGCTCGAAAACGAAATCGAGATAAAACTCGAAACCTGGAAACACGCGAACCATTTCCTCCCACACCTGTCATCGTCCCGTTCTCCGAGCTCTGACCACCGAAAATCATGAAACTTTGGCCATCGTCTTCGCCTTCGTCTCCAGTTCACTCCCACCAAGTCCGGTCACACTCGATGCATTGAGGAATGCGCACGAGTCAAAATATCCATCACCACCGAAAACTAGGTTTAGGATAAAAAACTTCTCGCCGTCATCGCCACAGTGAACTGGACCACTTCCGGCTATTTTTCCCATCTTCGCCGTAGCCTCCTCCACCTATACGTGAAACCTTGGCCTCGATTGAGCCTTCGATTGCCTGAATTTCGCCAAAACCCATCTCACGTTCATCTCTGAACTGCTACTAGTATTATTAACTAAAAATTCCTATTTTACTTTTAAAAATCCTATTTTGAAGTATGAATTCAGGTTATATAAGTAAATCAAAGTTTCGTGACACTTGAAATTATCTGAATTTGAAGTTAGCTCTGTATAATCCAATTTTTATTAACATATCCATTTTTATTTTACTTGAAACAATTTTTAAATAATAACCAATACTTAAACAAACATGTTTGCTTTTGAAACCAAGGCCTATCAAAAATCAAGTAGTTTGATGTTTGAATTTGTTGATCAAACCATATGCTTTTAAGCAAGAAAAAGAAAATTCAACTTATACAGACATACCCATCTACATATATATATATGTATATATATAGATAGACAGAAAACAATTTACTTACATATATACACATATTAAGCAACTTCAAACTCAAACATATTCATCATCAAATATAGATTTACTTAGTTGGATTTTAGTTTAGTTACTCACAGTGTTTCAGGAGAAGAACAGAACTACTTATTGTTGAACTTGCATGCTTGCTGAGATCTTCTTTGCTTCTTTGGTTTTCAATGCAGTTGTATTTTGTTGAAGTTTTGTTTTATTATTATTATTTTTTTCTTTTTCGAATTTGCTTTAAATGAATGAACTGGGTATAAGAAGATGATGTATGGTTTGAACAATGCAAAGCATGGCTAAAGATGCTTGTACAGGTGATGTTTTTGTACAACATAGGACAGAGATACATTTCTATATGGAGGCTGAAGATCTTGTATCGTGGCTGATGTATCTTGCTTTTGTGCTAGTGTACTGGTTACAGTAGATGCAAGTTCCCCCCCCCCCCCATGCCTACATCTTTATCCCATTCTCCTCTATGTACATAGATAATTTTTCATTTTATTGTTTTCTTTATGAAGCTTTCATGTATATTTTAATTTGTTTTATGTTTTTATTTTGTACTTAGTTAGCTGGTTTCCTTTTTCAGGTTGATGCATTTTGTTTTCTTTATTTGCCAGGTTGCCCATTTTCATTTATACTTCATGTACAGTATACTTTGTTTTGTATTTTTTTTTTAATTATTTTCTTTCACAAGCTTTTGCATCTATGTTTGTTTTAACTATTCATAAAAACATATTTTTGTTTTAGTCCTTTGTATTTTATTTGTTTGTTTTATTTTCGTCTACATTCTTTTTCATATTTAAATGTATTTTATTTTCTTTAAATCTTCTTGTTTTGTAATATAAATAAATTTCTATTTTATTATGTTGTTAGAATTTAGCAAATGTTCTACTTCCTATTTTTATTAAAATTTATCTCATATTATTTTTCTATTTCTAGTTTAAATATTTATTGTTATCTTACTTTAATATTTATTGTCTTATATTATTTTATTTGCTCACACATTTTGTTTTAATGTTTAAATATAGCTGGTTTGTTTTGCAAGTTAATTCATATATATGTTTTGTTCCATTACTTTATAGTATGAATAACTTCTATGTTAACATGTTGTTAAAATTTATTTATGAGTTACTATATATATATATATATATTTTTCTTAATTTATTTTATAACTCAAATATTTATTAAACCATTCATCTAAGATTTAAATCCAAATCAAAATATATATATATATATACACACAAGATTTTATAATTTTCAAATTGACTCATATATACCCAAATATACATATATATATATATATATATATTCACATATATACATATACATACAATATTTAAAAATTTAAATGATTTATATAGAATATATTTGAACTCGGGGAAACTCACATCACTAAATCGATTAATTTCACCGTTTTCTTCAAAATAGATTTTAATTATCATTTTAAATTTATATAAAAATCCGGGGTCGTTACAGACTTCCCCCCTTAAAAGAATTTCGTCCTCGAAATTCGCAGGCACGAAAACAACACAGAGATAGACACATTCGGTCTCCTATAATTCCTCAAATACAAGATATGGATTCCAAACTCAAGTCGGAATATCTCAAAATATATACCAATTTGTCCCTCTTCGGACTTCAACCAACCCAACAAATTACAACAGAATTTCAAAATTTGGTTTTAAACGAAATCGTTTTATCGATACAATTCTAATCATTCTTCATATTCTATTAATCAATTTTAACTAAATTTTAAAATTTCCAATTCATTTAAAATTCCTAATTTCAAATTTTCGAATTCATATTCATTAAAGTTTAAATCAAAAAATGAAAAGAAACTGATGAAATACGAAGAAAGAATATCTACAACGATTCGTAGGGCATCCCCGCACCGAAACTTCTTTCTCTGGAGCTGTCACGAAGCAATTCAAAAGAATTTAGAAACGAATCAAAGGAAATTGATAAGAAAGTTGTTTCCACTGTTGTTACAGAGTATTGACCAATTACAGTCGTATTTCCCTGTCCCCTATCTCGTTCTCTTCTTGCGCTCATACTCACTATCAGTGGATAGTAAGAGATTTTACTGAGACATTCAAACGGATATCTTAAGGATTACTCATTCTAGGATTTACTTCACCCTATCTCTAATGAGCTACTTAACGTGTTACACTCCTGAGCTAAAGTTTCACCTTAGCTCTGATACCAAATGTAACGTTTCGAATTTTGCCCGCTCAAAAATCGACATCCATACTTCATATCGTATTCGAATGCCATAGATTTGACCGTTCAAATCCGATTCGCCGGAGCTTATAACAATCATTAAGTAAACAACACAGCGGAATAAAAGAATAAAACATTGATATACAGCTTTGATACAATATCTGATACAACAGATAATCCAATAGATATCAATATACATCAGAGATATGATACAATAAATAGCAGCGGAAAAGAAAACGATAACATCTAGCAGTGGAACAAATAACTCTAAAAACAGTCTTCAAGGAAGAACTCCAAAAACTGTAACTCCATTTCCAAGAATCAATCCAGCAATAGCTCGAACTCCCAATAACGATTCACCTAGCATAAGCAAGACTGGTGCGATCCAAAGACTGAACTAACTCCAGATAATTCACTACATCTAACTATCTGAAAAACCCAACTCTAGACTGCTCGTGTAGAAAAATTTTGAGCACCCGGAGTTTAGGAAAGAAACAATAAACTCTGGATCAGTCGTGGGACTGGTGTGAGCAACAAAACAGTTTATCTTTAAACAATCAACAAAAGATTTTAAAGTCAATTCGCAATGCTTTTGAAAAATGAGACTACCATAAGGCCTCACGCACACACACACAATGCAAACGCAGAATCGGAGGAGATTTCTCCTTATGATAGTCAAAGATGCTTGATACGCATTAAAAAGAACATTTGATATTATTACTAGTGCATAGTGTAGAAAATTATTTCGAAAATAAAGATATAAATCTTAGCCAACATAGACATTTCGAACTATGCCTACTATAGCTACCATCCAAATAGTGTTGCGACACCATAAGTGAATGATAGGTTCTACAACTAATACCGTACAAGTTTCGTATTGTTTCTTTGGGTTTCCAACAAATGGTCAGGCCAAGGAACTTCCCATTGCCACATGAGAATGCCTCTGGAAAGACATCCCCGAGAACCAAACCGGAACTCTGCCAACACAAGGCCGGGTTACCCCTAACTGGGTAACTACTGACACGAGCACGCCATTCCCCGATCGTAAACGACCTTTCTCACGGGATCCCGATAACCAACAACCACAAAGTAATAAATTCGCGGTAACCACATAGGTTAAATATCTGGGCTCCATACCATGATACCACCTCTATCCAGAAGGAAATGTACATACCCTAAAGGGTGCTACCCCTCATAACCTTGCCGCATCTTTCCTGTTTTGACCATTTCCGGGGTGTAAGGCTCGACGAAGTAACGTCCACAAAAACATACTTTATACAAAAGCCATGCTTTGGGTCAACAAATGATCAACACAATGATCACCAAGATAGACGATCAAATAAACGATCCTATCACAATAATCAACACAATGATCATTTCAGCAACACTCAGCATGTCACATTACCAAATTGGGAATATATCGCTGATAACTTCAACTATATAACCTCTGAGCTCGTATGTCTCAGAGAAGGGTGTTAAGCTAAAAGAATAAATTCTCCTCCACCAACAGAAATATATTTGAAAGAAATCGGCTTTATATCTCAATTTGTAATGTCAGACATACAATCCATACAAGTCTGTTCTGGGTTCGAACAGAACTGAAGGCACTTACAAAGAAGTCCTTGCAATCCGGATATTCACAAATCACGTTCGGACCCCCCATCACATATGGAGTCTCTATACCGAGGACCATTCGATGCAAAGACATTCGACGAGTTGTCCTTACGTTTTCGAAAATATCCGGTCTTCACCACCGGTCTTCAAATGCTATCCATAATGACATATCACATATTCGGAATGGGATATATGACACAAAGGTCCTTTCCCGGCTAAACCGAACAGTGAGCGCAGTATTTCAAAAACATATGGACATTAGGATTTCAATTAAGTCACAACTTATTACCCAAAACTTTTCTTCAAATGGTTTAACAAATCACCATTTCAAATCTTTTAAACAAAAGGATTCATTTTCACAACCTTTAACGGTTTAAACAATTTTCACATTTTAATCTTTTAAACAAAAGATTCATTCACAGATTTTCCAAATCAATTTTTATTTCAATTTGATTAACTCGTTAAATCTTTAAATCAAAGATTTAACTTATAGCCTTCGAAACAATTTCATTTCAATTTGATTTAAACAAATCATCAATTTAAATCTGTTAAAAATAAACAGATTTAATTCATAGCTTTCAAAAAGAATTCATTCATAACTTAGGAAAATTATTTCTCTATTCAATCTTGAAATTCCCCTAATTAACTGGAATCTCAATTCTTATCTAAAAGTGTTTATCATTTGAAAACAACAGTTTTCATTTTGGAAATCTGATTCATTTATACGAGTTGAAATCCTTGAGTTAAATTCAAATTCCCAAAAATAATACTTTAAAAATGGTTTAACTCATAATGACTAGTATAATAT
The DNA here is from genome assembly GCA_030765085.1 of Allium cepa. NCBI lineage: Eukaryota > Viridiplantae > Streptophyta > Magnoliopsida > Asparagales > Amaryllidaceae > Allium > Allium cepa. The sequence goes on from CM060931.1 coordinate 383,747,909, forward strand.
CATTAATCCCTAATTTCAAATTACAGAATTCAATTCGAATATTGAATTCAAATTTAAATTAAAGTACTTAAATTCCAACACTTAATCAAGTAATTTAAAAAAAAAAATTCTATTTTGAAATTCCATTTTGAAATTCCATTCCAAAAGCTTTTCACATTTATTCCGATTCCATTTCCAAAACATTTGAATTTAAAAATTCAAATTTAACTATTTCAAAAATCTGTGACTTAATCGATTTCCTCGTGAAATCCATATTGTTGTGTGTATAAGTGTGGTCTAGGGGTTTAACACAATAGTGCACAACCATTCAATCATCACAGATCAAATATAACAATATATAATTGATAAGCGGTATACCATAACGCTTATCTTCATTTACAGATCACAGATCACAGATATATATAAATCACAGATAATAATTTACATCCATCCCTGATAAATAACTACAGTACAGATCACACAAAACAGATTATATCACTAAGCATTACAGTTCAGAAATGTCAAATAATTCAACATTCAATAGAATCCAAACATTCATAAAAGAATTTATTAATCAACTGATTAATTTAGATTAGATGTATCATTATAAATCCGGTTTGATTATCATAATTTAGTTTTAAATTATATGAAATAAATCTTCTTTCAAATTTATTAGTTAACCCTTAATTATTAACTAATCATTCTTAAATCAATGAGTCAATTAATCTTAATTTTTTTTTATTAATCTTAATTAATTGCCATTATTAATTAATCCTTTAATTATTCACAAATAATTATGCTCTGATTTAAAAATCATCATTTAATTAATTACATTCATTAATTATCTATTAATTTCTTCTCTAAGCAATTAATTTTTCAAAACTATCAAATGATTACTCTGAATAAATTAACTTAAGAAATTTAATTTAAATAATTTGATTAACTCCATAAATTACACCGAATATTTAATTTCACAATTATTGTTATTAAGTGTAATCGTACTTAATAGTTCTACAATTGATTATTATGAAATTAATCAATCTAAATTTATTGTTAAAATTTATCACATCAATTAATTCTTCAAATAAAATCTTAATTAATAGTCTTAATCAATTATTTAATTTCTTTAATTGCCTTTCCAAAGAAATTTCTTATATTTGGTTTTAACATCTTATTTAAGATTAGTTCCAGGTTTTACTTTTAGATTCAACTTGTTTAAATTTCATTTTCAATTTCAATTCTATTTTAAATTCAATTTCTCCATACCTTTAATTGTTTCAAATTATTAAAACAAATGAAATGTAAAACTTTATTTATCTTCAAACTAATTTCAATTCAACTTGACCTATATTTACATTTTTATTTCAACTCAGTTTTAAAACCTTGCTTGATAAATTTGAATTTGGTTTTAAAATTTCAAAACAGAAAACAGTTCAGACATCAAAGCCTGGAACAAAACTCTGACCCGAGTCTATATGTATTTACTTCGAGTAAATGACTCGAACCACTCGAGTACGACGCGAGAAAATTCTCGTTCTTCCCGGGCAAACAAACACTCAGGCACAAATGCTCATGCACGTGCACATCGCCTCTGGCGAACTCCGACCATTCCTCTGGCCACTGACAAGTCAACCTCCACCCTGACAACCCAACGCAAGCGTCAGATCCCATCTCACAGCTCGAAAACGAAATCGAGATAAAACTCGAAACCTGGAAACACGCGAACCATTTCCTCCCACACCTGTCATCGTCCCGTTCTCCGAGCTCTGACCACCGAAAATCATGAAACTTTGGCCATCGTCTTCGCCTTCGTCTCCAGTTCACTCCCACCAAGTCCGGTCACACTCGATGCATTGAGGAATGCGCACGAGTCAAAATATCCATCACCACCGAAAACTAGGTTTAGGATAAAAAACTTCTCGCCGTCATCGCCACAGTGAACTGGACCACTTCCGGCTATTTTTCCCATCTTCGCCGTAGCCTCCTCCACCTATACGTGAAACCTTGGCCTCGATTGAGCCTTCGATTGCCTGAATTTCGCCAAAACCCATCTCACGTTCATCTCTGAACTGCTACTAGTATTATTAACTAAAAATTCCTATTTTACTTTTAAAAATCCTATTTTGAAGTATGAATTCAGGTTATATAAGTAAATCAAAGTTTCGTGACACTTGAAATTATCTGAATTTGAAGTTAGCTCTGTATAATCCAATTTTTATTAACATATCCATTTTTATTTTACTTGAAACAATTTTTAAATAATAACCAATACTTAAACAAACATGTTTGCTTTTGAAACCAAGGCCTATCAAAAATCAAGTAGTTTGATGTTTGAATTTGTTGATCAAACCATATGCTTTTAAGCAAGAAAAAGAAAATTCAACTTATACAGACATACCCATCTACATATATATATATGTATATATATAGATAGACAGAAAACAATTTACTTACATATATACACATATTAAGCAACTTCAAACTCAAACATATTCATCATCAAATATAGATTTACTTAGTTGGATTTTAGTTTAGTTACTCACAGTGTTTCAGGAGAAGAACAGAACTACTTATTGTTGAACTTGCATGCTTGCTGAGATCTTCTTTGCTTCTTTGGTTTTCAATGCAGTTGTATTTTGTTGAAGTTTTGTTTTATTATTATTATTTTTTTCTTTTTCGAATTTGCTTTAAATGAATGAACTGGGTATAAGAAGATGATGTATGGTTTGAACAATGCAAAGCATGGCTAAAGATGCTTGTACAGGTGATGTTTTTGTACAACATAGGACAGAGATACATTTCTATATGGAGGCTGAAGATCTTGTATCGTGGCTGATGTATCTTGCTTTTGTGCTAGTGTACTGGTTACAGTAGATGCAAGTTCCCCCCCCCCCCCATGCCTACATCTTTATCCCATTCTCCTCTATGTACATAGATAATTTTTCATTTTATTGTTTTCTTTATGAAGCTTTCATGTATATTTTAATTTGTTTTATGTTTTTATTTTGTACTTAGTTAGCTGGTTTCCTTTTTCAGGTTGATGCATTTTGTTTTCTTTATTTGCCAGGTTGCCCATTTTCATTTATACTTCATGTACAGTATACTTTGTTTTGTATTTTTTTTTTTAATTATTTTCTTTCACAAGCTTTTGCATCTATGTTTGTTTTAACTATTCATAAAAACATATTTTTGTTTTAGTCCTTTGTATTTTATTTGTTTGTTTTATTTTCGTCTACATTCTTTTTCATATTTAAATGTATTTTATTTTCTTTAAATCTTCTTGTTTTGTAATATAAATAAATTTCTATTTTATTATGTTGTTAGAATTTAGCAAATGTTCTACTTCCTATTTTTATTAAAATTTATCTCATATTATTTTTCTATTTCTAGTTTAAATATTTATTGTTATCTTACTTTAATATTTATTGTCTTATATTATTTTATTTGCTCACACATTTTGTTTTAATGTTTAAATATAGCTGGTTTGTTTTGCAAGTTAATTCATATATATGTTTTGTTCCATTACTTTATAGTATGAATAACTTCTATGTTAACATGTTGTTAAAATTTATTTATGAGTTACTATATATATATATATATATTTTTCTTAATTTATTTTATAACTCAAATATTTATTAAACCATTCATCTAAGATTTAAATCCAAATCAAAATATATATATATATATACACACAAGATTTTATAATTTTCAAATTGACTCATATATACCCAAATATACATATATATATATATATATATATATATATATATATTCACATATATACATATACATACAATATTTAAAAATTTAAATGATTTATATAGAATATATTTGAACTCGGGGAAACTCACATCACTAAATCGATTAATTTCACCGTTTTCTTCAAAATAGATTTTAATTATCATTTTAAATTTATATAAAAATCCGGGGTCGTTACAGACTTCCCCCCTTAAAAGAATTTCGTCCTCGAAATTCGCAGGCACGAAAACAACACAGAGATAGACACATTCGGTCTCCTATAATTCCTCAAATACAAGATATGGATTCCAAACTCAAGTCGGAATATCTCAAAATATATACCAATTTGTCCCTCTTCGGACTTCAACCAACCCAACAAATTACAACAGAATTTCAAAATTTGGTTTTAAACGAAATCGTTTTATCGATACAATTCTAATCATTCTTCATATTCTATTAATCAATTTTAACTAAATTTTAAAATTTCCAATTCATTTAAAATTCCTAATTTCAAATTTTCGAATTCATATTCATTAAAGTTTAAATCAAAAAATGAAAAGAAACTGATGAAATACGAAGAAAGAATATCTACAACGATTCGTAGGGCATCCCCGCACCGAAACTTCTTTCTCTGGAGCTGTCACGAAGCAATTCAAAAGAATTTAGAAACGAATCAAAGGAAATTGATAAGAAAGTTGTTTCCACTGTTGTTACAGAGTATTGACCAATTACAGTCGTATTTCCCTGTCCCCTATCTCGTTCTCTTCTTGCGCTCATACTCACTATCAGTGGATAGTAAGAGATTTTACTGAGACATTCAAACGGATATCTTAAGGATTACTCATTCTAGGATTTACTTCACCCTATCTCTAATGAGCTACTTAACGTGTTACACTCCTGAGCTAAAGTTTCACCTTAGCTCTGATACCAAATGTAACGTTTCGAATTTTGCCCGCTCAAAAATCGACATCCATACTTCATATCGTATTCGAATGCCATAGATTTGACCGTTCAAATCCGATTCGCCGGAGCTTATAACAATCATTAAGTAAACAACACAGCGGAATAAAAGAATAAAACATTGATATACAGCTTTGATACAATATCTGATACAACAGATAATCCAATAGATATCAATATACATCAGAGATATGATACAATAAATAGCAGCGGAAAAGAAAACGATAACATCTAGCAGTGGAACAAATAACTCTAAAAACAGTCTTCAAGGAAGAACTCCAAAAACTGTAACTCCATTTCCAAGAATCAATCCAGCAATAGCTCGAACTCCCAATAACGATTCACCTAGCATAAGCAAGACTGGTGCGATCCAAAGACTGAACTAACTCCAGATAATTCACTACATCTAACTATCTGAAAAACCCAACTCTAGACTGCTCGTGTAGAAAAATTTTGAGCACCCGGAGTTTAGGAAAGAAACAATAAACTCTGGATCAGTCGTGGGACTGGTGTGAGCAACAAAACAGTTTATCTTTAAACAATCAACAAAAGATTTTAAAGTCAATTCGCAATGCTTTTGAAAAATGAGACTACCATAAGGCCTCACGCACACACACACAATGCAAACGCAGAATCGGAGGAGATTTCTCCTTATGATAGTCAAAGATGCTTGATACGCATTAAAAAGAACATTTGATATTATTACTAGTGCATAGTGTAGAAAATTATTTCGAAAATAAAGATATAAATCTTAGCCAACATAGACATTTCGAACTATGCCTACTATAGCTACCATCCAAATAGTGTTGCGACACCATAAGTGAATGATAGGTTCTACAACTAATACCGTACAAGTTTCGTATTGTTTCTTTGGGTTTCCAACAAATGGTCAGGCCAAGGAACTTCCCATTGCCACATGAGAATGCCTCTGGAAAGACATCCCCGAGAACCAAACCGGAACTCTGCCAACACAAGGCCGGGTTACCCCTAACTGGGTAACTACTGACACGAGCACGCCATTCCCCGATCGTAAACGACCTTTCTCACGGGATCCCGATAACCAACAACCACAAAGTAATAAATTCGCGGTAACCACATAGGTTAAATATCTGGGCTCCATACCATGATACCACCTCTATCCAGAAGGAAATGTACATACCCTAAAGGGTGCTACCCCTCATAACCTTGCCGCATCTTTCCTGTTTTGACCATTTCCGGGGTGTAAGGCTCGACGAAGTCACGTCCACAAAAACATACTTTATACAAAAGCCATGCTTTGGGTCAACAAATGATCAACACAATGATCACCAAGATAGACGATCAAATAAACGATCCTATCACAATAATCAACACAATGATCATTTCAGCAACACTCAGCATGTCACATTACCAAATTGGGAATATATCGCTGATAACTTCAACTATATAACCTCTGAGCTCGTACGTCTCAGAGAAGGGTGTTAAGCTAAAAGAATAAATTCTCCTCCACCAACAGAAATATATTTGAAAGAAATCGGCTTTATATCTCAATTTGTAATGTCAGACATACAATCCATACAAGTCTGTTCTGGGTTCGAACAGAACTGAAGGCACTTACAAAGAAGTCCTTGCAATCCGGATATTCACAAATCACGTTCGGACCCCCCATCACATATGGAGTCTCTATACCGAGGACCATTCGATGCAAAGACATTCGATGAGTTGTCCTTACGTTTTCGAAAATATCCGGTCTTCACCACCGGTCTTCAAATGCTATCCATAATGACATATCACATATTCGGAATGGGATATATGACACAAAGGTCCTTTCCCGGCTAAACCGAACAGTGAGCGCAGTATTTCAAAAACATATGGACATTAGGATTTCAATTAAGTCACAACTTATTACCCAAAACTTTTCTTCAAATGGTTTAACAAATCACCATTTCAAATCTTTTAAACAAAAGGATTCATTTTCACAACCTTTAACGGTTTAAACAATTTTCACATTTTAATCTTTTAAACAAAAGATTCATTCACAGATTTTCCAAATCAATTTTTATTTCAATTTGATTAACTCGTTAAATCTTTAAATCAAAGATTTAACTTATAGCCTTCGAAACAATTTCATTTCAATTTGATTTAAACAAATCATCAATTTAAATCTGTTAAAAATAAACAGATTTAATTCATAGCTTTCAAAAAGAATTCATTCATAACTTAGGAAAATTATTTCTCTATTCAATCTTGAAATTCCCCTAATTAACTGGAATCTCAATTCTTATCTAAAAGTGTTTATCATTTGAAAACAACAGTTTTCATTTTGGAAATCTGATTCATTTATACGAGTTGAAATCCTTGAGTTAAATTCAAATTCCCAAAAATAATACTTTAAAAATGGTTTAACTCATAATGACTAGTATAATATCATTAATCCCTAATTTCAAATTACAGAATTCAATTCGAATATTGAATTCAAATTTAAATTAAAGTACTTAAATTCCAACACTTAATCAAGTAATTTAAAAAAAAATTCTATTTTGAAATTCCATTTTGAAATTCCATTCCAAAAGCTTTTCACATTTATTCCGATTCCATTTCCAAAACATTTGAATTTAAAAATTCAAATTTAACTATTTCAAAAATCTGTGACTTAATCGATTTCCTCGTGAAATCCATATTGTTGTGTGTATAAGTGTGGTCTAGGGGTTTAACACAATAGTGCACAACCATTCAATCATCACAGATCAAATATAACAATATATAGTTGATAAGCGGTATACCATAACGCTTATCTTCATTTACAGATCACAGATCACAGATATATATAAATCACAGATAATAATTTACATCCATCCCTGATAAATAACTACAGTACAGATCACACAAAACAGATTATATCACTAAGCATTACAGTTCAGAAATGTCAAATAATTCAACATTCAATAGAATCCAAACATTCATAAAAGAATTTATTAATCAACTGATTAATTTAGATTAGATGTATCATTATAAATCCGGTTTGATTATCATAATTTAGTTTTAAATTATATGAAATAAATCTTCTTTCAAATTTATTAGTTAACCCTTAATTATTAACTAATCATTCTTAAATCAATGAGTCAATTAATCTTAATTTTTTTTTATTAATCTTAATTAATTGCCATTATTAATTAATCCTTTAATTATTCACAAATAATTATGCTCTGATTTAAAAATCATCATTTAATTAATTACATTCATTAATTATCTATTAATTTCTTCTCTAAGCAATTAATTTTTCAAAACTATCAAATGATTACTCTGAATAAATTAACTTAAGAAATTTAATTTAAATAATTTGATTAACTCCATAAATTACACCGAATATTTAATTTCACAATTATTGTTATTAAGTGTAATCGTACTTAATAGTTCTACAATTGATTATTATGAAATTAATCAATCTAAATTTATTGTTAAAATTTATCACATCAATTAATTCTTCAAATAAAATCTTAATTAATAGTCTTAATCAATTATTTAATTTCTTTAATTGCCTTTCCAAAGAAATTTCTTATATTTGGTTTTAACATCTTATTTAAGATTAGTTCCAGGTTTTACTTTTAGATTCAACTTGTTTAAATTTCATTTTCAATTTCAATTCTATTTTAAATTCAATTTCTCCATACCTTTAATTGTTTCAAATTATTAAAACAAATGAAATGTAAAACTTTATTTATCTTCAAACTAATTTCAATTCAACTTGACCTATATTTACATTTTTATTTCAACTCAGTTTTAAAACCTTGCTTGATAAATTTGAATTTGGTTTTAAAATTTCAAAACAGAAAACAGTTCAGACATCAAAGCCTGGAACAAAACTCTGACCCGAGTCTATATGTATTTACTTCGAGTAAATGACTCGAACCACTCGAGTACGACGCGAGAAAATTCTCGTTCTTCCCGGGCAAACAAACACTCAGGCACAAATGCTCATGCACGTGCACATCGCCTCTGGCGAACTCCGACCATTCCTCTGGCCACTGACAAGTCAACCTCCACCCTGACAACCCAACGCAAGCGTCAGATCCCATCTCACAGCTCGAAAACGAAATCGAGATAAAACTCGAAACCTGGAAACACGCGAACCATTTCCTCCCACACCTGTCATCGTCCCGTTCTCCGAGCTCTGACCACCGAAAATCATGAAACTTTGGCCATCGTCTTCGCCTTCGTCTCCAGTTCACTCCCACCAAGTCCGGTCACACTCGATGCATTGAGGAATGCGCACGAGTCGAAATATCCATCACCACCGAAAACTAGGTTTAGGATAAAAAAAACTTCTCGCCGTCATCGCCACAGTGAACTGGACCACTTCCGGCTATTTTTCCCATCTTCGCCGTAGCCTCCTCCACCTATACGTGAAACCTTGGCCTCGATTGAGCCTTCGATTGCCTGAATTTCGCCAAAACCCATCTCACGTTCATCTCTGAACTGCTACTAGTATTATTAACTAAAAATTCCTATTTTACTTTTAAAAATCCTATTTTGAAGTATGAATTCAGGTTATATAAGTAAATCAAAGTTTCGTGACACTTGAAATTATCTGAATTTGAAGTTAGCTCTGTATAATCCAATTTTTATTAACATATCCATTTTTATTTTACTTGAAACAATTTTTAAATAATAACCAATACTTAAACAAACATGTTTGCTTTTGAAACCAAGGCCTATCAAAAATCAAGTAGTTTGATGTTTGAATTTGTTGATCAAACCATATGCTTTTAAGCAAGAAAAAGAAAATTCAACTTATACAGACATACCCATCTACATATATATATATATATATATATATATGTATATATATAGATAGACAGAAAACAATTTACTTACATATATACACATATTAAGCAACTTCAAACTCAAACATATTCATCATCAAATATAGATTTACTTAGTTGGATTTTAGTTTAGTTACTCACAGTGTTTCAGGAGAAGAACAGAACTACTTATTGTTGAACTTGCATGCTTGCTGAGATCTTCTTTGCTTCTTTGGTTTTCAATGCAGTTGTATTTTGTTGAAGTTTTGTTTTATTATTATTTTTTTCTTTTCTTTTTCGAATTTGCTTTAAATGAATGAACTGGGTATAAGAAGATGATGTATGGTTTGAACAATGCAAAGCATGGCTAAAGATGCTTGTACAGGTGATGTTTTTGTACAACATAGGACAGAGATACATTTCTATATGGAGGCTGAAGATCTTGTATCGTGGCTGATGTATCTTGCTTTTGTGCTAGTGTACTGGTTACAGTAGATGCAAGTTCCCCCCCCCCCCCCATGCCTACATCTTTATCCCATTCTCCTCTATGTACATAGATAATTTTTCATTTTATTGTTTTCTTTATGAAGCTTTCATGTATATTTTAATTTGTTTTATGTTTTTATTTTGTACTTAGTTAGCTGGTTTCCTTTTTCAGGTTGATGCATTTTGTTTTCTTTATTTGCCAGGTTGCCCTTTTTCATTTATACTTCATGTACAGTATACTTTGTTTTGTATTTTTTTTTTTTTAATTATTTTCTTTCACAAGCTTTTGCATCTATGTTTGTTTTAAGTGTTCATAAAAACATATTTTTGTTTTAGTCCTTTGTATTTTATTTGTTTGTTTTATTTTCGTCTACATTCTTTTTCATATTTAAATGTATTTTATTTTCTTTAAATCTTCTTGTTTTGTAATATAAATAAATTTCTATTTTATTATGTTGTTAGAATTTAGCAAATGTTCTACTTCCTATTTTTATTAAAATTTATCTCATATTATTTTTCTATTTCTAGTTTAAATATTTATTGTTATCTTACTTTAATATTTATTGTCTTATATTATTTTATTTGCTCACACATTTTGTTTTAATGTTTAAATATAGCTGGTTTGTTTTGCAAGTTAATTCATATATATGTTTTGTTCCATTACTTTATAGTATGAATAACTTCTATGTTAACATGTTGTTAAAATTTATTTATGAGTTACTATATATATATATATATTTTTCTTAATTTATTTTATAACTCAAATATTTATTAAACCATTCATCTAAGATTTAAATCCAAATCAAAATATATATATATATATATATATACACACAAGATTTTATAATTTTCAAATTGACTCATATATACCCAAATATACATATATATATATATATATATATATATATATATATATTCACATATATACATATACATACAATATTTAAAAATTTAAATGATTTATATAGAATATATTTGAACTCGGGGAAACTCACATCACTAAATCGATTAATTTCACCGTTTTCTTCAAAATAGATTTTAATTATCATTTTAAATTTATATAAAAATCCGGGGTCGTTACACTAAGTCTTAAATTAAGCGCCATAGTTTCCACAGTTTATCATAATTTCCATAGTTTATCAATTTATAACTTACGTTATAATCATGCTTATTACTTAGCTCCAGGTCTAAGTGCGAAAATAAGCTTCTTCTTCTTTTATTCTGCTTAGTTATAATTCTAAGTTATAACTAGACCAAACTTATTAATTCAACCCAATTAATATCATAATTGGGCATAATTTCAGTCCTATTCTAATTATATTAGAGTCTTTGTGATTTACATCTCATACTCCATTATTTCAGATTTCTTATAATTCAATCCAATTTTACGTTAATTCTATTCTAATCCATATGCGAAGAAGAAGAAGAAATAAATAAATGAAAATAGAAGGAAATCGTAGGCATAGGAATAAGATGTAAATAACGCATAAATAATAGTAAATAAATTAAAATACTACATATAAACTTTATTTAAATAGGAAAAGCTATAATTAATAGAAATAAACTAAAATTAACTGAAAAGAATAGCAAGAAGGAATAAACTGAAAATAATTCCAAAAACTGTACATGAATTATTAAAAGTTTCTCCAAAAATCGTAATTAAACTACAACTATTAGAAACCCTATTATTTTAAATTACTTAAAGAAATTTAAAATAATGACAATCACTCTCCTCTGTTCCATAGCTCTTCAATTAGGCCTTCACAGAATCACTTAGGGTTGTTAAATGTTTTTATTTATAGCGATTTCCTCCTTGGAAAATTATTCTGCTTAGGGTCCTTTCTGAATAGGTGAACCCAATTAGAGAAAATCTTAAAATGAGTAAGTGTTAGGCCTAGGGTTCTATTATAAGGGTAGAAGTGAATCTCAGACTGTTGGATTTGAGGATTGAATAAGATGCAACCACATCATAAACTGAATAGGAGCAATGGGATGCAAAAACAGAAGAACCGGATTGAAATAAAGAATGCAAAACATGTCATAGGAAGCCTCTGGAACGAAGAAAATTTTCTTCGTTCCGAGCACAGGCAGGTCGATTGGGCACTCGACTGCCCTTGTGCCTAGGTCCACTGGCCGGTTGACTTGGCCTTTATATTTTTTCTCTTTTTTCGTTTCTTTGATTAGTTTGTTCCTTGCTCATATTAAATCGGATTCTGACGTTTTATATGTGAAAATTGACCAAAAAATTACCACGGACACAATGGTGCAACTCTTATGGCTCAATTAGGATCATTTCACAAATTTATTTTATTATTTAATTAATTAACTAATTAATTATTATGGATTAAATTTTAGGTTGTTACATCCTCCCCTCCTTAAGGGATTTCGTCCCCAAAATCTCTAAAGACAAAAGAATGTACTAAATGTTTTCATCCAATTCTACGACCAACTACTCAATCGTCGACGATTCATCCATTGTCCTTAAGTTTTTCTAATGCAATTTATGTCACTTATGCAATTAGTATAGTGTAAATGTTCCAATCTAATGCAAAACATTAGGCGGTCCACTGATTTAGTTGACCTCCTCTTATGCAATCATGTATGTGTCATGTATCCAAACGAATGCATAAATTCCTTAATGACAATTGATAGTTCAATATGCATGCTACAAACATTATTCATATGCAACAATAATGTGATAATCATCTATTTATAGCAACAATGAAAATTAGAATAAAATTGCGCACACATCCATACGCATATGCTTTAGTATCCTAGTTAGGTCGATCCCTAAAGAATAATAGTGCCAAGTGTACCTATATGCGTCCATTAGCATCCACTAGCAAAAACTTGCACTCACTAGTATACATCGTTCGTAACATGTTTACATCTAATCCTACCATCCATAGGTTAAATCTTACATTCTACTCTACCAAAGGATAATAAAGGAAAGAACCTATTCGAAACTAAAAATGGAAATAGGGAACTCTAAAAACTTACTATCGAAAAGATGAGGATAGGAAGTTCGAATCTTCTCTTCTGCTTCCCAAGTGGCATCTGCAACATCATCTCCCCATTGCACCCTCACTAGCGGAACCTCCTTATTCCTAGCTATTTGATGCCTCTTCCAACAATCTTTGTGGGGATACGCCAAACAGATGCTTCCCTTTCTACTTCCACCTCCTCTAACTGACTGGTCTCTACAACTTCCGTCGAGTCATGTAAGCACTTTCGCAAGTGCGAAACATGGAAAGCGTCGTGCATCCTATGAGCCTATCTGGTAATTCACTCAGTAAGCCAACTTCCCTATCCTCTCTGTGATAGGAAATGGTCTAACTTTCCATTCGATCTGAACCTTACCACCTTCCTAAGCCCGGATACTTTGATAAAAATTAAGTCTCCAACCTCAAACTCAATGTCCCTCCTCCGCTTATTCGCATAAGACTTCTGTCTATCTTGGGTTGTCTTCATCCTTCGCCTAATTAAATTTACTCTCTCTCTCTCTGATGTCTCCCTCACCATGTCAGGGGCAAGTAGCAACTTCTCCATAACTCCATCCAACATGAAGGGGACTTGCAAAGTCTCCCATATAAAGCCTCAAATGGTGTCGTTCCTATGCTCATTTGGTAAATGTTATTATACGCAAACTCAACCAACGGAAGATGCTCCTCCTAAGTTCCTACAAAGTTCAAAATGAACATATGTAGAAAATCCTGAAGCACATCATTCACTCTCTCCGTTTGGCCATCCATGTCTAGGTGATTGGTCATATTCAGTCTAAGTTGCGCCCCTAACGCCTCTGTAAGCTTCTCCAAAACTCTAACTGAACACTCTCTTCTGCTTGAGATAAAAACTTCATCTCAAATATTTGCCTAAATCCATTCCAACAAAATTACCTTCCTTCCAACTCAACAACCTCTCACCAATAAGAAGCCTCCTCTTTCAGCTGCTAAGAGGTTAGCTGAACCCACTGCTAGTCCTCTAATCTCGATAAGCCAATTATCCTCTTGGTGTCCCTAAGCCAAGTTCTAGCCTCCATAAAAGTCTCCTTGCTAGAAAAAGTCTTTCCGTCCAAACTCGCAAAATTCTTAAAAAGCTTAGAGAAATTGATGGCGGCAGGTGAGTAGATGGGGTTCCCATCCACTGGTGTTGGATTGGGCGTTGGCCCATGCACCTCTGAAGTCGTGGCTTGTAAGTACCTACGAAACTAGGTTGGGAATGAAATGCCATCGGGAAGGTTCGTGACATTAGCCATTCTACGAAAAGAAAATGATAGTTTAGGAAAGAGTCAAAGGGATATTGAACTGGACTTATGATGGGATTTTTATGAAAACTTCTTTATTCTTAGAAACATTCCTAAGAGCTCTCTTATGAAAAGTACTTTTTAAATCAAGTTATTTTGGAAAATACTTTATTTTTAAAATAAGTTTTTAGGAATCCTGTAATCTTAGGCTCTGATACCAAGTGAAACACCCCACACCCCTTAATATACCAAAAGGACACATTAAGAGGTATGGTGCGTTATAGGTTTACTGAAACTAACAGAGACTAAGATTCACAAGATAAAAATAGGTAAAAACCACGGAAACTAAGATAATAACTTATTTAAAACAAGACTTCATAATTGTTTGATAAATCAAATAAGCCAATTACCAAATACGCATACATGTCTCAAAACCCAAGATGTCTCATAAAAACTCATAGTCTCAAAAATCAGAGTACATAATATCCTTCATTATAAGCTAGTACATCGAAAGAGCTAAAGCTAGATTAAAAGAAATATATGCTAGAAATCTTCTCTAAGAACCCTCCAAGTAATCGCGATCTATATCCTCTTCCTTGATTTCCTAAGGGGGAAAGGAAAAATAGAAGAGAGGGTCGGACTAAAAGTCTGGTGAATGATAGTAATTCAGAATCTTTAAGAAAAGTAAAAGTAATGGACTTTACAACAGTTCTAGTATATAAAAGAAAAAAAAGAAAATAGAAAAGAGAGAAATTAAAAATACGAATAAAATATTGCTCAATTAGTAAGACATGTTAACTTTGACTGTTTGCACTTGTCCTTGATAGCTGCTTTGATTAGGCTTAATTCCTAATTCTACCCTTTGATCGGCCTGCTACTCAATAGAATCTCCTATGGACCGGACGTTTCCCTACATGTCTTTGGTGTCTATGAAAGATACACTAATTAAGTGCTTGGAACTCATAGAAATTACTAAGCACCAAAATGGAAGTCGGACGCATAACTATCACCATGCCCATGCCACATGTTGCTCGATCTTTTGTCCTTTTATTTACCCTAGCCAGCATAAGTGTGCCTCTCGCCTCACTTAAAAGATTATGTGAAGCACGTCATCTCACTTTAGGGTTATTTGAAACACGGTGTCTATAGAAAAATAGGGTAAATGCTATTGGTACTAGTCCCCATAAAACAATAATCTAATTGCGCCCCTTGTTCAAATCCTCTAGATTTGAACTACCATATGTTGACCATTTACTACCACTATAAGCATAAGTGTACTCCTCGCCTTACTTCAGGATTATGTGAAGTACCTCGTCTCACTTAAGGATTATGTGAAACGCCAAAACCATAGAAGTATTAGGGGAATGCTGCTTGATACATGACCTGCTCTTATCTTTGCTTATTAACTTAGACAAATTATTTAAATAAGCCTTTATTTTTATCAATTATTATTACTGCTTATTAATTTATCCTATGTCCTAAAACAAGCGTCACAGTTTTCATAGTTTATCAATTTAAACTTATGTTATAATCATGCTTATTACTTAACCCTAGGTCAAAGTGTGAAAATGAGCTTCTTTCTTCTTTTATTCTTTTTAGTTATAATTCTAAGTTATAACTAGGACAATCTTCTTAATTCAGTTCAATTAACATCATAATTAGGTATAATTTCAGTCTTATTCCAATTATATTACAGTCTTTGTGATTTACATCTCATATTCCATTATTTCAAATTTCTTATAATTTAACCCAATTTCGCGTTAATTCTATTCTAACCCATACGCGAGGAAGAAGAAGGAGAAATAAAAAAGACTGAAAATAGAAGGAAATCCAAGGCATAAGGAGAAGATGTAAATAATGCATAAATAACAGTAAATAAATTAAAATACTATAAATAAGCTGTAATTAAATGGGAAAGTTATAATTAGTAGAAATAAACTAAAATTAACTGAAAATAATAGCTAGAAGGAATAGACTGAAAATAATACTAAAAACTATAAATAAACTACTAAAAAGGTTACTCCAAAAATCGTAGTTAAACTACAACTATTGGAAACCATATTATTTTAAATTCCTTGAATAAATTTAAAATAATTACAATCACCCACCTCTAGTCCTTAGCTCTTCCCTTTAAGCCTTCACGGATCCACATGGGTTTGTTGAATATTTTTATTTATAACGATTTCCTCCTTGGAAAATTATTCCGCTTAGGGTCCTTCCTGAATAGGTGAACCCAATTGGAGAAATCATAGAATGTGAAAAATTGTTAGGTCTAGGGTACTATTTATAGGGGTAGAAGTGGATCTCAGGCCTTTGGATTTGGGGATTGAATAGGATGCAACCATGTTATAGGCTGAATAGGAGTCATCGAAAGCAAGAATAGAAGAACCGGATTGACATAAAAAATGCAAAACACGTCATAGGAAACCTCTGGAATGAATGGAGTGAAGAAAAAATTTCTTCGTTCCTGTATACAAGTGGGTCGACCGGGCGGTCGACTGTCCTTGACCCAGGTCGACCGGTCGGGCGACCTGGCCTATATTTATTTTCGTTTCTTTGACTATTTTTTTCCATGCTCATATTGGCTCGGATTTTGACGTTCTATATATGCAAGTTAACGAAAAAATTAAACCGAAATAATGGTGCAAGTCTCGTAGCTCAATTCTAATAATTTCACAAAGTTATTTTATTATTTAATTAATTATCGAATTAATTATTATGGGTTAATTTTCGGGTTGTTACATCTTACTTACAAAATCTTTACAAGCTTCTACTATGCCACTCTGATATCGGATTATATGTAAAACGCGTTATAAATTTTAAAATCTCAAAATTTTCTAACACCCAGAATTATGAAAAATTTCGGTAGCGTCTATTTTACGTTGCTCGATCGTAAAAATTTACAATATATATGTATGTATATATATGTATGTATGTATATAACACTAATATAGGTTTCGTCTCAATGATGAGGCATCCCGTAGGGAAAAACATAAAAGTACAGTATGTAATCCAAGATATGTACCTTGTTATTATCAATATGAGCGAGTTCGTTCATATTAAAGCGAGCTAAAGCGTGTCGCATCACCTATCATCCAAACAGTCTTCATATGTACCTTTCTCAACTCAAGTTTGAACATTAGTTGCTTATAATGAGATATAAAAACATGTATGAGTTTAACAGAACTATATAACATGTTTTCTTAATCCAAACCATAAGCACAAGCATTAAACACACATAACAATCACATGCAGCTAAAATAGTTGTAACAATAATTTACAACAAAAGAAGCTATTCAACAAATAATATTCATCTAATTAATTCATAACTATCACAATTTACATTTTCCAATGTCAATAGTTAATTTATACACTATCATTTCTTATTTACATTCAATTTATTCAGATTTTAATTATTTCACTGTATGTTTAACATGTTCATATAAATCCATTTCTGGACTACATTATAAAATTAATTTATTAATTCATTTCATTTAATAAGTGAAAATTATTAATTTACAATGAAAGTAAGAAATGAACACCGGATTTCTTTCCAAACCATTTTGAAATAATATATAAACTCATATCCTTTACATATCAAATCATATTTAGAAATCTTAAAACAAAAGTTGTTTATTGAACCAAATGCGTAGCAAAGCTACTAAGTGGCCTCCCCCACTTTGAAACTTGGAAATAAATGTCAATGATGCGACCGTCGTCACTGAAATTATTTTCCAACGACAAAAGAGAGGAGTACATGACTTACTTCCTTTTAAAATCCCTTTTAAAAACAACTTCTATTAGTAAAAAAATTATAATACTAATATTATTTTCAATACCTTAGAAAAAAATTGCAAAGGCACCCTAATTCAAGTTCCTAAATTCTCAGTTTAAATTCATTTTTTAACTTAAACTAAAATTATATTTTTTCTTAAGTTCGTTACCTAAGTTCATAAATATCCATAACACAAATTTTTTGATTCAATATTTTCAAACTTGGTTTTATAACCTTTTCACTTCATATTTAATTTATTTTATAAATCTATTTATTTCATAATTTAAACTTAATGTTTAAATTATTTCTTACTACTGTTACTTAAATGAATAAACATTTCTTGATTCAAGTCCAAACTAATATAATACTCTTTTATCAAAAAGAGTATATATACCAATTTAGATTTATTTTACATATGCTAATTTATTAAACAAACTTCCATACCCTATTTATTTACCAATTTAATAGTTCAAAAATAATATAATTTACAAACTACTAAAAGTCACAGTTTTGAAAATTTGATTCAGGTATAACTCGATTTTTATTAAACGAAATCTTGATTTTTCACTTTCATATGAAAACTATGATTATATTAGTCCGAAAAAATTATTATTTCAATGAATTACAACTTATATTAAATCCTACATGTACATTTAAAGTTTCAGGTCACGAAATTGTGAACTTCCATAGCTCGACATGTTTATTTTAGTTTATATTCCAAACTATTATAAACAAGTTCAAAAACCTTTAAAACTTTACCAAACAAGTTCAAATATTTAAAATTCACATTATCACATATAACCTTGCTTAGTTGGAAATCTCAAATTTAAACACCTAATTTTACATTTCAAACGTTTTAAAATTATATCATACATATTTACTTTATATATCAAATTATTTCTTTCAAATATAAACAACTTGTTTTAACCAAAAATAAATTCTTTTTGGTAGAAAATCTCACTCAGAAACTCGAAATGAATACTGATGATGCAGTAGTCATCCTCAAAATTATTTTCCAGCGACTAAAGCGAGTTCAATGCTTCTATTTCTTTCAAAATACTTTCAATATAAAATTATTGTCAAAATCACTTCCAAAATAATATTTATTAGCTTTGAAGGATTTGAATGAATTTTGAAAATCAATGGGATTTTTAAGTTCTAAAATTCTTTGCTTTTAAACCTTTTCTATATAAGCCATATTGTAAATATACTCATATAATTCCATTACCTTATTATGAAAACACTTTTTTAATTTCATCTTCGCTATTGTAAACCATTTTTATTACAATTAGATTTCAGTTCACTCCGATTATCGAATGCTTCGTGAAATAGAACTCACAATGTATTCGTATTTAGTTCAATCCAACCAATAGTCAATGATAACTAAATATTATCATCTCCTAACAAACAACATTCACTAATAATCATACAGGTTTATGAAAGTTATCATTATATATATATAATATAATTTAGGTAAAATTATTTCATTTACCCTATTTTAAAACAATATTATGTCGCTTGTATTGTTTAAGTGTTTAGAAACCCCTATCGATTACATGGTACCTCACGTACCGACCAAAATTCACAAACAACTCAATAGATAAGTAAACACAATTTAAAACATTTTATAACACCAACAAGTACACGCTCTCATACACACATACATGCACATACATTCAGAAACAAGCTCATTCTAGGGTAGTGCTACCCTATCCCTAATGAGTCAATGCCTATCAAAGCTAAGGTTATTGCTAAACCAAAGCTCTGATACCAACTATGAAGACCTGCATTTTGAATGAGTTAAGTCGACAATAAACTACACATGTCCAACTCAATGCATTTTTAAGAATTGACATACAGTTTGCATATTACACAACTAGTAGCACGTCAATAAATAAGGACGCACCATGATACGACAACACTAAACCAAACTCATAGTAGTCTCGTATAGGGCAAAAATTATGACAAGGCACATGAGGCAATGTCCAAGGTAGAATATTACGGTTTGAGTCGCTAGTGTAACGATCCAGAATTATGGGTTATTTGAAATTGTTTGTTTAATTGATTTTAAATATTGAAAAGTTAAATTTTATCGATTTAATTGGTTGAATTCCAAATATAATGATTTATCGATAATTTAATTGTTGAATTAAATAATTGAAATCGTGAAATTAGTTTAAATCTTTGATTCTTATTTGGAAAAAAATAGTTAAAGATTTATTAAATTTATATTCATAAGAATGAAGGTAATAGAACTTTTAAATTGAATTTAAAAGTAATTTACTCGATTTTAAAAATAACTCGTTTAAATTAGCATATAAAAAAATAGCCTTCCAGAGCACAGTCTCGAATTTCAACGAAATTAGTTCCATTGGATTCATAATAGTGTCTTATTATCAGATTTTAAATTTCATAGCGTTTGGAGTTATCGGTTGGTCGTACGAAATAAAAATGAGCTGGATTTAATATTAAAAATTCAATATAATAATTGAGCCCAAAAAGCTATCTTCTCTATACGATTGAATTGGGGCTCAAAACTTGTTCCATTGCATTCAGACTAGGGGTATAACTTTATGAATGCCTGATGGCATGCGTCGATCTGGGTTCGAAATTATTAGCTAGATATTTGTGAATTTTAAATATTATTTTCATCGACTTGACTAGCAGCTGACTTTCTTTCTCCTTCGGCCCACTCTATACTGAACCAGCCACCCTATGGCTCATGCATCCCTGTCTCCTATCTTTATTTTCCTTTATTTACACGAGCAGCTAAGATAGAAGGAAAAAATGGGGAATTGAAGCTTCAAAAAAATTATAATTCAAATTTTACTCGATAGAAAATTCCAAAACTAGTTTTAAAAATCTTGTTTTGCTGAGAGCTTCTTAGTGGTATAAGTTTCGGGTTGTTCGATCATGGATGGAAGATGGCCGTTGTCATGACCGAACTAACGTTGGCTTTTATGGTGGCTATAGGCATCATTTGGTTGAATGGAGCGTACATTTGGATTTGGGGATGCTGAGGGCAGCTAGTCATCGAATTTGAGAGGTCACGAGGCCTCGTGGTGATGCATGAGAGATGTTGTCATATGTGGAGGCTGCTAGGTCTTGGCGAGGCACAGAGGATCTGAGGCAAAATCGTTAAGGTGGGGGTGTTCGTGGTGATAAACGGAGTTGATCGATGGTGATTTGAGGATGACTTGAGGTCGAATGATGATTGTGACTTGGATGAGGAAGAATGGGGAAAATATTGGCGATCTGAAGGGAGAGTTTGAGCTTCCAGTGGTTAGGTCGAACGCGTCAAGCGTGCAAAGAGTGTTTTATAATGCTCACAAAAAGCATTATAAATTATATTGAAATAACTGATCACTTGGCCATAGGATAGAAAATTATGTACGAACATCAAATAGGTTAAATTAAATGATTTTAAAATTTTTGATTTGAAATTTATTTAGATAATTTGATTTTACGAAAATGAAATTTTAATTTATGAAAATCAAACTATTTCTAAATTGAGCTCGTGATTGAATTATATTTGAGAATTTGGATTTCAATTGGGTATTAAAAGTAAATTGATTTAAGTGTTTTGAATCGATGTTTTGAAAATCGAATTTGGAATTGATAAAAATCGAAATGGTTCAAAATTTGAAATTGAAATTATTTTGAAATTGATTTCAATTTGAAATTGACATCAAAATAAATTTGGATTCGAAGTAAAATTCAACTTTAAATCGGAATTGAATCGATTAAATCGAAATGAAAATTTAAAAGTGATTTGAATTGGCAAATTTGAAAATTGAATCAGTTTAACTTTAAACCTATTTTTATATAAATTATTTAGATATAAACTATTTAAATGTATTTTTTCTATATTTTTAAATTATTTTGGACTTTCCAAGCGATTTTGCTATATAAACCATTTTAATACTTTAACTATTTTATAATAAACTATTTTAAACATTTAAACTATTTTTAACCATTATAACCATTTAAACTATTTTTCACTATTTTAATTATTTAAACTATTTTAAAACTATTCAACCATTTTTCAAAAATTCAAATTGGTCAAAGGGGTGAAATGTTTATAATTAAATCTTGGTTATAAGTGCGAATTGGGTTAAAATGAAATTATAACCTAAATTGTAATTTGAAACGATTTTGGAAGCGAAATCAAAATACTGAAGCAAAAAAAAATTGAAGTGAAATGGTATATATTGAGTAAATATGATGATTTCAAAATGGATTTGATTTTGAAGCGAATATCATATTTTGATATCAAGTATGAACTGTTTTTGAAATGCAAAAGTACCTACCGGTGTGTAAAACGACGTTTGGTTGCTAAAGAGACTGGGGTAGGATCTTTATCGATACCGGAACCACTTTAACAATTGTGTACACCGAGTGGTGATCTAGAACGAAGTGGTTGGATTCGGCGTACGATTGCTAGATTTGAAGAAAGAGAACGATGATGGATTTGCCTGGCACTTGTTCAAATTTGAAATGACTAAAGCAAGAGCCATACCGACCAAGTCGGTTAGCTACCCCGAGCGGACACACTTCTTCGTATTACCATCATTTACATTGTGACTAATTGGTGTGCACCCTTTGATTTTATTAGAGTGTTGGACATGGTGGGCAATCATGACTATGATGCATTACCACCAGCCGAGAAGGGTAAACTGGAAGTATCCTACTTTTGGCATTGCCTCACATGCCTTGTCATACTTTTATCCCTATACGAGCCTACTACGATTTTGGTTTAGTGTTGTCGTATTACGACGCGTCCCTATACGTCGACGGCTTAACGGTGTATTATATGAAAATCACAGGACAATGCTTGAAAATGCGTTAAGGGGGATCAATGTAAAGCCTTAACACTAAGAAAAATATTTATTTTACTGATTAGACATTATATACGTAGCGTATTCTACTATATGTAAATATTTTCACGGAGCCTTCAGATATGGAAAATTCCA
This sequence comes from Allium cepa, assembly GCA_030765085.1. NCBI lineage: Eukaryota > Viridiplantae > Streptophyta > Magnoliopsida > Asparagales > Amaryllidaceae > Allium > Allium cepa. The sequence goes on from CM060931.1 coordinate 383,770,844, forward strand.
TAACATCTTTTGAGTTATTGCACGTAAGTTATACACTGGATAGGAGATGTGAAATCTCGTAAACATCTCTGACGCTATTACACTCATGTTATATGCGATATTGATTTGACTTACATAAGGGTCTTTTAGTCCTGACTCGATTGTTTTGTCTTTTCATTACGCTCAGATCGGTCCTGAGTTTTTCAGCTTATTGAAGATTATTCTTCGAAGGACGAAGTTGAAGATTTGGTATATTATTACTAGTATTATCCCACCATTGTTTGTTCTGTTGCATTTTTTATTTGTTCTATTGTATATGTATAACTTTGATAAATGTTGTATAAATTATAATCAAAGGTATAGTAAATAGCTTCATGAACTACTTATTTGATTATTATATTTGTCATTCTACTATGAGATTCTTTATCTATTTCCTTCTTCCTTCCTTAGTTTCTTAACTATCCTCGTTGATTATCTACGTTTTGGGTTGTTTGAATTGGAAATGTGTGGATTATTATTGATTTATACCTTCTGAAATATGGGTCATCACAGTTGGTATCAGAGCTTTGGTTCAGCGATAACCTTGGCTTTGAGGGGGTAACTCATTAGAGATAGGGTCAGTAGTACCCTAGATGAGTTTGAGTATGTATATATAATGAGCGTGTATTTGTTAGTGAATATAAAAATTGTTTTATACCGTGTTGGTTGATTTTTTCAGCGGCTTATGGATTTTGACCAATGCGAGTAATTAATGCTATTGATAGGGATCTCTAAATACCTGAACAGAGTAAACCAACGTGATATTACTTTGAAACTGGGTAAATAAAATAATTTTACCCTGATTATATTTTATATATAAAGAAATATATTTTTTGGAAATTATTAGGGTATATATAGTGTGTTGATGGTTAGGAATGATAATGTTGGTTATTATCAGTAATTGGTTGTTGTGCCTTAATAAAAGATGTTTAAAATGAACAATGATAAAACAATCGTGAAATGTTTTAAGAAAGTGAAATTTTTAAAATATAATTTATAAATGTGACTCATAAATTAAAATGGATTTAAATTGAGAAGTTTTGAATCTAAGTCCCGAAGATTTGAAATGTGTTTAAAAGTGTTTTGGAGAAAATAATAATGACGGCATTTTTTGGAAGTAGTTTTTAATATGAATATTTAAAAATAGTTTTTAAAAGAGATAAAAGTACCAAACTCATTTCGGTTGATAGAAAATAATTACGATGATGATCGCGGCATCATCGATGTTCATTTTCGAGTTTCTAAGTGATGCATTGCTACCGTAATAATTTTCTAACAGAGTCTTCTTTTGATAAACAAGTTTTGGATTTTAAGAAATTAATTTTTTTTAATTTGATATAAAAGTGAGATATGTTTATATATATATAAATATGATTTCAAATTGATTTGAAAAACCGGTGTTTAGATTCTGAAATTTGCTATATAAGAGTTGTGAAATGAATAAAGATAAGTTTTGAACTTATAAATTTGAGAATTGATATAGATAAGAAAAGAAATTGTAAAATTGAGATAATATATTAAATTTAACTTAAGATAAGTCAAGTGATGCGATTGTGGTAGTGGAATAAATTAGTGAAGTGAACAAATTAAGTGAATTGAATTGAACTAACAAATTGAAATCTGGAAATTTAGCCTAAGTAGGGCTAAACAAAATAAAATTTTGGAAATGGAATTTATTGAGATTTGAAATAATTAATGAAATGTGCTAAGTGAACTAACTAATTTAATTAGTGAGTAAATATGGTTTGGGATATGGTTGATAAAATTCAATATTAAAATTGGGAGATAAATTGAGTTAAATGAAATGTGTATAAACTAGAGTAAAACTTTACGGTTCATTAATGGATATAGTATAGTGCGAAAGGTGTTAAACATGAAAATTGGATTTGAGTTTAAATGAATATAGGCTTAAGTGGTAAAAGTGGTAATAAACATAAGAACTTTTGCATAAAAAGTTCATAATCGATGTCAGAAAATTTGATGGTGAAATTCTTAAGTGGAATTGGTATAAGGGATATGCCAAGTAAATAGGTGAATGTGAAATACAAATGTGAAAGGTAACTATGAATAATTGAATGGACATAACATAAATGTAAAAAAAGAAATTTGGTATAGCTAAGAATCAATAGAAACAAATACGTAAGTTGTACGTATATTATTTTATTCGCATAAAGATTTAATCCAGATTCGAGCACATAATTTCGAGATAATTTATATCGAACTGAGTTAGGGTTTTTCACTCATTCTTGACGGCGAACCCTGGATATGGATTTTTTATTTGATTCTAGAATTCTATATCATCATATATGGTTATGAAAGGAAAATAATTGTTTTTGATCAAGGAATCAAATCAAGTCCGCACTAGAGAGTCATGTGAACGATACTAGTTCGGAAGTGAAATTGTGTGAACGAGTGAGCGATCAGATTTGATATTGTGTACGGATGATATATGTACATCGTACGGGGTTAAGTAAAGCAAATATTGAAAATTGAAAATGCAAAATAAAATGATTTTAAATTATATGATTGGATATCATTGGTAAAGAAGAAGTAGGTATTTAAAATCAAGAAAAATTTGGATTACCCGATAAAAAGGTACATGTTTACTTTGTCATTTGATTTGATGGTTTTATGATTGAGCCACTTCGCTTTTGTTTTCTTTTTTTGGTTTAGGCCCATAGTGGCATTTTGTAGTTGTTCGGATCTTGCCACACTGAGGAGATGCTGGTGTAATTTTTCAAAAATTAAAGGAGTTAGAATTTTGAAAAATAAAAATTTATAATCGAAATTTGATTTTGGATTATAACTTGAAATGATTGAGTAAATGATATTATTTGGAATCTATGGATGAAATTGGAAATTAGTAAAATTGACAATGTGGTTTCAACAAATTCATTTTTGGAAGTTGTTTCAACTAATTTTTTTTGGGAAGGTTAGTGGGTTTTAAGCCATTCTTCTTACCTTAGTAATTTTGGGGATGAAATTCTTTTAAGGGTAGGAATATAACGATCCAGAATTTTGGGTTATTTGAATTTTTTTACTTAATTGATTCTAAATATTGGAAAGTAAAATGTTACCGATTTAGCAAGATGAATTTCAAATATAATGATTTATTGATAATTTAATTGTTGAATTAAATAATTGAAATGGTGAAAATAATTTAAATCTCGGATTTTTTTTAAACGGTTGTTAAATTCATATTCATAAGATGAAAGTAATGGAACTTTTAAATTGAATTTAAAAGTGATTTACACGATTTTAATAATAACTCGTTTAAATTAGCATATAAAAAATAGCCTTTCGGGGCACAGTCTAGGATTTCAACGAAGCCCGTTCCATTGGATCCAAAATAGTGTATTATTATCGGATTTTAAATTTCATAGCGTTTAAAGTTATCGGTTGGTCGTAAGGAATAAAAACGCGTTCAATTTAATATCGAAAATTCAATATGATAATAGGGTTCAAAAAGCTATCTTCTCCACACGATCGGATTGGGACTCGAAACTTGTTCCATTACATTCAGAATAAGAGTACAACATTATGAGTGTCTGGCGGCATGCCTTGATCAAGGTTTGAAATTAATAGCTAGGTATTTGTGAATTTCAAATAATTTATTTTCGTCGACTTGACTAGCAGATGACTTTCTTTCTCCATCAGCACACTCTATACTGAACCAGCCACCCTATAGCTTGTGCCTACCTATCTCCTATCTTTCTTTTCCTTTAATTACATGAGAAGATAAGACGGTAGAGGAAAAAATGGGGAATTGAAGCTTCAAAAAAGTTCTAATTCAAATTCTACTCAATAGAAAATTCCCAACCTAGTTTTCAAAAGCCTTTTTTGCTGAGAGCTTCTTAGTGGTATAAGTTTGAGCTATTTGATCATGATTGGAAGAAGGCCATTGTCGTGGTTGAACTAGGGTTGTCTTTTATCGTGGCTGTGGGCACCGTTTGGTCGAACAGAGCGTAGATTTGGATTTGGGGATGAAGAGGGCAGCTAGTCACCGAAATTGAGAGTTCGCGAGGCCTTGTGGTGAAGCATGACATATGCCTTCATACGTGGAGGCTCCCAGGTCATGGCAAGGCACAGAGGATCGAAAGAAAAATCCTTAAGGTGGGGGTGCTCATGTTGATAAATGGAGTTAACCGACGGTGATTTGAGGATGACTTGAGGTGGAAAGGTGATTGGGACTTGGACGCGGCAAATTAACGAAAATATAGGCGATCTGGAGGCAGGGACCAAGCTTGCAATGGTCAGGTCGAACGTGTCGAGCGCGCGAAGAGGAGATTAATGGAGAAGACAGCGTCAAATTGAGCGGAGCGTAGCTCCGTATCACTTAATTTGTGCACATGAGTTGTATGTTTATCAGCGTGCATTTCGATTAGGAGAAAATATTGAGGGAGAAGAAGCTTTAAGTGGTAGGCTGGGCTAAATTTTTGAAAACATTATTTAATTTAAAATTTTAAGTAAAGTAAGATAATTATATTCTAATTCATGCAACCTATTAAACCATACAAAGTTGTCATACGAGGTCCAAATTAAGCCAAACAAGCGGCGATGAAATCGTGGCGACGAGCACTATTTCTAGAACTGATCTGGAGACGATTAGAGCTAACTAAAATATTAGGTTAATTCGAACGTTATCCGATTTGATTTAGAATTTAAAACTCAAGATGAGTGTTTATAACACTCACAACGTACTAAAATATTTTTATGCTACTTAAATTCGAAATTATGAAGTAATATAAATTTATTAATTGTTGTTTGGAAAATATAATTGTCATACGAATTAACTGTTAAAAACTAAAATTGATGGTTAAATTGAAATTGGAATTTAATTGCCAGTAAAATACCTGATATTGATAACTATGGAAATGTCATGAATTATTGGCTGGTTTGGATGATGATTGTGATGGATTCTATTCACTGATGTTTTGGAAGATTTTAATGTTTATTTATTTTGATATTTCCTGTTATTATCATGTATATTGTTTGCAGCATATAAAACTGCAAATTGAATTATTTCAAATAAATTAAGGAGTGGATTGAAATGATATATACCCATGATACTGTGATTTGGGTTGAAATGATATATATTCATCCCTGAAATTAAATTGAAATAACTGATCACTTGGTCATTGCACAAAAAATTGTATACGGATGCCAATAAATTAAACGATTTAAAAAATTTTGATTTGAAATATATTTAAATGATTTGATTTTAAGAAAATGAAAATAGAATTTATGGAAATCGAACTATTTATAAATTGTGCTCGGGATTGAATTATAATTGAGAATTTGGATTTCAAATTGGTTATGGAAAGTAAACTGGTTTATGTGTTTTGAATCGATGTTTTGAAAATCGAACTCAGAATTGATAAAAATCGAAATGGTTTAAAATTTAAATTGAAGTTATTTTAGAATTGAAATCAATTTGAAATTGACATCAAAATTAATTTAGAATCAAATGAAATACTACTTGAAATAGGAATTGAATCGATTAAAACGGAATGGAAATTTAAAAGTGATTTTAATTGGAAAATTTGAAAATTGAATCAATTTGGCTTTGAAACTATTTTCAAATAAATTATTTAGATATAAACTATTTAAATCTATATTTTTTTAAATATTCAAATTATTTTGGACTTTCCAAATGATTTTTCCTATATAAACTATTTTAATACTTAAACTATTTTATGTTAAACTATTTTAACCTTTTAATAACCATTTTAACCATTTAAACTCTTTTTAACTATTTTAAAACTATTCAAACCATTTTTAAAAAATTCAAACTGGTCAAAGGTGTGAAATGTTTATAATTAAATCTTGGATTTAAGAGCGAATTGGGTTAAAATGAAGTGATTACCTAAATTGAAATTCGAAATGATTTCGGAAGCGAAATCGAAATATTAAGGCGATAATGATTTTTGAAGTGAAATGGTATATTTGAGTAAATATGATGATTTCGAAATGGAATTGATTTTGAATCGAATATGATATTTTGAAATTGAATTGATTTTGTACCAAAAATGATTTTCAACGCGGAGTGATGATCCAGAATGAAGTGGTTGGATTTGGCGCACGATAGCTGGATTTGAAGAAAGAGAACAATGGTAGATTTTCTTGGCAGTTGTGCCAATTTGAAATGACTGAAACAAGAGCCGTACTAGCCAAGTTGGTTAGCTACCCTTAGCGAACGCACTTCTTCGTATTACCATTATTTACGCTATGATTGATTGGTGCACACCCTCCAATTTTATGGGAGTGTTGGACACGGTAGGCGATCATGGATATGATGCGTTACCACAACCGAGAAGGGTAAACGGGTAGTATTCTACCCTAGGCATTACCTCATGTTCCTTTTCATATTTCTATCCCTATAAGAGACCACTACAATTTTGGTTTGGTTATGTCATATCATGGCGCAACCCTATCCACCAACGGTTTACTGGTGTTTTATTTGCAAACTATACGACAATGCTTAAAAATGCATTAAGGGGGATCAATGTAAAGCCTTAACGCTAAGAAAAATATCTATTTTACTAACTAGACATATATATGTAGTGTATTCTATTATATATAAATATTTTGACGGATCTTTAAGAGATCGAAAATCCAGTAACATCTCTTGAGTTATTGCATGCACATTATACACTGGATGAGAGATGTGAAATCCCGTAAACATCTCTGACACTATTACTCTCATGATATATGCGATATTGATTTGACATACGTAAAGGTATTTTAATCATGACTCGAATGTTTTGTCTTCATTACGCTCGGGTCAGTCTTGAGTTTTTCAGCTTATCGAAGATTATTCTCTGGAGGACGAAGACGAAGATTTGGTATATTATTACTAGTATTATCCCATAATTTTTTGTTCCACTGCATTATTTTATTTTTTCTATTGTATATGTATAACTCTGATAAATGTTGTATAAATTATAATCAAAAGTATAGTAAACAACTTCGTGAACTATTTATTTGATTATTATATGTATCATTCAATTATGAGATTCTATGTTTGTTTCCTTTTTCTTTTCTTATTTTTCTTAATTAACCTCATTGAGTGTCTATGTTCCAGGTTATTTGAATTGGACATATGTGGATTATAGTCGATTTAAACCTTCCAAAATATGGGTCATCATAGCCACGATAGTGGTAACCCATTGTAGCCACGACCGCCCACCACGTCCACCCATTCCATATTGAGTCCAAGAAAGGTTATCCCAAATCAAGGTACACCAATCGAAGACAACAACAAAGGTAATAGTTTGGATTGAGTTCACGAGAAAAAAATCGAATAGAAGATGCCCGCTAGGGGTAGCTAGCCTATATAGCCCGGTTGCCATTCTGTTTTGGTCATTCCAAACTAATACAAGTGTCACGCTATCCATCAGCGTTCTCTTCCTTCAAATCCAACAGCGTATGCCAAATCCAACCACTTCATTTTGAGTCTCCTCCATATACATAGTTGTTAAAGTGGTTCCAACATTGACAAAGAGTATGCCAATAATCGACCCCGATCTCATTAACCACCAAACGCTGTTTCACACACTAGTCGGTTCTTTTACACTTCAAAAACGATTCATATTTGATATAAAAATATCATATTCACTTAAATATCGGTTTCATTTCAAAATCATTTTATTCATTTTGAAATCAATTTCATTATAAAATCATTTTATTCATTCCAAAATCATTTCGAATTTCAACTTAGGTTATGTAACGACCCAGTTTTTCAGTCGTCTGAATTTAGAATATTTAATTGAATTTAAATATTAAAAAATGAATATAATAAGTTAAATCAGTTAATTAATTGAATATTAAATCTACTATGAATACAAATGATTTCTAACATTGTTTTAAATCCTATTTGAATTAGAATAGAATTACTAAAATTTTAAATTGAATTAAAAGTAAATAAATAGAATTGGAAATTTAAATTTTTAATTAACACTTAAAAATAGGCATTTTTGACACTCTCTCGGATGTTGACAAAACCAGTTCCATTGGATCATTACAGTATGTTATTGTATGATTTCAAATTTCACGTCAATCAAACTTACCGTTTGATCTTGCGAAGCTAAAACACCTAGAAATTTATTTAAGTAAATTTAATTAAAATAATTCGATTCGAAAGCCTATCTTCCAAATACTATGGAATTGGCTTCTGATATATATTCCTTTCTGTTCAAAATAGGGGTAAAATATTATAAATGCCAAGCTTCATGCTTCGTTTGGAGTTCGATCATTTTCGAATGAATAGTGATTTATGTTGGTTATAAATAGATAACCAATTCACAAAACCCTAACCCAAAAGTCAAACCCTTTTCTCAACAGCCACCATCAAAATGTATGGCCAGTAATCACCATCATTCTTCCTCATTTTTCTTCCAATGCATCCACTTTCATCAAAATCTTCCTACTACAAAGTTGTAGAGAATGTTGAGATCTATAAATTCAACATGTATGATCGAATTTGGAGCAAAGGATCAGCGTGGATCTCGATGCAAAGTTGTGGAGTTCCTGCTCGAAGTACGAGATGATGATAGCGACTTGAGAGTGTGGTCGGAGGCCACTGATAGGGCGTGCGTAAGCGTACGCAATGGCAATAGTCGATCGACTTCTAGGTGGTTGAGGTTGGTGCGGAAGAAGGTAGGAGACGTACTTATGGGTTTCGTTCGTGACTTTTGGCTAGGGAAGGAAGAGAAAATAAGCGGCCTAGATTTGAAGAAGCAGGAATGAATGGTTGTGATTTAATGGATGGTATAGTACAAAAAAGCTATAAATTAATTTATAAATTCGTGTAATCTTCTAAAATACATAACTTCTTCGTACAAGGTTTTTTTGTGCAAAACAAGCAGCGGTGGGTTCATATTCGTAAATTCTACGCGATAGACCTAGTTTGGATGGATTTGGAGCTACTAGGAATTTTTAGTAAAATTAAAGTTTAATTTTATACGAAATAAAATGCTACAACGACTACTACAACCAATGTGAGTAAAATTCAATCCTTCTTACCATCTTATATTTTTATACTAGCGTGAAACCGTGCTTCACACGCGGATTGTCGAAATAAATTGTCTAGTTTTCGAATTTTTATTTATTAAATTAAATAACAACTTTTTCATCATTCTTCATACTACAGTTTATTTTTACAATAATGCCATTGCAGCAAAATTAAACAATCACGGTCTTAGAGCAAACCTTCGCATTGTGCCTAAAAAGCCGTTTTGAACTGAATGTAGGAAAATGATTGCAAGAAGAAATTAACGCATGACAGTCATATTAAAAAACGCAGCGAGTGTATGTATTTTTGAATAAAATAATATATTGAAATAATAAGCAAACCTACACACTATAATCACACGATAGTAATAGCAAACTTTCCATGACATATGCATAGGTATCATCATGAATTCTCGATGAAATAAACTGTGAGAATCATATTATGTTTACATGAACTTTTTAAACTGACTATCATGTTTTAATTTACACTACAACTGAAATAAAATGCCAGGCTGTAAAAAAAGTCATTTAAATCTGTACAAAACAAAGGAGCTTTATTCAGTTGAGATAAAACTTAAATCTACATCTCAGACCAATATTGCAGGAAAGTTTAAAATGTAAGTAAAATATAAGAAATTCACCTGAATCGCCCTGAAGATGAACCCAACTAAAAACACCCATGGTCATTTTGACCAAATAGGCCTTTTAGATGAGTTAGATGAGTCATTATTTTACTGTATAGTAAATCCAGCAACCGTAAGTGGTTCAGTAGAGATGTAAAGGAAATGCCATAGTACATCAAAATCAAAGCTAATTAAAGTGTGATGTATGACGGCATGAGCCGTAGTTGTACATCACCTAATAAAACACTTTCTAATGTAGTGTGCTAAAAAAATAAAGCTCAGGTGCATAAAGCTCTACAATGATCGACCATAGCTAGTTGTATATTATGCATTGTTACATTATATGCTCAATCTAAGAATCTGAAAAAACATAGCATAAAGTATTGGGTCGTAACATTTTATTCCTTATCCTACTGTAATGCAAGAAAAATGAAAGCAAAGCTCTTATTTTGTTTTTGGAAACCCTTTGTTTCATTTGTCATAACTGGCTAAAAGTAAAATTAGTTATCATAAGCAGAGTGGTCAACCATTTATTGTAGGGTCAGCCTATGCGATATTATTTTAGGACTGGATTATATTTTATATGTATTGTCTATCGAGGAGGTAAAAGGGATGTTACTTTTGTACAACCATGCCAACAAATTCATAAAGCAAACACACTGTCTTTTACAACCTCTTGTATGGAGGAACATCTTATATATAAGATACGCTGAAGTTACGCTAGACCTTCATAGAATCTTCTATAATCATTACCGATGCATAGTACACTGGATATGATCTATGAATACAAATTTCAAGGAAGAATGCAAAGATAGGAAACAAATATATGCATGACACGTAAAGAAGTATGTGATAGTTATGCTCCCCAAATGACCATTAACTATAAAATTTCAATAGAAGGGTAAGGACAGGAAAATTAGGTGCAGTAGATAAAGTTAGTCGTTATGATGGGATAAGCTTGGTTGTGTTACTATTTGAAAATTCAATTTTTCAATTAAAAAATACATTCATGGGAGGATCTGTATTTGATTTAACATGTGTTTGGGAAAAAACTCATCTTTATTACTTTCATTTTACACTCCAGTTACATCTCATCTAGTGCACAATGCTCTTTGTTTTCCTAATTACGCTAAACTAAACTCATATTATGCTAAAATCTTACATACTTTTGTAGTACAAATGTAAATGTGTGTGTGTATTATTTTATGTCCAATTTAATGATCTATATTTCTATTTTCCCTGGTCAATCAAGTTTATACTAAGAAAAGAATATGAAACATTTGAGATTTTACTATAAGCTATTGTCAATCAAATCAAATCAAATTGAAATAGAAAAAGTTGTCAAACCTAACAATGTTACAGCAAGAAAACTACCTAATTATAGCATGAATCCAAAGATAATACCAATAAAATTAAAACTACCAAATTGATTATTGGTTAATACTATTAAATTAAAACTACATAAATTTACCAACTTACTATGCAAATAAATAAATAAAAGTGAAACAAATCAATGAAGATATATCAACCTTGATATATCCAACAATGTCATAACAAATGCACAATTTATTTTTATCTTGGATCCAAAGGTAACATCAATAAATTAAAAATGGCTAATGAATTACCAAGAAATTAGATACCACCAAGATTGACCAACTTAGAATGCAAATGAGAAAAGAAACTAAACTTCATCCATATAAAGAAATGCAATCATAAACTGCTATGATTTTGAAGGTAAATTGTAAGATATTGATATTTGATTAAATGAATATCAAATTCAATTTTCCATTATAACAAAATTATATACAAAATCTCAAACTAAAATATCAGTTTAATTGCAAAACGAAGAGACTGATATGGTAACAAATATTAAGTAAGAGAAAATAATTCTTAATTGCCTAAAAGAATTGAGAATAGTGTAAAAAAAAGGTCAAAACATATAAATTTTCAACAAATTCGACCCAAATGACACAAAAAAACATATCAATGCCTATGATCCATCAGAAATTTGCAAGAATTTCCTGCAATAACATATTTAATTGTTATATAATGTTCAAAAATAAAAAAATTATATATTTACCACATATTATTACTCAATTTTCATTCTATGCTCTATATAGTCCCTATTTTTTTAGAATCATGAGCAACTTTCAGTTTGCTGCAAAATAAGACAACAGATAAGTAATAATTAGTTATTATAATAAGCAAAATTATCATTTGATCATGTTTATTTAACTGTATAATTAAGAGAAAAAACTAACCAATCAACAATAAAATTCTTAAAAGTATTTAAGAAACCAACAAACCCTACAATAAGCGAAACCATAAAAGGCGTAACTTAGTGAAACAATTAATATAAACATATTAACTTATTTCAAAATTTAATTACAAAGACAACCTTTGCCAAAACTGTCTTAAGAATAGAACAGAAACTCACAAAATAACATGCATCCTCCCATTTCATTCATATGAGTAATTTATAAACTAAGGGAGCATAATAAGAAATTTTTGGTTGAAAATATGTGGGATGGACTAAATAAGGAGAGTACGAAAATCATAGGCTAATATGATAGTTCTCCAGATATTCTTGCACATTAATTTCATAAGTAATCATTTTAGATCATATAGTACATAGCAGATAGAAAAATATTGGTTCATAAGTCAACACAGCAAAATAGCAGTAGCATGAACAATCATATCAACTATGAACAATCCTATCAACATTTTATTTATAATAACAACATTAAATGTAAAGCTTATGCATAATCTAATTATTGAAAAATCCAAACAACATCAACATTCATTTTTAACTATTTCATCTTCAATTAGGGTGTTGAGCAAGTTGAGCTACATATCCTTTAGTAACATCATATCAATATTTGTGCATAAGACTTTATCGGATATAACTTACTTATTGTTGATATTAGTTGGAACAGAAATGAATTTGATAACTGTTAATACTTTCTTTAAACATGATTAGTTATTGCAATTTGTAGGTAACTTAAACCTAGATGGATACACAAAGAATCCATATATGAGACTTCCCGAAACAGATCCTTTTGCAGTTACAACAAAAGAAACAAAACGTGAAATTATTATATTTTCTGATTAAGTAATGTTTACAAATTATTTCAAACATGTTTAAATTAGAAGAGTAAATTTTTTGCAATTTGTTTAGTTATGTTCCTTATAGGTTACTGGAGTTTCACTATGCAGCTTTGTTCTGATTAACGTTGACTCCAAAATGCTTTCAAGAAATTGTATTTTGGTGGATCGTTGTTGAAACTGACAGCCCATGAACATGTTTTTTGCACTCTATTTTCAACATGAGGGAAGAGCTTGCAAAGTTGAGTTAATTGCCTTTGCTAAAGCTTAAATCTCATATCACTTTTATTTGGCGATGGAGGTATGTATATTGAATTCAATAAAAATAAGATAAGACCAAGGAACAATAATATTAAGAGCTATGTAAATTTTACTTCCGAGATAATTTTCATGTGGTCAACAATTTTGTTCAAGAAAATGGTTTAATCAAAAAGTTCACAAAGTTAGAATGATATTAAAAAAAGATAACTACTCCTAAACTTCATAAGAAGCCTTTTACCATTAAAAAAAGTTGATACAATAACTCAACTTAGGGATACATATTTTATTTTCTTGTTTGTTCCTAATGAATAGGCCTTTTTCCTCTTTTGAAGTAAGAAATTACATAAGGGTAGTGCATATCTATTCCATTTACCAAATATACCGGGAAAAAGTGTGCTGCACGGGATGAATAAACATCCAGTTCAAATAATATCATTAACTCCTATTTGCGTAATAATAGTTGGTTGTTAATGAGATTTAAGGGAACACAATAATAGTTGGTTGCAAAGGAATGTAAGAAATTTTGAAGTTATATGCAAAAGAATTATGAATTCAATATAGGTCAATATAAATGTATAAAGTTACCATTTTCCATAAAGTAAACATACTAAGCTGCACCATTTCCCTCGGTAAGGATACATTTCGTATAACATATTTTCTTTCTGAAATATCATATCATTTTGCAGACAAAGTGGAATTCCATCTACCTTGCAACAAAAAAAGATGCCACAAAATTATTTCATGGTAAAATTAAAGATGCTACGTATGTCAGATTACTTGTAGTAAATAACATGAACTGCAAATAATGTAAATAAATTACATTCCATATATCACATAGAACCATTTATTTTAGTAACACGCATAAATTTATCCTTTAGATTTTAAAGCGGTGAATTTAATCATTAATCAATACTCTATTTTATTAAGGATCTTTATTGATATGAAAAAGTGTTTCAATGGACTTATCGACGATATACTCCATATATAATTGTAGAATGGAAAGACATGCCTTTTTATTTATTACGCCAATCCATGCCCACCCTAAAGTAAAAATATTCCATGGAGATTCTAACTACGTTAATTTTCTGTGTGAATAAGAAGTAACTGATATGAAAACCTTATTCAAAACAAATTTGAAAACCATATATTGTAACAAAATTCTAAATTCTGGAAACCATATGAAAAATGTAAGTTAATTTCTAACTTTGTTCCTCGAGAATAATATTATCTTGTATTTTAAACTAAAAATCGTGTTTGGATTCAAGTTAAATCTGGTTAAGACAATGACAGAAAAGAACCTTTTTGGGCAATGTATCCATTTCATCTTTTAGAGCACTATTATTTGGCAATAGTTCTCCAATTTATGCAAAGCTTTGATTTTTAATAACATATTTCTTTTGCCTTCATTTTATATTAAGAATACCATCATTTTATATTAAGAAGGGAATGGCGGGGAGTGGCACAGCCTAATGGCATGTACTGTTGTTCTTTTGTAACATATAGTAGACAACTTTGAGCCGAACTTCTACAAAGGACCTCTTACACAGCTACATCCGTTTTGTTATTTGGCAAATAGCAACATAGGTGATTAAATATACTCCATATTTGGATAGGTGGAATATTTTTTTGAACAAAACTAAAAAATTGATATAAAATGATAACAATCTCACTGTGCTTTAGTGACTGATATTAAATGATAAGCCATTTTTATAGTCTCCTTACAGCCTTCTACAATAGTCTCTAGGAACTAATAGTTTTTGGTAAATGTTTTACGTTACGGTATTTATGTCCAACTAATTTCATATGTATTATTATAACTTTCATCCATTTTTTCATAAATCACTTTTAATATTTATAGATCCTAATATCCTATGATTAACTTAAGTCTTAAGATATAAAGACCCTTAATTTTCATCAATCATACATTCAAGTTTAGTACATCTCGTTTTCAAATGCATAAAGCTATATGACTTAAATAAGCGGAAAAATATTTCATTTGCCTTCTGTCATAGTTTAATCATAAGGAATTAAATTTTTTATAACTTATAAGTCACAGATCCATATGTTTACAAACATGAGTTAATATTTTTTATACTTTATACTCACTTTTTCTTTAATATAAATAGGCGACTACTTCAACTTTAACAAAACCTCATTACCGCAAGTATACCCAAATGTTGAAGAAATTGTCTTTAGACTCAAATCCTCAAAATATATACATTCAAGTTTAGTACATCTCATTTTGAAATGCATAAAGTTATATGACTTAAATAAGCGGCAATATATTTCATCTGCCTTCTGTCATAGTTTAATCATAAGGAATTAAATTTATCTTGCTTATAAGTTATAGAACCATGTGTTTACTTACCAACATGAGCTAATTTTTTTGTACTTTATACTCACTTTTTCTTCAATATAAATAGGGTACTACTTCAAACATTTAAAAAACCTCATTATCATGAGGATAACCAAATGTTGAAGAAATTTTCTTAGACTCTATCCCCTAAAATATAGAACATAATCAGTAGCAAAGCATAGTGAATCCAAAGCATGTTAGCTCCATAGGAATTAAAATAAAATTAACTTGAACATGCATTTAGTCTTTTTCGTAATTATCACAATAGTATATTAAAAAATCATTAGAACGAAAGACTGCAATATTATAGTATGAATTTGCAGGAAGTATGAAACTAAGAGTGAATATAAATGTCTCTGAATTACATACAATTGATATTCCTATAAATATTAAGTCAATGACTTTTGGGAAAAACCCCTAAAGTAAAGGTGTGGTCGTTACTAAAGTAGGTAGATTAGGCAAATTCGTAATAGAACTATTAGTTATGAAGCTTGTCAACTCAATGATTTGGATTCATGGACTTTAACACTACAGATATAGTCACCAAAAAACATAAATTGAGGCTAGAATCTACAATTAAATCAAATTAGTGTGTAGGAAACAAATTTTTATTTATTAACAAATCATAAAAAAGAGTCGGTGTTAGTAACAATGTTGCATTCAATAGATATTACTCAAATAAAAGATGATAGGAGAAAGTTATGACCCAAATAAAAAATATAAATGAAATAAAATTAAAAATCTTCAGGAATCCATACTTGTTGAATCTAAATTCATTGGACTCTAAAAAGTAAGATTTTTCGATGTCAATGAATAATTATCTAAAGCATGCGTGCACTATAAAATTTTAAAAAAATGTAATTAGGAATCGAAAAGAGTTATTGATAAAGGAGCAAGGTACAAACGTGAAAAGCAAAGAACAAAAATTTTCTTTTCCACATTGCAACAATAAAAATTCAATACCATTTTAAATCAATATAATTTATGGTTCATGAGAATTATTTTAGTAAAAAAATCAGATTACCCAAAGAAGCAGAAACCTAAAATCAATCGGACCACTAAGACAGTGACTGAAGAAGACGACCATTGCCAAAACACAAAGGAGGAAAAGCGAAAGGGATGGAAAGGCAACGTCAGTTGCAGGTGGTTTAGCAATGAATCGTAGTCAATTTGGTAGGCAACGTTGGTAGGAGGCGTGGACGACGGAGGTAGAGGGGAAAAACAACATATCAAAGGGGAACCTGTTACTTATTTTTGAAAAAAGTAGGAAGAGGAGAGGCGAGACAGAAGAATAGCAAAAATAAAATTGGGTGGCTGGAAAAAAGGATGAAGGGGAAAACCATGATGGAAAAAATAATCGGCCATTAACCCTAGCTTTTTTGTTCGTAGCTGACAGATGGAGGGGGGAAATGGAGATGCGGTAGGAAATTAGAAAAAATATGAAACGCGGCTGTTGAGCTGACAAAATTCAAAGGAGGCTTCTGTGAGCTCGAAATGCATCTCACTAATAATATAATAGTAAAGATAAGTGGAAATATTTTTATTATGTTATTTTGATGACTGTTGGATGTTATGTGTGTGTGTCTATATATATATGTGTGTATGTATATGTATATGTATGTATGTTGGATTGTTTGGATGTTATGCTATAGTAGTTACTAGTTGGATATATTTCTACCGGTTGGAGCAGATGAGACCCTATACTTTCCTATGTATGAGGGAATGACCCTTTGTACATGCGTTCGCTTTGAAGCAAACATTGTACATATTTTCTCATATGTATATTTGTTGGAGATGACAGGTTGGAGGGATCAAACAAGATTCCTCACTATGGCTGATGTTTATTTACACATATGGTTGTATATGTTGTATTATGTGATGTTTGATGTAATGGATGCCATGATTGCTATTATTGATGTGAATTGTTATTTAGTACTTTTGCAGCATTGGGCCATATTCTGGAAATTTAAAATATTAAAATGATGATTTCAATTTAAAAGGGATTTCAAAGCGATTTTGAAAATATATACGTTTTTAATAATTTTTAAATTGTTAAAGAAATGGAATTATTTTAAATGAATAAAAAGTATAATTTTTATGTTATAAAAACTATGGTTTTGTGAAATATACTTAAATATGATTTTTGAATATAAAGTTAACTATTTTGTAAGATATGTTAAGTTGAGAATTTTCAATTATTAGAAATGGTTTATATATAAGATTTATAAAATTGATATTTTATAAATAAAAGTAATGAAATTGTAAATGAGTTATATAAGTGTTAAAATGAAGTTATATATGAATCTTATAAGTAAATAAGATTTATGAATTGATGAAGTTATAAAAAGAATGAATTTGTAAATAAGTTTATATGGTTCAAAAATAAAATGATTTATAAACTTACTTAAATAAGTATATAAAAATGTTTTCCAAATATCCAATAAGTGAAATGCTTTTGAATATTATGTTTGCAAAGATATTTTGAAGAGAATAATTGGAAAGGGATTTGTTTTATAAACGATTAATAAAATCAGACCGAGTGACTACTTATGTGCTAGATTTTGTTTGTTGCTTTGATAGTTAAATATCTGAAAATCAAATTTGGCGATTTTAGTTTCTAAACTTGATATAGAAACTAATTAGTCGTACACTTAGTATGTAACTGACTGTGTAGGCTTCATTATCGTTTGTGTTGAGAATGTTAATTAGCATAGTGCGGAGTGATTACTCCAATCTATCGAGCTTCCTTCTTGGTTAAAGGATAGCAAGTTGAAAGTTGGAAACGTGATAAGTCTACGAGACTTGATTTTTGTTTGAGGTAAAGAAACGCTTTTACGCTGTTGGTGCAAAGAGACCAAGATCAGATTTATCTGAAAACCACTTCGGACCAATATATATGCGACAATTATGCAGGTTGGTCGATGATATTGATATTTAGGATTTTCCTAGTGATGGACTGCCAGTTAAAAATTTAGGGTTAAAATACCAATATACATATAGCAGGAGTAGTCTCTTCATTATGAAATATCTTGCAAGGGCTGTCGCTACTAATCCTATAGGATGTGGTAGGAGAATACCTTCGGTTTAGGAGAGTACCTTCAGTTTGTCCTATTCCTGGACAACTTTTATGGATCAGTGTCTAACATTGCATTTCTATGATTACATACTTTGGCTTTTACAAATGTAGATCACGTGGTGGCGGAGAAGACAACTTCTTTTAGCTTAACACCCTTTTTCAGACATACGAGCTCAAGGGTTGTATTTTTGTGGAAGGCAGTAAGTAGTCAATGGGAATGGAAATGAGGCATTCAAAGATGACGACGATGTGATATTTGAAAGGTAATTGATGCCTCTTTTGGCCTCACTCTCCGAAAAATGACTAAAACAGGGATATAAGCAATAAGGCAAAAATGGGTTGCTCCCATTAGGAGATGTCGTCTCTCTTATAGATATATCTTTACATGCTATAATGTTGTGTATTTGATTATTGTTGATGTATGCTTGTGGCCATAGATTTTATGTCGGTAATGACCGGAATGATGACATATTCGTTACTATCCAGCGAGAGGTAGGCCGGTCTTGTGTTGGTTTAGGCACTGAGTATCTCAACCCTAAGTACATCCCTTTAGAGGTGTACCGAGTTTTCAGAAAGGTTGTCCATTCACTTAGTCATTTGTATGGAAGTCCAAAATCCAATACGTGCATGCCATTTTCTATTGTAGGAAGCCTTGTATTACAAGGTGTATTCTAGAATTTAATAATGTAACAATTTCAATTATTTTAATATTATTAGTATAATATACACTATTATAATATAAGAGAATTTGATATAAAATATTTTGGTTATCATAAGGTAAAAACCTTATCGATATTTATTTGCGATGTGGTCTTATAAGATACCCTTTTGTTTTGATAAAGAAAAGTTTTGATAATCTTAAAACTTTAAAATTCAATTGAGGTGTGTTTTTCTCATGTTGGTTTACTAAACTGATCCGGCCGTTCTTCCCTTTCAATGCTCGGGTCAGACTTAGTATATACATAGGTTCAAATTTGGCGCTTTTGGAGCTTCAGTAGGCGAGCTGGAGATCTTCATGTTGTATATACGTATATGTTTATTTTTTCGCTGCTTTGCATTATTGTTGTAAATTATCAGCATTTGTGAGGGTAGGTTATTATAACTGTCCAAACTGATTATTACTTATTGTGTACTCTGATATTGATTTATCTATACTACAGTTTCTCTTTATAAATATTATTAATCTATATTATATGTTATTTTGCTACTATATGTAAGATTCTGTACTTTTTTGGTTCCACTTCTCTCTTCTTCTTCTCTTCTCTTCTTCTTTCTTCTCTTTTTCTTCTCACCCTCTCTTTTATTTCTCATGACCGTCTGCAATCGATGCGCTCTGGGTCGGAATTAGTGGTTTAGTGTCGGATTCAAAGGGTGTCGGGTATGGGTCGTCACAGCTAGTATCAGAGCTTAGATTTAATATATTCCTAGACTTTGATAGGTATTCATTATCGATATGGTTAGTAACAACATATAATGAGTTTGAGTGTGTGTGTGTGTGTGTATATATGAGCGCGTATTTGTTAGTTATATAAAATATGTTTTGTATTGTCTTGATTAACCTGTTGAGTTTTTTATAAATTCTGGTCGGTATGTGGGTCGCCATGTTATTAATAGGGGTTTCTAAACAATTAAACGAGGCAAGACGATATAGTATTGTTTTTAAATTGGATAAATGAAATAATTTACCTCGATTATATTATATAAAGTAACAACTTTTTAGAATCTGTTATAATGTATACAAATTGATTGTTTAGTTTTTTGGAAATGTATATATATATATATATATGTTAATAAATTTTTTTGAATAATCTAAATAAAGACAACAATTGTAAAAGAATCTTACATAAGTAAGGTGAAAGTGAAATTATACAAGTATAAATTAATAAATGTGATTTATAAATAAATGGATTTTAAAAGAATTTGAACCACTGAATTCACTACAGTTGCTAGGAAATAATATGGACGATGACGGTCGCATCATCAGTATCATTTTTGAGTTTCTAGGTGATGGATTTACTACCATTAGTAAATTGAAAATTTAAGTTTTGTTGTGATAAACAAATTTGAATTTAAAATCCATGTATATTTTGATAAATAAAGGAAAATAAGGTCATGAACTTATATATTTGAAATTAAGATATGGAAATAAATTTTAACCTAAGTAAGAGTTAAATAAATTTGAGTCAGTGTAATCAAATATATGATTTAAAATTTAACTAAATAAAAGTTAAATATACCTAATTGAATTTGGAATGAATTAGATAAGTATTTGAAATGAATCAAATAAAAATAAATGTACACTTAAGTGGTAAAATGATTATATAACCGTAAATTGAAATCATAGCATGTGAATGAAGTAAACTTAAGTAAATATCCTTGAATCGTAAGTAAACAAGTTGGTACAACATATAAAATTGAGAATAGTAAGTTAAAACAAATTTTCTATTTATTGAATGCAAGGAATGAGAATCTAAATATGAATTATAATTTGAGATTAAACTTAAGTAGTATAAATGAACTTTGAAAAGGAATTTAACTTAAGTAATATTAAATGAAGTTTAATTTGATATTCAAAATGAATTAATAAAGTGAATTAACAAAATGAGCCGATGACATGAATATGAACTTGAGTTGTAAAATGAAATTCAACTTGAGTTGCAAAATGAATTGAATTGAATTAATGAAATAATTAGTGAATGGAATATGATTTTTAATGTTATTTTTTAAAATGGAACATAATTTAAGAAGTGATAGTAAACATAAGAAGTGTTACATAAAAATGCTAAAATGAACTTAAGTGTAGAATTGAATGCAATGGTTGTTAAGTGTTAATAGCATTCAAGAAAAGGTACTAAAGTAAAGAATGAATGTAAATTGATGGAATGTAAATTAATAAAATGCAAACTAATTTGATGAGAATCAAATGAAAGCAAAATGAGAACGAATGTAATAAATGGTTATTAGTTGGATTAAAACTAAATAGTAAATGAATGAATTTATTTGTTGGATGTTAGTTGTTGTATTAGTATGTGTTATATACTGATATTATGTGCTATATACATGTAATTATTGTTTGTTGAGTGTGTAATAGGTGCAGATGGCATTTGCTTCACATTTGGAGCTCACTTTCGCGCTATATTAGCCGTATATGTTTGCTAAATAATACATAAGGTGCATATCTTGGATTACATACCGCACTTTTATATTTTTCCCTATAGGATGCCTCATCACTGAGATAAGATGTATATTTCTGATATATATATATATATATATATATATATATAATTATATATTGTGATTTTACTACGATCGAACTGTGCAAAGGAGACTCTTGCAAATTTTTCTGAAAATTCAAGGAGTTAGAAAATTTACGGGGAAAATTTGAAGAAAAAAAATTGATAACTAAAGTTTTGATTTTTGGGTTAAAATTGAAATTATATTATTTGATTTTTGGAAGTGGTATTAGTTAATAACTATGAATGAATTTAAAAACTTAGAATATTTTTATAAAAAGCTGTAACTAACGGATTTTGGAAAGGTTAAACACTTAAAAGAATTTAGTAATTTGTTTCAACTAATTTTTTTTAAATTTAATGGAGTTGTAGCATCCTTTGTACGTAGTAATTTCGGGGATGAAATTCTTTTAAGAGAGTTGTAGCATCTACCAAATTAAATTATCTATATATATTCAAGCAATTTTGGGTATTTATAAGAATCAAAGGGAGAAAGATTAAAACAAAGCTTTTTCAAATTTATACAAGCTCAAGTGCCAAGTGAGTGAGAATTAATATGAAATAGAAAAATAAAGTAGTTTAATTTCAGTTCTTTTTTGCACATTAATATGAATTAATTTCTGTTATTAATTGAGAATAGATGTAAATTATCGCAACTTCTTCTTCTTTCACTTCTTAAATCTAATTCATGTTTGGTTTAAAACATGGGACATATAAATTGTCTATTCACGTTTTATGGCATAAATAAGATTGAGAATTGTGTAAGTTATTGTATCTTCTCCTTCTACAACTTTTCAATTCTAATTCATGTCTGGGTTGAAATTTGTAATAAACAAATTGTTGTTCACATTTCATGGCGTAAAAAAGATTGGTTTAATTAAATTGAATTAGAATTGTTATTCAATTTCTAATGGTAGAACAAGTTAGTTAAAGAACTTCAGAATATGTTACTTAAATAAAATTGTGGTTTTGATTGATATAATTACATAATTTTAAATATGATTTTGGAACAAAATGGGAAGTCTTATTGACATAATTGTTTGTTTCATATATGGCCTAAAAATGTAAAAGTGGAATTTTGTGTAGTTAAATGGTTTGTTGCTATCGGATAAAACTTTTGTGCAGATTATATATCTAAAAGGAGAATGAAAATTAGTGTGGAAAAAAAGTAAACTAAATGGACCCTAAAGGCTAGTGTAAACCTATAACAAAATGGTATAAAAATCATAGACAAACCATACGGACTGAACAGACGTTAAATTGAAACACTATTTGTGTAAGAAAAAGGGAAATTGTGAAATAACCAAATCGGATGTAAAAGTGGCCTAAAGCCGATTAGTGGAAATAAATAATATGTAAACTTTAATGGTAAAATTAATTAATCTAGAATCGATTTGGTAGGCAGACCTTGTAAAGGTTAGGATAGGTGTTTCATGCAGTTAGGACTAAAATATAGTTTTGGATGCACGTACTAGAAGCGGCAAGTAGATTTGCAAGGATGTTTCTTACCTCTTATAGGTTGCCAGTACATAAGATAGATTGCTTCCGCAGTCGTAGGATTCTTCAAGCAGATCGACGCGGATAGAACAGGACAAGCGTGTTCCGACGTAGGCTTCTTTAGGCAGATCGTTGGAGGATTTTGCGCAACCGACCCGGCTGTGGACAGTCTTATGGAGGACCGACACTTTGGATACGGGCAAGTCCACATTGGTGACCATGAAGACAGGAGGATAGGAGTCCAGTTTGGCAGAGCCTGGGCGCAACTTTGGATTCCTGTGAGGTTGTTTGAGTCAGCACCGGTCAGACATAAGAGGCATTTAGTCACAGTGCATGGGTGAAGAGCACGACTTTCACATTGTAGCATGTGGATAGGTAAGGACGGCAAGTCCGACATGCCGATTGACATTTGGTATTACTGCATGGTTGACTTTCCTAGAGTGACCATGGACTTTTGCCTCATAGGAACTGTATCTAAGAAGGATTCACTGCATTATATTATTCACCCTCAACAATATCTGGGGTAGACCTGGAATTATACTGTTTTATTCTTTCCGCTTCATCTTATTTCTCATTCAACCAGACTTTATGTCTAACCCATTCCTATTTTCCCTATTTTCCCCAAATCACAGGAGGATAGGTCTAGGTTTTGTTCTTTGCAGCTTGGAGGGTCATTGGAGCAGTTGTTATCTTTAGCTTTTGTTTCTTTTGTTTCATGTACTTCTTTCTCTTTTCCGTACTTTACTCTATATATGGGGACCTGTGTTATGAACTTTGTTATGTTTTATGTTTTGGAGGAGACTGCTTGGTACTTTATGCTTTAGAAATAAATTTGGGATAATGTTGTTTTAATGAAGATGTTTTTCTATTAATTTATAATTAACGAAAATTTTCTTCCACTGTAATATTTTAATCATTTCATGCCGTTGTATTAGTCTTTGTGCTATGTCATTGATCTTTATTTCACCCAACCACCCGTGCTCCTAGTCATGTCCAATTTTCGGGATACCTAGAGATGTAGGGTGTCACAGTTGGTATCATAGCTAAGGTTTTGTAATCCTAAAAATACTTTAAAAATATAAAATATTTCGAATAATTTTTGAAGGTATTCCAGATAATACTTTTAAAAGTATATGTATATATTTTGGAAAAAAAGAAATTTTAGAAATATGTCCCTCATATCTCTTCCTCCCTATCTGTTGAACTATTTATAGAGTACCTAATCCCGTCTTTTACATATCCACGGATAGAAATGTCTAAACCGCAAGATATCCCCGAAGTTCCAGGCCTTAATATGCTTGCTTGGTTCAGAAGTTATTTGTTGGCTATTGCACAAGTAGAGCCACCAGCCAGGGATGTTGTTCCGACGGAAGGGGCTTCAGCCCGTCCGTCAGGCATTCTCGATTTTCCAAAGTTATACAAGGACTGCAGTAGCTTCGGAGGTAAGACATTTCTTAGCACCGAGTCATATACTAAGGCGAGAGCTTGAATCCGTAGTTGTGAGCAGATATTTGGACTTATAGGATTGGAGGACAAGGCTCGAAGGCGGTTGGCTACATAGCAGTTGCAAGGAGAGGCTCTTTGTTGGTGTGAGATTATGGAAGCTGAGGTTGGTAATTTGACATTGGCGGATTTTCGTACTAGGTTCGAGATGAAATTCTTATCGTAGGATGAAGAGGGAGTGCAGCTAGAGAAATTTATATAGCTCAAGCAAGGGGATATGACAGTTAATGAATATGTTAATCAATTCAATATGCTTGCCAAATCTGGACTAGACCCAATCGATACTCCTCACAGGAAGGCACTGAAATTCGCTAAGGGTTTGATTCAACCACTATAGAGTTTGGTGGTGAGCACATTTTGATGGGAGCCACTTTTGAAGGATTGGTAGGGATGGCTTTACTTTTTGATCCTGAGAAGAAAGGAGATGTGTCGTAGGATAGTGATGGGAAGAAGTAGTGGAAAAGAAAGAGGAGAGGAGGAGGAGGGTCAAGTGGAAAAAGGAAAGTTCCAAGGAAGGATCGGAAGTGCAATATTTGTGGGAAACCATGTCATCTTGCTAATGATTGTATAGGTGCAGGATAGCGACCGAGACTGAGGTGCTACCTTTGCGATCAAGTGGGGCATATAAGAAGGACCGGAAGTGCAATATTTGTGGGAAACTATGTCATCTTTCTTAGGCTTATGCTATAGAGGCAGCTCCTTCCTCTAGTACTTGTCTGGTTGTGGACAAGGGAAAGAAGGTGATCATTGATGGTGTGTCATCTATCTCTGATTTTCCTATTCGTACCTTATTTTGTTCTGGAGCTTCACACTCTTTTATATCTAGTACTCTTATAGAGAGTCATGGTCTTGGTGCTTGC
This sequence comes from Allium cepa, assembly GCA_030765085.1. Taxonomy (NCBI): domain Eukaryota; kingdom Viridiplantae; phylum Streptophyta; class Magnoliopsida; order Asparagales; family Amaryllidaceae; genus Allium; species Allium cepa. The sequence goes on from CM060931.1 coordinate 383,796,388, forward strand.
TTAGTCACCGACCCGGTAGTAGAATCAAACCCCATGGGAGGAACAGCCAATTTGTCCATGTTATGTTAGGATTTTAAATTATTTATTTTATGGTTTGAGTTTGACTATAGTGCCATTATATTGGGCTTTCCTTAGTTCGAGTTAATTCTTGGTATGGATTGGCTATCCATGTATGGTGCTGTTGTTGATTGCGAAGAGATGGTAGTGAGGTTAAGCACTTGTAGTGGACGTACCTTCGAGGTATCTTGTAACCTTAGAGGATCAGTCATGTTGAGCTACCTTTATTCTCTTGACTTATCGCTTGAGATTTTGAGTTTGGTAACCATTGTTAGAGACTTTCTAGATAGATTCGAGGAGGTTCATGGCCTTCTACCTCGAAGAGAGATCGATTTCAAGGTTTATCTTGTCGATAATGCCAAATCGGTTGCTCTACCGGTAAGGCATATTGCTCCTAAGGAATGTTGTGAGCTGAACAAGCAAATTGGAGAGCTTTTGGAGAAGGGCTTCATTTGTAAGAGCATTTCTGAGTGGGGTGAACCCGTCGTCTTTGCCATTAAGTCAGATGGCTCTCTCAAACTTTGCATGGATTATAGGGCGCTTAATAAACTGACGAAGAAGAATCGTTATCCTCTTCCCATATAGATGATCTATTCGACCAGCTTGTAGGAGCCAACGTATTTTCGCAGCTCGATTTGGCCACAAGATTTCATTAGTTGCGCGTGGTGGATGATAGCATCGAGAATATTATGTTTAGGACTCTAGATCGGTTATTTGAGCGGTTATTCATGCCATTTGGGCTAACCAATGCTCCGGCATATATCACGGACCTGATGAGTGGAGTATTTCGCCAATCGTTGAACAAGTTTGTGGTGGTGTTCATTGACGACATTTTGGTTTATTCGCGAAGTAAGAGGGAGCATACCGTTCACTTAGAAAAAGTGCTTAGGAACCTACGAGCATATAAGTTGAAGGCAAAGTTCACCAAGTGCCACTTTTGGAGGGATGAGGTTCGCTTTTTGGGAAACATCGTTTCAAAGGATGGACTAGCAGTAGATCCGGCGAAAGTGGCAGCAGCGAAATATTGGTAGACCCCCAAGAATGCCACGGACATAAGAAGTTTCCTTGGTCTTGCAGGCTACTATAGGAAGTTCATTGAGGACTTCCCTAGGATATCATCTAAACTGACCTGCCTCGCCACGAAAAAGCTTTGGTTTGAGATGCCAATTGTGAGCATGCCTTTGGTAGATTAAAGGAAGCTTTGACTACCGCAGCTGTATTGGTATTACCGGATGGAACCAAGCCTTTCTTAGTTTATACAGATGCTTTTGGTATGGGGCTAGAGGCGGTACTGATGCAAGAGGGTAGAGTAGTATGCTACACGAGTGGACAGTTGAAAACGCATGAGAAGAACTACCCTACGCAAGGTCTTGAATTGGTAGCTACAATTTTTGCTCTCAAGTCTTGGAGGCACTATCACTTAGGAGAAAGATTTGAGCTTTTCATGGATCATAAGTCTTTGAAGTATCTATTATCTTAGAAAGACTTCAATTTGAGACAGCAAAGATGGACGGAGTTTTTAGCCTCTTATGACTTTGAGATTTCCTGTACCCTTGGCAAGGGTAATATAATGGTAGATGCGTTAAGTAGACGCAAAGTGGTTTTAAGTCCTCTATTATTGGAATGGAAGCATTTGGAGTACATTGCTACCTTTTATTTTAGACCTCCATCAAATTCAACTCTAGGATTGTTAGCAGCTCGGCGTCCAACCTACTTCAATGGAGTAGATTTGAGCAAGGCAAGGTGAGGACGAAGAGTTAAAGGACATTTCGGATAAGCTTGGTAGAGGAGAGTCATCACCGCATCTTAGGCACTATACCATGAATACTAGGGGATGACTTAGAAGTGATAATAGACTTTGGGTTCCCGGTAGTGAGGATTTAGTAGATGCGGTGTTGGCCGAGTCACATCATTCTAGAATGACAATGCACCCTGGTAGTGATAAGATGTATCGAGATTGGAAGAGTGCATTCTATTAGCCTAGAACGAAGAAGAGGGCGGTGGAGTATGTATCGAGGAATCACTTACTAAAGGGTAAAGGAAAAACAGAAGAAGCTAGGAAGACTGTTCCAGCCATTGGATATTTCATTATGGAAATGGGAGAGCATCTCTATGGACTTCGTAGATGGGTTACCAAGGTCACAGAGGGGGAACACGAGCATTTGGGTCATTGTGGATAGGCTGGCGAAGAGCACTCATTTTATACACATTAAGAATAATAGGATATCAGCTTCTTTGGAGACTCTTTATGTAAGAGAGGTAGTCAGGACTCACGGAGTTCCCACCAGCATTGTGAGCGACAGAGATCCACTATTCACCAGCGAGTTTTGGAGGTGTCTTCAACAAGCCTTGGAAATGGAATTGAATCTGAGCACTGCATATCACCCACAGACCGATGGACAGACTAAAGGGGTAAATAGGGTTTTGAAAGATTTTCTCAAATTGTGTATCATTGACAGAGGCTCTTGGGAAGACCACCAACCTATGGTGGAGTTCGCATATAATAACAGTTATCAAGCAAGCATTGGGACGGCACCATTCAAGGCCCTCTATGCAGACCATGTAGATCACCAGCCTGTTGGTGGGATACCGCCGATAGGATCTTGCTTGGACCAGACTTGGTAAGGGAAACTTCTGAGAAGGTGGATTTGATTCGTAAGAGGTTGAAGACTGCATAAGATAGACAAAGGTCATATGCCAACAGAAGACATTTAGATTTGAATTTTAAGGTTGGAGATATGGTTTTTGTCAAGATTTCTCCTTTGAGAAACGTTATGAGATTTAGCTCAATAGGTAAGTTGGCACCGAGATTTGTAGGACCCTTCCCTATTATCACACAAATGCGAAAAGTGGCATTCAGAGTTGATCTTCCGGATAAGTTGGTAGGAGTTCATGATGTTTTTCATATTTCACATCTAAAGAAGTTTCTACATGATTCTACAGTAGTAGTAGAACCTGATCAGCTAAGGGAAGTGGAGTTAGAGCATGAATCACTTGTGCGTCGTACTCCTACCCATATATTAAAACATGGCATCAAGAGATTACGCAACAAGGAAGTTCGTCTAGTGAAGGTTTAGTAGGGAGATGACCCCAAGGAGTGCAGATGGGAATCTGAGGAGAGAAATCGAACTTCTTATCCTTTTCTATTTGAAGGTACACTTCAAATATCATATATTTTATCTTTGATCTTTCCTTAGTTAGGTCTTTTCGATAATCTTTAGGTAAAACCTATGGATGGTAGCTTGGTTGTAGACCTGTCATAGGGCATGTTATGTTTGATAGATGAAAATGACTACAAGTGGATGCCAATGTTTACAAATGGACGCATTACATGCACTAGATAGACATTTATTAGGATAATCAGCCAACTTGGTACACACACCTGCATACGCATGCCGATTATCTATTGCATTTGCACATGGTTGTGTATGTGTGTGTACATATATGTGTGTGTGTAAAAGGATGTTGCATATGGATGGTGCATTTGGGTGAATGACTGAAACATACATATAGAATTATCAATTATACTAGAGTAGTTGCATACATTTGGTTGCATTCCATAAGCATACTTGCATTATAGGAGGTCAACTGAATTAGTAGACCAACTACCATTTTGCATTAGGTATGTTCACAAGCATTTCACTTTGCATAAATCATAAATTGCATTAGTTAAAAATAAGGATAATGGTAGAAATGGATGATGGTTGAGTAGATGGATGTAGTTCTTGGATGCTGGCTGTTAATTACGTTCTTCCGTCTTTGGTGATTTTGGGGACGAAATCTTTTAAGGGGGGAGAATGTAACTCCTATATAATTTATGGGAAATATAACTAAGAAGAAATTAAAAGCGCATTTGGTACAGTGGTAAAGGCGTATGTTGACTTCCTTAGTGACCAGGGATCAAGTCCCATTGATGTCCTACGTATTTCAGCGTTATTTCTGACATATGGCAGCTTTCCATTCGCTCTAGTGATGTAATAGAATGAGATGGCTAATTTTATTAGTTGAGTGACATATATGGGCTAGAATGGATAACCATTAAGCGTATGAAAGAACCAGATTTAATCTAAAATAATATAATGGATTATATTCACTCAAAAAATCTATAAATAAATCATCTAACCTAAACCTAATCTATTATTAAGTCGTCGCCGTAATTCTATAGTAAAATTAGTATGTATTATTCTTCCTCCTTTTCTCTACTAAATAAACAAATATCTACCAAATTAAATTATCTATATATATATATATTCAAGCAATTACGGGAATTTAGAAGAACAAAAGGGAGAAAGATTAAAGCAAAGCGTTTTAAAATTTATGCAAGGTCAAGTGCTAGGTGAGTGGGAATTAATATGAAATAGAAAAATAAAGTAGTTCAATCTCAGTTCTTTTCTGGCACATTAATATGAATTAATTACTATTATTAATTGAGAATAGATGTAAATTATTACAACTTCTTCTTCTTTCACTTTTTAAATCTAATTCATGTTTGGTTTAAAATATGGGACATATAAATTGTCTATTCACGTTTTATGGCCTAAATAAGATTGAAATTTATGTAAATTAGTGTCTTCTCCTTCTACCACTTCTTAATTCTAATTCATTTTGGTTTGAAATTTGGAACAAACAAACTCTATTCACGTTTCATGACATAAATAAGATCGGTTTAATTACATTAAATCAGAATTGTTATTCAATTTCTAATGGTAGAATAGGTTAGTTGAATAAATTCAGAATATGCTTCTTGAATAAAATTGTGGTTTTGATTAATATAATTACATAATTTTGAATATGGCTTTGGAACAAAATTAGGAAGTCTAATTGGCAAAAAAAATTATTTCATATGTGGCCTAAAAATGTAAAAGTGGAATTTTGTGTAATTAAATGGTTTGTGGCTATTGGATAAAAATTTTGTACAGATTAAATCTCTAAAAGGAGAATGTAAATTAGTGTGGAAAAAAATGTAAATTAAATGGACCCTAATGGCTAGTGTAAATCTGTAACAAAATGGTATAGAAATTATAGACAAACCTTACAAATTGAATGGACATGAAATTGAAACACCATTTATGAAAGAAAAAGGGAAATTGTGAAATAACCAAATCGGATGTAATAATGGACTAAAGTAGGTTAATGGAAATAAACAGTATGTAAACTGTAATGGTAAAATTAATTAATCAGGAAGTGATTTGGTAGGCAGACCTTGTAAAGGTCTGGATAGGTGTTTCATACAGTTAAGACCAAAATATAGTTTTGGTTGTACGTACTAGGAGCGGGCAAGTAGGTTCGCAAGGATGTTTGTTACCTTTTACAGGTTGCTAGTATGTAGGATAGATAGCATCCGCAATCGTAGGCTTCTTCAGGCAGATTGATATGGAAGGAACTAGACAAGTGCGCTTCAGCATAGGCTTCTTTAGGTAGATCATTGGAGGATTTTGTGCAGCCGAACCAGCTACAGGTGCTCATTCGAAGGACCGACAATTTGGATAGGGGCAAGTCCACGTTAGTGAACAAGGAGACAAGAGGATAGGAGTCCAGTTTGGCGGAGCCTGAGTGCAACTTAGGGCTCCTGCGAGGTTGTTTGAGTCGGCGCTAGTCAGATGTAAGAGGCATTTAGTCACAGTGGATGAGTAAAGAGCACGACTTTCACGTTGTAGCACGTTCATAGGTAAGGGCAATAGGTCCGACAGGCCGATTGACATTTAGTATTACTGCATGGTTGACTTTCCTAGAGTGACCATGGACTTTGGCTTCTTAGGAAAAGTATCCATAAAGGAATCATTGCATTATATTATTCACCCTCTAGGATATCCTGGAAGGACCTGGAATTAAACTATTTTATTCTTTCTGCATCATCTTATTTCTCATTCACCAGAGTTCATATCTAACCTATTCCTATTTTTCCTATTTTCACCAAATCATAGGAGGGTCGGTCCAGGTTGCAGTTCTTTGCAGCTTGAAGGGTCATTGAAGCAGTTGTTATCTTCAGCTTTTGTTTCATGCACTTCGTTTCTCTTTTCCTTACTTTACTCTATATATGGGGACCTATATTGTGAACTTTGTTATGTTTTATGTTTTCGTGGAGACTACTTGGTACTTTTGATTTCAGAAATAAATTTAGGATAATGTTGTTTTTAATGAAGTTGTTTTACTATTAATTTATAATTAGTGAAAGTTTTCTTCCACTGTAATATTTTAATCATTTTAAGTTGTTGCCTTAGTCTCTATGCTATGTTATGGATTTTAACTTCACCTAACCACCAATGCTTCTAGTAATATCCGATTTCCGGGTTGCTTAGAAGTGTGGGGTGTCACAATAGAAGTTACACCTAATGGGCTACACTACCTACTAGTATATGGACCACTTAGGTCATGCATCGCCATGTTGTTTGCTAGTTTGTTTGTTAGGTGGCAAGGCTAGTTAATCTTATTAAAGAGGTCTTTCAAAACATGCATGGAGTAGTCTGTGGAGCTAAGTCCACATCCCATGAGGCTGAATCTACCATATTTATAGTTCGTAGAGCGGAATATACAATCGGGAAGTATACAAGAAAACCCAAAAAATACATCATAGAACACGGTTAAATTATTGCAAAGTCGTTATTAGGCACTACGGGAGCTCCTAGGGATGAGAGCATGATAGGGCATGGTTGATGGATCCAAATGAGGTGTTGAGTTAAGGGATACTAGCGCGAATAGTTTATTGTTCCAATGGGGGACCATGGTACTTATATATATACACACACAAAATTACTATAAATCCATTACTAGGCACGATAGGAGTTCCTCAATATACACGGTGATAAGATCATGATACGACGAGGGTTATGGATCCTCATGGGATGTTGAGTTAAGGGATACTAGTGGGGATAGTTTCTTGGCCCAATAGAGGACCGTGGTACTCATATACATGCACATACACATGCCTATAGTCTACTACAGGTATATGGGACATATCTTACACATATGTAAAGTTGAGACGACTAGTTGAAAACAAAAGACATAACAAGAGATAGAAACAATCGACACAAACCAATGTTATGTATAAAGCGTATAACATACCTATCAGCAGAACGTTGTTCTGAGGTATAACATACCTATCAACAGAACGTTGTTCTAACCCCCTCCTTATTACAACTTACATGATAGCTTAGACAGACAGGTTCCTTTAGCATGCTCGATAATGACAATGATGCTAGACATTTGAAGTGTCATTCTTGTTCAGCAACTATATGACTTATTATATTTTATTATTCCACTGTGAATTATATCGTTAATGCTCTGATATGCATTTGTTTATTTTATACAAAGGATACCAAACCAACTATCCATACTTTGTTGGACTTGAGTTTTCAATTTAGCTAAATTTTAGGTCCACTGTGGTGCATGGTGTTACATTTGGTATTAGAGCAAGATTACTCGATTTTGAAAAATTAGGAAACATCGAGTGGATGTATTTGTATTTAGCCTATAAATACAAATATAAATATAAATATAAATATAAATATATTATATGCCAAATCCTATAAATTCTAACTATAGAGTAGCTACAACCATCATTAAAATATGCATCAGTTGATTTTGAGTCGGAATAATGGAAGAATTTGAAGATACACACCCACCTCGATTACCCTATGGGAAATTGGCTGTACGGAAAGAAATTGACTAAAAAGAGCATGAGTGCAGCATATATAAGTCCGTACGTGACTCCATAGTTAGGACCCGATAGCCCAATGATTACAGATCCATGTATGATTGTCAATTGATGATGTACAGAAGGTCCATATAATGGGAAAATAAGAATCCAATTGTTGTAAGTATCTAGAAGTAATTGAGTTCCTAAAGGTAGACATGAAGTATCATTTTAAAACGATAACAAGATTTTTAATATTTGGAAGAAGGTAAGTCAACAAGTTGAAAGAGGGAAACCCAAAAGAAGGGATGAATAAAATCCACTCTGAGTCCGTCCCTATATGAATGGATTTAATATAATAGTTGAAATGATTTTAATACAAAAGTTTGACAAACTATAAATACTTGAAATGTTTTTCAAAGGGATTACTTAAAATGTAGAGAAACCATATATTTGAAAAGTAAGTAAATATTAAAAAAAAAATTAAATATAGATAATTATGTTATGTTAAACAAAACGTTCTGGTAGAAAATTTAAAATACGTTTAAACGAAAATGATAGCAAAAGAATTTTAATAAAAAGTTAATTCTTTTGAAAAATAAACATAGTAAGGCGTATGTAGCTTGCTTAAGGTAAAAAAACTTATAATGGAAAATCCTTTTTAGGGGAGGAAGTAGAGTGTGGTACAAGTTAGAAGTGAAGTAAAAAGAGTGGGAAAAAATATTAGAACCGAAAATAAAGTGTTTGGAATAAGGGCACATTAGGTAGAGGAAGGTCGAATAGTAATAGCATTATAAAACATAATAAAACCAATATTTGAAATTTATATAAAATAGTGCTAGTAATTAGAAATAATATTAGGAGATTATGTTAAAAATAATGCTAGTAATCTAATTAGAAGAAACATAGGAAATTAAAGGTAAAATAAGGGAAAATGGACATTTTCTGTTGTTGTACACATTTATTGCAAATATTTTTTAGAAGCCCCACTCAGGTGATATTAAAGACTCCACTAAGGATTGGAAGTGGAAACGGTATGAGTGAAAAGAAAACGATATAATGAGAGTTGTTTTTATCTACTCTTGTTTTTTGTTTAAAATTATAAAAGATGTTTTAGAAATACTGTAAAGTGCATTCTTGAAAAGAAATGGTTTGGTTAAAAAAATGAGTTTTTGAAAAGAAAAATTTAATAAATAGTTTGGGTGAAAAATCCTAGTTTTTAAGAAGTAAAAGTTAAAATAGTCTTTAAAAGAAAGTTTGATTTGAAGAAATGGAAAGAAACATTTTAAAATTAATTTTTCCAACATTTTTGGACTTAACGAATAAATTAAATTAGAAAATTCTAAATTATAGTTTTAAAAGTTAAGACAGCAAATATTTTTGAATTTAACAAAAAGTTCTTATGTAGCACTTTTAAGAAAAAGGTTTAGGAACTAAGAATTTTAAAATTTTGAAGGTTTTAATATTTGACAAAAAGGGGCAAACACCAAACTAAAATTTTATGTATAGAGTATATTGAAATGACTAGCGAGGTAAGACGGGGTAAAAGATAAGGCTACGAAGAAGATAACGATGACTGCTCCTAGAATAGCAATAAAGAATCCCCGTAGAGTGTAAATAATACTGGTGAGAACATAGGAATGTTTTTTTATACATATGTGCAAGCCATAAGAAGAGTCGCAAAGGAATGATAAATTATATTAATGTACACTTCTATGAGTTCTAAGGGTATGCTCGTAGGAAAGATCAAAAGTAAAGGAAGTAAATACCAAGATTTAAATTAAAAGAAGATAGTAATAAAGCGTAATAAGATGACAAACACAAATAGAGGACATTAGTGGACTCAAAGTTAATGAGGACATGTTAGAGGGTGGAAAAGTTATTCCTCCAAGCTAGTTTCCAATGAGTTATTCAAAAGGTGCATAGTTTGTAATCCTTACAGACTATAGTGTAGAAGGATGCACAACTTATTCCATAATTGAGTTTGGTAATGGTTGTAATGAATAGACCTAATTCATCAGAAGCTATAAAGGAAAATTAAGATGTGGGTTGGAGAATGGTGGCACGTCAAAAAGGTCCATAGGTAGTAGTGGTTAGTAGCTGGCAGCTAGTAATAGTAGTTGTAATTCCTTCTAGTAGTTGTTTTCCTTTTAGTTAGGCTGTTAAAATTAATTGTTTTTGTTATGTAAAAACATATATGATGTAATAGAAATGTTCCTTTTTATGTGTTTTCAGTGTAGACCACTATATTATGGAAAAACAATAAAAGCAAGGAAATTTAATAAAGACGCTATGGAGGAAAAAAAAGTAGAGACTAGAAGTTAAGAAATAATTTAAAAAATTATTTAACTACTAGAAATAAAAATAAAATAAGATCTCAACTCCTAAAAAAATAGGAATATTTTAAAGAAATAAATTTCAATAAAAGGAGGATAAGGAAAGAGTGTTGCATAGCCATGGGTCAATACCGTTGTGTTTAAGGACTGAAATTTGTAACTGAACTTGTGTGTTGGTTGGTATTATAAAAGAAAAGGAAATATTTTGAAAATTTTAAAATTTACCATGTAATCGAATATAGTCCATTATGAAAAAATATATTAAAATACGCAGCAGAAGTATGGATTTAAAAAGAAGAACATTTCAAATTTGAAAATGCCATATACTTGATATAGGAGAATGATTGATAGGTTAGTTGGTATAGATTTTAATATGCAGCAGAAATTGTAGTAAATTAAAATACGGTTAGTGATGAGGAAGCTGATTTAGCTTTTGCAATCTTTTCCTATATACCTTGTCGATAAGTGAACAAAAAAGTTGATTTTTGAAATAAACTCTGCTTAAAAATTTAAGGTAAAAATTAACTCCGCAAACTATACTTGAAATGTTGAAAAAATATTGGTAGCAAAAAAGATGGTTCTAAAGTATAGTGGGAAGTTGGGTACCCAAGAGAAAAAGGATGGAAATATGGAATTTTCCATCTAAACCCATTTCCTAGCATAAAGAAAATATGTTTAGAAATTTGGATTTTTCTATATTCGGATATTAGCGATGGTGTGCTAGAATGTTGAATGGTGGGCGTTGGATGCAAAATTTGTTGAACTACAGTTCTGTTTGTAGAAGCGTGGGAAAATTTGGGTGTAAAAACAAGTTTTTGGTTTTCAAAACTTGCGTGCATATAAAACTACCATATATTTAGGATTTTTGCACCATTTTTTGTAAATTGATTAGAAAGAATGCATTTATACAGCAGACGCAGATTAGAATTACTTTGCATACATATAATACATATTGTGATACACCGTGCATTTGTATACCATTGTTTGTAGAATTGTCCGTACCTTGATTGATTTGTCAGTTAGAATGGTTGTATGCTATGTTGCATTATTCAATCCCTGTAGAATTTCAAGGATGAAATGCTTTTAAGAGGGGAGAATGTAACACCTCATGATTTTACGACAATTGAATAAAAATAGAAATTTAATAAAAAATAATAATACTGAAAAATAGAAATTTTATAAACGTCAGAATTTGGCCATGAAATTTATAGCATTGGGTTCATGGTCATTTTTTGATCAATTTTCATATTTAATGTTTTTTCGATCAAAGTTGAAATGAAAAGGTTATTAGTGTCTAATGTTTTCTAATTGAAAATAATTACATATGTAATTATGGTAATAAAAATAAGCCAAACATTAACTTATAATGTTAGTGACAGCTTACATGTTAACGAATGTTAACGTTAAATGAAATCTGTAAAATAAATGTTAAAGGAAACAAATTATCACGGTTAATCAAACAATGAAGTAAACATAAGGAAATTGTGCAATATAATTAACTAATCATGCAGGCTAATTAATCACCATAAAACAAATGACAAGGTGGACCCGGGATGAAACACAAGTTAAGTAGTAGTGGTCAACCATAGGTCATGAATGGTTGATCGTTGCTAGGTTAAAATAAAAAGTATATTGTGGTTTAGCAGCCCGAATTTAGTATAGTTTTATCGAATGGCTATCATTGATTCGAACCTTTATAAATATAGACCTAGATCCTCACTTTCAAAATTGAATTTTCTAGTGGACGCAGAAGTTTTTCCATTTTCTCTTCTCCTCCAAAATCCTAAATTCCTACAAAATAGTTATACTTTGGACTTATACAAAACTGGAGAATTGTAGAAGATGATGAAGGAAGAGAGTAAGTTCAAATCAAATCTCCAAAGCCAAGGTAAGTTGTAAATTTGAATCTAAAATACAAATCAAATTCGAAATACCTTTTCTTATGTTGACCTTTGATGAATGTGTATAGCTTGCGGTGTATAAATCCAAATAGGAAGAAAAATGAGTCAAAGTGGAATAAAATGGACAAGATTTGAAGATTTGGAATGCTAAAAAGTTGAGTGGGAGTATTATATATTTTTGTATAATATTATTATATGGTTGTATATGCACTCCCATTTGCCTGAAATATAAATTGGAGTTATAGGCTAAATCTATACGCATGAAATGAAATTTAAAACGCTGCATACATATTTTGCAATCGTTAACTTCATATCTATATATGTTATATGAATGTAAACCTGGAAAATGTTTTGAATATTTGCAGTCCCTCAACTTATTATTTAAAAATAGTAAAACATGAATTTCTAATTGACGTAATAATTCCCGATCGATATTTAAATGGATAATAATAATTTAAAATAAAGTAATCACAAATAAGAGTTTAGAGGTTTAAGTGATATTTTAATTCGTTGGAATATAAAATGTTACAATATGAATTTCTATACATTATCAAGAGTAAAATAAATAAAAGTGTGTCATTTGAAATAATAAGGAATACAACTAAAAGAAAGGGACGTATAAAATATGGAATAGTAACTTTATTTTGTACTATCTATATCAATAACTATGAAAAAGATAATTCCCTATTATTCCAAACGCAACATAAATCTTCCTGTTGGATAAGATACATAAATTTACAATATCAACCTTTCCATATTGGAAAAACATAATTCCATCACATTAAAATGCAGAAAAATCCATAAATGTTAAACAAAGAGATAAACATGATAAGAACATCCTAAGAGAAAAGATGAGTGATACAAATAATGATGGAAATTAAAAAAAAGAAATAGAGAATATGCAAGGATAAATTAAAAGGGTAAAAAGGGAGTAAAAATAAAAAATGGAAAAATGGGCAATGGAAAAAGACATTGTAAATATATTTTTTAAAAAGAATGCGGTAAGTAGTCTTAAATCAATAAGATTTAAATGCATAAGAAGTAAAGGATTACTGTTCATAAGTAAAATATAGAGGCATGATAATTAAGTAAGAATGAATGAAGATCTATAGATATACATATACATACATATATATATATATAACATATATATATATACATATACATATACATACATACATACATATATATATATAACATGCATGTATGTATGTATGTATGTATGTATGTATGTAGCTTCAAGTATGCAATTATGATGGGTGTGAACTATTAAAATTAATATATAATTCAAAAAATGACGTAGTCATTAGAATAGATTGGAATGCGAGGTCAAGTGTTACACAATAGAAGTCTACCGATTACAAGGAGTTATAGGCAGTTCTGTGTACAGTATATTGATGTGATATATATCCAACCACAGGACCCATGGAGAGTATATGCTTGCATATAGACGAAGAGATGCCCTAATAGATAGAGGAGCCTACTTCAAAAAATGAAAGGGATATTGTCTTGATTGCAATAAGCAATCTAAACATGATGAGTGAAGAATGGCACTATATCAGCACGTGTTGGTACCTAATAGAGTATTAGGGTTATGCATAGGCCAAGAACGTCACCAGTCATTAATGGTAAACGGGAAAGATAAGGGTCATTAGTCATGTTGTTTTCTAGTTTGTTTTTTGGGTGGCAAGGCTAGTTAATCTTATTAAAGAGGTCTTTCAAAACATGCATTGGGTAGCCCGTGGAGTTGAGTCGACGGTCGGTGGGGCTGAATCCACCATATTTATATTTCGTAGAGCCTAGTCTACAACTGGGAAGCACGCAAGAAAATCCCTAAAATGAAAAAATGTAGTATTTTAAATTATTGTAAAGTCATTATTAAGCACTACGGCAGTTCCTTGCTACACGAGATGACGAGAGTGTGATACAGCGAGGGGATGGATTCTTACGAGGTAATGAGTTAAGGGACACTATCTAGAATGGTATCTTGGTCCAATGGGGGACCGTGGTACTTATACATATATACATACATACGTACGTACATATATACATACATACATACATATATATCTGTGTGTGTGTGTGTGTGTGTACGTGTGTGTGTACATAGCTATAGTCTGTTGTGGATATATGGGACGTATCTCATGCGTATGTAAGACGACTAATTGAAAATGAAAAGACATAACAAGAGACAGAAGATAAATTGGCATAAACTAGTGTCATGTACAAACTGCATAATTTACCTATCACCAAAACGTTGTTCTGAGCCCCTACTTATTACAACCTATAGGATAGCTTAAACAGATAAGTTTCTTTGACGTGCTCGACAAAGATAAGGACACTAGACATTTGAAATGTCAATCTTAGTTAGTTACTATGTGACTTATTATAATTTATTATTCCATTGTGAATTTTATCATTAGTCCTGCGATAAGCATTTATTTAATTTATTTTCTAAGTATCTTTAAATGTCCCCCTCACTTCATATTAGAGACTTGGCCAAGGATTGGAAGCAGAGATGGCATGAGTGATAAGAAAATGATAAAATAAGAGTTGTTCTTTTCTACACTGGTTTTTATTATTTAAAATTATAAAAGATGTTTTAGAAATACCGTAAAGAGCATTATTGAAAAGAAAAAAAATTAGTTTCTGAAAAGAAAAACTTCATAAATAATTTGGGTTAAGATCCCAATTTTAAGAAGTAAAAGTTAAAAAGGCCTTTTAAAGAAAAAGGCTATTTGAAGAAAAAGGAAAGAAACTTTTAAAACTAATTTTCGAACATATTTGGATTTAATGAATAAACTAAATCCAAAAATTTTAAAATATAGTTTTAAAAGTCAAGATATTTTTGAAAAAAAGGGGTTTTTCTAAGTTGTATTGTTAAAGGCTAAGTTTCAAGATTGAGAATTTCAAATTTGAAAGTTTTAATTTTTAACAAAAGGAACGAAGACCAAACAAAAATTTTAAATATGGAGTAGATGGAAAGGATTGTCTAGGTAAGATGAGGTAAAAGATAAGGCTATAAAGAAGATAAGAAGGATTATTCGTAGAAGTAACAATAAGGAATCTCCATAGAGCGTACAAAATACTAGGGAGAACCTAGGAATGTTTTCTTAGACATGTGTGCAAGCCATAAGAAGGACCACAAGGAATGGAAAATGACATTAAAGTACACTTCTACGAATTCTAAGGGTATGCTCATAGGAAAGATCAAGAGTAAAGGAAGTAAATACCAATATTTGGATTTAAAGAAGATAGTAATAGAGGGTAATGAGATAACAAACACATATAAATGACATTGGTAGACCAAAGTTAAGGAAACATGTTAGAGGGTGGAAAAGCTATTCTGCCAAGCCAATGCTGATGAGTTATTCTAAAGGTGCATAGTTTGTAATTCGTACCCACTACAGTGTAGGAGGATGCACAGTTTATTCCATAATTAGGTGTGGTAATGAAAGTAATGAATAGACCTTATTCATCAGAAGCCATAAAGGAAATTTAAGAAGTGGGTTGGAGAATGATGACACTTTAGAAAGTTATATAGGTAGTAGTAGTTAGTAGCCAGTAATAGTAGTTGTATTTCCTTTCAGTAATTGTTTTTCTTTTAGTTAGGTTTTAAGCATTAGTTTCTATTATGTAAAAGCGCTACGATGTAATGGAAATGTTCCTTTTTATGTGTTTTCCGTATGGACCACTAGGAAAAGAATAAGAAACAAGAAAATTTTAGAAAGACACTTAACTAATGCAAATGAAAAAAATAGTAGAGATTGAAAGTTAAGAAATTTATAAAATTATTTAACTTACTAAATAAAAATGAAATAAGATCTTAAGTCTTAAAAAAATAGGAAAAATTTCGAAAAATAAATTTTAGTAAACGGAGGACAGGGAAAGGATGTTGCTAAACCGTGAGTCAATACCTTTACGTCTTAAATGCTAAAATTTATAATTGAACTTGTATGCTGGTTGATATTATAAAAGAAAAGAAAGGATTTTGAAAGTTTAAAATTTTTACCACATAATCGAATAGAGTCCATACTAGACGCTAGAGGGTTGACTAAACCTTGGTTTCAGGGGGCGTGGAAAATAAATTATATTGAAAAAAAACCAATATATGTGTACTTTTGAAATAATAATACATTTTTAAATTGTTTTTGACATTAATTTTTTGTTAGGAAACTTTTCATTGACTTTTCAAAAAGTAATATAAAAATACTTTTAAATTGAAAAAGAAGAAATTTGAAAATGTCGCATACTTGATATGGTCGAATTGTTGACATGTTGGTTAGTATAGATTTACTGTGCAACAGAAGCAGCAGCAAAATAAAATATGGTTAGTGACGAAGAAGCTGTTTTAGCTATGGAATCTTTTCCTATATACCTTGTCGATAGGTGAACAAAAAGTTAATTTTTGAAATAAACTCCTTTTTAATTTTAAGACAAAAATTAACTATGCAAACTATACTTGGAAAAGTTGAAGCCAAATTGAGGGTAAACATGGAGGTCTCAAAAGATGGTGGGAAGCTGGGTACCGAAGAGAAAAAGGATGGAACTATGGAGTTTTCCATCTATACCCTTTTCCTGGCATAAAGAAAACAGGTTTAGAAATTTGGATTTTTTTTAACTTTGGTGTTAGCAATAATGTGCTAGGATTTTGGATGGTAGGTATTGGATGCAAAATTGATTGAACTATAGTTCTATTCATAGTAGTGTAGGAAAATTTAGATGTAAAATTAAGTTTTTGGTTTTCAAAAGTTGCATGCATATGCAACTGCCAGTATATTTAGGATGTTTGCAACATATTTTTGAAATTGATTTAAAAGAATGCATTCATATAGGAGGTGCCGACTAGAATTATTGAAACACCCCCACAAACCTTAATATACCCAAAAGAACACACTAAAAGATGTGGTGTGTTGTAGGTATAATTAAAACTAGCTGAGACTAAGATTCACCAGGAAAAATAGATAGATAATAACACAGCGGAAGTAATTAAAAACAATAAGTGATTTTAAAAATTAATACTTCATAAATACTTCAGACAAACCATATATGTTTCAAATACCAAATATAATTGTCTTATGAAAATAAAATCTCAGTCTCATCAGAAAAACCAGAGTACAAGCACAAACTTCCCCCAATACAGTGCTAGTACAATGAAAGAACAAAAATCTACAAATAAAATGGAGGAGTATATAAAAGGGTCTTCAAGTCTCCAAGAAGCAGCGGTCTATCTTCCTTGCCCTTGATTGCCTATGTGGGGCAAAAAAAGGAAAATAGAGGAGTGGGCCAGGCAAAAAATTTGATGAATGGTAGTAATTACTAGAATCTTTAAGCAAAGTAATAGTAATAGACCTTACAATAGTTCTAGTATATAAAAGGAAACAAAGGAAATAGAAAGAAGAAATACGAATTAACTTAATTGATATAATTGATTAATATTGATTGTTTGCACTTATCTTTGATAGCTGCTTTGATTAGGCTGAATTCATAATCCTATACTTTGGCTGAAACCCTAATTCAACCCTCTGATCGGTCTGCTACTCCATAAACCTTACTGCGGACAAGACGCTTACTACACCATACTGGCCATTTTGCCATGCCCCAATGCAAAAAATTTGCCCCGGTCTTGAGCCGTGGCAATTTTACCACGGTTTAGGGCCATGGTAAAATATATTGCCACGCTAATGGGCCATGACAATTTTGCCATGGTTTAGGGCCATGGCAAAATTATCCTTATTTTTTTAACCCTCCTTACATACGTATGGCCTACGCTTCTTCTCAAAAAACAACTCATCTTCCCGCTTCCATTTTTATTCCCCCGCTTCTTACTGCTGCTTCACAATAACAAATAATCGAAATCCCTAAATTTTTAAATCCACTTCAACCATTCAAAGGCCAAAAGAAATCATCTTGATCGGCATCTTCTCAAATCTCCGAACTTCAGGCTTGTCTTGCTCCTAGTGGTATTGAATTCTTTTTGTTTCCCAATCTCATTTAGGTATTTAATTCAATTTTGGTACGCAACTCATTATTTTCCCTGAATCGAAATCGATTTAATATACCCTAATTTCATGTACATAGTATTATTTTCATATCTAATTGTAATGTCTTGTCGATCAAAATGAAGTATGATAGAAAGTGTTGGAAAAGGAGTCGACGACCTGAAAGAAGGCAACCATGTGGTTCCAATCTTCAATGGAGAGTGCAAAAGATGCATCCATTGCAAATCCGAAAGAAAAAATCAATGCAGGGTATTCAAAGTAAACCCTTCAGGAGCATGACGAAGAGCGATGGACGGACTAGATTCTTCACCAGGGACAAGACGGACAAAGAATTACGTCGCCCATTATATCATTTTCTCAGCACTTCTACATTTTCAAAGTACACGGTTTCGGATTCGGCTTATGCAGTAAAAATCAATAAGAAGGCTTCTATTTATAAGATGTGTTTGCTTGGCTATGGAGTCTCTAAATGTTTGTTCGTGAAATCCAGTTAACTTATTTGTCTGCTATGATGCTTTGGGTTATTAATTGATTATGACAATATATTTGCAGTTGCAGATCGTTCCATGTTTGCTTAATTTAGAGGGTAGAAAACATTTTGACTATATAGCCGTTGAGGAGGTGTAGCTCTGAAAACAACTAATACCTAAGATTTTTTTTCGAAAGATTGATAAAAGGTCCCAGCCCAAAAGATTACAAAAGAAAGTCGGGTAACAAGAAGACTAAACCCGATATCTAATCGTTATAACCTAACCCTAGTATGTCTAAGGCAAACAAACGCCTCCATCCATTACAATTCAAAAAAAATCAAAAGTGGCGAACTGCCTTGAGAGCACTCTTGCTAGGGCGGTTTCTAAATCTCCGTATCCTCTTTGAGGTTATTATCGATAGCTTGCTTGGCAAGAGTATCTCTCAAATTATTGAAACTGCTTTCAGTTTCTTGAGGCTCTCTCGATTTGCCGTTGAATATGCTATTTTTCTTTGGATCTTCACTATACTTGACAAAGTCGCGATCTTTATGGCTCCAATTGTTGTTATTAACTTCCAATTCATTTTGGAGGTCAAATTGTAGTAAAGCTTGCTTCTTTTATAGTTTGTTTGAACTTCGAATTCAATTTGGAGGTCAAAATTGCAGTAAAGCTTGCTACAATCAGCAACATTAGCTGTCTCGCATTCCACTTTGCTAGAAATTTTGCTGCTTTCTCCCTTTTCCCACATAAAGTGATAAATATTGCTATTCAGTTTACTGATGTAGTGGAAATTACCAATCCTTTGCAAATTATGATCTAACTGCTTTGATTTGTTTTGAATCAAGGGAAACTTCAGCTTCAATGCCTCTTTGCCTGTTGAGCGGTAGTTCCTGCCAAAAGCAGGTGAGGAATAATTAGAAAAACAATTCTGAATATAATTATTAGGAATAAAATTTCTGTTTAAGTCCCGTTTTCTTCCCTTGCAGAGGTATCCTCGGGTATTGGAACTGCAATGGCCGCCTCCAGTAGATGAAGTGTTGAAGTTGATAGTATCCTTCCACAAATATGAAATCCTATGATTAATAGTTTGGAGATAATTGCCATGGAAAATAACATTATTCAGTTTCCCATTCTGTAAGTATGATTCCACTCCTGTTTCAAGATCTTCTTGATCATTATTATCTGAAAATAGTTGATGAGAGCGATTTCCATTTCTGTTTTCTTTGTGAATTAAAATCTGAAAGTTTGATTCAATGCATTTCCAAATTTGAATGGCATCTGTTTCCTTTCTTTTACGCAGTCTAGCATTCCTTTCTTTCCATATATAGCATATGGCAGTAGTTAGCATTATGCTAGCTTTATTGAATTCCTTTTGATTTGGTTTTGAAGTTTTATCGGATATGATGAACACATTCTTTGATGTTTTGAGTTGGAATTTTTTTGCTGAATTCTGCTATTTCAATATCATTCTTGCAAAGGAGACACTTTAACTTATTCTTTTTGATCCATTTGTTGCACCTATCTCCGGTTGGCAGTCTGTTCAGTAGAGAAAAGTCGGCACGATGTGACGTTTTGGGCAGTTAGCTCTATTCCAAATGATAGAATGCCAATCCATTTCAGTTTCAAACCCTTTTATATGATTCCAAGTAGATTTAAAAGAAAATTTGTCTTTCTTTGAGAGTTTCCATCTCCAGCAGTCTTCAGCCATATTTGGATCAATTTCAATACTTTCTATACTTCTTTTAAAAGTTGAGGTTTTTGGATGAAGATTTGCATTCCAAATGTGATTTTAAATGATATGATCAACTTTTAAATTTGCACTATCAAAATTTAGGAGATTATTCTAGCCTAATAAGCTAATTAGTGACTTTCCATTGACCCAAGGATCAAATTAAAAGCTGGTGTTTTTGCCATCTATAAAACTTCTATCCAATAATTTGATACCAATATTTCTACTTTTTAAGATGTTTTCCCATGAGCTTGTGTTGTGAGTTTCTGCTGGCACGGTCCATAAATTTTTGTTTTTAACATATTTACTTTTCGTCCACTTTGACCATAAAGATTTTCCTTCTACAAAACTCCAAAAGAGTTTCATATTACAGGCTTCTTTAAGATCCTTGATATTTTTTAACCCTGGTCCTCTAATATTTTTTGGTTTGCAGACTGTATCCCATTAGATTTTATGATAATTTCCTTTCCATATGAAATTTGCACACATTTTTTCAATTTTGTGAATGGCTGTTTCAGAAATATTATGGGTCTGAATCCAATACATTATGATAGCCATGATGAAGAGTTCTAGTCTTCCAGCGATAGATAAGAGTCTGCTGGACCAGCTTTCTAATTTTTCTTTAATGATGTTACAAAGTCTTGAGTAGTCTTTATCAGTTGGTTGATTTGTACTAAGAGGAAGTCCCAAATATTTGACAGGCAGTTGACCTTCTCGAATTCTAAGTGTTAAGAAATACCCCTTTGTTCTCACATTTTTTGATAAAATAAGCTTTACTTTTACTCTCATTAATTTCAGGACCTGCATATTCTTTTAAGCATTAAAAAACTTTTCCTGTGGTATGAGCACTTTTTGAATCTGTATTCGTAAATAAAAGCAAGTCATCAGCATATAATAAATGAGTGATATTTGGCAAGATCCTATTAATAGGTTTGAGATTGCCTTTAATTTGTTCAGTCTCCATTTGAAGAGTTAAAAATTACATAGCAATTGTAAATAAACAAGGGGAAAGAGGGTCTCCTTGCCTAATACCTCTATTACTATTAATAAACCCACATTGTGAACCATTAATTAAGATTGAAAATGAAGCAGTTTCAATACGTTATTTAACTGGATTGCAGAATTTTCCATGAAAATCCAATTGCCTCATCATGTGAATAATAAAAGATCTATTTATTTTGTCAAAAGCTTTGTGAACATCTATTTTTATACATACTTTATTTTTGCAACCTTTGTTAAAGCTTCTAATGATTTCATGTGCCAAAAGATTATTTTCAATAATAAATCTACCAGGGATGAATGCCTATTGATTTTCAGAAATCAAGTATTTTAGAAAAAATTTAAGTCTGTTACTCAGAAAATTAGCAATTATTTTGCATATAAAATTACAACAAGAAATTGGTCTATAATCACCTAGCCCTAAAGGGATTTTAACTTTAGGAATAAGAGTGATAAAAGTATGACTTGTGCTTTTCAAAAGTTTTCCAGTAGAAAAAAATTCATTTACAGCATCAAAAATTTTATATTTAATATCCTCCCAAAGAACTTCGTAAAATTTAGCCCTAAACCCATCAGGGCCAGTGCTTTTATCATCTTTAGAATTGAAAACAATATCTTTAATATCTTCTAGAACAATTGGAGCAAGAAGAATATCCTTACTTCTATCATTAAGAATAAACTTTGTTTCAACATTTGGGGACTCCTTCCTATACTTGTCAGTATTGTATAGATCGAAAAATATTTGACAGCTAACTGCTCAAGTTATGAAAACATCATTTAAGATATTCCCATTTTTATCTAGCATTTTTCCTATGTCATTGATTTTATTTCTACTAGACATCTTAGCATAGAAAAACTTGCTAGCCTCATCTCCATTAGTAAGCCAATCCACCTTGGCTTTTTGCCTCATGTTGATAGCTTGCACATGCAAACTTTTACGTAATTTGTTTTGACTTTTGAAAAATTGATTAACAATAGAATTGTCTGAGCTATCTTTATCAATAATGTTTTGGAGAGACTTGCATTCTTTTCTAATTGTATTATTGTCATTTCTTTTCCTGTTTTTATTCTATTGTTTCAGATTTTCTTTTGTATTTTTCAAAAAATTTCTGAATTTGTATTGAGCTGAGCGATGGTTGGAAGAGATATTACTGTTTTTCACCATATCCATATAATCTTTTTTCTAAAGTCCACCCACTAACAAATCTAAATGGAAAGGTATTCCTATAAGTTTGATTACCAGAGAAAAGAATATGGATTGATGTGTGATCACTACTAGCCTGAGGAAGAGTAGAACATTGATAATTAGAAAATGCTTTTGTGAAATTATGATTAACTAAGATCCTATCAAGCTGGCAATGAATATTACTAAATTCACCAGATTTCCATGTAAATTTATTTCCAAATATATTGGGATCAATTAGACCTATCAAGTTTTTATTTAAAGTTTCAAGGTCATTCCAGAGGAAATTTCTAATTTTTTCACCATTTGAAGCATATACAAAAGTTACTTCAATTTGAAATCCTCCCTTATTAGAGAATTTACAATGAATGTATTAAAAATTTAAAAAGTGTTGATTTAAACTCTAGATATTAGGGTTCCAGAGAACCATAATTCGATCATTACCCCCCATATATTGTTATTTACTAAACCCCATTCTTTGAAATTTCTAGCATGAAAATTTGGCATGATAGTATCCTCAAGTTTGTGCTCTAGGATACCAACAATACTTGGTCTAATTGTATAAATTAGATTGTTTAAATCTAATTTTATTTCAGGAGAGTTTAACTCTTTAATGTTCCAAGCAACAATCGTCATAATTAACAGAAATAAAGAAACATAGGATACACAAAAGGATATCTCTGTTGCTAGATTGAGAGATTAGGATTGAATTCCTCCGAACTCTCTCTGTTTTTCTTCTCCACTATGTATTCAATGCCTTTAGTCCCCTTTCTTTTAAGTGATTTTCTGCCTTGAATTTTTAGATGCTCTTCCCACCTTGGATTTTTCATTATATATTTTTCCTGAAAATCATCCTTTTCCCTACTACCTTCATTGTCTTGAGCTACAATGTCTTGTAAGCCTTTTGTTTGCCTTCTTTTCCTTAATCATCTTTTTTGCCGTAGTGAGAGGCTTTGGGATAAGCTTTATGGCTTTCTGAATCAAGTCTTTTGCTTCATTTTGTTGTGAACTGCTTGAATTACCATTTTTATTTTAGAACTCAATATTCCCAGCATAATTGACTTTTTCCCCTGTACTCATGTTGATTTCCATAGCCACTTCTGCTAAGTTTGCTTCTTGTTGAAAATGATCTGTATTTGTATTTTCTTCTGCATTATATATCATATCTTGATCTGGTAAATCCTTTTCTTGTGAAGTATTAGAGGGCTAGAAGCCATAATTTTTGTTTTCAATACTTTCAAAAAAATTAATTTTTCCTAAAAGGGAGCTTTCTAGTTTTCCATGAATGTGAGCTTCCTGCTGCTTAGAGATCAGTATAGAACTGTTTTTAGCATTGTTGATTATATCTTGATTTTGTTTTGTTATTCGTTATATTTGTTCTATTGAATTCTCCTTTTCTCGATTGCGGTTTGAGTGTTTCACTATCTCTTTCCAAACCATTTTTGATGAACAATCCTCTGCGTTATGCCCAAAACTTTCACAAATTGAACATTTTGGAGGAATCCACTCATACTCAATTTTCTAAACTATGATTTCTCCTTCATGCATTGTAATATGTGCTTCCTCAGGAAGATCTTTTTTGCATTGATTTTAACAAGGATTCTAGCATACCTTAATTTGGTCTCTTTTACTGTTTGTTCATCCAATTTTAGAGGAGTACCAACTGTACTAGCTATTGCTTCAAAAGCTTCACTGTCCCATAGTTTTAAACTAATTTCTGGGAGATGAACCCATTGTGTTTAGCAGATTTTTGTCAAAAGCAATCTTATTGTTCCATCTTTTCAAAATAATCATTTTTCCATTAATAAAATAAGGACCTCCATTGAATGTTTTTTCACAAGCACTTTCAACAGCAAATTTGATAATAAAGATACCATTGTTTCTTGTGAAAGTTTGGAAATTACCTATGGGATTCCAAGTTCTTTGAATGAAAGATTTAAAATGATGATAGAAAGGCCTATCACCATAAACGTATGTTATAACCGAGCAGCCCCATTTGGACTCTCTTCTCTTACTAACTCCTTCATTTATCATAACCATTTTCTTGTTGTTAATGGTTATAGGTGCTTGATATTTCAAGGTATATTCATGTCTGAAGCCTCCCTCTTTAATCAAGTCTGCCTAAGATGATACCTTGTATGAGAAAATCCCTTGCTTGCTTATTAATTGTCCTTGATTTGCTGTTGCACCATTGTATGTTTGATTATTCTGTAAACCCATAGCAGATTCGATGTGTTCTAAGAGTCTTGCCTTGAATTTTGATTGTTGTAATTGATTCTTGGCTCTCTGTAACCATTATAGTATGAATTCTTGGTGCGAAACAGAGCATATTTTTATTGAAGAGGGGGTTTCTCTCTTATGCGGCGGTTCCTTACCAGTTGGAACCCCTCACTGTCGAATTGAGGTTGCACTACCTTAAGGTTAGAGGAAGAAGAATAGGGAAGAGAAGAGGAGGCTCGAGCATGATGGATTGAGAGGCCATTATCTGATTAGAGATTTTTTTACTAATATCTAAGATTTGAATCTGCAGACGTTCGCCTTCTTAGAGCATTCACAATAGGGTAGCAAAAATTTTAATTGCTAAAACTCAAAATTATCCATATATATATATATATATATATATATATATATATATATTACACAGGAATAACAAAATCTAGAGTTTATTAGTGTAATTACATAATATAATGTGCTCTTTAAGTATATATTAACATTTTCCATTCTCCAGTAATGAAAAAAAAGGAATGAACTTGTTATTTTATGAAGTCTAATCAGTGTTTCATTGAATGATCTAGAATTAGATGGTTTATTCCACTCAAAAATCAAATGAGCATATGTGTATCTTTTGAGAGGATTTTTATTGTTCTACATGACAGTTAGGATAATAAATATGCGAACAAGCCTTTAGAAGTGAATAGATGCTTTTATCAGGGAGTTGAGTGGAACAATAATTTTCCCCCTTTTTTATATTGTATTCTAAATCATTTTCCCTGTTAATGCAAACTGTGTGAGCCAAGTTAGTTTTTCCATATAGACTAAACATAAAATTAATATTTATAAAACACCCATTAAATTTAAAGTTAGACCATAATGTTACAAAAGGTTCCGGTCAATGAAGGTTTAAATTCCCTTTATGGTAAAAATAACCTTTCATTGACTGGTATATATGATAAAATCTTTATTTAATCTTATTAAGCCGATTTTATAAGAGAAAAGGTAAAAATAACAAGTGGCTAAACCAAGATAGCTAGAACTGTATCATTTTATGTTTAAAATCCTTCATTTGATCATGTTATTTGCACTAGTTTCAGAGTAACATATATTTCCTACTAGTTGTGCATGATGTTTGATTATTTTATGTTTGCAGCTACGCTCATCTTACTGCATTGACAAGAGATTCAATCGGTAAATATTACTTATTTTTCTTTCAAAGTGTTCAATGTGTTGATTTTCCTACTCTCAAATATATTTTTATTTATCTCAATACAGCTGATATTCTACTCCATAATATAGAATACATTTCAGATAAAATGATTATATAATTTTTAGAATATTGTATTTGTTTCTGTATACTTTTGTTGACGACATCATTGTATGCTATCTAGCATAGATTATTACATGTGGAAATTAGGGATACATCCCTCTTTTCTAAACTTATTTGGTGTACATCCTTTCCTTTTACAATTTATTTTCTACATTCCTATTTTCTAAATTTATTTCTTTTTTACTTTTTTCTTTCTCAAATTTAAAAGCGACCACTTTGATGCATATTATGGCAGTTATGAATTATTGACTATACCCTAAAACACATGTTAAAGTTAATAAAATTATCCAAAATACCTCCGTGAATTTCACATTGAAAAAAAAAATAAGGATGTAATTTATAACTGAGAATTGGAATGAACCTAATGTTAATTTTTTATATTCTTAACAATGTATGCTAAAAGACCAAAGAAGAAGAACTTTGCATGAATTTATTATTAGTTGTATCATCTTTGTTGATGTTATAGGAGAACATATAGCAGATGATGCATGGCGTTTTCAGGAAATAGAAGATCATATAACAAAAGGATACTTTAGGAACTTGAATCTCAAACTTGGGAACTCTTCTACGAATACTTAATTTTGCTTGAAAATTTTACCAATAGCAGTAGAATTTTTCCACTTGTCGAAGAAAATATATATATATATATATATATATATATATACTGAAAAAAATAGTTAAGTAGCGCAACATGATTAATTCAACATTAATGGCCAGCTACTCCATAGACCTTACTGCAGACTAATCGCTGTATTACTCCCTACACAGAAATCATGTCTATAAATGATAGCAAAGTATCTACCGTGGACTAGATATTATAAAACACCCTACACAGAAGGCAATAGTGCTCACGAAAGGCACACATACTAAGCGCTTGGAACTCATAACGATTATTGAGCACCTGAATGGAAGTCGCACGCGTAACCGCGAACATTCATGTTACCTGTTGTTCCACTTATTGGGTCTTCTTATTACCTTAAGCTTCAGCATAAGCGTGTCTCTCATACCTCTTCAGGCTAATGTAAGATCACCGTATTAATAGAAAATAGGGGAAATGCTGTTGGTACCGGCCCGTCATCCAAACAATATCTAGTTGCACCCTTTGCCCAGATCCCTATGATTTAGACTTCTATTTATTGACCAATTACTACTATTATTAGCATAAGCTTGCCCCTCGTCTCACTTTAAAATTATGTGAAACACCATGTCCATAGAAACAATAAGGGAATGCTATTTGGTACAGGTCCTACTTTAATTCTTGCTTATTAACTTAGATAAATTATTTAAACAATCCTTTATTTTGTTTCTTGCTATCTGTACTTATTAATTTATCCTAAGTCTTAAAACAAGCTTAATTCTGTTCTTTATCTTATTATAACCTACGCTATAATCATGCTCATTACTTAACTCAAGGACTAATTGTAAAAATAAACTTCTTTCATCTTATACTCTTTTTAGTTATAATTCTAAGTTACGACTAGGCCAACTGTCTTTAATTAGTCAAATTCTAACATTACGATCGTAATTAGGCTCAATTTCAATCTTAATTCCATTTTTATTACGATATTTACAATGAATCCAAAGTGTTGAAAAAGGGTGTAAATAACGCATAAATAATAGTAAATAAATTAAAATACTATGAATAAACTGTAAATAAATGGAGAAGCTATAATTAACAGAACTAAACTAAAATTTACTAAAAAAATAGCTAAAAAAATAGACTGAAAATAATTTTAAAAACTGTAAATAAATTACTTAAAATTTTAGTCCAAAAATTATAGTAAAACTACAACTATTGGTAACCCTATTATTTTAAATTACTTAAAAATCTTAATAACTACAATCACCCGCCTGTGGTCCTAAGCTCTCACATTTTGGTCTTCCCGGACCCATTGAGGGTATTAAAATATTTTTATTAAAATGATTCTCTCCTTGAAAAATTATTCCTTTTAGGGGCCTTACTGAAAAGGTGAACCCAAGCGGAGAAAATCCAGAATAAGAAAAAGTGTTAAGCCTAGGGTTCTATTTATAGGGGTAGAAGTGGATCTCAGACCGTTGGATTTGGAAATTGAATAGGATGCAACCACATCATAGGCCGAATAGGAGCCGTCGGATGGAAGCATGAAGGGACCAGATGGGGCTAAAGAATAAAAAATACGTGTTCGAAAACCTTTGGAACAAAGAAAATTTTCTTCGTTCCATACGTAAGCGGGTCAACTGGGCGGTCGACACAGGGCATGGTTAGGTCGACCGCTTGTTCGACCTAGCCTAATATATATATATATATATATATATATATATATATATATTATTTTTCTTGTCTTGTTTATTTTGCTTCTATCTCATATTAGCTCGGATTCTGACGTTCTATATATGGAAATTGACTAGAAAATAACCACGGACACAATGGTGCCATTCCCGTGGCTCAATTTTGATAATTTCACAAAGTTATTTTATTATTTCATTAATTAAAGAATTAATTATTATGAGTTAAATTTCATGTTGTTACAATTATTTTCCATACATACCATATGTACTGTGATACACCATGCATTTATATACGACTGGTTGTAAAATTGTTTGAATGCTTATTGATTTGTTAGTTTAGAATGATTGTATGTTATGTTACATTGTTTGAACCTTGAGGAATTTCAGGGATAGAATTTTTTTTTCAGGGCGAAGAATGTAATACCCCATAATTTTATGACAATTAAATAAAAGAGAAATTTAGTAAATAAATAATAATGCTAAATAATACAATATTTTCATACCTCAATTTGGTTATTAAACTTACACTTTTGTGTTCGTGGATATTTTCCGATCAACTTATTTGTATAAGTTTTGCATGCGGAGTTCAAATGAAAAGGATATTAACGTTCAAAGTTTTTGAATCAAAAATAATTACATATGTGATTTTGGTAATAAAAATAAATTAAAAGTTAATTAACAATGTTAATGGAAGCTTACACATTAAGAAATATTAACATTAAATGAAATCAAGGAAAAATAAATGTTAAGGGAAACAAATTATCAAGGTAAATTAAATAAGGAATGAAACTTAAAGAAATCGAGTAGTAAAATTAACAAATCATGCAGGCTAATTAATCACCATAAAACAAATGGCATGGTCAACCCGATAAGCACCTAGGTTTATTGGTAATAGCCGATCCTAGGTCATGAACGGTCAACCGTTACTAGGTTAAAATTGACAGTAAATTATGGCCTAATGACCCATATTTAATACAATTTTATCAAACGTCTAGCATTGATTTGAACCTCTATAAATATAGGCCTAGACCCTCACTTTCAAACTTATATTTTTCATGGACGCGGAAGCTCTATCATTTTCTCTTCACCTCCAAAATTCTAAGTTCTTAAAAATAGTTTTAATTTACACATATGTAAAGTTGGAGAATCGTAGAAGATGATTGAGAAAGATAATAGGTTGAAATCAAATCTCCAAAGCCAAGGTTAATTGTAAATCCGAATCTAAAATACAAATCAAATTCCAAATTGCTTTTATAATATAAATATGTGATAAATCTGTAAATTCTTGCGGTTTATAAATCCAAATATAAAGAAAATGCTATCAAGGTGGAACAATATTGACTAGATCTGGAGATTTGGAATGCTAAAAAGGTAAGTGGGAATATTATGTACATTTGTATAATATTAGATTATATCATTGTAAATCTATTCCTATATGCCTAAAATGTAAATTGGATTTGTAGGTTAGATTTATATACAAGAAATGGAATTTAAAACCCTACTTACTTATTCTTTAATTACTAACTTGACATCTATATATGTTATATGAATGCAAACCTGGAAAATGTTTGAGATATCAATAGTCCCTAAATTTATTACCGGAACATAGTAAGCCACGAATTTGTAATTGGTGTTATAATTCTAGATTGATGTTTAAATGGACAATAAGAACGTAAAATAAAGAAATTGTAGTAAGATTTTTGGGTTGTAAGCGATATTTTAGTTAGTCGAAATACGAGATGTTGCAATGTGAATTTCTATAAAATATCAAGTTTAAAATAAACAAAAGTGCGTCGTTTGAACTGATAGGAATGCAACTAAGGGAAAGAGATGTATAAAATAGGGAATATTTACTGTATTTTGTACTGCCTGTTTCTTAACTATGAAAAGATTATTCCTTGTAATTCCAAAAGCAACATCATCCTACTGGATAGGATATGAAAATTTACAATGTTAACCTTTTCATTTGGCTAGAACTAATTCCATTACACTAGAATGCAGAAAAATCCCTAAATGTTGAATAAAGAGATAAACATGATAAGAACATTCTAAGAGAAAAGACGCATGACACAAATAAAGATGGAAACTAAATAAAAAGAAACTGTGCATAGACAAGGATAAATTAAAGCGGTTAAAAGGGAATGGAAATAGAGAATGGGAAAAGTGGCAAAAGAAAGGCAAAAGGACATTATAAATCTTGAAAAAGAAAGAAAGTTGCAAATATTTTTAATTCAAGTAAGGTATACGAAACACCCCTACACCCCTTAATATATTCAAAAAGGACACAACAAAAGACATGGTGCATTGTAGGTATAACTAAAGCTAATACAGACTAAGATTCACCAGACAAAAATAGATAAAAACAACATAAACTTTAAAATAATAGCTTAATTAAAACAAAACTTCATAATTTCTTCATAAATAAGTCAAATACCAAATACCACATACATATCTAAAAATCCAAGATGTTTTATGAAACAAAAACTCATAGTCTCATAAATCAGAATACACAATATCCCACAAAATAGCCAATACATAGAAAGACCAAAAGCTGAAATAAAAGAAATACATAGAAGAAATCTCCTCCAAGGAAACTTCAAGCTGCAGCAATCTATTGACTTCTCCCTTGATTGCCTAAGGGGGGAAAATGAGGAAAATAGACCAATGAGTCAGACTACAAGTCTGGTAAATGATAGTAATTAGTAGAGTCATTAAATAAGATAAAGTAATAGACTCTACAACAGTTCTAGCATAAATAAGGACAATAAAGGAAATAGGAAAGAGATAAATTGGAAATAAGTATGATTAAATATTGCTCAATTTATAAGATAGGTTAACTTTGATTGCTTGCACTTGTCCTTGATTTCTGCTTCAATTAGTCTGAATTCCTAATCCTGTAATTAGGATGTGACCCTAATTCTTCCCTTTTTGATCGACTGATACTCCATAGACCTTACTTCGGACCAGCTGCTATATAACTCCTAGACAGCAGCCAACGGTATCTACAAAAGATGCACAAAGCAACTACTGTGGATCCGGATGACATATATAGCTCCATACATAGAAGGTAGTGATGTCTACGAAAGTCACTCATACAAAGCGCTTGGAACTCATAGCTATTACCGAGCATCCAAATGGAAGTCGCATATGTAACCGCCACCGTGCCCATGCTACCTTTTGCTCCACCTATTCGGTCCTTTTATTACTTCAACATCCAACATAAGCTTACTCCTTATCCCACTTCAGGCTAGCGTGCGATCACCGTGTGTCCATAAAATCTGTAGGGGAAGTGTTGTTGGTACTGGCCCTTCATCCAAACAATATCTAGTTGTGCCCCTAATCCAAATCCCCCGTGATTTGTATTTCTATTTGACCAATTACTACCATTCTTAGCATAAGCGTGCCCTATGGAATGCTATTTGGTATAGGTCCTACTTTCATCTTTTCTTATTGACTTGGATAAATTATTTTAAATAAGCCTTTACAATTTATCTCTACTATCTTTTCTTATTAATTTATGCTAAGTCTTAAAATAACCCTCATATGTCCCATCTCTTCTTATAACCTACATTATAATCATGCTTATTACTTAACCCAAGGTCTAAGTGTGAAAATAAGCTTCTTTCATCTTTTACTCTATTTAGTTATAATTCTAAGTTATAACTATGCCAATTATCTTTAATTAGTCCAATTCTAATTACAATTAGATGTAATTTCAGTCCAATTCCATTATTTATTACATTCTTATTAATTTACGTCATATTTTCTTCGTTAAATATTCTTACTTATATAATCCATATTCATGTTTTAATTTCTTCTAATCCATACGTGAAACAAAAGGGGGTGAAGAGAATACATGCTTGCAAAAAAATCCAAAACATTAAAAAAGACGTAAATAACAGTAAATAAACTAAATAACTATAAATTGTAAATAAAAAACTATGCTTAACAGAAATAAATCAAAATTACTAAAAAAAAGTTGAAAGGAAATAGAGTGAAAATAATTCTAAAAATTGTAAATAAACTACTAAAAAGACTATTCCAAAAATCGTAGTAAAACTACAACTATTGGAAACCCTATTATTTTAAATTACTTAAAGAAATCTTAAAATAATTACTATCACTCACCTCCGGTCCTAAGCTTTTCCTTTGGTCTTCCTGGATCCACTTAGAGTTGTAAAATAGTTTAATTTATAATGATTCTCTTCTTTGGAAAAATTATTCCGTTTAGGGTCCTTCCTAAAAAGCTGAACCCAATTGGAGAAAACATAAAATGAGAAAAAGTGTTAGGTCTAGGGGTCTATTTATAAGTATGGATGTTTAACGATGGAAATTCTATCGAATTAGAAAACCGTCGAAAAAGTTTCAAATTAAAATAACCTCAAGCGCACGACGTACAAAAATTAGTACGTGGCGAGTACGGGTCAATCCGTAGGGAATTTATAAGATTTTAAAATTTCTAATCAATCAAATTAAACTAAGAGTGGAAACTGTTTTGAAAACTAGAAAGCTAAGCAAATGCTGAGATTAAAAACTTTGTGATTAAAATTCTATTTAGAGGTGAATCCACTTTCTTATATTTTTCACATAAATCAACATAAAATCATGTTATGATCTCTTTTTATCTAAATAGGATTAGTTAGGCATTTATCATAAGCATGGCCCATTTGAGTTATTAATTAGCACAAATAAAACCATCAACCTATAATACAAATCTACTCCTACTTTTTCAATTCTCATGAAACAAGGCATAGAAAACGAAACCAAAATCTAGTTTAAGTATGATCTATTTACTATTAATTAGTAACATAGATCATCAAATTTTGATTAAAACTTCACTTCATTGCCATGATCATATTTTAGATGAAGAGGCAATTTGTGATTAATGAGATAAGGATAACCTAATTTTTATAAACAAAGTAGGCTATCAACTTCAACATAAAACACAAACAAACATAAGCATTCATTTCTCATGAAGCACAAAAGAGATCATACATAAAAAAAATTATGTTGAATCTACACGATAAAAGAAAGATTCATTATCCCTAAATTGTAGGGATTAAGCCTCTCATTTGTATTATCATTTCAACACATAGAGATTTCAACATTGAAAATAAAATAAAGTATAGAATAAACAAAGTAAAAGAAGATTAACTACTAGAAGGAAATGAAGTAAACTAGTGCATAAATGTAAATCTAAACTATGAACATGAAACTGAAGATAGCCTAAGAAGAAAAATGAGCACAAAAGTAGAGAAGAGAAGAAAAAGAGGCTAGGAAGGCATTTTTATTTCATGAAACATAGAGCTTACACCTTATATTTTAATTTTTCTAACTAATGCGAAAGAGTAGAAGATATTTACTTGTACATAAGAGGGCTATTTATACATGCATAAAACCCTAATTCCATTTTTAGAGTGCTTCCCAAAAGCCCTTTAGAAAGTGTGGCCACCAAGTAACCATTAGCCACTAATTAATCCACCATTAAATGTTCATGAAGATTTAACCTCCACTTAGTTATCCATTAGCTTCTAATTGTGGACTTAGGTAAGTTGGTGGGGTCCTCCATGATCATGGTCTTGAATTATTTCCCTCTATTTTCCTTTGCATTCATTTATGCATGCATGTATCTTTATACAAGCCTCTTCCATATGCATCCAAATTCCTACAAAAATCATCAAAAAATGTCCAAGTATAAATTCTCAAATTGATATATGCACAAAAATTATTATTTTTCCACCGAATGAAGATGAATATATGATGATTTTAAAATAATTGAATTATGGTTTTAAACATGTTAAAATGCCTAAATATGACTTTTATTTAAATTAAAATAGACAAAATATGGATGTAAACATATGCACATTTACGTGCACATCAAATACCCTTACACTTATCATTTTATTCGTCCTCGAATAAAGGAAAACTATGATAAATCCATTTTCATAGGCAGCATGATTGCATTGAGCATACGCAACAAGCCGTTAAACCTCTGGATGCCCCCAGTAGGACAAGTGCTGTCTCGTGAGGGTTTTTAGTGGATACTACCAACAAAACCCAAATGCAAAGTGAAAATATTTACAAAGTGCATGATTTATTTACAATCGGATGAATGCAAGTTTTTGAAAGTATTTACAAATGAAGGATTCACTTTCAAATCAATACTCATAAGTTAAATATAGGTTTTGGTCATTATCTTGAAAATTTAAGACATTTATTTGTCAAAATTTAGAATAAAAATAAACTCATTGAAACAAATGGACTACAATTTAACTCGTTGTTTCGAGATTGATACAGTGTAACTATGAAATAGATCCTAAGTTGACTATCAAAGTTAATCAAATTGGTATTTTCATTTCTTTCCAATAGTAAATCAAATTAAACAAGTTAAAATAATGCTCGGATTTCAATTGCTTACTCTCCCTTATATGAATTTTTTTGATATTAACAAAAGTCACATATGCCTAACTCATGTAAACTGATGCCAGATATATTACCCATGCACTGCCTTGCAGACTGATGTGAGGGGAATATAGAGCGTGGCATGTGAACACACAAGTGTGAACACTTATCGACTGTAGGCATTATTAAAAAGAATTTTTATATACATACACCTAACTTAGATAAACTGAAGCCATATATACCAATTGTGCACTGCCTTTCGGGCTTATGTGAGAAGGATACAGAGCACGGCGAGTGAATACACGAGTGTGAACACATGACTCTAAGTGTTAAAAATATACATACATATATACAAATGAATTTTTTTTTCTTTTTTTTCTGTTTTTTTAGAAAGAAAGATTTTTGCAAAACCATCTTAGCACCATTTAACTTAGAAGATAAAAATGTTATATCCTTTACTTTAAATTTACCACTTTTTTAAAATAAAAACTTTCAGTTAGAACATACTTCACAATTAACACATATAAACCTTCCTATACTAGTTAGACCATTGTTATTTGTAATCAACTTCATTTTTATTTTTGTTAAGACGAATAAATTTTCAAAATTTTCAATTTATTAACCAAAACTTATACTTATCCTATAGTATTTCTTCAAAAATAAATCAAAATGCTAAAAAGAAAATGTTTTTGAGATTTATAAACTTTTGAGATTTCTTTTTTAAAAAATTGAAAATGCTATGAAAAAACTAAAAAATGAAAATGACACTCCCCCCACACTTAATTTTACCATGTCCCTACTGTCAATGCTGATATAATGAGTGTAACAGGGAAAAATATGTACATATTTATAAAAGTGGGTTAACATTATTACTAGACATAGCTTGGCTCATGAAGAATCATGAGCTCCTCATCTTGGTTATAGGGCAATTTCAAGAAAGGTTTCAAACGATGACCGTTAACTTTGAAAATCAATCCACCCCTGGTGTTTTCTATTTCTACAGCACCATGTCGAAAAACATTTTGTACCACAAATGATCCGGTCCATCTTGATTTAAGTTTCCTACAAAATAAATGAAGTCTTGATTCACATAGAGAAATTTTTGGTTAGGTGAAAACATTTTTCTTAGGATGGACTTGTCATGAAAAACTTTTGTTTTTTCTTTGCAAATTTTCTAGTTTCCATATGCGTCGTTCCTAAGTTCTTCTACTCCGTTGAGCTGTAGCTTTCGGCTTTCACCAACTTTCTCAAGAACAAAGTTTAAGTTCTTTATTGCCCACAACGCTTTGTGTTCAATTTCAATGGGTAAAGGGCAAGCTTTATCGTAAACTAAACGAAATGGGGACATCCCAATGTTAGTTTTAAAAGCAGTACGGTAAGCCCAAAGTGCTTCGCTCAATTTCTGAGACTATTCTTTTCGATTTTTGCTGACAGTTATCCCCAAGATTTGTTTTATTTAACGATTTGAAACTTCAACTTGCCCACAAGTTTGAGGATGATATGGAGTGGATAACTTGTGGGTTATTGAGTACTTCTTCATTAAAGTTTCAAAAGATCGATTACAAAAATGGGTTCCGTTATCACAGATTATTGTGCGAGGCATGTCGAACCTCGAAAAGATGTTTTCTTTGAGAAATTTCACAACAATTCTAGGTCGTTGGTTTTTTAAGGAACGACTTCCACCCATTTTGAGACATAATCGACAGCGAGAAGGATATACAAGTTTCAAAAAGAGTTGGAAAAAGGTCCCATAAAGTTGATACCCCAAACATCAAAGATTTTGATCGTAAGAAGGGAGTTTAGAGGCATCATATCTCATCAAGAAATTCGACCAAGAATTTGACATTGATCGCAAGTTTTGCAAAATTAAAACGAGTCTTTGAAAAGAGAAGGCCAATAGAAACTACACTGAAGCACCTTTTCCATAGTTTTTCGAGGTCCACCACATACTTGATCGTGGAAAAATGAAAGAACACTCCTGATCTCATTATCCGGAATGCAACATCGAATGATTTGGTTATGAAAATTTTGAACAAGTATGGATCGTCCCAATAGAAATATTTCACTTGGGACATGAATTTGCATTTATCCTGTTTGGACCGAGATAAGGGAGTTTCTTTAGTAACAAAGTAGTCCACTATATCAGCATACCATGGGTAGATAGAAATTAAAAGAAGTTGTTCATCAGAAAAGTTTTAATTGATTGGCGAAGAAGATGGTGCCTTTATAAGACGAGATAAGTGATCGGCCATGATATTATCGGATCCTTTTTTGTCTTTAATTTTAAGGTCAAATTCTTGAAGTAAAAGTATCCAACGAACCAAACGGGATTTAGCATCCTTTTTGGCAAAGAGATATCGAAGCATAGAGTGGTCCGTGTACACAGTAATGTGTGAACACATCAAGTAAGGTCGAAACTTTTTGAGCACAAAAATGATAGCTAGAAGCTCTTTTTTAGTTGTTATGTAGTTGAGTTGAGCGTCGTTCAGTCATACTCGCGTTGTAAATGACATGAAGGATTTTGTTGATGCGTTGTCCTAAGATTGCACCAACTGCAAAGTTAGAAACGTCACACATTATTTCGAAAGGAAGATCCCAATTGGGTGCGCAAATGATTGGAGCAAAAATGAGGTTCTTAAGACATTCGAAAGAAGAGATTCAAACAGATTTAAAATCAAAAAGAACCTCTTTTTTTAGGAGAGTCGTCAAAGGATGAGCGATTTTGCTAAATTCTTTCATAAAGCGTCGGTAAAAGCCAACGTGTCCTAGAAATGATCAAATGTCCTTAATAGATTCGGGAATGGGTAGGTTTGCAATTACGTATAATTTCACTTTATCTACCTCGATGCCTTTATTTGAGATTATGTTTCCAAGAACTATGCCTTGTTTGACCATAAAGTGGCATTTTTCCCAATTCAAAGTCAAATATTTTTCTTTACATCGATTTAGAACCAACTTGGGATACTGTAAACATTGGGAAAAAGAATCGCCAAAGATAAAGAAGTCGTCCATAAAAACATCTAGAAAGTGTTTGATCATGTCGGAGAAAATGCCAACCATGCATCGTTGGAAACTAGCAGGAGCGTTACAAAGTCTGAATGGCATATCGATAAGCACAGGTACCGAATGGATGCATGAAAGTCATTTTCTCTTGATCTTAGGGTGCCATTGGAATTTGGTTACAGCTGGAATGACCATCAAGAAAGTAGTAGAATTCATGGTCGGCCAAACGTTTGAGCATTTGGTCGATATATGGAAGAGGGAAGTGATCCTTACATGTTGCGGCATTTAGCTTTTGGTGGTTAATACAAACACGCCAACCCGTTTGAGTACGAGTTGGAATAAGTTAGTTTGAATCATTCTTGACAATGGTTAGCCCATACTTTTTAAGTAAAATGTGAATAGGGCTAACCCATGAACTATTAGAGATTGGGTAAGCGATTCCATTGTCAAGAAGTTTAAGAATTTCATCACGTACCGTATCTTTCATTTTTGGGTTAAGCCTCCGTTGTGCATCACGAGTGGGTTTGGCTTCGTCAATTAAGTGAATGTGATGTTGGACAATAGCAGGGCTAATTCGCTTAATATTGACAATGGACCACCCAATTGTTTCTCCGTTTTTCGAAAGAATAAAGAGTAACGAGTTTTCTTAATTAAGAGAAAGAGTTGCAAAAATTATGATGGGCAACATTTCGTAATCACCTAAGTATGCTTACATAAGGTGATCGGGAAGTGGTTTGAGGTCCAACTTCGGGAATTTTTCGATCAAAGAATTGGGTTGAGATTCTGACTAAATTGAAAGCGATTCAAAAGGAAGAGTGTATACAATATCATTGGGAACTTCGTGAAACAAATTTTCATACTTGGCCTCGCGTTCGTCGTTAAGGTCAAGTGTCTTTGTTTTCAAATTTTTTATGAATGATACTAATCTCCAAGGTTTGGTCACGAGGTTCATCAGATTGTCTTTCAAGATTGAAAATATTAAGATCCAAAGTCATGTTTCCAAAAGAGATTTTCATCAATCCGTTACGACAATTGATTAAGGCATTTGAGGTGGCTAAGAATGGTCGGCATAAAATCAATGGAATTTGACTAGCGAAATTTGTCACAGGTTGTGTTTCGAGAACGATAAAGTCAACGGGGAATATGAATTGCCCTGCTCAAATGAGCACGTCCTCGATTTCTCCCACGGGCTTCTTGATTGGGCAATCGGCGATTTGAAGCATGACCTTATTGGGTTCGAGCTCAACTAAGCCAATTGTTCGAACACGGAGTATGGAATCAAGTTGACACTCGCGCCAAGCCTATCAAACATTTGTTAACTGTCTTATCTCTAATTGAACACGAAATCGTAGGAAGGCCAGGATCTTTGTATTTGACGGTCATGGATTGGGACAAGAATTTACTCAAACTGGCAGCTAAGAAAACCATTTTGGGCACTTGAGTGTGTCGCTTTTAGGTGCATGAGTCCTTAAGAAATTTCGCATAAGTGGGGACTTGCTGAACGATGTCAAGGAGTAGGATGTTAACTTTCACCTGTTTAAAATTTCCAACATCTTTTCCATTTGGTCCGAGTGTTTCTTTGATCGAAGACGATGTTGAAATGGAAAGAAGAAGAATTTTGATTAGTGTTCGTATCAAAGTTTGGCTCCACGTTCTATTCAGATTCGTTCGTTTTTTTAGAAGTGTCAAGAGAGGTTTTCGGTAAAATTTTTAGGTTAACGACTTGATTATTGATTTTTTACCAGAATGTAAAGTTGTGATAGCATTCAGTTGGGTGACATTGCTATCTTTAACAACATGGGCTTGATTGAATTAGCGTTTTGATTTCTGGGATTTGGCAGGGGATGGCTTGGGAATGTTCCTCATTCGCGTTCACTTACAAATATGGCTAATTGACTCATTTGCGAGTTTTGCAATTGATTGGTTTGTGTTTTACGTATATGAGGTCAATAAATTTTGACAATTGTTGTTTGATTGAAGGCTTTGAGTAGTTGCTTTAGCCAACATTTCAAGAGTTTTCTCAAGTGAACTTAAACATTTATCGTCTTGGGGAGGATGAGCAGAATTTGGTTGAAAATTTTATTATTGCGGTTATGAGATGGACCTTCAAAGTTTGGTTGAAAATGGTTTGACTGAAAGGGAGGATTCGAAGCATTATCCGAAAATGCTTGAAATTGGGATGAACCGTATCTTGTTAGGTTTGTTTTGGTTCCAGGCAAAATTTAGATGATTTCTCCAACCAGGGTTGTACGTTGGATAAAATGGGTCGTTTTTGGTTTTATTGAAAGCATTAATTTGCCTGACAGAATTGGAACACTGATCGGCTATATGATTTTGATCGTTGCATTTATAACACATCGGTTGGGAAGCTTGGTTCATTTGATTCAGTGAGAAAATGTTATCGAATTTTTTAATCATTGTGTCGATCTTGGCTTCCAAACAAAAGAAGATCATATCCAGTGTGCACTCGATCGTAAGTAAATTGATTTTTCATTCGAACGTTCCCGTTGGGATGATTTTTGGTAATGTATTCAAGAAATTGCCAAGCATGGGCAAGAAAGTTGCCTTGGCACATTGATTCGAGTATGGCCCGTGAGCTATTTTCAAGTCCATCGTATAAGATTTGGCAAATCGTCCATTTTTCGAAGTTATGGTGAGGAAATTTTATCAAAAGCTCTTTTAATCTTTCAAAATATTTTCGAAATGGTTCTCCCTTGAATTGATGAAAATTTACAATTTCATTTCGGATTCTACTCGTTTTTTCGAAGGGGTAGAATTTTATCAAAGAAAGCTTTTATGAATTCTTTCCAAGTTTTAATCGAGTTCGATGGTAAGCTGTATAACCATTTTTTAGCGTAATCCATAAGAACGAATGGAACTAGTCGAAGTTTAGTTAAATCGTAGGAAAGTTGTTGGAGTTTTATGGTTGCGCAAACTTGTTCGAATTTAGTCAAGAAAATGTATGGGTCATCAAATTTGAAATTGCCAAATTTTAGAAGTATGGCAATATGATTTGAGTGAATTTCGAAATAGTTACCCATAGGGGCGGGTAACGTGACGCAAGATGGAATAGAAACTCTATCGGGAAATATTCTACCCATTAGACTTCGAGGGGTATTCTTATTCGTCATTTTGGGAGGATCGTCTGTTCGAGTTAAACGATCAGTGGTTGAGTCGCAAGTCCAATTATTTGTTGTTGCGTCACGAGTCCAAGTACTCATGTAAAAGTGAGAGTCTAGAAGAGAAAAAAGTCAGAATCAAGTTTAGAGAATGAAAGAAGATTTGAAAAACGAAGTGAAAAATTGTTTTTGTTTTTTTTAAAGGAAGAAAATTATTTACCAAGTGAAATTTATTTTCAAAAGAGAAGTTTGCTTTTTATTTTGGTCTTTTTTTATATGTTTTTGTTTTTGTATTTTTTTGAGAAAAATGTGTGATCCTCTACGCATAGAGGAGAGCACACATGTGAATATATATATATATATAACACGAATATAAGGAGCTGCCAACATGCCTGGCAGGTAGCGAGAGCAAAAATACAAATATCTAATCTCAGGTACTCCTAAGATGAGTTCCGGCAAGGCCACCACCCATCGCACGTCAATATCAAGCTCCGACATGGCCACCACCCGATATTAAGGTGTTAGAAGTATCAAAAAGGCTAAAAACTAATAAGAAAGCTCCAAAAGTCTGAAACAAGAGAAAATAAAAAGTATCTGCTCCGAAGAGGATCTGCTAAATAGAGAGACCACTCCGAAGGCTCTGAACAAGAAGAAGGAACGCCAATCTAGAGAATAGAACATCTTGAAAAAGTACTCCATAATGAAGATAGCAGAATCCTAAATCTGAGGAGAAAAACTACAAGAAGTCCTGGATAAAGAAACTCTGCTCTGATGACCTCTCTACATCTGATATCCAACGATCAAGAGACAAAAGAAACCTGCAAAAAGAACCTGATATCCTATCTCTCAAACCTGCGTCTGGAACATGACTAAGGAAAAAATTAGAAAGATACACACATATGTGTGTGTGTGTGTGTATTTATATAATAAATATACATATATTGAATAATAAGGAATGAAAAAAAAAAACCAAAACTAAGACAAACATGACATAAACGAAAGGAATCAATAAACTACAAACAAATACCAAACAGAGACAAGAAAAAAAATAAAGAGAAACTAACTTATTTATCTTTAATCCTAAGTAAGCTATGATTAAAAGTGAGATCATCAAATAAATTTAGAGAAATAATAATACTATTATTAGTGCTATAAAAGTTATTGATATGTTTAAATAAGTTAGTATTATAACTAACCTTGTTAAGATGCTGTTTAAAAATGATATTTTTTGCTAATTTGTATTTGGGATTAGAATTCCAACTAAAACAAAATGTAGAAATTAAAAAAATCAAA
Organism: Allium cepa; assembly: GCA_030765085.1. Classification (NCBI taxonomy): domain Eukaryota; kingdom Viridiplantae; phylum Streptophyta; class Magnoliopsida; order Asparagales; family Amaryllidaceae; genus Allium; species Allium cepa. The sequence continues at coordinate 383,838,327 of CM060931.1, forward strand.
TTTGTTAAAATGGCTATTATTATTAAAAATTATTTGATTTCTCTCAAACCAAATAAACCAACTAATAATAATAAATAGAGTGTCTAGTAAAAATCTATTATTCTTATTGAATTTGAATCTATATATAATCCAGTAGAGTTCACAATCAGAAATTTTATTTATTATATTAAAGTTAAAACTTTAAGAGTATTATTAAGGATGTAATTAGAGTTTAAACAATCATAATATAAATGATTTATGTCCTCAAGATGTAAATTGCAAAAATAACAATTATTATCATTTTGAATATTTTTTCTCTTTAAAAATTCAATTGTATTAAGTTTACCATGAAGTATTAACCTCATGTGAATTTTGGATTTAGGAGGAGCATTAGATTTCCACATGTATTTAAAAGAGTTATTTAAAGTACCCAAAAAATTAATAAATCTATAAAAAGAATTTGGAGTATAATTCTTACTCATATCCCATTCCCAACTAATAAAATCATTATTATTATCAGTGTTGTAAAGATTTAATCTAGCATACAGCAAAGAAAGTTTTCTAAGGTTAGATCCTATTAGAATTATGTTGAAACTAAAATTCCAAGGAGAATCATTTTCCGGAGAATAAACTTCATTAATTAAAGCATACTTAAAGTTGCAAATATCAAACAATTCCTTAAATTCAAGCCTAAGAGGCAATATTGAAATCCAACAGTCATGCCAAAAAGAAGTACAATTTCCTGAATGTACTGTGGTCTTAGTTCCTAAGTTAAAATTTTCATAACAATTTAAAATGTTTTTCCAAAAATTAGAAAAACTTATGGGTACAAGAATTAATTTGGTGTAAATTGATATTACCGTTATAATAATATCAGGAAAAGATTTCTTTCCAAATAGCATTTTATACTATTATTAATAGACAATTTATACTATTATTAATATAATCCCAACTCCATAAAAAATCTCTTCTAATGTTATCGATTTTATCAATAACCCAATCTAGAAACAGATGCATAGACATCCAATAGATCGGTACGGCTAATAAAACCGAGTTAATTAAAACTAGCCTACCTGCTCTAGATAGAAATCTCCCATTCCAATTAGTTATCTTATTTTTAATTTTATCAATAATAATAAGCTAATCATCATGCTTAATTTTTGTAGGCCTAATCACAAACCCAAGATATTCAAAAGGAAAATTCATACATTTGCAATTTAGAGTACTAGCTACTAAGTTTTCTACTTTTTCACAATCATTTAAAACAAGAACTGAAATTTTGTCAAAATTAATTTGTAAACCAGATAAAATCTCAAAACTATAAATAATAAACTTGAGAGTAATGATGTGCCTAGGAAGAGGAGAGGAAAAAAGTAAAGTATCATCTGCAAATTGTAAAACCGATATACCACTACGCGATATATCATTTCCAATATTTCCTAGAGATCCATTATCCACTGCTTTCTTAATAATTTTAGCAAAAACATCAGCGGCTAAGTTAAACAACAAAGGAGATAAGGGATCCCCTCGCCTTAAGCCTCTCTTAGATTGAATTTTATTACCTAGAATACCATTTACCATAATACTAGAGCTACCCGTTTTAAGCAAGGTCAAAATCCAACTAATCCATCTATGACCAAAACCTCTAGCATGAAAAATATCTACAAGAAAATCTCAATCAACAGAATCAATTTTTTGGCAAAATCAAGTTTTAAAATCGGACAGGTTATGTTGTTCTTACAACAGTAATTAATATATTCTTGAACAACAGCCACACCATCAGTAATATTTCTCCCTTTAATAAAAGCCGATTGAGAACAATCAATTAAATCATTCATTCTTGTACTAAGTCTATTAGCAAGAACTTTAGAATTGATTTTTATTGAACCGTTAATCAAAGAAATAGGTCTAAAATCTTTTAAGTTGTTAGCTCCTACTTTTTTATGCAACAAAATAACATTTGCGAAATTAAATCTTCCTAATTTCAAATTACCATTATAAAAATAATTAAACAAATTAATTAAGTCAAATTTTAAAACATCCCAAAAAGTTTTATAAAATAAAATAGAAAAACCATCAGGACCCGCAGATTTATCACTAGGTATATCAAAAATAGCTTTCCTAATTTCCTCTTCAGTAAAAGGATTATCTAACTCAGATAAATCAACACCAGAATCCGATTGATACAGATCAATCCAACTAACGTTGATTCTATGTTTTATTTTAGAACCAAAAATGTCCTTATAATAATCAGAAAAAGCCTTGTTGAGATCACTTTGATCAACTAACTTTATATTTTTAACAAATATAGAGTTAATTGTATTAGAACATTTTCTACCATTAGCAATATTATGAAAAATTTGGTATTATTATCACCTTCGTTGATCCATTAAACTCTAGATCGCTGCTTCCACATCATCTCCTCTTTTTCTAAAATATAATTTAGTTCATCTTCTAAATTAGAAAGAACATTATGTTCACCTAGATTTAGAGGTCTAGATTCTTCTATTTTGTTTATTTTAAGCATTTCATTAAGAATATTATCTTTTTTTAATTTTTAAATTACCAAAAGCATTTTTGTTCCAATTTTTAAGAAAAATCCTAAGATCTCTAAGTTTAGAAATAAGAGCTTTTGTAGAATTTTCCCTATTTCTGAAACTATGAAAACTCAAAGAATTCCATTTACATATAACTAAGTTCACAAAGTTAGGTTCCAAAAGCCACATCTTTTCAAATTTAAAATTGTTAATAATAACTCTATGATAATCGCAAGAAAGGATAATAGGACAATGGTCAGAGAAGGTATACGGTAAGCCATTGACTTTACAGATAGGAAATTTATCCTCAATCTCATCACTAACAAAAAATCTATCGAGAAGAGCCATGGAAGGAGACTCTCTAGAGTTACTCCAAGTAAACTCTCTATTAGAAAGTGGAATTTCAATCAAATTAGAGTTTACAATAAATTGATCGAATTCCTCCATAGCGGAGTAATCCCCTTCCCTAGGAAAACGCTCACCTATAAAACGCGTAACATTAAAATCACCCCCTGAAATCCAAGAACCCAGGGCTAGGGATCTAAAATCTAAGCATTCATTTCATAAAATTCTCCGATTAAATTTAGAATTAGGCCCGTAAACATTAGAAATATTTAATAAAGAGTTATCAGTAAGATTAATAAGAATAACATAAAGAGAATGTTGCTTAACAATACACTGAAGAAATTTAAAAAACCTATCACGCCAACCTATCATTAAACCCCCAGAAGAGCCAACAGAAGGTAAAAAAAAACCATTTTCTAAAATGATAACCACCTAATCTTTTAAAGAAACGAACATCAGGGCAGATAATTTTTGTTTCTTGAAGTAAAGCAATATCTATAGAGTAGTCTTTAAAAAATACTCTAACCTTGTCGCATTTGTTTAATCATTCAAACCTCTAATATTCCAACTGATGATCCTCATGGATGAACTGAACTAGCCCTCTCTAATTCCTTACATCTAATATACTCCCGATCTAACTCAATATCAGTAAAAATAAAAGATGTGTCACGAGCAAGCTGATTAAATTCAGCAGAAGAGAGCCTACCTAAAGCGTAAGTAGAAATAGAACTACCCAAAAAAGAGCTCAAACCTGAGCCTGGATACAAAGCACCACTCGTGGCACTCGATCCAGGTAACTCACCTAAAGATGAAGATTGACTGTTGCGGATTCTAGCATTTCGACGGACTGAACCACTAGAAGCTACCGACCGCTTACGCTTTCCTCTCTTCGAAGATATGGAGATAGGGACGGAACAAATATTACGATCCAAGCTGCCAGACACAGTGCCATCATGAAACACATCAGAAGAAGCAGCGAATGAAAACATATCAGGAAATCGAGGCTCAAACTCAACAGCAATATCATCATCTTGAAGGTCGAAGGTCAATAACCATTCATGAACTAGTGCATCAGAAACATTTATATCTTCTACTATAGGAAAAGAAATATCACAAATATCTGCTACTGACAGATCCTCTAAAACTTCCTCAACAGAAAGTGAACTCTGAATACCATGAGCACCATCTACAGCATGCTCAACTTCTAGAGGAACCAAGGATAAAAAAGAAAACATACTAGTAAAATTGGATTCAAGGACAACATAAAAAGCATCAACCTTCTGCTGTTCAAAGAATAAAATTCAGTCTCTAAAATTAACTATATCAAGTAAGCGAACAACTTCTGAAAACACTTCATCATTCTCGCTCATCACAGCATCACCATTCACAAAACAAACTGGCCCTCCATTGAAGTCATCTAAACATACTGACCCATCACCAGAGATAATCCCTTTAAAGTTTATATTAACTTCAATTCTATTTCCATCATTAATTACAAGATCAGAATTAGTAAATAAAGGGACAACCGAAACCTCTTCTCTTCTTAAAACAAAATCACCTTTTAGACTATTATCTTCTATTCTAATGTCAGATATGGCACCATTACAGACTATGTTAACCTCTGAACTATCACTACTATCTCTTGGATCATAAGCAATTGAAGAAGTAGGAACATGTGAGTCTATTTTTCTAATACAAACCGAGTCACCAAAAACACTACAACCGTTAAACCTATCAATAAAGAAATTAGTAGAGTTGTCCAAGTTATCTTCAGAAGACATTGAAAAACATCTTTCTAGTTCAATAGCATCAGAAACTAACACCATTTTGTCATTTGCATTCAGCAACCCGAAACAATCCATTACAGGAACGTTGTCATCAAGAGAGTTTCCAGTAGTTATGCTTGGAGACTTTCGATATAAATCTTCAAAATTTTCTAACCTTTCATCAGATAAAGAAAGAGACCCAAGACAATCAAAAGAATTCTTAGTATATATTTCAAATGAGCGATTGTCATTTGGTAAAACTCTGTCTTTCCTCTTTAAGACCTTAGAAAACACATCATCAAACATACCAGACTTAATATCAGAAACTGTCGAGACATCCTCCAATACCAAATTAGAGCTTGCAGCCAAGGCAGTGACACCAGGATCTAGGAGCATTGAGTCAAATGTACGAAAGCAATCTATCATAACGCTGTCATTGAAAACCATATTATTGAAGTTACTCTCCCATTCACTGTCAACGTTCAAAAAGAATTTTATAGAACAAGATTCAAGTTTGCCAGAAGGATCATCATGATTGCCAGTATTATCTTGATAACAATTACCAGTATTCGATGAATTGATAACTTCAAAATGTCTGAATAATTCCTCCATATAACTAAAGGCCACATCTCTCATTTTCCACATATAATCCAACAGAAGACCTCTTAAAAACAGATATTTTGATACAAACTGGAACCCATGATCAATCAAAGAATATTTGGAATAGCAAGATGAATTCACTAACTCAGATCTACTAAAATAAATTTCAGGATCTCCAAAACGATCACGATAACCCTTTCCAGTGTTTGGCGAATTGATAACGTCAAAATGCTTAAACATTTCCTCCAGATAGAAAATACATTCTTGTCTTTTAAGCCCAAGATTATCAATCAAAATCCCTCTTAAAAGAAGATATTTCAACACGAATTGGAACCCGTGATTGACCAGATCGCAAGGAGCAGATATGGAATTTTTCGATTTAACAGAACAGATGAATTTTTTGTGGCCAAAATTCCCACAAGAAAAACAACGAATAGGCTCTCTATAGGATTTTGCAAAGTGATTTACATCGCCACATCTAAAACAGAAAGATTTTCCTCTTTTGCCTTCAATCCATTGTTTTCTTGGTATATAACGAATCACCCTCTGGCTGTACGATGGAGTTTTCACAACATCAGCATATGATCTGAGTGGGACAGAATTACTGTTGAACAGATTCTTATGAATGAATGATTGAGATAAAGAATTGGGTTGCAGAAAGCGTGGGAAAGAATTATTCGATCTAATTGAAGAAGTTGGATTCGGAGAGCAAGAAGACGCCATTGTTATAATTTTCTAAGAATTATTCGATCTAATTGAAGTATTTTTTTGACTTTTTAAACTTTCAGATATTTACCAAAAGGGTTTTTTTAATTGAAAATGGAAATTTTGATTATTTTGAGTTTTAAATTTATTTTATTTTGGAAAAGATTTTTAATTTTTTTAGATTTTTGTTTTTCTATAAAAAAAACTAACTTAATTTTTTTTTTTTGGATTTTTGACCTAGAAAAATTTTCAAAAGAAAAGGATTTTAAACAAAACTAAGTTGAAGAATATTTACAATTTTTTTTAGTTTCGATTTTTTTTTTTAAAATATGCATGAACTAATGCAATTAGATGAATGCAAAAGACTTAATTACAGTTTTCTGTCCCTAATAGATCCTAACCCAAAATTATATAACCACATTTTATCTTAAATCAACAAAAATATTTCTCAACCGGGTAATGGGCAGGAGTTATCGGTGCACCATGAATCACCATAGCAATATAACTGAAGGTTTAAGTACCTTTAGAGGAACAACCATTATAATATTTACGAATCACCGTAATATTTATAAATGTTTATTACTCTATCGTACCCTAGGCACCGAGAAATAAAATTATTCAAAGAAAACAATTGTGAAGATACAATTAAGCCCTAGATGAACTCGCGACACCCTTAAGTCGAATGTCTAACTTTTATTATTAGTCAAATTCTACGATGAAATGTGTTTGTGGGCTAAGAAAAAGATGATGTAATCCCTCACCTTATGTGAATTAGGGTATTGCCCTTAAAAAAGAAAAGGACGCAAAGAAAAATTAAATGTGAATTTACAATGCAACTAAAATGAAGTTTGTTTTCGCTTTTGGATTTCGAATTTTTTTCATATATAAATGCAAATGCAAGCAACCAATAATGCAATTCAAATAAAAAAAGGGATGATGGTACGATACCAAAGTGTGCAGATTATTAGCAATTTATTTTTTATTTTAGCGGCAATTTTTTAGAGTAATGAGCAAGCAAAGAAAAACAATTATTTTTTTGGCAAGCAGTTCATTCTTTTTGGTTTTCTACTTTGCCAAGCTGAAACTAAAAACAATATATATACAATTGTTTTTTTTTTGTATGTCTTTCTTTCTTTTTTCTTTTTTCTTTTTTATTGAACAAAACTAAAATAAAGGAAAATAAAAACAAGTGAAATCAATATGGAACAGAACTAAACAAATGAAAGAAGGAAAAAAATTGTTTTTTAAGTACAAGAAAATCAAAAGAAATAAAACAATGAAAAATAAATGAATGAAAAAAAGTTAGAAAAGAAGTTAGAAAAGAAATGAAACCAAGGATAACTTCAAAAGAGAAAGTTCAACACAAAATAATTATATTTTAGAAAAGAGAAACTGAAAAAGAAAGAAGAAGCTTCAACACAAATTTTTATTTTTTTATTTCAAAACAAATACACGGGCCCGACCCAAACTAAAGTTATAAAAAAAAAAAAGTAAAACCGCTCCCACTTTAATCAAAACGAACACAACATTAATTAGCCGAACAAATGAAAATCGAAATCGAACAAACTTTCATAGAAAATTTTTAAATCAAAATCGAATTCGCCGTATGATTAGTTTGAAGGTCGCGATGTGGGTGGAGTTAGTGGTCGAGGTGGGTACTCGCGATTCGAAGTCAATGGGTTCGAGGATGGGTATTCGATTGGTGTTCGATTAGGCTTGGAGGAATTTAGGTTCAGGTGTTTCGGGTTTGGGTGGATTTCGATTGGGGTAGGTGGTAGAGTCGCGATGTTTGTTCGAGGGAAGGCTTAGGCGTTTGCGGGTTGGAAGTAATGGCGGGCGAAGCAAAGCAGAGGTGGTGAAGGGAGGAATGGAAGGCCATTTTGTGGTGAAGGTTGTTCGCGAATTCGATGGCTGGTGATTGTGGCAGAGGGCAGAGAGAAGGAGGTGAAGTCGTGATTTTTTTTGAGAAGGCAGAGGGATAGTGGAATTGGGTGATAGTTTCGGCTATAGATGGTTGGTGGAGGGGCAGAACTTGTGGATGAAGTTGTAGGTTACAGAAAAACTTGATGTATCAGGTAGTTGGTGGATGAAAAGGAGTAGCAGTGTGTATTGTTTGCTGTGCACAGTGGATATTGCTGATGATGCACTGTCGTATGTGGGATGAGGCAAGTATGGTTATTGTGTATGGCTATACTGTTGTCACTGCGAGGAGGTGTGGAAGTGAAGCAGTTGTTCAGGAGGAGGTTGGTCGGTCAGGAGTGTGACAAGGGTAGGTGATGGCTGGTTTGTTGATAGTGTGATAACTTGATCTGGGGCAGTGAGTGGCTATGGTTGAAGCTTGAATGAAGATGGTGGTTAATGGTCGATTGTAAGCAATGGTGTTCTTTGAAGTGCACAGTCTAAAGGCAGAAGCTTGATTGTATATGGAGGAGTTGGACTTGTAAGTCAGTGAAGGAAGATGAAGTAGTTGCAGACGTGAGAAATGCTTGCAGTGGTTGACAGTGAAAATGTCTAGTTGTAAGGGAAGATGCACGGTGATAATGGTGGTCTGATGGAACCAGAGTATATGAAGTCAGTGAAGTATGAAGGGCCTTAGTGGTTTGGATGGAGTTGTATTTGGAGAAGGGGATGGTTAGTGGATGGTTTTGCTGCTGTGAAGTGAGAAGGCAAGTGATTTGGTATTGGGATGTTTGGTAATGGAAGAAGAGTGTGGTTGACGGTCGTAGTTCAAGCGATTGGTTGTGACAGAAAGATGATGGTAAGCTTTGATGTTTGAATGGTCAATGAAGTGTACGGTAGAGTAGAAGTTGATGGATATGGGGTTCGCAAGTTTTTTTAAAGCAAAATAAACACACAAAACAAAACACACAAAACAAAACTAATCTGAAAAATAGAAAATTAAAATTAAGACAAAATCTCCAGAAATGGCGCCAAACTTGTTTAATGACAGAAATTCTATCGAACTAGAAAACCGTCGAAAAATTTCAAATTAAAATAACCGTAAGCGTACGGCGTACACGTGGCGAGTACGGATCGATACGCAAGAAATTTATAAGATTTTAAAATTTCTAATCAATCAAATTAAACCAAGAGTGGAAATTGTTATGAAAACTAGAAAGCTAAGCTAATGTTGAGATTAAAAACTATGTGACTATAATTCAATTTAGAGGCAAATCCACTTTCTTATATTTTTCACATAAATCAACATAAAATCAAGTGATGATCTCTTTTTTATCTAAATTGGATTAGTTATATATCTATCAAAAGCATGGCTTATATAACGACCCGGAAATTTCGATCCCGAAAATTCCACATAGTTAGGAAAAGAAGAAAGAGAAAGAAGAAGAAACAGAAACTCAAACTCAGAATCTCACATTTGCAGCGGATCAAAATATAATAACAAATAATAATAGTTATACAAAGGAAACTGTACTTGTCATATTTCACTTTAATACATCAAATTCACAACATATATACAAACACTGAACATATACAATCAACATGTCTCAGATAAATAACAATATAATACAACGGAAATACTTCATACGTTCGTACCATCCAGCTCGTCTCCTGAGCTACAGAACGTCCTTACCTGAAAATCTGCAATACTCGGTCTGACCCGAGCATTACATTAAGGTAACACCCGGGTCAGGCTGGAAACCAGCGTGAGTAAATCCAACTAATAAGAAATACCAATGCATAAAAATATTTAAAAACCCGGGTAACTCGTACCTTACTACGAGTTCTTACTTACCATAGTCAATACACATCATACATTCATATCTAAGTATTATTACTTAAATTAAATGACCAAGCTTACATTATAATTCCATTCCAGCCTATTCATTCCAAAGTCAAATTCTATAAAGAATCTTTGTAGATTACAAATCGAAGTGGGTTCGGGTATTTACTGATACCCGACCCCGGTCTCTTCGAATCCAAATATCATTCTTCAAGTCAAATTATTAAGTTTAAACAATTACAATTTATACTCAGGATATCACATCCACACAATGGTTCATCTCGTATAAATAACCCATATTAACACAATTCAACCAAAATATCTCATATCACAAAAGCATCACAAATCTCACATCAGAGATATCAATAATCTAGGCATTGAACATTATTCAATCATTCATAAGAAAGATTGATCACTTCCAAATTAATTTAATTTATCTCTAATTAAATTAATTACTCATCTTTTAATCACTTAGATTACCTTTACTTAACCATTAATTAGTTACAAATTAATTAATCATCTTATAATTATTCATCTTAATTAATCATCCTTGATTAATTATCTACAATTACATAAAGTAATTATCATTTAATTAATTAACCCCTTAATTAATTATTAATCCTTTAATTAATTACACCAAGTAATTAATCATTAATTACCTCTCCTAAGTAATTAACCTTTAATTACTTCCCATTAAGTAATTTTCCTTATATTAATTACATCCAGTAATTTATCCATTAATTACTTTACTAAGTAATTACAATTATCAATCTTATTAAGTATTAATCAATTACCAAGTGACTATTTTTAACTAATTAGCAAATTAATTAATCACATTCATCTCATTAATTACAACTGGGTAATTTATCCCTTAATTACCCTATAAACCAATTAATTAATCTTTAATTATAGATTAATTATTTTTTTATTTATAATTAATAAACCTTAATTATCAATTAATCTCCTTTAATACAAAGTAATCAATCCTTAATTACTTTATTAAGTAATTATTAATTAATTAATTACATTTATTAATAATCCTTAATTAATTGCTTCATGTTTGTATAAAAAATGGGCAAACACCTCCAAGTCGTATGGTTTAGTCGATTTTATGTTGTTCTTAGTGATTTTGATGATTTATGCAAATATATAAAATAGAGGGACTAAACTGTAAAAGACATACAGATTTATAGTGGTTCGGCCAGAATGTGCCTACGTCCACTTTATATGTTATTCTCCTTTTCTGTTCAGATTACAAGTACAAAGCTTTGATTACAAGTATCTAAAAGTTGTTTGAAAGTTCTATCCGTGCTTGAGCTCTCAAACTTGTCTGCCATTGTTGTACCTCTGCCCCTCTATTTATAGAGTGAGGCTGAGGCTAGGGGTCCTGCATGTATATAGCTGCTGGTGGGCCTGGGCTGAAGCAATCTGGCCTGGCAATGTTGGTCTGGTACTCCTTGGTCCGGTAGTACGTTGGTTCGGTGGAGGTTGGCCCGGTGGTGGCCTCCCTTGCTTCTGGTGGTGCTACTTTGAGTTGGTTCGGTAGGCATGGGAAGTAGGATGGTTCGGTAGGCATGGGGAAAGGTTGGTTCGGTAGGCACGGGGAGAAGGTTGGTTCGGTAGGCACGGGGAGAAGGTTGGTTCGGCAGATACTTGGAGGACGAGTTGGTTCGGTGGTAGATGGAGCAGGATGGTTCGGCAGTACGTGGAGTAGGTTGGTTCGGCAGGCATGGGACGTAGGTTGGTTCGGCAGTGGATGGTAGAGGAGTTGGTTCGGTGGTGTCGGATCGGTCGAAACACACCCAACACTTGCCCCCCAAAGTAGGGCATGCGCATGCAGATGGCGTACTTTGTTTTAGCTTGGACATCCTCATCCGGTCTTGTGTGCCGAGCCAGTTGGTCCGGTTGTTTATATTTTTCCTATAAGTCCGGGCCTAATGTTTTCGTTATTCCTTATCAGCCGAACCAAACCCTTGTCTTTGCCGAATCGAACTCTTGTCTTTGCCAAACCAACCGTGTTAGCCGAATCAAACTCCTATCCTTGCCGTATCAAACGTGTTTGGCCAAATCAAGTTTCTATCTCTGCCGAACCAGGTGAGACCCTCTTGCCGAACGAACTTCGTGCTTGAGTTACCGAATGAAACTCTTATTTTTGAATTGCCGAATGAAACTCTTATTTGAACCACCGAATGAGAGTGGGAAAGATAAGTGCCGAATGAACTTTAGGTTGGGACAATTGAATGAACTCGGGGATTCCGAGTGCTGAATGGATCTTTAGCTCTTTATGTTTCAACTTATGAATGAAATTCTAGACTGTACGCACTTGCTTTTTATATCTCTACTTCTAACAACGTGCTTTCTTGTGTTGCAAATAAATGTCTCATAAAGTGGAAACTCGATCAGATAAGAGGAAATCTATGGACAGAAGAGAGTCCCCTGTCGTGCCCCCAGTCCAGCCCGGACCGGGACGACAGGGACCCATCCCGAGATCTTTAGTGGATGGATATGGCCCTCAGGAGCTCTTGAACTCTCCTCCCGACTGCTTTCCTAGCTCCCTCAAAGAGGAGCAGCTTGATGTTATATCTCGTTCTTTCGGGATTGATAGAGCACTCATGGTGCTGCCAGGGAATGGAGTCATGCCGTACGACCCACCTAAAGGATATTTCGCTTATAGTAGGTACCATTGCATGTGCGGGGCCATTCCCCTGATCAATGCTTGGATAGTCAGCTTCATCACCTACCTAAAGGTGGTCCCTTTCCAGCTTCAGCCCAACTCTTACGCTATCTTGGTGAGCCTATTTATCATTTTCCAGCGAAAATACGGACACCCTCCTTCCAACCGGGAGATCCGATATTTGTACAACTTGAGGGGCTACAAGAAAGGGTCTCCATACATCAGCTTGGAATCGGTCGTGTCCTTCAAGCCGGTCCTGACTTATATTCGAAGTTCAGCATGTTCAAGAAAGAATGGTTTTTCGTCAAGGACGACTCCGTTTCTATCCATCGCTTCACCTCCGGCTGTAAGTTGAAGCTTATTTATAACTTCCATTCTGATTGCAATGCTTCTTCTTATGTGTTTTTATTTCTTGCTAGCGACAGGTGGCTTTGCGGTCGTGGAGAACGATCGCCTGGTTAAGATGGCTGGGGAAATAGAAGCCATTTCGGGAAGGGATAGGTCAGCTTCTTGCCTGATCAGGAACGCTACTCTTCTACAACACAACTTGATTCTACCACGTCAGTCTGTGGTCAAGCAGAGAGATACAGCTGAGGAGAGGGCTGCCAAAGCTAAAGGAGGGGCCACGACAAAGAGCAGCAAGAGGAAACCGTTCTCGATACCTCCAGTCGCCGGGGGGAAGAAGCTCAAGAAATCCGATGGACCCTCCACTAGCACATGTCCAGATGTTCCAGAGGAGGAAAATGTAGAGGAGGAAAGAGGCGAGGAGGAGAGCGGAGGTGATGGAGAAGGTGATGGTGGCGAAGGACAGAGCGGTGATGGCGTCGGGGCTTTGTCTTTTGGGCAAGCAGGGGAGATCCAAGAGTGGACAGATGATGCTTTCCGCCAGGCTTTTGAGGGATTGGAGGAAGGATTGGCCTTGGTGGAGAAGCCAAATAAAACTGATAAGGTCGGGACTGGTGCCGGTCCATCTTCCGGGAGCATTTCAGCTAGGGCAACCCCGGTGATTCAAGGTGAATTTTTGACTCCTCTTTTAACTTCACATGTTTCTTGGATTGTAGTCCCATGCATGCTTGTAACACTTGGTTTTATTCCAGGAGCGGGTAAGGTGGCCAAGATATCAGACATTCGACACCGTCTTGAACAATTCAAACTCCTCAAAGCTTCCGCTAAGCCAAAGCCTTCGACCAACCGTTCTGGGGACATAGTCGGCTACCGTCCTCTTCTCGGAGTTATTGAAGAGGATATTCAGAAGAAAAGGAGGAGGCGCTCCATGTTCGAACCTTCACCTAGACCTCAGCCCCCAATCCAGCCTATTCATGATATCACGAGGGAGGATACCGAGTTCATACCCTCTCCGCATCCATCAGAGAATCCTACCGTTGCTCATATTGATCGCCCTGGCTTGGCTCGTAATCCATTTGCGGGTCACCCAGATCTGGATCCGGGTTCTCATGATATCTCCTTTGACGAGGTTACTAGTGAGCACCTTCTCCCTCGCAATCCTATGGTAAGGGTGCTTGATGAGGCCAAGTCCCTGGACCTTGATTTGCTTACTACGCAGATTATAACAATGGGGGATGAAGCCAAGGCAAATATCGACCGGGTTGCTGAGGAGACTAGGAAGTTGATGGGGCATCACGCCCGACTGGTCAAGGCCGGGGAGGAAATTGGGAGTGCCAACATAAGATTACGGCTAGTGGTCGCCGACCAGGCCAAGCAACTCGCCGATCAGGCCATCCAGATCTCTCAGCACGAGGCTGCCTCCAGATGGCTAAAGAAAACTATGGAAGAGGATAGCAGAGCCGAGCTGCGGAAAATGGAAGCTACCTGCAAGGAACGGATCGATATGGCCATTGCAACGGTGGATGAGGTTCGGAAAGCGGATCTCGAGCGGATAGAGGAGTTATCTGGGAAGCTTGAAGCCGTAGAGCTTGCTCAAGCCAAGCTGAAGGAGGAGATGGAGGCGATGAAGAAATCCCTTCAGGCTGACCGCTCGAGATATCGATCGGAAAGAGATGCTGTTGTTGCAAGGCTGTCGGCTTCCGAGGTCCGGATGAGGGAGTTTGAGGAGAACGAGGGGATGATGGATGAGATGCTCCAGGATATGTATTTTCGTACTTGGAAGCAGGGCAACTTATCCTGGATGGATGATTATCCCCGGATCATGGCCAGGATTTATCTCCGGGCTCTGGAGGAGGCCAAGGCTGATGCGGATAAGGAGGGTGGCATAGCCTTCAGAATGGATATGGTCACGGCCCAATTCACTAAGGAGGAGAAAGTGGCGGTGAAGGAGGGCATGCGGCTGCTTCCTGCTGAGGAGGTAGGCGTGCAGTTGGGGGATGATGATCAAGGAACAGACGCTGGTAAGTCTTCTATTTTAGCCTTTTCATAGCTTGGTTGCTTATTGTTCATTCAATGAATTCTTCTCCTGAATTGGACAGGCGGGACCTTTGAAGCGCCGACTACCTCTGATCAGCATGTTGGGAGTTCTGATCCGGCGGTTAAGTAGACCTCGGAGGGCCAGCAGGATAGAGGCGAAGCCCCGATGCAGTCGGCTCCTTGGCTTGATCTGGACATCTTTCAGTTTACTTGACATCGCTGTCTATGTTAGTCTCAAAACATTAATGTAATTTTCAGGCTGTGATTATGTAACGAATAACTTGATTTTTGGCATGTAACTTTATGTCATAAGCTGATTTTGTGATGTTTGAATGCTGTCGTTATTTTGACGTGTTGCAAAAAATATAGCCGTGCATGTGTTAGTAATTCAATTGTGTTTGACGCTAAGTTCTTGCTTAAAATACAATTCCATGTCTTGCAATGTTAGTGTGATGTGTGAATAAATTATAGTTACATATATATGTACAAGAGGAGAAAGTACCGCCTTTCAAGTTTCAGCTGTAGATGGTAGCTTTGAATGCCTTGTGTAATCGAATATGGAATGCAGCTGAATGACCTGTCATCCAGTTGTGAGTTCTTATTCCCATTAGCGAGTGTCTCCTATTTTGTGTCCTGTACTTTAGTGATTATTATAGAGGATAGGAGGAAAGTTTCTATAGATAAAATGGAAATATAAGAAATAGTAAAACTTCTAATCACGGAAGGCCTTCGATGTGCTTAAGTTCGTGACAAACGGGTTTTTTAGTCACTTTCCCTAGCTGTGGGTCTTGGAGACATTTGTCACCCATCTTACGCCTCCGCGGGGAGTTTTCTTTTTTACCACAGCCGTACTTAAGACACATCTGAGCCGAGATCGCGCATAGTAACTACCCGGGCCATTATGGCCCGTAATCGTGGGTATTATTCGATTTACCGTGGCCGGCTAGCGCGGGTGCCGATCGTCAACTGTGAACTGCCCCTGGCTGGCCACACCTTATGTTGGGGCTTATAATCGGTTCACAGTTGCCGGCGAGCCGAACGCCATAATGAGCTGCCTAGGCTATTTTCGGCTTCCTCGGTGGCTTATACTCGGCTCATTACAGTTGGCTTTGAGGGCCGTCGCGAGCTATGAGTTAACCCGCAGCAGAGGGATGCTGGAGCAAAAGTGTGTCATTGGCAAGGGCATAGATTCGTATAGTACCTGTTAGGTCTTGTCAAGGTGAAGTTGTGTCGTGATGCGTCATAGGATTTTGTTCAACAGAAAAGGATAAAGTTAACAAGCAGCCAAGATATAAAGGAACAAGTTAAAAAAGAGACAAGATTTTTAAAGTGGTTTGGCACGAAAATGCCTACGTCCACTGATTCTCTTTGTTAATTCACTTCATATGGGCAGTACAAGTTAAGAAAAGTATCGACGAAGGCGTCGGATGTTCCATGCCCTCTGGAACACCTCTCCGTCCACTGTTGACAAAATATAAGCTCCGTTGTGGTGATCTTTATGAATTACATACGGTCCGCCCCAGATTGGATCTAGCGTCCCGGGGCGCGGGAAGAATCGCCTGAGGACAAGATCTCCTTCTTGTAAGCTGCGGTGCTTGACTTTGGAGTTGTATTGTGCTGCTACCTTTCGCTTGTGAGCTGCCATTTTGAGTGCCTCATCATTTCTTCTCTCTTCAATTAGATCCAAAGACATGTGGAGGAGCTCTTCGTTCTCTTCTGGGTTGTAGTGGATCCTACGGTGGGAAGGCACTACAGTTTCAACTGGGAGCATGGCCTCCGATCCGTATGCCAAAGAGAAAGGAGTATGCCCTGTTGATGTTCTGTAAGATGTGCGGTAGGCCCAAAGTGCCGTAGGAAGTTCATCCACCCAAGCGCCTTTTGATTTTTCAAGTTTCTTCTTGATCAGAGTTTTGAGGATTTTGTTGACAGCTTCGACTTGTCCGTTTGCCTGGGGATAAGCGACAGATGAGAAGCTTTTGTGAATTCCGTGCCCTTGGCACCAGTCAGTGAATTCCTCGCTGTCAAACTGAAGTCCATTGTCTGATATGATTTTGAGTGGAACCCCGTACCTGCATATAACGTTTTTGATCAAGAAGTTAATAACTTTTGCCGAAGATATTTTATTTAGAGGTTCCGCTTCCACCCATTTGGTGAAATAGTCGACTGCCACTATAGCATATTTAGCTCCGCCCTGGCCTATCGTCAGTTCACAAATCAAGTCAATTCCCCATACTGCAAAGGGCCAAGGGCTGGTCATTTGAGTAATTTCGTTTGTTGGTAGTCGAGGAATCTTAGCAAATTTCTGACATCTGTCACATCTCTTGACGAAGTCTAGGGCGTCTTTGTTTAAGGTGGGCCAGAAATATCCATATCGGAGTATCTTCTTTGCCAGAGTCTGCCCTTCGGTGTGATCTCCGCAGCTTCCTTGATGGATGTTGGATAAGATTTCCTTGGCTTCCCTTCCAGCGACACACCTTAATAAGGGGTTAGAGAAGCCGCGCCGATAGAGGATGCCTTCTTGTATTGTGTAGCAGGAAGCTTTCCTCAAGATTTTCTTAACTTCGTTACGCCCGTCGGGCAGTGTGCCACTTTGTAAGTACTTCCGGATGGGAGTCATCCAAGTTTCCTTTTCGATTGCAGCTATCAGATTCACTTGCTCGAAACTCGGGGCTAGTTGCTTTGAGATGGTTACTGTTCCGAAAGTGGTGCCTTCCTTCATGCTAGCTTGCTTTACCAGTTCGTCGGCCTCCTGATTCTCTTCTCGAGGAATGTGTTTGATTAAATAGTGATCCAATTGATCGAGCAGCAGCTTGGTCTTCTTTAGATATGCTATGAGTCGTTCTCCTCGAGTCTGGAATTCTCCCAGTATTTGATTTACAATAAGTTGAGAATCACTATGGAGATATAAAGAACCGACTCCAATCTCTAGGGCAAGTTCTAATCCGGCTATCACCGCTTCGTATTCTGCATCGTTGTTGGTGGCAGTGAATTCCAACCTTAGAGCATAGCGTAGCTTCCTTCCCCTGGGAGTGATTATTACAATACCTGCCCCCGAGCCTTGTTCGTTTGATGCTCCATCTACAAAGAGATTTCACTTGATGTCTTCTGTTATTTCAGACGGCTCCTTACCTTCGTTGGTAGTGAATTCGGCAATGAAGTCGGCCATGGCTTGTCCCTTGATGGCGGTGCGAGGATGGTAGGTGATATCATGCTGACTTAGCTCAATGCACCATTTAAGAAGTCGTCCGGAGGTGTCGGGACGATGGAGTACCCGCCTTAGCGGTTGATCGGTTAGAACTCTGATGGAATGGGATTGAAAATAGTGTCGCAATTTCCGTGATGTGATCAGTAAACAATATGCTAACTTCTCAAGTTTAGGATATCTGACTTCTGCCCCCGTGAACCTCTTGCTTACAAAGTATACTGGCCGCTGCGTGCGGTTGTCCTCTCTTACCAAAGCGGCGCTTAGAGCATGAGATGACACAGCAAGGTATAAGTATAGCTCTTCGCCTTCATTTGGAGTTGAGAGTACTGGTGGTCTCTGGAGGTGTTCGATTAGGTTGTGGAAGGCTGTTACGCATTTGTCAGTCCATTCGAACTTTCCTTTGTCTTTCTTTATAGCTTCGAAGAAGGGGACACACTTGTCAGTTGCTTTAGAGATGAATCTGCTTAAGGCGGCCACTTTCCCATTTAGGCTTTGCATTTCTCTTCGAGTGGAAGGTATCCCGATTTCTTTCAGAGCCCAGACTTGTTCAGGGTTCGCTTCAATTCCTCTGGCATGGACGATGAATCCTAAGAACTTTCCCGAGATACTCCGAAGGAGCACTTTAGAGGATTCAGCTTCATTCCATATCGACGAAGTACTTGAAACATCTCATCCAGGTGGCTTACGTGATCGTTGGCTTTTCTTGACTTTACCAGCATGTCGTCCACATAAACTTCTATGGTTCGTCCTATTAGTTCCGCAAACATCTTGTTGACGAGGCGTTGATAAGTAGCTCCGGCGTTTTTAAGTCCAAAAGGCATTACTCTATAGCAGTACAATCCTCGGTCAGCGATGAAACTAGTGTGGTCTTGATCGGGGGCGTGCATAGGAATTTTGTTATATCCTGAGTATGCGTCCATAAAAGATAATAGTTCGTGCCCGGCTGTGCTGTCCACAAGCTGATCGATCCCGAGGGAGTGGGAAGCAATCCTTTGGGCAAGCGTCATTTAAGTTGGAGAAGTCAATGCATGTTCGCCACTTCCCATTAGTCTTCTTTACTCGTACCGGGTTAGCGATCCACTCTGGGTAGATGGCTTCTCGTATGAAGTTATTGGCAAGCAGGCTCTTTACTTCTTCACGAGGGCTGCTGATCGTTCTGCCCCCATGCTTCTCTTTTTCTGCTTTACTGGCACCTTGGTAGGATCGATGTTTAGTACGTGGCATGCCACCTCTGGGGAGATTCCAGTCATGTCAGCGTGCGTCCATGCAAATACATCCAGGTTGTGGCGGAGAAAATCAACGAGTCGATACGTCAATTCTGCTCTCGACTGAGACCCGATTCTCAGCAGTCTACTTGAGTCGTGCTTGTCTATAGATACAAATTCCATATCCTCTGCAGGCTCGGCGGTGGCCTCCTCCTCTTTGTCCCTGGGGTCTAATTCATTGAAAGGATCACTGGTATATCGAAGAGGAGGGGCTTTCTTTAGTTGCTATGCTTCCAAGCTTTTCTTGCAGAGAGCAGTCTCTGCATCCTTCCCTTTATCCTTCCTGCGGTTATTGCGAAGTTCAGTTACATAACAATCTCGAGTAGCATCTTGGTCTCCCTCCACTTCCCCTATTCCGTTGTCTGTCGGAAATTTCATCTTCAGGCACCACGGGGCCAGGACAATTTGGAAGTCAGCCAAGGCTGGTCTTCCTAAAAAGACGTTGTAGGCCGAGTGGTTTTCTATTAGCACAAACGTTTGTTTCTGCACAACGGAGCGGGGATGGCTTCCTATTTCAACAAAGAGGTCCAGTTGCCCTAGGGGCATCTTCGCATCTCCAGTGAAACCGTGGAGTGGTTTGTTGCAGGGAGACACATCCTTCATTGGCAGCTTCATTTTGTCGAAAGCATGTTTGAATAGGATATTTACTGAGATTCCAGTGTCCACTAGAATTCGGAAAACTTCGACTGGACCGAATCAGGCAGAGATGACCATAGGATCCATGTGTGGGTACTGCCTTCCTTCTAAATCACGCCTACTGAATGTGATTTCATCACTCTCTTTCTGCTTCGGGTGGCGTTCTTCTATAACAGAGTTAACGCAGCCTTCATTGTTTCTAAGTGACTTTCCATATCTCTCCATCTCTGCCCAGTTTCTGTCGGCGATGTGTGGTCCTCCTGATATGGTGTGGGCCACTATCTTCTCTTGACTGGAGCTACTGGTGCTGCGATTTCCTCTGCCTATTTCTGAGGAGGGTAGCCTTGGGTTCTTATCAACAGGAGCTGGAGTCCTGTTCTGATTTTTTACATAACGTTCCAGTTTCTACCTGCTGATGTGCTCTTCAATTAAGTCCCGGAGATGACGACATTCATTGGTATCATGCCCATGAGATTCGTGGAAGAGGCAGAACTTTCCAGACTTAATTGCGTCATCTGACTCTTTCTTGTGCGGGGGGCGCCTGTATCTAACTTCATCTTGGGTGGCCAGGAAGATGTTTTCGATCGTTTCATTCAAGGGAGTGTAAGTGTCAAATCTCGGTCCTGTCCGATATAGGCGCTTTTCTCCTTTCTTGCCCCCAGCATTGTCTCAAGAGTCATTTCTTCGAACGTCCTTTGCTGCAGTGGGCGTGTTTCTATGAGTTGCCTTAGTGTGTTTCCCTGTCTGCCTTTCAGTAGCAGCGTCTTCAAGTCTCATATACTTCCCGGCTTCATGGAAGAAATCAGGTAAAGTAGTTGGTTTTTCTTTCGTTAGTCTTCTAGCAAATTTGGTATCCGGATGCACACCACTGCAGAGGGCTATTAGGATAAGTTTCTCATCGGCATCTTGGACTGCGGCCGCTGCGGCATTGAATCGGGTTAAATATTGTTGCACTATCTCTCCGGGCTTCTGCTTGATACTAGATAAGGAATAAGCGTCCTTGGGTTGCTCCACATGAATGCAGAATTGGCTGATGAATTTTTCTTTTAACATTTCCCACGAGCTGATGGATCCTTGGGGGTAGATGGCAGAACCAGGAGGTAGCTAGATCTGCCAGTAATAGTGGAAAGCATTTGCACAACACTCCTTCTGTTGCTCCGCTCATGAGTATATGCTGTGTGTACCTCTGCAAGTGTACAACGGGGTCAGAGGTTCCCTTGTAAGGTCCCATTGTTGGCATTTTCCATTCTCGGGGGGTGATGGCAACTTCAGTATTGCGGGTGAAAGGTCTAGTTACCCTAGCTCCTATCCCTCGATCTCTTTGATCCCGTTGGATGCACTCTTTGAACAATCGTGCCATCCTCTTATTAGAATATGGAGCAGATAGGAATGAGCTTGGTTCTTCCCTGCGGGATCGATCCCGTCTAGATGACCTGTAGGGATGGTATTGCCTATCACTCCTAATATTTTCCAGTGGCCGTCTTCGGCTTTCCGGGTGCATGCCAGGATCAGCCATAGTTGGCCCTTGCCTTGATCTTCCCCTGTTGGGTTCTGTTTCGAGCATTTCTTCGAGGTCAACTTCGGGCTGGATTCTATCTCGGCTCTGTTCATTGGCGTTTCCCTGGTTAGGCAGCATGACAGGCTCAGCCATATCCGACCCCTGCGTGGTACCTCCCCCGTTGGGTTCGGTTCCAAGTGTTTCCCCGGGTCGGAATTCGGGCTGAGTCTGGGCTCGGCTCCTACATTGCTATTTCTGTTGTTAGCCCCATCGAAGAAGAAAGATCTTTGTCACCTTCCAGATCCTCCAGACTGGGACTCACCCTATGATTCGGTGTTCCGGTTGGATTCTTCAGCATCCCTTAAGCGTGACATGAGTTGGTCCACCAAGGCTTCTTGTTGGGATGCAAAGCGGTTAGTCACTTCAGCCACAATCCGGTCCAGATCTGCCCTAGTAATTGGTTGTTCCGCCGCAGGGGCTGTTGGACTTGCCTGATTTCCATTTGCTGTTGGAGCAGGACGATTCTCTTGATCAGTGATCACTGGATATGGATACTGCTAGTTGCGATGTTCTTTCCTTTGCTGACATCTTTCCTCTGCCTGGGAGGCATGTTTTCCAAGCAATGAGTGATGTTGTTAGGAAAAAGGTTGAGTGGGAGAAGCTGAAGCTTCAAGCTCGATCTCTCAATGAAAGCACCAAAAATGTTTGCGCAAAAAATGGGCAAACACCTCCAAGTCGTATGGTTTAGTCGATTTTATGTTGTTCTTAGTGATTTTGGTGATTTATGCAAATATATAAAATAGAGGGACTAAACTGTAAAAGACACACAGATTTATAGTGGTTCGGCCAGAATGTGCTTACGTCCACTTTATATGTTATTCTCCTTTTCTGTTCAGATTACAAGTACAAAGCTTTGATTACAAGTATCTGAAAGTTGTTTGAAAGTTCTATCCGTGCTTGAGCTCTCAAACTTGTCTGCCATTGTTGTACCCCTGCCCCTCTATTTATAGAGTGAGGCTGAGGCTAGGGGTCCTGAATGTATATAGCTGCTGGTGGGTCTGGGCTGAAGCAATCTATCCTAGCAATGTTGGTCTGGTACTCCTTGGTCCGGTAGTACGTTGGTTCGGTGGAGGTTGTTTTGGTGGAGGTTGGCCCGGTGGTAGCATCCCTTGCTTCTGATCCGGTGGTGCTACTTTGAGTTGGTTCGGCAGGCATGGGAAGTAGGATGGTTCGGTAGGCATGGGGAAAGGTTGGTTCGGTAGGCACGGGGAGAAGGTTGGTTCGGTAGGCATGGGGAGAAGGTTGGTTCGGCAGATACTTGGAGGACGAGTTGGTTCGGTGGTAGATGGAGCAGGATGGTTCGGCAGTACGTGGAGTAGGTTGGTTCGGCAGGCATGGGACGTAGGTTGGTTCGGCAGTGGATGGTAGAGGAGTTGGTTCGGTGGTGTCGGACCGGTCGAAACACACCCAACACTTCATTAATTAATCACACTTTTAATTAATTACATTTGGTAATTAATCATAAATTAATCACATTCATTAATTAATCACATTAATTAATTAACTTAAACCTTAATTAATTTAAAACTTATAATTACTAATTTAATTAATCCAAATTATTAATTAATTAAATAAATTAATTATCCATTGTAATTACCTTAATAATTTAATGAATTACAACTCATTAAATCCTTATTAACTTTAAGATAAAACTTTATTCTTACTAATGATTAAATTATCATTCTCAAAAGCATTTAAAAACAATTTACTTTTAAATTTACATTCAAATTTCATTTTAAATTTAAGATTTAAAATGAATACAAATTAACATTAACAAAGTTTAAAAAAACAATTCAAAAACCTTTTGAATTCCATGTTAAAGAAGATTTTGTCTTATAAAAGAAATTTAAAAGAATTTTTAAACCAGATTCATTTTAAATACAAACCATATTTAAAATATACTTTAACATTCAAAGTTGTTTAAAACAATTTAAATTTAAAAACTTCCTTTTATTTCAAAACTAGAATACAGATTTGGATTTGAATCCAGATTAAACTTAGATTTAAAACCTACTTACATTTTAAAACATCATTTTTAAATTCAAACTATTTAAACATTTTAAGGTTGTTAAAATAATTTAAATTTTAGAAATTTTGTTTTATTTTTAAACTAAGATTTAAACTAAACTTGAATCTAGATTTAAACTTTGATTTAAAACTTATTTTAAATCTCTACTTTACATTTAACCTTCAGTTTTAAATTTTAAAACAGAACAGGTTTCCTTTTAAAACCTATAACACAAAATTAACCCGAGCCATTGCTCATATGCTTCGAGTCAAAACCCAAGGTGCTTCGAGCAAATCACCCAATTACTTCGAGTAAAACTCGAGTACACAAAACCTCAAACCAAACTCAGCTAATCAGAAAATAAAGTGCACCGTGCACATGCACGGTGGCGCTGATCGACTCCGGCCACCCACAATAGCTTCATCACATCAGAAATCAGCCTCGTACACCATCATGACCATCAAAACATCAGCATCAAGTCGAAATCGAATTCGAGCTGTTAAAACCAAGCTTGGAACAAACTGGAACCACCCCATCCAAAACCTGAAAACTGCCACGTCTTCGCAACTCCGACCACCAGAGGGTCAACACCTCTTGCCAAGTCTTCATCAACGTCCAAGCTTCCATTACCCAAAATCCTATTACACTCGATCAACTAGGGAAGACGAGATGATCAAAATACCTAACCTAGTTAAAACTAGGGTTCCAGACTACGAAAATCGACCACCACCTCCACCGTACTCTGATCAACCCCCTGATAATTTTCCCTTACACTCCGATAACCCTTGCATCACCACTGGAAACTACAACCTCCCAGATCACAGAGATCATGAGAAAACCCCAAATTCTCATATTCAGTTCAACCTAGAACTGCTCACTCCTCCTTAAACTAAAAATTATGATTTTAGTGCTAAAAATCATGTTTTAGCTTATGTTTTCAATTTATAATCCTGAATTTATGAATTACAAAGTTTGGGTTTTGACTTATATTAAATTTTCTCTGTCATTTTGATTTCCAGATAATTTCCAGAGACATTTCTCTAATATTTTAACTTAAGTATAATTTAATCTAAAGTTTGTGATGGAACAAACAAGTTTCATTTGCATGATAAGTTTAAACAGTGTCAAAATCAAAAGGTTTTGAATTTAAATCAAAACTTGAATTCTGGGAACTATAAACAGAGAGTACTCTGATATGACATACATGCATACCATAAATTCATATGTACTCAGCAGAATTGCATACACACACACACTACATACTTATTCAAAGATGAACATGCAACAGGTTTGTATACTTAAACATTTAAAAGTGATGTTACTCACCTTCACTGTTGAACAGAGGAGCTTATTATAGATTTTAAAAATTGTAAGCTTTTACCCTTGCCACAGGCTTTTACCTTAGATCAAGAATTAATTTATTCTGATCTCGATCTTGAACTAGTTGTGTTGATCTTGAGTTGCTTTTAGTTTCAGAAACTTGAAAGAATTTTGTTTAATTTATTTGCTTACTCCTCTTGTTTCAGCCTTTACAGGTTTTGATGATTTTTTCTTCCTTGATTTTTCTTTGCTCTGGTTTGAGGATTTTAGATCTAGTGTGAAATGTTTTTTTACAGGTTTGTTTTCTTAAGTTTCTATGTTTTGAAAATGAGAAAAGAAATAGAAAAGGAAGGAGATATGTTTATATAGGGTAAAATTTTTATTTACTAGAAATTAAAGAAAATAAATTGTAATATGTGACACTTGTCCTTTACCTTATTAAATTTTCTAACACATGTTATTTAAAAGGTTTATACCTTAACATATGTAACCTTACATGCATAAATAATTTGTAAATGTTTCATAAATCCTTGAAAATTAATTTCCTAATTTATAAATACATATATAAATAAATTCCTTTAAAAAAAACAATTTATGTTCCAAATAAAATTATGAAAAATACATTTCAAAAACCACAGTATAATCTAAGATATATATATTTATCCTTTGAATTTCAAATTTCAAATCAATTTCAAATCCAATTTAAAAATTAATATAATATATATATATATATATATATATATATATTTAAAAAAATAAAAATTTCAACTTGTATAAAATAATTTCATTTAAAATCTATATATATGTATAACACATTATTATTTTGTTTGTAAATAACAATTTTACAACATTTTTTGTAATAAATAAAGGAGATTACCAAATAAATATTTATCCAGTATTAAATATTTATTATCAGATTTATTTGTTCAATCTATAAATCAGTAATTCTATTAATTAACCCAATTATTAATCAATTACAGATGTCTAGAAATCCGGGATATCACATTCCTTCCCCCTTTGAATCTTTTCGTCCTCGAAAAGGAACGAAGCCATAATTTATTAAAATGCTTAATAACAAAAAAATTAATCTTTATTAAAATATTTTAAAATCTATATAATATTATCAAAATAGTTTTATAAAAATACTTTTATAACTCGATGTTTCCACAAGTCCATCTTCGTTCTCACAGAAATTCGGTCATGCATTGATCAGGCGTAAGACTGAAAATCTATAAGTGCTTGGCAGACCCGTTTTCAACATCCAGTGAAAATACTTCAAAAATAAGTTTACTGAAAATATAGAAAACATTTTTGAGAATAGAGGAAATATCTTTGGTAAGAATACTCTGGAAATCATCACTCCCATCCACGGTCGTAGTTACATCCTGGGTTACGTTGCCATCGCAGCAAAAGTCTATGTAATTGTAGGCACTTCGCGTCCTTTGATTACGCCATGAAACCCACAACAAATGCAGTTACATTCCAAGGTTACGTTGTCATCACAGCAAAAGTCCATGTAACTGTAGGCATCAGCGCCCTTGATTTTCGCTGCCAAAAATGAAACTTCTCCACTCCCACATAGGTCGCAGTCTACGGATGTAAAATCAAACGCAGACTGTTGGCTCTCAACAGCACACACGACTTTCCCTATGTTACCATAGGTTGCAGTCTACCGATATAAAATCAAACGCAGACTGTTGGCTCTCAGCTGACTTTCGCTATGGTATGCAGTAGATCGCAGTGACATCGAGTTACACTGTCATTACAGCATAACCCAAATGCCTCTGTAGGCATCAGCGCCCTCGACTTTCGCTGCACACTACACATAATCCTCAGGAACTAGCTTTGTCCGGACTCCTCACATGATCAACTTTAGAACCTCCCCCTTTGAGGCTCAAGGCAGTACCAACCTATGGTACTCCTGAGAAGTTCATTTCAAGGGAGCGCCTTTTTCTCCAGATCCATTTTCAAAACACTTTATACTATACACATACAATATCTTCCAAATCATACACCTAGTATGAATCTCATATAAATCTCCTTTCTCAAAATTCGATAATTCTCAAATTAGGCTTTCCAAATTCCAATATTGATTTTCCAAAAATCAAAAGCTTTTCCAAATTCCATAGGTTCCAAAAACCTTTTCCCAAAATCCTCATAAGATCCTTTATATATGTATAGATATATATAACTTTTTAAAAACTTTGGATCATTTCAAACTTGTATAAAACTCCTTTTATACTTCAAATATTTTCAAAACCCTTTTTTTCTGGCTATAGATTCAACAAAGGAGATTTATCATATATAACAAAGATATATAACTTTGTTTATTCAAATAAAATATTCAAATTTGATTACTTTATAAAGTCACTTACCAAATTACTTAATTCCATAAAGTAAATTTTTACCATAGAAATATTCAATTTCCACTTTACTTCATCATATATTTTACAAAATATACCTTTCGTTTCAAAAACCATTTCACATTTCTTACCACAAATTTCCACTATCAATTTCATTCAAACCCGTACGATGTACACATACCATCCGTACGCTATACCAATTTGATCGCTCACTCGATCACATAATTTTTACTTCCGAACTAGTATCGTCCATCCGACTTCCTAGTGCAGACTCAGATCTGGTTTCTTGATCAGAAACCGTCATTCTCCTTGCATAGCCTAACTATGATAGAAAATATCCAGAATCAATGAACAATCCATATCCAGGTTTGCCGTTGAAAATCGAGTGAAAAATCCCAACTCGGATCGATAAACTATCTCGAAATTCTGTGCTCGAATTCGGATCAAATCACTATGCGAGTAGAATAATATACGTACATCCTACATATTAATCTTTATTAATTATTAGCCAAATCAATTCTCTTTCTATTCATCTTCACTTTGATTTTCATTCACTTACTCTCAATTGCTTAAATCCTCAATTGGATTATCACCTCAATTCTTATCTCAAATGGATATTTAATCATAAACAGTTCGAGTTCTGTCCAGATTAAATTTAGAAAATAGCTTGAAATTTTTTAAAATAGATAAGTACTTGAAAAATAATTATTAATTGTAAAATAGCTGTAAAGCAGTTAAGTAATTGTAAAACAGTGGGAAAATAGTCAAATAGTTATAGAAATATTTAAATAATTGCAAAATAGTAGTAAAATAGTAATTTATTTGTAAAATAGTTGAAAAATATCAATTAGTTTATAAAACAGTTGCAAAATAGTTAAATAATTCCAAAAGTAGTTATAAAATAAGTATAAGATAGTTTTGGGTTTAATAAGAAAGGTTGTATATATAATAAATAGCTTGGAAAAAATAGATTTATACTAAAACAATTTATTTTGAAAATAGTCTAGATTCAAACTGATCAATTCCCAACCTCCATTTCCAATCAATTCAATTTAAATTTCTCTTCTATTTAAATTGATTCAATTCCAATAACTTCATTTTCCATTAAAATTGATTTAACCCCAATTCAAGTTGAATTAAACTTGATTCTTTTAAAATTCAAATCAAATCCCATTTGAATTTACTTATTCAACTTTAATCACAATTTTTAGTTAATTCAAATAAATTTCAAATTGAACCACTTTCAATTCATATCAATTCCATTTTGAATTAATCCCAACTCCCATTTGATTTTGAACTCATTAAACTTCAATTTCATTTCAAATTAATCCAACTCAAATTTTCCGTTTGAATTTTTAAACTTATCCATCTTCAATCACAATTCCAATTAATTCAAATCAAATTAAATTTGAACTAATTCAATTCAAATTTCAAATTTAAACCATCCCGAATTATATAAATTCGAGTTAAATTTTTAAATGTTGATTTAATCCTTTAAATCAAATCAACTTATATCTTTAAACCATTTAATTCTAAATCCAAATTCCATTTTTAACCTATTTGAAAGTTCAAATAATAATTCAAACCCTTTTTAAATAACTAAATCTTTGAAATTCAATTTATTACCAAATTTCAATTTTGAAACTAAACCTTTGAAGTTTTATCTTAAACATTCAAATCTTAAGTCCAAAATGATTCCATTTTATCTTAATAATGGATATATTACCCCACCCCATTTCTTTAAACAAATTCAATTCACAGTTTAAAGATTATTAATAGGATAATATTTTTCAAATTATCTTAAAACATCCATCCATTTTCAATTTCCAGATCTCAAACCCATTTTGAGATCATTCAAATTCCCAATTCAAATCAACCATTTAACTTCCCTTGTTAAACCTTAATTTCATCTTGAAATTTTCAAATTAGATTGATCGTTCAAACTTATTTAACTTCTTTTAAGATAAATTCAATTTAATCCCATTAATTCCACTCAAAATTTGAATTTTCCATTTCAAATTTTAAACTTCACATTAATAATCTTCCCACTTATAAGTTCAAAATTTATATCACTTAGGATTTTTCACATCACATTCCAAGGAAACTTAACCTCCTTTTAGAGTTTATTTCAAATCATCTGTATTATGCATATTCCTCATTTATACATATTTATTTCCTTTACACACCAAGTTATCCTTAAATTTTAAACCACATTTGGTTTTTAATTCAAAACAAATTTCTTTAAAATTTCCAAACAACTTCTGTTTGAAACAGGACCCTTCATTCATATACATTAAATAACAATATTTATTATTTCTTTATCACTTTGAAATAATTCAAATGTTTCTAGACTTAGGTTTTAAAACCTCACAATTTAAAACCTCACAATTTAAAACCTACTTCAATTTAGAAGTTATACTCATCTTCAATTCCAATTTATAAGTCATACTTGCCTAAATGTCTTACTTCCTTAAAACATTTCATTTTGCTTACTCATTAATACACTTTTATTAAACACAACAATCATCTAATCAAGATTATCATATCTAGAAACCAATTCATTATTATCTTATTCTGAAACTCTTCCCCAAATTCAAGATTTTAATTTCAGTTTGAATCCATTTCAAACTTATCTTCATTTCAAACTTATCTTTATTTAATTTCAATTTGGTTGTCTTTCGATTACCACTTAATTTAATTCTAATTTAACAACCAATTACCTTAATATTTATCAGAAAGAAATATTGCTTTATATATCAAAATATATACTTACATAAAATCATTTAAAATCTTTTTATGAAATTAACAAGTACGCTCTCATATATATATATATATATTCACTCAACTCATTCTCGGGTACCATCGACCCTATTTTTAACGAGTAATCCAACTAGAGCCAAGGTTCTCGCTTAACCTCGCTCTGATACCAAATGCAACGACCCGAAAATTCCGATCTCGAAAATTCCAGATAGTTAGAAAAATAAGAAAGAGAAAGAAGAAGAAACAGAAACTCAAAACTCAGAATCTCACATTCGCAGCAGATCAAAATATAATAACAAATAATAATAGTTATACAAAGGAAACTGTACTTGTCAAACTACACTTTAACGCATCAAAGTTACAACATATATACAAACACTGGACAGATACAATCAACATGTCTCAGATAAACAACAATATAATACAACGGAAACACTCTATACGTTCCTGCCATCCAGCTCATCTTCTGAGTTGCAGAACGTTCTTACCTGAAAATCTGCAATACTCGGTCTGACCCTAGCATTACATCAAGGTAACACCCCGGTCAGGATGGAAACCCGCGTGAGTAAATCCAACTAACAAGAAATACTAATGCATAAAAGTATTTAAAAACTCGGGTAACTCGTACCTTACTACGAGTTCTTACTTACCATAGTCAATATACATCATACATTCATATCTAAGTATTATTACTTAAATTAAATGACCAAGCTTACATTATAATTCCATTCCAGCCTATTCATTCCAAAGTCAAATTCCATAAAGAATCTTTGTAGATTACAAATCGAAGTGGGTTCGGGTATTTACTGATACCCGACTCCGGTCTCTTCGAATCCAAATATCTTTCTTCAAGTCAAATTATTAAGTTTAAACAATTACAATTTATATTCAGGATATCATGTCCACACAATGGTTCATCTCATACAAATAACCCATATTAACACAATTCAACCAAAATATCTCATATCACAAAAGCATCACAAATCTCACATAAGAGATATCAATAATCTAGGCACTGAACATTATTCAATCATTCAAATGCAAGATTGATCACTAACAAATTAATTTAATTTGTCTCTAGTTAAATTAATTACTAATCTTTTAATCACTTAGATTACCTTTACTTAACCATTAATTAGTTACAAATTAATTAATCATCTTATAATTATTCATCTTAATTAATCATCCTTCATTAATTATCTGCAATTACATAAATTAATTATCCTTTAGTTAATTAACTGCTTAATTAATTATTAATCCTTTTAATTAATTACACCAAGTAATTAATCCTTAATTACCTCTCCTAATTAATTAACCTTTAATTACTTCCCATTAAGTAATTTTCCTTATATTAATTACATCCAGTAATTTAACCATCAATTACTTTACTAAGTAATTACACTTATCAATCTTATTAAGTAATTATACTTAATCAATTACTAAGTGACTATCTTTAATTACTTAACAAATTAATTAATCACATTCATCTCATTAATTACAACTGGGTAATTTATCCCTTAATTACCCTATAAACCAATAATTAGTATTTAATTATAGATTAATTATTTTTCTATTTATAATTAATAAACCTTAATTATCAATTAATCTCCTTCAATACAAAGTAATCAATCCTTAATTACTTTATTAAGTAATTATTAATTAATTACATTAATTAATAATCCTTAATTAATTACTTCATTAATTGATCACACTTTAATTAATTACATTTAGTAATTAATCACATTCATTAATTAATCACATTAATTAATTAACTTAAACCTTAATTAATTAATTTAAAACTTATAATTACTAATTTAATTAATCCAAATCATTAATTAATTAAATAAATAAATTATCCATTTAAATTACCTTAATAATTTAGTGAAATACAAATCATTAAATCCTAATTAACTTTAAGATAGACCTTTATTCTTACTAATGATTAAATTATCATTATCAAAAGCATTTAAAAAAAATTAACTTTTAAATTAATTTCAAATTTCATTTTAAATTTAAGATTTAAAATGAATGCAAATTAACTTTAACAAAGTTTAAAAAACAATTCAAAAACCTTTTGAATTACATGTTAAAGAAGTATTTGTTTATAAAAGAAATTTAAAAGAATTTTTAAACCAAATTCATTTTAAATACAAACTATATTTAAAATATACTTTAACATTCAAAGTTGTTTAAAACAATTTAAATTTAAAAACTTCCTTTAAGTTCAAAACTAGAATCAAATTTGGATTTGAATCCAGATTAAACTTAGGTTTAAAACCTACTTACAATTTAAAACTTCATTTTTAAATTCAAACTATTTAAACATTTTAAGGTTGTTAAAATAATTTAAATTTTTAATAATTTATTTTATTTTTAAACTAAGATTCAAACTAAAATTGAATCCAGAATTATTTTAAATCTCTACTTTACATTTAAACTTCAGTTTTAAATTTTAAAACAGAACAGGTTTCCTTTTAAAACCTGTAAATTAACCCGAGCCATTGCTCAAATGCTTCGAGTCAAAACCCAAGGTGCTTCGAGCAAATCACCCAATTACTTCAAGTATAACTCGAGTACACAAAACCTCAAACCAAACTCAACTCATCAGAAAATAAAGTGCACCGTGCACATGCACGATGGCGCTGATCGACTCTGGCCACCCACAATAGATTCATCACATCAAAAATCAGCCTCGTTCACCATCACGACCATCAAAATATTACCATCAACACGAAATCAGCTATTAAAACGAAACCTGGAACAAGCTGGAACCACCCCATCCAAAACCTGGAAACTGCCACGTCTTCGCAACTCCGACCACCAGAGGGTCAGCACCTCCGGCCAAGTCTTCGTCAACGTCCAAGCTTCCAACACCCAAAATCTTGTTACACTCGACCAACTAGGGAAGACGAGATGATAAAAATACCTAACCTAGTTAAAACTAGGGTTCCAGACTACGAAAATCGACCACCACCTCCACGGTATTCTGATCAACCCCCTGACAATTTTCCCTTACACTCCGATCACCCTTGCATCACCACTAGAAACTACAGCCTCCCAGATCACAGAGATCATGAGAAAACCCCGAATTCTCATATTCAGTTCAACCCAGAACTTCTCACTCCTCCTCAAACTAAAAATTATGATTTCAGTGTTAAACATCATGTTTTAGCTTATGTATTCAATTTATGGTCCTGAATTTATGAATTACAAAGTTTGGGTTTTGACTTATATTAAATTTGCTCAGTGATTTTGATTTCCAGATAATTTCCAGAGACATTTCTCTAATATTTTAACTTAAGTATAATTTTAATCTAAAGTTTGTGATGGAACAAACAAGTTTCATTTGCATCTTAATTTTAAACAGAGTCAAAATCAAAAGGTTTTGAATTTAAATCAAAACTTGAATTCTGGGAACTATAACAGAGAGTACTCTGATAAGACATCCATGCATACCATACATTCATATGTACTCAGCAGAATTGCATATATATATATATACACACACTTACACACACTACATACTTATTCAAAGATGAACATGCAACAGATTTATATACTTAAACATTTAAAAGTGATGTTACTCACCTTCACTGTTGAAAAGAGGAGCTTATTCCAAATTTTAAAAGTTACAAGCTTTTCCCCTTGCCACAGGATTTTGCCTTAGATCAAGAATTAATTTATTCTGATTTGGATCTTGAACTAATTGTTTTTATCTTGAGTTGCTTTTAGTTTCAAAAACTTGAAAGAATTTTGTTTAATTTATTTTCTTATTCCTCTGGTTTCAGCCTTTACAGGTTTTGATGATTTTTCTTTCTTGATTTTTCTTTGCTCTGGTTTGAGGATTTTAGATCTGGTGTGAAATGTTTTTTTACAGGTTTGTTTTCTTAAGTTTCTATGTTTTGAAAATGAGAAAAGAAATAGAAAAGGAAGGAGATATGTTTATATAGGGTAAATTTTTGATTTACTAGAAATTAAAGAAAATAAATTGTAATATGTGACACTCGTCCTTTACCTTATTAAATTTGCTAACACATGTTATTTAAAAGGTTTATAACTTAACACATGTAACATTACATGCATAAATAAATTTTTAAACGTTTCATAAATCCTTGAAAATTAATTTCCTAATTTATAAATACATATATAAATAAATTGCTTTAAAAAATAATAAAACAATTTATGTCCCAAATAAAATTATGAAAAATACATTTTATAAACCAAAGTATAATCTAATATATATATATATATATATATATATATCCTTTGAATTTCAAATTTAAATACAATTTCAAATCCGATTTAAAAATTAATTTAATATATACATATATTTAAACAAATAAAAATTTCAACTTGTATAAAATAATTTCATTTAAAATCTATATATATGTATAACACCTTATTATTTTGTTCGTAAATAACAATTTTACAAAAAAAATATTATAAATAAAGGAGATTGCCAAGTAAATATTTATCCAGTTATGAATATTTATTATCAGATTTATTTGTTCAATCTATAAATCAGTAATTCTATTAATTAACCTAATTATTAATCAATTACAGATGTCTAGAAATCCGAGATATCACAGCCCATTTGAGTTATTAATTAACAGAAATTAAACCATCAAACTATAATACAAATCTAGTCCTACTTTTTCAATTCTCAGAAAACAAGGCATAGAAAATGAAAACAAAATCTAGTTTAAGCATGATCTATTTACTATTAATTAGTAACATAGATCATCAAATTTTGATTAAAAATTCACTTCATTGTGATGATCATATTTTAGATGAACAGACAATTTGCGATTAATGAGATAAGCATTGCCTATTTGTTATGAACAAAGTAGGCTATCAAATTAAACATAAAACACAAACAAACATAAACATCCATTTCTCATGAAGCACAAAAGAGATCATACATAAAAAAATATGTTGAATCTACATGATAAAAGAAAGCTTCAATACCTATAAATTATAGGGATTTAGCCTCTTATTTATGTTATCATTTCAACACATAGAGATTTCAACATTGAAAATAAAATATAGTAGAAAATAAATTAAGAAAAAGAAGATGACTACTAGAAGGAAATGAACTAAACTAGTGCATAAATGTAAATCTAAACTATGAACATGAAATAAAAGAGAGCATAAGAAGAAAAATGAATACAAAAGTAAATAAAAACAAGCAGAGATGAGAAGAAAAGGAGGCTAGGAAGCCATTTTTATTTCATTAAATATAGAGCTTACAACTTTTATTTTAATTTTCCTATCTAATGTGAAAGAGTAGAAGATATTTACATTAACATAAGAAGGCTATTTATATGTGCATAAAACTCTAATTCCATTTTTAGGGTGCTTCCCAAAATGCCCTTTAGAAAGTGTGGCCAAAAGTAACCATTAGCCACTAATTAATCCATCATTAAATCTGCATGAAACTTTAACCTCCACTTAGTTGTCCATTAGCTTCTAACTGTGGATTTAGGAAAGTAGGTGGGGTGCTCCATGATCATGGTCTTGAATTATTTCCCTCTTCTTTCCATTGTATTCATTTGTGCATGCTTGTATCTTTATAAAAGCCTCTTCCATATGCATCCAAATTCCTATAAAAATCATCAAAACATCCTTAAGTAAAAATTCTTAAATTGATACATGCACAAAAATGGCCATTTTGCCCCTGAATGAAGATGAATATATGATGATTTGAAACTAATTGAATTATGGTTTTAAATACGTTGGAATGCCCGAATATGACTTTTATTTAAACAAAAATAGGTAAAATATGGATGTAAGTATATGCACATTTGCATGCACATCAGTGCAAGTGGATCTCGGACAGTTGGATTTGAAGATTGAATAGGATGCAACAACATCATAGGCTGAATAGGGGCCATCGGATGCAGAAACGGAGGGACTAGATCAGTTTAGACTATGCAAAACATGTGTTTACTCGTCACCGAATCGTTCGAACGAATGTTCGTTTGCCTGCTAATAGGCAAGGCGGGTCGACCGGGCGGTCGACCGCCCCTTGCCCTGGTCGACCGGCCGGTCGACCTATGTGTGTCTTTATATATATATATACACACACACACACACACTTTTATTTCTTCTTATTTAGTTTATTTTATAACTTGGTCATATTAGCTCGGTTTCTCACGCTCTATATATGAAAATTGACTAGAAAATTACCACGGACACAATGGTGTTCCATGGCTTAATTCTGATAATTTTACAAAGTTACTGTATTATTTAATTATCTAATCAAATTAATTATTACATGTTAAATTTCAGTTTGTTACATTCTCCCCTCCTTAAGGAATTTCGCCCCGAAATCTCTAAGAATAAAACAATGTACTGAATGTTTTCATCCAATTCTATAACCTACTACTCAGTCATCAACCATTCACCCTTTGTCCTTAAGTTTTTCTAATGCCATTTATGATACTTATGCTATTAGTGTAGTGTAAATGTTCCTAACTAATGCAAAAGATTAGGCGGTTCACTGAATCAACTGACTCCTTTTACGCAATCATGTCTGTGCCATGTATCTAAATGAATGCAAAAATTTCCTAATGAAAACTGATAGATCTTTATGTGTGCTACAAACATCACCCAAATGTAACAATCAAGTGATAAACATCCATTTACAGTAACCATGAAAATAAAATAAAAATGTGCACCCTTCCATATGCATATGCTCTGGTGTCCTAGTTAGGTCGATCCCTAAGAAATAATAGTGCTTAGTATACTTATATGCATCCATTAGCATCCACTAGCAAACACTTACAACCATTAGCATACATCATTCATAACATGTTCTATTAACATGTTTACATCTAATCCTACCATTCATAGGTTAAATCCTATGGTCTACCCTCCCAAGGGATAATAAAGAAAAGGACTTATTCAATCTAAAGATGGAAAAAGGAATTCTATAACTTACCATCAAAAAGATAAGGATAGGTAGTACGAATCTTCTCTTCTTATTCCCAAGTTGCGTCTGCAACATCATCTCCCTATTTCACCTTCACCAGTGGAACCCATTATTCCTTAGTCGCTTGATGTCTCTTCCAATAATCTTTGTGGGGATACGTCGAACAGAAGCTTTCCTTTCTACCTTCACCTCCTCTAACTAACTAGGCTCCAAAACCTCCTATGAGTCATGTAAGCACCTTCGCAAGTGCAAAACATGGACAACGTCGTGCACTCCTACGAGCGTATCAGGTAGCCTTACTCGATAAGCCATCTTCCCAACTCTCTCTCTCTCTCTGTGATAGGAAATGGTCCAAAAAATCTAGGGGCTAACTTGCCATTTGATCCGAATCTCACCACCTTCCTAAGCAGAGATACTTTGATAAAAATCAGGTCTCCAACCTCAAACTCTAAGTCTCTCCTCCGTTTATCCACATACAACTTATGTCTGTCTTGAGCCGTCTTCATTCTTTACCGAATCAAATCCACCTTCTCAATGGTCTCCCTAACCATATCGGGTCCAAGTAGTAACTTCTCTATAGACTCTACCCAACATGATGGGTACTTGCAAGGTCTCCTATATAAAGCCTCAAATGGTGCCATTCCTATACTTGTTTTGTAACTATTATTGTATGCGAACTCAACAAATGGAAGATGATCCTACCAAGTGAAAGTTCAATGTGGATCGTGTAATATGGATATATGATAATACAGAGTATACTAATGATAATAATACAGTAAATAGTGCGGAATAAAAAAACAGTATAGTAAAATGACACCAGAGATTTTTATACTAGTTCGAAGCACCGTCCTACGTCCAGTTCCAGACTCCTTCTGGAATTTTACTAAAATAATAACCCTCACTTAACCCAGAGGAACAGGTCTATACACCCCTGAGCGTCCGAACAGGGATCTGAGCAGAAGCACAGGATTTCGCCTCAACAGCCGAAGAGGAATTCACACCCCTGAGCAGCAGAACGGGACTTCAACAATTACATAAAATAGTTTTGACTTATGTGTTCTGATAACACGGATTTTTCATTTGTAGTACACCCTTCCTATAATCTTCTCCTTGAGTATAAATATTTGTATTTGAAGTATTATGAAGAATAGAAAGGTATAGTATTGCTTTAATGTAGAATAATTGAGAGTATGATAGCAAATAATTTTCAGGAAGTTAGATCAGAGAATAAGAGAAATCGATTGTAATTTTGTGAGTTGAAATGAAGTTAGAATTTGTATTTATAATAGTTAGAAAGCTATTGTTGAATATGCGCTTATATGATTTTTGTTTGATGATAATAAACATATATACATTCGTTTAAATGTATTTGATAATATACTATTTTATTTTTCACAGATTAAATAAATATTTGCTGAATAAAATAAATAACACGGAATTTGAATTCAAACGAATATTTTATTCAAACAAATATTTATTACAATTTTGAATAGTATACAAATTCAAGCTCTCACTATTCACTATACAACTTTGATACAAATTCAATTACATCACTATTTTACATCAGCACCTCACTACATATCACTCACACTCGTATTTATCTTCAACTGCATTCCAGTTTGAATCCAGCATCTGAGCAATCTGCAAAAATATAAACTAACGCAGTAAAATTGAAAAAGAAATATTTTTGCAATTCAAAAATAAAAGATAATTTTTGAATATATGATTTGCCTCAGTTATTTGGGTTGTTCGTCATAATTTAAATTTGAATTCATCGTACACGAACAACTTGTGACATACACAGTGTATTACTGTATATGCCACAAGGCCGTGCTCGCCGATATATACACTTGATTGTTTTACAGGGACAGGAACGCACAGGTCAAACCCAAATGAAAAACCGGGTTCAACTCACGTGCAATAACATTGAAAATCACGACACGAGCACAAGGTCAAACCCGAGTTGTGAAACTGGATTCAACACAGGTGCAAATTCAAAAATAAATTCGAATGCAAGAAAATGGTCCGGAGTACACATGCCCAGACTCAAGCCAACATGAAACAAGACTGAATCAAAATGCAACGACCAAAATCATCAATGAACAAAGACTACAAGCCTACAAAACTGCATGCACACGGCAGCTACAAAGTGCAAAGGCCATGATCAAGCCAACACAGCAACCATTAACTGCAACAAGGTGATATGCAAACTACAACAGGTCAGAGGTGAAAGCAATACACGACTGCAGTGATGAAAAGAATGTAAACAAGTCGCAACCACTACAACAGGCCATCAGTGAAACCAAGATGCTACAGATTTCAGCAACATCAACTAGACTCGAAAATGAACCAGAATGCATATGTAACCAGCAGCCCCAAAACCAAGACAGTAGTGTGTAACTCGAGTTTCAAAAGAATCAAAGTATGCCACAATAAAGACAGTAAAATGAACAATGCAAAGAAGGCTGCAGTGAAGCATGTACATGAGTGGACAGGACTACAACAGCCAGTACCAACATGAATCAGAGATTACAAACTCGAGTGTGCAAGTGAACATGACAGGAAACAGTTCAATATGAACTGATGAAGCAGTACAAATGAACCATCAAAGAATGCAACACAGTGATGAGACCAGATGAAAATATTCTTAACTGCAAGTTCAAACCAAAACACCAAGTGCAACAGCATGAACAAAAGATCAAAGAAAAAGTGAAACAAGTCCAGCTACAAGTTGCAGACTCGAAGCATCAGTGGACACAAATAAACACAATGCACATGCCAACAACAAGTTCAGCAAACATGACACCAAGCTACAAACTCAAATGCAAACAGAGGCATCAATATGCAGCAATGCCATAGTCCTGAATACCATATGGACACAGTAATGTTCAGGACCAAGATACAAGTTAGTTCCAGTGCCAACATATCCAACTCGAAGTGCAACTACAAGTACAGGCCGCAACAGTATGCACCAGTCCAGGCTACGACTTAGATGGAGCTACAGGAATGTACCAAGCTACATGAAGACAGAAGACTACAACTCAAAATGCAATGCACAGCAATGTATAACAAAGTCAAGGGCATATGAAGACAAGTGTAACATCACAACTAAGTACAATGAATTCACAAGGCCGAAGCAAACACATGAATTCACAAATCAAAGCTGTGTCGAAATCAAAGTTGAAATGGTCAGAGCCGTAGTATACAGAATTCACAAATTAAAGTCAAATTCAAGCCGAGTATATTACACCGTGATAGCCAAGCATATGACCAAGTCACAAATCGAAACCGTGAGTGCCAAGCAATATCAATTTATACGAAATTGAATTAGTCAGATTAATCATCAATCGTTCAAGCATAATCAAGCGGCAAAGAAACGAAAATGACAAATTCAAACATGATTATACGAACGAAAATAAAGGAGATCGAACTCCTATAAATATCCAAAATCATCATCGGCATAAAGCATCGAGTTCAAGAATCAACCAGCAAAACAAAAGGAAGAAAATACATACCGAAAAAGCAGAACGAATTCGATCCAAAATTGAAGAAGCCGTAAGCAAATCAAAAGCATCGAAGCCTACTATCGAACGAGATCGAGCGGCGCTTCAATTTTGCACAACCCTAGTTTAAATCGCAAGGAGCAAAAGCAAATTACCAGAAGCCCTAATTCGCAAAGAGGAACAAAGAGGATCGGCCATACTTTCACAAAACAAAAGGAACGGGTTGAAGAAATGAATAAGGGGCCGGCCTGTATTAATTTGGGCTTACTTTTTATTTTAAGGGTTTAAATTTAAATAAGGGTTATTGTGTTTTAAATTGTTTTAAATTGTATTTTTCTTTTAAACCGTTTTTTAATTTTCTAGTCGTGTGACTAGGGGACAAACTACGGTGTGTAGTTTGGGAATTCGCAACTCGGTGGTTGAGTTGTGGTCAGGGTTTTGAGCGTAGAGTTAGATTAGTCAATAGCGGGTATAGCGAGTTTACGTGTGTAAGCGAGGGACTATCTAATTTCTAGTAGAAACCTTGGGGGCAGCACGTAGGCGGGTTTTGCCAAAGCTGGGTAAATTCTGTGTTGTTCTGTTCTGTTATTTATATTCTGCTATATCTGTGCTGCTATTCTGTGATCTGAATTTAAATTAATTGATAAGCTTCCGCGATTAATTTTTATAATTTACACTATCACCCTATTCACCCCCCCTCTAGGGTGAAATCGATCCTACAAGTGGTATCAGAGCTAGGAACAAAAGCCATTTTTTGTTTTAAAATTTTGATTTTACAAAAACCAATTTTCGTTTAAAAATTCGTGTTTCAAAAATCAATTTTTGTTTTAAAAAATTCGTGTTTCAAAAATCAATTTTTGTTTTAAAAATTTGTGTTTCAATCGGTTTCTGTTTTAAAAATTTGAATTTTTAAAATGGCTTCTTTTAATAATGCTTTTGCAGAAGGGCAATCCATAGTTAGACCACCAATGTTCAATGGTGAATATGCTTACTGGAAAAATAGAATGCAAATTTTTCTGAAAACCATTGACGCTTGGAATATTGTTGAGACAGGTTATAGTATACCAACTATAACTCTAGATAATCAGGAAATAGAGAAACCAAAGGAACAATGGACAGAACTAGAAAATAAATTACAGAGTACTAATGCCAAAGCTATGAATTCTATTATCTGTTCATTGGATCAATTTGAATTTAATCGTGTCTCACATTGTCTAACTGCGCAGGAAATATGGCACATACTAGAAGTGACTCACGAAGGAACATCTCAAGTCAAAGAATCTCGCCTTGCAATGCTAAGCAGCGAATACGAGAACTTCAAAATGGCGAAGGAAGAAAATGTCAAAGAGATGTACGGACGACTCTCCAATATCGTATACAAATCAAAAGCTCTCGGAAAAACATACACCGAATTAGAAATAGTCCGGAAAATCCTCAGAGTCCTTCCACGAAGCTTTGAAGCAAAAGTAACTGCCATACAAGAATCGAAAGATTTAAAACAACTTAAAGTTGAAGAACTCATCGGAAATCTCACCACTTATGAGCTAGAAATGAAATTCAAAGAAGAGCGTGAAGGAGGTGACACTCAAAAGAAATCAATAGCTCTCAAAGGAACAACCAAAAGTGATGATGATAACGATGAAGATGATGGAGCAGCAGAATTGGAGCTGTTGATAAGGAAATTCAAAAAATGGAATCAAAAACATGGTAACTCAGCTCGAATTCAAAAAGCAAAAAGCAGAATCGCCAAAGCACTAGACTACTCGGAAGAACAAAAGTTTATTTGTTATAATTGCAACAAACCCGGCCATATCAAGCCCGATTGTCCACAAATTAAATCCAGCCACGGAAAGAAACAGAAAAAGAAAAGTTTTGCAGCCACTTGGGATGAAATAGACGAGAATGATCAAAGCACTGGCAGTGAAAGCGAAAATGCAGAATTGTGTCTTCGAGGTGATACAACTGACAGTGACGATGACGAGCCAAGTGAGGTATCAAAACTTACCCATTCTGAGTTGCTTATATATTTTCATGAAGTAAACGGTTGTTTTGAACGACTTAGGGAAAAATACGCCAAACTTGAATCTCAAAAAGATACTTTGATAGAATGTAATAAACAACTTGATCAATTAGTTAAAACCTATAAAAGTAGGATCCCTAAGTGTGATAAGTGTCCAACATTTGATGAAGAAATTAAAAAATCAGAAATTAAAATAAAATCGCTTGAAAATGAAATTCTGATTTTAAAGGAGAATGAAAATA
Source organism: Allium cepa (assembly GCA_030765085.1). Lineage (NCBI taxonomy): Eukaryota > Viridiplantae > Streptophyta > Magnoliopsida > Asparagales > Amaryllidaceae > Allium > Allium cepa. The sequence goes on from CM060931.1 coordinate 383,880,871, forward strand.
CTAGGAGAGAGAATTCTATTAAAAAGTGCACACAGTTGTTAAACAAAAACGAATCTCTCAAATCACAAGTCCAACAATTGTCAACGACTTTAGATAAATTTTCAAAAAGTGAAAAATCGTTGAATATGCTATTAGGAAAGCAAACTGTTAATACGGTTAAACAAGGACTTGGATATAATAGTTCGAAAATTGTTGAAAACAAGATTAATCAAGAAAATCCAATGTGCACGATTTGTAGAAAATATGGACACAATCACAATAATTGTCGGTATAGACCCAAACATGTGAAAACTATACCGATTTGGATTCCAAAAGGCACAAATATAAAATCTCTCAAAGTTAAACAAATTTGGGTGCCAAAGGGAACAATTATAAATAGTTTTGGGTCTACACAAAATTATTTTTCAAAATTTTCTGCCACTAACAATCATGGACCTATAAAAACAAATAGGTCACATAAATCTTTCATCGTGTAGGTGTGGTGGCAGGCTAAGGAACAACAATAGTGTTCTCTGGATTTTGGCTGTTCCAGAAACGCAACGGGCGACAAAGCTAAGTTCCTTAGCCTAGTATAAAGGTGACAGAATCACAATGGACAACGACGAAAAATATCGTAAAGGTAAAACAGGTAATGGTATGTTTTAAACGATATATTAAATGTGATAATCTGCACCATATTCTGAATTAAAATCAGCCAATATTGAGATTAATGAAAGGATGATGATTCTGACTTATTCAAAATAGTTGGTCAATTATATTCTAATGCCAAAAACACTATAAAAATCTCTAGATTCTTTGAATTACTTCATATATATCATTTTGGATTAAAAATAGTGTTTTGTTGGATAATTATACAATTGGTTATAATTCGGCTAACTCTATATTCACGGTTTTTTGATTATTTACACGGCTTCATTTCAAATTCAAAAGAATGTCATTTAAATTGTTGTTAAAATTGAATTTGAAATTTTTGGTGCACACTTCATGTTTTGGTCTATAAAATTCAATTGATGATAATTTTGAGTGAAAGAGAAATTCAGATGCAGATTACACTGGTAATCTAGTTGATAGAAAAATTACTAGTGAAACGTGATTTTTGTTGAGACATTTAATAACTGCATCGTTTTTTTTTTCAAAGAAAATATCTGCATATTCTTCATTTCAAATAATTTTCAAATAGCAGAAAATTTTCTTTTAAAAACCCCCTGGAGAAAATCATTTTTTGACCATATTTTCAGATTATTCATTTTTGAAAAATTAATTTCATAATTATTTTTGAATTTGATTTTAAATGACTATTATGACTAATCTGACTCCCAAATGATTATCGAAAAGAAAAATAGTGATTGAAAAAGTGATGAGTGTTGATATTGATTATATAACTCGAGACGGTATAATTAATAAATTTCTTTAGAAATTTAAACAAGAGTTATAAAACTGTTTTTTGGTAAAAATTCCATGACCATCTCTATATCTATCATATTTCTAACGACCATCACTCATCAAAATTCTATATAGTTTGTCAATATGTGGTACTTTAAACAGGAATCGTTCGTTTTTTTCATTTTCACATTTTTTTAAAAAAAAAACTAATTAATAATAATAATAAATAAATACCAAAGTATTCACTCTCATTTAAAAGTCCTCACGGTTATGCGTGGGTGAATTACTTGGAATTTGTTATGTGCTTCCATGCTCATTTAAAAGTCCTCGCGGTTATGCATGTATGGAACGCATATCAAAAGTTGATTTGTAAAATAAACAAGTTGATTCTAATCCCATTTAAAAGTCCTCACGGTTATGCGTGGTTAGAAGATACTTGAATTCATTTTTTTTTTAAATAAAATTGGAATAATACTAATCTCATTTAAAAGTCCTAACGGTTATGCATGGTTAGTAGTTATTCAAATTCCTGATATAAATATACCACAAATAGACACAACTGTATGGTTTTATATGATGATATCATTCCTATCATTCTAAAAGTGGAATATGCGCCTAACAAAATATTTATGATTTTTGTTTGACTTTTTATTGAAATTTAATATTTATATTCAATTGAGTTTTAATGTTGGATTGATATCGATTACTTTATCTCTATTTTCTCTAACACTATTATTCTTTTGCTGATAACAAAAGGGGGAGAGAAAAGTTAAGATTTTGTCAAATAGAATCAAGCAAAGGTAAAATAATTTTCCATTTGCATATAGGCTCATTTACATATTTTTATTTGTATGCATATATGTAAGGGGAGCATCGTATAGAGAGGAAGCATTTAAATAGGGGGAGCAATTAGGATATATCAATGATCAAATACATTTAACATATTCAAAATCTTAAATATATGTTTGTTATCATCAAAAGGGGGAGATTGTTGAATATGCGCTTATATGATTTTTGTTTGATGATAATAAACATATATACATTCGTTTAAATGTATTTGATAATATACTATGTTATTTTTCACAGATTAAATAAATATTTGCTGAATAAAATAAATAACACGGAATTTGAATTCAAACGAATATTTTATTCAAACAAATATTTATTACAATTTTGAATAGTATACAAATTCAAGCTCTCACTATTCACTATACAACTTTGATACAAATTCAATTACATCACTATTTTACATCAGCACCTCACTACATATCACTCACACTCGTATTTATCTTCAACTGCATTCCAGTTTGAATCCAGCATCTGAGCAATCTGCAAAAATATAAACTAACGCAATAAAATTGAAAAAGAAATATTTTTGCAATTCAAAAATAAAAGATAATTTTTGAATATATGATTTGCCTCAGTTATTTGGGTTGTTCGTCATAATTTAAATTTGAATTCATCATACACGAATAACTTGTGACATACACAGTGTATTACTGTATATGCCACAAGGCCGTGCTCGCCGATATATACACTTGATTGTTTTACAGGGACAGGAACGCACAGGTCAAACCCAAATGAAAAACCGGGTTCAACTCACGTGCAATAACATTGAAAATCACGACACGAGCACAAGGTCAAACCCGAGTTGTGAAACTGGATTCAACACAGGTGCAAATTCAAAAATAAATTCGAATGCAAGAAAATGGTCCGGAGTACACATGCCCAGACTCAAGCCAACATGAAACAAGACTGAATCAAAATGCAACGACCAAAATCATCAATGAACAAAGACTACAAGCCTACAAAACTGCATGCACACGGCAGCTACAAAGTGCAAAGGCCATGATCAAGCCAACACAGCAACCATTAACTGCAACAAGGTGATATGCAAACTACAACAGGTCAGAGGTGAAAGCAATACACGACTGCAGTGATGAAAAGAATGTAAACAAGTCGCAACCACTACAACAGGCCATCAGTGAAACCAAGATGCTACAGATTTCAGCAACATCAACTAGACTCGAAAATGAACCAGAATGCATATGTAACCAGCAGCCCCAAAACCAAGACAGTAGTGTGCAACTCGAGTTTCAAAAGAATCAAAGTATGCCACAATAAAGACAGCAAAATGAACAATGCAAAGAAGGCTGCAGTGAAGCATGTACATGAGTGGACAGGACTACAACAGCCAGTACCAACATGAATCAGAGATTACAAACTCGAGTGTGCAAGTGAACATGACAGGAAACAGTTCAATATGAACTGATGAAGCAGTACAAATGAACCATCAAAGAATGCAACACAGTGATGAGACCAGATGAAAATATTCTTAACTGCAAGTTCAAACCAAAACATCAAGTGCAACAGCATGAACAAAAGATCAAAGAAAAAGTGAAACAAGTCCAGCTACAAGTTGCAGACTCGAAGCATCAGTGGACACAAATAAACACAATGCACATGCCAACAACAAGTTCAGCAAACATGACACCAAGCTACAAACTCAAATGCAAACAGAGGCATCAATATGCAGCAATGCCACAGTACTGAATACCATATGGACACAGTAATGTTCAGGACCAAGATACAAGTTAGTTCCAGTGCCAACATATCCAACTCGAAGTGCAACTACAAGTACAGGCCGCAACAGTATGCACCAGTCCAGGCTACGACATAGATGGAGCTACAGGAATGTACCAAGCTACATGAAGACAGAAGACTACAACTCAAAATGCAATGCACAGCAATGTATAAAAAAGTCAAGGGCATATGAAGACAAGTGTAACATCACAACTAAGTACAATGAATTCACAAGGCCGAAGCAAACACATGAATTCACAAATCAAAGCTGTGTCGAAATCAAAGTTGAAATGGTCAGAGCCGTAGTATACAGAAGTCACAAATTAAAGTCAAATTCAAGCCGAGTATATTACACCGTGATAGCCAAGCATATGACCAAGTCACAAATCGAAACCGTGAGTGCCAAGCAATATCAATTTATACGAAATTGGATTAGTCAGATTAATTATCAATCGTTCAAGCATAATCAAGCGGCAGAGAAACGAAAATGACAAATTCAAACATGATTATACGAACAAAAATAAAGGAGATCGAACTCCTATAAATATCCAAAATCATCATCGGCATAAAGCATCGAGTTCAAGAATCAACCTGCAAAACAAAAGGAAGAAAATACATACCGAAAAAGCAGAACGAATTCGATCCAAAATTAAAGAAGCCGTAAGAAAATCAAAAGCATCGAAGCCTACTATCGAACGAGATCGAGCGGCGCTTCAATTTTGCACAACCCTAGTTTAAATCGCAAGGAGCAAAAGCAAATTACCAGAAGCCCTAATTCGCAAAGAGGAACAAAGAGGATCGGCCATACTTTCACAAAACAAAAGGAACGGGTTGAAGAAATGAATAAGGGGCCGGCCTGTATTAATTTGGGCTTACTTTTTATTTTAAGGGTTTAAATTTAAATAAGGGTTATTGTGTTTTAAATTGTTTTTAAATTGTATTTTTCTTTTAAACCGTTTTTTAATTTTCTAGTCGTGTGACTAGGGGACAAACTACGGTGTGTAGTTTGGGAATTCGCAACTCGGTGGTTGAGTTGTGGTCAGGGTTTTGAGCGTAGAGTTAGATTAGTCAATAGCGGGTATAGCGAGTTTACGTGTGTAAGCGAGGGACTATCTAATTTCTAGTAGAAACCTTGGGGGCAGCACGTAGGCAGGGTTTTGCCGAAGCTGGGTAAATTCTGTGTTGTTCTGTTCTGTTATTTATATTCTGCTATATCTGTGCTGCTATTCTGTGATCTGAATTTAAATTAATTGATAAGCTTCCGCGATTAATTTTTATAATTTACACTATCACCCTATTCACCCCCCCTCTAGGGTAAAATCGATCCTACAGCTATGACTGTTGGTGAATAGTTTCGATCGAAGTGTTGCATCCAAATTTTTCCGTTAAAGGTTTGCAACTCTTCACAAAAGTCGTGCCCATTTAAAAATATGGCTGTCATAGAAATTCAGTCGACTGGGCTTCAGGGTCAGTCGATTGAATATCATACGAATTTTAAATTTTAAATTCATATATACGTGCACTATGCATATTGCACTTTTTCTCCAGTGTCAGTCGACTAGCAAATAGGGTCAGTCGACTGACCTGGTGAATTTTGTGCAACAAGCACAGTTCACATATATAAATATAAGTATATAACTTTCCAACTTTTATAATCTGATTATATGCTTATGTATATATAATATTTGTAAATAAAATGATAGAAAATATATAAGATAATATATACTTATCCGAGGAGAGATTTTAACAATATCGACCTAAGACTCAAAAATCAAATAATAATAAAATTGGTGCACCGGTTTTGAAGTTTTTTCTCCTTGTAGTATGTATTCTCTTTTTGTCGTAGCAGTCATCAAATCTGTATGTTTTAGATGATAGCTTTGTGTCATGAATCAAAACCAAGTCTCAACATTCTCCTCCTTTTTGATTAATGACAACCTATAAATAGATATTGATTTCGACTATATATACAACAATATAAATGCTTACTCCCCCTGAATCTCTAACGCTGTATATCCTGCACTCTTATTATTAACAATACTATATCTCCCCCTTTGTCATCGACAAAAAGGAATAAGTAACATGATATTATAATGTGAGAGATAAAATGAAATAAAACGAAGAACACACATGCACACATTTGATATCCATAGACAATAGTGTTTAAAAGCAAATAAACAAGGATGGCTACTTAGGTACAAGCCATATTAATTAAAACAAATGTCTTGAATCAAAAGAAAAAATAAGCATCTTACACCATTGGACCCTTACCCCTACCACCATCTCCTTCATTACCCTCATCTCCTTCATCTCCTTCATCACTACTAGCTTAGTCGTCCCCAGAAGAAGAAGAAGACCATGTAAATACGGGTTGCTTACCCGGATCGCCCATAGAAGATGTAAATGTACCGGAAGAGCATGATATAGCTTACCACAATTTTGTAAAAAATTCTTTGACTTTGTCGTGCTTCCTATCAACTTTCTGAATGTTTGATTGAAGGATTTGTTGATTACGGCACATGATATTGATGGCCGCACGTAGTTGATGACCTTCATCCGGAATTGTAATTTCTTCTTGTTGATATCGAGTTGATGTTTGGCGAGATGGTCGGTGAGAAGACTCGCCTTGTTGTGTTGGACATGAGACGTTTGTCTTTGTGTCCATTCTTCAAAGGAAATTATAGGAGGGGGTCGAGCAACTGGTAACTTCATTAAAGCTAAGGTCCGAACATTTAAGCATCGGACTGTAGAAACCAGCGAATTCGGTTTCGAAACTTCGCAAGCTTTAAGAAGACGCATAATATATTATCCGTTATAAATTATATTCATCTTGCCTTTGTTAAAGCTTAAAAAGTCGTCAAGCATTAAACGAAGCCAATTGATTTTGATGTTTCCAAATATGGCATACAAGACTCTAAAATTATGCTCATAGACGAGTTCATAACTCCCAGTACTAGGAGTTACGGTTTTCATTAAGGCGTGATGAATTATTCGGGCCTTTGGTCGTAAGGCATTGACTTTATTTAATGTATATTGTCTTTAAGAAATAAATGGTTTACGCGATCTCTAACAACCAAATCGACATTAGTAGTAGATAATTCAACTCCATCATTTTCTGTTTTTAGTATATGAGCCATACGATCTAGAGAAAAGAAGACGGGCTTACCACAGACGAGGCTCCATATGCAATCTTCCTGATTTGGAACATCTTGATGACCCAAGTTGAGATTAGCATAGAACAATTTAACCATAATTTGGTTAATTTTGTGCTTAATGTCGTTGATGTCGATTAACGACTCTAAACTGCTACGGCGGTTGATTCTTGAATATGATAAGGTGAAAAACAGGAAAGCTGACGAATGAACCTTTGAATATTCTGGAATCTTGCATCCGTCTCCATCGCTTCATTGCAGTGTCGTCAAATAGCCACCGTTGAATTTTTTCATTAGAAGGTGGTTGAGACGAGGAGGAGGCTTGGCCTTTTCGTTTTGGTGCCATTTAATTTTTATTTAGAGGAGAAAGATTTGATTTTTGGAGAGCTTAGGGTTTGGAGTTGGTTGAAAAACTGAATTATAAAGGAGGAGAGAGGGTAAAGTGATAAATAAAGAGGGGTAAAAGGGTAGGTGGAAAGGTTAAAAGCCTTTCAGATCTACGGCTCAGTCGACTGATGTAGGCCTTCAATCGACTAAAGCTGAAGGTTGTGAATTTTCGACCTTCTGGACCAGTCAACTGAGGGCCTGCATCAGTCGACTGGCCATGTGCAATTTTTTGGCATCGTTATAGCATCAGTCGACTGATGTAGAATTTCAGTCGACTGAAGCTGAAGGTTGATTATTTTCAACCTTCTAGACCAATCGACTGAGGGCCTGCATCAGCCGACTGGCCGTGTTTTTATTTTAAAAATTATTCAGTGTCAGTCGATTGATTTGCGAATCCAGTCGACTGACCTGTATCATTTTGCACAGTAAATTGTTTTATTATATGAAATGTTTATATTTTGTTTATTCCACAAATCTAACTTTATTTTGTAGTTAAATGTGAATAGTTTTTATATTTAAATTGTTTGTTTATTTGACGGGAAATAATTTTATTCCAAATATATATATATATATATATATATATATATATAAATGTACACAAAAAACAATTTATTAAGCATATACTGAAAGAAATTATTGAACACTATGATTATTTCTACGGACTTGGTGTTTTGAAATCTTTCAGCTGTTTACGACAAACGTTTGAAGCTTCGCTGCGATCCCATGAATTTGGTGAGTATGGAGGTCGTGGAGGGGACGAAGTCGAAGGATGTCAGATCGATGAAACGATATTTTCATCTATTGGGTGTGACGAGCCCCGTAGAATTTCATTGCTATATGCTCGATTATACCTATGTCTGGAGTTAATTTTCTGCTCATAATACATCTCAAGTTGAAGCATTAGAGACTCATGTTGATAATGATGAAGATCGTCGATCTTTTGTTTTGTGTTTGGTGAGATATCAACGGTCTTTTTTACATTTTTCTTTTCCGGCATGTATCCGGTATGGTAAACTGATGATGGTGAACCTTTATGGTCCAGTGTTTTTGGGGAGTTGGGTGTGGCAAGGATTTCGATAGAGTCGGTAGTAGATGATGTTGAAATTGTTGTAAAAGCTGCTGGTGATTGATTATTTATTTTAGAGAATCGAGTAATGTATTGTTTTTGAGTGCATAGGAATAGGAAAAAATGTATCTATTTATAGTTGTAGTTTTAGAAAAAATAGGATTTGAATTAATGAATTATATTAATTCTAGGCTAAATGTATGTAGAGTCAGTGGATTTCTGTTGGCCGAGGTTAATCTGATCAGTTAGAATATGTATAAAATTAATAATGCACAAATACAGTAGTATAAAGATATTTGTGACATATACAGTAGTATAAAATACATGTAATTATTTAATAAGATGGCCATAAGAGACTAAAACAGAAAACATTAATAGCTCACGTGGTTAAGACACCTGGGTTATTCACAACAGGTCACGATTTTGAGTCTCAACATGGTCAGAATTTCGGATTTTAGAAGAAAAATTATTTTTGACTTTTTAATTTAAAAATTTTAAATTTTTATTTATACATCCTTACTTGAAATTATCCCGAGCTCACGTCCCAATTTTATAAACGTATTCTCTAAAAGTGGTTTAGTAAAAATATCGGCTAACTGATTTTCAAATGGTACGTAGTCTAGATTTATTATATCTTTTTCTATATTTTCATGTAAAAAGTGATGTCTAATATCTATATGTTTAGTTCTCGACTGATTCATTGGATTTTTAGATAAATTTATTGCACTAGAAATATCGCAGTAAATTGTTGATTTTGATAAGTTGATTCCAAAATCTTTAAGTGTCTATTGCATATAAATTACTTATGTGCAAGCTAGTGCTGCAGAAATATATTCTGCTTCACAAGTTGATAGAGAGACATAGTTTTGTTTCATACTAAACCAAGATATTAACGATTTACCAATGAAGTGACACATACCACTTGTACGTTTTCTATCTATTCGTGATCCTCCGAAATCAGCATCACTATATGATACTAATTCGAACGAACATTCTTTTGGATAGAAAAGTCCGAAATTTGTAATTTTTTACTAAGATAACGTAGTATTCGTTTTACAATACGTAGATGTGATTCTTTCGTGTCTGCTTGAAATCGAGCACATAAGCATACACTCATCATAATATCTGGTCTACTTGCTGTTAAATATAGTAGTGATCTTATCATTGCCGTTTTCGTCTTTATCAAGATGTGCTATTGTACTCATAGGAGTTGGTTTGGCAGAAGTGTTTTCCATTCCAAAACGTTTAATAAGATTATTACAGTATTTTTCTTAATTAATAATTATTCCATTTGAAACTTATTTGATTTGTAGTCCTAGAAAATATGATAATTCTCCCATATGGGACATTTCAAATTCTCTAGTCATTATTTCAGAAAATTCTTTACATAATTCATTATTAGTTGAGCCAAATATAATGTCATCAACATGTATTTGAACTATTAATATATCATTTTTTAGATCGTTTTATAAATAGTGTTTGATCTACTTTTCCTATTTCGGATCCAGAATTAATTAAATAGCTTTTAAGACGTTCATACTAAGCACATGGTGCTTGTTTTAATCCATATAAAGCCTTCTTAAGTTTATATACTTCCAAATTCGTCTGCTTTATTTTTATAAACCCATTTAGTTCCTATAACCGTCTGGTCAGTCGGTTTGGGTACTAGTTCTCAAACTTCATTTCGTTCAAACTGATTTAATTCTTCTTCCATAGCGATAATCCAATTTTCATCGGATGATGCCTCTTTAGTATTTTTAGGTTCTATAGTAGATATAAAAGCTACATTACTCATTAAATTTCATTGACTTCTAGTTCGAACATTTGAATTTATTTCTCCAATTATATTTTCTGTAGGACGACTTCGTAAAACTCTTCGAGGAGATCATATCGTATTAGTAGTATTTCTATTTTCTAAATTATAAACAATGTATTCATCTTCCCTAGATAAAATGATATCGTCATCGTCATTCGAATTGTTTACAATTGTTTTTGGTTTATTAAGAAAGTCATTGTCATTAATTATACTAGAAGCAGTTTTAAATTTTCATAAAAAGATACATGGAGTGACTCTTCGATAGTGTTTGTTCGTTTATTAAAAATTCGATAAGCTTTACTTCGATTCGAATATCCAAGAAATATTCCTTCGTCACATTTTGAATCGAATTTGCCAAGCTGATCTTGAGTATTTAATATAAAGCATTTTGATCCAATATTCTAAAATAAGATATGTTTGGTTTTCTATCGTTAAAAAGTTTGTAAGGAGTATTTTTGGTGAGAGGTCTAATAGAAACACGATTCAAAACATAACAAGCAGTTGCAACAGCTTCTGCCCAAAATTGTTTTGGTAACGTGCTTTCATTTAGTAAGTTCTTGCACATTCTTGTAGAGTTCGATTCTTTCGTTCTACAAATCCATTTTATTGTGGAGTTCTAGGAAATGAAAATTTATGAAATATTCCTTTCTTTTTATGATAGTTATCAAATTGTATATTTTCAAACTCACCCCCGTGATCACTTCTAATATTTTTAATTTTAATACCTTATAAATTTTGAATTTGGTTAACAAAATTTATCAAATTTTCAAAGGTCACTTTTATTTTTCATAAAAATACTCCATGTATATCTAGAAAAATCATCAACAATTACAAACACGTATTTATTATGATTTATATATTGGATTTGGGCAGGGCCAAATAAATCCATATAAAGTAATTCGAGCGGTTGTAATGTTGAGATAACTTTCTTAGATTTAAATGAGGATTTAGTTAGTTTTCCTAATTGACACGAGTCACATATATCATTGACTTTAAAATTCATATTAGGTAATCCTTTTACAAGATTATTTTTAGAAATTTTGTTTATATTTTTGAAATTGATATGACAAAATCGTTTATGCCATATCCATGGATCATTTTTTTAGCAATTAAACATAAATCTTAGTTATGATTAACTTTCATATTTAAAACGTAAATATTTTTATCTCTATTTCCTTCGAAAATAAGATTTTGATTCTAATCGAGAATACTACACTTATTTTCAGAAAATGATATTTTAAATCCTTTATCGCATAATTGACTTATACTTAATAAGTTATGTTTCAAATTCTTAACTAATAAAACATTTGTAATAAGAGGTAAATTAGATGTACCGTAATTGCTCACACCGCCTTTGCTGATGATACATCCATTAGAATTGTTTCTAAAAGTGACAGAACCTCCATTTGAGTATGTAATATTTATCAGCATGTCCTTATCTCCTGTCATATGTTTTGAGCAATCACTGTCGAGTATCCAATTTCCACTTTTCTTGAGTGGGACCTGCAAAAAATATAAGATATCGTTGGTACCCACCTTTTTAATAGGGTCCTAAGAGTTAGGTCTTAGGAAACCAAAACCAAGAGGGTTTAGTATCCCTTTTATAAATATAATTTTTATTATTATGAACATCTTCTATGAACGAACTAATATATTTCTTTCTTATTAGTTTGTTATCTATTTTAGGTATCCATATACTTATGGTCTTAGTAACTGGTCTATTTAAAGACATGGATGTTTTATTAGATTTGACTTTGTTCAAATTACTAGTTTGTGACTTTTTAACTTTCTTCTATATCCTAAACCACGTTTATTATTAACAGATTGTGAATTCTCAGTAATTCTAGATAAATTTTCTCTGCCTTTATTAAAATTTGAAACATTTCGAGTGATTCCATCTAGTTTAGTCTTTAGACTTGAATTATCTAGTTCTACCATTTTATTATTGTTTTTAAAACATGATTTTTAGAAACAAGACTATCATTCTTTATTTTTTGAGTTTCAATTTCTTGACTCAATAATATAAGTTGAGAATTAACATCAGAGAGAGTTTCTTGAATTTTCTCAAGTTCTTCTTCCAATATTTTCTTCTCATCTTTAAGCATATCTCTTTCGAATTCTGCCTTTTTCTGATTTTCTATAGCTTCTTTATATTTTCTTTTAAGACTTTCTAAAGTATATAATAATTCAGAGTTTATTTCTATCATATCATCAAAAGTAAAATCACTAACCTCATTAGCTTTAGCCATAAAACATATGTTAGCTTGTTCATTATTGCTTTCATTTTCACTTCCCGAAGAAGATGATGAGGAATCTGAATCGTCCCATGTGACTGAAAAGGCTTTTCTTTTGAATTTGTCCTTACTTTTATTTCGATGTTCTTTCCTTTGATCTGGACAGTCTTTCTACATGTGCCCCTTTTTGTGACAGTTATAACATTCCATAACTGATAAAGACAGTGGTTTATTGCTAGTTGAGCTTCTCTTGCTATTATTTCTGTTTCCTTTTCTATATTTCAAGAATTTCTTGAAATTTTTTACAAGAAAAGCTAGGTCGCTTTGTCTGAGTCTAATTCTTCTTGTTCTACATGAAATGCTATATTCTTTTAATCTTGAGCCTGAACTCTTTTTGCCTGCAAATTTACTTCATAAGACATTAGATTTCCTATTAATTCTTCTAGAGTTATTTTGGAAATATCGTTCGCTTCTACAATAGTGAGAACTTTTCTTTCCCATTCATTCGTTAAAGAGTTAAGGATTTTGGATACGATATCAAAATATGAATATTTTTCTCCTAATCCTACTAATGAATGATAAATATCCTGAAATATTAAATACATGTCATTTATGGATTCATTTTCTTTCATACTAAAGTTTTGAAACTGACTCTTGAGCATGGATATTTTGCTTTGTTTAACCTTGCTGGTTCCTTCATGTGTAATTTTGAGTGTACACCATATTTCATATGCAATATGACATATGCTAACATGATTAAACTCATTTTTATCTAAAGCACAAAACAACATATTCATGGCTTTTGCATTAGCCGTGGCTTCTAGTTTCTGCGTATTTGACCAAGTGGACTATTCTTCAGTAGGAATAGTATATTCTGTCTGAGTTATAACCCATGATTCAAAACTGTTTGCTTGCATATATATATATATATATATATATATATATATATATATATATTCTCATTCGTGTGGACCAATAGTTATAATTCATGCCATTAAATAGTGGTGGACGTGTAGTGGATTGTCCTTCAACAAAGCTAGTGTTAATGCCAGTGCTGGTGTTAGTGCCCATATTAATAGATTATCAAATAACTGTGTTACGGTTATACGATAACCTTGCTCTGATACCAAATGAAAGTTCAGTGTGGATCGTGTAATATGGATATATGATAATACAGAGTATACTAACGATAATAATACTGTAAATAGTGCGGAATAAAAAAATAACATAGTATAATGACACCAGAGATTTTTATACTGCTTCGGAGCACCGTCCTACGTCCAGTTCCAGACTCCTTCTAGAATTTCACTAAAACAATAACCCTCACTTAACCCGGAGGAATATGTCTATACACCCCTGAGCAGCAGAACTGGATTTTGCCTCAACAGCTGAAGAGGACTTCACACGCCTGAGCAGCAGAACAAGACTTCAACAATTACAGAAAATAGTTTTGACTTATGTGTTCTGATAACACGGATTTGTCACTTGTAGTACACCTTTCCTATAATCTTTTCCTTGAGTATAAATATTTATATTTGAAGTATTATGAAGAATAGAAAGGTATAGTATTGCTTTAATGCAGAATAATTAAGAGTATGATAGCAAACAGATTTCAGAAAGTTAGATCAGAGAATAGGAGAAACCGATTTTAATTTGGTGAGTTGAAATGAAGTTGGAATTTGTATTTATAATAGTTAGAAAGCTATGACTGTTGGTGAAGAGTTTTGATCGAAGTGTTGCATCCAAATCTTTTCGTTAAAGGTTCGCAACTCTTCACAAAAGTCATGTCCGTTCAAAAATATGGCTGTTACAGAAATTCAGTCGACTGGGCTTCAGGGTCAGTCGACTGAATATTCAAACGAATTTTAAATTTTAAATTCATATATAGTGCACTGTGCATATTGCACTTTTTCTCCACTGTCAGCCGACTGGCAAATAGGTTCAGTCGAGTGACCTGGTGAATTTTGTGCAGTAAGCACAGTTCACATATATAAGTACAAGTATATAACTTTCCAACTTTTATAATCTGATTGTATGCTTATATATATAAAATATTTATGAATAAAATGATAGAAAATATATAAGCTAATATATACTTAACCGAGGAGAGATTTTAACAATATTGACCTAAGACTCAAAAATCAAATAATAATAAAATTGATGCACCGGTTTTGAAGTCTTGTCTCATTGTAGTATATATTCTCTTTTTGTCATAGCAGTCGTCAAATCTATATGTTGTAGATGATAGCTTTGTATCATGAATCAAAACCAAGTCTCAACACCAAGTACCTCCAAAGTTTTAAATGCATACCCACAACAAATCCCAATCAACCGATTTACCCTCTCCATTTGGCTATCAGTCTAGGGGTGATAGACCGTACTCACCCTAAGTTGCGTCCCTAGCACCTCCTGTGAGCTTCTTCAAAACTCACTAGTGAAAATGGGATCTCTATCAATAACAACGCTAGAAGGAACTCCATGCCGATGGACTATCTCTTAAATATACAAGGATGCCAAATATGAAACCATACGCTTACTCTTGACTGAGATGAAGTGAGCACTCTTGGTCAATCTATCAATAATCACCCAAATGCTAGTGTTCCCTTTCCTAGAATGGGGTAAACCATCAATGAAACCCATAGAAATACCGTTCCACTTTCACACTGACACATTTAAGGGATGAAGTAATCCATTGGGCTTCTACTATTCTATCTTTCACCCTTTGGCATACGAGACATTTAGCTACAAATTACGCCACGTCCTTCTTCATACCACCCCCAAAGAACATCTTCTTCATATCCCAGTACATTTTATCACCATCTAGATGAATAGTCATATAGGAATGGTGCGTCTCCTCCAAAACAGCTCTCAACAAATCACTGGCGTGTGGAACACAAAACCTCCCATCTCTCCTAAGGCGTCCTCTGCTATCAATGGAATTGCGTCGGAGATGTCTCAAGACCTTTCCTCAGCTAATCCTATACATAATGTCAGTGAGCTCCAGATCCACCCACTTCCTTTCCGGATCCACCCACTTCCTTGAGCCAATCTGATCCATAAGGGTAGGCCTCACCTCTAATATCGCTAATAATTCAGGAGTAATGTCCATATGGGGCTTAAAATCAAGGGTAGAAACAAATTCCAAGTTCCTCTACTCTATGAACGAAGGACTAAGGGTGCTTTCTTTCTACTCAATGCATCTGCAACCACATTACCCTTGCCAGGGGTATAAGCTATCTCAAAATCATACGAGGCTAAAAAATCCATCCACCTCTATTGCCTCAAATTCAAGTCCTTCTGTGAGAATAGGTGCTTCAAAGATTTATGGTACGTAAAAATCTCAAACCTCTCTCTAAGCAAATAGTGCCTCTAAGTCTTAAGTGCAAAAACTATGACAGCTAACTCCAAATCGTGGGTAGGGTAGTTCTTCTCATGCGTCCTCAACTGCCTACTACCATAACATACTACCCTCCCTTCTGGCATCAACACCGCTCATATACATGTTTTGCATGCATTAGTGTACAAATTGAAAGGCTTAGCTCCGTTGGGTAAAACTAACACTGGTGCACTAGTAAGGGATCTCTTAAGCTTCGTGAAGGAATCCTCACAATCCATGTCCCACACGAAAGCTTTATTCTTCTTAGTAAGGTGCGTGAGTGGTGCCAAAATCTTAGAAAAGTCTCTAATGAACTTCCTATAGTAGCCAGCCAATCCTAGGAAGCTCAAAACCTCAGTAACGTTCTTGGGGGCCTTCCAATCTTGCATTGCAATAACCTTGGCGTGGTCAATAGCCAAACCTTCTTTCAAGACCACGTGCCCCAAGAAATGAACTTCCACTCTCCAAAAAAGACACTTCGAGAACTTAGCTATCAAATGATGACCGCGAAGTGTGCGAAGAACTTCACTTAAATGAACAGCACGCTCCTCCATATTCTTGGGATATACCAAGATATCATCCGTGAATACCACCACAAACTTATTTAGGGCATCCCTAAAGACGCGGCTCATCAAATCAACGAAATAGGCTGGGGCATTGGTTGGCCCAAAAGGCATAACCAACCAGTCAAAGAATCTATCCAGTGTCCTAAAGGCAGTCTTATCTATACTGTCATTAGCGACTCTAAGCTAGTGGAATCCCGTGCCTAAATCAAGCTGAGAGAAAACTGAAGAACTTACCAACTGGTCAAAAAGATCATTAATCCTAAGGAGTGGTTATTGGTTCTTCTTGGTGAGCTTATTTAATTCCCTATAGTCCATGCAAAGTCGGAGAGAACCATTTGCCTTAGTGGCGAAGACGATTGGCGCTTCCCACTTCGGTATTTTCCATCTTATGAGCCCCTTCACCAAAAGCTCGCGAATCTGCTTGCTCGATTTTTTCCTCTCCCTAGGCGCCATGTGGCTCACAGGTAATGCTACTTGCTTAGCATTCTAGGTCAAATAAATCCTGAAGTCAATCTCTCTCTTATGGGTAGTCCCCTAACCTCCTCAAAGACGTATGCAAAATCTATAACACTAGGAGCCGAATGCAACTCTGATGACGATGGATCAAGGGAATAGAGAAAAATCAACATGACTGACCCTTACGGGTCGTAAGCTACTTCTAGAGTCCTACCACTGCAAGTATCAAGTCTAATGACTCTCCTCTCCTAGTCTAAGATAGCTTCGTATGTGTATAGCTAATCCATCCTTAAGATCATCGCATACCCCAAGAATCTCAAAACATAGGCGTTGTAGACAAACTCTGCGCCTATGATAAAGATTTTCAAACCCCTACAAACCATAGATAAGTGTATCGGTCCACCTATGGGGTTTTGAACAATAATGGGTTCTAATACTAATGATATGTCCATATGCAAACAATCTACTAGAGAGCTAGAGATAAAAGAGTGTAATGCTCCAGAATCAAATAAAGTTCGAATGGGAAAATTAGATATAGAAATCAAATCTTCAACTGTGACTTTCCTACCTCAATCGGGTATGCTACCAGAAGGTGCTGTGTCTAATGCTTGAATCTGCATAGCTGGTGCACTCGCTCCTTGGGGACAACTCCTGCACATATGACCGGGCTGCTCGCAAGTATAGCACTTACCCTTCATCTTCTCCTTCCAACAATCCTTGACCATATGTCCAACCTTACCACAACCATGACACTTTATTCCTTTCTTAATTTGCTTCCGAGGACCATCACCTTTCTTCATCTTCTTATTCTTTTCCCACCACTTCTTCTTTGGACCATCTGACCTAACCTCTTCTTTAGACTCTCCCTCCTTGATTGTATTCGAAATAAGAGCCATCTCGACCAAAGACTCATAAGTAGCTCCCATCGGTATGTGAGTCAGCAATAACCCTGAAGGGGTTGATTTAATTCCTTCATAAACTTCATAGCTTTCTTATGTTGTATGTTCACCAAATCAATACCAAATCGTGATAGCTCATTGAATTGATTGATGTATTCCTTAACAAACAAACTCCCTTGATTCAAATTGAAAAAACTCTCCAACTTAACACTCTCTTCTACCTAAGATAGAAAATTCCTATCAAATCGCTCCCGAGTAATATTCCTTCCCTCCAACTCGATCACCTCCCACCAATAAGGTGCCTCCTCCTTTAGCTGCCAAGCGGCCAAATGAACTCACTACTGTCCATTCAGCCCTAAAGGACCAAAAATCCTCTCTTGTCCCTAAGCCATGCTCTCGCCTCCACAAAAGTCTCCTTTTCGAAAAAAGTCATCCCGCCCAAACTCACAAAATCTTTACAAAGCTTAGATAACTTGATAGCGGCAGGTGGGTTGATAGGATTCCTACCTGCTGATGTAGGATTGGGCGCATGCCCGTGCACCTCTAGAGCCGTGGCTTTTAAGTACCTACAAAACCAGGCTGGGACTGGAATGCTCGTGGGAAGGTTTGGGGCATCATCCATTTTACAAAAATAAAAAGGTAGTTTAGGAAAGAGTTAAAGGGAAATTGAACTGGACTTAAGAGGGGAATTTTATAAAAAATCTTTTATACTTAAGAATCATTCATAGAAGTTCTTTTCTAAAAAAAATACTTTAAAACAAGTTTCAAAACTTTAATTTTGGAATCCTGTAACCTCATGCTGTAATACCAAGTGAAACACCCAACACCTCTTAATATACCCAAAAAGGACACATTAAAAGGCGTGGTGCATTGTAGTATACCTAAAGCTAACAGAGACTAAGTTTCACAAGACAAAATAGATAAAAACAGCAGAAAGTTTAAAATAATAACTGATGTAACAAAAATTCAAAATTGCTTCGTAAATAAGTCAAATACCAAATACCATATACATGTCTAAAAATCCAAGATGTCTTATGAAACAAAAAATCTAGTCTCAAAAATCAGAGTACATAATATCCCACAAAATAAGCCAGTACATAGAAAGAACAAAAGCTAAAATAAAAGAAATATATAAAAGAAATCTCCTTCAAGAAAACTCCAAGCTACAGCAATCTACTGACTTCACCTTTGATTGCCTAAGGGGAAAAAGGGGAAAATAGAGGAGTGGGTCAGACAAAATGTCTGTTGAATGATAGTAATTACTAGATTCTTTAAGTAAGATAAAGTAACATACTCTACAACAATTCTAGCATAAGTAAGGATAATAAAGGAAATACGAAAGAGATAAATTGGAAATAAGTACGATTAAATATTGCTTAATTTATAAGATATGTTAACTTTGATTGCTTGCACTTATCCTTGATTTCTGCCTTAATTAGGCTGAATTCCTAATCCTGTAATGAGATGTGACCCTAATTCTACCCTTTTTGATCGGCCTGCTACTCCATAGATCTTATTGTAGACCAACCGCTATATTACTCCATGCACAAGAGCCAATGGTTTCTACGAAAGATACACAGAGCAACTACTATAGATCCAGACGACATATACATCTCCCTACAAAGAAGGTAATGACGTCTACAAAAGACACTCATACAAAGCGCTTGGAACTCATAGCTATTACTGAGCACCCGAATGGAAGTCGCACACATAACTGTCACCATGCCCATGCTACCTTTTGCTCCACATATTGGGTGTTCTTATCACATCAACATCCATCATAAGTTTGCCCCTCATCCCACTTCAGGCTAACGTGAGATCACTGAGTGTCCATAGAATCTATAGGGGAATGTTGTTGGTACTGGCCCTTCATCCATTCAATATCTAGTTGCGCCCCCTATCCAAAATCTCCCGTGGTTTGGACTTCTATTTGACCAATTACTACAATTCTTAGCATAAGAGTGTCCTAGGGAATGCTATTTGATACAGGTCCTACTTATATCTTTGCTTATTAACATAAATAGATTATTTTAAATAAACCTTTACAATTTATCTCTACTATCTTTGTTTGTTAATTTATCCTAAGTCTTAAAATAAGCCTCATTCTGTTCCATTTCTTACTATAACCTACGTTATAATCATGCTTATTACTTAACCCAAGATCTAAGTGTGAAAATAAGCTTCTTTCATCTTTTACTCTATTTAGTTAGAATTCTAAGTTATAACTATGCCAATTATTTTTAATTAGTCCAATTCTAATTATAATTAGGCGTAATTTCAGTCCAATTCCATTATTTATTACAGCCTTTATAATTTACATCTTATTTTCTTCGTTCAATATTCTTACTTATATAATCCATATTCATGTTTTAATTTTTTCTAATACATACGAGAAGAAAAAGAGCATGAAGAGAATAGACGCTTGCAAAAAAATCCAGAACGTTGAAAAAGATGTAAATAATAGTAAATAAACTAAATAACAGTAAACTTTAAATAAAAAACTATGCTTAACAGAAATAAACCAAAATTATGGATAAAAATAACTTAAAGGAAATAGAATGAAAATAATTCTAAAAACTACAAATAAACTACTAAAAAGGCTATTTACAAAAATCGTAGTAAAACTACAATTATTGAAAACCCTATTATTTTAAATTACTTAAAGAAATCTTAAAATAATTTCAATCACTCACCTCCGATCAAATCTTTTCCTTTGGTCTTCCCGGATCCGCTTGGAGTTGTAAAATAATTTAATTTATAATGATTTTCTCTTTTGATAAAATTATTCCCTTTAGGGTCCTTCCTATAAAGATGAACCCAATTGGGAAAACCTAGAGTGAAAAAAAGTGTTAGGTCTGGGGGTCTATTTATAGGTGCGGAAGTGGCTTTCGGCCGTTGGATTTAGAGATTGAATAGGATGCAACCACGTCATAGGCTGAATAGGAGCCATCAGATGCAGAAATGGAGGGACCAGATCAGTTTAAACTATGCAAAACACGTGTATACTCGTCAACGGATCATTCAAATGAACGTTCGTTCGCTTGCCAATAGGCAAGGCGGGTCGACTGAGCGGTCAACCACCCCTTGCCCAGGTCGACCGGCCGATCGACCTACGTATATATATGTGCATATATATTCTCTTTATTTCCATTTATTTAGTTTATTTTACAACTTGGTCATATTAGCTCAGTTTCTGACGTTCTATATATAGAAATTGACTAGAAAATTACTACGGACACGATGATGCAACTTCAATGGCTTGATTCTAATAATTTCACAAAGTTATTTTATTATTTTATTAATTAATCAAAATAATTATTACGGGTTAAATTTTGGATTGTTACAGTATACTTGCACAAGAAGTGAAGAATTACGCTTAACAGTAAATTATAAATGCAAGATAATTAAGCAAGAATGAATAAACATATATATATATATATATATATATATAGCCTCAAGTATGTATTTACGACACGTGTGAACTATTAGCGTTAATGTATAACTAAATTAATATAATAACATAAAATATGCTGGAATGCGAGGTCAGTAGTGTTACACAATAGAAGTATGCCCACCGTAAGGGGCTACCAGCAGTTATGTATACATTATACCGATGTGAGACATAGGACCCATGGAGAGTATAGGCTTGCGTATAGATGATGAGCGAAGAACCACACTATGTCAGCATGTTTTGGTAGCAAATAAAGGAGTAGGGTTGTGCATAGCCTGAGAACGTCATCCGTCCTTAGCGGTCAATAGAAAGGGTCATACCTAACGAGCTACACTACCTACTACTGTTCAGACCATGTTTGGTCATACATCGCCATGTTGTTTGCTAGTTGTTTGTTAGGAGGTAAGGCGAGTTAACCCTATTAGAAAGGTCTTTTAAAATGTGCATGGGGTAGTCTGTGGAGATGAATCTATAGCCGGTGGGGCAGAATCCATTATATTTATAGTTCTAGAGCCGATTCACAACAGCAAAGCAGACAATAAAATCCCCAAAAATACAACATAGAGCATGATTAAACTATCGTAAAGCCGTTATTAGGCACTATGGGAGTTCCTTGATATGCATGATGATGAGAGTGTGATACGGTGAGGGCGATGGATCCTGTGGAGGTGCTATGTTAAGGGATTCTAGCGGGCATAGTACCTTGGTCCATCTGGGGATCATGGTATTATATATACACATACACTTATATACACAAACACACACATGAAGTATAGTCTACTACGGGTGGAAGGGATGGATTGTAAGCGTATGTAAAGTCAAGACGACTAAATGAAAGTGAAAATACATAACGAGAGATAGAAGACAATCGGCATAAACTAGTGTTATGTATAAAGCGTGTAATTTTCATGTCACCGGAACATTTTTCTGACCCCCTCCTTATTACAACCGATAAGGTAGCTTAGATAGACAGATTCCTTAAGTATGCTCGATACTGACATAGACTAGACATTTGAAGTGTCAATCTTGGTCTGTAACTATGTGACTTATTATATTTTATTATTTGATTGTGAGTTATATCGTTAGTGCTCCGATATGCATTCATTTATTTTGCACGTAGGATGCCAAACCAATGATCCTTATTTTGATAGACTTGCCTTTTCGATTTAGGAAAAATAACGACCTACTGGCGTGTGGATTGTTACAGTTATATACTATAACAAATTTACATACATAATTGCTATCTTATTCTACACACATATATTAACATTTAAATTGATTAATTAAACTTATATATTGTGATGATCAAAATTTTCGACTTCCACGATTCGAAACTAATACGTTAACCGTAGAAGTGCCGAGCAATCGAACGTCGGAAATCTCAGATTGTTATAATAAAGAAGAAAGAGGTAGAAGAAGAACATAAAACAACAGCATCTCACATTCACAGCGGATCAAAATATAATATAAGAATAATAGCATTTACAAAGAAAACTGTAATTGTTACTATTACAATAATACATCAGAGTCAAAACCAATAATAAATAAACTGGACAGTTGTACAACATGTCCTAGACTACTGACAATACAACTCTAATACATAGCGGTAAACTCCAAACGTTCCTGCCATCCAGCTCGCTTCCTGAGCTCCAGAACATCCTAACCTGAATATTTGTAATACTCGGTTTGACCCGAGCATTGCATTAAAGTAACACCGGGCTTAGGCTGGAAACCAGCGTGAGTAAACCATCGAACATGAAATACTATGCATAAACTTATTTAAATCCTGGGTAACTCATACTTCACTACAAGTTCAAAACTTGTTATAGTCAACACTTCTTTCACAAATCCATATCTAAGTACCACTACATAGTTTCAATGGTCCAATTACTTAAATCATTCCATTCCAGCCTATTGATTTCAAACATCAAATCTAAAAAGAATTTTTGTAGATTCCAAACCGAAGTGGTTTCGTGTATTTACTGATACCCGACCCTGGTCTCTTCGATCCTAATGTTATTCTTTAAGCCAAATTGTTTACATTTAGACAATTCAATTAATATTCAGGACTTCACATTCACACACAATTCCTCAGATAGATACCCCAAATATCACAGTTCGACCCAAGTGTCTCATATCATGAAGCATCACAATCTCATATCAGAGATATCAAATAATCTAAGTCATTCAATATACCTTAATCACCTATAAGCAAGATTAATTAGTCACTCCATTTCTAATTAATTTAAATAATTTGAATTAATTTCTTCAATCACTTTTAATCATGCTTACTTAAAATTAATTAAGTACAAACCATTAATCATTCTTTAAGGATCCATCTGTATTAATTTATCCATAATTACTTTCATTAAGTAATTATTTCATTGGTTAATTATCCTCAAATTAAATAACCTTTAATTATAAATTAAATATCCTCTAATCATTAATTAACCTTTAACTATTAATTAATTTAACCATTAATTACTAATTTAAAATAATTGACCCTTAACAAATTAATCCTTTAATTACTTACATTAAGTAATTAATCATTAAGTAATTAATCTCTAATTACTTACATTAAGTAATATCCAATTACCAATTAAAAAATTTTCCAATTACCAATTAATTAATTTTAATTTATCAATTAATTTATTCTCCAATTACTAATTAAATAAATCTCCAATCACCAATTAATTAATTTCCAATTTTTAATTAATTAATCCTTAAATTAATAATTAATTAAATTCTCTTTAATTTATAAAATTAGTCTTTAATCACCAAAGACCTTAATTAACTTTGAGATAACCCATTTATCTTTATTAATCACTTAATTATTGTTAACATATAAATCTACAACATTTTATCCTTTAAATTAACTTCTTAATTACATACTTAAATTAAGTTAAAATAAACTTAAAAATCAACTTAATTTAAGTAAAATATATCACATAACCTCTTGAATCAATATTTATAAACATTATTATACAAAGAAATAAAAATTTTAAAAAAATCAGTTAGACTTGATTTACTTAAAGTTTTGAAACTATTTTTATTTATATCTTTAGAAACTGTTAAAAACTTTTACTTCGGGTTCAACCCAGAACCCATCCCGAGTAGCCACCGAGAAAACTTCCCTTTTTTCTAAACTTAGTTATAGTTTAAATTTGAAACTGTTAACAAAACACATGCATGAAGATCTGAAGCCCATCTTGAGCCGTCATGTTGCTACCCCGAAATCAACTTCGAGACGCAGACTTTCTTACCAAACCAGAATCTGACAAACCCAAATCCATCGTCCACGTGCACAGATCGACGGCGACTCTCTGGTCATCGTCGCCACCACCCCTACATTGGCGACATCATCGACGACCCACCCGACAACCCTAAAAACTCGAAAACCCATCAACTCGAAATCGCACAGCTCAAATGAATCCAGGAAAAATGTCGATCACCAAAAACTTCCCAGCGTCACCACTACAAACCACCATTGATCATGAAACTATGTCGAGTCCTTCACCTTGCTCACCTTCTCCCTTTCCCCAACCACCGATAGCCTCTAGACCATCCTTGACGTCACAAAAGCCCCGACCTCGACATCGACCAAGCGAGCTCCTAAAACCCTACTCTTCCCTTGCCGCGCCACCACGGCAAGCTATCATCCTTCCATCCAATTTTGCCGAGCTCCTCGACCTATAAGCCTGCTTCAACAACAAACTCGACATCTCCAGCACCTTCAATCACAATAATTGATAAATACCCAATTTCTGTTCAGCTAACAGTTCCTACCCAAAAACGTACTTTAAAATCTTGATATGATTACTAAAAATCATAGTTTTACAAGACGGATTTGATTATATAGGTGAAAGTCGAAATTGTAACAATCAATTTTTCTGATAAATTCTCTTTTTGTCGTAATATTTACTTTAACGGATAATTGCTTGATAATTCTACTTGTTAACATTTTTAAAATTTGTATTACACTATCACCACCAAATTTCCTTCAAACATCATGTACTAAAAGTAATCAGGGAAAGAGATTTTGATTTTTCTTTGAACATAGTTTATTCTGTTGTATTTAACAGAGATATGCATATGTGTTCACAGGCATGCAACAGAAATTTCATCTATATACCAGAAAACATTTATTACAACCACGTAAACCACATTTAAGATATTATTATCATCATTTGTGGCATGCATAAGCTATACAGAAGATTTAACTCGAAAGGGATTAAAGTTTACTCACCTGTCTGTGAAAAAATAGAGAAGCCTAAATTTGAATTTAGTTTGAACTTGAAAACTGATCTAGGTTTGAATGCTCTGATCTTTACTTGATTCAGTTTGTAATGCAAGAAGTTGTTTAAATTTTCAGTTTTGATCAGAACTTAGCTGGTTTGATGTTGAACTAAAGTCTGACCTTGCTTTGAGCTTCCAGGTTATGGATTATAAAAGTTTGTAGAAAGATTTGTTGCTCAAGTTTCTGTTTTTTCTAGTTTGTGAAATTTCGTTTGCTTCAGTTCTTTATCTGCTTTTGCTTTTAGTTTGCTTTTCGATTTTGAAACATATGAAAGAAAATTGAAAAGCAAAAATATAGATGTGTATATATATTTGAATTTCCTTTTATTGACAAATTTAAAAATGAATGCCACTTGTATTACATGTTACAATTTAGTACACACTTATTTAATGTATGGTATAAATCCTTTACACTTGTTGAATGGTATTTTAAATTTTTTACACTTGTATTCTTCCATGTTACTTGGTTTACATTTGTTAACTTATATGCACAAATGTTTTTAATATGGTTTTTATTTTATTTTTAAGTTATATATATACTTTAATTCATTTTCCATTGTTTGATAAATACATTTTCTTAATTTATTTTTATATAATCCTATAAAGAAAATAATATAGAACTAATTATATACTAATAGAAATCAAATATACATTATTTTTAAATCCAATTTTTTTTGAAATATTGTCTTTTGAATTTCAATCTCAAATTCAAATTTAATTTTAAATTGACTCATATATATGTTTAAACAACACACATTAAATTTGTTTGAAAATAATAATTTTGCCAATTTTAAATAATTATACAAGGAGGATTATCAAACCAATACTTATCTCGATATATATATTTATATATATATATATATATATTGCCAGAATTATTTTTTTAACTTATAAATTAGTATTTTTACAAATTAAATCCAGTTATTTTATCAACTACAAGTGTCCGAAATTCGGTTTATCACATTCCTCCTTCCTTAGAATCTTTTCGTCCCCAAAAAGGAACGAAGCCAAAGATTTAATTTTACTATCAATTCTCAGTTAAATTACTCTTTGATCATTTCAACTATAAACTCTGTTATTAAGAATTTTTAAAGCATTTTTAAAATTTACATAATATACCAAAATAGTTTTATAAAAATACTTTTTATAACTCGATGTCCCAACAAGTCCATCCTCGTTCTCACAGAAATTCGGTCATACGTTGATCAGGCACAATCTGTAAGTATTTAGCAAACCCGTTTTCAACACCCAGGGAAAATACTTGAAAATATTTTGGTGAAAATATTGAAAACACTTTTTGAAAATGTTGAAAAGATCTTTGGTGAGAATGCTCTGGAAATCATCACCCCCTCCATGGTCGTAGTGAACCCGGTGGTTACGTTGCCATCCCAGCAAAATCCATAGATAACTGTATGCACTCCGCCCCCCTTGATTATGCCATGGGACCCACCACAGGTCGCAGTTACATCCCGGGTTTCTTTGCCATCACGGAAAAAGTCCATGTAACTATAGGCATCAGCGCCCTCGATTTTCGCTGCCAAATGAAACTTCACCACTCACACATAGGTCGCAGACTATATCAGTCAAGTCGAATGTAGCCTTAGGCTCTCATGGCCTCTCGACTTTTGCTATGTCTCCATAGAT
Organism: Allium cepa; assembly: GCA_030765085.1. Classification (NCBI taxonomy): domain Eukaryota; kingdom Viridiplantae; phylum Streptophyta; class Magnoliopsida; order Asparagales; family Amaryllidaceae; genus Allium; species Allium cepa. The sequence goes on from CM060931.1 coordinate 383,908,180, forward strand.
CGCAGTCTACCAATGTTACATTGCCATCACGACAAAATCAAACATAGGCCGTTGACTTTCACGGCACACACGACTTTCGCTATGGTCCACAGTAGATCGCAGTGACATCGGTTACACTGTCATTATAGCAATAACCCAAATGTCTCTATAGGCATCAGCGCCACAGACTTTCGCTACCCACAACATAAAATCCTCAGGAACTTCAATTTGTCCGGACTTTCTCCCAAGATTCAATTTAGAGCCTCCGCATTAGGGATGAAGGCAAAACCACCCCATGGATCTCCCATGAAGTTCATCTCAATTGGAGCGCCTTTTTCTCCAAAGCGAATCTCAAAAACACTTTATACTATACACTTATAATATCTTTCAAATCATACCCTTCATGATTCACATAAAAATCTCCTTTACACAAAATCGATATCTCAAATTGATAATTCCAAACTTGGCTTTCCAAATTCCCAAAATTGATTTTTTCAAAATCAAAAGTCTTTCCAAAATCCATAGGTTCCAAAACCCTTTTCCAAAATCATTCTCATAAAATCATTTATATATATATATATATACACATATACACAACTTATCCTTTCTAACTTGAAAATAATCTTTGGATTACTTATATAGGTTCCCCTTTTTATACTTCAAATATTTCCAAAAACCCTTTCTTCTAGTTCTAGATTCAACATAGGGGAAGCTTGTAATATATAATAATATATATATATATATATATATGTGTGTGTGTGTGTGTGTAATTTAACATGCCAAATCAACATTTAAAATTTATTTTTTTCATAAAGTTACTTACCATATCACTCTGTGGTGACCCGGTATTTCGTACCATTCAAATCAACAATGATCCACACATGTCGGACTTGAATGATGCAAAATAACAGATTATAAATAAATTTGGAGCAAATGAAATCAAATACATAGAATCGCAGACACAGAACAATCAGAATAACTCGCAGCGGAATATAAATAACATAGTAGTTCATGAAGCTACTATAACAAAGTCTCAAGACAAATGCATAATATCAATCTAAAAACAACATAATAGAAGTACCAAATACATAGAAGTTCACTAATACATGAGATAAACTAGAATAGCTGAAACCGAAATAGATATATAACTATAGATAGGCAAAATCTCCAGCAAAGACCAGCTCCAGAAAGAGAATCCAAAGCTGTGAATACTCAGGCTGACCCGTGCGTAAAGCAAAACACAAAACACTCGAGTCAGGACACATATATACTTATATAATGTAAACCAACTCAAGTGAACTGTAATAAAGATACAAGTAACTTAAAAGATGCCTGGGACCTCCCATCCTCTAAGGATCCATTAAACTATTTACTATATAGTAATATTTCGCTATTATAATAATGTCTACAGTAAAATAAACTGACTTTAAAATAGCATTAAGGAGTGACCCAATATTCCCCTTAACACGTAATAGTCCCAGTAGTCCATCCAGTATCAGCGTATCTCTAGATCGGGAGACTACCCTAAATACTCCATGGGCTACGGGAAAAAAACAAACTCGTAGTAAAGGCTCGATATGGTAAGTGACACGGCACATAAGGCAATGCCAGGATAGATATACCAATTACGCACACAGGCTGGCGGTAACGTAGCAGCCACTATGCCCACCCTGAACAACACTCCAAAATCAAGAGATGCACCCAATCAATCACAACAGTAATAGAATGGTATCGAAGAAGTGTGTCCGACTAGAGGAGCTACCCCTTTTGGCCCGAGATCGCTCCTGTTTTAGCCACTTTAAGCCAACTCATGGGAGTCGAGTCCATGTTGTGTACCTCGAGAACGTCGCCACCATCCTACTTTATTCTGGAATCTACACTGCGTACACAGTTGTCAAAGTGGTTTTCGGTATCGACAGAGAGTATGTCCATATCCGATCCCGGTCTCTTTAACAACCAATAGTTATTATAACTCGTAGTTATAATTTAAAAATGGTATTTATACTTCAAAATTCAAATATCATTTCAAAAATTCAACATCATTTCAAATCCATTTCAAAATATCAATATATCACATCTTATTCAAAACCACATTCATTTTATTCAATTTAAAATACCATTTCAATTCACATTTAAAAATAATTTATATTTCAAATCGAGTTACTTCATTTAAATCATAAAAATGAAGTTGTTATATTCAATAATTAAATATTAAATTTCAAAATTTTTAATCTTTTCAAAGTTCATTTATTCACTTAAATTTATTAAAACAGTGAAAATTCACCTTTCGCAACATTTAGAAAATGCTACGGAAAGTTACTTTTAAAAAAATTCAAATTAAAAAAGACAGCATTTAAAATGCTGTAAGATGGTTACTTTAGTTCAAATAAAACTTTAGTTAAATTCAACAATTACAGCACTTACAAAGTGCTATAATACCCCTTGATAAAATTTAGCTATTTAGTTCATTTCTATCAACTACGTCATTTACAAATGTTGTAATATCCTTTACATTAGAAATAATAGCATTTCAAAAATGCTGTTAATTAAATTCCAAATATTCAATATAATTTCATAACCAATTAAATTTATATATAAACCATTTTTTTAAACTTATAAAATCATACATTTTCACTTTTAAAACGATCATTTAAATATCCTTATATTCATGATTTTATAAAGTTAAATTCCATTCAAAAATCAAATTTTGATAATAATTCACTTATTAATTTCAAGCATAAATTTCAATTCATTATAATCAAATTTAACTTAACATTTTAAGTTTAAATTTTTAAATATAACTTATTTTCCATTTTATTATCTTAATCTAAAATTCACTTTTAAACAAATTTCACAAATTTCCAATTTAAGTTATATTTAAAAATTCAAGTTAAATATTCAATTATTTAACCCTTTTAACTTATTCAAAAATGATTTATATTAATAAAATTCATTTTAAATTCATTTTGAATCAAATTTTGAATCTATTTATCATATTTTCCTACTTAATTTAAATTCTATTTATAACCAAATCATAATTTCCAAAATAATTTATATTTCAATTTTCTAACTTTACCATTAATTTGTTTCACTTATAAATTTTAAAAAATCAATAATACTTTATAAAATCATTTTTAATTGAGTTTAAATCAAAATATTATAATATTTACATTTCTAAAATACTTTAATTTTTTTTTTAAAATATATATTAACCACGGGTCTGTATACCATTTTCTAGCCTATGTAAAGTGATATAGATAATATTTCATTTCAATCCGTAATTTACAAAGAAAAATCAGGTTTTATCATTGCAAACCCGCAGTCTCAAATAAAATGAAATAATTAAAAATCGTTCGGGCTTATCATTTCATCCTATAACGATTTTTCCCTATTCTAAAGTCCGTTCCGGTATGTATCATTTAAGCCCATAGTGATTCTAATCTAAAGGGAACTTGTAGTGTGATAAACTGATATAAATAACAGAATAGCATTTTATGATTGTAACAGATGGTATAACAGGTGTATAAGCATGGATGAACATCATATGATCATAATATAGCAGATATAGCATGGTGATATGGGTTTACAGATTCAATTGTGATCAGTTTACTAGTCATATAAGTATAAATTTGTCTGGTGAGATTTTATCACTTGTATAAGCTGGAGATGACAGCCAAATACACAAAACAAAGATCCTCAAAGGCACGATAGCACGACTACGATTTGAGAGTGGGAGAGCCAAAGCTAATTGCCTTGCCACATAGCAAACAAAACAATGTACAATATAAATTTTCAAACCAAACTATTAATAAACAATGCTAGAAATAAATGCACAATACAAAGCCAAAGCTTTTGCACTTGCATTCAACAACTTATGCTTCAGCCATAGGTTGTAAATGCTTGGCCAAAGTGTGGATTTGGATCAGGTTTTGGTCCATAAGGGGTCGGCCATAACAAGATATGAAGGAGTATAAGTATATGTGTGCATGTACACATAACTACAAGGCACAAAAGTGGATTTCTATGCCATAAATGGTCTCGGCCAAAGCATGATCATGCAAGGCCAGATCTGGTGAGTACATGGGGTGATGTGGCAGGGTCTCAGGTTTAGGTTTGGCTGGTGATGGTGGTGCACAAGTCGGCTAAGGTGGTGGTTGGAGTGGTGGAACAAGTGGAGCTCGACTATGAAGTATAAAGGGGAGTTTGTGTAATATTTTGGTGGATCATCAACATGGATGGCCTCGTCCATGGAAGGGCAGTGGGAAGGAGGAGATGGTGGCTGGTTGTGATGGTGGTGGAGGTGGCCATGGTGCTGAAGATGGAATGCCAAACACAATAGAGGAGATGCAAGTTCAAAATCAATACAAAAACAATGGAAAAGGTGAAAAAAGAATGGAAATTTTTACCAAAATTTCTTTAGGTGATGGCTGAACTTTTTTGTGAGTGTTGGGTGTGTTTCGACCAGTCCAACTCACTTCCCCTACATAGCCGAACCAACTACCGCTCCAACCATCAACGGACCAACTCACCACCGAGTCAACCTCCACCGATCCAAGGCCTCACCGGACCAACTCACCACCGAGTCAACCTCCACCGATCCAAGGCCTCACCGGACCAGCCAACACTGAATCAACCACACCGAACCAATCCCATCTCCTCTACCACCGGACCAAAACGCTAGTCCAACCATCTACTACCGAACCAACGTTGCCAGGCCAGATCACTTCAGCCCAGGCCCACCAGCAGCTATATACATTCAAGACCCCTGCCCCCAGCCCCACTCTATAAATAGAGGGGCAGGGGTACAACAATGGTAGACAAGTTTGAGAGCTCAAGCACGGACAGAACTTTCAAACAACTTTCATATACTTGTAATCAAAGCTTTGTACTTGTAATCTGAAGAGTGAAGAAGAATAACAAATAAAGTGGACGTAGGCACATTCTGGCCGAACCACTATAAACCTGTGTGTCTTTTACAGTTTAGTCCCTGCTTTTTACATATTTCATGAATCACCCAAATCTCTAAGAACAACTTAAAATCGACTAAATCATACGACTTGGAGGTGTTTTCCCATTTTTTGTGCAAACATTTTTGGTGCTTTCACTGAGAGCTCGAGCTAGAAGCTTCAGCTTCTCCCACTCAACCTTCTTCCCAACAGCATCGCTCATTGCTTGGAAAACATGCCTCCCAGGCAGAGGAAAGATGCTAGCAAAGGAAAGAACATCGCAACTACCAGTATCCCAGGTCCAGTGATCAGAGATCAAGAGAGTGTTCCTGTTCCAACAGCAAATGGAAATCAGGCAAATCCGACAGCCCCAGCTATGGAACAACCAATTACTAGGGCAGACCTGGACAGGGTTGTGGCTGAAGTAACTAACCGCTTCGCATCTCAACAAGAAGCCTTGGTGGACCAACTCATGTCACGCTTAAGGGATGCTGAAGAATCCAACCGCAACACCGAATCATGGGGTGAGTCCCAGTCTGGAGGATCTGGGAGGCGACAAAGATCTTTCTTCTTCGAAGAGGCTAACAACAGAAACAGCAATGGTAGGAGCCGAGCCCAGACTCAGCCCGAACTCCGACCCGAGGAAACACTTGGAACCGAACCCCATGGGGGAGGTACCAGGCAGGGGTCGGATATGGCTGAGGCTGTCATGTTACCTAACCATGGGAACACTAATGGACGGGGCCGAGCTGGAGTCCAGCCCGAAGTTGGACCCGAGGGAATGCTTAGAACAGAGCCCAACAGGAGAATATCGAGGCAAGGGCCAACTGTGGCTGACCCCAGCATGCTCCTAGAAGGCCGAAGACCGCCACCGGAAAATGTTAAGAGTAATAGACGATACCATCCCTACGTGTCATCTGGACGGAATCAATCCCGCAGAGAAGAACCAAACTCATTTCTATCCGCTCCAAGTTCTGATGAAAGGATGGCGCGATTGTTCAGAGAGTGCGTCCAATGGGACAAAAGGGATCGGGGAATAGGCGATAGAACCTTACAAGGGAACCTCTGACCCCGTTGTACACTTGCAGAGATACACACAGCATATGCTCATGAGCGGAGCAACAGAGGGAATGTTGTGTAAATGCTTCCCACTATTCTTGGCAGATCTAGCTACCTCCTGGTTCTGCCATCTACCCCAAGGATCCACCAGCTCATGGGAAATGCTGAAAGAAAAGTTCATCAGCCAGTTCCACATTCATGTGGAACAACCCAAGGACTCTTATTCCCTATCTAATATCAAACAGAAGCCCGGAGAGACAGTGCAACAATATCTAACCCGATTCAACGCCGCAGCGGCCTCAGTCCAAGATGCCAATGAGAAACTTATCCTAATGGCTCTTTGTAGTGGCGTACATCCGGATACCAAGTTTGCTAGAAGATTAACGAAAGAAAAACCAGCTACCTTACCCGATTTCTTCCATGAAGCCAGAAAGTATATGAGACTTGAATACACTGCCGCCGAAAGGCAGACAGGGCAACAAGCCAAGGCAGCTCATAGCAACGCACCTGCTGCAGCAAAGGACGTCATAAGAAATGACTCTCGAGACAATGCTGGGGGCAGGAAGGGAGAAAAACGCCTATATCGGCCAGGACCAAGATTTGATGCTTACACTCCTATGAATGAAACAGTCGAAAACATCTTCCTGGCCACCCAAGACGAGCTTAAATACAAACGCCCTGCGTACAAGAAGGAATCAGATCACGCAATCAAGTCTGGAAAGTTCTGCCGTTTCCCCGAATCCCATGGGCATGATACCAACGAATGCCGTCATCTCCGGGACCTGATTGAAGAACACATCAGAAGGAAGAGATTGGAACACTATGTAAAGGGTCAGGACTTCAGCTCCTGCCAAGGAGAACTTAGGGCAACTCCACCCAGAGACAGGCGGAAGAAATCGCAACACCAGCGGTTCCAGTCAAGAGAAGATAGTGGTCCATACAATATCGGGAGGACCACACATCGCCGACAGAAGCTGGGCAGAAATGGAAAGATATGGAAAGTCACTTAGAAACAATGAAGACTGCATCAATTCCGTCATGGAAGAACGCCGCCCGAAGCTGAAAGAGGATAATGACATCACATTCAGTAGGTGAGACCTAGGAGGAAGGCAGTACCCTCACATGTATCCTATGGTCATCTCTACCTGGTTCGGCCCAGCCGAAGTTTTTCGAATTTTGGTAGATACTGGAAGCTCCGTAAACATTCTATTCAAGCATGCTTTCGACAAAATGAAGCTGTCAATGAAGGATGTGTCTCCCTGCAACAAACCACTACACGGTTTCACTGGAGATGCGAAGATGCCCCTTGGGCAATTGGACCTCTTTGTTGAAATAGGAAGTCATCCCCGCTCCGTTGTGCGGAAACAAACATTTGTGCTAATAGATAACCACTCGGCCTACAACGCCTTTTTAGGAAGACCAGCCTTGTCTGACTTCCAGATTGTCCTGGCCCCTTGGTGCCTGAAGATGAAATTTCCAACAGATAATGGGATAGGGGAAGTAGAAGGAAATCAAGACGCCGCTCGAGATTGCTATGTAACTGAACTTCGCAATAACCGCAGGAAGGATAAAGGGATGGATGCAGAGACTACTCTCTGCAAGAAAAACTTGGAAGCATAGCAACTAAAGAAAGCCCCTCCTCTTCGATATACCGGTGATCCTTTCAATGAATTAGACCCCAGGGACAAAGAGGAGGAGGCCACCGCTGAACCTGCAGAGGCTATGGAATTTGTATCTGTAGACAAACACGACCCAAGTAGACTACTGAGAATCGGGTCTCAGTTAAGTGCAGAATTGAAAGATCAACTCGTCGATTTTCTTCGCCACAACTTGGATGTATTTGCATGGATGCACGCTGACATGACTGGAATCTCTCCAGACGTAGCATGCCACGTACTGAACATCGAACCCACCAAGGTGCCCGTAAAGCAGAAAAAGAGGAGTATGGGGGCAGAACGATCAGCAGCCCTCGAGGAAGAAGTAAGGAACCTACTTGCCAATAACTTCATACGAGAAGCCATCTACCCAGAATGGATCGCCAACCCGGTACTGGTAAAGAAGGCTAATGGGAAGTGGCGGACATGCATTGACTTCTCCAACTTAAATGACGCTTGTCCGAAGGATTGTTTCCCGCTCCCCCGAATCGATCAACTCGTGGACAGCACAGCCGGGCACGAACTCTTATCTTTTATGGATGCAAACTCAGGATATAACCAGATTCCTATGCACGCCCCCGATCAAGACCACACTAGTTTCATCACTGACTGGGGATTGTACTGCTACAGAGTAATGCCTTTTGGACTTAAAAACGCCGGAGCTACTTATCAGCGCCTCGTCAACAAGATGTTTGCGGAACTAATAGGACGAATTATGGAAGTTTATGTGGATGACATGCTGGTAAAATCGAGGAAATCCAATGATCATGTAAGCCACTTGGACGAGATGTTTCAAGTACTTCGCCAATATGGAATGAAGCTGAATCCTCTAAAGTGCTCCTTCGGAGTATCGTCGGGAAAGTTCTTGGGATTCATCGTCCATGCCAGGGGGATTGAAGCAAACCCCGAACAAGTCCGGGCTTTGCAAGATATCAAGATACCATCCACTCGAAGAGAGATGCAAAGCCTAAATAGGAAGGTGGCCGCCCTAAGCAGATTCATCTCTAAAGCAACCGACAAATGCATTCCTTTCTTCGATGCTCTAAAGAAAGACAAAGGAAAATTCGAATGGACTGACGAATGCTCAACAGCCTTCCTTGACCTAATCGACACCTCCAGAGACCACCAGTACTCTCAACTCCAAATGAAGGCGAAGAACTATACCTATACCTTGCTGTATCGTCCCATGCTCTAAGCGCCGCTTTGGTGAGAGAAGACAACCGCGCGCAGCGGCCCGTATACTTTGTAAGCAAGAGATTTACGGGGGCAGAAGCTAGATACCCTAAACTTAAGAAGCTAGCATACTGCTTGCTAATCACGTCACGGAAACTGCGACACTATTTCCAATCTCATTCCATCAGAGTTTTAACCGATCAACCGCTAAGGCAGGTACTTCATCGCCCCGACACTTCTGGGCGACTACTTAAATGGTGCATTGAACTGAGTCAATATGATATCACCTATCATCCTCGCACCGCCATCAAGGGACAAGCCATGGCTGATTTCATTGCCAAATTCACTACCAACGAAGGTAAGGAGCAATCTGAAATAACAAAAGATGTCAAGTGGAATCTCTTTGTAGATGGAGCATCAAACGAACAAGGCTTGGGGGCAGGTATTGTGATAATCACCCCCAGGGGAAGGAAGCTGCACTATGCCCTAAGGTTGGAATTCGCTGCCACTAACAACGATGCAGAATATGAAGCAGTAATAGCAGGATTAGAACTTGCCTTAGAAATTGGAGTCGGTTCTTTATGTGTTCATAGTGATTCTCAACTTATCGTAAACCAAGTACTAGGAAAGTTTCAGACTCGAGGAGAACGACTCACAGCATATCTAAAGAAGACCAAGCTGCTGCTCAATCAATTGGATCACTATTTAATCAAACACATTCCTCGAGAAGAGAATCGAGAGGCCGACGAACTGGCAAAGCAAGCTAGCATGAAGAACAACACCATTTCCGAAACAGTAGCCATCTCGAAACAACTAGCCCCAAGTTTCGAACTAGAGGATCTGATAGCTGCAATCGAAGAAGAAACTTGGATGACTCCTATCTGGAAATACTTACAAGATGGCACACTACCCAACGAGCGTAACGAAGTCAGGAAAATCTTGAAGAGAGCTTCCCGCTATACAATACAAGAAGGCATCCTCTATCGACGCGGCTTCTCTAACCCCTTATTAAGGTGTGTTGCTGAAAGGGAAGCCAAGAAAATCTTATCCAACATCCATCAAGGGAGCTGCGGAGATCATACTGGTGAGCAGACTCTGGCAAAGAAGACACTCCGATATGGATATTACTGGCCCACTTTAAAAAAAGATGCCTTAGACTTCGTCAAAAGATGCGACAGATGTCAGAAATTTGCTAAGATTCCTCGACTACCAACAAATGAGATTACTCAAATGACCAGCCCTTGACCCTTTGCAGTATGGAGAATTCACTTGATTGGCGAACTGCCGATGGGCCGAGGCGGAGACAAATATGCTATAGTGGTAGTCGACTATTTCACCAAATGGGTGGAAGCGGAACCTCTAAATAAATTATCTTCGACAAAAGTTATTAACTTCTTGATCAAAAATGTTCTATGCAGGTACGGGGTTCCACTCAAAATCATATCGGACAATGGACTTCAGTTTGACAGCAAGGAGTTCGCCGACTAGTGCCAAGAGCATGGAATTCACAAAAGCTTCTCATCCTTGGCTTATCCCCAGGCAAATGGGCAAGTCGAAGCTGTCAACAAATTTCTAAAAACTCTAATCAAGAAGAAGCTTGAAAAGTCAAAAGGCGCTTGGGTGGATGAACTTCCTACGGCACTTTGGGCCTGCCGCACATCTTTCAGAACATCAACAGGGCATACTCCTTTCTCTTTGGCATACGAAAATGAGGCCATGCTCCCAGTTGAAACTATAGTGCCATCCCACCGTTGGATCCACTACAACCCAGAAGAGAACGAAGAACTCCTCCACATGTCTTTGGATTTAATCGAGGAAAGAAGAAATGATGCAGCACTCAAAGCCGTAGCTCACAAGCAAAAAGTGGCAGCACAGTACAACTCCAAAGTCAAGCATCGCATCTTACAAGAAGGAGATCTTGTCCTCAAGCGAATCTTCCCGCGCCCTCGAGCGCTAGATCCAATCTGGGACGGACCATATGTAATTCATAAAGATCTCCGCAACGGAGCTTATATTTTGTCAACAGTGGACGGAGAGGTGTTCCAGAGGGCATGGAACATCCAACACCTTTGTCGATACTTTTCTTAACTTGTACTGCCCATATAAAGTGAATTAACAAAGATAATTAGTGGACGTAGGCATTTTCGTGTCGAACCACTTTAAAAACTTGTCTCTTTTTTAACTTGTTCCTTTATATCTTTGCTACTTGCTGAGCTTTATCCTTTTCTGTTGAAAAAAATCCTGTGTAGACGGCATCTCCATTTAGGACATCACAGCACAACTTCACCTGAACAAAACCTAAAGGGTATTATACGAATCTATGCCTTCGACAATGAGACACTTTTGCTATAGAATCCCTCTGCTGCGGGTTAACTCATTGCTCGTGACGACCCTTAAAGCCAACTGTAATGAGCCGATTATAAGCCGCCGAGAAGGCTAACCATAGCCTAGGCAGCTCATTACGGCGTTCGGCTCGCTGGCAACCGTGAACCGATTATAAGCCCCAACATAAGGTGTGGCCAGCCAGGGGCAGTTCACAGTTGACTCGGCACCCGCGGTAGCCGGCCACGGCAAATCGAATAATACCCACGATTACGGGCCATAATGGCCCGGGTAGTTACTGTGCGCGATCTCGGCTCCGATGTGTCTTAAGTACGGCTGTGGTAAAAAAGAAAACTCTCCGCGGAGGCGTAAGATGGGTGTCAAATGTCTCCAAGACCCACAACTAGGGAAAGTGACTACAAAGCCCGTTTGCCACGAACTTAAGCGCGTCGAAGGCCTTCCGTGATTGGAAGCTTTACTATTTCTTATATTCCCATTTTATTTATAAAAACTTTCCTCCTATCCTCTATAACGATCACTAAAGTACAGGACACAAAATAGGAGACACTCACTAATGGGAATAAGAACTCACAGCTGGATGGCAGGTCACTCAGCTGCATTCCATATTCGATTACACAAGGCATTCAAAGCTACCGTCAACAGCTAAAACTTGAAGGGCAGTACTTTCTTCTCTTGAACATAAATATGTAACTATAATTTATTCGCACATCACACGAACATTGCAAGACATGAAATTATATTTTAAGCAAGAACTTGACATCAAACACAATTGAATCACTAGCACATGCACAGTTATATTTCTTGTGCAACACATCAAAATAACAAAAACATTCAAATATAGCAAAATCAGTCTAAGTTAAAAGTTACATGCCAAAAATCAAGTTGTTCGTTACATAATTACAGCCTGAAAATTACATTAATGTTTTAACTAACATAGACAGCAATGTCAAGTAAACCGAGAAATGTCCAGAACAAGCCAAGGAGCCGACTGCATCGGGGCTTCGCCTCTATCCTGCTGTCCCTCCGAGGTCTACTTAACCGCAGGATCAGAACTCCCAGCATGTTGACCAGAGATAGTTGGAGCTTCAGAGGTCCCGCCTGTCCAATTCAGGAGAAGAATGCATTAAATAAACAATAAGCAACCAAGCTATGAAAAGGCTAAAAGGGAAGACTTACCAGCATGTGTTCCTTGATTATCATCCCCCAACTACACACCTACTTCCTCAGCAGCGAGCAGCCGCATGCCCTCCATCACCGCCACTTTCTCCTCCTTAGTAAACTGGGCTGTAACTACATCCATCCTGAAGGCCACATCACCCTCCTTATCTGCATCAGCCTTGGCCTCCTCCAGAGCCCGGAGATAAATCTTGGCCATGATCCGGGGATAATCATCCATCCAGGATAAGTTGCCCTGCTTCCAGGTATGGAAATACATGTCCTGGAGCATCTCATCCATCATCCCCTCGTTCTCCTCAAACTCTCTCATTCGGACCTCAGAAGCCAACAGCTTTGCAACGGCAGCATCCCTCTCCGATTGGTATCGCGAGCGGTCAGCCTGAAGGGATTTCCTCATCTCCTCCATCTCCTCCTTCAGCTTGGCTTGAGCAAGCTCTGCGGCTTCAAGCTTCCCAGATAACTCCTCTACCCGCTCGAGATCCGCTTTCCGAACCTCATCTACCATAGCAATAGCCATATCGATCCGTTCCTTGCAGGTGGCCTCCATTTTCCGCAGCTCGGCTCTGCTAGCTTCTTTCATGGTTTTCTTTAGTCGTTTGGAGACAGCCTCGTGCTGAGATATCTAGATGGCCTAATCGGCGAGTTTCTTGGCCTAGTCGGAAACCACTAACCGCAATCTTATGTTGGCACTCCCAATTTCCTCCTCGGCCTTGACCACTCGGGCATGATGCCCCATCAACTTCCTAGTCTCCTCAGCAACCTGGTCGATGTTTGCCTTAGCTTCATCCACCATAGTTACAATCCGAGTAGTAAGCAAATCAAGGTCCAGAGACTTGGCCTCATCAAGCACCCTTACCATAGGATTGCGAGGGAGAAGGTGCTCACCAGTAACCTCATCAAAGGAAATATCATGAGAATCCGAATCCAGATCTGGATGACCTGCAAATGGATTACGAGCCAAGCTGGGACGATCAATCTGAGTAACGGTAGGATTTTCAAATGGATGCGAAGAGGGTATGAACTCAGTATCCTCCTCCGTGATATCATGAATAGGCTGGGTTAGGGGCTGAGGACAAGGTGAAGGTTCGAATAAGGAGCGACTCCTCTTTTTCTTTTGAATATCCTCCTCAATAACTCCGAGAAGAGGACGGTAGCGGACTACGTCCCCGGAACGGTTGGTCGGAGGCTTTGGTTTAGCGGAAGCTTTGAGGAGTTTGAATTGTTCGAGACGGTGCCGAATGTCTGATGTCTTGGCCACCTTACCCGTTCTTGGAATAAAAACCAAGTGTTACAAGTATGCAAGGGACTATAATCCAAGAAACATGTGAAGTTAAAAAGAGTAAAGAGGAGTCAAAAATTCACCTTGAATCGTCGGAGTTGCCCTAGCTGAAATGCTCTTGGAAGATGAGTCGGCACCAGTCCCGGCCTTATCAGTTTTTTTGGCTTCTCCACCAAGGCCGATCCTTCCTCCAACTCCTCAGAAGCCTGGCGAAAAGCATCATCTGTCCACTCTTGGATCTCCCCTGCTTGCCCAGAGGACAAAGCCCCGGCGCCATCACCGCTCTGTCCTTCGCCACCATCATCACCATCACCTTCTCCATCACCTCCGCTCTCCTCCTCGCCTCTTTCCTCCTCCGGAACATCTGGACATGTGCTAGGGGAGGGTCCATCAGATTTCTTGAGCTTCTTCCCCCCGGCGACTAGAGGTATCGAGAAGGGTTTCCTCTTGCTGCTCTTCGTCGTGGCCCCTCCTTTAGCTTTGGCAGCCCTCTCCTCAGCTGTGTCTCTCTGCTTAACCACAGACTGACATGGTAGAATCAAGTTGTGCTGCAGAAGAGTAGCATTCCTGATCAGGTAAGAAACTGACCTCTCCCTTCCCGAAATGGCTTCTATCTCCGCAGCCATCTGAACCAGGCGATCATTCTCCACGACCGCAAAGCCACCTGTCGCTAGCAAGAAATAAAAGCACATAAGAAGAAGCATTACAGTCAGAACGTAAATTATAAATAAGCTTCAACTTACAGCCAGAGGTGAAGCGATGGATAGAAACAGAGTCATCCTTGACGAAAAACCATTCTTTCTTGAACATGCTGAACTTCGAATAAAAGTCCAGGACCGGCTTGAAGGACACGGCCGATTCCAAGCTGATATATGGAGACCCCTTCTTGTAACCTCTCAAATTGTACAAATATCGGATCTCCCGGTTGGAAGGGGGATGCCCGTATTTTCTCTGGAAAATGATGAATAGACTCACCAAGATAGCGTAAGAGTTGGGGTGAAGCTGGAAAGGGGCCACCTTTAAGTAGGTGATGAAGCTGATTATCCAAGCATTGATCGGGGGAATGGCCCCACACATACAATGGTACCTACTATAAGCAAAATATCCTTCAAGAGGGTCATACGGCATAACTCCATTCCCTGGCAGCACCATATGTGCTCTATCAATCCCGAAAGAACGAGATATGACATCAAGCTGCTCCTCTTTAAGGGAGCTAGGAAAGCAGTCAGGTGGCGAGTTCAGGAGCTCCTGAGGGTCGTACCCATCTACTAGTGATCTCGGGGTGGGTCCATGACGTCCCAGTCTTGATTGAGTTGGGGGCACTGTGGAGGACTCTTCTCTGTCCTTGGATTTCTTCTTATCTGATCTAGTTTCCACTTTATGAGACATTTATCTGCAAACACAAAAAAGTACGTCGTTAGAATGAGGGAAGTAAACAAGCAAGTGCATGAAGTCTATAATTTCATTTATAAGTTAAAACATAAAAGGCATAAGGTTCATTCGGCAATCATACTCCCCATGGTCATTCGGGAATTCAAGGACGAAAGATCATTCGGTACTCGGAATCTCCGGGTTCATCCGGTAATTCAAGTATATAAGTTCATTCGGTACTCGGAATCTCCGGGTTCATTCGGCGAGTCAAGTATTTAAGTTCATTCGGCCCTCGGTACCCCCAGACTCATTCGGTAGTCCAAAAACATAAAAGTCATTCGGCGAGAGAAGGCTAAGTCACCTGATTCGGTAATCTAACGTGATTTGACAGTACGTTTGATTCAGCAGGAGAGAATCTGGTCCGGCTATCTCACTTGGTAGGGAATAGCGAAAGCATAAGTCCCCTACTTATAGGCAAATATCAACGACCGGACCAATTGGTTCGACATTCGTGACCGGATGAGAGGGTCCAGGATGAATGACCTAAAACAAAGCACGCCATATGCATGCACATGCCCTACTTTGGGGGGCAAGTGTTGGGTGTGTTTCAACCTGTCCAACTCACTTCCCCTACATAGCCGAACCAACTACCGCTCCAACCATCACCGGACCAACTCACCACCGAGTCAACCTCCACCGATCCAAGGCCTCATCGGACCAACTCACCACTGAGTCAACCTCCACCGATCTAAGGCCTCACCGGACCAACTCACCACCGAATCAACCTCCACCGATCCAAGGCCTCACCGGACCAGCCAACACCGAATCAACCACACCGAACCAATCCCATCTCCTCTACCACCGGACCAAAACGCTAGTCCAACCATCTACTACCGAACCAATGTTGCCAGGCCAGATCACTTCAGCATAGACCCACCAGCAGCTATATACATCCAAGACCTCTACCCCCAGCCTCACTCTATAAATAGAGGGGCAGGGGTACAACAATGGCAGACAAGTTTGAGTGCTCAAGCACAGACAGAACTTTCAAACAACTTTCATATACTTGTAATCAAAGCTATGTACTTGTAATCTGAAGAGTGAAGAAGAATAACATATAAAGTGGACGTAGGCACATTCTGGCCGAACCACTATAAACCTGTGTGTCTTTTACAGTTTAGTCCCTGCTTTTTACATATTTGCATGAATCACCCAAATCTCTAAGAACAACTTAAAATCGACTAAATCATACGACTTGGAGGTGTTTGCCCATTTTTTGTGCAAACAGTGAGTTTGAGAGATTATTCTTCACATGAGAAACAATGAAGTGGTCTGCTGAAACAATGGGATATGGCAGCAAATGAAGTGGTGTGTTGATTGGTGATGAAAAGGTAAGTAGAATATGAAAAGACAATGCACATAAAAGGTCACAAACCTTTCAAATTTTCTCATTTCTTTTGCAATTTTAAATACATGTAAAATACATATATATAAAGATAAAAACACAAAAAAATAATGAATGAACACAAATAAATAAATAAATTTTAAATAAATATAATTAAATTAAGATAATAGCTAAAAAATGGAAACTGAGCTTTAAAAATTGAAAATAAATTCAATAAACTTTGGAATTTTTTTATCATCACTCTAAAAATATTTAAGAATGAAATCTTGCAATAAAAAAATTTAAATAATTTCAAAATAAAAATAAAGTCAAATTTAATTTATGTTCAAAAATCTAGGGTTGTTACACTCTCCCCCACTCAAATCTTTTCGTCCTCGAAAAGAACGGGCAAGGAAAATAAAGAGAAACAAGATAGAAAACAAAATAGTACCTGAAATGAATAATTCCGGATTGGAAGCATGAATTCTCTCCTCCGTCTCCCAGGTACAATCTCGACTGTCAGTAGTGCACTGTACTTTAACCAGATTAACAGATTTCCTTCTGAGCTGCTTCGTACCTCTGTCGACAATACGAAGTGGCTTCCACTCAACGGTCAGATTAGGCTCGATATCCAAACTATCAAGAGAAGAAGGCTGGACAATAAGAGATGGATCATGAAGATATCAATGAAGATGCGAGACATGGAATACATCATGCACTCTAGAAAGCTTCTAGGGCAAATCCAGACAATAAGCCAAAGAACCAAATCTTTCCACAATGCGGAAAGGACCAATGAATCTAGGAGAAAGCTTCCCTCTACGACCAAAGCGAATGACATTTCTCAAGGAAGAAACCTTAAGGAAAACCTGATCACCAACGGAAAATTCCAAATTCCGCCTACGCCTATCCGCATACTTCTTCTGCCTATCCTAAGCAGCTCTCAACCTCTTCTTAATCTCCTCAACTCTCTCAGAAGCTTCCAAAATCACATCAGGACCAAGAACCAAACAATTACCAGATTCAATCCAGCAAGATGGGGATCTACACGGTCGTCCATATAGAGCAGCAATCAGAGACATATTGAGACTGGCTTGAATGTAAAGATGGAATGAGATAGATAAAAAGATTAAGATAAGGTTAAAATAGAAGATAAGATTATACCTGATAGCTATTATTGTAGGTGAACTCGACAAGATGGAGATGATCTTTCCAAGATCCTCCATAATCAAGCACACAAACATGAAGAAGATCCTCGAGAATCTGATTCACTCTTTCCGTTTGACCGTCAGTCTGTAGATGGTAAGTAGTGCTCAGATTCAAACGAGTACCAAGAGATTCCTGAAAAGGTTTCCAAAACTGACTGGTAAAGATAGGATCACGATCACAAACAATACTAAGAGGAACACCATGGAGACGAACGATCTCTCTTATGCAGATCTCAGACAAGCTAGAAGCAGAACGAGTAGACTCGACCAGAATGAAATGAGCGGACTTGGTCAGTCTATCCACAATAACCCAGATACTCTCATTACCCCTCCAAGTCCTCGGTAAACCATCGATGAAATCCATGGAAACCTATTCCCACTTCCAATTGGAAATCTCAAGGGGCTGCAGCAAACCAAGGGTCTTCTAGTGATTGGCTTTGACTTATTGACAAGTCGCACATCGACTAACAAAGATAGAGATATCCCTCTTCATCCCCCTCCACCAATAAAGCCTCTTTATATCTTGATACATCTTTGACACACCAGGATGAATAGAAAGCCTGGATCGGTGATTCTCCTGAAGCAACTCCTGTCTCAAACCATCAACATTCGAGACACAAATCCTGCCATTAATCCTCAAAATCCCTATATCATCAATCTGAGCTCCACTACCACTACTAATACCACCAACCCTGCTACGAACACTCTCCTTCATCAATCTAAGCATCTCATCCTCATCCTGCTTAGCCATAATACGATCCAGAAGAGGAGAAGAAGAAACAACAAGCTGACACAACAAAGCCTTCTTCCGACTCAAAGCATCAACTACAACATTAGCTTTACCGGGAGTATAGCTAATATCGAGGTCGTAAGAAGCCAGAAACTCAAGGCAACAAAATTTCTCTGATTCAAATCTTTTTGGGTGAAGATATACCTCAGAGACTGATGATCGGTGAAAATCTCAAACTTGGTTCCAAGAAGATGATGCGTCCAAAGCTTCAATCCAAAGACAACACCAAGCAACTCTAAATCATGAGTAACATAACCTCATGGGTTTTCAACTGGCGGCTGACATAGGAAATGACCTTACCATCCTGCATGAGAACAACACCTAAGCCCTCACGACTAGCATTAGTGTATACCGTCAATCCCCCACTTCCGTTCGAAACGGCAAGAACTGGTGCGGAAGTCAGCTTGCTCTTTAACTCACTGAATGCAACCTTACATTGATCACTCCAGAAAAACTTGGCATTCTTACGAGTTAAAGCAGTGAGACGTGCAGCAATCCAAGAAAAATTCTCAATGAATCTCTGGTAGTAACCAGCAAGGCCCAGAAAATTACAAATATCAGATGGAGTCTTTGGAATTTCCCAATCCTGAAGCAGAATAGGGAGAAAATAAGGACAACTGAAATGATAGAATTATTAAATGATAAAGAAAAGAGAAGAAAGAAGGAAAGACTTACATTGGTCGTAGCGATCTTGACTGGATCCACAGAAACTCCATTACTAGAAACAATATGCCCGAGATATCGAACTTCATCCTTCCAGAAATGGCATTTAGAACATTTAGCCTTCAACTGATAATTTCTGAGAGTCTCCAAAACAGATTTCAAATGCGACTCATGCTCTTCCTTGGTCTTAGAGAAGACAAGGATATCATCAACAAAGACTAGAACAAATTTATTAAGCACATCACTAAAAAACGATTCATCAAATCAATAAAGAAAGTAGGAGCATTAGTCAAACCAAAAGGTATGACTAACCATTCATAAAAGCCATTCCCGGTGCGGAAAGCAGTCTTGGGAATGCTATCCTCGGCAATCCTGAACTGATGAAAACCTGTGGCAAGATCAAGCTGAGAAAAAACAGTGGCACCATAAAGCTGATCTAAAATATCATTGATACAAGGCATTGGATATCTGTATTTCATAGTGAGTTTGTTCGGCTCCCTATAATCAACACACATCCAAAGAGAACCATCGGACTTGGTGATAAAAACCACCGCGGCTCCCCATTCAGAAAAACTAGGCCTAATCAGACCTTTGGAAGACAAGTCCTCAATTTGCTTTCCCATCTCGACCTTCTCGCGGGGTGCCATTCTTCTAGGAGGAAGAACAACAGGTCGAGCAACAGGAATAAGATCAATCTGAAAATCAATTTCCCGCTTCGGAGGTAAAGAAGTGACTTCACCAAATATATCGGGATATAATCTAACCATAGGAGTTGAATCAAGATCACTAGGAGAAGAATCCAGAGAAAAAATAAAGTTGCCAGCAAAATCCTGAAGCATGCGGCACTGAATAATCAAGGAATTCCCTTGATCATTAATAAGGTGAGCAGACCGGGCTTTATAAGAGATAAGAGCATCATGATTCCCTAACCAATCCTGACCAAGCAATAAATCAAAAGCATCGAAGTCCAGAACATAAAAATCACCACTAAAATGATGATCAGAATGGAGAAGTTTCACTTCCTCACATCCGATTTAGGTTAGCAGGGCCCCTAATAGGATTTGAAACACATAATGGAACAGAAGCATACTCAAGAGAAAGGAGATGATCAAACTTGTAACGACCCAGAATTTCTGTCAATTGAAATTCGTATATTTAATTGAATTTAAATATTTACAAGTAAAATTTGTAAGTCGAATAATTTATTTTTCGAATATGTGGATTTAATTGGATAATTAAATCGATAATTAATATGTGAGATTTTAGGAATAATTGGAAATTGTGTTTAATGTGGATAAAAATGATTTATAAAGTTATGTTAAATCATATTGGAGTTAGAACGATATTTTAGAACTTTTAAAATTGAATTAAAAGTTAATTTGTGAAAATTGAATATTTTAATATTTAATTGACGACTAAAAATAGTCATTTTTCAAACAGTCTCGGATTTCAACGAAACCAGTTTTATCAGATCCGTAATGTTATATTATTGTATGGTTTCAAATTTCATGTCAATCGGATTTACGGTTTGTCCGGGGCAAGCCAAAAACTTATAGAAATTAGTTTAATCGGTTTAATTTAAATTTGATCGTTTATTGCAGTAACTCGCACAGATGATCGAATTAGCCTCCAAAACACGTTCCATTGTGTCCGGAACGTGGGATAAACCCTAGAAACGCCAGTCACCGCGCGAGATTTGGAGTTCGGAAAATCGAGTGAATAGTGTTTGACGAAATTTTCTATAAAAGGACTTCATACTTCACTTTTGCAAACAAAATGAAACCCTAACCCTAGTTTCAATGTCAGCCGCCTCCAACAAAATGAATGGCCGAAAATTTCATTTCTTCCCTCCTCAATTTCTTCTAATCCAAGCATCAATTCAAGAAACTTTCAACATGAAAAGTGTAGAGCATCAAGTGATCTTCATATTCAACGGTTAAGATCGATTTTTACGAAGCCGATTGACGACAAATGGTGTTCTAAACCTCCGCGTTCGCACGTGTTTCTTTGCGAAATGAGGCAGTCGAGCTTCGTGAAAATTATCCGAGGGTTGAGCACGAGATGAGCTTCGATAAGCTAGTGGTCGATCGTCTTCAAACGGTGGCCAATGGGTTTAAGCTGCGTCCAAACCCTGGAAACGAATTTGGGGAAGAAGTAAAACATGTGGCCTGATTTCATCAAGATAGATCTAACGGCTCTGATTAGTGTAGGTTATAAAAATTAAAAGAAATTGTAAATTATATTATATTATAATGTGTACAATCTTTAAAATACCATAACTTGTTCATACGAGGTCGGAAAATTACGAAACGAATTGCGTTGGATTCGTTTTGTCGAGCACTACGCAATGGAGCTAGATTGGAATCGTTTGGAGCTAGTGAAAATTTTAGGTAAAATTAAACGTACGTTTAATTTTATTCGAAATAAAACGCTACAACTGTTATTGAAACCAAGGTGAGAACTTCTCACTCAATCAAAATTGTTTCGATTTAAATTTTAAATAGTTAGATTTAAAATTACTTGATTGTGTGATTAAGTGATAAATTATTATCTATTGTTTTGAAATAGACCCTATACGCCGTATATTAAGCAGATGTTATTTATTCAAAACATATACCGCGATAATTCCATCTTGTTATGGAATTGATATTATATATGTACTTGGAGTTGATTTTCCCGCATTATATAGCGGATGAGACCCTATTGCGCCGCATAATAGCGGATAATATTTTATAAATCCCATATACCACGATATTCCGTATTGGAATGGAATTGGTATTGTGCTAATGTTTGTGGATGCAGGGAAACAGGTTGGAGGGATCCAACTGGATTCCTCACCAGTATTTATTTGATTCCAGATATTGTGATATTTGTTGATTATCATATGATGATATATGGTGTTTGGATGCCGTGATTGATTATTTGGTGTTGTTGCATTATTGGGCCTATTTTGGAGTTTTAAACATGTTAAAGGAATGATTTTCAAAATTTAAAAGGATTTTAAAGTGATTTTTGAAAGTATACGTTTTATTCAATTTTTGGAATTGATTCATTCTAAATAAATAAATGTTAAATTTTTATGTTATAAAAATTATGATTCTTGTGAAATATAACTGAAATGTGATTTTTGAAATAAGTAGTTGATTAGTTTATAAAATGGTTTAAATTGGGATTTTTGAATTATTATAAACGGTTTATATAAAAGGTTAAAAAAAATTGATATTTTATAACTTAAAATATTGGAATTATAAAACGAGTTTTTATAAGCATTAAAACGAAGTATAAATGGATTTCATATGTAAATGAAATTTATAGACTTATAAATTGAGAAGTTATAGAATGAATAGATTTTGTAAAATAAAAGATTTATAAGTAATTAACTTATAAATTGGATTTTGGCATTTAATTGGGATATAAAAAGAATTTGTTAATAAAGTGATTTTATAAGTTGTTGTTGTTATAAAATATAAATGGGATTTATAAACATTGTCTTATAAATCCGAAACCGACTTATTTTGATAAGTCGATTATTTTAGATTTTTAAAGGAGATATATTCACGATTTTGGACGGTGGATAATCCTTTAAATAAAATGTGTAGAAAAATGTTGAATTTGGTTAACGAAGAATATTCATGATTTTGGGACAGTGAATAATATATTAAAGTGTTTTGGGGAAGTGATATGTTAAATAGAATTAAAACGATTTGAAGTTGTTTTAAAATGTATTAAGTGTCGAAAACATAGATTTCAACATTCATTGTTGAAATAGATGTTTTCGAGAAATAAGGAAAAGATAGGCTATAACACTGCTGTTATAGTAAATGATTTCCGAAAGGAAATGATTTTTTGTATAGTATTGGGATTTATATATCTATCTTAATTTCGAATCCCTATACTAATGATTTTGGGTTGTCATAACGGTGTTTTACGCAACATTCGTTTTGGCCCAAATAAATGTGTTTAAGAGAATGTTTTCCTTAAAGAATGAAATATATGCTTAATCATGTTTTAAGTATATTGAATATTTTTTAAGTATTGAAAATAAATAGATTGGTGAATTACTTATGGTTAAATAAGTACTTGGAAATGTTTTCCAATATGAAGTGAAATGTTTTGGGTTTTTATCTTTTAAAGATAAATTGAAGATGAATAAGTATTTGGAATTGCTTTTCCAATATTAAATCGAAATGGTATAGAGAATATATCTTTTTAAAGATAAACTGAAGTGAATATCTGGCAAGTTATTAAATTTATGGATGATTAATCAAAAGGGCCTAATGATTGTTATGGTGCTAGATATTTGGTTGTTGGCCTTGATAGTTAAATAACCGACTATCAATATTTACCTTTAAATGGGTATTTGATGTGGTTTGCTTGAATTTGAATGCTACACTTATTTTGGAAAATAAGCCCTCATTATTCGGTTTAGCTTGGTGAGGACCTTTGAGTCATAAATCCCATTCCGAATAAGTGATATGTCGTAATGGGTAGCATTTGAAGACCGGTGTTGAAGACCGGATAGTTTCGAAAATGGAAGGATTACTGTTGAATGACTCTCCATCGGCTGATCTTCGATATAGAGATTTTATCACCCTTTGTGATGGGAAATCCAGCCGTGATTAGTGAATATCCGGATTTGCAAGGGCTTCTTTGGAAGTGCCTTCGGTTCTGTACGATCCCGGAACGGACTTGTATGGATGTGTGTCCGACGTTACAATTTGAGATGTAAAGCTGGTTTCTATCAAATATATTTCTGTTGGTAGCGGAGAATTTATTCTCTTAGCTTAACACCCTTCTCTGAGACGTACGAGCTCAGAGGTTATGTAGTTGATGGTTACTAGTGATATATTCCCAAATTGGTAATGTGTCATACGCAGTGCTGTTGAGCATTTGTTGATCAAAGCGTGGCTTTTGTATAAAGCGTAGCTTTGTGGACGAGACTTCGTCGGACCTCACACCCCGAAAATGGTCAAAAAAGGAAAGATGCGGCAAGGTTATTAGGAGATAGCGCCCCTTTAGTGTATGTCATTTCCTTCTGGATAGAGGTGGTATTATGGTATGGAGCCCTGATACTTAACCTATGTTGTTGCTGCAAACTTATTACTTTGTGGTTGTTGGTGAATCCCGGGATTTAGGTCGGTTACGACCGGGGGATTGCATATTCGTGTCAGTATTTACCCAGCTAGGGGTAACCCGGCCTTGTGTTGGCAGAGATCTAACCGTAATGTTAGGTTAGGTTCTCGGGACATCTTTCCAGAGGCGTTTCCATGTGGCAGTGGGAAGTTCCTTGGCCTGATCATTTGTTGGAAATCCAAAGAAACAATACGAGCCCTATACGGTTTTAATTGTATTACCTACCATGGAATGTAGCGGTAACCTGCTATTGAACATGGTAGCTATAGTAGGCATAAGTGTGGAATGCCTATGCTGGCTAAGATTTATATCTTTACTTTCGAAATGTTTTTCCTACACTTTGCACTTATAATAATAATATCAAAGAAAATTTCTATGTATCAAGCATATTTGACTATCATAAGGAGAAATCTCCTCCGATTCTACACTTGCATTGTGTGTGTGTGCGGGAGGCCTTATGGTTGTCTCATCTTCTAAAAAAAAACATTGCGAATCCAATTTAAAATATTTCTTTGTTGATTTTTAAAGATAAACTGTTTTAAGTTCTCACACCAGTCCCATGACTGACCTGGAGTTTATTGTTCTCTTCCTAAACTCTGGGTGCCCACCAATTTTAACACGGACAGTCTAAAGTCGGGTTATCAAGTCATTCTGGAATTCAGGAGATGCTATGGAGTTCAAGGAGCAAGCTGGATGGCATGGCGTATCAACTAGTATATAGTATTTCTTTTCCGCTGTTTGTTGTTGTAAACCCTGATAACGTAATGTAATGTGATGTAATGTAATAACTGATATAGTTCTTTGTTTTAAAGAATATTCATTTATCTATTATATGTTGTTCCGCTGCGATTGTGAGATTCTGTTATTGGTTCTGTTACTTTTCTTTCTTTCTTCTTCTATCTTCTACCTCTTCTTTAACCCTAACGGTATGGTTTTCCGGCCTTCGATTGCGCGACAGTTGATACAATGGACGTATTGATGTCGGCCTTCGTGGAGTCGAAAAAAATCACGATCGTTACATTTGATATCGGAGCTTTTGGTTAAGAGACAACCTTGGCTCTGTTGGGAATTACTCATTAGAGATAGAGTCAGTAGTACTCTAGAATGAGTCTGAGTGTAATAATAGCTATGAGAGCGTATTTGTTACTGAATACAAAATATTGTTTTATATTGTGTTTGCTTATCCGTTGAGCTGTTTGTGAATTCTGGTCGGTATATGGGACGCCATATTATTGATAGGGGTTTCTAAACTCTTAAACGAGATAAACCAACATAGTATCATTTTAAATTGGGTAAATGAAGTAATTTTACCTTGACTATATTCTACATATAAAGTAAATAATTTTTTAGAAATTATTTGAAGTGTATGTAAAATTGAATTGTTTGATTGTTGAAAATGTAAGAATATGTATAAGTTAATTAAAAGTTGTTTGAATAATCTAAATAAAAACAATTAAAAGAATAAATTGTATAAGCAAATGAATTATTAGGTATGAAATTATAATTAATGTGATTTACAATTGTGAAATAATCTTATGTATAAGAAGTGAAACCATATGAATATATTTATAAATAAGATTTGTAATTTGAAGTAAAATTCTAGAGGAATATTTGGAAATGTTTTGAAAGGATTTGCAATTTGGAAAAGATTAAGTTTCTTTTGAGTTTGAAAATGGTTTTTCAAAGGTTTGAAAAAATGTTTTTTGAGAGATAAAAGCACTAAACTCTTTTCGTTCGCTGGATAATAATTCCGATGATGATTGCAACATCATCGGTGTTCATTTTCGGGTTTCCAAAAGAGGGATTGCTGCCAAATTATTTTAAATAAAAGTTGTTTGGAAAATTTTGAGTTTGGATTTTGAAATTCAAAGGATAATTGAAGTGGTTTCAAAAATGGTTTTGAAAGATTGAAAAGACTCTGGAATGTTATATAAAATGATTGGAATACAATTATTAAATTGGGAAATAAATTGTGAATGAATAAATAAAATTTGCAAGTGCAAGAAAATGAAATTGAAATCCATTTCGAATTTGAAAGTAAATAGAACTGGAATTGGAATCTGAATTGGATTTATAAGTGGAAATTTATGTTAAGTTAAACAAATGATGTTCGAAATGGAATATAACTTGAGTAATGTTGAATTTGGAAGTTGATTTTGGTATCGAAGTAAAATAATAAAGTGAATTAAATGGATGTGAACTTGAGTTATATAAATGGAATTTAAATGTATATGTAAGATGAATTAGCAATTGAATTAATGAATGAATTGAATGTAAATCAATTGAATGTAGATAAATTGATATGAAATAATGGATGCAAGTGTTAATTCATTAAAGCTAATTAAAAGTGAAGAACCAAATTGAATGTAGAGTAAAGAAAAATTGAATAATTTGGTTATGATTTGGTTGTTATATGATGGTTAGTTGATTGTATATAATTCATTAAGTGTTAATGAAGTTGAATTAATAAAATTGAAAGCTATGTAACTGAATTCAAATTGAAAGTGATGTAAATTTTAATAGAATTAAATTTGATTGAATGGAAGTGAACTAACTTGAATGTAAATTAGTGAATGCACTAATTGAATATGAATAAATGAATGTTAGCAAAAACATCCAATGTTAATGAATCAAATGTGATTTAAATAGGAAAACCAATTCATTGAATATAATGAGAAGTGAATTTATATTGATTTGGTTATTGATTGATTGGATGGATATTGGATGTAGTTGGATGATAGTTGTTTGGTGGTTGAATTTATTGCTTTTGATTGCGTTTGCTATATTGGCATATATAGTTGTTGGTATATGTTGTATATTAACATTACTTACCTATACATGTTCTCATTATTGTTGAGTTTTTAGTAGGTGCGGATTGCGCATTGCGTCGCATTTGGAGCTCGCTTTCACGCTATATTAGCCGTATATGCTCGCTAATAATATATAAGGTACATATCTCGGATTACATATCGTACTTTTACACTTTTTTCCCTGCGGGATGCCTCATTACTTGATGAGATGTATATTTGTGATATATATATTGCCAATTTTTTTTACGGATCGAGCCGCGCAAAGGAGACTATGGCGAAATTTTCTGAAAATTTAAGGCGTTAGAATATTTTTGAGAAAATTGAAATTTTTTGAAAGGATAACTAAATATGATTTGAAAACTTAGTAAAGTTATTGTAAGAAGTTTAACTATGGATTTTGGGAAAGTTAAACACTTAAGTGGATTTGAAATCTAATTTGAACGAATGGTTTTGAAAAGTTAATGGATTCTGTAACTTTTTCTTACTTGGTAATTTCGAGGACGAAATTCTTTTAAGGGGGGAAGTTTGTAACGACCCAGAATTTCTGTCAATTGAAATTCGTATATTTAATTGAATTTAAAAATTTACAAGTAAAATCTGTAAGTCGAATAATTTATTTTTCGAATATCTGGATTTAATTGGATAATTAAATCGATAATTAGTATGTGAGATATCAGGAATAATTGGAAATTGGGTTTAATGTGGATAAAAATGATTTATAAAGTTATGCTAAATCATATTGGAGTTAGAACGATATTTAGAACTTTTAAAATTGAATTAAAAGTTAATTTGTGAAAATTGAATATTTTAATATTTAATTGACGATTAAAAATAGTCATTTTTCAAACAGTCTCGGATTTCGAAGAAACCAATTTCATCAGATCCATAATGTTATATTATTGTATGGTTTCAAATTTCGTGTCAATCGGATTTACGGTTTGTCCGGGGCAAGCCAAAAAAGCATAGAAATTAGTTTAATCGGTTTAATTCAAATTTGATCATTTATTGCTGTAACTCGCACAGATGATCGAATTAGCCTCCGAAACACGTTCCATTATGTCCGAAACGCAGGGTAAACCATAGAAACGCCAGTCACCGCGCGAGATTTGGAGTTCGGAAAATCGAGTGAATAGTGTTTTGGCGAAATTTTCTATAAAAGGACTTCTTATTTCACTTTTGCAAACAAAATGAAACCCTAACCCTAGTTTCAATGTCAGCCGCCTCCAACAAAATGAATGGCCGAAAATTTTGTTTCTTCCTTCCTCAATTTCTTCTAATCCGGGCATCAATTCAAGAAACTTCCAACATGAAAAGTGTAGAGCATCAAGTGATCTTCATATTCAACGGTTAAGATCGATTTTTACGAAGCCGATTGACGACAAATGGTGTTCAAAACCTCCGCATTCGCACGTGTTTCTGTGCGCAATGAGGCAGCCGAGCTTCGTGAAAATTATGCCGAGGGTTGAGCACGAGATGAGCTTCGATAAGCAAGTGGCCGATCGCATTCAAACGGTAGGATGGAGGCTCGAAAATTCGAAACCTAACGGCGACCGATGGGTTTAAGCTGCGTACAAACCCTAGAAACGAATTTGGGGAAGAAGTAAAACTTGCGGCCTGATTTCATCAAGATAGATCTAATGGCTCTGATTAGTGTAGGTTATAAAAATTAAAAGAAATTGTAAATTATATTATGTTATAATGTGTACAATCTTTAAAATACCATAACTTGTTCATACGAGGTCGGAAAATTACGAAACGAATTGTGTTGGATTCGTTTTTTCAAGCATTAGCAATGGAGCTGGATTGGAACCGCTTGGAGCTAGTGAAAATTTTGGGTAAAATTAAACGCACATTTAATTTTGTTCAAAATAAAACGCTACAACTGTTATTGAAACCAAGGTGAGAACTTCTCACTCAATCGAAATTGTTTCGATTTAAATTTTAAATAGTTAGATTTAAAATTACTTGATTGTGTGATTAAATGATAAATTATTGTCTATTGTTTTGAAATAGACCCTATACGCCGTATATTAAGCGGATGTTATTTATTAAAAACATATACCGTGATAATTCCATCTTGTTATGGAATTGGTATTATATATGTACTTGGAGTGGATTTTCCCGCATTATATAGCGGATGAGACCCTATTGCGCCGCATAATAGCGGATAATATTTTATAAATCCCATATACCATGATATTCCGTATTGGAACGGAATTGGTATTGTGCTAATGTCAGTGGATGTAGGGAAACAGGTTGGAGGGATCCAACTGGATTCCTCACTAGTATTTATTTGATTTCAGATATTGTGATATTTGTTGATTATCATATGATGATATATGATGTTTGGATGCCGTGATTGATTATTTGGTGCTGTTGCATCATTGGGCCTATTTTGGAGTTTTAAAAATGTTAAAGGAATGATTTTCAAAGTTTAAAAGGATTTTAAAGTGATTTTTGAAATATACGTTTTATTCAATTTTTGGAATTGATTCATTCTAAACAAATAAACGTTAAAAATTTTATGTTATAAAAATTATGATTCTTATGAAATATAACCGAAATGTGATTTTTGAAATAAGTAGTTGATTAATTTATAAAATGGTTTAAATTGGGATTTTTGAATTATTATAAACGGTTTATATAAAAGGTTTAAAAAAATTGATATTTTATAAATTAAAATATTGGAATTATAAAACGAGTTTTTATAAGCGTTAAAATGAAGTATAAATGGATTTCAAAAGTAAATGAAATTTATAGATTTATAAATTGGGAAGTTATAGAATGAATAGATTTTGTAAAATAAAATATTTATAAGTGATTAACTTATAAATTGGATTTTGGCATTTAATTGGGATATAAAAAGAATTTGTTAATAAAGTGATTTTATAAGTTAAAGTTGTTATAAAATATAAATGGGATTTATAAACATTGTCTTATAAATCCGAAACCGACTTATTTTGATAAGTCGATTATTTTACATTTTTAAAGGAGATATATTCACGATTTTGGACGGTGGATAATCCTTTAAATAAAATGTGTAGAAAAATGTTGAATTTGGTTAACGAAGAATATTCACGATTTTGGGACAGTGAATAATATATTAAAGTGTTTTGGGGATGTGATTTGTTAAATTAAATTAAAACGATTTGAAGTTGTTTTAAAATGTATTAAGTGTCGAAAACATAGATTTCAACATTCATTGTTGAAATAGACGTTTTCGAGAAATAAGGAAAAGATGGACTATAACACTGTTGTTATAGTAAATGATTTTCGAAAGGAAATGATTTTTTGTATAATATTGGGATTTATATATCTATCTTAATTTCGAATCCCTATACTAGTGATTTTGGGTTGTTGTAACGGTGTTTTACGCAACATTCGTTTTGGCCCAAATAAATGTGTTTAAGAGAATGTTTTCCTTAAAGAATGAAATATATGCTTAATTTTGTTTTAAGTATATTGAATATTTTCTAAGTATTGAAAATAAATAGATTGGTGAATTACTTATGGTTAAATAAGTATTTGGAAATGTTTTCCAATATGAAGCAAAAAAATTTAGGTTTTTATCTTTTAAAGATAAAATGAAGATGAATAAGTATTTGGAATAGCTTTTCCAATATGAAATCGAAATGGTTTAGAGAATATATCTTTTTAAAGATAAATTGAAGTGAATATCTGGCAAGTTATTTAATTTATGGAAGATTAATCAAAATGGCCTAATGATTGTTATGGTGCTGGATATTTGGTTGTTGGCCTTGATAGTTAATAAACCGACTATCAATATTTACCTTTAAATGGGTATTTGATGTGCTTTGCTTGAATTTGAATGCCACACTTACTTTTGAAAATAAGCGCTCATTATTCGGTTTAGCCGGGAGAGGACCTTTGAGTCATAAATCCCATTCCGAATAAGTGATATGTCGTAATGGATAGCATTTGAAGACCGGATATTTTTTAAAACGGTAGGATTACCGTCGAATGACTCTGCATCGGTTGATCTTCGATATAGAGATTTTATCACCCTTTGTGATGGGAAATCTGGTCGTGATTTGTGAATATCTGGATTTGCAAGGGCTTCTTTGGAAGTGCCTTCGGTTCTGCTCGATCCCGGAACGGACTTGTATGGATGTGTCTGACGTTACAATTTGAGATGTAAAGCTGGTTTCTATCAAATATATTTCTGTTGGTGGCGGAGAATTTATTCTCTTAGCTTAACACTCTTCTCTGAGATGTACGAGCTCAGAGGTTATGTAGTTGATGGTTACTAGTGAAATATTCCCAAATTGGTAATGTGGCATACGAAGTGCTGTTGAGCATTTGTTGAGCATTTATTGATCAAAGCGTGGCTTTTGTATAAAGCGTAGCTTTATGGGCGAGACTTCGTCGAACCTCACACCCCCAAAATGGTCAAAACAGGAAAGATGCGGCAGGTTATTTGGGGATAGCGCCCCCTTAGTGTATGTCATTTCCTTCTGGATAGAGGTGGTATTATGGTATGGAGCCCTGATACTTAACCTATGTTGTTGCTGCAAACTTATTACTTTGTGGTTGTTGGTGAATCCCAGGATTTAGGTCGGTTACGACCGGGGGATGGCATATTCGTGTCAGTAGTTACCCAGCTAGGGGTAACCCGGCCTTGTGTTGGCAGAGATCTAACCATAATGTTATGTTAGGTTCTCGGGGCGTCTTTCCAGAGGCATTTCCATGTGGCAATGGGAAGTTCCTTAGCCTGACCATTTGTTGAAAATCCAAAGAAACAATACGAGCCCTGTACGGTTTTAGTTGTATAACCTGCCATGGAATGTGGCGGTAACCTGCTATTGAACATGGTAGCTATTGTAGGCATAAGTGCGGAATGTCTATGCTGGCTAAGATTTATATCTTTACTTTCGAAATGTTTTTCCTACACCTTCACTTATAATAATAATATCAAAGAAAATTTCTACATATCAAGCATATTTGACTTTCATAAGGAGAAATCTCCTCTGATTCTGCGTTTGCATTGTGTGTGTGTGCGGGAGGCCTTATGGTAGTCTCATCTTCAAAAAAAAACATTGCGAATCTAATTTAAAATATTTCTTTGTTGATTTTTAAAGATAAACTGTTTTAAGTTCTCACACCAGTTCAATGACTGACCTGGAGTTTATTGTTCTCTTCCTAAACTCTGGGTGCCCACCAATTTTAACGCGGGCAGTCTAGAGTCGGGTTATCAGGTCATTCTGGAATTCAGGAGATGCTATGGAGTTCAAGGAGCAAGCTGGATGGCATGGCGTATCAACTAGTATATAGTATTTCTTTTCCGCTGTTTGTTGTTGTAAACTCTGATAACGTAATGTAATGTGATGTAATGTAATAACTGATATAGTTCTTTGTTTTAAAGAATATTCATTTATCTATTATATGTTGTTCCGCTGTGATTGTGAGATTCTGTTATTAGTTCTGTTACTTTTCTTTCTTTCTTCTTCTATCTTCTACCTCTTCTTTAACCCTAACGGTACGGTTTTCCCGCCTTCGATTGCGCGGCAGTTGATATAGTGGACGTATTGATGTCGGCCTTCGTGGAGTCGAAAAAATCGCGATCGTTACAAAACTTATCACACAAATCAACAGAATTAAAACCATGTGAAGATCCCGTATCAAATAAAACACGAACACGGTGTTGGAATAGAGTAAATGTACCCTGAAGAGTACCTTGGTCATTGCTAGGAACAAGAGCAGGTGGAGGAACTGGAGATGAGGCAGAAGTGACAGCTAATATACCAGAAGGCATACCCTTCTGCTGGGTAGGGCAATCCTTCCTAAAATGACCAGGCTGGAGACAGATATGGCGGAGATCACGCCTAGCCAACTGAGCAGGTGGAGGAACAGAAAAACCAGCTAATGTAGGAAAACTATTGGCATAGTGTCCCCTCTGATCACACCTAAAGCAAGTGACAGAGGAGAGATCAACTGGTTGCCTCTGAGCAGGAGCAGATGATGAAGATCCCAAACTAGGATGCTTTTGCCAATTCTTCTTCTGCTGATGATAATTAGGCTTACGCTTCTTGGAATTAGCAGAGGAAGACTGAGCACCAGAAGAAGCAGGACCTTTAGATGTAGGGTTCTTATAGTGAATAGCCATATCCATAAGCTGGGTGAAAGTGCCATGAACATGAGAAATGAGGTGACTATAGTACTCTGGACGAGCACCAGCAATGAATTTCTCATTCTTCTTGAGAGGAGTGTCAATCAGACTACGACCGAACTTGGAAATTTCATTGAACTTCCTCTCATACTCAGCAAAAGACATGCTACCCTGCTTAAGATCCATAAATTCATGATAAAGCTGAGATTTCCCGGCTTCTAGCATCCATTTTTCCAGAAAAGGCTCCCTGGAAAAGAGATATAGAACAAGCTTAAGATAGATTCAAAAGAAAAGGAAAAATAGGAACAAAATTTAAGATAACACAAACGATACCTAAACCGCTCCCAAGTAATATCAGCCTCGACGATGTTAGCCATAACGGACTCCCACCAATCTAGAGTAGAATCATGCAACTGCCAAGCTGCTAACTGACACTTCTAGGCATCAGTAATCTCGAGACCAGTAAATATCCTCTCTAGACTTCGCAACCACTGCCGAGCCAATGATGCTCTCTGAACCGGTGAATGGGGTTCCACCTAATTGAGTGAATTACTTATAGAGAACAGTGAATCTAACAGGAGCAACAGGCTGAGGAGCTAGAGCAATACCACGACCCCTACCTCTGGCATTTCCTCGATTCATCCTGAAAAAATCAAGAATGAATTTAGGACAAGATATAGAGAAGCCAAAGACAAATTATGATAAGACAAGACAAGACAAGATAAAAATTCACTTGGATGAATATCCTAAAAAACGAAAAATCTAACAAGGTAGATACGAAAGGAAGGAAGTTAGAAAATATTTCAAAACCCTTTAAACAAGAAAATTTTTATATCAAAATAATCTTTGAAAATCTTTTGAAAACATTTTGAAAAATCATTTTATACTTTGAAAATACGTTCTCTCACAAAGATATGATTCTGAGATTGTTTTCACTCATTCTAGGGTATTTCTACCCTATCTCTAATGAGTTTTTGCTCCGTAGAGGCAATGGTTTGCCAAAAACCAAAGATCTGATACCAAATGTGATGACCCGATATTCGTACCATTCAAATCGACAATAATCCACACATGTCGGACTTGAATGATGCAAAATAACATATTGTAAATAAATTTGGAGCAAATGAAATCATATACACAGAATCACGGACACAGAACGATCAGAATAAGTTGCAGCAGAATATAAAATAACATAGTAGTTCATGAAGCTACTATAACAAAGTCTCAAAATAAACACATAATATCAATCTGAAAACAACATAATAGAAATACCAAATACATAGAAGTTCACTAATACATGAGATAAACTAGAATAGCTGAAACTGAAATAGATATATAAATATAGATAGACAGAATTTCCAGCAAACACCAGCTCCAGAAAGAGAATCCAAAGCTGTGAATACTCAGGATGACCCAAGCGTAAAGCAAAACACAAAACACTCGAATCAGGACATATATATACTTATATAATGTAAACCAACTCAAGTGAACTGTAATAAAGA
This sequence comes from Allium cepa, assembly GCA_030765085.1. NCBI lineage: Eukaryota > Viridiplantae > Streptophyta > Magnoliopsida > Asparagales > Amaryllidaceae > Allium > Allium cepa. The sequence continues at coordinate 383,942,775 of CM060931.1, forward strand.
TACAAGTAACTTAAAGCATGTCTGGGACCGCCCATCCTCTAAGGATCCGTTAAACTATTTACTATATAGTAATATTTCGCTATTATAATAATGTCTACAGTAAAATAAACTTACTTTAAAATAGCGTTAAGGAGTGACCCAATATTCCCCTTAACACATAATAGTCCCAGTAGTCCATCCAGTATCAACGTATCTCCAGATCGGGAGACTACCCTAAATACTCCATGGGTTACAGGAGAAAAACAAACTCGTAGTAAAGGCTCGGTATGGTAGGTGACACGGCACACAAGGCAATGCCAGGGTAGATATACCAATTACGCACACGAGCTGGCGGTAACGTAGCAGCCACTACGCCCATCCCGAACAACACTCCAAAATCAAGGGGTGCACCCAATCAATCATAGCAGTAATATAATGGTATCGAAGAAGTGTGTCCGACCAGAGGAGCTACCCCTTTTGGTCCGAGAACGCTTCTGTTTTAGCCACCTTAAGCCAACTTACGGGAGTCGGGTCCACGTAGTGTACCTCGAGATCGTCTCCACCATACTACTTCATTTTGGAATCTCCATCGCGTACACAGTTGTTAAAGTGGTTTTCGGTATCGACAGAGAGTATGTCCATATTCGATTCCGGTCTCTTTAACAATCAATCGTTATTATAACCCGTAGTTATAATTTAAAAATGGTATTTATACTTCAAAAATCAAAAATCATTTCAAAAATTCAACATCATTTCAAATCCATTTCAAAATATCAATATATCATATCTTATTCAAAACCACATTCATTTTATTCAATTTAAAATACCATTTCAATTCACATTTAAAAATATTTTATATTTCAAATCGAATTACTTCATTTAAATCATAAAAATGAAGATTTTGTATTTAATAATTAAACATTGAATTTCCAAAATTTTAATCTTTCCAAAGTTCATTTATTCACTTAAATTTATTAAAACGGTGAAAATTCACCTTTCGCTGCATTTAGAAAATGCTATGGAAAGCTACTTTTATAACAATTCAATTAAACAAAAGAAAGCATTTAAAATGCTGTAATAGGGTTACTTTAGTTCAAATAAAACTTTAGTTAAATTCAACAATTACAGCACTTACAAAGTGCTATAATAGCCCTTAATTAAATTTAGCTATTTAGTTCATTTCTATCAACTACAGCATTTACAAATGTTGTAATATCCTTTACATTAAAAATAATAGCATTTCAAAAATGTTAATTAAATTCCAAATATTCAATATAATTTCATAAACAATTAGATTTACGTATAAACCATTTTTTTAAACTTATAAAATCATAACATTTTCACTTTTAAAACCATCATGTAAATATCCTTATATTCATGATTTTATAAAGTTAAATTTCCATTCAAAAATCAAATTTTGATAATAATTCACTTATTAAATTCAAGCTTAAATTTCAATTCAATATAATCAAATTTAAATTAACGCTTTAAATTTAAATTTTCAAATATAACTTATTTTCCATATTATTATCTTAACCTAAAATTCACTTTTAAACAAATTTCCCAAATTTCCAATTTAAGTTATATTTAAAAATTCAACTTAAATATTCATTTATTTAACCCTTTTAACTTATTCAAAAATCATTTATATTTATAAAAATCATTTTAAATTCATTTTAAATCTATTTATCATATTTTCCTACTTAATTTAAATTCCATTTATAACCAAATCATAATTTCCAAAATAACTTATATTTCGAATTTCTAACTTTACCATTAATTTATTTCACTTATAAATTTTAGAAAATCAATAATACTTTATAAAATCATTTTTAATTGAGTTCAAATCAAAATATTATAATATTTACATTTCTAAAATACTTTAAAATTTTTAGTAAAATATATATTAACCACGGGTCTGTATATCATTTTCTAGCCTAGGTAAAGTGATACGGCTAATATATCATTTCAATCCGTAATTTACAAAGAAACCTGGGTTTTATAATTTCAAACCCGCAGTCCCAAGTAAAATGAAATAATTAAAAATCAATCAGACCTATCATTTCAGCCCATAACGATTTTTCCCTATTCTGAAGTCCGTTCGGTATCATTTCAACTCATAGTGATTCTAATCTAAAGGGAACTTGCAGTGTGATAAACTGATATAAATAACAGAATAGCATTATATGATAGTAACAGATGGTATAACATGTGTATAAGCATGGGTGAACATCATATGATCATAGTCTAGCAGATATAGCATGGTGATATGGGTTTACAGATTCAATTGTGATCAGTTTACTAGTCATATAAGTATAAATTTGTCTGGTGAGAATTACTCACTTGTATAAGCTGGAGATGACAACCAAATACACAAAACAAAGATCTTCAAAGGCATGATAGCACGACTATGATTTGAGAGTTGGAGTGCCAAAGCTAATTGCCTTGTCATATAGCAAACAAAACAATGTACAATATAAATTTTCAAACCAAACTATTAATAAACAATGCTAGAAATAAATGCAAAACACAAAGCCAAAGCTTTTGCACTTGCATTCAACAACTTATGCTTTAGCTATAGGTTGGAAATGTTCGGCCAAAGTGTGGATTTGGATCAGGTTTTGGTTCTTAAGGGGTCGACCATAACAAGATATGAAGGAGTATAAGGATATGTGTGCATGTACACACAACTACAAGGCACAAAAATGGATTTCTATGCCATAAATGGTCTCGGCCAAAGCATGATCATGCAAGGCCAGATCTGGTGAGTACATGGGGTGAGGTCTCACTATGTATTTTTCTATTTCCAATATATATAACCGATACAGGCCACTTATGAGAATGCTCACACGCAATAGTTTGGGTGAGGAACTCCAACCAGCTCGATATTTTTTGAAGGAGAAGCGGTGTGGGTTAGAAGAAGATGAAGTAAAAGCATTTGTGGTAGGGTCTCAGGTTCAGGTTTGGCTGGTGGTGGTGGTGCACAAGTCGGCCAAGGTGGTGGAACTAGTGGAGCTCGGCTATGAAGTATAAAGGTAGAGTCTGTGTAATATTTTGGTGGATCATCAACATGGATGACCTCGGCTATGGAAGGGAAGTGGGAAGTAGGAGATGGTGGCTAGTTGTGGTAGTGGTGGAGGCGGCCATGGTGCTGGAGATGGAAGGCCGAACACAATAGAGGAGATGCAAGTGCAAAATCAATATAAAAACAACGAAAAAAGTGAAAAAAAGAATGGAAATTTTTACCAAAATTTCTTCAGGTGATGGCCGAACTTTTTTGGGAGTTTGAGAGATTACTTTTCACGTGAGAAACAATGAAGTGGTAGGCTAAAACAATGGGATATGGTAGCAAATTAAGTGGTGTGTTGATTGGTGATGAAAAGGTAAGTAGAATATGAAAAGACAATGCACATAAAAGGTCACAAACCTTTCAAATTTCCTAATTTCTTTTACAATTTTAAATACATGTAAAATACATATAAATAAAGATAAAAAAACAAAAACTAATGAATGAACAAAAATAAATAAATAAAATTTAAATAAATATAATTAAATTAAGAAAATAGCAAAAAATGGAAACTAGGCTTTAAAAATTGAAAATAAATTCAATAAAATTTGGAAAAATTTTGTTATCACTCTAAAAATATTTAAAAATGAAATCTTGTAACAAAAAAATAAAAATAATTTCAAAATAAAAATAAAGTCAAATTTAAAATTATATTCAAAAATCTAGGATTGTTACACACTTGCTTTTCATAAAGTGAATTTCAAAAGGTATCCAACTTCCACCTTTATTCACGTATATTTCCTCATAATATACTTTTCTCTTCAAAATGATTTCTACATTTCTTTCAAATTTTAAATATCAATTTAATTTAAGCACGTACGACGTACATATACCATCCGTACGCTATATCAGATTTGATCGCTCACTCGATCACACAATCTCACTTTCGTACTAGTATCGTCCACCCGACTTCTTTGTGTGGACTTGGATCTGGTTTCTTGATTAGAAACCATCATTCTCCTTGCATAGCCTAACTATGATAGAGAATTCCAGAATCAATCAAAAATCCATATCCAGGGTTTGTTGTCGAAAATCGAGTGAAAAATCCCAACTCGGACCGATATACTATCTCGAAATTCTATGTTCGAATCTGGATCAAATCATTATGCAAATAGAATAATATACGTACATCCTACATATTTACTTTCATCGATTATCAGCTAAAGAAATTCTCTTTTTATTCACCTTTATTTTGATTCTACTCACTCATCCACAATCTCTCCCAATATCCATTTGGGTTAACACTTCGATTCTTATCTAAATTGGTATTCAGTTATAGACTGTTTGCACTCTGACCAACTTGTATTAAGAAAATAGCTTGAATTTTTTTAAAATAGATAAGTAGTTGTAAAATATTTATTAGTTGCAAATAGTAGTAAAATAGTTAAGTAATTTTAAAATAGTTGTAAAGTAGTTATAAAATAGTAATTAGTTTACAAAGTAGTTATAAAATTGTTATAAAATAGTTAAATAGTTCCAAATGTAGCAAAAGATAGTTTTGGGTTTTAAAAATAAAATTTGCACAGTAAACAGCTAGGAAAAATAGATTTAAAAACAGTTACTTTAAAATAATTTATTCGAAAATAATCTCAGAGTCGAATGGTTCCATTTTCCAATTTCTCATTCAAATCACTATCAATTTAAATTTCCACTTCCATTTAAATTGATTCAAATTCAATTCAATTTGAATTAACTTCAATTCCTTTCACAAATTCAAATCAATTCCCATTTGAATTTGAACTCATTCAACTTCAATCTCTTTTCCATTTAATTCAAATCAAATTCAATTTGAACTAATTTCAATTCTAATCTCAACTTTAGACCATCTCGAATTACATAAACTCGAGTTAATTTTTAAATGTTATTTAATCCTTTAAATCAAATTAACTTTTACTTAATTTATTTCAAAGTTCAAATTTGTCTTCAAAACTTTTTAAATGTTTTAATCTTCAGAATCCAATTTATTACCCAATTTTAACTTCAAAACCAATCCTTAACAAATAATTAGCAAGCTCATTTTTAACATTTAAATCTTTAAGTTCAAAGCAATTTTCCTTTTCATAAGTTCAATCTTATTTCTATTTTATTTCAGTAATGGATGTATATTACCTTAATCCATTTCATAATTTATTTAAACCAATCTAATTTATAGTTTAAAAATTATAAATAACAACAGGATATCAGGATAAAATAAATAAATGTCCAAATTATTTTAAAACATCCATCCATAACATCCATACCCATTCCCAGATCTTAAACCCATTTTGAGATCACATATACTCCCAATTCAAATCAATCATTTAACTTCCCAATTTAAATCTCAAATTCATCTTAAAATTTCCCATTCAGGTTGTTTGTTCTAAACTTATTTAATTTCCACTAAGTTAAATTCAATTCAATTTAATCTAGTCAACTTTTCCCAATTTGAATTCCCATTTCAAATATTAAACCTCATGTTAATAATCTTCCCACTGATAAGTTCAAAAACTTATCACTTAAGGTTTTACATCACATTCCAAAGAAAATTTTAAACTCAACACTTAGAGTTTATTTAAAATTATTTTTATTATTATGTATATCCCACATATATATATATATATACATATTTATTTCCTTTACACACAAAGTTGTACCTTAAATTTTTAAACCACCTTTGGTTTTAATTCAAACAAATTTCCTTAAAATTTTCAAACAACTCTTGTTTGAAACAGGACCCTTTCATTCAAATAATACTATTTATTATTTCTTTTAGCACTTTGAAACAAATTCCAAATTTTCTAGACTTTGATTTAAAACTTCACAATCTTAAATTATCTTCAATTCCAATTTATAAATCATACTCACCTAAATGTCTAATTCTCTAAACATTTCATTTTTTTCTTAATCATTAACAAACATTTCATTATTAAGATACAACAAACATTTTAAGATAATAACCACGATTATCATATCTGAAAACCAATTACTATACATTTTCTTATTCTATAAACACTTCTGCTAATTCATGATTTTAATTTCTAGTTTGAATCCATTTCTAGCTTACCTTATTTCAAATGTTAATTTGGTTGTATTTATATTACCACTTAATTCTCATTATTTTTAATTCCAATAATCAACAACCAATTGCCTTAATAATTAGAAAAACTATTGCTTTTTATATATATATATATATATCAAAATATAAACTTATATAAAAACTAATTTTAAAACCATTTGAAATCTTTTTATAAGAAAATGACAAATACGCCCTCATATATACTACACTCAACTAATTCTAGGGTACTATTGACCCTATCCTTAATGAGTAAATCCGCCAGAGCCAAGGTTCTCGCTTAACCTTCAGCTCTGATACCAAAATGTAACGATCCAAAATTTTCGACTTCAAAGATTCGACACTAATACGTTCACTGTAGAAGTGCCCAGCAATCGAATGCCGGAGATCTCAGATTGTTAGAATAAAGAAGAAAGAGGTAGAAGAAGAACAGAAATCAACATCATCTCACATTCACAGCGGATCAAATATAATATCAGAGTAATAACATTTACAAAGAAAACTATAATTGTTACTATTACAACAATACATCAGAGTTACATCCAATAATAAATAAACTGGACAGTTGTACAACATGTCCCAGACTACTGACAATACAACTGTAATACATAGCGATAAACTCCATACGTTCCTGCCATCCAGCTCGCCTCCTGAGCTCCAGAACTTCCTAACCTGAAAATTTGTAATATCGGTCTGACCCGAGCGTTACATCAAAGTAGCACCCGAGTCAGGCTGGAAACCAGCGTGAGTAAACCATCTAACATGAAATACTAATGCATAAACTTATTTAAATCCCGGGGTAACTCATACTTCACTACAAGTTCAAAACTTGTTATAGTCAACACTTCTTTCACAAATCCATATCTAAGTACCACTACACAGTTTTAATGGTCCAATTACTTAAATCTTTCCATTCCAGCCTATTGATTTCACATATAAAATCTATAAAGAATTATTATAGATTCCAAATCGAAGTGGTTTCGGGTATTTACCAATACCCGACCCCAGTCTCTTTGATCCCAATGTTATTCTTTAAGCCAAATTGTTTACATTTAGACGATTCAATTTATATTCAGGACTTCACATTCACACACAATTCCTTGGTTAGATACCCCATATATCACAGTTCAACCCAAGTGCCTCATATCACAAAGCATCACAATCTCATATCAGAGATATCAAATAATCTAAATCATTCAATATACCTTAATCACATATAAGCAAGATTAATTAGTAACTCCATTTCTAATTGATTTAAATAATTTAAATTAATTTCTTCAACCACTTTTAATCCTGCTTACTTAATATTAATTAATTACAAATCATTAATTAATCATTCTTTAATTATCCATATGAATTAATTTATCCATAATACTTTCATTAAGTAATTATTCCATTGGTTAATTATCCTCAAATTAAATAACCTTTAATTATAAATTAATTATCCTCTAATCATTAATTAACCTTTAACTGTTAATTAATTTAACCTTTAATTACTAATTTAAAATAATTGACCCTTAACAAATTAATCCTTTAATTACTTACATTAAGTAATTAATCTCTAATTACTTACATTAATTAATCTCCAATTACCAATTAAATAAATCTCCAATTACCAATTAATTAATTTCCAATTACCAATTAATTTATTCTCCAATTACCAATTAAATAAATCTCCAGTTACTAATTAATTAATTTCCAATTACCAATTAATTAATTTCCAATTATTAATTAATTTATCCTTAACAAATTAATCCTTTAATTAATAATTAATTAATATCTCTTTAATTCATTTAATTAGTCATTAATCACCAAAGACCTAAATTAACTTTTAGATAACCCATTTATCTTTATTAATCACTTATTTATCATTAACATATAAATTTACCGCATTTTATCCTTTAAATTAACTTCTTAGTTACATACTTAAATTAAGTTAAAATAAACTTAGAATTAACTTAATTTAAATAAAATATATCACACAACCTCTTAAATCAATATTTATAAACACTATTATACAAAGATATAAAAATTAAAAAAAATCAGTTAGACTTGATTTACTTAAGTTTTAAAACAATTTTTATTTACATCTTTAGAAACTGTTAAATTATTTTACTTCAGGATCAACCCGGAACCCATGTCGAGTCGCCCCCAAGAAAACTTCCCTCTTTTATTTAAACTTAGTTATAGTTTAAATTTAAAACTGTTAGCAAAACACACGTGTGAAGATCCAAAGCCCATCTCGAGCCATCACTTTGCTACCCCGAAATCAACTTCGGGACGTAGACCTTCTTCCCAAACCAGACTTTGACACACCCAAATCCATCCTGCACGTGCACAAATCGACGGCGACTCTCTGTTCATCGTCGCCACCACCCCCACATTGGCGACATCATCGATGACCCACCCGACAATCTAGAAAACTCAAAAACCCATCAACTCAAAATCGCATAGCCCGAATGAATCTTGGAAAAATGCGATCACCAAAAACTTCCCAGCATCACCACCACAGACCACTGGTGATCACGAAACTTCGTCCTGTCCTTTACCTTGCTCACCTTCTCCTTATTCCCAACCACCAATAGCCTCCAGACCATCCATGACATCGCAAAAGCCCTAACCTCGACATTGACCATGCGAGCTCCTAAAACCCTACTCTTCCCTGTCGCGCCACCACAGAAAGCTATCATCCTTCCAGCCAATTTTTCCGAGCTCCACGACCTATAAGTCCTCTTCAGCAACAAACTCGACATCTTCAGCACCTTTGATCGCCGACAATTGATAAATAGCCAATTTCTGTTCAACTAATAGTTCCTACCCAAAAGCTTACTTAAAATGATATGATTACTAAAAATCATAGTTTTACAAGACAGATTTGATTATATAGGTGAAACTCGAAATTGAAATAATCAATTTTTATGATAAATTCTCTTTTTACTGTAATATTTACTTTACCAGATAATTGCTTGATAATTCTACTTGTTAAAATTTTTAAAATTTGTATTACACCATCACCACCAAATTTCCTTCAAACATAATGTACTAAAAGTAATCAAGGAAAGAGATTTTGATTTTTCTTTGAACATAATTTAGAGTGTTATATTTAACAGAGATATGCGTATGTGTTCACAGGCATGCAACAGAAATTTCATCTATACACCAAACAACATTTATTCCATCTATGTAAACCACATTTAAGATATTATTATCATCAGTTATGGCATGCATAAACTATACAGAAGATTTAACTTGAAAGGGATTAAAGTTTACTCACCTGTTTGCGAAAAAAACATAGAAGCCTAAATTTTAATTTGGTTTAAACTTGAAAACTGATCTGGGTTTGAATGCTCTGATCTTTTCTTGATTCAGTTTGTAATGCAAGAAGTAGTTTAAATTTTCAGTTTGATCAGAACTTAGCTGCTTTGATGTTGAACTAAAGTCTTTGTTTTTGATTACTTAATATATTAACACATGTCTTTGTTTTATTTTCTTTTTATTTTAAATTTTAATAAACATTTTACTTAATTTATTTATACTTATGTAAATATATATATGTGAATTTCTTATGTAAAGAAAATGTAATAAAAACAAATTAAAAATAAAAACTGATCCAAATATTTTTAAGATCCAAACGTTTTAAATATTTATTTTTAAGTATCTATTCTTTCGAATTCCAAAGCTTTAAATTCAAATTAAATTATAAAATCAAATCTAAGAATCAAGTTATATCTATACATATATAACTACTTATTAAATTTAAAAATAACAATCCTATTCCTATAAAATCTATTTATGTTTATAAAAACTAAGTATTATAATTATCATTTGAAAATAACAAATTTAACAATTTTAAATGATTTATAAAAGAGATTATAAATCACTTCTATTATTAAATGAATTAAGACCATATGCTATATTGTATTTTAAACTTCTATTTCAAATCATATATATATATATATATATATCAAGTAATATTTAAAAGAAATAAAACAAACTTTTTATTTAAAATTAAAAATTAAGCTAAGATATAATCTTAAGCAATTAACATTTATCTTAAGTATTTACAAACCATATATTTATTAATTAAATAACTTTAAAAATCTTAATATTAATTTAAATAATAATTTCCAAATTATTAAATATATTGTTAGAATTTGAAAACAAGACTTTATTTATTTATTAAATTCTAAATCAAAGATTATCTATAATATATACAAATATATATATATATATATACATTATAAATAGAAACATTTATTTAGCTTTTAAAAGATAAAATCACTAATTAAATATTTATTTAATTGGACAATTAAACCAATTCATATTTTATTAATCAATATTATCAAATCAATTTAATTTTAAATAAAGATTATTAAATTGATATTGCCAAAAATTCCGGGATATCACATTCCTTCCCCCTTAAAAGAATTTCATCCCCGAAATTTAAAACAAAAGTAATTTAATAATCTATTTTAAAGATTTTAATTTTAAAACACAAGCGTATATCAACAACCATAGCAACCAATTTACCCAAGCAAACAAATTTAACTATCTAGACAAAAATACTGAATAGAATTTTCTCGAGTTTCCCAAGTATAAACACCGGGATACTCGCTCTACAGAATCCAAACAATCAACACTACTAAGCTACCGAGCTCCTACTCATCTCGATCTACCAAACTAAAAAGAATATTAGACTACAGACAAGTCTGACTCAACAACCAAATCTCCCAGAACAGCTGATTCCACAACCAGAGATACGTGAAACACAATGAATCCCAGTTATCCAAACTGGCAATTCAATCCTGAAGACCAAACATTTATTCAAAACAGAACACAGAAGAGATCCAAAACACCTCAGAGCTAGCTTCCCAGCCTTACCCAATCTTATAGCTCCTAAAACCGAAGAAAACTTTTCCAAAATCAAATCTCCCATTCTGATCCACAAAACTCTTCGGATGATCCTGGGTTGCCTACTTCCAACCTGATCAGCTCAATTGTGATGCCCCACCTCTATACCCACGTTAGCCAAGGACACTACGGGGTAATGCCGTCAACTAACGCGGAGAATAAGGATGGTTAGGAGCGACCATTTATAGCCTTGCTCTAAAAATCTATTGAGTACATCGACAATTGTCATACAAGCAAATCGACATATCCAACTAATACTTAAAACAAAACCATTGGTGGCTGGAGGATCTATCAGAATAGAATATAACAACACAAATGTAATATACATCACAGAACAGTAGATCATCATATACACATACAAATACATAACAGAGTATACAAACTGATACATGTCAAGTGGTATATCAAACCACAACATACAGGCGAATCCAAAAGAATATATATCAGAGTTACAACGAAAAGGGAATACACAAAATCTATAACAAAAAGAAGCTAGCGAAGTAGTCCATGCGGAAGCAAAATAGGCTAAGTCCAAAAGCACCTAACCTGAAACATCTCGGTCTGACCCGAGTATAAATACATGGGTCGGTTTAGCTAAACAAATCAGTTAGATAAACTGAACAACAATAACCTGCAAGGTCATAAAGTATAACAAATATCTCAAAAGAGATAACACAATCATCTAACAAAAGATGAATCATAACAGAACAAGCCTTATATCATCGGCAACACAATAAACAAAGGATATGAATATCCCAAAACAAGCCAAAAAGGCAATTAACAAATACCAATGAAGGTAACACAAGTTCCACAAGGTAACCGCTATACGACGTGTGGCTCAAAAAGACCAACACCGAAGGACGATACCTAGGGAATATACATATCAATGAAACAAGAGAAAATTTTGCACGTGCTCAGTACTGTATAAATAAGGATACATGAGCCCGAAGACTCCAAACCTAATATCACTCGAGCGGTGACGAATGACCAACTCCACAAGCGATACAATAGGGCAACAAACCCGAAGGCACACAACCCGAAGGCAACATACCGAAGGCAACATACCCGAAGGCAACAAACCTGAAGGAGACAGTCCGAAGACACTATCCCAAAGGCAACAAACCATAGTGGTGAAGGTCCGGAGGCCCAGTACTGGACACCACTAACTGGCAGAATGTGTCATAACTCTCAAAAAGGAATCCGAAAAGTGGTAACGTGAGTCCCATAACAACCTGTTCGCACTAAACGGTTTACTATCCGTTAGTCAATTTCACACTCAAGCAGTACAAAGTTTACCTCATTTCATCGGTAAACCAGACCAAAGGTCAAAACGATCAATCGAATAGGTCGAGGATTAATCGAAAGATAAACGCTCGGATTCATGGTCCGTGTTTTACCTAGCCATTTAATCTCCTTTCCACTTCGCTCAAAGTGCGAACATATGTGTGTGTTTTAAATATAAATTATAAATTATAAATTAGAGAACGAGCTTTAATAACATTTGAAAGAATCATTTTATAAAAACCCGTGGATGAAGTCAAAAAGGAATCATCAAGGTCAAATATGCATAAACAACTAATTGGAATCAACATGAATCGATAAAAGTTGGAATCATAAGCAAATAGGCATACTAGGCCAAAACAAGCAGGTCAGTCGACTGGCCTTCTGCAGTCGGTCGACTGAACCATAACCCGAGGGTTTTCAGACCCTACAGTCAGTCGACTGACTGCAGTGGGCTAGTCGAATGGCTGTAGCTGGAACTGTTTTCCAGCCTATCAAATGGAGGAGCAAACTCTCACCATTTGCAACCGGTCGAGCAATGGACTTAAGGGGCTTTTGCCAATCGATAACCCAGCACCACTGGCACTCTGATTCACCACTAAAAACATGTTCAACATCAAAGTTATGATTTTCAAAGATTTGACTCCAAAACACCAAAAATTTCAATGTTCACAAAACCAATTCGAATCAAAAGCAATTACACATGAATAAGTGTTAGGAATTCATACCTAACAATCAAAGATAGTTAGGACATAGATGTGAGATAAAAATCTCACCTTTAACCCAAAAACAAAGAAGAAGAAGAAGAAGAAGAAGCTCAATTACAACGAGAAGATCAACCACTCTCCACTTCAACTCTAATAGCTTCAATTTAAGATCAAAACAAGTATTTTTCCTAAGTTAGGTTTAGGAAACCTTCTGAAATTAAAGGAGAAAGAGTTGGAGAAGATGAAGAGGAGGCTTACCCATGGCTTCACTTTGATTTTGGAGCAAGAATTCAAGTTTGCAAGAAGAAACTAGGGCTTGGAATTTCTAATTCCTCTTCCTTTCCCCCATTTTCAATTGTGCTTGAGTTTATAAGTGAAAATGAGTGAATGGAAGGAGAGGGACTGAGTTAGGTTATTTAGCTAAGCTAGTGGGTTGAACCCAAACCCAAAACCCAATTAGAAAAGGTAGCAAAACTCGACTTACTCCAAACACATCAAAACTTATACTCAAAAAGATCGCAAACGCCATTTTGAACTCAACGGAAGTGGTTTCGAGTCCTAATTCGGCCGTTTGCAAAAAGTAACATTTCGAACCTAAATCCGACTAACGATGCTATATTTAAATAAAATATTTAAATATATAATCGTTAAATATGCGAGTTGTTACAGATCTCCCCTCCTTACAAATTGCGTCCACGCAATTGCTAGAGACGATACTTGTAACAACTACATACTTACATCATCAAAAAGAAAAGGAAATAAGCTCAATATGAAAAGATATTCTCACCATTGTCAAGCCAAGATAGAAAACCCGGATAGGATCGCTCGAAAAACTCTCTGGTTTCCCAAGTACAGTCATTGGGAATAGCGGACCATTGAACTTTAATGAGCGGCACGGCCTTGTTTCGAAGGCGTTGCACCTCCGTGTCAAGCAAACGAATAGGTTGCTATATAGTAGATAAGTCCGGTGAGACCTCAAGCTCTTGCAAATCAGGTGAATCGATAACGGAATCCGACTCCCGCAGACACTTTCGAAGTTGAGAGACGTGAAACACGTCGTGAATGCCAGATAAATGAGCAGGAAGTGAAACTCTATAAGCCACAGGGCCAATACGTTAAGTAATAGAAAATGGTCCTATAAAGTGAGGAGCCAATTTCCCAGTCGTACTGAAGCACATAACCCCTTTCAGAGGATAAACACGAATAAAAACAAGATCACCAATCGAGAACTCGAGAGGCTTCCTACGGTTGTCTGCGTAGGATTTTTGGTGGCTCTGTGCCTCTTTCATTCTCAACCGAATAAGATCAATCTTCTCGGAAGAATCACGAACAAAATTTGGGCCAAGAATAAGCTTTTCCCCAAATTCCAACCAACAAGAAGGTGATCGACATGGCCTTCCATATAAGGCTTCGAAAGGAGCCATACCGATACTAGACTGAAAACTATTATTGTAGGAGGACTCTACAAGAGGTAGGTGATCCTTACCACTGAAATCAAAAATACAAATACAGAGGAGATCTTCCAAGATACGATTCACCCGTTCAGTCTGTCCGTTAGACGACGGTTGATAAGCTGTGCTAAAATTAAGCTTTGTTCCCAAAGCTTGCTGAAGACTCAGCAAAAAATGACTCGTGAATAAAGGATCACGATCGCTCACAATAGAACTAGGAACACCGTGAAGTCTCACGATTTCCTTGACATACAACTTAGCAAAATGCGAAGCAATCCTATTAGACTTAATAGGAACAAAATGAGCAGACTTGGTGAGGCGATCAACAATAACCCAGATGCTAGAATGGCCCAATCTCGAACAAGGTAGGCCGTCAATGAAATCCATAGAAATATGATCCCATTTCCACAATGGAATCTCTAGAGGCTAAAGAAGACCTGAAGGGCGCTGATTTTTGGCCTTAATATGATGACAGGTTATACAATTATTCACATAACTCACCACATCGTGCTTCATGCCTTCCCAATAATAAAGACGATGCATATCTGCATACATCTTACTACTACCAGGATGAATGGTATACTTAGAATGGTGACAGTCAACAAGAATGTCATGCCTAAGTGCAAAATCAGGAGGCATAAAAAGACGGTTTTTCTTGCGAAGACACCCATGAAAATCAATGCTAAAATCCTGCAATGCCTCATCACAGGATCCGGACTCACTAATGCAACAAATCAGGATCACGCCGCTGAGCATCGGCAATACGGTCCAATAAAATAGGTCAAGCTCCAAAACTAAATAAGAGAATCAGAAGACGAATCTCGATCGTGAATTTCACAAAAAGACAGAGTCTCAAGAATATCCCATTCGGCAAGCATCATAGAA
This sequence comes from Allium cepa, assembly GCA_030765085.1. NCBI lineage: Eukaryota > Viridiplantae > Streptophyta > Magnoliopsida > Asparagales > Amaryllidaceae > Allium > Allium cepa. The sequence continues at coordinate 383,958,108 of CM060931.1, forward strand.
ACAATAGCCGAATGTTTACAACTAAGCGCATCAGCAACACGATTACCCTTTCCAGGGGTATACTGGATATCAAAGTCATAGGAAGCAAGAAACTCGAGCCAACGCTGTTGTCTCATATTGAGTTCCTTCTGAGTGAACAAATACTTTAAGGATTTATGATCGGTATAGAGAATGAAGTGCTCGCCCAATAAATAGTGTCACCAAATCTTCAAGGCAAGACAATGGCGGCTAACTCAAGATCATGAGTAGCATAGCGAACTTCATTCGGACGTAATTGCCTAGAAGCATAAGCAACCACCTGATCCCTCTGCATAAGAACAGCACCGAGACCACTACCACAAGCATCGGTGTAGACAACAAGATCATGATTCCCTTCTGGAACCACTAAAATAGGAGCATTAGTGAGAAGTTCCTTTAATGTATGAAAGGAAGCTTCATACTTGTCGGACCAAATATATTGAATGCCTTTCCGAGTAAGGCTGGTGAGAGGAAGCACAACACGGGAAAAATCCTTAATGAACCGACGGTAATAACCCGCCAATCCAAGGAAACTATGAATCTCATGAACATTCTCAGGCCTCTTCCAATCCTAGATGGCTTCGATCTTTGAGGGATCGACTAAAATGCCCTCGGAAGATACAACGTGGCCTAAGAACTTAAACTTATTCTCCCAAAAATGGCACTTGGAGAATTTGGCTCTAAGCTAATGATGACGGAGAGTACTCAAGACAATTCTCAAGTGATTACCATGCTCAGTTTCAGACTTAGAATAAATAAGGATGTCATCAATAAACATAAGGACGAACTTATCGAGGTATTCCCAGAATACTCGATTCATGAGATCGACAAAGAAAGCAGGAGCGTTCATCAAGCCGAACGACATAACGAGCCACTCAAAAGAACCATAACGAGTGCGGAAAGCTATAAGAGGTGTGCTATCCTCCGCGACTCGTAACTGATGAAAACCTGTGGCAAGGTCGAGCTGAGAAAAGACCTTAGCACCACACAATAGATCGAACATATCATCGATCCTAGGCAATGGATACCTATTCTTGATGGTCAACTCGTTAAGCTTGCGATGGTCAATGCAAAGCTTAAGAGTTTCATCACACTTCTTCACGAAGACGACTGCGGATCCCCACGGAGAAAAACTGGACTGAATCAACTGCTTGGACTCAAGCTCTAAAAGCTGCTTCTTGAGTTCCTCATTTTCCTTTGTAGACATCCTCATGGGAGGACGACTAACTGGCTGTGCGCCTAAAATGAGATCAATGCGGAACTCAATTGCCTGCTTGGGTGGCAAACCCGAAACAGGCTCGAAAACATCAGAAAAGTCACAAGCAATAGGAATACGAGATATATCATCATCATCTCGTGAATCAAGAGAATATAAAGACATTTCGGAATTATCCACTCCCCGAAGAACAAGTGATAGCTGAGTAAATGAATCTGGATTCAAAGATATAAAATCCTCTCAGAACAAATAATCCTGGCATCGTATCTTACTAGCCAGTCCATTCCCAAAATAATATCAAATCCCAGACAAGAAATAACATGTAGATTCGCACGAAAAGAAAAGCCACATAAAACAATCTCAACATCATCACAAAGCATACTAAGGGTCGTGGATCCCCCAATAGGATTCGCAATCCTTAAAGAAGTAACCAAACAAGAAACATCTAAAGATAAATCATCAACGAGCTTTTTCGATATGAAAGAATGTGAAGCACCCGTATTGAAGAGAACTCGAACACTATGGTCGTGAAATAAAATAGACACTTCCAAAACAGATGGAGATATACCTTTGGGCTGAGAAGGACCCTCATAAGCCTTAGCAGCATAAAGCTTGCTAGACTTGGCACCCGCAGGAACAATAGGGCAAGTGGAAACATGATGACCTTCCTTCTTGCAATAACGGCATAAGAGAGGCTTAGGACAAGCTCAAATCATATGATCAGGAGAACCACAATTGAAACACTTCTGAATGAAAGGTTTTCCAGCAGACTGAGGCTGAGAGCTAGAACCACCAGTCTTCTTCTTCTTCTTAGAAGGAAAAGACCAGGACTTCTGAAATGGAAACTGCTTATTGTTGGGGTTCTTGGAAACCTCAACATCATCACCACTATCACACTCCTTCTCGACAGCTTCGAGATGAAGCGCAGAATCAACCAACTCCTCAAAAGAGAGCTTAAGTTGGAGCAACAAAGACTTCTTAAGATATTTCTTAAGACCAGAGACAAACTTCAGATTCTTCTTATAAGAAGTGCTAATGAATTCAAGACCATACTTAGATAAAGCCTCGAATGATGCAACATACTCAGAAACAGAAGACTTCCCTTGCTTCAACTCAAGGAAGCGACGGGTCAATAAAACTTTTTCAGATTCAGGAACGAACTTGAGATCGAATCATCCCCGAAACTGAGTCCAAGAAAGAGTAGACTCATCAATTTCGGCTACAAGAAGCTCGAACCAATCAAGGGCACGCCCTTGTAATAAACTAGAAGTTACAAGAACTCTATCATGATCAGAAAGATCCATGCGAGAGAAGATACGCTCGCACGTGCGAAGCCAAGCTTGGACTTCAAGAACAGACCCGGAGCCTTTAAACGGCTTTCCCCCAAGATGAGAAAAATCGCTGCACAGACGTGCAACGGCAGACTCGCGAGGTGGAGATACTCGAGGAGGGACTGCAGGCTGAGTGCTCCTAAACAACTCCAAAAACTGATCGACAGACATATAAACGCCATCCGGATGTGAGCCACCGGATTGCCCAACATTCGAACGTTGTCCCCCGCCTCTTCCAGCCATACGCTGAAAGTAAGATAAGAACCAAATTATTCACAAGGTAGATGTCATTAATTCAAATGTGGAATAGTACGGGACAAAATGCATTCCTAGACGTATTACCACATTCTATCTACCACCAAGGCACAGAAGGAATATAGAGGCACGATGGTTCAAAGATTTGTATCACTTATTACACTTTGATGTATCGTAATATGTGCTTCTATTCTGTGTTTATCATTTTTTGTTCTGAACCTTGCTCTGATACCAAGCTGTGACGTCCCACCTCTATACCTACATTAGCCAAGGACACTACGGGGTAATGCCGTCAACTAACACGGAGAATAAGGTTGGTTAGGAACGACCATCCATAGCCTTGCTCTAACTATCTATTGAATACATCGACAATTGTCATACAAGCAGATCGACAAATCCAATGAATACTTAAAACAAAACCATAGGTGGCTGGAGGATCTATAAGAACAAAATATAACAACACAAATGTAATATACATCACAGAACAGTAGATCATCATATACACATACAGATACATAACAGAGTATACAAACTGATACATGTCAAGTGGTATATCAAACCACAATATACAGGTGAATCCAAAAGAATATATATATATATATATATATCAGAGTTACAACGAAAAGGGACTACACAAAAGCTATAACAAAAATAAGCTAGTGAAGTAGTCCATGCAGAAGCAAAATAGGCTAAGTCCAAAAGCAGCTAACATGAAACATCTCGGTCTGACCCGAGTATAAATACACAGGTCAGTCTAGCTAAACAAATCAGTTAGATAAACTGAACAACAATAACCTGCAAGGTCATAAAGTATAACAAATATCTCTAAAAGAGATAACACAATCATCTAACAAAAGATGAATCATAACAGAACAAGCCTTATATCATCGGCAACACAATAAACAAAGGATATGAATATCCCAAAACAAGCCAAAAAGGCAATTAACAAATACCAACAAAGGTAACACAAGTTCCGCAAGGTAACCGCTATACGACGTGTGGCTATAAAAGACCAACACCGAAGGACGATACCTAGGGAATATACATATCAATGAAACAACAGAAAATTTTGCACGTGCTCAGTACTGTATAAACAAGGATCCATAAGCCCGAAGACTCCAAACCCAATATCACTCGAGCGGTGATGAACGACCAACTCCAAAAGCGATACAATAGGGCAACAATCCCGAAGGCACAAACCCGAAGGTACAAACCCGAAGGCAACATACCCGAAGGCAACATACCCGAAGGCAACATACCCGAAGGCAACAAACCTGAAGGGGACAGTACGAAGACACTATCCCAAAGGCAACAAACCATAGTGGTGATGGTCCGGAGGCCCAGTACTGGGCACCACTAACTGGCAGAATGTGTCATAACTCTCAAAAAGGAATCCGAAAAGTGGTAACGTGGGTCCCATAACCACCCGTTCGCACTAAACGGTTTACTATCCGTTAGTCAATTTCACACTCAAAGCAGTACAAAGTTTACCTCATTTCATCGGTAAACCAGACCAAAGGTCAAAACGATCAATCGAATAGGTCGGGGATTAATCGGAAAGACAAACGCCCGGATTCATGGTCCGTGTTTTACCTATCCATTTAATCTACTTTCCACTTCGCTCGAAGTGCGAACTTGTGTGTGTATTTTAAATAGAAATTATAAATTGGAGAATGATCTTTAATAACATTTGAAAGAATCATTTTATAAAAACCCATGGATGAAGTCAAAAAGGAATCATCAAGGTCAAATATGCATAAACAACTAATTGGAATCAACATGAATCGATAAAAGTTGGAATCACAAGCAAATAGGCATACTAGGCCAAAACAAGCAGGTCAGTCGACTGGCCTTCTGCAGTCAGTTGACTGAACCATAACCCGAGGGTTTTCAGACCCTGCAGTCAGTCGACTGACTGTAGTGGGCCAGCCGACTGGATGTAGCTGGAACTATTTTCCAGCCTATCAATGGAGGAGCAAACTCTCACCATTTGCAACCGGTCGAGCAATGGACTTTAGGGGCTTTTGCCAATCGATAACCCAGCACCACTGGCGCTCCGATTCACCACCAAAAACATGTTCAACATCAAAGTTATGGTTTTCAAAGATTTGGCTCCAAAACATCAAAAATTGCAATGTTCGCAAAACCAATCCGAATCAAAAGCAATTACACATGAATAAGTGTTAGGAATTCATACCTAACAATCAAGGATAGTTAGGACATAGATGTGAGATAAAAATCTAATCTTTAACCCAAAAACAAAGAAGAAGAAGAAGAAGAAGCTCAATTACAAGGAGAAGACCAACCACTCTCCACTTCAACTCTGCTAGCTTCAATCTAAGATCAAAACAAGAATTTTTCCTAAGTTAAGTTTAGGAAACCTTCTGAAATTGAAGGAGAAAGAGTTGCAGAAGATGAAGAGGAGGCTTACCTATGGCTTCACTTTGATTTTGGAGCAAGAATTCAAGTTTGCAAGATTAAACTAGGGCTTGGAATTTCTAATTCCTCTTCCTTTCCCCCATTTTCAGTTGTGCTTGAGTTTATAAGTGAAAATGAGTGAATGGAAGGAGAGGGATTGAGTTAGGTTATTTAGCTAAGCTTGTGAACCCAAACCCAAAACCCAATTAGAAAAGGTAGCAAAACTCGACTTACTCCAAACACATCAAAGCTTATACTCAAAAAGATCGCAAACGCCATTTTGAACTCAACGAAAGTGGTTTCGAGTCCAAATTCGGCCGTTTGCAAAAAGTAACATTTCGGACCTAAATTTGACTAACGACGCTATATTTAAATAAAATATTTAAATATATAATCGTTAAAAATGCGGGTTGTCACATCAATCCGCGCTGATGTCTCAAGAAACAAACTGGACCAAACCCAATTTACCAGAATGATCCTCCAAGATCAACCAAGATCAAGAACAAACTCTACTCCTCAAACATCAGAAGAAAACAAACTTCTCCTGCCCGGAAAAGAAAAGCAGATGCACTCCCAAACTTGCTTCCGCTTCACAACTCTGATCTGGAGTAGATGAGATTGCTGATGAAGAACATGAGCACAAACTAGGCAACATAACCTAGAAGATCTCTGATAACAAGAGAACACTCAGCTATCGCAAGTCACTTTTGCGATCAATCCATACTAACATCCAAAGAAAACTGTTCTCTCTTTACCAATTAGAACAGCTTACGCTGGTCTAGCCAATCCATCGAAGAAATGGATCCACTCTACTGCTTCTGAACTCCACTTCTAGAAAAACTACTAAACTAGAAGATCTCCTTGACAGCACACAGAACACTCCGAGCTGCACTGCTGACACAGATACCAAAGAATTCCTAATCCAAAGCTCTTCAAGAAACTCGGCCTCAAAGCCAAACACAAGCACCCTGCTGAACTCAGCCACAACACCAAAGCAGACCTACTTCCTTAAACTTGTTCCAAAGAAATATCTTCGAAAACATCCATAGTCACTGTGTCTCACCACGCAGCTACTACTTCCTGACGTATCAAGATACCATTACTCGCTTCTGCCTAACCGACAGATCCAAACTCTACTCATCCAACTTCAAAGATGGACTCGGAACCTTAACAGGTTACCTTCAAAGATCGATGAAATCCTTACATCAAGCTACAAAACTCACTCGAGACAGTATTAGGTCTACAGTCTCGACAGATACACTTCCAACCTCAAACATTCAAACTCCAACCAATGGTAGTCGCGTTATACACACCACTACTCCATCTACCTTACAACTTATATGGAAAACCTGTACGGGTAACCTAACAAATTGATAGAAATATATATATATATATACATATATATATATATGTATGTATGTATATATGTCAAAATTACAAATACGCTCTCTCAAGAAGAAATCACTTCAAAGCCTAGGTATTCGCTTAACCTAGCGCTCTGATACCAACTGTGACGACCCGACTTTTTCTCCACGAAAAGTCGCATCATCTTTAAGAAAGAAAGGGATAGAAAAGAGAAAAGAAAGAAGAGAAAGAAGAAACAACATCTGAATCTCAACAGCGGAACGAATAAATTATATTAATAACATAAGTATTACATAATATACAACACCAATCAGAGTTATACAACTTACACAACACATCTAGACAGTTATAAACACCTGTCTAGTTATACAACTCAAACAAACACAACACAGAGAACACACTGCGGAAACTATATATCTAACGCCGAAGCCTCCTGCTCCATTACTCCTCCATAATTCATCAAAGCTAACCTGAATCCCTTGGCAACTCGTAAAAATTTGAGTACCCAAGAGTTTAAGAAAACAGAAGATAAACTCCGGGTCCGACATGGGTCTGGTGTGAGTAATAGGTTAAGGTTGCTTAACTTTTGAAAACCTTTTGAAAAGAAAAGGTATCATGTAAGACTCCCCACACATAAACATGGGTAAGTTTTTACCTTACGCCAACAAAAACATTTGTTAGGAAATCCGGTGATATTATAATAGTGTCTAGGGTTTTCAAATAAAATACAGAAATAGATGGAATTCTTACGTCTCACGTTCCAACATAATTGGGCACAATCGAAACGTACGGCGCTTATTAGAGATTGGATTTCATACAATGGAAGGGCTACTGGGGTACCGCCCGTCACAGTATGTGGCCTAGATCACCGTACTGAGGATCCACCCTAAATCCCCTGCAACACAAGGCCGGAACCATTCCTTACTGAACAGTCCCGAACAAGACAACCCCGCAGCTATTTGCAACAAACTGCCCATACAACCGAATATAAAGGGACCTCTAGACAGGGGCAAACCTCGTCCTACTTGGGCATGACCCACTTAGCCTTGCTGCACCTTCCCTGTTTATCCCATTCCTGGTTGATGAGGCTTGAGGCTACGATTACCTTTAGAGAACACATCTCTTAGAATGCTCATCGTTCACCTGACGATGTTCTGAAAGCATTCAAATCATACAACTTCCTTCCGGGTTCGAACGAAACCGAAGGCATTATATCATTACACTCATTTTGGAATCACCATCAGAGTTAACGACGATAATCCTTGCACTCTGAATCTTCATCTTCAGTTGAGATTCACGATCTATCATTAATTTGGATCGATGTGGTTTTCGGATATCCAAATATGGAAACCCGATCCCGGTCTCATCGAAATCCAAAACGCCATTTTTTAGTTCCAAGTTGTTTTAAAATTTAAAACAATTCAATTCTATTATCTCTATGCATACAGATAGATAATTCACATATCACAATAGATAATCAACATTATCATCATAAACAGATAAACCATATTATCATCACAAATAGATAATTCATATTATCAACTCAATTCAACCAAAGAATCTATATCACACATCATTACTTATCTCATATCTGAGATCTCAAACCATTCAAGGAAATCAATATCAATCAGCATTCATAAGCAATGATTTATCAATCACCATATTATAATTTATTTAAAATGAATTAAATTAATCAATATAAATCTTGCTTACATGACCATTAATTAATTACAAATCAATTAATCAATTACCCTCTAATTAATCACCTTAATTAACCACTCCTGATTAATTATCCTTTAATTACATTCAAGTAATTAGCCTTTAATTAATTTCACAAATTAATTATTCTAAACCAAATTCAGTAATTAACCTTTCATTAATTAATTAACTATAATTAATTACATTACTCCTTTATTAATTACATTAGTTAATTCCTTCATTGATTAATTATTCTTAATTATTTAATCCTTAATTACATCATTATATTAATTAATGATCCCTAATTATTTTTATTTATAATTAACCTATTTAAATTAATTACATTAAGTAATTAATCATCAATTAAACCATATTGATTCATCACTCTTGATTAATCACATTCAGTAATTAACTACCTTTAGTTACTTCATTAGATAAATTAATTACTCCTTAATTAATTATCTCTAATAATTAATCTTTAATTAATTATATTTATTAATCACCCTAGATTAATTTCATTAAGTAATTAATTACCCTTAATTAATTACATCTCTTAATTATCTTCAAATAACTTTATTAATCAATTCTTAATTAATTACGCTAAGTAATTAACTATTAATTACTTCCACTAAGTAATTATTCTTCATGTTAATTACACAAAGTAATTAATTCCCAAATCTCTTCCATTACCTATTCAATTTAACTACATCCAGTAATTATCTTCTTAGTTACTTCGCTAAGTAATCATTCTTCATTAATTACATTGAGTAATTACTTCTTAAATTATCCGGCGATTATCTTAGATTAATTAAACTTAATTAATTAACTTAAACTAATCAAAATAAACTTAATTAATGACAATTAGTAATTAATTTCTTAATTACTTTCATTAAGTAATTACACTTAAACAATTCTCAAATGATTATCTTTAAATTAATTAATCTAATTAATTATTAAAATTAATCACATTAATTAATTATTAAATAATCCTAAGTTAATGGCCTTCATTAACCATTAACAAATGTTTAATTACTTCTTTAAAGTAATTAACTGAGATTAATCATTATTAATTACAAATTAATTTATCTATAATAACCCATTAATTAATCTCTAATTATTTAATTAATTAAGTGTTAATCTATATCTTAATTAATTTTTAATTACTTGATTAATAAATTTCAAATCATTAATTTAAAATCAAATCTTATCTAATTAATGATTTCTTAATTACAAATTAATTAATCTTAATTAACTTACAAAATCCTTTAATTAATTGAATAAAACCCTTAATTACTTAATTAATTAACCCAAATCATTAATTAATTAAAGTAATTAATTAACCATCTTAATTTCCTTAATAATTTAATGAATTATAATCATTAAGTCCTAATTAACTTTAAGATAATCCTTAATCTTATTAATGATTAAATTTATCATTAACAAAGTATTTTAAAAACAATTTGCTTCTAAATTTACTATTAAATTCCAATTTAAATTTAAAATTTAAAATGAATGCAATTTTAACTTTAACAAAGTTTAACAATTCAAAAACCTTTTAATTACATTTTAAAGAAATACTTATGCTCTAATGGAAATTTAAAATAGTTTTAAAACCATTTTCAATTTAAATCAATTTAAAATACACTTTAAATATTCAAAGTTGTTTTAAAACATTTTAAATTCAAAAACTTTATTTTATTCCAAAACTAGGGTTCAAATTCATTTTTGAATCCAGATTTTAAACTTAGATTTAAAACCCTGTTCAAATCTTTATTTTTAGATTTTAAAACCATTTTATAACATACTTTAACAAATTTAAAGTTGTTAAAAACATTTCATTTCTTTAAAACTTATTTATTTTAAAACTAGGATTCAAATTCATTTTTGAATCCATACTTTAAATCTGCTTCAAACTTTGATTATAACCTTCTTTTCATTTTGGAATTTAGTTTAAATTTAAAAACTCTAAACACTGACAGGTTTCAATAGAAACCTGTAATCTAAAACAATGACCCGAGCCCATACTAAATATACATCGAGCCAAAACACTACTAGCTTCAAGCAAAAACATGAAACAGCTCAAATGAATACCCGAGTACCCTTCTTCCCAAATCAACCTGCAGATACACCATCACCTCCATGCACATGCACCCGCACTGCCACCTTTTCTGACCACTCATGATGATCCTTACATGTCGACAATCCTCTTCCCATACTATTCCGATCATCAGGACAACAATATCACCTCGAAATCAAGATCGAGAATTAAAAACCCAAACCTGGCAACAAAGTCAAAAAACCTGGAACACTTTGTACTCGCATCTCCGACCACCATAGCGACTACAATTCTGGCCATAGCTTCGATAGCTCACCAACTTCCATCACCCAAAATCCTACTGCACTCGATCAAATAGAGAGGCTGTGTTGATCAAATTGGCCGAGCAAATCAAAACTAGGGTTATAAATTTATATTGATCACCGTCGTCGCCACACTAACTTGATCACCATACATGCATTTTTCCATGTTCTCCGATCATCCTACTATCACCAGAAGAAAACTCGAACCTCCAGATCATTCAGATCACCAGAGATGAACCAAAACTCCATTTTTGGTCAAACCAGAAATGTGCATCCATTCCCAAACTAAGAATTTTGTTTTTAGTTTTAAAAATCAAGATTTTGAATAAGCTTTCAGATTTTATACTTAGATCAGTGAATTAATATGTTTAAAAGTTAACATCAATCAAGCTTGCACCGTTCTTGGAGGTTTCCAGTGAGATTTTCAAACTTATTTTAACTTCAATAACTTTTAAAACTTACTTCATAAACAAACAAACAATATTCGTTTATATTCTAAGTTCTAACAGATCTTAGATCAAAAGATAAGGATTTTGTTTGCAAATCCGGGTCCTAAAAAGCAAAGAACAGAGGTATTTTTAATTGAAGCAGGCATGCACACATTCATCCAATTATTCACAGATATTTCACATATAAATATACAAACTTACTTATCTATATCCGCACAAATCATACTTATCACAGGAACAATCATGTAACCATGTCTAAACTAAAGTAATTTATCAAAAATGTTACTCACAAGAAACAGAAGCCCATAGCATATTTTCCAAATCTTGAAACTGGAATGGCCAAGCTTCTTTGATTTAAACTTAAATGCTTCTTGCCTTTCAAAACTTGAAAACTACATGCATGCTTACTTTAGATAATTTCCCGATTGGAAGAAAATGCTTGCAGTTGCAAGCAGGCTTCCAGATTGAAGAAAAATTTGCTCAAGTTTTGATTTCTTTAGTTTATGAAAAATGTAGACATTTGATTTTTGCAAAATTTGATTCCAGGTTTCTTTCAAACAAAGAGGATTGTTTGAATGATCTCTTATTTGATTTTGAAACTGAACTACAGGTTGTTATTTGAACTTGGAAATGATTACAGGGTTTATTGATTAACAGATTTTTTGCTTGCTTTTGAATTGGAGAAATGAATTACGGGCTGAAGATTTGATATTTGAAAATGTATTTGATTTTTGGTTTTACTTTGAGGAATTGGTTTGAGGAAATTGATTTTCAGATTTGTTTTCTTAGCTTTTGAATAAAAGATAGAAAAAAAGAATGAAGGGGAAGAATAAAATATGTTTAAAAATGCTGAAATTGTTTTATCAAAATAAAAGAAAAAGGATGAAAATAAAATGACACTTGACATAAACCTTTGTTCATTAATTAACACACGTTATTAGATTACTTAATATATTAACACGTCTTTTTTATTTTCTTTTTATTTTAAATGTTAATAAAGGTTTTACTTAATTTATTTATACTTATGTAAATATATATATGTGAATTTCTTATGTAAAGAAAATGTAATAAAAACAAATTATAAAAAAAAACTTATCCAAATATTTTTAAGATCCAATCATTTTAAATATTTATTTTTAAGTATCTATTCTTTTGAATTTCAAAGCTTTAAATTCAAATTAAAATATAAAATCAAATTTAAGAATCAAGTTATATCTGTACATATACAACTTCTTGTTAAATTTAAAAATAACAATCCTATTCCTATAAAATCTATTTATGTTTATAAAAGCTAAGTATTATAATTATCATTTGAAAATAACAAATTTAACAATTTTAAATGATTTATAAAAGAGATTATAAATCACTTCTATTATTAAATGAATTAAGACCATATGCTATATTGTATTTTAAACTTCTATTTCAAATCATATATATATCAAGTAATATTTAAAAGAAATGAAACAAACTTTTTGTTTAAATTTAAAAATTAAGCTAAGATATAATCTTAAGCAATTAACATTTGTCTTAAGTATTTACGAACTATATGGTTATTAATTAAATAACTTTGAAAAGCTTAATAATAATTTAAATCATAATTTCCAAATTATTAAATATTTTGTTAGAATTTGAAAACAAGACTTTATTTATTTATTAAATTCCAAATCAAAGATTATCTATAATATAAACAAATATATATATATACATTATAGATAGAAACATTTATTTAGCTTTTAAAAGATAAAATCCCTAATTAAATTTATTTAATTAGATTATTAAACCAATTCATATTTTATTAATCAATATTATCAAATCAATTTAATTTTAAATAAAGGTTATTAAATTGATATTGCCAAAAATTCCGGGATATCACATTCTTTCCCCTTAAAAGAATTTCGTCCCCGAAATTTAAAACAAAGGTAATTTAATAATCTATTCTAAAGATTTTAATTTGAAAACGCAAGCATATATTAACAACCATATGCTAACAACCATAGCAACCAATTTACCCAAACAAACAAATTTAACTATCCAGACAAAAATTCTGAATAGAATTTTCTTAAGTACCCCAAGTATAAACACATGGATACTCGCTCTACAGAAACCAAACAATCAACACTACTAAGCTACCGAGCTCCTACTCATCTCGATCTACCAAACTAAATAGAATGTCAGACTACAGACAAGTCTGACTCAACAACCAAATCTCTCAGAACAGCTGATTCCTCAACCAGAGATAGATCATACACGTACTCCCTCAAAGATACGTGAAACACAATGAATCCCAGTTATCCAAACTGGCAATTCAATCCTGAAGACCAAACATTTATCCAAAACAGAACACTGAAGAGATCTAAAACACCTCGGAGCTAGCTTCCCAACCTTACCCAATCTTATAGCTCCTAAAACCAGAGAAAGCTTTTCCAAAATCAGATCTCCGATTCTGATCCACAAAACTCTTCAGACGATCTTGGGTTGCCTACTTCCTTCCTGATCAGCTCAATCCTCGCTGATGTCTCAAGAAATAAACTGGACCAAACCCAATCTACCAGAATGATCCTCCAAGATCAACCAAGATCAAGAACAAACTCTACTCCTCAAACATCAGAAGAAAACAAACTTCTCCTATCCGAAAAAGAAAAGCAGATGCACTCTCAAACTTGCTTCCGCTGCACAACTCTGATCTGGAGTAGATGAGATTGCTAATGAAGAACACGAGCACAAACTGGGCAACATAACCTAGAAGATCTCTGATAACCAAGAGAACACTCAGCTATCGCAAGTCACTTTTGCGATCAATCCATACTAACGTCTAAAGAAAACTGTTCTCTCTTTACCAATCAGAACAGCTTACGCTGGTCTAGCCAATCCACCGAAGAAATGGACCCACTCTACTGCTTCTGAACTCCACTTCTAGAAAAACTACTAAACTAGAAGATCTCCTTGACAGCACACAGAACACTCCAAGCTGCACTGCTGACACAGATACGAAACAATTCCTCATCCAAAGCTCTTCAAGAAACTCGGCCTCAAAGCCAAACACAAGCACCCTACTGAACTCAGCCACATCACCAAAGCAGACCTACTTCCTTTAACTTATTCCAAAAAAATATCTTCGAAAACATCCATAGTCACTGCATCTCATCACATAGCTACTACTTCCTGAGGTATCAAGATACCATTACTCGCTTCTGCCTAACCGACAGATCCAAACTCTACTCATCCAACTTCAAAGATGGGCTCCGAACCTTAACAGATTACCTTTAGAGATCGATGAAATCCTTACATCAAGCTGCAAAGCTCACTCGAGATAGTATTAGGTCTATAGTCTCGACAGATACACTTCCAACCTCAAACATTCAAACTCCAACCAATGGTGGTTACGTTATACATACCACTACCCCATCTACCTTACAACTTATATTGGAAAACCTGTACAGGTAACCAAACAAATAGATAGAAATACACACACACACACACACATATATATCAAAATTACAAATACTCTCTCTCAAGAAGAAATCACTTCAAAGCCTAGGTATTCACTCAACCTAGCGCTCTGATACCAACTGTGACGACCCGACTTTTTCTCCATAAAAAGTCGCATCATCTTTAAGAAAGAAAGGGATAAAAAAGAGAAAAGAAAGAAGAGAAAGAAGAAACAACACCTGAATCTCAAAAGCGGAAAGAATAAATTATATTAACAACATAAGTATTACATAATATACAACACCAATCAGAGTTACACAGCTTACACAACACATTCTAGACAGTTATAAACACCTGTCTAGTTATACAACTCAAACAAACACAACACAGAGAACACACAGTGGAAACTATATATCTAATGCCGAAGCCTCCTGCTCCATTACTCCTCCACAATTCGTCAAAGCTAACCTGAATCCCTTGGCTACTCGTAAAAATTTAAGTACCCAACTGTTTAAGAAAATAGAAGATAAACTCCGGGTCAGACATGGGTCTGGTGTGAGTAACAGGTTAAGGTTGCTTAACTTTTGAAAACCTTTTGAAAAGAAAAGGTATCACGTAAGACACCCACACATAAACATGGGTAAGTTTTTAACTTACGCCAACCAAAACATTTGATAGGAAATCCGGTGATATTATAATAGTGTCAAGGGTTTTCAAATAAAATACAGAAATAGCTGGAATGCTTACGTCTCACGTTCCAACATAGTTGGGCACAATCAAAACGTACGACGCTTATTGGAGATTGGATTCCATACAATGGCATGGCTACTGGCGTACCGCCCGTCACAATACGTGGCCTAGATCACCGTACTGAGGATCCACCCTAAATCTCCTGCAACACAAGGCCGGAACCCTTCCTTATTGAACAGTCCTGAACAAGACAACCCCGCAGTTGTTTGCAACCAACTGCCCACACAGCCGAATATAAAGGGACCTCTAGACAGGGGCAAACCTCGTCCTACTTGGGCGTGACCCACTTAGCCTTGCTGCACCTCCCCTGTTTTAGCCATTCCTGGTTGATGAGGCTTGAGGCTACGATTAACTTTAGGGAACACATCTCTTAGAATGCTCGTTGTCCACATGACGATGATCTGAAAGCATTCAATCCATACAAGTTCGTTCCGCGTTCGAACGAAACCGAAGGCATTATCTCGTTACACTCATTTTGGAATCACCCTCAGAGTTAACAACGACAACCCTTGCATTCTGAATCTTCATCTGCACTTGAGACTCACGACCTATCGTTAATTCGGATCGATGTGGTTTTCGGATATCCAAATATGGAAACCCGATCCCGGTCTCATCGAAATCCAAAGCGCCATCTTTTAGGTGCGAGTTGTTTTAAAATTTAAAACAATTCAATTCTATTATCTATATACGCACAGATAGATAATTCACATATCACAATAGATAATCAACATTATCATCATAAACAGATAAACCATATTATCATCACAAATAGATAATTCATATTATCAACTCAATGCAACCAAAGCATCCATATCACACAACATTACTTATCTCATATCTGAGATCTCAAACCGTTCAAGGAAATCAACATCAATCAGCATTCATAAGCAATGATTTATTAATCACCATTCTATAATTTATTTAAAATGAATTAAATTAATCAATATAAATCTTGCTTACATAACCGTTAATTAATTACAAATCAATTAATTAATTACCCTCTAATTAATCACCTTAATTAACCACTCTTGATTAATTATCCTTTAATTACATTCAAGTAATTAGCCTTTAATTACTATCAAAAATTAATCATTCTAAACCAAATTCAGTAATTAACCTTTCATTAATTAATTAACTATAATTAATTACACTACTCCTTAATTAATTACATTAGTTAATTCCTTCATTGATTAATTGTTCTTAATTAATCAATCCTTAATTACATCACTATATTAATTAATGATCCCGAATTATTGATATTTATAATTACCCTATTTAAATTAATTACATTAAGTAATTAATCATCAATAAAACCATATTGATTAATCACATTCAGTAATTAGCTACCTTTAATCACTTCATTAAATAAATTAATTACTCCTTAATTAATTATCTCTCATAATTAATATTTAATTAATTATATTTATTAATCACCCTAGATTAATCTTATTAAGTAATTAATTACCTTAATTAATTACATCTCTTAATTATCTTCAAATAACCTCATTAATCAATTCTTAATTAATTACACTAAGTAATTAACTATTAATTACTTCCACTAAGTTATTATTCTTCATATTAATTACACAAAGTAATTAACTCCCAAATCTCTTCCATTACCTATTCAATTTAACTATATCCAGTAATTATCTTCTTAATTACTTTACTAAGTAATCATTCTTCATTAATTACATTGAGTAATTACTTCTTAAATTATCCAGTGATTATCTTAAATTAATTAAACTTAATTAATTAACTTAAACTAATCAAAATAAACTTAATTAATTACAATTAGTAATTAATTTCTTAATTACTTTCATTAAGTAATTACACTTAAACAATTCTCAAATGATTATCTTTAAATTAACTAATCTAATTAATTATTAAAACTAATCACATTAATTAATTATTAAATAATCCTAAGTTAATGACCTTTATTAACCATTAACAAATCTTTAATTACTTCTTTAAAGTAATTAACTGAGATTAATCATTATTAATTACAAATTAATTTATATATAATAACCCATTAATTAATCTCTAATTATTTAATTAATTAAGTGTTAATCTATATCTTAATTAATTTTTAATTACTTGATTAATAAATTTCAAATCATTAATTTAAAATCAAATCTTATATAATTAATGATTTCTTAATTACAAATTAATTGATCTTAATTAACTTACTTAATCCTTTAATTAATTGAATAAAACCCTTAATTACTTAATTAATTAGCCCAAATCATTAATTAATTAAAGTAATTAATTATCCATCTTAATTTCCTTAATAATTTAACGAATTATAATCATTAAGTCCTAATTAACTTTAAGATAATCCTTAATCTTATTAATGATTAAATTTATCATTAACAAAGTATTTTAAAAACAATTTGCTTTTAAATTTACTATTAAATTCCATTTTAAATTTAAAATGAATGCAATTTTAACTTTAACAAAGTTTAACAATTCAAAAACCTTTTAATTACATGTGAAAGAAATACTTATGCTCTAAAGGAAATTTAAAATAGTTTTAAAACCATATTCAATTTATATCAATTTTAAATACACTTTAAATATTCATAGTTGTTTTTAAACATTTTAAGTTCAAAAACTTTATTTTATTTCAAAACTAGGGTTGAAATTCATTTTTGAATCTAGACTTTAAACTTAGATTTAAAACCCTGTTTAAATCTTTACTTTCAAATTTTAAAACCATTTTATAGAATACTTTAACAAATTTAAAGTTGTTAAAAACATTTCATTTCTTTAAAACTTATTTATTTTAAAACTAGGATTCAAATTCATTTTTGAATCCATACTTTAAATCTGCTTCAAACTTTGATTATAACCTTCTTTTCATTTTGAAATTTAGTTTAAATATAAAAAATCTAAATACTGACAAGTTTCAATAGAAACCTGTAATCTAAAACAATGACCCAAGCCCATACTTAATATACTTCGAGCCAAAACACTCCTAGCATCGAGCAAAAACATAAAACAACTCGAATGATACCCGAGTACCCTTCTTCCCAAATTAACCTGCAGATACACCATCACCTCCGTGCACATGCACCCGCACTGCCACCTTTTCTGACCACTCACGATGATCCTTACATGTCGACAATCCTCTTCCTACACTATTCTGATCATCAGGACAACTGTATCACCTCGAAATTAAGATCGAGAATTAAAAACCCAAACCTGGCAACAAAGTCACAAAACCTGGAACACTTCGTACTCGCATCTCCGACCACCGTAGCGACTGCAATTCCGGCCATAGCTTCGATAGCTCACCAACTTCAATCACCCAAATTCCTACTACACTCGATCAACTAGAGAGGCCGTGTCGATCAAATTGGCCGAGCAAACCAAAACTAGGGTTATAAATTTATATTGATCACCGCCATCGCCATACTAACCTTGATCACCATACAGGCATTTTTCCATGATTCTCCTATCATCCTACTATCACCAGAAGAAAACTCAAACCTCCAGATCATTCATATCACCAGAGATGAACCAAAACTCCATTTCTGGTCAAACCAGAAATGTACATCCATTCCCAAACTAAAAATTTTGTTTTTAGTATTAAAAATCAAGATTTTGAATAAGCTTTCAGATTTTATACTTAGATCAGTGAATTAATATGTTTAAAAGTTAACATCAATCAAGCTTGCACTGTTCTTGGACGTTTCCAGTGAGATTTTCAAAATTATTTTAACTTAAATGAATTCTAAAACTTACTTCATAATCAAATAAACAATATTCGTTTATATTCTAAGTTCTAACAGATCTTAGATCAAAAGATAAGGATTTTGTTTGCAAATCTGGGACCTAAAAAGCAAAGAACAGAGGTATTTTTAATTGAAGCAGGCATGCACACATTCATCCAATTATTCACAGATATTTCACATATAAATATACAAACTTACTTATCTATATCTACACAAATCATACTTATCACAGGAATAATCATGCAACCATGTTTAAACTAAAATAATTTATCAAAAATGTTACTCACAAGAAACAGAAGCCCAGAGCATATTTTCCAAATCTTGAAACTGGAATGGCCAAGCTTCTTTGATTGAAATTTAAATGCTTCTTGCCTTTGCAATTTTGAAAACTACGTGCATGCTTGCTTTAGATAATTTCCAGATTGGAGGAAAATGCTTGCAGTTGCATTCAGGCTTCCAGATTGAAGATAAATTTGCTCAAGTTTTGATTTCTTTAGTTTATGAAAAATGTCGACATTTGATTTTTGCAAAATTTGATTCCAGGTTGCTTTCAAACAAAGAGGATTGTTTGAATGATCTCTTCTTTGATTTTGAAACTGAAATACAGGTTGTTGTTTGAACTTGGAAATGATTACAGGGTTTATTGATTAACAGATTTTTTTGCTTGCTTTTGAAGTGGAGAAATGAATTACAGGCTGAAGATTTGATATTTGAAAATGCATTTGATTTTTTTACTTTAAGGAATTGGTTTGAGGAAATTGATTTTCAGATTTTTTTTCTTAGCTTTTGAATAAATGATAGAAAAAAAGAATGAAGGGGAAGAATAAAATATGTTTAAAAAGGCTGAAATTGTTTTACCAAAATAAAAGAAAAAGGATGAAAACAAAATGACACTTGTCATAAACCTTTGTTCATTAATTAACACATGTTATTAGATTACTTAATATATTAACACATGTCTTTGTTTTATTTTCTTTTTATTTTAAATGTTAATAAAGGTTTTACGTAATTTATTTATACTTATGTAAATATATGTGTGAATTACTTATGTAAAGAAAATTTAATAAAAAATTATAAATAAAAATTTATCCAAATATTTTTATAATCCAAACATTTTAAATATTTATTTTTAAGTATCTATTCTTTTGAATTTCAAAGCTTTAAATTCAAATTAAATTATAAATCAAACCTAAGAATCAAGTTATATCTATACATATATAACTACTTATTAAATTTAAAAATAACAATCCTATTCCTATAAAATCTATTTATGTTTATAAAAGCTAAGTATTATAACTATCATTTGAAAATGACAAATTTAACAATTTTAAATGATTTATAAAAGAGATTATAAATCACTTCTATTATTAAATGAATTAAGACCATATGCTATATTGTATTTTAAACTTCTATTTTAAATCATATATATATATATATATATCAAGTAATATTTAAAAGAAATGAAACAAACTTTTTGTTTAAATTTAAAAATTAAGCTAAGATATAATCTTAAGCAATTAACATTTATCTTAAGTATTTACAAACCATATAGTTATTAATTAAATAACTTTGAAAAGCTTAATATTAATTTAAATCATAATTTCCAAATTATTAAATATATTGTTAGAATTTGAAAACAATACTTTATTTATTTATTAAATTCCAAATCAAAGATTATCTATAATATATACAAATATATGTAAACATTATAGATAGAAACATTTATTTAGCTTTTAAAAGATAAAATCACTAATTAAATATTTATTTAATTAGATTATTAAACCAATTCATATTTTATTAATAAATATTATCAAATCAATTTAATTTTAAATAAAGATTATTAAATTGATATTGCCAAAAAATCCGGGATAACACAGATTCGTTGCTCAAGTTTCTATTTTTTCTAGTTTGTAAAATTTTGTTTGCTTCAGTTTCTTTATCTGGTTTTGCTTTTAGTTTGGTTTTTGATTTTGAAACATATGAAAGAAAATTGAAAAGCAAAAATATAGATGTCCATATATATATTTGAATTTCCTTTTACTGATAAATTTTAAAAATGAATGCCAATTGTATTACATGATATAATTTAGTGCACACTTGTTTAATGTATGGTATGAATCCTTTACACTTGTTGAATGGTATTTTAAATTTTTTACCCTTATATTCTTCCATGATACTTGGTTTACATTTGTTAACTTATATGTATAAATGTTTTTTATATGCTTTTTATAAAAAAAATTAAGTTTTATATATACTTTAATTCATTTTCCATTATTTGATAAATACATTTTCTTAATTTATTTTTATAGAATCCTTTAAAGAAAATAATATAGAACTAATTATATACTAACAGAAATCAAATATACATTATTATTAAATCCAAATTATTTTGAGATATTGTCTTTTTATTTTCAATTTCAAATTCAAATTTAATTTTAAATTGACTCATATATATATATATATATTTAAATAACACACACATTAAATTTGTTTGAAAATAATAATTTTGCCAATTTTAAATAATTATACTAGGAGGATTATCAAACCAATACTTATCTCGATATATATATATATATATATATATATTACCAGAATTATTTATTTAACTTATAAATCAGTATTTCTACAAATTAAATCCAGTTATTTTATCAATTATAGATGTACAAAAATCAAGGTTATCACATATATATTACATATACATATATATACATGCACACACACACATATTTCAGCCATTTAAAGAAAATTCATTTCAAAATTAAAAATATTTTTCACTATTTATTAAAACTCAAAATATGAGGTTTTCAGTTAGTATTTACAAATACAAATTAATCCACTAAAACATACATACATGTATATATTTAAAATAATAATAATTTATATGTATTTGTTCTTATATTTATTTTGAAATTTAAATGGTAATATATATATATATGGCCTTTTCTAATAATTAAGGTAAGTTTAAAAAAATTATTAATGTAAATTAGAATCGATTTATATTATAAAAATATAAAATTTACTGTAAATCGGAATGTATTTACACTATCAAAAAATTATATACAAATATGCATAGAATTGTTTTGTAAGAAAAAAGATCAATAATATTTCCGTTGAAAGTTAAAAAATAGTTTTTATATTTATGTATATTTTTTTTAGCAAAGCTAGCCGGCTTTAAAGTGGGCCATGCCACTGTATATAAATGAACAAACAGGTGCTCTACACATGCACAGAACAACTAAAAGGGCAGGACGCCTAAAAAGGGAGAAAAAGAAAGCACAGGAGCTAGACAGAGTTGCCTAAGCTACTAACACATCAGAACTAAGCTTCCTCAGAAGAGGGAGAACAATCACGACCATCAACCGATGATGGACCAATAACAAGAGTAAATCCCGAGAAAAGAGTTGCTAAATGAGGATCATACCCAACAGAGTCAGGAGAGTAAAGAAATTTCCTATCCCAAGTGACATCATAAAACTTACTTTTGTTTTCCTCACCAATCGCACCTTCCCTAGTGAGGCACAAACCATCACCCTCAATATGGTAGATAAGATACTGACTCTCTCCCCCAATATCACTGATAAAAGCATAAAAGATGTCTCGCTCCGGAGAATATCTCATATCAGAAGGAGCGTGAACACAAGCACGCTCATCAGAATTCCAAGAAATGATTTCAGAAGAGGAAGCAGAGGGGATATCGTCCAGGGCCGAAGGAGGAGAAATAAGAGATGGACCTATAACTGGCGAAGGAATGGAGGGAGCAACACAAACCGGAGCAACAACAGGAGGAACCGCAAAGGGAGCAATAGCAGCAGGCGAGGAAATAGAGGGTGCAACACAAACAGAAGCAACAACAAGAGGAACCGCAGAGGGAGCAATATCGACGGAGGCACAGAAGAATCAACTAAGGGGACAACAGAAGCGACCTTCGGAACCCACTGCTGGAGAGGAGGACGAGGAAGAGGTAACCGGTCAACAAGAGGAACAACCGAAAAGGAACAAGAATCAGCAAGATGGCCAAAGGACTGACAAGACGAGCAAATCTCAGGCTTTCAACTATAGCAAACTCTGACGTCAGCAACGTGGCTCACATCTAATCTGACCTTCAAAACATTTGGCAGAGGTTTGTCAGGAGTAATCTCAATTAGTGCTTTGGCATAGACCAGCTTCTTTCTTGCCACAGTATTTGCATCATAACAAATCACCTTACCAACAAGGCCAGCTAGCCAGTCGATCCCAATAAGGGGCTGTAGAACAGACAGAATATGCGAAAAATGGGCCTAGACAGGAATAGAAAGGACTTGCTCCCTAGCACGATCAACGGAAGGACTCCAAGTTGTAATAATGAATGGCTTCCCATCAATAAGAATGGGGTCGGCCTCAAGAATTCGTTGCCTCTCTTCACTACGCATAAACTTAAAATAGAACAATTCGTTATCAAAGTGAACACTTAAACCACCTTTAGGCTTCCACGTGGAGTTGCACCTTGCTTTAACAATATGATAAGGAGGATTGGAGTCTAGAAAGAAGCCAACCAAGTGGTCTTTCCAAAAATCCACACCAGCCTTAATAACTTCCAAAGGTGCAATCATCACTCCCTCATGCTCAACAATATCAAAGAGACGCGGCGAATGCAAACCGGCATTATTAGGAAGCTTGGAAAATAAGGAAGACCACTTGGGGAAAGGCTGTAGCGGAGGGGGATCCAACAAAATTGCGTTCGAAACTGCAGGAAGGGGGATTTTTCTAAAGCATTATTACAAATACCATATGTGCACCCCCAATGTAACCACATCGGAAGCCTTGGAGAGACCACTAGCTTCAGACAAGCAAACACAATTCTCTGTTACCACTTCACTACCATGATCAGGGGCAAGCCCAAACTGCTCAGCACTTACAATCGGCCTAAACTCAGAAACAGACCAAGATGTAGTTCCTATGGTTGATAGCAATGGAGACAACGGGTTGGCAGGAACTTCACGCCCAAGAAGAGGCTGCGAAGTGGAAAAATCACTCAGAAGGTCGGCCATAGGGTTAACATCGGACGCAGGCACGACCGACACGCATCCAACAGAAGAAACACACTGAACAGCTGTTGAAAGAACGTGAGCACCAGCATCACGCGAGATAGAGGAAGGAGGAGCAGGCTTCTACTTCGGCATAGAGAAGGACATACACGAGAATAGGCCGAAGAAGGACAGTGGCAAACAACGAATTTAAGAAAACAGTTTCCAAATCGCAAATAGCCAAAACGTGGATGCCATTTTCACTGTATTAATTGATAGTGTGCACTTTTTTTTGTATTAACTCTTTATATTTATGTATATTTACTAACTAATATGAATAAATATTTTTTTAAAAATTAAAATATTTTAAAGGTTCATTCTAAATACACACATAGAGGAAATTTATATTTGAAATTTGAACTTGAAATTAATTTTTTATCTATATCTGGATCTGGCTTTTAAGTTTAAAATGTCATAAGATATTTTAGATGTTATTAATTCAAGCCATTCTGAATTGACTAATACTTTAAATAAACAAAACTATTATTACTACTTTATACGTATGTACATATGCATGTACATGTACACATACATACATACATATACAAATGTATATTTAAATAAATATAAATTAAATTGTAATGTAAATCCTAGCACTTATATATGAACACATTAAACCATATATATTTCCTATATGCTACACGTGCACTATACACGTACATGTGTATTTCACAATATACATTAATATTATATATAAATAAAATCAATACTTTTATATAATTTTTTTATAAAATAATGATTTTATTTAAAATTATTCGATTGGTTTTGAAATTATTTAGGCATCATAGGCCTAATAAGATATAAAAATGGATTTTTTTTAAAATTCACTCATTTATCTTGCTATGACCTAGCCTACTTCCTTCATCCACTTCATAGATCTAGTTTGGAAAAATAGTTGTAACCATGCAATTCATCCAATAGTTTATCGACCATTGGGATTGGAAATTTATATTTATGATGATTGCATTTAGAGCTCTATAATCGACATAAAATCGCCACAATCTATCTTTCTTTTTAATAAGAAAAATTGGAAAAGATAAAAGGCTTGTGAAAGGTTGTATGATGTTGGGTTGAAGCACTTCGTTCACTTTTTTTTATTTTGAATTGGTAGTGGTACAGTTTGGCATTAATGAGTTATGCGTTGATGGATAAAGGTATATGGTTATTAAGTTCTAGATGCCGTGGTAGTGTGGTTGGTGGTTGAAAAAGTATAGAGTATCGGTTTGATAGGTTTTGACGTAGACGAGGGTATTTAGTAATTAGACATTGTGTTTTTGGGCTGACAGAGGGCAGAAGGAAGAAATAGGAATTATAGCAACTATTTTTTCCATTCTTCTCAATTGATTTAGTGAAATTTCAGTTGAGCTTGAAGAAGAGTTGAGGCCCGATATGGTAATATGTTTCTTTTGTAGGTAAAAGTCATTGTCAAGCTAGAATTGTATGTAGTTATTAGGTCTAGGGATTGTAGCCAGAGATTACCCAAAACCCCATTTGCTCCAACTGTTTTCAAACGGTGAAACTATTAGCGAAATGTTCTTTCTGAATCACTATTTCTACATCATTGCACGAGCCACATACTTCACAACTTATATATTTTTCCTACCGTTACAATAAAGCTGGATTTTGATTCCGATAAAGGCTAAGGTAATGCATCGCTCTAGGGTAAAGATAATTGTGAGTACTTCTAGTATCTAGAGCATCAAAATTTGGCAGTTATTGACAAAGACGAATGGGCAGTTATTGTAGAAGGCGTGCAGGTGGAAGACTGTTGGGTGGGGTGAACCAAGAAAGGCATGGAAGGAAATTTCCTACAATGGTTGTTAAGCTCAGCAGAGTTATTAGCAGTGTCCTTATATTGTAGATATAGCTCCAAGAGATTGTTAGTTAATAAAAGAAAAATCATTTTACTGAGCGTTGATGTTTAGAATGGTACTTGTAGCAACCCATGAAGTAATAAATAATTAATTAAGGAATTAATTACGAGAAAAAAGATTTAAGCAGTTAAATTATGAAATTAAGTAATGATACTAGATGATATTTAATTAGTCTAAGCCAAAGTGAATTAAATAAGATGAGAGGCAATAGGACCGTGGGCTAACCATACATGATAAATAAAGTTGGTTACTTTCCTATTTCAGTTCATTATATACTAAAAATTAAAACTAAAAGCATTAGATCACTTCAATGGTGTTTGCTGCCAAAGAAGAAAAGAGGAGAGAAGAAGAAGATTAAAACTATGGGAACTGGAAACACATTCAACTTAGAGATTTGTGGAGTATTGGATTCTCTAATCTCGTTTTCTTTTCTAACTTTCTAACGGTTGAATTAATTATGAATGGTTCTTATGATTCTTGTAATCTATTTAATTTCAAAAATCTAACGTGATTTTAATCTAAAGAATTTTTTATAAGTACATAAATTGGTATGAATAATTTGATAACCTTATATCATAGAAAATGGTTAAAAATAAGGAGTTTGAGAAATTTTATGAAATGAAATAAATGTAATTATTTCCTACGTAGGTCGAAAGGGTACTTAATGGATGCGAAGAATAAATAGTCGAGGATGGAAGATAATTTCATTAAATAGAGCATTTAATAATGGGTTAATAGTACAAATCCACATTTTATGTTGAATATGTCGAGAAAGTACATCAAAATGGCAAGAAAAGACTAAGTCAAACTAGTTAGAAGTTAACACACGTAAAGATAGTGTCAGATGTGTAGAAAAACATTTTCCGATGTGTAGAAAAACATTTTCCAATGTGTACTAAGAGCTAGATCCAAAGATGAAAATAAATAAGAACCTTAAGCTTATAGACTTAACTAAAAATGCTAAG
Organism: Allium cepa; assembly: GCA_030765085.1. Taxonomy (NCBI): domain Eukaryota; kingdom Viridiplantae; phylum Streptophyta; class Magnoliopsida; order Asparagales; family Amaryllidaceae; genus Allium; species Allium cepa. Next base: position 383,985,031 of record CM060931.1, read on the forward strand.
CGATGCTCAACATAAGGCTAAGGTAAATAAATATAGGTTATTGTCGAAGGTCGAAGTGGGATGAAGATTAAGAATGAACTTTGCATAGAGGTGGTGATTTTTGGAACATAAAGTTGAATTTTGAGTAGAGGATGATTTAGGAATCTAAAAATTTAAGTATCGTAAGTTACCATTAAGCTAACTAAAATAGGCATCCCCAAATGAGGCCGAGGATAGTAATGGCCAATGGCAGTGTAGCTTTTGATAAGATATTAAAACTAAAACTTATAGACTTTTGGCACAGAAATTATTCTATGGCTTAAGTGAATATTGATGATAGTATTGTAATGTAGCATAGTGAATAACTAAGCGAAAAACATAATGTACGTCTAACTAGGTAAGCAAGTGATGTTCGATAGATGGCGCAAGACATGAGGTGGAAGTTAAGAAACCAAAGGTGTAGAAGTAAGGCATTAGTTGCATCTAATAATAAAAGGGTGGTGTAAGGCCTTGGTGGCAACTAAAACCATGAATGTAGATGTAAGGCCTAATGTGGCAATCGAAACCAAAGTGTTGGTATAAGGCCCAAAGTGGAAACCATAATCGAAAGTATTGGAGTACGGCCTTAGGTATCATCCGAGCACAAAAGAAATTGGTATAATGCAACAACCCGCAACTTAATGGGCTCGATTTCAATTAAATTAAAATCCAACTCCATTAAGGTACATATTGTTGGTGTTGGTAACCTGAAATAAACATAAATATATCAAAGAGTTATCTACATTAAATCACAGTGGAATAAAACAATATAACAAAACATATATATCGACTAAGGCTACTTCTTTAGAATCAGTATTATTCCTTGAATATATAGTTGCCTTGTCAGTGCCAAGCATGAATGAGAGGACTTCTCCCTCTACTATTCCCATCTTACTCTGTTAACCTATCCTCTAAATCTATCTTGTGGATTGTAATGAGGAGCTGGTCAGAAAACATATTGGTGATTGGAAAATTGCATACTTTATCCTTAACACTAATTTATGACAATTGACTTCTATTCAAGTGTTATGGTTATTATTCATGGCTAATCCATTTAATTCCATTTACACGTACGATATATCCAACCTTCTCTAAGGTATAACAATATATATACACGTGTATATATACACATATTATATATATATATATATAAACATTGTGGTACCCAAAAGGAAAACCCAGCCACTTGATACTTCTTAAATAGGGAAGAGGTAGACCCAATGGTCATTTTACATTTCAACCCCTAAGCGGGCCCTTCATAACATAAACACTAGTCAACTGGCCTTAGCTACAAGATCGATGACCGCTAGATGCAGCTTTATAATTTAATTCGCCATATTAATAATGCATCCCAAAGAGTTATCTAAAGGTTAAATAACCTAACTCTGACAAACAAATAACTAATTTATTTTTGAGGCTTTGTGTATCCCATTGGATTCTGCACTAGTAGGAAGTGAAATTTGCTAGGGCATAACCAAGTCTTCGCTGGCGATGGCTAAGGACCGCTGGTAGTTCAAGCCTACATACCAGCCTTACTTCTAAATACTAGTTTATCAACAATACTGACATAGCCCTCCAACCCCCATAGCCAAAATCCCTTTTACAATTACCTAATATAAATCGAGGAAAATACCCACTCTAGTTACTTAATACCTCTTGTTATAAATGAAGCAGACCCCATTTCCCTATTAGGCACCATCATAGATTATTTGCGACTTCTAATATAGAGACGATGTGGACCCAACAGCCATTTAATACCTTCCACTATGAAGTAAACCCCTTGACATCGCAAAAGGTACTAAACAATTTAATACTTTAAATCCAAGGCAAACCTTTAGTATATTTCCCCTTTCTATCTACGAACGTATATCCCTTTTGCATGGGTCATATGGTTGGTGATGTTCCACATTAGTAGTACGTATACATAACTTCTAGTAGCCTCTAGGTAAAGGCATACTTTTTGTTATGTAACTCTATTAATCCCGCATCACAATCCATACTAAACCAAGTCATTTATGCTAAATTAAATGTTGGGGTATGCCCACTAATTTATGATCGTCCTAAACGTATTATTAAGGTCGGAAGGGAAATTATATTGCCTCCAAAGTTTATTTATTAGTATGAATTAACTTATTCGATGCAAACCCATTCGTATGTTTTAGGCTTGTTTCCTATATTCTTAATTCCCTTCTTACGTCCCATAAATATTATTTGTTTGCAATAAATGGTCATTAATATTCAAATTAGACAATTACTAATAACATTTATTTATTTTTTCTAAGTCAAATTATTATGCCTATTTCATTTTCATATAAGTGTCATATCAAATTCCATAATTAATCTTATTCAATGCATTTATGTCCTCATTTTATTTTTGTAACTCTCTATTAACTGCAAATTTATTGCCTTACTAATTACAATCACTATTCATAAATTTTTGGAGTTACTATCTCTTTTCCATTTTAATCCCTTAATCCTATAATTATAGTGCTATTAATATTTAGTCGTCCTAATATAACAAATACGAATACCAATGTATATTCATTTATTATGCTTAATTCTTTACCTTATATATATTTGTATTTATAATCGGTATGCATGGTTATACATGTGTGTATTTCTATTTTTAACTCATTAATTCATATGCTTAAAAATTTCTGAATATACACTTAATATGTACATTATGTAAAGAACAATCATTTCAATATTTTAGCATATTAGAGCTATCCTTCCCAAAAAGGATTACTATTATAACATTCCATATATTATCTAAAAGTAAGACTTTTGTTACGTTCAAAATTACAAGGAATCATCCCATTCCTTCTATTGAAACGGAGAGTGCAAACTATGGAGAAGAACATCCTTTTCATTTTGGTATATTCCCTATTATTCCATATGATGCACTTTTTATACACAGTTGTCGAATTAGATTATTTATGGAAATTTACATGGAAATAGATACAACTAAATTGCATCCACAATGCTCCCAATAGATTAGAACGTAGAAATTCACATTCCAAGTCAGTTTAGGGCAGTCCAAATGAATACCAACAATTCACAACCTAATTATCAAAAATATGGAATAAAATTTGCAATCTTATCAACATTCTACTTTAGAAAATTTAGAGACCGATTTCCATGTTTCTAGATTAGGATGTACATGTCATTTCATTATAATTATCTAACTTGCAAAATAAGTAGGAATATAATTATCAATGTTATCTATAAGTCATATAATTTCCCATTTACCTTTCTAACTTTCCAAATTTTCAAATCCGAACCCTTTAATTAACTCCTTTTTTCTTTCCAATACAAAAAATATGTATAGCGAGATATATACATATCCATTATAATTAAAGATCTAAAAGGAAGTTTCAATTAAGTGGAGCATAGATTTATAATTATAGAATTTAACTTTTTCGCAGCATTGATTCACTCACTCCTTCTCTTTTATGTTCCATCCTTTGATACATACATACATTCATACATATATATATGTATGTATGTATATGTATGTATGTATGTACATATAGACATACACAGCAATAGTTACATAATATCTTGAAATAGTGGAGAAGGGAAAATAGCAGAGCTCCGCTGCTTTGATAGGAAAAAATGAGAAGAAAAGTGAGGGCTAGGCTTGTTTTCTAGGTACTCTAATCAATCGTATCTGTTGGATTAAATTAATTAAATCCAACCATTGGGCCGAGGTTCAGCCCTAGCCACCACTCATTCAACCGTTCAACGCTCCATCCTAGGGGGTCGACCGGCCCAAGGAGGGTGTCGATGGCGGGGTCTATCACGGTTGTTATTATTTATTTCCTATTTAAATACTTTTTAATTACTTCAAATCCAAGAACTTCAAATGCTTATGAAATTTTCGTTTGATATTCGATCACAAAACTTTATATACGAAAGTTGCTCAAAAAATCGCCGCGAGCACAATGGTCTAAGTTTCATGGTCAATTTTCGATGTTTGATCGAATTCCTTTTTGAGCCTTAATAATTATTTATTACTTATTGTTTATTTTACAGGGTGTTACATTCTTCCCCTTAAGAGGAATAAGTCATGTAACATAGCATGAAACGATGCTAAACTATACAACCAATTAGTGTACAATTAATTTTGCAACTAATCACTTATAAATGCATGGTGTATCACAACATATATGATATTTGTGCAGAATAATTCTAAATTTGTGCCTCTTATATCAATACATTGTTTTTGAAACAATTTCGAAAATATGATACAAACAACTTATATATACTAGCAGCTCAACATGCATGCAACTTTTTAAAAATCAAATCCTTGTTTTCACGCAGCAATTTCCACAATCATAGGAATAGGAGTATGGTTCAACCAATTTTCCATTCAATCCCTATCATCCAATACCTAACACACTGTTTATAACATCCAAAGTTTTGAAAATCCAGTTTTTCCTAAATTTATACTCTTATGCTGGAAATGAAATTTAGACAACATGTTTTACATTTCCACCCTTCTTTTGGATATCTTTCTGTTGTACTTTGGAACCTTCTCTTTTTCCCTAAATCTTTTTTTAACTTCACAAAGTACAATTTTCATAAAGAGGCTCATTTTTGGATTTTTAAATGGAATTATTTTAAAAGCGAGTTTTCTTTACTATCAATAAGGTATATAAATAGAAATTCTATAGCTAAAAATCTTTTTCCCTTATTATTCTCTGTGTTTTGTGTATTCTCGTCCTTACCGAACAATAAAATTCGTACTACTAACATACTGATCTTCCTTACGCTAAGCATGTACTTGAAAATTAGAAAATCAAACTTGCAAAATAGTTTGAAAATTGAATATTTCAAAAGAATTCAAAATTGATTTTTTGAAAGCATTCAAGCACAACTTTTCATAGGTATTTAAAAATAATTTTTCAAAAGCATTTGAACATATTTTTTCAAAAGCATTTGAACACAAGTTTCTTAAAAAAAATTCTCTCTGTCCTAAAACAAATCAAGCCACATCTTAACGTAATCGAGATTTAATCAATAAATTAACGTATATGATTGACGATAGCATTGTGCAGTTAATATTAGATTTGGAAAAACTTTCCCTTTACTTCAAAATTAAAAGACAACACATAAGTATATTGATAAATTTTAGCTTTTAAGGCATAGGAATTGTGACCCATGGTTTCACAACATTCTTTCCCTATCCTTCGCTTGCTAAAATTTATTTTTCCTAAAGTCTAAACTTTTTATGAATTAAAGCATTCTTTATGTCTAGTTTCTAATTTAATTACCTAATTTATTTTATAAACTTTTATCTTTAATTACATTAATCGCTAGCTAAGCATTCTTATGAGATTTCCTTATTTTCATTGTTTCCCAATATGTATGGCAGTCAAAGCTCATCTAGAAAATTAGCACAATAATAAAATAGAAACATATCTCATATCATATCATATGCTTTTCCAATACCCGAAAGGAGACAACTAGCAATTACAGTCCAAATATCATAAAAGAAATAGGTACTGGAAGCCGCCCTCATTATCAACTGGTCTAGATAATATTTTGGCCTTATCACTTCTTACTCAATAAAGATGGACATTTCTAGTATGTTATTCTACTATAACCCATGTGTTTTAGCTTACCTTTTGGCTTCTAATAAACAAGATCCATCCATTACTTCAATCACTGTAACCGATTATGGGATAAATTGTTCATTCCCACACTGTAATGGGTAAGAAACATAAACTATGCGTATTTAGAATAACTCATCGGAAAATTGGCTTGGTGGTATAACCTTTCTACCACCTATGTTTCCTTCTTTAAACTTGAGTCAATCAACATCCTTTATTTGTATTTTCATCTCACGATCCTCTTCCCTAATCATATTATTATCTTTTATCAATCAAAACTCTTGATAATATTCTAAATTTTGGTATTTACTTTCCATATCCTTAATCTCTCATGCGAGTATAGCCTAGGACTTGCAAAAACATACTTTGATACCATTCCCCATTCCATTGATGGTTCTTCTATGGCTTTCAGATATGTCTAATCAAACATTCTTAAGTTCGTACTAATATTCCTTATAATCAACGAGGATTCCTTGTTGCTCCCTTCAAGCATTCGTAGCTATTTTATACATCTCCTTGACCTTTATCCTATCTTGTGCAGGTAGTCATCCCTATCTACTGCATACCAAAAATTGGTTTGGTTTTCACCAATTTTTATAAATTTAAAATTTCACAGTCTTGAATTACTTATCCAAAAGTTTTATCTTGGAAAATATAAACTTAGAAACCGTTTTCAAAATTTTCTTAGTTTCCAAAAGGAGCCAAAAAAAATTTCCCTTTCTAACCAACTTCCCTTTTTAAGGACTTCCTACGATAAAAATTTACTTCTTTAAAAGTATGATTTTTAACTCAAAACGTTTATCATGTTTGCCTCCAAAAACTCAATTGTCATATCAAGCCATTTTCCAAAAATAATATTAATGACTTTTAACAACAAAAACTGGATTAGACAAAGACAACTTTCATTCTATTATTTTCCCACTACTTATGCTATTCTCGCTTTTAACCTTAACAGAGATTACAATAGCTATGAAAGGGGCTTCTAAAAGATATTGCAATTATTGCATACATTCATGGAAATTATCCATTTTCTTATGTTTTGCCTCACATTCCTTACGTTGTTCCTAACTAGATTACTAACACTATTCTAATATAAATTCCTAATGTTGTTCCTATTTAAATTTCCTATTGCCGCTGCTATTTATATTTCTCCTACTTAAATGGATTCTACTTACATAGCTCTTTTTCTCTTTTATTATTTTCCTAATTAACTCACTGCAGTGCGTTCGCCTCCAAATTTATCCATTGGTCTTTCCTTTATTAACAAAGATATTTACATAAATAAATCTATTTCAGTTATTTCCTTCATATTTTTCTTGTACGGGAATATTCTTCCTATCTTCATTATCGAGAATTCTCACCCTTTTATTCTCTTTACCCCATTTCAATCAAGTATCATTTCCATTAATCAAGCCCTTAGAAAGAATTATAAAAGAAATTTCTAAATTTACATAAATAGGAAAAACCATCGAGCAAAAGACACGCTTTCTTTTTCCATTCATTTCAAAATGAAAAATCCCTTTACCAAAAACTCTTTAAATTGAAAACTTTTGACCCAACCCATTTTAAACTTCACCAGAATCTCTAAATAGTTCCTTAATCTAAAATTTCAAAAGTTTCTTGCTTTTTGGAAAAAAAAATCGATGGTAAGGTCCTTCCATCTTATAGAAGTCATTTTAAAACCATTCAAAAAGTTTCAAGAAACTTCCAAAATCTTTTTGTTAAATTCTTTCCACATGGGGTCGGACTCAAAAATGGACTTTTATTCGTCCTTTCCTTTGGACTTTCCTTCTTTCCTACTCATTCTTTAGTCATGTTCATTAAGAATATATCAAAATTTGATTATCATCTTGTGGTAGTTAATGCACACCTTTTTTTAGGAACTTGCTCAGTACTTCTTTACATCTTACTTTCGGATGCTTGCAACATAAAGGTTCTTACTTCCTATCTATATGGATGACATGTACATCTTCAATTGGTAATCAAGCAAAATCCACAATCATAGTGCTACCCAGGCCCAACAAAGGAGTCAAGTACCACCCAGCTTTAGGATTTCTTTTACAGTTGTGCTCATGCTCCTCTTGGTTAATGCATTTCGGTACGGCCTATACTCTAATGCGATAATCGGGATAACTGAGTAAATTTAACTCTATTTAATTTTCCAACTCATAGTAGCCTCGTCCATCTTTGCAAAATATGGTCACAATTACTTCTATAGTCGGAATTCATATAATTTGGCGCATAATATATGTATATAATTATATACTTATAATCATGGGAAAAAAATTCAAGTACATTATCTCAGTAAATCCTAATTCCAGTGATTTACAAACCTAAGTTCTAATACTAACCGTAACAGCCCCCACCATAATGAGCTCGAATTCCAACTTAATTGAAATCCAAGTCTACTAGGTTATGGATTGTTAGTATTGGTAACCTGAAATAAACATAAGTACATCAAAGAATTATCTACATAAACTCACAGTGGAATAAAAAAACATAATAGAACATATATACCGAGTAAAGGCTACTACTTTGAAATGTATATTATTCCTTAGATAAGTAGTTGTCTTATTAGTGCCAAGCATAAACAAGAAGACTTCTCCGTCTACCGTTCCCGTCTTGCTCCAGTATTCTATCCCTCTAAATCTATCAAATGGGTTGTAATGAGGAGGAATTAGAACAACGTTCTGATGACTGAAAAATTACATACCGTATCCATAGTACTAATTTAGGTCGGTTGATTACTATTTAAGTCTTATGTCCACTACTCATAACTTATTAATTCCATTTACGCGTATAAAAAATCCAACCTAATCTGACGTATAACTATTATACTCATACACACACATACATATATTGTACTACCTAAATTAAAACCCCGACCACCTAGTACTTCTTAAATAGGGAAGAAAAAGACCCAATCGCAACTTAATACTCAACCTAAAGCCGACCATTCATAACTTGATTACTTGTGAATTAACTCTGATCAATGACCTCTATGTAGGCTTTATAATTTCATTTATCATACTGTTAATGCATCTCAAAGACTTATCTAAAGGTTGCTAGCCCACCTCTAACAAACAACTAATTAAATTTTGAGGTCCTTGCATTTCTTACATACATTCTACACTATTAGGAAGTGAAATCCGCAAGAACATAACCCATGACTTTGCTAACGACCGCTTGAGGCTGTTGGTAGTCTAAGCTAAGATACCAACCCTACTTCAAAATACTGGTTTGTCAAAAATACTAACATGGACCCCACAGCTGAAATTCCGTTAATATAACAGATAGGAGTACTAATGTATATTTACTTATTATGCTTAATTTGTTACCTAAAGTATATTTATATTTATAATCGGTAGGCTTGGTTATACATATATGTGTTTCTATTTTTAACTCATTAATTCATACACTTAAGAATTTTAGAATATACACTTTTATGTACATTCTGTATAGAATAATCATTTCTACATTTTAATATATTAATGCTATCCTTCCTAAAAGAAAGAGGTTCTTTCAAATGGTAAAGTGTTTTCATCAATTAAGTTTTGAGAAAGGATATATCTAACATGGTAATATGATTTGAGTAAAGTATAAAGACTTATTTCTTTTCCTTGTTTGAAGTTTGATTTAAAGGTTTAAATCATTTTGAAGTTGTTTTCAAGGAAAATTATGGGAGGGAATCCTTAAGTATAAATGAATTAGATATTAGAAAACCAGACAAGACTAGTATGGGGTCATGCCCTATACATTTTCTTGTAGCCCCATCTAATTGTTGTCCAAAATTCCATTATGTAGGGCTTGGTCACTGGAAGACTAAAATTATGAGTACACACCGAAAGGAATGTATGTTGTATACAGACAGGTTATTGGTTAGCTCGGAAAACCATTAGGCTCGAGAAGACTTAGGAGATGATTAAGTTAGGGACAGACCGTCCTGATGGGAAATGTTAAATAGATAAATAAGGATGGATAATCTGAAATATGAATATCTAGCAGATGTTAGGTTCATTTTGATTATGTTGTCTGGTAGGCCCGAGTCAGCCAATTGTTAAAAGTTATTTGTATATGAAAACAGAGTTTGTTCTTACATGATATTTATGTATGTTTACATATTGTTTATTTTGTAGTATTTAACCATTGTGGGTGCATGATCATAGTATATGCTTATGTGAAAGGATTTGTAGAGATATGTTTTAAAAAAAATTTATTGAGAGGAATACCATTTCGCTAAGTGGTGTGGTCTCACTTAGCATAATTAAACCGGGATGTATAGTATTATTCGTACTAGGATTTATGTCTGAGTCGTAGTTCATGTTTTACCCTTAAACTCTAGGGTGCTCAAAATTAATTTTAGTAGGTTGAGAGGTTAAGGATCTTTTCAGGTTTTTAGGTAGTGGACGAATAAGCTACCAAAGGATGCAGGAGGTAATGGATAGCTACTTAGGATTTATCGCTTTTATTTATGTTTTGATTAATTTCCACTATGTTATGATGTATTTGATCTTATACGACTATTTGATCTGATCAATCGAGGGGGTATCTTTATATACCACTCTCGACGTAATTTTTAATAGCTATATTTAATCTGTGCCAAGGAAAATGTTTTGGTTATGTAACGTGAATGTTGAATAATTTTATATGAAAATGTAATGAAGTAACATGTGATTGTTGAAATCTATGTTTTGTTTAATATTCAAGTGCTTCTGATATTATTGGTACCATTAACATAGTCGTATTTAGTCATCATAAGCTAATACTATAGATGGCTGCATCATCTATAGCACTTAGTTTTAGGCCTTTAGATAGGGAATGTTACAGCTAAAGACCTTCATCAACGCATGGATGCATTTTACTGTTCTACTATGTCTTTCAGCATTTGTCGGGACAGTTATTTATAACAATCCAGGCTTACCTTAGAATAGACTCTAATAAATGTATTTTAAAGTTTTTCCGTTGTAAATATTATTGAAACTAGTATGGGCCCGTGCTTCGCACACGAGCTGTTTATGTTATTGTATACGTTGATATTTTGTTTGAGCATAAATATATAAACGCAAAGTAAGGGAAATTTTTGGAATTTAAAAAGGACACTGAGTAAATTAGTTCAACGAATTTACTTTATTAGTAGTAGAGATAATATATGCTATTACATTCATGTGAGATTATATTATGTCTTCTTTTTCTTTTTACCCTTAACCATCCGCCTTTTTGTTCAAATTGGGTTGGACATATGTTGTTTATTGTCAATTTAAGCTATATGGAAGTGTGGGTGATTACACATAGTATCGGAGCTTAAATTTAGTGAACACCTGAGCCTGATATAGGTAAGGTCCCTTTAGAAATACGGTTAGCAATACCCTAGGATGAGTAATTCATTAGAGATAGGGTAAGTGACACCCTAGAATGAGTTGAGAGTATTATATATAAGCACGTATTTGTTAATGCTATATATATATTGATTTTTTTGTTTTGGAATATTGATAAATGAAATAATTTTACCTAGGATTATATTTTGTATATAAAAGGGTCATCTTTTCAATAGATATAGTTAATTATGGGATAATAATATTCAGTTATTACCATGGGTTGGTTAGAAGATGCAAATTAGCATAGGGATATCTTGTGATTAGAATTTTCCAGTTTGACTATAAGATGTTTCATAAACATGATAGTTTAAAAAGTTTCTTTAATAAGAAACTTGTTAAAATATGGTATTAGATTCAGGTTAGAGTAGTTAAAAAGCTTAGTATATGTTTTCAAGTATTTCTTTGTCTATTGTAGAAGCCTTCTAATTATGGTAGGAATTATTCCAAAGGAGAATACTCAAGATTAAATTTGACAGAAAAGGAAGATTTAATAATCCTTTCTAGTTTCGACGAGGGAATAGAAAAAGGGTCACATGAAAACCATATGCCACAGGTACATGAAGAGTTTGATGAATATACCTATTACGGTGAGGACGAGTATCCCATGGCAGTGATGCTAGTAGGACCCAAGACTCTGGAATTAGTATTATTATCTAATGACAAAGTGATCTTAGTAACAGATAATGTAGAGGCAAGTCAGGTATCATAAGACAAAATGATGTGGGTAATATATTAGAAGAATTGGAACTTGAAGAAGTTCCAAAGTAGAACCTCAATATGATGACAGAAAGGAATAGCCAAGATTCAACACGTATGATGCATGAATGAATGACATCCTTAACGAATCAAAAGACAACAACGACGATCACATTCTTTAAGAGATATGCATTCCCATAGCTAAGGGAGAGTCGCACATTTCAGGTATTGATTTGAAAGGAATGACAGAGAATGAAGAAGAAGAAGCTCCGGACATCCTTCTGAGAAACCCATTTTATCAATCTTGGGTTCCCCAAGGACAACCATGGCATCCTATAGGATGGAATCTTGAGAATGAAGAAGATAATGAAAAGATGATGAATAGAAGGAAAAAGATTTGGAGTGGTGTTTTTGTGAAACATTTAAAAAGAATGTTTAAATAAGAAGAATGGCTTTCAAAGATACCTTCTAATGAGGGTTAAATATATTTGGGATATGCGAAAAAGTTTAAAACATTTGGATGGGATTTTTTGAAATGTTTTCATAATTTTTTTTGAAAAAGGAATTTGATATAACGGAGTACGTGCTAAATATGTTGATCATTTCGTTACACAATTCTAATCTAACATTCGAGGATGGAATTTTGAAGTGTTTACATCTGTCCAAAAAAAAGATTTATGACTCGATTCTTGATGACGAACATTGATGATGATTTATGGTAGGATATTTTCATTTTCTATCATAGTTGAGAGCTATGTAAGGGAAGTGAGGGTTTCTGATCAAAAAGCCTGATCAGAGTCTGCACTAAAGGAACGAGGGATTAATACTAGTTTGAAGATAAAGTTGTGTATTTGAGTAGAAGATCAAATCAGATATTGTAGATGATCAGTGTATATCATACAGAAATAAGTTTAAAGATAATATTTTGGGTAAACTCTTTTGTGTTTTTGGTGGCGGTGAAATTTCAGGGACGAATATTTTTTAACGGGGAAGAATGTAACAACCCATAATTTTATTACTTTGATTAGTTTTAAATATTCAGATAATTATTTTAAATAATGAAAATTTCACTTTAATTATTATATAATGATAATAAGTGATTTATAAAGGTTTTATAAGTATATGAACTTATATAGATATATAAACTTTGCCGCATTCTGGCAGTTCGACGTCGTATTTTTATAAATGGATTTTTTTATTATTTAAATAGTTTTGTAGCATAAATAATCTTGTTTTAAATATTAAAAGTTGATAAGAAATTTATTTTCAAGTTTTGTTGACATAAATAATAGTTTGATTAAAAACTAAAAATATGACTGGGATTCAGATTCTAGATTATCAACGGTTTTACAAATAAAAGTTAATTTGAATGTTGCAATACTGAGAGTTTAAATGCACATATAACAAGTTAATAACATATAAGTTAACAGTAATTGATTAAAACTAAGTGTTATTAGTAAAAGTAAGTAAGGGAGATAATTTCCACAAAAGTTAAAATGAAAAAGTAAACTTAAAATCAACGCACCATCACTTACACGCTTACACACCTAAGACATCATGAAGTAATAGAGATCACATCGAGGGGGGTTCGGCCGAAGCTATGATGTGAGGGAGGGGCATTTTGGTAATTCCATGCATAAGAATTTTACCCCATAAATACACATGCATATCCTCTTCCATTATTCGTAAATGCACTTTGCTTCTTCTTCTTCTTGCGCTCTCTAAAAGCTCTTCTTTTATGGCTTATCAAATAGTAAAAAATATATTTCGACACCATGTCAAAGCTCTGCTAAAATTATTTCCATACACATACAATATCAAAGTGCTTCAAAAAGTTAGCCAAACTCCATATCTTCCTCACTAAAGTGCACGGCCCATACCACCACCATCTCAAAGCCGAGTTTCCACCTCCACATAAGCTTGGCCGAGCATCACTAAGGTTCAGGGGCATGTTCCATATGCTTCAGTGCGGAGATAGGGATCGTTTCGTCGATTTAAAAATGCACTTAGAGTTGGATACCATGAAAGTGAGAACACTACTTCCATCTTATTTAAATTTATCTTAAATTTATCCATGATTTATGCTATGCAAGTATACTTGGTTGATTAGCATAGTTTGGATGCTTAAATGATTAATTATTGGATGATTGGTTGATAATGTACTTGTTGGTATGGAAATTATCCATAGTAAAATACGTCGAATTTAAACAAAGGAATCACTTTCCTTTATTAATTATAATGGTAGACACAACATTGTTAACTTCTTTAAAAATGGATGAAAATGATCTATAAATGTTTTATAAATATTAAAGCTCATTTTGGCAAAGTTTGAAAAAGATTTGAATATAGAGTCAAAATAAGAGCATCACGTAATGGTAGTTCGTGATTTTGCGTCTTAAAAAGTTAAATCCATGCATATCCATGTATAGAATGGAACATGAGTCGGAATTCTTTGGAATAAGGATTTTTCGGACTCGTTTAACTTTCATTTTCAAATGGAAAAGAAAATTCATGATTTCCTTTAGTAAAGTATGAAAAATGTCCAAATCAAGTTTTCAAAATCGCCATGTTTTGGCAGTTCGAAATTTTTTGTTTCAACACTTCAAAAATGGATATTTTTAATCTTTAAAGATATGAAAAAAATTCCATAAATAAGATAAAATGTTTTAAAAGTGATTTAGTTTATAAAAATGGACATAAATTTATAATGGAATATTTGTTTTGTTTTACAAAGTTATAAAATCACCATTCACCGACAATTTAACAACTGAATTCGACAATTTTTGAATAAATGATTTAAACTTTGATTGCTCCTCCTGAATCTTTTGGAAATTTTTACAAAATGATCATACAAATATCCGAACATTTGGAGTTGATCAAATAACTTGATCGCCTTATTGGTGACAGAAAGGTAGTCTCTAGGCAGGAATATGGGAAACCAGCAGCCAACTCCCTCTAGCTATCCGGGCTAGCCCCCGGAGGGGATAGTTAATTTGATTGGCTCAGACCATATTTTTTACTAAGATAAAATAAAAGAGATCAGAAGTTTTTTTTTAAAAGTTAAACAAGATTTAAAATAGAATTTTGATGGTAAAGAGAATGTTTTAGTTAAACGCTATACTAAATTTCAAGGAGAGAACTCGTACTATTCATGTGAATTTAAAAGGTGATTTCACTGTTCTTCAATGAATATTATAGGTTGAATATGGAAATTAGTATTGAGTATAATTAATTTAAAATCTATGAATCCTCTTTACTCGGTACTAATTGGTCTGGGCATACGGTAAACGATGTCTAAATACCATTGCTTTTAACCCATTAAAAGATATGTTTTGGAAATAAGTCATCTCCATTAAGATTGAAATTATACCAATAATAGAAGATATAAATACTTTTCCTAAGTAATTTAGAGGAAATGATTTGGTATTTCCAAAGTTAAAAAAGAGGTTTAATAAATTTGTATGTACAAAGAAGAAATGGTTTAAAATATATCCCCGAAGATATTTTATTGGATATAAAGATACTAATTCATTGAATTATAACCAGTCACCCACATACTTAACATCTTTTCTATCGATAATTGGTTCGTGGAGGCCAAGGGTGATTCCTATTCGAAAACCACTTTGAACCAATATACTGTTCGAAAGTGTGGACATGTTAAAGACAACGATTTTGGAGATGAAGATCTTCATAATATAAGGTTGCTTGTCAATAACCTCATGATTCCTATGTTCTATACAAATGATGGCAATAGTATCTTCATTTTGAAATCTTTAACGCAAGGACTTCTTGCTACTAATCCTAGGGGTGCTTCCCAAATAGGATGTAGTAGGAGTACCTTCAATTTTTCTTGTTCCTGGATAACTTGTATGGATGAATGTAAGGCATTGCATTTTTAAGACCACATACATTGGTTTTTATGAACAGACATCTGTTTGGTGGTATAGGAGGTAACCCCTCTTACACTTAACACCCTTCCTTAAGTTTTATGAACTAGGGGGTTGTACTTTTGTGGAAACCAGTTAGTGTGGATAGGAAATGGCAATGTTTTTTGAGAAAGGTAAAACGTTATCTCAACCTCACACATCAATAATGGCAAAAATTGGGTAGATGTGGCAGGACTATGTAGGTTGCACCCATTAGGAGATGATCATCACCTTTCTATATTTTCCTCTATATATCGAGTTTGTTATGTATGATGTGGCCACAGATAGGTCGGGAATGACCAGTTCTATGACATATTTGATACTGTTTATGGTAGAAGTTAGCCAGTTTTGTGTTGGTAGAGGGCAGCGGGGCTGTGCCTCGGTACATTCCTTTACAGATGTACTGTATGGAAGACAGTCCCTTACCTTGTCATTGTTAGACTCTATTCTCCAATACATTCCTTTAACGGACTTGATTATATATCTAAATATGCCTTTCAGTTTAACAAATGTAACAATTACAGGTATTTTAATTTGTTATTTGAAAGGATTTCCAAAGCAATGTCATTAGAAATAATATTAGATGATTTGGCAAAATTGTTTTAGTTATCACTAGGTAAAAAACCATCCGTGTTTATGTACAACATGGTCTTATGAGATACTCTTATTTACAAAAGTTTTGTTTGACATCAAAGTCGATCCATGATACTATCATATATACTTATAGTTCTTGTCTCACGCTTGTTTACTAAGCCTGATTCGGGTATTTTTAATACTTAGGTCAGATCTGAGCAGTTTTAGGATTAGCTGACGATGCTACTAGTTTGTAGAGGAGAGCTAAAGATCTTCATCAACGTTTGGACGTAGTTTACTTTTCTGCTATGTTTGTTGCTTTTCAATAATTGTAAGGGTAGGTCTTTATAATTGCCTAGGTTGAGCCTAGGATAGACTCTGATATATGTATCTAAAAGTTTTTCCAATATGAAGATTAGTGAAATAATATATGTTGTTTCATTCATGTGAGATGTTTTGTCTTCCTTTTATTTTTACCCGTAACCGTCCACACTTTCTTTTAATTTGGGTTGGACATGCGTGATTTATTGTCAACCTAAAACATATGGAAGTGTAGATGGTTATAGTTGACCACCTTGGTAGAGGGGAGAGGCATCTTTCATTTCCCCTATAATGACTAGATCTGAGATCCCAGCTCTGTTCCCTACTTCTGATTGTTTGTCGCGATGAGCTCGCCTTTAGTTAACTACTAATTCTGTCAAGAATGGGCAGTACTGCCTAAGTTGGGGAGATTCAGTCACGGCCGCTGCTGGTTCGTTGCCTTCCCCATTTGGTTCGACGTCGAACCAGTCCTCGAGTGTGGTGTATGGCCGAACTTTGGGCTGGCCTATTTCCAAAACGTTTTCTCTCCTAGCATCTCGATTCTCTTGATTCGATTCGCCACCAGATTGTGAACTCCTTTGTCTCAGGGACCCCAATAATGGGCCCTTCCTCTAGTTTCAATTTTGTGCACGGTCGGCAATGCCTGCCCCAAGTGTGTAATGATTTGATCCCCAATAGTTTGTTGCTAGACAGTGAGGTGAGTATCAAGATCCGACACAACTCTTCCTAAGTCACTCCTAGCGATGGTATCTTGAGTTGGAGTGCTAGAAGAACGATAACCTGCTCTGTAGTTCCATGGCACTAGAATCGCCCATCTTTCGCTTAGATTTCAGAGGCGTGTTGAAAATAATTGAAATCTTCTATTTTCAACGCTCAATGAAAGCACGAAAAATGTTTACATAAAAAATGGAAAAACACCTCCAATCGATTAGTTATAGGGTTGTGAATATAGGGTGTATATTACAATTTTTATATTTATATTGTGATTAATTTTTAGTTATTATATCGCACATAGGTTATGCGGAAAATAAGTTGTAGTAAGGTAAAGAACACAAAGATTTATAGTGGTTTGGCTAGAATGTGCCTACATCCACTATACATTTTCGTTACTCATCTTACATATGTTTGATACAATGTCTGAGATACAAGATACAATGGTTTGATGCTCAATAGAAAGTAAGATATAGCTCAAGGAAGTTTTTTCGGTTATCCATATTTTGCTATTCTTGGCAATCTATTCCCATCGGTTATCTCTGTTAGGCGGTTGCAATTAGCTACTCTTGCTAGGCTATTCTTGTTTGCTGATCCTATTAGGATACTCCTACTAGTTGATCCTGCTACACTATTTCGGTTAGCTTCTTACTTGTCTGCCATTACTGCTTGGGCATGGCTCTATTGAATCCTCTCCCTTTGTTGTTGGATGCTTGGGAATTTATATGAGTGAAAAAGAGGTGTGACTAATTAGGATATTCCCTTATCTATCTTTCCCAAAGGAAATATTCCTGAATATGGCATATGTAGTAATTCGTTTCCTTTCTTATTTGTACTGCTAGGCCAGGCTAAGAACTCGATTTGGGTGATGTTGTCCAGCTTGGATGAATCTACATAGGTTGTTTTCTAAATTCAACTATTTCTGTTATATGGCTCAGCCCCTCTTGGTTTGAGGAGTTAGGTATGCGGTTCGACCAGCATTGCATCTCCCTGTTCAAGCCAAGGTGGCGTGCGTTTAAGTACATGAAGGGCCGGCCAAAGAGTCCTAGTCGTTACCCCTGAGTACCGACCCAAGAATCTAGTTCAGTACCCCGGGGTACCGTTCCAAGAATCCTTGTCGATTCATCTGGTAATGACCCAAGAATCTAGGTTCGTGTCCCAGGGTATTGACCCAAGAAATCCTCGTCGGTACCCATGGGGTATCGACCCAAGAATCCTGGCTGGTACCCATGGGCATTGGCCAAGGAATCCTGGTCGGTATCCAAGGGCACCTAACACAAGACAAGATGGTTGAGATCTCCATACTTCCTTGCTTATCTCTTTTCCTTCCTTTCTATGGATATGGTTAGACGCCTAGTTATTGGATTCCCTACCGGAACATTCCTTAATTTCCATAAAAATATTGTGGTTGCTAGGTTTGATCCTGGACGGGTTGGCTAAAAAGCACAAGTCTTCACCACTGTGCTACGTATGATTTTATGCCATATCTCCATCATTACAAGTCAAAATTAAATGAAACAACGACCAATGGCTTCGTATCATTGAGTAGAGTATTCCAATGCCTCTAAATAATCCTTTTGTTTGAATTTAGGTAGTCTCGCTCCAAGATGGGACCTAAGTCAGTTAGGTAATGGACAAATTTTAAGATGATCATATCTTTCAATCCATAGCTCGGATTGAGACATAGTTTCGACATATGTGCATATCCCGACCTTAGGAACATTTTTCAACTACTCTGACTATATATTCTGACCATGCCAAATTTTGCCCTAGCGCTTTGCCTAACATTTGTGATTACTTGATAGCTCTTTTTTATGCACCTTCTGGCTGTTACTATGCTTCATAACGTCTTTTTGAATTCACTATGACGTAGGCAAAAGTTCCTATAGCAGATGATAGTTTATATATTGTTGTTTGATTGTTTGGATTTGATTGTCGCTTAGAAGCTGATATAAATAACCATTGTTTTGCAGGGAACAAAAGACAAAGGAAGTTGAAGTGTATACATAGCGAATAAGTCGCTTCAGAACACTTCGAAATACATATATATTTGTGTGATTTAATGGGGACTTTTGTAGAGAGACCATAAGAGATTTCTCACCAATATTAGTTTACTCGTATTCTTCTGTTGCTTATATTGATGTTTGGTTGAAAACATACTGTTTAATTTGTGTAAGCATCATTATAGTGATTATCGCTATACCGTCATTTATGAAATATCATCTCCTTAAATCTTTGTGGTAGTTGAACTTATGCTTATATTTTTACAAAATAAATGTTTGGCCGCATTCTTGCACTTCGAAAGTTGTTTGAACTATATTTTTAAGTATTTTTGAAAATTTTGAAATAAGGGATTAGTGTTGCTTAAAATTTATAAAAAGATTATAATTTGATTAATTATCTTTCAGAATAATTAACGTTGTTTTAAATTTACAAAAAGTTATGAAATTAATTAATTATGTTTCAGGATAGTTAATGTGGTTTTCAATTTATTGAAAGATTATAAATATGATTCTTTATATTTTGGAATGATTAACAATGTTTTAATTTTAAAAAGATATCTTAAATTGATTTATTATCTTCTGGGCTAAAAAATGTTTTTGTAAAGTTATAAATGATAGTTTAAAAATAATAAAATCTTTAAAAAGGAATGTTTAAAAATAAAGCTAACTATAAAAAATGTTTGGGTCTATAGTAAACGATGTTTTAATGACATTCTTTTTTGACCCTTCTTCTTAATGCAATTTAGAAATAAAATTTTCTCTTTAAAAAGAATATTTTAAAGAGTGTTTTTATGTGTTTTACAGATATTTATGATGTGATAATCAAAAAGAAGTGTGAGTCAAATGTTTTAAACATTAGATATATTTACCGAAAATATTTTGTTAAATTTTTTAAAAATTTGGTTCATTTATTGAAAATATTTTATCTTACACTTAACACTAAACTTCAAGAAACTCTTGCTATTCTTAAAGTTAAAAATGTTGTCGTGACAAGGTAGGTAGCAACACCGCCCTTACTTGTACGACTTTCTTGTTTTCCCTGGGGAATTGCTAGTTAGGGATCGATGGATTGCAATAAGTATAAGAAAAATAAATTTCCATGTACGATCATTTTTGTTATCGCCAATATTGATTTCTTAATTATCGATTTTTATTTCGCTATCCTTTTTTGTTTCATCAACCTAAGCTAATTTGTTGCTCATTTGACTATTGATATTTCTTTACCGAAAATGACTAAAACCAAATGGCGAGTGGACATCAAGCTACATGGAGTTGCTCCCATTAGGGTACCTTCACATCTACTCTAGATTGGATTCGGTTGTATGCGCATGGAGATGTGAAATACTCGAACTCTCAGTAAGGTTGGCGGGGTCCGGCCTGTACCTTTTCGAGAGAGTCGCAAAGTAAATGACCCTCTTAAATATATTGTCTAATGGTATACTATCGTAAGGACGGCGCACACTCCTAGTTATTGTTGAAATTTTCCTTTTCCTTATTTGATTCAAATATTTGAATCGTTTTCTTAATTGCATCAAGAAGTGCCTAGAATTCTTTTCGATGTTTAATTATTTGTATCCATTCTTTAAGTTTGGATTTTAATCTTGTTTATGCCCATTCTTTCAAGTTTGGATTTTTTTCTAAACCATTTCCATTCTTTCATGTCTGGAAGTTATTCTTGTAAAGTAAAGCCTATTATGTGTTTAGCGACGTGGTCTTACATAATTACTATACGTTAACCATAATTTTTTGTTTTCTCATGCTTGTTTTCCAGATTGATCAGGATGTTATTTTATTTTAATGCTCTAGTCAGACCGAGTTTTTTTTTCAAGTTTTCGTAGGTGGAACATGGAGCTCATGGAGTAGAGTTGGATGTTCATCTACCATAGTATTTTTATTTTTTGTCGTATAATTATGTATACCCATCACCAATTGTATGGTCAAGAAGTTATAGTAGTCAAGGCCGATGAGGTTTGTTTTTAGCTTTGATATACCTTGTTTCTTAGAGTGACGGCTTTTACTGTCTTTGTTATATTATGTGCCATCGTTCTGTTGTAAGATTCCGTTTTTCCTCTGTTCTTTTTTCTTTTTACCCTAACAATCTGCCACTTCGGTAGTTGGATGCTTGAAATTCTTATACCATGGATGTATTAAGTGTCGACTTTCGAGGGTCGAAAAGGCAGATCGTTGCATTTGGTACTAGAGCTGAAGGTTAAGCAAGAACATTTTTACTAAATCGTTTAATTCTCTTTCTCATATGCTCAAAGAGTGCAAAAATGTGTATTTTATATAGAAAATACTTTGTTTTGAAAAATCTAGTTTATAAAACTTATTTTCAAACCATTATAAAAATTCTTTTCTTCAAAATCTCTGCATTATTGAGAAATCTATGTTTATAAATACATGAAATATGCTTTAGAAATATATTTTTTCCAATAGAGATCGATTCATAAAAATATCAATTCAAAACTATCTTTTAATCGAAAATTTACTTAAGAAAATTATTTCCAAATCATGTGCATGAAAACATTGAATTCAAGAGCAATTCAATCCAAAACTCTTACACCATACACTCATGAAAATCCATATATTCAATAATACTTAATTTCTAAATTCATAAAGAAATGGTCAAGAGACATCAATAAAATCGCACAAAACTTAGCAATAAAACTCAGGACTACAGCATATTTAGCCAATTTCCCCTTTTAAAACCAAAAATCTGATAAAATAGAAAACATAAAAGTTGAAGAGGATTGCCATAGCTCGAATTTAGAAAAAGACTCACCTAATCCGGACTTACGAGTCAAAAGTTATGTCAATTTCAAATCTCAGGACTAAAATTACAAAACTCTAAACAATTAAGATAACAATAGGGTTGTGGCTTAAAGAGCTAATTAGTCACTTTAGAACCTAGAATTTAATAAAACATAAAACATGAAAGTTGTAGCACAGAGTCTATAATTTCCACAACATCAAGAATGATCAAATTCCTAAAAGAAAAAAAATAAGTTATGACCATTTCAATTTCAAGTATAAACTCAGGAAATTCGTTTAAAGACAGAACTATGATTCTATGTTCTTACCCGTTTTAGGTCATTTAACTTGAAAAATATCAAAAAGTGATCAAAAGGAAAATTGTTTGTCATTGAATCTATTTTTCAACACAAAATGATTGACCCCAAAAGGATTTGGAAAGTGCAAGTTATTGCTGTTTTACTATAGCATACTCTCTAAACAAATTATTTTAGTTATCCTCTTTGTTTCTAAGATGCAATGCTTTAAACCAATATAAAATTAGAGAAATTCAATTCCATGATTCAATTCGTACTTATAATACTTGAATTCAAGTAGCAATACAATCCTAATAACTTTAGAGATAGATTTGTGAGTTCACCTCACACTATGTCTATATGTTGTTGTTTAAAGCTCAAAATTTGCTGCTACAATTAAGAATAACTTGCATATTCTATGAATTGAGAAATTAGTTGTAGGAATTGCTTGCATATTATTGATTTCATGATATAGAATTAGTAAAATAGAAACCTGGACTGAAAAACGCAGGTCAGTAATAAATTCGTAACTAATTCTAGAAAAATCAAAAAATTCTTAAATTTGGATAAGTTATTCCCCACGCATATATCTACCAATTATAAAAATTTCATAGGAAAATGTTGTGTTTTGATGTGCCAAATACTCTCTACATTGAAGTAAATAGTCATTTCAAATTATTATTATATGATATTTTTAAAATATTTTCAAATATAAAATCTACTTACTCTCTATAATAATAGAAGATTTCGGATCGAGGTGTTTTAGGTTAGGTACATTTGGATTTAGCCTATTCTGCTTCTACATGGACTATTCTGCTAGCTCTTTTTATTATAGCTTTTTGTGCAGTCCTTTTTAGTTGCTACTCTGATATGTATATTTTTTTGACATGCTTGTATATTGTGGTTGTTATACCACATGACATATATCATTTTGTACACCCTGTGATATATCTGCATATGTATATATATGTCATGATCTACTGTTCTATGATGTGTTTTGCATTTGAGTTGTTATATTTTGTACTGATAGATCCTATAACCACATATGACTTTGTATTAAGTATTTATTGGATATGTTGATCCACTTGAGATAGAAAAAAATATGGCATTTATCGACGTATTCAATAGATTTTTAAGACAAGGCTATAGATGGTCGCTCCTATCCAGCCCTATTCTCTGCATTAGCAGACAGTATTCCCCGTTGGAAATAGTGAAAATAAAGTCCCACGCCGGGGAATATTTGTGTAAAATTCTCTATATATACACTACACCCTATAAACTATGTAAAATAAAATAGAGAACGGGGACACGAAGATATTAATATTAAAATGTCAAAGATAGGGCCTTGGGTCTTGGGGCTCTTGGGGTCTCGTGATTAAATAGGCCTGCTGCATTGAAATGGGCAGTTTTATTTTTTTGATTTTGAAACTTGGGCGCGGGATGTCCGTTCATTTGAAAATGAACAGGCATGACTGTTTCCCTTCAAACCCAACGGTCGCACCCCTTCGACGCTTATAAGTAAGTGCCTACATCGTCTAGACAGAATATACTCTCTCTCTTTTGCTCTTCCTCTCCTACTACGGTTCTTGAAATCAAACAGAGGTATAGATTGACGTTCGACTATATCTAAGGCGTCTTTGCATAGCCTTGGGTTGAGAGTTGTATCTTGCAAGGAAGATGTCCATTTTCACAACTACAGTAGAAGTGTAGGGGCGAATTTCTGTCTTAGGTCATTGCACACGCAATCCTCTCTCCGTATTCAAGTCAGTTTTCTGATTTATTTTATGCTCTAATCTTTGTACTTCGTTTCCTACAATTGCATTCCTGCTTGATTGCGTACTTATTTATTCATCCCAATTTTATTTCTGTTGTTTATCCGTTTATATGATTGAGTTGATCTCCTTCTGCATACTATTATCCTAACAATCTAAGACAGAAATTTCTTTCCATTTCGATGTTATTTTATAGAATGGATCAACCTGTGTCTGTTCCCAAGCAAAACTCGATTGTGGAAAAACCAAACAAGTTCGAAGCATTGACTTTAAAAGATGGCAATGGAAAATGTTACTTTATATTACCACTTTGAACTTGGCTCATGTGCTTACTTAGGAGAAACCAGTGCCGGATGAATTCTCAACCACTGTAGAGACTCAAAAATAGATTGATGCTTGGATGCATGGCAAATTTCTTTGTAGAAATTACATCCTAAACGGATTAGATGACACTCTTTATGATGTTTACATCACTTGTGAAACTACAAAGGAACCGTGGGTGTCTTTAGAAAAGAAATATCTAACACAAGCAGCAAGTGCAAGAAAATTCGTTGTTGGAAAGTTTATGAATTACAAGATGATTAACGATAGATTGGTTCTCAATCAAATTGAGGAATTGCAGATTATCATTCATGAACTGCACTCTGAAGGCATGAGTCTTGATCAAAAGTTCCAAGTAGGTACTATCATGGAGAAACTTCCTCCATCCTGGAAAAGTTTCAAACATGAATCAAAACACTTAATGGAGCAATTGACAATGGAAAACCTGTTTCTAAAGCTTCGAGTTGAAGAAGGGAATATGATGAACGAGAGAAATGACGCTTCACTCGATGAAGCCAAAGCTAGTATTGTGGAAGGAGACTCATCGAAGCAAAAACCTAATTTCCATAAGAAAAAGGAGAAAGGCTCTTCGCTAGCACAAAAACCAATGAAGTTCAAGATAAAAGGTGCATGTTGGGTTTGTGGAAATCCAGGACATAAGGCACAAGTCTATTTTAAAAAGTAGGATCAAATTGCCAATGGAAATCATAGCAACAAAATTCAAGCAAATATGGCAACCAACATTGATTTTATTGCTGTGGTTTTAGAAACTAACATTGTCTATGATGCAAAAGATTGGTGGGTTGATACCGGTGCTACAAGGCACATATGTTTTGAAAAAACTCTGTTTTCAACCTATTATCTGATTGAAGGAGAAAATCTGTATATGGGCAATGCATCTTCATCCTCCATACAAGGAAAAGGCAATGCGGTCCTTACTTTTACTTTTGGAAGAAGACTAACTCTTGTTGATGTGCTGCATGTATCAAAGATCAGGAAGAACTTAGTGTTCGGTCTTATTCTAAGTAATAAGGGGCTTAAACTTGTATTTGAATTTGATAAATTTGTACTCACCAAAGGTGGTGAATTTGTAGGAAATGGCTAACGGATGGGCTTTTCAAACTCAATGTATGCTCTAATAACAGCAATAAAGACAAGCCTTCTTCTTACTTGCTTGAGTCTATTGATTTATGGCATGAACGGTTAGATCATGTAAATTACCGTTCTATCAAAAGAATGGCAAATTCAAGAGTAATACCAAAATTTAATCCTATTTTTAACAATATACATAAATTTGAAGTATGCACCGAATCCAAGTTTGTGAAACAACCTATGAAGTCTGTACAAAAATCAAATGAAATATTGGGGTTAATTCATTCTGATTTACATGACATTAAGGCAACATCAACTCATGGAGGAAAAAATTATTATATTTTGTCTTTATAGCTTATTGTAGCAAATATTGTTATGTATACTTAATAAGAAGTAAAAATGAAGCCTTGGACGTGTTCAAAACATACAAGGCAGAAGTAGAAAATCAACTCGATAAGAAAATAAAGGTCATAAGATCTGACAAAGGAAGAGAATATGAATCACTCGCATTCTCATAATTCTATACCTCTCATGAAATTGTTCATCAGACCACTGCACCTTACACTCCTTAACAAATGGAGTTCCAAAACGAAAAAATAGAACATTTAAAGACATGATCAATTCCATGCTTAATAGTTCTAAAGTCCCCCATAATTTATGGGGTGATGCTCTATTTGCTGCAAATACCATTCTAAACCGAATCCATCAAAAAAAGACAAATAAAACTTCTTATGAATTATGGAAAGGCAAAATTCCTTCTTATAAGAAACTGAAAGTGTAGGGTTGTTTGGCTAAGGTTATAGTTCCATTACCAAAATGAACAAAAATTGGACCAAAAACTATAGATTGTGTATTTATTGGATACGCAAGCAACAGTGCAACTTATAAATTTCTAGTTTTCAAATCGGAGATTTCTGACATACATGTAAATTCTATATTAGAAAGTGATGATACTGAGTTTTTCATCACATCTTTCAAGGGGAAAGAACCAATGTGATAAACAAAATAATGAACAATAAGGAATAAGCATCATCTTCTAGAGTTCAAGAAATCAAAGAAACTGAAACTCGAAGAGCAAATAAAAGAATCAGAATCTATAAAGATTTTAGACCTGATTTTTTGACCTTTATTACCGAGGAAGAACCTCAAACATATAAAGCTACTTTGGAATCATCCAAAGCACCTTACTGGAAGGAAGCTATCCAAAGTGAAATAGAATCCATTATGCATAATAATACATGGAAATTGGTTGACTTACCCCCACGGAATAAACCAATTGGTCATAAGTGGATTATTAAGAAGAAAGTATGACCAGATGGTACCATAAAGAAATATAAGGCACGATTAGTAGCCAAAGGATACCTTCAAAAGGAAGGGCTTGATAATTTTGACACATACTCACCGGTTACAAGAATTACGTCTATAAGAATTTTAATTGCAATGGAAGCAATATATAACTTGGAAATACACCAAATGGACATAAAAACCGCATTTTTAAATGGTGAATTAATAGAAGAAATTTATATGGATCAACCCAATGGTTTCATTGTAAAAGGTTAAGAAAAGAAGGTTTGCAGATTAGTTAAATCATTATATAGACTTAAACAAGCACCAAAACAATGGCATGAGAAATTTGATTATACTATGTTATCGCATGGATTTAAATTGATGGATGTGATCAATGCGTATATATTAAACAATTTCAACATGGGTTTGTCATTGTTTTCTTGTATGTTGACGACATGCTTATAATAGGAACGAATACAGATGTAATAAACTCCGTAAAGCAAATGCTAAATTCCTTTTTCGATATGAAAGATATGGGATTAGCAGATATAATACTACGAGTTCGTATAATAAGAACTGCGAAGGATACATTCTCACTTAATCCCATTATATAGAGAAAGTGTTAAGAAAACTTGGACATCATGATTGCAAACCTGTAGTGACTTCTTTTGGTCCCAATTTTCACCTTATGAAAAACAAGGATGATAACGTATCAAATATACACTAATTCTAGGAAGTTTGATGTACATAATGAATTGTACAAGACCTGTTTTGGCATAATCGGTTAGTAGGCTAAGTAGGTATTCCTCTAACCATGGAAAGGATCACTGGAATGATTTGATTAGAATATTAAAATACTTAAAGCATACAATGAACTATGTGCTACACTACACAAATTGTCTTACTGATTTGGAAGGATACTGTGATGCAAATTGGATATCTGGAAACACAAAAAGCAAATCCATAAGTAGATATGTATTTACTCTTAGAGGAGCGGAATATCTTGGAAATCATCAAAACAAACTATAATTGCTCGCTCAACAATGGAAGCAGAATTCACAGCCTTAGATAAAGCTGCCGAAGAAGCGGAATGACTTTGAAACTTTTTGGAAGATATTCCACTATGGTCTAAGCCTATGACTGCTGTATGTATACATTGTGATAGCATGGCTGCAATCACAAGAGCTAAAAACAAATTTTTTAATGGAAAGTCAAGGCAAATAAAAAGAAAGCATGAAACCATTAAAGACTTTCTCAAAATTGGAGTAATAACAATTGATTATGTGAAGTCAAAAGAAAATATAGCCGATCCTTTGACTAAAGGGCTATATAAGGAGCAAGTAATTTTTACATCGAGGAGAATGGGCTTAAAGCTAATATAGTGAGATATGACCCGGCGGAAATCATACCTAGCTAATTGGAGATCCCATGATCTAGGTTTAATAGGCAAACTAGTTAGGGAAATCTTAAGTAGTGAAAAACACACAACTTACTCATTCCTATGATGATTGAAGTGTGTTTCCTTGCAAGAATACTAGGGTGAATTGTTATTCTTAATAATACTAATATCTTACGATTAGATGAATATGGCAGGATATTTTTAAGTTAGTATTACCTATATGAGAGTGCTGTGGGGTCGCATTTATGAGAGCTATATGGTTGTACTCTCTAGAGCTCTCATGAATCCAGAATTTGTTTTGAAACAAAATGAACACAACCGAATGAACTGAAATGTGTTAAACTTGGTATGTGTGACACTTATTGTCTTGATTTACTATAAAAGAAAATATTTTAAGAAATTATATCACTGCTTTGCAAAGTAAATCTGATAAGTAATCACTATGAAAGGTTCTAGTCAGAAGACACCTCTTCAAATACATATCTAGTTTTACTCTCTAACGATTGAAAGAACTGATTAAGAACTTAATTTCTATTAAAATGTGGAGTATGTTAGAGTTTGAATAGAAAATATGGGGTATCGTTGGAAATAGTGAAAATAAAGTCCCACATTGGGGAATATTTGTGCAAAATTCTCTATATATACACTACACCCAATGCACTATGTAAAATAAAATAGAAAATGAGGACACGAAGGCATAAAGACATTCATATTAATATTAAAATGTCAAAGATAGGGCCTTGGGCCATAGGGCTCTTGGGATCTCGTGATTAAATGGGCAGTTTTATTTTTTCGATTTTGAAACTTTGGCGAGGCATATCTATTCGTTTCAAAATGAATAGACATGACCATTTCCCTTCAAACCCAACGGCCGCACCCCTTCGACGCCTATAAGTAAGTGCCTGCATCCTCTAAACAGAATATACTCTCTCTCTTTTTCTCTTCCTCTCCTGCTCCGCTTCTTGAAGTCAAACAGAGGCATAGGTTGATGTTCGACTATATCCAAGGCCTCTCTACGTCGCCTTGGGTTGAAAGTTGTATCCTGCAAGGCAGACGTCCGTTTTAACAACTACAACAGAAGTGTAGGGGCGAATTTCTGTCTTAGGACATTGCACATGCAAGCCTCTCTCCGTATTCAAGTCAGTTTTCTGATTTATTTATGCTCTAATCTCTGTTCTTCATTTCCTACAATTGCATTCTTCGTTCATTTGCATACTTATCTATTCATCCCAATTTTATTTCTTTTGCTTATCGTCTATGTGATTGCGTTGATCTCCTTCTGCATACCACTGTCCTAACATTACCCGGTAATACTCTTTGTTGATGTAGGTCTTAGGGTGGGATATCATAGCTATGATGTGATATAACTCATTAGAAGTAAAGTAAGTGATGCCTTAGAATAAGTTGAGAGTAATACACACACATATACGAGAGCATATTTATTATTGTTGTAAAAACGTATTATGTACATCGGTCTATTGAATGGTTTATGAATTCCAGTCGAGACATTGAATGCCATGGTATCGATAGGGATTTCTAGACACTCGAACAAGGCAAATGGACACGATATTTATTTTTGAAAGTTTGGTAAATGAAATATTTTACCTAGGATTATATGTTTTTTATATGTAAGGAAATAATTTTCAAACGCAGGAAAATATATCCCCTCTTATTTCGAGTTGGCATTCTCGGATGATGTCTGATCCTACCAAAGGAAGTTGTGCAAGCAGGAAATGAATTCTGGCATGAGTATCTAGTTGGTTTTGTTCTCGATAAAACCTTATCCTAGACTGCATTTATTGAGCATCTGAAGTGTGTTTGGAAACCAAAAGGACCAACTAAGGTTAAATCTAAGAGTTTTATCTTTGTATTCCTTCTTTCATGTGAGGAGGACAATAAGAGGATAATTAATTATGATCTGATCATTATAAAGAACAAATGCTTATTGTTCAACCCTATGATCCAAATATTGGGAATGTTTTTGGTAGTATCAATTTTGTGCCTGTATGGGTTAAACTTTACAACAATCCTCTGTATGCATGGTCAGACATGGGAATCATTTAGCTGGCTTGTAGATTGGTTAGACTGGTATGCATGGATGAATCTGCAGAGAAAATGGAGTGGATTGAATTTGTGAAGTGTTTGATAGAAGTCAGTCCTGATAAGGGACTAGTTGATAAGTTCCCTATGCAGCTAATGGAGGGGGAAGAGCAACTAATCCAAGTTAAATACCTTTGGAAGCCAAAAATTTGTTTTTGCAAGCAGTTTGGCCATTTGGAAATTGATTATATTAATGTGGTAAAGGATAGTGGGGATGGCAAGGTTGAGCATGATGTGGTTATCATTATAAGGGGGCAAAAACAAAAGGAAAAAAGGAAGTTAACATGAAGGGTAAAGCAAAGCAGAATTAGCAAAGAGTTAAAATGATAGGAAGGAAAAATAGAGCTAAATTTGTTAGCAAAAAAATATAAGAAAAAGGAAAAAGTTAGAGGATCTCTTGATATAAACCGGGGTTTTGTTATCATATGCCCTAAGGGCACATGTTAAGGATGTCAATTTATATGCTAAAGGACAAAAATATTATTTGCAAATACCTATTTTATCTTTATAACATAAAAATAGATGTAATTCAAGTGGGGTTAGTTAGGTAATTTAATTATTATTAACATGTGCCCTTATAACACATGATAACATTTTCCATAAACCAGAAGGAAAATGATATATTAATTCCCTCCCTTATCAAACCTTGTTCAAAGCAAATGGAGATTAATTGTGCAATAACTTCCAATAAAAAAATATTAGGTTTTGAGTGATATCAATGAGGAAGGTGATATGATATCTTTTGGTAGAGGTGATGGTTTATTAGAAGAAGATGAAATTAATTGTGAAACATTGATTGCCAATGAATACTCTAAAGCATGTAATCCCTCTGATGTTATTCCCAATATTACAGTTATACATGATGTGTGCAGCACCATCATGCACAATGCATGCACCAATTCTGGTACTTTATCTCAACACCCAACACAGCAATTCAGTAGTAAATTAGGGACCACAAACAACACTCTCTCTCCTCCTGCCAATCAAATTCTAGAATATATACCCCCTTCTTTGTTTGCTGTTAAAGAAGGCACGAAATCTCAATTGCATAGCTTAATGCATGTACATGAAAATTCAATTTCGAAGTCTGTCAACTTTGCTATTATTTCATCTGTCCCTCCACTCACCTCCACCTCATCTAATTCTCTCTTCTCCTCCACACTTGATGACATAGTTTCAAAAGCGTTGGGCTCTGGTTTTGTTTCTCCTCCTAGCCAGCTCTCTCCTACCTGTCAGCCCAACCCTATTCCAGTAATGCCTCTGCTCTTGAAACCACAAATGCAAAGAAGGAAAATAAGAATCCAAACAAAGGAAATAAAATAGCTAATTCCAGCCTTGATATGAACCCAGACCTTCTTTTGTTTGGCCAAGTTCCTGAAAGCATCAAATTCAATTCTCCAGCCACAAGGAACAATAAACAAAATAAAAAAAATAAAAAATAAAAATAAAAAATAAAAAAGTAGTTTGCCTAATGATACACCAGATGGGAGTTTGGAATATTCGCGGTGCACTCAATGACATTAAGCTGGATCAGGATAAAAATCTCGTTCACTTGTGTAAACTTCACCTGCTAGCTTTACTGGAGACAAATTGAACTCTAAGCTATCAACTCATGCTGTAAACTATGTCGACCCCTAAAGGAAATTGTCACACAATTTAATAAATGCCCCCTATGGGAGAATCCCTATTGTGTTCAACCCCCTTACATTCTGCCTGTCTCCTATCCTTTCTTCTGGATAGTTTATTCATTACCATGTTATTCACATCCCCTCAAATACATCAATGTGCCTCTCCATCATTTATGTTGATAATTCAATTGCCTCCAAACAATCAATCTTCAATCCTCTGCCTTCTTTAAGATAAGACTCCCACCCCTCGCTTGCCATAGGGGATTTCAATTGCTGTTTAAACTTAAGTGACAAGGTAGGTGGTACTCCCTTAACACCTAGGGATATTCACCCTCTCAGTGAAACAATATCAGATTCTTCCTTGATTCATATTTAGCTACTTTAGGGCTTCTCATTCTTGGAATAATTGTAGTAGGAGTAGTGTAAGGACTTTCACCAGAATTGACCATACATTTTGCAGTTTTGAAGCCCTTTTTGTTTGGCCAGCTATCTCCAATTTCCTTCCCCCGCCTGTCCTCTCTGACCATTCTCCCCTTATAATTTCCACTAGGCTAGCTGCTGTGAAAGGAAAATCAAGTTCTAAATTTTTTTGATGCCTGGACTAATGATCCTGATTTTCTTAACATTATTTCCTCTGCTTGGTCTAACAGGTTTTATAAGAACCCATGTATATATTCTTTCAAAAGTTGAAGGCTACCAGAGTTGCTCTGAAGGAATGGGCTAGCATGAAACATGGTGATGGGAATTTCCAGTTTACTCATTTATTGCAGGATCTTCTAATTGCACAACAATACATGTTGGATCACCCTAATGATGCCTCCTTAAAGTATAAGTAAAGTAGGGAAATATTTCCTCTCTTTCTGATGACAATGGCAATCTTCACATTTTTTTGAGGAAATTTATGTGATCTCTTTAATTTGTTTAAAGAAATTCATAATTTCTTCATAAAATGAAAGCTACTCGGGTCTATTAATGCCATAAACCTTGTCCTGATACCCAATACCAATTCTCCTTCTACTGTTAGCTCTTTCAGGCCCATTACCAGTTGCAATATCATATACAAGTGCATCTCTAAAATTCTGGCCACCAGACTTCAAAAGTTTCTTTCAAACCTGATTTCTTAGAATCAAGCTGCCTTTTGAATTATTAAATGGTTACAACAGTGCCCATGTTTCCCCAAGCACCATGCTTAAATTTGTTATAAGCAAAGTCTATGATTCTATACATTGATCTTCTATTGTTAGGATCATGGCTAAAGTGCACCTTCTTAATTAATTTGTAGGATGGATCAACGAGTGTATCACAACCCCAGTTTCTCCTTGAAATACAATGGCAAAAATGTGGTGTTTTTCAAAAGTAAACAAAGGATCAGGCAGAGGGATCCTATGTCTTTTCATCTCTTCTTAATGGTCATGGAGGTCTTCACTCGGCTTATTAATTCAAGAGTTCATGCTAAGGAAAATTTGTTGCATCCCAACTGTATATAGCCTTTAATTTCTTCACTAATGTTTACAGACGACGTCATCATTTTACCAAGCTCGAGATCAACTCAATTCAGTCTATTCTGCAATCTTTATCCTCCTTCCACTTGATGACTGGCCTGAAGGTTAAACTACAAGAATCCCATTACTTAGCTGCTAGAGTTCCCAGAGCTGTCACTAATGCCAGTCAATCCATTTCTTTCCTACAACCTGAGTTATTTAGTATGCTTCTTTCTACCACCAGAATTACAATGGGCAATGCCTCCCCTGTATGATAAAATAACAACCACATTAAATTGTTGGGCCAACAGGCTTTTGAGCCAGGCAAGTAGGCTTGTGATGATCAAATCAGTAATCTTTTCTATGATGGTCTATTAGTCCAGAACATTTGTTTAGCCCAACAAGCTATTGAATGGTGAGAAGTTCCATGTATTAATTTTTGTGGTCTGGAAGTGTATATTCTAGGAAACTCATTCCTTGTGCATTTCGGAAAATTGAGATGCCAAGGATCAATGGAGGTTCGGGATTAATAAACATTTTTCAGTGGAACAGAGCTGCTTTCAATAGGCAATTTGATTCCTTGATAAATAAGTCTGATAATGTTTGGGTTATTTGGACCACAGTACGTGACATAAGGAATAAGAAGTTTTAGCTCATGAGCACTCACAAAATCGTAGTTGGACTTGGAGAAAGATCGTTGAGCTTGGGCAAGCATTCCTCCCTCACATTAGACTTTTGTTTGCTAATAATGGCAGAACAAGTTTTTGGGATGATCCATGGCCTGATCAAGGAATGTTGACGCAGCGGATAATTCGAAATAAACTTCAATCGATGGAATGTAGCAATCGGTGAGTTGAAGATACCAAAATGCCCAAGTTCGTTGATCCAAAGATACCGAACTCTAGCTATCTCAAACACGTTGATAGCGCACTATACCGTGTTCAAAGATCTACGATTCTTCGCACGTTGATCTAGCGCACTAGATTCCGTGAATCGGCTTCAACAAACGTGGATTCGAGCGCACTCGAACGACGTAAGTGGAGATAGGAGATTACACTCAACTACCAATTGGTATGAAAGCACAAAGCTAACAAAAGAGAAATTTTATTCAAAATCAACAACCCAAAAATTTACAACACACACGCTATTTATAGTATTTTTGCACCCGCCTCCATAAGTCGTATACGACTCAAAACTCTCGACTCATCATAAGTCGTTAACGACTTATCATACACCACGACTCATCAGAAAAAAAAAACAACACATATACACGACTTAGCATCAACGACTCATCCCCAACGACTCATCATCTACGACTCATCACCAACACATCACAACACTTAGGTCGTATACAACCTAACGACTTACGACCTAAGAAGTAAACGACTCAAAGAAAACAACATCCAGGCTTACGACTTAAGACCAAGCGACTCATCTCTTAGGTCGTAACTCGTAACTCGTTAACATCTTCTTCTGCTCTCAAGTTAAGTCATGGACGACTCATGCCTTCTTCTCCGTAGCTGTTAAGTCGTGAGCGACTTAAGCTCCCACTAGGTCGTAGCTTGTTAAGTCGTAAACGACTTAAATTTCCCGAGCGAGTAGAATCTGAAGCCTTTTCCATTCGACCTATGGCCTTGTTATCTCGGAACTTCTTCTTACCTGTCCCAATAAGTCGTAGACGACTCATGGATGAGTCATTGACTCGTATACGACTCATCATACTTGAGCACCACCAATTCCTGTTGAGTCGTATCCCTGTCCTCTTGGCATTATTAGGTCGTAGCTCCTTTTCCTTAACTTGCGAACAACTCATACTAACTCGTGAACATCCTCCATTAAGTCGTGAACGACTTATAAGTTTCGAACGACTTAGCAGCAGTGTAGCTTCTTCCAAACGACTTAAGGGATTTAAACAGTTCAAATTCGTTGATTCTCTAATTCGCACTGCATTATCCTCCCCAGGTTGGGAAAAATTCGTCCTCGAATTTGTACGTTCTTCTACATCCGCTTGTTCGTCTCCATAATATGGTACAAGATGTTTAATATTGAACACGTCAGAAGTGTAAACATCTTTTGGCAATTCCAGCTTATAAGCATTTTCATTAATCCGTTTCACAACTTTGATAGGACCAATCTTTCTGGCTTTCAACTTGTTGTAAGCGCCTACTGGAAATCGATCCTTCGTTAATACAGCATAAACCAAATCTCCCTCATTAAATTCAACACTTCGTCTCTTCAAATCAGCAGCTCGCTTATACTTCTCATTCGACTTTTCCAGACGTTCCTGAATTATTTTATGACACTCCGTCAATCCTTCAACAAAATCAGCAGCTCGTTTAACCGTCCCCTTAGGTTGTGGTACTACAGCTAAATCCAGCGGTCCTCTGGGTAAATTTGAATATACAATCTGAAATGGGCTGAATCCCGTGCTTCGATTCACTGCATGATTATGAGCAAACTCTGCCTGGCATAACTTCATGTCCCAACTTTTCAGATTATCTTTCACCAAACATCGCAACAAATTTCCCAA
Source organism: Allium cepa (assembly GCA_030765085.1). NCBI lineage: Eukaryota > Viridiplantae > Streptophyta > Magnoliopsida > Asparagales > Amaryllidaceae > Allium > Allium cepa. Next base: position 384,020,926 of record CM060931.1, read on the forward strand.
CGATCTGTTAACAACCTCTGTTTGCCCATCTGTCTGCGGATGATACGCACTACTAAACTTCAGCTTCGTTCCCACCATCTTCCACAAACTAAGCCAAAAATGACTCAAAAATCTCGTATCCCGATCCGAAACAATAGATTCAGGTAAACCATGTAATCGATACACCTCTTTAAAGAATAATTGTGCTACTCGAACTGCATCTGCTGTCTTCTTGCAAGCAACAAAATGTGCCATCTTTGAAAACCTGTCCACCACAACAAATATCGAATCATTTCCCCTTTGAGTTCTTGGCAAACCCAAAACGAAATCCATGCTAATATCAACCCATGGCTTAGATGGTACTGGTAATGGCATATACAATCCTGCATTCGTTGCTGTTCCTTTTGAAACTTGGCAAATATGGCATCGCTCCACAAATCTTTCCACCTCTTTTCTCATCGACGGCCAAAAGTAAGATTGCGAAATCAATTGCAAAGTACGATCACGGCCCACATGCCCTTCCTCGTGTAACTCCTTGACAATTTTCAACCTCAAACTACAATCTGGAATACACAAACGATTCCCTTTAAATAGAAAACCATCAACTAACGTAAATTCATCGGTACTCCCATCCTTCACTTTCTCAACATATTTCACAAAGTAAGGATCTTCTTCAATCATTTCTGGCAACATTTCAAACCCGGTCACTTCAACCTTCATTGTCGTTAATAAATGACTCCTCCTACTCAAAGCATCAGCTACTCTATTTGTCACCCCTGATTTGTGCTTAACGACAAAAGTAAACTGTTGTAAATATGCAATCCATGATGCATGTCTCGCTGAAATTTTATCCTGCCCCTGTAAATGTTTCAAAGCTTCGTGATCAGTGTACAAAACAAATTCCTTCTGAAATAAGTAATGTCTCCAATGTTTAACAGCCTGAACAACAGCATAAAATTCAACGTCATATGTGTTGTATCTCATCTTCGCCCCTGACAACTTCTCACTAAAATAAGCAACTGGCTTCCCATTTTGACTCAGAACTCCTCCAATACCAACCTTCGAAGCATCAGTATGCAATTCAAACAATAACTGAAAATTCGGTAAAACAAGAATTGGTGCAGACGTCAGCAATTCCTTGATTCTCTCAAAGGCAACCCCCGCTTCCTCTGACCACACAAATTGTTTACCCTTCATGCAATCAGTCACTGGAGCCATCACGCTACTGAAGTGTGGGATGAATCTTCGGTAGAATGACGCTAGCCCATGAAAACTTCTCACTTCTGTAATTGTCTTTGGTTGTGGCCAATTCCTGACTGCTTCAACTTTGCTTTGGTCAACTTGAATACCTTTCCCTGAAACAACATAACCCAGGAATAAAACACTAGGTGTCATAAACACACATTTCTTTGTAGCAGCATAAAATTGTTCTTCACGAAGAATAAACAACACTTCTCTCAGATGTAGAACATGTTCCTCCGTACTCCTGCTATAAATCAAAATATCATCGAAATAAACCACGACGAACTTTCCAATGAGTGGTCTAAAAATTTGATTCATCACCCGCATGAATGTACTAGGTGCATTAGACAAACCAAATGGCATAACCAACCATTCGTACAACCCCTCTCTAGTTTTGAAAGCTGTCTTCCATTCGTCTCCAGGTCTGATACGAATTTGATGATAACCACTCTTCAAATCAATCTTTGAAAATATAGTTGCCCCACTCAACTGATCCAACAAATCATCCAACCTTGGCATAGGAAATCTGTAACGTACAGTGATCTTATTCAAAGCTCTACTATCAGTGCACATCCTCCAAGTTCCGTCCTTCTTGGGTACCAACAATGCTGGCACAGCACATGGACTCAAACTTTCCTGAATACGACCCTGTTCAAGCAACTCTTCCACCTGCCTTCTCAATTCCTCATGTTCCTTCGGACTCATACGATAATGTGATCGGTGTGGTAACACTGCTCCTGGAACAAGATCAATCTGATGCTGAATGTCTCTAAGTGGTGGTAACTCCTTTGGCAACTCCTCTGGAAAGACATCTTCAAACTCTTCCAAAACTGGCTTTGCTTCTTCGGGAATCTCAACTTCTTCACTACTCTCTCTCCCAATCAACAAAAACACTTCAGGTTCTTCCTCCACTTCCTTGACAAACTCCTTCAAAGTCAACAGAGTTTTCAATTCTTCAATCTCTTCAAGCTTGCTCTCCTTCTGTTGCTGTCTCTTGGGAACTAAAGTGATCTTAGTACCCTCGAACATGAAACTGTAACTGTTGGCACGACCGTCATGCTGTACTGCTCTGTCAAACTGCCATGGTCTGCCCAACAATAAGTGACAAACATCCATATCTACGACATCACACCAAATTTCATCCTTATACTTTTTCCCAATCGAAAAATTCACACAAGCTCTTCGACACACTTTCACTTCACCTCCCTTCCTTAACCATGCTAGCTTGTATGGTTTAGGATGCTTCTCGGTCTTCAAGTTCAATTTCCTTACTGCTTCTGTAGAAATAATATTATCACAACTTCCCGCATCAATAACGAACTTGCAGACTTTTCCCAGAATAGTACATGTCGATTGAAAAATATTGCTTCTCAGCCAACTACAATCCTCCTCTTGCTTTGGTGTCAAACAACTTCTCCTCAACATAAGATTACATCCTTCATCTCCCGACACTTCTTCTTCCTCCTCAACATAAGGTACATTTGAATACTCTGCCTCCTCACCATCATCTGCCTCAACCTCTGCAACCATGGTTCTCTTCTTCGGCTTCGGACATTCGTTGCTTTTGTGACCCAACTCCTGACAATTATAACATTTGAAAACACTACTAGCCTTCGCTTTCTCTGCCTCCTTCACCACTGGCTTTGTAACAGGTTTAGGAACACTAGAACTTCCGCCAACACCCCTTGCTTGATTATTGGAATTAGTAAACACACCACCTCCACGCCTTCCTTGTTTCTCCCAAGCTAACGCTTTCTGATGTGCCTCTGCTACTGATCTAGGATCAAACATATTAACCATATCTTGGATCTGCATTCTCAAGCCCCCAATGAATCTAGCAGTTAGCTGTTCTTCTGTTTCCATGATATCATTCCTGGCAATGAGTTGGTAAAATTCATCAGCATAATCACTAACAGACTTTGTCCCCTGCCTCAGATTCTGCAACCTTTGGTACATAAGTGACTGGTAGTTGTAAGGTAAGAAAGTAGATCTCATCAACTTTTTCATCTTCTCCCAAGATTCTATCTTTGACTTCCCCATTCGTTCTCGAGTAAGTTTAGTTTGCTGCCACCATGCCAGTGCTCTTCCCCTCAGCCTTGTAGCAACTAACTTCACCCTTCTATTCTCCGGCACCTCCTTGAAATCAAAGATTTCCTCCACATTAGACAACCAATCTAAAAACTCCTCAGCAACCATTCCGCCTTTAAATTCTGGAATTTCCATTTTCATACCCGACTCCCAACGACGATCATCCTCCACATCACGGTAAGAATTTCGAATTTGGTCTCGATCTCTATAAGGAATACTTGCTCTATCACCCTCTTCAACAAAATCAAAGGTACGCCTACATCGATCTCGACTAACATCATCCCTTCTCTCATGCATGCTTCTTTGACTATGTCTCTCTTCATCTCTATATACTTCATGGTCAAATTCTCGATGACTTCTTCTTTCTTCATGTGCATAGTCATGATGATCTCTTCGTGATGAAATTGATGTTTCTCTTCTATCTCTACAAGAATGTGGTGATACCCTCCTCGCTTCCGTAACCAATGGCGAAACTCGGTTTCCTCCATGGTTCGAGTTTGGTGATCTCCTCCTTTGATTCAAATCATTCATCAATCTCTCCAATTTACCAATGCCTTCATCAAATTTCTCATTAATACGTTGTTCCATAAGCTCGGCTTCTTCTCTACGATACAAAGCTTCAACGTTTTGATGACGATTAGCTCTCCTTGGTGGCATGGTTGTAAACTTCACAAGACTTCAAAAATTCAACACAAGACTTCAATCAACAAGTCACGGTTCAACAATGTCTCGGCTCCAACTGGTCTCGGCCTTGACACTTCACGGTTCAACTTAGGTCGATTTCAACAATGCACAACTCAATCACTTGGCACGGCTCAAACTAGCTCGCACCAATCTATCTCGGTTCACTTGCTTAGCTCGGCCTACAACTCCAAAACCCTTCAAAATTTGGCGCGCAAAACTCCAATTCAAAATCCAAACAAAGTCCAACTCCTCGATCCAAAATAAAATGGATCAAACACCCCAAACTTGTTGCAACTTCAATATGAACACAATGAACAACTCCAAACTTCAAAAACTTCAAAAACTTGGCTCCAAGAATCAAACTTAGCTATGATTGGCTAAGTATGGCTCTGATACCAAAACTGACGCAGCGGATAATTCGAAATAAACTTCAATCGATGGAATGTAGCAATCGGTGAGTTGAAGATACCAAAATGCCCAAGTTCGTTGATCCAAAGATACCGAACTCTAGCTATCTCAAACACGTTGATAGCGCACTATACCGTGTTCAAAGATCTACGATTCTTCGCACGTTGATCTAGCGCACTAGATTCCGTGAATCGGCTTCAACAAACGTGGATTCGAGCGCACTCGAACGACGTAAGTGGAGATAGGAGATTACACTCAACTACCAATTGGTATGAAAGCACAAAGCTAACAAAAGAGAAATTTTATTCAAAATCAACAACCCAAAAATTTACAACACACACGCTATTTATAGTATTTTTGCACCCGCCTCCATAAGTCGTATACGACTCAAAACTCTCGACTCATCATAAGTCGTTAACGACTTATCATACACCACGACTCATCAGAAAAAAAAAACAACACATATACACGACTTAGCATCAACGACTCATCCCCAACGACTCATCATCTACGACTCATCACCAACACATCACAACACTTAGGTCGTATACAACCTAACGACTTACGACCTAAGAAGTAAACGACTCAAAGAAAACAACATCCAGGCTTACGACTTAAGACCAAGCGACTCATCTCTTAGGTCGTAACTCGTAACTCGTTAACATCTTCTTCTGCTCTCAAGTTAAGTCATGGACGACTCATGCCTTCTTCTCCGTAGCTGTTAAGTCGTGAGCGACTTAAGCTCCCACTAGGTCGTAGCTTGTTAAGTCGTAAACGACTTAAATTTCCCGAGCGAGTAGAATCTGAAGCCTTTTCCATTCGACCTATGGCCTTGTTATCTCGGAACTTCTTCTTACCTGTCCCAATAAGTCGTAGACGACTCATGGATGAGTCATTGACTCGTATACGACTCATCATACTTGAGCACCACCAATTCCTGTTGAGTCGTATCCCTGTCCTCTTGGCATTATTAGGTCGTAGCTCCTTTTCCTTAACTTGCGAACAACTCATACTAACTCGTGAACATCCTCCATTAAGTCGTGAACGACTTATAAGTTTCGAACGACTTAGCAGCAGTGTAGCTTCTTCCAAACGACTTAAGGGATTTAAACAGTTCAAATTCGTTGATTCTCTAATTCGCACTGCATTAAATGTTCCTTTCCAAATATATGACCTTCAACAAGTTGTTCAGTCTAGTATTTGTAAGGATGCAAATGTAAAAGAATATGTTGTGGATGGGATTATGACACTACCATACTCTAATAACCAGAATATTTGGGAGGCATGGGCTTTGCTACAAGAACAATCCTTTATTTCAACGGATAAAGATCACTATGTTTGGTCAAGCAAACAAGTAGATCACTCCATTGGTTTAGTTATAAGGTAATTTCTGGTTTCCCTGCCTTCCCTTTCTTTTGCTTGTCTAAGAGGGTATGGTTGAGGCATTCTCCCGCAAAAGAGAATTTGTTGTTGTGGAAGGTGTTCAAAGACGCTTTGAGCACCAACAGTAAATTGGTTCAATATAGGATCAACATATCACCTCATTGTGTTTGTGCAATAATGACAATGAAGACATAACCCATATTTTCTTTAATTGCCATTTTATCTTTGATTTATGGGGAAAGGTAATGGAGCGGTTGGGCAGAAGTAATGTAGTTAGGGATAACAGTATAGAATGGGCAATTATATACAAAGCTACAAAATGGAAGAATATGAAATCCTTTTCCCAGCCGCTAGTTTTGAAGAAATTTATCAGATGCATATGGGACAAAGAAATGGGAGAGTTTTTAGTGATAAAGCCAAAAATAAGAGCGTGTTGTTGCATGTGTTACACCATGAAATATTAATAGGTTTCAAGGATTCTGTGTTTACTTCTAATAGTAGCTTGACACTCATTTGGCTTTGATTTAGCCTATCTTTTCTCCTTCCTTGTTGTCTTTTTTATTCATTTTTCTTTTCTCTTTTTGTTGTTTAGCCCGGATGTAATTTGCTATGCTTTTTCTCCATATTCTTTGGGCTCATAGCTTGTTATATCCCCCTTATTCTTGTTCTTGCCTATGCAATAAAACATGCATGAGACCAATCAATCCTACTAGCTTTGCTAAAAAAATTCAAATTTATATAGTTGTTCAGGGTGTATTTGTTTGTTAACGATAATATCTCTTTATTATAAAAATGGCGGCTGAAGCAAATCATGCAAATCACGCAAATCTCGCAAATCACGCAACAGGGTCCCATACGACAGCAGAGGCAGCAACGGATGTAGGAGGAGAGGAGGCTGATGAAGATGGATGGAACTTGGTGAAGAACAGGAGACGGAAGCAGTCATTCTCGCAGGAATCCAGTAGACAAATTATACCTCGAAACATGGGCAAACAAGGGCATAAATCGGTTTACAACACAGATCTGGATCGGAGAAAACAAAAGTCAACAACACTTATACCAGATCGGGCGAAAGCTTCTATAAGGGGACATGGTTTTGCAGTTAACCCTAAAGCATCACCAATCAGTTGGTGTGATTTGGTCAAAGGTAAAAAGCAAGATGAAACCATACAATATTTTAATCCAATTATTGTGAATGATAGAAAAACAGCTGTTATTGAAGAGGAGGAACTTAGATCTGCGGAAAAAATGTGGTCCAATTCAATACTTATCTACTTGGTGGGTAAAAGACCATACTACATGTTTTTCAAGGCATATATCAAAAGAGTATGGCTTCCGAAAGGTAAGTTTGAAGTTTATGCTAGAGATAATGGTTTTTATCTTGTTCAATTTGAACTAGCAGAAGATTGCAATAAAATATTAGAAGGGGGACCATGGATGATGGATGGAAAATTCATCATCATGAAAAAATGGAACAGCTCAATCAAATATGAAAAAGACTTACTGCTATCGATACCTATATGGGTGAAATTCCCAAATTTAAATTTTGCATATTGGAATCATATAACATTATGTAAAATTGCTAGTACAATTGGAAAACCACTTGCTATGGATGAACATACCAAAAACAAAAGCAGAATAGCTTTCGCTAGAATGCTAATAGAAGTGGATGCATCATCCAAATTCGAAAATGAAGTTCAAATCAAACTGCCTAATGGCGATTGTGTTATGCAACAAGTCGAATATGAATTCATTCCACCAGTATGCCACAACTGCATATGTTTTGGTCATATGGACAATGAATGCCCGATTTCATTTAAACAAAAATGGATTCCAAAACAGGCATGCAGTAATCAAGAAAATAAAAGCAAGGATACTAACACAGCAGACGTGACAGTGCAACAAATGCTGTATGTAAACTCACAAGGAGTAGTGTACCAGAATGCAGAAACCATCACAACAGAAGAGTCCAATGTTCAAAATCTTACAGCACAAAACAAAGAAAACAATTCAAACATAGAAAATGTAATATCTCCATCAGATTCAAATGCTAGGAATGTTAAAGCAGCTCAGACACTCTCAGAGGATCCAGCAGTTGCAATTGTAGCCTCGCCAGCAATAAATGCAGTATCTGTCTCACTATCAACAAGTAGCATGGCTGCTACAATTGCAAAGGGCCACAATGATCATGTTTCTGAAACACTTCACACTCACAACATCGAACAAGGTCCTTTGAGTACAAATACTCTGGACATCAATGCAGTGATATCATCGGCAAAAGCCTCAATCAGTTCATCATCATTGGAGATTATCAGACACAGGGAGTTGTCAAATCATAATAACGAAATTGCTTTAAATAATTCAAACCCTCAAATTTCTGATCTAACAACTGTGGTATCTGATACTTTGCAGGTGCAGAAAGACAAGGTAGACTCGAAAGTGGAAGAATCTTCTCTATCACAATCATGTATCAATCCCACATATCCCTCAAATGATAAGCCTCCCAACATCATGTCCAAAAACCTCACATCCATCAACCCTGAATTTGAAAAAGAAATTGCAGATATGAGAATCAAGAATTCACATGACAGGAGAAAAAACAAAGGGATACTTGAAAGTGTGACTCCCACTATTAGAACAAGGAGTCAAGCACATTCAACTAAATAATGTCTATTCTATGTTGGAATGTGCGAGGCCTTAATAAAGCAGCGCATATTATAGAGGTCAAAAAAATTGTGAGCTCTCATAAACCTTCAATTTTTTGCTTAGTGGAAAATAAATTAAAGGAAAATAAGCTTCAGCAATATATTGAATCATGGGGAAACAAATGGACTTGCATAAGTAACATAGAGCATCATCATAAATGCAGAATTCTCATCATGATAAATTTAGACATGTGGAGCAGCTATGTAATTTCTATGAGTAAACAGCACATCACTTGCATGATCAACAACATTGCAGGGGCACAATGCATCATAACAGTCATTTATGCTTTAAATTTAGAATCTGAGAGAGCTAGCTTATGGAGTCAGTTGGAAAAAGAAGCTAATACTTTCAGTATCCCTTGGTGCATTATTGGAGATTTCAATTGTGTTAGACTATTGAATGAAAAATTGGGAGGTAATAAACTGAACATCAGAAATGTTCAAGAACTCAATAACTTTATCAATTCTACGGGGGTTAATGAAATAAATATTTCTGGAGTTAAATATTCATGGAGATCAGGGCCTCAGAAAAACATTGCCACAAAAATAGACAGACTCTTCTGCAATATAGAATGGATGCTCATGTTCAAAAATTCTCATGCAAAATACCTAGAACTATCAACAAGTGATCATGTCCCTATCTTGTTCCACTTCAACAACATCCAAACATATGATGGTCCTAAACCTTTCAAGTTCATGAATCATTGGATTCTGTGCAAGGGGTATAAAGAAATAGTAGAAAAATGCTTTAAATTCCCTGAAAGCAATCAGATGTTTAATCTCATCCAGATGCAGAAAAATATAAAAAAGGAAATCAAAAATTGGAGCAAAAGGAAAAATGATTTACAATCTCAAGTAACTAAATGCAGACAAGAGGTTAATGATGCTCTGCAAATTTTAGAATCAGATCACACTTCCTTTAATGCCCACAAATTGCATGAAGCACAAGTTAATCTGGCCAAAAGTATGGAGTTACTAGCAATTGACACCAAGCAAAAATCTAAATGTCAATGGATCAAATGGGATGACAGCTGCTCTAAATTCTTCTTTGCCAAACAAACAACCAGGAAATTTATCAACAACTCTCATAACATTCTAAAAGAAAATGGAGAAATGGTCAAATCACCAAAAGAAATAGAGAAAGAAGCTGTGAAATTTTTCTCCAATTTATATAACAAAAGTAATATGGAAAAACATTTTCCCAACATCATCCCAAAAAGAAAACTAAATGACTGGGGAAAAGTTTTTCTAAACACCGCTTTTGATGAAAAAGAGGTTAAAAGAGCCATCTTCAGTGTGCATAATGACACAGCCCCTGGGTATGATGGATTTAATGCCAATTTCTACAAAACACACTGGAATGAATTAAAGAAACCTCTTTTAGAAGCAATGCAGACCTCATTTGATAATGGTAAAATAGTGAGAGAGATCAATCACACCATCATATCATTAATACCAAAAGTTAAAACCCCCCAATCAGTGTCAGACTTCAGACCCATAGCTTGTTGTTCCATGTTATACAAAATTCTATCAAAAATTCTATGTGACAGAATGAAGTATGTGCTTGCAGAATTAATTTCAGACAACCAAACAGCATACTTACCAAACAGACAGATAAAAGATGGAATAATAATTGCACATGAACACATCAGAAACTTCAACAAACATGGCAGCAATAAAATGTGCATCAAGGTAGATCTCAAAAAAGCATATGATTCAGTTAATAGAGACTTCATTTTACACATGATGAAAAACATGGACTTTCCTGTTAAATGGGTAAAAATCATACATGAAATGATACGTACACCAAGTTTTTCATTTTCAATTGAAGGATATCACAAAGGTTATTTTACTGGCAGCAATGGATTGAGACAAGGAGACCCATTATCCCCTTATCTCTTTACTTTATGCATGGAATATTTCACTTTGTTGATGGATGCAAAAGCTGCTAAGGGTAAAATAGAATCTGTAATAAAAAACAATCCCACAATTACTCATTTAATCTATGCAGATGATCTACTAATTTTCACTAATGCAAGTGCTACTGGAGCAAAAGCTATCAAAAGCTGTTTCAAGAAGCTACAGAAAGTAACTGGTTTGGAAATGAACAATCTCAAAACTCAAGTTTTTTTCAACAAATTTTGCAATAACAAGGAACAAGTGCTCAACATTCTAAACATACAGGAAAGCCAATTACCAGTCAGATATCTTGGGTTACCCCTATCAGTGACATATATCAGACAGTCAAACTGCAATCATCTGATTGACAGAGTAATAAAGAAAATGCAAGGTTGGGAATGCAAATTTCTAACAATTACAGGAAGAATTGAATTAATTAAGGTTGTTATCTATCCCATGGTTAGTTTTTGGATGCAGTGCTTCATGCTCCCTAGCATAACCATCAAGAAAATCAATCAATTATGCAAACTTTTCATATGGAAAGGTAAAAAAAGCAAGGTTCCATGGGAAACTGTTACAACTGAGAAATCAGAAGGTGGAATGGGTTTGAAAAAATTATCAGATTTAAATACCACTTTCTGCATAAAAAGAATTTGGGAAACACTTAACAATTCCACTTTCAGTGCAAGGTGGTTAAATGAGAGATATGCAAATAAAGAAACACTGTGGGAATCTAACTACAATAACAGTTTCTCATGCACTTGGAAAAAAATGCTATACCACAGAAGAGAAGCACAAAAATCATTAGACAGAAGAATTGTTGATGGAAAGTCAACAAGTTTATGGTTCACTCCTTGGATAAATGGCTCAACATTATTAGAAAAATTGGGACAAGAGACTTTAACATACTCCAGAGGCAAAAATCACAAAGTAAATCAAATCATTTCTAACAATGCATGGAGAACAAAATCTGTCTCATACCTAGGCAACATAAGTGAAGACATAAAACAAGTGCCCATTTATCATGATAAAGCAGAGGACTACTGGTTCTGCAACAATAGTAAAAATGGAAACTTCTCCTTCCGCATTGTATGGAACAATCAAAGAAATAAACTGCAGGAAACCAATTATCACAGAATCATATGGAATAACATATCTCTACCTAAAATGAATGCGTGCTTCTACAGAGCTCATTTCAACTTTCTACCAACCAAAGACAAATTAAAAAGGCAAGGAGTGATTGAAGAATCCATCTGTGTTTTATGCAACACAGAAGAGGAAACATGCAAGCACTTATTTTTCAACTGCTCCTTTTCCAAACATGTATGGTACTGGATCAGGACTATGATGGGTAATCCTATCACGCATAACAATATTGATTTTTCCATCTCAGACATTATGGCATATATTAGTCAGAATTTTGCAGCTAAAAACATCGAAAGAGATATCATTATTGCCGCGGTTAGCACAGCCATATGGTTCATTTGGAAGAGCAGAAACTCAAAAATATTCAAATTTGACAATCCAGATAAAATTGCTGTTTGCAAATCCATAAAGCTCATGGTTCGAGACATTATCATCAACAAATCCAAGTTTTTTTCACTCAGCATGATTAATCCCAATGAAACCCTAGCCAGATGGGAAATTATACCTTTGCGTGCAGATCTTACCTTACCCGCGCCACCCAATCCCTCAACCACAGTAACATCCTCAAGGTACATGATTGATAGAGAAGATGATGAAGCTGAGAGCTCTATTAAGTCCAGATGCACCGAAAGTGGAAGATCTATAGTTGGAAGAGAAGAAGATTTACCAGGCAGAGAAAACGAGCCGCCATGAGAAAAGCAACGCAAAAGTTACGCAGTATGTTTAGGGTTTTGGTCGTGGTGTAAATGGGCCGTATACTTTGTGTAAGCAATATAATGTAAAGTGTGAGTATGTATTGATTTCTCCTCAATATCAATAAAGTATTTTGACCTCTTTTTCAAAAAAAAAATATCTCTTTATTATCATTATTGTTTGATTTGTCATGCTTAGATAGTTTAGGAACATTGACTGTTGTTTTTTATTGTTATTTTATGCTCGGCCAGTTTATAGGCATTTATTGTTTTGATAATTTTGAGTACATTAGTACTAACCTTTTATGAATTAAGTTTCATAGCTTGACTATAGACGTTCGATAAAATTATGAAGTTAAAAGTCATCTTTCAATAATGATTTAATATAATCTGAATGGGAAGGTAAGACATTTAGAGGATAGATATTTGTGAACAGTTAATTATAATATAAGATGATTTTAAAGGTATATTTTATATGAGTATGGTATATAAAATGATTTATATGATTTATAAAGGGTGTTTTATATGTAAGAAGAGTGTTTGAGAATTTAAATCCCAGCACTGCTTGAATTGAAGTCAAAAAGATTTAGAGAAAAGTAATAGTGGTATTTCTTGTAAGTATTTATAAGTCTACATAATTCAAAAACAATTTTCAATAGAGATACATTTTCATTTGATAGTTTAGAAAAAATATCTTGATTATTTTTGTGATAATATGAATAATCTTCTGTGTCGATCGAATGTTTGCTTAGGTGAACGTTGAAATACACTTAATAAATTATTCTCTTTATCATTGTGCGATCAAAATGAGTTTGAATCCAAAAGAACCCAAATTGACTGTTGGTAAATAAATGTAGTATGATTTCCAAAGGGGTTTTAAATAAAAATTGGGTTTTTAGTTCTTAAATTTCAATAAAGGAAATTTATTTAAAATAAAAAGTACTAGAATGTTCTATAAACAAAAAAATTCATATCTTGGATAGAAAAGAGATAATTTAACTTATGTTTTCTTAATGGGTTAAATTAGATAGGAAGGTTTTATTAAGCATTCTTTTACTAAAACTGTAACTTTGATTAAACATCTAAGTTACATAAACTATTTAGTATTTTAAGATCGACTAATAAACAACTTTACCTTAGGGATGTCTAAAGTATAAGTAGACTCTATGAATGAGTTTGGATACCAGCATCTTACTCTTCTTAGCTATTTATCGTACCGCATAGGTAAAGAGGTTAAACTAGTCTATTCGGTTAAGACCCATATTTTGTTTGGGCATTCATTTGAAATTTGAAAAGGAAAATGAAAATTAGACATTTTGTATATATAGTATTTAGATGTAGAAAAGTATTATAAGTAAATACGAATGGAGTAAGTTTTTAATTTAATATTTTCTAATGTTGTATTTTTATAAAATGTTTATGAAGTTAAGTGAAAATTTATGAAGTAATTCATAAATAGTTTTGGTATTGAATGAAATACTATACTTGAAAATGAAGGTGAGTCAGAAAAAGATTGATGATTATGTATGTAAGTTATACGTATATCATTCAATTCACATGCTTCTCGATCAAGGATTCAAATACTTAACTTCGTGGTAATTCACACTAGTCCGAAAAATGATTTCTCACTTGATTCTTGATAGTTTGAAAACTTGATTCGGATTATTGATATGATATTGAGGTTTCCTATCATATTCTATGGAAATGTAAGGAGAGCAGAGCTTTCTAATCAATGAACCTGGTCCGCACTAGGGAGATTAAGTGAGCCATATTAGTTCAGAAGTAAAGTCTATGTATCCGAGCAAGTGGTCGAATCAAATATTGCATATGAACGACTTATATACATCATACCGGCTTAGATATATTTATATGCTTTGTGATGTGCTTAGTAAAGTTTGGGGAGTGACTTTTAATTTTTTTTAAAGGAGCTTAGATAATCTTCTAAGCAATGACCAAAGTCTAATGAGCGTAATGGTACACTTAAGAAAATTTTCTATGTCCTTAGGAGATCGGGAAAGTTGTGAAATCATTTAAAATTTTAAATAAAAATAAGTGTTATTCTATTCATTTATGGATTTGATTTGATTGATTATGTGATACTAAAAGCAAAGCATTTTAAAGTTTTAATCTATAAGGATTTAAATCCTGGTGCTTCAACAAAGTGATTTCGAAAGAATTTGTGAAAGAAATAATAATATTATTATTTTGAAAAACTTTGGTGAAGTAATATTATTTTACGATATTTGGAAAAGTTTTATGAAGTGATTTCTCAAATATTTTGTTATCACAAAGTTGGGTGATTGGGAGTTTTTCAATTTTGAAGATTCGCCGTGTAAATTTATTTACTCTATTTATTGTTTTAGGAAGAATCAGAATACCACTGGAAGCTCCGTACTGTTTTGATTCTAGAGTTATATCATGCTTTAGTAGGAAGTCTTCTTTTCAACATAAGTGATTTTGGTTTTGATATATTTCTTTTTGGAGGAATTTGAAAATATATTTTGAATATATAAACTCGGGCATTTAGTTCTAAATTTATCTTTTGGACATATTGGGTGTTTAGTATTTTATTACAGTATTCTCTATGCTTTTGTTGTCTATGGTTGTTATATTGTGTTTGGTTGTGCGTGGCTTTTTGTTGCACTAGATTTGCATCATCATTATTAGTTGCATCATATTTCCTTGTTGCATATGGTTGTTATATTGTTTATCTTGCTTATGTTTATGATATAAATAGATAGTGTATTGCTCTTTTGTCAGCACGATTATCTTTGGGATTATGTAAGTACAAACTAGGTACGGGGAGGTAAGAGATTGCTACTTGACTTCTTATGCACCCGCATTCGCATCAAGATGGTAAGTTGCTTGCTAAAAAATCAAACACAAAAGTGGTATGTACTAGATTTAGAGCTTGGTGATTGGTTGATGATTTTATGCCCCAGAGATGGAAGGCCACTTCTACGCTATTATTTTGTTTGTTGATTTGGGTTAGTTGTGGCGAGTTATGGTTTTTCGGAACTAGCAATGCAAAGGAGGTGCTGCTGAAATTTTTCGTAATATAAGAAACTTTAAAAGCCTAAGGGTGAGAGGATATTTTCTTCCTTTGGGAATTTCGGGGATGAAATTCTTTTAATAGGGGGAGAATGTAACATCCCTGAAAAATGTAAGTAACTTATATTCAAATATAAGGATTGTTTAAATATTTGAGTTGTGAATTAAATATTAATTAAATAGATTTAATAGCCTTAATTAACTCCTTTTAATTAATAAATAATAATAGTGAATTCATTTTGTAAATTTATTTACAATAATAAATAATTCGAGTAAATAATAAGAAAATCAGTTGCTAATAAAATGACTTGATTTTTAATGAAGTATTTTTAAGCGATCCAAAAATTTTGATTTAGAAAATATTTAAATTTTCTTTTGAGGTATATTTCGACAAACGATGGTGTTTATGAAATTTCATAGAATAAGATGACCAGTGTATTTTATTGTTGTTCTAGGATCGGATCGCTTTTTTTGCGTGATCATATTTTTGTTTCTGTCATTCGCGTTTCATACATGAACGAATTTTTATGTAGCGTTGTACAAGAAATTGTATAATAAGCAAACCAAAATCTAAGACTACTCCACACTTATTTTCACTCTCTCTCTTCTCTTTTTTTTTCTTTTCCCTTTACCGTAAAATGAAAATATAACCTCTCCACTTCAAAATTAAAATCTCGAGATATACTTAAAGAAAAATTACAATACAAGATTTGTTGAGTTCATAGTGTTGCATGCTTCAAATCCGTAGTCTGAAGTCGTGCGCGGCAAGGGTTGGTCGAGATCGACATATTGAGCGACAACTAGTTTTAGTAAATTTTGGTGATTTAGGTGACGATAGGACTCAAAGTTTGTTGCAAAGGGTTTCTCTTGAGGATGAGCTTCGACGGTGTGAATATGGTGGTGTGTGAACGATGAGGGTGGATCGTGACTTTAGGGCTTGGATACGACATGAGTAGATCGCGTTTCTCATGAGGTGACAGAGCTTTAATTGATGGTGATGAATGCAGAGAGGACGGAAGAAGGAGTACGTTGCGATCGATGAGTGTTGATTCCGTTGAGTATTCGATGAGATATGGAGGAGAAGTCACATTTTTGGGTTGAATATGCATCTTCGCATGGCCGGGTACATGCAAGTAGTTAGTGAAGGGGGAAGAAGGTTTCAAGGTGATTAAGGTGTTAATCGAGTAATTAATTAAATTATCCATTTTGATTTTTATAAAAATCGATATCTTCTACATAGCGGTCGGATTTGGACGCGGTCTTTTGCATTGGACTCGTGTCAATGTCATCCATGCCTAGAATTGATTTCATTGGGTTTTGAGCCAGTAGAATTTTGAGTTAAAATTGAACATCGTTCAATTTTAGATCGAACCCGAACGCGAAAGCGTCAACTGGAATTTCAGTGAGTTTTCTCACCTCTAAATAAAATATATGATATATGTGTTGCTATAGATTATTTTTGAATGGTTGGATGGTAGTTTATATATTGTTGTTTGATGGTTTGTTTGGATTTCATTCCCGCTTGGAAGCGGATGGCACAAATAACCATTTTTTTGCACGGAACAAAAGCAAGAGGAAGTCGAAGTGTATGAATAGGTTGCTATTGAGCACTTCGAAATACACATAAATATATGTGATTTACAGAGGAATTTTATAGAGAGACCATATAGGGTTTGTCACTGTTTGCAAGAAAATTGGCCATAAACAACTAAGAATGGATTTGATTAGTGGAGTAAATGAAGAAATTAAATGAAAACAGAAGAGAATCACAAAATATCAAAGAAAACACAGCAGAAAGTAATAAACCAACAAGATTTATGGTGGTTCGACATTAATTGACTTTCACTTTGAATATTCTCTTTATTGCTTCTCGATTGACTTGATTACAATTTCAAATAGCAAGGAATTACAAGAGATTAGAAAAGAATGGAAGAAGTAAGTTACAATAATGGCAGAATTGAACTACGAGCGTAAGAGTCCCTAAAATGGCCTCCTGTGCCATATTTATAGATGAAGGCGACCTCTAATCCGACTCATTCTTCGACAACAGGACCTCCTCTACCATATGGCCCACTACAGGAAGAGCTAGGCACAAATCTCAATGGATATGGACCGGTATCGATCCATCCATAAGTTGAGTTTGGGCTAGCGATCCCTATAGTAGCTTTCTTATGATATATAATGATGGTGCTTTGAATATCTTAGTGCTTGGACTTGTGAAGCTTAAGTTCTTACAATACTTCAACTCGAATCTGGTTTTGCCATAGGTAATGCCAATCCCTCCTTTAAGTATACCATGCCAATCTAATCCCTCCAAATATGTTATGTCGATCCATGTTTCTTGAATGTAATATGTCGATCCTTGTCTCTTGAATGTAATATGCCGATCTGTGTCTCTTAAATGTAATATGCCAATCCATATCTCTTAAATGTAATATGCCGATCCATACTCCACTAGTCATGCCTTGCCGATCCATATAGTAGGAACCATATTATGTCGATCCTTTTCCTTCGAGGAAACTATGCTGATCCATACTCCACTCCAAATACATTATGCCGATCCCACTTCCACAAGCGCATCACACCAAACCCTTTAACTTCATAAGTCATGCCGATCCCTTTGTATTCTCACCCAAACCAACTATCTCGCCAACAACTATGATGACCACTCATAATACCA
This sequence comes from Allium cepa, assembly GCA_030765085.1. NCBI lineage: Eukaryota > Viridiplantae > Streptophyta > Magnoliopsida > Asparagales > Amaryllidaceae > Allium > Allium cepa. Next base: position 384,038,883 of record CM060931.1, read on the forward strand.
AGTCTATACCAATCCCTCCGACATCCAATTCGACCAGTGTCTATGTCGTTTCCTATTCCAACCAAGCTAAAGTCCATAGTTCCGTCATCCGATGTTGCCTATCTATTGACTCTATTCACCCTGGACTACATGCACCTACTTGGACATTATGCTTTGGTCAAACGGATGATGTCTCATGGTTATCCTTCTCATCATTAGTCGAGTCTGGCCTTTATAGTCATCCCCATGTAGACGGGCCCAGGCACCGGGTAACACTTGCCTTCCAAAGTACGTCTTGTGAGTAACATGACGTGCTTTGAATTAGAAAAACTTAGACTCCTCGGAATGGATCTATTTAGCTTTCTAGTTGGTCTCTATTCCTTTGTTAATCTTCAATAATTTAAGTTTGATGTGGCATTCCATCAGTATGCATAGATTTGGTCATATGAGATTTACAGGCTTTCTTCTGATCTGACTTCAAACTTGATCGCTTCAAGCTAAGTTGCCATTTTAGTCAATTTCAGAAGGTCCAATCCTTAAGTCTCTCCAATGTAATTTCTCATACACATCACTCTTATGGATTACGGATGTGTTCGGACGTCCATTGGCCTTTGCCAAGCTGTTTTATTCTGTATGCTTATGTTTACAGTCCGATCTTCATGATATTGGTCGCTATTTGATTTCAAGTTATTCGTCATTCTCTTCTACTTCCTTTTTACATTAAAATATTACACATATATATTAATTAATTTATATTTTTGGAGGGGTCGACATCCTGTATGCCGATCCATTAGTGAGTCTGTGTGGATAGTGTTGAATATGCGCTTATATGATTTTTGTTTGATGATAATAAACATATATACATTCATTTAAATGTATTTGTTAATGCACTATTTTATTTTTCATAGATTAAATAAATATTTGCTGAATAAAATTAAATAACACAGAATTCAAATTCAAACAGAAATTTTATTCAAACAAATATTTATTACAATTGTAGAATAGTACAAATTCAAGCTCTCACTATACATATACAATTTTGATTACAAATACACCACAGTTTCATATTTACATTTAACCTCACTCACATCACTCATTCACTCAATCGTATTTTATCTTCAACTTCATTCCAGTTAGAATCCAGCATCTGAGCAATCTGCAAAAATATTCACTAACGCAGTAAAATTGAAAAAGAAATATTTTTGCAATATAAAATAAAATGTGAATTTTGAAAATAATATTTGCCTCAGTTATTTGGGTTGTTTGTCATCATTTACATTTGAATTCATCACACACGAACAATGTGACATGCACAGTGTATTATACATGCCACAAGGCCGTGCACACCGATATACACCTGATAATGTTACAGGGACAGGTGAGCACATGGTCAAACCCAAATAAAAAGACGGGTTCAACTCAGGTGCAACATAAATAAAATCTCGACTTCAGCACAAGGTCAAACCCGAGTTGTAAAACTGGATTCAACTCAAGTGTAATGCACAGTCTACATAAATTCAAGAAGGCACTAAATAACAAACAAAGTGCAAAGGTCAAGCCATCACTGCAAACTCGACTCAACTCAATGCAATTCAAACTACAAGTCCAAAACAAACGCACAATGCACTAAGCAAATGACAGAACCAGTTCAAACTTGAAACAACATAAACCAAGCAAAAAACATCAAGTGCATCACTACAAAACAAGCTCAACTGGACAGTTCCATCTAACCAGAGTTCAATGCATATGAGACCAGCAATGCTCAAGTGAAGTTCAGGTCTGACCATACATCAAATATGCAGTAGCAAAGCAATCCAGACCAAACAAGACAATGCAAATGAATTCGACAAAGTATGTACACAAGCAACCGAACTACAACAAGCACAGACACACATGTATATGAAGTACACAAGTGCAACAAGCAGCAGTATGCAAGTGCAGACCACAATGGCACTGTCAAAATATGCTATAGTGATGATACAAGCACTTGCAACAGAAAGTGGTGTAAATACAACTCCAGAATGCATCAGTGTGCAAAGAGCTCGATCACAAGATATGACAACTACACAATGCAAAGCCCAGTGATCAAACATGAACACTACAAGTCAGTAGAGAACCCATACTACATGAAATACATGGAGACAAAGCCAAACTGCAACAAAACCAATTAATGGACAAGTGATACCAGTAGAATGAACAACAGCAGACAACAAGACTGTGAAGCAACTCAAAGACCAAGTCGAAGTCGAACTGTTCTTAACAGTTCTAAGTATCTGACCACAATATATACAATGCAAGCAAGTTCGACATACAGCAAACAAACGCAGCAACATGAAGTGAATCGCAAATCAAAGGAGTTACTGACCAAAGAACAAAATCAACAAATGACAGAAACTTCAAAACCACGACCATGCTACAGGAATACATGTATGCAGCAGAGACAATATCAAAGCAATGGTGATGGCCGAAGCTAATACAGAGTAGTGGATTCGCATACCCAAAATCAAGTTAGTCAATGCTAAAGTCAAAATGAAAGCAGAGAGATGAACAATGTAAATGTTGAAGTCGTGGAAGCATATCAAAGTCAACGAGAAATTCATGAAACCCAAAATGACCGAAGTCAATGTCAACAGAAAAAGGAACGGAGTCGAAGCCGTGGACATCACGAAAGAAATCAAAATTACCAAATATATCGCAATTTCAAAATCAAAGCCGTGACCATCAAGTAACGAAAAATATACGATGTAAATTTAGGAATTCGACTCCTATAAATATTCACCCAAGTTCATCATCGGCGGTGTGGAGCTAACAAGAACAATCAAATTAAATCCTGACAAAGCAAAAGGTACGAACAACGTACCAAAGGTAATTCACAATCTCGAGGCAAGCAGTCGATCATCAGAGAAGCAAAGAGCAACAAATTCGATCGACATCATCAAAGACCACCGAAGCCCTAATTCAGATCGAACAAAGAAAGCAACGGCCGCCATTCTTCACAAAAGAAAAAAAATAAAAGAGGATCGGGTTAACTAATAAAAGGAGCCGGCTTTATATTATCAAGGTCCTTTTAATTTTTTAATTAGTTTTTTCTTTTAAGGGCAAAAAATTTGTACTCAAGTTTTTTATTTATTTTTGCTCTTATTTTATTTTTTTGAAGTCTGTTTTTTTTCGAAGCAAATCTTGGTAAATCACCACCTAGGATTTAGGTTGTGTCAGATTGTCTAATTAGGATTAGTTCAGTAAGCAGGGTTTGCAAGTTTGCACACCTCTATAGGCGGTAGCAGGGTTTGCGAGTCTGTTAGAGTGTTTGTAAGCAGGAGACTGTTTAATTCTAATAGAAATCTGGGAATGCAGCAGTAGGCAGGGGTTGCCGAAGCTGGGTAAATTTTGTGTGTGATTTACTTTTCAGCATATTTACTTCTCTACAGTTTGTTTTTGTGTTTAATTCGAGAAAATTTGCTATAACCCTATTCACCCCCTTCTAGGGTTAATCTAGATCCTACAAGTGGTATCAGAGCACGGTATTTTTCTTTAACTCTAGAGTCATGAATCCACCAAATAATGCTTTTTCTGAGGGGCAATCTATTGCTAGGCCACCCATGTTTAATGGGAATGATTATGCTTATTGGAAAGTTAGGATGGGTATTTATCTTAGTTCTGTTGATTATGATGTTTGGGACATTATTGAAACTGGCTATAAATCTCCCACTATAACTGTTGGTGATATTGAGATTCCTAAACCTAAGAATAGGTGGGATGCTAACGATAAGAAATTAAAAACTACAAATTCTAAAGCCATGAATGCTTTGATCTGTGCTCTTGATAAGACTGAATTTAATAGAATTTTTCATTGTAAAACTGCACAGGAAATTTGGCATACCTTGGAGGTGACACATGAAGGAACTTCTCAAGTCAAGGAATCTCGTCTAGCCCTATTCAGCAATGAATACGAGAACTTTGTGATGGACAAAGGCGAGAGCATAAAGGACATGTTTGGAAGCTTTCCAACTTTGGTGTACAATGCTAGAGCGCTTGGGAAGGTATTCACTGAGGTAGAGCTTGTGAGGAAGGTGCTACGAGTCTTACCGATAAGCTTTGAGGCAAAAGTCACGGCAATACAAGAATCGAAAGATCTGAGTAAACTAAACATGGAGGAGTTGTTCGGCAACTTGATGACATATGAGCTTGAGCTAAAAGCAAAGGAGGAACGCAACAATTCCGAATCAAAGAAGAAGGCGATTTCCTTAAACAACAAAGAAGAAAGCGCTGAAGAAGAAGAAGATCCAATTGAAGAGCTTACAATGGCTGTCAATAATCTTAGAAAATGGTCAAGATTCAGGCCACGCAAGAAGAAAACAAGTGGTAATAGGTCAAAAGATTCTGACAATTCCGATAATGAATTGACGTGCTTTAACCGCAAGAAGCCTGGCCACTTCAAACAAAAATGCCCACTTCTCAAAAACAACAAAGGAAAGAAAAAGAAGAAGAAGGCCTTTGCAGCGACTTGGGATGATGAAAAAGGAGAGGAAGTTTCGAATAATAGCTCATAGGAGGCTAACTTGTGTCTTATGGCAAAATCAGATTCAGAAGCAAGCTCAGAGGAATCTAGTGAGGTAGGTGACTATTCTTATAAAGAACTTGTTTTGATGTGTAGCGATCTTACTAAAATAATTGATACTCTTGAATCTAAAATTGAAAAACTGAAATCTGATAGGAGAGAACTTGTCCATGAAAATTATAGGTTGGAAACTGAATTTGAAAATATTTAAAATCTAGACTGTAAAAAATGTAAAATTTTAGATTCAGAATTATCAAGATTTAAGAATAGCTTGGAGAATCTTGAAAAAGAAAACTTGAGTCTTAAGGAAACCACTAACACTAGGAAAAAGGATTTTATAAATAGATGCACCTCACTTGTAACTGAAAACACAACACTAAAAACCAAAGTCCAAAATCTTGAGAAATCTCTGAATAACTTTTCAAGAGGAGAAAAATCATTCAACATGTTATTGGGAAATCAAATTTTTGCTAACAATAGAAAAGGACTAGGCTTTGGGAAAACACAAGCTGATGATAATGCAAAAGGTAAGAGTGTCTTTGCTAGATGTGAAATAATTGGACATCGTGTTGAAAATTGTAGTCATAGGAACAAGAACACAAAATTTATACAAGTTTGGGCTCCTAAGAATTCTACAAACAAATTTCATGTCTATTGGAACAAGAATGAAAGGACAAAACAAATCTGGGTGCCGAAAGGAACATATATAAATAGTTTTGGGTCTTCTCAAAATTATCTTTCAAAATATTCTGTCACTAACAATCATGGACCTATAAAAACAAGTAGGTCATAAAAAACTTTCCCCGTGTAGGTGTGGTGGCAGGCTAAGGAACAATAACAGTGGTCTCTGGATTTTTGGCTGTTCCAGAAAAACAACGGGCGACAAAGCAAAGTTCCTTAGCCTATTATAAAGGTGACAGAATCACAATGGATAACAACGAAAAATATCGTAAAGGTAAAACATGTAATGGTATATCTATTTGAACGATATATTAAATGTGATGATCTGCACCATAGCCTGAATTAAAATCAGCGAATATTGAGATTGTGAAGAGATGGTGATTTTGATTTTGACTTGTTCAACATAGTTGGCTAATTATATTTATGCCAAAAACACTATAAAATTCTCTAATTTTTTTTATTATATTAGGTTGGATCAAAAATAGTGTTTTGTTGGATATTAATACATTTGGTTATAATTTGGCTAACTCTATATTCACGTTTTTTTATTATTTACACGACTTCAATTCAAATTCAAAGAATGTCATTTAAATTGTTGTTAAAATTGAGTTTGAAATTTTTGATGCACACTTCATGGTTTGGTCTATCAAATTCAATTAATGAAATTTTTTGAGTGAAATAGAAATTCAGATGCAGATTACACTGGTAATCTAGTTGATAGAAAAATTACTAGTTGAACGTGATTTTTGAGACATTTAGTAACTGCATCGTGTTTCAAAGAAAATATCTGCATATTTTTCATTTCAAATAATTTTCAAATAGCAGAAAATTTTCTCATATAACCCCCTCGAGAAAATCATTTTTAATCATATTTTCAGATTAGTCATTGTGAAAAATTGATTTCATAATTATTTTTGAATTTATTTAAATGACAATTTTAACCAGTCTAACTCCCTAATAATTATCGAAAAGATAAATAGTGATTAAAAAAAAGTGATGAGTGTTGATATTTTTCATACATTACTCGAGACAGTATATTTTTGAAAAATTTCTTTAGAAATTCAAACAAGAGTTATAAAACTTTTTGTTGGGTAAAGATTCCATAACCATTTCTATGTCTATCATATTTCTATCAACCATCGCTCATCAAAAATTCAATATAGTTTGTCGATATGTGGTACTTTAAACAGGAATCATTCGTTTTTCATTTTATAAAACAAAATAAAATCCAAAGTATTCACTCTCATTTAAAAGTCCTCACGGTTATGCATGAGTGAATTACTTGGAATTTGTTATGTGCTTCCATGCTCATTTAAAAATCCTTACGGTTATGCATGTATGGAACGCATATCAAAATTGATTTATTAAATAAACAAGTTGATTCTAATCCCATTTAAAAGTCCTTACGGTTATGCGTGATTAGAAGATACTTGAATTCATTTTTAAAATTAAATTGGAATACTACTAATCTCATTTAAAAGTCCTAACGGTTATGCATGATTAGTAGATATTCAAATTCCTGATATAAGTGTACCACAAACAGATACAACTGTATGGTTTTATATGATGACATCATTTCCATTACTTCTAAAAGTGGAATATGCGCCTAACGAGGGTAGTTATGATTTTTGTTTGATTTTTTTATTGAAATTTATTATTTATATTCAATTGAGTTTTAATGATTAATATCGATCACTTTATCTCTATTTTCTCTAACATTATTATTCTTTTGCGGATAACAAAAAGGGGAGAGAAAAGTTAAGATTTTGTCAAATAAAATCAAGCAAAGGTCAAATAATTTTCCATTTGCATCTAGGCTCATTTGTATATTTCTATTTGTATGCATATATGTAGGGGGAGCATCGTGTAGAGGAAGCATTTAAATAGGGGGAGAAATTAGAGTATATGAATGATCAAATACATTTAACATATTCAAAATCTTAAATATATGTTTGTTATCAACAAAAGGGGGAGATTGTTGAATATGCGCTTATATGATTTTTGTTTGATGATAATAAACATATATACATTCGTTTAAATGTATTTGTTAATGTGCTATTTTATTTTTCATAGATTAAATAAATATTTGCTGAATAAAATTAAATAACACAGAATTTGAATTCAAACAGAAATTTTATTCAAACAAATATTTATTTTAATTGTTGAATAGTACAAATTCAAGCTCTCACTATACATATACAATTTTGATTACAAATACATCACAATTTCATATTTACATTTAACCTCACTCACATCACTCATTCACTCAATTCGTATTTTATCTTCAACTTCATTCCAGTTAGAATCCAACATCTGAGCAATCTGCAAAAATATTCACTAACGCAGTAAAATTGAAAAATAAATATTTTTGCAATACAAAATAAAATGTGAATTTTGAAAATAATTTTTTCCTCGGTTATTTGGGTTGTTCGTCATCATTTACATTTGAATTCATCACACGCGAATAATGTGCATGCACAGTGTATCACTGTACATGCCACAAGGCCGTGCACACCGATATACACTTGATAATGTTACAGGGACAGGTGAGCACAAGGTCAAACCCAAATAAAAAGACGGGTTCAACTCAGGTGCAACATAAATAAAATCTCGACTTCAGCACAAGGTCAAACCCGAGTTGTAAAACTAGATTCAACTCAAGTGTAATGCATAGTCTACACAAATTCAAGAAGGCACTAAATAAAAAACAAAGTGCAAAGGTCAAGCCATCACTGTAAACTCGACTCAACTCAATGCAATTCAAACTGCAAGTCCAAAACAAATGCACAATGCACTAAGCAAATGACAGAACCAGTTCAAACATGAAACAACATAAACCAAGCTACAAACATCAAGTGCATCACTACAAAACAAGCTTAACTGGACAGTTCCATCTAACCAGAGTTCAATGCATATGAGACCAACAATGCTCAAGTGAAGTTCAGGTCTGACCACACATCAAATATGCAGTAGCAAAGCAATCCAGACCAAACAAGACAATGCAAATGAATTCGACAAAGTATGTACATAAGTAACCGAACTACAACAAGCTCAGACACACATGTATATGAAGTAAACAAGTGCAACAAGCAGCAGTGTGCAAGTGCAGACCACAATGGCACTGTCAAAATATGCTATAGTGATGATACAAGCACTTGCAACAGAAAGTGGTGTAAATACAACTCCATAATGCATCGGTGTGCAAAGAGCTCGATCACAAGATATGACAACTACACAATGCAAAGCCCGGTGATCAAACATGAACACTACAAGTCAGTAGAGAACCCATACTACATGAAATACATGGACACAAAGCCAAACTGCAACAAAACCAATTAGTGGACAAGTGATACCAGTAGAATGAACAATAGCAAACAACAAGATTGTGAAGCGACTCAAAGACCAAGTCGAAGTCGAACTGTTCTTAACAGTTCTAAGTATCTGACAACAATATATACAAATCAAGCAAGTTCGACATACAGCAAACAAACGCAGCAACATGAATTGAATCGCAAATCAAAGGAGTTACTGACCAAAGAACAAAATCAACAAATGACAGAAACTTCAAAACCACGACCATGCTACAGGAATACATGTATGTAGCAGAGACAATATCAAAGCAATGGTGATGGCCGAAGCTAATACAGAGTAGTGGATTCGCATACCCAAAATCAAGTTAGTCAATGATAAAGTCAAAATGAAAGCAGAGAGATGAACAATGTAAATGTTGAAGTCGTAGAAGCATATCAAAGTCAATAAGAAATTAATGAAACCCAAAATGATCGAAGTCAATGTCAACAGAAAAAGGAACGAAGTCGAAGCCGTGGACATCACGAAAAGAAATCAAAATTACCAAATATATCTCAATTTCAAAATCAAAGCCGTGACCATCAAGTAACGAAAAATATACGATGTAAATTTAGGAATTCGACTCCTATAAATATTCACCCTAGTTCATCATCGGCGATGTGGAGCTAACAAGAACAATCAAATTAAATCCTGACAAAGCAAAAGGTACGAACAACGTACCAAAGGTAATTCGCAATCTCGAGGCAAGCAGTCGATCATCAGAGAAGCAAAGAGCAACAAATTCGATCGACATCATCAAAGACCACCGAAGCCTTAATTCAGATCGAACAAAGAAAGAAACGACCGCCATTCTTCACAAAACAAAAAAATAAAAGGGGATCGGGTTAACTAATAAAAGGGGCCGTCTTTATATATCAAGGGCCTTTTAATTTTTAATTAGTTTTTTCTTTAAGGGCAAAAAATTTGTACTCAAGTTTTTTATTTATTTTTGCTCTTACTTTATTTTTTTGAAGTCTGTTTTTTTTCGAATCAAATCTTGGTAAATCACCACCTAGGATTTATGTTGTGTCATATTGTCTAGTTAGGATTAGTTCAGTAAGCAGGGTTTGCAAGTTTGCAAAACTCTATAGGCGGTAGCAGTGTTTGCGAGTCTGTTAGAGTGTTTGTAAGCGGGAGACTGTTTAATTCTAATAGAAATCTGAGAATGCAGCAGTAGGCAGGGGTTGCCGAAGCTGGGTAAATTTTGTGTGTGATTTACTTTTCAGAATATTTACTTCTCTGCAATTTGTTTTTGTGTTTAATTCGAGAAAATTTGCTATAACCCTATTCACCCCCCCTCTAGGGTTATTCTAGATCCTATAGATAGGGATCGACAAGCCTTAAGGCCGATCCCTTTTCAATTTCCTGACCAAGTCACTTTGGATGACCGGTTCCTTTTCCTCTTCCATCGCTCATATAAAAGCTCGCATCTCCTTCCCTTCTCTGTTCACTTTACCATTCCTAGCATTTAAACTCATTTTCCCTTTACTCTTCACCTAGTCAAATGATTTGCAAGAAAATAAGCTTCCTCTTTAAACTAAAATTCAAGCGCAAGACCTCATCTCCGACCTCCATCACCATCAATATCCCCTTAATCCAAGATTAGACCTCATGCTTTATATCAAATAGGTATGATTCCCTCTCACAATCGCATCAATTGAATCAAGAATTTAGGGGTTCATGTATGCTCGAACCTAGGCGAGGGATTCAGTGGGCTTCCTTAGGTTAGGCGGGATGGAGGAAGTAGGAGAAGGCATGGGAGAGGAAGGAAGAGGAGCAGGGAAGGAGGAAGAAAAGGGGATAAGGAATAAAAAAGGTAGAAGGACAGTTTGGTACCTGGTTACTTGATGATGGAATAGGGAACAACCGACGTTAGGGATTTGTATGGAGATTTATACATAGGGATCGACTTAGGATTTAGGTTGTAGGGATCATCCTGAAAGTTTAAGTATAGGATTCAACATATAGGCTGGGAGGAAGGGGTCAGTAATGAGAGTTTAATCAAAAGGATTGGTTATGAGTTGAAGGGAAGGGATCGGTTTTACCATATAAATCGAATTGTGGGGATCAGCTATGATGTCGTGGCATAGGGATAGACATATAAAGCAGGAATTGGTGTTGACCACTAAGACCAGTTTAACTCAAGCTAATTAAACATTAACTGCATATTGCCTTGCCCGAACATTGAATGGCCTAAAACAGTGCGACTTGCATATTTAGACCTACATACTTAAGCTCAAACGAACAAACTTTTGGAGTCAACATGAACTAAGTAAAACAAAAATGGTTGGTCTCAAATAACAGAATTCATAATTTAGAGCCTTAGTATCCGATCCTTATGTCTTGGCTGCCGATCGTCTTCCTCATCGATTGAAACGATCAGTGATGATGGTCTCTCTAGACGAAATCCCCAAGTTTCGACATTTTACTTTTGTTTGCTGATCAAACTATTTACGTTTATTTCACATTGCACTATGCTAGTTCACACACAACATGGGGGAATGGGTTACTGTTTCTAATATCGATTGTCTACTGAGTATAGCTGACATAGATCTCAAGTTACATGGAACGCTCCACTATATTGTCTTCTGAATCAGCGCGAGATCAAGATCCGCCACCCTATTTGGTAAACCTGCTTTGAGTCATCAAACAGAGCAAGTAGAGGCATCCGACTCGCCAATAAATCTCGTTTTCGACATTCCACTCATTCCTACAGAAGTTATTAACCCGGCTCCCTATGCCGTTAAGGGTGCTATCGTCCGAAACAATCCGGTAAACTCACAAGTTCCTAGAATCGACGAAGCCTCTCTTCGTCGATTATGTTCCATCCATGGGATTCCTTTCAAAGATGTTCTAGCCGGATGTACTGTTCGTCGACGGAAATTCTATCGGTTTAGAAAACCGTCGAACGAATTTGAATTAAAAATAACCGCAAGCGCACGGTGTACGAATGTAGCACGCGGCGAATACGGGTCGATCCGCAGGGAATTGATGATTTTAAAATTCTATTCAATCAAATTATACCAAAGTCGAGAGAGTGATTAACTAAAAAAAATGTAGAAAAATGAGAAAAGAAAATAGATAAAAATATGAGAGTGTTAAGACAATTTAGAGGCAATTTCCACTCTCTAGATCACATAAATAAACAAAATGAAGTTATGATCTCTCTTTTCTTATCATTAGTGAATTAGTTGATGTGCTTATCATAAGTATGGTATATTTGTGCTATTAATTAGCTCAATATAAACCATCAAACTATAACACAACCACTAATACACTTTTAAATCTCATAAAATATGACAATAAAGTTGAAAGCAAAATTTATTTTAAGCATGGCCTATTAACCGTTAATTAGAAATATAAGCCATCAAATTTCAATTTCAACAATCACTTCTTTGCCATAATCATATGTAGATGAAGAGGCAATTTGTGTTTTGTTTGTTTAAGCATAGCCTATTTGTTATAAACAATATAGACTATCAAATTCAAAGCTAAACAACATCATTAAACCACTTCATTCATTCTCATTAAGCATAAAAAGAGAGCATAAACATCAAATTAAGTTGAAGCTACATGATTAGAGAGCTTCATTACCCCTAAATTGAAGGGGTTTAGCTTCTCATATTTGTTATTATATGAACAAATGAAGCTTGCAACATAAGAGAAAAAGAAAAGGAAAAGAGAGCAAAGTGAAATGGAAAACTATTCTAATTGCATAAAGGAAAATCTACACTACTTGCATAAAAAGAAATGAACATGTAATTAAAAAGAAACAATAATTAACATTGCATAAAAGAAAAGAATTACATAAGAGAAGAAATGGCTAAGTAGCCATGGAAAGAAAGAGAGATTTGATTTATTTTCTAAACTAAAACTAACTAACCAAGAGGGAGGATGGCTACATGAAACATAAAGGGTATTTATACAAGTTAGAAACCCTAATGCATATTTTTGGGGAGTACCCAAAATTCCCTTGGAGGAAGTGTGGTCACCAAGTAACTATTAACTTCCACTAATCATCCATTAAGTATGCATGAAGATTTAATGGCCATAACCATGTGGCTTAGCTTCTACTTTGTACATGAAGAAAGGTGGGTAGGTTGGGTCCTCCATTATCATGCCTTTGAATTATTTCCATCTTCATTTGTTCTATTCACCCTTGTGCATACATATATTTTCATGAAGCCACTTGTGTTTGAATTTTAATTCCTACAAAATACATAGAAATTTTCAATTAAATTTTCACAAATTAATAAATGCACAAAAAAGACAATTTTGTCCCTATATGAAGATGAATATGTGACAATTTGAAAATAATTTGAATTTGGTTTAAACAAGTTAAAATACCCAATATGATCATTTATTTAATTTAAATAGAATAAATATGGTGGTAAAAATATGCACATTTACGTGCACATCATGTACTTCTTGCAATAAGTTCATATGCTGGGTTGGATGCATGCCATCCTTTAATTCCTTTGTTTGGGAAATGTTAAGATACTTGGGTATCTCTCCTACTCAACTGCACCCTGACTTTCATGCCTTTATCCATGGCACTATTCTTCTCTTAACGAATGTCCTATTCCATCCGCTAACTCCTAAAGACATTAGATACATCTACAATTTCAAAAGACGAATTGGGAGTCCTTCATATGTCTTCCTTGAAACCTCGCCCAACTACCAAGTCTTAACGGGGGTATGGAATAAGCTTTCTTTATTCAAACACGAATGGCTCTATGTAAGGTGTCCTCCCGGCTTTGTAAGAAGATGGTTGGAAGGACACGAGTGCTACTCTTGTTTTCGTCTTTAGTTCGAAGATTCAAGTAGCAACTTATTTCTTAATCATACTAATATCACCAAATCTTTCTGGTGTCTGCCCTCGACCTAAAGGCGTCGAGTATTCCATGGCCGTCGCGGCCATTCGTGCCACTCCCATGTAGGATCGGGATATCAAACTCCTCGTCACTGACAAGCTTTTCTTATTGTTTGGGCTATTGGAAGACGGGTGTAGAATTGAGCTTCGTAGTAGCAAAGTGGTCCCGAGAATTGTTGTCGAATGAAGGGTAAAAGCAAGTGACCCCATGGTATCCCCAGTTGAAGGAACCCGAGAAGACATTGAAGAAGGAGAAGTAAGGGAATCTCAAGATGTGAGGCTGAAAGGCGAAGTCGTAGGCTCCAAAAAAGCCAGGTAGTCGAAGCGCCACAAACTAGCCAAATGTAAACTCCTTCGAAGAGGGGAAAAATGTTGGTTTACAATCATGGAAGAGCGAGGTCAGGGCAAACCCGAAATTTGTCAGAACCCCAATCGAAAAGGAATCGTCTTCCCAACAAATGGAAAGATCACTGAAGGGACTCTCTGATATTCTGATTCCGGATGATACACTAAATTACAACTTTTCTTACATTGACGTGGAATGGCTCAACTCCGCCGTAAGAAGTGATGAAGGCATGCAACCTTCCAACAATAAGGAGGCAACTTCAATGAGTAAAGCCAATGTTACTAGTCCGTTGGGGTGGAAACACTAGGATACACACAGACACTCGCACTCCACCATTCACATGTGATTAATTCCTCATGTTTCAACTTCTAATATGTTCTTATTTGGTTCCTTTATAGGTGCAATGTCACACTTTTACGCTTTTGACTGTCTCTTAGGCTCCTCCACTATTATCGTTTAGGGCGAGATTTTGATTTTGGAAGGTGTAGAGACAAAGACGACAGGCGTGACAAAGACTACTATTCTCGAGAGTCTTCTTCCTCATCCAAACAGAAGTCTCAACCACATGTTCCTCACCATGATAATCAATCACACCTTCCCGCTCATAGTGGAGGTAAGTCCTTCCGCTGGGATTCTCAAGCTACTGTGCCTCACGACCAGCTAAGTGAGCATCATTTCGGCAAGCATCCGCTTGCTACTTTTGATCTGCTTCCATCGGTTCCTGCTCATGATCCTATAATAGCAGAAAAGTTGGCTAAACTTAAAGCTAATTTTCCAATAATCTTCTTCGAAGGACTCAAGTTCCTACCCTCCATACACGTCATACCTAGAAGTGACAAAGAGAACTCATTAGCATGTATGAATGACGTGTATGTCCAGCATGAAGCGTTCATTCAGTTAGCTGAGGAAGTCTCCGAAGTTTCCATCGAGCGCCAGCATGAAATTATAGCCTCAAGTTGGAGGCCATTCATGATAAAGATATCACCAAACATCAGGCTGCTGAGTTGCTCGACTATAAAGCCCAACTTACCACGGTAGAGAAGAATGCGAAAGAAACTGCAAAGGCTATAAGTCGTTTGGAGACATCTCACAAAAAGGAACTGGATGCAGTGCTCCATCACAGTGGCACTCTAGCCTTCTTACAAAAGAAGAAAGATGTCTTAGCTCGCTACATCGAAGTGCTAGAAAAATTATTGTTTAATAAGAGGGAGGAAAAAATCGAGGCACATGAAGAATCACAGAGATACTGCGACGAGATCGTGGAGGCGAGAAAGTTAAAAACAAAAATTGACGAACAACTGGCTCAAATCGAAGCCTTGAAAGAAATAGCCCACGAAGATGGTAGAATAGAAGTGCTGGAAGAAACCAAATACCAAGTGGAAGCTACCGCCGAGTCCGGTAGATAAGAAATCAATAACTTGTTCGATCCGCTCATTACCGAATATAATGCCAAAGTTCTTCTTCATCGGGACTTGACTTTTCTAAGCGAAGGATATCTTGAATCGCTCGCCGAAGCCTGGGAGGGTATCATCAACATCAAAAGGGATGAGCTAGGAGTGGTGGAACTTTATGAGGAGGCTCTCATGCAAAAAGTGCTCCGAGGAAACGAGCCATCTGACTTGGTCGCCATGAAGCTTCAGTTCTCTAGGGCTCCTGCACCTGACAAAGAAAGAGAGGAAATCGCTAGGTCTTCTGGGATTGATTTCAAGGCTCCTTCTCCTACTCAAATTGTCAGAACATTGCCTTCTCAGCCTTTGAAGTAGTATACTGGCTACGACCCAGATAGAGCTAGCCTCGGTTCATAAATTCTATCTCCTATTCTTAAAGGGAGCACTCTGATGATAATAGAGATCCAACGGGACGATGGTATCATACTGGACTTTCTTGAATTCAAAATGTTGTTAATTTTGGCACATTACGGCCATGGACTAATGCTTGCACTTTAAATAGCATCTATAGGTCATCGGTTCAAAGTGAACTCCTAGGAGCGATGTCGCCACAGAGAAACAAGAGAATGTGGTCAAGGCTTCGACTGCTGCATATATTCCAGGGCCCGACGCTTGAGTCATCGATGTACTCGAGGAGGATAAGCCCGAGGACCCGTCTCTTGGCGAGGAGTGGGACGATGTTGTGATCATGGGTGCCTCGAAGCACACTTCCAAAAGCAACATGAAGGAGAAGATCGAAGAGGTAGAGAGATCGAAGCACCAAGTTAAAATGGAGCCCATCGAGGTCACAGCCGAAGATCCTATTCCTTCTCCTTTGTAGGTCCTAGCGGGACAATTCCTGTTGAAATTCCTCTTTCTTCTAGAAGCGTCTTCGCCAAAGGGCAGTAAATGGTCTTGTAAAAGATTCTCTACTGATTCAACCCCTCAAAAATTGAAGAAGGAGAAGAAGTTGAAGAAATAATTAGTACGTTGTGTCATTGTACATAATATGAATAAGTTAGATGTGTGTTTCTTTTTTTTGTTTAGCAATAGGTGTATGAGGATGGATCCGAACTTTTCAATAATTTGTAATAATCTTTTGAGATAGTGAATAAAAGTTTTTGTTTTTCGATCAACCATTGTGTGAATTATTACTTCAACGATAGAGTAATTACTTCCCATTTCATGTACTTGTAATATTTTTTATAAGTCTCATTAATGATTTACTATCTCCATCTCAAGGCTTTCTTGTAGTCATTATCTTAAGTTGCAAGTAGCGCCAAGATGGAATTGTAATGAACTATTATATCTTGCTGCTAAAAATTTGAGTCTCTTCCGTCGATTTGAGATTGGAACTCGTGGGATAAAGAATCGAAATCCATCCATCCACCCATTTGGTTTTCGAGTTAGCCTATGGTTTGTCGACTTAGAATTTTTTATAGTGGTTAGCTATATTCCAATCGCCCATTCTCCAGTCCGTGCTCCAGAGACTCGGTGTTTTCAATGCGAGCATCCATATTTTTGCCCATGGTAGTCTTCCTCTACGGAATGAATATTCTCCAATCCGCAGTCGGGGACTTAAAGTTTTCTAGACTATGGTAGGAGACTTAGAATCTCCATCATGGGCAGTTGTGTTTCCGTTGGAATGGTTTATACTTTAGTTCGCAGTCAGAGACTTAGATTTTTCTAGTCCATAATTAGGGACTTAAAATATTTTTGTCTACAGTTAGGGACATGGGATCTTCTAGTCCGTAGTTAGGGACTTAGAAAATTTTAGTCCACTCCCGAAGACTTGGTATTTTCTAGTCCGCAATCGGGGACTTAAAAATTTCATCGTGGGCAGTCAAGTTTCTTCCTGAATGGTTTATACGCTTTTCCGCAATCAAGTGCTTAGAGTTTCTCTGTCCGTAGTTAGAGACTTAGAATATTTAGTCAGCGATCGGGGACTTGGGATTTTCTAGATCGTTGTCAGGGACTTAGAATTTTTTAGTCCACGGTTGGGACTTGAGATTTTCTAATCCATAGTCAGTGTCTTAGAAATTTCATCGTGGGCAACCTTTGTTCCTTATTGTGAACTTCACTTTTTGATTTGTTTATGGGAATCGCCAGCCAAGAAAATTTACAAAGCTCACCTCCTTCGATCCCATCGGGGATCTGTGTGATTGATCGACATCAAACTCTAAGAATCTGCTCACACATTATAGGTATCAACATAATTAATTCTGATGCATACTTGGCATAAAATATAATAGTAGTAGCTTATGTAAAGGAAGCTTCAGGATTTTATTCATTATAAGAAGAGGAACAGAAAAATTTGTCTTATTACCTATCAAAAAGGTCAAACGCCAAAACAAATGTCTAAAGAAACTAGTAGAAAAATATAAAAGAAATAGTTTAGGTGAAATAACATCATAAATGCTCGCTATCTCATGTTCTTGGAAGTGTCACGCCATCACAATCGCTAGCTTGAAAGTCGCTTCTCCAAGCCTTTGTTCAATGACATATGGGCCTTCCCACGTCGGGCTCATGTGCAATGGGACAGAAAAAACTCGTTTCATGACAAGGTCACCAACCTCGAATGTCCTTCGTCGTACTTTTAAGTTATAGTACTAGGTGACTCGATGACGGTGTGCAGTTGCTCTGAAATTGGCCTCCTTGAGTTTCTCATCAATGAAATCCAAATATTATAAAAGAAGATCCTGGTTCGTTCTGGGGTTATAGTAAGTCACTCGATGAGAGGGGACTTTGAGTTCCACTAGAGTAACTGCTTCGGCTCTGTAAGTAAGAGAAAATAGGGTATGGTCGGTTGCAGACTTGTGAGTGGTCCTGTAGGCCTAAAGTGTCGTAAGAAACTCATCCACCCACTTGCCTCTAGCCTTCTCCAAATTCTTTTTCAAAATAGGTTTGATAATCTTGTTTACGACTTCAACTTGTCCACTCACCCGAGGGTGAGCACCTGTCGCAAACCTCTTTTCAATACGATATCTCCGACAATACTCCTTAAATTCTGCACTATTGAATTGAGTCCCATTTTCAGTCACGGTAGTCCATGGAAGACTAAAATGACACATAACGTTCCGAAAAAGAAGTTGATAACTTTCTTGGTTGTGATCATGGTTAACGGCTCCACTTCAGCCTATTTGGTGAAATAGTCAACTACGACAATTGCATATTTCGCACCACCTTTGGAAATTGGAAAAGAGCCGATGATATCGATTTCGCATATAGCAAATGTCCATGGATTAACCATTTTATGATCTCTATTGGCAGAGGTCTCGGGAATTTCACATATATCTAGCATTTGTCGCATCGTCTCACATATCAACTGCATCTCAGTTCACAGTTGGCTAGTAGTATCCGTAGTGGAGTATCTTTTTTGCTAACATTTGCTTCCCGGTATGATCATCAAATTCCCCCTTATGGACTTCTTTTAGGACATAATTTATCTTGTCATAAGCGATACACCGGAGTAAGGGAATGGAGAACACCTTTCTATACATAGTTGCTTCTTGCATAATATACCGTGAAGCTTTACAAATGACTTGTCACTTTTCATTTCTATTTTCTGGAAAGATTCCATGCAACATGTATTCTTTAAGTGGACTCATTCATGATTCCCTCTCGAGCTCCATCTCCAATATTTGGTCAACTTCCAATATATCTATACTTGGGGCATGCAATGTCTCGATCGAAAACAAACCCATCTGTTGCGCATCACTAGTGCTTGCGAGCTTTGCCAATGAATCGGCTTCTTCGTTCCACTAATGCGGGATATGCGAAATGTCATAGTATTCGATATCCGCCAATAGCTCTTGAATTCGGGTAAGATGTGGGGCTAGTCGCTGTCCCTTAGCCTGATAATCTCCCTTGTCTGATTTACCACCAGTTGTGAGTCATAGAAGATTTCAAGAGACTTTACTCTGAGCTCCCTAGCGATTTTTATCCCGGCAATCAACGCTTCATATTCCGCTTCGTTATTTGTAGTAGGAAAATTAAGCTACAGAGCATCGCAAATTGACTGGCTCTTAAGGGTTACGAGGACTATCCTAACTCTGAAGCAATGATCATTAGATTCTCCGTCAGTAAACATCTTCCATCATACCACATGGATTACTCCGCTATCCGAGGGCCTATCCTGCATGGTATACTCTACTATAAAGTATGCCAATGCTTGTCCCTGAATAGCTCTTCGCTGCAGATATGTAATGTCAAACTGGACGAGCTCGATGTTCCATTTAAGTAACCTTACAGACGTCTCGGGTCATTATAGAGCCTGCCGTAATGGCTGGTCGGTATACATGTTGATAAGATACGCTTGGAAATACTGGTGAAGATTGCGCGACGCGATCACCAAGCATTATGCTAGTTTCTCTATCTTCGAGTGGTTTCTTTCTGCCCTCGTTAATCGTTTACTAACATAATATACCAGTCTCTGAATCTGGTTCTCCTCAGGAATCAAGGCGCTACTTATGGCATGTGTCAATACAGCTAAGTAAATATACAACTCCTCATGGTCTACCGATTTTGACAAAGTAGGGGTTAATCCAAATGATCCAACAAAGCTCAGAATGCGCCTTTACAATCTTGCGTCCGCTCGAAATTCCTCTTTCCTTTCTTTATCAAGTCAAAGAAAGGAATACATTTATCGATCGCCTTGGAGATGAATCGACTCAAAGCAGCGACCTATCCGTTCAAACTCTACACTTATTTAATAGTTTCAACGCTTTTATATCATGAATGGCTTGAATTTTTCTTGATTTACTTCAATTCCTCGTGCATTGAAAATAAAGCCCAAGAACTTCTCTGATGCAACACCAAATGAACACTTCAGAGAGTTGATTTTCATGTTATAAAATTGAAGGGTGTTGAACATCTCCGCCTGGTCTTGAATGTGGTCATTTGATCGCTGTAGCTTCATGAGCATATCATCCATATAGGCTTCCATCGTTCTCCTAATCAAATCCTTGCGCATTCGGTTAACCAGACGTCGATAAGTTGCTCCAACAATCTTTAATCCAAACGGCATCACTACATAGTAATATTACCCAACATCCATCACAAAACTAGTATGTTCCTGGTCTGGTACTTGCATCGGGATTTTATTATATCCCTAATACGCATCCATATATGACAAAAATTCGTGCCTCACAGTGTAACCAACTAGCTGATCAATTCTAGGCAGGGGAAAACTATCCTTGGGGCATGCCTTGTTCGAGTCCCAATAGTCAATACACGTCCTCCATTTCCCATTTGCCTTCTTCACCAATACGGGATTGGATATCTATTCGAGATAGAGAGCGCCATGAATAAACCTACCGATTTTAAGTTTATCCACCTCCTTTTAAAGAGAAACGGATCTCTCCAGATCAATGCCTCATGTTTTCTATTTCACCAAAGCTTACTTTGGATCAACATTTAATGCATGGCCCGTAATGGTAGGCGATATCCCACACATGTCAGAATGGGCCCAAGCAAATACATCCTAATTCGCTCGGAGGAAATCAGTAAGTCCTCTCCTCATCGAAGGGTTGAGTTGCGATCCAATCCTCAACACCCGCGATGGGTCGTCGTAGCTGACTGTGATATCAACCGTCAGCTAAGTCGGTGCTGCCTTGGTCTCCTTGGGTTCCTCCTCATTGTCCCCTGTATCTATGTCTCTATACGACCGATTGTTGGGCCCTATCCAAGGCTTGGGCACCATTTGTCAATCTTCAGTAACTTGGCGCAGACAGAATTGTCCACACCCTTCCCCTCCTCTTTTCGCCCAGCCTCTCTCAGCTCGGCTACATAACAGGCCTGTCTAGTTTCTTAATCACCATGCATATCACCTACTCCATTATCAGTTGGAAATTTCAACGTCAAACACCACGAGGCCAAAGTTGCCTGAAATTCAGCTAGGGTCGGATGGGCTAGAAAAACATTGTACGGTGAATCCACATCCAGAACTATGAACGGTAGGATCCACACCCTCCTACGTCCATCTTCTCCTAACTCAACTGGCAATTCAGCATAACCTACTGCTTTAGTAGCCATGCCGTTGAAACCGTGTGTACGAGCTTTATATGATTTCATATCCTAAGCTTCCATCCTCATTTGATCATACGTCTTCTTAAAGATAATGTTCATAGAACTTCCATAATCAATCAAAATCCTTCTTACTAGAGCAGGGAAAATCATGGCTGATATAACCATCGAATCAATAGTAGGGGCCTCTACTCTATTAGCATCTCTAATCTTAAATACTATAACATCCATTATTGTACGTTGTTGCTTGGCCGAAATTCCATCCTCTGTATTCAAACAATATTCAAAGTCTACATGTCTCATTGAACTGGCATAACGTTCCATTTCCTACCAACTCCTATCCCCAGGATGAGGTCCACCAACTATCGTTTTTATTACCAACCTTCCACTGGTCTATAAAAGCTCCTCAGCCCTGCACGAAGCCTGCCCACGATTGGGTTCAGACGTTCCATGTCCGCCATCCAATGGATTTTTCACAAATTGCTGCAACTTTTTCTCCCGAATCAACTTTTCAATGGTGCCTTAGTTATGCCTACACTCATCCGTATTTCGCCCATAACATTCTCGAAACCGACAGTACTTCTCGGTTTGCTTTTGTGCCTCCGTCGATACTTTCGAATGCGGCTTCTTATATTGGAAAGTATTACAAGGGTATAGATAAATGTTTTTTAGGGATGCATTCAAAGGTGTATAGCTGTCATACATAGGAATCTTGGACCTCCACATTCTAGGTACCCTCTCCCGGTCGTGATTCCCCTCTCCACTTCTTTTCTATTGATCCGGCTTGTTTCGAACATTGACCTGAATCTTTCCGAAACTCTCGCCAGACTGATTTACTGCGATGTTGCTCTGTACCTCTACTCTGTTCAGCCCTGCAGCATTGATTTTTCTAGACAACTTGGCCTCTTCTTTTCTCATGAATTGGGCAACCTCTGAGTATAAATTCTCTAGCATGGCCGACGGTTTTCCAACTAGCCAATCATCGAACTCGGATTCAAGGTCAACCCCCCTTGTCATGGCCATAAGTATTGCATGGTCATTAGGGTTACTAACTTCAGTGGAAGCAACATGAAATCTCTATAAGTTGTCCTTCAGTATTTACCCCAGAGCCTGGATTACGCTGGACAACGACATCACATCTTTGGGGCGAGTAGCATGAATATGGAGCTACTCCATAAATCTTATTTCTAGCGTATCAAATCTTGAGATCGATCGTAGGGGTAGTCTTGTGAAGCACATCATAAAGAGTTATAGGGAAGCATCTACATTTGGTGGCATTATTGCTCTTGCTGAGTCCATCGACCATTCGTACCTCTTGATGTGATGCCTGGGGTCAGTTTTCCTTCATAAGCATGCATTGTAGGCATATTAAACCTTCTAGAATACTTCGTATGTAAAATATTGTCAGTAAATAGGGTATGGCTCCTAGAGATTCCCAGTCATCATTTGTCAAGCCCTGGTTTTCCCTTATTAGCTGTCTAACCATTATGGATAAATCTGGGGTCTAGATAGGTGGCGCCAAGGGGTGGTCATGCTCCACTACGCGTGAATGTTCTGATCGATGTCCCCGGGCCATTTCAAGCCTCCTTGGCCTATTATCCTCCTGAGCATGGTTCTCCACTTGTACTTGGTGAGCTATCCCTTTGATTAAGGGATCGGTACCAATCCCTATGGAGTGATCGACACCGAACTGTCTTGGCAGACCAAGTTGGCCTATCAATCGTTGGTCCATCGCCCTAATTCATGCTGCTTCAACTCTACGACATATGCCTATGGTGCTCATCCAATGAAGTTGAACTATCATGCGCCGAGTAAGAAGCAAGATCCTTTCTGGCGCTCTGGCATTATTGTTGAGAAATTTGGTTCATCAAGTTGGCATTAGTCTGGATTTGCTCCTCAAGCTACTTACAACTTTCCATCATCTCTCACATTAAGTCATTAGATTCATCTTGGGTAATGGAATCAGTAGGGTTCTGAACTGCAGCAGGCTCTACATTCAAATTAACAGGTTGGTTGCTTGGGCCCCTTGTTGGACACTGATAGCTTCGTTGGCATCAACATTATGAGAAGTAGATCTAATGCACCTTACCATCCTGGATTCCTTTCCTTAGATCTTGGGAAATCTGAATAGTATCCACAAGACTTTGAGTATGAAAGTGAATCTCCTTTGGGGTATTTCTTTAATCCAGTAGCAAAAAAAGTCATCCTAATAGCCTAAGAATTATCGTTCTCAGTGAAAGCACCAAAATGTTTACAGCCAAGTTGGCCACAAACACACAGTAACAGATTTGGGTAGTGGAATAAATAAAGAAATTAAATGAAAACAGAGGAGGATCACAAAATATAAAAGAAAACACAGCAAAAAGCAAAAATAACAAGATTTATAGTGGTTCGGCGTTGATTGCCTACATATACTTTAAATATTCTCTTTATTGTTTCTCAATTGACTTGATTACAATTACAAACTACAATGAATTATAAGAGATCGAAAAATAATAGAGGAAGTTAGTAATAATAATGGCAGAGTTGAACTAACACCTTGTGATTCCCTAAAATGGCCCCCCATGCCTGCATTCATAAATGGAGGCGGCCTCTAATCTGACTGAAACTTTGGCAATAAGACCTCATCCACCATACGACCCACCACAGAAGGGCTAGGCTCAACTCTCAATGAATAGGGATCGGTACCAATCCCTCCATGAGTCGATTCTAGGCTAGCTTTCCCTATGGTAGGTTTCTTATGATCTAAAATGATGGTGCTTCAAATATCTTAGTTGTTTGCTCAAAAGTTGGACAAACACTTCTAAATCTGATCTTCTTCTTCAGTTAAGTTTCGTTTGATTTGATTGACATTGATTTTTCATGTTCCAACACGTAACGGAATGAATTTAAGAAAGTGCAGAGGCAATTCACGAGTACAAAGTTTGGAAAACGGATAAGGAAAGCAAATAACAAAGAATTTTTTATAGTGGTTCAGCCAGAATGTGCCTACATCCACTTTCCATTTTTTGTTCTCTCTTTGATTTTATTACAAGTATAAGATATATGTATTTAAAAAGAGTAAAAATTTAAGTAACCAAAGTGATGAATTTTCAGTAGAGTTTTCCCTTCTTTTCTCCAAAAATTTGTCCCCCTTGTTGTTGAGAAGCTCCAGTATTTATAGAGTGGAGTTGTGAAGTGTGGAGGAGAAGTTATAGCTTTCTAAGTTTGGTTTGGCAATTCAGTCAGATACAGTTTAATCGGAATTTAGGTTAGGAAGTTTTCCTGGTTTGGTGATTCTGCCTTGGAGTACCTTAGTTGTCGGACCAAACTATTGATGCGGCGTGTCTGTCTTATTGAACCAAATGTTTGGTCCGACATCTCTACGGTTACCAGACCAAATACTTGGCCCGACATAATAGGATGCCAGACCAAATATCTGGTCCGGCATGCCGGTCCATATGTTTGGTTCGACATTTTGGCAAAATGCTGAACCAAGAATCTGGTTCGGTTATGTTGTTTCTTACTCCCTTGCTTTCCTTTGCCTCCTTCTTCCTTTGCTTGCCAGAAAATTGAGCCAGCACTTACCTCCTAAAGTATGTTGTGTAACTGCATAACGTGCTTTGTTTTCGGTTCGGCGTTGAGCTTCCACCATCGAGTAAGACTGGTGACCGTTCATCTTCCCATTTTTTCCTTTAAATACGCCTTCTTTCCTTCACTCTTTTACTTTTACTTTCTTTTAATCAAATTTCTTTGATGTTACTAAGTCGGCTGCAACTAATTTGAGCTTGTTTTTTCTTGTTCGAAATTGGCTATTCTTACGCCTTCATAGCTTGAGGTAAGTTTCTCTTAACTCAATTACTGGTTACAAGATTCTAGGGTTTCGATGTTATGAGAATTTAGTGCGAGGATGGTTGACTTCGGCCTTGAATCGGCAAGGAGGCATCTCTCTTGAGCGAGCACCGAAGGATCTTGTTGATTGGATCATCTTATCCTCATAGTGCCAGTAGAGGATTTGGTGATTCGTGTTGGGAATGGGTGTGTAAATAACCATTCGCCCATCAGGTGTTTGACCCATTTCTTGGCCAATTGACCGAGTTGCTATTGGCAGAGGCACTAGTGGTAGTATTCTAGTTTTGAGTATAGATATTTGTCTAGGTAAGACCTTAGGAGGGTATGCTTTGGGTTGGTAGTTGGCGTGTGGTAATTTTGGTTCAGCATTCATCGTAGGATAATGCTGGACAGATTTGCCGAGCGCATTTATTCATGGGTATGCCGAGCCAAAAGCAGTTCTTCCATTAGATGTGTAGGCTGGGGATATGGATTCAATTGGGCTAAATGATAAGAGATTCGCATGCATGTCTTAACTTATCTTTATGATTTGGAACTTTACTTGACCTTTGCTTTCTTGCACATTGTCTTCTAGTCGTGAGCTTTGTTCCAAGTTTGTGGCTTCTAAGCCAGCTGGGGCTGCTTCTTCTTCTGACGCTCCAGCCAATCCTTCCAGGCAACCCAGTTTTGCTTACTCTTTGGTGGAAGGTTATGCTCCTAATCAAATGCTGGTTAGGCCTTCGGAGTGTTACCCTAGCGTGTTGACGATAGAGAAACTAAACTCCACAGCTACTTTGGGACAGGTCATCGGGACATGATATTACCTGGTCTGGATGATAAAGCATGTTTTCCCGCAGGTGGGTATATGGCATATAACAAGTATCATTGTATGTGCGGTGCAGTTGCTCCGCTTACCAATTGGATTGCTAGCTTTGTGATTTATTTGAAGGTTGCTCCTATGCAACTTCAGCTGAACTCTTTTGCTATCCTGACATGTTTATAGTTGACATTCATGAAGTGGTAATGGAGACCCCCTACCCAAAGAGAGATCAGATATCTATATAACATGAGGAGTTATTGGAAGAGGAGTCCTTTTATCAGTTTAGAGTCCGCCCATAAATTCAAACCCGTTTTGGATTTATATTCTACGTTTAGTATGTTCAAGAAGGAATATTTCTTTATCGTGATGATACCGTGGCCCACATGCTTTTACTTCTAGTTGTAAGTTAATGTATTATCTTTTTTATAAAAAAAATTATCGGTCTGACTAATAATTGATCCATAATATTTAGGTTGTGTGAAAGTGGCGGTGGATGAAGGCTTAAAAAAGATGGCCAAAGAAATATTAGCTATCTCGGAGACCAAGCAGGAAGCCTCATTCCTACTTTGTGATTTAGCCCTTCGATTATACAGCTCGATCGGCCCTAGACAGTCTATGTGCAAGATTAGGCCAAGTTCTATTGAGATAGCAGTGGGAGCCGAAGGAGACGGGGATGACAGAGACAAAGGCAAGGGCCTAGATGAGGATGGTGGTGTGACTGAAGCCCCTAAGAAACTAAGACACAAGAAGAGTGCAGTTCGTCCTCCCCGCTTGGGGAAATCTCTGCATATTCGAGATTCTCCTTTCCCTGGTGACGAGGGAGGTTCTCATTTGGGAGCAGAAAGTGAAGAGGAGGAAGGATCGGAGAGCGATTCTGAAGCAATGGTAGGGGATGTTCACATATCTCTAGACGTGGATGTCATAAGCGGCGAGTAATTGGGCGTGGATCCATTAAAGAATGTCGAGGCCGTGCTAGACTGGCCCGAGTAGTTGGAACAATCCGAGCCGACCCTAAGGCCATCATCTACTGTCGAACTTTCCAAGGAGAATGTGGCTTAGGGAGTTCTGGGTGGAATACCGCCTCTTCCAGCACAAGGTGGAGTGGGAATCGGCGAGGAGTTCGGGCTTTCTCCAGGTACTTTTGATTACTGTATGAGTTTTGAGATACTTCTTGAAAACCTTTTGTATTTCAACGAATCTAGGTCTCCTCCTGCTCCTCAACCCAATAAAGTCTGGTCCTTGGGTATTCTCCTTCCTTCGAGTGGAGTCCCATCCCTAGGTATTCCTTTTCTGAGTGAGGCCCTGCCTCGGCCATCCAGTCTACCCCAAAGATTCGTAGTAGTTTGATGTGTATTAGTGTCTTGAGTGTTTCATATTTTTTTTGCTTTCTCGCTTTCTTGGATCAAATGTTGTTGCTTGTATTCCAAGGGAAAGGAGAAACCCAAAGCGAAATGAAGTCCTCAAGCGGCTTGTGTAATTTAAACGTATGAAAATGACTTCCGTTTCTTCCAAGGCGACTTTTCCAGGGGAAAAACTATGTAAGAGAATATTAAGGAGAGCCCGTCAAGTCTTGATAAGGGAGATCGCAGTGAGTCGTCCCTAAAACATGCGAGGTCCTCGGGTAAGGAAGCTCCCTCCCCTATCTCCCAAACTTCCTCCCGTCGTCGCCATAACTATCCAATGGGTTACAAAGTGCACGAAGTACCAGATGAGTTAGGAGCAGGCAAGGTTGGTTCTTTTTTATCGGATTATCAACAGCCGATGCGGAATCCCTTTAAGAGTCATCCTAATAGAAATCCCGACTATGTAGGTCGTCGTATGGAAAATCCTGACACCGAGTTCCTTGTACCTCGAAATTTCTTTGTCCAGATCCTAGATGTGGCGAAGACTTTTGATTTTGCTAACTTGACAATGAGGATAGTTTGGATTACAGATGAGACTAGAAACATAGTTGATTATCAGTCCTATTTGCCTAATGCAAGTGAAGAAGTAGGCAGTGCAAATGTGTAGTTGCGTCTGGAGATGGAGGACCTTTGCAAGGCGCTTAGGGAGAAAATGGCTAAGCTAGAGGAAGTCGAAGCATCCCGCACCTCCAAGATAACAAAGGCTAATGAAGAGGTAAGGAAAAAGGCTGCCGACCTATGTAAGACGCAGATTGACACGACAATCAGTTCAGTGGATGAGGCCCGGTAGAAGGATCTGGAGCGAATCCACTCCCTCAAGGGCAAAGTGAAGAAATCGGAAGAGGCCTTAGCCATGCTGCAGGAGTCTTGGCGCAAGTGGCAAAAGGAGAAGGACTCATATCAAGCTGAGATCGACAAGTTGAAGGTATAGCATGCTCAGTTGAGGAAGGATAAGGAGCAGTACATGAATAAGGTGGTGGCCCTCCAGACCAAAGTCGATTAATCCAGCGATTTTTGCGACATGGTCAACCATATGTTGAAGGATACTTATTTCATGTTTTGGAAGCACAAGAACCTTCAGTGGATGGATGACTACCCTCAGGTGATGATCGGGATCCATGCTCGGCTAATCAAGGAGACTAAGGCCGTAGTCGCATGGGAAGAAGGGGTTGTGTATGACGATGGGATGGTGAATAGCAAGTTCACAGTGGAGGAGACCAAGGCTATAGCCAACGAGTATGAGTTGCTAGCTGAGGACGAGGATGATGAGGGCGGATCGAATCTCGAGTGGCTTGGTGATCCAATTCACATTGCCACAGGTATCTCACCATTTTACTTGAGCTATGTCATTACCTATTCTGAATTGAAAAACTAATAATTATTTTTATTTACCTCATGTAGGGGTGCCTTTAGGGAAAGTTGGGCCTTCGTGAAAGGAAGGCAAGCCTCTCGGGCAATCAGTGCCCTCGAAGAACATGGGTGGAGGGAGCGGACTTAGCGGCAAGGGCATCCCTCCTTCTTACCGAAGGAGATTTATTTTTCCCTTTATTGCATGCATTTTCGAAGGATATATGGACGTTCTGCACACACACACCCCCACCCACCCACACACACACACACAGATATATATATATATAAGTGATAAGCATTGTATGAGAAAATTTAACACTGTACTATTCAATTTTTGCATTTTTATATGTATGTTTATCTAGGATGACTTTTGTGATGCGTGCTTTTTATAGTCTGCTCTGTCTGTTCGTGAACTGTTTATGACTTGGCTAATCGTTATAGTGTTTAGAGATAAAGAGAACCATAGAAGCGTTATTATATTCAAGGCCGATCCCGAACTATAACTACTTGGGCTAATACCCGAGTCGTGAGTATTATTCAATTTATCGTTGCCGGCATGTGTAATGCCGATTGTTAAGTGCAAACTACCCTTGACTGCGGCTACACCTTAGTCGTGGGGTTTATAATCAGTTATCAATTGCCGACAAGCCAAACTCCAATGATGAACTTCCTAGACTACAATTCACGCCTAATTCGTGGCTTATGATCGGTTCATCATTGCCGACTTGGGGGTGTCGATCGTCAGTAGTGAATTTTCGAGGCATGTTTCATGCCCTTTATCGTGGCTATCTTACTTTCATTGCTGCCATGAGAGTCTATGATTGCTCGCAGAAGGAATGGTCATCAAATAAAATAATTAAATGAAAGAACATTTAAATAAGATAAGTAATATAAGACACTAGATATTATAGCGGCTCGGCCAAAATATGCCTATGTCCACTTTCTTTCTTTTATTGCTTTAGTACATGCTACTTTACGACTCAAGAGACGTAGCAGTGGAAATGTTGGAAATTCCATGCTTTCCCGAACACATCTCCATCTACCATTGACAAGATGTAAGCTCCATGTGAATATCTTTACGTAGGACAAATGGTCCTTTCCAAATTTGATCTAACACCCTAGGTCATGGGAAGACTCATTTGAGAATCAAGTCTCCTTCTTATAGCGTTCGAGGCTTCACCTTGGAATTGTATTGCCTTGCTACGTTTTGTTTATGAGCGGCTGCTTTGAGGGCGGCATCATTTCTCTTTTCCTCGATCAGGTCGAGCAATATGTTTAATAGCTCCTAATTTTCTTCCAGATTACAGTGTATTCTTCAATGCGAGGGGATAATTGTTTCGACAGTGGGCATGGCTTCGGCTCCATATGCTATTGCAAATGGAGTGTGCCCTGTCACGGTTTTATAAGAAGTTCGGTAGGCCCACAAGGCCGTAGGAAATTCGTTGACCCATGCCCCCTTGGATTTTTCCTATTTCTTCTTGATTAACATTTTCAACGCCTTGTTTACTACTTCGACTTGTCCGTTTGCCTCTGGATATGCCATAGCCGAAAAGCTTTCGGCAACCCCATGCTCGTGGCACCAATTGTCGAATTCCTCATTGTCAAATAGGAGCCCGTTGTCCGATATTATTTTCTGCGGTACCCCATAACTGCATAGGATGTTGCATATTAGAAAATTTATCGCTTTTGGTAGATGAAATCATGTTTAAAGGTTCTGTTTCGACCTATTTGGTGAAGTAATCCACTGCCACTACGGCGTATTTTGCTCCTCCTTGTCCCATGCGGAGTTCCTCGATTAGGTCGATCCCCTAGATGTCGAAGGGCCAAGGACTAACCATCTAGGTCAGACTAGTAGGTGGGAGTCTTGGGATTTTGATAAATCTCTGGAACTTGTCGCATCTTCTAGCAAACTCGATTGCATCTTTGTTCAGTGTGGGCCAAAAGTACCCATAGCTTAGGATTTTTTGGCTAAGGTTTGACCGCCAGTGTGATCACCGCAACTTCCTTAGTGTGTTATTAAGAATATTTTTTGCTTTGTTTCCTGTGAACCACCTTAGTAGGGGATGGGAAAACCCATGATGGTATAGATGCCCTCCTGGATGATGTAGCGGGATGCCTTCCTTAGGATTTTTCTAATTTCATTGCGATTTGCCGATAGGATCCCCTCTTGTAAGTACTTGATGATGGGGGTCATCCATGTTTCTTCATTACTACTAATGGGCGTGATCTGAAGACACTCAAAGCTTGGTGTAGCTTGCACCATGACGGTGGTTTCCCTCATTATCGGCTCGTTTCTCACGCTAGCTTCTTTGGCGAGGGCATCCACTTCTCGATTCTCCTCCCATGGATATGTTTGAATACAATAGTCTGGCTCGTTCAGGAGGGTTTTATCCTTGTTGAAGTAAGGGCAAGTCTTTTCCCTCGAGTCCGGAATTCCCCAAGGATTTGGTTTACGATTAGCTGGGGGTCAATGTGTAAGCATATTGATTTGATTCCTCGGTACGTAACTTAACTTTCTTCCTCGGGGTGTGATGATTACTATTCCTGCCCCTGAGCCGAGCTCGTTGGATGCTCCATCCACAAACATATTCCCCTCGATTGTTTCCTCTGTTCTGATGGTTATATCCATGTCTTGAATGGTGAATTCAGATATGAAATCGGCAAGGGCTCACCCTTTGATTGCGGTGCGTGGATGATAGGTGATATCATACTGGATTTGCTCATTGCACAATTTTAGTAGATATCCCGATGTATCTTGTTTATGTAGCATCTGGCACAACGGTTGATTTGTTAGGACCCTTATGGAGTGAGATTGGAAGTAATGCCGTAATTTCCTAGACGCTATGAGCAAACAGTAGGCCAATTTTTCGATCTTCGGATATTTAGCCTATGCCCCTACAAACCTCTTGTTGATGAAATATACTAGTTTTTAGGTATGGCCATCTTCTCGTACCAAGGTGGCGCTCAATCATGAGGGGACACAGCTAGGTACAAGTAGAGGCTTTCTCCATCTACCTGGGAAGAAAGCACTGGCAGTTTCTTCATGTGTTCCAACAGGCTATGGAAAGTTGAGTAGCACTCGTTAGTTCTTTCAAACTTTCCTTGTCCTTTTGCAGAGCTTCGAAGAATGGAACACACTTGTTTGTGGCCTTAGATATAAGTCTACTTAGAGCGGCTACCTTCTCGTTTAAGCTACGCATTTTCCTTCGTGTGGTTGGTATTTTGTTGCCCTTCAGGGCTTGGACCTTTTCGGGATTCGATTCTATCCCTCTAGCATGCTCAATGAAACCCAAGAATTTTCCCGAGGATACTCCAAAAGATCATTTTAAAGGATTCAGCTTCATTAGATATTTGCGCAATACCTGAAACATTTCATTTAGGCGGTGTAAGTGCTATGTTTCTCTTCTTTATTTTATAAGCATGTCATCGACATACACTTCCATGGAGTGACCAAGCTGCTGCTCAAACATCTTATCAACCAAGCGTTGATAGGTTGCACCAGCATTCTTAAGCCCAAGGGTATGACCCCGTAGCAATATAGGCCTAAATCTGTGATTAAGCTAGTATGTTCTTGATCTGTTACATGCATGGGAATCTGGTTATATACCAAGTAGGCATCTATAAATTATAACAATTCATGCCCTGCTGTTCCATCCATCAGTCGGTCGATTCGAAGCTGGGGAAAACAATCCATGGGGCAAGCATCATTGAGATTGGAGAAATCTATGCAGGTTCGCCATTTTCCATTAGAATTTTTCACCAAAACCGGGTTAGAGATTCATTTGGTGTAGATACTCTCGCGAATGAAACCGTTGGTGAGTAGGTTTTTTACCTCCTCATTAGGGTAGTTAAGCGTTCCATCCCCATGCTCCTTTTTATCTTCTTGACTTGGATTTTGGTTCGGTCTATGTTTAGGTGGTGACAAGCCATTTCGAGGGATATCCCCACCATGTCTTAATGGGTCCATGCGAACACATGTAACTTTCTATGTAAGAACCCGATCAATTGGATTTTTATATTTTTGTCTAGCTACGACCTTATCTCGAAAAGCCTTGTGCCATCACGATCATCTGCTGCAACATGTTCATAGCCTCCTTGGGCTCAGCGCTGGCCTCCTCCTCTCCGTCCTTCAAATCTAGTTCATTAAACGGGTCGCTAGTATACTTGAGAGGAGGGGCCTTATTTAATCGCTATGCTTCCATAGTTTTAGCGCAGAGGGCAGCGTCTACATTTTTTCCCTTTTCCTTCCTTTTGTTCTGGTGGAGTTCAGACATATAACAATCTCGGGCTGCGTCTTGGTTGCGTTCTACTTCTCCTATTCCCCCATGGTAGGGAACTTCATTTTCAAGCACCAAGGGGCTAAGACTATTTGGAAATCTGATAAGGCAGGTTTGCCCAAAATGTGTTATAAGTAGAATGTCCATCTACTAGCATAAATGTTTACTTTTGGATAATGGATCAAGGGTGACTTCCTAGTTTAGCAAAAAAGTCCAACTGTCCCAACAGAATTGTGGCTTCTCCAGCGAATACGTGTAGGGAATTATTGCATGGCGATACGCCTTTCATTGATAACTTCATTTTATTGAAGGCATGTTTGAATAATACATTCACTGAACTTCCTGTTTCGACCAAAATGCAGAACACCTGTGCTGGGGCGATCTAGGCGGAAATGACCATGGGATCAGTATGTAGGTACTTCTTTCCAACCAAATCCTCATTGCTAAGGGTTATATTAGTCCTTTATCTTCGTTTGGCGACGCGATCTTCTGTAATGGAGTGAACATACCCTTCTCCCTCCTTCAAAGACTTTCCATACCTCTCCATCTCGGCCCAACTTCCGCCGGTTGAATACACACCCCCTGATATAGTATGAACAATTATTTTCTCCTTACTGGAGCGGCTCACACTTGCTTCTTCTTTGTTATTTCCGTGTTGGAGCATCCCTGGTCCTTCAAGGATCGGAGCAGGGGGTTATGATTTTGCTGTACGTAACGTTTCAATTTCTTTATATGGATGTATTCTTCAATGAGGTCTTGCAAATGTTGACATTCTTCTATGTTATGTCCATGAGACTCGTGGAAGTGACAGTAGTTTCCCATCCTAAACGTAGATTCCAATTGCTTCTTATATGGAGGGCGTTCGTAGCTCAATTTGTGTTGAGTGGCCATGTAAATGTTTTCCACGGTGTCATTCAGAGGAGTGTAGGAATCAAATCTTGATCCTGGACCGTATCTTCGTTTATTTCTTTTTTCAGTTCTGGGTTTACCCTGAAGGTTACCTTTATCGTCATTATTTGGCTTGCTCCCTTCTCCTCGAGGTGGGACTATCATGTTTCCATGGGAGCCGGAACCCCCTACAGGCTGCTCACCATGCCGGATAGTAGCTGCATCTTCCAATCTTACATATTTTCCTACTTCACGATAAAATTCTTAAAGAGTTAGACGCTTCTCCTTCGTCAGTCTTCTTGCAAGTTTTGAGTCCGAATGGATGCCTGCGCATAGTGCCATCAATCTAAGTCTTTCATCCATGTTTTGCACCACAGCTGTAGCTACGCTAAAACGGGCAAGGTATTGTTGTAGAGGTTCCCCTGATTTCTATTTTATGTCGTACAAGGAATACACGTCCTTAGGTAGTTCCATATGAATTGGGAAGTGGCTTACAACATTTCCCAAGAGCCGATGGTTCCGTGAGGTAAGCGACAGAATCATGTGGTTGCTAAATTTAACAAAAATATAAATAAACATTTACATAGTACACCTTCATTTGCTCCATTCATGAACATGTTCTGAGAGTATCATTGTAGGTGGACGATTGGGTCAGAGTTTCCCTTATATGGATCAATGGTGGGCATCTTCCATTCTCGAGGCGTGGTCGTTGCCTTTGTATCCTTAGCGAAAGGGCTGGATACTCTGGCGCCTATCCCCCTTTCAAATTATTCACGCCTGAGTTACTCTTTGAAGATATGCATCATTTTTTCTTTGGACTTAGGGTGGCCCTAGGAGAAGAGGGGCTCTCCCTTTGATAGTGATGGTGTCTGGAGCCTTGATTGAGGCCAGACTGGCGATGATTGGTTCGAAGCATGACAGGATCAAACACAGATGGTCCATGTCTGGGGCCCTCTTGACTGGGTCCAGCTCTTGGCGACCTTGTTGGACCAGATTCAGGTTGGGTCCTGGCTCGGCTTCGAGCTCTTGGATCCTCCTGATCGAGCCCATCATTGGCGGGAGATTTGTTCCTCCTACGCGACAATCTAGATAGGGATTCACCTTGGGATCTAATATTGTGAGTGAATTCCTCCATGCTCCTTAAGCGTGTGATGAATTGGTCCTCCAAGGCTTCTTGTTGGGTAGCGAAGAAGTCAGTCATCTCATTCACAACCCTTTCTAAGTCTTCTCGGGTGATAATTGAGTCTAGAGGTAGGGAGCGAGCAGCTGGGCTCTCTTGATCTTCTTGGATGGGGTTGAGTGTATTAGCAGTAGCTGCATTCTTACCCTTGTCCGCTTTTTCTTAGAGGGAGCCATGATCTAATGATGAGTTAAGGTTGGAAGAATAATGGACAGGAGAGTTTGGCTTTCTGTGCTTGCCTATTCTCAGTGAAAGCACTAAAAATATTTGCTCAAAAGTTGGACAAACACCTCTAAATCTGATTTTCTTCTTTAGCTAAGTTTCATTTGATTTGATTGATGTGAATTTTTCTTGCTCCAACATGTAACGGAATGAATTTAAGCAAGTGCAGAGACAGCTCACAAGTACAAAGTTTGGAAAGCGGATAAGGAAAGCAAATAACAAAGAGTTTTTATAGTGGTTTCGGCCATAATGTGCCTACATCCACTTTTCATTTTTTATTCTCTCTTTGATTTGATTATAAGTACAAGATATACATATTTGAAAAGAGTAAAACATTGAGTAACCAAAGTGATGGATTTTCAGCAGAGTTTCTCTTCTTTTCTCCAAAAATATGTCCCCATTGTTGTTGAGAAGCTCCGGTATTTATAGAGTGGAGTTATGAAATGTGGAGAAGAAGTTATAGCTTCCTAAGTTTAGTTTATTATTTGAGTCAGGAATAATTTGATCGAAATTTAGGTTAGGAAGTTTTCCTGGTTTGGTGATTTTGCCTTAGAGTACCTTACTTGCTGGTCCAAACTTTTGAATCGGCGTGTTTGTGAAGCCAGACCAAATGTTTGGTCTGGCATCTCTAAGGATACCGAACCAAATACTTGGTCCGGCATAACATAGGATGCTGGACCAAAAATCTGGTCTGGCATACCGGTCCATATGTTTGGTTCGACATTTTTGCAAAGTGCCGAACCAAGCATCTTGTTCGGTTATGCTGTTTCTTACTTTCCATCTTGCCTTTTCCTCCTTCTTCCTTTGCTCGCAAGAAAAGCGAGCCAACACTAGTGCTTGGACTTGTGGAGCTTGAGTTCTAACAATACTTCAACTTGAATCTGGGCTTGACCAAAGCAATGCCAATCCCTCCTTTGAGGATACCATGCCGATCTAATCCCTCAATATATGTTATGCCGATCCATGTCTCATGAATGTAATATGTCGATCCGTGTCTCCTAAATGTAATATACCGATCCATGACTCTTGAATGTAATATGCTGATCCGTGTCTCTTAAATGTAATATGCCGAACCATACTTCACTAACCATGCCCTGCCGATCCATATTATACGAACCGTATCATGCTGATCCTTATCCTTCAAGGACATTGTGTCGATCCATACTCCACTCAAAATACATTATGTCGATCCCACTGCACTGAACCCTTTAACTTCATAAGTCACGCCGATCCCTCTATATTCTCACCCAAACCAATTATCTCGCCAAACAACTATGCCCCTCACTATACTAAGTCTATACCAATCCCTCCGTTATCTCCTCCAATTCGACCAGTGTCCATGCCAATCTAACCTAGCCCAACTCTATTGTTACGCCATCCGGCATTGTCTATTTATTAACTCTATCTAACTTGGACTGGATACCTCTGCATGAGCATTACGTTTTGGTCAAGCGGCTGGTGTCTCGTGATTATCCTTCTCATCATTAGTCGAGTCTGGCCTTCATAGTTAGCCCTATGTAGCCGCGTCCAGGAACCAAGTAACACTCACCAATATTAATTTACTTATATTCTTGTGTTGCTTATATTGATGTTTGGTTGAAATATTTGTGACATACAGTTTGATTTTCTTAAGTGTTTTTATAGCAATTATCGCTATACCCTCACTTATGAAATATAATCTATTAAAATCTTTTTGGGTGTTGAACTTGTGCTTGTAATTTTGCAAAATAAATGTTTGGTCGCGTTTTTGCACTTTGAAAGCTGTTCAAACTGTATTTTCAAGTATTTTTGAGAATTTTGAATGAAGTATAAGTGTTGTTTAAAATATATAAAATGGTTAATTTGATTAATCATCTTGTAGGATTATTAATGTTGTTTTAAATTTATAAAATGATTATAAATTTGATTAATTATCTTTCGGTCGGGGTGCACACGGTTGGTTAACAGACTCAACCAGCTAAAATTTTCGGTTAACCGCAATAGGGGCTTAGGTTCGGTTAACTGACTTCGGTTAGTTTCAGTTCTGGTCTACCATGCGAATCGGTCAAAATTAATCATGGCTAACCGGTTTACTTAACCGGTTAATTGACTAATTTGAACGGTTTGGTTAAATGTCCAAATTAGTCGGCTAACCGGTTAAATAAATCAGTTAATCGACCAAAACAACATGTCAGGTGCCAATAACTACAAAGTCAGTTACAATACAATGAAACACTGAATCAATCACTACCAGTCTACCACTATATACTTAAGTTCTCACTTGTCACTCTCGGTTCATAATTGCTTCATACATTCTTAGTTCATAGCATTACAATAGTAACTTAATTTCAAATTATGTTGCAATAATACTACATGTCATGTGCAACAACTACAAAGTTAAACTCCTAGTCTATAGTCTCCACTCTCTATTCTTCGGCTCAATAATTTAGTTTCCAGTCTCCACTTTAGGACCTAGTCTGTCAATATAAAAATAATTATTTAATATTTATATTAGTAAACCTACACTGTAACTAAATATGAATTTCAACATATTAATGATTCAATCAACATGAATACTGACCTGAATGTTAATGAACATATTAATGAACATATTAATGAAACAAATATGTATATAATTATTCATATTAGCAAGTGCCGTATTTAATGAGCTAAATATTAACGAACATATTTAATGAACTAGAAAGCTTCTTAACCTGATGAAAACATAAAGTAAGCTAGCAATTCCCAACAACATATTGAGGTTAGTAACAACAACTAGTTGACGATTTGAAGAGGAGAAAAGGCAACGTGTTTAAATACATAAATAATGATGCAGAAAAGGCATTGTAGAGGAAGAACAAAATGATTCTTTCTCACTAGTAGTTGGTGTATTTGAAATGAATCTTTCACATTTGTACTTGAAATGAATTGTATTGAGGAAACAAGGAAGTTATATTATTAATTAGCTTGAAATGAATTTTTCATGTTTATACTTTTTAGTGAATTGAGTTACAAATATCACACACTATGTAGAAGCATCTCCGAATTAGTTAAAAATGATTATTACGAAAATGAAAATACAGGAAACGTTGATGTAATTGAATTAAAACTAATAACTAAAATATACTGGAATATGAGTTCAAATCCTATATTCCTATATTGTTACTAAAACATACAGTATTAACTGAGTATATGCTATGTTTTCGATCAATATATATTAATTAATTCGTTGTCCAAAGAAAAAAGAAAGAGCAAAATTCACCCGAATCAGGTTTTATTTATGGATTTAAACTATTGATCATAATCTACTGGATGTCTATTTATAACATATTGAGTTTTAACAAAAACTAGGTAAGAACAGTAGAATTGAAACAATTTATTTTAATCAAAACAACAACTGAATGTACATATGCAGTTAACACTTTACAATAGCTGATATGCATATTACTAATCATGGTGATAACATTGATGATGGAGATGGACTATTCATGTTGAAAATAGAAGATGATGGCGATTCACATTGACTTCCATGTACAAAATCTACATGGCTAACAAATTAGTAAGAGTATTATATGCAAAATCAAACAAATATGGAACTAGATTATTTTATGACAGATAATATCATCTGAGAAGGCTTCATGGTAATAATAAACATCACCGAGAGGAACCACAATCTGGTGATCGACAAAAAAATGTTTAGACCTTAACCAATTTTGAGTACGAACTAATGCCTCAACCATTCGTGGGCTCAAAGTACTACGAAAAGGGTCTATAACCCTTCCTCCGTGCTAAAAGGGATTCAAAAGCAACTGTGGACATCAGAATAGCAAGGAGATCTCGAGTGACTAGAGATAAAACATGATATTTAGAACTATTTACCTTCCACTGTAGTAAAACATCAAAATTATTTGGTGCATCCTCAATCGGTGCATTTAAATACTTTTCTAGTTCATTGCCTTCATTATCTCATTGTCGAACTTGTCTTAGAAAAGTATTCCTTTTCCTAGAAAGAACATCACTAATATTCACACTTTCACTATCAATGGATGTATCAGATCGTGCTTCATCACATGTTTGTGTTCCAAATGTAGAATTGTCCACGTAGAAGTCAAATAACCTTATAAAAATATCTTTTGCACTTCTTAACATGTCATCCGCAACTATTTTTTTATACATGTCATCAATCACATAACTTCAAAAACTGAAATTTATACCTTGAATCAAGCACACACACGTAATAAGTAAAATTTTATTCATGTTACAATGCTTCCCCAATATTTGTCAAACTTAGCTTTCATACTATGTGCCATTCCTCTAAGATAAGGATTCGTTTGTGCAATCAATACTTGAAGTTCTTTTCGAATTCCACTTAGCTCGGCAAAACAATCATTTGCAGCAATAGATAAAGTTTTGCTAAATTTTAATTTAATATCACAAAAATAATTTAAGAATTTAACAAATAATTCATCATTTTTTCAATCTATATAACCCAAAGGGAGAATTTCAATATCAAAGTAGGCAACAAAAATACCATCATTTTCTTTCATATCATCAAAAACCCTTTTGCATTTTAAAGCCGCTTCTAACATCAAATATGTTGAATTCTACCTAGTGGGTACATCTAAAACAAGCATGGATTTATTCTCAATTCCCAAATTTAAACATGTTTCTCTAAATTTAATAAATCATGTCAGAGACAATCTCACAAACCTAACTGCGGTACAAATTCCAGCTATAGTACTACTAATTTCTTTTAGCCCATTATTGACAATTAAATTGATTATATGAGCACAACAACGTATATGAATGAATTCACCATTCAAAACATAACCACCATTATAATCATTTAATATTTTTTTCACATAATTAATTGCCACTTCATTTGCACTAGCATTATCAACCGTGATAGACACTATTCTTTTGAGTTCCAATTTTTTGATACATCGGACAAATTTTTTTTCCAATGTTTTCTCTTTTATGGCTAGTAATCACACAAAAATTTATAATCCTTTTATGTAAATTCCAATTTCTATCATTAAAATGTGCAGCTAAAAACGTATAATTCACATTTGAACAGAAGTACACGTATCGGTAGTTAGACAAACGTCGTGCAATGACTCAGAGAACATCTTTTTAAGAGAATTTATCGAATCCCAACATAACTAAAGCATATCATTACAAATTATTCTATGTGAAGGAACTTCAGAACTAGGATACAATTGCCCACAAAATTCAAGAAAACCTTCACCCTCTACAAAACTGAAAGGGAGTTCATTAATAACTATCATTTGAGCTATTCTTTTCTATATTCCTCTTTGTCAAATGACCATGTGGTCAGATTGCAACTACCTTCACTATCGCCATTTATTCCAAAAGCTAAAGTTTTTCGTCTTTTATCACTGTCACATGAAATCGACTTACAGGATTTGCTATATGATAATTCAAATGCGTAGTTGCATTTGATCTTGAGTCGCATGCAAATTGTTGACCATGGTAGTTGCAAATACATTTATGAACATTGCAATAAATATCTTTAGTAAAATGTTCCCATACCGAAGAAGGCTTTCTAGAAGAAGGCTTGCGATTCGGGTGTAGAGGGGTTTTTCTAGCATTAGTGTCCTCGTCCTCGGTTTTCTTATCATCCGCTTCTTCCACATACTCATCATCGTCTCTTATTTCTCTAGACGATCTACCTAACTGTGCCTGTTATACAATTTAATACTATATCAGTTGCTTATATGTCTAACTGTTACACGATATATGCTACTAATCAAACCAATTTAATACATATATGATGCATGAACTAACACTACATGAACTAAAATAGTAATATATGAATTGATATTACATGAAGTCATGAACTCATACATAAACTGATATAATTGATATAAAGAAAATGCATAATGACCTATGTTTTGTAAACCGAATGTATGTTTGTATAGCTTATAACATATGAACTAATATGAGCATATTACTTA
The DNA here is from genome assembly GCA_030765085.1 of Allium cepa. Classification (NCBI taxonomy): domain Eukaryota; kingdom Viridiplantae; phylum Streptophyta; class Magnoliopsida; order Asparagales; family Amaryllidaceae; genus Allium; species Allium cepa. The sequence continues at coordinate 384,080,026 of CM060931.1, forward strand.
TTTCATGAGCATATTACTAACTTATATCATATATAATGTATCAGTTCATATATTAAAATGCTAAAAAATACTATATTTAGCTGTACTTATCATTTCCAAACTCCCTCCTTTAAACCCACATATTAATCTCAAATATCAGATTTGATGAATTGGTACTTCATTTAGATTTCCCCGCTATCCATTTTTGGTCCCCATTAACATAATATTCAGTTGTTAACGTTACCCACCAAAATATTCATAATTCATTTGCTGAAAGAAATTCAATTAAGAAAATGCAGTTTAGAAGTAGAAGCAAAATCACTAGATGCTTGTTAAATACCAAAAGGAAGTATCATGAAAATGCATTACCAAAGGGTAGTTAACCAATGCATTATTACATTAGATAAGTTTGTTTGATGAGTTGTTGTAGCTTGTTTCATATAACAAGCACTTAGACTATTAATATATGCACATTCAAAATTGGATATGAATCCCAATGCAATTTATATACAATATATATTAGGACATACAAAATATCCCGATCTGATATATAGCTAGCTACCTGCTGCAATTCAAATTGAAGAAAAATGCCATTACAATTGATATAAGGATGCATTTCAAATGTGGTTTGAAAGAAAGCATTATTTGGATTCTTAAGAAAACAACAAACTAATATACGTCAACCAATACACATCAAACACCAAACTATAATATTAATTATAATATTACATATCAGTTCAAAATCGAAGATAAATAGTAAAACTACCCAAAATATATCAAAATCACGTTTTTCTCTTCCTACAAGCATTCACCATCGCTCAAAATTCAAATCGATGATTTGGATAGTAAAAAAATGAAAATCAAGGCGGCGGCGGATCATTTCTATTTAGATTCAAAGAATTAGTATTTTTCTGAAACAAAAATGGACGAGTTTGGGAATGTATTGTGAATATTGAATAGCGGTTGAAGGGAAGCTTGATTCAATTTTGATTAGGTTTAGGGAAAAATGGGTGGGCCCGGTTGCAAAAGCATTCGATTTGGCCTCTCTTTAAAGTTTAAAAAATAGATTCCATTAACGGTTAACCGATTTATGAACCGTGGCTAATGATTAACCGATGCGCTTTTGGCATGTTAATATCGATCGGTTAACCAAAAGTTTGGATAACCAATTTTTTCGGTTAAAGCGGTTCGGTTATGGTCATTTAAGTCATTTCAGTTATGGTCGGTTAAGTCAGTTAACTCGGTTAAATGCCCACCCCTATCTTTTGGCATAATTAACGTTGTTTTATATTTAAAAAAGATTATAAATTTGATTAATTATTTTTTTGGGATAATTAATGTTGTTTCAAGTTTATAAAAAGATTATAAATTTGATTAATTGTCTTTCAGGATAATTAATATTGTTCTAAATTTATAAAAAGAGTATGAATTTGAGTAATTATCATTTGGGATGCCAAAATTGTTTTAAACTTATAAAGATATTTGAAATTGATTTATTATCTTTCAAGCTAATAAATGGTGTTTTGCAGCTATAAATGATAGTTTATAAAAAAAAATCTTCGAAAGGAATGTTTAAAGATAAAGCAAAGTGTAAATTGTTTCGGGTTTATAGTAAATGATGTTCTAATGACATTCGTTTTTTGTCCTTTTTTAATGCACATAGAAATATATTTTGCTCTTTAAAAATAATATTTTAAAGAGTGTTTTTAATAGTGTTATACTAATATTTGCGATATGACAATTAAGCACAAGTGTGAGTCAAATGTTTTAAAGTTTGACTCGTTTATTGGAAATATTTACTCTTACACTTAGCACTAAACATTCAAGGAACTCTTGATATTCTTAAAGTTAAGAATGTTGTCGCGACAAAGTGGAAATCAACCCTGCCCTTGCTTGTTCGGCTTTATTGTTTTCCCAGTGATAGTACTAGTTCAGAATCAATGGGCTGTGATAAGTATAAGAAAATTAAATTTCCATATACAATCATTTTTTTATCCCCAATAGTTGATTTCTTGACCATCAATTTTGATTCTGCTATTTATTTGTGTTTCATCAAACTAAGACAATTTGTTGCTCATTTGAACATCGATATCCTTTGCTAGAAATGACTAAAATCGAAGGGAAAGTGGACATCAAGCTATGTGGTTGATTCTATTAGGATATCTTCACATCTACTCTAGATTGGATTTGGTTGTGTGCGTGTGGAATGTGAAATACTCAAATGCTCGGTAAGGTTGGAACGGTCTGGCTTATACATTTCCAAGAGAGTCATAGAGTAAATGACCTTCTTAAGTATATTGTCTAGAGGTATACTTTCAGTAAGGCAGATACATCGTCCTGGTCATTGTTGGAAAATTTTCGTTTTCTTATTTATTCAAATCTTTGAATTGTTTTCTTAATTATTTATGTCCATTCTTCAAATTTGTATTTTGATCTTTTTTATGCCCATTCTTTCAAGTTTGGGTTTTGTTCTAATTATTTTCCATTCGTTCATGTGTGAAAGTTATTCTTATAAGGTAAAACCCATTTTATGTTTAGTGGCATGGTCTCACAGAATTATTATATGTTTACCATATTTCTTGAGTATTCTCATACTGGTTTTCGAGACTGATTCTGACGTTATTTTATTATAATGCCTAGGGCAGACTATGTTTTTTTCCAAGTAGTCATTAGTGGGACATAGAGCTCATGGTGTAGAGCTGGATATTCTCCTGTCGTATTATTTTTATTTTATGTTATACTATTATGTATACCCATCAGCAATTATAAGGTCAGGAAATTGTAACTGTCCAGGCTGATGAAGTTTGTTTTTAACTTTGATATACCTTGTATCTTAGAATGACAGCTTATACTGTCTTTGTTATATTATATGTGATCATTCCTCTGTAAGATTATGTTTCTCCTGTTCCTTTTTTCTTTTACCCTAACAATCTGTGTTTCTGGCACTTTGATGTTCAACATTCTAATATAGTGGATGTATTAAGTGTCGACTTTCGAGGTTTGAAAAGGGGGCATTACAGATGGTCATTAAATAACTAAACCCTTTGCTCTAAAAGGTATTCTCTTTAAATCGTAAAGACAACAACTTCCAAACCCATGTCATGTGTTGGATATTGAACTTAATGGGGTCGCAACTGCCTAGATTCATAAGCTATTACTTTGCCTCTTTGCATTAATATTACTCCGAACCAGAAGCATATGAATAAATAATTATATCTTCATTTCTCTCCAGTATGACTAAAGCTAAGGCATTCGACAATCCAAGCTTCAACTCTTGGAATGATGACTAACATTGTTACTCCAGACATACTATTTATTCTTTTTAAGTAAGTCTCATCCTTGGCATTGCAATTTGAAAGACGTCCTTTAATGAATCTCCAATAGTAGCCAACCAACCCTAGAAAACTCCAAATCTATGTATAGTCTCAAAGACCCATCAGATTTCTTCACAAACATGACAGAAGCTCCTTATAGTGAACTGCTTGGCCTTACAAAGCTCTTTCTTTCCAATTTCACTAGTTGTTTCTTCAACTCCTCCATCTCACTTAAAGGCATTCTACCGAAGGGTCAACTTTCAACTCTTAGTACCAACTCAATATGAAACTCTACCGCTCTTAGGAGTGGCAATCCCAAAAGGAGTTCAAACAAATCCTAGAAGTCTCTAACTTTCCCTAATACCTTCTTTATCCTGTGCAATTATAGCCCTGCTAAATCCCTACTATACCGCTCTGCACCGCTACACTTTCTCAATATAATGTTATTAAACAATAGACCACTTTAAGCCATGCCATTTTCCACTACAAGCAATAAATCAAGGCTTTTTAGAACCTATTTTAGAATCGTTAATATAAAAAGGTTAATGTGAATTGTTCTCTTTTGAACCAAATCAACAAAGTTAGGGCAAAGACATAATTTAGGGCATAAGTACTCAATGCAAGATAGAAATCAATTGTAGTCACTAGATCAAGCCAGCATAAATCATATTATTCTTTAGTCTTGTTATAAGATTAGACAATATTTTTTTTACTACTAAAATAACATGTGATTAAGAATAAATTAATTTTGAATATTTTTTATATCTAGTAAAGCATTTTGTGCCTCCGCTATTTTTCAATTTATCACCACTATAACTTTTTGCACCTCCACAACTATGGAAGAGCTATGCTCTTTGAGACGACCACCGTACATCATCAACACCCAATATACCCATACAGTGCGCTGTAGCACTACTCGGCGGATGCAGGGCGATCATCAATGTAGTAAATAAATAACAAAAAACTGGTTGTATATCTCATAGCACATTAAATAAAATATAATTATCATCACGGATATAAAACAGGAGAGGTAGTAATAACTAAAAAAACCATAGAATAATAGTGCACAGGCTTAGAAAGTTATACAAAACAGTAATAGAGTTTATACAGCTGATAAATAATCTGAACCGATAAACTGCCTCTAATAGTAAGTCAATACAGCCAAGGCTCCACAGTGTCACATAGAAGAAAATGCAATAATAAGCCTAAATATAAGTATTAGAAAGCGTCACCCCTTGTTAGTCCATCTGTAGAACTCCATTCATCGATTACACTGCTTTCTAGTCTATTCATTTAAGAGTACCCAAGTTAATAAGAAGTAAAACATAAAACCTCGAATCAGACAACAGTTTGGTGTGACCAAGAAATAATCCTAAAATACTATAAAAGTCAATATAGTATATGGAATAGAGAGTAAGAAGAATCATGCCTGACATGTCTCTGCATCCACAGAGTTAGGACATGACATTGAATATATGCTACTCTACATCATAGTCATTATGAGTATACTTATACATCAAAGTACCAAGGGCGTCTAGATATCTGCATCAATAATATCTACATTGTATGACCTCCCTAGCGTGATAAATAATCAGGCAAAAAGAGCATTCATCATCCATCCTCATATCCACTCACTCAGTGCATTGTAAATATGACATTCATATGAACCTATCGTATAGTCAAGGACTAATCAACATTCCAGTTTCTCAAACAATCACTATCAAATCCAAAATCAATGTGGCTAAACCAAACGTCTAAGTTACGTACTTATTTTCAAAGAAACGGAAAATGGAAATTGAAAATCCTAACTCACTTTTCGAAAGGTAAGTCAACTAAATATTATACATTACCGGCACTCTAAACTATCAGTAATATCTAATACCCTATACATTGACTTTTCTCTCAATTTTGGCTTATGTCGTGGGAAATTACGGTAATATCTCCTTTGTACGACTAGGTTTGGGAAAACTCCCAATACAACATAGATATATACATCTCATATCTGAGGAATCTCATTTGCGAGGACAACCAAGCATATATACCCAAATCTACATTACAGATGTTGTATGCCTATTTTATAGAAACATTGTACCATTTAGATGTGAATAAAAGTGATACGCATCCAAATAGCCAACACTTGCTTTCATGTACCAGAATATATACTCAACAAAGAAGATTAAACACAATAGTAACATCATCATGTAAATAAGCATATTAAATCATATATAAAGCCATCTTCTCAAATAAGCATGTTATATCAAATAATAACCATCTTGCATGCCTAACAACCATATAATTATAAGCTATCATATAAAATGACAACAATCAAACATCAAACAACATATATAAAATCAAACATCAAAAAGTAACGTACATGCCTATCTTAGCATTCGGGATACTAAATTAACTAGAATAAGACATAAAATTTGATATCCAATATGAAAACCAACGAAAGATGAAATCTCACTAAGTGAAAAGCTTCAGATAAGCATTCCTTATGATCTTCTTGGTCTCCGATATGCAATCCCCTTTGTTGTCATTATGCTAAACCTTTACTACTGCACTGCCTTCTTCCTAACTTATTTTAGGTCATGTCTCACAATACGAATAGGCCTACGAGGTCTCGAAGTATCAGATTCAATCTCAATATCATCTAGTTGATTTGGTGCCAAATTTCTCAATGCATCTCGTGAGTTCTTCTAAAACCCACTAGTGGAAAACAGGCTTCATCCACTTACAATGATCTTTGACAAACCGTGAAATCGGATAATCCAATTCACATATAACTTGACTAATTTGGGTGTCATTCCACTGGACTTAAAGAATATAAATTTAGCATTCTTAGTTAATCTATCAAATGTGGTCCAAATGCTAACATATTCTCCACTAGTCCTTGGCATTCCATAGATGAAATCCATCAATATCTATTTTTATTTCCGGTCAAGAATCCAAAGCAATTGTAATAACCCCCTGCCCTCTTCTGTTCAGCATTTATTGGTTGACGATTCATTCATCTCGAAATGATTACCCGAAAATCTTCTTCATCCCTTCAAAAAAATATCTACCTCTTATCACGGTGCATATTGTTATCATCAGGATATATATTCAATCTCAAATGGGAGCACTCTCATAGCACCTCATCCATCGACCCATCGACATCGGGAATAAATAATATCTCATCCTTATAGAGCCAACCGTCTCGATCGAGTCTACATTGGATCACCTCTACGGGCACTACTCGTTCCCTTAACTTAGCCATAGCTAGTCAAGCCTCAAGCCTATGACTAGCATCAATCTGCTAAATCGAAGTAGGTATGATAGTCAAACTAGACATTATCTTCGATCCCAGCTTACATTGAGTTTTGAAGCTATAAACAGCGATTGATTCGAGCAACTTCCACTCTAGGAATATTGTTCCTAAACTAGTACGTCTTCCACTCAAAGCATCAACAAATGCATTTCCCTTACAGATGTATAGGAACTGAAAATTCCGTAGGAGGCTAAGAACTCCAACAATTGATGTTGGAAAAGGTTAAGATTCTTCTTGGAAAAGAGATACTTCAATAATGTAGGGTCAATGAACAACTTGAACCCCTCTCCTAATATATAATGCCTCCAAACCCTCAAAGACAGTACAATCGCTGTCAACTACAATCATGAGTTGGATACTTCCTCTCATGTGGTTTTGGTTGTCGATTAGCATATGCGACAAACTTGCCTTTCTACGTCAATCATCTAGTCAAGTACCACAAGCATTAGTGTATACTATTGACTCCTCATTCCCACTCGAAATGATTAACATCGATGCACTCATCAACCTTTCTATTGGACTCACTAATGTGTTTCCACACCTCGTATGCCAAATAAAAATTATGATTCTTTTCATTAGATTGGTTAATGGTGTCGCTACCTTTGAGAAGTACTAGGTAAAACATATATAACATATCACCAATCTAAGTAAACTTCACATCTACAACACTTGTGGGTCTATTCGAATCCTAGACTGCCATAACCTTTGCATGATCTACAATGATATCCTACTCCAATATAACATGAGCCAGGCATCACACTTCCTTCCTCTAGAAGTGATACTCGAAAATCTCATCATGAGATGGTGTTTTCTAAACACCTGCAATACAATCATGTCTTGTGCTCCTCTTTCATTCATGAGTAAACGGAAGTACGATCATTAAGACCAAGCATGGACTTACTCAAGTTATCCCTTGAAACACGGTTCTTGAGATCGACAAAGCATGTCGATGCATTGGTTAGCCGGAAAGGTATAATCAACCCAAAAAAATTAAAGTAGCATACAAAATGCTGTGTTCGTCACACTTTTTTTGATAGTCTCAGTGGATAAAGCCCCAACATAAGGTCCAACTAAGAGAACACCTTAGCTCTATAGGGTTGATCGAATGAGCCATGAATAAGTAGGAGTTGATACTTGTTCGTCATGTTATTCAACTCACAGATCCATTTACCTTAGTGATGAACAATATTGGCGAACCCCACTCAAATGTGCTCCTATGAATGAACCATTGCCTCAGTTGGTAATCCACTAACACCTTTAGTTTCCTCTGCTCTTTTCGCACCATATTCCTTAAAGGGATATTTATTGGTCCATCACCTTTAACCAAATCAATACGGAACACTACTTTATATGGGGGTAATCCGGTCACCTCATCGAATGTGTCCAGACACTCTTTAGTTACAAGAACAGATGACAACTGATCGTGTGGGATATCGAATAAATATATAAAACAAACCATTACCTCATCATTAGAAAGGTAACCGAACAATATCTTCCACTCATTGCCATTCCCTATAGTCACCAACCGCCTCCCACAATCCACTACTATTCCTTACCTCTTGAGCCAATCAAATTCCAAGACTATAATACCTAACCAACTAAACCCCAAAAAAAATCCATAATAAATAGACAGACAAACATTCATGATTCGATAAGGCTAAGATTAGACAAACTATGTACAGGCTAGCTGAGCCCTCAACAAGGTTCGTCATAATATTAAAAAGGTCGATCAATTATTTCTAGTCTCAATCCCAATCTATCCATCAAATCACAAGATATAAAGGAATGTGAGATCTTAATATCAAATAAAACACGTATGGAACATCACAAATAGAAAGCATACCTTAGGTGGTGATGCCATTTCCTTTTCTTTCGTCGATAGAGTACTCAATGAAATTGAAAAAACATTTAATACATATGTTTCCATAGTTTGTTCCTACTTAGCTTATTTAGGATAATCCTTCTATACTACTCACAGGCTCTCATATTGTGAAGCCTTTTCAATCAATTTCTTGAAGCTCTTGTCAATATGGACTATCGGTTACTTCCCAAGATGATCATTCAGCCCAATGACAAACTTTTCATTCTTTCTAAATAGAGAATCAACAAAAGATAGACCACACTTCGATAGTAGATCGAATTCGACTACATACTCCAATACAGATATATCGCCTTTCAAGTTGGCGAGCTTCCTAAACAACATCGACTTCGGAGAAGCAGAGATAATTTTTCTTTGATGCAAGCTACGAACTAATCCCAAGTAAAATGATCCTCGGTGATCGAAGCTATAAGGGCACTCGACTAGTTCATTGTTTGTCCTTGGAGTCATCGAACAGTCAACTTCTACCTCATTGCATCATCTAACTCCAAGTCATCGAAGATCCTTTTGCAAATATCCATCCCGCCTTCCATTTCAATATTCAACTCCATTTCATGAAACGATCTGCTTTCTAGACTCATGTAGTTTTTATATACCTCGGCAACTTTGAATCTAAACGTTTGCACTTGAGCACCATAATCATTTGGGGCAACTTGGGCATTCTAGAATATTGTCTCACACCATCTTAGCGAACATATTCTATAAATAGGGGTTAGTGGTCCTCGATCCTACCCACTCCTTTACTCCAAAGATGGAGTCAATAACTGCATTCCTGGTATGCCAAATCATGCTTTATTTATAATAAGAATAATTAGTCTCTCATAAAGGAAAAAAAATGCATCAATGGTACTCTTAAGTATACTACAAATTATATACTATATAAACCACTACAAAGTTTTGAAAACGAAAATATATAACCAATTTGCACTCTCTCGTCTATATATACACTCTCGATCAAGTTTAAGGAAAAAAAGTTCTACCCTATCCCTACTGGATCTCAGTATCAACTTAGGCTAATCACGTAATTGAAGCTTTGATATCAAATGAGACGACCGCCCTACACCGTCGACACCTAGTACACCTGTGTAATGCGCTGTAGTAGTGCTCGATTGATGCGATGCAATCATCAATGAAGTAAATAAACAACACAAAACATGTCGTATATCTCACAATGCATCAGATAAAATATAATAGTCATTATGGATATAAAAAACAGGTGAGATAGTAAGAACTATATGAACCATAGGATCGGAGTATGATAGCTCATACAGTTATATAAAACAGTAATAGAGTTTATGCAACTGATAAAACAAAATCAACTAATAAACATCACTACTAATAGTAAGTCAACACTTCCAAGGCTCCACATTGTTACACATCGGAATATGCAATAATAAGCCCAAATATAAGTATGAGAAAGCGTCGCCTCACGCTAGCCCATCTGCAAAACTCCATATATCAAATACACCTACTTTCTAGTCCGCTCATTTAAGAGAACCTAAGGTAATAAGAAGTAAAGAATAAAACCTCAAGTCAAACAACAGTCCTGTGTGAGTGATAAACAATCTCAAAATACTATAAAAGTCGATATAATATATGTAAGAAAGGGTATGGAGAATAATAACTGACCTATCCCTGCATTGAAAGTGTTTGCACACAACATCAAATATATGCTACTCTACATCATATTATCATGAGTGTCCTATACATCAAAGTACAAAGGGTGTCTAGATATCTTCGTCGATAAAATCTGCATCATGTGACATCCCTAGAGTGATAAACAATTAAGCAAACATAGCATCCATCACCCCTCCTCACATTCACTCACTCAATGTGTTGGATATATGGCACTTGTATGACCCCATCGTATAGTCAAAGACTACTTAGTTTCCCAGTTTCTCAGTACTTGAATCAATGCCACTCGATAGGCCAGGAATTAGACTACCTATCTAATAGTCCAGCGTACAAGGATCTAAACATCCTGTGATCCAAGTGCTATCTTATCACCAAAGGCGATCGTATCACCAAGCTTTGTACCCGAGGGCCATTATATCCCTAACAGATATCATCATGCATACCTTTTCTTTACGAGTACACATCAAAACCTACGAATATCAATGATCCCTTCGCAAACTACATCCATAGCAGAGCTCATCTCGAAACTGTCCTTACAACTTCGATCTGAAGTCGTCACGGCTGGGAACAAGTCTAGACAGCCATCGTCGGTCATAGATTGTCGTCGTGTGTCCTAGAATCATCCTCCATAGTCTCTTCCATCTAACTACTCTGCATCACAAATTGTAGTTACCCATCGTCGAAGCCATAACTTCCCATCATGGAACCATCATCATCGATTCATGTAGTCATCGCATTGAAATGTCACATCTTCGCTTCATCTCCAAAGCCACTCGTCAATAAACCAAAATCAAACACATAACAAATAAATGAACCATCGCAACGTGCTTATCAATGCCTCTCCATTGCTTATGTAAAAATTGGCTAAGTCAGCCATCATCAATTATGGTAGATCTAGACCATTCTAGAGCAGTCGATAATGACACTTTTGTTGTGTACTTACCAAAAATTGCTAAGTACAAACCAAATGAAAATGTTTGGCATCTATCCTAAAATTTGAAGTACATCTCGAAGTCCATCTTTTATCTTCAGATCAATTAGTATGCGTGAAACTCTACACACGATATTCTATCATATGGGATATTTTCTAATACTATATAGCCTTTGATCTGTGTTTCAACCAAACTAAGTAAACAAGCATATATGCAACCAACAAATATACAAACATTTATAATGGCTTCCACACATCTTTAATAACATATAAACAACATATACAATACATGTAAAGCAACCAATGTAGGATTATTATCAAAATAGCTATAACAACCCTGATTTTTCAGTATTGTTTAAATAGAATAAAATATGGTTTAAATTGGAAAACTTAGAATTTAAGCGTTTTTAGTGAATAATAATTGAAATTAGAATTTGAAATGAGAATTTTATAATGTGTATATTATTGGAAAAAGCAATATACGGAATTACGTGATGTAAAAGTCTTGTTTTAAAACTTGTTAAACAATGTATTAGTGTTTCTAAATAATGTATTTAAAAGGAAAATGGGAATTTTTGGAGTTAAATATATATGTATTAGTTGTCTTATTTTAGAAAATGCTAAATACCTTGTTATTATAAAATAAAGGTTTAAAATTTATTTAAAATTATGTTTCATTACTTAATCATGAGGAATAGGCGATGAACTTAATTTTAGTGTATTAACATGAGTTTTTCTATGTTTAAATCAATGAGATACTAGTGTTTTAAAATGGTAGAAAGTGAGAAAATGCTTAATCTTTTATTGTTTTAAGTAAAAGAGGGTTTGGGTTTAGGTGTTTAGTTCAGCCCATTTGGGGACTTATAAAATTTTCTCTAACATGAGAAAGTAATGAACTATACGTTCATTACTTCTCCTCAAGTCAGTAAAGATTCTTCTTATTTCTCAAGGCTAAACCAAAACCTAGCCACACGCAAAAATGAAATTTTAAAACAGGAATAAATTCCATAAAATTATGGTAAAATCAAGGTATGTTAATAGAACCCTATTCTATATTTTAGCCTAATTGATTTTTAGTTATAGTATATTTCGATTTTGATAAAATGTAGGATTTTGAAGTTAACAAGAAGATAGATTAATTTCAATGAATTACTAAGGAGAAAGGTGAGTTAAACACTCACAACTATTTCTATTTCGATTTCAAGTTGCTGTTATATTGATTTGATAAATACATGATGAAATTGATCTCAATCTTTTGTGTTATCTCTTATCATACGAAACTCTATTTTTTGTTTGCTAAAAAACCTTATCATGTGATCATTTAAATCTTCAACTTGTAGTTATTTTATTTTTCCATGTTAGTTAAATCGGTGCTTTAGAAGTCTAGGAGACTGAACATCTAGAAAGCATCAACCAATAAACCGCCAGAGGGCAACCTAGACCTGAAATCCCTCCAAGTTTTACCACCACCGCTGGACTAATGGACACCATCGATGCACTGGCGGCATGTATCTCTGGAGGTATTTCAACTCCAAGTAAAGACCAGGTCGCCAGTTCAATCTTTCTTTATTTGCCTTGTTATTTTGCTTGGACTTTACACCAGTTTGAAGCTTGTTTTTGATGAACTACTTGTGCATTTCTGGGTGCTTGAATCGAACTTTGATTATCTTGTTGGTGTGGAAGTCTTGCCCTATGATTGTTGTTAAAAACACAATTTTAATTGCACTGGTTTGCAAAGTTATTTATAAAGGAATTGGCATTTAAAAATAAACTATTATATAGATATATATGGAAAAAATGTGAATTTTGGACATGAATGATTTTCGAAAATATATTATACATATATACACTTTCAAATTTTATAGTGGAATGTGAAGAATTTTTCTATTAGTATAGATATGAATTAAATCGTTTTTTCTATTATACATATTAAAAATCTTTCTAAATCAATATTTTTAAATTAGCTTTCCAAAGTAAAACTATTTTATCACAAAAACAGATTATCTCATTTGGATGAGAAACTGAACTAGATTGTCTAGTAAAACAAGTGGTATGAAACGCTTGCATTTATTTCATTGGTTAATTCATGGAATTGTTCAAATGAAGATTTATTTGGATGAGTAGAATTTACTAGATTTTAGTAATCATTTGAGCATTGTCAAGTGGTTATGGGATATTAGTCGACACTCTTATGATTACTAATCAAAAGTAGATAACACTTATCTATTTGTCGAGGTTCAGACTTGATCTTGGGTAAATCCATTTAGGTTAATTAAATGGGTTTTTAGGCCCATCTTGTGATAATCGCTTTTGAGCAAGTTATAATTTGCGAAGTGCAACGTATATCATTCGCGAGAAGTGCGTGTCTCTGGTATGAATATGCAAAGTGCATGTCTATTGCTTGCATATATGATTGTGACTTTCTATGCTCTTATTATAGTGGTCGCTTTGACTTTGACGAATATTGTAAATGAGATAAAACTTAACTATAAACCATGAATTATTAAATGAATTATTGTTATGTTAGTGAAGCACAATTTATGGACACTTATCCTTAATATTTATGCAATTTTATTATAATCAGAATCTCGCCTTTTATGATAATTAGAGACAGTTTAACCCAGTTGTTATTTTAATGCCCAGGTTAAACCAAGATATGACAGGTGCGGGGAATCAACGACTTCAGATGTGAGCTAGCTTAAGAAGTCTATTTTGATGTTGTTTACATTTTCGATGTACAATTTGATTCTAGCCTGTATGCTTGATCTATGCTTGTATATGCGGTAGACTATTATAGCAATATGTATTGAGATCTGACAATATTTATTATTTATATGTATATGTATATGAGTCTAGTATTTCCTTTTGTAGACTCATGCTTTTGAGAAGATATTGATGTATATTATTTTCATTTGAGATGAATAATTCTGTGTTGCATATTATGTTATGCATTGTTTTGAATTAGATTAAACCATTGTATTATCGTTTTACATCTGTATTGGATATGTTAAATTTCCACTTGTAAGAAAAGAAAAGAAAATTAGTCACATTATTCGACATGTTCGATACTCGCTCATTACAATTTTACAAATAGTATTACTGAGTAATATCATTGTTAGTGTAGGCCTTGGGGTGGGGCATTGCAGTTGGTATCAAAGCATAGGTTCAAAATAATATAGGATATATGAAACATGAATCGTGGCATATATTGACTTAGAGTCCCATCCCTTGGGTACGTCGGGTAGAGTTTAGAATTTATTTCCTATTTAGGATAGAAGTGCAAATGGTTATTTGGAATAATCATTGGGATGTATTTGTGAAAATTTTAAATTACTTTGTAAATTAATTTTAGAAAATGGTTTTAAAAATTTGGTGTTGTGTAGATATATCCTAATCTGTTAGTGATCAGAGTTACGCAGTGGAAGCTAATAGGCTGTTTTAACTAAGCACAATAATTAGATTTTTATTTATGTTTGATTGTGTAATGTATGCATGGATGAATGGATGCGTTTTCAAATTCCTAAATAGATTTTTTATTATATGAATATATACATATATATATATATTAATAAACAAATATTTGGAAATTTGTTTTGCATTAAATTGTCCTTGATTATTATAAAAATTCTGACCGATGCGCTTGATCAACGTTATCGATAGGGATTCCTAATCACCTCGATGAGACAGCCTGGCAAAGTGCAGTGAACTTTAATATTTTACAATTGTATTGTAAGATTTATAAATAATATTAAGGAAAAGGAAATATAGTTTTATTTAAGTTAAATATTCTTTTGAACGGGATAAATTTTTTGGAAAATATATTTGTGTGTATAAGTAACGAATTTTGGAAATAAAAAGATACTTTGGGGAAAGTGTTAACTTTAAGAGAAAGTATTTGGAAGATAAATAATATTTTTAAAAGAAGTATCGCGAGCTACATGTTTATTTTGGAAAAGGGTATATTACATGGAATTTTAATAATACTAGAACATATTGTGGGAAGATATTTTTGAAAGAGTAAATTAAGGAGAGAAATTTATTTTCATGTAAATACATATGGTTAATAAATTTTAGTGGTTTAGAAAATTTTATTGAAAACTACAAAGGCGTTTTATATGTATTTATTTTAATGACGGTTGCAGCCACCGAGCATTAGCAGTAGCAAAGATCAATGGTGAGGCAATGTTGATTTCACGATCAACATCGCTGTAACAGCCCGCGAATTCCGTACCCCTTGAGTCAACACTATTCTACATCAATTTACTCAAGTGGGACAGAAATACGAACCATTAGCGTTAAGGAAGAAGAGATTGAAGAAGAAGAAACTAAACAATATCAGAATCTCACAATCGCAGCGGAATAAATATAATAGTAAATAATAGATCTTTACACAAAATGAAACTATATCTGTTTTATACATCATATCATCAGAGTATCTCATACAAACAATATTTACCAGTCAGACAATTAAATACAATTACAGCAGCGGATATATATACTAATACGGATAATACGTCTCGGACTCCAGCTCCTCTCCTGCTCCATAGCATCCTGTCCTGAACATATAATACTCGGTCTGACCCGAGCATTATAATGAAATAATACCAAAGTCAGTCTGAAATACCAGCTGATAATAATGCATCCAAATTGATTATTAAAGTTACAAACATCCTTTGAAAACAAAAGCATCTCGCAAGACCATGCCACAAACAAACATGTCGGGTTTTTACCTTACGATAGCTAAAACACTTTTTATAGAAATCCTTTGATATTATAACAGGGTCTATATATAAGTACTTATAAAATAGCCGAAATTGTTACATGATTAAATTCCGGATACTAGCCACAGAGTGGGTAATACAAACAAAACTCGTAAAAGGCTCGTAGGGAGAATGGATTTCCAACAATGACTAGGGATTGGGGTACCACCTGTCACAGTACCTGGTCTAGATCAACGTACCGAGGACCACGGCCGATCCCCTACAACACAAGGCCCGGATTACCCCTTACTGGATAATCCCAAGTAAGATCACTCTGCGGTTGGGATCAGCAACCGCACCACTAAGCCGAAATAAAAGGGACATCTAGACAGGAATGACCATACCCAGAAATGGGTGTTGCCCACCAAGCCTTGCTGCACATCCCCTGATTTTCAGTCATTCCCGTTTGATGAGGCTTGAGGCTAAGCGTTACCTTTTATAATGTTTCACTTAGAATTCCCATCACCCACCTGATGATGTTCCGAAAGCATTCATCCATACTAGTCCGCCCCGGGTTCGAACGGAACCGAAGGCACTACTCCTACTACATCCATTTTGGAAATATCCTTAGGATTAGTAGCGACTAGCCCTTGCACTTCACTGCTCCATCTTCAACTCCGAACACATTTTTCC
Organism: Allium cepa; assembly: GCA_030765085.1. NCBI lineage: Eukaryota > Viridiplantae > Streptophyta > Magnoliopsida > Asparagales > Amaryllidaceae > Allium > Allium cepa. The sequence continues at coordinate 384,096,467 of CM060931.1, forward strand.
CACGAAACGTACAAATCGGATCGAAGTGGTTTTCGAGAAATAAATCTCGATCCCGGTCTCTGCGAAACGATCAACGCATTTGTCCAATATTGATAATCGGTAATTTTACTATCAATTAACATTCACAAACATCCATCACACAATAAATAATTGCCCACATTATTTATTTCCTCAAAATATCTTTACAAGATATAATTCTATTTCAAAACCCCTTTGAAACACCTTTCAAATCCAATTCTTCTCATGGAATAGATTTTCAAATATTTACTTCCTCTGACAACTTCCAAGTACCAATATTTAAGGTTAAAATAATTTAAATACTTTATTCTTGAAAATACGTTAAAACATTCATATTAAAACTTCTTACATACCTGATTTAATATATATATATATATATATACTTTTTAAAAATATCTCAAATAAAACTACTCAATAAAATACAAACTATTATCCTTAAAATAAAGTTAAGTCATACTAGATTTAAAAAATAAAGTTATGAATCCTTATGCAATTTCAAATACAACTTTAACCGATTATCTTTAAAATATAACCATTTATAAAGTATAAATAATAATAATATTCTTTAAAATAATATTTCTAATTACCCTTTAAAAATAATTACTTCTATAACTACTTTGATGTCTGTTCGCTTTTAAAATTCTTACAACTTAAATAATTTTCTTGAAAACCATTCTTTAATATAACTTCAAACTCTAACGTTTCAAAAATCTATTTTAAAAACGTACTTGGCTTTCAAGGAAATACACTTCCATGTTAGAATAACCAAAGAATTCTTTTTATCAATCCAACACGTTTAACCCCAATTCAATTTTATGTTCATCCCGTAAAATCCTTTCCGTACTTTAAAAATAGCTCCTTTTATTTTAATCACATTGCTATTTCCTGGAAATCACTTTCAAACATACGTTTAAAATGTTTCGAATAAGCACTAGAAATTATTTAATTGAAAATCATACTTAAGGAAATATATAGGGGTTTCCTAAGTATTTTAAATAAAATTTAACTTTAAAAATAAGGTTATTAAATCAAATATTCATATTAAAATTTCCTTTTGAAAAATTAATACTACTTTACCTTTTTAAAAGTAATTAAATACCATAATACTAAATCAAATATTAGCTTTCACTTAAATACATTTTAAAATAATATTTCTTTCTAAAAATATTCAAAATGTATTTAAACTGCAAATTTTATAATTTGAAAGCTTTCTTAAAAACAAAATAAAATTTCCAGGAGAAAACACACTTTCCATTCTTAAAATAAATCTAGCTATTATTTTAAACCATTCTCAATTCCCTTTTTAAACCAAAAAATCAAATACTTCATATTATCAACCCATCACTTGAATTTAATTCCTTTTAAATTCTTTATTTAAGAATTTCTTTTATTTTCCTTTAAACCCAATTTATTTATATTAAAATTTCTGGGCTGTATTCACCAAATCAGAGCACAACATTTCTCTAGTTGGAAATTTTGCGAATTAGTGCGTGGATTTCAAGAGAGAAGAGGAAGAAGATGAGCGACTATCGACCATAGAAAGAATATAAGCGGCGGCTCTAGAAACGACTAAGGTTTGCTGAAGAAAGACGTGTATACAAAAACGTATAACCGATTATTTAATTAATAAATTCATTTTAAAAGCAACTTATTCTAACGATCTCCAAATCACACGTGTCGCCTGGCTTTTCTAAGGTATAACCTACGTTCCGAACACAATGAACGTGTTTCGAAAGCTAATTCGATCATATACGCAAGTTACGGAAATAAACGATCAATTTTAAATTAAAACGATTAAAGTATTTTCTATTCGTTTTAAGTTGCCGGGATCAAACGACAACTCCGATTGCTACAAAAATTGAAATACGATAATAACAAACTATTACGGATGCAATGGAACTAGTTTCGTCGAATTCTGAGACCGTGCCCCGGAAGGCTATTTTTACTCGTCGATTAAATCGAGCGATTTTCACAATCGTCAAAATCATCTAAAATTTTACTTTTTAAAACTTTATTAACTCTGTTATACCTCGTATAAAATTTATATTCACATTAGAAATCATTCCGATTCAGTTTAAATCAAAATTTGATTATTTACGTTATTATATTATTAAATTTCATTATTAAATTAATATAAAATTCCAAATTTAATCTATCAACTTCTAATTTCATCCAACAGTCCAATATTATAATTCAAATCCAATTAGACTCAAAATAAACTTTAGGATCTAATTTTATATCTATTTACACTCCGAATTACCAATTATCCCAATTCTAACTCAAATTATTATTATTCAAATTTCATTTAAATTCCCGTATTTGAAATTTAACTAATTCTATTACTTTGACCAAAATCTTTTATTTCAGAATCAAATCATAACACATATTCAACATTTAAAATGAATTAAATGTTCAAATCTGGCGACCCAAAATTCCGGGTTGTTGCATTCCTCCCTCTTTATAAAAATTTCGTCCCCGAAATTTGCTAGGGTATAAGAATGTTCGAAACCCAATAGTAAAACTTACTTAGTGAAATCTCAATTTCACTTTGCTCAAATTCTTTAGTTACAAATCAAAACTGTCAGTTTCGATTTCTATCCCAAAATTCTTTTTATTTTTATTTTAATTGTTATTTGAAATCAATTTGTCGTTAATGAAACATTTCAAATTTATTTCAAAAATTTTCTAACTCCCAAAATTTTCGAAATTTTTTTGCAGAGTCTCCCCTGTACGGAGGAGCTTTTGCAATTTCACAATAGATATAAATATATATACATCGACCCACACGGTCGGAAAAACCAAAAACAGTTCATATTTCCTATTTTTATTGCGTAGGCGTACCTTTTATTAGCATTTTAACAGCATGCGGCTAAATTATATTGCATATACGCGCTCCAACTCTATCTACTGCCTCCCGTACCTGTACTTACTTAGACTAACACATTAGTTTCCAAAAATATGAGCATTTATCAACATTCTTTTCATTAATCTAGCCAAACTCATCAATTTCGTAGTTTAAACAAGTAAACATCATAATTTAACAATGTTAACCATATTTTATCAGCAATTCAAAGACTTCAATCACCTTTTTAAATTTCTTATACAAGTCCAAACTTCATTTTATTTCACTTGAATGATTTACTTTCAAGTTTAATATTCTCAATCCATATTCACATCAATATGATAACATGTGTATCACTTGCATCAATTTACTTCAATTCAATTTCTAATTGATTCACAATCAAATCTTATTCTTAAATTTGATATACTTACATTTCCTTTATGATTCACTTGTATTAATATAAAAAATCACTTTATACAACTCCAATCCATTCCAATTTATTCAAAAACCAATTATTTACTTACTTTAATCTATTTACCTCCGTTTACCACAAAACAACAAATTTTCAATGCAAATTTAAATGTTATTCGTGTAATAACCATTACCAAAGCTTATAGTTGTTTTAAATTAATTTTAACTCGCTTTATATCAATTTTATTAAATTCTGCATGGGTCACAATCCAAACATTCTTATCACATTGCAGTTATTCAATTTCATTAACCGATTCAAGTTTATATTAATATCATTCCATTATGTAATATTTACAACTCATACATCTTTAATTTATCACAAAAATTAATTAAAATTCTCTTCACTTGCATTTCAATGCTTATTATCTAAACAAATTTATCCTAGACCACAAATAACGCTCGACCATAATCATCTTCCATTCATTTTTTTTTCAATTTGCTTAAGTTCTTACAATTTCACAATATTTCAATTTCTTCTTATATCAATTTTATTTCATTTTCACTTGATTCTCATCCAACCAAATTCCAATTCATTTACAAATTTTAATTCAATTCGTTTATTTATTCAATGCATTTTAAATTTATTTTATTGACAAATGAGACCACTTTAAATTATTTCACTCATTTGAATTTATTTACAATTCAATCCATCACTATTATAATCTAATTCCATTATTCATTGACACTCTCAACTTTCATTGCCAAAATTAGATCCCATACTAGAACTGGGTTTTTAATATTTCTTTCAAAAATCTCCTTAACAAACCACCAAAATTTCATCCATGCCAATACAAATTCCATTTAATTTTGTTTACACTAAATTCATCTTTAAGCTTCTTTTTTTATTTAATTTAGCTTACGCTAAATTCATTCTCAAACAATTCCTTTAAATTTAGTTAAGTTGAAATTTTATTCATACGATATCATTCTTACTTACTCTAAACTAAATTTCCTTTTATTTAATTCTTTTCCAACTCTAATTCAAGTTCAACCAAATTTATTTAGCCATCTTGAATTTATACCATTACCTTTACTATCTTAAATAAGAATTTAATTACATTCATTTTTATTCGTAACACAACTGAATTTTAATTTTAATTTATTCCAAATTCAGCCTAATTCTATTTAATCGAAGTTAAATCCAATTTTAATTCTCCATATACAAGTTCTAAATTTATTTACTGATTTAAGTTCATTCATATCCGTTATAGTTTATATCTTCTTCATATTATTTCAATTCACATTTCTTTTGAGATTAACTTTGAATTCACCATATCATTCAACTATTTCTCATTTGTGTTTATAATTCCATTTCCTATTTATAATTTCACCAAATTATTTACTTCAAAGTTAATATTGCTCATTTTAATCCATTTACATCTTATAATCACAATTCCAAATTTTATATATATGCATCTCTGAATTCTTAAGGATACAAATTTTCTTTCACCTTAATCCTTTGCAAATTTTAAATCCACAATTTCAGATTACAAGTATAACACTTAATAGCTTATGGGTATAATTTATTACACAATGACCCACCATTACAAAGTCATTTTACATTTCAATTTAAGCCAAATCAATTTAATTCTAGGTCCAATTTATTTAACTTATCCCAAGTTAAATTCAAATTTTCTATTCATTTCAATATATTTCATTTACTTCCATTTACTTGTTAAATTTTAATTCCAAGATTAAAATTTTCATATCCTTCTTATTAATATTAACTTCACTTAATAAGTCTAATAGTTGATTCATTTTAACTTTACACATTAATTAGATAGAATTTTCCAAAATTCAATTACCCGGTTTTATTCCAAAACCATTTGAAATAATAAATAACTAATACTCTCCTGGTATATCAAATCAAACTTTCAGATTTCGAAAACAATCTGTTTTTACCAAAGCAATTTCCCTTTTTGAATCTTCTAAAATCGCTTGTATCCAACAAGTCTAACAGATATCATACCCTATTACTATGGAAGCAATCCATCACTTAAGAAACTCGAAAATAAATTCTAATGATGTGGCCAGCATCATCAAGATTATTTTCCAGCGACTGAAGTGAGTTCAGTGCTTCCTTACTTTCCCAAATTCATTTCAAAACAGTTTCCATTCAAAAATACCTTCAAACTAATATTCCATTATTGCCTTCAAACACCTTAGCAAACATTTCAAACTTTCATAGGATTTTAAATTTCCAAACATTTATTTTCATTACATTTAAAATCCTTTCCAAACTTCCGGGATTTAATTTCTGTTTTAGTTTAAATTTAGTTATTCTCTTTTGTATAATTTATACTCATGGAATTCATTTGGTTATAACCATTTCAAATTTTAGATTAAATTTTAGATTCTTATTTAATTATAATATTAACAACCAATCAACTAAATATATATATATATATATAATAATTTCAGAAAATTATTCCTTTTATAAAAAAATATAATTTTAGGCAAAATTATTTCATTTAACTACTTTAAAAACAATACTATGGCAGTTTATCTTGTCTAAGAATTTAGAAACCCCTATCGATACAGTTGTACTTCCCGCACCGACCAGAATTCATAAACACTCAACCGATAAGTCAACACGGTATAAAAACAATTTTATATTCATTAACAAGTGCGCTCTCATATCTATTAATGCACTCAACTCATTATAGAGTACTATTGACTCTGTTTGATGAGAAATTTCCCCACCAAAGCCTCGGTTGTCGCCAACCTAAGCTTTGATACCAAGTGTAACAGCCCGCAATTTCGTACCCCTTGAGTCAACACTATTCTACATCAATTTACTCAAGTGGAACAGAAATACGAACCATTAGGGTTAAAGAAGAAGCGATAGAAGAAGAAGAAACTGAACAATATCAGAATCTCACAATCGTAGTGGAATAAAATATAATAGTAAATAATATATCTTTACACAAAATGAAACTATATCTGTTTTACACATCATATCATCAGAGTATCTCATACAAAAAATATTTACCAGTCAGACAATTCCATACAAGTACATCAGCGGATATATATACTAGTATGGATAATACGTCTCAGACTCCAGCTCCTCTCCTGCTCTATAGCATCCTGTCCTGAACATATAATACTCGTTCTAACCCGAGCATTATAATGAAATAATACCCAAGTCAGTCTGGAATACCAGCTGATAATAATGCATCCAAATTGATTATTAAAGTTTCAAATATCCTTTGAAAACAAAAGCATCTCGTAAGACAACGCCACAAATAAACATGTCGGGTTTTTACCTTATGATAGCTAAAATACTTTTTATAAAAATCCTTTGATATTGTAATAGGGTCTATATACAAATACTTATAAAATAGCCGAAATTGTTACATGATTAAATTCCAGCTACTAGCCACGGAGTGGGTAATACAAAAAAAACTCGTAAAAGGCTCGTAGGGAGAATGGATTTCCAACAATGACTAGGCACTGGGGTACTACCTGTCATAGTACTTGGTCTAGATCAGTGTACCGAGGACCATGCCCGATCCCCTGCAACACAAGGCCCGAACTACCCCTTACTGGATATTTCCGAGTAAGATCACCCTGCGGTTGGGATCAGCAACTGCACCACTAAGCCGAAATAAAAGGGACATCTAGACAGGAATGACCTTACTCGAAAATGGGTGCTGTCCACCAAGCCTTGCTGCATATTCGCTGATTTTCAGTCATTCCCGGTTGATGAGGCTTGAGGCTAGCGTTACCTTTTAGAACGTTTCACTTAGAATGTCCATCCCCACCTGACGATATTCCGAAAGCATTCATTCATACAAGTCCATCCCGGGTTCGAATGGAACCGAAGGCACTACTCCTACTGCATCCATTTTGGAAATATCCTCAGGATTAGTTGCGACTAGCCCTTGCACTTCATGCTCCATCTTCGACTCCGAACACGTTTTTCCGACGAAACGTACAAACCGGATCGAAGTGGTTTTCGAGAAATAAATCTCGATCCCGGTCTCTTCGAAACGATCAACGCATTTGTCCAATATCGATAGTCGGTGATTTAATTATCAGTCAACATTCACAAACATCCATCACACAATAAATAATTGCCCACATTATTTATTTCCTCAAAATATCTTTACAAGATATAATTCTATTTCAAAACCCCTTTGAAACAGTTTTCAATTCCAATTCTTCTCATGGAATAGATTTTCAAATCTTTACTTCCTCTGAAAACTTCAAGTACCAATATTTAAGGTTTAAAATAATTTAAATACTTTATTCTTGAAAATACGTTAAAGCATTCATATTAAAACTTCTCACATACTTGATTTAAAATATATATATATATACTTTTTAAAAATATCTCAAGTAAAACTGCTCAATAAAATATAAACTATTATCCTTAAAATAAAGTTAAGCCATACTATATTTAAAAAATAAAGTTATGAATCCTTATACAATTTCAAATAAAACTTTAATCGATTATCTTTAAAATAGAACCATTTATAAAGTACAAATAATAATAATATTCTTTAAAATAATATTTCTAATTATCCTTTGAAAATAATTACTTCTATAACTACTTTGATGTCTGTTCGCTTTTTAAATTCTTACAACCTAAATAATTTTCTTCAGAACCATTCTCTAATATAACTTCAAACTCTAACGTTTCAAAAATCTATTTTAAAAACGTACTTGGCTTTCAGGGAAATACACTTGCATCTTCGAATAACCAAAGAATTCTTTTTATCAATCCATCGTTTAATCCCAACTCAATTTTACGTTCATCCCGTAAAATCCTTTCCATACTTTAAAAATAGCTCCTTTTAATTTAAACACATTGCTATTTCCTGAAATCACTTTCAAACATATGTTTAAAATATTTAAAATAAGCTTTAGAAATTATTTAATTGAAAATAATACTTAAGGAAATATATAGGGGTTTCCTAAGTATTTTAAATAAAGTTTAACTTTAAAAATAAGGTTATTAAATCAAATATTCATATTAAAATTTCCTTTTGAAAACTTAAGACTACTTTACCTTTTCAAAAGTAATTAAGTACCATAATACTAAATCTGATATTTGCTTTCACTTAAAAAACATTTTAAAATAATATTTCTTTCTAAAAATATTTAAAATTTATTTAAATTGCAAATTTTATAATTTGAAAGCTTTCTTAGAAACAAAATAAAATTTCCAGGAGAAAGCACACTTTCCATTCTTTAAAATAAATCTAGCTATTATTTTAAACCATCTCAATTCCCTTTTTAAACCACAAATTCAAATACTTCATATTATCAACCCATCACTTGAATTTAATTCCTTTTAAATTCTTTATTTAATAATTTCTTTAATTTTCCTTTAAACCCAATTTATTTATATTAAAATTTTCGAGCTGTATTCACCAAATCAGAGCACAACATTTCTCCAGTTGGAAATTTTGCGAATTAGTGCGTGGATTTCAAGAGAGAAGAGGAAGAAGATGAACGATTATCGACCATAGAAAGAATATAAGTGGCGGCTCTAGAAACGACTAGGGTTTGCTGAAGAAAGACGTGTATATAAAAACGTATAACCGATTATTTAATTATTAAATTCATTTTAAAAGCAACTTATTCTAACGATCTCCAAATCACATGTACCGCCTGGCATTTCTAAGGTATTACCTACGTTTCGAACACAATGTAATATGTTTCGGAAGCTAATTTGATCATATACGCAAGTTACGGAAATAAACGATCAATTTTAAATTAAAACGATTAAAGTATTTTCTATGGGTTTTAAGCTGCCGGGGTCAAATGACAACTCCCGTTGATTCGAAAATTGGAATCCGATAATAGCTAACTATTATGGATCCAATGAAATTGGTTTCGTCGAATTCCGAGACTAAGCCCCGGAAGGCTGTTTTAACTCGTTGATTAAATCGAGCGATTTTCACAATCGTCAAAATCATCTAAAATTTCACTTTTTAAAACTTTATTAACTCAGTTATACCTCGTATAAAATTTATGTTCACATTAGAAATCATTCTGATTCAGTTTAAATCAAAATTTGATTATTTACATTATTATGTTATTAAATTTCATTATTAAATTAATATAAAATTCCAAATTTAATTTATCAACTTCCAATTTCATCCAACAGTCCAATATTATAATTTAAATCCAATTAGACTCAAAGTAAACTTTAGAATCTAATTTTATATCTATTTACACTCAGAATTACCAATTATCCCAATTCTAACATCAAACTATTATTATTCAAATTTCATTTAAATTCCCGTATTTGAAATTTAACTAATTCTATTACTTTAACCAAAATCTTTTATTTCAAAATCAAATTATAACACATATTCAACATTTAAAGTGAATTAAATGTTCAAATCTGGCGACCCAAAATTCCAGGTCGTTACAATCGCAGCCATCCAAAAAATGATTTGTTATAAATAAATGGCAAGGCAACGTCATTATATTATTTTTAATATATGTGAAATTGTGGATTTTCATTTTTGTTATGTGTTAAGAAGAAATTTTATGTGATGTTTGTGCTTTTTTGTGCATATCATTTTATGGTTTATATGGATGATATTTTTTGAATCCAAATCTATAAGAAGTTAAAACAAAGGATACAAGTAATTTTTTAAATGATTTTGGAATTTCAAAGTAAAAGAATAATAGGAAAAGAATTACACGCACCTAACACGATCTCTAAGTTAGTGCATTCCAAGTTTCACATATCCCCCAATCGGATTCACTACACTTATGGAAGTGGCTAAATAGATGACCTCTAACTCTAGTTTATCAGCCAAGCCTTTAGCTATAAAAGAATGTGTAGCTCTTATATCAATTAGTACTATAACCGAAATACCAGAAATCAAAGTCATACCTTTTAAGATTTTGCCCTTGCCTTTCTCTTTGATAGATGTTCTTTCCCTTGGTCTCTCCAAACCAGACACACTAGCTTGCAATTCTAGATAGTCCTTCTTTTGATGCCCTACCTTGTTGTAGGTAAAACACTTCTTGTTTCCTTGGATTCTCAATGCTAGTGTACCAACCCTTATTTCATAAATCGAAGGATCGTAAAGTATTATTTTAAAATCTAAATTAGATCGTATGAGGCTACAACCTTAGGTAATGTAAAGTAGCGACATTTTTGTCCGTTAGAATTTTATTAGACAATTTTAAACCTAAAACTCTTGTATGGCCTATAACTTTTGATAGAAGCCAAATTAGGGTCTGAAACCACTTTTAGATGAAAGATATGATGGTTTCTCATTCATAGAAAGGTTATATAGGAATTTTGATTTACCCTTTTAGAGCTACCACTATATTAAATTTGGTCCGTATATAAGTAGATTAATGGGTAACTAAGAGGTAATTAGTATGGAACATTAACCTATTTTGGGATTAGGGTTAACAGAAGCCTCCTATAACAGCCACTAATCATACTTCCTCTATTCTGTCCACCATTCCTACCTAGACTAAAATTCATCCTTTTCTTCACTTTGAATTATCAAAATTCATAACTAAGAGTGTAATTAGTGAGAGTATGCATTGGGTTGTGATTAATGCATAGGGATTCATGAAGACTATTGTTCGTAACATATTTGACTTAGTATTCATGCTATTATTTATCTAGGTGACTTGTATCCATCTCAATATAGCATTCTTGTCTATATACTTAAAGATGACACTTCTAAGTTATTTTTGAATGTTAAACTAATTTTAAACGTAGCTCTAGCCTTACCAATGATTTTAGAACATATAAAAAAGATTAGATACTGTTTAGTCTTGGACCATACCAGTCATCATTTACTATTTTTATAGATCCACAACGATAGGTTGTTAGATTTGTGTTTCAATTGCTTGTAAAGTACACATGAATGTTATGTCTTGTTTATGTATGGTTCTTTATTTGAGTTTTGATTCATTTGAGTATTAATTAAGAGTGGACGTCATTTGAGTAAAATGATGGGCTAAAGTGTCCAAAATGCGATGGAGTTTTGAGTGGTTTTAGAATAGGCCAATGATAGTGCTAAAATAGGTTGGTGGTGAAGTGGCTTTGGGAATTTCACGTGGAAACTTTGGGAAAATGAAGGTAGAGGGAATGGAATTTTAGAGCTTTAAACCTTATCAAAACGTTAAGTGCAGTGCTCGGCACAAATCACTTGTTGTCGATGACAAGTGGTTTGGACCGAGAATTTTTTTGAGAATAGTTGGATCTATGATGGAGCAAGTGACTTCGGGTTGTGTGTGTAAAATACGGACTATTTAGAGTGAGGCTTTGGGGAAATTAAGGTGCCGAAAGGTTTATGCCAAGAGTTTTGAGGCTAAAAGGATTTGAATACTAAGATCAAACATCGGAATTCATACAATGAAGCTTCGAGAAATGGGTATCTTTCATCAGGCTTTAACTATGATGCTAATTGTTTGTATTTTGGTTTGTAGTTAGCCAAAATTTGGCTAAGCACAAGACCAAAGCGGTCAACACCGACCACTCTAGAGTGGTCGGCACCAAACACTCTAGAGTGGTCGACACCGACTACTATGTTTTGGCATAATTTTTTGTGGATTTTATTAAATCCTATGGGATCAGTAAGGATCGATCAAGCACTCATTTGACATCCGATTTTAGAGTTATAGCCTTGAGATGAGTAATTTTTTAAGTGAAGTGTTACGCGGTGCTTTGACTTGATGACTTTGAAACTTGAAGATGATGGCTCTACAACTTGTGATGGACATCTAGAGATATTATAAAATTTGACATGTCGATGATGTGAATCATCTTGGGTTGAGTTCTTTGGAAGGGAAGTGTATGTGGACTAGTGGTGTCCGAGGACGAAAAAGTGTGTATGGAGTTGGTGATATATGAAGAGGCATGTTCAACAAAGTGAAATGATATGTTGGGACATGGAGTGTTTTATATCGAGTCGTGTGCTGAAAGGATCATTGATTACTCCTAATGTGATGTGCATTTCGTAAGGCAAGGGTTTCGAAAGTCAATCTCTAATGTACCCTGGATCATGGGATGGTTTTGCCTACCCAAATGATGGCCGTACGTATGGGATGAGTTTTCGAATAAGCACAAAAACAAATTGCAACACAATGGGTCATCGACCTGGGCGATGGACATAAGAGTTATCATGTATTCAAAAGTATCTTGGTGGTGATACAAAGCCATGGTGATAGTTATGATGATGTGAATCCTTGGTGATGGCTATGATGATATGAGGCCTCAGTAATGGACGTGATGTAGTGCCTAAGTGATAATTATGGTGATGTGATACCTTGGAGTGGGTTACGGCGACGTGAAACCTTAGTGATGGTTCTCATGCGTACATTATACATTTGATATATTATGATGATTGGTGTGGCATTTGTGTGATTATTGTGGATGTCTTATGACGTAGGTATATTGTGATAGATACCATGACACCCATAATGTACTTATGGTAGTACTCCTTTATGATGTTAGTGTAACATATATGATCCGTGCAAACTTGTTGGATACAAGGACAACGCAGGTATGACTCCCTATACCTAGTGTTCCTCGTACTATATCGAATTTTATAATATCTTGAAATTATTTATCACTCACACCAGACTATTATTTGACTCAAGATTTTGTGCTTTTCTTCTTATTACCTTGGGTACTTTTAATGAGTGATTTAGATAGCAAGTTTGGGATTAGCATATGGAGCTGTTCAAAGGACGAGCTGGAGGTTGGTGCTATTATATATTTATCATCAGAGTTTGCTGCTTATTCTACTATGAAGCACTATGGAGCTTTATAAGTACTTCACTTCATTTGGAGATAGCACATTTTAGTTTATTATTTAATGTATAAACTCATTAATCTATGTATATAGTTATAATGAACCCGTGTGCTCTGATTATGTAGTTTATTTTAGTTAATACTATCTTGCATGTTTTATAGTGATGATTTATTATTATATTTTATTCTTTCACTATAAGATATAAAACAAATTAAAATTGGCAATTTAGTTACTTTAACCTTGTGCTACTCTACATTGGTAGAGTGCCATTATAACACACTTTATAAATGTATTAGATACCGAAGGTGTAGGGTGGTTGTCAATGCCAAACATTAAGATGCATAGTCCACCTTCTACGTATAATTATATCAAACAACCTTAGCAACAACAACCTTTAAATTTCGGTCCTTCGACAAAGTCTTCTTGCTATTACTATAAGGAGTGAATTTCTTTTTTTGCACTGCCTTAGGCTTTGTTTCAACTCTTCATTTTTTCCGGTACATCCCATCATACCTTCAAGTCACATCCATCGCAAATTCAAAAGGTTATACCAAATGCGCCATCACCTTATGATCTAGATGCTACCTTAAACCTTAAATAAACTTCTCATTTTTCTTCAGTGCGTATCAATTATCTCTTGACCATACTTAGCATAATTATTGAACTTCTTGATGTAACCTTCCAACAAAGGTCTCCTTGATTTACGTCAATCAATTCCCATAGTAGCACACTCCTTTGGGACTCGGATATAAACTGTCTCAAACCTCTCCTTAAACTGGCTCCAGATGATCTCCTCCTCGTGGCTCTAGGAAGTCACCATTTCCCATGAATCTAAAGTTTCTCATTCCATTGTATCAAAGCTAGTCTTCTACTTTTCACATCATTTAACCCTACTTCAAAGATATGTGCATACAAATATAGCCAATTTAACAATTCAATATGGGCTCCTTCCACGTAAACGACTTCTCTCCTAAGTTTTGACGGTCTTGATTCATCTTCAGGAAACCCTCTCGTATTACAGGCCTTAGCTAAACATCATTCCACATATTCTTCCTTACCATTCACACCTTATATTATTGAAACAAGGCATTCACTATTGGATATACGCTTATATGATTTTTGTTTGATGATAATAAACATATATACATTCGTTTAAATGTATTTGTTAATGTACTATTTTATTTTTCACAGATTAAATAAATATTTGCTGAATAAATTAAATAACACGGAATTTGAATTCAAACGAATATTTTATTCAAATAAATATTTATTACAATCTTGAATAGTACAAATTCAAGCTCTCACTATACACTATACAACTATGATATAAATTCAATTACATCACAATTTCGCATTTACAAATATCCTCACTACATATCGCTCATTCACTCATATTTTATTTTCAACTTCATTCTAGTTAGAATCCAGCATCTGAGCAATCTGCAAAAATATTCACTAACGCAGTAAAATTTAAAATGAAATATTTTTGCAATATAAAATAAAATATGAATTTCGAAAATATTATTTGCCTTAGTTATTTGGGTTGCTCGTCATCATTTAAATTTGAATTCATCATACACGAACAACTTGTGACATACACGGTGTATCACTGTATATGCCACAAGGCCGTGCACACCGATATACACTTGATTGATTTACAGGGACAGGTGAGCATAGGTCAAACCCAAATGAAAAGCCGGGTTCAACTCACGTGCAGTATATTAAAAGTCACAACTCTCAGCACAAGGTCAAACCCGAGTTTTAAAACTGGATTCAACTCAGGCGCAACTCAAATGCACACATGAATGCTATGATCAAAGTATGCATGTATATATATCGACCAGGCAGCAACATGCTTGAAGACCACAGCAAAACCAACAGTGGCAGTTAAAGCAACATCAAGTTGAAACAGATCAAGTGACATGATGAATGCATATATAGATGAGTGCAGACATACACATATATACATGCATGAATGTATGTATACAAATGGCCAGACACTTCAATGATCAAACAGGGATCGAATAACCAAGTGCATCACTGACCATATGCTAAAACTAACAGCTAGTGATATATGCAAACAAAACAATGCCACTGCAGATACAAATAGTGCACATGCAACCAGACCAAATGCAGAAAGATGAATCACCAGCCACAAGTATACACAACAAACTCAGTGACATGCACAATAATCAACACAGTGAAGAACATGGATGTCAAAGTGTACATGGAACAATGCAACACAGACCAAATGCCACCAAGAATCAGTGCAATGACCAAGCAATAATCAGCCACAGGAAACCAAAGGCAATAGTGAAAATGCATATCGAATACAATATGGACACAACAAAATGCTCAATAACACTACAAACTGCAAATATCCAAGTACTACAAGCCCAACACAGTGACCATTATCACTGACTCCATTGAACAAGATCACTCATGAAAACCAACAAGCAAATATGCCAACAACTAATGCATCAGTACAGTGTGGCAATGCACCAACCAGACCAGGCAAGTATCAAGATAAGTGTACAGCAACAATAATCATGGCACCAGCAAACTATGGCTATAATCATATCACAAGACCAGGCACCAAGTACAGATGAATTGAAGTATGTTCGAAACAACAAGTCAATCAAGTCTGACTACATACAAGTCAAAGGAAAACAAGCCACCATTATTTTAGAGCAAACCAGACCGAAGATAATGATATACAGGTTAAAGCAAAACAGTAAGGTTCAGGGACGAACAAGATCAAAACCGTGTGCTACTGAACAAAGTCGAGCATAAACAAAAACAACATCGCAAGCTAGTCAAGTCAGAGAAATTCACGGAGGCATGATCAAACATAAATTCAAAGCCGTCAATTTTAAACCAAGTCAACCAAGAAATAATAAGAATAATTCGCATATGAATTGGTCAAGGTGAAATCTCAATCATCAAAGTCAAATCATACGGCCAAGATAATGAAATTGAAAAATTCAAATAGTTTTATACGAAGCAAAAATAGGATTTCGAATCCTATATAAACCCTAAGATCATCATCGGCAAAGCATCGAATTCCAGAAAGCATAAAATCAGTAAAAGCAAAAGCATACAATTACATACCGAAGAAGGAATTCGATCAACGAAGCAGCCGCAAAGAGCATCGAAGTCGAACAGTATCAAAGATCGACATTTCAATTTGGAAGAACCCTAATTTGGATCGAAAGGACGAAAAGCCCTAATTTAGCTTCAAAGAGGAACGACCGCCATCTCCATTTTTCACGAACGAAGGAAATAAAAGAGACGGGTTGAATTACTAAAGAGGGCCGGCCTTATTCCTCTAAAAAGACTTCTATTTTATTAAGGTCTTTTAAATTTATAAATAGGGTTTTATTTTATTTAAATTGTTTTCAATTGTATTTTCTTTTTAAACCGTTTTAAATTTCTAGTCGTGTGACTAGGGGACAAGCTTGAGAATTCGCAACTCGGTGGTTGAGTTGTGGCAAGGTTTTGAGCATAGAGTTAGATTAGTCAATAGCGGGTATAGCGAGTTTACGTGTGTAAGCGAGGGACTATCTAATTTCTAGTAGAAACCTTGGGGGTAGCACGTAAGCAGGGTTTTGCCGAAGCTGGGTAAATTCTGTGTTGTTTTGTATTTTCTATTATTTATATTCTGCGATATCTGTGCTGCTATTCTGTGATCTGAATTGAATATTTTATATGCTTCGCGATTAATTTTTATAATTGACACTATCACCCTATTCACCCCCCCTCTAGGGTGAAATCGATCCTACATTCACATGCATATAGCCGACGGAGCAGTTTTGTTCTCGACCACTCATGGTTCAACTTTAATTCTCTCATTAGTCTAGGTTCATTTGGTCTCCCATCTCGCATTTTCCCCTCCTACTGTAATTCATCCAATTCCTATTTCCATCTTTCTTTTCTATTAAGCAAGTCTTCTTTACAAAAAGAAACAAACAGCGTGAAAGAATAATAGAAGGATTGATATATTCGACTATATGCCTATATAACAAAATACAAGTACATTATACATGATAGTGTATGCTCTCCTAAAGGTATTCATTTTTCTACTAAGTTCTTAACTTATTCTAGCTTTATTTTACTTAAGTTTCCCTAATTTAGCTCTGATACCAAACTGTAACATCCCCTCACTCTGAATCCTAAAGATGGCACCCTAATGTGATGCAGTCACATTGGAAATATCTCTCAGCCATAGAATGTATTTAGTATATAAAATACAGTCTAAGTAAACGAAGATTCAAAATAAATTTTAGTATAGATAATAGTCTTTACGTCATCTTTATTTTTTAATTCCCAATCGTACCTATGTAGGGGTGAAATATAAATCATCACGTAGTAGCATCAAAGTTCCAATATATGTTGATATCGAACTTATATGGTCCTTTGGACTTAACAAATATTTACATTACACCATGGAATTTAAGCTACTACAAAAGATAATAAGAATACTTCCTGCCCATTTTTGTCTTCAGCATAATATCAGCAAATTCCCACCTTTGGTAAGTAACTGAATTTCCAAAATCTTATAAACTCAATCTACTGAACTGAGTACCCATGAGTTTGTTGGAGAAAAACAATAAACACACGGGTCAGACATAAGTCTGGTATGAACTATCATTTCACATTTATATTCCTCCGCTAGTGGGACCATGCTACTGAAGCATAGAATGGGTTTTCTCCCACACTAGCCTCCATTACAAATCAATATAAGACTATCATAAGTTGTAAGTCACTAAAAATTATGTGTTTACTTAAACGTATATAACATATCTCGACCAAAACTACAATCGAAGGAGTTTTAGGGTTTCTAATAACGTATTTAATCTAGGATCTATTTAGGTTTTTAAAATACTATTTAAAAAACAACCCTTTTGGTTTCATTTGTTATAGTTTCTGTACCGTAAAGTGCAACCTCTCTCGGCTTCAGTAACCCATTTGTTGGAAGGTACAACGCCAAGCAGTCCAAGTTGATCTTTTACATAGTTAATTCTACAAGGTACACCCTCATGCAGCCTCGCTTCATTAAGTTTTATATTGCAAAGTACAACCTTAAGAAGTCTTAGTTTATTGTATTTATACTACAAAGTACAACCTTAAGTAGATTTGGAACATTATTTTTATATTGGAAATTACAACCCTAAGTAGTCTCTTTATCTTTTGTTAAGCTTAAACCCTTAGAAGAGTTACAAACACTCTCACAAAAGTGTAGAATCCAATTGGACATCTTATGCCCCTCTAGATGTCGAATTTCGAACCCTACCTCTTAAAGTAAGAACTTTCGAGTGAGCGTCCCCATGCGATATCAATAGACCTTCTGAACTCGCATTATTTGTAGGATCTCACTTCATTTCTTCATTGTTATCTTTAACTTTCCAAAATTCATCTAATTGTTCATATATTAGGTCTCGGCTATACCTATTACTTTAACTTCGCTAGGTTCACAACTTACCTTTGACTATCTTAAGCCTTGGAAATATTTTCATAGTGCATTATGCTTTAGGAAACTCTAAGTACTACCTTCGGTTGTCTTAAACCTTGAGCCTCGCTTTTTTTAAAAGCTAACATGTCTTAATATCGACTTACCTGAAAGTCAGTAAGTCTCGTCTATCAAATTAGTACCCTTGGATTTCATCCTAGGGAAGCTTGGATTATTCACTTTCGATTGGATCATTCTGGACAACCTTCCTACACTTAAATATGGAAATTCCTTCAGCCTTTATCTTCGGCTATGCACTTACTTAGTTCTTTTACTTAGAACTTTTTATTTATTTCTTTATTTATCTTAGTTTTCAGTTGTTATACCCCCAGCTTACCACCTTTGGCCAGTCTCTCACTTCAGTAGACATAATGAAGCCTACATAATTAATTGCCGACATTTGCAAGTCTTTGCACATTTGCTATGTTTGCCCACATGTTTGTTCCTTGTTCATTTCGCCTCCATTTTTACTTAGTAGTTGTGTCTTTATTTTATTTTTACAGCACTTTTATAGGATCTTGTCCCCTTATTACCTCATCATAAAATTTACATGCATAATAGGTTCTTGGTTGTTTTAATATTTAGTTTCGGCATTCATATTTATCTTTCAAAATGGTAAAGTTCGATCGGGAAAATTCTCATAAAATTCTAAAAGTTCATAAATAAATTCTTTAACTCATTTTACCAATATTTCTATTCTTAACCCATTTTATCTTATTTATATTGTATGTGGATTTCTTCAAAAATTCAAAACTAAATAGTAGAGTGTGGATAATTAAAAATTAAATCTCATCTTTAAACATTTATGCAACAACTATACTAGATTCTCACTTCAATTCGAAAAAATTTAGGGTAGGAAAATCATAACTAAACATCACCTAGTTAAACTATTTAACCTAAAACATTCATCAAACAAAGATCTATTATTTATAACCACATATTATACAAACTTGATCATTGAATATCAAAGCCATAACCAACATAGATGGAATTAACCTAAAAGGAAATGACAGATACTCTAGCTATTCCCAAAATAATACTAAGACAATTATGGTAAACATCATACCATAGTCTTGTTTCACTTGCATCCGACAAGAGTCAAACAATACAATAAACATAGCTAACTAGTGAAACATGGCCTTAGTCAAATTTAACTACAATGGTAAGTGATATAGTATAACCATATATAAAGCCAATTCCACTTTATTACATTAACACATGGATGAATAATCGAATGGACGTAATTCAATATATGGCTTATGGATCCATTTATGTACTATAACATGCACCTTGGTAAATACTTAGATATTTGGGTGACTGTATTACCATGATAACCAAAAGAAGTCTCGTAATCGATGGTCAAACAAATCACCAACCGAAATCGAATATTCATATGTCTATATCCAAATATTTCAACATATATACATGCATCCGTACATATGTCAAAACATTCCACTTAATCAAAAAGGGAGAATCACATCAAAATGTAGCTTAAACATTGCCAAAAACCCTTGGAAAAGCCCTATATTCAATCGAGCAAATCCGACATGAACCAGAAATCATTGATCAACATATACTATAGGTTGACTGGTGCTACTAATAGACCTACGCCATACCATTGGTCAACCAGTGGTAAGCATTTAGATAGAAGCAGAGGCTTATATTAGATTTCTTGAAGTTATATTTTCTTTCTTTTAAGTTTCATTTTGCACTTCTCATACTCATTTTACGTCCGATTTTCAATCTGTTTTCTTTCAAATTTCATCAAGTTACCCTTGTATTTTTCTACTTTAATTTTTTCGAACGATTCATGTCATCGATTTTAAATTTCTTCAAAAGTTAGTACTTATAAATACACCTTTCTTACATATATATACTTTAATATATATTTAAATCACTACAAGTTCGTGATAAAATTATAATATGACATGAAACAATATGGGAAATTTTATAAACATTTTTTAGATAATTCTAATATGTATTTTGTATCAGTATTTTGATACAATCTAGTTCTTTCATTTGAACTCTATATCTCTAATCTTTGTTATATATTTCATACAAGTAATTAAAAATCATATAAATCACTTTAATATCTGAAATATACTATCTTATTCTAGAAAACATTTCATAACATATTTGTTTGATATTGTAATAGTGTGTGTGTATCAATTTCTTATTTCCATAATCCTCTTTATTTAAATCATTATACATGTGATATATATATATATATATATATAAATTGTATCACAAGTTATATAGTTTTTCATTTCCCAATTTCAAATTCCATAAATACATTCATTTCATATGAATTTAAAACCAATATTAGCAAATAATAATTCCAATTTTCATAGTTATGTCACTAGTTTATGTTGAATATGCGCTTTGCGCTTATATGATTTTTGTTTGATGATAATAAACATATATACATTCGTTTAAATGTATTTTTTAATATACTATTCTATTTTTCACGGTTTAAATAAATATTTGTTGAATAAAATAAATTACACAGAATTTGAATTCAAACAGATATTTTATTCAAATAAATATTTATTACATTTTTGAATAGTACAATTTCAAACTCTCACTATAACTATACAACTTTGATTACAATTACATCACATTTCACATTTACATCAGCACCTCACAACATATCACTCACACTCGTATTTTAATCTTCAACTTTATTCCAGTCAGATTCCAGCATCTGAGCAATCTGCAAAAATATAAACAAACGCAGTAAAATTGAAAAAGAAATATTTTTGCAATATAAAATGAAATATGATTTTTGAAAATATGATTTGCCTCAGTTATTTGGGTTGTTCGTCATAATTTAAATTTGAATTCATCATACACGAACAACTTGTGACATACACAGTGTATCACTGTATATGCCACAAGGCCGTGCACGTCGATATATACACTTGATTGATTTACAGGGACAGGCGAGCACAGGTCAAACCCAAATGAAAAACCGGGTTCAACTCACGTGCAATAACATTGAAAATCGCAACACGAGCACAAGGTCAAACCCGAGTTTTAAAACTGGATTCAACACAAGGCAACATGACATGAATGAAACGAAGACCAACATCAAAACGGACTGCCACAATCATGTATGCAGATCAGGTCAGACCAGGCAGCAACATACTTGAAGACCACGGCAAAACCAACAGTGGCAAACTACACAACTAGATCAAAGTACAACATACCCTACAATGAATACAGCAAGCATGCAACAGAGGTCAATCATATATAGATATGCAATGACAAAGTGGATCAAAATGAAACATACAAAATGCCCAAGTAAAGTTCACAGTGAAGATCATAAACCAACTGCAGAGCCTCAAGTGACATGGTGAAGTAGTACAAAAGAGCAAGTGCAATTCGAACCAACATGGCCAAGACTACTAAAAACAACATGACAGCACTGCATCAATGCAAAATGGAATACTGCAACTACACAGACCAAACTTTAACAAACAGTTCAAGTGCAAACCAAGTTCATATGCAAAGTGCACCACCAACACAAGCATACACACACACACACAAACATATGCATGTGCATACATGAGGAAGATTACAGATTCAAGTCCAAATGCACAGTTCAAACTACAGCGGACAGTGAAATTCAAGTTACAGGTTGAAATGCAGCAACAAAGACAAATGCACATGTCACCAGTACATTGAAGACCAAAATCAGGCAGCAATGATGGAAAAGTGTGCAAGTGCAGACGATTGCTACTCAATGATACAGGTGGTCAGTGAAACAAGTACAATACTGTACAAACTCAAGCATATATATGAACAAATCAGGGTATAACCAAAGTCAGTTAAAATCAACACAGTTTTATGCATCAAAGAAACATTTCTAGCCGTGTAACCAAGTCAAAGCCAGAAACAATGCAAGTAGACCAAACGAAGAATGCAGTGGACACAAACGATGAAGCAAAGCAATATGAACTGTCCAGTTACAACCACAAAGGCACAATGCATCAACATAACAGCAAAGACCACATGCCATAATATCAATTACATGAAGCAGTTCAAATCCAAATCCAAGAATATATACAATGCAAATGTACAGGCCAGTGAACATAAAAAATGGCCAGAGTCGAAGCACAAAGAACAAAACAGGTCAAGTATGCTACAGCATTAAATTCAATCAAAAAATGGCCGAAGTCAATATTGAACGAGTCAATAATCAAAACCGTGTCAACCAAGCCGTGGGAAGCAAGTATCAAGAATATACGCATATGAATTAGTCAAATAAATCATCAGCATCAGAGTGTAATCGAACGGCAAAGCAAGAAATTTTGAAGCAATCAGACGAACGCAAAAATAGGAAATCAAATCCTATAAAAACCCTAATCATCATCAGCATTTATTTCATCGAGTTCAAGCATCAACCAGTAAAAAAAAAGGGATAAAATTACATACCAAATCAACGGAGAACTCGATCAAACAGAAGCGGCCAAGAGCGAACGAACGAGAACGAAGCACACGAAAAGGCGCAGCTTCAAAACCCTAGTTTGGATTGAAGAGAACAAAGCCCTAAGATCGAACAGAGTCGCCAATTATCTCAAAGAGGAACGAAGCCCTAATTTGCAGAGCCACCATTTGAACGAGACAAAAAGGAACGGGCCAAGCAAAAGAAGGGAACGGGTTATAGAATTAAATTGGGCCGGCTTGCTTTATTTTTAAAGGGCTTTAGTATAATTTAAATAGGGTTTAAGTGCTATTTGTTTTTTAATTGTTGTTTTTAACTTTTTCAAATCGAAAACTGGTAAATCACCACCTAGGGTTTAGGTAGTGTCAGATTGTCTAGTTAGAATTAGTTCAGTGAGCAGGGTGTGCGAGTTTGCAAAGCTGTATAGGCGGGAGCAGAGTTTACGATTAAGCGAAGCTCTATAGGCGGGAAGCAAAGTTTGCGAGTAAGCGAAACTCTATAGGCGGAGCAGGGTGTGCGAGTCTAGTAGAGTGTTTGTGAGCGGGAGCAAATGTTTGCGAGCAGGGTGTGCGAGTCTAGTAGAGTGTTTGTGAGTGGGAGCAAATGTCTGCGAGTCTAGTATAGTGTTTGTAAGCGTGATACTGTTTAATTCTAACAGAAATCTGGGAATGCAGCAGTAGGCAGGGGTTGCCGAAGCTGGGTAAATTTTGTGTGTGATTATTTTTTCAGCATATTTATTTCTGCGTTTTGTTTCTGTGTTTTATATCGAGAAAAATTTGCTATAACCCTATTCACCCCCCCTCTAGGGTTAATCTAGATCTTACAAGTGGTATCAGAGCCCGGTATTTTTTTCTTTAACTCTAGAGTCATGAATCCACCAGAAAATATTTTTGTTGAGGGTCGTTTCTATATTATTCCTTCTATTTTCGATGGAAAAGATTTTTTAAATTGGAAATTGAAAATGGAATTTTATTTTAAATCTGTTAAATTAAATGTTGGGATATTATTGAAAATGGGTGTGATATAACAAATAAGGAAATTATCTCGATTAATGCTCTTGCTATGCATATATTATATTCTCATATTAATCGTGATAATTTTTATTTCGTCTCTCAATGTGAAAATGCACAGAAAATTTGGAAAACTCTCGATGCAATATATGGTGCAAAAGTCAACAGCAATGAGAAGTCCTCCACAACCGACTCAGTTAAAGAAATATGCTTAACAGGATTGGTAAATAGCAGTTGTGATGAGGATGATGATGATGGAGCAGCCGAGCTGGCATTACGAACGAAGAATTCAAAAAGGAAATTTGCAGCCAAGTGGAATAAAAGCGATAGCAGTGAAAGTGAGGAAGCAAATATGTGCCTTCATGGGAATATAACCAATAGCGACGACGACGAGCCAAGCGAGGTATCAAAACTTACTCACTCTGAATTACTTATTTATTTCCACAAAGTAAATGGCTATTTTAAACGACTTAGGGAGAAGTATGCCAAACTTGAATCACAAAATGATACTTTGTTAGAATTAAATGAGCAACTCGACAAATTAGTTAAAACCTATCAAAGTAAGATCCCTAAGTGTGATAAGTGTCCAACATTCGAAAAGGAAATTGAAAAATCAGAAATCAATATAAAATCACTTGAAAATGAAATTCTGATTTTAAAAGAGAATGAAAATAATAGGAGAGAGAATTTTATTGAAAAGTGCACACAATTGATAAATGAAAATGAATCTCTCAAAACACAAGTCCAACAATTGTCAACGACTTTAGATAAATTTTCAAAAAGTGAAAAATCGTTGAATATGTTAATAGGAAAACAAACTATCAATATTGATAGACAAGGACTTGGATATACTCACTCTGAATATGTTAGAAATGAGATTAATCAAGAAAATTCAATGTGCATGATTTGTAGAAAATATGGACACAATCACAATAATTGTTGGTATAGACCCAAACATGTGAAAACTATACCGATTTGGGTTCCAAAAGGCACAAATATAAAATCTTTGAAAGTCAAACAAATTTGGGTGCCAAAAGGAACATATATAAATAGTTTTGGGTCTCCAAAAACATATTTTTCATATTCTGCCACTAACAACCATGGACCTATAAAAACAAATAGGTCACATAAATCTTTCATCGTGTAGGTGTGGTGGCAGGCTAAGGAACAACAACAGTGTTCTCTGGATTTTGGCTGTTCCAGAAACACAACGGGCGACAAAGCAAAGTTCCTTAGCCTAGTATAAAGGTGATAGAATCACAATGGATAACGACGAAAAATTATCGTAAAGGTAAAACAGGTAAATTTGTTTTTGAACGATATATCAAATGTGATAATCTGCACCATAATCTGAATTAAATCAGCCAATATTGAGATGAATAAAAGATGATGATTTTGATTCTGATTTTTTCAAAATTGTTGGCCAATTATGCTTTTATGCCAAAAACACTACAATCCTTGAAATACTTTATATCGATTAATTTGGATTGCTGGTGGTGCTTTTATTGATTGACGATAATATTTTTGGCTAAATCTACACGGTTTCTTCTATTTACATGGCTTCAACTTAAAATCCTAATGAATTCTATTTAAAAAATTGTAAAAAGGATTTTAAGAAATTTTTGACTTGTTCTTATTTATGACACTGATTTGTGCTTAAATGATGGCCAATCAGATTTTCAACTTTGAACTAATCCATATGAATTTGTTCGGTCAAATGACGGTTACTCATACTACACGTAGATATACTGGTTTTGACATTTTGGTCACTGCTTATAAATTTGCACGATTTCAAAATTCATGTGAAAGCTGTTAAAAATTTAAAACATTCATTTGCTGCATCGTTTTTCAAAGAAAATATCTGCATATTTTTCACTTGAAATAATTTTTTAAATAGCAGAATTTCTCTAAAACCCCTCGAGAAAATCATGTTTAACCATATTTACAGATTAGTCATTTTTATTTGATTTTAAATTTTGACTAATCTAACTCCCTAATGATTATCGAAAAGATGAATAGTGATTGAAAAAGTGATGAGTGTTGATATTTATCATATATTATAACTTGAGAAAGTATAATTAGAAAATTTCTTTAGAATCTCATAACAAGAGTTATGAAAACTTTTTGTTGGGTAAAAATTCCATGACCATTTCTATTTTTATCATCTTTCTATCGACCATCACTCATCAAGATCATATTTAGTATGTAAATTTGTGGTAGTTTACAAAGGAAATCATTTGTTCTTCAATATCTTTAAATCTGTGAAGGAAATTATTTGTGCTTCAATTTATTATATTTAGCAATAAAAATAAATATCTAAAGTATTCACTCTCATTTAAAAGTCCTCACGGTTATGCATGGGTGAATTACTTGGATTTTTGATTATGTGCTTCCATGCTCATTTAAAAGTCCTCACGGTTATGCATGTATGGAACGCATATCAAAATTAATTGATTCAAATAGACAAGTTGATTCTAATCCCATTTAAAAGTCCTCACGGTCATGCGTGGTTAGAAGATACTTGATTTTATTTTTTAAATAAAAATTGTGAATACTACTAATCTCATTTAAAAGTCCTAACGGTTATGCATGGTTAGTAGATATTCAAATTTCCTGAAATAAATATACCACAAATAGACAGAATTGTATGATTTTTGATGATTTTATCCTCATCACTTCTGAAAATGGAATATGCGCTTGACAAGGGTAATTATGATTTTTGTTTGAGTTTTATTGAAATTTAATATTTATATTCAATTGAGTTAAATGTTTGATTCATGTCTACCACTTCATCCCTATTTTTACAACACTGTTGTTCTTTTGCTGATAACAAAAGGGGGAGAGAAAAGTTAAGATTTTGTCAAATAGAATCAAGCAAAGGTCAAATAATTTTCATAATTTTCAATTTGCATATAGGCTCATTTACATATTTTTATTTGTATGCATATATGTAGGGGGAGTATTGTGTAGAGAGGGAGCATTCAAATAGGGGGAGCAAATTGAACGATCAAATACATTTAATACATTCAAAATCTTAAATATATGTTTGTTATCATCAAAAGGGGGAGATTGTTGAATATGCGCTTTGCGCTTATATGATTTTTGTTTGATGATAATAAACATATATACATTCGTTTAAATGTATTTGTTAATATACTATTCTATTTTTCACGGTTTAAATAAATATTTGTTGAATAAAATAAATTACACAGAATTTGAATTCAAACAGATATTTTATTCAAATAAATATTTATTACATTTTTGAATAGTACAATTTCAAACTCTCACTATAACTATACAACTTTGATTACAATTACATCACATTTCACATTTACATCAGCACCTCACTACATATCACTCACACTCGTATTTTAATCTTCAACTTTATTCCAGTCAGATTCCTGCATCTGAGCAATCTGCAAAAATATAAACTAACGCAGTAAAATTGAAAAAGAAATATTTTTGCAATATAAAATGAAATATGATTTTTGAAAATATGATTTGCCTCAGTTATTTGGGTTGTTCGTCATAATTTAAATTTGAATTCATCATACACGAACAACTTGTGACATACACAGTGTATCACTGTATATGCCACAAGGCCGTGCACGTCGATATATACACTTGATTGATTTACAGGGACATGCGAGCACAGGTCAAACCCAAATGAAAAACCGGGTTCAACTCACGTGCAATAACATTGAAAATCGCAACACGAGCACAAGGTCAAACCCGAGTTTTAAAACTGGATTCAACACAAGGCAACATGACATGAATGAAACGAAGACCAACATCAAAACGGACTGCCACAATCATGTATGCAGATCAGGTCAGACCAGGCAGCAACATACTTGAAGACCACGGCAAAACCAACAGTGGCAAACTACACAACTAGATCAAAGTACAACATACCCTACAATGAATACAGCAAGCATGCAACAGAGGTCAAGCATATATAGATATGCAATGACAAAGTGGATCAAAATGAAACATACAAAATGCCCAAGTAAAGTTCACAGTGAAGATCATAAACCAACTGCAGAGCCTCAAGTGACATGGTGAAGTAGTACAAAAGAGCAAGTGCAATTCGAACCAACATGGCCAAGACTACTGAAAACAACATGACAGCACTGCATCAATGCAAAATGGAATACTGCAACTACACAGACCAAACTTCAACAAACAGTTGAAGTGCAAACCAAGTTCATATGCAAAGTGCACCACCAACACAAGCATACACACACACATTGTAACGACCCTAGATTTTAATTTAATTTAAGTTAATAATTAAATGAATTTTTGAATAAAATTGTAAGGTAAAATAAAGCGAGTTTCCCCAAATACAGATAAATTCTGTATAAATCATTTAAACTTTAATATTGTATATATATGAGAATATATATATATGTATTTGAGCATATATGAGTAAATTTAAAATTATATATATATATATATATATATATATATTTGATTTGAATTTACATACTATATATGTATGTGTATATAGAAAAATATAAAACAATAATTACTAAAGTAAAATTCATGATAAATATTTAAACTAAAAATAGAAGTAAAAATAAATATTTAAGTAAGAAATACATTCACATATAAACATAAACAAAACAAAATAAATACAAACAAATATAAAAGTTTTAGTATGCAAAGGAAAAAAAAAACAAAAGATTAAATAAAGAATATAGCCTGTAATAGATATGCAGGCAGGTAAGAAGCAATAAATGCAACATGCCTCCAATAGATTTCAGCCAAGCTAAAAGATGTAGGCTGAAGTAAATGAATACATTTATATGTATAAACAAGTACAAGCAAGCACATTCACCCATGCCTATTGTACAAACAAAGTGATATCCCTGTGCATTGCTTTTCTTAAATATATCAAGACTTATACCACCTCAGTCTCATTTATTCAAAGCTAAGAGAACTGAAGCAAGCATTGTTTAAAACTTAAACAAAAAAAAATGGAAGCAAACATTATCTGGAAACAATCAAGCAAGTTCAAGCAAAATAGTTTTCAAAACAGCAACAAACAACAATGCAACTTGAATCAGAGAATCAAGGAATAAGAGTTTCCAGCTTGCAAAATTCCAAGTTGTATCAAAGGAAAACAGGCTCTGCCATATTTTGTTTTTCCTTGGAGACCACGGTGAGTAACACTTTTTCGAAACTTAAAGATAATCTGGTTGCTTGAGTAATGCCTAAAGTTAGTTTGTATTTGTATATATGTGGAAAGTTCTGTGTACTGTGTGATGCATATATGATTTTGAATGCCTGTAGAACATCTCTGTTCTAAATTTCATGCCCAGTTTTTCAATTTAAAATCATTTCTCTTTATCCATTGATTGTTAGTACTTAGGTTCCAAACAAATATTGCTTGTTTGATTTAGAACTAAGATTTAAAAATTCATTTAACTTAAAAATAAAATTGTAATTGCTCTGGAAATAAAATTAAAACAGGAAACTCAAGTCTCTGTAAAAATTCAAACATGTTAATTTTACAATTCAGGTATATAAACTAAATCCTTAAACTAAGACATGATTTTTAAAACTTAAATCATGATTTTTAGAAGTAGGGTATGTGGGTATTTCTGGTTTAACCAGAAATTGAACTTTTGAGATTTTCTGGTAAACACGTCGATGGGGGAGGTCGAATTTTCTCGTGGTGATAGAGGAGGCTATGGTGGTGATGGGAAAATTGGTCGGAGGTGGCCACAGCCACTGTGGTGACGACGGCAAGAAGTTTATTTCTGGAAACCTAATTTTGTCGTGCTTTTGCATTTAATCTCGTTCGTTGTCCACAAGCGATCGAGTTGCGCATGCTTCAAGGAGATGGTAGTTTGGTCATTGACGAAGTCGTATCCGGAGTTGTGTCGTCTCAGATGGTCGGAGAGTGGGGAACGAAGCGTTGACAGGTTTGGACCAAGTTGCAGTGCTGAGTTCCAGGTTTCGAGTTTTAAATTCGAATTCGATTTCGAGTTGCTGTTGGAAGACCGGTGGTCGTCATGTGTTCATGTGATGATCGGCGATTGGTTGAAGTGCTAGTGGATGGCCGGAGATGGCCAGAGCCACGGTGCACGTGCACCGTGCATGTTGAAGCACTGATGAACTTTGGGTTTTGGGGAGAAGGTGCACTCAGGTTGAGCTCGAGTTATTCCAACACTTGACTCGAAGCAGGAGATGGAAAGACTCGAAGCAATTTGCTTTGCCTCGGGGTAATTTTAACAGGTTTCAGGTTTTTGTAAACCTGATGGAAATTTGGATTTAAAACAAATTTAAATGAAATCTTAAATTTTGAGTTGGATTAAAATAAAGTTTAAATCTAGTATGGAGTTTGGATCTAAATAAACTTTTGAAGTCTTAAAGTTTAAAATATTTAAAAAGAAGATTTAAGTTTTTAAAACAAACCTGACAGTTTTAGATTTTAAAATTTAAATTAAAATCTGAAAACCAAGATTTAAACAGTGGTTTAAATTTAAAAGTTAAGTTCATTTTTCAAATAAATTTTTGAATCCTAAGGTTTTAAAAATGAATTTGGATTTTTAAATAAAGAATTTAAAATCGAGGTTAAAGGCAAGTTTTAAATCAAAGATTTTAATCAAATGATTAAAGTAGTGGATTCAGATTCATTTTGAATCCAGATCTGGGAATTTGAACCAGTTTCTAAATCTTGATGTTTTTAAATCAAGTTTAAATCAAATAGTTTTTTTTGTAAATTTGTTTCAAATAAATGTTTTAAAACTTGAATTTTGATAAAGTTCTTTTATAAAAGAATTTGAATGAAAAGTATATGATTTTTTTTTAACTTGAACTTGCAAGTTAAATTGTAATGTATTTTAAAGGCTTAATTTTTAAATAAAATTAAGTAAATTAGTTAAAAACTTTTCTTATATAAGGTTAGTATATAAGTAATAAATGTTATTTACATTTATTTAAAAGATTATAAATTGAATTTAAAATTGGTTAATGTTTAAATAAATAATCATTTTTGAATCTTAAATTCAAAATGGAATTTGAATTTAAATTTAAATGTAATGTTCTAATACACTTAAATGATTTATGAAGTCATTAATAAAGGAATAGATTATCTTAGAAATTATTAAGGTATTAAAATGATTTAAATTAATAAGATAATTAAGAAATGACTTATGTATTTAATTTATAAATTAATAATTTAGATTAATTTAAAATTAGAGATTAATTAAGAAGTAAATTAAGAAATGTTATTAGTTAATGAGGATAATTAACTATGAATTATTAAGTAACAAAATTAATGTGATAAATTTTGATAACAAATTAGATTTATTAATTGAATCAATTGTAAATTGTTAATTACTTAATGAAAAAAATTAAGGGGTTGCTTACTAATTGTAATTAAATTTGGATATTTTGATTAAATTAATGATAAAGATAAATTGGTAATTAATGATTTTTTTTTGAGATGATTGCTTAATGGTAAGTAATTAAAGAGTAAATTTCTTGAAATAATTAATTAAGAAGTTAATTAATTATATAATTGGTTCAAAAGTCAATTTAATTAATATGATTTATTAAGAATAATTTGATTAATTAAAGTGTATGATAAATTAATTTATATCAAATGATTTGGAATTAATAAATTAGAATTGGATAATAAATTCATAAGTAATTAATTAAATTGTAAATGAATTGAATTAATTAGGATTAAACAATTAATTAATCCTGCTTATAAATGATTATTAAATACTTGACCTTACCTATGAATGATTGTATTGTATGGAATGCCTTGAATTGATTGTCCTATCTGATGTTTTTGTGATATATCTGATTTGTGACCTTTTGTTCTATGGATTGAGCTGTGTATAACTTATTCATTTATTTACATTTGTATATTATCTGTGAATGGACGATAAGCGTTATAGTTTATATCGCTTATCAACTATATTTCTGTGTTTTTAATTTGTGATGATTGAATGATGTTGCACTGTTGTGTTAAACCCCTGGAGCACACTTATACACACACCAATATGGATTTCACGAGGAAATCGATTAAGTCACAGATTTTTGAAATAGTTTTAAAAATTTGAATATTTGAATTCAAATGTTTTGGAAATGGATTGGGTTTAAAGTGAAAAGCTTTTGAAATGTAATTTCATAAATGAAATTTATGTTGAATAACTCGATAAAATATGAAGTTGAATAATTTGATTTGAACTTAAATTCAAGATTTGAAATTGAATTCTATGATTTAAAACTAGGGATTAAAAATGTTATACCAGTTATATATATGGGTTAAACTATTTTAAAAGTATTGATTTGGGGATGTGAATAGAATTCAAGGGCTTTAACTCGTGTAAATATAATTGGATTTTTCTGAAACGAAAACTGTTTGTTTTCAAATAATAAAAGCTTTCACATAAGAAATGAATGTCCAATTTGTGTTAAAAAGAATTTCAAGTTTGAGAATGAAGATAATTTCCAAGTTATGAAAACGATTTGAAAGCTATGAGTTAAATCTTTGATATAAAGATTTAACGAGTTAATCCAAATGGAATAGAAATTGTTTTGAAATCCGTAAATGGAACTTTGTGAAATAAATCTTTTGTTTAAAAGATTAGATATGGTAATTGATTTAAACCGTTTGAAAGAAAGTTTTGGGTTTTAAGTTGTGACTTAATTGAAATCCCAATATCCATATATTTCTTGTAAATATTGCGCTCACTATTCGGTTTAGCCGGGAGAGGACCTTTGTGTCATATATCCCATTCCGAATATGTGATATGTCGTTATGGATAGCATTGAAGACCGGTGGTGAAGACCGGATATTTTCGAAAACGTAAGGACAACTCGTCGAATGTCTTTGCATCGAATCGTCCCCGGTATAGAGACTCCATATGTGATGGGGAGTCCGAACGTGATTAGTGAATATCCGGATTGCAAGGACTTCTTTTTAAGTGCCTTCGGTTCTGTTCGATCCTGGAACAGACTTGTATGGATTGTATGTCTGACATTACAAATTGAGATATAAAGCCGATTTCTTTAAAATATATTTCTGTTGGTGGCGGAGAATTTATTCTCTTAGCTTAACACCCTTCTCTGAGACGTACGAGCTCAGAGGTTATATAGTTGATGGTTATCAGCGATCTATTCCCAATTTGGTAATGTGACATACTGAGTGTTGCTGTGAAATGATTATTGTGTTGATTATTTGTGATAGGATCATTTATTTGATCGTCTATCCTGGTGATCATTTCTATGATCATTTGTTGACCCAAAGCATGGCTTTTGTATAAAGTGTGCTTTTGGGGACGTGACTTCGTCGAGCCTCACACCTCGGGAATGGTCAAAACAGGAAAGATGCAGCAAGGTTATGAGGGGTAGCGCCCTTTAGGATATGTGCATTTCCTTCTGGAAAAGGGTGGTATCATGGTATGGAGCCCAGATACTTACTCATGTTGAAAACACTTTATGATTGTGTGAATTGATTACGAGCGCTCGGTTGAAAGGTCCCAAAGGACCGGGGGATGGCATATTCGGTCAGTTGTTACTCAGTTAGGGGTAACCCGGCCTTGTGTTGGTAGAGATCCGGTTTGGTTCTCGGGGACGTCCATCCAGAGGCGTTCTCATGTGGCAGTGGGAAGTTCCTTGGCCTGATCATTCGTTGGAAATCCATAGAAACAATACGAGACTTGTACGGTTTTAGTTGTATAACCTGCTATGGAATGTGGCGATAACCTGCTATTGAACATAGTTAGCTATAGTAGGCATACGATAATGGTCGTATGTTGGCTAAGAATTATATTCTACTTTCGAAATGAATTTTTCCTACACTATGCACTAGTAATAATATCAAATGTTTCTTTTTAATGCGTATCAAGCATCTTTGACTATCATAAGGAGAAATCTCCTCCGATTCTGCGTTTGCATTGTGTGTGTGTGCGGGAGGCCTTATGGTAGTCTCATTTTTAAAAAGCATTGCGAATTGACTTTGAAAATCTTTTGTTGAATGTTTTAAAAGAGAAACTGTTTTTGTTTCTCACACCAGTCCCACGACTGATCCGGAGTTTATCGTTTCTTTCCTAAACTCTGGGTGCTCATTATTTTCTACACGAGCAGTCTAGAGTTAGGTTTTACAGATAGTTAGATACAGTGGATTATCTGGAGTTAGTTCAGTCTTTGGTTCGCACTAGTCTTGCCTAGCTTGGTCCATCGTTATTGGGAGTTCGAGCTATTGCTGGATTGATTCTTGGAAATGGAGTTGCAGTTCTCGGAGTTCTCTTTTGAAGACTATCTTAGAGTCATATTGTTCTGCTGCTAGATGTTATCTATTTTTCTTTTCCGCTGCTATTGTATTGTATCGTATCTCTGATGTATATTGATATCTATTGGATCATCTGTTGTATCAGATATTGTATCAAAGTTGTATATCAATGTATTATTCTTTTATTCCGCTGTGTTGTTTACTTAATGTTGTTATAAGCTCCGGCGAAGCGGATTAGAACGGTCGAATCTATGGCATTCGAATACGATTTGAAGTATGGATGTCGATTTTCGAGCGCAAAAAATCCGTCCCGTTACATTTGGTATCAGAGCTAAGGTTTAACTTTAGCTCAGGAGTGTAACACATTAAGTAGCTCATTAGAGATAGGGTGAAGTACACCCTAGAATGAGTAATCCCTAAGATATTCGTTTTAACGCCTTAGTAAATTCTCTTGCTATTTACTGATAGTAAGTATGAGTGCAAGAAGAGAACGAGATAGGGGATAGGGAAATACGACTATAATTAGTCAAAACTCTGTAACAACGGTGGAAATAACTTTCTCTATCAATTTTCTTTGATTTGTTTCCAAATTCTTTTGATTGCTTCGTACCAGCTACAAGAAGAAGTTTTGGTGTGGTGATGCTCTACGAATCGTTGTAGGAAATTCTTACTTCGTATATTCATCGGTTTCTTATCAGCATTTTGATTTAAACCTTAATGAATTTGGAATTAGAAATTTTAAATTGAGTTAACTTGATTAATAGAATATGAAGAATGATTAGAATTGTATCGATAAAATGATTTTGTTTAAAACCAAAATTTGAAATTTTATTATAATTTCTTGTATCTATTGTTGATATTCTGATTTAGTGAGCCAAATGCAGAATTGATATCCAGCTTGATTTGAAAAGATATTTCTCTATCTAGCTATCTCTGTGTTGTTTTCGTGCCTGCGAATTTCGAGGACGAAATTCTTTTAAGGGGGGAAATTTGTAACGACCCTGGATTTTAATTTAATTTAAATTAATAATTAAATGAATTTTTGAATAAAATTGTAAGGTAAAATAAAG
This sequence comes from Allium cepa, assembly GCA_030765085.1. NCBI lineage: Eukaryota > Viridiplantae > Streptophyta > Magnoliopsida > Asparagales > Amaryllidaceae > Allium > Allium cepa. Next base: position 384,131,835 of record CM060931.1, read on the forward strand.
CAAGTTTCCCCAAATACAGATAAATTCTGTATAAATCATTTAAACTTTAATATTGTATATATATGAGAATATATATATATATGTATTTGAGCATTTATGAGTAAATTTAAAATTATATATATATATATATATATATTTGATTTGAATTTAAATACTATATATGTATGTGTATATAGAAAAATATAAAACAATAATTATTAAAGTAAAATTCATGATAAATATTTAAACTAAAAATAGAAGTAAAAATAAATATTTAAGTAAGAAATACATTCACATATAAACATAAACAAAAAAAAAAAATACAAACAAATATAAAAGTTTTAGTATGCAAAGGAAAAAAAAAACAAAAGATAAAATAAAGAATATAGCCTGTAATAGATATGCAGGCAGGTAAGAAGCAATAAATGCAACATGCCTCCAATAGATTTCAGCCAAGCTAAAAGATGTAGGCTGAAGTAAATGAATACATTTATATGTATAAACAAGTACAAGCAAGCACATTCAACCATGCCTATTGTACAAACAAAGTGATATCCCTGTGCATTCCTTTTCTTAAATATATCAAGACTTATACCACCTTGGTCTCATTTATTCAAAGCTAAGAGAACTGAAGCAAGCATTGTTTAAAACTTAAACAAAAAAAAATGGAAGCAAACATTATCTGGAAACAATCAAGCAAGTTCAAGCAAAATAGTTTTCAAAACAGCAACAAACAACAATGCAACTTGAATCAGAGAATCAAGGAATAAGAGTTTCCAGCTTGGAAAATTCCAAGTTGTATCAAAGGAAAACAGGCTCTGCCATATTTTGTTTTTCCTTGGAGACCACGGTGAGTAACACTTCTTAGAAACTTAAAGATAATCTGGTTGCTTGAGTAATGCCTAAAGTTAGTTTGTATTTGTATATATGTGGAAAGTTCTGTGTACTGTGTGATGCATATATGATTTTGAATGCCTGTAGAACATCTCTGTTCTAAATTTCATGCCCAATTTTTCAATTTAAAATCATTTCTCTTTATCCATTGATTATTAGTACTTAGGTTCCAAACAAATATTGCTTGTTTGATTTAGAACTAAGATTTAAAAATTCATTTAACTTAAAAATAAAATTGTAATTGCTCTGGAAATAAAATTAAAACAGGAAACTCAAGTCTCTGTAAAATTCAAACATGTTAATTTTACAATTCAGGTATATAAACTAAATCCTTAAACTAAGACATGATTTTTAAAACTTAAATCATGATGTTTAGAAGTAGGGTATGTGGGTATTTCTGGTTTAACCGAAAATTGAACTTTTGAGATTTTCTGGTAAACACGTCGATAGGGGAGGTCGAATTTTCTCGTGGTGATAGAGGAGGCTATGGTGGTGATGGGAAAATTGGTCGGAGGTGGCCACAGCCACTGTGGTGACGACGACAAGAAGTTTATTTCTGGAAACCTAATTTTGTCGTGCTTTTGCATTTAATCTCGTTCGTTGTCCACAAGCGATCGAGTTGCGCATGCTTCAAGGAGATGGTAGTTTGGTCATTGACGAAGCCGTATCCGGAGTTGTGTCGTCTCAGATGGTCGGAGAGTGGGGAACGAAGCGTTGACAGGTTTGGACCAAGTTGCAGTGCTGAGTTCCAGGTTTCGAGTTTTAAACTCGAATTCGATTTCGAGTTGCCGTTGGAAGACCGGTGGTCGTGATGTGTTCATGTGATGATCGGCGATTGGTTGAAGTGCTAGTGGATGGCCGGAGATGGGCATAGCCACGGTGCACGTGCACCGTGCATGTTGAAGCACTGATGAACTTTGGGTTTTGGGGAGAAGGTGCACTCAGGTTGAGCTCGAGTTATTCCAACACTTGACTCGAAGCAGGAGATGGAAAGACTCGAAGCAATTTGCTTTGCCTCGGGGTAATTTTAACAGGTTTCAGGTTTTTGTAAACCTGATGGAAATTTGGATTTAAAACAAATTTAAATGAAATCTTAAATTTTGAGTTGGATTAAAATAAAGTTTAAATCTAGTATGGAGTTTGGATCTAAATAAACTTTTGAAGTCTTAAAGTTTAAAATATTTAAAAAGAAGATTTAAGGTTTTAAAACAAACCTGACAGTTTTAGATTTTAAAATTTAAATTAAAATCTGAAAACCAAGATTTAAACAGTGGTTTAAATTTAAAAGTTAAGTTCATTTTTCAAATAAATTTTTGAATCCTAAGGTTTTAAAAATGAATTTGGATTTTTAAATAAATAATTTAAAATCGAGGTTAAAGGCAAGTTTTAAATCAAAGATTTTAATCAAATGATTAAAGTAGTGGATTCAGATTCATTTTGAATCCAGATCTGGGAATTTGAACCAGTTTCTAAATCTTGATGTTTTTAAATCAAGTTTAAATCAAATAGTTTTTTTTGTAAATTTGTTTCAAATAAATGTTTTAAAACTTGAATTTTGATAAAGTTCTTTTATAAAAGAATTTGAATGAAAAGTATATGATTTTTTTTTTAACTTGAACTTGCAAGTTAAATTGTAATGTATTTTAAAGGCTTAATTTTTTAATAAAATTAAGTAAATTAGTTAAAAACTTTTCTTATATAAGGTTAGTATATAAGTAATAAATGTTATTTACATTTATTTAAAAGATTATAAATTGAATTTAAAATTGGTTAATGTTTAAATAAATAATCATTTTTGAATCTTAAATTCAAAATGGAATTTGAATTTAAATTTAAATGTAATGTTCTAATACACTTAAATGATTTATGAAGCCATTAATAAAGGAATAGATTATCTTAGAAATTATTAAGGTATTAAAATGATTTAAATTAATAAGATAATTAAGAAATGACTTATGTATTTAATTTATAAATTAATAATTTAGATTAATTTAAAATTAGAGATTAATTAAGAAGTAAATTAAGAAATGTTATTAGTTAATGAGGATAATTAACTATGAATTATTAAGTAACAAAATTAATGTGATAAATTTTGATAACAAATTAGATTTATTAATTGAATCAATTGTAAATTGTTAATTACTTAATGAAAAAAATTAAGGGGTTACTTACTAATTGTAATTAAATTTGGATATTTTGATTAAATTAATGATAAAGATAAATTGGTAATTAATGATTTTTTTTGAGATGATTGCTTAATGGTAAGTAATTAAAGAGTAAATTTCTTGAAATAATTAATTAAGAAGTTAATTAATTATATAATTGGTTCAAAAGTCAATTTAATTAATATGATTTATTAAGAATAATTTAATTAATTAAAGTGTATGATAAATTAATTTATATCAAATGATTTGGAATTAATAAATTAGAATTGGATAATAAATTCATAAGTAATTAATTAAATTGGAAATGAATTGAATTAATTAGGATTAAACAATTAATTAATCCTGCTTATAAATGATTATTAAATACTTGACGTTACCTATAAATGATTGTATTGTATGGAATGCCTTGAATTGATTGTCCTATCTGATGTTTTTGTGATATATCTGATTTGTGACCTTTTGTTCTATGGATTGAGCTGTGTATAACTTATTCATTTATTTACATTTGTATATTATCTGTGAATCTGTGAATGGACGATAAGCGTTATAGTTTATAACGCTTATCAACTATATTTCTGTGTTTTTAATCTGTGATGATTGAATGATGTTGCACTGTTGTGTTAAACCCCTGGACCACACTTATACACACACCAATATGGATTTCACGAGGAAATCGATTAAGTCACATATTTTTGAAATAGTTTTAAAAATTTGAATATTTGAATTCAAATGTTTTGGAAATGGATTGGGTTTAAAGTGAAAAGCTTTTGAAATGTAATTTCATAAATGAAATTTATGTTGAATAACTCGATAAAATATGAAGTTGAATAATTTGATTTGAACTTAAATTCAAGATTTGAAATTGTATTCTATGATTTAAAACTAGGGATTAAAAATGTTATACCAGTTATATATATGAGTTAAACTATTTTAAAAGTATTGATTTGGGGATGTGAATAGAATTCAAGGGCTTTAACTCGTGTAAATATAATTGGATTTTTCTGAAACGAAAACTGTTTGTTTTCAAATAATAAAAGCTTTCACATAAGAAATGAATGTCCAATTTGTGTTAAAAAGAATTTCAAGTTTGAGAATGAAGATAATTTCCAAGTTATGAAAACGATTTGAAAGCTATGAGTTAAATCTTTGATATAAAGATTTAACGAGTTAATCCAAATGGAATAGAAATTGTTTTGAAATCTATAAATGGAACTTTGTGAAATAAATCTTTTGTTTAAAAGATTAGAAATGGTAATTGATTTAAACCGTTTGAAAGAAAGTTTTGGGTTTTAAGTTGTGACTTAATTGAAATCCCAATATCCATATATGTCTTGTAAATATTGCGCCCACTGTTCGGTTTAGCCGGGAGAGGACCTTTGTGTCATATATCCCATTCCGAATATGTGATATGTCGTTATGGATAGCATTGAAGACCCGTTGTGAAGACCGGATATTTTCGAAAGCGTAAGGACAACTCGTCGAATGTCTTTGCATCGAATGGTCCCTGGTATAGAGACTCCATATGTGATGGGGAGTCCGAACGTGATTAGTGAATATCCAGATTGCAAGGACTTCTTTGTAAGTGCCTTCGGTTCTGTTCGATCCCGGAACAGACTTGTATGGATTGTATGTCTGACATTACAAATTGAGATATAAAGCCGATTTCTTTCAAATATATTTCTGTTGGTGGCGGAGAATTTATTCTCTTAGCTTAACACCCTTCTCTGAGACGTACGAGCTCAGAGGTTATATAGTTGATGGTTATCAGCGATATATTCCCAATTTGGTAATGTGACATACTGAGTGTTGCTGTGAAATGATCATTGTGTTGATTATTTGTGATAGGATCATTTATTTGATCGTCTATCCTGGTGATCATTTCTATGATCATTTGTTGACCCAAAGCATGGCTTTTGTATAAAGTGTGTTTTTGGGGACGTGACTTCGTCGAGCCTCACACCTCGGGAATGGTCAAAACAGGAAAGATGCAGCAAGGTTATGAGGGGTAGCGCCCTTTAGGATATGTGCATTTCCTTCTGGAAAAGGGTGGTATCATGGTATGGAGCCCAGATACTTACTCATGTTGAAAACACTTTATGATTGTGTGAATTGATTACGAGCGCTCGGTTGAAAGGTCCCAAAGGACCGGGGGATGGCATATTCGGTCAGTTGTTACTCAGTTAGGGGTAACCCGGCCTTGTGTTGGTAGAGATCCGGTTTGGTTCTCGGGGACGTCCATCCAGAGGCGTTCTCATGTGGCAATGGGAAGTTCCTTGGCCTGATCATTCGTTGGAAATCCAAAGAAACAATACGAGACTTGTACGGTTTTAGTTGTATAACCTGCTATGGAATGTGGCGGTAACCTGCTATTGAACATAGTTAGCTATAGTAGGCATACGATAATGGTCGTATGTTGGCTAAGATTTATATTCTACTTTCGAAATGAATTTTTCCTACACTATGCACTAGTAATAATATCAAATGTTTCTTTTTAATGCGTATCAAGCATCTTTGACTATCATAAGGAGAAATCTCCTCCGATTCTGCGTTTGCATTGTGTGTGTGTGCGGGAGGCCTTATGGTAGTCTCATTTTTAAAAAGCATTGCGAATTGACTTTGAAAATCTTTTGTTGAATGTTTTAAAAGATAAACTGTTTTTGTTGCTCACACCAGTCCCACGACTGATCCGGAGTTTATCGTTTCTTTCCTAAACTCTGGGTGCTCATTATTTTCTACACGAGTAGTCTAGAGTTAGGTTTTACAGATAGTTAGATACAGTGGATTATCTGGAGTTAGTTCAGTCTTTGGTTCGCACCAGTCTTGCCTAGCTTGGTCCATCGTTATTGGGAGTTCGAGCTATTGCTGGATTGATTCTTGGAAATGGAGTTGCAGTTCTCGGAGTTCTCTTTTGAAGACTATCTTAGAGTCATATTGTTCTGCTGCTAGATGTTATCTATTTTTCTTTTCCGCTGCTATTGTATTGTATCATATCTCTGATGTATATTGATATTTATTGGATCATCTGTTGTATCAGATATTGTATCAAAGTTGTATATCAATGTATTATTCTTTTATTCCGCTGTGTTGTTTACTTAATGTTGTTATAAGCTCCGACGAATCAGATTTGAACGGTCGAATCTATGGCATTCGAATACGATTTGAAGTATGGATGTCGATTTTCGAGCGCGAAAAATCCGTCCCGTTACACACATACATATGCATGTGCATACATGAGGAAGATTAAGTCCAAATGCACAGTTCAAACTACAGCGGACAGTGAAATTCAAGTTACAGGTTGAAATGCAGCAACAAAGACAAATGCACATGTCACCAGTACATTGAAGACCAAAATCAGGCAGCAATGATGGAAAAGTGTGCAAGTGCAGACGATTGCTACTCAATGATACAGGTGGTCAGTGAAACAAGTACAACACTGTACAAACTCAAGCATATATATGAACAAATCAGGGTATAACCAAAGTCAGTTAAAATCAACACAGTTTTATGCATCAAAGAAACATTTCTAGCCGTGTAACCAAGTCAAAGCCAGAAACAATGCATGTAGACCAAACGAAGAATGCAGTGGACACAAACGATGAAGCAAAGCAATATGAACTGTCCAGTTACAACCACAAAGGCACAATGCATCAACATAACAGCAAAGACCACATGCCACAATATCAAGTACATGAAGCAGTTCAAATCCAAATCCAAGAATATATACAATGCAAATGTATAGGCCAGTGAACATAAAAAATGGCCAGAGTCGAAGCACAAAGAACAAAACAGGTCAAGTATGCTACAGCATTAAATTCAATCAAAAAATGGCCGAAGTCAATATTGAACGAGTCAATAATCAAAACCGTGTCAACCAAGCCGTGGAAGCAAGTATCAAGAATATACGCTTATGAATTAGTCAAATAAATCATCAGCATCAAAGTGTAATCGAACGGCAAAGCAAGAAATTTTGAAGCAATCAGACGAACGCAAAAATAGGAAATCAAATCCTATAAAAACCCTAATCATCACCGGCATTTATTTCATCGAGTTCAAGCATCAACCAGTAAAAAAAAAGGGATAAAATTACATACCAAATCAACGGAGAACTCGATCAAACAGAAGCGGCCAAGAGCGAACGAACGAGAACGAAGCACACGAAAAGGCGCAGCTTCAAAACCCTAGTTTGGATTGAAGAGAACAAAGCCCTAAGATCGAACAGAGTCGCCAATTATCTCAAAGAGGAACGAAGCCCTAATTTGCAGAGCCACCATTTGAACGAGACAAAAAGGAACGGGCCAAGCAAAAGAAGGGAACGGGTTATAGAATTAAATTGGGCCGGCTTGCTTTATTTTTAAAGGGCTTTAGTATAATTTAAATAGGGTTTAAGTGCTATTTGTTTTTTAATTGTTGTTTTTAACTTTTTGAAATCGAAAACTGGTAAATCACCACCTAGGGTTTAGGTAGTGTCAGATTGTCTAGTTAGAATTAGTTCAGTGAGCAGGGTGTGCGAGTTTGCAAAGCTGTATAGGCGGGAGCAGAGTTTGCGAGTAAGCGAAGCTCTATAGGCGGGAAGCAAAGTTTGCGAGTAAGCGAAACTCTATAGGCGGAGCAGGGTGTGCGAGTCTAGTAGAGTGTTTGTGAGGGGGAGCAAGTGTTTGCGAGCAGGGTGTGCGGGTCTAGTAGAGTGTTTGTGAGCGGGAGCAAATGTCTGCGAGTCTAGTATAGTGTTTGTAAGCGTGATACTGTTTAATTCTAATAGAAATCTGGGAATGCAGCAGTAGGCAGGGGTTGCCGAAGCTGGGTAAATTTTGTGTGTGATTTACTTTTTCAGCATATTTATTTCTGCGTTTTGTTTCTGTGTTTTATATCGAGAAAAATTTGCTATAACCCTATTCACCCCCCCTCTAGGGTTAATCTAGATCCTACAGTTTAGCCATCTTTATTAACTTATTATTTTCTTCGATTATATAAATTAAATTCCAATTTTTTATTTCAAGTTTTTTACTATTTTATTTACTATATAGTTTTAGAAATTGTCCATACTAATCCAAAACTCTAACTTAAGCTATAATCATCTTAGATGCTGAGAGATATTGAATAGCTATATAGAAATTAAACGAAAACTACTCACTTTGATTAGAAACCTCCTAATTCACTCTTAGATCCGATGTTTGATATATTTCATTTCATTAAATTCTAAGATGGTAATTTGAATTTGATTGAAAAGTGGTTATATGAGACAAGAGGAAGAAGATGAAGTAAAGTAAAGGATTATGAAGTTAAGCCCAAAATTTCTTGAGATGGATATCTATTTATAAGAAGAGATAACTATCCATTCATTTTGAATGGTATTAGCCCGTTAAAATTTTAGATTTTTGAAATATAAAAACTGCGATATCTCTCATATCCAGTCTTAGATTTGGACAAACGAATATTAGTGCGCATCTGAAAAATAAGATGGTTGCAATGGTGCTAGTTCGTTTTCAGATTCAAAAGTTTGAAAAATGATTATTTTACCCTTCGGATCAATATTATTTAAATTACTTTATTACTTAAATTGTTGGAAAATATGGGTTATTACTCCCTTCCCTTAAAATGAATTTCATCCTTAAAATTTTGAACATCACATCCAAATCTAAAAAATTCACAATAATCATTCAATTTCAGTCACATCAATACATGTGTAACGTATAGATGAATAAATAGGAATGCAGGATCACGTTATATAATTTTCATTATATGCAAGAGTTCAATCTAATAGTCAGCCTCCTAAACTAGGCCACCTTCTGAATGTATGCAATATAGATGGAATATAGGCAAGATATAAAACAATCATAGTTTATCAGCATAGACAAAATAAATATAAATGCAATAGCTTATATCATACCATGATTCAAGCGTTCAACCATACTAACATTCTATATGTCTAAATCAATCACGAAACAACTAATCACAATTATCCAAAATATAAAATCCGGACCTCGATCTTAAAGAAATAAAATAGAATTAAGGAATGCACCAGTAAAAGACTAGGATGAGAAGCACTTATTTTCTCTTCGGACTCCTATGTGCTATCTATTGCGTTATTCCCCATTATACTCACACCAACTTCATCACCCTTTTTCTAAGTTGCTTCATTTCGTGCTTGACAAAATGGCCTAAATCATGGGATGAACTTGGCTCAAGCTCCAACTTTACATCCTTTAATTAACTAGGCTGAATCATGATATAAGAAACACATTGTGGACTCCTACAATCTTCTGTAGGAGTTCCCCTCAATAATCTATATTTCCAACAAACTTCAATATCGGGAAGGGTCCAATAAATCTTGGTGCTAGCTTTCCTAAATTTCGAAACCTCATTACCTAGTTCAATGGTGAAACCTTCAAAAAAATCCAAATATCCAAAAGCAAACTTCGACTTAGTCCTCCTCTTATAGATATATGATTTTCGCAGGTCTTACATTGCTTTCTTCCTTTTCCCATTTAACTCCACCTTGTACCTCATTTCACCTCAATCTAAAAACACCTAATTTATTCACTCATACCAAAATGAGGATGATTTGCACAGCCTTTCATACAATGCCTCATAAGGTGCTATTCAAATACTAGCTTGGTAACTGTTATTATTTGCAAATTCAACAAATGGTAGATGGTCCTCCTGAGCTTCTCTGAAATCAATTATATATGATATGAGTAAATCTTCCAATACTCTATTCACCCTTATTGTTAGCCATTTGTCTAAGGATGCGATGTTGTCCTTAGGTTAAGTTCCATTAACAAAGCATCCTGTAAACTCGTTCTAGAACTTAGTAGTGAAGAACAGGTCTCAATCGACTCCATGCAGTCAATATTTCCTTAATATACAATGTCGTCATTGTTCTTGTGCTTCCCACCGGAATAAAATATGAACTCTTGGTTAGTCAATACATTATAACCCTAATGCTCTCATTGCCTCTACTGCTTTGAGGTAATTCATTGATAAAATCCATGGATATATTCTTCTATTGACACTTTGGAATCTCTAATAGAAGTCATTGCCCACTCGGCCTTTGCAGTCCATCTTTTACCCTTTGGCATGTCAAACACTTAGACAAACTTTGCTACATGCCTCTTTATTCTTGGCAAGTAGAATCTTTGTTAACACCAAAATTAGATCAACAGCCAAAGAAACATTGTAGGGAACCTATGAGACACAGATCTAGCAGATAATAGTAAAATAACCTAAAAGAAAAATAAGAGATAAGAATTTTATAGTGGTCTAGAAATCTTAGCCCGCGTCCACTTTATATCTTTATTGATTGTTGATTTGAGAGAGTTTGGAGAGAACTAGAAGTCACTAGTATGAGGGTTTGATAGGTTCTATTGCTTAAGACTGCCAATAATAGCTTCCTCATTGACATATGATTAAGGAAGATAAGAAATGATGAAGAAGCGGAGTTCCGGCTTTGTTAAGATCCTATTTTAGTTGTAGTAGAGTTGATATTTGTAGAATAATATTTGTATAGGTTCAGAAGCCCGCTTGCAGTGAAGTCCAAAAGAAACCCAATGTCATACAAGTGAACAAGTTAGGCCTAGCGACTATAGAAACCTCTCGGAGAAGCCTCTCTGTACCAAATGTGTTTTCCTTATGCAAATCCACTTCCTTCATTTATTTCATTCTTCTATCTCCTGTTCAATGTGTTTCAAGCTCTTTTCCATAGATTTTGAGTTAATTCCGATGATTCTCCAATAAATACTTGTATTATCCTACTTTCTTCGCTTTCTTCTCATCGGGAACTGCTCATCCAAACTCTAAAAAAGCACTTTGCAACAAGAGGTTAGAGTAGAGTGTGAAGTATATGGAGTTGGTGTGGCCAAATTAGGTGAATAAATCTCTTAGTATCGAGTGGTCTACTTAGCTCCAAAATCAATTGTTTTACTTGAGCTCCTTTCTCTTATCCTTCTAATCATGTTTCCAAGCTCTCAACTCGTTTTGTCTCACCTTGACCTTCTACTTCTAGTTGAATTCTACTTGGTCGAAAATCCAGTTTTGTCCCTATAGTATGCTTTTATTGAAAATAAAGTGTGCTCTGGATCAAAACAAGTTCTGGATTGCTATCTTTTGAATTCCAGATGATTGTTCAAGTATTGTTTCAAAACATTGCTTTCATTTGATAGCTATTCCTTCAATTGTTTTACATGGTTAGAATTCCATTCTACGCACCGAAAACGTGGCCTATTCTTTGGAGATGGCTTCCCGCCCTGAACAATTATGCTTTCTCCTCTACCGTGCATTTTGGAGTGTTTAGGGGAGAAACAAATCCCTCGGTACTAAGAGCTTCCTCTTGATACCGAGACCTTTGGTCTCCCCTGATTCTTTATATTAGTCCTTGGGAATTAGCCTTTTATTTTCCATATTTTTACTTTGTATTTCTTCCTTCATCGGGTGCTTTTCCCCGAATTCTCTTACCACTGACTCTTTCAAATCCCCATGATTCAACTAGCTGTTGTACAACCACCTGTATATGGGCATTTTTACCCACAACATGGTGAATATGAAAAGACATCAAGGAGCATGGAAATGGGGAGAAGATGCATAATAAAGGCGCCATCATATGGTTATAAGAGCAAGGCAAAGCGATAGGGGCAAATTTGGAAAAGTTAGAAAATATGGTAAAATCACATGAAGATTGTTCCTAAGGTCGGGACATGCACATAGGTTGAAACTGCGCCTCGATACGGACTACATATTGGAAGATATAATCATCTTAAAATTTGCCATCACCTAACCAACAAGGGACCCAACTTAGAGAGCTACTACCTAATTGAGGAAAATGGAACATTTAGAGGCATTAGAATACTCTACTAAATGATACAAACCTACTGGTCTAAGTTTCATTTAAATTTAACTTGAAATGAAGGGGTTATGACATAAAAGCATGTGTAGCATAGTGGTAAAGACTTGTGTCTTTCCGCTAACCCACCTAGGTTCGAGTCCTAGCAAACATATTATTTCATGGAACATGAGGAATGGCCCGATGGGGAATCTAACTGCTGAGTGCCTATCCATTTCCAATGTAAGGAGAGAAAAGGATAACATGGTGGAAGAGGCAGGTTGGTAGCAGAGCAAGGGAGTATAGAGGGAGGCCGAACCCCCTTTTCGATACTTTAATTACCGAACAGGAGATCCTATTCTGTACTCCAAGGTATCGAACAGGAAATCCTATTTGGAACCTTAGGGTACCGAACAAGGTCATTTGTTTGGTGAGGAGTAGGATCGAACCAAGGGAGGCATCATATGAAGGATAGACCATGGCCTTACAAGGGACACCGAATCCAGATGCCTATCGAACCAACCATGAAGTTGCCTACTGAACCAAGGATGAGGGTGCTTACCAAACCTAGGAGAATAGTGCGCACATTGGACCAAGCTAGTACTACACCTACTGAGCTGCGTGCCTTAGTATCATACCGAACCAAGCATAAGGGGCGTCCTCCAAACTAAAAGGGGGCCGAGCCAAATAGGGGAGCATATGAACGTGGCCACAACGTGTCCACATACATTTTACTATACTAACCTACCTTTGATAGAGTTCCTAGCCAAACCAATCAATCTATATCTAGAATGCAATTTGATTATATTAGGAAATAATTAACTACATTTGGCATATTTAGGAATATTTCTTTTGGACAAGTTATACGTGGTAATTTATTGACTAACCAGATTAACCACACCCTCTCTTCACTCTTATAAATAACATAGCATCCAACAATAATAAAAGAGAATTATAGAGAGCCAACCTTATAATAGTAATGGAAAAAAAGTCAAGAAAAGCAGGGATCGGCTCAACAAGATCAGCCTAGCATGATCAGCTAGCACGAATAGCCTAATAGGATCAGCTAATAGGAACTGCCTAGCAAGAGCAGTCTAGTAGGATTAGATAGAATTTCGCTATTTCGATTCTGCTTGTTCTTGTAGGAACAACTTAGTCAAGCAGCCAACTGGAACAGCCTAGCTGGAAATCCTAGCACGAACTGTCTAATCGGAACTACCTAATAGAGACAACCGAACAAGGATAAATAACCAAGAATGGCCAAAATAGGAATAGCCAAATAGACTTCCTTGAGCTATATCTTAATTTCTGTTGAGCTTTAGGCCATTGTTTCTTATATCTCAGACATTATATCGTAGGTGTATAAGAAGAATAATGAAAATGGATAGTGGATGTAGGCACATTCTGGCCGAATTAACATAAATCTTTATGTTCTTTACTTCACTGTAACTTACTTTCTGCAAAATCAACATGTGATCTACTCTTTAAAAACCAATCATAATACAAATATAACAGCTATGTTATATATCGCATATTCACAGCTGTACAACTAATTGTTTGGAGGTGTTTCCCCTTTTTTTTGCAAATATTTTTGGAACTTTCACTGAGAATTGATTTTCAACCTGCCTTTGGGATCAAAGAATAAGGTTGGTGCTACCAACGGGAATGCAGGGAACACCAATACACCCATACTATTACACTACCTATCGGGATGATCATTCAACAAGCACTACAGTGCTAGCAGACTTAACTACCAAAGGAAACCTGGACCGAGTTATGGCGAAGCAAAATGAATGTTTCATTTCCCAACCGTAAGCAATGGTGGACCATCTCCTGATAGACAAAGGCGGCAACAAACTATTGGTAACAACACTTTAACAAAAGAGCGATCCCAATCTAGGGAATCCAAAAGGCTAAAGGGTTGCAATATGATAAGGAATCCGATCGAGAAATTAAATGAGATAAAAGAAGGATTGCTGAAGTGATGAAAAAAGAAAGAGTTAAGCCTGAAGCTTGATCGAAAGCAATTCAGCTCCAAACCAGATAGCGATGATGCCGAATTGGGGTAAGCTATATGTGAGGACCCGATTCTTCGACATCCGAAAATCGAAATCAATACGTCCACTATATCGACTGTCGAGCAATCGAATGCCGGAAAACCGAATTCTTAGTGTTTAAGAAGAAGAAAAAATGGAAAAAGAAAGAAAGAAGAAGCAACAGAAACAATATCAGAATCTCATAGTCGCAGCGGAACAACATATAATAGATAAACGAATAATCTTTAAAAACAAAGAACTATATCAGTTATTACATTACATCACATTACATTACATTATCAGAGTGTACAACAACAAACAACGGAAAAGAAATACTATATACCAGTTGATACGCCAAGCCATCCAACTTGCCTCCAGATTTCTACAGCAACTCCTGAATTCCAGAACATCCTGATAACCTAACTCTAGACTGCCCGTGTGGAAATTGGTGGGCACCCAGATTTTAGGAAGGGTAACAATAAACTCCAGGTCAGTCATGGGACTGGTGTGAGAACTTAAAACAGTTATTTATCTTTAAAATAACAACAAAGAAAGTATTTTAAAAATAGATCCGCAATGCTTTTCGAAAATGAAACTACCATAAGGCCTCCCACCACACACACAATGCAAACGCAGAATTGGAGGAGATTTCTCCTTTGATAGTCAAAGATGCTTACTACGCAAAAATCAAATCATTTTTGATATTATTATTAGTGCATAGTGTAGAAAACATTTCGAAAGTAGAATATAAATCTAAGCCAACATACGACCATTATCTTATGCCTACTATAGTTACCATGTTCAATAGCAGGTTACGGCCACATTCCATGGCAGGTTATACAACTAAAACCATACAGGGTTCGTATTGTTTCTTTGGATTTCCAAAAAATGATCAGGCAAAAGAACTTCCTACACCGAAATGGGTACGCCTCTGGAAAGACGCCCCGAGAACCTAATCGGATCTCTACTGACACAAGGCCGAGTTACCACACGCTTCTGCGTGCAATGAAGCTGTAATTTGATAACTCCAAACAAAAAAGTATGCCATCCCCGGTCGTTACCGACCTTTATCCGAGAATCCTCAGTACCAACAACCACAAAATAATAAATTTGCAGCAACCACATATGTTAAATATCTGGGCTCAATACCATGATACAACCTCTATCCAGAAGAAAATGGACATACCTTAGGGGTACGACCCCTAAAAAAACCTTGCCGCAACATCCCGTTTCAACCATTTCCAGGTTGTGAGGCTCGACGAAGTCTCGTCCACAGAGCTACGCTTTTTTCACCAAGCCACGCTTTGATCAACAAATGATCAATAAATAATCATCACACAACAACACTCAGCATGCCACATTACCAAATTGGGAGTATATCGCTGATAACCTTCAACTACAAAACCTCCGAGCTCGTACGTCTCAGAGAAGGGTGTTAAGATAAGAGAATAAATTCTCCGCCACCAACAGAGATGTATTTGAAAGAAATCTTCTTTATATCTCAAAATGTAATGTCAGACACGTAACCATACAAGTCCGTTCCGGGATCGAACGGAACTGAAGGCACTTCCAAAGAAGCCCTTGCAATCCGGATATTCACTAATCACGTCCGGTTTCCCATCACAAAGGGTGATAAAATCTCTATATCGGAGATCAGCCGATGCAGAGACATTCGACGGTAATCCTTTCGTTTTAAAAAATATTCGGTCTTCAGCATCGGTTTTCAATGCTATCCATTACGCCGTATCACTATTCGGAATGGGTAATCCGAATAACGAGCGCATTAATTTAAAAATAAGTGTAGCATTAAATTTCAACCCATTCACAACAAATACCTATTTAAAGGTCAATATTGATAGTCGGTTATTTAACTATCAATCGATATTCACAACATCACCCTATCGTAAATAATCTTCCCAAATTATTTATTTTTCAAAATATCTTTACAAGATATATTTTCCACACTTCAACCATTTTAAAACAAATTTCAAATCATTTTTCACCTTTCAATCTTTGAAAACAAATTTCAAATCAATTTCCTTAAACGGAAACACTTCCAAATATTTATCCATTTTAAATTTAAAATGGTTCATTTAAATCAATCAAATATTACCGATTTATTTTAACTTACGTTCCAAATCCGTAAATTTATTTCCACACTTCAAAAATTAATCAATGTTTATATTTAAACAAATTTCCCTTTCTTTTATAAATTCCATAGTGAATTTACATTTCCAAAATATCTATGAATATACGATTTTCAAATTGATTTCTAATATTCATTTTCAATTTATGTTTAAAAGATAAAATCTCAAAACATTCACTTCATATTGGAAAAAACATTTCCATACTTATTTAATAATAAGTAATTCACAAATCTATTCATTTTCAACATTTGGGAAATATTCAATATACTTAAATCACAATTAAGTATTTAATTTATTCTTTAAGGAAAACATTCTCTTAAACACACTTATTTGAGTCAAAACGAATGTTGCGTAAAACATCGTTACGACAACCCAAAACCACTAGTATAGGGATTCGAAATTAAGATTGATATATAAATCCCAATACTATATAAAACATTTCCTTTCAGAAATCATTTACTATAACTACAGTGTTATAGTCCACCATTTCCTTATTTCTCGGAAACGTCTATTTCAACAATGAATGTTGAGATCTATGATTTCGACACTTAATACCTTTTAAAACAAGTTCAAATCGTTTTAATTCTATTTAAAATATCACTTCCCCAAAACACTTTAATATATTATTCACTGTCCCAAATCGTGAATATTCTTCGTTAACCAAATTCAACATTTTTTTCTATACATTTTATTTAAAGGATTATCCACCGTCCAAAATCGTGAATATATCTCCATTAAAAATCTAAAATAATTGACTTATCAAAATAAGTCGGTTTCGGATTTATAAAACAATGCTTATAAATCCCATTTACATTTTATAACCACTTCAACTTATAAAATCACTTTATTAACAAATTCTATTTATATCCCACTTAAATTCCAAAATCCAATTTATAAGTTAATTACTTATAAAACTTTTATTTTACAAAATCTATTCATTCTATAACTTCCCAATTTATAAATCTATAAATTTCATTTACTTATGAAATCCATTTATACTTCATTTTAACACTTAATAAAGCTCGTTTTATAATTCCTATATTTTTAATTTATAAATATCAATATTATAAATCTTTTATATAAATAGTTTATAATAATTCAAAAATCCCAATTTAAACCATTTAATAAATCAATCGACTATTTATTTCAAAAATCACATTTCGGTTATATTTCACAAAAATCATAATTTTTTATAACAATAAAATTATAACGTTTATTTATTTAAAGTGATTCAATTCCAAAATTTAATAAAACGTATACTTTCAAAAATCACATTAAAACCCTTTTTAAATTTGAAAATCATCACTTTAAAATCCTTTTATAATTCCAAAATTGGCCCAGTGATGCAACACACCAAACAGTCAATCACGACAACAAAGACATCATATATCAGTATATGATAATCAACATATATCAAAATATCTGTAATCAAATAAATACTGGTGAGCAATCCAGTTGGATCCCTCCAACCTGTTTCCCTGCATCCACAGATGTTAGCACAATACCAATTCCGTTCCAATACGGAATATCGCGGTATATAGGATTTATAAAATATTATCCACTATTATACGGCGCAATAGGGTCTCATCCGCTATATAATGCGGGAAATCAACTCCAAATACATATATAATACCAATTCCACTTTACGGTGAAATTATCGCGGTATATGTTTTTAATAAATAACCTCCGCTTAATATACGGCGTATAATGTCTATTTCAAACAACAGATAAAAATTTATCATCCAAGCATACATTCAAGCAAATTTTAAATCTAACTATTTAAAATTTAAATCGAAACAGTTTCAATTGAGTGAGAAGTTCTTACCTTGCTTTCAATAATGGTTTCAGTGGTTGTTTCGAATAAAATTAAACGCGCGTTTAATTTTACCCGAAATTATCACTAGCTCCAATCGACTCCAATGTAGTTCCATTGCGTAGTGCTCGTCAAAACAGTTCCAACGCAACTTGTTTCGTAATTTTTCAACCTCGTATGAAAAAGTTATACGTTTTTAAAGATTATACAATTTAATATATATATATATATATAATTTACTAATTTCTTTTAACTTAAAAACCCTACTCTATATCTCTGCCACACGTTTTGATTTGCTCCAGATCTGGCCGATGATGGAAGCTTCTCCCCCAACAAGCAAAACACGTTCGAAACTTCCCAGGTATCGTTCGAAATAACCCATCACGGCCGTTCGAATTTAATTGCCGCAACCACCTATACGCGATCGAACTCGATCGGTGACCACCCCTCAGTAGCTCGAAGCGAGCCTCACCAACGCCTGAATTTTGGAGGAGCTCGGTCGCACCTAGCTACAAGAAATTGAGCATGAACGCTGACGTTCAAATGGAGATTGCCGACGATCCATAGCCCCTTTTATGATCTTGACCATTGGATGCATAGCTCTCATCGAGCTCTACAGTTTCTAGTTGAGAGTTTCTTGTGAAAGATGATGGATTGGAAGATCGAAGGGGATGAAGCTTCAGTGTTTTCTGGCCATAGAAAAATTAGGGCCGGCTGAAACCCTAGCCAGTTTGGTTTGCAAATGGAGACGATGAAGGGTTCCTTTTATAGAATTTCAACGAAAAACACTACTCACTCCAAATTTCCGAACTCTAAATCTCGTGCGGTGACCGGCGTTTCTAGGTTTTACCCCACGTTTCGGACACAATGGAATAGGTTTTGGGAGCTAATTCGATCATCTGTGTGAGTTACGTAAATAAACGATCAGATTTAAATTAAACCGATTAAACTAATTTCTATGCGTTTTGGCTTGCCCCAGACAAACCGTAAATCTGATTGACACGAAATTTGAAATCTTACAATAATATAACATTACGGATCCGATGAAACTGGTTTCGTCGAAATCCGAGACTGTTTGAAAAATGGCTAATTTAACTCGTCAATTAAATATTAAAATATTCAATTTTCACAAATTAACTTTTAATTCAATTTTAAAAGTTCTATAACGTCATTATAACTCCAATATAATTTAATATAACTTTGTAAATCATTTTCAATCACATTAAACCCAATTTCCAATTATTTCTGTAATTTGAAATATTAAATTATCGATTTAATTATCCAATAAAATCTAGATATTCAAAATAAAATATATTTGACTTACAAATTTTACTTGTTAATATTTAAAAATCAATCAAATATACGAATTTTAATTAACAGAAATTCTGGATCGTTACAAACTTCCCCCCTTAAAAGAATTTCGTTCTCGAAATTACCAAGTAAGAAAAAGTTACAGAATCCATTTACTTTCCCGAAATCTATAGTTAAACTTCTTACAATACTTTACTAAGTTTCCAAATCCAACTTAGTTTACAAAATTTCCAATTCCCTCAAAAATATTCTAACGCCTTAAATTTTTGGAAAATTTCACCACAACCTCCTTTGCGCGGCTCGATTCGAAAAAAAAATGATCGTATATATCACAAATATACATCTCATCAAGTGATGAGGCATTTCGCAGGGAAAAAAGTGTAAAAGTACGATATGTAATCCGAGATATGTACCTTATATATTATTAGGGAGCATATGCGGCTAATATAGCGCGAAAGTGAGCTCCAAATGCGAAGCAAGCGCAATCCGCACCTACTAAACACTCAACAAACCATGAGAAACATGCATATATAAAAGTAATATCAATATACAACAGATATCAACAACTATATATGCCAATATAGCAAATGCAACAAAAGCAACAAATGCAACCATCGAACAACTGTCCAACCAATAAACATCCAACAATCAATGTCTATCCAAATCAATTCATAACCAAATCAATATATTTTCACTTCCCATTAATATTCAATGAATTTGGTTTTTCATTTAATCACATTTGATTTGTTAACATTGGACTTTACTAATATTCATTTATTCATTTCCAATTAGTATACATTCGCTAATTTACATTCAGTTTAGTTCACTTCCACATTCAAATCAAATTATATAGCTTTCAATTTTATCAATTCAACTTCATTAACATTTAATGAAATATACACAATCAATTAACAATCAAATTTGTTTATCACAACCAAACTTCAATTTTCAATTTATTTCTACTTGAATTTTCCTGCAAATTTAAATCATTTTTATTTAATTCACAATTCAAGTTTTAATTTAACCAATTCAACTTTTTCTATTTCATGAATTAATTAGTTATCATATTAATTTACTTGGATTCAATCCATTCTATTTTTATTTTCCCAAGTTTGGATTTTTATTCAACTTAATCCCAATCAAATCTCAATTCAATTTATAAAACTCATTTCTACATTCACATTACCAATTTCATTCCATTAATGAATTTTATTCCCATTTGTATATGAATTCATTCCTTTATCCTTTGGTTATTATTTCAATTTCTTATTTCAATTTCCATATAATAATGATAATATTTCAATATCATCACTTCCAAACAACCAAGCAACCATATATTATAAACAATTACAGAAAATCATTTCTTTTGTATACGAAAATAGTTTTGGATAAAATTATTTCATTTACCCTATTTCAAAACAATACTGTGTCGGTTTATCTTGTTTAAGAGTTTAGAAACCCCTACCGATCACGGTAGTACTTCCTGCACCGACCAGAATTCATAAACAATCAACCGATAAGTCAACACAATACAAAACAATTTATATTCACTAACAAATATGCGTTCGTATCTATTATTACACTCAAACTCATTCTAGAGTACTGCTGACTCTATCTCTAATAGGTAACACCCAACAGAGCCATGGTTGTCGCTTAACCATATGCTCTGATACCAAATGTGAGGACCCGATTCTTCGACTTCCGAAAATCGACATCAATACGTCCACTGTATCGACTGTCGAGCAATCGAATGCCGAAAAACTGAATCCTTAGGGTTTAAGAAGAAGAAAAAGATAGAAAAAGAAAGAAAGAAGAAGCAACAGAAATAATATCAGAATCTCACAGTCGCAGCGGAACAACATATAATAGATAAATGAATAATCTTTAAAAACAAAGAACTATATCAGTTATTATATTACATCACATTACATTACGTTATCAGAGTGTACAACAACAAACAACGGAAAAGAAATACTATATACCAGTTGATACGCCAAGCCATCCAACTTGTCTCCAGTTTTCTACAGCAACTCCTGAATTCCAGAATATCCTGATAACCTAACTCTAGACTGCCCGTGTGGAAATTGGTGGGCACCCAGAGTTTAGGAAGGGAAACAATAAGCTCCAGGTCAGTCATGGGACTGGTGTGAGAACTTAAAACATTTATTTATCTTTAAAACAACAACAAAGGAAGTATTTTAAAAATAGATCCGCAATGCTTTTGGAAAATGAAACTACCATAAGGCCTCCCGCCACACACACAATGCAAACGCAGAATTGGAGAAGATTTCTCCTTTGATAGTCAAAGATGCTTACTACGCAAAAATCAAATCATTTTTGATATTATTATTAGTGCATAGTGTAGAAAACATTTCAAAAGTAGAATATAAATCTAAGCCAACATACGACCATTATCGTATGCCTACTATAGTTACCATGTTCAATAGCAGGTTACGGCCACATTCCATGGAAGGTTATACAACTAAAACCATACAGGGTTCGTATTGTTTCTTTGGATTTCCAACAAATGATCAGGCAAAAGAACTTCCTACACCGAAATGGGTACGCCTCTGGAAAGACGCCCCGAGAACCTAATCGGATCTCTACTGACACAAGGCCAAGTTACCATACGCTTCTGCGTGCAATGAAGCTGTAACTTGATAACTCCAAACAAAAAAGTATGCCATCCCCGGTCGTTACCGACCTTTATCCGAGGATCCTCAATACCAACAACCACAAAATAATAAATTTGCAGCAACCACATAGGTTAAATATCTGGGCTCCATACCATGATACAACCTCTATCCAGAAGAAAATGGACATACCTTAGGGGCACGACCCCTAAAAAAACCTTGCTGCAACATTTCTGTTTCGACCATTTCCGGGTTGTGAGGCTCGACAAAGTCTCGTCCATAAAGCTACGCTTTTTTCACAAAGCCACGCTTTGATCAACAAATGATCAGTAAATAATCCTCACACAGCAACATTCAGCATGCCACATTACCAAATTGGGAGTATATCGCTGATAACCTTCAACTACAAAACCTCTGAGCTTGTACGTCTCAGAGAACGGTGTTCAGCTAAGAGAATAAATTCTTCGCCACCAACAGAGATGTATTTGAAAGAAATCTGCTTTATATCTCAAAATGTAATGTCAGACACGTAACCATACAAGTTCGTTCCGGGATCGAACGGAATAGAAGGCACTTCCAAAAAACCCTTGCAATCCGGATATTCACTAATCACGTCCGAATTCCCATCACAAAGGGTGATAAAATCTCTATATCGGAGATCAGCCAATGTAGAGACATTCGACGGTAATCCTTCCGTTTTCAAAAATATCCGGTCTTCAACACCGGTTTTCAATGCTATCCATTACGTCGTATCACTATTCGGAATGGGTAATCCGAATAACGAGCGTAATAATTTAAAAATAAGTGTAGCATTCAATTTCAACCAATTCACAACAAATACCTATTTAAAGGTCAATATTGATAGGCAGTTATTTAACTATCAATCAATATTCACAACATTACCCCATTATAAATAATCTTCCCAAATTATTTAATTTTCAAAATATCTTTACAAGTTATATTTTCCACACTTCAACCATCTGAAAACAAATTTCAAATCATTTTTCACCTTTCAATCTTTGAAAACAAATTTCAAATCAATTTCCTTAAAGGGAAACACTTCCAAATATTTATTCATTTTAAATTTAAAATGGTTCATTTAAATCAATCAAATAAATCCTTACCGATTTATTTTAAACTTACATTCCAAATCCATAAATTTATTTCCACGCTTCAAAAACGAATCAATGTTTATTTTTAAACAAATATCCCTTTCTTTTATAAATTCCATAGTGAATTTACATTTCCAAAATATCTATGAATATACGATTTTCAAATCGATTCCTAATATTCATTTTCAATTTATCTTTAAAAGATAAAATCTCAAAACATTAACTTAATATTGGAAAAAACATTTCCATACTTATTTAATAATAAGTAATTCACAAATCTATTTATTTTCAACATTTGGGAAATATTCAATATACTTAAATCACAATTAAGTATATAATTTATTCTTTAAGGAAAACATTCTCTTAAACACATTTATTTGAGTCAAAACGAATGTTGCGTAAAACATCGTTACGACAACCCAAATCCACTAGTATAGGGATTCGAAATTAAGATAGATATATAAATCCCAATACTATATAAAACATTTCCTTTCGGAAATCATTTGCTATAACTACAGTGTTATAGTCCACCATTTCCTTGTTTCTCGAAAACGTCTATTTAAACAATGAATGTTGAAATCTATGGTTTCGACACTTAATACATTTTAAAACAACTTCAAATCGTTTTAATTCTATTTAAAATATCACTTCCCCAAAACACTTTAATATATTATTCACTGCCCCAAATCGTGAGTATTCTTCGTTAACCAAATTCAACATTTTTTTCCACACATTTTATTTAAAGGATTATCCACCATCCAAAATCGTGAATATATCTCTTTTAAAAATCTAAAATAATTGACTTATCAAAATAAGTCGGTTTTGGATTTATAAAACAATGCTTATAAATCCCATTTATATTTTATAACCACTTCAACTTATAAATTCACTTTATTAACAAATTCTATTTATATCCCACTTAAATGCCAAAATCCAATTTACAAGTTAATTACTTACAAATCTTTTATTTTACAAAATCTATTCATTCTATAACTTCCCAATTTATAAATCTATAAATTTCATTTACTTATGAAATCCATTTATACTTCATTTTACACTTAATAAAACTCGTATTATAATTCCTATATTTTTAATTTATAAATATCAATATTATAAATCTTTTATATAAATCGTTTATAATAATTCAAAAATCCCAATTTAAACCATTTAATAAATTAATCGACTATTTATTTCAAAAATCACATTTCGGTTATATTTCACAAAAATCATAATTTTTTATAACATTAAAATTATAACGTTTATTTATTTAAAATGAATCAATTTCAAAATTTAATAAAACGTATACTTTCAAAAATCACTTTAAAACCCTTTTTAAATTTGAAAATCATCACTTTAAAATCCTTTTATAATTCCAAAATTGGCCCAATGATGCAACACACCAAATAATCAATCACGACAACAAAGACATCATATATCAGTATATGATAATCAAAGTGTATCAAAATATATGTAATCAAATAAATACTGGTAAGGAATCCAGTTGGATCCCTCCAACCTGTTTCCCTGCATCCACAGATGTTAGCACAATACCAATTCCGTTCCAATACGGAATATCACGGTATATAGGATTTATAAAATATTATCCGCTATTGTACGGCACAATATGGTCTCATCCGCTATATAATGTGGGAAATCAACTATAAATACATATATAATACCAATTCCACTTTACGGTGTAATTATCGCGGTATATGTTTTTAATAAATAACCTCCGCTTAATATACGGCGTATAATGTCTATTTCAAACAACAGATAAAAATTTATCATGCAAGCATACATTCAAGAAAATTTTAAATCTAACTATTTAAAATTTAAATTGAAACAGTTTCGATTGAGTGAGAAGTTCTCACCTTGCTTTCAATAATGGTTTCAGCGTTTGTTCCGAATAAAATTAAACGCACGTTTAATTTTACTCGAAATTATCACTAGTTCCAATCGACTCCAATCCAGTTCCTTATGTAGTGCTCGTCAAAACGGTTCCAACGCAACTTGTTTCGTAATTTTTCGACCTCATATGAATAAGTTATACGTTTTTAAAGATTATATAATTTAATATATATATATATATAATTTACTAATTTCTTTTAATTTAAAAACCCTACTCTACATCTCTGCCACATGTTTTGATTTGCTCTAGATCTAGCCGCTGATGGAAGCTTCTCCCCCAACAAGCAAAAAGCTTTTGAAACTTCCCAGGTATCATTCGAAATAACCCATCACGGCCGTTCGAATTTAATTGTCGCAACCACCTACACGCGATCGAACTCGATCGGTGACCATCCCTCAGTAGCTCGAAGCGAGCCTCACCAACGCCTGAATTTTGGAGGAGGTCGGTCGCCCCTAGCTACAAGAAATTGAGTACGAACACTGACATTCAAATGGAGATTGCCGATGATCCATAGCCCCTTTTACGATCTTGACCGTTGGATGCATAGCTCTCATCGAGCTCTACAGTTTTCTAGTTGAGAGTTTCTTGTGAAAGATGATGGATTGGGAGATCTAAGGGGATGAAGCTTGAGTGTTTTCTGGCCATAGAAAAATTAGGGCCGGCTGAAACCTAGCCAGTTTTGTTTGCAAATGGAGATGATTAAGGGTTCCTTTTATAGAATTTCAACGAAAAACACTATTCACTCCAAATTTCCGAACTACAAATCTCGCGCGGTGACCGGCGTTTCTAGGGTTTACCCCGCGTTTCGGACACAATGGAATAGGTTTCGGGAGCTAATCCGATCATCTGCGCGAGGTACGGAAGTAAACGATCAGATTTAAATTAAACCGATTAAACTAATTTCTATGCGTTTTGGCTTGCCCCGGACAAACCGTAAATCCGATTGATACGAAATTTGGAATCTTGCAATAATATAACATTACGGATCCGATGAAACTAGCTTCATCGAAATCCGAGACTGTTTGAAAAATGGCTATTTTAACTCGTCAATTAAATATTAAAATATTCAATTTTCACAAATTAACTTTTAATTCAATTTTAACAGTTCTATAACGTCATTATAACTCCAATATGATTTAATATAACTTTATAAATCATTTTCAATCACATTAAACCCAATTTCCAATTATTTCTGTAATTTGAAATATTAAATTATCGATTTAATTATCCAATTAAATCTAGATATTCAAAATAAAATTTATTCGACTTACAAATTTTACTTGTTAATATTTAAAAATCAATTAAATATACGAATTTTAATTAACAGAAATTCTGGGTGGTTACACTATAGCAAATGCTTCATATTCCCTCATTGAAATTATGGTCAATATGACACTGAGACCAACATAAGAGCCATAACCATGCCCATAACTAAAGATCAAGTCTTCATTAGGAAGATGAAAGAAATCATTCTACCTTAAGGGAAAAGGTCGAGCTATCATTGAGAGACACCCAAACCAAAAGATAGGATGGCTCGAATCATTAGATAATTTGTTTGAACATGAAAAAGTGGAGTGAGGAATTGGAGCTTAGCTTAGCATTACCTTCTCTCTAAAGGTAGGACTACTAGGGACCCTAGAGATTTCATGATCTATGAGCTGGCAAAGTGCCTGAGGTAGACTACACTGTATCAGGAAGGTAGCCCAGTGTAGTTACTAGGGACAAGTCTAGTAGTGATTGAAAATGATGACGAAAGATATGGTAGTTCCTTTCCTAGCTAGTATTGGGAGATGAAGGAGCACGCCTTAGACTTATGGACCAAGCAACACCAATGCAGTTCTAAAGAGGCTAAGTCTGGAGTTTTGTTTACAACTCATCAAAAATGGACGTAGGGAGCCGAAATGGCAAGAAGAGGACATCAAAATATGGACTTCTAGAAACCAAACTTGCCAGGGCTTGAACCAAATTAGACATGTGCATAACTAATCAATACAAGATCGATGGTATAGCCCATGTTAGACTAGGGAAGGATGTCTCAGCAGATGTCAATGTTGATGGTGGAACCACACACTTAGCTATCGAAAAGGCACCTATTATGTTCATACCGACTGGTACACAAGTGGTTCATTCATTGCACGGGGGGAACGATGTGACCTACGAAGAAAACTAAGGAAGCATTTCAATAGTGGGAGTGAGTCACTTGGCTAATATGTTAAGTGTCTGATGAACGGAGAAAGAGACCGAAGCTTGAAAAGACGAACTATAGTTAGTTCACTCTGAAATTCAGATATGCATCAACCTTCGAATATTAAGACATTGCTTATGGAACAATACGTTGGAAAAACTAACCTTTGAACACATTTGAGGTGCTACATTTGGCATATGGAAGCAGTTGGAGCTACAAAGGGAATGGATGTCGTTGCTTTCTATAATCAAGTGATGCTTATAGCCTATTTGGTTTAATCAGTTAGAACACTAATCCGTTAACACTTGGATATCATGTAAAAGTATGGATGAATGTAAATTACGTTGAAGATGAAAGGCCTTAGAAAGGAAACACTTTAGAAGATATGGCAAGTTTTTTTTCGCTACTTAAGGAAATTCCACAAAAAAATCTATCTACTATTGGAGAAGCTATAGATTGCAGTAAACCAAGGATCAAAGAGTCAAAAGTTACAATAATTGTAATCAATAAACATCACAATTTCCTTAAGACTTTTGGTCATGAAAAAAAAGAAAAAACAAAAAAAAACAAATAAATAGAAAGATGATAAGGAAGAAAAGGAAAAGAAGGATACCATAAAATCCATACCTCAGTCCCTCGATGGGAATGAGTCCATACGAAGAAAGAGTGTAAAGCATGCTCGGAGGCATGATATTGGATCCTATGGACAATAGAGCATGTCCTCCTCCTAGATATTTGAAGATGCATGTTCATCAAAATTGTGTACAATGGAGTAAGCGGATAGTGGAGCATAAACTTACTAGTCCCAGAAGCAAGGTTCAACTCCACTAGAGAGAAGGGGAGACTAGTTTCGGTTCCTCTAGAGATGGAGTGTAATTCCAACCCATTACATATATGTGACTAAATATCTCCAAAGATAGTGGAGCATAATCTTTTCAAAGGGCCTTAGAGACAAAGTCATCTTCATATGAATATGAAGCATGATACTACAAAGATTGAATACTCTCATAGATTGCAAGGACAGCAATGCAAATGTATGAGTTCTTTAATGAATAATTTCAAATGATTTTTAATAGAAGTACTTGAGGCATGCTTACATCATATCACATGACTATGCGACACTCGCATAAGTGAGAAAAATACTAATGGTTAGGCAAGAAAAAATGTTTTTAACCCCTTTATGTCAAACAGACTACTTACGCTACAGGCTAGACCAAATGATGGTGTAGGTACATCAATAGTAGAATTGGAAATAGCAAAATATTTGAGAATTCGGATGCTATGTATCCATAGCGAACTGAAAATAGCTCCAAATCAAGCATTTTAGTAGTTCTAAGTTTGTGGAGAATGGTTGGCACCCTACTTAAAAAAAGAAAAAAGGCAAAGGCTTTGCTTAATGTGAAAGTGTAACATCCCGCCTTTTTGTATGCTTCAGCAGACACACGTGCCGACTCAAACCATACAGAAGGGCAGATTGTTACTGGGGTAAACAAGAAAAGGCAGAGAAAGAATAAAAAACATAATCTCACAGCACAATGACAAAATATAATAGTCAAATTGTAAGAAATACGATTACGGATCTTAAGGCTAAGATTAACATTAGAAGGGGGGGTGAATAATGTTAATAAAGAATTACTAAATCTTTTAAATTTATGTTAATTTAGACACAAAAGTATGCAATATACAGACACATATATGATCGCAGAAACAATCACAGATGCAGAAATAAAATAAAAGTAGTAAAGGAAAGAACACACCGGATTTTATACTGGTTCGGAGTTACCCTACATCCAGTCCCGCAACACAAATACGAATTTCCTTTCAAAAGCAATTATACAATTTCACCCTCGGTATCAAGGTTATGAGGTACACCCTTCAGAATTTCGATCCTCTGGGTAGAGATACTTGATTTCCAGGCCACAAGTTTACCCAATTGATTTACTAAGGCTACAATCACACCTTTTCCCTTTTGATTGATTTACTAAGGCTACAATCACACCTTTTCTCACTTCATTGATTACAATGAAGTCTATAACTCTGAATAGCATTGAGAATCTTGTAGAGATAGTGATAGAGAATCAAACTAGAAGTAATCGAGTATGATTCAATGTTGATTTCGACAGAGTAATGATAAGAATATGGATTAAGAAATGAGGAAGAAGAAGAGGAGTGAAAACCAGAAAATTATTATTGAAAATTGGTTGAAACTGACCCCTATTTATAGAAGAACAACAGCCATGACTATTCATGAAGAGTTATGGAGAATAGACACTTCTTTTGAAATTTGAATTTTTGAATCAAACTGTCACCATGTCGACATGGTCATGGGACATCCCAAAGGATTTTTTGGTGTTTTTGATTTTCTTTGAAAATAACCTTTATCTTATACAAAAACTATTTTAAACTTTATAAATATATTTGACTATAGTTAAAATTCATAAGTAAATATAAAGAATAATATATATAGATTTTAACTATAATTTTTTTATTTAAATCTAAGTATAAATATTTAAAAGTTAAATATATTATTTAAAAAGATAGTTTAAAACCAGGAGTAATTTGACTTTGAAAATAAAGATGTTTTTGAGGCTAAAATTATTTAAAATCAGGATCGAGGGTTTTGAATCTTTTAAAAGGAAAGTTTTGAAAACATTTTGAAAACAGGATGTAATTTTGAAAAATCATTTTGAATAAAAGTTAGCGAATACAAAACAATGTTCCACTAGATTTCTCGTAGGTTCCATCCTACTTAGGGTTCCATCCCTTTAACGGGCACGAAGTGAATTCCGTTCCACGAATAAATTGGATTTTAAGATGCCATTGCTTTTCTTCGAGTTTTAACAAAAATTCCTAATAATAATAAAAAATACTTATCCTTGAAATCTTGAACTCTTGATAGTCTCGATACTCATGAGTCTTCTATCTTGATATTTTATCTTGATATCTTGAATCTCTATACTGTACAGTCTTCATTCTTAGTACCCGCATGGTTAAATCCTGCGTATCATCTCACGGACTAACAGTCTCGCTCTTTTTGATGATGACAATCTTTGTTTATAAAATATTTTTTCTATTCCGATAACTCCTCCTTAATCTATACCTAACTACCCTATTTTATATTTCTCCCCCTTTGTCATCAACAAAAAATTAGTCCCCCTCATTCTTGGACTTCAGTACCTGCATTGATAAACTATAAAAAGGAATATATAGAGTAGGAAATAATTATACTTCTAAGCATGATAACTAATTTAAAGATTATATACATTTCAATGTATATATATAAATATATATATGTTTTACACACCAATCTTCAAATCAACAAGAAATCAATCCACATAAAGTATCAATTCAAACCAAATCAAACAAAGTAAATAATAAAAAAATCAAATGTGGCGTGGAACTTCCACCCATCCTTCTTCTCCAAAGTTTGGGTCTGCCTTAATAGCATCCCAATTATCATTGTCATTGGTGAGAGAGACAGGAGGTTGTGCTTCATTATCATCCTTGTGCAAAGAGGAGATCATCCATCGTATTGCATCGAAGTGCCTTTCTTGTTCCTTTATCATCTTCATTTGACTTAATTCTAAATGACGCTAGTTTCGTAGAATAAATGAGAGAATATTCTTGAACGAATTAAGAGTTTCTTCAAGATTTTCGGATAAATTGTGAATAGGATTGGCCATAGTTGAATTTGTGAAAGAAATGGAGGATATAGATGATAAGAAATAAATTTCAGTGAAGAATTCTGGAAGAAAGGGGTATATATAGGTATAGAAATTCGTTTGAATTGAATAGACATGTGGTAGTTATTCAAATTTCAAATTCAAAATCATTTTCCATTTCTGACCGGTACATGTCGACATAGTCACATAGGGGACGTCGACATGGGTTAATGAAATGTTATGACTAATTTGATTTTGTGAATAATTGTGTGTGTGTGTGTGTGTATATGTAATATACTAACATTTATTCTAGAGATAAGATAAGGTAGATATCAGAAAGGAAATTTCATTTCATTGCATACTACGGTAATACAATGATTAAGCACACAACAAACTACATGAACATTCGAAATAAAGCAAACTAAAACAAATACAACAAGATACGAAAAGATAAAAGTAGTTAGAGGATGAAGATGATGAAGATAGTCCAAGTTTCTTGCTGACTTTGGGAAAGAACTTGTTCATCTTCGAAGAAATGTTATCCAACGTTTTACTAACAGATCGTTTTAGAATCCGTTGATTCTCCACAGTTATCTTTTGGTTTTTGAGAAGGGTTTTGTTGGATAGATTGGAAGGATATTCAATGCTTTCCAAAGACGTTTCACCTTCTTCTTCTTCTTCAATTTCCATTTCGTCCCCTTCTTCTTCTTCTTCAACATCCTCTTCTTCCATTTCCTCATGAGCTAAACGCTCTTCATTTTCGGTAAGTGTCTCATAAGGTTGAAAAACAAATGGAATTTTCATAAGCAAAATGTTGGAATGATTGAAAAAATTTCTACAAACAAATTCTTCGCCTTTGAAATCCACTCCAAAATAGTCAAAAATCCGAGTAAGATAAAGTCCATGGTATAAAGTATTCTCAACCATTTCAAGACTTTTAGGACGAAGTTCATCCAAAATAACTTGCGCCCAATTTATGTCATAGTTTCCGAAAATAGCAAAAAGAGATTTGCAAACTTTTAAAGTAGGATTGTTAAAATTTTATGATCTTGGGGTCAAAGTATGTTGCAAAAGAAGATTAACAATTCTTGCTTTTGGTCGAAAATTTCTATTTTCAAAATCAAAATCATCATCTCTTTCGAAAATGTGATGAAATGTCTCACGATCATGTTCATCGATTTTAAAGTTAGAAAGATCCATTCCCAAACTCTTGCAATTGAGAATGGTACCCAAAAGATCACAATTCAAAACAATTTGAGTGCCTTTGATACTACTCCAAATTACATCTTCATTTCCAACATAAAATCCGCGATTTAAATTCGCATAGAAAATTTTGACAAGATTAGGATAGCAAACAAAATCATTTTGAGAAGCATCAATAAGACTAAGAACACCATTGTTTGCAAAAAGAGAATCAATTTCATAAGAAGAAAAATCTTGAAAAATAGCAAATTCTCTAGGATGGACTTTGGCATAGTTAGCATAATTGATGTATGCTTTAATTGCCTCCAGATCATTGAATAATTGCTCTTTGATTTTTTTGGAAATTCTCATGGTTGAGGGGTTGCTTGAAGAAGCCATTAGAGTAGAGAGTAGAGAGTAGAGAGCTTGAAGTTATGAAGATAGAGTTTGAATTTGAAAATGAAAGTGAAAAGATATGATAAAAGATAGTGAATAAATAGATTCTTAAAGGACATATTCTCTTGTCAAAAGGTATTTTTTCGGAGAATTGAACGAAGTGAAAAGGTGGAGGGAAATTCAAACATTTGAATTCATATTTTGAAATTCAAATTCAGGTAGCCATGTCGACATCATGGTAGGGACTATATCGACATGTGCTTTTGAATTTTCATGAATTGATTTTTCCTAAGATCTCTAATATATATATTATTATTATTAATATCTAATATATATTTCTGAAATATTATTATACTTATAATATATTTCAAAAAGCATTAAAAATAATAATAAAAATTATAAAAATAATAAAAAATAGAAAATAAATTTTAAAATTCAAATAACACACCAATTCAAAATCAATCAATCAAACAATCAAACAACTAATCTTAAGCAAGCAATTTCAACCAATTGTATTGTAAACGTGTACCTTTTTCTGAGTCCGTTTCTCTGAATTCATCGGAGTCATGAACAGCTGTGTAACACAAATTCGAATTATCCGTCTTCTGATCATCATCACTTGAGGACGAGTCTGAGTCATCTAGAGTAGCAGTAAATGCACGCTTCCGTTTCTTTGCTGGTTCATTGTTCATAGGAGGATTCTGCCTTTCTGGATACAGACAGTCTCTTTTGAAGTGGCATGGTTTATCACAGTTGTAACACTTGTCATTATTTGGCACTATATTCTGATTTCCAGAATTCTTATAGTTGTTTCTCTTGAGATTATTCATCTTTCTATATTTCAGGAATCTCCTAAAATTTCTGGTCATAAAGGCTATCTCTTCATCATTATCGCTGTTTGAGTCTGATCCATCGGTTAATGCATTCAATGCCATTGATTTCTTTTCAGATGCTTTAATTTCTCTTCTACCGATCATTTGAACTTCATACGACATTAGATTTCCAATTAATTCTTCTATCTTCAAAATACTGATGTCATTTGCCTCTTCGATCGTAAGTGTCTTTTGATTCCGATCTGGAGTTAGAGAATTTAAAAAATTTCTGACTTGATCTTCTACAGAAAATTCCTTTCCCAAAGATATTAGAGAATGCATAATATCCTGAAATCTACTATACATATCTGAAATAGACACATTAGCATTCATTTTAAATAATTGAAACTGATTTGTGAGAATAAAATTTTTGGTCTGTTTAACTTTGCTTGTTCCTTCGTGAGTAACTTGCAAAGTATTCCAGATTTCGTATGCAGACTTAGAAACTGACACTCTATTGAATTCATTTCTATATAGTGAACAAAACAGAATATTCATTGCCTTAGAATTATTTTGTGCAACAGTCTTTTGCTCAGCAGTCCATTGTGCAAAATCAATTGTGGGACAGAATATTCAGTTTGTGTGATATTCCAAGTGTCTAATCCTATAGATTGTAAATATATTTACATCCTACATGCTGAATATGCATAGTTACTGCCATTAAAAAGTGGTGGTCTGGCAATAGACTAACCCTCTACAAATGAACTAGTGACAGAGATACCAGTGTTAATAACAATACTAGTGTTGGTAGCCATTTTGAAAACTTTTCAAAAATCATATTATGAAACTTTGAAAACCTTGCTCTGATATCAATTGTGAGAAATGAGGATTACGGATCTAAGGCCAAGATTAACATTAGAGGGGGGGTGAATAGTGTTAATAAAGAATTACTAAATCTTTTTAATTTATGTTAATTTAGACACAAAAGTATGCAATATACACAGATGTAGAAATAAAATAAAAGCAGTAAAGGAAAGAACACACCAGATTTTATACTGGTTCGGAGTTACCCTACATCCAGTCCCGCAACACAAGTACGGATTTCCTTCAAAAGAAATTGTACAATTATACCCTCGGTTTCAAGCATCCGAGGTACACCCTCTAGAATTTCGATCCTCAGGGTAGAGATACTTGATTTCCGGGCCACAAGTTTACCCAGTTTATTTACCAAGGCTACAATCACACCTTTTCCCTTTTGATTGATTTCCAAGGCTACAATCACACCTTTTCTCACTTAATAGATTACAAAGAAGTCTATAACTCTGAATAGCACTGAGAATCTTGTAGAGATAGTGATAGAGAATCAAACTAGAAGTAATCGAGTATGATTCAACGTTGATTTCGACAGAGTAACGATAAGAATATGTATTAAGAAATGAGGAAGAAGAAGAGGAGTGAAAACTAGAAAATTATTACTGAAAATTCGTTGAAACCGACCCTTGTTTATAGAAGAACAACATCCATGACCATTCATGAAGAGTTATGGCGAACAGACACTTCTTTTGAAATTTGAATTTTTGAATCAAATTGTTACCATGTCGACATGGTCATGCTAGGCATGTCGACATCCCAAAGGATTTTTTGGTGTTTTTGATTTTCTTTGAAAATAACCTTTATCTTATATAAAAACTATTTAAAACTTTATAAATATACTTGACTATAGTTAAAATTCATAAGTAAATATAAAGAATAATATATATATATATATATATATATATATATTAACTATAATTTTATATTTAAATCTAAGTATAAATATTTAAAAGTTAAATATATTATTTAAAAAGATAGTTTAAAATCAGGAGTAATTTGACTTTGAAAATAAAGATGTTTTTGAGGCTAAAATTATTTAAATCAGGATCGAGGGTTTTGAATCTTTTAAATGGAAAGTTTTGAAAACAGGATACAATTTTGAAAAATCATTTTGAATAAAAGTTAGCGGATATAAAACAATGTTCCACTGGATTTTTCGTAGGTTCCATCTTATTTAGGGTTCCATCCCTTTAACGGGCTCGAAGTGGATTTCGTTCCACGAATAAATTGGATTTTAAATGCCATTGCTTTTCTACGAGTTTTAACAAAAATTCCTAATAATAATAAAAAATACTTATCCTTGAAATCTTGAACTCTTGATAGTCTCGATACTCATGAGTCTTCTATCTTGATATTTTATCTTGATATCTTGAATCTCTATATTGTACAGTCTTCATTCTTAGTACCTACATGGTTAAATCCTTCATATACATATATATCTAAACTTATAATATTAGTATTTATATTTTATAGTCTATTCTAAGGTTGTTGTCATTAAAACCATCATCTCACGGACTAACACAAATAACAGTTCATGAAGCTGTTTTACAAAACACTTGATTACTTATACAATATAGAATCAGAGTTACACATACCAAAAGAATAATAAATAAAATGCAGCGGATCAATGTGATGCAGTGGAACAATATAATAAATAATTGTAATACAATCTTCATCTTCGTCCTCCAGAAATAAAGTCTTCAAATCCTGAAATGCTTAGGATGACCCAAGCGAGTTGAAAGGACAAAACACTCGAGTTAGAACAAAAAGATCTTATGTGAGTTAAATCAACAGAAATAAATATGAGTGGAACGGCGTCAGAGACGTTTATGGGATTTGACATATCCTATCCAATATCTAACGTGAGTGCAGTAACTTAAGAGATGTTCGGGATTCACATCTCCTAAGGATCCGTTAAACTGTTTACTATTTAGTAATATACGCTATTATAATAATGTCTATTAGTAAAATAAGCTTACTTTTAAATAGCATTAAGGCTTTACATTTTCCACCTTAACACGTAATAGTCCCAGTAGTCCATCCAATATCATAGTCCCTCCTAATTGGGAAGCCACCGGAGGATACTCCACAGGCTATGGAAGAAAACCAAACTCGTACAAGGCGTGCTAGGGTAGGTGACACGGCACAACGAGGCAATGCCAGAGTAGATATCCCACTTACGCATCCGGGTTGGTGGTGATGCATAACGCGCAGCTACCGACCACCTCGAACCACACCCCTAAAAATCAAAAATCAAAAGTGGCCACCAAATCAATCTCAAATTCAGAATATAATATCGAAGGAGTGTGTCTGATAAGAGGGGCTACCTCACTGGCCCATTAGCACTCCTATTTTAGCCACCTTATGCCAACTCACGGGAGTCGGGTCCACGTATATACCTTAATAGAATGTCGCCACTATCCTACTTTATTCTGGAATCTCCATTGCGTACACGGTTATTAAAGTGGTTTTCGGAGTTGGCAGAGTGTATGACAACTTTCGATCCCGGTCTCTTTAACAAACAAGCGTTATTATAACACCATGGTCATTCTCAAAATAGTTTATATTTTAAAACCAAAATATCATTGCCTTTTCAAACCAAAAAATACGATATCATTTTCATTTCAAAAATATCCTTTTTCAGAATTATAGTACTTTCAAATCATAATACCATGAAACTCATAACTTTGAAACATAACTTCCAATACTTAAATGGTTTAAATATTAAAATACTTTATATAATAAAATAGCTTCTTTAATTTCACAAATCAATTCCAAAACAACTCAAATTTCTAAATTTTAAATTTAACCAAATCCCAAATCATAAATTTCAATACGATTCAGTTTCCAAATAAACTATTCCAAATTTTATCAATTTCAAAACATATTTGATCCATAGCATAAACCTATTCAAATTCAATATATTTCAAACTTTATGTATTCAACGATTTCAAAACTATGTTTGGTAATTACGATTCAACAATTCAATTTTCTATTATTTAGTTTTGAAATATATTACATAATAAATCCATTATCGTTTAAATAAAACTCAACTTACAAGTAACTAAATATTTCCTTCAATTTATTTATCTTGAAATATTCATTTAATTCATCTTAAACCAAAATCAAGTTATAAAAATCATATCTTCTAAAATTTCAAATTTAATAAACTTCACATCAAACTTATCTGAGTTAAATTTTTAAATAAATTCAATTTCAAATAAATATTAAATTTATCTTCCAACCTTAATTTATTTATAAATTCTATATTAAAATATAATTTAAATACTTTACTATATTTTCTTCAATAAAAATCAAACTTATTATTAAGCTTGTTCTATATTTAAACAAATTATACATAGCTTAAAATCAAGGATAAAATAACATTTATATAATATCAAAAATCAATATTTATCTAAAATCATATATTTCTATACAGAACCATAGAATTCATTTCAAAATACTTTTATATACAGACCACGATGTCTGTATATAATTTTCTATCCTTTGGTCAACTGATATGGATATTTATCATTTCAATTCATAATTTAAAATATAAATACGGTTATATATCATTTCAAACCGCAATCCCGAATGAAATAAAAATCCATAACAACTTGCAGTTTATAATAATATAAATACAACATCCATTCGTCCAGTATTAATCATCAAATATTTATCACAATCATCATCCAGTTCAATAAATAACATCAATATAGAACAGCTAATAAATAACAGGTATTTACTAGCCGTTTATATTCAATAATAAATTAAATAGCTATTTTATCCAAATAAATTCAAATAAACAGAGATGATGATTCAAAATATGCCAAACAGTCTTAAATAAATTTCTAATCACATCATAAATCAATTTAACAAACATAAGAAATTTTAGAAGTTGTGAAAAGATTAAAAAACTCACCTTTTGAATTTAAATTGAATTTAAATCTAATTTAAACCCCAAATTCAAACAGTCTCCAAAACTGCCCAAAAGAGTGGCAAAATGTTCAAAATTCTGATACGATCCTAACAAAAGAAACCGCACGTAAATCGGGCATCATATGAGTAGGTTATGTGCGTTGGAATGATTGAAATCAAAACTAAAATAAATAATAAAAAAATGAACCAGTTAGGACATGCCACATCCTCTAGAAATGCCGTTCGAAACCCTAGCCGATACGAAGCAAATCACGCCCGAATGAAGCAGGCCGCTGGCCATTATTCACGAGCGCCGACCACCTGAGACGAGTTCCAACCCGATCAGCACGTGCCATTGAGTTGCCCACGCCAGGCCGCTCCTACGCCCAGAACCCTGCCTCGTCCGGTCATCCTCCAAGTGCAGCGCCAACGTAGCAAAAGTCGGCCAAACATTCTCCATTTCTGGTGAATCTCGATCAATTGATGGCAAACGAAAGGTAGATCCGTGAACTGCTCGTCACTAGCTTCGCAACGGCACCATCCGATCGCCGATCGAAAGCAGATCCACCGTTGGATCGATCAAATTCCAATACGAACGGCCATCAATGATTTGCGATTTTAGGACAAATAATGATTTAGAACCAAAACTGAATTGCAGATCTAATATGTGTTCATCGAGAGCTTCGAATCCATATAAAATCTGATATTGTTTGGAGAGTTTGAATTTTTTTGATTTGATTTTGAATTGTAATTGGGTTTGGAATTGACAATTTGTCTGCCATTGAGAAAGAGGAGCAAAAAAAGAATTATACGTACAGAAAAATTAGAATAAGGAGTGACTAGGGTTTATAACGAGATATTTATATGTAGGTCGGAAAATGGAAATAACGGATCAGATTTGCATTGGGTTGGAATGATAAACGACCTGAAAAGTTCGTTCTGCCTTCGGAATGAAAATAGGTCAACCCATATATCAAAATAAATGTTTTAAAATATTTTAAAACCAATGGAACGGTTTTAAGTCCAAATTCCATCGTATGAAGAAGTTATGATAAAATCAAGTTATTTCAAATTGATTTCAGTTGATTTTAATTAAATTGATTTCTAGGCGTCTCGAGTCCGTACGATCAAACGACAACTCCGATCGCTACGAAACTGAAAATCTTAAAATAATTCACTGTTACGAATCCGATGAAACTGGTTTCATCGAAATCCATGTTAGTGGCCAAAATGGCTATTTTCCAGTTGATTAAATAAATAATTTATTAATTAATTAAACCAAATTTTCAATTCAAATTTTATAATCCGCAAATTTCATCTTTTCAATTACCTGTATAATTACAATAGTTTAAAATAAATTTACAAATCAATTTAAAGTTAATTATTTTACAAATTATAGTGTTTGATTTCAAATCCTTTTAAATTCAAAGGTTGTAAATCTTTGCATTTCCAATAATCCAATTTAATTGACTTTAAATCATGTTATTCAATCAATTGTCACCTCAAGGGTATAATTAACATTCTTTATATCCTAATACATTAACAATTTCCTATTTCATCTTCCTTTCACCTTTCGTTCTAATTAATTTCATTTACTTACACAAATTTCAACTATTACAATTTAAATTCCAATAAATTTATAAATCTTGATTCCCACTCTTTTTATTAAGTCCAATATTTCATTTATTCACTTATGTTCAATTTATAGCAAACATAACATTTAAATTTATTTCATTAATTGGAATTTCATTTTTAACATTCACTTCATTATAAATTATAAGGTTTTTATTCCTTTCTAAATTTAATTATAAAAATCTCGTTAAATTAACCGATTTATTTATCGAAATTTTATGGGTCATTACACTCTCCCCCACTCAAAACTTTTCGTCCCCGAAAAGGAAAAGGAAGGGAAAAGAAAGAATTAAGTAAACAATACATCTTATTTAAAAATATTAACTTTATAAACAAATAAATTTACAAAATTGATTAATATAAATAAAATATACAAATTTATAGCCATTAAACCTTTTTTACACTCAAATTAATAAAGTTTGGAAAACATTTTCAAAAAAATTCGAAGTCCGAAATTCATGGAAAATTTCGGTAGAGCCTCCTTTGTACGAAGAGGCTTGGGAGAAAATATAATATCAAATGTAACAATATATATCTTAAAATAAAGTATCCCAACAATAGGAAAAACGATATAATAACGCTATAAAACAGTATTCCGAGAACGTACCTATTTGTCGGGTAATTAACACTTAATTATGAAACCAAAAGCAGTAGCAATTACTTCCATAACATGCATTTCACTTATATAATCTAAAAGACCTAATAATTATACAGAATGAAATATTAATTTTGTTTCATCCACTAGCAAACAAATCAATGTCAAACAAAAACAATCACTTGCAACCACATCATACAATCATCATATAGAATCAACCCAATTCAATTATCCATCCATATCAAACAAACAAATAGTTGTTTGGGTTTAAAAACTTTAAATTGTACAGAATGGAAAATAAACTATTAAGTGCACCATTTACTCAATAGTCTTGGATGAAACTAAATAGATTATTCATACATCCAAACAATTTTAAAGTATCCTTTCCCAAACAAGCATAAACCAAACAAATAACAATTTCAGACCGTAGACCAAGTTCATTCTTATTAATTTTATTTCATAACATTTGTTGTTTGATTTCCTTTTCATTCATATAATGATTTATCTTTTTAATTTACATTTATTTTTTGCAAATTATCATTTCCATCCATTGATTCGGTGTTTATTTCACTTATTTGGATTCATATTTACATAAATTCATTTTTATTTATTCGCGTCACGTCGGTTTCTTTTTATTGCATTATCTATATTCATTCACTCATTATTATTTAATACCATTTATTTATGGTATTCATATGTAATTCAATTATTTAGCATTTCAATATATTTACTTAAGTTTCTAGTTATTCGTTTTCAATACTTTCTATCTCATTTTATTATAGTAACATTTCAATTATATCTTAAGTTTATAACTACTATAACACTAAATGTCTTATTTGCAAAAGTAATTCATTCAACACTTTCATTACATAAGTTTACTTGTACAATTTCCATTATATTTTCTTATTACACATTACAACTTTCAAATCTTTTGCTAAGTTATATATATGCTTTTTAAGAATGCAACTGAAAATTATACAAGTTTATCTTATTTCCTTAATTAATCTAATGTTCAATAATCATATCCTTTGCTTTTTATAGATTATAAATTCCAACTTTCTTGTTATTTCATTTATAAGCTAGCATTTAATCTCTTATTTTAATTAGAGGTTCCAATTATTAATTAGTTATATTCCATTTCACTACAATAATTGAAATTATTAATTAACGGAAACCTAAGAACTAATTACCGAGTTAAATTTCAAATCATTTTAAAATAATTGATAGATATATATACTTACAACTTGTATACCCAATTATATTTTAAAATAGTTTAAAATTTATATTTTCTTATCAAAATAAAGCTGTAATAAAAATACTAAAGTGGACTTCCCACTTTGAAACTCGAAAATGAATGTCGATGATGCGTGCACACATCACTGAAATTATTTTCCAATGATAGAGAGGGGAGTACAAAATTATTTCTTTTCAAAATTTCTTTAAAGCAATTCTTTCAAATCATATTGAAATATTTATATCAGAAAATACTTCTAAATAATATTATTATTATATTCTAAAAACATTTCAAAGAAATTTTCAAACACCCTAGAAGTTGAGTTCTAAATTCTAATTTATTTTTATTTATTTTACTTTTCAAATCTTATTTCCAACCTACATTCATAAATTTCGCTACCTAACAACTGTTATATTACAACCAATTATTTATCATTTATAAAAAAAAATTATATACAGAAAATATAATAGGTAAAATTATTTCATTTACCTATATTCCAAAGCAAATATTGTGTCGGTCTGTCCTATTAAGTGTTTAGAAATCCCTATTGGTGTCATAGCGTCCTATGCACCAACCCAAATTTATAAATACAAAACGAAACAAATTAAAACAATATTAAAACCCTTTTACAACACTAACAAATACGCTCTCATATATATACGCTCAGTGACTCATCATAGGGTATTACTACCATATTAATAAAGAGTCAGACCCCACAAAGCTAAGGTTTTCGCTAAACCAAAGCTTTGATACCAAATGTAACAGACCGCGTCAGTGGGGTAACGCCCGCCATAGCACACAACTGTACCCGTGTTCTGCCTTTACGGCCAGCCTCTCGACTGCACCAACCCCGTAGGGACATGTAGGAGTAAGAGTCATCTGCTCGCTACCATACCAAATGCGAGACCCCCTATCATGCTGCCCCCGCCAAGTGCATAGGCAGACACACATGTCAACTCAAATCATACAGATGGGCGGATTGTTATTGGGCTAAATAAGAAAAGCAGAGAAAGAATTAAAACAAAACAAAATCTCACAGCGGAATGACAAAAAATAATAATCAAATAACAGTTCATGAAGCTGTTTTACAAAACACTTGATTACTTATACAACATAGAATCAGAGTTACACATACCAAAAGAATAATAAACACAATGCAGTGGAACAATGTGACGTAGTGGAACAATATAATAAATAATAGTAATACAATCTTCGTCTTCGTCCTCAAGAAATAAAGTCTTCAAATCCTGAAATGCTCAGGCTGACCCGAGCGAATTGAAAGGATAAAATGCTCGAGTCACAACTAAAAGTTCCTATGTGAGTTAAATCAATAGAAATAAATACCGGTGGAATGGCGTCAGAGATGTTTATGGGATTTGACATCTCCTATCCAGTGTCTAACGTGAGTGCAGTAACTTAAGAAATGTTCAGGATTCACATCCCCTAAGGATCTGTTAAACTATTTACTACGTATTAATATACGCTATTATAATAATTTCTATTAGTAAAATAAACTTACTTTTAAATAGCGTTAAGGCTTTACATTTTCCATCTTAACACATAATAGTCCCAATTGTCCATCCAGTATCATAGTCCCTCCTGATCAGGAAGCCACCACAGGATACTTCATGCGCTACGGGAGAAAATCAAACTCGTACATGGTGCACTAAGGTAGGAGACATGGCACAACGAGGCAATGCCTGGGTACATATACCAATTACGCATCCGGGCTGGTGGTGACGCATAGCGCGCAGCTACCGCCCCCCTCGAGCCACACCCCTAAAAATCAAATGTGGCCACCAAATCAATCTCAAAGTCAGTATATAATATTGAAGGAGTGTGTCCGATAAGAGAGGCTACCTCACTGGCCCGTTAGCTCTCCTGTTTTAGCCACCTTATGCCAACTCATGGGAGTTGGGCCCACGTATATACCTCAATAGAACTTCGCTACCATCCTACTTCATTTTGCAATCTCCACCGCGTACATGGTTGTTAAAGTGGTTTTCGGAGTTGGTAGAGAGTATGACAACTTCCAATCCCTGTCTCTTCAACAACCAAGCGTTATTATAACACCATGGTCATTTTCAAAATAGTTTATACTTTAAAACCAAAATATCATTGCCTTTTCAAACCAAATCAATATGATATCATTTTCATTTCAAATATATCCTTTTCTAGAATTGTTGTGCTTTCAAATCATAATACCTTGAGACTCATAACTTTGAAACATAACTTCCAATACTTAAATGGTTTAAATATTAAAATACCTCATATAATAAAATAGCTTCTTTAATTTCACAAATCAATTCCAAAACAACTCGAATTTCTAAATTTTAAATTTAACCAAATCCCAAATCATAAATTTCAATACAATTCAGTTTCCAAATAAACTATTCCAAATTTTATCGATTTCAAAATAGATTTGATCCACAGAATAAGCCATTTCAAATTCTATATATTACAAACTTTAAGTATTCAACAAT
Organism: Allium cepa; assembly: GCA_030765085.1. Lineage (NCBI taxonomy): Eukaryota > Viridiplantae > Streptophyta > Magnoliopsida > Asparagales > Amaryllidaceae > Allium > Allium cepa. The sequence goes on from CM060931.1 coordinate 384,175,621, forward strand.
TTCAAAACTAAGTTTGGTAATTACAATTCTACAATTCAATTTTCTATTATTTAGTTCTGAAATATATTACATAATAAATCCATTATCATTTAAATAAAACTCAAATTACAAATAACTAAATATTTCCTTCATTTTATTTATCTTGAAATTTTCATTTAATTCGTCTTAAACCAAAATCAAGTTTAAAAATCATACCTTCTAAAATTTCGAATTTAATAAATTTCATATCAAACTTATCTGAGTTAAAATTTTAAATAATTTCAATTTCAAATAAATTTCAAATTTATCTACCAACCTTAATTTATGTAAATCATTATAAACTTTATATTGAAATATAACTTAAATACTTAACCATATTTTCTTCAATCAAAATCAAACTTATTATTAAGCTTGTTTTATATTAAAACAACTTATAATAACTTAAAATCAAGGATAAAATAACATTTATATAATATCAAAAATCAACATTTATCTAAAACCATATATTTCTTTACAAAATCATAGAAATCATTTCAAAATACTTTTATATATAGACCACGGTGTCTGTATATAATTTTCTATCCTGTAATCAAGTGATACAGTTGTTTATCACTTCAATCCATAATTTAAAATATAAATACGGTTATATATCATTTCAAATCGCAATCCCGAATGAAATAAAAATCCATAACAACTTGCAGTTTATAACAATATAAATATGACATCTATTCATCCAATATCAATCATCAATCATTTATTACAGTCATTATCCAATTCAATCAATAACATCAATATAGAACAGATAATAAATAATAAGTATTATCTGGCCATTTATATTCAATAATAAATTAAATAACTATTTTATCCATATAAATTCAAATAAACTGAGATGATGATTAACAATATGCCAAACAGTCATAAATAAATTTCTAATGACATCATAAATCAATTTAACAAACATAAGAAATTTTAGAAGTTGTGAGTGGATTAAAACACTCGCCTTTTGAATTTCAATTGAATTTAAATCCAATTTAAACCGAAAATTAAAATAGTCTTCAAAACCATTCATACCAGTGGAGAAATGTCCGAAATTCCGATACGATCCTAACAAAAGAAACTACGTTTAAATCGGGCATCATATGAGAAAGTTATGCTCATTGGAACAATTGAAATCAAAATTAAAATAAATAATAATAATAAAACAAATGAACCAGTCAGGACATGCCACGTCCTCTTGAAATTCCATTCGAAATCCTAGCCGATACGAAGCAAATAGAGCTTGAACGAAGCAGCGAGGCCGGACATTATTCACGAGCGCTGACCACCTGAGACGAGTTCCAACCCAATCGGCACACGCCACTGAGTTGCCCACGCCAGGCCATACCTATGCCCAAAGCCCCGCCTCATCTGCTCATCCTCCAAGCACAGCGCCGTCGTAAGAAAAGTTGGCCAAACATTCTACATTTCTGGCGAATCTCGATCAATTGATGGCAAACGGAAGGCAGATCCGTGAGCTGCTCGTCACTAGTGTTGAGTCACAAGTTTTATGAAAGTTTTGATTTCTGACAAATAACTAAAGGCGATCGACAAAACAAGGTCATTAGAGCTACATATGTTACTCTAGATTGTAGATTGATTATTTGATATTATATTAGTGATAAACTTGTTAAAATCTATCCTCAAATAATCATGCATTTTCAAGAAAATTAATATATATACGATTAGAATGTAGTTGCACATTCGGTGTGCAACTTTACAGGGACCGGTCGACCGGTCACAATATAGGCGGTCGACCGTTCCTACATAATTTGCACACTGAACGTGCACACATACACATAACGTATATATATTTAAATTCCTGTCTACTGGTCACTTTTTAACCTGTCGACCGTTTTTAAACAGAAAGCAATTTTTCCAAAAGACACTTCTCTTCTCCAATGGTTGCATCTCTTACCTTTCACCAAAGATCATATCTCTTAATGACAACTGCTCACAAAGAGTTACAACCATTCTTATCTATATAAACTCATCTAATTCGTTGATTAAAATAACATGATTTCATATTCTTTTTAATCTAATCTCTAATCTTACTTTATACATACTCCTGCATTCTAAAAGCTCTCAATTATTTATTGAATCATTGAAACTATTTCATATCCTTTGATTCAATAAGTAATATACTTTCCTTAATCTTTTCAAAACATCATTTCGCATACTTTGAGGATAAGATTATAGGAAGGGTGTACTACTAGTGACAAATCCGTGTTTTCAAGAACACAAGTTGTCAACAACAATTGTATTTGTTCTTGTGTTGAAGTCCTCTGTGTTGTAAGAGGCAAGTGTTGAAGTCCTCAGTGTATTAGAGGCGTGAAATCCCGTTCGGTTGTTCGGGTGTTGTAAACCTGTTCCTCCGGGTGAAGCGAGGTAGTTAATAGTGAAAATCCAGATAGAAGTCTGGGACTGGACATAGGACGGTGCTCCGAACCAGTATAAAAATCTCTGGTGTGATTTTTCTATTTTTTTATTTACTATGCTATTATAATCTATTTCCGCATTTATATTGTAGTCCATATTACACGATCCGTGTGTACTATATTAGCACATATAATTGTATACACACCGTACTTTCATTTGGTATCAGAGCACGGTCATCATATAACCGTAACACAGTTATTTGATATATTATAGTAATATGGCAAATAACATAAGTACTAGCACTCAAAACACCACTTACACGGAGGGTCAATCTACACAAAGACCTCCATTTTTCAATGGTCTTAACTATAGTTATTGGGCAACACGTATGTCATTCTTTATGCAATCAAATAGCTATGATGCTTGGAATGCCACTCAAAGAGAAATAGTGAATCCAACAACTGATTATTCAGAATGGACTGCAGCTGAGAAAACGGCAGTAGCCGTAAATGCAGGAGCAATAAATATGTTGTTCTGTGCATTAGACCAAAATGAATATAACCATGTTAGTATCTGCACTACTGCATATCAAATTTGGCAAACACTAAAAATCACTCATGAAGGTACTAACAAGGTTAAACAAGCCAAAATAGCCATGCTGAAAAGTCAATTTCAAAATTTCAAAATGAAACCAAATGAGACAATAAATGACATGTATTCACGGTTTCTAACTATTCACCATGCACTTATTGGCTTAGGACAAAAGTATTCCGATTTCGATGTTGTTTCAACAGTCCTACATTCTCTGACTAGTGAATGGGAAGGAAAAGTATTAGCAATTGAAGAAGCTAATGACCTTTCCGTCATGACGCCAGATGAATTGATAGGAAATTTAATGTCCTATGAAGCAAATTTGCAGGCTAGAAAGGAACAGAAAGAAGAAAAGAAAAATGTAGCATTTCATGTTGAGAAAGATGAAAATGAATCAGATTCTGAAGACGAAGATTTGGCATTCATTGCGAAAGGATTTAAAAAATTCCTAAAATATCGAAAAGCCAGTCGTTACAATAAAAGGAAACCTGGATCAAACAAACCATCTTCATCTGCTATAGAATGTTTCAACTGCCACAAAAAGGGACACATGCAGAAAGATTGTCCAGAACAAAAGAAGAAGTCAGAAAATGACAAATTCAAATATAAGAAGGACAAATCTAAGAAACGAGCTTTCTCAGTAACATGGGATGATTCAGAGTCATCTTCATCAGAAAGTGAAAGTGATTCAGAGAATGAACAAGCTAATGTTTGTTTTATGGCAACAGAAGATGAGGTACAAATTCCTACTTTGATGAATTACTTGATATAAATGCTGAATTGATAGTCAAATATAAAGACATAAAACGTCAATTAAAAGTAGTCAAAGCAGATTTAAGTAGAGCAGAGCTTGAACGAGATATGTTAAAAGATGAGAAGAAAATATTAGAAGAGGAACTTGAAAATATTCAAGAATCATCATCTAATGTTGACTCTCAAATATCTCTTTTGAGTCAAGAAATAGAAACTCAAAAAGAGAAAAATAATGCTCTCACTACTGAAAATCATAAGCTTAAAGCAAAAGTCAAAATTCTAGACCTAGAAAAAGCTAGCTTACAAACAAAGTTTGATGACATTACTCAAAATGTTTCTAACTTTAACAAAGGTCGAGAAAATTTGACAAAAATCATTGAAAGTTTACAATCTATTTCAGACAAACAAGGATTGGGATATAACAAACAAGAAACCAAGAAACATCTTGGAAATAAACGGAAGAAGAAAGTACAAAAAACTGAAGCTAAGAAAAATCTTAGTTTATTATATTCCAAACCAAAACCAGTTGTGAAATTTCAAAAGAAAAATGACAAGACTATCAAAATATGGGTTCCTAAAACAAATAACAATTTGATTAGGAACAAATACATTCAGCAATTCATGAATACTGTGCATTTTAATAATAATTATATATATAAAGGGGATACCGGACCCAAATGGGTTTGGACTCCTAAGACCTAACTCTTAGGACCCTATAAAAAGTGGGTACCATGGACTTAATTCTATTTTTTGCAGGTCCCACTTAAGAAAAGAGGAAAGTGGATATTGGACAGTGGTTGCTCAAAGCACATGACGGGAGACAAGAGTTTATTAACAAATATTACATATTCAGATGGTGGCTCCGTCACTTTTGGAGACAATTCAAAAGGCTATATCATCGGCAAAGGCGATGTGAGCAATTGCGGTACATCTAACTTACCTCTTATTACTAATGTCATGCTAGTTAGAAATTTAAAACACAATTTGCTTAGTATTAGTCAGTTATGTGACAAGGGTTTTATAATTTCATTTTCAAATAATAAGTGTAGTATTTTAGATAAAGACCATAATTTGGTTTTCGAAGGTTATAGAGACAGAAATATATATATTCTGAATATGAATATTAATCATAATTCAGATATGTGTCTTGTGGCTAATGAAAATGATCCATGGCTATGGCACAAACGCTTCTGTCATATAAAATTCAGAACTATTGACAAGCTAGCCAAAAACAATCTAGTTAGAGGACTACCCAAAATGAGTTTTAAAGTTAACAACATTTGTGATGCATGTCAATTAGGAAAATTGACCAAATCATCTTTTAAATCCAAGAAAGTCATATCAACATTACAACCACTTGAGTTACTACACATGGATTTATTTGGACCTACTAGGGTTCAATCAATAAATCACAGTCAATATGTGCTTGTAATTGTTGATGATTTCTCTCGTTATACATGGACAATTTTCTTAAAAAATAAAAGTGACACTTTCGATCATTTCAAATCTTTCGTCAAAAGAATTCAAAAATCAAAAGGGATTAAAGTTAAAAATATAAGAAGTGATCATGGCGGAGAGTTTGAAAATAATGAATTTGAACATTTTTGTACAAAGAAAGGTATATATCATAATTTTTCGTTTCCCAGAACTCCACAACAGAACGGAGTTGTAGAACGGAAGAACCGAACTTTACAAGAATGTGCAAGGACATTATTGAATGGAACCACCTTACCAAAACATTTTTGGGCGGAAGCTGTGGCAACTGCCTGTTATGTTTTAAATCGTGTATCCATAAGACCTCTTACCAAGAATACTCCTTATGAATTATTTAACAAAAGGAAGCCTAAAATCTCATACTTCAAAGTTTTTGGTTCCAAGTGCTTTATTTTAAATACGAAAGACCAGCTTGGCAAATTCGATCCAAAAGCCGATGAAGGAATATTTGTCGGTTATTCGGAACGAAGTAAGGCCTATCGGATATTTAATAAACGAACCAAAACTATTAAAGAATCACTTCATGTCTCTTTTGATGAAATCTATCAGCACCCTCACACTATATCAGATGATGACGAATCAATAGTCACTGACAATCAAATCATCACAAATATTGATTCTGACTCGGAAATAATTATTGAGAATATTCCTCAAACATGTGAGTTACAATCACCACCAAGAATATTAAGAGACCATCCGGCTCAAAATGTAATTGGTGAAATAACATCACATGTCAGAACAAGAAGTCAACTCAATCAAATGGGTCATGTCGCTTTTCTCTCAAATATCGAACCTAAGAATCCAAAAGAAGCTGCTACAGATGATTACTGGATCATTGCCATGTAGGAAGAACTAAATCAGTTTGAGCGCAATGACGTTTGGGAACTTGTTCCACGACCAACTGATCAGTCAGTAATTGGTACTAAATGGGTCTATAAAAATAAGGCCGACGAACAAGGAAATATCACCAAAAATAAAGCAAGATTAGTAGCACAAGGATATAATCAGGAAGAAGGTATCGATTATGAAGAAACTTTTGCACCAATTGCTCGACTAGAAGCTATTAGAATCCTATTATCTTTTGCTTGTCACCATAATTTCAAACTTTATCAGATAGATGTCAAAAGTGCTTTTCTCAATGGATTTATCAAAGAGAATGTCTATGTCGAACAACCTCCTTTGTTCGTACATGAAAAATATCCTGACCATGTGTTCAAACTTAAGAAAGCTTTGTATGGTTTAAAACAAGCACCTCGTGCTTGGTATGAACGACTACGTAGCTATCTTATTAACTCAGGATTTCAAATAGGCAAAGTCGATCAAACTTTGTTTATTAAACATTCTCGAAAAGATATTCTAGTTATCCAGATATATGTAGATGATATCATCTTCGGTTCAACAAACGATAAACTCTGCAAAGTATTTGCAAGTATTATGACCAAAGAATTCGAAATGTCTCATATGGGAGAACTATCTTATTTTCTTGGACTTCAAATAAAGCAACTTTCAAACGGTATTTTTATCAATCAAGAAAAATACTGTGAAAACCTTATCAAACACTTCGGATTAGAAAATACATCTGGTAAACCAACTCCTATGAGTACAACTACACATCTTGAAAAAGATGAAAGTGGTAAGAATATTGACCAGAAATTATATCGAAGCATGATTGGTTCTCTTCTTTATCTTACAGCTAGTCGTCCGGATATAATAATGAGTATTTGTTTATGTGCTCGTTTTCAAGCCGATCCAAAGGAATCACATCTACGAGCAGTGAAACGTATAATTCGTTATCTTAATAATACCAAAGATTTCAGTCTTTTTTATCCAAAAGAATGTCCATTTGAATTAGTATCATATAGTGATGCTGATTTCGGTGGCTCACGAACGGATAGAAAAAGTACAAGTGGTACGTGCCATTTTATTGGAAAATCACTTGTCTCCTGGTTCAGTAAGAAACAGAATTGTGTTTCACTATCAACATGTGAAGCTGAAAATATATCAGCAGCTCTCGCTTGTACTCAAGTACTATATATGCAACAAACACTTCAAGATTTTGATATTCATTTATCAAATTCTATTATATACTGTGATAACACCAGTGCTATAAATCTCTCTAAAAATCCAGTAAATCACTCTAGAACCAAACACATTGATATCCGTCATCATTTCCTTCGAGATAATATTGACAAAGGAAATATATGTCTTGAATATGTCCTTACTGACAATCAATTAGCGGACATTTTTACTAAACCTCTGCTCGAATCTAATTTTATTAGATTACGAAGAGAGCTTGGTTTAATTTCAAGGAAAAATCTTGACTAAGTAATTTCTAAAGAACGTCTTCTTTTTAGTTATTCTTTAACCATAACTTTTGCATAAACTTTTTTTTACATTAAATATAAGCCACTGCTTGATTTAATGGTTAATTCTCTTTACTCATTTTTTTTTCATTCTTTTCTTTTAGTGATCGTCCTTTCCTTTCTTAATTTATAATTTCAGTTTTAAAAGGAAAGCTATTTTTAGAGTTAAAATAAAAATTTCTGCTTATGTTTTCTTGGTTGAAATTTTCCATTAACTTACATCCATAGGTTTATACATAAGAAACTTGTATATAAGCTTGCAAAAAATTTCATATTTTGTTCATTTTTTTTTATCTAACCATAATATTCTATACAACATTCCCTATGGCTCACATTTGTGATAAATGTGCTCAAGAATCATACATTTCTATTACGAGTTCTGAGTCGGAGGAATATTATTCTCCTACTACACCAAAACAAAAACCAAGTTGTCATCATCAATGCTCTTGTATGTCTGATAAAACTCCAAATTCAAAATGAGTGAAGAGGACACTGTTCTATTCTCCTCGTACCAAAGCACAAATCGATGAAATACACCACTACCAGAAACATCAGATAGACCTTCAGAGACAGCTCCATTATGGGCAAAGTCAACTTTATCACGAGCAACAACGGACATCGGCACGATTATCCGTTTTAGAAAAGTTGGCAACATTTTTCTGTGGTTCCAACAAGCATGACGTGCATGAACCAATGCCGTCTAGGCCATCAACATCTAAAAGTCCTAACTCGTGGGATCGGAACTATGAGAAGAATGAAGGAGCTCAGAAACAATGGAGTCCATGGTCAAAACGTATTGAAGGAAACAACGATAATTCTAATGACGAACTTTCTCATTAGATTTATATATAGTTATTATATCTTTATCTATCTCTTGTGTAATAACGGTTATATTTTGTATTAAGAATGAAATATAATATATATAGGTTGATATATTATAAAAACTTGCAAAATAACATGATTTGCTCAGCAGGCCAAAACCGGTCGACCGCCCCATATATAACCGGTCGATCGTTTGCTCTCTGGTTAAAAACGGTCGACCGGCCATATTTCATAGGTCGACCGGTTGACGTATTTTCAGTTTTTATATATACCTATGCGTCATTTTTTCCCTCTACCCTCTTTCTCTTTTGACTCAAGCTGTTCTTTTACCCAAAATCACAAACCCTAGTTTCCTATTTTCAATTCCCAAATCTCAAATCTTCCAACAATGGCTCCTCCTCAAAAGAAATCCAAGAAAGGAGCAACCTCTGAAACTTCATCTCTTAGCATCTCCGTCAAAAAATGTCTTCAAAGTCCAATTGCTGTAACAAGATGGAATCAGATGACAAATTACAAGTTTCATCCAGGCTCTTTCATCAAATTTGATGATTTCACGGCTTATGGAGTTCGGAGGTTAGCCAATAATTCCAACATTACTCCATTAATAGATTTTTCAGAAAATAGTGTGGAGATAAATCATTTGATGATCAAATTGTTTTACGCCAACATGAATCTTGATGAGTATCAACCTGATAATCCAAACGGCGTCATCTGGTCTGTGGTCTGTGGCAAGCAAATTTTTCTTACTCATGCTAGAATTGCCTCTATACTTGGTATACCAAATAGAGGCGATGAGTTTTCATCTACCTTCTGCGAAGTCTTCACTCGAAATAGTACCAGTCATCAGTTCATAGAAGACAATAGTGATGGCACTAAGTCTATTGGACTTCGACCGACAGGCAGACTACTTCATCGTGTTTTGATGCATTCTCTTTTTCCTAGACTTGGAAATTATGATGCAGTATATAAAGAAAACTTCAAAGCACTCTATGCTATTTATGGTGAAATCCAAATCAATTGGGTACACATGCTTTTTGATGAAATTCTCAAGGTAATCAACTCTACACGGCCTCATTTCTTCTACAATGAATATATCATGCGACTTTTGTTAGCTTGTGGGGTCAATCCTCCTGATTCTGCAACCTCAAAACCAAAATGCATTGATTCCATAACCATCAAACGAATGAAGCTTCCTCCACCTTATCTTGAGATTATGCCTTTTGAAGAATGGCAACAAAGAGGACCAAGAAAACAAAGAGCAACTTCCTCTCGTCCTCGTTCCGATGAAGTAAAACTATTAAGATCAAAGTCATCCACAAAAGAATCACTTGAAACAATTGCGCGTAACCAATTTTTGCTTGAATCACGTCTCAAGCGCATGGACTCTAAAATTGATAAGCGCTTCAATAAGGTCAAGTCATTCTTTGGTATGCTATGGGATGCTATATCATGTTCCACATCCACCTCTGTTCAAGCACAAGACCCAGGAAAACGTCCTGCTGCTCCTGTTTTCACCTGGACATCATCTGACGAGTCTACAGATATGAGTGGTCATGGACATGGAGAATCATCTAGAGGGAACAATGATGAGGAAGAAGAAGAAGATGATGATGACGACGACGATGATGATGATGAAGAGGAGATACGATCTGCTTCATCCTAGATTCTGTTATGGTTTAGCTCTTTAAAACCATTCATCGATACTTGTACTAAATAGTGTCGTTATTCTTGTTTTTCATTTGACATTATGATCTGTAGTATACTCTGTTATGTTTTGGATGTGTTAATGATTTATTTTACTATGCATATCATATTCATTCTACTATTCTAGTATCTGTTACTCCTTTTTGTCGACGACAAAGGGGGAGAAAGGGCTAACAATTGCTTGCAGGAACATACATATATAAGAATTCAAAGAGAGAGAGATCACATACTCAGGGGGAGATTCAGATTTGCAGATATATATTGTCATCAATCAAAAAGGGGGAGAATGTTGTGTCACAAGTTTTATGAAAGTTTTGATTTCTGACAAATAACTAAAGGCGATCGACAAAACAAGGTCATTAGAGCTACATATGTTACTCTAGATTGTAGATTGATTATTTGATATTATATTAGTGATAAACTTGTTAAAATCTATCCTCAAATAATCATGCATTTTCAAGAAAACTAATATATATACGATTAGAATGTAGTTGCACATTCGGTGTGCAACTTTACAGGGACCGGTCGACCGGTCACAATATAGGCGGTCGACCGTTCCTACATAATTTGCACACTGAACGTGCACACATACACATAACGTATATATATTTAAATTCCTGTCTACTGGTCACTTTTTAACCTGTCGACCGTTTTTAAACAGAAAGCAATTTTTCCAAAAGACACTTCTCTTCTCCAATGGTTGCATCTCTTACCTTTCACCAAAGATCATATCTCTTAATGACAACTGCTCACAAAGAGTTACAACCATTCTTATTTATATAAACTCATCTAATTCATTGATTAAAATAACATGATTTCATATTCTTTTTAATCTAATCTCTAATCTTACTTTATACATACTCCTGCATTCTAAAAGCTCTCAATTATTTATTGAATCATTGAAACTATTTCATATCCTTTGATTCAATAAGTAATATACTTTCCTTAATCTTTTCAAAACATCATTTCGCATACTTTGAGGATAAGATTATAGGAAGGGTGTACTACTAGTGACAAATCCGTGTTTTCAAGAACACAAGTTGTCAACAACAATTGTATTTGTTCTTGTGTTGAAGTCCTCTGTGTTGTAAGAGGCAAGTGTTGAAGTCCTCAGTGTATTAGAGGCGTGAAATCCCGTTCGGTTGTTCGGGTGTTGTAAACCTGTTCCTCCGGGTGAAGCGAGGTAGTTAATAGTGAAAATCCAGATAGAAGTCTGGGACTGGACGTAGGACGGTGCTCCGAACCAGTATAAAAATCTCTGGTGTGATTTTTCTATTTTTTTATTTACTATGCTATTATCATCTATTTCCGCATTTATATTGTAGTCCATATTACACGATCCGTGTATACTATATTAGCACATATAATTGTATACACACCGTACTTTCAACTAGCTTCGCAACGGCACCATCCGATCGCCGATCGGAAGCAGATCCACCATTGGATCGATCATACCAATACAAACGGCCAACATTTATTTTCGATTTCAAAACAAATGTTGATTCGAAACCAAAAACCAATTGCAGATCTGAGATGCGTTCATCTAGAGCTTCGAATCCATATAAAATTTGATATTGTTTGGAGAGTTTGAATTTTTTGATTTGATTTTGAATTGCAATTGGGTTTGGAATTGAGAATTTGTCTGCCAGTGAGAAAGCGGAGCGACGGAAAGAATTGTACGTACAAACAAACGATAATAAGGAGTGACTAGGGTTTATAATGAGATATTTATAGGTAAGTCAGAAAATAGAAACAACAGATCAGATTTGAATTAGATTGGAACGATACACGACCCGAAGAGCCCGTTCTACCTCCGTAACGTAAATGGGTCAACGCCATATATCAAAATAGATGTTTTAAAATATTTTAAAATTAATGGATAGGTTTTAAGTCCAAATTCCATCGTATGAAGAAGTTATGCTAAAATCAAGTTATTTCAAATTAATTTTAGTTGATTTCAATTAAATTAATTTCTAGGCGTTTCGAGTCCGTACGATCAAACGACAAGTCCGATTGCTACTAAACTTAAAATCCTACAATAATTCACCGTTACCAATCCAATGAAAATGGTTTCATCAAAATCCAAGCCAGTGGCCAAAATGGCTATTTTCCAGTTGGTTAAATAAATAAATTATTAATTAGTTATACCAAATTTTCAATTCAAATTTTATAATCCACAAATTTCATCTTTTCAATTACCTGTATAATTACAATATTTTAAAATAAATTTACACATCAATTTAAAGTTAGTTATTTTACTAATTAAAATGTTTGATTTCAAATCCTTTTAAATTCAAAGGTTATAAATATTTGCATTTCAAATAATCCAATTTAGCTGATTTTAAATCCTGTTATTCAATCAATTGTGACCTCAAGGGTACAATTAACATTATTTATATCCTAATACATTAATAATTTCCCATTTCATCTTCCCTTTACCTTTCGTTATAATTAATTTCATTTACTTGCACAAATTTCAACTATTACAATTTAAATTCCAATAAATTTATAAATCTTGATTCCCACTCTTTTTATTAAATCCAATGTTTCATTTATTCACTTATGTTCAATTTATTGCCAAACATAACATTTAAATTTATTTTCATTAATTGGCGTTTCATTTCTAACATTCACTTCATTATAAATTATAAAGTTTTTACTCCTTTCTAAATTTAATTACAAAAATCTCATTAAAATAACCAATTTAAATCGAAATTTTACGGGTCGTTACAGAAAGTATGCTATATGTTTAAGCATATCCCACGAGAGGAAAATCAAGATGCTGACGGTTTGGGAAAGATTGGCTTGCAAAGGTAATAGGCCGCTTTTGGATTGTCATATTAAAAACTCCACCACTAAAACAAAATGAAGCAAGGAAGATGATGTGCGTGGCAAGTAGGTATATTCGTCAATCCACTAGTAAGGTGCATTGCTGAAAGAGAGGCTACAGAAATATTGTAGCTTACATCAAGGTAATCAACGAGATCACCCTGGGAGTAGACCCAAGAAAAGTAAATCTCAAGGCACTGATCTAATGAAGAACTTCTAATAGCTATAGGTGAAGCTAAGTATGCAATAATGGTTGCATTTTTCTTTATTGAGCATGAAGTTAAGCCCCAGACGATCTCAGACAATGGATGGCAGTTTGGTAGTCATGAATTTGCCAACTTCTATCGGCAACACAGAATTAGGATAAGCTTTCATACAGTGCCTTACCTATAGGCTAGTAGATAGGTTGAAGAGGTCAATGAGGTTCTCAAAACTCACATAATAGAGCATTTCGAAAATGATAAGGGAGTTTGTATGGAGTAGTTGCAATTAAACTTTATACCTATCGCACTTCCCCCGAATTTATAATGGGATATGCTCCCATTTCTTCGGCCTACGTTTATTGGTTATGATTCCCATCAAAACCATGGTCTCATCTCATAGGATAATACATTATAACATAGGGGAGAACGAAGAATTCCTAAACATATCAATTGATCTGATCGTGGAGAAGTGGGATGAGGCTACTATGAAAGCCGTGGCACTTCAGTAGAAAGTGACAAAACAATACAACTCTAGAATAGAGCATCGCCCACTCCAAAAAAATAAACTACTCCTGGAGAAAATTTGTAACACCTATATTTTTAGTAACATTATTTTGGATATTTACCTAGTTAAATAAACTAAAATAATGTACGATGATTAATGGATTAAGATTTGTGATTAAATAAGGGGTAGTCGTGCCATGTTAAACAAGTGAACAAAAGAACAAAAGAGAATAAAAAGTTAGGAAATATGCAAGGGTAAAATAGGAACAGGGCATATCCTTATACCCCAAAACCCTTAGGAATTCATTCTACACGTTCATTCTGTTATCATAAACAAAAATAGTGCTAAGGCCGCCACCATTAGGAAGAGGAAAGAAGATGTATTCAAGAGGAAGAATCAAATCACTTAATCAAGAACAAATCTCACATCCATAATCAAAAAGCTAAGGTGAATAATGACTACATCTCTTATTTTTGGTTAATTTCAATTAAAGATTATTTCAAAAGTATTTGCAAATATTTTTCCATGTTTTGAATGATAGATGGATGTACACACACATACTTGTTGATGGTTTAGGCTATTTTATATGCATTTTATAATGAGAATTGATTTAGGAAACCTAGTATATGACGTCAAAATGACTTGCCAATTTAATCTGAGGTCAAGTATATTATTTTAGAATGGGTTTCAAGTTTCATATTTTTCTGAATTATTGTGGATTTATTTTATATTTTCTAGTAAAGAAAATGTTATTTTGGTATAAAATTAATTACGGCCAAGATATAATGGCTTTAGCTGTGAAATTTAAATATGCTAGAAAAACGATTAAAAATGATTTTTTTGGAATTTTTGCAGAATTTTCCTAAGTCTTTTAATGGATATATAAAATTATTTAAGGTAAGGGACTTAAATATTTTATATATTTATAAAAATAAGAAAGGGTATTTTGTAAATAATTCAAATTCTTATTCTGTAAATCGACAGTACTTTTAGGGAAGAAAATTTTGCAACTAATCATAATTTGAGAAACAAGGCAGGTTAGGTACAAAGAAATAGTTTAAAAAGTCAAATCTACATGCTTTTTCCCATTTTAACGCTTTCAGCACTAAGTTTCTAGCTCCTTAGCTCCATCTCTGACTCCATCGAAAATAATGCACATAGTATTAGGTATCTGGTACGTAGTGAACTATATATAGGAGGAAGGTATTAGATCGAAACTGGGAGTTTCGAAGGGGTCGAAGCACTACTTTTCTTTTAAATGAAAATGTGCCTGCTTTGCTTTCGGCTGAATAGCTTTCGACTTAGTGTGCATTCGACGGGGTCAATGATTCTGGTTTTAAGTGGTTGCGCCTTTATTTTTAAATAACTGCTTTCTACTAACTGTCGCTTCCTATCTTTCGACACAGATTGATTTCGAAAGGGTTATCTTGTTTTTAAAACCAAGCCGCTTCTCCAATGCTTTCGAAGGGATGGTTTTGATAGCATCACTTCTTTATAATGAATGCTTTTGAAAGAGATTCTTTAAGACTTAAATGTTTTAAAGACCCTTTTACTCTATAAAAGGTGTAATCCAAATGGTTTTGAAAGGTGTTTCCACATTTTATAAATTGAAGCCAAATGCTTTCGAAAGGCTTGATATTTTGATGCTTTTGAAAGATTTTAAAGAGAGGTTTCTAAGGTGTAGTTCCCCAATGGTTTCGAAATGTCTAAAAGGAAAGGTTTTCCAATGTTTTCAAGAGGCAACGTTTAAGTGTTTTAAAGGCACGATGTCTAAGGTTATAAAGCTTACGAAGGAGACATTTTTCAATGCTTTCGAAAGGATAAATATGAATGGTTTCGAAAGGTATGATTTCAAAAGGTATGTTTTGGCCTTTGGCCTAAAGTTTTACTTATATTGAAAGGGATACTTTTAGTGGTTTTAAAAGAGGCACTTTCAATGATTTTGAAAGGGTTGTTTAAAGGTTTTAAACAAAGGTTTCGAATGAGTTGTTTAGGATATATATCCTAAGTGTTTTTAAGTTAAAAAGGGTTTTAGCTTATTTTGGAGGGACGGGAAATCCTTAGTAATTTCATCAACATTATTTTGGGTAAAGTATATATCGCATGGAAAATAGCTTAGAGTAAAGCAAAGAGTATATTTACCTTGTATATGTATGATTTAATGGTTTAAATCATTTATAAAAGGTTTTCAAGGAAAAATTTAAAGGGTAGTTAACCCTAGGAAAATGACTTGGATTAGAATACTAGATGAGACTTATGTAGGGTCATGCCCTATACTCATTAGTTATTAGCCCCTGGTTAATTTAGTCCAAAATTCCAGTGTGTAGGGCTTTGTTACAAGTAAGAATAAAATTATGTTACACGCAGAAAATAATCTAAAAAGAAAGAAATGATATTGGTAAGCCTACAAAACCATTTAGATCAGTTAGACATGTAGAATTAAGTAAGGACAGACCGTTGAAAATGGGAGTATCTAATAGATGTTAGATTTATATGTTTTTTGGTAGGCCCGAGTCAACCAAGGGCTAGTAGTTAGCCAAATAAAACTACAATGTATGGACAGATGGTCCATATGATAACTGATATATACATGTACATGATATTTCTTTACAGATTTAATCAATTTTGGTTGCAGGATTATAATTTGCAAAAGATATGTTTTAAAAAGGATATTAGTGAGGGGAAACTCATTTTGCTAAGCGGCTTGGTCTCACTTAATATTAGATAACTGAGATGTATTGTATTATTCATACCAAGCTTTATGTGTAACTCAAAGTTTATTTTTCCTTAAACTTCGGGTGCTCATAATGATTTGTGTAGGCTGAGGGTTGAGGTTTACAGGTTTTAGTAGGTCGGAGAATAAAGCTTTCGGTGATGAGCATGTGGCTGACGGATAGCTAAGTTGGAGTTATTGTTATATTTTGGATTGATTTCGATAGTACTCTGGCCAACTAATGGGGCATCGTTATATGTCGCTCTTGGAATTTTTATGTAATACTTAATTATCTAAGCTTAGGAAATGACTATGGGATTATGTAATTTGAACGTGGAACGTATTTTGGAAATGTAATCAAAGATATTTTTTTTGAAATATGTGATTTTGCTTCATATTCATGTGCTTCTAATATTATGGGTACCATTAATATAGCCGTATTTAGTCGCCAAAAGTTAATATTATGGATGACTGCGGCATCTATAGTGCTTAGCTCTGGGCCTCTAAGTAGAGGATGTTACAACTTGTTATCAGAGCATAGGTTCATGAAAAACTTTAACTAAAGGTGATTTTGAAAAAACATAATCCTAAGGAATTAGCAATAAGATCGGGGTATGTGATAACGATATAGTAACGTAATTGTATTTGTCATATATAAGTATGCATTTTATTGCTATTGTATCATGAAGGTTCGAATGCAGATATGGATTCTCGAAGACATAATGTTGGTGGACGAGGCACCACTGCAGATGGAAATACCAGACCAAATAACAAAAGGAACCCAGGTTAGGCACGAGCTGGAAATATTGGCGCTGATGTCCCGCAAGTTGAAATGGAAATATTGCTACTTGAGTAGTTGGGGAAGGATCCCAGGAAGCTCCAGTAGTCAACAATTATGCTGCTTTGAGTATGGACTATGCTAGGTTGGAAGGAAAACCATTTATTGGGATTGAAGATGCCATAAAAGTGGGGAACTGGTTATTGCACTATGAGAGGATTTTCACTGATTTGGGATTGAGTACTGAGTAAAAAAGAAGGCTCGCTTCGAGACAGCTTCAAGGAGCAGCTATATACTGGTGGAATAGTGTGATGGTTGGAGTGGATGAAGGAACAATGACATGGGCTAATTTTAAGAGGAGGTTCAAGGAGAGATTCATGTCTATGATGGAAAAGTACCTCGCTTAGAAAGTATGCCGAGTTAGAGCGGGGAGAGATGATCGTGTTAGAGTATGCTACAAGGTTTGAGGAGTTGGCAAGATATGGTCATGCCATTGTGGATACCGTGATTAAAAGAAATGAGAAGTTCATTATGGGGTTGAAACCTAAATTGGCAAAGGATACATCACCTCATATCAGGGATCCTTGTGATGTTGTAGTAGATATGGCTTTAAGACATGAGGAAATTATTGCTTCTATAGTTAAGAATAGGGCGAACAAGGTCTAGGTAGGGCAGAGTTAGAAAATGAAGTTCTTTTCTAAGAATGAAGCCCAGAAGGGTGGAGCCATGTAAAAAGGAAAGTCAGAAGTTGTTTGCTTTAAGTGTGACAAGAAAGGGCACATTGAGAATGAAAGTCGTTTTGGAGAGGCAAAGAAAGTGAGTGGGAAGAAGAATATCAAATGCTTCATCTACAACTAGATGGGTCATTACAGGAGCCAATGCAAAGAGCCTGCTAAGGATGGAAAGGGCAAAGTATATGCATTGGTGCCAGCTACCTCGAGACCCACATTAGGCGAAAAAGGGAGAACAGTGTTGGGAAGTACACCTACGATTCTTGGTATGGCAATTAGTGTTCTATTTGATATTGGTGCACCACATTCTTTTATATCTCTTTGTTTGGTAGATAAGCCTAACCTAGAACCCTCATACCTAGTTACTTCCTTAAGGGTTGCGAATCTGATGGGAGGGTATGCAACACGTGGGATGAGATGTGATCGCCTAAAGTTTGACTTGTTAGGTCATATTTTTGTTTGCATTTTGCATGTGTTTGATTTGTAGGATCCAAAATTATTTTGAGTATCGATTTGGTTAAGTATGATGCTAGGATATTTTGCCATGATGGGAAAATATCACTTAGACCCTTAAGTTGTAGGGAGCTGATTGTTTATACCGTAGAAAACCTAGTTGTAAGGTGAATGCTTTATTGGGTATGGTGGATAAAGAAGATAAGCTGAATCGAGTTTTTACAGCTAGCAAATTAGCGGACAATTTTGAACCAGTAATTTGATTGCCACCGAAATGTGTCATTGAGTTTTGGGTAGATTTGGTGCCTGAAGCAGAAGTATGAGTAGACCGTCGAGCGAGATAACACCTACTGAAATATAGGAGCTCAAGGTGCAGTTTGCGAATTTGGAAGGCAAGAATTTTAGCCTAGTAGTTCACCTTGGAGAGTAGCCGTAGTGTTTCCTAAGAAGCCGGACAAATCGTTTAGATTATGTATTGATTATCATAAGTTGAATGAGAAAACGATAAAGAATCCATATCCATTGCTTAGGATTGACGATTTGTTCGATCAGTTGATTGGAGCCCGGATATTTTCGCAGTTGGTTTTAGCGACAGGTTTCCATCAGCTTAGAATGGCTGAGGATAGTATTTCTTTGGCGGCATTTAGAACTAGATATGGATTGTAAAAATGGACAATGATGACACTTGGACTGACTAATGTGCCAGCTTTATTTGCAGATTTGGCGAAATGTATTTTCCAAAAGCACTTGGATAGGTTCATATTGGTTTTCATAGATGATATTTTGGTGTACTCTATGTATGAAAGAGGCAATGAAGTTCATCTTAGAGTACTGCTTGAAACGCTGAGGCAGCATCAGCTAAAGGCAAAGTTCCCGAAATATCATTTCTAGAAAGAAGAAGAAGTTTCTTGGCTATGTATTTCCAAAGAATGGGTTATCAGTGGCTCCAGCTAAGATCGATGCCATGAATAGTTGGAAGAGACCAGAAACGGTGACTGAGATAAGAAGTTTTCTTAGGTTGGCTGGTTACTATCGAAGGTTTATTAAGGATTTTTCATGGATAATCACACCAATGATTAAGCTAACTCGAAAAGGTGTGAAGTTTGTTTGGACCGATAAATGTGAAGAGGAATTTCAGAAGGTGTAACACTTATCAACTAGACCACCTGTGTTGATTATTCCAAAGAGGAATCTGGATTTGGTGGTGTACATGGATGCATGTAGGACTGGGTTATGAGTTTTGTTAATGCAGAGGGGTAGAGTAATGGCCTATGCTTCTTGAATACTTAGACCGCATGAAGTCAGACATCCAACCCATGACTTGAAGTTAGTTGCGGTAATTTTTGCACTAAAGGAATAGAGACATTATCTTTTAGGAGAAAGATTTGAGTTGTATATGGATCATAAGACGTTGAAGTATTCGTTCTCTCAGAAGGAGCTGAACATCAGACAACAGAGGTGGTTGGGGTTCGTAGCTGCTTATGATTTCGGCAATGGGTACATACCGGGGAAAGGCAACAAGGTTGCAGATGCGCTTAGCAGAAAACATCAGAATGTGGTGTTAGCGATGATAGCTAAGTGGAAGTATTTGGAAGCGTTAGTGACTTGCGGAGTACAATGGAGAACTAAGAGTAGTTCAAGTATAGAAACTGCTTTGTTATAATGTTTGGAAGTTCGATTAGTTATGATCGAAAAGGTTGCCTCTAAACAGCTAGAGAATCCAGTGTTGGCTGAATGGATCAGAAAGCTAAGAGATGGAATGGAGAGTGATGACTTAAAGGATTATAGTCTTGACCAAAATGGGTGGTTGAGAAAGAAAGGAAGATTGTGTATTTCGAATGTGGGAGACTTTAGGAAGGAAGTTTTGGAGAAATGTCATCGTTCGAAGTTCACTGTTCATCGGAGGAACTAAAATGTGTTAGGAAATGAAGAGAAGTTTCTTCTGGGAAGGTACGAAGAGAAGTTTCTTCTGGGAAGGTATGAAGAGAGATGTAGGCTTATATGTGAAGTAGCGTTTGAACTGCTAATGGTTAAAAGCCGAACATCAGAAGCCAAGTGGGTTGCTTCAGCCTTTAGACATTCTAGTGTGGAAGTGGGACTTTTTTTCTATGGATTTCATTGATGAGTCGCCAAGGTCTAATAGCGAAAATGAAAGCATATGAGTCATTGTGGACAGTTTGTCCAAGAGTGCCCATTTCATTCCAATTAAGTCAACCAGAGTGACAACTATGTTAGTGAAGTTGTTTACGAAGAATGTAGTTACCTGCACGGAATTTCTACCAGTATAGTGAGTGATAGAGATTCTTTATTCACTAAAGAGTTCTGGAAGAGTTTACAGGTTACCTTAGGTACCAAGCTGAAGATGAGTACCACTTAACATCCACAAATTGATGGGCAAACGGAGAGAGTTAACAAATTCTTTGAGGATTTGTTATGAGCTTGTGTTCTAGATTTTGGGTGATCATGGGAAGACCATCTACATCTAGTCAAATTTTCGTATAATAATAGTTATGAGACTAGTATAGGGATGGCTCCATTTGAAGCTTTGTATGGAAGGCCATGCAAATCTCTGATTTGTTGGTTAGAGACCAGGGATAGGTTGGTTCTTGGTCCGGAATTGGTTAAAGAAGCTACAGAAATGGTCGAGTTAATTCGAGCTAGAATGAAGGAAGCTCAATCTAGGCAGAAGAGTTATGCAGATAAAAGATGGAAAGACTTAGTGTTTTCTATTGAAGAGCATATTTTCATTAAGGTGTCATCGATGAAAGGTGTGTTTCGGTTTGGAAAATCAAGGAAGTTGGCATCGAGGTTCATTGGACTATTTCCAATTATTGAGAGGATCAGGAAACTCGCATATAGAATAGAGTTACCGAGCAGTTTGGCCGGAGTCCACGATGTTTTCCATGTTCCCATCTAAGTAAGTGTATTCGAGATCCAGATACTACTATATCACCGACTGTGTTAGATGACATAGTCGTAGAGCTGAATGACTATAGTTAGAAAGCCAGTTCGCATAGTCGCAAGAGAGAAGAAGAGGCTGAAAAACAAGACAGTCAAATTAGTTAAAGTCCAGTGGAGTGAGGACGAGAGAGACTGTAATTGGAAGACTGAGAATGGGATGAAAGATGCTTATCTTGATTTGTTTGATGGTACGTTTACCTTTAACTGTTTTGATGTGTACCTTATCATAATTTTGAGGACAAAATTCTTTAAGGAGGGGAGTCTGTAACACAACATATTTATAGTAACATTATTTAGGATATTTAGTTAGTTAAATAAAATAAAATAATGTAAGATGATTAATGGATTGAGATTTGTGATTAAATAAAGGGAAGCCACGTCATGTTAAATAAGTGAACTGAAGAACAAAAGAGAACAAAAGGTTAGGAAATATGTAAGGGTAAAATAGGAACAAGGCATATCCTTATACCCTAAACCCATTAGGAATTCATTCTACATGCTCATTCTATTTTCACAAAAAAAGGAAGTGCAAAGAAGAAGAATTCGAGAGGAAGAATCAAATCACTTAATCAAGAACTAATCTCACATCCTTAATCGAAAAGCTAAGGTGACTAATGATTACACCTCTTATTTTTGATTAATTTTGGTTTAAGATGATTTCAAAAGAATTTGCAAATGTTTTTCCATGTTTTGAATGATAAATGGATATATATAGATATATATGTGTGTGTGTGTGTGTGTGTGTACTTGTTGATGATTTAGGCTATTTTATATGCATTTTATGATGAGAATTGATTTAAAAAACCCAATATATTACATTCAAATGACATACGAATTTAAATTGAAGTCAAATATATTATTTCGAAAATGGGTTTCAAGTTTCATCGCTTTTTGAATTATTGTGGATTTATTATGAATTTTCTAGCGAAGAAAATGTTTTCTAGGTTAAAAATTGATTTTGGCCATGATATAATGGCTTTGGGTTTGAAGTTTAAATATGTTGTAAAATATTAAAAAATGATTTTTTGGAATTTTTGTAGAATTTTCCTAAGTGTTTTAATGGATATATAAAATTATTTAAGGTATGGGACTTAAATGTTTTATGTATTTATAAAAAGGAGAAGGGGTGTGTTGTAAATAATCTGAATTGTGATTTCTAAAAATCGATAGTACTTTTTGAAAAGAAAAATTTTCAACCATTCATAATTTGGAAAACAAGGCAAGTTAAGTACAAAGAAATAGTTTAAAAAGTCAAATCTACTTGCTTTTCCCTGTTTCAATGCGTTCGGCACTAGGCTTCCAACTCCTCGCCTCCATCTCTGACTCCATCGAAATGAATTCACATGGAATCAGATATCTGGAACGTAGTGAATTGGATATAAGTAGAAGGTACTGGTTTGAAAACAGGGGTTACGAAGGGGACGAAGCACTACTTTGCTTTTAGATGGAAATGTGCCTGCTTTGCTTTCGACTGAATAGCTTTCGACTTAATCTGCTTTTGAATGGGTCAATGATTTCAAAAGAATGGTTTTATGAGGTTATGCCTTTGTTTTTAATTAATTGCTTTCGACTAGATGAAAGCCCCTAACTACCGCCTTTTACCTTTCGACCTAGATTGGTTTCGAAAGGGTTACCTTGTTTTTAAAACCAAATTACTTCTCCATTGCTTGCAAAGGGATGTTTTCGACACCATCACTTCTTTACTTAGGAATGCTTTCGAAAGAGATGCTTTTGACTTAAATGTTTTAAAGACCCTTTTGCTCTATAAAAGTAGAAATTAGACGGTTTCAAAAGAGATGGTTTTAATGGTTTGGAAAGGTGTTTCCACATGTTATAAATTGAAACCAAATGCTTTCGAAAGGCTTGATGTTTTGATGCTTTTGAAAGATTTTAAAGAGAGGCTTCTAAGGGTTGGTTCCCCGATGGTTTCGAAAGGTCTAAAAGGAAAGGTTTTATAATGGTTTGAAAAGGCAATGTTTATGTGTTTTAAAGATAGGATGTCTAAGATTTTAAAGCTTTCGAAGGAGATGTTCTTCAATGCTTTTGAAAGGAAAAATATGAATGGATTCAAAAGGTATGATTTCGAAATGCATGTTTTGGCCTTCGATCTAAAGTTCTATTTTATTGAAAGGGATATTTCAAAGGTTTCGAAAGGGTTACTTTCAATGGTTTCAAAAGGGTTGTTTAATGGTTTTAAACAAAGGTTTCGAATGAGTTGTTTGGCAATATAAGCCTAAGTGCTTTTAAGTCAAAAAGAGTTTTAACTTATTTTGAAGGGATGGGAAATCCTTAATAATTTCATCAACGTTATTTTGGGTGCAGTAATATAGCATGGTAAATAGCTAAAGGAAAGCAAAGAGTATATTTACCTAGTTTATGAAAGATTTAGAGGTTTAAATCATTTTGAAAAGGTTTCAAGAAAATTTTTAAAGGGTAGTTAATCCTAAGAAAATAACTCAAATTAGAAGACCAGATGGGACTTGTGTAGGTTCGTGCCCTATACTCATTAGTTATTAGCCCCTAGTTAATTTAGTCCAAAATTTCAGTGTGTAAGGCTTTGTCACAAGTAAGACTAAAATTATGTTACACAGAAAGGAATCTAAAATGGAAAGATGGGTTATTGGTAAGCCCGCAAAACCATTAGGATCAGTTAGGCCTGGAGAAGTAAGTAAGGACAGACTGTTCAGAAGGGGAGTATCTAATGGATGTTAGATTTTTATTTTTTCTAGTAGGCTTGAATCAACCAAGGGTTAGTTGTTAGCCAAACAAAACTATAATGTATGGACAGACAACTTATATTATAACTTATATTTATATATACATGATATTGCTTTGTAGATTTAACCAGCTTTGGTTACAAGATTGTAATTTGCAAAAGATATGTTTAAAAAGGGATACCACCGAGGGGAAACCCATTTCGCTAAGCGGTGTGGTCTCACCTAAAATCAGATAACTAAGGTGTATAGTATTATTCACACTAGGCTTTATGTCTGACTCGAAGTTTATTTTTCCTTAAACTCTTGGGTGCCCCCAAATTGATTTGAGTAGGCTAAGGGTTGAGGTTTACAGATTTAGTAGGTTGGCGAATGAAGCTTCCGGTGATGAGCAGGTGGCTAACGGATAGCTAATTAGGAGTCGCTGTTATATTTTGGGTTGAATCCATTTTATTGTATATATTGTACTATGGTCAACCAAGGGGGCCATCGTCATATGTCGTTCTTGGCATATTAATGTAATACTTATACTTTATCTGAACCTAGGAAACGATTATAGGATTATGTATTCTGAATATGGAACATATTTTGGAAAAGTAATCAAAGATATTGCTTTTGAAATCATTGATTTTGTTTCATATTCATGTGCTTACGATATTATGGATAACATTAATATATCAGTATTTAGTCACTGGAAGTTAATACTATGGATGACTGCAGCAATGGTAGTGCTTAGCTTTGGGCCTCTAGATAGGGGATGTTATAAAATTTCCCTTTGTCCTAAGGGTACTCTGCTCGAACCGGGAAGGATTGTATTTTATTAGTAGGGATCAAAAGAATCAAGCCTACGTTCTCATTATCGTGGAAGGAGCAGTATCCGAGAAAACATGAAATGATCAGAACTTTTATTTTCTTTTGGCGCACTGATTATTCACTACTGCATGAAATGTAGACATGTGTATTATTCATCGTCATGGTATTACCGAACCGCATGGATAGGGTGTGCGAAATCATAATAGATTATTAATGTTATCAAATAACCATAAGAACAAGGAAGCCATGCGGAATAAAGTCCTCAATTTCTTGCACTATATCAGCAAGGCCATTGCATACTAGGAGCACCCAACTCTTGCCCACCATAGAATGCTTGGACAAACTTTCGGTAGAAAACAATGAGCCCAATCAACCCACGGTCAGAACATGACCATCAAGTGGGTGCTCTCCGTTGACGATTCGTCCAATCTTCTTTGTAGGCAACGATGAGCGCGGTCAGCACATGTTCAGGACATGACTATCAAGTGATGCTTGCCATTGATGATCGGCCCATGCTACTTTGTCAGCAACGACGAGGACGTTCAGCCCATGGTCAGAACATGACCACCAAGTGGGTGCTCACCATTGACGATCGGCTCAAACTTCTTAACCGGCAACAACGATCCCGATCTTCCCATGGTCTAGGCATGATCGCCAGATGGGTGCTCATCGTTGATGATCGGGACAAACTACTCAACTGGTAATGGTGCATTGGAGTGACCCCTATTCAAGTGTCCACGGCTGACAATCGGCTCAACATCTTTAGCGGCAGTGATCGACCGGAGTGATTCCAATTGTGCTGTCCATAATTGATGATCGACTGCAAGCTTTTAGGATGGTTATGGAAAACCCCACTTACCAATGGTCAGGACATGATATCTGCCTAGTTGGTTCATGCTCGACATTTTTCTTTGGATTTTTTGTCATCAGCGAATAACTAAGCTGCTCCTAGTAAACTCTGGCTATCGGTTGCATGGCCTAATGCAAACAGTCAGTACTAGTATTGCTTATGAAGACAATCAACAGACGGACACTAGGGCAAACTTGTTTAAAGCATGCTGGAATATGTAAGTGATAATAAGCAAACTAAAATGCTGGAAGTACACGAAAATAAACAAGGATGCATGGACTAGATAACAAAACCAGTCCATTAGGGTATAATTACCTTGCCAAACTTATAAGTGATTGATCTTGAGAAAGTATGTCAGGGGCAAAGTGGAAGTTGCTGGAAGAACTAGCAAAATAACAAGTAACTACTTCACCAATATTCTAATTGTGCCAAACTTGTCGGTGATGGGCCATGTACAAGTATGCGAGAAAGCAATAAAAGATTACTGGCAGGCTAACAGCTGAGCAAGGACACTATACAAATGCAATCCAATAACTAATCCTGGTTAGGTATAATAATTTCGTTCATAATTTCTATAAGATACATATGTGCTTGTGTAAGTGTACATACAAGGAGTATAAAATATTTGCCAATGGAAGCATCAGTCACAAAAATACTTACCCTACCAAATTTGTTGGTAATTGATTTCATACAAATATGCATGATAGCAACAAGAAGGTTGCTAACAGAACTAGCAAACCAAGAAATCATGTGGAACAAACATATCATGATCACTAGCCAATAAAAGGATACTATAAACATTAATAAATATTAGAAGCCACAATACATAAACATAAAAAGAAGATTAGCTTCACAGCACAAGTGCATGATCAACACACATTCAAAACTTAAGAAGAAACCACTTACCTTGCCAAACATTTGGGTAATTGACCTACATAAGTATTCATGGTGGTGACCAAGGAATCACTAGGGGAATAACGTGGCAATCACGTAAGGAAAATACATCGCAATCATCAATATTAAATAGCCAGCTATAAGTAATGCAATAAAATACACATCATCCAGTCCATGCAACAGGGAACCACTATTATCCTCCCTTTTGGTAAGGCAGCGATACTGTAGATTTGGTTAAGAATGGTTGGATACCAGCCTTGAGAATCGGCTATATACAAGATTATAGACAATGGTCGAGCATATTCAGACCAGGTCTCGATCAAGACACAATTAATATGAACTAACAAGGATGGCCCCGTGAAGCTACATTCCAAATTTCAAGTCGATCGAAGTTTGTGTACTCGAGTTATGGACCGATGAAATGGATCGGTATCGACGGATCAGTGGTATTTTGCATGGAGTAGGACCTGGGAAAATTTGCAACTTACTTGGAGTCGGCGCACAGTTTACTTGGAGTCATAGGAATTTGAAGTGTTGATTCATGCTTGGTGTCGGACATATGATTTCTTAGAGATGGCTTGGAGTCAGAACGATCGGTAATGGGAGAAAAACGATCAGTTCTGATCATTTTTTGTGCATGGAGTCAACTTAGAGTCAGATCAATCGGTGCTTGGAGAAAAACAATCGGTCCTGATTGTTTTCATGCTTGGAGTCTAAATCACGTTTGTTTGGGGAAAATTTTGATTTTACCTGAGTCTAAAACTGGGCTAGAACCTTCAGCATATGCTTCGAGTAAGAAGGATGATTACTTGGGTCTCGCTTCAACTCAACCGAGAAGTGGGTTTTTCGACGACCATTTTGGCAATTTTCGACGATGATGAGTCTATAACTCAAGATCAACAACTCCATTATCAACGAAACTTTAGGAACAACAATATATCGAAAAAAGGAGTCCCCAAAATCGGTCACACATCAAAATTCATATATATCAAAAAAACATACCGATCGAACAAAATCAGCATAAGGATCCATATTTTACGGAAAAGGCGATATCTCCCAAAAGGTACGTTGGAATTTCACAAAATTTAGAGAGCATGTTGCTAAGATCATAGGAAACCCATATGATCGATTGCAACACAAAATGATGAAGCATAGAATGATCTCCTATGATCCAATTTCTAGTCAAAATAACAGAGATCGATCGATATCTCACAAACTGTTCATTGGAATGGCGTGAAACTTTGAGAGCATGGACTGATTGCATGGGGAACCCATAAAAATGATCATTGTTCCATTGGAGCTTGTATGGAATGATTGGCCTACTACATGGACAACGAATTTCTTTGTCGTTTCCACTATTACTTAAAGCGAATTCAATAAATACATGTGCCTCGATACAAAAATGTTCACTTATTGAGCCTCCACTTACCCTTCCTCGTTCATACATTCAGCTTCAATCAGTAAAATAATGACCATTTTTCCTAATTTAAAACCTATGATAGAAATTAAAATTAGCATTAATCATTTAACTTTATGGATTGATATTTTATTTTTTAATTAAAAAGTATTTATTGATAGTATTACTAAATTTGCTAATTTGCGCCCTTTTACGTCTTCTTGCACCTTTTTTAGCATTGAAATTGCTTTTACGCCTTTTTAAGCTTTCTTGCACCTTGAATTTGTTTTGCACCTTGAAAAGGATATAATATTAAATTTTTAGCTTCTATATTATTTTTTGCTTTGATTGTCGATCATCCTACTTCCCATTACAAACATAGTGGTAATTATATTTCTTAAATCAATTCATTTTTAAAAAAATCATAAAATTTCGGCAGCACTTCCGTTGTGTTCCCTATATCGTACATAAATGCATGTACGCAAGGAACAAAAAGGAAGTGCTGTCAAAATTTTGTGAACCATTTAAAATGAAATGATTTACGAAATGTAATTACTTTATAGTGTTTGTAACTTATCCAACATACAGATAAATCCGACAAATATTGTATGAGATGAAAATGCATGCCCATTTTGTAATAAAAACAAATATCCATATGAGGATCATATACAATACTTGTTAGACAGGGCCAAAAACTATCTAAGGGATTTATAAAAAATAAGACACATTACGCACGTCTACTTTGTTCATAGATTATCAATATGAACATTATATATATATATATATATATATATATATTATACACGATTACTTAAATATGTAACATATATTAGCATTTACAATAGTTCATTTGCATTTTACTATTTTATTAACTATACACTATATTACGTGATTTCTACTATTTTGAAAATATATATATATTATTCATGTTATATATAAACGACTAAGGGTTTAACTATGATTAATGTATTTAAGTATTCTTTTTGAAATTTTACAAACCATACGCAAAATCATTCATATTAATCCTAACTAACCAAATGCTAGCTCAAATGCACATATACACTAATCAAACCATTAGTTAAGGTTTATGATTTAAGAAATTACTAATTAGGTTTTAAGGTTTATATAAACTAATCAAATTACTAATTAATTAATGCAAATAAACAATCAATCAGATATTATAAACAACTAGATTAACAAATAATCCCTAAATTCCCAAATCAAAATCAATTAGGTTAAAGGAGACAACCTAATTTGAAGATGAATGGTGATCCTAGAATTATAGAGAGTGTTGATTGATGATGTTGGAGATGCTTCGGATAGCTACGGGTGCTGGCTGATGCGGGAAGGAGATGACCGAAGGGGAATTTTGGTGATTTAAGGGAAGATGTTGAAATGGAAGTAGGTCTCGGGTTGGAGCAACTGAAATCATGTTTACTTCCGATGGCAATCGATGGTCGTTGACGGCTAATATTTTATTGGTTATCGACGGCTATCGATGGCAAAGTTATTTTAATAACAAAAAGCCACCGAAATGGCTAGCCATTGGATAAAGCCATCGGCAGCCATTGGAAATAACCTGTGGCTGTATACTATTGTTCAAGTAGTGATTGAGTCGTATGGGCCTGGAGGTTCTTCTGCCGAAGTTTCACCCCGATCCACACATGTCTTCACCTATAAATACAGCGGGCTTGGCTCATTGCAAAGTGCTTTTTTTTTGTTTTTGTTCATTACTTCCTATCTCTTCCTCCATTATTTTTCTAAAGAAAAAAATTTATAACTATATTTAAATAGTATAAATAAAAGATCGTTGGAGTGAACGAAGGTCAAAGATATCCGAACCACCATAAAACTCATGTATTCCTTTACTTTTTCTGTTATTTATTCTGCAATCTATGTGCTTATTTTTCTATTTGGATATTGTTTTTGAAAATTGGTGCTTTCACATACAATTGGATGTTTGTGACCATCTAACGCAAACGTTTTAGTACTTTCACTAAGAAAAAATTGCACTCGCGGATTTGGAAGTTAGGATCTTGAATCTGGAAGCTTAGATACTTGGATCTAGAAAGCAATGTCTAGATAATCAACAAGGAGACCATTAGCGAATAGGAGACATCATGGAGGGAATAAGAAGGCTTTTTCTAGAGCGGAGAAAATCAGACATCTATTTACATCACTAGAGATGAAATGGGAACAATAGTGGATGCTATATAGGAGAGGATGCCAAAGAGACAGGTGGAGATGATGCGGAAACTACTCCAACAGTTTGGACAAGCTGGAGCGCTAAACTAAGCAAATGGAATAGCAGGAAACACTAGAAATATGGACCCAGGACTAAGCGAGCGAAGCTAAAAGGATATAGGATGGAGATGAACATCTGGGAGTGGCCCTTGACCAACCAAGAACGATGGGGGTCGATCGTTCCAAAACGATTGGTGTCGATTGATCCATACTTGGGGCATGTCCCCAAGTCACGCTGGGTCGATCCCTAGTAGGATATCGGGCCATGTTGTGCAGTTTGGCATTGATTGGAACGTAGATGCTCATCCAAAAGGGCATATTTTAGGATTCCCCTATAGACTCCCGCGGCGAGTTGGAGACAATGATTGAAGACTACCACTAGATAACAATGATAAGTTAGTGAAAATGATCAGACGGGCTATGAGAGGAGGATTGGTAAATATGGATCTGAAAGATTTAAATAGGAGTCTCATTGATGCTAATATCAAGCAAGCTAGGAATCCACCGAAGTTCAAATTACTAACGACTGAGTCGTATGATGGAAAAACAGATCCTGTTATTCATCTTATGAGATACATAGACATATAAAGTACTATGGGCATCGGAGGAAGTAATGCAACGGTGCTGCTCCATGTACTTAACAGATATAGCTACACTATGGTTCATGTTGTTGGAAAGTTGTTCCATTAGCGCATGGTCGGAATTAATCGAAAGGTTTATGAGGCAGTTTAGGGTTCACATCTCAAGACCTAAAAATGCGATGAGTCTGGCAACAATGAAATAGAGGACCAAAGAGTCTCTAAGTAGTTTTCTAACATGGTTTAATGTCATAGCGGCATTGGTGAACCGTTCAGATCCATTCATGTTTTGATGGTAGCTGTATCTAAAACTGTTGATGGCATGGAGTTCAAGGATTCATTGGCGCGGGATCCACCTATGAATCTCGGAGAGTTTTATCATGAAGAAGAAAGATTCCTATGGTAGGAAGATGCACAAGCAAACAAACCGGAGGAGAATGTTGTGCAAAGTGGAAGATCACCAGAAGATGTAAACAAGAATGATAAAGAAAAATGAAAAATGGATGATGGCGTTAATGTGTCCAAGAGGAAATGGAGAGAACTAAAATTCTCTTCTTATATGGATTTGACCGAATCTCTGGAAAGGATTTACTTGGATACTCGAGGCCGCCTTCGGTACTTAAGGCCGATAATAAGGGAACCCTCCGAATATGATTGGGCATCAGGAAAGCATTACCTATTCCATGAGCTGGATGGCACGATGCAAATGACTATAGGCATTGAAAGGATATATTTGATGAACATATGAGGAGTGTTCAGCTGTAACAATACATGACGACATGGGCGGCGATTGTGAAATAGGAGCAGCCACCGTCCACCTTGAATGAAAATGGCACTAGATCAAGCCATCATCTTCAACTTGTTATCGATTGATTAGGATGGCATGGAATAAGTAATAAACTGCATAGTAATATGACTAAGTCACTTACATATGTATGAGATTAAGGACGGTCCCTAGGCATGCTCTGAGATAATGATGAACCATAGTGCTCGAGTTTGTGAAATTTTGTTTTTTTTTCGTGTTTACATCAAACTCTAAATTTTTTGATATTTTGGTTTATTAGTTCTTCAGTTGTATGAACTTATATTTTATATTTTGGAAAATGGAATTTGGAATGCATAAATCTGGATTAATGTAATAAATAACACAGGATGCTGTTGTGGCCCCGACCAGAGAGACGGGTTAATAATCTAAAGTCACAAGTCCCTTTGCTGGAGAGCGACAGGATAGATTCATCCATAGGTTAAGTCCTCGACTAGGGATCAAGGCCGGAGAAGGATACCCCACGGATTAAGTCCTTAACTGGGGATAAGGGTCAAAGAAGGATACCCCATGATTAAGTCCTCGACTGAAGATCGAGGCTGGAGAAGGATACCCCATGGATTAAGTCTTCGACAGGGGATCGAGGCTGGAGAAGGATATCCCACTGATTAATTGCTCCATTGGGGATCAAGGACGGAGAAGGATTTCCCATGGATTATGTCCTAGACTGGGGATCGATGCCTGAGAAGGATACCCAAAATATCACGGTATTTCTTGATCGGAGACACGAAACCAAAAAAGCAAGAAGTAGGCTGCTTTACTGGAAAGCGACCAGATCGGCCTACTTATCGTTATGCCCTTCTTGGCAGAGAGTGAATGGAGTATAACAAGAGCTTGAAGAAGCTATGATCGACCCAAGAGGTCACAGATTTGGATATGACCCCGGAGCGGCCTCGGATTTGGTTAATGACTCGGAGAGGTCATGGATTCGGATATCAGCTTCGTATAGTAATGAATTTGGCTTTGGATAGATATGAATTTGGATATAACAAACTAGAGAGATTTGGTTAATGAATCTGGAATGGATTCGAAGTTGGATATCGACTTGAAACAATCCTGGATTTCGCTAATGATCCAGAGAGATCAAGGAATTGGATTACCAATGGTTTGGATTCTAGATTGGAATATTTGGCTATTAATGGATGACGGATTTTGAATTTAGAATTTATAGAAATTCAAACATGCATTCTTATCACAAGGCATGTTTTGAGGACAAATGTTATCCTGCCTTTTGTCAAGGCTGCGATATTGTAGATTTGGTTAAGAACGGTTGGTTAACAGCCTTGAGAATCGACTATATACAAGACTATGGACGATGGTTGAGCAGATTCAGATAAAGTGCTGATCAAGGTGAAATTAATATTAAGTAACAAGAAAGGCCCCATGATGCTACATTCCAAATTTCAAATCGATCGGAGTTCGTATGTTTGAGTTATGGATAAAAGAAGATGGACCGGTATCGACGGATCAGTGGTAATTTGTTTGGAGTCGGACCTGGGAATGTTTTCCATTTGCCTATAGTCATCGCATAGTTCACTTGGAATCGCAGGAATTCTAAGTATTGGATCGTGCTTGGTATCAGACACATGATTGCTTGGCGTAAGCTTGGTGTCGGAACGATCGATACTTGGAGAAAAATGATCAGTCCTATCGTTTTTCGTGCTTGGAGTAAGCTTGGAGTCAGATCGATCGGTGCTTGGAGAAAAATGATTGGCCCAGATCGTTTTTCTTGCTTGAAGTGAGAATTACATTTTCTTGAGGAATATTTTGATTTTACCCATTTGACTGAAGGGTGATTACTTGGGTCTCGCTTCGAGTCAACCCTGAAGTGGGTTTTTCGATGACCATTTTGCCGATTTTCGATGATGATCGGTCTATAACTCAAGATCTACAACTCCATTGCCCATGAGACATTGGGAACATCAATATATTGAAGAAAGGAGTCCCAAAAATCGATCGTACATCAAAATTCACAAATATCAGAAAAACATACTGACTATTCCATAATGATCGTACAAAATCAGCATACCAATCCATAATTTTACGGAAAATGCGATACCTCACAAACGTACATCAAAATTGCAAGAAATTTAAAGGCCAAGTAGTAAACATCATGGGAACCCACAAGATTGATCATGCCTCAAAAAGATGAAGCATGGAATGATCTCATATGATCCAATTTCTGGTCAAAACATCGAAGATCGATTGATATCTCACAAACGGTAAGTCAGAATAGTGTGAATCTTTAGAAGCATAGACTAGAGGCATGGAGGACCCCATAAAAATGATCTCAGTCCAATTGGAGTAAGTACATAATGATTAGTCTAAATTATTTTTTGGTGCCCGATCGATCCCAAATTTGGTGCATCGGGTCGTATGGGCCTGGAGGTTCTTTTGCCAAAAATTTAGCGTAATCTATACACATATTC
Source organism: Allium cepa (assembly GCA_030765085.1). Classification (NCBI taxonomy): domain Eukaryota; kingdom Viridiplantae; phylum Streptophyta; class Magnoliopsida; order Asparagales; family Amaryllidaceae; genus Allium; species Allium cepa. The sequence goes on from CM060931.1 coordinate 384,209,656, forward strand.
TCCTTTAAATATAGCGGACTTGGCTTATTGCAATGGAATTTTCTTTTGGATCTCCTTCATCACTGCCTATCCCTTCCTCCATTAAGGAAAAAAATTTGTAATTGTAATCAAATAGTATAAATAGAAGATCACTAGAGTGGATGTAGGCCGGAGATAGCTGAACTATTACAAAACCTGTGTGTTCCGTTACTTTTTTTGCTATTTATTCTATAATCTACATGCTTATCTTTCTATTTGGATAATGTTTTTTAAAATTGGCGTTTTGATATAAAACTAGATGTCTGTGACCATTTTTTGGCGCAAAAAATATATATTTCTTTCCGTAGGGCACCTCGACATTCTTGGAACAATCATAAGACAACATGCAACCCTCACTATTTGGGGGTAAGGAGGTTGAACAAGAGGGAGCAGGAGCCTACCGAATAGAGATGAGAATCATTAGGAAATCATGTTAAACGATTATACTACTAATAAATAATGACATACTGATAAAGGATGTCTTAGAGCGTTCTATAAGCATTCCATGAGTGAACGAGGCTCTGTAATTTACAAGCAGTAGAAAACCCACCCAAATGACGTGAATGAGGATATAGGTATTTGGGGTCTGAGATAACGTCGCATGAGAAAGAAAGATGATTTTGGATGAAACAAAGCACACTTTGTATACTATGAAATTATGCTTCGAGGGGCAAGTGTTGTGGGCATTTTCGCCTCTGGGATGGTGAATATGAATAGACATCAAGAAGCATAGAAATGAACGGAAGATGCATAATAAAGATGACATCATATAGTCATAAGAGTAAGGCGAAGTGCTAGGGCAACTTTGACATAGTAAAAAAATATGGTCAACGTAGGATCGATTTCACCCTAGAGGGGGGTGAATAAGGTGACAGTATTAGTTATGAAAATTAATTGCGAAAGCTTTTAAAATAATTTCAACACAGAATAATAACAGCACAGATAGCAGAAATAGAACGACACAGAATTTACCCAGCTTCGGCAAAACCCTGCCTACGTGCTGCCCCCAAGGTTTCTACTAGAAATTAAGCAGTCACACGCTTACACACATAAACTCGTGACACCCACTACTGACTAACCTAACTCTACACTCAAAACCCTGCCACAACTCAGCCACTGAGTTGCGAATTCTCAAACTACGCCACATAGTTTATGCCCCTAGTCACACGACTAGAAATTACAACGGTGTAAAATTTAAAAACAAATTTAAAAAGCAATTTAAAAAACTAAAGACAATAAAACCCTAATTAAACTTTAAAACACAAGGGTCGGCCCTCTTTTTATTTTATTTCGATCGTCTCCTTTTTATTTCTTCGGCCCATTCCCCTTTTTGAGATAATGGCTGCTCGTTCCTCTTTCTACGGAAATTAGGGTTTTCAGAAATTAGAAGATCGCGACTGTAAATGCTTGATTGACTTTGATTTTCCTGCTCTATTGGTTTATCGTCTATTGAGATGATTTCGGCTGCTTTATCGAGTTAGTCTCTGCTTCGATAGAATTGTTTGCGGCTCTTCCACCTTGATCGAGTTCGGCTTTGATTTGGTATGTGAATTTCTCCTTTTTTGATTTTTGGTTTCAATACTTGAACTCTATGATTTTTGGAACAGCCGATGATGTTGCTTATATATAAGGCGATGCCCTTGAATTTTTGTTCGTATCTATTTGATTGAATGCGTCACTTGAGTATTCTCGGCCATTTGATTTTGTTTTAATGCTTTGGATATTTCTGACTTGTTCATATCGTATCTTTCCCTTACTTCACTGTCACGGTTTTAGCTTGAAACCGTTCGATCCTTCCTTGATCGTTACGGCAGCTACTTTCCTATTTTATTTGGATTTGATTTTTGACTTTTTCAATTTGTATATTTTTGGCCTGGTTAACACTGCTTCAATTTTGACTTTGTCTTCCATTTTTTTGATGACTTCGGCCTGGACACTGATCGTGTTTACTTTGGCCAATTTGATTTCTTAAAATTCCGGTGATATTGTTCGAACTGTACACTTGTCGTTGACTTCAGCTTTGACTTTGGTCAGTAGCTCACGGCTTCAACTTAATTACCATCTGAACTTCAACACTGACTTCTGACACTTTCATTTGTATTTGGTCACTATTAACTGTTGAGCTTGCACCAGTCTCTGATAATGTTGTGTTCATGCCTATGACCATTCATATTGTTTGCTGGCACTTGATCTTAATGTAGTACTTCACTGTGTACATTTGTCTGCACTTTTATTCATGATTTGGTTCACTCCAGTAATTCATGTTGTATTGCACTGCATCACCACTTAAAGTCTGGTTGCTTCATTTTGCTAGTGCACTTGTATTTCATGGTTATTGTTGTTGCTGATATGTCGGTTCGGTCAGTAATCTGTTTCACTTAGTTTGAACATCCAATGTAACATGTTGGTTTCTCTTGCCTTGGCTCTGGTTAGTGTTGTGTATATGCTACACTATGTTGCATATTGCTACAACTTGTACATTGGATTTGTTTCTCTTGCACTTGGTTTCTGGTATACAATTTGCATTTCAATTGTTGGCTTTGACACTAGATTTGTTTAAACGTGCATCCTGACATTTTTCATGTCATTCTACTTTCTGCTGTGTTTGGGCCTTCTGTACACTGTGCATATCACTGCACTGCTTCGAGTCATGTTGCATACTCTCTGGTTTGATATGCACTGTGCCTTGAGTGTGCTGTTTGGTTCTGGCCATATCTTTGGTGCACTATGCCTTAGCCTTGCTTGTGCATTGCACCATACATCTATTGCATCCACATTGCCACTGTATCATGTTAGATATAGTTTGCATTTCAGTTGTACTTGCTGTCTTCATTTGGTTGTTGCATTTGTTTGGTACACATCCTTGACCTGTTGCAGTCCTGTATATGCTGTTCTAGTTTGAGACTGTGCTTACAGTTGAATTGAGTTGTATTATTGCCTTTGTTCTCGAGTATGATACTTGCACTTGTCCTGTCCACTGCCCTTTTCCATACTGCTGGTTCATTGTAGTAGTTGTTGGGATTAACTTGTGGTCTTCGCTCGCATTACTGGTGCATATGCTTATGTATTGACAGTTAAGGCAGTGTCACTGACTTGATCGAGCATTTTCACTTGAGAATGTATTGTCATGTTGTATTGATGATGCTCTAACCATTTTATTGCATTTGGATTTGTTTTTCGAATTACACCTGAGTTGAATCCAGCTTGTAGCTCGGATTTTACCTTGTGCTGAAAGTTGTGACAGTATTTTATTGCAGTTGAGTTGAATCCGGTATATTGGATTTGACCTGTGCTCACTTGTCCCTGTAAATCAATCAAGTGTATATTTCGGTATGCACGGCCTTGTGGCATATACAGTGATATACTGTGTATGTCACAAGTTGTTCGTGTATGATGGATTCAAAATTAAATGATGACGAACAACCCAAATAATTGAGGCAAATATTATTTTCAAAATTCATATTTTATTTTATACTGCAAAAATATTTCCTTTTCAATTTTACTGCGTCAATATTTATTTTTGCAGATTTCTCAGATGCTGGATTCAATTTGGAATGAAGTAGAAGATAAAGTACGAGTTGAGTGAATGAGTGATATGTAGTGAGGTCGGATGTAAAAGTGAATTTGTGATGTAATTGAATTTGTATTGTAATCAAAGTTGTATATGTATAGTGAGATCTTGAATTTGTGCTATTCAAAATTGTAATAAATATTTGTTTGACTAAAATTTCTGTTTGAATTCAAATTCTATGTTATTAATTTTTATTCAGCAAATATTTATTTAATCTATGAAAAATAAAATAGTACATTAAAAATTCGTTTACACGAATATATACATACATACGTGTGTATATATATATATATGTTTATTATCATCAAACAAAAATCATATAATCGCATATTCAACAATCTCCCCATTTTGATGATAACAAACATATATTTAAGATTTTGAATATGTTAAATGTATTTGATCATTGATATACTCTAATTGCTCCCCCTATTTAAATGCTTCCTCTCTACACAAAACTCCCCCTACATATATGCATAAAAATATGCAAATGAGCCTAGATGCAAATGGAAAATTATTTGACCTTTTCTTGATTTTATTTGACAAAATCTTAACTTTTCTCTCCCCTTTTGTTATCAGCAAAAGAGTAATAGTGCTTGAGAAAATAGAGATAAAGTGATCGATATTAATCCAACATTAAAACTCAATTGAATATTAATATTAAACTTCAATAAAAAATCAAACAAAAATCATAACTACCCTTGTTAGGCATATATTCCACTTTTAGAAATGATGTCATCATATAAAACCATACAGTTGTACTATTTGTGGTACATTCATATCAGGAATTTGAATATTTACTAATCATGCATGACCGTTAGGACTTTTAAATGAGATTATTAGTATTCCAATGTAATTAAAAAAACCAATGAATTCAAGTATCTTCTAACCACGCATAACCGTGACGACTTTTAAATGGGATTAGAATCAACTTGTTTATTTAATAAATTAATTTTGAAATGCGTTCCATACATGCATAACTGTGAGGACTTTTAAATGAGCATGGAAGCACATATCAAATTCCAAGTAATTCACCCATGCATAACCGTGAGGATTTTTAAATAAGAGTGAATACTTTGGATTTTATTTTATTTTATAAAATGAAAAAACGAATGATTCCTGATTAAAATACTACATATCGACAAACTATACTAAATTTTTGATGAGCGATGGTCGATAGAAATATGATAGAAATAGAAATGGTCATGGAACCTTTACCCAACAAAAAGTTTTTATAACTCTTGTTTGAATTTCTAAGGAAAATTTTCAAATATACTGTCTTGAGTAATGTATGATAAATATCAACACTCATCACTTTTTCTATCACTATTTATCTTTTCGATAATTATTAGGGGGTCAGATTAGTCAAAATAGTCGTTTAAAATCAAATTCAAAAATAATTATAGAATCAATTTTTCAAAATGACTGTTCTGAAACCATGATCAAACAATGATTTTCTCGAAAGGGTTATATAAGAAAAATTTCTGCTATTTGAAAATTATTTGAAATGAAAAATATGCAGATGTTTTCTTTGAAAATACGATGCAGTTACTAAATGTCTCGGCAAATCAAGTTTCACTAGTAATTTTCCTATGAACTAGATTACCAGTGTAATCTGCATCTGAATTTCTTTTTCACTCAAAATTATCATTAATTGAATTTAATAGACCAGACCATGAAGTGTGCAACAAAAATATCAAAGTCAATTTTAACAGCTATTTAAAATGACATTCTCTTGAATCTGAATTGAAGCCGTGTAAATAATCTGAAACAGTGAATATAGAGTTAGTCATATTATAACCAAATGTATTATCATCCAACAAACACTATTTTTAATCCAAACTAATATATATGAAGTAACTCAAAGAATCTAGAGAACTTTATAGTGTTTTTGTCATAAGAATATAATTGACCAACAATTTTGAATAAGTCAGAATCAAAATCATCATTATTTCATAATCTCACTATTGGCTAATTTTACTTAGATTATGGTGCAGATTATCACACTTAATATATCGTTCAAATAAATATACCATTACCTGTTTTACCTTTACGATATGTTTCGTTGTTGTCCATTGTGATTCTGTCACCTTTATACTAGGCTAAGGAACTTTGCTTTATCGCCCGTTGTGTCTCTGGAACAGCCAGAATCCAGATAACACTGTTGTTGTTCCTTAGCCTGCCACCACACCTACATGGGAAAAGATTTTTGTGACCTATTTGTTTTAATAGGTCCATGGTTGTTAGTGGCAGAATATTTAGAAAAATAATTTTGTGGAGACCCAAAACTATTTATATATGTTCCTTTTGGCACCCAAATTTGTTTAACTTTGAGAGATTTTATATTTATGCCTTTTGGAACCCAAATTGTATAGTTTTCGCATGTTTGAGTCTATACCAACAATTATTATGATTGTGTCTGTATTTTCTACAAATTGTGCACATAGAATTTTCTTGATTAATATCGCTTTCAACATTTTCAGATTGATTACATCCAAGTCCTTATCTAACCGTATTAACAGCTTGCTTTCCTAATAGCATATTCAACGATTTTTCACTTTCTGAAAATTTGTCTAAAGTCGTTGACAATTGTTGGACTTGTGTTTTGAGAGATTCATTTTCGTTTAGCAATTGTGTGCACTTTTTAATAGAATTCTCGCTCCTAGTATTTTCATTCTCTTTCAAAATCAGAATTTCATTTTCAAGTGATTTTATATTAATTTTTGATTTTTTTAATTTCTTCTTCGAATGTTGGACACTTATCACACTTAGGGATCCTACTTTGATAGGTTTTAACTAATTGGTCAAGTTGTTTATTTAACTCTATCAAAGTATCCTTTTGTGATTCAAGTTTGGCATACTTTTCCCTAAGTCGTTCAAAACAGCCATTCACTACGTGGAAATTTATAAGCAATTCTGAATGAGAAAGTTTTGATACCTCACTTGGCTCGTCATCATCATTGTCAGTTATTTCACCATGAAGACACATGTCTGCTTTTTCATTCTCACTGTTAGCACTTTGATTATCTTCACCACTTGTATTCCACGTGGCTGCAAAACTTCTCCTTTTTGATTTATTTTTAAAGTCGCATCGATTTTGAGGACAATTGGGCTTGATGTGACCGGGTTGGTGGCACTTATGACAAATGATCTTCGGTTCTTCTGGATTCTCCAATATTTTATTTATTCTACTTTTCAATTTTCGATTTAGAGCTGGATTTCCGTATTTGTAATTCCACCTTTTGACTTTCTTTATTATCAGCTCCAATTCTACTGCTCTGTCATCATCATCATCACCATCACTTTCTGTTGTTCCTTTAAGAGCTATTGATTTCTTTTGAGTATCGCTTCCTTCACGCTCTTCCTTGAATTTCATTTCTAGCTCATAAGTAGTGAGATTTCTGATGAGTTCTTCGACTTTCATTTATTTCAAATCTTTTGATTCTTAAATGGCAGTCACTTTGGCTTCAAAACTTTGTGGAAGGATTCTGAGGATTTTTCCGACTATCTCCAACTCTGTATATGATTTTCCAAGAGCATTTGATTTGTATACGATATTGGAAAGTCATCCACGCATCTCTTTGACATTTTCTTCCTTTGCCATTGTGAAATTCTCGTATTCGCTGCTTAGCATGGCAAGGTGAGATTCTTTGACTTGAGTTGTTCCTTCGTGAGTCACTTCTAGTGTGTGCCATATTTCCTACGTAGTTAGACAATGTGAGGCACGATTAAATTCAAATTGATCTAATGAACAGATAATAGAATTCATAGCTCTAGCATTAGCATTTTGTAATTTATTTTCTAGCTCTGTCCATTGATCCCTCGGTTTATCTATTTCCTGATTATCTACAATTATAGTTGGTGCTCTATAACCTGTCTCAACAAAGTTTCAAGCATCACTGGTTTTCAGAAAAAATTTCATACTATTAATCCAGTAGGCGTATTCACCATTGAACATTAGTGGTCTAACTATGGACTGACCCTCAGCAAAAGCATTATCAAAAGAAGCCATTTTAAAAATTCAACTTTTTAAAATAAAAATTGATTTTTGAAAAAATCAAAATTTTAAAACCAAAAACCGGCTTCTATTCCCAACTCCGATACCACTTGTAGGATCGATTTCACCTTAGAGGGGGTGAATAGGGGACAGTGTTAATTATGAAAATTAATTACGGAAGCTTTTAAAATAATTTCAACACAGAATAATAACAGCACAGATAGCAAAATAAAATGCAGAAATCGAACGACACAGAATTTACCCAACTTCGGCAAAACCCTGCCTACGTGATGCCACCAAGGTTTCTACTAGAAATTAAGTAGTCACATGCTTACACACATAAACTCGCGACACCCACTACTAACTAACCTAACTCTACGCTCAAAACCCTACCACAACTCAGCCACTGAGTTGCGAATTCTCAAACTACGCCACGTAGTTTGTGCCCCTAGTCACATGACTATAAATTACAACGGTGTAAAATTAAAAACAAATTTAAAAAGAAATTTAAAAAACAAAAGACAATAAAACCCTAAAAAAATTAAGAAACACAAGGGTCGGCCCTCTTTTTATTTTATTTTGACCGTCTCCTTTTCATTTCTTCGGCTCATTCCCCTTTTTGAGATAATGGCTGCTCGTTCCTCTTTCTACGGAAATTAGGGTTTTCAGAAATTAGAAGATCGCGACTGTAAATGCTCGATTGACTTTGATTTTCCTACTCTATTGGTTTATCGTCTATTGAGATGATTTCGGCTGCTTTATCGAGTTGGTCTCTGCTTCGATAGAATTGTTCATAGCTCTTCCTCCTTGATCGAGTTCGGCTTTGATTTGGTATGTGAATTTCTCCTTTTTTTGATTTCTGGTTTCAATACTTGAACTCTATGATTTTTGGAACTGCCGATGATGTTGCTTATATATAATTCGATGCCCTTGAATTTTTGTTCGTGTCTATTTGATTGAATGCGTCACTTGAGTATTCTCGGCCATTTGATTTTGTTTTAATGCTTTGGATATTTCTGACTTGTTCATATCGTATCTTTCCCTTACTTCACTGTCATGGTTTTAGCTTGAAACCGTTCGATCCTTCCTTGATCGTTACGGCGGCTACTTTCCTATTTTATTTGGATTTGATTTTTGACTTTTTCAGTTTGTATATTTTTGACTTGGTTAACACTGCTTCGATTTTGACTTTGTCTTCCATTTTTTTGATGACTTCGGCCTTGACACTGATCGTGTTTACTTCGGCCAACTTGATTTCTTAAAATTCCGGTGATATTGTTCGAACTGTACACTTGTCATTGACTTCAGCTTTGACTTTGGTCAGTAGCTAATGGCTTCTACTTAATTACCATCTGAACTTCGGCACTGACTTCTGACACTTTCATTTGTACTTGGTCACTATTGACTGTTGAGCTTGCACCAGTCTCTGATAATGTTGTGTTCATGCCTATGACCATTCATGTTGTTTGCTAGCATTTGATCTTAATGTAGTACTTCACTGTGTACATTTTTTTGCACTTTTATTCATGATTTGGTTCACTCCAGTAATTCATGTTGTATTGCACTGCATCACCACTTGTAGTCTGGTTGCGTCATGTTGTTAGTGCACTTGTATTTCATGGTTGTTTTTGTTGCTGATATGTCGGTTCGGTCCGTAGTCTGTTTCATTTAGTTTGAACATCCATTGTAGCTTGTTGGTTTCTCTTGCCTTGGCTCTGGTTAGTGTTGTGTACATGCTACACTATGTTGCATATTGCTGCAACTTGTACATTGGATTTGTTCCTCTTGCACTTGGTTTCTGGTATACAATTTGCATTTCAATTGTTGGCTTTGACATTGGATTTGTTTAAACGTGCATCCTGACATTTTTCATGTCATTCTGCTTTCTGTTGTGTTTGAGTCTTTTGTGCACTGTGCATATCATTGCACTGCTTCGAGTCAGGTTGCATACTCTCTGGTTTGATATGCACTGTGCCTTGAGCGTGTTGTTTGGTTCTGGCCTTATCTTTGGTGCACTATGCCTTAGCCTTGCTTGTGCATTGCACCATACATCTATTGCATCCACATTGTCACTGTATCATGTTTGATATAGTTTGCATTTCAGTTGTACTTGCTGTCTTCATTTGGTTGTTGCATTTGTTTGGTACACATCCTTGACCTGTTGCAGTCCTGTATATGCTTTCTAGTTTGAGACTGTGCTTATAGTTGAATTGAGTTGTACTATTGCCTTTGTTCTCAAGTATGACACTTGCACTTGTCCTTTCCACTGCCCTTTTTCATACTACTGGTTCATTGTAGTAGTCGTTAGGATTAACTTGCGGTCTTCGCTGGCATTACTGGTGCATGTGCTTATGTATTGACAGTTGTGGCAGTGTCGCTGACTTGATCGAGCATTTTCACTTGAGACTGTATTGTCATGTTATATTGATGATGCTCTGACCATTTTATTACATTTGGATTTGTTTTTCGAATTACACCTGAGTTGAATCCAGCTTGTAGCTCAGATTTGACTTTGTGCTGAAAGTTGTGACATTATTTTATTGCACTTGAGTTGAATCTGGTATATTGGATTTGACCTGTGCTCACTTGTCCCTGTAAATCAATCAAGTGTATTTTTCGTTGTGCATGGCCTTGTGGCATATACAGTGATATACTGTGTATGTCACAAGTTGTTCATGTATGATGGATTCAAAATTAAATGATGACGAACAACCCAAATAACTAAGGCATATATTATTTTCAAAATTCACATTTTATTTTATACTGCAAAAATGTTTCCTTTTCAATTTTACAGTGTCAATATTTATTTTTGCAGATTGCTCAGATGCTGGATTCAGTTTGGAATGAAGTTGAAGATAAAGTACGAGTTGAGTGAATGAGTGATATGTAGTGAGGTCAGATGTAGAAGTGAATTTGTGATGTAATTGAATTTGTATTGTAATCAAAGTTGTATATGTATAGTGAGAGCTTGAATTTGTACTATTCAAAATTGTAATAAATATTTGTTTGAATAAAATTTCTGTTTGAATTCAAATTCTATGTTATTAATTTTTATTCAGCAAATATTTATTTAATCTATGAAAAATAAAATAGTACATTAACAAATACATTTACACGAATTTATATATATATATATATATATATATATATATGTTTATTATCATCAAACAAAAATCATATAATCGCATATTCAACAGTCAAAGCACTTGAAAAAATTTCCTTAGGTCGGGACATGCAGATAAGTTGAAACCTTCTCAATTTGAGCTATAGATCGGAAGATATGATGAACTTAAAATTTATCCATTGCCTTATCGACTCGGGCCCCACCTTGGAGATCTTCTAACAAATTAAGGAAAATAAAATATTTGGAGGCATTGGAACACTCTACTCAATGATACAATGCTACTGGTCCAAGTTTCATTCAAGCCTATGTTGAAATAAAAGAGTTATGGCATAAAAGCATTTGTAGCATAGTGGTAAAGACTTGTGTCTTTCCACCCCCGAGTTCGAGTCCTGGCAAGCATATTAATTTCATGGAATATACGGAATGGTCTGCTAGGGAATCAAATTGTTGAGTGCCTAACCATTTCCAACGTAAGGAGAGAAAAGGGTAGCATGGAAGGAGAGGCAAGTTGATAGAGAGCAACAGAGTAGAGAAGGAGGCAGAACCTTTTGTTCGGTACTCGAAGTACCGAATAGGAGATCCTGTTCGGTACTCCAAGGTACCGAATAGGATCACCTACTCGCTTAGGAGGGGGACCAAGTCAAGGGAGGCATCATATATGTTCGAACTATGGTCAAGCAAGGGACACTGAACCAAGGTGCTTATTGAACCAAGGATGATGGTGTCTACTGTAAACAAGGACGAAGATGCCTACCAAACCGAGGAGAATAGTGCACACACCGAGCTAAGCTAGTACTATACCTACCAAGCTTCGTGCCTTGATGTCATACCTAACTATGCATGGAAGGAGTCCACCGAATCGAAGGAGGGCTATGCCAAATAGGGGAGCGTACGAACTTGGCTAGCAACATATCCACATACATTCTACCATACCAACCTACCCTAGGTAAAGCTCTTAGTCGAACTGGGCAAACTATATTTGGAATGAAATATGCCTATATCAGGAAATAATTAACTACATTGGGCATATTCAAGAGTATTCCCTCTAGGCGAGTTATACATGGAAATTTCCCAACTTACTGGGTTAACCACACCCTTTATTCACTCTTATAAATACCAATGCATCGAACAGCAATAAAAGAGAATTTTAGAGAGCCAAACTTACAAGAATAATGGTGGACAAGTCAGGGAAAGCTAGGATCAGCCTAACAGGATTAGCTAGCATAAGCGGCCAAGCAGAAACAACTAACAGGAACGGCCTAACAGGATCAGCAAGCAGGATCAGCCTAGTAGAATCAGCTAGCAGGAACAGCTTAGCAGGAATAGCTAGCTGGAACTGCCTAGTAGGAACCATCTAGCCAAAATTGCCTAACAGAGATTACCGAACCGGAATAGGCAACCAAGGATAGCCAAAATAGGAATACTAGAATAGGCAACCAAGAATAGCCAAAATAAGAATAGCTAAACAAACTTCTTAAGCTATATCTAATATTTTATTGAGCTTAAGACCATTATATCTTGTATCTCGGACATTATAACAATGGTCTATAAGAAGAATAATGAAAATGGATAGTGGATGTAGGCACATTTTGACCGAACCAACATAAATCCTTGTGTTCTTTACTTTACTGCAACTTTACTTTCTGCATAACCTATATATGATCTGCTCTTTGAAAATCGATAATAATACAAACATAAAAGATGTGTTATATATCCCATATTCATAGCTCTACAACTAATTAATTCGAGGCATTTATGCATTTTTGTGTAAACAATCAGTATCGCCAAACCCGCTACGTTCGCCATCAATCTTGGGATCCATGTCGCCATCAAATCACTGGCTCCACCTTGTTCGGGTTCGCCACCAAGACTATTAGGGCTCTTGATCTTTGATGCTTCAACCTACTGATCTAAACTATTAACCATTTGAGATTGGCGATTGGTGATTGTCATAGCAATGGTGGTGATGGTGGCATTGCCAGTTTGTAGTTAACAGGAAATGGTTGGAATTTCGATAACTTTGGTTGTGCTTAACCTATCGCGAACTCGAACTTTCCCTTGGTCATGTGCGCATCAATTCGGAGACAACTATAACTTTTAACTTCACCTGTCCCTTGTTAAATCTCGGTTAATCCCTCATCATTATTTGAGTTCAACCATGATGGTTTACATCAAGAATGGTCACACTGGATGGTTCCATCGCATTGCTCTTCCTTATTATTTCAGTTCTCGTTATCCTTAAAAGAAAAGCTTCGGTGTTGCTCCTGACAATAGCTCCATTATCGATTATTCATTGATAACTGGTAAATATTGATATATAGTTTCATCGTACGATGTAGATCGTGTTTCTAACATGGTTGAGCTACCTACATAGGATGGTCCATTCATCATGTACAGGACATGGGACTCACACTACATAGGTTAACACTTCTCTTTTTCCCCGATCAATGCTCAAAATCCAAGATCAACACACATCGACATCCTTTGGATTCTGGACATTGATCGCACAGGCTTATTATTCAAAATAAACATATTTGATCATGTTGAATGCAAAGTTTCACTATCTCGAATGATTCGTCGATCCCCATGATTCAAGTTCGATGAGGGCACGTCGACTCCTCCCGAAGCTAGATCTTCTACAACTCAGGCTTGGCCTACCAATCCCGCTAGATCGAGTCATCCTATTACACCTGAATCACAAGGCTCAATGATTTTAGTAGAGCCAAAAGTTACCTCCTTTAAATGAGTTCTTGGGTATAAGAATGCTGACCAATCCGTCAAAACAAGTGCCAATGATTTTGATGGCTAGAATTCTGTAAAACATCTTTCATCAACATGGAATTCCCGAAGATAACATTGTTCTCCCCATGAGGATAGGGTTTTCATATAGCTCCCTCAAAGGATATACGGAGTGCAAGCGGTACATGTGCTTAAGTGGTGCCATCCTGCCTTTCAATACTGTTCTTCTCATGGTTCTCCAACAAATTGGGTAGGTTCCATCCTAAATACATCCAAATGGATATGCTCTTTTGACTTCTCTTTGCATTTTACCTTTACGTTATTTTATGTGCTATGCCTATTTATGTGTAGTTGCCTGTGTATCTAATATAACTGCTTGTACTGCAATTTTTCTATATTATATACTTTTATTTCTGTGTAGTATGCATATTTACCGCATCTCTATGCATATAAATAATTTTCCAGCTATTGCGTTAATTATATCCTTTTACTTAGCCCTAATTATATCCGCTAAAATACTTTACCCGGTAATACAGAGTCGTTATTTAGCCAATTCTTTAGTTTTTCCTATCGATGCCTGGTCGGGTTCCATTCGACCAGTTGTTTGCATGCTTATCCCTATTATGGCATTCATAATTATAGATGCCAGACTTAGGGCATTTATGTGTGCATTGTGGAGCAACCTCTATGATTGCCCCTAATTTAAGTGCAATTTTCGATTCTTGAATCTAGTTTGGTAAAGATTGACAAATTCGTATTCTTAGGCTCCTATGATTATCCTGGCTTATCCCTGGCTAAGTGTGTCTCGCTTGACCACCAGTGCTATTATTGATTCTTGTTTCCATACCAGCTCATTTCACCGGGAACCAGTGATTTTGCAACTTGATTCCAAGTATCATTTTCTCGATGCTACCTATCTCCAGGTTGTGTTTGAATTTTTCCAGGTTTGAAATTAGAAATCTTGATGTGCAATGCTTTCAATCTCTAGGAACTAGCTTACTAGAAGTCCAATTTCGAGAATTCTTTCTTTTACATTTCCTATCTTCAGGAAATGATAAATTCCTATAGCTCGAATCTGAATGATTCAATCAACTCCTCGATTGGGTCAACAAACCTTTCCATTGTCAGCTATCTTTAGGTAACAATGAATTCCTGAAGTTTGATTAAATTAGCAAGACTTCCCATCATCACCTATCTTTGAGCAACAACATCCTGAAGACTCATGATTCTCATCCTAAACATTGCCTACCTCAAGAAATTGGTAGATTCTTGGGTTGTAAGGTTTGTACCTTCCTGAAGTTAATTATCTCCGGGTAGCGCCAGCACTCAAAAGGTTCGTAGTCAATTTTTCCATCAACTCAGTGGTTTGAGTAAATTTTCTCGTCGATCAGGTGCTTTGAATCTCCTTGGCATCACCTATTTTTAGGCAATGCCACTTCTCAGAAGGTAGAGGGTCAGTTTTCCCCATCGACCCAGTAGTTTAAGTTGATTTCCCCATCGACTATATGGTTTGAACTTCTCCGACATCACCTATCTCTATTTAACGATGGTTCTTAGAATGTAGACTACCGTTTTTCCTAACTGACCCAGTGGCTGGAGACAATTTTTCCATCGATTAGGCGGCTTGAACCACCTGGCATCGCCTATCTTTGGGCAACAGAGGTAGTTAGATGGCATAGGGTTGATTTTCCTTATTGACTTGATGGTTTGAGTTAATTTTCTCCTCGACTAGCGATTTAAACCTCCCCGGCATCACCTATCTTCCAAAAATGATGGTTCTCAAAAGGTAGAGGGTCAATTTACCCTGTCAACTTAGCATTTGAGTCAATTTTCCACATCGGCGGTTGAACCTTCTCGGCGTTGCCTATCTCTAAGCGACGTTGGTTCTTAGAAGGCAAAGGGTTAATTTTCCCTATTGAACCAATGGTTTGATTCCATACTCTCGTAGCCCTAGGATAGAGGAGCATTTCCTCAATTGTGCTTCTAATCACGCGGCATAAGAGTTTTGCTTTTAAGAACGTGGTTCCATTGGTTCGAGAAGCTAGCTTTATTAGTGGATGGAAAAAGGGACAAGTCTGCCTTATTCTATTGTCCCCAATGTTGTACGTGGCTTATTTTTGAAAAAAAAATAGAGCAGAATCTAAGTGTAGTAGTGTCGTAGCAAGTCACTGTTCCAAGCATGTGGGATCAGGATTCCATCGACAGTTGCTAGCTTGAATGTTTCATCTCCGAGCTTCTGATCAATTGCATAAGGTCCTTCCAAGTTTGGACTAAATAAATAAATACCTAGAAGAACTTGCTTCAAAACAAAATCCCCTACCTTAAAATTATGGTTGCAAACCTTGGCGTTGAAGTGCAATGCCACCCTTTTACAGTGAAAAGCGGCCCTTAATTCTGCTTATTCCTTATTCTCATACCCGAAATCAAGAGACTCGAGCAGGAGCTCCTCATACACCATTGGGTTAAAATTTCTTTTACGATGAGAAGGGACTTCCAGTTCTATAAGGATCATTGCTTCTAATCCGTATGCCAAAGCTAATGGCGAGTGTCATGTTGTAGACTTATGTATCGTCCTATAAGCCTACAGTGCTAGTAGAAGCTCATTAACCCACTTGCCTATAGCTCCAGTCAATCGCTTTTTAAAGGTGTATGCTTTCACTTGCCCATTTCCTTATAGATGTGCCACCATGGAGAAGCTCTTCTCGATTCGATAGCGCTTGTAGAAATCGTTAAACTCGTTACTTTTTAATTGAGTTTCGTTATCTATGATAATTTTCTAGGGCACTCACCAGCAAATAATATTCTTCATTACAAAATTGATTACCTTTTTCGTTGTAATTTTGTCAAATAGTTTTGCTTCTACCCATTTCACAAAGTAATCCATCACAACGATGACATATTTGGCTCCTCCTTTTTCTATTGGTGGCATATCAATAATGTCAATTCTCCTTATTGCATATAGCCACGAGCTGACAATTTGTATTAGTTCTAATGATGGGGCTCTCAATACCTTTGCAAATTAGTAGCATCGGTGACACCTCTAGTGTAGTTAGTGGCATCACATTTTATTATCAGCCAGAAATATTGGTAGTGAAGTATCTTCTTTGCTAGAGATTGTCCCCCGTTGTGATCGCCATAGCTGCCTACTTAGATTTCCTTGAGCATCTTTCTGGCCTCATCATTGGCTATAGAACAAAGTAAGTGAGTTGAGAATCCTCTCTCGTATAGTACTTCATCTTGCATCATGCACCGTGGTGCTTTTCGGAGAAGTTTCTTCTATTCATTCTTGTCTTACGGGAGAGTTCCATTGAACAGGTAGACATTGATCGAAGTCATCCGGTAATCGTCCTCTTTTGAAGTCTTCATAATCTAGTGTATGTCCATCCGATCAATGCCTGGAGACGTTAAAACTTCCACCAGAATAAATTCTATTACTATGCTTTCCCAAAGCCAGCTAACTTCGCCAGGGAATCATCCTTCATGTTTTTCCCTTAGGGATGTGCGTGATACTATAATTTTCTTTCTTCTAACATTTCTAGTGCTTTCAACAGATAAATGGCTAGTCTCACACCCTTGGCCTAGTATTCCTTCTTGATTCGGCAAACCATCAATTAGGAATCGCTAAATATGTGCAGCTTTTTTGTCACTAGTTCCATTATTATCTCAATCCTACTATTAACACCTCATAATCAGCTTTGTTATTATCGTAGGAAATTCCAGCTATAGCGGATATCAAAATAATCATCCTTCAGACATTTCAAACACTTCTTATGCTCCCGAGCGAAATTTGTTCGAAGCGTCATCTACAAACAATTTCCAGTGAGGAGCTGCTATTGCAGTATCCTCTTCCTCTTTACTGCCACGTGAGTAACTCGACTGTGAAGTTTGCTAGTGCTTATCATTTATCACACTCATTGGATAGTTGGTTATAATGTACTAACTCAACTTTATATTCCATTTCAAAAACTTCCTAAAGTCCTCGGTCGGTGCAATAATGTTTTAAAGGTTGATCTGTCAGCACCTTGATCAGATGAACCTGAAAGTATGGTCGCAACTTCCTTGACTCAATCAGCAGGCAGTACGCTAGTTTCTCCAGCTTGGGTAATTCTTTTCTACTTCTGTATATCGCTTGCTGATGTGGTAGAAAAACCTTTGAATCCTTGCCTCCTCACATACCAAGGCAGCATTTAGTGCGTGAGCAAACACAATTAAGTAAACAAATAAATCCCCCCGTCCAACAGTTTGGATATAACCGGTGGCGTCACTATGTGCTCTAATAACTTTTCAGAACCATTTTGGCAATCCTGATTCTATTCAAAATTATTGTAATCATTATTGAGGGCGTTGAAGAAAGGTATGCATTTATCTGTCGCCCTTGAGATGAATTGACTCATGGCTGCAATCTTTACATTCAAGCCCTGAAGTTGTTTCTTCATAGTTGAGGCAATTACGTTCCTCAAGGCAGCAATCTGCTTCGGATTGGCCTCGATGCCCCGTGCATTAACGATGAATACCAAAAACTTCCCATAAGCTACTATAAAAGAACATTTTAATATATTTAGTTTCATTCTATATTTCACTAAAATCTCAAACATCTCTGAGAGATCATCAATGTGATTTTGAGACACTTATGACTTCACACGCATATCATCCACGTGTGTCTCCATTATCCATCAATTTGATTCTTGAACATCGCATTTACTAATTGTTGGTACATATCTCTAGTATTCTTAAAACAAAATGGCATCACTTGGTAGCAGTACAACCCCAAATCTATGATAAAGCAAGTATTCTCATGATTCCACTCATGCATCATGATCCAAAATAAGAATCCATAAATGAAAGCAATTCATGCCATGTTGTTTCGTCAACAAGCTAGTCGATCCTGGGCAAATTTAAGCCGTGTTTAGATCTAAGTAAATGATGCACGTTCGACACATTCCATTTGACTTCTTAACCAATACGGAGTTAAATATCCATTGATGGTATAAAGCATCGTACATAAAGCCATTGGCCAACAACTTATCCACTTCTTCCTTTAGCGAAACGGATCGCTTCGGACCTAGCTGCGAATTTTCTTGTTCACTAGTGTGAAGTTGGGATCATTATTTAGTGCATAACACACTATATTCGGTGATATTCTGCATAGATTAGAATGCATCCAAGCAAATATGTCTAGATTCTCTGGAAGGAAATTAATTAGTTCCATCCATAATCCAATTCCAAGTTGAGAACCAATCTTCAATACTTGAGTCAGGTCATCCATATCACTAAGGACACTTATCGTAAGCTCTGCCGGTGCTGCTCATACTTCCTCTAACTTCTTCTTAAGACCCATAGACTTATCGAGTCGGCTGTGGTTCTCAAACCAGGGGATGCTCTGTAACTGATATGCTTGTAGTTCCTAGATGTTGAGAGTCTTCCCCTACATTCTTTCCCTTCTCCCAACGCTTAGCGTCTCACAGTTCTGTGACATAGAATTCTCTTGCTGTAATTTGGTCTTGTCAAACACCATAAGCTAAAGTAATCCAAAAGTCAGCAAGAGTTGGTCGGCCTAAGAAAGCATTGCATGCTGAGTACTCATTAACAATAACAAATGTTTGAATGTGAACCACCCTACATTCTCCTTCATAATGATTTTCATATGGTCGAAAGTCTTTTTGAATAGAATGTTAACTGAGCTTTTGTTATCCACTAAAACTCGATGCACAACTAGTGGTCCAATTCCTATTGTTATCACCATGAGATCTTGGGTTGGTGCTTCAACTCCGTCAGAATCTCGCTTTCTAAACACTATATTATCCATTGTCATCTTTTGTTGCTTAGTCAAAACTTCGTGTTTGATGGCATAGCAACTCTCCTTTGGTGCGTGCTTCTATAAGCTCATTTATCTCTCCATATCACCCCAGCTTCTTTCCATTGGGTAAGGTCCACCAATTATGTCAATAATTAGCAACCGTTTATTAGTGCATTTGGTTTATGGGGGTCCTTAGGGACTTATAGCTTGGTCAGTGTTCTATTGTTGCTTGATGAATCAACCCATACCCTAGTAGACCTGAATTTTCGCTAAATCGAAAACCCAAGTCCACCAAAATATAGAGCATTAGTTTGGTATCATATAAGCACTATTGATATATCTCATAAGGAGTAGTAAATTATAATAGAATATATAGTTATTGACCAAGGTTGACACTTCCAATGTCTAACGTCCTTGTTAGTGACGAGCATGCTTAAGGAAACCTATCCTTCCACTATTCCCACCTTACACTAGTATATGTACTTCTAAAGCTATCATGTGGGTGTAACGAGGACAGGGTCAGAACAACATTCTGGCGACTGGTGGATTATACATTTTACACATAACACTAGTTTAGGTCGATTGTCTTCCATTACATGTTATGTCTTTTATTTTTACTTAGTCATCTCAACTCTACGTATAATATGCCCCATCTACTTAAAGTAGACCGTAGCTACATACGTGTATATATATATATATATAAGTATCACAGTCCCTCTTTTGACTAAGATATTATCCCCTATAGTATATGTAATCTGGCACCACATCGGGATCGCTCATCAATGCAATATACATCCGTATGGAACTTCATCTCATATTAAAACTACCCATACCACTATGCATTGGGAAGGCTAACATGAAATGTAGATTCATTGATGTGTCTTATCAACTCGTCCATGTCCACCTCTCAAAGGCAATTTATGCCCATCGTGTGTCTCATAGTTCCTAGTATGACGTCATTATATCTAGAGTATTCTATTTTGCCTTGGGAATTTATCACTTGTATTATTCCTATTAATTATAGAGGACTTAGATCCTCGGACTACCCTATTCATTTTTTAAAAGAACTCTTTTAGGGGTAAACTAGCCTTGTCCCAACAAACAAACTAGCAAACAATTACGGCGATGTATTGCCTAACTGGACCTATCCTAGTAGAAGGCGTAATCCATTAGGTATAACCTTGTCTTTCCTGATGACTACACAGGACTGATGATGCACTTAACCTTTGTATAGCTCCTACTCCTAATTTGGTAACAATGCATACTGACGCAGCATCAAGTCACTCGCTATCCTTTTTAGATTTCCCAACGCAATCAAGGAAATACCCTCCACTAAATTCATTGAAGTGAATTCTACCAAAGGTATTCCTTAACCAACACGCAAGTGTATATACTCCATGGGTCCTACAGTTGGATGTGTCCCACATTAATCGAATGTTTATGCAACTATTGGCGTCCCCTTGTAGTGGACAGACTTCTATTGTGTGACACTGCTAACCTTATAGTCCAACTCATACTAATGACTGTGCCATTCTTATCCATTTAAGTTATCTACTAATTTTTAATAATTTATGCCCATCATAAATGCATACTTGAGGCTATGTGTATATATATATATATAAGTTTATATACATCTTCATTCATTATTTTTTAATTATTATGCCTCTACTATTTACCGTTAACAATATTTCTTTATTACTTGTGTGTTTGCATCTTATTTAGTTCAAGGTCATTTACCACTTTTATTTATAACTATTTACCTTCCTATTTTTGTTTCCATTTCTATTCCTTTTTATTCTTTAATTCCCTACTTTTTTTTAGAGGACTATCCATACCCTTTCTATTTTAAATTATGACTTGTTTATCTTTTCATTTCCTTTTATTTCACTTCAATTTTACTTACATTGTGCATGTTCTTTTACTAAACTATTTTTATCGCATTTACAATTATTTTAATTTATATTTAGGGATTTTTAAATTTTAATGGATTGGAATTACATTTCTCCCAAATGGAATAGTTAACATTGTAAATTCCTATATATTATCTAAAAAGGATATTTGTGTAACGTTTAGGATTACAAGGAATTATCATTTTCATAATTATTGAAACTAACAATACAAAATATGGTAAATATCCCTATTCTATACGTCTCTTTCTTATTAACTTTATTCCTTATTATTTAAATCGCTGCACTTCTATTTATAAATCTGAAACTTGATAATCTGTAGAAATCCATATTACAACAGGCTATATAATACAATAATTAAAGCACTTCTTAAATCCCGATAATTTACTGTGATAACTCAATTAACCTTTTTATTTAGACAAGTCATATTAAATTTGGAAATCCGGAACCATCACATATTCTATGAAATTCAGAGACTAAAATCAAGGAATATTGATGCCCACTATTTTTCAGATTTGCATACATGCAGTATAAATTCAAATTATTAATAGCAGAATATGTAGGCAAATTTTATAATTTTATTTCACTTATTGAAATTTAGTATTCAACTCTAAGTTGCAGTTCAAGCATATAGGAATAGAATTACAATGATATAATTCTAATATTATATAAAATATATGATTTCTCACTCACCTTTTTATCTTTCCTTATCTCCAGATCTAATCCTTGTTATTCCAATGTGACTCCGTTTTGTCCCAATTTCAATTCGTACGTTGCAAATGTATAAAGATTTATCAAAGATCTAGATTAGAAAAGAGATTTGAAGTTTGATTTATATTTTAGATCCGAATTTATAATTTATCGGCTTTAATGATTTAATTTGAACCTATTCTTTCCGTCGTTCGCTTCTACGTTCTCTAATTATATATATGTATAATCTATAGTTATTTCAATGAATGTAGAATATGAAGGAGAAGAGGAAATGGAAGAGCTTTAGCATCGCTCCAAAAATAGGTTTTTATGAGTGAGGGTCTGGTTTTATATTTAGAGGAATTCAGATTAATGTTGGTTTTAGATTAAATTGTATTAAATCGGGCCATTTGGCCATAGCTTTACCATCAATTCTAGCTTACCAATGGTTGACAGCCTCTAGCCTAGGGTCAACCTCTACCGTTCGACCTGGGTGCATGGGGTTGACCCCTCATTGTTTAACTGGGCAATTAATAAGTGTGTTGTGATTTTCTTGCTTTTGTTCCTTATTTGATGGATCGATATCAGTTTCTTCCCAATATCATTCTCCTAACATTAGCAGCGTTAATTATCCGTTAAGTATAACTAACAGTAATTAACGTTTTAAATTATTTTTTATTTCCCTATTTACATATATAATTATTTTCTATTCTAAAACTTCAAATGTTAATTACGTTTCATTTGAACTCCAATCAAAAAACTTTATATATGAAAATTGATTGCAAAATCATCATGAACCCAACGGTACAAATTTTGTAGCCAAATTTCGATGTCTATAAAAATTCTATTTTTTGGTATTATCATTTTTTATTATTATTTTCTTTTATTTTCATAAAATTATGGGTTGTTATTTGACATACTGCTGGAGTCTTTTTTCAATATCGCCTCCTCATTCAAGTTCTTCTAGTGATGGCATTTGCTGGACGGAAACGGTAATACTTCATAGAACGCTTCTATAGCACTGTCGCTTCCCTCCTAGTCAGTTTTTTATATTTCTTAGTTTCTTGAGTAGCAAGATAAATATTCTCTAGTGTGTCACTCAAATGTATATAATATTCTGGTCTTATATTTATCGAACATTTCCTATTGTTGTTACGCCTACCAATGGGGTCTTAATTCCTCTTTTATAGTTAACAGAGTTTCCACAATTACCTACAACCCCATTTGAGATTTCTCCATCTTATTTAACCACCACAATGCATTGAATTACGTCCTTCATCACTAACCTCTCCTTCAACCAGACTTGCTTTCTCTAACCAAAGGAACTAGTTTGCCTTTTAATAAAATTCTTCTATAGTAGTTTGTTGTTTCATCTTTAGCGACCTACCAAAATCTGTATCCCGGTGAATGCCCCGGACCAATGCCATAAACACAAGATCTTCTTTTGAATTACTAACTTCTTTAATAGTGATATCAAAATAGTCTAAGAACCCCTTCAGTGACTACTTAGGTCCTTAAGATAATCCAGATAAGGACATCATGTCCTTTAGTCAAGCAGCATGGAGCCTAAACGGCTCAAAACCTTCTTATTTAATTTATCAAAAGTAGATGTAGACCTTTGCGTAAGCTTAGTGAACCACGTAGAAGCAACTCCTTCCTAGAAGATGGGGAAACATATACAATAAACAACATCCATATCTCTAGTTCCATCCATATGCCATCGTATTTGAGTAAGTGCTATCTAGATTCAATATTTCCGTTGTATGATAGCATTATTGGCATTGTGAACTTTCTAAGGTATTTTCTCTAAAAATGTTTTCGGTAGATGAAGTCCTACTTGGTGTGGAGCCCCAATCTTTATTCTTCCTACTTTTGCTTTCCTTCACCAACTGTTTAACCATACCGGATACGTATGCTTCACTGGCACAGTATTCCGTAGGGCAACCACTAGGAGCTCACTGAGTGTTTGGCTCTGCAAACGGTCTTCGCTTACCGGTTGGCATCTTGGTTCTATATTCTTTAGGAGAACCATTCATGCGGTATTTCATTGGCATGTAATTGGTTCAGTTGTGGCTGTTTGAATTCTATCACCATTAGCATTGACATCCAACTCAAAATCATCATTATCAAGCTGTAGATCCACTTCCTCATAAGATACCACCATCGCATCAACTTCTTATGCATCACCCCTCCTAGATTCCTCTCGGTACCAAAAGAAATTCTTTCGGTACTGGTTGGTTTTGTATGAGGAGAGCACTTCAGCTTCGTCTTGCAAGTCCTTTAACAACTTCGGTAATTCCTACCTTTTTTGCTTCCCATCTCTTCTATTTTGATCTAAAATATAGGAATCCTCTTAATCTATCATAGGTGAAGTTCCCTTCTAGTTCTTCTTGTTCTCGATGGTTGTAAGAATAGCAAAATATCCATCTAATCCACTTGAGCCTCTTGGCTATCTTCCATCTTCTTATTAAGCTCTTGTATAATTTTACCAAGTTCTCCTCTAGTAAGCACCTCTTACGGAGCAGATGATCCTGGTATCACCATTGATTACTAACTTTCACTAGGCGAGGATTCCTCTCATCACATCCAGCTACCACTCCGGATGATCTATTAGACCTTTTGGGCACCATTGACTTCAAAAAGCAAACATCCCAGTTCCTCAAGAAAAACTTCTAGATCAAATCTTGGATTCAGTTTTCTCAGTTAAAGCACCAAAATGTTGTTGCGAAAGTTGGATCAACATGCAAAGAAACAATGTACCTGTAAGACTTTAATCTAGCAGATAATAGTAAAATGACCAAAAAAGAATAACAAGACCCAAGATTTTTATAGTGGTTCATCAATCTTTGGCTATGTCCATTTTATATCTTTATTGATTATTGATTTGAGAGAGTTTTATAAAGAATTAGATGTCACTAGTACAAGGGTTTGACACGTTCTATCGCTTAGGTCTATCAATAACAACTTCCTAACTTACTTATGATTAAAGGAGATAAGAGATGATGAAGAAGCAGAGTTTTGACTCAGCCAAAGTTCTTTTTTAGTTGTAGTAGTGTGATATTTATAGAGAAACAAGGGCATACGTTCAGGCATACGCTTGTAGTGAAGTCCAGAAGAAAGCCCAATGTCGTACAAGTGAATAAGTAAGGCACGGTGGCCATATTGTAACACCCTTAATTTTTGATGATATTATTCAGGAGGTTTAATAGATTATTGAATAGAATAATGTGAATGTTAAGTGATAATGGGGTTGGGATTTGAATAAATATAATTAAGGCTGTGCTTAATAAAACAATTATATAGGCTTCAGAATGCGTTATAAGTTAATTAATTTACATAAGGGTATATTGGGTATTTAAACTTAAAGAAGAGCCGGCTATTATGTGAAGAAAAATTAAAGTAAAGCTAAGGATTCGAACTTAGGTGAAATTAATCTCAATCCAATCTTCTTATCTTAATCAAGGTGAATAATAATTCCATATTTATTTTGTTTTATAATCATATATTTCTGAATTAAAGGTAAATTCATTTTTATGATGATTTGGATGATGATATGTTTGAATCATAATTTATTTGATTTAAACAAGGATTTTTAAATATGATTTCTCACGATTTTAGGGGGAAACCGAATTATATTGATGTTTAAATGCCATGGAAAACTTTTATGTTATGTAAAGCATAATTTTGGAGTTGGGTTTAATATTTGATAATTTTCTAAGCTATGGTAAGAATATTTTGAATTTTCAAGGGAATGGTTAATTGGGTGTATAAATTTATTTCGGAGAATATTTTGAGAATTTTGGTCTGAAATTTTGATATGTTAGATAAAATGATTAAAGTGAATTTTTGAAATTTTTGGGGATTTTTCCTAAGTGATTTACTAAGCTAGAGGGATTTCTTTGCAATATTTGTTTGGCTTAATGGAAGGGGTTATTTGTTAACTTAATCATTGTTTAGATCTAAAATTAGCGGCAATTATTTTGGTAAAGAATTTGAGAAGTCAAGGCAACCATGCTTGTGTTTACACGTGGCAAGTTAGTTAGAAAGTGTTTGCTTTAATTAGTATTAAATCAGGTTAACCTAGAAAAGTTTGCTCCGCCTTCTATAGAAGTACCTTACAATTTAAAGCTTCAGCCTTCAATCAACCCACTAAGCCATAACCACTACACGAGGAATCACTTAGATGGTACATAGTGGATTGGAGAATGGCAGATGGCTAATTTTTGAAAGCATGGCTTCCGATGGAGTCAATATCTTTTTATTTGTTTTAAAATGTGAAGCACCTGTCTTTTTTTATTTGAGCCTTCGAAGGAGTTGAAGCATATTTTTTCGAAAGTGGTTTTTAAAAGCTTTCAAAGGGGTTGCCATCAACTTATGCTTTCGTTGGTATGGGTTTCTTCACTTATTAAATAAAGCTTTCGATAGGATGGGTTACGACCTAGTCGAAGCTCTATTGTCGTTCTTTAGCCTTTCGAGTGTATTGAAGTTATCAATGCTTTCGAATGGTAGTGCTTGTTTTAAAGATGTTTTAATCCATTTCCTTCACGCTTTCAAAAGGTTCCAAGGGTTTCGAAGGCAATGACTTCGAAAGGGGGTATCGATGCTACCCTTCAATGTTTTGCATAAATGATTTATAGCTTTCGAAAGGGATGGTGCCGGCGCCATCATGTTTTTCACAATATTTTTGTATGATAAAGGCTGGTTTCAAAAGAGATACTTTCTTTAATATTCACTTTGACCCAAATAATATTTTAAGTATAAACCCAGTGGTATCGAAAGGATGACTTTCAATGGTTTCGGAAGAGGGACTTCCAATGGTTTCGAAAGAGGTACTTTCAATGGTTTCGAAGCTATGCCTCTAAGTGTTATTAAGTAATATTTTGTTACATTCGAAAGTTATTGAAAGAAATGTTCTAAAGTTTTTAAAAAGGCAGGGGCCTAATGTTTGAGATATATATGCTTTCATAAGAGGTTATGTAGTGAAATCGAAAGCAAGGTTTCGACAGCCTTAATTTTCAAATCAATTATCCCCACCTCACTTTAAAAGAAAAACCATGGAATAAATATATAATATTTCGAAAAGTATTTTTTAAAGTGGGTTTCTTTAGTTAAAATTTTAAGGGGATTAACAAAGTTATTATGTACACATCTTCATATATATATATATATATATATATATATATATATATATATATATATATATATTCACATTGTAATAGACCCATAACTGTATTTTGGAGAAGGGCAATATAACCAGCTATGTTGACTCAGTAATGAATATAATTTAAACTAACTCTTGAATTAGTGAATTTGCATCTAGGAGGTCAGGAAGACCAGATTATAGGATGCTAAAATATTAAAGAAATATATTGGTGGGGGTAATAAGTTTGTAGTAAACTCATGAAAACGGCGTTAGTAAACTCATGAAAACTGTGTGTAGGAAAGATATTGGTAGGGGCCAATAGGTTCTTAGCTAACGCATGAAAACTATGTATAAAGAAGTTAGAAAGACATGTTCATAGTAAGCCCATGAAATCTCTGAATTGACACTGGCAGCGGCCAGTTGATTTATAATTAGCCTATGAAGAATATATCTGGATTAAGATATTGACAGATGTCAATAGGTCCCTAGTCAGAAAACAAGGGAATGAAGAAAGGATATTGGAGTAACCAGTAGGTTCCTAATCAACCCATGAAAACTAAGGTAAGAGTAAAGATATTGGAATTACAGATATGTTCATAGTGATCCCATAAAAACTATGTAATTGAATAGCAAGTCCTTAAAACATTTTACCGGTTATTAGTCAGCCCATGTAAACTATTTGGTTAATAGTAATCCTAGAAACTGTAATTGAGACAGATAGTCAGAATGAGTGGGGATGGATAATCCAGAATTTAATTATTTGCTTCGCATATCATCATAGCATATTGTTTTTAATTGCTTTAACCATTGTGGATGCAGGAGCACAGTATATGGATTTATAAATGTTTTAGGATACTAGTGAGGGGAAAACTCATTCCGCTAAGCAGGGTGAACTTACTAGATATTTAAATAATTTGAGATGGTAGATTATTATTCATAGCAAGCTTTATGTCTGACTCAAAGTTCATGTTTTCTGCTTTGAACTCACGGGTACTCAATTGATTTTGAGTAGTTTGAGAGTTGTGGTTTTCAAGTACCTCATAAGACGAATAAAGCTTTCGGAGACGTTCAGAAGGCATGATAGTTATATAGAATTTCTTTTATTTGATTCCGCTGTGTTATTTGTAATGGCAAAGTTGTTATATTTCCTGTATATATTCCGATCATCTAAGGGGGCATCTTCATATGTCGCTCTTGGCGTATATTATAATAAATATATTTTCTCTGGACGTGGTTGACGTTATAGGATTATGTAATGAATTGGAAATGTTTTGAAATGGGATGTGATTTTGTTTGATATTTTAAAATATTTGCCATATTCATGTGTTTCTGTGTGTTAATGAATCCAACACCGCTGTATTTGGTCGCCGAGGATTAATAACTATGGATGACTGCCGCATCCTTAGCCGTTATTTTTAGGCCTTTAAGTAGGGTGATGTTACAAGTTGATATCAAAGCATAGATTTATGAAACTTTAAAAGAAAGGTTAAACCTAAAAGCTTTTTTGAAACATAATCCAATGAATCAAAAATAAGATCGGGGTTTGGGATAATGCTATAATAATGTACTTGTATTTAATATACATATATAAGTACGTATTTCCCTCTCTCTTAGATCATTTTTTGTATCGTACTAAGGCTAAAATGCAGATTTGACAAAGAAGATATGGAAGCAGGAAACAAAAGAGAAAATCTCGGTGTAGGAAGCACCATAAATGCTCGACCAAATAACAAGAGGAACCAAGGTCGACAGGCTAATGCTAACCAAAATGCTGAAGCCAATGTGGATGTTGAAAATCCACTAGTAGATATGAGGGCGATGTATCAGTTCTTCGTCAATATGGTGCAAAATGGAGTTACTGCTGGTGTTACTGAAAATGTAGGAGGAACTAATCCTATGCTCTATTTGGGAGCAACTATGCTAAGCTAAGCAGAGACTACAGAGCCTAGGTGGAAAACCGTTCATGGGAATGGAGGATGCAATTGAAGTAGAGAACTGGCTGTTGCATTGTGAGTGTGTCTTTGTTTATCTGGGTTTGGATGATGAGTAAAAGAGAAGGTTTTCTTTTAGACAGTTGTAGGGGTCAGCACTTCATACTGCCATAGTTTCGAAGGAGGAGTTGACATGGGCTGAGTTCAAAAGGAGATTTGAACTAAGGTTTCTATCTGATGTTTTTAAGTCAGTATTGATGAAAAAGTTTACGGATCTAGTTCATAGAGTGATGCCCGTTATCGAGTGTGCCACTATGTTTGATGAGCTGTCTCGATATGGGTATGTTATTGTTGACACTGACATCAGAAGGAATGAGAGGTTCATCCATGGATTGAGACCTGAGCTTTCTAGGGCAACCGTGGGACATATCCATGATCCTTGTAATGTGTTTGTGGAGATGGCAATTTTACATGAAGAGATGCTTGTTGTTTGTACTAGAGAAAAGCCAGTTGAAACCTAAGGTTCTCAAGGAAAGAAAAGAAAGTTATTTAAGAAGGAAGTCCAGAAGGGAGATGCTACCAAGAAGGCAAAGGCTGATTTAGTCTGCTATAAATGTGATAGGAAGGTCATTATGCAAATGAGTGCCGGTCAGGCAATGGGAAGAAGGTTGTAGATAAGAATAATTTGAAGTGCTTCCACTGCGATCAAGTTGGGCATTAAAAGAACCAGTGTCTAGAGCCAGTCAGGGTGGACAGAGGGAAGGTTATTGTTGTCGGATCATCAGTTAAGCCAACTATAGTTAATAAAGGAAAGATTGTGATGAAAGGTACCTTTTTGATTCAAAGTATACCAGTTAGGAATACTATGTGATATCGGTGCATCATGTTCCTTTATATCCCAATGTTTAGTTGATAGGTTATGCTTAGAACCCATATACCTTGTTGCTTTCTTATGGGTTGTGAATACCATAGAAGGATATGAAACTCTGAGGTTGAGATATGACTAGTTAGAACTTGATTTGTTAGGTTATAAGTTTGCATGCAGTCTGTATGTTTTAGATTTCATAGATTTTGAAATCATTTTTGGTATGGATTGGTTAAGGAGGTATGAGGCTAGGATATTTTGCCAGGATGGGGAGATATCACTGAGACACCCTGATAGTCATAACCAAATTATATTCCCGGTAGAGAATTCTAACCGGAGTATTTGTGAATTGTTAAGTGCAATGGAAGTGGGAGAAGAACTAAGTACGGTTTGAGTTGCAAGAGAGTTTGTAGATGTCTTTGAGCCAATCACAAGACTACCACCAAAATGAGCTGTTGATTTTCGGATAGATCTTTACCAGAAGATGAACCTATAAGTAGACCACCTAGCAGGATGACACCTACTAAGATAAAGAGATTGAAGGTGAAGCTGATGGATCTAGAAGAAAGGAATTTTATTAAACCAAGCAATTCGCTTTGGGGAGCGGTCGCGGTATTTGTAAAGAAACCAGATGGACTATTGAGGATGTATATCTACTATTGTAAGCTGAACGAGAGGACGATAAAGAATAAGTATACTTTACCGAGAATTGATGATCTATTTGATCAGTTGAGTGGAGCCAGAGTGTTTTCCCAGTTGGATTTTGTGACAGGCTTCCATTAGTTAAGAGTGGTAGAGGACAACATTCCTTTGACAGCATTTTGAATTAGATATGGTTCGTATGAATGGTTACTGATGCCATTTGGGATCTTGAATGCACCTGCTTTCTTTGTGGATTTGATGAACCAAGTCTTCCGAGACTATTTGAATAGATTCATTTTGGTGTTTACAGATGTCAGTTTGGTATATTCTAAGGATGAAAGAGAGCCTGAAGATCATCTTAGAGTTGTGCTTGAGACGCTTAGGCAAAATCAAATAAAGGAAAAGTTTTCCAAGTGTCATTTTTGAAAGAAAGAGGTTAAGCTCTTGGTCACATGGTTTCCGAAAAAAGGTTGTCAGTCGATCCAAATAAGATCGAAGTTATTAATAATTAGAAGAGACTAGAAACGGTGACTGAGATTAGAAGTTTTATTGGACTTGCAGGATATTACCGAAGATTTATTAGGATTTTTACGGATAGTAGCTCCTTTGACTAAGCTAACCTAGAAGGAGGAGAAGTTTATTTAGTCCAACAAATGTGAGGAAGCATTCCTTGAGTTAAAGCATTTGTTGACCAATGCACCAGTTTTGGTACTTCTAGATGGAAATCAAAGACTGATAGTGGATACTGATGCATGTGGAACTGGATTGGGGACTGTGTTGATGCAGAAGGGTAAAGTGATTGCCTATGCTTCATGATAGCTTAGACCGCATGAGGTGTCCTACTCTTGATTTGGTGTTGGCTGTAGTGATCTTTGCATTGAAGATTTGGAGGCATTATCTCCTGGGGAGATATTTGACCTATACACAGATCATAAGTCTTTAAGGTACTTATTCTCTTAAAAGGAGTTGAATATGAGACATAAGAGATGGCTAGAGATTTTGGCTGTTTATGGTTTTGGTATAGAATATACACCAAGGAAAGGTAATAAAGTAGAGGATGCTATTAGCAGAAGACACTAAATGCGGTGTTGGTAATGTTGGTAAAATGGAAGGATTTAGGAGATTTGACTAGATGTGGTGTGCAGTAAAGATCGACTGCTAGTTCTAGTCAAAGTACTGCCATGTTGTCCTGTTTAGAAGTTCGACCGGTGTTGATTTAAAGAATTGCTTCTAAATAGAGGGAGGATCCATTATTAGCCGAGAGGATCAGAAGGCTTGAGGTTGAAACCGAGATCGACGATTTGAAAGATTATTTTCTTGACAAGAGAGGATAGTTGAGAGAGAAGGAGCGATTATGTGTTCCTATGCTAAGAACTTAAGGAAAGAAGTTCTTGGGGAATGTCATCAATCCAAATTTACGATTCATCCTGGAGGGACCAAGATGTATCAAGATATAAAGAGGAGCATCTAATAGGAAGGTATGAAGAGGGATTTTGGCTTTTGGATTAGGTAATGTGCAAACTGTCAACGAGTAAAAGTCGAACATTAGAACCCAAGTGGGTTGCTTCATCTTCTAGGATTATAATTTGGAAATGGTATTCGATATCCATGGATCTTATAAACGGGTTGACAAGGTCAAAAAGAGGAAATGAAAGTACATGGGTCATAGTGGCTATATTGACCAAGAGTGCCCATTTTCCAGTAATGTCAAGCAGAACGACACCTATTTTAGCTAAGTTATTCATGAAGAACATAATTAGACTTCATGGAGTTCCTGGTAGCATAGTTAGTGACAGAGATGCTTTATTCACTAGCGAATTATGGAAAAGTCTATAGGATGTATTGGGCACTAAGCTGAAGATGAGTGTCGCATATCACCCTCAGACGGATGGGCAGACAAAGAGAGTCAATAAGGTATTTGAGGATTTGTTGAGAGCCTGTGTGTTGGACTTTGGTGGATCTTGGAAGGATCACCTACATTTGGTTGAGTTTTCCTATAATAATAATTATCATACTCGTATAGGAATGGCACATTTTGAAACTTTATATGGAAGGCCATGTAAATCGCCAGTGTGTTGGTTGGAGACTGGAGGCAGATTAGTCATAGGTCCAGATTTGTTTAGGGAGGCATCAGAGAAGATTGAGTTAATCCGAGAAAGGACAAAAGAAGCTCAATCCAGACAGAAGAGTTACACAGATAAAAACCGCAAAGACCTAGATTTCTTAGTTGGAGAAAAAATGTTCATTAATGTATCATCGATAAAGGGTGTGGTATGATTTGAAAAGTCTGGCACTGAGATATGTTGGTCCATTCCAGATTATGGGGAGGATTGGAAAGCTCGCATATAGAGTAGAGTTGTCGATCAACAGTGTCCATAATGTGTTTCATGTGTCTCATCTTCACAAGTATGTGCATGATCCAGAGGCTACTATTCCTCTGATAGTGTTGGAAGATTTAGTAGTAGAGCCTAATTTGACTTTTGTTAGACAACCAATTTGGGTTGTTGCAAGAGATGAGAAAAGATTGAGGAACAAGACGGTCAAGTTGGTAAAAGTTCAGTGGAGAGACAACGAGAAGGACTGTACTTGGGAGACAGAGGACGGAATTTGAGATACTTATCCTGATCTGCTTTGAGGGTATGTCTGTATTAATTTATATAGATATTTCCTAGTCAGGTGGACTAGTATGATTGTTAGGAGTCATTACAGATGATTGCTATGTTTAGTATTTAGTCCTTACTGAATTTCAAGGGAGAAATTCTTTAAGGAGGGGAGCTTATAACACCCCTAATTTTTTATAACATTATTCAGGCGATTTAATTAGATTAAATAGAATAATGTTAATGTTAAGTGATAGGGCGGTTGAGATCTGAATCAATATAACTAACGTCGTGCTTAATAAAAAAATTATATGGGCTTTAGAATGGGTTATAAGTTAATTAATTTAAATAAGGGTATATTGGGCATTTTCCGCACATACCTATATATGTTCCTACCCTTTTGTTTTTCATTCACATCATTTTGAAAACACAAAAAAAAATTTAAAGAGGAGTCGGCCATTAAGAGAAGAAAATCAAATTAAAGCTAGGGATTCAAGCATAAGAGAAATTAATCTCAACCCAATCTCCTTATCTTAATCAAGGTGAATAATAATTCATTCTCTATTTTGTTCTATAAACATATTTTTTCGAATTTAAAGGTAAATTCTTTTTTATGATGATTTGGATGATGATATGCTTGAATCACAATTTATTTGATTTAAATAAGTATGTTTGAATATGATTTCTCCCAGTTTTAAGGAGAAACCAATTTGTGTTGATGTTCAAATGCCATGGACAAATTTTATGTTATATAAAGCATGATTTGGAGTTGGGTTTTAATTCTGATATTTTCCATGCTATGGAAAGATTATTATGAATTTTCAAAGGAAAATATGGTTAATTGGGTTAATAAATTTAGTTTGGAGAATATATTGAGAATTTGGGTCTGAAATATTGATATGTTAGAAAGCATGATTAAATTGAATTCTTGAAATTTTTGGGGATTTTTCCTAAGTGATTTTCTACGTAAATTAAATTATATTAGAAGAGGGACTTCTTTGCAATATTGGTTTTGCTTAATGAAAGGGCTTATTTATTGACTTAACCATGGTTTAGATATGAAATTAGCGGTAGTTATTTTAGTAAAGAATTTGGAAAGTTAGGGCAATCAATCTTGTGTTTACACATGGTAGGTTAGTTAGAAAGTGTTTGCTTTAATTAGGATAAAATAAGGTTAACCCAAAAAAGCTGGTTCCGCCTTCTTTAGAAGTACCTTTCGACTCAGAGCTTCTGCCTTCAATCATGTTGAAACCCACTAAGCCGTAACCAATACACAAGGTATCACTTAGATCGTATGTAGTGGATTGGAGATGTAATATCCCGGAATTTATGGCAATTTAAATTTAATAATCTGTGTTTAAATATAAATTGAATTGATAATTTCTGTTAACAAATTTAATTTGATTTAATAATTTTCTTTATTTAAATATTTAATTTGTGAAATTATTTTTAATGAGTTAATAAATTGTTTTCTATTTATAAAATGTATATGTATATTTATATAGATAAGTTGTTTTCAATTAAATTAGTATAACATAATTTTAATATTTTGAAATTAGGAATTATGATTTATTTTTGGATTTAAGGTTTTCAAAAATATTTAATAAAATACTATATGATTTTAAATATGTAAAATAAATGTTTTATTGGTTTAAAATTCATTTTAACTTAAGTTTGTATATTAAAATATGTTACAAATACGTTTGTGTTATTCTTTTTAAAATATTGATTGATAATTTTGATTTGTAAATTTAATTTGAAATTTAAAATACAATTTAATATATGAAACATGTATTCATTAAGTTATAACCTCTTTTATAAATTTATTTTAATTGTTTAAAAGTATCTTTGACAATGGATTTAATTGTATATTGTTTTATTTATTATAATACTTTGCTTTATTCTTTAGAAATTATTTTAAGACATAACTAAGTATAAGAACTAGTTAACTAAGTTTAAACATTCATTAAGCTTAATTTTTCTTTAACATTTAATTAAGATAACAAATCATTTAAAAAAAAAGATATGTGTATCTGATTTAGAACATGTGTTAACATGTGTTAGATGTTTGAATAAGGAATTTAACAAATGTTAACACTTAAGACAAGTGTCATGTTTTAATTTTTAATTTTTATTTAATTTTAATTAAATCATAAACTAGTTATATAA
This sequence comes from Allium cepa, assembly GCA_030765085.1. Classification (NCBI taxonomy): domain Eukaryota; kingdom Viridiplantae; phylum Streptophyta; class Magnoliopsida; order Asparagales; family Amaryllidaceae; genus Allium; species Allium cepa. The sequence continues at coordinate 384,244,846 of CM060931.1, forward strand.
ACTTGCACTCTTCCCATTCTCTTTTCCTTTCTTTATTTCCGTTTTATAAATGAAAAAAATTCAATTGCATATCAACTTCTATGAAAATCTGAAAAGTTCATCTCCTCAAAATGCAAATCTTAACCCTGTAACTCCTCAAAATACAAATCTGCATCTCAACTTTAATCAAGAAAACCTGCATGTGTTTGTAAACTAAAGCATGCATTCATTTTTTTCAAAAATCTGGGAAAAAAAGCCATTGCATATTAGAGCTGGGAACAAATTCAAGTTGCATCTGCATTCATAGCAACCTGCATGTAAGATCTGGAAATAAATTTGAAAGAGCAATAGCATTTTGTTTTAAAAAGCAACATTCAAGTTTAAAAAAAAGCATTCAAACTACTACATGCTAAAATCTGGGGTCTGCATAATTCAGGTGAGTAACTCATCTTTTAAACTCTGTTTAATAAGTAAAGTTGTGTATGCTTTATAAATTACAAATGAACTTATATGAAATTGTTGAAATATTATACCTGAAAATATGTGCATGTAAACATGTTGATGACTGTTGCTTGTTGTTCTTCAAAATTTCAAACTCATGTTTGATCCCTGAAATTCTTTGCTTTACTTGATTGTTGTTATGACTCAAACTTTTGAATAAAACATATTTGTTTTAGAATTGAGTATGTTTAAAATTTTATGTCAATTAAACAAAATTTTCTGTAACCTGGATAATCAAGTTACACAGAGCAAATTTGCCTAGAGTGAAAATTCAAACTTTATAATTTATTGTTGTAGATTTATAAATAGGAACAATAAGTGAATTCATGAATTTTAAATCAAACATTATAATTTATAGTGTTATGAACAAAGTGCAGTGATGAATGTACTATATTTTACGTTTTGATTAAGTACACTTGATACTTGCATTGGTTTTGGATGAATTTGATTCTGGAGATAGTTTAGCTACCAAATATTATAGGAAAAATATTGAATTGGATTAAAATTCAATCTTGCTATTGCAATTTGGGTTTCCAGGTTTAGAACCCTAGTTTTCTGGGCTGTAAAGATTTGAACTTTACTGCATTTATAGTGGATCGAGTTCGATGTTGTTTTGGGGATTGGAAAATGATGGTTAGTCGAAGTTGTTGCCGAAGTATGGAAGGTGATGGTGGCCGGAGTTTTGAGTTCTCGCCTTTGACAGGTTGAGTTTGAAAAGGGGGAATGTTATTTCCAGGTTTGGTTTTAAAACTTGAATTCAAATTCAAGTTGAATTATGGGTATTTGAGGGTTGAAGTGTGATGAGGGGTTACTGGTCGATGTGATATGGCCGTTGAAGTTGGTCAGAGGTGACCGGAGTTAGGGAGTGAGTGCACAAGGAGGAGTTGTGCATGTGGGTGATGGTTGCAGGATTTTGTTGCACGTGATTGTCTCGGGAAAATTTGGTTTGAACTCGAAGTATGGGTGGTGTTGACTCGAAGTAAAGTATAGGGGGGTCGAGTGTTTTTTTTCAGGTTTTCAAAATAGAAACAGAACTTGTTTCCAGGTTTTTAAAAATAGAATTGAAGTGATAGTAGGAATGCAAACTTGAAATTTGAAATTAGTTTGGAACCTGAATTTGGATTATAAGTTCAAATAATTTAAATCTGGGTATTTGTAAATTATTCAGTTTTTAAAATTTTAGTTTGGGTTTCTAAATCTAAAAGTAGAAAACCTGTTTTCCAGGTTTATTAAATTTGAAGAAAAAGTCAATTGCAAAACCAAAAATCTGAAACTAAATTAAACCTGAAATTGAATTTAAATTCAATTAGTTAAATTTTAGATCTTGAAATAAATTTGAAATGTTTTTAAATCCAAGTTTGGTTTTAAACTAAAAACAGAAACTGTCTTTCTGTTTTAAAATTTTAAAAGTACAGTTTCAAATTGAAAGATGAAGTTCAAACTGTAATGTTTAAACCTGAAATCTAAATATGAAATCAATAATTTAAATCTTGGATTTTGAATCATTTTTGAATTCAAATTTAAGACGTTAAACTAAAACAGAAAAATGTTTTTCTGTTTTAAATTTAAAAGCAAATTTTAAAATGCAACTGATAATTTAAAACAAGTTTAAAATCTGGAAAACAGAAATATGGAACCTGAGTTTGAATTTAAATCTGGAATTTAAATTTAGATTTTAAACTTTTTAAAGTATAAAGAAACATTGGTTTTGTATCTAAAACTATAAGTTTTAATTTATGAAATAAAGTTTAAAATAATTTTAAATTTAGTTTTGAAACCTGAGATTTGACTTTAATGTCAGTTTTTAAAATTAAAAAAATTTTAAATTTAAATTTGTTTTAACTATTTTAGAAAGGTTATGTGGTTTGAATTTAAAAATGAGATGGAAATTTGAAATAAGATTTAAATGTATTTCAGTTTGAAATTTAAAAAGAAATTTTTAAATTTGAAATTTATTTGAAACAAATTGTTTAAAAATACTTTATATATGAAAATGTTTCTTAATTTTAGAACTTAAGAAATTGGTTTCATTTAAATTATTAAATTAATTTAAATGGAATATTAATTATTTAATTAATTAATAATGTGGATGTTTAATTAAGTAATTAATAATTTTTAAGTTAATTAATTAGATTTGAGATTAATTAATTAAGGTTAATTAATCTATAATTAAGGATGGTTAATTAAATTTTAATTAATGATTAAGATTTATTTAATCAAGTGATTAAAGATAATTTAGATTTTAATTAACACTTAATTAATTGATAATTAGAGATAAATTAAATTGTAATTTAATATTAATTAATAAATAATTAATAATGATTAATTATAACTTAATCTTTTAATTATGTAATTAAGAAATGTTAATGCAGGTCATTAACTTAAGATTATTTAACAATTAATTAATGTGATTAATTTTAATAATTAATTAGATTAATTAATTAATAATAATCAATTGTATAATTACTTAATGAAAGTATTTAATGAATTAATTACTCAGTGTAATTAATTTGATTAATTTGATTAGTTTAGATTAATTAAGTTAAATTAATTTAAACATTTGTTGATTGTTGATAATTACTATACGTAATTTATGAATTTGTAATTACTTAAGGAAGTAATTAATTAATAATTATTGAATGAAATTAAGGATATTTATTATAGAAATAATTTGGATTTAAATTATTTGAAATAAATCAAGGATTAATTTAGTAATTAATTATGAGAAATTAATTATGGGATGAGTAATTAAAGTAGTTAATTACTAGTATTATTAATCATGGGTGATTAATATATTTGGATTAAATTAAAGATTAATTACTTATGTAATTAATTTATATTTAGAGATTGATTAAATATAGCTAGAAATCATTAATTAATTAATTAATTAATGATGTAATTTGGAATTGATTAATTAAGGTATAATTAATAATGAATAAATGATTAATGTAATTAATTTTAACTAATTAATTAATTAAGAAATTACAAGTTAATTATTTGCAAAGGGTTTAATATAATTAACTTGTGTAATTAATATTAAATGCTAATTATTTATTATAATTAGAGATTATTAATCAGTAAGGATTAATTGAAATGAAATTTGAGATGATGATTTATAAATCGATTTGTAATCAATTAATGGATAAGTTAAGTAGGATTTTTAATGATGAAGTAATTAATTAAATTTATTTTAAATTAATTAGAGATTAAGTAATTAATTTAATTCATTTTAAATTAATTATGAATGGTGTGATCATTGGATCATTGCTTATGTTTGATGATTGGTATTGATTGCCATGTATTGATTGTAATCTCAGTATGAGATGAGTAACGATTGTTGATATGGATGCATTGGTTGTTTTAGGATGATAATATGGATTATCTGATTATGATATGAATTATCTGTTGGTAATGATAAGGTTGATTATCTATTTTGATGAATTATTTATCTGTGTATATTTAGATAATTAAATTGAATTGTTTTAAACTTAAAACAACTTGGACCTAAAAGACACGCTTTGGATTTCGATGAGACTAAGATCGGGTTTCTATATTTGGATATCCGAAAACCACATCGATTCCAATTAAACGTTAGGTCGTTAATCCAAGTGGAGCAAGTGAAGACTTGAGGTGTAAGGGCTATACGTCAGTATAACTCTGTGGGTGATTCCGTAATGAGTTGACGGAATAGTACTTATAGATTCGAGATGGTGATTCAGAGTGCAAGGGTTATCGTCGTTAACTCTGAGGGTGATTCCAAAATGAGTGTAACGAGATAATGCCTTCGGTTTCGTTCGAACCCGCAACGAACTTGTATGGATTGAATGCTTTCAGAACATCGTCAGGTGGACGATGAGCATTCTAAGTGATATGTCCTATAAAGGTAATCGTAGCCTCAAGCCTCATCAACCGGAAATGGCTAAAACAGGGGAGGTCCAGCAAAGCTTAGTAGGTAGCCCCCACTTGAGAGCAAGATTTATCCCTGTCTAGAGGTCCCTCTATTTTTGGCTTAGTGGTGCGGTTGCTGATCACAACTGCGGGGTTGTCTTGTTTGGAACTGTTCAGTAAGGAACGGGTCCGGCTTTGTGTTGCAGGGGATTGGGAGTAATCCTCGGTATGGTGATCTAGGCCACATACTATGACGGGCGGTACCCCAGTAGCCCAGCCATTGATGGAATCCAAAATCCAATAAGTGCCAACGGTTTTGATTGTACTACCCACTTTTGTGGCTAGTAGCTGGAATTTAATCATGTAACAATTTCGGCTATTTCTTATTTACTTGAAAACCCTAGACACTATTATAATATCATCGGATTTCCTATCAAAAGTTTTGGTTAGCGTAAGGTAAAAACTTTTTCGTGTTTATGTGTGGGAAGTCTTACGTGATACCTTTTCTTTTCAAAGGCTTTTCAAAGTTAAGCAACTTTAACCTGTTACTCACACTAGACCCATGTCTGACCCGGAGTTATTTCTGTTTTTCTTTAACTCTTGGGTACTCAAATTTTTATGAGTAGTCAAGGGAATTACGGTTAGGATTCAGGTTAGCTTTGACGAATTGTGGAGGAACATATGGAGCAGGAGGCTTCTGCGTATAGTTAAATAGTTTTCCGCTGTGTTGGTTTCTCTGAGTGTTTTTCTGTATTATGATTGAGTTGTAATAACTAGACAGGTGTTTATAACTGTCTAGTATGTGATGTATTGTCTGTGTAACTCTGATATTTGATGTATACTATGTAATACTTATATTATTAATATAATTTATTCGTTCCGTTGTTGAGATTCTTGTGTTGTTTCTTCTTTCTCTTCTTTCTTTTCTCTTTTCTATCCCTTTCTTTCTTAAGGATGATACGACTTTTTGTGGAGAAAAGGTCGGGTCGTCTCAGCTGGTATCAGAGCATTAGGTTGAGTGAATACCTAGTCTCTGTAGTGGTGTCTATCTTGAGAGAGCGTATTTTTATTTTTAATATATATATATATATATATATATATATATTTGGTTCTACCTATTTGTTGGGTTACCTGTTCAGGTATTTCCAATGTAAGTTATAAAGGTAGATGAGGTAGAAGTCTGTGTAACACGCCTACCATTGGTTGGAGTTTGATGGATGAGGTTGGAAGTGTATTTGTCGAGACTGTAGACCTAATACCGTCTCGAGTGAGTTCTGTAGTGATGAAAGACTTCATCAATCTCTGAAGGTAACCTTCTAAAGGTTCGGAGTTCATCTTTGAAGTGTTGAATTGAGTTTGGATCTGTCGGTAAGGCTGAAGCAAGTGAGTGATGATATCTTGATATCTTAGGAAGTTGTAGCTACGTGATGAGATGCAGTGACTATGGATATTTCTGAAGATGTTTCTTTGGAACAAGAGTAAGAAGTGAGTCTGCTCGGTGATGTGGCTGAGTTTAGCAGAGTCTTCTGAGTTGGTAAGGAGTCTTCTGGCTGGGTAGTTTTTCTGAAGTGGAGTTCAGAAGCAGCAGAGTGGATTCATTTCTCTGGTAAGTTGGCTAAGCCAGCATAAGCTGTTCTGTTTGGTAGAGAGAGAGCAGTTTTCTTTGGATTTAGGCTGAGTTGATCGCAAAAGTGACTTGCGATAGTATGTTCTTTTGGATTGTTGGAGATTGTCCGGATTTCTTTCAGGAAGTCAGAGTTTGTCTGCATCTGAAGATCGAGTTTTCTTTCTAGAAATGGAACAGGTGGTTCAGTTAGTAAATGGATGGTTCCTTGAGATAGAAGTTGGTGAAGCAACTCATGTTTGGGAGGAACATCTGAGTTTTCTTATGGATATGTGGAACCATATTTCTGTGCTGGGTTGTCTAGCCTGTGCTTGTGCTGTTCGTCAGCATTTTCTTCTGTTTCGAATCAGAGTTGCGCAGCGGAAGCAGTTTGGGGATGTTTCAGTTTTCTTTTTCCGAATATGAAGAAGTTTGTTCTGTCTTTTGTTGTTGAGAAGCTGGGTGTGTGTTCTTGGTTTTTGAGTGATCTTGAGGAGATCATTGGGTTGTAATGATTCAGTCTGTTTCTAGAGGCATCAGCGTAGAGTTGAGCTGATCAGGATGGATGTTGATAGCCCAGGATCGTCCGAAGAGTTTTTTTGGATAGGAGACGGAGAAATTTGGATTCTGGAGTCGGAGATTGGGTTTTGGATAAGTTTTCTCTGATTCAAGGAGCTATTAGTTTGGGAAGCTAGCTCCGTAGTGTTTTGGTTTCTTCTGTGATGGGTTAGATCAGTGTTGGTTTTCTAGAGTTGAATTGCCGGTTTGGATAACTGGGATTCAGGGTGTTTCACGTATCTCTAAGCGAGTACGAGTTTGATATTTCTGACTATAAAACCAGCAGATTAGGAAGGATGGTTTGTTGAATCAGACTCGTTTGTAGTCTGATATTCTGTATAAGAATTGTTGTTAGGAGCTCCTTAGCTTAGTGATATTGATTGTTTGTATTCTATAGAGCAAGTATCCCGATATATATATATATATATATATATATATATACACACACACACACACACATACTCGGGAAACTCGTGAAGTTCTATCCAAAATTCTTTTGGATAATTATATTTTTTTCTAATTGTGTGAATTGGTTGCTTAGGTTATTGGCATATGATTAACATATGCTGTGTTTTAAAATAAAATCTGTAAATAGATTATTAAATTACCTTTGTTTTAAATTTCGGGGACGAAATTCTTTTAAGGGGGAAGGATTGTAATATCCCGGAATTTATGGAAATTTAAATTTAATAATCTGTGTTTAAATTCAAATTGAATTGATAATTTCTGTTAATATATTTAATTTGATTTAATAATTTTCTTTATTTAAATATTTAATTTGTGAAATTATTTTTAATGAGGTAATAAATTGTTTTCTATTTATAAAATGTATATGTATATTTATATAGATAAGTTGTTTTTAATTAAATTAGTATAGCATAATTTTAATGCTTTGAAATTAGGAATTATGATTTATTTTTGGATTTAAGCTTTTCAAAAATATTTAATAAAATACTATATGATTTTAAATATGTAAAATAAATATTTTATTGGTTTAAAATTCATTTTAACTTAAGTTTGTTTATTAAAATATGTTACAAATATGTTTGTGTTATTCTTTTTAAAATATTGATTGATAATTTTGATTTGTAAATTTAATTTGAAATTTAAAATACAATTTAATATATGAAACATGTATTCATTAAGTTATAACCTCTTTTATAAAAAAAATTAATTGTTTAAAAATATCTTTGACAATGGATTTAATTGTATATTGTTTTATTTATTATAATACTTTGCTTTATTCTTTAGAAATTATTTTAATACATAACTAAGTATAAGAACTAGTTAACTAAGTTTAAACATTCATTAAGCTTAATTTTTCTTTAACATTTAATTAAGATAACAAATCATTTAAAAAAAAAGACATGTGTATGTGATTTAGAACATGTGTTAACATGTGTTAGATGTTTGAATAAGGAATTTAATAAATGTTAACACTTAAGACAAGTGTCATGTTTCAATTTTTAATTTTTATTTAATTTTAATTAAATCATAAACTAGTTATACAAACTTGCACTCTTCCCATTCTCTTTTCCTTTCTTCATTTCCATTTTATAAAAGAAAAAAATTCAATTGCATATCAACTTCTATGAAAATCTGAAAAGGTCATCTCCTCAAAATGCAAATCTTAACCCTGTAACTCCTCAAAATTCAAATCTTCATCTCAAATTTAATCAAGAAAACCTGCATGTGTTTGTAAACTAAAGCATGCATTCATTTTTTTCAAAAATCTGGGAAAAAAAGCCACTGCATATTAAAGCTGGGAACAAATTCAAGTTGCATCTGCATTCATAGCAACCTGCATGTAAGATCTGGAAACAAATTTCAAAGAGCAATAGCATTTTGTTTTAAAAAGCAACATTCAAGTTTAAAAAAAAAAGCATTCAAGCTACTACATGCTAAAATCTGGGGCCTGCATAATTCAGGTGAGTAACTCATCTTTTAAACTCGGTTTAATAGGTAAAGTTGTGTATGCTTTATAAATTACAAATGAACTTATATGAAATCGTTGAAATATTATACCTGAAAATATGTGCCTGTAAACATGTTGATGACTGTTGCTTGTTATTCTTCAAAATTTCAAACTCATGTTTGATCCCTGAAATTCTTTGCTTGACTTGACTGTTGTTATGACTCAAACTTTTGAATAAAACATATTTGTTTTAGAATTGAGTATGTTTAAAATTTTATGTCAATTAAACAAAATTTTCTGTAACCTGGATAATCAAGTTACACAGAGCAAATTTGCCTAAAGTGAAAATTCAAACTTTATAATTTATTGTTGTAGATTTATAAATTGAAACAACAAGTGAATTCATCAATTTTAAATCAAACGTTATAATTTATAGTGTTATGAACAAAGTGCAGTGATGAATGTACTGTATTTTACATTTTGATTAAGTACACTTCATACTTGCATTGGTTTTGGATGAATTTGATTCTGGAGATAGTTTAGCTACCAAATATTATAGGAAAAATATTGAATTGGATTAAAATTCAATCTTGCTGTTGCAATTTGGGTTTCCAGGTTTAGAACCCTAGTTTTCTGGGCTGTAAAGATTTGAACTTTACCGCATTTATAGTGGATCGAGTTCGATGTTGTTTTGGGGATTGGAAAATGATGGTTAGTCGAAGTTGTCGCCGAAGTATGGAAGGTGATGGTGGACGGAGTTTTGAGTTCTCGCCGTTGACAGGTCGAGTTTGAAAAGGGGGAATGTTATTTCCAGGTTTGGTTTTAAAACTTGAATTCAAATTCAAGTTGAATTATGGGTATTTGAGGGTTTAAGTGTGATGAGGGGTTACTGGTCGATGTGATATGGCCGTTGAAGTTGGTCAGAGGTGACCGGAGTTGGGGAGTGAGTGCACAGGGAGGAGTTGTGCATGTGGATGATGGTTTTGGTTGTAGGTTTTTGTTGCTCGTGATTGTCTTAGGAAAATTTGGTTTGAACTCGAAGTATGGCTGGTGTTGACTCGAAGTAAAGTATTGGGGGTCGAGTGTTTTTTTTAGGTTTTCAAAATCGAAATAGAACTTGTTTCCAGGTTTTTAAAAATAGAATTGAAGTGATGGTAGGAATGCAAACTTGAAATTTGAAATTAGTTTGGAACCTGAATTTGGATTATAAGTTTAAATAATTTAAATCTGGGTATTTGTAAATTATTCAGTTTTTAAAATCTTAGTTTGGGTTTCTAAATCTAAAAGCAGAAAACCTGTTTTCCAGGTTTATTCAATTTGAAGTAAAAGTCAATTGCAAAACCAAAAATCTGAAACTAAATTAAACCTGAAATTGAATTTAAATTCAATTAGTTAAATTTTAGATCTTGAAATAAATTTGAAATGTTTTTAAATCCAGGTTTGGTTTCAAACTAAAAACAGAAACTGTCTTTCTGTTTTAAAAATTTAAAAGTACAGTTTCAAATTGAAAGATGAAGTTCAAACTGTAATGTTTAAACCTGGAATCTAAATATGAAATCAATAATTTAAATCTTGGATTTTGAATTATTTTTGAATTCAAATTTAAGATGTTAAACTAAAACAGAAAACTATTTTTCTGTTTTAAATTTAAAAGCAAATTTTAAAATGCAACTGATAATTTAAAACAAATTTAAAATCTGGAAAACAGAAATATGGAACCTGAGTTTGAATTTAAATCTGGAATTTAAATTTAGATTTTAAACTTTTTAAAGTATAAAGAAACATTGGTTTTGTATTTAAAACTATAAGTTTTAATTTATGAAATAAAGTTTAAAATAAGTTTAAATTTAGTTTTAAAACCTGAGATTTGACTTTAATGTCAGTTTTTAAAATTAAATAAGTTTTTAAATTTAAATTTATTTTAACTATTTTAGAAAGGTTATGTGGTTTGAATTTAAAAATGAGATGGAAATTTGAAATAAGATTTAAATGTATTTCAGTTTGAAATTTAAAAAGAAATTTTTAAATTTGGAATTTATTTGAAACAAATTGTTTAAAAATACTTTATATAAAAAAATGTTTCTTAATTTCAGAACTTAAGAAATTGGTTTAATTTAAATTATTAAATTAATTTAAATGGAATATTAATTATTTAATTAATTAATAATGTGGATGTTTAATTAAGTAATTAATAATTTTTAAGTTAATTAATTAGATTTGAGATTAATTAATTAAGGTTAATTAATCTATAATTAAGGATGGTTAATTAAATTTTCATTAATGATTAAGATTTATTTGATCAAGTGATTAAAGATAATTTAGATTTTAATTAACACTTAATTGATTGATAATTAGAGATTAATTAAATTGTAATTTAATATTAATTAATTAATAATTAATAATGATTAATTATAAGTTAATCTCTTAATTATGTAATTAAGAAATGTTAATGCAGGTCATTAACTTAAGATTATTTAACAATTAATTACTGTGATTAATTTTAATAATTAATTAGATTAATTAATTAATAATAATCAATTGTTTAATTACTTAATGAAAGTAGTTAATGAATTAATTACTCAGTGTAATTAATTTGATTAATGTGATTAGTTTAGATTAATTAAGTTAAATTAATTTAAACATTTGTTGATTGTTGATAATTACTTTATGTAATTTATGAATTTGTAATTACTTAAGGAAGTAATTAATTAATAATTACTGAATGTAATTAAGGATATTTATTATAGAAATAATTTGGATTTAAATTATTTGAAATAAATCAAGGATTAATTTAGTAATTAATTATGAGAAATTAATTATGGGATGAGTAATTAAAGTAGTTAATTACTAGTATTATTAATCATGGGTGATTAATATATTTGGATTAAAATTTAAAGATCAAATCATGGCACTGTGTTGTACGCTCCGCGTTTCCAGATCTCGGTAGGGTCTCTCCTTCCACGTTTGTCTCCTTCATCTTCGTCTTACCGCCGCTTCAACCTTTCCTATGCCTAGCCCTCCCCCTCTTCCTCCCCTCCTCCCCGACGCACCTTCCTCAACGCCCTCTTCTACTAGATCTGGAAGAATTTATACGCAAACTGTGACTTTGTCGTCGATGCCTCCCTTGCATTCTGTTGTCGAGTATCCCCCTCTACCAGCTGTTCAGGTTTCAAATCTCGCTATTGGCCCTAGCTCTCCTGTCTTGGCTAAGAATTCGGGTGGTGTTGTGTCTTGTGGTCCTGTGTCATCATGTGTTACTGTTGATGCTGCAGTTAATGATGCTATTGGTGTTGAGTTAGGTGTTGTCACTGATTTAATTGGAGGTGAATCTATTGAGTTGGGTTGTGAGTTTAAACGATATGCTGCAGCCGTGGATAATTTGTGCTGTGCTCGTGGCACATCTGTTGTTCGAGCAATTGCTCCTGAGAAAGCTGTTCCCATTCATAATGTTTTGTGTTCTGGAGATACGTTGCTTGCAGCCAATCCACTAGCTGGACCCATTCTTGCATCCACTGTTGGTTTGGACGTTCCTGCTTCTCCTTCCCCATTTGGACCCAAATCTTGGTCTTCTCTTTTTACATCTCTGCCCCGTAATGCTGGGGTGTATGAACCAGTTGATTTTGAAATTGTTAAGGAAAATGGAGTGATGATCCCGCCTCCTAATGTTATGAAAGCTGGTATGGATTTTTGGTCAGAATATTTGGTTGGTTTCTTCTTGGACCCTAAGCATCGCCTTATTGATGCGGCTGCTGTTTGTCGTAGGGCCTAGCGGCTGCGTGGTAACCTTCGTGTTAAGTTGGTTGACTCCATGTATTTCTTATTATTCTCCTCCCCGGAGGAACATAGTCGTGTTCTTGAGGCTGAGCCTTCCTTTATTGATGGGAAACCATTTATTATTACTCCCTGGTCTCCAACGGTAGCAAGTGCCCGCGAACAAGTTCTATCTATCCCCATATGGGTATATTTTTCTCAGATTCCTTCTGCTCTACAACCGCTGCTTGGTTTGAATTGGCTCTCTTGCAACGTTGGTAAATTGAAATGTTTTGATTCTAATACCGTTGCGCGTGAAAAGCTGGTGTATGCTAAGGCTCTGATTGAGATTTCTCCCACCAAGCCTCTTCCTTCCTCTATTCCTGTTCAGCTAGCTGTTGGCCACGTGGTGGAAGTCCGTGTTCGTTACGGATGGGTCCCTGACATTTGTTCCGCCTGTTGCTCTTTTGGCCACTTAAATACCTCATGCTCGCATTCTGCTGATTCCACTTCTGCACCTAAGATTCCTCTTCCCAGGCCTCCGCTCAGGAAATGGGTTCCCAAGTCTCAGGTTGCTCCTCCACCTGCAGATCCTCTATCTGACCCTTGTTCACCGCATTCTTCTGCCCGGCCATCTTCCATTGTCCCTGGTGACAGTTCTGTAGTTGCCCTTGATGTTCCGGATATTCCCCTGCCTCCTTTGTCTGTTGTTTGGGTAGAGGCTGAGCGATGTTGGGTTGAACGTCGTTCTGCTATGCGTTTCAACCCGGCGGATAATTCTTATTTTAGATTTGTCTCCGATAATCTTTTGGACTTTTGACATCTTTACTATAAAACGTCTGGTGATTCTTTGGTTCTTGACATGGATGGTTCATATGTTGGGTTTAATTCCGACATGCTAGCTGATACTACCTGGAATCGATCCTTTATTTACTCTTCTGATGCTGTGAATTATGATCCTTCGCTTGCAGTGCAATTTCGGCCCTTCTTTGGCCTTCTCGGGAATGTTTTTTCCCAGGTGGATGTTGATGCTGGACTTCATGGGTCTGGTTCTCCGGATTCTTCAGGGATTGTTGTGGGGTCTAGTGATTCTTCCTCTAAGGAGGAGAACTAGTCTTGTTATTATTATCTAGTAGTTATGACTTGTCAGTCATACTCCTGTGCTGTAGTTTTTATTTCTTTCTATCATAGTAGCTAAGGTGCCTCTACCTTACTCCTGTACTTCAATCTTTATTACGATCGTAATAAAAGTGGTCGGTCCACTATAAAACCGTCGGCCTTGCCAAAAAAATATATTTGGATTAAATTGAAGATTAATTACTTATGTAATTAATTTATATTTAGAGATTGATTAAATATAGTTAGAAATCATTAATTAATTAATTAATTAATGATGTAATTTGGAATTGATTAATTAAGGTATAATTAATATTGAATAAATATTAATGTAATTAATTTTAACTAATTAATTAATTAATTAAGCAATTACAAGTTAATTATTTGCAAAGGGTTTAATATAATTAACTTGTGTAATTAATATTAAATGCTAATTATTTATTGTAATTAGAGATTATTAATCAATAAGGATTAATTGAAATGAAATTTGAGATGATGATTTATAAATCAATTTCTAATCAATTGATGGATAAGTTAAGTAGGATTTTTAATGATGAAGTAATTAATTTAATTTATTTTAAATTAATTAGAGATTAAGTAATTAATTTAATTCATTTTAAATTAATTATGAATGGTGTGATCATTAGATCATTGCTTATTTTGATGATTGGTATTGATTGCCATGTATTGATTGTAATCTCAATATGAGATGAGTAACGATTGTTGATATGGATGCATTGGTTGTTTTGGGATGATAATATGGATTATCTGATTATGATATGAATTATCTGTTGGTAATGATAAGGTTGATTATCTATTGTGATGAATTATCTATCTGTGTATATTTAGATAATTAAATTGAATTGTTTTAAACTTAAAACAACTTGGACCTAAAAGACATGCTTTGGATTTCGATGAGACCGGGATCGGGTTTCCATATTTGGATATCCGAAAACCACATCGATTCCAATTAAACGTTAGGTCGTTAATCCAAGTGGAGCAAGTGAAGACTTGAGGTGTAAGGGCTATACGTCAGTATAACTCTGTGGGTGATTCCGTAATGAGTTGACGGAATAGTACTTATAGATTCGAGATGGTGGTTTAGAGTGCAAGGGTTATCGTCGTTAACTCTGAGGGTGATTCCAAAATGAGTGTGACGAGATAATGCCTTCAGTTTCGTTCGAACCCGGAACGAACTTATATGGATTGAATGCTTTCAGAACATCGTCAGGTGGACGATGAGCATTCTAAGTGATATGTCCTATAAAGGTAATCGTAGCCTCAAGCCTCATCAACCGGGAATGGCTAAAATAGGGGAGGTGCAGCAAAGCTTCGTGGGTAGCCCCCACTTGAGAGCAAGATTTATCCCTGTCTAGAGGTCCCTCTATTTCCGGCTTAGTGGTGCGGTTGCTGATCACAACTGCGGGGTTGTCTTGTTTGGAAATGTTCAGTAAGGAACGGGTCCGGCTTTGTGTTGCAGGGGATTGGGAGTAATCCTTGGTACGGTGATCTAGGCCACGTACTGTGACGGGCGGTACCCCAGTAGCCCAGTCATTTATGGAATCCAAAATCCAATAAGTGCCAACGGTTTTGATTGTATTACCCACTTTTGTGGCTAGTAGCTGGAATTTAATCATGTAACAATTTTGGCTATTTCTTATTTACTTGAAAACCCTAGACACTATTATAATATCATCGGATTTCCTATCAAATGTTTTGGTTAGCGTAAGGTAAAAACTTTTCCATGTTTATGTGTGGGAAGTCTTAGGTGATACCTTTTCTTTTCAAAGGTTTTTCAAAGTTAAGCAACTTTAACCTGTTACTCACACCAGACACATGTCCGACCCGGAGTTATTTCTGTTTTTCTTTAACTCTTGGGTACTCAAATTTTTATGAGTAGTCAAGGGAATTCAGGTTAGGATTCAGGTTAGCTTTGACGAATTGTGGAGGAGCATATGGAGCAGGAGGCTTTTGCGTATAGTTATATAGTTTTCCGCTGTGTTGGTTTCTCTGAATGTTTTTCTGTATTATGATTGAGTTGTAATAACTAGACAGGTGTTTATAACTGTCTCGTATGTGATGTATTATCTGTGTAACTCTGATATTTGATGTATACTATGTAATACTTATGTTATTAATATAATTTATTCGTTCCGCTGTTGAGATTCTTGTGTTGTTTCTTCTTTCTCTTCTTTCTTTTCTCTTTTCTATCCCTTTCTTTCGTAAGGATGATACGACTTTTTGTGGAGAAAAGGTCGGGTCGTCTCAGGAGAAAAGCAGAAGGTAGGTGCCGAAAGCATTGCTTTCGATAGGATCGTTACCTTTTAATTTGTTTTAAAAAGAGAAGCGCCTGCCTATGTTTTACTTAAGCCTTCGAAGGAGTCGAAGTGTATGTTTTCAAAAGACGTTTTTACAAGATTTCAAAGGGGTTGCCATCAACTTATATTTCCTTTCAAATGGGTTTCTTTACTTATAAAATAATGCTTTCGAAAGGATGGGTTTCAACCTAGTCGAAGTTCTGTTGTCGTTCTTTAGCCTTTCGAGTGTATTGAAGTCCGCAATGCTTTCGAAAGGTAGTGCTTGTTTTAATGATGTTTTAAGCCACTTCCTTTCTGCTTTCAAAATGGTCCGAGGGTTTCGAAGGCAATGGCGTCAAAAGGGGGTTTCGATGCTATCCTTCAATGTTTTGCTAAAATGATTTAAAGCTTTTGAAAGCGATGGTGCCAACGCCATCATGTTTTCCCTAATATTTTTATATGATAAAGATTGGTTTCAAAATAGATGGTTTCGTTTATATTCACTTTGAACCAAATAATATTTTAAGTATAAACCCGATGTTTTCGAAAGGGGGACTTTAATGGGTTTGGAAGGGTTACTTCTAATGGTTTCGAAAGGGGTACTTTCAAAGGTTTCAAAGTTATGCTTCTAAATGTTATTAAGTAATAATTTGTTACATTCGAAAGGTATCGCAAGAGATGTTCTAAAGGGTTTCGAAAGGTGGGGCTAATGTTTGAGTTTATATGCTTACGATGGAGGTTATCCAGTGAAGTCGAAAGCAAGGTTTTGGAAGGTTTCGACAAACTTAGTCTTCAAAGAAAATAACATAACCTCATTTTGAAAGAAAAACCATGGCATAAATATATAATATTTTGGAAAGGAGTTTTTTAAAGAAGTTTAGTTTGATTAAAAATTTAAAGGGATTAACCAAGTTATTATGTATGCTTCTTTATATATGTATATATTCACAATGTAATGGACCCATAACTGTATTTTGGAGCAGGGTAGAATAACCAGGCAGTTTGATCCAGTAGTGAATATAATTTAAGTTAACTCTTGAATGAGTAGAATTGCATCTAGGAGGTCACGAAGACCGAAATAGAGGATGCTAAAATATTGTAACAACCCGTAAATTCGATAAATATTTTTAAATGAAATTTTATTTGAAACTTTAAATTTAAATCATTTGAAATTGATAAATTTTAAATTTTAATATATATATATGTTTGGGATTTGATGTGAATAATTTTTCCAAATATAATAAAATTAAAAAATTCTGAAAATTCAAATTTTGGTCAAATTTGGTCAAAGTTTGACTTCCTGTTGAAAATTTAAATTTGAACTTTAAATTTTTGTTCTTTTTTTTATGAAGATGGATTTGATTCTATCATTTTCTCTACTTTTTATTTCATTAAAATCTTATTTCTACTTTTCAAATCTGTAAATTTTCAGCGTATTACACGCAATTACTATTATATTTTTTTTTCCTATTTTATTTTGGGTTTTTGGGCTAGATTTGATTTGTTTATTTTTTTTTGGGCTTTGGCTAATAGGCTAGGATGTTAAGAGTCACATGAGTAGTCTATATATTGAATAGTCGCCTTTTGGGAAAGAAACTATACGTACAAAACATTTCTGACTTCTCATTCCTCATCTTCTCCTTCTTCTACAAAATTTTTAAAGTAAGTTTTCCCTTCTTCTCAAATTTTTTTCTCTAAATTTTCCTCCATCCTCCTCATGTGTTCGGCCGACCCCTTGCCGTCATTTCCTCCTTTCCATAGCCGACCATCTCAACCATCAATTCAAGCCGTGACCTTCCCCTACCACTTCCCTATGATCAGCCACCATCACCACTTGACATAGCCTGGGTCGAACCTCCTCACCATCACCCTAGGCCGAACCTCCCCACAAACCATAGCCGAACCCTACCACTCACATATGATGGGCCACCTCCTCCCCTTGTCAAAACTCAAGGCCTAAGCCGCCATCATCACAAGGTCGAGACCACCAAGCCATAAGCCGAACCACTTCATGACCTTTCTTAGCTTAACCTTACCATGCCCGTGACTTTTCATTTGCATTTCCGTCCTTTTTCCTAGCCTAGCCATGAGCCCTCCTAGCCCAATCATCACCATGGCCGAACCCAAAGCCTTGCCTAGCCTTGTCTTAACCCAAACACAAAGTGGTCAAACCCTTTATCATGTGGCCGAGCCTATCCTTGTGTGGCCGAGCCTGTTCTTGTGTGGCCGAGCCAAACCATCATGTCGTCGAGCCCAAACCTTGTAGTCCGAGCCTATTAGCCTTTAGGCTAGCCCATTTATGTGTTTCATAAAATAAATTTCGTACATTTATTATCTATGTTGGTTTAATATTTACATATGTTTTATTTATATTTTTCTAAGCTTTGGATTTGGGTTCTCCTTCCACTCAATCTTGTCGTGATTGTCGTGCCTATTCGAAGTTGTGTTTTGTTTGAATAATCTTCTCTAGGCAAAGAGGGTGAGTTATCACTCTCGACTACATACTTATATTCTAGTGAATCGATGTCATATGAATTGTATGGATATGCATATGTATGTTAGTAATCTCATATATACTTATGTTATGTTATCTCATGATGTTATACCTGTTGTGATCATATGCCATGATGTGTTATATATTACTCTGTTTATTTCATATTCTATTCTCACACTGCAAGTTCCTTTGCTATAGGTTGAAATGATACATATCCGAACGATCTTTAAAATAAGGAAAAATCATTATGAGTTGAAATGATAGGCTCGAACGGTTTTTATTTGAATTGGGATTGGTGATTGAAATGATATATACCTAGGAATTTAATAATCGCGGATTGAAATGATACATATCTGTATCACTTGACCATAGGTTAGACAATTTTATACAGACCCATGGTTGGTTTTAAAATAATATTCCAAAATTTATTAAGTATTTTGGATTTTAAAATATATGAATTTTAAATTTTAATTTAATGATTTTCTAAAAATTTATATATTTATTTTATATGTGCAAAAAAAATTTATAAGTAAATATATGGTTTTAAAAATGTAATTTTTGGAATTTAAATTGTGTTGTAAAATTTAATTAAATTTAATAATCCAAATTGACTTGATAATAATATTTTTACCTAACCTAATAACATAGATTTTAATTAATATAATGGTATATTTTAAATAATAATTTTTAAGCTTATATTGTACTTTTAACTTAATATGAGAAAATACAGCTTTAATTGGATAGTATGGTAATGAATTTTATTTTACTAAAGATCATAGTTTATCGGATATCCAAATAAATGATTTATTATAACAAAATTAGATTTTATAAAATAACTATGTAAAAATTGTAAGTATGTATAATATTTTGATTTAAACTGCATAATGGAAATGTTACGTTTTCAAAATGCTATAATTCTTAAGGTAATGTTTTTAAAATGCTATGATTGCTAAAAGATTATGTTTTCAAAATTCTATGATGAAAGGTCACGTTTTCAAAGTGTTATGGTTTCTAAAATATTATGATTTCAAGGTGTTATAAATAAGTGTATAAATTTTAAAGTGTTATGACTTTAAAGTTGAATATTATTTTAAAGAATTATGACATCGTATTTATATGGTTTTGAAATAAATATGTTTTGATATGAAATATAAACCATTTGAAATAAATAACCACGGGTTATAATAATGTTTGATTGTTAAAGAGACCGAGAACGGCTATTGTCATACTCACTTCTAATACCGAAAACCACTTTAACAACTGTGTACGCAGTGGAGATTCCAGAATAAAGTAGATGGTTGGCGACATTCTATGTGAGGTATATACATGGACCTAACTCCCGTGAGTTAGCTTAAGGTGGCTAAAACATGAGCAATTGATGGGCCAAGTAAGGTAGATCTTCCAATCGGACGCACTTCATCATTTTCCATTCTATTACTTTGTGATTGATTTGGTGATCACCTTTGATTTAGGAGTATGGATCGAGGTGGGCGGTAGCTGCGGCTATGCGTTACCACCAGCCCAAAAGTGTAACTGGTATATCTACCCTGGCATTGCCTAGTTGTGCCGTGTCACCTACCAACGAGTTTGTTTTTTGTCGTACCTAAGGAGTATCCTCTGATAGCCTCCAGTTTACAGAGGTATCATGGTACTATATAGACTATGGCATTATAAAATGTGTTAAGGGGGATATGGGTACCTTAATGCTATTTTAATAGTTTATCTTACTTTAGACATTATTATAATAGTGTATATTACTACATAGTAGATAGTTTAACGGATCCTTAAAGGATGGGCAATCCCAAGCATCCTCTAAGTTACTGATGCATTTTTTACAATTCACTTGAGTTCATTTACATTTTATATGTATGTATGTCCTGAATTGAGTGTTTTGTTCTTTGCTTTACGCTCGAGTCAGCCTGAGTATCATAACTTTGGATTCATCTTTTGGAGTTAGAGATTTGCTGGAGATTTAGCTATCTATCTATTATATCTATTTCAGTTATTTCCATTCAGCCTTTGCTTATGTATTATTGGACATATGTATTTGTATTTCAGTGGTATTTGCTTTCGGAGTCTGGTATTATGTATCTGTTTTGAGACTACATATTTAGTACCTTCATGAACTACTATGTTTTTTATACCGTTATGAGTTATTCTGATATTTTATGTCCGTGATTCTGTGTTTGATTTTATTTGCTCCAAAATTTATTAACAATCTGTTATTCTGAATTATTCAAGTCCAACATGTGTGGTTTTATTATCGATTTGAATTGTACAAAATAGGGGGATGCTACAAATACTAATGAAAGATATTTGTAGGGCCAATAGGTTCTCAGCAATCCCATGAAAACTGTGTATAGGATAAGATATTGGTAGGAGCAAATAGTTTCATAGTTAGTCCATGAAAACTTTGTATAAAGGATGATGTCAGCAAGATAGGTTCATAGTAAGCCCATAAAAACTATGATTTGATACTGGCAGGGGCCAGTAGGTTTGTAGTTTGCCTATGAAAACTATATCTGTATTAAGATACTAGCAGATGTCAATAGGTTCCTAGTCAGAATACTAGGGAAAGAAGAAAAGGTTTTGAAGTAACTAATAGGTTCCTAGTCAACCGCTGAAATCTAGGATAAGAGTAAAGATATTGGAGTTACTAATAGATTCATAGTGATCGCATGAAAAATATGTAAGGGGACAGGGTGTCCTTGAAACATTTTGCCAGTTATTAGTCAGCCCATGAAAATTATTAGGCTAATAGTAATCCCGGATACTATAATTGAGACAGATTGTCAATATCAAAGGAGATGGTAATCCAGAATCGATTTATTTGCTTTGCAGATCATCATATCATATTGTTTTGAATTGTTTTAACCGTTGTGGATGTAAGAGCACAGTATATGGTTTTACAAAGATTTTAGGTTACTAGTGAGAGGAAAATCCATTCGGCTAAGCAGCATGGTCTCATTGGATATCTAAATGATTTGAGATGGTAGAATACTATTCATACCAGGCTTTATGTCTGGCTCGAAGTTTACGGTTTCACCTTAAACTCATGAGTACTTAATTGATTTTGAAGTAGTTTGAGAGCTGAGGTTTTCAGATACCTTATAAGACGAATAAAGCTTCTGATGACATGCATGAGGCATGATAGCTATATAGAACTATCTTTTATTTAATTTCACTGTGTTGTTTGTAATGGAAAAGTTGTTATATTGCCGATATATATTCTAATCATCCAAGGAGGCATCTTCATATGGGATTTTGTAATGAATTGGAAATGTTTTGAAATGGAACGTGATTTCGTTTGATGTTTTAAATTTTTTTTCCATATTCATGTATTTCTATGTATCAATGAATCTATCACCGCCATATTTGGTCATCGAGGATTAATAACTATGAATGACTGTAGCATCCGTAGCTGTTAGTTTTTGGCTTCCAAGTAGGGGGATGTTACAAATATAAACCTTCTGGTATCGAGTAGTTTTACATTGTGCAAATCCACTTCCTTCATTTGTTTCATTCTTCTATCTCCTATTCGATGTGTTTCAAGCCCTTTTCCATAGAATTTGAGTTGATTCGAACGATTCTCCCAGTAACACTTGTATTATCATGCTTTCTTTACTTTTTTCTCATCAATCTTCAGAATTTCTCATCCAACTCTAGGAAAATCACTTTACCATGAGAGATTGGAGTAAAGTATAAAGTATATAGAGTTCATATGTCTAAATTAGATGAATAAACCTATCAATATAGACAAAACCTCTCGGTATTAAATGGTTTACTTAGCTTCAAAATTAACGGTCTTTCTCGAGCTCCATTCTCTTGTCCATATGATCCTGTTTCCAAGCTCTCGAGTCATTTTGTCTTCACCTTGATCTTCTACTTCTGGTTGAATTATGCTTGGTCAAAAACCCAATTAACAAAGTCCTTTTCGTATCTTGCCATAATTTGTCTCTACCTGGATGAATGGTCATTCTTGAGCAGTAGCATTGTCCTTAAACTTCCTCAGTCAAATCCTTTATTTCGAGGCACACATAGCCTACCATCATGCCTTAAGTATCATTTATGATCTTTGGAGAATGATCCTAATGGATGATCACTCACCTTAATTTATCTGTTCAAATATTCCAACTAACACAACATCATATCTCTGACTCAATTCAATTCTATCCATAAATGCATGTCTGACCTTCTTACATCTATTAAACCAGGTGTATATTCCTACGAAGGTCAAAAGTCAAAGCCGTATATAAATTCTAAATTCCATTCTAATAGCATATTGTTCATCGTGGCATGCAACCTACTCAATGGATCAAAAATCACGTTCCCTTTCTTGGAGTATAAGAAATTCAAAATCATATGACAAGGGAAATTCTAACCATCTTTGTTTCCTCAAATTAAGATCCTTCTGTACAAATAAATGTTTGAGGGACTTGTGGTCTATAAACAGCTCAAATATATTTCCCAATAAATAGTACTTCCAAATTATTAATGCAGACACGATAACAGCTAACTCAAGGTCATTGGTTAGGTAATTCATCTCATGTATCTTGAGTTATTGACAATATTATGCTGCCACCTTCCCTTATTGTGCCAGGACAATACTAAGACTAGTTAGGCAATCATCGGTGTGTATAGTAAATGGCTTGGTACCATTGAGGAAGGTCATGATAGGCATTCTTGTCAATAACTCCTTTAACATAACGAATGTATTCTCACAATCTGGATTCCAAGCGAATATCGTATTCCTCTTAGTTAACTTAATTAAAGGTATTGAGATCTTACAAATTCTTTGATAAACAACATGTTGAATCTAGCTAAGCCTAAGAAACTACAAATCTCTGATGCATTCTTTGATATCTTCCAATCTCTAACTGCTTTCACTTTTGTTGGGTCATTGACCTACTCTTAACTAGATATAATGTGTTTAAGTAATCATACTTCCTTCCTCAGAAGTGGCATTAGGAGAACTTAGCCCTTAACGAATTCCTTATCAAAACTTCCAATATAGCCTCCAAATGATGTTTGTGATCTTATATGCTCCTAGAGAATATTAATATATCATCCATAAATACGATAAATTTTTTATTCAGTTTCTCCCAAAAACACTACTCAATATCCACAGAATGGAGCAGCTTTAGTTAAGCCAAATAGCATGACCACCCATTCAAATAAACCATCAAGAGTTCAGAATGTAGGCTTTATTATAGCATCCTCTTCAACCCTCAATTGATGGAATATAGTAGCGAAATCAAGACGGGAGAATATTTTAGCCCTAACTAACTGATCTAAGAGATATTAGATGCGAAGCAAAGGATGTCGATCCTTTCTTGTTAGTTTGTTTAGCTCTATAACCGATGCAAAATGTGGGAGAACCATTGGCTTTAGGGACAAGGATAATAGGTAACCTCCACTTTGAAATACTTGTTCTGGTAAAACCTTTCGCCAATAACTATGAGACTTGCTTATCCAATACCCTTCTTTCTTTTGGAGCAATATGCCTGAGGGACATCACTAGGGCCTGGCGTCTTTCACATGATCTATTCTAAAATAACCTCTCTTTGGGGTGGAAGATTATAACTTTAGCAAAGGCATTTGGAAAATCTTAAACAATGGGGGTCAAAGATACATCATCCTTTGATATAGTAAGAGAATACAAATAACTAGTCATCATGGAATCATAAGGCGTATAATAAATGATAAGGTTATTTACCCTGCTATTCCTCAATTGTACAACTCTCCTATCATAATCCAATGTTACCCCATAGCGTGTTATCCATCCCATTCCCAAAACCAATCCATATCCCAAGAAGCTAAGTACATAGGTGTCATAAAGGAACACCATACCATGAATAACCGACTTAACATTTTGAAAAACCATTGATAGATGAGTCAGTCGCCAGACATGATTTGGCATCGGGATTGAATCATAGGTAATCTTAAAATTTTCCACGCTATTAACATCCATTATACTTTGTCTTAGAATTTCCACCTTGTAATGTTTCGTTATATGACCCTTCCTGTGACACCTTCTATAGATGACGATTTATTTCATTCTTCGTCTTCCTTGGGGTCCACTCTTGTGATTATTCTAATTCTAGTTAGTTCCTTTCTTTAGTTTATCTTCCATTACTGCAATAACTTACTTCTCATTAATTGAATTCAATAATGGAGCTTCAACCAATCCTTCAAATGTTGCCTTGAATGGTATTTGATTCTGTTTATACAAAAATTAGGAACAACACGCTTTAGACGAATTTGAAGAGATTAAAATAAAGAATTTAAATGTAAAATGTGGCTAATCTAACAAACACGCCAAAATAGACAAACAGAAATGCAAGAACATAGGAATTTATAGTTGTTCGGCATTGTAGCCTACATCCACTTTGGAAAGTTTTTTGTTTTATTGATGTCTACTAACTGGTTATAATAGAGAATACTCAACCACTCAACTTACAATGGGTTTCTGGTAGAGTATCGGCATAGCGGAATCAAAAGTTCCATTTTCTAAAGGCATACACTGCTATTTATAGGTGTAGGCTGAAAATATCTGACTTAGATCTTAGAGTACCTCTTGTTCCACGTGGGTGGAACCACTTGATCGATCCATGGTCATCTGGGATCGATCCCCACTCCATTTGTATCGATCAAAAATAGCTCCTTATGTGCTGAGATCGACCATGGACATTCTTGAGGTGATAAATAAGCTCTTGTGAAAATTTGATAGCATTTGGACTTGTAGATTTTAAGTTATGATCGATTCAAGATTGAATTTGCAATAGGCTATTGAGTTCGTATCGATCGACTCATATCGATAGCTGGTCATATCGATGCTCTACTCATCGATCAGGGTGATGTGGAGCGATAATCTGGGAGTAATCCACTTTTCATGGCGAGCGACCGTTTCCTCCTTTTGACCACATTTCTTTGTATCGATCCCATGCAGCTCCATTCGTATCGATAACTTTCATTCCAGTTCATATCGATATGAATTTATGATCTTCGTATCAATTGAAGGATGTTGATTTTGTATCGATTATCCATAGCCGCTTCGTATTGATGATCTTCATTCTAGTTTGTATTGATGCTCACTTATTTCTTCATATCGATCCTTGATTATACTTTTCTTATCGATCTACCATGACTCCTCTCGTATCGATTGTTGACTCTTTCTTGCGTATCAATCAAGTTAGTGATCGATATGAACCAGGCCGCTTCTACTTGATGGATACAATTTGAAATAACTCGAGGGATGGATATGAAATAGATGCTTCTGGGTTGATGGATATGAAGGTGGTTGGCCTATGATGAATACGAACACCATGGATCCGAATGAGGTTGACTTCCTTCATTTTGATCGACCCATATCTTGAGCATACGAACTTCGGTTGACCTGAAATTTGTAAGTTGGCTTTCATAGCTTTGTTTTTAGTACCATGTTAATTGTAGCTCGATCTGAACGTGGACAAAATCGGCCAGTACCATAGTAGACATGTGTATAACCGATCTTCGAGACGGATTGTCCTTGGTTTCTAGTCAAGTTCTTGGTGTCATGGCCTTGCAAAAAAGGCGATAACATTTGTCCCTCAAAGGAAGTTTTCTCAAAACATGATGTGCTTTAAAATCTTCAATCTTTGTCCTGAAAAGTTCTATCTGATTCTCTGAATAGTTTTTGTCTTTTCGTCAAAAGATGTAACCTTTGATTGATTTCCAACAATATAAATGCTGAACCGCTGACTGCTAATGATCGTGCGGTGTTCTGTTGTAACTGAATGTCGAGTACTAGCAATTTGTAGTTCACTATCGTAATTGTCATCAGGTGAGAATTCAACTACTGTGAATTTTGAACATTGATATTAGTTCATTATACATGCACGTATGTTAACTTGACTCCTGTTCACATTGGCATGTTCACATGTCATTGTCAAGTCATTTATTTTTTGTTAGGATCGAGTTTCGTATCAACCCTCTCCTGGAACGATGTAAAATTCGAGTTGTAACAATGTTTCACGGTCTTTTTAAGTCCTTTCTTCGTATTGATCCTCCCCTGGATTGATTTGAAGAGTTGGGATATGCAGTTCATACCGTTGGCTATCGATGCAAAGTAATTGGTTCCTCGAAACGCATCGTATCGATGGATACGAACTCTTATGGTATTCAAGTAGATGGATATGAAATTGTTACTTCATACTGATGGATTTGATTGAACCAAACATGACTTGGCAGTGGAATTCGTATCGATGACATATGAGATCAATTGTTGATGGATGCGAATAGCTATATCCCAAATCGATCTAGGTGAATGGATACGAAGATAGCTCTTTGTATCGATGAGGTTGGTGACCGTTCCTAACAGTTTTTAGCATTAGGAAACGAACTGTTTTTTCCTCCATGGTTCCAAGACCATATAAATACGCTTAGGACTTAAAAAAATTCCACTTTCTTTCACTCCTACACACTGCCTTCATATTGATTAGAGCAAAAGAGAAAAAGAAATTGCCTTCGTACTTTAGCCATCTAATTCTTTAATCCCTCAAACTAACTATTTTAACTAGGTAATCAACCCATAAATACATATTAAAATGATGTGATTTGAGTTCGAATACCAATCCATTCACATTCGTTGTTGATTCCGATGGTAACAACGGCGGAGTTAGACTGGAGCAAGGTTAAGGAAGGTTGGAATGGCTTATGTTGTTTGGAGAAAAAGAAGTGTAGATGGATACGAAGGAACTACTCGTATTGATGGTGGATAAAGGACATACTCATATCGATTATGGATGGAGAATGAGTTTGTATCGATCTAAGCATAATGAGTCTTTGTATCGATAAAGCAAGTAGCTTCATATCGACTGATGATAGGAGTTCATATCAATCCAGAGTGATCGATATGAAGATTTGGATCTGGCGATCGATATGAAGATGTTGTTTTTGATCGATACGAAGTTGAAGGTTCTGGGTCGATATGAATTAACCTTCTGATGATCAATATGAGATGCTATCTTCCACCACCGAAACGAATTGTGCTTCTGGAGATCGATTCAAGTTCAAACTTTAATGGATATGAAATCTTGCATAATCAAACATTTGACTCCGACGAGCTTCAGGTTTGCATAACTGGACATAACTATATAACTGCATATCTAACTACCTTTCGAAGCTTATCGATGCAACTGTAACTTGATAAATTTGATGAACTCTAACTTGGATCATTCTCCAAAGTTCGAATGGCCTAGTAGTGACGGTCAGCGATGACGGTCACTCCTATTGAATCTTGAAGTCTTGCCATTTGAACATCTCTTAAACTTGTAGAAATTTAAAGCATTATGTAGCGCTGCACAACATGATCATTCACTTCACACGGGGGTAACACTAGTTTATTGTCATGTAGCGATGATTTTTACTGAGTTCAATAGCTATGGAACCCAAAAGTTCTCAATCGCAGGATGTTCAGAGTCCACATCTTCTCATAATTGAAATGCCGGCTATTACAGCTGAAGAAATTTACCCTGCTCCAGATGAATTATCGGGAGCGGTCTTTATTATAAACCCATAGGATTCTGTCCTCTCTAATATCTCTGAAGCTATGTTTGGCAAGATTTGTCTAAGAAACAGGTTGTCGCTAAATGATGTCTTATTACCGGGGCCGAAAGATAGAGCTCACAACCCCCTGGAGGGATACACGACTTGCAATAGATTCATTTGTGTAGCCGAGACGCTTCCTCCCTTCAATCAGTTCATCCGAGAAGTGTTGCTTTACCTCGGGATCTCTCCATCCCAGTTGCACCCATTCGGATACGCTTTGATCAAAAGTTTGTCCATCGTCTTCACAGAGCACCTCTTCTGACCTCCGATGGTATAAAAAATCGGGTACTTATTCAACATAAAAGTCATAAGGATAACCCTTCTTTCACTTTTCTAGAAGCGGTGAGGAATTGCCAGGTAGTGGTCGGGGCATGGAGCAAGTTGAGTTACTTTAAGACCGAATGGTTCTCAGTTCATTGCCCGCCGGGATTAGCCAGACGATGGCTAGTTAGACGTAAGTACTCAAACCTTTTGTTGACTATTTGGATAACATTAATTGATTGTGGAGTATAACACTTTTCTTCTCATATAACTTCGATTCCATGTCCCGAAGAGGCTCAGTTCAAAGAAATAGTAAGGTTTCTTTAAGCGGTGCCAACCATGCATAGAGAGATCGACAAAGTCCTCAAAGGTGAAATTTTGATTGTCGTGGGGCTGATCGATAGAGATTAGAGCATAGGACAAGTAGGAGTTCTCAAGATGATGCTGGCAAGGAAAATAAGAAGGAGATCTCCTGGAATTGTTATAACCGAACAAGGCGATGATGAGAGCTCGCCAGCTAGAGACGAGCCGATGGTTGTGCCTTCGCAGGACCCTTAAGCATCAGGAAAAAGAAAAGGCAAGGTTGTTGTCCACAAATCTCTAAGGCGCAAAACCGTCATGGTGTCTTTGCCCGCTACTAGTCAGGAGATTCCTCCTCAGCACATGGAGTGCTCGTTGGAAGGATTGGCGGATGTCCAATCCCAGATGATCTAACTTCACTTTAAGACTTTGGGTTGGAAACCGAAGTAAGTGGAGTGTTTTGGATGTAGTGGAGCCGACTCCTACAAGCGTAGCCACCGTAAATGGTTGGTTGGAGGGTTTACTGGGAATTTTTCAAAAAAAGTAGGCATATGACGTAAAAAAAGCTCGCGCCCTTCTTTATCTCTAAAGATGGGATGTCCTAACAATCCAACAGCTATTCCATCCCCGTTATCCACTGAGCCCACTCTAAATAATCCCCCTTTTGCCGGATTATTACCAATGTAATCATAAAAAGCTATTTTTTCAGAAATTTTAGACCAAGCTTCCGATAAACTTAGATTTTCAGCTATTCCGGCACTAACTCTTCGATATATCTCTTGTTGAAACTATCCCTGATCCCATTGATAACGAGTTGGACCAAATAACTCGATTGGGGTTGTTGCCGAACCATACCACATAGTTCCAGCAACAACAAAAGCTATAAAAAAAAGCAGCAATGCTACTAGAAAGTATAGTTTCAATATTGCCATACGTAATTCTTTGTAGAGACATTGAGGCGAACGGACACTATGATGGAATGGTCCTACCAATATGCCTAGTATACCTACTGCAATATGATGAGAGGTGATTCCACCAGGAACAAAAAGATCAAAACCTTCCGCGCCCCACGCTGGACTTACAGATTGTACTTTTCCAATTAGTTCATGCACACACAGAGCATCGCATAACCTATCATCACACGTTTTTTGGTTTCAGGGGATAACTAACTCTAATTTTCTTTTCAATCCACAGATACAATGGTAAGGCAAGGATCGATGCTTGGTAGTCTCTGCTCTGCGCGTCATTGTTCTAGTCTTATTCTGAGTCTCACAGGCGCGATTCTGGAGGTGACTATGACCGTCGCCATTCCAGTCAAGAGCTTGAGTGCCAGGAATGGGAGAAGGAAAGGGATTATAGGCACCGCTCATGGTCGCGCTCTCCGCTACCTGGAAATCCTTCCAAAACTTCTTGTTCTGGTAAACAGCCCTTGGAATCTTCACGTCAAGTACCACCTCCTCAAACTTCAAGGCCCGAAGAACCATGCCGTAGGATTGATAATGAAAACCCTGCGACCACTGAACAAGTTGCTATAGAACCAACCGAGGAAGGTGCGATTAGAATCACTAAGCTGAAGAAAGATTTCCCAAATGTTTGTTTTGATAGTTTCATATTTCCTCCGCACTTAAGCCGAATTCCCAATGAGGTAGAACAACCGATACATGACTATATATATAATGCTTATAGTCAATATCAAGAATGGATAAAGACTACAGAGAAAGTATCAACGGTGGCCTTTTTGAGCGGGCGAAGACAATCGACAAACAAGAAACTGATCTCACTCAGAAGGACCGCATAATTCAGATGATCAACAATGAGAATGAGTCTTTGAGAAATTCGAAAATGAGGGCTAATAAAAGAGCCGATGAGGAAACTCGGAAGATGGAGGAGAGGTGGCGGACACATTTAGTCTTGGTTGAGGAAGTGGGGAACGGACCACCACAATCATGGCTGAAAGAGATGCGGCGCTAAAAGGGCTTGGGTAGCAAAAAGCCACATTTGTTGAAGTCACTAAGGAAAATGACGATGTTAATAGAGCTGCCTAAGAAGCGTGTGAGCAGGCTATTGTACTTAGAAATGATCGGGATGTAGCCAAGCTAAAGGTCTAAGAAACCGAGGCTAAAATTGAGACTGAGATTAGACGGGTAGAGACCAGGTTGGAAGGTGATATTGTAACGACCCGTTAAATTTGATGATATTAAATGAGTTAATTTAATATGATTTCTAAGCTAATTTAGAATGAAATAAAAGTCTTAAGATTTTATTTGAGTAAATGTAGGAATTAGATATAGTAACTGTAATTAAAGGTTAACAATTTAAATGTTTATATGGCAATAGATTGAAATAATGTAAATTGGTCATTTTAATAAGATTTAAATAATTTAATTTAGAAAGAAATTAAGATTTGTAATTTATAATGAAGCAAATGACTAAATGACGAGAAAATTTAAGTGATGTAAATTTTTATTTATAGGCTAAGAAATTAATATAAGAAAACAAATGGGAAGATTGCATTTATTTATGCAATGATGTAATTTGTGGTAAATTAATGAATTCAATGTTATAGTAACCAATGTAGCAATACATAATAAGTGGAAAGGGTTAATTGTTGCTCTTAAGCATAAAAATTCAAAACAGGTAATCTAAAGCAAATATTAAATTTACCAATACAATAAGATTTTCTAATAGTAACTGTGTAGATTAAGGCAGTAATGTAAATGGCATTGATTGGTAACCAAATTCAATACAATCCAATTTATTGAAACGACTGCTAGGTCATAATTGGATAAGATTTAAAGGAGAAACGTAAACTTATCTAAGGTAGTAACTGAATGTAGATATGTGAAATAGAGTGAATGACTATAATTATTGTACGTTACTTATTTTATTAGTTGTCAATTTTAATCTGAAATCAAATTCAATTTATCCGCTAAATTACTGTAGTTAAAGTGAAATAAATTGGTAAGTGAAGAATGTTGAATCCAAATAAGATGTAACCAAGGAAAATCCCATTTATAATAATTTATGTGGAAAAAGAAATGAAACCAAATGAAAATGTGTAAATATAAATGTAATGAAATCTTAAGTAATAATAACTTTGTTAGTCAAGTGATAATTGATTTAATATAAAGTTGTAACCGAAGAAAAATCCAATTTATTTGGAATTTATTTGCAATCAATTGAATTTATGGCAATTAAATGGATTTAATATTTAAAAATTATGTAAATATTATTTGGAAGAAATTGAAGTTATTTATGTAATAAGTATGAACCTAATGTTAATTTTCTTATAGAATTGACAATTGATATTGAATGATAAGAATAAAAAAATGGGGTCAGTAAAATTTAGAATTTATGTATAATAATAAGTTCAATTGAAAGTAAGTGAAATCAAATATCCAAATGTTATGTTAATAGGAAATTTAAAATGGAACCTAGGAATATTTGTATGATAGACTTTGAATCAAATGTTGATTTCATCCGGAAATATTGAATTGAATAATATGAAGAAAATTTAACTTATATTTCTAGATTTAATGAAATTGGAAATTTACACTGGAATTTGATAGATGTATCAACTTCTAATTTACATCTAAATTATTTAAAATTCTGTAGATGATTAAGAATTTTAAAAAGGGTTAAAATTTCAATTATAAGATCTAAATTTAAAGGATTGGATATTTATTTATTAATTTACTTATTTATTTAATTAATATAAAAATAGCCATTTTAGCCATGGACTCGGATTTCGACGAAACCAGTTTCATCGGATCCGTATCGGTGAATTATTGTAGGGTTTCAAGTTTCGTGTCGATCAAACTTGTCGTTTGATCGTACGAACGCGAAACGACTTGAAATCGATTTAATTAAAATCAATTTGAAATCAATTTGGAAATTTTGTTTTCAGCATAACTTCTTCATACGATCAAATTTGGACGTGAAACTTTTTCCATCGCGTTCAGAATATTTTAAAATACCTATTTGGATATATGGGTTTAATAAATTTCGTTCCAGGGTTAGAACGGGCTTTTTGGGCCATAGTTTGTTCCGCACGTTCATCTATTCGGTCTATCTACTCTAATCCAACCCTACTTATAAATAGACGATTATAAACCCTAGCCTCCATCTTTTATCATTTGTCTGTACGTTCTTTTCTTCAACTCCTTCTTCTCCTCAAATGGATGCAAACCTAGATCTATTTCTATTCAAATTTCGAATGAAAATTCAAACATCTCAGAAAAATTCCAAAAAAAATATATGTCGTAATTTTCATCAATACGAATCTACGTCTGCTGTTCATTTCTCAAGACAGTGAACGATTTTACTAGAAATCAAGGTCAAACGTTGGAAATTCGAAACCCTATATGTGATTTGGGCGTTTTCGATTCATGAAGCAATCAGGGAAATCAAAATATGGGTTTGGTGGAGATCGTCGTGGGGAGTTCAACTATGGTGGTGGCATCACTTGTTTTCTACTGTGGCAACCGGAATTGGCAAAATAGGGTTCAAAACCCTAGCTTTTGAAGGCGGCGGCTGAGGTGATAGGAGAGGCCGAACTCGAAGGCCTTCAAGGTGGAGATGCGGCAGGGGTAGGCGTTCGTAGTGGTGGAGGCGCTTCACTCTCTGGTGGCCTGTGGCGGCCGAAAGGCACGGTCAAAGTTTGGGTTTGGGCGCGTGAATTTTGGTTCGAACGTGAGTTACAGGCACGTGATTTTGGGGGAGAGTAACGTCTCGGCTGACGTGGCTTTGATGTTTGGTTTTTTTATTTTTTATTTTATTTTGTTTTCAAATCGTTTATATTGAATATCTTTTTCATACGATCTCTGATTCACGTGAAATTTCTTTTGTTAGGATCGTAATTAAATTTCAGATCTGTTGACGCTGGTTTG
Organism: Allium cepa; assembly: GCA_030765085.1. Taxonomy (NCBI): domain Eukaryota; kingdom Viridiplantae; phylum Streptophyta; class Magnoliopsida; order Asparagales; family Amaryllidaceae; genus Allium; species Allium cepa. Next base: position 384,277,985 of record CM060931.1, read on the forward strand.
GACTGATTTGGAGACCGTCGAATCTTGGGTTTAAATCGGATTTAAATTCGATTTAAATTCAAAAGGTGAGTGTTTTAACCCACTCACAACTTCTAAAAGTTTTTATGTTTGTTAAATTTATTTTAGATATGAGGAAAGATTTATTTATGACTGTTTGGCATGTTTTATTCATCATATCTGTTAAATCGCATTTATTTAATATAACTGTTCATTAAATTTTACTACTGCATATAGATTGACAGTTATAGTTATTTATTTGCAGATAAACTGTTAGTTAATAGTTGTTAAATTTATTTTTGAATATAACTGCCAGTTATTACCTGTTATATATTATCGGATATATATTGATATTGTTTTGTTATTGGATGATGATTGTGATTTGGATGATGGATGATGATGGATGAATGGATGTTTTATTTTATATCATTAAACTACAAGTTATCATGCATTTTTCGTTCCATTCGGGATTGTGGTTTGAAATGATATACAACCGCAAATTTTTATTCTTAATTTGCGGATTGAAATGATAAACATCCGTATCACTTGACCATAGGATAGAAAATTATATACAGGCACTGTGGTCTATATATAAAATATTTTAAAGTGATTTCTATGGTTTGGATGGGATACGGTTTATATTTTTTTTTTAAGTTTTGATATTTTATAAATATTATTCTTCTACATATATACATATGAAGTTAAAATTTTTGAATTTAGGTTGTGTATAAATCTGTTAAATAAAAATGGAAAATTTGAGAAAATGGAATTTGATAATTTATATTATATGTTTAAGTTTGGAAATTTTAAGGTATGATATTTATAACTGGAGTTTTTCCAAGATAAATTTAAATGAATATTCTAGTATAATTAAATTTAAGGAAATATTAAATTTCTAGAAATTGGAGTTGTATTTATGGATTTTTATGTGAATATTTAAGACTAAATAATAGAACAATTGATTTGTTGAAAGAATAAAATTCCAACTTTAGTTTTGAAATATTAATATTCCAAATGGATATATATATATATATAGAAATTGAAATGGTTTTGGAACTTGAAAGTGATATTTAAATTATGGTTTAGACTTTAAATAAGGAAATATATTTGTAAAGCCATGGAAATTATTTTTCTTTAAAAAGTAACCTTAAAGTCAAACCATTTATTTTATATACCGTTGAATATCCAAACCATTCAAGTTTTAGAAGTTATGGTTTTAAAACTATGAATTTTCGAAATATTATGCTTTGAAAGTATAATTCAAATGTTTGGTTTCCAGATATTATAGATTTTAAAGCAGTATGATTTTTGGAAAAGAATTATATTTGGATAAAATGATATCATATTGTTTTGGGTTTTAAAATGATATCGTATTCATAGTTTTTGAAATGGAAATTTTTATTCTGGTTTTTAAGTATAAACTATTTTTAAATGACCGCGGTGTTATAATAACGATGGGTTGGCAAAGAGACCGGGATCGGATATGGACATACTCTCTGTCGATACCGAAAACCACTTTGACTAACCGCGTACGCGGTGGAGATTCCAGAATGAAGTAGGTTGGTGGCGACGTTTCCTGTAAGGTAAATACGTGGACCCAACTCCCGTGAGTTGGCATAAGGTGGCTAAAACAGTAGCGATCGACGGGTTAATGAGGTCATTCCTCTGATCGGACACTCCTCTTCGATATTATACTTTGACTTTGTATTGATTCAGTGGCCACTTTTACTTTGATTTTGGGGGAGTTTGTCCGAGGTGGGCGGCAGCTGCGCGCTGCGCGTTTCCATCGGCCCGGAAGCGTAATTGGTATATCTACCCTGGCATTGCCTAGTTGTGCCGTGTCACATACCCTAGCGCGCCTTCTACGAGTTTCTATTTGTGTCGTACCTATGGAGTATCCTCTGGTAGCCTCCCGATCAGGAGGTATTACGGTACTGTATAGACTATTGGCATTTTACGTGTTAAGGTGGAAAATGTAAAGCCTTAATGCTATTTAAAAGTATGTTTATTTTACTATAGACACTATTATAATAGCGCAATATACTACATAGTAAATAGTTTAACGGATCCTTAGGAGATGTAAATCCCGAGCATCTCTTGAGTTATTGCACTCATATTTATTTCCGTTAATTTAACTTACATAAGATCTTTTAGTTCTGACTCGAGTGTTTTTGTCTTTTCAAATTCGCTCGGGTCAGTCCGACCGTGTCAGGATTTGAAGATTTAGCTTTGGAGGGTGAAGACGAAGATTTGTATTATTATTATTTATACTATTGCACCACACTCACATTGTTCCGCTGCATTGGTATTTATTGGTATGTGAACTCTGATATTAAATTGTATAAAGAAGAATCATAAGTTTTGTAAACAGTTTTATAAACTGTATATTTTATTATTATATTTTATCCTTCCGCTGTGAGATTCTATTTTATTTTATATTCTTCTCTGTTTTTCTTATTTACCCATAACAATCCGCCCTTCCGTATGGTTTGAATCGACATGTGTGTCGGTTTTAAGCGTGCGAAATAGGCGGGATGTTACAGTTGGTATCAGAGCTTTGGTTTAGCGATAAACCTTAGCTTTGTGGGGTCTGACTCTTTACTAATAGGGTAGTATTACCCTATGGGAGTCGCTGAGTGTATATATGAGAGAGCGTATTTGTTAGTGCTATAAAAAGGTTTTAATATTGTGTTAGTTTGTTCCGTTTTGTATTTATAAATTATGGTTGGTGCATGAGACGCTGTGACATCAATAGGGATTTCTAAACACTTAATAGGACAGACCGACATAATATTTGTTTTTAATATTGGTGAATGAAATAACTTCGCCTATTATATTTCCTATATATAAAATATTTTATAAAGGTATTATATATATATATATATTGTTGGTTGCAATAGATTGGTTGTTAGGAATAAAATTTTAAATAATAGGTAAAATGAGATTGGAATTAAAATCAATGAAATTTGGAAATTTTAGGACTTAAGTCCGGGATTTTGAAAATTTTCTTTCAAAGGATTTTGAAATATAATAATATTGTTTATAAATATTTTCCGATATAAATATTTCATTATAATTCGGAAGAATTGTTTTAAAGAAGATTTTGGAGAAAATAAGTTATGTACTGTCCTCTCTGTCGCTGGAAAATAATTTCGGTGATGGCGGCCGCATCATCGACTTCTATTTTCGAGTTTCGAAGGGGAAAGGCCACTGTAGTAATTCTACTGCAGCTTTATTTTGAAAATATCTAAATTTTTAATTGTTTTGAATAAAACTAGAGGTATATAAGTTATAAGAAAATATTTATCTATTATTTCAAAATAATTTGAAATTTAACCCGGAATTTAATTCTTAATTTCCATTAATTAATTGTTTCAATTATGGTAGTGAAACAGAATTTAATTAATAATTGAAACCCTAAATAAAGTAAGAGACTAAAATGCTAAGCTATAAAGGAAGTTAAATTTTTAACTTATAAGGGAAAAATTAAAGATTTATTGAACATTAAATTAACTAAAAGATGAGATAAAACTTGTACAACTTCGTTTGCATTTTTTTTTTCTTTCTTTACATAAATAACTTACCAAATATGAAAAGTTGAAATGTTAAATAAGAGATTGGAATAGAATATTATACAAGTAGAAATTTTGGAAATAATGAAGTATTCAATGAATTGCTATTATAAATAAGAATTTAATGGTATAAACTTAAGTTATAATTGAATTTTTACTAAAATTAAAGGTAAGTATTATTAATAGAGGATTTTAAACTTAAGAAAATAAAATGAAATTTTTTTTAATAAATAAGGATTGATGTGTAGGGTTATTAACTTAAGTATGATTTAAATGCTACTAGTTTAATATAATAGAAGGTAGGTAATATAAATAAAAGACTGTAAACCCTAGTTAAAGAATTAATAAAATCCTTACTTATAAGAATGGATGTTATAAGGTTAAGAATTAAGTGAAATTAAAAAGGGTTGCTATAATTAAATATAATATAAATGTAAGCATAGAATAAATGGTTTAAATTGAGAAGTGTATTAAATATAATACAAATAAAAGAAACTTGCATAACCTGAATAAATAAAAATGAATAATTATAAGTAAAAATAAAGGAAACAACCACTGATGAGTAAATAAAATTAAAAGTTGTGAGAAATAAATGTAAACTATAAAGGGTTGAAGTTATTCTAAATAAAATTTAAAGAAATAAATGAAAATAAAAGATAAACTGTTATATGAATGAAAAAATCAAACAGCTAATGTATGAAATGAAAAAAAAATTAATGAGTTAATTGATTTGTTGGTTTGAATTGTTATTGTTTGATTTATGGTTGGTTGGGTAAGGAAATTTGAAGTTGTTGGATGAATAAATAATCTATTTTTGTCCCATCTAAGACTGTTGAGTAAATGATGCACTGGATAGTTATTTTTCATTCCGTACCATTTCAAGTTTTGAACCCGAACAACTATTTGCTTGTTTGATTGAATGGTTGTTTTGTTTTGTTGTGTATGCTGTTTGTTGGAATTGATGGTTGTTGTATTGATTTGTTGTAGTGATTGTAACCACTTAAATACTTCACTTTAGATAAATTGTTAAACCTTTGGATTTTTATAAGTGAAATGCAGGTTATGGAAGCAACTGCTACTGCTTTTGGTTCCATAATAATAAGCGTAAATTGCCCGACAAATAGGTACGTTTTCAGATTACGTTTTGTAGCGCTATTTTATATAATTTTCCCGTGTTGGGATATTGTATTTTGGATAATATATGTAATATATTTGTTATATTTTGATATTATATTTTTCTCCCAAACCTCTCCGTACAAAGGAGACTCTGCCAAAATTTTCCGTAAATTTTGGACTTAGAATTATGTTGAAAATGCTTTCCAAACTTTAATTATTTAAGTATAAAAGGATATAATGATTATAAAACGGGTATATTTTATTTAAGGTAATAAATTTAGTAAATTATGGTTTATAAGTTAATATTTGAAATAAGATGTACTGTTTATTAAATTCTTCCTTCTCCCTTCTTTTTCCTTTTCGGGGACGAAAAGTTTTGAGTGGGGGAGAGTGTAACGACCCGTTAAATTTGATGATATTAAATGAGTTAATTTAATATGATTTCTAATCTAATTTAGAATGAAATAAAAGTCTTAAGATTTTATTTGAGTAAATGTAGGAATTAGATATAGTAACTGTAATTAAAGGTTAACAATTTAAATGTTTATATGGCAATAGATTGAAATAACGTAAATTGGTCATTTTAATAAGATTTAAATAATTTAATTTAGAAAGAAAATAAGATTTGTAATTTATAATGAAGCAAATGACTAAATGACGAGAAAATTTAAGTGATGTAAATTTTTATTTATAGGCTAAGAAATTAATATAAGAAAACAAATGGGAAGATTGCATTTATTTATGCAATGATGTAATTTGTGGTAAATTAATGAATTCAATGTTATAGTAACCAATGTAGCAATACATAATAAGTGGAAAGGGTAAATTGTTGCTCTTAAGCATAAAAATTCAAAACAGGTAATCTAAAGCAAATATTAAATTTACCAATACAATAAGATTTTCTAATAGTAACTGTGTAGATTAAGGCAGTAATGTAAATGGCATTGATTGGTAACCAAATTCAATACAACCCAATTTATTGAAACGACTGCTAGGTCATAATTGGATAAGATTTAAAGGAGAAGCGTAAACTTATCTAAGGTAGTAACTGAATGTAGATATGTGAAATAGAGTGAATGACTATAATTATTGTACGTTATTTATTTTACTAGTTGTCAATTTTAATCTGAAATCAAATTCAATTTATCCGCTAAATTACTGTAGTTAAAGTGAAATAAATTGGTAAGTGAAGAATGTTGAATCCAAATAAGATGTAACCAAGGAAAATCCCATTTATAATAATTTATGTGGAAAAAGAAATGAAACCAAATGAAAATGTGTAAATATAAATGTAATGAATTCTTAAGTAATAATAACTTTGTTAGTTAAGTGATAATTGATTTAATATTAAGTTGTAACCGAAGAAAAATCCAATTTATTTGGAATTTATTTGCAATCAATTGAATTTATGACAATTAAATGGATTTAATATTTAAAAATTATGTAAATATTATTTGGAAGAAATTGAAGTTATTTATGTAATAAGTATGAACCTAATGTTAATTTTCTTATAGAATTGACAATTGATATTGAATGAAAAGAATAAAAAAATGGGGTCAGTAAAATTTAGAATTTATGTATAATAATAAGTTCAATTGAAAGTAAGTGAAATCAAATATCCAAATGTTATGTTAATAGGAAATTTAAAATGGAACCTAAGAATATTTGTATGATAGACTTTGAATCAAATGTTGATTTCATCCGGAAATATTGAATTGAATAATATGAAGAAAATTTAACTTATATTTCTAGATTTAATGAAATTGGAAATTTACACTGGAATTTGATAGATGTATCAACTTCTAATTTACATCTAAATTGTTTAAACTTCTGTGAATGATTAAGAATTTTAAAAAGGGTTAAAATTTTAATTATAAGATCTAAATTTAAAGGATTGGATATTTATTTAATTAATTTACTTATTTATTTAATTAATATAAAAATAGCCATTTTATCCATGGACTCGGATTTCGACGAAACCAGTTTCATCGGATCCGTATCGGTGAATTATTGTAGGGTTTCAAGTTTCGTGTCGATCAGACTTGTCGTTTGATCGTACGAACGCGAAACGACTTGAAATCGATATAATTAAAATCAATTTGAAATCAATTTGGAAATTTTGTTTTCAGCATAACTTCTTCATACGATCAAATTTGGACGTGAAACTTTTTCCATCGCGTTCAGAATATTTTAAAATACCTATTTGGATATATGGGTTTAATAAATTTCGTTCCAGGGTTAGAACGGGCTTTTTGGGCCATAGTTTGTTCCGCACGTTCATCTATCCGGTCTATCTACTCTAATCCAACCCTACTTATAAATAGACGATTATAAACCCTAGCCACCATCTTTTATCATTTGTCTGTACGTTCTTTTCTTCAACTCCTTCGTCTCCTCAAATGGATGCAAACCCAGATCTATTTCTATTCAAATTTCAAATGAAAATTCAAACATCTCATAAAAATTCCAAAAAAAAATATATGTCGTAATTTTCATCAATACGAATTTACGTCTGTTGTTCGTTTCTCAACACAGTGAACGATTTTACTAGAAATCGAGGTCAAATGTTGGAAATTCGAAACCCTATATGTGATTTGGGCGTTTTCGATTCGTGAAGCAATCAGGGAAATCAAAATATGGGTTTGGTGGAGATCGTCGTGGGGAGTTAAACTATGGTGGTGGCATCACTTGTTTTCTACTGTGGCAACCGGAATTGGCAAAATAGGGTTCAAAACCCTAGCTTTTGAAGGCGGCGGCTGAGGTGATAGGAGAGGCCGAGCTCGAAGGCCTTCAAGGTGGAGATGCGGCAGGGGTAGGCGGTCGTAGTGGTGGAGGCGCGTCACTCTCTGGTGGCCTGTGGCGGCCGAAAGGCACGGTCAAAGTTTGGGTTTGGGCGCGTGAATTTGGGTTCGAACGTGAGTTACAGGCGCGTGATTTTGGGGGAGAGTAACGTCTCGGCTGACGTGGCTTTGATGTTTGGTTTGTTTATTTTTTATTTTATTTTGTTTTCAAATCGTTTATATTGAATATCTTTTTCATACGAACTCCGATTCACGCGAAATTTCTTTTGTTAGGATCGTAATTAAATTTCAGATCTGTTGACGCTGGTTTGGACTGATTTGGAGACCGTCGAATCTTGGGTTTAAATCGGATTTAAATTCGATTTAAATTCAAAAGGTGAGTGTTTTAACCCACTCACAACTTCTAAAAGTTTTTATGTTTGTTAAATTTATTTTAGATAGGAGGAGAGATTTATTTATGACTGTTTGGCATGTTTTATTCATCATATCTGTTAAATCGCATTTATTTAATATAACTGTTCATTAAATTTTATTACTGCATATAGATTGACAGTTATGGTTATTTATTTGCAGATAAACTGTTAGTTAATAATTGTTAAATTTATTTTTGAATATAACTGCCATTTATTACCTGTTATATATTATCGGATATATATTGATATTGTTTTGTTATTGGATGATGATTGTGATTTGGATGATGGATGATGATGGATGAATGGATGTTTTATTTTATATCATTAAACTACAAGTTATCATGCATTTTTCGTTCCATTCGGGATTGTGGTTTGAAATGATATACAACCGCAAATTTTTATTTTTAATTTGCGTTTTGAAATGATAAACATCCGTATCACTTGACCATAGGATAGAAAATCATATACAGGCACCATGGTCTATATATAAAATATTTTAAAGTGATTTCTATGGTTTGGATGGGATACGGTTTATAAAAAAAAATTTAAGTTTTGATATTTTATAAATATTATTCTTCTACATATATACATATGAAGTTAAATTTTTAGAATTTAGGTTGTGTATAAATCTGTTAAATAAAAATGGAAAATTTGAGAAAATGGAATTTGATAATTTATATTATATGTTTAAGTTTGGAAATTTTAAGGTATGATATTTATAACTGGAGTTTTTCCAAGATAAATTTAAATGAATATTCTAGTATAATTAAATTTAAGGAAATATTAAATTTCTAGAAATTGGAGTTGTATTTATGGATTTTTATGTGAATATTTAAGACTAAGTAATAGAACAATTGATTTGTTGAAAGAATAAAATTCCAACTTTAGTTTTGAAATATTAATATTCCAAATGGATATATATATATATAGAAATTGAAATGGTTTTGGAACTTGAAAGTGATATTTAAATTATGGTTTAGACTTTAAATAAGGAAATATATTTGTAAATCCATGGAAATTATTTTTCTTTAAAAAGTAACCTTAAAGTCAAACCATTTATTTTATGTACCGTTGAATATCCAAACCATTCAAGTTTTAGAAGTTATGGTTTTAAAACTATGAATTTTTGAAATATTATGCTTTGAAAGTATAATTCAAATGTTTGGTTTCCAGATATTATAGATTTTAAAGCAGTATGATTTTGGGAAAAGAATTATATTTGGATAAAATGATATCATATTGTTTTGGGTTTTAAAATGATATCGTATTCATAGTTTTTGAAATGGAAATTTTTATTCTGGTTTTTAAGTATAAACTATTTTTAAATGACCGCGGTGTTATAATAACGATGGGTTGGCAAAGAGACTGGGATCGGATATGGACATACTCTCTGTCGATACCGAAAACCACTTTGACTAACCGTGTACGCGGTGGAGATTCTCGAATGAAGTAGGTTGGTGGCGATGTTTCCTGTAAGGTAAATACGTGGACCCAACTCCCGTGAGTTGGCATAAGGTGGCTAAAACAGTAGCGATCGACGGGTTAATGAGGTCATTCCTCTGATCGGACACTCCTCTTCGATATTATACTTTGACTTTGGATTGATTCAGTGGCCACTTTTACTTTGATTTTGGGGGAGTTTGTCCGAGGTGGGCGGCAGCTGCGCGCTGCGCGTTTCCATCGGCCCGGAAGCGTAATTGGTATATCTACCCTGGCATTGCCTAGTTATGCCGTGTCACCTACCCTAGCGCGCCTTCTACGAGTTTCTATTTGTGTCGTACCTATGGAGTATCCTCTGATAGCCTCCCGATCAGAAGGTATTACGGTACTGTATAGACTATTGGCATTTTACGTGTTAAGGTGGAAAATGTAAAGCCTTAATGCTATTTAAAAGTATGTTTATTTTACTATAGACACTATTATCATAGCGCAATATACTACATAGTAAATAGTTTAACGGATCCTTAGGAGATGTAAATCCCGAGCATCTCTTGAGTTATTGCACTCATATTTATTTCCGTTAATTTAACTTACATAAGATCTTTTAGTTCTGACTCGAGTGTTTTTGTCTTTTCAAATTCGCTCGGGTCAGTCCGAGCGTGTCAGGATTTGAAGATTTAGTTTTGGAGGATGAAGACGAAGATTTGTATTATTATTATTTATACTATTGCACCACACTCACATTGTTCCGCTGCATTGGTATTTATTGGTATGTGAACTCTGATATTAAATTGTATAAAGAAGAATCAAAAGTTTTGTAAACAGTTTTATAAACTGTATATTTTATTATTATATTTTATCCTTCCGATGTGAGATTCTATTTTGTTTTATATTCTTCTCTGTTTTTCTTATTTACCCATAACAATCCGCCCTTCCGTATGGTTTGAATCGACATGTGTGTCGGTTTTAAGCGTGCGAAAAAGGCGGGATGTTACAGATATCGAAGACCTCCAGGTCACTTATAATATCAATGTCTTGAAACATCGCAATCTAGGTTGGCTTGATAAATACCCGCTACATATGTACAATGCTTGGTGCCGCTTGGTAGAAGATGAGAAAGCGGATCGCAACACTACATCTATTCATGACTTCGAGTTAGAGAATCAGATATTAACCGAAGATGTGAGAAAAGTTCTTCACGATGCCATTGTCACTTTTGAAAAGGAGAAACTAGCCGCTAAATACCCAGACGTTGGAGAGGGGTTCGGAGTTGAGCACCATGAAGGAAGCTTTGAAATGCCTACAGCAACTCAACCCAAGCTTGCTTCAGTGGTTGATCCTTCGGCTGTTCCGACGTATGACCCTGACAGGTCGCACATATCTCTAGTACTTGAACATGCTTCTAAAGGTGCTTCGGCTCGGCACGTGAGCCAATCTAAGGAAGGTGCTTTGAGCACTCTGTCCATTCGCTTAAATGCAGGAGCATTGTTGGAAGATGTCACTAATATCTTCTATTAACTTTATTTAGTTATAGATGTTGTGCCAGCCGTTCCTCCTACAACCCAAGAATTGCATCACGTGTAGGAGGCCATTATGATGGAGGCAACGACCACAACGACCGCTACATCTACCGAGGAAGTTCACGAGAGAAGTTTTATTTTTGATGAAAAAATGATGGAAGAACTCCTCGACCACCAAAGCAACCCAATCACTGATCGGCCTTTCGTTATAGGTAAAGATGTGTTTATAGCTAGCTACTTAGGCCCCACAAGCGGCATACCGATGGGCACTCAAGCGGATCAGGATGAGGCTACAATGTCAGAGATTAACGCTGAATGGGAAGAGTAGCGCAGACTAGTAGCATTGGAGGTGGCTTAGTGGGCCCTGGTCTGGTCCCTATACGTATAATTTCTCCTAGCGGCAAAATCATAGACGCTGGCATGCCCCCTTTGTAACATTCTCGGTTTTTAAGCTTGATTTTAGTTTGGTAATTAATATAAATTTTTGGATTAAAATATGAACTAATTTTAAATTTTCTAAAATAAATAAAATATGTGTTTATTTTATACAGATTGAAAATAGGGTTTTAATTTAAAATTCAAATATAAATGTATTAAAATATAAACTGGATATAAAACTATATTTTAATATTAATAAGAATTTGTTTTCCAATTATAATATACATATGTAATATACACACACACTACAATTTGAAAGTTATATTTTGAATTAGATACAAATGATTTTCAAAACAACTGTTTAAAGCTAAATTCTATAATATACAAATGTGTGTTTATTTATTTAAAAGTATAATAAGCATAACAACTTGAGTTAATTTTAAATAAGAATTATTAAAGGTTTAATGATTCTTTCTTTTAAAATATAGTTGAACTAAAATGGTTTGTATATATATGAGATAAATATTTATAAACTCGTGATTTATAAATATAATAACATAAGGGTTTAAAACATAAATTTTTTATCTGTGACACTTGTAAAATATTAATACAAACAATTTACAAGTGTAACTTAATTTGATTCACAAATGAACATAAGAATATATATACATTTGATTTTAATAAATGTTAATATGAATTTTGAAATATATATAAAAATAAATACATGTATTTTACATGTATAAGTATTACAGAAAAAAAGATTATTACATGTGTAAAACCATACAACATGAGATTAACAAGTATAGGCATTTTAATATGAGAGTTGACAAATGTCACTCTTTTAAATATGAAATTTACAAGTGCCAAAGATGTTTTCTTTTAAAACTACAATATAAATAAATATCAAAAAATTTGAACTAGGCTGATACATTTTTTACTCTCCTTCCTCAATTCTTCTTTCATCCTCCATTTCAGAACTGAAAATAGAAATCAAAAACAAATAACAGTTTTCTGCTTCAACCTGAAAAGAAAAGAAAAATCAACAATCAAATTTCTTTCAACTTCTAAAACCTGAAGGAAATCAAGAAAAGTTACAGGCTAAAATATAAATTAATTCAAAGCTTCAAACAAAGTAGGTTCTCAGATTAAAGCAAAAACAAACTTAATAATCAAAACCAAATCAAAACCAGGAAGAAACTCAACAAATCAAAAAACAAAAGCAAGCCTCAGATCAAAAGCTTTTCCAGTTTTCAAACCTAATTTCCAGGCCTTTGCTTCTTTGTTCTTCTCTGCTTTCAAAATAAGGTGAGCAAACTAACCCCTTTAAAACTTGAATCTATGATATATCTTCATGCTTTTTGAAGTAGATGTTGTGAAAAATGATGAATTAATGTAGATATATCTGTATGTATACACATGATTGTGTATGATTGAACTTTGCATGCCTGTATATACTCTGTGTGTTTCCAGACACAAGAACAACCAAAGAAAAACTCACATCTCAAATAATAAGCATATTTAGGTGATCATCCTTACATAAAAATTTATCATAGCAATGTAATACTAATTTTAAAATGGATTCCAGGTGTATTTGTTAAGAATTTATTTCTAAGATAAATAATTACATTGAAACTTAAAAATATGTTGAATTTGAATTTCGTAATTTCTTAATTCAATTACATTATTTGGTTCGAACTCAAACATCATGAATTTTAACAATTGAATCAAGATTTCTAGTTTCGTATTGATTGTGAATTTTGGAATTGAACGGAAAATAGGTTTTGACCTTTTTCTGGTGATCAACGTCGAACTGGGCGTCGAAATCAATGGTGAAGGAAGTTGACGTATAGGAGAGCATGAGAAAAATGTTCGCAAAATGTATAGTCGATCGTGGGGGATGAACGCGGTTGATTTAGGGTTTAAACCTATATTATGGTTGAGGTTGGTTTTCGAATTACTGTGGTGATGTCAGAGCGTCGGAGTTTGACGAAGCTCCAGTCGAAGTCGCGGGGTCATCGATGGTCGATGATGACGATTCGAGCGATTTGGCTGAGGGTGTTGGTTCCAGGAAAGAGTTTGATCGGCTCGATTTTGATTCAGCTGATTTCGTCAGAACGTCGTGGTCGGGGAAGTTCAATGGGTCGACGATGATGTGCCAGAGGTCTTAGAGTTGGTCAGCGACGATCCAATCGGGTGTACATGTGCACCATATATCGTTAGTATCGGGTTTTAGTTTTGATTTGGAAAGATGTAATTGGCTCGGGGCAAACTCGAAGGAAATGGTAATTTTGCTTGAAGGAAATTAGGAAATAAGTTTGCTTGGGCAAAAGTTTGAAATGGCTTGGGTAAATTGGATTTCGGCTTGGGTTTTTGGAGTTTGGGTATTAAAACAGTTTTGAAATTTTAATCAAAATCAAGTTTAAACAAGTCTTAATAAATTCTTTTTAAATAATTATTTTGTTTAATTTGGGATTTATTAAAGGTTTTAAAATAAATTATTTTGAATTAAGTAAGAATTAATTATTTAATTATGTAACCTTTTATTAATTCCTTAAGTATTAAAAAAATTAAAAAATGTAATTAAGGAGTTAAATTAAGAAGATAAAGATGTTTTCAATTGTTCATTAACTTAAGAGTTTAAGTTAATTTATTTGTTAATGATAATTAATTCCAAGATTTTTAAATGAAGATTTTAATGATAATTAAGTAATTTATTAAGATAAAATGTTTTATTTTTTAATTAATTAAAATCTTAAGTAATTAATTATTTACTTAATGAAGGTAATTAAAGGATAATTATTTAAAGAATATTTACTAAATTAAAGATTCATTAAAGATTGACTAAGATTTATTAAACATTTATTAAAGCTAATCAAAGATCAATTAAGGTTAATTAATTTAATAATTAAGATTAATTAATTTAATAATTAAGATTAATTTATGATTAAAAGGTTAATTAATTTATGATTTAAGGTTAATTAATCAAGTAATTAACTTAAAGGTTAGTTTAATTAATGTGATTAATTAATGAATAATTAATTAATTAATTAAGGACATTTAATTAAGATAGGTAATTAAAGTTGATTAGTTTATTTCATTAATTAATATCAAATGATTTGTAATTAATTAATCAGGATTGGGTGATTAATTCATACGTAACTAATTAAAATGAATTAATTAGGGATTGAACAATTAATCAATCTGACTTATGGATGTTTGGATTCTATTGAATGTTGAATTATTTGATATTCATGATGTGTGATGCTCTTTTCTGATCTGATATGTGATGAATGTAGTTTATTTATCTGTGACGAATGTAATTTATTTATCTATGATGAATTTATATCTGTGAATCTGTGAATGAAGATAAGTGTTATAGGATTATACCACTTGCACTATTGTGTAAAATCCCTAGACTACACCATACACACACAAATATGGATTTCACGGGAAATCGGTTAAGTCACGGATATTTGAATTTAATTCAAATGATGTAGTGGTTTTAAAAGATGAATTTTGAATCCAAATAGTTTTGAAAATGGAATTGAAAAGCTTTTGAAAAGGAAGTTTTGAAATTAAATTTTAGTTTGAATATAATATATCTTGTTTAAGTTTTGAAATTGTTTTGGAAACTTGGTTTGAAAGGTTTATACAAGTTGTATAATATATATATATGGATTTTTAAACCATCTTTAAAGTATTTTTGAATTTAAATTCAACCCAAGTTTGTACTTTAAAGGATTTAACTTGAGCAAATGTAATCGAATTTTCCCGAAACGAAAAAGTATTTGTTTTCAAATAATAACGGCTTTCATATAATGAAAGAAATTCCAATTTGTATTGAAAGGATTTCTAGTTTGAAATGAAATAGTTTTGAAAGTTATGAATGAATCTTTGTTAAAGATTGGTGAACCTGTTTTTAAATTGAAAAGGGTTTTAAAGGTATATCTTTTATATAAAAGATTTGGAAATGAAATAGTTTGGAAAGCTATGAATTAATCTTTGTAAATGATTGGTGAACTTTGTTTTCAAAGTGAAGTGAATCTTTTTATTTAAAAGATTTGAAGTGGAAATTGGTTTAAACCAATTAAAAGAAAGGTTTTGGGTAATAAGTTGTGACTTAACTAAGATCCCAATATCCATATATTTCTTTAAATTAAGTGCTCATTATTCGGTTTAGCCGGAAGAGGACTTGTTGTGATATAACCCATTCCGAATAATGATACGACGTTATGGATAGCATTTGGAGACCGGTGGTGAAGACCGGATATTTTCGAAAGCGAAAGGATTATCTATCGAATGTCTCTTCACCGACTGGTCCCCGGTATAGAGATTTGATCACTCTTTGTGATGGGGAGTCCGAATGTGATTAGGGATTATCCGGATTGCAAGGGCATCTTTTGGAGTGCCTTCGGTTCTGTTCGAACCCGAAACAAACTTGTATGGATGTGTGTCTGACGTTACACTTTGAGATGTAAAGCTGGTTTCTATCAAATGCATTTTTATTTGGTGGCTGAGAATTTATTCTCTTAGCTTAACACCCTTCTCCGAGACGTACGAGCTCAGAGGTTATGTAGTTGATGGGTACTAGTGATACACTCCCAATTTGGTAATGTGGCATACGAAGTGCTGCTGATCATGTGTTGATCGAAGCATGGCTTTTGTGAAAAGCATAGCTTTGTGGACGAGACCTCGACGAGCCTCACAACCCAGAATGGTCGAAACAGAAAAGATGCAGCAAGGTTATTTGAGGGTAGCGCCCCCTAAGGGTATGTCCATTTCCTTCTGGATAGAGGTGGTATCATGGTATGGAGCCTAGATACTTAACCTATGTGGTTGCTGCAAATTTATTACTTTGTGGTTGTTACTTTGTGATTGAGGGCCCTCGGATAAAGATCGGTTACGACCGGGAGGTGGCATACTTGTGATAGTTAGTTACCAAGTTACAGAGGTAACCCGAACTTGTGTTGGTAGGGAGCTGGTTAAGTTCTCGAGGCGTCCCTCCAGAGGCATACCCATGTGGCCTAGAAAGTTCCTTTGCCAGACCATTTGTTGGAAATCCAGTCACCAATACGTTCCTTATACAGTTTTAGTTGTAGAATCTGCCATTTAACATGGTAGCTATAGTAGGCATACTATATTGGTACGTATGCTGGCTAAGATTAATGTTATACTTACAAATGTTTTCTGCACTATGCACTGATAATAATATCAAATGGTTTTCTCATATTAAGCATGTTTGGCTATCATAAGAAGAAATCTCCCCTAAGTGTGCGATTGCATTGTGTGTGTGCCGGGAGGCCTTATGGTAGTTTCATTTTCCAAAAAGTATTACGGATTTATTTTAAATTCTTTTTCTTTGTTGTTTAAAAGATAAACTGTTTTTTTCTTTTGCTCACACCAGTCCCATGACTGACCTGGAGTTTATTGTTCCCTATCTAAACTCTGGGTGCCCACAATTTTCCATACGGGTAGCCTAGAGTTAGATTTTCAGATAATCATCTAATAGATGTAAATTCAATAGCCTTCAAAGTCTTTGGTTTGGCAATTGCGTTATGTATCGAGTTCGCTTAATTCGGTTTGATGGTGGTTTCGAGCTTTTGGATTGGAGTCTTTGAAGTATTTGGGATGAGTTATTTGGTTTTGGAGCATTAGAGATGGAGTTGCAATACAGGCGTTGGATCTCTTTGAAGCCTTTATTGTTGATGTTATATTTTCTGGTATGTATATTGTCTCTGATAGTGTTGATATCCATGTTGTATCAAATTATTGTATATCGATGATATATTCATTCTGTTTCCACTGTGTTTGTTGTTATACTTAATGTTTTATAAGCTCCATCCGAACTGGAGTTCTACGTTTGAATCTGGGCATTCGAATACGAGTGAATTATTTGATGTCGATTTTCGGACGTCGGATTTCGGGTCGTGACACCCTTCGTCCTCTCACATTGAAAGTGACATCGTTCCTCTAGCTCTGCATTTAGAAAGTATCCCGATCCTCGTGAGTTCGGAGGAAGAGATCTCTGTAATCACCCTGACTAGTGACCAACCAGCAAAAGGCAAAAGCTCGAAGAGGCATCTGAGTGGGAAATCTAGTAGGTCGACGCCGAGGAAGAAGAGAAGTCAAAGGAGTAGATGTGCCTTCTTATTCCCTCTTTTTGATAGATAAGTAAGATAGGATTTCATTTTGCATTTTGCAGGCCGTGTATAGATGCGGGTTCAACCCCTACTTATAAAAATTCTAGGAATAAGATTTTGTACTTGTCTTTTTTCCAAGGAATAGAAGAAATAAAATCTCTTTTGTTTTCAACATAGCTCTATGTTTATTTGCTTAATATTTTTAGCATTCAAATTTCCATTCAATGTACTTCCGAGGCTTTAGCCTCTGAATCACACTTGAGTTTGTTTGTTAAGTCCTGAAGTCGTGGCTCCTGGTCATAACCAAACGTCAAGTTGAGCCCTAACGCCGCGCTACCTCTGTTAGCGATTTGTACTTGAGTTATGCCCCTAGTGAGAATTGAAGTGATCGGTTGATGGTTGCTTTCTACCTTCAATAAATTGCACTTACCTTAGTCAGAACAAAGTTAAGGTGAAACGAATTCGAATAGGTGGAAACACTAGCTCATTTACTGGTAATTGCATCCACACTCTGGGGATTGAACTTGCATGCCGATGGTTAGTCATGCCTGCTTAATGTTTGAAGTTAAATCCACGCTCTTGGGACTTAAGTTATTTTACGGGCAGTCGGTTACTCCTGTTTAATACTTAGAATTATGTCCACACTCCGAGGACATAGGTTGACTTGCCGATGGTCAATGACACCCATTTTGTGTTTACACTCTGGTTCATGCTCTGGGGACTTAGAGTTGTTCGATGGGTGGTCAGTCATACCTAATTCGTGTTTATACTCCGGCCCATACTCTAGGGACCAGAGTTAGCCGATAGGTGGTCAGTCGCACCTATCTCGATGTTTATACTCCGGTTCGCACTTCAGGAATCTAGAGTTAGTTAACAAACGGTCGATCACATATGTTTAAGTATTAGGATCTCATTCACACTCTGTGAACGATAATTGATCTGGGTTGTGGATGGTCGAATCACATCCACCCTGAGTAGACAAGCGAAGTCGTAGATGGACGGATTCATCCTCCTCGAGATTCTAAAAGTGGAAAGTGAGGTCGTGGATGAATGGATCCATGGTCCTCGATTTTAGATTTTATATGGGTGAAGTCGTCGATGGACGGATCCACCCTCCTCGAGTCTATGTTCAGATTTGAAGTTTATACTCCGGCTCGCACTTTGGGAATGGGGGTTTGTTAGACGATTGTCATGTATCAATCCGTTTTGGCTTTAGTATGGTTGTTTGTGCCCGAGCTTGGATTTTAACTTAGCAAGTGACCAGTCGTATCACAATCACTCCCTATTTGAATAAGTCCCACCGTAGGATGGAACTTAGCTCTCCGTGCTTTATGATGGTCGCATGACGCATTTCAAGAATCGCCACTCTGGCTTAACGAGTTTGCATTTAATTTTTGAAATAAGAAAGTACGAAAAAGTTAGTTGCCTTACTACAAGTTTAAATTTCAAAATGCATAAACAAATTTTAGATGAAAAGCAAACTAAATTAATAAATAAAGCCTGTTATGATTAGCTGCAACGGAGACTCTTGCTATTCCAAGCTCTCGTCAAAGTGAGACCATCAACAGTTGATAATTTGAATGTGTTGTCTCCAATTCTTCGCTCGATAACATATGGTCCTTCTTATGTTGGTTTCGTATGTGAAAGGACTAGATAGATTCATTTGAGTACGAGATCGCCAAGTTCAAAAGTTCTGGGTTGGTCCTTAGCATTGTATAATCAGTTGACTCGACTTCAATGCGCAGCTGCCCTCAAATCAGCCTCTTCACACTTCTCATCCAATAAATCTAGAGATTCAACAAGTAATATGGCATTCGTCTTCGGATCATAATATGTCAAACGATGAGAAGGTACTTCAAATTTAACTAAAATAACATCCTTAGAGCCGTAGGAAAGTGAAAATGGAGTGTGGCCGGTTGCAGACTTATGGGTGGTTCGATACGCCCATAGGGCCATGGATAGTTCATCGACCCATCTGCCTCCAGCTTTCTCTAGTTGTTTCTTCAGAATGGACTTAATAACTTTATTAACAGCTTTGACCTACCCATTTGCTCGAGGGTGATCAACTGTTGAGAACTTCTTCTAGATGTGGAAACGTTAACAGAAATTCTTGAATTGACATTATCGAATTGGGCTTCTTTGTTGGTGATAATTGTTCGTGGGAGGGCAAAACGACAGATGATGTTGCGTACTACAAAGTTGATTACTTTTTTGTCATGATTGTAGCAAGAGGCAGGTCTTCTGCGCATTTGATAAATTAGTCAACCACAAAGATGGTGTACTTTACACCACCTTTACCCAAAGGTAAAGATCCAATTATATCGATGACCCATGTGGCGAACGGTCATGGACTGACCATCTGAGTAATTTCGATAGGAGGAGATCTTGGAATTCGAGCATATTTCTGGCATTTATCACATCTCTTGGCATAGTCTGATGCATCTCGATTAACAGTTGGCCAATAATACCCGTATCATTGTATCTTCTTAGAAAGGGCTTGCCCCCAGTTTGATCGCTGCATTCTCCTTCATGTGCATCATGTGACAGTCGTTTGATTTCATCGAGGGCAATACATCGAAGTAAAGGAACACAATATCCTCTCATGTATATGACTCCATTCTGAATAATGAATCACGAAGCTTTCTGAAGAACTTGTCTTTTCTCACTTCTGTGCTCGGGTAAAGCTCCGTGTTTGTGATAGTTTCTAAATGGGGTCATCCATGACTCCTTTTAGGGTGTTTCCTATGCTCCCAATCTGCCTCTATCTAGTCGATGCTTGGAGAGATAAGTGTCTCAACGGGGACGAATCTCATTTGCTATGCTTTATCGGTGCTGGCCGGTTTTTCCAAAAAATTGGCCTTTTGATTATGCTCCTTGGGTATACAGAGGATGGCATATTAACCGAATTGATTCAACACTTCCTGAACCCGGGCAAGATAAGCAGCCAACCTCCAATCTTCAGCTTGATATTCTCCCTGAACTTGATATACGACCGATTGCGAGTCACAGTAAATCTCCACAATGATAATTCTCAAATCTATGGCAAGTCTGAGTCCGACGAGTAAAGCTTCATATTCGGCCTTGTTGTTAATTGCACGGAAATCAAACTTCAAAACATAGCATATGGATCGAACTTTTGGAGTTTCAAGTACTACTCCAGCGCCTGAGCAACGATCGTTTGATGCACCATTCGTCTACAGCTTCCATGTATACTTGGGAGATTCCCTGGTCTCGGGAAAGTCCTCTGGTATAGTAAACTCAGCTATGAAGTCTGCCAGAACTTATCCTTGAATAGTTCGCCTCGGTGTGTAAACGATGTCAAATTAACTTAGATCGATGTTCCACTTGAGCAACCTGCCAGATGTCTCAGGCTGCATAAGGACCTGTCGTAATGGCTAGTCGGTGTAGACTGTGATAAGATGAGCCTGGAAATAAGGACGGAGCTTTCTCGAGGCAATGACAAGGAAATAAGCCAGCTTTTTCTATTTTGGGTAGTTACTTTCCACCCCAATTAGTCACTTGCTGATATAATAGACCAGTCGCTGTATCCGATCTCCCGAATCAATGCAGCACTGATTGCATTTGCTAAAACCGCCAGATAGATATATATTCGTTCATGATCGATCGGCTTTGACAAAATAGGTGGCGTTACTAGATGTTGAACCAGTGCTTGGAATGTGCCTGCACATTACTCAGTCTATTCGAAGTTCTGCTTTCCTTTCCTGATCGAATCGAAGAAGGGAATGCATTTGTCCGTGGATTTGGAGATAAATTTTTTCAAGGCTACTACCTTCCCATTAAGGCTTTGTACTTGATTTATAGTTCTAGGAGTCTCGAGAATCCAAATCGCCCAGTTCTTCTCAGGATTGGCTTCATTTCCTCGAGCATTGGCAATGAATCCAAGGAATTTTCCTTACGCAACTCCAAATGACATTTCAATGAGTTGAGCTTCATTTGGTACTCTCAAAGGATTTTGAACATTGTTTCTTGGTTTTTGACATGATTGATGGGAAGTCGCGACTTCATGATCATATCATCCATGTACACGTCCATGGTTTTTTCAATCTGGTTAGCGAACATTTGGTTGACGAGTCTCTGATAAGTTGCCCTAGCATTCTTGAGTCCGAACGACATCACATTATAGAAATAGAGTCCTATATCAGTGAAACAGCTGGTATGCTGCTGGTCAGGTGAGTGAACTGGTATTTGATTGTAGCCGGAGCATGCGTCTATGAAAGAAAAGATCTCATGTCCGGCCATTTAATCTCTAAGTTGATCAATTCTGGGAAGTGGAAAACTGTCTTTAGGGCATGCTTTATTCAAGTCTGAGTAGTCCACACAAGTTCTCCATTTCCCATTGGATTTCCTAACAAGCACTAGGTTGGATACCCACTCCGGGTATAATGTATCTCGAATAAACACATTTGACTTGAGTTTGTCTACCTCTTCCTTTAGGGCAGCAGATTTCTCTAGATCCATACCATGCCTTTTTTTGACCGGGCCGCGGGTCAATATTCAATGCATGGCTCACGATGCCCGGCGAGATACCCCACATATCAGAGTGAGTGCAAGAAAACACGTCGAGGTTTGCCTAGAGAAATTCAACCAATTCCTCTCTCATATGGTGGCTAAGTTGAAACAGATGCAGAGATATTTCTTTACGTCCTTGCCTTTCTCTTTCCGATGCGCCTTCCATAGCTTAGCAGCATAGCAGGCGCGTTCAGCTGCCTGATCTCCTTGAACAACTCTAACCACGTTATCAATAGGGAACTTTAAGATAAGCATCATAGGGCAATGACTGTCTTGAATTAAGCTAGGGTCAGTCGACCCAAGAAAGCATTATATAGATAATTAATGTTTAAAACAAAGACTGTAACATCCAGACTCTCCAGTGATCGGCGATTCCCAACTCAATAGGCAACTCCACCATCCCAGTGGGTATCGTTGCACTCTTATTAAAGCCATGTATGCGAAACTAACACGGTAGCTTCTATTCTCATTTGGTCATAAGCTCGTTTGAAAAGAATATTTACAGAGCTTCCACTACCCACTAAGATCCTCTTCATCCAAGCAGGACCTATTTGAGCTAATATGACTAATGGATCGATAGTGGGGGCTTCGACTCTTTCGGCATCTCTGTTCTGGAAAACGATGTCGTCGGTCAACGTCTTTATTGTTTCGTTGGAGCCCCATCATCTACATTACTACAACTTTCAAAGTCTGCTTAACTAATCGAACTGGCATACGACTCTATTTCCTTCCAGCTTCGATCAATTGGATGAGGAACACTACTAACTGCATTAAAAACCAATCTCCTACCAGTATGCGCGGGTTCTTCCTGTCTAGCCCGACTTTGACCTAGATTCTAGTTTGATGGGCCTACATCTCCAGCCTGCGGTGCCTGAACAAATTGTCCTAACTTTCTATCTCTAATTAACTTCTCAATGATGTCTTGTAAATGGCGACATTCATTAGTACTGTGACCATAGCAATCATGGGATTTACAGAATTTTCCAATTTGAATTTTCTTTTTAGAAGACTATTCCGGAGCTAGCTTCTTATACTGTCCATCAATACAAGTTCACAAATAAACATTCTTGAGGTATGTATTTAGTGGGTTATATTGGTCAAACATTTGAGCTTTGCATCGCAGTTCGCGATTTTGATCATGCTCCTTTCCCTGACCTCTATTGCCTTTCTACTGGCTCTGATTATTCTATATATTCAATTGCACGTTACCGGAGTTCTCACTGGTTTGTTTCAGAGCAACATTACTTTGAACTCCTTCACCACTGGGTCCCACATTGTCCTACTTCCTAGATCATCTAGTGTCTTCTCTCCTTAAAAACTGGGCCACCTTAGCATAGAAAAGATCCAACGACACGGGGGCCTCCCCGACCAACCAACTGCCAAATTCGAAATTGGGATTGATTCCTTTATTCAGCGCTATTATGATAAATTGTCATTCGGGTTGCTGACCATAGCACAAGAAGCATGAAACCTTTCCAAATAACGTCTAGGTGTCTCTCTCAGAGCTTGGGCAAAGCTAGACAAGGTGTTAACTATTTTGGCCTTATGACATGCATGCAGAATTCTTTGACAAATTTCATAGCCAACTGATCAAAACTTGAAATGGATCTGGGTGGTAAACGGGTGAACCACATACTTGCGATACCTCCTAAAGATATAGGGAAACTCCTTCACTTAACCTCATCGTCTGCTCGAGCGGCGTTCATGAGCCATTCATACTTTATGCTTATTTGGATCCAAACTTCCTTCATACATGGGCAAAGTAGGCATCCTGAATCGATGAGGTGCCTCAGCATAAAGGATGTCCTTCATGAACATAGTATGACTTCGGGAGATTCCCCAATCGTCATTGTGAGGCCTTGACTTTCGTGAATCATTTGATGGATCATGATTGGAATGTATGGCATTTGTACATTTAGAGCCAAGGCGTGGTCGGCTTCCACATTACGAGGACGGCCTGAGCGTGGTCGACGGTCCATGCGTTACCTCCTTGGCCTAGATATTTAGGAACATAGGGTATGTAGCATGAACATGTTAACGATTGGTCGTATCTGCTATGTTCTGAATCTCAACTACCAAGTCTACAGCGGCAACAACTATGTGGCTATTGATGGCGTGATAAGGAAGTGCCCCTCCTTGGGAGGAGGGTCTAGCTTGGTGCCCATAGAGAGATCAGCTCCAACTTCTCCGAGATTTAGAACACGTTGATGCCTAGAGGCTTGAGCATAGTTTCCATCCAATCATGGATGTGTAGATCTATGATTGAAATCAGAAGAAGCTGGGCTTTTGGTGAATGAATAGGAAGAACGATCCCTTCTAGATCTCCTTCATCTCTCCTCGTTCAGTTTGTTGGGTAGCTCCTGTTGGCACAGATCTACTGGTTGAGCAACTGATGGCTTTGGGTAAGCTCCTCCATAAGGATCTGCACTCCTTCCTGGTGACAAGGCCTTCTGGATCTGAGTGTCCAGCCAAATTCTAACCGGTAGCTGGCAGCTGCATGGGATTCTGCCTATCCTGTCCTTTTGGATTAGCAGTAGTTGAAGCAGCCCTTGTGTTAACCATGGTTGGGGTAGCTCCTTCCTAGATCCGATGCAATTTGAATAGGATAGAACGAACTACTAGATATCAGATCTGGATCTCCTTCTTAGTTTTTGCAATCCAACTACGGCAATAGATCCAATGAGAAGGAGAAAAACTGGGTCTCTCAGTGACGCACCAAAGTGTTTGTACCAAAATTAGGCACAACAATCTTCAGACGTATTTGAAGAGATTAAAATGAAGAATTTAAATGTAAAATGAGGCTAATCTAACAAACACGCCAAAATAGACAAATAGAAATGCAAGAACAAAGGAATTTATAGTGGTTTGGCATTGTAGCATAAGTCCACTTTAGTGTTGATGTCTACTAACTGATTGCAATAGAGAATACTCAAGCACTCGAGTTATAACGGATTTTCGACAGAATATCGATGTAGCAAAGTCAAAAGTTCCATTTTCTGAAGGCATAAGGCTGTTATTTATAGGTGTAGGCTGAAAATATCTAACTTAGATCTTAGAGCACCTCTTCTCCCACATGGGTGGACCCACTTGATTAATCTGGGGTCATTTTTGATCGATCCCTACTCCATTCGTATCGATCAAAAATAGCTCCTTTTGGCTGAGATTGATCATAGGCATTCTTGAGGTGATAAATAAGCTCCTATGAAAATTAGTTAGCATTTGAACTTGTAGATTTTGAGTTACGATCAATCCAAATTTGAATTTGCAATAGGATGTTGAATTCGTATCGATCGACTCATATCGATAGCTTTTCATATCGATGCTATGCACGTTGATCAAGGTGATGTGGAGCGATAGTCTAGGAGCGTTCCACTTTTCATGCCGAGCGACCGTTTCCTCATTTTGACCACGTTTCTTTGTATCAGTACCATGTAACTTCATTCTTATCGATAACTTTCGTTACATTTCATATTGATAAGAATTTATGCTCTTCGTATCAACTGAAGGATGTTGAGTTCATATCGATTATTCATAGCCACTTCATACCGATGATCTTCACTCCAGTTTGTATTGATGCGCACTTATTTCATCGTATCGATCCTCGATTATACTTTTCGCATCGATCTACCATGACTCCTCTCGTATCGATCATTGACTCTTTCCTGTGTATCGATCAAGCGAGTGATCGATACGAGCCAGGTCGCTTCTGCTTGATGGATGCGAACTGAAATAGCTCGAGGGATGGATACGAAATATATGCTTCTAGTTCGATGGATACGAAGGTGGTTCGCCTATGATGGATACGAACGCCATGGATCCAAATGAGGTTAACTTCCTTGATTTTGATCGATCTATATCTTGAGCATATGAATGTCGATTGACCTGAAATTTGGAATATTCGCTTTCATAGCTTTTCTTGTCGCACCACGTTAACTGTAGCCCGATCCGGGCTCAGGCAAAATCGTCCAAAATGCATAGTAGATCTATGATAATCGATCATCGGGACAGATTGTCCTTGGTTTCTAGTCAAGTTCTTGGTGTACGGCCTTGCCAAAAAGGCGGGATAATAGATTCAATGCCAATTCTTTCAATAGAGAGTTAAGAACCTTAGCAAATTTCAGTGCCTATTTCTTTGGGATTTTGATCAACTCAAATTTAAACCTTTCTAACTCATTGAAATGACTAACATATTGATCCATAATTGAATCCCTTATTACAAACGGATAAGCTTTTCTAGTAACAATCCCTTCTCTGATTCGGAGAAGAATTTAACCTCAAACCTTTTTCTGAAGTCTGCCCAAGTGATGGTTTCTTCATATAATTCTAAAGAAATCGGTTCCCACCAATTTTTCGACTTTCCCTAGAGATGCCATATGCCCAACTACCCTATAGTAATGTCACTTAGACCTAATAAGATGCAGAACTACTCATAGGAATTCAACTACTCCTTAGTCACCGAATATGGTTCGGTACCTATGTAAATTTTACTACCCAAACTTGAGAAAACCATACAAAGCTTTAGTAAATTGACTCCTGTTGCTTATTGAATGGAAGTTGCCTCCGAAGTTGTAATAGTATTAGGGATAAGAGGAGTCTCGGTATAGTTCTGACTAATCACTTGCAAGTACATGTAGAACCATAAAGGAATGTTCACTCCTAGTCAACCTTGGTGCTAGTACCAGCTCTGGTCATTACCCCATTGGGATTGGTAGGTTTAGCATTAGTCTTTATCCCAGTTGAGTTACTCTTTTTCAACTATATAAAAAAAATGGGATTCATTAGTGACCCTCCAATAAAGTGAAAAGAAACTGGAATAGTAAATCGTGTGTGCATAAGTACTCAACTCACCTATATTACTATACATATATCTAGTAATAGAATATAAATACTCACACTCAATACATTCCTAATCCATAGTTCATGGAAAGTTTCACTCTAATACCGAATTCAACAACCCACCATTTTTGACCTCTTTATTCAACATAATTTGTAATATGTAAACCTCGAGAATCGAGAATGAGGTGTCATTAATGATTGAAGACAAGTGACAAACAATGAATATATTATATCTATCTCTTTCTGAACTCATATTGGAAGGTAACAACATAATAGTCTAATATCACTATATTCCACAATTGATAGATCCAATGTGTGTGTGTGTGTGTGTGTGTGTGTGTGTCTATATATATATATGCACACCACACATAAGCAAACCCAATCTAAATACATATACATAATTCCAATCCAATATCAGATGATTACTTATATTCAATTTTATATACACAAGTAATGCCATCATCATATGCACCTTCAAATGTTAGTTAACCAAACATAATGATCCATCAACCCAGTGATGAAAAAAACGAGGGGAGGAGAGGAATATATGTGTTTCTACTTTATTAGTGGGTCAGACTAATCTGGCAAGTGATGTGTTTCTACTTTAGTACATACTCTAATCATTCCCAAAAAATATAAGGAAAACTATAGTAAACATCATACCTTAGTCTTGTTTCACATACGTACAACAAGTTAGTCAAACAATACAATAAACATGCTAACTTATGAAAGAAGGTCTTAGCCTAATCCAATTACGATGATCAATGATATGGTTTAAACCATATACAAAGTCAAGCTCAACCTATTGCATTGACACATGGCTGAATCACTGAATGGATGCAATTCCTTTCAGACCCATTTCCATACTACAATATGCACCTTAGAAAATAGTCAAATAAATGAGTGATCGTGTTAGCATGATAACCAATAAAGGTTTCGCAATTAATAGTCAAACAAATTACTAACAGAAATTAACTATAATATGTATATATCCATATATATCTACAAGTTATATATGCATCCATACACACACACGTCCAAACATTTTTTTAATCAAATAAGGAGAATCGCATCAAAACGTAGCATGAATGTTACCTAGAAACCCCTAAAAAATCCCCACATTCGATCAAGCAGTTCCTACATAAACTGTGATATCTTGAAATTTCAAGCAAATAAATATGTGATAATCTTCTTTTATAATTATTTAAAAGTGGCAAATTATTCTTTCAAACAAATTAAATATGTGTTGTTTATACGTATATGTATATGAGTAGATTTTAAATAGAATTGAATTTGAATTTGAAATTCAATTAGATAAATATCTTACATAAATTGGATTTAAAATTATATATGTATATAATTTGTATTAGTATATAATTTTGTTTTGTTATTTTTCTTCAAAAGATTTTATAAATATAAATTAAGAAAAAGTATTAACTAAATAAAAATTAAATATAAGGTTTTATAAAAACATTTATAAAAATTAATTAACTCATGCATATTACAAATGTAAATTAATTAAATCATGCTAAATACAAGTGTAAGATTTTTAGCATGTAGTTTGACAAATGTAAGCAAATATTATCATGCAAACTACAAGTGTCATGTAATTTGTTTTCTTTTATTTTTTTTAAAATCATTAAAACAAGCTATAAATATATCTATCTCTTCTCTTTCATTTCTTTTCTATTCTCATTTTCAAAACTAAGAAATAAAACCTGTTATCAACTTCAAAAACAGAAAATTAAAAGTCAAACAATAATCTATTTAAAGCAACAACCCTTTCATCTTGATCAAGCAAAATTCATCTCAGATTAAAAGCAGGAGCAACTCAATTAAGCAAATTTCCAGTTTCAAGTCAATAAGAATTCAAACTTGTTGTAGTTTTCCAGTTCAAAATCAAAAGTATTCCAGTTTCAACTTCTCAGCGCATCATTTAATTGGTGAGTAAACAAACTATACCTGTTTTAATCTATTGCAAGTGAAAGTCCTGGAATGTATGGTACGAATTATGCTTTGCATGCATATATGCATGTGATTCCTGTATATATATAAGTGATATAAGAGTGCATGTCTGTATGCATATACATATCCCTTGTTCTTATTTTACAGAGTTTAAAATCTAGATAAAAATTCAAATCTCCTCTTTTAATCTCTTATAGGCTGTGAAATTCAAACAAGTTATGTTTGTTTAAACATAAATTATGATTTAAAAATATATTTAAGTATAATAAGTTTGAATATCATCTGGAAAATGGGAAGGATGGTGAAAACTTTGAAAACATGTTAAATTCAAATATCACAATTCTTTGATTCTCTTATATAATCTGAATCCCCATCAAAAATCATGATTTTTAAAAGTTAAAACAGGATTTCTAGTTTGGTTTCGAGTGAGAAATTCGTGGTTGATCAGATTATGGGGTTTGGGGCTTTTTTGGTGATCGGAGGGTGGTAAGGTCTCGAATTCACTACTGGAGGTAGCAGGGAAGTTGGCGAGTTTTGGAAAAACGGTAGGTGGGTTTTTAAACCACCATGGTGGCGGCTAGGCGTCGAAGTAGGGTTTAATACCCAGTTTTGATCGAGGTTGAAATTTGGGCTACTGCATCGTCAGTGTAGCATCGGGGTTCACCAAAGCAAGGAGGATCGACGTAGGGTTGCTCGACGAACTTATGGATGGAGACTCGAGAGTGCTAATGGTCGGCGTCGTCAGGTCGAAGGAGTTTTTGGGTGTTGAGTTCTGTCCCGGTTTGACCATATTAGCTCGATGTCGATTTTATGTTTGGGCTGAAGTTCTAGGTGGTCGGACGCTTTGAGGAGGTGGTCGCCGACATGTGGGGAGTGACAGCGATGGTCGGAGTGGCGAAGTTTAGGCTTGCACATGCACGAGGCCTGGGTGTTTGTGTTTTGGAGATGGAAGGTTGTCTCGGGGGAGGTCTCGCGGTAGTTGGGTTATGGCTCGAGTTTGGCTTCGTGTCATTCGTGAGTTTGTTTTGTTTTCAGGTTTTCAGGTTTTAAGGTTTTAAACATAACAAGTTTAAAAAAAAAGAAAGGGAAGTCTCGGAGCTAGATTCGGGTAAGAGTCGGGTTGAATCCGAAGTAAATAGTATAATATTTTTAAAAATATAAATGAAAGCAAGTTTAAATTCAAAGTAAATCAAGTTTAAACTAATTTTAAAATCAATTTATTTATATATTAATGTTCTTAAGTATTTTGTTTAAGGAAAGTTATATGATTTGATTAACATAAATTTATTAAGTTCAATTCTTAGGTCATTTTAAACTTAGTTTTAAAATGTAATTAAGTAGCTAACTAAAAGATAAAATGTTTTAAATTTATATGTTAATGATAATTAAGTAATCATAAAGATAAATGGTCTATCTTAAAGTCAATTAACGTCTTTGGTGATTAAAGATTAATTAAATTAATGAAGTAATTAAAAAGTAATTAATTAATTAATAATTAAGGATTAATTAATTAACAATTAAGGATTAATTAATTCATAATTAGGATTAATTAAATAATGATTAAGGATTAATTAATTAATAATTAGGATTAATTAAATAATGATTAAGGATTAATTAATTAAGTAATTAGAGATTAATTAATTTGTAATTAAGGATTAATTGATTAATTAATTAGAGATTAATTAATTTTAATTAAGGATTAATTAATAATTAAGGACTTATTAATTAATAATTATGGTTAATTAATTGTTGATTAAGGTTAATTAATTAATAATTAAAGGAGCATTAGTTAGTAATTAAAAATTAATTAATTTGTAAAGTAATTAAAGAAGGATTAATTAATTCAAATGGTTTATAATTAATTAATGATTAATTAAGCAGAATTAGGTGATTAATTCTTAAGTGATTAATTTAATTTGAGTTAATTAAATTAATTATAGTATGGATTAATAAGTCTTGCTTATGGATGATTGTTTGTATAGAATGTCTAGATTGATGGATATTTATAGTATGATAACCTGTGATATTTTGTGATGTGATATACTTTGGATATAGGAGTGATAAATGTGTGTTATTTATTTATGTTAAACTGTTATGTGTATATAAAGTTATGGATTGAATTTAAATTATTTAAACCTTAAACAACTTGACCTTTAAGATGGCATTTGGATTTCGATGAGACTGGGATCAGATATCAAATTTGGTTATCCAAAAACCACATCGATCCAAGTTAAACGATAGGTCATGAAATCTCAAGTGAAGATCGAGATGAAGTTTCAGAGTGCAAGGGCTATTGTCGTTAACTCTGAGGGTGATTCGAAAATGAGTGTAAAGAGATAGTGTCTTCGGTTCCGTTCGAACCCGGAACAAACTTGTATGGATGAATGCTATCAGACCATCGTCAATGGAGGACGATGAGCATTCCAAGATATGTGTTCTAAAAGGTAATCGTAGCCTCAATCCTCATCAATCGGGAATGGCTAAAATAGGGGAGGTGGATGCAAGGCTAAGTGAGTAGCACCCAAGTGGGATAAGATTTTCCCCTGTCTAGAGGTCCCTTTATTTGGCTGTGTGGGCGGTTGTTTGGCCACAATTGTAGGGTTGTCTTATTCGGACTATCCACTAAGGGGTAGCTCTGGCTTTGTGATGCAGGGGACCAGGGTGGATCCTCGGTACAGTGATCTAGACCACGTACTGTGACGGGCGGTACCCTGGTAGCCCTGTCTAACCCATGTCTGACCTGGAGTTTATTATGTTTTCTTAAACTCTTGGTACTCAATTTTTTATGAGTAGCCAAGTGATCAGGTTTGCTTGGCGAATTTTGGAAAAGTTTGGAGCAGGAGTCTTGGTGTATCTATATTTATATCTTTTTCCTCCGTGTTGGAATTTTTTGTCTATTGTATTTTGGAATGTAATGGGTAGACAGGTCTTCATTACTGTCTAATGTTTTGATGTTGTAACTATATAACTATGATGTGTAATGACTATGTAATAGCTATGTGATGTATTATATTTTTCTATTTCCACTGTGAGATTCTGATATTGTTTAGTTCTTTCTTTCTATCTATTCTTTTTCTACCTATTTCTTTCTTAATGATGATGTGTCTTTCTGTGGTATGAAAGGCGGGTCGTCACAGTTGGTATCGGAGCGCGAGGTTGAGATAATACCTAGGCTTTAGAATAGTATCTATCTTGAGAGCACGTAATTGTAATTTTTATATCTATATGCCTATCTAAATTGTTGGGTTACCTGTCCAGGTTGCCAACATGAGTTCTAGAGGAAGGAAAGGCAGAGTTGTGGGCAGCACGACGACCACTAATGGAAGAGGTCCGACTGCTGGCGAGGTTGTAATCCAATGCCGCCTCGAGTAAGTTTTGTTGCTTTGTGTAAGGATTTCACCAATCTGCGAGGAAGGCCTTTTAAAGGATCGGAGTCCATCATTGAAGCTCAGTCTTGGTTACGCTCATGTGAGCAAATTTTTAAGAGTTGGGATCTATTAGACGAGCAAAAGAGAGTGATGGCATCATGGCAACTTCAAGAAGGAGTTGTAGCATGGTGGGATGCAGTTATGGTGAATATTTCGAAGGATGATATTTCGTGGAGCAAGTTTAAAAAACAGTTTGAGGAGCAGTTTATGCCTACAGCTGGGAGGACTCATCTGTATAGAGATTTTCTAGATCTGAAGCAAGGGAGTATGTCGGTATCCAAATATGAGACCAAGTTCAATTAATTATCTCGCTACGGACCTGGTTTGATTGACATGGCTCTCAAGAAGAATGAGATGTTTGTGTTGGAAATGAGGCCTGAGTTCCGCGAGAAGATGAAGACACGTCTTAAGGGATCTTTTGTAGAATTAATCGACATAGCATTGAGGTATGAGTAGCTTATGAACAAGAAACCGTTGGCATGTACAGTAGCACCAAGTGGAACTTCTTCCAATCCAAACAAAAGGAAATTCAACCCAAATTGGAAGAAGCAAGGCAAAGGGAAACAGGGAGGCAACAACGGAGCTCGTAGGTGTTATGGGTGTCAGCAAGAGGGTCATTTGGCTAAGCAATCTCCCAAGGGTAGATCACAACAGCAGCAACAGTGTCAGAGTGGACCCGGTTCCATATTGGTTTGGAAATCTTTATGTTTCAGATGTCATCAGTCGGGGTACATGGTGAAGGCTTGCCCGCTTCTTCGGAAGGCCCAGTAGAACAAGGTGTTTGCTCCTGAAGGTGGACCATCAAATTCTTCTTCTAAAGGCAAAGGAGTTCTTGAAGGTACTTTGATTTTAGATGGAAATTATATTAGAGTTTTGTTTGATTTTGGTGCCTCTCTTAGTCTTATTTCTTTGGAATTAGTGGAGAAGTTTCATCTGACCCCTGGTGTGGTAGATCACCCTATTTTTGTATCTAATCCTATAGGCGGAGTGGCCAAGTTAGATAAGATCTGTAGAGGCCTAAGAAAAATCTTATCTGTCTCATAGTTTCTCTTATGATCCATTTGTATCAGATTTCAAAGGGTTTGACCTTATTCTGGGAATGGATTGGTTGGATAAGCATAAGGCGGTTTTGATTTGTGAAGAGAGAAGTGTGTCTTTAGAAAACGAGTTGGGAAGGATCGCAAAAGTGACTTGCGATAATTCTGGAGTTCACTTGAGAAATCTTTTGCATGAAATCGAGACATCTCTAGCAGGCGTAGAATCCATCGAAGTGGTCCGAGATTTCCCTGATGTCTTCGAGGAAGTGAAAGGTTTTCCACCGCATCGGGAGATAGAGTTTTGGATCGACTTAGTTTTGGGGGCAATACCTATTGTTCAACCTAGTAGAAGGATGGCGCCGAGGGAGAGAGAAGAGTTGGTGAAGCAAACCCAAGATTTCTTAGAGAAAGGTTTGATCCGGCACAGTTATTCCAGTTGGGGTTCTGCTATAGTCTTTGTGACCAAGTCGGATGGGTCATTGAGATTCTGTGTAGATTATCGGGAGTTCAATAAGGTTACTATTAGGAATAAGTATCCATTACCCATATAGATGATCTTTTCGGTCAACTCCATGGAGCTTCTGTTTTCTCCTAGTTGAATTTAGCTTCGGGTTTCCACCAGTTAAGGGTAAGCTGAGGACAGTATATCGTTGACTGCGTTCAGGGGACCCAATCGTTTTTATGAGTGGCTGGTTATGCCTTTTGGACAAACCAATGCTCCTGCCTACTTTATGGACTTGATGAACTGAGTTTTTCGGGATGTGCTGGATAATTTCATGCTCGTGTTCATGTATGACATTCTTGTCTGTTCCAAGTCTGAAGAAGAGCATATGCGTCATTTTGAGATAGTGTTGGAGACTTTGAGGAGGCATGTCCTGAAGGCTAAGTTTTTGAAGTGCCATTTTTGGAAGTCGGAAGTGAGATTTCTGGGGCATATTGTTTCTGGAGAGGGTATTTCTGTCGATCCGGCCATGGTAGCAACTATTCAAGAGTGGAAGCAACCACAGACTCCAACGGAAGTCCGTAGTTTTCAGGGTTTGGTAGGGTACTACAGGAAATTTATCAGGGACTACTCTAAGATTTCTTCGCACTTTACTAAGTTGACTAGGAAAGGAGCAAAGTTTAAGTGAACCCCCAAGTGTGAAGAGGCATTCTTGGATTTGAAGGAAAGGCTGACCAGTGCATCTGTTCTAGCTATTCCTGATGGTAAGAGTAAGTTCGAAGTCACATGGATGCTTGTGGAGTTGGGCTGGGTGCAGTGCTGATGTAGAATGGGAAAGTGATTGCGTATGCGAGCAGGCAATTGAAGCCTCATGAAAAAAATTACGCTACGCATAATCTGGAATTGTTGGCCATCATCTTTGCTTTGAAGATCTGGAGGCACTATCTGTTGGGAGAGAAGTTCGAGCTTTTCATGGATCATGAACCTTTGAAGTACCTTTTCTCCCAGAAGGATCTGAATTTGAGGAAGTAGAGGTGGGTATAATTTTTGGCATCTTATGATTTGGATATCCTTTATACTCTAATAAAAGCAAATGTTGTGACGGATGCTTTGAGTAGAAATGCAGTTCTGTCTATTTTGGAAATTATTTTGTCTCTACTTGAAAGGATTGCGAGTAAGCAGGGATCGGATATAAGATTAAGAGAAATCATTAGAAGAGTAAAGAATGGTCAACATTCCAGTTTTGAGATTGATAACCAGGAAATCTTGAGGATCAACGGGAGGATTTGTGTTCCAAATTTCAAAGATTTGAAGCAAGAAGTTTTTCCAGAGTGTCATCGCTCCAGGCTGAGTATCCACCCAGGGATTTCAAAGATGTATAAGGATATGAAGAGAGTCTTCTGGTGGAAAGACATGAAGAAGGATATTGCTACTTTTGTCAATGGATGCGCGATCTGTCAGCAGGTGAAGGGTGATCAACAGAAGACCGCAGCATTGTTGCAACTTTTGGAAGTTCCTAAGCAGAAGTGGGAAATGATAGCTATGGATTTCATCGACGGGTTGACAAGGACCAGAAAGGGAAATAAAGGAATATTGATAATCGTAGACCGGATGACCAAGAGCGCCCATTTTATTCCGGTTAAGGCGACCAGGACTGCAGCATCTTTGGCGGAGATTTTCTTAAAGGAGATTGTCAGGTTGCAGGAGTTCTAGTCAGCATAATTAGTGACCGCGATCCAATCTTTACCAGTAAATTTTGGGAGGCTTTGCAGACAGCTTTGGGTACAAGATTGGGTTTGAGTACAGCCTATCATCCCCAGACCGATGGACAAACGAAAAGGCTAAATCGAATCCTAGAGGATATGTTAAGGGCTTGTATTCTAGATTTTGATGGATCTTAGGAGGACCATCTGCATTTAGTAGAATTCTCATACAATAATAGTTTTCAGGCGAGTATCAAGATGGAAAACTATGAAGCTTTGTACGAGAGAACTTGTAGATCACCGTCCTGCTGGGTAGAATCGGGAGATCATCTTGTTCTTGCTCCAAATTTGATCCAAGAGGCATCTGCAAAGGTGGAGCTAATCAAGAAGATAATGAAAGTAGCTTAGTATCGCCAGAAGAGTTATGCGGACAAGAGACGAAGGCAATTGGAATTCGAAGTCGGAGATTTGGTTTTTGTCAATGTTTCCCCGATAAAAAGAGCGATCAGATTCGGAAAGACAGGAAAGCTTGCCACGAGGTATATTGGTCCGTTCCGAGTGCTCGAGAGAATTGGTGCTTTGGCCTATAGGATTGAATTGCCAATCCAGATGGATGGAATTCACAATGTCATTCAAGTATCTTATCTAAGGAAGTACGTGCACAACCCATCTTTAGTTGTGGAGCCAGCAGTGCAAGAAGATTTAGAGATCGAACCGGACTTATCGATGGTCAGGCATCCAGTCCAGATAGTTGATCAAGATGAGAAGCAGCTTAGAAACAAAGTGGTGAAGCAGGTCAAGGTTCAGTGAGTGAGGATCTCAGAGATTGTACTAGGAAACTCTAGATAGTTTTAGGAAAGCTTATCCGGATTTGTGTCCGCATAGCTAGTAATGTTTGTTTGAATGAATTGTGTATTTGGATGTTAGTGTATGACTGCTATGTATGCTTGAATTGTTTGGAATAAAAGTTTTTGGATTATCTTTTGCTTTAAAATTTTAGGGACGAAATTCTTTTTAAGGGGAAAGGAATGTGACATTCCGAAAATTTCAAGCAAATAAATATGTGATAATCTTCTTTTATAATTATTTAAAAGTGGCAAATTATTCTTTTAAAACAAATTAAATATGTGTTGTTTATATGTATATGTATATGAGTAGATTTTAAATAGAATTGAATTTGAAATTCAATTAGATAAATATCTTAAATAATTGGATTTAAAATTATATATGTATATGATTTGCATTAGTATATAATTTGTTTTATTATTTTTCTTTAAAAGATTTTATAAATATAAATTAAGAAAAAGTATTAACTAAATAGAAATTAAATATAAGGATTTATTAAAACATTTATAAAAACTAACTAACTCATGCATATTGCAAATGTAAATTAAATAAATCATGCTAAATACAAGTGTAAGATTTTTAGCATGTAGTTTAAATATTATCATGCAAATTACAAGTGTCATGAAATTTGTTTTCTTTTTTTAAAAAAAATTCATTAAAAAAAGCTATAAATATATCTGTATCTTCTCTTTCATTCCTTTTCTATTCTCATTTTCAAAACTAAGAAAAAAACCTGTTAACAACTTCAAACCAGAAAATTAAAAATCAAACAGTAATCTATTTAAAGCAACAACCCTTTCAACTTGATCAAGTAAAATTCATCTCAGATTAAAAGCAGGAGCAACTCAAATAAGAAAATTTTCCGGTTTCAAGTCAATAAGAATTCAAACTTTTTGTAGTTTTCTAGTTCAAAATCAGAAGTATTCCAGTTTCAACTTCTCTGCTCATAATTTAATTGGTGAGTAAATAAACTATACCTGTTTTAATCTGTTTCATGTGAAATTCCTGAAATGCATGGTATGAATTATGCTTTGCATGTACGTATGCATGTGATTTCTGTATATATGTAAGTGATATAAGAGTGCATGTCTGTGTAGATATACATATCCCCTGTTCTTATTTTACAGGGTTTAAAATCTAGATAAAAATTCAAATCTCCTCTTTTAATCTCTTATAAGCTGTGAAATTCAAACAAGTTATGTTTGTTTAAACATAAATTAAGATTTAAAATATATTTAAGTATAATAAGTTTGAATATCATTTGGAAAATGGAAGGAAAATGAAAACTTTGAAAACATGTTAAATTCAAATATCACCATTCTTTGATTCTCTTATATAATCTGAATCTCCCTCAAAAAACATGATTTTTAAAAGTTCAAATAGGATTTCTAGTTTGGTTTCGAGTGAGAAATTCATGGTTGATCAGATTTTGGGTTTTGGGGTTTTTCTGGAGATCGGAGGGTGGTGAGGTCTCGAGTTTGCTACTGAGGTAGCTGGGAAGTTGGCGAGTTTAGGAAACATGGTAGGTGGGTTTTTAAACCACCATGGTGGCAGCTAGGCATCGGAGTAGGGTTTAATACCCAGTTTTGGTCGAGGTTGAAATTTAGGCTACCGCATTGTCAACGTAACACCGGGGTTCATCGGAGCAAGGAGGATCGACGCAGGGTTGCACGGAGAACTTATGGACGGATACTTGGGAGTGCTGATGGTCGGCGTCGTCAGGTCGAAGGGGTTTTGGGTGTTGAGTTATGTCCCAGTTTTACCATGTTAGCTCGATGTTGATTTTGTGTTTGGGTTGAAGTTCTGGGTGGTCGGACGCTTTGAGGAGGTGGTCGCCGACATGTGGGGAGTGACGGAGATGGTCGGAGTGGAGAACTTCAGGCGTGCACATGCACAAGGCCTGGGTGCCTATGTTTTGGAGATGGAAGGTTGTCTCGGGGGAGGTCTAGGGGTAGTTAGGTTGTGGCTCAAGTTTGGCTTCGTGTCATTCGTGAGTGTGTTTTGTTTACAGGTTTTAAAACATAACAAGTTTAGAAAAAAAGGGAAGTCTTGGGGCTGGACTCGGGTAAGAATCGGGTTGAACCCGAAGTAAATATTATAATATTTTTAAAAAATATAAATGAAAGCAAGTTTTTAAATTTAAAGTAAATCAAGTTTAAACTAATTTTAAAATCAGTTTCTTTATATAATAATGTTCTTAAATATTTTGTTTAAGGAAAGTTATATGATTTGTCTAACTTAAATTTATTGAGTTAAATTCTTAAGTTATTTTAAACTTAATTTTAAAATGTAATTAAGTGGTTAAGTAAAAGATAAAATGTTTTAAATTTATTTGTTAAT
This sequence comes from Allium cepa, assembly GCA_030765085.1. Taxonomy (NCBI): domain Eukaryota; kingdom Viridiplantae; phylum Streptophyta; class Magnoliopsida; order Asparagales; family Amaryllidaceae; genus Allium; species Allium cepa. Next base: position 384,316,489 of record CM060931.1, read on the forward strand.
GATAATTAAGTAATCGATAAAGATAAATGGTTTATCTTAAAGTTAATTAAGGTATTTGGTGATTAAATATTAATTAAATTAATGAAGAAATTAAAAAGGAATCAATTAATTAATAATTAAAGATAAATTAATTAATATTTAAAATTAATTAAATAATTATTAAGGATTAATTAATTAATAATTAGGATTAATTAAATAATGGTTAAGGATTAATTAATTAAGTAATCAAAGATTAATTAATTTGTAATTAAGGATTAATTAATTAATTAGAGATTAATTAATTTGTAATTAAGGATTAATTAATAATTAAGGACTTATTAATTAATAGATAGGGTTAATTAATTATATATTAAGGTTAATTAATTAATAATTAAAGGATGATTGGTCAGTAATTAAAAATTAATTAATTAATTTGTAAAGTAATTAAAGAATGATTAATTAATTCAAATGGTTGTAATTAATTAATGTTTAATTAAGCAGGGTTAGGTGATTAATTCTTAGGTTTTAATTTAATTTGAGTTAATTAAATAAATTATAGTATGGATTAATAAGTCTTGCTTATGGATGATTGATTGTATAGAATGTCTGGATTGATTGATATTTATAGTATATTAATATGTGATATTCTGGGATGTGATATACTTTGGATACAGTTGTGATAAATGTGTGTTATTTATCTATGTTAAATTGCCATGTGTATAGAAAGTTATGGATTGAATTTAAATTCTTTAAACCTTAAACAAATTGATCTTTAAGTCGATGTTTGGATTTCGATGAGACCGGGATCGGATATCAAATTTGATTATCCGAAAACCACATCGATCCAAGTTAAACGATAGGTCGTGAACTCTCAAGTGAAGATCGAGATGAAGTTTCAGAGTGCAAGGGCTATTGTCATTAACTCTGAGGGTGATTCCAAAATAAGTGTAGCGAGATACTGCCTTCGGTTTCGTTCAAACTGGAAACGAACTTGTATGGATGAATGCTATCAGACCATCGTCAATGGAGAACGATGAGTATTCCAAGATATGTAATGGATAGACAGGTCTTCACGGCTGTCTAATGTGTTGATGTTGTACTATATAACTCTGATATGTAATGACTATGTAAAAGCTATGTGATGTATTATATTTTTTCGTTTCCGCTGTGAGATTCTGATATTGTTTAGTTCTTTCTTTCTATCTATTCTTTTTCTACCATTTTTTTCTTAATGATGATGCATCTTTCTGTGGTATAAAAGGCGGACCGTCACATGAACTGACTATCATTCGTTAACCTGTACCATAGATTGACTGGTGCCACCATTCTACATGTGCCTTACCACCAACCGAACGGTGGTATGCATTTTGACAGGAGCAGAGGCTTTTTCAGATTTCCTAAAGTTATATTTTTTATTCCGAGCTCTTTTTCTTTTTTCTTTCTCGATTTGCATCTCATGTTTGATCCACTTTATTTAAAATCAGGTATATCCCTCTAGTGTCTTTCTACTTTAATTTCATCAAAAGATTCCTGACAAAATCATTTGAGAAATTCTTCAAAAGTTGTTAATTATAAAACTAGTTCTTGGATTTTATAAATATGCCTTTCTTACATATATACTTTAGATATACTTAAAATCATTACAATTCATAATAGATCAAAATTTAATCTGAAACAACATAGGAAATTTTATAAACATTTTTTATATAATGTTTATACGTATTTTATGTCAATATTTTGATAAAAACTAGTAACTCCCATTTAAACTATATATTTTTAATTTCTGTTATATAATTATAAAAAATTCATATAAAATGACTTCTAATCTTTGAAATATACTATCTTATTCTTGAAAACATTTCACAACATATTATAAGTTTATGATAATATTTACATATATTGTAGCTATATATTTCTCTCAATTGCTCATTTCCACTATCTTCTTTGTTTAAATCATTACACATGTGTGAGTGTAAAATTATTCTTTGATGTATATAATTTGTCATGTTATAATTTAAGATTCCATAAATCCATCATTTCATATGAATTTAAAACCAACATTTCCAAACTATCATTCTAACTTTCATCATATTGTCATTGGTTCAGCCATCGTCATTCAGTTATCATTTTATCTGATTATATAAATAAAATTCCAATTTTTATTTCTGGTTCTTCACTATTTTTTAATATAATTTTAGAAATTATACATTAACCCCAAACACTATCTAAGCCATATACATCTTAGAACTAAGAGAAATTAAATATTTATATAGTAAGTTAGGGTAAAACCACTCACTTTGATTAGAAATCTCCTAATTTGCTCCCTGTTTGGAATTTGTCTCTGCACCAAATCCAAGTATCAACAACTCTCATTAGTATTAGTGTGTAACCCTCAATTTGCTCCTTAATCTAGTGCTTCCTCATTGCTTTATGACAATGTTGGTTTCAATCACTTCATTTGAATTTCCAACAAGGTCCTCCGTGGGCGTTTCTTCTCTTCCTCTAAGCATAAGTATTCATTGGCCTTTCTATAGAAAGCATCCGTAGTAGATGGTGTTAGGGATGCGGATTAAGGATCTTAAGGCAGAAATAACACTAAAGGGGGGTGAATAGTGTTTTAAAGAATATATGAACTATATGACTAAATTAAAACTTTCAACACAAATGTAAACAGAATTCTAAAACAGAATGATCACAGAACATATAACAAATGCAAATAGTAAAGTAAAGCAAGTAAAAGGAAAGAACACATCGGATTTTATACTGGTTCGGAATCCTCCTACATCCAGTCCTGCACCAAGGCAATATCCTTGTACAGATTTTTATAAGCCAATATCCAAATTACAACACTCGATTTCTAAGGCCTTGAGGAACCCTCCTATCTCCGAGTCTGGGGTAAACTCTCTTGATTTACGGGACACAAGATCACCCTAATACTTTCTAATCACAATCCTTTTGAATGGATAGACTCTATGGACTTTTTGAATACAAATTGATCCTATAACTCTGAATAGCACTTTGATCTTTAGTAGAGTGATGGAGAATCAAATAGAGAGAGTATCTAAATGATTTCCTATTGAGAATTTGGCAGAATGATGGCACGATCTTGAAAATATGAAGTTTTATGGATATGGAATGGTGAAGAAGAAAGAGTGAAGAAAATAAGAAAGTAGTTGTTAAAAAAAATTCATTTTGGAAGCCTTTATATAGATGCACAACAGTCATAACCATTAGCGAAAGGTTTTCGAACGAATGGACACTTCTTTTGAAAATTGAATTTTGAATCCAACTGTCACCATGTCGACATGGGGTATCCCCTTATGTCGACATCCCTTAGTTCAAAATTATAGAGATGTTGTTTGTAAAGACAATTGAATTTAAAGCAAGTTGAAACTTTTCTGAAGCAAAGTAAAGTGTTTAAACAATATTTTGAGATAGAGAATGAATATAAAACATTATTTTAAATATATATATATACTTGATATAGACCGTCAATTATATAAGTAATATTTAAAATCAGAATAAGTTTTGATGTTTTGAAAATGGAAGTTTTTAAAAATCAGAATAGAGGAATATTTCAAGGCTAAAACAAGGTTTGAAAACATTATTGAAAACATGATTTTGAAAGCTAAAACATTTTGAAAACAAATTTAAAAACATTTTGAAAAATCTATTCAAACTGAAACTGAAAGAACCTTCCGACAGAGCTCCTCCATAGGACTCGAGAACTTGTACAAAGTAGTTTGAATGATTTTGATTTTCGTGGGTGTGTAAGCCACATGTCGTAGGTTTGTAAGCTACTTGTCGTGGATTTGTAAGCCACTGGTTTCGATAGAAGTTGGGTTCCATCCCAAAAGAAAATTAGAAGAAAGATGAGAGTGCTATTATGAAGTTTTAACAAAATACTAGACACTTATCTTGAGATCTTGAAATCTTGATTCTCTAGAGTCTTGAATCTTGAATCTCTAATCTTCATCTTGATGCTTGAGTCTTTATGCTGATCAGTCTTCGATGATACCTGCATATACTTCCTATACACACACACACACACACACACACACATATATATATATATGGAAATGTTAGTATATATTTTATAAAGTAAGGTATAATAACTATATAAGGTTGTTGTCATCAAAACATCATCAACTCAGTTCCTAACAATCTCCCCCTTTTTGATGATGACAACCTTTATTTATAAAATATTCTTACCATACCATAACTCCCCCTTACTCCGTGATTTCTTCTTAAAACTACCACTCCCCCTTACTCCATAACTCCCCCTTACACCAAGCACATATATTTTTATAACTTTCTCCCCCTTTGTCATCAACAAAAACTATTAACTACATTGCCGACGCCAACCACATATCCTTTAGAGTTGTCACCAAAATTGACTAATCCACCATCTTGATAAGTAATGTCCTTGAGTATCTCGGGATTTCCAGTCATGTGCCTCGAATAGCCACTATCAAGTATCCATTTATCTTTCTCAATTTGCACAGTTTGTCCGTTGGGTGTTGATTCATCAAAAGCCATATAACATGTCTGTTCTTGCATAACACACCAATTCGATAGATAACTTGATTTTTCAAAATAACTATATGCAGACTTATGAAACTTTGATGAAATGCATAGATTCAAAATAGTTTTAACACAATTTTCCAAAAATGCCATTTTTATAGTTTTCAAGTTTCAGATTATGAAAAAAATGTAAACCAATGCTCTGATACCAATTGTTAGGGATGCGGATTAAGGATCTTAAGGCAGAAATAACACTAGAGGGGGGTGAATAGTGTTTTAAAGAATATATGAACTATATGACTAGATTAAAACTTTCAACACAAATATAAACAGAATTCTAACACAGAATGATCACAGAACATATAAAAAATGCAAATAGTAAAGTAAAGCAAGTAAAAGGAAAGAACACATCGAATTTTATACTGGTTCGGAATCCTCCTACACCCAGTCCTGCACCAAGGCAATATCCTTGTACAGATTTTTATAAGCCAATATCCAAATTACAACCATCAATTTCTAAGGCCTTGAGGAACCCTCCTATCTCCGAGTCTGGGGTAAACTCTCTTGATTTACGGGACACAAGATCACCCTAATACTTTCTAATAACAATCCTTTTGAATGGATAGACTCTATGGACTTTTTGAATACAAATTGATCCTATAACTCTGAATAGCACTTTGATCTTTAGTAGAGTGATGGAGAATCAAATAGAGAGAGTATCTAAATGATTTCCTATTGAGAATTTGGCAGAATGATGGCATGATCTTGAAAATATGAAGTTTTATTGATATGGAATGGTGAAGAAGAAAGAGTGAAGAAAATAAGAAAGTAGTTGTTAAAAAAAATCGTTTTGGAAGCCTTTATATAGATGCACAACAGTCATAACCATTGGCGAAAGGTTTTCGAACGAATGGACACTTCTTTTGAAAATTGAATTTTGAATCCAACTGTCACCATGTCGACATGGGGTATCCCCTTATGCCGATATCCCTTAGTTCAAATTATAGAGATGTTGTTTTGTAAAGACAATTGAATTTAAAACAAGTTAAAACTTCTCTGAAGCAAAGTAAAGTGTTTAAACAATATTTTGAGATAGAGAATGAATATAAAACATTATTTTAAGTATATATATAATTTGTATAGACCGTCAATTATATAAGTAATATTTAAAATCAGAATAAGTTTTGATGTTTTAAAAATAGAAGTTTTTAAAAATCAGAATAGAGGAATATTTCAAGGCTAAAACAAGGTTTGAAAACATTTTTGAAAATATGATTTTGAAAGCTAAAACATTTTGAAAACAGATTTAAAAACATTTTGAAAAATCTATTCAAATTGAAATTGCAAGAACCTTCCTACAGAGCTCCTCCATAGGACTCGAGAACTTGTACAAAGTAGTTTAAATGATTTTGATTTTCGTGAGTTTGTAAGCCACTTGTCGTAGGTTCGTAAGCTACTTGTCGTGGATTTGTAAGCCACTGGTTTCGATAGAAATTGGGTTCCATCCTAAAAGAAAATTAGAAGAAAGATGAGAGTGCTATTATGAAGTTTTAACAAAATACTAGACACTTATCTTGAGATCTTGATTCTCTAGAGTCTTGAATCTTGAATCTCTAATCTTCATCTTGATGCTTGAGTCTTTATACTGATCAGTCTTCGATGGTACCTGCATATACTTCCTATATACAAACATACATATATATATATATGGAAATGTTAGTATATATTTTATAAAGTAAAGTATAATAACTATATAAGGTTGTTGTCATCAAAACATCATCAACTCAGTTCCTAACATATGGGTTCCTTTCTAACCATTCCTCGAACATCGTACATGGATGAATCCCCTTGGCCAATGCCATCCACACTATATCATCCTTGGGATCCATAACTTCTATAATGGCTATGTAGAATAGATTTAAGAAATCCTTCAACGACTCTCCCTAATCTTGGAAGAGGTTTAACAAAGACATCACATACTTCAAACGTGCAGTATGTAAATGAAATTGTTCTACAAACTTCTTTGATAACTCAACGAAAGATGATATGGACCTTGGTAGGAGTTTAATAAACCACATTTTAGCTACTCCTTCTATGAAAATTGGAAAATAAAAGCATTTCACTACATTGGAAGCTCTGGCCGAATCCATATGTCATTCATATCTTAGTAAGTGCTTCTTAGGATCTATTATTCCTCAATACAATGGTACAATTAGCATTACGAATCTTCGGGGGTATCTCCTGCGTAGAATGTTCTCTATAAATGGTTCCGACTGGAAGAGGTATCACATTCAATGTTACTCTTGAAAAGATTTTCGCTAAAAAGTCTCCTGACCATATCCTCCAGGTAGTCCGAGTCAGCAGATTGGACTGAATGGAAGTAATCGAGCTTTTCTTTGAGTGTTTGGCTTGACAAATGCTCTCGGTTTGGCTCTCAGTACCTAGGTTCTCCAACCATCGAAATATCCCTTGGTCTAGTAGTCCCCCTTGCCAGATTTACGAGAGCAATATCATCAGTAACAGCACAATTCTCCAGATTCTAACCACCAGCAGCGTATTTTGAAGCCAAGTCCATGCCGCCTTCTAGAGGATGGGCTCTAGGCCCACCATGGAAGGGTCGGTACCAACCCCTAATCTTAGGTCGGTACCGATCCCTAAATTTGAGCCTAAGGTTCATCTTCTCCCTTAGTGTGATGTTTTAGTAGCATTTTGAGTCCTCTTCTACTTCCAGTCCCTTCGTCTCTGCTTAGATTATGAGAAACTCTCAGTTGGAGAACTAGAAATCTCTTCTATTCCTTCTACGATTGTTTTGAGTTAGCTCATTCCATGATCTCCGGCTTTGGTGCATCATCCGATTCTTCTTATTCTGACTAGGTTGGAATCTATCTTCCATCCGCTTCATCACTATATCCATCTTCATTCTGTTTACAACGTTAGTTGTATTCTTGATCTCGAGTTGAATTTGTTGGATAACTCCATCTCCTAACCAAGGATTTCGATTCTTAGCTTTAGTATTAGCTCTAGAGTTGGTAGAAAAGTATCTTCTTGATGGGGCCATGGTAGAAAGCTTCTAGTAGATCTATGCAAATCCAAGTTATAGAATTAAAAGGTAGAGAAATTGGATCTATCTCTTGGATATAGGAAATGCAATAGTAGATGATGGATCCAAGCAGCCTGAGTTCAATTCTTAGTGAAAGCACCAAAATATTTGAACCAATAATGTCACAAACATCCAAAAGTTTATGTAGAGAATAAAATATAAAGAAATGTAAATGAAAATGATAAATAAACAAGACACGATCATTTATAATGGTTTGGCAAAGTAAGGCCTACGTCTGCTTCAAGATTTTATTACTTATATCTGACTTAGAGGCATAAGTTCTTAGAAGTCGGTACAACTTCGATACTAAAATGTTCGGAATTACAAGGATATAGAGTAGGGAAGAAGTAGAACCAAAAGACCTTGAAAAATGAGCCTTACCTTCCTATTTATATGGTAGAGAGCCTAATATCTCGCACAGAATATATCCAAGCCATTATCCATGATTTAGACTAATTCTCCTACAAAAGTAGATGTCATATAATCAAGAATTAGGGGTAGGTACCGATCCATGGTTAGGGGTCGGTATCGATCACTAAGATAGCTATATTACTTGTCTTTAAGTCCTCACCTTGACTCGTCTTGTTGTTAGCTTCGCGATTCCATAGTTGTTTGCACCAATATTAGCTTGCCTCTCGATCCAGATGATAGAGTTATGTAAGAACAGAGTTACAACTTCAAGTATTCGTGGAGATCGATGGAGAATTGCATCAGCAAATCGACATTGAAAATAGGCTTTTAGCATTGACCAAAGCATGTAGGCAGAAGATGTGGCCCACTTGAGGTGGAAACAGGAATCGGTACCGACCCATAGGGTGGGGTCAGTACCGGTCCCTATTTTGGGTTATCTAATTATTGTCTTGGTTTGAATGCTTCTGGGTTTGGCCTGGTGATTCTACATGTGCTTGGTTTTCAAACTCCTGGCCTATCACTTCTGACATTCTACCTCTAGAACTCCAAGTTTGACTCGTTTAGTCTGTTTGAATATGGCCTGGTCAAATGCTGGATAACAGTCACCCTTTAATCACACTTATTATGAAATCCTGTAAAATAAACAATAATTAATAAAAAAATTATTAAGGCTCAAAAATGAAATTTGAGCAAACATCATAATTTGTTCATGAAACTTACACCAATGTGTTTGTGGCGATTTTCTATGCAACTTTCATATATGAAGTTTCATAGTCGGATTTCAAACGAATAATTTATCAGTGTTTGAAGTTTTCAGATTAAAAATATTTAAAAAGGATTGAAAAGGAATAAAAGGAAATAAATAACAATAAACACGTAGACCCCACCGATCGACCCCTCATTGGGTCGGTTGATCGCTAGTGGTCGATTAGTTAGGGTGTTGCGGCTAGGGCTGAACCTTGGCCTAATGACTCAGATTTCATAAATATTAATCTAACACATAGAAGCTATTCCACTATCTCTAATATATATATATTGGAGGAGGAAAAATAAAAGAGAAGAAGAGAATGGGTGAATCAATTCTATGGAAATGGTAAATTGTATAATTATAAATTTAAATTTCTGCTTCACTTGAATCTCCTCTTGGATCTATAATTGTAATGGATATATATATATAATTCTTAGATTGAAAAGGAAAAAAGGGTCAAGGGATGAATTCAGAATTGGAGATCTAGAAAGCTAGAAAGGTGAGTGGGAAATTATATGATTTATATATAACAATGAAACTTATTTTGTTGAATTTTATTTTATTATTATGCTATTACAAGATCTATTGAGTTGTAGGCTTAAAATGAACATATTCAATTGAAATATAGCCTTCATATTATGTAAATTATGCAATTGGAATAGAATGGTATATAAATCCTAATTTGGAAATTTGAAAATCAATCCTTAAAATGTTTAAGTAAATTTAGATAAGATTGTAAAGTTTATTCCAGATTTATGATGATTGAATTTTAATTGTTTAGTATTCATCTAGATTGCCCTAATTTGATTTGGAACCTAAATTTCTAGTTTTAATTTATTGTGAGCGTTGAGGGTACAATTTAGTTGTATCTATTTCCATGTAAATTTCCATAAATGACCTAATTCCACAACTATGTATAAAAATTGCGTTTTTGGAATAACAAGGAATATACCAAAATGAAAGAGAGGTGCAAAGTACAAATGTTCTTCTCTGTAATTTGCATTGTCTATTTTGATAAAAGAAAAGAGATAATTCCTTGTAATTTCAAAAGGAGCAAAAGTTTCCCTTTTGTAGTAAATGGAAAGTTATAACGGTAATCCTTTTTGGAAAAGATAGCTCCAATATATTAACATGTGGAAATGAATGTTCTCTGTAGAATGTTATATAAGTTTATATTCTACAATAACTAAAAGTAGGAATTAACAAGCTAGAAATATGCACATACACATGCATAACCACACTTACTAATTAAAAATATCGATATACATAGGGTAACGAATAAAGCGTAATAAATAAATATATGTCGGTACTTATATTAGTTAAAATTAGGGCGATTAAATATCAATAGTGTAGTAAAATCATAGGATTAGGAGGTTGCAATGGAAAAGAGATAGTAAGTCCAAAAATTATAAACAATGGTTGCAAATTTAGCGGGCAACATTAATAAGTAGTTACAGAAATTAAGTATCAACATAAAAATATTTGATGGGATTTACTGCAGAATTTATTATAACACATATGGGAAAACAAAATAGGCATAATAAGTTGAATTTGAAACAAATAAATAAATGTCATTAGTGATTGTCCAATTTGAATAATAGTGACCCTTTATTTCAGACAATTGACATTTATGAGACATTAGAAAGAAATGAAAAATATAGGAAATAAACTATAAGATAGAAATAGGTTTGCAATGAATAAGTAATTTAATACTAATAAATAAACTTAGGAGGAAATATAATTTCCATAGTGGAATTATATATCCCCAATAATACGTTTAGGACGAGCGTGCATTAGTGGGCCTAGCCCAATATTTGGTCTTAGGATAAATGGTTTGGTTTAGTACCAGTTAGGATGCGAAGTCAATAGAATTATATAATAGAAGTCTGTCCTTTACTTAGAGGCTACCAGTAGTTGTGCATACATCCTACAGATGTAGGACATGTCCAACTATAGGACCTATGAGGAAGGGATATAAGTCCACATATAGACATGGGAAAATATATCAAGGGTTCACTTCGGATAGGTACCTTTAGGGATGTCAAGGGATTTACTTCAGAGTCGAAGGTTTTAATGTTCATTAGTTCTGCCTCCTCTCTATATATTTGAAGTCTTAAATAACCTTCGATGGTGCCTAATAAGATAATGGGGTCTGCTTTATTTCTAAACAAGAGGTCTTAAGTAACCGGAGTGAGCATTTTTCTTGACTTACATTAGGTAGGTCTAAATGGGTTTTGTTCTATAGGGGTCAAAGGGCTATGTCAGTGTTGTTGATAAACCAATATTTAGAATTTGGGTTCGCACATAGACTTGGACTACCAATGGTCCCAAACAGTCATTAGCAAAGACTTGAATTATGTCCTAACAAATTTCACTTTCTACTAGTATAGTATTCATATCGGATACGCAAAGACCTCAAAGTTTAATTAGTTGTTTTTTTGTCAAAGGTAGGCAACTTAACCCTTAGATAAGTCATTGAGTGTGTTAGTAATATAGCTAATTAAATTATAAAGTCGTATCTAGGGGTCATCGACCTACATAGCTAAGGGCCAGTTGACTAGCGATTACATTACGGAGGGTCCACTTTGGGGTTGAGGTATGAAATGGCCATTGAGTGTACCTCCTCCATATTTGAGAAGTATTAAGTGGTTGGGGTTTTCTTTTAGGTAGTACAACTTTTATACACACACATGTACACACGTATATACCTATATATAATTATATTTCGAAGAATTTTGATTATATCGTATGTGCATATGTAATTAAACAGATAAGCCGTAAATTATACACATAGCACTTAAATAGAAATCAGTCGACATAAAGTAGTGTTATGGATAAAGTATGTACTTTTATAGTCACTAAAACATTATTCTGACCCCTCCTTATTACAAATCATATACATAGATTTAGAGGGATTAGCTATTGGTGCAAGAAGTGAGCGTAGGATGGAGAAGTCTTCTTGTTCATACTTGGTACTGAAAAGGAAACTAGATATTCAGGAATAATATTGATTCCAAGGTAATCGCCTTAGTCAATATATATGTTCCATTAGACTTTTCCATTCCGCTATGAGTTTATGTGGATAGCTTTCTGGTATACATTTATTCATTTCAGCTTACCAACACTAATGATCCGTACTTTAATGGACTTGAGTTTTGTTTTACGCAAAATTCAAGCCCTTTAAGGTGTGGGTTTTTGCACTTATTTTCTTTCTAAATTACTTAACTTATTTCCATTTATCTATAGTAAATTTAGTCATGATTTGTTTATGCATATTTCCTCAAAGTTCTTAATTTCTAACTGTTTTCCATATTACACGACTCTCTAACAGTCCACAACAATTTATTCTCTCGTGAAAATTTCTATAAATCAAAACTCACCTCTATTATTATCACATTAAAGTCTAATGTCTTAAGAATTATTAAAAGAGTGAAAAGAAACTAATATTACCTTGCCCTTGAGATATTTAGAGAAAAGGAAGGATCGGGGAATATATTGCTCATCTAGATCGCTTGGTTAAGAAGTCTCTATTTCACTTAGCTTTAAATCTTCATTTTTCATCTTTTCTCGTATTAATGGTAGCCAACTAAGGTTCTTTTATTTTTGATATGAAGAGAATAAAAGATATGGAAGATGATATGTTATTAGCTTTTATATAGTAAAGATTTGGGCTTTCTCACCCCATTATTTTTATTTATTTCCCTCTATACAAATTCTCTCTTTCCATATATAAATTGATTAGCCCAACATGATTGCATTTAATTATTTCTCATTTATAGCATATTTTCGTAGCATCGCTTGATTCACACATGTGCAATAAGCAAATGAACATCCAATATGTATTTTTTCCATTTGATTACTTTAATTTCTTACCCTCAAAATTTATTCCTTAATTACTTCTTTATCAGTTTATGGGATGCTACAATAATGGTACTGACCATTGTTCATGACTTTGCACAATTGATTCCCGATTTTAGTGAAAGTCACGTTGACCTCATTACATATATATGAGTTATGGTTGATATAGTAATTACAATTAATGCACATATTTATAACGTAATACAATCGATTCTAGAAAGGCACATTTATTAGTCATTCTAGGAAAACTATCTTTATTACATGACCAAACATTGTACATGAAACACTTAGATAAAGACATCACAAGTGTGAATTGAGAAAATAGTGACGGAGATTTTGTGCTTTCCATTCTTCCCTAAATATTGCTCCATCTACTATGCTTGGAAGATAAGGTCCATTCCTTGAATCTTTTTTTATGACATACGACCCCTCCCAAATTAGGTCAAGTGTCGTTGATCTAGTAAAAATATGTTACAAACCAAATCTCCTTCCTCAAGAGGGTGACTTCTCACCTTTTCTTTATACTACCTTATCAATTTTTGTCTATGAGCAACAACTTTCAAGGCCAGTTTCATCTCTCATTTCTTCAATCTGGTCAAGGTACATGTTCAACCACCCCTCGATCTCATTAGGGTCATAGTGGATGCACGATGGCATGGACTATAGTTTTGTTAAGAACTGTAGCTTTCAAGACATAAGCCAATGCGAAATATTATATCATGATACAATTTTGCATGTTGTGATATGCTCGTATTGCGAGTGGTAGTTCATTGACATGTCCTCCCTTTGCTTTCTAAAGTCTCTTTTTTATGAGAATCTTAAGGATTTTATTGACCACATCGACTTGTCCATTGGCTTATGGATAAACCACAATTAAGAATCTCTTCCTAATCCAATGCTGACTTGGAATTCAGCAAACTCCTTAGTATCAAACTGTAGTCCATTGTCCAGTATAATCTGTTAAGGATCCTATACCTGCAAATGATATTTTGCACCAAAAAGCTAATTACCTTGGTAGAGGATACCTAAGTTAGCGATTCCGATTCTACCTATTTGGTAAAGTAATCCACTTACACGATTGCATACTTGCTCCTCTATGGCCATGGATGCTACTCCAGTTAAATCAATTCCATATATAGCAAACAACCATGGACTAACCATGTGAGTCGGTTCTAAACGTGGTAACCTTGGGATCTTTGAAAACGTCTTGTAATTGTCACGCTTCTTAGCATAATGTACCATGTTGTTATTATGAGTTGGACAGAAGTACATTTATAGAAGGATCTTTTGAGCAATGCTCTGCCCTATGGTGTGGTCTCTACAACTAACTTGATGCACATTATCGAGTATCTTCGCGATCTCGTGCCTAGCCACGTATCTAAGCGGGTGGTTAGAAAATCCTCTCCTATATAAGATGTCATCTTGCATAACAAATCTTGTAGCCCTCCATAGTATTTTCCTTGCTTCATTTGAGTTTTAGGTCAGAGTCCTATTGGCTGGAATTATTTTCTTTATCTAAGAAGTTAAACACATCAAATGGATTTTAATGATATTTAACTCTATACAGATAAAAACTTCAATATTGGAGCCACGTATTTTTTCTTGCTTGGTATAATTTATGTGCAAGCTATTTTCTTTCTATGCTCTATCATATATCTTTCATATTCTGAGTATGATTTCCTATGCTGACAAGCGATCTCTAACCATGTCCACATGAAACATAGTAGAATTATAACCGTGTTATTGCAATAAAAAAAGGGAGTGCTACCTTCTTGTGAAAAAAGTAAATTGTTTAAGAAGAAAAGCTCAAGGGAAGCAATGTATGGAAATAGCTCTAGAAAATAGTAATAGTCCGAAACACTCATTCTGGAGCATGTAAAGATCTTCGTACCTATATCATGTTGTCCAATTTTCTTAGCATAGTAATGTAATAGACCATGCCCTACACACACACACACACACACAGATATATATATATATATATATATTGCATGCATGTCCGACCTTCAATCTAGGCCCATAGGGCCATTGCCTGAGGAATCAAAGTCTGGGGGCCCAAAAAAAATTTACCCAGGTAAGGCGGCAGCCAACTAGCCAGCAACGCGGTAAGGGGGAAAGGGAAAATCGATATTCCCTCCAGGCTCCAGAAAGCAACACATTTACATAAAAAGTAAAAGGATTATCGATTCAACTAGGGTACAATTGGTAGAAGAGATGCAGAGGAAAGGAAGAGTAACGAAATCTATTTTCTATTTCAAACATAATCGGCTATTGGGTAAAATTTTCACAATTTTCTTTAAATCGTTTAATCAATTATTACCCAGATTCTAAGTTATTCAAGAAATTTAATGTTGTTTGATAAACTAAGGATAATGATGATATATTTTAGAGTTTTAAGTTGATTATTATTAAATTAATTCAAGTAATTAGATACGTTATTGCACAAATTCAACAAATAAACTAATTTAACAAGTTATATTACTAAAAATTAAAAGGCTGGAATAATAACTAATTGAGTTAAGGTATCATTATTTTTGTTGTATGTCGATGCTCTTGTGATTCTTTTTGTTCAATCTCAACTTTTTTATATTATAATGTCTTTTAGAAAATATGAGTCCTGGGCTTCTAAAAGAAAGAAAAATTTGAAAATGAAAATGAAATTAGAAAACAAGCGAACTCGCTTAATAAATTTTGTTAGCGAGAAAAAAGAGGAAGAAATTGTCATCGAGATAGAGGGAAATGAGGTTGAAGTTGACGAGGTTAAGGCAAACGAGAATAAGCTTATTGATGTGAATGAGATTATTTTAAATGAGGACATTGTTATGGAGGTTTTACCTCTTTCTTTAGGCGTTCGTGATTTGATAACTTGAAAAAATATGAATCAACGTTTGAGAGATTTGATTGTTCAAAGAGGCCCTACAAGAGATAATAATATTAATTTTCCTAAAGATATATCAAATAGACGTTTCTCTACCATACACTATTTTAGAAAATTATCAAATAGAGAAAAGCATGATCGAAAATGGTTATATACTCCAAAACTTTAGAAAAAGTATTATGTTTTTGTTGTAAGTTATTTAGAAAAGATGGAATGATGTTTCTATCTGTGAGGATAAAGATTTTCGACTCCCGAAAGTCGACATCAATACGTCCACTGTATCAACTGCCGAGCAATCGAATGCCTGAAAACCGAAACCTTAAGGTTTAAGAAGGAGAAAAGATAGAAGAAGAAAGAAAGAAAAGCAACAGAAACAATATCAGAATGTCACAATCGTAGCGGAACAGCATATAATAGATAAATGAATAATCTTTAAATCAAAAGAACTATATCAGTTATTACGTTACATCACATCACATTATATTATCAGAGTATACAACAACAAACAGCGGAAAAGAAATACTATATACTAGTTGATATGTCATGCCATCCAGCTTGCTCCTGATCTCCACAGCAACTCCTGGATTCCAGAATGACCTGATAACCTGACTCTAGACTGCCCATGTAGAAATTGGTGGGCACCCAGAGTTTAGAAAGGAAACAATGAAATCCAAGTCAGCCATGGGACTGGTATGAGAACTTAAAACAGTTTATCTTTAAAAATAAACAAAGAAATATTTTAAATTAGATTCGCAATGCTTTTTAGAAAATAAGACTACCATAAGGCCTCCCGCACACACATACAATGCAAACGCAGAATCGGAGAAGATTTCTCCTTATGATAGTCAAACATGCTTGATACGAGAAATTTTCTTTGATATTATTATTATAAGTGCAAAGTGGAGGAAAACATTTCGAAAGTATAATATAAATCTTAGCCAACATAGACATTCCGAACTATGCCTACTATAGCTACCATCTAAACGGTGGGGCGCCACCATATGTAAATGGCAGGTTCTACAACTAAAACGGTACAGGGCTCGTATTGTTTCTTTGGATTTTCCAACAAATGGTCAGGCCAAGGTACTTCCCATTGCTACATGGAAACGCCTCTGGAGAGACGCCCCGAGAACCTAACCGGATCTCTGCCAACATAAGGCCGGGTTACCTCTGTAAAAGTAGGTAACAACTGACATGAGTATGTCATCCCCCGGTTGTAAACAACCTTTATCCGAGGATCCTCAACCAACATCAATCACAAAGTCATATATATATATATATATATATATATATATATATATATTTACGACATCCACCAAAGTTAAATATCTGGGCTCCATACCATGATACCACTTATATCCAGAAGGAAATGACATACCCTAAGGGGCGCTACTCCCTAGAACCTTGCTGCATCTTTCTTGTTTTAACCATTTTCGGGGTGTGAGGTCCGACGAAGTCTTGTCCACAAAGCTACGTTTTATGCAAAAGCTTTGCTTTGATCAACCAATGCTCAGCAGCAATTCGTATGCCACATTACCAATTTGGGAATATATCACTAGTAACCATCAACTACATTACCTATGAGCTCTTACATCTCAGAGAAGGGTGTTAAGCTAAGAGAATAAATTCTCCGCCACCAACAGAAATATATTTGATAGAAACCAGCTTTACATCTCAAATTGTAACGTCAGACACACATCCATACCAGTCCGTTCCAGGATCGAACGGAACCGAAGGCACTTCCAAAGATGCCCTTGCAATCCGGATATTCACTAATCACGACCGGAATTCCCATCACAAAGTGGGACAAAATCTCTATATTGGAGATCAGCCGATGCAGAGACATTCGACGGTAATCCTTCCATTTTTCAAAATATCTGGTCTTCAACACCGGTCTTCAAATGTTATCCATTACGACGTATCACTATTCGGAACGGGATTCATGGCCCAAAGGTCCTCTCCCGGCTAAACCGAATAACGAGCACTTATTTAAAAATAAGTGTAGCATTCAAATTCAAGCAAATCACAACAAATACCCATTTAAAGGTAAATATTGATAGTCGGTTATTTAACTATCAATAGATATGCACGCATCACCCGATTCCAAATAATTTCCCAAATTATTTATTTTCCAAAAATATCTTTACAAGATATATAATTTTCCACACTTCAACCATTTGAAAAAAAATTCAAATCACTTTAAAACTTCCATGGTGAATTTAAATTTCCCAATATCCGCTGATATACAATTTTCAAATCGATTTCAAATATTCACTTTCAATTTATCTTCAAAAAGATATAAATCTCAAAACATTTCACTTCATATTGGAAAACATTTCCATACTTATTTAATAATAAGTAATTCACAAATCTATTTATTTTCAATACTTGGAAAATATTCAATATACTTAAAGCACGATTTAGTATATATTTTATTCTTTAAGGAAAACATTCTCTTAAACACATTAATTTGAGTCAAAACGAATGTTGCGTAAAACATCGTTATGACAAACCAAAATCACTAGTATAGGGATTCGGAATTAAGATAGATATATATATATCCCAATACTATATAAAACATTTCCTTTCAAAAATCATTTACTATAACAACAGTGTTAGTCCACCATTTCCTTATTTCTCGAAAACGTCTATTTCAACAATGAATGTTGAAATCTATGGTTTCGATCCTTAACATATTTTAAAACAAAATTAAATCGTTTTAATTCGATTTAAAAGATCACTTCCTAAAACATTTCTTTAATATATCATTCACTGTCCAAAATCGTGAATATACTTCGTTAACCAAATTCAACATTTCTACACATTTTAATTTAAAGGATTATCCACTGTTCAAAATCGTGGATAATCTCCTTTCATAATCTAAAATAATTGACTTATTAAAATAAGTCGATTTCGGATTTATAAAACAATGTTTACAAATTCACATTTATATATTTTATAAAAACTTCAACTTATAAAATCCCTTAATTTACAAATTCTATTTAAATCTCATTTAAATGCCAAAATCTGATTTATAAGTTAATTACTTATAAATATTTTATTTTACAAAATCCATTCATTTTATAACTTCCCAATTTATAAATCTATAAATTTCATTCACTCATGAAATCCATTTATACTTCATTTTAACACTTATAAAAACTCGTTTTATAATCCCAATATTTTAATTTATAAATATCAATTTTATAAATCTTTTATATAAACTGTTTATGATAATTCAAAAATCCCAATTTAAACCATTTTACAAATTAATCAACTACTTATTTCAAAAATCACATTTCAGTTATATTTCACAAAAATCTTAATTTTTATAACATAAAAAATCATAACGTTTATTTATTTAAAATGAATCAATTCCAAAATTCAATAAAACGTATACTTTCAAAAATCACTTGAAAATCCTTTTAAATTCAAAATCGTTACTTTAACATTTTTAAAACTCCAAAAATAGGTCCAATACTGCAACAGCACCAATACATCAACCACGGCATCCAAAACATCATATATCATATGATAACAAAATATATCACAATATCTGTAAATAAATCAATACATGTGAGGAATCCAGTTGGATCCCTCCAACCTGTTTCCCTGCATCCACAGATGTTAGTACAATACTAATCCCGTTTCAAGACGGAATATCGCGGTGCATAGGTTTATATAAAGTATTATCCGCTATTATGCGGCGCAATAGGGTCTCATCCACTATATAATGCAGGAAAATCAACTTCAAGTACATATATAATACCAATTCCACTTTAAGGTGAAATATCGCGGTATATGTGTTTAATAAATAACATCCGCTTAATATACGGCGTATAGGGTCTATTTCAATACAATGGATAAAATTTATCATTCAATCCCACAATCAAGCAATTTTAAATCTAACTATTTAAAATTTAAATCGAAACAATTCGATTGAGTGAGAAGTTCTCACCTTGTTTCCAATAACAATTTCAGTGTTTTATTTCGAATAAAATTAAACGCGCGTTTAATTTTACCCAAAAGTTTCACTAGCTCCAATCAACTCCAATCCAGCTCCATCGCGTAGTGTTCGTCGATACGAAGCCAACGCAATACGTTTCGTCTAAAACGGACCTCGTATGAAAAGGTTATGAAGTTACAAAGTTTATACAAATTTAATAAAATTCAATTTACAATTTCTTTTTATTTTTTAAAACCTTTAAACAACTCTGGACCATTGATTTCGTTCCCACCAAATCTGGGCCGTGGGTTGTATCATCTTCCCACTCATGTTCGTTACTTCACGTATGCGAACCCATCATCGCCTTTATCCAAACGATCGCCGCACCACCGTCGACGACATCTACAACGATCAGCCACCTTCAATCGAACGGCCACAAACCCACCCACCTTCGGCCGCAATAGCATGAAGCTCGGCTCCACCTTCACATTGAAAATCGTGCTCGATCGGTAGGAGAACGCGGCCCAATTGCTGTTGATCCATGCAACGAAACTCGATCATCTCCGTATTGATTTGTAGCTCTCATCGAGCTCTAGAAGTTTGTAGTTGAACGTTTGTCGAATTGTTGATGGATTTGAAGAAAATGAGGGAGGAAAGAGATGAAATTTGGGCCATTAAAAACAGAGTGGCGGCTGAAGCTTGTAGATTAGGGTTTGTGAAAAATTGTGAATATGGAGGCCTTATGTAGAAAATTACGCGACACTATTCACCCGAAAATTTTCCGAACTCCAAACGAAGCGTGCCGCCTAACGTTTATAATGTTTTACCCCTATTTTGAACGCAGCGGAATATATATCGGAAGCCAATTCGATCAAATTTGGAAGATAAGTTTTTGAGTCGACTATTTAAATTTAAAAATTCACTCAAACCGATTTCTGTGCGTTTTAGCTTGTCCCGGACAAACCGTATGTCCGATTGACACGAAATTTGAAACCATACAATAATATAACATTACGGATCTAATGAAACTAGTTTCATCGAAATCCGAGACTGTTTAAAAAATGGCTATTTTTACTCGTCAATTAAATATTAAAATATTTAATTTTCACAAATTAAGTTTAATTCAATTTTAAAAGTTCTATAACATCATTCTAACTCCAATATGATTAAATACAGCTTTACAAATCAATTTTAATCGCATTAAACCCAATTTCCATTTATTTCTGTAATTTCAAATATTAAATTATCGATTTAATTATCTAATTAAATCTAGATATTCGAAATATAATTCATTCGACTTACAAATTTTATGTGTTAATATTAAAAATCAATTTAAATATACAAATTTCAAATGACAGAAATTCTGGGTTGTTACACTATCGGCAAATGATGGAGGAAAATATTGAAAAATATTACTGAAAAACTCAAAGCACACAAAGTTAGTCTTGATCATCTCACTAGCATGGATAAATGGACTGAACTAGAAATAAGTTTTCAAATGAATGAAACAATAGACAAAAGTGTACAAGAACAAATTAGTATGAAAAAAGAGCATTGGAGACAAGTGCTTGTAAGAATAATATCGATTGTGACAACTCTTGCTCAAGATAATTTGGCATCTTGTGGAGATAATAAGAAAATTTATCAAGAGAATAATGGAATAATTTTAAGCATTATAGAAATGATTGTTAAATACGATCCAATAATGCAAGAACTCATTGATAGAATTCAAAGCGAAGAAATTCATTACCATTATCTTAGTCATAAGATTCGAAATGAGTTAGTACTTTTAATCGTGGGTGAAATTAGAAAAGGAATTGTTGAAAAAAATTAAAGAGGCAAAGTATGCTTCTATTATACTTGATTATACTCCGGATGCAAACCTTGAGGAAAATGACTATAATCTTGAGGTACGATGAAGATGAAAGAGTTTTTCTTAGGATATTTAGTGGTTGATGATACTTTCGATAAGAGGCATTTTAGTGACTTGTTGGTATTTTGAATGATTTAGAGCTTAATATTGATAATGTGAGAATACAAGACTATGATAACGGTTCTAATATGAAAAGAAAAATAAAGGCATGCAAAATAGACTATTACAAGTTAATCCTAGAGCATTTTACACCTCATGTGGTTGTTATAGTCTTAATCCCGCAGTATTTGATATGGCTAAATGTTGCTCTAAAGCCCTTTTTTGCATGGTACGACGCATATATACTTTGTTTTTATCCTCAATTAAACGATGAAAATATTTAAAGATAATATTGATGGTCTTACCCTATAGTCATCGTCACAACCACGTTAAGAAAGTCATGCTAAAAGTGTGAAAGCAATTTGTTCTCAAGCTCCAAAAATAAAAAATGTTTTAATTCAATTAGTGAGTCTTAATGATGATCGTGTGTGCAAAAGTGAAGACGAATCCTTAGTTGAATATGAGTTTGAGAACTTCGAATTTTTACTTGGTATGTTATATGGTACACTTTATTGGATAATGTTGATAGAGTAAGTAAAGAGCTACAAGTAGAAAATATGCATATTGACATTGGTACAGATCATCTAAGGGGTCTAATTTGTTTTTTCAATTTTTTCCGACAAAATGGATTTGAATCCCGCTATGGTTGAAGCTGAAAAAATTGCAAATGAACTAGGGATTGAACTTTTATTTATTGAAAGACACACAATATGTAGAAAGAAATAATTTGATGAAAACAATAGTGAAGAGACTACGCAATCACCAAAAGAATCTTTTAGAGTCAACTATTTTTTGTATATTGTGAATCAAAGTTTGTCGTCATTTGGGAGTAAATTTGAACAAATTAAAAAGTATATGAGATATTTGGATTTTTATATAAACTAGAAAGAATGAAACATGCTTCTTATGATAGCTTGAAGTCTTCATGTGATAATCTTGAGAATTATTTAAAACATGATATGATTTTCAATATTGATGGAGCGGAGTTATTTATGGAGTTGCAAAGCATTAGAGAGATTTTACCAACAAATGCAAAAAGACTGGTTGTGTATTAAATTATATTAAGATGATGGACTGTCTTTGTGTTAATACATAGATTGCTTATATAATATTATCGACTATTCATGTGATCGTTGTCGTGGCAGAGAAACTTTTCAAAACTAAAACTTTTCTTTAAACAACTATGTCCTAATAAAAAAGCTTGAATGGATTGACCACAATATCCATCGCGGAAAGGATTTTAGAATCACTGATTTAAGTGTTTTGCTTAGTAATTCGAATACTCAGAATGTAAGAAGATTTAAGTATAATATGAATTTTTTTTTTCATTTTTATGTAACAACAACCATCATTTTGTATTAATGGAATATTCATGATTTATCAACTTTGTTATTCAACGTTGTTTTTTTATATATGCAAGGACCTCAAAATTGTTTTTACCTAGAGTCTTCCGTGCCTCAAGATCAGTCCTGATTGGATACTAGCATAGTATGAAATTCAAATCATATTCAAGGATCTTATTATTATTATTATTTTCAACTCTAAAAGCCTGTAGAGAAGACCGAACTTCAGAAAATGCAATTGGACAGTCCAAATTCAAACTAAACGTTTTTTCTTTCAAAGATCTAGACGTTAAGAAAGAAGTAGTTAAGGGTCCGTATCAGTGAATGTATTCCAACAATATTTTCAACCTCCAAAAGCATTAAAATGTTACATACGCAAAAGTAACCCTTATTCTATGTAATTCAACCTACTCCAAGTGTCTAAACCCTGAGCAGCTGCACTTTATTAGCAAAGGCAATCCCAATCCAACTGGGTTGCCCTACGGACCATTGAAGCTGATTAATCTCCCACCCAGCCGAATACGCCAGAATCGGATCCACCCCATCCCCACCCACCACACCCGACCCGTTATCCACTTCCCAAATCAAAGCCTGCCCATCATCGCCACCTGAGCATAGATGCCTTCCACTCCGCGGGGCCCACGCGATCGCGTTCACGCTCCCTCTATGCCTCACCAGCTCCGCCACCGGCAGAGGTGGAACCCTAATATCCAAAACCACCACCTTGTTACTATCCATCGTTATGGCCCCAATATACCTAGGATCGGTTTTGTTCCAGGCCACCCTCAGCAACGGCGTATCGGGCCTGGGGCTTTCGTACACTATCGTCGAATGCTCCTTGTCCCTCAAATCGAACATCCGTACAGATCCGTCAGCTGAAACCGACGCGAAGCTGCCCGCCCCGCCCCATGCGATATCGTACACTTCCTTGTCGTGCGCGATCAATTGAGTTTCTAATACTTCTTTCTCGACGTCCCAGATAGTGCAGGTGGTGTCGATGCTGGATGTGCCGATTTTGGTTGTGTCGAAATCGTTCCAATCGAAGGAGGTTAGAGGCGCAGATAGATTGCTGCTTTGACTGTTGTCTAATACGGATTTGATCTCAACGGTCGAGTTGTGATTGTTGACATTCCAGAGTCTTAGAAACTCTCCGGAGGAAGCTAAGATTGATTGGGTGGGATTTGGAGAGAACATGAGCTTGGTAGGGGGGTAAGTGTGGTTGAAGGAGAAGGAAGGGTTTTTGTGAAATTTTGCGGATTCGGGATCGAAATCGATGATGTTGATTTGATTGTTGGAGTTTTCAATGAAGCTGCCGAGAGCGAGACGAGGGGAGAGTGAAGGGGCAGGGGAGAAGGCCATGGCGTAGACTGGATGAGGAGAGTCGTAGGTGAAGGTGTTTTGAGAAAATCCTGTCGAGTTTTCCATTGTTCGAGTTGAAGAGAAGGATTGTTGGGGATGGATTCAATAAGTAGAAGAGTGTTTGGGATTTGAAGAAAAAGAAGGGTAATTGAAGATAGGTTTGCTACAACTAATGGTCAAATGGATAGACTATTTCAAACGCATGTGCATGCTTTACTAACATTGATAATACCAAGTGCAATTGTTTATTAATGTCATTATGAACAAACATTCTTATAATTACTTGACTTGGATAAGTTGTGATCACAAGAAAGAGTGAGCTTTACCCACCCCCACCAACCCCAACCCCTCCTTCCCTAACCAACGCCCCAACGCCACCCCCCACCCTCCCCTCCCCCCCCCCCCCCCTCCACACACACACACACACAAAAACCAAACAACCCCCAACCCAAATAGACGAACCCGTATAGTAGATTTGGTTGAGTTTTGTTAGTTAACAAGCTAGGCCTGGTTTTTATTTGCATAATTATTTTTGTTATTGGTCGGTTTCAATTTCAGTATGTTGAAATCAAAACAGTCAATTAAACCGAATGTAAAACTTCAATTAATTATAAAAAACATAATTTTCAACGAGAATCATATTAAGTTAAAATTAGGGTGACATTTCTATTTTGAAACGTGATATAAGTTTTTCCCTACTTTTTACATCCCTATTTCTTCATCTCTTGTAACATCCCCCACTTGATGGCCTAAAACTAACGGATATGGATGTTGCAGTCATCCATAATTATTAATCATTGACGACTAAATACGGTAATGTAGATACATTGATATAACAGAAACACATGGATATAAGAAAAACAATTTAAAATCAACAAACCACTTTCTCATTTCATGTCAAAGCATTTCAAATTCATTACATAATCCCACGATCGTTAAACACGTTCAGTGAAAATATAATTATTACAACGTATGCCAAGAGCGACATATGAAGATGCCCCCTTGGATGATCAGAGTACATAACTAGACAATTAAATATTTTTGCCTTTATAACAAAAACACAACGTAATTAAAAATGGAAAAGAACTCTAAATAGCTATCATGCCTCTGTGGGAAATGCAGATTACGGATTTTAAGGCTGGATTAACACTAGAGGGGGTGAATAGTGTTTAATGGATTTTATGGAATTTCTGAAATCTTTTCAAATTAAGCACAAACAGATGCAATTTACAAACACAGAGATAATCACTGAACTAGACACAGATGCAAGTAGTAAATAAAAGCAGTAAAGGAAAGAACACACTGGAATTTTATATTGGTTCGGAGTTACTCTACATCTAGTACCATACAATTTTTTATGTAAATTTCTTATCAAATATAATGTTGATATTACAACCTCGATTTCAAGGCCACGAGATACACCCTCCTGTCTCCGAGTCCAGGGCAAACTATCTTGATTTAATCGGGCTACAAGATCACCTAATTGATTTACGGGGTACAATCACACCCAATTGATTTACGGGCCACAAACACACCATTCCCAATCACATTTTGATAGAGAGAGACTCGTACACTTCGATCTTTCGATCTTTGATTACAGATGATCCTATAACTTCGAATAGCACTGAGATCATTGAGAGAGAGTGACAGAGAATCAAACTAGAGACGATATCAAGTTTGCTTCACTTAGGATTTCGACAGAATTTTGTTAAAGCATTTGAAATGTAATAGAATATTTGTGTGGATAAGAAGTAGTGAAGAAATGAAGAAAACTAACTTAAAATTCATTGAAAACAACTGGTATATATAGGAGAACAACGGCCATGTCCATTCATGAAAGATTAAAATGAATAGACACTTCTTTTTAAAATTAATTTGAAATCTACGGCTACCATGTCGACGTGGGGGTATAGGGATGTCCACATGCCTATGTTGTTTTTGAAAATTGATTTTTCTTTAAAATTATTTCTATTCTAAAACTTGTCACAATAATTTCTAAACTTTGTAAACCATTTTGAATATAGTTTAAATTTATAAAAGAGTTTTAGAAAGTAATCTTAAAATATTTAATCTATAATATAAAAGTAACATTAAAAACTAACTATAGACTTCTGTAAAATATATTTCAGGGATTTACAGCTAAAATATTAAAATCAAGAGATAGTTTAAAAAGCAAGAGATGATTTTGAGATCAAAATATTAAAAGATAATAAGGGTAGATTTTGAATTAAGGCCAAAATATCTTAATTGATAGGGATGACTTTTAAAAAGATAGTTATTGAAAAAATAGTTATAATATATTATTTTGAATATTTCATGGATTCCATTTCACTAGAGAAGATTGTGGGTTCCATCCCACTAAAGAGGTCGCCGGTTTCATCCCACTATTAAAGCTAAAAGGTGGATTCCATTCCACGATTAAAATTCGAATAAAGATTTCAGTGATATTATGAAGTTTTAACATAAATCTAGGATCTATTACTTATCTTGATATATTGAACTCTTGAACTTTTGATACTCATGAGTCTTCAGTCTTGATTTCTTCAATCTTGAATTCACCAATCTTCAATCTCTGTACTGTACAGTTTTCATTCTCGGTACTTGCATATATATATATATATATATATATATATATATATTTATATATTTATATATATATATATATATATATCCTGCATATACATGTATATCTAGACAAAGATATTAGTATTTATACTTTATAACAAGTCCTAAGGTTGTTGTCATCAAAACTACCATCTCAGGAACTAACAATCTCCCCTTTTTTGATGATGACAACCTTTGTTTATAAAATCTACTCCAACAAATTTCGATTCTACTCCGACTCCCTCTTGTTCCAACAACTCCTCCTTAATTTAAGTCTATCTAACCTATTTTATAATTCTTTCCATTTGTCATCAACAAAAAACTAATCCTAAACTACATAAATTCCCTTAAATCTTATACTATAGCACCGTATATGATAATAACATAGTATAGTAGAATGCAAATAAGATAGATAATAACATGAGTAAAATACAGTAAGGTAAATGTGAGAGATATGAAAATTTTAAATATAATCAGTCAATATATACATCATGTTCTTATCAAACCACACCATGTTTAATCATATATTACACACCATATTCAAATAAATCCAAACCATACTAATTTAAACCAATCAAATCAAACCATACAATTCAAACCAAATCAAAGTAAATCAAACCACATATGTCAAGTCAAACATTTCTTGGAACTTGAACCCATCCTTCTTCACAGAAGATAGTATCTGCCTTTATAGCATCCCGTTCTTTATTATCTTTGTTTAGAGTTCCTTTTGGATTTGCTTCAAGTTCTTCTTTGTTGAAGGCAGAGATCATCCATCGAATGACATCGAAGTGCCATTTTTGTTCCTTTATCATCTGCATTTGGCTTAATTCTAAGTGTCTTTGATTGCGAAGGATAAAAGTAAGTATGTTTTTGAAAGAATTGGAAGTTTCTTCAAGATTCTCACTTATGAATAGGAGAGGCCATTTTTTGATAAAATATAAAAAATTCAATTGAAAATAAAGAGAATTGAAAGTATGCATTTTTCTTGAAGAAACAAGTATTTAAAGAATTAGAAAATCGTGTGAAATGAAAAGACATAAGGTAGTTATGTCAATTTTAATTTCAAAACAAAAAACAGTTTTCGGCCGTTACATGTCGACGTGGAGGGTAGGGGGAAGTCGACATGCCTCTGTTGATTTTGGCAATTTGCTTTGTTTCATTATATTATGTACAAATCTATATATAAAGTTATATGATATAATAACAAGCATTCTAGAGATACTTTAGAGCTAATAAACAGAAATAAAGGATTTTCGTTGATAATTTTAGTTAACGTTACATAAAACGATACATAACATTAACTAAAGAGAGATACAAACTAATACAACATGAAATGAAACTAGTATTAGTTAGAGGATGATGAAGATGATGATAATCCAAGCTTGCGACTCACTTTTCCAAAGAACTTGTTCATTTTGGTGGAAATCTTGTCTAACTTTTTACTAACGGATCTTTTGAGAATTCGCTGTTTCCCACGATATTCTTTTAGTTCTTGAGAAGCATTTTGTTAGATAGATTGGTAGGAGTGATAGGGTATTCGATGCTTTCCAATGAAGTCTCTTCTGTAACGACCCGGAATTTTCGATTCCGAAATTCCAAATAGTTATGAAAAAGAAGAAAGAGATAGAAGAAGAAGAACAGAAACAACAACATCTCACATTCGCAGCGGATAAAATACAATAAAAAATAATAATAGTTTACAAACGAATACTATATTTGTCGATTACATTTTAATAAATCAGAGTTACACATATATATAGACACTTGATATACACAATTATCATGACTTAGATTTACAATAATATAATACAGCGGAAATTCTCTATACGTTCTTGCCATCCAGCTCGCCTCCTGAGCTCCAGAACGTCCTTACCTGAAAATCTGTAACACACGGTCTGACCCGAGCATTACACCAAAGTAACACCCGGGTCAGGCTGGAAACCAGCGTGAGTAAACTCATCCAACATGGGATACTAAGCATGCAACTTATACAGAACCCGGGGTAACTCGAACCAATTTACAAGTTCACAATATGTTATAGACATAACTTATTTCACATATAAGTTTTCTAAGCACCAAGGATTGAGATTTAAAATAGTCCAATTCCTTTAAATCTCTTCATTCCAGCTTATAGATTTCACATATCAACCTATAAAAATTCGAAGTGGTTTCGGGTATTTGCAATACCCGACCCCGGTCTCTTCGAACCCAATATCATCTAAACCCAAGTTATTCAAATGAGAAACAATTCAAACTTTTAAAAATACAGGATGCCACTTTACACAGCAATTCATCTCGATGAATGACCATATTATCACTACTCAACCCAACACCTCATAATACAGAAACATTCCAGGTCAGTAATATCAACCAATCATTCATAAGCAAGATTCATTAGTAACCCGTTTCTAATAAATCAAATTAATTATTTTAATCAATTTAATCTTGCTTACTTAACAATAATTAGTTACAATCCATTAATTTATCACTCCCTAATTATCCATCTTACATTTATCACTTAGTGTAATTGTTTAAAGGATAGTTAATTATCTCTAGTTAATCCCCTGATAAGTTAACCTTCAATTACGTCTACTAAGTAATTATCCTTCTCATCAATTTCACCTAGTAATTTAAATCCAAATTACTTCCTTTTATTAACCATCCATTTATTTATTACATTCAACAATTACCACTAATTACTTCACCAAGTAATTATACTTTTATAAATTACACTAAGTAATTATACCTACCAAATTCCACAATTGATTATCCTTAATTAATTAATTAATTTATTACCTTAAATTAATCATATTAATAAATCATTTAATAACCCTTAACCAATGATCTTTCATTAGCTATATTCATTAACCAATCCTTTAATTACTTCTCTAAGTACTTAACTTTTAATCACGAATTAATTAGTTAATTAATTCTTAATTACAAATTATTTAATTTCTAATTACATAACTAATTTCCAAAATTTTAACTAAATTTATATTTAATTACTCGATTAAGTAATTCCTAATCATCGATTAACAATCCAAACTTATTTAATTAACAATTCTTAATTTCCATTTAATTTGACCCTAAATTAATAACCTTAATCCAAATCATTAATTTAAAAACCTTAATAACTTAATTAATTAATTAATCCATATCATTAATTAATCAATTTATTTATTTAACTCTTTATTTACCTTAACAATTTAATAAATTTCAAATCATTAGACTTTTTAGTTAACTTTAAAAAAAATAAATCATTTTATAACTGATTTACTGATCATTCTCAAACACATTTAAAATGTTTTCTTTCAAATTCATTTTCAAACTTAAAATTGTTTTCTTTCAAACAAAAAAGATAGATAGCAGCAACCGAATAATTAAAGCTTTCACAAATTCATAACAGCAACTCAGTTATACCGATCAAAGATTACTCACCATCGATCGCGAGCCCTCAACTGCTCCTCCTCCATGAATTGGCATCGAGCATAAATCCCTCACCTCAGGCCTTCCTCGTACCCATGAACTCCTTCACCTCCAAGCCGCCACCGGCCTCGCGAACCCCGAACGCCACACATGACTTCACTTAATGGCCGAACAATGATACTCGAACCAACGCACGCCCATGCCTCCCTGAAATCGCCACAGAAATCGCCCCCTCTCGAACGCAAATTATTGCGTGATGCTACCCAGGTCGCGATTTGATTCCGCCATTTTTTTTAATGAACGAATGCGATTTTCGTTCTGATGTGAATAAGAGGAAGAATAGGTAGACGAGATATAAAGTTGAGGGAACGGCATATTGCAAAAGGCAAGGTCTTGTCTTAACAAATTAAATATTATTTAATTATAAATATCTCACTTTACCCAGCTCAAAACTTCGAACCCCCATCGAAGCATGCCGTTAGGGGATTATAAGGTTTTACCTGCGTTTCGAGCATAATGGAACGTGTTTCGAAAGCTAATTCGATCATATGTGCGAGTTACGGAAGTAAACGATCAATTTTAAATTAAATCGATTAAAATATTTCTAAGCGTTTTGAGCTGCTAGGGTCAAACGACAACTCCGATTGCTAAAAAAAATTGAAATCCGACAATAATACAATATTACGGATCCAATGGAACTTGTTTCATCGAATTCCGAGAATGAGCCTCGGAAGGCTATTTTTAAATATCAATTTAAACGATATATTATTAAAACTGAAAAAATCATCTTTAAATTAAATTCCAACCATTCTATTATCTTCAATGTCATCATTACAAATTTTATAAGCCTTCAAATTATTTTTAACAGGCTTAAAACTCAAGATTCAACATTTTACCCAATTTCAGTTTATTAAATCCAATAACTTAATTGCTATTAATAAAAATATTTGAATTCAAGTTAAATGTTAACTTCTATATATTTTAAAATCAATTAATTATTCTAATTTAAATTGTTAAAAATTCCGGGTCGTCACATTCCTCTCCCCTTAAAAGAATTTCGTCCCCGAAATTACTAGTTATGAAGAATGATTCAGTATCATTGCTATTTTCCCAAAACTAAACAGGTTTTTATCAACTTGCCATAACCTATCTTTTATTAAAGACCCACTATCACTTCGACCAACTTCCCAAAACCTCTATAGTTTCCAATAACATTATTTACTCCACTTATTCAAATTTAAATTATCACAACTTTCTCAAAAAAATTCTTACTCTCAAAATTTCTGAATTTTTTTGCCAGCATCTCCTTTGCGCGGCTAGCTCGGTACAATTACAAAATGCCTCTACGGGCTCCCAAATTCCAAAAGAAAACAAAAGCCAAGTGGCTAGGTCAAAAACACAATCCAATTTCATACAGAAATTTAAATACATACCTTTTAGTCGGGCAATTCAAATTTATCTACTGAAATCAAAACCAATTTCCCTTTTTCCTTTAATACCTGCATATCCTACTTAGCAAAAATATCCAATCGTAACCTTTCAAATCATTGTATACATTTCCTTAGATAAGTTTCATACCCACTTCTATAGAAATTAGTTTTTCCCATTTCCATATGGATTCAGTTTGTCTTCAATTCTAAATATTGAATTTATCTTCCATTTATAATTGATTCATATCATTATTTTAAATTAGTTTCATTCGCTACTTTATTTCAGTTTCATATTTAAAATCGTTTTGTTATCAACAAAAAGTTCCCAAAAAAAATTTCAAAAAAAATTTCTAACTCCCAAAATTTTCAAATTTTTTTGGTAGAGTCTCCTTTATACGGAGGAGCTTCTGCAATTCGACAAGAGATATAAATATATATACATCGACCCACACGGTCGAAAAATAAAAAACAGTTCATATTTCCTATTTTTATTGCGTAGGCATACCTTTATTTAGCATTTTTAAGCAAGCGGCTTATTATTTAAGCAATTAGCGCAACCAAATCCTGCCAAACGGCCTTCAGGTACGTGTACTTACTCAATTTAATATGTAAGTGCCATATTTATAAAATCTATTAGCATTTCACTTACTTCAATGGCTAAACACATCAACTCTAAAAGAAATACTTTCTAAATAACTACAACAAGCAATTTATATGATTTCACAACTAATCCAATTTCTTTCAACCAATTCATATACCATTTCGTTCAATTTTAATGGTTTACAACTTAATTCCTTTCATTCAATTTATTTTTAATCCAAACAAACTCATATTCGCTTCAAATGATTCAAAATCAATTTTATTTGCTTCTATTAATTCATAGAATTTTAATTACTTTTGTTTACGTCAAACAACGACCATTTTTATGTAAATTCGATGATATTTGCTTAATAGAGTATCCATTTTAGTTTATAACTACTTTAATTAATTTCAACTCATTCTGTATTTAATTCCATTTGATTTTCTAATTTATTCACCAACCATACATTTGCGTTTCATTTCATCTCTGCATTGGATTCATTCAAAACATTTTATTAAGCTTGGCACATTCAATACTTATAAATTAATAACCATTTCCAAATTAATTTAACCAAACTTTTATGATCTTTCACTTTTGCTCGAAGCCAAACTTCTGTTAATTTTAAACTTAAGTTAATTTACTTTCTTCAAATTATTTCAACTTCATAGCTTAAGCTCACATCATTTGCAAATAATTTTCTCTTTCACCTTAACTTGATTCTATTTCAATCAAATCTCATTTCAATCTACAAATTTATTTAATTAGTTATTATAAATTAAATTCCCAAATTCAACTCATTCACGACTCATTAAACTAATTACAAGGCCATTTTCAATTTATTTCTACCTACCTTTGTTTTGTTTGCAACTCAAATCATTTCTATTATAACACCCTTTCATTTCATTCGACAACACTTCCCTTGTATCTAATTTACTTGCAAATTTCATTAAATATTATTCAAATCACAGTTGAATTTTATTTGTAATTCAAATCATCACTATTTCGATCCAACTCTATTTTATTTTTATTTTTACAACATCTCTTCTTATTCGTTTCATTATCAAATCCAAGTCGAATTCTATTCACAATTCGAATTCATTTCCAAACTCCATTATTAATTTACAATCCATTTATTAACATACTCTATCAAATAATTATTTATCTAATTAGCTTACTTCCATCTTTTATTACAAAAATCACTTCGTTAAATTTTCTTGAGTTAAATCTTATTTATAATTCCAGTTTGGATTTTCTTTCATCTTTCAAAATTTCAACACTTTTATTTAAAATTTTACAAATTCTTTTAAATTCGCATCATACTAATAAAATAGCTCTTTATAAAAATACTTTCTTTTATAATTCGATGTCTCAACCAGTCCATCCTTGTTCTCATAGAAATTCAGTCATACGTTGATCAGGAGTAGGACTGAAAATCTATAAGTACTTGGTAAACCCGTTTCAAAATACTTGAAAAATAATTTTATTAAAAATATAGAAAATAGTTTTTGAAAATAGAGGAAATATCTTGGTGAGAATTCTTTGGAAATCATCACCCTCATCCATGGTCGCAGTTACATTCCAGGGTTATGTTGCCATCGCAACAAAATTCCATGTAACTGTAGGCATCAGCGCCCCTCGATTTTCGTCGTCGAAATGAAACATTCTCCACTCCTACATAGGTTGCAGTCTACCGATGTAAAAACAAACGTAGACTGTTGGCTCTCAGCAGCACTCATGACTTTCGCTATGTTACCATATGTCGCAGTCTACCGATATAAAATCAAACATAGACCGTTGGCTCTCAGCGGCACACACGACTTTCACTATGGTATACACTACTCGTAATCCTCAGGAACTAGTTTTGTCCGTACTCCTCACAGGATCAACTTTAGAACCCCCCTTGGGGCTCAAGGCAGCACCACCCAGTGGTACTACTGAGAAGTTCATTTCAAGGGAGCGCCTTTTTCCCTAGAGCCATTATCAAAATACTTGTATACTATACACATATAGTATCTTTCAAATCATACACCTAGTATGATCTCATACAAAGCTCCTTTACACAAAATTTATTATCCCAAAATCAATAATTCTCAAACTAGGCTTTCTAAATTCCAATATTGATTTTACCCAAAAATCAAAGCCTTTCCAAATCAAAAGGTTCCAAAAACCTTTTTCCAAAATCCTCATAAGATCCTTTACATACATACATACATACATACATACATACATACATACATACATACATACATACATACATACATACATACATATATATATATATATATAATTTTAAAAAAAACTTTAGATCACTTCAAACTTGTATAAAATTCCTTTTATACTTCAAACACTTTCAAAATCCTTTTTCTTCCTTCAATAGATACAACAAGGGGAGATTTATCTTTATAACAAAGATATATAACTTTGTTTATTCAAAATCAAATATTCAAATTTGATTACTCTTTTCAATATAAATTTAATTCAAATCCGTACGATGTACACATATCATCCGTACGCTATACCAATCTGATCGCTCGCCCGATCACACAATTTCACTTTCGAACTAGTATTGTCTACCCGACTTCCTAGTGCGGACTCAGATCTGGTTTCTTGATCAGAAACCATCATTCTCCTTGCATAGCTATAACTATGATAGAGAATATCCAGAACCAATCAACAATCCATATCCAGGTTCGCTGTCGAAAATCAAGTGAAAAATCCCAATTCGGATCGATAGACTATCTCGAAATTCTGTGCTCGAATCTGGATCAAATCACTATGCGAATGGAATAATATACGTACATCCTACGTATTTATTTTCATTGATTATTGGCCAAATCAGTTTCCTTTCTATTCATCCTCACATTGAACTTTATTCACTTAATCACATTTGCCTTAATTCTCATTTGGATTATATCTTCAATCCTTATCTCAGTTGGGTATTTAATCATAAACAGTTTAAACTCCGACCAGTTTATATTTAGAAAATAGCTTGAAAAATTTAAAAATAGATAAGTAGTTGAAAAATAATTATTAGTTTGCAAAATAACTGTAAAATAGTTAACCAATCGTAAAATAGTTGGGAAAATAATTAAATAGTTATAAAATAGTTAGATAATCACAAAATAGTTTAAAATCATAGTTAGTTATAAAACAGTTGAAAAACAGTAATTAGTTTATAAAATAGTTACAAAATAGTTAAATAACTCCAAAAGTAGTTATAAAATAAGTATAACATAGTTTTGGGTTTAAATAAGAAAGGTTGTATATATAATAAATAACTTGGAAAAATATATGTGTACTAAAACAATTTATTTTTAAAAATAGTATAGAGTCAAACTGTTCAATTCCCAATCTTCATTCCCATCAATTCAATTTAAATTTCCACTTCCATTTAGATTGACCCAATTCCAATTTAAATAACCTCAATTTCTATTAAAATTGATTTAACCCCAATCCAAGTTGAATAAATCCTGATTTCTTTCCCAATTTAAATCAAATTCCATTTGATTTTAAACCTGTTCGACTTCAATTATAATTTCAAATTATTCCAATCAATTTGGACTAATTTCAAATTGAATCCGCTTCAATTTCAAATCTTTTCAACTTCTGCTTGAATTAATCACAATTCCCATTTAAATTTTAAAACTTCAGATTTAAAACTTCTAGAATTTCATTTCAATCAATTTAATTTTAATTTGGTTGTATTTCTGTTACCACTTAATTTAATTCCAATTCAAGATTTCAATTTGGTTGTATTATATTACTGCTTAATTTAATTCCAATGATTTGACAACTAATCACCTTAATATTTATTAGAGGAAAATATCGCTTTATATATCAAAATATACTTTTATATAAAATCATTTAAAACCTTTATATAAGAAAATAACAAGTACGCGCTCATATATGTATATACTCAACTCATCCTAGAGTACTACGGACTCTATTTAATGAATAATCCCCACTAGAGCCAAGGTTCTCGCTTAACCTTTCAGGTCGGATACCAACTGTAACGACCCAAAATTTTCGATTTCGAAAATTCCAAATAATTATGAGAAAAAAAGAGATAGAAGAAGAAGAAAAGAAACAACATCTCACATTCACAGCGGATAAAATATAATAATAAATAATAACAGTTTACAAAAGAATACTATATTTGTCGATTACATTTTAATACATCAGAGTTACACATATATACAGACACTGGATATACACAATTATCGAGACTTAGATTTACAATAATATATTGTAGCGGAAATACTCGATACGTTCTTGCCATCCAGCTCGCCTCCTGAGCTCCAGAACGTCCTTACCTGAAAATCTATAACACTCGGTCTGACCCGAGCATTACACCAAAGTAACACCCAGGTCAGGCTGGAAACCAGCATTAGTAAACTCATCCAACATGGGATACTAAGCATGCAACTTAAACAGAACCCGGGGTAACTCGAACCAATTTACAAGTTCATAATATGTTATAGACATAACTTATTTCACACATAAGTTTTCTAAGTACCAAGGATTTAGATTTAAAATAGTCCAATTCCTTTAAATCTCTTCATTCCAGCCTATAGATTTCACATATCAATATATAAAAATTCGAAGTGATTTCGGGTATTTCCAATACCCGACCCCGGTCTCTTCGAATCCAATGTCATCTAAACCCAAGTTATTCAAATGAGAAACAATTCAAACTTTTAAAAATATAGGATGCCACTTTACATAGCAATGCATCTCGATAAATGACCAAATTATCACTACTCAACCCAACACCTCATTATACAGAAACATTCCAGATCAGCAATATCAACCAGTCATTCATAAGCAAGATTCATTAGTCACCCGTTTCTAATAAATCAAATTAATTATTTTAATCAATTTAATCTTGCTTACTTAACAATAATTAGTTACAATCCATTAATTTATCACTCCTTAATTATCCATCTTACATTTATCACTTAGTGTAATAGTTTAAAGGATAGTTAATTATCTCTAATTAATCCCCTGATAAGTTAACCTTCAATTACGTCTACTAAGTAATTATCCTTCTCATCAATTTCACCAAGTAATTTAAATCAAAATTACTTCCTTTTATTAACCATCCATTTATTTATTACATCCAACAATTATCACTAATTACTTCACCAAGTAATTATACTTTTATAAATTACATAAATTAATTATACCTACCAAATTCCACAATTGGTTATCCTTAATTAATTAATTAATTTATTACCTTAAATTAATCATATTAATAAATCATTTAATAACCCTTAACCAATGATCTTTCATTAGCTATATTCATTAACCAATCCTTTAATTACTTCTCTAAGTACTTAACTTTAATTAATCACTTAATCACAAATTAATTCTTAAGTACAAATTATTTAATTTCTAATTACATAATTAATTTCTAAATTTTAACTAAATTTATCTTTAA
This sequence comes from Allium cepa, assembly GCA_030765085.1. Lineage (NCBI taxonomy): Eukaryota > Viridiplantae > Streptophyta > Magnoliopsida > Asparagales > Amaryllidaceae > Allium > Allium cepa. The sequence continues at coordinate 384,354,090 of CM060931.1, forward strand.
TTACTCGATTAACTAATTCCTAATCATCGATTAACAATCCAAACTTATTTAATTAACAATTCTTAATTTCCATTTAATTTGACCCTAAATTAATAACCTTAATCCAAATCATTAATTTAAAAACCTTAATAACTTAATTAATTAATCCATATCATTAATTAATCAACTTATTTATTTAACCATTTATTTACCTCAACAATTTAATAAATTTCAAATCATTAGATTTTTAATTAACTTAAAAAAAAATCATTTTATAACTGATTTACTGATCATTCTCAAACACATTTAAAATGTTTTCTTTCAAATTCATTTTCAAACTTAAAATTATTTTCTTTCAAACAACAAGGTAGAAAACAGCAACCAAACAATTAAAGCTTTCATAAATTCATAATAGAAACTCAGTTATACCGATCGAAGATTACTCACCATCGATCGCAGCCCTCAACTGCTCCTCCTCCACGAATCGCCATCGAGCACAAATCCCTCACCTCAGGCCTTCCTTGTACCCACGAACCCCTTTACCTCCAAGCCGCCGCCGGCCTCGCAAACCCCAAACGCCACACGCGACTTCACATAATGGCCGAACAATGATACTCGAACCAACGTGCGCCCACGCCTCCCTAAAATCACCACAGAAATCGCCCCCATCTCGAATGCAAATTATTGCATGATGCTGCCCAGGTCGCGATTTGATTCCGCCATTTTTTATTTATTTTTATAAACGAATGCGATTTTCGTTCTGATGTGAATAAGAGGAAGAATAGGTAGACGAGATATAAAGTTGAGGGAATGACATATTGGAGAAGGCAAGGTCTTGTCTTAACAGATTAAATATTATTTAATTATAAATATCTCACTTTACCCAGCTCAAAACTTCGAACCCCCATCGAGGCGTGCCGTTAGATGATTATAAGGTTTTACCCGCGTTCCGAACACAATGGAACGTGTTTTGAAAGCTATCGATCATATGCGCGAGTTACGGAAGTAAATGATCATTTTAAATTAAATCGATTAAAATAGTTCTAAGCGTTTTGAGCTGCCAGGGTCAAACAAAAATTCCGTTTGCTATGAAAATAGAAATCCGATAATAATACAATATTACGAATCCAATGAAACTGGTTTCATCGAATTCCGAGACTGGGCCTCGGAAGACTATTTTTAAATATCAATTTAAACGATATATTATTAAAACTGAACAAATCATCTTTAAATTAAATTCCAACCATTCTATTATCTTCAATATCATCATTATAAATTTTATAAGCCTTCAAATTATTTTTAACAGGCTTAAAACTCCAGATTCAACATTTTACCCAATTTCAGTTTATTAAGTCCAATAACTTAATTACCATTAAAAAATATATTTGAAATCAAGTTAAAAGTTAATTTTTAGATGTTTTAAAATCAATTAATTATTCCAATTTAAATTGTTAAAAATTCTGGGTCGTCACATCTTCCTCATCCTCTCCTTCTTCTTTAATTTCCACCTCCTCCCCTTCTTCTTCCTCCTCCTCCTCCTCCTCCTCCTCGCCTTCTTCTTCTCTCTCTTCATGAGCCAATCTCTCATCATTTTCTACAAGTGTTTCATATGGTTGAAACACAAGCGAAATTCTCATGAGGGAGATGTTAGCATGGTTAAACACTTTTCTAGAAATGAACTCCTCTCTCTTATAATCAACACCAAAGTAGTTGAAAATACGAGTGAGGTAAAATCCATGATACAAAGTATTTTCACCTAAAGTAAAAAAAACTGGGATGAAGTTCATCCAAAATCACTTGCACCCAATTAATGTCATAATGCCTAAAATAGCAAAAAGAGCCTTACAAACTTTTAAGGTCGGATGATTGAAATTTCTCGATCTTGGAATCACGGTATGTTGCAAAAAAAGGTTTACAATTATAACTTTAGGGCGGAAATTTCAGTTTATAAATCAAAGTTATCAACCCCTTCAAAAATGTGATGAAATGTCTCACGATCATGTTCATCAATTTTAAAATTCGAAAGATCCAATCCCGTACTCTTACAACTACCCAAAATCTCACTATTTAAATCATTACGCGTTCCTTTAACGCTACTCCACACTTCCCCTTCATTTCCTTTATAAAAATCACAATTCAAATTTGCATAAAACATTTTGACAAGATTCGGATAACAAACAAACACATTTTGAGAATCATCAATTAAACTAAGAATTTGATTCTTTTCGAAAAGAACATTGATCTCATATGAAGGAAAATCACTAAAGATATCAACTTTTCCCGTATAGATCTTTTCAAAGTTTACATAGCTAATGTAAGCTTTGATAACTTCTGGATCATTTTAGAGAAACTCTTTGGTGGCCTTGGACAGTCTCATAGTGGATGGAGTGCTTGAGGAAGCCATTTCTGAAGAAAGTAGAGAGACTGAGAGTTTGAAAAAGAGCTTGAATTTTGAAATGAAAGTGAAAAGATATGATAAAGTTAAGGAGATAAATAGATATCTAAGAGCCATGTTCTCAGGTCATGAGATACTTTTCATAGCATTGGAATTGGTAAAAAGGAGGAAATAAATTCAACATTTTGAATTCAAATTTGAGCTTCAAATTTCTAGCAGGAATCTCGACATAGGGCGTAGGATCATGTTGATATAGGTCCCCTAAATCATGTGACTTATTTATCCTACTTTATTTAATATCTATATCTATTTATCCTATAATCTAATTTATATTTTATCTGAAATAATATTAAATATAAAAAACACTTTAATATTAATATTTTAATATTAAAATATTATTAAATAATATTATTTTGAAAATAAAAAATTTAAATTCAAATAAGAAGCAATTTCAAAACATTCAAACAAGCAATTTCAAAACATATAATTTAAATGCATACCTATTTTTTGATTTATATTTCCATGATCATTAGACTCGTGAATAGCTATAAAGCACATATTTGAATTTTCCATCTCCGATGTTCAACACTAGAGGATGAGTCTGATTTGTCTAGTGTAGCAATATATGCTCTCTTTCTTTTCTTTGGCGAATCATTACTTGGAGAAAATTTCTGTTTATACGGATGCGGACAATCTCTTTTTATGTAGCTTGGCTCATCACTATTGTATCATCTAACGTTGTTTTGAGTCTCATTACTGTTTTCAGAATTCTTGTGACCATTTCTCTTGTAATTTTTCATCTTTCTGCATTTCGAAAAATTCCTTGTCATCAGGGCTATTTCTTCATCGTTGTCACTGTTCGAGTCTGAACCATCTGTTATTGCATTGAACGCTATTGACTTCTTTTCTGAGGCCTTGCTTTCTCTTCTTTCTTGCTGTTTGCACCAAAATTGGTCACAAAGCCCAAGTATCGTGAAAGCACCAGTGTATGAATACAAATCAGCGATATTCAAACACAAATCACAGATCTAAGCAAGCAACAAGTAGCAATTCAGAAATAATGAGCAAGAACACACAATTTATAACGGTTCGGCTATCTCCGGCCTACGTCCACTTCATAGGATTTTCTTTTATTGATGTTCTTCGCTGATTACAGCTGATTACAGCGGATTACAATGGATTATAACTCTGAAATTTGAGCACAGCGGTAGTAGTGAAGTGCAAAGTAGTGCCTGGTAGAGTCTGGGCGCTTCAGAATCAAGATCCCCTTTTTTGAATGACCTGGGGCTCTATTTATAGGTGTAGAAGACTGATATTTCACCTAAATTTAGGGAGACCACTTCTGGAACGTGAAGGGGCTCACATGCCCGGCCTTAGGAAATTTGGGCCCACTTTGGGATCGATTCGAACTCTATTCGAGTCGATCAAGAAATCATCTAATCGAGATGAAATTTGGTGTGGACATTCTTCAACATGTAAGTAAGCTCTTGTGAAAATTTCATAGCATTTGGACTTGTAGATCTCAAGTTATGATCGATTCGAAATCGCGTTCTTTGTCTGTTCATCCTGTTTGAATCGATCGCTTCGATTCGATGGTGGCATGTGCTAGCAGGTTGACATGGCGTGCGTTCTTCGTGTCGATCCGCTTTTCATTCCGGTTTAACTGGTTCGACTCCATGATTTTCGCCACTTTGACTTAGTGGATTCGAGGGCTTTCAGGGATCGAACAGAGGCTCGTTCGTATCGACCGTGGTGAGCTCTGGCCGATCGATACGAAATTGTTGTAGTAGGATGGATGCAAACTTATATGCTCTGATGGAGGCGAACTAGAGCGACTTCATGGACTCGAAGGGCTTCAACTTGATGGATACGAACTAAGTAGACGCGAGGCTGATTCTTTTCGGATCGATGCGAACGCAATGGATATGAAGTCTAGCAATATTTATGGATTCGAATGCATCTTCTGCCGATGGATACGAAGTAGATCGGTGTGAGCTGTGGTCCTGATGGATACGAGCCTGATGGATTCGAATGGAGCGAGGCGATGCCATGCTGATGGATACGAACCTGATCGATACGAATGAGGCGTGGCTATGCTATACTGATGGACACGAATGCTATCGATTCGAACACGGATCGATACAAACGCTGATGGATACGAACAGCGTATTCTCTCTAACTTGTATCGATCATATTTCATTCATATGAACTCTGATTGACCTGAAATTTGAACCGTTGGCTTCTGCAGCTTTGCTTGTCATGTCTTGTCAATTATGGCCCGATCCGGACTCGGACAAAATTCATCGATATCCATGGTTATCCTGCAATGCATAGTTGATATTCAAGAATAATAATCATCGATTCTTAGTAAGTTTTGGATATCTCAATTTTGCCAAAAGTTGGGATAACACTTGCATTTGTACTTCAAACGACACCAAATTCCTAATTAATTATTCAATTTTCAGAGTACTAATATTGTTAGCCTCTTCAATTGCTAGAGTCTTCTGATCCCATTCTGAAGTGAGTGAATTCAGAATTTTTCTAACTTGATCTCCTTCGGAAAAGTTCTTTCCTAATGCAATTAGTGAGTGCATAATGTCTTGAAACCTAATGTAAATGTTTGAAATGAATTCATTTGAATTCATCTTGAATAATTGAAACTGATTGGTCAAGATAGATATTTTGGTCTGTTTAACTTTGCTTGTTCCTTCATGAGTAACTTGCGAAGATTTCTAGATCTCACAGGCAGACTTTTGGAAAAGACACTCTATTAAACTCATTCCTATCAAGTGAACAGAATAGAATATTCATGGCTTTGGAACTGTTTTGTGCAAGGTCTTTTGCTCAGCAGTCCACTGTGCAAAATCAGTTGTGTGTTCAATATACTCGATTCGTGTGATATTCCAAGTGTCTAATCCTATTGATTGTAAATAGATTTTCATCCTACATGCCCAATATGCATAATTACTGCCATTAAAAAGTAGTGGCATGGAAGTAGACTGACTCTTTACAAGTGAACTAGTGATAATGTTGACATTACCAGCGTTGGCAGCCATTTGAATTTTTTTCAAAAATCAGACTATGAAAACTTTGAAAACCTTGCTTTGAAACCAAATGTTGGAAATGCGGATTATGGATCTTAAGGCTGGATTAACACTAGAGAAGGGTGAATAGTATTTAATGGATTTTATGGAATTTTTGAAATCTTTTCAAATTAAACACAAACAGATGCAATTCACAAACATAGAGACAATCACATCGTTTGATTTAACCAGGCTACAAGATCACCTAATTGATTTACAGGCTACAATCACACCTAACTGATTTACGGATCATAATCACACTATTTCCATCCATACTTTGATAGAGAGAGACTCGATGCACTTCGTTCTTTCGATATTTGATTACAAATGATCCTAATAGCACTGAGATCTTTGAAAGAGAGTGGCAGAGAATCAATCTAGAGACGATATCGAGTTTGATTCACTTCTGGATATCCATAATGGTTACGACATAGAAATTCAAAATATTACGAGGATATGCAAACAGGTAAATCAATTCTGGATTTCCAATCCCCATTCTTTTGACTATCTATCTCAATTATATTTTCTAGGGTCACTATTAACCTATTAGTTTTCATGGGCTTACTAATAACATGTTTAATACTTATGGACTCCCTGTCTGATTTCATAGTTTTCATGGAATCACGAAGAACCTATTGGCTCCTGCCAACTTCATTGTTTCATGGATTCTCCCTGAACCTATTGGTATCTACAATAACTTCCCTCTTATCCTAGTTTTCATGGATTGACTAGGAATCTATTGACTTCTATCAATAACTTAATCCAGATATAGTTTATGGGTTCACTACAAACCTATTGGCCCCTGCCAATTACTCTTTCTAATCATAGTTTTTATTGGTTTACTATGAACCCATTGGCCCTACCAATAACTTTTCCTAAACATAGTTCTCAAGGGTTTACTATGAACCTGTCTATTTGAAAACTTCTTTAATCGGTATTTAGGCGTTCTATATACTGGTCTATCTAACCTCCTGGATGAAATTCTATTGATTCAGGAGTTACTTAGTTTATATTCACTACTGGGTCAACCTACCTGGTTATTCTGCCCTTACTCCCCAAAATTCAGTTATGGGTCCATTACATAGTGAATACATTTATAGAAGAAGCATATACAAAAATAACACCAACACTTCGGTTAAATATCTTTGAAATCGTCCGCCCCGGAAATTTGGTTAATCCCTTTAACCCATTATTTATATCAAAGTTAGCTTCTTCAAAAACTCTAATTCAAAAGCATTTAAAAGCTCATTTATAATGCCATAGGTTTGCCTTTAAAAATTGAGATTGGGTTCTTTGTTTTGAGAACTATGGCTTTCGAAACCTTTAATCTTTACTTTTGAAACCTTTGGTATACTTCCTTTCGAAAGCATTGATTTTAAAAACCGAGTAACTCATTCAGAAGCTACAATTTAAACAAGAGGCGGCAACCTCTTCGAAAGAAATTAAAAAGACCCCTTTGAAAGTATATGGTTCGACTCCTTTGAAAGCATTTAATAAGACAGGAAAGCGCATTTCTTTTGAAAATAAACAAAGGTTTCGACCCTATCGAAAGCTAGGGTTCCAATACTATGACTTCCGCCTTTTCCCAATCTACTGCGTACCAACATTGTGGTACATTTTGTATTGGTTTCTGCTTAGTTGGTTTTGACCTAATAGGAAGCATAGGGTCGAAAGGTGGCTTCTAAAAGAGGCGGGACTAATTTTCCTGGGTAAAGGCTAAATTAATGCTATTTGAAGTAATAATTTTTTAACTAACCTGCCTATTTGTGCACATTTAATTGGTTTCCTTAAACATTTCAAATTCTTTCTCAAATAATTGCCGCATAATTTCAGGCCTAAATCAAAGGTTAATTTAGCAGATAAGCTCTTCGATTAATCAAAACCATTAAAACAATTAAGTCCTTTTTCTAAAATGACTTGGTTTCCATAGAAAATCTAGGACAAATCCCCAAAAAACACAAAAATTCATTTTCATTATGTTATCTAACATATAAAATTTTCAAACCCAAATTCTTCATAAAATAACCGAAATTAATTTCTAAACCAATTATTCATATTTTCCTAAAAAATCATAATAAATTTTCCATAGCTTTAATACCGATCTCCAAAATCATATTTTAAATAACAATAATTTCCTCAAGGCACTTAAAATTCAATATAGTCGATTTTACCCTTAAAACCGTATAAAACTATATTCGAACAATCTTGTTTAAATCAAACATGTTCCCAAGCATATCATCCCAAAATCATCATTATGAAGGACTTAATCTTAAACCCGAAAATCAAATGATCACAAAACAAAATAGAGATGATTTAGATTATTATTCACCTTGATTAGGATAAGGAACTTGAGATTTGATTGAGATTAATTCCCCTTAGCTTGAATCCTTAACTTTAGATTAATTTTCCCCTTTTTTCTCTAGTAATGGTCGGCTTTATTTTCTTTTTGATTTACGTTTTTGTGAACTGAAATATGAACATGTAGTATAATGAAGGAAATGAAATATATAAGGGTTATAGTGTGCAATTAACCTAAATACCCTTGCGTTAATTACTCTTCTAATTAACATTTAAAACCAATTATAAGCCCATTCTTTAATTTATTAATTAATCTCGACCTCTAATTTATTTTTAAATCTCAATCCCCTTATCAATCTAGTATTTACATCATTCTATTTAATTTATCTAATTAAATCACCTGAATAAAGGTATTAAAAATTAGGGGTGTTACAGGCTCTCCTCCTTAAAGAATTTCATCATTGAAATTCAGCAAGGACTAAATACAAAACATAACAATCATCTGTAACATCTCCTAACAACCTTACCGGCCTATCTAACAATTATCTATATAAATCTAATATAGACATACCCTCAAAGTAGATCAGGATAAGTATCCTTAATCATGTCTTCTGTTTCCCAAGTACAGTCCTTGTCGTTGTCGCTCCACTAAACTTTCACCAACTTGACTTTCTTGTTCCTCGGTCTTTTCTCATCTCTCGCTTCAACTCAAACTGGTTATCTCACAAAAAATTAAATTAGGCTCTATTATCAAATCTTCCAACCCCGTTGAAAGAATAGTAGTCTCTGGATCATGCACATACTTGAAAAGATGAGACACATGAAATACATTATGGACACTTATCATACTGCTCGACAACTTTAATCTGTATGGGAGCTTTCCAATCCTCACTATAATCTGAAATGGACCAATATATCTTGGTGCCAGTTTCCCCGACTTTCCAAATCCTACCCACCCTTCATCGATGATACCTTAATGTAAACCCTATCTCCAACTAAGAATTCTAGGTCTTTACGCCTCTTATCTCTTCTGTCTGGACTGAGCTTACTTCGTCCTTCCTCGGATTAACTCAATCTTCTCTGTCGCCTCTCTAACCAGATATGGACCTAAGACTAATCTGTCTCCAACCAACATGCTTGTGATTTGCATGGCCTTCCATACAATGATTCAAAAGGCGTCATTCCTATACTAGTTTGATAATTATTATTATAACAAAATTCAACCAAATGTAGATGATCTTCCCAAGATCCACCCATGTCCAATACACAAGCTCTCAATAAATTCTCGAGAACCTTATTGACTCTCTCTGTCTGCCCATCCGTTTGAGGGTGATATGCAATACTCATCTTAAGCTTGGACCTAATACATCCTGCAGACTCTTCCAATATTTACTAGTAAACAATGCAGCTCTGTCACTGACTATACTACTAGGAATCCAGTGTAGTCTAACTATTTTCTTCACGAGCAACTTAGCTAAAACAGGTGCTGTCTTGGTTGACTTAACTATAATGAAATGTGAACTCTTGGTCTATCTGTCCACTATGGCCCATATGCTTCCATGTCCTCTATTTGATCTTGGCAACCCGTTTATGAAATCCATAGATATTGAATCCCATTTCCAAACTAGAATCTCTAAAGGTTGAAGTAACCCACTCAGCTTCTGGTGTTCTGCTTGCATTTGTTGACATTTTATACACTGCCCAACCCACAATCCAACATCCCTCTACATACCTTCCAATAGAAGCTCCTTTTCATATCCTGATACATCTTGGTTCCTCCACGATGAATCGTAAACTTGGATCGATGACGTTCTCGAAGAACTTATTTCCTTAAGTTCTCAACATTCAAAACACATAATCATCCCTTCTTTCTCAACCATCTTCTCTGGTCAAGACTAAAATCTCTTAGATCATCAATATAAGTTCCAACCTAAAGCCTTCTAATCTTTTCGGCTAATAATGGATCCTCCCTCTGCTTAGAAACAATCCTTTCAATCAACACTGGTCGAACTTCTAAACATGACAACATGGCGGTGCTCTGACAAGAACTAGCAGTCGATCTTAACTTCATACTATAAGTAGTCAAAACTTCTAAATCTTTCCATTCTGCCAATATAGCTAATACCACATTTGATATCTTCTGCTAAGAGCATCTGCTACTTTATTTCCTTTCCCTCGAATATACTCTATGCAAAAATCACAAGTAGCCAAAAACTCCAGCCATATATGTTGCCTCATATTCAATTCCTTTCGAGAGAATAAGTAGCTTAAAGACTTATGATCTGTGTATAGCTCAAATCTCTCTCCTAAGAGATAATGTTTTCAAATCTTCAATGCGAAGATCACCGCAGCTAACTCCAAATCTTGGGTAGGATATCTCACTTCATGCGGTCTAAGCTATCGTGAAGCGTAGGCAATAAATTTACCCTTCTGCATCAACACAGCTCCTAATCCGGTCTCACATGCATTATTGTAGACCACCAACCCTTGATTTCCGTTTGACACTACTAAAACAGGTGCATTGGTCAACAAATGCTTTAACTAAAGGAATTCTTCCTCACATTTGTCGGACCAGACAAACTTCACATCCTTCATGGTTAACTCAGTCAGAGGTGCTGCTATCCGCGAGAAGTCCTTGATGAATCTCCGGTAATAGTCGGCAAGTCCAAGAAAACTCCTTATCTCGGTCACTGTCTCTGGTTTCTTCCAATTATTAACAGCTTTGACCTTATCTGAATCGACTGACAAACCCTTCCCTAAAACCACGTGACCAAGAAACTTAACCTCTTTCTTCCAAAAATGACAGTTGAAAAACTTTGCCTTTAGATGATGCGGCCTCAGCGTTTCAAGCACTACTCTAAGATGATCTTCATGCTTTCTCTCATCCTTAGAGTATACTAAAATGTCATTTATAAATACCAATATGAACCTATCCATGTACTCACAGAAAACTCAGTTCATTAAGTCCACAAAAAAGCAGGTGCATTCATTAGTCCGAATGGCATTACTAACACTTCAACAAAATGTACCTATCAAAGCATTTCAAAAACGCTATAAAAACCTTTAACAACGTTTTTAACTATGTTGTATATTAGCATGCCATTACAAGTTAGACATATAACATAGAAAGACAAAAAACACTGTAAAATCCACGTATTTATAGTGTTTTTTTATATAATTAATACATTTTACAACTTTTTTATTGATGAGAAAAATTTCTTTTCTTAGCATTCGTCTTCGCTTAGAAATATGTTCAATAGCGGTTATAATATGCAATGTTAACTTTTCACAACATTCTTTTCGTTGCTGTGATTTCTTTTTACAGCGTTTCTTTTGTTGCTTGATGTTTATTTACAGCGTTTATTGGAATGCTTGGGCGTTATCTTATAGCAGATGATTGTATTACCGTGAAAGCTTTGTCTTTGTAAGAAAACTTTGTTAAACGCTGTTAAAACTTTTTATAGCGTTTCAAAAACACTGTTTAATCTTTTCTTAGCGATTTATAAACGCTGTTAAATATTTTGATAGCATTTTATAAACGCTGTCGTATTTTTCTTGTTCCTAACCAATGTATAGCAGTTCCAATTCTATATGCAGCCATAATTTATGTATAACATAGTTTAAATAAACGCATATATTTCATAACAAACATATATTATATTAATCACACATTTTATAATCAACATATTATATTAATCACACATCTTACAATTAGCACGTAACATTACATAATAAAAATACGCAATATTCTTACATCAAAATAGATAATAAGTTCATAATATTTCAATGTAGAACAAGTGGCAACTAGCGATCAAAAGTAGTAATACATACAAGTATGCAAAAAAATGTAGTTATGGCATCAGAAATAACTTCGAACCCATAACTTGCTGCGGTAGCTTACTATTTTTTCCATCAAATATATCCATCCACCTGCAAAGGAAAAGTTTTTTTAATATACGTACTAGATTAGGATGAAAAGAAGGAAACATTAAGTAGCTAGTTCTCAAGTTATTTTACGTCCTATAAAACAAACATGTGAAAGAATGAACTTGAAACTTTTCTTTGTACTTTTTTTGCTATTATTAATTGCTAGGTCAGTTACAATATAAACCTGTATCTTTTGTATTTGAACAGTATATAGTTCAGTGTGCATTGTTTTATCAGTTATCCATTGGGCCATTAATGTTGTTTTAGAGTCTTAGACTCCATGTTAGTATCTAGTATATAAACGTGTTTCTAACCATTATTTGCAGTACATGTGTATTTTCTTTGTTCTCCAAATCATAATTTTCGCATTTTGAGAAGGGTAAAAAAAAAAAATTAAATCTCTATGTTTTGTTCAAAATCCAAACTTTTGATCATTGAAATTCTTTAAATGAAATCAGATGAGTACCATCTCCATTCGTTGGAAATTGAAAGGAACGCAACAGTATCTAACTTAGGCTATAACAGACAGCAGAGCAAAAAAATTCAAACTATGCATTTTTGAAATAACAAACGGTATTATTTTCTTCTCATGGCCTAACAAAATCAAAATGGCATGTACAATGCTATACTCTTCTAAGATAAAATACTAAGAATTTTCAAGGCTTAGCAAAACAGCGTGACCTTAAAGATAAAAATTAAAATGTCCTTATCTTAATTTCAATTTCAGGAAAATTAAATGTATTCTTTTCTTACAATAGTATATCAAGTAGCCAGTTCTCAAGATATTTTAAGCTTTATAAAACAAACATGTGAAAGAATGAATTTGAAACTTTTTTTCTCTATACAAAACATCGTAAGTTTTACGTGAAAACATATCAGAACGTCATGACAAATATGATTTATAATGAACAACGAGATGCATCAAAGAGTCAAAAAGTCATACCCAAAATTCCTAGGAAAGATTGCCAATGCCATAAAATCAAAAAGATTTTGGATACTCCTAAGCTGTCAGATATTAACCTGTAATTGTTCTAGTAAGTAAAAGAAAAATAATATTAAATTTCAATACTTCTCATAGTGAAGTAAAAATATTGTCTAGGAAGCTGTGTTTTCGTGGCATATGGATGTTACATTTTAAAATAAATGGATAAATCTAACATATACAGTAAATAAAAATTGCAGTGCTTACAAACATAAACCACTCTCATGTGTGGATCCTTACATTCATTTGCTAGATCTAATAATTTGCAATATTCCATTATATGTAGTATCTTTTGCAATGAAAGTATTAAATGCTAACATTTATACCCTTATTATACTGAATTTTTATTTATATTTCTATACTGCCTCTATCCAGGGTTTTTGTCACTTCAGCTTCTTGTAGAAATAGAAAGAAGATCCTAGGTCTATCAGTTTGTATACATTAAGTCCTTAAATTCTCTCACTTATTTTTTTTGAAACTTTTATAGGTCTAGATAGTTGGGAAAATGTTGATATTTATTATGCATGGTAATCATAAGTTAGATAAGGGAATAATCGATTCAAAAGTGCATAAAAACTAAAAATAAATAAAATATCACTCAGAGTTATTTTACAAAAACGAGCTTTAGTATCACAGACAAAACATAGCCAAATCACAACTTTAGTGCTTCAATTTTTACATCTTGAAGCCTAAATTTTAATTCACCCTTTAATGAAACATCACTTTTTAAAAAGTGCAGATTAAACGATTTGAGCCAAAATTGTTGCATTCATATTGAGTCTATAAACAATTCCAAAACAATGCAAGAAATTCAAATGTGGTTGATTCGCTCAATCAAGAAAACATTTCATGCCAAACTATATAAATAAGATATTTAAAGTATATTTGTAAAATTAATTAAATTTATTGATTGTATAATTTAGTTGGGTCTCACCGTTGTGCATTTTTAATTTGACAAACACACTATATGTCACTGTTATTTAACATGATATTTTTCTTTCACTTTAAAATTACCACTGTATAATATTACATTAATGGTTAATTTATTTTAATTAACTTTATTTTTGACATGCTGAGTAGTTTGGGATCACACTGCTTAGATTATGCATACAATTTCACCAACTTAATGACCAACAGTATTCCTAACCTAGCTAGGTACAAGAGGTTATAATGCCCATAAGTAATTATTCTATTTAACCTTTATTTTTTCCATGTTTTTCATGAAAAAAGATAAATAAATAAACAAACAAACGTAAATGTTTCCTACAAATGTTAGCTTTTCTCCATATGCAAACACATCTTTAGAGTAAAGATTCAAGCAGATGAAAGTTTTTGCATTCATTTATTGTTTATTTTTTACATCATAGTCCATAGTCACAAAACATAGAAAAGGAAGATGACTGGTCTCATTTGCCTTACAACAGTTAATATAATCAAGCAGCATGAACATGTATACCAATAGCAACAACAAAGATGGTAAGTATACATAAGAAAAGAAAGCTATGCACTAAAATGGAAATCCCACTGGTACCGATATTTCCAGACTCTATAACTCTTGTTCTTGATGGAAGCTGAAAAAGAAGACCTGGCGAGAGGAGAATGAACAGTACCACAACAACTATTACCATACCCTAATCCATAGACATATCTGTAATCTTAGTAAGCCAGTCTTGTACTCCTAGAGAGTAATATATGTAGATATTTTGTAGTAGGGATTCAAAGCTCAAGGCATAAGAAAAAAAGTTAAGAAAAATGGACGATGGAAAGACACATTGATTGATACTTGAATAGGAAGTAAAGGAATGGATGTTGCTATGAAGGGAGAAATAATGATGTAACGAGAGAAAAAGGTAGATCCATGGATTCATTTCTTGATTATGTGTCCATACACACTAGGAATGCATTAAGGAAAAGCATATATGTACATGTACATGTATATGTTATGTATCTTTGTATATGTCCACACACATATATGTACATGTATATGTTATGTATCTTTGTATACATTTGTATATGCTCAGCTTGAAATTTTATAGCAAAAATTTGAAACATATTTGGTATTAAAGAACTATCATTTTAGTGGGGGAGTCGTACCTTGTCAAGCCTCAAATCCGAAGAACAGCCTTCATTTTACTATTTAAATATATCATAGATAAAAAAAATTAGTAGGAAAGGAAAACTATTATTTTAGTGGGGAAAATAGTGAACTCGCAATCCAATGGAAACTCAACCACTTCAACACATACACAACATTCTAACATGTACACTCATAGGATCACTCAACAGTTGACAGTAGCGCCATATACTCACTCAACAACTCATAAGTTCTCCATAGATTCACTATTACAAGAGATTACGTACACTCCCAAAGATTGTGAAATACGTCGTGAAGCCTTAATATTAAGATCAGATTATACCTTATCAAAAAAGTTATAAACAGCTCCAGATTATTGAAGCTTTCGGCAAAAGAAACAAAGGTGCAGACCAAAAGCATTACCAAAAGCATACTAAGATAAAAAACAGACCAAGATAACATATTACATGCCAGAATTTATTCATTATTATTTCAAATCATTATTAATTTGTTCCAAGTAAGTTCAGAAATATGCCATGTTAGCTTGTACAAAATATACGTCATGTTCCAAGTAAGGTATCATAATCTCTTAATATGTCATGTTTATATTGTAAGATAGTTTCCATCTACATCTACAGAACTATATACATAATGACCAAAGGATAATCTAGTACTTGAGTGATGTACTATTGGTGGCATATATAGTGTACAGGCAACCAAAGTGCAGACATGACCAATATTTGAACTTGCAAAGATGATTATATTAAGTTAAATTACACTTACTTGAACTTGCGTCTGTTATAACTTCAACATTTTCTTTTTGTTGCAAAGGTGTTGGAACTACATCGGCATTGCCATTTCTTTCGCTTTATACATCAACTTTAATATGTATTTCTTATTGCATTGTATTGTCATTGACTGCTTGGAGGTTGTCTTGAATTTGAGAATCATTATTTTCAAAATTGTATTCATTCTGAATATTGTTCTTTACCACGACCCTCTTTCTTTCTGGATTTTTACCCATGTTTTGTAAATTAAAACAAAACCATTATAGAATAACTAGCAAAATGCCAACAATAGTACTACAAATGGAAATGGAGACTAAAGTAGTGAGCAGACCTTTATAAAGCTAAGTGAATGTCTCACAAACTTATTTAACAAAATGTTAACATAAGGGAAAATGACGAGTAGAGAATAAGCATGATAATACGAAATTTTAAAAACAAACGAGATATACAAAATTATGGTAACCAAAAGAATTATTTTAATGAGTTACATAATATAACATTGATGAAGAAATGAATAATTAGCATCAGATAACTAGTTGGGGTTTTGCCATATAGATCAATAATTGATAGAACTATCTAGAGATAAATTGAGAGAATTACAAATGATATTCATGGATTTTATAAAACTGTGTGATGGAGTATAATTGATGTCATGTGGTGGTGCCAAGTAAAAAAAATGAATTTTAGCTTAGTTCAACTTAATTAATATATGTATGAAAACACCAAGATGAAAGATGGTCACCACATAGAAAGACTACGAGCATTTGATAAAGGTTGGATTAATCAAGGATTGGTTCTAGATCCATATCTAAATGTATTGGTTTTTGATGAAAAAACAAAAGATATCCAGAAGAATATGCCATGGTGCACAATGTTTAGAGATAGTACTATGTTAATTGACACCAAAAGAAAGTACAGAACAAAAACAAAAAAAAACAAAGAAATGCAGCAAAATTAAAAAAACAGAAACTTAGGACTAAAATTGAGTATATGTAATGTAAAGTTAGCATAGAAGTTAGCATAATAATACAACAAATAAAAAAAAACTACTTAGCTTAATTATCTATGATTATGTTTGTAATTTATTAAAAGTTTCATGTAATATGTATGCACGTCTAATTATTTTCTTTTAATTTTGCTGACTTTCCTGATTCTGTGCTATGTGCTGCACAACTTTTGTGTTGCACTGAGCCTTTTGCAACCCAGGTTTTCGAGCATTACTGTAGTGTGAGATCCTATACAGAGATAATAATTACATTCTGGTGTTACGTGGCATATTGTTTGGTTGAATAATAGTTTGTTAAAAATATAAATTGTTTTAATTTGTTATTTTGATAAGTATAGGGTGAACATAAAACAAGAAGATTATAATGTAGTTAATCACACTTGATCATACAACAAATATCAAAATTTCAACATTTTGTAGAAAAGATTTTATAAAAAAAATCAAGAAATTAGTCCAAAGTCTTCAGCATTCACTGCATTTCCTATCCATGCATCAACAAAATGAAAAGTTGAATAATTTCAAAACAAGGTTTCATGCAAGTTCCATCATAATATAGCAATAATTCATCGAAATAACATAATCAAAAATGCTACTATAAACTGAAAATTTATGTAGGTGTAATCCTTTCACTTTCTTTTTTTCAAAATATGGTATCCAATCAGTCATACCTTATGCTTTATGCTGGTATTTATCATATATAACAACTCTTTTATGTATTTATCCACATAAACGCGAGATAGATTACTAATGTGCTAGAAATCAAAGGAGAGACTACAAAATTGATATAAATTATAGGAAAAAATATAAGTCTGCTGATTTAGATTTTGTGTAAAAGGGACAAGATTACTCGAAAATACATATAATTTGTAGAACATTAGAAGCAAACTACTACAGAATGTGGCATATGTAAAATGTTGCATCTAAAGCTGATTCTTTAGACCAACTGCTTGTTATTTAGACACGATCGTAATACAGTTCATTGATTCCTTTTTATTTCATAAGGATATATTGAATAGCAATGCTCATATATAAATAGTCCCCGTTGTTGTTTCTGTATCCAGTACCGATCAATATATAAAACAAAGACAGGTGATGCTCTTGTAAAAAAGAAATTACTTCCATACTGTGAAAATTGTTTGATAAAATTGTTTCTGAATTTCTCTAAAAGACTTATTGAACTCAAGTTTAAACTAATAAATCAATTTCTATAGAATAACAGTATTAAATTTATTGGTCCTAAAAAGTTAGTCTAAATCATGTAACGTGAGTTTCAATAAATTCTTGGAAGCTTTTTAAAGGTCGCCCGAAAAGTAATTGATGCTCATAATAAGCTTATTGAAATAACTGAAATTACCAAAGCTTTTTGGAACTTCTCCTGAAATTTTATTCCCTCTAAGATTAAGTTGGTCGATATTCACAAGATCTCCTAACTAATAAGTTATTTCTCTAGTAATATTAAAGTACGAACATCCAAAAATTCCATAACAGGCATATTTGCAATCTCTTTAGGCAAAATAACAGTGAATTTATTACTTTAAAGTTTAAGAAAACCCGACTTTTGTAATGTTATGGGAATCATACCAAAATAACAGTGAACGGTTGCATCCACAATCCTGATATGGAACCAAATATCTGTAGATATAAAGAATCATGTTTTCATGGAGCTATTGAAACTTACGCGTGAATTATTTCAAGAACTAATACTATTCATATAATTAACAGTATCATTGCCCAGTCAAATAAAACTTGTGCAAGGTAATTATTTGTATATTTATGTGCACTTTCTAGAAAGCACTTTCTAGAAAGCAGACTTATAACAAGTAAACTTTATTTTTGGTTTCATTTTAAAACGAAGATACAAACAAACCCAAGATATAAAAAATATAACATTTAATCTAACAAGGCACAAAGTTACAGATCTCATAAATAAAACAACACATAATATGCACATAGAAGAAGCATACAATCATGACAAATTATATTTTAGGACCAAAAATTACTTAACATACATTACTTTCTTACTTCTAGAAATTATAATGTACCAACTATAACTGTATATGACAGTATATTCTATTTTAGTACCGAAAATTTCTTACTTATACAATTGTATATGTCTTGCATACATTAGTTTCTTGCTTAACATACATTGAGGCAAATTCTACTTTAGGGTAAATTCTATTTAAGTGTCATTTAAGTGTTAACTTACATTAATTTCTTACTTAACATACATTAATTTCTTACTTCCAGCATGTCTTTAAGTGTTAGTTGACTGTATACGTCTTACTTCTAGAAATTATAATATAACAACTACAAGGATTTCAGATCAATCTATGTGATATGAATTTGAATTATTCATTGATTGATCTATATAGAAAACTACAAAAGTTCCTGTACATGTAACCGATTGACAAAATTATTATGAACGCAAAAAGATTACAAGAAATCAACACAAATAATATAAATATCCTCACAAGTGAATACAAGTCTGAAATTCCACTAAAGTTTTTGTAGCAAATTAACCATACCATATCAGTATTGTGATAAAAATAGAAATACCATGAAATAAGTTGTTTGTTTTTTTCCTTAAAAAAGTGAAAAAAAGAAAGAATCGACAGGAAACTGTAAAGGTTAATTTAAAATTTTCAGCCCTAACTATTTCCATTTAGCTTGCCGACTTATGGATACCAAATATAACTAAGGTCAAGAATAAAATAATTGGAATCTACTATAAACTATGCTTAACAATGATTATAGCCAATTAAACAAAATAATACAACTTACTCTAAAACTTCAGGGACAAAGGGCTGCTGGGGATGATGGCTACCAATTCGCATCCATTGACTACAATGGGAACTAAGGCAGTCACTTCCACTAACGAGCCTACAATGGAGATGGAGATGAGCCTTGCAATAGGGAGGGATGCAACAGGGACAAGGACACTAGAACGATCCTAGAAGGGACATGCGAAATTATTTATCGGATGATGGAATAATTTTTTTTTTGGAGAAATTGAAATTTTGAGGAAGCTTTTATTGAACTGGAGTTCGTAGAAATGGAGGGAAGGAAATGAATTTACTACCTTTAGTTTCACACATCATGCATGACATTAGGTTAAAGAAAATTACGTCAAATCATATGTTTTATAGCAGCCCGCTTAAAAACGTCATGCCTATATGCTAAGGAAATAAACTGTTCTTGTAGTGTAACCACTCATATGGACCATACCTAGTCCAAAATGCTGTCAAAGGAATACCGTCCTCTGCCACTCTTAACTGACAGAAACCTGTAGCCAAATTCAACTGGGAAAACACTCTGGCTCCACAAAACTGATCAGATAGATCATTAATTTTCGGCAAAGGGTAATTATTCTTGATCGTCCTCTCATTCAGCTTATGATAGTCAATGCACATTCTTAACGACCCATCTGGTTTCTTCACGAACACCACGGCCGCTCCTCAAGGCGGACTGCTTGGTCAAATGAAATTCCTTCCTTCTAGATTCACTAGTTGCACCTTCAATCCCTTTATCTTTGTCAGTTTTATCCTCCTAGGTGGACTACTCACAGGTTCAGCTCCTGGCACAAGATCTATCCAAAATTCAACAGCTCATTTCGGTGGTAGTCCTATAGCTGGCTCAAAAACATCTGCAAACTCTCTTGCTATTGAAACCTGACTTAAATCTTCTCCCACTTCCATAGCACTTAACAAAGCACAGCTACTCCGGTCAAAATTCTCCATTGAGCAAAATTATCCAATGAGAATATGATTCGGTTATGACTATTAGGATGTCTCAATGGTATTTCCCTATCCTGCCAAAATATCCTAGCCTTATACTTACCCTACCAGTACACACCGAAAATGATCCTGAAATCTACAAAATCAAAAACATACAGATTGCATGCAAACTTATGACCTAATAAATCAAGTTCTAACCGGTCACATCTCATCCTTAGAGTTGCATACCCTCGCAACCCTTAAGGAAGTAACAAGTTATGTAGTTCTAAGCATAACCTATCAACTAAACACTAAGATATAAATGAATGTGATGCACCGGTATCAAATAGTACCATAACTGTATACTCTAAATCAAAAGCATACTTCCATCACAGTCTTCCCTTTTTCAGCTGCAGTTGGCCTAACAGATCATGGTCCAATAGAAAACACCTTTCCCTTGTCCGCTATAATGACCAGCTATTTTGAACCCTTCAAATTAACAATCATCCACTTATGTCAAACTTGAATTGCTCAAAACAATAGATTTTTAATTTATATTTGGCAAAACTTAGCATATACAGTAAATAAATAAATCATAGAATCACAGACACAGAGTCATATAACAATAAGAGCCGGAATAGATAAGTAGTATTTCATGAAGCTACTATAAAACATCAGAGTATAAACTAGATACAAAAAAAATCTCAAATAAAAGTAGTCTCAAATACAACCGCAACTGATAAGTCTGAACATAAATAACCGAAACAATTTGAAACAATTGAAAGCTGTATAGATATAGGACAGATCTTCAAGCAAAGCTCCAAACTCCAAAGGTGAGTCTCAAATGTTGTGACACTCAGTCTGACCCAAGCATAAAGCAAAATATAAATCGACTCAGTCTCCAAACTCCAAAGGATTAACATTCTTATACCATTAAATCGACTCAAGTGAAAATGTCAAGTGAAATACAAAGTGACTCAAAGGATGTTTGTGATTCCCATCCTCTAAGGATCCGTCAAACTACCTACATACATAGTACAATACGCTACATTGATAGTGTCTATAGTAAGGTAAACTATTAAAATAGCGTTAAGGCATTACCCATATCACCCTTAACACAATTTATATAATGCCATAGTCTATGTAGTACTGTAAACTCCACCAAACCGATGGGAAATCAGGGAGCACTACTTAGGTACGACACAAACTAGAAGGCGTGATAAGGCATGTGACAAGGCATGCATGGCAATGCCAGGGTAGGATTCTACCGCTTGCACTTCCATATTGGTGGTAACGCATAACAGCTACTACCCCCACCTCGAGACACGCTCCCAAATCAAAGGTGCACCCAAATCACAAAGTAATAGAATGATATCGAAGAAGCATGCTCGATCGGAGGTGAGACATCACTTGGCCTGGTATAGCTCATGTTTTAGCCACATCAAGCTAACTCGCGAGAGTCAGGGCTGCTTTAATACCTCATACAGAATCGTCGCCAAACCATCCTAATTCGTTCTGGAATCTCCACCGTGTGCAAAGTTGTTAAAGTGGTTTGGGTATTGGCAAAGAGTATGACAATATCCGATCCCGGTCTCTTTAACAACTAAACTCTTATTTCACGCCGTGGTCATTTATATTGCAAAAAGTTCGTACTTCATATCAGAATATCATACTTATTTCAAAATCATATTACTTTTGAAATCTTATTAACTTTCAAAATCATATCACTTTCTAAATCATATTCACTTCCAAAATCATAGCCACAAATTAGTCTAAACCATCTTATCAGAATATTCATTTAAATCCACTAAATCTAAATTATAATGGTTCTAACTTAAATAGTTTAAATATTGAAATAGTGTGCGTGTGTCTATATATATTGAAATAGTTATAAACTAAAATAGTTTATATAAAAAAATAGGTTATAGATTAAAATAATTTATACATTAAAAGTTTATATTGAAAATAGTTTCAAACTAGAATTGTTTCCACTAATTTCATAAGTCAATTCAAATCAATTTTAGCTCCAAAAATTCAATTTAAATCAATCTTAGTTCGACAATTTCTAATTCTCATTAAAACCATTTTAAATTTATATCGATTTCAAATCAAGGTTTGAAGTAAAATTTAAACCACTTCTAATTCAATACGTTTCAATATTCAAAAATTTACAATAACCCAATTTGATAACTTTCATTTATATTTCAAAATTCAACTTTAATCCTGTTAAAATTTCAAATATTCACTTAATCATTTTAATAACAATTAAATGAAATCTCAAATTACAAACTTAAATAAAATCAATAATTAAATATCTAACTTCAATTAAATTAAGTTCTGAAAATATTCATTTAATCATTTTTATAAACATTTAAATGGAATATCAAATTCAAATTTAAATCAAAATTAAATATTCAATTTGAATCTTATTTAAATCCAAAAATATTCATCTGTTCATTTTAATCAAAGTCAAGTTATCAAGTTATAAAATCATAT
Organism: Allium cepa; assembly: GCA_030765085.1. NCBI lineage: Eukaryota > Viridiplantae > Streptophyta > Magnoliopsida > Asparagales > Amaryllidaceae > Allium > Allium cepa. The sequence continues at coordinate 384,376,831 of CM060931.1, forward strand.
CTTTAAAAATCTTAAACTAATAAGTTTTCAAATCAATTTCTATTTAAATACAATTCTTAAACAAATTAAATTTCAAATCAATTTCAATTTATCTTTCTAACCTTAATTTATTAAAGTTATTACAAAAATCTATTTTCAAAATATTAATATAAATTGAAATAAATATATAATAAATATAATATAAATGCAAGGTAAATTAAATTTTATTATTAAATTAAATATATTTTAAATCTTATTTTATATATTTTAAAAATAATAAAGCTATAAGTAAAATTTTATAATTTGCATTTCAAAACTTAACTTATAATTTTAAACTTTCCAAAACATATAATTTTAAAAGCTAAATTTTACTTATTATAAAAGTAAAATCTTTATATTATAATTTAAAAATCAGTATTTATTAAAATCCATATATTTCATTTCAAAACTTTGGAAATCATTTTTCAAAAATAGACCAACGATATCCGTAAACAATTTTCTATCCTATGGTCAAGTGATATGTATATCTATCATTTCAATCCACAATTTAAATTTAATATTTACGGGTATATATCATTTCAACCCGCAATCCCAAAATTAAATTCAATAAAATCGCTTGGGTTTATCATTTCAACCCATAATGATTTTTTTCTAATCTAGAATGTCGATCGGGTATATATAATTTCAACCCATAGGGAATTCCTAACTAACATGGAACTTGCAATGTGAGAATATAAAATAACATAAATTGACTTACATATCAATAACAAGCATATATAATCATAATTACAATTTAAATAAAATATGTATAACATGTTATGGTATCCTATGTCAATAACATAGGATAACAATTTTAACATATCATATTCAACAATTAAATAACCAACAATTCAAATTTAACAGCATATTTCAATCGTCATTTTGTGTGAATTAAATTTATTAAATATAAGAATGTTAATCGTGAGTGATTGCTCGCCTTTCGAGGCTTAGAGAAAAATAGGCAACACAACAAGCTATGAAATTTGAGCCATGAACTCTACAACAAATCCAAAGCAAAGCAAGGTAAACCCGAATTTTGTGAACAAAGTGTTCGAGTCAACTAAAGTTCTATGAACTAGAAAATAGTCGAAAGAATTTTATAATAAAAATAACCGCAAGCGCATGGCGTACACTTGTAGTACGAGGCGAATGCAAGTCGATCAGTAGAGAATTGATGATTTTAAAATTTCTATTTGATTAAATTAACCAACAATTTAGAGAGTGATTAGCTAAAAAACGAGAAAAACGACAAAAAGAATGATAAAAATATGAGAGTGTTAAGACAATTTAGAGATAATTACACTTTATAGATCATATAGTTCAACCAAACATGAAATTGTGATCTCTCTTTTGGTCATTAGTGAAATTAATTGTTGTGTTTATCATAATTATGGCATATTTGTGCTATTAATTAGCCCAATATAAACCATCAAACTATAACAGAACCACTAATACACTTTTAATTCTCATAAAATATGACAACAAAGTTGAAAGAAAAATCTATTTTAAGCATGACCTATTAACTATTAATTAGAAATATAAGTCATCAAATTTTAATTTCAACATTCACTTCTTTGCCATAATCATATGTAGATAAAGAGGCAATTTGTGTTTTGTTTGTTTAAGTATATCCTATTTGTTATGAACAACATAAACTATCAAATTCAAAGCTAAACAACATCATTGAACCAATTCAATCATTCTCATTAAGCACAAAAAGGGAGCATAAATATCAAACTAAGTTGAAGCTACATGATTAGAGAGCTTCATTACGCCTAAATTGAAGGGGTTTAGCCTCTCATTTTTGTTATCATATGAACAAATGTAGCTTGCAACATGATCAAAAAAGAAGAGGAAAAAGAGAGAAAATGAAAAGAAAAGCTAAGTAAAAAGAAATAACACTAATCTACTTGCATGAAAAGTAAACTACACTACTAACATATGAAGAGAAGAAGCATATAAATAAAAGAGAATACTAATTAACATTGCATAAAAGAAAGAAAAATTACATGAAATAAAATGGCTGAGTATCCATGGAATAAGAAGAGAGAAGAGTTTTGTTTTATTTTCTAAGCTAAAAACTAAGTAAGAGGAACTAAGGAAGAAAAAAGTTACATGAAACATAAGGGGTATATACACACGTGTTAAACCCTAATTCATATTTTTGAGGAATGCCCAAAATACCCTTGAGAAAGTGTGGAGGCCAAGTACTCATTAACTTCTACTAATCATCATTTAAGTGTACATAAAGCCATTAATTCCATAAGCATGTGCATTAGCCTCTAATTTGTACATTAAGGTAGGTGGATAAGTGGGGTCCTCCATGTTCTTCACTTTGAATTATTTTCATCTTCATTCTTTTGTATCTTCTTTGTGCATGCATATTTCATCATAAAACCACTTGTAAAATTCACCAAATTTCCTGCAAAACAATATAGAAAATTCCAAGTAAATTTTCACAATTTAATAAATGCACAAAAATGACCATTTTACCCCTGTATGACGATGAATACGTGACAATTTGAAAATAATTTGAATTTTGGTTTAAACAAGTTAAAATACCCAATACGATCATTTATTCAATTTAAATAGATTAAATATGGTGGTAAAAATATGCACATTTACGTGCATATCAAATACCCCCACAGTTATTTTTTTATTCGTCCTCGAATAAATGAAAAAACATAAGATAAATCTGTATTCGTAGGGAGCACGATTGCATTGAGCGTATGCAACAAGCCATTAAACCTCTGGGTGTCCGCAGTAGGATGAGTGTTGTCTCGTGAGGGTTTTCAGGGATACTACCCACAAAATTCAAATGCAGGATGAAAATATTTACAAAATGCAAAATTTATTTACAAAGAGATGAATGCGAGTTTTTGAAAATATTTACGAATGAAGGATTTATTTTTAAATTGACATGAATAAGTTAAATATATGTTTTGGTCATTATCTTGAGATTTAAGTAATTTACTCGTCAAAGTTTCCAATAAAAACAAAGTTATCATAACAAATAGAATATAGTTTAACTATTTGTTTCGGTTGATAATGAAAGTGTAACTATGAAATAGATCCTTAGTTGATTATCAAAGTTTATCAAGGTGATATATTCATTTCTTTTCAATAACAAGTCAAATCAAATAAGCTACAATAGTGCTTAGATTTCATTTTCTTACTCTCTCTTATTTTATTGATAATTTTATTGATATTTACAATATTTACATATGTCTAACTCAGATAAACTAAGGCCACATATATTACCCATACACTGCCTTGCGGACTTATATGAGGGGAATACAGAGCGTGGTGAGTGAACACATGAGTGTGAACACCTGTTGACTATAGGCATTTTTAAAAAGCATTTTTTATATATACACGTAGCTCAGATAAACTAAGACTAGATATACCGATCGTGCACTGCCTTTCGGGCTTACGTGAGAAAGGTACAGAGCATGGCGAGTGTACACACAAGTGTGTACACCTGTCGATTGTAGGTGTTAATAGAAAATATTTACATATATACAAACGTTTTTAAAAAAATAGAGAGTTTTGCAAAATAATCTTAGCACCACTTAACTTAGAAGCAAAAAATGTTATATCCTTTATTTTAAATCAACCACTTTTTAAAACAAAGATTTTCAATTAGGATGTACTTCATAATTAACACGTATGGATCTTCCTATATACTAGTTAAACCATTTTTATTTGTAATTAAACTTTATTTTTATTTTTGTTAAGACGAATAAATTTCCAAAAATTTCAATTTAATAAACCATAACCATATATTTATATTTATCCTATAATGTTTCTTTAAAAATAAATCAAAATGCTTAAAAAAAAAATCTTCATCCGTTTTTGAATTTTTTTATATTTTTTTAGTTTTGGAAGAAAAATGAAAAATTAATCCTGAAAAATCAAGAAGAAGACGAGTCTCCCCCACACTTGATTTTGACTGTCTCACCAAAGTCAACCCAAGCGGAAGGAGAAAAATAACCAGGAAGTTATTGTCAAGGATAAAATTTCTCAGCATTTTAGCCTCAAGGACAGATCTTCAGTATTTTAGCATGTTACAACTTTCTTTAGGTATCAGTTTTTAGTTATTGATAGTAGTTTTTAAGTATCAGTTTATAGTTATCGGTAGTAGTTTTTAGGTATCAGTTTTTAGTTCGATAGCAGTTTTGAAAGAATGTTTGTCCTTATGAATAATTTTGAAAGAATGTTTGTCCTTATGAATAATTTTTAGAAGAATGTTTGTCCTTGTAGTAAACATATTGAGTTCGTGTCCTTGAGGCTAAAAACATACAAATTTTTGTCCTTTAAATTAATTCCCCCAAAATAAAAACATGACCTTTATTTAAATGAAAATTAATGGTATTTACACGAGATCAGAAAGTATATTGTCAAAAAGTAAATGAAATGATTTTCCAAAGACCGATTCATTTGTCTCATCAAGTATGCGAGACACCACTTAAGCTCAGAAAACCAAACTGTAAAAGATTTCGAAGTTGAATGTTGATTTGGAAAAACGAACGTTGTTTTATTAAAAATCGTACGAGTTGTTTTATTTTCGATGATTTTTGGGGTAGATATAACGATTGTTTGAAATTCATGTTTATTTTCACCAAATTGAAATTCAAGTTTGTCATTGAAAAATTCTTCGAAATTATTTATTTCAAAATCAAAGTGGTGATTTATATCTTCCCCGTCGGAATTTAATAACTCCTCATCCAAAAGTCCAAAAAATTCATCTTCATTAAATTCATCTTTCTTTATTGGACAATCAACAACTTAAGTGCATGTCTCAAGTTCAAATTCCAAAGTTGTTATATTCAAATTTTCAAAATTGATAAAAAGAAGATCAAATTTTAAATTTGGTTCCACACCCTCAAAAGAATTGAAATCCAACTCAAGTACTGTATTTTCAACAACTTCATTAAGATCATCATTTTCAATTTCGAAAGTTGTTATTTGAAAATCGTCGAATTGGGTAAAAGATGGATTATCATTTGACTCATCACACGTTGGGATTTGGTTTTGTTTATCACCTTGTTTCATATATGCTTCGAACAACAAATCCGTATGTTCATCGTAAATTTCTTCCATTTGCTCAACAAAATCCAATTTATAGTTATTAACATGGGGATTTTCACTTTGAAATTACTGAGAACAAAGATTTTCATTCGTAACGTGGTTATGATTATTCCCATTGCCAAATTCGTTTAAAAAGTTGTTTCCATTTTCATTTTGAAATTCATTTTGGAGTTCGAAATCGAAGTGGCATGGGTTATAATCGAAATCGTTTGAATTTTGAGTTGAATTCAAATTTTGAAATCTTTGACTCGAGTTATTACACAAATATGAATTACACAAATCATTTATACTTTGATTTTGTTGTGTAGAAAGTTCAAGTAAAGATGAAATGCTATTTTCAATAGTCAAGGGTTGGTCATCATTTTGAAAATTTTATCGTTTGAAATTCAAATTAGTTACACAATAGTTATTGTTAAAATTTCCATAAAAATTTGAAGTGAAATTATATGGATTATATTGATTTTCAGAAGTATTGTAAAATTCGAGTGAGTGGGGAAACTAGGACATTTTGAAGAATTTTTTTTTCTTTTGGTTTTTTTTAATAAAGGAAAAATATTTACAAATTTATTTTTTTCGAAATGTAAATTTGATTTTTGTTTTGTATTTAGGTTTTTCAATCTTTTTTTGAAAATATTTTATATTTTTTTTGATTTTTGGTTTTCTAAATTTTTTTGGATTTTTGAAATTTCCAAGAAAAAGGATTTAAAAATTTCAAAGGAAAAAAGAATATTTACAATTTTTTTTAGTTTTGGGTTTTATTTTTTTTTAAATATGCATGAATTAATGCAACTAAATGAATGCAGGGGTTAATTACAAATGATTTATCTTAAGTTAACCCAAAGTTGTATGTTCACACATTGTCTTAGATAAACAAGATAGTTCTCAGCCAGATAATGGACATGATTTATTGATGCACCATGAATAACCGTAGCAATGCAGCCGAAGGTTTAAGTACCTTTAGAGAAACAACCGCTATAATATTTACGAATCACCGTAATATTTATAGATGGTTATTGCTCTGCCGTAGCCTAGACACCAAGAAATTAAATTATTTAAGTAAGATAACTTGTTAATATACAATTAAGAGCTATCGTTATTATTAATCAAGATTCTAAGATGAAATGCAAAGCAGAATTTAAACGCGTATTAACATTGTAACTATGAATGCATTTTTTGTAAATGCAAACGACCAACAATGCAAATCAAAAAATAAAAAGAGATAAGGTTGCAATATTTTTATAAGCAAACAATTTATTTGGCAAGCAGAGCGGTTATTTTTTTGGCAAGCACTTCTTCTCCTTATGATTTTCTGCTTTGGCAACCTGAAAATAAAAACAATACATACATACATACATACATATATATGTAGGTTTTTTTGAAAAGAGAAGAGAAATGAAATTAAAAGAAAATACTTACAACTCAAGACAAAACTATATACAAGAAATCTCTAAGCAACATACAAACAAACTCAAAGCAAGAATTTTTGTTTTGTTTTTTTTTTCAAAGAAGAGTTAAAACAGTAATTAACTGTCAAAACAAATTCGCTAATAAAGGCAAACCCCTCTTTTTTTTACTTAAACCAAACTAAACTAAAACTAAAACTAAAACTAAAACCAAAACCAAAACAAATCAACAAAACGGGCCTTGCCCAAATTCTTATTCAGTTAAACAAAGTAAAAGGAAAAATAAACGACTAAAACACTTCAATTTCTTAAGCAGATAAAATGACCACACAGATCACCAAATCCTCAATTTCAAAAGTGTTGCTCCCAAATTAAGTCGAGTTATGTGAATCCAAAGCTTCTTTCTTTGACCGTGGGTGTCGCGGCAGATTCGAAGTAGTTCGAGATGTTCGATTCTGGGGGGTGGTTCGATTGGAGTACAGGGTTTGTCAGGGAGAAACATTGCTTTCAAGTGGCTGGGTTGTGGAGGAGCTCAAGTATTTGGTACCGAAAGGAGTTTTGTGATCAGGTGGAGTTTGTAGTTGTAGGATGTTGTGAAAATAAAGTTGCACTGTGGTTTTTTGGTTTGTGCAATAGAATGACAGAGAATGAAAAGAAATTGTGAATGTTTTTCAATAATAGAAGAACAAATGAAAACGCAAAACAACAAGAACACAAACAAATACACGCAAACACTAAACAAACACACAATATTTTTTATTAAACATAACAAACACAAAACAAACACATAATAAAATCAAACAAACATAATTCAAAGAACAGAAAATCAAAATCAAAACAATTCCCTGGCAATGGTGCCAAAAACTTGTTCGTGTCGACTAAAGTTCTATGAACTAGAATGTAACCGAACGAATTTTATAATAAAAATAACTGCAAGCGCACGGCGTATACTTGTAGTACGTGGAGAATACAGGTCGATCCGCAGGGAATTGATGATTTTAAAATTTCTATTCAATCAAATAAACCAAAAATTTAGAAAGTGATTAGCTAAAAAAAGAGAAAAATGACAAAAAGAAAGTGATAAAAATATGAGAGTGTTAAGACAATTTAAAGATAATTACACTTTCTAGGTCATATAGTTCAATTAAACATGAAATTATGATCTCTCTTTTGGTCATTATTGAAATTAATTGTTGTGTTTATCATAAGTATGGCATAATTGTGCTACTAAATAGCCCAATATAAACCATCAAACTACAACACAACCACTAATACACTTTTAAATCTCATAAAATATGACAACAAAGTTGAAAGTAAAATCTTTTTTAAGCATTGCCTATTTACTATTAATTAGAAATATAAGCCATCAAATTTTAATTTCAACATTCACTTCTTTGTCATAATCATATATAGATGAAGATGCAATTTGTGTTTTTTTGTTTAAGCACAGGCTATTTGTTATGAATAACATGGACTATCAAATTCAAAGCTAAACAACATAATTAAACCACTTCAATCATTCTCATTAAGCACAAAAAGAAAACATAAACATCAACTAAGTTGAAGCTACATGATTAGAGAGCTTCATTACCCTTAAATTGAAGATGATTAGCCTTTCATATTTATTATCATATGAACAAATGTAGCTTGCAACATGAATGAAAAAGAAGAGGAAAAGGAAAGCAAATGAAAAGAAAAGCTAAGTTAAAAGAAATAACACTAACTTGCATGAAAAGTAAAATACACTACTAACATATGAAGAGAAGAAGCATGTAAATAAAATAGAATACTAATTAACATTGCATAAAAGAAAGAAAAATTACATGAAATAAAATGGTTAAGTACCATGGAAAAAGAAGAGAGAAGAGTTTTGTTTTATTTTCTAAGTTAAAAACTAAGTAAGAGGAACTAAGGAAGAAGAAGGTTACATGAAACATAAGGGTATATATATATGTGTTAAACCCTAATTCATATTTTTGGAAAATGCCCAAAATACCCTTGAATACCCTTGAGAAAGTGTGGAGGGCAAGTAATCATTAGCTTACATTTAAGTGTACTTGTAGCCATTAATTTCATAAGCATGTGCATTAACCTCTAATTTGTACATTATGGTAGGTGGGTAAGTAGGGTCCTCTATGTTCTTTACATTGAAATTTTTCTATCTTCATTCTTTTGTATCTTCTTTGTGCATGCATGTTTCATCATTAAAACACCTGTAAAATTCACCAAATTTTCCACAAAACAACATAGAAAATTCCAAATAAATTTTCACAATTTAATAAATGCACAAAAATGACCATTTTACCCCTGTATGAAGATGAATATGTGAAGATTTGAAAATAACTTGAATTTTGGTTTAAACAAGTTAAAATACCCAATATGATCATTTATTCAATTTAAATAGATTAAATATGGTGGTAAAAATATGCACATTTATGTGTACATCACAAAGCAAGGCTGATAATTAAGAATCGTTGGAAAACAAATCAAAATTAGCTTGATGTAAATGGAAAAAAATATATATTATATTTAAAAAATATCAATATTCAATTAAAAACACATATTTATAATAAAAATCTTCATATTATATTTTTTTTATAAATCAACATTTATTAAAACCCATATTTGTTTTCAAAATTCTTCAAATAAATGTTTAAACATAATATATATACTAAAGTTATTACCAAAAACCTATTTTAAAATATTAACATAAATTTAAATAAATATTTAAACATATTATATACATATAAAAGTTATTACAAAAATCTATTTCAAAAATAAAGATATAAATTGTGAATAAATATTTAAAACATATTATATATACCTTTGCTTCCATTTTTTTAATACCAAGAGCAGAGAGAAGAGTGGCGGTTCTGCCAATCATTGACAGAGGGTTTTCTTGGTTGTTTAGCTGTGAGTGGAAGGGTGATCTGGAGTGGGTTGCTTAGCATGAACGGTCAACGAGTGGTTTGAAAACGAAGGAGGCAAGCAAAATTTCTCAGGCAACTTATAATATAACCCATATATAATTTCCGAAAGTAAGAATACAAGCGAGCAAATATTTATGGCACCAACGAGGATGAGCAAGCTTTTCACTTTATATCATTATTGTATTTTTTTTATATGAAGGTACGGCTGCTGCTTCTTGGTGGAGAGAGGCTGATCTAGCTCGGATGGGGGTGCTCTGTTGTGTGTAAGGGATTGGTGAGTGCGGCATTGCATGGCCATGCTGGGCTTAGGTCGAGCAACATGCAAGGTGGGTAGACGGGCTAAGGAGCTGTTGCTGTGGTGGGGAATGGGCTGTGCATTTAGTTCAGTCAGGGCACTCGGGTGGTAGCTGGAGCACACGTGGAGACATTTATGGGGTGGTGGTTGTTGAGGGCGCTCGTAGGAGTAGAAGGCGAGCAAGGTGGAATGGAGCTGGTCAGTTAGAAAGGGAAGTGGATGAGGGTTAGAATATGAGGGATGGGACGTGGAAAAAGATAAAGGAGTGGGCTGTGATAGGTGGGACAGCTGGTCGAGGTTGGAGGTTGTGCAGGCGTTGGGCGTGATGGCGCTGCTGTTTAGGTGGAGGGAGACGATTATGGGAGGAGATGGGTGGTTATGGATCATCACGGCAGATGAGAGAGCGTTTTGATTGATTGGTGGTGAGAGGCAATAAGGTGATGAGCAGGTTGGGTCCCATAGTAAACGGATGCAAAATTATATAATTTGCTTTTCTTTTCGAATGAGGAACATGTCAAATGAAAAGCAAAGACTGAGACAGAACGGCAGGAAAGAAGTGAACCAGAATAAAAGAAATTAAATAGGAATTATAAAAGTTAACGTTGGGAATAGAGAAAGTCAAAAGTTGGATTTTTGAAAATTATAAAAACAAATGGCTATTGGTTGTCTCGAGTAACAAACAAAAATACACAGAACCCCAAATGCAGAACAGATACTGCTAATTGTTTCGCAGATTTCGCCGTATACGGAACACCAAAATGCACAAATGAATATACTATAGAGATCAACACGACGAAGCGAACAAAATGATACACCGATATAAGAGATACGACCATCCTATCAAAAGTCGACGTTCGCTGCCAAAAATACTACTAAAATGCTAAAAATAAGATGAACGGAGCTTAACCAGTCAAAATTTGGCGAAAAGAATACGACATCTCACTCTGAAATTATTATATAAAAATATTCATATTTCGAAAATATTTTATTTCATCATATGAAATGATTTTAAATTGATATTGAAAATTTCACAACAGAACACAATTTCATATTTTCTGGTGAAAATCTGACATTTGCTACTTTTAAATAGATGCATATCAAGTATCAATTTTTTGCTTTAAAAGTTTATTATTTATTTTTCACGAAAAATTTAGTTAATTACGTTATAAAATCATTGAAATTTCCAGGTCATTACACTCTCCCCTACTCAAAACTTTTCATCCCTGAAAAGGAATGAGATTGGAGAATAGAAGCAACAGAAAGGAAAGATAGATTCAAAAAACATAGTACCGGATATATCAATAAATTCAAACCCATATAAATTTTATTAGTTTTCAAATTAATTAATATTCAACAAATTTGGTGTCAATCCATAAATATTCATTGTATTCACATTTTGTTGATTCCACTTCATTGCATTTTATTCAATTGATTTGATTTTGATTTATTAACATTTATTACAAAATTTTCTTTCAAAACAAAATTTATTTTATTTAACTCATTCTTTTTTTCCAATTTATTTCACTTGCATATCTTACAACATATATCAGGTGTATAAACAGTTATTATAACCACTTCAATTTTTTATTTAAAAACTAATTCCCTTGTCAAAATTTAATTTATGGATATCTTATTACTTACATTTATATTGCATATTATTCAATTACATGCACTCATTAACATTTAAACTTTTTCCCAGGTAAGTTTTATTATTGTTTCCGAGTGTAATTGAACACTATACAAACTTACCTTTATTTACAACATTACCATTAAACAAAAATTTAGTTTCAACATTATTATTACCTAAGTTTTCTCTTGTATATCGTTCAATTACATGTTCTCATAACATTTTAACTTTTGAATATTTCAAGTAAGTTATATATATGTTTTAGAAATGCAATTTGGTATTATACCAATAAATTTTATCCTAGTTCAACTATTTCAAGTTATTTCAATTTTATTCTCATTTTAGTTAATCTAATTATTCAAAACTTTGCTTTACTTAAATAATTGAAAACCATCACTTAACATAGAATTTAAGTGTTAAATTTTCGGTTTACTACAAAACAATTTGGAATAAATATATACATATACATATACATACGTACATACATATATATATATATATTATACATCAAATCATACTCAATAAATTCAAATTGAACCCATTTTCCAAAACAAAAGTGTAGCAAAGCTACTAATTCTCTCCACTTTGAGACTCGAAAATGAATGTCGATGATGCTGCAGTCATCTTCGAAATTATTTTCCAACGACATAAGAGGGGAGTACTAGCTTACTTCTTTAATATTCTTTGGAAACAATTTCCATTCGAAAATATTTTCAAATAATATATTTTCAAAACTTTGAAAACCAAAATTTGAAAAGTCCCGGAAATTTAATTCTCAAATCTTTAATTTAAATTCATTTCATTTACAGATCAATAAATGATAATCTGGTATTATCATTTCTAACAACCAATTCATTAACTACCACATTTTCAAAAATCATACTTTATAGTCATACATAAAATTATTTCATTTACCAATTTTGGTAACAATATTGTGTCAGTTTGCTCTGTTCAAGTATTTTGGAATTCCTATCTATAGCTTTAGCCAGACAATCAATCGAAATCCAAAATCAAACTTAACAATTCAAACAACTCAATATAAAACATTTTATATTAATTACAAATACACTCCCTCACAGGATGATTCAAAATGGATATAGAACAAAGATAGTGATTCAAATTTAGTGGACCTAAACCAGAGAATTCTAACGAAGAAGAAAGGCTTGAAAGGAGATAAGATAATTAAATTACCAAAGAGGAGAGATGAATAGACTTATATTAATCACGGAGACCTTAACTTGATCAACCGAGACTTTAAAAAGACGAGAATATCATCAACGAAAATGAGGACAACTTGTTGAGAACATCGCGGAAAATGCGATTCATGAGATCGATGAAGAGAATAGAAGCATTGGTTAATCCAAAGGGCATGACTAACCATTCATAGAAACCATTCGTATGTGGGGAAGACAACGAATTGAGCTCTAGAAATAAGATCGATGTGGAATTCAGTTTTCTGCTTGGGAGTTGAAAAGTGACTTCACCAAAACATCGGGATAATCCCTGACTATCGGGGTAGAGTCAAGACCACTAGGCTAGGAATCGAACGAAAAGATAAGACTGCCTGTATAATCCTAAGGTAATCGACATTCGATCACAAGAGAATTACCTTTGCCGTCTACTAGAGAAATGGTTCGGGGTTTGCAAGAAGTAGCAACATCAAAACCGAGGACATAGAAATATTCGGTGAATCGACGCGTGTTGTAAGGAAGTTTCACCCCTTTACAAATCAACTAACGTTGGCGGGAGCGCCGATGGGATTAGTCACCCATAAGGATGGAGTTGCCAATTGAGGTTGTAAGATATGCTCAAATTATTAAAGAGATCAATAGAAATAGAGCTATGGGATGCTCTTGTATCAAAAGGACACGAATATGAAAAGACAAGAATGGATTTTAAAACAAAGGGATAGTTCCAAAATTCGAAAGAAATCCAAATCAAAGAGGATCTTAACAAAGAATTTCAAGCTCGAGCGAAGATGATTCTGTAATTAATTTTACTCATTCTAGGGTATCACTACCCTATCTCTAATGAGTTTTTACTTCATATGCTAAGTTTTGCCTAAACCAGAGCTCTGATACCAACTATAACGACCCACTATTTCATACCATACAAATTGATAATCGTCCACCCATGTCAGATTTGAATTGCTCAAAGCAATAGATTATTAATTTATATTTGGCGAAACTTAGCATATACAGTAAATAAATCAATCGCAAAATCAAAGATACGGAGTTGTACAACAATAAGCAGCAGAAGAAATAAATAGTAGTTCATGAAGCTACAACAGAACATCAGAGTATAAAGTAGATACAACAAAATTCTCAAATAAAAGTAGTCTCAAATACAACAGCAACTGATAAGTCTGAATACAAACAATCAGAACAATTGGAAACAACTGAAAGCTGAATAGATATGGGATAGATCTCAAGCAAAGCTCCAAACTCCAAAGATTAGTCTCAAAATGCCGTGACACTTAGTTTGACCCAAGCATAAAGCAAAAACACAAAACACTCGAGTCAGGATTAACATTCTTATACCAGTAAATTGACTCAAGTGAAAATGTCAAGTGAAATAAAAGTTTCTCAAAGGATGTTTGGGATTCCCATCCTCTAAGGATCCGTTAAGTTATCTACATACATAGTACAATACGCTATATAGACAATGTCTATAGTAAGGTAAACTATTAAAATAGCATTAATGCGTTACCCTTATCCCCCTTAACACAATTTATATATTATCTAGTCTATACAGTACTGTAAACTCCACCAAAACGGTGGGCTATCAGAGAGCATGCCATAGGTACGACACAAACCAAACTCGTAGAAGACGTGATAAGGCATGTGACAAGACAGCGAGGTAGTGCAGGGTAGGATTCTACGGTTTGCATTCTCGGACTGGTGGTAATGCATACAGCTACTACCCCCACCTCGAGACACACTCCCAAATCAAAGGTGCACCCAGTCAAATCACAAAGTAATAGAATGATATTGAAGAAGCATGCTCGATCGGCGGTGGTACATCACTTGGCCCGGTATAGCTCCTGGTTTAGCCATATTAAGCTGACTCACAGGAGTCAGGGCTGCGTCTATACCTCATACAGAATCGTCGCCAAACCATCCTACTTTGTTCTGGAATCTCCACCACGTACATAGTTGTAAAGTGGTTTTCGGTATTTTCAGAGAATACGACAATACCTGATTCTGGTCTCTTTAACAACCAAATGCTTATTTCACACCGTGGTCATTTATATTGCAAAAAGTTCATACTTCATATCAGAATATCATACTCATTCAAAATCATATTACTTTTGAAATCTTATTAACTTTCGAAATCATATCACTTTCGAAATCATATTCACTTCCGAAATCACAGCCACAAATTAGTTTAACCATCATATCAAAATATTCGCTTTTAAATCCACTAAATCTAAATTATAACAATTCCAACTTAAAAAGTTTAAATATTGAAATAGTGTATGTATATATATTGAAATAGTTATAAATTAAAATAATTCATACAAAAAATAGGCTATAGATTTAAATAGTTTATTAAAAGTTTATATCGAAAATAGTTTCAAATTAGAATTGTATCTTCTAATTTCACAAGTCAATTCAAATCAATTTAGTTTCGAAAATTCAATTTAAATCAATCTCAGTTCGAAAATTTCTAGTTCTCATTAAAACCATTTTAAATTTATATCAATTTCAAATTAAGATTTGAATTACAATTTAAACTACTTCTAATTCAATACGTTTCAATATTCAAAAATTTACAATAACTAAATTTGATAAATTTCACTTAAATTCCAAAATTCAACTTTAATCCTATTAAAATTCCAAAATATTCACTTAATCATTTTACTAACATTTAAATGAAATCTCAAATTATAAATTTAAATAAAATCAATAATTAAATATCTAACTTCAATTATATTAAATTTTAAAAATATTCATTTAATCACTTTTATAAACATTTAAATAATCTAAAATTCAAATTTAAATCAAAATTAATTATTCAATTTCGGTCTTATTTAAATTTGAAAATATCATTTATTCACTTTAATCAAAATCAAGTTATCAAGTTTTATAATCATATCTTTATAAATCTCAAATTAATAAGTTTTCAAATCAATTTCTATTTAAATACAGTTCTTAAATAAATTAAATTACAAATCAATTTCAATTTATCTTTCCAACCTTAGTTTATTAAAGTTACTATAAAAATCTATTTTCAAAATATTAATTTAAATTGAAATAAATATTTGAAAACATATTATATATATTAGGTAAATTGATTTTATTAAATTAAATCTATTTTAATTTTTTTATATATTTTAAAAATAATAAAGTTATAAGTAAAATTTTATAATTTACATTTCAAAACTTAATTTATAATTCTAAACTTTCCAAAACATACAATTTTAAAAATCTAAATTTTACATATATATATATATATATATATATATATATATATAATCTTTATGTTAGAATTTAATGATCAATATTTATTAAAATCCATATATTTCATTTCAAAACTTTGGAAATCATTTTTCATAAATAGACCAATGTATCCGTATATAATTTTCAATCCTATGGTCATGTGATACAGATATTTATCATTTCAATTCGCAATTTAAATTTAATATTTTCGGGTATATATCATTTCAACCCGCAATCCTAAAAATAAATTTAATTAAATCGCTTGGGTTTATCATTTCAACCCAAAACGATTTTGTTCTAATCTAGAATATCATTCGGGTATGTATCATTTCAACCCATAGGGAATTCCTAACTAATAGGGAACTTGCGGTATGAGAATATAAAATAGCATAAATGACATACATATCAATGACAAGCATATATAATCATAATTAACAACTTAAGTAAAATATATATAACAGGTTATGGTATCCTATGTCAATTAACATAGGATAACAATTTTAACATATCATATTCAATAGTTAAATAACTAAGAACTCAAATTTAACAACATATGTCAGTCGTCATTTCATATGGATTAAATTTACTAAATATAAGAATGTTAATCGTGAATGATTGCTCACCATTTAAGGCTTAGAGAAAAATAGACAACATGACAAGCTACGAAATTTGAGCCACAAACTCCATGAAAAATCCAAAGCAAAGCAAGGTGAACTTGAATTCGATGAACAAAGCAAGGCTGATAACTAAGGATCGATGAAAAACAAATCAAAATTAGCTTGATATAAATGGAAATAAAATATATATTATATTTAAAAAAAATATCAATATTCAATTAAGATACATATTTAAAATAAAATCTTCATTTTTTTTAAATCAACATTAATTACAACCCATATTTTTTTTCAAAATTCTTCAAATAAATGTTTAAACATAATATATATACTAAAGTTATTACCAAAAACCTAATTTAAAATATTAACATAAATTCAAATAAATATTTAAACATATTATATAAATATAAAAATTATTACAAAAATCTATTTTAAAAATAATAATATAAATTATAAATAAATATTTAAAACATATTATATATACCTTTGCTTCCATTTTTTTAATACCAAGAGCAGAGAGAAGAGTGGGGATCTGACAAGGATTGGCAGAGGGTTTGCTTGGTTGTTCGGCATTGAGTGAAAGGGCGATCTAGAGTGGGTTGCTTAGCATGAACGGTCGACAAGTGGTTTGAAATAGATGGAGGCGAGCAAAATTTCTCAGGCAACTTATAATATAACTCATGTATAATTTCCAGAAGTAAGAATAGGAGCGAGAAGATATTAACGGCACCAAGGAGGATGAGCAGCCTTTTCACCTTATATCATTATTATATTTTTTATAAGAAGGCATAACTGCTGCTATTTGGTGGAGAGAGGCTGATCTTGCTCGGATGGGGGTGCTCTGCTATGTGTAAGGACTTAGAGAGTGCGGCGTTGCATGGCCATGCTGGGCTTGGGTCGAGGGACAGGCAAGGGGGTAGATGAGCTGAGGAGCTGCCGCTATGGTAGGGAATGGGCTGTGCATTCGGTTTCGGTCAAGGCACTTGGGTGGCAGTTGGAGCACACGTGGAGAGGTTTATGGGGGTGGTGGATGTTGAGGGCGCTCGGAGGAGCTGAAGGCCGGCATGGTGGAATGGAGCTGGTCGGTTAGAAAGGGTATTGGATGAGGGTTAGAGTAGGAGGGATGGGACGTGGCTAAAGGAAGAGGAGTGGGCCGTGATGGGTGGGACAACTGGTCGAGGTTGGAGGTTGTGCAGGCGTTGGGCATGATGGCGCTGCTGCTTAGGTGGAGGGAGACGAGTATGGGAGGAGATGGGTAGTTGTGGATCATCACGCGGAGGAGAGGGGTTTGATTGATCGGTGGTGAGAGGCAATAAGGTGACGAGCAGGTAGGGTCTCATAGTAAATGAATGCAAAAATATATAATTTTCTTTTTTTGGAATGAAGAAGAACATGTCAGATGAAAAGCATAGACTAAGAGACAGAACAGTAGGAAGGAAGTGAACCAGAATAAAAAATAAAAATAAATAGAAATTATAGAAGTTAACCGTTGGGAATAGAGAAAGTCAAAAGTTGGATTTTCGAAAATTATAAAAACAAATGGCTATTAGTTGTCTCGGGGAACAAGCGAAAAGACACAAAACCCCAAACGCGGAACCGATACGGCTAATCATTTCGAAAATTTCGCCATGTACCGGACACCGAAATGCACAAACGAATATACTATGGAGATCAGCACGACGAGACGATCAAAATGGTACAGAGATATGAGAGATACTATCCTATCAAAATTCGATATTCGTTACCAAAAATACTGCTAAAACGCTCGAAAATAAGATGAATGGAGCTGAAGCAGTCCAAATTTGACGAAACGAAATACGATGTCTCACTCTGAAAATGATTTACATTTTTATTATATAAAAGTATTCATGTTACGAAAATATTTTTATTTTCATCATATTAACTGATTATAAATTGATATTGAAAATTTCACAATAGAACACTTTTATATTTTCTAATGAAAATATGACATTTGCTATGTTTAATAGACGCATATCAAATATCAAATTTTCGCTTCAACTTTTATTTATTTATTTTTCACGAAATCTTTAGTTAATTACGTTATAAAATCGTTAAAATTTTCGGGTCGTTACATCCGCCCTGACTGGTTCTGGACACTGATTCTTATAATACCTAATTTAGTCACAGTTGAAGCACTTCACACCCTTCTTATCTGCAGCCTTCTTCCCCTTGCCTGACCGGCACTCATGAGCATAATGGCCTTTCTAGTCGCACTTGATGCAAACAAAATTAGCATTTGCCTTCTTGGCTGCCTCTCCTTTTTGGGCTCCCTTCTTCTTAAAGAATTTCCTCTTCTTCCCCTGAGAAGCCTAGGCTTCAGTTGGCTTTTCTCTCGCACAAAATAACAAGCATCTCCTCATGTCGAATTTCCATCTCCACGACTGCATTACAAGGATCATGAAGATGTAGCAAGGTTGCCTTAGCAATCTCGGGTCTTAGTCTCCGAATAAACCTCTCATTCCTTCTAATGACGGTATCTATAGCAGCATGCCCATATCGAGATAACTCATCAAACTTATTATAAAATCCAATTACCGACATCTCTCCCTACACTAAATCTATAACATTTCTCAGTAACGCTGACTTGGCAACTTCAGACAAAAATCTCTGTTCAAATCTTCTTCTAAAATCTTCCTAAGTTAACTCCTCCTGTGGAACTCCGGTAGTAACACTATTCCACCAGTGAAGTGCTGCCCCTTGCAACTGTTTAGAGGCTAGCCTCCTCTTCTGCTTATCATCTAAAGCCAAATCAGCAAAGATTCTCTCACGGCTTGTGTTAGATTGACGAAGAACTGATACATCGTCCTCATATCTATGGTGGATTTCCAGCATCCACAATGATATTTGCATTTTGGTTAGCATTAGCCTGTCGAACCAGGTTCCTCCTGGTGGATTAAGCATTTCCATTGGTTGTGGTGCTTTCTCTACCGAGATTTCATCTTTGGTTTCTTACATCCATATCTTCTTTCTCGTAAATCTACGTATGAGCCGTAGTGAGATACAAAAGAATGGTCTAAGAGAGAGAGGAATACGTATATATATATAATACAAGTACGTTATTATAGCGTTATCCCAAGCCCCGATGTTATTCTCTGATTCATTTGATTTTGTTTTGAAAAATCTTTTAAGTTCAAATTTCATTTAAGTTTTCATAAACCTATGCCCTGATACCAACTTGTAACATCCCTCACTTGAAGGCTCAAAACTAACGGCTGTGGATGCTGTAGTCATCCATAGTTATTAATCCTCGGTGACCAAATGTAGTAATGTTAAATACATTGATATAACAAAAATATATAGATATGGAAAAAAAATTAAAATTAATAAACCACTTTCTCATTCCATGTCAGAGCATTTCAAATTCATTACATAATCCCGTAATCGTTAACCATGTTCAGTGAAGATATAATTATTATAACATACACCAAGAGCGACATATGAAGATGCCCCATTGGATGATCAAAGTATATAACTAGGTAATTAAACATCTTTGTTACAACAAAAACACAAAAGAATCAAAAATGGAAAAACTCTAAATAGCTCTCATGCCTCCTACACATCTCCGGAAGGTTATTTGTCTAAAGAGGTACCTCAAAACCTTAACTCTCAAACTACTCAAAATCAATTGAGCATCCAAGAATTTAAGGGGAAAAACATAAATTTCGAGTCAAACATAAAGCCTGGTATGAATAATAATCCACCATCTCAAACCATTTAGATATCTATTGAGATCACGCAGCTTAGTGGAACTGGTTTTTCCCTCACTAGTATCTTATCCAAAACTTTATAAAACCATATACTATGCTCCTACATCCACAATGGTTAAAACATAGCAATTCAAAATATTATGATGATATGCTAATAGGTAAATCAATTCTGTATTTCCCATCCCCATTCCTTTGACTATCTATCTCAATTATAATTTCAAGCGTCACAATTAACCTATTAATTTTCATGGGATTACTAATAACCTATTTAATACTTATGGAGACTCTGCATCATGGGATCACTAAGAGCCTATTTGCTCCTACCAATAACTTCATTATTTCATAAGTTCTCCTTGAACCTATTGGTATCTCCAATAACTTCCCTCTTATCATAGTTCTCACGGGTTGATTAGGAACCTATTGACTTATGTCAATAACTTAATCCAGATATTGTTTTCATAGGTTCACTACAAACCTATTGGCCCTTGGTAATAACTCTTTCTAATCATAGTTTTCATGGGTTTACTATAAACCTATTGGCCCCTGCCAATAACTTTTCCTAAACATAGTTTTCATGGGTTTACTATGAACCTGTCTATCTGACAACTTCTTTAATCAGTATTTAGGCATCATATATTCTAATCTATCTGACCTCCTAGATGCAATTCTATTCATTCAGGAGTTACTTAGTTATATTCACTACTAGGTCAACCTACTTGGTTATTCTGCCCTTACTCCCCAAAATTCAGTTATGGGTCCATTACATAGTGAATACATTTATAGAAGATGCATATATAAAAGTAATACCAACATCTTTGGTTTAATATATTTGAAATCATTTCCCCTTAGAAATTTGGTTAATCCCTCTAACCCATTATTTATATCGAAGTTAGCTTCTTCAAAAACTCCAATTCAAAAGCATTTAAAAGCTAATTTATAATGCCATTGGTTTTCCTTTAAAAATTGAGATTGGGTTCTTTGTTTTGAAAACTAAGGATTTCGAAACCTTTAATCTTTACTTTCGAAACCATTTGAAAACTTCCTTTTGAAAGCCTTGATTTTAAAAATTGAGTAAGTCATTTGTAAGCTACAATTTAAACAAGAGGCGGCAACCAACTTTTCTGGGTAAAGGCTGAATTAATGCTATTTAAAGAAATAACTTTTTAACTAACCTGCCTATTTTAAACATTTAATTGGTTGCCTTAAACATTTCAAATTCTTTCTTAAATAACTATCGCATAACTGCATACCTAAATTAAGGATTAATTTAGCAGTTAAGCCCTTCCATTAATCAAAACCAATAAAACAATTAAGTCCTTTTTCTAAAATAATTTAATTTCCATAGCAAGTCACTTAGGAAATATCCCCAAAAATTACAGAAATTCACTTTCAATATGTTATCTAACATATAAAATTTCGGACCCAAATTCTTCATAAAATAACCAAGATTAATTTATAAACCTCATTATTCATATTTTTCTTTGAAATTCGTAATAAATTTTCAATAGCTTGGAAAATTACATAAATTAAAACCCATCTCGAAAATCATGTTTAACATAACATATAGTTTCCTCATGGCATTGAAAATTCATTATGATCAGCTTTACCCTTAAAATCGTATAAAACTATATTCAAACAATCTTGTTAAAATCAAACATGTTATAAAATCCAAGCATATCATTATCAAAATCATCATTATAATGGACTTAACCTTAAACCCGAAAATCAAATGATCATTAAACAAAATAAAGATGATTTAGATTATTATTCACCTTGATTAGGATAAGAAACTTGAGATTTGATTGAGATTAATTCCCCCTAGCTAGAATCCTTAGCTTTAATTTTTTTCCCTTTTCTTTCTCTAGCAATGGCCGGCTTTGTTTTCCTTTTTATTTACGTTTTTGTGAAATGAAAAATGAACGTATAGAATAATGAAAGAAACGAAATATATAACGGTTATGGTATGCAATTATCCTAAATACCTTTGCGTTAATTACTCTTCTAATTAACATATAAAACCAATTATAAGCCCATTCTTTAATTATTAATTAAGCTCGACCTTTAATTTATTTTCAAATCTCAATCCTCTTATCACTCTATTATTTACATTATTCTATTTAATTTATCTAATTAAATCTCCTGAATAATGTTATTAAAAATTAGGGATGTTACATCTCTTCTTTCTTCATTAAAATCAATTTCAAAATTTCGATCAAAATTGTCTCTGTAATTAAGATCATCTTCATGGTAAATTAAGATCGACATCGCATAATCATACAAACAAGGTCGTGTTCGATCTGAATCATCAAATTGTCGATATCATCTTTGTCAAATTATGCATGAGAGTCTTTCTTCCTTCTCAGATTGTATTTAGTAAATTGATTGTAATTAAACAATTGTTTCAATGTCCATTATTTTGATTTCTATATTTTGTTGTTAACTTTGTTATAACATCTTATTGTATTGAATCATATAATCTTTCTTCATTGATGGTACCATCTTTATTTGGTAACTGTTGTGCAAACAGGTATTTCAGAATTGAATATAGTATCTTGCTGAATTGTTATAATTTGTTGTTCATTGTTGTACAAACTAGTAATTTTGAATTGATGGTGCTAGATTCATTGTTCTTAGTTGTAATTTGTATATATCATCTTGTTCAATTGAATTCTGAAATATGGTAGAATTTTATGCATTTATTTTAGCAAACTGGCATGCAATTTTGTATTTGACGTGCTAATATATATCACACAAATACTGCCCGACAAATATTTGCTTGATATATATTTGACTATCAAATATTTCAGTTTTTTTTTCTTTTTTATTCTTTTGTTTTATTATATTGTATTTGTATTTGCGTGGTTTTCTTCTGCTAATATTCTTATTGTTTTTATGTTAGATAACGATACTTATAGCAGGATGCTTGGTTTGAGTAATTTTATGTTGAGATTGAGAAATGATATACGTGAAAATTGGCCTTAACTAACACCTAGTTCTATTGAGTTAGCTTATGAAAGAGATGATAAGAAAAGGGTAATAAAAATAATTCTGATTTGCATAGTGTATTGTTGCTTGTTAGTCATAATCTAAAGATTATCTACTTGTTTCTATTATGTCAAAGGCTTTATCTATATGGAAAAGGTCTGATAGCAGTTCGTTTTTGATGTTATTTTTTCATATTTTGCTAATTTTTCTATTGAAGGTGGTTCGTTAATTCTTCTATTTGTTTCTTCATTTGATTCTAGTTCTTTTTTTAAAACAGTTGTTAAAAAATGTTTCTAGCAAACCAGTGTTTACTTTAGTAAGTCAAAGATTTCCTGGTGGTGTTGAAGGGTTTCGATTGTATCTTATGTTATATTGTATTAAGAATGAATACAAAGTTAATGCTGTTAAGAATGATAGGGATCATGTTACAGCTATTTGTTCACGTGAAGGTCACATTTCGTGTTAATGCTTCTCGTAAATTCAATCTTCCAGTTTTTTAGTTACTAAAACTATGCAATCTATTCATTCTTGTTGAGCTGGCATTGTTTATGTTAACCATACACCTGTTTCTAGTAATTTTGCTTAAAAAGCTGCTTGTTGATTTTATTCGATCGAATCTTTTAATGAAGACGAAAGTTGTTCATTTGCTTAAGACCGAGTACAATATTTTTTTTAGTTACTACTATGTGTGACTGGTAAAAGGTTAGCTCTTGAAGAAGGCCATGGGAATTATTTACTTTCCCACCATCATTTGAAATCTGTCCGTGAAGCTATTTTCATTTGCAATCTTGAAAGTATTATTGAACTTCAAGGTCATCCTACTAGTCTTGAATTTGAGAGGGTTTTATTGGGTATGAAGCATGCAAATATGGGTTTGGGCATCGTCGTCCTTTGATTTTTCTTGATTAGACTTTCATGAAAGGTAGAAGACAAGGTTGTATTATGTCGGCTACTACTAAGAAGTGTATTCAAGGTATAATATGGTCTTAAAAAATTTTTGTACCTTTTAACTTGTTTTGATACTTGAAAATTCGAGCATGTCAAATATTTACCGGGTAAATATTTTCCTGGAAAATATTTGATATTTCTGTGCTATTGTAATTTTGATATGTGCAACAATTTTTTTTTATGAACATGACATATTTACTTTTGTTTATATTAGGGTTTTTCCATTAGCTCTTGATAATGCATTAGGTGAAGATGAATCTAATTAGCATTGGTTTTTAACAAAGCTTAGTGAAATATTGTATGATGATGATTGTGTTTTCACCTTGGTATTCAATCGACATCCTAGTCTTTTGCTCATTGTTCCTCAAGTTTTCCCAGCTCAGCTCATAGTTCTTGTTACTGTCATTTAATGAATAATTTGAAGAGTTTTTTGACAAAAAGATGTCCTCGGGGTAAAATGAAATGGATCATTTCTTTTTTTTAAATGCCTATGCTGCTATATTAAATGTATTTAATCATTCTTTGTTTGAGTTTAAGATTGCTGGTAGGGCAGCAGTAGCAAGTTTTTTGAATGGTGCGCCTTTTGAGAAGTCAGTTAAAGATTTTTTTGTTGAAAATCGTAATGGGAAAATGAGTTCTAACTATGCCGAAAGCTTTAATCATTAGACTTTGGAGGAAAGACATTTACCTATCACTAGATGTTTGGATAGAATTCTTTTGAAACTTATGTTGGATTGACGTGAAATAAGTAAAACTTAGAATAGTCATTTGTGCCTTACTATAGAAAAACGTATAAGGGATTCGTACCTCGAGGGTGTTCAATGGATAGTTACTAGATCTACTATTGACGTTTATGAAGTTTAATCAACTTAAACTTATCATGTAGATTTGAGTGTTCGATGATATAGTTGTAACTTGTGGTGCACTAAGGGGTTTCCATGTGCTTGCACTATTAGAAGTATACTTCCTTTTCAGTTGGATGTTTATTTTTACATTGAAGATTATTTCAAAGTATCCTTTTTCCGAGCACCTTATTCTCATCTAATTCGTCCACTTGTTAATTTTCGAATGGAAGCTAATTTACTGGAAGATGTTGAAGTTATTCCACCTAAGAGAAGACTTGTGGCAAGAAGGCCTCCATCTTCAGACGGATTAAGTCGGCCTGTGAGGTGAATAAATCTAATCACTACAGTTTATATAAGAAATTAGGACATAACAAAAGATCTTGTTTGGTAAGAAATCATATACATTATATGCTTTATGTTTTGAAGATTACTAATGCACAGTCTAATTCTTTTTTACTGACCTAAATATGTATTCTTTTATATTATTAATTTATTTATTCTCTCTTTTAGACCATATGTTATTCTAGTAAATTTGTATGAAAGGGAAGTATTAGAGGGCAAATATTATCTACTGTTGTGGAGGTAGAGACTGTTTTCTTGATGGGTTTAAAGTGACTGAAGTCAGTAGAGATGTCCTTTTGGTTGATATTTTGGACATAATGGAATGTGATGAAAGAAGGAAGATAATGTTGTAGGTTATATCATTGATAGAGTTAGAATAAGTATTATTGATGGTGTTTGGGTAAAAATTAAAGTATATACCAAAATGATGTGATTGGAAAAGACTCATTAGATGTTGGAATCTGATATCGCACAATTAGTTGTGCATCATTTCAAAATAAAAGCATTTCACTATTGATGTCATTGAATTATTGGTCATACATTTTTCAGAATAGCAAATATTAGAGGGCAAATTGCTCTGCTTATATTTGTCATATGACTATTTAGTAGCTTGGAGTTTGATTTCAAGTTTCTACAGTTACTCATCTTGTTTTTCTTTGTAAATATCGCACAATCAGTTCTGCATCATTTCAGACAAAATAGTTCACTATTGACGTCATTGAATCATAAGTCTAATATTTTGAAGAATAGCAAATATTAGCCCTACTTTTGTATTTAAATATTTAATAGCTTTGAGTTTGATTTCAAGTATTAGCAGTTATCCTGTTTCATTTTCTTTCTCCCTCAAAAATATATTTAGTAAGCTGTTTCAATATTTATGCAACATGTGTGCATTAGTCAGATGCAATTGGTTAATTTGCCCATTGGCTTAAAATGTTGGTCAAAACTGTCTGTCATTGAATCATAAAAAGCAGTTATATTTTTGATATGTTCCTATTATAGAAACAAAACAGTCCTAGTTATATTTTGAACATGTCCTATGAACTCCAAGATAGGTACAAGACCTATAAAATATCCAAGATAGGTACAAGACCTATAGAACTCCAAGTTGAGCCATAAACTCATCGATAAGTGTTATGTACTTCCATATGGCAACCGAATAGGTAATGATTATATGTCCCATACCACACTGGTTTACTCAAACAATTACTATATGATGGTAAACTCCACTTATGTGTATCAATACTTCGGTCGAACAAGTCTGGGAATTAACCGGTGAAACTATTGCGACCGTTACATACCACTCATTTTATTTAACCATTTAAATCAATTCCTCACTCGATCAGTGTCATGCAATCTAATAAAATATTTCATTTCAAAATCATTTTTATACAATATTGGTTTATTGCGGAGATAAATATATATTTATATATAAGTACACTTTTTAACCATTGCTCCAAATCATCATTAAAACCATTGTTAATGAGAATAAATAAATTATATATATATATGTATGTATCTAAAATTCTTTATATAGAAATTAGATTTATACTTAAAAAGATTTCCATAAAATGGTTTGGTTTAGAAATCAACCTTTTATAAATTCAAGTTGAAACATGCAACAAAAAGTTGTGTATTACTCCATGAACCCATAGAGAATTTTTATGGTATGATAACTTCAAAATGAATTATTAAACTCATAAACCAAAATTCATAAATTCCATTGAAATCGGCATAGAAATCAGCACCAAAATCAAGCAATTGGGCTCAACAGATCAAACGGGCGAATTGAGGAGCAAATATGAAAAACGGAGCCCGAAATGGAGTGACCTGGATCACAGCCCAGGTCATGACTGGTCCACCCGTCATTATGGCTAGAGCACCAGTTGGCACGTCTAAGATGAGTGCCAAGCATCTCCGGTGGTGCTCCGATTATTCGTTGCCAGTGGTTTCTTTGCTGATTCTCGCCTTGACCTCAAATACACTGAATTAGCAAACATTCGAGCAACCATACCGCTATAACCGATGATTTACAAAATTATTTGACAAGGGTTTCTAGCAAGCTGCAAATGAAATTTTACATGGCAAGCAATATCATATAAAATAGAATTCAAATTCATCATAGAATCAAACAATTCAACAAGCAACCACATGCATTTAATGTAGACTAGAGGATGTGAGATTGACTCACCTAATTAAGCTTGATTTGATGATTAGAACCCGAATTCACCAAGGATAGATCCTCTTGATAACAATCTAGGCTAAAATGTAGAACTTATACAAAAGAAGAATACTAACAATGATGAAATCTAAAGTTAACAAATAAATTAAATTCAAAAGAGGATAATAGAGATTTCCCTAGCCTCAATTCTTTAATCCAAAAGCCCTATGTTTTAGACTTGATTTGGGGCTAAGTTAGATTTCTAGGGTTCGTTTTTAGATTTTACTAAGGCTGAAAATAAGAAGTAGGAGTGGAAAATGACTATATTGGGCTATCTCCTGTTTAATAATACATTACTTCATGGGCCCAGTAGATACTATGGACCCAATAAGAGAATGTATCATTATTTTCTTTTTCTTTCCTTATTTATAAAACACCATTTTGCATTTCAAACATTGTTTCATAACAAAATAAATTGATTTCTCACATTTACAAAGCACCAACATGTCAAAAGTTTCCATTTCTATTAGTATTTAGATATTTTGTAAAATTAAATATAATTTTTGAAATTAAAAGATGTTCTCACTATTTTTAATAAAATAAACTATTAATTATAAAAATATCTTTTTAACCAATAAATCTCAATATTAACATTTAATTAATTTTTACAACATAGGTTGTAATAACTACAATTGGAAAATATCTATCACAAATATTCATTTAAGTAAATAGGTGAATGTAATATCTTTATCCTCATCTTAATTATAAAATGAAACTAGTTTCCATATATTTTATTAAATTTTTTTCTACATTATTCTTATACTAACAAATATAACATTTAGGTTACACTTAAAGGATATCTTAAGAAATATCCAATTTTATTAATCCCAATTATATTGTAATTTGAAAATTAACAATTACAATTCCCTAAATTCTTCTTAAAATTAATTAAGATAATTTAAATCGTATTTTCTAGATTTGATACTGGGTAATCTTGACCAGGGTTGTTAAAACTCCCCCTTACAAAAATTGTGTTACCGCAATTTCCATAAGGAAAAAGTCTACAATAAATTACAAAGAACGGATCTTCTCGAAGAAAATTGAGCTATGAACAAAGGATAACTCAAAATAAGAGACTCCTCACAAATGCACACAGGAGCATACACAAGATGCTTTTGCTCGATGAACCCTTTAGCTCAATAAGAATAGTCCTTAGGATCATCGGGCTATTGGACTTAAATGAGTGAAACGACTATATATGTCGAAGGCATTCAACTTTTGATATAAGCTTAGTTCATAAGTTATATTTTTGTGAGATCTAAAGCGTAACAATGATTCTATGCTTAGGAATAGAATCAAAATATCTTAAATGTTTCCAAAACTAAAACCCAAGAAGGACACCATAGATGCCAGATTACTGGACTAGTAAGGAAACTCGATCTGTAATAGGGCCACTATACTCAATGGTTGGGTATGATCTCATGTATCAAAGAGTTATTATCCCAAATTGACTGAAATACTAGTTATCCAACAAGGAAGAAATATGAATAAAGATTCAATTTTCCATATAAAATTCCAAGATTTCTCTAAAAGATTCTCGGATAGAGACGGGACTTAAGATCAACTTCTTTCCCTGACTTAAGCTAACAAGGGAGTGATCGACATGGTCTCTCAAATAAAGTCTCGAGAGGAGCCATACCGATATCTAATTGGAATTTATCAACAATGGGAACATTGAATCACGATAGACATGATCCTCCTAGCGCTACCAAAGATAAGAATACGATGATAAGGTTGATTTCTAAGATTCTAACTACATTCAAACATCTTAGAAGCTCTCTACTTAGCTTCCCATGAAATACAATTTTGTTTATTACTTATTTAAGATAAATTCAAATGATTGGTTTGAGTTTTCAAAATTTCTATAATCTTTTACTTCCAGAAATTTCTTAGTTATCTCATCCTTAGATCTCAATATAGATATAGGAATTAATTCTTTTTGTAGATTTCAACCTCATTTAATCAAATAAAGGTTATAACCCAAAATAAATTTTTAGTTGTAAATTTTCGAATAAGTTTTGGACCTAGATTTGACATCCAAATTTACTAAAATATTTCCTCTATTCAAAATACTTAATATTCTTAACATACTAAGAGACCTGCTTAATTACTCATATTCAAGAGTTATGGATTAACCCAAGGATTTTTCCTCTTTTAAATTCTAAGATTCGTAATATAAATTTATCTCATTATTAAATTATTTCCCAAGGGGATTTTTAATTTTCAAAATTCACATGAACCCCAATTAAAAATTATTTTCCTTTCAAAGTTACCATTTACTTATTTCTATATCAAATAAAACTCTTAATTAATTTTTAATTTAGAAGGCTCAAATTATGTAACTCATTCTAATGCACTCACATTACTTAATTAAATTTCCTTTATAGTCTTACACTACAAATTTCATTTAGACAAAAACGAACTTACTCTTTACCAAAGGAATCCCAATCATTTTTCTTTGTTAAATATTTATTTCCCAATTAAAGAAACTTCCTTTAGTTGTTTCCAAAATTGGTGTTAAACTTTGAAAACCTAAAGATTTCCAAAGGAGGATTTTGCAGTTAAAGCCCTTAAAGTTCAACCATTACTTTTAATTATGCACTTCAACCTTTATTGCATAGTATGTATATAAATCAATAAGATCCTCCAATTAGATTTAATCCTATTCATGAGTATACTAAATAAATTTTCCATTCTCTTTTATGATAAAAATATATATATAATAATTAGCTTCCTAAGAAATTATTATTATAATAACCAAGTCTCTAAAATTTATTTCCAATTAGAAAATCATTTGCATGAATTCCTTCCTTAGTTTCTCGAACTCCATTAAATTTAGAAATAAATTTCCAATTCTCTTAATTATTTGGTTATCTCAATACTCAACAAATATATTGGGTTAAAAAAAACCCAAAATATAATTCTAGTCTTACTTCTTATCCTTGTATTTTCCATTAAAAATTTCTCATCTTTTGAAATTTCCAAAAATATTTTCCAATTCCTGATTATTTTCATTTGGAAAATAAATCCTTTTCTTAGGAGTGTATCCAATTTTCCTTTAATATTTTAATTAATTTCCAAGAGATAAATTCAACCACAAAGTTATCATTACTATTTCAAGATATTTGAAACTCTTAATTGTTTTAGTTTAAATAGTTATTATTAGTGCCAAAATTGGTCACTAACACCAAAATCCAAATGAAAGCACCAAATCACAGTCACATATGACAGATAGAATGTATGTAGAGAGTATGAATGTGAAGAACAATAAAAATTAAAAAGAAAGCAGTAAAAATAGAGGATTTATAGTGGTTCGGCTGCCTCTGGCCTACATCTACTCTAGAAATTTCCTTTTTATTGATATCAAAATCAATTACAGTTACAATCTAGAGTTTTTGGAACAATAATGGCAGAGCGGCCTTAGTATAGAAGATGAAGGGAGACAGAATGGAGATCCCCTTTTCTGAAGCCCTATATGCTGTATTTATAAGCAAAACCTGAGGTACTGGGCTTCCTGAGTGGTACATGCCCATCAAGACCTTTGCCGAACCTACACCCTTCATCGCGACCGACCTTGAGTTCTGTACACACCAACCCGAAGCATCCTGGGTATTATCCCGAAACAAACCTATCCGTAACTCGAAGCAAATGAGCAGCCGACCCAAAGCAGCCATATCATGCCGACCCTGCGATACGCCGATCCCCACTTCTTCTGCCGACCCAAACCTCTTTAGCCGACTCGAAGGAAGATAATCGCCGAACTGAGGAAATAAGCTTGTCGACCTAGAGTTTGTCCTTAAGTCATGCCGACCCACTTCATTCCCATGAAGCCGATCCTATTCTTTTATGTCGGTCCACACCATCGTGTCGAACCACCTTTGCCCAACTACCTTGGCCGAACTAGAACACGACGAACCAAAAGGCCGATCCCATCGAGGCCGCGCCACCAATGCCGAGCCATATCTGGCCAACCCACCTCAACTTTCACATCATGACCGAACGACATGACCTTCCTTCTTTTACCTTACCGAACCTCCTCAACCAACCTACTTCGACTTATCTACCCTGACCGATCTTACCAAATCGATCCACTGCATGGCCAATCCACTCACGATGTTGAACCACTTTAATGTCGATCCACTTTGACGCCGAACCACTTTAACATGCCGATCCATTTTGACGCCGAACCAGTTTAACTCGCCGATCCACTCCAACATGTCTATCCATGCATGACCTTCTCTCCTTGACCGAACTGCATAGGACCGAATCACCTCTGAGCTACCTTGGCCGAACGACCCACACCGAACTATCCATGACTGACCATTTATCCGTTCAACCTTCTCAAACCCATCGTATTCCAATTTTGACAAACGAGTAGTCAACTTAGTCAAATTTGCCTATCCATGGCCTTGCCAAAAGGCGGGTTTACATTTGTTCCCCAAAACATGCCTTGCTATTGGAAGGTGTGTTTTGAATAGTCTCAAATCCAATATCCAAAGTCCATGTTACATCCATTATCAAGCAATTCCATCCAAATCTTTTAATATATTCCGCGACCATTCCATGTCGTTATCCAATTCCGAATTCATCTCGAATCCATTAACTGAATCCACGATCTCTACGGGTTATTTTCTTCAAGACAAGGACCTCTCCTGGTCCAGTTGTCTAAATCGAGACCTTGCTGGATCCAAATCCTAAGCCGAGACCTCACCGGGTCCTAAAACCTTATCCAGGACTTCGCCGAGTCCTTATCCAAATCTGTAGCTGCTCGAAGCCTCTATCCAAATCCATTTCACAACTTGGAAGTTAGTAATCGAATCCTAAGATCTCTCTACATCGTTGATAGCCTCTCCTTACCTTTGCTAAGTTCGATCCAAACTTAAGGATTGAATAGGCAGATCATGTCATGCTTCGACGAAGCAACCTATCCCTTTCACTCTGGTTCAACGTCCCTGAACATTAAGCGATGCCCTGATCCTCCAAGACTGATATCAGCCACTCCGGGCTCTTACTAGATCCCATCCTGTCACTCTTTGGTGAAGGAGAAACAACGTTAAGTGAGCCGATCCTGTCACTCTCTGGCGAAGCAGCGTCACTCTCTGCACTCCAGTTCAATATCCTTTAAGCGATGTCATGGCTTAAGTCCTAGACAGATTATAGCCTCTCCAAGCTCTTGTTGGATCCCATCTTGTCACTCTTTGGTGAAGGGGAAACAACGACGAGTGAGCTGATCCTGTCACTCTCCGGCGAAGCGGCATCGCTCCCTGCACTCCGGTTCAGTATCCCTGAACATAAAGCAATTAATTTCCAAGTGACTTCCAATGTACGTCCCATAACTCTCCGGTTAGGTATTTGTTGCATAAAACCAAAATCCATTTATCAAATGAATGGTCCAAATGTCCAACAAGAAAAACTGAAAAAAGCTAAGGGCTGCCTCTCTGGGCAAAGCAGCCTATTATCATATCAGAGCATGCCTGGGGATCACTCTATTTCCCTTGCACGTGTAAGTGGCATAGTTGCTGTATATTTTTTAAAACAAAATCAGAAAAGTTTATTCGATGACCAGAGTCAAAATCCTAAACTCGGTCCTTTCCATCACGATTAGCGGATGAAGAGTCGCGACCTTACTCCAGGGTCGTTCCTGTTTGATCCAAGCGGTAACTGCTCGTGTTCTACTGCTCTCGTCTGATTCCTCACATACTGTGGCAACCAGCCACTTCTAACACCTTCCTCCACCACAACCTTTAGCTGGCGGCATTCACCCATGGAGTGTCCTTCCAGCTCATGGAATAGGCAGTACTTCCCACTCCTACGTTCTCGATCAGTGGGATTCCTCCTGGGTGATTTTCGATAGGAGAGCTTCCCGCGAGTGTCCAAGTAAATCTATTCCAAATTATCTATCAAATCCACGTACGTCCCGAACTTGGGTTCTAGGCCTCTCCTCCATTTGTCTAAACCACCAGGTCCATCATCCACCATACACTTTCCTTTATCCAGTCTTCATCCTTCATTAGACGTTCCTTCGCGTTGCACAGCGTTTATCTCTTGCCTTTCGGCACGTGAATCCTCTAACCGGATGAATCTTTCCACCTCATGATAGAACTATCTAAGATCCTATGGTCGATCCCGTTCTAATGAATCCTTGAGTTTCGTGCCTTCTGCAATCCCTGCTACCATCGCCGTCAAAATCATTGATGGATCCGGCGATCTACCGAGGCCACAGCCACATTAAATTGCATTAGAAAACCTCTTATGGATTCTCCTATCCTCTGCTTCATCGATTCCAGCGTCATTACATTCTTGGGTCGCGTCAGGTGGACCCTGAACTGTCTCATGAAGCGTTTCACTAGCTTGCCCCATGTCCTGATCGATCCATTCTCCAGCTGCTTGAACCAAAGTGCAGCCAAATCCGTCAAGTATAAAAGGAAACATCTTGCCATCACCTCCTCAGATGCCCCAAGCACTTCCATATGTCTGATGTATCTGGTTACATGTATAGTTGAATCTGATTTTCCATCATAGGCCTCCAGCGTTGGCAGTTTGAACTCAGGAGGGTTCCTTGCATTCCTGATTTCTAGAGTGAACGGACTTCGATTGACCTCCTCCAAGCCTCTGATCAGTAGTCCTCCTCTCATAATCTTGCTTATTAATCTAGCCATCCACTCGACTCCATCTAGGGATAGTCCCCTATTCACATCTCTACCTTGCCCCCCGTGTCCTAGAAGGCACTCTGTGTAGTACTCTTCATGTTGGCCATTTAAATTCACGTTGGTCCCTGCATGTTGAGCTTCATTGATCGCTGTCCCAGTATCAATTCCCGGAGGTCTGCCCCCAGGCCTTTGTTGATTTCCTTCATTCTCTCCAGTATGTTTCTGGTTTTGACCTCCAGAAACTTCTACAGCTCCTGTTCCTTGTTCTGCATTGCCAGCAGCCGCAGTTGGTCCATTCCCTTGACTTTGTGCTCTAACTTGTCCAACCTATCAAAGTAGGTTCTGTATCATGTTTTCCTGCCTTTTCAGCATCGTCTCCATCTCATCTCTAGTGATATAGATTGAGGCCTAATTAGCTCCAGAGGAAGCCTCCAGACTTCCTTCATGCTGACTCCTTTCTGTCCTCTGTCTCCTTGTCGATTGCCTACGCATAATCTTCAGAATACGAGTTCCTAAGTCTTTAAATCCAAAATCCAAGTTCTAGAATTTCTTAGTGCTAGTGTAATGACCCTCAGATCTGTATCCCTTTAGCCGACACCATTCTCCATCATTCAACTCAAGATGAACGGAAATACGAACCATTTGTGTTAAAGAAGAAGAGGTAGAAGAAGAAAATAGAAAACAACATCAGAATCTAACCATCGCAGCGGAATAAAATATAATAGATAATAAATGATCTTTACACAAAAACAAATATATCTGTTTATACATAACATCATCAGAGTACAACATCAGAGTTTAATACAAACAACAACATAAATCAGGACAGTTATAATATCTCGTCCTTCCAAAAATCGAATACACAGCGGAATATTTCATACAAGTACGAAAGTACGTATCGCTATCCAGCTCCGTAGCATCCTTTCCTGTAATGTATAATACTCGGTCTGATCCGAGCATTATAGTTAAATAACACCCGAGTCAGTCTGGGAAACCAGCGTGAGAAAACCACATTCAAATTGATTATTAAGGTTCCAAAATTCTTTTGAAAACAAAATCATCTCGTAAGACCACGCCACAAATAAACATGTCGGGTTTTTACCTTACGATAGCTAAAACATTTATTATAAAATCCTCTGATATTATAATAGTGTCTATATACAAATACTTATTCAAATAGCCGAAATTGTTACATTAATTAAATCCAGCTACTAGCCACAGTCATGGGTAATACAATCGAAATCGTAAAAGCACGTAGGGAGAATGAATTTCCAACTAATGACTAGGCACTGGGGTACCACCTATCACAGTACGTGGCCTAGATCACCGTACCGAGGATTACTCCCAATCCCTTGCAACACAAGACCGAGACTACCCCTTACTAAATAATCCCGAGTAAGATCACTCCACGGTTGGGATCAGCAACCGCACCACTAAGCCGAATAAAAAGGGACATCTAGACAGGGATGACCTCACCCTAATGGGTGCTACCCACTTAGCCTTGATGCATAACCCCTGATTTTCAGTCATTCTCGGTTGATGAGGCTCGAGGCTAAGCGTTACTTTTTTTTAGAACATATCACTTAGAATGCTCACCATCCACCTGACGATGTTCTGAAAGCATTCATCCATACAAGTCCGTCCCGGGTTCGAACGGAACCGAAGGCTCTACTCCTACTACATCCATTTTGGAATCACCTCAGGATTAGTAGCGACTAGCCCTAACACTTCATTGCTCCATCTTCGAATCCAAACTCTTGTTTTCCACACAAAAACGTTCAAACTGGATCGAAGTGGTTTTCAAGAAATAAATCCCGATCTCGGTCTCTTCGAAACGATCAGCGCACTAGCCAATATTGATAGTCGGTTATTTAACTATCAATTAACACTGACAAACAACCATCAAACAATAAATAATTTTCCCAAATTATTTATTAATCTCAAAATATCTTCACAAGATATATTTTTATTTTCAAACCATTTTTGAAAACAGTTTTCCAACCATACTCTTCACATGGGATAAATTCCGAACTATATATTTCCACTGAAAACATCAAGTACAAAGCTTTAGACTTTTAAAAAAATAAAAAACGCTTTATTATAAAATATACTTTAACATTTAAATTGAAAACTACTTCAATACTTTATTAAAAATATATACTTTAGGAATATTTAAAATGAGGTTACTTTATAAAATATAAAACTAGATTTTCTCCTTTAAAACAAAATACCAAGTCACCTTTAAATCATTACTACGATAATAGATTTGAAAAATACTCACTTTAGAATTTAAACATTTAAAAATAACAAATTTTCTAAAACATACCTTTGAATCAATTTTAAAACTTTTACTAATGCTTAAAATTTGCTTCAAAAACGTAGTTGGCTATCCAGGGAAATACACTTCTCTTTCACATCCTTTAAAAAAATCACTATTTATTTTTAAACAAATATACTCATTCCCTTAATAAATTCCTACCGTGAATTTATTCTTTCAAATATCCACTGATATATTGCTTTGCTTTTATAAAACAAGTTTATAAGTTTCATAGACTGAACTTCCCTTTTAAAATTCCAATTCTCAATTTACTCCATTTGAAATAAATTTCTTTACTTACTCAATTTCATTCAAAATCCATTAACTTTAAATTTTATACCCTAATTATGATTTAAAATCTTTTTAACTGAAAATAACAATTTCTGATTTCCCAAATTTCTTCTTTATCCTTTCAAATAAATTTAAACCTTGAATTTAAAGTAAATTTCTTTATTCCTTTAAATAACGTCACTTAAATTTTAAAATTCATTATTACTCTGTTTATTCAAAATCCCCTTTTCCATACTCGAAACTTAGTTACTAGAATTTTAATATCACTTTCATTCTTTTCCAATTCATTCTTAAATTTATTCAAATTCTCTATGATTATTTTACTTAAAAAATCACCCTTTTATTTTCTTTTTAAAAATCCAGTTCTATATATTTTGATAATTCAGTGTACCGAAATATATTCAAGCAAACCATAGCATTCAATATTCCAATTATCAATATAATTCATCACAGAATATCAAATATTCATAACACAGAATATTAAATAATCTAAATTTTTTTTGAGGAATCCAGTTGGATCCCTCCAACCTGTTTCCCTGCATCCATAGATGTTAGCACAATACCAATTCCACTTCGAGGTGGAATACCGCGGTATATGTGTTTTAAATATAATATCGTCCGCTATTATGCGGCGCATAGGGCCTCATCCGCTATATAATGCGGGAAATCAATCACTTCAATATATACTATATACTACTATGTATAACATAGCACATCAAATCAATTCAATCATCCAACCAATTATTTAAATTCAGCCATTTAAATTTAAATTAAAACCAAGATGAGTGAGAAACTCACCTTTGATTTTATTTGCAATCCAATCCAAATCAGCTTGTTTCCATCAGGATTTTAGACCTCGAATAACATTATACGGTTTGTTAACATTTGAAATAAATCGAACCATCAATTACCATTTAATAATTTTAATTAGCTAAAAATTTGGTTTAAACTAGTTCCCTTTTAGCAAATTATTTTTAGTGACAAAAATAATTATATAAGTTTATTAAACAAATTATCTCCATACTACAAAGTTTTAAATTTAACTAGTAAGAGAAAATATTTATACATGTATATTTATTTTTCTTTGAAACCACATGTATACTAAAAAAATCAATAGATTTCAAAAACTATTTTGAGACGACCCGACTTTCTACCACTAGAAAATCGCATCATCTTTAAGAAAGAAAGGGATAGAAAAGAGAAAAGATAGAGAAGAAGAAAGAAACAACATCAGAATCTAAACAGCGGAACGAATAAATTATATTAATAAAATAATACTTTACATAGTATCATATACATCAGAGATACACAGCATAATCAACTCATACTAGACAGTTATAAACACCTGTCTAGTTATACAACTCAATACAACTCAACGACAAACTACTCAGAGAACACACAGCGGAATACTCTATAGCTATACGTAGAAGCCTCCTGCTCCATTGCTCCTTCAGAATTCGTCAAGCCAACTTAAAATCCTAACCTGAATCCCTTGGCTACTCGTAAAAATTTGGGTACCCAAGAGTTTAAGAAAAACAGAATAAACTCCGGGTCAGACATGGTCTGGTGTGAGTAAATGGTTAATGTTGCTTAACTTTAAAAATCTTTGAAAAGAGAAGGTATCACGTAAGACTTCCCACACATAAACATGGAAAAGTTTTTACCTTACGCTAACCAAAACATTTGATAGGAAATTTGATGATATTATAATAGTGTCTAGGGTTTTCAAATAAATATGAAATAGCCAAAATTGTAACATTTATTAAATTCCAGCTACTAGCCACAAAAGTGGGTAATACAATCAATACCGTTGGCGCTTATTGGATTTTGGATTCCATACAATGGCAGGGCCACTAGGGTACCGCCCGTCACAGTACGTGGCCTAGATCACCGTACCGAGGATCACTCCCGACCCCCTGCAACACAAAGCCGGACCCATTCCTTACTGAACAGTTCCAAATAAGACAACCCCGACGGTTGAAGCTATTCAACCGTCCACACAGCCGAAATAAAAGGGACCTCTAGACAGGGGTAAATCTTACTCTCCAGTGGGTGCGACGCACGAAGCTTTGCTGCACCTCCCCTGTTTTAGCCATTCCCGGTTGATGAGGCTTGAGGTTACGATTACCTTTATAGGACATATCACTTAGAATGCTCATCGTCCACCTGACGATGTTCTGAAAGCATTCAATCCATACAAGTTCGTTCCGGGTTCGAACGAAACTGAAGGCATTATCTCGTTACACTCATTTTGGAATCACCCTCAGAGTTAACGACAATAACCCTTGCACTCTAAATCACCATCTCGAATCTATAAGATCTATTCCGTCAACTCATTACGGAATCACCCACAGAGTTATACTGACGTATAGCCCTTACACCTCGAGTCTTCTAAAAGCTCCACTTAGATTCACGGCCTAACGTTATTTGGAATCAATGTGGTTTTTGGATATCCAAATACGGAAACCCGATTTCGGTCTCATCGAAATCCAAAGCGTGTCTTTTAGGTTCAAGTTGTTTTAAAGGTATTAAAACAAATCAATTCAACTATCCATATATACACAGAATAGATAACTCACAAATCACAATTGATAATCAACATTATCAAATAACAGGTAATCCACATTATCAATATCATAATAGATAATCTATATATCATCATCCCAATTGATAATCTATGTAATCATCACAATGCAACCAAGCATTCATATCATACAGTCATAGTTATCTCATTACTGAGATCACAAAGCATTCAACACAATCAATGTCATCCAATCATTCATAAGCAATGATTCACTCATACCACAATATAATTAATTTAAAATGAATTAAATTAACCATCTCTAATCTTTAATTAATTTAAAGTGAATTAAATTAATTACTTCATCTCTTAATTAATTTAAAATTAATTAAATTAATTACTTCATCACAATAAAACATAAATTAAACCAATTAATTAATCATCATTCTAATTAATCAACCTTGATTAATTATCTCTAAATCAAGTAATTAATCCTTAATTATTTTTATTAATCATATCAATTAATGAACCTTAAATAATTACCTCCATTAATTAATTAATTATAATTAATTACATTTTTCCTTAATTAATTACATTAATTAATCATGCTTAAATTAATTACT
This sequence comes from Allium cepa, assembly GCA_030765085.1. Classification (NCBI taxonomy): domain Eukaryota; kingdom Viridiplantae; phylum Streptophyta; class Magnoliopsida; order Asparagales; family Amaryllidaceae; genus Allium; species Allium cepa. Next base: position 384,416,722 of record CM060931.1, read on the forward strand.
TTCAATTAATCAACTTAAATAAAAAGTAATTAATTATTCTTAATTACTTCTTAATTACTTTATAAATTCTTTGATTTATTACCCAAGTAATAAACCTTTAATTACTTTAACAAGTAATTACCCATTTAAAAAAAATAACTTCCCAATCAGTAATTTACCTAACTCAATTATTTCTGTAATTAATCAATTACTTATCTTAAGTAATTCGCCTTATCAAACCCATTAAGTAACATACTTAATCATTTATCAAGTGATTATATTTTATTAATTAACAAATTAATAAACTACTTAATTTGAATCATCTTATAAAACAAAATTGAGTAATTCATCCCTAATTACTCATTAACCCAAATTAATCTTCAATTACTAGATTAGTTATCTCAAACTATTAATAAAACTTAATTATTAATCAATTCTTAATCAAAAGTAATTAATCACTAATTACTCTTATAATTAATTAATTAAAACTTAATTAACTAATTAATCAACTCTTAGTCATTAATTAATAAACTTAATTATTGATTAATAATCTTAATTACAAATTAATTAATCCATAATTAAAATTAATTAATCCTTAATTAAAATTAATTAATCTTAAATAAAAATAGTTAATTAATTCTTAATTAACTTTCATTATAAATTAATAACCCTTAATTATTAATTAAGAAAACCCAATTAAAACTTAATAAAACCTTATTAATTAATTACTATTTTAACTAACTCTTAATTACTTAGTAAATAAGTTATTAAAATTTAATTAATCATTTGTCATTAATTAAATCATCAACTTAATTAATAGTTAATAAATTAATTATACTTAACTAATTACTTAATTAACCCTTTTTAAAATAATAATTAAATAAATTAATTAACTTAAACTTCTTTAATTAACTAACTAATTACAAATTATTAATACTTAATTATTATTTTTAGATAAAATAATTATCTTAAATAAATCTTGGAAATCTTTATTTAACTTAATTCATAAATTAAATTAAATTATAAAGAAGTCATTAATTACTTTTCCCTTAATTATTAATTAACAATTTTTAATTCCATGTAAATAAATTATCTTAAACTTAATTGTTAATTAATAAATTATTTTCCTCTAATTAATTTAAATAAAACATTTACTTAAAATTCGCTTTATATTTCAAAATAAGATTTGAAATAATATTAAGATTTTAGCTTTAAGATATTTAAAACATTATATAAGTTTATTTATAAAAACAATTCAATTTCAAAAACAAGAATCTTAATTTAACTTAAACTTTTCTTAAAGTTTAAAACTTATTTTAAATAAAATATCAGGTTGAATATTAATTTGGGTTTAACTCCCTTTATATATCTGAATTCAAGTTCAACTATATATACTTCCTTTAAATTGATCTGCCCTTTTAAAAAAAATTTAAACTGTTTTAAATTAACAACTAAAAACTGTTAACACATAACAGTTTACACCCTGCAATTTAAACCACTGTGCCCACGCGAGTAATACCCCGAGCCACATCCAATTGTACTCGAGCTATTCCCCGAGTCTTCCCCCTTTATTACCTTAGCCATATCCAGTACCCAACAAACAAAACCCAAAGGTTCTGACACCCACCCCCTGTCGTGCAACCTGCACCGTTGCCGGACCCTCTCTGGTCATCGGCGAACCCACCGCCGAGTCACTCCACCATCCTACAAGCCTCCACGACCCACCAAACCTCAAAATTCAACCCAATTCAAAATCGAGCATTCCAGGTGAATCTGAACCCAACACTATCATCAGAACTTCCCAAAATCATCACCTTCGGTCGATGATATGCACTACAACTCCGGCCATTGGCTACTGACCCACCACACTTCCTTCCCCAAAAATTTCTCCAAGCTCGATGCAGTTATGATGTTGCAGTGAGAAATTTCCCAGTAAGAACCCAAACTAGGTTTACAACCAAATTCAGACAAAATCAAGCATCACAATGATTTAAAAATTCTTCAACTATTTTTCCTATACTCTCTGATGTATACACTAACTCCATGAAGAATTTCAAGCAATCCAAATATAAGGATCATCAGTTAGAGATCAAAACCCAATTTGCAGTAAAACCCAAATGCAAACTCAATACAGATTTAAAAATTTTGAATTTCTTTTCAAAATTCATAACTTCCAAAGATACTTTGATTTATGTAATTGTTTTAACCAAATTAAATACTTGTTTCCAACATTGAAGATAAATTGTTTACTGCATTTTTTTCTCTCTTCAGATAACTTTAAATTTTCAGAACTTAGTTTTATTTTTAGTTCTAAATTTTAAAATTAAACTACTTATTTTGTTTTAAATCTATGTTCTAATAATTGTTTAACAAAAATAGCTTGAAGTTTAGATTCAAACTTAATTCTGCAATAAGTCAAAAAAACAGAGATGATCAAGGCAACAAACATGCACAGTTTCAAAGCATAACCAACAATTTAAACATTATAACTATACAGGGCAAACTTGTACGTATATAAATATCATCATAAACTCAACATCTACTTAACTAATTAAATTTTAGTAAAAATGTTTACTCACCTCATTTAAAAGATGACAGTGCAGAATTTTGAAAAAGAACAGGAAGCCTCCAAACAGAAATTGCTTCAGGAAATACCCCTTTGAGACTTGCACGAACTTGAAAATTTGATGTAGACATGAATTGGAACTTGCACTTGTTTTTGTTTTGAGAATAAACTGTAAATGTGCAGTTTTGATTTGGAACAAATATTGCAGGCATCTGAACTTGAGTATTGAGGAGTTTAAATGCAGATTTTTGATTTAAGAAAAACTGCAGGCATTTGATATAAAATTTCTAGTCTTCAGGCTTCTTGAAAGTTTTGAGATAGACAAGGATATGCAAAACTGGGTGTAACAACCCGCATATTTATCGATTGTGTATTTAAATATTTTATTTAAATATTTCATCGTTCGTCGATTTTTGGTCCAAAAAGCTACTTTGTGCAAATAGTCGAATTGAGACTCGAGACCACCCCCATTGAGTTCAAAATGACGTTTGCGACCTTTTTGAGTATAAGCTTCGATATGTTTGGAGAAAGTTGATTTTTGCCACTTTTTCACTTAGGGTTTTGGTTTGGGATGAACCCACCTACTAACTCAGTCCCAACCCTCTCCAACTCTTCATTACTTCATTTCTAATTCCTAACTCCTCAAGCTTTAGCAAAAATGGTGGAAGAGAAAAAGAATTAGAAACTCCAAGCCCTAGTTCATTTGCAAAATCCAAGCTTTAGCTCCAAAACTCAAGAGAACCCATTGGTAAGCTTCCTTTTCTTCTTCTCCAACTCATTCTCTCCTTGAATTTCAGAAATTTCCTAAACCTAACTTAGGGAATGTTCTTCTTTTAAGCTTAGATTCAAGCTTCTAGTGTGAGATTGAAGTGTGGTTGATTTCCATTTGCTTTCAAGCTTCATCTTCATAAATTTAGTTCAAAGGTGAGATTTTTAATCTCACATCTATGTCTATATCTATCTTTGTTGTTAGGTATGAATCCCTAACATTTATTCATGTGCAATTGCTTTTGATTTAGATTGGTTTTGTGAATATTTCCATTTTTAGTGTTTGAAGCCAATTCTCTAAAAATCATAACTTTGATGTTTGATCATGCTTTAGTAGGTGTTTCGGAGAGCCTATAAGACCGGGTTGTCGCTAGGCATAAATCCTTAGTCGTCGTTGCTCGTCCGATCGCTCCCGATACGTTTTGGCCACTTTGGCCTAGGCAAATTGTTGCCTAGACCAGGTGACCAGACGTCTGGTGACCAAGTCCAGACGTCTGGTTTGAACCTGGAAAGTAAAAATGTATGCACGCATATTATAAAAAAAAGCCAGAGACTATTTTCAGATGTCTGAACCATCAAATCAGACGTCTGGATAGGTCTCAGACGTCTGACTTGAGGTTTCAGACGTCTGGGTGTTCTCTGGGTTATTTCCAGAGAACAAATCCAGACGTCTGGATTCTAAACCAGACGTCTGGCCATGACTCAGACGTCTATTTTGGCTATTCCAGACGTCTGGGTAGCTTTCTGAACTATTTTTCAGAAAACAAATCCAGACGTCTGAATTCCAAATCAGACGTCTGGAGATGTTTATTTTTGCCTATACAGGCTGTTTTGTGTGAATTTCCATTGTTTATCAATTTTAGCGATCCTATTAATCGTTATCACTTATTGTCGACTTTGATGACTTCTTTTTATGGATCTTTTTGGAAATATCCATTTCTATGGATTTGATATCGATTTCTTTGGATTTTATTCACGTCTTCGAATGTGAATTTAGTAATTGGTTGTTCTTACAATCTTCTTTATGATTTGTCACTTTAAAAATATAAAGGTTTTCTATACTAGTAGTAAATATCAAAACTCGTTCTTCAAATGATTTCAACACTATTTTATTACAAAGCTCGTTTTCTTAAACCGTTTTCCAATCTATTAGTATATACAAACCTTTACCTCACTCGTATGAGAAATCTAATTAAACGGCTTAGTAAAACAAGTGGTATGAAACGCTTGCGTTTGTTTCGTCGGTTAATTTTTGGACTTGTTCGATTGAATCTCTTGTGACAATTTTCTAGTGGAGATCTACAATTTGTTCGTAAATATTTAAGTTAAGCTAGTGGTTATGGGACATGAAGCTAAGCTCATATATTTACTAGCTTATTGTAATTGACACTTCTCATTGATCATGACGATCATCTTTGTGATTTAGACTAGCAATGTGCGATGTCTCTTTGTCCATGTCGAGGACGATACTTCATTTTTTTGTGGAGCTTCGGCTCACCAGGAGGAGCTTCTGCTCAATGTCCGCAATGGGGGACTATACCCTGTCATGAGGAACTTCGGTTCACCAGGAGGAGCTTCGGCTCAATGTCCGCAATGGGGGACTATACCCTGTCAGGAGGAGTTTCGACTCACCAGGAGGAGCTTCGGCTCAATGTCCGCAATGGGGGACTATGCCCTGTCAAGAGGAGTTTTTGACTCACCAGGAGGAGCTTCGGCTCAATGTCCGCAATGGGGGACTATACCCTGTCTGGAGGAGCTCCGGCTCATTTTTCTGGGATTGGCCATCCTTTTTATTGTGATTTCTGGATTTCGTGTGTTGATTTCTGGAATTTATGTTTCACCAACTTTTACGATTGGCATGGATATATATATGTCATTTATTGTGGCTTGGTGAATGAAATCAGGAGTATGACATTCCTTTTTATCTTGAGTAGATTATTGTGATATTGATTAATCTCTTGTTGATTTTCAATTACTTATTTATCACAGCTTGGCATTGTGATTATTATATGTTTATGTCATATCTCCTATTCTATATCATTTCTTCTTATATTTATAGCTAGACTGATCCGTTTATTATTTTCTTATTAAATAATACTCGGGTCAGACCGAGATGTTACAGGTGTTTCTGCTTGACTTCTCTCTTGGGATTGATTACTCTAACTTTTGGCAAACTACTTAGATTAGTAGTTTATTTTGTTGTATACACTTGAGATATAGACTCATAGTTGTATTCCTTTGTATAGCACGTGTTGCTATTCTTTTGTATTATCGTGGATCTTTTGACCACTACTCTGATATACACTTTTATGTGTAATATTCATATCTATTTCCGCCTTTGTGATATGAATTGTTTGTGACTGTTTTATGTTAGGTTTATTTCTATATTTGTTTTCGAAGATATTATAGCCACTGTGTAGTAGTTTTGAGTTTGTGTCGGCATGTCGGATTTCCACTTGAAAAGAATTGCATGTTATACTATCTGACATATCGATGCTCGCACAAAGCAATTACATGTATGGTCGCTCCTCAACAACCTTATTCTCCATGCTAGTTGACAGCATTCACAGTAGTGTTCTTGGCTAGCGTGGGTATAGAGGTGGGGCGTCACACTGGGTTTTACTGAATTGCTTCAGGTAAACAAATTTCCAAATCTTGAGAAAATGATTTATATGTTTGAATATTAATCTGGAAAGAATGTTTACATGCTTTGATTTGTAAACAAAATGGTTTCAGGTTTTTAATAGGAGCATGGTTTGAATTGAGGAGTAAATGCATGTTATGGATGTTGAACAAGAGTTTGAGGAAGTTCCAGATTTTGGTTTAGAGGAGTAAATGCAGATTTTATATTGAGAAAAATTTCTGGTTTTGGGTGTTTTGAATAAAGATTGCATGATGGTTTTAATTTTCTTTTAGACATGAATACCAAGAATTAAAAGAAATGAGCAAGAGTGATTATATATGATAATTTCAGATTTTATAAATTAAAAAGAAAATTAAAAACAAAAATGGACACTTGTCTCAACTTTGCATTAATGTTGTAACACTTGTTAACAAAGTGTTTTAGAATTAAACACTTGTCAATATTAAGTTTTATTTAATTTTTAAAGAAATTTAAAAGCTTTTTAAATAAATTTCCTAATTACTAATATGTTTCCTAAATTTTAAAAATGCTTTTCTTATTAAATATCAAATAAACAAATACACTTACACATTTATAAATGTATGTTAATTTATATAAATAAAATCTTTAAAAAGAAATGAAACCGAATAAAATTTAAATAAAATTATACAACATTTCAAACTTATTTTAAAAAGCCTTTGTATTTATTCTTTATTAAATAAACACAAATCAAATTTTTTTAGATAAACATTTATAAAAGAAAATTAAAACAAAATCTTATTTCTAATTAAAATATTATCTATATATTTTAAAACCAAATTATATATATTATTTATTTTAAAATGTATGTATACTCTTGAATTCAAATTTATATTCATTTTCAAAGTCAAATTAAAAAGTCAAATGTAAAGTAAATTTAAATATAAACATCTATTTTAAAATAAGCTCATTATTATTTACAAATAATATATCCTATTTAAAAATCAATTTAAAATACACATATTTAAATATACAGATATAAATGTATTTAAACATGCTTATAAATTTTAAAAACAATATACCAATTTAGAATTAGTTTACACAATACAAAATAATTATTCGTATTATAAAACCAATTTATAACAATAATTAAAATATTAGTTGGTTAATTATCTTTGAAAATAACAATTTATCAATTCAAATAATTTAAATTAAGAGATTATTAGCATTTTAAACTCTTGGAAATTCCGGGATATTACAATCCTCCCCCCTTAACAGAATTTCGTCCTCGAAATTTAAAACAAAGATAATCCTAAGTTTTATTAAATTTTCAACCAATTCAAACATTCATAACAGCCATACACTCAACCAATTCAATCAAACTACACTAGCTATCCGAACACAGATCCGGATAAACTTCCTAAATTATCTCGAGTTTCCCCAGTACAGACACAGGGATACTCGCTCTACTAAACCCAAACTAGCTATACTTATAAGCTACCGAGTTTCTATTCAGCTAGATCTATAATCTACCCAAAATACCAGACCATAGACAAGTCTGATCAACAACTAAACCCTCACAAAACTACTGGTCTCAAAAACCAATGATGACCAAACACGTACTCTCTCAGAGACACGTGAAATAATTTGAATTCCAGTCTTCCGAACTGGCAATTCAACTCTTCAAACCAAAGCACTGATCTCTACAAAAACTCAAAAGAATCCAATATATTTTGAAGCTCACCAAAACTTATTGCTTCCTTTACCAGAAAAAAATCTTAACAACATCGAAGTCTCCAACTTCGAATTCCAAATTCTTCCGTCACTTAACCTTAAAATTTTTCCAGATGATCCGGCCTGCCTACAGATCCTTCCCGATTAGCTCAACCTTCGCTGATGCTTCTACAAACCAACTGGATCAACTCACAACTAATCCTCACAAGATCAATCCAGAAATCAAAACCAAACTCTACCATCAACAGTAGAAAACAACATTTCTTATATGGAAAAGACAGAACAGAATCACTCGCCAACTTGCCTCAGATTCTAAAAAAAAATTCAGTAGAAACTCTCAAATCCAAAATACTGCAATTCCCAGTTGCTTCTACTCAAGAACAACGGCCACCTTGCTTCCGCTGCACAACTCTGATCTGGAGCAGATGAAAATGCCGTAAAATGAACACAAGCACAGAGTGAACATCACATCTCGGAAATATGGCTCAACAGAAATTCCAAGAAATACAAAGCTGCTACACCAAACAATCAACCTAGGAAACAACCTTCTACCCAGCTGAATCACCGGTATCACTCCTATCAAGTCGATTCAGAACTCAAACCCCAATGCGGAAAATCTCTAACTCTCCTTGAAGATATACTCGGACAATCTTCAGCAACCCATAACTTCTACATCCTCCAGAAATGCTACAAATCCAAGCAAAAGACTATCTAAGATAATCATCCAACTATCGAAAGTCACTTTTGCGATCAAACTAATCCAATATCCAAGATACTGTTCTCTCTCCACTAATCAGAACAGTTTATCCTTGACCAATTAATCCATCGAAGAAACAGATCCTCGCTGCTGCTTCTGAATTCCACTTCCAGGAAATACTAATGCCAAAAAGATCTTCCTGCTGAAACACAGAACATTCTCGAGTTGCACCGCTAGCACAGATGCCAAAGACTTCTTATCCAAAGCTCTTGGAGAAACTCGGACCTCCAACTAAACACATACACCCTGCTGAATTCAGCTACAATACCGAAGCAGACACACTTCCTTAAACTTGCTCCGAAAGAAAACATCTCCGGAGACACCCATAGTCACTGCATCTCATCATGCAGCTACTACTTCCTGAGGAATCAAAATACCATCACTCGCTTCTGCCCAACCGCCAGATCCAAATTCTCAAAAATCCGCTCACACGAGCGCAAACAAACTTACACTTCAAAGATGAACTCCGAACCTTAACAGGTTTCCTTCAGAGATCAATGAAGTCCCTGCTCCAAATACAAAAGATTACTCAAGACGGTATTAGGTCTACAGTCTCGACAAATACACTTCCAACCTCAAACATTACAAACTCCAACAAATGGTAGTTGTGTTACACACACCCCTACCTTATCTACCTTTATAACTTATATTGGAAAACCTGAACGGGTAACCCAACAGATAGGTAGAAATATATATATATATATATATATATATATATATAAATACATACATACATACATATATATATATATATAAATTACAAGTACGCTCTCTCAAGAAAGACACCACTACAGAGCCTAGGCATTCACTCAACCTAACGCTCTGATACCAAATGAGATGACCCGACTTTCTACCACCAGAAAATCGCATCATCTTTAAGAAAGAAAGGGATAGAAAAGAGAAAAGATAGAGAAGAAGAAAGAAATAACATCAGAATCTAAACAGCGGAACGAATAAATTATATTAATAACATAATACTTTACATAGTATCATATACATCAGAGATACACAGCATAATCAACTCATACTAGACAATTATAAACACCTGTCTAGTTATACAACTCAATACAACTCAACGACAAAATACTCAGAGAACACACAGTGAAATACTCTATAGCTATACGCAGAAGCCTCCTGCACCACTTCTCCTTCAGAATTCGTCAAGCCAACTTAAAATCCTAACCTGAATCCCTTGGCTACTCGTAAAAATTTGAATACCCAAGAGTTTAAGAAAAACAGAATAAACTCCGGGTCAGACATGGGTCTGGTGTGAGTAAACGGTTCAAGTTGCTTAACTTTAATAATCTTTGAAAAGAAAAGGTATCACGTAAGACTTCCCACACATAAACATGGAAAAGTTTTTACCTTACGCTAACCAAAACATTTGATAGGAAATTCGATGATATTATAATAGTGTCTAGGGTTTTCAAATAAATATGAAATAGCCGAAATTGTTACATTTATTAAATTCCAGCTACTAGCCACAAAAGTGGGTAATACAATCAAAACCGTTGGCGCTTATTGGATTTTGGATTCCATACAATGGCAGGGCTACTGGGGTACCGCCCGTCACAGTACGTGGCCTAGATCACCGTGCCGAGGATCACTCCCGACCCCCTGCAACACAAAGCCGGACCCGTTCCTTACTGAACAGTTCCAAATAAGACAACCCCGACGGTTGTAGCTATTCAACCGTCCACACAGCCGAAATAAAAGGGACCTCTAGATAGGGGTAAATCTTACTCTCCAGTGGGTGCGACCCATGAAGCTTTGCTGCACCTCCCCTATTTTAGCCATTCCCGGTTGATGAGGCTTGAGGTTACGATTACCTTTATAGGACATATCACTTAGAATTCTCATCGTCCACCTGACGATGTTCTGAAAGCATTCAATCCATACAAGTTCGTTCCGGGCTCGAACGAAACCGAAGGCATTATCTCGTTACACTCATTTTGGAATCACCCTCAGAGTTAACGACAATAACCCTTGCACTCTAAATCACCATCTCGAATCTATAAGATCTATTCCGTTAACTCATTACGGAATCACCCACAGAGTTATACTGACGTATAACCCTTACACCTCGAGTCTTCTCAAAGCTCCACTTAGATTCACGACCTAACGTTATTTGGAATCGATGTGGTTTTCGGATATCCAAATATGGAAACCCGATCCCGGTCTCATCGAAATCCAAAGCGTGTCTTTTAGGTTCAAGTTGTTTTAAAGGTTTTAAAACAAATCAATTCAACTATCTATATATACACAGAATAGATAACTCACAAATCACAATTGATAATCAACATTATCAAATAACAGGTAATCCACATTATCAATATCATAATAGATAATCTATATATCATCATCCCAATTGATAATCTATGTAATCATCACAATGCAACCTAGCATTCATATCATACAGTCATACTTATCTCATTACTGAGATCACAAAGCATTCAAGACAATCAATGTCATCCAATCATTCATAAGCAATGATTCACTCATACCACAATATAATTAATTTAAAATGAATTAAATTAACTATCTCTAATCTTTAATTAATTTAAAGTGAATTAAATTAGTTACTTCATCTCTTAATTAATTTAAAATTAATTAAATTAATTACTTCATCACAATAAAACATTAATTAAACCAATTAATTAATCATCGTTCTAATTAATCAACCTTGATTAATTATCTCTAAATCAAGTAATTAATCCTTAATTATTTTCATTAATCATATCAATTAATGAACCTTAAATAATTACCTCCATTAATTAATTATTTATAATTAATTACATTTTTCCTTAATTAATTACATTAATTAATCATGCTTAAATTAATTACTTTCAATTAATTAACTTAAATATATAGTAATTAATTATTCTAAATTACTTTATAAATTCTTTGATTTACTACCCAAGAAATAAACCTTTAATTACTTTAACAAGTAATTACCCAATTAAAAAAAATTACTTCCCAATCAGTAATTTACCTAACTCATTTATTTCTGTAATTAATCAATTACTTATCTTAAGTAATTAGCCTTATCAAACCCATTAAGTAACATACTTAATCATTTATCAAGTGATTATATTTTATTAATTAACAAATTAATAAACTACTTAATTTCAATCATCTTATAAAACAAAATTGAGTAATTCATCCCTAATTACTCATTAACCCAAATTAATCTTCAATTATTAGATTAATTATCTCCTACTATTAATAAACCTTAATTATTAATCAATTCTTAATTAAAAGTAATTAATCAATAATTACTCTTATAATTAATTAATTAAACTTAATTAACTAATTAATCAACTCTTAATCATTAACTAAAAAACTTAATTATTAATTAATAATCTTAATTACAAATTAATTAATCCATAATTAAAATTAATTAATCCTTAATTAAAATTAATTAATCTTAAATAAAAATAGTTAATTAATTCTTAATTAACTTTCATTATAAATTAATAACCCTTAATTATTAATTAAGAAAACCCAATTAAAACTTAATTAAACCTTTATTAAGTAATTACTATTTTAATTAACTCTTAATTACTTAGTTAATAAGTAATTAAAATTTAATTAATCATTTGTCATTAATTAAATCATGAACTTAATTAATAGTTAATTAATTAATTATACTTAATTAATTACTTAATTAACCCCTTTTTAAAATAATAATTAAATAAATTAATTAACTTAAACTTCTTTAATTAACTAACTAATTACAAATTATTAATACTTAATTATTGTTTTAAGATAAAATATTTATCTTAAATAAATCTTGGAAATCTTTATTTAACTTAATTCATAAATTAAATTAAATTATAAAGAAGTCATTAATTACTTTTCCCTTAATTATTAATTAACAATTTTTAATTCCAAGTAAATAAGTTATCTTAAACTTAATTGTTAATTAATAAATCATTTTCCTCTAATTAATTTAAATAAAACATTTACTTAAAATTCTCTTTATATTTCAAAATAAGATTTGAAATAATATTAAGATTTTAACTTTAAGATATTTAAAACATTATATAAGTTTATTTATAAGAACAATTCAATTTCAAAAACAAGAATCTTAATTTAACTTAAACTTTTCTTAAAGTTTAAAACTTATTTTAAATAAAATATCAGGTTGAATATTAATTTGGGTTTAACTCCCTTTATATATCTGAATTCAAGTACAACTACATATACTTCCTTTAAATTGATCTGCCCTTTTAAAAAAAAATTTAAACTGTTTTAAATTAACAACTAAAAACTGTTAACACATAACAGTTTACACCCTGCAATTTAAAACACTGTGCCCACGCGAGTAATACCCCGAGCCACATCTAATTGTACTCGAGCTATTCCCCGAGTCTTCCCCCTTATTACCCTAGCTATACCCAGTACCCAACAAACAAAACCCAAAGGTTCTGACACCCACCCCCTCTCGTGCAACCTGCACCGTTGCCGGACCCTCTCTGGTCATCGGCGAACCCACCGCCGAGTCACTCCACCATCCTACAAGCCTCCACGACCCACCAAACCTCAAAATTCATAACAATTCAAAATCGAGCATTCCAGGTGAATCTGAACCCAACACTATCATCAGAACTTCCCAAAATCATCACCTCCGGTCGATGATATCCACTACAACTCCGGCCATTGGCTACTGACCCACCGCACTTCCTTCCCCAAAAATTTCTCCAAGCTCGATGCAGTTATGATGTTGCAGTGAGAAATTTCCCAGTAAGAACCCAAACTAGGTTTACAACCAAATTCAGACAAAATCAAGCATCACAATGATTTAAAAATTCTTCAACTATTTTTCCTATACTCTCTGATGTATACACTAACTCCATGAAGAATTTCAAGCAATCCAAATATAGGGATCATCAGTTAGAGATCAAAACCCAATTTGCAGTAAAACCCAAATGCAAACTCAATACAGATTTAAAAATTTTGAATTTCTTTTCAAAATTCATAACTTCCAACGATACTTTGATTTATGTAATTGCTTTAACCAAATTAAATACTTGTTTCCAACATTGAAGATAAATTGTTTACTGCATTTTTTTCTCTCTTCAGATAACTTTAAATTTTCAAAAACTTAGTTTTATTTTTAGTTCTAAATTTTAAACTTAAACTACTTATTTTGTTTTAAATCTATGTTCTAATAATTGTTTAACAAAAATAGCTTGAAGTTTAGATTCAAACTTAATTCTGCAGATGATCAAGGCAACAAACATGCACAGTTTCAAACCATAACCAACAATTTAAACATTATAACTATACAGGGCAAACTTATATGTATATAAATATCATCATAAACCCAACAGCTACTTAACTAATTAAATTTTAGTAAAAATGTTTACTCACCTCATTTAAAAGATGACAGTGCAGAATTTTGAAAAAGAACAGGAAGCCTCCAAATAGAAATTGCTTCAGGAAATACCCCTTTGAGACTTGCATGAAATTAAAAATTTGATGCAGACATGAATTGGAACTTGCACTTGTTTTTGTTTTGAGAATAAACTGTAAATGTGCAGTTTTGATTTGGAACAAATATTGCAGGCATCTGAACTTGAGTTTTGAGGAGTTTAAATGCAGATTTTTGATTTAAGAAAAACTGCAGGCATTTGATACAAAATTTCTAGTCTTCAGGCTTCTTGAAAGTTTTGAGATAGACAAGGATATGCAAAACTGGGTTTTACTGAATTGCTTCAGGTAAACAAATTTCCAGATCTTGAGAAAATGATTTATATGTTTGAACATTAATCTGGAAAGAATGTTTACATGCTTTGATTTGTAAACAAAATGGTTTCAGGTTTTTAATAGGAGCATGGTTTGAATTGAGGAGTAAATGCATGAACAAGAGTTTGAGGAAGTTCCAGATTTTGGTTTAGAGGAGTAAATGCAGATTTTATATTGAGAAAAATTTCTGGTTTTGGGTGTTTTGAATAAAGATTGCATGATGGTTTTAATTTTCTTTTAGACATGAATACCAAGAATTAAAAGAAATGAGCAAGAGTGATTATATATGATAATTTCAGATTTTATAAATTAAAAAGAAAATTAAAAACAAAAATGGACACTTGTCTCAACTTTGCATTAATGTTGTAACACTTGTTAACAAAGTGTTTTAGAATTAAACACTTGTCAATATTAAGTTTTATTTAATTTTTAAAGAAATTTAAAAGCTTTTTAAATAAATTTCCTAATTACTAATATGTTTCCTAAATTTTAAAAATGCTTTTCTTATTAAATATCAAATAAACAAATACACTTACACATTTATAAATGTATGTTAATTTATATAAATAAAATCTTTAAAAAGAAATGAAACCGAATAAAATTTAAATAAAATTATATAACATTTCAAACTTATTTTAAAAAGCCTTTGTATTTATTCTTTATTAAATAAACACAAATCAAATTTTTTTAGATAAACATTTATAAAAGAAAAATAAAACAAAATCTTATTTCTAATTAAAATATTATCTATATATTTTAAAACCAAATTGTATATATTATTTATTTTAAAATGTATGTATACTCTTGAATTCAAATTTATATTCATTTTCAAAGTCAAATTAAAAAGTCAAATCTAAAATAAATTTAAATATAAACATCTATTTTAAAATAAGCTCATTATTATTTACAAATAGTATATCCTATTTAAAAATCAATTTAAAATACACAGATTTAAATACACAGATATAAATGTATTTAAATATACTTATAAATTTTAAAAACAATATACCAATTTAGAATTGGTTTACACAATACAAAATAATTATTCTTATTATAAAACCAATTTATAACAATAATTAAAATATTAGTTGGTTAATTATCTTTGAAAATAACAATTTATCAATTCAAATAATTTAAATTAAGAGATTATCAGCATTTTAAACTCCTGGAAATTCCGGGATATTACATATTTTGTACAGACTTTCAGCGTTTCTAAATTCCTATATACTTTTTTTTTGTAAAATATCAATAAAAATAAAAATCTGATAAAAATTCCATCTCACTGCTAATTTATTTCATTATCTACATACATATAGATATATAAACAGAATTGTTTCCATCAGCACTTCTTTTCAGTTAAACTCGATTGAATCCTACAACATTTTAAAAGTACTATATATATAATAATTTTATTTTAAACTGTATGTATCTATATATTTTCAGTAAATAGCCAAAATAAATATCTTCTCTACTGTAAACTTTTCCCTACATATATACATTTTATTAAATAAAGTCTGGTTCCAAAATCTCTTCTCTGCCTTCATATATAAAAATTTCAGTCTATACATATTTAAATTAAATTAAACTGAAAAAAACCGATATCCTTACCCAAATCGAACGCAAACCTAACTGGAGCACTAACGTCGCCGACCAACTCCCAGCCACGCCCCCGTCATCATGACTTCCTGTCTCTCGAATCTGAAGCTCAAGATCGCCCTGCCGACCCAAACAATCACGTTCGCGAGCCATGCGAACTTCAAAGGGTTGCCGAGACCAGCCTCGAGTCCTATCCCTCGACTTCCACCCTGCCGCGCGACCCACTCCGTCTCCTACGATTCGAGCACTTCGATTCTTCTTAAATGCAGATAGGAAGGGAGAGCCGATGCCTTCATTCTTTTCGAAGTCGACATCGTTCAGTTGAAATGAAAAGGGGGAGGGAATGCGTTCGATTTAAACACATCTTTGATTTTTTATTTAGAAAAGATTTGAAATTCTACCAGTCACCCTTTTTTTCTGTGTTCGATTTTGGTATGAAGACTAGAGAAGGAGACGAAGATGTAATATAAATTGGGGATGGCTTCTTGAGTACGAGTGTCCATTTATAAAAATATTGACTAGTTGACTTCCAATTTTTATTATATTATAAAACTTCCAAAATGTCTCGTTATACATATCTTGAAATTTTTAACCCCAATGGTGGCATGCTGCTAGACGTTTATAATGTTATATCTCTATTCGATCGCAATGGAAAAGGTTTCGAGGCCTAACTCGATCGTATGGAGAAGATAGCCTTTTGAACCCAGTTATTATATTAAATTTTCGATATAAATTTCAGCGCGTTTATATATTGTACACTCACACAACAACTCCTAACATTATGAAAATTGAAATCCGATAATAATACGATATTATGGATCTAATGGAACTGGTTTCGTCAAATTCCGAGACTGTACCTCGAAAGGCTATTTAAATATCAATTTTGAGCATTATATTTTTAAAACCGAACGAATCACTTCCAATTTCAATTTAAAAGCTTTTATTATCTTCAGCACTATCAATATAAATTATACAAGCCTTCAAATTATTTTTAATAGGTTTAAAACTCAAGATTCAACATTTTATCCAACTTAAAATTATTTAATTCTATAATTTAATTATCAAATAAATAGTGATATTTGAATTCAAGTTAAAAATTAACTTTTAAATATTTAAAATCAATTAAATATTCCGATTTCAAACATCCAAAATTCCGGGTCGTCACAGCTAGCTTTCTCAGTGAAAGCTCCAAAATGTTAGCGCCAAAATTGGTCACTAACATCCAAATCCAGATGAAAGCACCCAATCACAGTCACATATCACATATAGAATGTATGCAGAGAGTATGAATGTGGAGAACAATAAAAATTATAAAGAAAGTAGTAAAAACTGAGTTTATATCACATAAATTTCAACGCGTTTATATATCGTACACTCACACAACAATTCCAAAATTGCAAAAATTGAAATCCGATAATAATACAATATTACGGATCCAATGGAACTGGTTTCGTCGAATTTCGAGACTGTACCTCGGAAGGCTATTTAAATATCAATTTTAAACGATATATTTTTAAAACCGAACGAATCACTTCCAACTTCAATTTAAAAGCTTTTATTATCTTCAGCACTATCAATATAAATTTTACAAGCCTTCAAATTATTTTTAATAGGCTTAAAACTCCAGATTCAACATTTTATCCAACTTCAAATTATTTAATTCAATAATTTAATTATCAAATAAATAGTGATATTTGAATTCAAGTTAAAAATTAACTTTTAAATATTCCGATTTCAAACATCCAAAAATTGTGGGTCATCACCTTCCCCCTCTTAAAAGAATTTGTCCCCGAAATTAGTAGTTAAGAAGAATGGTCCACAACCCGTTAACTATTTTCCCTAAAACCATTCAGTTTCAAACACTTCCCAAAACAATCTTTTCATTAACGACACATTATCACTCTTGCTAACTTCCTAAACTCTCCATAGTTTTCAAATAATACTATTTTATCAATCATTCAAATTTCAATTTAAAACCAAATTTTGAATTATCAAAATTTTCTAACTCCCTAAATTTTCGAAAAATTTCGCCAGCGTCTCCTTTGCGCAGCTAGCTCGGAACAACTATAAAATGCCTCTACGGCCTCCCAAATTCCAAAAGAAAACAAAAAGCCAAGCGGCTAAATCAAAAACCCAATCAAATTTCATACAAAAATTTAAACACATTCCTTTTTGTCGAGCAATTCAAATTTATCTTTTGAAATCAAAACCAATTTTCTTTTTCCTTTATAGTACCTGTATATCCTACTTAGCAATAATATCCAATCACAACATTCAAAATCATTTTATTGACTCCCTTACAAAATTTCAATATTTATCCATCCAAGCCCGTGCGATGTAAATATATCATCCGTACGCAATATCAAATTCGATCACTCGTTCAATCATTCAATTTCACTTCCAAATTAGTATCGTCCACCGACTTCCTAGTGCGGACTCAGATCTTGTTTCTTGATCAGAAACCATCATTCTCCTTGCATAGTCATAACTATGATAGAGAATTTCCATAATCAATCAAAATCCATATCCAGGGTTCGCCGTCTAAAATCGAGTGAAAGATCCTAACTCGGATTGATATAACTATGTCGAAAATCTGTGCTCGAATCTGGATCAAATTGCTATGCGAATAAAAATAATATATGTACATCTTACATATTTATCTCAATTGATTATCAACTATATCAATTCTCTTTTTATTCACATTCTTTTGATTTCTTTCACTTATCAACGCTTATCATTTCATATATTTTTATTAAATCTTCACTCAAATGCTTATTATATATATTTTCCCGACACCCATATTACTTAAGAATTCTACCATTTCTTCTTAAGTTCAATATAAGTATTTTATATGCTTCTTATATTTATTTTCACTTCACCACTTTAGTTAATATCAACTTCTATTCAAATTGGTTCTCCTATTTTCATATGAATTCAATTTATCTTCAACTCTGAATATTGAATTTTATCTTCCATTTATAACTGATTCATATCATTATTTTAAATTAGTTTCATCCACAAATTTATTTCAATTTCCAATTTGAAATCGTTTTGTCGCTAGCAAAATTTTTTCTAATACCCAAAATTTTCGAAATTTTTTGTCAGAGTCTCCTTTGTACGGAGGAGATTTTGCAATTTTACAAGAGATATAAATATATACACATCGACCCACCTGGTCGGAAAAAAACAAATAATAGTTCATATTTCCTAACTTTTATTGCATGGGCGTACCTCTATTTAGCATTTTTAAGCAAGCGGCTTATTATTTAGCAATTAGCGCGACCAAAATCCTGCCAAACGGCATTCAGGTACCTGTACTTACTTAATATAAACATATAAGCACTATATATAAGAAGTTTATAGCATTTCGCTTATATTTAAATAGCTAAAACATGGATTCTATAACAATGCATGTTATATACTTTCATAAGCACATATGTAAGGTTTTGACACTTATTTCAATTGCTTTCGATCAACTCTCGACCCATACCATTCAATTTAAGCGATTTACAACTCACTTGCTTGCATAAGATTCATTTTTAAACCAAACAAACTTATATTCATTTCAATTGATTCAAAAATCAATTTTATTTACTTCTATTAATTCATAGAATTTAATTTAATCTCATTTTCGTCAAACGATAATTATTTCTATGTGAATTCAGCAATATTTATGCGAATAAACGATTACTCAAGCTTATAATCATTTTAAATTGATTCCAATACAATTTATATTAAATTTTAGTCCATTCTAACTTATGTACAAACCATTCACTTGCATTTCATTCATTTCCGCGTTGGTTTCATTTAAACCCATTTCATTAAGCTTAACAACATTCCATGCTAATATTAATAACCATTTCCCAAATTAATTTAACCCAAACTTTTATTTAACGGACTTTCACTTTTATTCGAAGCCAAACTTCTATTAACTTTAAACTTAAGCTAATTTACTTTCTTCAAATTATCTCAACTTCATAACTTGAGCTCACTTTTATTTAATTTGACTCTCATCAAATTCAATTACTCCCTCTTTATCCATTTTAATTTTAATCCCATTCTTAGTTTGTTAAAATAATATTCAAGTTTATATTTAACTCATTTACACTTGAATTGGATTTATTTGCAACCCAAATCATTTTGATTTTAATCCAATTCAATATTTGATTTTTACCCTTCAAAAATCACTTCACTTAATTTTCTTAAGTTCAATCTATTTTATAATTCAAGTTTTGGATTTTTATTCATTTCCTAAAATATAAAACGACTTTATTTTGGCTTTTTCATTCCACTTCTAAGTTTTATAAGTCGCAACTTATTTATATCCATACTTTCATCCATTACCATCAATCCCATTTACAATTTACTTCTTAACTCAGGATTATACATTTAATTTAGCCAAGTATAGATTTTTATTCAAATTTTTAACTTTTATAAGCTTTCCCACTTATTTTAATATAACTCTTCTGAAGTTAAATTTCTATTCTAAACAAATTTCAAACTTATATAAGTTCCCAAACATTCTTTAAGCATTTCCAATTTACTTCCACAGTTTTAAGCAATTGCTTAAGCATTCCAAAATATTTTAAACCGAATCCAGAGTTTTCAATAATCACATGAGTATTTCAAAAATCATTTGAAATAATTATATCCAAAATTCTTTGGTAAATTAAATTATCTCTTTGAATTTCAAAACCAACCCAGTTTTGCAAACAATTCCAATTCAAAATCTCCTGGCAGCAATCCCTCTCTTGGAAACTCGAAAATGAATATCGATGATGCTGCAATTATCACCGAAGTTATTTTCCAGCGACCGAAAGAGTTCAATGCTTTTATCTCTTTAAGAACATATTCAAATATTCTTAATTTCAAATCTCATCAGATTTCATATCCAATTCAAAAATATTTCCCAAATAGTATTACTATTATTTCTCCAAAGCTTTTGAAAACCATTTTCAAATTCAAAGGAATTAAATTTCCCTTAAATTTCAAGTTCTAAATTCTTTCAATGAATATTCAAATATTATTCTGAAATTTTCATCTCAGTTTATTTTCAAATATTTTTCTGGAATTCTATTTCAAATTATAAATCACAAATACAATTTACATTTACAAATCCCATTTGTATATTTCTTATCCTTTATTTATTATTTCAATTCCTTATACAATTATACACAATAATAATTTAATATTATCATTCTCTAACAACCAAGCAACCATATATAACTATAATAATTTCTGAAAATTATTTCTTTCATATATAAAAATAATTTGGGTAAAATTATTTCATTTACACTATTTTTAAAACCATACTGTGTCGTTTTATCTTATTCAAGAGTTTAGAAATTCCTATCGATGACATGGCGTCCCACATATCGACTAGAATCCATAAACACTCAACCGATAAATCAACACAATGAAAAAACAATTTTATACTTACTAACAAATACGCGTTCATATTATTATTACACTCAAACTCATTCCAGAGTACTATAGACTCTATTTAATGAGTAACCCCCACTAGAGCCAAGGTTATTACCAACCTAAGCTCTGATACCAAGTGTAATGACCCGTAGATCCGTACCCCTTGAGTCGACACTATTCTCCATCATTCAACTCAAGATGAACGGAAATACGAACTGTTTGGGTTAAAGAAGAAGAGGTAGAAGAAGAAAATAGAAAACAACATCAGAGTCTAACCATTACAGCGGAGTAAAATATAACAGATAATAAATGATCTTCACACAAAAACAAATATATATGTTTATACATTACATCATCAGAGTACAACATCAGAGTTTAATACAAACAACAACACAACTCAGGACGATTATAATATCTCGTCCTTTCAAAAACCGAATACACAGCGGAATATTTCATACAAGTACGGAAGTACGTATCACCATCCAGCTCCATACACTACAACAAAACAGTCTTTTTACAACGGGCAACGTCCGTTGTAATATGGTTTTCGCAACGGGCATGTGCCCGTTGTAGTAGGCCTCGTTGTAATAAATCCACCACATTTTACAACGGGCAAAGCACGTTGTAAAAACCGTTGTAGTATACCTTTTTACAACGGGTTATGACCGTTGTAATAGACTATAATACAACAGCCAAAACCCGTTGCAATAGACTAACCATACTAGTTGCATAGCCTGTTTCACAACATGCATTGACCGTTGTAAAAAGATCATATAACAACGCACATTGCCCGTTGCAAAATAAATGCAAATTTTAAAACAAAATTACAGCAGCATCCATGCAATACATCCATACTAATACTAAATATTGTCGTAAAATAATTAAAATCACATACGAAAAGACTAAAAGCTAGAGTCATAGAATCCTAACACTCCAAAAAGTTAGATAAGTTTACATGCCAAATACATAAAGCATTAACACATAACAGTCCGCTACAAATATCATGTTCTAAGTACAATCATACTATACCACAAAGATGAAATCTTTATGCTACGCGACGGTTGATCCAACGGCCTCTTTGACCAACTATCACTGTTATATCGTCTGGCTTGCCACCTACAAAGTAATAAAAAATACCAACTGAATGTTAATACATTGAACCTGAATGACAGTAATCAGGAGCTTATCAAAACTGAGACAGTTACATGCCTATCAACTATCTGCCAAGAATTTTCTTGTTGTAGCTATTACTGGTATAATCTTGTTGTCGAAGGAATCATTTTCAAGCTGACATCATATGTAAACATTTGGACATTTGAAAACTGTAATGAAGTTTATATCAACATATATGTGTCCATGCGACACGTTATAAATGATGACATTGTACCAGTAATTACTAAACTTATGGCATTTGTTACTGAATGATAAGTACATGAATAAATCATCGATACACAAAGATGGCTAATGTGCAGTATTCATATCTTTTTCATATAAATGCTGATGCTGATATACTTCTTGGACTGACCGCGAGATATTATATATAAACACACAATAATTGCTTGGTTCGAATTTGAATCCTAGCTGTGTTGTATTTATAAGCATGTTAGCCTAAATTTAAAATTAGAGGATCACATTGTAGATTTGAGATATGCATTTCACCTTCTTTAGTGAATTTAATAAATTTAATTAACAAATTTGGTAACATTTGCCTCAAAAAGTAGTTAACATCAAAAGTAGAAATATTCTAGGATTATAGCTAAATTAAAGCAGAAGAAAAATTATGAAAGAATGGTACCTAAGATATCACATCCCAAATTCTAAGGAGGAAGCTAGATGTTCTAGTTCCAAGAATAAGACCATCAGATGGAAGTCAACTGAAGTGCATCCTTAATCTGTGGTTGTTTCAATGACCAACAATCAAATTTAATAGATTAATTCATGGTGCACAAGCATATGTTTCTTATACACGTTGATGTACAAAAGTGAATGACTAATGACCTATGCGAGGCATTATCAAGAAACCAAGTCATAAAAGCACCCAGTATTGTCTTTAGAAGTAGTGAAAAAATGTTGAATGATGGAAAGAACAGTAACAACTTATATCTAACTAGTGAATATTATGGTGTGGTTTCCAAATTATAAATGATAATTAAAAACTAGAAATTTGTGAACTAAGTTAGATAAGCAAAATTAAATCATGAAATTGCTAACTAATGTATCTTCCTGGTAAATTTGATGGATCAAAATGTGTAATGGAATTATTATTATTCTAGGTGTTTGAATACTAAAGAAATTATGTTTATTTATAATAAAAAATATTTATATAATAACTTTGTAGCTAAAAAGTAATTCAAAAAAAATTGTAGCTAAAACAAAACAGTAGTGCACCTCTGTTTTATATTCAAGAGCATAAAAAAAAATTGTAGCTAAAACAAAACAGTAGTTGCTGCCAAATTCAAATTACAGCTATCTGATGCAGGGTGAAGAAGGTTTAACATCACGTAGTTGAGACCAAAGAAACATCACGTACCAATTTATATAAAGCATACCACATGGCACTTTCACGTCATTCTTCCATGAGAAATGCTCAGACTCGTTTGTCTTCTTCCTTTCAAGCCCCTTTACTCCTATCTTCTTCTCTTCCACTCCTTTGTTTCATAAAACAAAGGAATAAAGTAGTGGTCAAACTCAGTTCATCAGATACATGTCTGAAATTACGTTAAAAATGCTTTTTACCTCAGGCGCAGTTGAGACTTCACAAGTTTGTTCACCTAGAGAGACCACAGCTAGCACAAGGAACCTTTCTGGCTTGTCCACTGCAGTAAAATCATACCTAGCTGCCTCTACTGCTACGTCCGAGCATATTATTTCTTTTCCAAACTGAACCATGTACAAAAATAACCTCAAACAATGAATTCATCATCACGTCATTGTATGTAGAAGTAAAAGTTTTACTTTACCATATAGCCAGGCGCTGGAATTGAACAAACTACAGGCAAGAAGCCTTTGTGCAAGTGCCTCACTAAGTTCGAGCTTCTTGTTCCTGAAAACCATAAATTATTATTTCATAAATTACACTGTCTTTTGAAGGAACAAAAAGAATCATGAAGAGAAACTCACCAGACCATCCATTATGGTGACACTGTCTAAAACTCGAAAACTCTTATAGATATGGGTGCTATACTATCGTCAACACAGTGTAAATATGTTAAATTCCCTCCTTACGCATATATTGCAGTTACCTCTTTGCTAGCTTTATTGTTTTTTGAATACTTTCCACAATATTCAGCCTATATACTTCTTAGTTCAGTAAATGGATGTCTTTCTAACACTAAATGCTTGCTATGATAATATTTTAAAAGAAACTATGTAGTCTTTTATCTAAAAGATTAGCATTTTTACTTTTATTTAAAGAGGTAATGAATTTATACATTTCATTAGAAATATAAATTGAGATTACCCTTTGTTCTTTAAAAAAAAGATGAGTCAATTTATGTTTTTGTCAAAAAAGATAAATGAACTTATTTTTTAAATATAAAGATAAAATTATATATCTTTTCTGAACAAATATCTTCCAAAAAATAAATTATATCTTTTATCTACTGATTTTAACAGCCTGCTTTATGGCATTCCTCCCCAGATGTGACAAATATCCTTGTTCAAATTTTACTCACATTTTTCTATGTTATTTTCTAGGAATAGGCGTTCATTCATTAGCTTTACAAACGTTTCATTCGATCTCACTTTAACTCAAAGCAAATAAGCAACCAGCTTTAAATTCCAGTGCTATCATGAAAACCTAAACCATTTCTCCATTATTTAATAACGTAATTAGAACCGAGAACCGCAGACTCGAACCAATTCAAAAGGACCCAAATTCGAACCGAACCCGATGAGTCGTAAGCCATGTTCGGACAACAAAAAATAAAATAAAGACCCAATCAAATCCGTCCCGATCTGAAAGATCTGACCTAAAAACATTGAATTGTAAACATTTTTATTATTATTATCCAACCAAATATGGCCAAATCCGTATGATCCGAATCGTCAAAGTTTTAAAATATACAGTTGGACCCAACAAAATCCGATCTGCCTGCCGAAGACAGTTAACCAATACCATGCTTGTGTGCTAAGTTAAGGAGAGTTGATATAGTAATTATTAGCATATATATATATATACACACTTTATGTAGGTTAAATAATCACTACATATATCATATCGTATCATATGATAATGATGATTTATATGCATTTAAATTTCTCTTTTCAGGTTTCATTTTGTTGTCTTTCATACAAAAAGTTACTGCTTACTAACTATTGTTGTTTATACTTCCAACACGAAAACAAAACTTATTTTTAATGGTGGACAATCAAATTACTAATCTGATATTGATAGCCATTAACAATAAACCGTGTTTCAAAATTTTCTACCCCGATATGCACCAACCCAACTGAGTCGTTTATAAATCTTTGCATTGGTTTCCACTTGAAGCAGTTACTTGAAGCAGCGATGTGTTTAGCAAATCCATAATTTCGTGCATTTGGCAACATACACAATATTTACCAAATTTGGTAAAAAAAAAATTAGGAGAGTTAATTACCAAGTCTAGGCTGCATAACAGTAGATTTAGGAACGTAAGTTGAATTCAAATCCAAGTTCATATCCTTCTGCCCCAAAATTTTTGAAACTAGGACACAGGATCCACTTCCTGCCAACGCCATTAAATCTTTCGCCTTTTCGGTTGGGAAATCATTGAACACCATTACTTTTCCGCCATATATTATCGGCAACTGTGAGCTGTCCTGCTTTCTACAAATTAAGCATGCTTATAAGCATTCAAATGGTAAAAAATATTTTACAGGGACTGAAGTGAGAAATTTTTTGCAAACCTTTTGATGCGATGCAGAAATGATTCCATAGATTTTAAATCGTGTCGTTCCGATGTTTATTTGGTATCAGTTTTGGGTGCTTCCAAGCCTGATAACAAATTCATCGTCGTCGGTGGCCTATACGTATCGCTTCATCCTGCAAATGAACCATTAAGAATTAGGATTTGAATGCTGTTTCGGATCAAGAATTAGGAAGCACATAAATCATCATTCGATCGAGCAATTGAAGACGACAGCTTCTATTTTGCCAAAGCCCTAATTTCGAGCAAGGAGGAACGAGCGGCCAACTTTTTTACAGAGCAAAGTATGTAGAGGAACGAAATAAAATAAATAAAGGTCGGCCTTGTTTTTATTATTGAAAACTAGGGTTTTGACTGGCACCTATTACAACGACGTTTTTAGCCCATTGTAAAATTGGCAACTATTACAATGGACATGGATGGACCGTTGTAATAGCTTTCTATTACAACAGGCAACCAATGCCCGTTGTAAAAAGGGTGTTGTATATGACATCTTTTACAACGGGCCTGAATGGACCGTTGTAATAGCCTTCTATTACAACGGACGACCAATGCCCGTTGTAAAAAGGGCGTTGTAATATAGTATTTTTTTATAGTGATAGCATCCTTTCCTGCAATCTATAATACTCGGTCTGACCCGAGCATTATAGTTAAATAACACTCGAGTAAGTCTGGAAAACCAGCGTGAGAAAACCACACTCAAATTGATTATTAAGGTTCCAAAATTCTTTTGAAAACAAAGGAATCTCGTAAGACCACGCCACAAATAAATATGTCGGGCTTTTACCTTACGATGGCTAAAACATTTATTATAAAATCCTATGATATTATAGTGGTGTCTATGTACAAATACTTATACTTAGCTGAAATTGTTACATTAATTAAATTCCAGCTACTAGCCACAATCGTAGGTAATACAAAAAAAACCATAAAAGCATGTCGGGAGAATGGATTTCCAACTAATGACTAGGCATTGGGGTACCACCTATCACAATACGTGGCCTAGATCACCATACCGAGGATTACTCCCAATCCCCTACAACACAAGACCGGGACTACCCCTTACTAGATAATCCCGAGTAAGATCATCCGACGGTTGGGATCAACAACCGCAGCACTAAGCCAAATAAAAAGGGACATCTAGACAGGGGTGACCTCACCCTAATGGGTGCTACCCACTTAGCCATGCTGCATAAACCCTGATTTTCAGTCATTCCCGGTTGATGAGGCTCGAGGCTAAGCGTTACCTTTTAGAACATATCACTTAGAATGGTCACCATCCACCTGAAGATATTCTGAAAGCAGTCATCCATACAAGTCCGTCCCGGGTTCGAACGGAACCGAAGGCACTACTTCTACTACATCCATTTTGGAATCAACTCAGGGTTAGTAGCGACTAGCCCTTGCACTTCACTGCTCCATCTTCAAATCCAAACTCTTTTTTTCCACACGAAAATGTTCAAACCGGATCGAAGTGGTTTTCAGGAAATCAAACCCGATCCTGGTCTCTTCGAAACGATCAGCGCACTGGACAATATTGATAGTCGATTATTTAACTATCAATTAACATTCACAAACAACTAACAAACAATAAATAATTTTCCAAATTATTTATTAATCTCAAAATATCTTCACAAGATATATTTCCATTTTCAAACCTTTTTTGAAAACAGTTTTCCAACCATACTCTTCTCGTGGGATAAATTCCCAACTATATATTTCCATTGAAAACACCAAGTACAAAGAATTAGATTTTTAAAATAATAAAAAAACACTTTATTTTAAAATATACTCACTTTAGAATTCATATATTTAAAAATAACAAAATTTTCTAAATATACCTTTAATCAACTTTAAAGCTTTTACTTATACTTAAAATTTGCTTCAAAAACGTACTTGGCTATCCAGGGAAATACACTCTCCTTCACATCCTTTAAAAGTAAATCACTATTTATTTTTAAACAAATTTACTCATTCCCTTCATAAATTCCCACCGTGAATTTATTCTTTCGGATATCCACTGATATATTGCTTTGCTTTTATAAACCAAGTTTATAAGTTTCATAGACCGAACTACCCTTTTAAAATTCCGATTCCCAATTTACTCCATTTGAAATAAATTTCTTTACTTAATCAGTTTCTTTCAAAATCCTTAACTTTAAATTTTATGCCCTAATTATGATTTAAAATCTTTTTAACTAAAAACGCCAATTTCAGGTTTCCCAAATTTCTTCTTTAACCTTTTAAATAAATTTAAACCTTGAATTTAAAGTAAATTTCTTTATTCCATGAAATAACATCACTTAAGTTTTAAAATTCATTATTACTCTATTTATTCAAAATCCCCTTTTCCATACTCGGAACTTAGTTATTATAATTTTAAAATCACTTTCATTCTTTTCCAGTTCATTCTTAAATTTATTCAAATTCTCTATAATTATGTTACTTAAAAATTCACTCTTTTATTTTCTTTTCAAAAATCCAATTCTATATATTTTGATAACTTAGTGTACCGAAATATATTCAAGCAAACCATAGCATTCAATATTCCAATTACCAATATAATTCATCACAGAATATCAAATATTCATAACACAGAATATTAATCAATATAAATTTTTTGATGAATCCAGTTGGATCCCTCCAACCTGTTTCCCTGCATCCACAGATGTTAGCACAATACCAATTCCACTTCGAGGTGGAATATCATGGTATATGGGTTTTAAATATAATATCATCCGCTATTATGCGGCGCATAGGGTCTCATCCGCTATATAATGCGGGAACTCATTCACTCTAATATATACTATATACTACTATATATAATATAGCACATCAAATCAATTCAATCATCTAACCGATTATTTAAATTTAACCATTTAAATTTAAATTAAAACCCAAAAGAGTGAGAAACTCACCTTTTATTTTATTTGCAATCCAATCCAAACCAGCTTGTTTCCATCAGGATTTCAGACCTTGAATAACATTATATAGTTTGTTAACATTTGGAATAAATCGAACCATCAATTACCATTTATTAATTTTAATTAGCTAAAAATTTGGTTTAAACTAGTTCCCCTTTAACAACTTATTTTTAGTAAAAAAATAATTATATAAGTTTATTAAACAAATTTATCTCCGTACTACAAAGTTTTAAATTTAACTAGTAAGGGAAAATATTTATACATGTATATTTATTTTTCTTTGAAACCACATGTATACTAAAAAAATCAATAGATTTCAAAAACTATTTTGTACAGACTTTCAGCGTTTCCAAATTCCTATATATATATATTTTTGTAAAATATCAATAAAATAAAAATCTGATAAAAATTCCATCTCACTGCTAATTTATTTCATTATCTACATACATATGGATATATAAACAGAATTGTTTCCATCAGCAAATTCTTCTCAGTTAAACTCGATTGAATCCTATAACATTTTAAGAGTACTATATATATAATAATTTTATTTTAAACTGTATGTACCTATACATTTTCAGTAAATAGCCAAAATAAATATCTTCTCTACTGTAAACTTTTCCCTACATATATACATTTTATTGAATAAAAGTCTAGCTCCAAAATCTCTTCTTTGCCTTCATATATAAAAATTTCAGTCTATACATATTTAAATTAAATTAAATTGAAAAAAACGATATACCTTACCCAAATCGAACGCAACCCTAACTGGAGCACTGGCGTCGTCAACCAACTCCCAGCCACGCCCCCGCCATCGTGACTCCCTGCCTCTCGAATCTGAAGCTCTAGACTGCCCTGCCGACCCAAACAATCACGTTCGCGAGCCATGCGAACTTCAAAGGGATGCCGAGACCAGCTTCGAGTCCTATCCCTCGACTTCCATCCGATCGCACGACCTACTCCATCTCCTATGATTCGAGCACTTCGATTCTTCTTAACCGCAGAGAGGAAGGGAGAGCCGATGCCTTCATTCTTTTCGAAGTCGACATCGTTCAGCTGAAATGAAAAGGGGGAGGGAATGAGTTCGATTTGAAACGTATCTTTCATTTTCGATTTGGAAAAGATTTGAAATTCTATCAATCGCCATTTTTTTTCTGTGTTCGATTTTGGTATGAAGACTAGAGAGGGAGACGAAGATGTAATATAAATTGGGATGGCTTTTTGAGTACGAGTGTCCATTTATAAAAATATATTTGACTATTGACTTCCAACTTTTATTATATTATAAAACTTCCAAAATGTCTCGTTATACATATCTTGAAATTTTGAACCCCAATGGTGGCATGCTGCTAGACGTTTATAATGTTATACCTCTATTCGATCGCAATGGAAAAGGTTTCGAGGCCTAACTCGATCGTATGGAGAAGATAGCCTTTTGAACCCAGTTATTATATTAAATTTTCGATATAAATTTCAGCGCGTTTATATATTGTACACTCACACAACAACTCCTAACATTATGAAAATTGAAATCCGATAATAATACGATATTATGGATCTAATGGAACTGGTTTCGTCAAATTCCGAGACTGTACCTCGAAAGGCTATTTAAATATCAATTTTGAGCATTATATTTTTAAAACCGAACGAATCACTTCCAATTTCAATTTAAAAGCTTTTATTATCTTCAGCACTATCAATATAAATTATACAAGCCTTCAAATTATTTTTAATAGGTTTAAAACTCAAGATTCAACATTTTATCCAACTTAAAATTATTTAATTCTATAATTTAATTATCAAATAAATAGTGATATTTGAATTCAAGTTAAAAATTAACTTTTAAATATTTAAAATCAATTAAATATTCCGATTTCAAACATCCAAAATTCCGGGTCGTCACAGCTAGCTTTCTCAGTGAAAGCTCCAAAATGTTAGCACCAAAATTGGTCACTAACATCCAAATCCAGATGAAAGCACCCAATCACAGTCACATATCACATATAGAATGTATGCAGAGAGTATGAATGTGGAGAACAATAAAAATTATAAAGAAAGTAGTAAAAACTGAGTATTTATAATGGTTTGGCCGACTCTGGCCTACGTCCACTCCAGAAATTTTCTTTTTATTGATACCAAAATCAATTACAGTTACAATCTAGAGTTTTTAGAACAACATGGAAGAGCAGCCTTAGTATAGAAGATGAAGGGAGACAAAATGGAGATCTCCTTTTCTGAAGCCCTACATGTATTTATAGGCAAAACTTGAGGTACTAGGCCCCTTAACAGGTACAGGCCCATCAAGACCTTTGCCGAACCTACACCCTTCATCGCGACCGACCCTGAGTTCTGTACACGCCGACCCGAAGCATCTTGGGCATTAGCCCGAAGCAAACCTATCCACAACTCGAAGCAAATGAGCAGCCGACCCAAAGCAGCTATATCATGTCGATCCTGTGATACGCCGATCCCCACTTCTTCTGCCGACCAAACTTCTTTAGCTGACCCGAAGGAAGATAAGCGTTGAACCGAGGAAATAAGCTTGCCGACCCACTTCATTCCCTCGAAACCGATCCCATTCCTTTATGCTGATCCATACCATCCTGCCAAACCACCTATGCCCAACTACCTTGGCCGAACTAGAACACGACGAACCAAAAGGCCAATCCCATCGAGGCCGCACCACCAATGCCAAACCATATCTGGCCAACCCACCTCAACTTTCACATCATGACCGAACGACATGACCTTCCTTCTTTTACCTTACCAAACCTCCTCAACCAACCTACTTCGTCTTAACTACTTTGATCGGTCCTACTTGATCGATCCACTCCACGGGCAACCCACTCACGATGCCGAACCACTTTGATGCCGATCCACTTTGACGCCGAGCCAATTTAAATTGCCGATCCATTTTGACGTCGAACCAGTTTAACTCGCCGATCCACTCCAACATGTCTATCCATGCGTGACCTTCTCTCCTTGGCCGAACTGCATACAACCAAACCACCTCCGAGCCGCCTTGGCTGAACGATCCACACCGAACCATCCAGGACCAACCATCTATCCATCCAACCAGCTCAAACCCATCATATTCCAATCTTGACAAACGAGTAGTCAATTTAGTTAACTCTGCCTGTCCATGGCCTTGCCAAAAGGTGGGTTAATAGTTATCTTCCTTAATACCAAGTTTGCAGAGTGGGTCAATGTATATAACATATGTCCTACAAAGCACTACCAAAAAATTCTTTTAATACCATGATTAGTATCCAAAAGGTTAATTAATTCATAAAGTTGTTTCCATAAATTTTTATTTCAAATACAATTAGAGATCTCAAACTCGTATATATTATTTAACCTAAGCTTATTTCCGTGCTTAAATGTTTGCCTCTTTTTAATATTCGTAATTTTCTTTCATTTGATTTCAATAAAAGAACCATGCCTCTATTTAGGTATTGTTGAGTTGGCTATTTAAGGATATACACTTGTGTTTTTACTTAGATTATAATGGTCTTTCATAGTATATCTAAAGCATTATGTTAAATTCAATTTTCAGAGAAAATCTTAAGACGACCCCTAACTATCATAATCAATACATAATGTTACCCCTCGATTTATTTATAATAAATCACTTGTTCATTAGCTGCGGTGTTGATTATAAAATCAACATCTCCTTACCATGTTCTCGGTGATCTCTAAGATTAAACATCTAAACCCATTATTGAATTACTACTCATATGATTTCTCTTTACTAATATTTCTCTTTACTTATATTTCTATTCTTCTAATAACAGTATAGAAATACTCTTAATATCTCAAAAGCCTTAGCATATACATAACTTTGTGTATATTCTAAATATCATTTACTTTGAACCACGTTACTTTTCAAAAATATTTTTATTCCTTCTCGAACTAACATATTTTCAAAAATATGATTTTTCCAAAATACTTATTTTAATAAAGGTGCATGTCCAATTATCTCGTTTGAATGTTTATGAATCCCTATTGAGTACATTGGCAAGATGTCCCGACCAAAATCCTTAAAACATCCAATGGGCAATTTAACACCCACACACACACACACTCTCTTTAATAACCCTCCTTTAAAATGAAGAATACTAATATCTTTATAGACTCGAGTTCTACATATAATAACAAGGTTATAGTCACCACCATTAAACATCTTATAGAAAACTCATAGGATGATATTTCCTAATTAGGCGATGATTGCATCAAAAAAATTCTTAATCAAATTCTTGGTTTAGAGTAAATAACAAATCATTTGTTTTTGGTTAATTAGTAATCAAATAAAAAAAAATTATCTCCATTTCCAATTGATTAATTTTATAAGGACAAGATTTGATCCTTGTTTATTTTATACCCAAAAAATTCAATTTCTCTTGCGGTGATTTCCAATACGAAGATACTGCAAGATTCAATTATTAACCTTCAAATAAAATTCTAATAATCAAGGGATAACTCTTAATTGAATTTTCACTAAGAATCCTACACAAATAAACATCCAATTAACCAATCATACACTCACAAATTTACTGGATAATGTGTCCAACGGAACCATCCGTCTGCTTCCACTGTGCGACTCTGATCACAAGAAGATGGATAAAAAACTTCATGATTTGCTGAGCGAGCAATGTACTACATCTTAACTAGGCTTGTAGGATTGTTCATTACTTGAACAAGAGACTCAGCTACCAGCCAATGATACTTCTGGAATGGATACGATTGGATCAAAGATTACTTAAGAATCACATGATTCGATAATAGGAGCATTAAAGAGTGGAACCAAAGGAAAATGTTCCTAGAATCACAAATGACACTATCTTATTCTAAAGGGAATGATTCCTACTATCTACCCTAAGAGCCCCTAATGAACGGTCTCTGGGACTCATCTAGACCCAGATTTGTGTCTGTAATATCATATTTTGTTCTGAACTCAGTTGATACCAAGCTAGGACCCCCCATCCTGAGAACCACACTAACAAAGGATGTTACTGAGTAAACCGCATGTTAATGAAGAGAATACAACTGGTTAGGAGCGACCATCCTTGAATTTTACTTTAATCGAGCATTACTATGTCGATTTGAGTGCTAGTCTTTTTTCCTTTTTATGGAATCGACATATACAATCCAAGCTTAAAATAAAACCATGGTGGCTAAAACATTAATTCAAAACAATATACAATATTCACAGAGCATAGAATCACAGAGTATAAAATGTACACGGTGGAATATACAAAGGATGCAACTGAATGAAGAAAATAGATATAAGTTGATCAAATTAGAAAGGTTCATAAAGTCAACTACATAATTGTGGTTATTATGAGGCACGGAATATACATGTACTATATCCCATGGATATAAATATGTATAAAAAATGAGTCTAATCTCAACATAAGATACTACACTACATGAATATGTACACATTTACAAGATGAAGGCAAGCTGAATGATAACTAGATAACTGGAGTTACATCCTCTCTAGAACTATCGAACTAGAGTACCTGAAATATCTCAGTCTGGCCTGCGTATTATAAAATAATAAATGGTTCAGTCTAGACTATAATAAATGGGTTAAGCAAGATAAGCAATGGATGTAATGGTATAGATCTCAAATATAAACACAAAGCTAGGAATTGGTTAACAACAAGAATGCTTTAATAAAATCAAAGTGTGTAATCATCGAATATTAAAACCCAAATTAGCTTCTAAAATCAAAAACCCCAAAATCATTTGGTGATAACATAAATAGCATCGAATCTAGAAATTCTAACAAAAATCTAGAAAATCAGATAAAGGGGGAAGGCGCTAAAACTCCAAGATCGTTGAATAAATTCGCTTACTTGCATGTAACTCCAAGATCGATGTATAAGTCTATAAACTCCAAGATGGTTATAGTTCTCATAACAACTCCAAGATAGGCGAGAGCCTATAGAAATTCAAAATATGTACAAGACCTATAAACTCTAAGATAGGTGTGAGACCTATAAACTCAAAGATAGGAACAAGTCCAATGAACTTCAAGATAGGGACAAGACCTATAAAAACTCCAATATAGGTACAAGACCTCTAGAACTCCAAGGTCGCGTCATAAACTCATCGATATAAGTGTTATGTATTTTTATATGGCAACCGAATAGGCAATGACCATGTGACAACCCACATTTCGAGAGGTTTAAGTCCACAATAAACCGCACATGTCCAACTCAAAACAACCCGAAATACAAATAATCAATGAGGTTAATTAAGAAAAATAAGAAAAGAAGAAAACAAACATAGAATCTCGCAGTGGAATGAAAACATATAATAATCAAATAAACAGTTCATGAAGCTGTTTACACTATGCATTTGATTATAATTTTACAACATCAGTCAGAATTATACATATAATAGAGACAAAATAAAACAATGCAGCAAAACAACATAATGTAGGAAAATACTACAGATAATATAATATACCAAATCTTCGTCTTCGTCCTCCAGAATAATATGATCATCAATAAACTGAAAACTCAGGGGATGACCCGAGCATAAAGTAAAACAATACGCTCGAGTCAGAACTAATATATTCTTATGTTAGTCAAATCAATATCACATATAACAGGAGTGTAATAACATTAGAGGCGTTTATAGGGTTTTACATCTCCTATCCAGTGTACAATGTGTGTCCAATAACTCAGGAGATGTTACAGGATTTTCCATCACTTAAGGATCTGTCAAAATATCCATATATAGCAGAATACACTATATATGTAATGTCTAATCAATAAAATAAATATTTTTCCTAGCATTAAGGCTTTACATTAATCCCCCTTAACACGTTTTTAAGCATTGTTGTACAGTTTGCATATAACACAACCAGTAGAATGTCGGCAGATAGGGATGCGCCGTGATACGGCAACACTAAACCAAACTCGTAGTGGTCTCGTATAAGGATAAAAGTATGACAGGGCACATGTGGCGATTCCTAAGGTGGTACGCTACCAGTTCGAGTCCCTAGGATGGTGGTAACGTGTCGCCACAACGACCGCCCACCACATCCACCCATCCCGTATCGAGTCAAATGGAGGTTATCCCAAATCAAGATGCTCCAATCGAAACCAACAACAAAGGTAATAGTTTAGACCAAGTCCAAAAGAAAAATCAAAGAAGTGGTGTCCGTTGGGTGTAGCTAGCCCACTTGGCCAGGTTCAAGCCGTACTGTTTTTAGTCATTTCAAATTAATACAAGTGTCAGCGCTATCCATCATCATTCTCTATCTTCAAATCTAGAAAATGTACATCAAATCCAACAACTTCATTCTGGAGTCTCTTCCACATACACAGCTGTTAAAGTGGTTCCAACATCGATAGAGAGTATGCCAATAATTGGCCCCGGTCTTTTTAACAACCAAACATCGTTTTACACACTGGTTAGTTCTTTTACATTTCAAAAACGATTCGTACTTTTAATCAAAATATTATATTCACTTCAAAACCATATTCGCTTCAATAAATTTTATTTACTCCAAAATATCTTATTTACTCCAATATGTCACTTCATTCCAAAATATCATTTCATTCAAATTTCCATTTCGAATTTCAACTTAGGTTATAACTTCATTTTAACCACTTTCACGTTTTAAATCAATGATTTAAACATAAACAGTTCCGACCTTAAACAATTTGAATTTTGAAAATTGTTTGAATAATTTAAAATAGTTAAAATAGTTTAGATATTAAAATAGTTTGATATAAAAAAGTTTGAATAGTTAAAATAGCTAAAATAGTTAAATAGTTTAGATATTAGAATAGGTTATATATTAAATGATTTGAAAATTTAAATAATTTGAAAATTTAACAAAAATGAATTTTAAAACAATTACAGTAAAATAGTTTATAATGAAAGTAGTTTCAAATTTAAACTGTTTCTTTCCATTTCTTGTAAATCTAGACTCCGGTCCAAATTTCAATCAAACTAATTAAATTTCAATTCTTTCAATTCAGTCGACTCGATTTCGATTTAAATTCAAATCAACTCAAATTTCAATTTCAATTCAAATTAACTTGAATATCGAAATGTTCATTTTTAACTTAAAATTCAATTCAATGAATCGATTCAGTGGTTTAAATTTCAATTTAGTTCTTATTTTAAACCATTTCAATTTATATAAATTTCAAGTCCAATTTGAATTTACCGATTTAAATCACTTAAATTAAATTAAACTTCAATGTTCAATTTAAGGTTTAAATCTTTAAAATAATTCAATTCCGAGCCCAAATCTGAAATATTCATTTATATCACTTTTACTTAGATAAATTCAAAGTTCAAGTAAAAGT
Source organism: Allium cepa (assembly GCA_030765085.1). Taxonomy (NCBI): domain Eukaryota; kingdom Viridiplantae; phylum Streptophyta; class Magnoliopsida; order Asparagales; family Amaryllidaceae; genus Allium; species Allium cepa. The sequence goes on from CM060931.1 coordinate 384,454,069, forward strand.
CCAAACCTTTAAAAAAAATTCAATTTCCATAATTCAAGTCATATGTCGATTATAACTTCAAATTTCAAAATAAATTCTTTAAACAATTTCTTTTACAAATTTTAAATTCAATATTTCAAAACTCGAATTTGAAATTAATTCAATTCTCATAAATTCAAAAAGATTTCTTTCTTTTAAAAAAAATCATTTGAATAGATTCAAATTCAAAATTTTAAAACCTTTTAATTTAACAAATCCGGTGTCCGTATATAATTTTCTATCCTACGGCCAAGTGATCAGTTATGTTGATTTTTATTTCAGGGACGGATATATCATTTCAATCCAAATAAAAGTGTCACAGGTATATATCATTTCAACTATTTCTCAATTTATTCGAATTTATTCGAAATTATTCAAATAATAGTTTTATATACTATTAGAAACGTACAGGGTGATAACAGGATATATATATAATAAATAAACATCCAATCATCCAAAATATCAACCATTAGCCATTCATCACAAACAACATCCAAAATAGTCAATATATCACAACGGTTAAACAGTTATCAGTATCGGTTGTTTAACTAGCAATACAATTTCTATTCAATTTAAACTATCGATTACAAATTCCAAATAGTTCAATTCATATGTCAATTTAAATATCAGTTAAATTACCAAACAACAGTCAATAAAATAAATTACTTCATGATTTCGATTTAATTAACATGAGAAATATTTTAGTATTCGTGAGCGGGTTTAATCACTCACCTTTATTTGAAACTGAAATTTTTTCAGAGTCAAACAAATTCGAATCCAACTCCATAGCATGATGCTCGCTGATATGAATGCAACGCAACTTGTCGCACTCGAAACGAATCACGTACCAGAAAGTTATGGATTATTAATCATACGAAATAATTAAGGTTATAATTAACGTAAATCAAATAAATTAAACCTTAAACCTTTTCTCGCTCTCCCTTTCCCTCTCACTATTCACGCATGCACCCAAGCAATCCGCGACCTTCGTTCGCTTTTTTTTTGTGAACTTCGATTGATGGACGCGCCAATCGCTAGCCACCTGCCGCAGCCGCGTTGACTGCGTCACCCCCCCAACCGCGGTCAGCCAATCCTGCCCTCCACCTCTCATGAACCCGTAAATCGAGATGGAACTGCTCATGAACGAAAGCATTTTACCGCTGCCATTGTCGACCATTCGATGATCCAATTGTTGATTAGCTCTGTATCGATGCTCCCTACATTTATCTAGTTGAAGTCGAAGGCTAATTCAACCCCTAGTGGCTCCAATTGATGTTAGCTGTTGGATGGTGGAGTTTAATGGCGTCTGAAATTAGATTTAGGGTTAGGATTTGCAAACGAAGGGAATGGAGGGCTATTTATAGAAAACTTCCCATGGCACTATTCATCCGTGAAAATTTCAAAATCCAAACGAAGCCTGTCGCCTGGCGTTCCATATATTATACCCATATTCTGAACACAATGGAACATATATCAAGGGCCAATTCCATCATATTCAGAAGATAGCTTTTCAAAATCGAATTATATTATTAAAGTTCTAAAAATAAATTCTACGCGTTTCAAGATCGCATGACCAAATAATAAGTCCGATCGCTACGAATCTTAAAATCTTGTAACAATTCGCTATTACGGATCCGATAAACTGGTTTCATCGAAATCTGAGACAGTACCCCAAAAAGCTATTTTTACACGTTAAATAAAACATGCTATTTCCCACAATAAATTTATCAACTTTAAATTCAATTTTAGAAGCTAACAATCTTCACTCTCGTTTAAATAAAATTTAAATAGGCTTTTGAAATCATTTTCATTCACATTAAATTTAAGATTCAATTATTTAAATAATTTTCAATATTAAATTTAAACAATATAATTATCCAATAAATTTCTATATTGAAATACAAGTTATTTAACTTATACAATTTAACTTTTAAAACGAATTCTAATAGTAAAACAACTACTTCCATTTTATTGTAATTCAGCATCTTTGCAATTATTGTATACCGCAAAAGTTATTCATTTCTTACCAAATAAATGTTTTCTTATTTCTAAAATTTATATTTATCAAAAATATATTTCATATAAATAAACTTATGTGTTTGCTTTTAATAAACATTCATTCGATTCTTTATTACTTAACATTGATTATTTCAATTTCTTCAATCAATTACTTACAATTCAATATCATTTAATTTACTTTCTAATATAGTTATCACCTTTTATCTTATTGAATTTTGTTATTTAAATTTTCGTCTAAGTTCATATCCAATAAATAACATTAATAATTTATTAAATTTTTATTTCTAACCATTATTGTTCAAAAATTATATTAAATTTAATAACTTAATATGGTTAAAAATACGTGTCGTTACAGATCATGTGTACTATACCACACAAGTTTAGTCAAACGTTTACTATGCAACAGTAAACTCCACTGGAATGTATCAATAGTTTGGTCGAACAAGTTTGGGAATTAACCGGTAAAACAAACGCAAGCGTTCCATACCACTCATTTTATTTAACCATTAAAATCAATTCCTCGTTCAATCAATGTTGTGCAATTTTATAAAATATTTCACTTTAAAACCATTTTTATTCAATATCGGTTTATATATATATATATATATATATATATATATATATATATATATATATATAAGTTCACTTTTTAAACCATTGCTCCAAATCATCTTTAAAACCATTGTTAATGAGAATAGATTATATATATATATGTATGTGTGTGTATATATATATTTCTAAAATTCTTTGTATATAAATTAAATTTATACTTAAAAAGATTTCCATAAAACGGGTTGATTTAGAAATCAGCCTTTTATAAATTCAAGTTGAAAACAAGTTCCTAAAAGTTATGTATAACTCTATGGATAGAGCATTTCTATGGTATATTGACTTCAAAATGAATTCTCAAATTCATATATCAAAATTCATATATAGCATCAACATAAAAATCAGCACCAAAATCAAGCAATTGGGTTCAACCGATCATACGGGCGAATGGAGGAGCAAACAGGAACAATCGGATCCCGAAACGGAGTGACTTGGGTCTCAACCTAGGTCAAGACGGGTCCATTGGTCATCATGACCGGTGCACCGGTTGGCATGCCTGCATTGAGCCCCAAGCATCTCTAGTTGTGCTTCAATTGTTCATTGGGGGTGGTTTCTTCGCTAATTTTCGCCTTGACCTCAAATACACCGAATTAGCTAACATGCAAACAATCAAACCACTACAAACTGATGATTTACAAAATCATTTGACAAGGGTTTCTAGCAAGCTGTAAATGAAATTTCACATGGCAAGCAACATAAAAAAAATAGAGTTTAAATTCATCGTATAACCAAACAATTCAGCAAGCAGCCACATGCATTCAATGTAGACTAGAAGATGTGAGATTAACTCATATATTTAAGCTTGATTTGATAATTAGAACCCAGATTCACCTTGAATAGGTCCTCTTCATAACAACCTAGGCTCAATTATAGAATATGTAAAAAAAGGATTACTAACTATGATGAAACCTATAGTTAACAACTAAATTAGGCGCAAAAGAGAATAGCAGAGATTAAACTGGCCTCGATTCTTTAATTATCAATCAAAAGGCCTGTAACGACCCAGAATTTTGGTCATTTGAATTTAGAATATATAATTTATTTTAAATATTGAAAAGTTATTTTTATAATTGAAATAACTTGAGTATCAAATATGGCGATTTATTTGATAATTAAATTATGGAATTTAATAATTGAAATTGTTTAAATAATTGAATCTTGGGTTCTAAGTTGGATAAAAAAATGATTTCGAAGCTTATTTAAATTCTATTTAACAAGAATGGAGATAGTAAAACTTTTATGTAAATTTAAAAGTGATTAATTTTGTTTTATAATAATTCATTTTAGTTAAAGCGTAAAAATAGTCTTTTTAGGCATTGTCTTGGATTTCGACGAAACTAGTTTCATTAGATCCATAATAGTGAATTATTATATGCCGTCGAATTTCATGAGTTATTGGACGTATCATTTGCTCATGCGAGTTCAAAATGCGTAGAAGTTGATTAAAGGAATTTTAATTAAAATAATTTGATTTTTAAAAGTTAACTTCTATATATGATGGAATTGGCTCCCAATAGATGTTCCATTGTAATCGAAATAGGGCTATAAAATATAGAATGTCAAGCGGTATGCTTTGTTTGGAGTTCAAAATTTTAATGGATAAATAGTGCCGCGTTTAATTTTCTATAAATAGCCCTCAACTTATTTTATTTTCAAACCCTAATTTCCAGTCACCATTAAAACTAAAGCATCCAATGGCACCATCATCAATCAAAGCCTCTAGAGGCCGAAAATTTACAAAGCACCAACATGTCAAAAGTCCTCATTTATATTAATATTGAGATATTTTGCAAAATTAAACATAAACTTTGAAATTAAAAGTTATTCTCATTATTTTTAATAAAATAAACCGTTAATTGTAAAAATCTCATCTTAACCAATAAAACTCAAAGTTAACATTTAATTAATTTTTACAACATTTGTTGTAATTGCTACAATTAGAAAATATCTATTATAAATATTCATTCAAATAAACAGGTGAATGTAATACGTTTATCCTCATCTTAATTATAAAAGGAAATTATTTTCCATATATTTTTATTAAATTCTAATGTTGCCCACATTGTTCTTAAATTAACAAATATATTATTTAGGTTACACAAAAAGGATATCTCAAGAAATATCCAGTTTAATCAATATCAAATACATTACAATTTGAAAATTAAAAATTACAATTCCCTAAATTCGTCTTAAAATTAATTAAGATTATTTAAATCATATTTTATAAATTAATACCAGGTAATCTTGACTAGGGTTATTCCATATGTATATGGATATTTTCTAAATATTGAAAATATAATGGTTTGTAATATACTTATACCGGCAAGACAAAAATATGAGTGTTTTCCCAAGTATTGAAAGAGTATAATGGGTTGTGAATATTATCTTTTGGGGAAGATATTTTGAATCGAATAATTGAAAGAGATTTGATGAATGAGAGATTAAATAATAGAGGCTTATTGGATCCCACATGGAATTAAATCTATGTTTTATTGTTTATTTATTTGATGGTTAAACAACCGACTATCAAATCTGGTTGGTGATAGGTTCATGCATGATAAAGGGTTCTTGCATTGTGAACAATGTGATGAAGCTTTATCTCTTACCCATACATGTCCCTTTACGAATTGGTTCACGGGTCGAGAGGCTATTCTATAAAATCAGATTTGAAGCTACCAATTGTGGTCACCATCAAAAAGGGAGGGCATTGCATTTGGCAGCTGAAGGTTAAGCAAGAACCTTGGCTTTCGTGGGGTAAACTCATTAGAGATTGGGTTAGTAACACCCTAAATTGAGTTTGAGCATATATATAAGAGAGCATATTTGTTATGCTATAAAATTGTTTATAGTATATTGATTGGTCTGTCGTGTGATTTATAAATTCTAGTCGATGCGCCTGATCAATGCGGTCGATAGGGATTTCTAAACACTTAAATAAGACAAACCGGCATTGTATTGGCTTTTAAAATGGGTAAATGAACAAAATTGACCAAGAACTATATTTTATATGTTAAAGAATAATTTCTAAAAAATATTAATTTAGATTTATGATGTGTTTGGTTGTTAGGAGATGATAATATTCAATTATTATCATATATTGTTTGATTGATTATACTCGGCCAGTTTATGAGCATTTTTACCCTTTTCGTTGCATGGGTTGGCTAGATAGTAATCTGGGGACATTGAAACTAACGTCTTTTGAATTAAGTTTAACAGTTTGATTATAAGGCGTTCTATGTTAATGTTGGATTAAAATTTAAATTTAATAAAAACTATTTATTTTAGTCCAAACAATGATATTCATTTGTGGCATGATTAATATAAGAAAGAGATTTTTATTAATATGATTTTAAGTAAAAGGATCTTAAAGTTGAGAATTTGAGAACCTGAATTCCGGGTATTTCAAAAAAAAAATTTTTTTTTGAGAAGAATAATAATACCATTATTTGATTGTACTTAGGAATATAAATAATTTAAAGGAATTTTAATAGATATAGGAAGCACTGAACTCACTTCGGTCATTGAAAAATAATCCCAATGATAACTACATCATATCCATTTTCGAGTTTCTAAGTTAGGAAAATGCTACCATAGTAATTTGCTAGAGAATTATTTTGATAAAACAACTTTTGTTTTAAATTCCAAAAGTATGATTTGATATACAAAAAGAGATATGCATATTATATATTATTTTAAAATGATCTGAAATAAAAACCGAGTGTTTAAATTTTGAAGTTCTTAGCTAGGTTATTTCATGGACTCATATATTATATGTAGTAGGGTAATTTGGTTTGTACATCTCATTACGATATGTTGTTTGGAAATTTCATTAGTTGAATTTATAAAAAAGTAAAGCTAAGTGATTTGTAGAAAAGTAAGACAAAATAGTTTTTATAACTTATAGATCACTAAGTTAAACTAGTTTTAAATTTGTTAAAAATCCTGGTTAAATAAATCAAATCAGATATTGGATATACACTCTCAGGATGTAGTAGGGTATCATATATGTTTAAACTTAAGTTAAATTTTTATGAAATTGTTTCATATGGCATAAGTATGAACCAATAAGAATAAGCACATAAGTTGTAAGTAGATCATTTCTTTGCATGGTTCTGGATCAAGGATTCGAGTACATGACTATGAGGTGATTTACACCGACCTGAATAAGGATTTATCACTTATTCTTAATGGCGAATACTTTGTCAGAGTTCTTGATATATTATTGATGTTTTCTACATAGTATATAGCTATGTAAGGAGAACAAAGATTTCTAACCAAGAAACCTTATCGGAGCCCGCACTAGAGATATCGGTTGAGCGATAATAGTTCGAAAGAAAAGTTATGCATTCAAGTAAGTGATCGAATCAGATATTGTGTATGGATGATCTATGTTCATCATATGAGGTTATAAATAATGTTAAGTGTTTGTGTATGAGTTTATTTCTTTCTTGGTTTGATAACAATGAAATTTCAAGGACGAAATTATTTTAAGGGGAAAGAATGTAAAGACCCAAAAATTTTGAGTCTTCAAATTTGGATATTTAATTTATTTAAATGTGCATATTTTTTAAATATAAAAAAAATGTGTTTCAAATAATTGCCTAGTTTTTGGTATGGTATTTTTAATTTAATTTATTGGATTTTTTTCAAAAATTTTAATTAAGAAAATAAATAACTCATCGTTTGATGTATTTTACAGAAAACATTGGCATTTTTGAAACTTTATAGAATAACTTAACCATTGTATTTTCTTGTTTTTTTGTGATCGAGTTATAATTTTGTGCACTACCATAATTTTATTTCTGTCATTTGCAACTCGTACGCGAAGGAGATATTATATAGCGGAGTACCCTAAAATCTTTTCATACAAAAATCCATTTACACATGTTACACACAATCACTCTTTTCACACCTTTTAATTTTTCCTTGAATTGAGTTTTGGCTACTTGCTTTTAATTCTTATGTCCTTAGATAACTTAGCTTATACATGTTCACATAGAGGCACACATGAAAAATAAGAATACAACAAGACATGTTCTTTAGTTTTTCTTTTTTAACATTCTCTTTTGTAAAATATAGAGAGTCACGCAAGGATATATATATATACATATATATATATATATATATAATATTAGATATAAGGACATAGTAGTATGAATGGGAGAACGGCCTCATATTTGTGGAGACATAAACTTACTTTGCTCTTGCTGAAGCAACTTTCTTCTTCATACACACACACACTATGATGATATTGGAAAACAAAATGTATATAAATATATATGTATAATAGCTTGTTATGATGCCATAAGTTTTTGCAATATAGATAATATTAAGGGATGTGTTTGGTACTATTGTACTTGTCTTAGATATGGTTTGAATGGAGGAAGTGAGTTGATTAGCAGGAGATGGCGGTGGCTAGCTGGGTTCTGATGGAGTCAGTCACGTGTCAGTGTGTAGGAATGCAACTATGCACGTGTGTGGAAGGGAAGGTGTGTTCGGTAGGAAAGTGAAGGAGGAAAGGGGTGGTTGTTCATGCGTGGCAAGGTGGCGGTGATTGGGAGGTGAATGGAGGCGTATGTTTCTTTTGGCTGTGATTATAGGCTCGGGTTTTAGCTTCTAGCAATGACGGGTGGTGTTGAGCTTGGACTAGGCTAAGCTGGTTGTGTGTATGGATGGGTCAGTCCTAATTGTGGAAGCGATGTGGCTATCGGTGGTCAGAGCATCGGTAAAGGGGTGTGGGACGCGGCGGTGTCGTTTTTAGACCTGGAGCATGCGAAACAAAAGTAAGAAGGAGGTGGCATTTTGCAGTTTAGTCTCCTGAAATGGTCACTTGTGCATGAATGTGGGGATAGGAAGGAACAGAGGCTATGAGAGTTTAGCCCTTTAGGCTATGGGGCGAGAAATCTATTTTATATTCGTTTTTTTAGAATAGTGAATAAGTGTGTTGAATTGAAAATGTAATATCTCACTCAATTTGAATCCGATTAACCAATGGATTTTTATGTTGGACTCGTATTGATGAGTATAGCATGGAATTATAACTTGTTGATAGATTTGATGATGTTTAAAACATTGATAAAATGATAGGGATTGAATTTAATTACATTATTTGAAATACTAATGTCATTAAAATTATACCATATTGATGATATCTTTTCGGCCAAATAAAACACCTTCTGCTAAATTAAATGGAATAGATTAAATTGGACATCAGTTTAGCAGAATAAAACATCGTTCTGCTATAAAACTAATCGTGTAGATTATTGATGATATATGTTTAGCAGAATAAACCCCCGTTATATTATTATATTAGTTTGGACATTTATTCATGTGCCTATAAATTATATGAGGATTAATTAATATTGAATAAGTAATGGATTAGCTAGTGATTGCTAATTGATTTTACTTACATATATGCTTGTTATGTAAATACCAATAATATAACTTGGAAAGTTAAATTGAATAAAATGGTTGCATGTCTAAGTGCCATTATGGTCACTAAGCCTCCATCTGCATAATGTTTAAAGTTTGTTAATTAACTTAATTAAAAGTGTTTTGAGTTTATTAATTATTTTATTTAAATTGTTCAAAGAGAATTAATTATTACATTAATGATCTTTTAAAGCGATTAAATATTATATTGATGTTTTAAAGTGATTAATTATTATATTAATGATGTTTTAAAGTGTTTAATTATTTTATTAATGATGTTTAGAGTAAATTAATTATTTATATTGTGATGTTTTAAAGTTAGTTAATTAATTATGTTATTATAGATGTTTAAAGTTATTTAATTAGTTTATTAAAAAGGTTTAAAATTATTTAATTTTATTATTAAAGATGTTTAGAGATGTTCAATTATATTGATTATATTGTTTAAAGATATTTGATTATATATTTAATGTAGTTTAAGTTAATTAATCAATGTAATTAATGATGGGTTAAGTTATTAATTACTTTACTAATGATTTTTTTATTTGATTAATTTATTAATTCTATTTTAAAGTTAATTAATTAATTATACGTGATGTTTAAAGGGTAATTAATAAACTCAGTAAACTTGTTTATAAATAATAAACTATTTTATGGAAGGAGTTTTACTTGATAAAAAAGGATTTATTCAAAAGGTATGTTTTCAAAAATGATATTTTATATAGTAGATTGATAAACGATATTTTGTAGTGGAGTCTTATAAGTGATACTAGTAAGGAAGGTTTATAAATGGTAATTTGTAAATAAAGGAATGTATTTATAAGCGATATTTAAAAGATAACGTAGATTATGATAAATATACAAGATTTATAAAAATGGGTTTTGGATTCATAAAAAGGACATTTATGAAGATTGTATAAGAGAATTGTATAAAGAAATTTATAGAGGGAGATTTATAAAAGAGTTTTATAAATAGAAAGAGTTTTATTAATAGAAAAAAGTTTTATAAATAGAGAGGAATTTTATAAATCATTTTCAGATTTTTATAAAAAGTGGTTTTATAAATAAATTTAGAGAGTTATAAAAGAATGTGTGAATATGAAATTGGCTTATAAAAAGGGAATATTTTTAAAGGAAATGCAATTTGATTTTGATAAATAATCCTTCTTAACGATGGTGGTATGGAAACATTCTTTTCATACTTAACACCGAAGATTGGGTCATTTGGTTTGTTGTAAGAAATGTTTTAAATAGTATTTTTTTTGCCCATTTATATATAAATTGGGGAAGAGGAGATCTTCCTTAAGTTTTGTTAATATACTTATACCGTTGAGATAATTATATATATATATATATATATATATATATATATATTCTAAATATTTAAAATATAATAATTTGTACTATACCTATACTGTTAGGATAAGTATATGAGTGTTTTCACAAGTATTGAAAGAGTATAATGGGCCGTGAATATTATCCTTTGAGAAAGATATTTTGCATCAAATAATGGAAAGATATTTGATTAATGAGAGATTAAGTAATAAAGGCTTAGTGGAGTCCACATGGAATTAAATCTATGTTTGCTTGTTTATTTATTTGATAGTTAAACAACTGACTATCAAATCTTGACCAAAAATATAACTCTGAAAATATCACGGAGAAACACGGGAGTTATATGCGATAGACATCTTCGATGGTGCTGTACTATGCGTATAAATCTCGTTTGTTCTCTTAGGACAAATAATAAGGAAATTCGTCTACTTAAACGGTTAAGTCATGATCTCCGCTCTTACGTATTGTCTGGTTATTTCCAAAAGAACTGGATTTGAGTTTGCCAAAAACTATCGAATGTTTGTTCGAAGTGACTAGGATCAAACAAGTATGAATTATCAGAAACCACTTCGAACAAACTCAACCGTCATATTGAAGACATCCTAAAGACGATGGAGTCAAAGATGAAGCTCTTCGAAGTGCAAAGGCTACTTGATACTAATCCCGAAGGTGATTCCAAAATGAATGTAGAAGAATTAGTGCCTTCGGTTTGTTCATATTTGAAACAACTTATATGGACTAATGCTGACATTGCATTGTGCCGGGAAAGCAATGTTAGCATTCCAATTGGGAATGGCTTAGAGTGGAAAAGGTAATCGTGACCTCACAAGTCTCATAAGCCGGTAATGATTAAACATGGAATATGTTTTAGAGCTATGTGGTTCGCTGCCATTAGTAGCAATCATTCCTCAATCTAGAATCGATATTTATGGATTTAGTACGCACGTGGGAATGGCACCATGGCTAGTGTACATTGTTTTGGAGCCTTGGTCCCATGTAATGATGTAATCTGGTTTGTGATGTTCAAGAGTGTGATGACTCGGATTTTCGGGTTCGAAAATCGACATCCATACTTCAATCGTACTCGAATGCCGCAAATTCAAACATTCGAATCCGACTCGCCGGAGCTTACAACAACACAACGGAAGGAAAAGAATAATAACATTGATAGACAACATATACAAAATCTGATACATTATGATACAACAGATCCATGAATATCAGAGCAGAAAACAACAGCGGAAAGATTGAACCAACAACAAAGGTTTCAAAGTGATCCAACGCCCAAACTTCAACTCCATCTCTAATGCTCCGAAACCAAATAGCTCATCCCAAAAGCTTCGAAGACACCAATCCAATAAGCTCGAACCACCATCAAATTGACTTAAGCAAGGCCAATCACCTTGAACAAATGCTATCGCCAAATCCAAAGGCTGGGTGCTATCGAATCTACTCCTATTATTTGCTTATCTAAAAATCCAACTCTAAACTGCCCGTGTGGAAAAATTATGGGCACCCAGAGATTAGGATAGGAGCAATAAACTCAGGGTCAGTCATGAGACTGGTATGAGCAAACAAAATAGTTTTCTATTTAAAACAAACAACAAAAGAATTTAAAACTGAAATCCGCAATGCTTTTTGGAAAATGAAACTACCATAAGGCCTCCCACCACACACACCATGCAAACGTAGAATTGGAGGAGGTTCTCCTTATGATAATAAAAAATGCTTGATACGCGAAAACCATTTGATATTATTATTAGTGCATAGTGCAGAAAACCTTTCGAAAGTATAATATTAATCTTAGCCAGCATACAACCATTATTGTATGCCTACTATAGTTACCATGTTCAATAGCAGATTACCGCCACATTCCATGGCAGGTTATACATCTAAAACTACACAGGGCGCATATTGTTTCTTTGGATTTCCAATAAATGGTCAAGCTAAGGAACTTCCTATTGCCACATGGGAATGCCACTGGAGGGACGCCCTGAGAACCTACCCGGCTCTCTCCCAACACAAAGCCGGTTGACTCCCTGCCCGGGAGTAACAACTACAGGTATGCCATCCTCGGCCGTTTGTGACCCTTATCCGAGGGCCCTAAACACCAAAAACCACAAAGCAATGTATGTGCAGTAACAACATAGGTTAAATATCTAAGCTACGTACCATGATACCACCCTTTTCCAAAAGGAATGGACATACCCTAGGGGTGTGACCCCTGAAAACCTTACTGCAACATTCCTGTTTCGACTATTTCTGGGTTGTGAGGCCCATCGAAGTCTTGTCCATAATGCTACGCTTTTCACAAAAGCCATGCTTCGATCAAAAAATGATCAGCAGCACTTCGTATGCCACATTACCAAATTGGGAATGTATCACTAGTAACCATCAACTACATAACCTCTGAGCTCGTACATCTCAGAGAAGGGTGTTATGCTAAGAGAATAAATTCTCCGCTACCAAACAAAAATGTATTTGATAGAAACTAGCTTTACATCTCAAAGTGTAGTGCCAGATATACATCCGTACAAGTCTGTTCTGGGTTGAAGGCACTCCAAAGAAGCCCTTGCAAATCCAGATAATCCCTTATCACGTCCGGATTTCCCATCACAAAGGGTGATCAAGTCTCTATACCGGGGATCAGCCGGTGCAGAGACATTCGACGAGTTATCCTTTCGCTTTTGAAAATATCCGGTCTTCACCGCCGGTCTTCAAATGCTATCCATAATGTCGTATCATTATTTGAAACGTGTTATATGACACATGGTCCTCTTCTGGTTAAACCGAATAATGAGCGCAATATTTTAAAATCATATAGATATGGGATCTCTGTTAAGTCACAACTTTAAAACCCAAAACCTTCCTTCAAATGGTTTAAACAAATTACTATTTTCAAATCTTTAAACAAAAAGATTCACTTCACAAAGTTCACCAATCTTTCACAAAGATTCATTTACGGCTTTTCAAAATAATTTACTTTTCAAATTGGATTAACTCATCCAATCATTAAATCAAAGGCACAATTTATAGTTTTCAAAATCATTTCCAAAGATTCATTCATACGTTCAAAACAGCTCTCATTTCAAATCTTTTATATATAAAAATATACCATTTAAAATTTTCTTCAATTTCAAAACAAGGTTCAACCATCTTTCACAAAGATTCATTCATAGCTTTCAATACTATTTTAATTCCATTTCAAACTTGAAATCTTACAGCACAAATTGGAAATATCTTCTTTATATGGAAGCCATTATTATTTTAAAACAAATAGTTTCCGTTTCGGAAAAATCTGATTACATTTGCACGAGTTAAAGCCCTTCAAGTATAAAACTTGGGTAAAATTCAAGTTTCTAAAATAATATTTTTAAAATGGTTTAAAACCCATATAAACACATTTATAACTTGTTTAACCTTTTTAAACCATAATTTCTAATCATAGAATTCAATTTCAAATCTTGAATTTAAATTCAAATCAAACTATTTAAATTTCAAAACTTTATCAATTCAAAATAACTTTTATCTTTGAAATTCCTTTTCAAAAGCTTTTCACATTTAACCCAATTTCAATTCCAAACCCATTTGGATTCAAAATTCAACTTTAAAACCATTTCAAAAATCTGTGACTTAACCAAAATTTCCTTGTACAATCCACATTTTTGAGTGTATGGTGTAGTCCAAGGGTTTTACACAATAGTGCAACAACATCAATCATCACAAATTCAAGCAACATCAACAATGATAAGGGGCATAATTTATAACGCTCATCTTCATTCACAGATTCACATATAAATAATATAAATTTTTAATAGATAAATAAATTTCATTCATCACAAATTACACCAAAACAAGTCATAGCACAAAGCATAATATATCAGGGATATCAAACAATTCAGCATCCAATATAATTCAAACATCCATAAGTAAGATTAATTAATTATCTGATTTATTTAAATCAGTTTAATTATTTATAAATAAATCACTATTCCTGGTTAATCAACATTAATTTGTTTCAAACTTTAATCAGCAATTAACCTTTAATCATTTATTAATCAATCAATTAATTAACCTTTGATTATTACTTAATCATCCTTAATTAACCAATCAATTAACCTTTAATCATTAAATAATTAACCTTTAATTATTTAATTATCCTTTAATAATTAATTACATTAATTAATTAACCATTAATTAATTACCATTTAAATTAATTATCCTTATTAATTATAATAGGTGATTATCCCTAATCACTTTCATTAACTAAATCTTTAATTAATTAATTGTCCTCAGATTAATTTTATAATTCACACACATCGATTATCCTTAATTGATTATAATAAGTAACTACCCCCAATTACTTAATTAACTTTAACCATTAATTAATAACTTTTAACTAAGTAATTGTCTTTAAGTAATTAATTACCTCTAATTACTTACATGAATTAATCTTCTAATTAATTAATTATTCTTAATTATGAAATTATTAACCGTAACCAATCTTTGATTAGGTAATTATCCTTAAAAAAATTCTTGCATTAAATAACTATCTTTAATAACTTAAATCAAGTAATTAATCTTTTAATCACTTAAGACTTTAATCAAATTCAAAGATAATCCTTTTATCCAAATTAACTACTTAATTATCATAAAATAATCTTTATTAGATAATCCTTATAATCAATTTTCACTAACCACTTACCCTTTAAATTATATTAAGGATTAAAATATTTTATCTTTTAAATTATTTACTGAATTACAATATAAAGTTTATTAAAATAAAATTTTAACAAAGATTATATAAATATATATACATATATACAAATATATAAATACTTTAAACTCAAATAGATTTATCTTTAAAAGATAGTTTTCAAACTTGGTTGTCTTGAAATTCAAAATCTTGATTAATTTAAAAATTGAAAAGCCTAAAAACATTTTCTTTTTTAATTTTTGAAACCTAGTAACTGTTTAACAAAACCCAAGCCAAATGCTTGAATACCCGAGCCTGGCTTTGAGCTTCACCCCTTCCACTGTTGCTTCAAGTCGAACCCTAGATTTTCTCGACTTTGGACCTCAGAACATTCTTTCTTCCCCAAAACTTCAAACAACAGAAGATACACGCATACAAGGGTGCACGTGCACAGATGGAACATCCACTTCCGATCAACCTCGCCACCACCTACACATCAATGACGACTTCACCGATAATTTTGTCCGCGCTGATCGGTGATCGATACGGCCAATCAAATTCAAACCAGTTCAAGTACCTGGATCCCAAAATCATCATCTGAAACATGCCTCGAATCACCTCCACCGACCACCGTTGACCACGCAACACCAACTGGAGCCTCATCAACCTCCCTCGCTTTGATCCCCCTTGGTCCCGTTCAACTTGATGTGCCGATGATCGCGTATTAGCCACACATCACTCGTCGATCACATCTTGACATCAAACCCTAATCCTACGTCGATTAACCACATCAGCCACGTAGAAATCGAGTAATCATTTTTCTAATAACCACCAGGCCACCATCTAATTTTACCTCTTGTCACGACGAACAACTCTTTATCGATCAACGGAAATCGCCAGTTTTCCTCTTCCCCTTCAACTTAAGAATTCACACGATTCTTAAACTTAAAAATCATGTTTTTAACATCAAAATTCACAATATTCAAGTTCAAATCGATTTATGTAATCAAAAATTGAAATTTTAAATATCGTTTTCCTAACTTGAATTTATATCTACTGAAATTTCCTTATTTCTTGTAATGTTGTTCGTTCTTTATACAACCACACAATTTTAAAATTTGAATCAGATGAATATAGCTAAATTTCATTTAAAGATTATTACTCAAATCTTTTTGTATTTTGAGATATGAATTTTCTTCTTTATCTTGTTCATCTGATACTAAACAGAGACACACCCTTATGTATACTCAGTCATGCACAGATCAATACAGATATATATACATACATCCAGACATATTTACTTCCATACTTACAAAATAATCACGTGCAGATCAAAATTCAAATTAGATTCAAAACTTTGAAATATAGTTTGCTCACCTAAGAAATGAAGAACAGAGATAGATTTTAGGCCAGGAATTTGAATTTGAATATCTGGAAATAGCTTTGCATTTGAACTTTAAATCTGGATTTTGATCTGAGTTTGCTACTTGTTGAAGTTGATCTTTATCTTTGGTCTGTTATTTGATTTCCAGGTTGAAGCTGAAACCTTGAATTGATTTCCAGATTTAAAATTTTTCTTTGATCCTTGTTTTGATTAAAACTGGGTTGGTCTGATATGCCTTTGATTTATCATGTCAGGTTGAATTTATTGTTGATCTTATTCCCAGACTTTTGATTTTTTGCTCTAGTTTGAGATGATTTTTGTTTCTTTCAGGTTTTGAGAAAAATTAAACTAAGAATGACCAGATCATTTTCTCTACTACATGTTTTCATAAATTCAATTTAAAATAAAATGCCACTTGTATTCTTCATGTTACACTTGTTAAATTTTCTTATTGCATGTTTTACAAATGTTTTAAATCTTTAATTATTTTCTTACAAATGTCATAAGCATGAATTTTTATGTTTAAATCCTTTACTCAATTTAATTTATAATTTTTTTTAGCCTTTATGTTATTTTATTTATAAATCATCTCATATATACAAACACTTTTTTTTTTCATTTTCAAAAGATATATTTCTACTTTTAAACTAATACTTTACCTTTATATATATATTTATAACTTTAACGAATGCGATTCAAAATAAATCAAACATTAATAAATAAATATATAATATGTATATATTTGAATTTAACTTTTTAAATAACCTTTGTAAATAAATTTCAAAATAAAATTTTCAAATCGTCATATTATAAATACAAAACAAATTTTCCTATTAGTATTATATTTTAGAGTTTCCAAATTCAATATATTATTCAAAATATTTATTTCTGAACTTCCAATTAGAAATTTTATTTAAAATCATATTTATTTACATTTTGAATCCAAGTTATTATGAATATTTATATTTGTGCATTTTCTATCATTAACACTTATATAACTTTTGAAGCAAATGATTTTCTAAATTCTAATTATGCATTTATAGATAATCACATATATTAAAAAACATAGAGTTTAACTTTCAAATAACTTTTATATATAAACAAACCCATATTTTAATTTATTCTGGAAGTTTTTCAAATTAATTTACCAATAAATTCACAATTTATTTCCAAAAAGTAAATTAATTATCAATTTAAATTTGGCTAAAATCCAGAAATGTTACAGATTCCCCCCTTTAAGAAAATTTCATCCTCGAAATTTGCAAGACAAGGAGATAACAAAAGAACAGATAAGAAATGTTCTTTCAAATCAAACTAAACATTTATTCTGCATTTGGCTTACCAAATCAGATCATCCACAATAATTATGATAACAAACTCATTCTATATCTCACAAGATACTCGGGTCACCAGATCTACGAAATGTGCAAGCACATTGGTTAGTTTGAAGGGTAACCATTCGTAGAATACATCTGGACCCAACAAATTAAACAATGGATACCCAATTCAGGTTGGAATATCCCAAAATATGCACCAACTTGTCCCTCTACTGACTTTGATTCTCACAAGAAATTACAACAAAATTTCAAATTTGGTTTTGACCGAAATCGTTCTATCAATACAATCCAATTTAACTTTATATTTTAGTTAACCAATTTATTTCAATTAATATTTCAAATTTAATAAAGTTAAAACGAAAAGCTGATGACGGGAATACGAGATGGGAATTAGAATCTTTTCTACAACGATTCGCTGTGCCACCACACCAAAGCTTCTCCCTCGAGCTGCCACGAAGCAATTAAAGAATTGGAAGTAAATGATGATCAAAGAGATTGATAGAGAAAGTTTATTCCTTGTTGTTGCAGGATATTGACCATATGAAGTGGTACTTTCCTATCCCCTACCTCGTCCTCTTCTTGCACTCATACTCACTATCAGTGGATAGTAAGGGAATTTACTGAGACACAAGAACGGAAATCTTAGGGATATATTCATTCTAGGGTATTTTTAACCCTATCTCCAATGAGTTACCTAATGTGTTATACTCCAAAAGCTAAAGTTCAACCTTTAGATCTGATACCCAATGTGACGACTCGGATTTTTACATTCGAAAATCAACATCCATACTTCACTCGTATTTGAATGCTGCAGATTCAAACATTCGAATCCCATTCGTTGGAGCTTATAACACATTGAGTACAACAACACAACGGAAGAAAAAGAATAATAACATTGATACACAACATATACAAAATCGGATACAATATGATACAACAGATCCATGAATATCAGAGCAAAAAACAATAGCAGAAAGATTGAACCAACAATAAAGGCTTCAAAGAAATCCAACGCCCAAACTTCAAATGCATCTCCAATGCTCCAAAACCAAATAACTCATCCCAAAAGCTTCGAAGACACCAATCCAATAAGCTTGAACCACCGTCAAATTGACTTAAGCAAGGTCAGTCACCTTGAACAAATGCTACCGCCAAATCCAAATGCTGGGTGCTATCGAATCTACTCCTATTATTTGATTATCTAAAAACCCAACTCTAGACTGTCCATGTGGAAAAATTATGGGCATCCAGAGTTTAGGAATGGAACAATAAACTCCGGGTCAGTCACGGGACTGGTATGAGCAAACAAAACAGTTTTCTCTTTAAAATAAACAAAAGAGAATTTAAAATTGAAATCCACAATGATTTTTGGAAAATGAAACTACCATAAGGCCTCCTGCTACACACACCGTGCAAACGCTGAATTGAAGGAGGTTTCTCCTTATGATAGTCAAAAATGCTTGATATGCGAAAACCATTTGATATTATTATTAGTGCATAGTGTAGAAAACCTTTTGAAAGTATAATATTAACCTTAGCCAGCATACAACCACTATTGTATGCTTACTATAGCTACCATGTTCAATAGCAGGTTACCGTCACATTCCATGGCAGGTTATACAACTAAAACCGTACAGGGCGCGTATTTTTTCTTTGGATTTCCAACAAATGGTCAGGCTAAGGAACTTCCTATTGCCACATGGGAATGCCACTGGAGGGACGCCGCGAGAACCTACTCGGATCTCTACCGACATAAGGCCGGTTTACTCCCTTCCCGGGTGTAACACCTACAGATATGCCATCCCCGGTCGTTTGCGACCTTTATCCGAGGGCCCTCAACACCAAAAACCACAAAGAAATGTTTTTGAAGTGAACACATAGGTTGAATATGTGGGCTCCATACCATGATACCACCCTTTTTCAGAAGGAATGGACATACCCTAGGGGCGCGACCCTTGAAACCTTGACGCAACATTCTTGTTTCGACTATTTCTGGGTTATGAGGCCCGACGAAGTCTCGTCCACAAAGTTACGCTTTTCACAAAAGCCATGCTTCGATCAACAAATGACCAGCAGCACATCATATGCCACATTACCAAATTGGGAATGTATCTCTAGTTACCACCAACTACATAACCTCTAAGCTCGTACATCTTTGAGAAGGGTGTTAAGCTACGAGAATAAATTCTCCGCCACCAAACAGAAACGTATGTGATAGAAATCAGCTTTACATCTCAAAGTATAGTGTCAGACATACATCCATATAGTCTGGTCCGGGATCGAACAGAACCGAAGGCACTTCAAAGAAGCCCTTGCAAAACCGGATAATCCCTAATCATGTCCGGACTTCCCATCACAAAGGGTGATCAAATCTCTATACCAGGGACCAGCCAGTGCAGAGACATTCGACGAGTTATCCTTTCACTTTCAAAAATATCTGGCCTTCACCACCAGTCTTCAAATGCTATCCATAACGTCGTATCATTATTCGGAATGGGTAATATGACACAAGGTCCTTTCCTGACTAAACCGAATAATGAGTGCAATATTATAAAAACATATGGATATGGGATCTTAGTTAAGTCACAACTCTAAAACCCAAAACCTTTCTTCAAATGGTTTAAACAAATTACCATTTTTAAACCGCCAGGAACTCGAACTCGCTTAAGCCCGGCTAGAGAAATATTTAAACAAAAAGATTCACTTCACAAAGTTCACTAATCTTTCACAAAGATTCATTTACGGCTTTTCAAAACAATTTACTTTTCAAATTGGATTAACTCATCCACTCATTAAATCAAAGACTCAATTTATAGTTTTCAAAATCATTTCCGAAGATTCATTCATACGTTCAAAATAATTCTCATTTCAATTCTTTTATATATAAAAGATACACCATTTAAAATCCTCTTCAATTTCAAAACAAGTTTCAACCATCTTTCGCAAAGATTCATTCATAGCTTTCAAAACTATTTTAATTCCATTTCAAAACTTGAAATCTTGCAACATAATTGGAAATCCCTTCTTTATACGAAAGCTATTATTATTTGAAAACAAATAGTTTTCATTTTGGAATAATTTGATTACATTTGCATGAGTTAAAGCCTTTCAAGTATAAAACTTGGGTAAAATTCAAATTTCTAAAATAATAATTTTAAAATGGTTTAAAACCCATATAAACACATTCATAACTTGTATAACCTTTTTAAACCATAATTTCCAATCATAGAATTCAATTTCAAATCTTGAATTTAAATTCAAATCAAACTATTTAAATTTCTAAACTTTATCAAGTTATTCAATATATCTTTTATCATTGAAATTCCTTGTCAAAAGCTTTTCACATTTAACGCAATTTCATTTCCAAACCCATTTTGATTCAAAATTCAACTTTAAAACCATTTCAAAAATTTGCAATTTAACTA
This sequence comes from Allium cepa, assembly GCA_030765085.1. Classification (NCBI taxonomy): domain Eukaryota; kingdom Viridiplantae; phylum Streptophyta; class Magnoliopsida; order Asparagales; family Amaryllidaceae; genus Allium; species Allium cepa. The sequence continues at coordinate 384,475,324 of CM060931.1, forward strand.
AATTTCCTTGTGCAATCCATATTTGTGTGTGTATGGTGTAGTCCAAGGGTTTTACACAGTAGTGCAACAACATCAATCATCACAAATTCAAGCAACATCAATATTGATAAGCGGTATAATTTTTAACGCTTATCTTCATTCACAGATTCACAGATAAATAATATAAAATTTTCACAGATAAATAAATTTCATTCATCACAGATCACATCAAAACAATTCCTGGCACAAAGCATAATATATCAGGGATGTCAAACAATTCAACATCCTATAGAATTCAAACATCCATAAGTAAGATTAATTAATTATCTAATTAACTTAAATCAGATTAATTATTTATGAACAAATCACTAATCCTGTTTAATTAACATTAATTAATTTCAAACTTTAATCAGTAATTGACCTTTAATCATTTATCAAATTAATTAACCTTTGATTATTACTTAATCATCCTTAATTAATAAATCAATTAACCTTTAATCATTAAATAATTAACCTTTAATTATTTACTTATCCTTTAATTAATTATCCTTAATTAATTACAATAATTAATTAACCATTACCATTTAAATTAATTATCCTTCATTAATTATAATAGGTGATTATCCCTAATCACTTTCATTAACTAAATCTTTAATTAATTAACTATCCTCAGATTAATTTTATAATTCACACACATCAATTATCCTTAATTGATTATAATAAGTAATTACCCTTAATTACTTAATTAACTTTAACCATTAATTAATTACTTTTAACTAAGTAATTGTCTTTAAGTAATTAATTACCTCAAATTACTTGCATTAATTAATCTTCTAATTAATTAATTAATTATTCTTAATTATGAAATTAATCAATCTTTGATTAGGTAATTATCCTTAATAAATTTCTTACATTAAATAAATATCCTTAATAACTTAAATCAAGTAATTAATCTTTTAATCATTTAAGACTTTAATCAAATTAAAAGATAATCCTATTATCTAAATTAACTGCTTAATTATCATAAAAAAAATCTTTATAAGATAATCCTTGTAATCAATTTCACTAACCACTTTATCCTTTAAATTATATTAAGGATTAAAACATTTCATCTTTTAAATTATTTATTGAATTACAATATAAAGTTTATTAACATAAACTTTTAACAAAGATTATATAAATATATATACATATATACATATATTGAAATACTTTAAACTCAAATAATTTATTTTTAAAAAGATAGTTTGCAAACTTGGTTGTCTTGAAATTTAAAATCTTGATTTATTTAAAAATTTAAAAGCCTAAAAACATTTTCCTTTTTTAATTTTTGAAACCTGGTAACTGTTTAAAAAAACCCAAGCCAAATGCTTGAATACCCGAGCCTGGCTTCGAGCTTCACCCCTTCCACCGTTGCTTTGAGTCGAACCTATGCTTTTCTCGAGTTTGGACCCGTGAACATTCTTTCTTCCCCAAAACTTCAAACAGCGGTAGATACACACGTACATGGGTGCACATGCACAGATGGAACGACCACTTCCGACCAACCTTGCCATCACCCACATCAATGACGACTTCTTTGATAATTCTGTCCACACCAATCGATGATCGATACAACCAATCAAATTCGAACCAGTTCAAACGCCTCGAACCCAAAACCATCATATGAAACATGCCTCGAATCACCTCCACCGACCACCATTGACCACACAACACCAACTGGAGCCTCGTCAACCTTCCCTGTGTCGACCCCCTAAGTCCCATTCAACTTGATGCGTTGATGACCACGTATTAGCCTCACATCTCTCGTCGATCACATCTTGACATCAAACCTAATCCTACATCGATTAACCATATCAGCCACCTAAAAATCGAGTAATCATTTTTCTAGTAACCACCAGGCCACCAGCTACTTTCACCTCCAGTCACGATGAACAAATCTTCATCGAACAACGGAAATCGCTTGTTTTCCTCTTCCCGTTCAACTCTAGAATTCACATGATTCTTAAACTTAATAATCTTTTTTTTAACATCAAAAATCACCATATTCAAGTTCAAATCGATTTATATAATCAAAATTTGAAATTTTAAACATCGATTTCCTGACTTTGAATTTATTTCTACTGAGATTTCCTTATTTCCTGTAATGTTGTTCGTTATTTATACTCCCACGTGTTTTTAAAATTTGAATCGGACAAATACGGCTAAATTTCATTTAAAGATTATTACTCAAATCTTTTTATATTTTGAGATATGAATTTTCTTCTTGAATTTGTTCATCTGATACTAAACAGAGACACACCCTTATGTATACTTAGTCATGCACAGATCAATACAGATTTATATACATACATCCAGACATATTTACTTCCATGCTTCCGTAATAATCACATGCAGATCAAAATTCAAACCAGATTCAAAACTTTAAAGTATAATTTGCTCGCCTAAGAGATGAAGAACAGAGACAGATTTTAGGCCTGGAATTGAATTTGAATATCTGGAAATAGCTTTGCATTTGAACTTTAAATCTAGATTTTCATCTGAGTTTGCTGCTTGTTGAAGTTGATCTTTATCTTTGGTATGTTGTTTGATTTCCAGGTTGAAGCTAAAACCTTGAATTGATTTCCAGATTTAAAATTTTTCCTTGATCCTTGTTCTAATTAAAACTGGGTTGATCTGATCTGCCTTTGATTTATCATGTCAGGTTGAATTTGTTGTTGATCTTATTCCGAGGCTTTTGATTTTTTTGCTTTGGTTTGAGATGATTTTTTTTCCTTTTTTTTCTTTCAGGTTTTGAGAAAAGTTAAACCAAGAATAACCTGATCATTTTCTCTACTACATGTTTTCATAAATTCAATTTAAAATAAAATACCACTTGTATTCTTCATGTTACACTAGTTAAAATTTTCTTATTGCATGATATACAAATGTTTTAAATCTTTAATTATTTTCTTACAAATGTCATAATCATGAATTTTTATGTTTAAATCCTTTACTCAATTTAATTTATAAAATTTTGTTTTAACCCTTATGTTAATTTATTTATAAATCTTGATTTTATAAATATTATCTCATATATACAAACCATTTTTTTTCATTTTCGAAAGATATATTTTTACTTTTAAACTAATACTTTACTTTTATCTATTTATTTATAACTTTAAGGAATGTGATTCAAAATAAATCAAACATTAATAAATAAATATATAATATGTATATATTTGAATTTAACTTTTTAAATAACCTTTGTAAATCAATTTCAAAATAAAATTTTCAAATCATCATATTATAAATACAAAACAAATTTTCCTATTAGTATTATATTTTAGAATTTCAAAATTCAATATATTATTCAAAATATTTATTTCTGAATTTCCAGTTAGAAATTTTATTTAAAATCATATTTATATACATTTTGAATCCAAGTTATTATGAATATTTATATTTATGCATTTTCTGTCATTAACACTTATATAACTTTTTAAGGAAATGATTTTCTAAATTCTAGTTATACATTTATAGATAATCACATATATTAAAAATTATAGAGTTTAACTTTCAAATAACTTTTATACATAAAAAAACCCATATTTTAATTTATTCTGGAATTTTTTCAAATTAATTTACTAGTAAATTCATAATTTATTTCCAAAAATTAAATTAATTATCAATTTAAATTTGGCTAAAAAATACGGGAATGTTACAAAGAGGCAGGCTGGCTCTGATTCGCAGGGGTTCATGTGAGGCCTTTAGTACATTTTTCTAGAGGTGTACTGCTGCGGACGGTACCCTAGTACCCTTATCGTTAATGGAAATCCAATCTCCAATACTTGCCCCTAAAGATTTAGTTGTATACCTATAACACTGGAATGTAATTGAAGTAAAAATTTCTCGTATGATTCCTTATTTATTTTGAACCTAAGACATTATTATAGTATCACTGGATTTTATAATAAAAATGGTTTGGTAAACCCATCATATTTACGTACGATGTGGTCTTATGAGATACCTTTATTTCTAAAAGGTTTTTATTTCATTAAGTAATCTGGTTGATTGTGTTTCTCATGCGGGTTCTACTAGGCTGATCTAGGCGTTATTTTCTTATAATGCTTGGGTTAACCTGAGCATATTTTCTAGATTTAGTTAGACACTCTAGAGCTTTAGGAGATGAGCTGTATGCTCCAAGATGTATTCACGTATATTTTTGTTTCCACTGCATTGATTGTTTATATTTAGTTGCATTTGTGAAGATAGGTTGTTATAACTATCCAAACTAATGGTTGGTTAGCTTACTCTGATTGATGTATGTATATGAAAGTTTGGTCTTTCTTTTGCAAAGAACATTGGTATATTATATGTTACTTGTCACGTTTTTTTGAGATTCTATTTTGTCTTTTTTTTTTCTTTCATCCTAATAATCTGTCTTTCTGGTATTTAGCTGTTCGCCACATGATACCATGGATGTATTAGTGTCAACTTCCGAGGATCGAAAAGGAGGGATCTACAAATATGGTGGATTAGTACACACTGGGTGATTTGGTGTTTGTGTTACTAATATAGTGGCTTAGTGCGCATTAGATGATTGATGATGGTTTAGTAGGAGTAGTGTTTCCTGCTTGCATTAATTGCGTGGATGTGATAGTTGTTATGTGCCAACAAGTATTTGGATGAATGAAATAGAACTATATGGGGTTTATCCCTTAAATAGAGATGCGTAGGTAGAGTTTTTCTATGCAACAACGACCAGTTCCCTTGAGGTCTGGGTGTATAAAAATTGGTGCAGCCCCAAATATAGTTGATACCCCTTTCGTTTTTATTTTATATGTATCTATACAATTGTGAAGTTGGTGGTAGGACTAGAAGAGGGAATGTAACTATGGGTGTAGGCTATATTGTGGATAGCTGATTTGGTATATTTCATTTGTACCATTGTCTTATTGTTTATGAATCGGTAATTATTGATGTATTGAAATATGGATTGATGTAATAATATTGTGTAATAATTATATTATAGAGTTAATGTATATTTCTATTGATATATGGTTCTACTGGGAGGTTTCTTTTTTCTTTCTTAGTTTTGAAATTTTAAATAATAAAATAAACAATCCATGGTTTTTAATGTCGGAAATTAGTTGCAAGCATATTTTGCGTCTTTCTAATTGATTTCATATTTAAAAAATAGTGGAGCGTCACACTTAGTATCAGAGCTTAGCTTTAGCAATTCTTGACCCTTGGATAGACTTACCATTACACCTTAGGTTAGGTTAAAAATATAAAACGAGAGAGCATTTTTATTAATGATTGCATGTTTTGTATGTATGGGTTGTATGCATAACCACCATTACTTCATCCTAAGATGTTAGTTATTTATAGCGATGTTTGAGTGGGAAACAAATATTATAGGAATGGAGTAAGATGAGCACCTATATGAGGTGTTAAATGTTGGCTATGACCCAAGTGACACACATATGATATTAGGAACCAAATTTAATAAGTGAACCTATTTTTATGGGATTTCGATTTGAAATTTATACTAAAAAAATACTCATTTTGGATTTTAAGAGTTATTTTACTTAAGAGGGGAAAATGTATGTTTTTGGACATAGAATGATTTACTGAAATTTTTAAAAAATGGAACTAAAATATTTAACTTGAGGATGTTTTACAAAAAAAGCTATTTTAGATTACAAAAAATATACTTTAAGAAGTTATTTTAGTAGAGAAATTATTTGAAAGTGTTTTTGTTAGAAATGTTTTGAGAAATATATTTTTGAGTAAAGAGTGAGAGGAACATTTTCATTTTGTTTAAAAAGGACATCTTGAAATTTGAAAAGCTTTTGTAAGCTAATTTTAGTTGTAGATATTTTTATGTAAAGAATACTTTTCATAAACAATGTTTGGAAGGATTTTGTAGATGGGGAATTTTGATTTAGGAAGTTCCACTTTTGAAAAAAAGGTACTATTTATTCTTTCTATGTTCGTTTATTCATTTATGTCATGCTTGTACGAATTAATTTATTTTGCTTGTATCATATTGTTGAATGCTTGTTTGTTTGGCATCTTGTCATTATTTTTACCATATGCTTGGTTAAATTACAATTAAAATTTTTGTGATGAGGTAGTTACCTGATGTTGACTATCAATGGATGTGCATCGAAGATACTTGTGAGTTGATATGGGATATATTTTGATTGGTCATAGTGCATGACATTGGGTTTTCTCTAGTAGACTTGAGCCGTGCCTAAGGAAAATGGTTGTTTGCTTTGGATCAAGCACAGGGAAATGCTATGATGTAAGTGAGGTTCTTTGAGTTTCGATGAATCAATGGCATGAATCGTTTTAAGCTGAGTACTACGGATGAGAAGCATATGTGGACTTGGTGGTGTTTGGGGAGGAAAAAGTGTATATAGACTTGGTGATGTTTGAAGAGGCATGTTCGAGAAGGTGAAGCAATGTGATAGAACATGGTGGGTTTCAAATTGAGTCGTGTTCTAAAAAGATTGTTGATGACTATGGATGTCATGTGTGTTTCATGAGCAAGGGTAAGTGAGAATGCTCACCTATTTACCTTGGACCAGCTTACCTTTGTGGTAGTGGTACCTTGGTGATGGTACATGACTGAACACCAAATCTAATTGTGACATGGTGTATTACCGACCTTGGTGATGGTTATACGAGTTATCAAGTATCCAAAGGCATCTTGGTCTGATGCGAAGCCTTGGTAGTGTTTATAGTTGTGTGAAGCCTTGGTGATGGCTATGATGATGTGAAGCCTTGGTGATAGCTATGATGATGGGAGACATTAATGATTGTCATGCGAAATGTCATACATTCGAGAGCATTTTAGTGGTGATGCAAGACCTTAGTGATGGTTTAGTTCCCCTTAGTGATGATAAGGAGTGTTTTCGTATGAGATCTTAGTGACGGTCTAGTTTTCCTTATGATGGCAAGAGGCTACTTTGAATTTTGTTGAGCCTATAGAGTTAAATAGCTATTGACCTTATTGATGGTCACACATATTATTGTGTATCCAATTATTTTTAGTATGAGACCTTAGTGGTATTTTAAAATTTCTAATCGTATGGTGATCAATATAGATGTTATCACACATATTTTATTTGTTTGTATGCTAGTGTGATGATGATACCTCATTGTTTTGAGTATTTGTGCCTTATTTTGGTGAGCTATACTGATAGTTGATCCATGTATTTACCTATGCATGCATGTTGTGGGTTATTTATAAAGTTGATCTACGTTTGAGATCGTTTCACCCTTTTTTGATGGGGAATTTATTCAAATACTATAGTTTGAACGTCATGAGTGAAGAAATGGTGTGGTACTATAGTATGTGTTTTCATTATTGCAAATTAATCGTTATGTTTCATGATTAATTGTGTTGTGCAGATTTCGTGTTCTACATGAAAGATAGTTTATAATGATTAATATACTTATCCATATTTTGTGATTGAACACATGATGAGATTTTACTGATTTGGTTAAGGTTTGTATTTGGAAAATTATAAAGGCGTAATTCTTTTAAAGGAGGAAGAATGCAACGACCTGCAAATTTGACACGGTAAATATTAAATTAATTTTTTTTTTTTGGAAAAGAAAGAGTAAAACTCATTTTATTGACTTATGTAGAATTACAAGATCAGTTACAGATCCCAAAAATATCACTCAAATACAACCGCACCAGACAATAGCCCTCTGAATGACAAAATCCTATAGAAAACACATTACAGAATAATAAAACAAACAAATACAAAAAGAAAATTATTACACAGAACAAAATGAATGATTTGAGAATCCTATAATGAATATCAATCCAGAAAAATAGCCCTCTGCCTGAAGTAGATTTACCATGAACTTCAAAAATGATTAGCTTTCAAGTCTCTGAGAATTTTGCCATGAATCTGGTTATAAAGCTGTGCCACATTCTTACATCCCATACCAAAAACTCTATCATTCCTTTCAGACCATATTGCATGTATCAATTTCTTTAGCAGTTTAAGCAACAACCTTGTCTTATGAGTCTTCCACCTTGTAGCTTTGAATACATTAAACCATTCCACCGAGCTAACAGGTGATGGTTTATAAAAACCACCATTAGAAAGTAATCTGTACCATATCTGATACACAAAGGTACAATCAAAAAACAAGTGAGTATTATTTCCAGTTTCTGATTTGCATAGAACACATAAGTCATCTGAGATAATACCCATTTTACATAGTTTATCCTTGGTATTTAATGCATTTGCCATCACCTTCCATAACAGTAAATTTTCCTTAGCACTACCCCCAATATTCCATATTCTTGAATGCCAAGGGAATTGATAACCATTTTGACAGAGAGCATTATACACAAGTTCAATGGAATGATGTTTACCCTTGTCAGACCATATTAAAACATTGTCATTATCGACAATGGGTTTGCCAGTAATAACATTCCATAAGTTCCTAAGTTGGTAGGAACTAGAATATGGTAAAACTATACCATCATCATGTATAAACTCTTCAACCTTTGCTTGTTCAGGAATACCAGAGCTTCTTCTCAAGTTATAATCCACTACAGAACTTAAAATCATCCCTTGTTTAGCCCATGGTGAGTGCCAGAATGATAAATCCTTAATCAAAACATAGTTACACTGAATAAGAGGAATGAAAGTCTCCCTAAGCTTGAGAATACATCTCCAACTCCAACTGCAGCTTTGTGGAATGGGCATAATCCAAAAATTCTTTTTACCAATAAGATTATTATTGACCCATTGAGACCATAAATTTCTTTCAGATTCAAAGATTTTATTGAAGTATACTGATATAGCTGCCTTATTCCAAATAAAAATATTAGTAATACCAAGACCACCTTTCTTTTTGGATTCAAATAGTTTGTAAAAAGAAATAGGAATCATCTTTCTGGAAAAAGGGTCACCATGCCAAAGAAATTTATTAAATGCACTAGAGATCATATTAATAAGCTTATCAGGAAGTATGTAATGTCTAGTCCAATATGTTGTGATTGCCACTGCAATTGATTGAATGATAGTTAATCTACCAGCTTGTGACAGTTTATCCATTGGCCATAATTGAAGCCTTTCAATAATCCTCTCAAAAAGTGGTAAGCAATTTTGTTTAGTAACTCTAGAGAAAAATATAGGCAAACCTAGGTAGAAGGTATTTTTGGATAACTCCTGTAGACCAGAGCACCTAATAATATCATCTTTCTGACTTGAATCTAAACCAGCAACTAAAATATTGGACTTGTGAAGATTAATCTGAAGGCCAGTAATAGAATAGAAAAGCTCTAGAGATGAAATAATACACTGAATATTGTGATAAGAAGGTTTAGAAAAATTGATAAGATCATCAGCAAATAGAAGGTGGGTAATAACAGGTCTTTTACATTTGGGATGAAGCTGAAAATCTCCTTTCGCAACAAGACTCATCAAAATGGGATTAAGAAGTTCCATAACAATTATGAACAAGTATGGAGAAATTGGATCACCTTGCCTAACACCTTGTTTACTTTTAAAATAACCATATAGCCCACCCACTCTTGAAATTGAAAACATGGGTGAAGATATACAAGTGTAAATCCATGCTAAAAAAGGCTTTGGGAAATTCATTCTGGACATGATTGCTAAAATTGAATTCCAAGCAATAGAATCAAATGCCTTTTTAATGTCAAGTTTTAACATGCACCTTGAAGAAATATTTTTCCTTTCATAACCATACAATAATTCTTGGGTTAAGAGAATATTATCACTTATTGATCTACCCTTAATATATGCAGCCTGGTTGTTTAAGATAATAGATGGCAAGACTAATTGTAATCTATTAGCTAAAACTTTTGAAATTATCTTATAAATGATATTACAACATGAAATTGGTCTAAAATCAACAACATAAGATGGATTAATTGTCTTGGGTATGAGTGCAATAGCAGTGGCAGCAAGTCCAACAGGTAATTTATTATTAAGAAAAAAATATTGGATAGCCTTAATAATATCAGACCCAATTATCTTCCAACTTTGTTGAATAAAATGAGCATTATAACCATCTGGCCCTCCACAACTATCACTGTCCAAACTAAAAACTGCAGCTTCGATTTCATTATTAGAAATAGCACTAATCAGAGAATTGGATTGAAAGGTATCTAAGGTTGGAAGAGTGATATCATATAGAGGTTTAATGTCAGGAATGAATTGATTATCTGGAGCTAGAATGGATGTAAAATACCTCACAAAGGCTTCATTAATACCATCAAAAGTTTCCACCAAATTTCCACACATGTCCTTTATCTGAAAAATAATTTCACGATTCCTTTTAACTTTTAAGTAATTATGAAAATATTTAGTATTCCTATCAGCGTCCTTATCCATTCTCAAGTGAATTTTCTGCTTGAGTGATGACACTTCTTTTAGAATAATTTGCTCAAGAGCATTCTTTAATTGCAGTTCAGAAAGAAGTAAAGTATTATCAAATGGTCTAGCACTCAGTTGCTCTTGAATCCTAATCAGCTGATTCCTAATTTGAGAGGATAGTTTAGTATCCTTACCAAAACTTGCTGAAGAACAACTTCTAAGTTGAAATTTCAAAGCTTTCATCTTGAGTATAATGTTTGTGAGAGGATCCTTGCCAAATTGCATTCTCCAGACCTGCTTTAAAATATCATAATATTCCACTTGCTTAGTCCAAAAATTAAAAAAATTTAAAAGAGTGTTTCCCTCCACAAAAATCATCAACTCCCCAAAGAAAAATTAATGGGCTATGATCAGATAAAGAAGGCTGACAAATGTTTTATAAAGATTTTGTCCAAAGATGAAGAAAAGACAGATTTAAAAAAATATGATCAATCTTACATAAAGTTGGATTACCACTCCTATTACAATTAGACCAAGAAAAATCAGGACCAAAGTGTTTAGCAGGAAGAAGATTGGATTGAATTAAAGCACTGTTTAGAGGAGTAATATCCTTAAGAGATAATGGGCAGTCACCACACTTTTGATTACTTGCATACATACAATTAAAATCCCCACCAATAATCCATGGAATTGAAGATGAATTTAAGGATGGAAGAAAATCCAAGAATACCTGTCTCAGACCTGGAGAATTATGAGCATACACAGAAGTAAGATGAAAATTTGTATTGGAAGGTAAATGGATACCGTTATAATGAATGTATTGATCAGAGGCACTAATTCTGGAAAGTTTAAAGAAAAGTGGACTCCAAAGAGTGAGCAATCTGCCATAATTGGACTCAATAAAGTTATTATCATGCAACCAAGCTGGGGCAATCAAACGAATAGCTTTAACTGTTGAATTAATGTCAAGCTTAGTTTCTGAAACACACATCAGATGAATGTTTTTGATCTCAATAAGATTCTTAATCTCTAATTGTTTAGAGGGTAAATTAGCCCCCCTAATATTCCAAAAAGCAATGTTATTCATTTATTAGGAAGGGGAGGAAACAATGAGGAAGGATTCTTCCTAGTGTGCCTTGGATGTGAACTATTTTTGGATGAAGATAAAGGTTGCACATCAGGAGGTTTAAATTCCTTTCCTTTATTAAGATCAACAAAATCCAAATTACTTATACTACTAGATTTCTTCAATACAACTGCACTCTCACTTGACCCAGAAGGAGGAGGAAGTAAAACATTGTTAGGAGGTGACAAATGCAAATATGGGGAAGGATTAGGAACATTCATGGATGGAGATTTAGAACTATATTGAGAACAACATGAAGTTGAAATAGAATTTGAAACAACAGCTGAAGCAACCTTAGAGACTTATTAACAATGTGAGTTTCATAGTCTTTTGGAACTTCCTTACTTCTCATATCATCAACATTTAACTGAGTATTTTCCTTAGCCATAGAGACTTTCCTTTTCCATATCCCTTTTTTTTTGTTAACAACCTTCCAATTTTGATCAATAGGATTAGCAGTATATATCCTAACTTCATTTTCCTCCAAATCATGCATATTATTATCCTTAGCATCATTGACAGAATTAACAAATTCACATGTTGCAGTATCATGTCCAAAAATTCTACAGTGAGTGCAAATTTTAGGTTTCCAATCATAAGATAATTGAACATCAGGACAATTTTTTCCTAGTTGAAGAACATGGATAGAGTCGGGTAATTCATAATCAGGTGAAATCTCCACCAAAGCTTTTGCATACTTAAATCTTTGTAACTTTTCAGTGCTACTGTCAAAGCATATTAATCTACCAATGTGACATGCCACCAATTGATACCAACTAACGTCCACAAGATGATTGGAATCCTATGAAAATGTATCCATACCGGTACTTTCTTTACTTGAGCCTGAGATAACCCAACAGAAGGATCCCATTTTGTAATAATGAACATCCTACCTCTAATAAAGATAGGATCCGAGTTAAGGATATTGTCCTTATCTTCTTGATTGGAAAAGTTGAAGTAAAAGTTATACCCATCCGATTTAAATTCAACATCACCCTTAAGTTTCCAATATCTTTTAAGAAAATTCACAACAGACAGAAAAGAAAGCGTACCATCAAGAAAGAAACCGACTAAATGATTGTTCCAGTATTTCAAACCTTCTTCTTTAACGAGATCTGGCAAATCAATAGAAGGTTTATCTCTCAAAATATCAAAATGAATAGGTATATACGACCCAGCATTACGAGGTAAAGATTTGAAAAGATTTGACCAGTTTGATTTCGGGGAACAAGAAACAAAGTTAAGATACCACTGAAATAGGGTGATTAGCAGTAGATGCAGAAAGAGAAGCAGAAGAAAGAACTGATGAAGAGGAAGAAGAAAGAAGAGGAAAGGATGCGGAGTCAAAGGAGAACGAAGAAGAAGAAGATGAAGACGCCATTAAAATTTCAAAAGAAAGAAGAAGACCATCGCGGAGAGAAAAATTGACATCTCAAAAAAATTAAATATTATTATTAAATTATTAAATTAATTGAAAATGAATTTTTAGTAGAAAGGCAAATTGGGTGTCTCACTTATTATCATTACATAGGTCTTTCCGAGCCAATAAGTTTGGTATATTCTTTTGTTGGATTTGGAGTTACAATCTGCAAAATAGAGGCGTTATAGTGTTTAAATTGGGTATGCAATCACTTTTAGGCCAAACAATCACATATGACTGAACCCACCTCGTTGCTTATGTAAATGATGCATAGAAACCCTAGAGGGAAGTAGTCAATTTGGTCTCTCCTTCTGATCCCAACATAACCTAATTCCCCTCTAATGGTGATTGGCAAAGTAATTAAAAAGTCATTAAAAGATCGAAACGCCCAAACCTCATCGAATAACATATAGATTCGAAGCTTTTGACAAGGAAAAAAGATATTTGAAATTCATTTTTCCATCCGACGCTTAAGTTGATCATAACTTGACAAAGAAGTTTGGGCCATTCATTCTAAAGTTTTTGATTCAATGGTCAAATGATGGCCAATTGATTATCAGGAAGTACCAATGAGTACGAGATGAAAAAGGGGATGCATCCATAGTGCTCGATTGTCTCAAATGTCGATGAGGTGGCTGGAATAGTTCCCCAAAGTGGCAAAACCCTAAAAGCGGTGGATCTGTTATGGCGATAGAGGCACATGCCGATCTTTATTAGTCAATGTTGTTGTAACGACCCAAAATTTTAGTTATTTGAAATCGGAATATTTCATTGATTTAAAATATTGAAAAGTTATTTTTATAAGTTAAATTGTTGAATTTAATAATTTAAATTATTTAAACAATCGAATCTTGAATTTTATGTGATTGAAATGATTTCGAAAGTTTATTTAATTTCTCTTTAAATAATAATGAAGATAGTAAACTTTTAAATTAGATTTAAAGGAGATTTATTTATTATTATAATAATTTGTTTTATGTAACGTGTAAAAATAGCCTTCCGAGCACTTTCTCGAATTTCGACGAAACCTTCATTGGATCCGTAATAATGACTTATTGTATGTTAACGAATTTCATGGCGATTGGACGTACTGTTTGGTAGTGCGAGCTCAAAGCCCTTAGAAATTAATTACTGAAATTAATATATTATAACTGGATTTGAAAGCTATCTTCTTCATAGATTGAATTAGGTCCCAAGACTAGTTCCATCGTGTTCAAAATAGGAGTATTACATCTAAAACACCAAGCGGCATGCCTCATTTGGGTTTCGAGATCTTCGAACATTTAAATGCTTGATATTTTTAAATTCAGACTAATATATACTATTTCTTGACCATACCCATACAACAGCCCATATCTACCCGTACCATTGCCTATACCTACGTCTACTACCATACTTTTCCCCTTATTTAATTGCATCTGACTGGAAGAAAGTATGCCTATTTTCAAATTCAATTTCTCACCCAATCCAACGACCCTAATCATATTTGACCACTACGAGCAAAATCAGAGGAAGTTGTCAGCTAACAAGATGTTGCCAACATCGAGATGAAGCAAATGGGCAGTCGGATTTCATTAGATCGTGTTGAGGTGGCCATTGTTCATGGATGATCAACGAAAGCAAGGTTGGCCGATTGTGGCGTTTTCATGGACCTAAGGCCGATGGGGTCTAAAGGAGAAATGGAGATGATAGTAGGGGCGAGGCAGGATGGAGGTTTGATGATCTATGGTGGACCATGACGGCGATAATTTAGGTTTGAACACGGCCATATGTTTGGTTCTTTGGTGAGCTCTGGTCATCGAGGGGAGGCGACACTAGGATTAAGGGACGTGATTTGGTTAGAACTTTAATCTGATATGACGTGGCGGTCTCTGGTGGGTTGTGGTGACGGCAAGGGCATTTTGAAGTTGGCACCTGGTGGTTCATGCGCGTGAATGAGATCATGGAGAGGGAAGGGGGAAGGGTATTTAAATGTAATTTTATTAATAAGGTATAATTAGTTTACAAATTGTTAATTCAAAATCAGTTAATTAAAATTGCACAACTCTCCCATACGAGGTCCAATCGAGTAGTGGATTTTTACATTGCGCTCGTGATGGCGTAAGCTTCACGATGGAACTGATTTGGACGAAATTGGAGACATTTGAAAATTGGGCTAAAATTTTAATTCCAAAACGAAATGCTTAGGCAACACCAGAAATTTCGGTGTGTTAAACTCGCCTTTTTTTTAACTTGTACGATATATAGTTGGTAAAAAATTGTTGAATGATTGTTTGGATGATTTACTATATTTATTAGTTGATTTAGATATATTCCCGCCCTGGAGCGTATGAGACCCTATTACATTCTCGTATAAGAGCGGATGACCCATTGTATATGAATTCCGCCTTGAAGCAGTTGATTTGTAATATTTGGTTATGTAATGACCCATATTTTTGACAATTAAAATATTAAATTAATTAATACATTGAAATTCAAAATTTTCAAAAATTAAAAATTTATGATTTATTGATGTATAACGATGTTGGGTTGTATATTAACCACAAGATTTGAAATAACAAATGTTATGGTTGTAAAGAATAAAATGAACATTTATCTCTAATTGGAATATAACTGTAAAGTTTAATTTGGATATAATTGTAAAGTTTAACGAGGAATAAAATAAATGATGTATTAAAGAAGAAACCATATGTTATTTAATTGAAATTGATTTTAGCATAGAATAAGAAATCAGTTATTTGATAAGTAAATTTATAACCTTTTTTATGAACAACAAATGTATATATATTCAATTACTGTAAAATATAAAAATTGTTTTATTTCTCACTCATTTAGTTAATCCATTCAGAAATTTAATTTTGTAATCAATCAAAATTAGTGTAATTATCTTAAAGTTGGCTTCTTCCTCGATTGTAAAGTTAAACAATTGTAAAGTTGGCTTCTTCCACGACAAGCTCCTACCGTAACTTGCTGTGCTGAATCATCTTAAGAAAGTTTGGAAGCTCAAAGGCTCCATTCAAGTTAAGTCTGATGGGAACTTGTTCCTCTTCAATCTGACCTCTAATGAGGATAGAAGGAAGATAATCCAGGCAGACCCTATAGTATTGAGGAACAAGTTGTTTTTTTTAAAGAGTGGGATCCCTCCATTGGCAATAGTATCAGTACCATAAAATCCGTTCCAGTGTGGTTAAAGCTGTCTAATATTCCCCTCTACTGTTGGTCACATTTAGGCATAAACTGGTTGGCAACAAGACTTGGACGATTCCTCTGTATGGATGAATCAACTGAAAAGCTAGGCAGGATTGGGTATGCAAAGTGTTTGGTTGAGGTTACTGCTTTGTTTGAATTACCTGAGTCGTTCTCGGTGAAGTTGTTGGATGGCTCGATGCAAGTGGTGAAGGTTGAATATTTGTGGAATCCAAAGATTTGTGGGAGTTGCAAGGAGTTTGGGAATGATAAACAAGATTGCTTGGTACATAATAATATGAGTGGTAAGATAGAGGTAGCTTTAAGTAAAGAACATACTGGAGTTGGTAAGTCTGATATCATGAATAATAATGATGCAAGAAATGTTAATGATGAAAAGGTTACAGGAAGGAAAGGTGGGTGGAGAAGGGTTACTTTCAGGAAGGAAATTTTGATAAAAGGAAAGGGATTGAAAAAGAAAATAGAAACAACCAAGGAAAAGTGACATCTGTGGCAGGGGAATCAGTAGTGGTGGAATCAGTAGTCGTGCCCGATGATGACCCCATTATTTCTCGAGTAGATCCAGTGCAGAGTGAGGTTTTACTCGAAGCAATCATGAATCCTAATCCATTTAATATTTTACAGTGTTCTGGTATTGGTGAAAATTAGACTTGAAATTAAGCTCCAAGTTAGAGGAAGTTGAACTTGATCCTACATTTCTTCTGGCAGATAAATCTAATTCCTCACAGTATCTCTCTAAAAATGACAAAGCATCAAGTCATGGTCATAATGTTCGAAGCTACATGGATGGTGATGGATCAGCCATTGATATTAGTAGTACTACTAAACAACCACCTTCTAATATACAAGTTTCCCGTGCAAAGGTGACACCCAGTCCAAACCCTATGCTATCTATTGAGATAGAATTCATGCAAAGCATTGAAAAATCCGTCCAATTTCTCTTTCAACCCTCAACAACCAATCTGCCTCCACTTCAGGAAACCAACCTTTCGACTTCTTCTTCCATCCCCATTGCCTCCCCATATATATTCAAAGGATCCATCCCTGGTTGGGTCTCACCACTAGCTGGTCCTCCCTCTGTCATCCACACATCTGCTAAGTCTCTCTCACTTTCTGCTAAGCTCAAGTCAGTTAGAGTAGATCCTCCTTCAACAAGGAGTAGGGCAGGAGTGTCTCATCTTCCATTGTAGTTTTCAATGATGAATAAGATCGCTGCTTGGAACATAAGGGGTGCCCACAATTTTGGGAAACTTGATCATGTTAAATCCTTAATCCATGACCATAATATCAAAATGTTTGCCATTTTGGAAACCAAGCTCTCTCTTCCATTAACTATCAGAGCTGCAAACTCTACTAATCCAACCTGGGATTTCAATCACAATTTGATGGAAGCCCCTTATGGACGTATCCTTGTTGTTCATGATCCCTTAGTTTTATCTCTCACTCAAATCCTCTCTTCCACGCAAATGATTCATTTCCATGCCCTTTTTCTGACTAATCAGCTTTCTTTTTATATAACCTTCATTTATGTGCATAATGCCGTTGCCATGTGGCAACCTCTTCTCAATACACTCCCTACATTACGGCAATCCTCCCATCCATGGATTGTGTTGGGGGATTTCAATTGTTGCTTGAATTTATCTGATAAGTTTGGGGTTCTTCCTCTGTTGCCAAGGGATATTTCTCCATTAAACATCTCAATAACTGATTCTGATCTTCTCCCTGTTGTTCATTCTGGTGTACCATTTTCTTGGAACAACAGAAGTCGATCTGGCTTACGTACGTTCTCCAATATTGACCATACCTTCTGCAACGCTACTGCCTTCTCTCTCTGGCCTTCCCTCTTTTCCTTCATGCCTCATCCAATCTTATCTGATCATTCCCCTCTTATTCTTTCTCTTTCTAGTACGTCAATTAGAGGAAAGAGGGCTTTTAACTTTTATAATGCTTGGGTTTCAGACCCTGGATATATTAATATCATTTCTACTGCTTGGTCTATTATTATTCATGGCAACCCAATGTTTGTTCTCTGCAGGAAGCTAAAGGCAACAAGGAATGCTCTTCGTCAATGGGCTCATGAAAATTTCGGGGATGGATCTCTCCAAATCAAGAATATCAAGGTTCAGTTGAAACATGCTCAGGTGATGCTTAATGAGGACCCATCATATCCTATCCATGCTCAGAATTAATCCATGATTTTTCACCATCTCAGTGATGCTCTTAATGTTGAAGCTAGTATGAGGAAGCAGCAGTATCATCAGAAATGGGTTTCTGAGGGGGCAGGAATACTAAGTTCTTCCATGCTTCTATCAAAGTCAAGCGTGCTAGAGATCGTATTGCCACGCTGTGGGATGATACTGGGGTCCTTCTTAACTCTGATGAGGATATTTACAGTTATCTCCTTCAATCTTTCTCTGATCATCTTGGTAATACCACAAACTTTATTCCCGACCTTGATAAGATCAATAACGTCCCCCTTCCCAAGATTCAAGCTGAAATGAAAGAAATGCTTGTTGCAAAAGTGACTAACCTTCAAATAAAGAATGCTTTATTTTCTATGAATTCTAGCTCGTGTGGCGGGCCAGATGGCTTTAACCTGGTGTTCTTCAAGACTAGCTGGAATGTCATTTGTTCTGACTTTTATGCTGCCGTGCATAACTTCTTTGACAAATTTAAGCTGTTGAGAGAAGCAAACGAAACTAATCTTGTCCACATCCCGAAGGTTAGACCTGTTTTAAATGCTACTTCCTTTAGACCTATATCTTGTTGTAATGTTGTTTATAAATGTATATCTAAAATTCTTGCTCAAGGCTTGTCCAAGTTATGTCTTCTATTATTTCGACAAACCAAACTGCTTCGTTCCTAACAGAAACATTCTTGACAATGTTATGATGGCTCATGAGTTAATTAATGGTTATGGTAGAAGTCAGTCCTCTCCTCGTGCTATGATGAAGCTAGATATTAGCAAGGCCTATGATAGCATTCATTGGTCTTCAATTGTTCGAATAATGTCTACTATGGGATTTCCTAAAGCCTTTGTGGTCTGGGTGTACGAATGCATTTCTAGTCCCACTTATTCCCTCTGTTACAATGGGAAAACGGCGGGGTACTTCAGAGGAAAACAAGGGGTGAGGCAAGGGGATCCTATATCATCATACTTATTCATTATTGTCATGGAGGCTCTCTCCATCATGCTATCCTCCAAGTTTGATGATAAAAGTATTTTATATCACCCTAAATGTCAATCCCTTCGTATATCATCCCTTTTTTTGCTGATGATATCATGATTTTCACCAAGCCTACTGATAGTTCCATTATTCAAATTCTTGACACTGTGCACACCTTCTATTTAGCCACTGGTCTTAAGCTAAACACCTCTAAATCTCAGATTCTTATTGCTGGAATTGATAACATTGATAGGGTGAGGATTGAGGTTTTGTCTGGTCTTCAATCTATGGATAATAATATGACCTATTTAGGTCTTCCTCTGTGCACCTCGAGGGTTACCAAAACTTCTTGTCCACCCCTATTTGATAGGATAACTAATAGGCTGAATTCTTTGTCTACTAAGTTTCTTTCAATGGCGGGAAGACTTGTTCTCATCAAAGCAGTGTGCTTTTCTATGACAGTTTATTGGGCCAGAAGCTTCATTCTTCCTTCCAAGCTCCTTCACATGATCAGAGCTGCAACGATGAGATTCTTATGGACTGGAACTATCATAACAGGAAGCTAATTCCTGCTCCCTTCTCTTCTTTGGAAAGGCCTATAAGTAAAGGGGGCCTTGGTATAATAAACATTAAACTTCGGAATATTGCTGCTGTGAGTGCTCATGTCAACGCCATCTTGGTTAAGAATGATAGCCAGTGGGTGAAGTGGACATGGAGATATCACATTAAGGATAAAGACTTTTGGTCAATCGAGGTCTCTCAGGGGAGTAGTTGGATATGGAGGAAAATATTGGGTATTAGAAATTTGCTTCTCCCCCTGATTAAATTCAATTTGTCTCCTTCCAGTTCTGTGAACTTTTGGACGGACCCTTGGATAAGCTATGGTTGTGTCTTATCTCGAATGTTATCTAAGCAGGATCAGTTTCAATCTATGATTGGATTCAATGCTAGGGCTGTTAATTTTATTGCTCATGGGAAATTGCTCGTTCCACATTCTAGTAATCAGACTATTAACACTCTATGGAGAAACTTGGCACACCACAATGTCATCATTACTAATGAGGAGGCTCTTTCTTGGAGGGGAAAGTCTCACTGCATCAGTGCAGTATATGATCTCCTTTCCAAGGTTGAGGAAATGCCTGTTTCCCTATGGGCTAAAGTTGCTTGGACTTCGTATTCGTCCGGCTCTGACAATCTTTTGTTATGGAAGGTCATTAACGATGCTTTGATGACCAGGGATAGGCTTGTGGCTGTTGGAATGGACGTGGATAATCTGTGTGCCTTCTGCAATATAACTCCTGAATCAAATGCCACTTCTAGTTCTATTATTCCAAGCATACTTAGCATGAGCTCTTTTAATTGAGAGGAGGCTGGTATAACTATCCTGACTCGACCTTCGAAAATGGGCACCCGTACTTTACTTGTACTCGAATGCCGTAGATTCAAATGCCGAATCTGGTTCGCCGGAGCTTATAACACATTAAGTACAACAACATAGCGGAAGAAAAATGAATAATACCATTGATACAACAATGAATACAATATTTGATACAATATGATACAACAGGATATCAATACAAATCAGAGCCAAAAGATATACAACAGTGGAAGACAACACAAGAAGATGGTCTAGACTTACAACCATCACTACTACAAAATAGGCCATTTGCATCGGTTGTTCATCTCCCTGTTGCATCAGTTCTACAACCGATGCACATGCAACCGATGCAACAGGCTTAGCAATTTTGCAACAGTTCTAAAACCGATGCAAAAAGGTCTTTTTTGCATCGGTTTTTACTAACAACTGATGCAAAATATGGTTGCAACAAAGGAACATGTTGCATCAGTTGCAATGAAAACTGATGCAACAAAGGAACTTGTTACACGGTTGACGCGGCGGATTAACAAACTTTGACGTGCTAGTAATGTTTGATACAAATTGATGCAAGTTCTTCCTCACGAAATGATTCGTGTCAAGTAAAACAAGATCAATGCCCAAATCCGTTGATCTCTCGAGATACCAGATTCTAGCTACCTTCAACATGTTGATCGCGCATGAGTCCATGTTAGAAGATCTACGACTCTTCGACGTTGATCTCGCGCACGAGATTCCGTGAATCGGCTTCAAGTTCGTTGATTCGAGTGCACTCGAATACCCGAAGATGGAAGATGAAGGAGATCACACTCAACTTCAACAAAAGTGGCACAAAGCACACAAACAAATTTTATTCAAAATCAACCTCTTCTACAAATGACACACACCCCTATTTTTAGGGTTAAAACATACATACAAACTCGACTTAACATCACAAAGCATAACACAATACTAGTCCTTTACGACCTAACAGATTCAAGTTACAACAACACCACAACCTACGACTTACGACCTAAGAACAAACAACACATCAAGCGACTCAACATTATGCGACTCAATAATAACAACATACGACTTAGCAATATTTACATCACAATATCCTGAGCGACCTACAGAAATCACGGCAGCGACTTAAGGCTGCGTGACTTACTGAAGCGGCATCCCGAGATGACTTAAGGAAACATGACATCTTGAGCGACTTAACATCTGAAGCGACCTAAAGATCATCGAATTAAGAAAACCAACTTCCCGCGACCTGAACTTCTGCGACTTAACATGATCGTCTTAAAAGAAGCGGCATAAGGTAGGCACCTTAACTCGCTAAGTCGCTTGAACGACTTAAAGCATAACTCGTTATTCTGGTGCAATGCTTCAACCTTCCTTTGTATCTCGTTTCCCGTAGCTTGCTAGGTCGCTGGCTTTGATTTCTTGAGGGGATAACTTGTCACGCCAAAGGTCGCTAGGTCGTTCTAGGTAACTTACAACGCCGCTTGGGTGACTTATCAACATGTTAGGTCACTGGAGCGACTTACCATAGCGCCTGATCACAGTGCGTTGCATCATCCTCCCCCGGTTGACAATAATTCGTCCCTGAATTCGCACTTTCCTCTTCTTCAACACGCTTATCCTCATGATACGGAATCAAGTGTTTGACGTTGAAAACGTCAACAGTATGGATATGATCCGGCAATCTTAACCGATAAGCATTATCATTGATCTTCTTCAAGATTTCTACTGGATCAACCTTTCGAGCTTTCAATTTGTTGTAAGTTCCAACAGGAAAACGATCCTTGGTCAACACTACATAAACTAAATCACCTTCTTTGAAGTCCACACTCCTTCGCTTCTTATCTGCTAGTTGCTTATACTTCTTATTTGACTTAAGAAATCGTTCATGAACAATCCTGTGACATTCCTGCAACTCATTCACGAAATCACAAGCTCATTTAACAACCCCTTTCTTACGTGGAACTATCGACAAATCCAACGGTCCTTTCGGAATTGCTGAATATACCACTTGAAATGGACTGAATCCAGTACTTCGATTAACGGCATGATTATGTGTGAATTCTACTTGGCATAATTTCACATCCTAGCTCTTGAAATTATCCTTCACAAGACATCTCAACAAGTTTCCCAAAGATCTGTTCACCACTTCCGTTTGTGGTTGATAGGCGCTACTAAAATTCAGCTTAGTTCCAACCAACTTCCACAGACTCAACCAAAAATGACTTAGAAATCGAGTATCCCGGTCAGCAAAAATGGTCTCAGGTAACCCATGTAGTCGGTAAACTTCTTTAAAGAAAAATTGAGCAACACGAACTGCATCAGCGGTCTTTTTACAAGCTATTAAATGTATCATCTTCGAGAATCTATCCACTACAACATATATAGAATCATTCTGTCGTTGAGTTCTTGGCAAACCCAAAACAAAATCCATGCTAACATCAATCCATGGTCTGGTAGGTACGGGCAATGGCATATACAATCCTGCATTCGTAGCTGTTCCTTTGGAAACTTGACATGTGTGACACCTCTGCACAAATCTTTCAACTTCTTTCCTCATGGAAGGCCAAAAATATGATTGAGAAATCAACTGAAAAGTACGATCTCTTCCCACATGACCTTCTTCATGCAATTCCTTCACAATCTTCATTCGCAAACGGCACTCTGGTATACATAATCGATTTCCTTCGAAGAGAAAACCATCCACCAATAGATACTCATCCGTCTTCCCTTTCTCGACTTCATCTATAATCTTAGCAAAGTAAGGATCCTCAACAAACAATTCTGGAAATATATCAAATCCTCTCACTTCAACTCTCATCGTAGTCAACAAATGATTTCTTCTACTCAATGCGTTTGCCACTCGATTTGTAACTCCTGACTTATGCTTTACAACAAATGTAAACTGTTGCAAGTATGCGATCCATGACGCATGTCTGGCTGCAATCTTGTCCTACCCCTGCAAATGTTTCAATGCTTCATGATCAGTATACAACACAAACTCTTTATAAAACAATTAGTATCTCCAATGCTTCATGGCTTGGATAATAGCATAGAACTCCAAGTCATAGGTACTGTACCTTTTCTTGGCTCCAAGAGTTTCTCTCTAAAATATGCAATTGGACGCCTCTTCTGACTTAATACTCCACCAATTCCAACCTTAGACGCATCAGTATCTAGCTCAAAGAGAAACTGAAAATCCGGGTAACTAAGAATCGGTGTTGTAGCCAAAAGTGTCTTGATCTGTTGGAAAGCAGAATCAGCTTCCACAGTCCACACAAACTGCTTTCCTTTCATACAATCTGTCATTGCCGCTATCACGCTACTGAAATGTGGAATAAACCTTCGGTAGAATGATGCTAACCCATGGAAATTTCTCATTTCAGTTATAATCCTGGGTTGTGGCCAATCCTTGATTGCTTCAACTTTACTTTGATCTACATGAATACCTTCCTTGGACAACACATGTCCCAAGAACAAAATACTGTGTCATGAATATGCACTTCTTTGTTGCCGCGTAAAATTGCTCCTGACGAAGTATCATCAACACTTCCCGCGAGTGTTGTAGATGTTCTTCTGTGCTTCCACTGTATATCAATATATCATCAAAGTATACCACTACGAATTTTCCAATAAACGGTCGAAATATCTGATTCATCACTCGTATAAAAGTACTAGGTGCATTCGTAAGACCAGATGGCATGACTAGCCATTCATACAACCCCTCCTGTGTCCTGAAGGCTATCTTCCATTCATCCCCTAGTCGAATTCGAATCTGATGATACCCACTCTTCAGATCAATCTTTGAAAAGATAACAGCTCCACTCAACTGATCTAACAAGTCATCCAAACTTGGCTTCGGAAATCTGTACCTCACTATAATCTTGTTTAGTGCTCGACTATCTGCACACATTCTCCAAGTTCCATCCTTCTTTGGTACTAACAAGGCTGGTACTGCACAAGGACTTAAACTTTCTTATACGCGCCCCTGTTCAAGTAACTCCTCTACCTGCCTTCTCAACTCTTCGTGCTCCTTTGGACTCATTCTATAATGTGGTCTATGTGGTAGCATAGCACCCGGAACAAGATCAATCTGATGTTGTATATCTCTCAACGGTGGTAATTGTTCTGGTAATTCTTCAGGAAATACATCTTCAAATTCCTTCAACACTGGCTTAACTTCCTCAGGAATTTCAACCGTTTCACTACTTTCACGTCCAATCAACAGAAATACTTCAGGTCCATCCTCTACTTCTTTGACGAACTCCTTCAAAGATAACAGAGTTTTTAGTTCCTCGACGTCCTCCAACTTGCTTTCACTTTGTTGTCGCTTTTTAGGAACTAAAGTGATTCTAGTGCCATTGAACATGAAACTATAGCAGTTAGTTCTACCATCGTGTTGTACGGCTCTATCAAATTGCCATGGTCTTCCCAACAACAAATGACATACATCCATATCTACCACGTCACACCAAATTTCATCCTTATACTTTTTTCCTACGGAAAAAGTTACACAGGCTCTTTGACTAACCTTCACTTCCCCACCTTTCCTCAACCAAGCCAATTTATAGGGTTTGGGATGCTTTTTTGCCTTTAATGCCAACTTCTTACAGCTTCTGTAGAGATGATGTTATCACAACTTCCTGCATCGATGACAAACTAACAAACCCATCCCAAAATAGTGCACGTTGACTGAAAGATATTACTCCTCAACCAGCTAGTCTCCTCTTCCTGCTTTGGCGTCAAGCAAGATCTCCTCATCATTAAAGTATATCCCTCATCTCCCGTTAGTAATTCTTCTTCCTACTCAACTCATGGTAAATTGGCACATTCTATTTCTGCATCCTCACCCTCAAGCTCAGCAACCATCGTTCGCTTCTTAGGCTTCGGGCATTCATTGCTCGTATGACCAAACTCCTGACAATTATAACACTTGAAATTGTTGTTGAACTTGGTCTTAGAAACTTCATTGACAACCGGTTTACTAATAGCCTTGGAAACATTAGTTTTGCTACTAGCCCCTTTCACCTGATTGATTGAACTTGTCAGTATACCACCTCCTCTTCTACCTTGCTTCTCCCAAGCTAGAGCTTTCTGGTGTGCTTCAGCAATAGATCTTGGATCAAACATATTTACTGTATCCTAAATTTGCATTCTCAATCCTCCAACAAATCTAGATTTTAACTGTTCCTCCGTTTCCATGATATTGTTTCTAGCAATCAGCTGATAAAACTCATCTGCATAATCATTTACCGACTTTGTCCCTTGTCACAAATTCTATAAGCGCTGATACATAAGAGATGATAATTATAAGGCAAAAAAGTAGCCTTCGTCAACTTCTTCATCTTTTCCCATGAAACAATCTTCGACTTTCCCATTCTTTCCCGTGTAAGTTTAGTTTGTTGACACCATGCCATAGCTCTTCCCCTCAATCGTGTAGCAACCAACTTAACACCAGATGCTTGGGTACTTCTTTGAAGTCAAAAATTTCTTCAACATTTGATAACCAATCCAGAAATTCTTCCGCTGTCATTCCCCCTTTGAACTCTGGAATTTCTGTTTTCATTCCCGACTCTCATTTACGATCATTCTCTGAATCAATATATCGATTTCGCAGTTGGCCTCGATCTCGATCATGAATACTTCCTCTATCACCATATTCCTCAAAATCATATGTATGTCGATATCGATCTCGTCCATCTACATCTCTACGACTACGCACGTCCCTTCTATCATGTCTATCGGCATCACGATACGGATCATCTTCAAATCCACAATGAGTTCTTCTCTCTTCACCTCGATACTCATGATGTTCTTGCCTCATAGAAACTGATGATTCTCTCTGATCTCGATAAGATTGGGGTGATATTCTTCTTTCTCCCACAACTGAAGGTGAAACTCTATTTCCACTATGGTGTGAAATCGGTGAAGTTCTTCTTTAACTTTGATTCATTTCTGTCATCAACTTCTCTAACTTTCCAATACCTTCATCAAACTTTTCATTGATACGCTGTTCCATCTGCTCAGCTTCTTGTCGTCTATATACATCTTCAACATTTTGAAATCGATTAGCACGTCTCGGAGGCATGATTATCAACAATCTCGGATCAACACAAATACCACTTCAACTGGGCTCTGCACTAGCTCGATTCTGCACTAGATCGGTTTCAACTTAACCTGACTTAGCTCGGTTTTGAACTTAGCTCGGTTCAACTTAGCTCTTCAAGCTCTTCATGCTTTGATACCAAACTGACCCAACGGATTAACAAACTTTGACGTGCTAGTAATGTTTGATACAAATTGATGCAAGTTCTTCCTCACGAAATGATTCGTGTTAAGTAAAACAAGATAAATGCCAAAATCCGTTGATCTCTCGAGATACCGGATTCTAGCTACCTTCAACATGTTGATCGCGCATGATTCCGCGTTAGAAGATCTACGACTCTTCGACGTTGATCTCGCGCACGAGATTTCGTGAATCGGCTTCAAGTTCGTTGATTCGAGCGCACTCGAATAACCGAGATGGAAGATGAAGGAGATCATACTCAACTTCAACAAAAGTGGCATAAAGCACACAAACAAATTTTATTCAAAATCAACCTCTTTTACAAATGACACACACGCCTATTTGTAGGGTTACAACATACATACAAACTCTACTTAACATCACAAAGCACAACACAATACTAGTCCTTTACGACCTAACAGATTCAAGTTACAACAGCACTACAACCTGTGACTTACGACCTAAGAACAAACAACACATCAAGCGACTCAACATTATGCGACTCAACAATAACAACATACGACTTAGCAATATTTACATCACAATATCCTGAGCGACCTACAGAAATCACGGCAGCGACATAAGGCTGCGCGACTTACTGAAGCGACTTCCCAGGACGACTTAAGGAAACATGACATCTTGAGCGACTTAACATCTGAAGCGACCTAAAGATCAGCGAATTAAGATAAACAACTTCGCACGACCTGAACTTCTGCGACTTAACGTGATCGTCTTAAAAGAAGCGGCATAAGGTAGGCGCCTTAACTCGCTAAGTCGCTTGAACGACTTAAAGCATAACTCGTTATTCCGATGCAATGTTTCGACCTTCTTTTGTATCTCGTTTCGCCGTAGCTTGCAAGGTCTCTGGCTTTGATTTCTTGAGGGGTTAACTTGTCACGCCAAAGGTCGCTGGGTCATTCCAGGTAACTCGCGAGGCCGCTTGGGCGACTTATCAACATGTTAGGTTGCTGGAGCGACTTACCATAGTGCGCCTGATCACAGTGCGCTGCATCAACAGTACTCAAATATACAATATATATATATATATATATATTATTGACTATAAAAAATAATTATTGCATGCAATATTACAATCATTCAAAATTAAATTTGATGGCAAATACAAACTGAATAACATAATACCAAAATAAACATACAAAAATTAAAGTTCCATTACTTGCCTCAACTAAACATCTTGTCATTCCTCTACAAAACAAGCACTACACTGCCTCGGCTTCATCTACCCACAGCTGGTCCACCAGACCATCAACATATCCACATTCAACCCCTGATAATATTGCATCCACCACTTACATCACCCCTCCTGTATGAACCATTTCCAGCAAAACATCATAGCATCACACTAACCAACTATTGTTCAATTCCAACCATACAGCCTTGCCACTTCTCCATCAAAACTTCATCGTCATCATATACACTTGCCTGCCTATATACATCAAACAACCACATACAACCATTCCTCCTCACACACTTCAATCTCCTCTGCAACCCACCCAAATCACCACCATCCTACCCAACCTCAATTCGCCAAACATTCTCACTGCATTACAAGCCACAGTCAGTAATTTATACACATTCCAACCTGCCACCATCCCATCAGCAACACCTTATAAACTGCAATTCACTTCTCACATTGCTCACTCCCATACATCATCCAATCATCTCTGCTTATTTCCCACAATTCACCAGCCTCTTCATTTCTACTATCTGCCCCATAGCAACATCCACAACACAACATACTGCTGCTACACTATCATTCCTTACTCCACTGCCTATTCACTTCTACAAACTGCACAGCCACAAATTGTCACTCCTTTGCAACTTCTTACATTCAATAGCATACAACTGTGCCCTCATTTCTACCACTGCCTTGCCCCATCGCTACCGTTCTTTCATTTCTATTGTTCTTTCATTGCTGTAGTCATTTCTACCATTGTGCTTTCGTATACATTGCCTTGCTTTACACCATCGCCAACTCAAAGCAGACTACAAATTCATTGCCTTAGCCAATCGCTTGAATCACTAAACTCGACCACCTCAAATTCATAATTAAAACACACAAGTAGAATAATGGATGCAACCTGCCTATTCAACCCTTCCGATCGCTCTGATGTTTACACTGCCTTCTTACCAACTAAGGCGCGACGACGCTTCGGCGTTTTAAAACAAGATAACTGCATCAGCACATTACAAGAATTATCAGATAAAGGGGTGGACTTGTAAAAAGTAAAACATAATGGAGCAATTAAATAGTATTTTATATATTAGAGAATTGATTTATCATATCATTTTAACTCATTTGTTGATATAGGTAAACTGTAAACAACTCAGTAATGGAAGATGTTGTCCAGTAATTAACTGCATTAACGATAGAATCAATAAAAATAATGAACATTTAAAATAACGTTTTTCCTTATTTACCTCCACATTTACCTCCATTCTTTAATCTCGATCTCCCTCTCCATTCTTTAAATCTTTTATACATTTCTGCAATTTCAGTTGAGTCAGGAGGAGCATCAGAAATGATGGAATCTCATCTTGTTTAGAGTTATCTATACGACCATCCTATAACCCAGCATATTTTCCTAAACTGTTTCGGTTGTCCTACCAGTTTGTCAAACTTATCCAACTATCCTTTGTAAAATTTTGCTAAGAAAATAGGACTTCCGAAATAATAATATAACAATGAATTTACTAAAAACAGATCGCATAAGATACAATAAAGGGATATACATCTTATTTCCAGTAATTGAATTCAGTAAGAGTGCATAGGCGACTCATCTCTTCGGCATCAAATACAATTTATTACAGACAACTGTAAATTAGAATTGCTCATCGGAAATGAAGTGCATGATTACTCATTAACTACTTGATTGATGAGCATTTGATTCCAAATAATGCACTAATTGCACAGGTGTAACACATGTACACACATATATACATAGATATAGACATATATACATAGATATATATATATATATACATATATGTGTGTGTGTTACATATTTTAAGTGCTCACTCAATACGCTTGAAATGGCCAACACAATGATCATATTCTGAATGCAACTTTTTAATGTTCCAATGCCTTATTACATTTTTTCAGTATGAACTTTGCAATATATTGGTACTACCAAACAATATTAATTGGTATATATTTTACATCAAATTGACGTCAACAATTAGTTGAAGTTATCTTGACAGAGATTTAACAAAAAAACCCAATTTCCACTGTTCTTTTACTTTATAAAAAATCAATTTTCATAGTACAAAAAACCTGATTCGATTTGTTCGAATGTTTTTTTAATTAAACATTTAATTTGACGTTAATTAAACATCCTTAGCTGAAAAAGATTATTATGACGAAGATGATCTAATTGTATTAAATGCCTTGCCAGGCCTAATTCTAATTTCACTGGTGAAGGCTTAGTTAAAAGCGTGAATTCAGAAATTTTGTAAAAATATAGCATTTGCTAAATAACCATGAAACAAAGTAACATGATTTTTATGAAAGAAATGATGTTGTCTAAATAAGCGTGCAAAAGAATAGATGATCAAACCTGAGTGTAATTTAATGGAATCTTCTGCAACTTGGTAACATTCATTGCAATGCTCCGGTGTGAATCACATATCAACTAAACCATTCCCTTCTCTCCAAAGTATGACATATTTGTTCTCTTTTTCTAGACCTAATGCAGAATAATTACTAAATAATTATTTAACAAGAGCAGAATAATTCTCTTGTGTGTGGTGTTTACATGTACTCTGTCTTTTTTAGTACAAAGTTTTGACTAATAACAAGGTAAAGTTTGTCCATATTTTTATGAGCATTGTCTTAACTGGAAACAAAAAGGAATAAAACAACTCAGAAAAATCCGTACAATTTCCAATTGGAAAGGCAATAGTGTTATTATCTACAAATTTTTGAATTGATGGTATACATATTGGAAAACCAAATTGGGTATTACTGGCATATGATAGCAAAAATTAATAGCACTGTATAAATTAAGCAACATAAATTCCTCATATAACAAGACCAATAGTTTTCCCTTCTATGTTTTCATGAATGTATCTAAGTAATAATTATAAATTTGAGAGTCACTAATATAAGTATACGTTACATATACCAATTTGATTGTATACAAAGTAATATCCACATATATACATATACGTGTTTATATATATAAACATATATCTTTAGACATAGACAGAGGCACAAATTCGATAGAAGTTTATAAACTCATGTACAAATTATCAAATCACCTTAGTCGCCATAAATCCAATACACCTCTAATCATATTATTCACAAATGAGCTATAGTACCTCATCTTTTTATATACATGTAATTGTATGGACAATAGCAGAGTTTTTTTAATCACACAGGCACCGCAGATAGATCGCCACCACCATTGGTCTACTGAACCCCACAACAATGATCAACGTGAAAATCCTAATAGGTCATTTACAAAATATTCTTAGACAATTACAACTAATATAAATTTATACTATTTTATAGTAGCTGACATATGTATGTTTATGGTGAACTAGAAATTAAGGTTAAAAGCTTCTCCTGCTGAACGAGACTTTCAGTTTACATACAAAAGTAAAATTAGTGGTTTACCTGCCATACATCATATGCTGCATTTAGTACAAATAGTGGAGTTTCTATGCTGGATACCAAATTTTTAGGAAAGAAGCACTGGAACATTATTAAATAAAAACAAGACATCAGTTATACTTTAGTATTTTATGCATGAAAGTTCTTCATTGTAGGTAAATATGAAATAAGAGGACTAACCGAAGTTGCATTTAAGTAGTCAGTGCTATATTTCGGCAAGATTGGTGCAACCCCCTAATCATCCGATTAAAAGAATGAAATAGTTAGCAAGTATGTCAAAATGTATAAAGGAAAACAATAAATAATCAGTTTATGCACCTACAAGCCTACCACACCATCAAAAAAGTTTCTCATCGTGCAACCATCAGCCACATCAACACTGCCAATCAGATAGAAAATTAACAGCTAATTAAGATACAAATAAACACGTCATTTACATAGAAAAATATGTAAGCAACTAATCCATAAATCCATATGATACCCTCATTCGATGTCATTAACAAGCTTGGAACATTTTATATGAAAGTTATTCCATACAATCTTCTGACACTTACTTTCTATATGATTGAAAAACAAAACACAGGGCAATCTTTTGAAATATAACCAGTTTTAGATGCCCCTTAACTTATCTTGTTTACGTAAATTCAGCCCAACTTCGGTTTACGGCAAAGGGAATGGCAAGATCTCAGTTGATTACTATGCAATTGTTGTATGTGTAGCACAAAAAGCTCTTTACAAATCTGTTCAAGAGCTGAGAGCTGTGAGTAATCATCCCCTTGAATTACTTGAACTGGTATTGTAACTTGTAGATTTCCATAAAAAATACAACTGGTACACAATCACTATTTAGCATTTCCAAAGAAATTGACTAAAAATTGAAAAAACTCTTCAACTTGTAAGAGAGTAAGCATTTAAAATATTTGTGTTTGTATCTGACAACAACTTAAACAAATAAAAATGCCTTATACATGTAGTTAACAAAATGTTACTGTTATTTGAAAATAAATAAATTATTTACACCTTACAGCCGTGGGTTAGACCCGTAAGCATCAAAATTTAATGGTACAACTGAACATTGTATAAAATTGACGTGTGACTAAGTGTATATTCCTTTTGTTCCCCTTTAACAAATTGGTGGAAGTGGAGTGCTGATTTCACCATTAACCTATATATTTGAGGAAGAGACTCCAAGATGGAAAATTCTGCTTGCAAACCTTGGATTATGACTTAAGAAGCATAGTGTACTACTTCATGTTCATCATGTAGTTTACCGGTACATTATTCGCGATTTTGATGCTACAAGCACAGAATTAGAGTGGTGAGTGTATTTACTTAGATTGTTAACACCTCTTTCCAAAGAATATAAATAATTTTAGGTAGAAAGAATCAATCTATCCGATAGATGAACAAATCGAATGGTATAAACAAACAAAAGCTTAGATTGTTACCTGAAATAAAATAGATGAAGGTAGTTCATTCCCGAATCGAAGATTAAATTGCGATCCTATCACTGGCCATAAACTCTTTTCACTACTGCAAAACAACATAGCAAATCCAAAAAGAACCAAGCTTTAATTGCATAACAAATCGAATGGTATAAACAAACAAAGCTTGGATTGTTACTAGAAATAGGATTGATGAAGTCATATCATTGTCGGATCGACGATTAAATCACGATCCTATCTACATATGTTTGTTTATTCACCATCAGATCATTGCTCCCTCTCTATTCTTTTAATATGTTTGTTTATTCACCACCCGAACCACAACCAAGCAAATTTCATCCAAACATCCAGAGCAAACTCACTTGGCGACCAAAATTTGCCACAACCACATACAAGTAACTACAATAGTGCATCAATAAACAAGTTCAACTGCAATAAAACTACCACCTTGCTGCCTGCTTCATCAGACCCTCCCATCAATCTGCTACCATATTCAACTGCAATAAAACTACCCTCCACCATACTAAACCATCTTCAACCTTCCCTATCCCATACTACACTACATCCTTTCCTTAACCAACAGCGGTGCAACACTACAACAAACCAGATCACTATCCACCTCTTCAACTGCTAACACAAAAATTCCAACTAACAGTAACCACCTAACAACCATTCACTGCCTCTATCATCTGTCAAGTTACTTCACAACCTTATTCCACCAGCCACTCCTCTGCCAACTTACTCTCCACATCACTTAACAACCACAAAGCTTTGCTTACCCTTCACCGACCAAGACTAACTGCTCAACACATCACTAACTCTACATCTATCACAGTTCAATAGTGCAACAATGCAACCACCTTGCTGCCTGCCAACCTGACTATCACAATTCAACAGTGCAACACTACCAAAACTAGTTACTCACCCCATTCCTACCAACATCATATTTCATACTTCTGTCGTCGCAATAAATCAAGCTCCTGTAAATCCACAAACATCACGGCCTTCTGCACTTGGATACTCTTATCAACCAACATTTACAAAACCTCTGCTAATCCAATCGCCTCAAACTCGAACCACCTTGAACCCAACTTCGAACCCAAATCAACCACCTCGACCGCCCTCATCGCTAGTACGAGTACCACCCAACGCCATCGCCTTCTGCAAATACCACCTCCTTTCAATCACTGCAATTCGCCCCTCTTCAAATCGCGCAACCCAAATTAAAAAAGAATACAATTTGAGTAACGTAAAAAAGGAAGATTTGGTACTTTGATAATGAGAAGTCGTGGCCAAATCTAATCTGCGAAATCACGTTTGAAATTAACGGTGAAAATCAATTTTAGGTTTTTTTTTTGTTTTGAAGAAACGAATAGGAAAATAAGAAATTGGGATGGCGAGAATTAAGGGGTGTGGAAGGAAAGTGGTTTCATCTGACCTGGACAACCTAAATAATTTGAAATTGCATCGCTTTTGCTAGTGAACCGATGCAAATTAACGTAGTTGCATAGCTTGACTTTAAAATCGATGCGACTAAAACAATTCGCATCGATCTATTTTCTTCGGTTGTTGTTGACAACTGATGCAAATGTGATATTTTATGACCTATTGTTTTCCACGTACCAATTGCATCGGTTATTAAGATAGAACTGATGCAAATAGTTCTATATGCATCAGTTTTTACTTCAACCGATTCAAATGAGGCGATGCAAATGGCCTTTTTTGTAGTAGTGCATTTACAGCGGAAAGAATTTTAAAACGTTTAAATTTCTTTAAATATAAGCCACTTAAAGATAAGCCACTTAAATATAACGTTTAAATTTCTTTAAATAAACTTAAGAATTCGTTTAAATAAAGGATATATATTAAAATAATTTTTTTAAAACTTAACTATTTGACCAAAACTGATATATGACATTTAATTAAGAAAGTATTTTAAAACTTGATTTAAATTTAAAATTTGGAAACTTGTTTAAGTTTAAGAAATCAAAATTATTTTCAACACAAACCCGAGATGACCCCTAGGAAACTCGAACCTATCTTCGAGTAAAATCCCAAATTCCGCGAGTGAAACCCGAGTTTCTATTTTTCTTCCTTCCCTACACTCTGTTTTGTTTTTCAATTTTACGACTGTTTAAACAAGGTAACGCATATGTGAATATGCTCAAGTATGTACTCGAGCCAACAATGAAGCTTTATGAGGTTGACTTCGAGTCCCTCCTCTTCTTCTCCAAATCTTAAATAACCAGAACCAAACGTGCACATGTGCACATGCACGCCTAACCGAGGCGATTCATATTATCGTTACTCTTCCCTGCAAGTCGACGATAACCTTCTCATCTTAGGCAAACACATAGTTCAATGAAAATAGTAGGAAAACAAAATCGAGTCGTTCGACCCAAAACTGGAATCAAATCTTCGACGAACAATCACCACCCGCCGCCACGATCGACCACTAGAACCCGCTGACTCAACCCAGAGCAGCACCTCACCCTAATGCATCGATTCCCCCTTGTCTCATTTTTCCCGATCCACCATGAACGTGGCACGAGCTCGAGATACGACGACAATAAAAAAACTCCTAAAAAACCTAAATCGATGAACGCAAACCGCCGCATCCATCTATAATAACTTCACTTATTTTTCCCATGGTCACCACTCTTCAAACTACGTTCGACAACAACCACGACCTTCAGTTCATCATTGATCACCAGAAATTGTTCAAATTGTGTAGCAACCCGATTTTTAGGGATACTAAATTGAGAATCAACTAATAAATTGATAATTAATCTGTTAATAATAATTTTTTTAAATATTTATGGAAAAAATGAAATAATAAATAAATAAAAACAAAAGAAAAGAAAATGGAAATTTAATATTAATAGCATTGAGAGGAAAATAAATGGTAATGAATTCATTTACTTTTATTAAGCATTATAAATTATGTCTTTTTAGTGGTAATAAAATTTATTTTAATAAATGAACCATTTTATCATCCCAAATTATTTGAAAAGTTAAAAATTGAGAATGATAGGTTTTTTTATGAAAGAATGATAACTAATTACATGAGATAAAACGCGTTTTATGTATGAAGAGTTTAAATGAGAATTTTTTTATGTTGATTTACAATTAGGTATAAAAGGGAAAAATAGTAAATAATAACAATAACAATAAATAATAAATAATAATATCATTTTTATAATGTCATATAGGAAAGATCTAGAAATTGAATAAAATAATGTTAAGCAAAAGAAAAATCTAGAACAAGGTCAAAATAAAATGAATACATTGTATTAAAAAGAAAGAAAAGAGAGATAATAAAGTTAGGGGTTAATTGGAAGAACTTTCTAAAGGAGGGGTTTTACGATAAAAACATAATTCCCTCTTCTCTATCTGCTCTGTACATATAATATTTTGAGAAACAGAAAGCAAAAAAAGAAAAAAAAGGAAAAGAAAGGACGAAACCTAATTTCTAATTCTCTCATCCAAGACTTACTAAATAAAGTTGCAATCAAATCTAAGAGATGGATTCCCAATTTCTAAGAGTAAGTATCCCTATAATCTCTTAGCATCTTTCTTTTTCAATGAATACTATTTAGGGTTTATTTTTTTATTTTTTTAGCAATTGAAAAGTGAAAGGCAAGCAATCAAATCTAACTGATCTAGAGCTTGAGGATTGATTTTCGGAGATTTAGGTGAGTGAAGTTTTAATTCTACTTTTCTATTTACTAGTTTGGTGTTTGCAAACCTAAAGAAGGATTCTTTGTAAATGATTACTTTTTAGCCTCTTCTTCTATTTCGTATAATGTTAATTGAAGTGTTGTTAGAATTGAATTCGAATTTTGGTATAGTATGATTTGAAATGGAATTGGTTATATAGTTTCTACAATGGAAAAAAAAAGAAATTAAGCTTTAATACATAATATATTTGCTAATGCACACTAACTATACGTTGAAATGCCTCAAAAGCATGCAACAATGTTAAAAGAAAATTAACGCATAAGGAAATAAATAGAAGAAGGAGAAGGACAAAAATAAAAAAAATAAAAATTCATTTTAGAGCAGCAAAGGTGCCGCCAGGGTGGCTGCACTTGTGCAGCCTAGCTCGGGTTGCAGGTGCAGCCCAGCCGGGCTACACTGTGCAGCCAACCCAGGGCTGCAGGTGCAGCCCAGATGGGGCTGTAGGTGCAGCCAGCCCGGGGCGGCAAGTGCGGCCCAAGCGGGCTGCACTCTGCAGCCCCTCCCGGGGCTACAAGTGCAGCCCAGCCCAGGGATGCAAGTGTAACCCAGCTCAGGGCTGCACTATGCAGCCCAAATAGGTTGCATTTGCGGCCCTTAGGGCAGCACAATGCAGCCCAGATTTGCACAGGCTGCACTGTACAACCATGGTATATAAAAATAATTTCTCGTTTTTAAATTAAATTATTTTGTTAAAGCAAAAAAATTATTATATTATCGTTTAATACGTGCTTTGAAAAAGAAGAAAATTTTATT
The DNA here is from genome assembly GCA_030765085.1 of Allium cepa. Taxonomy (NCBI): domain Eukaryota; kingdom Viridiplantae; phylum Streptophyta; class Magnoliopsida; order Asparagales; family Amaryllidaceae; genus Allium; species Allium cepa. The sequence goes on from CM060931.1 coordinate 384,512,829, forward strand.
TATAATTTTGATAACATTTTGCACACTTAAACATGTATTGTTTTGTTTTGAAATTCAATATATTGTTATGAATTTTTATCTAACTTAACGTATTTTGAATAATTTTAATCCAACAAATTAATTTTTTATGTTTTGTCTTGATACATAAGTATTATGGGGTAATTGTGCATTAATGCAAAATGAAAATGTAATTATTTTCCTTCATATGGAAAATTGTTTTGCTAAATTTTATTTCCTTTTTGAATATTATACTGGGTTTATCAAAGGATTTTTTTGAGAAGATGTTGTCATCACTAATTTTATTTTTTAGAAGTGTTTTGAAGTTACAAACAGTTTTGATTTTTGGGTCGGGATAGATTGGACTCTGTTGTACCAATGGGCCAAAACTCCATCCTGGCTGACCTGATCCAGGATCGCTACCTGAATAGGTGGTATATCACATGCCATTTGACCACCAAAGGTCAACACTCTGCTGCACAGGGCTAATCTTATTTTTGATCGGGATCTTTGATCGGCGGGTCACAGACTATGATAGATGGAGGCGTAGGGGTCCCACGTGTAGATCCGTGAACGGGCAGCATACGGCCTTTGCCTTAGACTGTCTTGGTTATCCTAGGTTGATCACCAGGTGTATTATGGCGTTATGAGTTACAGTGCTAATGTTTCTATGCGCACTCGAGCTCTACCACTGTGATTTTACAATACTAGCGTCTGTTTATTTGGTATATTTTATGAGTTATGTTATATTTATCCCATAATTCCCATAATGCAATTTTCTTTATCTTATGATTTTTACGAAAAATATTAAAGTTGATTTTAAAAATCCAGTATCTTTGGAGAATGTGTGTAAGAACCTATTTATTATTTTACATATGATAATTGGGTTGGTATCGTATTGGATTACACACGATATTTTTGTTCTAAAACCGTTGTTTGATTAAATGAATTGTTTATGAAACTAAATCTACATGTTGGCTCACACACACATATATGCCTCATCTTGGCTTATACATGCGGCGCTTTCTTTCCATTTTGTTGATTAAGATGATCATTGTTCGTCGATCCTACTTCACTCACACCAGAAATAGTATGACCCATGTGGTTTGTTTTATAATCCTCGGGTTAGTCTGAGGATTGCGGTTGCAGGTTAGGTTGCATGGACTGTAGTAGCATTTTTATCATTTTCCATGTTTTGGGGTTTTGGACTTTACAGCTTGGACTTAAGAGTAGTTAATATATGTATTATGGTATGTATGTTATTATGTATTTTGGGAGTGATATTATGTACTATGGACTATGTATTATGGACATCACTATTATGATATGTATCATGTATTCTGCTGTTATTGTGCTGAACTGTACGTTCTATTATATTCTTAATATGTAACCTAGGAAAAAATTTACTTGTACAATTGCTTTAAACCGAGACTTAGCATGAATGGTAAGTAGAAAAAATCATAAAATTTCTCATGCCAGTGTTAGTTCATGGGATTGAGTACAACATTTAGCCCTATCGAGTCCCATTGTCCGCGCTTTCTGATAGTAATAGTTAGTATTACTCTTAGTTGGCATGGATATAGGGGCCGGGTGTTACAAATTGCGTTTTCAATTCATCCATCAAATTCTCTCGAGTTACCCAATTAAAAATCTTGATTCCATTTTTAAAATTCATAGTTTTCGAAGATAAATCAAATTATATACATGAAACATTAAATCATTGAAGTTGAATTCTTTGATATGTTGAGATTTCATTGTCATTTTCCTTGCAGTAAAAAACTATTTTCAAATCTTACTTGAAATTATTTTTGAACCAAATAACTTGCTATTACTAACATGATACTTCATACTTATAGATGATTAGGAGAATGGAAATTTAATTTTTTGAACTTATTTGAAGCTGGAGAATGAAGAAAAGAGCCGTGTATATATATACACACAAACATGCACAGGTTATATCATATTTATATATATAAAACCTTATTAAATTTCATCCATGCAAACACATCAATACATTACTTCAGCCATTCATCAAGATATAAACGTATTAAGGTTTTTAAAAGTGATGTTTGCTCACCTGAGAGAATTTATGCTTAAAAGCAGAGAATACAGGGAAGCTTGAACTAAAATCTGGAATTTGTTTTTGATGGATGTGAGTTGATCTGCAATGATTTTGATTTGCTACATTGAATCTGAACTTGATTCATGATGAAGCTTTAAAGAAATGGAAGTTGTTTGATGTTGAATCTGCTTTCAGTTTGAATTGCTTGAACCTGCAGTTGTTATTCAGGTTTGATTCTTGAGTTTCCAGGTTTGGATTGGTTGTTTTCTGATCTTTGATTTCTGTCCTGCTTGAATGTTTTCAGGTTTTAAATTTGGAAATAATCTAGAATTCTAATTTGGACTAAAGCTTGTTTACTTGATTTTCTTTTTTGCTTTGAATTGTTCCAGACCTTTGAATCAAGTTGAAGTTTGCTTGGTCAGGCTATTTTCCAGGTTTGAATTTAATTGACTTAGTTTGAGAAGAACTGAACTTCACTTTGTTTTGCATATATTATTCCTTTCTGGTTTTACAGTTTTTTTTTGAAATGAATGAAAAGGAAAAGCGAAAGAGAGGAAGAAATATACATATAGCCTATCTTCTTACTTTAATAAAAAATGAAAAAGAAAAATAAATATTCATGACACTTCTATAATTCTTATGCTTCTTTAGTTAACACGTGTTTAAATGCATGAATTTATTATTTTACAAATGTCCTAAATTTGTAATTTTATGCCTAAATCCTTTACAAAATTTTATTTGTAAATTATGGTTTAAAAATTACTCTATTTTAATTTATAAAACATGTTTGTCTATTTTTTTTGTATTCATATATTTTATACATACATATATATATATATATACACAAATTTAGTTCAACAAATTTTAAAAGAAGGTATATAAACTTTTTATTCAATTCTTATTTTAAACTTAAACTTAAGTTATTATATTTAAATTTATGTTAAATAATATTAATGTTTGAAAATATTCAAATTTAACTTCTAGTAAATTATTATATTTACAATTCTAGTTATATACATATATTATTTTTCAAAATATAAATTTTAAATCCAATATATTTTCAAAATATCTACCTTTGAATTTCAAATCAATCCATATACATATACAAACAAATAAATATCTTGTTTAAATTTGGAAAAAATTAAATTAATTTACAGTTTAAATCCATAAACTTATATTAATAACTAAATTTAATTTTACTCAAAAATCAGGATCGTTACAGATTCCCCTCCTTAAGAAAATTTCGTCCCTGAAATTTGCCAAGGAGACAACAAAGAACAGATGAACACATCTGAAATAGAAAATTTATTTACTAGGTTGAAATGAATATCTATTCTGTATTTGGCTTACCAAATCAGAATATCATTGATAAATACGAGAACAAACTCATTCAACACTTCACAAAATACTCGGGTCATCAATCAATGAAATATGCAAGGGCACGGGTTAGTTCGAAGGGATAACTAACCATTCGTAGAATATATCTGAACCCAACAGAAAAAACAATGGATACTCAATTTAGATTGGAATATCCCAATGTATACACCAACCTTTCCTTCTTCGGACTTTGATACTAACAAGAAATTACAATAGAATTTTAAATTTGGTTTTAATCGAAATCTTTTTGTCGATACAAATTAATCTTTCTTCATATTTTAACCAGTTTATTTCAAATAATATCTCAAATTCATTGAAGTTAAAAACGGGAAGATTGATATGAAACCGATGAAGATACGAAGTAAGGATCTTCTATAAGGATTCATGGGGCTACCATCACACTAAAGCTCCTTCTGTAATTGCCACGAAGCCGTTGAAGAATTTGAAATTGAATCAAAGGAGATTGATAAGAATTGTTTCCTTGTTGTTACAAGATATCGATCATTTGTAGTGGTACTCCCCGGTCCCTTATCTCGTCTTCTTCTTGCACTCAAACTCACTATCAGTGGATAGTAAGAGAATTTACCGAGGCCTACGAACGGATATCTTAGGGATATACTCATTCTAGGGTATACTTTACCCTATTTCTAATGAGTTACCAATGTGTTATACTCCTGAGCTAAAGCTTCAACCTTCAGCTCTGATACTAATTATAACGATCGTGACTCGACTTTCGAAAATCGACACTCGTACTTTACTTGTACTCGAATGCTGCAGATTCAAATGCCGAATCTGGTTCGCCGGAGCTTATAACACACTAAGTACAATAACACAGCGGAAGAAAAATGAATAATATCATTGATACAACAATGAATACAATATCTGATACAATATGATACAACAGGATATCAATACAAATCAGATCCAAAAGATATACAACAGCAGAAGACAACACCGGAAGATGGTCTAGATTTTACAACCATCGACAGTGGAAAGATAGTTCCAATAGAATTCCAAGTGAGAAAGCGAGAATCCAATATCAAGCGACTCCATTGCCAAAGCTCCAATGTCTCCAAGCCAAGAAACTCAAACCACCATTAAGTTAAAAATGTAGCAATCCCGATCCAAGTGTGATTGCTAATATCCAGAGATTGAGTGCTATCGAATTGATACCTACTATTTGATTATCTGAGAAACCCAACTCTAGACTGCACATATGGAAAATTGTGGGCATCCAGAGTTTAGGAAGGGAACAATAAACTTCGGGTCAGTCATGAGACTGGTATGAGAAAACAAAAATAGTTTTATCTTTTAAAACAAACAACAAAAGAATTTAAAATTGAAATCCGCAATGCTTTTTGGAAAATGAAACTATCATAAGGCCTCCCGCCGCACACACCATGCAAATGCAGAATTAGAGGTGATTTCTCCTTATGATAGTCAAAAATGCTTGATACGCGAAAACCATTTGATATTATTATTAGTGCAAGTGAAGAAAACCTTTCGAAAGTATAATATTAATCTTTGCTAGTATACAATGCCTACTATAGCTGCCATGTTCAATAGCAAGTTACCGCCACATCCCATGGCAGGTTATACAACTAAGACCGTACAGGGCGCACATTGTTTCTTTGGATTTCCAACAAATGGCCATGCAAAGGAACTTCCTATTTCCACATGGGAACGCCTCTAGAGGGACGGCCCAAGAACCTACCCGCCTCTCTGCCAATACAAGGCCGGTTTACTCCCTTCCCGGGAGTAACACCTAAGATATGCCATCCCCGGTCATTTGCAACCTTTATCCGAGGATCCTCAACCATAAAGCAACATCACACAGTAATAAATTTATAGTGTCCACATGAGTTAAGTATCTGGGCTCCATACCATGGTACCACTCTTTTCCAGAAGGAATGGACATACCCTAGGGGCGCGACCCCTGTAACCTTGCCGCATATTTTTTGTTTCGACCATTTCCGAGGTATGAGGTCTTGATGCAGTCTCGTCCACAAAGCTATTCTTTTTCACGAAGCCATGCTTTGATCAACAAATGATCAGCAACACTTCGCATGCCACAATACCAAATGGGAATGTATCACTAGTAACCATCAACTACATAACCTCTGAGCTCGTACGTCTCAGAGAAGGGTGTTAAGCTAAGAGAATAAATCTCCGCCACTAAACAGAGATGTATATGATAGAAACCAGCTTTACATCTCAAAGTGTAATGTCAGACACACATCCATACAAGTCTATTCCAGGTTCGAACAGAACCGAAGGCACTTCCAACGAAGCCCTTGCAATCCGAATATTCACAATCCCAATCGGACTCCCCATCACATATGGAGATCTTTATACCGACGCGACTCAGTACAGAGACAATCGACGGGTTATCCTTTCATTCTCGAAAATACCCAGTCTTCACCACCGATCTTCAAATGTTATCCATAAAGTCGTATCATTATTCGGAATGGGTTATATGACACAAGGTCCTCTCCTGGCTAAACCAAGTAATGAGCACGATATTTAAAAACATATGGATTTTGGGATTTTAGTTAAGTCACAACTTTAACCCAAAACCTTTCTTTTAAATGGCTTTAAAAAATTACCATTTCCAAACTTTGAACAGAAAGATTTAATTCACAAAGTTCGCCCAGCTTTCACAAAGATCCATTCACAGATTTCAAAACAACTTCTATTTCAAATCTCTTATAGAAAGGATACACTTTTAAGATCCCTTTTCAATTTGAAAACAAAGTATACCAATCTTTAGCAAAGATTCATTCATATTCTTTCAAAACAAATTTCCCTTTCAAATTGGATTTACTCATCAGATCTTTAAGTCAAAGATTTACTTCATAGCTTTTAAAATCGTTTCCAAAGATTCATTCATAACTTGGAAAACCATTCATTTCAATTTGAAATCTCTTTGACACAAATTGGAATTTCTTTCCTTGTATGAATGCTTTTATTATTTGAAAACAAACAGTTTCTTTTAAGAAAATCCGATTTCATTTGTACAAGTTAAAGTCCTTGGGTTAAATTCAAATTCCAAAACAATACTTTTAAAATGGTTGAAAACTCGTATAAACACATTTATAACTCATATAATCTCTTTAAACCATAATTTCCAAACATGGAATTCAATTTCAAATCTTGAATTTAATTTCAAATCAAACTATTTAAATTTCAAAACTTTATCAAGTTATTAAAAATAATTTTTATCTTCAAAACTCCTTTTCAAAAACTTTTCATATTTAATCCAATTAAATTTCCAAAACCATTTAGATTCAAAATTCAATTTTAAAACCATTTCAAAAATCTATGACTTAACCAATTTCCTTGTGCAATCCATATTTGTGTGTGTGAGTGTGGTCTAGGGGTTTTACCCAATAGTGCAACATTATCAATTATCACAGATTCAAGCACATCAACATCGATAAGAAGTATATTCCTATAATGCTTACCTTTATTCACATATTCACAGATTAATGTACCATAGATAAAATGAATAAATAAATAAATTACACACAGCTCAATTCACAGAACAAAATATTACAATCCAAAGACAATAATCAATTCAAGGCATTTCATACAACACAAACATTCATAAGCAATCCAAGTATACAGTAATCAATTATAAACAGGATTAATTAATTATTTAATCCTAAATTAATTCAATTTTAATTTTCAACTAAATTAATTACTCATGAATTAATTACTCAATCCTAATTCATTAATTTAATATTAATTAATTAATTAATAAATAAATCCTTAATTATCCATCTTAATTAATTAATTGCCTTTAACTAGTAAATTAGTCCTTAATTAATCACATTAATTAAATTAATCTTTAAGTTAATTACATAATTAATTAACCCTTAATTAATTGCCATTTAATTAATTATCATTAATTAATTAACCCTTAATTAATTATCATTCAATTAGTTATCCTTAATTACTCATTCTTAATTACCTAACTCAAAATTAATTTATCCTTAATTAATTACATTAATTACTCATTAATTTAATTACAATAATTAAATAACCCTTAATTAATTACATAAAGTAAGTAGTTTTTAATTTAATTACACAAAATAATTAGCTAAAATTTAATTTCACACAATGACTATACTTACTTAATCCCTTAATTACATCCTTTAAATAAAATAAATTGTCATTAATAATTAGTTCAATTTCAAAACCCTTAAGTTAATAGAAAATCAAAATATTATTTAAGATAAGCCACTTAAATATAACGTTTAAATTTCTTTTAAATAAACTTAAGAATTCATTTAAAATAAAGGATATATATTAAAATAATTATTTTTAAACTTAACTGTTTGGCCAAAACTGACATACAACATTTAATTAAGAAAGTATTTTAAAACTTGACTTAAATTTAAAATTTGGAAACTTGTTTAAGTTTTAGAAATCAAAATTATTCTCAACACAAACCCGAGATGACCCCCAGAAAACTTGAACCTATCTTCGAGTAAAATCCCAAATTCCCCGAGTGAAACCCAAGTTTCTATTTTTCTTCCCTCCCTATATTTTGTTTTGTTTTTCAATTTTACGACTGTTTAAATAAGGTAACACATACGTGAACATGCTCGAGTATGTAATCGAGCCAACAACGAAGCTTCACGAGGTTGACTTCGAGTCCCTCCTCGTCTTCTCCAAATCTTAAACAATCAGAACCAACATGCACCTGTGCACATGCACGCCTGACCGGGGCGATTCCGATTATTGCTACTCTTCCCTGCAAGTCGACGATGACCTTCTCATCTCAAGCAAACACCCAGTTCATTGAAAACAATAGAAAAAAGAAATCGAGTCATTCGACCCAAAATTGGAATCAAACCTTCGACGAACAATCACCACCCGCCGCCACGATTGACCGCCACGATTAACCACCAGACACCCGCCGACTCAACCCAAAGCAGCGCCTCACTCTAACGCATCGATTCCCCCTTGTCTCATTTGTCCCGATCCACCATGAACATGGCACGAGCTCAAGATACGACGGCATAAAAACTCCTAAAAACCCTAAGTCGATGAACACAAACCACCACATCCATCTATAAGAACTTCACTTATTTTTCCACGATCACCACCTCTTCAAACTACATTCGACCACAACCACGACCTTCAGTTCGTCATTGATCACTAGAAATTGGTCAAATTGCGTTTTCTGTTCATCCATCAATTTCTCTCAAGTTACCAAATTAAAAATCTTGATTCCATTTTTAAAATTCATAGTTTTCGAAGATAAATCAACTTATATACATGAAACATTAAATTATTGAAATTGAATTCTTTGATATGTTGATATTTCACTGTCATTTTCCTTCCAGTGAAAAACTATTTTCAAATCTTATTTGAAATTATTTTTAAACCAAATAACTTGCTATTACTAACATGTATTGTTCATACTTCATACTTATAGATGATTAGGAGAGTAGAAATTTAATTTTTTGAACTTATTTGAAGCCTGAGAATGAAAACAGAGCTCTATACATATATATATAGACACACACACTAACACACACACACACACACATACAGACATGCACAGGTTATATCATATTTATATATATACAACCTTATTAAATTTCATCCATGCAAACACATCAATACATTACTTCATCCATTCATCAAGATATAAACATATTAAGGTTTTTAAAAGTGATGTTTGCTCACCTGAGAGATTTAATGCTTGAAAGCAGAGAATACAGGGAAGCTTGAACTAAAATCTAGAATTATTTTTGATGGATGTGAGTTGATCTGCTATGATTTTGATTTTCTACATTGAATCTAAACTTGATTCATGCTAAAGCTTTAAAGAAATGGAAGTTTTTTGATGTTGAATCTGCTTTCAATTTGAATTGTTTGAACATGCAGTCGTTAATCAGATTTGATTCTTGAGTTTCCAGGTTTGGATTAGTTGTTTTCTGATCTTTGATTTCTGTCTTGCTTGAATGTTTTTAGGTTTTAAATTTGGAAATGATCTTGAATTCTAATTTGGAATACAGCTTGTTTACTTGATTTGCTTTTTGCTTTGAATTGTTCCAAACCTTTGAACAAGTTGAAGTTTGCTTGGTCAGGCTTTTTATTCCAGGTTTGAATTTAATTGACTTGGTTTGATAAGAACTGAACTTCACTTTATTTTGCATATATTGTTCATTTCTGGTTTTACAGTTTTTTTGAAATGAATGAAAAGGAAAAGAGAAAGAGAGGAAGAAATATACATATAGCCTATCTTCTTACTTTAATAAAAAAATGAAAAAGAAAAATAAATATTCATGACACTTGTATAATTCTTATGCTTCTTTAGTTAACACTTGTTTAAATGCATGAATTTCTTATTTTACAAATGTCCTAAATTTGTAATTTTATGCCTAAATCCTTTACAAAATTTTATTTGTAAATTATGGTTTAAACCTTACTCTATTTTAATTTATAAAACATGTTTATTTATTTTGTTTTCTTATATTCGTATATTATATATATATATAGATATATAAATTTAGTTCAACTAATTTAAAAAGAAGGTATATAAATTTTTATTCAATTCTTATTTTAAACTTAAAATTAAGTTATTATATTAAAATTTATATTAACTAATATTAATGTTTGAAAATATTCAAATTTAACATCTAGTAAATTATTATATTTACAATTCTAGTTATATACATATATATCATTTTTCAAAATATAAATCTAAAATCCAATATATTTTCAAAATATCTACCTTTTAATTTCAAATCAATCCATATACATATATAAATAAACAACTATCTTGTTTAAATTTGGAAAAATTTAAATTAATTTATGATTAAATCCACAAATTTATATTCATAACTAAATTTAATTTTACTCAAAAATCAGGATCATTACAGCTGGAATCATTGATTGCATTATTTAAGGGTTGGATATCCTTTGGTAATAGTGGATGGCCACCGTACTTGTTAGCTAAGCTAAGGCAGCAATTGAAATCCCTAAAATCGAGCCAAGTGTGGGAATCTTGTCTAAAAGCATGCAAGAGATTGAGCGGAGACTGTCTTGTGTGTATGGAATTGTGAGCATATACAATTGTTAGATAAAAGGAGCAAGGTGGATTGATAAAAGAGGTATGAAAATGCATGAGTTTTAAATCTTGCCATTAATAAGAAATAGAAGTAAATGGCAATTAATTAGTGATATGCGCAACTTACGTTTTGTGTTAAAATATAATGAGTATTTCAATAAGAAATATTACGTTTAAATTGTAAGTACTCAAATTTATTTCAAAATTTACTTTTATTTTTCTACATATATGTTTATACCTAAATGTAAACTTATGTTTCAGCTCCAATTATATTATTAAAAAAATAGATTATTTAGATTTGATCTCATACGATTTTAAATTAAATGTTAATAGGAGATTGTAAAGGGGGAAAAATAAATATATACTTGACTATTTCCTTTTCACTTAGACTTGATTAGATTTTGATTGCAACATAATTTACGTTTCCATCTTCACTCTTCTAATGTACTATTACATTCATTGCCTCCTTATGTGGATTATTTTCATACCTTTTATTTATGAATGTAAACTATAAGTGGCGATAACGATGTACATGTATATATTTATACACCTGTTTATATTACCTATTTTATGCTATTATATTTTTAATGTTGTATATTCTCCTAATTAATTACACAAATTTGTGTATAGAATTTATTTTCATTAATTGTATGTTAATTGAATCTTTAATGGATGTTAAATTTAGCATGTTTTGGTTAACAAAATTAATTGAGTGAACATATATTTTTGAAATTCGACTTCCAAAAGTTTGTTTAAGTGTAGAGTTGGTCCATTCATTCCCTTTCTAATTAATAATTGTCGCACTCTTTTCATTATTTCCTCATTTGTTCCATTAATCCTTTCCATTTACGTTGTCTGAAGCTTTTCTTTTCACAAATGTCAACTACTTTTCATATTTTTAATTCTTTCCTTCACCTCTTTTTAATACCTGATACTTTTACAAAGGCTGTTCATATTTACTTTATTTCAATACCTAGTTTGTTCATATTTACTTTATTACATTTTCGTTCATTTTCAAACTTCATTTCTTAAAGCCTCATTTCATTTATTTCTAATTAACAGCAGCCTCTCTTTTCAAATTTCAATGACCCTAAACCTAACTCCAGCCTTATAAATAATATATGATGCGAATGAAACCATAACCTCCCTCCTAAAATTCTTCTTTTTCTCTCTCATTTTTTTCTTCTTCAAATCTTCTTTCCTCTGCAATGCTTTTCCTTTTTCAAACGTTCTTCTTCCTTTTCAAATCCTGATCTTCTCTTTCTTTTTCAGTTCTTCTTGTTTTAATCCTTTTCTTTTTCAGTTCTTCTTTTTCAGATCTTCTTCCATTTTTCAAACCCTATATATATATATATATATATATATATATATATATAACAAGGAGGCAAATTAAAGTAAATCAAACCAAAAGCAAAATTTAGGAACAAATCTGGCAATCAAGAAGGAGACGAAGAAAACCTAGAGAGGAGCTATTGATTAGAAGTCTATTATTTTCAGATTTATATAGAAGTGAGTGATTAAACCCACTCACGCAATACTAAATTTTAGTATGTTAGTTGAATTAAAATAATGAAGTGATTAATTTTATTGATTGATGTTTGGTAGTTTAAATTGACATTTAAATTGAATTTGAATTTTATATTGGATTGAATTGACATTTAAATTAATTTTGAAATTTAATTGCTAGTTAAACACCGACAATTGATAATTAGTAATTGTTGTAACAGTCTGAGGATTTTCGTTCTTCGGAAATCCGACATCGACACTCACTTTATCGACTGCCGAGAAATCAAAGGCCGAAAACCGAGATGTTATGGGTTTTAAAAAGAAAAGAAAAGAAAAGAAATAAAAGAAGATAGAAAATAGAGGGAGAAAAGAAATTTGAAAACAGAAAATTTTTAAAATAGAAGATAGAAGAATTTTAAAATAGAACGGACAGAAGACAGAATAGCAAGGGACAGAAAGGAACAACAGAACAACAACAGAATCTCACAATTCGCAGCGGAACAACATATAATAATAAATGAATAATCTTTAAATAAAGAACTATATCAGTTATTACATTTCATTTCATTACATCACATCATCAGAGTGTACAACATCATACAACAACTAACAGTGCAGCGGAAAAGAAATACTATATAAACTAGAAATACGCCATGCCATCCAGCTTGCCTCCAGCAACTCCAGAATATCCAGAATATCCTGATAAACCTAACTCTTAACTGCCCGTGTGGAAAATTGGTGGGCACCCAGAGTTTAGGAAGGAAAACAATAAACTCCAAGTCAGTCATGTGACTGGTGTGAGAACTCAAAATAGTTTATTTATCTTTAAAATCAAAATAGAGGAATATTTTTAAATCAATTCGCAATGCTTTTAAAAATGAGACTACCATAAGGCCTCCCGCACACACACACAATGCAAACGCAGAATCGGAGGAGATTTCTCCTTATGATAGTCAAAGATGCTTGATACGCATTTAAAATAATATTTGATATTATTATTAGTGCATAGTGTAGGAAAAATTCATTTCGAAAGTAGAATATAAATCTTAGCCAACATACGACCATTATCGTATGCCTACTATAGCTACTATCCAAACAGTGGTGACCACCATAAGTGAATAGCAGGTTCTACAACTAATACCGTACAAATTTCGTATTGGGAATTGGATTTCCAACAAATGGTCAGGCTAAGGAACTTCCTACTGTCACATGGGATCGCCTCTGGCTGGACGTCCCGAGAACTTAACCAGCTCTCTGCCAACACAAGGCCGGGTTACCTTTATCACTAGGTAACTACTACACGAATATGGCATCCCCCGGTCCCATCGGACCTTTAACCGAGCGCTCGTCACCAACAACACCACACAGAAAAAGATATAGTGTATCAACATGAGTAAGTATCTGGGCTCCATACCATGATACCACCCTTTCCAGAAGGAAATGCACATACCCTAAAGGGAGCTACCCCTCATAACCTTGCCGCATCATTCCTGTTTTGACCATTACCGGGATGTGAGGCTCGATGAATTCACGTCCACAAAAATACACTTTGTACAAAAAGCCGTGCTTTGGGTCAACAAATGATCAACACAATGATCACTAAGATAGACGATCAAATAAATGATCCTATCACAAATAATCAACACAATGATCATTTCAGCATCACTCAGCATGTCACATTACCAAAATGGGATATATCGCTGATAACTTCAACTATATAACCTTTGAGCTCGTACGTCTCAAAGAAGGGTGTTAAGCAAAGAATAAATTCTCCGCCACCAACAGAAATATATTTGAAAGAAATCGGCTTTATATCTCAAATTGTAATGTCAGGCATACAATCCATACAAGTTTGTTCCGGGCTCGAACAAAACCGAAGGCACTTACAAAGAAGTCCTTGCAATCCGGATATTCACAATCCTGATCGGATTTCCCATCACTTATGGAATCTCTATACCAGGAGCGACCCAGTGCAGAGACAATCGATAGGTCATCCTATCGCTCTCGCAAATACCGGTCTTCAACACCGATCTTCAAATGCAATTCACGTCGTATCACATATTCGGAATGGGTTATACGACCCCATGGTCCTTTCCCGGTTAACCCGAATAGTGAGCGCTTATTCAAAAATAAGTGTGCATTCAAATTCAAACAATCATATCAAATACCCAATCAAAGGGAAATATTGATAGTCGGCTATTGAACTATCAATTGATATGCATACATCACCAGATTCCAAATAATTTTCCAAATTATTTATTTTCCAAAATATCTTTATAAGATATAAAATTTCAACACTTCAAAAATAAATCAATATTTATTTTCAAACAAATTCCACTTTTCACATATAAATTCCATAATGAATTTATATTTCAAAATATCCATGCATATTCGATTTCAATAATTCATTTCAATTTATCTTCAAAAAGATAAATTCTAATTATTCACTTCATATTGGAAAACATTTCCATACTTATTATTCATAAGTAATTCTCAAATCTTTTTATTTTCAACACTTAGAAAATATTCAATATACTTAAATCGAATTTAGTATATATTTCATTCTTTAAGGAAATCATTTATTTAAACATATTTATTTGGGCCAAAACGAATGTTGCGTAAAACATCGTTACAACGTCCCAAAATCACTAGTATAGGGATTCGAATTTAAAATAGATATATAAATCCCAATACTATTCAAAACATTTCCTTTCGGAAATCATTTACTATAACAACAGTGTTATAGTCTACCATTTCCTTTTATTTCTCGAAAACATCTATTTCAACAATAAACATTGAAATCTAGGGTTTACGAATCTCAACTCATTTAAAACATCGTTAGATTGTTTTAATTCTATTTAAAACATTATATTCAAAACAATTTCTTTAACGTATTATTCACTATTTAAAAACGTGAATATACTACGTTAACAACTTTCATCCCTTTATTCATTTTAATTCAAAGGATTATTCACTATTCAAAATGTGAATATAACTCTATTTCTAAGTTATAACAATTAACTTATCAAAATAAGCCGTTTGCGAATTTATAAAACAACGTTTATAAATTCTATTTCTATTAATTTATAAAAACTTCCTTTTCTATAAATTCCTTTATTAACATATTTCAGTTTATAACTAAATTATAAACTAAACGTTCCTATTATAAGTTAAATACTTATAAAATGATTATTTTATAAAATCGTTCTTTCAAAGACTTTCCAATTTATAAACCTTATAACTTATAAGATTTATTTATTTAATCAGTCTATTCTTCGAATAATTTCACCAAATTTATAAATCTTACTGTTTATAAATTTTATTTACAACTTCATAGTTTATAATTCTATAAATTTCATTTATTTATGAATTTCATTTCCACTTCATTCAAACACTTATAAAAACTCGTTTTATAATGTCAATATTTCAATTTATAAATATCCATTTATAAATCTCTTAATATAAATCAGTTTATATTATTCATTTAAAACGTCTTTAAATTCCTTTATAATTTCATCATTCTGATTTATAAAATAATCAAATTTTATAAAATCCTATATTTAAACTTTAATAATAAACTCAAAAATCCAGTTTAAACTATTTTATAAAGTCATTAATTCATATTTCTCAAAAATCAGCTTTTAACCGTATTTCTCAAAAATTATAATTTTTATAACTTTAAAAATTATAACGTTCATTTATTTATAATGGATCAATTCCAAAAATATTTTATCTTTTCAAAAATCACTTTTTTTATCATTTTAAAATCCCAAAATTTGGGTCCAATGGTGCTACACACCAAATAGTCAATCACGACTAACAACGATATCATATATCAATATGATAATCAATCAAATATCTAAATATCTGAAATTAAATAAATACTGTTGAGGAATCCAGTTGGATCCCTCCAATCTGTTTCCTGCATCCAAAAACATTAGCACAATACCAATTTCGCTCCAGTACGAAATTATCGCGGTATATGTTCTTAATAAATATTATCCGCTTACTAACGGCGTAATAGGGTCTCATCCGCTAAACAAAAATGCGGGAAATCAACAACTGCAATATATACATATGCCAATATATATATATTGATATTATATATAATACCAATTTCACTGTTTATGAAATATTCGCGGTATATGTTTATAATAAATAACATCCGCTTACTAACGGCGCATAATGTCTATTTTAACAATCAATAATTTACAGTCATCATTCAAACATGCATTCAAATATTTTAAATCTAACTATTTAAAATAAAATCGAAACTAATTCGATTGAGTGAGAAGTTCTCACCTTGGTTTTAATTTCCGTTTTAGCTTTAATTTCGAATAAAATTAAACGCGCGTTTAATTTTACCCGAAATTCTCACTAACTCCAAACGACTCCAAACCAACTCCATCGCGTAGTGCTCGTCCATACGATTCCAACGCAACTGAGTTTGCATTTTTTCGACCTCGTATGAAAAAGATACGAATTTTACAAGTTTGCACGTATTTATATTACTTAAATCACACATATACTTATATATTTTAACCCCCACCATTCACAGCCCTTAGATCTAGATCCAACAGCCCCTGGTCATCTTCCCCTTCACGTTATCATCTCCAGGAACCCAGAAATGAGGCCGAACCCAATTAGCTAGCTAGGGTTAAATTATACGATCTCCACACTCGACGAGAGCTCGATCAGGACGCGCCGTTGCGAAGCTCCTCCTCTCCACCATGCTCGACCAAGATAGCCTTGAGCTCGGCTATGTCTTGCACCTAGAAAGTCATGCACGGCCTGTAGGGAACGGCCACACCTATCTCACACTACGATGCTCCAAACTTCATCAAATCCGTATGGATTTCAAGCTCTCTTCGTGCTCTATAACTTTCGTGTTGAGAGTTTCTTCTAATTCCTTGTAGATTGGGAGAGATTGAGAGATGAAGGAGATTAATTTCTGGCCTTTGGTTGAGGGGGGCGGCTGCAGTTCAAAGCTAGGGTTTTAATTTCTTTTTTTTTTTATTTTAAATGAAGGGTAGAGGCTTATTTATAAGGAACGAGCAAGCGTAAACACTATTCATCCCGGGAATTCCGAACTCCGATTTAGACGCCGTAACCAGCGTACCTAGGGTTTATCCCGCGTTCCGGACACAATGGAACAGGTTTCGGAAGCTAATTCGGAAGTATGTGCGAGTTATGGCTGAAAACGTTCAATTTGAATTAAACCGATTTAAACCGATTTCTAGGCGTTTTAATTTGTACCGGACAAACGGTAAATCCAAATGACTTGAAATTTGAAACCTTACTATAATATCACATTACGGATCCGATGAAACTGGTTTCGTCGAAATCCGAGACTTTTTGAAAAATGGCTATTTTGACTCGCCAAATTTAAATTAAAAATAATTAGATGCGTTTCGAGCTGCCACGAACAAACGATAACTCCGATTGACACGAAAATTGAAATCCGGTAATAACTAACTATTACGGATCCAATGAAACTGGTTTCGTTCAATTCTGAGACTGTTCAAAAATTGACTATTTTACCGTCGATTATTTAATATTAAAATATTCAATTTTCACAAATTAATTTCTAATTCGATTTTAAAAGTTCTAAAATATCATTCTAACTTCAACATGATAAAATAAAATTTTACAAATTATTTTCTATCATATTTAACTCAATTTTCAATTATTTTCATAATTTAACGTATTAAATTATCGATTTAATTATCCAATTAAATCCTAAAATTCAAATAAAAATTTATTCGACTTATAAATTCACTTATTAATATCTAAAATTAATTAAATATTCAAATTTTAATTAATAAAAATTCTGGGTCGTTACAATCTTTCCCCCTTAAAAGAATTTCGTCCTCGAAATTACAATTAAGAAAGGTTACAGTATCTATTAACTTTCCAAAATTCATAATTAAATTCCTTACAATACTTTACTAAGTTTTCAAATCATACTTAGTTATCTTTTTCTAAAACAATTTCTATTGTTTAACTTTCAATTCCAAAATCAAAGTTAAAAGTTTTCAAAATTTTTCCAATTTTCTCAAAATTTTTCTAACGCCTTAAATTTTCGAAAAAATTCGCCATGTCTCCTTTGCGCGGCTCGATCCGAAAAAAAAATGACAGTATATATATCACAAATATACATCTCATCAAGTAATGAGGCATCCCGAAGGGAAAAAAGTGTAAAAGTGCGATATTTAATCCGAGATATGTACCTTATTATTTTATTAGCGAGCATATACGGCTAATATAGCGCTAAAGCGAACTCCAAATGCGAAGCAAACGCGATCCGCACCTACTAAACTCAACAAACAACATGAGAACATGCACATATGCAAATAATCTCAATATACAACATATAGCAACATAATAACTATATATGTCACATAGCAAATGCAACAATAGCAATATATATTCAACCATCAACCAACTACATCCATAACCAATCAATATTCATTTATATTCTCATCAATATTTAATGAATTGGTTTTCACTTTAAATCACATTTGATTTATTTACATTGGATTTTATCAACATTCATTTTCAATTCAATTAGTTTACATTTACTAATTGAATCTAATTCACATTCAATTCTATTCAAATTTATTTTCTTCTAATTTGAATTCAATTTCATAGCTTCCAATTTCATTAACACTTAATGAATTATATACAATCAATCAACAATCATATAACAACAAAATCACTTTGCATATATTCATTCAATTTGGTTTTAACACCATCACTTTCAATTGGTTCAATTAAATTGATTTTTATTCAACTATTCAACTTTCTAATAACATTAGATTTTAATGAATTAACACTTATATTCATCTTTTCATATCAACTTAATTTACATTCAATTGATTAACATTCAATCCATTCATTCAATTCAATTACAAAGTTGAATTCTATTACATAACTCAAGTTCATATTCATTTAATCCACTTGATTATTTACTTCGATACCAAAATCAACTTAATTCAATATCTCTTAAGTTATATTCCATTTAACTTTAAATTCACTTTTATTTACAACTCATATTAATAGATATATCCATAAAGTTTCACTTCTTATGTATATAAGTTTATTTCACAATTGTAAACACTTTAATTATAATTCAATTCTTATAATTCATTTCCTTATACAATTATTCTTTATCTAGATTATTCAAACAACCTAACAATCAACTTATATATACACTTTAATAATTTTGAAAAATTATTCCCTTATAGATAAAATATAATCAAGGTAAAATTATTTCATTTACCCAATTTTAAAATCAATATTATGTCGAATTGTTCTATTCAAGTGTTTAGAAACCCCTTCGGCTCAGTTTCGAGGCTGTGCTGACGAAAGTTCATATGCCACTCAATAAACCAATCATCACAATATAAAACAATTTCATATTCACTAACAAATACGCTCTCATAGCTATTATTACACTCAACTCATTCTAGAGTACTACTGACTCTATCTCTAACGAGTAATACCCAACAGAACCATGGTTGTCGCTTAACCATCAGAGCTCTGATACCAAATGTAACAGTCTGAGGATTTTCGTTCTTCGGAAATCCGACATCGACACTCACTTTATCGACTGCCGAGAAATCAAAGGCCGAAAACCGAGATGTTATGGGTTTTAAAAAGAAAAGAAAAGAAAAGAAATAAAAGAAGATAGAAAATAGAGGGAGAAAAGAAATTTGAAAACAGAAAATTTTTAAAATAGAAGATAGAAGAATTTTAAAATAGAACGGACAGAAGACAGAATAGCAAGGGACAGAAAGGAACAACAGAACAACAACAGAATCTCACAATTCGCAGCGGAACAACATATAATAATAAATGAATAATCTTTAAATAAAGAACTATATCAGTTATTACATTTCATTTCATTACATCACATCATCAGAGTGTACAACATCATACAACAACTAACAGTGCAGCGGAAAAGAAATACTATATAAACTAGAAATACGCCATGCCATCCAGCTTGCCTCCAGCAACTCCAGAATATCCAGAATATCCTGATAAACCTAACTCTTAACTGCCCGTGTGGAAAATTGGTGGGCACCCAGAGTTTAGGAAGGAAAACAATAAACTCCAAGTCAGTCATGTGACTGGTGTGAGAACTCAAAATAGTTTATTTATCTTTAAAATCAAAATAGAGGAATATTTTTAAATCAATTCGCAATGCTTTTAAAAATGAGACTACCATAAGGCCTCCCGCACACACACACAATGCAAACGCAGAATCGGAGGAGATTTCTCCTTATGATAGTCAAAGATGCTTGATACGCATTTAAAATAATATTTGATATTATTATTAGTGCATAGTGTAGGAAAAATTCATTTCGAAAGTAGAATATAAATCTTAGCCAACATACGACCATTATCGTATGCCTACTATAGCTACTATCCAAACAGTGGTGACCACCATAAGTGAATAGCAGGTTCTACAACTAATACCGTACAAATTTCGTATTGGGAATTGGATTTCCAACAAATGGTCAGGCTAAGGAACTTCCTACTGTCACATGGGATCGCCTCTGGCTAGACGTCCCGAGAACTTAACCAGCTCTCTGCCAACACAAGGCCGGGTTACCTTTATCACTAGGTAACTACTACACGAATATGGCATCCCCCGGTCCCATCGGACCTTTAACCGAGCGCTCGTCACCAACAACACCACAAAGAAAAAGATATAGTGTATCAACATGAGTAAGTATCTGGGCTCCATACCATTATACCACCCTTTCCAGAAGGAAATGCACATACCCTAAAGGGAGCTACCCCTCATAACCTTGCCGCATCATTCCTGTTTTGACCATTACCGGGATGTGAGGCTCGATGAATTCACGTCCACAAAAATACACTTTGTACAAAAAGCCGTGCTTTGGGTCAACAAATGATCAACACAATGATCACTAAGATAGACGATCAAATAAATGATCCTATCACAAATAATCAACACAATGATCATTTCAGCATCACTCAGCATGTCACATTACCAAAATGGGATATATCGCTGATAACTTCAACTATATAACCTTTGAGCTCGTACGTCTCAAAGAAGGGTGTTAAGCAAAGAATAAATTCTCCGCCACCAACAGAAATATATTTGAAAGAAATCGGCTTTATATCTCAAATTGTAATGTCAGGCATACAATCCATACAAGTTTGTTCCGGGCTCGAACAAAACCGAAGGCACTTACAAAGAAGTCCTTGCAATCCGGATATTCACAATCCTGATCGGATTTCCCATCACTTATGGAATCTCTATACCAGGAGCGACCCAGTGCAGAGACAATCGATAGGTCATCCTATCGCTCTCGCAAATACCGGTCTTCAACACCGATCTTCAAATGCAATTCACGTCGTATCACATATTCGGAATGGGTTATACGACCCCATGGTCCTTTCCCGGTTAACCCGAATAGTGAGCGCTTATTCAAAAATAAGTGTGCATTCAAATTCAAACAATCATATCAAATACCCAATCAAAGGGAAATATTGATAGTCGGCTATTGAACTATCAATTGATATGCATACATCACCAGATTCCAAATAATTTTCCAAATTATTTATTTTCCAAAATATCTTTATAAGATATAAAATTTCAACACTTCAAAAATAAATCAATATTTATTTTCAAACAAATTCCACTTTTCACATATAAATTCCATAATGAATTTATATTTCAAAATATCCATGCATATTCGATTTCAATAATTCATTTCAATTTATCTTCAAAAAGATAAATTCTAATTATTCACTTCATATTGGAAAACATTTCCATACTTATTATTCATAAGTAATTCTCAAATCTTTTTATTTTCAACACTTAGAAAATATTCAATATACTTAAATCGAATTTAGTATATATTTCATTCTTTAAGGAAATCATTTATTTAAACATATTTATTTGGGCCAAAACGAATGTTGCGTAAAACATCGTTACAACGTCCCAAAATCACTAGTATAGGGATTCGAATTTAAAATAGATATATAAATCCCAATACTATTCAAAACATTTCCTTTCGGAAATCATTTACTATAACAACAGTGTTATAGTCTACCATTTCCTTTTATTTCTCGAAAACATCTATTTCAACAATAAACATTGAAATCTAGGGTTTTCGAATCTCAACTCATTTAAAACATCGTTAGATTGTTTTAATTCTATTTAAAACATTATATTCAAAACAATTTCTTTAACGTATTATTCACTATTTAAAAACGTGAATATACTACGTTAACAACTTTCATCCCTTTATTCATTTTAATTCAAAGGATTATTCACTATTCAAAATGTGAATATAACTCTATTTCTAAGTTATAACAATTAACTTATCAAAATAAGCCGTTTGCGAATTTATAAAACAACGTTTATAAATTCTATTTCTATTAATTTATAAAAACTTCCTTTTCTATAAATTCCTTTATTAACATATTTCAGTTTATAACTAAATTATAAACTAAACGTTCCTATTATAAGTTAAATACTTATAAAATGATTATTTTATAAAATCGTTCTTTCAAAGACTTTCCAATTTATAAACCTTATAACTTATAAGATTTATTTATTTAATCAGTCTATTCTTCGAATAATTTCACCAAATTTATAAATCTTACTGTTTATAAATTTTATTTACAACTTCACAGTTTATAATTCTATAAATTTCATTTATTTATGAATTTCATTTCCACTTCATTCAAACACTTATAAAAACTCGTTTTATAATGTCAATATTTCAATTTATAAATATCCATTTATAAATCTCTTAATATAAATCAGTTTATATTATTCATTTAAAACGTCTTTAAATTCCTTTATAATTTCATCATTCTGATTTATAAAATAATCAAATTTTATAAAATCCTATATTTAAACTTTAATAATAAACTCAAAAATCCAGTTTAAACTATTTTATAAAGTCATTAATTCATATTTCTCAAAAATCAGCTTTTAACCGTATTTCTCAAAAATTATAATTTTTATAACTTTAAAAATTATAACGTTCATTTATTTATAATGGATCAATTCCAAAAATATTTTATCTTTTCAAAAATCACCTTTTTATCATTTTAAAATCCCAAAATTTGGGTCCAATGGTGCTACACACCAAATAGTCAATCACGACTAACAACGATATCATATATCAATATGATAATCAATCAAATATCTAAATATCTGAAATTAAATAAATACTGTTGAGGAATCCAGTTGGATCCCTCCAATCTGTTTCCTGCATCCAAAAACATTAGCACAATACCAATTTCGCTCCAGTACGAAATTATCGCGGTATATGTTCTTAATAAATATTATCCGCTTACTAACGGCGTAATAGGGTCTCATCCGCTAAACAAAAATGCGGGAAATCAACAACTGCAATATATACATATGCCAATATATATATATATTGATATTATATATAATACCAATTTCACTGTTTATGAAATATTCGCGGTATATGTTTATAATAAATAACATCCGCTTACTAACGGCGCATAATGTCTATTTTAACAATCAATAATTTACAGTCATCATTCAAACATGCATTCAAATATTTTAAATCTAACTATTTAAAATAAAATCGAAACTAATTCGATTGAGTGAGAAGTTCTCACCTTGGTTTTAATTTCCGTTTTAGCTTTAATTTCGAATAAAATTAAACGCGCGTTTAATTTTACCCGAAATTCTCACTAACTCCAAACGACTCCAAACCAACTCCATCGCGTAGTGCTCGTCCATACGATTCCAACGCAACTGAGTTTGCATTTTTTCGACCTCGTATGAAAAAGATACGAATTTTACAAGTTTGCACGTATTTATATTACTTAAATCACACATATACTTATATATTTTAACCCCCACCATTCACAGCCCTTAGATCTAGATCCAACAGCCCCTGGTCATCTTCCCCTTCACGTTATCATCTCCAGGAACCCAGAAATGAGGCCGAACCCAATTAGCTAGCTAGGGTTAAATTATACGATCTCCACACTCGACGAGAGCTCGATCAGGACGCGCCGTTGCGAAGCTCCTCCTCTCCACCATGCTCGGCCAAGATAGCCTTGAGCTCGGCTATGTCTTGCACCTAGAAAGTCGTGCACGGCCTGTAGGGAACGGCCACACCTATCTCACACTACGATGCTCCAAACTTCATCAAATCCGTATGGATTTCAAGCTCTCTTCGTGCTCTATAACTTTCGTGTTGAGAGTTTCTTCTAATTCCTTGTAGATTGGGAGAGATTGAGAGATGAAGGAGATTAATTTCTGGCCTTTGGTTGAGGGGGGCGGCTGCAGTTCAAAGCTAGGGTTTTAATTTCTTTTTTTTTTTTTTTTTAAATGAAGGGTAGAGGCTTATTTATAAGGAACGAGCAAGCGTAAACACTATTCATCCCGGGAATTCCGAACTCCGATTTAGACACCGTAACCAGCGTACCTAGGGTTTATCCCGCGTTCCGGACACAATGGAACAGGTTTCGGAAGCTAATTCGGAAGTATGTGCGAGTTATGGCTGAAAACGTTCAATTTGAATTAAACCGATTTAAACCGATTTCTAGGCGTTTTAATTTGTACCGGACAAACGGTAAATCCAAATGACTTGAAATTTGAAACCTTACTATAATATCACATTACGGATCCGATGAAACTGGTTTCGTCGAAATCCGAGACTTTTTGAAAAATGGCTATTTTGACTCGCCAAATTTAAATTAAAAATAATTAGATGCGTTTCGAGCTGCCACGAACAAACGATAACTCCGATTGACACGAAAATTGAAATCCGGTAATAACTAACTATTACGGATCCAATGAAACTGGTTTCGTTCAATTCTGAGACTGTTCAAAAATTGACTATTTTACAGTCGATTATTTAATATTAAAATATTCAATTTTCACAAATTAATTTCTAATTCGATTTTAAAAGTTCTAAAATATCATTCTAACTTCAACATGATAAAATAAAATTTTACAAATTATTTTCTATCATATTTAACTCAATTTTCAATTATTTTCATAATTTAACGTATTAAATTATCGATTTAATTATCCAATTAAATCCTAAAATTCAAATCAAAATTTATTCGACTTATAAATTCACTTATTAATATCTAAAATTAATTAAATATTCAAATTTTAATTAATAAAAATTCTGGGTCGTTACAATTGTTATGATATATTGGTTGATTTGGACGTTAATTGTAATTGGATGCCTATTGATTGATATGTTGGATGTGTGGTTGTTATTTATTTTGATATATATCATTGTTATTACCCTATTTATTATTTTACATTGAATAAATTGTCACTTGTAATATTTGGAATGAACTAAGAATAGATTGAACAGACATACATCTATGATACTTAAATATGTGTTAAAATGATATATATCAATCCATGTAATTTAAATTGAAATAACCGATTACTTGACCATAGGGTATAAAATTATATACAGACACCGAATTTGGTTAAATTAAACAATTTTAAAATATTGAAATTGGATTTTTTTTAAATGATGTTGTTTTAAGGAAATTAAAATTTTGTTTTATATGAATTAAATTATTTTCTAATTTAAGCTTTGAAATGCTGAAGTTGAACCTGTTTAAATGAAATTGTTTAAGGATTAGTTTGAAATCTTAAAGTTTAAATTGAGATTTGATTTGAACTTATTGGAAGTGAATTATTTTAAATGTTTAAATTTTAATTTAAACTTTGAATTTTTTATAATTAAAGAGGTTTAAATCGGTAGTTCAAAATTTTGGATGTGAAATGGATTAATACTAAATTGTTTAAAAATGAGAATTTGAGTTGAAACTTTCAGCCATTTGAATAGAACCGTTTAAATTAAAGTTAAAGAAAAGTTTGAAATAGTTTTGAATTGAATTTGATTTAATTCAAAATTTGGAATTTGAAGTCAATTGAGTTGAAAAGTAAAAATTGAATTTTTTGATTTGGAACATGAGTTCAAATTGTTGTGAAAGAAAGAAACAGTTTTAATACAAACTATTTTAATATATAAACTATTTAATAATCATTTTATTTTAATATATAAACTATTTTAGTTATCTAAACGATTTTCAATATTAAAACTATTTTAATTGTCCAAACTATTTTCAATATTCAAACTATTTTAATTATTCAAAACCATTTTCAAAATTCAAACTATTTTAGAGGGGAACTATTTAGATTTAAATCACTGATTTAAATACAAATTTTTGAAGGTATGACCTATTTTGAACTCGAAATGATTTTGAAGCAAATCTGATATTTTGATATGAAGTATGACTTGTTCTTGAAATTTAAAAGAAACAACTGGTGTGAAAAATGACATTTGGTTGTTAAAGAGACTGGGGCCGAATATTGGCATACACTCTGCCATTACCGAAACCACTTTAACAATTGTGTACGCGGTGGATGATCCAGAATGAAATGGTTGGATTGGTGAACATTTGCAGGATTTATAGAAAGAACGATGATGGATAGACCCTGATACTTGTGTCAATTGGAAATGACTAAAACATGACGACTTATCCTGACCATTGAGGCTAGCTACCTCTAGCGACATCTGTTCTTCGTATTACTAAATTGATTTTGATTGGATTGGTGCACCTTGATTTGGTTATGGGATGGATGTTCGCGGTGGGACGTTAGGGGTTACTACTTGTCAGATGACTCAAAATGGTAGTATCCTACCTTGGCCATTGCCTCACGTGCATTGTCATACTTTTATCCTTATACACTCCCACTACGATTTTGTTTTAGTATGGTACCTATAGGGGACTCACTGGCTACCGTTGTTACTGGTTGTGTTACAATACCCGCATAGGCTACCTGCTTAAAAATGTGTTAAGAGGGATCAATGTAAAGCATTAACGCTATTTTAATACTTTACTTTACTAACAGACACTACATATATAGCGTATCTTACTACATATAGATAGTTTAACGGATCCTTAGAAGATGAAAAATCCCGTAACATCTCTTAAGTTATTACACTCATGTTGTACACTTGATAGGAGAAGGAAAATCCCATAAACATCTCTGAAGCTATTACACTCATATTTACTTGTTATTGATTTAACATATATATGAAATTTTAGTTCTAACTCGAGTGTTTTGTCTTTTCATTACGCTCGGGTCAGCCTGAGTATTTCAGCGTTTGAGGACAATAATGCTTAAAGATGAAGATGGAGTTTGCTAGATAGTATTTACTATTATTGTTATTCCGCTGCATTATTTTGGCATGTTTGTTAACCTTAATCTGATTATGTTGTAGAAATTGAAATCAAATGTATATTGTAAAACAGCTTCATGAACTGTTTATTTGATGGTATGAAATTTATTATAACAATTATTAGTAATATTTTGGAAGTAAATTATTATTTTTTATAGTGGTGATAAATATTATATATTATTATTTTATATATAATGTTCTGAATTAATAATTATTATTTTAAGATAATCCCAAAGGTAATAATTTTTAAAAATGTTCATTATAACTTATTATAATACTGATTTAAAGTAATTGATTAGATTTTTTTATAAATGTTTCTCGAGATTTATAAATAGAGTTTTTATAAGTGAACTTGGGTTTTATAAATGATGTTTTTTATGGTAACTTGCTATGTGACAAGTGTTTAGTTGATGGTGTAGTTTTGTTAAAGGGTGTTTTGGATAGTAAATGGTTTAGTAATGAGTTTATAGATAGATAGATATTTATCAACGAATTTTAGAAATTCATTTGTAGAATTATAAGAGGAGTTTTATAAAGCATTTTGGAGACTTAAAAGGAATTATTTACAATGTGATAAGTGGGCTTTGTATATGGTTTTAGATATTTAAAAAGTGATTTTTATGGATGGGTTTGTATGTTTATAAAAAGGGTTTATAAATAAGTGCAAGGTTTAATAAAGGGTTTATAAATGACTTGAGAAATAATCTATAAATGGTTTTAGAAATTATAATGGGGTTTATAAATTGTTTCCTGGGGACTTGACCAGGCAACGTAGTATTCGACATCCCCACCGGTCGGCTCAACTGGATCGTTCGGCGATCGGCATCCAAGAATCACTCGGCATCCAGGGAGCGCTCGGCTCCAAGTCGTTCGGCGTCTATGGAACGTTCGGCATGGAAGAGCATTCAACATTGAGAGACGTTCGGTATGGAATAACGTTGGGCATGTGAGAACGCTCGGCATGGTAGAATTGTCCAGCATCAACTACCGTTCGGCCCAAACATTGGTCAGCTAAACTATCGTTCGACCTAACTATTGGTCGGCCTAAGAATTGTTCGGCCAAGACATCGTTCGACTAAGTCACTGGTTCGGATTCCAGTATCGTTCGGTGCTGATGCTTCCCATGGCATTCAGAGTGTTCTGCCTCGCTGCGATTGGCATGAGGAGATTGTTCGACAATCATACCCTGTTCGGCATTCGATGTTCAGCATCCATGGGTCGGCACACAGAAATTACTCCATTTGGGCCGAGATATTCAGCCACCAGGCCCACCAGGGCAGTCCAACCCATCTTCGTCTTTAAATAGAGAGGCAGGGGCACAGTGAAAGGCATCAGTTTTTTTGGGAACACTGGGAAAACTCTGCCGCATTCAACACTCATTCAAGACTTAATCTTTTGTTTGCAATTGTATTCAATCAATTAGAAACGGATTGTATCTGTAATCAACTATCAAGGAAATAAATAGAAATCAACCTCAAAGTGGACGTAGACAGTTACTCCGAACCACAATAAATTTGGTGTTCTTGTTCTCTGCACTAAAAGTTACGTATTGTTCTCTATTTTAATTGACTTTCTTCATTAATCTTCCTACAAAATCTCTCTAAGGGTGTTAGTGACCAATTTTGGTGCTAGCGTTTTGGTACTCTCAGTGAGAATTGAATTCTCAGGCTGTTAGGATCTGTTTGTAGCTACTGGATTGAATAAATCCCCCAGAGGAGATCCAAGATCATTGACAAGGCATCTGTTGATTCTATTCAGAGTTATAACCAACAACTCTACCATGGGAAGACCCCGAACCAGATCGGCCTGCCATAACGTAGATGTCCACGAAACTGCTAGGGTACAACAAGTTGGAACTAGAAATCAGCAAGTAGGAGGTGCAGGGCCCTCAACCCAAAACCAAGCGGAAGTCGTTTCCCGAACAGAGTTCAACGACTTGATAAGACAACTCAAGGAATGTAGAAGGCAACGTGATGAGAAGATTCAAGCCAACGCTAACCTCATGACTCAGCTTGCTCAGCAGCAACGCTAGAATGTTGGATGTAACCCTGCCCCTTATTCTGAATCTGATAGTTCAATGTCAGCTGACGAACCTCTTAGGCGTAGACGCCGTAAGGATGAAGGTACACAAGAAGGCATTGGGAATCAAGCCCGCGAAGAGACCGGATACCCGAACCTCCAAGACCCGAATCAGGCGGGACATCAACCTGCACGGTCCCGTGAAACGGAACCCAACCTTCCATCTTCCATACAAACTCCGGACTTAACGGCTATGTTCAGGCAATTGATGAGAGAAAACCAAGGCTTGACCAATGAAGATTGGGGAGTGTCCAGAGGCCATACTCCCTTTACGGATGGTATTCTGCAGGCTGAGTACCCCAAGAAGTTCAATATACCGATTATCCCAGCCTACGAAGGGAAGACTGATCCCAGGCAGCTTGTGATGAGGTACTAATGAATGATGGATTCTGAAAGAGCTAATGATGCAACCAAGTGTATGTGTTTCCCAATCACTTTATCCGGAATTGCCACAATGTGGTTTACTCGACTTTCCCCACGATCTATATCCAACTTTGACGAATTGGCAATGAAATTCATAGAGCGGTTCAGGATACACACTACCCGTCCAAAGGATGTGATGTCCTTATCAAGCGTAATCCAAGCTTCGGGAGAGTCATTGAAAGCATACTTGTAGAGATTTCATGTTGCTACTACCGAAGTGAGCAACCGAAACGACCACGCAATATTGATGGCGGTAATGCGTGGAGTGGATCCGGACTCTGAATCTGGAGATTGGTTGGTGGGAAAGCCCCCAGCCATGCTGGAACATTTTTATTCAAAATCTTATGAGTTCATAAGAAGGGAAGAAGCTCGATGGACAAGACGAGACAAGGCACCAGGGCCTGCTCAGAAGACTATGAAAAGTACCATCGCCATAAAGCAAACCGGTGATAATTCGGGAAAAGCTCAAGTCAACGTCCAAAACAAGCATGGGTAGTCTAAAGGTTCCGGAGGTGGAAATCCCGAAAAGAAAAGAGAGATGGGGAAATGGAAGTCAAGGATACCGACCTACAATGAATACAACCCGCTCAACGCATCACTTAAGAACATCTATTTGTCAACTTGCAACACATTTTAGTATAGGAAACCACGCCTAAAGGAATCAACGGAGGAACAGAAGCGGACTGGAAAGTACTATCGCTTTCACGAGTCTTATGGGCACAACATAGAGTAGTGCAGACACCTCCACGATGCTATAGAAAAGCTGATTAGACAGAAGAAACTGCAAGAGTTCGTCAAAGACCCACAAGATGGAAGACAAGAGACATCAGACCCCGGACGTGGGCCAACTCCATGCCAACCAGAACAACCTGCTCGAACTATGGGTGATTGGTTATCAACACGATTGCTGGCGGACCTCATCCTACGGATAAGAATTGGCAGGAGATGGATCGATATGCTAACTCATTAAGACATGCGGAGTATGAGTGCTGTTCGAATGTGGAGGATGGGACCCCTGCAAGCGTACGATGTATGATGATATTGTATTCAGGAGCAGAGATGCAGATAAGGTGGACGCCCCTACCATCGACCCGATGGTCATATCAGCGACAATCGGGCCGGCATTTGTGAAGAGAATTCTAATTGATTGTGGAAGTTCCGTTAACATCATCTTCAAGAAGGCGTACGACCAAATGAAGATGAAGTCTAAGGATTTGAAACCATCTAAAGCCAGAATCTACGGATTTAACGGCGCAACAACGGATGTAGTGGGATATGTGGAGTTACCAGTTGAACTGGGACAAGGCGAGCCTAGGAGGGTATAGATCCTACCATTCACAGTGTTGGATGTTACTCTCCATATAACGTATTTCTAGGACGTCCTACCGTGGCAGAATTTAGGGCAGCATTGGCCCCTTAGTGTCTGACGTTAAAATTTCCCACAGACAGTGGTGTTGGAGTGGTACACGGCGATCAGGTGACCGGACGTGCCTGCTATGTGGCCGAGCTGAGAGAGGCTCAACGTAGAGAGAAAGGAAAGGCTGCGGACCACTCCATCCGCATCTGAAATGATGACGATTGACAAGTAGAGTCCGAGCCTTGGCTCGGGCAACATTCTCGGATCCATAGAGACATAGATCCGAGAGACAATGATAGGGGACCCAGGGAAACAAATACAACACCGGATGAACTAACAATTGACATCCCAGTTAGTCGGGATGACCCGTCATGAATTCTTAAAATTGGATCACAAGTCGACCCCATGGTGGCCGAGAACCTCACTAACTTCCTCCGAGCGAATCTTGATGTCTTCGCTTGGACACATTCTGACATGTGCGAGATTTCTCCTACAATCGCGAGTCATATGTTGAACATAGACCAAAGACATGTTCCTGTGAAACAGAAAAGGAGAGGCATGGACCCAGAGAGGTCCGTGGCTCTCAAAGAGGAGGTGGACAAACTCAAAGCCAATGGGTTCGTCCGCGATGCCCTCTACCCTGAATAGGTTTCTAACCCGGTGCTAGTAACAAAAGCGAATGGAAAATGGAGAACTTGTGTCAATTGTTCTGATTTAAACAAAGCATGCCCGAAGGATAGTTTCCCGTTGCATAGGATTGACTAGCTGGTCGGTTCAACTGCCAGGCATGAGTTACTATCATTTATGGATGCATACTCTGGATATAACCAAATCTCGATGCACCTCCCAGACCAAGAACACACCAGTTTTGCCACAAACATTAGGTTGTATTACTATGTAGTGATGCCCTTTGGATTGACAAACCCGAGAGCAACTTATCAGCGTCTGGTGAATCGGATGTTCATAGACCAGATTGGTAAAACGATGGAAGTTTATGTGGATGACAAGCTCGTGAAGTCGTGGCCGTCAAACGACCACATCCGAAACTTAGCGGAAATGTTTGACATACTCAGACAACATGGAATGAAGATCAATCCTTTGAAGTGTTCATTCGGCGTAGCGTCGAGAAAGTTTTTGGGTTTCATTGTGAATGCACGAGGAATCGAGGCTAACCCGGAGAAGATTCAAGCCATCTGTGATATACAAGTGCCCTGAACCATAAAGCAGGTGCAAAGCTTGAATGAAAAGGTAGCCGCACTGAGCCGATTCATATCCAGGGCCACAGACAAGTGTATTCCTTTCTTCGATGTCATAAAGAAAGGAAAGAGGAATTTCGAGTGGACATCCGACTGTGAGGAAGCATTCTGAGCTCTTGTAAGGCACTTAGAAAGTCCCTCGGTGTTGTCGAAACCAATAGACCATGAAATGTTGTACACATACTTAGCTGTATCCCAGCACGCTACCAGTACAGCCTTGGTTCACGAGGAAGACTGGGTTCAAAAGCCAGTGTACTATGTTATTAAACATTTGACGGGGGCAGAAAGAAATTATCCAAAGATTGAAAAACTAGCCTATTTCTTGGTGATTGCATCACGCAAGCTTCTCCCGTATTTTCAGGCGCACTTGATCAGTGTCTACACTGATCAACCTTTGTGGCAGATACTCCAAAGACCAGAAACTTCCAGGAGAATACTTAAATGGAATATTGAGTTAAGTCAGTTTGACATTACCTACCTGCCGCAAAGGGCCATACAAGGACAAGCCCTAGCTGACTTGATTGCAGAATTTACTATGACAGACGAATCAAAGACCACAATGTCATACCTCCCGTTCGATGGAAGATGTACACCGATGAAGCATTTAACGACCATTGTTCGGGGGTTGGCATAGTTCTTGTAACTCCTAAGAATCGATCACTCTGCTACGCCTTGAAGCTCGAATTCACAGCAACAAATAACAAAGCCGAATATGAAGCGTTGATCGCCGGCTTGAAACTTATCAAAGAACTGGGAGCAAAATCGGTTGAAATCTTCAGCGACTCGCAGCTGGTGGTGTACCAAGTGCGAGGATACTACCAAGAAAGGGGGCAGAGACATGCCTCATATTTGGTTTGAGTTCAACAGCTGCTAGCGAATCTCGAGTATTATGATATTTCACATGTCCCGCGTGAGCGAAATAGAGCGGCCGATTCATTGCCAAAATTCGCAAACACAGGCGATGCACAGCAAATGGGATTATTTCTTTTTGAGACCCTCCATGCTTCGAGTATAGATATGATGGAGGTAGATTTCATGTCAGAAACAGAAATCGAGAAGGAATCTCGGATGACCCAAATCAAACAGTACTTGCTATTCGAGATCTTACCCAAAGAAAGGATCGAAAGATGACAAGTCCTTCATAAGGCTTCTCGTTATGCAATACAGGATGGAATAATGTATCGAAGGGGATTCTCGAACCCACTACTCCGATGCATTGCTCATGGTGAGATAAAATGAGTCCTGAAGGAATTCCATGAAGGAGAGTGCGGCGACCATACTGGGGGCAGACATTAGCAAAGAAGATCCTCCATTATGGATACTACTGGCCAATTATGAATCAGGATGCTGCAGACTATGTGAGAAGATGTGATAAGTGCCATATATATGCAAAAATCTCAAGAGCTCCACCGACGGAACTCACGCAAATGGTTAGTCCCTGGCCATTTGCAATGTGGGGAATTGACCTAGTTGGTTCTGTACCCATGGCCAAAGGTGGAGCGAAATATGCAATAGTTGCGGTCTACTACTTCACCAAATGGGCAGAAGCAGAGCCTCTGGCCACAATAACCACCAAGAATGTTATTAATTTCGTCGTACGAAATATCATATGCCGCTTCGGCCTTCCACGGACCATCATTGCAGACAATGAGACTCAATTTGAAAGCAAGGAGTTCAAAGAATTTTGTCAGAAATATGGCATTGAAAAGAAGTTTGCAGCGGTTGCTCACCCGAATGCCAACGGACAAGTGGAAGCCGTAAACAAGATAATCAAGTCCATATTGAAAAAACGTCTGGAAAAGGCTAGAGGCAAGTGGGTGGATTAACTTCCAACGGCGCTTTGGGCCTACAGGACCACCTACAAGGCCGCGACTGGCCATACCCCATTCGCGTTGGCGTTTGGCACGGAAGCTGTCATACCCGTGGAACTTGAAGTTCCATCACACCGTCTAACTTATTACGACCCCGAGTCGAACCAGAATCTTTTATTGGAATCGTTGGACTTCATTGATTAAAAACGCGAAGAAGCCAATTTGAGAGCGGCCGCATACAGACATAGAGTCGCTAAATTTTATAACGAGAAGGTCCGACCAAGATTTTTTAATGTGGGAGTACTCGTTTTGAAACGAGTTTTTCCGATCCCGTCTCATATGAATCCCTCATGGGAAGGTCCATACGTTATCGAACGGAAGCTTGGAGAAGGAACTTTCAAGCTAGCGACCGTCGATGGTGCGGTACTCTCCCGAGCATGGAACAGCGAGCACTTGCGGCATTATTATACTTAATCTATTTCTTTCATGTATTAGTTTCACTTATTTGAAGTACGCTTTTATTTCTAGTTCTTGACGTGTAGTCTAATATTTAGCTTGCTCTCATTAATAAAGGCTTGAAGCCATCTTTTCCATAAATGACTAATGTTTCTGCGTATGATGATCCTGTGACAGGCAAACGAAACTGTATTATTCTGGCTGACATACGAACACGTGCACAAAAAACTCAAAATCTCTAGATCCCCAGAGTGCGGACTGGAGTACTCTAAATGCGTGGAGTGCGGACTCGAGTATAAACGATTCAAAATCTCCAAGTCACCGAAGTGCGGACTGGAGTATTCTAAGTCCCCGGCGTGCAGACTCGAATATAAATGATTCAAAATCTCCAAGTCCCCGAAGTGCGGACTGGAGTACTTTAAGTCCTCGGAGTGCGTACTCGAGTATAAACGATTCAAAATTTCCAAGTCCTCAGAGTGCGGACTGAAGTACTCTAAGTCCCCGGAGTGCGGACTCGAGTATAAATGATCCAAAATCTCCAAGTCCCCGGAGTGCGAATTGGAGTACTCTAAGTCTCCGGAGTGCGGACTGGAGTACTCTAAGTCCCCAGAGTGCGGACTCGAGTATAAACGATTCAAAATCTCTAAGTCTCTGGAGTGCGGACTGGAGCACTCTAAGTCCCCGAAGTGCGGACTCGAGTTTAAACGATTCAAAATCTCCGAGCCCCGGAGTGCGAACTGGACTACCCTAAGTCCCCAGAGTGCGGACTCGAGCATAATCGACTCAAATCTCCAAGTCCCCAGAGCGTTGACTGGAGTACTCTAAGTCCCCGATGTGCGGGCTAAAAAATTATTCTAAGTGCTTGAAGCACAGAAGGAAGAATGAATAACTCTCGAAGAATCTCCGAGCCATATGAAGGTGAACCGAGAAGTCCATGTTATTCACAACAGCTCAGATTTAAATCACAATCATTCGAAAATCGAACGACAAAAGCTTTTTGAAAGACAGAAAAAAAAGGAACTAAGCTTTATTCAGACAAAGTTTTTACTACGAAGTTCGGAATAGACAATCTATTTACAATGACTATGGAAGTAGATGAAAATAATTACATAACTTAAACTAACTCTCGTTGAACAAGAGTAATGGTCACTTCTTGTGCTTCTTCGACTTCCTCACCTCCGTGGTCTTCTCGGACGGCTTCTCCCCTATGCGTTTACCCTTGGTACTCTTCTTTAATGGAGGGGAAGCAGCTGAAGAAGTACCGGGAACATCCACGGGCTTGGACCTGCCAGGGAGAATGACCTTCAATGGCTTGTGCAAGGGATCGTCTAGGTCCACACTCGTGGCTCGACCTTGATCTCGGCCGTCTCTCTCTTATCCTTCTCGAGCCGCTCCTTCATACTTAGCTCAGATGTGTGTTCGAAGGCGCCTGTACTCTACTTCATAACTCCCCTCGATGGGAGAAGAAGTCTCAGATTTGTCTTCATCCATCGCTCCAATCACCTGAGCATCTGGCCCAGGAGCCTCTCCTGCCTGAGTTGCCTCACCTATCTTTTCCTCCACCTCCTTGGCGACATCGCTCCTCGGAGTGGGCCCAGGATCAGAACGTCCTGCACAAAATCATGAAAAACAAGTATTAGAATACAATAGTCCTTCATAAAGAATGACGACTTTGAAATCTTAAAGTGAAGAGTTATCTACCAGGCTTCGGTAGTCTCTCAACCATCAAGGGGGTTTCACCCTCCAGAATGGGAGATAGAATATGGACGCCAAGGCCGGGGTCCTTCAGATTGTAACCGATATGATGCTCAAAGGGATCGAGTATCGGCCAATTGGCCAATTGAGTAGGCGCATGAGCTGGATGCACAACCTCGGATGGGCCGGTAATCACTTCTTTCCCTTTCTTTGAGGGGGAGCCTTTGCAATAAATAGCTTTAGCTGCTGACAAGTCGGAAGGCTCATTCCCCTTAAGGAATTCTTTTATCAAGGCCCCTTCATCAACCTCTTCGGTACGGTGCTCGGCCTTTCTGATTTCGATTAAAGTCTCCCACGCCTCGGCCAGAGATTCAAGATGACCCTCACCCAAGAAAGTCAAGTCTCGATGCATGAGAATGCGGGCGTTGAACTCAGCAATTTGTGGGTCAAACATACGCTTGACCTCCTCCCTGCCTTATTCTCTAGCCGCCTCAAGACACGAGTCGATATCAATGGATGCAATCTTCTTGCCCTCTTCACGGGCCTCACTCTTTAATGCCTTAACTTTGGAAAGCTCGCCCTTAAAATTTTCTTTTAAGAGTCGAGTGGCAACGATCTCGTCACATTATTATTGTGACTCTTCTTGGGCAGCCATTTTCTCTTCCTTCTCTCTGCGGAGCTGCTCCTCAAGTTCCTTTACTCGGAGGCTGAATGCGTCCCTCTCCTTTTGAACCGAGTCCTTCTCTAGAGCCAAATCCCCACATTGTTGAACCTCCTCGCCGAGTTCTTTCTTATGAGTTGATTCCAAATGAGTGACGGCCTCAGCGGTGTTCTTGGCGCTCTGATGGGAGACCTTAAGTTCAGACTTATAAGTTGAAATCTCTTCGTCTTGAGCCTTAATGATGTCTTTGTCGTGGATAGCCTCAAGCTTCAGGCGATCGATTTCATGTTGGCGCTCCAAGGAAACTTCAGAAATTTTTTTAGCCCAATGAACAAACGCGTCATGTTGAACATAGACGTCGTTGGTACAGGGGACGGTGCTCTACTTGACATGTCCGGGGATAGGATGAATCGTCGGAAGGAATTTCAGGCCGTCGAAGCAGATTTTTGAAAATTTATCTTTAAGCTCGGCCAGCCTCTCCAATACTGTTGGGACTATTGCAGGAGCGGGAGGAGACGACTTTGAAAGTTCGACTCTCATGTGAGAATCTCGGGACTGTCGAGTAGAAGAGGAATCGGAGTGTTGGTCCCTGGGTGCATCAGATTGCGACCTCTTATGGCCACGCTTGTCTTTGCTTTGATCCAGGTGAGTGGAAGTATCCTGGTGGTATTTTGGCTGATAGTAAGTTTTCTTCCGAGATGACGAGTCCCGGGAATGATAGTCTTTATCGCTGTCACCATCCCTATCTCGACGTCTTTCGGAACCCGAGTCCTGTCTAGATTGATCAAAAATAGACGAACCACGAAGGCGATCGAATCCATGCGAGTGCCCCATGTCACCTGCACAGAATTTAAATAACAACGAATCGGCAAAGAGTAGTGAGACGACGGAAATCTAAGTGCAAATTGAAGTGTAAGTGTTCGTGTGTGTCCTAATGTTTCCCCCCGACGGACCAGTCGCTTTGCTAATGGGAGTTTTTTCTCCTTGATTTTGGGATAGAGCGCCCACATCGCCTCTGATGGATGAATGAAGCTTGAATGCCTTCGGATCGTCAAAGTCGTAATTGAGCAGGTCATCCGGAATGGAGAGGTTCAATAGGCCCTTTAAATAACTTTCACGTGTTGTGAAGAAGCTTCTTTCTCTGTTGGAATGAGCGTAACTTTTGAAGTTCCGCCAACCTTCTCCTTTCTAATCTTGTACGTCACTCCCTTTTTCTTCTTTGAAGGGGAAGGTGACATTTCGATATTGTTTACTTCGACTATCGGATCCAGAGCGGGACCCAAGTTCTTACCTTGTGCTTCGGGTGTTTCATTCCTTTGAATTTCCCCTCTTCCTATACATAAGGGTTGTGACGTGATGACGACTAAGCTAATTTTTTCCCTTTACCGAATGCTGTCTTGGGCATGGAGACGCCCTCAGGAAGGCTTGCCCGATGACCTTCTACTAATAGTCCGAACCTCGATAGTGACTCATTTGAAATGAGAGTTCGGATGTCTTGTCCTTCGGCGGGAAGAGCTCCAATAACTTCAACGGCCTCAGAATATCCATGGCCGTTAGGTCGTGGATTGATACCCGAGAAGATGAAACAAGAGTTAGAAAAGGCATAGCTTCGACCAAACATTAGTATTGTTTCAAGAAGAAGACTTACTTCCTTCAACCCGTCTCCTCACGAAACCAGGAGGGCAACGCACATAGAACCATTCCTGTTAGTCTAGGGAAAACTTGCTCCATGTCCTGGTTAAAATCTGGCATTTGTGGTGCGGTTCGAGGAACACAAAAGAGGGGCTATCTCTGCGCTTCTTGATCATATAAATGTATCTGATGTTACCCAGAATTGGAGGCCGAGAGAGGACGGTCATGAAGAGGATATAGGTGCCATAGATGAAAGCATGGTCCTTCGGGTGCAGTTGCGATGGGGCGATGTCGATGTACTGCAGCACATCCCGAAGAAATAAGTTGAATGTTGGCACACTGCCGATCCAGCACATAAACTTATTACAGACGGTATATCCAACTAGGGGCAGGTGTGGACGATCGTGCCCCGATGGAACCAACACGTCGTCAAAAGGGAATCCATGGATAGAGCATATTCGCTGAAGCGAAACTTCATTGACCTTCGAAGCTTGAGAATCGACCGGGTTGTCCAAGAGAATTGATGCTTCCAGGGCATCGGGAGCTAAGTTATGAGCGGGGGAAATCGATCGTTAGAAGTATCCTCGACCCCTTGTTCAGAAGACGGCCTGGGTCTATCCGAGATCGTGGAGGAGCTAGATTTCTTAGACATCTCCGATAAATATTGAGTTTGACGAGAGCACCTGTTTGAACTATACTTGAAAAACTGTCGATATCAGAATTAACAACACAAGAATTCCCCCGTGTGGTGTGTGAACTAGTGCTATCATTCATGTGTAAGCGCTGAAAAATTGAAAGTCACGGGGTTAATAATATAAAATTGGGCTTTGAATCGTCTTCTTCGAAGACCGTCATCGTTGACCATCTCCAAAAGCCTGCCTTATGGTGTTTACAGTTTCAGATTCAGAAAATGTTAGAAGAAGTTATCCGATTATGTCGATTTAAATTCAGGTTCATGTCTACCAAAACTAGGAAGTTATTAGTCCGGATCAGCTCGATATGCTAGTATGCTGGAGTCCTTGTCCTTGTTTTGTTATGTGATTAGGCAAGGTAAACAAGTGTTCAGCCTAAGATAAGGGATGCTTCAGCATTCATAATGGCTCGGCCTAAAAGTACGGCCTGAATATTGTTCGGCCAAACCTTTGTCCGGCCTAGCTACCGCTTGACCTGAATATTGTTCGGCCTAACTATCGTTCGATGTAGGTAACGTTCGGCAAAGTATCGTTCGGCCAAAATTCTGTTCGACCAAAATAACACTCGGCATCCCACCTATGTCACGCTCCCCTCCTGTCCTACCATTCCACTACTCGGCAGGTGGTGAATCTTGCCGAACCAGAGTTACGCCGAACCCCAACGCTCGGCACTCCGCACATAACCATACCGAGCGACGAAGATGAATTGTTCGGCGAGCCGGACCGAACCATGCTGTTCGGCTTCCTAGCCAATTCATGCTCTTCCTTTATTCTACCCTCCAATCTCGTTCTCTTCCCCACCATACCATCTAGCCTTAAGAAATATCCTAATCAAACTTTGATTCATTAATCCGCGCAACACCTATTGGCTACAGTTCTAATTTACGGACTCGATCCTTGCGTTAAAACCTATTTATTAGGGGAAAGCATTTAGATGGAGGGATCGTTACCTAGTTAGTGGATCGAGACTTGGAAGAATCTGGAGTTAAGGGCACGGCTTTAGTTAATGCCGAATGGATTGGGAAGGAATGTTAAATCTTTTGAAGTTGTTAACAGGTGAAATTTGCAAGTACGAGATAGTGGAGGTAAAAGGTGAAAAGAGAAGAAGGAGGAAGATGCTGGCCTTTATAGGGAAGAAGAAGAAGTTGAAGAGACTATGACCGGTGGAACCGGTTAAGGCCGCACCGTTCGGCTTCGGCATACAAAATGGTTCGGCATAACATGAAGCATTCGGCTTCGGCTATGCTATTCGGCGAGCATCACTTCACCTGGCGATCGAGGGAAGTCACCATTGAGGAAACTGGACCACGGCCAAGGACAAAGCACAGAGGGCGTATGATTCAAAGCGCACCATGTTCGGCCACGTAATGCACATTGGGGGGCAAGTGTTTCCTGAGGACTTGACCAGGCAACTTAGTATTCGGCATCCCCACCGGTCGGCTCAACTGGATCGTTCGGCGACCGACATCCAAGAAGCACTCGGCATCCAGGGTGCGCTCGGCATCCAAGTTCGTTGGACGTCTATGGAACGTTCGACATGGCAGAGCATTCAGCATTGAGAGACGTTCGGTATGGAATAACGTTCGGCATGTGAGAACGCCCGGCATGGAAGAATTGTCCAGGACCAACTACCGTTAGGCCCAAACATTGGTTGGCCAAACTATTGTTCGACCTAACTAGTGGTCGGCCTAAGAATCGTTCGGCCAAGACATAGTTCGGCCTGGGTAGCGTTCGGCCAAAGTATCGTCCGGCATAAGTTTTGCTCGGCATACAAACATCATTCGGCTAAGACATCGTTTGGCCAAGTCACTGGTTCGTCTTCCAGTATCGTTCAATGCATATGCTTCCCACGACATTCAGAGTGTTCGGCCTCGCTACCTCGGCATGAGGAGATTGTTCGGCAATCATACCCTGTTCAGCATTCGACGTTCGGCATCTATGGGTCAGCATACAGAAATTACTCCATTTGGGCCAAGATATTCAACCACCAGGCCCACCAGGGGAGTCCAACCCATCTTCGTCTATAAATAGAGGACATGGGCATAGTGAAAGGGATCAGTTTTTGGGGAACACTGGGGAAACTCTGCCACATTCAACACTCATTCAAGACTTAATCTTTTGTTTTCAATTGTATTCAAGAAATTAGTAACGGATTGTATCTGTAATCAACTATCAAGGAAATAAATATAAATCAACTTCAAAGTGGACGTAGGCAGTTACACCGAACCACTATATATTTGGTGTTCTAGTTCTCTACACTAAAAGTTACGTATTATTCTCCATTTTAATTGACTTTCTTCATTTATTTCCCTACACAATCTCTCTAAGGATGTTAGTGACCAATTTTGGTGCTAACATAAATGATTTTAGAATTGGGTAAGAAGGAAATCTTCCTCAATATTTGGTGAATATACTTCTACCATTGAGATAAGTATATGGATATCTTCCAAGTATTGAAAATATTGGGATTTGTGGGTATACATTTGTAAAGGTGTGTATATATATACAAGTACTATAAAGTGATTTTAATTAATGAGAAGACTAATCTAAGAGGCTTTGTGATTTCAATGGGAAATGAAAGCTTTGTTTTAATGTTTGTTTATTTGATAGTTAAATAATCGACTATCAAAATCTTGGTTTAAATATGTAATCCTTCTTAATTTTGGTGGTATGGAAATATTCCCAACTTGACACAGAAGTATTTTAACTCTGGAAATATCAAGGAGAAACACAGGAATTATATGGCACAATTACAGTCGGTAGTTTTATACTGTATGTATAAACTCGTTTTGTTCTTCTAGGATAAACGATGAGGAGATCCATCCACTTAAACGATTAGGGGTGATCCCCACTCTTGTGTATTATTTGGTTATTTCCTAAAGAACTGGTATTGAACATTCCAGAAAGTCAATGACTGGATTTTGGAGTGCCAGGGAAGCAGAAGAGTGTACTCGTAAGAAATAACTCAAAAACTGTAACCATTTTGAAACCATATACGGTTCTATGGAGGAGTTTCATGATATATTGAGATATTCGAATCCATGTGTGGTTCCGATACCCGTTGGGGTGTGGAAATCTATGTGTGATACCAAGGTCTAGTTGAGATATGGGAATCTGGGTGTGATTCCAAGACCTGTTGGGGTATTGGAAACTATGTATGATTCCATGATCTATTTGATGGTGGTGCATGAGCTAGTACGCTGAACGTAGCCTCATCAATGGAAATGACTAAAACCTGAGATAAGAGGCATGGCCAGTAAGGATGGAAAACCCATAGGATGTAGTCGACTCCACCTAAACATTACTTACATTTGTTATGCATGCATGGGGCGATGAACTCGGTCTTAGTGAGACCAGTTATGTTTTTCCTATGGTACATCACTAGGGACGTATGCTGCTTCGGAAGCTTATCTCCGATCCTTGTGCGGGAGGACCGTTCTCGAAGTACTGAGTGCATCTCCATGGAATTCTACACAATTAGCATACATGCCTTATCGGTTTTTTATTCTTTACCTAGCATTGCTGTGATGTGCACCCACAAGCACCATAACTACTTGAACATTATTATTATTTTCAACTTTAGACATTATTATAATATCAATGGATTTTCTATAGAAAATTTTGTTTATTGTGAGGTAAAAACCCGTCCGTGTTTATCTGCGGCGTGGTCTTACGAGATACTTTTGATTTCAAAAGTTTTTATGACTTTAAAATCCAGTTCGATGTGTTTTCTCATGCTGGTTTTCCAGACTGACTCGGGTGTTATTTTATTATAATGCTCGGGTTAGACTGAGCATATTTACAGATTTTAGTTTGATGCTTTGTAGCTTCAGGATACGAGTTGGAGGCTAAGAGATGTATTCATGTATATGGTAATTTTTCTGCTACGTTCAGTGTTGTATTTATCAACAATTATGAGGACATATTGTTATAACTGTCTAGGCTGAAATAGATTAGTATGCTCTGATTGATGTCTGTGATGTCTGTATACACATGTTACAGTTTGTTTTATGTAAAGAATTATTGGATATTATAGATTATTCGTTCCGCTGTGAGATTCCTTATTGGTTATTTCCTTCCTTCCTTCCTTCTTTTTCCCTAATAATCGGGTTTACTAGCATTCGACTGCTCGGCACGCAATACAGTGGACGTATTAGTATCAATTTTCAGGGGTCGAAAACCAAGTCATTTCAAGTATCATGGTGGCAACTTGAAGAGGTTAAAATGACAGTCAAATGGGATGCAATGGGTTCGTTGGTTGGCGACCAGAAGAAGAAATGTACGTGAAAGTTATTATTATTATTTTATACGTTGATGAATGTTTGGATATCGGGAATATTTTGGATATTGTGGATATTATTGATGTTGATACTTGATTTGATTAGTTTGGTGCTTATTACCGCATTATTGAAATTGGAACAAAATTTGATAAATAGAAATAAATGAAATTGTCTAATTTGTGGAAAAGTAGGTAAATTAATAGAAAAATATAT
This sequence comes from Allium cepa, assembly GCA_030765085.1. Taxonomy (NCBI): domain Eukaryota; kingdom Viridiplantae; phylum Streptophyta; class Magnoliopsida; order Asparagales; family Amaryllidaceae; genus Allium; species Allium cepa. Next base: position 384,556,667 of record CM060931.1, read on the forward strand.
TATTACAAATTTTAAGTAATATTTGTAAATAGTATAACTAAATATTTTATTCACATAAATGTGGACAAATGAATAAAGTTATATTTTATGAATTTATATTAGAATTCATAAATAATAATGAAAAATATATTTATGTTTGGAATTGGAGAATTTACTATTTATAAAAAAATTAGAGGTTTAACAAATGATAATATGTTTTTTTGAAAAATTGTATTATCTTTTAGTAAATAAAAATATAATAGATTTTATGGAGTTTATTGAAAAGTATTATTCTTATGAGAGTAATAAAAATAAGAGATTTTCTGGAACAATAATAGTAGTAGTACTAGTAAAACTATGTTTTCAAAAATATTTTTGAGCTATGTTATTGCTATTTTGAGATATACAATAATAAAATGATTTTTGAGGATCAAAATGGAAGATCACTATATTGAGTAAAATAGTGATAAAACAGTTGTAAAAGAGGATTTAAAGAGATTTGAATATATACTATATCTAAATTATAGCGTTATGAGATATTTGAAGAAATAAGCATGTAAAGAGAATTTTGAGGTATATTATCATTTTTGAGAAATTATTATTGTTTTTAGGTGGAATAAATACATATGTTTTTATAGTAAATAATAATAAAGCGACTTTATAATGAAGAGAGTGTAAATATCTCTTTTTGGGCGGTTGTAACATATGTGTTTAATTACTGTAACTAAATTATCATATATTTATTTGTTGTGTACAGATGAAATCGCAATAAGTCGAGTTATGCGATATTTTAATATTATTACTACGTAATGTATAGTTGATTGTTATGAATGTTGTGTTACTAATATAGTGAGTTGGTATACATTTGATGATTTGAATGTTGTGCTACTAATATAGTTACTTTGTATACACTTGGTTATTTGGTGTATGTGTTACTAATGTGGTGAGTTATTACACATTTGGAGATTTGGTGTTTGTATTACTAATATGGTGAGTTAGTACACATCAGGTGATTTGGTGTTTGTGTTACCAATACAGTTCCTTAGTGCTTATCTAATAATTCATAATGGTTTAGTAGAAGCAGTGTTTTCTGCTTGCGTTGGTTGTATGGATGCACTGGTTGCTATATGCTAATAAGTATTTAGATGAAGAAAGCAAAAGTATGTGAGCTTGATCCCTCAAAAAGGGATACGTAGGCAGTTTTATCTATGCAACAACCATCGATTCCATTGAAGTTAGGGTGTGTAGAAATTAGTGCAGCCACCAACATAGTTAATATCCTTTCCTTTCTTATTTAATATATTTATGTACAGTTGTGAAGTTGTAGGTAGGAGCAGAAGAGAGAGTGAGAATGTAGGTATAGGTGATATCGTGTATAGCTTATTTGATATACTCTTTTGTACCATTTATATTGTTTATGATTTAGTATGGATGTATTGAAATGTGGATTGATGTGATGATACTATATATTAATTGTATTACTATGTTAATGTACATTTCTATTGACGTTTGGTTCCGCTACGAGGTTTCCTTTTTGTTTTATTTTAGTTATGAAATTTTAAATTATAAAATAAACGACCCATTCTTTTTAATATCAAAAATTAGTTGCAAGCATATATTGTGGCATTTGTAATTGATTTTAGATGTGAAAATAGTAGGGCATCGCCGCTATAAATAATAATATTTCATGTGGTGAAAAGAACATGCATATAATATATCGTTGCTTAAGTGTGTTGTTTAAATGGATCTAAAATATGGCTTTATCGAGAAGGATATGTAAGCAATGAATATGACTAAACTGTCACACCAACAGCTAAACTGACAAGTGGACATTAATATTTGAATTGTTCAATATTAATCGCAGACTGAAGTGACTCTTGTGATTCACACAACCGAATCTACGCATTCTTTGAAGTATCCCGATTTAATAAGTTTACGAAGTATTATTAATTAGTTAATATATAAGATATATTGATCGCAAGTGTTTTAGTATATAGGGTTCCATTAGTAATTGTGATAGCTCTTGGAAATTAATGGATGCCTTTAATAATTATTTGGTTGTGTGTGTATAAGCGTAATATATCCATATATTAATATACAGTGTTAATACATATTATAATGGGTTTAAACATGAGAATAAATACACAAACAAGTGTTGGCATAAATTAATGGTAAGGATCCACCATGGGGCTGGCTATACTTGCGGATGAGGGAGGGTTTGACATGGACTCTTAAGGATGAATAATTAGTGGTAGATAATTTCTCCTTAAACTCTCCTATAAATAACATCTCAAACTCCTCCACTGTACACAATTTTCTTACCCTTGCCTTCTCAGCTATAGCCACCATTACCTTTCCCCCTCCATGAGACTCAAAGACACCTCTCTTTCATTGGTGATTGTTCCTTTCCTTGTAAGATCAAGAAGGTGGAATCGTATTCCTAGGAAAACACGGAGATCAAGATGCTACAAATGGCAAGATCTCATTAAGTATTCTATGTTTTATATTCATTCATACTGTCGCCTGAACCCCAAATATATGATGAAGTTACCATATAAACATTTTATTATATAAATTATTGATTTAATAATTAAATAAATATGAATTTTAATTAAATCAGTTTATTCTAAAATTATAAAACAATTTGAAAATTTATTATAATACTATTTTCAACCTAAAATTTTATTTGATAGTATGCATTTAATGTAATTTCTCAAATATTATTACCATACACTTATTATTTTGAATTCGTACTTATGTGGGAATTAGATTTTGTTTTATCGATAGGTAAATATTGGATTTGGAATTACATAAAATTGTCTAACATGTTTTTTTATATATGTAACTGGAGTTTGAAAATTATATCACATAATTTGATTTTGAATTGCATGTAATGAAGAACTCATAGATGTTTTCTTTATAGATATGTATATATATAACAGGTTGTTTTATAGGTATGTAAATATTGGATTTCGAATTTGAAATTATATGGAAAATTAGATTTAGTTGATGTAGTTTTAAATGTGAAATAACAAAAGATTATCTCTTACCTTTTTTTGGTACCAAATATGTCATACCATAACAGTCTCTTATATTAATAATGAAGATTTTGCAAGATAATTTGACTAGACTTATATGTGGAAAAAGTTTAGAAGAAAAAGCGATATTATATATGTAGATGTTTTGACTAAATTTGTATTTAATACCTTTAGCAATTTCAAAATTAATTATATCTAAGTACATATAAATATTATAATAATATTTTGGCAAAAAATCACATATACACAAAAAAAAAATATGTATGTACATATACGTATACACATATTTGTACTATATATATATAACTGGCATCAAGAATATATGTATACAATATCATATATGCACAGCTCGGTATATTTAAACATATATGTATACTTGGATATGTATATTATCCCTCATATGTATATGAAAGTTTTATATACATATGTAAGTATATTATATATATATAAGTATATTATATACACACACATACATACAATGGATATAAATTATAATATCCATATGTGTGTGTATAATTTGTAATAACCCGCACCTTAATGTGCTCGAATTTCGACAAAAATCAAAATCCAAGTCCATTAGAGCACGGATCGTTGGTTTTGGGAATTTGAATTTAACATAAGTATATTAGAGATCGATCAAATTAAACCCACTATAGAATAGAGAATATAATAGAATATAAATACAGACTAAGGCCACTATCTCGAAATCAGTTGTGTTCCTTGGACATCCAATTGCCTTGTCAGTATAGAGCATGAATAAGAAGACTTCTCCATCAACCATTCAGTCTTGCACCAGTGACATGTTCCTCTATATGTATCTTGTGGGCTGTATTGAGGAAGGGGTCAGAACATTGTTTTGATGATTGGAAAATTACATACTTTATCTATGACATAAATTTACACCCTTTGGTTTCCATTTAAATGTTATGTTTGCTATTAACGGCTAAACCATTTACCTTAATATATTTTCCTACGATATATCTACCCTAACCTTCTCTAAGGTATACTATACATATATATACCTATGTGTGTATATATACACATTCTAACCATTCCTTACCCAAAACTCAGGCCATTTACTACTTCTTAGTTATGAAGCAATCCTTGTGCATCGTCATGCTAGTCTATCAATCCTAGCTACAGAGATTGATGGCTCCTATATCCAGCTTAACAATAATATTTAATTTATTTTCCATACTACTGTAACTATTCAATGACTTATCTAAGGGTTAACAGGCTCACCTTCGCTAAACTAATTTTCAATTATTTTTATCATGAGGTCCATGCATATCTCAGACGGATTCAGCGCTAGTAGGATGCAAAATCCATCAAGGTGTCACCTAATTTTTGTACTACTGCTCATTTGGGATCGTTGGGTGACCAAACCTATATGCTAGACCTACTACTAAATATTTCTACCAACTACTGATATAGCCTGCTAACTCTCCACAGCTGACATCCTCGCTTAGACTAATCTAATTAGTCATTGAAAATATCCAATTTGGTTACTTACCACCTCTTATTGGATAGGAAGTAGACCACATTTCCCAAAAGGTACTGGGCCATTTAATACTTCAAATCTGAGATTAACCCTCAAGAATACTTTCCCCTAATTTATTTGCAACATTAAATCCCTTTCCCATAGGTCCTAAGGTTGGACATGTCCCACATCAGTGGTATGTGTATACAACCGTTGGTAGCCTTTGAGTGGAAGGCAGACTTCTATTGTGTTACTCTGCTAACCTCGCATCCCAACCCACTAAATTGAATTAATTATTCTAACCTATAATATTGGGCAAAGCCCACTAATATCTCTTAGCATATTACAGGCTATATAATTATACCTTATGACAATTATACCGCATTAAAACATAAAATCACCACCTAACATTTTTATTTACTTTCCTATAAATGTCACTTTGTCTGAAATAAATGATTATTATCTCAACAGACGTTCCCTAAAGATATTTATTCACTTATTCAAATTTTTCCTAGCATTCCTTTCTTATCATTCCATGCTTATTATTTTGACATTCTCATTAATCAGTCTCATTACTCCATTTATACCCTATTTAAATTCTTGTAACTCCTAAGTTTATTCCACATTTATTACCTATTTAATTGGAGTTATAATATTTCCATCTTTATTTCCTAATCCTATTATTCATAGTGTGATTTATTATAAAGTTTTGATTATTTGTAATGCGAATATTACATGTAAATCGTCGTATTAGTTAGGTTTTTATTTTAATTGATTGGCATGGTTAGATACATATTTTTTTTTACTAATTATATTTCTATTAATCAATCCCTAACTAGAATTTCTTTTCCATAATTTAATTTGTTGGAACTATATTTCTAAAATGGTTTTCTGTTATAATTTCCATAAATTAACCCAAATTAAAAGATTTGCTTCGTTTGAAATTACAAGGAATGATTTATTTCCTTTTATTTAAATAGACATTTTAAACTACAGAAAATAAGTCCATACTTTACACATCTCTTTCCTCTATTTACGCATATTCCCTGTCAAATCAAACGCTGCACTTTTTTATGAAATTAAGAAAATTAGGAAAATTTATAAAAATTAAACGGATAACATTCCCTATAATTAGAACATAGAAAGTTCACATTCCAGCAGAATAGGGTATAAATTAAGATCGTACTAATGTCATTACAACTAATTGAGGATTTAGATTAAATTGTACATCTTATCAACTTTCAACTCTTAATATCTTAGGGACCGATTTCTAGACCTAGGTTTAAACGATATTTCTAATCAAATTTCCTAAGTTTCATAATAAGTAGGCAATGTTTTACACATTTAGTTAGAGTATACAACTCTTAGATCTATGTTAATAACCGAATAAAAATCTAATGAAATAAATTCCAATGTTATGCATAAATTACATAATTTCCCACCCACCTTTTAGATCATTCAAAATTTCCAGATTTGAATCTGATTCTTTGACTCAACTTCTTCTCCTTTTTGATCCAAAGAAATATATAAAGAGAATATATACATACATTAGAATTTTAGATCGGACAAGTGATTTGGGGTTGAAGGGAATACGAATTTACAATATTGAAATTTACAATGTTGCTTGTGTAACGCTGATCCTCAACTTCTCGTGTTCTATTTATTTTCTACTCTTCTCCGATTTTCATAAATACAAACTATTTAAAAGTTTAGAGGAATAGTAAGGAAAACAAAATAGGGAATAGTAAAGAAAAGAAAATAGCAGAGCTTCGCTGCCTTAGATCACAAAACATAAGAAGAGAAAGGACAGGTCAGACCTACATTTATAGGCTCTCAAATCAGTCGTAACCATTTGATTAAAAATATCAAAACTAAGCCATTGGCCGAAGTTCCGATCCCGCTGAAAACCCTCGATCGGTCGATCACATCCAATTAAGCAGTCGATTGCTACTGGTCGACCGGTGGATTAATTATTTATATATGTAAATTTGTTTTTGTTTAATTATTTTCGTTCGGATTTCTTTAAACATCTGTAACTTCTTCGTTTGAACTTCGAATCCAAAACTCCAATTATGAAATTTGCTTAGAAAAATCGCCATGAACGTAGTAGTGTAAATTTCATGGCCAAATTCCATTATTTGCCCAAATTCAAAATTTGAAGCTTAATTAATTATTAAATTATTAACTTAAATTATCATGATATTAAATTCTTCTCCTTTAAACAAATTTCATCCTTGAAATTACTTCAACGATTAAATCATGGAGTAATATAGTAACCATCCTAAACTAATCAATCAATTAGTGTACAACAAATTTTGTAGCCATACGTTTACAAGTGCATAGTGTATCATAACGTAGAAAACAAGCGTGTAGAATGATTCTAAATTCATCTTATATGAACATATTCTTTTATAACATTTCTGAAAATATGATGTAAACGACCTATATATATACTAGCAGTTCTATATGTATGCGGGTTTTAAGAAATCTTTTTTCACACAAAATTTCCATACTCCTACAAATAAAAGCATGTTACAACCAATTTTGCATCCAATTCCTACCATCAAAATCTAACGCATTGAATTATCGCTTCCTAAAAATCTACTCTTTTGTTGAGAAAAGGAATTTAGGTGGAGAATTTTACATTCTTACCACTCTATTAGTTACCAATCCCATTGTACATCGAGAATTTCCTTGTTGCCCCAGATTTTCTCCAAAATTTTCCGTGTACAATATGCATAAGGAGGTATGTTACTAAAAATGAATTGAATCCAAAATGGACTCTCATACATTGCTACAAGGTATGGAATAGAAATTTCAAGGCTAAAATAGCTTTTCTCTTATCATCGTCTATGCTTTATCCTAACATCATCCTTGATGCACCGCTAAATTCATATTTATTAACTCATCTATCTTCCCTACACTTAGTATGTAGCATTTTAAAATAAAAAATTTCCATAAAAATCCTCTTAGTTTTTTCAATCAAATTTGCACATGATTTGTAAAGTTAACTTCCATAACATTAGACGCCAATTCCCATAAAAATAATTTGGGCAATAATTTCAAAAATTATTTGAACGTCAATTTTTTTCAAACATTCGCCTTTTATATTTTTAATAAATCAAGTCACATTTCAATGTAATTGGAATTCAGTATGAGTTAATGCATATGGTGAATTCTGGCGTTTCACGGTTAATCTTATAACTTTAAAACTTACTTCCTTACCTTAATTTATATTAAACTAACGAAGAACTAACCTATATGTAAACTTTAGCTTTTAAAGGAACATGAATAATGACCTGTGATTTCAAGACAACCTTAGCACGTCCTTCGATTGCTAAAATTTACTATTTTATAAACTTCCAGTTTTACATTGCATTTACGATGGTTAAGCGTCTTTACGAGATTTCCATATTTATATTTTCTTCCAAATACACATACAAGAGAGGTCTATGTTATCCCAACTTTTGGCAAAGTTGAGATATCCAAAATTTACTGGAAATCAATAATTGCTATTCATGAATATCAGCCATGCATTGCAGGATAACCATGGATATCGATGAATTTTGTCCGAGTCCGGAACGGGCCACAATTGATAGGACACGACAAGAAAGTTCATAGAAGTCTACATCTCAAATTTCAGGTCAATCCGAGGTCGTATGCTCAAGTTATGATGGATTCAAGATAAGAGGAATTGACATTGCTATGTTCGAAACCATCACCCTACCTATGTTCGAACCCATCTGGTTCGAACCCAAGAAGTGAGGCCGCGCCTCGAATCCATACCCGTGTACCAAAGTTCGAATCGATGGAGTTCGCATCCATCGGTTCGACTCTACTTCGAACCCATTATGTTCAAACCCATCATATTCGAAACCATCTGTTTCGAACCCATCGTGTTCGAATCCAGCTAGTTCGAATCCATGCGAAGAAGTGGCGTTCGAATCCATCAGCCGACATCATCCTTCGACTCCATCGGCCTCGACTCCACTCCGAATCCATCCACGACCTGACTTCGAACCCATGAACTGAGCCTTACTTCGAAACCATCCAAGCTGCCTCGTCCCATGCTGTCTTCGAACCCAACACGATAAGTCAACTTCGAATCGATCCAAGGTGACGCATTTGGATCGATTCGAACAGACACCCTTTCAACGATTCGAAGATGACCTTCGAACCCAGTGCACGAAGCCACCCAGTAGACACGGCAAAGAACTCGGACTCGACTCGTTCAACTCGGCGCAAAGCTTGGATCGAACCGAAGAAGGCGCTCCACGTCGCCACGAAGTCGCGTGCTATGAAGGGTTCGAAGCCATCGGTTCGAACACATGGGTTCGAACCAAACAGCTATCCCATGAACTCAAATTCGAATCCACCATATCTCCCAACCTGCTGATCCAAATGACATGAAATTTTCACAGATGCTTCCATACATGTTGAAGAATGTCCACGCCAAATTTCACCTCGATTGGATGAATTCTTGATCGGTTCGAATGGATTTCGAACCGATGCCAAAGTGGGCCCAAACTTCCCGAGACCGTACGTATGGGCCCCCCTCACGTGCCAGAAGAGGTCTCCCGAGTTTTCAGCAAGAGAGCAGCAGTCTACGCCTATAAATGGACTCCCAGGTCATTTAGAAAAAGGACCGGATTCTCTTTGGCAAGATCAAGACTTTGAAGCATCAAGGCTCCACCAAGGCTCTACTTTGCACTCAACAACCACCGTTGTGCTTGAACTTCAGAACTATAATTCATTGTAATCCGCTGTAATCGATTGTAATCAGCGAAGAACATCAATAAAAGGAAAAACCTTTAAAGTGGACGTAGGCCGGAGATAGCCGAACCACTATAAATCGTGTGTTCTTGTTTGCATTTATTACTTTGCTGCTTAGATCTGTGATTTGTGTTTGGATATTGTTGATTTATATTCCAACACTAGTGCTTTCACATTCATCGGGGTTTGTGACCAATTTTGGTGCAAACAGTCTACATATCCAAAAATAACATCAAGGTGAATAAATAGGAATATTTCTAATAATATCATATGCAGCATTTTATACAAGAGACAACCAACGATTGCAATCCAAACAACCTAAAGAAAATAAAAGAAGAAACGATAATAGGGAAATGACAACAACACTACTAGACCTCAGATACTAACTAAAAACCATGAGATGGTCTCGATCCTCTGAGGGAGCTCGAGCCATTGCCATGGCTTCAGAAAAAGCATAGCATAGCGGCTATGCATCCAATCTCGTGGCTCTAGCACTACTGTTCATCCCAAATCTCTTCTTGAACCTGACAAATAACAACCAGATCAATGTTTTGGTATCCTCCAATGCGCTGTCCTTGCTCTGCTTCTACTACGGCTAATTTCCTGTTGTTGGTGGCTTCAGGATTCCCATCCTTTTGAAAATGGCTCTGTCGAATATAGGAAGGACCTTTTTCTGGATTGGCTCTCCAGAGAAGCTCACTCCGTACGACCTAAAGATACGAGTAAAGAGATGGCAATATGGAAAATAGCTCTGGGGAGTACCAACACTAGGACTAATGCAGTTGCTCATGATATCACGAGCCCAATTGATAGCCATACCACCTTTGATAGAAAGGGTGACCTTCTGAACCAATGGATAAATTTAATCAAAGCTCCCCATTTTCAGAATGATGTTCTACTTAACTATGCGAATGACAAGGCAGGATGTAGGTCGCAAATTGTCTGAGCTCCAAACATTGATAGCTCTAAAAAAGATCCACTGCAAAATCTCCACATCAATCATCTCTACATCATCATAATTCGCTTTCTCTACGGCTATCCCCGAAATATCACCGAAATCATTGTCAGATAGATAAAACTCAATACTCTTAAATTTCGATCGAAAATGGTTGATTCCTTCATCAAAGTTGTATGCTAGATTGTCAAACAGATGCATGCAACATAGGTAGCATTCCCTTTCAAAAGCGTCCTAGCGGTGGATCGATGCTATTCTTGCCACTATGAAAAATTCCTCTAGTTCAAAGGTGGAGAAATCTCCAAATTTGACTGACCGTCTTGGAGAAAGGTGAAATCTGCCGACACCAAGTAAACAGAGATTAGTCTCTTTGGTCGGGCCAAGCGATCTCCTAAGGGGTGAAACCTAGATGGAATAAGGAAGAACTGGAGGTTTGGGGTAGTGCCATAAATTGAGTGGAGGTCGGAGAGGGGTGCTGAGTTCAGATATGGATTGGTGGCGGGACTAGATTTGTTGCGTAAAAATTAGCACGTAGTGAAGGGGAAAGAGTCTCTATTGCTGCTTGAGGGGGGTTTGAGCAGCATTGCCTGATGTGGAGGAGGGGGAGTAGACAGTGGTTGATTTCAGGGGAGGAGGAGGGAGATTTGGGGTTTGGAACTTTAGGGGAAGGACGAAGGAAAATAAGGCGATTGGAGGTTGAACACGACTATACGTCACGTTCTAGGTTTGGGTTGCGTCTCAACCTATAAACCGGTTGACCGCCTTAGGGATAACAATCGACCGCTACAAGTCGACCACTAGGGGTCAATTGATCGTCGAATTTTGGATGCAAGTTGAATGTGAATCCTATTCGGGCTGGTTTAATTAATAATAACAATTATTATTATTTTGCGCTATTTTCTTTAACTCGACACGATCCAAAAAATTATTGCCCTCTTTATAGCGGTGCCTTAGCTTACTGTCAATCTCTTTGAATCCTTTCCTCAATTCATTCATAGTACACCTAAATTGTAATGCTTTTGCCATCAACAATTTTGAAATCACCGGCTACAATTTTTATATGGGAATATTCCTCCTATTCGTTGGCAGACCTTCAACACACTTCTTAACTACATACCCTAACTAAATTTAGTGTCAATTTTATTTTATCCACCCCTTCAAAAGGGAGAGAAAGTTTAACAACTTCCAATTTTTATAAACATCAAAAATCGTTGAGCTATACATATGCTCATTTCAATTTGTTTCAAAAATGATAAACTCTTTTCTTCTCACAAACCTTTTTAATCCAAAATTAATATTTTATTTTACTATATAGATTATAATAACATATTTACAACCCAATCGTAGATCTAGAACAAATTCTATATCTTATTAACATTCAGCTCTTAATATCTTGGGGACTAATTTATAGATTTGAATGTAACGGTATTTCTAATCAAATTTCCTAAGTTGCAAAATATGTAAGCAGTCTTGTGCGCATTTAATTCAAGACTACAACTCTTAAATCTTTATTTATGCATAATAATCAAATAAAAATCCAACGAAATAAATTTCAAAGTTATAAACAAATTATATAATTTCTCACTCATCTTTTAGAGCGTTCCACATCTCCTGATCTGAATCCGATTACTTGACTCAACTCCAACTCCTTTTTGATACAAAGAAATATATATAAAAAAGGTATCTACATATATATTAGAATTTTAGATCTGAGAAGAAATTTGGGGTTGAAGGAAAATATGAATTTACAATATTGAAATTTACATTGTTTTTTGCGCTATGCCGGTCCAATTTTAGATCTAGAACAAGTTCTATTTATTTTTTGCTCTTCTCCAATTTTTATAAACACAAACAATTTAAAAGTTAGGAGGAATCATGGAGAAGAGGAAATTGCAAAGTTTCACTCCCTTAGACCAGAAAATATGAGAAGAGAAGGGAGGGGTTAGACCCATACTTATAGGCTCATGAACCAGTCGTAAATTTTGATTAAATAATAATTTTGGGTCACTATTCAAGGTTCAGATCACATTGAAAACCCTTGACTAGTCGACCACAATCCTATGATCAGTCGACCACTATGGATCGACCGGACCATGGAGGAGTCTACCAGTGGGTCTCGGTTAATTATTTATATATGTAAATTTTTGTTTGTTTAATTATTTTCGTTTCGATGTCTTTAAATGTTTGTAACTTCTTCATTTGAACTCCAATCGTGAAACTCGAAATTAAAAGTTGCTCAAAAAATTGGCATGAACACAATGGTGTATGTTTCAATGCTAAATTCCATAATTTACTCAAATTCCATTTTTGAAGCCTAATTAATTATTAATTATTGACCTAAATTTATAGGGTGTTACATAATTTATACGAATTTTATTTTTATATTTTATTATCTTATCATGCCACATATGTCTTATTATTTTTAAATACCAAAAATGACAAAACATAAATGCCAAATTAAAAAAACATTATTTAAAACTTTAAATTGGATCAAATGCCAACTAATTATTTGTATTAGGCCATTTAAGATCTGTTTTAGGATTATTTTTAAGGTTATCACATTTTACCTAGTGCTAAACGAACTTGAACCAACAATGGTATCAAAGCCATGATGCTTATATAAATAAATTAGTCGGCATTTACGAGACTATTGGGTTTTTGAAACGACCTTAGCTTGACCTTCGAAAATCGGCACCGAATACGACACTCATATTTAAATGCCGTAGATCCAAACGTCAAATCGGGTTCGCCGGAGCTTATAACACACCAAGTATAACAACACAGCGGAAGAAAAAGAAATGAATATCATATACAATTCCAATGATACAAGATCCACATATACAATAATGATATCAAAATGATACATACAAGAAATATCAGAGACAATAAACAACAGCTGATAACGAATAGCGAAAGAGATAACTCCAATATTAAACTACACTCCAATCCAATGCTCTAAAGCCAAAACTCCAAACCACTAGCTCGGACCACCATCAAGTTTCACCAAGATGAGCAAGGTCAGTCGTCCATGAATCTAAAGACTCCAATATCCAGGATTTCCAAAGAATACCAAAGAGAAAGCTAAAAGCTACTAAATCGATATCTACTATCTGAAAAACCCAACTGAAGACTGCTCGTGTGGATAATTGCGGGCAACTAGGGTTTAGGAAGGGAACAATAAACTCTAGGCCAGTCATGGGACTGGTATGAGCAAACAAAAACAATTTATTTTTAAAACAAACAAAAGAAATTTTAATTTGAAAACGGCAATGCTTGTTGAAAAATGAAACTACCATAAGGCCACCCGGCACACACACCATGCAATCGCACACTTGGGGGAGATTTCTCCTTATGATAGTCAAATATGCTTGATACGCGAAAACCATTTTGATATTATTATTAGTGCATAGTGGGAAAACATTTCGAAAGTATAATATTAATCTTAGCCAAAATACGTACCATTATAGTATGCCTACTATAGCTACCATGTTAGATGGCAGGTTCTACAACTAAAACCGTACAAGGCATATATTGGTGATTGGATTTCCAACAAATGGTCAGGCCAAGGAACTTCCCATTGCCACATGGGTACGCCTCTGGATGGATGCCCCGAGAACCTAACGGGATCTCTGCTAACACAAGGCCGGGTCACCTCTGCAAAAATAGGTAACTACTGACACGAGTATGCCATCCCCCGGTTGTAAACAACCTTTATCCGAGGATCCTCAACAACAATAATCACAAAGTAATATATATTTGCGATATCCACATAAATTAAGTATCTGGGCTCCATACCATGATACCACTTCTATCCAGAAGGAAATGCACATACCCTAAGGAGCGCTACCCCCTATAACCTTGCTGCATTCTTTCTGTTTCGACCATTTCGGGGTGTGAGGTTCGACAAAGTCTCATCCATAAAGCTTCACTTTTCACAAAAGCCATGCTTTGATAAACAAATGATCAGCGGCACTTCGTTTGCCACATTATCAAATTGGGAATGTATCACTAGTAACCATCAACTACATAACCTCTGGGCTCGTGCGTCTCAGAGAAGGGTGTTAAGCTAAGAGATTAAATCTCCGCCACCAAACAGAAATGTATACGATAGAAACTAGTTTTACATCTCAAAGTTTAATGTCAGACACACATCCATACAAGTCTGTTCCGGGTTCGAACAGAACCGAAGGCACTTTCGAAGAAGCCCTTGCAATTCGGATAATTTCTAATCACGTCCGGACTCCCCATCACAATGGGTGCTCAAATCTCTATACCTGGGCCATTCGGTGCAGAGACATTCGACAGGTCATCCTTTCGCTTTCGAAAGTATCCGGTCTTCACCACAGTCTTCAAATGTTATCCATATCGTCGTATAATAATTCGAAATGGGTTATATGACACAAGGTCCTCTCCCGGCTAAACTGAATAAGGAGCGCAATATTTGAAAACATATGGATAATGGGATTTCAGTTAAGTCACAACTTTAAAATCCAAAACTTTTCTTTCAAATGGTTTAAGCAAATTATCATTTACAAATCTTTTAAACAAAAAAAAATTCATTTCAAAAATCTTCAATGGCTTAAACAATTTCCACACTTAAATCTTTTAAACAAAAGCTATCTTTTAGGACCCTTTCAATTTAAAACAAGGATCACCAATCTTTAACAAAGATTCATTTCTACCCTTTCAAAATAATTCCATTTCAAATTGAATTAACTCATCCGGTCTTTAAATCATAGACCCATTTCATAGCTTTCAGAACAATTTTCAAAGGTTCATTCATACCTTTCAAAACAATTCCCATTTCAGATCTTTTATATTTAAAAGACACATCATTTAAAATCCTCTTCAATTTTCAAACAAAGTTCAACCATCTTTCACAAAATTCAATTATAGCTTTCAAAACCATTTCCAAAACCGTTGGTTTTAAAATTCAACTTTAAAAAAAAACATTTCAAAATATTAGATTCGAATGTCTGTGACTTAGCTGAATTCCTCGTGAAATCCATATTTGTGTGTGTATAGTGTGGTTCGGGGGTTTTACACACAATAGTGCAACAACATCAACCATTACCGATTCAAATACGGAAATATCGATAAGCGGTATAATCTATAATGCTTATCTTTATTTACAGATCACAAATATATATATCAAGATAATAAATTACATTATAGATAACTGATTTCATCACAGAATAAATTACATCACAGTTCACAAAACAAAATAATTCAAATCACACATTATCACAAATCAGGGACATCAACCAATTCAAAGCACTCCATAGAATCCTAACATCCATGAGCACGATCAATTAATTATCTTATTTATTTAAATCAGATTAATTACTTATGAATAAATTTCTAATCCTAGTTAATTAACCATTAATTTATAACAAACCATTTTGATTAATTAATCTTTATCATTAATTAACCTTTAGTGTATAATAATCCTTTGATTAATTACCTTTAATTAATTTCAATAATTAATAAATTAATTCTTAACTAATTATCCTTAATTAAAATAAAAGATTATCCCTAATCACTTTCATAAATTAATTAACCTTTATTAATTATCTTTAACCGATAAATTACTTATCACTAATTACTATTGATTAAGTCTCAATCATCATCATAAATTAAATTATTTCTTAATTAATTAATCCCATTAATTAGTTATTCTTTAAACTAATTAACCCTTAATTACTTGATTCATTAATTATCCACCCTCAATTACCTTCATTACGTAATCATTTTTAATTAATTTTTCATAAATTACTTAATTAACCAAATTTAAATCATTAATAAATTTATCTTAATTACACTATTTAAGTAATTAATAAATTTCCTTTAACGAATATGTAACTTAGACTTTGAAAGTTAATTAACAATTTAAAACATCCTTTAAACTAATTAACTTCTTTAAATATTATCAAGTTTATTTAATATAAAATTTCAAAATAAAGTTTAAGTATATTTTAAAACATTTAAAACTTGGTTAATTAAAACAATTTATTCAAAAAAAAACTTTATTAACCAATTTTTTTTTAAAAACTTATGTAACATCTGATATAAAAAGGAAATTTGTTTTAACAATTTTATTTTTAAATAATTTGATTTCCTTTGAGATTTTGAAACTGTTTTTCGTATAACATTAAAAATCCCGAGCAAATTCCTCATCTACTCGAACTGGAACCCGGGCAAACCTACGCTTCACCCTGCTTCGAGAAAATCGATCACTTCCCCGAGCTTGGCTTCCAGCCTTCCATCTTTTTCCTTAACAACTCAACATACCGATACAATGAGTTGCACGTATACATGCACAAGCTCCACAGCCACTTCTGATCAACATCGAGGCCACCTTAACATCACCAATGATCACCAGAGTCGAATCGATCAACTCAAAACACGAAATCGACTTTGGTTCAAAATCGAGCCAAAATGCAAACTTCCTGGAAATTACATGCTCGCCTTAAAACCCTTTCGCCAACCACCAAAGATCACCAGAAGCCACATGAACTTGAGCAGAGCTGTACCACACGACAAGGCATAAATCCCCCACTGACCGATCACCTCTGGCACTTCGACTACACACAGCAGTTCGAAATTCAACACTGATCAAAACCTGGGTTAAACCCAATTCTGACCAAATACTGCCATCGCGGCCGCCTATCACCACCCTCTCCATTTTTTCCCACCTCGCCGATCGACAAGCAAGCCTTAGAAACAAACACCAACGTTCCCGAGTTAGTCAATCATCGGAAAAAGAAAAAAAATGCAATTACCATTTAACTATGAACTGCAACAAAAATACTAAACTAAAAATCACAATTTTAGTTTTAAAAATCATGTTTTTCTTAGAGGACTCTGGATATATACTTAAATTTACAAATCGTTGGAGTTGATTTTTACTTATTCTTCAAATCCCCTTGTTCTTTTCATTTTCCAGACAGTTTTTCAAACTTACACTTTATAAATAAATTTTCAAAAATAAGTTTACTTCCATATCATCATCTTACCTTCAATAATCTTGCTCTAATATTGATCAAGGAAAGAGAAAGTTTTTTTTATATTTTATTTATGGCTTTAAATCCTATATTGAGAACAGAATAGGTATGCACTCTTCGTTCATATATATACACAACTATAACCTGTAATCATTTGATATTTTCCACAACCAAACTTCATCATGCAACCATAATATAACAGATTCCAAATAAAGGTCCATTTTATAAGCAACATTGGTTAGAAGATTGCTCACCTGACATGTGAACAGAGGACAGGAAATTGGAATTTTTGATTCAAACTGAAACTTGTTTTGTTTAATCCTTGCTCTGCTGTTTGAAAATCTGGTATTTATTTTTGATGGATGTGAGTTGATCTGCTATGAATTTGATCTGCTACATTGAATCTGAACCTGATTCAAACTGAAGCTTTACAGGAATGGAGGTTGTTTGATGTTGAATCTGTTTTCAGTTTGAATTTCTTGAATTTCTTTGCATTATTCTTTACAGGCTTAACTTTCCAGGTTTTACAGTTTGAGATTTAAAAACTTTCAGGTTTGAAATTCATGGTAGAAGAAAATATGGCCTGGTTCAAACAATTTGATTTGTATTTACCTTAGTTTTCTTAAAAGAAAATATTTTTGCCACTTGTCTCATAATTTACACTTGTTCAAACTTAATTTACAAATGTCTTAATATAATTCAAAATGGTTACACTTGTTATTTTCAAACAAAATTATGTAAAGACATCTTCTTTAATTTATTTACCCATTATGTTTATATCCCTACTTCAATTAAATTTTAAATTACATTTAAAACCCTTGTTTCATTTTATTTATATTTTTAGCTTTAAATCCTTATGTTAAAATAAATTACGTAATGCATTTCCTTATGTAGCTTAAAAGAAAGTATTAAATACTTTTATTTAGTTTAAAATAAACTTACACTTGTACATTTATGTGAACACATATACTTAAGTGGTTTATAATTTTAACACTTGTAATAATTTATTCCTATATTATATTTTTTATGATTTTACAAGTATTTAAATCAATTTTCCTAATAAACCAATACATTTTATATTCATATCTAATTTTACATCTTAAATTTAAATTCAAAATTTAATATATAATCAATTTGTACTTATAAATGAATAAATAATCAAATACCTTTTTATAAATGTATCTTTATATTCCATTTATCATTTATTTCTCTTAAATTCCAAATCAAATTCTATTTATAATCCAATTGATTTCAAATCAATTAATTTTATTTACAATCTTTTGATATATTTACTCATTCAAATTTTCAAATTAATCCGCAATTAATTCCAATATATTAACATTTGAATTTCCTATTCACATCTTCAATTATATTTAAAATTAACATCTATAAACAACTGATACATCTATAAACAACTAATATTTTATAAATAACTAATATTTATTTTGAAAATCTCTGTTTAATTCACAAATTAATTTCAAAATTTTAAATTAATCATCAAATTATTTTAACTAAAATTTCAGGGATGTTACAAATTCCCCCTTCCCCTTATAAAATTTCGTCCTCGAAATTTGAATGTAGGGAGATAATAAAGATCAAATGATAGATAGAGAAATAATTTATCAAATCAGATCGAAATATTTATTGTGCATTTGGCTTACCAAATTAGAATATCACTAATAATTATGAGAATGAACTCATAAAATACAAGACACTCGGGCCACCTGATCTATGAGTATACACAGGGGTATTGATTAGTTCGAAGGGATAACTAATCACTCGTAGAATATATCGAGACCCAAAAGAACAAATAAATGAATTTAATCTTCCATAATTCTCAAACATTGGGTATGGATTCCAAGCTTAAGTCGGAATACCCCAAAGAATAGACAGATATACGGATACAATCCAAACCTTTTAGTTGAAACAACCAAAATATACCTACCAACTATAGCAACCAAAGAAAACAATTTATCCAAATAAACAATTTTGACCCATCTGGAGTTTATGTCCCATGCAAATATATCAAAGCTTCTTTCTGGAGCTGCCAGGAATCATCAAAGAATTGAAAAGACGAATCAAAGGAGATTGATAGAGAAAGTTGTTTCCGCTATTGCAGGGTATCGACCATTTGCAGTGGTACTCCCCTGTCCCCTGTCTCGCCCTCTTCTTGCACTCATACTCACTATCAGTGGATGGTAAGAGAATTTACGGAGGCATTCAGACGGATATCTTAGGGATACACTCATTCTAGGGTATACTTCGCCCTATCTCTAATGAATTACCTAATGTATTATACTCCTGAGCTAAAGTTTTAACCTTCAGCTCTGATACCAAATGTGACGATCCTGACTCGACCTTCGAAAATCGACACCGAATACGACACTCATATTCAAATGCAGCAGATCCAAACGTCGAATCTGGTTTGCCGAAGCTTATAACACACCAAGTATAACAACACAGCGGAAGAAAAAGAAATGAGTATCATATAAAATTCCAATGATAAAATATCAAGATATACAATAATGATATCAAAATGATACATACAAGAAATATCAGAGATAATAAACAACAGTGGAAAACGAATAGCAAAAGAGATAGCTCCAATATCAAACTACACTCCAATCCAATGCTCCAAAGCCAAAACTCCAAACCACTAGCTCGGACCACCATCACGTTTCACCAAGATGAGCAAGTCGTCCATGAATCCAAAGACTCCAATATCCAAGATCTCTAAAGAATACCAAAGAGAAAGCTAAAAGATACTAAATCAATATCTACTATCTGAAAAACCCAACTCTAGACCGGCCGTGTGGAAAATTGTGGACACCTAGAGTTTAGGAAGGGAACAATAAACTCCAGGTCAGTCATAGGACTGGTATGAGCAAACAAAAAACAGTTTATTCTTAAAACAAACATAAGAAATTTTAATTTGAAAACCGCAATGCTTTTTGGAAAAAGAAACTACCATAAGGCCACCCGGCACACACATCATGCAATCGCACACTTGGGGGAGATTTCTCCTTATGATAGTCAAATATGTTTGATACGCGAAAACCATTTTGATATTGTTATTAGTGCATAGTGGGAAAACATTTCGAAAGTATAATATTAGTCTTAGCCAGCGTACGTAGCATTATAGTATGCCTATTATAGCTACCATGTTAGATGGCAGGTTCTACAACTAAAACCGTACAAGGCGCGTATTGTTGATTGGATTTCCAACAAATGGTCAGGCCAAGGAACTTTCCATTGCACATGGGTATGCCTCTGAATGGACTCCCCGAGAACCTAACCGGATCTCTGCCAATACAAGGCCGGGTTACCTCTACAAAAATAGGTAACTGCTGACACGAGTATGCCATCCCCTGGTTGTAAACAACCTTTATCCGAGGATCCTCTACAACAATAATCACAAAGTAATATATATTTGCGATATCCACATAAGTTAAGTATCTAGGGTCCATACCATGATACCACTTCTATCCAGAGGGAAATGCACATACCCTAAGGGGCGCTACCCCTATAACCTTGCTGCATTCTTTCTGTTTCGACCATTTCGGGGTGTGAGGTTCGACGAAGTCTCGTCCACAAAGCTACGCTTTTCACAAAAGCCATGCTTTGATCAACAAATGATCAGCAGCACTTCGTGTGCCACATTACCAAATTAGGAATGTATCACTAGTAACCATCAACTACATAACCTTTGGGATCGTGCATCTCAGAGAAGGGTGTTAAGCTAAGAGAATAAATCTTCGCCACCAAATAGAAATGTATTTGATAGAAACCGGTTTTACATTTCAAAGTGTAATGTCAAACACACAACGATACAAGTCTGTTCCGGGTTCGAACAGAACCGAAGGCACTTCCGAAGAAGCCCTTGCAATTCGGATAATTTCTAATCACGTCCGGACTCCCCATCGCAATGGGTGCTCAAATCTCTAAACCGGGGCTGTTCGGTGTAGAGACATTCGACAGGTCATCCTTTCGCTTTCGAAAGTATCCGGTCTTCACCACAGTCTTCAAATGTTATCCATATCGTCGTATCATTATTCGAAATGGGTTATATGACACAAGGTCCTCTCCCGGCTAAACTGAATAAGGAGCGCAATATTTAAAAACATATGGATAATGGGATTTCAGTTAAGTCACAACTTTAAAATCCAAAACTTTTCTTTCAAATGGTTTAAGCAAATTATTCGAAATGGGTTATATGACACAAGGTCCTCTCCCGGCTAAACCGAATAACGAGCGCAATATTTAAAAACATATGGATAATGGGATTTCATTTAAGTCACAATTTTATAACCTAAAACTTTTCTTTCAAATGGTTTAAACAAATTACCATTTACAAATCTTTTAAACAAAAAAAAATCATTTCAAAAATCTTCAATGGCCTAAACAATTTTCACGCTTAAATCTTTTAAACAAAAGATTTATCTTTTAAGACCCTTTCAATTTAAATCAAGGATCACCGATCTTTAACAAAGATTCATTTCTAGCCTTTCAAAACAATTCGATTTCAAATTGAATTGACTCATCCGGTCTTTAAATCAAAGACTCATTTCATAGCTTTCAAAATAATTTTCAAAGATTCATTCATACCTTTCAAAAAAATTCCCATTTCAAATCTTTTATATATAAAAGATACATCATTTAAAATCCTCTTCAATTTTCAAACAAAGTTCAATCATCTTTCACAAAATTCAATTATAGCTTTCAAAACCATTTCCAAAACCGTTTGGTTTTAAAATTCAACTTTCAAAAAACATTTCAAAATATTAAATTCGAATATTGTGACTTAGCGGATTTCCTCGTGAAATCCATATTTGTGTGTGTATAGTGTGGTCCAGGGGTTTTACACACAATAGTGCGACAACATCAACCATTACCGATTCAAATACAGAAATATCGATAAGCGGCATAATCTATAACGCTTATCTTTATTTACAGATCACAAATATATATATATATATCACAGATAATAAATTACATACAGATAATTAATTTCATCACAGAATAAATTACATCACAGTTCACAAAACAAAATAATTCATATCACACATTATCACAAATCAGGGACATCAATCAATTCAAAGCACTCCATAGAATCCTAACATCCATGAGTAAGATCAATTAATTATCTTATTTATTTAAATCAGATTAATTACATATGAATAAATTTCTAATCCTGGTTAATTAATCATTAATTTATTACATACCATTTTGATTAATTAATCTTTAATCATTATTAACCTTTAATATATAGTAATCCCTTGATTAATTATCCTTAATTAATTTCAATAATTAATAAATTAATCGTTAATTAATTATCCTTAATTAAAACAAATGATTATCCCCAATCACTTTCATAAATTAATTAACCTTTATTAATTATCTTTAATCAATAAATTACTTATCACTAATTACTTGTGATGTCCCGGAAATTTGGGCAATATTTATTTAATAATTTCATTTATAATTTATTTTAAAATGTGAAATACTGATTTAATAATCCAATTTAAACATGTTTTTCTTTTGAAAATTTATAATCAGGATTTAAATTGAGAATCTTATTGTCTTAAAATGTTGAAAATATTTTTATGATAAAATTTCCTTTCTAAATTGATTTAAAAATATTTTATTTATAATGTATATATGTGTATACATTGTAAATAGGTGTTTTGATTTTTTTTAAAATTTAATAAAAGATCTTTTCAAGTTTATAGTATATATAAGTGTATAATTTATGAATTGATTAAATTAAATTTATAATAGTATTGAACTTTTCATAAGTTAATTTATAAATCTATCTTGTATTTTTTTGGAAGAAATTATAGTAAATACTTTGTTATAAATATATAGTTAAGAATTGTATTTTTATAATAAAGTTTATTTTGTTTTATTTTAAAATTGTTTTGAAATAAATTTAGTTTATTTATATTAAAGTATATGTTAATTTGAAACTCTTGAATAAAATAAATTCAACTTTGTTCTTTTCTTTTAAAAATTTTCTTTTGTGAAATTGGTTTTAAATAGTATTTTTTTAAAAATATTCAAGCATATTTAAATATGTAAAGATACTTCATTAGCAATCATTTAAAGACTAAATACATATGAAACATACAAGACATCTTAAATTTAAATTAGAATTGGTTTTATCTTTAATTAAAAACATTTGTAAACATAGAAATTTATTTTTATATTAAAATCTCTTACATGTGTTACCTTCATATTTTAAAATTGACACTTGTAAATAAATCTTTACATTCAAATAACAAGTGGCATTCTAAAACCTATTTGAATTTATTTAGTTTAGATAAAACTTAAAACATATCTTTTGTTTTCAAACATTTTTATCTTCTACTAAATGAAAATTCAGATCTGTGAAAAAGAAAATCCTACTTCACTCTAATTCCACAATCAATATTCTACAAAATCAAAATCATATTCAATTAGATCTGCAAATCACAGTTTTGAAATCTGCAAATAAAAAACCCACATTTGCAAATTCTTTTGATCTGCAATCAAGCTTTAAACTCTGCAAAATGGAAATCCAAATTCACAAACCTGCAAAAGTTCTTCAATCTGTAATACATCAACACAAGCAAAGGTGAATCTGGAAGCATGCAGTTCCAAGGATCTGCAAGCAAACCAATTTCTTCAATCTGTAAATTCACTTTAATCTGGGAAGCATGCAGATCCAAAGCCTGAAATACATCATGTCATCATCAAATGAAATCCCCAGGCTTGCAAACAACATGCTGTCACCATTTTCAACTAGCCTGCAAACAATTTAATCTTCAAGGATCAATGCAAGCAAAGTTGAAAATGGGGAGCATACAGACCAAACCATCACCAAATGCAGTTCCCAGGCCTGCATACTACAAGTTATAATCATCTCTAACCAACATGCAAGCAGATTCAATGCAAGGAAAATGGATTACAGATGGATGCTTTCTGCTTTTCAATTTTTAGGTGAGTAAATTTTCTAACTTAAAAACAGTTTCTTCTTTTAAAATCAAACTACCAAGAATTTGCAGAAATTTAAAGTTTAATTCACAATGCTTTTAAATAAGCAAATTAAAACAGTAGCAATTAAACTGTTTTGTTATTTCTCTTAGTAAGTAATCCCAAATTTATGGGTTGTTTAAAATTATATATGTGCATGAGTTTATAATTGTTGACTGTTGTATTATGCTTGACTGTTGGATGTGATTATGCTTGAGTATGCAGAGAAGTGAGATGTAAATTTCTGCAGATATGTTTCTGTTATTATTTGGATTTAAATACAAATCCACTTCTATATGATTGAATCATGGTTAGAGATTATTATGTAAACATATTATGTTGTGTTGCATAGATTCAAGTTGTAAGAATTTTAGTTTAGAAAAGTGGAAACTGTTACTTGTGTAAATCAATAATAGTAGACAACAGTTTCATAAAATAAAACTTACCAAACATCTTTAATTTATTCAAATGAGTTAAAGCTTTAATTCATGTATTAAAACATGATTATAAAAACAAGCATCAGTCTTAAAGCTTCTGTGGGGTTAGTTATTTAGGACTGTGCAGTAAGGTTTGGTGTATTGGGGATATCAAATCATAAATTAAATTTTGGAAACTTGGAATCCATTTCTGGAGGTTGATTGATGACTGGAGAGAGTGGGAAGAATGAAGGGAAGATGGTCAGAGATTAAAGGTGATGACTGTGGGGTTTTCTTCAGGTTTGAATTCCTGTTTTTTTTAGTAGCAGAGGTCTTGAACTGCCGAACTTTGTGGAAGTTCGAGTGGTCTGTGGATTTGGGGTTTGGCAGTGGGTGTATAGGTGGAGCAAAGGGTGGAGTTGGAGGTCATGGAATGGCCGGAGTAGGTAGTTGTAATGATTGACAGGTTTGGTTGGTCTCTGGTGGAAATTTTGGTGCAGGGTTGGGTGACTCGGAGTCAACCTCGGGAAGTTAGTGTGGTGACTCGAAGATGGAAGAGTTTTGCCCCGAAGTAATTTTAGTGTGGTCTCGGGTTTAGTTGTACAGGTTGAAAACCTGTGCAGTGTTGTTTTTTTAAAATCTGAGGTAATTCATTTTTAAAAAGCAATAATTTAAATTAAGGTATAGTTTTGATTTAAATTCAAGTAAGTTATGAATTCAAGTTTTAAATGAAGAATTTAAATATTAAGTAAGAAATAAACTTAAATTGGAAACAGAGTAAATATAGTGCAGGTTATAACCTGAGTTTGTTTTTTTTTTAAATCTGGAAACTCAAGCATGTTTAAAAGCTATGATTAAATTCAAGTTCAGGTTTGAATTAAACTCAGGTAGGCTTTTAAATTCAAAATGATGAATTTAAATTTAAATTGAAGTTTAAATTCAAATCTGGAAAAAACAGTGCAAGTGTAGTTTTCAGGTTTTAAATCCAGATTTTTATTAAAAACAGTTTTGGTTCTTTTTAAATTTTTTTTAAAGGAATTCAATGTTTTAAAATTAAGATTCAAATTTAGGTTTGAATTTGAATTAAATTCAGGAATACTTTGAATTCAAAATGAAACATTTGAATGATATGCAAGATTTAAAATTGGGTTTGAAATCAAATTAAATATGATTTCAGTTTTTACTTTAAAACCTGTTTAAATTCAAATCAAGTTTGAAAAGTTTTAAATATTTGACAGAAATGTTATTAAGTAGAATTCAAATATGAATTTGATTTCAAACAAAGGTTTAATTTAAAAGATTTCTTCTTTTAAGTATTAAATAAAATTATGATATGTTAACTTTAAATTGAAAGTTGAATTAAATTTTAGGAATGTATTATTTTAATACATTTTGAATATTAATAAAGTTGTAAATAAGTAAATAAATTAATTGGGAAAATAATTAAGAATTTACTTATTTATTTGATTTTAAATAATAACTTGAATTAATTTATAATTAAAGATGATTAATGAATAATTAATTTAAGGTAATTATTCTTAAGTAAGGAATAAATGGAATGTTGTTAATTATCTAAGGATAATTAATAATTAATTAATGTAATTAATTTTGATGGATTAATTAGATTAATTATTTTAGGAAAATATATTGTAATTTGATAAGTATAATTACTTTACCAAAAGTAATTAAGGAATTAATTATTTATTGTAATTAATTCTGATAAATGTGCTTTGTTAAATTAATTAATTTAGTTTAATTAATTTAAGAGATAATTTAATAATTTAATGAAAATAATTACTTAATGTAATTTATGGAGCAAGATTACTTAGAGAAGTGATAATGGATAATTACTGGAATGTAATTATGGATAGATGCTTATTTTGGTTAAGTAATTTGGATAATTACTTTTTAATTAATCAAGGATTAATTAATATAGATAATTAATTATTGGATAATTAATTAAGGAAGTAATTAAGGTAGTTAATTACTGGATTTAAATATTAATCAAGGTGATTAATAAATGTATTTTGATTAATTACTAAATGTAATTAATTTTAATTGAGTAATTAATTTAAATATTAATTAGAGATCATTAATTATTATAATTAACGATGTAATTAAGAATTGTTTAATTAAATATTAATTAATTAATTAAGTGATTAATTAATTGTAATTAATTAAGGGTGAATGTAATTAATTATAGTTAATTAATAAATTAAGTAATTAAATGTTAATTACTTGTGATTAAGGTTAATTAATTTTATAAAATTAATTAAAGAGTAATTACTTATTGTAATTAGTGAATGATTAATCAAAGATGTTTAATCAAGTTAAATACTTAATGAATGATTAATTAACTAGGTTGATTAATCAATGGATTTATAAGCAGGATTTATAGATGAGTAATTAATTTAATTTATTTTAAATTAATTAAGGATAGAAGTAATTAATTTAATTCATTTTAAATTAATTATAAATGATGGATAATATATCATTACTTATGGATGATATTGATATACCTTTGGATGGTTGTGATCTCAGAAATGAGATGAGTAGTATCTATAGGATATGGATGCTTAATTATAGTATGATGGATTATTTGGTTGTGATGATTGTTGTTGTGATGTTTGACTGCTGTGATGATTATCTGTTGTGATAATATTATGGGTTATCTGTTATGATGTGAATATGTAGTTTATCTATCTGTGTGTAATAGATAAAGATAAAATGAGTTAATTGTTTAAAACCCTTAAGTATAACTTGGACATTAAAATGGCGTTTGGTTTCGGTGAGACCGGGATCGGGTTTCCATATTTGGATATCCGAAAACCACATCGATTCCAATTAAACGTTAGGTCGTTAATCCAAGTGGAGCAAGTGAAGACTCGAGGTGTAAGGGCTATACGTCAGTATAACTCTGTGGGTGATTCCGTAATGAGTTTGACGGAATAGTACTTATAGATTCGAGATGGTGGTTTAGAGTGCAAGGGTTATCGTCGTTAACTCTGAGGGTGATTCCAATATGAGTGTAACGAGATAATGCCTTCGGTTTCGTTCGAACCCGGAACGAACTTGTATGGATCGAATGCTTTCAGAACATCGTCAGGTGGACGATGAGCATTCTAAGATAGATGTGTTCTTTAAAGGTAATCGCAGCCTCAAGCCTCATCAACCGGGAATGGCTAAAACAGGGGAGGTGCAGCAAGGCTTCGTGGGTCGCGCCCACTGGAGGGCAAGATACATTCCTGTCTAGAGGTCCCTTTATATTTCGGCTGTGTGGACGGTTTTTGAGCTCCAACCGTCGGGGTGGTCTTGTTCGGGACTGTTCAGTAAGGAACGGTTCCGGCCTTGTGTTGCAGGGGAGTTAGGGTGGCTCCTCGGTACGGTGATCTAGGCCACGTACTGTGACGGGCGGTACCCCAGTAGCCCTGCCATTGTTGGAAACCCATTTTCCCTACGAGACCCTACGGTTTTGTTTGTATTACCCACTTTTGTGGCTAGTAGCTGGAATTTAATAGATGTAACAATTTCGGCTATTTCATATTTACTTGAAAACCCTAGACACTATTATAATATCACTGGATTTCCTATCAAATGTTTTGGTTAGCGTAAGGTAAAAACTTTTCCATGTTTATGTGTGGGAAGTCTTACGTGATACCTTTTGTTTTCAAAGGATTTTCTAAAAGTTAAGCAACTTTTAAACTATTTACTCACACCAGACCCCTGTCTGACCCGAGTGTTTATTTTCTGTTTTATTAAACTCTTGGGTACTCATATTATGTATGAGTAGTCAAGTGATTCAGGATTGCTTTGACGAGTTCTGGAGGAGCAAATGGAGCAGGAGGCTTCTGCGTTGTAGTTATCTATTTTCCGCTGTGTTGGTATCTCTGAGTCGTCTCTCTGAGTTGTATCTTGTACTGTTTAGAGATGTATAACTAGACAGGTGTTTATAACTGTCTAGTATGTGTTGTATTGGCTGTAAAACTCTGATGTATATGATACTATGTAAAGTATTATGTGATATATTATATTTTATTCGTTCCGCTGTGAGATTCTGATGTTGTTTGTGTTCTTCTTTCTCTTTCTTTTCTTCTTCTATCCCTTTCTTTCTTCTTAACGATGCAACTTCCTGGAGTATGGAAGTTGGGTCGTTACAACGTGGTATCAGAGCTTTAGGTTGAGCGAATACCTAGGCTCTGGAATGAATCTTTCTTTAGAGAGCAGTAGGTTGAGTGAATACCTAGGCTCTGTAGTGGTGTCTTTCTTGAGAGAGCGTACTTGTAATTTTATATATAAATATATTTAATTCTACCTATCTGTTGGGTTACCTGTTCAGGTTTTCCAATATAAGTAATAAAGGTAGATGGGGTAGTGGTGTGTGTAACACAACTACCAATGGTTGGAGTTCCGAGTGTTTGAGGTTGGAAGAGATCTGCTAGGGCAGTGTTGGGCATCTTGAGTAGTTTGGCAGTTTGATGTGAAGGATTTTTCTGATCTCTGAAGGAGAATCTTTTCAAGATTTGGAGTGTATCTTTGGATTTTTAAGCTTGATTTCACTCGTGTGAGTGGATTTTTCTTGAGTCTGGATCAGTTTGGAGTACTGAAGCCAGCATTGGTATTTTGGCAACCTTAGGAAGGAGTTCTGTCTGTATTTGAGTTTGAGAATCTGACAGAGAGTTTTGTGCTTGGTTTGAAGGCGAGTTTCCTGAGGGATATCTGTCTTCTGAAGGCTCTTTTGGTGGAAGTGGTTGTTGTAGCTTTGAGATTCGATGAGCTTTGGGGTAATTAAGTTTGTTGGCAGCAGTAGCAGCAGTGAGTGGCCTGTCTCTTCGATGGTTCTGAAGTCTCTGTGATTCTTTTGTCAGTAGGCCGGGCAGATGGTGAAGCTTGTCCGTTTCTTCTGGAAGCTCAGCTGGGTGTGATGTTTGTGGTTGAAGATGGACCACTAGTTTCTCTTTGATTTGAAGGTTTGGCTGTTCTGATTGTTGAAAAGAGAACAATCTGAACTGAGTAGAATCGCAAAAGTGACTTGCGATGATCCGGAAGTTTTCTGAGTAATCTTTGTTTGGATTGGAGCATCTCTAGAAGATGTTTGAGTTATCGAAGTGGTTTGATATTTTCTGGATGTCTTCGAAGGAGTTAAGTTTTGCATCCGCATCAGGAGATTGAGTTCTGTCTCGATTTGGTTTTTGGAGATTTTATGGGATTTGATGAACAATGTTTTCGGGGTAAATTGATCAAGTGTGTACCTGTGTTCGTCAACAGCATTCTCGAATAAGAGTTGCGCAGTGGAAGCATGGTGGCAGCTATTTCAGAATTAAAGCAACACCCTATTCATTGGGATTTGTGTTTTGTCTTGGATCAGAAGATTTCTACCGGAAATTCATTTTTATCTGGAGATTTGGATGTCTTGGGCATCTGTTCTGTTTTCCGAATAAGTGTAGTTTGTCTGAAGTTTTCTGATATCTGTAGTAGAGTTTGTGTGATGGATTGGATTGATCTAGAGATTGAAGGCAGCCCAGGATCGACAGGAAAGATTTATGGATAAGAGATTGGACCTTTCTGTTTTCTCTCAAGGGTTAAGTGATTGATCTACAGGATTGGATTGCCAGTTTGGATAACTGGGATTCGATGAGTTTCACGTATCTCTGAGGGAATACGTGTATGATCTATCTCTAGTTGTGGAACCAGCAGTTCTGAAGTTTTGGTTGTTGAGTCAGACTCGTTTGTAGTTTGATAACTTGTCTTGTGTTGTAGATATAGCTGTATAGGAGTTTTTGGAATTTCTTAGTATTGATTGTTTGGATTCTCTTGAGCGAGTATCCCGGTATATATTTATACCTAGGGGAAACTCGATAGAATTTTATCCAGAATTTGTCTGGATAATTAGATTTGTTTGATTGGTTGAATTGGTTGTTTTGATTATTAGCATATGTTTGATATATGCTTGTGTTTTAAATAAAATCTTTAAAGAGATTATTAAATTACCTTTGCTTTTAAATTTCGGGGACGAAATTCTTTTAAGGGGGGAGGAATGTGATGTCCCGGAAATTTGGGCAATATTTATTTAATAATTTCATTTATAATTTATTTTAAAATGTGAAATACTGATTTAATAATCCAATTTAAACATGTTTTTCTTTTGAAAATTTATAATCAGGATTTAAATTGAGAATCTTATTGTCTTAAAATGTTGAAAATATTTTTATGATAAAATTTCCTTTCTAAATTGATTTAAAAATATTTTATTTATAATGTATATATGTGTATACATTGTAAATAGGTGTTTTGATTTTTTTTAAAATTTAATAAAAGATCTTTTCAAGTTTATAGTATATATAAGTGTATAATTTATGAATTGATTAAATTAAATTTATAATAGTATTGAACTTTTCATAAGTTAATTTATAAATCTATCTTGTATTTTTTTGGAAGAAATTATAGTAAATACTTTGTTATAAATATATAGTTAAGAATTGTATTTTTATAATAAAGTTTATTTTGTTTTATTTTAAAATTGTTTTGAAATAAATTTAGTTTATTTATATTAAAGTATATGTTAATTTGAAACTCTTGAATAAAATAAATTCAACTTTGTTCTTTTCTTTTAAAAATTTTCTTTTGTGAAATTGGTTTTAAATAGTATTTTTTTAAAAATATTCAAGCATATTTAAATATGTAAAGATACTTCATTAGCAATCATTTAAAGACTAAATACATATGAAACATACAAGACATCTTAAATTTAAATTAGAATTGGTTTTATCTTTAATTAAAAACATTTGTAAACATAGAAATTTATTTTTATATTAAAATCTCTTACATGTGTTACCTTCATATTTTAAAATTGACACTTGTAAATAAATCTTTACATTCAAATAACAAGTGGCATTCTAAAACCTATTTGAATTTATTTAGTTTAGATAAAACTTAAAACATATCTTTTGTTTTCAAACATTTTTATCTTCTACTAAATGAAAATTCAGATCTGTGAAAAAGAAAATCCTACTTCACTCTAATTCCACAATCAATATTCTACAAAATCAAAATCATATTCAATTAGATCTGCAAATCACAGTTTTGAAATCTGCAAATAAAAAACCCACATTTGCAAATTCTTTTGATCTGCAATCAAGCTTTAAACTCTGCAAAATGGAAATCCAAATTCACAAACCTGCAAAAGTTCTTCAATCTGTAATACATCAACACAAGCAAAGGTGAATCTGGAAGCATGCAGTTCCAAGGATCTGCAAGCAAACCAATTTCTTCAATCTGTAAA
Source organism: Allium cepa (assembly GCA_030765085.1). NCBI lineage: Eukaryota > Viridiplantae > Streptophyta > Magnoliopsida > Asparagales > Amaryllidaceae > Allium > Allium cepa. The sequence continues at coordinate 384,588,602 of CM060931.1, forward strand.
TTCACTTTAATCTGGGAAGCATGCAGATCCAAAGCCTGAAATACATCATGTCATCATCAAATGAAATCCCCAGGCTTGCAAACAACATGCTGTCACCATTTTCAACTAGCCTGCAAACAATTTAATCTTCAAGGATCAATGCAAGCAAAGTTGAAAATGGGGAGCATACAGACCAAACCATCACCAAATGCAGTTCCCAGGCCTGCATACTACAAGTTATAATCATCTCTAACCAACATGCAAGCAGATTCAATGCAAGGAAAATGGATTACAGATGGATGCTTTCTGCTTTTCAATTTTTAGGTGAGTAAATTTTCTAACTTAAAAACAGTTTCTTCTTTTAAAATCAAACTACCAAGAATTTGCAGAAATTTAAAGTTTAATTCACAATGCTTTTAAATAAGCAAATTAAAACAGTAGCAATTAAACTGTTTTGTTATTTCTCTTAGTAAGTAATCCCAAATTTATGGGTTGTTTAAAATTATATATGTGCATGAGTTTATAATTGTTGACTGTTGTATTATGCTTGACTGTTGGATGTGATTATGCTTGAGTATGCAGAGAAGTGAGATGTAAATTTCTGCAGATATGTTTCTGTTATTATTTGGATTTAAATACAAATCCACTTCTATATGATTGAATCATGGTTAGAGATTATTATGTAAACATATTATGTTGTGTTGCATAGATTCAAGTTGTAAGAATTTTAGTTTAGAAAAGTGGAAACTGTTACTTGTGTAAATCAATAATAGTAGACAACAGTTTCATAAAATAAAACTTACCAAACATCTTTAATTTATTCAAATGAGTTAAAGCTTTAATTCATGTATTAAAACATGATTATAAAAACAAGCATCAGTCTTAAAGCTTCTGTGGGGTTAGTTATTTAGGACTGTGCAGTAAGGTTTGGTGTATTGGGGATATCAAATCATAAATTAAATTTTGGAAACTTGGAATCCATTTCTGGAGGTTGATTGATGACTGGAGAGAGTGGGAAGAATGAAGGGAAGATGGTCAGAGATTAAAGGTGATGACTGTGGGGTTTTCTTCAGGTTTGAATTCCTGTTTTTTTTAGTAGCAGAGGTCTTGAACTGCCGAACTTTGTGGAAGTTCGAGTGGTCTGTGGATTTGGGGTTTGGCAGTGGGTGTATAGGTGGAGCAAAGGGTGGAGTTGGAGGTCATGGAATGGCCGGAGTAGGTAGTTGTAATGATTGACAGGTTTGGTTGGTCTCTGGTGGAAATTTTGGTGCAGGGTTGGGTGACTCGGAGTCAACCTCGGGAAGTTAGTGTGGTGACTCGAAGATGGAAGAGTTTTGCCCCGAAGTAATTTTAGTGTGGTCTCGGGTTTAGTTGTACAGGTTGAAAACCTGTGCAGTGTTGTTTTTTTAAAATCTGAGGTAATTCATTTTTAAAAAGCAATAATTTAAATTAAGGTATAGTTTTGATTTAAATTCAAGTAAGTTATGAATTCAAGTTTTAAATGAAGAATTTAAATATTAAGTAAGAAATAAACTTAAATTGGAAACAGAGTAAATATAGTGCAGGTTATAACCTGAGTTTGTTTTTTTTTAAAATCTGGAAACTCAAGCATGTTTAAAAGCTATGATTAAATTCAAGTTCAGGTTTGAATTAAACTCAGGTAGGCTTTTAAATTCAAAATGATGAATTTAAATTTAAATTGAAGTTTAAATTCAAATCTGGAAAAAACAGTGCAAGTGTAGTTTTCAGGTTTTAAATCCAGATTTTTATTAAAAACAGTTTTGGTTCTTTTTAAATTTTTTTTAAAGGAATTCAATGTTTTAAAATTAAGATTCAAATTTAGGTTTGAATTTGAATTAAATTCAGGAATACTTTGAATTCAAAATGAAACATTTGAATGATATGCAAGATTTAAAATTGGGTTTGAAATCAAATTAAATATGATTTCAGTTTTTACTTTAAAACCTGTTTAAATTCAAATCAAGTTTGAAAAGTTTTAAATATTTGACAGAAATGTTATTAAGTAGAATTCAAATATGAATTTGATTTCAAACAAAGGTTTAATTTAAAAGATTTCTTCTTTTAAGTATTAAATAAAATTATGATATGTTAACTTTAAATTGAAAGTTGAATTAAATTTTAGGAATGTATTATTTTAATACATTTTGAATATTAATAAAGTTGTAAATAAGTAAATAAATTAATTGGGAAAATAATTAAGAATTTACTTATTTATTTGATTTTAAATAATAACTTGAATTAATTTATAATTAAAGATGATTAATGAATAATTAATTTAAGGTAATTATTCTTAAGTAAGGAATAAATGGAATGTTGTTAATTATCTAAGGATAATTAATAATTAATTAATGTAATTAATTTTGATGGATTAATTAGATTAATTATTTTAGGAAAATATATTGTAATTTGATAAGTATAATTACTTTACCAAAAGTAATTAAGGAATTAATTATTTATTGTAATTAATTCTGATAAATGTGCTTTGTTAAATTAATTAATTTAGTTTAATTAATTTAAGAGATAATTTAATAATTTAATGAAAATAATTACTTAATGTAATTTATGGAGCAAGATTACTTAGAGAAGTGATAATGGATAATTACTGGAATGTAATTATGGATAGATGCTTATTTTGGTTAAGTAATTTGGATAATTACTTTTTAATTAATCAAGGATTAATTAATATAGATAATTAATTATTGGATAATTAATTAAGGAAGTAATTAAGGTAGTTAATTACTGGATTTAAATATTAATCAAGGTGATTAATAAATGTATTTTGATTAATTACTAAATGTAATTAATTTTAATTGAGTAATTAATTTAAATATTAATTAGAGATCATTAATTATTATAATTAACGATGTAATTAAGAATTGTTTAATTAAATATTAATTAATTAATTAAGTGATTAATTAATTGTAATTAATTAAGGGTGAATGTAATTAATTATAGTTAATTAATAAATTAAGTAATTAAATGTTAATTACTTATGATTAAGGTTAATTAATTTTATAAAATTAATTAAAGAGTAATTACTTATTGTAATTAGTGAATGATTAATCAAAGATGTTTAATCAAGTTAAATACTTAATGAATGATTAATTAACTAGGTTGATTAATCAATGGATTTATAAGCAGGATTTATAGATGAGTAATTAATTTAATTTATTTTAAATTAATTAAGGATAGAAGTAATTAATTTAATTCATTTTAAATTAATTATAAATGATGGATAATATATCATTACTTATGGATGATATTGATATACCTTTGGATGGTTGTGATCTCAGAAATGAGATGAGTAGTATCTATAGGATATGGATGCTTAATTATAGTATGATGGATTATTTGGTTGTGATGATTGTTGTTGTGATGTTTGACTGCTGTGATGATTATCTGTTGTGATAATATTATGGGTTATCTGTTATGATGTGAATATGTAGTTTATCTATCTGTGTGTAATAGATAAAGATAAAATGAGTTAATTGTTTAAAACCCTTAAGTATAACTTGGACATTAAAATGGCGTTTGGTTTCGGTGAGACCGGGATCGGGTTTCCATATTTGGATATCCGAAAACCACATCGATTCCAATTAAACGTTAGGTCGTTAATCCAAGTGGAGCAAGTGAAGACTCGAGGTGTAAGGGCTATACGTCAGTATAACTCTGTGGGTGATTCCGTAATGAGTTTGACGGAATAGTACTTATAGATTCGAGATGGTGGTTTAGAGTGCAAGGGTTATCGTCGTTAACTCTGAGGGTGATTCCAATATGAGTGTAACGAGATAATGCCTTCGGTTTCGTTCGAACCCGGAACGAACTTGTATGGATCGAATGCTTTCAGAACATCGTCAGGTGGACGATGAGCATTCTAAGATAGATGTGTTCTTTAAAGGTAATCGCAGCCTCAAGCCTCATCAACCGGGAATGGCTAAAACAGGGGAGGTGCAGCAAGGCTTCGTGGGTCGCGCCCACTGGAGGGCAAGATACATTCCTGTCTAGAGGTCCCTTTATATTTCGGCTGTGTGGACGGTTTTTGAGCTCCAACCGTCGGGGTGGTCTTGTTCGGGACTGTTCAGTAAGGAACGGTTCCGGCCTTGTGTTGCAGGGGAGTTAGGGTGGCTCCTCGGTACGGTGATCTAGGCCACGTACTGTGACGGGCGGTACCCCAGTAGCCCTGCCATTGTTGGAAACCCATTTTCCCTACGAGACCCTACGGTTTTGTTTGTATTACCCACTTTTGTGGCTAGTAGCTGGAATTTAATAGATGTAACAATTTCGGCTATTTCATATTTACTTGAAAACCCTAGACACTATTATAATATCACTGGATTTCCTATCAAATGTTTTGGTTAGCGTAAGGTAAAAACTTTTCCATGTTTATGTGTGGGAAGTCTTACGTGATACCTTTTGTTTTCAAAGGATTTTCTAAAAGTTAAGCAACTTTTAAACTATTTACTCACACCAGACCCCTGTCTGACCCGAGTGTTTATTTTCTGTTTTATTAAACTCTTGGGTACTCATATTATGTATGAGTAGTCAAGTGATTCAGGATTGCTTTGACGAGTTCTGGAGGAGCAAATGGAGCAGGAGGCTTCTGCGTTGTAGTTATCTATTTTCCGCTGTGTTGGTATCTCTGAGTCGTCTCTCTGAGTTGTATCTTGTACTGTTTAGAGATGTATAACTAGACAGGTGTTTATAACTGTCTAGTATGTGTTGTATTGGCTGTAAAACTCTGATGTATATGATACTATGTAAAGTATTATGTGATATATTATATTTTATTCGTTCCGCTGTGAGATTCTGATGTTGTTTGTGTTCTTCTTTCTCTTTCTTTTCTTCTTCTATCCCTTTCTTTCTTCTTAACGATGCAACTTCCTGGAGTATGGAAGTTGGGTCGTTACATTACTATTAATTAAGTCTTAATCATCATCATAAATTAAATTATTTCTTAATTAATTAATCCCATTAATTAGTTATTCTTTAAATTAATTAACCCTTAATTACTTGATTCATTAATTATCCACCCACAATTATCTTCATTAAGTAATCATTTTTAATTAATTTTTCATAAAATACTTGATTAACCAAATTTAAATCATTAATTAATTTATCTTAATTACTCTATTTAGTAAATGATAAACTTCCTTTAACAAATATGTGACTTAGACTTTGAAAGTTGATTAACAATTTAAAACATCCTTTAAATTAATTAACTTCTTTAAATATTATCAAGTTTATTTAATATAAACTTTCAAAATTAAGTTTAGGTATATTTTAAAACATTTAACACTTGGTTAATTAAAACAATTTACTCAAAAAAAACCTTATTAACCAATTTTTTTTAAAAAAAATTGGTTAACATCTGATATAAAAAGGAAATTTGTTTTAACAAAATTTGTTTTTAAATAATTTGATTTCCTTTGAGATTTTGAAACTATTTTTCGTATAACATCAAAAATCCCGAGCAAATTCCTCATTTACTCGAACTGGAACCCGGGCAAACCCACGCTTCGCCTTGCTTCGAGAAAATCGATCACTTCCTCGAGCTTAGCTTCGAGCCTTCCACCTTCTTCCCTAACAACTCAACATACCGATACAATGAGTTGCACGTATACGTGCACAAGCTCCACAGCCACTTCCGATCAACATCGAGGCCGCCGTAACATAACCGATGATCACCAGAGTCGAATCGATCAGCTCAAAACACGAAATCGACTTCGATTCAAACTCGAGCCAAAATGCAAACTTCCTGGAAATTACATGCTCACCTTAAAACCCTTCTGCCAACCACCAAAGATCACCAGAAGCCACATGAACTTGACTAGAGCTGTACCACACGACAATGCATAAATCCCCCACTGATCGATCACCTTGGGCACTTCGACGACTACGCAGAAATTCGAAATTCAACGCTGATCAAAACCTGGGTTAAACCCTATTCCGACCAAATATCGACACCACGGCCGCCTATCACCACCCTCTCCATTTTTTCCTACCTCGTCGATCGACAAGCAAGCCTCGGAGACAAACACAAGGTTCTCGAGTTTGTCGATCGCCAAAAAAGAAAAAAATGCAATTCCCATTTAACTATGAACTGCAACCAAAATACTGAACTAAAAATCACAATTTTAGTTTTAAAAATCATGTTTTGCTTAGAGGACTCGGGATGTATACTAGAATTTACAAATCATTGGAGTTGATTTTTACTTATTCTTCAAATCCCCCTGTTCTTTTCATTCTTCAAATCCCCCTGTTCTTTACAATTCTTCAAATCATTGGAGTTCATTTTCATTTTTACTTATACTTTATAAATAAATTTTCAAAAATAAGTTTACTTCCATATCATCATCTTACCTTGAATAATTTTGCTCTAATATTGATCATAGAAAGAGCAATTTATTTTATTTTATTTATGGCTTTAAACCCTGTTACTGAGAACAGAATAGGTATGCACTCTTTGTTCATATATATGCACAACTATAACCTGTAATCATTTGATATTTTCCACAACCAAACTTCATCATGCAACCAGAATATAATAGATTCCAAATAAAGGTCCATTTTATAAGCAACATTGGTTAGAAGATTGCTCACCTGACATGTGAACATAGGACAGGAAATTGGAAATTTTGATTCAAACTGAAACTTGTTTTGTTGAATCCTTGCTCTGCTGTTTGAAAATCTGGAATTTATTTTTGATGGATGTGAGTTGATCTGCCATGAATTTGATCTGCTACATTGAATCCGAACCCGATTCAAACTGAAGCTTTACAGAAATGGAAGTTGTTTGATGTTGAATTTGTTTTCAATTTGAATTTCTTGAATTGCTTTGCATTATTCTTTACAGGCTTAACTTTCCAGGTTTTACAGTGTGAGATTTAAAAACTTTCAGGTTTGAAATACATGGAAGGAGAAAATATGGCCCGGTTCAAACAATTTGATTTGTATTTACCTTATTTTTCTCAAAAGAAAATATTTTTGCCACTTGTCTCATAATTTACACTTGTTCAAACTTAATTTACAAATGTCTTAATATAATTCAAAATGGTTACACTTTTTATTTTCAAACAAAATTATGTAAAGACGTCTTCTTTAATTTATTTACACATTATGTTTATATCCCTACTTCAATTAAATTTTAAATTATATTTAAATCCCTTGTTTCACTTTATTTATATTTTTAGTTTTAAATCCTTATGTTAAAATAAATTATGTAATATATTTCCTTATGTATCTTAAAAGAAAGTATTAAATACTTTTATTTAATTTAAAATAAACTTACACTTGTACATTTGTGTGAACACATGTAGTTAAGAGGTTTATAATTTTAACACCTGCAATATTTTATTCTTATATTAAATTTTTTTTATGATTTTACAAGTTTTTAAATCAATTTTCCTAATAAACCAATACATTTTATATTCATATCTAATTTTACATCTTAAATTCAAATTCAAAATTTAATATATAATCAGTTTGTACTTATAAATGAATAAATAATCAAATACCTTTTTATAAATATATCTTTATATTCCATTTATCATTTATTTCTCTTAAATTCCAAATCAAATTCTATTTATAACCCATTTGATTTCAAATTAATTAATTTTATTTACAATCTTTTGATATATTTACTCATTCAAACTTTCAAATTATTCCGCAATTAAATTCCAATATATTAACATTTGAATTTCAAATTCACATCTTCAAATTATATTTTAAATTAACATCTATAAACAACTAATACATCTATAAACAACTAATATTTTATAAACAATTAATATTTATTTTGAAAAACTCTATTTAATTCACAAATTAATTTCAAATGTTTAAATTAATCATCAAATTATTTTAACTAAAATTTCAAGGATGTTATAGTTTTTCTATCTATGTGTTACTTAGGATGGAGTTTCTAAGCTTGGGGTTGGAGCAACCAATGCCCTCCCCTCCCTGTCTTCAAACTTAGCTTAATAGATGATGGAAGTTTTCAACGTCTAACCTAAGTGTAAGGCCTAAATAAATTATTCTTGGCCTTGGGCTAATATAATAAATGTATTTAATATTATAAAAATAAATTTAAAAGTCCAATTTGAAATATGAGACTTCCCAACTTTAAAAAGGTTTTGAATTTAAATTTCAAACATGTATGTTGTAAAGGTTACAGTATACATGTATAGAATGTGTGCGTATGTATGTAAAATTTAAAATTATTTAAATTTATGTATGTGTTGTAAAGGTTATAACATTCAATTTCCAAAATTATTTTGGAATTTTAATTTTAATTTAAACTTTTGAAATTTAAAATTTAATTAAATTGTTTAGGTAAAATAAATAAATAATTAAAATATTAATTAAATAATTAAGTAGTTAATTAATTAAATAAGTGTGTGTAGATATATATGTATATAATGGTATATGTATGAAACTATAAAGGTTATAGTTATATTATTTCTTTAAATTATCTAAGGGAAATTAAATTAAATTGGTATATCAAATCAATAACTAAATTAATAAAAATTATTTTAATTAATAATAAGTAAAAGGACTTAAAAAAATCCTAAAATAGATCTTTGGAATAAATACATATACCATTATATCAAATGCGTCTGGCACTTGTATCGTATGGGTGTTTATAAAAACACATTTTTCCTTAAATCAATATCACTTCTAATTATCAATGACCATGAATCTTAAATGACATTTTCATATGTCATATATGTGTTATATTAGATAAATTACGTATATACATGCTGGTTGTTGAGAAAATTCAAGCTTGGGTTGTTATGTGTTATACTAATCATATATCCATAGGCGAGTATGATAAAAGCTGATATTTCTTGAGCAAAATCTAGGTATGAGCATCTATACTTGGGCTATCAAGGAATGATAGGTCTAAGTGACTATTCCCACTTGGATTTTTGAGCAAACTCAAGGTTAAGATCGAGATTAAGGAAAGACTAAGGCTAGGAGTTGTATAAGATATAACCGATAAAGTGTTATCCACCATTAGCGGGGATATGGTTCGTTGAGAAAAATCAAAGTCAGCACCCTTAGGAAAGTGGGTCTTAAAACTCACTAGAGAAACAAAAAGAGTTTTAATATTTCTCTTAGGGTTTTGAGAACTATAAAAATCTAGTGGGAGACTTATTAGATAATTGAAATGTATTACATTTCAGCATTCTAATATTGTAAGAACATATGTTGTATAAAGTACACCAATCCACTAAATTAAATATGCTTAGAAATGACAAGCCTATGACTCTTCTCTGATAATGATAAGCTCATTATTCCTAGCTACGGTAATTGTCTGAGAGCGATAAAAAAGGCACTAACTTAGGAAAAATTATTGTATGTCATCACCGTACCTATAAGACAAAAGACACTGAGGGTGCTACCCTTAAAGAGGTCAAGGCCTATAACTCTTGGTTTGCTAATTATGAAATAGCCCAGTTATTTACATTATTGTCTATAGAAAAACAAATGCATGGAAAACATGAACACATGACCATCCATAAAATCTCTAAGCACCTACAATCATTGTTTAATGAGGGGTCTCATTTCGCAAGGTATCGGATAGCTGATAGATTGTTCAACACAAAGATTTCAAAGGGCAGTAGGGTTCAGGACTATGTCATAATGATAAAAGGTTATATTGGTAGACTTACTAAATATAGGGCAAATACCAAAGAAGAACTATAAGTGAACTTGATAGTTGACTCTCTGAATCCTTTGGTTTGAGCCATTCATATTGAATTTCAATACGAAGCAGATGAAAGTGAGCCTTGTTCCTAAATATGTTGAGGACCGCTGAAGGTTCCTTTAAATATCAGGGAAAATTATTCGCTAAGGAGAAATCATCATCTTCAAAAGTCTCAAAGAAAGAAAGCATGAAAATAGTGGTAAATTCAGCGCCCTAAATAAAATGGCTGAATGTCACTATTGCCATAGAAGGGGCATTGAGGAGGAACTGCTTAGAATATCTGAAGCTAGTGAAAGAAGAGAAGGAATTGGATTCCTCAGCCTCTAAAGGTATTTTTATGATTCAAAATTATTTTCCAGTCAATAAAAATTCTTTCATTTCAAATAGAGGATCTGGAACTAAAACCATTAATCGTTACAGGAACTTAGGAGTAGCGACTAGTGGTAAAAGGACAAATGAGCCTTCAAGTTGCCAATGGACCTTTTGTAGATGCGAGTGCAGTTAGCGACTTTTTACATTTACCTAGTTGATATGTTATATTTGAAAACGGCTATTATATCTAGCGCTTTTTTGCTGAATAATATCTATGTCCAAATTAGTTGAGACCACATACGGTTTTATTGTAATAATGATGTTATGAACTTCGATTTGTTATGGCAAACTAGATAATGGAATTTACGCTATATTTTAAACATTTACTTAATCTTAATAATTCTTTTGCACTAAATATAAAAAATAGTTATTTATGGAACTGAAGGGTAGGTCATATTAGCGGACAAGAGTCTGCATGCGTTCAGAATTGAATGTTTTCTCCCATCTTTTGATTATGAATAATTTGACCCATGTAAGTCCTATCTCAAGGAAAAATGACCAAACCCCTATTTAGTGGGAAGAACGAAGTAGTTGATTAACTTTTAGGCCTTGTACGTTCTAATGTATGTAGCTCAATGCCTGTGACTAAAGATATTTCACGTGCTTCGTAGCTTTTACAAATGATTTTTCGGTACTAAAATTTGTTTATCTTATGAAGAATAGATCCAATGTCTGTGAGAAATTTATAAAGTATAAAGATGAATTTGAAAATCAGACAAATAAACATATTAAAATATTTTAATATGATTGATGATGTGACTACATTGGACATGAACTCCAACAATACTAAAAAGATATTAGGATTATCTCTTAGGTCACTGCATACTATACTCCACAACACAAGGATGTGCTGGAGAGAAGGAATCAAACCCTATTCGATATGGCTTGATCTATGATGTGTGAGGCTGAGTTACCTCTTTCCTATTAGGGATATGTGTTAGAATTTGTAGCACAAATCTTGAATTTAATGACATCTAAATCCATGCCCAAGTCACTGTATGAGAATTGTGTTAGAAGAAACTCCACCTCAAGTATTTGAAGACGCTGCGTTGTCCATCTTATGTTTAGAAAGTTGGCCCAATAAGCTTAAGGCAAGATCGATGCCGGTGCAATTTTGTAAGATATACCAAAGATTCTATATGATATATTTTCTACAACATAGAGGAACAAGTGGTTATTATTTCTCGACATGCTGTCTTTTAAAAAAAGTAATTGTACCAAAGGAAATTAACATCAAAGTTGTAGAATTGGATGAGATCCAAGAAACTGGCATAGAGACAGAACACATAAATGAGAAATATTCACTTTTAAACGAAAACACACAACATATTTGAAGTGTTAATAGGAATGCACACACCAGAGAGATAATATGGATTTCTCGTGGATAACGGTAAGTAGGATTATGTCTTAAAAGATGACACACCCCTCACATTTTGACAAGCACTGGAGTGCAAGAACTCTACTATGTGGCTTGAAGCTATGAAATTCGAGATAGATTCCATGTAGAAAAGCAAAGAATGGTCTTTAGAGGATGTACCCGATTGTGTAAAACCAATTGGATGCAAATGGATATTTTAGAAGAAACTAAATAAAGCATGGCAAGTCATGTTGACTATAACGAAACATTTTCACCTATGGCCATGCTGAAGTCCATTAAGGTATTACTCGTCATTTCCACCTTCTATGATTACAAAATATGGCTGATATACTTCAAAACGACATTTCTAAATGGTGATTAAGAAGAAACCATGTGCATATCTCAACCCGAGGTTTTCGTGGTCAATGGGAGTGCCAGAAAAGCTTGCAAGCTATTAAGATCAATTTATGGTCTTAAAAAAGCTTTAAGGAGTTGAAATAAGTATTTTTATAAAGTAATCAAGTAGTTTGGATTTTCTTAGAACACAGAGGAAGCGTGCATATACCGAAAAGAGAAACGCAGTGCTATAGTATTTATCATTCTCTATATCGACGATTTACTCCCGATTGATAATGACATACTATTGTTGTAGCCAGCAAGCGATTGGTTGTCCAAGAATTTTTCCATAGAGGATTTGGGCAGGGTAACCAACATACTAGGTATTAGGATCTATAAAAATGGATCCAAGATGTTGCTCAAATTGTTCCAGTCCTCTTCATATACATGATATTAAAAAGATTTTTTATGGAGAATTCAAAGTCATGGAAATGTTCGGGTGAAACTGGTAATTGGCCTTTCGAAGAACGATGCTCCACATATCAATGAGGAGAAAGAACGTATGAAAATGATTTTGTATGCATTAGCTATCAGAACCATAATGTATGTCATTCTATGTACAATACATGATGTTGCCTTTGCTTTATGAAACTTCAGCTGATACCAACCAAATCTTGGAGAAAATAATTGGACTTCTATGAAATGTATTTTCATGTATTTATGAAATACTAGAGAGTTATTCTTGATATGTGAGAATGAGTAACTCCTTATGAAAGGGTATATAGACTCAAGCTTCCAAAGAGATATCGATGATAATAAATCGGTGTGATGTTACATGTTCACTTTGAACGGTCAAACAATAAATTGGAAAAGTTCAAACAAAGAAGAATTAGCCAATTTAACCATGGAGGCGGAGTACAATGCCTTAAATGAAGCAGCTAAAGAAGCAGTGTGGATGTGCAAATTTGTGGCTGAGCTAGGGGTGATTTCAAACGTTGACAATCCCATGACACTGTTTTATGGCAACAATGTCTTGATATAGATCAATAAAGAACGTAGGGATCACAAGAAGTCGAGACACATACTATGGAAGTTCCATATGATAAGGCAGTTTACCAATGACAGAGAAGTGTTGATTAACTAAGTAGATAATAAAAACAATATAGTAGTTCCATTAACTAAATGACACATCTGATCGGCTCTGAGTAGACTGATCTAAGTAATGGGATTGAAAACCCATAATTAGCCTAAGTGTAAGTGGAAGATTGAGAAAGTCAGGTGTATGCCCTAGGTAAATTTATGTAATATGGTTACATAAGTAACTATGTAAACCATCTCTTTTGTAATAAAAGTTTAATCATGTTTTTATTTTCTATAGTTTACTTTGTTAAATTTTGATCTAAAAGAATTATGTAATTGATTTAATGTATACAAATAAGAAAATCATTAAATGAGATGTTATATGATTTGAAGTTGCAAATGGTTTGCAATCAAGAGTAATTAATCATAACTAAAAATATAACATCATTTTTAAATATTCCTAGTCAAAATGTTTGAGGAAAGGATATCGATATATCTGTTGAGACTATATTGCATAACGCTCTCCAATTTCTAGGTTATGTATTACTCATAGCTGCTGAAGGCAATAGGGGTTAAGTACTGGTAGTTATTGGATAACTACAGAATGACTCGATCAAGATTTTTCTATTTGTTGATAATAACTAAAATCAAATAGGAATCTCAATGTGATGATGTTATGTTATGTTATGCATTCTTTCGTCACCATACTCCCACTTGTAAACCATTTGTACCCATTCGAAACCAACGCACATGGTATCTAGCATTTGGTACGTAGCGTATTGAAGAAAGGCAGAAGGAAAGGATGGTATCGAAAGTATGCTTGCAAAAGGGTTGAAGTCGCTTTTATTTGCTTTCGAAAGGGTTGCTGCTTTTGAACTTCCTCGATACCCTAGTTGCCGCACCATTTCTTCTACCTAAGTTAGAGGCCACTTTTTGTAACCTCAAAACAATATATGCAAATCGCTTACATACCTTCTATATCCCATGGAAGCCGCCTTCCCTAACGTTTTGAAAGGGTAGCTTTCGAATGTATACCCCTTTTATACTTTGTAGTTTGTTCTATTTTCAAACTATAGTTATGAAAATAATACTTTTAATTGGTTTCGAAGATATGCTTCCATTTCTTCTTGAACAAATGCCTTCAAAAGGTATGTTTGAAGTGTCTCTAAAGGTATGTTTTAAGTGTTTCGAAAGGAATGTTTCCAAATGTTCGGTAGATATGCTTTGTGGCTCCGAAAGAAGATGTCTAAGATTTTAAGTAATGATTTCAAAAGGTCTATTTCCAATATATTCAAAAGGTAGGTTTTGGCCTTTCAGCCTAACGTTTTCAAGGTTAAAGAATTTAACTTATTTCGAAGGGATAGTTAACTCTAATGATTTAGATTTTCATCAACATTATTTTGTGTAAAGCATATATCATGGCATAGTTATTTTGAGCAAAGAAAAAAATATTTTCCTTGTTTTAGTTATGATTTAAAAAGGGTTAAATCAATTTGATAGAAATGTTTTCAAGGGAAATTGAATAGGGCGGTTAACCCTTATTTTATGCTTAGATATTAGAAGACCAAATGGAACTGGTTTAGGGTCGTGCCTTATACTTTAGCTAGTAGCCTATAGCTAATATAAGTCCAAAATTTCAGTGTGCAGGGATTTGTCACAGGTTAGACTAAAAGTTGTTACATGCAGAAAGGATTAGACAGAGTAGAGATAGGTTATTGGTGAGCCCGCAAAACCATTATGATTAATTAACCCTAGGAGAAGTAAGTTAAGGACAGACTATCCAGTATTGTGTCTAACAGAAGTTAGAATATTTATTACGACTGGTAGGCCTAGCTAGCCAGTGGTTAATAGTTAGCCAAATAAAACTATAATGTTTGGATATATAGTCTATTGATTACCTGATTTATACGCATATATGTTATTGCTATTGTTGTTATAATCAGTTTGATAGCAGGATTTTGATTTTCGAAAGATATGTTTTTAAAAGGATATTAGTGAGGGGAAACCTGTTCCGCTATGCGGCGTGGTCTCACTTAATATCAGTAAATCGAGATGTAATAGAATTATTCACACCAGGCTTTATGTCTGACTCGAAGTTTATGTTTCCCTATAAACTCTTGGGTGCTCAAATTTAAATTTGAGCAGATTGAAGTTAAGGATTTTTCAGGTTTAGTGGGTCGGATGAATAAGCTTTTGAAGAAGTGCGGGAGGAAAAACTAGCTATGTAGGAGTAATTTAATATTATTTCCATTGTGATGTATTTATGATAGATATGTTTATCTATCTAGTACTTTGATCATCAAGGGGGCATCTTCATATGTCGCTCTTGACGTAATTTGTAATAATTATATTTGATCAAAACTTGGGAATTGTTTTGGGATTATGTAATTGAATATGAAATATTGATTTGAAATATAATCAGAAAAGCTATTTTGTAATCTGCGTTGATTTTATTTCATACTCATGTGCTTCTGATATTGTAGATACCATCAACACTACCGTATTTCGTCACTAAAAGTTAAATACCATAGGCGACTGCAGCATCTGCAGCACTTAGCTTTGGGCCTCGAGATAGGGGATGTTACACTCTTTAGCCAGAGTAAATGGGTTAATAATGACTGCTATTGCCGAAATAAGGAATTTGAAATTGGACTATATAGTTGTATACAGATATTCTTGGAGTTTGACCAAGACCAAGCTCTAGATACCAAAAGTGATGTGGATGAAGATAATGTGCGTATAATATATCATTGCTTAAGGATGCTGCTTACATTAATCTAATTTACGAAATTACCGAAAATGATCAGTAAGTGGTAAATATATCCAAACTGTCACACAATCAGGTAAGATGACGTGCGGATATTAATATTTGAACTATTCAATATCAATCGCTAACTAAATTTACACCTGCAAATTGCACAATCGAATCTGCGTTGCCTATAAAATATCGTCCAATTTAATTAATATATAAAGTTGTACGAATTGATTAAATTAATTGATATATGAGATATATTGATTACAAGTGCTTCCAGTATTTGGGGTGCCATTATTAATTTTGGTAATGCTTGAATTTTTTTAAATGCTTTTAGAAATTATTTCCGTGTGTATATAAGCGTTATATATATATATATATATGCTTATTAATATATGATATTAATACATATTTAAATGGGATTAAACATACAAATAAATACAAAATAAGTGGATAAGGGAAACAATCAAGGGTGAGGAGTTGTCATGGGGCCTGTTATAATTGTGGAAAGAGTAGGGTTTGTCTTGGGCATTTAAGTATGAGTAATTAGTGGTAGAAAGTTATCCTAAAACGCTTATATAAATAGCATCTCAAACTCCTTCATTGTACACAATTTTCTAACCTAGCCTCCATATCTATATCTGTTATTACCTTTCCCTCCATAAGATTAAAAGTCTCCTCTCTTCCATTAGTGATCACTCTCTAACCCTTGCACTATTAAGAATATGGAATCAAATTCCTCGGAGACATACTCATATCAAATTTTGCGACAATATCTCAAT
This sequence comes from Allium cepa, assembly GCA_030765085.1. NCBI lineage: Eukaryota > Viridiplantae > Streptophyta > Magnoliopsida > Asparagales > Amaryllidaceae > Allium > Allium cepa. The sequence goes on from CM060931.1 coordinate 384,604,987, forward strand.
TTGGTATTATTTCATACATATTGCCCGAACCCTAAATATCTAATGTAGTTGCCAAATGAATATTTATTATACAATTTATTGATTTAATAAATAAATAGATATCAATTTGTAATTAAACTAGTTTTTTTTTAAAATAATAAAACAATTTTGAAATTTTTTTAAAACTATTTTTAGCGTAAAATTTGATTTTATATTATGAAATGCATTTCACAATTATTGGGGTCAAAAATGGCCACCAACACCCAATTATGTGAACGCACCAATATCCTATCATAGATCTCAGTTAATGTAATGTAGAGAATATAAATTGAAGAATGATAAAATTAAAACCGAAAGCAAGTAAAGAGAGACACGGTTTTGTAGTGATTCGGCTAACTCCGCCCTACGTCCACTCCAAAGATTTTCCTTTTATTCATTTATGTTGCCGTTACAGGTACAAATCATGAAATCCTATAATAAAAATGGTAGAGTATAGCCTAGGTAGAAGATAGAATGAAGCAAAAAGAAGATCCATTTTATAATGCATGTCCGTTGTATTTATAGGGGAAGACGTGTATGGATCAAATTAAAAATTCGTTAGAAGAACCTTCGGGGCCAGACGACTCGGCATAAGAAAATTTGGACCGACCGCTCACCATAATAAAGATCAAGGCTGATCTCTATTTTGATCGAGTTAGGGGCTGCGATCACTATGGAGTGTTCCTCATGTTGTATTATGCTTGTACTCCAAGTTTCACGTTGATAGCATCCATAGAATTGGAGTTATTGATCGACCATTGCTGCAAATTCAGCTAAACCAATCCCAGAGTAGGGATGAGGGCCAGTCCCACTAGAGGGATGAGGGTCGATCCCTCCAAACTCCTCTTCTTGGGGTGCGATCCCTATGGTAGTTCCCCTATGCCATAACATACTTGTTATTTATGTTTCATATTAATTCGATCTATAGATGTTGAGTTATTGGTCGATCTTTGTTGCACTATGTTACGAAAGATGATTACAGTCTATCCCTATGGAAGGAAGAGGGCCGGCGCCTCTAACTCACTCTATATGATATGCGATTCCTAGGGTCCCTTCTTCTTATTCCCAAAGTTTCACTCCAATCCACCTTGTGGTCGTTGAGTTATATAGCGATCATCATTGAGTTGTGTTGTGTACATTTTGTTTAATCTAATCCCCTTATTCAAATCCCTCTATTTCGATCCCTTTTTGTAGAGTGGATATTCCAATCTGATCCCTCTCCCGGGAGGAGTGCTAATTCCATACTTACCCATTTTTTGAGTGTTATTCGTGCAAATCCATATTAATACCGTCCATGGTTCCTAATATAATCAAACTTCAATCTTGGTAACCATCTCTTGTGGCTTTCTGCTTTGATGACCGTGAAGTCCGTTGGGTTAAATCCACATGTGCATTACCTTACCAAAAAGCAGGTTAACACTTTTCCCCCCAAAACATGCCTTGCTATAGGAAAGTGTGTTTTGAATTGCCATAAATCCAAAATTCGAAGTCCATAATCTATCGATAGCCAGAATATCAAATCCTTTGCAATTCCTAATCCATGACCTCTCCCGATCATTAGTGAAATCCATGACCATTTGAGTCGATATCCAATTCTGAATCCATGATCTTTCTGAATCATTTTATCCAAATCCTCATATATCCGAAGCTAAATCATTGCCATTCGAGGCTGGTATCCAAATCTGTAACCTCTCCGGGTCGTTAGACAAATCTGAGACCACTACTGTCCCATATCTAAGTCATCTCAATGTCCAAATCCGTAGCTGTTTGAAGCTGATATCCAAATCCATGGCCTCTTTAAGTCCTTACCGAGCACAATACATACTCGAGGGTCGAGTAAGCTGATATTGTCGCTCTTCGGCGAAGCTGCATTACTTCGTGTACTATGGTTCAGTGTCCCTACACATTAAGTGATGTCTTGGCCTATGTCTTAGGCCAACCATGGTCTCTCCGAACCCTTGTTGAGCACAATCCATACTCGATGATTTGAGTAGGCCGATCTTGTCGCTTTTCAACGAAGCGACCTACTCTTTGCTAGGCATAATCCACCTACTCCTTACCAGGCATAATCCATACCAGACGTCTTGTTGGGTTTTATTCTCCGGTCTCGACTCTCCTGTCGAGACTTAATCCATGTACGAGTCCATGTCGTCGCTCTTCAACGAAGGGACTCACACCTTGCGGTTATTGCCCCATCACCCCAATCGGGACAATAATCATATCATGTTTTACTTATTGCAATTATGCCGATCGTAAATAACCTAATGAATAAGAGTTCGTACGTCCATAAATCCAAAAAACTAAAAAAGCCAAAGGGTGCCTCTTCGGGGGTGACGACTCATCATCATCTCATAGTATGCTTATGGACCATCCTCGATCCTGTACATACGTAAGTGACTTAGCCGCCTTATTATGGAGTTAATTATCATTAATACTATGGCTAGAGTCCAAATCCTAAACTCGGCCCTTATCATCCTGATTAGTTGATGGTGATCCATGACCCCGATCCAGGGACATTCCTGTTTCTTTTCGATGTGGATGGTGGTTGTTCCTGTTCCACTTCCGTTGCCCAATTCCTTATGTACTACGGCAGTATGCCATTCCTGACATGCTCCTTAGTCATATCCTTTAAAATCCTACATTCATCCATGGTGTGTCATTCAATTCATGGAACAGGTAGTACTTTCCAGACATACGCTCCCGCTCTATGGGATCCCTCCTTGCCGGTTTTCGATAAGGGAGTTGCCACCTTGTTTGCAGATAAATCCATTCCAGGCTTTCTGTCAAATCCGAGTAGGAGGAGAACTTCGGCTCCCGCTCTTTCCATCGTCATTTCATCCCATCATATCCATCATCCAGTTTCTATTTGTCTTTATCACTCTTGTTTGCATCTCTTGATGATCCTCTTCTTTGCACAGTGTTCACCTTCAGTTTGTTCGCTCGTGCAACTTCCTACCGCAGGAACATTTCCGTTTCATGACAAAACTCCTCGAGATCCATAGGTGGATCCTGCACCAATGAATCCTTGAAATCCGTGCCATCGGCAATTCCTAATACAACTACTATCAAAACCATGGACAGATCTGGCTGATCCATCGATTTTGTTGCAGCATTAAATCATGTAATAAAACTTCTTAGTGACTCTTCGGTCTTTTGCTTTAGTGTTGCCCAACTCATCACATTTTTGGGTCTCGAAATGTGAACCCTGAACTGCCTCATAAATCTTACGACCAATTCCGTCCATATGCCAATAGAGCCGTCTCCATCTGCCTGAACAATAATGCAGCTATATCTGTTAGATACCGGGGAAAGCATCATGCCATGACTTCCGCTGATGCCCCAAGTACTTCTATATACTATATATATCTCACTATATAAACAGTTGGGTCCGACTTTCCATTATATACTTTTAGCATTGGTAGTTTAAACTCCGGTGGATTCCTAGCATTCCTGATATTAGGAGTGAATGGACTTCTATTTATATCCTCCAAATCCCTATTCATCAATTCTCCATGCATAGCTCCCCTGATCATCTCTCCAAACCTGACATTGTCATCCAACGGTAGTCTCCTATCATCATTTCCAAACTGCCCCTCGAGTCCATATGGGAATTCCAGAACATACTCCTCCGGATGAGCATCCAAATTTCGATTTTCACTAAGCTCCATGGAATTGACCGTAGGTTCTCTAACATTGCAATCGACCAGACCTGGGGGCATGCCTCCAAGCCTTTGAGGATCAGGGTCGATCCCTTTGGAGGGATTGAGGTTGATCCCGCTAAGATGGTCGAGAACTTCTCTCGGCTATTCTATTCCATTCCTTTATCCAATAACTTAATCTTTATGGTCCCGGTTCTAATTTCCAACAACTCCTGCCACATCAACTCCTTGACCTAAGTTGCTACTAGCTCCTGCTACTCCATTTCCTTGGTTCTGTGCTCTATCTTGTCCAATCTATTGGAGTAAATTCAGAACCATCTCCTCCTATCTCCTCAGCATCCTTTCCTACATAGCATCCATCATCGTTTCCATTTCATCCCAAGTGATAGATGGATGCCTGATTAGCTTCATCTCCATAGGAAGCCTCCTGACTCCTTTTATGATGGCACCTTTCCGGTAGCACACTTCTTGTTGATTTTCTAACCATTGCTCTAAATCAAAGCTATCTAGTTGATTCTAAATCTAAACTTGAAATCCATGAAGGCTAACTCTCTCAGCGAAAGAACCAAAATGTTGACTTTAAAAATGGCCACCAACACCCAATTATGTAAAAGCACTATTATCTGGTCTAAAATCTCAAATAATGTAATGTAGAGAATATAAATTGAAAATTAATAAAATTATAGACAAATTCAAGTAAAGAAAGACATAAATTTATAGTGGTTTGGTTAACTCCAGCCTACGTCCACTCCAAAGATTTTCCTTTTATTCATTTATGCTACTATTATAGTTACAAATCCATGAAATCCTAGAATAAAATGGTAGAGTATAGCCTAGATAGAAGATAGAATGAAGCAGAAAGAAGATCCATATTCTGATGTCATGCATGCTATATTTATAGGGAAAGATATATACTGATCAGTTTGAAATTCGCCAGAAGAACCTCCAGGCCCAAGAAAATTTGGACCGATCGCTCTCCATAATAGGGATCAAGGCCGATCCCTTATTTGATGGAGTTAGGGGCTGCGATCTTTATTGGGTGTTCATTATGCTATATATGCTTATACTCCAAGTTTCATGTTGATAGCATATGTAGATTTTGACTTATTTACTGATCATTGCTGCAAATTTAACTAAACCGATCCCTGAGTGGGGATGAGGGCCGATCCCCCTAAAATGATGAGGGTCGATCCCTCCAAACTCCTCTTCTTGGGGTGTGATCCCTATAGTGGGTCCCTTATCCATAATATACTTATCCTCCAATTTTCATGTCAATTGGATTTGTAGATGTTGAGTTATTGATCGATCTTTGTTGCAATATTTTACGAAATCTGATTATAACCGATCCCTATAGAGGGAAGAGGGCCGATCCCTCCAACTTGCAATATTTGATGTGTGATCCCTAAGGTCCCTTCTTCTTATTTCCAAAGTTTCACTTAAATCCGCCTTGTGGTTATTAAGTTATGGAGCGATCATTATTGAGTTGTGTTGTGTGCATCCTATTTAATTCGATCCCTTTATTCCAATCCCTTTTTGTAGAGTGAATATCCGAATCTGAATCCTCTCCTTAGGGGAGTGCTAGTTCCGTACTTAGCCTTTTTTTAAGTGATGTCCATCCGTATCCATCCAACTATCGTCCATAGTTCCAAATATAATTGATCTTCAATCCTAATAATCTCTCTAGGCTTTCTGCCTTGATGATCGTGAAGTCCATTGGGTTAAATCTGCTTGTGTACTGCCTTGCCAAAAGGTGGGTTAACAATAATTTATTGCATATTTATTTATTAAATTTATTATTCTAAATTTTAAAATCATGTAGGAATTTGATTCTGCTTCATTGAATTATAAATATTGGATTTTGAGTTACATATAATTTTTAACATGTTTTTTCAATGTAATTGAAGTTTGAAAATTGTATCACATAATTGGACTTTAAATTGCATGTAATAAAGGAGAAATATTTCATTTTATAGATATGTGTATATATATATATAATATGACTATTTTATATGTAAGTATAGGATTTTGAATTTTGAAATTCTATGAAAAAGTATATTTGGTCAATGTATTTTAAATGTGAAATAACATTCGACTATCTCTTACCTTTCTCTTATATTAAATGTGACATTCCACAATAGTCTCTTATATCCACGTTGGAAGGTCAGCAAGATATTTTGACTAGAATAATATAAAGTTATAAAAGAGAAAAGGTATTGTAGGTGTAAATTTTTTGACTAAACTTGAATACCTTTAATGATTTCAAAATTAGTTATATCTGTATACGAACAAATATTATAACAATAAACATAATTTTGGCGACACATTATATATACACACATATTTATAATAAATGTGTGTGTGTAGTATCAAAGATATGTGTATACAATATATTTATACACATATCTTGGTATATTTAAACACAGATATACACATAGATTTGTATATAACCCATGATACATATGTGAAAGTTTCATATTCATATATAAGTATATTATATATATACAGAATGGATATAATCACATCATCCATATGTGTGTGTTTTTTACACACATGTTATATTCATATTTGTAATGTTATCATGCCATATGTGCCATATTAATTTTACATGCCTAAAATGATAAAACATAAAACACCTAATTAAAATATAATAATATTCTAAAGCTTTAGACAGGATCAAATGCTAACTAATTATTCGTATAACCCCATTTAAGATTTGGTTTGAGAATTTTTTAAAATTTACCCCATTTTACCAGCAACCAAACAGACCTGAACCAACATAAACCATATCCTGTATATATTCTAGGTTTCATATATTAGTTATGCATTAAGTGGTCTAGGAGTCAATTTAATTGATTCTGATACTGTTTCTCAAATTTTGAACTTAACGACCGATAAATGATAGAGAAAGGTCGTAGCTATAAAAGGAAACCAATGATCTTTCTAAACTCAAAGTCGATGAACTTATTGGAAATTTAATGTCGTATGAGCTAAACCTCCAGAATAGGAAGGAGCAAGCCAAAGAAGAGAAGATGGCCGCATTCAAAGCCAAGGAGGACTCATGGTTTTACATGAATGAGCTAGCATGTATAATCAAGAAGAATTTAAAGAATTTCATGAAACTTCGAAAGAATCTAGCAGTTTTATTGGTAAGTCCATGTGGTGTTACAGATGTAATTAAATAGCTAAATCAAAAAGGACTATCCCAAACTAAACAAAAGTAACCGAAGATACAAAAATCATAAAGAGAAGTCCAAAAAGAGAAAACAAGCCATCCATAACCAACTATTAGATATCTAAAGTGATATAGTGATGATGAAGGAAAAGTATCACGATCAACTTTAGTCACTCAAAGTCAAAATCTTATGCCAAAGTACAGCGGTAAATAATTAATAACAGTACATTGGTTAATAATTAATGCTATTATTGAACTTAGGACCATAGTGGTAGATTGCATAGTTGTATATGGATATTATTATATATTTGACGATAACCAAGCTTTAGATATCTAAGTGATATAATGATGACGAATGGAATGTGTGTATATTATCGTTGCTTAAGGGTGTTGCTTAAAATACTATTTTACCTTTACAAAATATAAGCGATAAAGTTAGCCAAAATGTCACATTACCATCTAAGGTAACGTATTGACTCTAGTATTTGAAGTGTTTGGTATCGTTATTGACCAAATATACACGTGTTAGTCACACAACCAAATCTGAGTAGTCTTTGAAATAAACCTGATATAATTGATTTATAAATGGGGGTAAATAAATTAATATAATTGTTATATTAATTAGATTGCTTATAGTAAGTTTGGTAGACTTTAGAGAGTTTTCACGGCCCTTTGAAATTATATAAATATGTATATACATGTTGTATGTGTTTATTTAAATCATGAAATAGATATTATTATTGAATATGGATTTAATATTCATGAACGAATCAATTAATTGATTGCAGGCCAAAAAATTTAAAAGAGGGAAAAGGGAGGCATGTCATATATTGGTATATAAAAGGACGTTTTTTAGAGAAACGATAAAACGAACGAAGAAAATAATAAGTGTTAATTTTTCCCAACCTCACTGTATAAATTGAACCCTCTCTTCTCATTCTAATTTAGTGAAAATCCCAAGCTTTCTACCAAAACTCTAACCTTAACACTATGAGCCTCCATTAAGGTTATTCAACTAGAGCTTTGCAAACCCTAACTGTTGTTATCTGATATCCAAAGAAGTGACTGCTAGATCAAGGTATGATGGATAGCCTAATTCAAAAGGTAATTTTTTGGTCTAATAAATTTTCAAACCTATTATCGTGTTATTTCAGCTAGTAATATGCATATAATATATATAACATGAACTTGGGTTAATATAAATAGATATGATAACTATTAACTTGTATTTGCAATTTAATGTACATAATATATATTAATATGAACTTGTGTTAAATATAAATAGATTTGATAACTATTAACTTGTATTTGAAATTCAATGTCGAGAATTTATATAAACGAAAATCTGCTTATATATATAATATATGAAGGAACCAGGCCAGTCACAAGTGGATGAAATATGTAGATTTCAAAAAAAAAAAAAATTGTACCTAATAGGCCTATAAAGCCTAAAAGATAATTGGATCCAATCTAATGAAGTTTTACATAAAATCATATTTTATTTTATTTGGTTAAAAGGAAGTTTAAATTTTAACTTAAATTTGTATGTATTATAACGAATGTATCAAATATGTTCATATGTTTGAAGTGTAAGTGCATCATATAACTAGTGTGTATATATGTACCTAAACATATAAAATTGTAAAGAAGGAAATTTTTGTTTCCCTCTCTTAATATGTATAATTAATAAAGGGAAGGTGAAGCTATAAAAGTAAATAGAGAATCCTTTCACTTCTCTCTCTCATTAATTAGATTAATTGACATATTAAGTGACATTTATACCTAAATTTACAGTTGCATATATTATGAGTATAGTGATTAGTCCCTTTACACATGTCATTGTTATCTAATGTTCTGATTTAAATATATGCACATATACAAAAAAGGTCTAAAATTAAATTTAATGGTTTCGCATAAAATTTCATTTTATAAAATTTAAGCTAAAACATAAACATACATATATATCAAAACAATATATATATGAAAGGAATACAACAAAATATTTCCATATATGTGTGTGTGTGCGTATAAAGTTTAACAAAGTCAAATCAAAATTTTAATTAGGAAGGAGTAAAAAGATTCATGATTTGACATAAAAAATACTTGTCGACTTTAAATTAAAAGAGTTTCACATTAATGGAAACAACAACCAAATAGTACATATTCAAATCAACAGTTAGCCAATACGTTATCAATGAAAATTGTTTTTTAAAACATGAAACATATATGTATATACTTAATTAAAATATTTCTAAACAAAATAGTTTTGATTAAAAAATTATTTGCAACCAAAATAATTGAATGTTGATCAAAATGGTTTTTAATCAAAATTGTTTGAAAAACCATGTAAGCTATACATACATACACATGTGTGTGTGTGTATACTTAATCAAATTTTTTTTTGAATAGTAATTTTAAGAAAAACATTAAACCAAATTACACAATTTAGGCACATGTAAATCCATTATAATGATTCATATCTAAACTACACATAAACAACAAATAGTCAAATGAGATGAAGAACTAAAAATATGCCAACACAAAGACTATACAATCAATTCATAAGTTGAAAATAGATCTAAATTAAATAGCATGATGAACATTTAATAATTTAGATGTGACAAAAGTAGATCTAACATATATTACAATTAGAAAAAAAAAACATATTATAATCAATTATATAATTATATCAATTTTTCGTTGTTGATAGTACCTTTCTATGGCCCAAGATAATTCCATATATATTGAATCTTTATAGCTCTGTTTGAAACCTTGATCAACACTTCAAAAAGGCGCAATTCAATCAAGAAAGCTACACATAATTCCTTTTGTTTTTTAATAGAATATGTTTTGTATTTATTGTTTGAATTTTGGAAAGGGGTGAGAGGTATTTTAGGCCATGGTCAAATGGTGAAAACTATTTATACTAATTCTCTTCAACAAAACTATATCATTAGGGCTTACGGAATTTGTTAATGGTTAAAATTCAAATATCGTCCACATTCAACTTCATAGTCTAACACAAAAATCCTTGCTTTGATAATAACAATTATTATAAATTGAATTGATCAGGCCAAAGACCTTGATTTTGAGTTCACTTAAGTTGATCCCGTGATACTATCCACATATAACCGAGGAGGCGAATTCTCTCTTGAATAATTTTTCACTTCTAATGCTTTCACTCAACCCAACTATAGTCGCTCGATGGACGCGGTGCCATAATAATATAACCAAAGTAGAGTTTCCATATTGAAGCTTGACAGTATTCTCAAGTTGAGGGAATTGTGTAATACTATCACATCGATATTCTCTATTTGAACTTAGTTATATTAACCAATAGAAAACCATCGAGTAAGTCATCCCATAGTTAGCTAATAACTATTAGTATGTAATTTCTTGGTACCCCCAATGACCATTAGTAATACACTGCTCAGATTTGAAGAGCATTGCATACTCTAGTTCGACGGATGTATCGATATCCAATCTCGATACATCTTGACTAGGAATATTTAAAATGATACATTTATTATATTGTGATAAACTACTCGTGGTTACAACACATTATAACTACAATTGCAAAATATACCATTTATGAATTTTTATATTAAATATACTTAAATTGAATATTTAATTATTTATAATACATTATAACAAGTACTAACAAAAAGAAAGCAATTTTATCTTGGACAAAATTAATTAATGAATTAGATATATATATATATATATATATAATAAATTACATAATTTTCCCTAGGGTATACCCCTAATCTATCAACATACTTACATTGAATTGTATAGAAAATGACAAATCTAGGCATATTCGATTGTCCAAACTACGTTGACTGGTTGAGAGTAGTAAAAAATAACACTAATCTACAAAATGTTATGGTATGTGATCGCCTCTTTCTTAAAAATTAAGTACCCTTAAGGAGATGACTCTAAAGAGGTTCAAGCCTATGAAGCTTGGTCTACCGACTATGATATAGTCCAGTCTTCACACTATCTATTTTAGATAAATTGTTATAATGAAAACATGAAACATGATTGTCCATGACACCTTCACTCACCTAACACAATTTTTTGGCTAAAAGTCTCGTTCCATATGATATGATATTTTAACCCACTTTTTGCCAAGACAGTATACAGGTGAATTTAACCCAAAAGACTTCGTGATTATCGAGGCAGATGAGTCCAGAGTGATGATTATGGACTCAGAAATCATGTACAGATAATAACATGAAGTCGAGATTGAATGGAATTGAAAGGCATGCAAGGAAGAATGTTCGAAGTATGGAATATGGTTCAACACAAAGGAGAACTGCATTTTGATTGAATACAATAAATAACTCAAAACCATAAGTGGGATCAAAGTGAAACTCTAGGAGTAGGAAGAGGGGACCCTAGGAAGTTCACCCTAGGGATCATACCCCAAAACATACAACTTGACAGGATCGGTACCAATCTCTCTATATGGATCGGTACCCTTCCCTTACAAGGATCCACTATATTCAATTCTAGTAGTGATTGGTCAATATCTCAACATATACACTTTCAACGGACTTGAAACTTGGAGAACAAGCTAATTAAAACATGTGAAACATCCCACAGGTATCACATATCATTTGGAGCAAGTTGGAGGGATCGGTACCTATCCCTCAATGCGGATCGGCTATAATCAGCCTTCGCAACATATTGCAAAAAAGATTGATCAACAACTCGAATTCTACTAATCCAATTGGGATGAAACTTAGAGGCTAAGCATAGTACAACAAGGAGAAGCTCCCCTAGGGATCGCATGGAATTTGGAAGAGATTGGAAGGATCGGTACCTATCCCTCTAGAGGGATTGGAAGAAATCAGAATTCAAGCAACACTACTTCACTGAAAATGCGATATCTCACAAATCGTACGGCGGAATTTCATAAAATTTGGGGAGCAGATAGCTAACATTATTGGGCATGGCTCATAGGGATCGTATCCCATTTGGACACATTAATAGGGATCGGTGCTGATCCCTATTGTGGGCCCTAATGGGCCTGAAAATTTTTAGGTGGTCTAGTCTTGGTCTCTTGAACCTTCTGTCAAAATTTCAGTCCAATCCATTCACGTCTTCCCTTATAAATACAGCAGGCATGGTGTAAAAAAAGGATTTTCTTTCTGCTTCTCCTTATCTTCAATATAGGCTACACTCTGCCAATTTTATTCTTGATTTCAGATTTTAATTGTTAACAAACTTCGGTATAATAAGAAAGGATTATTTTAGAGTGGACGTAGGTCGGAGCTAGCCGAACTAAATATTGTCTCATTTTACTTGCTTTTAGATTGTTTTAATTTTGTTATTCATTTATTTCTCTACATATTTCCATGATTGGTTTGGATATTGGTACTTTTACATAATTGGGTGTTGGCGGCCAATTTTGACGCCAACATTTTGGTGCTTTCGTTGAGAGAACTAGCCCCCTCGAATTTGGAGTTCAGATTTGGAATCAATTAGAGAGCTTGGATCTGGAGCAACGCTGAGACAATCGATAAGGGGACAAGCAGGGGAAAGGAACTATCACGAAGGGAGTCATAAGGCTTCCTTAGGAGCTGGAGCTAATCAAACATTTATATTCTTAAGTATGGTTTTGTAAAGGCGTAACCTAGGATTTTTAGTATCTTAATTATTAAAGTTGTTAGACATGTGACATGTGATGATATTGCATTTATGATGTGAAGTCAATCCTCTTTTAGTGTTTATACATTGTTGTATCTGATATTTATTTATGTCTATATTATTTTTTACCTACATAAACATTTACACAAGCATACACATTCTATATTAATGTATAATGAACATTCCCTACTAGGTTAAGGCTAATTGTTGTGATATGCTCGTCTAACATGCTTGACATTTAATTTTGTCCCATCAATTTTTTTCATATATATCGTGCATACTTGTGTGGGATCAATAGGAGAAAAATTTGGTAAACAATTTTTGTTGAAGCATGCCTTTGTTATCTAGCTATTTTGTGACCTTATTAATTGGAGTCTGACTAATGTATGAAAGCATACATCTCCTTTATTATATCTAGCAAGATCCAATCCATTAAGTTCATTAACACATCCGCTTTAATAATTTTAGGGGGATTTATTTCATTGTTGTAAACACATTATGTCCTATGTATCAAAAAGGGATTCGACTTCTTATTTCCCAATAGCATATCCTTTTTTGGGTATCGAAAAAGGGATTCGGCTACTTGGGTTTTAGAACATTTCCCCTTTTAGGTATCGAAAATGGGATTCAGCTCCATTGCTTTTAGGACACACCTCCATTGAAGTATCGAAAAGTAGATCTGGTCATGTAGTTTCTAGAACATACCTCCTTTAAATGTCGAATAGGATATTTGACTCCATGATACATAAATATTCCTTCTAATAAACTCAAAAGAATTTGTTCTACAAGGTAATGTGAAAATATCCTCTACTATAAGTTTCTAGAGAGGATTCATTTCATAGATAACATTATGCAATCCCTTGGTCCTTGGTTTGAGTATGTTCGTCCACATTGTCAAAGTGGAAATACTTACTATATATGAACAAGCCATCCCCATCGGATGATCGACCATGGACTACTTTTTTTAACATTTGCATTTCGATCATGAGTAAACCGTTGCACTATTGCTAGCCAAAGCTTATCCAAGTTTATCAAGCTGCGAGTTTGAGGTGCATCAAAGTTGGATGCCCCTTCACTTTCATAGTAGTAAAGCCCATATGACTTCTAGTTATCGAGAACTTTAATCAGTACAGGTTAACTTAACTATTTTAGTGTGGATGTCCCAACCACCAACCGTAGCATTATATAATGAATTCATGGTGTTTGGTAAAACTATGATGGCCATGACATCCTCGAGCCTGTTTCGTATAGTGCTGCTCATCACTCGAACACAACACAATTTGGTTCCAAAAAAGAAACATTTATTAATCACTGTAACAAAGTTGTCATTACTAAATAATAGAAACATTCAAATATAGAGAACATTCCTTGAGAGGAATAACAATAGAGATTTTATGCATTCCATGCCCACTCGAATATTGCTTCAGCCATCATGCTAAGAATTTAAGCTCCAATCCTTATATCACGGTTGATGGAATATGGCACTTCATAACAAGGTCAAGTGCCCCCAGTTGAGGTAAAATATGTTTCAGAACCAAGTGACCCTCCTTATGGGGGAAATGCCTCACTTTAGATTTGTATTGCTTTGCCACCATTTTCCTATGTGTCATTGCTTTCAAGGTAGCTTCATCTTGATCTCTTTAATCAGGTCCAAGGACATGTTTAACAAATCCTGGTTTTCCTCTAGGTCATAGAGGATATGCCTGTGAGATAGGACTGCATTTTTGATGGGGAGCATAGCCTCTGAGCCGTAAGCTAAGGCAAAAGGTGTTTTTCTCATTAGAGTCATGTAAGTAGTGGAATACACCTAGAATGCAAGCGACAACTCATCCACCTATGCTCCTTTCGCCTTTTCCAATTAGTTCTTTATGAGTGTTTTGTGGACCTTGTTTACGACCACAACCTGACCACTAGATTGCGGTTGTAGCACCATGGAGAAGCTCTTCTTAATTCCATGCTATTGGTAGAAGTTGGATAATTCCACGCTATTGAATTTTAATCCATTATCTGAGATTATTTATGGTAGGACTCCATGTAGGACCTAGATTAACCCTAGAGGGGGGGTGAATAGGGTTATAGCAAATTTTTCCGAATTAAACACAAAAACAAATTGTAGAAATAAATATGCTGAAAAGTAAATCACACACAAAATTTACCCAGCTTCGGCAACCCCTGCCTACTGCTGCATTCCCAGATTTCTATTAGAATTGAACAGTTTCCCGCTTACAAACACTCTAACAGACTTGCAAACCCTACTACCGCCTATAGAGTTTTGCAAACTCGCTAACCCTGCTAACTAGACTAATTCTAACTAGACAATCTGACAACACCTAAACCCTAGGTGGTGATTTATGAATTCTTTTGACTCAAAAAGAAAAGAAACAACTTCAAAATTAATTGCAGGAGCAAAGATTAAAATATAAATGTTAATCCCTAATTTTTGCTCAACTTTAAAAAAAACTTTTAAAGTTTAAACCCTAAATAAAAACTAACACCCTTTAATAATTAAACAAAGCCGGTCTAATATTCTTTAACCCGATCCACTTCGTTCCTTCTTTTGCTTGTAAAAATAATGTCGGCCTTGCTTTTGAGATTAGGGCTTGAGTCTTTGAGAAAAATTAGGGCTTTACGCCATCGATCCAAATTGCGGCTATCGGCTCTTGCTTGTGCTCGATTTCTGATGATTAATTGTTGACTTTGAAATTGCGTTGCTCGGCTTGCTCGTTCTCTGATGATCGAGTTGTTGATGATTCGGTATATTATTTCTTTTGTTGCTCGTTTGATTGCTTGTTTTTTTAACTCGATTTCTCTGTGTTCTATGATGATTTCTTGGGGTTTATTTATAGGGTTGAAACCCTAATAACCACTGTCAGATTTGATTTCTTCACGTCGTTGATTATTTTCCTGAATTTGTTCTGGATTTGGAGTATTCCTTTCTTGATTCAATTTCGAATAATTGCTGACCATATTTGTATTCGAATTAATTAATTCGAAGATATCTTCCTTTATTTGTTTTCTCGGTCCCTATTTGAATTAATTACTGACCATATATAGTCGAGGGATTTGATGCAGAGATTCTTTTCCAAATTAGAATACGAATTTGATTTCTGCTTGATTTCTGCACTGATTTAACTTCGGCTTGATTTCTGCACTTTCTTGTAGTAGCATTTATGTCATGTATACTGCCTGACCATTGTGACGTCTGGTTGACACTTGATGGTCTTCATATTCATGTGTGTCTTTGTTCAATGGAGTCAATGATAATGGTCATAGTTCTTCTCGGCATTGCATGTGTAACATTTGGCTACTACTGATATAGTTTGCTTTGATACAGATGCTACACTTGTTCATGTTGCCTTTGTACACTTGTTCATATGAGCTGTTGTTCCATTGTTGTAGTTGCAGTATTTATGTTCCTTGTTTCATTTGAAAGCTGGTTCGATGTACTCAAATATTGTCTGGACACATGTTTTATCACTTGAGTTTGCAGTCTTCATTTTTTGCTGTGACTCTTGTGATATTCATGTTGATTGCTTCATGACTTGTTGTTGGCATGTACATTGTGTTCACTGTTGCACTTGGTGTTTGTAGCTTGCCACTGACTTCTTTGTAGTTGCACTGCACTTTGGTTACTATATATGTGCATACATACATATGTATGTGTGTATGCATATATTCTTGGGTTTGTACTTGGATTTGAACTGCTTCATGTTCTGTTGCATTGTGTTTTGTTGTGTAGCTGCTATGCAGTTGCTATGCATCACTATATATACTATGTTCTGATTTTCATGGGTGCAGTTTCCATATTTTGTGTATTTTGATGTTGTATACGCTTTTTCATACTGCTGTGATGCAGTTTCTTTCACTGTTGTATCTTTGGGAGTTTGCACTGCTTCATGTTGAATTTGTGCAGTGTTGTACTTGTTGCC
Organism: Allium cepa; assembly: GCA_030765085.1. NCBI lineage: Eukaryota > Viridiplantae > Streptophyta > Magnoliopsida > Asparagales > Amaryllidaceae > Allium > Allium cepa. The sequence goes on from CM060931.1 coordinate 384,621,420, forward strand.
TTGTATCACTGGTTCATTCTGGTTGGTGCAGTATTCATGTTTTTGTTGGTCTGGACATTTGTGGGATATTTGACTGTTTCTGGCTCGATGTTGTTAATGCATTCATGACCACTGTCTTGCATATTTTTGATAAAGTGTGACTGATGCTGCACTTGGTCTTTGTTCTTCTCTATTATGTTGCTTTGAATGAATTTGTGTTTTGTTGTAGTTTGTGCACACGAGTTAGCGTGGCAGTGCACACGTATACGAATGTACATGTGTGTACTGCAGCCACTTATAATTGCCTGTCCCTGATAAAAATTACTGATATGCATAGATATTGCACAATCAAAGATGATGACAATAACCCATGTATCTGAGACACAAACAAATTTTATTTTTGCAAATTTAAATTTGTTTGTTTTCAGATTACTGTTGTAGTTGCTAATTATACAGGTACACAGGAGACAGGACGAGAAGTGGAGCTGGACAATGCAGATAGATGCAGATGTGCAGACAGAGTGAAAAACTGAGTGTTGAGTGTTGTAGTGAGAAAAGAAAAATGTATGAACTGATGTATGTATATATATAGAGAGAGCTGAAAACTTTGTATTGTTTAAGTGTTGTAAGAAAATATTATATTGAATAAAAAATACTAGTTGAATTATATAGATTCTGTGCAATAGTATAATTATTCAATATGAATATTTCTTCCTTTCTGTATATAGTCCAAACTGCAAACACATATATATATTGATATATATATATATGTTTGTTATCATCAAACAAAAAATCACATCAAACAATCTCCCCCTTTTGATGATGACAAACATATATATTAAAGATTTTGAAATGCTAATACATGTGTTTGAACATGAAATTTTTAGCTCCCCCTATTTGAATGCTCCCCCTACAACCAAGACCACTCCCTATTTAGAAGATAACAAAAATTACAAAAGAATAAAAGAACTAAAGAAAAATTAACTAACAACATTTAACCAAATTTTTTGAAATAGGTCAAAAAATATTTACTTTCTCATCAAAATCTAGTTCTTCTCCCCCTTTTGTCATTATCAAAAGACTGACAAAAAAACAATGGAACAGTAGGAACAAAAAATAATATATCATAACGAGATAAAAACTTCCATATTGTAGAGGATGGATCGATGATCAGTTTTAATAAGAAGAGAGATATTTTAACATTAATTTGCATTTAAGCACAAAAAAAAAAATAAGCACTTACTAACCACGCATAACCATAAGGACTTTTAAATGGGATTAGCAGTTACTTATTAGTCTAAGCATCCAGACTATTAAGTGAGACCAGAATACTTAGTTACCATACTCCATCCATGCATAACCATAAGGACTTTTAAATGAGAATGGAGTAATGATAAAAATAATTCACTCACATGCTCCATCCATGCATAACCATAAGGACTTTTAAATGAGAATGGATGCATGAGAGTTATTATTATTTATTATTATTATTTTTTTTATATTTATTATTATTATTATTATTTTTAATTCAAAAATAATTCACTCTTCTTATTTTATCAAACCATTATGAACGATAGAAAGATGGTAGAAATAGAAATGATCGTGGAATAAGTTACCAAGTTAATTATATTATGTAATATCCAGTACTGAATACCATATTCGAATCAATCTTTCGAAAATATCCAAAACTTGTTTGAATCCTAGAAATTGAAGTTGAAAGTATATATCCAAGAATATTTCAACCTAACAATGAAAAATGGTTAGTCAATTTCTATAATCCCCAAATCCAAACGTAATCTAGAAAATCTGTCTTCGGGGAGGGGTTTTGTGAAAATATCAGCAAGTTGAGCCTCAGTTGAAATATATTCAATGCAAATGTCTTCCTTAGCAATGTGATCTCCAAGAAAGTGGTGTCTCACATCAATGTGTTTTGTGCGTGAATGATGAACATGATTATTTGATAAGTCTATTGCACTTTTACTGTCACATTTTAATGGAACTTGTTTATAAACTAAGCCAAAATCAGAAAGAGTTTGCATCATCCATAAAATTTGAGCACAGCAACTTCCTAAAGCAATATATTCTGCTTCAGTGGTGGATAATGCAACACAATTCTGTTTTCGACTTGACCATGAAACTAATGAATGTCCTAGCATGAAACATGTCCCACTGGTGCTTTTCCTGTCAACCAATGAACCAGCATAATCAGCATCAGAATAACCAACTAAATCAAAGTTTTCACAAGAAGGGTACCATAATCCAAATTTGTGTGTGTGTGAAAGATATCTCAAAATTCGTTTAGTGGCTTTCAAATGAGATTCTTTAGGATTAGATTGAAAACGTGCACACAAACACACAGAAAACATAATATCAGGTCTAGAAGCAGTAAGATAGAGAAGTGAACCAATTATCCCTCGATATTTTTTCTGATCAACAGCACTTCCTTTCTCGTCTTTGTCCAACTTTGTTGATGGGCTCATAGGAGTTCTCAATGGTTTGGAGTTCTCAACTCCAAATTTCTTCAACAGTTCCAACACATACTTGGATTGCGAAATGAAAATGCCATCACTGCTTTGCTTGATTTGAAATCCAAGAAAATATTTCAATTCTCCAACCAAGCTCATCTCGAATTTAGCCTGCATGACTTGTTCAAATTTCTCACACAAGAGTTCATTAGTAGCACCATAAATGATATCATCCACATAAATCTGAACAATCAAAAAATCACTTCCTTTATGTAATAGAAACAGTGTCGTGTCAGCACTCCCCTTTTCAAAGCCATTTTCCAAAAGATATGTACAAAGGCAGTCATACCAAGCTCTAGGAGCTTGCTTAAGACCATATAATGCTTTTTCAAGTTTATACACATGATTTGGAAAAACATGATTTTCAAAACCGGGGGGTTGTTCAACAAAAACTTCTTCTTTCAGATCACCATTTAGAAATGCACTTTTTACATCCATTTGTTTAAGTTTGAAACCTTTATAACAAGCAAAGCTGAGCAAAATCCTAATGGCTTCTAACCTAGCAACTGGTGCAAATGTCTCATCAAAATCTATGCCTTCTATTTGGTTATATCCTTTTGCGACCAACCTAGCTTTGTTTCTAATTACATTTCCTGATTCATCAAGTTTGTTTCTGAACACCCATTTAGTTCCTACAATTGGATAGTCATTAGGCCTAGGAACTAATTTCCAAACTTTATTTCTCTCAAATTGATTAAGTTCATCTTGCATTGCTAAAACCCAACTTTCATCATTAAGAGCCATTTCAACAGAATCAGGTTCTATTTCAGAAATAAAACCACTATGACAACAAAACGCACACAAATTTTTGTCAAATGAAGAGCGAGTGCATATACCTTCCGTAGGATCTCCTATAACCAATTCAGGAGGATGATTGGATTTGAACTTCAATCTATCAACATCAACAGTCCTACTTCCATCTTTCTCAGTAGATGTCCCTTCTTTAATGCCTTCATGATCTACCCCATCATCACCCGTTTTTTCAGTCGTCCTTTTCAGATCAGATTCATCAAATTTCACATTGACTGATTCAACAATTGTCTTTGTTCGTTTGTTGTATATCCTGTAAGCCTTGCTCCTTGTTGAATAGCCCATGAAAATTCCCTCATCGGCCTTTGATTCAAATTTTCCAAGTTGATCACCTGTGTTAAGAATGAAACAAGGGCATCCAAAAACACGAAAATAAGAGATGTTAGGTTTCCTTTCATGCCACACTTCATAAGCAGTTTTGCTAAGTATTGGTCTAATCATTACTCTATTCATTACGTAGCACGAAGTATTCACCGCCTCTGCCCAAAAAGTTAGAGGTAGTTTATACTCACTCAACATGGATCTAGCCAATTCTTGTAATGTACGATTTTTCCTTTCAACCACCCCATTTTGTTGAGGTGTTCGTGGGGCAGAAAATTCATGTTTTAAACCATTTTCTTCACAAAAGTTTTCAAATTCTGAATTTTCAAATTCGCCTCCATGATCACTTCTCAAAGTTTTAATTGAAACTCCTTTTTCATTTTGAACAAGTTTAGCAAATTTTGAAAAATAATCAAAAGATTCAGACTTTTTGGCTAAGAAATAAACCCATGTAAATCTAGAATAATCATCAACCAATACATAACAATAACGTTTTCCATTCAAGCTTGCAATTTCATTTGGTCCAAATAAGTCCATATGAATTAATTCGAGGACCCTTGATGTGCTAACAATGTTTTTAGGGCGAAATGATGATCGACTAAGCTTGCCCAAGGAACATGCTTTACACACTTTGTTATCTTTAAATTTCTGATGTGGTAACCCTCTGACTAATTCTTTCGTTTCAAGATTTCTTAAGAGACTCATGCTAGCATGTCCAAGTCTCCTATGCCATAAAGATGCCTCTTCGTCAGTGGCTACCAAACATCTGGAAAGATTTAGATTGTCAAACGAAAGTGAGTAAACATTTCCTTTTCTTTTGCCCATAAAAACAATGTTATTAGAAGTTTTATCAATGATTTTGCAAGTATCACTATCAAAAACCACATTCATACCTTTGTCACATAGTTGGCTAATAGAAATGAGATTGTGATGCAAATTATCAACGTATAAAACATTAGTCAAGGAAAAAGTTCCATTACTTACTTCACCTTTCCCAATAATCTTACACTTGCTATTATCTCCCATGATCACATTTCCACCTCTAAACTTCTCTAGGCTAAGGAACTTAGATTTATCACCTGTCATATGTCTAGAACAACCTGAATCTAGAAACCATTCTTGTTGTCGCCCGCCAACAGACCTACATAAAGAGAGAGGAGGATGACCTAGAGAAACTCTTAGGTCCAATGATATTAGTAACTGAAGCATTGTGAACAAACAATCCCTTTGGAACCCAAACTTGTTTTGTCCTTTTATTTTTGTTCCTATAGACATGAAATTTGTTTGTAGAATTCTTAGGAACCCAAACTTGTATAAATTTTGTGTTCTTGTTCCTATGACTATAATTTTCAACACGATGTCCAATTTCACTTCTAACAAAGACACTCTTACCTTTTGCATGATCATCAACCTGTGTTTTCCCAAAACCTAATCCTTTTCTGTTGTTAGCAAAGAGTTGATTTCCCAATAACATGTTAAACGATTTTTCTCCTCTTGAAAAGTTATTCAGAGATTTCTCAAGATTTTGGACTTTGGTTTTTAGTGTTGTGTTTTCAGTTACAAGTGTGGTGCATCTATTTATAAAATCCTTTTTCCTAGTGTCAATGGTTTCCTTAAGACTTGAGTTTTCTTTTTCAAGATTATCGAAGCTATTCTTAAGTCTTGATATTTCTGAATCTAAAGTTTTTCATTTTTTACAGTCTAGGTTTTGAATATTCTCAAGTTCAGTTTCTAACCTAGTATTCTCATGAACAAGTTCTCTCCTGTCAGACTTCAATTTTTCAATTTTAGTTTCAAGAGTATCAATTGTATTAGTAAGATCATAACACATCAAAACAAGTTCTTTATAAGAATAGTCACGTACCTCACTGGATTCCTCTGAACTTGTTTCTGAATCTGATTTTTCCATAAGGCACAAGTTAGCCTCTTCTGAGCTATTATCCGAAACTTCTTCTCCTTCTTCATCATCCCAAGTTGCTGCAAAGGCCTTCTTCTTCTTTTTCTTTCCTTTGTTGTTTTTGAGAAGTGGACATTTTTGTTTGAAGTGGCCAGGCTTTTTGCAGTTAAAGCATGTCAATTCATTATCGGAACCATCAGAATCTTTTGACTTATTACCACTTGTTTTCTTCTTGCGTGGCCTGAATTTTGACCATTTTCTAAGATTATTGACAGCCATCGCAAGCTCTTCAATTGGATCTTCTTCTTCTTCACCGCTTTCTTCTTTGCTTTTTAAGGCAATCGTCTTCTTTTTTGATTCGGAGTTGTTACGTTCCTCCTTTGCCTTTAGCTCAAGCTCATATGTCATCAAGTTTCCGATCAACTCCTCCATGCTTAGTTTACTCAAATCTTTCGATTCTTGTATTGCAGTGACTTTTGCCTCAAAGTTCATTGGTAAGACTCGCAGTATCTTCCGTACAAGCTCTACTTCAGTGAAGACCTTCCCAAGCGCTCTAGCATTGTACACCAAAGTTGAAAAACGTCCAAACATATCTTTTATGCTCTCGCCCTTTTCCATCACAAAGTTTTCGTATTCATTGCTAAATAGAGCTAGTCGTGACTCCTTGACTTGAGAAGTTCCTTCGTGTGTTGTGACGACCCAACTTCCAGACTCCAGGAAATTGCATCGCTAATAAGAAAGAAAGGGATAGAAAAGAGAAAGAAAGAGAAAGAAGAACACAAACAACATCAGAATCTCACAGCGGAACGAATCAAATATAATATATCACATAATTACTTTACATAGTATCATATACATCAGAGTTTTACAGCCAATACAACAAATACTAGACAGTTATAAACACCTGTCTAGTTATACAACTCTAAACAGTACAAGATACAACTCAGAGAGACGACTCAGAGATACCAACACAGCGGAAAATAGATAACTACAACGCAGAAGCCTCCTGCTCCATTTGCTCCTCCATAACTCGTCAAAGAAATCCTGAATCACTTGACTACTCATACATAATATGAGTACCCAAGAGTTTAATAAAACAGAAAATAAACACTCGGGTCAGACGGGGGTCTGGTGTGAGTAAATAGTTTTAAAGTTGCTTAACTTTAGAAAATCCTTTGAAAACAAAAGGTATCACGTAAGACTTCCCACACATAAACATGGAAAAGTTTTTACCTTACGCTAACCAAAACATTTGATAGGAAATCCAGTGATATTATAATAGTGTCTAGGGTTTTCAAAATAAAATACAGAAATAGCTGGAATGCTTGCATCTCACGTTCCAACATAGTTGGGCACAATCAAAACCGTACAGGCACTTATTGGATTTTGGATTCCATCAATGGCAGGGCTACCGGGGTACCGCCCGTCACAGTACGTGGCCTAGATCACCGTACCGAGGAGCCACCCTAACTCCCCTGCAACACAAGGCCGGCACCGTTCCTTACTGAACAGTCCCGAACAAGACCACCCCGACGGTTGGAGCTCAAAAACCGTCCACACAGCCGAAATATAAAGGGACCTCTAGACAGGGGTAAATCTCGCTCTCCAGTGGGTGCGACCCACGAAGCCTTGCTGCACCTCCCCTGTTTTAGCCATTCCCGGTTGATGAGGCTTGAGGCTGCGATTACCTTTAGAGAACACATCTATCTTAGAATGCTCATCGTCCACCTGACGATGTTCTGAAAGCATTCAATCCATACAAGTTCGTTCCGGGTTCGAACGAAACCGAAGGCATTATTTCGTTACACTCGTATTGGAATCACCCTCAGAGTTAACGACAATAACCCTTGCACTCTAAATCACCATCTCGAATCTATAAGTACTATTCCGTCAAACTCATTACGGAATCACCCACAGAGTTATACTGACGTATAGCCCTTACACCTCGAGTCTTCACTTGCTCCACTTGGATTAACGACCTAACGTTTAATTGGAATCGATGTGGTTTTCGGATATCCAAATATGGAAACCCGATCCCGGTCTCACCGAAACCAAACGCCATTTTAATGTCCAAGTTATACTTAAGGGTTTTAAACAAATGACACATTTAATTTTTATCCATTTCACACAGATAGATAAACTACATATTCTCATCATAACAGATAACTCATAACATTATCACAACAGATAATCATCACAACAGTCAATTATCACACAACAACCATCACAACCAATTAATCCATCATACTTTAACTAAGCATCCATATCCTATAGATACCACTCATCTCATTTCAGAGATCACAACCATCCAAAGGTATATCAATATCATCCATAAGCAATGATATATTATCCATCATTTATAATTAATTTAAAATGAATTAAATTAATTACAACTAACCTTAATTAATTTAAAATAAATTAAATTAATTACTCACCTATAAATCCTGCTTATAAATATATTGATTAATCAACCTAGTTAATTAATCATTAAGTATTAAACTTGATTAAACATCTCTGATTAATCATTCACTAATTACAATAAGTAATTAGTCTTAAATTAATTTCATAAAATTAATTAACCTTATTCATAAGTAATTAACATTTAATTACTTCATTAATTAACTATAATTAATTACATTCACCCTTAATTAATTACAATTAATTAATCACTTAATTAATTAATTAATATTTAATTAAACAATTCTTAATTACATCATTAATTATAATAATTAATGATCTCTAATTAATATTTAAATTAATTACTCAATTAAATTAATTACAATTATTAATCACCTTGATTAATATTTAAATCCAGTAATTAACTACCTTAATTACTCATTTATAAATTAATTATCCAATAATTAATTATCTATCTTAATTTATCCTTGATTAATTACAAAAGTAATTATCCAAATTACTTTTAAATAAATCACCTTTCCTTAATTACATTCCAGTAATTATCAATTAAAACTTCTCTAAGAAATCCTGCTCCATAAATTACATTAAGTAATTATTATCATTTAATTATTAAATTATTCTTAAATTAATTAAACTAAATTAATTAATTTAACAAAATACATTATCAGAATTAATTACAATAAATAATTAATCCCTTAATTACTTTTATAAAGTAATTATACTTAAATTACAATTGATTTTCTTAAAATAATTAATCTAATTAATCCATCAAAATTAATTACATTAATTAATTATTAATTATCCTTAGATAATTAACAACATTTTCATTAATTCCTTACTTAAGAATAATTACCTTAAATTAATTATTCATTTATCATCTTTAATTATAAATTAATTCAAGTTATTATTTAAAATCAAATAGATAAGTAAATCCTTAATTATTTTCAAAATAATTCATTTACTTATTTATAACTTAATTAATATTCAAAATGTATTTAAATAATACATTTCTAAAATTTAATTCAACTTTCATTTTAAATTTAAGATTTCAACTGTTTACTATATAAGAAAAGTTTAAAAATCAATATTACTTGATTTTACTAAGAAATCAAACATTTGAAAATAAATAAATTATTTAACTTTTCCATTTAAAGTTAAACATATCATCTTTTTATTTCAATACTTGAAAGAAAGAATTCTTTTAAATTTAAATCTTAATTGAAAATCAGATTCAAATTTAAATTCTGCTTAATACATTTCTGTCAAAATTTAAAACTTTTCAAAACTTGATTTGAATTCAAACAGGTTTTAAAGTAAAAACTGAAATCATATTTGAATTTGATTTCTAACCCAATTTTTAAATCTTGCTTATCATTCAAATATTTCATTTTGAATTCAAAGTATTCCTGAATCTAACTCAATTTCAAACCTGAATTCGAATCTTAATTTTAAACATTGAATTCCTTTTAAAAAAAATTTAAAAAGAAACAAAACTGTTTTAATAAAAATCTGGATTTAAAACCTGATTCTACACTTACACTGTTTTTTTTTTTTTTTTTTTTTTTCCAGATTTGAATTTAAACTTAATTCCAATTCAAACCTAAATTTGAATTTTGTTTTAAATATTGAATCCACTTTTAAGTTTTTTAAAAAGAACAAAACTGTTTCAATATAAAAACCTGGATTTAAAGAAACCTGAACTACATTTGCACAGTTTCCAAATTTGAATTTTAAACCTTAATTTAAATTTAAATTTATCATTTAAACTTTTTGAATTCATAAACTCATTTGAAATTAATTCAAACTATACTTAAAATTTAACTCATAGCTTTTAAACATTTTAATTTTTCCCAGATTTCATCAAAAACATTTATTCAGGTTATACCCTGCACACTAACCCGAGGCCATCACAATATACTTCGAGTTAAATGCCTACTTACTTCGGGTTATAACTCCAACTGCACGGGTTCAACCCCGAGTCACTCAAAGCCTGCACCAAAATTTCCACCATAGACAACCCAAAACTGTCAATCCTCTTACACTCCACTCTGATCATCTAATGTCTCAACTCTGGCCATCTCCAGGAAGCTATCCACCTCTCCACTTGATACAAACACCAACAAACTCTCTGTTGCTTGAAAACAGATTCAAGCAACAAGACATCAACCTGAAACTTCACCACACATATCAAAACCCGAAAAATACCCCACTGTCAACACCTTCATCTGATCACCTTATTTATCCCACTCTCTCCAGTCAACTTCCCAACTTCAGGCAGCAACAACAAATCCAAGTTCAAAAACCCATTTCATGAATTGATATTCCCAGTATATCAAAATTTCTGCACAGACTAAGTTTACTAACCCCTCAGACTTTTTAAGACCTGAAGCATGTTTTAAATAATCATGCTTTTAAACATGCATTAAAGTTTTTAAACTTATTTGAATAATTTAAAGATGTTTGCTAAATTTTTACTTTGAAAACCAATGTCTGTTGTGACTGTTTTCACAAGTAACAGGTTTTAATATTTCTAAATTAAATTTACAACCTAATCTATGCAGAGCAAACACCATATGTATACACAATAAATTCTAAATAAGATCCAGTCATAAAGAAATGAATTTGTGTTTAAACACAAGTAGTAATAGAAACATGTCTGTAGAAAATTCACAACACACATATCTGCATACCCAAGATTTATGTATGCAGGCCAAATCACACTCAACAGTCAAGCATGTATTCATCTCATGCACAAATAAAATTTTAAACAACATATAAATTTGGGGTCACTCACTAACAAAAAGAACAGAGCAGTTCTTAATTATCACTGTTTTAAATTTTCTCATTTAAAAGGCATTTGGATTATCTTTAAGCTTTGCAAATCTTGTTAACTTAGTTTTTAAGAGTATAAAGTAGAAACTGTTTTTAAACAAATATTTACTCACCTTAAATGCAAAATAGAAAGCATCCATCTGCAAGTTCATTTCCCTGCAAATCTGAATTTCCATTGCATGCATGAATCAGAGCTTGCTCCTAGTTGAAAATGGTATGTGCTTGATGCTTTCAGGCTTTTTGAATTTGCATTTGATGATTTGGTTACAATACATGTTGATTCAGGCTTTGGAATTTGCATGCAGACCCCTTTTTATCTTGCTTGCATAAACCTTACAGGTTGCAGTTTATATTCCACAGGTTGAAGACATTTTGATTGCAGGTTTAAAAAGTATGCAGATTTGGGAATTTGGATTTCATTATTTCAGGTTACAGAAGATGCAGATGAAAATTCATTTGCAGGGTATAAACTTTTGATTGCAGATCTAATTGAATATGATTTGCAGAGTATGGATTTGGTTTGGGTTGTGGAATATTTGAGTGAAGTTGATTTCAGTTTCAATAGATCTGAATTTTAATTTTACAAAGATGATAATGGTTTGAAACAAAAGATATGTTTAAGTTTTATCTAAAATTGATTTAGTAATGCCACTTGTTATTTGAATTTTAAAGCTAATTACAAGTGTCAAATTATAAACATAAAACTTAACACATGTAAGATTTTAAATATAAAAATAAATTTCTATGTTTACAAATGTTTTTAATTAAAGATAAAACCAATTCTAATTTAAATTTAAGATGTCTTGTATGTTTCATATGTATTTAGTCTTTAAATGATTGCTAATGAAGTATCTTTACATATTTAAATATGCTTGAATATTTTTTTAAAAAAAAAATACTATTTAAAACCAATTTCACAAAAGAAAATTTTTAAAAGAAAAGAACAAAGTTGAATTTATTTTATTCAAGAGTTTCAAATTAACATATACTTTAATATAAATAAACTAAATTTATTTCAAAACAATTTTAAAATAAAACAAAATAAACTTTATTATAAAATACAATTCTTAACTATTATATTTATAACAAAGTATTTACTATGATTACTTTCTAAAAATACAAGATAGATTTATAAAATTGACTTATGAAAGGTTCAATACTAATTTCATTTTAATTTAAACCAATTCATAAATTATATGCCTATATATATTATAAATTTGAAAAGATCTTTTATTAAATTTAAAATTAAAAATCAAAACTCCTATTTACAATGTATACACATATATACATTATAAATAAAATATTTTTAAATCAACTTATAAAGAAAATTTTATCATTAAAAATATTTTTAACATTTTAAAACAATAAGATTCTCAAACTCAATCATTATTATAAATTTTCAAAAGAATATTATTTATTAACAAAATAATTATAAATTTTCAAAAGAAAATTATGTTTGAATTGGATTATTAAATCAGTATTTCACATTTTAAAATAATTATTAATGAAATTATTAAATAAATATTGCTCAAATTTCCGGGACATCACATTCCTCCCCCCTTAAAAGAATTTCGTCCCCGAAATTTAAAAGCAAAGGTAATTTAATAATCTCTTTAAAGATTTATTTAAAACACAAGCATATATCAAACATATGCTAACAATCAAAACAACCAATTCAACCAATCAAACAAATCTAATTATCCTGACAAATTCTGGATAAAATTCTATCGAGTTTCCCCTAGGTATAAATATATACCGGGATACTCGCTCAAGAGAATCCAAACAATCAATACTAAGAAGCTCCAAAACTCCTATACAGCTATATCTACAACACAAGACAAGATATCAGACTGTAGACGAGTCTGACTCAACAACCAAAACTTCAGAACTGCTGGTTCCATAACCAGGGATAAATCATACACGTATTCCCTCAGAGATACATGAAACTCATCGAATTCCAGTTATCCAAACTGGCAATCCAATCCTGTAGATCAATCACCTAACCTTTGAGAAAAACAGAAAGGTCCAATCTCTTATCCATAAATCTTTCCTGACGATCCCGGGCTGCCTTCAACTTCTAGATCAATCCAATCCATCACACAAACTCTGCTACAAATATCAGAAGACTTCAGACAAACTACACTTATTCGGAAAACAGAACAGGTGCCCAAGACATCCAAATCTCCAGATAAAAATGAATTTCCGGTAGAAATCTTCTGATCCAAGACAAAACACAAATTCCCAAATGAATCGGGTGTTGCTTCAATTCTGAAATAGCTACCACCATGCTTCCACTGCGCAACTCTGATTTGAGAATGCTGTTGGCGAACACAGGTACAAACTTGCTCAACTTACCCCGAAAACATTGTTCATCAAATTCCATAAAATCTCCAAAAACCAAGTCGAAACAGAACTCCATCTCCTGATGCGGATGCAAAACTTAACTCCTTCGAAGACATCCAGAAAATACCAAACCACTTCGATAACTCAAACATCTTCTAGAGATGCTCCAATCTAAACAAAGGTTACTCAGAAAACTTCCGGATCATCGCAAGTCACTTTTGCGATTCTACTCAGTTCAGATTGTTCTCTTTTCAACAATCAGAACAGCCAAAAACTTCAAAACAAAAGGAAACTAGTGGTCCACCTTCAACCACAACATCATACCCAGCTGAGCTTCCAGAAGAAATGGACAAGCTTCACCATCTGCCCGGCTTACTGACAAAAGAATCACAGAGACTTCAGAGCCATCAAAGAGACAGGCCACTCACTGCTGCTACTGCTGCCAAAACTTCCTTATCCAAAAACTCATCGAACCTCAAAGCTACACCAACCACTTCCACAAAAGAGCCTTCAGAAGACAGATATCCCTTAGGAAACTCGCCTTCAAACCAAGCACAAAACACTCTTCCAAACTGAGTCTCAAACCCAAATACAGACAGAACTCCTTCCTAAGGTTGCCAAAATTCCAATGCTGGCTTAGTACTCCAAACTGATCCAGACTCAAGAAAAATCCTCTCACACGAGTGAAATCAAGCTTAACATCCAAAGATACACTCCGAATCTTGAAAAGATTCTCCTTCAGAGATCAGAAAAATCCTTCACATCAAACTGCCAAACTACTCAAGATGCCCAATACTGCCCTAGCAGATCACTTCCAAGCTCAAACACTCGGAACTCCAACCATTGGTAGTTGTGTTACACACACCACTACCCTATCTACCTTTATTACTAATATTGGAAAACCTGAACAGGTAACCCAACAGATAGGTAGAATTAAATATATTTATATATAAAATTACAAGTACGCTCTCTCAAGAAAGACACCACTACAGAGCCTAGGTATTCACTCAACCTACTGCTCTGATACCAACTGTGACGACCTAGGCTTTTCAACCATCAGCAACGGCTCACGACCGGTAGGCTTTTCAACCATCCCAGCCCCGCTGTGGCTCACAGTGATACCTCGAATTTGCTTTTACGGCCACCCTCTCGAGTCGCAACCAACCCCGCAAGACCTTATACTATCCCCGGGGGCATGTAGGGGTAAGAGTCTCCCGTTCGCCACCTAACGCAAAGCGAGAACCCCCTATCACGCTGTAGTGTAGCAAATCCGATCCCGGTCTCACCGAAACCAAACGCCATTTTAATGTCCAAGTTATACTTAAGGGTTTTAAACAAATGACACATTTAATTTTTATCCATTTCACACAGATAGATAAACTACATATTCTCATCATAACAGATAACTCATAACATTATCACAACAGATAATCATCACAACAGTCAATTATCACACAACAACCATCACAACCAATTAATCCATCATACTTTAACTAAGCATCCATATCCTATAGATACCACTCATCTCATTTCAGAGATCACAACCATCCAAAGGTATATCAATATCATCCATAAGCAATGATATATTATCCATCATTTATAATTAATTTAAAATGAATTAAATTAATTACAACTAACCTTAATTAATTTAAAATAAATTAAATTAATTACTCACCTATAAATCCTGCTTATAAATATATTGATTAATCAACCTAGTTAATTAATCATTAAGTATTAAACTTGATTAAACATCTCTGATTAATCATTCACTAATTACAATAAGTAATTAGTCTTAAATTAATTTCATAAAATTAATTAACCTTATTCATAAGTAATTAACATTTAATTACTTCATTAATTAACTATAATTAATTACATTCACCCTTAATTAATTACAATTAATTAATCACTTAATTAATTAATTAATATTTAATTAAACAATTCTTAATTACATCATTAATTATAATAATTAATGATCTCTAATTAATATTTAAATTAATTACTCAATTAAATTAATTACAATTATTAATCACCTTGATTAATATTTAAATCCAGTAATTAACTACCTTAATTACTCATTTATAAATTAATTATCCAATAATTAATTATCTATCTTAATTTATCCTTGATTAATTACAAAAGTAATTATCCAAATTACTTTTAAATAAATCACCTTTCCTTAATTACATTCCAGTAATTATCAATTAAAACTTCTCTAAGAAATCCTGCTCCATAAATTACATTAAGTAATTATTATCATTTAATTATTAAATTATTCTTAAATTAATTAAACTAAATTAATTAATTTAACAAAATACATTATCAGAATTAATTACAATAAATAATTAATCCCTTAATTACTTTTATAAAGTAATTATACTTAAATTACAATTGATTTTCTTAAAATAATTAATCTAATTAATCCATCAAAATTAATTACATTAATTAATTATTAATTATCCTTAGATAATTAACAACATTTTCATTAATTCCTTACTTAAGAATAATTACCTTAAATTAATTATTCATTTATCATCTTTAATTATAAATTAATTCAAGTTATTATTTAAAATCAAATAGATAAGTAAATCCTTAATTATTTTCAAAATAATTCATTTACTTATTTATAACTTAATTAATATTCAAAATGTATTTAAATAATACATTTCTAAAATTTAATTCAACTTTCATTTTAAATTTAAGATTTCAAATGTTTACTATATAAGAAAAGTTTAAAAATCAATATTACTTGATTTTACTAAGAAATCAAACATTTGAAAATAAATAAATTATTTAACTTTTCCATTTAAAGTTAAACATATCATCTTTTTATTTCAATACTTGAAAGAAAGAATTCTTTTAAATTTAAATCTTAATTGAAAATCAGATTCAAATTTAAATTCTGCTTAATACATTTCTGTCAAAATTTAAAACTTTTCAAAACTTGATTTGAATTCAAACAGGTTTTAAAGTAAAAACTGAAATCATATTTGAATTTGATTTCTAACCCAATTTTTAAATCTTGCTTATCATTCAAATATTTCATTTTGAATTCAAAGTATTCCTGAATCTAACTCAATTTCAAACCTGAATTCGAATCTTAATTTTAAACATTGAATTCCTTTTAAAAAAAATTTAAAAAGAAACAAAACTGTTTTAATAAAAATCTGGATTTAAAACCTGATTCTACACTTACACTGTTTTTTTTTTTTTTTTTTTTTTCCAGATTTGAATTTAAACTTAATTCCAATTCAAACCTAAATTTGAATTTTGTTTTAAATATTGAATCCACTTTTAAGTTTTTTAAAAAGAACAAAACTGTTTCAATATAAAAACCTGGATTTAAAGAAACCTGAACTACATTTGCACAGTTTCCAAATTTGAATTTTAAACCTTAATTTAAATTTAAATTTATCATTTAAACTTTTTGAATTCATAAACTCATTTGAAATTAATTCAAACTATACTTAAAATTTAACTCATAGCTTTTAAACATTTTAATTTTTCCCAGATTTCATCAAAAACATTTATTCAGGTTATACCCTGCACACTAACCCGAGGCCATCACAATATACTTCGAGTTAAATGCCTACTTACTTCGGGTTATAACTCCAACTGCACGGGTTCAACCCCGAGTCACTCAAAGCCTGCACCAAAATTTCCACCATAGACAACCCAAAACTGTCAATCCTCTTACACTCCACTCTGATCATCTAATGTCTCAACTCTGGCCATCTCCAGGAAGCTATCCACCTCTCCACTTGATACAAACACCAACAAACTCTCTGTTGCTTGAAAACAGATTCAAGCAACAAGACATCAACCTGAAACTTCACCACACATATCAAAACCCGAAAAATACCCCACTGTCAACACCTTCATCTGATCACCTTATTTATCCCACTCTCTCCAGTCAACTTCCCAACTTCAGGCAGCAACAACAAATCCAAGTTCAAAAACCCATTTCATGAATTGATATTCCCAGTATATCAAAATTTCTGCACAGACTAAGTTTACTAACCCCTCAGACTTTTTAAGACCTGAAGCATGTTTTAAATAATCATGCTTTTAAACATGCATTAAAGTTTTTAAACTTATTTGAATAATTTAAAGATGTTTGCTAAATTTTTACTTTGAAAACCAATGTCTGTTGTGACTGTTTTCACAAGTAACAGGTTTTAATATTTCTAAATTAAATTTACAACCTAATCTATGCAGAGCAAACACCATATGTATACACAATAAATTCTAAATAAGATCCAGTCATAAAGAAATGAATTTGTGTTTAAACACAAGTAGTAATAGAAACATGTCTGTAGAAAATTCACAACACACATATCTGCATACCCAAGATTTATGTATGCAGGCCAAATCACACTCAACAGTCAAGCATGTATTCATCTCATGCACAAATAAAATTTTAAACAACATATAAATTTGGGGTCACTCACTAACAAAAAGAACAGAGCAGTTCTTAATTATCACTGTTTTAAATTTTCTCATTTAAAAGGCATTTGGATTATCTTTAAGCTTTGCAAATCTTGTTAACTTAGTTTTTAAGAGTATAAAGTAGAAACTGTTTTTAAACAAATATTTACTCACCTTAAATGCAAAATAGAAAGCATCCATCTGCAAGTTCATTTCCCTGCAAATCTGAATTTCCATTGCATGCATGAATCAGAGC
This sequence comes from Allium cepa, assembly GCA_030765085.1. Taxonomy (NCBI): domain Eukaryota; kingdom Viridiplantae; phylum Streptophyta; class Magnoliopsida; order Asparagales; family Amaryllidaceae; genus Allium; species Allium cepa. The sequence continues at coordinate 384,639,229 of CM060931.1, forward strand.
TTGCTCCTATTTGAAAATGGTATGTGCTTGATGCTTTCAGGCTTTTTGAATTTGCATTTGATGATTTGGTTACAATACATGTTGATTCAGGCTTTGGAATTTGCATGCAGACCCCTTTTTATCTTGCTTGCATAAACCTTACAGGTTGCAGTTTATATTCCACAGGTTGAAGACATTTTGATTGCAGGTTTAAAAAGTATGCAGATTTGGGAATTTGGATTTCATTATTTCAGGTTACAGAAGATGCAGATGAAAATTCATTTGCAGGGTATAAACTTTTGATTGCAGATCTAATTGAATATGATTTGCAGAGTATGGATTTGGTTTGGGTTGTGGAATATTTGAGTGAAGTTGATTTCAGTTTCAATAGATCTGAATTTTAATTTTACAAAGATGATAATGGTTTGAAACAAAAGATATGTTTAAGTTTTATCTAAAATTGATTTAGTAATGCCACTTGTTATTTGAATTTTAAAGCTAATTACAAGTGTCAAATTATAAACATAAAACTTAACACATGTAAGATTTTAAATATAAAAATAAATTTCTATGTTTACAAATGTTTTTAATTAAAGATAAAACCAATTCTAATTTAAATTTAAGATGTCTTGTATGTTTCATATGTATTTAGTCTTTAAATGATTGCTAATGAAGTATCTTTACATATTTAAATATGCTTGAATATTTTAAAAAAAAAAAAAATACTATTTAAAACCAATTTCACAAAAGAAAATTTTTAAAAGAAAAGAACAAAGTTGAATTTATTTTATTCAAGAGTTTCAAATTAACATATACTTTAATATAAATAAACTAAATTTATTTCAAAACAATTTTAAAATAAAACAAAATAAACTTTATTATAAAATACAATTCTTAACTATTATATTTATAACAAAGTATTTACTATGATTACTTTCTAAAAATACAAGATAGATTTATAAAATTGACTTATGAAAGGTTCAATACTAATTTCATTTTAATTTAAACCAATTCATAAATTATATGCCTATATATATTATAAATTTGAAAAGATCTTTTATTAAATTTAAAATTAAAAATCAAAACTCCTATTTACAATGTATACACATATATACATTATAAATAAAATATTTTTAAATCAACTTATAAAGAAAATTTTATCATTAAAAATATTTTTAACATTTTAAAACAATAAGATTCTCAAACTCAATCATTATTATAAATTTTCAAAAGAATATTATTTATTAACAAAATAATTATAAATTTTCAAAAGAAAATTATGTTTGAATTGGATTATTAAATCAGTATTTCACATTTTAAAATAATTATTAATGAAATTATTAAATAAATATTGCTCAAATTTCCGGGACATCACATGTGTCACCTCCAGAGTGTGCCAAATTTCATGTGCTGTTGTACAATGAGAAATTCTATTAAATTCATTTTTATCAAGAGCACAGATCAAAGCGTTCATTGCTTTGGCATTTGTAGTTTTTAATTTCTTATCGTTAGCATCCCACCTATCCTTAGGTTTAGGAATCTCAGTATCACCAACAACTATAGTGGGAGATTTATAGCCAGTTTCAATAATATCCCAAACATCATAATCGACAGAACTAAGATAAATACTCATTCTAACTTTCCAATAAGCATAATCATTCCCATTAAACATGGGTGGCCTAGCAATAGATTGCCCCTCAGAAAAAGCATTATTTGGTGGATTCATGACTCTAGAGTTAAAGTAAAATACCTTGCTCTGATACCACTTGTAGGATCTAGATTAACCCTAGAGGGGGGGGTGAATAGGGTTATAGCAAATTTTTCCGAATTAAACACAAAAACAAACTGTAGAAATAAATATGCTGAAAAGTAAATCACACACAAAATTTACCCAGCTTCGGCAACCCCTGCCTACTGCTACATTTCCAGATTTCTATTAGAATTGAACAGTTTCCTGCTTACAAACACTCTAACAGACTTGCAAACCCTGCTACCGCCTATAGAGTTTTGCAAACTCGCAAACCCTGCTAACTAGACTAATTCTAACTAGACAATCTGACAACACCTAAACCCTAGGTGGTGATTTACGAATTCTTTTGACTCAAAAAGAAAAGAAACAACTTCAAAATTAATTGCAGGAGCAAAGATTAAAATATAAATGTTAATCCCTAATTTTTTCTCAACTTTAAAAAAAACTTTTAAAGTTTAAACCCTAAATAAAAACTAACACCCCTTTAATAATTAAACAAAGCCGGTCTAATATTCTTTAACCCGATCCACTTCGTTCCTTCTTTTGCTTGTAAAAATAATGTCGGCCTTGCTTTTGAGATTAGGGCTTGAGTCTTTGAGAAAAATTAGGGCTTTACGCCATCGATCCAAATTGCGGCTATCGGCTCTTGCTTGTGCTCGATTTCTGATGATTAATTGTTGACTTTGAAATTGCGTTGCTCGGCTTGCTCGTTCTCTGATGATCGAGTTGTTGATGATTCGGTATATTATTTCTTTTGTTGCTCGTTTGATTGCTTGTTTTTTTAACTCGATTTCTCTGTGTTCTATGATGATTTCTTGGGGTTTATTTATAGGGTTGAAACCCTAATAACCACTATCAGATTTGATTTCTTCACGTCGTTGATTATTTTCCTGAATTTGTTCTGGATTTGGAGTATTCCTTTCTTGATTCAATTTCGAATAATTGCTGACCATATTTTATTCGAATTAATTAATTCGAAGATATCTTCCTTTATTTGTTTTCTCGGTCCCTATTTGAATTAATTACTGACCATATATAGTCAGGGAATTGATGCAGAGATTCTTTTCCAAATTAGAATACGAATTTGATTTCTGCACTGATTTAACTTCGGCTTGATTTCTGCACTTTCTTGTAGTAGCATTTATGTCATGTATACTGCCTGACCATTGTGACATCTGGTTGACACTTGATGGTCTTCATATTCATGTGTGTCTTTGTTCAATGGAGTCAATGATAATGGTCATAGTTCTTCTCGGCATTGCATGTGTAACATTTGGCTACTACTGATATAGTTTGCTTTGATATAGATGCTACACTTGTTCATGTTGCCTTTGTACACTTGTTCATATGAGCTGTTGTTCCATTGTTGTAGTTGCAGTATTTATGTTCCTTGTTTCATTTGAAAGCTGGTTCGATGTACTCAAATATTGTCTGGACACATGTTTTATCACTTGAGTTTGCAGTCTTCATTTTTTGCTGTGACTCTTGTGATATTCATGTTGATTGCTTCATGACTTGTTGTTGGCATGTACATTGTGTTCACTGTTGCACTTGGTGTTTGTAGCTTGCCACTGACTTCTTTGTAGTTGCACTGCACTTTGGTTACTATATATGTGCATACATACATATGTATGTGTGTATGCATATATTCTTGGGTTTGTACTTGGATTTGAACTGCTTCATGTTCTGTTGCATTGTGTTTTGTTGTGTAGCTGCTATGCAGTTGCTATGCATCACTATATATACTATGTTATGATTTTCATGGGTGCAGTTTCCATATTTTGTGTATTTTGATGTTGTATACGCTTTTTCATACTGCTGTGATGCAGTTTCTTTCACTGTTGTATCTTTGGGAGTTTGCACTGCTTCATGTTGAATTTGTGCAGTGTTGTACTTGTTGCCTTGTATCACTGGTTCATTCTGGTTGGTGCAGTATTCATGTTTTTGTTGGTCTGGACATTTGTGGGATATTTGACTGTTTCTGGCTCGATGTTGTTAATGCATTCATGACCACTGTCTTGCATATTTTTGATAAAGTGTGACTGATGCTGCACTTGGTCTTTGTTCTTCTCTGTTATGTTGCTTTGAATGAATTTGTGTTTTGTTGTAGTTTGTGCACACGAGTTGGCGTGGCAGTGCACACGTATACGAATGTACATGTGTGTACTGCAGCCACTTATAATTGCCTGTCCCTGATAAAAATTACTGATATGCATAGATATTGCACAATCAAAGATGATGACAATAACCCATGTATCTGAGACACAAACAAATTTTATTTTTGCAAATTTAAATTTGTTTGTTTTCAGATTACTGTTGTAGTTGCTAATTATACAGGTACACAGGAGACAGGACGAGAAGTGGAGCTGGACAATGCAGATAGATGCAGATGTGCAGACAGAGTGAAAAACTGAGTGTTGAGTGTTGTAGTGAGAAAAGAAAAATGTATGAACTGATGTATGTATATATATAGAGAGAGCTGAAAACTTTGTATTGTTTAAGTGCTGTAATAAAATATTATATTGAATAAAAAATACTAGTTGAATTATATAGATTCTGTGCAATAGTATAATTATTCAATATGAATATTTCTTCCTTTCTGTATATAGTCCAAACTGCAAACACATATATATATTGATATATATATATATATATGTGTTTGTTATCATCAAACAAAAAATCACATCAAACAATCTCCCCCTTTTGATGATGACAAACATATATATTAAAGATTTTGAAATGCTAATACATGTGTTTGAACATGAAATTTTTAGCTCCCCCTATTTGAATGCTCCCCCTACAACCATGACCACTCCCTATTTAGAAGATAACAAAAATTACAAAAGAATAAAAGAACTAAAGAAAAATTAACTAACAACATTTAACCAAATTTTTTGAAATAGGTCAAAAAATATTTACTTTCTCATCAAAATCTTGTTCTTCTCCCCCTTTTGTCATTATCAAAAGACTGACAAAAAAACAATGGAACGGTAGGAACAAAAAATAATATATCATAACGAGATAAAAACTTCCATATTGTAGAGGATAGATCGATGATCAGTTTTAATAAGAAGAGAGATATTTTAACATTAATTTGACATTTAAGCACAAAAAAAAAAATAAGCACTTACTAACCACGCATAACCATAAGGAATTTTAAATGGGATTAGCAGTTACTTATTAGTCTAAGCATCCAGACTATTAAGTGAGACCAGAATACTTAGTTACCATACTCCATCTATGCATAACCATAAGGACTTTTAAATGAGAATGGAGTAATGATAAAAATAATTCACTCACATGCTCCATCCATGCATAACCATAAGGACTTTTAAATGAGAATGGATGCATGAGAGTTATTATTATTTATTATTATATATATTTTTTATATTTATTATTATTATTATTATTATTATTTTAATTTAAAAATAATTCACTCTTCTTATTTTATCAAACCATTATGAACGATAGAAAGATGGTAGAAATAGAAATGATCGTGGAATAAGTTACCAAGTTAATTATATTATGTAATATCCAGTACTGAATACCATATTCGAATCAATCTTTCGAAAATATCCAAAACTTGTTTGAATCCTAGAAATTGAAGTTGAAAGTATATATCCAAGAATATTTCAACCTAACAATGAAAAATGGTTAGTCAATTTCTATAATCCCCAAATCCAAACGTAATCTAGAAAATCTGTCTTCGGGGAGGGGTTTTGTGAAAATATCAGCAAGTTGAGCCTCAGTTGAAATATATTCAATGCAAATGTCTTCCTTAGCAATGTGATCTCTAAGAAAGTGGTGTCTCACATCAATGTGTTTTGTGCGTGAATGATGAACAGGATTATTTGATAAGTCTATTGCACTTTTACTGTCACATTTTAATGGAACTTGTTTATAAACTAAGCCAAAATCAGAAAGAGTTTGCATCATCCATAAAATTTGAGCACAGCAACTTCCTAAAGCAATATATTCTGCTTCAGTGGTGGATAATGCAACACAATTCTGTTTTCGACTTGACCATGAAACTAATGAATGTCCTAGCATGAAACATGTCCCACTGGTGCTTTTCCTGTCAACCAATGAACCAGCATAATCAGCATCAGAATAACCAACTAAATCAAAGTTTTCACAAGAAGGGTACCATAATCCAAATTTGTGTGTGTGTGAAAGATATCTCAAAATTCGTTTAGTGGCTTTCAAATGAGATTCTTTAGGATTAGATTGAAAACGTGCACACAAACACACAGAAAACATAATATCAGGTCTAGAAGCAGTAAGATAGAGAAGTGAACCAATTATCCCTCGATATTTTTTCTGATCAACAGCACTTCCTTTCTCGTCTTTGTCCAACTTTGTTGATGGGCTCATAGGAGTTCTCAATGGTTTGGAGTTCTCAACTCCAAATTTCTTCAACAGTTCCAACACATACTTGGATTGCGAAATGAAAATGCCATCACTGCTTTGCTTGATTTGAAATCCAAGAAAATATTTCAATTCTCCAACCAAGCTCATCTCGAATTTAGCCTGCATGACTTGTTCAAATTTCTCGCACAAGAGTTCATTAGTAGCACCATAAATGATATCATCCACATAAATCTGAACAATCAAAAAATCACTTCCTTTATGTAATAGAAACAGTGTCGTGTCAGCACTCCCCTTTTCAAAGCCATTTTCCAAAAGATATGTACAAAGGCAGTCATACCAAGCTCTAGGAGCTTGCTTAAGACCATATAATGCTTTTTCAAGTTTATACACATGATTTGGAAAAACATGATTTTCAAAACCGGGGGGTTGTTCAACAAAAACTTCTTCTTTCAGATCACCATTTAGAAATGCACTTTTTACATCCATTTGTTTAAGTTTGAAACCTTTATAACAAGCAAAGCTGAGCAAAATCCTAATGGCTTCTAACCTAGCAACTGGTGCAAATGTCTCATCAAAATCTATGCCTTCTATTTGGTTATATCCTTTTGCGACCAACCTAGCTTTGTTTCTAATTACATTTCCTGATTCATCAAGTTTGTTTCTGAACACCCATTTAGTTCCTACAATTGGATAGTCATTAGGCCTAGGAACTAATTTCCAAACTTTATTTCTCTCAAATTGATTAAGTTCATCTTGCATTGCTAAAACCCAACTTTCATCATTAAGAGCCATTTCAACAGAATCAGGTTCTATTTCAGAAATAAAACCACTATGACAACAAAACGCACACAAATTTTTGTCAAATGAAGAGCGAGTGCGTATACCTTCCGTAGGATCTCCTATAACCAATTCAGGAGGATGATTGGATTTGAACTTCAATCTATCAACATCAACAGTCCTACTTCCATCTTTCTCAGTAGATGTCCCTTCTTTAATGCCTTCATGATCTACCCCATCATCACCCGTTTTTTCAGTCGTCCTTTTCAGATCAGATTCATCAAATTTCACATTGACTGATTCAACAATTGTCTTTGTTCGTTTGTTGTATATCCTGTAAGCCTTGCTCCTTGTTGAATAGCCCATGAAAATTCCCTCATCGGCCTTTGATTCAAATTTTCCAAGTTGATCACCTGTGTTAAGAATGAAACAAGGGCATCCAAAAACACGAAAATAAGAGATGTTAGGTTTCCTTTCATGCCACACTTCATAAGCAGTTTTGCCAAGTATTGGTCTAATCATTACTCTATTCATTACGTAGCACGAAGTATTCACCGCCTCTGCCCAAAAAGTTAGAGGTAGTTTATACTCACTCAACATGGATCTAGCCAATTCTTGTAATGTACGATTTTTCCTTTCAACCACCCCATTTTGTTGAGGTGTTCGTGGGGCAGAAAATTCATGTTTTAAACCATTTTCTTCACAAAAGTTTTCAAATTCTGAATTTTCAAATTCGCCTCCATGATCACTTCTCAAAGTTTTAATTGAAACTCCTTTTTCATTTTGAACAAGTTTAGCAAATTTTGAAAAATAATCAAAAGATTCAGACTTTTTGGCTAAGAAATAAACCCATGTAAATCTAGAATAATCATCAACCAATACATAACAATAACGTTTTCCATTCAAGCTTGCAATTTCATTTGGTCCAAATAAGTCCATATGAATTAATTCGAGGACCCTTGATGTGCTAACAATGTTTTTAGGGCGAAATGATGATCGACTAAGCTTGCCCAAGGAACATGCTTTACACACTTTGTTATCTTTAAATTTCTGATGTGGTAACCCTCTGACTAATTCTTTCGTTTCAAGATTTCTTAAGAGACTCATGCTAGCATGTCCAAGTCTCCTATGCCATAAAGATGCCTCTTCGTCAGTGGCTACCAAACATCTGGAAAGATTTAGATTGTCAAACGAAAGTGAGTAAACATTTCCTTTTCTTTTGCCCATAAAAACAATGTTATTAGAAGTTTTATCAATGATTTTGCAAGTATCACTATCAAAAACCACATTCATACCTTTGTCACATAGTTGGCTAATAGAAATGAGATTGTGATGCAAATTATCAACGTATAAAACATTAGTCAAGGAAAAAGTTCCATTACTTACTTCACCTTTCCCAATAATCTTACACTTGCTATTATCTCCCATGATCACATTTCCACCTCTAAACTTCTCTAGGCTAAGGAACTTAGATTTATCACCTGTCATATGTCTAGAACAACATGAATCTAGAAACCATTCTTGTTGCTCCTTCGCCCGCCAACAGACCTACATAAAGAGAGAGGAGGATGACCTAGAGAAACTCTTAGGTCCAATGATATTAGTAACTGAAGCATTGTGAACAAACAATCCCTTTGGAACCCAAACTTGTTTTGTCCTTTTATTTTTGTTCCTATAGACATGAAATTTGTTTGTAGAATTCTTAGGAACCCAAACTTGTATAAATTTTGTGTTCTTGTTCCTATGACTACAATTTTCAACACGATGTCCAATTTCACTTCTAACAAAGACACTCTTACCTTTTGCATGATCATCAACCTGTGTTTTCCCAAAACCTAGTCCTTTTCTGTTGTTAGCAAAGAGTTGATTTCCCAATAACATGTTAAACGATTTTTCTCCTCTTGAAAAGTTATTCAGAGATTTCTCAAGATTTTGGACTTTGGTTTTTAGTGTTGTGTTTTCAGTTACAAGTGTGGTGCGTCTATTTATAAAATCCTTTTTCTAGTGTCAATGGTTTCCTTAAGACTTGAGTTTTCTTTTTCAAGATTATCGAAGCTATTCTTAAGTCTTGATATTTCTGAATCTAAAGTTTTACATTTTTTACAGTCTAGGTTTTGAATATTCTCAAGTTCAGTTTCTAACCTAGTATTCTCATGAACAAGTTCTCTCCTGTCAGACTTCAATTTTTCAATTTTAGTTTCAAGAGTATCAATTGTATTAGTAAGATCATAACACATCAAAACAAGTTCTTTATAAGAGTAGTCACGTACCTCACTGGATTCCTCTGAACTTGTTTCTGAATCTGATTTTTCCATAAGGCACAAGTTAGCCTCTTCTGAGCTATTATCCGAAACTTCTTCTCCTTCTTCATCATCCCAAGTTGCTGCAAAGGCCTTCTTCTTCTTTTTCTTTCCTTTGTTGTTTTTGAGAAGTGGACATTTTTGTTTGAAGTGGCCAGGCTTTTTGCAGTTAAAGCATGTCAATTCATTATCGGAATCATCAGAATCTTTTGACTTATTACCACTTGTTTTCTTCTTGCGTGGCCTGAATTTTGACCATTTTCTAAGATTATTGACAGCCATCGCAAGCTCTTCAATTGGATCTTCTTCTTCTTCACCGCTTTCTTCTTTGCTTTTTAAGGCAATCGTCTTCTTTTTTGATTCGGAGTTGTTACGTTCCTCCTTTGCCTTTAGCTCAAGCTCATATGTCATCAAGTTTCCGATCAACTCCTCTATGCTTAGTTTACTCAGATCTTTCGATTCTTGTATTGCAGTGACTTTTGCCTCAAAGTTCATTGGTAAGACTCGCAGTATCTTCCGTACAAGCTCTACTTCAGTGAAGACCTTCCCAAGCGCTCTAGCATTGTACACCAAAGTTGAAAAACGTCCAAACATATCTTTTATGCTCTCGCCCTTTTCCATCACAAAGTTTTCGTATTCATTGCTAAATAGAGCTAGTCGTGACTCCTTGACTTGAGAAGTTCCTTCGTGTGTCACCTCCAGAGTGTGCCAAATTTCCTGTGCTGTTGTACAATGAGAAATTCTATTAAATTCATTTTTATCAAGAGCACAGATCAAAGCGTTCATTGCTTTGGCATTTGTAGTTTTTAATTTCTTATCGTTAGCATCCCACCTATCCTTAGGTTTAGGAATCTCAGTATCACCAACAACTATAGTGGGAGATTTATAGCCAGTTTCAATAATATCCCAAACATCATAATCGACAGAACTAAGATAAATACTCATTCTAACTTTCCAATAAGCATAATCATTCCCATTAAACATGGGTGGCCTAGCAATAGATTGCCCCTCAGAAAAAGCATTATTTGGTGGATTCATGACTCTAGAGTTAAAGTAAAATACCTTGCTCCGATACCACTTGTAGGATCTAGATTAACCCTAGAGGGGGGTGAATAGGGTTATAGCAAATTTTTTCGAATTAAACACAAAAACAAACTGTAGAAATAAATATGCTGAAAAGTAAATCACACACAAAATTTACCCAGCTTCGGCAACCCCTGCCTACTGCTACATTTCCAGATTTCTATTAGAATTGAACAGTTTCCCGCTTACAAACACTCTAACAGACTTGCAAACCCTGCTACCGCCTATAGAGTTTTGCAAACTCGCAAACCCTGCTAACTAGACTAATTCTAACTAGACAATCTGACAACACCTAAACCCTAGGTAGTGATTTACGAATTCTTTTGACTCAAAAAGAAAAGAAACAACTTCAAAATTAATTGCAGGAGCAAAGATTAAAATATAAATGTTAATCCCTAATTTTTGCTCAACTTTAAAAAAAACTTTTAAAGTTTAAACCCTAAATAAAAACTAACACCCCTTTAATAATTAAACAAAGCCGGTCTAATATTCTTTAACCCGATCCACTTCGTTCCTTCTTTTGCTTGTAAAAATAATGTCGGCCTTGCTTTTGAGATTAGGGCTTGAGTCTTTGAGAAAAATTAGAGCTTTACGCCATCGATCCAAATTACGGCTATCGGCTCTTGCTTGTGCTCGATTTCTGATGAGTAATTGTTGACTTTGAAATTGCGTTGCTCGGCTTGCTCGTTCTCTGATGATCGAGTTGTTGATGATTCGGTATATTATTTCTTTTGTTGCTCGTTTGATTGCTTATTTTTTTAACTCGATTTCTCTGTGTTCTATGATGATTTCTTGGGGTTTATTTATAGGGTTGAAACCCTAATAACCACTGTCAGATTTGATTTCTTCACGTCGTTGATTATTTTCCTGAATTTGTTCTGGATTTGGAGTATTCCTTTCTTGATTCAATTTCGAATAATTGCTGACCATATTTGTATTCGAATTAATTAATTCGAAGATATCTTCCTTTATTTGTTTTCTCGGTCCCTATTTGAATTAATTACTGACCATATATAGTCGAGGGATTTGATGCAGAGATTCTTTTCCAAATTAGAATACAAATTTGATTTCTGCTTGATTTCTGCACTGATTTAACTTCGGCTTGATTTCTGCACTTTCTTGTAGTTGCATTTATGTCATGTATACTGCCTGACCATTGTGACGTCTGGTTGACACTTGATGGTCTTCATATTCATGTGTGTCTTTGTTCAATGGAGTCAATGATAATGGTCATAGTTCTTCTCGGCATTGCATGTGTAACATTTGGCTACTACTGATATAGTTTGCTTTGATACAGATGCTACACTTGTTCATGTTGCCTTTGTACACTTGTTCATATGAGCTGTTGTTCCATTGTTGTAGTTGCAGTATTTATGTTCCTTGTTTCATTTGAAAGCTGGTTCGATGTACTCAAATATTGTCTGGACACATGTTTTATCACTTGAGTTTGCAGTCTTCATTTTTTGCTGTGACTCTTGTGATATTCATGTTGATTGCTTCATGACTTGTTGTTGGCATGTACATTGTGTTCACTGTTGCACTTGGTGTTTGTAGCTTGCCACTGACTTCTTTGTAGTTGCACTGCACTTTGGTTACTATATATGTGCATACATACATATGTATGTGTGTATGCATATATTCTTGGGTTTGTACTTGGATTTGAACTGCTTCATGTTCTGTTGCATTGTGTTTTGTTGTGTAGCTGCTATGCAGTTGCTATGCATCACTATATATACTATGTTCTGATTTTCATGGGTGCAGTTTCCATATTTTGTGTATTTTGATGTTCTATACGCTTTTTCATACTGTTGTGATGCAGTTTCTTTCACTGTTGTATCTTTGGGAGTTTGCACTGCTTCATGTTGAATTTGTGCAGTGTTGTACTTGTTGCCTTGTATCACTGGTTCATTCTGGTTGGTGCAGTATTCATGTTTTTGTTGGTCTGGACATTTGTGGGATATTTGACTGTTTCTGGCTCGATGTTGTTAATGCATTCATGACCACTGTCTTGCATATTTTTGATAAAGTGTGACTAATGCTGCACTTGGTCTTTTTTCTTCTCTGTTATGTTGCTTTGAATGAATTTGTGTTTTGTTGTAGTTTGTGCACACGAGTTGGCGTGGCAGTGCACACGTATACGAATGTACACGTGTGTACTGCAGCCACTTATAATTGCCTGCCCCTGATAAAAATTACTGATATGCATAGATATTGCACAATCAAAGATGATGACAATAACCCATGTATCTGAGATACAAACAAATTTTATTTTTGCAAATTTAAATTTGTTTGTTTTCAGATTACTGTTGTAGTTGCTAATTATACAGGTACACAGGAGACAGGACGAGAAGTGGAGCTGGACAATGCAGATAGATGCAGATGTGCAGACAGAGTGAAAAACTGAGTGTTGAGTGTTGTAGTGAGAAAAGAAAAATGTATGAACTGATGTATGTATATATATAGAGAGAGCTGAAAACTTTGTATTGTTTAAGTGTTGTAATAAAATATTATATTGAATAAAAAATACTAGTTGAATTATATAGATTCCGTGCAATAGTATAATTATTCAATATGAATATTTCTTCCTTTCTGTATATAGTCCAAACTGCAAACACATATATATATTGATATATATATGTTTGTTATCATCAAACAAAAAATCACATCAAACACTCCATACCTCCAAATAGTGTTTCTTACCAAAAAAAATTGATAACTTTTATGTAGGATACATTTATGAGCAGTTTTGGTCCTCCCATTTGGTAAAGTAGTCCACTTCCACTATTGCATACTTAGCCCTACCACTTTCCATAGGAAGCTCTCTGATTAAATCGATACCCCAAAGAGCGAACGACTAAGGGTTGACCATATGAGTTAATTTGCCGGCCGGTGAGCAAGGGAATATAGAAAAATTTTGACACTTATCACACATCAGTGCATATTCCACAATATCATTATTAGGAATTGGCCTGAAGTATCCATACCATAAGATTTTCTTGTTAGGGTCCGCCATCCAGTGTGGCCTCTGTACCTACCTTGATGAACATTGTCCAGTGTTTCCTTAGCCTCTCTTCTAGCCACACATCTCAACAAATTAGAGAATCTTCTTTTGTTTAGAATACCATTTATTATGGTAATCTAGGGTGCCTTCCGCAATATTTTCCTTGCTTCGTTCTAATTCAGGGGGTAGAACCCATTAGTAAAGTATTCTATGATAGGAACCATCGACATTTCTTCTACATTAATTTTCACCACAATGTCTATCTCTTCAAAGCTTGAAGTTGGTAGCATCACTATCGGGACCGATTCAAGGAGCAGTTCATTTCCTACGCTTGCCAATATTGCCAAGTCGTCAGCATCTTGTTTTTCTTCCCATGAGATTTGTTTCATCACATAGTATTCTAGCTCATTAAGAAAAGTCTTTGCCTTTTTCAGGTAAGATGCCAATCATTTTTTCTTGGCATCGTATTCCTTAAGCACTCTATTCACTACTGGTTAAGAATGCACATTGGCCTAATTACCAGCTCCTTTGTAATCTCCAATCCCACTATCATTCCACATATTTAGCCTTGTTATTTGTCGCTCTAAATCCTAGTCTTAGCACATAACCTATCTTTCTTCCCTTTGGCATGATCAAGATTACTTCAACACCCGAATCATATTTTTTTGAAGCTCCATCCATAAACATCTGCCATTTAACTACTTTTGCCTCATTGACTTCTAAATCGTCATCCTTCATGGTAAAATTTGCAATGAAGTCTGTTAAGGCTTGTCCCTTCATCATAGTTCAAGGGGTGGTACGTAATTTTTTATTTCTCAACTCAATACTCCATTTTAGCAGACTCCTCAAGGCGTTTGGGCCGTATAGGCTTTACCTAAAAGGCTAGTCGGTCAGTACTCTAAAAGGATGTGAATGAAAGTAATGCCTTAGATTTCAACATGTAACTAGCAGATAACAAGCCAAGTTCTCTAGTTTTTGGGCACATAGAGCCATGCCCAATGAACTATTTTCTGATGTAGTACATTGGTCTTTACACTTTGGTTTCGTTTCATACCGAAGCTGCACTCAAGATGTGAGTTGACACAGCTTTGTATATGTATAGTTATTCCCCTTAGGTACGTGTAGACATGACCATTGGTTTCTATGAAGTCTCTAAAAGGTTCGCAAACACAACTAAAAACTTGTTAGTCCATACAAACTTTCCTTTCTCCCTTCTTAGTGCTTCGAAGAAGGGAATGCATTTATCTGTGGCCTTAGAGATGAACCAACTTGGTGTCACCACTTTCCTATTCAAGCATTGCATCTCCTTTTATTTTTATTTTTGGGATTTTATATCCTTCAATGCCTGAATTTATTCTGGGTTTTTTATATCCCGCTAGCTTGTATACTAAATCCAAGGAATTTTCCAAAGGAAAACCCGAAGATCATTTCAACATATTTAATTTCATCTTATATTTATAAAGCACTTGGAACACTTCATTCAGATAGTCAATACGATCCTTTTCTTTTCTAAATTTTACCGGCATGTCATATATGTATACTTCCATGGATTGTCCAATTTAGTTAGAAAACATTCTATTAACTAGACGCTTGTACATTGCTCCTGCATTGTTTCAAAAGTCATAACCTTATTGAAATATAGCCCAGATTAATGATGATGCTAGTATAATTATAGCTAAGGATATATCCAGAATAAGTGTCCATAAAGGAGAGCAACTTGTGTCCTTTTTTTACATCTACCAACTGGTCATTTCTCGAACGCAGGAAATAATCCTTGGTACTTGCATTGTTCAACTTTTAGAAATCGATGCATGTTCTCCATTCCCTTTTGGCTCTTGATACGGGCAAGGTTTGCTACTCACTTTGTGTAAGGAGATTCTCTTATAGAACTATTTTCCAACAAGGTTTTTATCTCTTCATTCAAGACCGCCAGCCTAACAGGACTCATACTCCTTTTCTTTTACTTTATAGAAGTACCTCAAATCAATGTTTAATGAATGACATGCAATGCTGGGAGAGGTCCCATACATATCGGCATGAGATAACGTAAACACATCTTAGTTATTCCTCAACAACAATAGCAATCGTTCTTTTAGACCCTGCTCCAAGTGGGATACGATCTTTGTTAGTTTGGTTGAATCATGTTTTTCAACCATCACACGATACTTGGTCTTCACAAGCTCTGTCATTGCCCATCTTCTCCATCTCTCTGGTCTACTTTATTGAAAGGATCGCTTGTGTACCTGAATAGGGCCCTTCCTTTAATTCAATGCATCAAATTTTAAGGGTAGAGATCCCTTTCTGCATTCTGCCTTTCTTAATGCATATGTTCTCATAAAGTTAAGCAACATAACATTCCCTTGTGGCATACTAATCTCCTTCAATGATCCTAATTCCGTTAGCCGTAATAATTTCATCTTTAGACTCAGTTGAGCTAGTATTGCCCTAATGTCAGAGAGAGTAGACTTTCCTAGGAAAGCATTATACATCGGGAAACCAACCACCAAAATGAAAGTATGCTTTCTTATGGATGATCTGGGATGGTCCCCGAGCCTACCATCTTTCCTATGGGCATTTCCTTTTCCAATGAACCCATGTAACCGTTTGTTGTATGGAGTAATATCCTTCATTGACAATCCCATTTTGTCAAAAGCATGCTTTAATAAACTATTAACCAAACTTACACTGTCTACGAAAATCCACTATACCTCCGTGGGTGCAAGTATTGCCAAGATCATCATCAAATTTATTTGGAAGTACCACTTTCCACGTAATTCATGATTACAAATGTAATCTCAGTATTATATTGAAGAGGGGCATTATCATTACGCTCCTCATCTGTTGGGTATATGAACTCCTTATCATTCTTCAATAATTTAACATATCTTTCCATTTTGGTCCAACTCTTGTCAGCTATATGTTGTCTATTATTGTGTTGATCGTTGTCCTTCCATTTCCAAGGGAAGAACTAGTCACTTCTCCCTCATCTCTGTAGGATGGTTGCCTTGGTAGTTGATGCATGGGGACCAGAGGACTATTTGGATCCTTCACAAACCCTTGCAACTTATTCTTCCTGATATATTCCTCAATGAGGTCTTGTAGGTGGTGACATTCATTGGTGTAATGTGAATGTGACTCATAGAAATGACAATACTTCAAAAGTTCTAGTCAGCATCTATTTCTTTCTTGGGTTGATGTCGCTTGTAATTCAATTCTGCTTGTGTATCCAAATAAATTTCTCAACATTCATATTAGTGTAAGTGTTGCACCTTGGCTCCGACCTCCATCTCTTTCGTTTTACTTTCTTCCCACCATATTCACTTAGATTATTATTCTTATAAAAAAAATTAATTTCCACCTCCCTGTACTATGGCATTGACACTGTTGGATGATTCTCTAATCTGAGTGGCTGCACCAAGTTACTATACAGAGGTGGCGTCTTCTTTTCGTAGTTGGATGCATGCCACTACATAGTGCAATCAGGACCAGTCTCTCATGTGTATTCTGAATGCCAGTCGCTGCGGCATTAAAATGGCTAGATATTATCGCAATGACTCATCCTCTTTTTGCTTAAATCTGAAAGAAAATATGCTATTGAAAATGAGAAAACCCTTCATCAGCAGTATATATGAAGTAGCAATCCTCTGATGGCCGTTAGATCTAAATAATTCAATCTCAGCCGAAGGCTATTTTCTTTATTTTATGGTCTATGGGCCGAAGCCCACTATGTACAAACTATATTATAAAACCATTGTTTCTTCGCACTTGTAAATTATTCAATTCAGTAAAACAACAACAAGTATTTTCTTCTGTTTCAATTCTCCTTTGTCAAAATTAGATCGAGAAACATCACTGAGTTTCAAAACTCTTTTATGGTATCAAAGCCATCCAATTGCTTAACAGCAAATTTAAAAAAGGAGATAAAGAAACTCATCAGAGGATAATCTCATCATTTGAGTATTATCCTTCATCAGAAATCATTCATTTCATCATTTGAAGGATTCTTTCAACTCGATCCTGTGCCTCGCCAGTATTCAAAAGGCTGCAGCAGGATTTCATCGTTGAATAGTGAAGATTTCATTCAAATTCTCAGAAAATTAGATCAAGAAATCAAGAAAACAACATAAGAAACAGAGAAGTTCCATCCGGAAAGAAATCTCGTCAGAAAATCCATCATATTCATCATTTAAGAATTTCTTTGGTTGCACTTACCTGTTTTCAGCATTCTTTTCTATATTCTTGAACTTCAATTCAAGTTGACTGTACATTTCTTCAGTTTGTCATTCTGATCAGACAAACATAATCTCATCATCATGGCTGATGAAGCTGGTTCAGAGACATCATCTGCAGCAAATTCCTCTCAACACACTAATTCTATCGAGAATCTAATCAAGACGGTGGTCAGTCCTCAAAGCCAATTGGTTACAGTGCATTTAAATGAAGATAATTATCTTCTGTGGAAGCTTCAAGTCGAAACAACCATTCAAGGGTATGGACTTGAAAGCTATATTCAGGGAACAATTCAAATTCCTCCTGTATGCATCACAGACAAGGAAAATAAGACTGTCAGCAATGAAGAATACATCAAGTATCATAGGCAAGATAGACTCATATGTTCTTGGTTACTGTCCTCGATTAATGTAAATCTGTTGTCACATGTTATTGGATGTAAAACAGCCAATGAAATATGGGTAACTATCGACAAAGTTTTCAACACACAATCTGCTGCCAAAGTTATGTTGTATAAAAGACAATTGCACAATGCAAAGAAAGACAATCAGAATATGAGAGAGTATCTTTCTAAAATCAAAAATACATGTGATCTTCTTGAGGCAGCAGGTCATAAAGTTATTGATTCAGAACAAATTATGACTGTTCTAAATGGATTGAATGATGAATATGAAGCTGTGGTGGCTGTAATTTCATCACAAAAGAGTTTACCAACCATAGATGATGTTCACTCTGTTCTACTTGCTCATGAAGCAAGAATTAACAACAAGAAAACTAAAGACTCAGATTTTACAGTTAATTATGCAACAACCAGCAAAAATAGAAATCAAGGTAATAAAAGAAATGATCAAGCAGTGCAAAGAGGTACATATTCTAACAGATCCAGGGGCAGAGGTAGATGGAACAAAACAATAGGCCAAGGTGCCAGATATGTGAAATGGTCATACTGCTGCTAAGTGCTACTTCAGATTGAATCAGAATTATGATCCAGGACAAAATTCCAAAAATCAAAGAAATCAAAATCTCAGTGCAAATTTTGCTCAAGTTCAAAACAATTCAAGCAATCAATCAGACAACAAAGATTATCAATCAATAGAAATAGCTAAGCCAGAACATATATATGATGAAGATTGGTATCCATATTCTAGAGCAACAAACCACATTACAAACAATCTGAGCAAGTTGAATCTTGGAAACAGGGAGTACAAAGGTATGAATTCCATACATGTAGGTATTGGTAAGTCAATTGTTATAACTCACACTGGCATATCATACATTATGGGAAAAAGACAGTTGTACTTAAACAACTTGCTTAGAGTACCATTAATTAAGAAAAATCTACTAAGTGTGTCCCAATTTGCTAAGGATAACAGTGTGTATTTTGAGTTCTACCCACAATACTGTCTAGTTAAGGATATCCTAACTAAAGAACTTCTCTTGCAGGGTAGTGAACATAAAGGGCTATACAAGTTCAAAGTGGCTAATTCAGAAAATGCAGAAACTATAAGAAATTGGTGTAATAACTCCGAGTTCAAACAAGAAGAAATTTGTAAGGCATTTGACATGTGGCATTATAAATTGGGGCATCCAAATGCTACTATTGTAAGTCACATATTGAGTAGTAATAATATTTCTTATGAAGATGTTTCTATGCCATATATATGTACATTCTGTCAAATGGGTAAAGCACATAAACTACCCTTTCTGAATTCAGAGACAATTTATAGTAAACCACTTGAATTAGTTGCTACAGATTTGTGGGGTCCTGCACCTATTCACAGTGATTATGGGTATAAATATTACATATCATTCATAGATGCATTTTCCAGGTATGTTTGGATATACTTTTTAAAATCAAAAAGTGAAACTCATAATGCTGTGTTACAGTTTATTACTCAGGTTGAAAAACAAACCAATTGTCAAGTCAAAGTAATTCAATCTGATGGGGGAACAGAATACATGCCACTAAAATCTTATTTTTCTAAAGAAGGGTATAGTTCATAGAACTACGTGCCCATATACTTCTGAACAAAATGGAATAATTGAAAGAAGACATAGGCAAATTATTGAAACTGGTCTTACATTATTAGCTCAGGCAGCTATGCCTTTAAAATTTTGGCCTGATGCTTTTTCTACAACAGTCTATTTAATTAATAGACTACCAACAAAAGTCTTGAAACTTAAAAATCCGTTGGAAATATTATATAATGTCAAACCTAACTATTTAAATCTAAGATTTTTTGGTTGCTTATGTTTTCCCTATCTCAGACCATATAATTCTCACAAGTTAGATTTTAGATTTGCACCCTGTACTTTTCTTGGTTATGCAACTAATCAGAAGGGATATAAACGCTTAGACAGTATTGGAAAAATAATTATATCCAGACATGTTGTTTTCAATGAAAAAATGTTTCCATTTAAGGATGCAGCAATTAAAACATCCAAAAAGGTTTACAACTCAAAGGAAACTCTATCCTCTATACCTGTTTTACCTGAGGAAGTTGTGCAAACCCACAGAGATCTGACAGGAGTCAGTGCCCACTCACAACACACAGTGTCCAGTTGTGGACCAGGTCATGAGGCAGCAGATGTAGATACACCTGTTCAGACACCTCAGCAAAGAATTAGTGAACAGTATGATTCACAACAGGTTACAGAGGAAACAATGCATCATAATGAGCAACTTCAGTCAAGTGAAAGTATTCCTCAACAACAAAGTACTAGAACAGGTCATCATATGATCACAAGGTCAAAAAGTGGTATTTTTAAACCCAAAATTCATAATATCACTTTCGATACAGAAGAGCCAAGTAACTATTGCCAAGCTATGGAAAACCAGAACTGGAAATCAGCTATGTCTGATGAATACAATGCACTTATAAAAAACAAGACTTGGAGTCTTGTTCCTTTACCAAAAAATAAAAATATTGTTTGTTGCAAATGGACTTTCAGATTAAAGAGAAATGCTGATGGTACAATTTCTAATAAGGCAAGGCTAGAAGCTAAGGGTTTTTCACAACAGAGTGGCTTTGATTTTAATGAGACTTTCTCACCTGTTGCAAACCCACTACTATAAGAATAGTAATCACAATTGCCTTATGCAAAAATTGGATCATCAAACAAATAGACATTAATAATGCTTTCTTGAATGGTGTTTTACAGGAGGAAGTCTACATGGAACAGCCACATGGCTTTGTGCAAAAAGATAAAAAGAATCTGGTTTGCAAGTTGAATAAAGCTATCTATGGTCTTAAACAGGCCCCAAGAGTGTGGTTTGAGGAGATCAAGAAAACTCTTATTGGGCTAGGCTACATATCCACAAAATCTGACAACTCTCTATTTACAAAATTTAGCAAAACCACAATAATATATGTACTAATATATGTCTATGATTTTATTATTACAGGTAACAATGCTGAAGAAATTAATGCACTTATATATCATCTTGATCAAAAATTCAGTGTCAAAGATCTTGGCAACTTAAATTATTTTCTCGGCATTGAAGTCAAGAGATTGTCAGATTCATCTTTACAATTAAGCCAACAGAACTACATTCATGAAATACTGAATAGAGCAAAGATGAATTTAGCCAATCCTATCTCAACACCCATGGTCGGCAACTTGCACATTTCAAAATTTAAAGGTGATACAATATCAAATGAGAAACAATACAGAAGCATTGTTGGTGCTCTTCAATATGCAACAATTATAAGACCAGACATTGCCTACAGTGTTAACAAAGTCAGCCAATTCATGCAAAGACCAACTACTGAACACCGGAAAATTGTGAAAAGAATATTGAGATATCTCAAAGGGACATTAGACTTTGGTCTGACCTTAAGTTCAAGCAAATGCATCAATATTACAGGATATGACTGGGCTAGTGATCTAGATGATAGAAGATCTACTACTGGCTATTGTATATTTTTAGGCAACAGTCCTATATCTTGGTGTTCAAAAAAACAACCAACTGTTTCAAGATCTAGTACTGAAGCAGAATACAGGAGTGTTGCTAATGCAACAACAGAAGTAATGTGGATACAATCACTATTTGATGAACTACAGTTCAAAACAGACAGCAAAGCAACAATATGGTGCGACAATTTAAGTACGGTTCATCTTACAGCAAACCCCGTTCTACACTCTAGAATAAAGCACATGGAACACGATCTGTACTTTGTTCGAGAGAAAGTAGCAAGAGGAAAATTAAACATCAATCACGTACCTTCAACTTACCAAATAGCCGATATTTTAACCAAGTCTCTATCAAAGACTAACTTTACAGGCTTCAGGAATAAGCTGAAGGTTAACAACTTACAGAGGCCACAGATCAAGCTCAAGTCTTCAACCAGAGACAGCCTCGAGTCAAGTTCTACCTCATCAGGACCAGATAAGTCTCATGATAATAGAATATCAAACTTCAGAGGCCATCCAACACAAAAGACTCAAGCTCAAAATGCTTCCAGAAATTTAAACGTGAAATATTATTCAACTAAGAAGGCTCAAACATTCTGTAATGCGATTCTCACCAAATCCAAACAAAATTCAGGATCCAACAATCTCAAGTCTCAACCAACATATGATGGAGAAAAGCTACACTCAAAAGATACTACAGAAAAATTGGAGGCAGAGAGTTGATCGACTGAGGATATTTAGATCTACTTCAAAATTCTCAATTTTCTTTCGAGCAAGATTCGAGATTTATTAGTTTGGACATGATTTGGGGATTCTGCGAACCCTAGACGTTGAAGGGTTTGCGGGGGGCTATTGAAAATGAGAAAACCCTTCATCAGCAGTATATATGAAGTAGCAATCCTCTGATGGCGATTAGATCTAAATCATTCAACCTCAGCCGAAGGCTATTTTCTTTATTTTATGGTCTATGGGCCGAAGCCCACTATGTACAAACTGTATTATAAAACCATTGTTTCTTCGCACTTGTAAATTATTCAATTCGGTAAAATAACAACAAGTATTTTCTTCTGTTTCAATTCTCCTTTGTCAAAATTAGATCAAGAAACGTCACTGAGTTTCAAAACTCTTTTATATGCATCCTTTGGTTGCTCCACGTGCACAAAGAACTGACTAAAAAATTTCTCTCTCAACATCGTCTATGAATGGATTAATCCCGATGGTAAACGCTATAACCATATGGTAGCTAGGTTGCCAAGAATAGAAGGAAACACTTGGACAACAATTCTTCGTTGGTCACTCATTAACATGTGTCAGGCACAACGCTGTAGATGCACTACAGGGTCAATCAAACCCTTATATGGCTCCTTAGTTGGCATCCTAAAATCATTTGGGTTTCTAATGGTCTCTATTTCGATAGTAAAGGGACTGCTTACCATTGCTTCTATAACATGCTCCACTTGCTCGCTTCGGCTGAAGTCTTTAATCATCTGAGCCACACTCGCTTTTCGGTTGGAGGCTAGCGGTAACAGCGCGCTCTTCTTCTTACAAGGGAACGACCACTTCCTTCTTCCCCATGACAATTTGATCACTCGTTTATATCATGGTCTTGACTTCTAGATCGATCTCGTTGATCCCTTCTTACCTCGTTATTAAATGCTTCAGCATAGGTAGGAGGAATAATCTAATAAGAGCATGAAGCATTAGCCATAGTTAGGCCCAACTCAGCACCAATTCTATCTATATATTTTAAATGTTCTCATAACATTACTAATAAATTATAGTAAATATAATTGAAACAAACCCAAACAACATACTATTATTTCGAACAGGTTCTCTATAAGAATTCAGTGAATACATATACGTAATCAAATAGCATAATTTCCCCAAGGACATACCCATTAACTCTATCAGTCTACCACTTGCAGTTTAGACCAATTATGGTTTTTTCATCGCTACACTCTCCATCAATCTTCATACCCATTAACTCTGTCAATCTGCCACTTGCAATTTGGACTAATTATGGTTTTTTCACAGCTATACTCTCAATTAATCTTCCTTGATAAGACTGAGAAAGGGTCATAGTGAGTGAATTCGTAATATTTTTTTTAATATACTTGTTTGATGCACATCTCTTTGTCATTAATAAACAGTTTTATCCTATGATGTTTACATAAATATGTCAACCTCTTAAGAGCTCTTTGTTCCTTTAACAATCTATATTGCATCATCGAAATCATAATACATTATTTGATTCTTGACGATAGGAACTCCCCTAGCTCACTTGTAAATTTACACATACATACTACTTTAATTACGACACCATTTAGGCTATTTAATTAGCTTTTATAGTTGTACTTGTCACAACTCTTTGTTGAATTCTTTCCAAATCAAAGCTCCCTTTTAAAAGGTGAACATAATAATTAAGATTGACTTACTATTTTCAATTCCATATTGGAAGTACGAGTTAGAACACTAATTAATAAGTGGAGTTCGTTGTTTCATAAATAATTGTCTAATATTTCATAAATACTTAAGAATACTCTTAAATAACATTCAAGATAACATATGATGGTTTACTGATGCATAAGGTATCTATCCCATATGCTCCATGTTAAACATTTTAATATGATGTATGTGTATATCGTTTAGGACAATCTCAACATCTTCTTAAAACAATATGAGGGATGCCTCTTTCACATCCTTCATCGAGAATTAAACAACGAAACTTTAACTGATTTTAGCATAGGTGAACCATTATTGATCAGTGGCATGGTTTTTACTTAACTGATTAGAAATGTCTTAGTAACTTTTTCTTTCTTACGGATACATACTTCCTCTGCATTTTTACTGAAACCAAATTATATGATTCCTTATTATTTGCTCAATTTTTAGAAGCTTGTTTAAGAGCATATCTTAAAACATCCACAAGCTTTATTATTACTCCCATTGACTTCGTGACCTTTTTTTTAGCACAAATAACCTCACCTGAACCATTAGGTAGAAGTTTTGTTTTTAGATTGACATGCCAAAACTCATAGTCATAATATGCAATAATTTGCAACCAGAATCTGAGTGGACATAAGCATGTTAACTAATGAAATTGCTTTATAATTTCAGCAATTGAAATTGACTAGGCCACTCCCCATCAACCTTGCTTAATGCATGTCCAACTACATTGATATTCTTCTCGAAGACTCACTTGTGATCAATGGATCGTATCCTATTAGTTGTTATTTTCAAATCGAATTTTGTCAATGTATTTGGAATCCATTTCAGATTTAAAGCATCACGTCATATGGCAGTGCCTATGCTCTTTATGGCATGTTGACAACTAAGGTGATAGTCATTACAAATAATACATTTTTCGATATTGATAGACAATTCATATTTTCTCTTTAATGTACAAAATTTCATGTTAGATATTCTAACAAGTGTTATCTTATGAGCTTGGCTAAATCACTATTGTCTATTGATCAGTTTTCATGTTAGAATGTTGGATCTTATCCAAGTTTATTGCACTGCCACTGAATTCTCTATAATGAAATTCCCTCCTTTGGAAGATGGCATGTCTTGAAACAACAATTTTGTTTCTTAGTGTGACATAATAAGAATTCATAGGATTATAAGGATTGCATATGTTCATACATAAAATTGATATAACTGGGTTTACGGAAGCTTATGTTCATAACATAGGCTAGAGAACCTTACATCTTAAACGATTGAGAAATGGTTTCTTCCTAGTCCATATCCTATATCGAGTGTTAAACTCGAATTTAGACATTATCTACATTAAAATATTCATTTTGCTCTTAATCGTATATCCTTTGAAGAAAAATGCATCTCAATCTCACTCATTATAATCAAACTATGTCTAACATAATTCGACTACTCTTTAACGAAACATCATTATGCTGCATAATTTAAGGAGAAATGTTTCTGAGAGTGAATCATATTATCCTTCGGGTATTCTTGGAACTCATATCCGTGATACTCACCTATCGATCAAACCGATATATTATTACTTTTGCAAGTTTTATTTCCAACTTCCTTTTATACACTATGAACTTCCATAGGTCATTGACTTATAGATCCGATACATGTCATATCTACATAGTTTGTTAGTGAAAACAATGAAATAAGTGGAACCGCTATCGGTAGCTATAGACATTGGATTACATAATCTATGTGTGACAATCTTAAGAATTCAATAACTCTTACATTAGTCACACTGAATAAATGCTCTGCCAACATCCTCTGAGAAGCAATCAACAAGTAACATATGATTCTAAATCAGATGAATGAAGACATTCTTCATTTCTCGTGCATTGGATTCTAAATTAGATGGCCTAGTCAATAATTCTAGATGAAGTTATCATACATTTAAGAGACATCTATGTCTAAAAAGAAAACACCTCAACACCATTGAGAATCTAGGTACTATTGTTGAAATACCAAATAAATTTATTTTATAAAGAATATTCACAATGTTCGTACTAAAATACAACTATATCCATTTTCGGTCAAAATTGAAAATGGATATTATTTCATAAATAAAATTTGGATTTAGTAATTATTCAAAATTTAATTTAACCATGAGTAAGTGTTATATGGTACACTTCGTTAAATACATTACCGTGGGCATACTATTTCTTCTTTTGTAATTATTTTACCATTAAGATTTTCAGATCTAATATCTAAAACTCAAAGAACAGTTGTTGAAGACATTTAATCTTCTATAAGGGAAACATATTAAGAATATAAATCATATTCCATATTCTTTACTACGTCTAGTAATATTATATAATTCAATTTTTTTATGTCTTTTTCATGAAGCAGAGGTGACATTTATCCTCTCTTCACTCTCAACTGCACCAATTGTTACAAACGTCCTTAGAACTTCTCATTCTCTTTTTAAAGGTCCTTCATAGATAAGGTACACTTTATTATGAGACTAGACCTTATTCCGTAATGGGGTGCCTTTGTTCCTCCTTAACATATTAAGGAGATTAACTTAGTAGAATCTAAGTGAATGGATCAAACTAGCATTTCAGTGATCGAAGGCCTAGGTCTATCTATAGTTCTTGGTCCAAAATCATTCTCGACCTCACAAGCATATGAATATCGATCTTTCACTTTGGTTTACTCGCTCATTTCGAATCAAATAATTTCATTGAAATTTCATACCTTACGGAACACAACTATTCACCATAAAACTTTCATATATGAATTGATATGAAATAAATATACATCCTCTTATATTCTTCTAAGAGCTTACACTCATATCAGAAAACACACAATATTGGGAAGTTTTACACTTAAGTGACCAAGATTCAAAAGTTTTAATGGTTGTGTCATTTGGGTCTTACATGCAATTCGAAATGGCAATTGTGGGTTATGGAATATCCAAATGCACTTATGCAGAATGGATCATAAGGCTATTAATACAATAAAGGGAGAATATTGTATATAACTACTTAAAAATTAACTTGTAAATTTATAGATCATTTACTTCAATAAGTAATAATATCAGAATAGGTAGATAATTACATATTAAATGCAAGGTAAGGCAATGTAGAGATTAAAACATACCAAGGTTTTTATATTAATTCGGATATCCAATCTGATATCTAGTCATGTACTTCTCGTAGAAAATTTCATTATGACTTCCTTGTTTTCCATGGGTGGTGAAAACACCATTACAATCTTACAATTCCATGGGTTGTAAAGTGCACCTTTCCTGTGGAAAGAACAACTTTTCTTTACAACCATAAAGTAGATATAAGTAGTTGTATCTTTAATATATAACCTTGCAGTTTTAGTATAATGATAATATAGACCTCCAATATCAATATACCATTGAAATTGGTGAGAAATAAGATGAGATTGGAGAGAAAATGTTTGAATGTTCAAGTATAGACACTTTAATCTTATGTCGTTTGCAAATCCTATAAGAATATGAGTGAAAGAATACGAATTTTAAAGAGCGTGGAGTGTATTAAGGTGTTTTTCTCACTAATGTATAAGAGTGTAAGAGTAAGAAAGAATCAAAGAACTATTGATTTTATTTTATTTTCCATGCCTCCTTAAATATAAGATGAGTCCACTGGTGAAGAGTTTGTTATAGGATAAAAGGATGTCTCCATTGCTGAAGAGTTGACTTCAAATCCTTTTATTTCAATTGGAAAACAAATTAATCTTCACTATGTCGACATAGACCAAACAGGTATGTCGATATACCCTAGTGCATTTTGTTTTCTTTTTATAAAAATCAACTTAAGACTTCCACACTTTAGAACATAGAAGGTATGTTTATATGAAGGTGTTTGGTGATGAAATAAAGTAAAACGAATGAAGAATTTCAGAAGATATTACTATGAGTCTTTACCTCAAATTCTAAAGACTCGATAGACTTACTGAATGGATCATATATCATTGTCTTAAAGTGCTGCAAATGGCCTTTCTTGCTCATGTACCATGAGTTTCTGGTTTATCTTAAGATTTTTTTTGTTTCTCATGACTAAATGTAATGTCCTTTAAAATGATTAGAGTGTTCCTCTAAACTATGTATTGATTTTACATCGTAAATGCTTTTATTCATGTCCATTGTAATGAGGATGTTAAAAATAAAGAGAAGTGAACGTTGAAGAAGAAAGATAAGTTTTCTGCTAAAAAATGTATTTTTAAAGAGGTAAAACCAAAATAATAAATGTTCCATTATTTTAAAATAATAACTTTGAATTTTGAAATTTTATAATAGAAATTTATTTGTATATGTCAGCATCTTTTATACATGTATGTCGATACACATCGCTTCAATAAATATATTATCTTTTGAAATTTCTATTTAGGAATTTTTTAAAGAACACACACAGATAAACCCACACACAAATATATATATATATATATACACACACACATAACATTTTATCCAAAGAATATAATGAATTTTAGACATAATATATTTATGGAATAGAAAATATTTCATTTATACTTAAATTCAACATACATTAAGATGAAATAAGATTAAAAAAACATGAGTGCAAGTACATAAAATAATGAAAACATGAATATGTAGATCTTGATAGTCTCTTTCTAAAAGGTTGGTGAAGTGGATGATGACGGGCTTGCTCCATGTCTTTCTCATAATTCTAAAAAAGTATTCATTTTTTGGAAAAATTGGAGAACTTTTTGCTCATGGATTTCTTAAACTTCTTTTATTAGTTAGGCGCTTTTCTTGTTTCTGAATCGTATTAGTATTTGAAGTTCCATGGCTTATATCAAAGCTCTCCAAGGTGGTGTCCTCTTCCACTTCTTCTTATTCTTCAATTTTAACCTCTTGAGCCTCCTCTTCTTCAATCTCTTCTTCTTCCTCTCTTCCCATTCTTTCTTCATTCCCTGTAAGTGATTCATAAGGCTTAGACTCATAGAGAATGTGCATAAGGGAAATGATTTTCGGTCGATTTTTTGGATTTGATGTGGTCTCACCACTTAGATCTACTAAAAAATAAATAAAAAGTTTAGTCAAGTATATTACATGAAAAAGTGTATTCATAACTAGAAATTTTCTTACCTATAAAAATCCAAGAAAATCACCTATGGTAGTGTAACAACCTCCTTCCACCATCGGTGCCTATTCGAATATAGTTGTGGAGTGTAATGGTACCCGTTTGATGGAGGGAAACCATCAATGTATAATCCAATCAGACGATAACTTGTAATACATCACATAGAATATATAAAAATATAATATCGAATATAGAGACAAAACAGGCGAGATAGTAGTATAATCAAATAATCAAAAACATTATTAGAGTGTAACATGGGTTCATCAAATTATACATAATAGAATATATGAGTTTAGACATATCTAATATATCAAAACTACATAATTAAACTGTTTCTATATATAATGCAGTGCTAATAGCTCTGTAGCACTATGTAAAGGAATAAGCGATAGTAATTCCATAAAACAGCACATATATAAGAAGTCTAAGCCTTATATACATCCTCCGCACAGCTTCATGCGCTGTCCTCATACCTTTCTCTCTGTCTACTCATTTAAGAGTATCCAAGAATATAAAAATCAATGCAAATAACCTCGTTAGATAATAGTTTAGCATGAGCATTCTATATTATCAAAAATAGATATAAAGTCGATATAGTAAATAAGAGCAACATCGTATGGAAAGTCAAAGCTCACCTAATTCCGCATCCAACAAGCTGGCACATAATATTATATAGTAATATACTATGATCTATATGGGTGTACTACTCCATCTAAGTACATATAAGGGGTATCGGGGAATTTTACTGGATTATACCTACATCACTGGAAAACCATAACAACCATCAAACAATCTTGCATGTCTCATACATAAAGAGAATTTTCATATATGATAACTCAAATGACCATCATTGTAAGGTCAGTGACTACCCAACATCGTGGCTACATCAATGCTTGAATTTGTGCCCACTCGAACGGTTAGGAACTAGACCACCAATATATGGTCCAAAGATACAGCACACCGTATGATCCATAGTAAGCATCCCTACCTACTCCTTCCAATCATACATCAAAATTTTTGGTCACCAATGATCCTTTCTCACACATACCAACAGTAGAACCTCCTAATTCCACTCTGTAAGTCATCATCATATAGAACTTGCCTACTCGAACGATCTCCAGGTTCTCCGTCTAGCTCCCTATAAATGCCCACATCAATTTTTCACTATAGCAT
This sequence comes from Allium cepa, assembly GCA_030765085.1. NCBI lineage: Eukaryota > Viridiplantae > Streptophyta > Magnoliopsida > Asparagales > Amaryllidaceae > Allium > Allium cepa. The sequence goes on from CM060931.1 coordinate 384,669,373, forward strand.
GGATTAACATCGATCCATCCTGGATCAGTATAACTTCATGTACTTAACCAAATTTAAATCCTCTCTTCATACCGGATCTTAAAATAGCCAAATTGATAGCCTTGATGGATCGGTACCGATCCGTCATAGACAGTGCCGATCCACTTACTTAGTCAATTTTCTCTTCCATTGGCTTGCGATTGATCTTTCATATCCCCAAGCTCTAAAATATTGTAAGACCTATCGTTAGCAAGGATCATTGCAGATCTCAAAATAAAAATATGGTTGCGCACAAAAACGCAAATCTTAAAGCAAAAACAAGGTCATGCACAAAAATGCGACACGATCTCGAAACAATAATAAAACACACTGGTTATGTTATTCCATGAAATTTCAAAATACCATCGTTTGCCGAAAATACATCAAACGATAATTCAAATATTTACAAATTAAAAATAAGGAATAATCATATAAATTAAATTAAAAATACTTCACTAAAAATCTAGTTGTTTTATTAAAAATTGATTTTTTTATTTATCAAATCTGAATATTTAAATAAATTAAATATTCCCATTCGAAATGTTAAACTTTGAAATGTATCCAAACCCTTAACTTATAAAAACTCTTAATTAAAATGAGTTATTAATCTTATGAAATCTTTCCCTGATCACACAAAAATTCGGCAGCACCTCCTTTGCGAGATTCGATCGAAAAAATTACCACTCGCCACAACCAGCCCAAATCAACAAAAGAAAACAAAAGCGCAAAAGTTGCCTTCCATATTTAGGGCATAAAATCATCAACAACAATATATTTACTAATGATATACCTTATAGAGTGTGTATACTACGTAGTAAACACACCCGTTAAGCATAAACACATACCAATTTATCAAGCAATCAAACTCTACTCATGAAACCAAAAGTAGCAAGCTTGCATTTGATTCCTTAAACCAGTATCTCACTTACGAATGCAATCAGACCGTATAATTTGCATTTCTAATGTCAAAATCATACAATCATATTAAAGCCTATATGATGTACATATGTCATCCATACGCAATATCAAATCCGATCACTTGCCCGATCACACAAATTTCACTTTCGAACTAGTACCGCTCACTCGACTTCTCTAGTGCAGACTCTAATCAGGTTCCTTGATTAGAAACCTCTATTTTCCTTGCATAGTGTTATCCTGTCTTTTGACCAGGCAAAATTCGGACAACTGGACAGATAGAACTTGGATTTATGAAGGCGGAAAGCCCGAAGAGATAGCTTAGGAGTCCAGAAACCAAGCATAGATAGATCCACAAAGTCAAAGCAAAGATTTTACAAGACAACAAGGTAATGGGATCCCCCAAGTTGGGATCGGTGTAGTCTCCCATTGAGGATCACTATCAACTCCCAAACACAACTTAGGTGGACCCCATCTTCTGCCTACAAGCTTATCTTGATGCCAAGGGTATATTTCCAAAGTTTATTTGTTGAATTAGTATAATTCTCTATCAATCTTCGTGGACTCTTGAATCTACAGCATTGTTCTCCCATAACTTCATCATTTGGACTTAGAAACAAACAAAGATTGGTGCAAACAACTATGGATTCGTGAAGCCTGCCATAGAATAATCAAAGCAAAGGAGTTAAAGACATAAAAAGTGAAGAACATGGGGATTGGTACCGAGTCCCATATATTGCTGAGTTGACACCTATCTTTTTTGAAGGACAAGTCAATTTCGGGCACAACGGCTAGGAGATATTGCATGCGAGAATTTAGGCTCCTTAACTTTATAAATAGAAATGTAGGGCTCACTTTTGGGGATCTTTTGGGCTCTAGTTCCATTATTTCTTATATTTTTGTAACTGAAATTCTAGGTGTTGGAGTTCCATTATTTCTTAGGCCATTTTGATCCATCATCTACTATTAGATCTCCTATATCCAATCGAGATAGATCTAATCTCTTTATCTTATAATTCCCTAATTTAAATTTGCAAAGATCTACCAAAAGCCTTCTACCATGACCCTATCAAGAAGAGATTGTTCTACCAATTCCAAAGCTACTACTGAAATCGAGAATCAGAATCCTTAACAAGGAAATGGAGTTGTTCAACCAATTCAGACTGAGGTCCAGGCTCTACTGACGTTGTGACTAGAGTGGAGATGGATAGGATGATGAAGCTTATAGAAGATAGATTCTAGGCTAGCCAACAGGAGACGAACAACACAATGCAACAGAGCTTGAGGTTATTGAATGAGTTGAATCAAAATAGTCACATATGTAGTATAAAGGATTACAGCTTAAAGTTGGAGAGTTCTTCTTCATCCGAGCAAAGGCGGAGGGAAGGAAGATGGGAAAAAAACTCAGTACACTGCTGGAAATTCTGCACAAGGAAGAGGGTGAACCCTAGGCTTACGTTTAGGGATTGGTACCGACCCCTACCTAGAACTCAGTACCAACTTCCAATATGGTAAGCCGAGGGCCCATCCCTTGGAAGGTGGAGTAGATGTCGTCCCTCAACATGTTGTTGAAAGTCTATATCTGAAAAATCATAATATTGCTGATGATGCTACTCACGGGAATCAAACAAGGATAATGTTTGATAAATGGGTCCCCCGAGATTGGTAAGCCAAGGTATCGAACACCTTTTCGCGAGCGTTCGTCGGGTCGAACATTTTGGGTACGACAAATCACTATCGTTCAGTCGAACCAATTGATTCAGATTATCCAGAAGATATGGTTAGGAGGTCGTTTAGTGAAAATAGGTCCAGAAGTAATGATGATTGGGTAACTTATGCTAGTCGAAACTCGTTCATGGTGGACATCCTTAAGGAAAAATACCTCAGGAGATTCAACATGCCAACGATGACATTATACGGAGGAATGATGGATCCTTGGTAACACTTAATAAGATATGAATTGTTATCCCACTCTTTGGCAAGGATGTGATACCAAAGAATTGACTAAAACCTGAAAATAATCAGTCCCGATGATCAGTTACACATAGGCTCACTATGGAAACTAATAAATTTTTCCCGAGTCCGGATCGATCTACAATTGGTATGGTACGACAAGCATAGCTAGAAAAGTCAACGTTCCAAGTTTCAAGTTAATTGGAGTTGGTATGTTCGAGATATTGATCAATCAAGATGCATATAGAAAGCCTCATTTAGTATCCCTCATGATTCAACCTCCTTCGTATCCATCCAAACCAGCCTCATTCATAACCATTGGATTTTGTATCCATCCCTTAAGAAATCATTGGTTGGTATCCATCAGCCGCCACATCTCTTCGTGTCCATCAAAACCAGACTACTGTGTATCCATTAAGAGTTTCCATTTCGTATCGACCATGTTTGCTCTATTTCGTATCCATCAACAAACAACACTTTGTATCGATCTCATCCATACATGCTACGTATAGATCTCTCCATTAACTCAGTTCATATCGATCGGCCATTGATCGATACGAAACGCGCCATTAAAGCAACCAATACGAAACAACACTTAAAAACATCGATACAAAGTCGAAGTCTTCAATCGATACGAAGAGCTTGAATTCATATCGGTTTGAACTGAAGTGGACATCGATGCGAAAAAAAGTAAAAGCCATTGATACGAAGTAGCAACACATCATCGATACAATGTAAAACACCGAGCATTGATATGAATATAACACGTTCAAGTGGAAGATTTTGTCAATCGGCATGGAAAGTGGATCAGCGAAAGAAGACGTTATGGCCTTGGGAGGGAAGAACCTAGAACATAGCACCTCGTCTCCCTGATAGACATGTACCGGCATAGATACGAAGCCAATGATATGAATGGGATCGATATGAACTCGGTAGCCTTTTGCAAGTCCAAACATGGATCGATCATAACTTAAAATCTACAAATCCAAATGCCACCAAATTTTCACAGAAGCTTACATACCACCTCTACTTGGTCTATGATCGATCCCAACCAAAAAGGAGCAATTTTGGACCGATACTAATCTGAAACGTATCAATCGGGGATCGAGTTGAAATGTCAGGGGATCGATCATATGGGCCCACCTACATGAGGGAAGGAGTCTTTCAAGATCTGGCTGAGATATTTGCAACCTACACCCATAAATTGCAGTCCAAGAACTTTAGTAAAGGGATATTTGGGCTCTTCTATGTCGTTAGTCCACTGAACTTCATTGTAATTCGGATACTATCAAATGTACTCTTGTAAATCAGTAGAGAATCATCAATAAAACAGCAACTCTTCAAAGTGAATGTAGGCAACAACATCGAACCACCATAAATCTTGTCTTTGTACTACTTTCCTTTTAATTTTTGGGGTGCTTCTTCATATTTAATTCTACTACATACTTGCTATCTATGATCTGTGATTGTGGACAGGTGTTTTCATCGGCAATTGTGTGTTTGTGACCAGTTTTGGCACAAATATTTAGTGTTTTCACTGAGAAGGCTAGCATTCAGGGATTGGATTTTGAATCTAAAGGCTTCAAGACTTGGATTTGGAAAGCTATAATGAAGCAATCAACAAGGAGATAGAGAGCGGAGAGGAGTCAGCACGAAGGTAATCAAGAGGCTTCCTCAAGAGAAAATCAGACCTCGGTTTTCATCACCAGGAATGAGATGGAGATGATGATGGAAGCTATCCAGGAAGGGTGCTGAAAAGACAGGAGGAGATGATGCGGAACCTACTCCAACAAATTAGACAAGCTAGAGTGCAGAATCAAGAGAACGCCATTGCGGGGGGTGCTGGAGATAGGGATCATGAGCATGGAATAACTAGGATTCATAATAGAGCAGGACCATTAGAAGCAGCCCCTGAGCTATTAGGCACTCCTACGGAGCATGTTGATCCAATCTTAGGCAGGATACCAGGAAAAACTATTCAACATGGCGTTGATAGAGGAATTGATGCTCGTTTTGGAGAGTAGATACCAAGATTCCCTCGCGAACTTGAGGGGAGGATTGGAGGCAACGGCGAAGGACTATAGCTTGGCGACAGTGATAGATTGGCGGAGATGGTCAAACGAGCCATGAGAGGCGGACTAGTGAATAGAGATCTAAAAGATGTGAACAGGATCCCCTTCGCTTCCGTAATTAGGCAGGCTAAGAATCCACAAGAACTTAAGCTACCAACGCTGAAGACATATGATGGGAGGACCGATCCTGCTTTTCATCTGACGAGGTATATGAGGCACACGGAGGTACTAGGGGTAATGGAGGAGGTCATGGCCCGGTGTTTCTCATTGTATTTGACAGACATAGCAGCACTATGGTTCAGGCAATTGGAGAGCGACTCCATTGGAACATGGACCGATTTGACTGAGAAGTTTATGAGGCAGTTCAGAGTACACTTTTTGAGACCCAAGAATGGGATGAGTTTGACAACATCGAAGAAAATAACTGGGGAGTCTGAGAGGAGTTTTCTGACAAGAATCAATGCAGCAGCAGCATCGGTGGATCGACCAGATCCATCCATGGTTTTGATGGCAGCGGTATCTAACATAGCTGATGGCACAGAATTCAAGAACTCATTGACAAGAGATCCACCCATAGACCTTGGAGAATCTACCACAAGGCAGAAAGGTATCTGTGATAAGAGGATGCAAATGTTGAGATAGAGGAAGGAGATGATATTGAAGTTTATGCAATTAAAGGCGGGAATCCACCTGGGAAAAAGTCCAACAAATTAAGCGGAAACGAAAAGCAGAGGATAGCTGTGATGAGTCAAAGTGGCCGCAAAAGGAGCCAAGATTCACCTCTTATTCAGAGCTGAACGAGACACTAGAATGAATCTACCAAGACATTATGGGGCAGGTTCCCTACCGGAGGCCAATGAAGAGAGATCCGACCAACAATGAGAGGAAATCAGACAAGTACTACTTATTCCATGAGCAAAGCAGTCATAATACCAATGATTGCAGGCACTTGAGGGATGAGATAGAATGGCATATCTGGAATGGCATGCTATTACAGTATGTGAGAAGGCAAGCAACAACGGTGGAGCAAGATCGAATGCCATCTACACCAACTAGGGACGGCTCAAGATCAAGGCATCAGCTTGTCATTAACTGATTGAAATAATAATGAATAAGTGGCAAACTCCACACTAACACAGTTAAGTCTCTTACACATGTTCAAGATCATGAATGGTCCACGAGCATGCTTTGAGACGACTATCAACCGCATCAGTGTAGGTGTTTGCACATTGATGTCTCTGTTTTCCTTTTATTTTCTATTTTTTGCATCTACACTTTATTTGGTGGACGTTTTGGTTGTAAGACTCATTTCGAATGTGAATATGGTATTTGTAATTCCATAATGGCTAAGTCACTTACACATGCAAGTGGTCATGAACGGTCCTCAAGCATGCTCTGAGATGGCGATAAACCACCGCAACAAATAATTCAGAAACTCACTCGAACCTTAAAGCGGACACTAATGATACTAAGTCCCCCCACACCTCCCCCACGAGAACACGCAATTCGCCTCGAATGGCACCCGACTGCAAACGATCACAATTGGCCTCGAACGGCACCTGACCACGAACGACACCTGACCACGAACGGTCACAATTCGCCTCGAATGGCACTCGACCTCGAACGTTCACGATTCGCCTCGAACAACACCCGAGTGTGAATGGACACAATTCGCCTAGAACGGCACCCGACCTCGAACGGTCACATACTGCCCCGAATGGCATACGATCGCGAACGATTACTATTCACAGTCAGGTAAGAGTCTTTATAGGTCATTAATAGGATACGAATATCCAGCTTATCGAACTACAAAGCACACCTTCCTATCACAAGGCACGTTTTGGGAGGCATGTGTTATCTTTCCCATTGGCAAGGCTGTGATACCAAAGAATTGACTGAAAACCGAAGATAATCAATCCCGAAGATCAGTTATACACAGGCTCACTATGGAAACTAATAAAAAATTTCCCACGTCCGGATTGATCTACAATTGGTATGGTACGACAAGCATAGCTAGAAAATTCAAAATTCCAAATTTGAAGTTAATCGGAGTTGGTATATTCGAGTTATTGATCGATCAAGATGCATTTAGGAAGCCTCATTTAGTATCCATCATGATTCATCCTCCTTCATATCCATCCAAACCAGCCTCATTCATAACCATTGGATTTCATATCCATCCCTCAAGAAATGTTTGGTTTGTATCCATCAACCGCTGCATCTCTTCGTGTCCATCAAAGCCAGACTACTGTGTATCCATGGAGGGTTGCCATTTCGAATCGATCATATTTGCTCCATTTCGTATGCAAAAAAACAACACATTGTATTGATCTCAATCATACAAGCTACGTATTGATCTCTCCATCAAATCAGTTCGTATCGATCGACCATTAATTGATATGAAACATGCCATTAAAGCAATCAATACGAAATGACAATTAAAAACATCGATACAAAGTCAGAGTCTTCAATCGATAAGCCTGAATTCATATCGATACGAACTAAAGTGGACACCGATGCGAATTGAAGTAAAGCCATCGATACGAAGTAGCAACACATCATAGATACAATGTAGAACACCGAGCATCGATACGAACAGAACACATTCAAGTGGAAGATTCGTTCAATTGGCACGGAAAGTGGATCAATCCTAGAACATAGCGCCACGTCACCTTAATCGACACGTGCTAGCATAGATACGAAGCTATCGATATGAATGGGATTCATACGAACTCGGCAGCCCTTTGCAAATCAAAACTTGGATCGATCATAACTCAAAATCTACAAATCCAAATGCCACTAAATTTTTACAGGAGCTTGCGTTCCACCTCTACTCTGTCTATGATCGATCCCAACCCATAAGGAACAATTTTCGATCGATACAAATTTGGTACATATCGCTCATGGATCGAGTCGAAAAGTCAGGGGATCGATCACGTGGGCCCACCAATGTGAGGGAAGGAGTCTTCCAAGATCTAGGTGAGATATTTGCAGCCTACACCTATAAATAGCAGTCTAGAGTTTCAGAAAACGGATCTTTGGGGTCTTCTATGCCGTTATTCCATTGAAATCCATTGTAATTCGGATACTATCAATCGTACTGCTGTAAATCAATGGAGAATCATCAATAAAATAGCTACTCTTCAAAGTGGACGTAGACTACAACGTCGAACTACTGTAAATCTTGTTTTTTACCGCTCTCCTTTTAATTTTTAGAGTGTTTCTTCATATTTAATTCTACACATACATGCTATCTATGAGCTGTGGTTTTGAATGGGTGTTTTCATCGGTAATTGGGTGTTTGTGACCAATTTTAATGCAAACATGAATGGCACATGGATTCGGCCTAGGCTTCGAATGTTGTAAAGTGCCATTGTTTCCCAATTTTCTTAGATGGGTGGCTACGATGTGTTTTGGTCGGCTTCCATCGAGGTTCATATCATCATTTGCTGAATTGTCAGGGAATTCATAGAGCAATTCCATTTGCATACCTCACATCCGAAGCACATGATGTCATTGTCTAATGTATATCAAGCTAAAGGAGAGTCATTGTAGGACTATTAAATCGATTCCATATGGCTATGATGGAAATAACGTATCCAAAGGAAGATATGGTGTTGATGGCTCTTTGCAGAGGAGTCCATCCTGACTTAGATTTTGGGGATTGGATAGAATGAAAGCTTTAGAAATATTGTAGTAAAGCAATCGGGAGGAAGCTCTGGAAATGTTGATGTGAAAGTAGGCAATCAGGACAAAGGAGGAAAAAATAATAATGATGGAGTAAAGAAGGGAAAGCCAGATAACAGGAGTCATTTCAGAGGTCCTAAATATGACAATTATATTGAGTTGAACAATTCAATAGAGAACATCTATCTGACTACTCAGAATATTGAACCGTATAGTAAGCTGACTCCTAGGGAGTCAATTGAGAAGGAGAGGAAGTTTAGCAAATTGTGTAGATTCCATGAGACTCACGGTCATAATACAAATGAGTGCAGGCACTTGCGCGACATAATTAAAGAATTAATAAGGAAAAAGAAATTGCAGTAGTTTGTGAAAGCTCCATAGTATGGCGGTAAGGAAATTCTAGTGCTCTAAGTCGTCTTCTCAATGGAGACAAGTTGAGTCTGGTGCTAATGCATTTAGGCGGCCAGAAAAATGGTTAGTGATAAACGTAATCATCGGTGGGCCTCATCCTATTAATAAGAGCATTGCGGAGATGGATAGATATATCAGAGCCCTAAAGCATGTTGAGAGCGAAAGTTTCTGTTCTATCGAGGATGGAGGTGAGGCAAAATAATCTCGAACTATGATAGACAACATTGTTTTCCGGAACAGGGATGCTAACAGAGTTGAGTCTCCAACAATTAACCCATGTTAGCACCAAAATTGGTCACTAAAACTCTAGAATAGATTTATGTAGAGAGATTAATGAAGATATTAAATTAAAATAGAGGAATATCATAGTAGAATGCAAAAATAACAACAGAAACAAGAACGCCAGATTTATAGTGATTCGGCGTAACTACCTACGTCCACTTTGAATGTAATCTTTATTGCTTTTTTAAATAATCGAATATAGATACAATCCATAAACAAAAAGCTTGAATACAAGTTTCAGTAAGAAGAAATTGAGTACAGAAATGGTAGAGTCTTTCTAAAGTTCATTAAAAAGGTCCCTTAAACTGGACCTCTGCCCCTCTATTTATAGACGAAAATAGACTGGTTCGTCAATCTAGGCCCATGACTAAAATAGCTTGACTCATAGCTGATAGGTTAGGTAGACTGGACCAGACATTCTGATCCACTGCCACCGATCTACTCATGCCGATCTTGGATTCTCTAGATGCTGACTCGAAGAAGATCCCACTCACGCCCGAAGCAATCTGGCCTTTAGCCCAAAGTAACTCGTTTTTATGCTCATGCTGACCCATTCATGGCTGATCCAAACATGCCAACCCTCCTTGGCCGAACCTCCATAACCGACCCACTTTGATTTATCTTCCTTGACCGACCCTAAGTGACCGATCCATTAATGTCGACCCATACAAGCTCTTCCATAATAGCTATCCCACTTCAGTTGACCCACCATCGAATACCGAACCACATATACAAGCCGATCCAAACAAGTTACATCGATTCTTTATATTTTCAATACTTTCTTAGCTTGAGTCTTAACTAGGTCCAACCATATCCTCTACAACTATCGCCTCGTAGCCAGGCCAAGTAGTCGGGTAACATCTGCCCCCCAAAGTGTGTTGTGTGAATCATTATAGTGCGCTTTGAATCAGCGAGCAATCCCTGCTTTCAGGGGCTAGCTCGTTCAGAATGATAACTGTCTATCGCTTTTTCATTGACTTTCGATGAAGCTTCACGTCGTTTGAACATGTTAGCTCAATCTCGAAGAGGCTCTTAAAATCTTGTTTTTAACTTTTGAAAAGCTAGATGTATACAACCTTTCAAAGGCTGAATCACGGTGGATTTTCCAAGCTCATGCTTCTCCACTTATCAAGTAGTATTCATCTCTTTATCACATACCATCCTCAACCACCATTATATGTGCATATATGTGTGTGTGCGCGCGCGTGCGTGTGTGAGTGTGTATTTTGAAACAAGAGGTGGATCGGCGTACGAAGGCTGATCCACAAGGTCGGTTCCTCTGGCAATGGTCGACATGTTCACTTGCTGATCCAGTGATGTGTGGTGACCGGGTCTATAGGAAAATGCTCGTTCGTCTCATCTCCATCGTATATAAACTCACGCCTTTGTTCTTTTCCTCCCACTTCTCACTTTATTTCTTATCTTCTCCAACATTGCTCCATACCCATACTCCTTTCCTACATCGAACTATTTTCCCACTATGTTTCATCATCTTCCAAACGCGCTGCAGTATCTCCTCAACTGCAAGCTTCAAGAATCACGCGCCTCACCCTCAAAATGACGCACAGGTGAGATTCCACGAATTAACTTAAACTTCTAGGCCACGTCTTCTTGAACTCAAACTAGATTAGGACCGTGTGTGTATACCACCTTATGCAATGAATGAGAGAGGAGAGAAACATGGTGAGTGAGGGGACGGGCATGGACAATGGAGCGTTTCTTACGTAGGATTGCACCAGGTTGAGAGGAGTTATCATAGGTTTGATTGGAAAGGAAGGTGGTGATGTATAGGAGAAGAAGGTTCGTTGTTTTTTGAGAGAGAAGAGTTCGGTGATTTTAAGTGGTCGGTACATAGGCTACAGGTTCCTGCTTGGCACACTGATCGAGGGAAAGTGGTCGGTAGGTTATTGGAGCTGGATCGGTAGGAGATAGGCAATGGAGTGGGTCGGTATAACTCTTAAAATTGAGTGGATCGGTATTCCGAGAGGGAGTGTCGATTGGTTCTAAGAAAGAGAGTGAGAGTAGGTCCGTACCGAGAGAGAGTGTGGGTAAGTGATTCGTAGGAGAGTGGGCCAGTACCGAGAGGGAGTATCGATTGGTTTTGAGAGAGAGAGAGAGTGGGATGGTACCGAGAGAGAGTGTGGGTCGATGATTCGTAGGAGAGTAGGTTGGTTGTCTGCGTTTAGAGGGGCGATCGGTGTAGAAGATTAAGTATGGGGATCGGTATTAAGTGTCGCAGCCGGCATTGGCATTAAAGATCGTCTTAACTTGAACACCGCATAATCAGGACTACATATTTTCACGCCTTAGCACAAAATAATGAACAATAACCAGGACCAACGCATATAAGCCCATGGACTTAATTCGGATTAACAACTCCACAGTTTAAGTAACTCTAAACACGAATCTAACACAACAATTGCAAGTAATGGCCTTCACATTCTATGAAGCCAATGCTCAATTCCAAGACTTTAGCTACCAATCACAAGACAAATTACCAGAGATGGTCAGCAATGAAGGTCTTCGAAGACGATAACTTAAAGCTTCATCATGACACACTTGTCTTTAAAACTTTATTTTTTCTCCACTCATGTCTGAATCGTCGCACTAGTTCACAAACAATACGGGGGAATATTTTGTTGTTATATCTAATATTGATTATCTTTCGAGTATAGCTTAAACAGGTATTTATTCACACCAAGTGTCTTTCCAAAATGTCTAATGAGACAAGCTCTAGCACTATATCTGATAGGCCTGGACCAAGTTCATGGCAAGAGGTGGTAGGGACGTCGAGCCCGTCATTTGTCCTCATTCCTAACATTCCCGACCTTCCTGCCGATGTTATAAATCCGGCTCTCGATGCCGTAGATGAAGCCGTTATTTTGGATAACCCCATTGATTCACAAGCCTCAAAAATCGGCAAAGCTGCTCTTAGTCGATTATGGTCAATCCATGGAATCCCCTTTGATGACGTTTTGGTTTCTTTAGGACAAGATTGGTCCCATCTGCCCCCAGTTGGATATACTGCATGCAACAGATTCATGTATTGGGCTGGACGCGTGCTACCATTCAATCCATTCATCAATGAAGTGTTACAGTACATAGGGATTGCACCTACACAACTGCATCCCAATACCCATGTGTTCATTCACAGTACGTACATCCTTTTTATGAGTTTCCTATTCAGACTTCCAACTCCTAAGGATATCTGCTACATTTACCGTTCCAAGAGACGTGCTGATAGCCCATCTTATATATTCCTCGAGCCATACCCCAAATGCCAAGTTCACATGGGCACGTGGAACAAACTCTCTCAATTTAAATAGGAGTGGTTCTACATGCATTATCCTCCTGGCTTGGCAAGAAGATGGCTAGAAGGACGTAAGTCTGATCCTTATCCCACCCTTCATTCTGAGACTTAAGGCGTATCTCTCCGAAAGTTTGAATCTCTTTTAATCCTTACAGGTATTCGCCCATGGCTAAAAGGCGCTATGTACTCTAAGGCAGTTGTGGCTATTCGAGCTACCCCTATGGAAGATCGGGGCATCAAATTGGTAGTCACCAACGAACTGCTTTCGAGGTTCGGATTACTAGAAGAGGGTCGTAGGACTAGCCCTCCAAGTGGCACCTAACTGCGAGAATGGCTGCTGAAGCGAGTAAAGAAATAGTTGGTCTTTTAGTGCCCCTACCGAAGAGGCTCATGATACTACCGAGGAAGGGAAGATTAAAGAAACAGAGGCTCCAGTGTCGGTTGACGATAATATAAGCCCCGAGCAAGCGCCAGCAGCCAATGTTCCCGGCACCAACCAACCACTGCCTTCTGTAAAAAAGAAAAGGAGCTTAGCATATAAGATGAAAAAGAGTAAAGTCGGAAGAACTTCAATGGTCATGATAAACCTTATCGAGAAAGGTCGTGTTCTCAAAAAATAGAAAGCTTGCTAAAGGGATTATCCGACTTAACCATTCTCGACGATTTATCGAATTATGACTTCAATAATCCTAGCGCTATGGGATTTATCTCGCCTGTGAGAAGTGATGAAGGCACACAACTTCATGATCAGGGAGAGAAACCTCCAAGGAGTAAAGCAAAAAACACTGGTCCATGAGGGGGGATGCACTAGGACACACATGAACACTTACAGTCCACCACGCACTTGAATTTAGTTCGTCATGTGACTTTTACTAATTCGTTCTCGTTTAATCTTACGTAAAGGTGAAATGGGGTGCACACATGGTATTGACCATCTCCGAGGATCCTCCGTCTTCCATCACTCTGGTCGAGACTCGGGATCAGATGACGAAGAGATAGGAAAGACGGCTGAGATAGAGACTATCGCTCCAGCGAATTGTCCTCATCCTCTAGAAGGAGAACCCAGAGCCACTCTTCGTATCCAAATGAACCTTCCAATCTTTCGGTGCATAGTGGATACAAGTCTGCCCAAAAAGGCACCCAGTCCGAAGTCCTCCACGATCGACATTCTGGTTCTTCGACCACCAAGCAATCTCGCGAGCCTCATAAGAAATCGGTGACTCGTGCAAGGAAGACTCCACCAACTCCCTCTCATGATCCATCCACGGTAGAAAAATTAGTCGAGCTTAAAGCTACTTTCCTGAAGATCTATTTTGATGGGCTGAAATTACTTCCTACAATTCTCCTATTCCTAGGAACGTTAAATAGAGCGCTATTGCCTACAACAATGACGTGTATTTCCAACACGATGCGTTCGTATACTTAGTGGAAAAAGTCTCGGAAGTCTCCATCGAGCGCCAACACAAGGTCGACTGCCTCAAGCTCGATGCCATTCATGAAAAAGATATTGTAAAAAGCTTGGATGAAGAGCTACCCTCATAGAAATCTCAACTCGAGACCACCCAAAAGAATGCCAAGGAAACATCCGAAGCGGTCAGTCGCTTAAAGGCTCTTGTGAGGGAAGTTCTCCAAGAAAATGAGCCTTCAGACTTATCTACGGAAAAAGCCCTATTTTAAAGAGACTCTCGACATCGAAGGGTGAGGAAGATATTGCTGGCCCGTCCGGCATTGAGTCTCAAGTTCCTCCTCCAATTCAATCTGCCGAGACTTCGTCACTTGGGCCTCCAGAGCAGCATGTCGGTTGTGACCCGGAGAAACCCGGATTTGGCATTCACATTTTATCCCCAATCCCTGAGGGTGATACTCCAAGGACCACTGAAAGTCAATTGGCAGTTGGTACGTAACTTCCCCTTCTAGAGTTTAGGAAGTCGTTGCTTTTGGCAAGTAACGAATGGGTTCTAACATTTGCTTTTCATGAATTCATATTGGTCACTCTAGTCCCGAGCCGAATCCAAGGAGCGATGTTGCCACTGAGCAGGAAGAAAAAGAGGCTGAGGCACCTCATGCTAGAGATACCGTTGGTCTTGATGCTTAAGTAATAAGGGCACTATATGAGGACAAGCCCGAAGATGCCTCACCTGTAGAAGAACATGACGAGGTCGAAATCACAGGCGCTTTCGAGCATACTTGCATGCTCCGCATGAAGGAGAAACTTGAGGAGGAGAAAGAGAGAATCGAAGTTGAAAATAAATCATGGTGGTGGAGCTCGACGATCCTTTAAATAGGCCATTAAAGGTCATTCTCCCCGGTGGGACCACACCTTTGGAAGTTCCTCCTCCTTCCTCGAATACCACGCTGCTAGGAAGCAAAGGGTCCTGGAAAAGATGCTCCGATGAGGAGACTTCAGGAAAGCCGAAAAGGGAAAGAAAATAGAGGAAGTAGCCGTCGTCTCATAACACTTTGCTTAGCTTAAATAATTTAAAACCATGTAGTTGCTTTCCTTTCCATTTTTCCATTCTTTCATCAGTAGTCTTTGTGGATTGACTTGGCCTCCAAACTTTCGGAGAAGTTGTAAGGAATTTTTGAGAACTAAATAAAATTCTGTTCCTTTAAATTCATAGATTCTCATTACATAATTTGTAATTTAATCTGAAACTGAAATTCGAAGTCTTGCGGGTCAGTTAAACCACAGCCCGCCTTTAAAGGACTTAGAGTATTTTTATCCACATTCTAGGACTTAAGAAATTTTTTGAGTCGTTTATACTCTAGTCCATGCTCTACGGACTCAGAGTACACTAGTCCACTTCAGGGATTTAGAGATTTTTGAATCATTTATACTCTAGTCCGCCCTCCGTGGACTCAGAGTACTCTAGTCCGCTTCAGGGACTTAGAGATTTGAATCGGTTATACTCTAGTCCATGCTTTGGGGACTCAGAGTACTCTAGTCCACTTTAGGGACTTAGAGATTTTTGAATCGTATTTACACTCTAGTCCGCAGTCTGGGGACTCAGAGTACTCTAATCCGCTTCAAGGACATAGAGATTTTTGAAATCGTTTATACTCTAGTCCATGCTCTAGGACTCAGAGTACTCCAGTCCACACTCTGGGCACTTAGACATTTTTGAATACATAGCTAGTCGACTTTTAGTTTGGTGTGTGTGTTCATACGACATACAGGTTAATGCAAATTAACCTTGTCATCGAATTATAAAACACGGAACACCAGTAGTTCACAAAAAATAGCTTTAAGCTTTTATTGATTGTAGAAAATAGGGACAAAATGAATCGCCTTACTACATGTTGGAAAAAAAGAACAATAAAAGAAACATGTACCATAAACAATTGATACTAAAACGCGATAGAAATAAACTAAGTATAATAATGGTTCAAATGCTCGGTATTCCAAGCTCAAGGGAGAGCTACACCATCAACAGTAGCTAGTTAAAGGTTCCTTCTCCAAGCCTCCATTCGATGACGTAGGGACCTTCCCATGGAGGATTCATATGTGATGGGACCAGAAAAATTCACTTCAAAACAAGGTCGCCAACATCGAAAGCTCTTGGTCGAAGTTTTTCATTATAATATCGGGTGACAAGGTGCCGATGTGTGGCCGCCCTTAAATCAGCTTCTTCGCGCTTCTAATCGACAAAACCCAATGACTCCAGTAAAAGTGGTTTGTTCTAGGATCATAGTAAGTCACCTGGAAGGAAGGAACTTCAAGTTCCATGGTATAACTGGTTTGGTTCCTATACCATTGCGATGGGAGTATGGCCAGTCGTGGACTTGTGGGTGGTTCTGTATGTCCATAGTGCCATTGGAAGCTCATTCACCCACTTGCCTCTAGCCTTCTCCAGATGTTTTTTCTATATGGACTTAATTATCTTATTGACGGCTTCAACTTGCCCATACACCTTAGGGTGAGCGACCATGACAAACCTTTACTCAATGCAATACTTTTGACATAACTCTTTGAATTCTCTACTCTCAAATTGAGTTCCATTGTTAGCAATGATAGTCCGTGGGAGACCAAAGCGGCATATAATGTTATGCGCAACAAAGTTAATGACCTTTTTGGTGGTGATCGTAGCCAGTGGCTCCGCTTCTGCCCATTTGGTGAAGTAATCGACCGTGACAATTGTGTATTTTGCACCACCTTTGGAGATTGGCAAGAAGCCGATAATATCAATCCCGCATATTGCAAACGACCATGGACTAGCCATTTGTGCGAGTTCCGTCGGTGGTGCTCTCGGTATCTTTGCGTACTTCTGACATTCATTGCATCTCCTTACATAGTCTGCGGCGTCCCAATTCACGGTCGGCTAATAGTATCCATAACGGAGTATCTTATTGGTAGTGTCTGCCCCCCAGTACGATCGCTACATTCTCCTTTATGGAATTCTCTTAAAACTCGTTTATCGCGTCGTGGGCGATGCACCAAAACAAGAGAACAGAAAGTCCCCTCTGATACATCAATCCATCATGCATTATATACCGCGAGGCCTTGCAAACAACTTGTCGTCTCTTGTTCCTTCTCTCGGGCAAGGTTTTGTGTAACAAGTATTCTCTGAACGGGGTTATCCACGACTCCCTTTCAGTCTCCATAGCTGCCACAGAATCATCCTCCACCTCATTTATTCTCAAGGAATGTAAAGTTTCAACGGGAACCAAGACGATCTGCTGCGCATCGCCAGTGGTTGCGAATTTCATCAAAGAATCGGCTTCCCTATTTCGTTCACATGGATTATGAGAAATATCATATTATTCGAGGCCCGCTAACAATTCTTGAACCTGAGTGAGGTATGGGGAAAGCCTTTGTCCCTTTTCCTGATAGTCTCCCTAGACTTCGTATACCACAAACTGTGAGTCACAAAAGATTTCAACCGATTCCACTCTGAGTTCTTTGGCAAGCTTCAATCCAGCGATCAATGCTTCATACTTGACTTCGTTAATCGTACAGGGAAGTTAAGATTTAAAGCATAACAAATCGATTAGTTCTCGGGAGTTATAAGAACAACACCAGCCCCTAAACAATGGTCGTTGGATGCCCCATCGGTATATGCTTCCATCGAACAGCAGGAATCACATCACTTCCCCTTGGACCGTCTTGATATAGTGAAATCTGTAATGAAATCTGCTAGTGCTTGTCCCTAGATAGCCCTCCGTGGCAGGTAGGTGATATCGAACTGACTTAGCTCAATGTTACATTTGAGTAACCTTCCAAAAGTCTCTGGTCATTGGAGCACCTACCGCAAAGGTTGATCCGTATAGATACTGAACAGATGTGCATGGAAATATGGGCGGAGTTTGCATGATGCGATCACCAAACAGTAAGCCAGCTTCTCAATCTTGGGATAGTTTCTCTCTGCCCTCATTAAACGCTTATTGACATAGTACACTGGCTTTTAGATTCGGTCCTCCTCAAGAATTAAAGCTGCACTGATGGCATGCTGGGATACAGCCAAGTAAACATATAACTCCTCATGGTCCACGGGCTTTGATAGAATAGGAGGCCTCTCCAAGTGACTTGCAAGAGCTCAGAATGCATCTTCACAATCCAGCGTCCACTCAAAACTTCTTTTCCCTTTACTTATCACATCAAAGACGGGAATACACTTGTCGGTGGCTCAAGATATAAATCGACTCAATGCAGCGAACTTCCCATTTAGGCTTTGCACTTTCTTTTATAGTTCTAGGTGCTCGCATATCTCAAACAGCTTGAATCTTTTCTCGGTTCGCTTCGGTTCCTCACACGTTGACAATGAAATCCAAAAACTTCCCTCGTGCAACGCTAAAGGAACATTTCAATGGATTGATTTTCATTCCATAAAATCTGAGTAAATCGAACATCTCTGCTAAGTCTTGAATGTGGTCGTTTGATTGTTGTGATTTCATGAGCATATCATACACATAGACTTCCATGTCCTACCAATCTGGTCTTTAAACATCTGATTCACCATCCATTGATAAGTTGCCTCCGCATTCTTCAACCTGAAAGGCATCACTACATAATAGTACAATCCAACATCTGTGACAAAATCGGTGTGCTCTTGATCTAGGATGTGCATCGCGATTCGATTTCATCCCGAATACACATCCATAAATGACAACAACTCATGCCCCACCGTTGAGTCGACCAGCTGATCAATTATAGGCAATGGAAAGCTATCCTTAGAGCGTGCTTTGTTCATGTATGAGTAATCAACATAGGTCCTCCACTTCCCATTTGCCTTCCTCACCAGTACGCATCGCATATCCATTCAGGATAGAGGGCGTCACGGATGAATCCATTGGCTTTGAGTTTATCCACCTCCTCTTTGAGGGTAGTGGACCTCTCCGGGTCCATGCCTCTCATCTTTTGTTTCACTAGTGCATACTTTGGGTCAATGTTCAACATATGACTTGCCATGGTGGAAGAAATTCCACGTATATCAGAATGGGTCCAAGCGAAAACGTTAAGATTCACTGGGAGAAAATCGTTAAGAACCCTCATCATCGTGGGGTTGATCTGTGATCTTATCTTCAGTACTCGTTACGGGTCATCATGGTTGACTGGAATGTCAATCATCAGTTCAATTGGTGCTGCCTTGGCCTCCTTGGATTCTTCATCATCGTCTCTTGGATCTATGTCTCTATAGATCCGACTATGTTGCCCAAGCCAAGGCATAAGCGCTACTTGTCAATTTTCAGCAACATGGATGCGGACGGATTTGTCCACACCCTTTTTCTTCTCTCCTTGCTGGGCTTATCTTAGCTCTGCCACATAATAAGCACGACCAGTTGCATAATCGCCATGCACTACTCCTACTCTATCGTATGTCGGAAATTTCAAGGTCCAACACCATAGGGCATAAGCTGCCCTAAACTCTACTAGGGCTGCCCGGCCAAAAGAGACATTATATAGGGAATCAACATCCAAAACAATGAATGGTAGGATCTATACCATCCTACGATCACCTTCTCTTGATTCAACTGGCAATTCGACAAAACCTACTACATTAGTAGCTGCACCATTATAGCCGTGGATGCGGGCTTTAGATGGTTTTGAGATCCTTTGCCTTCATCTTCATTTGGTCGTACGCCTTCTTGAAGATAATATTAACAGAACTTCCATAATTAATTAGTATTCTTCTCAAAAGTGCTGGTCCGATTAGAGCTGAGATAACCACTGGCTCAATAGTTGGAGCCTCTACTTGATCGGCATCTCAACTCTTGAACACTATATCATCCGTCATCATCCATTGCTGCTTTGCTAAAGTCCCATCTTTTGTGTTCGAGCGCACTCGAAGTCCGCATGCTTCAAGGAACTAGAATAGAGTTCCATTTCTTGCTAACTCTTGTCCACTGGATAGAGTCCACCAATTATCGTGTTTATGACCATTCTTTCTTTGGTCTGAAAGGGTTCCTCAGGTCGGTGTGGAGCTTGCCCACGATTAGGGTCGGATGTCCCATGTCCATCTTCTTACGGATTCTTAACAAACTGTTGTAACTTCTTCTTCTAATCAGCTTTTCTATAGCATCGTGGAGGTGTCTACATTCATATGTATTGTACCCATAGGTCTCATGAAACTGGCAATACTTCCCGGTCTGCTTTTGTTCCTCAGTCAATTCATTTAGGCACGGCTTTCAGTACTGGAAATTGTTGCAGGTCGATAGATAAATATTCTCCAAAGACGTGTTTAGGGTGTATACTCATTATAGGTCGGGATCCTTGGCTTCCACTTTCCTGCTTCTCCCTTCCATCTGGAATTCCTCCTCTCGTTCGTTTCGATTGCTCCGGATTATTCAGAACAATAACTTGGTCCTTACCAGAGCTCTTGCCCGATTGCTTCATTACGATGTTGCTTTGCACCGCTTCCTTACTGGGTCCTGGAGCACCAATCCTCCTTGACCACCTGGCCTCTTCCTTCCTCATGAATTAATTTGCCTTCGAATAAAAGCGTTCCAAGGTGGTCGGTGGTTTGCCTACCAACCAGTCACCAAACTCAGAGTAGATCCACTCCTCGCATCAGGCCATAAGGATAGTGTGGTCATTCGGATTGCTGACTTCGATATCAACAACATGAAATATCTACAAATAATCCTTCAACGGCTCACCCGAAGCCTGGATCACACTGGATAGCGACATCATGCTTTTTGTGCGAGTAGCATGGATCCTAAACTGCTCCACGCACTTCATCGCTAACTCATCAAACCTGGAGATTGATCGTGGGGGAAGCCTTATGAACTACATGGTAGAAATTCTGGATAGGGTCAGTGGAAAGCGTCTACATCTGGTCGCATCATTTGCCCTAGCCGAGTCCATCATCCACTCGTATCTCAATATGCGCTGCCAAGGGTTGGTCTTCCCTTCATAAGCTGGAATAGTAGGCATGCTGAACTTTCAGGGGTACTCATCTTGTAGGATGTTGTCTATGAATGAAATATGACTCCTCGATATACCCTAATTGTAGTTAGCCAAGCTCTGATTCTCCCTCATCAGTTGCCTGACCATAGCTGATATATTCGGAGTCTGAATAGGAGGTGCTAAGTTGGTATTCGTTTTGTGTGGCTGCTACAGTTAGCGCCTCCTCGGTCCGTGATCATCTAGGTGTGCATCCTAAGGACCTGCTTCATGACCATCCTGATGAGGTAGTTGTCTAGCTTCCACACATGCCTAAAGCCTAAGTTCCTGGCTCTAGGCTGAGCTCGATTCCCTAAGTAAAGTCGATGAGCCACTATCCCTGTCACAGGGTCTAGATCGGCCCTATTGGCTTGTCCTTGGCAACTCATCATCAATTGCTCTATTGCTCCCGTTTATGCCATTTCAATCCTGCAGCCTCGACGCTTAGGGTGTCCATCTGACGAATTAGAGCTATCGGATGATGAGTATGGAGTAGGGCTTCATCCAGCGTTCTGATGCTGGTGCTAAGCAATTTGGGTCATCAGGTTGGCGTTTGCTTGAATCTGTTCGCTAAGCTGTCTCCTACTTTCCAGGAGCTCCCTCATCGGCTCATTAAACTCTTCCCTGGTGACAGCTTTTGCTTGGTTTGAGAAGATGGCGGGTTATGCACGTACATTAGCTTGTTGATTTCTAGGTCCTACTTATTGGACGCTGGTGGTCTCATTAGTATCGGCATTGTGGGAGGTGGATCTAGTACGTGGTCTTGACATCTTAGACTTATTTGTAGGAACTCTGAGTAGAATCTATGAACTTTTGGGAATAATCTTAGATCTCCTTCAGGGGATTTCCTCAATACAGTAGCAATAAAGTAGACCCTAACAGCCTGAGAATGAACTTTCCTAGTGAAAGCACCAAAATAGGCCACTAACACCCTAGACTTGATTTGTGTAGAGAGATTAGTGAAGATAGTGTATATATATAAGCAAAGGAATATCAAGTAGAATGCAAAAATAACAACAGAAACAAGAACACCAGATTTAAAGTGGTTCGGTGTAACTGTCTACTTCCGCTTTGAATGTAATCTTTATTGTTTTTTAAAATAATTAAATACAGATAAAATCCATAAACAAACAGCTTGAGTACAAGTTTGAGTAAGAAGAAATTGAGTACAGAAAATGGCTAAGTCTCTTCGGAGTTCTCGAAAAAAGGTCCCTTAAACTTTGCCCCTCTATTTATAGACGAAGCCCATGACTAAAATAGCTTGGCCCATAGCTAATAGGTTAGGTAGACCGAACCAAACATGCTGATCCACTACCATCGATCATCTCATTTCGATCCTAGATTCTCTAGATGCTGACTTAGAGTAGATCTCTCTTACGCCCGAAGCAACCTGGCCTTTAGCCTGAAGTAACTTGTTTTTATGCTCATGTTGACCCATTCATGACCGATCCAAACATACCGACCCACCTAGGACGAAACTCCACAACCGACCCACTTTAACTTCTCTTCCTTGATTGACCCTGCGGAGCGATCCCCTAAGGCCGACCCACGCATGCTCTTCCATAATAACTATCCTACTTCAACTAACCGACCATCGAATACCAAACCACATATATAAGTCGATCCAAACAAGTTACACCGATTCTTTGTATTTCCAATCCTTTCTTGGCTTGAGTCTCATCTAGGTCCAACCATATCCTCTACAACTATAGCCTTGTGGCCGGGCCAAGCAGCCGGGTGAAAACCCACTCGTGATTTCAGTAGTGATTGGTCCTGCTGTTGTACGAAATGTGCTTGTTGACTGTGGATGTTTAGTCAATATTTTTTATCAAAAAAGCTTACAACCAAATGACGTTAGAGGAGAGAGATTTGAAGTCTTGTAGGTCTTGTATACAGGGTTCAACGGGGTGGCTACTGAAGCGATAAGGTTTGTCGAAATACCGATAGAACTTGGTGAGGGCGGCCTTATGCAAGTGTGGGTCATGCCATTCTTAGTGTTAGATTTCTATTCTGCTTATAATGCATTGTTGGGCAGACTAACCCTAGCTGAATTTAGAGCACCCATCACTCCTTGGTGTTTTACTGTGAAATTCCCTACTGACAATGGAGTATGGTTTGCACATGGAAATCAAGTGACTGGTCACGAGTGCTATGTCGCTGAAGAGAAGGAAGTAAGGCATAAGGAGAAAGGAAAGAGTGTAGAGGGGTCCTCTACATAAAGACTTTGGATGCATAGCAACTACCACCAGAGCCTCGGCTTGGGTAAACTAGTTGGCTCCATAATGATATAGACCGATGAAAAGAGCCAAAGGGTGGACGAGCAGCTCCTATCAAGTTGACAATCGCTGTTCCAGGTTGTAAGGATGACCTAAGTAAAGTCCGGAAGGTCGGATCTCGGCTCGGTACTGAGGAGATGAGGGAGTTGGTTGGTTTTCTCTGGGAAAACTTGGATGTGTTTGTCTAGACACACTTGGATATATGTGGGATCTCGCCTGGGATAGCGATCCATGCAACATAAATCCTAAATGCGTTCTTATAAAACAGAAACGACGCACCCTGGTTCCAGAGAGATCTGCTATGCTTAAAGAAGAAGTTGATAAGCTAAAGGATAATGGCTTCATCTGTGATGCCTTATACCCAGATTAGGTATCAAACCCTGTTTTGGTGAAGAAAGCAAATGAGAAGTGGAGGACATGCATCTATTATTCCGACTTGAATAAATCATGTCTGTAGGACAACTTCCCACTTCCAAGAATAGATCAGTTGGTAGACTCAACTGCTAGTCATGATTTACTTTCATTTATGGACGTGTACTCCATATACAATGAAATCTTGATGCACATCCCAGATCAGGAATACACTAGCTTCATTATTGACCTTAGACTCTATTGATATCTAGTCATGCCCTTAGGATCAAAGAATGCAGAAGCAACTTATTAGAGACTTGTGATCCGGATGTTTAAGAACTAGATTGGACAATCAATGGAACTTTATGTGGATGACATGCTCGTGAAGTCATGACATTCGAGAAATCATGTTGGTGATCTGGTGAAGATGTTTAATGTCCTCTGACAATGCGGGATGAAGATCACTCCCTTGAAATGCTCTTTCGGTGTTGCGCCAGGAAAATTCTTAGGTTTCATCGCCAAATCTCATGGAATTGAAGTCAATCCAAAGAAAATCAAGGCTTTTAGAGAGATCACGGCCCCAAAGATAATCAAGGAGGTCCAAAGCTTAAACGAGAAAGTTACCACCCTAACTCGATTCATATCCAGAGCAATCGACAAATGCGCCCCTTTTTTCGAGGTGATCAAGAAGGGGAAAAGAAATTTCAAGTGGAATCAAGACCGCAAAGATGCATTCCAGGATCTTGTAGACCACTTGGAGAGACCTTCCATTCTCTCAAAGCCAATGGATAATGAGGTTTTGTTCTTATATCTTGCAGTGTTGGTGCACTCCTTGAGCGCTGCACTCATGCATGAGGAATCTCGCATCCACTGATTGGTCTACTATATTAGCAAGCGGTTAACATGAGCAGAAAGAAATTACCCGAGACTAGAAAATCTCGCATACTTTCTGTAGGATAGTTTTCACCCAATAGGGGGTGAATAGGGCGATACTAAAAATTAATGCGGAAATATAGATAATAACAAAAAGCAATACAGTAGAGATCACACACAGATTTACCCAGCTTCGGCAATAACCTGCCTACGTGCTGCCATCAAGGTTTCTACTAGAAATTAGGTAATCAGATGCTTACAAAAACACGTAAACTCGTGACGTCCGCCAACTCTATTAACCTAACTCGACGATCAAACCCCTTCCACAACTCAGCCACTGAGTTGCGAATTCTCATAGTACGCCCCGTAGTTTGTACCTAGTTACACGACTAGAAATTTACACAAATTTAAAAGGAAATTACAAATAAAAAATTAAAACTAAAACAAAACCCTGTTATTATATAACTAAAGCCCAATATAAAAATGAAGACCGACCCAAATATAACAAAAGAGAACCGTCTCCTTTTTCTTTACAGTTCGTACATTCTGGCAGTACCTTTTACTTTTGTTTCTCTTCTCAAATTAAGGTTTTAATGATTGAAGCTGCCGCTTGAATTAGACGTTTGAATTAATTGCTGGCATGCTCTTGTTCCTCAATTAGCTTCGATGCTTCTTCGAATTTATTTGTGCCCGCTTCAAGATTGAGTTCGAAAGAAATACAATCGTATGTGATTTTATACTTTATGTCTCGGTTGATTTGCTAGAACTCCAGCTCGATACGCATTGTCGATGATGATATGGGTTTATTAACAGGGATGAAACCCTATTATCTCGTTTGTATAACTTGGTTTGAATTGGTCAATGATTTTGGTGCTTGCGTTGATTTCTAATCGAATGGTTGTGCTATTTTTTTGACTTATTCATCATATCATCAGTTGAATTGATTTGAATTTTGTTTGGCGTCGGTTCCATCCTGTGCTCCTTTGACTTCGGCATTTGTATTTTTGAGATAATCTGAACTTGTTCACTGATTCCATGCTTTGCTGGAATTCAATTTTGAATTTTTGAATAAAGGTGTTTGATCATTTATTTTTGAATGCTCCTAGACTTGGAACTACAACTTGCAACTGTTTTTACAAATAAACTACTTCACCATTGTGTAAACTGCTTCACTATTTTTGAAACATTTAAACTGTATATATTTGTGTATCATCTCCATGTATATACATACATACGTGTATGTATATGCGTGTCTGATGGCTCGGCTTCAATTCTGGTTATATTGTTGTTTTGCTTGTACACATCACCACTGGCCAGTTTCCTTCGAGTTAAATTTACCTCCTTCTTGTTTGAGCACTGCACACATCCACACTGTGTTAATAAACTTGGTTGAATCTGTTATCATGTGATCTGGTTGTTGTTGTTGTGAGCCTGGCTATTGCATTGAACTTTGATATTTTGTGCTCTGTTCTTGTTTCGGGATAAACTTGCCCCTTGTACATTTGCATACTTGATGTCACTGTATATTGACCATTATGTTTCTTATGCTACTGCATCCATTGAGTTGCTAGTTTTGTGTGTGTGCACTAAGTCTGTATGCCACTAAATTTCTAGTGCTAATTTTATTATAGTCTTGTCTTTGTTTCGAACTAGAATGGTCTGATTCCATTGAAGTATGTATCTGTGTACGGTGCAATTTGTGCAGTTGAATTTGTGAGCAAGTCATATTGATGCTTTCTCTGTTCTTGGCCCCTGTGCGGTTTCATGTGATGTTTGAACTGGTGTTTTGCATATTGAACTTGAGTTGAATCCAGTTTTTGCTTGGGTTTGACCTTATGCTCACCTATCCTTGCAATTTTAACAAGCAAGTGTATACCGGTGTACACGACCTTGTAGCATGTGCAGTGATACACTGTGCATGTCACAAGTTGTTCGTGTAAGATGAATTAGAAAAAATGACGATGAACAACCCAAATAACAAAGGAAACAATATTTTCAAACACACACTTCACTGTGCACTGCAAAATATTTCTTTCAATTTTACTGCGTCGGTGTTTATTTTACAGATAGTTCAGATATTAGATACAAGCTGGAACACAGTTGAAGATAAAAATACGAGTGAAGAATGAATATGTAGTGAGGTGAATTATGTATGAAAAATTGTATATTGAAATTGTGTTGTAATTGAAACTTGTATAGTGAGAGCTTAAATTTTTCCTATTCGAATTTACAATGAAATATTTGTTTTAACTAAAATATTTGTTTAAATAAGAATTTCGAGTTATTTATTTTATTCAACAAATATTTATTTAATCATGTGGAAAAATAAAATACTAGAATAACAAATGCATTTAAACGAATATATATATGTTTATTATCGTCAAACAAAAATCATAGGCTATTGTATTCTACAATCTCCCCCTTTTGATGATAACAAACATATATTAAAAATTTGACTCTATTAAATGTATTTGGCCTTGATGGATTCTATTAGCTCCCCATATTTGAAAACTCCCTCTACAACAAACTCCCCTTACATAGATGCGTGTAGTTGAAACTGAAAAATTTATTAAAAATAACTTTGAATAAAAACACTCTCGAATATTAGCAAGGATATCGCTCAAAAATCAAAATCTTAACCTCTCTCCCCCTTTTATTATCATCAAAAAAAATAGTAATTAAAATAGCTACCATTTTGATTAAGAATATAAAATAAATCAAGAGGGAAATATTAATTTCAAATTCCAATTAATCAAACAAAAATCATAATATTTTATTAATTAGAAACAAACTCCAGTTTTGAAAAAATGGTAGGATTGTGGAAAATTTTATATAGTGACAAGAGTTTGATATTTTCAATAAAGGAATAATTTGTGCATTTTCCCTTTTTAAATATTATACAAAAAAATGTAAAGCACTTACTAACCATGCATAACCGTTAGGACTTCTAAATGAGGTTATTAGTTACCCCTTTTTTTTAAAAATACGTCAATTATTTTCTAACCATGCATAACCGTGAGGACTTTTAAATGAGATTAGAGTATACATGATATTTATCCCTTTCTTATATGCGTCCCATTTAGGCATAACTGCGAGGACTTTTAAATGAGAATGGAAGCCTATATATAGAAATTCAAGAAATTCACCCATGCATAACCGCGAGGACTTTAAATGAGAGTGAATTCTTTGGAATATAATTATTTTACAAAAATAAATATTTCCTTATTTTGAAATACCAAATTCTGCACACCAAATTATGATGTACGGATTGACAGAAAGGTGAAAGTGATAAAAATAATCATGGAATAAATGCTAATTTGAAAATATTATAAAATTTGTTTAATTTTCATGAAATTATAAAATTAAACTTCCTCTTGTTATGAAATATAATTCAATCACTATCCGTCGCTTTTCAAGCACTATAATAATTTTGATAAGTTCCAGAAGATTTAATTAGTCAATGGTTATCTTTTCTAGAGCAAATCTCTTGTCAAAATAAACTAGAGTAATTTTAACCTGATGAAAACCTAAGTTTCCAAATATAAAATAAGTGAAAATCAATTTTATCTAAGGGGATTTTGTGAAAACGACTTCTAGTTGAAAATCAATATAAATAATTAAATAATTGCAAAAATGATTTCAACATGAGATGATATCAGATGCCACTTCTATTTGAGGTATTCATGGTGATATATAGTGGTATATAAGAAAAGCGTGTAATCCTCAACACTTGAATTGTTTTTTGAAATTTTCATCACGTCCATTTATATCAAGCATAAGTTAAGTAATTTATGTTGAGCAAAAAAACATATTCAAAAAAATTCGTCAAAGCAGTTTTGAAAATTGATTTGATAGACATAAAGAGAGTAAATAATGATTGTTGTTTCAAAGTAGTTGACAGTCTTCGTTTCAAAGACTCACTCAATTTGAAACCTTTATTTGGCTGATAAAAATTTGAAGTCTGATTTGACTCATAACAAGAGAGTTTTAGTTGTTCAAAAATGCTACTTTCCAAAATTGGTTTCAAGTCAATTTGTCTAATCAACCAAAAATTATACTTGGAATACCACACTTGTTTGTGTAAAACAGGTGTGCTTTATAAGTTATATATTGAATTTATTGTAGTTTTTTATGACATTCGAAAGTGAGTCAATAAAAACTACAAACAGAAAAGTTGTATCACTATCAGTAACCTTTTCAAAACTTCAAGAATTTCAAAAGTTAAAGTTGAGATAGTCAAGATATGATCAAATTACTACATCTATGTTAAGAAAGTTTTGAAACTGTTTTCAAACGATACTCCAAATGATTTTTAGTTTTTCACCCATTTATTTTTAGATTAAAGGAAAGCAAAAAAATAAAAGTTGTAGCATATTAAATCTACTTTCCAGAACATCTTGAATTTTACAAATTGGAGTTAAGAAGCTCAACATATGGTAGAAATACTTCAAAATGTCGATGAAAACATAATTAACAATATATGCACAAAATTGAGTTAAGAGATCATACCTCACTTTCCTTCGATGCCATGATATCTGAAATGCGATGACCACTATTTAAACTTTTTAGGCTAAGGAACATTTAAATTTTAGTTTATCAATCATCTTGAACAACTCGAAATCTATCTCCAACAAATTTGTTCCTCAGCCCACTTGTATGTCTAAATTTTAGAGAAGGCGAGTTGCCTAACTAAGGATGTAGGACCACTATTATAATCTATTGAAATCTTTGGTACCCAAATTTTCCTATATAACAAACCGTTAGTATCTACAATTGTACCCTTGGGAATCTAAATTTTGTGAATTTCAAACCATTTATATTCATACTTTTTGGAATCCATAATTGTTAACCGGCCTTGTGTTTGTATATATTTCGATAATTATTCTTGCCATGTCCGATATTTCCACACTTTATGCATTTGAGTATCACACTTTTCCCTTTAACAGTGTTATTAGTCATTTGTTCATATTTTGAGACTTTCGAAAATCCAAATCCTTTCCTTTTATGCACGAAGAGTTAATTTTTTTAAAATCATATTAAATGATTTTTCTCTAATGAAAAATTCACGAGCAGTCAACTCAAGTTTATTAACTTTGGATTCTAAAAGTTTATTTCATTTATTAGCTTCGAACAACAACTAATGGTATTATATCTCTTTTCGAAATTATTCATTTTCAAGCCCATATTTTCATTTTCAAGCTCTCTAATTTAAGTCTCAATTTCTAGCATCTCAGTTTCAAAGAGTTGGAGTTTTTTAAATTCGGTTTTTTCAAAATCCTTGATTTTTTCAATCTCCTTTTCAAACCGTTGATTTAATCGAATATTTTCATATTTTCTCAAAATCACGTTTTCTTTTTCAATGGTTTTAAAATTTTCATTGACCACATTTTATTTCTTTTCAAAAATTGCACATTTAGAGCTTTCCGACCTCTTAAAACTATCCAACTCTTTTTGCAAAATATTATTTTCACAAATCAACTCAATTTTATTCTTCTACCGAATTATAATTTTGTTTTCAAACTTTTGAAAGTTTTCATGAAAATGGCAAATTCTTTTTCATAGCCCAAACACCTTTTGCAATTAGGATTTTTATTTTTCTTAATGTTTTTATGCTCATTTTCCAAATTATTATTTTTCTGATGCAGTTTAGAGTGTTCCCATTTCAACTTATTATTTTTCATCCCAAGAGCTTTATTATTTTTAATTAATTTTTGGCACAAGAGAACTAAATCATTGAATGAAAAATCACTTATCTCATGGTTGGTGAATCTTCATCACTGTCGTCTTTGCAAATCCTATCAAGCATGTTTCTTTAACTGAGTCGACTATGGAGGATTTTTCACTGTTGTTGACTTTTGCACCATATATTGCCTCAACAGTATTCCAGATTTTCTATGCACTTTCACAATGAGAGATACGGTTAAAATTATCTCGATTAATATGAGAATATAGTATATGCACAGCAAGAGCATTAATCGAAGTATTTTTCTTGCCTATTATATCACACCCATTTTCAATACTATCCCAACATTTAGAATTAACAGATTTTAAATAAAATTCCATTTTTAATTTCCAATTTAAAAAATCCATTCCATTAAAAATAGAGGGAATAATACTTGACCGACTCTCGCTAGATTTGCAACTAGGGTTAGACATCTATGCTATTAACCTTGCTCTGATACCACTTGTAAGATCATTTTCACCCTAGAGGAGGGGTGAATAGGGTGATACTAAAAACTAATGCGGAAATATAAATAATAACAAAAATCAATGTAGTAGAGACCACATATAGATTTACCCTGTTTCGGCAATAACCTACCTATGTGCTGCCCCCAAGGTTTCTACTAAAAATTAGGTAATCATACACTTACAAAAACACGCAAACTCGCAACATCCGCTAACTCGATTAACCTAACTCTATGCTCCAAACCCTACCACAACTCAGCCAATGAGTTGTGAATTCTCAAACTACGCCCCGTAGTTTGTACTTAGTTACACAACTGGAAATTTACATAAATTTAAAAGGAAATTACAAATAAAAAATTAAAACTAAGACAAAACCCTATTATTATCTAACTAAAACCCAATATAAAAATAAAGACTGGCCCAAATATAACAAAAGAGAAATGTCTCCCTTTTCTTTTATTTTTTATATTCTCGCCATTCCTATTCCTTTTGTTGCTCTTCTCAAATTAGGGTTTTGATGATTGAAGCCACCGCTTGAATTAGACATTCGAATTAATTTCTAGTACGATCTTGTTCCTCAATTAGCTTCGATGCTTCTTCGAATTGCTTTACGGCCGCTTCAAGATCGAGTTCTAATGAAATACAATTGGTATGTGATTTTATACTTTATTTCTATGTTTATTTGCTTGAACTCCAACTCGATACGTATTGTTGATGATGATATGGGTTTATTTATAGGGATGAAACCCTATTATCTCGTTCGTATAATTTGGTTTGAATTTGTCAGTGAGTTTTGTGCTTGCGTTGATTTCTAATCGAATGGTTGTGTGATTATTTTGACTTGTTCATCATATCATTAGTTAAATTGATTTGAATTTTGTTTCAAGTCAGTTCTGTTCTATGCTCCATTAACTTCGGCATTTGAAATTTTGAGATAATTTGGACTTGTTTGCTGATTTCATTCTTTACTGGGATTCAATTTTCTAATTTTGAATAAGGTGTTTGATCGTTTTTTGACTACTTCTTGACTTGGAACTACGATTTGCAACTATTTTTACATATAAACTGCTTCACCGTTATGTATACTACTTCACTATTTTTGAAACATTTAAACTGTATATATTTTTATGTCATCTCCATGTATATACATACACATATGTATGTATATGTGTATGTGATGGCTCGGCTTCAATTCTGGTTCTATTATTGTTTTGCTCGTACACATCCACATTGGTCGGTTTACTTCGAGTTAAATTTGCCTCCTGCTTGTTTGTGAACTTCCAATTGTTGTGCTAATAAACTTGGTTGAATCTGTTATCATGTGATCTAGTTGTTGTTGTTGTTGTGAGCCTGGCCATTGCATTGAACTTTTTCATTTTGTGGTCTATTCTTGTTTCGAGATAAACTTCCCCATGTGCATTTGATACTTGATGTCACTGTATATCGACCATCATGTTGCTTATGCTGCTGCATCCATTGAGTTACTGTTTTTGTGTGTGTGCGCTGAGTCTGTATGCCCCTGAACTCCTAATGCCAATTTTATTGCAGTCTTGTCTTTGTTTCGAGTTAGAATGGTCTGGTTCCATTGAAGTATGTATATGTGTATGGTGCACTTTATCCAGTTGAATTTGTGAGCAAGTCATGTTGATGCTCTCTCTGTTCTTGGCCCTTGTGCAGTTTCATATGATGTTTGAATTGGTGTTTTGCACATTGAACTTGAGTTGAATCCAGTTTTTTCTTGGATTTGACCTTGTTCTCACATGTCCCTGCAATTTTAACAAGCAATTGTATACCAGTATGCACGGCCTTGTGGCATGTACAGTGATATACTACACATGTCATAAGTTGTTCGTGTATGATGAATTAGCAAAATTGATGACGAACAACCCAAATAACTGAGGAAAACAATATTTTTCAAACACACACTTCATTGGGCATTGGAAAATATATTTTTTTTCAATTTTACTACGTTAATGTTTAGTTTGCAGATAGTTAAGATGCAAGATACCAGCTGGAACATAGTTGAAGATAAAAATACGAGTGAAGAGTGAACATGTAGTGAGGCGAATTATGTATGAAAAATTATATATTGAAAATTGTGTTGTAATTGAAACTTGTATAGTGAGAGCTTAAATTTGTGCTATTCAACTTTGTAATAAAATATTTATTTAAATAGGAACTCCGAATTATTTATTTTATTCAACAAATATTTACTTAGTTATGTGGAAAAATAAAATAGTACAATAACAAATACATTTAAACGAATATATATAGTTTATTATCATCAAACAAAAATCATAGGCTATTGTATTCTACACTTTCTGTTGATCAATTCGAGAAAGCTCCACCCCTATTTCTAGGCTCATCCGATTAATATCCTTACCAACTTGCCATTACAATGAGTCTTCCAACAGCCTAAAACTTCTAAAAGGCTGTTTAGATGGAACATTGAATTGAGCCAGTACGATATCACATATCACCCTTGGAGAGAAATCCAGGGTCAAGCTTTTGTGGATTTCATAGTTGAATTCACCGGACGAGATGATCCTTTAGAGAACAGTGGAGAAAAGAAAGTTGGATGGAAGATATACATGGATGGTGCATCTAACGATTAGTGTGCTGGTGCTAGAATTATGCTTATCACTCCTGAAGTACACCCAATTTCCTATGCCTTAAAACTCAACTTTCTAGCAACATAAATGAAGCTGAATATAAGGCCTTGATTGCAGGACTAAAGATTATATGAACTGGGATTAAAGACTTTACACTCTGTGACTCCCAACTAGTGGTATGCCAAGTTCGGAAAGAATATCAGGAAAAATTAGCAAGGCTAGCTCCTATCTAAATCAGGTTCTTAAGTTACTTGATGACTTTGAATATTACATGATCACTGATATTTCAGAGAGGAAAATGAAAAGGTTGACTCACTTGCTAAGTTGGTTAGTTTCGAAGATGCACAGCTCATGGGCCCGATTCCAATAGATGTGCTTTCAGCTCTGAGCATCGACCAGATGGACATCGATTCGATCTTGGAGACTGAGCTTGAAAGAGAGTAATTGATGAATCCTATTTGGGATCATATGCAGAGAGGAATCCGACCAGAAAGAAGGAATGAATGTTGCAAAATCCTTCAACAAGCTTCGCAATATATCATGCAAGAAGGAATACTGTATAGGAAGGGTTTCTTTGTCCCTATGTTACGGTGTGTCGCTCACGACGAGGCAAACGAGTTCTGAGAGAAGTTCATGAAGGGGCCCATGGCAACCATACTGGGGGGAAGATCCTAGCAAGGAAGATCCTTTGTTATGGGCGTTTCTGCCTGACGGTTAATCGAGACGCAGCTGGCTACACCAAAAGATGTGATAAGTGATGGAGATTCGTTAAAATTCTGAGGGTCCTACCAATGGAAATTACCCAAATGGTCAGTCCTTCGCCATTAGCAGTTTGGGGTATTGATATTATCAGTGTATTGTCAATATCTAAAGGTTGTGCTAAGTACATGATCGTAGCAGTTGATTACTTCTCTAAACAGTCCAGGCAGAGCCTTTGACTGTGATTAAAGTAATCAATTTTATTATTGTTTATAATATCATCTATCTCTTTAGAGTTCCACAAGCAATCGTTACCGATAATAGGCCCCAATTCAACAGCATAGAGTTTAATGGTTTCTGTCGCCGACACCGCTAGAGAAGAGATTTGCAGCGATAACACATCCTAAAGCGAATTATCATGTTAAAGTCTTAAACAAGATTGTCAAGTCCAGTCTTAAAAAATGATTGGAGAATGCCAAAGGCAAGTGGGCCGATGAACTCCTATTGATGTTATAGGCTTATCGAACCACCCACAAGTCAGCGACGGGACATTCTCCATTCGCCTTAGCATACAGATCAGAGGCTATGATCTCGATCAAACTGGAAGTACCTTCTCATCGGGTCACTCACTATGATCCATGGATGAATGGGCAATTCCTTCTGGAGTCTCTGGATATGATCGACGAGAAGCAGGCCAAAGCTGAGTTGAGAGCAGCTGCGCATAGACTCCAAGTCACACGATATTATAACATCAAAGCTAGGAGTCAAACTTTAAAGTAGGGATTTAGTTCTCAAAAGAATCTTCCCTGGCCCTAAGAACATTGGCCTTATTTGGAAAGGTCCTATGTAGTGGAAGAAAAGTTTGGAGACAGCACTTTCAAGCTAGCAACTATGGATGGGATCTCACTCCCAAGGGCGTGGAATAGCTAGCATCTACGATGCTATTTCACTTAGAGAATAAATTTGTAAATAACTGGCTGGAGCTATGTAAGAAGATAGAACTTTTTCACTTTCCATCGTTAATCAAATAAAACGGCCTTTCATGCTAGATATTATGTCTCTCCATTTCTTAAGAGTTGTGACTTGATCAAATCAAATAAATCTGCATATGATTAATGCAGGTGCGCAAGTACCCGGAGATAAATGTCGGTCAAACTTCTATGGCCCATGATTGGGCCCGTGAAGTTCATTTTTGATGTTCTGAGATTGACATCAACTAACTCTTTCCTTCTGATTGGGGGTAGGAGTATAAATATAAGCTAAACATGGCATAATTGTCCATATCCTAACTCTCACTCCTAGAGTAGAAGTCAGAGTATAAACATAAGCTGAACATGATATGACAGTCTACATCCCGACTCTTTCCTTTGGATTGAAGGCAGTAAAATAAACGCACACCTGATGCAATATAAGCCTTCGTACTCCAACTCTCATTCTTGGAGAAGGAGCCAGAGTATAAACTTAGGCCGGATGAAGCACATTCATCCATAAACTGGGTCTTGCCTTCGAACCAGGGCTAAGAGCACAAGCTTTAAACTAGATATGACACAACCATCCAAATGCCAACTCTTACCCTCAGATGGGGTGTAGGAGTATAAATCGAAAAGGGCGTGATGTGACCAATCACTCACTCTACTCTTGTTACCGGACTAGGGGCAGGAGTATAAACTAAAATGAGTTCAAACAGTCTGTCTGATCCTTAACACCTTGCCCGGAGTAGACAGAACGGTGAGTCCATGCTCGGAGTAAAGTGGGATCCAATTTGTAAACCTCTGGTTAATGCTGAAGTTAGGCATGATCGAATGCTAACATCCTAGATGAGGATGTGCGGACTACGATTCTAAGTAGTGAACTTAAGCTGGCGTCTAGAATTTGGCGCGGTTGGAACTTATTATCCTTAAAAAATATACTCAAGCCACGACTTTAAGAGATTTACCCAAAGGATTACTTTACATTCGCTGGAATGATGTGAGTCAGGAAATAAAAGAATGAATTAAAGGCCTGATCCGAAAACGATCAATAAAGGAGATAAATCGTAAGTACATTGAATGGAAAGCGTATTTCTTAAGTACTTAGACAAGTTTAGATAAAGATTTGTACAAAATAGAAGGTCTTTATTATTGATGTCAAACCAGAAAGCTAAGTACAAGTGGTTCACACTAAAAGTGAAAACGTGATAACGGGCGGCCAAACTCGTACAAAATTAGCCAACAAACAAAAAGAGTCTATATACGGAAAAACAAACTCGCAACTATTTCTTTTTGGACTTCATTTTCTTCTTAGAACTAGGGGAGACTTTAATTGAGCTCTTCCCTTGCCTCTTTCTTCCTCTTCCTCTACTACCTTGGCCTTTGGACGTAGTGCTTTATGAAGATCCAGTAGGCGTACCCTGGCCGCTTCTGGATGGAGAAATGGAGACCGAGATGCTTTGTGAAAACATTATCAACGTACTTCGAGCACCCCTAGGCAGAGGAATGTAAACTGGAGTGAAAATGGTTTGCCTAGGAAATGTGATCGAAAATGAAGGGGGGAAAACTTCTATTTGCTCCTGCTTGATTTGACTGGCATAGAGGATATCTCCTTAAGTTGTTGCTTAAGTTCATGCATGGAGGGACCCAACAGGGACTGGGAGACCTCAGTAATAATAATATCCTCATCAACTCGAGTTCCCTAATTTTCATCATTTCCTTCTACCAACAAAGGCTCTATCATGCGCTCGTCAAGGCTAGGGGTCTCCTCAATTGGAATGCTAGGAATTGTTGTCGAGATCGTGACGGTTACAAACACCATCGTCGTTACTTGTGGCCCCAGTTGAGAATCCTTGGGAGGAAGCAGAGTAATTGCGAGCTGACCTATAGTTGAAGAAATACAAAGAGCGAGGTTTGTGATGTTGACCGATGACACTTCAACTCTTTGGAAAATAGGAGAAGTCAACGAGATACCTTCTTCAGTTTGAACTTTCACGTGAGCCGAAGTGCTGCCGGGAGTTCCCTCAGAGTTTGGGAGAGAATAGTGAATTTCTGGAGCTTCGGCTTTTCTGTGTCAAAACCAGTGTTGGTAAAGCAATGGTGGAACTAGGAGCAGCATGAGTCCGGAGAGTTTGACCAGCTGTAGCATCACGATGCACGGAACCAGAACCTTCACCTAACTCTTTTTGAGCGGTTGCATCAAGTTTCGGATGAATAACATGCTGGTTGTCATGGAGGATCTTGGGTTTATCTCCCTACGAAATCTCTATTTCAAGCTGCTCCATATCAATATTATCATTGTTAAGAAATTCTTTCTCTTCCTCGATGACCCAGTTCCAGGCATGGGAAAGCATCAAAGGGTAATCCTCCCGAAACCACTCTAGATTTTGAAATTTGAGCATGTTGGCTTTGTACGAAGTGATCAATGGCTCAAACTTCTTCATTATCTACTCCACCACCCTCTCCCTTAGACTGTTTGCTGCAACTTCAACTTCTCTCTTGAGAAGGGCATTAATGTCTCCGGCTTTTTCAAGTGCATTATCCTTCTCAGTCTTGACGATGACCAGTTCGTCGCATGCATCCTGAGTAATCTTCTATGCTTCATCTTTTTCCTTGTCTCACGTTTGAGCTTGGTTTTAAATTCAGCTGCATTCCTCTTGGCAGCATCCCTTTCGATTGCAAGCTCATGGTTATGATGATGCACTTGCTCGATTTCGTTCAAATGCCTGGATCTCTCTACTTCGAGTGCTTTAACGGCCTCCTCAGCCTTCTTCTCCATGTCGGCTTGAGATTTAAGAAAATCCTCAAGCTCAGTATCAAGAGCGGCTATGATTTAGTTGTTCTAGGCCTCAATGAGTTTTTGGTTATGTATCTCTTGCAGCTTATCTCTTGAGACTTTTGAAATCTTTTTAGCCAAATTCACCGGTTCATTGTATTGATTATGGGCATCGATCATGAAGTCGATGGTCCTTTGTTTGACTTTAATAGGAATCCTCTTTAAGTGTGACGACCCGGAATTTTTGAGTATTTAAAATCAGAATATTTAGTTGATTTTTAAATATTCAATAGAGTAATTTTAACTTGAATTACGAATATCATAATTTATTTGATAATTAAACTTTTAAATTAATTAATTTGAAGTTCGGTAAAATGTTGAATCGGGAGTTTTAAGCCTATTATAATAATTTGAAGGCTTGTAATATTTATATTCATAACTCTGAAGATAATGGAAATTTTAAAATTGAATGTAACAGTGATTTGTTCGGTTTTGAAATTTTATCGTTTAAATTGAATTTAAAAATAATCTTTCGAGGGACGGTCTCGAAATTCAACGAAACCAGTTCCATTGGGTCCGTAATATTGAATTCTTATCAGATTTCCAATTTCGTTTTGATCGGAATTAGTGTGTGTGTGTACGAAATATAAACGTGCTGGAAATTTAATTGATAATAATCCAACAAAATTTAATTTAAATTGATTAAGCTTCTAGTATAAGCCAACGTTATCCCTTATCTTCTCGTTTACGCCTTTGTCCTTCTAACATGAATCAAACCCTTGTCCGTTTGAACAAAGCCCTTCTTCTTAAAAAAAGGTAAATGGCAAACGAACGAATTAATCCCAAATTGAAAAAAAAATGGCCGCATCGTATAACAAATCAAATCATCGGCCGAAGTCTCGTTTCCAATCAAGCCCTCCAGTTCGTCGTCGACTTCGCAATAATAGGGGAAGTTCGAGCTCGGGATCCAGAACACGGCTTCGTTGCATTCAATTTAGGGAGGCGCGGCGTCTCTGATGCGTTCGATTGAAAGGGAGGCCACGATGTTCGTGGGTCAATGACTCTGGTGGCGGTCGCGACCGGGTAGGACGAGTGCTTGGGTCGCGATTTTTAGGGCAAGGGATCGATCGAGGAAGGCTCGGCAGCGAGTGACGTCACGATAATGGAAGCATGTTGAGTTGCGACGGCTGATGGGATTGATGGTGAGGTTTCTGTTTTGTTTTTACTACTTCAGTTTTTATTTATTCAGCTTTTAGTTAAAAAAAAGGAAGTTGAATATTACTTTTATTCTTATTGAAATAAAATTAGTCTGGCTATAAGATTTTGGAAGAAAATATAATGATGTGTTGTAGAAATTAACTTGCTTAATAAACTTCTTCAATTGTTTCATTATTTAAAATATTTATTATAGGAAGATTAACTTAAGAAAATAAAAATTTATTAAATGGAAATTTAATCGTTCTATTGGCTCGAATATTGATACAAAATTTAAATGTTATACAAGGTTATAATCCAGGAAACCAGGTTGAAATTGAAATGGGCTGCAAACAGATTCAAGGTGAGTTAATAATCTCCCTCAGTTTAAATTTAAATTTAAATGATTGAATTTAGATAATTGATTGAAGGGTAGAATTGAGTGATGTGATATAGTATAGTATCATTTGAAATTGGCATATTATGTGATGCTAACGTCTGTGGATGCAGGGAAAATAGGTTGGAGGGATCCAATTGGACCCCTCAACTTTATTTAATTATTTAATATTCTCTGTTCTGAGTATTTGATATCCTGTAATGAATTATGTTGAAATATTGAATGCTATGGCTTGATTGTTATAATCGGGCAATAATGAATTACCAAATATATAATTTGAGTTTGGGAATGAAAATAAAAGAAGAGAAATTGTAAGTAGAAGGGAAATTTAAAAAAATAGAAAGTTAATGAAACTTAAACTTCAATGTTATTGTTTAAAGGAACAAAACATTTATTTTAAATTTAGGATTTAAATTATTTAAGAAGGATTAAGAAATAATTGGGAATAACCTGAAATTTGTATATTTCAGCTAAAGGATTTAAAATCAAACTAAAAATAATAATAAAGTCCACAATTAATGAATTTTGAAATAAACTGATAAGTAAAGAAATTTATTTCAAATGGAATAAATTGGGAATCAATTTGGAAAATTGATTTGAGTGATTGGGATTGGAAATTTCTCTCTAAATAACCAAGTACGTTTTCAAAGTAAATTTTTTTTAAACATAAATTAAAAGTTTAAAGTTGATTTAAGAAGT
Source organism: Allium cepa (assembly GCA_030765085.1). Taxonomy (NCBI): domain Eukaryota; kingdom Viridiplantae; phylum Streptophyta; class Magnoliopsida; order Asparagales; family Amaryllidaceae; genus Allium; species Allium cepa. Next base: position 384,709,432 of record CM060931.1, read on the forward strand.
ATGTTTTGAAACATTTACTATTTCTAAATATTTAAATTCTTAAGTAAGTATTTCCTTTTAATCTATTATAGCAATAATTATTTAAAGAATGACCTAGTATTTTATTTTTATTTTTAAAAGTGAAATCTAGTTTTATATTTATGAAGTAACTTTATTTTCAAGTATTCATATGGTATGTATTTTAATAAATTATTGAAGTAGCTTTTAATTAAATGTTTACAAGTATATTCCAAAGTAAAGTGTTTTAACTTATTTTTAAAACAAAAGCTAGTTTTGTGCTAGGTGATTTCAATGGAGAAAGAAAATATTTGGGAAAGCTTATTCTGGAAAGAGAAAGATGGATTTGAAACTGTTTTCAAAGGATTGAAAATAGAAAATATATCTTGGGAAGATATTTTTGAGGTAAATAGATAATTTGGGAAATTATTTATTGGTTGATGGTTGTTTGTGGATATTAATTGATGGTTAAATCACCGACTATCAATATTGGACAAATACGTTGATCGTTTCGAAGAGACCGGGATCGAGATTTATTTCTTGAAAACCACTTCGATCCGATTTGTACGTTTTCGTGAAAAACGATTTTTGGATTCGAAGATGGAGCAGTGAAGTGCAAGGGCTAGTCGCTACTAATCCTGAGGATATTTCCAAAATGGATGTAGTAGGAATAGTGCCTTCGGTTCCGTTCGAACCCGGAAAGGACTTGTATGGATGAATGCTTCCGAAACATCGTTAGGTGGACGATGGGCATTCTAAGGGATATGTTCTAAAAAGGTAACGCTTAGCCTCAAGCCTCATCAAATGGGAATGACTGAAAATCAGGTGATATGCAGCAAGGCTAGGTGGGTAGCACCCAAGCAGGGTGAGGTCATTCCAGTCTAGATGTCCCTTTTTATTCCGGCTTAGTGGGCGGTTGCTGATTCCAACCGCGGAGTGACCTCACTCGGGATTATCCAGTAAGGGGTAGTCCCGGCCTTGTGTTGCAGGGGAGCGGGCGTACTCCTCGGTATGGTGATCTAGGCCCCGTATTCTCCCTACGAGCCTTGTATGAGTTTTGTTTGTATTACCCACTCTGTGGCTAGTAGCTGGAATTTAATGAATGTAACAATTTCGGCTATTTTATAAGTATTTGTATATAGACCTTATTATAATATCAGAGGATTTCTATAAAAATTGTTTTAGCTATCGTAAGGTAGACATGTTTATTTGTGGCGTGGTCTTACGAGATGCTTTTGTTTTCAAAGGATTTTTGAAACTTTAATAATCAATTGGGTGTGATTTTCCCACGTTGATATTCCAGACTGACTCGGGTGTTATTTAACTGTAATGCTCGGGTCAGACCGAGTATTATAGGATACAGGATATGACGCTTTGGAGCTCAGGAGACGAGCCGGATGACGATACGTACTTACGTACTTGTTTATGAATATATTCCGCTGTGTTGAGTTGTTGTGTATCCATTGTATGATATTGAAGCTGAGTTGTTGAACTGTGGTTGATGTACTCTGATGATGATGTAATATGTAAACAGAAATAATTAATGTTGTGTAAAGATTATTTATTATCTATTATATTTTATTCCGCTGCGATGGTTAGATTCTGTTGTTGTTTTCTCTACTTTCTTCTTCTACCTCTTCTTCTTTAACCCTAATGGTTCGTATTTCTGTATAACTTGAGTTGGTTGTTGTTAAATAGTGTTGACTCAAGGGGTACGGATTTGCGGGTCGTTACAGTTGGTATCAGAGCTTAGCTTGGTGATAACCTTGGCTCTGGTGGGAATTACTCATAAAATAGAGTCTATAGTACTCTAGAATGAGTTTGAGCGTATAAATAAATATGAGCGCGTATTTGTTAGTGAATATAAATTGTTTTAATATTGTGTTGATTGATTTATTGAGTGGCATATGAACCTTCGTCAACACAGTCTGCGCAACTGTATTGAAAGGGTTTCTAAACACTTGAATAGAACAATCGACACGATATTGTTTTAAATATGGGTAAATGAAATAATTTTACCCAAAAATATATTTTGATATAAAGAAAGATTTTGAAAACTATTTAACTAATATATGGTTGCTTGGATGTTAGGAATGATGATAATATTTAAGTATTATCATTGTTAAGTGAAAATTTAACTAGAAATTAAAATATAACTTAAGTTTAAGGGAATAAATTCATTATAAAATGGAATTTATAAATGTAAATTATAAAATGAAATATAACCAAAAGATAATTTGTACAAGCATAAGCTATGCAAATGAATTATAGTAAAATTAATTTAAGCAGGATTTGGAAATTTAAATCTTGGAAATTTGGAAGTGTTTTGAAGATAAAAGATAGCACTATTGTTTGGGGGTATTTATGAAAGGAAAGTTGTTTTAAATGGATTTTGAAAGTGAAATAGCATTGAAATCACTTGGTTTATTGGAAAATAATTCTGATGATGACGGCCGCATCATCAGTATTCATTTTCGAATTTCTAAGTGATAGATTGCTACCAAATTTATGTGTTTAGAAAAGCTAGTTGTTTTTGAAATTTTCAAAGGGGATTTGTTAGGATAAAACCAGGATTGGATTAAATTTTGAGAAATGTGATTAGAGATGTTGAAGATTTCAAAATGTTTTGAAACCAATACCCGGGTGTTGAAAATCCTGATGAGATAGTTGTCAGCTTATAAATTGAGATGATTTTTAAATCAGGAAGGAAATATAAGCTTGAATGTTGGAATTTAAATTTAACATGAAAAGTTAAAAATGAGGTTAACTTGGATTGGAGAATAAAAATTTAACTGGATTGAAATAAATTGAATAAACTGAAAATAATATCCAGTTGTATTCGATTCAAGTTGAAATCGAATTGAGTTAAATAAACTGAGTTCAAATAGAATTGAATTGAGAGGAAAAAAATCGAATGAGCCGAATCTAAAAAGTTAAGATGTATAATAAATGATCAAATAAATTTGAGTTAAAGTAAAATTGGATTGGAATGAGAACTCAATTGAATTAATGAATGGAATTAAATTCTTGCCTGAATAAATGGAAAATAAATTGGATAAGGATTGGAATTGGAATAAATAAATCAGAATAACTTATAAAAGAATTAAAAATGCATGGAATAAAAATATGCTTGAGTTATAAATAAGTGTAAAACTCGAGTCAAAAATAAAAGAAGAATATATTCAAGCCTATAATGAATGGAATAGTGTAAATAATAAGTTGTGACTTATAAAATTGAAAATGGAATACAAATCCAAAATAAATATTGTTGGATGAATTGAAAAATAAAATAAAAATCCAAACTTGAATTATAAAATAAATGTGAACTTAAGAAAATTTAAATGAAGAGATTTTGAAATTAAAACCAAGTTCTGGTTTATAAGTTGGGAAAAGACTAATTGATAATAAATTAGTTAATAAAATGTGTAAATAGGAACGTAATATAGTTTAATAAAAACTGAATTGTGAGTTTATGATGAAGTTTGGAAATAAACTCAAGTTATAAATTAAGATTTAATGTGAAGTGTTAACAAATTAACATAATTGGAAATGTGTCGAATAAAGAAAATGAAATGGATTAAAATAGTAATGGTATGAATTGCAAATAAAATCCAAATAAGTGAAGATAAATTGGAAAATGGCCATGTCATAAATTGGATGAACTGAATCTGGAAAGTTAAATTATATAATAACTAATCAAATGAAATTGTAAATTTTAAAATGAGATTTAACTGAAATAGAATTAAGTTGAATGGAAGAGAAAGATTTACTTGAAACGAAATGAGCTTAAGTATAAAATTGGAGTGAACAAACTTAAGCTAAAAGATGGAAAGGAGTGAATTGAATTCAACTTAAAATTAAGTTTAATAATAGTGGATTGGATTTAAATCAAGTAAAAATGGATTTTAATTGAAGTAAAATTCGATGAGTTGCCGATAATATTTAATGGAATGAAAATTCTTAAATAAATAATTGTAAACCATTAAAAATTATTAAGGAATTGAAATAACTTGAGACAATAAGAAAATAGAATGTTTCAAGTTTAATAGAATGGATTTAAATGAATGTGGATAAGAAATGAAGTATAAATGAGTGGACTATGAATAAAATTTAATAGGTGATGAAGATGAACCTAAGTTGTTAATGGTTTTGAATAAATTAGTTTGGTTAATAAAAATGAAATGCAAGTGAATGGATTCAAATTTGAAATGCAATTAAAATGAGAATATATGGATTGTGAATAAATTTAAAAATGGAATAGAATTGAGTAAATTGAGTTGAAATCAATTTAAATTGGTTATAAAACATAAATAGTTATTTATTCACATGGATTTCGTCAAATTTTATAGAATAAATTGTCAATTGATGTAAATGGAAGTAATTAAGATGCTATGAAGTGATAAAAGAGAAATAAAATTGATTTTGAGAACAACTGAATTAAATATAGGCTCGGTTTGCTTAAAAATAAATTAAATGTAAGCGGTTGAGTTCTAAACCATTCAAACTGATAAAGTTGTATAAGAATGGATTGAAAACCATTTCAAATTGAATGAAAATGGTTATATATTAATTGGAACATTGGAATTAGTATGAAAATGGTATAAGTTGCTTATGGAAAAATGTTTGGTGTGAATTCCTTTTACAATTCATGTGTTTAACTATTGCAAATAAGTGAAATGTTGTTAAACTTCATACATTTGGCACTTACATGTTTAAAATTGAGTAAGTACAGGTACTTGGAAGCCTTGTGGATGGATATAGTTGTGCTAACTGCTAAATAAATAAGCTGCTTACTTAAAAATGCTAAATAAGGTACGCCTACGCAATAAAAATAGGAAATATGAACTGTTTTTATTTTTTCCGACCATGTGGGTCGATGTATATATATTTATCTCTTTTGTCAAATTGCAAAAGCTCCTCCATACAAAGGAGACTCTGCCAAAAAAATTCAGAAATTTTGGGAGTTAGAAAATTTTTGGAAATTTTGGAAAATTTTGTTAACGACAAAACAATTTCAAACTGGAAATTGAAATAAGTTAGTAAATGAAACTAATTAAAGTAATGACATGAATTAGTGATAAATGACAAATAAAATTTATATATGCAGAGTTAAAAATAAATTGAATCCATATGGAAATGAAAGAATCAATTTGAATAGAAATAAATATTAACTAAAGTGGTAAAGTGAAAACAAACAAAGAAGCATATAGAATGCTTATACTAAACTTAAGTAAGGAATGGTGAATTCTTAATTGGAGATTAATATTACAAATATATTCCAAGTTGATATTTGAATGAGTAAATAATTGACACTTGTAAGGAAGTCGATAAAATGTTTTGGAATAATGTGGTTGGATATTATTGTCAAGTAGAATATGCAGGTATTATAAAGGAAAAAGAGAATTGATTTTGATTTTAGAAGATAAATTTGAAATGCCCGACAAAAGGTATGTATTTAAATTTGGTATGAAATTTGATTGGGATTTGGATTGAGCCACTTGGCGTTTTCTTTTCTTTTTGGATTTGGGAGGCCGTAGAGCCATTTTGTAGTTGTACCGAGCTAGCCGCGCAAAGGAGACGCTGGCGAAATTTTTCGGGAATTTAGGGAGTTAGAAAATTTTTAAGAAAATTTTGATAATTCAAAATTGGTTTTAAGATTAAAACTTGAATGGTTGGCAAATAGGATTGTTTGCAAACTAGGGAAATGTTTGGAAAGTTAATAGGAATGATGATGGTCTTCTGTAATAGATAGTTGGTTAGATGTCGAACTGTTTGATTTTAGGGAAATAATAAACGGGTATTGGACCATTCTTTCTAACTAGTAATTTCGGGGACGAAATTCTTTTAAGGGGGAGGAATGTGACGACCCAGAATTTTTGAGTATTTAAAATCAGAATATTTAATTGATTTTTAAATATTCAATAGAGTAATTTTAACTTGAATTACGAATATCACAATTTATTTGATAATTAAATTTTTAAATTAATTAATTTGAAGTTCGGTAAAATGTTGAATCGGGAGTTTTAAGCCTATTATAATAATTTGAAGGCTTGTAATATTTATATTCATAACTCTGAAGATAATGGAAATTTTAAAATTGAATTTAACGGTGATTTGTTCGGTTTTGAAATTTTATCATTTAAATTGAATTTAAAAATAACCTTTCGAGGGACGGTCTCGAAATTCAACGAAACCAGTTCCATTGGGTCCGTAATATTGAATTCTTATCGGATTTCAAATTTTGTTTTGATCGGAATTAGTGTGTGTGTGTACGAAATATAAACGTGCTGGAAATTTAATTGATAATAATCCAAGAAAATTTAATTTAAATTGATTAAGCTTCTAGTATAAGCCAACGTTATCCCTTATCTTCTCGTTTAGGCCTTTGTCCTTCTAACATGAATCAAACCCTTGTCCGTTTGAACGAAGCCCTTCTTCTTAAAAAAAAAAAAGGGGGTAAATGGCAAATGAACGAATTAATCCCAAATCGAAAAAAAATGGTCGCATTGTATAACAAATCAAATCATCGGCCGAAGTCTCATTTCCAATCAAGCCCTCCAGTTCGTCGTCGACTTCGCAATAATGGGGGAAGTTCGAGCTCGAGATCTAGAACACGGCTTCGTTGCATTCAATTTAGGGAGGCGCGGCGTCTCTGATGCGTTCGATCGAAGGGGAGGCCACGATGTTCGTGGGTCGGTGACTCTGGTGGCGGTCGCGACCGGGTAGGACGAGTGCTTGGGTCGCGATTTTTAGGGCAAGGGATCGATCGAGGAAGGCTCGGCAGCGAGCGACGTCACTATAATGGAAGCATGTTGAGTTGCGACGGCTGATGGGATTGATGGTGAGGTTTCTGTTTTGTTTTTACTACTTAAGTTTTTACTTAATCAGCTTTTAGTTAAAAAAAAAAGAAGTTGAATATTACTTTTATACTTATTGAAATAAAATTAGTCTGGCTATAAGATTTTGGAAGAAAATATAATGATGTGTTGTAGAAATTAACTTGCTTAATAAACTCCTTTAATTGTTTCATTATTTAAAATATTTATTATAGAAGATTAACTTAAGAAAATAAAATTTTATTAAATGGAAATTTAATCGTTCTATTGGCTCGAATATTGATACAAAATTTAAATGTTATACAAGGTTATAACCCAGGAAACCAGGTTGAAATTGAAATGGGCTGCAAACAGATTCAAGGTGAATTAATCTCACTCAGTTTAAATTTAAATTTAAATGATTGAATTTAAATAATTGATTGAAGGGAAGAATTGAGTGATGTGATATAGTATAGTATCATTTGAAATTGGCATATTATGTGATGCTAACGTCTGTGGATGCAGGGAAAATAGGTTGGAGGGATCCAACTGGACCCCTCAACTTTATTTAATTATTTAATATTCTCTGTTCTGAGTATTTGATATTCTGTAATGAATTATGTTGAAATATTGAATGCTATGGCTTGATTGTTATAATCGGGCAATAATGAATTACCAAATATATAATTTGAGTTTGGGAATGAAAATAAAAGAAGAGAAATTGTAAGTAAAATAATTATAGAAAATTTGAATAAATTTATGAATGAACTGGAAAGGAAATAAGTGACTTTAAAATTTAATAAATAAATCTTGAGTATGGGAAGGGAAATTTAAATAAACAGAAAGTTAATGAAACTTAAACTTCAATGTTATTTTTTAAAGGAACAAAACATTTATTTTAAATTTAGGATTTAAATTATTTAAGAAGGATTAAGAAGAAATTGGGAATAACATGAAATTTGTATATTTCAGCTAAAGGATTTAAAATCAAACTAAAAATAATAATAAAGTCCATAATTAATGAATTTTGAAATAAACTGATAAGTAAAGAAATTTATTTCAAATGGAATAAATTGGGAATCAATTTGGAAAATTGATTTGAGTGATTGGGATTGGAAATTTCTCTCTGAATAACCAAGTACGTTTTCAAAGTAAATTTTTTTTAAATATAAATTAAAAGTTTAAAGTTGACTTAAGAAGTATGTTTTGAAACATTTACTATTTCTAAATATTTAAATACTTAAGTAAGTATTTCCTTTTAATCTATTATAGTAATAATTATTTAAAGAATGACCTAGTATTTTATTTTTATTTTTAAAAGTGAAATCTAGTTTTATATTTATGAAGTATCTTTATTTTCAAGTATTCATATGGTATGTATTTTAATAAATTATTGAAGTAGCTTTTAATTAAATGTTTACCAGTATATTCCAAAGTAAAGTGTTTTATCTTATTCTATAAAAAAAAGCTAGTTTTGTGCTTTGTGATTTCAGTGGAGATAGAAAATATTTGGGAAAGCATATTCTGGAAAGAGAAAGATGGATTTGAAACTGTTTTCAAAGGATTGAAAATAGAAAATATATCTTGGGAAGATATTTTTGAGGTAAATAGATAGTTTGGGAAATTATTTATTGGTTGATGGTTGTTTGTGGATATTAATTGATAGTTAAATCACCGATTATCAATATTGGACAAATATGTTGATCGTTTCAAAGAGACCGGGATCGAGATTTATTTCTCGAAAACCACTTCGATCCGATTTGTACGTTTTCGTGAAAAATGATTTTTGGATTCGAAGATGGAGCAGTGAAGTGCAAGGGCTAGTCGCTACTAATCCTGAGGATATTTCCAAAATGGATGTAGTAGGAATAGCGCCTTCGGTTCCATTCGAACCCGGAACGGACTTGTATGGATGAACGCTTTCGAAACATCGTCAGGTGGACGATGGGCATTCTAAGGGATATGTTCTAAAAAGGTAACGCTTAGCCTCAAGCCTCATCAAATGGGAATGACTGAAAATCAGGGGATATGCAGCAAGGCTAGGTGGGTAGCACCCAAGCAGGGTGAGGTCATTCCAGTCTAGATGTCCCTTTTTATTTCGGCTTAGTGGGCGGTTGCTGATCCCAACTGCGGGGTGATCTCACTCGGGATTATCCAGTAAGGGGTAGTCCCGGCCTTGTGTTGCAGGGAGCGGGCGTACGCCTCGGTACGGTGATCTAGGCCCCATGCTGTGGCAGGTGGTACCCCAGTGCCTAGTCATTAGTTGGAAATCCATTCTCCCTACGAGCCTTGTACGAGTTTTGTTTGTATTACCCACTCTGTGGCTAGTAGCTGGAATTTAATGAATGTAACAATTTCGGCTATTTTATAAGTATTTGTATATAGACCTTATTATAATATCAGAGGATTTATATAAAAATTGTTTTAGTTATCTTAAGGTAAAAACCCGACATGTTTATTTGTGGCGTGGTCTTACGAGATGCTTTTGTTTTCAAAGGATTTTTGAAACTTTAATAATCAATTGGGTGTGATTATCTCACGCTGGTATTCCAGACTGACTGGGGTGTTATTTAACTGTAATGGTCGGGTCAGACCGAGTATTATAGGATATAGGATATGACGCTTTGGAGCTCAGGAGACGAGCCGGATGACGATACGTACTTACGTACTTGTTTATGTATATATTCCGCTGTGTTGAGTTGTTGTGTATCCATTGTGTGATATTGAAGTTGAGTTGTTGAACTGTGGTTGATGTACTCTGATGATGATGTAATATGCAAACAGAAATAATTAATGTTGTGTAAAGATTATTTATTATCTATTATATTTTATTCCGCTGCGATGGTTAGATTCAATTGTTGTTTTCTCTACTTTCTTCTTCTACCTCTTCTTCTTTAAAACTAATGGTTCGTATTTCTGTATAACTTGAGTTGATTGTTGTTAAATAGTGTTGACTCAAGGGGTACGGATTTGCGGGTCGTTACATTAAGTTTGGCAAGAACTTGACTCCATCAAAGACAATATTAAGGAATTCGCTCTTAAGCTCGGCCATCTGCCCAGTAGTGTCTATCTATTGCTTATCTTTGATGTCCGAAGCAATAGCACTTCCTTTGCCTAGCTTCTAGTGAAAAGTATCGAAGCCTCTCTTACGATGTTTTTGCTCAGAAGATCGACTGGGTAAGATAATGTCATAGATTGTAAAGGGATAGAGGCAGGTGGTGGGGCTCGTGAAGAGTCAACCGATGGAATATCATCGCAGCGGTCAGGCTACTTATCTGATCCTCTAGAAGGAGGTGATCTGGATCTAGGTTGATGCTTAAAAGCGGAGTCATAAGAAGAACGGTCGCTATGGTAACTACTCCTATCTTGATCATCTCTATCGCGGTTGGAGTGATTGCTGGAATCATAGTCTCGACTACTCTCTTGATGGTATGAGCTCGATTGGCGGCGATGAACATGATAAGTTTTCTTTTTTAGGGATCAAAATGAATGCTTTATCTTATCCAACAAACTTGTAAAGAAAATAGGGATGGGTTGGATAAAATGGGTAAAGATAGGGGTTAAGTCTGAATGTCGTATAGTGCATGCATTTGTGTGTGTATTCTAATGTCCCCTGATGGACCATGTACTAGAGCTTTACTCATGGGAGTAACCAATCCCACACCAGTTAGAATAATGTTCTTCTCGAAGTGGATTGAAGAATTAATATCACCGATGCTAATGTTAACAAAGTCGAAAGAGCTGAACTGCGTAGGGATAGGCCTTAAACCGGAAAAAGAGCTCGTTGAAGGAATAGATGGTCTCTGCACTTGTGACTGGTGGAGACTAAGTGGAAGTCTGCGCCTTTGAAATTCTCATAATCAATTTCCTTTTGGGGGAAGGCGGTGGGTCGTCTTTGGATTGTTTGGTCTGGGATATGTGGCCCATGTTAATGTTTCTTTGACCGGCCTCACCACGTTCTCTAATAATTTTGCCTTCCTTGGTGCATACGAGCTCCAGATCCATGTCTTCTGTAGCTCCAGCCCCAAGATGCGGAGATGAGGGCAACTCAGGATCGGCTTCGCCTCCTGTAGGCAGATTGCTATTATCATCATCATCATCCTCAATGTCGATAATTGGAACTATGTTATGTGAGAAATGCGGATTACGGATCTTAAGGCTAGGATTAAAACTAGAGGGGGGGTGAATAGCGTTTATAAAGAATTACTAAATCTTTTTGAGTTTATGTTAATTTAGACACAGATGCAAAGATAAAATAAAAGCAGTAAAGGAAAGAACACATCGGATTTTATACTGGTTCGGAGTTACCCTACATCCAGTCCTGCAACGCAAGTACGGATTTCCTTTCAAAAGCAATTATATAATTACACCCTCGATTTCAAGGCTACGAGGTACACCCTCCAGAATTTCAATCCTTTTGGTAGAGATACTTGATTTCCAGGCCACAAGTTTACCCAATTCATTTACCAAGGCTACAATCACACTTTTTCTCGTTTAATTGATTTTCAAGGCCAAAATCACACCTTTTCTCACTTAACAGATTACATAGAAGCTTATAACTCTGAATAGCACTGAGAACATTGTTGAGATAGTGATAGAGAATCAAACTAGACAAGATCGAATTCGATTCAATGTTGGTTCGGTAGAGTCATGACAAGAATATGTATTAAGAAATGTGGAAGAAGAAGAGGAGTGAAAAACCATAAAATCTGAAATAAAATTCGTTGAAACTAACCCCTATTTATAGAAGATAATAGCCATGTCCATGCATGAAGAGTCATGGCGAATGGATACTTCTTTTGAAATTTAAATTTTGAACTCAACTGACACCATGTCGACATGGTCACCATAGGCATGTCGACATCCCAATGAAATTTTTGATGATTTGATTTTCTTTGAAAATAACCTTTATCTTATATTAAAACTATTTTAAACTTTTCTAATATACTTGACTATAGTTAAAATTCATAAGTAAATATATAGAATAATATATATATATAATTTAACTATAATTTTATATTTAAATCTTAAGTATAAATATTTAAAAGTTAAATATATTATTTTAAAAGATAGTTTAAAATCAGGAGTAATTTTGACTTTGAAATTAAAGATAATTTTAAGGATAAAATTATTTAAATCAGGATAGAGGTTTTTGATGCTTTTAAAAGGAAGATTTTGAAAACATTTTGAAAACAGGATATAATTTTGAAAAATCATTTTGAATAAAAAGTTAGCGGATGCAAAACAATGTTCCACTAGATTTTTCGTACGTTCCATCCTACTTAGGGTTCCATCCCTTTAACAGGCTCGAAGTGAATTCCATTTCACGAATAAATTGGATTTTAAGATGTCAGTGCTTTTCTATGAGTTTTAAAAAAATTTCTAATTAAAGAATAAATTACTTCAATTCTTGAACTCTTGATATTCTTGATACTCATGAGTCTTCAATCTTGATATCTTGAATCTCTATAATGTACAGTCATCATTCTTGGTTCCTACATGATTAAAACCTGCATATACATATATATCTAAACTTATAATGTTAGTATTTATATTTTATAATATATTCTAAGGTTGTTGTCATCAAAACCATCACCTCACAGACTAACAATTTCCCCCATTTTGATGATGACAACCTTTGTTTATAAAATAATACTTCTATCCTAATAAATCCCCTTAATCTATAACTCCGCCTTAATTTATGCCTACCTAACCTATTTTATATTTCCCCACCTTTGTCATCGACAAAACAAACTCTAAACTTTATAACACCAAACTATATAACTCTCCCTAATTCTAATATACTATGTGATTATAATAATAGTGTCATCACAAATAATCAACACTTAGATCTAATAATAAATCTAATCCTAAACTACTAACTATCTTAAGTATATAATAACCGTATAGTTATATGTATTAATAAGAAGAACACATATAAGAACACGATTAATTTATTAATCATATAGTTGAATGTACATTTTTCGTTGTAAACGTAAGAAGGGATAAACAACAATGGTTAAGAAAGAGAAGAAACTAATGTGTGTTTTTAAACATAGGAGATCTATGAATCGAACAGTTTGGATAGTGGAAACAAAAATTTCCACCTTGTTCGACAAGATTCCCATTCTTGTTAAAACACACTTCTCCAACACACACGATTTGGTCATCATCCTCCGCGTGCACTTCTTCCATGGTTCTTCTTCTTCTTCGCTAGCCTCTTGATTGAGTGAAGAATCTTCATCGATCAAGATAAGGTTGGCTTGATTATCCATTATAAATTTTTGCAAATTCCTAAGAATCTTGCCTTGTTTCTCTTGTTCTTTTACCATACGGAGTTGAATCGCTTGAATTTAAATCACCATCTGAAGTGCATCCTTCAGAGAGTCCTCTATTTTAGTCACACGAGCGAGAGTAGTACGTTGAAGTAGACCATACGTAGGAGAGAGGAACGAAAAGGTTGATTTTATATTTGATTTGGAAGAGGAGGCCATTTATTATTTGATTTCAAAGAGATAATAGAAATGATGAATAAAATTTCAAAAATGTGACTATATAACCAATTATTTTGAATTTTGGTGGGAAAAGAATTTTAAAAAGAAAAACGTTGCATGTCGACATGGGTATATGGGGGATGTCGACATGGTCCTTTTTATTTTTCTATTTGATTTATTTTAACGTTAATTATTAATTATATTTGTTATTTATATTTTATATTTCAGTTATAGAACAAATACCTAATTCTCTTCTAAATTTAGTAAATATTGATTCGTTTAAGGGTTTTGTTAAGATATCAGCAATGTGATTATCAGAATTGATATAATCGAGAGTAACTACTTCCTTACTTATATCATCTCTGAGAAAATGATGTTTGATATCAATATGTTTAGTTCGAGCATGTTGAGTAGTATTTTTGGATAAATTTATCGCACTCGTATTATCACAATAAATTGGTGATTTTGAAAATTTTAAACCAAAATCTTTTAAAGTTTGTTGCATATATATTACTTGAGAACAAGACAAAGCTGCAGAAATATACTCTGCTTCAGTTGTTGATAAAGAAACTGTGTTTTGCTTTTTACTAAGCCAAGAAACCAGAGAATGCCCAAAAAAGTGACAAGTCCCACTTGTACTTTTTCGATCTGATTTACAACCAGCGTAGTCAGCATCACAATAAGATATTAAGTCAAAAGAATCATTTTTAGGGTAAAATAAACCATAATCAGATGTGTGTTTAACATATCTTATGATTCGTTTTACGGCTTTTAAGTAGGTCTCTTTAGGTTGGGATTGATATCTGGCGCAGAGACAAACACTATGCATGATATCAGGTCTACTGGCAGTAATATAAAGTAGTGATCCAATCATTCCTCTATATAATTTTTTATCTACATCTTTCAAGAGATCTTCTTTACTAAGGTACTCATTGGTTGCCATAAGAGTGGGTTTTCCACTCGCAGTAGCCAAACCAAATTTAATAATTAGGTCTTTAGCATACTTTTCTTGACTAATAAAGATACCATTATCTAATTATTTTATTTGTAATCCTAAAAAGAAATTTAATTCACCCATATGACTCATCTCAAACTCTTTTGTCATTATTTTGGAAAATTCTTTATTCATTTCAAAATTAGTTGATCCAAAAATGATATCATCTACGTAAACTTGTACTAGTTGAATATCATTTTTATGTCTTTTAATAAAAAGAGTATTATCTACTTTACCAATTTGAAAATTAGATTGCAATAAATAAGATCTTATTCTATCATACCAAGATCCAGGAGCTTGTTTTAGACCATATAAAGCTTTCTTAAGTTTGTAAACATGATTTGGTAATTTATCATTTTTAAAAAGTAGTGGTTGTTCAACTTATACTTCTTCTTTTACAAATCCATTTGAAAAGGCATTTTAACATCCATTTGAAATAATTTAAAATTATTATGATTTGCAAAAGCAAGTAGAACCCTAATGGCTTCCAATCTTGCTACGGGAGCAAAGGTTTCATCAAAACCTATTCCTTCTTCTTGACAATAACCTTGAGCGACTAATCGAGCTTTATTTCTAACTACCTCTCCTTGTTCATTCATTTTATTTTTATAAACCCATTTAGTTCTAATTATAGTTTTATTTACAGGTCTAGGAACAAGTTCCTAAACATCATTTCTAGTAAATTGATGTAATTCTTCTTGCATAGCCAAAATCCATGAATCATCAGTTGATGTTTCTTTTGGATTTTTGGGTTCAATAGTTGATATAAAAGCTACATTACTCATTTGACTTAGTTGATTTCCAGTTTTAACAAAAGATTGCATATCCCCCAGTATATTTTCTATAGAATGATCTTTTAAAAGTTTTGTCCATTTATTAGGATGATTAATTTCATTATTAGTTTCAATTGATTCTTTATTTTGAGTGATTAAATCCTCTTCATCATTTGTATCTTCAAAATTTTTGAAATTTTCATCAAATGAAGCATGCATTGTTTCTTCAATGGTGTTAGTTTTTAAATTAAACACTCTGTATGCTTTACTTCTATTAGATTATCCGATAAAGATTCCTTTGTCGAATTTAGGATCAAATTTATCTAAATTATCTTTTGTATTTAAAATAAAGCATTTACTTCCAAAAATTCTGAAATAAGATACCTTATGTTTCTTTGAATAAAGAAGTTCATAAGATGTCTTATCAGTTAGAGGCCTAATTAAAATTCTATTTAAAATATAACAGGTGGTAGCAACTGCTTCTGCCCAAAAATTCTTTGGTAAATTACTATCTGAAAGCATAGTTCTGGCACACTCTTGAATCGTTCTATTTTTACGTTCTACTACTCCGTTTTGTTGTGGAGTTCTCGAAAATGAAAAATTGTGAGTTATTCCCCTTTTATTGCAGAATTCCTCAAACTTTTCATTTTCAAATTCACCACCGTGATCACTTCGAATAGTTATAATTTTTAGAGAAAAATGATTTTGAATTCTTTTTGAAAGGGTCTTAAAACATTCAAAAGTATCACTTTCATGTTTCAAAAATATTGTCCATGTAAATTTAGAATAATCATCTACAATTACAAAAACATATTTACTATGATTTATTGACAAAATTTGAGATGGACCAAATAAATCAAGATGAAGTAATTCAAGAGGTTTTGAAGTTGAAATCATATCTTTTAATTTAAAGGAACTTTTTCTAAGTTTCCTAATTGACATGCATCACATAAACTATCTACTTTAAAATTCATTTTAGGGAGACCTCTTACTATATCATGTTTTGACAGTCTAGATAAGAGTTTGAAATTCAAATGCCCAAATCTTTCATGCCAAATCCAAGGGTCACTTGAATTTACCAACAGACACAGGTTATCATTTGAAACTTTCATGCTAAGAATATAAATATTCTTTTTCCTAACTCCCTCAAATATTATGGTTGAATTATTATCTTCGATGTAACATTTATCTTTTTCAAATTTAATTTTATATCCTTTACCACAGAGTTGACTTATACTTAGCAGATTATGTTTTAGATTCTTAACTAGCAAAATATTAGCAATAGTAGGAGTTTCAGAATTACCGACTTGCCAATGCCAATCACATATCCTTTTGAATTATCTCCAAAGTTAACCAGTCCTCCGTCTTTGTATATAATATCATTCAGTATATCTGGATTGCCAGTCATGTATATATAACACCCACTATCAAGTATTCATTTGTTCTTTCTGATTTGCACAATTTGTCCGTTGTGGATTGATTCCTCAACAGCCATAAAGTATGATTCCTGCACATCAAACAATTTTGATAGATAACTTGAATTTGAATATTGATTATATGCAGACTCATGAAACAATGATGATTTGAATATTTCTAAACTAGTATTAACAAATATAGCCATTTTAAAAACTTTTTTCAAAAATCAGATTATGAAACTTTGAAAACCTTGCTCTGATACCAATTGTGAGA
The DNA here is from genome assembly GCA_030765085.1 of Allium cepa. Lineage (NCBI taxonomy): Eukaryota > Viridiplantae > Streptophyta > Magnoliopsida > Asparagales > Amaryllidaceae > Allium > Allium cepa. The sequence goes on from CM060931.1 coordinate 384,726,194, forward strand.
AATGCGGATTATGGATCTTAAGGTTGGGATTAACACTATAGGGGGGTGAATAGTGTTTATAAAGAATTACTAAATCTTTTTGAGTTTATGTTAAGTTAGACACAGACGCAAAAATAAAATAAAAGCAGTAAAGGAAAGAACACACCGGATTTTATATTGGATCGGAGTTACCCTACATCCAGTCCTGCAACACAAGTACGGATTTTCTTTCAAAAGCAATTGTACAATTACACCCTCGATTTCAAGGCTGCGAGGTACACTCTCTAGAATTTCAATCCTCTGGATAGAGATACTTGATTTTCGGGCCACAAGTTTACCCAATTGATTTACCAAGGCTACAATCACACCTTTTCTTGCTTGATTGATTTTCAAGGCGACAATCACACCTTTTCTCACTTAATAGAATATAAAGAAGCCTATAACTCTAAATATCACTGAGAACCTTGTTGAGATAGTGATAGAGAATCAAACTAGACAAGATCGAGTTCGATTCAATGTTGATTTCGGCAGAGTAATGATAAGAATATGTATTAAGAAATGTGGAAGAAGAAGAGGAGTGAAAAACCAGAAAATCTGATATAAAATTCGTTGAAACTAACCCCTATTTATAGAAGAACAACAGCCATGTCCATTCATGAAGAGTTATGGCGAATAGACACTTCTTTTGAAATTTAAATTTTGAACTCAACTGACACCATGTCGACATGGTCACCATAGGCATGTCGACATACCAAAGCAATTTTTGATGATTTGATTTTCTTTGAAAATAACCTTTATCTTATATTAAATCTATTTTAAACTTTTCTAATATACTTAACTATAGTTAAAATTCATAAGTAAATATAGAGAATAATATATATATATATATATATAATTTAACTATAATTTTATATTTAAATCTTAAGTATAAATATTTAAAAGTTAAATATATTATTTTAAAAGATAGTTTAAAATCAGGAGTAATTTTGACTTTGAAATTAAAGATAATTTTGAGGCTAAAATTATTTAAAATCAGGATAGAGGTTTTTGATGTTTTTAAAAGGAAGATTTTGAAAACATTTTGAAAACAGGATATAATTTTGAAAAATCATTTTGAATAAAAAGTTAGCAGATACAAAACAATGCTCCACTAGATTTTTCGTAGGTTCCATCCCTTTAACAGGCTCGAAGTGGATTCCATTTCACGAATAAATTGGATTTTAAGATGCCAGTGCTTTTCTATGAGTTTTAACAAAATTTCTAATTAAAGAATAAATTACTTCAATTCTTGAACTCTTGATATTCTTGATACTCATGAGTCTTCAATCTTGATATCTTGATTCTCTATACTGTACAATCTTCATTCCTGGTACCTGCATGATTAAAACCTGTATATACATATATATCTAAACTTATAATGTTAGTATTTATATTTTATAATCTATTCTAAGGTTGTTGTCATCAAAACCATCATCTCACGGACTAACATGTTGGTGCTATAGCCTTCCTTTGATAAGCCATGAGCCAGAAGATTCTCATCCGCTAATAGGGTTCTTATATACCTATCCTTAGTAAGGACTGCCATGAGAGTATTAACGACATCCAAAATTGATCCATGGTTGGGCCTCGTTGAAACATCTGTACAGCAATAAAAAAAAAAATTAAGCATGCAGACTATAAGGCAAATGCATGGTTGGCGTTTAGATATCCGTTTACGAGCGAACCTGAGTGAACAATGCACATAGGACCATTCAGCCTCGAAGTAACTCAGATTGTTCTAAACCTTGGAGATGATTCTACAACCCCTCATCGACTCTAAGTAAATAAGAGATAGGTTTTCCTTGCGGCTTTCAAAGCTATAAATGTATTGGATTTCTTCATCGCTGGGCACTTAGTTCAAATACTCGGAGAAAACTAGATAAGTGCTCAGAAGAAAAGCATAGCTATTTGGATGTAGCTATATGGGAGCTAGTCTCATAAAGTTCAAGACACGATACCCACCAGACGCATGTATCTATTGCAAGCTATGTACCCTTTTGGAAGATGGCGAGCCCTTTGGTTGCGAGATGGTGCCAAGACACCATTAAATGGAATGCCATGCTTATTGCACATTCTCGAAGAGATTCCTCATCGATTTTGGAAGGAATAGAACCGACCAAGTTATTCAGTATTACAGCATCCTCAAGAGTATCGGGTGCTGGATCTATTTGAGGTCCGTCTGCCAGTTCAACCGAATTTTCGAGTACTTGTTGCTCTACTTTAGGATTCACTAGGTTTTGCTTATTAACATTTGGAATTTCCAGTTGCTGCTCTTGTTGAATATGAGTTTGATGTGCTTGATAAGTTGTAGCTAAGCTTGATTCTGCATCAGATTTGATATATTTTAAAGATGAAGCACTTATAGTTTGAGCAGCCAAACGTTTGGAATGTCTTTGGCCCATCTCTATCAAAAGCTTGACGGATAATCGACATTAGACGATTAATTACAAACCATTCCCCTCATGATAAAGTGGATTCTAGTACAATATGGTGTAGTGTGGTGCAATTTGGATTACATTTATTATTTAGCTATTTGTCTTAGCAGTTCATTTTGAAGTCTAATGTTGCTCGACGTGACCGTCATCGCTGATCATCTCAACTAGCTTAATGTTATCGACTATGCTTTGAAAGAGTTCAAGATGAGAGAGGAAATTCAATGTGAAAATCCAAGGTAAAGTTCAGTTGCAAGGCTTATAATAGGTAGAAATTTGCCTAGGTATGGGAGTCTCACCAACCACTACAACCGAGGCAACAACCATTTTCCTCTTTCATCCCTGTCAATTCCAAATTTACGGCCGCTAACATCATCCTTTACCCACGTCCCTGTGTCCGCATTTTCCATGTCATCGTTCACGTGTCAATACTCACCTATGACGATAAATATGGAAGGTGGAGCTCGATTGAGGTTCAAATTAGGTGAGCTAGGGTTCAAGATTAAGGCTGTAGTCGGTGGAGGTAAATCGGTGTCTGGATTAGAAGAGGTGGGCGACGATGGCGTTAGACGAAGATAGGCGAGATATCTTAATTTGTTAAAATGAGTCTTTAATAGGGAACTCAATGTGACGACCGCCCATGACTCCCGCACCAAATCAAGGAAATAATGCGCTAAAAGGTGTGCCAGGCAGCCATGGACGATAGTCAGGGTAAAACAAAACAGAAGAATCTCTATCGCATAACTCACAGCGCATGGATAAAATACAATAGAGAAATATAATATAGTGAAGCTCCATAGAACAGAACATCATCATATAAGCATCACAGTAGTTTCATACAATCATCTACTCAAATCCATACATGAAAGCCTCACTACAAATCACTCAACCAAATACAGCAGCGGATACCCAGTACATATAGTAAGAAAACTAATATGCAAAGCCTCCTGCTCGTCTTCGTCATCTTCATCGTAGAACTCCTAGCACAGCACCTGTCACCTGCTACCTAATCTGCCCATCCCAACATGGATGAACAGCCCAAGGTAATAAGAGGAGACATAAAACCTTGAGTCAGACAAAGTCTTAGTGAGCAGTAAATTAACAATCAAACATACCAAAGAGCATAAGGGATAAAAGGAATAGGAACCAAACCATCCCACTCCACCTCTTTCTACAGTGATAGCCCCCAGACACACACTAAGGAGAAGTAAGCATAACATAGCAGATAAGTAAGGTAAAGCAATAATCACTCGAGTCAAGGACGATGTTTTCCAAATACAAACCCCCAAGGCCTAAACCAAGATCAGATAAGCACCCAGAAAACACCGCTCTTGAAGCCGAATGATGATACAACCAAACATCCAAACATCCATGACTCTGGCTATCACTGTTATCATTGCCTTGATTTCACCGTTAGTTGAATGACCGCCTGTCAAGGGCTAATGGTAACCCCGGTTTAGCCATAACTCCGCACGTCATCGTGACCCGTGCCTAAGCCGAACGCATCAGCCCAGAGTACTAGCACGTCATCATGACCCGTGCCTGGAACGTCATCGTGACCCGTTCCAACGTACCCTTGCTTTGAGTATGCTAGAACCTTCAACAACGATGAGATCTTAGCCTCCTAGTCATCCTCCTCGACGACTACTTCCATACTAGCTCAAGCGCCTCTCAAGCTAACCATTATCCACCCCAACCCGGACCGCATCACCGAGTTATAACTTTGCACGTCGTCATGACCCGTGCTTGGAACGTCTTCGTGACCCGTCCCATCACAACATATGTCTTGCCTCATCACATCATAGCAAAGTCTCTCAACTTGGAACGTCATCATGACCCGTCCCATCTCAACACAAGCCTTGCCTCATCATATCATCGCAAAGTCCCAACTCAACCATGCTTTGCCTTCTCGCATCATGGCAAGATCCCACATCCTCGAATCCATCCATATGAGCTTCCACATCCGCTTCATATGCCATTGGCAGCTTTCACCATTCAAGAGCCTTTCCACTTAGCTTTTGAATCATCTTCAACCATCTTGTTCCAAATCAACTACAAGCTAACTTGGAGCAATCAAATCTAACATACATTCAAACATTCAACCATTCAAACAAGATCTATTAAGCAATATCAATTATAATGGCAATTTCGTAATTAAGTGAGCAAAAGTCCAACATACGTGAAATCATGGTTTTTAGCATAGATCTATCAAATCTAAAACATGGGTCTAATACTTGATAAATAACTTTCATAGATAAACATCTTCAAATATGATGGATCTACATGCAGACTTAAGGAAAATGCGAGAAAACGCTAACTTTAACACATAAACATATCACCAATCCACTACACTCCTTTGGGTCCGTGTGAGAGATAACTACCACTCACCAAATCACCAAAACAACCTAAAATGAATCAACTACAGATCTGGACAGCAAGGACTTGGACTTGATCCGGAGAAATTTCACTTGAAACGGTGAAATCTAGCCTCTTCGGATGAAAATCTTCAACTTTGGCTCTTGATCTTTGATCTTGATCTTCGATCTTGGATGGATGTTAGAATTAGATTGGAATGGAGAAAAGAAGATGAAGAAATGTTGTAGTCGAGTCTTCAAAATGGCAGCACTTCGTCGCTTCAAAAACCGGTGCCAAAAAGTGAGCCAAACCCCTCTATTTATAGGCTGGAAACCCCTTAGGTCGTCGCCCCTTAGGTCGTCCCCGACCTAACTATGAGTCGTTGCCGACTCATCAGCCCCTACGACCTACGACCTAACCAACACAACATACAACCAAGGCCGACTTACGACTTAACCCAGACGCGACCTAAAACACAGGCCGACCTAACGACTCAACGTACTGCCGACCCAACTGTCACACGACTCAACACACTGCCGCATTTCCTAAGTCCTAAGTCGTATGACGACTTAACCACCATGCCGACTTACGACTTAATACCAGTGCCGACTCAAACCCCTGCCGACCTATGTCCCCAACGACCTAACAAACACACAATACAAAAGCCTCCGACCTAACTTAGGTCGTTGCCGACCTATCATGCTACGACCTAACAACATAGCCGACTCACGACTCAACCTATTTCCTTTAGGTCGCGCTAGCGACCTAACGACTCATCTACCAACGACTCAAGCATGCCTCTCTAAACCCTAAGTCGGCTACTTTCCTGGGTCGGTCCATCTCTAAGTCGCCTAACCTTTAGGTCGCTACCCCCTCTTAGGTCGCTCTCCACTAGGTCGGTCACTTTCTTAGGTCGTTCCTCTATCCTAGGTCGCTCAACCGACCTAACTCTCAACACATTAACATCCTAACCCGTTAGCTCCTTAGGTCGCTCACCCCTACCTACGACCTATCCTATGAGTCGGCCCTCTATGAGTCGGCCACGACTCATCACTTGACCCCTATTTCGCCTCTCTTCTTAAGTCGGCAACTACTATGCCGTTCTATCCCTTAACTCGGTCCATCCCCTTAAGTCGTCTACGACTTATCTATGAGTCGGTCACGACTCATCACTTGTACTCGGGTCAACTCCTAAACAACTCAAGCTAGAGGCCACACAAACAACACTATCGACCTGCAAATTCTACGTTTTATCGACACGTAAAATACGGGTCGTTACATTCTCTCCCCCTTAGGAATTTCGCCCCCGAAATTCCAAGCAAACAACAGCAATCAAAATTATTCCGCATGCCTATCATCCATGGCAATCAACAATCCATGCAACCAATTCTAACCTAGCATGCAGAATTCTAAGACTTAGAACAAGCTACAAATTCATGAGATGTCACGACACTTTAGGGCCATACCTCGAAGAGTTCGGGATGAGCTGCCTTCATCCTCTCTTCCTCCTCCCACGTACAGTCGTTAACATCATCACTCCATTGTACCTTGAGCAACGTAATCGTCTTCCTCCTAAGCTGTTTCGTATCGGTTTCAACAATACGAAGCGGCTTACGAGGTCTCGAAACAACAGGATCAACCTCTAAGTCTTCACAGCTATCAGCAGAAACCACCGTAGTTGGGTCGTGCATATACTTCCGTAGACAAGATACATGAAAAACATTGTGCACACCCGCCATCTTTTCCGGTAACTCCAATCTATAAGCGAGCTTTCCAATTCGCTCGATAATCGGGAATGGTCCAACGAATCTTGGAGTTAACTTTCCTTTGTTCCCGAATCTTATAACATTCTTCAATGGAGAAATCTTCACAAAAACCATATCACCCACGTCGAATTCCAAATCCTTCCGACGATTATCTGCATAACTTTTCTGACGATCCTGGGCTGCCTTCATTCTTTGTCGAATGACCTCTATACAGTCCGAAGTCTGTCGAATCATCTCTGGCCCAAGTATCAGCTTTTCTCCAGTTTCCAACCAACATGTCGGAGAGTTACACGGTCTTCCATATAATGCCTCATATGGTGCCATACCAATACTCGACTGATAACTGTTATTATAAGCAAACTCCACCAAATGAAGGTGATCTTCCCATGATCCTCCGAAGTCCAAAACACATGCTCTAAGAAGATCTTCCAAAACTCGGTTGACTCTCTCAGTCTGACCATCTGTTTGAGGGTGATAAGCTGTACTCAAACACAACTCGGTTCCCAAAACTTCCTGGAAGCTCTTCCAAAATCTACTAGTGAACAATGGGTCTCGATCGCTCACTATACTCTTCGGAACACCATGGAAACGAACTATCCACTTAACATACAACTCAGCCAACTTCGATGCAGTCCTAGTCGATCGAACAGGAATGAATCTTGCACTCTTGGTCAAACGATCTACGATGACCCAAATCCCTTCATTCCCTGCTCTTGTCCTAGGTAGACCATCGATAAAGTCCATCGACACTTGCTCCCATTTCCATGTAGGAACCTCTAATGGCTGAAGCAATCCACTGGGCTTCTTCTGCTCAGCTTTCACCAACTGGCAATTCATACACTTGGAAATAAAGTTTCCAACATCCTTCTTCATACCTTCCCAGTAGTAGGTTCTCTTCATATCCCGATACATCTTATTTCCACCTGGATGAATTGTCAACTTCGAGTGATGACTCTCCCTCAGAACTTCATCTCTCAATCCATCTACATCGGGAACAACTAGTCGCCCTTGCTTTCGAAGCCAACCCTCTCGATCGACCTCGAATCCCTTATCCTTCTCCGGGTCCAATCCAGATTCCAAATCACAGATAATCTTGACAAGCTTATCATCTCCCCTTTGCCTCTCACCAATTCTTTCCACAAGAGTAGGCCTTATTGATAAGTTTGCCAACATCTCAGGTTCCAATTCACATCTAGGCCTGAAATCAAATCCAGCCAAATACTCAAGACTCTTCCATTCTGAAAACATGGCTCCCAATCCTGCATGTCTTCGACTTAACGCATCAGCCACTGCGTTACCTTTCCCCGGAGTATAGGCTATACCAAAATCATAAGATGCTAGGAACTCTAGCCACCGTTGCTGTCGAAGATTTAAATCCTTTTGGGAGAACAGATACTTCAACGACTTATGATCTGTAAACAACTCGAATCTAACTCCCAATAGATAATGTCTCCACATCTTCAAAGCAAACACAATCGCCGCTAACTCCAAATCATGAGTCGGATAGTTCCTTTCATGCGGCTTCAGTTGTCGACTAGCATACGCAACAACTTTATCCTTCTGCATTAGCACCGCTCCTAGTCCAGTGCCACATGCATCGGTGTAAACCACCATCTCATCATTCCCACTCGGAATAGTCAAAACAGGAGCACTTGTCAGTCGCTCTTTCAGGATTATGAAAGCTTGTTCACACTTATCATTCCATCTGAACACTTGATTCTTCTTCGTCAATCCTGTCAACGGTGCAGCTATCTTGGAAAAGTCTTTGATAAACCGACGATAATATCCTGCTAATCCAAGAAAACTTCTCACATCAGATGCATTCTTAGGCCTAACCCAATCCTGGATCGCTGCCACCTTAGCGGGATCAACCGCTATTCCATTTCCAGAAATAACATGACCTAAGAACCTCACTTCATTCTTCCAGAAGTGACACTTCGAAAACTTAGCCTTCAGCTGATGTTTCCGTAAGATCCCCAAAACAATCCTCAAGTGTGTCTTGTGCTCTCCCTCAGTTCTGGAATAAATCAGAATATCATCCACGAACACAAGCACGAACCTATTCAACTGATCTCTGAACACTCTATTCATAAGATCCACAAAATATGCTGGTGCGTTAGTCAATCCAAACGGCATTACCAGCCACTCATAAAACCCGGATGGTGTCCTGAAAGCAGTCTTCGGCACACTATCCTTCGCCACTCTCAACTGGTGAAATCCCGTTGCCAAATCCATCTGAGAAAACACCTTAGCCTCGTGAAGCTGGTCAAACAAGTCATCTATTCTCGGCAATGGATACTTGTTCTTCTTAGTCACCTTATTCAGCTCACGATAATCAACACACAACCTCAACGATCCATCCGTTTTGGTTGCGAACACAACTGGCGCACCCCATTCGGACACACTTCTCCGAATGAATCCTTTCTGCAAAAGGTCATCAACTTGCACCTTCAGCTCTTGCTGCTCCCTCGGTGCCATCCGCCTAAGAGGCATCACAACAGGTCTGGCTCCCTCAACTAGATCGATACGAAACTCGATCTCCCTATGCGGCGGCAACCCTTTGACTTCCTCAAAGACATTCTCAAACTCATTCACAATAGGCACCGATGACAGTCCATCCCGTGGAACAACTAGCGAATACATGAAGCTCATGAAGACGCCTTCTTCATGCTTACATCGTATCACAACCTTTCGCCCTTCCACATTCCCGACTGTCACCTCAAGCCTCTCACAATCAATCCTAGCCGCATACTTCCTAAGCCAGTCCATACCCAAAATAATTCCGAACCCCGCAAAGTTCAGAACAAAGCAATCACAAACAAACGAGCAATCATGACTCGACACAACTAGACCACGGCATATCATACACAAACATGACGAACCCCCAACCGGATTAGTCACAACCAATGGCCTATCAACAATATCCGGTTTCATACCTAACCGGCATACCAACTCATCACAAACAAAAGAATGCGACGCTCCAGTATCAAACAACACTCTAACTGGAACACCACAAATAGAAAGAGTACCTTGAACCACCACACTCTTCCCCTTCTCCTCAGCAGTAGGAGCTTTCGAAGACGATGGAACAGCCCCCAAAGCATAGGCTTGCACAACCTGCCTATCTTTCCTCGGTTCTGGACAATCCTTCTTAATGTGTCCCAGCTTATCACAGTTGTAACACTTCAACTGCACCTTCGGATTCTTGCAATCCCGAGAAAGATGACCCTTCTGACGGCAGTTATAACAAGTCACCTCGCCCTTTGGCTTCTTCTGACCATCCTTTCCCTTCTGTTGCTGCTGCTTCCTCTTCTTATTCCCACTCTGCTGTGGTTTAGATCCTTCCCTGGTTACTGCAACAACAGAACTTTCCCTAGGAAACAAACTCTCATGCCTCAGAGCTTTCTCCACCAGCTTCTCAAATGGATCGTCCAGATGATCCACTAACTGCCTTCCTAGATAAGCATCCAGACCAGTCACAAACTTTTCATTCTTCTGGTAGGGAGAATCAATATATGATCTGGCATACTTAGACAAAGCTTCGAACTCAGAAATATACTCCAGAACAGGCCTTCCGCCTTGTTTGAGCTCCACAAATCTCTTGAACAAAACAGACCTCTGAGCAGTAGAGATGAACTTGGCTTCAAATCTAACTTGGAACTGCTCCCAAGTAATATCCTCTTCTGGTGTATCTATGGTGATAGAATTCCACCAATCAGCAGCTCTTCCCTGAAGCTGTCTCGATGCAAGCTTTCTCTTAGTTGCATCCTCAATCCCTAAGTCACCAAAGATCCTTTTGCAAGCATCAATCCATCTCTGCACCTCAATAGTCGACTCCGTCCCCAAGAAAGCTTTTCCTCCAAGAGAAGTATAATCCTTGCAAAGCTTAGCAAAATCCACCGGTCTTGGAGCTTGAACTTGAACTCCCACATCCACTGATGATCCTGAAGCTGGTATCCTTCTCATGATCGAAGTCATCATCGCTTCGAACATAGTTCCATAATCAACAGCTCCTTCATCAGCACGGCTTTCCCTTGCAGCTGGTCTCCCTCTTCGACTCATCCTTAATATCTGTAATAAGAATGATTAGAACACCTTAAAAAACAACTGCATAAGGAGTTCAAATCCTTCCAGGCTACTATATTATATATAGTAATCATTCATCAAAATACAATTACGCCTCTCATACGTCGTTACGTCAGCGAGCGTTGGCTGAAATCGATTAACCAAAGCTCTGATACCAAATGTGACGACCGCCCATGACTCCCGCACCAAATCAAGGAAATAATGCGCTAAAAGGTGTGCCAGGCAGCCATGGACGATAGTCAGGGTAAAACAAAACAGAAGAATCTCTATCGCATAACTCACAGCGCATGGATAAAATACAATAGAGAAATATAATATAGTGAAGCTCCATAGAACAGAACATCATCATATAAGCATCACAGTAGTTTCATACAATCATCTACTCAAATCCATACATGAAAGCCTCACTACAAATCACTCAACCAAATACAGCAGCGGATACCCAGTACATATAGTAAGAAAACTAATATGCAAAGCCTCCTGCTCGTCTTCGTCATCTTCATCGTAGAACTCCTAGCACAGCACCTGTCACCTGCTACCTAATCTGCCCATCCCAACATGGATGAACAGCCCAAGGTAATAAGAGGAGACATAAAACCTTGAGTCAGACAAAGTCTTAGTGAGCAGTAAATTAACAATCAAACATACCAAAGAGCATAAGGGATAAAAGGAATAGGAACCAAACCATCCCACTCCACCTCTTTCTACAGTGATAGCCCCCAGACACACACTAAGGAGAAGTAAGCATAACATAGCAGATAAGTAAGGTAAAGCAATAATCACTCGAGTCAAGGACGATGTTTTCCAAATACAAACCCCCAAGGCCTAAACCAAGATCAGATAAGCACCCAGAAAACACCGCTCTTGAAGCCGAATGATGATACAACCAAACATCCAAACATCCATGACTCTGGCTATCACTGTTATCATTGCCTTGATTTCACCGTTAGTTGAATGACCGCCTGTCAAGGGCTAATGGTAACCCCGGTTTAGCCATAACTCCGCACGTCATCGTGACCCGTGCCTAAGCCGAACGCATCAGCCCAGAGTACTAGCACGTCATCATGACCCGTGCCTGGAACGTCATCGTGACCCGTTCCAACGTACCCTTGCTTTGAGTATGCTAGAACCTTCAACAACGATGAGATCTTAGCCTCCTAGTCATCCTCCTCGACGACTACTTCCATACTAGCTCAAGCGCCTCTCAAGCTAACCATTATCCACCCCAACCCGGACCGCATCACCGAGTTATAACTTTGCACGTCGTCATGACCCGTGCTTGGAACGTCTTCGTGACCCGTCCCATCACAACATATGTCTTGCCTCATCACATCATAGCAAAGTCTCTCAACTTGGAACGTCATCATGACCCGTCCCATCTCAACACAAGCCTTGCCTCATCATATCATCGCAAAGTCCCAACTCAACCATGCTTTGCCTTCTCGCATCATGGCAAGATCCCACATCCTCGAATCCATCCATATGAGCTTCCACATCCGCTTCATATGCCATTGGCAGCTTTCACCATTCAAGAGCCTTTCCACTTAGCTTTTGAATCATCTTCAACCATCTTGTTCCAAATCAACTACAAGCTAACTTGGAGCAATCAAATCTAACATACATTCAAACATTCAACCATTCAAACAAGATCTATTAAGCAATATCAATTATAATGGCAATTTCGTAATTAAGTGAGCAAAAGTCCAACATACGTGAAATCATGGTTTTTAGCATAGATCTATCAAATCTAAAACATGGGTCTAATACTTGATAAATAACTTTCATAGATAAACATCTTCAAATATGATGGATCTACATGCAGACTTAAGGAAAATGCGAGAAAACGCTAACTTTAACACATAAACATATCACCAATCCACTACACTCCTTTGGGTCCGTGTGAGAGATAACTACCACTCACCAAATCACCAAAACAACCTAAAATGAATCAACTACAGATCTGGACAGCAAGGACTTGGACTTGATCCGGAGAAATTTCACTTGAAACGGTGAAATCTAGCCTCTTCGGATGAAAATCTTCAACTTTGGCTCTTGATCTTTGATCTTGATCTTCGATCTTGGATGGATGTTAGAATTAGATTGGAATGGAGAAAAGAAGATGAAGAAATGTTGTAGTCGAGTCTTCAAAATGGCAGCACTTCGTCGCTTCAAAAACCGGTGCCAAAAAGTGAGCCAAACCCCTCTATTTATAGGCTGGAAACCCCTTAGGTCGTCGCCCCTTAGGTCGTCCCCGACCTAACTATGAGTCGTTGCCGACTCATCAGCCCCTACGACCTACGACCTAACCAACACAACATACAACCAAGGCCGACTTACGACTTAACCCAGACGCGACCTAAAACACAGGCCGACCTAACGACTCAACGTACTGCCGACCCAACTGTCACACGACTCAACACACTGCCGCATTTCCTAAGTCCTAAGTCGTATGACGACTTAACCACCATGCCGACTTACGACTTAATACCAGTGCCGACTCAAACCCCTGCCGACCTATGTCCCCAACGACCTAACAAACACACAATACAAAAGCCTCCGACCTAACTTAGGTCGTTGCCGACCTATCATGCTACGACCTAACAACATAGCCGACTCACGACTCAACCTATTTCCTTTAGGTCGCGCTAGCGACCTAACGACTCATCTACCAACGACTCAAGCATGCCTCTCTAAACCCTAAGTCGGCTACTTTCCTGGGTCGGTCCATCTCTAAGTCGCCTAACCTTTAGGTCGCTACCCCCTCTTAGGTCGCTCTCCACTAGGTCGGTCACTTTCTTAGGTCGTTCCTCTATCCTAGGTCGCTCAACCGACCTAACTCTCAACACATTAACATCCTAACCCGTTAGCTCCTTAGGTCGCTCACCCCTACCTACGACCTATCCTATGAGTCGGCCCTCTATGAGTCGGCCACGACTCATCACTTGACCCCTATTTCGCCTCTCTTCTTAAGTCGGCAACTACTATGCCGTTCTATCCCTTAACTCGGTCCATCCCCTTAAGTCGTCTACGACTTATCTATGAGTCGGTCACGACTCATCACTTGTACTCGGGTCAACTCCTAAACAACTCAAGCTAGAGGCCACACAAACAACACTATCGACCTGCAAATTCTACGTTTTATCGACACGTAAAATACGGGTCGTTACACTCAAGCTTCAAACTGACAATAGGAAAACAGGTGAGGAGATAGAACAAAGGAGACGGTTTATATAGTGCGCTGCCCCTAAAGTTCTAAGACCTATAAAAACTTAAGGAAAGTTTCAAGTAAGGAGTCGGCATCGATTCCCAACCCAAGAGTTAGTACCGAGTCCTAAATTTTTAAAGAAAAAGAGGAGAAGGAACATATATATACAAGCATACATATGGTATATGCATATGTGCACAAATGCTTATGCGTATGATGGGCCATGTGTATATACCCAATACATGATGACTAAAGTTGAAGGAAAGTTGGACTTATACGTGGGGAACTCATGGAGGGGACTAGTCTAGAATCATCAGACTTGAAATAACAAACCACGGGATCACATTCAAGTTTTATAGTCCTGGATGTTAGCGGAACGTTGCACCAGATCATTATAGATATGATAATTCATGGAATCGATTTGCAAAAAATAGTCACCATTTAAAGCACGCAGTGGAATCTTTTATGGAAATCCAACTTGTCTTGATTCAAAGCACATCCTGTTGTAAACGAGATGCATTTTAGGGTGCAAGTGTTATCCTGCCTTTTGACCAGGCAGAATTCGGACAAATTGGACATATAGAGCTTGGAATTATCAAGGCGAAAAGTCTGAAGAGATAGCCAGGAGTCAGGAAACCAAGCACTGACAGAGCCACGAAGTCAAAGTCAATATTATCCAAGACAACAAGGTAATGAGATCCCCCAAATTGGGGATCGATACTGACTCCCAAATACAACCTGGGTGAATGCCATCTTCTGCCTACAAGCTTATCTCGATGCCATCGGTCTATTTCCAAAGTTGGTTTGTTGAATCGGTGCAATTCTGTATTGATCTTTATGGACTCTTGAATCTGCAACGTTGTTCTCCCACAACTTCATCATTTGGACTCACAATCGTACTAAGATTGGTGCAAAAAACTATGAATTCACAAAGCCAACCACAGGACGATCCAAGCTGAGGAGTTGAAGACACCATAAGTGCAGAACTTGGGGATTGGTGAGTCTCATATATTGCTGAGCTGGCACCTACCTTTTTGGAAGAACAAGTCAATTTTGGGCATAACGGCTAGGAGATATTGCAGGTTGTATTTTAGGCTCCTTACTTCTATAAATAGGAAGGTAGGGCTCACTTTAGGGATCTTTTGGACTCTAGTTCCATTATTTCTTATATTCTTGTAACTCTGAAATACTGAGCGTTGGAGTTACACTGACCCCCAAGAACTTTGCCTCCTAGTCAGAAATTGAGACGACCCGACTTTCTCACCACAGAAAATCGTATCACCTTGAAGAAAGAAAGTGATAGAAAAGAGAAAAGAAAGAGAAGAAAGAAGAAACAACATCAGAATCTCAATGGCGGAACGAATAAATTATGTTAATAACATAAATATTACATAGTTTACAACCATTATCAGAGTTACACAGATTTCACAACACATACTAGACAGTTATAAACACCTATCTAGTTATACAACTCAACACAATACAAGGAAACTACTCAGAGAAACCAACACAGTGGAATATTATATATCTACTCGCAGAAGCCTCCTACTCCATTGCTCCTCCATAATTCGTCAAAGCTAACCTGAATCCCTTGGCTACTCGTAAAAATTTGAGTACCCAAGAGTTTGAGAAAACAGAAAATAAACTCCGGGTCAGACGTGGGTCTGGTGTGAGTAAGGGTTAAGGTTGCTTAATTTTTAGAAACCTTTTTGAAAAGAAAGGTATCACGTATGACTTCCCACAGACCATACGCTAACCAAAACATTTGATAGGAAATCCAGTGATATTATAATAGGTCTAGGGTTTTCAAGTAAATATGAAATAGTCGAAATTGTTACATTCATTAAATTCCAGCTACTAGCCACAAAGGTAGGTAATACAATCAAAACCATTGGTACTTATTGGATTTTGGATTCCATACGATGGCAGGGCTACTGGAGTACCGCCCGTCACAGTACGTGGCCTAGATCAACGTACCGAGGATCACTCCCAATCCCCTGCAACACAAGGCCGGAGCCATCCCTTACTGGATAGTCCCGAACAAGACAACCCCGACAGTTGGAGCTCACAATGATCCACACAGCCGAGATAAAAAGGGACCTCTAGACAGGGGAAAATCTCGTCCTACTTGGGCATGACCCACTTAGCCTTGCTGCACCTCCCCTATTTTAGCCATTCCTGGTTGATGAGGCTTTAGGCTACGATTACCTTTAATCAGAACACATCACTTAGAATGCTCATCGTCCACCTAACGATGTTCTAAAAGCATTCAATCCATACAAGTTCGTTTCGGGTTCGAACGAAACCGAAGGCATTATCTCGTTACACTCATTTGGAATCACCCTCAGAGTTAACGACGATAACCCTTGCACTCTGAATCTTCATCTTCACTTGAGATTCACGACCTATCGTTAATTTGGATCGATGTGGTTTTCGGATATCCAAATATGGAACCCGATCCCGGTCTCATCGAAATCCAAAACGTATCTTTTAAGGACAAGTTGTTTTAAAGTTTAAAATAATTCAATTCAGTATCTATATAAACAGATAGATAACTCACAAACCACAATAGATAATCAACATTATCATAATAAGCAGATGATCCACATTATCATTATAAACAGATAATCCATACTATCATCAAAATAGATAATTCATATCATTATCACAATGTAACCAAAGCATTCATACCACATAGCCTTACTTATCTCATTTCTGAGATCACAACCATTCAAGTAATCAACATCTACATAAGCAAAGATTTACTTAATCACAATATAATTAATTTAAAATAAATTAAATAAATTACCTCCATCTCCAATTAATTTAAAGTGAATTAAATTAATTACTTCATCTTCAAAAATCTTGCTTACATAACCATTTAATTGATTACAAATCAATTAATTAATCATTCAAATTAATCACCTTAATTAATCACCCTTGATTAATTATCCTTTAATTACATTCATATAATTATCTTTTAATTAATTTCACAAATTAATTATTCTTAACCAACTCAGTAATTAACTCTTAATTACTTCATTAATTAATTAACTATAATTAATTACATTAATTAATTTCCTTTAATCACTTATCATTTATTAATAAATCTTAATAAATCAACCTTAATTACATCATTAATTATACTAATTAATGATCCTTAATTATATTTTAATTAATTACTTTATTAAAATTAATTACATAAAGAAATTAACCACAATTATTAATCATTCCAGATTAATCATATTCAGCAATTAACTATCCTTAATTACTTTATTAAATAAATTAATTATTTCTTATTTAATTATCCTTACTTAATTCTTTGATTAATTACAAAGTAATAATACTCAAATTACTTCCATTCTTGAATCATCTTAAATAAATTACATTCAGTAATTACTAATCAATTAATTCACTAAGTAATTCCAATCTATTAATTTCATTAAGTAATTATCATCAAATCATTCGGTGTTTAAAATTAATTAAACTAAATTAATCAATTTAAACGATCATATTAAACTAAATTAATTACATTAAGTAATTAATTTCTTAATTACTTCCATTAAGTGGTTACACTTAAACAATTCACAAATGATTATCATTAAATTAATTAATCTAATTAATTATTAAAAATTAACCACATTAATTAATTGTTAAATAATCCTAGTTAATGACCTTCATTAACCATTCCTTAATTACTTCCTTTAAGAAATTTTCTTAGATTAACTATTATGAATTACAATTTAATTTTATCTCTAATTATCCATTAATTAAACTCTAATTATTTAATTAATTAAGAGTTAACTGAAACTTAATTAATCCTTAGTTATTTAAATAAATTAACCATGATTATAACTTAATTGCTTAATTAATAAATCTTTAATCATTAATTAATAATCTAATTAATGATCTTTAATTACAAATTGATTAACCCTTAATCAATTATTTATTAATTCCTAATCAATTAATTAATTAAATTAACTAATTATTCCTTAATTATCTTATTAATCAAATTAACTTCAAATCATTAATTTTAATTAAATTTTAAGATAAACATTCTTAATTATGACTAAAGTGTCATTAACAAATTTATTTGAAATCAATTTACTTTTGAACTTACTTTTAAATTTCATTTCAAATACAAGATTTAAAATGAATATAATTTAATGTAACAAAGTTTAAAAAATTTAAACCTTTTTAAATTACAAGGCAAACAAGTGCGTGTCTTATAAAAGAAATTAATAAGAGTTTAAAAATAAATTCATTTTAAAGTTCAATAATTTAAATTTACACTTCGTTTAAATCTTTCAAATTTAAAAACTTCTTTTAATTTCAAAAACTGAAATACATTTTTAAATCTTTGATTTCCAGTTTTAAATTTAACTTTAAAACTTACTCATGTTTTTAAAACTTTATTTTTTAAAAAGTTCAAACTACTTACCAATATAAAGTAGTTAAATAAGTTCAATTTCAAAACTTTATTTTTATATTTATTTTAAAACTGAGATTTTAAAACAAAAATTGAATTCTAAATTTCAATCTTGGATTTAAAACTAGATTTAAACTTTAGCTTTCACATTTTCAAGCTTCGGGTTTAAAAATTTAAAATTGATATTACAACTTTTCTGTAAAACCTCAAAACACTGAATAACCCTAGACACCACAAACTCTACTTCCAGTCATTACCTCGTCTGCTTCGAGTCAAGTACTCGAATAACTCGAGTTTTCCCCGAGTTTAAAATTCTGCACACTACTAAAGTTCATCTGAACTTCAACTGCACGGTGCACGTGCACCGTGGCTCTGGCCATCATCGGCCATCCACTAGCACTTCAACTCATCAGCGATCATCCCCTGATGACATCACGACTCTCCAAAGCCACCACACTTGCTCGAATCAAAATCGAGCACCAATTCTAAAATCTGGAACAACAATCAGGTTTCCCCTTCAAAAACCTGTCAACACCTCAATCTCGCCGCTCCGACCACCTGAAGGTCTGCAACTCCGGCCTCGACTTCATCTACTACCCAACTACCACTACCCAAAATATCATAACACTCGGTCAACCCTACAAGTCGTGGCAATCAAACCTCTCCACCTAGTTAAAACTAGGGTTTCCAGAAGAAAATTCACAGTAGCAACTTCCATGGTGAATTTCATCACCATCCACTATTTTTCCCAGCAAATCCTAATCCTCCTCCATCACCTGGAAGAACCCCGAGCCCCCACGATTCATAGATCACCATAATGCTAAAATATCATTTTTAGTTCAAACAGGAATTGTGCATTCATCTCTAAATTATAGACAATGATTCTTGATTTAAAAATCATGATTTAATTAATGTATTCAATCTACAATACTAAATTTGTAAATTATACAGTATGAGTTTTGATTATATCAACATGCATTGTTGTTTTATATGTTTCCAGAGACCATCAAGTTTTAATTTGACTTGATTAAAATTTTTAACAATAATCTAAGTTAAACAAACAACATTTGTTTAAAAAAAATCAGACCCTAACAACAACTAAATTAAATGGTCAGGGTTTAAATTAAAAAAATTTAAACTGGAAACAAGCAAAGCACACATCTCATATACACAACATACATACATATAAAAATATTCTCATCAGATTTTCACCTATGCACATGAAGTACTTATTCATCATAGCATACAAGCATGCAACCAAATTTAACTTTAGATTTAAAAAGTTACTCGCCTATTTTGTTTGAAGATGCAGAACAGAGCTTCCCAGATTTCAATTTTGCTTTTGAAACTTTTAAAACTACGGTTGCCCTTTTTTATACTTTGAATTCTTTAGAAACTGAATTGCTTCTAGTACTTTAAAACTGCACTGCATGCTTCCATATTTCAAAAAAAAATGAATGATGCAGATGCTTTTTGTTTGAAAATAGCAGGTGCAGGGTTTTGAAAATACAGGCTACATATTTGTAATTTGCAGATTTTCATTTTGAAGATGTGCAGATTTTATAAAAATGCAGGTTTTCTTTTTAAAGTGAATTGGAAGGCTACAGTTTCGAAGAGGAGTTTGATTATCATGTGAACAGGTTTTGAAGATGCACAGATTTGCATTTGATATCAGGGATTTTGATTTTGGGTTTTGAAGATTTGATTGTGAATTTGAAAATAGTTCTCAGGTTTTCAGATTTGTGTTTTTCTTAACTTTAGAACTATGAAGATAGAAAAAAAGAAATTGAAAAGAAGAGGCAAATGTATTTATAAGATGAAAATATAATTTAATAAAAATGAAAGAAAATACAAACTTAAAAATGACACTTGTACAAACTTTTAACATTTGTCAAATTAATATGTTTATCTTTTAAATATGAGGCTTTAAAAATCAACACATGTCCTATTTGAAGTAATTAGTATTTAATTTAAATGTTAATGAAATAGTTATGCCTAATTAATTTGTTAATTAGTATTTAATATGTATAGAAAATTTTAAAAGAAATAAAAACAAATTATACTTATAAATAAAAGCTTATGCATATAAAAATCAAAACAATTAAAAATCTATATTTTGGTTTTAAAACTTTATATTCAAATTCAAATCAAATTCAAAAATCTAATATTTAAAAAAATCAAGTTATAAATACAAATTAAATTTGAAATAACAATGATATTTTATTCAAAATCTATTTGTAAAAACAATACACTATTAATATTGTTTTTAGAAATGACTCATTATCAAATTAAAATAATTATAAAAGAAATTATTTCTTAATTAATAAATTACTTATTTTATTAAGCTATGTTTTAAAAAGAAAACAAAAAAATCTTTTTATTAATTCATTTAAATTTAAAAATCAAGTCAAAATCATTTTAAACATTAAAACATCTTTCCTTAACAATTTAAAATCATATACTTATTTATTAAATAGTTTTGAAAAACTTAATCTTAAATTAAATCAAAATTTCCAAATTATTAATATATATATATATATTAGAATTTTAAATCAGGATTCATTTATTAAATTTGAACCAAGATTATTTATTTTATAACTTTGAAAAGCTTATATTAAATAAAAACAAATTTCCAAATTACTAAAAATATTAGAATTAGAAATTATGCTTTATTATTAAATTTAAAACAAAGTTAATCTATTTACAATATAAACCATATATCTATATTATAAATAGAAACTAATTTATTAGCTGTAAAAGATAAAATATACCAATTTAATATTTATTAAAGAAGATTTTTAAATCAATTTGAATTATTATTAACAGAATTATCAATATCAATTTAATTTTTAATACAGATTATTAAATTGATATTGTCAAAAATTCCAGGATATTACAGAAATAGTAATAAAATATTAATGTGGATGTAGGCCTAGCTTTTTCGAACCACTATAAACGATTGTGTCTCATTTATTTACTCATTTTCATTTACTTTTCTTTATTTAATCTCTACTACATATAACTTCTTGGTGTTTGCGCTTTTTGGCTCAAGCATATAGCCATGTATTGTGATAGATAGCTTTAGAATCATATCAAGGATCTTCATAAAGTGTTTGCTATCAAAAATCGAGTAAAAAATCCTTGTTCGGATCAGTGTAAATCACCTCCAAATCATGTACTCGAATGTGGATTAAGAACAGTTATGCGAACAAAATGGTCTATGCACAACAAATGTATTTATTCCATTGGTTTCTTAACCACACGAATTATTTTTCATTCACATTTATTTACACTAATAGTGTTCATTTAATACTAAATCATTTATGAAAATATTTTCATAAAAAATTACTTAAGTTTATTAACATTCAAGACTTAAGTTCGTATTCGTATAATACTCCCTACATCCTAAGAGTATATATACAATATGAGATTTGTTTTACATAATCAAGATGTTCAACAAATTTAAAACTTGTTTTAACTTGCTATCTTCTCAAATTTATAAGTTACGAAAACTCAACTTTTATATTTTCACAAACACTTGGCTTCAGTTCTCAATTAACTCGGAAGTTTTTGATTATCCAAAATCGTCGAAAATTCCATTTCATTTCAACAAATGAAAATTATCGAACAACAAATCATAAAGAGATCCACAAACCAAAATATCCTAATGCATACATGCGTCCATATAATAACTTAGCAGAGAACTTTATATATAAACCTCGGGTTTTATTTCAAATCATTTTGATAAAATAATATACGTATCTCCTTTTGTATATCAAATCATACTTTCAAAATGTAGAAATAAAATTTGTTTTGCTAAAACAACTCCAAAGCAAAACTACTACTATGATAGCAACTCCTCACTTAGAAATTCGAAAATGAATGCCATTGATGATGCAATCATCACCAGAATTATTTTTTAGTGACAAAAGTGAGTTCAGTGATTTTTATCTCCTTTAAAAATCCTTTTTGAAAAATTTCTATCGTAAATACTTCAAATAATACTATTATTATTTTCTTTAAAACTTAAAAAAACAGTTTTCAAAATACCAGGATTTAAGTTCTCAAATTCTCAACTTAAATCCTTTTTATTTTTAAAACATACTTTATAAACCACATTTTATATAATTTCACATTTTAATATAAAAATATTCAACAAATAATAGTTAATGCTCATAAACTAGACGAGCATATCTAATAAAACAATAAATGATAATAATCGAATATTATCATTTCCTAACAAACAAACACATCATAGATAACTATATTCATTTTATTGAAAATTATCCTTTTATATATAAAATATAAACTTAGGTAAAATTATTTCATTTACCCATTTTCAAAGCAATACTGTGTTGGTTTTCTTTGTTTAAGTCTTTAGAAACCCCTGTCGATACCATGACGTCCTACATACCGACCATAATTCATAAACCACTCAGCAGATAAATTAACATGATATAAAATATTTTTATAGTACTAACAAATACACACTCTAATATATTATACACTTTGCTCATTCTAGCATGTCACTTACCCCATCTCTAATGAGTTTACCCCACCAAATCTTAGGTATTCGCTCAACCTAAGCTATGATACCACGCTGTATTGACTGGCCTTTTCGATCCTCAAAAGTCGACACTAATACATCCATGGTATTCACATGCCAAGCAACTAAGTGCCGAAAAGACACACTATTTGAGTGAAAGAAAATAAAAAACAGAATAGAATCTCACGTCGTGAAAAGTAATATATAATATACAACCGATCTATACAAAATAAACCGTAATATACATACATCAATCGGAGTAAACGAATCTATCATCAAGCATGACAGTTATAACAACCTGTCTTCACAAATGTTGTTAGATACTAAACAACATACGTAGAGAAAATAAAATATACATGAATACGTCTTGGAGGCATCTAACCCATCTCCTAAGCTCCAAAGCATCCATATCTTTGAAAATATGCTCAGGCTGACCTGAGCATTATAAGAAAATAATGCTCAGATCGGTCTAAAAAACCAGCATGAGAAACACAAATCATATGAATTTTTAATGTTATAAAACCTTTCAAATTAAAAGTATCTTGAAAGATCATGCCGCACATAAACACAGACGGGTTCTTATCTTACTATATCTAAACCATTTCAAATAGAAAATTTAACGATATTGTAATAATGTCCATGGTTTAAAATAAATATATAATATAGCTGAAATGCTTGTATCTCATGTTCCAGTATAGTTGGGCACAACTAAGTTCGTAAGGCACTTATTGCAGAATAGATTCCATACAATGACAATGCTACTAGGATACCACCTATCACAGTGCATCTCTAAAAAAATGTACTGAGGTTGTAAAAACATTTTGAACTCTTGCCAACACAGAACTAGCCTACACTTGCTCAATAGTACTGTTTATGACATCACCCAAGTTGCTGGTCAATAACCATACCGAATCATCAGTATATATAAACAGGTCAATATGAATCTGGATCAAGTGATGACCATACCCTAATGGTTGTGAACCACGTAGCTCTGTCGCATATCCATTGTTTTAGTCATTCCCGATTGGTGAGGCTCAAGACTATGATTTACCTTTTTATATAGCAACCCCACTTAGAATGTTGATACTGCCCTCCAAGTAACAATGCAATACCAACATTCATCCATACAAGTTGTTCAGGAATTGAACAAACTGAAGGCACTGCTTGTACTACATCCTCGGGATTAGTAGCAAGTAGCCCTTGCACTTCAAGGAACTCCATCTTCGATTTCATCATCTCCAAGATGTCTCCAATTTTAATGCATATGCATGTTCGATGTGGTTTTCAAATAATATATTTGACAAACGATAGTTTTAAAAAAAAGGCCAACATTTAATAGTCAGTTATTTAACTATCAAATGAATAAACAATCAAATCATAGATTTAATTTCACATGGAAACTAAGCAAGGTTAAGCACATAAGAAACCACTAAGCATCTTTAATTAATATTTTCATTAATTAAAATCACTTTATAAATACTCGTATAAAGACACTTTTACAAAGATATATTCACAAATATTCTCTACTCTTTCAATACTTGATATACTTATCTCAACTGTGTAAGTATACTCACATTTAACTTTCAAAACTTTTCTATATACTTTTATCAAAAATATAAGTATATTCCCAAAACATTATGTTTCCAATACTTAGAGGATGTACCCATACACTTATCTTAACAGTATAAGTATATTCAGAAATCTTAAGAAAGATTTCCTTCTTTTTATAAAAATAATATAAGTGACAAATCCATAACTATACTTAATTGGGTTAAAAAACAAATGTCATTTCAAATATAAGTAACAATAAAACCCAAACCACTTTTTTCCTTTTAACGTTAAATATGAAAAGAATACTTCTCATACTAGCATAATTTAAAATGATCATTTATGGAAATTGGGTCTCATTCCTTTTATAAAATTCTTTTTACAAATCCCTATAATAAAATTCCTTTAGAAAACATCTTTCTATTTATAAAACTTTTTTTATACTTATATACTCCTTTTATAAAATATTGTTATAAAACTCCTTTTATAAAAATCATTTTTAATTATAAAACTTCTTTTATAAATCTCCAAATATAATTATAAACTCTTTTTATAAATCTCCAAATATATTTATAAAACTCTTTTTATAGAAATCCTTTATAGGTCCGAAACTCATTTTATAATTCTTATATACTTAACACAAATCTTTTTTTTCAAGATAGGCCGAAATACTTTCTATAAAACGATCATTTCATATATGACTTTCAAAAATTTAATTTATTTTCCAAATCATCAAATGATATTAATTTCCCATTTATAAAATTAAATTTATCAATCTATTTTTTATTTATAAAATACCATTTATAAATTTATTCTTTTATTTATAAAATACCATTTACAAATCTAATTTTATTTATAAAATACCATTTATAAATCTATTCTTTATTTATAAAAAACCAATTACAAATCTATTTTATTTATAAAATACCATTTGTAAATCTTTTCTTTTATTTATAAAATACCATTTATAAATTTATTCTTTTATTTATAAAATACCATTTTATTTAAAACGTCTCACAAATATTTATTCTACAATATTTCTATCTTTTTTTTTAAAATAGACTCATTTTATTATAAAAGATAAATTTTCCTTTTTTTAAACTAAACGCCGGTTATTATATTAACTTTTCCATAAAATAAATACTTTCCAAAATACTTTTAAAACAATTCTAAAATATTGGACTAAAATAGGAAAGTTCAAAAACTAGTTTTAAATAAAATATCACAGAAAACTAAAAGTCAGATTTAAAATTATTCTCCGAATCAAAACCATTTTCAAATTAAAACAAAAAATCACAGTATTTCAAAATACTAAATGAGGCCAATAACTACATAGCCTTAAGCAATGCTACCAATACCTTTATTACTAAAAAGGTCCTACTTTTAATATATATCGATGTCACGTTCAATATAACCAAACTACCAAGTTTTTACATTCCATGATTTATACAACAGGTATACAACTAAAACTAAAATCAATAGTAATGAGGAATCTAGATTCCTCTACAAAATTACCTGTATTTTATTTCGTATGTCATTCACTTTTCAAAGCAAAAATTCAACCAAACCAAACCAATAAATCATTCAAGCACAAAAACAATAATTTATATCTACTATATATCATATAGCATTCAATCAGAGGTGAGTTAACTCACCAAAATTCTGGTTGATGCTTAAGCGTTCTGGTTTAATCTAAAATCGAATGATAGTTCAAAATTCCAATTGATTCAAACTTGACGAAATTGGTTCCAATGCGTAGATAACACTCCTACGAGCACAACACAAAATACTGCGTCTTCATTAGACCTCGTATGAGAGAATTTCAGATTTTAAAATATAATTAAATTTTCTAATTACAATGTTAACTTTGTTAATTACCCCAACTTCTTCCCCAAACTCGACTTCTTCCTATACACGTCCATGTGCACGGCCTTGCATTATCCACCCATTTTCCCTCTCCGCTCTATGAAACCAAAATCCGCTTACGCCACCAAGCTCCTCATCACATGAGCCGCCACCCCCGACATCGCCACGTTCCACTCGATCCACTGGAATGAAATGCGACCAAAAACCATACATGGTGGACCGTAGGGTCATGATCCCCCTCCTCACACCACCGCAAGCCTTTAACTTGCTCCACCGATGCCTTTTGACACTAGAGACCCAATGGAACCAACCTCATCGTCTGTCTCCATCCATATCTTACTCAGATCGAAACCCTAGCCTACGTCGATACAGTCCAACCCAACCAAACATGACGGCGCACATCACTACTTACATGGATTTGAAGACCTTGGTGTCACGAGTTCGAAAATCCTACTTTATAAATTTTCGTTGAGTATATGATTTTATTTTGAATTTAAAAGGAGGAGGCTTGTTCTTAGTTTACAGGAAATTAAATAAAAAGACAGGGAAATAGAAAAGTCAAGATGGAATGAAGAATAATCTTAATTAGGTTTAGTTTAATTTGTGATTTTCGGCCTCTCGATATGTAGCATTTCGTTCGCATACGAAACGCGAATGACAAAAATACGGTCCCACACAAAAATGCGACACAATCTCAAAACAATAATAAAACATAATAGATATCTTATTTCGTGAAATTTCAAAATTACCATCGTTTGTCGAAAAATACATCAAACGATAATTTATATATTTTTCAAATTAAAAATTATCGAAAAATCCTATAGATTAAATAAAAAATATGTCATTACAAATTGAGTAGTTTTATTAAAAATTGATTTTTTTTTTATTTATCAAATCTGAATATTTAAATAAATTAAATATTCACATTCGAAATGTTAAAAATTCCGGATTGTTACACCTCACCTACCTACCCGTGAGAACCCACATCCATGGAATAATCACCTCCATTTCACTCTACATGGATGTTTCGTCCATTCAAACACAACATGCAAACATAATAATGAAAAACGCATCATCATACCAGGTCATACAATCAGACAAACATTCTAACATACACTTAATATGCATATATGAATTCATATCTACAAAAATACATTATTTGATGCATCTGAAATCATTTAAACATGTTTAAATTCACGTTTTTTGATCATGTTAGATCTGAAAATAGGATTTTTATCTTTAGAAATGGATCCCAAACACTTTTAAACATGTATTCCAATATATATCATGCAATATGTTATAAACCACTCACCTATGGATGAAAAAAAGAAGAAACAAATCCAAATCAAAGCAAATCCAAATGGAATAGCGACGAACATCGAATTCCCTTCCCCAATTGATAATTGATTTAATCTCTAATGTACCCTTAGCTTGATTTCCCCTTAATATCTTGTTTATGTCTTGTAATAATAAGTTTTATTTAATGATTTGGATAGAGAAATGATTAGTGGTGGTTGTGGATGGTTTTTAGATCTAAAAAATAATGTCTTAGTGACTTCTCTAACCCTAGAATTAGCGCAATTCCCGAAATCTCCAAATCATGCCAAAAAATAAACTTTGAGGCATTTGTACAAAATTTGCCAAAATATGTTTAACTAAAACCACAATATCTCTCAAATGAATAGGCCAAATTACTATTATGACCACTGTATGGTAATGGAAACTAAACTTTCACTTGGAAAAAGAATCGGGACTAAAATTATGCTCCTAACAAAAGTTATGACTGTTACAAATTTTCTGGACCGAAAATGCATACATTTTATTCAAAGTCAAAAATGTCAAATTACATCATTTCCAAATTTTTTAGCTCATTTGAACTTCGTTTGGTTATTTAAATAATACATTATCTACCTACTGATATATAAAAGTATTGGTCATTACACTCCTCTTCTTCTTCCTCTCTTATTATTCTTTCTTCTTCCTTAGTAAGTGATTCACAGTGCTTAAAACCATAAAGGATGTGGGTAAAATAATTTTTTTCCGTCATTTTTTTTATGTTTTATTTGAAGTGGTTTCACACTTAGAGCTACTCTAAAATAAATGAAAATTTTGGTCAAGTATACTCCATGAAATAGTATATGTTCACGACTAGAAGTTTTGTTAGCTATAAAATCCGAGTAAATCACTTGAGCATAATTTATATCACTTTTAGCAAAAATGGCAGCAAGAGCTTTAAAAACTTTTTGACTGGGACTGTTGTATTTTCTCATTCTTAGTTAATGCTCCATGGTAAAGAGGGACACACAAGTCTAGCCTTAGGTCTTAAATATTTTCCTTTAAAGTCCATCTCTTTGTCACATTCAATAAATCATGAATTACTTCATAATTATTATAATATATTTTAAAATATTGGAGTTCTTGGCCATCATTTTTGTAGCCAAGTATTTCACCAAGAAAATGAGCATTTAAAACAATTTTTATTCCTTTTACACTGCCCCAATTTGCCTGAGGGTTTATGCCATCTTTTCGGGATAAAAGCAAAAAAGTAAAGCATTTCCTACCCCTAAAACTATCAAAAAGAGGTGTTTACTCCAATTGCTGACATGCCCAAGGGATGAACATATTGAAGCATATATGTAATGTTATATGATTGTATAACAATACTAAAATGATCAATAGTTGAAAGGTATAAATATCAAAGGATTTCTCTTTTACTGTTCTAGTATGTTAAATAAAATAAGTATAGGTCTAAAACATTGAGAGTTGAAGGTTGTGTCACCTATAGATTGTAAGTTATAGAGGTACTTAGCCAAATATCAAAGGAAGCTCACTCTTAAAAGAAGCGTTCCAGATACATGCGACAACGATAGTATACTACTATGAAATCTCAACCATGTCTAATAGCGTTGCGTATTAGCATCACATAAAGCTTACAGGAAAATATATACACATCAACAAATAATACATCATCAATCTTCATGCGTAGAGACGAATATGTTAGGTAAACACCAAATGTCAACAATCAACGATCAGCTCCAACCTAGCTTGCCACGGTATCGATCAGCTCCCAGATAAAGAATTGAATGATCTAAAAATTGATTTATTGTATTGATCTGAAAATAGATTTACAGAGCTATGTTTTCACAAATGAGATACACTGGTTTTTCATTAACTGATACAACAGAGTGATACTGTATTTAAATAAAGATATTGGTCCTAATATTGATGGGCCTGGTTTTCTTGTATCTGCCTCTGTTCTCTTTTTATTCTACTTTGATGCTCTGTGTGATGATGGGCCTGGTTTTATTGCTACTATTCTCTTTTATGTTACTTTGATTCTCTGTGTATCCTTTATTTCGCCCCCTCAAACCCTACGTTATCTAGGGTTTGCAAGAGAGAAAAATAATGGCGTCGTCGACTCATTCTTTTTGAGAAATTCTTCATGAATAATGGCGGTGCTCCATTTGTATTCGCCTCTGTTCTCTTTTATGTTGCTATGATGCTCTACGTATCCTTTATTTGATGAATGGTGAATTTTCGGAGCTTTGAATACTGGTTCTCTGAGTAATTACAGATAAGTTTCCAAACTACTATTCTCATGATTATTTAGAGATGTATCTTCAGATGGCAACTAATTTTGATGAAATTTCTTTTTCGAGCTTAGATCGAGATGAGAATGAGGCTTAAGTCTTAGTAACCTTCGAGTGTTTGTCAGATCTGGTGAGTCTTCTCTTCTAATTTTTAATTGTTGAGTTCTTCTTGAGATACTAACTCCAGATTTACAATATTCGCTATTCCAGGTTTTGATCTGATGGACATTGAAATTTAGCTCTGAGGATGATGCTTATAATATTGATCTCTACTTTCTGCTTGAACAACAGAAAGTAAAGTTTCAATCTTTGGCTCATATTTCGGCTTTAAAGTTGATGTTCATTGTTGATAGTGCTGACCTTGAGCTTCTGCTTGAATAGAAGAAAATTCTTCTTCGATAATGGCTTTGTCAAAATATCGATAATTTGGTAAGATGCAGGTATATAACTTACATTTAGTTTATTGTTGGTAACTTGTTCTCTAATAAAGTAAAGATCAATCTCCATATGCCTAGTTCTGCTGTGTAAGACTGGGTTTACACTTAGTAGAACTGTGCTAAGATTATCACACCAGATTGTACGCTTACTGTCAGTTTTGACTTTAAGTTCACTCAAAGGTGAATTTACCTAGATTATCTTGGTAGTTGCATTTTCCACACTTCTGTATTCTGCTTCAGTGCTAGACCTAGATACGGTTGGTTGCTTTTTTGAACACCGTGATATAGGATTCGTGCCTAAAAATATACAGTATCCTGTTGTAGATCTTCTATCATCTGGATCTATAGCCCAATCTGCATCTGCATAACCATTAATGTTCAAGTTTTTGCATGATTCTAAAATCGGTCCATGTTTCATTGTGCCCTTTAAGTATCTTAGAATTCTTTTTACTGCTTTCCAATGCTCATCCACTGGTTTTTGCATAAATTGACTGACTTTATTTACACTAAAGGAAATTCCTAGTCTTGTGATTTTTGAATATTGCAATGCTCCAACAATGCTTCTGTAATGCCTGTTGTTCTGTATTGCTTCAACTCTATTTCTGGATAGATCTAAGTTGCTTGCCATGGGTGTAGAAAGTGCATTTGCCTTATCCATTTTTGCTTTGACAAGAATCTCTGATATATATTTTTCTTGACTAAGTTGAATCATTGAGTTAGACATTCTTTTGACTTCAATTTCCAGAAAATAATTTAAGCATCCTAGATCTTTGATTGAGAATTCTTTATCAACATATTCAGTAAGCTTGTTGATGTCTACATCACTGTTGCTTGTAATAATAAAATCATCAACATATATTAGTACATATGTAACTTCAAGTTTACTGAATTTGGTAAATAAGGAATTGTCAGATTTAGTTGATGAATAGCCAAGACTGATTAGAATTGACTTCAGTTTGTCAAACCAAACTCTGGGTGCTTGCTTGAGTCCATAAATTGCTTTGTTTAGCTTGCACACAAGTTTTTCATTGCCTCTTTGTCCGAAACCTTGCGGTTGCTCCATATATACTTCTTCCTGCAAAGTACTATTCAAAAAGGCATTATTTACATCAAGTTGCTTGATGGTCCAGTCTCTACTTAAGGCAATAATAAGAACTATTCTGATAGTAGAAGGTTTCACAACAGGTGAAAAAGTATCATTGAAATCAAAACCATTTTGTTGTGAATAACATTTTGCTACGAGTCTTGCCTTATGCTTAGAGATTGAACCATTAGGATTCTTCTTAATTTTGTATGTCCATTTACATCCAACAATATTTTTGTTGGATGGCAGAGAGACCAAAGTCCAGGTCTTATTTCTAATCAGTGCATTATATTCTTCTTGCATTGCAGTTTTCCATTTTTCATCTTGCACTGCTTCTAAATAAGTACCTGGCTCTTTGATTTCAATGACAACATTATAAGTCTTTGGCTTGAAAATTCCACTTTTAGCCCTTTTTATCATGTGATGACCGGTTGTTGCAGGTTGTTGGTTGCTGCTTTCAACTGTGGCTTCATTATCATTAGATGATTGTGAATCATCTGATGATTGATGACTGCCTGATTGGATATCAGAATCATGTTGTCTATTTTGAATTTGAGCTTCAGATTCTAACTGCGCATGACCTGGTTCATCTATGATCACTGTGTATTGTGAGCTACTACTACATTTAGCTGGGGTAGTGAATTGAGTATTCTGTCTTGCCTTTATATGAGATTGGTTATCAATCTCTGAGTATTCTGGTAGCTCAGGTATTTATACTCTTGAATTGTAAATTTTTTGTGATGTTTTCACATCTATTTTGCTAAAGGGAAATACATTTTTGATTGAACACAACATGTCTTGATATAAAGATTTTTCCTTTGTCATCTAGACATTTGTACCCCTTGTTGTTTGTGGCATACCCCAGAAATGTACATGGTGATGATCTGAAACTTAATTTATGTTTGTCATAGGGTCTTAGATAGGGAAAACATAGACAACCAAAAATTTTCAATGTTTGATAATCTGGTTTAATTCTTTGTAGCTTTTCTATGGGACTTTTGAAATCTATAGCCTTAGTACGCAGTCTGTTAATTAAGTACACAGTTGTAGAAAAAGCATCATGCCAAAATTTTAATGATAATGATGCTTGAGCAAGTAAAGTGAGACCAGTCTCAACTATTTGTCTATGTTTTCTCTCAACTGGACCATTTTGCTCAGATGTTTATGGACAAGTTGTTCTATGAATTATTCTCTTTTTTGAGAAAAATTCTTTTAGAGGGTGAAACTCTGTTCCACCATCTGTTTGTATGATTTTTACATTGCAACCTAGTTGATTTTCAACTTGAACTATGAATTGTTGCACTGCCTCATAGGTTCCAGATTTTGATTTCAGAAAGTAAATCCATACATATCTAGATTAAGCATTAACAAATGAAACATAGTATTTGTACCCATAATCAGTGTTGATGGGTGGTGGCCCCATAAATCTATGGCAATTAGTTCTAGAGGTTTACTATATTCAGTTTGTGAGTCTGGAAATGCAAGTTTTTGGCTTTTTCTCAGTTGACGGTATGTACAAACATATAGTAAAGAGATTTTTTCACAAGAAATTGCATTTTTGTTCAACACATGTTTAACAATGTTTACTTTTGGATGGCCTAGTTTATAATGCCGCATATCAAAAATCTTACAGTCATCTTTACATTTGATTTCAGAAACATTACAGCATTTTCCCTTAAGTTCAGAATTTCTTGATTTAGCTACATTAAATTTGTACAATCCTCTAAATTCTCCACCCTGCAATAAAATTTCTTTTGTTAAAATATCTTTAGCTAGACAATATTATGGATAAAATTCAAATAACACATTATTATCTTTTGCAAACTGGGATACACTTGGTAAATTTTTTCTTATCAATGGGACTCTTGAGAGATTATTGAGATAAAGTTGTTTCTTGCCAATGAAACTTGCATTTCCAGTGTGTGTAATTCTAATGGATTTACCATCCCCCATATGCATGGTATGCGTACCTTTGTACTCTTTGCTTCCCAAGTTTAGATTGCTCAGGTCATTTGTCACATGATTTGTAGCTCCTGAATCTGGATACCAGCATTCATCATGTATGTCTTCCAGTTTTGTTGTGTCACAATCTGTATTTTCTGAATGACTTCTCCGATTTGGTTGAGTGTTGACCATGTTAGCATTTAGTTGATAGTTCTTTGCATTATTTTGTTGCTGTGGCACATAATTGCTATCATATCTGAAGTAGCATTTGCTTGCTATATGGCCATATTTCTCACATATCTGACATCTAATTCTATTGTTGTTGCTCTGCCTTCCACCTCTACCTCTGGCTCTGTTTGTCTGACCACCTCTTTGACTGTTAAATTGGTTTCTGGTATTGTAATTCTTTCCTTGATTCATGTTCCTACTGTTACTAATGAAGTTGGCAGCGAAGTCTGACCCAATGGATTTTTTTCGCTCTATTCTACTTTCATGGGCCAGAAGTGTAGCATGAACATACTGAATTGTGGGAGTTGTTTCTTTAGAAGAAATCACTGCTACAACTGCTTCATACTCCTCATCTAGGCCATTTAGAATTGACAGTATTTGTTCATAATCAGAGATTTTGTGCCCTGCTGAAACCAGTTGATCACATAGCATTTTAATTTTAGACAAATAATCTCTTATTGGTATGGTGTCCTTCTTTAAGCTTTGCAATTTCCTTTTATAGAACATGACTTTTGCTGCTGATTGAGTATTGAATACTTGCTCAATTGTAGACCAGATTTTATTTGCAGATTTGCATCCAATTAATTGTGGTAAAAGGGTAGAACTAATTGTAGAGAGTAACCAAGAACTTACTAGACTATCTTGTCTTTGATGTGATATGAAATCTTGGTTGCTTATCAGTTTTTCATCTTTATCTGTTACAAACCTGAGTGGTGTGATTAATGTTCCATGTACATAGTCCTCCAGACCATAGCCTTTAATTGCTGTTTCAATTTGAAATTTCCAGAGTAAAAAGTTTGATTCATCCAGTTGTACATTGATAATTTGACTTTGTGGTTTGACCAAGGCCTTAATCAGATCTTGTGTTGCAGATCTATGGGTGATTGATTCTGCGTTTCTTGTTGTGGATGAGGGTGATGACTCCTCTTTAGCCATTGAAACAGATTTGTGAATGACAGACGAGTTCTTGAATCTGTAGTGAGATAATCTTGAAACAAGAAAACTATCAGGATTAATGAAGAATGCAGAATCTCTGATGCAGCCAGAAGATAACTGAGTGATGAAGCAAATCTGACAGTTACTTCTTGGCGTGGCACAGATCGAAAACAGATGTGAAGACTGATAAGAATCTTGATACAGACTCAGGTATGTCCGAACTTTTACAATCAAATGATGAGAATCTTGATTCTCTGATGATATTGGGTGCGCAGCCTGATCTCTGTGATGATATCGAATTTGAGAGACCAAAGCAAAGCATTAACCTTGTTACTGCTGTTAAGCAAATTGATTTGCTCCGATACCAAGATAAAGAATTGAATGGTCTGAAAATTGATTTATTGTATTGATCTGAAAATAGATTTATAGAGCTATGTTTTCACAAATGAGATACACTGATTTTTCATTAACTGATACAACAGAGTGATACTGTATTTAAATAAAGATATTAGGCCTAATATTGATGGGCTTGATTTTCTTGTATCTGCATATGTTCTCTTTTTATTCTGCTTTGATGCTCTGTGTGATGATGGGTCGGGTTTGCTTGCTACTATTCTCTTTTATGTTACTTTGATTCTCTGTGTATCCTTTATTTCTCCCACTAAAATTTCTTAAAAATAGTGCAGTTGGCAAGAGTTTCTATCTCTTCAGTACAGGGAGAGGGATTGAACGTTGGAGGCCACAATTTAGCAGCCTGACAATTACTAAGACATGTAATAATTCCTTAAATGAGTTAAAATCTTGGAATTGAAAAGTACATTTGTAATGACCTAAGTTAAAAAAAAGTTAAAGCGGTGGCTGACCTTCTTACATCCCTGAACTATGACCTTGTAATTTTAAAAATAAAAATAAAATGAATGTATACTTTTTTGGATTAAAGTGTAAAAAACTCACTAATAGCTTACAACCTCTATTTGCATTCCTTAAAATTCTAAAGAAGAAAATATCAAAGTGCACATAGAAGTTTTCCGAACCACTATGAATTCTGCAATTTATTTTACTACTTCTCATTATTTACGTTATTTCTCCATATTTGCAACTGTTCCAGGACTCTCCTCTTTACCGTTACTTCAGAAATTGAACTTTCCCCACTGAAGTCTAATCTTCGATTTGTTGGTTATTGGTGTGGCGAAGACTACACCACCATACAACATGTCTGAAAAGAGAAGATAAGACGGCAAAAGTCTCCTTTTAGGTGTGGTCGTCCACCATTTATATGTATAACTATATGTATAACTTATTTACGTCGATAGATGACATTTGAGATGTGTGTTAATTCACCTTGCATGGATGACTAGCACATGTCTTGATCGGACATTTACTGATTAGTTGATTGAGAGCTAAGTAAACCAAGCACTAGGGAGGGCTATAGATGGCAAAGATGCCCTGTGCTAACTGGATTGTGGGGCTCCTTGGAATGGAGCAATGGAAGGACAACTTTGCATGGGGCTGAGAAGGCCAATTAACAAGATATTGGAAGCTTATCCAAGGAAATATGGTATTTGAATTCATCAAACTAATGACAAATTAATGAGGAGTCCGATGATATTTCAATTGAAAAGGGTAGAAGTGCACTGATCAGGAGATGGGATCAACTAGGTTCGAAGCCCAACGGAAAGGTCCATTGCTTATTGAAATCGGAAAGGATCCTCTCTCCAAATGATACCTTTGAGTAGTAGCATCGGACCGACCAAGGACATGTTAAGCATTTTACCCTTGTGGAGTTTGTGCTCAGGATGAACACTTGCCTGGTCGAAATCTGATGTAGCAACTTACAGGTCTCATGTACATGTCGACGGAATAAACATTAAATTTTGGACTTAGTGATACATCTACAGATCAAATTAACTTTCTAGATTAACTTGACTCTAAGATCAGATGTCAACTAATTCTAATTCTAATATTCTATGTCTCAGCCACAACCTGTCTTTATCCGATAGCAGTATATCTCAACCTTAACCAAAACCCTAAATTTAGTTCTCCCTTATTATACATATATACATCAACAAAGTATATAGATCAACTTTGCAGTATATCATCTGATCATAATCCTGTTACAGCAATATTTGTATAATTTTCTTTATATAGACCTCCATCTACTGGAATATTCTGATTTAAATGGAAGATATAATGAGTCTAGGCAACTTAAAGAGTTGAAAAGCTGCAAACACCAAAATGGAACCTTTACTGTATCAAACTATAGTATCCGGTTATGTAGTATCTACCTCTCGCTTAATAGTGTGTACGTGCCTCTAATTTAAACATAACTTCCATCCATCCTTTTCTATCTCTGATGATCCATCATTTTATCCTTTATATACCATTACGCACCACATTTCTGCGACATTGTTCTCAATTCTAATCAAGCTGCTTAACTGGGTTCAGATAAACTCTTCTCGTAGCTAGGAAAATCTTCTTCAGCACTGCAAAGGAATAGTTGAAAACAGTATATTAGATAAGGAAATGAATCTTAGAACTCAAAATATGTATTTAAATTTCACATTTAATGTTTTTAAGCCATTGGACCTTTAAGAGTGGTTTTATATAATATTAACCACAACAATCATTTTTCTAATTAAGACAAGGGGAAATATATATACTTGGGGAGCCTATCGCAATTCATTTGAGCCCAACCGATGCGAAGCTTTTCGTTGTCGTAAATGACCATCATGTCCTGCATTGTTATATCTAAAAGCATCCAAACACTTGTGTGAGTATAGCCGGTAAACATTGGTACTTGGTAACTGATGTCTCATATGCAATAGTTTTATATATCAGGTAAATTATTATGCATGCACATACCACCAATTACGTTGAGATCCTTCAGTCCAATTTCAGTGCCATCAAGTATTCCCAGGCATGCATTTCCGTATTTCTACACACAAAAAGGGTAAATCATGACATAGTTCACCTTCTTTTTTTACTGCAGATTCATGACAAAAGTAATAGCGTCAGTAAGTAAATGGCAATGCTCACTGTAATAACGAGATAATTTTCGGGCAATATTTCCAATTGAACAGCTTTTCTTCCACTACCAAAATACAGAATCAGACTTCTAAATAATTTCTTAACATCGACTAATGATTTGAATGGCTTCACTCCTTTCCAGCAGATTGGAAGTGATTGATCCTCAGCTGCTCGTTTTAGTGGTTTGTTATTTAGATCATTCTCCAACTGTAAGTAATATTTGAACTTTTGTTCAAATTTACACACATATTATTGCAATATATTACTTGTATCATACAGAATATTACCTCTGAGAGAAACTCATTGTATGATTGATCTGTGAAGTAAGTGTACGAACTCCCGCTATCAAATACTACAGGGACGGGTTTCTTAATGACTAGAGACTGTTTGCCTAGAGAGAAGGTTGCTTTTCCCGGAGAATAATAATTCCTATTATCAAAGAAAATATGAAATATAATATTGACAACTAGTATAGTAGCCATATCAAACAGAATTTTAGTTAAAATTGCTGAAATTGTAGAGTAACCAACTAAACTATAGATGGAGATGGTTCTGATATGATATGTTCGTCTGAGCATGATCTTATCTCACATGAATTGGGAGTATGTAGGAACAAAATTAAATCGTCTGGGTGATTTTGTAAGTGTAATAAGCGAACCTAGGAGATCATACATACAATCTCTTGCTGCTAAAATCTTGTATTCAATTTAAAAATGTGTAGAGAAATTTTGTTACCGAGACGTGATAAAAGACATAGGCGCCCATGTTACGCCATGAGAAGGAACTAAATCATCACCAAAAAAGAGATAGCCACCCTTTTTTCTACTCAAGCAATGACCAAAAATATTTCTGACGATCCCTTTATTTTTCAATTGTGAGATAATACTTGCTTTTCCACTTCCAAGTCCAAGCACTCCATCTGTTGGTGATGGTGAGTTTGATTTTGAAATTTGCTGTTGGTCATACCCACACCTATAATTAATATGTACAAAAAACAATTTAAGTTTTTCCATGAATGGAAAGATTCAATCTAACCAGCAAGTTAAACTTCATGCAACAACTTGTCTTAAAATATGAATGTCTCAGCTGTTAAAAACTACAGACACCTCAATTCTAACTGTTAATTAAATAGCAAATTTCCATTTTGTTACTGGCCAATTTCAATTTTGTTATGCTGAAATTTTATGTTTAATATTTAATTTGTTAGTCCAAACAAAACATATAAGCAATCAATAAAGATCAAAAGAAACTATTTATTTATTCAGTGTTATTACACGCGCGCACACACACACGTATACATATATGCATTGCGTATACACACAAATATATGTCAAGGATCACTACTAAAATAGGTCTCTAGAGTTGGTGCTAAGTTCAAAATTTCAGGACATATTACCAATTTTTAAAGAAAAAAACATATATATGCTTAATGCGAGTATAGTTTATATGAAGAATGTTTAGAAAAAAAATAATATGAAACTACATCACGTGTGCTCTACCGCTGCTGTGATGGCGTGGCGTCAAATCAAAATATATGAAAAAACAAGTTATACTTTATGTTTGGCTGCTAATGAAGGCAAAATGGGGTTTTAACCTACTAAATGACCGTCAAGCCATAATATTTTAATCAGCAATACAGTAAATGCCAATAAACACTTGGAGGTCGTTTGGCATCAACTTATAACCAGGGAAAATGACCAGAAAGTTATTTATAAGTTACTTATGTACCTTAATGTGTTTGTTAACAACTGAAAACTTACAAGTTGCAAATAAGTCAACAAGTCAGAAGTAGAAAAATAATTGCCTATTTCATGTTCAATCTTCTACAACTAAATTTAATCAACATTTTGAGTTAAATATCCAAACACTTATACTGTTTATTATTCATGCAAAACTACTCAAAAGTTACAGCATATGACTCCTTTTAGGTAGCTTTAAAAAAATTTTCCAAGACTTGGTCTTAGTTGAGTTCCTAATATACCATCAAGCAAATGAATATTCATTCGTCCTTTTTTTTTCTTCTCAAACCTTAATCATGCAATATGTTTGCGTAAAAAATGGTCACAAACACCCAATACCGTGAAAGCACCAGTGTATGAATATAAATCAGCGATATTCAAACACAAATCACAGATCTCAGCAAATAACTCAAATACGTTTGCACAAAAGATGGGCAAACAACTCCAAGTTGTATGATTTAGTTGATTTTATGTTGTTCGTAATGATTTAGGTGGTTTATGCAAATACGTAAAAAGCAGGGACTGAACTGTAAAAGACACACAGATTTATAGTGGTTCGGCCAAAATGTGCCTACGTCCACTTTATATGTTATTCTCCTTTTCCAATCCGATTACGAGTACAAAGCTTGTAGTACAAGTGTATGAAAGTTGTTTGAAAGTTCCTTCCAGGTTTGAGCTCTCCAACTCCTCTCCCATTGTTGTACCCCTGCCCCTTTATTTATAGAGTGAGGCTGGGGGCGGAGGTCTTGGATGTATATAGCTGCTGGTGGGCTTGGGCTGATGCAATCTGGCCTTGCAGCATTCTGGTTCGGCAGCGTCTTGGTTCGGCGGTGAGTGGTAACATGGGTGATTCGGCAGGTAGTGGAGATAGGGGTTCGGTGGTAGGTTGGACCGGTGGTAGCGTGGAGATGGAGCTGGACCGGTGGTTGGTTCGGTAGTATGGTAGGTAGAGGAGGTTGGTTCGGCAGTAGTTAGTCCGGCAGCTGGTTCGGTATGGTTGGTTCGGTAGGTAGTGGAGACAAGGGTGATTCGGCAGTGGAATGGAGGCAGGGGTGATTCGGCAGTGGCGTGGAGAGGTGGTGGTTCGGTGAGGGTACTACCGAATGGAGCTTATAGAATGCCGAATGATCCCTTCATATTCGAGAATGCCGAATGAGCCTTCGGATCCGAGAATGCCGAATGAACCAGGGGAAGTTCGAATACCGAACGAACTCTTGCCTCGCTTCCAATCGATTTTCAATCCCGACATCCATCATTCCTTGCCAGTTTGTTGATATTCTAGTTTTGACCAAAAAATGGGATAACACTTTGCCCCCCAAAACATGCCTTGTGATAACAAGGCGTGTTTTGAATAGTTCCGAATCCAATATCCAAGGTCCATAGCCATATCGGCAGAGTAGATCATCCTTGACTGCTCCGAGTCGATATCCAATTCCAAATCCAATAACCAAAGCTTGAGCCAATTCCATGTCCATCCGAACTCGACAACCGAGCCCCAAACCATCCTTATCCAATAGCCAGTAACCGAATCCAGGACCTCTCTGGGTCGATATCCAAATCCATAACCTCTCCAGGCTCTTGCCAAGCGCAATCCACACCTGACGGTCGTGATCCAGTGTCCCTAGACGTTAAGCTAGCCTCCTCGTGTTCTTGTCGAGCGTAATCCACACATGACGACCTTGGTCCAGTGTCCCTGGATGTTGAGCTAACCTCTCCGGGTTCTTGCCAAGCGCAATTCACACTTGACGATCTTGGTCCAGTGTCCCTGGACGTTGAGCTAACCTCTCCGAGTTCTTGCCAAGCGTAATCCACACTTGACGACCTTGGCCCAGTGTCCCTGGGCACTGTACAATGCCATGGCTTAAGTCCTAAGCCGAATCCTGGTCTCTCCGGACCCTTGCCGAGCATAGTCCATACTCGACGACCTGAAAATAACAATTGATAATATAGGGCCTAAGTCCTAGGCCGAATCCTGGTCACTCCGGACCCTTGCCGAGCATAGTCCATACTCGACGACCTGAATGAGTCAATTTACCACGTTCGGGCAAAGCGACTCACCCCTTGCCAGGCATAATCCATACCCGACGACCGTTTATCAAAAATCAGATAAAAATCCAATCAAAATCCAATCCAAAATCCAAATCCAAATCCAAAATTCAAATCCAGAATCCAAATCCGAAAATCCAAATCCAGAATCCAAATTCAAAATCCAAATCCAAAACCAGAAAACTAGAAATCCAAATCAGCATCCAAAGTTGAAAATAATCGTCCAGAGGAAAATCCAAATCAAAAGGCGAGAAAAACCAGGAGCTCAATCCAAGCTCCAAAACCGAAAACCAAAAAGAAAAGCAGTGTCCAATCCAAAAGCAAAAGATAAATTTCACAAACCATAGCATC
Organism: Allium cepa; assembly: GCA_030765085.1. Taxonomy (NCBI): domain Eukaryota; kingdom Viridiplantae; phylum Streptophyta; class Magnoliopsida; order Asparagales; family Amaryllidaceae; genus Allium; species Allium cepa. The sequence continues at coordinate 384,767,827 of CM060931.1, forward strand.
GCAGCTTATTATCATTCAGAGCATGCCTAGGGGCCATCTCCGTCCCCGTACATGTGTAAATGACTTGGTTGCTTGCCAATAGTTTGCTACTTATTTCATATTAACCTGGTCAAGGGACGATCAACCGACCATCATTCCTGGGCCTCCCACCATCGTAGCTTGAGGCAGGCGGCGGTTGCTCCTGCTTCGCTGTTGCATTCCGAGGTCCAACATATTGTGGCAGCTGTCCATTCCTCACATGCTCCTCAATTATGTCCTTTAAGTGCCTGCAGCTGTTGGTGTCGTGTCCATCCAAATCATGGAAGAGACAGTGCCTTCCCGATGTCCTTTCCCGTTCTGTTGGTTCTCTCCTAGCCGGCCTCCGGTAGTGAAGGCGATTTCGAGTATCCAGGTATATCCGCTCCAGTGTCTCGTTCAATCCTGTGTATGTGGAAAACTTTGGATCCTTCCATTGCTTCCTAGCATTTCCAGAATCACCGTCCAACTTCCTTTTTCCTTTGTCTTTATCCGAACCATTGCTGGATGGTCCTCCCACCTCAACTGCATTAACCTTTTTCAATTTTAAATCCGTACTCGCATCTTCTTGTCGAAGGAACCTTTCTGCCTCATGAAAGAATTCATCGAAATTCCGTGGGGGATCTCGTATCAGAGATACCTTGAAATCCGAGTTCTCCCTGACTCCTGATACTGCTGCCATTAAAACCATCGATGGATCGGGCCGATCCACCGAAGCAACTGCGGCACTGAATCGAGTTAGAAAAGCTCTAAGCGATTCATCCATCATTTGCCTTACCGATGTCAATGTCATCACATTCTTCGGTCTCTTGACATGAACCCGAAACTGTCCCAAAAACCTTTCCACCAATTCCCTCCAAGTCCTGATAGATCCTTCTTCCTGCTGCCTGAACCACATCGCAGCTAAGTCCGTCAAGTACAAAGGGAAGCATCGGGCCATCACCTCCTCTGATGCCCCCAGCACCTCCATGTGTCTGGTGTATCTCATCAAGTGATCCGTAGGGTCTTCCTTGCCATTGTATACCTCCATGCTAGGTAGCTTGAACTTAGGTGGATTCTGAGCCATCCTTATTTCCCGAGTGAACGGACTCCTGTTTACTCCTTCCAAGTCTTCGTTGGTCAAACCACCTCGCACAGTCTTCCTGATTATATCTACCAATCCACCGTTGTCTGTCGGAGGTTGCCCCCGAGGGAACTCCGGTACATACTCTTCGTGTAGCTCGTTAGTAGCAACGTTGGTTCTAGCCTGTTGAACTCCTTCCAAAGGTTCTCCTGTGTTGAATCCTGTGGGCCTGCCCCCAAGCCCTTGTTGATTGCCACCTGGCTCCGTATCCTGTCCTTCATTGGGTTCCGTAACCCTAGCTTCTTGTCCTGCATCCACAGCCGTTGTAGCTGTTCCTAAGTTCTGCATCCCTGCAGCTCTCATTTGCTCCAAGAAAGTTTGCATCATTTCCTGTTGACTTTTCAACAACCTCTCTTGCAGTGAATTTGTTATGGCTTCCATTTCATCCCGGGTTATGTAGATCGAAGCCGGTCCTTCCTCACCTCCGGAGGATGCTTGTTGACTTCCTCCTTGTTGGCTTCTCTCAGTCCTTAGCCTTCTACTGTTTTGCCTAGTCATTGTCTTCCAAATCCAAACTTCTATCCGATGTAGCGGGTGCTGGTCCTTCTCAGTGAAAGCACCAAAATGTTTGCGTAAAAAATGGTCACAAACACCCAATACCGTGAAAGCACCAGTGTATGAATATAAATCAGCGATATTCAAACACAAATCACAGATCTCAGCAAATAACTCAAATACGTTTGCACAAAAGATGGGCAAACAACTCCAAGTTGTATGATTTAGTTGATTTTATGTTGTTCGTAATGATTTAGGTGGTTTATGCAAATACGTAAAAAGCAGGGACTGAACTGTAAAAGACACACAGATTTATAGTGGTTCGGCCAAAATGTGCCTACGTCCACTTTATATGTTATTCTCCTTTTCCAATCCGATTACGAGTACAAAGCTTGTAGTACAAGTGTATGAAAGTTGTTTGAAAGTTCCTTCCAGGTTTGAGCTCTCCAACTCCTCTCCCATTGTTGTACCCCTGCCCCTTTATTTATAGAGTGAGGCTGGGGGCGGAGGTCTTGGATGTATATAGCTGCTGGTGGGCTTGGGCTGATGCAATCTGGCCTTGCAGCATTCTGGTTCGGCAGCGTCTTGGTTCGGCGGTGAGTGGTAACATGGGTGATTCGGCAGGTAGTGGAGATAGGGGTTCGGTGGTAGGTTGGACCGGTGGTAGCGTGGAGATGGAGCTGGACCGGTGGTTGGTTCGGTAGTATGGTAGGTAGAGGAGGTTGGTTCGGCAGTAGTTAGTCCGGCAGCTGGTTCGGTATGGTTGGTTCGGTAGGTAGTGGAGACAAGGGTGATTCGGCAGTGGAATGGAGGCAGGGGTGATTCGGCAGTGGCGTGGAGAGGTGGTGGTTCGGTGAGGGTACTACCGAATGGAGCTTATAGAATGCCGAATGATCCCTTCATATTCGAGAATGCCGAATGAGCCTTCGGATCCGAGAATGCCGAATGAACCAGGGGAAGTTCGAATACCGAACGAACTCTTGCCTCGCTTCCAATCGATTTTCAATCCCGACATCCATCATTCCTTGCCAGTTTGTTGATATTCTAGTTTTGACCAAAAAATGGGATAACACAATACTTGATATATGTTATTAGAATAGTAGATATCAACGTTATTAACGACGCAGTGCACAAAGATGCAAAACCTTTTTCGAGTACACAAAATCTTTTTGTTTCCTTGAAGAACGACATTGATGTTTTTGAAATATTACACATTTGTTTATATACATATATGTATGTGTATGTGTATTAATTGAACCCACGGGGTTGTTAGTTAGTTGGTAGCATAATGAGTTGACTGAAGTTTACACGTTCAAGCCTTGTAACCAACAATTGGCAGTAAGCACCCCACGACTGACCCGAGTATGAGTTGGAGTTCAGTGCATGCTTCCTTGGAGTTTACAAGCGTATGTTTGGTTCTCCAAGATTTGAAAGTGTCTCTGCTATTTACAAAAAGAAATAGATGAACAAATCTCTATGGTGTCTTTACAGAATTCCGTAAATACCCTTCTGCTAACAAGAATATCGGCGTCTGCGTCATCACTGTTCCACCTGCCTACACCACCAAAACTGTTGCCACGTTCAAGAGTTTTGCCACTTTACTTTCAATACTATTAATAAAGAGGTTTGTTTCTATAGCTTCCGCCAATGTGCTCGTTGTTTCAATGATCAACTGATTTACTTGGACACTATTTTTATTGACAGCTGAAACGAGATTATTTACTTCAATTAACAAACATCAAACAACTCGTGAATATGCATACGTGTGCATATCGTGTGTGTCGATGTATTATATATATATATATATATATATATATATATATATATATATATATATATATATAACAAATTAATGAAACAAGACAAATATGGATGATATTTTCAATTAAAAGTTAACCAACATTTTTTTGCTATAAAATATCATCAAATAAAATGTTATAAGCATAGTAAAATCATTCTAGATTGAAAAACAATAATATATTTATATCCATATTTTTTTTTAAACATAAACGTTAAATAGATTGCACAAAGAAACTACAGTTGGTTCATTTCGACCTACATAGTATATAATAAGCATGGATTTGCATCAAGTCAAAACAATAAAGTACATGGATTTGCATCAAGAATATCAAATAAAATAAATTGAGTTCTTCGGGATTAATTACTATGCGGATCTCTTGAAATGTAGGGAATCCAATACAAAAAACAGTTAGCGTTATGAACTTGCAAAATAATAATAATAATAATAATAATAATAATAATAATAAATTATTATTATTATTATTATTATTATTATTATTATTATTAATTATTATAAATACTGAATTTTATGTCTTCTTGAATCCTGAAAAAAGAATGAAAGCAATTTTTTGTTCAACAATGTCAAAGATAAAAAGGCGCGCAGTTTTATGATGGATGTCATATGCACCTTATGTGCCGCATGCACCTTTTGCACCATACGCACGTTGTGCATCGTATGCTTCATTTCGTGCGCCTTCACATGTACCCGCACAACAGAAGCAGAATGCCCTAATTTCGAACCGCGCCATACCATATGCCACCGTGCGTCTTTCAGTACTATGGTAGATATGTATATCTTTCAAATGACTAAACATTGTGTTATATTAGTACTTGTAAGGATCTATTTACTCTATTGTACTTGATATGATATTGGTTCTCATAAGCATTCAAATGTTCTTGTTATTGGATTGTGGTTTTTTTTTGTTTTTTTTAACGATGAGTCTTTGCAGTGAATTTGTTTGATTGCAGTTTTTTTGTCCAAAATGTTGTATAAAGGTCTATTAGGTTTTGGTAATTCAAACCAAGGCAACACTCCTCCATAATACATGTGAAACAACTCTTAGTAATCTCCTCCCGTACTCAATTCCTTTGAGTTTTACTTGAAACTTATTATATTGTATCCATGGTTGAGCTGTCGCCATTAGCTTTGATACTATATTAGATTTCGATACATTGTACTTGCGTGGTTGGATTCAGTCTACTTCAATCGACTATTGGCATACACATCAGAGTTAACATGCTATTGTACGAAAAGAATTTTCCAATATTGCATTTTTATCAACTCATATTTACATGCTACATCCTATGTCAAATCATCCAGGTTTTTTTTTTTTTTTTTTTTTTTTAACTGTTCTCACTGAATACATGTGAAGTCAAGTTCATTAGATAATATATAACTACCTTTACTATTGATTACAGTATACGAACGATTGTATTTTTAACAACGTACTTATATTCTACTCGTTAAACATTTCATGTATGCTCATGATATTTAAGTATATACATCTGTAGCTATGTAATGTTAGATTGATAGATATCACAACATTCATATTTATGCTACACTGACAAACATAATACAACATATTTACTTGCTTAGCTAACATTACAATAACTTTTTTTGCTCCAAATTTTTTACTCGTCAACATGGGCAAAAGCCAAAACAAAATTTGAGGGAGGCCGTCACCTAAAGAACAAAGATTATTATTGATATAAACATAGTTTGTTTCATTGGTTGAAAAAAGGTAAAAGTTTAAACAAATCGGTTTCATTTTATAATTGCTCCAATTGGAACTTCCCAAATTGAAATTGATACATAATAGCTTGTTTTCAGGAAAAAAAAAAAAAACCCCAGTTGATAAGAAAAGTTATCCAGTTGCTTCACAAAGGCAAATAGGAAAAGCAAGCAAGTGCAGCAGAGCAGCAAATTTTGATGCAGATGGACAGTTTCGATAAATTGTTTACAACATGACATAAAATCTAGGCTTGTCGTTTGCTTTCCAGAGTGGCAAAGGAAGAACAAAATTGACCAAAGATAATGGATAACCACTTCAAAAAAATTATAATTTGAGGATCACATTTTTTTCTTTTATGTCCTTGTTGCCAAAATATAAAAGTTGAGGGATCAGCTAATTGCACACATTATGATGTATCACCGCTACTCATTACACATACATCTTATAAGCATAAAATTATATTTACTACGAAAGATCAGTATATGCTACGAAACAAGAAAACCATACTGTAAAACAAAATTTATATTCCATCATTTGACAATATTTGATGACTTTCCAAAGTTAACCTCCTAAGCAGATTAATCTGTTTAGTTATACTAAATCTCAAAAATACTTTGCAACAAAAAGCCATGAAACCGACTGCATTTTACAAAAAAAGTGATCCATATATATTAGATATGTTACAAAAAAAAAAAAAAAAAAAAAGGATTGTCAAATTATCCACGCAAATATACTTTATTTCATAATAATAAATCGTTTGTGTGGATTAATTGACCGTGCAAGTAGTGGTAAAAAATCAAATCAAAGACTTAGAGACAATGAATTCTGATTCCTTTTAAAGTAAACTGTGTTTATTCATGCGTCTTAGTACCAACTAACTAAAATGCAATTTCTAACAAAACAGCTTTTTTGCACGCCAATCATTTATCTGTCAAACTGAACCAAATTTTCTTGGGACAACCAATCTCTACTGCTCTCATTTGTACAATTCATATTAATTATAACAACATAACATGCACAATGTGTGCATGATATGCACGACCTACATGTGAAGTAGAGATGCATACGATATGAAAAGCTGAAAGTGTATTTATGTGACATAGATGATGGTCGAAATGGCGGTACAATGGTGCATTCTACATAATCAATTATCTTTATTAGTAGTAAAGATGAACGTGTAACTAAATAGATTAGGATGCAACTAAACAGATTGGGAAGCGTTCTCCGACAAGAGTTTGGTGAAATCTAAAGCTTGGACTCTAGAGGTAGAACTCTGGAGTTTGTTAAAGTGACATTCTCGAACAAGAATTCAGCTGGAGTTCGGGTATTGGATGTAAAATATTTGTGTATTTAATTCATTTAATTAATTAATTATTATTAGTTAAACAATTATTTAAATAATTAATGATTACTAAAATTTAACTAATAATTAATAGAAAATAATATTTAATTAAGCACTGGAAATTGAAAATAACATGAAATTCAAAAGGCACATCGGATAAAATACTACATCAACTTCATCAAATAAAAGAGTCTCATCAAATAAATACTACGTCGCATATTATCATTTAGTCTCTACGTTTTTTCACTGTTACTGCAGCGCTAGACTCCTGGTTGGATTTAACTTGAGCGACAAACTGATTTGTATTCAATCTTTTCCTTGCATTTGTCGCATTTCGAACTTCTGCATTATTTAGTTCGCTTTGAATTGGAATTTGATTATCAAATGGGTTCTGATTATGAATTGCATTTTATGCACTTCTCGTTTCACAAAACTGGTGAAAGATTGAGAAATGTTAAAATGTTAGTGAAATGATAAAATGTGAATGAAGGGTAGTGGTAAACAAGAAATTTGTAATAGACATTACGTCCAACATAAGGGATTTAAACTCTCCATTTTTGAGTGGTCAAACATTTCTTCGCAATCCGATGAAGTTTCTCTCATGTTCGATGTCAGATGTCTTACGTCAGACGTAAGAAACAACTGTTGCATTTTGAGCTTTTAGGTGTTTGAGAACACACCCTAATTCAGTTAAACAAGAAGTTTTAAAAAAAAAGATTGAGAGCTGCTTATTGAATTTCAAAGCATTAAATCATCCTAACATTTTGCTGCATGTTCTTTCAACCTTTAAATTTGCAGTAAAACTTGCAGTAAAACTAAAATTGGGTTTTATTTAACTGTTTGAATGTCAATTTTTTTTTCCTTCTAAATACCCACAAATTGGACACTACTATTAAATTACCAGGTTGATATCGATCTTACAACATATACTTTGAATAATTAACAAAATACCGTCGTCAAAATTCGATCCTTGCACATCTTGCTGTTATTTCGATGCATTGGCCAAATACTCATTCGTGGATTGAATGTGTAAAAAAATCAAATAGAGCCATGACAGACATTTACCAAAAGGACAAAATGACAAACTTCTAAGTTCTCCCCAAGTGTGCAACAGTAGCCCATCTATATTTTGAAAACTAGACAAATATTATGGTTTATCTTTGCCATTTATCTTCTTCGGCCAAGATTAAATCTCAACCTAAGTTTTAACTCATTCAAGCTACAAAGGCAAATTTCAGCTGTCAAATCAAGTTAGGGCGATCTGAAATGATAAGATGCTCTAACTGTCAGGATATAGGTAAGGATAAGGAGCATATTGATTTGTATTAACTTACATAAGGTGTCAACTGTCAAGGCACATTTTTATAGACTATGCTAATCCAGTCAAATGAACATACAAATAAACTTACCCAAAAGCAAGCTTTGGCTTCACTATAAAATTGTTTGTAAGCCGAAGCACCATAACATCAGAAACCAAAACACCAATACTCGAAAGATGATCTGCATACTCAATTTCATAATCACATTGGTCGGACGGTTCACAATCATTATGATTTATAGATGGAACTGATGTACAAATTTCATCCCTGCATTTCACTAATCCGTTCTTTTTTGGCTTATAAAGCGGATGAGGTCCCTAAAACACAGTAATCCAATAGCAGGATATTTCATAAAGTCCATCAAATCAATTAACAACATAAAGAATAAGGAGATTACTCAAGTAGAACCTTTGAGCAGCTGACACATGGTGCATCGCATTGAAGCCACGTCAGATCGCTTCCAGTGTCCACATCAAGAAAATAAGGCTTCACTGGATCTCCAATGGTCATCGACACATAATACAATCTACAAGTAGAATTAACTATTATCAGAATAGGATTTATATTATTTTTTATTAACGCAGAATCTGATAAAAAAAATGATTAAAATGTAGAAAACAACTAAAGTTTACTTTAACTCAAAATCTGTCACTTCAACAAAAAGGAGAAAAGGCTTCTGGATAATTTTGAGCACTCAAAATAAAGTGACCTTTTTCGCAAAATTTACTTAGCAATTTATACAAATAGGAATGGATAAAGAATTCGTACCCATGTGGATACACATCGCCGTAAACGGGAAAGACGGCCGAGGATGGTAATTGTCTGGCGATTATTGCATCGTTCGTCAGCTTGGGTGGCGTTTTGATGGCGGCGAAAGATGTGGAGGGAGAGAGAACGGCGGTGACAATAAGCAAGGCAAGGACCGTGGTTAACATGTGGCGGAGCAGTAATGGCTCAGTTCTGTTTAGTTTTCAATTTCGTCCGCCAGTGAGGGGAGGAAACCGAATGAAATAAATTGAGACGAGTGATGGTTGTTGCAGGACAGTTGAGTCCCTATTAATAGTCAGCACCTGTCAACTGTGATCTAATATTGCAAATTACTTCAGGTGGTGAAAGCTTCTATTTTTCAGTTAGGAGTAAACTTATACTCGTACTTGTAATTCAAATGCTGCATTTGTGCAATTTCACGCAACTGAATGCAAAACAGACGTAGATTTAAGTTCCAAGGAAGTATGTTGCAAAGATGAAATAGAATTTGTGTAAATAAGGCCCAAGTCAAATGAAGGTTCTGCTGAGAGGAATTAAAAGTTCTTAGTTTAAAGTGATGAATTTTAGCGTTGAATATTAACGCTTGTTTATGAGTTATGAACGTTGATTGTTAAATTTTGAATAATCACCTGCCTTTTTGTTCGAGTTTGTTTGCATTTTAAAACTTTTAATAAATATCAAAAATATATAATATTTTTGACAATAATATTCCTCCTTATTAATTGGTCTTTTAAGTATTGATTTTTAAAGGAGAAATTAGGAATATTAAAGTTTTAGATTCAAATATTTTAAATCATAAAATGTTCGAATCAAGAAAAATTTGAATACTAGAAAAATTAAACAATGTTTGGTTTGGAAAACTAAATTTTCGAAATGGTTAATTATGCAATTTATAACATTCAAAATTATAAGTTTCGAAGGTAATGATTTTTTGATTTTATTTTGAAAATTTTGGAACTTTTAATTTGAAAAATAGTTTTCAAAAGTTTAAAACTTTGAATTCTAAGAGGAAAAATAATTTATATATTATTAAATTTTAAGAACTAAAGTTTAAAACATTTGAACTTTCGAATTTGAAAATTTTATAAGTTTGGGTTTTTAAAAGTTTAAACTTTAATGATTTGAATTTTCTAAATTTTGAATTTTAAAGAAATAAAAGTGTACGATGTTGAGATAATATACGAGATGATATACGAAACATTATTGCAATGATATTAATTGATCGAAGGATTGAGATAAGGTATTTTATACCTTCTATGTTCATAAAAGTTTGGATGGCGTTAATTTTCCAATTTTTTGTGGTTTTGATTTATTTTTAGAATTTCAAACAATGGTTACTGGAATAAATTCGCTACAAAAAGTAAAATTTGTTCTGAATGACCTTCAAGCATGGTGGCGCATCAATAAACCCAATTATCAATGTTGCTTCGATGACCTACAGCGTTAGCAAAACAATTGTAGAAACTATACTGCCATGCCCCCCTTCCCCGCCCCATAATAGGCGTAATATATGTTCCATATGCATTCTATATGCATGAAATTAGTGTTATGAAGTAAAATTTTGTCACATTCCTAATATGAATTTATTTTGTGGAAAAAGATTTTTTTTTCTATTGACTATTAATTATTTTATAATAGAAATCGGTTTAATAAATAGAAACTGATTTTAGGTTTCAAATATATCTTAAAAATCCTATTAAATTTTAGAAAGATTATGGAATGATTTTTAATAAATATTATTTGATTTTAAAAGAAATTTCACTGATTTTTGAAAATGAGGAAGATATATTAATTGTTAACCAGCTTTTTGTCCAACCAGCTTTTCAACTGGAATTAGAACGTCAAAATGAAGAATAAAAGATTCACAGACTTAGAAACACCCTTAAAAGGATTGGAAGATAGAATTTTACAAGTTTCAAGCAAAATGGAGCTAAGTGAAGCTCTTGGTACCTAGAGGATTTCCTCCACTTTGCACCCCTCAAACTTTTGGTACTTAGTCCTCAACCTGTATCAATCGTGATGAAGTATTTCTCTGGGAGAATAGATGAGCAATTTCAAGGATCTACAAGAAGAAAACAAAGAAAATAAGATGAGATAAGCAGAATCAAGGAAATCGTCAGGAATGACTCAACCTTCATGAAATAGAGTTCGGAATACGTTGAATAGGAGATAGAAGAGCAAAACAAATAAAAAAGGAGAAGTTCTCACCAATACAAACCACTCGGCAGCGAAAGAAACCTATTGGTACTGAGAGGTCCACATTGGAAATTGGATTAGCGTGCTCTCCCCTTCACTTGTGTGGCTTGCTTCTAGACTTTGAACAACTCGAGCCTGTAGGTCCGTAGAGAATTTTCTCTAAAATTACAGACCCTATGGCTATTGAAAAAGGACTTTTAGCACTTCGTCTTCATCATCTCTTATTCCTCCTCTATTCAATTTGCTAAGGAAGCAACTATTTGCTGTTCAAGGCTTTAGATCAGTAAATATCTTATGCTAATTACTCTAAACCTTTAATAAATAACATATAATATGGGCATAGGCTAGAGATTGTTGAACTACTATAAATATTCTTGTGTCTCTTTCCTTTTTGCATACATTTTTTTGCTAGATCTCAATATTTCTACAGGTTTTTGGATGTTGTGCCATTTTTGGTGTTAAGATTTTGATGCTTTCACCGAGAAAAGAGCTTAGATTTGAAATTTGGAGAAGATGATGAGACCTAACACCAGATCTAGGATTGGAGGAAGTCAACCAGAGCATAGGGGCAACTAAGAGATATCCTCATATTCTAATCATTATATCTAAACCAGAGAGCAGATGGAGAGAATGATGAAAGAAATATAAGATGGAATAATGGCTCAACAACAAGAGACGCTAGATGAATTTTTCCAAAGGTTAGGATAGCAAGGAATAGATGGAGCTGTTGGAATTCAGAACCAACGACCAAGAGCCAAAGCAGGAGTAATTGGAATTGGAGCGAAGCAAACTAGAATGATGACCCTATGACCAGTACTAGTCGTCCAATCTCAATCCTCTTGGTACCGAGAGGAATCTACTTACGGGCAATGTTGGTTCGGGCTTAGGGTGGCTGGGATGTTGGGAATAAACGATGTTGGAGCCAGAAATGCAAATCAGGACGCGAATGCACACCGACCGAAGGAGTATGCTCTAGAGTTTCCCCACAGAAATAGTGGGCAGAATGAAGACAAAGTCGTAGATCAGAATGCAAGCACACAACCGAAGGAGTACGTGCTGGAGTTCCCCTACAAGAGCGGGGGGCAGAGTGCGGCTATTAATCAAAGATCTTCATTGGACGACAACAACCGAATATCAAAGTTGGTCAGAAGGATAGTGAGAGATGGACCATCAAATTGGAATTTGGAGGACGTAACAGGAATCCATTTATCCCTAACATCTGAAATGTAAGGAATCCTCCTAATTTCCAACATTCAATGTTAGAATTGTACGATGGGCAGACAGATCCAACGGTTCGGCTAATGAGATGCATCCAGCATATGGAGGTGTTGGGTGCTTCAAAGGAGGTGATGGGATAGTGCTTCCCATTATATCTGACAGATTTAGTAGCAATGTGCTTCAGACAACTGAAGAATGGGTCCATAAAAACGTGGACCGAGTTAGTGAATATATTCTTAAGATAATTCCGAGTTTATATCTCTCAACTAAAGAATATGAGGATGCTATCAAGCATAAAGTAAAGGTCTGAGAGACCTTTAGAAGTTATCTAATGAGATTTAATGTGGCAGTCACAGTCAATAAGTAGGATTCATCAATAACCCTAGTAGTGGCAGTATCTAGAGTCGCAAGCAAAACCGACTTAAAAATTGCATTGGAAAGGGATCTAGTAATGGATCTCGAGGAGTTTTATCATAAAGCTGAGAGGTATCTACGTTAAGAGAATGCTGAGGCTAATAATACGGATGCTAATGCTGTAGATGATGGAAGCCCGTCCGGGGCAGGATATAGTAAAGATAAAGGAAAGCAGAAAGATGAAGATAGCTTCGAAAGAATAAAGCAACCAAGAAGGGAATCAAAATTCTCTTCTTATACTGACTTAACTAGGGGACAAGCCTCTATTGGAGATCAACTAAGAGGGAACCCACGGTTTGGGACAAAAGGTCTGGAAAGTTTTGTTTGTTCCATGAACTAGATGGAAATAAAACGAACAAGTGTAGAAACCTTCACAATTTGTTGGAAGATTTGGTTGTGAGTAACCAGATAAAATAATATGTAAAAAACCGAACTTCGATGGTGCAGCCGGAGTAGCAGCCATCTACAACGAATGCGTCAAGACACACCTAGGAATCTAGGTCGAGACCGGTAATCCCTTGATCGAGATGGATAGAAGAGAGGTTCGTTTCCTACGCTTTGCTTTCCATTTTAAATGGTTAAGACGATAATAACCTTGGACCACTTACACGTGTATAAGACTTCGATTAGTCTCTACGCATGCTTTAGGTCGGATATCTGAGATGGATATTTAAGTTTGATTTGAACATTTAATTTTTGAAATCCACTTGAATGCGATGATTAACATTGATCGTTGTAGTCCCATCTGGAGTGTTAGGACAGTGATCGTAAGAAGTAAGTCCCCTTACTAGAGAGTAAGTTGATGGACTTGCTTGTCATTGAGTCCTCTCATCGATGAGCGAGCGGATTGGACTCAACAAGGATTCAAAAAGATTAAAAGTAAGTACCCCCATCGAAGAGTGAGTGGATGGACTTGCTTATTATTGAGTCCCCTCACCGGAGAGCCAATGGATTAGGCTCAACAAGGATCTGTCGAGATCAAAGCCTAGATTAGACGTCAAACGATCCAGAGAGATCGAACCCTAGATTGGTTGTTAAATGATATGGAGAGATTAAACCCTAGATTGGATGATAAACGATCCTGTGAGATCAAACCCCGAAACGGATATTGATCTACTATAAGGATTTGAATACCTTATAATTAGAGTAAAAAAGATAAATCTTGGGCAAACAAAGGATCATTTTGATATACGATATGATAACTTCGGGTAAAAATGAATTGATTAGGATTTGTGACTAACACTTAAGCAAGGACTAGAGTCCTTAGCTATGATGGTATGGAATGACCATGGATTTGCAGAAGGATATAAAGGAACTAGATGCTTCACCATGTTTAGGATCGATGGATGGCCAAAGGGCTGAACTGTTGAATATTAACTTCTGCTGAAATTTGTTCTTGAGCAAATCACCCATATATTCATATGACGTACTTTGTGGAGCAAGTGTTAACCGGCTTTTTGACCAAGCAGATTTTTAACTGGAATTAGAACATCAAGATGAAGACAAAAGGATTCACAGACTTGGAAATATGCTCAGAAGGATTGGAAGATAGAATTTTACAAGTTTATGTAAAATAGGACTAAGTGGAGTTCTCGGTATCGAAAGGTTTTTCCTCCACTTGGCATCCCCCAAACTTTTGATACTTGATGCTCGACCTTTATCAATCGTAGTGAAGTGTTTCTTTCGGAGAAAAGATGAGAAACTTCAATGATCTACAAGAAGAAAGAAAAGGAAACAGGATGAGATAAGCAAAATCAAGGAAATCATCAAGAATGACTCAACCTTCATGAAAATGATTTTGGAATACATCGAATAGGGGATAGAAGAAAAAAACTAAAAAAGGAGTTTCTCACCAATACAAACCACTCGGCGCCGAGAGGTCCACATAAGGAATTAGGCCGGGGTACTCGCTCCTTCACCTATGGGATTACATCTGGACTTTGAATAACTAGAGCATGTAGACCTACAGATTTCATCTATAAATATATGCCCTATGGCTAATGGAAAAGGACTTTTGACACTTCTTATTCTTCATCTCATATTTCTCCTCTATTAAAGTCAATAAGGAAGTAATTATTTGCTGTTCTAGCTTTAGAACAGCAAATCCCTTATATCAATGACTCCAAAACCTCTAACAAATAACATATAAAGTAGACGTAGGCCAGAGACTGCTGAACTACTATAAAAATTCACTCGTCTCTTTACCTTTTTAATACTTTTTATGCCATATCTCAATATTTCTACAGGTTTTTGCTTTTGTGCCATTTTTGATGTCAACATTAATTATATTATATGGTTTAAAATCCTTTTTTTAGATTATAAATAAATAGGAAAATTATACCTTAACCATTATGTAAAGTAAAAGTTTCTAGGATGAAAAAAATTATTTTTTTATAAATAAAATCTCTTTTATAAGTAATTTGGGTGCTTTCTTGACTATATTTATGAATGGTGATAAATTCGAACAACAGAGTTATAATACCGTCTGGTATGAGACGTTTGGTAATATTTCTTCGGTTATTCTCTGAACTTGTTTTATAGAAAATTATATGCTAAAGCGTAGTTTACGAGCATCAAGTAAACGAGCGAGTAATAGTAAGTGATATGGGGCACCCGAGTTGATATCTGTTTGGTTACTTTTTGTAAGTGAATGTCACTTTCGTTTGATATATGAGTTCAGGAATTTCTGATACCGTCTAGAGGACTCTTTTATAAATTTGTAGACAAGAGTTCTATTCCTCTCCAAGGACTATAAGTAGGAGTTATATTAGAGATTAATGGGTACATTCTTTAAGGGCTAACAAGTTGAGATTCATTTTCTCTTTGGCCAATTGTCGAGAATTTGTTGTACATTATTGAGTTTCTCTCCTAGGACTTGTGAGTCGAGGGATGCAAATTTGACTCGAGTCGAGAGTACTAATTATTACTCCTATAAGGCCTTACCGAGTCGATAGTATTTATTGGGAATCTACGTCACAGGGTTCACGCCACTATGTAGACAGTGTGATTAGAACCCGTTAGATAGGCTAGTATCTATCCTAATGACCCGATCGTGGGGTCGTGTGTCGGGTTTATGATGCCAATTTGATGAGGTTGAGATTTATTACTCTTATTAGAGTCACCATATGGTGACCATCCTAACTTCAACACCCAAACCTAACCTGTATAGTGTGCTACAACTGTGCCCGATCGATGTAAGACAATTGTCAATGTTGTAAAGTAACTAAAACAATCATAGAACCTATCATATATCTCACAGTACATCAAATAAAACATAATAATAAATATCACAAGTATAAAAGAGTCGAGATGGTAATAATTGAATGAACGATATAAATTAGAGTATACAGATCCATACAACTATCCAACATAAGTGATAGAGTTTATACAACTGATAATAAACTAAAAATAGATGATTATCTCTAAATAGATAATAGAACAGTTAAACCTCATAGTGCTGCACAGTGGAAAATAAGTAATAACAACCGAATATAGTAATACATGCGAATGTAGCCTCTTGCTCTCCACATGTCCAACTCCATATGCTGACTAGACCTGATATCCTTAATCTACTCATTTAAGAGTACCTAGAATAATAGGAAGCAAAGCATAAAATACCAAGTTAGACAACGGTCTGGTGTGAGCAGTATAAAATTTGAAACATTATAAAGTCAATATACTAGGACAAATGGTATGGAAAATCATACATGACCTATCCCTGCATCCGTAGAGTGAGCACATACACAAGATATACACTACTCTATATCATAGTCATTATGGGTGTACTATACGTCAAAGCACTAAGGGATGTCAAGGTATCTACATCAATCATATCGGCATTGTGTGACATATGTAACGTGATAAGCAACTAAAGCAAAAACATAGCATCCATCCTCACATCCACTCACTCAGTGCATTGGATATATGATACCCATACGACCTCATCACATAGTTAAGGAGTACTAAATTCCTAATTTCTTAGCACTTGATTCAATGCCACTCAGTAGGCTAGGAACTAGACTGCCATCATACTCAGTCCAGGGTAAGACAGATCGAAATATTATGTATTCAGGGAATATCGCACTCCTAGGTGAGTGTCCTCAAATACCCCTGCTGTACTCCCTGGTGAGTGTCCTCAGATAATCCTGCTTTACGTGTACAATTTGAAACTTCCAAATACCAAGATCTTTTTGCACACGTCATCTGTAGCAGAGCACATCCTGGAACTTTTCTTACAACTCCCATCTGAAGTCGTCGTGGTTGGGACGATTCTTGGCAACCAATGTCAATGGTAGAATATCATCGTTTATCCCGTAACCTTCTTCCAACAGTTCCTTCAATCCAACTCATAGTCCTCTACTCTGCATCTCAATGTACAACCATCCATCGTTGAAGCTGTCACTCCCCATCATGGGATCACCATCATCAAATCATGAATCGTCGTCATCAAAAATTTGCCACCAATTTCTCAACTTGGTACTGATCTAACCCTTAGCTCGAAGAAATTTGGATATGACTCGAAGTAAAGGAAAATGCTAAGGCCCAAGCAAATGCCCCTATGACCCGAAGTGAGCACCACTCTAAGCAACCACTACACTAAGCCAATGTCTCCACGTCCTAGGCCCTTGCCACCAATCTGACCCCCCTTGGATGGGTACTGATCCTACAATTGGCAAAATTTTGCTTTCCCCTTATCGATCCAAGCACACTCCAATTCTAGTACCACCGATCCAAGATGCACCTAACACATCACCAAACCATGCCTCAACAAGCTCACCCATCAAAGACTTTCTCAACTCTTCATTGAACCAACACTTAGCTATTTCGCTTCCCAAGCCAACTCCAAGCTAACATGCAAGCAGCCCGAAGTAAGCCTCCAAAAAACTCTTAGTAAGCCCTCATTTAACCTAATCATGACTCGAAGCACTCCTCTACAGATCCAAGACTTGCACACCACTGCCAATCCATCTTCTTTTGCCCATGACTTAAGCAAACGAACTCCAAATGACTTGAAACTTAAATCATAGCTTTATGAAGCCTTCCTTGTTTCCCCACATGGTTTGCATCAACTTTGGGTGAA
This sequence comes from Allium cepa, assembly GCA_030765085.1. NCBI lineage: Eukaryota > Viridiplantae > Streptophyta > Magnoliopsida > Asparagales > Amaryllidaceae > Allium > Allium cepa. The sequence goes on from CM060931.1 coordinate 384,785,330, forward strand.
GTCGAATACTTTGATCATCACGAATCTAAGAATTTGTACCTAATTTCTAAGTCACCATTTGATCATCGTTTTCAACGAAAGGAACATCATACATTCAAGCAATTAACCTACAAACCATATTCAAGCAAAAAAATATTCATACACATCAAATTAGAGTCCAATTCTAAGGTAGAAGATAGAGTAGAACTATAGAACAAGGGAGATCCATAAGAATACAATTTCACAAATCTTTACAAAATCATTTGAAATTAAAATATGTGATTAGTTAAGGTATAAAACATGTTTTTGGATCCAAAAATCATTATAAAACATTATTTTAAGGTGTATATTAACTAATAGGAAAATAAGATGTCCTAGCCACCCACCTCAAATCCAAAGCAATCCAAAAGAGCTTTAATCCCAAGATGAACAGTTGCTCCTAAGCACTTTCAAGAGCAAATTCCCCAAATCCAAGTAATAATTTCGTTAATATCCTTCTAATGATGGGTTTTGGCTAATTAAAGTACGGTTTAGAGTGACTTTTTGGCTAGAGAATGTTAATGGTGGCTTCTTTAACTATTTGAAAACTATGAAATGACAAGAAGTCCCATCAGCTTCCCTTATGATGTTAATCCCGAAATGAGCTTTGGGCTTAGCTATTAATCTTCTTAATTATCCGCTAAGCTATTCAAATCAATTGAAACTTTAAAAAGCCGTATCTTTCAAATAGTAAGTTTGTTTTCCTGTAACAACCATTATATGGAAAGGGAAACTATCATCCCAATCCATTAGAAGTGGTTTCAGACCCTAATTCGGTTCCTTTCAAAAGTTTTAAACCCTTATGGAAGTGGTTTTAAGCCACATAAAATTTTCAGGGTCAAAATCGTCCTATAAAAATTCTAAGAATGGAAAACGTCTCTAATAGTCATTTCACAAAGTTATAGAATCATACGACCCTATATAAAAATAATATTAATATTTTATGCTCATATGATACGTAAAATATGAGTTGTTACATTCTTTCCCCTTTAGGAATTTCGCCCTTGAAATCCTAAACAAATTCAACAAGGTTATCCTGCATATCTAATAACCATAAATGTGATGATCCTGAATTTTTGAATATTTGAAATTGAATTATTTGATTGATTTTAAATGTTTGGAGAATACTTTAACTTGAATTTCAAATATCACCTTCTATTTGGCAATTAAATTTTTGAATTTAATTATTGAGATTGAGTAAAATATTGTATCTTCAGTTTTAAGCTTGCTAAAAATATTTTTAAGGCTTAGAAAATTTCTATTGATGATACTGAAGATAATGGAAGCTTCAGAATTGGATTTGAAAGTGATTTGTTCAGTTTTGAAATTTTATCGTTTAAATCGATATTTAAAAATAGCCTTCCGAGTCACAGTCTCGGAATTCGACGAAATTAGTTCCATTAGCTCCGTAATATTGTATTATTATCGGATTTCAATTTTCGTAGCATTCGGAGTTGTCGAGTGGTCGTAGATAAGCAAACACGCTGAAATTTTTATCGAAATTTAATTTAATAACTGGGTCCAAAAGGCTATCTTCTCCATACGATTGAATTTAGTCTCGGAACCTTTTCCATTGTATCCGGGATAGGGGTTTAACATTAAAAATGCCTGGCGGCACGCATCGATAGGAGATCGAGGTTGTGAGTTGCGAAGTCGATATGGTTTAAATTTGAATTTAAAAAAATAAAAAAATAACAATATAATTACCGTGTAGGCCTTCAGGCACGTAGCATAATTTAAAGCACGTGTCTTTGCTGAAGACACGCGTTGAAAATTTGACCAGCAGAGATAATAAAAAAAATCGAATTCATTGGCAACGGAAAACCATTTTTCTTTCGTTCAAATTCAAACTCAATAGCTTAAAAAAATTAAATGGCCAAGATTAAAATCTAAAACCAGAAAAAAAATCGACTTCAAAGTAAATCGATGGCCGCCCCACCTCTTTCTTTCCCAAATCAAATCGGCGATTAATAAAAAAAGAAACGTGACCATGTTGCGATTTCAATTTCGAGCTGGGTTCGTTCGAATCGAAAGAAGGGGGTCGCTCGCAATTGGGAGTCGTGTTCGAATGGGGGAACTGCGGTGGCGTGCAGCAAGACCATGGCTCACATGCGGTTCTAGGCCGGTGTCGGTCGAGGTCGCGATGGAAGCAAAGGGCAGCGTCTGGCGGCGGCGCATCGCGCGCAGCGCGATGATATGGCATTGGGGTATCGGTCGCGATCAAATTAGTGACCGTGTGCTCGAGTTCGAGGTCATGGTGAGGCGGCGATACTCTGGAGGGTTCGGCTGCAATGGTTAGAGCTTCAGATAGAGGCGCATGCTTGTGGCGAGCAACGACATGCTGGGTCATTGATTCACGCTTCGAGAAAAGGTAGCTGCTTTTGTTTTTAATCTAGTTTAAATAAATATATTTGTAAATTCGAATAGAGGTTAATTTAAAAATTCAGATGAAGGTATAATTACAGTAAATAGCACATGTAGATTTCAATTTAAAAATATATGAGATTTTGAAAAAAAATATTTACAGAAAAAAAATTTACAGTAAGGTTTTGGAGAGGAAGAAAATCCTGTGTTGATTTATATTTAGGTTAGAAAGGGATATGAACGGTGGATATATGTATATATCCGATTTTGGAAAATATAGGAGTTATATGAAGTTTTAAAAACAGAGGTTCTAAACTGTTTTGAAAAAAAGGGAACGAAAATAATTAGTTCAAACGAAATAATTACGTTTAAATTTAAAAATATTAAAGGGAATTTAGTTTTAAGTTTTTTTTTAAATAATTTTATTAAAAGAAAATTTGTTTAAAAACAAATTATTGGTGTAAATCCAAATTATTATCTAAAATTAAATAAATAACTAGCGATTTATTTGTTTGGCTAATTCAAAATATTAATCAACTATATAAAATTGTTATGCAAGGTCAAAACCGTGAAATCAAGTCGGAATTGGATTGAATTGCAAAATAAAAGGGCAAATGTGAGATCTTCTCACTCAATCGAATTTTCCAGTTTAATTTTAAATGGTTAAATTTAAAATAGTTAATTGTATGCTTGGATGATTATTTTTATCCGTTGTATTGAATTAGACCATATGCGCCGCATAATAGCGCATGATATTATATATATATATATAAACCCATATACCACGATATTCCACCTTGAAGTGAAATTGGCATTATATATGTATTTGGAGTGATTGATTTCCTACATTATATAGCGGACGTGACCCTATGCGCCGCATAATAGTGGATGATATTTTATAAATCCCATATACCGCGATATTCCACCTCGAAGTGAAATTAGTATTTAATTGTTGTGCTAACATCTCTGGATGCAGGGAAACAGGTTGGAGGGATCCAACTGGATTCCTTAAAATATTTAATTTTGTTTCAATGTTATTGTTGATTATTTATAATCTGTGTGTGATTTTATTGTGATTGAAATCGTTGAAGGCTATAACTTAGCCAAATATATTTTGGTATCGCAGGATACCAGAAATAAAAAAAATTGGATTTTGAAATTTGGGTAGAAAATTTATAATAAATTCGATTAAAGAATTGGGTGAATTTAAAAGAAGAAATTTAAATAGATAAAGTTTTATTTTTGAAAACTTATTGAATAAATTCAAAAAATAAGGGGAAGGATTTTAATTAATGGATTTGGGTAATACTGTCCAAAAGTTGAAAATTTTATTTAAAAATATGGATTTTAAATAAGATAAAGGGAAATGAATTTTTGAAATTTAATTTGGTGTTTGAAAAGAATTTAGAAATCAATTTGAAAATTAATTTGGTGTTTAAAAATAAACCTTTGGGAAATCGATATGAAAATTGATTTGTTGATTGAAATAAATTTAGAAATCAATTTGGAGTAGGATTTGGTAATTGAAATAAATTTGGAAATCAATTTGAAAATTGATTTGGTGTTGAAAGTGAATACTTGGGAATCGATTTGGAAATCGTATATCAGTGGATATTTAAAATTTTAAATCCAAAATGGAAATTTTATAAAAGAAAGGGAAATTTGTTTTAAAATAAACATTGTTTATTTTTAAAAGTGTGGAAAAGAATTGACGGATTTGGAACGTAAAGTTAAAATAAATCTAGAAAGATTTATAAATTGATTTGAATGAACCATTTTAGAACGGAAAGTATATTTTCCCTAGAAAGCTGAGTATATTTGCAAAGTAGCTTTTAACATAAAATTAAAAGTTCTAGAGTTGGTTTTAGAAGAATATTTTGGAGAAGTTATTTTTCTTAAGTTATTTTAAAAAAATTTAAAGTAAAGATTTATTTAGTAAATTATAGAAGTTATTGTTTAAAGATTAAATTGATATATGTTTTAGAAAATGGTTGTTAAAATATTTATACCTTATCTACTAATTTTATTTTAAAATTAGTTTGGACTTGAAGTTTTATATGAGATATTGATATAATGTTTTCATAGCTAATATTTAAAATAAGTGTTTAAAAATAGTTTTCATTTTAAATATTTCCAAGTTTATATGTTTGGATAAGTAATATAAATAATTTTAAAACATTTGAACTCGGCAGATTTTCAGTGGAATTAAATAAATATTTAGAAATTTATTCCATGCGAGGAAAGTGATTTGAAATTTGTTTGCAAAAAGATTGAAAGGTGAAAACTGATTTGAAATTTGTTTTCAAAGAATTGAAGTGTTAAAAATTATATCCTGCGAAGATATTTTGAAAATAAATAATTGGGGGAAAATCATTTAAATCTAGGTGATTGTCGTGAATATTATTTGATAGTGATCGTTGTGAATATTGGTTGATAGTTAAATAACCGACTATCAGAATTGGCCTTTAAATGGCATTTGAATTTCGATGCAACCGGGGGTTGGATTCCAAATGGATGTTCGTAAACCACATCGAACCTTTATGATTGTGATAGATCTTTTATTTAAAAGATCAAAGTGGAAATTGTTGTGATTTGTTAAAATATGAATGTAACACTTATTTTTAAAATAAGCGCTTGTTATTCGAATTAGCCGGGAGAGGACTTTGTGTCATAAAACTCATTTCGAATAATGATACGACGAAATAGGATTGCATTTGAAGACGGTGTTGAAGACCGGGTATTTTTGAAGACGAAAGGATTACCTGTCGAATGTCTCTACACCGGGTTGCTACGGTGTAGAGATTTTATCACCCTTTGTGATGGGGATTCCGGACGTGATTAATGAATATCCGGATTTGCAAGGGCATCTTTTGAAGTGCATTCGGTTCCGTTCGATCCGGGAACGGACTTGTATGGATGTGTGTCTGACATTACACTTTGAGATGTAAAGCTGGTTTCTATCAAATACATTTCTGTTGGTGGCAGAGAATTTATTCTCTTAGCTTAACACCCTTCTCTGAGACGTACGAGCTCAGAGGTTATGTAGTTGATGGTTACTAGTGATGCATTCCCAATTTGGTAATGTGGCATACGAAGTGTTGATGATCATTTGTTGATCAAAGCATGATTTTGTGAAAAAGTGTAGCTTTGGTACGAGACTTCGTCGGAACTCACCCCCCCCCCCCAGAAAATGGTCGAAACAGGAAAGATGCGATAAGGTTATGAGGATCGTGCCCTTTAGGGTATGTCATTTCCTTCTGAAAAAGGATGGTATCATGGTATGGAGCCCAGATATTTAACCAATGTTGTTGCTTCAAATTTATTATACTTTGTGGTTGTTTCTTTGTGGTTGTTGCTTTGTGGTTGAGGATCCTCGGATAAAGGTCGCAAACGACCGAGGGATGGCATACTCGAGTAGCAGTTACCTAGTTACGAAGGTAACCCGGCCTTGTGTTGGCAGAGATTCGGGTAGGTTCTCAGGACGTCCCTCTGAGGCGTACCCATATAGCAGTAGGAAGTTCCTTAGCCTAACCATTTGTTGGAAATCCAAAGAAACAATATGCGCCCTATACAGTTTTAGTTGTATAACCTGCCATGGAATGTGACGGTAACCTCCTATTGAACATGGTAGCTATAGTAGGCATAAGTGCGAAACGCCTATGCTGGCTTAGATTAATATTATACTCTCGAAATGTTTTCCAAACTATGCACTAATAATAATAATATTAAAGGATTTTGCATATCAAGCATGTTTGACTATCATAAGGAGAAATCTCCTCCAATTCTGCGTTTGCGTTGTGTGCGGGGCGGAAGGCCTTATGGTAGTTTCATTTTCCAAAAAGTATAGCGGATTTCTTTTCCTTTCTTTGTGAAAATAACTATTTTTTTAAGATCTCACATCAGTCTCATGATTGACCTGGAGTTTATTTTTTCCTTTCTAAACTCTGGGTGCCTATAATTTTCCACACGGGCAGCCTAGAGTTAGGTTATCAGTTATTCGGGAGCGAAGTCAAGAAGTTGTTGTGAAGATCTAGAGTTCAAGCTGGATGGCAAGATGTATTATTATATTATGTATTATCCGCTGCGTTCGGATTGTTGTAAGTTCAGTTTTAATATGGATTAGTTGTTGTAAATGCCTAGTATTGAATGGTGCCATTGTAAACTCTGATAATGTTTGTATAAACTGATATAGTGTTTTTGCTTTAAAGATATTCATTTATCTATTGTATACTGTTCCGCTGCGAAATGTGAGATTCTGTTTATTGTTTCTGTTCTTCTTCTATCTTCTACTTCTTGAACCTTAACGGTTCGGTTTTTCAGCATTCGACTGTGCGTTATTGGATACCGTGATGTATCGATGTCGACTTTCGGGCGTCGAAAAATTGGGTCGTTACAGATTAGTATCAGAGCATTTGGTTAAGCGAAAACCTTAGCTTTGATGGGGAGTACTCATTAGAGATAGAGTCAGTAGTACTCTTGAATGAGTTTGAGTGTAATAATAGATATGAGCGCGTATTTGTTAGTGAATATAAGATTGTTTTATATTATGTTGACTTATCGATTGATTGTTTATAGATTCTGGTCGGTGCAGTTTGGCCAACTGTATCGATAGTGGTTTCTAAACTCTTAAACAAGATAAACTAACACAGTATTGTTATAAAATAGGGCAAATGAAATAATTTTAGCCAAACTATTTTCGTATATAAATGAGATAATTTTCTATAAATTATATGGTATATGGTTGCTTGGTTGTTAGGAAGTGATAATATTAAATTATTATCATTGAAATTGAATAAGAAATTAAAATCATAATCAAAAGCTGAGAAGATAAATCCATATACAATTGGGATTGGTAAATATAAATGGTAAATGTGGTTTATAATTTGAAATAGAATTCCAGAGGAATATTTGGAAATGTTTTTGAAAAGATTTGAAAATTTTGAAAAGGTTAAAATCCCTTTTGAGTTTGGAAATGGTTTTCAAAGGTTTAGAGAAAAAAATATTTTGAATGGATAAAAGCTCTAAACTCTTTTCGGTCACTGGAAAATAATTCCGATGATGATCGCGACATCATCGGTGTTCATTTTCGAGTTTCCATGAGTGGAATTGCTGCCAAATTGTTTTAAATGGAGGTTGTTTACAAACCGGGTGTGGTTTTGGAAATTCAAAAGATAATTTGAATAGATTTCGAAGATGATTTTGAAAGGTTGGAAAGACTCTGGAATCTGATAAAAATAGTTATGGAATAATGAATAAGTTTGAAAACTTAGAAAATTCAGATTTAAACTGAAATTAACTTGAGTTAATTTGAATAAAGGTGAGAATTCTTATAGACTAAATGATTGGAATAAAATTTATTAAGGAAGAAAATAAAATTGTGAATGAATAAATGAATTTACAAGTGCAAGTAAATGAAAGTGAAATTGAATGTTGAAATTCATTTCGAATTTGTAAGCAAATAGAACTGGAATTGAAATTGAATTTGATTTGTGATAAACAAAGAAAAGTATTGAAATAAAATTAGTAAGTGAAACAAATTAAAGGAATGACAAATTTAATATGGTTTGAAGTGAATTGAATTCATATGGAATTGGAAATCCAGTTTAAATATAAGTAGATATTAACTGAAGCGGAAAATTGAGAATAAATATATGAAGTTATATAAAATATATGTTGAACTTAAGAAAAAAATGGTATAAGAAGTGAGTATTCAAACTTTTGTAATGGAATGTGCAAAATGATTTTGAATGTAGAAACTGGATATGGTTGTTGAATAGCATACAGGTGACATAAAGGAAAAAGGAATTGGGATTTGATTTTAGAAGATAATTTAAATTGCTCGAAAAAGGTATGTATTTAAATTTCTGTATGAAATTTAATGATTTTCTTGTCTAGCCGCTTGACCTTTTGTTTTCTTTTTGAATCTGGGGCCCATGATGTCATTTTGTAGTCGTACCGAGCTAGCCGCGCAAAGGAGACGCTGACAAAAATTTTCGAAAATTTAGGGAGTTAGAAAATTTTGAAAATTTAAAATTTGAATTTAAATTTAAATTTGCATTGTTGAGAAAACAATACCGTTTGGAAACTATGGAGGATTTTGGAATGTTAGTATGATTAATAATGGGTTTTCAATAAGAAGATTATTTTGGAAAGTTAAAACTGTTTGGATTGGGAAAATAATGTATGTGTTAAGGAGCATTCTTCTTAACTAGTGATTTCGGGACGAAATTCTTTTAAGGGGGAAGACTGTGACAACCTTGAGTTTCTGAATATTTGAAATTGAATCATTTGATTGATTTTAAATGTTTGGAGAATAGTTTAACTTGAATTTCAAATATCACCTTCTGTTTGATAATTAAATTTTTGAATTTAATTATTGAGATTGAGTAAAATATTGTATCTTCAGTTTTAAGCTTATTAAAAATATTTTTAAGGCTTAGAAAATTTCTATTGATGATACTGAAAATAATGGAAGCTTCAGAATTGGATTTGAAAGTGATTTGTTCAGTTTTGAAATTTTATCGTTTAAGTCGATATTTACAAATAGCCTTCCGAGTCACAGTCTCAGAATTCGACGAAACCAGTTCCATTAGATCCGTAATATTGTATTATTATCAGATTTCAATTTTCGTAGCATTCGAAGTTGTCATGTGGTCGTACGATTAGAAAACGCATTGAAATTTTTATCGAAATTTAATTTAATAGCTGGGTCCGAAGAGTTATATTCTCCATACGATTGAATTTGGCCTCGGAACCTTTTCCATTGTATCCGGAATAGGGGTTTAACATTATGAATGCCTGGTGACACGCGTCGATAGGAGATCGAGGTTGTGAGTTGCGAAGTCGAGATGGTTTAAATTTGAATGTAAAAAAAATAAAAATAAAAATAATAATATAATTATTGTGCAGGCGTTCATTCACGTAGCATAATTTAAAGCACGTGTCTTCACTGAAGATATGCGTTGAAAAATCGACCAGCTGAGATAATAAACAAAATCGAATTCATTGGCAACGGAAAACCATTTTTCTTTCGCTTGAATTCAAACTCAATAGCTTAAAAAATTAAATGGCCGAGATTAAAATCTAAAACCAGAAAAAAAATCGACTTCAAAGTAAATGGATGGCTGCCCTACCTCTTTCTTTCCCACATCAAATCGGCGATTAGTAAAAAAAACGCGACCATGTTGCGATTTCAATTTCGAGCTAGGTTCGTTCGAATTGAAAGAAGGGGGTCGCTCGCAACTGGGAGTCGTGTTCGAATGAGGGAACAACGGTGGCATGGAGCAAGTCCAGGGCTTGTGTGCGGTTTTAGGCCAGTGTCGGTCGAGGTCGCGATGGAAGCAAAGGGAAGCGTCTGGCGGCGGCGCATCACGCACACGATGGTATGGCATTAGGGTATCGATCACGATGGAATTGGTGACTGTGTGCTGAGTTCGAGGTCGTGGTGAGGTCGCGATACTCTGGAGGGTTCGGCTGCAATGGCTAGAGCTTCAGATAGCGAAGCATGCTTGTGGCAAGCAATGGCGTGTTGGGTCATTGATTCACGTTTCGTTGGATGAAATAAATTTAGAAATCAATTTGGAATTGGATTTGGTAATTGAAATAAATTTGGAAATCAATTTGAAAATTGATTTGGTGTTGAAAGTGAATACTTGGGAATCGATTTGGAAATCGTATATTAGTGGATATTTAAAAATTTAAATCCAAAATGGAAATTTTATAAAAGAAAGAAACTTTTTTTTAAAAATAAACATTGTTTATTTTTAAAAGTGTGGAAAGGAATTTACGGATTTGGAACGTAAATTTAAAATAAATCCAGAAAGATTTATAAATATTTGAATGAACCATTTTAGAATGGAAAGTGTATTTTCCCTGGAAAGCCGAGTATATTTGCAGAGTAGTTTTAAAATATAAATCAAAAGTTCTAGAGTTGGTTTTAGAAGAATATTTTGGAGAAGTTATTTTTCTTAAGTTTTTTTGAAAATCTTTAAAGTAGAGATTTATTTAGTAAATTATAGAAGTGATTGTTTAAAGATTAAATTGATATTTGTTTTATTAAATGGTTGTTTAAAATATTTATGCTTTATATACTAATTTTATTTAAAATTAGTTTGATCTTGAAGTTTTATATGAGATATTGATATAATGTTTTCATAGCTAATATTTAAAATAAGTGTTTAAAAATAGTTTTCATTTTAAATATGTCCAAGTATATATGTTTGGATAAGTAATTTAAATAATTTTAAAATATTTGAACTTGGCAGATTTCTAGTGGAATTAAATAAATATTTGAAAATTTATTCCACGTGAGGGAAGTGATTTGAAATTTGCTTTCAAAAAGATTGAAAGGTGCAAATTGATTTGAAATTTTTTTTCAAATGAATGAAGTGTTAAAAATTATATCCTGCGAAGATATTTTGAAAATAAATAATTGGAGGAAAATCATTTAAATCTGGGTGTTTATCGTGAATATTGTTTGATAGTGGTTGTTGTGAATATTGATTGATAGTTAAATAACCGACTATCAGAATTGGCCTTCAAATGGCATTTGAACTTTAATGCGACCAGGGGTCGGATTCCAGATGGATATTCGAAAACCACATCGAACCTTTGTGATTGTGATGGATCTTTTATTTAAAAGATCAAAGTCGAAACTGTTGTGATTTTTTGAAATCTGAATGTAACACTTATTTTTAAAATAAGCGCTCGTTAATCGGATTAGCCGGATGAGGACTTTGTGTCATAAAACCCATTCCGAATAATGATATGACGAAATAGGATTGCATTTGAAGACGGCGTTGAAGACCGAGTATTTTAGAAAATGAAAGGATTACCTGTCGAATGTCTCTGCACCAGGTTGCTACGGATAGAGATTTTATCAACATTTGTGATGGGGATTCCGGACGTGATTAGTGAATGTCCATGTTTGCAAGGGCTTCTTTTGAAGTGCCTTCGGTTCCATTCGATCCGGGAACGGACTTGTATGGATGTGTGTCTGACATTACACTTTGAGATGTAAAGATGGTTTCTATCAAATACATTTCTGTTGGTGGTGGAGAATTTATTCTCTTAGCTTAACATCTTCTCTGAGACGTACAAGCTCAAAGGTTATGTAGTTGATGGTTACTAGTGATGCATTTCCAATTTTGGTAATATGGCATACGAAGTGTCGATGATCATTTGTTGATCAAAGCATGACTTTGTGAGAAAGTGTAGCTTTGTGGACGAGACTTCGTCGGACCTCACACCCCGGAAAATGGTCGAAACAGGAAAGATGCGGCAAGGTTATGAGGGTCGCGCCCTTTAGGGTATGTCATTTTCTTCTGGAAAAGGATGGTATCATGGTATGGAGCCCAGATATTTAACCAATGTGGATGCTGCAAATTTATTATACTTTGTGGTTGTTGCTTTGTGGTTGAGGATTCGGATAAAGGTCGCAAACGACCGAGGGATGGCATACTCGAGTAGCAGTTACTTAGTTACGAAGGTAACCCGGCCTTGTGTTGGCAGAGATCCGGGTAGGTTCTCGGGACGTCCCTCCAGAGGCGTACCTATGTGGTAGTAGGAAGTTCCTTAGCCTGACCATTTGTTGGAAATCAAAAGAAATAATACGCGCCATGTACGGTTTTAGTTGTATAACCTGCTATGGAATATGGCGGTAACCTGCTGTTGAACATGGTAGCTATAGTAGGCATAAGTGCGAAATGCCTATGCTGGCTAAGATTAATATTACACTTTCGAAATGTTTTCTACACTATGCACTAATAATAATAATAATATCAAAGGATTTTTCATATCAAGTATGTTTGACTATCATAAGGAGAAATCTCCTCCAATTCTGCTTTGCATTGTGTGTGTGGCGGGAGGCCTTATGGTAATTTCATTTTTCAAAAAGCATAGCAGATTTCTTTTCCTTTCTTTGTGAAATAACTGTTTTTTAAGATCTCACACCAGTCGCATGACTGGCCTAGAGTTTATTGTTCCCTTTCTAAACTCTGGGTAACCATAATTTTCCACACGGGCAGCCTAGAGTCAGGTTATCAGTTATTCGGGAGCGAAGTCAAGAAGTTGCTTTGGAGATCTAGAGTTTAAGCTGGATGGCGAGACGTATTATTATACTATGTATTATCCTCTACGTTAGGATTGCTGTAAGTTCAGTTTTAATAAGGATTAGTTGTTGTAAATGCCTAGTATTGAATGGTGTCGTTATAAACTCTGGTAATGTTTGTACAAGATGATATACTGTTTTTGCTTTAAAGATATTCATTTATCTATTGTATATTGTTCCGCTGCGAAATATGAGATTCTGTTTATTGTTTCTATTCTTCTTCTATCTTCTTCTTCTTAAACCTTAACGGTTCGGTTTTCCGGCATTCGACTGTGCGGTATTGGATACCGTGGATGTATCGATGTCGACTTTCGGGCGTCGAAAAATCGGGTCGTTGCAATAAATAAGCATAGGCAACCATTCACACATCAAACATGCATGCAAAACAACAAAAGAAAAAGGTAACATCCATTCTTATCCTAGCATGTAATCACTAAGGTATACTTCATGATATCATAAGTGAAGGTAAAAGTGATAAATATAATGTTTCACCAAGTAAAAAGCTCTAGATAAGTTATCCTCATGCTCTCCTCAGTCTTCTAAATACAGTCGCCTTCGCTTTCACTCTACCGAGCCTTTTCCAACTTCACCATTTTCTTTCTAGGCTGCTTTGTATCCCATCTGGCGATACAAATAATCTTAGTATCGAAGCTTCTGTTTCAATGTCGATATCATCTAGTTGATCTGATGTGATAGTCACACCTGAGTCATGGATAAATTTCCACAAGTGAGAAACATGGAATACATTGTGCACTCTTGCCACTCTTTGAGGTAAGTCGACTCTATATGTAAGGGTTTCAATCCTCTCTAGTATCGGAAAAGAACCTATGAATCTAAGTGCCAACTTCCCTTTACTACCAAACCAAATTACATACCTTAATGGAGAGATCTTGACATATACCATATCACCAACAGAGAACTCTATATCTTTACGTCTCTTGTCAGTGTAGCTCTTCTATTTGTCTTGAGAAGCTTTCAGTTGTTGCCGAATGATCTCGGTCTTCTTTAAAGTTTCTCTAACCATATTTAGCCCAAATATCATTTTTTTCACTCGCTTCGCACCAACACAAAGGAGTGTTGCACGGTCAGCCATACAGTGCTTCGAATGGTGTAATACCGATGCTGGACTGATAATTGTTGTTCTATGAGAATTCAACAAGATGTAAATGATCATCCCACGAGCCCCTAAAGTTCAGTGTACAAACCTAAAGGAGATCCTTTAAGATATGATTCACTCTCTATGTTTAGCCAGCAATTTCAGGGTGATAAGCCATACTCAAGTACTGCTCTATCCCCAATGCCTCTCATAAGCATTTCCAAAACCCACTAGTAAACAATGGGTCTCGATCACTCACAATGCTCTTCGATACATCATGGAATCATACAATCTACTTCATTTAGAATTCATCAAGTTTCGTTGTCGCTCTACTAGATCTAATGGGTATATGTCTGGTGCTCTTTGTCAATCGATCGACCATGACCTAAATGCTTTCGTACGTTGCTCTAGTCCTTGGCAATCCATCAATAAAGTCTATCGTACTTATTCCCGCTTCCACTCGAAAACTTCTATCGGTTGCATCAACCCACTAGGATTCTTCTACTCTACCATAATTAACTACCAGTTACATTTTGGGATGAATGTCCCAACGCCCTTCTTCATTCCTACCCAATAATAAGACTACTTCATATCATAGTACATCTAATTACTGCTGGGATGAATAGTCAATCTCAAATGATAGAACTATTATAGAACCTCATCCCTCAACTCACAGACATCAGGAACAAAAAATTTCCCATATTTACAGAGCCAACCATCTATGTTGAGCATGTCCTGCTTCTTCTCTTCAAACTCTACTCTGCTTTTGATCTTAGCAGTAATCTAAGCTAATGTGGCATCACGTCTTTGACTAGTGTCGATCCTCTCAATCAGAGTAGGCCTAATAGTCACGCTCGCCAATGTCTCTGGCTTTAGCATGCATCTTGGTCGAAAATCATAACCAACCATGTACTCTAACTGTGTTCACTCTAGGAACTTAGCTCCCAAGCTGGCATGTTTTTGCTCAATGCATCTACAACTGCATTTCCTTTCTCCAATGTATATGCAATATCAAAGTGATGCTAGAAACTCTAACCATTGTTGTTGATAAGGGTTAAGATCCTTCTGCGAAAAGAGGTACTTCAATGATTTATGGTCCATGAACAGCTTAAACCTTTCTCCTAAAAGATAGTGCCTCTAAATCATTAGCACAAGCATAATTGTTGCTAACTCCAAATCATAGGTCGTGTATTTCTACTCATGTGGCTTCAGCTGTCGACTAGCATACACAACAACCTTGCCCTTCTACATCAACACCGCATCCAATCTATTACCACAAGTATCTTTGTATACCATCTCTGCATTCCAACTTCAAATGGTCAACATAGGTGCATTCGTCAACTTCTCTTTCAAGCTCACGAATGCATGCTCGCACCTTGCATCCCCAATAAAGGTCTGATTCTTTTTATCAAACGAGTCAACGGTGTGGCTACTTTGGGGAAGTCCTAGATGAATCATTTATAATATCCAACTAACCCTAAGAAGCTTCTCACATCTGCAGTGTTTTTAGGTCCAGTCCAATCTTGAAATCCTGCAACTTCTATAGGATCCATAGTAATTCCCTACTCAGAAACAACATGACCCAAGAGTCCCACTTCCCTGCTCTAGCAATTAGAATTTTTTTCCTTCAGTCGGTGCTGTCTCAGCACCTCAAGTACAATCCTCAGATGCATCTTATGTTCCTCTTTTATCTATAAGAAGACAAGAGTATCGTTGATGAACACAAGCATGAATTGGTTTAGTTGACCCCTGAAACACATTTTATGAGATCAAGAAAGTGTGTTGATACGTTGTCAACCCAGACGACATAACCAACCACTCAGAAAATCAAGATGGAGTATGAAACTGGTAGTTTAAAATTTGGGCTAGGCTAGTAATTTAAGAAAAGCAAGAGTGAGCCAAGACCATTATCATAGTAGAAGACACAACACATGCTTTCATATATCCAATGGGAGTAAGTGTGCAATTTACACCCAATGCAAGTCCTTAATTTCAGAATTCTTAATTATAATTTTCCGTATCGGCCATGAATCCCCAATTCAAAGCTCACTATACAAAGTTGAAAAATGAAAATGAAGGAGAATGAGGACATGAGAAATTCGACCCCTTTTTAGGGGGGTAACCCTATATCTATAGGGAATTTAGGTTGCTGGATTCTTAGCACATGCCATTCCAATAGATGGTTGTGATTTGTCCATGTGGCACATGGCTGGAGTGGCATATATCATGCTTATTTTTTAGTGGACTTTGGTTCATGTTTGCATGCGATAGCTCTTTGGAAATTTTCCACGATGGCTTTACTTTGTTGTTTCAAAAAGATAAGTGATGGTTCCGATTCATCACGACAACATGAGTTTATCACTTCAAGGCATACAAGGCAAACCGCGATAGCCTTCTGGAATTCCCTATAATAGCTCTTTTTTTGTCTAATCATCGCTTTGAGAATATCACAATGGCTCATATCCTTTGAGTTCAAGGTTATCGCATGGAAATTTTTGTAAGTTGTTTTACAAAATCATCACGGTAGCCCATGTATGACATATCACGATAGCTATATGGAATTCTTTATATTGCTTGACTCCAAAGCTTAAGGATATCATATGATGGCCTTATGGGACTCTTCACAATAGCTTGACTTAAATACTTGAGAATAATGTGCGATGGCCTTGCGGAGCTCTTCACGATGGCCTGACTTCAATACTTGAGAACAACATGCGACAAACTTATGGAACTCTTGTGATGGCTCTACTTTAATACTTGAGAATATCACGCGATGGCTTTATAAAACTCTTCTCGACGGCTCTTGTGCTTACCTCATGAAGGCTTCCCACTTTGTTAACTTGTGATGACTAGTATATTTGGTGTATAATACTTGCCCCCACCCTTCTATTATAATTTTTGCTTATATTTTAGTATAAGTATTCGATTCATATTCAAAAAAATTCGTCTTAACCATTGATACCCCTTTCCCTTTGATTAAGCATTTATCTCACTTTCCCTTTCTTTCTATAAATATCAATTTTTCCTCTCTTTCTCTTTTTCCTTGATTTTATCAAAATCTACACATTTTTATTATATTTCCTTAAACTAGTTCTTACTCCTTTCAATTCCCATTTGGTAAACATTTTTATTATTGATTTTTTTTACTTGTTCCTTTGTTATTGCAGTTTTTATTTTGCTTTGCTTAATCTTAATTTTTATGAGAACTTGATTAGTTATATCTATTAGTTTTGGTTTTGGTGATTTCTTCACATATTTCTCTGTAATTGCTATTTTGATCTAAATTTATTGCTTAGTCTGCCACATTCTTGCTTATGGGTTTCAGGATTTGGGGTTTATGTCCTATTACTTAACGAATCCGAACCACCCTTGTATGATAGGTTTCTATTCGAGGACTTGATATTTGAAGCCTTGCAATTTATATCAAGGCCTTATTTTTATACTTTATTCATGGTGATTACACTCAAACTTTGTTGCAAAGAATTCTATTCATGAAGACCACGTTTCATGATGACTCTATTTGAACTCATCATAAAGAGTTTTATACTTAAGGACTATGTCTCATGTACGTTTAAAACTCATTGTGAAGAATTTTATACTTGAGGGACATGTCTTATGATAACTATGTTCAAACTCATCATGAAGATTTTATACTCAAGGACTATGTCTCACGATGGTTATATTTTGAATTTGGCTCTCATGAGCCTTCCTTTCATTTCGTATGAAAACTAATCTTTTTAGATTTAACATGTGAAAACCTAGTCATTAGCTCTTTTTGCAATGGCTACCTTTAGATTTAATGCGAAGAAGTCTTACTTTAAACTTTATCCACAAAATCGATGTTTTTGGGTCTAACTTTAAGTTTTTTCATGCGAAGGCTTTACACGCGATGACTAGCCATTAGATAATTAATGTTTACCCTCTAATTACTACATGACAACTTGTAAAAATGTGATTGGCTATTACTTTTTGGTTTGAATTTATTAGTGGTTATTTCTATCCTAGGGCTAGATGGCCTATGGTATATTTATGTACTGGCCATTCTAATTAACTTTAGTTATAATCATATAATTCACATAATAGTCGCTTGAATGGAATTAGAACAGCTACTTCGAAAATTGGATTTGTTAAAGAAAGCCTTCGTAAGGTTAGAAACATGCTTAAATAATTATCTTATCCCATATTTAACAAGAAAATTATAGTAGTTTTTTTAGAAGTTAGTGAGTTTCGATATAGACATAAATACATGCATGCATGCATACACACACACATATGTAATCCATATGAAGTATAGTAATCAATATAGCAATTTACAGACTTATATCCCCTATCATATGGAAATTGCCTTGGTGCATGCATAAGTGGTCTCTTGTTTATTGCAAACATGTTTGTTTAGTAGTTTTATTCTATACTTTTAACTTATGGAATTTTTTTCTTTTGCCGTTGGATTATTATTTAATTAATTAAAATCATTCTATTGTAAACTTCATGGCTGAAGGTAAGAAACCGACTTCCAAAGGAGCACCGAAATCATCTAATTCCCCAAGCACATGGGTTCTTTTGAGGAAACGGTTCCCACTTTTGATCGGTCCTACTTTACATAGCAAGAAGATATCAACTCTGTTCTTCGCCTTCAGGGATCGAAACGAGGGTTCCACACCCAATGACCGTGTTAACATCCCCCCTAAGTGATTTTTCCTTTACCCCTCTTCACTCTACCATTCATGCTACCTACCTTTCAATTCCATTATTCACAATGTTTTAGCCTTCTTGAAGATCGCTTCCATCTAATTAAGCCCTAACTCCTACAGTTATATCAACTCTTTATTTACTCTATTTAAAAAATGTGACACCCCTAATTTTTAGTAACATTATTCGAGAGATTTAATTAGATAAATTAAATAGAATAATGTAAATATTAGAGTGATAAGGGAATTAAGATTTGAAAATTTAAATTAAAGGTCGTGCTTAATTAAATACAAAGAATAGGCTATGAAAGGTTTCATATGTTAATTAATAAGAAAAAATTATGTAGGGGCTTAATGGGAAATTGCCACACCATAATCCCATTACCCTTAAATATCTCATTTCCTTTATTTTGCATGATCCTTTTTCAAAACACCAAAAACGTAAATCAAAGAAGAAAAGCAAGCCGGCCGTTATCTAGGGAAGAAAAGGGGAAAATAAAGCTAAACAATCAAGCAAGGGGAATTAAGCAAAGATCCAATCTCAAGTTCCTTATCCTAATCTAGGTGGATAATAATCAAAACCATCTCTATTTTTGATTTTAATGACCATTTGATTTCGAGTTTAAATCTAAATAAATTAAGATGATTTTTGATGATGATATGCTTGGATTTCATGATATGTTATATTCAAACAAGTTTGTTTGATTAATGTTATATATGGTTTTGAAAACTAAAATCATTTATATTGTGTTTCAAATACCATGCGGAATTTATATGTTATGTAAAACATTATTTTGGAGATGGGTTTTAATTTTTTTAATTTTCCAAGCCGTGGAAGATTTATTATGAAGGGAAATACGAACAATTGGGTTTAGAAATTAATTTTGGTTATATTTTGAGAATTTGGGTGTGAAATTTATATATGTTAGATAACATATTGAAAGTGAATTTCTATGATTTTTAGGGACTTTTGTTAAGTAATTTACTATGAAAAATTAAATTATTTTAAGTGGAGGACTTAAATGTTCTATTTGTTTTGCTTAAGGAAGGGCTTATTTGCTAAATTATTTTATTTAAATTTGAAATTAATGTGGCAGTTTTATTTTGGAAAGAATTTAAAAAGTTCATGGCAGCCAATTAAATGTTTACAAATAGGCAGGTTAGTTAAAAAGCAATTACTTAAAAAGGCAATAAAATAGTCTTTACCTAGAAATTATGTTTCACCTCTTTCAAACACTACGTTTCGACCTTAAACTTCTGCCTCAACCCAGTCGAAATTAATCAAGTCGAAACCAAGACACAAGGTATCAATAAGTTGATACGTAGTGGATTGGAGAAATGCAGAAGGTCTGGAGTTGAAACGTAGCTTTCGAAGGGGTCAAAGCCTTTGTTTTACTATATAAAGGAATGTGCTTGCCTCGTTTCAAAAGAATACTTGCAAAAGGGTTTTCTATAGCTTTCGACGAGCTCGCCGCCTTTTGGTTTTGAAAAGATAGCTTTCGAATGAGTTGCCTTGTTTTTAAAGGGTAGTTTTAACGTTGTTGAAACCATGCTGCTGGCCTTATGCCTTTCGAATGGATTGAATTCGTCAACTAATTCAAAAGGTAGCTTTTGTTTTATAAACACAATGGCCTCTTCCTAAAGCTTTCGAAAGGGTTTAATGGTTCGAAGGCAATGGCTTCGAAAGGGGTTTCGAAGCTATCCTTCTAAATGTTTTACTTAATTGATCAATGCTTTCGAAAGGATGGTTCTGATGCCATCAGTTTTTCCCCAATCACTTTTATTTAAGGGTTAATGTTTTCGAAAGGGGTACTTTCGTTTATGTTCACTTTGACCAAAAAGATATTTTTAAAGATAAACGCAATGGTTTCGAAAGGGGTACTTCCAAATTGTTTCGAAGCTATGCTTCTATGAGTTAATAAGTGATGCTTTAATAATTTCGAAATGTATGTTTTGATGGTTCCGAAAGAGATGTTTTAAAGTGTTTCAAAAGGCATATGCTTAGTGTTTTGAAAAGAAGATTTGAATGCTTTCGATGGAGGTTATCCAATGGTTTCGAAAGTAAAGGTTAAAGGTTTTGGAAACTACCTTAGTTTTCAAAACAAAGAACCCGTTCTCATTTTTTTAAAAGAAAAACCATGGCAGAAATAAAAGAGTTTTAAATGGCTTTTAAGTATGGAGTTTTTTAAAGAAGCTTTCCTTGATAAAATAATAGATTAAAGGGATTAACCATGTTTCATATAAAAATAATTTCAAGGATATTAAACCATAGATGTTAGTTATATTATGTTATAATGTTTGCTTTTTCTAATATACATATTCACTGTAAATGGACCCATAACTGTATTATATAGAGAAAGGGTAGAATAACCAGCTAGGTTGACCAGATAGTGAATATAAATTAAGTTAACTCCTGTATAAGTAGAATTGCATCCAGAAGGTCAGATAGACCAGACTATCGAATGCCTAAATACAAATTAAAGAACTGGTCAGATAGACAGGTTCATACTAAACCCATGAAAACTATGATTAGAAAGAGTTATTGGCAGGGACCAATAGGTTTGTAGTTGTGACGCCCCACCTCTATACTCACGCTAGCCAAGGACACTACGAGGTAATGCAGTCAACTAACATGAAGAATAAGGCTGTTGAGGAGCAACCATCCGTGTAATTGCTTTGTGCGAGCACCGATATGTCAGATAGTATAACATGCATTCCATTTCAAGAGGAAATCCGATATGCCGATACAAACTCAAAATTACTACACAGTGGCAATATGATCTTCAGAAACAAAAATAGAAATAAGCATAACACAAATCAGTAACAGACATCCGTATCACAAAGGCGGAAATAGATATGAATATAACACATAGAAGTGTACATCAGAGTAGTGGTCAAATAAGATTCACAAAATCACAAAAGAATAGGTAAAAGCGCTAGACAAAAGAATATATATACATCAAGGAGTCCCTATCTCGTATGTATAACAACAAAAACTACTAAACTAGAGTAGTTAGCCAAAAGTAAGATAATGTTCCCAAAAGAGGAGTCAAGCAGAAGCACCTATAACATCTCGGTCTGACCCGAGTATTATTTAATAAGAAAATAATAAACGATGAGTCTAGCTATAAATATCAGATAAAGTGAGATAGAATAAGAGATATGACAAAAACGTATGATAGCAATAATGCCATACTGTGACAAGTATACATTAAATAAAAACAAAAATCGTACAATATATCAAGAAATCTCATAAGATAGAAAAGAATGTCATATTCTTTATTTTATTCACCATACCACAAATATTGACAAATATATCAATGCCAATCACAAAATTGGTAAATCACAAATTCTAGAAATCATCAACTAGAAATCCAGAAATCACAAAGTGGGGAGGCCTATCACAAAACGAGAGCATCAAAACCCACCAACACGTGTATCACAAACGGAACGTTGTTCCATGGTTGCTAACCATCAATTTTGAGCCGAGGTCCACAAATGGCCCGAAGACCATGGGTCACTACCCCACCAATTTTTGGCCGAAGCTCCACAGAAACGGGGTTTAGTCTCCCTCGCAGACAAAGAGACATCGCACGTTGCTAGTCTAAACCATAAAATGATCATCATCGATGATCAAGAAGTGTCAATTACACTAAGCTAGTAAATAAATGAGTTTAGCTTCATGTCCCATAACTACTAGCTTAACTTAAATATTTACGAACAAATTGTAGATCTCCACTTGAAAATTGTCACAAGAGTTTCAATCGAACAAGTTTAAGAATTAACTGACAAAGTAAACGCAAGCGTTTCATACCACTTGTTTTGCTAAGTCGTTTAATTGGATTTCTCGAACGAATGAGGTAAAGGTTTGTATATACTAGTAGATTGGAAAATGGTTTCACTACGCCATAGATGGCCTTCTGCAACATTTTTGCAAGGTGTTGCTAGGTAAAATGTTGCGATAGCTATACAATTTTGGTCCTACTGCAACGTTGAATTTTTGATGTTGCCTTAGCCATAAAAATGTGTTGCTCTAGCTAAACAAGTGTAAGTGATGCAATATTTTTTTATAGTGTTGCTATAGCAGACCTTTGCATATCTTTCGCACTGATCCGCGCCAATCTACCAAGGCAAATCCTATGTTGGAGAACGTGACACCTCATCAATCCGAACACCACTCCTTGATCTTTTAGAGCCGCGAAGAAAAAAAAGTCCCCGCAAATAACTTTTTATTTTTATTCTTCTCTGTCTTCTCACAAAGGTTCAAGCAAACATTCTTAATTTGGGTTCAGTTATTTCGGTTCGATTAGGTCTTCGATTTGGGGGTTCAAGCTTTGTTTAGCGATTTTGCTTCGATTTGGGGGTTCAAGCATTGTTCACATCAGTTTAAGGCTTCAATTTTGATTTTTAGGTATAACACTCTCTCCCATCACTTTACAGTTTCGATTTAAACTACTTATAAATTCTTAATTCGGCCTGAATTAACAATTCGACTTGTCTAGATTTCCTCTTGTGGGACACACGCACAAATTTTGTCTTTTTATGTTAAAATACTCATATTCATAATTAGAGTGATGGACAGCGAAAACATTTGGATAGAACTTCCAAAGTTTAGTGAAGGATATATTAGCGGGATAAGAGCCTTTATACAAAACGGTTTTTCTAAATTGGCCGTAGGCGATGAAATGACATGCCCATGCAAGAATTGTAAAAATAGCAAGTGGCATCGTCCAGATATAATTTATGATCATCTCATCTGCAATGGTCCATCCCCATTGTATGTGAAATGGATTTGTGAGGTTTCTCACCCAAATTTTGGAAGGAGTGATGAAGATATAGATGTGATGTTGGTGATTTTGGAGATAATCTAGGTGAAATGTTGCACCATACTCGTGGAAATATGCAGAACTGTGAAGATGAGAATTCTGATGCACCAAATGCCGATGCTAAAAGATTTTATCGCCTTGTCGAAGATGGTAAGCAACCATTATATCCTGGCTGTTCAAAATTTTCGAGATTAAGTTTTATCATCAGGCTTTATTCTTTAAAATGTGTACATGGAATTACAGAGTCTGCAGTTGGGGATATACTAGAGTTGATGAGAGAGGCTTTTCCACAGGCCCACATACCTTTATCTTTTAGAGCCGCGAAGAAAATCATTAAAGATTTAGGTCTTGATTACAAAAAAATACACGCATGTCCAAACGATTGCATGCTCTATTGGGTAGAAAATGAAGATAAAGATGTTTGTAACTCTTGTGGTATTTCGAGGTGGGAAGAGGAAAAGAAAGGCACCCACGACAACGATCAAGAGAAGTTGATTCACAAAGTCCCGGCAAAAGTAATGCGTTATTTTCCGCTAAAACCAAGGCTGCAAAGGCTGTTTATATGCAAGGAGTGTTCACAACTTATGAGATGGCATTCCGTGGGCCCAAAAAAAGATGAAAAACTTAGACATCCAGCTGATAGCGAGACTTGGAAGGCGATGGATGCTATGTATCCTGATTTTTCACCAGAAAGTAGAAATATCAGATTGGGTGTAGCCTCTGATGGATTCAATCCTTTTCGTACAATGAGTACAACTTACAGTACATGGCCAATTGTATTAGTTAACTACAACCTTCCACCTTGGTTGTGCATGAAGCCCGAAAATCTAATTCTTTCAACACTCATCTCCGGTCCAGAGTCTCCAAAGAATAAAATTGATGTATATATGCAGCCTCTAATTGAAGAGTTGAAAGAATTATAGGATCTAGGCATAGAAACTTATGATGTCTTTAATGATCAAAAATTCATGTTACGTGCAAGTGTGTTGTGGACCATTATCGATTTTTCCGGGGTATGCAATGTTATCCGGTTGGAGCACAAAGGGTAAATTGGGTTGTCTTGTATGCCATAATGAGACTTCTTCAATGTACTTGAAACATAGTAAAAAAATGTGCTACATGAATCATAGAAAATTTCTGGATCTGAAACACAAGTGGAGGTTTGATAAGAGGAGGTTCAATGGTGAAGTTGAAATAGGACAGATTCCGGGAAATTTATCAGGAACAGACATTGAAGAACTGTTGCGTGACTTTGAAAATAATTTTGGGAAGAAAAAGGATTCCCCTTTTAAAAAGAAGTCAATATTTTTCAATTTACCGTATTGGAGGCACAATTTATTGCGACATAAACTTGATGTTTTGCATATAGAGAAAAACATATGCGACAATATACGCGGTACTTTGCTAAATATTAGTGGCAAGTCAAAAGACCATTTGAATGCTCGCTTTGATTTACAGGGAATGGGCATTAGGAAGGTCCTGCATCCTGTTTTTTCAAATGACGGCGAACACTTTGAGATTAGGGCTGCCATATTTGACATGACGAATAAAGAAAAAGAAATATTTTGCTCGGTACTGGAGAATGTTAAATTGCCATACGGTTGTGCGGCCAATATCAGTCGGTATGTTCACACGAAGGAAAGGAAAATCTCTGGGTACAAGACCCATGATGCTCATTTTCTACTTCACTACTTGTTGCAATTTGCTATGAAAAAAACACTGAAGCCTGAGGTTACATTGCCTTTGATAAGATTTAGTGTATTCTTAAGAGGTCTTTGGGGCAAAGTAATTGATTTGGAAGATGTGAAGAGGCAACAACAAGAAATCGTCGAAATTCTTTGCCAATTTGAGATGATATTTCCACCGGCTTTCTTTGACATAATGGTTCACTTGATGGTTCACTTGTGCAAGGAAGTTGAATACGGTGGACCTGTGCAAGTTCGATGTATGTTTCCAATTGAGCGTTATCTAGCTAAACTCAAATCTTATGTGCGCAACAGATCTAAACCGGAGGGTTCCATCACCGAAGGTTACTTGGCAGAAGAATGCTTGACATTCTGCTCAAGATTCTTAAGCCGTGGTGATGCAGTACCTAAATTTGAAAGTTGTCCACAAAATATGGAATATGCTATTGGTACAAGTAAAGAAGGAAAAGCTATTCATCTAAAAGAATCCGAGTGGATGGCATGTCATCAGTACATTCTATTCAATTGTGGTAATGAGGAAATAGATAATTTAAAAGAGTAAGTTTTTATGTTCTAATTTTATTCTAGCAAGTACTAAAGAATTAGAATATTTCTTTATTGATATCAATTCCATCATAATTGTTATAGGGAACATCGAGCTTTAATTGATGGTCATGCAATATCGAGAAGATATAAAAGAGAGAGAGAGCACATACTGAAGAATTCTGGATATGGATGAAGGATGAAGTTGGGAAAAAAAGAGGACGTTTCGACAGAGCTAGAAGTGCTTGCAATGGGCCCTACTCGGACAGCTAGGAAATTTAGTGGATATGTTATTAATGGATACAGATTCCACACAAAATATAGAGATGCTAAGTGTAAAACACAGAATAGTGGTGTATTCTTGACTGCCTTGACCACTAGCTTTGCAAGTTCAAAAGATCAAAATCCATTGGTTGGTATTGTTAGTTACTATGGAGCAATTGAAGAAATACTAGAAATTGATTATTGGGGAGAAATTTCAGTGGTTTTATTTAAGTGTTGCTGGTACCAAGAAGAGAAAGATTTGTATGGGATGACTCGAGTTAATTTTAATAGATTATGTCAGAAATCTGATCCGTATGTTATGGCTTCATAAGTACAACAAGTATTTTATGTACAAGATCCAACTGATACGGCATTTTATAATGTTGCCAAGAAATTGCTGAGGGACTGGTGTGAAGTCGAAAATGAAAATGGAAATGAAGATGATCCAGTTTTACATGATATTCAATGTGGTAATGGAATAGGAAATCAAGTTAGTGATGTTAGGTGGTATAGAGATGACGTCCCGGCAACACAAATCCTCATTCCGCCTAGCATAGAGGAAACTTCCTCTTGATTTCTATGTAGCAATATCAAGTGACTTCTATTTGTGTATTGGTTCTTAATTAAGGGACGACTTCTGTATCTGTTGATTTTCATAGTTAATTTACTACTTTTTAATTACTTGACTGCTTGTAAGATATTCTGATTTTATGTGTTCCCTTGTTGTTTCTAGTGCTTTATATACCTGCATACATATATGTACTTAATATACCTGCCCATTTTATTATTTCATATCTTGCTTCCAATGTAAACTCACCATTCTGTATCCATTTTGTATAGGATGGGGGAACTCATGCAGCTCACATTTCATCACAAGGGTGCATTTCAGAAGGCACAATATGTTGGTGGAACCGATACTGTGGTAAAGAGGGTTGATCCTAACTACTTCTCGTACACAGTGCTCATGGAGTTTGTGAAGGATGACCTTCAATACACCGAAATAGGAGGAATTTATATCAGGAATGGTGAGAAGGGTAGGTGGAAGTTAGTGACAAATGATGCGGACCTCTCTGAATTAGTCAAAGGAGTTAACAATGGTGGCAACTTGGATTTTTATATCGACAACGTTGTCGATACTGCAATTGAGCCATTGAAGCAAATGCAGCCGCATGTAGGTAGAATCTGGTTACAGGTATATATAAATAGATATTAATATCATTTACAGATTGTGATATTTTGATATAGGAAAAAAAATTATTGTGATATTTTGATTATAACATTTAAAGATTATGATTATAATATCATTGTATTGTTACAGCTACAAAACCAGTGAAACGACAGTACGTGACGGCTCATCAACTACAACAGAACCAAAAAAACAAGAAGTTAGCTGAAGTCAACAGTCCTCGGAAGTCAGCACGGCTGAATAGAAATGCAACTGTGAATCTAAAGTTAGGTGAGGTGAACAGTCCTCGGCAGTCGACATGGCTGAATAATCCAGAACCCAACGATGCAACCGTGAATCTAAAGTGAGCTGAGGTGAAAACTACTCGAAAGTCGGCACGGCTGAATAATCCAGAACCCAGCAATGCAACCGAGAATCTAAAGTTAGCTGAGGCGAGGAGTCCTCGGAGGTCGACACGAATGAATAATCCAGAACCCAACAATGCAACCGTGAAATTAATGTTAGATGATCAGGTAAATCCTCAGAAGATGACACTGAAAAAAAAACCAAAAATCAGCGATTCAACAGTGAATCTGAACTTATCAACTGTTAAGAGGAAGTTGGAATCACGTTTACCAACATAGGAAGAGAGAGATATGGATGAAAATGGCATGCAGGTTTGAAGAATTCTTATTATGATGATCTTATTGTAATTTGAATATTTTGTACCACTCTTGCAGCATACTTACTATGATGTTCCTGTTTATTATATACTTGCAGGATGTTCATCTACCACCTCCAAATGAGTATTCCACCCCTCCACTATCTCTGAAAGATTATGAAGTACAGAGAGCTGCTAAGTTGATGATGAACCTAAAAGATTATGAAGTAGATAGAGCTGTTAATGTGATGAGGAACAACGAAGTTCTTGCTTCTCTAGGTGTGCCTGCAATTTCAGCTGAACTGAGAAATGCAAACCAAAAAAAAGATAAAGGAAAAGAAAAGATGCAAGAGGATGTGGATAGTGATCAGGAATATAATCCGGACCATGAGGAGCATGGTGAAGATGATACTTCACAACGTCCAAGAAAGGTGTGTGATAGCTACATATCTTATTTTTTCTGCTTATGAAGATAATAACTATAAAATCCAATCTTATTTCCTACTTATATATACAATTTAGAGAACTAAAAAAGTTGAGAAGCCCAAGCCTGTTAGTGGACCACAAACTCGTTCAGCTAGTGGTATCGCAAAGGAAAAGGAAAAGTTGAGAAGCACAAGCCCAAGCTCAAGCCTGGTAGTAAGTTCAACTGAGAAGGATGTTGAAGGAAAAGGAACAATGGCTGATTATTTGGCTCTGCGGGAACGACAAAAGAAAAATGCTGCAAAAGCTAGTGCAAGTGGTAT
Organism: Allium cepa; assembly: GCA_030765085.1. NCBI lineage: Eukaryota > Viridiplantae > Streptophyta > Magnoliopsida > Asparagales > Amaryllidaceae > Allium > Allium cepa. Next base: position 384,813,494 of record CM060931.1, read on the forward strand.
GGCAAATAAGTATGTTGCGGAGAATGTCTTGCCAGACATTAAAAATGAAGAAGTTGAAGAAGGTGTTGAATTGATGTGATAATAATATTTAATATTACAGTAGGATGAATATTTAAGTACCGAATTTACATTATGATTTATGTTATTATTTGACGGGACTTCTCATTTTAATTAAAAGTGAAGTTCCTAAAAGACTCAGAGGTCACACAAAGATGTTTAATGTTCATACAAGGGCGAATGACAAAAGAGTTGTAATTATGATGAACCAGTGGTTCCAAACCTATTTCAGATGATGACAAAGTAATATCTGAACTGAGCAACTTTTTAGGAACATTAAAAAGGTCTGTGCCGCTTACGTATAAATCTTGGTCGGATGTTCCTGAAAAGTTGAAGAAATCTCTATGGGATTATGTTAAGGTAATCTATTATTAACTATAATGTTGCTGAATTTTACTTTAATAAGTAATATCGATCTATTAACTATAATGTAGCTGAATTTTGATTTATTTATTCTTTTTTATCTTTGATTTATATTTAAGCAACGGTATATTATTCCGGATGAATGTGAAAACTGGGTATTGAAGTCTATTCGTGACTATTGGAGGGGGTACAAGAGTCGCATAAAAACAGCTCATTATAAAGCTTATAAGACTGATGAGGAGAGGCTAGAAAACAAGCCGGACAACATCCCAGTGGAGGATTTTAAAGTGCTCTTGAGGTATTGGGCAGATGATGAGATTCAGGTATACGTACATATTATTTATTTCGCAAGATAAACGAGTACTTTTTTTTGCGAGATAAACGAGTACTTAGTTTTTTGTGTATTTTTTAGCAAAAAGCCCTAAAAAATTCTGTTAATCGTAAATCAAGACACACACACACCGTTGGTCCAAAGCCGTTCGTCCAGCTTCGTCATAAGATGGTATGTGATACTTTACACTTTTGACTGAAGAGAGTGTATGCTAAACTATCTATTGAACTTGTATCAGGAGACACCATCCGATGCAGCACTTTTTCTTAAAAGTCGTAAGAGAACAGATGGACGCAAGTATGTGTCTAATCCTCAAGTAATGAATTACAAACTTGTAAGTAATAATTCTATTTTGTAATAATTTTGTTCTATTTTGCACATGCTGCACATTGTTCATGTCTTGCTCATGTGCATGTATGCTCATGTCCTTGAAACTGTCCTCGAAATACTTGTTGAACCTGAGTTTCGCAAACGTACTAATGGCATAGATGTTTGCTTTGGAAATTGTAATTGTGTATATTGTGAGATTAAGAATTTTGATCCCTCAACCATTTTTTTCCTTTTCTAGTCGAATGAAGAGAACTTGCTTTTGCGTTTGGCTAGAAATGACACAAAAACTGGAAACGAAGAAATGAATTTGGTAAGGGATTACTGACTTGGTTTATATAAAAATATATGTCTATAGTAATACACATATGTGCATAAATAAAATGAATGGCCGTTTGAAGCCTCAGAATCCAGATGATGAAGCCGTAGCTGGCTGTCGACGGAATTGTTTTCCAGTTTTTACTAGTATATATGTTACAAATTGTTTTCCAAAATGTGGCTTTCTCTGCATTTGCTGTACACAATCCATATGTAAGCATTTGCTGCATTCTCTGCATTTACTGTAGGGTAATTTTGATGTGGCTTTATTTTGTAGGACTTAGTTCAAAAGACAATGGCCGGTGGAGAAGGAGGAAATACTGTTGAAACAGTAATTTCGAACGAAAAATCACAGGGTTGTCCTTTGCTTATAGGGAGGCGTGCAAAGTGTGCAAAACAATCAACCGAGGCTCTAACAAATGCTTACGTACATGACTTAAGGTAAAGGCTTGTCGAAGAAATGGAAGCACAGCTAGAATCTAAGGTAAATCAGAAGGTACAAGAGAATTTGGCTAGGGTGCTTAAGAAATTAGGTGATGCCAACCCGGAGATGAACATCAATGTAGAGGATCTAACTTCCACAATCATGTCCAGTGAGACTGATAATCTGACTGGAGGCACCAGCTCTTAAGTCTCATTTATGAATTGTTATGTGTACCGGATATTTTGGGGTAGCTTTGTAGTATTTTGGGGTAACTGGATATTTTGGGGTAACCGACATGAATTGTGATGTGTACTGCTGTATGAATTATTATCTGTACTGTGTATTATGCTGTGTATTATGCAAGTGTTTTATGTGATATTGTACTGTGTATTATGCAAGTGTTCTATGTGATATTGTACTGTTCTGTGTGCTCTTAGTGTCTCTTCAGTATAGTGTTGCAGTAGCTTCAGTATAGCGTTGTAGTAGCTTCAGAATAGTGTTGCAGTAGCTTCATAATAGTGTTGCCATCGGGTTATAAATGTTGCTTAAAATAATGTTGCAATAGTCATTCAAGGTGTTTCCATAGGAATGGACCCAGTTGGGTCGTGGGCCCCACAAGATGTGGGCCCCACAACTTCAGAAAGTTAATATCTATAGCAACATTTTTGGAATGTTGCTACAGATACCTATGGGTGTTGCCATAGACCCAAATAGGGTTCTATTGCGACAATATTACTTATGTTGCCTTAGATAGCCAAAATGTTGCCTTTGAGGTCTAAGGCAACGGCAAAAATTGCATCACCCTAAAAGTATTGCCATAGACCTATGGCAACATTTTTCGGACCTGAGCCAACATTTTTTTTGTGTTGCAGAAGACCATTTATGGCGTAGTGTTTTATAAACGAGTTTGATATTGAAAATAGAGTTGAAATCATCTTTGTGAAAGAGTTTGAATATTTACTACTAGTATAGAAACCTTTGTATTTTCGAAGTGACAAATCACAAAAATGATTGTAAAAACAATCAATCACCAGAATTCACATTCGAAGAAGTGAATCAAATCCATAGAAATCGATTCTAAATCCATCAAGATGCATATTCCCAAAAATTCGAAGAAGAAGTCATCAAAGTCGACAATAAATGATAACAACAAATCGTATCAATATGAATCGATTAAAATTGGAAATCCACACAAAAACTGCCTAAGCTAGGCAAAAATGCAATTTCCCAGATTCAGTCGACTGGAATCTGAAGTCAGTCGACTGACTCAATGCCTGGAAACTCTCTGTTTCCTGGTTCAGTCGATTGAACTCAGAGTTCTGTCGATTGACACATGCCTGGAAACACTCGGTTTCCAGGCTCAGTCGACTGAACTCAGAGTTCATTCGACCGATACATGGACCAGGAATTTTCTTTCCCATGGTTCAGTTGACTGACCTCCTAGTCCAGTCGACTGAACCTGCTTCTGAAGCATATTCAGCCTTGCCCTTCCAAGGGAAAAAATCCAACAAATGACGATCAAACGAGCAATGGGCACTAGGGATTTATGCCAATCGGCAAGCCATCTCTATAGGCTCTTTGATAAGCCACCAAAGCCTGTTCAAACATCAAATCTACGAATTTTAAAGAATTTGACTTCAAAAAACCAAAAATTGGAATATTCATAAGACCAATTCAATCCAAAGCAAATGAACAAGAATCGATGTTAGGAATTCATACCTAACGACAAAGAAAGTTATAGACATAGATGTGAGTTCATAAACTCACCTATTACTCAAAAACAAGGAAGGAGAAGCTTTTAAAACAAGGCAAGATCAATTCCTCTTCAATTTCAACTCAAGGAGCTTCAATCTAAGCTTCTCTTTGAATTTGGAGCTAGAACTTGGATTTGCAAAAGGAACTTACGCTTAGGGTTTTAGTTTACAATCGCTTCCCCCATTTTTGATAATGCTTGAAGTATTAGGAAATGAGAATGAATGAAGAGGAGAGGGGATGGAGCTAGGGTCTTATGTTAGGTTATTGGGCTGAAACCCAAACCCACAGCCTAAGTGAAAATGTCAAAATTCAAGCTAACTCTAAACATATCGATTTTTATACTTAAAAAGGCTGCAAATGGCATTTTGAACTCAATGGAAGTAGTCTCGGGTTCTAATTCGACTGTTTGCAAAAAGTAACATTTCAGACTTTAATCCGACTAACGATGCTATATTTAAATAAAATATTTTAAATATACAATCGTAAAATATTCGGGTTGTTACAGACTCCCCTCCTTAAAGAAATTGCATCCTCGCAATACTTAAGAAGGAATAAAAAGTAACAACCATAAAAGCATATCAACTCAAAAGAAAATTTGAAATAAGAAGTTTACCTCTAAGGAGCACGAGAGAGTAAGTTCGGATGTGTTCGCTCGATGAATTCTCTAGATTCCCAAGAGCAATCCTTAGGATTTGAGGACCATTGAACCTTCACAAGCGGGACATCTTTATTTCGAAGGCGTTTAACCTCCGTAGCAATGATACGAATAGGGTGTTGCTCATAAGTCAAATTAGGCGAAACTTCAATTTCTTCAATAACACCGGGCTCAAGAATAGAATCGGAATCCCTAAGGCATTTCCATAATTGAGATACGTGAAACATGTCAGGAATAGCAGAAAATTGAGCCGGTAATAAAAGGTGCTAAACCACAGAACCAATGCGTTCGGTGATGGGAAATGGACCAACATATCAAGGCACTAACTTTCCCGATCGACTGAAACGCACAACACCCTTCATAGGTGAAACATGAATAAACACCAAATCTCCCACAGAAAATTCTAATTCCTTCTTTGGTTATCGACATAGGATTTTTGTCTACTCTGAGCTTCTTTCATCCTATGGTGAATAAGGTTAATCTTTTCTCTGGAATCACGAATAAAATCTCGACCTAAAACCAACTTCTCACCGGCCTCAAGCCAACAAGAAGGAGATCGGCATGGCCTTCCATAGAGTGCCCCAAAAGGTGCCATACCAATACTAGATTGGAAGCTATTATTATAGGAAAACTCAATAAGAGAAATATGATCTTCCCAACTTCCACCAAAATCAAGAACACATGCACGAAGAAGATCTTCAAGAGTTTGATTCACACGCTCGGTTTGTCCATCGGACTGAGGATGATAAGCGGCGCTAAAATTTAGCTTCGTTCCCCCAAAGCTTTTTGAAGACTCTTCCAAAATCCACTGGTAAACAATGGATCACGATCACTAACAATTGAAGTAGGAACTCCATGCAATTTAATAGTTTCTTTAACATAAAGTTTGGCCAAAAGAGGTACGGTCCGATTAGACCGAACATGAATAAAATGGGTAGATTTTGTAAGTCTATCCACAATCACCCATAGGCTATCATGGCCCGAACGAGAATGGGGAAATCCGTCAATAAAGTCCATGGTGACTTGATCCCACTTCCAAATTGAAATGTCGAGAGGTTGCAATAACCCACCGGGCCTTTGATGCTCGGCCTTTACGAGTTGGCAAGTTATGCAACGCTTGATGAAGTTAGCAATATCAGATTTCATTCCATGCCAATAATAAATTCGCTTCATATCCACGTATATTTTACTACTACCGGGATGAATGGAAAATTTAGAACGATGAGAATCTTCTAGAATGTCTTTACGAAGATCACTAATATTTGGCATGATAAGTCTACCAAATTTTCGAATACCGCCACGAGCATCAATATCAAGGTCTTTCAAACCTTCAATATCAATTTTATCCCTACAACTTTGGCTAAGAAGAGCCAATTCAGGGTCTAGCTTTTGAGCTTCAAGAATGTTGTAACGACCCATATAATTCGATGTTTAAAATGAATTAATGTAATAAGATTTTAATTTAAATTTAGAAAGAAATAAAAATCTTATTTATTTATATGAAAGTGAATGTCGAAATTAGATGTATCATGGGAAATTAAAATCTACAAATTAAATTATATATTGCAATTTATTTGTAATAGTGGAAATTGTCTCATTTGGATAAAGCTAAAATAAGTAAATTAAGGCAAGTATCGGATTTATCAATGAAATAAAATATTGATTTATGGAAATTGAATGTAAATGGAGGTAATAAAGTAATGCAGGACAATAAATAGTTTATTTAGTACAATCCCTTTTATTTGTAAACTATTGTAAGGTGTTAATTAATTGGAATGTGAAAATTTGAAAATAGATTCAAATTTTATGTTAGATAATAAATTGCAATGATTAAAGTTAATAATAAATTGGATTTAGAATCTTAATTTGTATGTGTGCATATATTTATAATGGAAAATAAAGGGGTAAAATAATAATATACAAGTATATTAAAAGTTATATTAGTGGGTTACTAGTAAATTCACTCATTACCAATAAAGATAATTAGGTGTGCCTTGATGATAATTAATAACATAACGGAAAGGAGTGGATGTATTCATTAGAATATTAATTGCAATTGGATAGGGATTTTAAGTAACAAGGTTAATGCGAGGTAAGTAATGCCAAATTTAGGTTAATAATAATGAATAGTAATTAATTAAAAATTTGTAACATATATCATAAATTACCTGCATACTTGTTAATGGAATTAGAATGTGTAATAAGTAATAATAAGATAAATGAATGTTACACTAATGGAAAGTGAATAACGTTCATATTAAATGTGAGTAATTATAGGATCGTATTTATTATGAGCATTACTTTAATAATTTGGATTAATTGAGAATTTTATACGAGAAATATGTAAAGTAATAACTAAAAAGGAAATACGTTATAAATTAATTTTAACCTAACCTTAAGTGTAAGCTAAAAGGATGAAATTGAATCCAATCTGTTTAATTTGAAACTTATTAAATTAAATGGGATTAAATTTATAATAAAGGGGTTATTTTAAGAAATTGAAATAAATTCTATAGTGAGGGAGTTAAGTTACTTTAAATTGAGATGGGACTTAAGATTTGTTTATTTAATTGGATTTAAATTTGGAAAATTTAGTCATTGCAATTAATTGAGATTGAATATAAAATATTAAGTTAAGTTAAGGGTTAGGTTAAATTTTAGGAATATTAAGATAATAACTTTGAACCCCATGTTAATCTCATCCATTCGATCATGATAAACTGAATAAAAAGAACGAATGGTGAATTCGGTGTAATTATTGAAATATAATTTATAATTGATGAATATAATGAAAATTGAATTTACGCCGAAACATATGATTTAACCAACATTTAATTTGACATCTAACTTCGTTTAAAATCATTGTAAATGTTGAGTAATATACAGATGATAAAATTGTCGATTTTAGAATTTAAAATATAAAATTGGATTTAATCAATTATTTAATTTATATAAAAATAGCCTTTTTGGTCACTGACTCAGATTTCGACGAAACCAGTTTCATCGGATCCGTAACAATGAATTATTGTAGGGTTTCAAGTTTCGTAATGATCGGACTTGTCCTTTGATCGTACGAACGCAAAACGCCTTGAAATCGATTTAATTGAAATCAATTTAAAAATATTGATTTCAGCATAACTTCTTCATACGATCGAATTTGAACGTGAAACTTTTTCCATCGCGTTCAGAATAATTTTAAACACCTATTTCGATATATGGGTTTACCAATTTTCGTTCCGGGGTCAGAACGGACTTTTTGGGCCAATTATCGTTCAGCACGTTTGTTTATCGGATCCATTTACTCTATTTTCTAGCCTATCTATATAAACCCAATTATAAACCCTAGCCTCCATCTATCTTCATTTCTTTGTGCGTTCATTTCCCCTCAACTCCTCCTTTTCAATGGCTGGAAAACCCTAGATCCAGCTTCAATCCAAATCAAAAGTCAAAAATTCAAAGTCCACAGAAAATTCCGAAAAAATTATGTTGAAGCCCTCAATGAACAAAATCTTCTGGTGCTGTTCGTTTTTCCATTCGATGCACTGTTTGCCCAGAAAAAATTGAAACAGTTCTGGCCGTTCATTAGAATTTCTAACGATTCAACGGTGGATTGTCGATTTGGGGACGATCAGAGGGCATGGTTGCGAAGAGGGTGTCGAGGCAGGCCGATCCATACGGCTATATTCTTCTATGGGTGTTTGGATTCACGGCAATTGGAGGGTAAAAGGGGGAGGTTGGCGTTCGGTTTCTGGCGAATAAGGTGACCGGACATAGGGGCGTTCAGGGGTTGGGTGGGGCCGGAGCTCCGGGGATCAGTGGCAGCCTCTGGTTTGGGTCAAGAGCGATCGAAGTGGTCAACGAGGAGGCGGCGTGGTTCTGTTTCGAACGAGGCATAGGATGTTTAGGGTTTTCACCCAGTTTTTTTTCCGCGTGCACGATACATGGAGGGTTTCGTGATGTGGGGGGTCAACGCGGTCTGGAAAGTGTCTCGTGACGTGGCATTGTTGTTAAAGGATCATATTTAAATTTCGGAGATCTTGACGCTGGTTTGGGCAGATTCTGAGTGTGTTGAATTTTTGGGTTTAAATTGGATTTAAATTCAATTTAAATCCAAAAGGTGAGTGTTTTAACCCACTCACAATTTGTAAAATTTCCTATGTCTGTTAAATTGATTTTAGATATGAGTAGAAATTTATTTATGACTGTTTGGCATGTTTTATTCATCATCTCTGTTAAATTGCATTTATTTAATTTAGCTATTAATTAATTTTATTATTGCACAAAAATTTACAGTTAAAATTTATTTAATGTGCATATAAACTTCCAGTTTAACAGTTATTAATTTATTTTTGGATATAAATTGTTAGTTAATAACCTTTATTTATTACCAGTTATATTTTATATGCTATATATTGATGTTTGTTTAAATTGATGACGATTGGAATAAATTGGTTGATGATTGATATTGGGTGAATGGATGATGTGTCCTATCTTATATAAACTGCAAGTTATCATGCATTTTCATTTCATTCGGGATTGCGGTTTGAAATGATATACAACCGCATTTTTATTTTTTTTTAAATTGTGGATTGAAATGATAAATATCCGTATCACTTGACCATAGGATAGAAAATTATATACAGGCACCGAGGTATATATATATATAATTATTTTTGAAATGATTTTATGGTTTGGATATGATATGGTTTGATAAATATTAAATTTGGATATGATATAAATATATTTTATGTATGCATACATAGTTAAATTGTTGAATTTAAGCTATGCATAAATCTGTTACATAAAAATGAATAAGTTGAAAAATGGCATTTGATAAGTTATATTATATGATTAAGTACAGGTTTAAGATCTTGTATATATATAGAATTTTTAATGATTCAAAAAAATTAAGATTGGAAGATAAATTGGAAATTTAATGTGAATTGAGCTTATTTAAAAAAATTTAACTCCATAAGTTGATGTTAACTTATTTAAATTGGAAAATTTAAAGATATGATATTTATAACTGGATTTAATGAATAATTCTAGTATAAATAAATGGAAGGAAATATTTAGTGTTAATAAATTTAGTTTTATTTTAAATGGTTATGGATTTATCATGTAAACCTTTCAAACTAAATAATAGGAAAATAATTGTTGATTTGAAACCCCAACCTTAGTTTTGAAATTCATTAAATACTCAAAGTTGAAATATTGAAAATCGAAGTGCTTTATTTAAACTGAAAGAGGATATAAAGGTTATGGGTTTAGACCGAATTTAAAGTGAATAAAAATTGTGAAGGCGTGGAAATTATTTACTTTTAAAGAAATTTTAATTCAACTATTTTAGTTTATATGCTGTTGAATATCCAAACCATTTAAGTTTTGAAAGTTATGGTTTTAAACTATGGATTTCGAAGTATTATGTTGAAAGTAAAAATTCAAATATTTGGTTTCGAGGTATTATAGATTTTAAAGTGGCATGATTTTGGAAAAGAAATATATTTGAAAGAAAATGATATCATACTTATTTGGGTTTTAAAAGGAAATGATATCGTATTTATGGGTTTTGAAATGGATAATTATTTCTAGTTTTAAAGTATAAACTATTTTAAAGACCGTGGTGTTATAATAACGTTTGATTGTTGAAGAGACCGGGATCGGAAGTTGTCATACTCTCTGCCAACCCCGAAAACCATTTTAAAAACCGTGTACGCGGTGGAGATTCCAGAATGAAATAGGATGACGGTGGCGTTTCCTTTAAGGTAAATACGTGGACCCGACTCCCGTGAGTTGGCATAAGGTGGCTAAAACAGGAGAGATCGACAGGTTTATAAGGTAGCATCTTCGATCGTACACATCCCTTCGATATTATACTTTGACTTTTAGATTGATTCGGTGGCCACTTTTGATTTTTATTTGGGGGTGTGGCTCGAGGTGGGCGGTAGCTGCGCGCTACGGGTTACCACCGACCCGGAAGCGTTATTGGTATATCTAGCCTGGCATTGCCTAGTTGTGCCGTGTCACCTACACTATCGCGCCTTGTACGAGTTTGGATTTCTCCCGCAGACCGTGTGGTATCCTCTGGTGGCTTCCCCATCAGGAGGGACTATGATATTGGATGGACTACTGGGACTATTATTGTGTTAAGGGGAATATTGGGTCACTCCTTAACGCTATTTAAAAGTAAGTTTATTTTACAATTAGACACTATTATAATAGCGCAATATACTACATAGTAAATAGTTTAATGGATCCTTAGGAGATGTAAATCCCGAGCATCTCTTGAGTTACTGCACTCATATTTATTTCTGTTAATTTAACTCACATAAGATCTTTTAGTTCTGACTCGAGTGTTTTATCTTTTCAATTCGCTCGGGTCAGTCTGAGCGTTTCAGGATTTGAAGATTTAGCTTTGGAGGATGAATACGAAGATTCGTATTATTATTATTCATTCTATTGCACTACACTCATACTGTTCCACCTCATTGTTATTGGTATGTGTAACTCTGATATGTATTATGTAAATATAATCAAATGTTTTTGTAAAATAGCTTCATGAACTGTATATTTGATTATGATATTTTATCCTTCCGATGTGAGATTCTATTTTGTTTTTCTTCTTGTTTTTCTTATTTACCCCATAATAATCTGCCCTTGCGTATGGTTTGAATTGGCATGTGTGTCTGCCATTGCACTTGGAGGGTGCAGCATGATAGGGGGTTCTCGCTTCCTGGTTTGGTAGCGAACGGTTGACTCTTACTCCTACATGTCTCAGCGGGGGTTGGTGGTACAGTCGAGAGGCTGGCCATAAAGGCAGAACATAGGTACCAATGTATGCTACGGTGGGCGTTACCCCACTGGCGTGGCCCATTACATCTGGTATCAGAGCTTCGGTTTAGCGATAAACCTTAGCTTTGTGGGGTTTGACTCTTTATTGATGGGGTAGTGATACCCTATGGGAGTCGCTGAGTGTATATATGAGAGAGCGTATTTGTTAGTATTATAAAAAGGTTTTTATATTGTGTTAGTCTATTACGTTTTGTATTTATAAATTCTGGTTGGTGCATGGGACGCTGTGACATCAGTAGAGATTTCTAAACACTTAATAGGACGGACCGACGTTATATTTGTTTTATATAGGTGAATGAAATAATTTTGCCTATTATATTTTCTACATATAAAATATTTTTTTTTTCAAATGATATCTATATTTGGCTGCAATAGATTGGTTGTTAGGTAATAAAGTGTAAATAATAATAGAAATAAGATTTAAAAATAAAATAAATGAAATTTGAAAATTTAGAACTTAAGATCCGGGGTTTTGAAATTTTTTTCGAATAAATTTTGGAATATAATAATATTGTTTATAAGTATTTTTTGATATAAATATTTCAATATAATTCGAAAGAATTATTTTAAAGAAGATTTTGGAGAAAATAAGTTTTGTACTTTCCTCTCTGTCGTTGGAAAATAATTTCGGTGATGGCGGCCGCATCATCGACTTTCATTTTCGAGTTTCGAAGGGGGAAGGCCACTGTAGTAGTTCTACTGCAGATTTATTTTTGAAAAATATATAAATTTTGAATTGTTTTAAATATAATTAGAGATATATAAGTTGTAAGAATATATTTATCTATTGTTTTAAAATAAATTGAAAATTTAACCCGGTATTAAATTCTTAAATTTCCATTAATTAATTGTTCCAATTATGGTAGTGAAACAGAATTTAACTGATAATTGAAACCCTCAATAAAATAAGAAATTTAAAATGCTAAGTTATAAATGGAAATTAAAGGAAATTTGAAATTTGTAACAAATGAAACAAAGAGTAATATTGTTGAATATTAAATTTAATTAAAGGATGGGATAAAACTTGTATAAGTTCATTTGCATTTTCTTTAACATATATAACTTACCAAACATAAAAAAAAAAGAGTTGAAATGTTTAATAAGAAATGTAATGGAAATTGTACAAGTAAAAGTAGGTAATGAAGTACCCAGTGAAATTGCTGTTAAATGAGAATTTAATGTTATAAACTTAAAGTTATAATTGAAATTTTACCAAGTAAATATAATTAAAGGTAAGTGTGACAAATAGATGATTATAAACTTAAGTAATTAAAGTGTAAATAAATGAGGTCATGCAACAATAAATGAATGAATAATGGTAATTAGTAAATGAAAAAAATGAATGTAATATAATAAAGAGAAATTGTAAACTTAAGTAAAGGGGTTGAAGTTATTTCTAAATAAAATTGAAAGAAATAAATGAAAATAAAATGATAAATCGTTATATGGATGAAAAGAATCACTGAATGAATAAAAGAAGGAAATTAAACAACTAATGTATGAAATAAAATTAATAATAAGTTAATTTGATTTGTTAGTTGGAATTGTTGTTGTTTGGTTATGGTTGTTTGGGTAAGGAGATTAGAAATTGTCTGGATGAAAAATATAACCTATTTAGTTTATCTAAGACTATTGAGTAAATGATGAACTTGATGGTTTATTCTTCATTCCGTACAATTTAAAAATTTTGAACCCGAACAACTATTTGTTTGGTTGATTGTATGGTTGTTTTGTATTTTTTGTGTATGCTGTTTGTTGAAATTGTTGGTTGTTGTATTGATTTGTTGTTAGTGATTGAAACCACTTAAATATTTCACTTTACGTAAATTGTAACCCTTTTATATTTTATAAGTGAAATGCAGGTTATGGAAGCAATTGCTACTGCTTTTGGTTACATAAATTAAGCGTAAATTGCCCGACAAATAGGTACGTTTCGAATTACGGTTTAAAGCGCTAATTTGTATATTTTCCCGAGTTGGGGGATATATTATATTGTAAAATATATGTTATATACTGTTATTTTGATATTAAATTTTCTCCCGAGCCTCTCCGTACAAGGGAGACTCTACCGAAATTTTTCGTAAATTTTGGACTTAGAAATTATTTTGAAATTATTTTCAAACCTTGTTTATTTAAGTATAAAAGATACAATGATTATTGTTTATAAGTTAATATTTTAAATAAGATATATTGATCTCTAAATTCTTCCTTCTCTCTTCTTTTTCCTTTTCGGGACGAAAAGTTTTGAGTGGGGGAGAGTGTAACGACCCGTATAAATTCAATGTTTAAAATGAATTAATGTAATAAGATTTTAATTTAAATTTAGAAAGAAATAAAAATCTTATTTATTTATATGAAAGCAAATGTCGAAATTAGATGTATCATGGGAAATTAAAATCTACAAATTAAATTATATATTGCAATTTATTTGTAATAGTGGAAATTGTCTCATTTGGATAAAGCTAAAATAAGTAAATTAAGGCAAGTATCGGATTTATCAATGAAATAAAATATTGATTTATGGAAATTGAATGTAAATGGAGGTAATAAAGTAATGCAGGACAATAAATAGTTTATTTAGTACAATCCCTTTTATTTGTAAACTATTGTAAGGTGTTAATTAATTGGAATGTGAAAATTTGAAAATAGATTCAAATTGTATGTTAGATAATAAATTGCAATAATTAAAGTTAATAATAAATTGGATTTAGATTCTTAATTTGTATGTGTGCATATATTTATAATGGAAAATAAAGGGGTAAAATAATAATATACAAGTATATTAAAAGTTATATTAGTGGGTTACTAGTAAATTCACTCATTACCAAAAAAGATAATTAGGTGTGCCTTGATGATAATTAATAATATAACGGAAAGGAGTGATTGTATTCATTAGAATATTAATTGCAATTGGATAGGGATTTTAAGTAACAAGGTTAATACGAGGTAAGTAATGCCAAATTTAGGTTAATAATAATGATTACTAATTAATTAAAAATTTGTAACATATATCATAAATTACCTGCTTACTTGTTAATGGAATTAGAATGTAATAAGTAATAATAAGATAAATGAATGTTACGCTAATGGAAAGTGAAATAACGTTCATATAAAATGTGAGTAATTATAGGATCGTATTTATTATGAGCGTTACTTTAATAATTTGGATTAATTGAGAATTTTATACGAGAAATATGTAAAGTAATAACTAAAAAGGAAATACGTTATAAATTAATTTTAACCTAACCTTAAGTGTAAGCTAAAAGGATGAAATTGAATCCAATCTGTTTAATTTGAAACTTATTAAAATAAATGGGATTAAATTTATAATAAAGGGGTTACTTTAAGAAATTGAAATAAATTCTATAGTGAGGGAATTAAGTTACTTTAAAGTGAGATGGGACTTAAGATTTGTTTGTTTAATTGGATTTAAATTTGGAAATTTAGTCATTGCAATTAATTGAGATTAAATGTTAAATATTATGTTAAGTTAAGGGTTAGGTTAAATTTTGGGAATATTAAGATAATAACTTTGAACCCAATGTTAATCTCATCCATTCGATCATGATAAATTGAATAAAAAGAACGAATGGTGAATTCAGTGTAATTATTGAAATATAATTTATAATTGATGAATATAATGAAAATTGAATTTACGCTGAAACACATGATTGAATCAACATTTAATTTGACATCTAACTTTGTTTAAAATCATTGTAAATGTTGAGTAATATAAAGATGATAAAATTGTCGATTTTAGAATTTAAAATATAATATTGGATTTAATCAATTTATTTAATTTATATAAAAATAGCCTTTTTGGTCACGGACTCGGATTTCGACGAAACCTGTTTCAACGGATCTGTAACAGTGAATTATTGTAGGGTTTCAAGTTTCATAGTGATCGGACTTGTCGTTTGATCGTACGAACGCGAAACGCCTTGAAATCGATTTAATTGAAATCAATTTAAAAATATTGATTTCAGTATAACTTCTTCATACGATCGAATTTGGACGTGAAACTTTTCCCATCGCGTTCAGAATATTTTAAAACACCTATTTCGATATATGGGTTTACCAATTTTTGTTCCGGGGTCAGAACGGGCTTTTTGGGCCAATTATCGTTCAGCACGTTTGTTTATCGGATCCATTTACTCTATTTTATAGCCTATCTATATAAACCCAATTATAAACCCTAGCCTCAATCTACCTTCATTTCTTTGTGCATTCATTTCCCCTCAACTCCTTTCCAATGGCTGCAAAACCCTAGATCCAGCTTCAATCCAAATCAAAAGTAAAAAATTCAAAGTCCACAGAAAATTCCAGAAAAATTATATGTTGAAGCCCTCAATGAGAAAAATCTTCGGGTGCTGTTCGTTTTTCCATTCGATGCACCGTTTGCCCAGAAAAAATTGAAACAGTTCCGGCCATTCATAAGAATTTCTGACAATTCAACGGTGGATCGTCGATTTGGGGATGATCAGAGGGCATGGTTGCGAAGAAGCGAGGCAGGCCGGTCCATACGGCTATCTTCTTCTATGGGTGTTTGGATTCACGGCAATTGGAGGATAAAAGGGGGCGGAGGCATTCGGTTTCTGGCGAATAACGTGACCGGACGTGGGGGCGTTCACGGGTTGGGTGCGGCCGGAGCTCCGGGGGTCAGTGGCGGCCTCTGATTTGGGTCAAGAGCGATCGAAGTGGTCAATGAGGTTGCGGCGTGGTTCTGTTTCGAACGAGGCAAGGGATGTTTAGGGTTTTCACCCAGTTTTTTTTTGCGTGCATGATACATGGAGGGTTTCGTGATGTTGGGGGTCAACGCGATCTGGAAAGTGTCTCGTGACATGGCATTGTTGTTAAAGGATCATATTTAAATTTCGGAGATCTTGACGCTGGTTTGGACAGATTCTGAGGGTGTTGAATTTTTAGGTTTAAATTTGATTTAAATTCAATTTAAATCCAAAAGGTGAGTGTTTTAACCTCACAATTTCTAAAACTTCCTATGTCTATTAAATTGACTTTAGATAAGAGTAGAAATTTATTTATGACTGTTTGGCATGTTTTATTCGTCATCTCTATTAAATTGCATTTATTTAATTTAACTATTAATTAATTTTATTATTGCACATAAACTTACAGTTAAAATTTATTTAATGTGCATATAAACTTCCAGTTTAACAGTTATTAATTTATTTTTGGATATAAATTGTTAGTTAATAACTGTTATTTATTACCTGTTATATTTTATATGCTATATATTGATGTTTGTTTAAATTGACGATGATTGAAATAAATTACTTGATGATTGATATTGGGTGAATGGATGATGTGTTCTATCTTATATAAACTGCAAGTTATCATGCATTTTCATTTCATTCGGGATTGCGGATTGAAATGATATACAACCGCATTTTTATTTTTTTTAAATTGCGGATTGAAATGATAAATATCTATATCACTTGACCATAGGATAGAAAATTATATACAGGCACCGAGGTATATATATATAATTATTTTTGAAATGATTTTATGGTTTGGATATGATACGGTTTGACAAATATTAAATTTGGATATGATATAAATATATTTTATATATACATACATAGTTAAATTGTTGAATTTAAGCTATGCATAAATTTGTTTACATAAAAATGAATAAGTTAAAAAATGGCATTTGATAATTTATATTATATGATTAAGTACAGGTTTAAGATCTTGTATATATATAAAATTTTTAATGATTCAAAAAAATTAAGATTGGAAGATAAATTGGAAATTTAATGTGAATTGAGCTTATTTTAAAAAAATTAACTCCATAAGTTGATGTTAACTTATTTAAATTGGAAATTTTAAAGGTATGATATTTATAACTGGATTTAATGAATAATTCTAGTATAAATAAATGGAAGGAAATATTTAGTGTTAATAAATTTAGTTTTATTTTAAATGGTTATGGATTTATCATGTAAACCTTTCAAACTAAATAATAGGAAAATGAATTGTTGATTTGAAACCGCAACCTTAGTTTTGAAATTCATTAAATACTCAAAGTTGAAATATTGAAAATCGAAGTGCTTTATTTAAACTGAAAGTGGATACAAAGGTTATGGGTTTAGACCGAATTTAAAGTGAATAAAAATTGTGAAGGCGTGGAAATTATTTACTTTTAAAGAAATTTTAATTCAACTGTTTTATTTTATATGCTGTTGAATATCCAAACCATTTAAGTTTTGAAAGTTATGGTTTTAAACTATGGATTTCGAAGTATTATGTTGAAAGTAAAATTTCAAATATTTGGTTTCGAGGTATTATAAATTTTAAAGCGTCATGATTTTGGAAAAGAAATATATTTGAAAGAAAATGACATCATACTTATTTGGGTTTTAAAAGGAAATGATATCGTATTTATGGGTTTTGAAATGGATTACTATTTGTAGTTTTAAAGTATAAACTATTTTAAAGATTGCGGTGTTATAATAACGTTTGGATATTGAAGAGACCGGGATCGGAAGTTGTCATACTCTCTGCCAACCCTGAAAACCACTTTAACAACCGTGTACGCGGTGGAGATTCCAGAATGAAGTAGGATGGCAGTGGCGTTTCCTTTAAGGTAAATACGTGGACCCAACTCCCGTGAGTTGGCATAAGGTGGCTAAAACAGGAGCGATCGACGGGTTAATAAGGTAGCACCTTTGATCGGACACATCCCTTCGATATTATACTTTGACTTTTGGATTGATTCGGTGGCCACTTTTGATTTTTATTTGGGGGTGTGGCTCGTGGTTGGCGGTAGCTGCGCGCTACGCGTTACCACCGACCCGGAAGCGTAATTGGTAGATCTACCCTGGCATTGCCTAGTTGTGCCGTGTCACCTACCCTATCGCGCCTTGTACGTGTTTGGATTTCTCCCGTAGCCCGTGTGGTATCCTCTGGTGGCTTCCCGATCAGGAGGGACTATGATATTGGATGGACTACTGGGACTATTATTGTGTTAAGGGGAATATTGGGTCACTCCTTAACGCTATTTAAAAGTAAGTTTATTTTACAATTAGACACTATTATAATAGCGCAATATACTACATAGTAAATAGTTTAACGGATCCTTAGGAGATGTAAATCCCGAGCATCTCTTGAGTTACTGCACTCATATTTATTTCTGTTAATTTAACTCACATAAGATCTTTTAGTTCTGACTCGAGTGTTTTATCTTTTTAATTCGCTCGGGTCAGTCCGAGGGTTTCTGGATTTGAAGATTTAGCTTTGGAGGACGAAGACGAAGATTCGTATTATTATTATTTATTCTATTGCACTACACTCATACTGTTCCGCTGCATTGTTATTGGTATGTGTAACTCTGATATGTATTATGTAAATATAATCAAATGTTTTTGTAAAATAGCTTCATGAACTGTATATTTGATTATTATATTTTATCCTTTCGATGTGAGATTCTGTTTTGTTTTTCTTCTTGTTTTTCTTATTTACCCCATAACAATCCGCCCTTGCGTATGGTTTGAATTGGCACGTGTGTCGATTTAAAGCGTGCGAAAAGGCGAGACGTTACAAATGTGGTCTAAAAGAGAAGGATGAGCCCAAAGGCTACATAAAACAAGAGATGAACATGAATCGGATTCACGATCTCGAATCTCATAAGTGGACAAAGTCTCGAGATCGTTCCATTTAGATATCATCATAGAAACAACCGCTTGTTGCTTAAGACTAAGGGCATCGGCAACACGATTCCCCTTTCTGGGAGTATAAAGAATATCGTGATCATAAGATGCAAGAAACTCGAGCTAACGTTGTTGACGCAAATTAAGTTCCTTTTGAGAAAATAAGTACTTTAAAGATTTATGATTGGTATAGAGAACACATTTCTCTCCCAAAAGATAATGACGCCAAATTCTAAGGGCGAAAACAATAGCCGCGAGCTCTAAATCATGAGTGGCATATCTAGTCTCTGCAGGCTTTAATTGCCTAGAAGCATAAGCAATAACACATTCCCTTTGCATGAGAACGGCTCCCAAACCAACACGATTAGCATCGATATAAACAATAAATCTTGGTTCCCTTCGAGAATCACAAGAATAGAGGCATCGGAAAGGAATTCTTTTAATTTTTGGAAAGATGCTTCACATTTATTTGACCAAATGTACTTAACTCCCTTCTTTGTCAAACTAGTAAGGGGCACGGAAATTTTGGAAAAGTCTTTTATGAAACGATGGTAATAACCCGCCAATCCAAGAAAGCTACGAATTTCCGTCACACTCTCGGGTCTCTTCTATTTTGAATCGCTTCAATCTTCGAAGGATCCATGGAAATTCTAGATTTAGAAATAATATGACCGAGAAATTTCACACGAGATTGACAAAAGTGGCATATAGAAAATTTTGCTTTCAGTTGATTGCTCCTAAGAGTTTCCAACACAATTCGAAGATGCTTTTCATGCTCTTCCTCGATTTTATAATAAACAAGAATATTGTCTATAAAGATGAGAACAAATCGATCGAGGAAGTATTTGAATACTCGATTTATAAGGTCAACCAAATAAGCCAGAGCATTCGTTAAATCAAATGGCATAACAAGCCATTCATCAGATCCATAACGAGAACGGAATGACGTCAAAGGAATGCTATCCTCTGCAATACGAAGCTGATGAAAACCGGTTGCTAACTGTAACCGTGAAAAGACTCTAGCACCACTAAGTTGGTCGAATAAATCATCAATCCGAGGTAAAGGACATTTATTCTTGATAGTAAGATCATTAAGTTTGCGGTAGTCAACGTAAAGCCTAAGTGTACCATCGGATTTCTTCACAAAAATAGTTGAAGCTCTCCAAGGAGAGGAACTTGAACGAATAAATTGCTGGGCCTCCAATTCGGATAATTGTTTACGCATCTCCTCATTTTCCTTATTAGACATACGATAAGGAGGACGAGTGATAGGTAGAGCTCTAGGGATTAGACTAATGCTGAACTCAATTGCTCGCTTAGGTGGTAATCCTAAAACGGGCTCAAATATGTTGGAAAATTCACGAATAACGTGATGAGAGAAATGACATCTTCCTCATCATCATTATCGTCATTATGAGGGTTTAGGGAATATAAGGATGCTGCCAAGTTGGAATCCAAATCTTTGAGAACAATAGAAATTTGCTTAACAAATTGAGGATGTCGAAGATGAATAGTCCGCTCAAGACATAAGATATGGGCTTCATAACGGTTAAGCTAGTCTATTCCTAAAATCAATTCGAAGCCGTATCGCATGACATGAAAATCGGCTCGGAAAGAAAAATCACATAAAATAACCTCGACATCTTTACAAAGCAAACTGAGTGTTGCGGATCCACCAACTAGATTCGCAATTCTAAAAGAAGTCATCAAAGCCATAACACTTAAAGAAAAAGTATCAACAAGTTCTTTTTATATAAAAGAATGGGATGCACCTATATCAAAAAGAACTCGAATAGGATGATCACGAAACATTACAATGCCATCAAGGATAGAATGAGAAATACCTTGACCATGAGAAGTGTTATTAGGGTCTTGCACAACATTTATCTTTCCCTCCTTCTTGCTTTGAAGTTTGGGACACGCAGATATATGATGACCCGAACTTTTGCAATAGTGACAAGCAAGGGGCTTTGAACACTTATTTGCATAATGGTCCTTAAAACCACAATTGTAGCATTCTCCACGGCTAGAAGTAGGAGTCTTTGCTACCGAAGTTGCTTACTTCCCTTTTTTGTTGGGATAAGGACCTTTAGACTTATTAGGCCTCTTCATATTGTTGAAGTTCAGTTTGGCACTCCCAACTTCAACATCACTCTCTTTATCTGCCTCTTCAAGTCGAAGAGAGATATTAACAAGCTGATCAAAAGAAACTTTGAACTTCAGAAGTAAAGGCTTTTTAAGATTCTTATTCAAGCCATAGATAAACCTCTGATTTTTCTTCAGTGGGTTATTTATGTACTCACCCCATATTTAGAGAGGGATTCAAAAGATGCGACATAGTCTGCCACAAAAGATTCACCTTGAACAAGGTCAATAAAACGAAGGGCCAGAGTCACTTTTTCAGCTTCTGGTACAAACTTCGATTAAAATCTTTTTCGAAATTGCTCACAAGTAAGATCTGCTTTAATAATTTCAGAAATCAAGAGCTCATACCGGTCTAATGCTCTTTCTTGGAGCATACTAGAAGCCACTTGGACTCGATGAAGATCAATGAGATTCATGCGAGAAAAGATGAGATCGCATGTTCTAATCCAAGTTTGGACTTCTATGACGCTTTCGGAACCCCTGAATGGTTTTCCACCCAAATTTGTATAATCACTGCACAGGTGTGCAAATCCAGATTTTGGGTGAGTAGGCTCTGGAATGGGTCCGACAGCCTAAGCATTCTTTACAAGATCTAGAAATTGTTGAGCTAACATAAATACTCCATCCTGAGGAGTAGCACTGGAATGACCGGCGCTGGCATGGTTGGGTCTAACCATTTCTCTTCTTTAAGAAAGAAAGAAAAAAGAGGAAAAAGGTTATTCTCAGAATGAATATCAAACAGTCTTGATTGATAAAACAAGGCATCATAAAAGAAAATAGGATAAAATAGTACGAAGACTCGAATTAAATCCTAAGGCACGACTCCTAAGAAAGACTTAGGACAATGATCCTTGCAAGATTATTCTACATTATTTCGAAGTTTGGCTCTGATACCAAGCTATGACGCTCCACCTATATAATCACGCTAGCCAAGGATACTACGAGGTAATGCCGTCAACTAGCACGAAGAATAAGACTGTTGAGTAGCGACCATCCGTGTAATTGCTTTGCGCGAGCACCGATATGTCAGATAGCATAACATGCATTCCATTTCAAGAGAAAATCCAGCATGCCGATACAAACTTAAGGTTATTACACAGTGGCAATATGATCTTCAGAAACAAATATAGAAATAAGCATAACACAAATCAGTCACAGACATCCATATCACAAAGGTGGAAACAGATATGAATATAACACATAGAAGTGTACACTAGAGTAGTGATCAAATAAGATCAACAAAATCACAAAAGAATAGGTACAAGTGCTAGACAAAAGAATATATATACATCAAGGAGTTTCTATCTCGTATGTATAACAACAAAAAGTGCTAAACTAAAGTAGTTAGCCAAAAGTCAGATAATGTTCCCAAAAGAGGAGTCAAGCAGAAGCACCTGTAACATCTCGGTCTGACTCGAGTATTATTTAATAAGAAAATAATAAACGGATCAGTCTAGCTATAATAAAATGAGATAGAATAAGAGATATGACAAAAACGTATGATAACGATAATGCCATACTGCGACAAGTATACATTAAATAATAACAAAATCATACGATATATCAAGAAATCTCGTAACACAGAAAAGAATGTCATATTCTTTATTTTATTCACCATACCACAATTATTGACAAATATATCAATGCCAATCACAAAATTGGTGAATCACAAATTTTAGAAATCATCAACTAGAAATCCAGAAATCACAAAGAGGGGAGGCCTATCACAAAACGGGAGCATGAAAACTCACCATCACATGTATCACAAACGGAACGCTATTCCATGGTAGCTAACCATCAATTTTGAGCCGAGGCTCCACAAACGGCCTGAAGACCATGGGTCACTACCTCACCAATTTTTGGCCGAAGCTCCACAGAAACGGGGTTTAGTCTCCCTCGCAGACAAAGAGACATCGCACATTGCTAGTCTAAACCATAAAATGATCATCGTCGATGATCAAGAAGTGTCAATTACACTAAGCTAGTAAATAAATGAGTTTAGCTTCATGTCCCATAACCACTATCTTAACTTAAATATTTACGAACAAATTGTAGATCTCCAGTTGAAAATTGTCACAAGAGTTTCAATCGAACAAGTCTAAGAATTAACCGACAAAGTAAACGCAAGCGTTTAATACCACTTGTCTTGCTAAGTCGTTCAATTGGATTTCTCAAACGAATGAGGTAAAGGTTTGTATATACTAGTTGATTGGAAAATGGTTTTATAAATGAGTTTGATAATGAAAATAGAGTTGAAATTATCTTTGTGAAAGAGTTTGAAAATTTACTACTAGTATAGAAACCTTTATATTTTTAAAGTGACAAATCACAAAAATGATTGTAAAAATAATCAATCACCAGAATTGACATTCAAAGAAGTGAATCAAATCTATAGAAATCGATATTGAATCTATCAAGATGGATATTCCCAAAAATCCCGGAGAAGTAGTCATCAAAGTCGATAACAACAAATCGGATCAACACAAATCGATTAAAATTGAAAATCCACACAAAAACTGCCAAAGTTAGGCAAAAATGCAATTTCCCAGATTCAGTCGACTGGACTCTGAAGTCAGTCGACTGACTCAATGTCTGGAAACTCCCTGTTTCTAGGTTCAGTTGACTGAACTCAGAGTTCAGTCGACTGGCACATGCCTGGAAACATTCGGTTTCCAGGTTCAGTCGGCTAAACTCAGAGTTCAGTCAACTGATACAGGGACTACAAATTTTCTGTCCCCTGGTTCAGTCGATTGACCTCTTGGTCCAGTCGATTGAACCTGCTTCTGAAGCATATTCAGCCTAGCCTTCCTAGGGCAAAAATCCAACAAATGACGATCGGACGAGCAATGGGCACTAGGGATTTACGCCAATCGGCAACCCAGCCTAATAGGCTCTTCGATACACCACCAAAGCATATCCAAACATCAAAGCTAGGATTTTTAAAGATTTTGACTTCAAAACACCAAAAATTGGAATATTCATAAGTCCAATTCAGTCCAAAGCAAATGAACAAGAATAGATGTTAGAAATTCATACCTAACGACAAAGAATGTTATAGACATAGATGTGAGTTCAAAAACTCACCTTTTACTCAAAAACAAGGAAGGAGAAGCTTTTAAAACAAGGCAATATCAATTCCTCTTCAATTTCAACTAAAGGAGCTTCAATCTAAGCTTCTCTTTGAATTTAGAGCTGGAACTTGGATTTGCAAAAGAAACTAGGGCTTAGGATTTTAGTTTCCAATCTCTTCCCCCATTTTGGCTAAAGCTTGAAGTGTTAGGAAATGAGAATGAATGAAGAGGAGAGGGGGTGGAGCTAGGGTCTTATGTTAGGTTATTGGGTTGAAACCCAAACCCAAAGCCCTAAGTGAAAATGTTAAAATTCAAGCTAACTCCAAACATATCGATGTTTATACTTAAAAAGGTTGCAAACGACATTTTGAACTCAATGGAAGTGGTCTTGATTTCTAATTCGACTGTTTTCAAAAAGTAGCATTTCGGACTTTAATCCGACTAACGATGCTATATTTAAATAAAATATTTTAAATATGAAATCGTAAAATATGCGGGTTGTTACAATAATGAACCCATGAAAACTATATCTGAATTAAGTTATCGACAGAAGTCAACTGGTTCATAGTCAACCCATGAAAACTATGATATGCGAGAAGTTATTGGAAATACCAATAGGTTCAGGGAGAACCCATGAAACAATGAAGTTATTGGAGGGGCCAATACGTTCTTAGTGATCTCATGAAAACTATGAGACCATATAGAGAGTCCATAAGCTTTAACAATGTTGTTAGTCAGTTCATGAAAACTAAATAGACTAATAATAACCCTAGAAACCGTAAATATGATAGATAGTCAAATGAACGGGGATGGGAAAATCTAGAATGATTTGCTTGTTTGCGTATCATCGTAATATTTTAAATTGTTACGTTTTCAACCATTGTGGATGTAGGAGCAAAGTATATATTTATTATATGTTTTTGATAAGACATTAGTGAGGGAAAAACCCGTTCCGCTAAGTGGCATGGTCTCATTAGATATCTAAATGGTTCGAGATGGTAGATTATTATTCATATCGGGTTTTATGTCTGACTCAAAATTTATGTTTTCCCCTTAAACTCTCAGGTGTTCAATTAACTTTGAGTAGTTTGAAAGTTAAGGTTTTTAGGTACCTCATTAAACGAATAAGCTTCCGGAGACGTGCAGGAGGCAAGCTAGCTAGTAGGAGTTCTTTTCTATTTTGATTCCATTGTGTTTTATTGTAAAGGCCAAGTTGTTTAATTGCCTACTTATATATACTCCGATCGTCCAAGGGGGCATCTTCATATGTCACTCTTGGCGTATGTTGTAATAACTATATTTTCTCTAAACATGGTTCTTGAATATGGTGTTATATAATTAATTTGGAATGATTTGAAATGGAATGTGAAAGCTGTTTAATAATTATAAATTTTTTCCATATCCGTATGTTTCTATTATATCAATGTATCTAACATTACCGTACTTGGTCGTCAAAAATTAATAACTATGAATGACTGTAGCATCCATGGCCATTAGTTTTGGGCCTCTAAGTGGCGAATGTTACAAGTTGGTATCGGAGCTTAGGTTTATGAAAACTTAAAAGAAATTTAAACCTTAAAGATTTTTCAAAACGTAATATAATGAATAAGAAAATAAGATCGGGGTTTGGGATAACACTATAGTAACGTACTTGTATTTGATATATATATATATACATATATATATAAGTACGTATTCCCCTCTCTCTTAGATCATTCTTTTGTATCTTACTAAGGCTCGTATGCATATTTACAAGAAAGGAAGATATGGAGGCAAGAAACGGAAGAGGAAATCTCGGTGAAGGAAGCACCACAACAAATGGAAATGTTCGACCTAATACCAGGAGGGACCTGGGTCGATAGGCTAATGCTAATCAAAATGCAAATGCCAATGTTGGTGCTGAAAATCTACTAGTGGATATGGGGATGATGTATTAGTTCTTTGTCAATCTGATGCAAGTAGGAGCAGCTGCTGGAGTTGGTGGTAACATTGGAGGAGCTAATCCTATGGCTATAATTGAGAATAATTATGCTAAGTTGAGCAGAGATTACACCAGTCTTAGTGGGAAGCCCTTTTTGGGAATGGTGGATGCCATAGAAGTTGAGAATTTGTTGTTGTATTATGAGAGAATCTTCACTGACTTGGGTTTGAATGATGATAAAAAGAGCAGAATAGCCTCTAAGAAGTTGCAGGGGGCAGCGCTTCATTGGTGGAATAGTTTTACTGCCAAAGTTCCTGAGGAAGAGTTAACTTGGGCAGAATTTCGAAGGAGATTTGAGCAGAGGTTTTTGTTTGAAGTTGCTAAGTCAACCTTGTTGAGAAAGTTTATGGATTTGGTACAGGGAGAGATGTTGGTAATTGAGTATGCTGTTAAGTTTGATGTGTGTTCCCAATATGGGTATGCTACTATAGACACCGTCATCAGGAGGAATGAGAAGTTAATTCGGGAATTGAGATCTGAGATTGCTAGGGAAACCCTGCCACATCTCTATGATCCTTGTATCGTAGTTGTGGAGATGGTAATCTGACATGAGGAAATGCTTGCTATTTGTGGGAAGGAAAAGCCAGTTGAAACCCAGAGTTCTCAGGGAAAGAAGAGGAAGTTCTTTAAGAAGAAGGGAGGCAAGAAGAGAGAGGCTGCCAAGAAGGTAAAGGCCGATTTAGTTTGCTTTAAGTGTGACAAGAAAGGTCATTATGCTTATGAGTGCCGATCAGGCAAGGGGAAGAAGGCTGCAAAAAAGAAGGGCATGAAGTGATTTAACTGTGAAAAATGGGGCATTATAAAAATTAGTGTCCAGAACCAATCAGGGTAGACAGGGGAAAGGTCTTTGCTATTGAACCGTCATCTGCTAGGCCAACTGTAGCTAAAATAGAGAAGACTGTGATGGAAGGTATGCTTTTAATTCAGAGTATACCAGTTAGGATACTATTTGATACCGGTGCATCACATTTATTTATATCTCAGTGTTTTTTCGATAGGTTATGCTTAAAACCCACATACCTTGTTACTTCCTTAAGCGTTGCAGATCCTATAGGAGGGTATGCAACTCTAAGCATGAGATGTGATCAGTTAGAACTTGATTTGTTAGGTTATAAATTTGCATGCAGTCTATCTGTTTTTGATTTCGTAGATTTCGGGATCATATTGGGTATGGATTGGTTGGGTAAATATGAGGCTAGGATATTTTGTCAGGGTAGGGAAATGTCACTGAGACACCCTGATAGTCATAACCAAATCATATTCTCAATGGAGAATTCTGACCGTAGTGTTTGTGCTGTGTTAAGTGCTATGGAAGTGGGAGAAGAGTTAAGTCAGGTTCGAGTAGCAAGAGAGTTTATCGATGTCTTTGAGTGGGTTACAGGATAACCATAAAAATGAGCTATTGAGTTTCGGATAGATCTTAGGCCAAGAGCTGAACCTATAAGTAGACCACTAGCAGGATGAAAACGATCGAGATGAAGGAATTGAAGGTGCGACTAGTGGATCTAGAAGGGAGAAATTTTATTAGACCAAGCAGTTCGCCTTGGGGAGCGGCCACGATGTTCGTGAAGAAACCAGGTAGGTCGTTGAGGATGTGTATCAACTGTCGTAACTTGAGCGAGAAGACAATCAAGAATAATTGATGATCTATTTAATCAGTTGTGTGGAGCTAGAGTGTTGGTTCTGTTTGATTTGGAGACAGGTTTCCATCAGTTAAGAGTGGCAGAAGACAATACTCCATTGATAGTATTTCAAACTATGTATTGTTCATATGAGTGGTTGTAATGCCATTCGGATTAACCAATGCACCTGCTTTCTTCGTGGATCTGATGAACCGAGTTTTTCAAGAGTACTTGGATAGATTTGTGTTGGTATTTACAGATGAAATTTTAGTATATTCAAAGGATGAAAAAGAGCATGAAGATCATCTTAGGTTAATGCTTGAGATGCAAAGGCAACATCAGTTGAAAGCGATGTTTTCCAAGTGTCATTTTTGAAAGAAAAATGTTAAGTTTCTTGGTTATGTGGTTTCAGAGAAAGGCTTGTCAGTCGATCCAGATAAGATCGAAGCTATTAATAACTGGAAGAGACGTACAGTGACTGAGATTAGAAGTTTTCTTGGACTTGCTGGCTATTACTGGAGATCCATTAAGGATTTCTCACGGATAGCAACACCTTTGACTATGTTAGGCAGAAAGGATGTGAAGTTTGTCTGGTCCAAAAAATGTGAGGAAGCATTCCTTAAGTTAAAGCATTTGTTGACCAAAGCACCTGTGTTAGTAGTTCTAGACGGAGACTACGGGTAGGTGGTGTATACTGATGCATATGGGACTCGATCAGGAGCTGTGTTGATGCAGAAGGGTAAAATTATCGCCTCACGATAGCTTAGACCGCATGAAGTAAGGTATCCTACTCATGATTTGGAGTTGGCAGCGGTGATCTTCGCGTTAAAGCTTTGGAGACATTATCTCTTCGTGGAGAGATTGGAGCTATACAAAAATCATAAGTCCTTAAGATATTTGTTTTCTCAGAAGGAGATGAATACGAGATAGTAGAGGTGGTTGGAGTTTTTTGCAGCTTATGATTTTGGTATAGAGTATACTCTTGGGAAAGAAAATTAGGTAGCGAATGCTCTTAGCAGAAGACATCAGAATATGACATTAGCTATGGTGGCAGAATGGAAAGATTTAGAAGCTTTGACTACTTGTAGTATGCATTTAAGATCAACTACTAGTTCTAGTCAGGGCACCTCCATGTTGTCCTATCTAGAAATTTGACCAGTGTTGATCAAAAGGATTACTTCTAAGCAGAAAGAGGATCCATTATTAGCCGAGAAGATTAGAAGGATTGAGGGTGTAACTGAGATTGATGATTTAAAGGATTTTATTCTTGCCCAGAGAGGATGGTTGAGAAAGAAGGGACGGTTATGTGCTCCAAATATTGAGGACTTAAGGAAAAAATTCTTGAGGAATGTCATTGATCCAAATTTACGATTCGTCATGAAGGGACCAAATTGTATCAAGATATGAAGAGGAGCTTCTATTGGGAAGGTATAAAGAGGGATATTGGATTGTGGGTTAGGTAGTGTGCAAACTATCAACAAGTGAAGGCTGAACATCAGAAGCTGATTGGATTGCTTCAACCTTTGGAGGTACCAGTTTGGAAATGTGATTCGATATCCATAGATTTTATAGAAGGGTAGCTAAGGTCAAATAGAGGAAATAAAAGTATGTGGGTCATAGTGGACAGGTTGATCAGGAGTGCCTATTTCATTCTAGTTAAGTCAACCTGAACGACACCTGTTTTAGCTATGTTGTTTACGAAGAACATAGTCAGACTGCATGGAATTCCTAATAGTATAATCAGTGATAGTGGTGCTTTATTTATTAGTGAATTCTAGAAGAGTCCACGGAATGCGTTAGGTACCAAGCTCAAGATGAGTACTGATATCAACCTCAAACAGATGAGCAGACAGAGAGAGTCAATAAGGTGCTCGAGGATTTATTGAGAGCTTGTATATTGGAATTTGGTGGATCATGGAAAGATTGCCTACTTTTAGTGGAGTTTTCTTATAATAATAGTTATCAGACTAGTATAGGAATGACGCCTTTTGAAGATTTGTATGGAAGG
This sequence comes from Allium cepa, assembly GCA_030765085.1. NCBI lineage: Eukaryota > Viridiplantae > Streptophyta > Magnoliopsida > Asparagales > Amaryllidaceae > Allium > Allium cepa. Next base: position 384,843,073 of record CM060931.1, read on the forward strand.
CCACGCAAATCACCAGCATGTTGGTTGGAGATAGGAGACAGATTAGTCTTAGGTCCATATCTGGTTAGAGAGGCGACAAAGAAGATTCAGTTAATCCGAGAAAGGATGAAGGAAGCTTAATCTAGGCAGAAGAGTTATGCAGATAAGAGGCGTAAAAACCTAGAATTCTCAGTTGGAGATAGGGTTTTTATTAAGGTATCACCGATGAAGGGTGTGGTGCGATTCAAAAAGTTGGGGAAACTGGCACCGAGATATGTTGGTCCGTTCCTAGTTATAGAGAGGACCGAGAAGCTCGCATACAGAGTAGAGTTGCCAAGCAGTGTGGCAAGTGTCCATAATGTGTTTCATGTGTCTCATCTTCGCAAGTATGTGCATGGTCCAGAGATTACCATACCTCCAATAAGGTTGAAGGATTTTATAGTAGAACAGAATTTGACTTTTGTTAGACAACCAGTTCGGGTTGTGGCAAGAGATGAGAAAAGACTAAGGAGCAAGACAATCAAGTTGGTGAAAGTTCAGTGGAGCGACTACAAGAAAGACTGTACTTGGAAGACACAAGACATGATTAGAGATACTTATCCTCATCTGCTTGTGAGGATATTTTTTGTTATGCATTAATTTACATATTTTCATACTTAGATAAAACCCGATTTTACAATTTTTTAGTATAATATTAAAATGGTGGATTTTAGAATTTAAAGGACGAATTAATGAATATAAGTTAATCAAGTTGTTTAATAGTATAAATATAATATTTTTTAAGTAATTTTAATATATGGATTTATGTGCAAACTACAAGGGATAATTAAGTAAAAGTATGTAAATAACTATAAAAATTGTAAAAAATTATAAAAAGTAGGCATTTGAATGTAACATGGTAAAAAAGAGTTAATAAATATTGTGATTAATTGAAAAGTTCATGAGTTATATATGGATTTTAAAAAATATCAGTAGAGAGTGAAAAGGAAGAAAATTCCTAAATTAACAAAAAAGCTGGAAATTCTTTCGTTCGACAATTATTTACAAAATGATAATACATAGGATAAATGTCTTATTAATAAATTTTGTTAATAGATAATTTAGCGGGATAAACTAGCTTTTGATCAAAGTTCTTATTACTATTTATGTGTAATAACCTGTCATCAACGACGCTCCAACCTGCTTCTAAAAGTGGAACTAGCATTCTAAACCTCGTAGACGCCGGATCGTTAAGCGAATATATATATATATATATATATATATATATATATATATATATATATATATATAATAGATCACAAAGTCGTCCGCAATATTCAACACTTTCTGAAACTCAAAAGTGAAGGAATAAAATATAGTAGTAATCAATAACAAAATTCTTTATAATTTCACCAAATTCAATGTTAATTACCCAAATTGATTTTGGAATAACTTAGGTACTCATGTTTCATTTTTAAAATATTATTTCATATAAAAAATTTCCGACGACATGTTATACAAATTATAATCAATTTATCATATAATTATATAACATTTTATTTATGAAATAGCCAATCCCAATCGTCATTAAACAATACCAAATGTCTATTCAAAAATTATATTTTTAAATTCATTTTTTTATAATTAGTCAATTTCAACACCTTTTAGATAATACAATATATATATATTTTGAAATTCAATATTTTTTTCTTATTTTTATATCGGATTTGGGAATAGTTTCCAAAAAATTTAAACTATTTATTAATGCATATATTTTTAGAGTTTATATCAAAAATCTCTTAATTTCCATTCAAAAATACATATTGCAATTGAAAATTTCCATAAGTTTTAAAATAACTTTTTTTCAATTTAGATTTAGATTCTTTTTCAAATTTGACCTAGCAATATAAACCCATAAAATTGACCTTCTAAACTTTATAAATTAGAAATTTTTCACAAAAGTATAAAGAAAGTGTAACATTTTAAATTTTTTTTTAGCGAAAATATTTAAATTAATTTTTGTTACTTTCATTACTTTAATTGGAATAGATCATAACTTACACAAGCCGAAGTGCAACTAAAAAATTCTTAAATACCTCCATACGCCTCATAAACCACACTATATTCTACGAACTTAATGGAATTGCTTTACTTCTTATTCATCCTCGATCCCATAATTTACTCTACTATTACTTGGCATATAAACACTCTTTAGAAATTCTCTATAGAGTAAATAACAATGTATTTATCTTCCATCCCAAACTATTTAAATATCTACATTTATTTAACTCATGGTTGTTTACTTCTGCTAGGGATAAGCCAACAACTACCTCTATGAATCAAAATATATAGGAGTGACGTAAAAATAATAATATGTAATAAAAATAATAATTTTGTATTGTTATATTTGTCAGGGATTGTGTTATTGATTACTATTATATTTTATTCTTTATGCTGTGAGTTTCAGAAAATGTAGAATATTGTATGTAGCTCTATGATCTGTTTTATATGTTTTACCGCAAAACGATCTACCGTTTGTGAGGTCCGCATGCCAGTTCTACTTTAGGACGTGGGTCGGGGCATCGTAGATGGCGGGTTGTTACATTATGTATACAGTTTTTTTATTATTTTTTATATATTTTTGTATTTGAATAAAATTTCAAGTTTACCAATTTTGCATGATTAATGTGTTTATATGCAATTAAATTGTAAATTTAAGGATTTATTAGAAGAATAATGAATGTTAATTTACTAGTGTTATTTAAAAATTTAGGACTATTTAACTCATTTAAGTATAAGGACTTAAATGTTAAATGATACGAGAGAAGTGAGAGTTTTATAAATAAAAATTATAAAATTATGCTATCTGATTGTAGAATAGTTTGATAGGACAAATGAAGCACTATGATTAATATTGAAAATTATAAATCCTTATAAGGATTTTAAAGTAAAATTTCATGATAGAATTAAGGAGAGAGGTGAAAACTCCTACAACTAATGAGAAGCCTAGAAATTCTTCAACTTTACTAATTTTTAATATGTACAGACATATCCTAGAAATTATGACTACTAGCCGAAAGGTAAAAAACTCTACAACTCATTTCCATTTAATTAGTTCCAAAAGAATAAAAAAGAATTTGATAAAATTTTGATATTTTATGATAAAAAATAAATGAATTTCTTAGAGTTTAAATTATGTAAATTAAAAAATTTATTAAAAAATTCTTTTAAAATATTTTTTCAAGGAAAATCAATTTATTTTAAAACATACAAATAATTTCAAAAATATATGAAAAATTGTAAAAAATAATTTTGAGAAGTAAAAGTGTAATTAGGAAAAAAAATCAAATTTTTTAATGAATCATTTAATACATTTTTATTAATGAACTTTTGTTCGTATATATTTCGCCTAGGGCCACCCATGGTGGAAGCCCATAAAAGGGTTGAATATAAAAAAATACTACTATATTTTTCACTTAAGTAAATTACTTTAAGTAGATAAACCTTGGTGCAACACTTTGGTTTAATGGTTATTGTCATGGTCAAATTCCATGGTGAGTTGAATTCAAGATTGGTAAGAGAAGAATAGCTAATTAAGTTCCTTTTTCATTCTTCTATCCGATTAAACCTTTTGGTTTATGGCAACCAAATATCTGCATTAGATCTGGTTACGCCTAATGTGTATAGGAGACTTGCTCTACCACTATTTACACGAAATTTTATTGGTGTACAAATTCTTTATGTATTTGCGTCGTGGTCATATTCTCCGTTTGCACTATGGTCATGTGTGTTGTCATTCTTTATTCAAATTTTGTTATTAATAAAGTCAACAATTTTTTAAGAAAATAAATTAAAATAAAGAGTGACAAATATTAAATTTAATGACAAACACTTGATTAATTTTGACAAAAAAGATATTGTTTTATTCTTTATTTAATAACAGACATTGTTAAAGGAACTCCATTTTTGGATATGTGGGGGCAAGGGGGAAAATTTAGGGAGATTCCACCTAGATTTTTTTAAGGGGTCTCCATCGAATAAAAGTATCTATTGTTTTACCGCTTGTGTGAAGAACAATTTGATAGCATCGTAATGAATAATGAAAAAATAATAATGTTGGTTCGTCGAAAACCATTTTCAATGGGATATGAATGGAAAGAAAGTCAAATAACGGTAGAGGGTCACGCAAATATTGAAGGCAGTTGCGGATTTATTTTTCTTTTATGGGGGAGCAAATCATTTTGTTGTAATCCTAGACTATTTTGAAAACTGAAAAAATGACTCCCACCAATCCATAATAAGAGTACCTTTTGAAAATGCCTTTAATAATTGGTATATGTTGTCAAACTTATGATGTTCAATTGAGAACATTAATAACATTTCTCTCAAATCAACATTGTACATATTCTCAACATGTGTCTAATGGGTCGAAGTTCTTCAAATCAAATAATATTTGTCTGTATTTATAAATTATTTGTTTCCAAACTTTTTATATTCTCAAAAATCCCACATAGAAGGTGTAAGATGACCGTGATTTAGATTGAAATACAAAAATATTCTCACCTTCTACTTCGACTTTATATATATATATATATATATATATATATATATATATATATAGGTATGACAAGTTTAAACTATGAGAAATCTTATAACTTCATTAAATGAATCAATATAGGCTTTATCATATCTTCATATTATGGAAGTTTAAAATAATAGTTCATGTACATACTAAATATGAATATATAAATGACATATCTTTTTGCTTGCCATGGAAATTATTTAAACTAAATGTCATAGATTTAAAAGAAGAAGATATGATTTACACTATTACAATTTCTTGTCTACTACTAGATTATTATAACCTCTCTTTTTGGAGAATAGAGCTACATAAGGAATTAACACTTATATCATATTCAGACATAGATTAATAAGGCAGGCAAAGGATTCTACTTATAACACTCTAACCATCATGGAGTAGTTATAACTACCATAACACCTGTCAACTTGCATGTGTATGCTGTCTATTAAGTTGGAAAGTATCATATACTATGTACATGTCATTATTCTAATTGCAATTATCACAAAATTTAGATTTCAAGAGTCCAATATGCAATCGACCCATATATACTAAGTGACATATGCAATATGATACTTTATACGTAATAAACATTAATCATGATGATATCAGCGCATCAAATTATCGTTACCTTAATATGGTACCGTAGAGTAATATTTAGAAAATAAAATTCCAACATTACCCTATTTGGCTCAAATTATCTTTGTAACATAAAATTTTGCAGATTGCACCTTATAGCTGATAAACAACCGCACTTTAATTTTGTTAGTACACTTTTCTTCATGAAGCTTTAAACACTACACTGTGCAAATCTTATGTATAGATAAACTATTTCGTGTCTAACTTCAGTTTACTTCAATAAGCAAATTGTCACATGACTTTAAAAACTTTAAGTGCACATTTTATAACTTGTGCCTGAATATTAAAACTAACTGTATTTTTCAAGAAAATTTCTTTAAAATTGACAAACAGTCTCATTTTTCCTGATGAGTATATTCTTTATATGCTTAAAAATATCATCGTGTGATCACTTTATTTTAGTCTTATATAACTTCATATCGACTAACGTAATTCGACTTTGTTCAAGATGTTGTCAAACTTTGGCATCCGTAATATGTTATCACTATATATAGTATATAGTATTTGATATAACTTAAATATCCACTAAGAAAATCCTCAATAGTGATGCCTAATATAAATTTATGGATCATCTATAATGTGTTCCTATCATTAGCCCAATCTACAAAATCTTTAGACATTACAAACATGTGTATCATATCGTTTATTTTTATAGATCATCTTTAATGCATTTGAATCAACTAACTTCATATTTTAGTATCCACCAAAATAAATATTAGACTACATTATACAAGGGATTCTTTTTTAGGTCAATCATAGACATCTTACAATCGAGTAGAACTACATTTGTAATGATATTATTGCTTCACCTATTTATGTATTTTCTTTATATTTGGCTCAAGTGACAATAATAAGTTAACAGCGTAGCTAAATTTTAGTATTACAACATACATAGTTAAAATGAGATACTCAAACAAAGCTTATTGATGTAGCTTCCAAAACTATCATTAATGATCTTAACCTTTCTCTGAGAACTAGTCTCTACATAACATAGCTTCGTCATCAAAACTTTAGTTAAAAACGATTAACTATACTTTTAGTGTTAGTAATCTCTATACTTGTGACCATAAGAGATGATGGCCACAAAAGTATGAATACATCTTAATCTAAATAACTTACATAAATAATAATTTTCATAAGAGATCGCTCTCAAAGAAGTCAGAGTAAAAACAATATGTAGTTAATTAAACATTTTTATAATTTATCATAGTGAATGATAAGAACTATCATTCAATACATGGATACTTTGGCTACTCCATCTATTGAAATATAGTTACATCCAAATTAGAATAACCTTATCTAGTGTCAGCTCTAGGAAGTTTGAAGCTTGTCGTTGATGATCAATGGCAAGGAGAAAGAGAACTGCTTTTGGAAAATCCATAGGAGCTGTTATAGCTAGGGAAGAGACCAACCGTTAGTTTATTAAATTCAATAATGCCAATATCTACTAATTGGAGCGAATTCTGGAGCTAACACCGAAGATCAAGTGTTGGGATCTTCTCCCTAGCATGAAGTCACCATTAAAGGAGAATTGACCAAGATAGTTAATGAAATCAACCAAATGATGGGGAACAACCAAAAACCTCTTATGGACAAATTAAATGACCTCCTAACCTTGCAATCACTAGTTGCCCTATGAGCCATTCCAAAATCCATGACTACCACGGGACAGGAAAACTCTTCCATTTCTGGCCTAAAAAGAAGAAACATGAGGTAGAAGAAAAAAAGAATAGTGGGTGGAGCTATAGGAATCATCACAGAAGGAAACACAAGCATTCCACCAATTGTAAAGCAACCTACTACAAGCTTTAATCTAGGGAAAACCCCACGGGAAGATATAGTAGTGGATCTCTCCGACTCTGAAGATGGTGAGCAACTTAACGACGGTAAGTTAGAAAAAATGCTAATGCGCTAAATACTGGTAGGGAGGCCCAGACTGCCCCTACACGACGAACCGCATGCTAACGGGACTATGAAGAAGTGGCTCTCCTGAAGACAGAAGAGCCAGGCTTCAACCTACTTACCAAGATCGTTTGCAAAATCAAATACTTGGCATAGTCACTAATAGCTAACCCATGGACTACTAGACATCAGAGGCATATATCGCGGATATGATCAAGCAATTAATGGATGAAAGTAAGGATAAGATAGATGATTAATGGGGATCCGCTCTAAGTTAGACTCCATTCACTGATGACATTTTGAATGAACGGTACCCTAAAAAGTTTACTATGCTGACTATTCTGTCTTATGACGAAACTAGAGATCCAAAACCCCACTTGTACAAGTATAGTTCGTACATTGACGGAGCAAGTGCTTCAAATGTTATATGATGTAGATGTTCTCCTATTATACTAGAGGGAATTACTTCTATGTGGTTTACGGGCTCCAACCAAAATTGATCTCCACTTTCAATGAATTTGCAACAAAATTCCATGACCGGTTTACGCTTCACACCGCACAGCCAAAAGACGTAATGTCATTATCTGGCCTATTCTAAGGACGAAATGGATCTTTGAAATCCTTCATGAGTCGGTTCAACACCACAGTGGCTGAAGTAAGTAACCCAAACGAAGATATAGTCTTCATGGCCCTGGTCTGTACTATCTAGCCAAACACTAAATTCAGAAAATGGTTCAAAATGAACCAACCTACAACTAGAAGGAATTTAATCGAAAGGCAAGCTAGTACTTGAGATTGGAAGATGAGGGGAGCTAGAAGGAAAACCTGATAACCTACAACCAACCAACATTGGACAAAATAGCGTGGCAGCTAACTAAGGCGTAACCTCCAGAACCGTTGTAGGAAACACATGGAAAGATGGGAACCAGACAGGGAAGAACTAGAATTTCAACAAGCGAAGCAGAGGTAACAAGTGACTTAAAGACTTCAGGCTTGAAGACTATACCTTGCTCAATGATACTCCCGAAAACATCTATCTTGCGACACAAGGAACAGCGAAGTACAAGAAGCCGCCTGAAAAGGAAGCAGATAAAGAGTAAAAGCATTCCCAAAAGTACTTCCACTTCCATGAAAAACCTGGTCATGACATGAATGAGTGCCAACACCTGAAGAACCTGATTGAAGAGCTGATTTGAGAGAACAAACTTCAGCAGTACATGAGGAAACTACAAAATCCCGACCAGTCTACTGCACCCCAAGCTTCTACTTCCTGGGAAAACCATGCTGGAACCAGTGAAGACGGATCTAGAAAAACCAACAAAAGACACTTCTTCGAAGCAATATCTAGAGGACCTTATCTTGCGTAAGAGAGGTGGGAAGAAATTGAGTGATATACAAGCTCGTTGAAACATGCTACGAAGGATTCAAGCTTTACGATTGAAGATGAAACTCTTGCCAAGCAGTAGAGAACCCTAAATGATGAGATAGTATATCAGAGCCGAGATACCGAAGGAGTAGAAGCTCTTGCACTCGACCCCATGGTCATGACGGTGGGAATCAGATTAGCCATTGTCCGACGAGTATTGGTGGACAATGGTAGCTCTATCAACATCTTGTTCAGACACACATTTGATCAGATGAAGATCAATATAAAAGATGTTTCCGTTTGTTAAATAAAGATCCAAGCACTGGTGAACCAAAACAATGTATCAGAATAATTGATTTGCCCTTGGAACTTGGGGAAGGCGACCGAAGAGTCATCCTCATCCACACCTTTGTTATCGTAGATGAAATGTTCACCTATAATGCTTTCTTAGGTTAGCCTACTTTGGCATATTTCAGGATTGCTTTAGCCCAGTGGTGGCTAACCATGAAATTTCCAACAGAGAATGGAGTTGGATTGATCAAAGGAGAACAAAGTGTCCCTAGAGAATGCTACATCGTAGAATTGCACGAGTCTGAAAGAAAAGGGGAATTCATGAACCTACTGCACAACAATTACATACGCACCCCTGGCTTCGGGACCATAACTGATTTGACAAGGCTTTGGACCCTAAAAAGAAGAGTTCAGGGGAGGATCAAATAGCACCAGCAGAATTGACGGTGCCTATCCCAGTCGACATGGATGACCCAAACCGGGTCTTAAAAATTGGGTCATCTTAGAAAAAGATGCGACGGGAACTAATAAAATTTCTTCATGCCAACCTGGACCTTTTCGCTTGGATGCATTCTGATATGTGCAGAGTATCGTCGGAGATTGCATCCCATGCACCGAATATCAATCCCAAGTATAAAGTAGTAAGGCAAAAGAGGCACGACCTAGGACTTGAATGGTCCGAAGTGCTAAGAGAAGAAGTGGATAAGTTGATGGCAAATGGTTTTATCTACGATACAACCTATCTCGAATGAGTATCCAACCCAGTCTTGGTCAAGTAATACAATGGAAAATGTCAAACTTGTATCAATTACTCAGACTAACGAAGCTTGCCCAAAGGATCTCTTTCCACTACCTAGAATCGACCAACTTGTGGACTGGACAGCTGGACATGGATTGTACCATTCATGGATGCTTATACGGGATACAACCAGATCATGAATCTGATCAGGAAAAAACTAGTTTCATCACTGATATATGAGTACACTGATACAAAGTGATGCTATTCTTCTTAAAGAATGCTGGGGCAACTTACCAATGACCGGTGAACGTCCAGTTCAAACATTAAATCAGGAAGACCATGGAAGTCTATGTAGATGATATGTTAGTCAAACCATGCATAACTGCAAATCACTTGGATAACATAACCGAAATAGTATAGAATGAAACTCAATCTACTTAATGCCACTTCGAGGTAGCCTTTGGAAAGTTATTAGGATTCATTGTAACTGCCGGAGGCATCGAAACTAATCCCAAACAAATTACCGCTTTACGGCAAGTCTAGGCCCCAAGGTACAAGGAAGAGTTACAAAGCTTGAATGGAAAAGTTGCAGTGCTAAGCCGGTTCATCTCAAAAGCAATTGACAAATGTCTACCATTCTTTGACGAGCAAAAGAAGGGAATGAAGAACCTCGAATGAAATTAGGCTTGTCAGACTGCCTTCAAAGAACTGCTGCTACATATAGAGACTCCGCCAGTCCTATCCAAGTCGGTAGACAGAGAAGACTTGTTTATCTACATAGCAGTCTCGCCCCACACATTAAGAGTCGTGCTTGTATGTGAAGAAGCTAGGATCTAGCGATCTGTATATTACATCAGTAAAAAATTTACCAGAGCCAAGAAGAATTATCCAAATTTGGAAATACTAGCCTATTGCCTCTTGATCGCATCTAGAAAGTTACAACTATACTTCCAGGCATACTCGGTCAAAGTACTAATATACCAACCCTTGAAGCAGGTGTTGTACCACCCCGAGACCTCTGGATGGCTTATCAAATGGAATATTGAATTAAGTCAATATGAAATCACTTATCATCCTTGAAGAGCGATCAACAGGCGAGGACTGGAAGGCTTCATTGTCGTGTTTATTGTACAAGATAACATAGAAGTAGTTACTCCAGAAGTGGAGACGCACTGGAGGTTGTTCATCGACGATGCATCTAATAACTTTTTCTTGAGGGAAGGAGTCGTGATCAAAACTCCAAAAGGATGATCTATTTACTACGTCTTACACTTGGAATTCCCTGTGACAAACAAGGAAACGAAATATGAAGCATTGATAGTTGGATTAAAAGTTGTAAAGGAACTCGGGATAAAGTCCATACATATCTGTAGCTACTCTCAGCTGGTCGTCTATCAGGTGAGAGGCGGATATCAAGCCTGGGATCGTATCTATCCAAAGTGTAGGAATTGCTGAACAATATTGAGCATTGCAGCATAACTAATATACCGAGGGAACAAAACATGAAGGTGGACTATCTAGCTAAAGTAGCCAGCCTCGGAGAAGCTAAGTGAATGGGACCGGTCTCAACTGAAACTCTGACTGCTCTAATCATAGGCAAGATGAATATCGACTTGATTTTCAAAATGACTAAAGAACCAGAGACATGGATAACATTGATCAAGGACTACCTGCTTAGAGGAGCACTACCTATGGACAAGAATCAAAGAAAAAGGCTCCATCGAAATGCACCATGGTTCATAATACAGGATGGAATATGCTACCGAAGGGGATTCTCTACCCCCTTGCTCAGGTGTGTGACAAACAACGAAGCTCGAAAACTCCTTAGGGAATTTCATGAAGGCGGTTGTGGAGATCACACCGAGGGGTAAACTCATGTAAAGAAAGTTCTTCGATATTGGTATTTTTGGCCAACGTTCAACCATGATACAGTAGATTATGCCAAATGGTGCGACCAATGCCAAAGATTTGGAAAGATCAAAAGAACTCCTTCAACAGAGCTAACACGGATGGTCAGCCCGTGGCCATTCACAATATGGGAATCGATTTGATTGGTGTATTGCCAATAGCCAAAGGTGGAGTCAAATACACTATCGTTGTTGTTGACTACTTCACCAAATGTGCCGAAGTGGAACCACTGGCCACTATTACCACAAAGAAAGCTATTAACTTTTTTCACTAGAAACATAATTTGCAGGTTTGGAATGACATAAAAAATCATCATAAATAACGGGACAAAGTTATTAACTTTGTCACTAATAACATAATTTGCAGGTTTGGAGCGATACAAAAAATCATCACAGATAACGGGACTCAGTTCTAAAGTGCCGAATTCAAGGACTTTTGCAAATAATTCCAAATCGAGAAAAGCTTTTTCGTTGTTGCATATCCCTAGTTAAAGGGGCAAGTGGAGGCAGTAAACAAGATCATCAAGTCCACCATCAAAAAATAGCTAACTCAAGCTAAAGGAAATTGGATTGATGAACTTCCACTTACACTATAAGCTTACGGAACAATGCATAAATCTGCAACCGGACACTCTTCATTAGCCCTAGCATATGGTTTAGAAGCAATGATCCTAGTAAAACTAGAAGTCCCTTCTCATCGAAGGCAAAACTTCAATCAAAGGCAGATTGAGAAGCACAGGCTCGAGTCGCTCGATATGGTCGATGAGAAGCGGGAAGAAGCCGAGCTAAGGATCGCTACTCACTAAAAAAGGGCCGCACGGCATTTCAACTCCAAGTTCCGTAACCACACTTTCGAAGTAGGAGACCCTGTCCTCAAATGGGTCTACCCTGTACCAGGAGCATTTAGACGAAACAGGAAAGGACCCTATGTGATCGGCCAGAAGCATGGGGTTGGCACACTCAAGCTAATAACCGTCGATGGAACACAAATTCCCCATACTTGGAAAAAAATTCACTGCGTCATTACTTTATCTAAGACTATCTTATGTGTTTCCTATTTCCGCAAATAGACATCCTGGGATACCGAAGGCATTCTAAATAGGTAGACGTTCCCCAACTTTTATTTTAATTAATAAAATTGCATTGCTTTCTGAACCAATAAAACTGTGTCTACATAAGTAATCTACCGAGTCGATAGGGTCAAATCAGCTCAAAACCATTTGATCGCTTCTTAAGCTAGTGGAACAATGTTCAAGTACACCCCATCTACCTGCCGAGTCAACGGAAGCAAACCAACCCAAACCGCTGATCGATGGAACTCGATCTCGGCCTTCTAAGAACCGGTGTTGCTCCGGTGACACTGGGAAGGCCTGAATAAAAGTCATGCATTTCGTAAGCCACACACTCTCTAACCATTGGATCAATGAAACTTGATCCCTGCTTTCTAAGAACCGGTGTTGCTCCAACGACACCTGGAAGGTCCGAATCGAAGCCATGCATTTCATAAGTCGTGCGCTGCCTCTTGGATCGTGAAATCATGTCCAAGTGAGCACAATTACCTAAGCCATGCATCTCGTAAGCCGTGCATCGCTTCTTGGTTTGCAAAAATGCGACCAAGAAAGCCTCGTTCCCATTGTGCGTATTTGGTAAGCGGCGCAACACTACTTGGATTAGCGAAATTGCATCTAAAGACGAGGAACGCTTATATTAAAAAAAGCCATGCACCTTCTTTAAAGCTAAGGAAATAAAACTCCAAGGAGCGACACGAGTACATAATAGCCTAAACGTCGGCATTGAGATGGAATCACTAAACAGTATTTACAGTAATCGGTGTTCCTCCAGCATCACCAATCACTTAGTGAAATTGTTAAGTGCGTAAATCGCTCGCCGTAAGGCTGCTAAAAAGATTCACGGATATATTTAGTCAGAAATCAATATGGATATTTTAAACGAGGACAATAAAACCAAAAGTTCCCAAAGATAGGAGTTATAGTATAAACCCGACTGGGTGCATCCGAAAGACTACTGAAGGCACCCAGTCTTATGTTAAGTGTTCGGAGTAAACAATCCCATGAACTAGGGGCACACGCCAGCACTCAAGAAAAATAACATATATTTCATAGGTCCGTTGCCCCAAATAAAGAATTTTGGCAGTAATTAAGGGATAAATAAAATAGCATAGGAAAAATATCAATGACTACTTACATGCACAAAATCATGCTGAATAAAAAAAACAGTGGTATATCAAAGACAACAATGCATAAAATATGCATAAGTAGAAAAGTGAAATTATAATCAAAATTTCAACATTTTTATCACTTATAACATTTTTCATGTACAACAACAAACATTGGGGGCCGTACCTGCACAATATCGGTCAAGAAAAGGAAAATAAAAACACCACTGTTGTAACAACAATAAGAAATGCTTAGTACAGGCTCTGTGCTTGTACAAAAAGCAACCAAAAAAGAAAAAGCTCTGCTTCACAAATTCGCGGACATATCATGGCTTCTTATTACTACCTCCTTTGCTGCCTTTCCCCTCTGATCGACAATTTATCAAGCTTCTCCAAATCCTCTCCCGAAGTGATCTCACTTTCTGAAACATTGCCACTGGCAGACCCTCCTTTACCTTTGTGCTTGCTGGATTTGTGAGAACCATTAAACGACCTTTTTTGCTCTTCAACATTATCCTTCTTCACCGTTTCCATTTGATGCTTAGTCATCGGCTACTCAATCTCCACTTTATTTGGCTGACAAGCTTGATCTGCATGCTCCCGCGTGTCAGTAGCTACTAATCCCTTTTCTTGAGATACAGAGAGGTCTTCCAAACCATGCAGCGCTGTAGTTTACTTGGAGTGCGGACCATGCTGCGAGCTGGGTGCAAAAACGACGGTTGATGTGCTAAAATAGCAGTTGATCCGACACCATGAGGAGGAGGTAGCTCGGTAGGAAGAGAAGGATGATCTATAATATTAGAACAAAGGGCAGTTATCTTGGTAATTTTATCGGACGTAAACTGGAGATCTTCGAACACGAGAGAGAAAGGAAAATTCCTTGTCATATGAGTCTGTTCCCGAATCATAATTTTTAAGCCCATGCCGTTACCCTCTTTTGCTGGCTGCATAATCACAAGAGTAGTAGAAGCGTGCGAAGAAGTACCACCTACTGAAATATGAACGACCCCCTTATCTGTATAGGGATGCAAAGACTACTCACCAGGACTGTGAGGAGGAGGTAGCTAGGTAGGAAGAGAGGGTTGATCTATAATACCAGAATAAAAAGGGCAATTATCTCGGTAATCTCATCTGGCATAAACTGGAAATCTTCGAACATGGGAGAGAAAAGAAAATTATGAAGTTTCCTATGCCGTTGCCCTTTTTTGATGGCCACAAAATAATGGGAGTAGTAGGAGCGGCCGAAGAAGCACCACATATCAAAGTATGAACGATCCCCTCATTAGTAGGAGGATGTGAAGACTACTCACTAGGCCCAAAGGAAACTGCTCGGTTATAGCCTTGGTGGTAGCTATGACATCAATAGCTTCTCGCTCCCTTTCCAGCCTCAAGATCTCTTGGCCCTCCGTTAAAGCCAGATGGGACTCTTCGTTCAGATATGCCTAAACCAACTCCTCTTTAGTATAACTGCCACCCATGTCTTGAAATCGAGCTAGAATCTCTTCCCAGACTATGGAAAGTGTACAAGGGAACAAGGGACCCAAGTAACTAAGACTCGCCTGATGCAGCACGAAGTTGACATAGAAGCCAAAAATCGTAGCATCCAAGCCCTTCATCTTCTTTGTCAAGGTATCTTGAAGCTTCAAAAATCTGGCATCCGTGTTAGCCTTCTATACCACCAAGTGTTTCTTCTCAGCATCTAAATTCGAGACTTATTCACGAAGTAAGGAGAACCCTTGAGCCTGCTCAGTGATGGTTTTCTTCTGCATCTCAACCACCGCATCGCTTACCTTCGCTGTTCTTTTAGTAACGCCTCATCTGTATAGCACTTCCTTATCTCTTTACTAAATATGATTGCGGCTCGATCAGTGGATTCTTTTAGCTCCTTAAGCAAAGATGCAATTTTACTCTCCCTCTTGAGGCATCATCTCTCTCTTTCTTTAGCCTCTCGATCTCTACATCGTGATTTGCTTGCTGGGTTTCATATTCATCCTTTTCAGGCTCAAATGAGATAATTTCCTAGTAGTTCTTCTAGTTAATAGTAGATAGTTATATGCATAATCTTTCCCATACTTTAGCTTGCTCCAAACTGCTCTGAATTACTTAGAAATTGGGTGAATAAGGTTCGGCACGAACTGACTTCAGATTGGGCTTACCAAACACAACCCCCTTTAAGAAAAAATATATTAGGGAATGCAACTTGTAGATGCGGGAGATTAGCAAGAAGAATATAAGGCGCACATCTTGCAATCTAGGGAATGGCAGTCATGAAAGTATGGGTGGAAGAGGTCAGGGCACCGGAAGCAGGGACATTTATCCTAGTGGAAGCAGGAGGCTGTAAAGCAGATTCATGTTCTTGGTCTCTTTCGGCCTCTTCAGTGGATCTCCCTGGTCAGTCGGGCTCATCCTCTTTTCGTAGCCACCTCTTCTATCTATGTCGTGACCTCTCTCAGCATGGTGACGTTCTTTTGCTTCTCTCTCCTTCCTCCTTTCCCTCTCCTCGTTGGTCTCTCGAGAGTATAGTACCTTGAAGAGTGTCTCTATGTACGCTAAGACTCCAAAACTTGATCAAGATCGTCGTAAAGACCACAAGACATGATTCTTGCAGTAAGTGGTAAAATGGCTTTAGGAAAAGGCATTCGATGGACTAAAACATCCTAAATGAAAAATAATATAAAGTGTTTGATCCTAGCGAAGTGTGTTTTACAATTTAACGAATCCACTAGAATATACAAACTAGATCATCACCAACTAATGTCAGAACATTGCCTCTTATACGGGTAATCTAAGTAGACTAGAAAGGCAACCCTTTCAAAGTAAATTCGTTCATCAACTCATCCATATTCAAAAAAATATTGTGTAACGACCCTAATTTTGAAATTTAATAAGTTAAAAAATAAAATAATGAAATGGTTAAGGGATTGAGATTTGTGTTAATAGAGGTAGTAGTGCCA
This sequence comes from Allium cepa, assembly GCA_030765085.1. Classification (NCBI taxonomy): domain Eukaryota; kingdom Viridiplantae; phylum Streptophyta; class Magnoliopsida; order Asparagales; family Amaryllidaceae; genus Allium; species Allium cepa. The sequence goes on from CM060931.1 coordinate 384,859,584, forward strand.
ATTTAAAACAATAAACTAAAGGAGGATTTAAAATGAGATAGATAAGGATAATTTGTAAGGGCAAAGTAGGAATAAGTATATTATAATGCCCTAAACCCTTAAGCCACATTCATTTTACACGTTCAAAACAAAATCAAATACTAGAGGCCAACCACCATTAGACCAAGCTAGAAGAAGAAAAGCTAAAGATCAATAGGAAGATTAATCAAATCAATTCTCAAATATCAACACCCTAACAACAAAGAAAAAGGTGAATAATAGGTTACATCTCACATTTTTGATGTTTTTGGTTTCTAGATCAGATCCAAATATTTTTGCAAAGTATATTTCCATGTTTTTTATTGTTAAAATTTATATGTATGCTTGTTAATGATTTATGTTATTTCATATGGATTTTATTATAAACTTTAATGTGAAAACGCTATTTTATGACATCCAAATGCCTTGCGATTTTAATATAAGGTCAGAAATGATATTTTAGAGATGGGTTTCAAATTTCATAATTTTCTGAATTAATGTGGATTTACTATTAATTTTCTATGAAATGGAAATTGGGTTTAAAATTAATTAGGGCTAATTTATATTTTTTTTGGGTTTGAAATTAATATATGTTAGAAAACATATTAAATGTGATTTATGGAATTTTTGTAGATTTTTTCTAAGTGTTTTAATAAGTATATTAAATTATTTAAGGTATGCGACTTAAATGTTTTATACATTTAAAAAGGGAGAATCGGCATATTGTAAATATTTTAAATATTTTACTTCTGAAAATTCGGTGGTACTTTTAGAAAAGAATTTGGAAAATAAATTAGCAACCAATCATATGTTGACAAATAAAGCAGGTAAGTTAAAGGGAATTACTTTTTAAAGTTGAAATTCAGTTTTAACCATGCTTTTGTTGTTTTCCCATTTTCGGCACCTACCATTCGACTAGGTACTTCCGCCTTCATCTCCATCAAAACCAATACACATGATATCAAAGACTTTGTACATAGTGAATTGGACATTATTGAAAGATATATAGTCGAAACAAGGGGTTCCGAAGGGGTCGAAACCTTACTTTGCTTTTAAGAGGAAATGAGCATGCTTTGCTTTCGACTTAGATAGCTTTCGACTTGGTTAAATGGTTTTAAAGAATGGATTCAAAAGAGGTTGCACCTTTGTTTTATAAAGAAGCTTTTGAAGGGGTCGAAACCCCTAACTGCCGCATCTTACCTTTCAAAGCAATGCTTTCGAAAGGGTGTCTTTGTTTTAAAACCTATGCCGCTTCTCCAATGCTTTCGAAGGGATTGGTTTCGACACTGTCCACTTCTTTTACTTATGAATTGCTTTTGAAAGAGTGTTTCGACTTGGTTGTTTTATTGGCTCTTTGTGCTATTGAAAGTTAAACCGAAATGGTTCTGAAAGGAATGGTATTAAATGGTTTCGAAAGGTTGTTCCACATGTTTTTACTTGAACCCAAATGCTTTCGAATGGTTTGATTTATGTAAAGGAAAAAAATGCTTTCGAAAGGCTTATGATAAAGGTTTCGAAGGGATGGTTCCCCAATGTTTTCGAAAGGTTTTAAATGGAAGGTTACCAATAGATTCAAAAGGCAATGTTTAAAGTGTTTTGAAAGGAGGATGTCTAAGGTATTATAAAGCTTTTGAAAGAGATGATTTAAATATTTTCAAAAGGGGTACTTTTACTGGTTTCGAAAGGGGTACTTTCAATGGTTTCGGAAAGGGTACTTTCAATGGTTTCGAAAGGGGTACTTTCACAGGTTCTGATAGTTTTCATCAACAATGTTTTGTGTAAAGTATATATAACATGGCAAAGTGATTTGAGTAAAGAATAGTGTATATTTTCCTTATTTAAGTATGATTTAAGGGGTTAAATCAATTTGAAAGAAATGTTTTCAAGGAAAATTTTAAGAGTAGATGGCCCTAAGTAAAATGACTCAAATATTAGAATACCAGATGAGAATGGTATGGGGTAGTGCCTTATACTTTAGCTAGTAGCCCCTAGCTATTATAAGTCCAAAATTCCATTGCCTAGGGCTTCGTAAGAGGTAAGACTAAAATGATATTACACACAGAAAGGAGTATACAGAGTAGAAATATGTTACTGGTGAGCCCGAAAAGTCGTTAGGATCAATTGACCCTGAGAGAAGTATGTTAGGGATATACCGTCGAGAATAATATCTGACAGAAGTTAGACTAATTGTTTATTTTTTTGGTAGGCGCGAGTCAGCCAAAGGTTAGTAGTTAGCAAAAAGAAACTATAATGTTCGGATGATAGTCCATTTATTACCTGAAAAGTAGGCATACATGATATTGTTATTATTGTTTTAACCAGTTTGATTGCAGTTTTCAATTTGCAGAAGATAAGTTTCTAAAAGGATGTTATTGAGGGGAAATCCATTCTGCTAAGCGACATGGTCTCACTTACTATCATTAAACCAAGATGTATAGTATTATTCACACCGGGATCTACATCTGACTCGAAATCTATGTTTTCCCCTTTAAAATCTCGGGTGCTCAAAATTGATTTAAGTAGGTTGAGATTTTGAGGATTTATATGTTTTAGTATGTGGATGAATTAAGCTTCCGGAGACGAGCAGGAGGCTGATGTTAGCTATTTCGGAGTTGTTATGTTTTTATTTCTGCTGTGTTGTATTAAGTATGTTATGACTATCTATTAGTCTGGTCAACCAATGGGGAATCTTCATATGTTGCTTTTGGCGTATTTATGTAATAATTAAATTTGAGCTAAACCTGGGAAATGATTAGGATTATGTAATTGGATATGAAACATGTTTTGTGAAATGTAATCAGAATTTTTTTTTGAATCTGTAATTTTGTTTCATATTCATGTGCCTTTGGTATTATGGATGCAATTAGCATTACCGTATTTTTTTTACCGAAAGTTAATACTATAGATGATTGCAGCATTTGTAGCGCTTAGATTTGGGCCTCAAGATATGGGATGTTACATGTTGCTTGTATCTCCCAAATCAATTTCAACATCTTACAATAGAGAGCTAGGCACATGCTTAGTCTTGGGAGAATCCCCCTTGATAGGCTCTTTCAAAGAAGGTGAGGGTGCATAACCATGCTTAATTACAAGGCCTTGTCGCCTAATTTGATGTCACCCTCATCAGTATCCCAATCTATTTCTTCCTCACTTAGAAGATGCTCCTCACTGATTTCTCCTTCTTCCTTCTATTCAATAAGTGGAGCCTTGCCCTTTCGTTGAATAAATTCTTCCTCTTTCTCTTCTGGAATTGAGGGGATTTTGGGTGGATTGTCGGCCTCGATTTGAATTTCAACCTCCTAAGGAGTCTCCTCTAACCCTTCGGATGAGCTACTTTCTTCTTCTTCATCATCATCACCATCTTCACAAGAGTTATAGGAAGAGGAAACATAATGGGTTCAGGCTCTAGAATGGGAAGGAGCACTAACAAATCCAGTGGATCTTCCAAGATGTAAAAGCCCATGTCGGCGATGGTTCTCATCCATGAGAAAAAATGTAATCGTGTGCTTCTAAGCATCGATCGCTTGCAAGGTGCCGAGAATGGTGCTGAGTGCTAGGTCCTTGTTAATTTTGGTAGAATTTTAAGGAATATACGATTGTTCAGAAAATTTATAGCAATTAAAGGGAACTCTGAACATGATGAAGGAGACATACCTCCGGTTTCCGTAACTGGGTGAATCCTTCTAGACACTTAGCAAAATAGAACTGATTCTTAAATGAAGAAACTTTGCTGGGAAGATCTTGTATAAGCTTCTAACACCACTGCACTTCAATATAAACAAGTGATGGATTAACCTTTCTCTTCTTGCACAATAGGAGATACCACAAATTAATGAAGCTTGAGGCACTGTTAAGAGTCCGCATGAATAGAACGTATAAGAATGTCAATACAACATATCCGTTAGGAAGATTCTACAAGGGGCTGACCCAGTATACATAAGGGTTGTCATCAAGAAATGGTTAAACGGGGGCACCACTCCGTACATGCACATATATCGATGGCAGGACACATACCTAGGAGGCGGTCTATGGAAAACTCTTCTCTTGAGAGCAAAAGCACATCGTCCCTCGGAATACCATACTATTAGAAAATTCTTAGCAACATCTTATGTGCAATAGTTATAGAAGCCTTCTCTAGAGGATCAAGTAGGACCCTGAAATTAGGAGTACAATAATGGGCCCGATCGGAATCGGATGGCCATATTGACCTTCAGACGTAGGAGCAACCGACCCTATTAGGATTGTTGATGACTTCACTTCAGAGTGAGGCGAATTTCCTTCAATTTATTTGCGCCGTGAATATTTGTGCATCGTTCTACACAACAAAGCTAGTGTTAAAAATAGTCAGTTACACCTAATCTCTAAACTATAATTCCTTATGTGGTTGACACTTAAAATCCAAAGGACGATTGTCATGACCCAACCAATCGGGTTCCAAGTGTTAGCTGGGGGTATTTGTAGTGTACAATCTAAGTGAGAATGGGTTCAGTTTCCTGAACACTGTAAATGATCCATCTCGTGTAGACAGCTCATTCACACTAGGAAAAATGATCCGTATTGTTCGCTGAATTTATTGTTCTTATACTTACCCATTATTGATCAGTGATCGATAATGATTCCATTGTCCAAAGCGATACGAAATGCTCTTCCTATTCCAAGAACATCAACTGTACAATAGCATGATTGTTCTGGTGTAAGTAGCTCCCTATTAATACGTCCAAACTAAATGAAAATCTTCAGCATTAGTCGAATTTAGTATTTTGGAGGAGGACAATAGCATAAGCTATATACAAGATAATACGCCAAGCTATTATGACTCTCCCAGAACAAATTAATAACTAGGGCAAAGCGCCAAGTCAGAGCCGACTATGCAATTCAGTGCATGTCAATTTTGGCTTTGTGGATGCTGATAGCAAAACAACTCAATAACTAAGGCAAAATCCTAGTTTCACTCGACCAAAAATTAAAAACTTGGTTTACTATTTCTTCCATAGAATCATAATCAATTCGAATCTTCCACTATCTCCGACACAAACAACTTCACCACCAATCGCCAGTTACCACCAATACACCGAATCTATGCTACCAACCTTTCAATTGTAGAAGATAATCCGATCTTTAGCTCAGGGAAATCCAAATTAGGGCTTCAATCAAGATGGATCGGTAGTTTCCATGGAGATGGTGATTTTTGGCGGTGGCTCCCAACTTGAAGCATTAGCAATGGTTTTGGGCAACGACGGTTGGCCGCGGCAGCAACAAAAAGTGGACGGCGGTTCCTGGAGCACTTGATCGGCCATCTAGGGTTTAAGAGTATTAGATCAGCTCGACCTAGAATGGAAGCAAGATGAAAGTGAAGAGAGAGGATCATTCAGTTAAATAAATAAAAACTTTCTCTTTGGCAAAAATTTGTCCAAATACTAGGATCGGTACTGATCTGATCCAATCAAATCAGTACCGATCCAAATTATTTCACACGTTCCACTCCAAATTCCTCCAGCACAACCTTCTTGATGTTCGTGTGCATCCTCGAAGATATCAAGTCCAGATTTCTTCGCAGTCAATAACGATGAAGATTCATACTAAAAGCTAACCAACATATCACACAACTTCTCTAGACGGTTCGACACAGTCATTAAAACTCTATGAAATGGAAACCCAAAGATATCCAATTTTGGAGCACATCTTATTTCCAATGAAAGCATACTTTGGGGGGCAAATGTTAACTAGGGTTTTAACCTAGAAGACTTCAAAAGGAGTTCGAGCATTTTGAATAAACCAGAATGACTCAAAGCTTGACCAGATGGCCTAAAAGATCAAGACATAAGTCCCTAAGAAGTTTGGGCTAGAAATATGCTAACATTTCAAATCGATATCGATCTAATCAAATTGGATCGGTACCGATCCGAATCGTTGATTAGGGGATGCTCCAATCCTCTTGTATTGCACTCTTATATCTCCACTAAGCTTGTTTACCAAGTTTGGCAACATTCCAAGCATCCAAGTTTAAGAAGCAAAGAATTATCCGATTTAGACTACGGTTCAGTCAAACCCATAGGTGAATCATCATCAAAATAAGTCAACAAGCTATGAAATCACATGGAGAGCATCAAAACGAAGCAAGGAAGATAGCCAAATTCTTTGGGCTTCTTCTTCACACTAAGTGCAGGATATTGACAAAGTGGCTTTGGCCCAAATGCTTTCCAACTCCTATAAATACCATCCCATATGCAACAAAAAGAGGATCGAATCTGATCTCTATTGAGCCAACGACAACAACTCTGCCATTGTTTCTTCACTCTTCTTCTCCTTGACAAGAGTCATTAAGGGGCAACTGAAATCCTACTTGTTGTCTCTAACAATGGTGGCTTAATCTAACTTAGGAAAGATGAATCATATTGAAAACCAAACATCTTTGTAACAGCAATTGATCAATAAAAACTATAATGCAGACGTAGGCTTCATTAATAGTTGAACCACTATAAAAATATCTTAACTCTTTACTATTTCCGCATTTGTACATTTATTTTTTATATTGTTTGCTCTGAGAAACAGAATTGGTGCTTTCACGCTCAAACTAGGGTGTTGATCCATTATTTGGGTTAACCGATGTGTTTAAAATGTGGTATGAAGTTACAGGCTATAAATGAATAATGACAAGTCAAAAGTTTTTCTCTAGAGGACGTGTAGAAGGAAATTCAAATATTGTCGCATCTTTGAACGTCACGCAAGGGAAGCTTCTAATAAAATATTTAGGGATCCCTTTATCAAGCATGAATTTTAAGGACATGGATTATCATAAAAAACAAAGCATAAATCTTGGGTTGGGACCAAAGTTACAAAACCCAACTGCTAGATTGGAACTTATCAAGTCCATTATTTACCCAGTTGTCCAATATTAGGTGCAATGTTTTAAGTTACCAGTTGCAAATATCAATAAGGTAAAGTGCAAATGCTTTAATTTATTTTCAGAAGGGTAAAATAAGAAAAATCTTACTTTGGTTCTTGCCGCGTTCTAAAGGCTAGGCGTTGAAGTGTATAGGCAAAAGAATTGTTGATAAAAAAGCAAAGTCACTTTGGTTCGATCCATGGTTACAGGAATGGAGACTAATCAACATGCTAGGCCTTGAAACAGTCCAAGAGGCGAGAGACTGATCGTCATGGACATTATAGAGACGGAGAATGGAGAACAGATAGATTTAGCTATCTAGGGTAGCTAGAGATGAAATCAAAGTCAATAGCATTTACAACTATAGCGAGGATGACTATTGGTTTCAGTAATGTAGTGAAATGGTAGGTATAGTTTTAAATCGATTTGGAACACGGTTCATAAAACAAATTGTAATGCACCATAGTTAAAATTTGTATGATACAAAATACATTCTTCGAAAATGAAAATGTCATTCTGTCTATACAATGTACTAAATAACTACTTCCCAACAAAAAACCAATAAAATGATGCATCAACATTGACCCACTATAATTTTTTGCAAACAAAATAAAGAAGATAAAGAACATATATGTTTTCAATGAATGTATAGCGCATACATTTGGAAGTGGTGCAGAACTAAGTTAAAACAGTTTGCTAGTCATGTTAAAATATCAAGAATTTACAATGAGATCAGAAACGCTATTGTAAAACTTTCGCAAAATATAAGAGCAGTAATTTAGTGAAAATCATGTTTTCGACCTATGTTTCAACCATATGAAGAGAAAGAAACAATAAAGTCTTTGGGAAAATCAAAACCACAGCATAGAATTGAGCATTTATAAACATAGATATGGTGAAAATCAAAGCATGCAAATCCAGACATGAAAATTATATAAGCATGCATGACGAAGTCATATGTAGGGACTGGTTGTAAAGGAAAGGTCGCTTACTGAACCACCCAGGATGGATGGTTTTTCCATTAAAAATGATATGATCATATGAATTGCTAATTAGTAAGTAGCTCTCTTCCCTTCATTGCTCTAGTATGTTATAACCCAGTATTAGTTAAATTTTTCTTTTTACATTGATCAAGTTATTAGAGTATAGACAGCCGGAACATATTTGTCAAAAAAGAGCAACACGAGCATAGATTTGTTATTAATCGATTAGATTTTCCAACTAACTGCTTGTTAATCAAAGAAAATGAATTAATACGCCAAAATGGGAATAGTAACAAAGAAAACAATGTAAGCAGGAATCATAGACATATCTTCTAAGTAGATCTAGGTGCGCAAGGATCCAAGTTTCATCTGAATGCATAAATAATTAAGAAAACTGTGTTTCATGTGAAAGATTTAGTTAGATCTAAGTAGATCTAAAGTAGATCTACCTAGTAAAGAGTAAAGTTGTTTATTTGAAGAATAAAGGGGTAGTAAAAATCAACAGAGTAGAAATTAATCGCAATTTTTGGAGTACGTTGTAAATAGAAGGGGCTCTGATGAAGTAGGAGGACATTTCATAGAAAATAAAGTAATGAAATGAATAGTTTTAAGTTCTTATTCGAGCTACCATTAAAAGGGGAAAGAAGATGGTTATAGTCAAGCCAATTAAGAGAAGTGAAAAGTTTAACTAGGTAAGGTAAGAAGGTTAAAGTCAAGTGAATTAAGTGAAGTGAAAAGTCTAATAAGGTAAGGAAATCTATGATTTTTATTTTTCTCACATGTGTAGAAGGCAACCGGGGTATGGGATTTAAATCTTTAGGTGAATTAAGTTTTGTTTTAAATATGTAAAAAAGTGTGAATTTTGTAAAACCATTCATTATTTTTATATTTAATAAAGGTCCCTGAATTCTATTCAGAAAAAATCTTGATCGAAATAGTTAAAATTTCATCTCTATACTTAAAAAATTAAATTCAAGCAATGTATTTCAATATCAAGTAATTAAACTACCTAATATATAATTCTCCCATTTACATCCACTTTCCTTATTTATAGTTAATGTTATTATGCTTAGAGCAAAGTTAACAAGCAAATTAAATTATATAAGGCCATACAAAATAATTTTTGTGATCAGTACATAGAGTATAGTGGAATTGTTCTAACAACACTCACAAAATCATGTCCTCATGTGCACATAGATCTTTAATACAATGAAATTAGCACTTTCTTTATAACGAGATTAAGTAGCAAAATATCAAAATAGAAAATTCATTTCCTACGGACATTAGAATCTTCAATTTTAACACTTATCTCATCTTAGCTTTATTTATTTTAACAAATGATTGCTTCCCTATAGGGTAGTATATATGTATATGTATATGTATATGTATATGTATATGTGTATGTGTATGTGTATGTATGTACATGTTCATTTAGTACGTATGTATTGAATTTTGAATGACAACATTTTATAACTTTATGTGATGATGGTAGATCTTATATACGTATACATACATACATATATACATACATACATATGTGTGTGTATACATTTATGTCTATGTGAGTATGTGACGGTATATGTATGTAAATACATATATGGTATATACATACATGTGCGTGTATGAGCTAGGATCGATAGCACCATTTTATAGCCTTTGTATATTAGCTACAAGTTTTTATTTGAAATTTTTCTCTCTCTCCTATCACACGAACTAAATATTTAAATATAAACTTTCAAATGATATCAGGGGGCTACAAATAGTGCTAATTAAAGGGTGATATTGATCTTAGCTATATATACATATGTATATATACACACACATATATATGTGTATATATATATATATATATCTATGTGTGTGAAATGCATAAAATTTGTTCGAATAATTATTCGAGTTATATAAAAACAAAACATGTATAAGCTTTGATCATCATATACAATTAAAGCCAAATGAAATTTACAAAATAGCACTTATTAAATTGATATCCATAGGTAGTATCAAATTTTCACTTTATTATTATCATCATCACATATTGATGTTAAATTCTAAAACATTATATATGCAAATAAATTTGTATCATAGTCTACAATCCATGTATATCTAAGATCACATGAACTAAGCAAAAATAACTTAATGCATATTATCAAAGCACGTCTTCTTTTCCTCAAGTATTCTTATAAAGTAGACTAAGCCCTTAATCATGAAGAGAGCATTTAAATATCTTGATTACACTAAAAATTTAGTCATATGCATGACTTAATCTCCATTGGCATGGATAATATCATTGCTTGTAAGTTAGTACTCCAAGAGAAATCATTTATATGCTTTGTGTAACGACCCGTAATTTCGCTACTTCGAAAATGAGAGATTTTTTTTATTTTAAATTTGAAAGGACTTAAAATTTAAATAAATATGTTATATATAATAAATAATAATAGAGAAATTATTTATTCTTATTGTTAATGATCAAAAAGTATAAGTTTAGATTTTAGAACAAATCGGCAAAAGTCAAGATTTGTTAAAAATAAATAAAGGCTTAAATAAATATGTTTAAATATTTATTTAAAAAATTAAATAATATTAAAAACAAATAATAAAGATAATAAAAGTATATTAAAACTTTTAAAAGTATATTAATAATCATTTTACAAAAATATCCAAAATTTGTCGTATTTTGTAAGTTTTACATGCACTGCAAAAATAGAGATTTTGATATTATTTAAATATAATTTTAAGATAGGAACAGAAATGTTTTAATTTATTTAAAGAAGTAAAAAGTTTATTTTTAAGTTTGGTTTACTTGAATATATAGTTTAACAAAAACATCAAATTTTGACTGTAAAATATGTCAACAAAAACACCGTTTTAACTAAAACAAGTTGTCGTTAAGTTTTTGCAACGTGATATGTTTCCTAACACATATAATGCATATTAAAAAACTATGTACACTTTATATTTCCATTTAAATATAAATTCATTTTGAAAAGTCAAAGTAAACAAATAATTCGAAAAAGAGCTTGATTTGACTATTTTCCATATTAAATCACAATTATAAACATAATCATTACTTAAAAATCCTAACACTCCACCTCTCATTTATGGAAAGTCCCTTCATTACATGGAAAAGTAGAAAAAAGATTAACAAACATTTTAAAATGTAAGAAAAAGCGAAGAAATCATGTCATATGTTACAAAATCAAATCAATACATCAATTCCACATTAATATACTTTGTTTCAACATTAATAACAAATCAAAATTATGCATTTGAAAGTGTGAAATGGGAGATAACGTTTGGATTGATATAGAGAGTATTTTGGTCTTTTTAGCTAAGGATAATATGGTAGTTTGGTTATTAACTTCAACTATAAATATGCATGCACACCTTTCATTTTTACATACTTCATTCTCTGCCTTCCTTCTTCACTTTCTCCATCCTCTTCCACCTCCATTTTCTTCCACCATCTTCACCAAAATCACCTCCACCATCCTCCCTACTCTTGGCCAACCACCTACCCACCTTCCAAACCCACGATCAAGCTCCATTACAACACACCCAAACTCCACCCACCACTTTAGCCAAGAACAAGCCCTCTAAGCACTTACCCACCTCCTACACCCCCATACCCCCCCTCAAAAACCCACGCACACCCCACCTACCCGCCTACCCAAAGCCACACACACCCCATAGCCTAGGTGGTACCCTCCATACCCCTCTCAAAAGCTCATGAAAAAAAAAAGAAAAAAAGAAGAAGAGAAAGAGGAAGGAAAGTGAGAATGAAAGGAAACGACAAAATTCAAGACGTTCAAAAAATAGCGCGTTATTTCGAGAGGCGCATAGCCTACATAAAAGATTGACAGAGTGGAAATGAAGGTGAGAAATTCTCATCGCTTGCTGATTTATATTGATTGATAAGTTGAATTTCTATGATTAGATAATCCCCATTTTATGATATAGATGTTTGAATAATTTTTGAATGTTGAATAATCCATAGTAATGTTATGACACTTATCGTACTATACCCATATTGATTATGTTAAAGTCATATGATTGGTTTTATGGTTGTGATGTTAATATGGATATCAAAATTCTATCATTTTTGATTATGTACTCCCTTTGTTAAATAAGACCAATTATGGTGATTTGATATACTTCGGAAAAATAAGTCTTTTTTAAGTGGAATTGAAACTAAAGTAGAAATAAAAGAGAACTTGAAATTAGAAGTGAAATTGATTTTGAAATGGAAAGTTAAATTGAAATTAAGATGAATAGTAAAATTGGAATTGAAATTGATTTTGAAAATTGAAATTGAGATTAAGGTTGAAATTTAAATTAGAATTGAAATTAGATTTGAAATCTAAGTTTTGATTGAGTTCAATTTGAAGTTAGAATTGAAATTGAATTGAAATTGGAATTAAACTTTAATATTAAAATAATATGAATATAATCGTATTATAATATGGAAATGAAAATACATTTTAAATACTTTAAAAAGTGAAAATATTGGTTTAAAATGATTTGTAATAATTTTATAAATAATAAAATTCAAATTGAATAGATTATTTCAAATGTTGAAAAATGAGTTAAAACTCGAAGTGTCGCGCAATGGTAGTTCGCGATTTCGCGTCGAAAAGTTCAAATGAGTGCGTAGATTGAAATATAGCTCGGAATTCTTCGAGATAAGAAAATTCCGGACTATTATATCCATATCTTCTAAAAGAAGAAAGAAAATCAAAATTTCATTTATTATATTTTTAAATATGTCCAATCAATTATCTAGAAAAATCGCGCTATTGCAGTTAAGTGACCATAACAAAAAATCTGTTTAAATAGACGTTTTTAATTATGGAAAAATATGTAATAAATTTGACAATTCTTAAATAGTTTAAAAGAGATTTGAAGGGAAAAATATGGATTTTCAAAGGTTAAAAGTTGTTTAAATCAAATAAGCTTATATAGCACTTTCCACAACAACTTTTGGAAAATAAGTTTAACGTAATGATTTTTTCTAGAATCTATTATGAATGTGGAAAGGAAAATTGAGCGTTTAAAAGATAATTTGGAATTTTTATTATCTATTCCAAAATAAAATTGATAATTGAGTATGCAGAAACGACTAGTACGTTTGTCCCACCTGTGAGATATGGGAAGATAAAACGAGGTGTTTAACTAAGATTAAGGATGGAGCAACCAGTGCCCTGAATTTACGTAGCCTATGTTTTCTTTACTTATGCGAGGGATGGAATAGATTGAATGGAAAACCCAGATGCTCTAAAAAATATATTAAGTTTTCCAAAATAAAAGAAGATTAGTATTATCCAAAATTTAAGCAATCTCCAAAATGAATAAACTACAACTTGGATTGCATATAGATAATCTTCTTATAATTGTTATTAAAATCCGAAGAGGGAGCTCGTCCTATTCATGGAATTTAAAAGGTGTTCTCTATAAATCACAATGAGTGATCTCTATAAATGTTTATCGGTCGGTGGCGGAGAAGACACCTTCTCTTAGCTTAACAAACTTTCCTGAGACATACGAGCTCAAGATGTTATACGTTTATAGAAATCAATCGTGAGAATGTGGAATGGCAATGTGGCATCCAAAGTGAAAGAAGTTGTGCTATTTGAAAAGGTAAACGTTGCATCGAGCCTCATCAACCGGAAATGACCAAAAAATGGTTGGATGTGGCAAGGCTAAGTGGGTCATTCCCAATCAGGGTATGATCATCTCCTTCAAGATATATTTCTTCCCGCTATGATGTTCGGGATGTAAATTAATGTGGTTTTTATGCTCGGGCGCTTGGTTTAAAGGTCGGTAGCGACTAGGGGATGATATATTTGGTACTATCCAATTAAAGAGGTAGGTCGGTCTTGTGTTGATAGTGGATCCTTTCTGATGGTCCTCAGTGCATTCCTTTAGAGATGTACTACGGGAAGGTAGTCCCTTAACCTGGTTATTCGTATGGAAATCCATTCTCCAATAAGAACCTACGGACTTGATTGTAGACCTATTATGCTGGAATTTAATCAATGTAACAATTTCGGCTAAGATTAGTTAGTTTATTTGAAAATGTTTTTAAAGAGATGCCATTAAAAATAATGTCAAATGTTTTGATATAGAAGTGTTTTAGTTATCATAAGGCAAAAAACCCATCTGTGTTTATGTGTCGGCATGGTCTAATTAGATACTTTTTCTTTTCAAAGGATTTCATTCAAAGGCTGATATATGACACTGTCATTTATTATTGATTTTTTCTCATGCTGATTTTCAAGCCTGATCCGGGTATTTTCAATACTCGGGTCAGATCCGAGTTTTTTTAGGTTTAGTAGAAGATGGTTGAAGTTTCCAGAGAAGAGCTAGAGATATTCATCTACGTATGGACGTATTCTATTATTCGTTGCTTGTTGTTTTGTTTGATGTTTATCAGCAATTGTAAGGATATATGTTTATAACTGTCCAAGCTGAATTTAGATTAGACTCTGATATATGTATTTAAAGTTTTCCGCTGTAAAGATACTTGTTCAATATTATATATTATTCCATTCGTGTGAGATTCTATTCTATCTATTTTTCTTTATTACCCCTGATGATCCACAATTCCATGCAACTTGGATCTGACATTTGTGGTTTATTATCGATTCAAAGGGTATGGAATAATGAGCCATCACACTTTGAATTTAAAACTTAAATATATCTAACTTTATAGGCTTATTACAAGTTTACTTGCTTACAAAATTAAACGTATATGTGGAAAATAAAATGCTAAAATTTATACTATGAAGTAAGATTAGCATATAATTTACAAAATCAAACAACTAATAACAACAAAATGAAATCATTATTTTAACTAAAATAAATCGTAAATCACAATGATACCAATTGTGAGAAATTTTACGACTTCATTAGCTGAATCAATCTAAACTTTATCATACCTTTATTGCATAAACTTTAAACTAACAATTCATGTACATACTAAACATGATTATATAAATTACATACCATTTAGCTTGCTATAAATGGATTTAGGCAAATATCATAGATTTGAAAGAAGAAGAATATGATTTACACTATTATAGTTTCTTATATGCTACTTCTTTATCACGACCTCCCTTTTCTGAAAAAGAGATCTCTATTTATAAGCGTAGGTAAGGGACTAAATTTATAACACTCCAAACATCATGGAGTAGTTAAAATTACCATAACATGTGTCAACACGCATGTATATTTTGTCTGTTAAAATGAAATACGTCACAAAACTTACCATATTGCTTGTATATGTCAATTCTTTGAATGACAACCATTAAAAATATTTATTTTCCTAGTGTCAAACATGTCGTTGGAATAGCTGCATTTGGCATCCCGGTTAAAAGGATGAATTGCAAAAATATATTCATTTTACTAATTTGCACAACATCTTATTTGTGATTATGTGAATGATATTTATTTATACTACATAATATATAGTATTTATTAATAAAAGAGTTTTTAAAATATTTTAAATAATTTATTTTTATTTAAATATTTATTTAACTGTTATAGTTCAATAATAATATTTTATTATTAATCTAGTCTAAATTCAATTTGTTAATATAATTTTTAATTTAAGTTATGTTTTGATATTTTAGCATGTTTATATTCACAATACAAAAACCACAACTAAATTAAATTGCATAACCTAACATAGGGATAATATGGGAACATGTATATAATTAATCGTTGCGGCCTATAGTTAGTAAATGAATGTGATGTCATATACGGATAATAGCAATTTCAAAGGGTTATGCATGTATATCAAACAATTAAATTTACATATATGCTAATGTAGTCAAATTTTTCCCGAACATTATAGTTCCGAATATATATATATATATAGACACACACACATATATACATATACATACATACATACGTACACACATATATATAGATATATGCGCGCACGTGTATTATAATATTTTAAATATAAATGTTAAAGTTTTCATGTATGTAAATATTTATATTTAAATTATTCATTATTAATATTAGAATAATAAATAAAATATGTTCTAATAATTTTAAAGTTCAAATTTAAATAGATTTGAAATTCCAAAATAAATATCCTTTATATATTTTTTTATTTTAAACACAACCGTAAGTGGCAAGAATAACTTTTTATTTTAAATATCTGATCGGATATTTAACTAGTTTAAAAAATTCAATTATATAAATTTAAAATTTGTTTGACTTTTTTTAACAAAATTAAAAATTATTAATTTTTCTAGATCCGAGACTCAATTTTTTTTAAAAAAGTAATTTTTTTGCTAGAATTTCCATACAAAAATTTGTAATATATGTGTGTGTGTTTACACACACATATAAAACACGTAAAAACACACACACACACACACACACACACACACACACACACACATATAAACAAGCTGAGAACAAAGTATATAAAAATTTAATTTTAAACATAAAATCCTAAATTATTTAATATTTAAAATTCTACGTAGACCTGTACTAAATATATATGTATGTATGTATTATATAGGTAAGTAAAAGTAATTTTAAATGCTCGAATAATTATTTTGTAGTTAATGCCAAACTAAATATTATAGTATTTATATATTAAAAAATGATTTATTATGTTGAATAATTATAGAATAAAATTTCTAATTTTTTTAATTTTAATTATGGCTAAAATGATGATGTAGTATACAAGCATATGTGGCGATAATTCAAGCATGTTTATATAAATAAATAATTGAAATAAGGGAATTACCATTCAACTTGTGATCTTTGTTAATTGTCGACCGTGTTGGTTGTCTAGTTCTCTCCTTCATCTCCTTGGCTATAGGTTACAAGGTGTAACTAACGACCTTTTCGACCCATGAATATCGGCATTAATACATCCACGATATTCATGTGCAGAATATCCAAGTGATGAAAAGATAGAATTTTAGGGTAAAGAAGTAAAAATAGAACGAGACAGATGAACACAATATCAGAATCTCCCATGAGGAACGATAATATATAATATCTCTAAAGATCACTACCAAAAAGAAAACATTAATAGACATAAAACATCAAACTAAACTAACCTATCATCAATCTGAATAGTTATAACAACATGTCCTCATAAGTGCTGATAGATACAAAACAAGTAATGCAGTGGAAAATAAATACAGTAGGAAATCATCTAGTTCCACTCCAAGAGCTCTAATGAACAACAGCTTTATTTAGAGATATACTCGGGTTGATCTAAGCATTATAAGAAAATAACACCTGGATCAGTCTGGTAGACCAGCGTGAGAAACTCAAATCATATGGATTGTTATATTAATAAAACGCTTCAAAAATAAAGGTATCTCGTACGGCCACACTGCAAATAGACACAGATGGGTTTTATCATACAATAACCAAACCATTTCTGATTGAACATCCATTGATACAATAATAATGCTAGGGTGTGAAAAAAAATTGTTATGGTGCATATGAATGTACATTACAACAATAATAGGTTTATAATTAAAACCGCTAAGGCAAGTTCGCTAATTGTGTAGGATTCCATGGAGGTGCCCTCGGAACATCTAGTACAGTCCTTCTACACAAGGATCAAAGATATCCTTCTGAAGCATTGTACATCCCTAGTTGATATAAATAGGAAATATATAGCTGGCCCCTATCAGTCAAGCTGGGTGCACCGCTCACTAGATGTATAAACTATAAGTATCTCTAGGGTTGAGTTTCCTACACTTTTATGTTAGCTAAACCTCTTATCTATGTATCCTATCTTTGGTTTTACTCATTACCGCTGGTGAGGCTACATCTGGCATTCCAGCACATGAGTCACCACTCGAATAGATCTCAAAACATAACTCAAACAGATCTCGACATCCCCAACTCGAATAGATCTTGAAACCACACATGGATACCCATATCTCAACATATCTCGGAATCACACATGGATTCCCATATCCTGAGTGGATCACGAACAACTATATGTTTTCGAGCATCTCAAACAGATCTTGAATCTCCATGTAGATTCTAACATTTCGAACTAATCATGAACCTCTTCTAATAGAACCCATATATGGTTTTGGAGTGATTATGGTTTCAATTCATATCATAAAACTACATACCTCCGCTTACTGGGCGATGTAAGAAATAATTGATCAATTTTTGGTAAACTTAACTCTAGTTCATTTGGAAATAAAAAAACAATACATAAGAGCAGAGATCGCCTCCTAATAATTTAAGTGGACGGATTTCCTAATCATTTATCCTAGAAGAGAAAAACGAGTTTATGCGTATAGTATAGCATCACCGAAGATAAATGTACCATATAATTCCTATATTTCTTCTAGATATTTGCAGAGTTATATTTGTTTAATTTCAGCAATAATGAGAATGATCACATAAGAGAAACTACGTCCCGTATACTATCCATAAGCAAGTAACATATAAAATATAATCAAAATGCACAAGCACGATCAAGTCATACAAAAGACTTCTAATCCTCTTTTTTTAATTAACCTTCCTTTATTATTAAAAAAATATCTTTTATTAGTAAAACTCCCATTTTATCTAGTTAAACTCCTTTCATTAAATAAAACTTCACCTGTTGATTAAACTTCACTTATTAATTAAAACTTCACTATTCATTTCTACACATTTCAATACTCTGAAAATCACTCATATACTTATCTCAACAGTATAAGTATTTTCACAAATCAATTACAAGTTTTAACTACTTAAAAAAACGTCAAAGAGGTTAAAACCAAATGTTATTCAAACATTGTTACTATAAACCCCTTCGCCCTTTTATACTGCAAAACTTATATTTTTCTATCTTTTTCCAAAGATTCCATACTTATTATCTCCTTTAAGATTCCATTATTAAATATCAAAGTATTCTCCAAAATCATTTAATTATATTTTTCCACTGTAAAATATAATTCAAGTGGTTAAAAAGAAATATTGCTGAAATTTGTTTACAACATACCCAAAACACTTAAGATTTAATTATTATCTTTAAAACTCTCTTTTAAAAATCTAATTACATTTTTAAGGTTTAAGGCAAGTGTTACTCAAACATTGTCATGACAACCCAAAACATTGCTTCTACAATTTTCTCTTAAAATCATTCGTTTTTAAAAGATCTGATTGTATTCCAATGTTAACAAGTAAATATACTTTTACTTAACTTTACAAAATCATTCATTATAACTTAAGTGTTATAATCCAATTCTTCCTTTACCTCTTCATTAGAGACTTAACATACTTTTCCATGCTTTATATAAACACTTTTGAATACTGAAAACAATTTAAAGGAGATTATTCTAAAATATTTAAATAAAATACAAAAATCAATTTCAAGGATATTATAGTACATAAACTTTAAATTACTCTAATAAAATATTTAACCGATTTTCCAAAAATATATATACTTAATTCTTTTTAAAATACCTATGATATGGTTTAAAACACTTTATTTAAAACATTTCTTCAAAACACTTATTTTATAACTTAATTAGGAATCATAAAAACATGTTCTATACTTTGAAACCCTTTACTTTAAAATCCATGGATAATAATAAAAACCTTTAAAATTTGAAATCTTTTTCAAAATACTTAAATAACTCTTCACTTAAACTCCTTTAAAATGATTTTAAAGAAAATATCTAAAGTATTCAATCTTTTTATACTTTATTTAAACAGAAGTTTTGAAGTGCATCTATAGCGACCTTTCCGCTATACAGAATTATGCTACTTCACTTCTCAATTTCTATAACTTTTCAAACCAATTCCTTTAGGTGAAACACACCTGAACAAGTGTAAATAAATACCAAATATATAAAAATATAATTCCATAATGTTTCACTCTTTAACTAATTTAACAAGTGCTAAATACAGGTGATTTCAAAGTGCATTTATAGTGACAATTTCTCTTCAACCATTCATAGACTAAAAGGAAAAAACTAAAAGGGCCGAGGGCTTGAGATGGTCAAAACTTAAACCAAGCTCAATTGGAAGCTCAGTCAATGTGATGGTGCTTCTGATAGATCATTTCCTTCTAAAGGATAATATGAAAAAGAATCCACTATAACTTAATAGAATAGAGCAAACACACACACACACACACACACACACACACACACACATATATATGTAATAAAGGTACATATATACGTGTGCATAAGGTGAACAAAAGGGGAATAAGTTAATTCCATGCTAAAAGAAAAGGAGTATGGTAATTAATATTATTGAATTTCAAATGATCAATACGATTTAGCCTTTCTAAGATATCTATTAAAATTGGCATTTTTGGCTAATTTGTGGTTGGGGTTGGCGATCCAACTAAAGCAATATAATGAAATATAATAATAAATTTTGCAAGAGTAGTATAAGTTTCATTGAAGACTCATTTATTTCCAGACTAAATGCACCAGCTAATGATGACATATACTATGTCAAGAAAATCCTCCTGTCGTGAGCAAAATAGTATCTTATGGAATTCCAATAGGAATCACTATATAAGTTATTTCTAAACATGTCAAAATCAAAAGTTTTAAGAGCCCCTGAAATAATGTCATTGGTAGTACTATAATTAAAATATAGATGTAAAATACTTTCAAGATGTATGGTACAAAAGACACATGGTTTATCAATTATCAAGTTTTTCTTTTTAAAATGCTCTATGGTGTTTAGTTTCTTATGAATAATGAGCTAACTATGCAATTTGGCTTCGGGTGGGGCATTATTTTCCAATAGTGATTTAAATATTTTTAATTTGGTACTTAAGAAGTTAAGAAATTTGTAATATTAGTTAGATGTAAAGATTTCACTCTTCTCCCAACCCCATATTGCTGTATTGCACTCATTATAATTGTCATAAACCTTTACTCTATTACAAAGATGGGCAAAAGGCCTTAAGATATTGCCTTCCAAGGTCTTATTAAAAGAGAAGCCCTAGGTGAAGGTAACATTTGGTCTGTATATTTATGATATTAGTACATTTTAAAATTTCTTATTTCAAATGGAGGTTTAAATTCAACTTCTAAGG
Organism: Allium cepa; assembly: GCA_030765085.1. Lineage (NCBI taxonomy): Eukaryota > Viridiplantae > Streptophyta > Magnoliopsida > Asparagales > Amaryllidaceae > Allium > Allium cepa. Next base: position 384,880,525 of record CM060931.1, read on the forward strand.
GGATAATAAAGATCTAACAATCATGCCAGAAAGAGGGTTTTTCCCCCAAGTGAACAAGATGTTTCATTCCTAATTTAAAAGTGCCTATGTTCTTTTGAATAGATTTCCAAAAGAGAGAAGCGTCTATTACTGTAATTGGAGATTTGGTATAGATTAAAAATACTTCCGTAGTATTAGCTGGAAATTAAATCTTTTTAGATACGGCTATTAATAACGCTAAACTTCCATAAACATTTACCAAGAAAGGATATGTTAAGTTTATGTAAATTTATGATTGCCGGCCCTCCTTCTTTTTTAGATTTGCAAACCATATCCTGGGGAACTAGACAATTTAAACTACTGTAATGGTTATCTCCCCCCATAGGAATTACTTTCTAATGTTGTATATTTTATTTAATTTTAATAAAATTATCAATTTTATTATTACTTCAAACAGAATTATTAATTTCACTATTAATTTCAACGACATTATTAATATTATATTATTTTTATTATAAATTTTAATTATAATCATATTTTTATTTTGAATTTAAATAATATTATTAATTTAATAATTTCAGTAACACTATTTATTTTATTATTATTTTGGTTATGAAATTTGATAATAATGTAAGTTTACTGATTAATTTAAATAGCTTTATTGATTTTGTTATTACTCCAAATAACATTATTAATTTTATTATTAGTTTTAGTAATATTATTAATTTCATTTTAAAATAAATTAAAAAAATGGAATTCAATAATAGCTTCAAAGCTATATAACCTAGGGATTTCTACATTTTTTGATGGCTGGCCATCCTACTTTCCATTAGAAGCGCAATGATATTCTTGTTTCGTAAATCATTTCAAATTGAACCGTTAGCATCACTTCCCTTTACTACCCATATCATATGAAAAAGAGCATACATGGGGAATAAGAAGGAAGTGAGATCGAAATTTTGTTAACCATTTGATTTGAAATATTGATTTAGGGAACATAAATATAATTACGTTTATAGCTTCTCCAATATTGGGACAGACCCAAAAAATAACATATCAGATGAATATCAATTTCTATTTTAGTTAAAAATCGAATATTTATGTAACGATCATATACAGTACTTGTCAGATGAGGCCAAACTAAACATCTAAGGGTTTCATTAATAATAACCATATATAAATAATGTCATACATTAAGAATTCACGTTGTAAAAATTTAACTTTTTTGTGAAGTACTAGTTTCCAAATTTTAAAAAATTCAAAAACTATAATAATTAAATATTTAAATTTCTAATGGTATATTTGGCATATGTGAGTAATTCAATATAACACTACATGCTTATGTATAATTATTAATATTTATGTTTAAATATTAGCAACACACACATATATGTATATGCATATATATGTATGTATGTATGTATGTATATGTATATATATTTAAAATTAATTTCAATTTAATATTTTTATATCATTGACTTATATTTAGTGATATTATAAAGGATATTAACTCTAATTAACTAATTAAACCTATAATTTTAAACCAAAATACCTTATTAATTCATATATAAAAAATAACCTAATTAGGAATTTACCAAACTAACTCTAGCTTCTACGGTGATTGCTATGGAGAAGAAGGCTGCGGATAAAGCAGGGATGAAGGCTTTATCTACGACGATGGGGATGAGGCTATGGTAGAATGACGACGTCCTCAACTTTGGCTAGGATAGGTTTAACGACTTGGAATTTCAAACACTTCGTATTTAAATATCCGAACTTTTAAATATTTGAATCTTGGTTAAATATGATAAAATGGATTTTTATATACTTGTTCATCCCTTTTAATTAATAACTAATTGAGGTAAACCTGTTTTTAAATATATATTTACGAAAATAAATAGTTTGAAGAAATATCGATAATGTGACTAAAATTATTTGTGATAAACGACTTTTTACTCGATATAAGTTGTTCGAAAATTTTGGGCTTGATTATAATATTAATGTGTAATTAATTAGCAACTAAATTTTTTTTGTGGTTTATGACTAACTAAATCACTTGATGTGTCATAGATGATGCCACTAAAGATATTTTGGAGAAAGGTAGTTTAGGTAAACTTAGGAATGAAGTAAAGAAGGCATGAGGAGTAGAGCAAAGCACATGGGGGGAGTGGGCATTTATGGATGGCCACAAAAGATAGGAGATGGTTGGTAACCTCTTAGCAAAGTCTGTTTAAATCGTCTGATTTGTTTCTTAAGTGGTTTGCAAAAATTTAGCAAAGAAAATTAAATTCTTCATCCTCTTCTCTTCATACTTAAACATTTTAAAACAAAAATGATCTTCACCAATCTCAAGCGTGAGGCTCAGCACAACATGGAATTACAACTCAAAGGTGGATAAAAGGAGGCACAAGGAGGTTCTAGCTAAGGTCGCGAACATGTATAAGCAATTCGTGCCTAGGCTGTGAGAAATGAGGAGCTAGGTTAAGATTTTCAAACTTGTTTTTGTTGAGGTAGGAAGGGGTATTGAGGTAAAGGATTTTACTTGGTTGTAAGCTTGGTTTTGGGTGAGTTAACTCACCACTGAAATTTGTATATTGTGTACATATATGTTTGTTGTGTGTATATAAAGTTAAAGTAAAGAACTAATGCAAGTTATAACTTTAGGGCACCCTTTTCTTTGGATAGAAAGTGACAATTATTTCTATAGTATAATCACTTATATTACCTCTAAAACATGTATCCTGGCCTAGGCCTTGGTTTATATGTTTGGTGTGATTGTGTGTGATGTTTAAGTATAGGTATAAATGTTTGTAGCTAAATAGCCACTATAAGTACACTTCATAAATTCCTTGTGTCTAACCTCTTTAAAATGGGTTTGAGAAAAAAATAGAATGGAATAAAAATAATAAAGTAGGAAGAAAAATAATTTTATTGAGATGACGAGTTTGATTTTTTTTTTAAAGTTATTAATTATGACTGAGAAGATAAAAAAGGTTATTTTGATAATATAAATATTTTAGAGCTAATGACACATTAATAAAATGGAATTTGTGAATTAGAACTGAAATAAATAATTTAATTAAGGAAAAGAAAGGATTTAAAATGAATTAAAAATCAAACAATCAATTTTATACTGATGATAATGAAGTCAAAGTGAACTATTTTTGTGTAAATTATGAGTATCTTTACGAAATTGAAACTTAAACTAAAATTTCTAAGATTTACAAAATAGATCGAAATTCCTAAAATTATAAAAGTCTGAAATCGAGATTAAAATTGAGATCTCAAACCGTGGAAAATATAGATATAAAAATATAAATTTTTGTATAAAAAGAGTATAACATGAAATATGTAGTTTTATAAATTTGTTTGAGTTGAAATACACATTCTTCTATAATAGTTCTAATACACAAATAATATAGTTAAAACAAAATTTTTGTCATTATTAATGTTACACCCAAACTTCTAAGGATAAGTATAATATGGTTTCATTGTAGGTTGAAAGGTAAAGCTATCAGAATTTGAGAAATATAGGCCATCAAAGGATAAAGATGAGCTAATTGCATGCCGACTTCTAGAGCCACCATAAGATGAGGAATATGAATTGTCAAATGTAACCTCTAAAGTCATCAAAAGATGAGATATCCAAGCCATAACATGATGGTTTTCTGACAGTCATCGTGGGTTGATAACAGCTATCAAATGATGAATATAAAAGCCATCGATGGTTGATTTATCAAAGCGATTGCATGGTGAATTTAGAAGCCAACGTAGGTTGATTTCTCAAAACTATTACAAGTCAATTTCTTAGAGCTATTGAAACACCCCACACCCCTTAGTGTACCCATAAAGGACACACCAAAGGATGTCTTGCATTATAGGTATAACTAAAACTTTACAGAGACTAAGATTCACAAGACAAATAAATAATATCAACGGAAACATTTAAATGGTAACTTCATTACTCCTGAAAATAAGTCATAAAGACCAAATATGTCAAAACCAAGTACACATGTCTCGTGAAAAATATAATCTCAATAACATCACCAGAGTACATAAAAATAACCATCCTTCTCAGAAGTACCAGTACATCAAAATCCAATGAAATGAAAACTGAAAATAAGAAGAATACATGAAGAATCTCCAAGAATATCTCCCCAAGAAAGATGAAATCTACTGCCCTTGCCTCTGCTGGCATATCGAGGGGAAGGGGAAAATAGAGGAGTGGGTCAGACTGAAAGTCTAGTGAACAAAAGAAATTACTAGTATTTTTAATTAAGATAAAGATAATAGACTTAGAAACAGTTCTAGTTTAAAAGGAAATAAATGAAAGATAAATCTGGAATAAAATACTTCTTAACTGTTTGCTTTGATAGTGATTGTTTGCATTTGTCTTAGATAGCTGCTTTGATTAGGCTGAAATCCCAATTCTACCCTTTGATCGGCCTTCTATCTCTATTGTGCCATTGTGAGCTAGTCATATCCTATGGTTCCCACAGGAAAAGAACACTTTTTAACACTTTTGAACTCAATAGCGACTTATATCCCTACTTCGAGACGCACGCTCGGTCATTGTCGGTTCGCAGTATCTGTTGCTCCATCTTTTGACCTCTTACCTACCTGCTTCAGCATTAGCATGTCCAACCTCACCTGATTTGTTGTGAGTCCATCAGTCCCAGTCTAATAAGGTCCTGTCCAGTCTCACCTAAGTGTTTTGTGAGACCATATGTCCTAGTTTGAATGGGAATTACTGTCGGATACGGGTCTAACAGATAAAATCTAATTGCGCCCCTTGCCCAAATCCCCTGTTTTGAGCTTCTACCTATTGAGCACTTATCTACCTACTTCAAGATAAGCGTGTCCCAGCCTCACCTAATCTATTATGAGACCATTAGTTCCTGATTGAACGGGAATGCTGCCAGTATAGGTCCTACTTCTACCTTTGCTTATTAACTTAGTGTAAGTATTAAAATAAGCTTCTTTTGTTGTCTCTGCTCTGTTTGCTTATTAACTTAATTTAAGTCTTAAAATAAGCCTTTTGTGTTCTTTTTGCTTAATTACAACCTACGTTATAGTTTCTTTTTATTTCGTCTTTTTAGTTATAACTACAAGTTATAAACATGCTTGCAAAATTTGCCTATTTCAGTCTATCTTCTTTTTGTTGCAGTTCTTCTTATTTACATCGAATTTTTATAAATTTAGTGTTCTTATATTTTAGTCCATATTAGCAAATTGTCCTCTTTTTTTTATCTTATTCGCATAAAAAGGAATTAAAAAAATCAAACATTACAGACTAAATTTTAATGTAAAACGGACGTAAATAAATGTAAATAACAGTAAATAACTAAAAATAACTGTAAATAACTAAATAAAAAAGAACTGAATAAAATAGATGGAAAAGAACTTTAAAAATTATTTGTAAATAACTGATACAAAAATTGTCTCAAAATTGCAGAAAAACTACAACTATTAAGAACCCTATTATTTTAAATTACTTAAAAATCTAAAATAATTACTAAACACTTTTATGGTCCTCTGCTCTAGTCCTTGGTCTTCCTTGATCAACTTCTAGAGCATAGAATATTTTTAACAAAAAGATTTTCTCCTAAGAAAAAATTTCTTTCTAAGGTTCAGCCTCAGGCAATGAACCCTGATAGGAGAAAATTTGAATGAGAAAAATAGATAGGCTTCGGGTCTTATTTATAGTGTTATTTGGGGATCTCAGACTATTGGATTTGAAGATTCATTCTGGTGCAACCATGTCATAGTCTCGCTGGGAACCATCGGATGGAAGCACGAACGCACAGAATTCGAATGAATTGCAAAAACAGGTCATTGCTTGGAGCTGGACGATTTCACGTCCATATACTAAGGCGGGTCGACATGCATGTCGACCCTTGTATGCTAGGGGTCGACCTATAGGTCAACCTGGCATCGGTGAGGGTCGACCCTAAGGTCGACCTTGCCTTTATATATAAATACACACACACACATATGTATATATACATATGTATGTATATATACATATGTATGTATATTTCGTTTTGTTCGTTTTCTTGTTTATTTTATAACTTCTTCAATTTAGCTCGGATTTTGACAATCTATTATATGGAAATTGACCAGAAAATTACCACGGACACAATGGTGCAACTCCCATGGCTCAATTTTGATAGTTTTACAAATATAATTTATTATTTAATTAATTCGTTAATTGATTATTATAGCTTAAATTTCGAGTTGTTACATTCTCCCCTACTTAAAGGATTTCGTCCTCGAAATCTCCATGGACAGAAGAATGAAATAAATATTTTCATCCAAATTCTACAAGAAACTACTCAACCATCGTCCATTACACCCATTTTTATTAAGTTTTTCTAATGCAATTTATGATATATATGCAAATGTTGTGGTGTCAATGTCCCTAAATAATGCAGAAGATTAGACAGTCTACTGATTCAGTCAACCTCCTTCTATGAAATCATGGTCGTGCCATTTATCCAAATGAATGCAAATTTCCTAATGATAGCTGATAGTTCTTTATCTATACTACAATCATCATCCAAATGCAACAATCATATGATAATCAACCATTTATACCAACCATGGAATAAAATAAAATATACAAATGCGCACACGTCCATATACATATGCTCTAGTGACCTAATTAGGACGATCCCTAAGAGATAATAGTGCCTAGTGTATATGTATGCATCCCTTATCATCTACTAGCAAACACTTGCAACCACTAGCTTCCATCATACATAACACGTTCTAGTAACATGTTTACATTTAGTCCTACCATCCATAGGTTAAATCCTAAGATCTACCCTCCCAAAGGATAATAAAGGAAGGAACCTATTCAAATCTAAAGATGGAAATAGGAAATTCTAAAACTTACTATCAAAGTGATGTGGATAAGAGGTACGAATCTTCTCCTCAGCCTCCCACATTGTGTCTTCAACATCATCTCTCCAATGCACCTTTACTAACGGGACCACTTAATTCCTAAGCTTCTTGATGTCACGTCCAATGATCTTGGTAGGAATACGAAAAACTGATGCTTCTCTCTCCACTTCGACTTCCTCAACTTGATTAGGCTCCACAACCACTGTTGAGTCATCTAAGCACTTTCTCAAGTGCGAAACATGAAAAACATCGTGCACTCCTGCGAGCCTCTCCGGTAGCTTTACTCGATACACCATCTTCCCTACTCTTTCTACAATGGGGAACGGTCCTTCGAATCGGGGAGCAAGTTTCCCACTTGATCCAAATCTGATTGCCTTTCTTAGCGTAGACACCTTAATGAAAACTAAATCTCCTACCTCAAACTCAACGTCCCTTCTCCACTTGTCTGCCATGGATTTCTGCCTATCTTGGGCTGTCTTCATCCTCCTAATCAAATCTATCTTCTCTGAAGTCCCCTAACCATGTTGGGACCAAGTAGAAATCTCACCCAAGACTCTAACCAACATGAAGGCGACTTGCACGATCTTCCATAAAGAGCTTCAAAAGGTGTCATCCCGATGCTAGCTTGAAAACTATTGTTATAAGCAAATTCCACTGAAGGAAGATGCTCCTTCCAAGTTCCTTCAAAATCAAGAATGCATATCCTCAACAAATCCTCAAGCACTCTATTAACTCTCTCCATTTGGACATCTATCTGAGGGTGATAGGCCGTACTCAATCTAAGCTGCATTCCTAAAGCCTCTTGCAAACTTCTCCAATATTTGCTAGTAAAGGTAGGATTTCTATTGCTTACTATGCTAGAGGAAACACCATGAAGTCGGACTATCTCATGAACATATAAGGATGCCAAATAAGTGTTGTTCTCTTACTCTTGACCGGAATGAAATGGGCGCTCTTAGTCAAGCGATTTATGATCACCCAAATACTGATATTCCCCTTCCTAGATCAGGGTAAACCATCTATGAAGTCCATCATAACAATATCCCACTTCGATTCGGGTACATCAAATGGCTGAAGTAATCCACCAGGTTTCTGCTGCTTCGCCTTAACCCTTTGGCACACAAGACACCTAGCTACAAACTCTGCCACGTCCTTCTTCATGCCACTCTAATAAAACACTCTCTTCATGTCCCTATACATCTTTTCACCACCCGGATAAATAGTCATTTGAGAATGGTGTGCTTCTGCTAGAACTGCTCTCATCAAATCACTAGTGTGGGGAACAAAAAGTCTTCCATCTCTCCTTAGCCAACTAATTACTACAATGGAATAGCATTGGAGATGTCTAGAGACCTCTCCTCTGTTAATCCTCTCTAGAATATCCATAAGCTCTGAAACCTCTCGCTGCCTTAAGCCAATCTGATCTATAAGGTTAGGCTTAACCTCAAGTGCTGCCAATAATTTCGAGGTAATGTATGTAGAGGGCTTAAATCAAAGGTGGAAATAAACTCTAGGCTTTTCCACTGTACGAACATTGGACTAAGGGTTGCTCTCTTCCTACTCAACACATGCGCCACCACGTTTCCCTACCAAGGGTATAAGCTATGTCAAAGTCATATGATGCTAGAAACTCCATCCAATGCTAATGCCTCAAGTTTGAGAATAGGCACTTCAATGATTTATAGTCAGTGAAAAGCTCGAACCTCTCTCCTAGTAAGTAAGGTCTCCAAGACGTGAGTGCAAAAACAATAGCAGCTAGCTCCAAATCATGGGTGGGGTAGTTCTTCTCATGAGTCCTCATCTGTCAGCTTGCATAGCATACTACCCTCTCTTCTTGCATCAATATAGCTCCAAGACCTGTCTTACATGCGTCAGTGTATACAGTTAAAGGTTTAACTCCGTCGGGTACAACTGACACTGGTGCACTAGCAAGGGTTCTCTTTAGCATCACGAAGGAATCCTTACAATCCACGTCCCACATAAATGTCGCAGTCTTCTTAGTGAGGCAAGTAAGCGATGATGAGATCTTTGCAAAATCTCTGATAAACTTTCTATAATATCCAGCCAAACCTAGGAAGCTTCTAACTTCGATAGCATTCTTAGGGACCTTCCAATCTTGCACTGCTATTACCTTAGCGAGATTGACAGCTAAACCCTCTCTTGAGACTACATGCCCAAAGAAACGTACCTCCTCGCGCCAAATGTGACAGTTTGAGAACTTTGCCTTCAACTGATGATCACAAAGTGTAAGAAGAACCTCCTCTAGATGAATAGCAAGCTCCTCCATACTCTTCGAAAACGCCAAAATGTCATCTACGAATACTACTACGAACTTATTTAGGACATCTCTAAAAACACGACTCATCAAATCCACAAAATTGGCTGAGGTATTGGTTAGCCCAAATGGCATAACCACCCACTCAAAGAATCGATCGGGTGTCATAAATGCTTTCTTACCAATGCTATCGTCGGCGACCCTAAGCTAATGAAATTCGGTACCCAAATCAAGCTGAGAAAATATTAAAGAGACAACTAAATTATCAAAAAGATCATCCATCCTAGAAAGTGGGTAATGATTCTTCTTAGTGAGCTTGTTCAACTCTCTATAGTCTGCACAAAGTCGAAGGGAAGCATTCACCTTTGTAGCGAAGACGACTAGCGACCCTACTCAGATATGCTCCGTCTGATGAAGCCTTTCTCCAATAGCTCACCAATCAGCTTACTTAACTCCTTCCTCTCCTTGGAAGGCATATGTCTCACGAGCATTGCCACTGGCTTAGCATTATCATTAAGGTAGATCCTAAAGTCGATCTCTCTCTTAGGGCATATTCCCCTAACCTCCTCAAAGATGTTTGGAAAATCTCCGATGACTAGAACTGAATCCAACTCTTTTGGTGATGAATGAGGGAATAAAGGAAGCTCAACATGACCGACCTTTTTGGGTCGCAAGAAACCTTGAGAGTCCTATTACTGCATGTCTCTAGTCTAATGACTCCCCTTTTGTATTCCAATATCGCTCCATAAGTGGATAACCAATCCATCCCCAAAATCATCCTATACCCCAAAAATCATAGTACATAGGCATCACAGTCAAACTCTACGCCTAGGATAAAAGTTTTCAAACCTTGCAAGTCATGGATAAATGTGTCGATCCTCCTATAGGGTTTGAAACAACTATGGGGTCTCCTACTAAAGAGATTTCTAAGTGCAAACAATCAACCAAGGAACTAGAAATGAAATACTGTGATGCTCCAGAATCAAAAAGAGTATGAATAGGAAAATCCGAAGTAGAGATCAAGCCTTCCACGGTGACTTTCCTACCGCTATCTGGTCCGCTGCTAGAACGTGTTGTATCCAAAGCCTCTACCTGCGCTGTAGGTGTGCCCGCTGCCTACCCCGTCTTCTGAGGACAAAATCTACTAAGGCGATCGGGTTGTCCACAACATAACACTTTTCCTTCATTTTATCCTTCTTGTTGTCCCTTGCATAATGTCCCACTAAACCACAGCTATTTCATATCTCGCCTTTCTTGATCTGCTTTTGAGGTCCACCTCTTTTCTTCTTATCCTTATCCTTCTTATTTTTTTCACCACTTCTTCTTAGAATTCTCTGACTTAGGGACCTCCTTAAGCTCTCCTTTCTTAGATGCGTCCAACATGAGGGTCATCTATACTAGTGACTCATATGTAGGTCCCATCAGTACATGTGTCAATAATGACTCCTGGAGGGACTGATTCAATCCCTTAGAAAATTTCATGGCCTTCTTGTATGGTGTATTGACAAGCTCCATCCCAAATCGTGACAACTCGTTAAATCAATTAATATACTCCTTTACTGAAAGACTTCCTTGTTTTAAACTAATGAACCTTTCCAACTGCATGCTTTCTTCTTCTTGTGACAAAAACTTCCTCTCAAACCTTTCACTAAACTCATTCTAACCAACGTTTCTACCTTCCAACTCAACAATCTCCCACCAATAAGAAGCCTCACCTTTCAGCTGCCAAGATGCAAACTGAACTCTCTCTGGTTCTCTAATCCTAACAACCTAAATATCCGCTCTGTATTTCTCAACCAAGCTCGTGCGTCCACGAAGTGCTCCATACCAGAAAACATCTTGCCTCCTAGATTATGAAGTCCTTGCATAGCTTAGAGAAATTGGCTGCTACGAGTAGATTAATGAGATCTCCACCGACCGATGATAGATTGGGCACTTGCCCTTGCACCTCTGGTGTCGTAGCATGAAGGTATCTATGAAACCAGCTTAGGACGTGGACACCATCAGGAAGATTAGGGGCATCCACCGCGCTATGCAAAGAAAAAGAGAATTTACGCTCGAAAGAATGGAAAGGATTTAACTGGACTTTGAGGGGACATTTTTAAAAATTCTTTTATACTTGAAAACTATCACTATAATAAGAGTTTCTTTCTGAAAAATAGTGTGAAAATAAGTTACTTTCGAAAGATACTTTACTTTTAAAACAAGTTTTTAGGAATCTTGTAACCTTAGGCTCTGATACCAAGTGAAACACCCTACACCTCTTAGTATACCCAAAAATGACACACTAAAAGTTGTGGTGCATTGTAGGTATAGCTAAAATTTTACACATACTAAGATTCATAAGACAAATAAATAATAAAAGCGGAAATATTTAAATGGTAACTTCATTACTCCAGAAAATAAGTCATAAAAACCAAATATGTCAACAACAAGTACACATGTCTCGTGAAAAATGTAATCTCAATCACATCATTGGAGTACATAAAAATAACCATCCCTCTCAGAAGTACCCGGACATAAAAATCCAAATGAAATGAAAATTGAAAAGAAGAAGAATACATGTAGAATCTCCAAGAATATCTCCCCAAGAAAGCTGAAATCTACTGTCCTTGCCTCTACTGGCATACGGAGGGGGGTGGAAGGGGATAATAGAGGAGTGGGTCGACTAAAAGTATGATGAATGAAAGTAATTACTAGGATTTTTAAGCAAGATAAAGATAATAGATTTAGCAACAGTTATAGTATAAAAGGAAAAAAAGGAAAGATAAAAATGGAATAAAATATTATTTAACTGTTTGGTTTGATAATGATTGTTTGCATTTGTCTTAGATAGCTGCTCTAATTAGGCTGAAATCCTAATCCTATTTTAATTAGGTTGAAGTCCTAATTCTACCCTTTGACCCACCTTCTATCTCTATTGTACCATTGTAAGCTAGTCCCATACACTGGGTCCCATAGAAAAAAGACACCGGTTTAGCACTTTGGAACTCAATAGCGACTTATATCCCTACATCGAGGCCGCATGCTCAGTCACTGTCGGTTTGCACTATCTGTTGCTCCCTCTTTTGACCTCTTATTTACCTGCTTCAACATAAGCATATCCAGCCTCACCTGATCTATTCTGGGCTGTCATTCCTAGTCTGATAAGGTCCTGCTTAGTCTCACCTAAGTGTTTTGTGAGACCATCAGCCCTCGTCTAAAAGGCAAATGCTGCCGGCTATGGGTCCTAACAAACAAAATCTAGTTATGCTCCTTGCGCAAATCCCCTGATTTGAGCTTCTATCTATTGACCACTTATCTACCTACTTCAACATAAGCGTGCCCCACCTCATCTAATGTATTGTTACGACATCAGTTCCTGACGGAAGGGGAATGCTACAGGTACGGGTCCTACTTCTTTCTTTTCTTATTAACTTAGTGTGAGTTTTAAATAAGCTTCTTCTATTATTTCTGCTTTGTTTGCTTATTAACTTAATCTTAGTCTTAAAATAAGCCACTTCTGTTATCTCTGCTATATATTCTTATTAACTTAACTCTAAGTTTTAAAATAATCATTTTCTGTTCTTCCTGCTTAATTATAACTACATTATAGTTTCTCTTTCATTCTGTCTTTTAGTTATAACTACCAGTTATAAACATGCCTGCAAATGTCTCATATTTGCCTATTTCAGTCTATCTTCTTTTTATTACATTTCTTCTTATTTTCATCAAATTTCTATAAATTTAGAGTTCTTATATTTTAGACCATATTAGCGAATTATCCTCTTTTTATTATCTTATTCGCGTAAAAGGAATATAAAGAAACTAACATTTATAAACTAAATTTGAACATAAAATAGAGATAAATAAGTGTAAATAAAAGTAAATAACTGTAAATAATTATAAATAACTAAATAAAATAGCTGAATAAAAATAACTGAATAAAATAGGTTGAAAAGAACTTTAAAAACTAGTCGAAAATAACTTATACAAAAATTGTCTCAAAATTGCAGAAAAATTACAACTATTGAGAACCCTATTATTTTGAATTACTTGTAAATCTAAATTAGTTACTAAATAATGACTAGTGATCCTTTCTCTAGTCCTTGGTCTTCCTTGATTCATTTCTAGAGCGTAGAATATTTTTAACAAAAAGATCTTCTCCTAAGAAAAAATTTCTTTTTAGGATCCATCTTCAAGCAATGAACCCAGATAGGAGAAAATCTGAATGAGAAAAATAGCTACGCCTGGGGTCTTATTTATAGTGTCACTTAGGGATCTCTCACCATTGGATTTGAAGATTAAATCTGGTGTAACCACATCATAGGCTCACTGGTAACCGTCGGATGGAAGCACGAACGCACAGGATTTGAATAAATTGCAAAACACATCATTGCCAGAAGCTGGACGATTTCACGTCCATATACTAAGGTGGGTCGACATCGAAGTCAACCTTTGTATGCTTGGGGTCGAAATGTAGGTTGACCTAACATAGGTAAGGGTCGACCCTAAGGTCAACCTTGCCTTTATATTATTTTTTTCGTTTTGTTCGTTCGGTTTATTTCGTAACTTCTTCGTTTTAGCTCAGATTTTGACAAACTATATATAAAAATTGAATAGAAAATTACCACGGACATAATGGTGCAACTACCATGGCTCAGTTCTGATAATTTTACAAAGTTATTTTATTATTTAATTAATTCGTTAATTGATTATTATTGCTTAAATTTCGGGTTGTTACAGCTATTGCATTGTGAATGTAGGAGCCATCGAAGGTTAGTTTCTTTGAGCTATCACAAGGTGAGTGTAAAATCCATCAAAGATTGATTTATTAGAGCTATCGCATTGTGAATGTAGAATCCATTTCTCAGAGCTATCGCGTTGCGAATATAGAAGCCATTGAAGGTTGATTTCTCAAAGCTACTGAGTGTTGATTTCTTAGAGCTATCGCATGTTGAATATAAAAGTCATCGAAGATTGATTACTCGGATCTATCACAAGATGATAACGTGATTGAGTTATCATTGGATTATTTCTCAAAGCTATCACATGATGATTAGAAGAACTATCATGGAATGATGTCATGAAGCTGTCGCATAATGATTAAATGAACTATTGTAGGATGATGTCTTAAACTGTCTATGATGCCCCACCTCTATACTTACACTAGCCAAGAACAATGCAAGGTAATGCCGTTGACTAACATGAAGAATAAGGCTGTTGAGGAGCGACCATCTGTTTAACAACATTGTGCGAGTACCGATATGTCAGATAGTATGTCATGCATTTCATTTCAAGAGGAAATCTGACATATCAAGTACAAACTCAAAGCTATTACACAGTAGCTTTGTGGCCTTCGAAAAAATATAAAATAAGCATAACACAAAATTAGTCATAGATATTCATATCACTAAGGCAGAAACAAAAATGAATATAACACATAGAAGTGAACATCATACTAGTGGTCATACAAGATCCACTACATGCCAAAAGAATAGGTACATGTGCTACACAAAAGAATAAGTATATATCAAGGAGTCTCTATCTCGAATGTATAAAAACAAAAATACTAAGTTAAAGTAGTTAGCCAAAGTCAAAAGCTGATCCCAACTAAGAAGTCAAGTGGAAGCACCTGAAGCACCTTGGTCTGACAGAAGTATTATTTAAGAAAAAATAATAATAAATGGACTAGTCTAGCTATAATTATCAAGTAAGATGAGATAGGACAAGAGATATAACAAAAATATATGTTAACAATAATACCATATTGTGACAAGTATATAAATGATAACAATGAAAATCATATAATATATCAGGTTTTCAAGCACAAAAAAGAATGTCATATTCTTTATCTTATTCACCAAATCACAAATAGTGATAAAGCCTGTCAATGCAAATCACAGCAATTAGTGAAACACAAATTCCAGATACCAATAATTATAAATCCTGAAAAACACAAAGGGGGGAGGCCTATCATAAACGGGAGCATAAAAACTCAACAACACGTGTATCATAAATGGGACGTTATCCTAAGGGTCGCTAACGCATTGAGCCGGTGCAACGACATAGTACAACGGTATGCCTCAGGAACCTGAAAATCAAATAAGCCGAAACAATGATGCAGTACAACGGTACACCCGAGGAATCTGAAACTCAAATAAGCCGGAACAATGACGTTGTACAATGGTATGCCCGATGAACCGAGCTTCATAAAATGGTTAAAAGACCATGGGTCACTAGCCCATAAAAATGAGACGAAGTTCTACATAAACGGGGTTTAGTCCTCCATGTGGACAAAGAGACATTGCTGATCGCAAGTCTAAATCACAAAATGATCATCATTGATTAAAATTGAAGTGTAAGTTACGCTAAGCTAGTAAATAAATGAGTTTTCCTTTATGTCCCATAACAACTAGCTTAACTTAAATATTTACAAACAAATTGTAATTTCCACTCGAAGATTGTCATGGTATTTAAATCGAACAAGTCCAAGAATTAACTGATAAGGTAAACGTAAGCATTTCATACCACTTGTTTTGCTATGTTGTTTAATTGGATTTCTCATACGAATAGGGAAAAGGTTTGTATATACTAGTAGGTTGGAAAATGGTTTTAAAACGAGATTTGTATTATAAGTAGCATTGAAATCATTTTTGTGAAAGGGTTTGAGTACTCACTACTAGTACAAAAACCTTTGTATTTTAAAGTGATAAATCATATAAATGATTGTAAAAACAATTTATCACCAAAAATCCACATTCGACGACGTGAATTAAAATCATGAAAATAGATATCAAATCCATCAAATGGGTGTTCCCAAAAATCCAGAAAAAAGTCATCAAAGTCGATAATAAATGACAACAACTAACCGAATCAAAAAAATCGATAAGAAAGGGAAATTCGCATAAAAACAGGCAAATTGGAAAAAATTCAACAGGACCAGACGTCTGGTTGGTTTAATCAGACATCTAACACTTGGCCCTGCCATTTTTTCTATGTTCGTTACTTTTTTTCCAAAAGCCCCTACCAGACGTCTAAAAGGTTGAACTAGACGTCTGGTTGCTTAAGCTGGGCATAAAATTGCCTAGGCTATTGATGGCCAAATCAACTTGGAAGCGATCGAACGAGTGATGGAGGCTAGCGATTTACGCTAAGCGACAATCCAGCCCTATAGGCTCTTAGATACACCTCAAATAACATGTCCAATCATCCATTGTAGGATTATCATAAATTTTGACTTCAAAACCAAAATTGAAAAATTCACTAACCAATTCAAATCAAAAGAAGTTGAACATGAAATAGACGTTAGGAATTCATACCTAACAATAATGAAAGCTATAGACATAGATGTGAGTTCAAGAACTCACCTTTAAACTCAAAAACGAGGAATAAGAAGCTCTAAAACAAAGCACGATCAATCTCTCTTCAACTGCACTTCAAGAACCTTCAATCTATGATCATACACAATGAATTTCCTAAGTTAGGTTACAAGAAAAATCAAGAATTGAAGAGGTGAGATGAAGAAGATGAAGAGCATGCTTACCTAAGCTTCTCCTTGATTTTGGAACTTGAATTTGAATTTCCTAAGAGAACTAAGGCTTAGGAATTTATAATCTCCTCTCTTTCCCCCATTTTTCATTTAGCTTGAGTGTTAGGAATTATTATGAGTAGAATGAATGAAGGGGAGAGGTATTAGGGAATTTGGTATAAGAGTTTGGGTTAGCTTATTGGGTTAATAGGCTAGAACCCAACCTAAAGCCCAAATGAAAATACCAAAATACTAGTCAACTCCAAATATATCGATGTATATACTTAAACAAGTTGTAGACGTCATTTTGAACTCAAAGAAAGTGGCCTCGAGTCCAAATTAGACTTTTTACAAAAAGTCACATTTCAGACTTTAATTCAACTAACAATGCTATATTTAAATAAAACATTTAAATATACAGTCCTAAAATATGTGAGTTGTTACAGACTCCCCTACTTAAAGAAATTGCGTCCTTGCAATAATTAAGAAGAAAATAAAGAGTAACAACCACTCTAAGGCAAAACAATGCAGAAGAAAATTTTGAAGTAGAAGTTCATCTTAAGGAGCACGAAAGAGTAAGTCCAGATGTGTTCGCTCTATGAATTCTCTGGATTTCCAAGAATAATCCTTAGGATTTACGGACCGTTGATCTTTCACAAGAAGAAAATCTTTATTATGAAGGCGTTCAACCTCCGTAGCAATGATACGAATAGGATTTTTCTCATAAGTGAAATTAGGTGAAACTTCAATTTCTTCAATAACACCAGGCTCAAGAATAGAATCAGAATCTCTAAGGCATTTCCATAGTTGAGAAACGTGGAATACGTCATGAATAGAAGAAAATTGAGCCGGTAATAAAAAGCGATAAGCCATGGAACCAATGCGTCCGGTGATGGAAAATCGACCAATATATTGAGGAGCTATTTTTCTCGAATGACTGAAATGCGCAACACCTTTATAGGTGAAACACGAACAAATACCAAATCTTCCATTGAAATTCTAATTTCCTCCTTCGGTTATCGGCATAGGATTTTTTTCCACTATGAGCTTCTCTCATCCTATGATGAATAAGGTCAATCATTTCTGTCGAATCATGAATAAAATCTAGACCGAAAACCGGATTCTCACCGACTTCAAGCCAACACGAAGGAGATCAGCATGGCCTTCCATAGAGTGCCTCGAAAGGTGCCATAACAATACTAGATTGGAAGCTATCATTGTAAGAAAACTCAACAAGGGAAATATGATCTTCCCAACTTCCACCAAAATCAAGAACACATGCACGAAGAAGATCTTCAAGAGTTTGATTCACACGCTCTACTTGTCCATTGAAATTAGGATGATAAGCGGTGCTAAAATTAAGCTTCGTTCCCAAAGCGTTTTGAAGACCCTTCCAAAATCCACTAGTAAATAATGGATCACGATTACTAACATTAGAAGTAGGAACTCTATACAATTTAACTATTTCTTTAACATAGAGTTTGGCCAAAAGAGGTATGGTCCGATTAGATCGAACGAGAATAAAATGGGTGGATTTTGTAAGTCTATTTACAATCACCCATAAACTATCATGACCCAAATGAGAACAGGGAAGACCGTGAATAAAGTCCATGGAGACTTGATCCCACTTCCAAACTGGAATGTCCAAAAGTTGCAATAACTCACTAGGCCTTTGATGCTCGGCCTTTACGAGTTGGCAAGTCATGCAATGCTTAATAATGCTAGCAATATCAAATTCCATTCCATCCTTTATAATAAAGTCTCTTCACGCCTGCGTATATTTTACTACTACCGAGATGAATGGTAAATTTAGAACGATGAGAATCTTCTAAAATGTCCTTATGGAGATCGCTAATATTAGGCACAATAAGTCTACCAAATTTTCGAATGCCTCCGCGAGCATTAATATCAAAGTCTTTATCCCTACAACTTTGACTAAGAAGAGCCAATATGGGATCTTACTTTTGAGCATCAAAGATGAGGTCTAAAAGAGAAGGATGAGCCTCAAGGCTAAATAAAACGAAGATGAACATGAATTTGGGTCATGATCTCGAATCTCACAAGTAGACAAAGTCTCGAGATTATTCCATTCGGATATCATCATGGAAATAACCACTTGTTGCTTACGACAAAGGGCATCGACAACACGATTTCCCTTGCTAGGAGTATAGAGAAAATCAAGATCATAAGATGCAAGGAATTCGAGCCAATGTTTTTGGCGCAAATTAAGTTCCTTTTGAGAAAATAAATACTTCAAAAATTTATGATAGATGTAGAAAACAAATTTCTCTTCCAAAAGATAGTGACGCCAAATTCTATGGCCAAAAACAATGGCCGCAAGTTTTAGATCATGAGTGGCATATCTAGTCTCGGCAGACTTTAACTGTTTAGAAGCATAAGCGACAACATGCTCCCCTTTGCATGAGAACAGCATCCAAATCAATACCACTAGCATCGGTATAAACAATCAAATCTTGGTTCCTTTTGGAATCACAAGAATAGGAGCATCGGAAAAGCGTTCTTTTAATTTTTGAAAAGTAGCTTCACATTTGTCCGACCAAATGTACTTAACTCCCTTCTTTGTCTAATTAGTAAGAGGCACGGAAATTTTAGAAAAGTCTTTTATGAAGCGATGGTAATAACTCGCCTATAAAGGCCCGAATTCCATTCCCTTTGAGCTAACAATAAACCATATGTCCAACTCAAATTGCACGAATAACCGGATCTTTAATTGTAGAAAGAAAATAAAGGCAGAACATAATCTCATATGAATAGAATAATATAAAACATTGAACAATTATCTTCACAGCGGAATTTTTTTAAAGATACATATATCAAAATCTAACCTAAAGTCCGCCTAGATAGTTATAAGCATTTGTCCTTACAATTGCTTACAAACATCGACAAAAACAGACTAATAGTAGATAATAGAATATGTCCATATGTAGTCAAATATCTCCAACTCTAATCTGGAAACTCCAACAGTCTTCACTAAACCTGAAACTACTCGGATCTGACCCACGTATTGAAAATACCTGGATTATGCTTGATAAACCAGCATGAGAAACTCAAATATAAATGACAATATCATATATCAGCCTTGGAATAAAATTCTTTGAAAAGAAAGAGTATCTCATAAGACCACGCCCACACATAAATAAGGACGGGTTTTTACCTTATGATAACTAAAACACTTTGCAAATAAACTTATTAATCTTAACCAAAATTGTTACCATTATTAAATTCAAGATACTAGGTTCTACAATCATGTTCGAAGGAACTTATTGGAGAATGGATTCCATACAAATGACAAGGCAATGGGCTACTTTTGATAGTACACCTCTAGAGGGATGCACTTAGGGTCCAGATATAGAACGCCTAAACCAACACATGACCGGCCTGCCCATCACGCTGGATAGTACCGAATATGTCATCACCCGGGTCGTTAATGGGTACCCGATTCATACATTACTTAGATACGTGAAGATTAAATCTAGAAGAATGATGACATCTCCTAATTGGGAGCGACCCACTTAGCCTTGCTGCTTCTACCCTATTTTTGTCATTTTCGGGTGATGAGGCCTGAGGTAAACGATAACTTTTTCACATAGCACATCTTCTTTGAATGCCACATTGCCATTTTCGTTGACTACTAATTGCCTTTCACAAAAATACAACCCTTGAGCTCGTACGTCTCAAGGAGGGTGTTAAGTTAAGAGAAGTTGCCTTCCCCACAACCATAGTTGTATGTTTGTAAAAACCAATGTACATAATCTTAGAAAATGTGCTATTGGACATTCATCCATACAAGTTCGCTCTGGGACATGAACGAAACCGAAGGTGCTTTCCTCGGCCGTTACTAGGCGAGAAAACTTTGTTTTCCTAAGGTTTTTCATAATAAAGAGACTACTGCTACAAAAAGTAAATTAGGATTTTATTCCCAATTACTCAACAAGTAGTCCCTCATTATTACTCGTCTCAATATCTCATCTTCAATCGTTGAACAGGTAAATTGGTTTGAAGTGGTTTTCAGATGGGAATCAACCAAATCCGACACCGGTTACTTCAAAGCCAATCATCGCTTTAAAAGATGTTAAGTTCATATGTGGATATTAATCATCAATCAATTACTTCATATACTATTTAAATCAAATAATCTTTCTTAGATATATTCTCTTCAACTTATTCCATTTTCTTTTCAAGAGTATATGGAATCATTAAGCCTCATTCATTAAATCATTTGATTTATTTAAACCTTTCTTAAATCTTGGAATAATTCCAAATCATTTTCTCTTTTACTTAGGAAAATCTTTCCAAATCATTCATTAAATCTTAATCAAAGATTTCTTATATTCAAGCGATAACTTTCAATGTAAGGAAGATATTCCCAAATCATTCGTTAAATCTAAATCAAAGATTTCTTTCGTTCAAGTTATAAATTTTAACTTAGGCACAATATTCACAAATCGTTCGTTAAATCTAAACTAAAGATTTCTTTCTTAACTTCAAATCATACTCTTGCAATTCGTAGTTTTCATAACAGAGCACTACTGGCACATTAAATATGGTAAACTTCACCTCCAAGGACTAGGGGTAGATAATTCTACATCATGAAAACCTTCTCTTTTATTTAGGAAATAAACTTTAAATATGATCTTTTAGAGCATCCGGGCTTTCCTTTCGATCGGCTCCACTGCTCGTTTAAAAGATAAAGCAAAGGCCAGGTGAGTTCAGGGCACTTGTTACTCCATTCCTAACCTTAGTTACACACCTTGTTTTACTGTTTAGCTCTCACAAGCGGGAAAAATGTACCAGTCATTTCCACATACTCAATTTGTTATTATATTCAATATTCTTCGATTATTGTTTAAGTGTTATAAACAATTCCTCTTGACCATTTATTCAAACTCTTATTGAAATCTCCAAATCATCTTTAAATGACTTAGTTATTCTTTTAAAATCAATGATAAAAGATTAAGAAAATAATCGTTAAGTTTAAAACTACGCTACACAATTTATAAAATTCGCAGCATAAAAGTGCTGCGGAAAGTGCTATATAAGCTTATTTGATTTAAACAACTTTCTAATGTTTGAAAATTCATATTTTTCGCTTCAAATCTCTTCTAAACTATTTAAATAAAGATGTTAAATATTTCTAACTCATTTTAAAACTATTTCCAAAAGGTTTAAGCATTCCGTATACACCATTTCATTTTCAAAAGGAAAGTGATTTCCTTTGTGCTTATCGACGTGTATTAACGTGACTTGGTAAAAAAGTTAACAACCATATCAAACAATCAATACTTATGAACAAAGCATATATAAACATTAGCAATCATAACACATCATCAAACATGTATATATATATATATATATATATATAGATGTTAAATATAGTTTCTCACCATAAATCCAAGTAATCAACTTCCTAACAACATTCTAATCAACCTACACTTCACTAACTACTTCCTACTCCATTTAAACACTAGCAAACAACACCCTCTCCTTCTAATAGCTTGGCCAAGGCTTAAGATGGTGGTTGGCTGAAATTATAAAGAAGAAGCCATAAAGCTTTGAACTTGAATTCCCAAGATTTTGATCCGAAAAATAGGTTATCATGTATCTGATTTTAGGCCCTCTAAATTTTAAAATTATAAAAGTTTATAACTAGACAGCTTTTGAAAAAAATTAATTTGAAAAATAATAATCATTTGAATCCAAATTGTTTTGAGGGAGATATGATAGAATGAAGAATAGATATTGTCGGATTGAAAAAAATGAAGCCCTAAAATGCACTTCAAAAAATTGAGTTTTAGGTATAGCAAACCTCAAAATCGGAAAAAGTGATCAACTTAAAAGTTGTAGCCACTGGAATTTTATATGGTATGAAATATTGAATTTCTATATTTGGTTCCGTTATGATCAAAACAAAATGGGCAATTCTCTGACTTAAAAACTGGGCCAGAGAATGCAATGGAATGAAGTGGATTTTTGACATAGTTAGTTTAGAATGAGACAAAGTTGTCAAAAAGAAAGTCGTAGCCAATAGAAAAATAAATGATTTGAAAAATTGATTTTTGTATTTTGGTTCAATTTTAAAGAAGTTATGGACGAGAGAAGGATAGGTAAAATATGAAGAAAATATGAGTTTGATTTGAAGAGAATGAACATTGATTTCTTTTGAATATTTTGTAAATATTTTGACATTGTTTCTTTTTAATTTCTTTTCTATGGCTTCGAAACAATTAACAAGGAGAGGATGAAGGTTAAGACGCTTGAGAAAAGAAGAAGAAGAAACGTGAATGAAAGTGAAGAAGGAGGTGGGTATTTATAGAAAAGGTAAGAAATGGAATTTTAAGATATAACCTCTTATCAGACTACCAAAACACCCTTACTTTAAACTAAAGTAAGATTTTTTTTCAACCCTTAACATCATCCTTTCACTTCGTACTTTATATCTTTGTAGCTTAAAGACCAAGTCAAGAAAAGTGATTATTTTGTTGGATTTTGATGCGATTTGGATTTGATGTTTACTTTTGACTTTTCATAAACTTATTAACTTTTCTTAATGATGTTCTAGAAGTTTTCTAATTATATTTAGTAAAGGTAAACTTGATTAGTTATTAAAATGTGTAATATATACGTTAAAACATGTTAACAAAGGTGCAATAACGTTGCGACAAATTATTTTGAACAAAACGTTGATTTTCGCAAAACGTTTTACGGTCACATTTTAACGTTTTTGTTAAACTATTTATTCATGTAAACAAAACTTCAAAATAAATTTCTTATTAACTTTAAATAATTCAAACAAGTATATTTTGCTTATAAAATAATATCCAAATCTATTTGTAAAAATACGACATCGATTTATCGATGTGTGACAAAATTTGTCAACTTTTAAAGAACGAGTTTCATATATTTATCAAACCATTATACATTAAATTAGTATTATTATCAAATGATTTGATATCGACTATAAGTATATTTAAGAGGATTATTTATCCTTTAGACATATTTCTCAAATATTTATCATACTTTATCGAAATTCGACTTTTGTTAAATTTACAATGGAAATCTAAAACTTTATTCAATATCAAAAATAAGTTTACCATTCTTATTTATCATATAAAACATGATTGTTTAAGTTTGAAAATTATGCATTTGAATATTTGAATAAATTAAATATTCCATTTTCAAAGTGGTAAAATTACGGATCGTTACATTATCCCATACTTAAAAGAATTTCGTCCCTGAAATTACCCTGAACTTAATCCCATAATTTTTTTTTACCTAG
The DNA here is from genome assembly GCA_030765085.1 of Allium cepa. Taxonomy (NCBI): domain Eukaryota; kingdom Viridiplantae; phylum Streptophyta; class Magnoliopsida; order Asparagales; family Amaryllidaceae; genus Allium; species Allium cepa. Next base: position 384,904,492 of record CM060931.1, read on the forward strand.
ATCATTATTTCACAAACTTAAACCCATAGATGAACCCAAATCATCCGTATAAAATAACTGATTTGATCCTCTATTCGAATTCACAACTTTATTTCCAAACTAGTATCAATCTTCGATCCTCTAATGCAGACTCTGATCAAACTTCTAGATCATATACACTTGCTTTCCTTACATAGCTCTCAACTATGATAGAAAACTCGAGTACCTAACTATAAAACCTCATCAATGCTCACCGTCAAGAAATCAAATGATAAATTCTTTTTCGAATCGATGTAAACACCTCAAAATTACATAGTCGGATAATAGATCAAAATTTATGTAACAAATTGACTTACTTCTAAATTATGTATTTATTCCTATTGGTTTTCTTCTTAGTTATACCAAATTCTCTTTATTCACATCCTTTATTTTTCACATTCATTTTTTTAGTATTCTTTTCTTTAATACTAATATTTTTTATGAATCATGTCGTAAACCTAGTACTCAGGTTTATTATATCTTATGAACAAAACTATGTAAATCCATCACTTTTTAAAACTTAAGTCCAAATCCTTAATTAATGGTAGAATTCATTAATAAAACATTTTCCAGGTTATAATTTCCTTTTTTAAAGATTCATTACTTTACTTAAGTGTATAAATAGCTCTTGACTTAATTCTATTTTTGTGCAATTCCCTTTTACATCCTAATAGTATATATACACATCCCAAATTCCGATCAGTTTTATATCCGGTGAATTACAGTTTGTTGTAGTTTGCTATCATTTCAAATTCATAATTACAAAATTTATTTTTGATTTAATGCTATTATAAATTTCTCCACTTTTAAATCCTTTTTATTTATAATCACATTTATAAATTATACTTATATAATTTCATTTACTCAAAACATTTCAATTGTTTATATTTTACCAAAATATTTCATTAATTCCTTAGCTTTGAGTTTGGTGTGATTCAAAAACTTTCGTCTGTCCAAAATCGTTGAGAATCCCGCTTTATATAATCAATTAGTGATTCCAAATTTATCTTTGGTTTAAACACTTTTATAAATATTACTAATAAATTTATCATTATTGACTCACATTATCTCTTTAACTTAAGAAAATTATATAGATCGAGTAACTCCAAAATAATACTAAGGAACTTGGTACTACCAATAGTATCATATATCCTCTTAACAAGAAGAGTAATACTTAAGAGATGTGTTTACCATCCAAACACATCTCCTGCCTATTTTTAGTTATTTTGGAGCCATTCGAACTAGTTATCATAAAATATCTCTTTTTAAAATCCTTTAGAGATTACTTTTGTTTATAAAACCTATTTTATAGATTCATTGTATATTAATTAACTTCATTTAAATTACCACAATTCTTCTAGATTACTTGAATTTAAATTCTCATTCCATTTACATTTACCTTTTACATAATCATTTTCTATTTGTTAAATACAATATTATTTTATATATTCATTTCTTAAACAAATCTTATTAAATTTCACTTATCTTGATTTCTAACTATATAACTTTTCAAAATATATACTTTGTAATCAAAATATTATTCTAGGTAAAATTATATCATTTACCAATTTTCAAAATAAAACCTTTATATATAACATTAACAAGTACACCCTCACATATAATAATCTCAAATAATTCTAGAATGTTACTAACTCTATCTATAATGAGTTACTCATCCTAGGTTATTACTAACCTATCTTTGATGTGTTTATACCCTGCCAACGCCAAGGTTCTCGTTTAACCATCGGATACCAAATGTAAAGGCTCGAATTTCCATACCCTTTGAGTAGACAACAAACCACACATGTCCAACTCAAATTGCAAAAATAAGCGGATCTTTAAGGGTAGAAAGAAAATAAAACCAGAATAGAATCTCACACGAATGGAATAATATATAATATTGAACACATCTTCACAGCGGAATTTTTTTAAAGATACATATATCAGTGTCTAACCTAAATTCAGCCTAGACAGTTATAAACATCCGTCCTTACAATTGCTGGCAAGCATCAACAAAAACAAACTAACAACGGATAATAGAATATGTCCATACGTAGATGAATATCTTCAGCTCTCATCTGGAAACTCCAATAGTCTTCACTAAACCTGAAACTACTCGGATCTGACCCAAGTATTGAAAATACCCAGATCAGGCTTGATAAACCAGCATGAGAAACTCAAATATAAATGACATGTCATATATCAGCCATGGAATAAAATCCTTTGAAAATAAAGAGTATCTCATAGATCATGCCCACATAAACACAGATGGGTTTTTACCTTATGATAACTAAAACACTTTTATATACCAAAACATTTGACATTATTTCTAATGACATATCTTTGAAAAACATTGCAAATATACTTATTAATCTTAGCCGAAATTGTTACCATTATTAAATTTCGGACACTACGTTCTACAATAAAGTCCAAAGGCACTTATTGGAGAATGGATTCCATATAAATGACAAGGTAAGGGACTATCTTTCGATAGTACACCTCTAGGGGAATGCACCTAGGGTCCAGATACCGAACGCTTAAACCAATACAAGAACGGCCTACCCCACACACTGGATAGTACCGAACATGTCATCATCCTGGTCGTTACCGACCATTAACGGGTACCCGATTCATACATTCACCACATACTTAGACATATGTAGAGTAAATCTAGAAGGATGATGACATCTCCCAATTAGGAGCGACCTACTTAGCCTTGCTGCTTCTACCCTATTTCTGTCATTTTCGGGTGATGAGGCCTGAGGTAAACGATTACCTTTTCATATAGCACATCTTCTTTGAATGCCACATTGCCATTTCCATTGGCTACTAATTGCCTTTCATAAAAATACAACCCTTGAGCTCGTGCGTCTAAAGGAGGGTGTTAAGCTAAGAAAAGTTGCCTTCCCCGCCACCACCGATGTATATTTGTAAAAATAAATGTACGTAATCGTAGAAAATGTACTGTCAGACATCCATCCATACAATTTCGTTCTGGGAATTGAACGAAATCGAAGGTACTTTCCATGGCCTTTACTAGGTGAGAAGCCCTTGTTTTTCAGAGGTTTTTCGTAACAAGGAGACCACACCTACAAAAAGTAAATCGAGATTTTATCCTCATTTAATCAACAATTAGTCCCTCATTATTATTCATATCAATATCTTCGTCATCAAACATCTTCAATCTTTAAACACGTTAATTGGTTCGAAGTAGTTTTCGGATAGGAATCACCCAAATCTGACCCTATTTCCATCGAAGCCAATCATCACTTTAAAAAATGTTAAGTTCATATGTGGAATCAATCATTAGTCAAATACTTCATCTTTTATTTAAATCAAATATCTTTCTTAGATATATCCTCTTCAATTTATTCCATTTTCTTTTCAAGAGTATATAGAATCATTAAGCCTTATTTATTTAAACCTTTCTTAAAACCTGAAATAATTCCAAATCATTTTCTCTTTCACTTAGGAAAACCTTTCCAAACCATTGATTAAATCTTAACCAAAGATTTCTTATATTCAAGCTACAACTTTTAACTTAGGGAAAATATTCACAAATCATTCATTAAATCTAAATCAAAGATTTCTTTAATTCAATTTATAACATTTAACTTAGGGACAATATTCACAGATCATTCATTAAATCTAAATCAAAGATTTCTTTCTTAACTTCAAATCATATTCTTGCAGATTGAAGATTTTCATAACATAGCACTACTGACATCTTAAATATTGTAAATTTCGTCTCCAGGGACCAATGGCAAGGAATCCTACATCATGAAGATCTTTTCTTTTATCTTGGAAAAAACTTTAAATATGATCATTTAGAGCATCCGGGCTTTTCTTTCGATTTGTTGCACCCCTCGTCTAAAAGATAAAGAAAAGGCTTGGTAAGTTCAATGCATTGGTTGCTCCATTCCTAACCTTAGTTACACAACTTGTTTTATCATTTTGCTCTCACAGGCGGGACAAATATGCTAGTCGTTTCCGCATGGTCGATTTGTTATTATATTCAATATTCTTCAATTATTGTTTAAGTGTTATAAATAATTCCTCTTAACCATTTATTCAAACTCTTATTAAAACTTTCGAATCATGTTTAAATCACTTAATTATTCTTTTAAAATCATTGATAAAAGATTAAGAAAAGAATTGTTAAGTTTAAAATTACATTTCAAAAGTTATAAAATTCGCAGCATAAAAGTACTTTGGAAAGTGCTATATAAGCTTATCTGATTTAAATAAGTTTCTACTGTTTGAAAATTCATATTTTTTGCTTCAAATCTCTTCTAAACTATTTAAATATATTTATAAAATTTATTCCATATTTTTTTCAGAATTAAAACGTTCATTTAAAAGGATTTTCCGTTATGGTCACTTAACTGCACTAGCGTGATTTTTCTAGAAAAATAATTTAAACATATTTTAAAATATACAGGATGAATTCTTGATTTTCTTTCTTTATTTATTTTAAAATATCAAACATTTATAAAAAAATTCTAACTCATTCTAAAACTATTTCCAAAATGTTTAAGCATTCCATATACAACATTTCATTTTCAAAAGGAAAGTGATTTCCTTTGTGCTTATCAACGTGTATTAACGTGACTTGGTAAAACAATTTAACAATCAAATAAAACAATCAATACTTGATGATCAAAGCTTATATAAGCATCCGCAGCAAGCGTAACAGATCATTAAGCATGTATATATAAATAGAGATGTTAAATAGTATTTCTCACCACAAACCAAAGCGATTAACTTTCTAGCAACATTCTAATCTACCAACACTTCACTAACTACTTCCTACTCTATTTAAAAACTAGAAAACAACAACCTCTCCCTTCCAGTAGCCAAGGCTTGAGATGGAGGTTGGCCGAAAGTATAGGGAAGAAGTTGTAGAGCTTTGAACTTGAATTCCCAAGATTTTGATTTCAAAAAATAGGTTATCTTGTATCAGATTTTACGCACTCTAAATCTTAAAATTTAGAAATGTATTTAACCAAAAAGTTGTTGAAAATTATTTTCTCTTGAATTTGGAAAAAAGAATCACTTGAATCCAAGTAGTTTTAGGGAGATATGATAGAATGAATAAGAGGTATTGTCGGACTGACGAAAATGAAGCCTGAAAATGCACTTCAAAAAATTGAGTTTCAATTATAGAAAACCGCAAAACTGGAATAATTTATCAACATAAAAGTTGTAGCCACTAGAATTTTTTATAGTTTGAAAAAATAAATTTCTTAATTTTTTTTCGTTACTACCAAGTTATGATCAAAACAAAATGGGCTATTCTGTGGCTTAAAAACTGGGCCAGAGAATGCACCGGAAAGAAGTGGAATTAAGACATTTAAATTTAGAACGAGATAAAGTGGACAAAATTAAAGTTGTAGCCACTGGAAAAATTACATGATTTTTGAAATATAATTTTGTATTTTGGTTCAAGTTTGATGAAGTTATGGCCAAGAGAAGAAGAGGTAAAATATGGAGAAAAGATGAGTTTGATTTGAAGAGAATGAACATTGGTTTCTTTTGAATATTTTGTAAAGATTTTGACATTATTTCTTTCTAATTTTTTTCCTATGGCTTAGAAGACATTAAAGTGGAGAGGAAGAAGGTGAAGAAGCTTGAGAAAAGAAGAAAAAGAAATGTAAATGAAAGTGAAGAAGAGGTGGGTATTTGTAGAAAAAGTAAGGAATAGAATTTTACAAATTTAACCTCTTATCAAATTACCAAAACACCCTTACTTAAAAATAAAGTAAGCCATATTTTTTTTTCAATCCTTAACATCATCATTTCAATTCTTACTTTATGTCTTAGTCTTTAAAAGATTAAGTAAAGAAATGTAATTGTTTTGTTGGATTTTGATGTGAATTGGATCTGATGTTTACTTTTGACTTTTCTTAAACTTACTTACTTTTCTTAATGACATTTTAGAAGTTTTCTAATTATATTTAGTAAAATTAAAATTATTTAGTTTTTAAAATGTGTAATATGTATGTTAAAACATGTTAACAAAGGAGCAATAACGTTGCGGCAACTTATTTGAAAAAAACGTTGATTTTCAACAAAACGTTTTACGGTCACATTTTGTCGTTTTTGTTAAACAATTTATTCATGTAAACCAAACTTCAAAATAAATTTATTATTATCTTTAAATAATGAAAACATGTATATTTGGATTATAAAATAATATCTAAATCTATTTGTAAAAATACGACATCGATTTATCAATATGTGACAAAATTTGTCAACTTTTATAGAACGTGTTTTATATATTTATCAAACCATTATAAATTAAATTACTACTATTATCAAATGAGTTGGATATCAATTATATATATGTTTAAAAGGAATTACTTATCCTTCAAAAATTTCTCGAATACTTATCCTACTTTATCGAAATCAGATTTTTTGGCAAATATATAATGGAAATCCAAAATCTTTATTCAATATCAAAAATAAGTTTACCATTCTTTTTTATCATATAAAACTTGATTGTTTAAGTTTGAAAATTATACATTTGAACATTTAAATCAGTTAAATATTCCATTTTCAAAGTGGTAAAAGTACGGGTCATTACATCACCAATCCAAGAAAACTACGGATTATCATCGCACTCTCTGGTCTCTTCCAATTTTGAATCACTTCAATCGTTGAAGGATCCACGGAAATTCCGGGTTCAGAAATAATATTTCCTAAAAATTTCACACGAGATCGCCAAAAATGGCACCTAGAAAATTTTTCTTTCAATTGATTGCTCTTAATTGTTTCCAACACAATCTGAAGATGTTTGTCATGCTCTATATCGTGTTTAGAATAAATAAGAATATCATTTGTAAAGATGAGAACAAATCGATCGAGGAAGTCTTTGAAAACTCAATTCATAAGGTCAACGAAATAAGCTAGAGCATTCGTTAAACCAAATGGCATAACTAGCCATTCATAAGATCCATAACGAGTATGGAATGATGTCAAAGGAATGTTATCCTATGCAATACCAAGCTAATGAAAACCGGTTGCTAAGTCTAACTGTGAAAAGACTCTAGCACCGCTAAGTTGATCGAATAGATCATCAATCTGAGGCAAGGGATATTTATTCTTAATGGTAAGATCATTAAGCTTGCGGTAGTCAACGCAAAGCCCAAGTGTACCATCAGATTTCTTTACAATAATAGCTGAAGCTCCCCAAGGACAGGAACTAGAACCGATAAACTGTTTTGCTTCCAATTCGGATAATTGTTTATGCATCTCCTCATTTTCTTTATTGTACATATGATAAGGAGGATGAGAGATAGGTGGAGCTTTAGGGATTAGATTAATTCTGAACTCAATTGCTTGCTTAGGTGGCAATCCTAAAACGGGTTCAAAGATGTCGGGAGATTCATAAACAACGTGAATGAGGGAAATGACATCTTCCTTATCGTCATCATCATCATCATGCGGATTAGAGAATATAAGGATGCTACCGAATTGGAATCTGAATCTTAAAGAACAATGGAAATCTGCTTAACGTATGGGGATGTCGAAGTTGAATAGTCCTCTCGGGACAGGATATGGGCTTCATAACGGTTAAGCCAATCCATTCCCAAAATCATTCTGAAACGTTGGTAACGCAAATCAGCTCGAAAAGCATAATGACATAAAATAATCTCAACATCTTTAAAAAATAAACTGAGTGTTGAGGATCCACCAATCGGATTCGTGAATCTCAATGAAGTCTTTAAACCCATAACATTTAGTGATAAAGTATCAACAAGTTCTTTTGATATAAAAGAATGAGATGCACCAGTAGTAAAAAGAATTTGAATAGGATGATCATGAAACATAATAATGCCATCAAGGACAGAATGAGAATACCTTGACCAAGAGAAGTGTTACTAGAGGCTTGCACAATATTCAGTTTTTCCTCTTTTTACTTTGAAGTTTGGGACATGGAGATATAAGATGACCCGAACTTTTGCAATAGCGATAATAAAGGGGTTTCAGACACCTATTTGCATAATGGTCTTTAGAACCACAATTGTAGCATTCTCCACGACTAGAGGTAGGAGTCATTGCTGCCGAAGTTGCTTGCTTCCCTTCCTTGTTAGGATTAGGGCCTTTGAACTTACTGTCGAAATGCCTCTTCTGGTTGTTGTTGAAGTTCTTCTTGGCACCCACAACTTCAACATCACTTTCTTTATCGCTGTCTTCAAGTCGAAGAGCGATATCTACAAGCTGATTGAAAGAAACTTCTAGTTTTAGAAATAAAGCCTTTTTCAGATTCTTATTCAACCCGTAGATAAACCACTGATTTTTCTTCAATAAGGTATTAATATACTCAAACCCTTATTTAAAGAGAGATTCAAATGATGTGACATAATCCGTCACCGAATATTCACCTTGAACAAGGTCAATAAGCATCAGGCTAAAGTTAACTTTTCAGCTTTCGGTACAAACTTTAAATCGAACCTTTCCTGGAATTGGACCCAAGTAAGATCCATTTCAATAATTTTTGAAACCAAAAGCTCATACCAATCTAATGCTCTCTCTGGAGCATGCTAGAAGCCACTTGGACTTGATGTTGATCCACAAGATTCATGTGATAAAAAATGTGATCACTTATTCTAAGCCAAGCTTGGACTTCTATAAAGCTTTTGGAACCGTTGAATGGCCTTCCACCCGAATTGGTATAATCACTGCACAAGCGTGAAAACTCGGATTTAGGATGAGTAGGCTCAAGAATGGGTCCGACAGCTTGGGCATTCTTTACAAGATCCAAAAGCTGTTGGGCAGACACTAATATGCCATCTTAAGGAGTAGCACTGAATTGACCGCGCTAGGACGGCCAGGTCTAACCATTTCTCTTCTTTAAGAAAGAAAGAAAGAAGAGGAAAAAGGTTATTCTGAGAATGAATTCAAATAAACTAGATTGATAGAAAAGGCGTCATAAAATGAAATAGGATACAACAAGTCCTAAGACTCGAGTTAAATCCTAAGGCACGATTCCTAAGAGAGACTTCGGACAATGATCCTTGTCATAATTTCCTATATTGTTTCGAAGTTTGGCTTTCATATCAAGCTGTAATGCCACACCTCTATAATCATGCTAGCCAAGAACACTACGGGGTAATGCCGTCGACTAGCTCGAAGAATAAGGCTGTTGAGGAGCGACCATTTATGTAATTTCTTTGTGCAAGTACCGATATATCAGATAGTATGTCATGCATTTCAGTTCAAGAGAAAATCTAGCATATCAAATACAAACTCAAAGCTACTACACAGTGGCTATGTGGCCTTTAAAAACAAATATAAAATAAGCATAACAAAAAATCAATCACAGATATTCATATCAGTAAGGCAAAACAAATATGAATATAACAAAGAGAAGTGAACATCATCGTAGTGGTCATACAAGATCCGCTACATGCCAATAGAATAGGTACATGTGCTACACAAAAGAATAAGTATCAATCAAGGAGTAACTGTAACGCCCCACTCCGAGACCCCACTCTAGTAAAGAGTATTACGGAGTAATACCGTCTACTAGAACGGAGAATAGAGTATAATGGAAGCGACCATGTGTAATCAAGCTATAACTAACTACCGAATACGTCGAATAGGCGGTTTTCTTTTCTCAAGTGGTTCGACATATCCAATAGATATTTATAACGAAATTACAATGGCTAAGGAAAATAGGTTCAGAACAAACATAATACTAAATGATAACATCATCATCACAGAACAGTCACATAACAGTCACATAACATAGGTACAATATATCATCAATACAGATCCAAATATCAAAAGGTGGGTACAAAGCCACCGCTCACACATGTGAGTCAAAAATATGTACATAAGAGACCGAATAATCAGAGTATCAAAATAGTGGACAAATATAAAGAGCCATCTATCAGCATAGAAGATAGTGTCCAAGCGGAAGCACATAAAGCTAAGTCCAAAGACCTAACCTGAAACAACTCTGTCTGACCCAAGCGAAAAACACTCGGGTCAGGCTAGCTAAACAATCAGTTAATAGACTGAGATAAACATAATAATGCAGTACATAAATAAAACAGTACTTCTCCAAAGAGAAGAGTATTATGGACTACATGAATATAATGATGATCCCTAATCATCAATAAACAGTAAAAATCTCCAAAGAGAATATCAACACCAAAGTGTTAAATAAATAAAATCGCCTCATATCATCGGCGTAGCCAAAGCTATATAAAGTTGCCCATAGGCAATAATCCCAAGAGTGACTAGAGTCTGTAATCAATGCCCAAGCAAAGATCGATGCTCCAAAGAGCAATAGGGATATACTGAAAAGTCAATGAAATCGAATACTGAAAAGCGGTGTCCAGAGACACTGTAAATCCACAAGGTAATCGCACTTACATCGTATGGTTCCATAGAACCAACACCGAATGGCGGTAGTCGAATGGATATAAAAATCATCAGATAATACAAGTATTGCACGTGCACCGACCAGAGTCGTTATTGCCTAGTAATGTAGAGTTGTGATCGATCACTCGCACAGATGCGGAATGCGCGAGACGACGAGATCCTTCCCAGAAGGATAAAGGCCCAGAGGCACATGCCGAAAAATTGCTCCATAGATCAGGTGTCCAGAGATGGTTGCCCAGAGGCGTGGTGACCCAGAGGTCCAGTACTGGCCGCCCAGAGGCTAATGTGTCACAAACTTCTTGGAGAGGAACCCGTAAAGTAACAATGAGTCCCATACCCCACGTTCGCACTAAACGGTTTACTAACTAATAGCAAGCTCACACTCCAAACAATAAAAAGTCCACCTCGTATCATCGGTAAACTGGACCCAAAGGTCAAAACGATCAATCGAATAGGTCGGGGATTAACCGGAAAGAAAACACACACGGTTCCATAGGCCGGAGATTTCCTAACCGTTTAAGCACCTTTCAACTTCGCTCGAGCTAAAAGTGAGTGTGAGATTTTTATTATAGAAAATAATTGTGCGAAACAAATTTACAATTGATCTTGAAATCGCTTTAAAACGGCTTTTGAAAACTCTCCTATTATGGAGTAATTAATTTAATAATTAAAAATGGTGTCTCGATCACACACGATGGAGCTAGGAATGCCATGAAGTCGAACGACTTCCTTCACATAGAGCTTGGCAAGCTGAGGAGTAGTCCGAGTGGACTTAATTGGAATGAAATGAGCCGATTTGGTCAAGCGATCAACAATAACCCAGATAGAAGTATGGCCTGACCTCGATCGGGGCAGACCGTCAATGAAATCCATGGATATCTGTTCCCATTTCCATAATGGAATCTCTAGAGGCTGAAGAAGACCAGATGGACGTTGATGCTCGTCCTTGATCTATTGACAAGTCATGCAACCACTCGCATAACTTGCCACATCTCTCTTTAAACCCTCCCAATAATATAGCCGACACATATCGGCATACATCTTACTCGAACCGGGATGTATAGTGTACTTAGTGCGATGGCACTCGTCCAGAATGTCACGCCTAAGTGATAAATCAGATGGTACAATAATATGGTTCTTCCTACGAAGACACCGATGAAAATCAAGAGAATAATCCAGCAAGGCCTCATCACTGGATCTCGACTCAAGAAGGTGAATGAGATGCAATAAGTCTGGATCCTGCCGCTGAGCATGGGCAATGCGATCCAATAAGATAGGACGAGCTTCTAAGCTGAGTAGTAAGACCGGAGAATCAGAAGATGGAGCTCGATCTCTAATATCACACAAAGATAGGGTCTCAAGAATATCCCACTCGGCAATCATCATAGAAACTACCGCCGAGTGCTTGCGAGTGAGCGTATTTGCAACACGATTACCCTTGCCAGGGGTATACTGAATATCTAAATCATATGAGGCGAGAAACTCAAGCCATCGCTGCTGCCTCATGTTGAGATCTCTCTGGCTGAAAAGATACTTCAGAGACTTGTGATCGGTGTAAAGAGTGAAGCGTTCGCCTAATAGAAAGTGACGCCATGTGTTCAAGGCAAAGACGATAGCTGCTAACTCAAGATCATGAGTAGGATAGCGAATCTCATTTGGACGCAGTTGCCTGGAAGCATAAGCAACTACCCGATCCTTCTGCATAAGCACAGCACCGAGCCCGCTACCACAAGCATTGGTGTAAACAACCAGATCCTGGTTACTCTCAGGAACCACAAGAATAGGAGCATGAGTGAGAAGTTCCTTAAGTCTTTGAAAGGAAGCTTCACACTTATCAGACCAAATAAAGCGAACACCCTTACGAGTCAACGTCGTAAGGGGAAGTGCAACTCGAGAGAAATCCTTGATAAACCGACGGTAATAACCCGCCAGACCAAGGAAGCTGCGAATACCATGAACGTTCTCGGGCTGCTTCCAATTCTGAATAGCTTCGATCTTGGCAGGATCGACAGAAATACCCTCAGATGATACAATATGGCCGAAAAACTTGACCTTGCTCTCCCAAAAATTGCATTTGGAGAGCTTGGCCTTAAGCTGATGCCGACGAAGAGTATCCAAGACGATCCGCAAATGATGAGCATGCTATGCCTCGGATCTAGAATAAACAAGAATATCGTCGATGAAAACCAGAACGAATCTATCGATGTATTCCCGAAATACTCGATTCATAAGATCGACGAAGAAAGCCGGTGCATTCGTCAAGCCGAATGGCATGACCAACCACTCAAAAGAACCATAACGAGTGTAGAAAGTGGTAAGAGGAATGCTATCTTCCGCAACTCAGAGCTGATGAAATCCGGTGGCAAGGTCGAGCTGGGAAAAGACCTTCGCACCGCTCAACTGATCAAACATATCGTCTATCCGTGGCAATGGATAACAATTTCTGATGGTCAACTCATCAAGCTTGCGATAGTCAATGCAAAGCCTAAGAGAACCATCGGGCTTCTTAACGAAGACGACAGCAGCACCCCATGGCGAAGAACTGGACCGAATGAACTGCTTCGCCTTAAGCTCAACCAACTGCTTCCTGAGTTCCTCATTCTCCTTAATAGACATTCTCGTTGGAGGACGCCCAACTGGGTGGGAGCCTGGAATGAGATCGATGCGGAACTCAATGGCCCGCTTTGGCTGCAGGCCTGATACTAGCTCGAATATATCGAGGAAATCCCGAACAACAGGAATACGAGATATGTCCAAATTCTCATCTCGTGAATCAAGAGAAAAATAAAGTAATATCAGAAATCCCAACATCCTGAAGAACAATAGCTAACGGAGCGGACGAGTCAGGATGACGAAGAAATAATATGCGCTCTGAACAAATGATTTTAGCGTCGTACTGAGCGAGCCAATCCATGCCAAGAATCATGTAAAAGCCCAAATACTCCATAACGTGCAGATTCGCATGGAAAGAAAATTCACAAAGATCAATATCTATATCCTCACAAAGCAGACTAAGGGTCGTGGATCCACCGATGGGATTCGCAATCCTTAGTGAAGAAACCAAACAAGTAACATCCAAAGATAAAGTATCAACTACTTCCTTTGATACGAATGAGTGGGAGGCACCCGTATCAAAGAGAACTCTACAAGATCTACCATGAAATAAAATAGAACCTTCGAGAACGGAAGGATGCGTACCTCGAGGCTGAGCTGAAGATGTAGGAACCTTGGCAACATTAAGCTTGCCATATCTAGGAGGTGCAGTAGGACAAGTGGAGATCCTGTGTCCCTCCTTCTTGCAGAAGGTACAATAGAGAGGTTTGGGACACTCTCGAATAAAGTGATCAGGAGAACCACAGTTGAAGCATTTCTTCGGAGGACGTGTCCCACTAGGCTGAGCAGGAGTCTGGGACTGAGGACGAGTCTGAGGCTGAGTCTGAAAAGTGGAACTGCCAGTCTTCTTCTTCTTGTTCCAAGGCGTGGTATTCTGAAATGGACCCCGCTTCCGATTGGGGTTTTTGGAACCCTCACCATCCCCATCACTGTCTCTCTCACGCTCAACCGCTTCAAGGTAAAGTGCTGCGTCAACTAGCTCATCAAAAGGGAGCTTAAGCTGTTACTTCAAATATTTCTTCAGGCCTTCTACAAACTTGAGATTCTTCTTATAAGGAGTGCTAATGAACTCGAGGCCATACTTAGACAGGGTCTCGAAAGATGATGAATAGTCAGAAACAGAGGTTTTCCCTTGCTTAAGGTCAATAAAGCGACGTGCAAGGGCTATCTTCTCGGACTCGGGAACAAACTTGAGCAAGAAGCGCTCTCGGAACTGATCCCAAGTGAGAGTGGCCTCATCGGTCTCAGAAATAAGGAGCTCGTACCAATCCAAGGCATGGACCTCAAGATGGCTAGAAGCAACAAGAAATCTGTCATGGTCTGGAAGGGTCATGCGAGTAAAATTACGCTCGCAAACTCTGATCCAAGCCTGGACCTCAAGAACAATCTCGGAGCCATTGAACGACTTCCCTCCAAGATGAATAAAGTCGCTGCAGAGGCGCGCAAAAGCAGACTTGCGCGGTGCATCAGAAACTGGTGCAGGAGACTGAGAGTGCGACTGAGAGTTACGAACCAGCTCCATGATTTGGTCTGTGGTCATGTATAAGCCCTTTGGGTGAGGGTTGCTGGACCGTCCAGCTTCAGCAGAACGGAGGTTCCTACCTTTACCAGCCATACTGAAAGATAAGGTAAGATTTAGTTAAGAACGATTCAAAGATAGATAATTCATTAAGGAATATTACGGAATATAATAGATTCCTACACATATTCCTAACTTTTTTCTGAAGGTGGTAATGTTCAATTTTGATCGTATTGTAACGTATTGTACTACGTGTCTGTTCTGTGTTTGTTATGCTTAATTCTGAACCTTAGCTATGATACCGAACTGTAACGCCCCACTCCGAGACCCACTCTAGTAAAGAGTATTACGGGGTAATACCGTCTACTAGAACGGAGAATAGAGTATAATGGAAGCGACCATGTGTAATCAAGCTATAACTAACTACTGAATACGTCGAATAGGTGCTTTTCTTTTCTCATGTGGTTCGACATATCCAATAGATATTTATAACGAAATTACAATGGCTAAGGAAAATAGGTTCAGAACAAACATAATACTAAATGATAACATCATCATCACAGAACAGTCACATAACAGTCACAGAACATAGGTACAATATATCGTCAATACAGATCCAAATTTCAAAAGGTGGGTACAAAGCCACCGCTAACACATGTGAGTCAAAAATATGTACATAAGAGACTGAATAATCAGAGTATCAAAATAGTGGACAAATATAAAGAGCCATCTATCAGCATAGAAGATAGTGTCCAAGCGGAAGCACATAAAGCTAAGTCCAAAGACCTAACCTGAAACAAATCTGTCTGACCCAAGCGAAAAACACTCGGGTCAGGCTAGCTAAACAATCAGTTAATAGACTGAGATAAACATAATAATGCGGTACATAAATAAAACAGTACTTCTCCAAAGAGAAGAGTATAATGGACTACATGAATATAATGACGATCCCTAATCATCAATAAACAGTAAAAATCTCCAAAGAGAATATCAACACCAAAGTGTTAAATAAATAAAATCGCCTCATATCATCGGCGTAGCCAAAGTTATATAAAGTTGCCCATAGGAAATAATCCCAAGAGTGACTAGAGTCTGTAATCAATGCCCAAGCAAAGATCGATGCTCCAAAGAGCAATAGGGATATACTGAAAAGTCAATGAAATCGAATACTGAAAAGCGGTGTCCAGAGACACTGTAAATCCACAAGGTAATCGCACTTACATCGTATGGTTCCATAGAACCAACACCGAATGGCGGTAGTCGAATGGATATAAAAATCATCAGATAATACAAGTATTGCACGTGCACCGACCAGAGTCGTTATTGCCTAGTAATGTAGAGTTGTGATCGATCACTCGCACAGATGCGGAATGCGCGAGACGACGAGATCCTTCCCAGAAGGATAAAGGCCCAGAGGCACATGCCGAAAAATTGCTCCATAGATCAGGTGTCCAGAGATGGTTGCCCAGAGGCGTGGTGACCCAGAGGTCCAGTACTGGCCGCCCAGAGGTTAATGTGTCACAAACTTCTTGGAGAGGAACCCGTAAAGTAACAATGAGTCCCATACCCCACGTTCGCACTAAACGGTTTACTAACTAATAGCAAGCTCACACTCCAAACAATAAAAAGTCCACCTCGTATCATCGGTAAACTGGACCCAAAGGTCAAAACGATCAATCGAATAGGTCGGGGATTAACCGGAAAGAAAACACACACGGTTCCATAGGCCGGAGACTTCCTAACCGTTTAAGCACCTTTCAACTTCGCTCGAGCTAAAAGTGAGTGTGAGATTTTTATTATAGAAAATAATTGTGCGAAACAAATTTACAATTGATCTTGAAATCGCTTTAAAACGGCTTTTGAAAACTCTCCTATTATGGAGTAATTAATTTAATAATTAAAAATAATATTATATAATAATTTCGAAAGCCATTTAGGAGTGAAAAATCCTTTTAAAATTGTTCATAAAACCCGTGTACGAAATTTAGAAACAAATCTTAGAGAAATCGATAAATCAGAAAATCACTGAAAACCAATATTCGTGTTGGAAAATATTCCGAATGGTTGTGAACCAAAATTCGACAATTTCTGATTAGCAATTGAAGCCCAAAGGTTCGTTGCAGAAACAATCAATTTGAAGCGGTTGCACCAAAATGGTGCAACCCGGACTCGGTTGTACCAAAATGGTGCGACCGGTGGGTCGGAACCCGGCTGCACCAAGATGGGTGCAGTCCCCCCCCCCCCCCCCCCGTTTTTTTAAGCCGGCTGCACCGCATGGTGCAGCCCGTTTCTGTGAACCAGGCTGCACCATGCGGTGCAACTGGTTCAGTCCAGCCCCCAGCCCATATGGGCTGGGGAGAATTGGTAAGCCCCAGCCCATGCGGGCTGGGGAGATTTGTAAGCCCTAGCCCGCATGGGCTGGGGAGGTGGGCCCAAGCCCCAGCCCGCGCGGGCTGGGGAGGTGTGCCCAAGCCCCAGCCCGCGCGGGCTGGGGAGGTGGGCCCAAGCCCCAGCCCGCGCGGGCTGGGGAGGTCGTGCGCGCCAGCCCACTTAGGGCTGGCCTACTTCCGGCTAGCCCAACTGGGCTAGCCTGCTATGCCTGGGCAGCAGCCTGGGTGCAACCCACGTTCGCACTAAACGGTTTACTAACCAATAGAAAGCTCACACTCCAAACAATAAAAAGTCCATCTCGTATCATCGGTAAACTAGACCCAAAGGTCAAAACGATCAATCGAATAGGTCGGGGATTAACCGGAAAGAAAATACACACGGTTCCATAGGCCGGAGGTTTCCTAACCGTTTAAGCACCTTTCCACTTCGCTCGATGTGCTAAAAGTGAGTGTGAGATTTTTATTATAGAAAATAATGGTGCGAAACGGATTTATAATTGATCTCTAAATCACTTTAAAACGGCTTTTGAAAACTCTCCTATTATGGAGTAATTAATTTAATAATTAAAAATAATATTATATAATAATTTCGAAAGCCATTTAGGAGTGAAAAATCCTTTTAAAATAGTTCATAAAACCCGTGTACGAAATTTAGAACCAAATCTCAGAGAAATCGATAAATCGATAAACCAGAAAATCACTGAAAACCAATATTCGTGTTGGAAAATATTCCGAATGGTTGTGAACCAAAATTCGACAATTTCTGATTAGCAATTGAAGCCCAAAGGTTAGTTGCAGAAACAATCAATTTGAAGCGGTTGCACCAAAATGGTGCAATCCGGACTCGGTTGCATCAAAATGGTGCGACCGGTGGGTCGGAACCCGACTGCACCAAGATGGGTGCCGCCCCCCTTTTTTCTTTCTTTCTTTCTTTGTTTTTTTTAAGCCGGCTGTACCGCATGGTGCAGCCCGTTTCTGTGAACCAGGCTGCACCATGCGGTGCAGCTGGTTCAGTCCAGCCCCCAGCCCACATGGGCTGGGGAGAATTGTTAAGCCCCAACCCATGCGGGCTGGGGAGATTTGTAAGCCCCAGCCCGCATGGGCTAGAGAGGTGGGCCCAAGCCCCAGCCCGATCTGGCTGGGGAGGTGGGCCAAGCCCCAGCCCGCGCGGGCTGGGGAGGTGGCCCCAAGCCCCAGCCCGCACAGGCTGGAGAGGTGGGCCAAGCTCCAGCCCGCGCGGGCTGGGGAGGTGGCCCCAAGCCCTAGCCCACGCGGGCTTGGGAGGGCGTGCGCGCCAGCCCACTAAGGGCTGGCCTACTTCCGGCTAGCCCAACTGGGCTAGCCTGCTGCGCCTGGG
Source organism: Allium cepa (assembly GCA_030765085.1). Lineage (NCBI taxonomy): Eukaryota > Viridiplantae > Streptophyta > Magnoliopsida > Asparagales > Amaryllidaceae > Allium > Allium cepa. Next base: position 384,922,784 of record CM060931.1, read on the forward strand.
CAGCAGCCTGGGTGCAACCCAGGCCTGCCCTGGTGCACCTAGAGCCCTGTTATCAGCCTGTTTCAGGCTGAAGTATTCCAGCCAGCTGGAAATGCAGTTTTTGATAGTTTTGGGGGTTTTTTTTCAACTTTTTGGCATCAAATTTCGCTAATAACAATCACCAACTACCATATAATGATTACTACACTATATTAAAGGAGACAAAGGGCCAAAGCTTAGCATTACCTTATGAAGCAATATCACAAACACCTTATGTGCACACCCAAAATGAAAGCAAAGATGATTAAGGAGCTATTATTCATATGTTACATAATAAAACATGTGTTACTAAATGATTACTGAAAACAAAAGAGGATTAAACACATACTAGAAGAGGTTTTTAGCAATATACCTCTCTAGAAAGCAACAAAGACCACTATAGCATCAACCCATGTTAGCAAAAGATGATTAGGAGGCTATAAGATCAAAAAAACACATAAAATATGTGTTACCAAATAAATTTCAGAAATTTGAAAGATATAAAAATGGATTTGAGGTGGGTATTTGCATTACCTTTGCATAGAATGACTTGCATAAGCTAAAACTAGAAAGAGATGAAGATGGAGGACATTTTTGTTAAGAAAGCTTTAGGAAATGATTAGGGTTTTGATTAGGGATGCATGAATGAGGTTAGGAGAGTTTGAGATAATTTATAGAGGAGGTTTAGGGTGGGTTATTGGGTTAAGTTTAGTAACCCAATAAGAAGAGGGTTATTTACATGTTTCCAAAAATTAGGCTAAGTGTTCATGTATGTTTATAAAACACATTTTTCTTACCCAAACCCGTTTTAAAATCTCTCCTAAAATATTTAACTTTCCAAAAATAACATTTTATCCTCATTTTAAAATCCATATTTCCCATTTAATTCAAATAGCCTTTTTCAAATAAATTTTGTTATTCCAAATCGTTTTACGCTTCATTAAAATAAATAAAAATCCTAACTTTTATTTATTAATTGGTAATGCAAATCTCGGGTTGTTACAGTCCCTATCTTGAATGTATAAAAACAAAAACTACTAAGCTAACGTAGTTAGCCAAAAGTTAGAAGCTAGTCCCTGCTAAGAAGTCAAGTGGAAGCACCTGAAACACCTCAGTCTGACCCGCGTATTATTTAAGATAAAATAATAATAAATGGATCAGTTTAGCTATAATTATCCTACAAGATGAGATATGATAAGAGATATAACAAAAATATATGTTAACAATGAAACCATATTGTGACAAGTTTATAATTGATAACCACGAAAATCATACAATATCTCAGATTTTCTCAAACACCCAAAAGAATGTCATATTCTTTATCTTATTCATTAAATCACAAATATTGATAGAGCCTATTAATGAAAATTACAAAAATTAGTGAAACACAAATTCCAGATATCAATAATTAGAAATCCAAAAGAACACAAAGGGGGAGGCCTATCATAAACGGGAGCATGAAAAATAACCAACACGTGTATCATAAACGGGACGCTATCCCATGGGTCGCTAACCTATTGAGTAGGTGCAACAACATAGTACAACAGTTAATCTGAGGAACCTGAAACTCAAATAATCCAAAACACTGACGTAGTATAACGGTATGCCCAAGGAACCTGAAACTCAAATATGCCGAAGCAACGATGTAGCACAATGGTGCACCCGATGAACCAAACTCCATATAACGGTTAAAAGACCATGGGTCGCTAGCCCATAAAAATGAGATGAAGTTCTACACAAACGGGGGTTAGTCCCCCACATGGACAAGGAGACATTACTCATCGCAAGTCTAAATCACAAAATGATCATTATTGATCAAAAAGAAGTGCAAATTACACTAAGCTAGTAAAAAAATGAGTTTAGCTTCATGTCTCATTACCATTAGCTCAACTTAAATATTTTACAAACAAATTGTAGATTTTCACTTGAAGATTATCATGAGATTTCAATCGAACAAGTCCAAGAATTAACTAACAAGGTAAACGCAAGCGTTTCATACCATTTGTTTTGCTAAGTCGTTTAATTCGATTTCTCATACGAATGAGGAAAAGGTTTGTACATACTAATAGATTGGAAAATGGTTTTAAAAGAGCTTTTTATTAAAAGTAGTGTTGAAATCATTTTTGTGAAAGAGTTTGAGTATTCACTACTAGTATAAAAACCTTTGTATTTCAAAATGACAATTCAAATAAATGATTGTAAAACAATCTATCACCAAAAATCTACATTCGATGACGTAAATCAAAACCATGAAAATTGATATCAAATCCATCGAATGGATATTCCCAAAAATCCAGAAAAGAAGTCATTAAATTCGATAATAAATGACAATAACTAACCAGATCAACAAAAATCGTTAAGAAATGGAAATTCGCACAAAAACCGACAAATTGGAAAAAATTCAACAGGACCGGACGTTTGGTTGGTTTGACGAAACGTATGACCCTAGGCTCTACCATTTGTTTCTATGTTCATTATTTTTTTACAAAAGCCCCTACCAGATGTTTGGTAGGTTCAACCAAACGTCTTTCCTAAGCTGGGCTGAAATTTGCTTAGGCCACTGATGGCCAAATCAACTCGGAAGCGATCGAATGAGCGATGGAGGCTATGGATTTATGCCAAGCGACAACCCATCTCTATAGGCTCTTCGATACACCCCAAATAACATGTTCAAACATCCATAGTAGGATTTTCATAAATTTTGACTTCAAAACCAAAATTGGAAAATTCACCAAACCAATTCAAATCAGAAGTAATTGAACATGAAATAGATGTTAGGAATTCATACCTAACAACAATGAAAGCTATAGACATAGATGTGAGTTCAATAACTCACCTTTAAACTAAAAAACAAGGAATAAGAAGCTCTAAAACAAAGCAAGATCAATCTCTCTTCAACTGCACTTCAAGAACCTTCAATCTATGATCACACACAACGAGTTTCCAAATTAGATTATAGGAAAAATCAAGAATTGAAGAGGAATTGAGATGAGAAAGATGAATAGCATGCTTACCTAAGCTTCTTCTTAATTTTTGAACTTGAATTTGAATTTCCTAAGAGAAGTAGGGCTTAGGAATTTCTAATCTCCTCTCTTTCCCCAGTTTTTCATTTAGCTTGAGTGTTAGGAATTATTATGTGTAGAATGAATGTGGGGAGAGGAGTTAGGGTATTTGGTAGAAGAGTTTGGATTAGCTTATTAGGTTAATGGGCTAGAACCCAACCCAAAGCCCAAATGAAAATACCAAAATCCTAATCAACTCCAAACATATCGATGGTTATACTTAAACAAGTTGTAAACGTCGTTTTGAACTCAATAAAAAATTTCTCGAGTCCAAATTCAGCTGGTTACAAAAACTCACATTTTGGACTTTAATTCAACTAAATATGCTATATTTAAATAAATCATTTAAATATATAATCATAAAATATGTGGGTTGTTGCACTATCGCATGATGATTTAATGAGCTATCGAGGGATGATACTCCTAAGATATCATGATTTAGTAAGATGTCACAGTTAGTTTATTTGAGCTATTGCATGGTAACTAAATTGACTATAGAAGGATGACGCTGTTAAGCTATCACATAATGATAGAATAAGCTACTGAGTATTTGTGATTTCGAGCTATTGCACGGTGACGAAACAAGCCATCGAAGGTTAATGACGTTGAGCTATTACTTGATGACTAATATACATAAAATTTGCATCTAGTCTACCACATAGAGCATCTTGGATAGGTCAGCGATGCCATGTTATTATGGTATAAAAAGAAAATTTGTACCACATGTCACTTTCAAACATATGCCACATCATCAAATCATGACCATCCATTTCCACCAAATAACATATGTCTAAAATCCATTGGTCCAGGACTTCTATGAATAGGCATGTACCATCTACTAGAAAGTGACGAATTCTAGTTACTCTTTTTCCGCATATTTCTTTTAAGTGTGTAAGAAAGAACATGAAATTAGGGTTTCCAAGGTAAAAATGAAATCAAAGCTTTATGATCAAGGGCTTGTACTTTGAAAATTTTGCATATTTAACTTCCTTGATCTCATGACCTACATATATAACTTGTATGATGACCCAAGGACCCTCTTTCAACCTAAATGCTTGAATTTGTATATGGCCAAAATTCTTTCCTAACCTAAAATGGTGCTTTCATTGAGAGTTAAACTCAAGGATCTAATCCTTATAGTATCCATACTAACAAAATAAGAAGATCAGTTAAGAAAGTGAATGTGCAAGCTCAAGGTAAGGTAGCATAAAAATAACATTACAATATATCATGGAGAATATTAAGGTTGGACAAATGTCGATACCACAGGAAGCGTTAAAAGAAGAAAATGACATCCAATCCATGAAAATACAACTACAAGCGTTGCACGAATTAATCAAGGCACTCGTCTCCCATAAATCCTCAAAGACATCATGAAAGATGAAAGAAATAGAAGAAGAATAAGTTGAATTCCCACATAGGAAAGTTGGGGAATCTAATTTAAGAAGCAAAGACATTGAAAAAACAGTATAAGGCCGCAAAGGAAAAAGAGAATTATCTAGTGCAAAAGCTGAATAAGAATTCAAAGTCCTCGCTCGTACAATCTAATAGCTTTGCTTCGCGAAGGGAATATAAGCCTAAGCAAAAGAATTATGATAGGGATAAGACATATTTAGGAGACATGGCTCATAAAATGGAGAAAGACATAACAAAATTAAGGGCGAAGAGGATGATTGATCCAAAAGTCAACAATATCTTCAAGGGAGCACCACTCATAGAGGAAATCATGGCAATACCACTACCATCTTATGTCATGATTCCATCAATAACGTATTATGACATGACTGATCCAATCGACCATTTAATTGTATTTGAAAGCCAAATGACTTATATTATTTTCTAGGGGTAGTAAGATGCAGAATATTTCCAACTACCTTCTTTGGGGCAGTAGGAAAATGGTATTGGTGTTGCCAAGAAATGATGATTTACTAGTGGGAACAGTTCTCTTGTGGTTTCAGCCTAATTTTGCACTTCAAAAGAACTAATTATCGATGCCGACGTATTGGCCAATATAAAGAAAAAGCCTGGTGTGTTATTGAGGGATTACTTGAAACGATTCAGAGGTAAATAAAGAAGAAAGAGTAAGTGACCATAAAAATTTAGTGGCCGTAAAATCTTGTTTAATTATGAATACTCCATTTTGGAAAGATCTATATATCTATGAATGCAAGGATCTGTAGGACATTAATTATCAAGCAGGCAATTTTATTTGAATGGATGTGATTTTCCACACCAAGAGAAGTCAAAGAGAAAGAGGAAACCTTATAATTCCAAAAAAGAAAGGAAGATGGGATGGATTTACTAAGACCAACTCCATTGAACTAAACCGGCCCATTTCCTATATATTACTATTACCAAAGAAGAACTTGATTATCCTAACTTATTCAAGTTAAGAACATATTCTAAGCTGCACAAAAGTTGAGACTATCATGCTTTCTATTAAGTAAACGAACATAAGACTGAAGTGTGCAGAGTTTTAATTGGGATTGTTAAAAACACAATTAGAATTGCTTAAAGAGTTTGTTAAGACTGACCAATAACCCTCTTATGGCAAGAGACCACCAATTAATAAAACTAACATCTTGGAAGTCGAGCTCCCTCATGACCTGTTGCAACCAATTAATCGAATTGATGTTATTCATGGAGGACCACATATCACAGGCATGAGTAAAGTATTAAGGAGAAGATATATAAAGGAAGCCAAGGAAGGTAAATATCGATAAGTGAAGAGCCGTCCCTAAAATCTTTCAAAAGGTATGCTCAAATTCCACATTTAATTGTAACACCAAGGGAATTGATGGGAGCGAAGAACCTCCATAATTACCCGCTCATGAGAACATCACAAATTGGACTCTCACTTGTCTCGAACATTTTAGTTGATACGAGCACTGTTGTGAATGTCATTTTCAAAAGTTCTTTCGACCAAATAGGAATTCCAAAAGAAAAAATCGAGCCAAATTTGGAATCAATCTTTATGTTCCACAACAAAGGCTTTACTCCAGTCAATCAAATTAGAATATTCATCCTAGTTGGAACCATGCCATGCTCGAGAACATTTGAAACTTTATTCATGGTGATGAATCAACCATTATACGATATTGCATTCTTTGGGAGACCTATGCCTGATGAAATTAACGCTTTCATCTCACCAAAACATTTATTAATGAAATTCCTATGCAAAGCTGGATAGGGAACTGTCCATGAAGAGCAATTTAATTCACCTGAAATGTAATTTGCAATGCTTCAACAATATAATAAAGAATGAAAACCTTGTTACAAGTCGGTGTTAAATAAATAAATAAAATTTTCAACCCCTTACATATTATCCTTAAGAACTAATATCTAAAGCAAATATATAGAATTTTCCATTAGTAAATGCCTTACATAATGAGCAAAAGAATCAAATAAAAAGAAAAGAAGAGAAAATATGTAGAGTGGAACCAAGACAATCAAGGTAAAAGCGAGACTTCGTAAGAAATAGTGCTCGATATAGATTTTAGAGATGGCTAGGAATATGCAAAATTTGTGGAAGACTTGGAAGAAGTGAGCTTTGATTCCCAAGCCTTAAAAAAAGTAGTAAAAATGGGAAATAAAATGGATTAAAGCATGAAAGAAAAACCGATTTCATTCCTACAATTGAACAAAGACGTCTTTGCATGGACCCATGTTGATATGGAGAGGATTGACTCAACAATAATATGCTATGTGCTTAAAACTGATCCAAAGTTTACTTAAATAAGGCAAAAGAAGAGGAAATTGGACGAAGTTCACAATATAACATTACAAGTAGAAGTAAAGAAATTGATAGAAAACATATATGTTAGGGAGGTGCTTTATTCAAAATGGCTAGCAAATCCAGTTTAATTTAAGAAGTCTAAGGGAAAAGGGAGAATGTGCTTTAAGTATACGAATTTGAACAAAGCATTTTGAAAAGACTATTACCCTCTCCTAAGTATCGATTAATTAATAGATTCCATAAGTGGTCATAAATTTCTTTCTTTCATGGATACATATTTGGGGTATGATCAGATTCTTACATTCAAGCTCGATGAAGAACACACCAGTTTTGTGACCGATTAGCAAATTTATTGTTACAAGGTAATGCCATTTGAATTGAAAAATGCAGCGGTATTCACCAAGGATTGGTGAATAAAATGTTCTATGACTAAATTAGAAAAAACATGGAGGTCTATGTGCATGATATGTTAGTAAAATCTCAAAAAGAGAAAGACTATGTAGAGTACTTGAACGAAATATTTGGAATATTAAGAAAATATAAGAAGATGAATCATTGTGAGTGCATGAGAAATAGAGGCTAACCACGATCGAATCGAGGCAATCCAAAATATGGAACAACCAAAAACGAGTAAAGAGGTAATTGGGTTGAATAGGAAAGTTGCAGCACTCAGTCGATTCATATATGAAATAAGTGTATTCCTTACTTTGATGTAATCAAAAAGTAAAATACTTTTAAATACATAGAGGAATACCTAAAGCATTTCCGAGAGTTAAAGGATCATTTGGAAAAGCCATCGATACTTTCTAGTCTGGGGGATGTTTTTTCTTATATATAACAGTGTCATAATACGCAATTAGTTTGGTCCTAATTAGTGAAGAAAGTAGGATTCAATCTTTAATATATTATGTGAGTAAGAGACTAAAAGACACATAGACTAGATATCTAGATGTAAAGAAATTAGCCTATTACCTACTATTATAGGCATGAAAATTAAGGTCATATTTTCAAGTGCACCCAATCAAGGTTCAAACCAATCACCTACTAAGGCAGGTCCTTAACAAACTTGAAACATCAGGAAGGTTAACAAAGTAGGGGATTGAGCTAAAACAATATGATATCGAGTATCTGCTATGAGTATCAAAGGACAAGCCTTGGCTGATTTTGTAATAGAATATACAGGGTTTATTGAGGTGTAATTGGAAAAGGAAAGGAAGCTCGAACCATAGAGGAAATTATACTTGGATGGAGCATCAAATAAGCTAGGAGCCAGGGCAGGTTATGTAATAATTACCCCCGACGGACATAGGCTACATTACACAATGAAGTTAGGGTTTTCTAAAATTAATAACATAACCAAATACGAGTCCACGATATTGGGTTTAACCATGGCCAAACAACTAAAGATGTCATGAATTGAGATTTTTAGTGATTCGTAATTGGTGGTGAACCAATTAAAGAAGACATTCCAAACCAAATATATTCCATTAGCTCAATAGGTAAAGAAATTCATGAAATGTCGATTCAGTTTGAGGACTTTTGCATACATTAAATAAAAAGGGAAAAGAATTCCCAAATGGATTCTTTTGCAAAATTAGCAAGTTCATGGGGGGGAGGGAGGCACTTGAAGCAAAAAATCATCCTTATCGGATTTCAAAAACACCCTAGTATTGAGTCAGGAAAGGAGGAATTAAGTAATGAAGCCTTAGACCTAACTCAGTCTCAAGTCCAAAAATCAATATATGATAAAGAAAACACCAAAAATTTCAATAATTGTGGATAAACCTCCTAAGATATATATAAGGAAAATAATTATAAGGACCAATATTCCAATAGTTGGATGAAGCCATTAATCAAATATTTGTAGGAAGTTATACTGCTCAAAGAAAGAAATGAATAGTGAAAATTAAGGTACCAAGCCCTATTTATATACGATATTTGATGGAATATTATATAGAAATGGGTACTCAACACCTTATTTGAGATGTATCACCCTAGAAATGGGAGCTAAGTTGCTAAAGGAAGTCCATGAAGGGTTTTATGGGGATTATTCCATTGGGGTGAAATTATTAAAGATGGTAATGAGATAGGAATTTTATAGGCCCACATGATAGAGGGCATTATAAATTACATGAAAAGACGTGAAAATGATAAAATATTTCCAGAATTCCAAGATCACTGCCGAGTAAATCAACCATGATTGTTTGTACATGATTTTGATGTATGGAGCATCGATTTGATTAGGCTACTTCCAATCTTCGCAGTGGTAGACATTAACTGCTTCACCAAGTGGATGGATGCTGAGCCATTACTCAACATTACTGCAGGGAAAGTTTTAATGTTTGCCATAAAAATATATTCATTAAATTTGGAATTTCAAATAATATTATCTTTGACATAAGAACTCAGTTTGAAAGTGAAGAATTTACTTATTCATTGAACAAAATGAAATAATCAAAAGCTTTTGGTTAGTAGCTCACTCAAAATCCAATTGAGTAGTAGAGGTAGCAAATAAAACCATTAAGAATATCTTAAAAATATGATTAGGTAAAGCCAAAGGAAATTGGGTAGAAAAACTTCCTCTCGTTTTATAGTCATATAAAACTTCTACAAGAACGGCTAATAGACATACTTCATATTGTTTGACGTATGGAGTTGAAGCAGTGTTACCGGTGGAGATTGAAGTCCCTTAGTGTAAAAGAATTTCTTATACTTTTGAAACAAATCTAGAAATAAAAAAAGAGTCACCCGATTTTATCAACGAATTAAGAGACCAAGCTACCATATGAACAGTTGAATACCAATGAAGAATCTCTAGGCATTATAATTCAAAAATAAAAGGAAGAGCATTCAAGAAAGGAGATCTATTTCCAAGAGGAGTAATGGCCAACACTAAGAATCCAAGGGATGACCCACTAGTACCAAACTGGGTTGGGACATTAGTTATTCAGGCATGAACATATAGATTATGCAGGGCAGATGGGATTGTAATATCAATAACATGGAATGCTAAGAAATTAAGACCATATTTCATAGCATTAGATGAATAAAATGAAGTATTAAATTCCATAGTATTGGATGAACAATATGGATTATTAAAGTTCTTTTCTTTCTCTAAACAATTAACCCTAGATTGAGATGCAATATGTCTAATTTGACTCCTAATCTGACGAGGTTAGTGAGACTTATTAGGAAGAAGCATGCCTCGTATCTAGAAGAGGATATTTAAGCCTTTAGCCCTATCGTAAGGTCTAGCCAAAGCAATCATCCGAAAAGTGATGGTCAATTAAGCATTTGACCTAACCATTCGGGCCTAGTAAAAGCGCCCATCTAAGGATATGGATGAGAAGTTTTCAGTCCCATCATAAGGCCTTGCCAAAGCAACCATACAAAGAATGATGGTCACTTAAGCCTTTGATTATGTTGCCTGATCTGGTCAAAGAAACCATTCAAGGCAGATAGACGAAAGGCCTTTGGTCCCGCCGTAAGGCCTGGCCAAAGCAATCATCCAAAGAGTGGTGGTCAATTAAGCTTTTGATCTCATCTCCAGGCCTGGGTAAACTCTCGCTAAGGAAGATGGACGAGCCTTTGGCCCGGACACCAGGCTTGGCCAAAGCCACTATCTAAAGAGTGATGGTCAATTAAGTCATTGATCCTGTCTTCGGGTATGGTCAAAGCTCCCATCCAAGAGAGATGGACAACAAGCCTTTGGTCCTACTACATGTCTTGGACAAATAAACCATCCAAAGAGTGATGATCGATTAAGCCTTTTATCCCACTGCTAGGTCTACTTAAAGCACCAATTCAAAAGAGATGAACAAACAGCCTATGATTCCACCGTGAAGCCTAGTTAAAAACAACAACCCAAAAGTGGTAATCGATTTGACCTCTAGTCCCATTGCCAAGCCCGATTAGAGCATTTATCCAAAGAAGAAAATTGTAGAAATTCTGACAGTCAAACTCAAAACAAGCAAGAACATGGAAAATTATTTTGAGGAATATAGGAAATTTCCATCTTGAGATAGCAATAATTAATTTGGTCAAAAAATATTTTCAAAAGATTTCAAGAGGATCTCCTTACTTTTAAAGATCTATTTTTTAAAAAGTCATATTTTCACAATTATATACATATATGCGTGTATCTTTGTATGTATATAATATTTGCATAAAATGAATTTTACTTTGATAAGAAATTTGGTTTTCAAAAAACCAAAGTTATCAAAAGAAAAAGAGTGCAAGTACTCGATGATTGAAGAGCACAACAAGAAAAACAAAGACGAAAGTTTACTTAAGCTAAAGCGTAAGAAAACTTCTTATGAAAGTGGGGAAAGTGTTACATCTAAATTTCTAAGGATAGATATAATGTGGTGTTGGTGGAGGATTAAAGACAAAGCTGTCATAAGTTGAAAAATATAGGTCATCAAAGTACAAAGATGAAGCATCGCATAGTGACTTCCAAAGCCATCGTAAGATGAGGAATATGAATTGTTGAATAGTGACATCTGAAGTCACCAAAAGTTGAGATGTTAAAGCCATCGCATGGTTATTTTTTAAGAGCCATCGCGAGTTGGTTAAAGCTATCAAATGATGAATATAAAAGCTATCGATGGCCGATTTATCAAATTTATCGCATGGTGAATGTAAAAGCCATTGAAGATTGATTTCTCAAAGGTATCGCAAGTTGATTTCTTAGAGCTATAACATGGTGAATAAGAAGCTATCGAAGGTTGGTTTCTCAAAGCTTTCCATGGGTGTTATACTAAATTGAAATCAAAGCTTTATGATCCAGGACTTATACTTTGAAAAATTTGCATATTGGACTTCCTTGAACTCTTGACTTACGTATATGACTATTGAACTGTATGATGAACCAAGGATCGTTTTTCAAGTTGAATGCTTGAATTTGTATAAGGCCCAAATTTCTGCATATCAATTAACACATAAAATTTGTTAAATGGCAAGGATTATCAATAGAAAGTGGGACCAAATCCAATGATCCAGAAATTAAAAATCGAAGCTTAAATCGAAGGCTGGTAAGTTGGAGAAGAAATTTTACAAACTCACAAATGCATTTGTCTAATAGTTCTCATGTGTAGACATTTCAGATATGATGATAATGATGGAGCTGTGTGTGCAAGTGATGAATGAGTATGTAGTGTTTGTATTTGGATATTGTGTATATTTGTTTATGATTGGATAATGATGATGATGATGGACACATTTGTTTATGTTGGACACCGTTTTGTATTTGATGGATAACTTTTGGATACGTTGGATATTTGGTATTTATCACTGTTGGCATACAGTGGTTTTTGTATATATGTTGATTTTTGTTAAGTATTGTATTTGTTATATGTTGATATTTATATGTCGATATTTTTGTGATGATTATTGTTTATAAATGAATTTATTGATTTGGTGTGAGAAAAGCAGCAGAAATGCTGCAAAAATGCTTCAGGTACACTGTTAGTATGGTGTTTGTAAATCCAATTTGGGCATTTAAGGATGACATTTGTAAGGCGTTGGTATGATGTTAGTAAATTTCTTCATATGGTGTCGGCATGTCTTAGCTATGCGTTGGAAAAATGGCGTCGGCAAGACGTCAAAAAACCATCGGTAAGTTGGCGCCAGTAAAGAGCATCACTAAGGCGCCTATAAACCACCCACGAAAGACGTCAACATGGCGTCGATAAAAAAGTTACTACAATTTTACCGATGCGTTGTACGATGCGGCGTAGCATCGGTAAAATGTTTACCAACACCGTATCAGCGTGGGTGGATCCCCTTTATCTAGTATTGTTTATATATGTGTGTGTGTCTCTCCCTATATATATATATATATATATATATATATATATATATATATATATATATTATCGATAAAACATTTCTTGCAACGATTTTCTACTTATATATGTTTAATGTAATTAATTATTTATTTATAACACTATATAACAACTTACAGCCAATCCTTATTTGCTAAGTAATTCAAGCGACATGATACTTTACATCTAAAATTTGGTTTCGTTGGTTATTTCCAGATTTGGTGTGTGAAAAACACTTTCTCAATAAATTACACCTCTATTTATATTTCAGTAAAAAAAAAATCTTTTTTGGAATTTAAATTTAAACATTAATAGCTTGTTTATATGATCATAATAATTCTGAATTATTTTTATGAAAAATTGGATATAATATGCAAATATTTATAGTCGAGAAATTTTAGCTTGCCAGATTTCTCTATAAACATTTGCAAATTACAGAGTTTTCTGTAAATATTTCAAAACTTCAAAATATGTTTTTTTTTTTTTTTTTTTACAATATGTTTTTGAGGGGGGAGGACTATGTATTTTGCATCTTGAAAGATTGTGTTTTTGCAAAAGTTTCCTAATATTAAAGCATACAAATAATGTTAACTTAATATGATGACATAGAGTCACGTTAAGATGACATTAACATGAAAAAGTGAGAATAAGAACATAAAAACATATGTGTGCTTTCTGCAAATTTTAATAGGAGCAACACGACAATGGAACTTATAATACACCGTATAAAATATAGGATTTTATTATTGTATGTATTCTTATAACACTTAATATTGCGTACAAGCCTTTAGTCTTAAACACAAGTTCAACCGACCTTCCTTTTATTCTCTGTGTAGCCGATTTTCTTAGAAACTTTCCTCCTTGCTGTTCGACGGCAAGGGGAATGTATAATTGAGGGGTCTGTCGCAAGTCTTTTTGGTCCAACCTATTTTCTGCCTTTCATTGTCATAAATGACCATCATGTCCAGCATTGCTATATCTGCAAACATCAGCCAGTCATGTAATTTCAGTCATTACTAATATATAAATGGCGTCTTTATATATGCTAGTGTTTACATATATTAATTAAGTGGACTCGCATAAGCTTACCTCCAATGAGTTTGAGATCATTTAGGCGATGTTTACTGCCTTCAAGTATTCCCAAGCATGCATTTCCATGTTCCTAAATTCAAAAAACAGTAAACCATGAAGAATGACAAGCTAAAAACACTAATGTTAGTAAGTAAATGGTAATGCTTACTATGATGATAAGATAGTTTAGGTGGTATTCATACTGCACTCCTCTAAGCCAACTGCCGAACTTTAAAACCGAAGTATTAAATAATTTCTTAACATCGTCCAATGATTTGAACAGCATTGCTCCTTTCCAGCAAACCATATCTAATTTGTGTGGATCCTATACTTGTTTCAGTTGCTTGTCTTTTAGTTCATGCTCCAATAGCAAGAAATAATATCAAACTTTTATTTTTTAATAAATCTATGCAAATATATTTAGTCACATGATATTAGATATATCGTTAAGAAGAATTACTCGCAAGGGAAATATTTGATATGGTTGATCCGTGAAGTAAATAAGTGTAGCCCCACTGTCAATACTACAGGTGCAGGCTTCTTAAAATCCAGATATTTTTGTAGTAGTAGAAACTAGGCAGCTGTTCTATAGAGTAATAATCTCCATTATCCAAGAAAAGATGAAAATGTCAATAATTTTACTAATGCTAACCATATCTAATGTAATTTACATGATTATTCTGATTGGATAGATGTCATGGAAGCCCAACTTACGCCACTAGTAGGAACTAATTCATCACCAAAGAACAGATAACTAGCGTTGTTTCAACTCAAGCAATTCCCGAAAATATTTTTGGTGAACTTTCGATTGTTTAACTGTGTGATGATGTTTGCTTTTCCACATCCAAGTCCAAGAATTCCGTCTACATGTGGTTCGGCCTTGCCAGTCTGATCGTATCCACACCTGTAATTTATATTCAAATGATCAAACTTTTAACCAGCAAGTGCAAAATAAGTAGACAGATTAATTAAGCTTACCCTAAAGCTAACATTGGACACACTATAGCATTATTGGAAAGCTTTATGGTGAAAAAATCATAAGTGCACCATAAGTGTTGAGACCATCAATGTACTTAATTTCCTAATCACATTGATCTGGTGTCTTATCACAGTCTCCAATATACGGAGGTTAGGAGGAGGAACCCATGAACACATTGCATCTCTACATTTTATTCGTGCATCCTTTCTTTTATAATATGGATCGGATCCCTAATACCTACGATAATATATCCATAATAACATGAAATTACTTAGTTAAAAAAATAAAAAATTTAGGGTTTTCAGGGAAATCTTCTCTCATAATAAAAATCAATCAAATCTTCCTCTTCCTCGTCCTTCTCCTCAGGATAGACCACCTGAATCTCATATCAGAAAGTCGAATGGTGTCATCATAGATGACGAAGGCTTCCAATTGGTTCAGCCAAGATCGCAAATAAGATACCAACCAAGAAATAATTAAGTTCAGTTATATAATAATGATGTCCTAAAAAAGAAGAGTCTGCCGACCAACTCCAATCAAGTTAAGACCAAATCGATCCAACTGCATAAGCCGACCAATTTCTCTCTTAATAAAGAACAATGACACAAATCCTAAGCTAATATTGTCTCAGAGCAATCAGAGAAACAAAGAAACGAAGAATACGGTCTTGAAACCATTCCTCCTATAGAAATCAATAAGAAATATGGTTTAATGAAGGAGGCAGTTTGTAAAAGAGCCATAGAAAATTGGAATAACTCTGTTCTTGTTTATGTAATGGGCACCAAGCCCTATTTCTGGTTTTTTAATGAGTATATAAAGCGAGTTTGGAAACCAGTTGGAGAGTTCGAAATTTTTTCTAGAGAAAATGGGTCTTTTCTTGTCAAATTCGATGTATCTCAAGATTACAATTCAATTATTCATAACGGTCCTTAAATTTACAACGACAAGCTCAACGTCATGAGAAGGTGGTCCGAACCACTGAAGTTGGACAGGGATTTACTATCAACTATGCCAATATGGGTTAAACTTCCCAGTGTAAAATTCAAACTGTGGGATCGTGAGGCTTTTAGAATTATGGAAAATATCATAGGAAAACCCATAAAAATGGACGCAGCTACCACCATGAAGACGAGATTGAATTATGCTCATCTTCTAGTAGAAGTATTTGCGACTGATGAACATCCAGATGAAATCTATCTCAATCTTTATAATGGTGAAAACATTACACAAAAAGTTGAATATGAGTGGATTCTATCAAAGTGTAGCATGTGTAAGTGTTTCAGTCACACTAGAGAGTAATGCAACCCGAAGTAGATGTGGATACCTAAATCCAGTGATCAAAATAGAGACAGTGTTCAAGAAAATAGATATGAAGAGATTCAAGAACCAATTCTCAATAAAGATATAGAAAATCAATCAAGAAATCAAGGGGGCCACAATCAAATCCACATAGAAAGTATCATTTTCGATCAAGAAAATAATTCAAAGGAGCTCACTAATCAAGAAGATCAGATCACCTCTATGGAAGTTCATCATTAAAAGATTATGAAAAAAAATCAAAAGATTCGATACAGATTAATACAAAGAAGTGTAAAAATAAAAATGTCTTTAAATTTGAAACCCCTTCTATTTCAGAGCCATGTTTAGTTACAGAGAATAATCTTACCAATATAATCAACAACTTTCGTCAAAGTAATATCCAGAATCGAGAAAATGCTATAGAGAAGGAATCCCCTTCTAAGCTTGCTGCTGATTTTGAGGAGATTAATTGCATCCACTCAACATTGCCTCGCAAGTGTGCTTCTCCCACAAAGCAGGCTACAGTGACTGAATGTAATGACTCAGCTATGCCTCGCACGGCTTCTTTTGATATTTCCCTAATCGAGGCCCAATAATCTGACAAATGGAAGAAGATGAATCTGAGATGGCTGATAATAATGTAGAGTTTGATATATCGGAGTTACATATCACAAAACCAAAAGCATATGGTAAGTTAAAGGGAAGCAAAGAGAACAAAGCTTTCAAGCAAAAATACATTTCAGTCCATCAATAATGGGATCAAATGTCCGCTAGACTAAAAGCTAAGGATGTAAATAATAAAAGGAGAGGTAAAGGTAATATAGTATCAGGTACTATTTAAATTTCTTCTTTTTATTAGATATATATGACTCTATTTGCTTGGAATATCAGAGGATGAACACCCGTGCCAAACAATCTGATATTCTTCATATGCATAATGTTCACAAACTGTCTATTATTGCTTTAATTGAGAATAAATTGAATGATTAGACTTATGATAGGTTTTGTCTCAAGATGTCTAGTAATTAGAAAGCTATAAATAACAATGATTGTGGCTGTAAAGGTAGAATCATTGTTATTTGGGATTCTAATATCCGAACAAATATGAATATAAACAAAGATAATCAATTTATAGATTGCATTTTTAAAAATATTAAGGGTTTCTCTTTGCAGGTTACATGTGTTTATGATAGTAATTTTAAAAACGAAAGAAATGGATTGTGGCATAGACTTAATCTCTGAATTTTATATATGATTTCCCTTGGATTGTCGTAGGTGAATTTAATAACGTTTTTCATGTCAATGAAAAGTTTGGAGGTATTAAAATCCCTCAAAGTAAGTTGGATAGGGTTAATAAATTTCTTTTAGATTCTGGTCTCACTGAACCAATTGTTAGTGGGAAAAAATTCACATGGAAATCTGGTCTAGCTAAAAATATTCACGGTAAGGTAGATAGAATTTTATATAATAAAGAATTTTCAAAAAAAAATTCCTAAATATGTTTGTTCCACTTTAGAACAAAACTTGAGTGATCACACTCCTTTATTGGTTAATCTTTTTCTTAATGTTGAATCTAGCAGTAAAGTATCTCCTTTTTTAGTTGGGATTTTGAAGAAGATTATAAAGCTTTGATGGAGAACAGTCCGAACATCTCTTTTATGAGTACTAAACAATATCAGTTTTATATGTTTTTGAAATACAAAAAAAAAATCTTGAAAACTGGAACAGAAATAACTATATGAATAAAAATAGGCTTATTAGCTTTAGGAATGAAGGAAATTTTTTACAGGATATATTTGACAATAAGTCTGACGATATCAATATTATCAACAAATATTTTAATAATCAAAGAGAGCTTTCTGTTGAAACATATAAAGAATTTGTTAACGCTAGACAAAAAGCTAAAGTTGATTGGCTTAATCTAGGTGATGACTGCACCAAATTCTTTCTTGCTAAAATGAGAAATAGAAAGCATTTAAATAATATTGGTAATGTTATAGACAAAGAGGGTAATTTGTCAAATGCATATGATAAAGTTGCTAAAGAAGCTATCGGCCTATATGCGGATCTTTATTTTTCTGATAGTACTGTAAAAAAATTCCTCATATTACATGTAAATATTTTAAAAGGTAATGCATTTGAAATTTTACTTGCTCATGTCAATTTAGATGAGATAAAATACATTGTTTTTAATATTGGTGATAATAAAAGTCCTGGCCCTTATGGGTTCAATGCCAAATTTTATAAAATCATTGGGATATTGTTAAGGAGCAGATTTATGAAGTTATTAAAGAATTTTATGGACAAAGAGAAAATTCTCAAAAGTTTAAATCATACATTCATTACCTTTATTCCTAAAAATAAAAATCCCACCAATATTGGTGATTATAGACCTTTTTCTTGTTGCAATGTTATTTTATAAAATTATTGCTAATGTCCTTAATAATAGAATCAAAATGTTTTTGCCTTTACTAATTTTTGAAAATCAAAGTGCTTTTGTACTTGGTAGACTTATCTATGAAAATTCTATTTTAGCACATGAAATGGTCAGAAAATTCAATACAAAGAAGGGTGATAATGTTTGCATAAAAATTGACTTGCAAAAAGCATATGATAAGGTAAACAAATATTTTATTCATCATATTATGAAATGCATGGGATTTCCTACAAAGTTTTGTGATTTGGTTTTTGAATGTATTAATACTCCTACATTTTATGTACTGATTCAAGGAAAGGCTGAAGGATTTATTAAAAGCAATAGGGGTATAAGACAGGGTGACCCCTTATCACCTTATCTTTTGCCTATTGTTATGGAACATTTTCCCATATTTATGGATATAGAAGCTATTAAAGGTAATATTTATCCTATAAATAAGATTCAACTCTGCATTAACCATTTGATTTATGCTAATGATCACATGGTGTTTGTATAAGAAAATAAAGTTAATGCAGACACTATAAAGAAAATTTTTGAGAGTCTGAAGTCTTATGCTGGGTTGCAGCTTAATGTTAATAAGTGTAAAGCTTACTTTAGTAAATATAGTAAGTATAAAAAATATTTTTTTAGCTATTTTAAACATAGCTGAGGGAAATCTTCCAATTAAATATTTGGGACTGCCTCTTTCTATAAATCAGATTAAAGATATAGATTGGTCTATTCATATTGAAAAAATACAAGAAAGAATGGAGACTTGGTCTTGTAAGTTACTTTCTATTGCTGGGAGACTTGAACTTATTAAGACGGCGATTTATGCAATTATTTTATATTGACTTCATATTCCAGCTACATCTATTAAAAAAATTGGGAAGTAGATGTAAAGATTCTTATGGAAGGGGAAATATCACAAAATTAGCTGGGAAAAGTTTGTAGACCAAAAAGTGAAGGGGGTTTTGGCATTAGAAGCATTAATGACCTTAGTTTTATTTACCACTTAAAATTATTTTGGAGATTCCTTAACTCAGACTCTTTGTGGGTTAGATGGATAAGATCTGAGTATTTGAAACATAAAATTTTTTGGACTACTATGCCTAACAGTAATCAATCCAATGCTTCGAAGAAAATATTAAATTGTAGAGAGTTAGGCAAAACATTTCTTGAAAGCAAATTTAAACAAGGTGAAGAAACCAGTTTATGGTTTGATCCTTTGTTTAAAAGTGAGTCATTTATAAATAAAGTTGGCTGGAACAGTTTGGTTATTTGTGGTGGCTCAAATGCTAAAGTATCTGATATTATTATAAATAATCAGTGGAAATCATAGTTACACCCTATTATTAACCCTCGTAAATATAAAATGTGCAAAATTTAACTTAATCCTTATGCAAAAAATGACTACTCGGAATGGAAAGCAAACAACGAAGGGAAGTTTTCATTCAAATGAACATGGAATACTATTAGAAATAAATTCCAAAAGGAAGATTGGCATCAATGCATATGGAACAGAGTGAATTGTCCCAAGATGGCATTTTGTACATGTGTTGCAGTTAAAAACAGATTGTCAACTTAGGGTAGACTAAATAAATGGGGTTATAATTTGAATTCACTCTGTTCCTTACGTAATATGTGTAATGAAAATGCTAATCACCTATTTTTTGAATACAGTTACTCTTACTTTATTTGGAATCAAATTAGGGCTACTCTGGGTATTGATGACAAAAGTCAAATGGACCTAATGCATATTATCAAAATGATCAACAAAGAATTCAGATCTAAGTCTAAGGAAACAAACTATGCTCACAATTTTTTAACTATTACAGTGGTCAATTTATGGAAAGAAAGAAATTTGCATGCGCATAACAAAGGTAGCAGAAACAAAGAGCAGATTTGGTTACTTATTAGCACTGACAGCAAGAATATTCTTCGAAAATCAAAGAAAATATTTAAAAACCACACCAAGTTCACTTCCCTGTTGATGATTGGAGTTCTGAAGCTGGGAGAAAATGGTTAGAAGCCTATCTTTTGCATTCGAAAAGCATACATACTGATAA
Organism: Allium cepa; assembly: GCA_030765085.1. NCBI lineage: Eukaryota > Viridiplantae > Streptophyta > Magnoliopsida > Asparagales > Amaryllidaceae > Allium > Allium cepa. The sequence goes on from CM060931.1 coordinate 384,943,259, forward strand.
GCATGCCGATAGTATGATTCGAGAGTCTAGTTCCTACAACAAGCAAAGACTTGTTGCTAATACTGATAGTTTGTCTCTTTGTGGCTGATAACTATTATTTTCACCCCCAGCAAGCTCTAGCTATAAACAACTCGAATTTTAGAGCTAATTTGGGTGATAGAAGCACGAGGATGACATCGTTCGATCTAGGTCGCGATGACGCTGGATCTAACAATTCACCGCTTCTCATCAAAAAAATTAGAGCTTCGAGCAATTCTAGGAGTAGTAGGGGATGAGAGCAGGGTTTGATGATAGTTTATCTTATTGGGAGCTTGGAGAAGCTAGTGGGGTGAAGATAGGCAAAGATTTGGCTAAGAGTTTATGAATCGTTTCCACCATTTTTAAGGTTTTGCTTTGCTTTAAAGAGATTAGGGTTTGGGTTATGTCGGCAACCCTTATTGTTGTTGTATCGGTATTATGCTTTGTGGTTTCAGGTTTGCTCTTTATGCACCCGACCTTATTTGTTTGGTATGGGCTTGTTTGTTGCAAAATTGAGCACATCACTCTTCAGATGTGTTTGAAGAGATAAAATAAAAAAGATAAATGTAAAAGAAGTAGATCTAATAAACACACCAATAAATAATAAAACACGTAAAAACACACGAATTTAGAGTGGTTCGGCGAATTGCCTACATCCACTGTGAAATGATTGATGTTTACTGAATTTTACTTGTCGATCACACAAGATTAAGACTATATAACCGAAGTATAGTGATGACTCCGGCAGAGTATCAACATAGAGAAGCCAAAAATCCCTTTTCTGCAGGTCTAGGGTCACTACTTATAGGCAGAGGCAGCAAATATCTCGCCCAAATCTTGGAAGACTTCTTCTCTCATGTGGTCGGGCCCATGGGATCGAGTTCAAGTGATTTCGATTCGATATGGGAGCGATACGAATTGAGTTCGTATCGATCCGTAATTGGTTCTTTTGGGGTGAAATTGATCAAGTGCATTCTTGAAATTGTTGACAAGATCCTGTGAAAATTTGGTGGCATTTGGACTTGTAGATTTTGAGTTATGATCGATGCTAGTTTGAATTTGTTGAAGGCTGTTGATTTCGCATCGCTTCGGTTTGCAACGCTTCTAGGCACCTGACGACCGATGACGTAGCGCTATCTTTTTGGATCGATCCATTTTTCATGCCGAGCAACCGAATCTTTTCTTCTTCATGTGTCTCCTTCGTATCGCTCTCATTCATTGCTTCGTATCCATGTCGTTCGTATCCATTGTCAGGGCTTCGTTCATATCGCTTTTAAACTTTTTCTACTCGTACCGCTTCCTTGAATTCTCATTCACATCGGTATTCCCAGGCGTTGCTTCGCATCGATCAACATGGATGTTGTTTGTATCGATCCATCATGCATCGTTTACATCGATCCCTAGCTAATCGATACGTATAGCATGTATATGTGGATCAATACAAATAAGTTAATGGATGATGAATGCGAAGCAGGATGAATACGAGTCGATACGAGTGAGGCATGTTTGATGAATTCGAACTAATGAATGTTTGATGGGTACGAACGAAACTTCCTTTCATTGATATGAACCACCACTTACCTCGATGGATACAAATTAGTGTTGCCATGATGGATGCGAACAGTGCTAGTTTTTCCTGATGGATTTGAATGAAACCAATATAAAGGAGATGGACTGAAGGATACAAACGAGTGCATTGCTTGACTTGCATCGATCATATTTTGATCATATGAACTCCGATTGACTTGAAATTGGAAACATTGGCTTCAATAGCTTTGATTGTCGTATTATATTGATTGTAGCCCGATCTAGGCTCGAATAAAATTTACCATTATCCATAGTAGACCTGTGTACAACCGATCTTCGAAACTGACTGTCTTTGGCTTCTAGTTGAGTTCTTGGTGTCACGGCCTTGCCAAAAGGTGGGATAACATTTACTCCATAAAGTAGGTCCTGTGTGAACATGACGCGCTTTGAAAAGCTGCATCCTTTATTTTGAAGGGTTCTATCTGATTCGTTGAATGGTTGTCGTCTTCTCGTCGAAAGATGTAACCTTTGATTGATCTTTAGTAGTACAGATAAGGAATGGTTGATTGCCAATTGTTGTACTGTGCACCATTGTCATCGAGTGTTAGATGATAGCAAACTGTTGTTCTTGGTTGTAATTGTTATCGGGTGATCATTCAATTCCTGTGAATTTTGAAATTTGAATGTTAGTCCGTAACATGCATAATTGTATGTTAATTTGACTCTCGTTAACGTTTGTACGTTCATGAGTCATTGTCAGTTTCCTTGCATCGAATTCCATATCGATCCTCTCCTGAATCGACATGAAATTCAAGTTGTAACAATGTTTGACGGTAATTTTGCAATATCTTTTCTTATCGATCCTCTCCTACATCGATGTAAAAAGTTAAAAAGATGTTCTAGCATCGACGGTGATCGATACGAATTTGGCTGGTGGTTCATTTTCGTTCATTTTGATGGATACGAGTCTTTTTGGGCTTTATGTTAGTGGATACGAACAGCGCAGCTCGTATCGATGGACGTGAATCTCTATGGATATTAAGTTGATGGATGTGAACTCATTATTTCGTATTGCTGCATCCTTGGTGGTTTTGAATGGTTCATGCAAACCATGGGCTTGCACTCCAGATTGATCGAGGGATGGATACGAATGATTGTTGCTTTAGATAAAGGGGCGCATGGATGCGAACCGCTCTCTTCGAATCGATTGGGGATGATACTTGTTTTAACGGGTCAAAGCAATAGGGAGTCAAATCGTCATTTCCCTACATCTCTCGTGTTCATATAAAAGCGCTTTGTACTCAACTATTTTCTTTTACTTGCTCATTTTTCATTCCATCCTTGCTTTCGTATCAATTGGAAAATAACCGAAGAAAAGAAACTATTCTTTCTTTCAAATCAAACAACACTCTAATCCCTTGAATCGATACTTTAATTAGGTAATTAATTGATTAATTCACATCAAAAACGATGAGACTCGAGTTTGAACGCTAATTCATTAACGTTCATAGTCGATTTTGGTGATGCCAAGGTTGGAATTAGGCCGAAGCATGGTCGAGGAAGGAGGAGATGGAGCTTGGGATGATCAGAGAAGAAGAAGTGTAGGAACTTTTGAATTGATGATGGTGAAGAACGGGCTCATATCAATCTAGATATAACGTGACTTCACATCGATTGACTCAGTTGCTTCGTATCGATTGAAAGTGAACGATGGAAATCAACAAAAATATGTCGCTGTTGATCGATATGAAGTTGGGATTATTGCAGCGATACGAAGTGACCTTCTGGTGATCGATACGAAGTAATGTACAATAATCGATGCAGACTGTTGTTCCCAGTTGGGGATCGATATGAAGCTAACAAATCTTAATCAATACTAATTCATATCTTGATGGATATGAATTGCCTTCATGACCGATACGAAATGGAGATTTTGAGTGGTCGATTCAAGTTGAACTTTGACAAATTCGATACCCCCTTGCACACGTGAACGCTGACGAGCTTATGCTCTGCATAATTTGATTTAACCATTTCATCGCATATTTAACTGCCTTTTGAAGCTCGTCGATGGAACTTGCAACTTGAAATTTTTAAATAACGATTGGAACTTGGATCGATGTTCAAATTTTGGATGGAACAATTCTGATGGTCAGCGATGATGGTCACTTTGGTTTAATTCCAAAGTCTCATCTTTCAAACATATTTCCAATCCTGTAGAATCTTTTAAGTTATATACAACATTGCATTGGACAACACATTCATGCATTTAACACGGGGGAAAACATAGAATTATTGTCATATAATAATGGTTTTTACTGAGTTGATTAGCTATGGAACCCTAGAGTTCACAAAAGCAAGAGGCTCAAAGTTCACCTCCTTTGGTAATAGAGATGCCAGCCATCGCGGCCGAAGTCATAGGTCCAGCTCCGGACGAGTTACCAGCAACAACCTTTATAGGGAATCCACAAGATTCTTACCAACTAATGTCTCTAAAGTTATGTTGGGAAGAATTTGCTAAAGGCACAGGCTATCGTTGGATGATGTCCTACTACCTGGGCCGAATGATAGGCCACAAACTCCTTTGAAAGTGTTCATCGCCTTTAATAGATTTTCTTTCACGGCTAGGACGCTTCCACCATTCAATCAATATATCCGGGAGGTGTTATCTTACATAGGATTTTGCCCCGTCATCATTGCATCCGAATGGATACGCATTGTTGGATAGCTTATTCATTATTTTTATGAAGCATCTGTTATCACCCCCGACTCCGAAGGAAGTTAGATTCTTGTTCAATGTCAAGAGTCAAGGAGATAAACCCTCGTTCACATTCTTAGAGGCGGTCAAGAATTGAGTCATGATTTGAACTTGGACTAGACTTAACTACTTCAAAATCGCGTGCTTCTATGTCAGTTTCCCACTAGGATTTGCCAGACGGTGGCTAGTTAGATGTAAGTCCTGCAATTTCACTGGTGACTAATGAGATAGTTGTAATCGACGTTGAGTCTAATATTTTCTTTCCTTTAGAGCCGCAATTCCACGACCCAAAGGTGCTCGATTTAAAGAAATAGTGCAAATTCTTCAAGAGGTGCTTGGTGAGATTAGAGAGATCGACTCGGTGCTTACGGATGAAAATTTGAGGGCAGTTGGGCTATATGATCGAGACCAGAGCATAGGGCTTGAAGGATCCCTCAGGGCAGCCTTCGTAAGACGGATGAGGCGTAGGGTGCCCAAGATTGTAGTAGCTAAGCAGGACGATGAAGAGGATACGCCCACCGAAGATGAACCCGTAGCCGGGCCCTCAGATAGTCCTCAACATTCAGAGGGAAAGAGGAAAGGCAAGGACGTTGCTCATAAGCTTCACAAGTTTTCAAGATGGAAATCCATGGTCATGTCGCTGCCAGCCACCGGTGTTAGAATCTCAGTAGCTCCTCCCATACAAATGGAGAATCGTTTCGCAGGACTCGCTGACATTCCAATTTTGGATTATGTGTCTTTCCAACAGGAACTCGGATTGGAAGTGCTTCAAAGCGCTTTAGATTTAGGCGAGTCACTACCTATGAGTGGCCGATATAACCGATTGGTTGGGGGGTTTGAAGATGCATACATACAATTCATGGCACTACACTATTTCCAATCACAAGCTATTCATTTTTAAAGATTACCAACTCTGGTTCTCTTTTTATTTTACAGATACGATGACGTGATGCGAATCCATGCTTGGTAGCCTTTGCTCGGCATGCCATTCATCTATTTCATACCACGAGTCTCGCAGATGGGAGGCCGACAGAGACCGCGATCACGGTTATTCTAGTTAGGAGAGGGAGCACTATGAAAAGGAGAGGGACACAGAGAGAAAGAGAGAGAATACAGGCATCGCTCCCGATCACGCCCTCCACCACCTCGAGGTCCATCACAACCCTCCAGTCCTGGTAAACAATCCATGGAACCTCACGTCAAATACCACCTTCTCAAGCACCAAGGCCTGACCCACAGCATTGGAGGATCGAAGCTGAAATTCCCGTCGTCATTGAACAAGCCATCACAGAGCCCATCAGGGTGGGTGCAGCTAGAATCACAAAGTTGAAAAATGATTTTCCATATATCTGCTTTGATGGCTTCATCTTTCCCTCGCATTTAAAGAGAATTCCCATCGAGGTAGAACAAACAATGCATGAATACATTCATGATGTCTATAGCCAATACTCGGAATGGATAAAGACGGTAGACAAAGTATCAACGGTGGCCTTTGAGCTGGCGAAGACAATCGAAAAATTAGGTACTGGTCTCGCTCAGAAGGACCACATAATCCAGGTTCTTAACGATAAGAATGAGTCTATGAGAAATTTAGAGATAGAGGCCAATAAAAGGACTGATGAGGCAACTCGTTTCATGGAAGAGACGAGGAGGACACACTTAGCCCTGGTTGAGGAGATGGGACATCGGACCACTAAAGTTATGGCCGGAAGAGACGGGGCGCTTAAAAAGCTTGAAGAGCATAAAGACAAATTTTCTGAGACCTTCGAAGAGAAAGACGATGCAAACAAAGCCATCCAGGAAGCATGTGAAATGGTTGTGGCATTTAGGGATGAAAGGGATGTAGCAACGCTCAAAGTTCAGGAAGCCAAAGCCAGGGTTGAGAATGAAGTGAAAGCGGCGGAGACCAGGTTGGAAGCTGACATCGAAGATCTTCTTATCACCTATAATGCCAACATCTTGAAGCATCCAAATCTGACCTGGCTCAAAAAATATCCATTACACCTATATAACGCTTGGTGCCACATGGTGGAAGATGAAAAAGCAGAGCACCAAGCTGAATCCATTGATGAGTTTGAACTTGAGAATTAGGTGTTAAATAAGGATGAGAGAAGTGTTCTTCAAGACATCGCTATCACATTTGAAAAGGAGAGACTCGATACTCAGCATCCAGAGGCTACAGAAGGTTTTAGCGTTGAGCACCATGAGGCCGGTTTCAAAATTATTACGCCAACCCTGCCTAAATCTACTTCTGCGGTTGATCATCAGTCTGTACTCGCACACAATCCCGATCGACCATAGTTGTCTTCAGTTCATGAGCATGTCTCTCAAGCTGCTCCACCACTCGCGATCCAATTCGGGGAAGGTATTCTGAACATTTCTTATGCTTATTCAAAGTCGAGAGTGCTATTTGAAGTAATCACTAATAGTTTTTCTTTGTCTCTATTCAATGGTAAGAGCTGTTCCAACCATGCCCCTTGCAACCAAAGAGCCGCATCATGAGCGAGAGGCCCTCATAACAGAAGCGACCACTACAACGGTCACTTCCCCAACCGATGGAGCATAGGGGAGCACTTTTACTTTCGATGAACAGATGATGGAGGAACTTCTTGGCCACCGAAGTGACCTTTTTGCTGATCTGCCATTTTTCATGAGCGGAGGTGCACCTGTGGTTAGCTCCTCGGGCCCAACCGGCAGCATCCCTATGGATGCCCAGACCATCCACGAAGAAGAGATAATAGCTGAGATCAATGCTAAAATGGAGCATCTGCGCGGGCCAGTGGCATTGGAGGTGGAATGATGGGCCCTAGTCCAGCCCCTCTGTGAATGATTTCTCCTCGTGGTACCGTTGTTGACACCGGTGTGCCTTTTTCGTCTTCTATTATCGATCATATTCCTCCGACTCCACCTTTAGGAAGTATTTCAAATTCATGTGAGTTCGGAGGAAGAGGTTACCATAATACCCCCGGTTGGAGATCAACTGCCAAAAAGTAAGGGCTTGAAGAGGCATCCGAGTGGTAGTTCCAGCGGGTCTACGTCGTAGAAGAAGAAGAAGAAGAAAGTGAGAGAACAGGTATGTCTTTTTACCTCATTTTTGGTAGAGAGATAGGAATTTCTTAAAGGACATGTATAGATGCGGGTTTGGCCCCTACTAGTAGGATTATGTAGAATGCTTTTGTACTTATCCTTCTTTTTCAAAGAATAGTTGAAATAAAATTCCATTTTGCCTTCAGCACATTTGCATTTATTTGCTTATGTATTTTAGCGTTCGAACTTCCATTCAATGTACTTGTGAAATTGTAGTCCTCAAATCGGACCTGAGTTTAGTCATTAAGTTCTAAAGCCACGGCTTCGAATACGATCGAACGTTACGTCGAGTTCCAATACAGCATTGTCTCGATCAGTGGATGATACTTAAGTTTTGCCCCCAGTTCCGGGGACAAATTGGAAAGACTGGTCAACAATTACTTTTCGCCTTTAATACATCAAGCTTAAATTTGTGAAACGAGGCTGAAACAAGACGAGTTCGGGTGGTCGAATCACACTCGCTCATCTATTGGTGATCGCATCCACACTTTGGGGATTGTACTTGTATGCGGGCAATCGGTCATGCCTCCTTAAGGTTTGAATATATGTATGCGCTCTAGGGACTTAAGTTATTTTACTGGTGGTCAATTCCACCCGTTTGATACTTAGAATTTCGTCCACACTCTGGGGACTTAGATCAATTCATGGGTGGTTAGTCACACCCAATTTGCGTTTATACTCTGGTCCACACTCCGGGGAGTCGGAGTTGTTTTATGGGTGGTCGTTTCACAACCGGTTCGTGTTTATGCTCCAATCCACACTATGGGGACTTAGAGTTAGCCGATGGGTGGTCAGTTACACCCATTTTGATATTTTATACACTTGTTCGCACTCTAGGAATCTAGAGTTTGTTAATAGATGATCGATCTCATATGGTTTGACTTTTAAAATTTCGTTTGCACTTTGGGAACCATGGATCTATTAGGATAGTAGATGGTTGATTCACATCCACCCTGAGTTAACAAATGAGGCCGTTAGATGGATGGATCCACCCTTCTCAAACTTGGTTTGAATACGGGCGAAGTCGTTAGGTGGATGGATCCACCCTCCTTGAAACCACTTTTGCAAGTTTTTACTAAAGTTCCAACTCTGAGAATCTGGAGTTAGTTAGAGGATTGTCGTATATCAATCCTTTTTTGGCTTTAGTGTGATGACTTGCCCCTGAGCTCGGATTTCACTTAGCGAGTGAGTGGTCATATCATGGTCACTCCCTATTTGATTAAATCCCAGCGTAGGGTGAAACTTAGCTCTCCGTGCATTGTGATGGTCGTATGACGCATTTAAAAATCACTGCTCTGGCTCGAAGAGATTGCATTTTATTACTGCAATAAGAAAATAGGGCAAAGCCAGTTGCCTTATTACAAATTCAAATTTAAAAATGCATAAACAAATCACAAATGAAAAGCAAACTAAATAAATAAATAAATAAAGCCTGTTAAGTGTAGTAGTGACGAAGACTTTCGCTATTCCAAGCTCTCAGTAGAGTGAGACCATCAATGATCGATAATTTAAATGCGTCGTCTTCGAGTTTTCGTTCAATAGCATACAGCCCTTCCCACGTTGGTCTCATATGTGAAGGAACCGGCTAAATTCTCTTAAGGATGAGATCGCCGAGTTTAAAGGTTCGAGGTCGGACCTTGGCATTGTACAATTGGACGAATCGACTTCGATACGCGGCTGCCCTCAAATCAGCCTCTTCTCGCTTCTCATCCAATAATTCTAGAGATTCGGCAAGTAATATAGCATTCATCTTCGGATCATAGTATGTCACATGGTGAGAAGGTACTTCCATCTTAACTAGAATAATGGCTTTTGAAGCGTAGGAAAGAAAAAATAGAGTGTGACTAGTCGCGGACTTGTGGGTTGTCCGATCAGCCCATAAGAAGTTCATCGACCCATTTCTCCCGACATTTTCTAGTCGTTTCTTCAAAATGGACTTTATAACTTTATTAACAGCTTCAATTTGCCCATTTGCTTGACGATGCGCAATTGTAGAGACTTCTTCTCGATATGGAACCATTGACAGAAATTCTTAAATTCAACGTTAACGAATTAGGCTTCGTTGTCAGTGATGATGGTATGTGGGAGACTAAATCGACAGAAAATGTTGCGTACCAGAAAGTTAATCACTTTCTTCATTTTGATAGTTGCAAGTGGCTTAGCTTCTGTCCATTTGGTAAAGTAATCAACTGTGATGATGGCATACTTCGCACCACCTTTGGTTAGAGGTAGAGAACTAATAATGTCTATGCCCCAAACTGCGAACGGCCAGGGACTAACATTTGAGTTATTTCGATCGGCATGGCTCTCGGAATCCAAGCATGCTTCTAACATCTGTCACATTTCCTGGCGTAATCCGTTGCATCGCAATTTACAATGGGCCAATAATATCCACGCCGGAGCACTTTCTTGGACAGAGCTTGCCCCCCGGTGTGATCGCCACATTCTCCTTCTTGTACATCATGTAATACTCATTTGATTTCATCGTGGGCGATACACCGGAGTAAAGGAATAGAGTACCCTCTCCTGTACATGACCCCATTCTGAATAGTGAACCGCAAAGCCTTTCGAAGAACTTGTCTTTTTTCATTCCTATGCTTTGGTAGGGTCCCGTGCTCGATATAGTTTCTGAATGGAGTCATCCATGACTCCTTATCGGAAATAACTTCAAATACTTAGTCGGTCTCCATCTGATTAATACTCGAGGAAGACAATGTTTCTACGAGAACGAGTCCCATTTTCTGTGCCTCACCGGTACTGGCTAAGTTTGCTAAAGAATCGGCTTTCTGGTTATGTTCTCAGGGTATGTAATAGATGGCATAAAAATCGAACTGATTCAATATTTCCTGAACCCGAGCAAGATAAGCAGGCGGTCTTTGGTCTTTGGCTTGGTACTCCCCCCGAACTTGGAACACGACCAATTGTGAATCGTAGTAAATCTCCGCAGCAATAAAGTCAAATTTCTGGCTAGTCTTAATCCAGCGAACATGGCTACGTATTCGGCCTCATTGTTGGTCGCACGAAAATTAAATTTTAAAGTATATCATATCGATCGGCCTTTCGGAGTTTCAAATACAACCTCGGTGCCTGAGCAGAGGTCATTTGATGCACCATCAGTATGTAGCTTTCAGACGTATTTGGAAGATTCACTGGTTTCGGGCAAGTCCTCCAGGATAGTGAATTCAGTAATGAAGTCTGTCAGGACTTGTCCTTGAATAGCTCGCCTTAGAGTGTAAGTGATGTCGAGTTGACTCAGCTCGATATTCCAATTGAGTAACCTACCAGACATCTCAGGCCGCGTAAGGACCCGTCGTAACAGCTGGTCGGTGTATACAGTGATAGCATGAGCCTAGAAATACGGCTAAAGCTTCCTCGAGGAATAACAAGACAATTAGCCAAGTTTTCCATCTTTAGATAATTTTTCTCTGCTCCGGTCAGTCGTTTACTAATGTAATATACCGGCGTTGTATCTAGTCTTCTTCCCGAATTAGGGCATCACTGATTGCGTTTTCTGACACTGCGAAGTAGATGCACAATCTCTCATGATCAATAGGCTTGATAGAATGGGTGGTGCAGACAGGTGTTGAACAAACGCTCGGAATGTGCCCTTACATTCTATAGTCCATTCAAAATTCCATTTTCCTTTTTTGATCAGATCAAAAAAGGGAATGCATTTGTCGGTGGATTTTGAAATGAACCTGCTCAGTGCGGTTACTTTCTCGTTGAGGCTCTGGACTTGTTTTATGGTTCTGGAGTTTCAAGAATTCTGATTGCCTAGATCTTCTTGGGGTTGGCTTCAATTTCTCAAGCATTGACGATAAATCCAAGGAACTTTCCAAAATCAACCCCAATGTGACACTTCAAGGGATTGAGTTCCATTATGCACTCTCCGAGAATGTTGAACATCGTTTCCAGGTCTTTGATATGATTGGTGGAGAATCGAGACTTCACAAGCATGTCGTCCTCATATACCTCCATGGTTTTTCCGACCTAGTTAGCGAGCATACAATTAACTAGCCATTGGTAGGTTGCTGCAGCGTTATTAAGTCTGAATGGCATGACTTTGTAGCAGTAATGTCCCAGATCGGTGACGAAACTGGTATGCTCTTGATTAGGCAAGTGCATGGGTATCTGGTTGTAGCCAGAATACGCATTCATGAAGGATAAGAGTTCATGTCCAGCCGTTAAGTCTACGAGCCGATCAATTCAGGGAAGTAGAAAACTTTCATTAGGGCAAGCTTTATTCAAGTCTGAGTAGTCAACACATGTTCTCCATTTCCCGTTAAGTTTTCTGACGAGTACAGGATTGGACACCCATTCCGGATATAACGCATCTCGAATAAACCCGTTCGACCATACTTTATCTACCTCTTCCTTAAGGGAAGTAGATCTCTTTAGATCCATATCACACCTTTTTTTCTTGACTGGGACATGCCACGGATTAATATTCAACGTGTGGCTTGCGATGTTCGAGGAGATCCCACATATGTCGAAATACGTCCAGGTAAACACGTCGCGGTTTGCCTGGAGAAATTCAACCAATTCCTCCTTCATCTATTGGCTTAACTGAGATCCGATCTTTACCATTTTAGAATCGTCATTATCATCGATCGTCTATTCTACTGGGGAAGCTTCAGTGTCTTTGACTTCATCCTCACTTTCGGTATCTCTCGGGTCAAGATCCCTTGGGAATCGGTTGGGGTGCCCAGGCCTTGGTCCAGGTGTTAGCTGCCAATTCTCCACAAAGCGGATGTAGAAAGATTCCTCTATGCCCTTTTCTTTTTCTTTTCACTGCACATACTGCAGCTCAGCAATATAGCAGGCTCGTCCAACATCCTGGTCCCCCGAATGATTCCAACTCCATTGTCGGTAGGGAATTTTGAAGCCAGCTACCAAGGGGCAATAGCAGCCCTGAACTCAGCTAGGGCCGGTCGACCAAAGAAAGCGTTGTGCTGTGAGTAAATATCCAATACAATAAACTGTAATATCCGGACTCTTCGGCTTTCTCCAACTCCTAACTCACTAGTAGCTCCACTATCCTAGTGGGTATAGTTGCACTTCTATTGAAGCCATGAATACGAGACAGACAATGCTTCAAATCTTTCGCTTCCATCTTCATCTGATCACAAGCTCGCTTAAACAATATGTTCACTGAACTTCCACTGTCCACTAAGATCCTCTTCATCTAAGAAGGACCTGTTTGAGCTAAAATGACAAGTGAATAATAGTTGGGGCTTCGACTCTGTCGGCATCCCTGTTTCGAAATACGATGTCGTCTGTCATTATTTTTTGTTGTTTGGCCGAAGCTCCGTCTTCCAAATTACTACAACATTCGACGCTTGCATTCCGAATAGAGCTGGCATACGAATCCATTTCTCTCCAGCTTTGATTTGCTGGTTGAGGATCACCATTGACAGTATTAATCACCAACCTCCCGCCGATACGAGCAGGTTCCTCCTATCTAGCCCGACATAGTATTTGGTTTTGATTCGATGGGCTTGAACCTCCACACTACAGCGCCCAAAGAAATTGCCCCAACTTTCTTTCTCGGATCAACTTCTTAATAATATCCTGTAAATGAGGACATTCTTCCGTGTTGTGGCCAAAACTATCGTGAAATCTACAAAACTTCCCCATTTGAATCTGTTTTTCTGACGATTACTTCGGGCAGGTTTCTTATATTGAATGGTATTGCAGGTCTGCAAGTACATATTTTCTAGAGATGTGTTTAAAGGAGTATAAGTGTCAAACATGGGAGCTCTACGTCTTGGCTCGCGATTTTGATCCCGTTTTCTGTTTTGATTTCCATTGCCTTTCTGTGCATTCTGTTTATTCTGTATGTTTAACTGCACTTTTTCGAAACTCTCCTTAGTTTGTTTAACAACGACATTGCTTCGGATTCCTTCCATACTTGGTCCAGTGTCATCCTTTTTCCTAGACTGTTTTTCATCCTCTCGTCTTAATAAATGAGCTGCCTTGGAATAGAAACGGTCCAATGACGCATAGAGTTTTCCAGCCAATCAGTTGCCAAATTTAGAATCGGGATCGATCCCCTTTGTCAGTGCCATCAGAATTGAGTTGTCATTGGGATTATGAATCTCAGCGCATGCAACATGAAACCTCTTCAAATAATGTCTAAGTGTCTCTCTGGAAGCTTGACTGACACTGGACAAGGTATTAACATCTTTCGGCCTTGTGACATGCATGCGAAACTTTTTAACAAACTTTGTTGCCAACTAGTCGAAGCATGCGATAGATCGGGGTGGTAGACGAGTAAACCACATGGTCGCTATTCCCTCTAGGGAGATCGAGAAATTTGGCATTTGACCGCATCATCAGCTTGTGCGGCATTTATTAACCATTCGTACTTTAAAATGTGCTGGTTAGGATCGGAGCTCCATTCATAAATAGGTAGAGTTAGCATTCTGAATCGCCGAGGTGGTTCAGCATAAAGGTTATCATCGGTGGAATGGGCATGACTCTGGGAGATTCCCTAGTCGTCATGGTAAAGCCCCGACTTTTACGGATCATCTGACGGATCATTGTCGAGATATCTGGCATTTGGACATTTTCGACATGTGAGCCAAGGCATGGTCGGGTTCTATAATGCGAGGATGGGCCGATCGCGGTCGACAGTCCATATCTCGCCTCCTTGGTTCTAGGTTTTCAGGAACATAAGGCTTAGGAGCATACTCATGTTGGCGATGGTTCGAATCTATTCGGTTTCGGGCATTAGCTCCCAACTCAGAAGCAGCGGCGGAAGCGCGCTTGTTAGTAATATTGTAAGGAACAGTACCTCCTAGGGAGGAGGACTGGTCTGACGGCTGGTTGACGGGCCAGCCCTCGGTTGCCCAAGATTCAATGTGTGCTGATGTCCAGTAGCCTGTGTATAGCTACCATCCAACTGTGGATGCAAGGATATGTGATTGTAGTCAGAAGAGGCTGAACTTTTAGTAGATGAATAGGAAGCCTGATCCTTCCTAGATCTCCTTCGTCTTTCGTTGTTCATTCTATTGGTCAACTCCGTGTTGGCACGGAGTTGTTAAGTAAGCTGCTGGCGGCTTTGAGTCAGCTCTTGCATTAGCAGTTGGAACTCTTCCCTAGTGATAGGTCCTTGCATATCTAAAGGTGCTACGGCATTCTGGTAGGTAGGAGGAAGTTGTGCGGGGTTTTTTCTATCCCTTCCTTCCGGATCTGCAGCTGCTGAAGTACTTCTAGTGTTGACCTTGTCGGATAGCGAAGTTCTTTTCTAAACTTGGTACAAATCTGAATAGGATGGAAGAATTGTAGGCTTGAAATCTGGATCTTCTCCTCAGATTCTTGCAATCCAATATCGGCATTACATCCAATAAGCGGGAGAAAAATGTCTTTTCTCAGTGAAAAAAACCAAAGTGTTTGCACCAAAATTGGGCACAACACTCTTCGGATGTGTTTGAAGAGGTAAAATGAAGAAGATAAATGTAAAATATGGTAGATCTAAAAAACACAGCAATCAACAAATAAGAAAATGCACGAAAACACACGAATTTAGTGTGGTTCGGTGAATTTCCTACGTCCACTATAAAATGATTGATGTTTATTGAATTTCACTCGCTGATTACACAAGATTACAATAGTACAACCAAAGTATAATGATGACTCCGACAGAGTATCAACATAGAGAAGCCAAAAGTCCCTTTTCTGTAAGTCTAGGGTCACTATTCATAGGCGTATGCAGCAAATATATCACCCAGATCTCGAAAGACTTCTTCTCTTACGTGGGTGGGCCCACGGGATCGATTTCAAGTGATTTCGACTCTATATGGGAGCGATACGAATTGATTTTGTATCGATCCATAATTCGTCCTTTTGGACTGAAATTGATCAGGTACATTCTTGAAGTTGTTGACAAGCTTCTATGACAATTTGGTGGCATTTAGACTTATAAATTATTAGTTATGATCGATACAAGTTTGAATTTATTGAAGGCTGTCGAGTTCGCATCTCTTCTATTCGCATCCCTCTTAGACACGTGACGACCGATGACGTGGTGCTATCTTTTAGTATCGATCCATTTTTCATGTCGAGCGACTGAGTCTTTTCTTCTTTCTTCTTCATGTGTCTCCTTCGTATCACTCTCATTCATGTGCTTCGTATCCATGGCGTTCGTATTCATTGTCAGGGCTTCGTTCGTATTGCTTTTAAACTTGTCACATTCATATCGTTTCCTTCAATTCCCATTTGCATCGGTATTCCCAGACGCTACTTCGCATCGATCAACATGGATGCTGTTTGTATCAATCCATCGTGTATTATTCACATCGATCCCTGGCTTATTGATATGAATAGCATGTATATGTGGATTGATGCGAATAAGTTAGTGGATGATAGATGCGAAGCGGGATGAATACGGATCGGTATGAAGTGAGGTGCTTGATGGATTCGAACTAATGAATGTTTGATGGATACGAACGAAACTTCCTTTCATGGATACGAATAGCTACTTACCTCGATGGATAAGAATTAGTGTTGTCATGATGGATTCGAATGAAACCGATACGAAGGAGATGGACTGATGGATACAAATAAGAGCATTGCTTGACTTGCATCGATCATATCTTGAGCATATGAACTCTGGTTGACTTGAAATTTGGAACATTGGCTTTCATAGCTTTGACCGTCATGTTATATTGATTATAGCTCGATCCAGACTCGGACAAAATTTATCAGTATCCATAGTAGGCATGTGTACAACCGATCTTCGAAACCGACTGTCATCGGCTTCTAGTCGAGTTCTTGGTGTTGCGGCCTTGCCAAAAGGTGGTATAATATGACTCATTTTAACAATCTCCAAAAAAAAAAAAAAAATATCACGAAATTTCAAATCAATGTAAAATATAAAGTAGATAAGAGATTAGTAGATGTCAAACCTTCCAGCAACTTTGGCATGGTGCATCACACTGAAGCCAAGTGAGATCGCTGCCGGTGTCCACATCAAGAAAATATGGCTTTGGTAGCTTCCCAATCTCCATCAAAACATAATCCCCTCTACAAGTATCAAGTATGTTAGTTATTACTTCAAATCATTTTCCTGTATATTAAAGTAAATTAGCAAAGCAAAACAACTAAATTGTAGCAATGATTAAAGTTTACTCTATTTCAGAACCTCGGTACTTTGCCACCAAAGAGAAAAAAGATTTGTGGGAAGCTTAAAAGGTTTTTCAAGATAAAGTAAAAAATTTCTTCAAATTTTGCTTAGAAATTTAAATATTAGGTAGAGTATATAAAGTCCTACTTATCTGAATAGATGTTCCCTCTAAGGGGAAATACGGCAGAAGAGAGTGAATTGATGGCGTTGTCAGTAATATTTGAGGGATCCATGATCAGGGAAGAAAGAGACATAAGGAAGAGAGGAGGGTAGTGACGATGAGCAGTGCATGAAGCATGCTTGATCCGTGCCTTTGTATCATTATTCAGTGAAGATTCAAAGGAGTTGATGCTTCAAAACGTCGAAGAAACTGAGGTCAATATATATAAGTTGATGTAATAGTTACCAGTGGTAAACTGTGACTTTATTTTTCCAGTGAGCCGATTAAACTTTAGTTTACATTTTTATATGTGGAAATCTGTTGCATTTTGTCTCTCTTTTTTAAGGTTTTTTCCTGTGATGTCATGACCTCTCTCTGTTTTCTTTTATCCAAATTTTGCGATGCCAGGTTTTGTTTTATTTTTCATTCATAAATGGAAATCTTTGTATAGGACAGGGTCCCAAATTTCCATATTACGTTTGAATCTCACCTAGTAGAATTAGGTAATTCGTTTGTTAGTTTATTATAAATGATAATGTGTCTATTATAATGTATGAAAATGTTTAGACCATCATATGTTTATTTTTAGGCGTTCTTTATGGTTATGAGCTAGAATAATATACTCGATATAAAACTTTCTGTTCCACAAAGATATTGATTTTTTATTCAATGTTATCACACATTTATTCAAACGGTTACTGTATTTTACAAATTACATCAACAAAGCATTTGATTACGAATGAACAAAAAGAATGGTATATTAGAACTAATATGTATGACAAAAAAGAAGAGCGTGGCCAGACATAAAACAATTAATTTGTTGCATGGCAATATTACTAGTTCTGCAGAAAAAGCTTCTATTTTCTGTGCTTGTTCTGGCACATGAGTTTGTTTTAGTTTTGTATCTTTGGCAAGTTATATTATCAAGTGAAAGATAAACAAATTATTTAGAAGCAAAACTGCAGCGAACCACTATTATTATTTTTACTATTTCAAAATATGAATTATAAGATCATTATACACTTCTACCTATCTGAATATTGAAAAACATCAATCAATTTTTACATTCCATTACAGCTTCCAGTCGTATATCTTCATTATCGTGATTCACAAGCACTAGGATTCCGTAATCCTCTTCTTTATTAAATCACGTCCGCGTTCGCGTAGTTCTGATACAGTGATACGGGAGATGGTTTTTTCATTTGTTAACTAGAATTATATAATGTCGTAACGTTTTAACTTTGATATTGTTATCATGTTAAACTTTTTCCAAAAGCAGCTCCTATGCTTCATGTTCAACTGAGTTGTGTAAGTCGTCACTCTTTTTTCGGCGTTCTATTCAGTGGTGTAAAACAGTCTAGAAAAAACGCCACCGTCTCTAAGATAAAACAGCCTCTATTTTGATGGTATCGACTCGTCTGCACAAATGTACCCGACTATGATACACTAAAAATTACTGGCCGTCTTTTGATTCTAAGAAATTTCGTGGAGAAAACGATAGGATTTTTGAAAGCATGTCGTTCTACTTTTTTTATTTCGTCTAAACATTAATTAAATAGAAGGAATAAAAAAATGAACGCTGCTGGATAATAAGGTTACGTCGGCTTAAAAAATGGTTTCTGAATTTACCGTTTCAAAAAATAACGGTCTGAAAATACAAAACAATTTTCATTCAAAAATATAAGTGTGGCACCACAACAAGCCTGAAATCGAACCTCCGCCGAGTAGAGTCGGTCGGTCGACGTACGCGTGTGGTGACCAAGCATGACAACTCTTCTCACAAAAGAGCATTATTGGATGCCCAAAGAGCCTTACTAAGCTTCTAAGAATCAAGTATAAATATTTGATTATTTTTTATAGTCCTAAAATGTGGGACTATTCACTAGAGCCATATACATTTATTCCAGTTTTTAATAATTCCCTTAATATCAAAACAGTTCCAATAATCCTCCACTTGAATTTTTTTTCAAAAGTTCAAGAAATTTCTGAAAGCATAAAATCGTGCGTAAACAAAGGTGTCTTTTAACTTGAGCCTTTGCATAGTGGATAAGATTCAGTTTTTACTAGAGTGACAAGTAGTCTTGAACTCACAATCTTTCTAAAAGTACAATTAACTAAGCCCGAGCATTTATGGCCATGCACATCTATCCCAGTTTAGTGAATGTTGTAGGAATTTCGTTCAAAATTGCATAGGAAATGGCCACACTTGCACATCCACACATGTGAGTCTATCAAGAGTACTCCTGAAAATAGGTACTCCACTCCATATAGAGTATAGATCTCATTAAGATTTTCTATTAACTCATCCTCTAATCACTTCAGAAATGCATGCTTCTAAATATATAAAAATAGCATGTTCGACTAATATCATTTCATAACTTGATCTTCACCTATTGAACCAAATCATGTAATCTCTAGTCATTAGGTCGGGTTACCATTGTGTGTGACTCAATAATCTAAGGGCAATAATCCAATTCTTTTAGAAGTTCTAAGGACTTTCTTTCTGGCTAGTCTTTTTGTCAAAAGATCTGCCAAATTCTCATCATTGCATATGTGATCCACTCTAACAACTCCTGAAGAGAGAAGCTCCTTAACATTGTAGTGCTTGCGACATATATATCGTCTTTTCCTTTGTAACAATAGTTCTATACTTTTGCAATAAACATGGTACTATTGCAATGTATCAACACACCCGATATCGATTTTTCCCATAAAGGAATCTCAGCTAGCAGATTTCTTAGATAATTTGCTTCTTTACTAGCTGTGGCCAGCGCTATCATCTCACTCTCCATAATGGAGTGAGCCAAAATATTTCGCTTCTTTGATTTTCAAGAAACAGCTCCACCAACAATGCTAAAGATATAGCCACTGGTTGCTTTTGAATCATTATATAAAGTATTTCAGTCTACATCGGTGTATCCTTCAAGGACAGCTATAAACTTTTCATAATGTAACCCAAGGTTCATAGTTCGTTTTAGGCATCTCATGACTTTTTCGATAGTATGCCACTATTTTGTACTAGGTCTACTAGTAAACCTGCATAATAAGCCCACGACATAGGCAATGCCGGATCTAGTACAGTTATTGTCACTTCTAAGGCTGCCAATGATGCTCTCATAATCAGATTGTCTTACATCTTCATTAGTGTTTTTAAATAGTTTTACACTAGAACCATATGGTGTACATAGAGGTTTACAGTTAAAGTAACTGTATTTCTTTAGTACCTTCTCAATGTAATGATATTGATTCAATGAAATTTCTTTTCTGACTTAGTAATCTTAGTACTAAGGATTACACTCACTTCACCCAGATCATTCATATCAAAGTTGGCACTTAGCAAAGATTTCACGGTGTTTATAGCATGAATGTTTGACCCAAAAATAAGTAGATCATCTACATACAGACATATAGTGGTGCAAATGTCGTTCTCATATTTAAAATAAATACATTTGTAACTTTTATTATATTTGAAACCATGTGAGATTATTAAGTTATCAAAATTTTCGTGTCATTGCTTAGGGGCTTGTTTTAAACCATATAATCATTTATCTAACTGGCAAACTTTATGTTCTTGGTTATGAATTAGAAAACCTTCAAATTGGTCCATATAAATTTTCTCTTTTAATTCACCATTTAAAAAAACCACTTTTAACATCCATTTGGTGTATTATCAAATCATGTATAGATACTAGCGAAATTAGTACTCTAATGGATGTAATTCTGGTTACAAGTGAAAAGTGTTAAAAAGTCTACATTTTATCTTTGCTTAAACCCCATAGCTACTAAATGGGATTTATATTTATTAACTGCGCCACTGGATTTTAATTTCATTTAAAATACCCTTTTACAGCTTGTATGCTTACAATATGGTGGTAAATTTGCTAATTGCCCAGTCTTATTGGATTCCAAAGAATACATCACATCATTTACAACCTCTTGCTAAAAATCGACATCTAATGAAGATAAGGCTTCTTGGAGGCTTGAGGGGTCCTCCTCTAAAGCCTAAAAAATTAAACCATAATCTTTTGCAATTCTACCTCTTTTACTACTTTTAGTTTCATTTTCAAAGAATTTATTAGATTCTGTTCTACTAGGCATAGTGTTACTAGATATACCCCCACTATTCCTCAATTTAAAGGGAAATCTCTGTTATCCCGCTTTTTGGGCAAAAGCCGTGATACCAAAAGATTGGTCAAAAACAGAAAATAGTTCGCCTCAGAGATTGGTCGTATTTCACCTCACTATGGATATCGATGAATTCTGTCCGAGCCCGGATCGGGCCACAATTAATAAGGCATGACAAGAAAGACCATAGAAGCCAGCATTTCAAATTTCAAGTCAATCCGAGGTCATATGCTCAAGTTATGATGGATTCAAGTTAAGAAGGTACACATTGCTCGGTTCGAACCCATCATGTTCGAACCCATCATATTCGAACCCATCGTGTTCGAAACCATCGTGTTCGAAACCATCTGTTTCGAACCCATCATATTCGAACCCATAGGAAGTGGCGACGTTCGAATCCATCAGCTAACGTCTCCCTACGAATCCATCAGCCAACGTCTCCCTTCGAATCCATCAAGCCAATTCATGCTTCGACTCCATCACTACTTCGAATCCATCAGCACTTCGAATCCATCCATCAACTTCGTATCCATCACTACTTCGAATCCATCCATCAACTTCGTATCCATCACCACTTCGAATCCATCCATCAACTTCGTATACATCACTACTTCGAATCCATCCATCAACTTCGTATCCATCACTACTTCGAATCCGTCCATCAACTTCGTATCCATCACCACTTCGTGTCCACCTCAAGCTTCGAACCCATCACAAGCTTCGAGTCCATGCTGTCTTCGAACCCTACACGTTAAAAACAACTTCGAATCGATCCAGAGCCATCGATTCGAAGCGCCCCTGCCCCCTTATGCAACAGGTTCGATTCGAACCTATGGTTTCGAACCGTATGGATTCGAACCATATGGATTCGAACCTATGGGTTCGAACCATATGGATTCGAAACATATGGGTTCGAACGACCCATAGGATCGGTTCGAAGTTGCCAGCGTACCGAAATGCATCACCTTGAATCGATCATATCTCTCAATCCCTTGATCCAAATGCCATGAAATTTTCACAGAAGCTTGATTACATGATGAAGAACGTCCACGCCAAGTTTCATCGCAATTGGACAATTTTTTGATCGATTCGAAGTTCACTTCGAATCGATGCCAAACTGGGCACGTAGTCCAAGAACGCGGGCCTGTGGGCCCCCCCGTCACGTGCCAAGCAGCCTCTCCAGGTTTTGGGCGGGATTTTGGCCTTCCACGCCTATAAATAGAGCCCCTGGTCATTCAGAAAAGGGGAGGAGATTCAGAAGGGAGAAAGCAAGTCCAGACTCTGCTGAATTCAATCCTATTCGTCACTATTGCTGTTGAGTTCAGAGTTCAAAGCTATAATCCGTTGTAATCAATTAAGATTATCAAGTTCAAAGCTACAACCCGTTGTAATTGAATAAGATCATCAAGTGAAGCAATAAAGAGAAAACCTTCAAAGTGGACGTAGGCACGAACGCCGAACCACTATAAATCCTGTGTTTGTGATTATTGTCTGTGAATTATTGTGATTAGTTGCTTAGATCTGAATTCTATATTGATTGTTGCTGAGAACTGTGTTGATTATTATTAATTTGAGTACGTAAACGGGTGCTTTCGCGGTATTGGGTGTTTGTGATCAATTTTGGCGCAAACATTTTGGTGCTTTCACTGAGAAGGCTAATTCAGGAAGAAGTTGAATTTGAAAATCCAGGAGTTCAGATCTAGAAATTATGACAAGACAATCGAGTAGAAGGCCAAGGCCTGAGAGAAGTGAACCACAAGGATGTCAAGAGGCCTCCTCAAGAGGGAATCAAGCATCAATCTACATCACTAGGGACGAAATGGAGACAATGATGAAGAGGCAGGAGGAGTTGATTCAGAGCTTATTCCAACAAATTGGACAACTTGGAGCACAGAATAGAGAAACCGATGGAGATCAGAACGGAGCAGGACCATCCGGAATAGCACCTGGATCAGGAGGCGCACACTTGGAGCACGAAGATCTAGTCCCGGAGGGAGAGAGAGGAGTGCCCACGCAACCTGGAGGCAACAGAGGAATGAACGCTCAGTCAAGGGGGCAGATTCCAGAATTCCCTCGTGAACTCGGGGGGCAGGTTGAAAGTAATGAACGAAGATTGCACCTCGGTGACAACGACAGATTGGCGGAGATGGTTAGAAGAGCTATGAGAAGCGGTTTGGTAAACAAGGATTTGGAGGATGTTAATAGGAGTCCTTTCACTTCGGCAATTAGACAAGCTAGAAACCCACCGGATTTCAAGTTACCATCGTTGGACACGTATGACGGAAGAACGGACCCCACGGTTCATCTAACAAAGTGTATGAGGCATATGGAAGTGCTGGGGGCACCAGAGGAGGTTATGGCCCGGTGCTTTCCATTATACTTGACAGATATTGCAGCATTGTGGTTTAGGCAATTAGAGAATGGATCCATCGTAACGTGGAATGGTTTAACTGAGAGATTTATGAGGCAATTCAGGGTTCACATTACGAGACCCAAGAATGTGATGACTTTGGCAACCTTAAAGCAGAAAGCCGGAGAGACCTTGAGAAGTTATCTAGCACGATTCAATGCAGCAGCAGCGTCAGTGGACCGAGCGGATCCGTCCATGGTGGTAATGGCAGCTGTGTCCGGAGTAGCTGACGGCACAGAATTCAAGAATTCATTGACTAAAGATCCACCCGTGGATCTAGAGGAATTCTACAACGAGGCAGAAAAGTTTTTACGTTTAGAGGACGCAAATGCAGAAAGAGAAGAAGGAGAGGGAATAGAAGTTTATATGCTTAAAGACAAAAAGCCTATCGAAAAGGACTCAGACAAGGATAAAGGAAAACGAAGGACTGAGGATTATGATGACAGGTCAAAATGGCAGCGGAGAGAGCCGCGATTCACTACTTACACCGAGCTGACTGAGAGTTTGGAACGCATTTATCAGGATACCAAGGAGCAGATTCCGTATCGCAGACCAATGCGGAGGGATCCAACCTCAAGCGAGAGAAAATCAGATAAGTTTTGCGTATTTCATGAATTAAACGGTCATAACACTAATGATTGTAGGCATCTGAAGGACGAGGTGGAAGGACACATCAGGAACGGCATGCTCCTTCAGTATGTGAGGAGGCGAGCTTCAGCGGAGGAGCCAGAGCGGCCACCGTCTACATCAACCAGGGGCAACCCTGAACCAGGACGCCGTTTGGTTATCAATTAGTTAAAATAACGATGAACGAGTCGCAAGCTCCCACTAACGCAATCGAATCATTTACACATGTACGAGATCGCGAACGTTCTCCAGGCATGCTTTGAATGATCATTGAATGTTTCGTAGTGGGAACTTACACTTTGACATCTTTGCTTTGTTTTTATTTCATGTTGATTTGGACTTTGACATCTTTGCTTTGTTTTTATTTCATGTTGATTTGGACATTTGAACTTGGTTTGTTTGGACATTTCTGTTTTTAAAAGCTCACCCGTTGAATAAATATTTGATTCTGATAACTCTGAAATGGCTAGGCTACTTGCACATGTACGGGGTCGCGAACGGTCCTTAGGCATGCTCTGAGATAGTGATATACCTAAACAAATGATCCAGGGACCCACGCGAACGTGAACCTGGTATCAACAATATCAAGCCCCTCCGGGTACATTGATTCGCCTTCAATAGGCACACAAACAATTCAGGAACTCACCCGAACGTGACCCTGGCATTCAAAACATCAAGCCCTCCCGGGCGCGTTTTCTCGCCTCGAACGGCACCCGACCGCGAACGGTCACAACTCGCCTCGAACGGCACCCGACTTCGAACAGTCACAAACTCGCCTCGAACGGCACACGATCACGAACGGTCACAACTCACTTCATCTCAAATGGCTCGATCACGAACGGTCGTCATTTGGGGTCTGCCTTGAACAGCACAACTCACTTTACCTCAAATGGCTCGATTGCGAACGGTCGTCATTTGAGGCCCGCCTCGAACGGCACAACTCACTGTAACGGCACAACTCACTGTACCTCAAATGACTCGATCGCGAACGGTCGTCATTGGAGGTCCACCACCTGATCGCTGACTGCTACACCTTACCTCAAATGGCTCGATCGCGAACGGTCGTCATTTGAGGTCCACCACTTGACCGCGCACTGTCGCACCTTACCTCGGATGACTCGATCGCGAACGGTCGTCATTTGAAATTAGGCGCTTGACCTTGAACGGTCATATTTCACCGCAGATGACTCGATCCCGAATGATCGATGGACGGATTTACGCGCTTGACCGCGCAGGGTCGCACTTTCCCTCAAATGACTCGATCACGAACGATCGTCATCTGAAGTTAGGCGCTTGACCATGAACGGCCGCGCTCCATCCTGAATAAACTCGATCACGAACGATCGTCATTTGAGGACATATAAAACTATCAACTTCTTTACAGGTTGACGACAGGATATGAACATCCAGCTCAAGGCATTGCAAAACACACCTTGCTACCGCAAGGCATGTTTTGGGGGGCAAAATGTTATCCCGCTTTTTGGGCAAAAGCCGTGATACCAAAAGATTGGTCAAAAACAGAAAATAGTTCGCCTCAGAGATTGGTCGTATTTCACCTCACTATGGATATCGATGAATTCTGTCCGAGCCCGGATCGGGCCACAATTAATAAGGCATGACAAGAAAGACCATAGAAGCCAGCATTTCAAATTTCAAGTCAATCCGAGGTCATATGCTCAAGTTATGATGGATTCAAGTTAAGAAGGTACACATTGCTCGGTTCGAACCCATCATGTTCGAACCCATCATATTCGAACCCATCGTGTTCGAAACCATCGTGTTCGAAACTATCTGTTTCGAACCCATCATATTCGAACCCATAGGAAGTGGCGACGTTCGAATCCATCAGCTAACGTCTCCCTACGAATCTATCAGCCAACGTCTCCCTTCGAATCCATCAAGCCAATTCATGCTTCGACTCCATCACTACTTCGAATCCATCAGCACTTCGAATCCATCCATCAACTTCGTATCCATCACTACTTCGAATCCATCCATCAACTTCGTATCCATCACCACTTCGAATCCATCCATCAACTTCGTATACATCACTACTTCGAATCCATCCATCAACTTCGTATCCATCACTACTTCGAATCCGTCCATCAACTTCGTATCCATCACCACTTCGTGTCCACCTCAAGCTTCGAACCCATCACAAGCTTCGAGTCCATGCTGTCTTCGAACCCTACACGTTAAAAACAACTTCGAATCGATCCAGAGCCATCGATTCGAAGCGCCGCTGCCCCCTCATGCAACAGGTTCGATTCGAACCTATGGTTTCGAACCGTATGGATTCGAACCATATGGATTCGAACCTATGGGTTCGAACCATATGGATTCGAAACATATGGGTTCGAACGACCCATAGGATCGGTTCGAAGTTGCCAGCGTACCGAAATGCATCACCTTGAATCGATCATATCTCTCAATCCCTTGATCCAAATGCCATGAAATTTTCACAGAAGCTTGATTACATGATGAAGAACGTCCACGCCAAGTTTCATCGCAATTGGACAATTTTTTGATCGATTCGAAGTTCACTTCGAATCGATGCCAAACTGGGCACGCAGTCCAAGAACGCGGGCCTGTGGGCCCCCCCGTCACGTGCCAAGCAGCCTCTCCAGGTTTTGGGCGGGATTTTGGCCTTCCACGCCTATAAATAGAGCCCCTGGTCATTCAGAAAAGGGGAGGAGATTCAGAAGGGAGAAAGCAAGTCCAGACTCTGCTGAATTCAATCCTATTCGTCACTATTGCTGTTGAGTTCAGAGTTCAAAGCTATAATCCGTTGTAATCAATTAAGATTATCAAGTTCAAAGCTACAACCCGTTGTAATTGAATAAGATCATCAAGTGAAGCAATAAAGAGAAAACCTTCAAAGTGGACGTAGGCACGAACGCCGAACCACTATAAATCCTGTGTTTGTGATTATTGTCTGTGAATTATTGTGATTAGTTGCTTAGATCTGAATTCTATATTGATTGTTGCTGAGAACTGTGTTGATTATTATTAATTTGAGTACGTAAACGGGTGCTTTCGCGGTATTGGGTGTTTGTGATCAATTTTGGCGCAAACAATCTCAATTAATAAAAATCAGCATTATTGGATTCTATTATACTATGTGCATTTGGAACATAAAATCTATATGCTTTGCTATGAATAGCATAGCTAATAAATACACATTCATATTGTCTACTTGCTAATGTAATTTTGTTAGGGTCAAGTATACAAACATATGCTAAACATCCCCATGTTCTAAAATAAGACACAATCGGTTTATGATTTTTTAAGATTTCAAAAGGTGAAATTTTACCTTTTGATATAGGGATTTTATTCAATACATAACATATAGTCGATAAAATTTCTCGCCAATTTGATGATGCACTAGAATTAAGTAAAATAACAACTACTAATTCAGTTAAAGTTTTATTTTTCCTTTCAGCTTCACCATTCATTTTAGGTGAATGTGGTGCGATTTTTTCATGTATTATTCTATGTAAGTTATAAAAGTCAATAAACAAACTTGATTCATATTCAGTTCCTCTATCACTACGTAATCTTTTAGCTTTCTTACTAGATTGTTTTCAATTTCAGTTATAAAAGATTTAAACATCTCAAATGCATCGCTTTTATTTTTCATGAGGTATACGTAGGTAAAATCGGAGCAACCATCAATGAAAGTGATAAAGTAGCGATATCCATTCCTAGTCAAAGTGTCATCAAGCTCACATATATCAGAATGAAGGTTTTTGTTTCTCTAATAACATAGTTATGTAGGGTTTTTATTATTTTTGCTTGATTACAAAAATTACATTTTTCAAAATTATTAGTTGACATATTAAGGATTAAACCTACTTTACTCATGTTCTTTATTATTTATTTATTTACATGACATAGTCTAGGGTGCCAAATATTAAAATCACACATCATATAAATAGAAGCAGACATTTTATTACATTCAACATTCATTTTAAACATGCCATCAGTTACATAACCTCTACCCACAAACATACCATTCACAGTGTTGTGCAAACCCAGCCTTATTAAGAAGATAACCCAAAAAAAGATTCTTTCACATCTCTAGAGTGTGTATGATGTCTTTTAGAATGTCGGTTTTACCAGAGGTAAACTTTTGCTCTATGCTTCCAATCCCAACAACAATAGTAGTATGAGAGTATCCCAACAGCACTTTCTTGTCCTTAGTCTCCGTGCATGTTTGAATATAGCACAGTCATAACAGACATAGCATGTAGCGTCGGTATCTACCCACCAACTCTTTCATCCCCCAACAAGGCAAATATTAAAAATCATAGCTGTAGACATGTTAGCTTGTGGTGTAGAGCTTGTCTTGCTCTCACACTAGCATGCCATATGACCTGCTTTTCCATAGTTGTAACAAAGAAACAACTGTTCGGAGTCATTCTTTTGGGGTGGTTTCTCTTGACCTCTTTGGTTCCCTTGCAAGTTCCATTTGTTGGTTGCGGTTCTGACTATGTTTGCAGTTCTGATTCTTAACGTTTTTGGGATTTAGTTTCAGAACCATAACCTTCTTAATGTTGCTTGAAATAGCAAGCACTTCTTCTTTCATATCCTGTTTACGAGATTCCTCTTCAATAAAGAGGCGAGTCATTGGACTTTCTAATGAAAATTCCTTAGTTTTATGTCTAAGGTTATTCCTAAATTCAATCAGAGTAAGGGGCAATTTATCAGTCAAAACTACAACCTGAAACTGTTTAAACTGTTTATCTATAGTCATACTTTCAAAGACGATCCCATGAGCAATCTTCTATAGCTCATGAGATTGCATCTCTAGTGACATGTCATCTGCCATCTGATACTTAAGGTAGAGGTTGATGGCATACTTCTTTGCTCCTGCCTCCTCTATATTATACTTTTTTTGTAGTGCTTCCTAAATATCCTTTGCTGTCATGTTTGAATTATCATAGTCATACAGATTGTGGTTGAGTTCGTTGAGGATGAAATTCTTGTACAGATAATCTTGCTCCATCCAAGTCTATAGCTCTTTTGATTTGTCTGTCTAGGCTCGCATATGCTCTATCTTAGTTTCATTGGGTCTGTCTGCCAGTAGTGATTTGTTTTTTGTCAGTACAACAATCACCTTCCGCATAGTCAAAAAGAACTCCATTACCTGGCCCTATCCTTTGAAATCCATGTCCTCGAATTTGAATAGTGCAGCAGACAGTATCGGAACCTGAAACATCGATGTTGGGGGAGCAACGTCCATGGTTGTAGTAGAAGTCATTTCTTAGGGGCACATTTTCAATTTGTTGGAAAACAATGAACTTCAGTTAATTCATGTACGTCGTCACTCTCTTGAAGATGTTTTGACGTCCTACTTAATGATGCAAAGTAGCATAGAAAAAGCATCGCCGCCTCTAGGATAAAACAGCCTCTTTTTTTTGAGGTATCGACTCGTCTGTTCAAACGAATCCGACTCTAATGCACTAAAAATTACTGCTCACTTTTGGGTTTAAGAAATTATATGGAGATAAAGATAAGGTTTTTGAAAGTATGTCATTCTATTTTGTTTGTCTCGTCTAAACATTAATTAAATAGATGGAATACGAAAATAAATGTTACTGGATAGTGGGGTGAGGGCGCCTCAAAAAATGGATCATGAATTTACCGTTTCAAAAAATAACATTCTAAAAATACAAAATATTTTCGTCCAAAAATATAAGTGTTACACCACAACAAGTTCAAACCCAAACCCAGTCGAGGTGAGTCGGTCAGTCAGGGTAGATGCACATATGTGGTGGTCAAGCATGGCCTCCCTCCTCACAAAAGAGTATCGTTGGGTACCCAAAGGGCCCAACTAAGCTTCTAAGAATCAAATATAAATATTTGATTATTTTCTATAGTCTTACAATGTGTGACTATTCACTAGAGAGTCATATACACTTATTCCAATTTATAATTCACTTAACATCAAAACATTTCCAACACTTCAAATACATAATTCGTAAGTAGAACTCAAGAAATCAAGCAACAAGATTCACAAGGTATAAAAAATTATTGTAATTTTTTTATGACAAACGAACCATAATTCAGTGGCTTCGTTGTCAATAACTGACTAAGAATATGTATAAATGTTTGTACCGGTTATATTTGTAAAGCGGGGAGGGAAGAGTAAAGTTTAGCATCTTCCTACAACCATAACATCATGTCTGTTTGATGCAATATAACCCAAAGCCTCAAACTCAAAGAAATTGATTTATATATTTTAACACATTTTAAGATTTACTATTCTAGTTTCATTATTTTATTGTACTTCTGTTAAAAAATAAAAAAATTGTTTAACATATAGAAAACTTTTATAAACTCTAAAATATAATGCATCTAACCAACAAAAAAAATACTTCATTATGTTTTAACAGTGTGATGTCTCCACCTCCTTGTGTATGTGTAAGACTCCTCATCCAAGCTTTGGACTGTTCCCAACAGTTGTCTTCACCATTTAACCACTTTTCACAACTTTGAAGTGATAAGTCTCTCTTACACCAAGAAGCATTTAGCCAACAACTAAAACCATAAAAACCCAAAAATATAATTAGTTCGACGTGAATTTAATGGACAAAATGTTTGTGTTTTATTTCACACTGACTAAAAAATAGGGTATAATATAAATATTGTTGTGAAAGCATTCTTAAAAGAACCACTTCATTTGCTTGGTAGTTAATAACCGACTATGCATATATGTATAAAAGATCAAAGTCGATTATATCTGTAAAGTTTGGTCGAAAGAGTAAATTTATCATCATCCTACCGCCATAAGAATATGTGTTTGATGCAATATGCCACAAACCCTCAAACTCTAGAACTGTTTATATATATTTTGTCCAAAATGAAATTAATCTTGTTCGAAATTTACATTTTCTAGTTTCTTTTTATGTTGCGTATGTGTCAATATTTATAATTAAATGTTGATGGTTATAGTTTACACATATAATAGGAAATATCCATGCGTATGTATTTAACCAGCTGAAGCGACGAACGTGTTCGTAATCATGAGTAGTGAATCGTTATATTTAAATAAGTACTGATTGGTAGATGTTCTTAGTCAAGATGATTCAAGAAAAGTATATTGATTCACCCATGAGACTACTATATATATTGCTCTCTATGTGATGGAAAATGATTTACCCATAACCACCGAGGACACCAAATGATCGCATACTAGTAGTTGTTATGGATTAATTATAAAATGACCCATCGAGAATCTTCTATAGGTTATTATATCTAAGTTAAAATATAGGCCCTTGCGTGATGATATGGATTGTTCTTTTGACTTGATTGTACTGCGTATATAGATGCCCTACTTTGGAAAAGGTTAATCACATGATATGACTTCATGTTAACATTGTAGTTGTGTTAAGGCCATAGTCGGGTACAAGATTAGATATTCGAAGTGAAATACTACTCAAGAGAGATCGCCTCCTTCAACATTGATGTTTAGTGTCACGAGCTAGCATAAATTGGGTTAATCAATAATTGTTATAGATTGAACTATCATCCTTGATTTTTTGCATGCGATGATTCATTGATAACAGATTTCAAAATGATAAAGGAATTCCTACTGAACTTATGGAAAATCGAGTATAAGGCAATGCAAACAGAAAAAGAGTGAATATTGATTAAGTGTATTAGTTAGTACCTATTTGATCAGAAAATGACAAAACACCCTAGGTCAATCAAAAATGAGATAAACAGATCTAAAGATAAAAATAAAAGCTTGCATACACAGAATTTATATTGGTTCAACATCAAGTCAATTGTCTACGTTCACTTTTAATTTTACTTTTGATGATTTACACTAGTATAATTGAATTACAATTTTTCAGATCAAGAAATCAAGAGAAATTCAAGTTTAACAGCACATTTTGTAAGAAAAATCCATTTTTCATTACTAAAGGTTGGATATTTATAAGCAAATCCATCCATCAAGGTCGTCAGCTCATGGAAGACCAAATAAAAGATCAGAACCATGCTTTTAGGCATGAAGAACGAGTAAAACTTGCAATTCAAATCATGTCAGTATGACATAATCATGTCAGTGGAAACATGGTTTTGCATCTTGCATCTTCAAAGTTTCTACATATTTATCAAAGTCTCAATCCCTCAAGCTTCATTGTAAAAGTTGCTCTTACAAATCATGTCGATATCGACATTATTTATGCTAGCGAATCTTGTCTTTTTCTACAAAGCACAAGGTGTCTTCACATACCACTCAAAAGTGGGCCCTACATCGTAAATCAACTCGATACTGGCATGATTGATCATGTCGATACCGATACGATTTGCCATTTCCAACCTCTTACCAAACTACTTGTACTTCTTCTTTTCATCATTCGTGGCATTTCTTGAGCTTCTGGATCCATTCCTTCGTCATATTGAAGCCGAGATTTATCAAGAAGTCTCTTGGTTCAAATGTTGGACAACATTTGCCCTACAAATTATGGTTTCGTGAAATGAAGCTTGCTTTGGATGGAGATATGCAATCGACCATTAACTATAGAAGGGTCATCAATCGACTAGCAGCCATCTTGAAGCATTATGTCTCATTGCTTCAAATAGTCATTGAATTATCTCTTTTTCATAATAAAGTTGGAGCCTTCAATTTTTTGGAAGATATATCATATCTCGATCAGGTATACTTCATTTTCCATTTTTTTAATATATGAGGTGAAAATTATCGGTATCTACCTGAAAATATCTGTACTACATGATCACCAAATTGCACATAAATGCAAGATTTAGAATATTTTCTAAGCCCACAACACTTTATCATAGAATCCTTCACGATCTCCCTGCCTATTATGATCCAAGCTTCCAACGTACATCATCTTTGACGCTGACCACTCTGGCAACGACATAATCCTAGCTCCACCATCAATAATTAATTCATTGTCATTAAGTCGACATCGACCATCTTTAGACGAGATCTTCCAAATCCCGATCTATCTTCATCCACGACATCAGTTGATGTGGGTTGTCGCCTTTGCCTTGGCACGGTCGATGCTACACCACCATTATCAACATCGAGTCATTGCCAACAGTCTAATTTAACTTTTAGATTCGTGTTTCGATTTTCCTATAGCCGACCTTAAACTAATACCCCAAGGTTCACTCGAAGTTGACTCCAAGTTCTCTTTGGCTCACCCTAAGTTTCTTCTCTAGTTGCTTGCTTGATGTCCATTTTGAGTTTCTAAGGTCTTGGCCCTGAGCTTTTTCAAGGCTAAACAGTTTTCATATGGGAAAATAGGGGTGATCAAATTTTTTCGAACTTCAATTGAATATGGACTGGTGACTCAATCTTCGTGGGATGATTCGAAGAAACGGTCACATCAAACACACTTTAGCATCCAACAAAACCAGGTATTGACACTTTGAGTCAAATATGACAATCCTACGATCCTGTAGAGAAAGGAGATGTGTCGTTCCAAATAACAATTTAATTATCATATATTTTACGACAGTGGAAAAATTGAACATATAGTTCCGGAGCGTGACGAAGACCATTTGCTAGTATGAGCTAATTATCGATGCAGTGTTTGTGTACACCATGCTAAGGACATATGACACACACTGCATAGATCGACACTTTGTCATGCCCTAGTCAATGTACAGAATATGATTAATCAACACACACCAACATCCGTTAGACTCTGTACATCGGCTATATAGATTTCGAGCGAAGTAGAATATCAAAATAAAACATACCCGACCATGTTCATCATCAAGTTTTCCAAGTCCTTCCTATCTACGAACCGAGGATAATTCTTCTACACTTCATAGACCCACCACATCATGGGATGTTCACCATGTTCTTATAGCCTTAGACAACCCTATAGATCAGCTACCTTCCAAAATATCTACCAAGGAACTCAAGAATATCTGCATCTAGCATGGTATCCTCGAAGATGAGGTCCTTCTGCCTGAACCCAATCAAAGGGCTCACCTTTCACTAGTAGGCTACAATACATGCAATAGATACATGTACCTCAAGGGAGTCAAGCCCTCATTTAATGAATTCCTTTTTCTTTTTTTAAGTGCTTGGGGTAGCTCCAACATATATGCATTCAAATGGTGATGACTTGGTAAGTTTTCTCTATATTATATTTATGATGCACTGGGTTGTTCCCCTTCTTTTGAAGAGCTTACTTACCTACTCGGCTTCAATAAGAGAAAATGGATATCGTCATTGCTAATAGTCAAGGCTTTCAACCGCTCTAAGGTTGTTCAGTAGCCCCATAATAAGCAAAGCTATTTCAAGAGTGAATCCTTCATCATTCTATGCCTTGAGGGCTTCAACCACCTCTAGTTGTCTTGTTGTAAGCTTCTTCCTTCAATAGTCTTATCACACTTGGTTTTCCTTTACCCAAGCAACTAGCACCCTTTTTTATATATCCATCAGATCTCCCGAATGAGTCTCGACTGAAGACCTCGCAAATACACTAGCATTCCTAAAGTGGATTAGTCCGTATTTAAGGAATACTTCGCATCTCCCTACAAAAGTTCGATTACAATAGTTCCACCTCTTCTATAGTAGAAGAAGCATCATTCCTAAACTGATTTCTGTTAGAGTGACTCGAGCCGTAGTTGGTCAGTTTTCTTTGATTAGCGACTTATATGGCAATGAAAAAAGAAGCAAAAAAGGCTAAGGTGTCGAAGCAGAAGAAGAGGATAAACATGTTAAACACTTAGAGATAAGGAATGGATAAGAGGAGGAGAGAATATAGAAGAAGGCGAGGATAAAGAAATGCATGAAAGAGAAGACAAGGAAGAGGACAAGGAAGATGAAGATGAGGACTATGATGTTGGCAGAGAAGGATCATTTTGGGAGACATCCCCAGAGTGCACCATAGTAACTTCACCTCTCAGGCTGACACAAGTAATAATCAAGTCTTCCTAGCTTGCACTCGAACAACGACATAGTCTAGTTGAACACTCTACTCTTTAAGTGTGTACATCCAACAACGTCTTCTTTCTTTGAATTTCAAGACATATTGAATTTAAAGTGTGTACTCTTTAAGTGTGATGACTTGGGAACCTCTCTAACTTTCCTCCCAATGAGCTAAACATCAAGACATATTAAATTCCAACCAATGCAATTTCAGCTTACCTTTGGGTGATATACTACAGAATACGTAGGGTGATGAGACTCCACCTCTAAACCCCATTGAACATGATCTGTAGGCAACCTAGGGCAAACCAACACTTCACACACTTCTAGGATGACAAGTACAAACGCTTCGCAACTGTTCTTAATGCGTTGATTCAATTTTAATATGGTTTATCTTCCTTTCAAGTACAATAAGTAGACTCAGCCGCATAGAAAACTTGGAGAATGAACCGGAAAACACTGTTCATAGACTCTATGGCCCTCATACTGTGACTCAAAGACGAAACGCTATAAAAAGATAATGCAACCGCGATGAACAAAAGGAATAACATGACTATTCAGGCGCAACACCGATTCCCATCATCAATAACACTTATATTCTCAGTCTTTCCAGCATCGACTATCCTCCTTACAAGAACTTCCTCGATCATCTCGACTTCTTGCTACTATGACTTAAACACCCCAACAATTCAAAACGGTCAGTCCTTCTCATTCTCAGCAATCTCACAGGGCTAGAAAATAAATAATTTCAAGTCATGTTACTGCTCCTCCACCTTTATAAGGAAATTCTACAACCACTGGTACAAAAATGTAGCCGACTCTTCATGAATTCTTCCTTGAGTGGGGTAGATTAGATTGCGATGTAAAGGAATTCCTATGAAGCTATGCAACAAAGGCATTGTAGGCACTAGGAGTTGTGGAGCAATCGTATCAGTGGAAGAAATTGGCTAAGGGCCACTCTAATGTCAACTGTCTCAACCAGTTGATCATCAGAGCTTTCGGTATAGAGAGAGACGACGATAGTCGTATCTACTAGGACTATAAAGGTGACCAGGCCAAAGTCAAGTAGGAACGGGATGATAAGGCTAAATCTGCCAAGGATTCCTAACAAAGGGTGTTTAAATTGGTTAAGGCTCACACAGCTCAGAGCCTAGTCCTTAATGAGCAGCTCAAGAATGCCCATGCTGGCCTTGAAGAAAAGAATAAAGGGAAAGAAGATGAAATGTTCCACTCCAAGCCAAAGTCGCAAAGCTCAAAGCCAACCTAAAGGCCGAAAAGGATTGAGGAAAAGGCTAAGGGTGAGTTTGCCGAGTTAAAAATCAAATGGTTAGGAGGCGACTATCCTAAGCTTTAGTTGAGATCTATGATGAAATTTTGAGAAGGGCCTAAGGATCAGACGGTGATATTGATAAAGAAGCATTAAATAACAAAGTTTTGGGTGAAGAAGACTTGATAGTCCTGGATGAGGGACAAAAACTCTCGAAGACAAGGTGTCGTGGTCAGGAACTATTCTAGATAGCTATCGTTAGTTGAAGAATATCATTGTAAGTCCCATAACCTTCCACCAATAGTTCCCTCAATCCAACTCATAGCCACCTACTCTGCATCTCGAAGTACAACTATCGATCACCGTAGCCATCACTTCTTGTCATGGAATTTTCATCGTTGAATCACGCATCAAAATCATCACCATTCTTATGGTTCAATATTGACCTGGGCCTCAGCTTGAAAATGGAAGGTATGACTTGAAGTAAGCAAAAGCATGAACCATCTCCATGACTTGAGCACTTATTTCCTCTATAACAATCAATCACCACTGATCTACCCATCCATCTGATCACCGATCCTACACTTAACACGACAAG
The DNA here is from genome assembly GCA_030765085.1 of Allium cepa. Classification (NCBI taxonomy): domain Eukaryota; kingdom Viridiplantae; phylum Streptophyta; class Magnoliopsida; order Asparagales; family Amaryllidaceae; genus Allium; species Allium cepa. Next base: position 384,979,884 of record CM060931.1, read on the forward strand.
CCATGCTCCTCCATGTAAAGCTATCCTTCACTAATCCATCACCACAATCCATGGCTACCGATCCATGCCACCGATCCATGCCTACTGATCCATCATCACCGATCCATCCTATCACTGATCCTACACTTCAACACAATAAGCCATGCTCCTCTATGTAAAGCACTCCTTCATCGGTCCATGGCTATGGATCCATCATCATCGATCCATCCCATTGCCAACTTCAATGCAATAATCCATGCTCCTCCATGTGAAGACCTCCTTTACCAATACATGACCACCGACCCACGGCTACAGATCCATGACCACCGATCTATGGCTATCGATCCATCACCACTGATCCGTCTTTGATTAGCTATAACTTGAGCATACAAATGACTTGAAACTTGGAATGTAGCCTTATGAGGCCTTCCTTATTACCTCGTATGGATCGCACTAAGTTTGGGTCAAGTTAACTCCATGGATCAACGTCGGTCCATAACACATTCTTAGAATTAAATTGTTATTCGATCGGTGTTTTCAACCAATCAAACATCATACATTCAAGCAATCATTATATACAATATATTACAACAAGTGTACATTCATACACATTAAAGTGAAGCCTAAATCTAAGTGTATAACTATAATAATAAGGGAGATCCATAAGAATACAAGTTTTACAAATCTTTTCCAAATCGTTTGAAATTTACAGACATGATTAGATAAAGTTTAAAACATATTTTAGGATCCAAAAATCGTTTTAAAATATCCTTTTAAGGTGTATAATGACCAATTAATAAGTGAGAGGTCCTAACCACTCACCTAAACCCAAACCAATCCAAAACAATCCAAGAATGCATGAAATCCAAGAATTTACAGCAGCTCTAAGTGATCTCCAATAGCAAATTTCTAATCCAAATGCTAATCTTGCTAGTCTCCTCCTTAATGATAAGTTTTGGCTAATTAAAGTAAGGCTTACAATGGCTTCTTGGCTTAGGAATGGTGACAAAAAGAAGTCCAATCGGCCCCATCATCATGGTAATCCCAAAATGGGCTTTGGGCTTATCCATTAACTCACTAATTACCCATTAAACCATCAAAAATAAAGTGAAACTTCAAAAATCCATAACTCTCAAATGGTAAGTTCATTTTCCTATTATGACCACTCTACATAAAGAGAAACCATCATCTCGATCTAATGGAAGCGGTTTCAAACCCTAGTTCGGATTTTATAAAAAGTTATAGGCCACATGAGACTTTTAGGATCAAAATCATTCAATAAAAGTTCTAAGGATGGAAAATCTTTCTTGTAGTCCTTTTCCACAATCATAGTATTGTTGGCGTTATAATTGGCTACAAACACCCAATTATGTTAAAGTACCAATATTAGGTCACGGATCTCAAAGAGTAAATAATGTAGATAAAATAATCCGAAGAAAAAACAAATTAAAAAAGAAAGTAAAAAGAGACAAGATTTAAAGTGGTTTAGCTATCTCCGTCTTACGTCCACTCTAAATTGATCGTTTTTGTTATATTATAGTTTGTTTATAGTTAGAATTCGAAATCCAAGAATCTAATTAACAGATGTAGCTTAGATTCAAAATAAAGGGAAGTGGAAAGAAGACTATTTTTCTATTGCCATGCCTACTGTATTTATAAAGGAAGACGTGCACGGATCGAGCTGAAATTTTGATAGAAGGTTCGGAAGACCAAGATGAGGCCACCCAAAAATTTCCAAACCCATGGAACCCATGATAGGGATCAATACTGATCCCTATTAGTGAGTCAAAATAGGCTATGACCTCTGTGAGGCATGCCCCATAATTTTAGCTACTTCGTCCAAAAATTTCGTGCAATTTCGACATACCGTTTGTGAGACATCGCATTTTCCATGAAGTAGTGTTGCTTGAATTCTGTTTTCTGCTGATCCCTCTAGAGGGATAGGTACCAATCCTCTAATCACCTTCAAATGATATGTGATCCCTTGGGGAGATTCTTCATGTTATTTTATATGTAGACTTTAAGTTTCATGCTAATCGGATTAGTAGAACTCGAGTTGTTGACCGATCTTTGTTGTAATATGCTGCTAAGGCTGATTATAGCCGATCCTTGTGAAGGGATAGGTACCGATCTCTCCAACTTGCTCCAAATGCTATTCGATTCCTATGGAGTGTTCCACATATCCTAATTAGCTGGTCCTCCAAGTTCCATATCAGTTGGATGTGTAGATTTTGAGATATTGATCGATTTTTATTGTGAAGTTGGGTTTAGCCAATCCCTAAGAGGGGTAGGTACTGGTCCCTATTGAGGGATAGATGTCGATCCCTCCAACTTCTCCAAATGTCATTCGATCCAAAAGATAGACTTCCTACGGTTCCTTCATCTTGTTTCCAAAGTTTCACTTCAATCTTCCTTGTGGCTGTTGAGTTATGGAGCAATCATCGTTGAGTTGTGCTGTTGAGCTAAATATGATCTGATCCCTCTTCTTTTGCCCATAACTCTAGCGTACGAATTCCGATCGACTTGAAATTTGAAACGTAGCCTCAGGAGGCCTTCCATATCATATACCAATTGCACCTTAATTGGGACCAAAATTAGGGATCCGTTCTGAATCCGCTTGACCATTGTCCATAGTCTTGTGCATAGCTGATCTTTGATTTTGTTAACCGTTTCTCCAGTTTCTCGCTTTGGTGGTCATGAAGTTCGGTGGGTTAAATATGCATGTGTACTGCCTTGCCTAAAGGCGAGTTAACATGAATTTTACAGCCCTAAACAAAATAATACAGTACTCTATGATCCACCAATGCCTAGAATATATATCATTACATTCTCCCTCTCTATAGCAATTTCAACCTCGAAATCCCAACCAAAAACAAACAAAATCATCTTGTATGTCTAACAACCATATACAAGTATAGGTAACTATCTCACATCAAACATGCATGCACAATAGATAGTAAAAAAGGTGGCACCCAAGTGTTTCCTATCATGCTTGATATTATACTAAGGTATACTTCACGATATCATAAGTGAAAGTGAAAGCGATAAATAGAAAGTCCCTCCAAGTAAAGAGCTCTGGATAAACCGTCCTCACCTTCATCTCGGTCTCCCAAGTGCAACCGTTTTCACTTTCGCTCCACTGAACCTTCACCAACTTCACTGCCTTCCTTCTAAGCTGCTTCGTATCATGTCCGACATTACGAATAGGCCTACGAGGTCTTGAAGCCTCTAGTTCAATCTCGATATCAACTAGTTTATCCATTGTAATTGTTATGCCTAAGTCATGAAAAAAATTCTGTAATTGAGAAACATGGAACACATTGTGTACTCCCATCATTCTTTGAGATAAGTCAACTTTACAAGCAAGGTTCCTAATCCTCTTTAGGGAAAAGGACCTATAAATCTTTGTGCCAGTGTCTCTTTACTACTTAAACCGAATAACATTCTTTAATGGAGACCTCTTGACAAATACCATATCGTCGACAGAGAACTCTAGATCTCTATGTCCCTTATCAATGTAGCTATGTTGTCTGTCTTGAGCAACTTTCATTCGATGCCAAATGATCTCGATCTTCGTTAAGTTTTCTTTAATCATATATAGCCCAAGTATTAGTTTTTCGCTTGCTTCCCACCAACAAGAAGGAGCGTTACGCGGTCAGCCATATAATGCATCAAATGGTGTCATACCGATGTTACACTTATAACTATAATTATACGCAAAATCAAGAAGATGTAAGTGATCATCCCTTGTGCCTCCAAAATCATAGCAATGATCTTGCCTAATCTAGCATCGCGCCTTTGGCTAGTACCAATCTACTCAATTGGAGTAAGCGTGATAGTCAAAATCGTCAATTCTCTAGATCTAGCTCGCATCTCGATCAGAAATCATAACCAATAATATAATATAGTTGTGTCCACTCTAAGAACTTAGCTCCCAAGCTAGCATGTCCCTCACTCAATGCATTAGCAACTGCATTCCCTTTTCCTGGTGCAATATTAAGGTCAAAGGAGGCTAGAAACTCTAATCATCGCTGCCGTCGAAGGTTGAGATACTTCTATGAAAAAAGTTACTTCAATGATTTATGGTTGGTGAACAATTTGAACATCTCTCCCAAAAGATAATACCTTTAGATATTTAGTGCAAACATAATCATTACTTAATCTAAATCATGGGTTGGGTATTTCTTCTCATGTGGCTTTAGTTGTCGACTACCACATGCAACAACTTTGCATCCCTGCATCAATACCACATCCAATCCGATACCACAAGCAACTATCATCTCTTCATTCCTACTTGGAATGGTCAATGCATGTTCACATCTCGCATTCAAAGTAAAAGTATGATTTTTTTTGTCAACTGAGTCAATAGTGCAACTACTTTGGAGAAGTGCTAGATGAATCTTGTATAATATCCAGCTAACAACATGAAACTTCTCACATTAGCAGCATTTTTGGGTTTAATCCAATCTTGGACTGCTGCACCTTTTGTAGGATTTACAACAATTCCTAGCTCAAAAACAACATGATCCAAGAATCTCATTTCCTCTTATATAAGTGACACTTCGAAACTTTACATTTAGTTGGTGCTTTCTCAACATCCCGAATACGATCCTCAAATGTGTCTTGTATTCCTCCTCCATCCTTGAGTACATGAGAAAATTATCGACGAACACAAGAATAAACTTATTTAACCGACCTTTGAAAACAAAGTTCATGAGATCAATGAAGCATGCCTTCACATTGGATTGCCTAAACGTCATAACCAACTACTCATGGAAACCTAAAAGTGTACGAAAGGATTTAATCGACACACTATGTAACACCCCATATTTTTAATAACATTATTTCGAAAATTTAATTATTTAAATTAAATTAAATAATGTGGGTTGATTAATGGGTTGAGATTTGTGATTTAATTAAGGGGTAGCCGTGTCATGTTAATGAGTAAACAATGAACTAAAGAATTAAAGTGTTAGGAAATAAAGGAGGGAAAAATAGGAAAATGAGTATTAGAATATCCTAAAACCTTGAGAAAACACACCATATGTTCATTTTATTTTCGCAAGCAAAGATATAATCTAAGGCCGGCCACCGTTAGCAAGCAAGAGGAAGAAGATAAGTCTAGGAACCAAGAGGAAGGACCAAATCACTTAATCAAGATCAAATCTCACATCCTAAATCACAAAGCTAAGGTGAATAATTACTACATCTTTTGTATTTAATTGTTTTTGATTTTGAGGTTAAATCTGATTTATCTTGCGTAGTTTAGCCATGATTTTGAAGGACAAAATGTTTAATGATTGTTGATGATTTATACTTACTCATATAGATTTTATGATATGTTATGATGTGAAAACCCTATTTAATGACATTCAAATGCATTGCGATTTTAGATATAGATCGGAGGAATGATATTTTAGAGATAGGTTTCAATTTTCATAATTTTCCGAATCAATATGGATTTTATATTAATTTTCTGGTGAAGAAAATGATTTATTGGGTTATAAATAATTTATGGTTAAACTATAAATAATTTGGCTCTTAAATTTATATAAGTTAGAAAACATATTAAAAAGAATTTCCTAGAATTTTTTGTAGAGTTTTCCAAAGTGTTTTGATGAATATATAAAATTATTTAAGAAATGGGACTTAAATGTATGATATATTTATAAAATGAGAAGGGGTGTTTTGTAAATAAATTAAATTGTTATTTCTGAAATTATGTAGTGCTTTTAGAAAATAATATTTGCGACTAGTAAGATTTTGACAAACAGGGCAGGTTAGTTAAACATATAGTACATTAATTGGTGCCTAGTATACCAAGTCCAAACTATGAAATCACTAGTATATTGATTGTGACGACAACTAACCCTATATTAATTGGGTCGCTTTGACCTTGTGGGAACTTAGACCACCGGGGCTCACCCTCGATCAATATTAGATTAAACAATAAGGGATCGATCCACTATATTAGCACTTACCTTTTTCTTTTCTCAAGACAATAGGTGCTTACGATGGTACTATTCCCTATCGATGTAATGAACACTCTCAACGGATCCTCCATGCATGGACATATCGTACCTCTTCTGTGCGTCTTTCCGAGAGGTATTCGGTGGAAGACCGACCTGTCCAGGTAAGGTTCTTCATACAAGAGTGAGTCGAATCTGTTTCCATTCATGGTTTGGTTAAGATTGCTTAAAAAGGTTAAAAATCAATTTTTACATGCTTTTACCATCTTTCGCTGGCATAGGGGTTTTCGATTAAGAGCTTCCGCCTTTATACCATCGAAACCAATGCATATAGTACCATTAACCTGGTACATAGTGAATTGGACAAAGGCGAAAGGAACTGGGTTGAGACAATTGGTTCCGATGGGGTTGAGGCATGAATTTGCTTTAAATGAAAAATGCGCCTGCTTCGCTATCGACTATATTTCTTTCCACTTGATTGGCTTTCGATTGAGACAAATTAGTTAAAGGAAGGGTTTTGAAATGGTTTCGCCATTGTTTTTAAATAACTGCTTTTGACTAGATCGAAGCCTTAGCTCCCGCTTTCTACCTTTCGAAGCAATGCCTTCATAAGGGCTGATTTGTTTTATAAAAACCTACCGCTTCTCCAATGCTTTCGAAAGGATGGTTTTGACACTATCACTTCTTTACTTATGTTTGGCTTTTGAAACAGTTGCTTTCAACCCTATTATTTGTGATCCTCGGAGATTTTTAAAGACTAACCCAAATGTTTCGAAAGAGACGATTTTAAATGGTTTCGAAAGGTGTTTCCATGTGTTTTAAAATTGCACCCAAATGCTTTCAAAAGGTTTAAGATTTTGATGCTTGCGAAAGGTTTTTAAGGAAAGTTTCTAAGGGGTGGTTCCCTTATGGTTTTGAAAGGTTTAACCAATGGTTTCAATAGTTTTAAAGGAAAGGTTTTTCCGACGATTTCAAAAGGCTATGTTTAAAGGTTTTAAAGATGGGATGTCTAGGATTTTAGCTTTTGAAGGAAAAAGTATTTCAGTTGTGTCGATGAGTTAATGTAAATGGTTTCAAAAGAAGGTTTTAGCCTTTAGGCCTATCTAGTTACAAAAGGTTTATCTGGTTATGGAAGGGATACTTTCTATGGGATCGAAAGGGTTATTCAAAGGTTTAAAAGTTTTCATCAACAAAGATTTGGGTAAAGTGTATGTGTGTGTGTATAATATAGCAAGGTGATTTAGAGTAAAGCAAAGAGTATATATGTTTCCCTTGTTTAAGTTTGGTTTAAATGGTTTTAAATCAATTTCAAATGAAAAGGTTTTCAAGGAAAATTTTGGCAAGGTTTTCGCAAGTAAAATGACTAGGATATTAGAATACCAGATGGGACTGGTATAGGGTCGTGCCCTATACATTAGCTGGCGGCCCCAGCTAATTTAAACTAAAATTTTGATTACACACATAAGGGAATATATGTTTGTATACAAATAGGTTATTGGTGAGCCATCAAAACCATTAGAATTAGGTGACCTTGAAAGATATTAAGTTAGGGATAGACCGTTTAGAAGAGGAGTATCTAACAAGTGTTAGATTATTTTGTTTGTATTGTCTGGTAGGCCCGAGTCAGCCAAGGTTAGTAGTTAGCCAAACAAAGTTATGGCGCTCGGATAGATAGTCAATTTGTTACCTGATATATATGTTTACATATATAGTTTTAACCAGTTTTGGTTGTAGGAAATGGATTAGCAAAAGATATGTTTTAAAAGGATATTAGTAAGGGGAAACCCATTCCGCTAAGCGGCGTGGTCTCATTTAATATTAAATACCAAGATGTATAATATTATTTGCACTAGACTTTATGACTAACTTGAAATTTATGTTTTTCCCCATAAACTCTCGGGTGCTCAAAATTGATTTGAGTAGACTGAGGGTAAATGTTTACAGGTTTTTAGTAGGGTGACAAATAAAGCTTTCAGAGATGAGTAGTTGGTTGACGGATGCTATTTAGGAGTTGTAGTTTGTTTCATTTTGGTGTATTTCGGCTGTGTTTGTGATAAGTCTATTATGACCATTTTGTACTCTGATCAACCAAGGGGGTATCATCATATGTCGCTCTTGGCATTTTTATGTAATAATTATATTTTATTTGAATCTGGGAAAGCGATGGGATTATGTAATTTGAATATGGAACATGTTTTGAAAATGTAATGTAAAAAGTTGTTTCTGAAATCTATGATTTTATTTCATATTCATGTGATACTGATATTATGAATACCATTAACATTATCGTATTTAGTCACCGGAAGTTAATACTATGGATGACTGCAGCATTTGTAGAGCTTATCTTCGGGTCTCCGGATAGGGGATATTACACACTCACCTTCGTGACTCTCAGTTAGTGAAATCTTATCGTAAGATCCAACTAAGAAAATACTCTAGTACCATGAAGCTAATCGAACAAGTCATCAATATGTAAGAGTTGATACTTGTTCTTCCTTATTACTTTGTTTAGATTACAATAATCAACACACAGTCTAAGGAAACCATACACCTTCAAGGAAAATACTACTGTTGCTCCCTACTCAAATATACTTCTGCGAATGAACCCTCATCGCAATAGGTCATTCACTTGCACCTCAAGCTCCTGCTGCTCTACGTGCCATCCTCCTCAAAGGCATCATTATTGGTCTGGCCTCTTTAACCAAATCAATACGAAACTCAATCTCTCTATGGCAAAAGTCTGGTTACCTCCTCGACTATGTCTGAATACTCCCTAGTAAGAGGCACTAATGACAATTCATCATGTGGAATATCAAGCGAATAAAGAAACAAATATCTAGATAAGATTTGAGTTATGGGATGAGGGTTCATTCACAAAAGTAAATCTCTAGAGAAAACAAATATCTAGAGCAAACAAATAACAAACCATGGTTTGGTCTTAATGGATGGAACGTACCATTAAGAGAAAACAAGGGAAAGATGAGCAAGAATTAAAGAAGGAAGCTTAATCATATCAACTCTAGAGCAAATATCAAACTCCTTAACAACAAGCTAATGTGAATAATAGATTACATCTTATTTTTATTTTTATTTTTGCTTTCTAGGTAAGATCCAAATATATTTGCAAAGTAAAATGCCATGTTTTGATTGTTAAATGGAGATATATATATATATATATGTGTGTGTGTGTGTGTGTGTGTGTGTGTGTGTGTGTGTGTGCTTGTTGATGATTTCTGTTGTTTCATATAGATTTTATGATAAGATTTGATTTGAAATCCTATTAAATGACATCAAAATGGATTGCCTTTTTTGATATACGGTCAGAACTATTATTTTAGAGATGGGTTTCAAGTTTCATAATTTTTCATGTTATTGTGGATTTACTATAAATTTTCCACTAAAGAAAATAGTTAAATTGGGTTTAAATTTTTTCGGCTACTATATGTTAGCTTTGGCTCAGAATTTTAAATATGTTAGTAAACATATTAAAAGTGATTTATGAAATTTTTGGAAAATTTTCCTAAGTTTTTATTAAAGTTATAAAATTATTTAAGGTATGGGTATGGGACTTAAATGTTTTATATGTTTATAAAAGAATAAGGGACTATTTGATAAATGTTTGAAATTGTTAATTATTGAATTCGGCATCACTTTTAGAAAAGATTTTGGAAAGAATTGACAACCAATTTAATGTTGACAAATAAGGAAAGTTAGTGGGAAATATATTACTTTAAAAAGTTAAAAATAAGTTTCGTAAATGATTACTGCTTCGCCACTATAGCAGCTACCTTTCGTCCCCATATTTCCACCTCCAACCTCGTCATGCCAATACTCATTATATCAACACCTTAGTACGTAGTGGACTGGAGATAGATAGAAATTATAGAGTCGAAACATTGTTTTGAAGGGGTAGAAGTAGTCTTTACTAATTTGGTTACAAAATGAGTCTTTTGAAGGAAATAGCTTTCGACTTAGTCAAATACACATTTGTTTAAAAAAAAAAGGCTTCCAAAAGATGTTGCCGCCTTTTGTTTTAAAATTAGCATTCAAAGGGGTCGGAACCCCTGCTGCCACATTCAACCTTTCGAATCAATGCCTTCGAAAGGTTGCTTTTTCCTTAAAACTTTGAAGCCGCTTCTCCATGCTTTTGATAGGGTTGGTTTTGAAACCATCCACCCTCTTTTACTTTAGAATATTGCTTTCGAAAGCTATGCTTTCGCCCCTGTTTTTTTGATGACCCTTAGATATGTTGAAAGTTAAAACCAAAGGTTTCAAAAGGAATGGTTTTAAATGGTTTCGAAGCTATGTTCCATAAACTTTTACTAAACCAAATGCTTTTGAAAGGTTTGTTTTAAGTAAAGGACTGTAAGGCTTTTGAAAGATATATACTGAAGTTTTTGAAGAGGGGATACCCTAGTGTTTTCAAAACGTTTACCTTAGTCTTTAAATGGAAGGTATCTAATGCTTTTGATAGGCAAGATGGAGGTATTGAAAAAGGAATATCTAAGGTTTATAAAGCTTTTGAAGGGATTCTTTCAATGGTTTCAAAAGGTCTATTTAGAAGGTTTCGAAAGATATGTTTTGGCCCTTTGGCCTAGTATTTCAAGGTAAAGTAGTCAACTTATTTTGAAAGGTGTACTTTCAATGGTTTTGAAAGAGACTAGTTAAGGTTTTTAAACTAAGGTTTCGAGGTTTTCATCAACAAGGTTTTGTATAAAGCATATATCATGGAAAAGATATTTAAGTACATAAAAAGTATATTTTTCTTGTTTAAGTATGATTTAAAGAGTTAAATCAATTTGAAAGAAGTGTTTACAAAGGAAATTTGATAAGGTAGTTAACACTATGTAAATGACTCAGATATTAGAATACCAGATGGGATTGGTATAGGATCACTCCCTATACTTTAGCTAATAATCCCTTAGCTAGTATAAGTCCAAAATTCCAGTGCGCATGGCTCTGTCATAGGTAAGACTAAAACAATGTTACACACCGAAATGAATATCAGGGAGAAGATAGGTTATTAGTGAGTCCGCAAAACCATTAGTTTCAGTTGACCCTAGGCGAAGATAGTAAAGGGAAGATAGCCCAGTAGTGTGTCTAATGGATGTTAGATAATTGATTATGTCTGGTAGGCCTGAGTTAGCCAATGATTAGTAGTTAGCCAAAACAAAACTATATTGTTCAAAAAGATGGTCCATTTATTACCTGATTTTATGTGCATATGTGATATTGCTATTATTGCTTTAATCAGTTTGATTGCAAGATTCTGATTGGCATAAAGATATGTTTTAAAAAGGGATATTAGTGTGGGGAAACCCGTTCCACTAAGTGGCGTGGTCTCACTTAATATCAGTAAACTGAGATATAATAGTAATATTCAAACTAGATTTTATGTTAGAATCGAAGTTTATGTTTTCCCCTTAAACTCTCGAGTGCTTAAAATTAATTTGAGTAGATTAAGAGTTAAAGTTTTTCAGGTTTAGTAGGTTGGATGAATAAGCTTCGGAAGACATGCTGGAGGTAAGGCTAGCTATATATGAGCTGTTTAGTTTTATTTCTGTTGTGATGTATTAAGACTGATATGTCTTTTTAGTACTCTGATCATCCAATAGGCAACCTCATATATCGCTTTTGGCTTAATTTGTAATAATTATATTTGATCAAAACTTGAGAATCGTTTAGGATTTTGTATCGGAATATGGAATATTGATTTGAAATGTAAGCAGGAAAGTTGTTTTAAATTTGTGTTTATTTTTATTTCACGTTCATGTGCTTCTGATATTATGGATACCATTAACATTACAGTATTTTGTCACTGGAAGTTATTACTATAGATGACTACAATTTGGTATCAGAGCATAGGTTTATGAAAAACTTAAAAGAAATTTCAACCTTAAAATGGTTTGAAAACATAATCCTAAGGAATTAGAGAAAAGACTTGGGTATGGGATAACGCTATGGTAATGTACTTGCATTTGCTATATATAAGTATATGCTTTATCTTTATTTTTCCTTCTCTCTTGGGCTATTCCTCTATATCTTACAAAGGCTCGAATGTAGATTTTACAGATGTAGGGTTTGGATGTTAGAAGTAGAAGAGTTAACATTGGTGGGGGAAGCACCATAACCAATGGGAATGCCAAACCAAATACAAGATGGAATCCCGGTCAGGCACAAGCTGCTAATGTGGGTGTTGGAATGCCACAAGTCGATATGGGAGAAATTTATTAGTTCTTTGTTAACATGGCATAGGCAGGAGTTGCTGCGGGGTTAGTTGGAGGAAATGATGAAGGAGGAAATCAAGGAGCTCCAGTGGTTAATACCTATGCTATATTGAGTAGGGATTATGCTAGGCTGGGAGGAAAGCGATTCATCGGAATTGGGGACGCAATTGAAGTGGAAAATTGGTTACTTCTTTGCAACAGGATTTTTACTGATTTGGATCTCAATGATGAGAAGAAAAGCAGGCTTGCTTCTAGGAAATTATAGCTAGTAGCACTGTACTGGTGGAACAGTGTTACCGTCGGAGTCAATGAAGAGACTATGACTTGGTTTAGTTTAGGATGAGCTTTAAAGAAAGACTTGTGTCGGAGATTGATAAGTTTGCTGAGTTGCAGTAGGTAGATATGACAGTGCTTGAGTATGCAGCCAGGTTTGAAGAGCTAATGAGGTACGGATACACTACGGTTGATACTGTTATTAAAAAGAATGAGATGTTCAATCGCAGGTTGAAGCCTGAGCTTGCTATAGCTACCTTATCGCATATTAGAGATCCATGCGATGTAGTTGTGTGATAACCCGGATTTTCAAATATCTGTTAATTAGAAATTAATAGGATTTAATCTATTAAACATTGAATTATAAGTTGAATGTGATAATCCTCCTGGTATAATTATTTAAAAATTGGCAAAATTATTATTTAATGTGTATATATATATATGAGTAAATTTAAAATTAAAATTTGAATTTGAAATTTAAATTCAAAGGATAATATCTCAAAATAAATTGGATTTAAAATAATGTTTCTAATTTATATATATATATATATATATATATATGTGTGTGTGTGTGTGTGTGTGTACATTGTGAATAGAAAGCTTTGTTTGAATTTAATCTAATGATTTTCAAAAAGGTATTTACAATAAAATGGACAAAAGTGGGTGTTCGTCGACGGAAGTTCTATCGGATTAGAAAATTGTCGAACGAATTTAAATTAAAAATAACTGCAAGCGCACAGTGTACGAATGTAGCACGTGGCGAATACGGGTCGATCCACAGAGAATTAATGATTTTAAAATTCTATTCAATCAAATTATACCAAAGTCGAGAGTGTGTTTAAGCTAGAAAATTAGAGAACTAACTAAAAGAAAAGAGAAGCAAATATAAGAGTTAAGTGACAATTTAGGAAATAAATCCACTCTCTAGATCATGTAGTTCAACATATATGAGATCATGATCTCTCTTTTATGGTCATTAGTTAGTGTAATTGATGTGTTTATCATAAGTATGACCTATTTGTGCTATTAATTAGCTCAACATAAGCCATCAAACTATAACACACCCCTTAAACAACTTTTAACTCTCATGAAAAATGACAATGAAAATGAAAGTGAAATCTATTTTAAGTATGGCCTATTAACTATTGATTAGAAACATAGACCATCAAATTTTAATTTCAAATCACTTTCTTTTGCCATAATCATATTTTGATGAAGAGGTAATTAGTGTTAGTGATTGTTTAAGCACAGCCTATTTGGTGTCAATAATATAGACTATCAAATTCAAAGCAAAAACAACAATTAAACCACTTCATTGATCATTATTAAGCACAAAAAGAGAGCATGAATTAACAAATAGTTGAAGATACATAATTAGAGAGCTTCATTACCCCTAAATTGAAGGGGTTTAGCCTCTCATATTTGTCATTTGATTAACAAATGTAGCAAGTAACATTGAATAAAAAGAAGAGGAAAAAGAGAGAAAAATGAAAGAAAAATTTATTCTACTTGCATAAAAGAGAAGAGATCTACACTACAACATGAAAGTAAATGAACATGAAAAGGAAAGAGCATGTATTAAATTGCATAAAAAAAAATTACATGAGAATAAAAATGGATAAGTAGCCATGGAAAAAGAGAAGAGAAGAGCTTTTTATTTTGAGCCTAAACTAAAACTAAGAGAGACTAAGCTAAGAGAGGAGGATTACATGAAACATATGGGTATTTATACATGTATGAAACTCTAATTCATATTTTTGGGGAATGCCCAAAATGCCCCTTAGGAAGTCTGGAGGCCAAGTAATCATTAACATGTCTTAATCCCCCATTAAGTGTACATGAAACCATTAACTCCAAAAGCATGTGCATTAGCCTTTAATTTGTACATTAAGGTAGGTGGATAGGTGGTGTCCTCCATGATCTTCACTTTGAATTATTTCCATCTTCATTCCTTTAAATTCTTTGTGCATGCATATTTCTTCATGAAACCACTCCTATTTGAGACCAAATTCCTACAAAAATATATAAAAAATTTCAATTAATTTTTCTTAAAGAAATATATGCACACAAATGACCTTTTTGCCCCTATATGAAGATGGATATGTGATCATTTGGAATTAATATAAATTTTGGTTAAAACAGGTTAAAATACCCAATATGATCATTTATTTAATTTAAATAGAATAAATATGGTGGTAAAAATATGCACATTTACGTGCACATCAGTGGGATTTAATAAGGGTTCATACTTTCTTTAAACGTATATATAAGTTGTATACATAAAGGTATTAAGCATAAAAATATATAAATATAATAGAAATTATATATATAAGTGTAAAAGTAATATAAATAAAGTTTTTTTTTACATTTGTAAGGTAATAAAAACATAACACATAAATTAACATACAAACATAATACATAAATAAATAAAAAGACATAACTTCATGCATTAAAACATTGTAAGCTTGGTTATATATACAATTAATGTTGTAACTAAGGTAACATGCATAATAATAAGTGGCATGGTTTCTTATAACTTGAAATATTAATAAGGGAAAAGTATAAAGATAAATTAATAATACATATACATAAACCTAATACAAAGTAATTTTTTTTAAAATAAAATTTTAACATGCATTCCACAAGTGTAAGAAGATTACATATACAAATAACAAGTGTAAACAAACTTTATCACACAATAAACAAGTGTCAAGATGAAATATTTTCCTTTCTTTTTAATGACCTTTGTATGTATAGCAAAAAGGTCTTTCCTCTCTACTTTTTGAAAAATCAAAACAAAATAAAAAATGAAAGGCCAAAATCAAAGGATAATAAAACAATTAAAATCTGAGGATAAGAAAATCAAAACATGCTCAAGCCTTCAAAACTAAATTAAAGAAAAGTCTAAAACAACTTCAGATTCAAGTTGTGTTAAGCAAGCAAAAAGCTCTATAGAGAAGAAGTTCAAAAGCTATGCCTCTTTTCCAAAATCAGTGAGTAAAGAGAGCAACTCATGTACAAAGCTTGAAGGAAGATACAAACGGAACAACATTTGTTTATCTGTTTCCATCTATGAGTAAATCATACTAGACTTTTGTTTCTGGTCATTCTATATAGCTGAATACCATAAATTCTTGAATGCATTCTTACTTATGAAAAGTACACAAGGTGGTTAGTTATGCATGCTTTTGTAGATGTAAATTTTAGACAAGCCTGTATTTAGGAAAAATACCACACTAGCCTCTGATTCAAAATTCCTTGATGATAAACAGGTAGAGGCACACTCTTTTAAAATTAGTAGGTCGAAATCTCCTTGGTTTATTTGAAGCAAAAGTTGGTTCGAAATCTCCTAGGTTTTTTTAAAACGGGAATTGGTTATTTGAGAGTAAACTCTGTAGATACTGGTTAATACTCTATGCTTTTGATTAAACTCCTAGACCTGATCATGTTATTGTAAATAATAGTTAAACATTTCAACTCTAAAATTCATTATCTCATTAACTATTCAGATTTTGAACAACTAACCAACACGATAGTTATTCGCATTCACGTTTATATATATATATATATATATATATATATATATATATTAAAAAAACAAACAAACTTACGGCATCATATTTCATAAAGGATTCATCGAATTCCTTCCATTTTCACAGTAGAGGTACATGAACTTATAATTCGAAAAAAAATATTTTTCCCAATCTAGGGAGAGTTACACAACGCCGTTAAAGGGATTGGGATCGTATGGATAAGAGGAGTTTTCGGTGGGAAGCTGGCAACATTCGGTGAGGGTCGGCGATGTTTGTCGATTTCTAGGACTTGGATTTGGGAATGATTCGAGCATTGATCGGTGGAACTGAAGGTCCCGGGGTGTTGAGCTAGGAGGATGCTTCACCGTGACAAGTTTAGGTGGAGATCGGTGACTTTAAACGTCGCGCGATCTGTAGCATGGTTCATTTCTTTAAGAGGTCGGTCGGAGCACTAAGAGATCGGGGTTTAGGCGATGGGGGTGGAGATTGTTATGCTCGACGCTGCAGATTCATGGGTGGCCTCGTTGTCGACGTAGGAGGGTCGGTGTGTTATGCATGGTGCACGCATGCATGGTTGTTCGCCTGGAGACATTTTGGGAAGAAGCTGGAAATAAGAAAGAGGGGAAGAAGGAGTAGCGGGTCGGGTTTGGCCGCAACAGAAAAAGAAGAAGAAGAAGGGGATAAGAATTAGGAAAGTTAATCGAAGAAATAAGAAGAGGAAAGGGAAATACATATACAAAGTCGAGTTATAGAGAGGAAGAATTAGCTCGTGTTTGGCTCGGGAAAAATAGTGTTTTGTCTCGGATGATTATGGTTTAGACTCGGGGCGTTGTGTTTGCGTCAGGTTATTAATTTGGATAGTAAAGGTATTATCAGTTGAAGAGTGAAGGGTAACTTAAAGTAGGAAGTTAGACCAAGTTTTAAAACAAGGCAAAGCAAAAAAATTAATCAATGGTTTCAAAGCAAATTTTGTTTTTTTACAAATTTTAAGTAAGGTATTGATCAAATTTGTAAACAAGTTCATACTTAATTTATAAAGTCTAAAGTGATTAAGTTGATATGATTTGAAAATTAGTTAAGTGTATTGAATTTTAATTCTTTATAGGAACTTAAGTGATTTTGTACTCCAGCATTTAATCTAGTTTAAATAATAATTAGAGATTATGATTCGTAATTAGAGATTAATTACCCAAATGATAAATTACTAATATAAGAAAATAAAGGATTAATTCGTTAGGGTTAATTAATTAATTTATTAATAATTAGAGGTTGATTAATTAAGGATAATTAACCAATGGAATTACTTTCATATAAGTAATTAAGGATTAATTATTTAGTGTAACTAATTAATTAAGGTAATTAATTAGAGGTAAATTAAAGGTTGAGACTAATAATGTATGGGTAATTAAATGTTAATTACTGAATGTAATTAAAAGATAAATAATCAAAGGTGATTAATTAAGAGGAACGATTAAAGGACATTAATTAATTGGTTTATAATTAATTAATGTTTGAGTAATGATAATCTAAGTAACTAAGGATTAGTAATTTATTTATTTATCTAGAGATAAGTTAAATTAATTTTGGAAGTGATCAATCTTGCCTATGAAAGATAGAATGATGATCGATGCCTTGAATTGATTGATATCCCTGATATGAAATGTTTTGTGATATGAGATGTTTGGGTAGACAAGATAATGTGGTTATCTATCAATGATGAATTACTGTGTAAAAGTGACATCTAGTATTTAAAATTAAATTGTAATCACTTGAATAACTGGGGTTAAGATGACATTTGATTCGAAGAGACCTGAGTCGAGTATTAGTAAATACTCGAAACCACTTCGATTCTTTATAGATTGATATGTGAAATCAATAAGGCTGGAATGGAATGATTTAAGTGAATTGTACCATTAAATCTAAGGTTTGGTAATTAGAAATTGATGTGTAAAATAAATGCTGTTTATAACAAATTTGTAGATTAATATGAGTTACCTCGGGTTTTTTTTAAATTAGATCTATGCATTGGAATTTCATGTTAGATAAGTTACTCACGCTGGTTTCCAGCCTGACCCGAGTGTTACTTTGATGTAATGCTCGGGTCAGACCGAGTATTACATATTTTCAGGTAAGTACGTTTTGGAGCTCAAGAGGCGAGCTGGATGGCAGGAACGTATGGGGCGTATCCAGCTGTATATATTATAGTTTATTTAGGACATGTTATTTTAAACTGTTCAGTGTTGTGTAATGGTTGTAACTCTGATGTATAAAAATATAAGTGTACTGATACAGTTCTTCTTTGTAAAACTGTTATTTATGTGATATTATATTTTATCCGCTGCGAATGTGAGATTCTGAGTTTGAGTTTTCTGTTTATTTTTCTCTCACATTCTTCTTTTCCCTAAGTATCTGGAATTTTCAGGATCGAAATTTCCAGGTCGTTACATTTGGTATCAGAGCTAAAGGTTAAGCGAAAACCTTGGCTCTGGTGGGGTTACTCGTTAAGGATAGGTCCAATGGTACCCTAGAATGAGTTGAGTGTGTGTGTGTGTGTGTGTGTGTATGAGAGCGTACTTGTTATTTTCTTATATAAAGATTTTAAATGATTTTATATAAGAATATACTTTGATATATAAAGCAATATTTCTTTCTAATAAATATTAAGGTAATTGGTTGTTAAGTTATTGGAACTAAATTAAATGGTAATAGAAATACAACCAAATTAAAATTAAATAAAGATAAGTTTGAAATGGATTTAATCTGAAATCAAAATCTTGAATTTGGGAAGGAGTTTTAGAATAAGATAATTATGAATTGGTTTCCAGATATGATAATCTTGGTTATTATCATAAATGGCTGTTGTATTTAATAATAAAATGTGTATTAATGAGTAAGAAAAATGAAATGTTTTAAGGAAGTAAAACATTTAGGTAAGTATGACTTATAAATTGGAATTTAAGATGATCTGAATTGTAAAGATTTAAATCTGGATCTAGAATTTGAAATTTTTTCAAAGTGATATAGAAATAATAAATAATATTATTTAATGTATTTGAATGAAGGGGTCCTATTTCAAACAAGAGTTGTTTGGAAATTTAAAGAAATTTGTTTTGAATTAAAACCAAAGGTGGTTTAAATTTTAAATTTTGGTTTGATGGGCCAAGAAGTAAATATGTATTGTGTGTGGATATACATAATATTTTGAAATAAACTCTAAAGTGATGAGTTTTGATTTTCCCTGAAGTGTGATATAAAACCCAAAGGGATATAAATTTTGAACTTATAAGCGGGAAAGAATTTTGAATTTTGAAGCGGGAATTCAAATTTAAGTAGGGTTGATTGGATTAAGTAAATTGAATTTAACTTTGGAAAGTTAAATAATTTAACAAACAACCTGAATTGGTAATTTCAAGATGAAATTGGGATTTAACTTGGAAAGTTAAAAGGTTAATTTGAATTGGGAGTTTGTGTGATCTCAAAATGGGTTTAAGATCTAGAAATTGGAAATGGATGGATGTTTAAAAATAATTAGAATGATACCATCCCGTTCTTATTAATAATCTTTTAAGCTGAAATTGGATTTGTTTAAAAGAATGAAGAATTGGGGTTTGGTAATATATCCAATATTAAGATAAAATGGAATCATTTTGGACTTAAAATTTGAATGTTTAAGATAAAAGTTCGAAGGTTTGGTTTCAAAATTGAAATTCGATGATAAATTGAATTTCAAAGATTTAGTTGTTTAAAAAGGATTTGAATTATTATTTGAACTTTGAAATAAGTTTAAAACGGAATTTTGGATTGAGAATTAAATGGTTTAAAGATTTAAATTGATTTGATTTAAACGATTAAATCAACCTTTAAAATTTAACTCGAATTTATAATTCGAGATGGTTTAAAATTGAGATTTAATTTAAATTAGTTCAAATTGATTTTGATATGAATTAATTGGTATTGTGGTTGAAGATGGATAAGTTTAAAAATTCAAATGGAAAATTTGAATTGGTTGATTTGAAATGAAATTGAAGATGAATGAGTTCAAATTCAAATGAGGAATTGGGATTAATTTAAACTAGAATTGAAATGATTTGAAATTGAAGTTGGTTCAATTCGAAATTAATCCGAATTGATTTGAATAATTTGGAATTGTGATTAAAGTTGAATAGGTTTAAAATTCAAATGGAATTTGATTTGAATTTGGAAATAAATTAAGGATTAATTCAACTTGAATTGGTGTTAAATCAATTTCAATGGAAATTGAAGTTATTGAAATTGAGTCAATTTAAATGGAAGTGGAAATTTAAATTAAACTGATGAGAATGGAGATTGGGAATTGAACAGCTTGGCTCTAGACTATTTTCAATATGAATTGTTTTAATATAAACTTATTTTTCCAAGTTATTTATATATACAACCTTTCTTTTTAAACCTCAAACTATTTTATACTTATTCTATGGTTATTTTTGAAACTATTTAACTATTTTACAACTGTTCTATAAACTAATTACTGTTTTTCAACTACTTTATAACTAGTTACTATTTTACAACTATTTTGCAATTATTTAATTATTTCCAACTATTTTGCAACTACCTAACTATTTTACAGCTATTTTACAAACTAATAATCTTTTTTCAACTACTTATCTATTTTTAACTTTTCAAGCTCTTTTCTAAATATAAGCTGGACAGAGTGAAAACTGTTTATGAGTAAATATCCATTTGAGATAAGAATTGAAGTGTTAATCAAAAGGGATATTGGGAGAAAATGTGAATAAGTGAATAGGAATTAAAGGAAACGTGAATAGAAAAGGAGATTGATTTGTATGATAACCAATAAAAATAAATATGTAGGATGTACGTATATAATTCTATTCGCATAGTGATTTGATCCAGATTCGAGCATAGAATTTCGAGATAGTTATATCGACTTGAGTTGGGATTTTTCACTCGATTTTCAACGACAAACCTGGATATTGATTATTGATTGGTTCTGGGTATTCTCTATCATAGTTATGGCTATGCAAGGAGAATGACGGTTTCTGATCAAGAAACCAGATCTGAGTCCGCACTAGGAAGTCGGGTGGACGATACTAGTTCGGAAGTGAAATTATGTGATCGAGTGAGTGATCAGATTGATATAGCGAACGGATGATATGTGTACATCGTACGGGATTTGAATGAAATTGATATTGGGAAATTTATGGATAAGAAATGTAAAATGGTTTTTGAAATGAAAAGTATATTTTGTGAAATATACAATGAATAAAAGTGGAAATTGGATATTTCTATGGTAAAAATTTACTTTATGGAAGTAAGTGATATGGTAAGTGGTTTTGTAAAGAGCAATTCAATTTGAATATTTGATTTGGCATAAACAAAGTTATGTATCTTTGTTATATAAGATAAATCTCCCCTTGCTGAATCTATGGCCAAAAGAAGGGGTTTTGAAAATATTTGAAGTATAAAAGGAGTTTTATACAAGTTTGAAATGATCCAAAGTTTTATATATATATATATATATATATATATATATATCTATATATATATATAAAGGATCTTATGAGGATTTTGGAGGAAAGGTTTTTGGAACCTATGGACTTTGGAAAGGCTTTGATTTTTGGGAAAAATCA
Organism: Allium cepa; assembly: GCA_030765085.1. Taxonomy (NCBI): domain Eukaryota; kingdom Viridiplantae; phylum Streptophyta; class Magnoliopsida; order Asparagales; family Amaryllidaceae; genus Allium; species Allium cepa. Next base: position 385,001,495 of record CM060931.1, read on the forward strand.
ATATTGGATTTGGAAAAGCCTAATTTGAGAATTATCGAATTTGGGATAATAGATTTTGAGAAAGGAGATTTATATGAGATTCATAATAGGTGTATGATTTGGAAGATACTATAAGTGTATAGTAAAAAGTGTTTTGAGATTGGCTCAGGGGAAAAAGGCGCTCCCTTGAAATGAACTTCTCAGGAGTACCATAGGTTGGTACTGCCTTGAGCCTCTAAGGGGGAGGTTCTAAAGTTGATCCTGTGAGGAGTCCGGACAAAACTAGTTTCTGAGGATTATGTGTAGTGTGTAGCGAAAGTCGGGGGCGTTGAGGCCTACAGAGGCATTTGGGTTATGCTGTGACGATGGTGTAACTCGATGTCCCTGCAATCTACTGAAGACCATAGCAAAAGTCGTGTGTGCCGCTGAGAGCCAACAGTTTACGTTTGATTTTGTATCGATAGATTGCGACCTATGGTAACATAGCGAAAGTTGTGTGCGCTGCTGAGAGCCAACAATCTACATTTGATTTTACATCGGTAGACTGCGACCTATGTGGGAGTGGAGAAGTTTAATTTTTGACAGCGAAAATCGAGGGCGCTGATGCCTACAGTTACATGGACTTTTGCTGTGATGGCAACGTAACCCTGAAATGTAACTGCGATCTGTTGTGAGTTCCATGGCGTAATCGAAGGGCGCGGAGTGCCTACAGTTACATGGACTTTTGCTATGATGGCAACGTAACCCAGGATGTAATTGCGACCATGGATGGGGGTGATGATTTCCAGAGCATTCTCACCAAAGATATATTCTCTATTTTCAATTTTTTTTCTATACTTTCAATAAAATTATTTTTCAAATATTTTCACTGAGTGTTGAAAATGGGTCTGCTAAGTGCTTATAGATTTTCAGTCGTACGCCTAATCAACGTATGACCGAATTTCTGTGAGAACAAGGATGGACTAGTTGAGACATAGAGTTATAAAAACTATTTTTATAAAACTGATTTATAATATTATGTGGATTTTAAAAAGTGTTTTAAAAATGATCAAAGAATAATTTATCTGATTTTAAGTTATCGAATAATTCTGGCTTCGTTTCTTTTCGGGGATGAAAAGATTCCAAGGGGGGAGGAATGTGATAACCCGGATTTTCAGATATCTGTTAATTAGAAATTAACAGGATTTAATCTATTAAACATTGAATTATAAGTTGAATGTAATAATCCTCCTAGTATAATTATTTAAAAATTGGCAAAATTATTATTTAATGTATATATATATGAGTCAATTTAAATTTAAAATTAAAATTTGAATTTGAAATTTAAATTCAAAGGATAATATTTCAAAATAAATTGGATTTAAAATAACGTTTCTAATTTTTATAGATATATATGTACATTGTGAATAAGAAGCTTTGTTTGAATTTAATCTAATGATTTTCAAAACGGTATTTAAAATAAAATGGACCAAAGTGGGATTTAATAAGGGTTTATACTTTCTTTAAACATACATATAAGTTGTATATATATAAAGGTATTAAGCATAAAAAAATATAAATATAATAGAAATTATATATATAAGTGTAAAAGTAATATAAATAAAGTTTTTTTTACATTTGTAAGGTAATAAAAACATAACACATAAATTAAACATACAAACATAATACATAAATAAATAAAAAGACATAACTTCATGCATTAAAACATTTTAAGCTTGGTTATATATATAATTAACATTGTAACTAAGGTAACATGCATAATAATAAGTGGCATGGTTTCTTATACTTGAAATATTAATAAGGGAAAAGTATAAAGATAAATTAATAATACATATACATAAACCTAATACAAAGTAATTTTAAAATAAAATAAAATTTTAACATGCATTCCACAAGTGTAAGAAGATTACATATACAAATAACAAGTGTAAACAAACTTTATCGCACAATAAACAAGTGTCAAGATGAAATATTTTCCTTTCTTTTTAATGACCTTTGTATGTATGGCGAAAAGGTCTTTCCTCTCTTCTTTTTGAAAAATCAAAACAAAATAAAAAATGAAAGGCTAAAATCAAAGGATAATAAAACAATTAAAATCTGAGGATAAGAAAATCAAAACATGCTCAAGCCTTCAAAACTAAACTGAAGCAAAGTCTAAAACAACTTCAGATTCAAGCTGTGTTAAGCAAGCAAAACAACTCTATAGAGAAGAAGTTCAAAAGCTATGCCTCTGTTTCCAAAATCAGTGAGTAAACGGAGCAACTCATGTACAAAGCTTGAAGGAAGATACAAACGGAACAACATTTGTTTATCTGTTTCCATCTGTGAGTAAATCATACTAGACTTCTGTTTCTGGTCATTCTATATAGCTGCATACCATAAATTCTTGAATACATACTTACTTATGACAAGTACACACGATGGTAGGTATGCATGCTTTTGTAGATGTAAATTTTAGACAAGCCTGTATCCAGGAAAAATACCACACTAGCCTCTGATTCAAAATTCCTTGATGATAAAAAGGTAGAGGCACCCTCTTTTAAAATTAGTGGGTCGAAATCTCCTTGATTTATTTGAAGCAAAAGTTGGTTCGAAATCTCCTAGGTTTATTTTAAACAGGAATTGGTTATTTGAGAGTAAACTCTGTAGATACTGGTTATTACTCTGTGCTTTTGGTTAAGTCCTAGACCTGATCATGTTGTTATAAATAACAGTTAAACATTTCAACTCTAAAATTCATTATCTCATCAACTATTCAGATTTTGAACAACTAACAAACACGATAGTTATTCGCATTCACGTTTATATATATATATATATATATATATATTAAAAAAACAAACAAACTTACGACATCATATTTCATAAAGGATTCATAGAATTCCTTTAATTTTCACAGTAGAGGCAAATGAACTAATAATTCGAGAAAAAAAACTATTTTCCTAACCTAGGGAGAGTTACACAACGCCGTTAAAGGGATAGGGATCGTATGAATAAGAGGAGTTTCCGGCGGATAGCTGGCAACGTTCGGTGAGGGTCGGCAATGTTTGCCGATTTCTAGGGCTTGGATTTGGGAATGATTCAAGCATTGATTGGTAGAACTGAAGGTGTCGTGGTGTTGAGCTAGGAGGATACTTCACCGTGACAAGTTTAGGTGGAGATCGGTGACTATAAATGTCGCGCGATCTGTAGCGTGGTTCACTACGTTAAGAAGTCAGTCGGTGCACTAAGGGATCCGGGTTAAGGCGATAGGGTGGAGATTGTTGTGCTCGACACCTCAGATTCGTGGGTGGCCTCGTTGTCGACGTAGGAGGGTCGTAGTGTTGTGCACGGTGCACGCATGCATGGTTGTTCACCTGGAGACATTTTGGGAAGAAGCTGGAAATAAGAAAGAGGGGAAGAAGGAGTAGCGGGCCGGGTTTAGGCCGCAACAGAAAAAAAAAGAAGGGGATAAGAATTAGGAAAGTTAATCGATGAAATAAGAAGAGGAAAGGGAAATACATATACAAAGTCGAGTTATAGACAGGAAGCATTAGCTCGTGTTTGGCTCGGGAAAAATAGCGTTTTGTCTCGGGTGATTATGGTTTAGACACGGGGCGTTGTGTTTGCATTAGGTTATTAATTTGGATAGTAAAGGTATTATCAGTTTAAGAGTGAAGGGTAACTTAAAGTAGGAAGTTGGACCAAGTTTTAAAAGAAGGCAAAGCAAAAATTTTAAACAATGGTTTCAAAGCAAATTTTGTTTTTTTACAAGTTTTAAGTAAGGTATTGATCAAATTTGTAAACAAGTTCAAACTTAATTTATGAAGTCTAATGTGATTAAGTCGATTTGATTTGAAAATATATGATTAGTTAAGTGTATTGAATTTTAATTCTTTATCGGAACTTAAGTGATTTTGTACTCCAGCATTTAATCTAGTTTAAATAATAATAAGAGATTAATGGATTGGTAATTAGAGATTAATTAACCAAATGATAAATTACTAATATAAGAAAATAAAGGATTAATTTGTTAGGGTTAATTAATTTATTTATTAATAATTAGAGGTTGATTATTTAAGGATAATTAACCAATGGAATTACTTTCATATAAGTAATTAAGGATTAATTACTTAGTGTAACTAATTAATCAAGGTAATTAATTAGAGGTAAATTAAAGGTTGAGACTAATAATATATGGGTAATTAAATGTTAATTTCTGAATGTAATTAAAAGATAAATAATCAAGGGTGATTAATTAAGAGGAATGATTAAAGGACATTAATTAATTGGTTTATAATTAATTAATGTTTGAGTATTGATAATCTAAGTAATTAAGGATTAGTAATTAATTTATTTATTTAGAGATAAATTAAATTAATTTTGGAAGTGATAATTCTTGCCTATGAAAGATAAAATGATGATTAATGCCTTGAATTGATTGATATATCTGATATGAAATGTTTTGCGATATGAAATGTTTGGGTGGACAAGATAATGTGGTTATCTATCAATGATGAATTACGGTGTAAAAGTGACATCTAGTATTTAAAATTAAATTATAACCACTTGAATAACTTGGATTAAGATGGCATTTGATTCGAAGAGACCAGAGTCGGGTATTAGTAAATACCTGAAACTACTTCGATTCTTTATAGATTGATATGTAAAATCGATAAGGCTGGAATGGAATGATTTAAGTGAATTGGACCATTAAATCTAAGTTTTGGTACGTAGAAATTGATGTGTAAAATAAGTGTTGCCTATGTAACGCCCCACCCCGTGACCCACCTTAGCAAAGAGAATTAACAAGTAATTCCGTCTACTAAAGCGAAGAATAGGGTTGGTTAAGGACGACCATCAATAATTTTGTCTTAAACATCCATTGAATACGTCGATAAATGCATTATAATTTTTTTTTTCAACTCAAGTGGATCGACATACCCAGTAAATGCTTAATCCAAAACTATAGGTGGCTAACGGATCTATCAGAATAAAATACAATAACTGAATGTAAACCACATCACAGAACAGTAACCAACATCATATATATACATATACACTGATACACGTTCAGTACAATACAATAAGGATACAATAAAGGTGGTACACGACCACACCATATACATCGAATCAAATGTAAAAACATCAGAGTATGCGGAAGAAATAAACTACTCAAGAGAAAGAAGAGCTGATATCCAACATCAACTTCAAGCTAAGCCCAATAGATGATACCTGAAACAACTCAGTCTGACCCGAGTGAAAACACACGGGTCAGGCTAGCTAGAACTTATCATTTGTAAAGGTGATGATAAGAGATAAGGGGAAAACCATTCCATCATTACCAATGGAATGATATAGGTCATTAAGTTATCTCTAGAGTGATACATCAATGGTCCATCATGATTGCATAGAGGGTTACAATATGTATATTACATAGACATGGTTTATCTAATTATATATATATAACCGAATGAAATGGGTGAGGATTTGGACCATAAAGTAAATCTTCATAAGATAATTAAACTTCAAGAATCCATCATAAATAAAACCATCTAATAGAAACTTATTAATTATTATACCTCATCTCATCTATATAAATATAAATACATCTCAAACCCATCATTAACCTCATTATAAAGGAATCTCTATAATCATTTATACCTCATATCATTGGTATAAATATAAATCTATCTTAAATCTATTATCAACACTCATCATAAAAGCATTACCATAATTTATACCTCATCTCATTGGTATAAATATATATAATGTCTCAAATCCATCTTGATAGAGCCCGGAAAGAATCCAAAACATCATATTCGAAATCATCATAAAACCATGTATATAAATAAGCCCTTTTCTTACATACGGCTATAATAAAGCATCATCATCAAACAGTGAAAACGAAACATCTAAACTTCATGGAAAACAGCACGTGCTTTACATCTTGACTAGTACTAGTAATTTGGTACCATACATCGTGATGACTTGGGGTCACATAACATCATAACATCGTGATTGACTAGTCGGAACATCTTGATGACACCCAGTCACAAATCCGAGTAAAAACATCATGGTGATTGGAGTTGAGTAATAACATCATGAACATCGTAGTGACTCCAATCGTACTCGGTCTAGTACTAGTAACATCTTGAATGTGTCTCAACTATTCGAATAGGAACCCAAAAGGCGAGAACGTATATCCCATACTATACGTTCTCCCCTAATGTTTTACTAATCTTTAGTTGGTTCCACATTAGAAAACATCATAAAACATCAGAACCATCATAAAACTCACTCTGCCTCATCTCATCGGCGAGTTAATATAATACCACACTCACCTCTTCTCATCGACGAGTAATGGTTCCATCGTGACTTGTCTCATTTCATCGACAAGTAAAAATCATCATAACCATCTTAACTTCATAAATCAACATAAACATCTTAACTTCATGAATACTTCATAAATAGACTTACCTCATATCATCGGCAAATGCAATTAAATCTCATAATGGTTTCTCATAAACCATAATCCCCGAAAAGGGAAATCTCATCTCAAGACTCACCTCATCTCATCGGCAAGTAAAACAACATCTTTAAGTGGTTCTCATCAATTTTTACTCCTACAATAGGAGATCTCGAACACCTCAACTCGTCAAATATTGGCTACTTGGGTTATTCCTATATTATAGGAATTGAAAATCTTAAATACTAACTCAAGATACAATACTCAAGAGGTTTCGATCGTACAAGTCCGGAATTAACTGAAAAAGCAAACTCATGTGTCACATACCACATGTTCTACTAAATCGTTTAATTCTCATTCTCATACGTCCAAAAAGTGCAAAAACGTGTATCTTTAAATAGAAAATATATTTTTGCTAAATCGGGTTTTGAAATAAATTTCAGAAAATATTTAAGAAATCAACTTTGGAAATCTCTTTATAATTTAGAAATATTAGCTGTATCATTTTTTATGAAATCACTTTGTAAAACATATTTCTTAGAACAATAGCTAGAATATGAACATTGTTGGAAAATAGTTTGAAAATACGTGCACATGCGCTCGGAATCACAATGAAAACATTACATAATGAATCATTAAAATTAATTAAAATCCCAAAGATGGTTTCGTGAAAATCCATGGTTCTATATAGCAGAAGCAACCCAAAAATAATCACAAGACGCATGGTTTATCCCTTGAATAAGGTAATAAAACACTCAAGATCTATATTAAAATTCATCATCAAAGACTTGCTCGAATAATCTAAGAAAATACATGATTCAATACCAGAGCATATGTGATATAAAGCTCTCAGTATTTGCACTAAAAAGATCATCAAAACCATGTTCGGAAAACATAAGAGAAAGCACCAAAAGCTGGTGCAACAATTCAAGATACACATGAATAAACATTGGTGTTTTGCCCAGGCCTGTATTTTGCTTGTTCAGTTTGCCTCTTTTAAGCACACAATTTGAGAGAACACAAAAGAGAAAAGTTATAGAAAACATCCTAAGCTTTCCAGAACATTAAAAATTACCGAATTCCGATAAGGAATGTAAAAGTTATAGATAAAACAATTCTGAGATTTGAATTTCACAACTTCTGTCATTTTGTCTCGGGACAGCGACAAACAATCACACTTCTGGCCAAGATAACTTCGAAACTTTAGAAAACTCAAAACATAAAAGTTAAAGGTGATTTTATTAGATTGAAGTCAGAAAAAGAATCACCAAAATCCCACTTAAGGATCAAAAGATACGGTCAAAAAAATGCTTAGGTCACTTATCATTGTCGCTCTCGTTTTGCTCTCGGGATAACAACAAACAATCACATTTTTGACCAAGATAACTTCGAAATTTAAGAAAAATAAAAACATAAAAGTTTTAGAACAAAATCGATGCTTTTCGAAACATCTAAAATTATCAAAATCTGATGAAAAACGAGAATGTTATGTCTAATTTAGTTTCAGCTTCAAGCATAGAGCAAATATAGACTTTGCTCTCAGGTTAGCAGTAGAAAAATCAAATTTTTACATAGCTAAACTGAAAACTAAAGAAAAACCAAAACACAAAAGTCGTTGCATATGATTTAAACTTTCCGAAACATCCAAAATTATCAAATTTTGATCAAAAACGAGAAAGTTATGTCTGAATTTGTTTCAGCATCTAGATGGACAAAATTCAGTTTTTTTACAGAAATAAAACATCAACCAAAAATCAATATTATCAAGGTATTTGCATATATTTATGCATTTTAAGTTTTGCTTCAGCTAGGTTTGTGAGTTTATTAACTCATCTTGCTGCCATAGATGATTAAGCAATGATTTAGAGCCAAAGATTGCAATTTCTCCAAAGTATAGACCAAAGAAACCTGTAGAAACTAGTAATAGATGCATGCAAACAAAGAGAGAGGCAAATCAAAAAAAATTCACTGTAAAAATAAATTTTGATATGAAGATTGGTTTTAGGTTGAAGAATACCTGAGTTTAGCTCTACAATTGACATTTAAAATCACCAATTTTCATTTCATTTGACAAATTTAAGCATAGATTGAAAGGGGAAGAAAGGGTTTCAGCCATTAACAAGCTTTGGAATTTTGAGGAAGAAAAGAGAAAAATATACGTACTGTAATTTTTTTTTCATTACTCATTTCTAGTAATAGGCTAATGATAGTGGTAATGGGCTTTAGCCCAAATTAATAAAAGAAGTTAACTTAAGTTAATTACTTAATCTCTTATTTCATGTTACAATGCATATTAACAAATGGAATTAACACTATTTCAAGTTTTACTTCTTTAAAACTTTTGAAACTCAATACTCATGATAATAAAAATGTTTTATACTCAAAATAAAAGATTATTTATATATTTAAAACATTTTATTATCATCTTTCTCTATTTTAAATAAAATAGCAAATTTACATCTTTAATTACAAAACTCATTGTAATTAACATTATAAATTACACAAAAATCACATTTTTGTGTAATAAAATTTTATAACCCATTTCAAATGTAATTTAACACTAAAATTATATTTTTAAATCCAATTCCATCATTATTTTAAATACATCTCATTTTAAAATTTAATTACTTCTTTTAAAAATCATTAAAAGAAGTAAATAGCAATAATTTACAAAATTATTGCACTAACTCTAAGTAAAACACATTTCCTCAATCTTTTAAATTAAACTATCTTAATAAAGTTTATAAAACTCTATTTTTCTCATTTTATCCTTAAATATATTGTTTACTCCCAATAACCAATTTAAATTCCTCTTTAATTATTAATTTACACTATTAATAAATTATAACTGCCGTTATAATTTAATATTCTCAGGTAATCGCTAAAATCAGGGTTGTTACAGACTCCCCCACGACAAAAATCGCGTCCCCGCAATTTTCTAGAAAAAGAGTTGTAAACAACACAAATATTCAATCAACAAAGGTGATAGACAAGCTCGAAACTCAAACCATTCATACTTTCAGCATAGAATGGTAGAGGGAAATAGGGAAAAACTCCCTTGGTTAATCCAATGGTCCATCATATGCTAATATAGTGATTAGCAAACCATCGAATTTTCCAAGCAACTCGAAAGAATTTCGAACATGTCTCATCTTCGAATCAATACTCAATAAAAAGCCCAACAAATAATCTATCAAATAAGATAGATTTCTCAAAACTCTACGAATATAGTCGGGATCAAACTCATTCAAACCCGAACTCTAAGCAACAAAAATGATCATCAACACAATTTTCCGCATAATAATATGGAAAGAGCATCCTCACAACGAGGATAGACTCAATAGACAAGATAGATAAATCACACAAAATGGCTTCTCACGAGGCCACCAAACTCGAATGACCGCGAAAATGCACGTCATCATCAATAGCACAAGAATAGAGTGAACTCCAGAACAAGAATATAAGCTCAAATTACTTTTCAATCCAAGATATTTAGATTTTACTTTTTTCTCAAAAACTTTTAAATTTTAAATCTCAGTTTTAAACATTTGAAAATTTTCAAACTCTTTACTATATTACTTAGTAAGTAATATAAAAATCAAATTAAAAGTCCAAATTTCTTCTCTTACTTCAAAATTAATTTTCAAATAATTTTGTAAATCCATAATAATATTCCTCGAAATAAATTAAGGGTTTAAATTCTCTTTACTCTTTTTATTAAACCACTTAAAAAGTTTAAAACAATCTTCAAATCCTCTCATAACTCTTCTCTTAAAACATCCAATGTATATAACATAAATTCTAAAATCTCAAAATATACTTTCAATAAAGTATAACTCGTTAATTTTCTCAAATATTTTCATCTTTATAATTTCAAAATAAATATATAAATAAATGGCATTGCCTCGCCACTGAATCTCTAATAAATGTATATGTCTGTTGGCTGCAGAGTCGATCGAACGATCAAAACTGCCTCGCCACTTTAATATTCGTCTCTAAAATCAATTGCTGCAATTACCATTCAAAAATAAATTTATATTTAATCTCATATATTATTTTCAAAATCTCAATTTTTAAAACACAAACCATCATGTCTGATTGTCTCATCATAGCATTTAGGGGATTCCTATCGATAACGTTGATCAGGCGTATCGACTAAAACTCTTAACTACTCGATGGACAACCCAATGCTCTCAAATTATTTTTATAAAAGAAATACTACTCATGTAAATATATTCTCAAAATATTCTTTGATATTTTTTTTATCTCAAAGCTCAAATTTCTCTTTAAAACTCATATTTATATAGCTTCAAAACTCAAACCAAAGAACATTAAGAGAATGCTTTGAGATATTCCCAGAATACTCGATTCTCAAAATCAATAGAAGGAGATAGAGTGTTCGTCAATCTTACGATGTCACGAGCCATTCCCAAAAATCATCAAGATACGGGATAAGCAAGATATTCTTCTGGAAGGAGAAGAAGAAACAATCCACGAATCACTACTTCAGTCGGAGTAATGCTAAAGGATAACATTGATTGAGTATATGAAAAGAACACTCAAAAGAAGCTGAATGATAAACTTAATCAACTCGAACAATCTAGAAACTCACATTATTCCTTAGTGGATATCCTCGTGGTAGGATAACCGAAGAGCCAGGAACCTCAACACTTGATTGCCCGATTGGATGTCAAATCTGAACGGACTCACAAAACTCAAGAGAGTCACCTTGATTGGAATTCGAGTTATATCATCAACATCTCGATACTCAAGAGTGAATTCAGAAACTTCGGGATCACCATTAATATTCCAAAGTGATAGAAATAACAAATCAATCAAATTAGGATGTCTAAATAAATATAGGATCTTATAACAATAAAATGATCGGGTTTAACATCAAATAAGTCAATCCATCCCAAATCAAATACATCTCAAGATAGTGAGTAATAAACTAATATTCACTAAAGCAGCAACAAATAGAAAACTCATAATGCTCAGACATGCCAATTGTTATGATCCCTTCAATAGGATTCACAACTCTCAAAGGAATGCAACAAGAATGCTCAAAGAAATCAATTAGCTCCATCGATACGAACTCACTCATATCGAAAAAAATGAAAATAGAATAATCCCAAATAAGATTATTCATAGGAAAAGATAACATCAAACTCAATTATGGAATACTACGGAATACAATATATATTCCTAGACATATTCCATCTCAACATATCCTAATATTCGAAAAGGAATCAAAGAGCGATTCGAAAACAAGCTCGAATAAAAGACAATGATTCACTTATATTGTACTTTGACATATCGTGATATACGTACTGTTCTATGTTTACTCTACTTTGTTCCGACCACAGCTCTGATACCAAGCTGTAACGCCCCAGCCCGAAACCCACCTTAGCAAAGAGAATTAACAAGTAATTCCGTCTACTAAAGCGGAGAATAGGGCAGGTTAAGGACGACCATCTATAATTTTGTCTTAAACATCCATTGAATACGTCGATAAATGCATTATAATTTTTTTTTCAACTCAAGTGGATCGACATACCCAGTAAATGCTTAATCCAAAACTATAGGTGGCTAATGGATCTATCAGAACAAAATACAATAACTGAATGTAAACCACATCACAGAACAGCAACCAATGTCATATATATACATATACACTGATACATGTTCCGTACAATACAATATGAATACAATAAAGGTGGTACACGACCACACCATCTACATCGAATCAAATGTAAAAACATCAGAGTATGCGGAACAAATAAAATACCCAAGAGAAAGAAGAACTGATATCCAACATCAACTTCAAGTTAAGCCCAATAGATGATACCTGAAACAACTCGGTCTGACCCGAGTGAAAACACACGGGTCAGGCTAGCTAGAACTTATCATTAGTAAAGGTGATGATAAGAGATAAGGGGAAAACCATTCCATCATTCCTAATGGAATGATATAGGTCATTAAGTTATATCTAGAGTGATACATCAATGGTTCATCATGATTACATAGAGGGTTACAATATGTATATTAGATAGACATGGTTTATCTAGTTATATATATGACCGAATGAAATGGGTGAGGATTTGGACCATAAAGTAAATCTTCATAAGATAATTAAACTTCAAGAATCCATCATAAATAAAACCATCTAATAGAAACTTCTTAATTATTATACCTCATCTAATCGATATAAATATAAATACATCTCAAACCCATCATTAACCTCATTATAAAGGAATCTCTATAATCATTTATATCTCATATCGTTGGTATAAATATAAATCTCTTAAATCTATTATCAACACCCATCATAAAAGCATTACCATAATTTATACCTCATCTCATTGGTATAAATATATATAATGTCTCAAATCCATCTTGATAGAGCCCGGAAAGAATCCAAAACATCATATTCGAAATCACCATAAAACCATGTATATAAATAAGCCCTTTTCTTACATACGGCTATAATAAAGCTTCATCATCAAACAGTGAAAACGAAACATCTAAACTTCATGGAAAACAGCACGGGCTTTACATCTTGACTAGTACTAGTAATTTGGTACCATACATCGTGATGACTTGGGGTCACATAACATCATAACATCGTGATTGACTAGTCGGAACATCTTGATGACACCCAGTCATAAATCCGAGTAAAAACATCATGGTGATTGGAGTTGAGTAATAACATCGTGAACATCGTAGTGACTCCAATCGTACTCGGTCTAGTACTAGTAACATCTTGAATGTGTCTCAACTATTCGAATAGGAACCCAAAAGGCGAGAACGTATATCCCATACTATACGTTCTCCCCTAATGTTTTACTAATCGTTAGTTGGTTCCACATTAGAAAACATCATAAAACATCAGAACCATAATAAAGCTCACTCTGCCTCATCTCATCGGCGAGTTAATATAATACCACGCTCATCTCTTCTCATTGACGAGTAATGGTTCCATCGTGACTTGTCTTATTTCATCGACAAGTAAAAATCATCATAACCATCTTAACTTCATAAATCATCATAAACATCTTAACTTCATGAATACTTCATAAATAGACTTACCTCATATCATCGGCAAATGCAATTAAATGTCATAATGGTTTATCATAAACCATAATCCCCGAAAAGGGAAATCTCATCTCAAGACTCACCTCATCTCATCGGCAAGTAACGATTTTTACTCCTATAATAGGAGATCTCGAACAACTCAACTCGCCAAATATTGGCTACTTGGGTAATTCCTATAATAGGAATTGAAAATCTTAAATACTAACTCAAGATACAATACTCAAGACGTTTCGATCGTACAAGTCCAGAATTAACCGAAAAAGCAAACTCATGTGTCTCATACCACATGTTTTACTAAATCGTTTAATTCTCATTCTCATACGTCCGAAAAGTGCAAAAACGTGTATCTTTAAATAGAAAATATATTTTTGCTAAATCGGGTTTTGAAATAAATTTCAGAAAATATTTAAGAAATCAACTTTGAAAATCTCTTTATAATTTAGAAATATTAATTGTATCATTTTTTTTGTGAAATCACTTTGTAAAATATATTTCTTAGAACAATAGCTAGAATATGAACACTGTTGGAAAATAGTTTGAAAATACGTGCACATGCGCTCGGAATCACAATGAAAACATTACATAATGAATCATTAAAATTAATTAAAATCCCAATGATGGATTTGTGAAAATCCATGGCTCTATATAGTAGAAGCAACCCAAAAATCATCACAAGACGCATGGTTTATCCCTTGAATAAGGTAATAAAACACTCAAGATCTATATTAAAATTCATCATCAAAGACTTTCTCGAACAATCTAAGAAAATACATGATTCAATAGCAGAGCATATGTGATATAAAGCTCTCAGTATTTGCACTGAAAAGAACATCAAAACCATGTTCGGAAAACATAAGAGAAAGCACCAAAAGCTGGTGCAACAATTCAAGATACACATGAATAAACATTGGTGTTTTGCCCATGCCTGTATTTTGCTTGTTCAGTTTGCCTCTTTTAAGCACATAATTTGAGAGAACACAAAAGATAAAAGTTGTAGAAAACATCCTAAGCTTTCCAGAACATTAATAATTACCAAATTCCGATAAGAAATGTAAAGGTTATAGACAAAACAATTCTGAGATTTGAATTTGACAACTTCTGTCATTTTGTCTCGGGACAGCGACAAACAATCACACTTTTGGCCAAGATAACTTCGAAAATTTAGAAAACTCAAAACACAAAAGTTAAAGGAGATTTTATTAGCTTCAAGGGAGAAAAAGATTCACCAAAATCCGACTTATGGATCAAAAGATACGGCCAAAAACATTCTTAGGTCACTGATCATTGTCGCTCTCGTTTTGCTCTCGGGAAAACAACAAACAATCACATTTTTGACCAAGATAACTTCGAAATTTCAGAAAACTCAAAATATAAAGGTTTTAGAACAATATCGGAGATTTCCGGAACATCTAAAATTATCAAAATCTGACGAAAAACGGGAAAGTTATGTCTAATTTAGTTTCAGCTTCAAGCATAGAGCAAATATAGACTTTGCTCTCAGGTTAGCAGTAGAAAAATCAAATTTTGACATAGCTAAAATCAAAATTAAAGAAAACTCAAAACATAAAAGTTGTTGCATATGATTTAAGATTTTTGAAACATCCAAAATTATCAAAATTCGATCAAAAACGAGAAAGTTATGTCTAAATTTGTTTCAGCATCTAGATGGACAAAATTCAGTTTTTTTACAGAAATAAACATCAACCAAAAATCAATATTATCAAGCTATTTGCATATATTTTTGCATTTGAAGCTTTGCTTCAGCTAGGTTTGTGAGTTTATTAACTCACCATGCTGCCATAGATGATTAAGCAATGATTTAGAGCCAAAGATTGCAATTTCTCCCAAGTATAGACCAAAGAAACCTGTAGAAACTACTAAAAGATGCATGCAAACAAAGAGAGTGGCAAATCAAAAAAAAATTCACTATAAAATTGATTTTGATATGAAGATTGGTTTTAGATTGAAGGTTACCTGTGTTTAGCTCTAGAATTGACATTTAAAATCACCAATTTTCATTTCATTTGACAAATTTAAGCATAGATTGGAAGGGGAAGAAAGAGTTTCAGCCATTAACAAGCTTTGGAATTTTGAGGAAGAAAAGAGAAAAATATACGTACTGTAATCTTTCTTTCTCATTACTCATTTCTAGTAATAGGCTAATGATAGTGGTAATGGGCTTTAGCGCAAATTAATAAAAGAAGTTAACTTAAGTTAATTACTTAATCTCTTATTTCATGTTACAATGCATATTAACAAATGGAATTAACACTATTTCAAGTTTTACTTCTTTAAAACTTTTGAAACTCAATACTCATGATAATAAAAATGTTTTATACTCAAAATAAAAGATTATTTATATATTTAAAACATTTTATTATCATCTTTCTCTATTTTAAATAAAATAGCAAATTTACTTCTTTAATTACAAAACTCATTGTAATTAACATTATAAACTACACAAAAATCACTTTTTTGTGTAATAAAATTTTATAACCCATTTCAAATGTAATTTAACACTAAAATTATATTTTTAAATCCAATTCCATCATTATTTTAAATGCATCTCATTTTAAAATCTAATTACTTCTTTTAAAAATCATTAAAAGAAGTAAATAGCAATAATTTACAAAATTATTGCATTAACTCTAAGTAAAACACATTTCTTCAATCTTTTAAATCAAACCATATTAATAAAGTTTATAAAACTCTATTTTTCACATTTTATCCTTAAATATATTGTTTATTCCCAATAACCAATTTAAATTCCTCTTTAATTATTAATTTACACTATTAATAAATTATAACTGCCGTTATAATTTAATATTCTCAGGTAATCTCTAAAATCAGGGTTGTTACAGTCTATAACAAATTTGTAGACAGATATGAGTTACCTCGGGTTATTTTTTAAATTAGATCTATGCATTGGAATTTCTTGTTAGATAAGTTACTCACGTTGGTTTCCAGCCTGACCCGAGTGTTACTTTGATGTAATGCTCGGGTCAAACCGAGTATTACAGATTTTCAGGTAAGGGCATTTTGGAGCTGAAGAGGCGAGCTGGATGGCAGGAACGTATGGAGCGTATCCAGCTGTATATATTGTAGTTTATTTAGGACATGTTGTTTTAAACTGTCCAATGTTGTGTAATGGTTGTAACTTTGATGTATAAAAATATTAGTGTACTGATACAGTTCTTCTTTGTAAAACTGTTATTTATGTGATATTATATTTTATCCGCTGCGAATGTGAGATTCTGAGTTTGAATTTTCTGTTTCTTCTTCTTTCTCTTTCTTCTTTTCCCTAACTATCTGGAATTTTTGGGATCGAAATTTCCAGGTCGTTACAAGTTATTGAAATGGCTTTGAGACAGGAAGAGATGATTGCTCTTGTAGGTAACAAGGTAGGGGGAGCACAAGGAGGGCTGAACCAGAAGAGGAAGTTTTTCCATAAGAAAGGAGTTCAAAAGAGTGGAGCTGCCAAGAAGGGAAAGATAGAAGTTATCTTTTATAAGTGTGATAAGAAGGGACACTATGCTCATGACTGCCAGGCATGCAAAGGGAAGAAAGCCACTGGCAAGAAAGAAGTGAGATGCTTCAACTATGATCAAATTGAAATTTATAAGAACCAGTGCAAGGAGACAACCAAGGATGGGAAATGCGAGATGTTTGCATTGGAACCTACTACCTTGACACCAACAGCAGAGGATATGGGAAAAGCTATGTTGGGAGGTACGCTTTTGATTCATGGTGTATCAGTTAGAGTTCTATTTGATACTAGTGCATCACATTCTTTTATATCTCATTGTTTGGTAGATAAGCTTAACCTAGAACCCTCATGCTTAGTTACTTCTTTAAGGGTTGTAAATCCGATAGGAGGGTATGTGACTCTTAGGAAGAGAGTCACCACCTAAAGCTTGAATTGTTAGGTCATACATTTATTTGCAGTTTGCATGTATTTGATTTCGTAGAGTTCTAAATTATTTTGGATATGGAGTAGTTAAGTAAATAAAATGTTAGGATATTTTGCTATGGTAGGGAAATATCACTTAGACACCCTGACTGTAGTAATCGGATTACATACTCCATTGGGAAACCTAGTTTTTAGGTTAATACTTTGTTGGTTGTTATGGAGCAGAAGATGAGTTGAATTGAGTTTTGTTGATAGAGAATTCGCAGATATCTTTGAACCTATAGTAGATTTGCCAACGAAATGAGTTATTGAGTTTTAGATAGATTTAGTTCCAGGGGCAGAACTAGTGAGTAGACCGCCAAGCAGAATGACACCTACCGCGATGAGGGAGTTAAAGGTGCAGTTAGTGGACTTGGAAGGCAAGAATTTTATCAGACCAAGCAGTTTTTCTTAAGGAGCAGCCGCAGTGTTTGCAAAGATACTGGACGGATTGTTAAGGTTATGTATCGATTATTGTAAGTGAATGAGAAGACGATAAAGAATCGATATTCGTTACATAGAATTAACGATTTGTTTGATCATTTGAGTGGAGCTAAAGTATTTCCCAGTTAGATTTGGCAACAGGGTTCCATTAGCTAAGAGTTGCAGAGGATAGTATTCATTTGACGGCGTTTAGAACTGGATATGGATCATACAAATGGTTGGTAATGCCGCACGGACTAACTAATGCTGCCACATTCTTTGTAGATTTGATGAACCGATTTTATCGAGAGCACTTGGATAAGTTTGTATTGGTTTTTATAGATGATATTTTGGAGTACTTTACAGATGAAAGTGAGCATGAAATTCATCTTAGAGTGGTGCTTGAGACATTGAGACAGCATCAACTGAAAGCGAAATTTTCGAACTGTCATTTGTGGAAGAAGGAGGTGAAGTTTCTTGGTCATGTAATCTCAGCGAAAGGGTTGTCTGTAGATCAGGCTATGATCAAGGCAGTGAATAATTGAAAGAGACCCAAGATAGTGACCGAGATAAAGAGTTTCCGTGGATTAACTGGTTACTATCGGAGATTCATTAAGGATTTTTCATGGATAGCGGCACCAATGACCAAGCTAATGTGAAGGATGTGAAGTTCATTTGGATCGATAAGTGTGATGAAGCATTCGAGAAGCTGAAACACATCTTGACAAATGCACCTGTGATAGTCGTTTTAGATAGGAATCAGGACTTAGTAGTGTATATGGATGCATGTGGAACAAGATTATGAGCTGTGTTAATTCAAAGAGGTAAAGTGATTTCCTATGCTTCTCGACAGCTTAGATAGCATAAGGTTAGATGTCCAACTCATTATTTGGAACTAGCAGCGATAATTTTTTCGTTGAAGGAGTGGAGACATTACCTTTTGGGAGAAAGATTCGAGTTGTAAACGGATCATAAGTCACCATGTTATTTATTCTCTCGGAAGGAGTTGAATATGAGATAGCGGAGGTGGTTACAGTTTTTAGCCGCTTATGACTTTGTTATTGAATACACACCAGGAAAGGCAACAAGGTTGTAGATGCACTTAATAAAAAACATCAAAATGCATTATTGAAAATGATAGTTGAGTAGAAAGATTTAGAAGCATTAACTACATGTAGAATACAGTGGAGATCTGAAGCTAGATCTAATAAGGAAACTGCTATGATGTCATATTTAGAAGTTCGACCGGTGATGATTGAAAAGATTATTTCTAAGTAGAAGGAGGTCCATTATTTACTAAACAGATCATAAAGTTAAGGGATAGAACAAAGACGATGACTTGAAAGATTTCAGTCTTGATCAAAATGGATGGTTTAGGAAGAAAGGAAGAATGTGTGTTCCGAATGTGGGAAACAGTAGGAAGGAAGTTCTTGGGGGAATGTCAACATTCAAAGTGCACTATTCACTCAGGAGGAACAAAGATGTGTCAGGACATAAAAGAAGTTTCTTCTAGAAAAGAAGTAAGAGGGATGTAGGCTTATGGGTGAAACAGTGTTTGAACTACAATAGGTAAAAGCTGAACATCAAAAACCAAGTGGGTTACTTCAGCCTTTAAATTTTCTAGTATGGAAATGAGATTCTATTTCAATGGATTTTATAAATGGTTTGCCAAGGTCAAATAGAGGAAATGAAAGTATATGGGACATGGTGGACAGGTTGACAAAGAGTGCCTATTTTATCCCAGTTAAATCAACTAGGATGACACCTGTTTTAGCTAAGTTATTTATGAAGAATATAATTAGACTGCATGGAACTCCTAGTAGTATAGTAAGTGATGGAGATTGCTTGTTTGCTAGCGAGTTTTGGAAGATTTTACATGAGACTTTGGGTACCAAGCTCAAGATGAGTACTACTTACCGCTCATAGACGGATGGACAAACGGAAAGAGTTAACAATGTCTTAGAGGATTAGTTAAGAGATTGTGTGCTAGACTTTGGAGAATCATGGGAAGATCATCTACACTTAGTCGAGTTTTCATATAACAACAATTATCAGGCTAGTATTGGGATGGCACGGTTTAAAGCTTTGTATGGAAGGCTATACGAATCTCTCGTTTGTTGGTCAGAGACCGAGGATAGGTTAGTTCCTGGTCCAGATTTGGTTAAAGAAGCTGCAAAAAAGATTGAGTTCGTTCGAGTTAGAATGAAGGAAGCTCAGTCTAGACAGAAGAGCTATGATGATAGAAGACGGAAAGATTAGAGTTCTCAGTTGGAGATCATGTTTTTGTCAAGACATCATTGATGAAAGGTGTAATTCGATTTGGGAATCAGAAAACTTAACACCGAGATTCGTTGGACCGTTTCCTATTATGGCAATTGTCCACAATTTTTTATACTTCTCATCGAAGAAAGTGTATTCGAGATCTAGAGACTACTATAGCACTGACTTTATTAGAGGACTTAGTATTAGAACCGAATTTGACCATAGTTAGAAACCTAGTTCGTATAGTCGTAAGAGATGAGAAGAGACTAAGGAAAAAGACAGTCGGATTAGTCAAAGTCCAGTCGAGTGATGACGAGAGAGACTGCACTTGTGAAATGAGATCAGGATTAGAGATACATGGTCTGCTTTTCCTTTATGATTGATTGTTATTAGTACCTTACCGTAATTTTGAGGATGAATTTCTTTAAGGAAGGGAGTCCGTAACGACCTTAATTTTGACTAACATTGTTTTGGACATTTAATTAGATAAACTAAATGAAATAATGTAAATGGTTAAGGATTGAGATTTGTATAATAATGGGCTGGCTATGCCTAATTA
The DNA here is from genome assembly GCA_030765085.1 of Allium cepa. NCBI lineage: Eukaryota > Viridiplantae > Streptophyta > Magnoliopsida > Asparagales > Amaryllidaceae > Allium > Allium cepa. The sequence continues at coordinate 385,022,210 of CM060931.1, forward strand.
GTCTAAAGCTAAAGAGAATTAAAATGAATAAGTTGAGAGCAAAATATGAATAAAACAAGTTCTTATACACAATACCCTTCTTACATTCATCCTTCATGCATTTTAAACATTTGCAAACAAAAGCTAAAAACATTCAAAGCTTGGCCGCATTAGGATAAACAAGGGCAAGATAAACAATAACTAAACAAGGAAGCTTAATCAAATCAACTCTAGAGCAAAATCTCAAACTCCTTAACAACAGGCTAAGGTGAATAATAGATTACATCTTATTCTTATTATTATTGGTTTCTAGATAAGATCCAAATATACTTTGCAAATTAAAATGCCATGTTTTGATTGTTAAATGGATATATATGCTTGTTGATGATTTTTGTTGTTTCATATAGATTTTATGATCAGATTTGATTTGAATAGCCTATTTATCCAAACAGCTTGCATTTTTGATATAAGGTCAAAAACATTATTTTAGAGATGGGTTTCAAGTTTCATAATATTTGAAGTTGTTGTGGATTTATTAAAATTTTCTAGTAAAGAAAAAAAATTAGGTTTCGGCTATTATATGTTATCTTTGGATCAGAAATTCAAATATGTTAGAAAACATATTAAAAGTGATTTATGAGAATTTTTGAAGAATTTTCCTAAGTATTTTATTAAAGATATGGAATTATTAAAGGTATGTGATTTAAATGTTTTATATGTTTATAAAAGTATGAGGAATTTGCTAAATGTTTTAAATTGTTAATTACTGAATTCGGCAGCACTTTTAGAAAAGATTTTTGAAAGAACCGGCAACCAATTTTATGTTGACAAATAAGGAAAGTTAGTTGGAAAGATATTACTTTAAAAGGTTAAAAATCTATTATGTAGAAGATTACTGCTTCACCACTTATAACAGCCATCTTTAGACCACATATTGCCGCCTCCAACCTAGTTGAAACCAATATACATGGTATCAATGCCTTGGTTCGTAGTGGATTGGTGATAGACGGAAGGTGTAGAGTCAAAACATGCTTTCGAAGGGGTAGAAGTAGTATTTAATAATTTGGTTAAAATATGAGGCTTTTGAAGGAAATAGCTTTTGACTTAGTCAAATACGCCTTTGTTTAGAAAAAGTGCTTTCGAAAGAGGTTGCCACCTTTTGTAAAGTAAGCTTTCAAAGGGGTCGAACCTATGCTGTCGCTTTCATCATTTTGAATCAATTCCTTCAAAAGGGTGATTTTTCCTTTAAACTTTGAAGTCTCTTCTTCATGCTTTCGACATGTTTGATTTTGAAACCATCCATCCTCTTTTACTTAGAAATAATGCTTTCAAAAGCTATGCTTTCGCCCCATTTCTTATAAGACCCTTAGAAATATGAAATTTAGCCCCCAAAGGTTTCGAATGGAATGGTTTTAAATGGTTTTGAAGCTATGTTCCACAAACTTTTACTTGAACCCAATGCTATCAGAAGGTTTGTTTTAAGTAAAGGACTTTGAGGCTTTTGAAAGACATATACTGAAGGTTTCGAAAAGGAGACACCCCAATGTTTTCGATAGTTTTTCTTAAGTCTTTAAATGGAAGGTTTCTAATGCTTTTGAAAGGAAAGATTAAGGTATTTGAAAAGGGGATGTCTAAGGTTTATAAAGCTTTCGAAGGGAATTTATCGATGGTTTCAAAAGGTCTATTTCAGAAGGTTTCGAAAGATATGTTTTGGCCCTTCAGCCTAGTGTTTCAAGGTAAAGAAGTTAACTTATTTTGAAAGGGGTGTTTTCAATGGTTTCTAAAGGGACTATTTAAGGTTTTTAAATAGAGGTTTTGATGGTTTTCATCAACATGGTTTTGTGTAAAGCATATATCATAGCAAATATATTTTAGTAAAGCAAGGAGTATATTTTCCTTGTTTAAGTATGATTAAAGGGTTAAATCAATTTGGAAGAAATGTTTTGAAGGAAAATTTAGTGGGGTAAGGTATTAGAATACCATGTAGGACTTGCATAGGGTTGTACCCTATCTAATAAGCCCCTAGCTAATATAAGTACAAAATTCCAGTGTGTAGGGCTTTGTCACATTTAAGTCTAAAATGATGTTATACATCGAAAGGAATATACATGGAGAAGATAAGTAATTGGTGATCCTGCAAAACCATTGGGTTTAGTTGACCTTAGAAGAAGATAGTAAAGACTAGTTAGCCTAGTAGCGTGTGTATTAGATGTTAGATAATTGATTATGTCTGGTAGGCCCGAGTCAGCCAATGGTTAGTAGTTAGCCAAACAAACTATATTGTTCGGAGAGATATTTCATTTATTACATGATTTATGAGCATATGTGATATCACTATTATTTCTTTAATCAGTTTGATTATGGAAATCTAATTATCAAAAAAATATGTTATAATAAGGGATATTAGTGAGGGGAAACCCATTCTGCTAAGCGGCGTAGTCTCACTTAATATCAGTAAACTGAGATGTAATAGTATTATTCACACTATGCTTTATGTCTGACTTGAAGTTTATGCTTTCCCTTTAAACTCTCAGGTGCTCAAAACTAATTTGAGTAGATTGAGAGTTAAGGTTTTTCAGGTATATTAAGTTGGACGAATAAGCTTCCGAAGACATGCTGGAGGCAAAGCTAGCTATATAGGAGCTTAGTTTTATTTCCACTGTGATGTATTAAGACTAATATGTCTATTTAGTAATCTGATCATCCAAGGGGCGACTTTATATGTCGCTCTTGGTGTAATTTGTAATAATTATATTTGAGCAAAACTTGAGAATCGTTTGGGATTATGTATCTGAATATGAAATATTGATTTGAAATGTAATCAGGAGTTTCTCTCCTAAGTAGTCATCGAAGCCTCAAAGATTTGTCAACTATCAACTAAAAAGTCCCATCAATATGGTCATGAGTTTATTCCCCAAGTAGTCATCGAATTCGACAATGAACATCTCATTCTACTTAAATGGAGTGTCAGTTAAGGACATCTCATATTTCGATAGGGCGTTGGACTCAGCAACATACTCGAAGATAGTTATATCCCTTTGTTTTAGGTCTACGAACTTATGGAATAAAATCGAGTTCTGAGTTGTCGGTATAAATTTCTCTTTGAATCTGGCTTTGAAGTGGTCCCAGGTAAATTAATCCTTGGGAGTAGCAGATCTCACTGCATTCCACTGGATAATGGCTCAACCTTGAAGCTGTTGGGAAGCCATATGCCTTTTCATAGCATCGTTTTGTTATAAGTCATTGAAATTCCTTTTGCTGCTGTCAAGCCAATCCTGCACCTCCATCGCCAACTTCGTTCCTTGCAATGGCTTGCTTCCTAGGCTGGCAAAGTCTTTGTTCAGCGTAATGAAATCGCCTTTGGGCGTCCGCATTGGAGCATCACCATCCATAGAAACATTTGGAGCAGCTACTTGAGCATTCCCACACCATGGTATTAAACATTGTCCGTAGGTCAGGATTAGCAGCTCCTGAGCCAGCTCCCTCTTCGACTTCAAAGATGTAGTTCCTAGCAGCATTCCTTGTTTGATGATTCATCCTTCATTCTATAATAAGGATGATCAATCTCGCTACAAGGAATTCCATTTAACTAGTACCGGTGTGTGCAATGCGACTTGTATACTATATACTACTACATAGTTTTAAAAAATAAAATATACAATAAGTACATGATCTCATATATATACACACTTGATCCCATCTAAGCCAAGAACTCCTACCCTATCTCTACAGGATCACGGTATCCCTTGGGTTAAATTATGCAACCTAAGATCTGTTAAAAAATGAAAAGACCATTAAGATTGTAAAGTAAAGTAAGTCAAACATAGAACCTGTCATATATCTCAGAGCACATTGAGTAAATTATAATACTAAACATCTCATATATAAACATAGAGATCAATAATTTAATGAATCACAAAATCAGAATACACAGATCTATACAGCATATAGCATAAATGATAGATTTATACATCAAATAATCACTAATTATAAACTGTCTCTAGGAAATAAAAAGGCAATAGCAAGCTCTACCGTGCTATTCGACGGAATAGCAAATCATAATAAATGTAGTAGTATGAGAGTGTGATCTCTTGCTCGTGCTCCATCCAGCTCCACGTGCTCACTAAACCTGATATCCCTAATCTACTCATTTAAGAGTACATAGAACAATAGGAAGCAAAATATAAAATCTCGAGTCAGATAACAGCTTGGTATGAGAGGTAGAAAATCTCAAATGCTATAAAGTCAATATACTAGGACAAAAGTTTTGGAGGATCATACCTGACATGTCCCTACAACCATAGACTTAGAACATAACATAAAATACATGCTAATTTACATCGTGATCATAATGGTGTATCATACATCAAAGTACTAATGGGTGTCTTGATATCAGCATCAATGATATCTGCATTGTGTGACACCCCTAGGGTGATAAGAAATCAAGCAAACATAACATCCATCGTCCACCCTCACATTCACTCACTTAGTGCATTGAATATATGATACTCATATGGTCCCATCGTCTAGTCAAGGACAACTCAACGCCCCAGTTTCTCTGTACTAGAATCCATGCAACTCAGTAGGCTAGGAACTAAACTACCATTGCACTCCTTCCATGGTAAAACAGACCGAAACACCATGTCATCTGAGGCACATCGCACTCCTGAGTGAGCATCCTCACATATCCCTACTTTACGAGTACACTTCGAAACCTATGAATATCAACGATCTCTTTGCATGCATCTTGCATAGTAGAGCTTATCCTTGAACAGTCCTTACAACTCTCATTTGAAGCCAACACAGTTATGAACTATTCTAGATAGCCATCGTTTGTTGTAGAATATCATCGTACGTCCTGTATTCTTCCACTAATAGTTCCCTCAATCAAACATGTAGTCACCTACTCTGCATCTTAAAATATATCTATCTATCGTTGAAGCCATCACTTTCGATCATGGAATCATTATCGTCGAATCATGCATTTTCATCATCGAAAATCATCATCGAACCTTATGGTTCAGTACCGGCCCAAGCCTTAGCTCGAAAATGGGAGGCATGACTTTAAGTAAGTGAAAGCATGAACCATTTCCATGAATTGAAGCACAAACTTCCTCTATATCGATCTATCACCACTAATCCATATCTACTGATCCATCCTATCACTGATCTTACACTTCAACGCAACAAGCCATGCTCCTCCATACGAAGCTCTCCTTCATTGACTATCACCACCGATCCATGGCTATCGACCCATCACCATCGATCCATGGCCACCGATCCATCATCACTGATCTATCCCATAACTGATCCCACACTTAAATGCAACATGCCATGCTCCTCTATATGAAGCTCTCCTTTGATCAATCACCACATCTATGGTTATCGATCCCTCACCACGATCCTTGACTACCGATCCATTATCACTGATCCATCCTATCATCAATACCATACTTCAATGCAATAAGCCATGCTCCTCCACATGAAGCTTGCTTTCACCTATCCATCGACACTAATTCATGGATACCAATCCCTCACCATTGATTCAAAGCTACTGATCCATCACTACCGACCCGCCATTGATTGGCCTTAGCTTGAGCAAATGAACTCCAAATGACTTGAAATTTGGAATGTAGCCTTATGAAGCCTTCCTTATTGTACTATATTTATCACAACAAATTTGAGTCAAGTTGACTTTATGGATCATCACCGATCCATAACTCATTTCGAGAACTAAATCGTCATTCGATCATTTTTTAGCCAAAAAAACATCATATATCCAACCAACCATTATATACAATATATCCTAACCAACAGACATCCATCTACATCAAAGTGAAGCCTAAATATAAGGGTATAACCATAAGTACAAGGGTGATCCATAAGAACACAAGTTTTAAATCTTTTCCAAATCATCAGAAATTTACATTTGTGATTAGATAAAGTTTAAAACACCTATTAGGATCCAAAAATCATTTTAAAACACTCTTCTAAGACATATAATGACTAATTAGAAGTCCTAACCGCTAACCTATACCCAACAATGCACAAAACCCAAAATCTACGGTAGCTCAAAGTTCTCCAACAAAAATCTCCAATCCAACTGCCAATCTAGCTAATCCCATCCTTAATGAAAAGTTTTGGCTAATTAAAGTACGTAAGGTTTAGGATGGTAATCTAACATATGAATGGTTAATAGAGGTTTGCTCTCTATTTTTGGAAAGTGTGAAGTGATGGAGAGAAGTCCTACTAGACCCATCGTCTTGTTAATCTCGAAATGGGCTTTGGGCCTATCCATTAACTCACTAATTATCTGTTAATCTATCCAAAATCAAGTTAAACTTGAAACAGCCATAACTCTCAAATATCAAGTCCGTTTTCTTGTTATGCCCACTTTACGGAAAGATAAATCATCATTTCGATCTATTGGAAGTGGTTTCAGACCCCATTAGGCTCCTATCAAAAGTTATAGACCATATAAGATTTTCAGGGTCAAAATCGTCCAATAAAAGTTCTAAGAATGGAAAATTCCTCTAGTAGTCATTTCAAAATAATAGTATCATACGACCATAAATAAAATAACAAAATATTCTACTATCATCTAATATGTAGAATATTGATCGTTAAACAAAGGCTGGAGTCGAATAACAAATGCATATTGAGTCTCCTGTTGATCCTAATCTTGTATATCATGACGATGAGTCTACTCTAGCTTAAAAAGAGTCTAGTATATATTGTCACTTCTGCAGCAACCACTTTGGAGGTTTCCATAACTCAAGCACCCGTATCTACAGCTCTCGACGTAGCACTTCTGAGGGATGCAATCCCGTTGCTCCACCCTTGACTCCTCTAAACGATCTTCCTACATTGTCAATGTCTTTGAAACTCTGGTGGATAGAGAAATTGCAGTGTCCCCTCAAAAAAACCCTTACCAGCCAAAGGTACACATGTCACATCTCCTATCTCCGAGAAGCTTTATCTCTCACCTAAGGACGTTACTAATCTCTACGTTTCTATCTATAAACTTAAAAGTCAATCGTCGACACTTCTACCTCCACCACCTGCCATATACGTCTCATACCCAAGTACCTCGATAACCAAATCAACTGTTGTCACCATAATACCTAATTCACATGTGCTATCTTCCAGTTCTGTCCCCCAGTCACAACTCCGAGAAAATAGGGGCCTTAGAGAACTTGGAGGGGACTATTGGTTCAATAGATCCCAAGTAGACTATAATCAATGAGGAGGGGCCAGAGACAACCTTAATGTTAGATAGGCTAAAAATCAAATTTTCAAAGATTAAGGTAAAGCAAGAGCCAGGTACGGAGAATCCTCCCCTTCTGCTATCGACATCTCTTCCTGGCTTAACTATTCATGTCAACCCCTCAACTAGCCCGCACTCAGATTCCCTACGCACATGCACTTAGCTGCATCCAGTGTAAATAATAATAGTTTATTAATACTACAAATACTGTAAAATCAATCATTTTTGTCATTTACATAAAACAATGCTATTATCACTAGAATTTATGGTGTTAATATTTAAAATATCATTCTATATAATAAACTTCCTAAATTTTTGTATAAAATATAATTTAAATTATTATTTATAAATTTCTCTAGAAATTCATAAATAATAACCTTTTTTAATTCCTTAGTTTAATATCAATAAAATTTGCTAAATCACTCTTATTTATAGAAACCATCTAAAATCTATAAATAATCTTATCTCTCGTTTATTTATTTAATTTTCTCATTATTATGCATTTTGCTTTAACTGATTATTTTCCAATCCAAAATAATAGTTAATTATAATCAAACACCCACAAATACTACAATCAACTATAACTATCCAATCAAGGCATTACACATCCAAAATACATTAGTAAAAACTAGTCATCCATATATTACAAAACATATCTATATATATGGCTTTCATATATATATATATATATATATATATATATATATATATATTTAAAATTTAAAATTAAATTAAATAAACCATAGCAATATGCTCTTGTTAACAACCTCCAAACTCAGAAACTTGGTGCTAAATCATTCGGAATTCCACCACGAATCCAAAGAAAGAAACCATGCATGATTTGGAGTTCGTATGCGACTTATGGTGAGTAGAAGAATTGGGATTTAGTTTGAAATAAATAAAAAAAGTGGGGGCTTATCTGAAAATATGCATTTCCTTTTGCCACGTGCCACACTCACACCCCCATAGTCCACATCAACTCCTAAATGTCATCTCCATGAGCTGCAACAATCAGATCCGAAGCCTCTAAGGACTCTACCACCTCAACCTCCACTCGACTGCCCCTCTTGCAGTGCCACTCGTCACCACCGAACAGCCAGCCATCAGGATCTGATATGGCCAAAAATTGGCTAATTTCGACCACCTCTAACACATATGACCAAATCTGAACCGCTAGATCGACAGTTCTCGGTCTCCTATACAAGATGCAACATTGTGGTTGTCTTATAATCGTTGTTTCACAGTTGATTTCAAAACCTAGATTCGATGGCTGATACTCGGGTCAAACCGAGGTGTTTTCAGGTTAGGTACATTTGGAATGCCTATTCTGCTTCTGCACAGACTATTCTACTAGCTCTTTCTGTTATAGCTTTTTGTGTAGTCCTTTTTGGTTTACTACTTTGATATGTATATTCTTTTGACTCATGTTTGTATTGTGGTCGTCATACCATATATGTGATGTATCATTTTGTAAACTCTGTGATATATCTGTATATGTGTGTATATATGGGATTATCTGTTGTTCTGTGATGTGTTTTGCATTTAAGTTGTTGTTTTTTGTTCCGATAGATCCTATAAAAACCTATGGCTTTGCATTAAGTATTTATTGGATATGTCGATCCACTTGAGATAAAAAATGGCATTGTCGACGTATTCAATAGATATTTAAGACAAGGCTATAGATGGTTGCTCCTATCCAGCCATATTCTCTACATTAGCGGATAGTATTATCCAGTAATACACTTTATTAATGTGGGTCTCGAGGTGGGGCGTCACAGCTTGACCAACCTGAGAACCATCTCGATAAATGGACACCATCCATCAACTCCATTCGTTGATAGTTTTGCAATGATATATAATATGTAAGGTTTTGGCATAATATTTTATTTGATATCTATTTTGGAATTTAGGTACCTAATCTCCATTAGGAAATAGAGATTAGATCCGAGGAGGAAGAGGATAATCGTTGTAAAAATAATATTGAATGGTAGCTACTAGGGTTTTACCATAGCAATCTATTTATAGGCAAAAAAAGAAGGTTTATTAGGCCAAAGCGGTCATAAAACCCCAAAAACCTGTTTCGTCCTCGAACAAAAATATATCATGCTATATTTTGATATATATGTTTCAGTACGTCTAAACTCAATAGAACCATCAAAATCCTTAAAGAGTAAATTCTATAAAAAAAAATCTTTTGCCACCAAATTTATATTTCTTAATTAATAGTCAATGTGTCAAATTTGCGTGTCATTACATTCTTCTCTCCTAAAAGATTTGCACCCTCACAATTCCCTAAATACAATCCCTAATGAAATTAATAAGTTATGATCATAGGTTTAATATCAAAATATGCGAAAGTATATCAATCACAGTTTAACTACTTATAAAAACATTATATAAAAACCACATAATATAATAAATCATGACGCGGTACAACTCATTCATAACAACGAATTCTATTTCCTACATACATATTATAGTAACACATACACTTCCTCAATGATACAATCCAACTACAATACGTAAAACAGCACTCCCTTAACAGTGTAGCAATATCAATCATACTAATTCTATTCACAAGTCGTATCATGCATTTTATTAATCAACCATAATATACCACAATAAAAGGCTGCACCAAAATATATTTTGACATAAACATGCATGTACAAATAATGAATACACATAAATCAACGATCAATATAGCTCATCAAAATAAACATATATAATCAAAATAATATGGTATCATCACCATACTAACAATCAACCATTAACATGTGTGTGTTTGTTCCTATGTTGACTACACATCCATCATATTTTGCGTATCCTCAAAATAACTAATGTACCATTTTATTCCTATACCATCTATAATATTATATGCACCTACTCATGGTCACATCCTCAAAAATAGTATGTGTCTAGTCATGACTACATCCTCAAAAGAATATAGTCTTCTACATATAGTGCAAATGCATGAATCCTTGTATAATTTGTGTGCGTTAGATATATGATAACTCATATGACCATCCTAATGCTAGAGACTAATGAAAATGCCCCAGTTTTTAGGTGCTTGAACCTAAGCCACTCAGATGCTTGGAAACTAAACTGTACATCATAGTAGTCTAGGGTATGCAGATCACTTCCTAGATCTAGGGTTCACATCATACAAATCACTACCTAGAACCTGAGTACACGTCCTAATACCCAATGAGTTTCCTAAAATGGCCATGCTTATGAGCATACTTCGAAACACTCCGAGCATCAAAGATTTCTTCGCGCATATCTGTGAGCCCTTCGTTGTTCCATTTTCCATAATAGAAGCCCTCCTCCTTTGATACTCCTTTGTAGAGCACGTCTTAGCTCCACTTCACAAATTCACGTCGTAGAACTAGTCCACATTCCATTTTCCACAACAAAGCACATCCTAGCTTCACTTCACAGGTTCATGTCCCATAACTTGTTCTTATGGATCATCATCATGACTCTAACATTATCAAATCATACAGTCATCTCATATTATACCTCTTCAAGTGATTTTTCCATCTAGTAACTAGGATAACCTAACCAAAATACCAAAGAGGGAACTACTAGCAAGGAGAGTTTCAATTGTCCAAACATTTAACAAAACTTTTTTATTTTCAAATCAAAGCTCTTATATCCATTTTTAAAAAATCCGTTTCTTCTAAAGAAACACACCATTAATTCATAAAATGATTTCTCAACATATTTTCCATCAATTTAAACCAACTTGAAACAATTTTAAAGAATACATCATTTTGTATAAGAACCCAAATTGTTCTCTGAAATATAAACTCCTTTTAAAGAAATATTTACAAAAGCCAAAAATAGGTTTTGAAATACATATTTTTAAATTTTCATATAATAAACCTTCGGCCTTTCATTGATTCCTTTGGGGTATCTGTCAAACCTTTAGTCACCAAAGTCCTTTAATCACTACTACTCTCTTTAACGAACATCCACAAATCTCTTAGTCAATCTGAATATCCAATCTTCCTCAGCTTAGGAAAATATGCTATTCCACTATGACTAAATCAAACATACCCCATAACATCTTACTAGTTTCTCTAATGTAAACCCAACTAAAAGTCAACATCAAATAATTACTTCATCATAAAATTATAATACATAGCACATAAATAAACAAACAGCAAGCAAATAAACAAACAAACTAATAAATAGTCAAATAATTAAAATCAATCATAGTAAAACAAGAAATCGACAAAATAATACAATTATAAGGAATTAATTCAAATAAGAAGAAAAAAATAAATGAACATGAGCAAACAAGCAGAAATTTTTTTAGTTGCGAATAATTTAGCAAACCACAATGCAATAAAACAAGGAATCAAAGGTAATCCAGCATTACAATTGAACTAAAGTGAACATATATAATAAAAAGGTCACCATCCTAAACATCGAAATGGGTAATCCCTTCTTCATATCCCAACTCTCTCCATGAAAAGGAATGACTAGATGTATCTACAACTCGTTTAGAAAAATGACACACAATAGTCATAAAGGTAACATAGTCACATTGGGTGTTGGACAAACTCAAAGCTCATCTTACTCCATCGCCTTACACCCAATGTTACGAAGTCTAGTTTTGTAGTCCTTAGTTAAACTTTCCAAATAAAACATATTTTAAATAAAATACCTTTCTAACAAACAGCCCCAATTTTTTTGATTTAATTAATTATTTTACTTTTTCAATGATTTACTTCTATGCAAATTATCCTCGTTTTAAGTAAATTATTTGTCAAAATATTATACAACTAGGTATTTTATAATACATCCCCTCTCAATAAAATAATTTTCAAATTTGGTATCTATTCAACAAAAAATATTCACCTAAAAAATGTTTTCTCATCAAAACATCATTTATCAACGAGTAACTTTGAGTGAAAATTCTCAAATCAAAAAACCAATTTATAAAAAAAGTTTCCTAAAATAAATATAATCCTTTTATAAAACTTTCTCTAAAATATATCACTTTCTTTACTCAAAAAGTACTTTTCAAAAAAAATTCCATTAAACAATTTCTGAATAGTTCAACCAATAAAATGATTCCTCAAATAAAAATATTTCCACCATATTATTTTCAGAATAAAATCTATTTTGTGGAAACAACTTTTCTTTAAAGTACGTTCGAAATAAATCTTCTCCAATTTATATAATATTTCTTGTAAAGAATGTTTCAACAAGATACTCTGTTCTTTTAAAATAGGAGTTACCACTAAATATTCTCCAACAAGGTACTTAAAAAACAATTCAAATTGTATACTGTTATCAAATAGTTTTCTACTTTTCAAAACTTCATGTTAAATAAAAATTCCTCAAACCTTACAACATATGCTTTAAAATATCCTCTTGAGGAACTCACAAGAAAATATTGTTCCAAAGAATTCTAAATCATAATGCAGTTAAAATCTACCTTCGTTAAACGGTATTCCTAAATAAAAGATAATTTTGACCAAAATTTTACCATTAAAATATTCTTACCTAAATAAATATTTTAAACTGAACATCTTTTTATAAAGCCACTTTCAAATTAAATATTTATTAACAAAATTTCTCTTTTAATTTTTTTTCCATATTTAACAGAACATTTCTAAATTAAAATATAATAATAGAAATGCACTCTAAGGGAATTTTTAAAGCAACTGGAGTTTCGCTTAGAAATTTTTCTTTAAAAACTAAAATAAAATTCTCATATCTAATTAAAACACCTTTTTACTAATAGCTTTTAAAAAAATTAATTTTTTCTATGTTCGCATTTCCTTTTAGAAAATATCTTCAAAAAGAATTTGTAATTCCAAATTAAATACTTTGTTCTCGTCAAAAATTTCAACAAATTGTCTGCAGCTCAAGTATGGTAGGCAAGGGTTCCTAGCTCTCTAGTGAGGGAGAGGTTTCGAGCCTTGATAATCGTGCTTTAGCTTCTTGATGTTTGAGGGGGCATTTCCTAATCCTTTAAATGAGTTAAATCTTGGGATCGAAAAGTGCCTTTGTGAGGGCCTGAGATAAAAGTGGGTGGGGCGGGTGGCAGACTTTCTTACATCCCTGGCCTACGAATGTAAGGTTTAAAAAAATTCAACAAATTCTAAAAATAACTGTTTTTCCATTATTAACAAAATATCTTTAAATTAGAAGTGTATATCTTATAAATTTAGCAAATAAATATTAGTCACTTTAAAAATAAAAAATGATTCCGTCTTATTGAGATTAGGTTTCAATTATAATTTAATATAGGATGTCTGCCACTTGGGTTATAACTAACACTTAACCCCTCTTATAACTATTCATCATAACGCGCTCTTACTTTAGTTATCTTCCATTACCGTATATAAACATCATTTTAGGGTAAGGTAATAGTGATTAACAGGTAGAATACAATAGCCAATGATTTCTGTTTGATGATAAACACACACACACACACACATATATATATTTGTTTGTTTAAATGTATTTGTTATTGTACTATTTTATTTTTCCACATAATTAAATAAATATTTGTTGAATAAAAAATAACTCAGAATTCATTTAAACAAATATTTTATTCAAACCATTTTTTTATTATAAATTCAAATAGTACAAATTTTTAGCTCTCACAACATTTACACATTTTAATTACAACTACATTTACACCACAACTTTCACTTTGAAGTTTTACATACATATTTCACATACTACATATTCACTCATCACTCGTATTTGATCTTCAACTCTGTTCCAACCCGCATCCAACATCTGAACTATCTGCAAAATAAACACTGACACAGTAAAATTGGAAAAGAAAATATTTTGCAATGCTCAATAAAGTGTATGTTTTGAAAATATTATATGCCTCAGTTATTTGGATTGTTCGTCATCATTTTTTTAATTCATCTTACGTGAAAAACTTGTGACATGTATAGTGTATCACTGTACATGCCACAACGTCATGCATACCGATACACACTTGCTAGTTAAAATAGCAGAACTGGTGAGCACAAGGTCAAACCCAAGCCAATAGATTCAACTCAAGTGCAGATGCAAAAACAATCATACTCAACAAGGCATTGGAGCATGCAGTTCAAATACTAGTTTCGTTTTAGTCAACATGCATGCATTCAAAAATGTACACATAAAGACTCAAAGTTACATGAGTCCAGACCAGACTTCAAAATCATCATGACCAAAAAATGATAGCAACGTATATGTACCACATGACAACATGAATTTAAATGGCCTAACATGCATCAAACTTGTGTATATGCAACCAAGCAACAAAATACAATCAGACTCCAACCAGTTATGAACATGCAATAGAGACCCATGAAGATTCAACAAACATGCTCAGAGAATATACACATATACATAAATACCGTAGGATTGAATTCACCGTAGAGGAGGGTGAATAACAATCACCTCAAGCAGTTCCTAAAAGAATGTCGATTTTTTGAACGCACGACCGAGCGCAAGGTTATGGAGGATAGCGGACATATTTCTCGACTCGACATTCGTCTCGACTCGGAGCATGCTTCAAACGTTCGTGTGCTCAATCCATATGCTAGTTCATGACCCAGCTTCAAATTTTCGAACGCTCGAGCCAAAGCAATTTCCTATTCCACTTGGAGAAATATCGTCCAAGGTGAGCTTCGGGTATGTAGCCGCATGACCCGAAGCACGCTAGCAGTTTCCACATGCTATTAATTATAAAATTTTAATGCAAAAATATATAAAATAATTGCGACACTGATAATAACAAAATAGTAGTAGCATAGTTAATAGTAGAATATTAAAAACAGAAATAGACCAACATAGATTTACCCATCTTCAGCAAAATCCTGCATACGTGCTGCCCCCAAGGTGTCTAATAGGAATTAAGTAGTCAGACACTTACACAGACACTTACACACGTAAAATAGCGACACCTGTTATCGACTATCCTAATTATACGATCAAAACCCTACCACAACTAAGCCACTAAGTTGCGAATTCTCGAACTACACCATCGCAGTTCGTCCCCTAGACACACGACTAGAATTTACAAAAGTTTAAAAGTGAACAACAATATAAAAACAATTTTAAAATACAAAACCCTATATAATTTTTAAGCCCAAATTATAGTAAGTAATAATATAGAGGAATCCAGCCCAGTAAAAACTAAAGGAGAATCCCTTTTTTTATCTTCTTGTATATTTTTTCCTTTATCCTCTGCCTCGTCTCCTTATGATTGAGAATAATTGTTTCTCATTTAAAAATTAGGGCTTTGCTAAATTGAGGCGTCGCTTGATATCGTTCGATTGTAGTGGTGAATACTCTTTTATTTGGCTTGTCTATTTATCCCTTCGCCGATCGTTGCTTGCGGCTGCTCCAAATTATTGAGCGCATATACTTAGTTTAAAATTGGAACGTGATATTGCTTTTCGATTTTGATTATGCTCGACCTAGATTCGAGTTATTTGTTTGATTTACTTCAGTGATTAGCTCTCTGATTTGCTTGAACTCGAATGCCTTTGAAATGCCGATGATGATTGCATTATAGGATTCAAAATCCTATAATCTCGTTCATATATATTTTATTTGAATTCTTGCTTGGCCACTAATTTTCGTTTGGATGCTTGTGATGTTTTCTGACATTTTCAATCCGTATATTTTTGTTCCTTGATTATCACGGCTTTTATTTTGACTTGCTCGATTTTACCTTGGCCACCACGGCTTTGAATTATTCAATTTTCTATGCTCGGCCATTTGAATTTTTCTCTGTGACTGTGACACTTTGATTTTGTGATATGAGAATTTGACTTAGATTAACTGCAAGATTCATTTTCTTGCGCACCTTGACTTTGTTACTGCAACTGGTTATATTGAGACTTCATGTTGTCTCTTGTATTCTTTGGTTTACCTGTACAATTAGCCGAGTTATCATGTTGGCTTTGTTATTGTGTGATATTGTTTTGGGTTCACTTTATGTCTGACTGCATGTCAACTTGATTTGAAACTTGTAAAACCTGCTGTTGCATTGCATCATGTGTGTTCATGTAATCTGCTCTATGCGTTCACCTGTTTTCATGTGTCTGAATGTGCTTGTGTATTTCATGGTTCACCTGAACTTGAATTTTTCTTCACTTGTTTATTTGATTGCCTCCACGCTCGTGATTGTTTTCCCTTGTTAGTTCTGAACATACACAGTTGAGTTTTGTTGCACTATGTAATTTGCTTTAAGTTGTAGCCTTTGGTATTTGCGTTTATTTTCTCATTCGAGCTGCTGTCTTCATGTTGACTGATCTAGTGCAAGTGTATGCATATATATATATATATATATATATATATATATATATATATATATATATATATGTTACTCCTCACTTTGTCATTGCAGTTTGAGCTTGTTTTATACATATCACTGTCTGGTATATGCTTTTGAATCTAGTTCCATTGCGCTTTGCACTTGAAATCTTTTCTGTGTCATCTTGAAGTCTGGTCTGGACATTTCATTACTCTGATGCATTCCTTGTGTTCATGCTTGATTGCTTTTGTGTGCCGTCCACCTTCTTTTGTACTGGTTCATTGTTGATTTTGGACTGGTCAAGTTGTTTTATTTGTCTTGACTCATTGGTTTGTTATTCAAGTTATTTCATGTTGTTGTTGTAGACTTGAACTGTAGCCACTTCGGTTTTGTCTTGACTCAATGTTTTGTACTGCATGCACCTGAATTGAATTCTGGTTGACACTTGAGTTTGAATGATTGAGTCGTTTTTATGTGTACTCACTGAATTTTTTGTCGACGCTTGTTTTATGCTGGTTTTTGTATTCTTGTACCATGAGAACTTGTACTCGACAACTTTGTGATGTATTTGTATTGCACCTGAGTTGAACCTAGCTTTGGCTAGGGTTTGACCTTACGCTCGTATCGTGACTTTATTTGTATTGCAGTTGAGTTGAACCAAGCTTTTGATTGGGTATGACCTTGTGCTTACCTGTCTTTACAGTTTTATCAAGTGTATATTGATATGCACGGCCTTGTGGCATGTACAGTGATACACTATGCATGTCACAAGCTATTCATGTATGATGAATTCAAAAATGAATATGATGACGAACAACCGAAATAACTGAGGCAAATAACATATTTTATTTTACACTGCACAAATATTTCTTTTTCAACTTTACTACATCAGTGTTTATTTTGCAGAAACTCAGATGCTGGATTCAATCTGGAATAGAGTTGAAGATAAATACGAGTGAACGAACGATATGTAGTGAGGTGCAAATGTATAGTGAAAAATCACATTGTAATTCGAAATTGTACTGTAATGGAAATTGTGTATATATAGTGAGAGCTCAAATTCACACTATTCAAAATTGTAATAAAATATTTTTTTAAATAAAATATCCTTTTGAATTTAAATTCTGTGTTATTTATTTTATTCAGCAAATATTTATTTAACTCCTCTTTTTGTTGATAATAAACATATATTTAAGATTTTGAATTTATTAAATTTATTTGAGTATAGATGAAATCTATTTGCTCCCCCTATTTAAATGCTCCCTCTCTACAATAAAGCTCCCCTTCATATATGCATGAAAATAAACAAAAATATGTAATTGAATCTATATGCAAATAAAAAATAAAATATTTCACCTTTATTTGCCAAAATCTTAACTTTTCTCTCCCACTTTTGTTATCAGCAAAAAAGTAACAGTGTTAGAAAAATAAAGATAATGTGATAGACATTAATACAATATTAATACCTTATTGAGTATAAATATTAAATTTCAATAAAAAATCAAAAAAAATCATAAATACTTCTTTAGGCGCATATTCCACTTTAGAATGATATGGATAATATAAAACCATATAGCTGTGTATATTTGTGGTATATTTATATCAGGAATTTGAATATCTACTAACCATGCATAACCATAAGGACTTTTAAATGAGATTAGTAGTATTCCCAAATAAATAAATAAACGAACTCAAGCATCTTCTAACCATGCATAACCATGAGGACTTTTAAATGAGATTAGAATCAACATGTCTATTTGATAATCAATTTTGATATGGATTCCATACATGCATAACCATGAGGACTTTTAAATGAACGTGAAAGCACATAATAAAAAATTATAAGTAATTCATCCATGCATAACCGTGAGGACTTTTAAATGAGTGTGAATACTTTGGATGTTGTTATTGCTAAAAATATAATAAAATGAAAAACGAATAATTTCATGTTCAAAATACCACATATTGACATACTATATTGGATTTTAATGAGCGATGGTCGTTAGAGATATGATAGAAATAGAGATGGTCATGGAAATTTTACCAATCAAAAGTTATTATAAATCTTGTTTAAATTTTTAAAGAAATTTACTAAATATACAGTCTTAAGTTATAATATATAATTAATATCAACACTTGTCACTTTTTCAACCACTATTTATCTTTTCGATGATCAGTAGGGAGTCGGATTAGTTAATGTAGTCATTTAAGATCAATTCCAAAAATAATTATAAAATCAAATTTTCTAAAATGACTAATCTGAAACAAGGTCAACAAAAACTATTTTCTCGAAGGGGTTTTATAAGAAAAAATGTCTGCTGATTGAAAATAGTTGAAATGAAAAATAAGCAGATATTTTTTTTGAAATCGATGCAACTATTGAATGTCTCAACATAAATCATGTTCCACAAGTAATTTTTCTACCAACCGGATTGAAAGTATAATCTGCATCTTAATTTCTCTTAGATTCAAGAATATCATTAGTTGGATGTTATAGATTAGACCGTAAAGTGTGTAACAAAATACCTTAAAACCATTTTTAAAAGCTTTTAAAAGAAATTCTCTTGAATTTAAATTGAAATCGTGCAAATTTACAAACAGTGAACATAGTGTCAGATCTAAAAGCAGTAATATAAGCAAATATATCCACATGTATCTAGAGTAATCAAAAATCAATTCAAGACAGTATTTCTTATCATCTAAACTTGCAACATAATTAGTCCAAACGAATCTATATGAATAAGTTCGGAGACTCTAGAGATACTTATAGTGTTCTCGGCATAAAAAGATAATTGGCCTACAAATTTTAATAAATCAGCATCAAAATCAACATTCATTTCTTCATCACATAACTGGCTGATTCAA
The DNA here is from genome assembly GCA_030765085.1 of Allium cepa. Taxonomy (NCBI): domain Eukaryota; kingdom Viridiplantae; phylum Streptophyta; class Magnoliopsida; order Asparagales; family Amaryllidaceae; genus Allium; species Allium cepa. Next base: position 385,041,610 of record CM060931.1, read on the forward strand.
TGCAGATTATCGTGCAGATTATCACATTTAATATATCGTTCAAGATAGATATACCGTTACCTATTTTACCTTTACGATAATTTTTCGTTGTTGCCCATTGTGATTCTGCTACCTTTGTAGTAGGCTAAGGAACTTTGATTTATCACCCATCATGTCCCTGGAGCAGCTAGAATCCAGGTAACACTGTTGTTGTTTCTTAGCTTGCTACCATGCCTACACGAGAAAAGATTTTTATGAACTATTTGTTTGTATAGGTCCATGGTTGTTAGTGGCAAAAGATTTTGAAAAATATGTTTGAGTAGACCCAAGAGAATTTGTATTTGTTCCTTTCGGCACCCAGATTTGTTTGACTTTAAGGGATTTCATATTTATGCCTTTGGGAATCCAAATTGGAGTGGTTTTCATGTGTTTAGGTCTATACCAGCAGTTATTTTGATTGTGTCCAATTTTTCCACAAGTTTGCACTTGGAATTGACTTGATTAATTTCACCTCTAATACGTTCAGATTTATTATACCCAAGCCTTATCTGACAGGATCAATAGTTTGTTTCCCTAATAACATATTCAGCAATTTTTCTCCTTTGGAAAATTTTCCTAAAGTTATAGACAATTGTTGGACTTGTGTTTTGAGAGATTCATTTTCATTGAATAATTTAGTGCAGCTTTTAATAGAATTTTCTCTCCTAGTATTTCACTTTCTTTCAATATCATAATTTCATTTTCAAGTGATTTTATTTAATTTTTGATTTTTTAATTTCTTCTTCGAATGTTGGACACTTTTCACACATAGGGCACTTGTTTTGATAGTTTTTAACCAATTGATCAAGCTGTTAATTTAAATCTATCAAAGTATATCTTTGTGATTCAATTTTAGCGTATTTCTCCCCCAAGTCTTTCAAAACAACCATTTACTTCATGAAAATATATAAGTAATTCTAAGTGAGTAAGTTTTGATACCTTGCTTGGCTCGTCATCATCGCTATCAGTTATATCACCTTGAAGACACAAATCTGCTTTTTCACTCTCACTGCTAGTGCTTTTATTATCTTCTTCAGTTTCATCCCAAGTGGCTGCAAACCTTCTCCTTTTCTGTTTCTTTTCTTGGCTGAACCGATCGTGAGGATAATTGGGCTTGATACGATTGGGTTTATTGCACTTGTGACAAATGATCTCCTGTACTTCTAAGTTGTCTAGTGCTTTTACTATTCTGTTTTCAATTGTTGATTTAGAGTAGGATTTCCATATTTCTGGTTCCACTTTTTGAATCTTTTTATTAGTAGCGCCAATTCAGCTGCTCCATTATCGTCGTCGTCATCACTTTCCATTGTTCCTTTGAGAGCTATTGATTTCTTTAAGGTATGCCCTCCTTTACATTCTTCTTTTAATTTCATTTCTAGCTCATAAGTGGTGAGATTTCTGATGAGTTCTTCAACGTTGATTTGTTTCAAATCCTTTAATTCTCGAATTGCAGTGACTATGGCTTCAAAATTCAGTGGAAGGACTCTGTGGATTTTTCAAATTATTTCCAACTCTATATATGATTTTCTAAGAGCTTTTGATTTGTATACAATATTGAATAGTTGTCCATACATTTCTTTGACATTTTCTTCCTTGGGCATAGTGAAATTCTCTAATTCGCCAGTCAGCATGGCAAGGCGAGATTCTTTAACTTGAGATGTTCCTTCATGAGTCACTTCAAGTGTGTACCAGACTTCCAGTGCAGGCAGACAATGTGAGACACGATTAAATTCAATTTTATCCAATGAACAAATAATAGAATTCATAGTTTTGGCATTAGCATTTTGTAATTGATTTTCTAGATCTGTCCATCGATCCATCGGTTTTTCAATTTCTTGATTATCTACCACTATAGTTGGTGACCTATAACCTGTCTCAATAGTATTCCAAGCATCAATGGTTTTCAGAAAAATTTTCATTCTAATTTTCCAGCAAGCATATTCACCATTGAACATTGGTGGTCTAACTATGGACTGACCCTCGGCAAAAGCATTATTAAAAGAAGCCATCTAAAAATTTTAAAAAAACAATTTGTTTTTTGAAAAATAAAAATTTTAGAATTAAAAATTGGCTTTAGTTCCTAGCTCTGATACCACTTGTGGGATCGATCACCATAAAGGGGGGTTGAATAGGGTGATACTATTAATTATAAAAATTTATTGCAAAAATATATAAAATAATTACAGCACTGATAATAGCAGAATAATAGCAGCACATACAATAGCAGAATATTAGAAGTAGAAATAGAACAACATAGACTTACCCAACTTTGGCAAAACCCAGCCTACGTGCTGCCCCCAAGGTTTCTACTAGAAATTAAGTTGTCAGATGCTTGCACACGTAAATTCGCAACACCCGCTATCGAATAACCTAACTCTACGCTCAAACCCTACCAAAACTCTACCATTAAGTTGCGAATTCTCGAACTACACCACCAAAGTTCGTCCCCTAGCCACATGACTAGAATTTACAAAATTTTAAAAGTGAAATACAGAATAAAAAACAATTTTAAAATACAAAACCCTATATAATTTTTATGCCCAAATTATAATAAGTTATAATATAGAGGAAAACGGCCCAACAAAAACTAAAGGAGAATTACTTTTTTCATCTTCTTATATATCTTTGGCCTTTATCCTCTGCCTCATTTGCTTTTGCTTGAGAATAATTTTTTCTCTTTCAAAAATTAGGGCTTTGCTAAATTGATGCGCCGCTTGATATCGTTCGATTGTAGTGATGAATACTCTTTGATTTGGCTTGTTAATTTATCCCTTCGCGGATCGTTGCTTGCGGCAACTCCAATTAGTCAAGTGAATATACTTGGTTTAAAATTGGTACATGATATTCCGTTTCAATTTCGATTATGCTCGATCTAGATTCGAGTTATTTGTTTGATTTACTTCAGTGACTAGCTCTCTGATTTTCTTGAACTCAAATGCCTTCGAAATGCAGATGATGAAATGGTTAAAGAAGATTCGAAATCCTATAGTCTCGTTCCTATACATTTTATTTGAATTGTTGCCTGGCCACTGATTTTTGTTTGGATTCTTGTGATTTTTGCTGATTTTTCAATTCGTATACTATCGTTCCTTGAATATCACAACTTTGATTTTAACTTGCTCGATTTTACCTTGGTCACCACAGCTCTGAATTATTCAATTTTCTATGCTCTGCCATTTAAATTTTACTCTATGACTTTGGCACTTTGATTTTATGGTATGAGAATTTGACTTGGATTAACTGTAAGTTTCATTTTCTTACACACCTTGACTTTGTTACTGCAACTGGTTATATTGAGACATCATGTTGTCTCTTGTATTCTCTGGTTTACCTATACAATTAGCCAAGTTATCCTATTGCCTTTTTTTGTGTGATATTGGTCTGAATTAACTTTGTGTCCGACTACATGTAAACTTGATTTGAAATTTGTAAAACATTTTGTTGCATTGCATCATGTATGTTCATGTAGCCTACACTGTGCATTCACCTATTTTCATACGTTTGAACGTGCTTGTGTATTTCATGGTTCATCTGAACTTGAATTTGTCTTCACTTGTTTATTTGATTTCCTCCATGCATAGTGATTATTTTCACTTGTGTAGTTCCACACAAACACAGTTGAGTTTTGTTGCATTATGCAATTTGCTTGAAGTTGTAGCCTTTGGAATTTAAGTTCATTTGCTCATTTGAGCTACTGTCTTCATGTTGACTTATCTGCGCAAGTGTATGCATATGTGTGTGTGTGTATGTATGTATGTTTGTTGCACCATGTAGTTTGAAGTTACCGCTGTTGACTTGACTGCTCATTGATATAGCGTATATATATATATATATATATATATATATATATATATATATATATATATATATATATATATATGTTGCTTCTCACTTTGTCATTGCAGTCTTAGCTTGTTTTATATATATCATTGTCTGGTATATGCTTTTGAATCTGGTTCCATTGTGCTTTGCACTTGAAATCTATTCTGTGGTATCTTGATGTCTGGTCAGGACATTTCATTACTCCGATGCATTCCTCGTGGTCATGCTTGATTGCTTTTGTGTGCCATCTACTCCTTTTGTACTGGTTCATTGTTGATTTTGGATTGGTCGAGTTGTATTAGTTGTCTCGACTCATTGGTTTGTTATTCAAGTGATTTCATGTTGCTATTGTGGACTTGAACTGTAGCCACTTTAGTTTATTCTTGACTCGTTATTTTGTTTTGCATGCATCTTAGTAGAATTCCGCTTGACACTTGAGTTTGAATGATTGAGTCGTTTTCATGTATACTCATTGAATATTTTGTCAAGGATTGTTCTATGTTAGTTTTTGGATTCATGTACCATGAGAACTTGTACTCGACAATTTTGTGATGTATTTGTATTGCACCTGAGCTAAACCTAGCTTTGGCTTGGGTTTGACCTTGTGCACGTATCGTGACTTTATTTGTATTGCACTTGAGTTGAACCTAGCTTTTGATTGGGTTTGACCTTGTGCTCACCTATTCCTACAGTTTTATCAAGTGTATATCGGTGTGCACGGCCTTATGCATATACAGTGATACACTATGCATGTCACAAGCTGTTCATGTATGATGAATTCAGAAATGAATATGATGACGAACAACCAAGTAACCGAGGAAAGTAACATATTAAAAATACATATTTTATTTACATTGCACAAATATTTCTTTTTCAATTTTACCGCATCATTATTTATTTTGCAGACAATTCAGATGTTGGATTCAATCTGGATTCGAGTTGAAGATAAATATGGGTGAACAAGCGATATGTAGTGAAGTAAAATTGAATAGTGAAAATTGTATTATAATTTGAAATTATATTGTAATGGAAATTTTATTGTAATGGAAATTGTGTGTGTATATAATGAGAGTTCAAATTTGTACTATTCAAAATTGTAATAAAATATTTGTTTGAATAAAATATTTGTTCGAATTTAAATTCTATGTTATTTATTTTATTCAGCGAATATTTATTTAATAATGTGAAAAAAATAGTACAATAACAAGTACATTTAAATGAATATATATATATATATATAATGTTTCTTATCACCAAACAAAAATCATATACTAGCATATTCAACAAATACAGGTTCAGGCATTCGGACAACGGTCAGTACACTGAAGTGCATAGGAATTTAAAAGAAGCAGTTTCAAATACGAGGAAATGAAATATAAAACTCGGCCAGCATACATATATACATGACAGTACGCACACATATATATAGTGACAACTAGATTTGATGCCATAGAAAACTAAAGTACACCAGACCCATAAAAGCACAATGACATATATGCAACAGAGGAGAAATCAAGGAAACAATGGAGCAATGCATTAAAATAAAAATTCAGGCACAAGTACAAGGATAATAACAACATAAAGTACACACACATATGCAACAAAGAACACAAGATCAAAGTAATAACCAACATGACTACATGTTCATATATGCAAGCTCTTCAGAAACCTATACATAAAGATCTAGCCATGACTTCAAATGGAACATGAAAACGAGGCGGTTCCCTTAGTCAATGCAGACCACACTACAACCAGAATTAAGAACAACGAAGTCAACCTGGCCCAATTAGGTGAATATGGAAAACATAAATAACAAGTTCATAAATTGAATCATAGGTCAGAGTGAATATTGAACAAGTCATTGGCAGTAAAAAGAGGAAAAAATTCAAATAAATTTAAACATATAAAATCGAAGGATGATTAAGTCAACCAATGAATAAGTTAGAAATCATCACAAACGTTAAATCGAAAATCGAATGGCCGATCAAAATAACTGACAAATTCAAACCAAAATATACGAATGAGATTATAGGGTTTCGATTCCTATAAATTCCAAAATCACAATCGGCAAAAATATCGAGTTCGAGTTCAAGCAAATCAACAGTGAAAATCAAGTAAAAATCACATTATCGATTTTATACCATTCGAACTCGACCTTGAAGCAGTCGTAAGCAAATCGAAAAAAACAACTGTAATTGAATTGAGGAACGAAAGGATCAAGGCAATCGATTTGAACATCCAATTCCACGTGGTGGCTTCAAGCAAATCGAAACCCTAATTTTTTAAGAGCAAACAAAAGGAATGGCCAAAGAAATTACTCAGGCGAAAATCAAAAGGAAGAAAGTCTTTTCTCAATTATATTTGGGTCGTGCTTTATTTTTATATTGGGCTTCAATTTTTAAAATGGGGTTTTGATTTTTAATTTTTATTTTTTATTTTGTAGCTTTCTTTTTTAAAATTTGGTAAATTTCTAGTTATGTAACTAGATACAAACTAGGGGCATAGTTTGAGAATTCGCAACTCAATGGTTGAGTTCTGATAAGATTTTGAGCATAGAGTTAGGTTAATCAAGTTAGGAGGTATCGTGAGTTTATGTGTTTTTGTAAGAGACTGGTTACTTAATTACTAGTAGAAATCTTGGGGGCAGCACATAGGATTTTTTTGCTGAAGCTAGGTAAATCTGTGTATGATCTTTTTTCATTGCTTTCTATGTTTGTTTTTATTTCCGCATTAATTTTTACTAGACCCTATTCACCCCCCCTCTAGGGTGAAAATGATCTTACAAGTGGTATCTGTAACGACCCGTAAATTCCAGTGTTTAAACTTGTTAAATTTATAAGACTTTGTAATTTAATGTAGAAAGGAATGAAAATCTTATAATTTATATTGGAGCGAATGTTAGAAATTAAATGTTGCAATGGTAAATAAAATCAATTCTTGACAATTGGAATGAAATCCAAATAAAGAAATAGTGGAAAACATTATAATTTGTTAATTAAGTATGATCGTGTAATTAATACTGAAAGAGATAAAATTTGAAATAGTATTAATGAAATAATAACTAAATTGAATTGTAGCTGTATAAATGTAAGTAAAATGTTAATAAGTGGATGTAAATATTGAATTAATTAATGGAAATAAAATCTAAATGTATGTTTGGATAGAACATAAGTGGATGCAATTAGTAGTATGGAAATAAATGCCAACATTGATTTGTAAGTAATAGAGGCTTACATATATGACTAAAGAGTAACGATAATGTTTATTGTAGGTTACCTATTCATTTAGATGGTTGATTGGAATTGGAGATAAATTGTAATAAATGTAAATAAATGTACATTTGTGTGAAATGTAACACAATGGTTAGGAGTTGTTAGAATGGGTATATTAAAGTAATGAATGGGAAAAAAACAAGGTAACTAAGTTTACTGAACTTAATAAAAAGATTCGAATTAAAACGAATCAGTTAATATATGTTTTATTTCTTTAGTATGTTGCATAAAATTTGGAATCAAACTGCAATTAAAGGAAATTAGGTAGTGCGTTATTTGGAAACAAATTTAAGAGTAGGATAGCAACTATTATAAATTACCTAATTAATTGGTCAATGAATTTAGTGGAAATAAAGTTCATTTAAATGTTAAGTATTATAATATCGTTATTAATAATAAACGTTACTTTAATAATTATTAATATAGAAACGGAAGGGTGAATATAAATTAATAGAAGCGAAATTTATTTTAAGAAGTAATTGGTGGATTGGGAAATAAGTTTAAATTATGTTAACTGGGAAATTAATACGTAAAGTATGTAACGTAATTAATAGAATGTAAATTTAATATTGTAAATTTAATAGAATGTAAAGTGTGTAAAAACCATAATTAATGTGTTCAAATTGATAGAATTACACATTTAAAAATATATTATTCATTCAAATTAAAATGTAAATAGGCATATATTAATGCAATGAAATAAAAATTAGCATTATATATTGAATTATAATCTGGATTGAAGTAACAAACTTATAAAGGAAATTAATATAGGTTGTTTTGTTTATCTAATGAGCTAAATAAACTTTGGTAATCCATGGCAATAAATTTAATTTAACGTTTTGTTAATGTAAATTAAAGTAACGATTGATGAAATAAAGAATGGGACCGAGGTAGATTAATTTATTGGATTTAAAATCTAAATTAATAGGTGAAATCGGCAAATTTCACTATGATTGGATTATGGTAGTTATTACACAATAAGTGGAAATAAAATAGTTAAAACGAATATAGGTGAAGCAGGAAGTATCAGGGTAACGAAACATAAACAATGTTAAATATCCTTATAGAACAATTATTGTTGAATTGTAAGAATGGGAATCAGAGTTTATTTATTTGAATGTAAAATTAAGGTAATTGGGTTTATTCCATTCAATGGAAATTAAAAATATTAGGTAAATATTAGTTGGATGAAATTTAAGATAATTATGTAATAAAGTATGAACCAAATGTTAGTTTCATCTAATTGTTACTAATGAACTGAATAATATAATGAAAAGTAAATTTGATAGAATTTTTGGAAATTTAATTTATAATTTTCGAATTTAATAAAATGGAGACTAATACCGAAATTTATAAATTTATCGACTATAATTTGACAGTCAAATTGGTTTAAATCATTGTAAATGATTGGAATTTAAAAATGATAAGAATTGGTAATTATCAAATTAAAATTGAAAATTTGAATAAATTGACTGAATTTTATTTATTTAATTAATAAAAAAATAGCCATTTTGGCCACTGACTCAGATTTCGACGAAACTAGTTTCATCGAATCCATAACGGTGAATTATTGTAGGATTTCAAGTTTCGTAGTGATCGGGCTTGTCATTTGATCGTACGGACTCGAAACGCCTTGAAATAAACGAAATTGAAATCAATTTGAAAAATATTGGTTTTAGCATAACTTCTTCATACAATGCAATTTGAACCGGAAACCTTTTCCATCGCGTTTAAAATATTTTTAAATATCTATTTTGATATATGGGTTGGCCCAATTTCGTTACGGAGTCAAAACGGGCTTTTTGGGCCACTTTTGCTTTAGCGCGTATATCTGTTTTATCCATCTATCCTATTTTCAATTCTGCCTATAAATATCCTGCTATAAACCCTAGCCTCCCTAATTCTCATTTGTCTGTATGTACATCTCAACTCTCTCCTCCTCAATGGCAGACAAACAAACTCTAGATCCAGATCCAATTGCAAATCAAATCCAAAGCTAAAAATTTCAACCCCTTAGAAAAATTTAAAAAAATATACGTTGAAGCTCTCGAATAGCGTAATTCACAAGTGGTGTTTGTTTTTCGATTTGACGCATCTGTTGTCCTGGAATCGTCGATTTTGTTTCGGCCGTTTGTTTTGGCTTTGTGATTCAACGGTGGATCTATGTCCTTAGGTCGATCGGGGGGCATGGATGCATAGAGGGTGTCGAGTAGGTTCGATCTATGCGGTTAGTTTATCGAGATGGTTGTTGTAATTGCTAGAAATTACGGTTGAAAGCTACGGCGTCGTGAGTCCCAGAGCGAATCGGAAGCGGCGGCGAAGGCATGGTAAGGGCGGCTCGGCCTGCTGGGTTCAACCGTGGTCGTGGATCTTGCTCCAGTTGGTCGTGGCAGCGGCATTAACTCAAAAGGGAGTGGCGGCCGGTTGTTGAAGCTTCGGTAGGGTTATTTTTTTCGGTCGCGTGCGCTAGGATAACGAGGGCTGACGTGGCATTGGTTTGTGCTTTTATTCCTTTTATTTTAATTTTTGATTTCGATTCGTAAATTAATCATAACTTTTGCATACAGACTCAGTTTTACGCGCGATTTTCTTTGCTAGGATCGTAATAAAATTTCGTACATTTTGACGCTGGTTTGGATGGATTTGGAGACTGTGCAATTTTTGGGTTTAAATTTGATTTAAATTCAATTTAAATTCAAAAGGTGAGTGTTTTAACCCACTCACTACTTCTAAGATTTCTTATGTTTGTTAAATTGATTTATGATGTGTTTAAAAATTTATTTATAGCTTTTGGCATATATTTCATCATTATCTCAGTTAAATTGCATTCATTTAATTTACTTGTTATTTAATTCATTATTGCATATAAACTGCCAGTTAAATTTCTAGTTAAATTTATTATTGCATATAAACTGATAGTTAAATTTTTAATAATTTATTGTGCATATAAACTGCCTGTTAAATTATCAGTTAATTTATTTTGGATAATAAACTGCCAGTAAATGTCTGTTAATTATTACCTGTTATATATTGATGTATTGTTTGAATTTGATGATGATTTTGATAAATGATTGATGGATGATATTGGATGAATGGATGTTGTATTGTATATTGTTATAAATTGCAAGTTATTATGCATTTTCATCTCATTCGGGATTACAGTTTGAAATGATATACAACCGCAATTTTTATTTTTAAATTACGGATTGAAATGATAAATATCTATATCACTTGACCATAGGATAGAAAATTTTATACAGGCACAACGGTATATATATATAATTATTTTGAAATAATTTTTCTATGTTTTTGTAAAGAAATATATATATGGTTTTATGAGATATTGACTTCGGATATTTGATAAAGGTTATTTTATATATAGTTAAATTCGGGGTTTTAAGCTATGTATAAAAATTGTTTAACGTATGAAGTAAGTTTAATAATAAAGTTGATTTTATTAAAAATATTTACGGATAGGTATTTACTTAAATTATATCCTAATATGGAGTTTATATTGATTTTTATAAATCAAAGTAAAGAAGATAGTTTGGAAATTTGATTTGAGATTTTATTTAAATTAAGATCTTATTGAAATTTAGATTTAAAAAGAATATGGTGTTATTAATAAATTCGGGTTTATAATGATTTAAGTGAATAAATCTAGTCTAAATAAATTAAGGAATATTCAATTATTGAATTTGAAAGTTTTATATGAAGGATACTGGATTTATTAAGTAAGTAGTTCAAAACTAAATAATAGTAAAATGAATTTGGCATATATATATATATGAATTAAAAATTTAGTTTTGAAATGGTGGAATATTTAAAACTTTGAAATATATGGAATTTAAATGGTTTATTTGGGAATTCAAATCTGTATTGGGAGTTGATTTGAGAAAGTAAAAAGCTAATTTACTTTATAAAGTAATTTATTATTAAACCATTTAAGTATTGAAAATTATGTTTCAAAGCTATGGGTTTCAAGATATATAGATTTGAAAGGGCTATGATTTTTGAAAAAAGAATATATTTTGAAATAAAAATGATATCATATGGATTTGGGTTTTAAAATAGAAATGATATTATATTTATAAGGTTTTGAAATGGATATTTTATTCTGGTTTTAAAGTATAAACTATCTTTAAAAGACCGCGGTGTTATAATAACATTTGTTTGTTGAAGAGAACAGGATCGGAAGTTGTCGTACTCTCTGCCAACTCCGAAAACCACTTCAACAACCGTGTACGCAATGGAGATTCCAGAATGAAGTAGGATGGTGGCGACATTTCCTTTGAGGTAAATACGTGGACCCAACTCTCGTGAGTTGGCATAAGTTGGCTAAAACAGGAGCGATCGACGAGTTAATTGAGGTAGCACCTTTGATCGGACACATCCCTTCGATATTCTACACTGTCTTTGGTTTTAATCGTTGGCCACTTTTGATTTTTTTATTTGAGGGTGTGGCTCAAGGTGGGCGGTAGCTGCGGCTACGCGTTACCACCGGCCTGGAAGCGTAATTGGTACATCTACCCTGGCATTGCCTAGTTGTGCCATGTCACCTACCCTATCGCGCCTTGTACGAGTTTCTATTTGTGTCGTACCTATGGAGTATTCTCTGGCAGCTTCCCGATCATGAGGTATTATGGTACTGTATAGACTATTAGCATTTTACGTGTTAAGGTGGAAAATGTAAAGCCTTAACGCTATTTAAAAGTAAGTTTATTTTATAATTAGACACTATTGTAATAGCGAAATATTACTACATAGTAAACAGTTTAACGGACCCTTAAGAGATGTGAATCCTGAGCATCTTTCGAGTTATTGCACTCATATTTATTTCTGTTAATTTAACTTACATAAGATCTTTTAGTTCCGACCCGAGTGTTTTGTCTTTTCAATTCGCTCGGGTCATTCCGAGCGCTTCAGGATTTGAAGATTTCATTCCAAAGGACGAAGACGAAAATTTATATTACTATTATTTACTATAGTACTCCACTACATTCAAGTGTTCGGCTGCATTGTATTATTCTTTAGTATGTATAACTCTGATATATATTGTAAGTATAATTAAATATTTTGAGAAACAGCTTCATGAACTGTATATTTGATTATTATATTTTATCCTTCCGCTGTGAGATTCTGTTTGTTTATTTCTTTCTCGTTTTTTTATTTACCCCATGACAATCCGTCCTTCCGTATGGTTTGAATTGGCATGTGTGTCGATTTAAAGCGTGCGAAAAGGCGGGATGTTACAATGTGGTATCAGAGCTTTGGTTTAGCGATAAACCTTAGCTTTGTGGGGTCCGACTCTTTACTAATAGGGTAGTAATGCCCTATAGTAGTCGCTGAGTGTATATATATGAGAGAGTGTATTTGTTAGTGTTACAAAAAGTTTAATATTGTGTTAATCTGTTCCGTTTTGTGTTTATAAACTCTGGTTGGTGCATGGGACGATGTGACATCAATAAGGATTTCTAAACACTTAATAGGACAGACCGACATGATATTTGTTTTTATATAGGTGAATGAAATAATTTTACCTATTATATTTTCTATATATAAAGAAATAAATTTTATGAAGATTATATTTAGTTGTAATATATTGGTTGTTAAGTAATGAAATTTATAAATAATAGTTGAAATAAGATTTGAAAAGTAAAATAAATGAATTTGGAAATTTAGAATCTAGGTCCCGGCGTTTTGAAAGTTCTTTTGAATGATTTTAAACTATAATAATAGTATTATTTAGAAGTATTTTCTGATATTAATATTTCAATATAATTTTTAAAGAAATGTTTTAAAAAGGAAATTTGGAAAAGAAATAAGTTCTGTACTTCTCTCTCTGTCGCTGGAAAATAATTTCGGTGATGAGTGCACGCATCATCGACATTCATTTTCGAGTTTCGAAGTAGGAAGGCCACTGTAGTAGCTTTACTGCAGATTTATTTTAATAACCAAGTATAAAATTTTAAATTGTATTAAATATAAATATAAATATAAAGTGTAAGTATATACATTTATCTATTATTTTAAAATGATTTGAAATTAACCCGATATTTAAATTCTTAAGTTTCCATTAATTAACAGTTTCAGTTATTATAGTGAATTTGAACGTAAGTAATTAATAATTGAAACCTCTAAAGGAAATAAGAGATTTAATGCTAAGTTATAAATAAAAAGAAAATTAAAGGATACGTTATAAATGAAATAGCAAGAAAGTTGAAATTGTAACATATAAAACAAAAATGTAATTATTGAACATTAGATTAAATTAAAAGAAATGAGGTAAAACTTGTATAAGTTTCATTTGCATTCTTTAAACATATATACAACTTACCAAAAGATGTAAAAAGTTGAAATGTTAATAAGAAGATGTAATAGATATTATACAAGTAATAAATTTGAGGTAATGAAAGTAATTTATGAAATTCTTTAATAAATAAGATTTTGTTGTTCTAGTGGTTTAAACTTAGGTATAATTGAAATTACTTCTAATAAAATATAATAGAAAGATAAGTAATATAAATAAAAGATTATTAACTTAAGAAAATGAAATTAAGCAGTAAATAAATGAAGTAATATGCGAAGGAATCGAATTAAAAATGAAAATTTGCAAGAAATAATGTAAAATTAAAAAGATAAATCAATATGTGGATTAAAAGGAAATCAAACAACAATAGTATGAAATGAAATTTTAATAAGTAAATTTGATTTGTTGTTGAAATTGTTGTTTGTCTTAGTTTATGGTAGTTTGGGCAAGGATACTTTAAATCTATTTGGAAGGTATGAATAATCTATTTAGTGTCACCTAAGACTGTTGAGTGAAGGGTACGCTTAGTAGTTTATTTTCTTTCCATACAATTTAAAGTTTTAAAATCCGAACAACTATTTGTTTGTTTGATATAAATGAATGTTTTATTTGTGTTGATTTTATGTGATGGTTGTATGCCTTGTTGCAAGGGATTGTTGATTGTATTGAATTGTTTGTTTGTAGTTGAACAACCTTAAATATTTCATTCTATATAATTGCTAACTCTTATCAGATTATATAAGTGAAATACGGGTTATGGAAGCAATTGCTACTGCTTTTGGTTCCATAAAATAAGCGTTAATTGCCCGACTAATAGGTACGTTTTCGGATTACGGTTTATAGCGTTATTATATTATTTTCCCGTGTTGGGATATATTATTTTGGAAAAATATGTTATATATTTGATACTATATTTTCTCCCAAGCCTCTCCGTACAAAGGAGACTCTGTCGAAATTTTTAGTAAATTTTGGACTAAGAATTTTTTTGAAAATGTTTCCAAACTTTAATAATTTAAGTATAAAAAGATTTAATGGTTATAAATTGATATATTTTATCTAAATTAATTAATTTTGTAAATTTAATTGTTTATAAAGTAAATGTTTTGGATAATATATATTGATTTCCTTATTCTTCTTTTCCCTTCTTTTACTTCTCGGGGACGAAAAATTTTGAGTGGGGGAGAGTGTAACGACCCGTAAATTCCGATGTTTAAATTTGTTAAATTTATAAGATTTTGTAATTTAATGTAGAAACGAATGAAAATCTTATAATTTATATTAGAGCGAATGTTAGAAATTAAATGTTGCAATGGTAAATAAAATCAATTCTTGACAATTGGAATGAAATCCAAATAAAGAAATAGTGGAAAACATTATAATTTGTTAATTAAGTATGATCGTGTAATTAATACTGAAAGAGATAAAATTTGAAATAGTATTAATGAAATAATATCTAAAATGAATTGCAACTGTATAAATGTAAGTAAAATGTTAATAAGTGGATGTAAATAATGAATTAATTAATGGAAATAAAATCTAAATGTATGTTTGGATAGAACATAAGTGAATGAAATTAGTAGTATGGAAATAAATGCCAACATTGATTTGTAAGTAATAGAGGCTTACTTATGTGACTAAAGAGTAACGATAATGTTTAATGTACGTTACCTATTCATTTAGATGGTTGATTGGAATTGGAGATGAATTGTAATAAATGTAAATAAATGTACATTTGTGTGAAATGTAATACAATGGTTAGGAGTTGTTAGAATGGGTATATTAAAGTAATGAATGGGAAAAAAACAAGGTAACTAAGTTTATATAGTAGTACTGAACTTAATAAAAAGATTTGAATTAAAATGAATCAATTAATATATGTTTTATTTCTTTAGTATGTTGCATAAAATTTGGAATCAAACTGCAATTAAAGGAAATTAGGTAGTACGTTATTTGGAAATAAATTTAAGAGTAGGATAGCAACTATTATAAATTACCTAATTAATTGGTCAATGAATTTAGTGAAAATAAAGTTCATTTAAATATTAAGTATTATAATGTTGTTATTGATAATAAACGTTACTTAAATAATTATTAATATAGAAACGGAAGTGTGAACATAAATTAATAGAAGCGTAAATTTATTTTAAGAAGTATCTGGTGGATTGGGACATAAGTTCAAATTATGTTAAATGGGAAATTAATACGTAAAGTATGTAAAGTTATTAATAGAACGTAAATTTAATATTGTAAATTTAATAGAATGTAAAGTGTTTAAAAACCTTAATTAATGTGTTCAAATTGATAGAAGTACACATTAAAAAATATAATATTCATTCAAATTAAAATGTAATAGGCATATATTAATGCAATGAAATAAAAATTAGCGTTATATATTGAATTATAATCTGGATTGAAGTAACAAACTTATAAAGGAAATTAATATAGGTTGTTTTGTTTATCTAGTGGGCTAAATAAACTTTGGTAATCCATGGTAATAAATTTAATTTAACGTTTTGTTAATGTATATTAAAGTAACGATTGATGAAATAAAGAATGGGACCAAGGTAGATTAATTTATTGGATTTAAAATCTAAATTAATAGGTGAAATCGACAAATTTCACTATGATTGGATTATGGTAGTTATTACACAATATGTGGAAATAAAATATTTAAAACGAATAAAGGTGAAGCGGGAAGTATCAGGGTAATGAAACGTAATCAATGTTAAATATCCTTATAGAACAATGATTGTTGAATAATAAGAATGGGAATCAGGGTTTATTTATTTGAATGTAAAATTAAGGTAATTGGGTTTATTGCAATCAATGGAAATTAAAAATATTACGTAAATATTAGTTGGATGAAATTTAAGATAATTATGTAATAAAGTATGAACCAAATGTTAGTTTCTTCTAATTGTTATTAATGAACTGAATAATATACTGAAAAGTAAATTTGATAGAATTTTTGGAAATTTAATTTATAATTTCCGAATTTAATTAAATGGAGGCTAATACCGAAATTTATAAATTTATCGACTCTAATTTGATAGTCAAATTGGTTTAAATCATTGTAAATGATTGGAATTTAAAAATGATAAGAATTGGTAGTTATCAAACTAAAATTGAAAATTTGAATAAATTGACTGAATTTTATTTATTTAATTAATAGAAAATTAGCCATTTTGGCCACTGACTCAGATTTCGACGAAACCAATTTCATCGAATCCCTAACGGTGAATTATTGTAGGATTTCAAGTTTCGTAGTGATCGGCTTGTCATTTGATCGTACGGACTTGAAACGCCTTGAAATAAACGAAATTGAAATCAATTGAAATCAATTTGAAAAATATTGATTTTAGCATAACTTCTTCGTACGATGCAATTTGAACCCGAAACCTTTTCCATCGCGTTTAAAATATTTTTAAATATCTATTTTGATATATGGGTTGACCCAATTTCGTTCCGGAGTCGAAACGGGCTTTTTGGGCAACTTTGGCGTTAGCGCGTATATTTGTTTTATCCATCTATCCTATTTTCAATTCTGCCTATAAATATCCTGCTATAAACCCTAGCCTCCCTAATTCTCATATGTCTGTACGTACATCTCAACTCTCTCCTTCTCAATGGCAGATAAACAAACTCTAGATCCAGATCCAATTACAAATCAAATCCAAAGCTAAAAATTTCAACCCCTCAGAAAAATTTAAAAAAATATATGTTGAAGCTCTCGACTAGCGTAATTGTAACGTCCAGCCTTTTCGCACACTTTAAACCAATACACATGCCGATTCAAACCATACGGAAGGGCAGATTGTTATGGGGTAAATAAGAAAAACAGAGAAGGAAAAACAAAATAGAATCTCACAGCGGAAGGATAAAATATAATAATAAAATATACAGTTTATAAAACTGTTTACAAACATTTATATAATACATATCAGAGTTACACATACCAATAACAATGCAGCGGAAAAATATGAGTGTAGTGGAAAAATAGTAGATAATAGTAATACAAAATCTTCGTCTTCGTCCTCCAGAGCTAAATCCTCAAATCCTGAAACGCTCGGACTGACCGGAGCGAATTTGAAAAGACAAAAACACTCGAGTTAGACTAAAAGATCTTATGTGAGTTAAATTAACAGAAATAAATATGAGTGCAGTAACTCAAGAGATGCTCAGGATTTATATCTCCTAAGGATCCGTTAAACTATTTACTATATAGTATATTGCGCTATTATAATAGTGTCTATTTGTAAAATAAACTTACTTTTTAATAGCGTTAAGGGGTTACCCATATAGCCCTTAACACAGAATATATTCCCATAGTCTATACAGTACCGTAATCTCCCCCGTACTGGGCGTCGTCAGAGGGCACTCCATAGGTATGGTACAAAACCAAAATCGTATAAGGCGCACTAGGGTAGGTGACACGGCACAACTAGGCAATGCCAGGGTAGATATACCAATTGCTATCCAGGCTGGTGGTAACGCGTAGCCGCAGCTACCGCCCACCTCGAACTAACACCCCCAAATCAAAGAAATCAATAGTGGCCACCGAATCAATCCAAAGTCAGAGTAAAGTATCGAAGGAGTGCGTTCGATCAGAGGAATGACCTCATTGGCCCGAGAATCGCTCCTGTTTTAGCCACCTTATGCCAACTCACGGGAGTTGGGTCCACGTATTTACTTTACAGGAAACGTCGCCACCATCCTACTTCATTCTGGATTCTCCACCGCGTACACGGTTGTTAAAGTGGTTTTCGGAGTTGGCAGAGAGTATGACAACTTCCGATCCCGGTCTCTTCAACAACCAAACGTTATTATAACACCGCGGTCATTTAAAATAATTATACTTTAAAACCAGAACAAAAATCCATTTTAAAATTAGGAATTTATGATATCATTTAAAAAAACCCAAAACAATATGATATCATTTTATTTCAAATATAATTCATTTCCAAAATCACGCTGGTTTAAAATTTAAAATATTTGGAAACCAAATATTTGAAATATACTTTCAAAGCATAATATTTCGAAATTCAAAATTTTAAAACCATAACTTCTAAAACTTGAATGGTTTGGATATTCAACGAATGTAAAATAAATGGTTTAACTTTTAAGTTACTTTGTAAAGAAAAATAATTTCCATGGCTTTTCAAATATATTTCTTTATTTAAAGTTTATACCATAATTTAAATATCTTTCAAGTTCCAAAACCCCTTCAATTTCTCTATATATATATCCATTTGGAGTATTAATATTTCAAAACTAAAGTTGGATTTTCTTCTTTCAACAATTAATATTCTATTATTTAGTCTTGAATATTCATATAAATTCCATAAATAAAACTCCAATTTCTAGCAATTAAATATTTTCTCAAATTTACTTTATACTAGAATTTTCATTTTTAATTCATCTTGGAAAATCCAGTTATAAATATCATACCTTAAAATTTCCAAACTTAAACATATAAGATAAATTTCCAAATTCCATTTTCTCAATTTTTCATTTTTATTCAACAGGTTTATACACAACTTAATTTTCAAATTTTTAACTTCATATGTATATATATCGAAGAATAATATTTTATAAAATATCAAAATCAAATTTTTTATAAACCGTATCCCATCCAAACCATAGAAATCACTTTAAAATAATTTATATATAGACCACGGTGCCTGTATATAATTTTCTATCCTATGGTCAAGTGATATGGATATTTATCATTTCAATCCGCAATTTAAAAATAAAATTTTACGGTTGTATATCATTTCAAACCACAATCCCGAATGAAACGACAAATGCATGATAACTTGCAGTTTAATGATATAAAATAAAACATCCATTCATCAACATCATCCATCATCCAAATCACAATCATCATCCAATAATAATTCAATATCAATATATATCTGATATTATATATCAGGTAATAACTGGCGGTTATATTCAAAAATAAATTTAATCAACTATTAAACTAACAGTTTATATTTAGTAATACATTTTATAACTGTTTACTAACAGTTCATATGCAATAAAATAAATTCTAACTGTCACTTAATATGCAATAAATAAAATAAATTAACAGTTAAATTAAATGACGCGATTTAGCAGATATGATGAACAAAACATGCCCAACAGTTATAAATTAATTTCTACTCATATCTAATAATAAATTTAACAAACATAAAAACTTTTAGATGTTGTGAGTGGGTTAAAACACTCACCTTTTGAATTTAAATCGAATTTAAATCCGATTTAAACCCAAAATTCGCCGGTCTCCAAATCAGTCCAAACCAGTGTCAACAGATCCGAAATTTAATTACGATCCTAACAAAAGAAATTTCGCGTGAATCGGATGTCGTATGTGAAAGTTACATCGAGTTAAATGAGTTGAAATCAATATTAATTTAAAACTAAAACAAAAGAAAAACAACTCACGCTTAACAAACAGCCACGTCACGCCTACAGTAAACATTGAAACCCTCCTTCATCCTCACGACAGCTGAAGCCGCCACATGCTCGAAACCCATCTTAAATTTTCACGCCGCCTACAACCACCTCCTCGACGATCAGAACACACGAGCATAATCACCACTCCGGGCCGCACGTCCACCCATCGACCGGCCCCCTATGACGTCGCCTACAACCCTCAGGCCGAGCATGAAAACCGGTCACCAACCACTACTTTACGGCAAATCCAGCGACCATCTCGCAATTCCAACCGTACAGATGAACTCGTCCGAGCCTCCTCTTCGCGCAGTAACCCCTGATCGACCAACCAACAACGATCCACCGTTGGATCGATGAATATCTACCATGAATGGTCACGGTTCAAGTTCGATTTCAGGCCAAACCACGAACCAAAACGAAAAACGAATAGCACCATTGAATTACGCTCGTCGAGAGCATTAACATATTTTTTTTTGAGAATTTTCTGAGGTGTTTGAAATTTTAGCTTTGATTTGTATTTGAAATTGGATCTAGAATGCATCCATTGAGGAAGAGAGAGAGTTGAAGAAATGAACGTACAGCAAATGAGAATAGAATGGAGGCTAGGGTTTATGACCGAGTTTATATAGGTAGGTTAGGAAAATAGATGGATCGGGTTAATAGACATACGTGCTAACTCTAACGTGGCCCAAAAAGCCCGTTCTGACCCCAGAACGAAATTGGGTAAACCTATATATCGAAATAGGTATTTTAAAATATTCTGAACGCGATGGAAACAGTTTCTCGTCCAAATTTGATCGTATGAAGAAGTTATGCCGAAAAAAAATTTCCAAATTGATTTCAAATTGATTTTTAATTAAATCGATTTCAAGGCGTTTCGCATCCGTACGATCAAACGGCAGGTCCGATCGATACAAAACTTGAAACCCTACAAAAATTCACCGATACGGATCCGATGAAACTAGTTTCGTCGAAATCCGAGTCCGTGGCCAAAATGGCTATTTTCATATTAAATAAAATAAATTAAAATAAATTATAAAATCCAATTTTATACTTAAATTCTAAAATTTGCTAAATTTTATCGCTTATATATTTCACAATTAATTTAAATAATTTAACAAGTTTAGATGTGAATTAAAAGTTGATAAGTCTATCAATTGCAGTGTTAATTTCTCCACTTCCTTATATTTAGGAATTATAAATTAAATTCTCAAAACCCATTTATTATATTTCAACTTTTATTTTCTCACCTTTTATCAAAACAAGGATGCCACTAACATTGGTTCATGAATTCATATTATTATCCTTAAAGTCCATCTTAATTTCAATAACGTAATATTTAACCGTTAAGTTCCATTTTATTATGCAATAAATGCAATTGTTGAATTCGATACTCAAATTAATTTATAAATCCTGCTTCCAAAAATCTATATCAACAAATGGTCCAATTATAAATAGAATTAGCATTAACTTCATCTTATAGAACTAACTACTTCAATTACAAAACAACTCTACGCTAACTGCACGATTTAAGTCAATTAATTGAAATTAAGTCTACATTAAATGTTATAAATTATACAATGGAACCTCAATAAATTCGTTTATTGTTTTAAAATCTTCTATTCAGTAAATAGACATTTTATGGTTATAAATAACATTTGAATTTACATTTCATTAGTGCATTCTTCATTTCTTATAAATTCCCCTTTATTAACTACAACACATTAACACACCAAAAATAATAAATTTAGATTTATTTCAATCGATTTCCATTCTTAATTTAATATACTCAATGAATGGTTAACCTAAATAATTGTTATCCTTTTACATTCAAAATCACTTACAACCATTAATAACAAAAATGTTGCCATAGATTTAGATTCAATTAAATAAATTAGATGAATGGGTAAAATTTTGTAATTATCACTAATGCCAAATATATATGCATTAATTACTACTTATTATCATGAATTCATTTATTAATTTACTAGTTGCCTTTGTCTTCTTATATCCTATTTACTACCAAACTTTCTATTCTTAAATCTATACTCCCATTGATTTATTAAATTTGCACTTATTATGCATACTTTTAGCAACTCATATATACTTTGCATCTATTCCCCAAATTTCATACATAAATTTGCATTGATTACTATTTATTATTACTTTACTGATAAATTAGATATTTGCATTGGTTTTGCTTATGCTAAATTAATTTTCCATAATAAATAAGGTTTCAAAACAATCAATAACATTTCCTTAGCCCAAACCCCGTTTACCAATTATTTTCCTTCAATGATTCATGTTGCTATAAATACATACATTTACACTTTATAGTTATTCTAGTATACCTATTCCAACACTCTTAACCCTTATCTTTACTTTCACCCACTTGTAATATTAATTATATTTATTACAATTCAATGTTGGCATTTACTACTATTAATTTATACAATGTTTATTGCCCTTATTTCAATTTCTTCCTTTTCAATTGCTACTCTACTATTCACAGTTTCTTTTGTATACTCCTTTTCTATATAATCCAACATACACAAATTCCAATTAAATCCAATTATTACCTTTAAATAAAACATAACATTCGAATACCTCTTATTAAATTGGAATGTTTCATTTAAGTTTATAATTGATCCACTTGTATTAACATAAATTTTTATTTTCAAATTTATTCCCATTTACGGTTAATCAATGTTATTTTACATTAACCAATTTTAATATTCACCTTTAATTTCACATCTTCAAAGTATATCTAGGGAAAAATCTTTCCACCGCTTAATTTACCGAATCTTATGCAGTCTTACTATAAATAAGTTTTAAATTACCATTACTGTACATTCAATTACTATACAAAGTATTTATTCATAAATCAATTCGATATATACGTTTGTTTCCTTCTACTTGATTTATACCTAGTATACATTTTCCTAAATCCTGTTTCATTACCTTCATTAAATGGTTATCGCATTGAGATCAAATTTATTAGCTTATATCGCATTATTACCATTAAATAAAATTGGCTTACAAATTTTTTTTTAATTCAATACTCTAAATAAATAACATATTATTCCATAATTACTCTTGTTTTCACATATTCCATTCAAAAATTAAACCACAATAATTACATTATTTTATTGAATTGGAAATCTCATTTTAAATTGTTAACTTTTAATAAGAACAAATGGCAACACCAAATTTCTAACATTCATTTAATTAAAAATTATGGAAAATATGACAAATTTAGTTAACGAAATTTTCGGGTCGTTACACTCTCCCCCACTCAAAACTTTTCGTCCCCGAAAAGGAAAAGAAGGGAGAAGAAAGAATTAAATAACAATACATCTTATTCAAAATATTTAACTTATAAACAGTAATTTACTAAATTTATCACCTTAAATAAAATATACCCGTTTTATAATCATTATATCCTTTTATACTTAAATAATTAAAGTTTGAAAAACATTTTCAACACAGTTCTAAGTCCAAAATTTACGGAAATTTTTGACAGAGTCTCCTTTGTACGGAGAGGCTCTGGAAAATATAATACCAAAATATAACAAAGTATCATATAGAATATTCAAAATAGTATATCCCAACACGGGAAATATATAAAAATATCGCTACAAAACGTAATCCGGAAACGTACCTATTTGTCGGGCAAATTACGCTTAATTTATGGAACCAAAATCAGTAGCAATTGCTTCCATACCTGCATTTCCCTTATATAATCTAAAAGGTTAACTATTTATATTAAAGTGAAATATTTTCATAATTTCAACTACTAACAATAATCAATACACAATCATCGATTTCAACAAACAGCATACACACAAACAAAAAAACCATTCAGTCAAACAAGCAAATAGTTGTTCGGGTTCAAAACTTGAAAAAGGGAATGAAAAATAACCATCCAGTGCATCATTTACTCAACAGTCTTAGATGAGACAGAATTAGATTATTTATTCATCCAACAACTTCAAATTTCCTTACCCAGCCAACCATAAAGCAAACAATATCGATTTAAACCAACAAATCAATTTAACTTATTATAAATTTATATTTCATACATTAACAGTTTGATCTTTTCATTCATATAACAGTTTATCTTTTATTTTCATTTATTTCTTTAAATTATCCTTTTATAATTTACATTCATTTCCAACAACCTTTAATTTTATTCACTCCTCCAATTATCCATTTCCATTTATTTAGGTCATGTAAGTTTCTTCTATTTTATTACATTTAATGCACTTCTCACTTCCAATTATTTATTTAATGCTTCCATTTCTATTACATTTAATTATAGTAACCCTTTTAAATTTCACTTAAATTCTCAATCTTATAACATCCATTCTTATAAATAAAGGATTTTATTAACTCATTAACAAGGGTTTGCAGTCATCCATTTATATTACCTACTTTTATTATATTAAACTAGTAGCATTTATCATACTTAGGTTTATAACCCTACACATCAATCCTTATTATTAAAGAATTTCATTTTATTTACTTAAGTTTAAAATCACCTATTTATAATACTTACCTTTAATTTTGGTAAAATTTCAATTTATAACTTAAGTTTATAACATTAAATTCTCATTTATAACAGAAATTCATTTAATACTTTATTATTTCCAAAATTTCTACTTGTATAATATTCTATTCCAATCTCTTATTTAACATTTCAACTTTTCATATTTGGTAAGTTATTTATGTTAAAGAAAATGCAAATGAATTTATACAAGTTTTATCTCTTCTTTTAATTAATTTAATGTTCAATAAATCTTAAATTTTTCCCTTATAAGTTAAAATTTTAACTTCCTTTATATCTTAGCATTTTAGTCTCTTATTTTATTTAGGGTTTCAATTATTGATTAAATTCTGTTTCACTACCATAATTGAAATAATTAATTAATGGAAATTAAGAAT
Organism: Allium cepa; assembly: GCA_030765085.1. Lineage (NCBI taxonomy): Eukaryota > Viridiplantae > Streptophyta > Magnoliopsida > Asparagales > Amaryllidaceae > Allium > Allium cepa. The sequence goes on from CM060931.1 coordinate 385,066,432, forward strand.
TAAATGCCGGGTTAAATTTCAAATTATTTTAAAAATAATAGATAAATAATTTCTTACCACTTTAATATCTCTAATTATATTTAGAACAATTAAAATTTTAGATAATTTCAAAATAAATCTGCAGTATAATTTGCTACAGTGGCCTTTCCCCTTCGAAACTCGAAAATGAAAGTCGATGATGCGGCCGCCATCATCGAAATTATTTTCCAGCGACAGAGAGGAAAGTACAAAATTTATTTTCTCCAAAATTTTCTTTAAAACAATTCTTTCGAATTATACTAAATATTTATATAAGAAAATACTTATAAACCAAACCATTATATTTCATAAATCCTTTGAAAGCAGATTTTCAAAATCCCGGACTTAAGTTCTAAAATCTCCAATTTGATTATTTATAATTTCAACTTAGCTTTAATTATTATAAATATTTTTTATTACCTAACACCCAATCTATAGCAACCAAATATATATATCTTGATAAAATATTTTTATATATAGAAAATATAATAGGCAAAGTTATTTCATTCACCTATATAAAACAAATATTATGTCGGTCTGTCCTATTAAGTGTTTAGAAATCCCTATTGATGTCACAGCGTCTCATGCACCAACCAGAATTTTTAAATACAAAACGGAACAAACTAACACAATATTAAAACTTTTTTATAACACTAACAAATACGCTCTCTCATATATATACACTCAGCGACTCCCATAGGGTATTACTACCCTATTAGTAAAGAGTCAAACCCCACAAAGCTAAGGTTTATCGCTAAACCAAAGCTCTGATACCAACTGTAACGTCCAGCCTTTTCGCACACTTTAAACCGGCACACATGCCGATTCAAACCATACAGAAGGGCGGATTGTTATGGGATAAATAAGAAAAACAGAGAAGGAAAAACAAAATAGAATCTCACAGCGGAAGGATAAAATATAATAATAAAATATACAGTTTATAAAACTGTTTACAAACATTCATATAATACATATCAGAGTTACACATACCAATAACAATGCAGCGGAAAAATATGAGTGTAGTGGAAAAATAGTAGATAATAGTAATACAAAATCTTCGTCTTCGTCCTCCAGAGCTAAATCCTCAAATCCTGAAACGCTCGGACTGACCCGAGCGAATTTGAAAAGACAAAAACACTCGAGTCAGACTAAAAGATCTTATGTGAGTTAAATTAACAGAAATAAATATGAGTGCAGTAACTCAAGAGATTCTCGGGATTTACATCTCCTAAGGATCCGTTAAACTATTTACTATGTAGTATATTGCACAATTATAATAGTGTCTATTTGTAAAATAAACTTACTTTTTAATAGCGTTAAGGGGTTACCCATATATCCCTTAACACAGAATATATTCCCATAGTCTATACAGTACCGTAATCTCCCCCGTACTGGGCGTCGTCAGAGAGCACTCCATAGGTATGGTACAAAACCAAAATTGTATAAGGCACGCTAGGGTAGGTGACACGGCACAACTAGGCAATGCCAGGGTAGATATACCAATTGCTATCCGGGCTGGTAGTAACGCGTAGCCGCAGCTACCGCCCACCTCGAACTAACACCCCCAAATCAAAGAAATCAATAGTGGCCACCGAATCAATCCAAAGTCAGAGTATAGTATCGAAGGAGTGCGTTCGATCAGAGGAATGACCTCATTGGCCCGAGAATCGCTCCTGTTTTAGCCACCTTATGTCAACTCATGGGAGTTGGGTCCACGTATTTACCTTACAGGAAACGTCGCCACCATCCTACTTCATTCTGGAATCTCCACCGCGTACACGGTTATTAAAGTGGTTCTCGGAGTTGGCAGAGAGTATGACAACTTCCGATCCCGGTCTCTTCAACAACCAAACGTTATTATAACACCGCGGTCATTTAAAATAATTATACTTTAAAACCAGAACAAAAATCCATTTTAAAATTAGGAATTTACGATATCATTTAAAAAAACCCAAAACAATATGATATCATTTTATTTCAAATATAATTCTTTTCCAAAATCACGCTAGTTTAAAATTTAAAATATCTGGAAACCAAATATTTGAAATATACTTTCAAAGCATAATATTTCGAAATTCAAAATTTTAAAACCATAACTTCTAAAACATGAATGGTTTGGATATTCAACGAATGTAAAATAAATGGTTTAACTTTTAAGTTACTTTGTAAAGAAAAATAATTTCCATGGCTTTTCAAATATATTTCTTTATTTAAAGTTTAAACCATAATTTAAATATCCTTCAAGTTCCAAAACCCCTTCAATTTCTCTCTCTCTCTCTCTCTCTCTCTCTATATATATATATATATATATATATATATATATATATATATATATATATATCCATTTGGAGTATTAATATTTCAAAACTAAAGTTGGATTTTCTTCTTTCAACAATTAATATTCTATTATTTAGTCTTGAATATTCATATAAATTCCATAAATAAAACTCCAATTTCTAGCAATTAAATATTTTCTCAAATTTACTTTATACTAGAATTTTCATTTTTAATTCATCTTGGAAAATCTAGTTATAAATATCATACCTTAAAATTTCCAAACTTAAACATATAAGATAAATTTCCAAATTCCATTTTCTCAATTTTTCATTTTTATTCAACAGGTTTGTACACAACTTAATTTTCAAATTTTTAACTTCATATGTATATATATCGAAGAATAATATTTTATAAAATATCAAAATCAAATTTTTTATAAACCGTATCCCATCCAAACCATAGAAATCACTTTAAAATAATTTATATATAGACCACGGTGCCTGTATATAATTTTTTATCCTATGGTCAAGTGATACGGATATTTATCATTTCAATCCGCAATTTAAAAATAAAATTTTGCGGTTGTATATCATTTCAAACCACAATCCCGAATGAAACGACAAATGCATGATAACTTGCAGTTTAATGATATAAAATAAAACATCCATTCATCAACATCATCCATCATCCAAATCACAATCATCATCCAATAATAATTCAATATCAATATATATCTGATATTATATATCAGGTAATAACTGGCGGTTATATTCAAAAATAAATTTAATCAACTATTAAACTAACAGTTTATATTTAGTAATACATTTTATAACTCTTTACTAACAGTTCATATGCTATAAAATAAATTCTAACTGTCACTTAATATGCAATAAATAAAATAAATTAACAGTTAAATTAAATGACGCGATTTAGCAGATATGATGAACAAAACATGCCCAACAGTTATAAATTAATTTCTACTCATATCTAATAATAAATTTAACAAACATAAAAACTTTTAGATGTTGTGAGTGGGTTAAAACACTCACCTTTTGAATTTAAATCGAATTTAAATCCGATTTAAACCCAAAATTCGCCGGTCTCCAAATCAGTCCAAACCAGTGTCAACAGATCCGAAATTTAATTACGATCCTAACAAAAGAAATTTCGCGTGAATCAGATGTCGTATGTGAAAGTTACATCGAGTTAAACGAGTTGAAATCAATATTATTTAAAACTAAAACAAAAGAAAAACAACTCACGCTTAACAAACAGCCACGTCACGCCTACAGTAAACATCGAAACCCTCCTTCATCCTCACGACAGCTGAAGCCGCTACATGCTCGAAACCCATCTTAAATTTTCACGCCGCCTACAACCATCTCCTCGACGATCAGAACACACGAGCATAATCACCACTCCGGGCCCCACGTCCACCCATCGACCGGCCCCCTATGACGTCGCCTACAACCCTCAGGCCGAGCACGAAAACCGGTCACCAACCACTACTTTACGGCAAATCCAGCGACCATCTCGCAATTCCAACCGTACAGATGAACTCGTCCGAGCCTCCTCTTCGCGCCAGTAACCCCTGATCGACCAACCAACAACGATCCACCGTTGGATCGATGAAGATCTACCATGAATGGTCACGGTTCAAGTTCGATTTCAGGCCAAACCACGAACCAAAACGAAAAACGAATAGCACCGTTGAATTACGCTCGTCGAGAGTATTAACATATATTTGTTTGAGAATTTTCTGAGGTGTTTGAAATTTTAGCTTTGATTTGTATTTGAAATCGGATCTAGAATGCATCCATTGAGGAAGAGAAAGAGTTGAAGAAATGAACGTACAACAAATGAGAATAGAATGGAGGCTAGGGTTTATGACCGAGTTTATATAGGTAGGTTAGGAAAATAGATGGATCGGGTTAATAGATATACCTGCTAACTCTAACGTGGCCCAAAAAGCCCGTTCTGACCCCGGAACGAAATTGGGTAAACCCATATATCGAAATAGGTATTTTAAAATATTATGAACGCGATGGAAACAGTATCACGTCCAAATTCGATCGTATGAAGAAGTTATGCTGAAAACAAAATTTCCAAACTGATTTCAAATTGATTTTTAATTAAATCGATTTCAAGGCGTTTCGCGTCCGTACGATCAAACGGCAGGTCCGATCGAGACAAAACTTGAAACCCTACAAAAATTCACTGATATGGATCCGATGAAACTGGTTTCGTCGAAATCCGAGTCCGTGGCCAAAATGGCTATTTTCATATTAAATAAAATAAATTAAAATAAATTATTAAATCCAATTTTATACTTAAATTCTAAAATTTGCTAAATTTTATCGCTTATATATTTAATAATTAATTTAAATAATTTAACAAGTTTAGATGTGAATTAAAAGTTGATAAGTCTATCAATTGCAGTGTTAATTTCTCCACTTCCTTATATTTAGGAATTATAAATTAAATTCTCAAAACCCATTTATTAGATTTCAACTTTTATTTTCTCACCTTTTATCAAAACAAGGATGCCACTAACATTGGTTCATGAATTCATATTATTATCCTTAAAGTCCATCTTAATTTCAAAAACGTAATATTTAACCGTTAAGTTCCATTTTATTATGCAATAAATGCAATTGTTGAATTTGATACTCAAATTAATTTATAAATCCTGCTTTCAAAAATCTATATCAACAAATGGTTCAATTATAAATAGAATTAGCATTAACTTCATCTTATAGCACTAACTACTTCAATTACAAAACAACTCTCTACATTAAATGTTATAAATTATATAATGGAACCTCAAAAAATTCGTTTATTGTTTTAAAATCTTCTATTCAGTAAATAGACATTTTATGGTTATAAATAACATTTGAATTATAATACATTTCATTAGTGCATTCTTCATTTCTTATAAATTCCCGTTTATTAACTAGAACACATTAACACACCAAAAATAATAAATTTAGATTTATTTCAATCGATTTCCATTCCTAATTTAATATACTCAATGAATGGTTAACCTAAATAATTGTTACCCTTTTACATTCAAAATCACTTACAACCATTAATAACAAAAATGTTGCCATAGATTTAGATTCAATTAAATAAATTAGATGTATGGGTAAAATTTTGTAATTATCACTAATGCCAAATATATATGCATTAATTACTACTTATTATCATGAATCCATTTATTAATTTACTAGTTGCCTTTGTCTTCTTATATCCTATTTACTACCAAACTTTCTATTCTTAAATCTATACTCCCATTGATTTATTAAATTTGCACTTATTATGCATACTTTTAGCAACTCATATATACTTTGCATCTATTCCCCAAATTTCACATTCTATTGTTACATAAATTTGCATTGATTACTATTTATTATTACTTTACTGATAAATTAGATATTTGCATTGGTTTTGCTTGTGCTAAATTAATTTCCCATAATAAATAAGGTTTCAAAACAATCAATAACATTTCCTTAGCCCAAACCCCGTTTACCAATTATTTTCCTTCAATAATTCATGTTGCTATAAATACGTACATTTACACTTTATAGTTATTCTAGTATACCTATTCCAACACTCTTAACCCTTATCTTTACGTTCACCCACCTGTAATATTAATTATATTTATTACAATTCAATGTTGGCATTTATTACTATTAATTTATACAATGTTTATTGCCCTTATTTCAATTTCTTCCTTTTCAGTTGCTACTCTACTATTACAGTTTCTTTTGTATACTCCTTTCCTATATAATCCAACATACACAAATTCCAATTAAATCCAATTATTACCTTTAAATAAAACATAACATTCGAATACCTCTTATTAAATTGGAATGTTTCATTTAAGTTTATAATTGATCTACTTGTATTAACATAAATTTTTATTTTCAAATTTATTCCCATTTACGGTTAATCAATGTTATTTTACATTAACCAATTTTAATATTCACCTTTAATTTCACATCTTCAAAGTATATCTAGGGAAAAATCTTTCCACCGCTTAATTTACTGAATCTTATGCAGTCTTACTATAAATAAGTTTTAAATTACCATTACTGTACATTCAATTACTATACAAAGTATTTATTCATAAATCAATTCGATATATACGTTTGTTTCCTTCTACTTGATTTATACCTAGTATACGTTTTCCTAAATCCTGTTTCATCACCTTCATTAAATGGTTATCGCATTGAGATCAAATTTATTAGCTTATATCGCATTATTACCATTAAATAAAATTGGCTTACAAATTATTTTTTAATTCAATACTCTAAATAAATAACATATTATTCCATAATTACTCTTGTTTTCACATATTCCATTCAAAAATTAAACCACAATAATTACATTATTTTATTGAATTGGAAATCTCATTTTAAATTGTTAACTTTTAATAAGAACAAATGGCAACACCAAATTCCTAACATTCATTTTATTAAAAATTATGGAAAACATGACAAATTTAGTTAACGAAATTTTCGGGTCGTTACAGTAATTCACTGGTGGTGTTCGTTTTTCAATTCGACGCATCTGTTGTCCTGGAATCATCGATTTTGTTTCAGCCGTTCGTTTTGGCTTTGTGATTCAATGGTGGATCTACGTCCTTAGGTCGATCGGGGAGAATGGATGCGTAGAGGGTGTCGAGTAGGTTCGATCTATGCAGTTAGTTCATCGAGATGGTAGTTAGAATCGCCCGAAATTACGGCTGAAGACTGCGGCATCGTGGATCCCAGAGCGAACTGGAAGTGGCGGCGAAGGCATGGTAGGGGCTGCTTGGCCTGCTGGGTTCAACCGTGGTCGTGGATTTTGCTCCAGTTAGTCGTGGCAATGGCGTTAATTCGAAAGGGTGTGGCGGCCGGTTGTTGAAGCTTCGATAGGGTTAGGTTTTTCTGTCGCGTGCGATAGGATAACGAGGGCTGACGTGGCGTTGGTTTGTGTTTTTATTCCTTTTATTTTAATTTTTGATTTCAATTCATAAATTAATCATAACTTTTGCATACAGACTCATTTTTACGCGCTATTTTCTTTGTTAGGATCGTAATAAAATTTCGGACATTTTGACGTTAGTTTGGATGGATTTGGAGACTGTGCAATTTTTGGGTTTAAATTGGATTTAAATTCAATTTAAATTCAAAAGGTGAGTGTTTAACCCACTCACAACTTCTAAGATTTCTTATGTTTGTTAAATTGATTTATGCTGTGTTTAAAAATTTATTTCTAGCCGTTGGCATATATCTCATCATTATCTCAATTAAATTGCAGTCATTTAATTTACTTGTTATTTAATTCATTATTGCATATAAACTGCCAGTTAAATTTCTAGTTAAATTTATTATTGCATATAAACTGATAGTTAAATTATTAGTTAACTTATTGTGCATATAAAATGCCTGTTAAATTACCAGTTAATTTATTTTGCACAATAAACTACCAGTAAATGCCTATTAATTATTACCTGTTATATATTAACGTATTGTTTGAATTTGATGATGATTTTGATAAATGGTTGATGGGTGATATTGGATGAATGGATGCTGTATTGTATATTGTTAAAAATTACAAAGTTATTATTCATTTCATCTCATTCGGGATTACAGTTGGAAATGATATACAACCGCAATTTTTATTTTTAAATTATGGATTGAAATGATAAATATCTATATCACTTGACCATAGGATAAAAAAATTTATACAGGCACCGCGGTATGTATATATATATATATAATTATTTTGAAATAATTTTTCTATGGTTTTGTAAAGAAATATATATATGGTTTTATGAGATATTGATTTTGGATATTTGATAAAGGTTATTTTATATATAGTTAAATTCGGGGTTTTAAGCTATGTATAAAAATTGTTTAACGTATGAAGTAAGTTTAATAATAATGTTGATTTTATTAAAAATATTTATGGATAGGTATTTACTTCAATTATATCCTAATATGGAGTTTATACTGATTTTTATAAATCAAAGTTGTGAAGATTGTTTGGAAATTTGATTTGAGATTTTATTTAAATTAAGATCTTATTGAAATTTAGATTTAAAAAGAATATGGTATTATAACTAAATTCAGGTTTACGATGATTTAAGTGAATAAATCTAGTCTAAACAAATTGAGGAATAATTAATTATTGAATTTGAAAGTTTTATATTAAGGATACTGGATTTATTAAGTAGGTAGTTCAAAACTAAATAATAGTAAAATGAATTTGGCATATATATATGAATTAAAAATTTAGTTTTGAAATGGTGGAATATTTAAAACTTTGAAATATATGGAAATTTAAATGGTTTATTTGGGAATTCCAATTTGTATTTGGAATTGATTTGAGAAAGTAAAAAGCGAATTTACTTTATAAAGTAATTTATTATTAAACCATTTAAGTATTGAAAATTATGTTTCAAAGCTATGGGTTTCAAGATATATAGATTTGAAAGGGCTATGATTTTTGGAAAAAGAATATATTTTGAAATAAAAATGATATCATATTGATTTGGGTTTTAAAATAGAAATGTTATCGTATTTATATGGTTTTGAAATGGATATTTTATTCTGGTTTTAAAGTATAAACTATTTTTAAAAGACCGCGGTGTTATAATAACGTTTGGTTGTTGAAGAGACCGGGATCGAAAGTTGTCATACTCTCTGCCAACTCCGAAAACCACTTTAACAACCGTGTACACGGTGGAGATTCCAGAATGAAGTAGGATGGCGGCGGCGTTTCCTTTGAGGTAAATACGTGGACCCAACTCCCGTGAGTTGGCATAAGGTGGCTAAAACAGGAGCGATCGACGGGTTAAATGAGGTAGCACCTTTGATCGGACACATACCTTCAATATTCTACTCTGACTTTGGTTTTATTCAGTGGCCACTTTTGATTTTTTTATTTGGGGGTGTGGCTCGAGGTGGGCGGTAGCTGCGGCTACACGTTACCACCGACCCGGAAGCGTAATTGGTATATCTACCCTGGCATTGCCTAGTTGTGCCGTGTCACCTACCCTATCGCGCCTTGTACGAATTTCTATTTGTGTCGTACCTATGGAGTATCCTAAAGTAGCCTCCCGATCAGGAGGTATTACGGTACTGTATAGACTATTGGCATTTTTCGTGTTAAGGTGGATAATGTAAAGCCTTAACGTTATTTAAAAGTAAGTTTATTTTACAATTAGACATTATTGTAATAGCAAAATATTACTACATAGTAAATAGTTTAACGGACCCTTAAGAGATGTGAATCCCGAGCATCTTCTGAGTTACTGCACTCATATTTATTTCTGTTAATTTAACTTACATAAGATCTTTTAGTTCTGACCCGAGTGTTTTGTCTTTTCAATTCGCTCGGGTCGGTTCGAGCGTTTCAGGATTTGAAGATTTCATTCTGGAGGACGAAGACGAAGATTTATATTACTATTATTTACTATAGTACTACACTACATTCAAGTGTTCCGCTGCATTGTATTATTCTTTGGTATGTATAACTCTGATATATATATTGTAAGTATAATTAAATATTTTGAGAAACAACTTCATGAACTGTATATTTGATATTATATTTTATCCTTCCACTATGAGATTCTGTATGTTTATTTCTTTATCGTTTTTTTATTTACCCCATGACAATCCGCCCTTCCGTATGGTTTGAATTGGAACGCATGTCGATTTAAAGTGTGCAAAAAGGCGACATGTTACAGTATCGGAGCTAGGAGCAAAAACCATTTTGAAATTTTTTAAATGGCTTCTTTCAATAATGCAGTTGCTGAAGGTCAATCCGTAGTTAGACCACCCATGTTCAATGGTTAATATGCATATTAGAAAACTAGAATGATAATTTCTTTAAAAACCATAGATGTGTGGAATATTGTTGAAATGGGATTATAGCACACGGTAGATAATCAAGAAGTTGAAAAACCTATGAATCAAAGGAAAGATCTTGAAAGTAAACTACAAAATGCTAACGCTAAAGTTATGAATTCTACTATTTTCTCATTAGATTAAATTGAATTTAACCATGTCTCACATCGTCTAACTGTGTATGAAATCTGGCACACGCTTGAAGTGACTCATGAAGGAACCTTCTAAGTTAAAGAATCTCGCCTTGCCATGCTTAATAATGAGTTCGAGAACTTCACAATGGCAAAGGATCAAAGTGTCAATTAAATGTATGGACGACTTTCTAATCTTTTATACAGATCAAAATCTCTAGGAAGACTATACACAGAACTGGAAATAGTCCAAAAGATCCTCAGAATTCTTCCATGAAATTTTGAAGCAAAGATGACTGCCATTCAGGAATCGAAGGATCTGAAATAGGTTAAAGTTAAAGAACTCATCGGAAACCTCACACTTATGAGCTAGAAATCAAATTTAAGGAAGAACGTGAAGGAGGAGATACGTGAAAGAAATCAATAGCTCTCAAAGAAACAACGGAAAGTGATAATGACGACGACGATGATGGAGCAGCTGATCTGGCACTGATAATAAAGAGATTCAAAAGGTGGAACCGCAAATATGGAAATCCAGCTCTAAATCAACAACTAAAGGCCAGAATCATTAAATTTTTAGACAATTCAGAAAAGCAGGAGATCATCTATCACAAAGTGCAATAAACCTGGTAATATCAAGCCAAATTGTCCTCAAAATCGATTCAGCAAAGGAAAGAAACCGAAAAGGAAGTTTTGCACTAACTTGGGATGAAAGTGATGAAGATAATGATGAAAGCACTAGCAACAAGAGGGAAAACGCAAATCTATGTCTTCGAGGAGGAACCGGTGATAACGATGGTGAAGAGCCCAACGAGTATCAAAATATACTCACTCGCAATTACTTATATATTTTCACGAAGTAAATGGATGTTTTGAAATACTTAGGGAGAAGTATGCTAAAATTGAATCACAAAGATATAGTTTGATAGAACTAAATAAGCAGCTTGATCAGTTGGTTCAAAACTATAGAAGTAAGAGTCCTAAGTGTGATAAGTGTCCATCATTAGAAGAGGAAATAAAAAATATCAAAAACTAAAATCTAATCACTTGAAAATGAAATTCTGTTTTTGAAAGGAAATGAAAATACTAAAAGAGAAAATTCTATTAAAAAATGCACTTTGTTATTAAATGAAAATGAATCTCTCACGTCATAAATCCAACAATTGTCTGCAACTCTAGGAAAATTCTCCAAAGGTTAAAGATCGTTAAATATGCTATTAGGAAAACAAACCGTTAATACTATTAGTCAATGACTGGGGTATGATCAATCTGAAAAAGGTAGAAGTGAAACTAATCATGTCAACTCCAAATGCATGATTTGTAGAAAAACTGGACACAATCAAAACAATACGAAAACTATACCAATTTGGGTTCCTAAAGTCACAAATATAAAATCCCTTAAAATCAAACAAATTTGGGTGCCAAAGGGAACAAACATAGATTGTCTTGGTTCAATGCAAACCTATATTTCAAATTCTTTTGTCACTAACAATCATGGACCTAAAAAAACAAATAGGTCACAAAAATATTTTCTCGTATAGGTATGGTGGCAGGTTAAGGAACAACAAGAATGGTACCTGGACTCTGGCTGTTCCGGGCACATAACGGGTGACAAATCAAAGTTTCTTAGCTTAGAGAAGTACAAAGGTGGTAGAGTCGCAATGGGCAACAACGATATATTATATGTTGAAAATTTACGCCATAATCTGATTTCAATCAGCCAGTGATCAATTGGGAAAATATAAAAAATCATCTTTTCCTGCCAAGAACACTGTAAGTACTTCCAGAGTCCTTGAACTAGTTCATAAGAATCTATTTGGACCAAACGATATTGTAAGCCGAGGTGGTAAGAGATATTGTTTTGTATTGGTTGATGATTATTCTAGATACATATGGGTATGCTTCTTTATCTTACTGCTTCTAGACCAGACATTATGTTCTCTTCTTTTTTACGTGCATAATTTTAGTAAAATCCAAAGGAATCTCATTTAAAAGCTGTAAAAATGATTATAAGATATTTGTTGCACACCTCATGCTTTGGTCTATGGTATCCAACTGATGATAACTTTGAGTTAAAAGGGTATTCAGATGTAGATTATGTTGGTAGTCTAGTTGATAGAAAAAGTACTGGTGGAACGTGTTTTATGTTGGGAAATTTGTTAGTTGCATCACATTTCCAAAGAAAATATTTGCATAAATTTCATTTCAACTAATTTTCAATTGGTAATCATTTTTACAAACCCCTCCTAGAAAATATTTTTTGCCGACTTCATCTCAGTTTAGGCATTTTAGAAATTCGATTTTATATTTTTGGATTTGATCTTAAATGCCTATGTTAACTAATCCGATTCCCTATGGATTATTGAAAAGTTAAACAGTGACTGAAAAAAGTGACGAGTGTCGATATTAATCATACATTATGACTTGAGATAGTATATTTAGTAAATTTCTTTAAAAATTAAAAAAAATTGTAATGACTTTGGTTGGTAAAAATTCCATGACCATCTCTATTCCTATCATATTTCTACGATAATCACTCATCGAAAAACAATATAGTATGTCAAAATGTGGTACTTAAATAGGAAATTATTCAATTTTTTAAATTAATTAGCAATAAAATCATCCAAAAGTAATCACTCTCATTTAAAAGTCCTCACGGTTATGAACGGGTGAACTACTTGGAATCTTTGATTATGTGCTTTCATGCTCATTTAAATGTCCTCACGTTTATTCTTATATGGAACATATATTAAAATTGGTTGAAATAGGCGAGTTGATTCTAACCCCATTTAAAAGTCCTCATGGTTATGCGTGGTTAGAAGATGCTTGCAATTCATTTTTTAATAAAAATTGCAAATACTACTAATCTCATTTAAAAGTACTAATGGTTATGCATGGTTAGTAAGTATTTAAATTCATATCCTAAATGTACCACAAACGGACACGACTTTATGATTTTTTTATGCCGACATCACCCTATCACTCTAAAATGGAATATGCACAAAGCAGAGTATTTATGACTTTTTTTGATTTTTTATTGAAATTTAATATTTATGCTCAATTAGGTATTAATATTGTATTAATGTTTAATACTTTATCACCCTTATCTAACACTATTACTCTTTTGCTGATAACAAAAGGGGAGAGAAGTTAAGATTTTGGTAAATATGTTCAAATTTTTTATTTGCATATTCGCATCTAGGTTCATTGCATTTTTTGTTATTTATTTATTTTCATGCATATGTGAAGGGGGAGCTTTGTTGTAGGGCGGTTATTCAAGTAGGAGGAGCTCATGGAATTCATCTAGACCAAATACATTTAACAGAGCCAAAATCTTAATGTATGTTTATTATCATCAAAAGGGGAAGATTGTAGAATACGATAGCCTATGATTTTGTTTGATGATGATAAACATGCATACATATATACATGTATATTTGTTTAAATGTATCCGTTGTTGTACTATTTTATTTTTCCACAATTAAATAAATATTTGTTGAATAAAATAAATAACTCAGAATTCATATTTAAACAAATATTTTTATTATAAATTCAAATAGTACAAATTTGAGCTCTAACAACGTTTACACATTTTCAATTACAACTACATTTGCAACACAACTTCCACTTCACAGTTTTACATACATATTTCACCTACTACATATTCACACATTACTTGTATTTGATCTTCAACTCTGTTATGGGCTATATCTAGCGTCTGAACTATCTGCAAAATAAACACTGACGTGGTTAAATTGAAAAAGTAAATATTTTGCGGTGCTCAATAAAGTGTGTGTTTTGAAAATATTATTTGCCTCGGTTATTTGAGTTGTTCGTCATCATTTATTTAATTCATCTTACGCGAACAACTTGTGACATGCAAAGTGTATCACTGTACATGCCACAAGGTCATGCACACCGATATACACTTGCTTGTTAAAATAGCAGGGACATGTGAGCACAAGATCAAACCCAAGCCAAGACTAGATTCAACTCAAGTGCAAATGCAAATCAATCATACTTAACAAAGCATTGGAGCAAGCAGTTCAAATAAAAGTTCAGGTTTAGTCCACATGAACATGGATATACATGCATTCAGAAATGTAAATATGAAGACTTAAAGCTACATGAAACCATATCAGACTTCAAAATCGTTTCGACCAGAAAATGACAGCAACATATATGTACAACATGACAACATGATTGCAAATGGGCTAACATGCTTCAAACATGTGTATATGCAACCAAGCAACAAAATGCAACCAAGCAACAAAATACAACAGAGACCAACCAGACTCCAACCAGTTCTAAACATCCAACAGAGACCCATGAAGATTCAACAAACATGCTCAGAGAATACAAACATATGCATAAATACAAGTTCAAGCATGCAAACAACGGTCAGTACACTGAAATGCATAGGAATTTAAAAGAAGCAGTTTCAAATACAAGGAAATGCAATATAAAACTCGACCAACATACATATATACATGACAGCACACACACACATATATAGTGACAACCAGAATTGATGCCATAGAAAACTGAAGTGCACCAGACGCACACAAGCACAGTGACATGTATACAACAGAGGAGACATCAAGGAAACAATGGAGCAATGCATTAAAATCAGAATTCAGGCACAAGTATAGTGATGATAAAACATAAATTACACACACATATGTAATAGAGAACACAAGATCAAAGCAATAACCAACATGACTACATGCTCTTATATGCAAGCTTTTCAAAAACGTACACATAAAGATCTAGCCATGACTTCAAATGCAACATGAAAACAAGGCAATTCCTTTAATCAATATAGACCACACTACAACCATAACTGAGGGTAGAGAAGTAAACTTGGCTCAATCAAGTGAATATGGAAAACACGTGAATAACAAGTTCATAAATTCAATCATAGGTCATAGTGAATATTGAACAAGTCGTTGGCAGTAAAAAGAGGAAAAAATTAAAATATATTTGATCGTATACAATCGAAGGATAATGAAGTCAACCAATGAACAAGTCAGAAATCATCACAAACATTCAATCGAAAATCGAATGGCTGAGCAAAGTAACTGATGAATTCAAACCAAAATATACGAATGAGATTATAAGGTTTCAATCCCTATAAATTCCAAAATGATCATCGGTAAAAATACCTAGTTCAAGCAAATCAATAGAGAAAATCAAGTAAAAATCACATACTGATTTTATATCACTCGAACTCGACCTTGAAGCAGCCTTAAGGAAATCGAAGAACACAATAGTATTCCAATTGAGGAACGAAAGGATCAAGGCAATCGATTTAATCCTCCAATTCCAAGCGACGGCTTCAAGCAAATCGAAGCCTTAATTTTTGAAGAGCAAATAAAAGGAACGGCCGAAGAAATTACTCAGACAAAAATCAAAAGGGAGACCGCCTTTTCTCTATTATATTTGGGACGTGCTTTATTATTGTATTGCGCTTCAATTTTTAAAATAGGGTTTTTATTTTTTAGGTTTTATTTTGTAACTTTCCTCTTTAAAGTTTGGTAAATTTCTAGTTGTGTGACTAAATAAAAACTATAGGGCATAGTTTAAGAATTCGCAACTCAGTGGCTGAGTTGTGGTTGGGTTTTGAGCTTAGAGTTAGGTTAATGGGTTAGCGGGTATCACGAGTTTATGTGTTTCTATAAGCGAATGATTACTTAATTTCTAGTAGAAACCTTGGGGTAGCACGTATGCAGTTTTTTCCGAAGCTGGGTAAATCTGTGTGTGATCTTTTCTGCATTGCTTTCTGTGTTTTTTTTATTTTCGCATTAATTTTTAGTGGACTCTATTCACCGCTCCCTCTGGGTGAAAATGATCCTACATAAAAAATAACCCATACACACGAAACATACAATTGTCAACCAAAATGCTCTCTCATTATATGTTTTAATCCAACCTAAGGTGTAACTCATTATAACCTAATGGTCGAACCTACACAAGGCTTAAGGAATCAATAAACCTAAATTCCGATACCAAGTGTGACGACCCACTGTTTTTAACGTCTTAAATCAATTATAAACGACTTCACGCTTACAATTAATTTCAAATATTTAAGTAGTGGACTGTAGGTAGATATAAATTACATAAATTATAAAATAATAAATAAAAAAGAAAATCTCATATTGGAATTCAAATATCAACATATACATATCTCATTTCAAGAATTTATATAATAACCAAATAAATTACCTCATATAGTTTACACATTTTAGTACAACGGTTATTAAGCAACATCTATTTAACTATAATGAAAGAGATATTACTGAACCATCCTGTAGATATGACTCATTCCAGACATTTTTGTCCCTTCTTTACTTCCACCTACAAAATTACACACATATATAGATACATATGATAAAGGGAAAAGGTGTCAACTAATTTTGGGGCTGCGCTAAATCTGTGCACCCCAACTTTAAGGGAACTTGTTGTTCTATAGAAAATGACCACCTACGTACCCCTTTTGGGGGATCAAACCCACATAGTTTTATTTTCTTCTCTTCTCCTATATCCAAATACTTGTTAGTACATTGCAACCATAACATCCACGCAACCTTTGCAACCATCATGAACAATGCAACCATTGTAACCAATGCAAATGGTAAAAGTAGAAAATAGTATTCCTAGTCATTCATCTCAACAAACCATCATACAAG
This sequence comes from Allium cepa, assembly GCA_030765085.1. Lineage (NCBI taxonomy): Eukaryota > Viridiplantae > Streptophyta > Magnoliopsida > Asparagales > Amaryllidaceae > Allium > Allium cepa. The sequence goes on from CM060931.1 coordinate 385,083,445, forward strand.
GCAATCAAGACAATAATTGTACATGGCCATCAAATATCAACAATATTCAGTGATAACCAAATCCATCAATTAACAAAAAACAACATACAAATATACTTACATACATTATCATTAATGTAAACATAAATCTTCAAATGTTTAATAGTCGAACCAACATCAATAACACAACATCCATCATCAATTAACCATAATTAACTACTCATAAACTAGTAGTAAAAATGGTAATACATCACATACTCGTCCTAATGCTATCTCATCATCATCACAAAACAAACATATCATATATTGCATCCATTCAAACACTGTACTTACAACAATTACCTTTACTTAAGTATAAAATTATCTTACTGTAGTTTATTACACAAACACCTTATTTATATCCAAACAATAAAAATTCTTTAAAATGGTAAAATATTTCAAAAATACATCATTATAATCTTATTATTTCAAATCCCATAATGTCAAATTTTCCAAATTAGTATCGTAGTTTAAATCACAAAACTCCTTTTTATTTCTATCCATCTCAAAATAGTACTTTTTTTAATTCTAAAACAATTTTGGAAAACATCTCTTTACTATTCTTATTATTTAGAAAATCCCCACTTTTACTTAATAAATTGTACAATAACAAAATAGTTCATAATACCACAAATACCATGGAATCAATCATTTTTGTCATTTATACAAAACAATACTATTTTCATTGGAATTCATATTATTATTTAAAATATCATTCTAAATAATAAACTTCCAATTTTTTTTTGAATATAATTTCACTTATTATTTATGAATTTTCCTGGAAATTCATAAATAATAACCCGATTTGGTTCCTTTGTTTAATTTCAACAGAATTTGCTAAATTGTTGTTATTTACAAAAACGATCTAAAATATGTAAATAACTTTATCTCTCATTTATTTATTTAATTTTCTCATTATTATTCATTTTACTTTATTTAATTATTTTCAAATCCAAAATAATAATTAATTATAATCAAACACCCAAAAATACTACAATCAATAACAACTCCTCAATCACGGCACAACATATCAAAAATACCACAATAATCAACTAGTCATCCATATAAAACAACGCATATCAATAAATATGACTTTTCATCAATATATATATAATTTTAATTAGATTAAATGAATCATACTAACACACTTTTTCTACAACCTCCAAACTCAGCAAACCCAGTGTCAAATCATCTGGAATTCTACCACGACTCCATACAAATGAAACCATGTATGAATCAGAGTTCGTATGCAAGAAACATGGCAATTAGAAGAACTGGGATTAAGTTTGAAATATAAAAAAATAATGGGGCTTATTTGAAAATAAGCATTCCTTAGTAGTCATACCCCCATAATCTACGTCAACTCTTGAACGCCGCCTCTATATTCCGCTCCAACCAGATCCGATGCCTCTAAGGACTCCGCCACCTCAACTTCCGTCTTATTGCCCACTTGTAGCGCTGCCCATCTCCATTGAATGGCCATCCACCATGATCAAAATATGGCCGAAAGTTGGCCAATTCTGGCTGCCTATGACACATTTGACCAGATATGAACTACTAGATCAACAACCCTTGGTTTCCTCTAGAAGCTGCAACCTTCTGGTCATTGTATAATCATAATTTGACCGTTGATTCCAAAACCGTAGATTCGAATACTAAGAATTGTTTGGCAATTTCTGACCAACTTGAGCACTATCGCGATAAATGGACACCATCCGTCAACTCCATTTTTTGATAGCATTGTAACGATATATAATATGTAGGGTTTTGGCATAATATTTTATTTGATATCTGTTTTGGAATTTAGGGACCTAATCTCCATTAGGAAAAAATGTTTAGATCTAAGGAGGAAGAGGAGAATAGATGTAAAAAGAATACTGAATGGTTGCTACTAGGGTTGCACCATAATAATCTATTTATAGGATAAATAGCAAAAAGATCTATTAGGTCAAAGTAATTACAAAAGCTCGAAAACCCGTTTTCGCCATTGAACGAAAATATTTCATGCTACATATCGAAATATATGTTATTGATATGTCTAAACCTAATGAAGCCATCAAAACGCGTAAAGAGTCAATTCTACATAAAATTTTCTTATGCCACCAAATTTTAACCTAAAATTAATAATTAATATGTTAAATTTGCGGGTCATTACACAAAGTCTCAATTGGAACGATACCCAAAAGCTGCACATCCTCAGAACTGACTAGCTCGGCCAGGGAATCAGCTTTCATATTTTCTTCCATAGGGATGTGCATTATCATGTGGTTTTGATATTGTTCAGTAATTTCGGTACTTTTGCTAGGTAAGGGGAAAGTATTGTTCCCGAATCCTAAAATCCTTGTTCACCTAACAGACCACCAACTGAGAGTCGATGAATATTTGCAACATCTTAAAGCTCGTTTTCTTTACTATCTTGAGTCTCATGATCAGCGCCTCATTTTTGGCTTGATTATTATCACAAGGAACTCTAGCTTTAAGGTGCAACACCCTATCTTTTTATCCATATTACTCAAGAGTATTACTGAATAATACTATCAAGTAACACGAAGATTGGGGCAATGTGGGTGAGTCACTCGTGAATATTCCCTTTGACTAACACTGAATACGTTTCATAATATAAAAATCGCTCACCTCGACGTAAACAGTCTTGGTAAAAAGAAATCAATACGTATGGTACCTGAGGATAGAATAATACAAAATATAAAACAAATCACAACGAACACAAAGTCATCGACACAGCAATGAAAATATAATACATCACATAAATCTTAGTGGGATACAATAAAGTCAAATTCCCACTAAATCTCAATTATATACATAACCAATCCAATATATCTAATCCAACGTCATATACATACACTAGTACATGTTATAACATGCAATACAACTAATATTCTATCCTCCAACTAATCTCAATAAGCAAGTCTGTTTACGTCGTCCCTGAAGTTCAAATGGCTCGCACTGACCCGAATATTATATAAATAATAAATATGTCAAACTATGTCTAGATTCAATAGTGAGAATATAAACGCTATCTCAAGGAATAGCACATACACAACATACTACAGAAATTTAACCAAAAGAATGAAAAAACATCCACAACACATTGAACAACATCCATAACACATCAAACATCAAAAAATCCATAAGAATTCAAACAAAATCACATCCATCATACAATACACATCAAGCATTCATCACTGGTATCACATAGAGCACATAATTCACATATCACACATCTACACATGATGGATCACATAGCATACATCGCACACAGCACACGAAACACATCAAACATCAATATAATCATATTTATTTAGCAGTGTTAGATTTATTCCTTTTATTCTTATTTTATTCTTTATTTTAATTTTCATTACTACTGTTGCTATTATATGTGCTATTTTTATTGCTACACTTGATCCTTGTAGCTTCTTAGATGCAAAGGAAGACCCCATTAGTATATTTTTATGAGCATCCTAACCAGTCTTTAGCTGCACAATGGACGTACGTTGCTTCCTCCCCTCCTTATTGCCTTGCTTCTCGCTCCCATCGTCAACCCTCGCCTCTTTCTATTTTCATCCGTTGACTCGTGCAGCATGCTATGACAATGCGACAAGGAGACCATGTTGACGCAACCATCGGGGAGCTACCCTATAGTCGATCAAGCTAGGATGGGGCTAGCAAAAATTTCTAACAATCACATCTACGTAAGGTACTTCATACTCCTTGATCCACTGAAAAGGGGAGATAATCATATTCCCACTTTATAATAAAATAAGAAATGATATAATATACCTCACATGTTAGTTAGAAATCCGTATAATATTGATTAAGATTGTGTATAAGATAGAATAATTCACCAATATCGAAATATTAAATACTCGGTGTTCAACGAGTTATCCGATATTATATTTGTGTTGAGTAAGTACACATTACACGGACATCTCATAACGCCTTGTGAAATATAATTATATACACAACATCGTTAATTAATCAATATTAAATTAATTTTCACACTACTTATTAATTCACTCTCGCTAAATCATTCTTCAATTCATTTTTGTTTATTTTATTACTACATAATTCTCAACAAAATGGTAATTTATGTTAATCATATTCATAACAAACAAATCAACAATCATCCATACACATTAATGTGTTATTTAGTTAATATTTATTGAGATGAGGATTTATTTAAAACTATTTGACTTTATTTTATTTTCCTCTTTTTATAAAAACACTTCAATTTTAATTTAAGAACAAACATCCCTTTTATTTATTTATTTCTCTTTTACACTAATAATTATTGCTTCTTACATCTAATTTCAAAAATCCATATTTCAGAATAATTTATTTGGTTTTAAAGAAACCTTCATTCAAACTAGTCAATAAATTTTTAAAACCTCATAATACTTTCACTTCAAATTTCTTCTTTAATAATTTAGAAATACTTCAAAGAAATTTATATTTTCTAATAACCGTTAAAGTCACAAATTCATAAAATATCCTTAATTCAAAATATTTGAAAATCCAAATCTACCACTTCAAAATCATTACTTAAAATCCTCATTTATTTTCAAACACTTCTTTTAAACCTATTAATCATCAAACCGAAACTCTATTTCAAAAATAATATATTACTTCCAAAAATCACCGCATATTATTTAAACCAAATCACCATAATTGATAATTTTTATTCAATAAATAAAAAATTTGCATTCGCTTTGCATTTACTTCAAAATAGCATTTAATATACTTCTCATCTATTAAATATAAATAACTCTTTACTTTCAAAAATATATTTTCCAAACATCATTTCATAAATGCCCTTCCTTTATTTTTATAATCAACGGTAAATAAATATAATTACTCAAACATCATTTGTTTTATTTTGAAACTCGTCATTTACCAAATAAATTTTATTCACAAAATCTTTAAAATTATTCCATATTTTCAAAATCAATCCATTTTCAAATATACATCAACATCTTTTATTAAATAAGAAATCATTCCAAAATTTGCTATTTATCTCCAAAATAATTTATTTATTTCAAATTTACATCTTTTAATTTATTTATCTCTTTTACAAACAATTTCAAATTCCATTCAATTACTTATAATAATCCAATTACTACACAAACATCGCAAATAAACCATCCAATAATAATTATCAACACAACAATCAATTCATAATTTACAATACTCTTTCATTCAATTCAAATAACATCAATTATCCAAAAATAACTATTTTCATCCACTAAATTCAACATTCATCCAAATAGGCAAATCAAACAAATATATGGGGAATTACAAGTCAATAAAAATGACAAGGACATAGTTGTGAGTGAGATAACTCATAGAACGACGCTCGAAATCCAAAAATCAGCAATTATCTTCTTCCCCACCGCCTCATTGTACCACCACATCTTCGTTGGCGCCTCCATACACAAACCACCAGACTAAAGCTTGCTCGTCTGCAAATATCACCACCCAACTACTAACACTTTCAACATTGATGCCCTCTTCAACAACGCAGTCCCAAACATACAACTTCCACCTTTATGTCATCGCTATTAGATCAAGCTGAGCTGCTCCCAAATCACGACCCACTAGCAACGTATTATATCTGTTTTTCTATAAATCCAACACTTCCCACTTCATTCACGCAAGAACCCTAAGCCACACTCCTCCTTCATCACCTGAAATTGCCCATCCAACCACCCTCTTAATTACTTTGCGACCCTTCCAATCACTTCGCCTGCCTTTTGAAACTCATGGCCGTACCTAATTTTAGACTTTGCCACAGCTCATCGAGCACAACAGGTAACGTTAGACTACCAAATTACACCTCCATGTCATGACTTCTTTAACTTCGTTGCTACTCAAAAATCATGTGATCATTTTTTTCTTTTATGTAAATCATGATTTTTTTTATTGGTGAAATAGGGCTAAACAATTTAAGGGTCGGGCTTGAACTGGATAATAAGAGAGGTTTCCAGAGAAAGGGAGAAGGGTTTGAACATAAACATGTTTTGGTTTTAATTGTTACGAGTTTGATTTCAATTAAATTTTAAATTCTAATTCAATATGACTTTTACTCCACTTTCCATTTAAATTTAAATTTATGACATTTATCATAAATGTACTTTGATCTAGTTTAAATCAATTTGCACTACATTATACAAGATATACCTCGGCAACTGCACAATTTTATCCAATTTGATGTCTTCTTAATTTTACTTACCAGTTCATCGAATTATCACCAAACTAATTTATTTTTCAACTATTCTAAACATCTTTAAAATTATTTACACTTCAAAAGATTTTATATTCAATTAAAACAATGTATTTGATTTCAATAAATCATTCAGAAAGAATTTATTAGTTTATTCACTTTGTTACAAAAAATCCTCTTATTAAATAGAATTTAATTAAATTTTATTTTTAAATTTATAAATCAACAAAAATTAAATTCAAACACTTTTATTTTAATAAATTTATTTATTTATATGGCGTGGGAAGCAGGATTGTTACATAAGGCATAACCGATCCTTCATCCCTTTGAGGTCCCTAGAATAACTCTCGACCCAAAAGTATGCTCATTGGAGGCTGCGTCTGCATATAACTTCCATTGAGAAAGTTAAACCCATTCCTCTTCCTTTCTATAATGCTAGATGGTGTTCTCGGAAATGAAATCCACCAATACATGTCCTCGAATCGCTTTCCTAGGAGGTAAGGTGTATCAAACTAGCAAAACATGATATTCCGAATGATTAATCTTCTCGAAGTCTTAGATCGATATAATACTTGTCCCATTGGTTGATCAATCAACATGTTGAACGAATGAGTCTGAAAGTATGGTCTCAACTTCCTCCTTGGTATCAAAAAATAGTATGCTAGTTGCTTTAGCTTAAGTTAACTTCTCCGCTCCACTAAACCATTTACCGATGTAATACACGGGCCTTTAGATTCCACCTTCTTTACATACCAAGGCTTTATTCAGTATGTGAGAAGACACCGTTGAGTATATGAACAGATCTTCTCATTCCTAAGACTTCTATAATATATGTGGTCTCATTATGTGTCCTGGTAAATTATGGAAAGCATATTAATGTTCCTTTGGCGAAACAAACTTTCACTTCTCTTTCTTTAGGCCATCGATGACCGATATGCACTTATTGGTCATCTGCGAGATGAATCTACTAAGTGTTGTGACCATCCTATTCAAGCTATGCATCTCACTCCTCATTGTCGAGGTAAAGACCTCTCTTAATGCCACGTAAGTTTTCAATAAAACCAAATAATTAGCCTAACGCGACTCCGAATGAACATTTTAGTCGATTGAGTTTATTCTATAAGTTTGAAGCACATCGAAAATGTTTGAGATATTGCCTATGCGACTCAACGATCATGGTAATTTCACAAGAATATTATCTACATAGACCTTTATAATTCGTCTAATCTGATTTCTAAATATATTTTTCACTTATCGTGGTTAAGAAGCTCCAACAATCTTTAGATGACGTCATGACTCGGTAATAACACTACCCTAGATTGGCGATGAAGCTAGTATGCACCTGATCTGGGATGAGCACAGCTATCAAATTATAGCCAGAGTGTGCATCCATGAAGGATAGTAGTTCATCTCTAGGTGTTCCTTCTGCAAGTTGGTCATCCATCCAAGGGAACTAGTCCTTCGGGCATGCTTTATTCAAATCGGAATAATCAATTCTTGTCTACCATTTCCGATTAGCCTTCTTGATCAACGCAATATTTGATACCAATTTTAACTATAGTGCATCATAGATGAAGCCATTTGCTTTCAACTTATACATTCTTCTTTCAACGCATCGGATTGCTCTAGTTCTATAACCCTTCTTCGTTTCACAAGAGGACATTTTGGGTCTACATTCAATGCATGGCATGCTTTCTCTGATGAAATTCCACACATATCGGAATGCATCCAAGCAAACACATCCATGTTTGCTCGGAGATACCCTACCAACTCCTTCCTCAATTTCAAGAAGAGCCGAGACCTGATCTTGAGAACCATCATCGAATCATCTATTAAAATGTCAATTGTCATCTCTAACCCTTCTCGTGATTTCATCGGTTTATAACCTTGATGTTGGACCTGACCCAGCGGTTCGGTGGTAGTTGATATGCATCAAAGGTCTTGATATAGAGAGACTTCTCTATATCCTTTCCTTTCACTTATTGATATGCATCAAAGGTCTTGATATAGAGAGACTTCTCTATATCCTTTCCTTTCACTTATTGCTTTGCCACTCTAAGCTCTGTTATGTATCATTTTTGACTAGTACTCTGGTCGCCTTGTGTATTTTACTTCTCATAATTTTATCAAATTTTAAGTCAAGTGCATACATCTATTAAATTATGTCTACATCTCAAGATGTGTTATACAACCGTAGCATACATTCTTATACAATTATTTCATAAATTATTCATGATATACCCTTTTCCAATTCATACTAAACACAATTATAGTATCGCCTCTCTTAATTTAAATTCATTTCCTTTTATCTTTCTTTACCCCTTCATTTTGATGTTTGTTTAGTTATAACGATTTGTTTTCCTTCGTACTAATTTCAATACTATTCTTAAATTTATAAGTGTGTATCACCTTTTATATTATTAAAGCCACATACCTGACTTAGGCCATAATCAGGGAACTAAAAACATATATGTTCCCACTTGTTTTAATTGACAATCCCTGTATTCTTAAATGACAACCAATATCCATACGATTCACTATGTAATTTAAATTATTTATAAGCACCAAAAACTGTTGACGACCCTTACTTAATTCTAGTACAGTTTGAAATGTAAAATTAGTTATATAAAATATTTATAATTAAATTTAAGGTTTTATATGCTAAATTGCCTAATTTGGTAAAATCAATTGCAATCTTATTTTTCTCTCTTCTATTTAGTGTAAAGTTATTTGCTTGCTAAATTATACAAATCATTCCAGATTTGGTGGAATGATATTCTAAATGGTAAAATTACTAACTACTTCAATTTACAAATTTTTGGGGGGAATCTCATATTAATGTAAAGTTGTCAACTAATAAATTTGTGCATGTCAATGAATCTTGTTATTATTTACCTATATGCAGTTGACTTTATTTTTTTAAGGGAAATGTCAAACACAGCGAATTAAATTTCTAGTCAAATTGATTAATGATTGTAAGGTAATATTTATTGTTGTACACTTACATAGCATAACCTAAACACCCACCAATATATACGACTTACTAATAGAGAGTGGAACAATGTATTTAAAAAAGGCCACACCAACATACATCAAACTGAGCATGCACTGAAACTTTACAAGAACACGATAAGTTTTTGCTAGTGTTATCAACTGAACTGCTACTATTGTCAGCTAAACTCGACCTCTTATTTATCCTTGCTTGTATTTAAGGAGCCCATCTCACTAAAAGATAATCTTAACTACTATCACACAATTATTATACGCAGTAAGTAAATATATTTAACATACAAGAAAAACATTCACAATAAATTAATCAAACAGAAAAAAAACTAGCAAAATATAATAGGGCAACCCATGCAAATAAACATAACATACAAGGAAAATAATCACAATAAGATAATCAAACAAAACAATTAAAAATAAGAACATGCTCAATAAGTAAACAATAATAAGGCAATATTAATAAATAAATCAACATAACAAAACAAAATAGATATGTCAAACGAATTAGAACAATTTTCTAACCTAACATATCACTAAACAAACATCAACATACTTCATACAACATAACCAAGAAAGCACATGAATCTACCAAAATAATTAATATTCCATTTATCCATGATTTAGGCAACGACCATACGTTATATACAACCAGGGGTAGATCACTAAGGCATCAACCATATGTCGCATCCACCTCCTAATCTCCTAATAAAGCAATGACCATATGTCATACATACCATCCAATTTGTTAATAAGGCAACGACCCTATGTCTTATAAACTGCATGACATGTTAAAGAGGCAAATACCTTATGTCATATACACCATACCATGTACTATTAAGGCAGGGGCCACACGCAATATACACCGCATAATCAACAGAAAAAGTGCAATGACCATATGTCATATACACCGTACCATTTATCAACCATTTATTGCTAGCTTATACAAATATCAATGCAAATTAATGGGAAATTAGAGTGACTACTTCAACAATTAAATATTTCTTGACTATCATTTGAGCAACAACCAATTGTCGTATACACCATTCAATTTATTGATAAGACAATGACTGTATGTCATATAAACTACATGACTAGTTTACAAAAAGCAACAACCATTATTCATATACTCCTCCTTTATGATAAGCTTCAGAAAAATGCTCTAGCCTCTTTCATTTTATTGGTAACCATGTGCTCTATAAGAAGGACCGACCATATATTATACTTTTTCCGTACTACAGCCGACATGTGAAAACAAATATTATGGTACAATCACAATGGTCGATTAGATAGACGTTTCTATCTATTATGCCTATCGCTGTGCGTGATCAAGCTTAGCCATATTTAGTAACCAATTTGTTTCATACCCATCATTGTTGTATTACAATCCAATTCTCATTTCCATCAATATTCATTCATAGTGCACATATGATTCCTAACTAGGAAAATTTACCATGATAGATTTCCTGAGAAAAATAATTTCCAACGATATATTTCCTTGAAAATATTTCCTAGAAAAAATACCTTTAAATAAAATAATTTTAATAGGATGATCAAAAAAAGTACAAACGCATATATATTTAAAAACTCTCTTAAAAGGATATTTTTTACTACGTAAAATCTCATCGAAGGAGTTAGAGGTGTCGCAAAAAAGAGGTATTAAGGCGACAACGTCAGTGTTAGTAATTGCTCTTGATCACTTTGCATGCTACGACCATTGTCAAAGATGTAGAGCCAACAGTGTACTGTGGGATGGTTTTGAAGAGGTAGAATGTCGCAGCTCAACTACAATAGAGTGAACATAATGCCGCATATGATAAAGTAAGCGAAGAGGTCAAATGTAACTCACTTCGTAAGTTATTAAAAGATGACGAGGTGATCACGTCATGTTCCATTGAAGTAAAGCCATGCCCATCACGCACCTCACATGTACTTCGAAAACATTGCATAAGTCTATACCAGCGGTGTCAATAATGAACATCGTAATTGTTGCAGAAACTAACGTTGAAGTTTGTCGAAGACCCTAAAGTACAATAATTAGCCCATCACTAGCCATCAAGAAGACCTTAAGGTAGCTTCACATAGCACAACAAATCGGGTATACCACCCTATACCAACCCCAATTGATGACAACGTCGAAGACATCAAGTATAAGACGATGCTGCCTTTTACATGGGAAATCCAAATGTGAAGATCAAGGCTAACCTAACATAATAGAAGGTAAGTCTTGCTAAGATTAACCCTAGAGAGAGCATATTTGCAAAGAGGCCGACACAACCGAAACTGTCGAAGTCATACATACTGAAGTTAGACTTGTCGAAGAACTGATAACAAGGAAGATATCACTCTGCGTTGACGAAGTGGACCCTGCCAAAGACAACAAAGGTAGAGCAGAGGCTATCTTTCTCTATAAATACGACCCCAGGGGTACTATTTGGGGGATGAAATTTTCTCTTCTCTCATTTCTTACACTGCAAACCCTAAATCGATTCAAGGATTTTAGAGCATATTGAAATTCAAGACTATTGCACACATAAGATCTTTAATATTATACAAGGACATAACATATCATATGTGTAATCAATTGGACTAGTAAATTAAACATACTTGTGACTTTACATAATGCATATTTGCAATATTGTGACTTCATGATTGGCATAATATAATTAACTTCCACCAAGTGACTTCGAACATAATCAAACCTTGCATATACTACTTCGAACTGCCCATATAATTTCAATTATGATCATAACATCAAGAGATACTATGAAGGATCTTATTGATTCGATGACTTCGCCAAGCCTTGACAAGTCTTCTTTTTTAGCAAACAAATTTGCAAGCACTTTCGTGGTTAGAAATTTATTTGCTAACATTTTGATGCTAGAAGGAAGGCTCGAACCTCTGATTACATTGAAACTCTAAGTGGAAACAATTCAACTTGCATTGAACTTTCCTAACCTGCATATTAGGGCATACAAATCATTCTTATCCAAGCATATACCAATCTGAGGATAACCAACCTTAATCCCCAACACCATGTGGCTTAATCGTATTAAGAAGTCTGAGCAGGGGTCTTCTGAGCCTCGAATAATTAGGCTCACTTATCAAATAATACTGATCCATGATTTCAGAAAGAACAATTATTGATACTAAAGGCCTTGCGAATCATAAATGTAAAGAAATAGGCGGCTGCTTATGATCCAAGAAACTAAAGCATAAATCCCTTTCATATGGGTCTTACTCCAATTTTTTTCCTTGGGAAGAGGTGCCTCGAGGAAGGATAATTTGTTCCTAAAGATAAGGAGAGCTATCCAATCTCAAGCCAAGGGAACTATATTTGAGAAAGGGATTACAAATTATTGTGATATTTTCGCTCAAAAATGGCATAGAGTCGTGAATCATTCGTTAGCATCTATTTAAGTTCAAAAGACATTGAAAAGAAAGTTGGCTATGGAGGATAAGATATCAAGTGGAAAAAAAACCAAGCAACAGTCAAGAAGGCTAGAATTCAAGTCTCGACTTCCAAAGGATTGCACTTTCACCACTTCAATTGAGAATGGTTACTTCTTCACTATGGGTAAGCTTGATTATTGACCTTTATAGAAGAGAAGGCCTAAGTGCAAAAGAAATCATGGAAGCACGTATTGTCATTATCACCTTACATATGGGCATGAAACCAAAAGGTGCAGAAGCCTAGAAGGAATGATCATCAATTTTCTAAGGCAAGGCAATCTAAACAACTTTATGAAAATGTGAGTTTGTAAATAGAAATTAGACAAGTTAGATAATAAAGGAAGTTCTTCTACATGGTCAAGGAGTAAAATTCTCCTAGTATAATGGAAAGCCTAAATCACTACCTAAGATTGTAGTAAGGGGCTAAAGCGTTTGTTTCAAGCTAATGCGCGCCTAGACAAAGCACATTCTTGAGGAAGGACGGAGCAATCCTATCGTTCCCTCCATAAGGACCTGGCTAAAGCACCTACTAAGCCTTCGGTCTCGCCTAAGTGGCATGGTTGGAGCATAAGCCCTTTACCTCATCATCAAAGGCCTAGTTATGGTGCCTTCTAGAGGGAAGCCAGAGTAATCCTTTGCTCCTATCCAAAAGGGCATGTGCAAAGTTTCTGCAAGCCTTCAACCTCTACCTACACGGCTTGGTTGGAGCTCTACATAGAGGGAGGAATGAGTAAGACTTTTGTACTCTTTCCAAAGGCCTTGCTGAAGCATCAAATCAGCCTCGATGCCTGCCATCAAAGGTAACACTGAAGTGCCTCCTAGAGGGAGGTCATATAAGTCTTTGGTCTTGCTTAAGATGGCTAACCAAATGCACTAGATAGTATACCTAAACCATCGCCTAAGATGGTGATAAGATTTCTGAGCCAAAGTAGTGCTCCCAAATCAATCAAAATCGGAGCCAAATAGTGTTATCAAACCTATAAAAATTTGGGTTAAAGAAGTGCTCTCGAATCAATCGAAATCTGAGCCAAGTAGTGCTTTCAAACCTATCAAAATTTTAGCCAAGGAAGCGCTCCAAGATGAACCAAAATTATAGCCAAGTAGTACTTTCAAGTTTAACAAAGTTTGAGCCAAGTAGTACTCTCAACGAATCAGTCATCCACAGGAAGATCGAAAAAAATCCAAGTCAAGTAGTGCTTTAAATCTATCTAACCCCTAAGAAGAAAAGATCTCCAAGTATTCCATTACTCAAATATAAGTTTCTGATTTTCTGCTATTATCGGATATAGATTTTCGATCTTCTATTATCCTATATACAAATTTTTGGACTTCTATTCCATACGTGGGTTTCTGACCTTCTAGATGGGGATTTATGATATTTTGTATTATTACCGGATTTAATGAAACTTAAATGGGAATCTTCGTTATTAAACACTATGTTGAGTTATAAAAGGCTCAATTAGTATCAATCTTAATTTTACAAATAAGCAAAAAGTAAGCTTCAAAACCGGAAAAGTGAAATACTAAACATCACATAATTTCAAGTTAGAATAAAAAATCAGTTTTTGGTTACATATCCAAGGTAATATTCATTTAATTACGAATTGTTAACAATTTGTCACACTATTTACAAGTTGCAGGCATACAAGACGGATAAAAGAAAGAAAATCTAATCAAGATCGACTCCTATTGCAGCCTAACACTCTATGTTGATTTATCCAAGCCCCTGGTAATTAAGGGATCGGTGACGTGATAAATGGGCACATCCGTTAGTTCCTTGAGTTTATTTTCCTTTTACAAATGGTGTTTGCATCATCATTCAAGTTGATCTTCTCTTTCGAGGTTTAATGAAGAATTTTATTAGCTCCTCATAAGGTCTGAATCATACTCGTCGGCTTTTTGGTTACTTGATTAAGATCGTATTTCTTACATTTGCTTTTTTGAACCTTAATTTCATATTCATTTATGCGATCGGATATCTTTTCCTCCCACTTCTTGAAATACTGCATCATTTCTAACTTGACTTAATTGCCCCCACTTAGAGATCGCTTTATTATTCAAACCTAAAGGAGGGTTTAGTAAAGTAGAAAAATTATGATTAGTCGAGGATGTGGATTTTTTTCTTCATCTCGAAATAGGAGTTAGAAGGCTAGAATCACCTCCACTTATAATAAGCTCCAAAGATTGGCATGATACTTGGCCATTTTTAGATATAATTCAAGATCACTTATTTTTTGATAAAGCTTAGCTATCTCAGTGTCAACTTCGATGGAGAAGTTAATCCATGAGATGTGTCCTTTCTTATTTTCAGCAAATGAAACACATTCTTCGTTTCTTTAAGTTCTGCCTCCATGAGGGCAGTCATTTCTTTGTAAGCACTAAAAGCTTATTTTAATAGGAAATAGTTCATGTGCCACTCTCATGCATCAGGGTTATATAGGAATAGTACCAAGTTGCCTCGAGATGATCGTTCCCTTCCATATTACAAGCAGCTGATCTTTAACTTTAATATTTCATGAGATGTCTAAGGAATCAGATTTACACGCTAACTGGGCGTCTTATTAAAAATAAAGAAAACAAAATCAATACAAATGAAAAAATCTTCCATTAATAGAAAACGAACTGCACAAATAATAACACGAGTCAAGATTACATTGGAACTTCATTTCAATAATGATTAATTAATGTTCAAAGTTTTGAATCCATGGCCGTAGCCTTTTCAAATGACCTAGCGGACTAAGTAAGCGTTGAATAAGAAGAAGCCTTGATCCCGTCTAGAGTATGTATTAGAGGAAAATGATAGTAATCCCATTCCCATGCAGGAGGGCTATCACAACTACATATTAATTTTGTGTGGAAGTATCTAATTTCAATAAGTAATTTCTCCTTCTCATCATCCATAATGTCAAAGTGAAAATGGGGAAACCACATGTAAATTTCGTGTAAATCTCCAAGGAAAAAGTATCTTGCCAATCGTGATGATTTGAGAATTGAAGATTTCTCTTTAAAATTCTTCTGAAACTTAACAAATTTACTCAAGAGATCCTTGAGGACCGAACTACAGTAGAAGTCTTTTATTTGTGCAACATAGAAAACTAAAATAATGAAATACATAAATCAAGTAACTTGTCATTATTGTGCTATCATTCAAGTACATACATAACATATATCTTATACATTTTAGAAATGAATCTCTTCCTACTATATTTAAGTTCCTCGAGGGGAAGAGATTGTAAAGAAAGAGGAATAGGAGCTACTCAGGGAAGGTTCCAACATTCTTGAGGATGAGGATCAGTCTTATGCTCATCCACGTATCTATAGTGAAGGTGTCTTAGCAAACCTCCACTGTTATCACCTAAGTACGAGAAATGAACAATTAAATCCCTACAATAACCTTATACAAGAGTTCTACAAACGTGTCCCTATCGTCGATTAACATCCAAAAAAGGGTCATTAGTTCAACAATTTCTTTCTTGAGTATATCCCGATGACGGCGAGCATTCTTCATTCAAGGAGAGACTTCTTTCTCCTTGAACTACCTTAATCTTGATGAGCTTTTAGCAAGCTTCTTGTATTCACACAACTTATTATGATCCTTTATTTGTTTTTCCAACTCTCTATTTGTACTATCTATGTCCGTTTGCTTCTTCTCGAGCATAATGTCATAATGGTATTTTTCCTTTCTCTTTTAAATAATGTAGTTAATAAGTTAACTAAAGATTATTTGATAACTGAAAATATTTGTTTAATGAGATCCATACCTTAGAAAGCAAGACAATGGGAACGAGTATTTCACTTTGGGGTTTAAGCCTAGGGGAGCATTGTCTCCCTTGGGAGAACTTGCCCTGGAAGGATCAGGAATCTGGGCAGCCCCTGCACCATGGAAAGATGGATCAAGGTTATAGTATCTCCTGATCCATCCATATCTGCGGATGGTTCAAAAATGCCATTTCCACCACCTCTATCGTTATTGCCACTATCATCACCATCATTGTCATTAGGACCATCATTATCATCATCACCCCCATTCTTATCTCCTTCATCATCTTTCTCCTCCTCATTTGAATTAGTCCCTTAATCAACTGGAGGATCATTAAAAATCAGTAATTTGGCGGCATCAAATTGCTTCTCTTCCTCAGGGACGTAAGATCCCTATGGCATTTCTTTAAATTTGCTTATGAACATGTTACTCCACTTTTAAAGAAGAGGGAAAAGGCAAAGTCCAAGGACTGCATGTATTGTCAGAATAAGTGATGAAGACTGCCTTCTTGTGGAACTTTCAATGATAATGTCAAGAGAAGTGCCAAGAAAATGGGACGCCTTTTGTTTTATGTCTTTAATCGCCACTGTTTATTTGTCTATAAGATTCTCCTTCCTTTTTAGCTTTCTTTAAGAGATATGTGTGCTCTTCCACCAGCCTTCTTTCATTTCAGCTTCCTTAAGAGCTAGTTCTAAAGCCATCGCCTTGTCATTTGAAGTTTGAAGGTTGAAGTTTGAAGTTTGCAGTAAGGCTTTTGTTTCTTTAAGAGAGTCGGCTAGCTTGCCTTTCTCTTGCATAGCGTTATCTATTTTGGTAGTCAAGTCAATAATGTTGAGCAAGGAGTTTTCCTCCTTTAGCTTAGAAATTCCACTTGATAATCCCTTAGCCTCATCTTGGAGTGAAACCAGATGCTTGGCAACCTGGGATGGATAATGAAACTTTTGTATGTGCAATATTAAGGGTTTAAAGCAGCTTGACATAAGGGGCACATGCCAGTAAGTTTTGTCTAAGAAGATTGAATCGATGATCACTGGTGTATGAAGAAGGTTGCAATGTTTGGGAAACAGCGAAGGAAGGAGATTGAATTACCAATTGAAGAATGTCATTAAATTTTTGGTAGAAGTTGGTAATTGAGACTTATAAGGAAGAGGGCTCTCCGATTAAAAGAAAACCCAAGCTCTTCGCAAATATGATTCAAGGTTTCTAGGGAGCTTGGAGTGGTAGTATTATGGAGCAAGTCTTGAGAACCCTCTACTTCAATCACTAGTTGGGTCCCATTTGTAGCAACATTAAAATTTGTTTTGTCTCTATCTGCATCAAGATTTGGAATTTCAAGGCTTGAATCATAACCAAACCAACCCTTCTTCTCCTATAATGGTTTGTACTTGCGTGCCCCTGGGCTTCTTGCAAAGAGAAGATGCAACAACATAACCATCAACCATCTTTCTTTTGACAAGAAAAAACGAACTGGAAATAGCCTCTTTAAGAGATTGAGATTTAGGAGCCTGAACTGCAGCACAAGTGTCATCTTTCTCTAATTTATCTTTGGCAATATCTATGGTAACTTCTTTCTCAACCGGAGCAACAAACAAATCAGATGAACCTGAGTCAAAAGGATAAATTTATGAGATGATGTTATAATAAATTTTGAGTGATTATAATGATATCTTACCAGGTAGCATGGGCTCTACAAGGGAATAAGATGAAAAAGTTTAGGGATGCCCATTACCAATGAGCCCTTGCCTTAGAGTTAGGTTTCATCATTAGGGGTTCTCCTAGGATTTTATGACCACCTGAAATGATATAGAATTGACGGATCATGGCAGGGATTAGCAATCTATACTTGTTCCGTATTATTTCCGCTATTTTGGTCGATGACAACATAAGTTTATGATCTTCTGAGTTCAGCTATTTGGGAGCAAGGTATAGAAAAGAAATACCCATTAATAAGGAATGACATACCAATATGGATAAGCAAGAAAGAGAAGCTTAATAGTAGTATAAAATGTCCCTCTAAGACCAAAGAAGCATTTTACAAAGAAAAATTGGGTCTTCCATACTTTTTCCTTATTAAGATCTCGAAAATTATGCCTATCGAATGAGGATGGATCCGATACAATTGACTGCCTGGTTGATCGCCAAATTTAGCAGGGCCGGCTATATAATGAAGGATGTCGGGATTAAAAGATGGGAGACCAGCTTCTCGAGCCAGTACTTCTAAGTAAGTTAAATATGTTTAAGAATTTGGTAAAAACTAGACCGGTGCAATGTCCAGATGTTTCAGATACTTCAAAAGGAATTCTAGAAAAGGAAGATATCAGGTATGCCAGATATGGATAGTAGAAAAGGTGAAATATTCCAAAGGATTGTAGATGCTATCTGAGGATGTTGTCGGGATTGCTTCGACCCCAGTTATTCCGAACTGGCTAAGGATGGGGTTCACTTCAGCCAAGGATGTGATATATGATGGCTTGGAGACAATGACTTCACCCGAGGGTGAAGGTTTGATCTCTTTAACGACCCTTTTAGAATATTTCTTTCTGGACTAGGGGCCTTCCATTTTCCTGCCAGGTGATATTACTCAAAATTTGAGAAAATATCACCATTTGTAAATATTTCACACATGCAAATACTAGATTTAGAAGTTGTTATTTAGATATTCCACCGTCTGCCAAAATGGCTGTAAGTGTATTATATGAAACAATGACACTCAAGTATAATTTGATAAAAATATTTAAAGGGGCATGAACTTCGTCTTGATAAAGAACTTCGTGAAAGATCTAAGATGGGAGTTAGCACTAGATGTTCATGAGAATATGAGTTAAATAGTTTTTAACCCACCATAATATGTAGGTCGAGAGCAGTGATATAATATAAAAATTAGTATATATCAAACTGATGTTAAATGAACCTTATAATCATCCTTAATTCCAAAGAAAAATGGTGTCGACAATGTCAAAGTTATATGAAGCCTTACTTACAATATTAAGAATAGTTATGGAAGTATAAAAAGCAAAGTAGTCACTATTGTCGATAAGCTTGTTAGTACTACATTTAGATGAAGGAAACATCGTCGATAAGGATATTAATAAGAGCATCGACAAGGTGAACCGAAAAACTTATTGTCAATAACTTTTAGATTTCTGATTAAAAGCAGCCTAACTTTGACTTTGTCAAAGAAATACGATTGATAGTGATACCGTCAATCTTGATTAATTTGAGAGTATTAATATTTACTGCAAACTAACATTGAACCAATTATCACTGTCTTTAATCAACTTAGGCATGCTTACAACAACACAGTCAATGACTTTGACTATTTCAATGAGCTTTACCATAATCATTTGTCATGTAAAACTTTTATAGGAATAATATAAGGCTTTCATTAAATACGAGAAATCAGTAATCTCAAGAATAGTAATAGTGACGATAAGGCTTCAGCCAAGAGTGGTGAGGTTCGAAGTTATGAACATCATTATTGTTAATTGAACTCCAAAATAATGATAGATTCTATATCAACTTTAGTTAAAATTAAAGCTCGATTAAGAAATTCTAACACAAACCAACAATTAGTAAGAATTAGTGACAATTTAGGTCGAGATGGTAGTAGTGGATTCGGGTCTAGTGTGTACCTGCTTCAAAATAGAAAATCCCAAATTTTAAATTGATATTTAAGTAACCAATAAATTTAAAGAAGCAATGTTGTGAATTTAATAGCCAGTAAAGTTAATAAATAGAGTTTAATAATGAAATCTAAGGATTGAAACCGAACGATAAAGCCCAATTCTCAAAATTCCAGTTAAAACCTAATTTCGGTTTCAAACACGAAGGATGTATAAACTAATTAAATAAAATCACACCTTGGTTAGAAAACTTACTATTAAATAACTTGAGTTCACAAATGAATTTGGAAGCTTAACTCCTTTTTGAGCATTTCGTATTGCAGGAAAAAGGAGAAGAAGAAGAGACTCATATATTTATAGAGAAGATAAGCACACTAGAGCCATTGGATCAGTTTTAAACCAATGAATAAGATTAATGTGGGAAGGCCAAAAGGCATGAAAAATGAATGTCTCCGACATTATTGACTTGAAAAGCCGATGTCTCCTCTAAACTAGGGAGCAAATATTACTACAATAAATCTCATCGAAGGAGTTCGAGGTGTCGCTAATGAGTGGAATTAAGGTGACAATGTTAGTGTTAGTAATTACTCCTTGATCACATTGCATGCTATGACTATTGTCAAAGATATAGAGCCGTCAACGTACTTGTGGGATGGTTTCGAAGAGGTAGAATATCGCATCTCAACTGCGTAGATTAACATAATGTCGCATATGATAAAGCAAGTGAAGAGATCAAATGTAACTCACCTCATAATATATTAGAAGGTGTCGAGGGGATCACAGCATGTTCCATTGAAGCGAAGCCATGACCATCTTGCACCTTGCGAGCACTTCGAAGATATTTCACAAGTCTACACCAACGATTTCGATGATGAACATCATCGATATCCATGAAGGACATCGAGGTCGTTTTTGCTGAAATCAATGTTGAAATGTGACAAAGACCCCAAAGCACTGCAATTTCCCCATCACCAGCCATCACGAAGACCTTAAGGCAGCTTCACATAACATAGCAATTTGGGGATACCACTCTATACTAGAACCAATTGATGATAATGTTGAAGACGTCAAGTACGAGACAATGCCGCCTCATACATGTGAAATCTAGATGTTAAGACCAAGGTCAACCTAACATAATCAAGTGCAAGTCCTACCAAGATTAACCCCTATTAGAGCATAATTGACTTCGACCTAGTGGCTTCGAACATAAACAGATCTTGCATATTCTACTTCAAACTGCCCATATGACTTTAATTATGACCATAGCATCAAGGAAACTATGATGGTTCTTAGACTCGGTGAGTTCGTTAAGCCTCGAAAAGCTTCTTTTTGATCAACCCAATTTTAACGAACTTTTGAGGTTGACAAATTTATTTGCTAATAATATTATTTATTTATTTATATATATATGTATATGTATATGTATGTAACCTTGCATTGGAAATTTCTTAGAACAAAATACTTTCTTTCTAAATAAACTCCTTTCGAATTATTCTATAAAAAATACTTTGAACAAACCATTAGTATCACTTTCATTAAAATAATTTCCATGAAATGTTCCCAAATTAAATGAAAATTTTATCCAATTCATTCTTTATCAAAATATTTTCCAAATATTCAAAAATAGGTGTATAGTTTTATGAGAATGTTTTTAAGTGAGATATTTCATAGGCCATATAATTCTTCCCCAAATTACTACATATCAAAAATATCTTATTCCACAAATTAAATATAAAATTCCCTTTTTAAATAAATGGTTTTAAATTCAAAAAATATGTTTATATTTTTGAAATATTACCCTTCATTAAACTTTTTACAAATTTTTTATTGTCATGTGTTTATGACTCAAATTGTAACTACAATCCAGTTCTTCCTCTAAGTTTTTAATCTGTTATATTCTCAATCTTAAAATATGGGTCATCATAAAAAAACAACACCTAAATATAAGGTAATGTAGTTCATTATACATCCAAGCATTATAAAAATTAACATTTTTATGTTCTCTTAATTTAATTTTTTAACTAACCTATGGTGTAAATTTATCTATTTTAATCGGTTTAGACCAACCCAGGACTCAGAGAATCGCAGCCTTAGCTCTGATACCTAATGTAACAACCCTATATTTTTAATGCTTGAAATTATGTTAAAATCAAATAAGATAAACTAAAACACTAATCTTTGACGTTAAAAACCAAAGTTCATTGGTTGAATAGTTTTTAAATGCACTAGTTTTAGATATAGCTAATTTAACCTCACAGCAGAAATAAATAAAAATTTATTACTTCAACAAAATACAACATACAAAATAAGTACAAGTAAAATAATTCCAATCATCCATATATCCAACTATATTAGTCAGCACAATATTTATAGATACAATTTTATGCAATACCTATCGATGTAGCCTTCCACCAGGCTTCCATGCTCCTTTTCGGCAATAAACCTATAAAGCTCAAGAATGTATAGAAATAAAAGTACAAGAAGGAAATCATATCAACTAGTTTTGGACTATGCCTAACCCTATATATACCCCTTCCCAATAGGGATTAGATGGCTACTTGATAGGAAAAACAACGTACACACCCTTTTGGGATCAAGCCCATGCAATTATATTTTTCTGACCTAAACCCACTCTTCTTCTGTAGACATTAATGTTAGCACATAGTAATATCATTAACATATTAGCACAATCATATATGTATGTCCATCGTATCACTCACAACATGACCACATAAAATAGATACCAATATCGTCATGCATGTTAATTGGGTTTTTAACCAAGTAGAATTCGAAAAAAGATAAAATGTCGAGATGAAGATAGAACAACTTGAAACTTAGGGGTAGACCCATATGGACTAAAGAAATAAGTCATGAAAAGTTGGACCACAATGGAGCTAAGTCCATAACTCGGTACCGAGTTATGGTGCTTTATAGTTGGAATTGCACAAGCCATTCTCTAACTACTATATGTGAGCCTAATCAATTTCCAAGAATTCCATTGACTTATCTCAAGAATTGAAGAGTTATCTCCAAAAAACTACAAAACAAGCCAAGTCATAGAGGATTGATCATCGAAAAAACCCATTGGACTACAAAAACACAAGGGGCATCTTAAAATGAAGTATGAATCATGATTTAGGAGGAATCGCTAAGTTTTCACCTAAGAGGATAACTCGACACCGAATAATAGGGATAACTCGGTTTTGTGTTATATGGAGACCGAGTTATCTTTTCTACTCATAGCACTTCCAACTTTTTCGTACAATCTTGTGATGATATCTAGATCTCTCTAGTAGTAGGCTTCTAATCCAATATGACTTTTATCACTATAAATAAATACTATAGAGTAATCAAGAAAGGGTCTAGTTTCTACCATCACTGCGCAAAAAGCTCGTCTCTAATTCATCTCCTTCTTCTAGGTAAAAGTCACTAAAGTGGCTACTTTAGAGAATTCTAGGACTAGAATTGGTCAAACCCATGTACTTGTGACTTGTTCTCTCTTAAACCTTTTGTAATCTCAAGAAAACTCTATCAAATCTATAAGCACCAATGCATTTAGTCCAAAGATTGCCGAACACTATAAAATCTTTTGTCTCTCTTTCTTGTATTTGTTTTCCTTTACTACTACTATTATCTGCTAGATCTAGTCTCACAAGTTTCCTACAATCTATTGTTCGGTGTTGATCCATTTTTAGTGTTAATATTTTGGTGCTTTCATTGAGAGTCTTATAATCCAGGATTAGATCTAGCTTGCTATTTTGTATTAGAGGGGATCCCGCAAATAGATCCTGGGAATTTGCTTTGAGGGTTTATAGGCTTGCTGTTGGAGTTCATTGGCACCTAAAAGTTAGAGAATTGCCCCTGAAAGATCCATAGAAGTAATAGTTGGTAGTAATGAAGCAAACCCCCTAACAAATTGAAATTAACAACACTAACAATCACCAAATGGAGGTTAATACTGGAAATCTAGCACCAGAATCCTCCATTCAACAATAAGCTGTAACCAAAGGGAATTTTGACCAGAGGTTAATGCACTTAACTAGAAAATAGCTGATAGTCATAAGGTTCTCAAGGATAAGATTGATGTTTTGCTAGCGTTGCTGCCACTTAAAGCCTCGAGAGCTAGACAAGAAACTACAGCTACAATGGAACAAGAAGATTTTTCTTTTTGGGCCTAAATAGGAGGAACTATGAACAAAAGCAAAAGGAGATTGTTGATGGAGCTTCAGGAATCGTAATAGAAGGAAACAAAAGTATTCTACCCACTGGAAAACAGTCTGCTGAAAACCCAAATCTCGGAGTGTACATTCCTGAAGTGAACAACACAATGCTTATTTCTACTACAGATGACATGTAACTTGATGGTGAGAGATTGGAAATGAATGCGGATATAAATAGGCAAAATGCTAGAGAAAAAATTTAAAACTGCCCTGGTAAGACTAACCATGTGCCAATGGGACCCTGTAGGAGCGGTTCTCCTAGATTGATGAACCTAGGCTTCAATCTGCAAACTAAACCATTTGCGGACTCAAACACTTAGCATAGCCCTTGACGGCCGACCTATAGACCATCATGCTAGCAAGGAGTACATCGTCAATATGGTCAAACAGTTAGTGGACGATAGTAAGGATAGAATGAATGAAGTTGAGGGTTCTGTGCCAAGCCGAACTTCATTCAACGAAAACGTTCTAAGAGAAGAATATCCTAAGAAGTTCACTATGTAACTATGTCATCATATAACGAAACGAAGGGCCCTAAACAAACTTGTACAAATATTAATGGCATATGGATGGAGCTGGGGTAACGAATGTTGTCTGCTACAGATGTTTCCCTATCTTCTTGGAAGGATTTCTTCCATGTGGTTTACTAGACTTGCACCGAGGTCTATTTCCGCTTTCGATGAATTAGCAAAAAAGATTCTAGAGCAGTTTATATCCCATAATGCATGACCAAAAGATGTGATGTCCTTATCTGGGTTTTTCTAAGGACCTAACTAGTCATTGAAATCTTTCATGAACTGGTTTAACATCGTGGTTATTGAGGTAATCAATGCAACAGAGGATATGATTTTTATAGGTGTGGTCCAAGCCATTCACCCAGATATGGAATTTGGTAGGTGGATTAAAATGAAACAACCCATTATAATGGAGGAATTCCACCGAAAGGCAAACCAGTTTCTAAGACTGGAAAAGGCCAATATAGTTGAAGGCAAAACTGTAAGTGAGTAACTAAAGAAAATGTTTTAGAGCAATGTTACAGTTAAGCAGGATGGAAACGGTTCAAGAGTTTCAAAGGGAAACACAGGAAAGAATTCAAATCAAAATTAGAGGAATCAGAAATTTGGTAGGTGTGGTGGGAACGAGAAATGTCTAAGGAATCTCAAACTCGAGGATTATATATAATTGAATGATATCTTGGAAAACAACTACCTTGCCACTCTTGGAACTGAGTGATACAGCAAACCGCCAAAGCTAGAAGCGTTTGAGCAACAAAAGAAATCAAGGAAGTTGACTCATGGATATAAGACAAATGAATGTGAGCATCTGAAAGATTTAATTAAGAAACTGATAAGGAACAACATGCTCCAATGGTACGTGATGAAATCACAGAATTCTGACCAACCTGCTTGAACTTAAGTTCTAAGCAATCAAGGAAATCAGTTCATACCCAACAGAGAAAGGCCCAAGTGAATTGACTAAAGGATAGTGATAAGTACCATAACTAGAGGACCTTACCCAGCACAGAAGAGTTGGGGCGAGATGGAGAGATATGCTAGTTCTTTGAAGCATGCTTGTATGGAAACTTGTTAGCCATTGAAGACAGAACCTCAGCCAAATAATAAAATATGATAACTTATGACATTATATTTCGAAAATGAGATACTGAAGGTATAGAGGCGCCAACTCTCGACCCAATGGTGGTAGAAGTTTAAATTGGGTTGGTAGTTGTGCATAGAGTGTTGGTTGGCAATGGAAGTTTGGCTAGCATCCTTTTTCGATAAAAGTTCAATCAAATGAGGATTATTATGAAGGATGTGACCGCTTATAGGACAACGATTTGAAAATTTATTGATGAACCATAACAACCAGTCGTGATGATTGACTTACCTTTGGAACTTGGAGAAGGATAACAGAGAGTGGTTCTTATTCAGACCTTCATGATAATTGATGATTTCTCAACATATAGTACTTTCTTGGGCCACCCTTGTTGATTTTACAATAGCTTTGGCTCCATATTGCCTTACAATGAAGTTCCTAATGGAAAATGGAGTTGGAGTGGTATGAGGAGACCAAAGTGCAATAAGAGAATGTCAAGTCGTCGAATTGCGCTAAGTCAAATGATGTGAAAGGGGAAGAATGTAGGGAAGACTCTCCGTATTCATAACTCATAAGCATAGAAATTACAGAAAGACCCTTAGCTCGGGGACCATAGTCATCGATAAGACTATAAACCCTAGGAAGATGAGTGTAGGGGAGGGACGGTAGCACCAATGGAGTTTAAAATTGTTGTCCCCATCGATATGGATGATCCAACTATGGTCTTAAAGATAGGTTCATAGCTTGGAGTCAGATGCAAAGCGAATTGATAAAATTTCTTCATGCTAATCTGGTTGCTTGGACACATTTCGATATATGTAGGATATAACTGAAGATAACATGTTCCGCACTTAATATCGATCTTAAATTAACACGGGTAAGGTGGAAAAGACATAATCTGGGTCTGGAGCGATCCACTGCATTAAAGGAGGGAGCGGACAAACTATTGGCCAACGACTTTATTGTGGCACAACATATCCTAAATGGGTATCAAACCCTGCACCAGTTAAGAAATCAAAGGGAAGTGGCGGACTTGTGTCGATTATTCAAACTTCAATAAAGCTTGCCTGAAGGATAGCTTGCCACTACCTAGAATCAACCAGCTTGTTGATGGAATCATGGGGCATGGGCTGCTCTCATTCGTGGACGCTTCCTCAAGATATAATCAAGAGAACACCAGATTCATCATCGACTTGGGATTGTACTCTTATCACGTAATGTCATTCGGCTTAAAGAATGCTAGTTCTACTTACCAAAGATTAGTGAATGCAATGTTCAAGAATCAGATCAGATGGACGATGGAGGTATATGTGGATGACATGCTTGTGAAATCACGAGTATCTTAAAAGCATTTAGATAAACTCTCGAATATGTTTGAAATCCTTTGGAAGTATCAAATGAAATTGAACCCCTTGAAGTGATCGTTTGGTGTTTCGTCTTGAAAATTTCGAAAATTTGTAGTAAACGCGAGGATTACTGAAGTCAATCCAGAATAGATCACTTCATTACGAAATGTCAAAGCCTCGTCGATAAAAAAAGAGTTGTAGAGTCTAAATGAGAAGATCGCAGCATTGAGCCGCTTCATATCCAAAGCAATCATAAAGTGTATACCATTCTTCAACGCATTAAAGAAGGGTAAGAAGAACTTCAAATGGAATCAAGACCGCCATACAAAAATTGAGGAATTACTTTGACATATGGAAGCACCACCAGTTCTATCTAAACCAACATATGTGGAAGATCTATTCATCTACTTGGTAGTGTCTGCCTATGTGCTAAGTGCAACACTTGTGCGTGAGGACTCTAGGATTCAACGACCCGTCTACTACATCAGCAAATGGTTCTCTAGAGCTAAAAGAAACTGCTAGAAGGTAGAAAAGGTAGAAAACTGCTTATTGATGGTATCAAGGAAGGTGTGGCCATATTTCTAAGCTCACCTTATAAGGTGTTAACGGATCTACCATTGTAGCAGGTACTTTATCGACCTAAGACTTCAAGAAAAATTCTAAAGCAAAATATTGAGTTAAGTCAGTACAATGTGACTTATCATCCCTGAAGAGTAAGTAATGGATAGGTGTTAGCTGAATTTATCGTCGAAATCATAATTTGAGATGATGAGGAGGAGAACACAACGGTTGTAGCATCACAACAGAAATTGTTTGTCGATGGTGCATCAAACGAATTCTTCTCAGGGGCAGGAGTTGTGCTTGAAACTCCCAAAGGAGGGTCGATCTGTTATGCTCTAAGGTCAGAATTCCTGGCTACTAACAACGTGGAAGAGTATAAGGCATCAATAGCAGGGTTGAAGATTGTGAAGGAACTGCGAAATGAAGCTCTCTATATATACATTAACTCTAAGTTAGTCGTTTGTAGAGTAAAATGAGTGTATCAGGCAAAGGATGGAAACCTCACTCCTTACGTATCAAAAGCATGGGAATTACTCGATGATATTGAACACTACAAGATAAAACCCATATACCTAGGGAACCGGATGTGAAGGCCAATCACTTTGCTAAACCAACCAGTTTTAGAGGCGCTCAGTTGCTAGGAATAGTTCCAGTGGAAGTATTATAGGCTCCTAATATAGATCTGATGAATGTCACTGGATGTTGGAAACCTCAGAAGAGGAAGAATCGTGGATGATGCCAATCAAGGTCTACCTTCTTAGATGAATACTCCAAAGAAATATGAATGAACGGAAGAAGCTCCTTTGGAAGGCACCATGATTCGTAATGCAATATGCGGCACCATACCGAAGAGGTTCTCCGCCCCCTTACTCATGTGTGACCAAAAACGAAGCCAAGAAAATCCTCATGGTGATTCACAAAGGAAGTTGCCAAAACAACACGGACAAACATTGGCCAAAAAGGCTCTCCCTTATGGATACTTCTGGCCAACAATAAACCAAGATTTGGCAAACTATTCTAGACTATGCCACTGATGCTAGAGATTTGCAAAAATACCACGAACCCCATCATAGAATTTACGCAAATGGTTAGTCCATGGCGGTTTGCAATCTAGGGAATTGATCTAATCAGAGCGTTACCAATACGAAAAGGAGGAGATAAATACACCATCAGTAAAGTAGATTACGTTACAAAATGGGCCAAAGTGCAGCCACTTGCCACAGTTACAAAAAAAGTGATTATCTTTGTAACTAAAATCATTATTTGTAGGTTTGGGTGCCATGAAAAGTTATCACGGATAATGGAACTCAATTTAAGAGTGCTGAGTTCAAGAACTTCTACAAGCATTACTAGATTGAGAAAAGCTATTCCATGATAGCGCATTAGCAAGAAAATTGGCAAGTAGAGGTAGTGAACAAAATCACCATAACCACCATAAAGAAAAGATTGATGAAAGCTAAAAGAAATTGGACTGATGAGCTTCTGCTTACTCTATAGGCTTATAGAATGACACAAAAATCTATGACTAGGCACACTTATTCGCTTTAGCTTGTGATTCAGAAGCTATGGTACCAGTGGAATAGGAAGTCCCCTCTCATCATAAAAGGCATTTCAATCAAAGAGAAAACGAGCAACTACTACTCAAATCACTTGATTAGATCGATGAGAAGAGGGAGGAAGCTGAGGTTAGGACGACTGCTCGCCAAAAAAGAGTGGCATAACACTTCGACATCAAGGTTTAAAACTGCACCTTCGAAGTGGGAGATCTTATCCTAAAACAGATCTTTCTAATTTCGGGAGCACTAAGCCCAAATTGGGAGGGACCCTACATGTTCAGCTGGAAACTTGGAGATGAAATATTCCAGCTGATGACGATCGATGGAATTCCAATTTCTCGTGTTTGGAACAGTGATCACTACAGCACTACTATATTTAATACTTATCTATGTATTTTCCATTTTCTTAAATAAGTCATCCAGGGACATTGGGGCATTGTAAATAGACAGGACTTGCTTTTCCTATTATTATAATATATCTTACTTCTTAAACCAATGGAACCACGTTCTTGTAAGCAAACCGCCGAGTCAACGGGGAAAATCGACTCAAACCACTGGATCAATGGGGAAAATCGATCCACGCCTTCTACAAACTAGAATTGCTCTGGCAATGTCAACAAGGCCCTCTCTTGTGCACCACCAATAAGCCACACATTGCTGCTTGAACCGAAGGAGCCATATCCAGGTACGCAATACTTCTTTTGCACCACAAATAAGCCACACACCGCTGCTTATACCAATGGAACCATGTCCAAAAAAATTCCTCGTGCATCATCAATAAGCTGCATGTCTGGAATCATGTTCTTGCAAGCAACACATATCCCACAAGATCGAGAAAACAGTTCCCAATCTCCGGATGGTGAGTACAACCTTACCGCCAGATCAATGGAAAAATCGATTTGAAATTTCCTAAATACCAGTGTTGCCCCGACAACATTAGGAAATCCTTTTATTCTTTAGTAACCAATGTTACTTGGTAACATGAGAGCTCATCTAACTATCTAAGTACCAACATTGCTCCAGCAGTGTTAGGACATTTTCTTATCAGAGGATTACTGGAAATCAGCATTTCTCTAGCTATATCATGAAGTCCAAATGGTCTGATCAATGACAACACCAGAGGAAAGTCCAAGTACATGAGCTGTTTGAAATTTTCCAGAGACATAAACGGATATGAGAATATGATCTCAACAATGAAATTGAAAGAATCCAATCATAGTTAAGGAACGTAATGCTCGGAATCGAGCATCAAAACCTTGGGTTCTTGGAGATAGGATCTTACTGCATGGCCCAGATTGGGGGCAACCGAACGACTTTCCTGAAATAACCGATCTCTAACCGATTGCTTGAACCCTGTGTTTGAAGTAACTAGCCTTATGGAGTGGTGGCATACGTACACCAACACATGTTCGGTACAAGATAAACTGAGATACACCACAGTTCTGTTACGCCGAACAGAGTTTTTAGCAAATCATAATAAAGACTAAGTAGTATAGCGTGCTAAATAACTACAGAAATACCATTTACACGCATAGAGTTGGGGTAAACAAAGGTATAACACAAACACAAAAGTATATGGTATAGGGAATTGCAATATAGCCAATCATATTATATACATATGTAGTTATTTATAAATAAGCATAGTACATAGAATGCACAAAAAGTACACAGGAGAGATTATAATAGAAATGTTAATCTTTCATTAGTAATTTAATTTTACGTACGGACTCAACAAACAACAGGGGACGATCCCTTACAACAATGGCCAGTTTTAGACATCACATAACAAAAAACCAAAACAAAATAGAAAGTATAGACTTTGTATTTGTACAGACTCGATTGGCTCAAAAAACATACACAAACTATAAATGCTCCACTCCATTGGAACTCGGTCACATCATCATTTCTTTCCACCATAGCCATATTTGCCACCCTTGCCCAGACGAATTAGAATCTTCTTCCTCTTGATTTCCTTGCCAAGGGTAGTGACACCCTCCAAGGATGTAGACTCTACTCCCGTGGCAGGATAGACCTCCTAGAACCTCCTATAGCGGCGTCTCCATCCTTTAATCTTTCGAGTTTGATTGTAGTTAGAGTCTTTCACTTTGCTTCCTCCTTCACCTGCAGCCCCTTCTTTTCCTTCTCAAGTCTCACTACCATTGTCTCCTTGTCTATCAGGTTTGACTTAAAAATCACTATAACTTCTTCTTGTGACATGGAGACATCCTACAGGTTCTGCAATGTCGCTATTTTCACAGAGTTGGGGTCAGGCTCGAAGATTGAAACATGAATTGTACTCAAAGCCACTATGGAGGCAACTGTGGAAGTGCTAAAGGTGTAAGTGGCTCCTAAGCCCTATGTAGCTGGAGGAGGTGGCAGGAGAGAAGGTTGACCTATAAATTGGGAAACATGGTTATATGGTATAGTAAAGGACTCCATAGTTAACTGGAGCTTATGGAGTATTGGAGAAACAAGAGAGATACCCGTACCGGGAGTTTGACTGTGAACTTCTTTTTCAAACCCCTTTCACCGGTTTCTATTTCAATGGGCCACTCAATGATCGAAGGAATATATGACTCGTGTAGAGCTTCAAATGCCGGGAGAGTGTGGGAGGTTGAAAAGCCAAACCCTATGGATGCAAGAATGGTCACTACTTCCTCTTAAGATTTTGAAATAGACGTTCATCGCTGAATCAAAGAACTAGGTCCAGCGTGAGCTTCGGTAATTTCCTTCAACCTCTCTTCTCAAAAGATCTTCCTGCCAGCTATCATAAAGTCTATATTCTCAAGGTTGAGATAGCGACCATTAATTCTTCTTTATAGCCTATATCCTTGGCATGCTCTGATCTAGCTAACACCTCTTCCTAAATCATGGTGAGAGTCTAGGGAAAATCATTCTTGAGCCACTTCAAACTGCCTTTGTTCACGACAGTGCCAGCATAGAGATGTAGCAAGCTAGAATCCATCTGGCTTGACACTTCGTCATGCACTTTCTAAATGTCTTAAAGCTCCGACCGTGTGATCACATGGTCGATCTCTTCCGCCAGTTTATTGGCTGCATCTTGTACTTTCTCCTTAGCCAGTCTTGCATTATCCTTATGGAGTCGAGTGAGTTTAGCGGCCAGCTTAGCAATTGTGGTGGTTATTTCAACAATAGTTCGGTCTCAGAATTTGACAGCCTTCGCTTCTTTAGTGAATTGCACTTTCAATTTGCCGAACTCCCTGCAAGCTTCTTGAGCATATCATTAATCATGAGAAGTGCTCTGTCATGACCCCGGTTTGCCTCACTTAGAAGACGATCACTGGCAGCTTTTCCCTTTAAGGCCATGTCTATCTTGGTGCTCAACTAGGCTATCTCATTATCGCGATCCTTAATTATTTTATCGTGAGCATCTCTTTCTACCTTGAACGAAAGAATCTCCTGATAGTTAATATGGTTAACGTTAGAAAGGGCTCGTAAGAGACTCTACCATTTGAACCTGGCTTCTAAGTTCTCATGGACTACTTCGAGATTTTTGAGGGAAGTAGCTTTAGTGGTGGCTTTATGTTCTTAATTTTTTTAATCCATGTAAGAAAAGATGCTGGTAAGCAACTTGAAGCTGGGGCAGACCTTATGGAAGTATAAACTTTTTTCCCTGACTAGAAGAAGCGGGAGCATCCACATCAGTTATGGCCTAAGACGATGGAATTCCTGTATCGTAGCATTTTGAGGCTCATCGTGGGGAAGTGTAATGGATAGTGAGATCTGACGGTGTTCATGAGAATTCTTATGTGCGTATAGCTAAAGGCATCACCTTCATCATCCTATTTTCTCTTCGTCCCTTTTCATGCTCTCTCTCTCCAAGTGGGGGGCCTCATCGTCTTTTCTCTTCATCCACTTTTCTTCAGTTTCCTAATGAGAGTGATGGGCTAGATCTAGATTTTGATCCCTATAGGAGCTAGAATGTCGACACATCTGATGGTATAGCCCACAACCCATGGAACTTGAAATGAAAAGAAAAATGGAGATAACACTTGAACTTTGAAGTTTGACTCAGTGCAGATAGTGCCAATGACCCTTTACATACTTTACCAAATCAGCATAGTTTCAAAGTTGGAGTCTTTTCGCCCTCGCTTATAAAACACTTGAGAATATTTAGATATTCGAGCCAATCTCACCTATCATTTAACTAATTGAGAAATCCCAAAATACATTCAAGTTAATGAAGACATCTCCTAGAAAATCTAAATGCGACGTATCTTCTATAGGGGCTTCAGCAAAGTTGCCCCAAATTGATTGGGGAATTTCAGTAGTTAGCTATCTTGAGGAGAAATGGGATGCTCGGTACTCAACTCCATCATAGTTAAAAAATTTCGAGGAGGTAGGATAGGAAGATTAGGGCTCATCCTTAATGATTCGACAAAAGACTCTTCTCCTCCCTTGGCGTCATGAAAGTCACCTTCGTTGTTGTCATATATGGCTTCTTCCTTCTCCTCCACGACAATCTTTTGTTTCCCTTCTCTCCTATGAAATGGTTCATCTTCTTCCACTAAGATAGGGGACATCCTAGTGTCTCATCCCTATCCCTTAGAATATTTCTTCCGGAAGATAAATCTACGTCATATTCAAGAACTCCACCGAGTTGAACACCAATCAATGAACCGACCATATTCCCCTGAGCATCCTAGTTGAAGTTACGAGTAGGGGCAGAAGAATCAGTTTGCATCTTAGAACCACCTAAAGTTGAAGGTTCTTCAGCCAAAGAAAATATTTCAAGGTGTAGTAGGCCAAACCAATGAAGGTACTCATTTGTCAGAAGGAACTCAATTGAGTGTTTAGAAGCCCTCACAAACTTCAAGAGTTCAAGTGTTGCCACGAATTCATGATTGCTTCCCATTTTGGGGCGGCTGCAATAGAATGTATAGAGCATTATAGATGTGAAACTTCCTAATATGCGGGAGCCAAGGAAAGGAGGCTTACCTCCTTTTATCTAGAGATGATTGACGACCTCTGGACAACGAATGAAGAAATTCTCAATTTTGAAAGCGGATTGTTTTTTGTGAAAATCTTCTATCAGCTTGTATCTCCTCCAAGCTTCTATAATTATGAAGAGCAATCTTTCCTCCTATTGAATTGTAGGAACGTTAGCTCATTAATCTTTGGAGGCCGTCCAAACCTAATCATGAATAAGATATACAACCAACTTAGGAGAACATAATCATTGGGATGAACTCGGAATGGTGCAAGTCCTAGTTCCTGAAGCACCACCATCAAGAATCGATTGAACATGGCATAGTGACGCTCAAGCACATGTATCGGTTACATGTATGAAACATTCT
Organism: Allium cepa; assembly: GCA_030765085.1. Classification (NCBI taxonomy): domain Eukaryota; kingdom Viridiplantae; phylum Streptophyta; class Magnoliopsida; order Asparagales; family Amaryllidaceae; genus Allium; species Allium cepa. The sequence goes on from CM060931.1 coordinate 385,118,137, forward strand.
GGTAGACTATGTGCAAGCTTAACTCGAGTGGGAAATTAAATATCACTCTTTGAAATGTCGTGTTACTTGCATATATTTCTAAGCGATCTTTCTGATGGAATTGAAGGCCCTTGTTCTGGAGGATCAATTATGATTCTCATCCCAAGAAGCAACTAGTTAAGCACAGGCCTGATAATAAACAATGGACTATAGAATTCAAACGCAATGGGTATACTAAGGGCCGTAGGAATGGACGGATAAATTGGGGCATAAAATGATTCAACTTCTGAAGGTGTGGACGCTCCTACACCAGATTTACGGTGGGATGACCTGTTAGTCCCTAAGAAGATGGTTTTGTTGACAACAGCCTTAGAATAAGATTATAAAATATAAATACAAACATTATAGTTTAGATATATATATATATATGTATGTGCATGATTTAACCATGCAGGTACCAAGAATGAAGACTGTACAATATAGAGATTCAAGATATCAAGATTGAAGACTCATGAGTATCAAGATTATCAACAGTTCAAGATTTCAATAATAAGTAATTTAATTAGTAATTTTGTTAAAACTCACAGAAAAGCACTGGCATCTTAAAATCCAATTTATTTGTGGAACGGAATCCACTTCGAGCCTGTTAAAGGGATGGAACCCAAAGTAGGATGGAACCTACAAAAAATCTAGTGGAACATTGTTTTGTATCCACTAACTTTTATTCAAATGTTTTTTACAAAATTATATCTTGTTTTCAAAATGATTTCAAAACCTTCCTTTTAAAAGAATCAAAAACATCTATCCTGGTTTTAAATATTTTTAGCCTCAAAATAATCTTTATTTTAAAAATCAAATTATCCTTGGTGTTAAACGATCTTTTACTAATAATAATATATTTAACTTTTAATATTTATACTTAGATTTAAATATAAAATTATAGTAAAATTTTATATATATCAAAATATCATTCTCTATATTTATTTATGTATTTTAACTATAGTTAAGTATATTTATAAAGTTTAAAAAATAGTTTTTGTACAAGATAGAAGTTATTTTCAAAGTAAAACAAATCACCAAAAATACCATAGGCTTGTCGACAACCCCTAGGACCCCTTGTCGACAAGGTAGAAGTTGATTTCAAAATTTTGAATTTCAAAAGAAGTGTCTATTCATCATATCCTTTCACGAATGGACATGGTTGTTGTTCTACTATAAATAGGTGCAGTTTTAAACGAGTTTATATTCATATTTTCTATGATTTCACTCCTCTTCTTCTTCCACATTTCTTTACATACATTTTCACCATTACTCTACTGAAATCAACATTGAGTCTAACTAGATCATCTTTGGTTTGATTCTCTACCACTATCTCAACAAGATCTCAGTGCTATTCAGAATTATTGGCTTCTTTGTAATAAACTAAACGAGAAAATGTGTGATTGTAGCTTGTAAAATCAACCAAGCGAGAAAAGGTGTGATTGTAGCCTTTGAAATCAATTGGGTGAACTTGTTGCCCGTAAAATCAAGTATCTCTACCCAAAGGATTATGAATCTGAAGTGGTGTACCTCGTGGCCTTGAAATCAAGGGTGTAATTGTACAATTGATCTTGAAAGGAAATTCGTGCTTGTGTGCGAGACTGGATGTAGGGTAACTCCGAACCAGTACAAAATCTGGTGTGTTCTTTCCTTTATTGCTTTTACTTTATTTCTGCATCTGTGTTTGATTCTGTGATCTTATCTATGTCTGAATATTGCATACATTAGTGTTCAAATTAACATAAACTCAAAAAGATTTAGTAATTCCTTAAAACACTATTCACCTCCCCCTAGCGTTAATTCTAGCCTTAAGATCCATAATCTGCATTTCTCACATTTGGTATCAGAGCAAGGTTTTCAAAGTTTCATAACATGATTTTTGAGTAAGTTTTTAAAATGGCTATGTTTACAAGACTTGTTAATACTAGTTTAGAAATATACAGATCATCATTGTCCCTTGTGTTTGCATATAGTCAATATTCAAATTCAAGTTGTCTACCAAAATTGTATGATGTGCAGGAAACATGCTTTATGGGTGTTAAGGAATCAATCCACAATGGACAAATTGTGCAGATCAAAAAGAATAAATAGATACTCGATAGTGGATGCTCTAGACATATGACTGGCAATCCAGATATGCTGAATGATATAATATACAAATACGGAGGACTGGTTAACTTTGAAGACAACTCAAAAGGATATGTGATTGGCATCGACAAAGTCGGTAACTCTGAAACTCCTATTATTACTAATGTTTTGCTAGTTAAGAATCTGAAACATAATCTGCTAAGTACTAGTCAACTTTGCAATAAATGATATAAAATTAAATTTGAAAAAGATAAGTGTCAAATTGAAGATAATAATTCAACCATAATATTTGAGGGAATTAGGAAAAAGAATATTTGTATTCTTAGTATGAAAGTTTCAAATGATAACTTGTGTCTTTTGGCAAATACAAGTGAGCCTTGGATTTGGCATAAGAGATTTGGACATTTGAATTTCAAACTCTTATCCAGACTGTCAAAACATGATCTAGTAAGAGGTCTCCCTAAAATGAATTTTAAAGTAGATAGTTTATGTGATGCATGTCAATTAGGAAAACTTAGAAAAAGTTCCTTTAAATTAAAAGATATGATTTCAACCTCAAAACCTCTTGAATTACTTCATCTTGATTTATTTGGTCCATCTCAAATTCTGTCAATAAATCATAGTAAATATGCTTTTGTAATTATAGATGATTATTTATGATTTACATGGACAATATTTTCGAAACATAAAAGTGATACTTTTGAATGTTTTAAGAACTTTATAAAAAGGATTCAAAATCAACTTTCTATATCACTATCTCAACAAGATCTCAGTGCTATTCAGAGTTATATGCTTCTTTATAATAAATTAAATGAGAAAAGGTGTGATTGTAGCCTGTGAAATCAATCAAGCAAGAAAAGGTGTGATTGCAGCCTGTGAAATCAATAAAGCGAGAAAAGGTGTGATTGTAGCCTATGAAATCAATTGGGTGAACTTGTTGCCCGTAAAACCAAATATCTCTGCCCAAAGGATTCTGAATCTGGAGCGGTGTACCTCATGGCCTCGAAATCGAGAGTGTAATTGTACAATTAATTTTGAAAGGAAATCCGTACTTGTGTGCGGGACTGGATGTAGGGTAACTCCGAACCAGTATAAAATCCGGTATGCTCTTTTCTTTATTGCTTTTACTTTATTTCTACATCTGTGTTTGATTCTGTGATCATATCTGCGTCTGAATATTGCATACATTTGTGTTCAAATTAACATAAACGCAAAAAGATTTAGTAATTCCTTAAAACACTATTCCCCCCTCTCTAGTGTTAATTCTAGCCTTAAGATCCATAATCCGCATTTCTCACATGACCGTCATGTCATGCTAGACAATAAAATTCGTTGATCGTAGTCAAGAACGCTTTATTTCTGTAGGAATTCCCATATGATTAATGCTTGAAATCGAAAGGTTGTCGATGTGTGCTAAACAATCAGATTCCAAGTATTGACCGGGGCAAGTGCACTGAGTTATCTATTCGGTATTGGTCCAGTGTCCTAAATACCATGAATGGACCATCCTGTTTAGATAGCTCGCACTCGTTTGTAAAATTGATCTGCATTGCTCTATGAAATTCCGGTTCAATACTTGCCTATCGTTAATTGACAATCGATAATGGATCCGTTGTCCAGAGCGATGCGGAAAGCATTTTCTTTTCATGGTCATTAGGAGTGCAAAAACAGAAAAGGCATAGCAAAGGAGTCATCCAATATGTACAAATTCATAACAAAACTTCTTATTGGAATCAGTTCAATGATCAAGACTTTTCTTCCAAGAAGGGAAATAGTTAAGGTCGGAGAGCATAACTTGTCTCTTGAGCTACACTCGTCCAGTTGGGGCTAACCCTAGTTACACCATCGACTGTACACGTCAAATAAACCAACTTGACCCAAATTGGAATCTGCCAAGTATAAATCATTTACATCGCATCACTATCCCACAATCAACCTAAGTTCAAACTTAAAATTCAAGTCAAAGGATTAGCTCAGCGTAGAGTTTCAAAATAGGTCGGGTACGAGAATTAGGGGCAGTGAACTTGAAGGTGATAGCTTGGTTAGGAGGCAGGACATAACAATGTAAGCGGTATAACCATATAGTGGTGGCACAGGAGTCGAGTAGAGGTTTGGGATCAACGTAGGTCAGTGGAAAGCAAACCTCAGGTTAGGTCGGTTGGAGAAAATGCAAGAACTCGGGTGAGAAGCTAAAATAAGGCAAGTGGAAAGGAAGACTTAACGAGTATGGTTAAGGAAGAAAAAATTAGGTTAAATTTTCTCTAAGTACTTAACTTGGTACTAAGTTTTCGTTATAACTCGGTACCAAGCTATCATTTCTCACTCGATTCGACTCCAAGTTAACTTGTACAACCTACAAGATACTCCAAAGTGTTATGTGATCTCCAAAGCACAAATCATATCATCGGATCAGATAATTAGAATTCAAATAGAAACAAGTATCGATATTGAATAGTTAACCAGACATCAACCAACTAAAAGCAACGTCTCGAGATGGAATCCAAATGACCAACTGGAGTTCACCGGTTATTGATCCTGAACCTACCAAGTTCCGAAGCACCATTTTTTTTTAGTGGAAGCTTACTTTAGGGAGAAAATATTAACTAGGTTCTTAACTAGGCAGAATTCAACAGAAGATAATATGTCGAGATGAAGACAGAATGACCTGAAAATGGATGGTAGACCCAAATGAACTAAAGAAATAAGTCATAAAAAGTTAGACCACAATGGAGCTAAGTCCATAATTCGGCACCGAGTTATGGCCATAACTAGGCCATAACTCAATGTCGAGTTATAGCCATAACTCGATGTCGAGTTATCGCCATAAATCGATGCTGAGTTATGGTGCTTCATAGTTGGAAGCTCCAACTTCACACAAGCCATTGTCTAACTATTATTTATGCGCCCAATCAATGTCCTTGAATTCCTAATGACTTGTCTTAAGAATTAAAGAGTTAACTCCAGAGTACAAGCCAAGACATGGAGGAATGATCATCAAAACAAGCCACTGGATTACAAAAACACAAGGGGCACCATAAAGTAAAGTATGAAGCATAATCCAGGTGGAATCATTGAATTTCCCCCTAGGGTATAACTCGGTATCTAGTTATAGGGATAACTCGGTACTGACTCCTTACACTTCCAACTTTTTCATATAATCTTAGGCTGATGTTTAGATCTCTTCGTAGCGGGCTTCTGATCCAACATGGCTAATATCCCTATAAATACAAACCATACAGTGACCAAGAAAGGATCTAGTTTCTTCCATCGCTATGCTGAAGCTCCATCCCTTCTTCATCTTTTTCCTCTACACGGTAGTCACGAAGGAAGCTACTTTAGGAATTCTAGGAATTAGAATCGGTCGAACCCCTGTACTAGTGATTCATTCTCTCTTAAAACTTTTGTAATCTCAAGCAAACTCTATCAAATTTATAAGCAACAAAGCTATAAAGTGGATGTTAGCCAAAGATTGTTGAACCACTTTAAATCTTTTGTCTCCCTTTCTTATTGCTATTTATTTTCCTTTAATGTTACTATTTTCTGCTAGATCTAGGTTTCACGGGTTTCCTACAACCTATTATTGGGAATTGATCCATTTTTAGCATTAACAATCCATACACATTTAAAGGACACCAATCTACATTTCTGCCATAAACCAAATGTTAACTAAACACAGTCATACAAGTGACTATATAAATTCACATTAATTACTATAGCTGCACATCAATTAGTGGTAACTATAATTGATGAAACCGACATCACACATGCTATCAAATGGTAAACCTTGATAACTCCGTGTATACATCCATCGAATAAATATAAATATATAATTTTTACCTACCCAATGGCAAGCGTTCCTAAGATGGTGTAACGACCCACTCCATCGACACATGAAAGTCGATACTTAACGCATCCACGATATTCAAATGCAAAGCATATAAATGCTGGAGAGGCAGATTGTTAGGATTAGAAGAAAATGAAAAGGAAAAAAGAAAACCAATAGAGGAAAATAGAATATCATAACCGAACAACGACGTACAATTTAAAAAAGATAGCAAAAGATGTTACTCTAAGATACATAGTATATACGAGTTAAAAACAAAACTCATTAGTCTGGACAGATATAACATTCCGACCTTACAATTGCTGATGGTTATATATATAATGATAAAGTGGAAAATAAAAATACTATGATAGATAAATGTATAGCTCTACTCCACGAGCTCCATGTCCCACCAACGACGTGGAAGAAATCGGCCTGACCCGAGCATTATAATAAAATAACACCTGGATAAGTATGGAGAATAAGCGTGAGAAAATTCAAGAAATATGGAAAAATATAATAGTTCTGTGAGACCACACTGCTAATCATGGAACAGGTTTTTTCCTCACAAGAACAACATCCATATAAGAAGGAATGGAAACAAATTAAAATATAACCTAAACTTGAAAGAAATGGGCATAAACAAGATCAAAATTGAAACTTAAAGAATGGACATAAATAACTAAATATCCAGAAGAGCTCCAGGCACTTCTCGATGCTATTCAGCGAATAATTCGAAGATTTGAATCAAATAAGGGAAGGGAATTTTCCAACAATGACTAGGAGGGTACACCCCCATACCAAAATTATACCCTCTTGAAAATATATTTAAGAACTACGATGGCTCTCGAAAATCTCCAAGCTGGACCCGCCAACCTTACCGAGTATCTGAGTATTTCACATCTCCGCACGCACAAAACCGAAATCAATCTAGAATAGATGTGACAATACCCTAATAAGAGCAACCCTACATAGCTCCGCCCCAACTCGCGCTTTATTTAGTCATTTTCTACAAAAGGATATCAAAATCGATTGCGATGAATCAAATATCGGTAATAAACTAATTCTACCTCGTGGAAAACAATGAAGCCGGACATGTTAAGGAAGTGTTGCTTCCTATCTAGAATCGACAACATTCTTGACTTTAAGAATAGTAAGAGATTAAATACTCCAAAGAAGCAATGAAATCATCTTGAATCAAAACATACAATGAAGATAGCAGAATCGATAGCCGGTAAATCAACTATCGGGAGTATCAAAATGATCATATATGAAAATTTAATCTCTTAAACATTTAACTCACACTTATGCTTGATTTTCATATCACAAATATTTCTAAAACACTTTAAAAACATTCTTTCAAAAAATTTCTTTTTAAAGACTGATTATACTTCTAAGATTATTAAAAGGGAGGGTCAAAACTACGTTAATTATCCCGAAAGAAGATTGACCAAATTTATATTCTATTTTATAAATTTAAAACAACATTAATTATCCCAAAAGATAATTAATCAAATTTATAACCCTTTAATAAATTTAAAAAAACATTAATTATCCTAAAAGATAATTAATCAAATTATTTTTTTTATAAATTTAAAACAATATTAATTATCCTAAAAGATAATTAATAATATTATAATCTATTTTATAAATTTAAAACAATATTAATCATCTTGAAAAATAATTAATCAAATTATAATTTTTTTATATACTTAAAACAACATTAATTATTCCAAAAGATAATTAATCAAATTTATAATTCCTTTTATAGATTTTAAGCAACACTAATCCTTTATTTTAATACTTGCAATATAGTGTAAACAACTTTCAAAGGGTAAAAACGCAACCAAGCATTTATTTTGTAAAAATACAAGCATAAGTAAACATACACAAAGGTTTTAGGAGATGATATTTCATAAGTGACGGTACGGCGACAATTGCTATAAAGGCACTTGCACAAATCAAACAGTATGTCAAAAATATTTTAACTAAACATCAATATAAGCAACATTAGAATATAAGTAAATAAATACTGGTGAGAAACTCCTTAGGGTCTCTTTACAAAGGTCCCTTATAAATCACACATATGCATGTGTATTTCGAAGTCTTCCATAGCGTCCTATTCACTACGTATACGGTCCGACCTCCTCTTGCTTTTATTCCAGGAACACAATGGTTATTTATACCATCCGCTTCCAAGCGGGGATTAAATCCAAACAAACAACCAAATAACAAAATATAAACTATCATCCATGCATTCAACATTAACCTATAGCAATACAGATATCATATTGATCTAAAATTAAAAGGCATTCGATTTTAGCTCAAAATTATTCTAGCTCAAAACTCGATGAATCTAACTCCAATGCGTAGATAACCTCGATACGAGTCCAACGCAAAAGACTGCATTCGAATCTGACCTCATATGAAAGAGTTATTGTATTTTATAAGTATTCGATTTTAAAATATAAATTAATTACTCAATTAATTTACTAACTACCAATTAAACACTAATCAACTCCTCATATCTTTCTTCCCTTTTCAAAACTTGCACAGGACCATGCACAATATACACATGCATGCACGCCAAACCCCATCATTGCTGCACAATTCTTCAGTCCGACTCCACCACCTTGCTCCTCATCGTCTCCACTTCACAACCCGCACCACCATAACCACTGAATTGCCTCCACCATGATCCGACCTGACACCATCACACACGCTAGGCTAAAGTTATGCCACCATATTGACTATCGAAGTCCACCAAAATTCGACCACGATTACTCCACACGATGAGAAATGCGACGGAACCCACGCCAAACTCAAATACATCCACAATCACGTGCAAACCCTAACCTAGTTCACAGCAATAGGAGGTTGACCACCTCAAACATCATCATCACATCCTCTCATTTCATATAGAAATGAAGCTCTCGTCGATACAAACTCAAAGAAACTAACTTTGTAATTTTTCGTTAAGTGGATGAATTGAATTTGAATTTCAAAGCTTGAGGCCATTTCTTGGCTTCACTGTAAATAAAGAACGAAAGAGGGGATGGAAAAGGAAAAAATGAACGAGGGGAAAAGTGAAATTTTGGTCAACTTTTGAAGTTGCTTAATTTATAAACAAACAATTACTTTACCTCATTTGCAAGCTAGCCAAAAACTTCAAGCCAACCATCCAATCAAGAAAATCATCATTAATGCAAGGTGAAAATTTTAAAATTTTGAATTTGATTTAAAAAGTTTTTAATAGAAAGCTTCATGGAATTTTTTTACACAATATTGTTAGCGTACAGGCCGTGCCGTAAAGTACGTCAAACGAAAATTTAATTTTTTTCAAATTAAAAATTATGGAAAAATTCTATAAATTCCATTAAAAATAAATCACGAAAAATCAAGTTGTTTTATTAATAACTGATTGTCTTTTTATTTGTTCAAACTATTTATTATTGTAAATAAATTTACAAAATGAGTTTACCATTATTATTTATTAATTAAAAGGAGTTAAATAAGGCTACTGAATGATTTAATTAATATTTTAATTCATAATTCTAATATTTAAATAATCCCTGTATTTGAACATAAATTATTTATATTTTAAAACCCAATTATTTAAATATTCAAAATTAATTAAATATTCAAAATCAAAATGGTAAAATTATGAGATGTCACATTCTTCATTATTAAAAGGATTTCATCTCGGAAATCCCAAAGGAAGAATGTTCTCACACCCTTAACTTTTTAAAGTTCCTTATGTTACGAAAAATTTCAACAGCACCTTCTATGCGCGGTTGGATCCAAAAAACCACAACTCACCACACCTGGCCCAAACTAACAAAGAAAACAAAAACCAAGTAGCCTCCTATGTACGGGGCATAAAATCATCAATCAACATAGCCAATTTCTAAATTTACTAGATGCATCATTTGCATTTGACTTATAGCAAGAAACTTACTATCTTAATGCAAATAAAGGTGTGTAAGAAATCAAATAGTAATCTCTTGCATCCCTGTACCTATCTTAGACTGGCATAATTCAAAAGAGAATCATGTTGACAAAAGAGTAATACACAAGCTATTTTTATCGTAAGCAATAGGAACAAAAATAATAGAACAACCATATGCAATAAAAGTATAGAGAATACTCTGTAATAAAATAATAAGCATCCAATCTTTTCAAAAGATAAATTTAGAACTAAATTTCCAGGTTTTTGTATTTAAACTATATTTTCAAATTTCTTCAAAGTGAAATACGTCAAAATTGAAATTATTTATGACAAGGAAGGGGCTCCTTTTACTGAAACGTTGTATAACTCTAGGATCAAAACAACATGGAACATCTAGTGGTATTTCGATTCCTTCTAAAACAATAACTAGAGTAAACAAATATACCTAGCTTGTCTTCCAAATCAAAAAACCCCCAATCACCCAACTTTAGTCATAACAAAAAATATTTTAAAAATCATTTCACAAAACTCTTTTCAATTATCTTATGATAATAATACTTTAACAAAGTTGTCAAAATAATAATTATTATTTCTTTTTAAAATTTACAAACTCTTTCGAAATCACTTTTTTTCAAAAGCACTTGGATTTAAGTCCCAATAAACAACAACTTATTAACCGTAATCTATAAAATCACACTATCAAACAAATCAAATTCCATACGGAAATAACCGACACTTAACATTATTTAAAATGTTAAATTACTAACAACAAGATTTAGAAATTTGCTTAGGTTCACAATTTTCTCGATCATCTAAGGATATAGATAAATTCCTAAGCGTGTCATTATGCTCATCAGCCTTTGGTTATCGCGTAGAAGATTATCTAAGCTCCCTTAAACAAAATTAAAAGTCACTCTCTGAACTTTCCTACACCACACAGCAAAGCATACAAATATTCTTAAGCCTGCACGATTTACATAAATCATCGGTATGTAATATCTAATCTGATCACTTGCTCAGATGCATAAGCTTTACTTCCGAACTAATATCCCTCACTTGACCTTCTTAATGCGAACTCCGATCAGGTTCATTGATTAGATAACTTCATTTCTCCTTACATAGCCATACACTATGATAGAAACCTTGGTATCATATCAAGAACCCCTAAATCAAGCATTAGCTGACAAGAACCAAGATAGAAATTCTCTTTTGAACTGGTGTGAATCACCTTGAAGTTATGTACTCAGATCCTACATCAAGAACCATGCGAATAAAATGATCTACCTATAACTTATGCACTTACTCTTATTGGTTTCTTAACTACACCAATCTTTTTCTAAATCACTTTCATTTTCATTTATAGCATTTCATTAAATACTAAAATTATTTATTAATTACTTCAAAAAAATTCACTTAAGCATATAAAAAGTTTATAAAGACATAACTTTGTAAAAATTAAATTTAAACTTACTCCACCTTTATTTACTTATATATACTCTTTTACATCCTAAGTGTATGTACAAATTGTCGTTTTTATTTTATTTATTATTTATTATTTATTTATTTTTAAAATTCTAATGGGTGCCCAAACGAAATATGGGTCTTAAAACCGAGTCGATTACTTCGACCTTTTTACCTTAGAGTATTCTAAGGAAAGATGTATACGGATTGGCCCAATAACATCAAATAGCGTACACAACATAGATGTTTTACACAGAAGCTAAGATTTTAATAGAACAATATTTATTAAGACCTTCATATCCAATTTAACACATTTTATAAACTTGAGTTATATTATTTTTTTTTCAATCCAAGAGTTTACAAATTTCATTTATCAAAACATTTTTTTCATCAAAATACCCTTTGTTTTAAATCAATTTCCTTTAAGGAAGCTTAAAAATTAAATGCCTGGTTTTTAATTTCAAAACCTCTTTTGAAACCATACTTCATATATTTATATATATATATATATATATAATAACTTTTACAACTTATTCACTAACACGCTTTGGGTTTGTTCGGATTTAAACCGATTTCAATCACACATTGATTAACAGAATAATCTACTAAGTGCATTACAATATTCACATATGTAAATATTCGATTGTCACTTAGAAGACTGTTTTGATTACCACAAAACTAATTGAGATGTTATCTTCGAACTATCCAAAAAAATTATCTTTCTTAAAAATGCTCTTTGAAATATTTGTACTTATAAACACTTCCAAGTAATACTACAATTGCCGCAACATCCCCCTACATAGGCCCAAAACTAACGGCTACGGATGCTACAACCATTCATAATTATTAATCCTTGGAGACCAAATATGGCGACATTTAATACATTAATACACAGAAACACAAGAATATGGAAACAAATTGAACAACAAATAAATTCTACATTCCATTTCAAAATATTTCAAAGTGATTACATAATCCTAGTTCATAGACCACGTTCAGATAACATATAATTGTTACAAAATACGCCAAGAGGGACATACAATGATGCCCCTTGGATGATCAGACTGTATAATAAGGCACTAAAACAATTTGCCTTTATAATCAAACACACTATGGAAATAAACGTGCTCTAATAACAAGCTTGCCTCTTACACGTCCTCGGAAGCTTTGTTCGTCAAAATGAACACTTGGAAACCAAATCTCTCAACCTACTCGAAATCAATTGAGTACCCAAGATTTTGAGGGGAAAACAAAAGCTTTGAGTTAGACATAAAGCCTGGTATGAATAATAATTTACCATCTCAAACAATTTAGATATCTAGTGAGACCACGGCGTTTAGCGGAACGGATTCTCCCCTCACTAGCAACCTAAAACATTTATAAAACCATATATTGTGCTTATGCATACATAATGGACAAAATATAGTATTTCAAAAAAATTATGATGATATACAAAATAAGTAAATCAAATCTAGATTACCTGTCCCTATTTATTCTGACTATCTATCTCAATTATAGTTTCTAGGGTCACTATAAACCTGTTAAATATTTACGGACTATCTATCTGATTTCATAGTTTTCATGGGATTACTAAGAGCCTATTGGTAACTCCAATATCTTTCCTTTTATCTTTTTTTTCTTGGGTTGACTAGGTACCTATTGGCTATCTGTCAATATCTTAATTCGGATATAGTTTTCATGGGCTGAATATAAACCCATTGGCCCCTACCAATATCTTTAGTTAAACACAATTTTCATAGGCTTGCTTTGAACCTATTGGCTCCTTCCAATATCTTTAAATTAAATTTTAACATTTCTTAAAATATATTCAATACTGGGTCAACCTACTTGGTTATTCTGCCCTTCCCCAAAAATATTGTTATGGGTTACAAACAATGTGAATAAGTATATGAAGAAGTATCATAACAACAAATAATACCATCACCTGCGGTTTATCAACTTCCTTATATATATATATATATATATATATATATATATATATATATATATATATACATAAACCTTTTAACCTTGATAATCAATGGAAGCTTCTTCATTTCAAAACCCTTTGTTTACTTAAGCCAGGGTTATTCCTTTAACTTGAGATTGGGTTTATGTTTTGAAATCTTAAAACATCTCTTTCGAAACCAATGGTACCTTTAGATTATATCAAAATATTCTTTAAAACATAGCTTTGAAACAAACAAAAAAGTACCCTTTCGAAAGCATACGGTTTTCTCTTTAAAAACATCCTTTGGGTCAAAATGATTATATACGAAAGCATCTCCTTCGAAACCAATTATTAAATTGCTTTGGGGAAAAGTTGATGGTGGCGGAACCATCTAGTCGAAAGCAACAATCTTTTAAATTAAAACATCGAAGGATAGAGTCGAAACCCTTTTGACTCCATTGCCTTCGAAAGCAATTGGGAAGTGGCTTAACTTAGGTTAAAACCGAGATAACCTTTCGAAGGCATTGATGTCTTCAATACACTTGGAAGGAAAATAGCGACTGGGTTTCGACTAGGTCGGAACCAATCCTTTCGAAAGCTTTTATTTAAACAAAAGATACCCTTCGAAAGCTAATACTTTAACATAATAAAGAAACCTTCCCCAAAAGCTATTTGTATAAACCTTTTCGAAAGCATGTCTTTCGACTGTGTCAGAAGATTTAAAGCAAGAACTTGGCTTTTGGAAACAGAATATAGTTTCAACCCTAAGGAAAGCATTACTTTCGACACCCTACCTTCCGCTACTCTCCAATTCACTTAGTACCAATACCGTTGATACCATGCGCACTGGTTTCGACTATGTGGGTTTCGGCTGGGATTTTTTCAACTAAGATGGAGCAAAAGTAAAGGAGTCAAAAGGTACTTTCGAAATCGATGGAATTTCCTTTTTCTGAAATACTAATTTATAGCTAAATATGACCATCACTTTATAACTAACCTGCCTGTTGTAATTCCTTGATTGGTTACTTTAAAATTTTCGAATGGTTTACCATTAAACTGTCGCATTTATCAAATATCAATATAAATAAATTTAATGATTAAGCCCTTCCATTTGTAGAACTAGTATTTGTAGATAAGTCCTTCTCTTACAATAATTTATTTCCCCTAGTAATCAACTGGAAAAAATCTCCAAAATTCACAGAAATTCAATTTTATCATGCAATCAAACATTAAAATTTCAAACCCAATTTCATCCCGAAATACTCGAAATCAATTTTAAATCCAATTATATCATATTTCCTTTAGAAATTCATAATAATTTTCTATGGCTAGAAAAATTCTAAAAATTAAAATCCATCTCCAAAATCATATTTTACTTAACATAAAAATTTTCCGTGGGCATTCTAAAATCATAAACTCTCTGTTTTGCATCAAAACCATGCAAATTCATATATGGATGAAGTTAAACATAATCAAGTTCAAGTGTATCATCGTCCATATCATAAAAATGAATTTAATAAAACCAAAAACATTTAATCGTAGAATAAAATAAAGATGGTGCGAAATTATTATTCCCCTTGGGTATGATAAGAAATTTAAGATTTGTTGTTGATTAATCCGTCATAGCTTTGATCCTTAACTTGATTCAATCTTCCTCTTTGATAATGGCCGACTCCTTAGGGTTTTTGCATTTATATTTGGTTTAAAAAAATGTACGTGAATAAACAAGAATGAGAAGTGTATGGCCATGTATAATGAGGTGGCTATTTTACTAATATGCCCATATGTAATTTAATTAGCTAATAACCTAATTAAATCCCATTTAATTTGAATAAGCACGACCCTATATATGGTTTATTCAAATCTCAATCTACATATCATCATTATTTTATTTTATTTATCTAATTAAGTTTCCTAGAGAATGTTATCAAAAATTAGGGAATAGGCTCTCCCTTGAAGAATTTTGCCCTCGAAATTCAGTTAAGATTAAATACAGTAATCATTTGTAACAACTCCTAATAACCCTAACAATCACACTAGCCTTTCTGACTAGCAATTATTTTTATAAATCTAATATAGACATACCCTCAAAGCAGATCAGGATAAGTATATCTAATCCTATCCTTTGTCTTCCAAGTACACTCCTTCTCATTATTGCTCCACTAAACTTTTACCAACTTGACTATTTTATTTCTTAATCCTTACCCCTCTCTAGCTACAACCTGAACTGGTTGTTTGACAATAGTCAAATTAGGCTCCATCTCTAAGTCATCCAATCCTGTTGGAGGAATCATAGTCTCTAGATCAGGCATATACTTATGAAGATGATACACAAGAAACACATCATGGACATTTACCATACTTCTCGGCAACTCTACTCTGTATGTGAGCTTTCCAATTTTCTCTATAAGCTGGAATGGGCCAACATATCTTGGGGCTAACTTCCCTGATTTTTCAAATCACACCACACCCTTCATAGATGATACCTTAATAAAAACCTTTTCCCCAATTGAGAATTCTAGGTATTTACGCCTGTTATTTGCGTAACTCTTTTGTCTGAACTAAACTTTACTCATCCTTCCTCAAATTAAATCACTTTTTTCCGACGTCTCTCTAACCAAGTCTAGACCAAAGACTAATATGTCTCCAGTCTCCAACCAACAAGCTGGTGGTTTACATGGTCTTCTATACAATGCTTAAAATGGCGCCATTCCTATACTAGTCTGATAGCTATAATTATAGGAAAACTCAACCAAATGCAGGTGATCTTCCTAAGATCCACCAAAGTCCAGTATACAAGCCCGAAATAAATCCTTGGGTACCTTATTGACTCTTTCTGTTAGCCCATCTGTCTAAGGGTGATACGGATTACTCATGTTAAGCTTGGTACCAATCACTTCCTTTAACTCTTCAAGAATTCACTAGAAAACAAAGCATCTCTATCACTGACTATACTACTAGGAACTCCATTCAATCTAACTATGTTCTTCAGGAACAATTTAGCTAAAATAAATGTCGTCCTGGTTGACCTAACTGGAATGAAATGGCCACTCTTAGTAATCTGTCCACTACAACCTATATACTCTTTCATTACCCCTATTTGTCCTTGGCAACCCGTCTATAAAATCCACGGATATCGAATCCCACTTCCAAACTAGAATCTCAAAAGGCTGAAGCAACCCACTCGGCTTTTGATGATCAGCTTTCACTTATTGACAGTTTGCACACTGCCTCACCCACAATCCAACATCCCTCTTCATGTCTTCACAAAAGAAGCTCCTTTTCATATCCTGATACATCTTGGTCCCTCCTAAATGAATCGTAAACTTAGAATGATGACATTCTCTAAGAACTTCTTTCCTCAAGTCCATAATATTCAGAACACACAATCATCCCTTCACTCTCAACCATCCAATCTGATCAAGGCTAAAATCCTTTAGATCATCAATCTCCATTCCAATCTCAAGCCTTCCGATCCTCTCAGCCAATACTGGATCCTCCTTCTGCTTAGAAGCAATTCTCTCAATAAATACTGGTCGAACTTCTAAGAAGGACAACCTGGCGGAACTCTAACTAGGTCCAGCAGTCGATCTTAACTACACATCAAAACTGATTAAAGCTTCTAAATCCTTTCATTCTGTTAACATAGCCAACACCACATTCTGATTTTTTCTACTAAGATCATCTGCTACCTTATTACCTTTCCCTGGCGCATATTTAATACCAAAATTATAAGTAGCCAAAAACTCCAGTGCTGCCTCATATTCAATTCTTTCTGAGAGAATAAATACTGTAAAGACTTATGATCGGTATAAAGCTCAAACCCTTCCTCTAAGAGATAATATCTCCAAATCTTTAATTTAAAGATCACAGCTGCCAACTCCAAGTCATGAGTAGGATATCTAACTTGATGTGGCCTAAGCTGTTGTGAAGCATAGGCGATGACTTTACCATTCTGCATAAGTACTGCTCCTAATCCAGTTGCACATGCATCCATATATACCACCAACCCTTGGTTTCCATCTGGAACTACCAACACTAGTGCATTGCTCAACAAATGCATTAACTTAAGGAATGTTTCCTGACATTTTTGGACCAAACATGCATTACTTCCTTTTTGGTTAACTTAGTTAAGGGTGCTGATATCCGCAAGAAATCCTTAATGAATCTTTCGTAGTAGCCAGCAAGTCCAAGAATACTCCTAATCTCAGTCACCATCTCTGGTCTCTTCCAATTATTCGCAGCTTTGATCTTATCTAGATTAATTAAAAATCCTTTCTTCAAAACCACGTGACCAAGAAATCTAACCTCTTTCTTTCAGAAATGACACTCGGCAAATTTCGCCTTTAGCTAATTCCGCCTCAATGTCTCAAGTACCACTCTAAGATGAACTTCACGCTCTCTCTCATCTTTAGTGTAGACTAAAATGTCATCTATAAACACCAGTATAAACCTATCCATATACTCTTGGAAAAATCGGTTCATCGAATCCACGAAGAAAGTAGGTGCATTCGTTAATCCAAATGACGTCACCAACCACTCATATGAACTATACCTAGTTCTAAAAGTTGTCAAAGAGAAAATGTCCTATGCACTCTTCGCTGATGGAAACTTGTCACCAAATCTATGCAGGGAAACACTCTGGATCCACTCAATTGATGGAACAGATCATCTATTCTTGGCAAAGGATATATGTTCTTAATCGTCCTTTCGTTCAACTTACGATAATCGTTACACATCCTTAACGACCCATCTGGTTTCTTCACAAACACCAAAGCCGCTCCCCAAGTCGAACTGCTTGTTCTAATAAAATTCTTTCCTTCTAGCTACACCTTCAATTCCTTCATCTCAGTCGGTGTCATCTTGCTTGTTGTCTACTCACAGGTTCAACTCCTGGCACAAGATCTATTTTAAACTCAACAACTCTTTTCGGTGGTAGTCTAATGACTGGCTCAAAGACATCTGCAAACTGTCTTGCTATTCGAACCTCACTTAACTCATTTCCTATCTCTATAGCATTAAGTGAAGCATTAACACTTCAGTCAGTGTTCTTTACTGAGAATATCACTTGGTTATGGCTATCATGGTGTCTCGATGATGCTTCCCTATCCTAGCAAAATATCTTAGCCTCATGCGTACCTAACAATCCGTACGCAAAATGATTCTGAAATCTATGAAATCAATAAGATGCAAACTACATGCAAACTTATGACCTAGTAAGTCAAGCCCTAACTGGTCACATCTCAATCCTAGATTTGTATACCTTCCTATTGGATTCGCAAACCTTAAGGAAGTAACAAGGTAGGTGGGTTCTAAGTATAAATTATCAATTAAACACTGAGATATAGATGAATATGATTCAACAGTATCAAAAATTTACCTAACTGGTATATTCTGAATCAGAAGTGTACCTTCCATCATAATCTTTCCCTTATATGCTGCTGTAGGCCTACTTAGTCCAATAGCAAAAAAAATTCCTTTAACCACCCTAGAAGGCTTTGGACACTGATTCTTGTAATGCCCAACTCGATCACAATTGAAGCACTTCACATTCTTCTTGGTTGCAGCTTTTTTCCCATTTCTTAACCGGCACTCCTTCGCAAAGTGACCCCTCCTGTCACACTTGTAGCAAGCTATCTCAGTCTTTGACTTTTTAGCAGTATCTCCCTTCTACGCTCCCTTCCTTTTAAAGAACTTCCACTTCTTTCCTTGAGAATCCTAAGTTTCCTCTGGCTTCTCTTTATCAAACTCAGCAAGTAACTCCTCATGGCAAATAACCATCTCCACCACTATATTACAAGAATTTCAGATATGTACCATGGTCATTCTAGCAAGCTCGAGCCTCAATCCCTGAATGAACCTCTCATTCCTTTTAATGTCGGCATCTATAGTAGGATATCCATATCGAGACAGCTCTTCATACTTAGTAGCATACTCGACTACAGACATCTCTCCCCGAACTAGGTCCATAAAATTTGTGACGACCCGGGATTTTTGGCAATACTAATTTAATAATATTCAAATCTAATTATTTATACAAACTTATCATTTCAAAACAAATAAAATATGCTAGACATTTACTATTTATTCATATATATATACATATATATATATATATATATATATATTGTAAAAAGAAAGCTATGATTTGGAAATTCAAAGTAAATCTCTTAAGAATATTTAAAATAAGACCTTACCTTTTAAACACTAAATATAAGGATATAAATTAAGTATTAATAACTTAAGCTCAAAATAAAAATAGGAATAAAAATAAGAATATATATGTTTAGAGATAGAAATAAGTATATAAGTGATTTATATTGTGTATGCAACATAAGTAAAACATATATATTGACCATGATAAAATATATGTGGATATCTGTATGTATGCAAGGCAAATGAGACAAAGAAATAAATTTATGCATATATGAGACGAACCGATTTTTCGACGCTCGAAAAATCGAACCATTAGGGTAAAAGAAGAAGAGGTAGAAGAAGAGAAAACAAAACAACATATGAATCTAACCATCGCAGCAGATTAAAATAAAATAGAAAATAACAGATCTTTACACAAAAGAAAGCTATATCTTTTTTATTCATATATCATCAGAATACATCATCAGAGTTCAACAACGTCAATAACATATAACTGTACAGTCATATAAACTTGTCCTCCAAACTGAATACACAATGGAATAATAATCAAGTATGGAAGTACGTATCGCCATCTAGCTCGTCTCCTGAGTTCCACAGCACCTTATCCTGTATCCTATAATACTCGGTCTGACCCGACCATTATAGTTAAATAACACCCGAGTCAGTCTAGAATACCAGCGTGATAAAACCATACTCAATTGATTATTAAAGTTTCAAAATCCTTTGAAAACAAAAGCATCTCGTAAGACCACACCACAAATAAACATGTCGGGTTTTTACCTTACGATAGCCAAAACACTTTTTATCAAAATCCTCTGATATTATAATAGTGTCTATAGAAAGTAAAATAGAATCTAGCTGAAATGCTTGCATCTCATGTTTCAACCATAGTTGGGCATAATCAAAACTGTACAGGCGCGTAGGGAGAATGTATTTTCAACTAATGACTAGGCATTGGGGTACCACCTGTCACAGTGCGTGGCCTAGATCACCGTACCGAGGATTACTCCCAATCCCCGGCAACACAAGACAGGGACAACCCTTACTGGATAATCTCGAGTAAGATCACCCCACGGTTGGGATCAACAACCGCACCACTAATCCAAATAAAAAGGGACATCTAGACAGGGATGACCTCACCCTAATGGGTGCTACCCACCTAGCCTTGCTGCATAACCCCTGATTTTCAGTCATTCCCAGTTGATGAGGCTCAAGGCTAAGCGTTACCTTTTTAGATCGTTTCACTAAGAATGCCTATCGTTCATCTGACTATGTTTCGAAAGCATTCATCCATACAAGTCCGTCCTGGGTTCGAACGGAACCGAAGGCAACACTCCTACCACATCCATTTTGGAATCATCCTTAGGATTAGTAGCGACAGCCCTTGCACTTCACTGATCCATCTTCGAATCCAAACTCGTCTTCCTCATGAAAACATTCAAATTGGATCGAAGTGGTTTTCAGGAAATAAATCCCGATCCCGGTCTCTTCGAAACGATCAACGCATTGTCCAATATTGGTAGTAGGTTATTTAACTATCAATTAACATTCACAAACATCCATCAAACATAAATAATTTCCCCAAATTATTTATTAATCCCAAAATATCTTCACAAGATATTTTTCCACTTTTCAACCCCTTTGAAAACAGTTTTCAAACCACACTTTTCACATGAAATAAATTTTCGAATATTTATTTCCACTGAATACATCAAGAACAAAACTTTAAAATTTTAAAATAATTTAAAGTCTTTATTATAAAATACCCTTTAAAACATTTAAATTAAAAATTTCTTTGATACTTATTCAAAACATATACTTTAAGAATATTTAAAATAAAACTACTTTGTACAATATAAAACTGACTTTCTAACTTTAAAACATAATACCAGGCCACCTTTAAATAATTACTGCTATAATAGATTAAAAGAAAATACTTACTTTAGAATTTAAACATTTAGAAATAATAAGTTTTCTAAAACATGCTTTTTAAAACGACATAAAAACTTTTAACTTATATTTAAAAATTTACTTTGAAACGTACTTGGCTATCTAGGCAAATATACTTTTCTTCACATTCTTTAAAAATAAATCACTATTTATTTTTAAACAAATTTACTCATTCCTTTAGTAAATTCCTACCGTGAATTTATTCTTCCAACTATCCACTGATATATTGCTTCACTTTTATAGACCCAGTTTATAAAACTCATAGTCACATTCTCCTTTAAATTTTCAATTTCAAACACTTAAATCAATTTCCAAATTGATTTCTAATTTACTCAATTTTGAAATAAATTCCTTTGCTTACTCATTTATTTCAAAACCCATTGACTTCGGATTTTTATTCCTTAATTATGATTTAAAATCTTTTAACTGAAAATACCAATTTCAGATTTTCCCAAATCCCATCTTTATTCTTTTAAACAAATTCAAACCTCGAATTTGAAATAAATTCTTTATTTCTTAATATAACATCAGTTAAGTTTAAAATTCATTATTACTCTGTTTATTCAAAATCCCCTTTCCCATACTCGGAGCTTATTTATTAGAACTTTTAAAATCACTTTCACTCTTTTCCAATTCATTCTTAAATTTATTCAATTTTCTATAATTATTTTACTTAAAAATTCACTCTTTTATTTTCCTTTCAAAAATCCAATTCTATATATTTTGATAAATCAGTGTACCGAAAATATATCCAAACGAACCATGGCACTCAATATTCCAGTTATCAATATAATTCATCGTAGAATATCAAATATTCATAACACAGATATTAAACAATCTAAATAATTTTGAGGAATCCAGTTGGATCCCTCCAACCTGTAACCCTACGTCCACAGATGTTAGCACAATAAAAAACCAATTCCGCTTCGAGGTGGAATATCGCGGTATATGGGATTTATATAATATCATCCGCTATTATGCGGCGCATAAGGTCTCATCCGCTATATAATATGGGAAATCAATCACTCCAATATATACAATGTATTACTACTATATATAATATAGCACATCAAATCAATTCAATCATTCAACCAAATATTTAAATTTAATCATTTAAATTTAATTAGAAATCTAGAAGAGTGAGATTAACTCACCTTTGATTTTTAATTTGCAAATCTGATCCACGCCTGCTTGATTCTCTATGATTTAGACCTTGAATAGAAATTAGATGATTTTGTTAATATTTGGATCGATCGAACAATTAATTGTCGTACTATAATTTAATTTAAACTAATTTCCCTCAAAATCTTTTTGTAACTAAAATAATTAAAATAAATTAATTACTCTAATTAACCACTTTAATATATATTTTCAAATAGATTAGTTAAGTAAAAATAGGTATATATGTATATTTATTTTTAATTTTGAAACTACATATATATATATATATATATATATATATATATATATGCTTATCAATAAAAATCTAATATTTATATAACTTCTATATTTTCCAAAATCCATAAAAAAAATTCTGGTTTAAACATTTTTCTCTTACAGCATATATATACATATATGTCTATGAGTCCTTTAATTTAAAAGAAGCTGTTTCTTATGTCTTACAATATGTATATATATTTCTGTTTTGGTATTGTCTTGTAAATCCAAAAATCCTTTCTATATATATAAATATATTCTGCTTCTTAAATCTGCAAATATAACAGTACTCTTCTCTATTTTTTTTCTGAACATCAATAGTAATAATAACTTAGGTTTATAAATTATCGGAAAGAAAAAGAAAAAAAAACAAAAAAAACAACAAACCTCAACTCGACAACCAGAATTGCGCCGATCAACCCCGAAGTCGCCAACACAAACCATGCCTTACGACCAACAGAAAGAACACCCTCCACCTCATATTCAAGCAAGTCGAGCTCAATGCCTCACCAACGAACGCGAAATCACCTCGCGCGAATCCTAAAATCATGAACCTAGTTTCCACGAAACCCTCGAACCTTGCGAGCCCAAATTCGAGCAGCAATCATTGCCTCGACGAAGACGCCGAACCCCACAACCGCAAGCTGCTTGCCACCATTCTCCTCCTCGACTGCATACGTCGCTCTTAGTTCGAACGAAACCCAAATCGTTCCCCTGATGAATATGAATCTCAGCTTCGATTTAATTTGGAAACTAATAGGCAGCCGTATTATTACATAATTTAATTTTTTTAAGGTTGAACGATTGATTTAGAAAATAAAAAGGAGGGCACGGCTCAGATATGGATTGAAGAAGAAGGAAATTTTTGCCATCTTTAATTCGTTCTATCCCTTTTTTTTCGATGAAGTTTCGAAGTTGAAGAAATGAATGAGGGAAAGATACACAGCTTTAATTTGAAGGACGGCAGAAAAAAAAGGACGTGACAGGTGAAAGTTGCGTGCTTGAATGGCTATGGGCTAGTGGAATTAGTCGGCTAAGAATTTGACCCTATGCAACACTAGCTATAGTGATTTGAAGGAAAAAAGTTATGACGTGAAAAGAATTTCAGCTGATGTGATTAATTTGACCAGAATATAAGTATATATTTTTTTAATTAAATTCAAATTGTCTCAATAAATGCAACTTGAAATATTGACCTCCTATCGAGGCATGACGCTAAGCTATTATAATGTTATACCCCTATTTCGAATATAATGGAAAAGATTTCGAGTCCTAATTCGATCGTATGGAGAAGATAGCTTTTTGAACCCAATTATTAAAATTTTCGATATAGATTTTAGTACGTTTATCTACCGTACGGCCAAACGATCACTCCAAACACTACAAAAATTAAAATCCGATAATAATACAATAATACGGATCCAATGGAACTGGTTTCGTCGAATTTCGAGACTGTGCCTTGGAAGGCTATTTTTAAATTCAATTTAAACGATATAATTTCAAACTTAACGAAACACTTCCAAATTAAATTTTAACACTTTTACTATCTTCAGTTCTATCAATATAAATTTTACAAGCCTTCAAATTATTATTAACAAGCCTAAAAATGAAGATTCAATGTTTCACCGAACTTCCAATTATTAAATTCAATAATTTAATTAACAAATAAATAGTGATATTTGAAATTCAAGTTAAAATTAACCTTTCAAATATTTAAAATCAATTAAATATTCCCATTTCAAATGCTCAAAAATTCTAGGTCGTCACAATGTAAATGATATGTATACACATAAGAATGAATGTAGGCTTGTAAACACAAGATGGAACATACATTTAATGCATATTCCATCAAGCACATAAAATATCCAATCTCAACTTTAATAAATCACTTCATTCTCCAAGATCATATCAGGTCAGGCCGCTGATCAAATATAATAAAAATTAAAAGAAAGAAAATGAAGAGAGAGAAATATGTGTTATGTACAGAGGTAGCTTACCTTTCTTATATATACCTCTCCATTAGCTTCATTTCATTCATTGGAACCAAGTCTAATAAAAAGATAAAAAAACTCTACCATTTTACACCCTGAAACACAAAACAAACTCAACTCAACAACCAAATAAGAAGATCAAGATTAATAAGTAAGCTAGCAGTTTTTTAAATCAGGATATTATTTTCTCTGGTCAAATTTTTTTCAAGCGAGTAAACTTCTTTTCAAAAGCCTAATCTTGTTTATAACATAGTTATGTAAAGATTTAATAGCAGAAATGGTCTTGAATATATGCTGCATAGATGAAAAGGTATGTGTGCCTGGGTGTGGAAGCATGTAAATGCCTGTATACATATATATTACCTCTATTCTTGTTCTAACAGGTTCAAAGACCCTTCAAAATCCTTTTTCTCTTCACCTAAAAACTTATAGTTTGTGGTAATTGAAGGAAATATGTTTGTATAGAGAATTCGTATTTTAAAAATGAATTCATGTGAAGTTAGAAAACAATATCAATAAAAAAAGATTTACAGTGGAATGTGGAACATCACAGGAAATCAACTACTTTAAATTCATATTTCACTTATATAAACAGATTCGACTTAGGAAATAACGAATTTTGGTGGGCTTGCTTCGATTTTGAATGGCGTGGTTGATGGAATGTCGTGGGTTGACCGAAAAATGGTCGTGGCTGTTTTTTTGGCGATCACAAGCTTATGGACGTTAGGGTTGTGGCCAGAGGAAGATCGTTGGTCAAGGGTCACGGGAAAAATGGATGGCATTTTTTTGAGCATGGTGATTGTGGCGCGATGGGTTATAGGGTTTAGGGTTTGTTTTGTTAAGGTGAGGTTGTCGAAGGTCTTCCACGTCGCGGTGGCATCGAGTTGGCTTGGGGGGAACAGGAAGCTGGGTGTTTGGCGTAGCTGCTGGCAGGGTGGCGAAGGTTCTGGCGATCAGAGGCATTGGCATGAGGTGGAGTTAGCAGGAGATTTCTTTTCTAGTATCGGTATTTTGCTCGATTTTGATTTTGGGGTCGTCGTGGGGTTCTGGGTAGTTAGGAGAGTCGAGGGTGACGGCGGTGATTTGTAGGTGTCGTCGAAGTTGGTAGGAGTGGCTCCGACGTCGTATGCACATGCACACATGTCTCAATGTCAGGTTGTAGCAGATTTGGGTTGTAGGAGTTAGTAGAGATAAGGACAAGTAAGAAAAGAGAAGGGAGGGGGAAAGCTGGATTTTGTGTTTGGGCCGATTTGGGCCTGCTTTGTAACAAAATGAAAAAAATAAACCAAGTTTTCCAAAGCAATTTCAAACTAAATTATTTTAAAAGTTAAATGCTTTTTAAAACTTAAAATTTCTGATAATAATAAAGTAATTTAAACTTTAAATTAACCCCAAACTTAGGTAATAAATGGTGCTAATAAATGGTTTAAACTTAAATTAATTAAGCTTAGAA
The DNA here is from genome assembly GCA_030765085.1 of Allium cepa. Lineage (NCBI taxonomy): Eukaryota > Viridiplantae > Streptophyta > Magnoliopsida > Asparagales > Amaryllidaceae > Allium > Allium cepa. Next base: position 385,144,414 of record CM060931.1, read on the forward strand.
TAATTATATTTATATGTTGATTATTTAAATTAATTCCTAAAGTTATTAAAGTAAAATTAATTGTGGAATTAGATATTGTTAAGATAAAATAAAATGTCTGAAGTTTTACTTAATTTAAAAGTCTTCAGTTAATCACATATGTTAATTTTTAACTAATTTCAGATATTTAATTAAAAAAATAAAATAAAACGGTTGTAATTAGATTGGAAATAATTATACAAGATTTAAAAATAATTAATTTTGGTTTAAATCAATTAGATGATTATGTGACTAGTAAACTAGTCTATGAATAATTTAAATTGGATTGAATACTTTGGATTGCTTTAAATTTCTCTAGTATGTTACTTCCAGCTATTTTTGTGATATGAAATACCCTGAATTGAATAGTGAATATAAATGTGAGAATTTCTATTTGGAATAGATATTTGTGATGGAAATTCTCTGTGAATATGACATTCTGAAATTAAAATTGCATTGCTTTTACTTAAAACAACTTGGCCTTAAAAGATGGCATTTGGATTTCGATGAGACCGGGATCGGATATCGATTTGTAATTCAAAACCCACATCGATCCAGAATAAAATAGTAGGTCGTGAAAATCTCTAGGGAAGATCAGGAATGAAGATTCAAAAAGTAAGGACTATTTATCGCTAACTCTGAGGATGAATCTAATACGAGTGTAGTGGAGATAGTGCATTCAGTTCCGTTCGAACCCGGAAAGGACTTGTATGGACGAATGCTATCAGACAATCGTTATTGGAGGATGGTGAAAATTCCAAAAAATGTGAGCTACAAAAGGTAATCGTTACCTCAAGCCTCATCAACTGGAATGGCTAAAACAGGGGATGTGCAGCAAGGCAAGTGGGTAGCACCCAATTAGGGTAAGATTTCCTCCATCTAGATATCCCTTTTTATTCGGCTGTGTGGGCGGTTGGTGGCCTCAACCGTGGAATGATCTTATTCGAACTATCCAGTAAGGGATAGCTCCAGTCTTGTGTTGTAGGGGATCGAGAGTGGTCCTTGGTACACATATCTAGACCACGTACTGTGATAGGCGGTTCTCCAGTTGCCCTACCATTGTATGGAATCTAATCTCCAACAAGCACCGTACGTTTTGATTGTGCCCAACTATATTGGAATGTGAGATGCAAGCATTCCAGCTATTTCTTATTTTATATGAAAAACCATAGACACTATTATAATATCACTGGATTTCCTACGAAATGTTTTTGGTTATCGTAAGGGAAAAACTTGGTCGTGTTTATGTGCGGTGAGTCCTACGAGATACCCTTGATTTCAAATGATTTTCGAAGTCAAATAAAATTTAACCGTTTACCCGCACCAGACTCATGTCTGACCTGAAGTTTATTTTCTTTTTTTAAACTCTTGGGTACTCAAATTTTTATGAGTAGCCAGGTGATTTCCAGGTTAGCTTTGACGTATTTTGGAGGAAGGCTTGGAGCAGGAGGCTTTTGCGTACCTAGTTATATATGTTTCCATAGTATTAGTATTTGTGGCTACATTTTGGTTTATATGGAATAGGCTGGTCACCACAACTGTCTAGCATGATATATGTAAAACTTAATGACTCTGATGTACTGTATTAGTGACTTTTGTGATATATGTATGTGATGTAATATATTAATCTCGTTCCGTTGTGAGATTCTGTGATTGTTGAGTTCTTTCTTCCTATCTATTTCTTTTCTACCTATTTCTTTCTATTTTATGACACATCATTCTATGGAATGAAGGGCGGGTCGTCACAGTTGGTGTTAGAGCGCTAGGTTGAGAAAATAACTAGGCTTTTGGGTTAATACCCATCGAGAGAGAGAGAGCGTATTTGTAAAATTTTATATATACATATATACACTACCTGATTGTTGGATTACCACATTCAGGTTAGCAAAATAAGCTCTAGGGGTAGGGTAATTGTCGAGGTTGTACCCCCAATACCGCCTCGAATGAACTTTGCAGCGTTGTGCAAAGACTTTACAAATCTCTTAGGAAAGCCTTTTAAGGGTACTAATTCCGTCATTAAAGTGCAAGCCTGGTTATGCTCGTGTGAGCGAATCTTCAAAAGTTCGGATCTTTCGGATGAGCAGTAGCGAGTTATGGCGTTTTGGCAACTACAGGAAGGAGCAACTATATGGTGGGATGCGATCACAATGAATGTCCCCGAGGATGAATTTTCTTGGAACAGATTCAAGGAGGTATTTGAAGAGCAGTTTATGCTTACCGTAGGAAAGACCCGACGGTATAGGAATTTTTTGGACCTTAAGCAAAGAGATTTGTTAGTATCAGAATATGAAACCAAGTTCAATGAGTTGTCCCGATATGGTCCTAGACTTATTGATACACGCTTAAGAAAAATGAAATGTTTGTGATTGGAATGAGACCCAAATTTCATGAGAAAATGACTGCACATCTCAAGGGATCATTTGTGGAACTGGTAGATATGGCTTTGAGATACGAGGAGCCTTTGGAAAAGAAACCCTTGGCAACAGTTGCAGCACCGAGTAGAAATGCTACCAATCAGAACAAAAGGAAATTTAACCCAAGCTGCAAGAAGCAGGGTAAAGGAAAAACATGGAGGCAACAATGCAGCAAGGAAATGTTATGTATGCCAACAAGAAGATCATTTGGTGAAATTATGTCCTAGAGGTGGAGCTATGAAGCCACAGCAGAGTGGACCTATTTTCCCAATGGTGCATAAGACTTTGTGCTTCAATTGTCACCAACCCGGGCATATGGTGAAAGCTTGCCCACTTCTTCAGAAGGCTCAACAAAACAAGATGTTTGCTATTCAGGGTGGACCTTCAGCTTCTACTGGTGGGAAAGGCAAAGGCGTACTCAAAGGTACTTTGCTATTAAACGGCATTTATGTTAGAGTATTGTTTTATTCTGGTACTTCTTTTAGTTTTATTTATTTGGAAATGGTGGAAAGATTCCACCTCACCCCTAGTGTCGTAGACCGCCCTATTTTTGTATCTAATCCCATAGGGGCAGTGAGCAAACTGGGCATGATTTGTGAAGGCCTAAAATTTTCTTATCTATCCCAGAGCTTCTCATTCGACCGTTTTGTATTGTACTTTAAAGAATTTGATCGTATTTTAGGAATGGATTGGTTAGACAAGTGTCAAGCTGTTCTAACGAGTGAAGAGAGAACCGTGTCCTTGGAAACCGAACTGGAAAGGATTACAAGGGTGACCTATGATAGTCCTGGATTTCACACAGGTAGTCTCTTGCATGTGCTCGAGGCATCTCAAGAAGAGGTAGGAACCGTCGAAGTTGTAAGAGATTTTTCAGATGTGTTCAAAGAAGTCAGGAGATCGTGTTCCGTATTGATTTAGTTCCAGGGGCGATACCCGTAGTTCAACCAAGTAGAAGGATGGCTCCTAAAGAAAGAGAGGAATTGGTGAAGAAGACTCGGGATTTCTTGGAGAGAGGATTGATCAAACCTAGTCTTTCTAGCTAGGTTTCTGCTGTTGTGTTTTCAACCAAATCATACGTAACATTAATATTTTGTGTAGACTATCGAGAATGTGAAGAAGCATTTCTAGATCTGAAGGCAAGATTAACTAGTGCACTTGTTTTGGCTATTCCATAGAGCAGCAAGTTCGAGGTGTGCACTGATGCTTGTGGAATAGGATTAGGAACTGTTTTGATGAAGAATGGAAAGTTGATTGCATACGCGAGTAGGCAGTTAAAGCATCATGAGAAAAACTATGCTACTCACGACTTGGAATTGTTGGCTATTGTCTTTGCGCTGAAGATATGTAGACACTACCTATTGGGTGAAAAGTTTGAGCTTTTCACTGATCATAAACCCTTAAAGTATCTTTTTACCCAGAAGGACCTGAACCTGAGATAGCAGAGATGGGTGGAATTCTTGGCATCCTACGATCTGGATATTCTCTACACACCCGGGAAAGAAAATGTGGTGGCAGACGCCATGAGTATGCAGTTTTGGCTATCACTGAAATTATCCCGACTCTACAGGAAAGGATTATAAGCAATCAAGAGAAGGACAAAACTCTAGAGGAATTAATCTAGGGAGCTAAGGAAGGTCGGCATTCATATTTTGAGATAGATAGACAAGGAGCTTTGAGGATGAATGGACGATTGTGTGTACCGAATGTAGATGAACTGAGGTAGGAAGCTTTGTCTGAGGGTCACAAGTCTAGATTGAGTGTCCATCCAGGAATGAATAAGATGTATAAAGATATGAAAAGAGTTTTCTGGTGGCCAGGAATGAAGAAGGAAATTTCTACCTTTGTCGACGGATGTGCAGACTATCAGCAAGTGAACGGTGATCAACAGAGGACTACGGGATTTTTGCAATCTTTAGAGATTCCTAAGTGGAAATGGGAGATGACATCGATGGATTTCATCGACGGTTTACCTAGAACTAGGAAAGGAAATAAAGGAGGGTGGGTAATTGTAGATAGACTAACTAAGAGCTCCCACTTCATACCAGTCAAGTTAACCAGAACTGCAGCTTCATTAGCAGAGATTTTCATGAGAGAGATTGTCAGACTACATGGAGTTCCCAACAGCTAGTGAGTGATCGTGACACAAATTTTACTACAAAGTTTTAGGAAGCTCTGCAAATGGCTCTTGGAACGAAGTTGAGTTTAAGTAACGCTTATCATCCTCAAACCGATGGTCAGACGGAGAGGCTAAATCGCATTCTAGAGGATATGTTGAGAGCTTGCATCCTAGACTTCGACGGATCTTAGAAGGACCATCTACACCTAGTGGAATTCTCATACACAACAGTTATCAGGCAAGCATTAAGATGGCACCGTACGAAGCTCTATACGGAAGGCCCTGTAGATCACCATCTTGTTGGGTAGAATCAGGAGATTGTCTTATACTTCATCCGGACATGATTCGGAAGAAGGTCGAACTGATCAAGAAAAGGGTCAAAGCAGCCCAGACTCGTCAAAAAAGCTACACGGATAAGAGATGGAGGAATCTAGAATTCGAAGTTGGAGACTTGGTATTCATCTTGATTTCCTCAATCAAAGGAGCGATCATGTTTGGTAAGACTGGAAAGCTAGCTCCGAGATATATAGAACCTTTTCGTGTTCTCGAAAGAATCGGTGCTCTGGCATACAGGATTGAATTACCAGACCGAATGACCGGGATTCACAATGTATTTAACGTATCTCATTTGAGGAAATACGTGTACGACCCATCATTGGTTGTAGAACCAACAGTACAGGAAGATTTGGAATTCGAACCGAACTTAACAGTGGTCAGGCATCCAGTTCAGATTGTGGATCAAGATGAGAAGGAGCTTCGGAACTAGGTGTAAAAGCTAGTTAAGATCCAATGGAGTGAGGATCCCAGAGATTGTACCTAGGAAATTCTAGATAGTATAAGGAAGGCCTATCCAAAATTGTTGTCACGATAGTTAGGGTTGTTTATTTGAATAAATTGTTTGCTATGGTTGTTAGGATATGGATGCATTGCTGATTGAATATAAAAACTTTTGATGAAAATTGAATTATCTCTTGCTTTTAAATTTTGGGGATGAAATTCTTTCCAAGGAATGTGACGACCTGAGATTTTTGGCAATATTAATTTAATAATCTTCTAATCAGATTATTTAAATTTATAAACTTATCATTTCAAAACAAATATAATATGCTAGCCATTTACTATTTTTTCATATATACATATATATATATAGATTGTAAAAAGAAAGCTATGATTTGAAAATTCAAAGTAAATCTCTAAATTATATTTAAAATAAGACCCTACCTTTTAAACACTAAATATAAGCATATACATAAGGATATAAATTAAGTATTGATAACTTAAGCTCAAAATAAAAATAGGAATAAAAATAAGAATATATATGTTTAGAGATAGAAATAAGTATATAAGTGATTTATATTGTGTATGCAACATATGTAAAACATATAAATTGACCACTATAAAATATATGTGGATATTTGTATGTATGCAAGGAAAATAAGACAAAGAAATATATGTATGCATGTATATGATATGTATACACATAAGAATGAATGTAGGCTTGTAAACACAAGAGGGAACATACATTTAATGAATATTCCATCAAGCACATAAAACATCCAATCTCAACTTTAATAAATCACTTCATTCTCAAAGATTATATCATTTATAGTTGCTGACCAAATATAATAAAAAATAAAAGAAAGAAAATGAAGAAAAAATGTGTGCTGTGTACAGAGGCAGCTTACCTTTCTTATATATACCTCTCCATTATCTTCATTTCATTCATTCGAACCAAGTCTAATAAAAAGATAAATAACTCTACCATTTTACAACCTGAAACACAAAACAAACTCAACTCAACAACCAAATAAAAGAAGATCAACATCAACAAGCAAACTAGCATTTTTTTTGAATCGGGTATTGTTTTCTATGTTCAAATTTTTTTCAAGTGAGTAAACTTCTTTTCAAAAGCCTAATCTTCTTTATAACATGGTTATGTAAAGATTTAATAGTAGAAATGGTCTTGAATATGCACTACATAGATGAAAAGGTATGTATGCATGGGTGTGGAAGCATGTGAATGCCTGTATACATATATATTGCCTCTGTTCTTATTCTAACAGGTTAAAAGACACTTCAAAATCCTTTTTCTCTTCACCTAAACACTTATAGGCTGTGGTAATTGAAGGAAATATGTTTGTAACAGAGAATTCCTATTTTTAAAAATGATCTCAAGTGAAGTTAGAAAGCAATTTCACAGAAAAAAAAGATTTATGGTGGAAGGTGGAACATCACAGGAAATCAACTATTTTAAATTCATATTTCACTTATACAAATAGATTCGACTTAGGAAATAACGAATTTTGGTGGGCTTGCTTTGATTTTTAATAGCCTCGTTGATGGGATGTCGTGGGTTGATCAAAAAATGGTCGTGGAGGTTTTTATGGCAATCGCGAAGCTTATGGACGATGGGGTTGTGGCCGGAGAAAGATCGTTGATCAGCAGTCATGGGAAAAATGGAGTGGCATTTTTTTGAGCAACGGTGACAGCGACGCGATGGGTTAAAGTGTTTAGGATTTGTTTTGTTAAGGTAAGGTTGTCGAAGGTTTTCGATGCCGCGGTGGCATCGAGATGGCTCAGAGGTGGGGGAAAAGGAAACTGGGTGTTAGGCGCAACTCTTGGCACGATGGCGCGGGTTCTGGCGATCAGAGGTGGTGGCACGAGGTGGAGTAAGCAAGAGATTTATTTTTCTGGTATTGGTATTCTGCTCGATTTTGACTTTGGGATTGTCGTGGGGTTCTGGGTAGTTAGGAGGGCCGAGGGTGACCGTGGCGATTTGCTGGGGTCATTGATGTTGGTCGGAGTGGCTTCGACATCTTTTGCACATGCACGTGTATCTCTTGTGTTAGGTTGTAGCAGATTTGGGTTGCAGGAGTTAGCAGAGGTAAGGATAAGTAAGAAAAGAGAAGGGAAGGGGAAAGCTGGATTTTGTGTTTGGGCAGATTTGGGCCTACCTTTAACAAAATATAAAAAAATAAACAAAGTTTTCCAAAGAAATTTCTAATTAAATTATTTTAAAAGTTAAATGCATTTTAAAACTTAGACTTTCTGATAATAATAAAGTAACTTAAACTTTAAATTAACCCTAAACATAGGTAATAAATGGTGCTAATAAATGGTTTAAACTTAAATAACTTTAGCTCAGAATAATTATATTTATATGTTAATTATTTAAATTAATTCCTAAAGTTATTAAAGTAAAATAAATAGTGTAATTAGTTATTGGTTAAGATAAAATAAAATGTCTAAAGGTTTAATTAATTTAAAAGTCTTAAGTTAATTACATATGTTAATTTTTAACTAATTTCAAATATTTAATTAAAATAAATTAAATTAAATGTTGTGATTAGATTGGAAACAATTAAACAAGATTTAAAAATAATTAATTTGGGTTTAAATTAATTAGATGATTGTGTGACTAGTAAACTAGTATATGAATAATTCAAACTGGATTGAATAATCTGGATTGCTTTAAATTTCTCTAGTATGTTTTTTCCACCTATTTTTGTGATATGAAATACCCTGAATTGAATAGTGAATATAAACATGAGAATGTTTATTTGAAATAGATATTTGTGATGGAAATTCTCTGTGAATATGACTTTTTAAAATTAAAATAGAATTGTTTTTACTTAAAACAACTTGGCCTTAAAAGATGGCGTTTGGATTTCGATGAAACCGGGATCGGATATCGATTTGTTATCTGAAATCCACATCGATCCAGAATAAAACGATAGGTCGTGAAAATATCGAGCGAAGATCAGGAATGAAGATTTGGAATGCAAGGGCTATTTGTCCTTAACTCTGAGGATGATTCCAATATGAGTGTAGTAGAGATAGTGCCTTCGGTTCCGTTCGAGCCTGGAACAGACTTGTATGGATGAATGCTATCAGACCATCATCATTGGAGGACGATGAGCATTCCAAGAAATATGTGCTATAAAAGGTAATCGTAGCCTCAAGCCTCATCATCCGGGAATGGCTAAAACAAGGGAGATGCAGCAAGGCTAAGTGGGTAGCACCCAATTAGGGTAATATTTCCCCTGTCTAGATGTCCCTTTTTATTCGGCTATGTGGGCAATTGATGGCCTCAACCGCGGGGTGATCTTATTTAGACTATGTAGTAAGGGATAGCTCCGGTCTTATGTTGCAGGGGATCGGGAGTGGTCCTTGGTACGTTTATCTAGACCACGTACTATGACGAGCAGTACCCCAGTAGCCCTGCCATTGCTTGGAATCCAATCTACAATAAGTGTTGTACTTTTTGATTGTGCCCAACTATGTTGGAACATGAGATGCTAGCATTCCATCTATTTCTTATTTTATATTAAAAGCCCTAGCCACTAATATAATATCACTGGATTTGCTATGAAATGTTTTTGGTTATCATAAGGGAAAAACTTAGCCGTGTTTGTGTGGTGAGTCTTACGAGATACCCTTGATTTCAAATGATTTTCAAAGTTAAATAAAAATTTAACTGTTTACTCACACCAGACCCATGTCTGACCTAGAGTTTATTTTCTTTTTTTATAAACTCTTGGGTACTCAAATTTTTATGAGTAGCCAAGTGATTTTCAGGTTAGCTTTGACGTATTTTGGAGGAAGGCTTGGAGCAGGAGGCTTTTGCGTACCTAGTTATATATGTCTCCACGGTATTAGTATTTATGGCTGCATTTTGGTTTGTATGGAATAGGCAGGTCACCACGACTGTCTAGCATGATATATGTAAAACTTAAAGACTCTAATGTAATGTATTAGTGACTTTTGTGATATATGTATGTGATGTAATATATTTATCTCGTTCCGCTGTGAGATTCAATGATTGTTGAAATGACCCGACTTTCTTACCACAGAAAATCGCATCATTTTTAACAAAGAAAGGGATAGAAAAGAGAAAAAACAGAGAAGAAGAAAGAAACAACATCAGAATCTAAACAGCGGAACGAATAAATTATATTAATCACATAATACATTACATAGTATCATATACATCAGAGATACACACCTAAAACAGCACACGCTAGACAGTTATAAACATCTGTCTAGTTATACAACTCAATACAAACACAACACAGAGAACACACAGCGGAAACTATATAACTATACACAGAAGCCTCCTGCTCCATTTGCTCCTCTATAATTCATCAAGCCAGCCTGAATTCCCCTGGCTACTCGTAAAAATTTGAGTACCCAAGAGTTTAAGAAAAACAGAATAAACTCCGGGTTAGACATGGGTCTGGTGTGAGTAAACGGGTTAAAGTTGCTTAACTTTAAAAACCTTTTGAAAGAAAAGGTATCACATAAGACTTCCCATACATAAACATGGAAAAGTTTTTACCTTACGCTAACCAAAACATTTGATAGGAAATTCAGTGATATTATAATAGGTCTAGAGTTTTCAAATAAATATGAAATAGCCGAAATTGTTACATTTATTAAATTCCAGCTACTAGCCACAAAAGTGGGTAATACAATCAAATCCGATGGCACTTATTGGATTTTGGATTCCATACAATGGCAGGGCTACTGGGGTACCGCCCGTCACAGTACGTGGCCTAGATCACCGTACCGAGGAGTACGCCCGCTCCCCTGCAACACAAAGCCGAAACCATTCCTTACTGAACAGTTCCGAATAAGACAACCCGGCGGATGTAGCTATTCAACCGCCCACACAGCCGAAATAAATGAACCTTTAGACAGGGGTAAATCTCACTCTCCAGTGGGGGCTACCCACGAAGAATTGCTGCACCTCCCCTGTTTTAGCCATTCCCGGTTGATGAGGCTTGAGGCTACGATTACTTTTTAGTGAACACATCACGTACAATGCTCATCGTCCACCTGACGATGTTCTGAAAGCATTCAATCCATACAAGTTTGTTCCGAGTTCGAACGAAACCGAAGGCATTATCTCGTTACACTCATTTGGGAATCACCCTCAGAGTTAACGACAATAACCCTTGCACTCTGAACCTTCATCTCAAATTTGAAAGTACTATTTTCGTCAAACTCATTATGGAATCACCCCCAGAGTTATACTGACGAATAGTCCTCACACCTTGAGTCTTCCCTCTTCACAAGAGATTCACGACCTATCGTTAATTTGCATCGATACAGTTTTCGGATTCTAAATATGGAAACCAGATCCCGGTCTCACGAAATCCAAAACGTATCTTTTAGGTCCAAGTTGTTTAAAGTTAAACAATTCAATTTAATTATCTATATACACACAGATTGATAATTCACGAGTCACAATTGATAATCATAGTATCAAAATAAACAAATGATCCATAATAAAATAGGCAATCCACATCATTATCACAATAGATAATCTATATTACCATCGCAATGCGACCAAGCATTCATACCATACAACATTACTTATCTCATTTCTGAGATTACATCCATTCAAGACAGTCAATGTCACCCATTCATACATAAGCAATGATTTACTTAATCACAACATAATTAATTTAAAATGAATTAAATTAACTATCTCTATCTCTAATTAATTTAAAGTGAATTAAATTAATTACTTCATCTCTTAATTAATTTAAAATTAATTAAATTAATTAACTTCATCACAATAAATCCTGCTACTTATCCATTAGTTAAACCAATTAATTAATCATCATCTTAATTAATCAACCTTGATTAATTAACTCTTAATCAAGTAATTAATCCTTAATTATACTCATTAATCATATCAATAAATGAATCTTAATTAATTACTTCCATTAATTAATTAACTATAATTAATCACATTATTAATTACATTGATTAATCATGCTTAAATTAATTGCTTTTAATTGATCAACTTTAATAAATATAAACAGTAATTAATTATTCTTAATTACTTCTCAATTGCCTTAAATTACTTTATAAATCCTTTGATTAATTTCACCAAGTAATAAACCCTTAATTACTTTACCAAGTAATTATCCATTTAAAAATTACTTCCCAATCAGTAATTTCACTTATCCCCATTACCCCTGTAATTTATTCATCAATTACTTATCTTAAGTAATTATCTTATCAAAACTTGTTAAGTAATCATACTTAATCATTTATCAAGTGACTATTCTTTAACTAATTAACAAATTAATTAACTTACTTGATAAAACCCCACAAATTATAATCGAGTAATTTATCCCTTAATTACTCTTTAACCAAATTAATCTTCAATTAACAGATTAATTAACCTTCAATTATTAATTAATAAACATTAATTATTAATCAATCCTTTAATACAAAGTAATCAATCACTAATTACTTTTTATAATTAATTAATTAACCTTATTTAACCAATTAATTATTTCTTAATCATAAATTAATAAAACTTAATTATTAATTAACAACCTTAATTACAAATAAATTAATCCATAATTAAAATTAATCAATCCTTTATTGCAATTAATTAACCTTAATAATAATAGTTAATTAATTCTTAATTAACTTGCATTATAGATTAATTCCCCTTTTAATTATTAATTAAGAAAACCTAATTAAAACTTAATAAAATCTTTATTAAGTATTAATTAATTACTATTTTAATTAACCCTTAATTACTTAATTAATAAGTAATTACAATTTAATTAATCACTAGTCATTAATTAAATCATCATAATTATTAGTTAATTAAATTAATAATTATATTAATTAATTACCTAATTAATCCTTTAAAATAATTAATTAAATTAATTAATTAAACTTAAAATTTCTTAATTAACCAATTAATTATTATTCATTTAAAAATTAATTATCTTTTAAGATAAAACATTATCTTTAATTAACCTTGAAATCTTTACTTAAATTAATTCATTAATTAAATTAAAATATAAAGAAATCATTAATTACTTACCTTTAATTATTAATTAACAATTGCTTAGTTAATCAATTATTTAAAACTTAATTGTTAATTAATAAATCATTATTCGCTAACTAATTTCAAAAATCATTTCCTTAAAAATTCCCTTTTATATTTCAAAATAAGTTATGAAAATAACATTAAGGTTTTTAACTTAAAAACATTTTAAACATTCATACAAATTCATTTATAAAAACAAATCAATTTAAAGAAATAAGTTTCTAGAAATAACTTTAGCTTAATTACTTTATTTCAAATTAAAAATTTGGTTGAACATTTTAAATTTGGGTTCAACCCATGTGTACATAAAATACAAACCTAGAACCATCTCTCTCTTCTTTCTTTTAATTTACAGTTCAAAGTTTAGTTAGGATTTTAAAATTTGAGAACCTGTACTCTTTAAAACCTACAGGTTTCATACCCTACTAACTCGAGTTAAAACTCGAGACAAAAACCCTAAAACACGAAGCCACCTTCGAGTCAAAATGCCATTCCACAAACTAAACCAAACTCTAACACAACCAGCCTCCGTGCAACTTGCACCATCATCGATGATCGTCCGGCCATCACTAGAAACTTTTACACACCCACGATCGCCTACATCATCGATCCAAACACTGCAACCTCAAGCACAGGCTCTCAAACAAGATCGAACCATTCAACAGCAACAAGAACCAGACACATCACCATAAAACAACATGAATCTCACATCTCCGACCACAGGAGTCGCGGCAATTCCATCCAAAGCTTCCTCCGACCAACACGCCACCATCCCCAGAGTTACGTTCTATTCGGTCATCCATAGATTACGCTCTCCTTCCCAATCTGACTACCACCAAAACAAGGTCTAAAAAACCAAATCTCCTATCGCCGTCACTACGGTGATCATCGAACATTTCCACCATTTTTCCACACTTTCTGATCCTACCTCAACCTCCACCAAGAACCCCGAGCAATCCAGATGCAAGAATCATTAGGTTTAGACCAAAACCCAAATTTCAGAAAACCCCCAAATACTCACTTAATACAATTTTTAAAATTGTGATTTTCTTTCCAAAATTCGTAATTCCCAGTGATACTTTAGTTTATATAATTATTTTAACCAAATTCAACACTTGATTTCAAACATTGATGTTAATTTGTTACTGCATTATTTGCTTCCAGATAACTTCAAATACCAGAACTTAGTTTTTTTTGTTTTTTTATTTTATGCTTAATCTAACTTATTTTGCTTGAATCAAAATCCTAACTGTTGTTTAAATAGAAATAACTTGAAGATTGGTTTTTAACTCAAACTTTACAGAGAGGAAAAGGAAATCAACATACACAGTTTCAAACATAACAAAACCCATTGCACAATTATACTTACAGAGGAAAACTTCTATGCATATAAAATAAACACCATCTCAAAATCATGCAACAGAGAATTACCACTTAAAATTTAGTAAATAGTTTACTCACCTTTATTTAAAAGAAGTGCAGAGGTTTGGAAAAAGAATAGGAACTTGCAAGACATTTTAAACTTGAAGCTTTAGAAACAGAATTGCCTCATCCCTTTTATATTGCTTTCAACAGAAATGTATTTGGTTTCCTCTTTAACTTTTTGCTTCAGATTTGCATGCATATGAAAAATTTGCAAATACTTGAATTTTTGAAAACAAACTGTAGATCTGGTATAAGGAAGTTATAGACATGGAAATGCAGATTTGATTTGCATTTCAATTTCAGGCTTTCGGTAAACAGAGATTAATTTTTCTGAAGAGAGTTTTGTTGGCTTTGCATTTGAAAAGGTTACAGGTTTCAACTTATTTCAGGGTTGTTTGAATTTTAAAGAGAAGATGACAGATTTGGGAAAGAAGTTTTACAGGGAAAATAAATTTGCAGATTGATGTTGAGGAAGTTTCAGGTTTTATTTTGAGCATTTGTTTGAGGATTTCAGAATTTGGTTTTGAGTTTTTTATGATTTCTGAAGAGTAAAAGTTGCATTGATAGTTCTAGTTTCTTTTTTTAGGAATGAACAAAAATTTAAAGAAAAAGAAGACGGAGAAGTGTTTATATAGGAAATTTTTAGATTTATTAAATCAAAAGAAAATTAAAAAAAATGGACACTTGTCTTAAATTTACATAAATTTTTTAACACTTGTTTGACAAAGTGATTAAGAACTTAACACATGTCAATTTTTATGTATATTTATTCTAAGACAAATTTAAAAGCCTTTTATATTATTTTCCTAATTACTAATATGTTTTCTTAATTTAAAAATGCTTTTCAATCTTTAAAAAGAAATAAAACCAAATATAATTTAAATAAAAATTATATACATATTGCAAACTCATTTTAAATGCTATTTCAAAAGCTTTGTATTAATCTGTAAATACATATCCAAATTTCTATAGATAAATTTCTATAAAAAGAAAAATATAAAACAAATCTTATTTTTAACTAAAAACATTATCTATATATTTTAAAATCAAACTCTATTATTATTTATTTTATGATGTATGTATATCCCTTAAATTCAAATTTATATCCAATTCGAAGTCAAATTTAAAAATCCAAATCTTAAATTAATTTAAATAAATATAAATATCTATTTTTAAATAAGGTCATTATTATTTACAAATAATTTATCCTATTTTAAAAATCAATTTAGAATACACAGAAATAAATATTTTTAAACACACTTATCAATTTTGAAAACAATAAGCCAATTTAGAATTTATTTATACAAACAAAATAATATTTATTTTAAAACCAATTTATAACCATAATTAAGACATTGTATTATTATTACTTGGTTATTTATTTTCGAAAATAACAATTTTATCAATTCAAATAATTTAAATAAGAGATTATCTGTGACACCCCACCTCTATACCCATGCTAGCCAAGGACACTACGGTGTGATGCCATCAACTAACACGGAGAATAAGGCTGTTGAGGAGCGACCATCTGTATAATTGCTTTATGCGAGTACCGATATGTCAGATAAAATATAACTTGCATTATTTTCAAGTGGAAATCCGACATACCGACACAAGCTCAAAGCTACTACACAGTGGCTATAATGTCTTCGAAAACAAATATAGAAATAAACATAACACAAACCAGTCACAGATAATTCATACCACAAAGGCGGAAATAGACATGAATATATATAACACATAAAAGGGTTCATCAGAGTAGTGGTCAAAAAGATCCACAATGACACAAAAGAATAGCAACATGTGCTATACAAAAGAATGAGTACAAAACTATGAGTCTATGTCTCAAATGTATACAACCAAAAACTATTAATCTAAGTAGTTAGCCAAAAGTTAGGACAATAATCCCTGGTGAGAAGTTAAGCCGAAGCACCTGTAACATCTCGGTCTGACCCGAGTATTATTTAATAAGAAAATAATAAACGGATCAGTCTAGATATAAATATTAGATGAAATGATACAGAATAAGAGATATGACTAAACGTATAATAATCACAGTGCCAAGCTGTGATAAATAAGTAATTGAAAATCAACAAGAGATTAATCAATACCACAAAAATCTTCTCAAAGATCAAAAGGAATGTCATACTCCTTATTTCATTCACAAGCCACAAATATTGACAACATATAAATGCCAACCGTAAAATTGGTGAAACACAAATTCTAGAAATCATCAATAGAAATCCAGAAATCACAAAAAGGGGGAGGCCTATCATAGAACAGGAGCATGAAAACTCACCAACACGTGTATCACAAACGGGACGCTATCCCATGGTCGCTAACCATAGAGGTCCAACAACGTAGTACAATATCGGTACGCCCGAGGAACCTGAAATTCGAATAGATCAGAACATCGACGTAGTACAACGGTATGTCCAATGAACCGAACTCCATAAAAGAATATGGGTCGCTAGCCCACAAGAATTGAGTCGAAACTCCAAAATAAATAGGTCGTTAGCCTATAATAAAAATGAGACGAAAGTCAATAAAACGAGGTACTGTCCCCTACGTGGACAAAGAAACATAGCATATTGCTAGTCATAATCACAAAAATGATCATCATCGATCATCAAGAAGTGTCAATTACACTAAACTAGTAAATATATGAGCTTAGCATCATGTCCCATAACCACTAGCTTAACTTAAATATTTACGAACAAATTGTAGATCTCCACTAGAAAATTATCACAAGAGATTCAATCGAACAAGTCCAAGAATTAACCAACGAAGTAAACGCAAGCATTTCATACCACTCGTTTTACTAAACCGTTTAATTAGATTTCTCATACGAGTGAGGAAAAGGTTTGTATATATTAATGGATTTGGAAAACGGCTTAAGAAAGGAGCTTTGTAATAAAATGTTGTTGAAATCATTTTAATGAAAAGATTTTGGTATTTACTACTACTATAGAAAACCTTTATATTTTAAAGTGACAAATCATAGAAGTGATTGTAGAAACAATCAATCATAAAAATTCACATACGAAGACGTGAGTAAAATATAAAGAAATCGATATCAGATCCATCAAAATGGATATTTCCGAAAATTCTCGAAGAAAATGTCATCAAAGTCGATAATAAATGATAACAACAAAAGGGAAACAACACGAATCGATTAAAGTTGGAAATTCAACAAAATAGACAATATAGGCATAATTGGCAAATAGGAGCTGGTCGGTCGACCGAACTCCCTTAGTCGGTTGAGTGAACCAAAGATGGAAGTGCTCGGGTAGCAGGTCGGTCGACCGGCTACAGAGCTCGGTCGACCGGACCCTGTAACCTGCTCTTCAAACCAGAGGCACGAAGTGCTCGGGTAGCAGGTCGGTCGACCGGACCCTGAGCTCGGTCGACCGGAACCTGTTGCCAGCACTCCCATGCCTATCTAATAAATGCCAATCCCTTCCGAATTGCAATCGATTGAGCAACGGCACTAAGGGTTTACGCCCATCGACTACCCGGCCATATAAGCTCTTCGATTCATCACCAGAAACATGATCAAAACATCAAAGTTAGGATTTTTAAAGAATTGAACTCAAAACACTAAAATTTGGAATATTCACCAAATCAATCCAAGCCGAAAGCAATTGCACAAGAATAAGTGTTAGGAATTCATACCTAACAATCGAAGATAATTATAAGCATAGATGTGAGATAAAAATCTCACCTTTTTACAAAAACAAATGAAGAAGAAGCTTGAAAGCAAAGGGAGAATCAACCACTCTTCAACACAACCCAAACGAGCTTGAATCTATGCTCAAAAAGAAGAACATTCCCAAAGTTAGGTTTAGGAATTTCTGAAATTGATAAGAGAATGAGTTGGAGAAGAAGAAGAAGAGAGGCATACCAAAGTTTCTTCTATTAGTTTGGAGCTAGAGCTTGATTTGCAAAAGAAAACTAGGGCTTGAGTTTTAATTTCCCATTCCACTCTCCATTGTTTATAAAAGCTTGAGTATAAGGAAAATAGAAAGGAAGTAAATGAAGAGGAGAGGGTTGGGACTGAGTTAATAAGTGGGGTTATAGGGCTCAGCCCAAACCAAAGCCCTAAGTGAAAAGTGGCGAAATTCCACTAACTCCAAACATATCAAATTTTATACTCAAAAAGATCGCAAACGGCATTTTGAACTCAATGGGAGTGGTCCCGAGTCCTAATTCGACCGTATGCAAAAAGTAGCTTTTCGGACTATAATCCGACTAACGATGAAATTTTTAAATAAAATATTTAAATATTCGAATCGTAAAATATGCGGGTTATTACAAACTCCCCTCCTTAAAGAAATTGCATCCTCGCAATATATAAGGTTCACCTTAAAGAGCACGGGAAAGTAAGTCCAGATGTGTTCGCTCGATGAACTCTCTAGATTCCCAAGAGGAATCTTTAGGATTTGAGGACCATTGAACTTTGACAAGCGGAACATCTTTATTTCGAAGTCGTTTGACTTCCGAAGCAATAATACGAATAGGATGTTGCTCAAAAGTTAGATTAGGCGAAACTTCAATTTCTTCCACAACACCGGGCTCAAGGATAGAATCGGAATCTCGAAGGCACTTCCTTAGTTGAGAAATGTGAAACACGTCATGAATAGAAGAAAACTATGTCGGTAACAAAAGGCGATAAGCCACCGAACCAATACTTTCGGTGATGGAAAATGGACCAATATATCGAGGTGCTAACTTTCCCGATCGACTGAAACGCACAACACCTTTCATAAGTGAAACACGAACAAACACCAAATCTCCCACAGAAAATTCTAACCTCCTTCTTTGGTTATCAGCATAGGATGTTTGTCTACTCTGGACTTCTTTCATCCTATGACGAATAAGATCAATCTTTTCTGTGGAATCACGAATAAAATCTGGACCTAAAACCAGCTTCTCACCGGCCTTAAGCCAACAAGAAGGAGAACGGCATGGCCTTCCATAGAGTGCCTCGAAAGGAGCCATACCAATACTAGATTGGAAGCTATTATTATAGGAAAACTCAACAAGAGAAATGTGATCTTCCCAACTTCCACCAAAATCAAAAACACATGCACGAAGAAGATCTTCAAGAGTTTGATTCACACGCTCGGTTTGTCCATCGGACAGAGGATGATAAGCGGTGCTAAAATTAAGCTTCGTTCCTAAAGCTTTTTGAAGACTCTTCCAAAATCCACTAGTAAACAATGGATCACGATCATTAACAATAGAAGTAGGAACTCCATGCAATTTAACAATTTCTTTGATAAAAAGTTTGGCTAAGAGAGGAACGGTTCGATTGGACCGAACGGGAATAAAATGGGCAGATTTAGTAAGTCTATAAACTATCACCCATAGGCTATCATGACCCGAATGAGAACTGGGAAGGACGTCCATAAAATCCATGGAAATTTGATCCCACTTCCAAATTGGAATTTCTAAAGGTTGCAATAACCCACCGGGCCTTTGATGTTCGGCCTTAATGAGTTGGCAAGTCATGCAACACTTAACGAAGTTAGCAATATCAGATTTCATTCCCTCCCAATAATAAAGTCGCTTCATATCCACGTACATTTTACTACTACTGAGATGAATGGTAAATTTAGAACGATGTGAATCTTTTAAAATGTCTTTACGAAGATCAATATTAATTGGCACAATAAGTCTACCAAATTTTCGAATACCGCCACGAGAATCAATATCAAAGTCTTTCAAACTTTCAATATTAATTTTATCCCTAAAATTTTGGCCAAGAAGAGCCAATTCGGGATCTAGCTTTTGAGTTTCAAGAATGCGGTCTAAAAGAGAAGGATGAGCCTCAAGGCTACATAAAACGAGAGATGAACATAAATCGGGAACACGTTCTCGAATCTCACAAGTGGATAAAATCCCGAGATCATTCCATTCGAATATCATCATAGAAACGACTGCTTGTTGCTTGCGACTAAGTGAATCGGCAACTCGATTTCCCTTTCCGGGAGTATAAAGAATATCAAGATCATAAGATGCAAGGAATTCGAGCCAACGCTGTTAACGCAAATTAAGTTTCTTTTGAGAGAATAAATATTTCAAACACTTATGATCGGTGTAGAGAATGAATTTTTCTCGCAATAAATAATGACGCCAAATACGAAGGGCGAAAACGATAGCCGCAAGTTCTAAATCATGAGTGGCATATCTAGTCTCAGCTGGCTTCAATTGCCTATAAGCATAAGCAATAACACGTTCTTTTTGCATAAGAACAGCACCCAAACCAACGCGACTAGCATCAGTATAAACAACAAAATATTGATTCCCCTCGGGCATAACAAAAATAAGAGCATCGGAAAGGAGTTCTTTTAATTTCTGAAAAGAAGTTTCGCATTTGTCTGACCAAATGTATTTAACACCTTTCTTAGTTAAGCTAGTGAGAGGCACGGCAATTTTTGAAAAGTCCTTGATAAAACAACGGTAATAACCCGCCAATCCAAGGAAGCTACGGATTTCCGTCACACTCTCCGGTCTCTTTCAATCTTTAATCGCTTCAATCTTTGAAGGATCTACGGAAATTCCAGATTCGGAAATAATATGACCGAGAAACTTCACACTAGATTGCCAAAAATGACATTTAGAAATTTTTTCTTTTAATTGATTACTCCTAAGAGTTTCCAACACAATCCGAAGATGTTTTTCATGCTCCTCCTCGGTTTTTGAATACACAAGAATATCATCAATAAAGATGAGAACAAATCGATCGAGAAAATCTTTGAAAACTCGATTCATAAGGTCAACGAAATAAGCCGGAGCATTCGTTAAACCAAATGGCATAACAAGCCATTCATAAGATCCATATCGAGTATAGAATGATGTCAAAGGAATGCTATCCTCTGCAATACGAAGCTGATGAAAACCGGTTGCCAAGTCCAATTGTGAAAAGACTCTAGCACCACTAAGTTGATCGAATAGATCATCAATCCGAGGTAAAGGATATTTATTCTTGATAGTAAGATCATTAAGCTTGCAGTAGTCAACGCAAAGCCTAAGTGTGCCATCGGATTTCTTCACAAAAATATCCGAAGCCCCCCAAGGCGAGGAACTAGAGCGAATAAATTGCTTCATTTCCAAATCAGATAATTGTACGCGCATCTCCTCATTTTCTTTATTGGACAAACGATAAGGAGGACGAGTAATAGGTTGAGCTCCAGAGGTAAGATTAATTCTGAACTCAATTGCTCTCTTAGGTGGTAATCCTAAAACGGGCTCAAATATGTCGGAAAATTCACAAACAACGTGAATAAGAGAAATGACGTCTTCCTCATCATCATTATCATCATCACGAGGATTTAAAGAATATAAAGATGCAGATAAAGTGGAATCCGAATCTTTGAGAATAATAGAAATCTGCCTAACAGATTGAGGATGTCGAAGATGAATAATCCGCTCAGGACATAGGATATGAGCTTGATAACGGTTAAGCCAATCCATTTCCAAAATCATTCCAAAGCCTAAATAACGCATGACATGCAAATCGGCTAGGATAGAAAAATCACATAAAATAATCTCCACATCTTTACAAAGCAAACTAAGCATTGCGGATCCACCAACCGAATTCGCATTTCTCAAAGAAGTCATCAAAGCAATAACACTTAAAGAAAAAGTATCAAGAAGCTCTTTTGATATAAAAGAATGGGATGCTCCCGTATCAAAAAGAACTCGAATAGGTTGATCACGAAATATAATGATGCCATCAAGGATAGAATGAGACATACCTTGACCACGAGATGTGTTGCCAGGGGCTTGAGAAACATTTAACTTTCCCTCCTCCTTGCCTTGAAGTTTGGAGCATGAAGATAAAAGATGACCCGAACTTTTGCAATAGCGACAAAAGAGAGGTTTCGAATATCTATTGGCATAATGGTCTTTAGAACCACAGTTATAGCACCGCCCACTACTAGGGGTAGGAGTCTTTGCTACAAGAGTTGCTTGTTTTCCTTTTTTATTAGGATAAGGACCTTTGAATTTGTTAGTCCTTTTCTTGTTGTTGTTGAAGTTTGGTTTGGCTCCCACAATTTCAACATCTTTTTCCTTATCCGCCTCTTCAAAACGAAGAGCGATATCAATCAGTTGATCAAAAGAAACTTCTAATTTAAGAAGTAATGGCTTCTTGAGACTCTTGTTCAAGCCATAAACAAATCTATGATTTTTCTTCAATGGGGTGTTAATGTATTCAACCCCGTATCTGAAAAGAGATTCGAATGATGTGACATAGTCTGTCACAGAAGATTCACCTTGAACGAGGTCAATAAAGCGACGAGCCAATGTCACCTTCTCTGCTTCTGGTATGAATTTTAACTCGAAGCGCTCTCGAAATTTCTCCCAAGTAAGATTTGCTTCAATAATATCAGAAATTAGAAGCTCGTACCAGTCTAATGCCCTTTCTAGGAGCATACTAGAAGCCACCTGAACACGGTGAAGATCAATAAGATTCATGCGAGAAAAGATTCGATCGCATGATCTCAGCCAAGCCTGGACTTCAATAATAGTTTTAGAACCCTTGAATGGCTTCCCACCCAAGTTGGTATAATCGTTGCACAAGCGTGCAAATCCAGACTTAGGATGAGTTGGTTCCGGATTAGAACCGGCTGCTTGAGCATTCTTTACTAGATAAAGAAGCTGCTGGACAGACATAAAAACTCCATCTTGGGGAATAGCACTAGATTGACCGGCGCTGGGACGGCCAAGTCTAACCATTTCTCTTTCTTTAGAAAGAAAGAAAGAAAAAGAAAAAGGTTATTCACCAAATGAATATCAAGCAATCTTGATAGATAAAACAAGGAATCATAAGGAAAATAGGATGAATCAGTACGAAGACTCGAATTAAATCCTAAGGCACGACTCCTAAGAAGGACTTAGGACGATGATCCTTGTTAAATTATTCTACATTGTTCCAAAGTTTGGCTCTGATACCAAGCTGTGACGCCCCACCTCTATACCCACGCTAGCCAAGGACACTACGGTGTGATGCCGTCAACTAACATGGAGAATAAGGCTGTTGAGGAGCGACCATCTGTATAATTGCTTTGTGCGAGTACCGATATGTCAGATAAAATATAACTTGCATTCTTTACAAGAGGAAATCCGACATACCGAAAAACACTCAAAGCTACTACACAGTGGCTATAATTTCTTCGGAAACAAATATAGAAATAAACATAACACAAACCAGTCACAGATAATTCATATCACAAAGGCGGAAATAGACATGAATATACATAACACGTAAAAGTGTTCATCAGAGTAGTGGTCAAAAAGATCCACAATGACACAAAAGAATAGCAAAACGTGCTATACAAAAGAATAAGTACACAACTATGAGTCTATATCTCAAATGTATACAACCAAAAATTACTAATCTAAGTAGTTAGCCAAAAGGTAGGACAATAATCCCTGGTGAGAAGTTAAGCCGAAGCACCTGTAACATCTCGGTCTGACCCGAGTATTATTTAATAACAAAATAATAAACGGATCAGTCTAGCTATAAATATCAGATGAAATGATACAGAATAAGAGAAATGACTAAACGTATAATAATCACAGTGCCAAGCTGTGATAAATAAGTAATTGAAAATCAACAAGAGATTAATCAATATAACAAAAATCTTCTCAAAGATCAAAAGGAATGTCATACTCCTTATTTCATTCACCAAGCCACAAATATTGACAACATATAAATGCCAACCGTAAAATTGGTGAAACACAAATTCTAGAAATCATCAATAGAAATCCAGAAATCACAAAAAGGGGGAGGCCTATCATAGAACGGGAGCATGAAAACACACCAACACGTGTATCACAAACGGGACGTTATCCCATGGTCGCTAACCATAGAGCCGGTCCAACGACATGGTACAATATCGGTACGTCCGAGAAACCTGAAACTCGAATAGATCGGAACATCGACTTAGTACAACGGTACGTCCACTGAACCGAATTCCATAAAAGAATATGGGTCGCTAGCTTACAAGAATTGAGTCGAAACTCCAAAATAAATAGGTCGTTAGCCTATAATAAAAATGAGACGAAACTCAATAAAATGAGGTACTGTCCCCTACGTGGACAAAGAAACATAGCATATTGCTAGTCATAATCACAAAAATGATCATCATCGATCATCAAGAAGTGTCAATTATACTAAGCTAGTAAATAAATGAGCTTAGCATCATGTCCCATAACCACTAGCTTAACTTGAATATTTACGAACAAATTGTAGATCTCCACTAGAAAATTGTCACAAGAGATTCAATCGAACAAGTCCAAGAATTAACCAACGAAGTAAATGCAAGCGTTTCATACCACTTATTTTACTAAGCCGTTTAATTAGATTTCTCATACGAGTGAGGAAATGGTTTGTATATACTAATAGATTTGGAAAACGGTTTAAGAAAGGAGACTTGTAATAAAATGGTGTTGAAATCGTTTTAATGAAAAGGTTTTGATATTTACTACTAGTATAGAAAACCTTTATATTTTAAAGTGACAAATCATAGAAGTGATTGCAGAAACAATCAATCATTAAAATTCGTATACGAAGACGTGAATAAAATACAAAGAAATCGATATCAGATCCATCAAAATGGATATTTCCGAAAATTCCCGAAGAAAATGTCATCAAAGTCGATAATAAATGATAACAACAAAAGGGAAACAACACGAATCGATTAAAGTTGGAAATTCGACAAAATAGACAATATAGGCATAATTGGCAAATAGGAGCATGTCGGTCGACCGGACTCCCTTACTCGGCTGACCAAACCAAAGATGGAAGTGCTCGAGTAGCAGGTCGGTCGACCGCTACAGAGCTCGGTCGGCCGAAACCTGTAACCTGCTCTTCCAAACCAGAGGCAGGAAGTGCTCGGGTAGCAGGTCGGTCGACCGGACCCTGAGCTCGGTCGACCGGAGCATGTTGCCAGCACTCCCATGCCTATCTAATAAATGCCAATCCCTTCCGAATTGCAATCGATCGAGCAACGACACTAAGGGTGTACGCCCATCGACTACCCGGCCATATAAGCTCTTCGATTCATCACCAAAAACATGATCAAAACATCAAAGTTAGGATTTTTAAAGAATTGAAATCAAAACACTAAAATTTGGAATATTCACCAAATCAATCCAAACCAAAGCAATTGCACAAGAATAAGTGTTAGGAATTCATATGTAACAATCGAAGATAATTATAAGCATAGATATGAGATAAAAATCTCATCTTTTTACAAAAACAAATGAAGAAGAAGCTTGAAAGCAAAGGGAGAATCAACCACTCTTCAACACAACCCAAACGAGCTTGAATCTATGCTAAAAAAGAAGAACATTCCCAAAGTTAGGTTTAGGAATTTCTGAAATTGACAAGAGAATGAGTTGGAGAAGAAGAAGAAGAGAGGCTTACCAAAGTTTCTTCTATTAGTTTGGAGCTAGAGCTTGATTTGCAAAAGAAAACTAGGGCTTGAGTTTTAATTTCCCATTCCACTCTCCATTGTTATAAAAGCTTGAGTATAAGGAAAATAGAAAGGAAGTAAATGAAGAGGAGAGGGTTGGAATTGAGTTAATAAGTGGGGTTATAGGGCTCAGCCCAAACCAAAGCCCTAAGTGAAAAGTGGCAAAATTCCACTAACTCCAAACATATCAAAGTTTATACTCAAAAAGATCGCAAACGGCGTTTTGAACTAAATGGGAATGGTCCCGTGTCCTAATTCGACCGTATGCAAAAAGTAACTTTTCGGACTATAGTCCGACTAACGATGAAATTTTTATATAAAATATTTAAATATTCGAATCGTAAAATATGCGGGTTGTTACATTATCACATTTTATATTCCTGGAAATTCCGGGATATTACATTTCTCCCCCCTTAAAAGAATTTCGTCCTCGAAATTTAAAACAAAGATAATCCAAAGTTTTATTTTATTTTAACCAATTCAAACATTCACAACAGCCATACTATCAATCAAACAAACAATTTCATCCAAATATCCAATTCAGATAAATAACACTAGATATTCGGATACAGATCCGGATAAGCTTCCTAAAATTGTCTCGAGTTTCCCAGGTACAGATACAGGGATACTCGCTCTACTAAATCCAACTAGCAATATTACTAAACTGCTGAGCTCCTGCTCATCTAGATCTATAATCTGCACAAGATATCTAACCACAGACAAGACTGATCAACAACTAAATCCTTCACAGAACTACTGGTCTCAAAACCAGTGATGGACCAAAACACGTACTCCCTCAAAGATACGTGAAATATTTTGAATTTCAGTCTCCCAAACTGGCAATTCAACTCTTCAAACCAAAGCGCAGATCTTTACAAAAATTCAGAAGAATCCAATATACCTCAGAGCTCACCCAATCTCATTGCTCCCTTTTCCAGAGAAAACCTCAACAACAACGAAGCCTCCAACTTCGAATTCCAAATTCTTCCATTACTTAACCTTAAAAACTTCCCGGATGATCCGGGCTGCCTACAGATCCTTCCTAATCAGCTCAACCTTTGCTGATGCTTTTACAAACAAACTGGATCAACTCAACAAACTGATCCTCACAATATCTACCCAAAATCAAAACCAACCTTTACTATCAATAGTAGAAAACAACTTCTCCCATCCGGAAATGACAGAACAGAATCACTCACTAACTTGCCTAAGATTCTGAAAAAAAAAAATTCAATAGAAACTCTCCAATCCAAAACACTGCAACTTCCAGTTGCTTCTACTCAAGAACAACAGCCACGTTGCTTTCGCTGCACAACTCTGATCTGGAGCAGATAAAAATGTCGTCGAATGAACACAGGCACAGACTAAACAACACATCTCGGAAATAAGATTCAACAGAAGTTCTAAGAAATACAGAGATGCTTCACCAAACAATCAACCTAGGAGACAACCTTCTACCCAGCTGAATCACCAGTATCACTCTTATCATCAAGTAGATTCAGAAATCAAACTCTAATGTGGATAAATCTCTAACTTTCCTGAAGATATATCCAAAAAATCTTCGGCAGCTCCATAACTTCTACATCCTCTAGAAATGCCACAAATCCAAGCAAAAGACTATCTAAGATAATCACCAAACCATCGCAAGTCACTTTTGCGATCACCCAATCCAATATCCAAGATACTGTTCTCTCTCCACTAATCAGAACAGTTTATCCTTTACCAACTAATCCATCGAAGAAACAGATCCTCGCTACTGCTTCTGAATTCCACCTCCCGGAAATGCTAAACCAAAATCATCTTCCTACTGAAACACAAAACACTCCCTAGTTGCACCGCTAACATAGATGCCAAAGACTTCTTATCTAGAGTTCTTTGAGAAACTGGGACCTCCAATAAACACATACATCCTACTGAACTCAGCTACAACACTGAAGCAGACACACTTCTTTAACTTGCTCCGAAAGAAAACATCTTCGGAGACATCCATAGTCACTGCATCTCATCACGCAGCTACTACTTCCTGAGGTATGAAAATACCATTACTTACTTCTGCCAAACCAACAGATCCAAATTCTCAAAAAATCTTCTCACATGAGCGAAATCAAACCTACACTTCGAAGATGAACTTCGAACCTTAACAGGTTTCCTTCAAAGATTAATTAAATCCTTACACCAAACTACAAAGATTACTCGAGACTGTATTAGGTCCACAGTCTCGACAAATACACTTCCATCTCAAATATTCAAACTCCAACCGATGGTAATCGTGTTACACACACCACTACCTCATCTACCTTAACTTAAATTGGAAAACCCGAACAGGTAACCCAACAGATAGGTAGAAATATATACATATATATAAAAATTACAAGTACGCTCTCTCAAGAAAGACACCACTACAGAGCCTAGGTATTCGCTCAACCTAATGCTCTGATACCAACTGAAACGACCCGACTTTCTTACCACAGAAAATCGCATCATTTTTAGGAAAGAAATGGATGGAAAAGAGAAAAGACAGAGAAGAAGAAAGAAACAACATCAGAATCTAAACAGGGGAACGAATAAATTATATTAATCACATAATACATTACATAGTATCATATACATCAGAGATACACAGCTAAAACAACACATACTAGAAAGTTATAAACACATGTCTAGTTATACAACTCAATACAAACACAACACAGAGAACACACAACTGAAACTATATAGCTATACGCAGAAGCCTCCTGCTCCATTTACTCCTCCAGAATTCGTCAAGCCAACCTAAATTCCCCTGGCTACTCGTAAAAATTTGAGTACCCAA
The DNA here is from genome assembly GCA_030765085.1 of Allium cepa. Lineage (NCBI taxonomy): Eukaryota > Viridiplantae > Streptophyta > Magnoliopsida > Asparagales > Amaryllidaceae > Allium > Allium cepa. Next base: position 385,172,552 of record CM060931.1, read on the forward strand.
GAGTTAAAAAAAGCAGAATAAACACCGGGTCAGACATGGATCTGGTGAGAGTAAACGGGTTAAAGTTGCTTAACTTTAAAAACCTTTTGAAAGAAAAGGTATCACGTAAGACTTCCCACACATAAACACGGAAAAGTTTTTACCTTACGCTAACCAAAACATTTGATAGGAAATTCAGTGATATTATAATAGGTCTAGGGTTTTCAAATAAATATGAAATAGCCGAAATTGTTACATTTATTAAATTCCAGCTACTAGCCACAAAAGTGGGTAATACAATCAAATCCGATGGCACTTATTGGATTTTGGATTCCATACAATGGCAGGGCTACTGGGGTACCGCCCATCACAGTACGTGGCCTAGATCACTGTACCGAAGAGTACGCCCGCTCCCCTGCAACACAAAGCCGGAACCATTCCTTACTGAACAGTTCCGAATAAGACAACCCCGGCGGATGTAGCTATTCAACCGCCCACACAGCCGAAATAAAGGAACCTCTAGATAGGGGTAAATCTCACTCTCCAGTGGGGGCTACCCAAGAAGCCTTGCTGCACCTCCCCTGTTTTAGCCATTCCCGGTTGATGAGGCTTGAGGCTACGATTATCTTTTAGTGAACACATCACTTAGAATGCTCATCGTCCACCTGACGATGTTCTGAAAGCATTCAATCCATATAAGTTCATTTCGGGTTCGAACGAAACCAAAGGCATTATCTCATTACACTCATTTTGGAATCACCCTCAGAGTTAATGACAATAACCCTTGTACTTTGAACCTTCATCTCGAATCTGAAAGTACTATTTTCGTCAAACTCATCACGGAATCACCCCTAGAGTTATACTGACGAATAGTCCTTACACCTCGAGTCTGCACTCTTCACAAGAGATTCACGACCTATCATTAATTTGGATCGATGTGGTTTTCGGATATCCAAATATGGAAACTCGATCCCGGTCTCATCGAAATCCAAAACGTATATTTTAGGTCCAAGTTGTTTAAATTTAAACAATTCAATTCAATTATCTATATACACACAGATAGATAATTCACAAGTCACAATTGATAATCATATTATCAAAATAAACAAATGATCCATAATAAAATAGGCAATCCACATCATTATCACAATAGATAATCTATATTACTATCACAATGCAACCAAGCATTCATACCACACAACATTACATATCTCATTTCTGAGATTACACCCATTCAAGATAATCAATGTCACCCATTCATACATAAGCAATGATTTACTTAATCACAACATAATTAATTTGAAATGAATTAAATTAACTATCTCTATCTCTAATTAATTTAAAGTGAATTAAATTAATTACTTCAACTATTAATTAATTTAAAATTAATTAAATTAATTACCTTCATCACAATAAATCCTGCTTACTTATCCATTAATTAAACCAATTAATTAATCATCATCTTAATTAATCAACCTTGATTAATTAACTCTTAATCAAGTAATTAATCCTTAATTATTCTCATTAATCATATCAATTAATGAATCTTAATTAATTACTTCCATTATTAATTAACTACAATTAATCGCATTATTAATTACATTGGTTAATCATGCTTAAATTAATTGCTTTCAATTGATCAACTTTAATAAATATAAACAGTAATTAATTATTATTAATTACTGCTCAATTGCCTTAAATTACTTTTATAAATCCTTTGATTAATTTCACCAAGTAATAAACCCTTAATTACTTTACCAAGTAATTACCCATTTAAAAATTACTTCCCAATCAGTAATTTCACTTATCCCAATTACCCCTGTAATTTATTCATCAATTACTTATCTTAGGTAATTACTCTTATCAAAACTTATTAAGTAATCATACTTAATCATTTATCAAGTGACTATTCTTTAATTAATTAACAAATTAATTAACTTACTTGATAACACCCATAAATTATAATCGAGTAATTTATCCCTTAATTACTCTTTAACCAAATTAATCTTCAATTAACAGATTAATTCACCTTCAATTATTAATTAATAAACCTTAATTATTAATCAATCCTTTAATACATAGTAATCAATCACTAATTACTTTTTATAATTAATTAATTAACCTTAATTAACCAATTAATTATTTCTTAATCATAAACTAATAAAACTTAATTATTAATTAACAACCTTAATTACAAATAAATTAATCCATAATTAATATTAACCAATCCTTTATTCCAATTAATTACCCTTAATAAAAATAGTGAATTAATTCTTAATTAACTTGCATTATAGATTAATTCCCCTTTTAATTATTAATTAAGAAAACCTAATTAAAACTTAATAAAACCTTTATTAAGTATTAATTAATTACTATTTTAATTAACCCTTAATTACTTAATTAATAAGTAATTACAATTTAATTAATCACTAGTCATTAATTAAATCATCATAATTATTAGGTAATTAAATTAATAATTATACTTAATTAATTACTCAATTAATCCTTTAAAATAATTAATTAAATTAATTAATTAAACTTAAAATTTCTTAATTAACCAATTAATTATTATTCATTTAAAACTTAATTATCTTTTAAGATAAAACATTATCTTTAATTAACCTTGAAATCTTTACTTAACTTAATTCAATAATTAAATTAAAATATAAAGAAATCATTAATTACTTACCTTTAATTATTAATTAACAATTCCTTAGTTAATAAATTATTTAAAACTTAATTGTTAATTAATAAATCATTATTCACTAACTAATTTCAAAAATCATTTGCTTAAAATTCCCTTTTATATTTCAAAATACGTTTTGAAAATAACATTAAGGTTTTTAACTTAAAAACATTTTAAACATTCATACAAATTCATTTATAAAAACAAATCAATTTAAAGAAATTAGTTTCTAGAAATAACTTTAGCTTAATTACTTTATTTTAAATTAAAAATTTGGTTGAACATTTTAAATTTGGGTTCAACCCATGTGTACATAAAACACAAACCTAGAACCATATCTCTCTTCTTTCTTTTAATTTACAGTTCAAAGTTTAGTTAGGATTTTAAAATTTGAGAACCTGTACTCTTTAAAACTTACAGGATTCATACCCTACTAACTCGAGTTAAAACTCGAGACAAAAACCCTAAAACACGAAGCCACCTTCGAGTCAAAATGCCATTCCACAAACTAAACCAAACTCTGACACAACCAGCCTCTGTGCAACCAGCACCATCATCGATGATCATCCGGCCATCACTAGAAACTTCTACACACCCACGATCGCCTACATCATCGATCCAAACACTGCAACCTCAAGCACAGGCTCTCAAACAAGATCGAACCATTCAGCAGCAACAAGAACCAGACACATCACCAGAAAACAACATGAATCTCACATCTTCGATCACAGGAGTCGCGGCAACTCCGTCCAAAGCTTCCTCTGACCAACACGCCACCATCCCCAGAGTTACGTGCTACTCGGTCATCCATAGATTACGCTCTCTTCCCAATCTGACTACCACCAAAACTAGGTCTAAAAAACCAAATCTCCTATCGCCGTCACTACGGTGATCATCCAACATTTTCACCATTTTTCCCACACTTTCTGATCCTACCACAACCTCCACCAAGAACCCCGAGCGATCCAGATGCAAGGATCATCAGATTTAGACCAAAACCCAAATTTTAGAAAACCCCCAAATACTCACTTAATACAATTTTTAAAATTGTGATTTTCTTTCCAAAATTCGTAATTCCCAGTGATACTTTAGTTTATATAATTATTTTAACCAAATTCAACACTTGATTTCAAACATTGATGTTAATTTGTCACTGCATTATTTGCTTCCAGATAACTTCAAATACCAGAACTTAGTTTTTTTTTTGTTTTTTATTTTATACTTAATCTAACTTATTTTGCTTGAATCAAAATCCTAACTGTTGTTTAAATAGAAATAACTTGAAGATTGGTTTTTAACTCAAACTTTACAGAGAGGAAAAGGAAATCAACGTACACAGTTTCAAACATAACAAAACCCATTGCATAATTATATCTACAGAGGCAAACTTCTATGCATATAAAATAAACACCATCTCAAAATCATGCAACAGAGAATTACCACTTAAAATTTAGTAAATTGTTTACTCGCCTTTATTTAAGAGAAGTGTAGAGGTTTGGAAAAAGAACAGGAACTTGCAAGACATTTTAAACTTGAAGCTTTAGAAACAGAATCGCCTCATCCCTTTTATATTGCTTTCAACATAAATGTATCTGGTTGCCTCTTTAACTTTTTGCTTCAGATTTGCATGTATATGAAAAATTTGCAAATACTTGAATTTTTGAAAACAAACTGTAGATCTGGTATAAGGAAGTTATAGACATGGAAATGCTGATTTGATTTGCATTTCAATTTCAGGTTTTTCGTAAACAAGGATTAATGTTTCTGAGGAGAGTTTTGTAGGCTTTGCATTTGAAAAGGTTATAGGTTTCAACTTATTTCTAGGTTGTTTGAATTTTAAAGAGAAGATGACACATTTGGGAAAGAAGTTTTACAGGGAAAATAAATTTGCAGATTGATGTTGAGGAAGTTTCAGGTTTTATTTTGAGCATTTGTTTGAGGATTGCAGAATTTGGTTTTGAGTGTTTTATGATTTCTGAAGAGTAAAAGTTGCATTGATAGTTCTAGTTTCTTTTTTTTAGGAATGAAAAAAAATTTAAAGAAAAAGAATATGGAGAAAAATGGTGTTTATATAGGAAATTTTCAGATTTATTAAATCAAAAGAAAATTAAAAAAAATGGACACTTGTCTTAAATTTACATAAATGTTTTAACACTTGTTTGACAAAGTGATTAAGAACTTAACACATGTCAATTTTTATGTATATTTATTCTAAAAGAAATTTAAAAGCCTTTTAAATTATTTTCCTAATTACTAATATGTTTTCTTAATTTAAAAATGCTTTTCTAATTAAAAATTCCCAATTAACAAATATTTTTATACATTTATAAATGTTTTCTAAATTTATATAAAATACAATCTTTAAAAAGGAATGAAACCAAATATAATTTAAATAAAAATTATATACATATTGCAAACTCATTTTAAACGCTATTTCAAAAGCTTTGTATTAATTTATAAATACATATCCAAATTTCTATAGATAAATTTCTATAAAAAGAAAAATATAAAACAAATCTTATTTTTAATTAAAAACATCATCTATATATTTTAAAATCAAACTATATTATTATTTATTTTAAGATATATGTATATCCCTTAAATTCAAATTTATATCCAATTCAAAGTCAAAGTTAAAAATCCAAATCTAAAATTAATTTAAATAAATATAAATATATATTTTTAATAAGCTCATTATTATTTACAAATAATTTATCTACTTTAAAAATCAATTTAGAATACACAGAAATAAATATTTTTAAACACACGTATCAATTTTGAAAACAATAAGCTAATTTAGAATTTATTTATACAAACAAAATAATTATTATTATTTTAAAACCAATTTATAACCATAATTAAGACATTATATTATTATTACTTGGTTATTTATTTTTGAAAATAACATTTTTATCAATTCAAATAATTTAAATAAAAGATTATCACATTTTAATTTCCTGGAAATTTCGGGATATTACAATTGTTGAGTTCTTTCTTCCTATCTATTTCTTTTCTACCTATTTCTTTGTGTTTTACGACACGTCTTTCTATGGAATGAAGGGTAGGTCGTCACAAAATTCCTTATCAGTTCTAACTTAGCAAACTCATATATAAACTTCTGCTCAATTCTCGTTTTAAAATCTTCCCAAGTAAACTGCTCTTTCGAAACTCCAGCAATAACACCATTCCACCAATGTAGTGTTGATCCTTGCAATTGTCTAGAGGCCAATCTCCTCTTTTACCCATCATTCAGACCTAAATCAGTAAATATACACTCACAATGCAGCAGCCAATTATGAACCTTAATGGCACTCTCCATTCCATAGAATAGCTTTCCACCAAAACTAATGTAGTCTCTACTTAGCAAAGATTAATTATTCCCAACTGGAACCACAGATTTAGCTCCCCCTACATTTCCAACATGCTTGCATCAAACAACCAAAGAACTGATACATCGCCCCCATATCTACTGGTGGATTCCCAGCATCCACGTTGGCATTAACATTTTGATTACTAGCATTAGCTGGTCGACCCGGGTTCCTCCTTGTAGTGGGTCGAGCTGGTTGTGGTGCTTCCTCCACCAAGATTTCCTCTTTCGTTTCCTACATGTATATCTCCTTTCCCCTAAATCTACATATGAGCCTTAGTAAGATACAGAAGAACGGTCTAAGAGAACGGGGATACACACTTGTATATGTAACTATATATATCAAATACAATTACATTACTATAGCATTATCCCAAACCTTGATCTTAATATCTGATTTATTGGATTATATTTGGAAAATATTTTAGGTTTAAGTTTCTTTTAAAGTTTCATAAACCTATGCTCCGATACCAATTTATAACATCACCCTACCCGAAGGCCAAAAATTAATGGCTACGAATGCTGCAGTCATCTATAGTTACTAATCTGTTGCAACCAAATATGGTGATATTAGATACATTGATACATAGAAACATAAGAACATGGAAAAAAAATTGAATAGCAAATATATTTCACATTCCATTTCAAAATATTCCAAAGTGATTAGATAATCCTAATTCGCAGATCACGTTCAGATAACATATAATTATTATGAAATATGCCAAGAGTGACGAACGAGGATGCCCCATTGGTTGATCAGTGTATAGTAAAGCACTAAAATATTTCCTTTACAATCAAACACACAGCGAAAATAAAAGAACTCTAATAACAAGCTTGCCTCCTACAAGTCCTCGGAAGCTTTGTTCGTCTAAATGAACACCTAAAAACCTTAACTCTAAACCTAATCAAAATCAATTGAGTACCCGAGAGTTTAAGAGGAAAAAACTTCGAGTTAGACATAAAGCCTGGTATAAATAATAATTTACCATTCCAACTCATTTACATATCTATTGAGAAAACGCCGCTTAGTGGAACGAGTTCTCCCCTCACTAATACCCTAAAACATTTATAAAACCATATACTATGCTATTGCATACACAATGGCTAAAACATAGTATTTAAAAACATTATGATGATATACAAAACAAGTAAATCAAATCTGGATTACCCATATCCATTTATTCTAACTATCTGTCTCAATTATAGTTTCTAGGATCACTATTAACCTGTTAAATGTTTATGTACTATCTGTCTGATTTCATAGTTTTCATAGGATTACTAAGAACCTATTGGTAACTCCAATATCTTTTCTCGTATCCTAGTTTTCAGGGGACGACTAGGAACGTATTGACTATTTATCAATATCTTAATCCAGATATAATTTTCATGGGCTGACTATAAACCTATTGGCCCCTGCCAATATTTTTAGTTAAACACGGTTTTCATGGTCTTACTATGAACCATGAACCCATTGGCTTCTGCCAATATCTTTAATTTAATTTTAACATTTCTTAAATTATATTCACTATTGGGTTAACTTAGCTGGTTATTCTGCCCTTTCCAAAAAATATTATTATGTGTTACTAACAATGCGAATAAGTATATAAAGAAGTATTCATAACAACAAATAATACCATCACCTGTGGTTTATCATCTTCCTTATATATATATATATATATATATATATATATATATATATATATATCCTGGTTAAACCCTGAACCTTTATAATCAATGAAAACTTCTTCATTCCAAAACACTTTGTTTACTTACGCCATGGTTATTCCTTTAAATTGAGGTTGGGTTTATGTTTTGAAATTTTAAAACGTCTCTTTCAAAAAAAAGGGTACCTTTCAATGGTATCAAAACATTCTTTAAAGCACTGCTTTGAGATAAAAATACCCTTTCGAAAGCATTGGGTTTTCTCTTTTAGAACATCCTTTGGGTCAAAATTATTATAAATGAAAGTATCTTATTCGAAACCAATTATAAAATAGTTTTGGGGAAAAAGTTGATGGTGGAGGAACCATCTAGTCGAAAGTAACAAGCTTTTAAATTAAAACGTTGAAGGATAAAATCGAAACTCCTTTCTACTACATTGCTTTCAAAACCCTTAACCACTTTCGAAAGCATTTAGGAAGTGGCTTATCTCAGGTTTAAACCGAGATAACCTTTTGATGGCATTAAAGCTTTAAGTAAAAAAAAAGCAAGAACTTAGCTTTTGGAAACAGAACATAGTTTCGACCCTAACAAAATCATTACTTTTGACACCAAACCTTCCGCTACTCTCTAATTCACTTCATACCAATACAATTGATATTATGCGCATTGGTTTCGACTATGTGGGTTTCGACTGGTATAGGTTCGACCGAGATGGAGTGAAGGTAAAGGAGTCAAAAGGTACTTCCGAAATAGGCAGAATTTCCATTTTCTAAAAACGCTGATTTATAGCTAAATATGGCCATTACTTTATAATTAACCTGCCTTTTATAATTCCTTGATTGGTTACTGTAAAACTTTTCAAATTCTTTATCATTAAACTACCGCATTTGTCAAATATAAATCCAAATAAATTTAAATGGTTAAGCCATTCCATTTACAAAACTAGTATTTGCAGATAAGTCCTTCTCTTATAATAATTTATTTCCCCTAGTAAACCAATTGGGAAAAAACCCCAAAAATCACAGAAATTCAATTTTATCATGTAATCAAACATATTAATATTTCAAATCCAATTTCTTCCAAAAATACTCAAAATAAATTTTAAACTCAATTATATCATATTTCCTTTGGAAATTCATAATATATTTTCTATAGCTTGGAAAATTCTAAAAATTAAAGCTAATCTCCAAAATCATGTTTACTTAACATAAAATTTTCCATGGCATTCTAAAATCATAGACTCTCACTTTTTCATCAAAACCATGCAACTTAATATGTGAATGAATTTAATATGCCAAACATAATATAATTCAAGCATTTCATCATCCATATCATCATATAAACGAATCTAATCATAAATCCGAAAATATTTAATCATAGAATAAAATAGAGGTGGCATGAAATTATTATTCACCTTTGGTATGATAAGGAATTTGAGGTTTGCTGTTGATTAATCCTTCCTAGCTTTGATCCTTATCTTTAGATTGTAATCTTCCTCTTTGATAATGGCCAGCTCCTTAGGGTTTTTGCGTTTATTTTTGTTTAGAGAAAAATGAATGTGAATAGACAAGAATGAGAAGTGTATGATCGTGTATAATGAAGTGGCTGTTTTACTAATATGCCCATGTGTAATTTAATTAGCTTATAACCCAATTAAAGACCATTTACTTTGTTAATAAGCACGACCTTATATATGGTTTATTCAAATCTCAATCCCTTTATCATCATTATTCTATTTAATCTATCTAGCTAAATTTTGTAAAGAATGTTATCAAAAATTAGGGATGTTGCAGTTGCTTTCCTCAAATCCCTTTTTAAATCATTTTAAGCAATACTAGGATTTAGATTCTCAAAGACTCTTTTTACTTATGAAACATCCTTTATAAATCATATAAATCATTTTATATACCATACTCATATAAAATTTACCTTTAAAATCGTCTTGTATTATAATAACATTTCCCCTTATTATAATAAACTTTTCACAAATATTTATTCTCTAAATGTCTTATCTTCCCATTTAAATTATATTAAATAACTTTATATAAGATGAAGTGTAACGTAACATTTTCACCGAACACCATATAGTTAAATTATGAAACTTAATTCACAAGGGGTACATTTTTAAATCAAAGAAATAAATGCTCATAAACTGGTCAAGCATAAATTTAATAATCAACAAATAATAATAAATGTTCTTAAACTAACTAAGCGTGAAAAATCTAATAACAATGATAATAAAGAAATATTATCACAAACAAACAAAGAATAACTATATAGATTTGAAAATTATTCATTTATATAAAAATATATATCTTAGGCAAAATATTTCATTTACCAAATTTTCAAAAATCAATGTCGTGTCTATTTGCCTTATTCGAATGTTTAGAAATCCCTATCGACACCGTGATGCCCCACGTCTCAACCAGAATTCATAAACAACTCAACTGACCAATTGGCACAATATGTTTTTATAGCAATAAAAAATACGCTCTCATATGTTTAATACTCTCAACTCATTCTAAGGTGTCACTTACCCCATTTCTAATGAGTTTACCCGACCAAAGCCAAGGTTCTCGCTCAACTTTATCCTTGATACCAAATGTAACGACCCATCTTTCTGACCCTCAAAAGTTTACACTTAATACATCCAGTTATTCAAATGTCGAGCATCATGCCAGAGAGGCAAATTGGTAGGGTAAAAAGAAAAAAAATGAAGAAGAAAACGAACAGGAGAAAATAGATTCTCACCATGGAACTATAATATATAATATAACAAAGACGACAACAGCTGTCACTCTAAGATACATAGTATATCTGAGTTAAAAACAAACCTCTTCATGCTGGATAGTTATAACCTTCCGATCTTTCAATTGTTGATGGGTAGATACACAATAATACAACAGAAAATAAAAAATACTACGGCATGTGAACATCCAGGCCTACTTTATGAGTGCCATGTCACATAAATGATAACCTGGTAAAACTCAGTTGGACCCAAGCATTATAATAAAATAACACATGGATCATTTTGGAAAACCAACATGAGGAAACTCAAGAAATATTGGGAATATAAAATAAATCTACGAGACCACGTCGCTAAACACGGAATTGTTTTTTACCTTATAAGAAAAACATCTATACATGAAAGAATGGAAATAAATTAGACAAAAAACCAAGCTTAAAATAAATGGGCATAAACAAGATCATAATTTAAATCTCAAAGAATCGACCTATATAATTAAACATAGAGAAGAGCTCCAGGCACTTCTTGATGCATTAAAGGAAACAATTCAATAATTTGAACCAAATAAGTAAAGGGAATTTTTTCAATAATGACTAGGAGGGTGCGCCCCTCTTACCGGAAGTATACCTTTAGAAAATATACTTTAGAACCATGATGGCTCTTGGAAACCACCAAGCCGGACCTCGCTAACCTTACCGAATATCCGAGTATTTCGCATCTCCATGCGCATACAACCGAAACCAATCTACAGTAGATGTGATAATATCCCAATAGGAGCAACCCCACATAGCTTGTCCCCCATTCACTCTTTATTTAGTCATTTTCAACAAAAGATATCAAAATTGATAGTCTATGAATCAATCAATGGAAACAAACTAGTACTACTCTGGAAAAAGTGTTTAACGACTAGTTTTCTATGGGTTTAATAAATAGCCAAAAAATTTAAACAAAAATTACCGCAAGTGCATGACGTACAATTCTAGTATGTGGCGAGTACAGGTCGATCCATAGGAAATGTTAAATTTTAAATTCCTATTCAATCAAATTAACCAAAGTCGAGAGTTGTTTAAGCTAGAAAATGAGAAAACTAATAAAAGAAGATTGATGAAAATATGAGAGTTTAAAGACAATTTAGAGGTAATTTCCCCTCTCTAGATTGCATAAATCAACAAAATGAAGTTGTGATCTCTCCTTTTGTCATTAGTGAAAATGGTTGTTGTGCTTATCATAAGTATGACATATTTGTTCTAGTAATTATCCGAATATAAACCATCAAACTATAACGTAACCACTAATACACTTTTAACTCTCATGAAATATGACAACAAAGTTGAAAGAAAAATCTATTTTAAGTATGGCCAATTAACTATTGATTAGACATACAGACCATCAAATTTTGATTTAAACATTTGCTTCATTACCGACATCGTATGTAGATGAAGTGGTAATTTGTGTTTGTTGTTTGTTTAAGCATAGCCTATTTGTTGTCAACAATATAGGCTATCGAATTTAAAGCTATAACAACAAGTTAAACCACTTCAAATGTTTCCATTAAGCACAAAAATAGAAAATAAACATCAAAATGTTGAATCTACATACCAGATAGCTTCATTACCCCTACATTGAATGGGTTTAGCCTCTCATATTTGTTATCAAATCAAAAAATGTAGATTGCAACATGAATAAAAAAAGAAGAGGACAAGGAGAGCTAATGAAAAAGTGACTAATTAACAAGAATTAAACACTAATCTACTTATATGAAAGATAAATCTACACTACTAACATGAAAGAAAATAAACAAGAAAACAAAATAGCATGTATTAAATTGCATCAAAAAATTACATGAAAAGAAATGGATAAGTAGCCATAAAAATAAAGAACTTCGATTATTTTTGATCCTAAACTAAGAGGCTAGGAGGAAGAGAGCCCAAGAGAAGAGAGACTAATTACATGAACTTATGGGGTATTTATAAATGTATGAAACCCAAATCCATTTTTTGGGAACTACCCAAACTACCTCTTAGGAAGTGTGGTGGTCAAGTAATCATTAATAATCATCCATTAAGTGTGCATGAAGCTTTAATGGCCTTTAAGCATATGCATTAGCTCCTAAGTGTACATTGAGGTAGGTGGGTAGGTGTGGTCCTTCATGATTATGAGTTTGAAATATTTCCATCTTCAGTCCTTAGTATCTTCTTTGTGCATGCATATTCCTTCATGAAACCACTTATATTTAAAGCCAAATTCCAACAAAATAATATAAAAATTTCCACTTAAATTTTCTCAAATTGATATATGCACAAAAATGACCATTTTTCTCCTAGATGAAGACGAATATGTGAAGACTTGAAAATAATTTGAATTTTGGTTTAAACATATTAAAACACCCAATATGATCATTTATTTAATTAAATTCGATAAGATATGGTAGTAAAAATATGCACATTTACATGCACATTAAAAAATAATGAAGCCTAACAAGTTAGGGCAGTGTTGCATCCGACCTTGACTTGACGATATTCTTAACTTTAAGAATAGTTAATGCCTCAAAAAACCAATAAAATTATCTCGAATTGATGAACACAAAGAAGATAGCAGAACCGATGGTCGATAAATCAACTATCGGAATAACAAAATGATCATATATGAAAATTAAATCTCTTAATCCATTTGACTCACACTTGTGCTTGATTGTCATATCACAAATATTTTTGAAGCACTTTAAAAACATTCTTTTAAAGTGCAAATTGTATTCGAAGTGTATTAAAAGGATGGGTCAAAAACCACATTAATTATACCAAAAGCAGATTAATTGGATTTTATTATCTATTTTAAAACAACATTAGTTATCCTAAACGATCAATTAAATTTATAACCTTTTTATAAATTTAAAACAACATTAAGTATCCCAAAAGTTAATTGATCAAATTTATAACCCTTCTATAAATTTAAAACAACATTACTTATCCCGAAAGATAATTATCAAATTTAAAATCTATTTATAGATTCAAAGCAATAATAATTATCCCAAAAGATAATTGATTAAATTATAATCTATTTTATAAATTTAAAACAATATTAATTATTTCAAAATTTAATTAATCAAATCTGTAATCTTTTTATATATTTAAAACTATATTAATTATCCCGAAAGATAATTAATCAAACTTATAACTCCATTTATAGATTTAAAAAACACTTATTCTTTATTTTTACATTCTTAAAAGCACATTAAATATCAACTTTCAAAGGGAAAAAATGCAACCAAACATTTATTTTGTAAAAACACAAGCACAAGTCAACACACACAAAGGTTTAAGGAAATGATATTTCATAAGTGATGGTATAGCAAAAATTGCAACAATGACACTTACACAAATCAAACAGTATGTCACAAATATTTCAACCAAATAGCAATATAAGCAACATATGAATATAAATAAATCAATATTGGTGAGAATCTCCTTCGGGTCTCTCTACAAAAGTATCATGTAAGTCACACATATAGATTGTTCCATAGCAACCTATTCTGTAACGACTCACCTTTATACAAGTATTACCCAAGAATATTACAAGTAATATTATCGAGTAATATGGAGATAAGGCTGGTAGAGCGACCATCTGTAAAATTGCTTTGGCGAGTGTCGAATACGTCGAATAATATGACTTTAATTTTCTTTTCTTTTCTTGCAAGTGGTAAGTCGACATATCCGATCCAGGCGCAAAACAATAATATGGAGGTTTTAAATAATGCATAACAATGCATAATATAATAAACACATAATAAAATGTCGCAACGGAAATAATATGTATAATATCTTCTCAAAAGTACGACTCTATAAAGGAAAATATTAGACTCGCATTTATATACATATACATATATAAACTCTGATATGTCTCAAAATATATAGAATTACAAAAGTCTACAACATCTACAAGTATAGGATAAGCATATGCACTATAGTCAAATGTGCATCTAAAATATGAACAACGACAAATAAAACTCCTTAAGCAAGCTCACAACAAAAGCCACTGAGTCCCTGTACTTGTCAAGTCTCAGTCTGACCCGGGCATTAAAATAATGCTCGGGTTAGACTATCTCCAATTATCACAAAAGGTGAGATACTGATAATAAAAAACTTACGTAAATATCAAGGATGAACATCCATAAAATGTACTTCACTTATATAATAATACTTCATTTAACTATTCACGATTCGTAGTTAAGTTTGTGATCATTTACAACATTCAATCAAAGTTAAAGCAACTATTATAATAAGTGCATAGAAAATCAAAACCATATATGCAAACAACAGACATGCAATTCACAAGTTAATACAAGAGATACGCACTTTGCGTGCTAAAACAAGATGTTGCACCTCACAAATTATAACTCACTTGAAAATAAGCATCACAAGATGGGCCTGAAACTAATTTAATCCGCCTAAGTGGATCACCCAAGAAAGAGTCTAAAAACCCGTCAATAAGTATTATCAACTTTTGATCAGTAATCATAAGAGTGTATACTAATGTCCCATAAACATTCCTAATTTTTTATAACATTATTTAGAAGATTTAATTAGACAAATTAAATAGAAAAATTTAAGTAAAGGGATTGAGATTTGAAAATATAAATTAAGGTCGTGCTTAAGTAATTAATTAAATGGGCTTGAATTGGCTTTTCTGTATTTAGTAAAACATAGGCATATTAGTAAATAGCTACTATTATTACTCACGGCTATACATTTCACATTCTTGCTAATTCATGTAGACTTTTTATTTTCACTAACGCAAAATAAAAAACATAAAATAGAGTCGGCCATTAACAAGGGAAAAGAAGAAGAAAAATTAAATCAAAGCTAAGGATCAAAGCCAAGGGAATCAATCTTCTACAAATCTCAAATTCCTTATCATATCCAAGGTGATTAATAATTCATTCCGTCTCTATTTTGTTTTTGCAATCATATGTTTTTGGATTTAGGATTAAATTCGTTTTTATGATGTTTTGGATGATGGTATGCTTGAATTATTATGTGTTTGATTTATGTCAATTTGTTTACATAAGAATCTACACGGTTTTTGTAACATACCAAAATTTATCAATTTAAATTTGGTAATTGTTGAACTTTTATAATATAATTTGAAAAGTTACAAAATAAATAAATAATAAGTGATAATTTAAATGAATAAAAATTTAAAATTTCTTTTGAGTTTAGAATTTGAAATACTAAAAGTTTTTAAAATCATTTGAATCTATATTTTATACATATATGTGAATATATATGTATGAGTGCATATGTGGGTAAATTTGAATTTATATATTGAATTTTATTTTTAATTTGAGTTTAAATTTTGGAAATAAATTTAGTAAAATAATTTGGATTTATAAATATATATCTATGTAAATTATTTAATATGTATTTAATTTCAAAACATTTTTCTTTAATAAGGTGTATTAATATACAGCTAATATTTTTAATAGGAAATGTAAGTTTAAAAAAACAATTTATATAATGTACAATATCATGTTAATAAAAATTGTAATTACAAGTGTTAAGCCAGCAATGACTATAGAGACAAGCGTAATTCATGAGAAGAAAAATTAAACAAGTGTCATTTGCATCATTTTCATTTTCTTAGGAAATTTATAAAAAAGGAAACAAATTATATAAGTCATTTTATCTTCTCCTCTTACTCTTTTATTCATTTCAAAGAAAAGAAAAATCTGCACAATCTTTACATCAGAAAAGAAGAAAAAAATCATCAAAAACAAGCCTATTTTCCTCAACTTTGAAATCAAGGAAACAAATTTCCAGAAAAATAAGATCCGTAGCAAACTTTCCTCTCAATATCTTAAGCCAAAAGAGGAATTCAAAGATAATTTCAACTCTTCAACAAATACAACAGAATCAAGCAGGAGAACTTCAAAGATTAAAGGGAGAATCAGGAATTAACTTAAAAATAAAAAAATTATTGGCAGACACAAGATTTAAAGGTGCAGGCCAGAGATTTTCTTCCCTCTGTTTCAAATTAAAAATTAACTGTAAGTAAATTTAATTTTTTATTTGTTATTAAAAGATTAAGTAAGTAAATTTCATCAAAGATAAAACAAGTTCACACAAATTTGTTGCAGATAACAAATTCAAAATCAAACTAAGAAGAAGAAAAAAAACAGTTCCAGCTTTTGATTTTCAAATAGGAAAACTGTCTCTGCTAAAATTATACAGGTGAGTAAATCTTTTAAAAACTTGATTTTTGATCTGTTGTCTGAATACATGATGTAAGAAAGTTTGAATATGGGTTTGCATGCAACAAAATCTGTGAATGAGTTATGCATTTTGCATGTGCATTGATGTACAGGGTTGCTAATCCTGTTCTAGCTATAGGTTTTTAGAAAAACTGTCAAAAACCCCAAATTCTACATTTCTAATTTGGTTATATTAAAGTGTCAAAACAAAAAGTGTTTAAATTCATTTAAGATTGAATTTTAAAAACATTTAAAAGACTAATACCCAGGATATAGAGTCTGGAACAAGAAAACACTGTAAAACTCGATCCATAATTTAAGTTTGAATTCTTTAATTATTCGATTTGAACATATAACCTAAATCATCTTTGAAATTGTTGATTTTTAAGATTAAAATCATGATTTTAAATTTCGTTTGGAGAGAACATTTTGAAGTTGAACTGGAAATGCATATTTGGGCTTTTCTGGCAACAGAGGTGATTTGGATGGTCGTGGCTTTGCGTGGAGGTGGAAGGGCCTACGATGAGTCGGGAAAAATACTTGGAGGTATCCTAGTCCACTGTGGTGACGGCGGCGAGGGGATTAAATTTTTAACGCTAATTTAGGCAATGGTCGGAAAAATGGTCGTTGGGGCTTCGTGGTGCATCGAGTTGCGCGTGGCTTGGGAGGTGATAGCTAGGTGGATGATGGAGACGTGACCGGAGGCTAGAGTTTTCTGGTGGTCGGCGTCGACAGTTTGAGGTGATCTTTGGTTGGTCAATTTCGTTCAAATGGGTTCGATCGAGCTCGATTTTGAATTTATTATCGTTTCGATGATCTGAGTGATTGCGTTGACTTAGAGAGAGGTTGTCGACTTATTGGCAACGGCGGCGTTGATCGAAATTAATCCAATCGATGGTGCATGTACACCGTGCATTTGTGTGTGCCTGGGGATTTTTGGATGATGGGAAGATGAAGTTGACTTGAAGCAGCTATCAGGGAGAAGGGGTTTAAACTCGAGTAGGGACTCGAAGTGGTTTGGAGGTTGCACGAGTTTGTACTTAGAAAAAAAATTGGAAGGAAAAAGTAACAGCACACGGGTAATATTTAGGAATGACTCGAAGCAAACAGGATGAAGTCTCGGGGAAGACTCGAAGTAGCTGCAGGGGAGTCAGCATACCAGGGCAGTTTGCTCAAATAAAAACAATAAAATTCAAAAAATTTAAACAATTTTAAACTCATGTTTTTTTAAAGGAAATTTTGATTTGGATTTAAAACAAATTAAAGTTTAAGTAAGACATTTTTTAAGTAATTTAATTTAGTTTAATTTGTCACATTACTTTAGAAAATCAATTATACAATGTAATTAAGAATGTGGTTAAGATAAAATGTTATGCAAAATAATTTTGATCTCTCAAGAAAGTTCATATGATGAATTTAAATTAAGTTTACAAGGAAATCAAAATGGTTAACAAAGAGAAGAAGGTTTATCTTTTGGAATTTAATAAGTAATTTATGATTTACTTAAGTGCTAAATGATTTACTTAAAATAAACTATTTAAATTAATTACTTAATATTTAATAATTAATAAAAGTAATTAAGATTTAATTAATGAACAATTAAGGATTAATTTATTAAGGTAATTAATTAAGGAAATAATTAATTTATAAAATTAATTAAGATTTAATTAATGAACAATTAAGGATTAATTTATTAAGGTAATTAATTAAGGAAATAATTAATTTATAAAAGTAATTAAGAATTAATTTATGAACAATTAAGGATTAATTAATTAGGGTAATTAATTAAGAAATGATTTATTAATGAAGATGATTAATATTTAATTAATATTAATGAAGGATAACTAATCATTGATTAAAGATAATTAATCAAATTAATTATGTGATTAATTAGTTTAAATCACACGATTGATTCATCTTAGTTGTAGATGATTGATAACTATTGTATGATGTGTACTGACTGATATCTTTGATTGTAATTGTGATGCTATGTGATATGAATTTCTTTATGCTAAGCTGTGATTCTGTATTTTTCTATGTGAATATGAAACCCCTTTGTCCCGCAAGACGGCATTTGAATTTCGATGCGACAAGGGGTCCGATTCCAGTTGGTTATCTGAAACCACATCGAACCCGTGAATCTTTGTGAATGACATATCCACATGTTTTAAAATTGACGCTCATTATTTGGATTAGCCGGGAGTGGAATTTTGTGTCATATAACACATTCCGAATATGCGATACGACGAAATGGATAGCAATTGAAGACGGTGGTGAAGACCGGACGTCTTCGAGAACTATAGGATAACCTGTCGAATGACTCTGCACTGAGTTGCTCCGGTACAGAGTTCTCCATATGTGATGGGGAGTCCGATCAGGATTGTGGATGCCCGGATTGCAAGGACTTCTTTGGAAGTACCTTCGGTTCTGTTCGAGCCCGAAACAGACTTGTATGGATTGTATGTCTGACATTACATTTTGAGATATAAAGCAGATTTCTTTCAAATACATTTCCGTTGGTGGCGAGAATTTATTCTCGTAGCTTAACACCCTTCTCTGAGATGTACGAGCTCAGAGGTTATGTAGTTGAAGGTTATCAGTAATATATTCCCAACTTGGTAATGTGACATGCTGAGTGCTGCTGATCTTTTGTTGATCAAAGCATGGCTTTTGTGAAAAGCATAGCTTTGTGGACGAGACTTCATCGAACCTCACAACCCGGTGATGGTCGAAACAGGAAAGTTGCAGCAAGGTTATTGGGGGTAGCGCCCTTAGGGTATGTGCATTTCCTTCTGGATAGAAGTGGTATCATGGTATGGAGCCCAGACACTTAACTTATGTGGATATCGCAAATATATATTACTTTGTGATTGGTGTTGTCGGGGCCCTGGATAAAGGTTGGTTACAACCGAGGGATGGCATACTCGTGTCAGTAGTTGCCTAGTTATAGAGGTAACCCGGCCTTGTGTTGGCAGAGATCCGGTTAGGTTCTCGGGGCGTCCCTCCAGAGGCGTACCCATGTGGCCCAGGAAGTTCCTTAGCCTGGCCATTTGTTGGAAATCTAAAGAAACAATAAGAACCCTGTATGGTTTTAGTTGTATAACCTGCCATGCAGCGTGGCGATAACCTGCCACAAACCATGGTAGTTATAGTAGGCATATGACGAAATGTGGTAAGCTGGCTAAGATTAATATTATACTTTAGAAATGGCTTTCTTCACTATGCACTAGTAATAATATCAGAGAATTTTTCCCAAGCATATTTGACTATCATAAGAAGAAATCTCCTCCAATTCTGCTATTGCATTGTGTGTGTGGCGGGAGCTCTTATGGTAGTTTCATTTTCCAAAAAGCATTACGGATTTCAATTTAAATTCTTTTGTTGTTTCTTATAGGATAAAATGTTTTTGTTTACTCATACCAGTCACATGACTGACCCGGAGTTTATTGTTTCCTTTCTATACTCTAGGTGCCCAAAATTTCCACACGAGCAGCCTAGTAGCAGGTTTTCTGTGTTTTGGTACTAGCTGGATTTTGAAGTCTTAGGGTTTGGAGGCTACCGGTTTTTGAAGGCTTTTAACTTGGAGATATTTTGAAAACTTTTGGATCTCAAGGTTCTTAGTTTGGATGTTCTCTATCGCTTCTTTTCATTGAAGACTTTCTTGGAATGCAATCACTTGTCGTGATGGTCTATTTTGAAGTTGTGTTATATGTATAAGAATACTCTGATCTTGGTGATGATGTTGTAACGAATATTGTGACGATGTTGTATCTGGAATACTGATGTATGGCAGTTCATTTTGTTTTCCACTGTTTATATTCATCTTATGTTGTTATAAGCTCCATCCGAACTGAAATTCGACGTTCGAATCTCCGGCTGTCGGAGGTATTTGATGTCGATTTTTGAACGCTGAATTTTGGGTCATGACAAGTGGTATCAGAGCTAAAGGTTGAGTAAGAACTTTAGCCACAGGTATAGCACATTAGATGGCTCAATAGAGATAGGGTGAAATATACCCTAGAATGAGTATAAACCGAGACTGAAACCTCAAAATTTTCTTACTCCATTTTCTTTAACTGCTGATATTCCTTAAGATATCTCGTCCGGATATCTAAATCAAGTTTCTTACTAATTACAGATGGTAAGGATGAGTGGGCGAAGAGGAAGAGCTAGGGGTCAAGGGAATGCTACAATAGCTAGTAAAATTTCCCCTACAGCATTAGCAGCTATGCCTATTCAGCATCAGTCGAATCTGGTTGATTTGTATAAGAGTTTCTCAAGACTGTGTGGTAGGCCGTTCACTGGCAAAGAGTCGATTATTGAGGCCCAGACTTGGATCAGATCATGTGAAAAGATCTTTAAAGGGCTTAAGCTGCAAGATGATCAGATGCGTCTCATTGCTTCTTGGCAACTTCAAGATGAAGCCTCAGCCTGGTGGGAAACAGTCACTGTAAATGAACCAGAAGAAGAGTTTACTTGGAGTCGATTGAAGGAGGTGTTCGAAAAGCGCTATATGCCATCGGCAGGAATTTCCCGAATGTATCAAGAATTTATGGACTTAAAGCAAGGAGGCTTGTCATTTGATGAGTACTTAATCAAGTTCAATGAACTATCCCGTTTTGGTCCAGAGTTGGTGAACACGCCTCTAAAGAAAAATGAAAGGTTCATTCGTAGGATGAACAAGAAGTATCACGAAAGGATGACAGCACAGTCAAAGAATCTTTTTCTGATCTTATTGATATGGGATATAGGTATGCCACCCTAGATATGCAGGAGATTCCAAGGGAAAGAGGAAATTCAAGTAATCAGAATTGGAAAAAAAAGGAAGTTTGGGGGCAAGAAGCCACATCAAGACAAGGATAAGAAGAACAGTCAAGGAAATTCGGCTAAACTTGTTACAATTGCCAAGGAAAGGGCCATTATTCAAACAGCTGCAAAAACCCGAAGAAGCAGGTTAAGAAGGGACAATCCATGAAGAATGATCAAGGAGTTGAGAATGCTATAACTATCACAAGCCTGGACATATTGTTAAGAATTGCCCGGTGATGAAGTAAGCACATGTGGCAAATGTTTATGCGATAAAGGAAGACCCTTCAACTTCGAAAACAGATAAAGGAAAAGGTGTTCTGGAACGTAACCTTACTATTTATGATAAAGTTGTTAGAGTTTTATTTGACACGGGAGCTTCACATAGCTTTATCTCCCAACAAACCGTAAATGAATTAGAACTTAAAACTGAATTTGTTAACAACCCTATTTGCGTGAAAAATCCGGTTGGAGGTCCCGCAAATCTTTGTTTGTATTGTAGGAAAGTTCCTATTTCATATGCTCGCTATCAATTTCCTATCAACCTTTATATCCTCGAATTTAATGAATTTGAAATCTTACACGGAATGAACTAGTTATCGAGATACGAAGCTAAATTGGATTGTAATAATTGGACAATTTTAGTCAAGACAAACCTTGGAAATTTTATTAAAATCTCTTGTGAGGATCCGAGTCCAAAGAGAGATAAATTGATGTATACTTTGGGATATCCTGAACCCAGTTTGGAGTCTATACCTGTTGTTCCAGAATTTTCCGACGTATTTGAAGAATTAAAATCCTTACCTCCATACAGAGAAATAGAATTCCGAATTGACTTAGTACCCAATGCCCGTCCTGTCGTTCACGCAAGTCGCAGGATGGCACCTAGGGAAAGAATTGAATTTGTCAATCAAACTCAAGATTTTCTAAAGAAAGGATTGATTCGCCCTAGTGTTTCCGAATGGGGTTTAGCTGTTGTGTTTGTGGCTAGATCAGACGGATCTTTGAGATTGTGTGTAAATTACCACGATCTCAATAAACAAACTCTCAAGGACAAATTCTCTTTACCTATAATCGACGATCTGTTCGATCAACTTCATGGCGCTCGATTCTTTTCTAAGGTGGATTTGGCTCAGGGATTCGATCAGCTGCGAATAGCCGAGGATTGTGTTCATTTGACTGCCTGTAGGGGTCTAACATGTTCTACGAATGGTTAGTCATGCCCTTCAGACTAACCAACGCTCCCACGTACTTCGTAGATTTAATGACCCGAGTGTTTCGAGAAGTATTGAATAAATTTATCCTTGTATTTATTGACGATATCTTGATATACTCCAAAATTGAAGAGGAGCATGCTGAAAATCTCAAAAATGTTTTGGAGATAATGAGGAGGAATATCATATTCGCTAAATTTTCTAAATGTCACGTTTGGGTCAAAGAAGTCAGATTTCTCGGTCATATTGTTAATGAAGAAGGTATTTCTGTTGATCCAAGCAAGATTTCTGCAATTCTAGACTGGAAGCGACCCACTACTCCTAGAGAAGTTCGAAGTTTTCTGGGATTAGAGGGATATTATAGGAAGTTTGTCCAGGATTTTTCTAAGTTGGCCAGTCCACTGACTAAGCTAACAATGAAGAATGCTAAATTCGATTGGACTCCAAAATGTGATGAAGCTTTCTAGGAATTGAAAAGGAGATTAACTGCCGCTCCCATTCTTGCTATCATTAACGGGAACCAAGGGTTATCTGTCTATACTGACGCTTATGGAGATGGTTTGGGTACGGTACTAATGCAAAATGGGAAAGTAATTGCCTACACGAGTAGACAATGACGTCCGCATGAGAGAAATTACCCAACACACGATTTGGAGCTTTTAGCTGTTATTTTCGCTTTGAAAATCTGGCGATACTATCTTCTGGGTAAGAATCATTTTTAGCTTTCTTAACGATATAAGAAATTTAACTTAACTAAATAAATATACTTAACAAACTCTCTTTGTTTTAGGTGAAAATTTTGAATTATTCACCGACCACAAATCTTTGAAATATTTCTTCACCCAGAAAGATTTAAATCTACGGCAACAACGATGTTTAGAATTTCTAGCGTCATATGACCTAGATATTCAATATACGCCCAGAAAGGCCAATGTAGTTGCCAACACTTTAAGTAAGAGGCTTGTTGTTCTTGCATATCTTGTAGTTACTCCTACTCTCCTTGAAAAGATCGCTAGCAAGCAAAAAGAAGACTAGTTCCTTCGTGGAATTTGTAAAAGAATTCATCGAGGAGAAAATTCTAGTTTTGCAATTGATGATAATGAAGTTATAAGAATGAAAGGCATAATATGTGTCTCATACTTCCCTGATTTGAAACGAGAAGTTTTAGATGAATGTCATAAGTCAAAACTTGGTATCCATCCAGGAATTAATAAGATGTATAGAGATATCAAAAGAACTTTCTGGTGGAAGACAACGAAAAGAGATATATCTATATATATGAGTCGCTGTGCTACTTGTCAACAAATTAAAAGCGATCAGAAGAAGATGGCGGGTTTACTCCAGCCTTTGGAGGTGCCCAAGTGGAAATGGGATCAGGTATCGATGGACTTCATCAATGAGTTGCCCCACACACGAAAGGGGAATGAAGCAATCTGGGTTATTGTGGACCGTTTGACTAAAACAGCCCATTGCATTCCAGTGAAATCCACCCAGACAGCAGCAAGTTTAGCTGAGCTATATATCAAAGAGATTGTCCACCTCCACGGTATACCGAGCAGTATAGTGAGTGATCGTGAGCCGATCTTCACTAGTAGATTTTGGGAGGCATTTCAGGCCACGTTGGGAACAAAGCTAAATTCAGCACTGCTTATCACCCATAGTCTGATGGGCAGACTGAAAGGATAAATCGAATATTAGAGGATCTTTTACAAGCTTGTATTCTTGACTTTAGTGGTTCTTGGGAGGACTATTTACATTTGGTCGAACTTTCATATAGCCAGTATCGAAATGGCCCATTTTGAAGCTTTATATGGTCGCCCGTGTCGATCACCGGCCTGCTGGATTGAATCCGGTGATAGACTCGTTCTTGGAGCAGATATGATTAAAGAAGCCACTGAAAAAGTTGATTTTATTCGAAAGAAGTTAATAGCTGCACAAAGTCGCCATAAGAGTTATTACGACCGCAAAAGAAGAGCTTTGGAATTTCAAGTTGAAGATTTCGCTTTCTTGAAAGTATCTCCAATGCGGGGTGTGTTAAGATTTGGGAAGACTAGTAAGTTGGCACCACGATACACTGGTCCTTTTCCTATTCTGGAAAGGATTGGTCCCCTAGCATATCGAGTACAGCTACCTAACTGGTTATCCGGCATACACGATGTATTTCACGTTTCACATCTTCGAAAGTATGTGCACGATCCAGACAGTATTATCGAAGAGGCAGCTCAGCAAGATCTCGAGATCACACCAAATTTAACAGTTAAAAGAGAACCAATAAAGATTGTGGATCGTGATGAAAAGCAATTATGGAACAAAATTTTAAAACCAGTTAAAGTGCAGTGGAGCGGTGCTCCAAAGAACTGTACTTAGGAGACAGAAGACAGTATGCAAAAGTCTTATCCCAATTGCAGAGTGGATATCTCGGCTTAAACTGGCAAGCCATTTCTCTATTCTTTTCTAAATTTGTATATTCTTTGTTTGCTTTTCTCTCTCTTTCAAAATTTCGAGGGCGAAATTTTCGTGGGGGGGGGGGGGGAATCTGTAACATACCAAAATTTATCAATTTAAATTTGGTAATTGTTGAACTTTTACAATATAATTTAAAAAGTTACAAAATAAATAATAAGTAATAATTTAAATGAATAAAAATTTCAAATTTCTTTCGAGTTTAAAATTTGAAATACTAAAAGTGTTTGAAATCATTTGAATCTAAATTTTATACATATACGTGAATATATATGTATCAGTGCATATGTGGGTAAATTTGAATTTATATATTGAATTTGATTTTTAATTTGAATTTAAATTTTGGAAATAAATGTCTTAGTAAAATAATTTGGATTTATAAATATATATCTATGTAAATTATTCAATATGTATTTAATTTCAAAACATTTTTTTAATAAGGTGTGTTAATATAAAGCTAATATTTTTAATAGGAAATGTAAGTTTAAAAAACAATTTATATAATGTATAATATTATGTTAACAAAAATTGTAATTACAAGTGTTAAGCTAGCAATGACTATAGAGACAAGTGTAATTCATGAGAAGAAAAATTAAACAAGTGTCATTTGCATCATTTTCATTTCCTTAGGAAATTTATAAAAAAGGAAATAAATTATATAAGTCATTTTATCTTCTCCTCTTACTCTTTTATTCATTTCAAAGAAAAAATATCTGTGCAATCTTTTCATCAGAAAAGAAAAAAAATATCATAAAAAACAAGCCTATTTTCCTCAACTTTGAAATCAAGGAAACAAATTTCCAAAAAAAAAAGATCTGTAGCAAACTTTCCTCTCAATATCTTAAGCCAAAAGAGGAATTCAAAGATAATTTCAACCCTTCAACAAATACTACAGAATGAAGCAGGAGAACTTCAAAGATTAAAGGGAGAATCAGGAATTAGCTTAAAAAGAAAAAAATTATTAGCAGACACAAGATTTAAAGGTGTAGGCCAGAGATTTCCTTCCCTCTGTTTCAAATTAAAAATTAATTGTAAGTAAATTTAGTTTTTTATTTATTGTTAAAAGATTAAGTAAGTAAATTACATCAAAGATTAAACAAGTTCAAACAAATTTGTTGCAGATAACAAACTCAAAATCAAGCTAAAAAGAAAAAAAACAGTTCCAGGTTTTAATTTTCAAATAGGTAAACTGTCTCTGCTAAAATTATACAGGTGAGTAGATCTTTCAAAAACTTGATTTTTGATCTATTGTCTGAATATATGACGTAAGCAAGTTTGAATATGGGTTTGCATGCAACAAAATCTATAAATGAGTTATGCATTTTGCATGTGCATGTTGATGTACAGGGTTGCTAATCCTGTTCTAGCTACAGGTTTTTAGAAAAACTATCAAAAACCCTAAATTCTTCATTTCTAGTTTGGTTAGATTGAAGTGTAAAAAAAAGTGTTTAAATTCATTTAAGATTGAATTTTAAAAACATTTAAAAGACTAATACCCAGGATATAGTGTCTGGAACAAGAAAACACTGTAAAACTTGATCCATAATTTAAATTTGAATTCTTTGATTATTCGATTTGAACAGACAACCTAAATCATCTTTGAAATTGCTTATTTTTAAGATTAAAATCATGATTTTAAATTTCGTTTGGAGAGAACATTTTGACGTTGAACTGGAAATGCATATTTGGGCTTTTCTGGCAACAGAGGTGATTTGGATGGTCGTGGCTTTGCGTGGAGGTGGAAGGGCCTACGTTGAGTCAGGGAAAAATACTTGGAGCTGTCCTAGTCCATTGCGGTGACGGCGGAGAGGGGATTAAATTTTTAACCCTAATTTAGGCAATGGTCGAAAAAATAGTCGCTGGGGCTTCGTGCATGCATCGAGTTGTACGTGGCTTTGGGAGGTGATAGCTGGGTGGATGATGGAGTCATGACCGGAGGCTAGAGTTTTTTGGTGGTCGGCGTCGATAGTTCGAGGTGATCTTTGGGCGGTCAGTTTCGTTCAAATGGGTTCGATCGAGCTCGATTTTGAATTTATTATCGTTTCAATGATCTGAGTGATTGCGTTGACTTAGAGAGAGGTTGTCGACTTGTTGGCAACGGCGGCCTTGATCGGAATTGATCCAATCGATGGTGCACGTACACCGTGCATTGTTTTGTACCTGGGGATTTTTTGATGATGGGAAGATGAAGTTGACTCGAAGAAGCTATCAGGAAGTAGGGGTTTAAACTCAAGTAGGGACTCGAAGTGGTTTGGGGGTTGTACGAGTTTGTACTTAGAAAAAAATTGGGAGGAAAAAGTAACAGCACACGGGTAATTTTTGGGAATGACTCGAAGCAAACAGGATGAAGTCTCGGAGAAGACTCGAAGTAGCTTCAGGGGAGTCAGCATACCAGGGCAGTTTTCTCAAATAAAAACAATAAAATTCAAAAAAAATAAATAATTTTAAACTCATGTTTTTTTAAAGAAAATTTTGATTTGGATTTAAAACAAATTAAAGTTTAAGTAAGACATTTTTTTAAGTAATTTAATTTAATTTTGTCACATTACTTTAGAACAACAATTATAAAATTTAATTAACAATGAGGTTAAGATAAAATGTTATGCAAAATAATTTTGATCCCTCAAGACAATTCATATGATGAATTTAAATTAAGTTTACAAGGAAATGAATATGGTTAACAAAGATAAGAAGGTTTATCTTTTGGAATTTAATAAGTAATTTATGATTTACTTAAGTGATAAATGATTTACTTAAAATAAACTATTTAAATTAATTACTTAATATTTAATAATTAATAAAAGTAATTAAGATTTAATTAATGAACAATTAAGGATTAATTTATTAAGGTAATTAATTAAGGAAATAATTAATTTATAAAAGTAATTAAGATTTAATTAATGAACAATTAAGGATTAATTTATTATGGTAACTAATTAAGGAAATAATTAATTTATAAAAGTAATTAAGAATTAATTTATGAACAGTTGAGGATTAATTAATTAAGAAATGATTTATTAATGAAGATGATTACTATTTAATTAATATTAATGAAGGATAATTAATCATTGACTAAAGATAATTAATAAAACTAATTATGTGATTAATTAGTTTAAATCATACGATTGGTTCATCTTAGTTGTATATGATTGATAACTATTGTATGATGTGTATTGACTAATATCTCTAATTGTAATTGTGATGATATGTGATATGAATTGTTTTGTGCTAAGCTTTGATTCTATATTTTTCTACGTGAATATGAAACCCCTTTGGCCCGTAAAACGGCTTTTGAATTTCGATGCGACAGGGAGTCCGATTCCAGTTGGTTATCCGAAACCCACATCGAACCCGTGAATCTTTGTGAATGACATATCCACATGTTTTAAAATTGACGCTCACTATTCGGATTAGCCGAGAGAGGACCTTTGTGTCATATAACCCATTCCGAATATGTGATATGACGAAATGGATAGCAATTGAAGACGGTGGTGAAGACCGGACGTCTTCGAGAACGATAGGATAACCTGTCGAATGACTCTGCACTGAGTATCTTCGGTATAGAGTTCTCCATATGTGATGGGGAGTCCGATCAGGATTGTGGATGCTCGGATTACAAGGACTTCTTCGGAAGTGCCTTCGGTTCTATTCGAGCCCGGAGCAGACTTGTATGGATTGTATGTCTGACATTACATTTTGAGATATAAAGCAGATTTATTTCAAATACATTTCTGTTAGTGGCGGAGAATTTATTCTCTTAGCTTAACACCCTTCTCTAAGACGTACGAGCTCAGAGGTTATGTAGTTGAAGGTTATCAGTAATATATTACCAACTTGGTAATGTGACATGCTGAGTGCTGCTGATCTTTTGTTGATCAAAGCATGGCTTTTGTGAAAAGCATAGCTATGTGGACGAGACTTCGTCGAACCTCACAACCCGGTAATGGTCGAAACAAGAAAGTTGCAGCAAGGTTATTGGGGGTAGCGCCCCTTAGGGTATGCGCATTTCCTTCTGAATAGAAGTGGTATCATGGTATAGAGCCCAGATACTTAACTTATGTGGATATCACAAATATATATTACTTTGTGATTGTTGTTGTCGAGGCCCCGGATAAAGGTTGGTTACAACCGGGGGATGGCATACTCGTGTCAGTAGTTACCTAGTTATAGAGGCAACCCGGCCTTGTGTTGGTAGAGATCCGGTTGGGTTCCCGAGGCGTCCCTCCAGAGGCGTACCCATGTGGCCTAGGAAGTTCCTTAGCCTGACCATTTGTTGGAAATCCATAGAAACAATGCGAACCCTGTACGGTTTTAGTTGTATAACCTGTCATGCATTATGGCCGTAACCTGCCACAAACCATGGTAGCTATAGTAGGCATATGATGAAATGTGGTGTGCTGGCTAAGATTAATATTATACTTTAGAAATGGCTTTCTTCACTATGCACTAGTAATAATATCAAAGAATTTTTCCCGTATCAAGCATATTTAACTATCAGTAGAAGAAATCTCCTCCAATTCTGCGATTGCATCGTGTTTGTGGCGGGAGGTCTTATGGTAGTTTCATTTTCTAAAAAGCATTGCGGATTTCAATTTAAATCCTTTTGTTATTTCTTAAAGATAAAATGTTTTTGTTTACTCATACCAGTCCCATGACTGACCCGGAATTTATTGTTTCCTTTCTAAACTCTGGGTGCCCAAAATTTCCACACGGGCAGCCGAGTAGCAGGTTTTCCGTGTTTTGGTACTAGCTGGATTTTGAAGTCTTAGGGTTTGGAGTCTACCGGTTTTTGAAGGCTTTTAACTTGGAGATATTTTGAAAACTTTTGGATCTCATGGTTCTTAGTTTGGATGTTCGCTATCGCTTCTTTTCATTGAAGACTTTCTTGGAATGCAATCACTTGTTGTTCTGTCGTGATGGTCTATTTTGAAGTTGTGTTATATGTATAAGAATACTCTGATGTTGGTGATGATGTTGTAATGAATATTGCGATGATGTTGTATCTGGAATATTGATGTATGGCAGTTCATTTTGTTTTCCGCTGTTTATATTCATCTAATGTTGTTATAAGCTCCATCCGAACTGGAATTCGACGTTCGAATCACCGGCAGTCGGATACAAGTGACGTATTTGATGTCGATTTTTAAACGCTGAATTTCGGGTCGTGACAGTTTTAGGGCAAAACCGATAGTGAATGATTTTAGAATGGTATGAAAAAAATTATATGTTAGGTAAAACATGATTTTGGAAATGCGTTACAATTTTTGTAATTTTCCAAGCTATGAAAAATTTATTATAAATTTCTAAAGAAAAATTAGATATTATTGGGTTTAAAATTGATTTCGGTTATTTCAGGAAGAAATTATGATAACCCGAATTTTCGGACATCATGTAATTGGATAATTATTTGATTTAACTACTGAAAACACTGATTTATAAGTTGAACACATAAATCCGGTAATAAATATTTATGTCTGGATAAATATTTATCAGATAATATCCTAATATAATTATTTAAAATTGGCAAAATTATTCTTCTAAAACAAATAATAATGGATTGTTTATATGTATATATATATATATATATAAGATTTTAAATAGAATCATTATTTTCAAATAAATTATATATGTGTTTGTTTAAATGTGTGTATATATATATGAGTTGATTTTAAATTGAATTTGAATTTGAAATTCAATTAGATAAATATCTTAAAATAAATTGGATTTAAAAAATTGTATGATGTAATTTTTATTCGCATATAATTAGTTTATATCATTTTCTTTAAAAAGACTGTTTAAATATAAATTAAGAAATCTATTTACTAAATAGAAAATTAAATATAAAACTTTTATAAAAACATTTAAAAAAAAATAAACACATGCATTATATAAGTGTCGAGATATTAGCATATGGTTTAACAAATGTAAGATAATTAACATACGCAAATGACAAATGTAAACTATTTTTAACAAGTGTCACCATTTTCTTTTTATTTTCTTCTATTTTTTAAAAAATCATAAATTAAGCTATAAATATATCACTCCACTCCTCTCTTTCATGTTTTCCTATTCTTATTTTCAAAACAAGAAAAAAACAAAGCCTGTAAATATTTCAAACCAGAAATTAAATCAAAGTAAATTCAAGTAGATCAATCAAGCAAATCATCTCAGATTTAAGCAAGATCATTTCAACATCTAAGCTTCAGATCATAAAGCAGGAGCAACTCAACAAGTTTCCAGTTCAAATCTAAAGCATTTAGTTTTCAAAAATCAGAGCATCTCAATTTATAACCTTCTCTGCTCATCTTATTATCTGTGAGTAAACAATCTTTCTTAAGTTAAATTTGATTAAACCTAATGTATGTGATATAATAGCCGAAGTAATGTTGCTGCATGGATGAATTTAGATGTATGCACGTATATAAATATGAATGCCTATGCACATATATGTGTGTGTGTATATATACCTCTGTTGTGTTCCCGGGTTTAAGATCAACATAAAAAAATTCATATCTCCTCGTCTAATCAAAATTAAGTCATGATCATTCAAGGAAAAGTATTTGTATTTATCTGATTCAATTTTTAAAAATGGTTTCAAGTGAAATTGTTTTAGATTTTTTGGGAAAAGGGAAATATATAGAGAGAGTTGAACTTATCATAAAAATCAACTTCCATGGTTTCATGAATTACCTATATAATCGTTTCGATGATGAAAACCATGATTTTTAATGTTAAAATTATGATTTTTAAGGTTGTGAATCGAGAGAAATTGAGAGTTAACGTGATTTGGGTTTGGGCATTTTTCTGGTGATCGCGAGAGCTTTTGGCTTCGGGGTCTTGGTCAAAGGAGGCTGGGGGAAAGGCGGTTAAGGGAAAATTGGTGGCGCGATTTTTAGGCCACCGTGGTCGTAGAGCGGCGGTGATGTAGGGTTTTAAGCCTGTTATAGTCGAGGTGATTTGTCGTTCGATTTGGATATCTCGGTGGCGTCGAGTTGGATCGTAGGTGGGGGAAAAGAGAGAGGGGACTCGGGTGTAGCTCTAGGCATGACGACGTGAACTCCGGTGATCGGAATTGGGTGGCATAAGGTGGTATAGGTGATCGGGTTTCAGCCTGATGGGTTCGAATTCGTTCGATTTTGTTTTACGGGGTGGTTCGGGATTCTGGGTGGTCAATTAGGCCGAGGTTGTCGTCGTCGACTTGCGGAGGGTCACGGTGATGATCGGAGCGACAGTAAGGTGATGTGCATGTGCACATGGGTTATCTCTTATCTGATGATGTTGTTGTATTTGTTTGCTTCGGGAAAATGGTGTTTTTAATCGGGGTCGATCTCGAATTTGTTTGGAGTAGTGATTGAGGTTGTTTGGCTCAGGTAAATGGTGGTTTGGGCTCGGGCCTGTACCAATATATTTTTGCCGAGTCGATGGTGATAAATAAAATCAAGTTTTATAAGCAAAAGTAAAATTTTGTTAAGTTTCAAAGCAAAGCTTCAAAGCCAAAATTGACAAGTATTCAAAGTATAAATATTTATCGAATTTTCAAGAACAAATATAAAGTATATGTCTAATGTTTTTCTTGAATTTAATTAAGATTTTCGGTAAATATAGATTAATTAAATTAATTAAGTTATTAAAGAGAATTAATTAACGGTTAAGGATTAATTAATTTGTAATTAAGGGTTATAATTTAATTAATTATAGATTAATTAATTAGTAATTAGAGATTAATTAATTAATTATAGACTAATTAATTGATAATTAGAGATTAATTAATTAATTAATTATAGATTAATTAATTGGTAATTAGAGATTAATTAATTAGAAATTGATTAATTCGCAACTGGAGATTAATTAATTGGTAATTAGAGATTAATTAATTAATTATAGATTAACTAATTGGTAATTAGAGATTAATTAATTAGAGATTGAGTTAATTAGTAATTGGAGATTAATTAATCGGTAATTAGAGATTAATTAATGTAAGTTATTAGAGATTAATTACTTAAATGATAATTACATAATGTAAGTAATTAAAGGATTAATTTGTTAAGGGTTAATTAATTTAATTAGCAATTAAAGGTTAAATTGATTAATAATTAAAGGTTAATTAATAATTAGAGGATAAGTAATTAACAATTAAAGGTTAAATCAATTGAGGATAATTAACCAATGGGATAATTACTTCATTAAAGTAATTATGGATAATTAAAGTATGATTAATTAATGGTTTGTAATTAATTAATGTTAAGTGGGCAGCATTTAAAAGCAATTAAATTCATTAGAAATGGTACAGTTAATTTATCTTGCTTATAGATGATAAAGATATATTGAATGACTTAGATTATTTGATATCTCTGATATGTGATTTGTAATGCTTTGTGACATGAGATACTTTCGTTGAACTATGATATTGTGGGTTATTTATCTAAGATGAATTGTTGTGTGAATATGAAATCCTGAATATAAATTATATTGGTTAAACTTAAACATTTGGCTTAAAGAATAACATTGGATTCGAAGAGACCGAGGTCGGGTATCAGTAAATACCCAAAACCACTTTGATTTGTAATCTACAATAATTCTTTGTAGATTTGATATGTGCATTCATTAGGCTGGAATGGAATAATTTAAGTAAACTGGACCATTGAAACTATGTGGTGGTACTTAGGGATTAATTTGTGAAATAAGCTTTGGTTTTAACAAGTAAAGAACTTGTAGTAAGGTATGAGTTATCCTAGTTTGCTACTATGTTTTATAACTTAATATTCCAAATTATACGGGTTTACTCACGCTGGTTTCCAGCCTGACCCGGGTGTTACTTTGTTGTAATGCTAGGGTCAAGCCGAGTATTATAGATTTTCAAGTTAGGATGTTCTGGAGCTAAGGAGGCGAGCTGGATGGCAGGAACGTATGGAGTATTATTCCACTGTATTACATTGTTTGTAGTTGGGACAAGTTAATTATAACTGTCCAGTTTATGTATGAATGATTGTATTCTGATGTATTGTTGTAAAAGTAACAATTACAGCTTTCTTTGTAAATGTTATTATTTTGATATTATATTTTGATCCACTGCGAATGTGAGATTCTATGTTTTGTTTCTAATTCTTCTTCCTTCTTCTTCTTTTCTCTAACAATCTAAAATTTTCGGCATTCGATTGCGCGGCACTTCTACCGTGAACGTATTAGTGTCGAATCTTCGAGCTCGAAATTTTGGGTCATTACATAAATTGGGTTTGAAATTTTAAAATGTTTGGTAACATGATGAAAGTGAATTTCTTTGATTTTTGAGGATTTTTCCTAATATATTTACTATGGAAATAAATTATTTTAAAAGGAGGACTTATTTGCAATATTGGTTTTGCTTAATGGAAGAGCTTAGACGTTAATTTTTCCCTTGAATTAGATTGGATAAATGTAGCAGTTATTTTGAAAAGTATTTGAAAATTTTAAGGCAACTAATCAAAGGATTACAATTAGGCAGGTAGTTATAAAGCGATTATTAAAGGTAGCATAATTTCAT
The DNA here is from genome assembly GCA_030765085.1 of Allium cepa. Lineage (NCBI taxonomy): Eukaryota > Viridiplantae > Streptophyta > Magnoliopsida > Asparagales > Amaryllidaceae > Allium > Allium cepa. The sequence goes on from CM060931.1 coordinate 385,207,242, forward strand.
CCTTTAATTTAGAAAAGTTAGTTCCACCTCCTTTAGTGATGCCTTTAGCCTCAAATGCTTCCACTCCAACTCATTCGAAACCAACCCAGCAGATACCCACCTAGTCAAAACCAATACACAAGGTATCATTTAGATGGTACGTAGTGGATTGAAGGAAAGGAGAAAGCAATGGTCTCGAAGGCAATGCTTCCGATGGGGTCGAAACCTTAGTTTTGTTTCCAAAAGTTAAGTGTTTGCATTGTTTTGCTTAAAGATTTTGATGTAGCCGAAACCTATGTTTTCGAATGGAGTTTTCTAAATAAGCTTTCGAAGGAGGTTTCCATTCGTTGCTTTAATCTAGGAGCTTCCGAATGAGTTCCTTTATTCTTAAATAAGGCTTTCAAAGATGACAGTTCCGACCTAGTCGAAACCTAGTCGTCGCTCATGTGTCTTTCGAGGGTATTGAAGTAATCAATGCTTTCGAAGGGTGCTTTTGTTTTAAACTTATGTTAAGCCACTTCCTAAATGCTTTCGAAAGGGTTCAGCATTTTCGAAGGCAATGGTGTCAAAAGCGGGTTACGATGCTATCCTTTAAAGTTTTACTCAAAGGTTTTGAGCTTTCGAATAGATGGTTTCGATACCATCAAAGTTTCCCCAAAACATATTTATTAAAGTTTTCGAATGAGATACTTTCGTGTGTAACCACTTTGGCCCAAAAGATATTTTTAAAAAGTAAAACCCAATGCTTTCATAAGGGATACTTTCATTAGTTTCAAAGCTATATTTCTAAAGATTACTAAGGAAAGTTTTGATACATTCGAAAGGTATGATTTGGTTTCGAAAGGATTGATTTATAGAGCTTCGAAACGTATATACTTAGAGTTTTGACACGAGGATTTCTATGCTTTCTATGGAGGTCATCCAATGGTTTCAAAAAGTAATGTTTTAAGGTATCAAAACCAATAACCTAATCTCATTTTAAAGGAAAAACCATGGCACAATAAAGAGCTTTGAAATGAAGTTTATGAAGAAGTTCTCCTTGAATAACAGGTTGAAGTGATTACAAGTTTTACATAAAATGATTTCAAGGATATTAAACAACATGCGTTGGTATTATTTTGTTGTTATGATCGCTTCTTCATATATTTATTCTTATTGTAATTAACCCATAACGGTGTTTTGGGAAAAGGTAGAATAACCAGCTAGGCTGGCCCAGTAGTGAATATAACTTAAGAAAGGTCAAAATCTTGACTAAAGATATTGGCAGGGGCCAACAGGTTTATAGTAAATCCATGAAAACATTATAAAGGAAAAGATATTGGCAGGGTCCAATAGGTTCATATTCAGCCTAAGAAAACTATAATTTGATATTGGTAGGGGCCAATAGGTTTACAGTTAGCCCATGAAAACTATATCCAGATTAAGATATTGACAGTTAGCCAATAGGTTCCTAGTGAGCCCATGAAAACTAGGATAAGAGAAAAGATATTGGAGTTACCAATAGGTTCTTAGTAATCCCATGAAAACTTTGAAATCAGACAGGGAGTTCGTAAAAATTTAACAGGTTATTAGTAAGTCCATGAAAACTAATAGGTTAATAGTAACCCTAGAAACTATAATTGGGACAGATAGTCCGGATGAATAGGGATGGGTAATCTAGATTTAATATACTTGTTTGTGTATCATCATATTATTTTGAATTGTTTTAACTATTGTGAATGCAGGAGTACAGTATATGATTTTATAAAGTTTTTAACATACTAGTGTGGGGAAAACCCGATCCGCTAAGAGGCGTGGTCTCATTAGATATCTAAATGGTTTGAGATGGTAGATTATTATTCATACCAGGCTTTATGTCCGACTCAAAAAAATTTCCCTTTAAACTCTTGGGTACTCAATTGATTTTGACTAGTCTGAGGTTTAAGGTTTTCAGGTGTTCTTTTAGACGAATAAAGCTTCCAGTGATGTGCAGGAGGAACGCTAGCTACTTACAGTTGTTTTATTTCCATTGTGTTTGGTTATATAGGAAAACTTCTTTTATTGCCTTTTTATATACTCTGATCATCTAGGGGGCATCTTCATTTATCACTCTTGGTGTATTTTGTAGTAAGTATATATTGTCTGAACATGGTCTGCGCACTAGGATTATGAAATGAATTTGAAATATTCTAAAATGGAATGTGTACTTTGTTTGCTGTTTTAAATTTTTTCCATATTCTTGTGTTTCTGTGTACTTGTCAAGCATTAACAGCCATGGATGACTGCAGCATTCGCAACCATTAGTTTTAGGCCTCCAAGTAGGGGTATGTTACAGTTCCATAACCATTTGACAACGCTCAAATGATTACTAAAAGCTAGTAAATTCCACTTGTGCAAATAAATGTTTATTTCAACAACTTCATGAATTAATCAGAGAAATAATTGCAAGTGTTTCATACCACTTGTTTTAATATACCGTTTAATTCAATTTCTCATTTAAGTAAGATAGTTTGTTTTTGAGATAAAATAGTTCTACTTTTGATAGCTAATTTGAAAATATTGATTTAAAAAGATTTGTAACATATATAATAGAAAACACAATTTAGGTCATATATGTACTAATAGAAAACTTTTTCACATTCCACTTTAAAATTTGAAAGTATATATATATATAATATATTTTCTAGAATCATTCATATCCAAAATACACATTTTGCACATATATGTATATATAAATAGAAAATAATTCAAACAGCATTTCCGTTATAATTAACTTTGCAAACATGCGGAATTAAAATTGTGTGTTTGACAACAAAACGTAAAGCAAGAATTCCTTGCAAACACAATCATTAAAGTTGGATTCAAGCACCCCAAAAATGCATTGGTAATTCATCCCAACCAAGCTTCAAAATGATGCTAAAATGATAGGAAAAATCAAGGCAAACAAGCTGCAACGACCCTAATTTTTAGTAATATTATTTAGGATATTTAATTAGTTAAATAATATAAAATAATGTAATGGTTAAGGGATTGAGATTTGTTATTAGTAGAAGGGTAGTCGTGCCCATTTGAACCAATGAACTAAGAGGATGAAAAAGAATTAAGTTAGGGTAGTAGACAATGGCAATATAGGAATAAGTAATAACCTTACACCCTAAACCCTTATACACATTCATTTTACACATTCATTTTCACAACCTAAACCAAAACATGAGGCGGGCTACCATTACAGAAGAAAAAGGGGAAGATAAACTAAATCAAGAGGAAGAACCTAATCAACTTAAATCAAGACCAAATCTCAACTCCTTAATCACAGATCAAAGGGGAATACTGACTACATCTCATGCTTTTATTATTTTCAGTTTTAGATTGGAATTCGAATTAGTTTGCAAATGTTTTGCTATGTTTTTATTGTTAAAATGGATATATATGCTTATTGATGATTTATGCTGATTCATATAGATATTATAATATGTTTTAATATAAAAACCCTATTAAATGACATTCAAATGCCTTGCGATTTTAGTATATGATCAGAAATGGTAGATGGGTTCCAATTTTCATAATTTTCTAAATTAATGTGGATTAAATATTATTTTTCTAGTGAAGAAAATGGTTATTTGAGTTTAAAATTAATTACAGCTAATATATGTATGTTTTGGGCCAAAAATTAATATATGTTAGAAAACATGTTAAAAATGATTTATGCGAATTTTTATGAATTTTTCCGAAGTGTTTTAATTAGTATATAAAATTATTTAATGTATGAGACTTAAATGTTATATATATTTATAAAAAGAGAAAGGGTATTTTGTAAATAATTTAATTAGTGATTTCTGAAATTTCAGCAGTATGTTTAGAAAAGAAATTAGAAACCAATCATGTTTATACAAACAAAGCAGGTTAGTTGAAAAGATTTGCTTTAAAAAGTTAAATATCAGTTTATACATGCTTTTTACATGTTCTTCCACTTTCGACACTTAACTATCGACGCCTTACTTCCGCCTCCATCTCGATCGAAACCAATGCATAGGGTATCAAAGACATTGTACGTAGTTAATTGGACATAGGTGAAAGGTACTAGGTCGGAGCGTTACTTTGTTTTTTAAATGAAAATGCACAGGCTTTGCTTTTGAAAGGAATGCTGTCAACTTAGTTAGCTTTGGACTAGGTCAAAGGTTTTAAAGAATGGTTTCGATAAGGGTTGCGCCTCTTGTTTTATGTAAATGCTTTCAAAGGGGTTGAAACCCCTTACTGTCGCTTTCTTCCTTTTGAAGCAAATAGTTTCAAAAGGGTTACTCTGTTTTTAATTCCCGAACCACTTCTCCAAAGCATTCGAAGGGTTGGTTTCAACACCATCAATTCTTTTACTTAGGAAATTACTTTTGAAAGAGTTCTTTCGACTTATTTGTTTTACGACCCTTTGTTCTGTTGGAAGTTAAACCCAAAGGAATGGAATGATTTTAAATGCTTTCGAAAGGTTATTCCACATGTTTTACTTGAACCTAAATGCTATCGAAAGGTTTGATTTTATGAAAATGATTTAGTGCTTTCGATAGGTTTAACAGAAATGTTTCAAAGAGGTGGTTTCCGAAGGTTTGGAAAGGTTTTAAACGGAAGGTTCTGATGGTTTCGAAAGGCAATGTTTGTAGTATTTTGATAAAAGGATGTCTAAGATTTTAAAGCTTTTGAAAGAAAGATTTTTCAATGTATTTAAAAGGTATGTTTTGGCCTTTCGGCCTAAGGTTACAAAGCAAAGTTCTTACTTGGTTTCAAAAGGGGTATTACAATGGTTTCGAAGGGGGTACTTTCAATGATTTCAAAATGGGTACTTTCAATGGTTTCGAAAAGGGTACTTTCAAAGATTTAAATGTTTTCATCAACAAAATTTTGTGTAAAGTATATGTACACGGAAAGGTGATTTGAGTAAAAGCATAGAGTATATTTTCCTTGTTTGAAGTATGTTTTAAAGGTTTAAATACATTTGAGAGAAAATGTTTTCAAGGAATATTTTAAGGGTAGGCTACCCTAAGTAAAATGACTCTAATATTAGAATACAAGTGGGATTGGTATGTGGTCATGACCTATCTTTAGCCAGTAGCCCCTAGCTAATATGAGTCCAAAATTCTAGTATGTAGGGCTTTGTCATAGATAAGACAAATGATGTTACACACAAAAAGGAATTAATAGAGAAGAGATAAGTTATTGGTGAGCATGCAAAACCATTAGGATCATTTGACCCTGAAAAAAGTAAGTTAGGGATAGACCGTCTAGAAGAGGAGTATCTAACAGAAGTTAGATTATTTGTTTATTTTGTCTGGTAGGCCCGAGTCAGCCAAAGGTTAGTAGTTAGACAAACAAAACTATAGTGTTCGGACAAATAGTCCATTTGTTACCTGATCTGTATGCATACATGATATTGCTTTATTGTTTTAACCAGTTTTGGTTGCAGGATTAAGACTTGCAAAAGATATATTTTAAAAGGATATTAGTGAGGGAAAACCTATTCCGCTAAGTGGCATGGTCTCACTTAATGTCATATAACCGAGATATATAGTAGTATTGCACCATGCTTTATGTCTGACTCGAAGTTTATGTTTTTCCCCTTAAATCGTGGGTGCTCAAAATTGATTTGAGTAGGCTAAGGGTTAAGGTTTATAGGTTTTAGTAGGTGGATGAATAAAGCTTTCGGAGACGAGCAGGAGGCTGCTGCTAGCTATATTTAGGAGTTGTTTTGTTTGTTTCATTCCACTATGTTGTATTAAGTCGGTTATGACTATCTAGTACTCTGATCAACCAAAGGGGCATCTTCATATGTCGCTACTGGCGCATTTATGTAATATTTATATTTGATATGAACTTGGAAACGTTTTGGGATTATGTAACTTGGATATGAAATGTTGTTTTGAAATCTAATTAGAAAAATGTTTTAATCTGTGATGATATTATATCATATTCAAGTGCTTCTGATATTATGGATACCATTAACATTACTATATCTGGTCACCGGAAGTTAATACCATGGATGACTGCAGCATCTGTAGCGCTAAGCTTCGGGTCTCCAAATAGGGATGTTACAACTCGGCATTAGAGCATAGGTTTATGAAAAAACTATAAACTAAAATGATTTTGAAAACATATGTAACACCCCTAGTTTTTGATAACATTATTCAAGAAATTTAATTAGATAAATTAAATCGAATAATGTAAATGATAAGTGATAAGGGGATTGAGACTTGAATTAATTAGTTAAGGCCATGCCTAATAAACAAACTAATGGGCTTAAGAACGGTTTCTGGTTAAACAAATAACATAAGTGTATAAAAGGAATTTGTCTCTCAATGAACCTAACCCTTATATATATTCTCTCCTACTACTTCACCCCTTATTCAGGTCATTTGAAAATGCAAATCAAAAGAGAAAGGAATGGCCAGCCATTAAGGAAGAAGAATTCAAATTTAAAGCTAGAGAATCAAGCTTAGGGGAAATCAATCTCAATCCAATCTCTTTATCTAGATCAAGGTGAATAATAATTCTATCTCTATTTGGTTTTGAATCATATGTTTTCGGATTTAAGGTTAAATTCATTTTTATGATATACTGAATGGTGATAAGCTTGATTTATGATTTATATGATTTAAATAAGATTGTTTAAAAGAGTTTTTGCATAGTTTTAAGGTAAAACTTAGATCTAATGATGTTTAAATGCCATAGGAAAATTTATGTTATGAGAAATATGATTTTGGAGTTGGGTTTCAATTTTTATAATTTTCCAAGCTATGAAAAAATTATTATGAACTTTCAAAGGAAAATATGGTTATTTGGGTTTATAAATTTATCAAGGAAAATCTATAGTGAATTTATGTCTGGAATTTTGATATGTTGGATAATAAGAATAAAGTGAACTTTTGGAATTTTTAGGATTTTTCCAAAGTGATTTGTTATGCAAAGTAAATTGTTTTAGAAGAGGAAATTCCTAATAAAAATTGGAAGGGTTTAATTAACTAACTTAACCATGGTTTAGATCTAGATTAGTGACAGTTACTTTTGGAAAAGAATTTCAAAAAGTTAAGGCAACCAATCTATTGTTGAAACGTGGCAGGTTATTTAGAGAATGTTTACTTTAATAAGAACTAAACCGGGTTTATATCAGAAATTTGGTTCCGCCTACTTAGGAAAGCACCTTTCAACATGGAATCTTCCGCCTTCGTGCTTATGGAAACCAACTATGTTGTAACCAATACACAAGGTATCACTATGATGGTATGCAGTGGATTGGAGATAGGCGAAATGTTAAGTGTCAAAAGCTTAGCTTCCGGAGTAATCGAAACCTTGGTTTTTTTTTAAAAGAAAAGCGCCTACCTTTGTTTTGATTTAGCCTTAGACAATGTCGAAACTTTTGGTTTCAAAAGAGGATTTAAAAATGTTTCGAAAGGGTTGCCATTATATTAATATTTCTTTCGACTATGTTTCTTTACATATGAAAGAATGTTTTAAAAGAAGGGGTTCCAACCTAGTCGATACCCTGCTATCATTCTTTAACCTTTCGGTGATGTTGAAGATATCAATGCTATTGAAAGGGCATTTTGTTTTATAAGTTAGAGCTACCTCCTATAGCTTTCGAAAGGTGTTAGTGGTTTCATTGGTGATGTTTTTGAAAGGGATTTCGATACCAACCTTATAATATTTTTACCCTGATGTTAAATAGTTTTGAAAGTGACGGTGCCGACGCCATCAAATTTTCCCTAATATTTTTATATAATAAAGGATGGTTTCAAAAGAGTTGCTTTTGCCTATATTCACTTTGACCCCAATATTGTTATAAGTATACACCCAATGCTTTCGAAAGGGGGATTCTCAATGATTTTGGAAGGGTTGCATCCACTGGTGGGGATTCTCAATGATTTTGGAAGGGTTGCATCCATTGGTGTTGAAAGGGGTACTTTCACCGGGTTTCTTAGCTAAGCTGCTAATACTTTACTACGATCGAAAGGTTTCTAAAGGAAGGTTTAAAGTATTATAAAGGCAGGAGCCTATTGTTTTGAAGATAAATTTTAAAGCTTTCGAAGAAGGTTATCCTATGAAGTCGAAAGCTTGGTTTCGAAGGTATCCAAAGGTTTTATAACCCAAACTCTATTTTTAAAAGGAAAAACCCATAGCTAAATTAAAGGAGTTTTGTGATGGTTTTAAGAAGAAGCTTTCTTTGATAAACAAAAAGGTTAAAGAGATTAACCATGTTTTATATTAAACCCACAAGAATGGTATTGCTATATTGTTATATTTGCTTCTTCAAATATGAATATATTCACTTTATAATGGACCCATAACTCAATTTGGGGATAAAGGGTAGAAGAACTAGTTTGGTTAACTCAGCAGTGAATATAAATTGATTAAACTCCTAAATGAGTAGAATTACATCTAGGAAGTCAGGAAGACCAAAATATAGGATGTTAAAATATAAAAGAAAGATGTTGGCATGAGCCAATAGGTTCTGAGTAAGCCCATGAAAACAGTGTAAAGGAAAAGATATTGGCATGGGCCAAAAGGTTCATAGTTAGCCCATGAAAACTACGTATAAAGGAAAATGTCAGAAGACAGGTGCATAGTAAGCCCACGAAAACTATGATTACATACTGGCAATGGCCAGTAGGTTTGTACTTAGTCCATGAAACTATATCTGGATTGAAATATTGACAAATGGTAATAGGTTCCAAGTCAACACAGAAAACAAGGGTAAGAAGAAAGGATATTAGAGTCACTAATGGGTTCCTAGCCAACCCATGAAAACTTGGATAAGAGTAAGATATTGGAGTTACCAATAGGTTAATAGTGATCCCATGAAAACTATGTAATTGGACAGGGAGTCCTTAAGTGATTAACCGGTTATTAGTCAGCTGTCGAACACTAATAGTTTAATAGTAATCGTCGAAACAATGATTGAGTCAGATAGTCTAAAATGAATGGGGATGGGTAATCTAGAATTGATTCGTTTGTTTTGCATATCATCATATTATACTATTTTGAATTGTTTTAACCATTGTGGATGCAGGAGCACGGTATATGGTTTTATAGAAGGTTTTGAGATGCCAGTAAGGGGTAATTTGTTCCGCTAAGTGGCGTGGTTTCACTATATATTTCAATGATTTGAGATGGTAGATTACTATTCATACCAGGCGTTATGTTTGACTCAAAGTTTACGTTTTCTTCTTAAACTCTCGCGTACTTAATTAATTTTGAGTAGTTTAAGAGTTGAGGTTTTCAATTACCGCTTAAGCAAATAAGCTTCGGAGATGTGCAGGAGACATGATAATTATTTAGCATTCTCTTTCCTTTTGATTCTGCTATGATGTTTGTAATGGCAAAGTTTTTATATTACCTATATATACTCCGATCATTCAAGGGGGTTCATGTTGCTCTTGGCGTATGTTGTAATAAATATATTTTCTTTGAACATGATTTGCCAATTCGGGATTATGTAATGAATTGGAAATATTATGAGATGAAATGTGATTTTGTTTAGGTTTTAAATTTTTTCCATATTCATGTGTTTATGTATATCAATGAATCTAATTTCTCCATATTTGGTCGTTGATGATTAATAACTATGGATGACTGCAGCATCCACAGCCGTTAGTTTTGGGCCTCCAAGTAAGGGGATTTTACAAGTTGGAATAGAGCATAGGTTTATGAAACTTTAAAAGAAAGTTAAAGCTAAAAGATTTTCAAACATAATCCAATAAATTTGAAAATATGATCGGGGTTTGGGTTAAAGCTATAGTAGCGTACTTGTATTTGATATATATATATAAGTATGTGTTCCCCGCTCTCTTAGACTGTTCTTCTGTATTGCTAAGGCTCGTATGTAGATTTACATGAAAGAAGATATGAAAGCAAGAAACGGAAGAGGAAATCTTGGTGGAAGAAGCACCTCAACTAATGGAAATGCTCGACCTAATATCAGGTGTAGCCAAGGTCGACAGGCTAATGCTAATCTAAATGCTAAAGCCAATGTAGGCGCTGGAATTCCTCCATTAGATGAGGGGACGGTGTATCGGGTGTTAGTCAACCTTTTGCAAACTGGAGTTGCTGGTACTGTTAGAGGAGCTAATCTTATGGCTCCACTTGGGAATAACTATGCTAAGTTGAGCAGAGACTACACCAGTCTGGGTGGAAAGCCGTTTATTGCAACGGTAGATGCAGTTAAAGTTGAGAATTGGCTCTGGCACTATGAAACGATCTGTATTGATCTAGGTTTGGATGGTGGGCAAAAGAGAATGTTGGTCTCTAGGCGGTTGCAAGGGGAAAGGCTTCATTGGTGGAATTGTGTGACCGTCGGAGTTTCGAAGGAAGAGCTGACATGGGCTAATTTCAGAACAATGTATGTGCAGAGGTTTTATCTGATTTTGCTAAGTTGGTGTTGATGAGAAAGTTCATGGATCTAGTTCAAGGAGAGAAGTCAATGGTCAAGTATGCTGCTAAGTTTGATGAGCTGTCTCGATATGGATATGCTATGGTTGACACTGATGTCAGAAGGAATGATAGGTTCATTCATGGACTGAGACTTGAGCTTGGTAGAATGACCATGACCCATATCCGAGAACCTTGTAATGTTATGGTGGAGATGGCCATTCACCATGCTGAGATGCTTGTTGTTTCACCTAGAGAGAAGCCAGTCGAATCCCAAGGTCCTCAGGGAAAGAAGAGGAAGTTCTTTAAGAAGAAGGTAGCCCGGAAAGGGGATGCTGCCAAGAAGGCAAAGGCTAATTTGGTATGTTACAAATGTGACAAGAAGGGCCATTATGAAAATGAGTGTTGGTCAAGCAAGCAGAAGAAGGTTGTAGATAAGAAGAATACGAAATGCTTTCGCCGAGATCAAGTGGGGCATTATAAGAACCAGTGTCCAGAGCCAGCTAGGGTGAATATTGGAAAGGTTTTTGCTATTGGATCATCAGCTACGCCTACTGCAGCTGATAAAGGAAAGACTGTGATGGAAGGTACGTTTTTGATTCAGAGTATAACAGTTAGGATACTTTTTAATACCAGTGCATCACATTCATTTATATCCTAGTGTTTGTTTGATAGCTTATGCTTAGAACCCACATAACTTGTTACTTCCATAAGGGTTGCGAATCCAATAGGATGGTATGCAACTCTGGGAATGAGATATGACAAGTTAGAACTTGATTTGTTAGGTCATAAGTTTGCATGCAGTTTGTATGTTTACGATTTCGTAGATTTTGGAATCAATTTAGGTATGGATTGGTTGAGAAAGTATGAGGCTAGGATATTCTCCTACGATGGGGGGATATCCTTGAGACATCCTAATAGTTATAACCGAATTATATTTTCAGTAGAGAATTCCTACCAAAGTTCTTGTGCTTGGTTAAGTGCAATGGAAGTGGAAGAGAGCTATGTCGGGTTCGAATTGCAAGAGAGTTTGCAGATGTGTTTGGACCAGTCACAACACTACCACCGAAACGAGCTATAAGTTTCGAATAGATCTTGTGCTAAGAGTTGAACCTGTGAGTAGACCACCTAGCAGGATGACACCGACCGAGATGAAGGAATTGAAGGTGTAGTAGTGGATCAAGAAGGAAGGAACTTTGTTAGACCAAGTAGTTCGCCTTAAGGATCGGCCATTGTATTCTTGAAGAAACCAGATGGGTCGTTAAGGATGTGTATTGACTATTGTAATTTGAACGAAAGGACGATAAAGAATAAGTATCCTTTTCTGAGAATTGATGATCTGTTTGATCAGTTGATTGGACCCTAGGTATTTTCCCAGTTAGATTTGGCAATAGGGTTCCATCAGTTGAGAATGGCAGAGAATATCATTCCTTTGATGGTATTTCAGACAAGATAAGGTTTGTATAAATGGTTAGTAATACCATTCGGGTTGACGAATGCACCTACTTTCTTTGTGCATTTGATGAACCAAGTCTTCTGAGAGTATTTGGATAGATTCGTGTTGTTACTTATAGATGAAATTTCAGTATACTCTAAGGATGAGAGAGAGCATGAAGATCACCTTAGAGTTATGTTAGAGACACTGAGGCAGAATCAGCTAAAGATGATGTTTTCCAAGTGTCATTTTTGGAAGAAAGAGGTTAAGTTTCTTGGTCATGTGGTTTCAGAGAAGGGATTGTTAGTCGATCCAGATAAGATCGAAGCTACGAACAATTGGAAGAGACCAGAGACAGTGACCGAGATCTAATGTTTTCTTGGACATGCTGGCTACTTCCAAATATTCATCAAGGATTTCTTGCAGATAGCAGTGCCTTTTACTAAGCTTACCAGGAAGGAAGTAAAGTTTGTTTGGTCCGACAAATGTGAGGAAGCATTCCTTAAGTTAAAGCATTTGTTGACCAATGCTCTAGTGTTGGTAGCTCCAGATGGAAACCAAGGATTGGTAGTATACACTGATGCATGTGGGACTAGATTGGGAGCAATGTTGATGCAGAAGGCAAAGTCTTTGATTACGCATCTAGGAAGCTTAGACTGCATGAAGTAAGACATCCTACTCATGATTTGGAGTTGGCTACGGTGATTTTTGCCTTGAAGATTTGAATGCATTATCTCTTGGGAGAGATTTGAGTTGTATGCCGATTATAAGTCTTTAAGATACTTATTCTCTCAGAAAGAATTAAATACGAGATAGTAGAGGTGGCTGGATTTTATAGCTGCTTATGATTTTGGTATAGAGTATACTCCTGGGAAAGGAAATAAGGTAATGGATGCTTTCAGCAGAAGACATCAGAATGAGGTGTTAGCTATGTTGGCAGAATGGAAAGATCTAGAATCTTTGGCAATTGTGGTGTGCAGTTAAGATCGACTGCTAGTTCTAGTCCGAGTACTGCCATGTTGTCCTATTTAGAATTTGTACCATTGTTGATCGAGAGAATTGTTTCTAAACAGAAGGAAGATCCACTGTTAGCTGAGAAGATCAGAAGGCTTGAGGTTGGAACCGAGGTCAATGATTCGAAAGATTTTACGGTCATGTGTCCCAGATGTGAAGAACTTGAGAAGAGAAGTTCTTGAGGAGTGTCATCGATACAAGTTTACGATTCATCCTGGAAGGGCCATGATGTATCAAGATATGAAGTGGAGCTTCTATTGGGAAGGCATGAAGAGGGATGTTGTCTTGTGGGTTAGGCAGTGTGTAAACTGTCAACAAATGAAAGCCAAACATTAGAAGCCGAGTGGGTTACTTCATCCTTTAGAGATTCTAGTTTGGAAATGGGATTCGATATCCATGGATTTTATTTATGGGTTTCCAAGATCAAGGAGAGAAAATGAGAGTATATGGTTTATTCTAGACAGATTGACCAAGAGTGCCAATTTTATCCTAGTATAGTCGACCGGGACGACACCTGTTTTGGCAATGTTGTTCATGAAGAACATAGTTAGACTCCATGGGATTCCTAGTAGCATAGTCAGCAACAAAGAAGCATTATTCATTAGCGAATTTTGAAAGAGTCTATAAAAGGTATTGGGTACCAAGCTCAAGATGAGCACATCATATCACCCACAAATGGATGGGTAGGTAGTGCGAGTCAATAAGGTACTCGAGGAATTATTGAGAGCTTGTGTATTGGACTTTTGTTGATCTTGGGAGGATCACCTACATTTGGTTGAGTTTTACTATAATAGTTAGTACACGAATGGCGCCTTTTAAGTCTTTGTATGGAAGGCCATGAAAATTCCCATCATGTTGGTTGAAGACTGGAGACAGATTGGTCTTAGGTCCAGATTTGGTTAGGGAGGCGTTAGAGAAGATTGATTTGATCCGAGAATGGATGAAGGAAGCTCAATCTAGATAGAGTTACATAGAAAAGAGGCATAAGGACCTAGAGTTCTCAGTAGGAGATAGGGTTTTCATTAAGGTGCCACCGATGAAGGGTGTGATACGGTTCGGGATGTCAGGGAAACTGGCACTGAGATATGTTGGTCCATTCCAGATTATAGAAAGCATTGGAAAGCTCGCATATAGAGTTGAGTTTCCAAGCACTATGACAGTTGTCCATAATGTATTTCATGTGTCTCATCTTCGCAATTATATGAATATCCAGAGGCTACTATTCCTCAGACTGAGTTGGAGGACTTGGTAGTAGAGCTTGATTCCACTTTTGTTAAACAACCAACAGGGGTTGTTGCGAGAGATGAGAAAATATTGAGAAACAAGATAGTCAAGTTAGTAAAAGTTCAGTGGAGCAATGACGAGGAGGACTGTACTTAGGAGACAGAGGACAGGATTCAGTATACTTATTCTAATCTGCCTTGAGGGTATGTTTGTATTAGATTTATATAAGTAATTCCTAGTCATGTAGGCTAGTATGGTTGCTAGGAGTCATTACAAATGATTGCTATATTTAGTATTTAGTCCTTACTGAATTTCGAGGATGAATTTCTTTAAGGAGGGGAGCCTGTAACACCCGTAATTTTTGATAACATTATTTAGGAGATTTTATTTAGATAAATTAAATAGAATAATGTAAATGTTAAGTGATAATATGATTGAGACTTGAATTAATTAATTAAGGTCGTGCCTAATAAACTAACTAATGGGATTAAGAATGGTTTTAGGTTAAAAAAATTACATGAGGGTATAATAGGAATTTTCCGCCCAATGATCCTTAGCTTTATATATACTTGTCCCTACCATTTCATCCCTTATTTATGTCATTTGAAAACGCAAATCAAAAGAGAAAGGAACAGCCGACCATTTAGGAAAAGAATTCAAATTTAAAGCTAGAGAATCAAACTTAGGGAAAATCAATCCCAATCCAATCTCCTTATCCAGATCAAGGTGAATAATAATTCCGTCTCTATTTGGTTTCGAATCATATATTTTTAGATTTAAGGGTAAATTCATTTTTATGATATATTGGATGATGATATGCTTAATTTATGATTTATATGATTTAAACAAGATTGTTTAAAAGAGTTTTTCCCTGTTATAAGGTAAAACCAAGATCTAATGATGTTTAAATGCCATGGGAAAATTTTATGTTACGAGAAACATGGTTTTGAAGATGGGTTTCAATTTGTATAATTTTCCAAGCTATGGAAAAGATTATTATGAATTTTCAAAGGAAAATATGGTTATTTGGGTTTATAAATTTATTATGGGAAATCTACAGTGAATTTGGGTCTAGAATTTGGCATGATAGATAACATGAATAAAGTCAATTTCTGGAATTTTTTGGGTTTTTTTCAAAGTGATTTGCTATGCAAAATAAATTATTTTAGAAGATGGACTTCTCTGTTAAAATTGGAAGGGCTTAATTGATTTACTTAACCATGGTTTAGATCTAGATTAGCGGTAGTTGTATTTGGAAAAGAATTTGAAAACGTTAAGGCAACCATTCTGGTGTTGACACATGGTAGGTTAGTTAGACAAACTTTGATTTAATAAGAACTAAACCAGGTTTACATTAGAAAATTGGTTTCGCCTACATAGGAAGGCGCCTTTCAGCACAGAAGCTTCCGCCTTCATCCTTGTCGAGACCAACTATGCAAAAACCAATGCACAAGGTATCACCATGATGGTACGCAGTGGATTTTAGATAGGCGAAAGGTTAAGTATCAAAAGCCTCGCTTCCAAAGGAGTCGAAACCTTGTTTCATTTTTAAAAGAAAAGCGCTTGCCTTTGTTTTGATTTATCCTTCAACAGATTTGAAGCATTTGGTTTAGAAAGAGGATTTAAATGGGTTTCAAAATGGTTTCCATTAACTTAAGATTGCTTTCGACTGGGTTCCTTTACTTATGAAAGAATGTTTTAAAAGAAGGGGTTCCGACCTAGTCGATACCCTAATGTCGTTCTTTAACATTTTGGTGATGTTGAAGATATCAATGCTGTCGAAAGGGCATTTTGTTTTATTAGTTAGAGCCACTTTCTATAGCTTTCAAAAGGAGTTAGGGGTGTCAAAGGTGATGGTTTCGAAAGGGCTATTTATGCCAACCTATAATATTTTAACCTAGATGTTAAATGCTTTCGAAAGTGATGGTGCCGATGCCATCAAGTTTTCCCCAATATTTTTATATAATAAAGGATGGTTTCAAAAGGGTTGCTTTCACCTATATTCACTTTGACCCAAATAATGTTTTAAGTATAAACCCAAAGCTTTCGAAAGAGGGGACTTTCAATGATTTCAAAAGTGTCACTTCCATTGGTGTTGAAAAGGGTACTTTCACCTGGTTTCGAAGTTAAGCTTCTAAAGTTAAATGTTAATACATTAATACAATCGAAAGGTTTTGAAAGGAAGGTTTTAAATTATTATAAAGGTAGGAGTCCATTGTTTTGAAGATAGATTTTAAGGCTTTCAAAGGAAGTTATCCTATGAGGTCCAAAGCTAGGTTTCGAAGGTAATGAAAGTTTTTATAACTCAAACTCTATTTTTTAAAGGAAAAACCCATGGCAAAATTAAAGGAGTTTTGCGATGGTTTTAAGAAGAAGCTTTCTTTGATAAATTAAAAGGTTAAAGAGATCAACCATGTTTTATATTTAACCCAAAAATAGTGGTATTGCTATTTCATTATGTTTGCTTCTTCAAATATGATATATTCAATTTATAATGGACCCACAACTGCAATTTGGGGATAAAGGATAGAAGAACCGGTTAGGTTAACGCAGTAACAGATATAAATTGATAAACGTATGGATGAGTAGAATTGCATCCAAGAGGTCAGGAACACTAAAATATAGGATGCCAAAATATAAAATAAAGATATTGGCAGGGGCCAATAAGTTCTCAGCAAGCCCATGAAAATTGTGTAAAGGAAAAGATATTAGCAGGGGACAATAGGTTCATAGTTAGCTCATGAAAACTATTTATAAAGGAAGATGTCAAAAAGACAGGTTTAAAGTAACCCATGAAGACAATGATTTGATACAAGCAGGAGCTGGTAGGTTTATAGTTAGCCCATGAAAACTATATCTGGATTGAAATATTGACGCTTCTCAATTGGTTCCTAGTCAGCCCAGAAAATTAGGGTAAAAAGAAACGATATTGGAGTCACCAATAAATTCCTAGTCAACCCATGAAAACTAGGATAAGAGTAAGATATTGAAGTTACCAAAAGGTTCATAGTGATCCCATGAAAACTATGCAATTGGACAGGGAGTCTTTAAATGTTTAACCGGTTATTATTCAAGCCATGAAAACTAATAGGTTAATAGTAATCCTAGAAACTATAATTGAGATAGATAGTCTAAAATTAATAGGGATGAGTAATCCAGAATCGATTCATTTGTTTTGCATATCATCATATTATACTGTTTTGAATTATTTTAACCATTGTGGATGTAAGAGCATAGTATATTGTTTTATAAAAAGTTTTGAGATTCTAGTGAGGGGAAACTCGTTCTGCTAAGTGGCTCGGTCTCACTAGGTATTTAAATGATTCAAGATGGTAGATTATTATTCATACCAAACTTTATGTCTAACTCAAAGTTTATGTTTTTCTCTTAAACGCTTGGGTACTCAATTCATTTTGAGTAGTTTAAGACTTATGGTTTTCAGGTATCTCTTAAGACGATTAAGCTTCCAAGCACACGCAGGAGGCATGATAGCTATTTAGATTTCTCTTTCCTTTTGTTTCCACTGTAATGTTTGTAATGGCAATGTTGTTATATTGCATGTATATACTAGGATAATCCAATGGGGCATCTTCATATGTCGCTCTTGGCGTATATTATAATAAATATATTTTCTCTAACATGATTTGCGAATTTGGGATTATGTGATGAATTCGAAATATTTTGAGATGAAATTTGACTTTTTTGAAGTTTAAATATTTTTTCCATATTCATGTGTTTTTGTGTATCAATGAATCTAACTTCACCGTATTTGGTTGCCGAGGATTAATAACCAGCATTCGTGGCCGTTAGTTTTGGGCCTTCAAGTAGGGTGATGCTACAACATAATCCTAAGGAATTAGAAAAACATGAAGGTGTGGGATAACGCTATAGTGACGTATTTGTATTTTCTATATGTAAGTATACGCTGTATCTCTATTATCCCATCTCTCTTAGGCTATTCTTCCGTATCTTACGAAGACTCGAATGCAGATATGAATGCTAGAAGTGGAGGAGTTAACCTTGGAGAGGGGAAGCACCACAACAAATGAAAATGGTAGACCAAATATGAGAAGGAACCACGGTCGGGCATAAACTTGAAATGTGAATGCTGGAGTCCCACAAGCTGACATGGTGCAATGTATCAGTTCTTTGTCAACATGATGCAGGCGAGTGTTGCTACTGGAGTGGTTGGAGGAGGAGTTCAGGAAGTTTCAGTAGTCAATAACTATGTTGTTTTGAGTAAGGATTATACTCGGTTAGGAGGAAAGCCATTCATCAGAACTGAAGACGCCACTGAAGTAGAAAACTAGTTATTCCACTTTGAGAGAATCTTTGCAAAATGGGGGCTCAATGATGAGCAGAGGATAAGGCTTGCTTCTAGACAGCTTCAGGAAGCATCGTTGTATTGGTGGAATAGTGTGCGATTGGAGTAAATGAATTGACGATGACATGAGCTGAGTTAAGAAAAGGTGCAGCATCCCCCTCCTTGAAGGCCTAAAACTATTGGCTACGGATGCTGCGGTCATCCATAATTAGTAATCATCAACGACCAAATGCGGTGGTGTTAGATTCATTGATACACAAGAACACATAGATATGGAAAAAAATTAAAACTTCAAAGAAGATCGCAATCCATATCAAATCATTTCCAAATCATTACATAATCCCACAAACGTAAACCACGTTCAAAGAAATATATTTATTACAACATATGCGAAGAGCGACATATGAAGTTGCCCCCTTAGAGGATCAGAGTATATGCAGGCAATATAACAACTTTTCCACTACAAATAACATAGCGGAATCAAGTAAAAGAGAACTCTAAATATCTATTATGCCTTCTGCATGTCTCCGGAATCTTTATTCGTCTAATGAGGTACCTCAAAACCTCAACTCTCAAACTACTCAAAATCAATTAAGTACCCCAGAGTTTAAGGGAAAAACATAAACTTCGAGTCAAAAATAAAGCCTGGTATGGATAATAATCTACCATCTCAAATCATTAAGATATCTAGTGAGACCACTCCGCTTAGCGGAACAGGTTTTCCCTTCACCAATATCCTCAAACCTTTATAAAACCATATACCGTGATCCAACGTCCATAATGGTTAAAAACATAGTCATTTCAACATATTACGATGATATACAAACGGGTTAAAACATTCTAGGTTTTTCAACCTCTGTTTAATTTACTCCATATCATATTTATATTTCTAGGATTACTATTAACTATTAGTTTTCATGGGGATACTAATAACCAGTATTTAACTTCTAGACTGCCCGTCTTATTTCATAGTTTTAATGGGTGCACTATGAAACTATTGGCCCCTGCTAACTAACTTAACACTACTACTCCTATGGGTATAATTGATTCATGGATTCCACTGAACCTATTGGTTACTCCAATGACTTCACTCTTATTCTAGTTTTTATGGATTGACTAAGAACCTATCGACAACTGTCAATAACTTAATCCGAATATAGTTTTCGTAGGTTCACTACAAACCAATTGACCCAGGACAATCACTCTTTATAACGTAGTTTTAATGGGATTAATATGAACGTATTGTTTACTCCAATAACTTCCTAATCATTGTTTTCATAGGTGCACTATGAACTTGTCTCCCTGACAACTTCCATATTTAAGCATCCTATATTCTGGTCTTCTTGACCACTTGGATGCAATTCTACTCATCCACGAGTTTAATCAATTTATATTCACTACTGGATCAACCAAACTGGTTCTTCTACCCTTTCATCCCCAAAATCAGTTATAGGTCTATTATAATGTGAATATATTTATATTTGAAGAAGCAACCATAATTACAAAACATTACCACTCCTCTAGGTTTAATGTCCTTGAAATACTTTTCATATGAAACATGGTTAATCCCTTTAACCTATAATTTTATCAAGGGAAGCTTCTTCTAAAAATCATTTTAAAACTCCTTTAATTTATCCATGGCTTTTTCCTTCAAAAATGAGTTTGGGTTACAAAACCTTCGAAGCCTTCAAAACCTTGCTTTCGACCTCAATGGATACCCTCCTTCAAAAGCATATATATATATATATATATATATATATATATATATATATATTCAAAGCATTAGTGCCCTACCCTTTGAACACTTTAAAACTTTCTTTCAAAACCTTTCGAATGTATTAAAGCATAAGCATTTAATCATTTAGAAGCATAGCTTCGAAACCACTTGAAAGTACCCCTTCCAAAACCATTAGATGTAACACTTCCGAAATCATTGAAAGTCCCCTTTCGAAAACCATTGGAAGTAACCCTTCCGAAATCATTTAAAGTCCCCCACTCGAAACCATTGGGTTTATATATAAAATATTATTTGGGTCAAAGTAAATGTAGGCGAAAGCATCTCTTTCGAAACCATCATTTACCATATAAAAATATTAGGGTAAATATGATGGCGTCGACACCATCTCTTTCAAAAGCTTCAAACCATTTAAACAAAATTTTGAAGGATAGCGTCGAAGCCTCTTTCGAAGCTATTGCCTTCAAAACCCTTGGACCCTTTCGAAAGCATTTAGGAATTAGCATAAAACATCTTTAAAAACAAACACTACCTCTCGAAATCATTCATGACTTCAATACCATCGAAGGCTAATGAAAGACAACATGGCTTTGACTAGGTCGGAACCCCTTTTCAAAAGCAATATTTCATAGGTAAGGAACCCAATCGAAAGAAAATATAAGTTTATAGCAACCTCTTCGAAAGCTTTTAAAAAACCCTTTCGAAAACTTATACTTCGACTCCTCCGATGGCTTAAATAAAAAAAGGCGCTTCTTTTTAAAACAAACCAAGGTATCGACCCCTTCGGAAGCCTAACTTTCGACATCTAATCTTCTTCCTTTCTTCAATCCACTACGTACCATCTTTATGATACCATGTGTACTAGTTTTCGCTTAGTAGGTTTCGACAGGGCTGAAGGCGGAAGCTTTGTGTCAAAAGGCACCCCTAAAGAAGGTGAAACCAACTTTTCTAGGTAAGCCTGTTTTAGTATTAATTAAAGCAAACCATTTCTAACTAACCTGCAACGTGTAAACACCTAAATGGTTGCCTTAACTTCTTAAATTCTTTACTAAAATAACTACCGCTTATTTCAGATCTAAACCATGGTTAAAATCAAATAAACCCTTCCATTAATCAGAACCAATATTGCAAAGAAGTGCCTCTTCTAAAATAATTTAATTTGCTACTTTGGAAAAATCTCTAAAAATTCCAAAAATTAACTGTATTCATGTTATCTGACATATCAAAATTTCAAACTCAAATTCTTAATATATTTTTGAAAATAAATTTGTAAACCAAAATAACTATATTTTCCTTTGAAAATTCATAACAATCTTTCCATAGCTTGGAAAATTATCAAAATTAAAACCCAACTATAAAATCATGTTTTACATAACATAAAAATTTTCCATGGCGTTTAAACATCAACATATATCAGTTTCTCCCTAGAACCATGTATAATCCCATTTAAACAATCTTGTTTAAATTCAACAAATTCATATTCAAGCATATCATCATTTAATTCTTCATAAAAACGAATTTACCCTTAAATTCGAAAACATATGATTCAAAAAAAAATAAAGATGGAATTATTATTCACCTTGATTAAGATAATGGGATTGGATTGAGATTGATTTTCCTTAAGCTTGGATCTCTAACTTTTAATTCAGTTCCTCTTCTCTTTAGTTATGGCCGGCTCCATTTAATATTTTTGGTTTGCATTTTCAAAACGACATGAATGGGAATGAAATTGTAGGAATGAGAATAGGTAAGGGTAAGGGTTATGTGTGGAAAATTCCTAATATACCCTTATGTAGATTAATTGACCTAAAACCATTCTTAAGCCCATTTAATTATTTTATTAAGCATGACCTAATTATATTTGTCCTATCCCCTTATCATTTAACATTTACATTATTCTATTTAATTTATCTAATTAAATTTCCTAAACAATATTATCAAAAATTAGGATGTTACAGGCTCCCCACCATAAAAAATTTCGTCCTCAAAATTCAGTAATGACTAAATACTAAACATATGTCTACCTGACTAGGAATTATCTATATAATTTTAATATAGACATACCCTTAAAGAAGATTAGGATAGGTATCATGAATCATGTCCGCTGTCTCTCAATTAAAGTCCTTCTCATTATTGATCCACTGAACTTTCACCAACTTGATTGACTGATTCCTCAATCTTTTCTCATCTCTCACAACAGCCCAAATCGGTTGTCCAACAAAGGTCAAATTAGGCTCTACTATTAGATCTTCAAACCCTGTTGGAGGAATAGTGGCCTCTGGATCATGCATATACTTGCGAAGATGAGACATATGACATATACATTATGGATACCTTCCATACTGCTTGGCAACTCTACTCTGTATGAAGCTTTCCAATCCTCTCTATAATTGGGAATGGACCAACATATCTCAATGCTAGTTTCCCTGGCTTTTTGAACCATATCAAACCCTTCATCAGTGATACTTTAATGGAACTCTGTCTCCAACTGAGAACTCTATATCTTTATGCCTCTTATCTGCGTAACTCTTCCGTCTGGATTGAGCTTCCTTCATCTGCGGCCGGATCAGCTCAATCTTCTCTGATGCCTCCTTAACAAAATCTAGACCTAAGACCAATCTGTCTCCAGTCTCCAACCAACATACTGGTGATTTTCATGGCCTTCCATACAAAACTTCAAAAGGCGCCATTCCTATACTAGCCTGATAACTACTATTATAGGAAAACTCAATCAAATGTAGGTGATCCTCCTAAGATCCACCAAAATTCAATACACAAGCTCTTAAAAAAACCTCGAGTACCTTGTTGACTCTCCCTGTCTGCCATCTGTCTGTGAGTGGCATGCTATACTCATCTTGAGCTTGGTATCTAACACATCCTGTAGACTCTTCCAGAATTTGCTAGTGAATAAAGCATTTCTATCACTGACTATTCCATTAGGAACTCCATGTGGTCTAACTATGTTCTTTATGAAAAACTTAGCCAAAACAGATGTCGTCTTGGTCGAATTTAATGGAATGAAATGGGAACTCTTGGTCAATCTATCCACTATGACCCATATCTTTTCATTTCCTCTATTTGACCTTGGCAACCATCAATAAAATCCATGGACATCGAATGTCATTTCCAAACTAAAATCTCTAGAGGCTGAAGAAACTTACTCAACTTCTAATGTTCGACTTTCACTTCTTGACAGTTAACACACTGCCTAACCCATAAGCCAACATCCGTCTTCATGCCTTCCCAATAGAAGCTTCTCTTCAAATCTTGATACATCTTGGTCCCTCCAGGATGAATCGTAAACTTGGATCGATGACATTCACCAAGAACTTCTTTTCTCAAGTTCTCAACATCTAGAACACATAATCGTCCCTTCTTTCTCAACCATCCTCTCTGGTCAAGAAAAAAACTTCCAAATCATCGATCTTAGTTTCAACCTCAAGCCTTCTGATCCTCTCGGCTAATAGTGGATTCTCCTTCTACTTAGAAGTGATTCTCTCGATCAACACTGGTCGAAATTCTAAAAAGGACAACATGGCAGTACTCTGATTAGAACTAGCAGTCGATCTTAACTGCACACCATAACTGGCTAAAGCTTCTAGATCCTTCCATTCCGCCAACACATCAACACCACATTATGATGTCGTCTGCCAGGAGCATCTGCTACTTTATTACCTTTTCATGGGGTATATTATATACCAAATTCATAAGTAGCCAAAAACTCTAGCCATCTCTGCTGTCTCATATTCAACTCCTTCTAAGAAAATAAGTATCTTAAAGACTTATGATCGGTATATAACTCAAATCTCTCTCCTAAGAGATAATTTCTCCAAATCTTCAATGCGAAGATCATCGTATCCAACTGCAAATCATAAGTAGGATATCTCACTTCGTACGGCTTAAGCTGCTTAGATGCATATGCAATAATTGTACCCTTTTGCATCAATACTGCTCCCAATCCAGTCCCACATGCATCATTGTACTCCACCAACCGTGATTTCCTTCTGGAACTACTAACACTTGTACATATGTCAACATATGCTTTAACTTAAGGAATGCTTCCTCACATTTGTCGGACCAAACAAACTTCACATCCTTTCTGGTAAGCTTAGTCAAAGGCGCTGCTATCCACGAGAAATCCTTGATGAATCTTCGGCAATAGCCAGCAAGTCCAAGAAAACTTCTAATCTCGGTCACCGTCTTTGGTCTCTTTTAATTGTTCACAGCTACGATCTTATTTGGTCTACTGACAATCCTATTTCTGAAACAACACGACCAAGAAACTTAACATCTTTCTTCCAAAAATGACACTTGGAAAACTTTGTAATTAGCTGACTTTGCCTCAGCGTCCTAAGTACAACTCTAAGATGATCATCTTGCTCTCTTTCATCTTTCGAGTATACCAAAATGTCATTTATAAACTCTAACACAAATCTATCCAAATAATCTCGAAAGACTCATTTCATCAAATCCACAAAGAAAGAACGTGCATTCGTCAACCCGAATGGCATTACTAACCACTCGTACGAACCATATCTAGTTCGAAATGCTGTCAAATGAATGTGATCCTCTACCACTCTTAACTGATGGAACCCCATCAACAAATCCAACTGGGAAAACACTCTGGCTCCACTCAATTTATCAAATAGATCATCAATTCTTGGAAAATTCTTGGCAAAGGATAATTATTCTTTATCGTCCTTTCGTTCAACTTACGATAGATACATATCCTTAGCGACCCATCTGATTTCTTTACGAATACCGCGGTCGCTTCCCAAGGCGAACTGTTTGGTCTAATAAAATTCCTTCCATCTTGATCCACTAGTTGAACCTTCAATTCATCTCAGTCGGCGTCATCCTGCTAGGTAGTGTAGTTACAAGTTCAGCTCCTAGCACAAGATCTATCCAAAACTCAACAGCTCGTTTCGGTGGTAGTCCTGTGACTGGCTAAAAGACATCTGCAAACTCTCAGGTTATTTGAATTTGACTTAGATCTTCTCCCACTTCCATTGCACTAAACAAAGTACAACTACTTTGGTAAGAATTCTCCACTGAGAATATAATTCGGTTATGACTATTAGGGCGCCTTGATGACATCTCCAGATCGTGGAAAAATATTCTAGCCTCGTACCTTCTTAATCAATCCATACCTAAAATGATTCCAAAATCTACGAAACCCAAAACGTACAGACTGCACGCAAACATATAACCTAACAAATTAAGTTCTAACTGGTAACATCTCATCCTCAAAATTGCATACCTTTCTATTGGATTCGTGACCCTTGAGGAAGTAACATGGTATGTAGGTTGTAAGCACAAACTATCAACCCAAATCTGAGATATAAATGAATGTGATGCACCGGTATCAAATAGTATCCTAATTGGTATACTCTAAATAAAAAACATACCTTCCATCGCAGTCTTTCCTTTACCAGCTGCAGTTGGCTTAGCTGATGATCCAACAGCAAAGACCTTTCCTTTGTCCGCCCTGATTGGTTCTGGAGACTGGTTCTTATAATGCCCAACTTGATCATAGTTCAAGCACATCACATTCTTCTTATCTACATCCTTCTTCCCTTTTCCTGACCGACACTCATGAGCATAATGACCCTTTTTGTCACACTTTAAGCACACTAGATTGGCATCTACGTTCCTGGCAGCATTCCCTTTCTAGGCTTTCTTCTTTTTAAAGAATTTTATCTTCTTTCCTCGAGAACCCTGGGATTCAACTGGTTTCTCCCTAACACAACCATCTAACATCTCTTCAAGGCAAATGGTCATCTCAACCCCCACACTACAAGGTTCTCGGATATAGGTCATGGCTATTCTAGCAAGCTTAGGTCTTAATCCTCGAATGAATCTCTCATTCCTTATTATGTCAGTGTCTGTAGTGGCATATCCATAACGATATAGCTCATCAAACTTAGCAGCGTACTCGATTACTGACATCTCTCCCTGCACTAAATCCATGAACTTTCTCTTTAATGCCGACTTAGCAACCTTAAATAAAAACCTCTTCTCAAAACTCCTTTTGAAATTGGCTCATATCAATTCTTCCTCCGAACTCCGATAGTAACACTGTTTCACCAGTGAAGCGCCGCCCCTTGCAACTACCTAGAGGCCAGCCTCCTCTTTTTCCCATCATCCAACTAGATCATTGAAGATCCTCTCACAATGCAATAGCCAATTCTCAACTTCAACAGCCTCCTCTGCTCCAGCAAGCGGCTTTCCACACAGACAGGTGTACTCACTGCTCAACTTAGCATAGTTATTCCCAACTGGAGCCATAGGATTAGCTCCTCCAACATTACCAGCAACCCCATCTTGCAAAATATTAGTTAACAACTGATATATCATCTCTTCATCTACTGGTGGATTTCTAGCACCAACACTGGACTCAGCATTTGGGTTAGCAGTAGCCTATCGACCTTGGTTCCTCTTGGTATTAGGTCGAGCATTTCTGTTGGTTGTGGTGCTGCCTCGACCAAGATTTCCTCTTCTGTTTCCTGCTTCCATATCCTCTTTCTCGTAAATATGAATACAAGCATTAGTAATATACATAAGAACTATCTAAGAGATAAGGGAACTCGTACTTATATATATATATATATATATATATATATATATATCTGTGTATATATGCATATGTGTGTGTATATCAAATACAAGTATGTTACTATAGCGTTAACCCAAATCTCGATCATATTTCTAATTCTTTGGTTATGTTTGAAAATCTTTTAGGTTTACTTCTTTTTAAGTTTTCATAAACCTATGCTCTAATGCCAAATTGTAGAATCCCCCAATTTGAAGGCCAAAACTAACGGTTATGGATGCTACAGTCGTCCATAGTTATTAATCATTGGCGACCAAATACGGCGGTATTAGATTCATTGATACACAGAAACACATGTATATGGAAAAAAGTTAAAACTTCAAACAAGATCACATTCCATATCAAATCATTTCCAATTCATTACATAGTACCATAACATCAACTACATTCAGAGAAATATATTTATTGCAACATACGCCAAGAGCAACATATAGATGCAACCTTGGAAGGTCAGAGTATATACAGGAAATATGACAACTTTTCCATTACAAATAACACAACGGAATCAAGTAAAAGAGAACTCTAAATATCTATTATGCCTCCTGCACGTCTCCGATAGCTTTATTCGTCTAATGAGGTGCTTGAAAACCTCAACCATCAAACTACACAAAATCAATTGATTACCCGAGAGTTTAAGGAGAAAACATAAACTTTGAGTCAGACATAAAGCCTGGTATGAATAATAATCTACCATACAAATCATTTAGATATCTAGTGAGACCACGCCATATGGTGGAACGAATTTTGCCCTCACTAGTACCCTAAAATCTTTATAAAACCATATACTTTGCTCCTGCATTCACAATGGCTAAAAACATAGTCATTTCAAAATATAACGATGATATGCAAATAAGTTAAAACATTTTGGATTTCCAATCCTCTGTTTAATTAACACCTTGTCATATTTATGGTTTCTTGGATCGCTGTTAACCTATTAGTTTTCATGGACTCACTAATAACCTGTATTTAACTTCTAGACTCCTTATCCTATTTCATAGTTTTAATGGGTGCACTATGAACCTATTTGCTCCTATCAATTAACTTAACTCTATCACTCCGGTGGGTTTGATTGATTCATGGGTTTCCTTGAACCTATTGGTTACTCCAATAACTTCTCTCTTATCCTAGTTTTCATGGGTGACTAGGAACCTATTTACAAATGTCAATAACTTACTTTGGATATAGTTTACATGGGTGCACAATAAACTAATTAGCCTCGGCCAACTTGTTTAACGATGGATTTTATATCAATTCGAAAACCGTCGATAAATTGTGAATTAACATTATACCGCAAGCGCACGGCGCATTGTCGTAGTATGTGGTGAATACGGGTCGATCCACAAAGAATTGTAGATTTTAAATTTCTATTTAATCAAATTAAACCTAAGTTGAAAGTGATTAGCTAGAAAATGTAAGAAAAATGACAAAAAGAAAGTGATAAATAATATGAGATTAATGGCAATTTAGAGATAATTCTACTCTCTAGATCATATACTTCAATATGAAATTATGTTCTCGCTTTTTTGGTCATAAGTGAGTTCAAATGATGTGTTTATCGTAAGCATGGCTCATTTGTGCTATTAATTAGCTCACATAAGCAATCAAACTATAACAAAACCTCTAAACCACTTTTAATTCTCATGAAAAATAATAAGAAGTCGAAAATGAAATCTATTTTAAGCATGGCCTATTAACTATTGATCCATCAAATTTTGATTTAATTACACTTCATTGCCATAATCAGATGTAGATGTAGATGCAATTTGTGATTTATATGACTAAGCATAGCCTATTTGTTTTGAACAATATAGGCTATCAAACTCAATACCAAACACAAAATTACATAAACATCAACTTCCCATGAAGCACAAAAAGAGAGCAAAGATTATCAAATTGGTGAAACTACATGATTGGAGGCTTCACTGCCCCTAAATTGAAGGGATTAGCCTCTCATTTGTGTTATCATATTAACATAAGTAGCATGCAACATGGAATAAACAAGAGGAAAAGGAGAAAAAAATGAAAAGTTAAGTAAAGAGAAGTAAAAACTAATCTAATTGCATGAAAAATAAAAAAAATACTAACAAAAATGAAATAGAGCATCTAAATATAAAAGAGCAGTAACCAACATTGCATAAAAGAAAGGAAAATTATATGAAAAGAAATATGGCTAAGTAACCATAAAAAAAGAAAGAGAGCTTGTATTTTATTTTGAGCCTAAAACTAACTAAGTAAGAGGAAGAGAGACTAAGTGAAGAGAGGGTTACATGAAACATAACGGGTATTTATACATGTATGAAACCCTAATTCATATTTTTGGAAAATTCTCAAATTGCCCTTGAGGTAGTGTGGCCACCAAGTAATCGTTAGCACGTATTAATCCCCCAATTAAATGTATATGAATCTTTAATGGCCTTTTAGCACGTACATTAGCTCCTAATTGAAAATCAAGGTAAGTGGGTAGGTGGGGTCGTCCATGTTCATGAGTTTGAATTATTTTCATCTTCATTTGCTTTGTTTCCTTTTGTGCATGCATATATTCATGAAACCACTTGTAATTTCCATCCAATTCTCCTACAAAATAATATAAAAATTTCCAATTAAATTTGCTCAAAATAATATTGGTACAACAATGACCATTTTGCCCCTATATGAAGATGAATATGTGACAATTTGAAAATAATTTGAATTTGGTTTAAACAAGTTAAAATACTCAATATGTTTATTTAATTTAATTTAAATAGATTAAATATGGTAGTAAAAATATGCACATTTACGTGCACATCAAACACCCCACACTTATTTTTTTATTCGACCTCGAATAAACTAAAACTAAGATAAATCTGTTTTCATAGGAAGCACGATTGCATTGAGCGTATGCAACAAGCCATTAAACTTTTAGGTGTCCCTAGTAGGACAGTGCTGTCTCTTAAGGGTTTTCAGCGGATACTACTCACAAAATCCAAATGAAAGAGGGAAATATTTACATAATGCAAGATTTATTTACAAAGACATGAATGCAAGTTTTTGAAAATATATACAACGAAGGATATACTTTTAAATCAACGCAAATAAGTTAAATATAGCTTTTAGTCATTATTTTCAAATTTAAGTCATTTACTATCAAAATTTCCAATAAAAATTAAGTTATTGTAACAAATAGACTGTAGTTTAACTCTTTGTTTCGGGTGATAACATAGTGCAACTATGAAATGGATCCTTAGTTGATTATCAAAGTTTATCAAAGTGGTATTTTCATTTCAGTTCAATAACAAGTCAAATCAAATAAGTTAAAATAGTGCTTGGATTTGTTTTGCTTGCTCTCTCCATTTTTTTCTTATGGAAATTATATTGATATTAACAATATTTACATATGCCTAACTCAGAAAACTAAGGCCGGACATATTACCCATGCACTTCCTTGCAGATTGATGTGAGAGGAGTACAGAGTGTGGCGAGTGAACACACAAGTGTGAACACTTATCGACTGTAGGAGTTATTAAAAAGAATTTTTATATACATACACCTAATTCATATAAACTGATGCCAGATATACCGATCGTGCATTGCCTTTCCGGCTTACATGAGAAGGGTACAGAGCATGGCGAGTGAACACGCGAGTGTGAACACATGACCCCAGGTGTTAAAAATATATACATATATACAAAAAAAAAATTGTGTTTTTTATCTTTTTTTTGAAAGAGAAAGTTTTGCAAAATCATTTTATCACCATTTACTTAGAAGATAAAAATGTTATATCCTTTACTTTAAATTTACTGCTTTTTTTTTAAAACAAAGATTTTCATTTAGAATATATTTCATAGTTAACACATATGATTTTTCCTATATACTAGTTAAACCATTATTATTTGTAATCATACTTCATCTTCATTTTTGTTAAGACGAATAAATTTTCAAAAATTTCAATAAACCAAAACCATATATTTTTCTTATAGCATTTCTTTAAAAATAAATCAAATGCTTAAAAAAAATTGTTTTTGAAAAAAAAAATATATGTTTCTTTTTTTGAGTTTTAGAGGGAAAATGAAAAATTAACCATGAAAAAAAACAAAAAAGAAGATGAGACTCTCCCCATACTTGATTTTGACTGTGTCCCCGCAGTCAACCTAAGTGGAAGGAGAAAAATAAAATAAAAATAAAATGACGACCTATATTTACATGAGGGCGATTGGTATTTACACGAGATCAGAAAGTATATCGTCAAAAAGTAAATGACACGGTCTTCCATAGACCGATTCATTTATCTCATCAAGTATGCGAGACACAGCTTGAGCTCAAAAAACCAAACCATTAAAGATTTTGAAGTTGAATGTTGATTTGGAAAAACGAATGTTGTTCTAAAAATCGTACGAGTTGTTTTATTTTCAATGATTTTTAGGGTTGATAAAACAATTGATTGAAATTCAAGTTTAGTTTCACCAAATTGAAAGTCAAGCTCTTCATGAACGAAATTTTCAAAATTCAAATGATGAGTTAAATTTTCCCGTTTAGAATTTAATAACTCATTTTCGAAAAATCCAAAGAAATCGTGTTCGTTGAATTCGTCTTCCTTTATAGAGTTATCAAACACTTTATTACACGTGTCATGTTCAAAATTCAAAGTTGTTGTGTTCAAAATTTCAAAATGGAAAAAAGGAAGATTGAATCTTAAATCGTGTTTCTCACCCTCAAAAGAATTGAAATCCAACTCGATTATCGTGTTTTCAATAACTTCATTAAGATCATCATTTTCAGTGTCAAAAGTTGTTATTTGAAAATCATTGATTTGGGTAAAAGGTGGATTATCAATTGACTCGTCACACGTTGGAATTTGATTTTGTTTCTCACATTGTTTCATATATGTTTCGAACAACAAATACATGTGATCATCGTAGATTTCATCCATTTGTTCAACAAAATCCAATTTATAGTTATTAGCTTGAGAATTTTCGATTTGGATTTGTAGAGAACAAAAATTTTCACTCGTATTGTAGTCGAGATTATTACTATTGTCAACATTATTTGAAATGTGGATCACATTTTCGTTTTGAGTTTGAAATTCATTTTGGAGTTCGAAATTGAATTGGCATGGATTACAATCAAAATCATTTGAATTCTGAATTGAATTCAAATTTTTAAATCCTTAACTCGAGTTATTACACAAATATGAATTACACAAATCATTTATACTTTGATTTTGTTGTGTAGAGAATTCAAGTAAAGATGAAATGCTATTTTCAAGAGTCAAGGGTTGGTCATTATTTTGAAAACTTTGTTGTTTGAAATTCGAATTGTTTATAGAATAGTTGTCCTTAAAATATCCATACGAATTTGGAGTGAAATCATATGGATTATATTGATTTTCACAATTATTGTAAAATTCACGTAAGTGAGGAAACTCGGACATTTTCAAGAATGTTTTTTTTATTAAGGAAAAATATTTATAGACGGAATTTATTATTCAAAATGGAAAATTGATTTTATTTTTTGATTTTTCAAATTTTTTTTGTTTGTGAAAAGATTTTATATTCTTTTGGATTTTTAATTTTCTAAAGAAAACTAAGTAAACTTTTTTGGACCTTTTGATTTTTGATTGAAAAATAAATTTCAAAAGGAAGGATTTTAAAAAAAAACTCAATCAAGAAATATTTACAATTTTTTTTAGTTTTAAATTTTTATTTTTTTAAATGACTTTATATTTTTTTGGATTTTGGATTTTTATTTAAAAAACAATTCGAAGGAATTACAAACCGAAAAGGAAAATGAATATTTACAAAAAAAAATAATTTTGGATTTTGAATTTTTTTGTTTTTGGTTTTTTATATATGCATGAACTAATGCAACTAAATGAATACAAGGATCTAATTACAAATTATTTATCATAAGTTAACCCAAAATTGTATAATCACACTTTGTCTTAAATCAATAGGATAGTTCTCATCCAGGTAATGTGCAGGGGTTATAGGTGCACAACGAATCACCGAGCAATGCAGCCGAAGGTTTAAGTACTTTCAAAGGAGCCACCACTATAATATTTACGAATCACCGTGATATTTATAACTGGTTATTACTCTGCCATATCCCAAACATCAAGAAATTAAATTATTCAAAGAAGACATTGTCAATATACAATTAAGCATTATTGATTTCTAACCATTTTTATTAATCAAAATCTAAGATGAAATGCAAAGCAGAAATTAAATATGTACGAACAATGCAACTACAAATGGATTTTCTTTTACGTTTTTGGTTTTTTTAATAAAATGCAAATGCAAGCAACCAACAATGCAAGACAAATAAAAATAATAGATATGAGTTAAAAGCAACCATTTTTTTATATAAATAAGCAAGGAATCATTTTTTTGACAAGCTAAGCAAGCAATTTATTTGAGCAAACTAATCTTCTCCTCGCGATGTTCTACTTTGGAACTTGAAACGAAAAACAAGATATACAATTGTTTTTATATAAATATAGTACGTAGCCCGTGCCGATGGCACGGGTTCAAGTTTTGCTTAACATAACCTACCGTATAATTTGTTGAGTGTGTATAATTTGATGGGAGGTAAAATTATTAACAACGTGATTAGTAAGAATTTTTTTGTAATGTTAAAACGCATACAACGCGCACCTAAAAAAATTTATTTCCATTTTTACACAACATGAAAACCAATAGAGTATAGTAGGAGGATGAATTAACTCATTTGGAAATCTATATAATAAAAGTGTAGGGATAATAAAAATTTAACACCACAAAAATGTCATTTCTTCCACAATGAAAGAATTAAATAACAGTTAAGAAAAGCACAAATTTTCATGCTATATCAATTGTGCGATGACAGTTATGAAAATGTAGACTTGCAGTTAATTAAAGTGAACAAAAAGAAGGATGTTGATGAGTTTATTCACGGCAATAGCATTATTTAATGAAAACCTGAAAAAATAAATGTTTATATTATTTTGTAGAAAAATACATGATGGTTTAGCAAAAGTGAACTTTTGAGTAAACAACAATGTACGTTTTTAGTCTGACCTTTGTTGGAGAATCATAATAAAACCTCTGGGTAAACGATATTTGTAGTGGTTGTTGCTTCAGGTGATGGTAGTAAGATTGAAATGCTACTAAACGTAGTGCATCTTGATAGTGCAACATACAATTGTCCATGACTAAAAACTTCGGTGCATAAATCAATACCGACGTACTTCACGGATTGACCCTGTGCTTTATTGATAGTCAGTGCGTAAGCAAGCTTGATAGGAAACTGACGCCTTGACATGTTTATAGTTAATTCAAAGGATGAAGGTTGAAGAGATATTCTGGGTATGAAAACAAAATGACCAGCTCTATCCCCAGTAAGTATTTGTGCTTCAATAGTCTTTGTTGCACATCGTACTACTATTAGTCGTGTTCCATTGCAGAGTCCTTTTGGAGCTAGGTTTCTAAGTTGCATAATTGGGCATCCAACTTTAAGTTCAAGTTTGAATGGTGGTAATCCAGTGCATTCGAATGAATTTAGGAACTCGCTTGGATAACGATCATTGTTCCATAACCATTGTTCCTATACAGGAACAGCAAAATAAGAGGATTGACCTATACTGGATATATATATGGAAAACCATTGTTCCATAACCCACTGGCATTCAAATTACTTCACTGCCCTATTCATTGCCCGATTACTTCCTATAGAAGCAACCATTTAAGTGCAATTAAAAAAATGAATGCTTTGATTCAACCAAATTATTCAGAGCTCGGTGGTTTACCATGTAATTAGAATGAAAACTACAAATAATTGTACTTATTGTTTACCATATACAAATTAATAAATAGAATTTGATTTGATTATTTTTACCATATGCAGTCTATTTGGTTATAATTGTCTATTCCATAAAATCAAGGTCTGCATTAGTTGGGTGGAAATGAATTTAAACAATATGTAATAAAAAGCAGTAAGAAATTTGCACAGATGAGATTGCGGACATGTCAAAATTGATATTATATTCAAAATGCTAATTTAATAACTGCTATAAACTTTAAAGATAACGTAGATAAAATTTCAGCATGTTCTAAAAAATGGATCTACAGGCATTCATTGTTCTCCTCATTTAGTACCAGTGGTTCAACCAGTTAGCTCTTAGGTGTTTAAAACAGCCAGTCCCGATTTGTCTTAAAATCCACCTTCAATGCCTCATAACTATTTCAGCCCTTGGTATACTACTAACCTTCAATGCCTCATAACTATTTCAGCCCTTGGTATACTACTAACTATTTCAATGCCTCATAACTATTTCAGCTCTTAGGTGTTTAAAACAGCCAGTCCCGATTTGTCTTAAAATCCACCTTCAATGTTTTGGTCCACTGTTTCTTTTCAGCATTTCAGCATTACTTCTAACGCTTTCAGTCCTTAGTTTGTTTTAATTCTTCTCCGATCAACTAAGCTTCATGTTATTAATCCATGACATTCAGCTGATTTGCCTTCCATTCATCATTCAGCTGCACCGTTAGCATGCCGCATTATGCACTTCTAAACTTCAACTCTTCCCACTCAACATCCAATTCAACGCAGCACTTCAAATGTGTGCATGAGTTGGCATATGGATCAAGATCAAACGATAATTTTTAACCACTTAGTCTATTATATACTTTAGCCTCCTTAAATTCAAGAGTGAACATAAAAAAGATAAGTGTATACTACCATCACTTTTCAAACCATACACGTGTTCCTTGCTTACCATAATGCACAAAGACTAACATAGTGAAACAATGAAACAAAAATAACATTTAAACAAAAAATAACATTCATTAGGAGTGAAAGTTGACAATATCAACAAAGGAAATGAACTTATTAGCTTACATTAACTAATAACGGCAGGTAAAATGTTGATTAGATGGATAATTTACAACCGCATGATATCTTTTCTTTAATTAAATCTAGTCCCTTCTTTGTCTTTTCATTTGTTGAGGTATGGACGCAGGCCATAACTATACTTGCTCAAGCATTTAATATTTACTATCATTGCATTTTTTTTAAGTAAAGAATCGGCTAACTATTAACAGACAGTGGATGCATGGTGTTGCATGATTTTTTTTAAATTTCATGTGTACCGATATTGAACTTAATTTGAGAACTTAGATATTTTGAGAAGAAATACTACATCATGACAAATACATAATACATGCAATGTAGTAATTAAGAGGGAACAGAATAGAAAAGCACGCAAATACCGAGATATTTGAAACACAAACACTGCATAAATGGGATACATGAAACCAAAGGTTACAACAGGTAAAAAGAAAATAAATGAAGATAGCACAATAGAGACTGATTTGAAAGAAAAAAAAAGATAAGAACATAATGATCCGAAGACAAAAACATGAAGATCAACATCATCAGTATCCGTTTTGTTCTGTCTATTCGATCTGCAAATCCAAACAATTGAAACCTATTAGAATTGCTTTTCAATATCACCATTAAGTTAGGAAAAGAAATATATATATTACCACTGCCATAATGAACTCATCATCTCAATCAATCCAATCAGAAAACAGGGTTGTCTGCTGCTCTTGGGAATCGATCACTTCAGAAGCAGTCGACTGAGAAAACATAGGTTCTGCTGCTCTTCTGCAACAATGTCAACTGAATCATTCATGTGAGCTGTTTCATTCCAGCTAGAAAAGTGGTAGTTTGCTGATCCCATGGAGCACTCTCGTTCGGTTCAACTTTAATCCCAGGTAATGGCAAAGAGTTAATGGCAGTTTTGATCAATCTCCAGATTGCATAGAGTAAGTTGTTGGAACTTGAACAATGTCCATGGTTTCAGTGGTCAGTGGTGGTAATACAGCTTTTGATCCCATATTGGCAACCTTATTTTTTTAAGTACGTTGAAAATAATGCATGATATTAAGTGAAAGGTTACACATCAAAGGTGTAGAGATAAGGGTACTCGTTTCAAATTGGCTGCTCTGTAACCCTTAAAGCCAAGTTGTAAGTTGGAAATAAAACATTAAAATGTTAGTATCATACGAAACAGAGTGGGATGCAAGACATATGCATATTGGGTATACGCATTGGGTATGCAAGAAAAAAATGTAAATTACATCAGTATGTAGCTGAAAAGCAATGTGGAGGATGAAGGGAAAAGAAAGCAAAGATAAGATATAAGTATTGAGGTAACATTTTGAGAAACAATACATATGCAAGATAGTGAAAAGGAAAAAAATAAATTGGATAAAATTACATCAGCATGCAAACGCAGAGGACGTAGCGAATAGAAAGCAAAAGGGAGAAAAATACATACAATTAAGTAGAATAATGAGTGCCTGCAAATTGAGAAGATGCAGAAAGGATAAATAGAAGATGACAAAGTGGGTAGACGTGTGCTGGAACGTGATGGTCTTAAGTAGAAAAATGAGTGCCTGCGAATTGAGAAGATGCGGAAAGGATAAATAGAAGATGACAAAGTGGGTAGACGTGTGCTGGAACGTGATGGTCAAAAGGAGTGGGAACCGCAGATTTTCAGAAAATCATGGGAATCCTAAACTCTGCACATCTATTACCTTCATAACCATCTGATGTCTTATTTTAAAAATAAATCTCAGCCGCTCTTTGTCTTTTGTTTATCTAACAAGGGATTTTATTATATAGATATGAATGATGAAACTAAAATAAAATAAAAATCAAAACTAAAACAATTTTATACGTATATACAATTTTTACACTTTAAGCAAAGACAAGTGAAAGAAAATGGAATTTTTTTTCAAATCAAGAGTTAAACAAAATAAAATTTCAAAATAAATTAAACTTAAAAGAGAATTTTCGAAACGCTTTTTAAAAAACTTTTCAACAGGCCCACAAACAAACCTAAGCCCGATTATGTTGTACTTATTCTTCAAAAAAAAGGCAACAGTACGCAATCATGCACTTACAATATTCAAAACAGCCTCCCCAAAATAAAAAAAGAACAAAATCACAACTCCCATAAATCAATTTTTACGAATCAAATTAATCTTGAACTAAAAATTTCGCGAATCAAAAACTTGTGGGTTCGAAGGTCGCAGTTGGAGGCAGTTGAGTATCGCGGTGATGAGTTGATTGGAGGAGTTCGCAGTGGGTGATGAAGTGGTCGCGGCGTTCGATTTGTTGAGGCGATTGGTTGATGGTGATTTGAAGCAATGGATTGGGCGATTTGCATTGGAGTAGTTGTCTGGTTCGAAGTGGAGTTTGGGTTGTCGCGATTGGTTGAGGAATGTGGTGTTTTGGAGGGTAGCGGCTTGTAGAGCTGTAGTCGTGGGTAGTTTGATGAAGTAGTGAAATGTGATCACAGAATGAAGGCAGTGTGATGGATATGGGATTGCTGTGGTATACGGCAATGTAATAGAAGTGATTGATGCCACTGGTGGTCTGTTTGTTGACAGTGAGGTTGAAGTGCAGTTTGCAGGGAGTCAGATGATGGCAAAGGTTGACTGGTAGGTCTGTGGTAATGTGGTAATGAAGGCAGGATAGAGGAATGGTAAAGTTTATTGTAGTAGAGGGTTTGGTGCAGATGTGTTATGTGCAGTGATGATCAAGTGGAAGTGGTGTTGCTGCTTGGGTTGGAGGAAGATGTGATTGAAGTTCCAGAGACAGGCGGAGATTATGGAAATTGAAGATGTTTGATGTGGTCGGGGTATGTTGTATGATGATGTATGGTCAGAGGCTGGCAATTGTAGTGTTTCCGGTGGAATAATATGGTGGGGGTATTGAGAGTTGCGAATTGACTTGGTTGCGATGATAGGACAGGAAGGATGGTGATTTGAAGTGGGAGAGTTGCGTGAGTGATACTTGAAGTGTTGAGATGGTTTGCTGTGGAAGAGTGTAGTTGTTGTTTTGTGAGTATGAAGGTAGGAAGAATATTGTGATGCAGTGATGTCTGATGAGTATGGAAAGTGTTATGAAGAGAAGTTCAAATGGTGGGGGATTGGAAGGTGGAGCCGTTTTTAGAAGGGGTCAGGGTGGTTCTGGTGGGGTAGCAGAGGGGCAAGGGAGAGGCAGCAATGTATAGCAGAGATTGTTTTGTATGGAGGCAGTAGCAAGGAGCTTCGAATGTAGGTTGAAAAATGTTGCAACAGAGAAGAGGAAGACAGTCAGTAGTGAATTTGATATGGAAAGTGGGTAGTTCTGTGGAGTTGATGTTGTATGGGAATTGATCTTGGTTGTAGAGGTTGATGGAGGTCAGCAGGATGTTTGTGGTGGTGTTGTTATCGAGGCAGGTCACAATTGCACAGGGATGATATTTGTATCAGTCAAGAGTAGTAGCAGCAAATGTGGTGATTGGTGGGGGTATTGTGCAGGCAAGCAAGTGATGCTGACTAATAAACTGGTCAGGGATTAGATGCACAGAGTGGTGGAGATGTAAGTGATGGTCAGGAACGGTGGAGGAGGACTGTAGAGGCTGTGCAGAAGTGCAAATAAGTAACCAGCAGACGGTAAATTGTGAATGCGAATTTTTTTTTTCAAATGTAAACAAAGGGAGGAAAGAAAATTTTAAATGCGAGATTGTAAATGCAAAATTTTGTTTTTAAAAAAAAAATAGTTTATGTATTTTTTTTTTAAAATAGAAATGCAAATGAAAAAATAGATGAACAACAATCACACAATCGAAATGCAACGAAAGTCACACAAGCACACAAAAATATTTTTTTTAATGAAAACAAACACATAAGATAAAATCAAACAATAAATAATTCAAAGAATAGAAAATTAAAATTAAAACTATTCCCCCCCCCAACGGCGCAAAAACTTGTTTAACGGCGAATTTTATATCGAATTAGAAAACTGCCGATAAATTTTGAATTACATTTATACCGCAAGCGCACGACATACTATCATAGTACGTGGCAAATACAGGTCGATTCGTAGGGAATTGTAGATTTTAAATTTCTATTCAATCAAATTAAACCAAAGTTGAAAGTGATTAGCTAGAAAATGTAAGAAAAATGATAAAAACAAAGTGATAAAAAATATGAAATTAAATGGCACTTTAGAAATAATTCTATTCTCTAGATCATATAGTTCAACAAATTATGAAATTATGATCTCTCTTTTTTAGTCATAAGTGAGTTTAAATGATGTATTTATCATAAGTATGACACATTTGTGCTATTAATTAGCTCACATAAGCCATCAAACTATAACAAACCTTTAAAGCACTTTTAATTCTCATGAAAAATAACAAGAAGTTGAAAATAAAATCTATTTTAAGCATGGTCTATTAACTATTGATTAGAAATATAGACCATCAAATTTTGATTTAATTTCAGTTCATTGTCATAATCATATGTAGATAAAGAGGCAATTTGTGATTCATATAACTAAGCATAGCCTATTTGTTTTGAACAATATAGACTATCAAACTCAATACCAAACATAAAATTACATAAACATCAACTTTCCATGGAGCACAAAAAGAAAGCAAATTTTATCAAATTGTTGAAGCTACATGATTAGAGGCTTCATTACCCCTAAATTGAAGGGATTAGCCTCTCATTTGTATTTTCATATCAACATAAGTAGCATGCAACATGAAATAAATAAGAGGAAAATGAGAGCAAAATGAAAAGAAAAGTTATGATGACCCATAATTTTTGAACATTTGAAATGAAATATTTAATCGATTTTAAATATTTGGAGGTTAGTTTAACTTGAATTTCAAAATTAACTATGAATTTGGCAATTTAATTATTGAATTTAATTTATTGAAGTTGGATAAAATATTGAATTTTCTATTTTTAAGCTGATTAAAAATAATTTGATGGCTTAGAAAATTTATATTGACAACATTGAAGATAATGGAAGCTTTAGAATTTAATTTGGAAATGTTTTGTTTAATTTTGAATTTTTATCGTTTAAATCGATATTTAAAAATAGCCTTCCGAGGCATAGTCTCGGATTTCAACGAAACCAGTTCCATTGAATCCGCAATATTGTATTATTATCGGATTTCAATTTTCGTAGTGTTTGGAGTGATCGTTTGGACGTACGATAAATAAACGCGTTGAAAATTAAATTCAAAATTTAATGTTTTAACTGGTTCAAAACGCTATCTTTTCCATACGATTGAGTTAGGCCTCGAAACCTTTCCCAGTGTGTTCGAAATACGGGTATAACATTATAAACGCCTAGCGCCACGCCTCGATAGGGGGTCAAGATTTTAAGTTGCGTTTATCGAGACAATTTGTATTTGAATTTAAAGAAATAAAAAATATAATAATATATATATATATATATATATATATATATATATTATATACCTGAGTCAACAGCAGAGATTCTTTTCTTAGCCTGCTTCCTTTCAACATCGAAACTTTTTGCCTTCTCTGTAGCAGGCATTCAATACAGAGGGAATCACGGTCATCTTCTTCCCTCGGTGCAAAAATCAAATCGAAGCCGCCTATCGTCTGAAGCAAGCCGCTATCCTTGTCATAAATCGCGTTCCCCTATCTCCTTCAGATTCTATCTCACGAAATTATCTTCTTAAGTAAATCTAATCGTTTGAGAAAAATGGCCGAACTATACGAATTCAAGATCAAATTCATCTTTATGAACGGAAATCAGTTCGTTCTTTCATAAGGGCTGAGATTAGAAGGAAAAAAAGGAGGGATCGTGACTGTCTCACGATTACAATACTTGAGCACGGCATCGAAGGGTCGTCGAGCTTAGAGTCGCGATACCTCAAGTCGAGGTGATTGCCTCATGCACATGAAATAAGGTGGAAACGAAGCTAGGATACGCGGCGGTGAATTGGGGGTCGCGATCGATTGGAGGTGCAATGCCTGGGGGGTTCGATGTCGAGGTGGGTCGTACAGCGATCGTAGTGGTTCGTCGTGATATGTTCAAGCTCGGCCTGGTCGCAATTTTGATAGTAAGGTATCGACATTGTTTGATTTAAATTTAATACAAATACGTATAGATATAGATAGGTTTTAATCTGCAGTGATGTTTATTTACAGTTATTTCTTCAATTTAAATATATATTCACACATGTAGAAAGATATATGTATATATATTTCAGTAAGGTATTCCAAAAGTAATTTGATTTTCAGAAAAGAAATTTTTAAATATAAATGGAAATGATAATTAGTTGTTCAATTTATTTTGATATCCATTTTAATTTAGATATTCTTTATAAAAAAAGGGTGGGAAAATAATTAGTTTAATCAAATTATTAAGTGTTAATAGATTGTTCGATTTATTCAAATATTAATAAATTGTATAAATTATTCATACAAGGTCAAAATCTGAAAGAAAACAAGCCGGAACGGAAAATGGATTGCATTCATATTAAAGGTGAGATCATCTCACTCAATCAATATTGTTCTGATTTAAATTTTAAATAGTTAGATTTAAAATTAATTGACTATGTGCTTGGATGATTGATTTATAATAATTTTTCACTGGATAATATTATATATATATATATATAGTATTATATAGTATATATTGGGTGATTGATTTCCCGTATTATATAGTGGATGAGACCCTATGCGCCGCATAATAGCCGATGATATTTTATAAATCTCATATACCGCGATATTCCACCTCGAAGTGGAATTGTTATTTAATTGTTGTGCTAACGTCTGTGGATGTAGGGAAACATGTTGGTGGGATCCAACTGGATTCCTCAAATATTGAATTTGTTTCATATGTTGTGTTGATAATCTTTGTGTAATTATATTGTGATTGAAATCATTGAAGGCAATAATTTAGCCGAATATACTTCTTGTATCGTAGGATACCTGAAATAAATCAAATTGGAATTTTTTGAAATTTTGTAGAAAATTTATAGTGAAGTAAATTTTGAAAATTGAATAAATCTAAAAGAAGGGATTTGTTTCAAAAGTAATAAATTTGGTGCTTGAAATAAATTTGAGAATCAATTTGAAATTTGATTTGGTGTTTTGAAAATAAATTAGAAAATAAATTTGATATTGATTTGGTAAAAATAATAAATATTTGGGAAATCGACCTAAAATTGACTTGATTTAAAAATAAATTTTGGGAGACCAATTCTGAAATGGATTTGATGTTGAAAGTGAATACTTGGGAATCAATTTGAAAATCGCAAATTAGTGGATATTTTAAAAAATAAATAAACCCAAGATGGAAATTGTATAAAGGATAGGGAAATTTGTTTTAAAGATAAATATTGTTTTATTTTTAAAAGTGTGGAAAGGAAATTTATGGATTTGGAACATAAATTTAAAGTAAATCCTGAAGAATTTATAAATTGATTTGAATGAACCATTTTAGAATGGAAGGTGTACTTTCCCTTGAAAGCTGAGTATGATTTCGAAGTAGCCTATAAATATAAACTGAAAATTTTTAAGGATGGTTTTAGAAAGGATACTTTGAATAAATTATTTTCCTAACTGGTTTCAAATATTTAAAGTATGGATTTATTTAATTACTTATAGAAGGGGTTATTTGAAAGAGTAAAATTGATATTTGTCTTAGAAAACGATTATTTAAATATTTATATCCTATCTATTAATTTTATTTTAAAATTAGTTTGGACTTGAAATCTTATATGTGATAATTAGTATAATATTTTCATAACCAATATTTTAAGTAAGTATTTAAGATGGTTTTATTTTAAATGTTCCAAGAATATTGGATAAGTGATTCGAATTATTTTTAACTCGACAGATTCCAATGGAAATGAATGAATATTTGGAAATGTTTTCCGCGTAAGGAAAGGTGATTTGAATTTTTTTTTCAAATGGTCGAAGTGTGAAATATATATCTTGCGAAGATATTTTGAAAATACTAACTGGGAAATTATTTAGATCTTAGTGATTGTTGTGGATATTTATTGATAGTTAAATAACCGACTATCAATATTTTCTTTTAAACGACACTTGAATTTCGATGCGACCG
Source organism: Allium cepa (assembly GCA_030765085.1). Lineage (NCBI taxonomy): Eukaryota > Viridiplantae > Streptophyta > Magnoliopsida > Asparagales > Amaryllidaceae > Allium > Allium cepa. Next base: position 385,250,863 of record CM060931.1, read on the forward strand.
GGGGTCGGATTCTAAGTGGATATCCGAAAACCACATCGAACCTTTGTGATTGTGATAGATCTTTTGTTTGAAAGATTAAAGTGATATTTTTTGTAATTTGTTGAAATCTGAATGTAACACTTATTTTCAAAAATAAGTGCTCGTTATTCGGATTAGCCGGGAGAGGACCTTGTGTCATCAAACCCATTCCGAATAATGATACGACGTAATGTGATTGCATTTAAAGACGGTGTTGAAGACCGGGTATTTTTCGAAAGTGAAAGGATTACCTGTCGAATGTCTCTGCACCGGGTTGCTCCAGTATAAAGATTTTATCGCCCTTTGTGATGGGTATTCCGGACGTGATTAGTGAATATCCGGATTTGCAAGGGCTTCTTTTGAAGTGCCTTCGATTCTGTTCGATCCCGGAACGGACTTGTATGGATGTGTGTCTGATGTTACACTTTGGGATGTAAAGCTGGTTACTATTAAATACATTTCTGTTGGTGGCAGAGAATTTATTCTCTTAGCTTAACACCCTTCTATGAGACGTACGAGCTCAGAGGTTATGTAGTTGATTGTTACTAGTAATGCATTCCCAATTTGGTAACGTGACATACGAAGTGCTGCTGATCATTTGTTGATCAAAGCATGACTTTGTGAAAAGTGTAGCTTTGTTGACGAGACCTCATTGGACCTCACACCCCGGAAATGGTTGAAACAGGAAAGATGCAACAAGGTTATGAGGGTCGCGCCCTTTAGGGTATGTCATTTCTTTCTGGAAAAGGGTGGTATCATGGTATGGAGCCCAGATACTTAACCTATGTTGTTGCTGCAAATATTTTATATATACTTTGTGGTTGTTGCTTTGTGGTTGTTGCTTTGTGGTTGAGGATCCTCGGATAAAGGTCCCAAAGGACCGGAGGATGGCATACTCGAGTAGTAGTTACCTAGTTACAGAGGTAACCCGGCCTTGTGTTGGCAGAGATCCGGGTAGGTTCTCGGGACGTCCCTTCAGAGGCGTACCCATGTGGCAGTAGGAAGTTCCTTAGCTTGACCATTTGTTGGAAATCCAAACTCCAATACGTGCCTTGTATGGTTTTAGTTGTATAACCTGCCATTTACTTATGGTGGTCAACCATTGTTTAGATGGTAGCTATAGTAGGCATAGTTCAGAATGTCTATGCCGGCTAAGATTAATATTATAATTTCGAAATGTTTTCTACACTATGCACTAATAATAATTTCGAAAGGATTTTGCGTATTATGCATCTTTGACTATCATAAGGAGAAATCTCTTCCAATTCTACGTTTGCATTGTGTGTGTGGCGGAAGGCCTTATGGTAGTTTCATTTTCCAAAAGCATAGCAGATTTCTTTTTATTTTCTTTGTGAAAATAACTATTTTTAAGATCTCACACTAGTCCCACGACTGACCTAAAGTTTATTATTCCCTTTCTAAACTTTGGGTGCTCACAATTTTCCACACGGGCAGCCTAGAATCAGGTTATCAGTTATAAGGGAGCAAAGTCGAAAAAGAGATGCTGTGGAGATCAGGAGCAAGCTGGATGGCGAAGCGTATCACTTATATATGTAATATTTGTTTCCGCTGTTTGTTGTTGTACACTCTGATAATGTAATGTGATGTAATGTAATAACTGATATAGTTCTTTGTTTTAAAGATATTCATTTATCTATTATATTTGTTGCGCTGCGATATGTGAGATTCTGTTTATTATTTCCTCTCTTCTTCTATCTTCTTCTTCTTAAACCCTAACAGTTCATTTTTTCGGCATTCGATTGCTCGACATTTGATACAGTGGACGTATTGATGTCGACTTTCGGACGTCGAAAAATTAGATCGTCACACTGACTTTCCGTCAGACTATGCTTTTTGGATCAGACGTGTGGTTTATTGTCGATTCAAAGGGTACGGATTTGCAGACTGTCACATTTGGTATCGGAGCATTTGGTTAAGCGATAGCCTTGGCTCTGTTAGGTGTTACTCATTAGAGATAGAGTCAGCAGTACTCTAGAATGAGTATGAGTGTAATAATGGATATGAGCGCGTATTTGTTAGTGAATATATAAAATTGTTTTATATTGTGTTGATTGGTTTGTTGAGTGGTATATGGATTCTGGCCAATACGAGTAATTAACGTTATTGATAGGGATTTCTAAGCACTTGTACAGAACAAACTCAACATGATATCGTTTTAAAATAGGGTGTAACAACCCCCATATTTATCGAGTTTATATTTAAATATTTTATTTAAATATTATGTCGTTAATCGGATTTTGGTCCGAAAAACTACTTTTTGCAAACGGTCAAATTCGGACTCGATACCACTTCCATTGAGTTCGAAATGCCGTTTACAACTTTTTTAAGTATAAACATCGATAGGTTTGGAGTTAGTGAAATTTCACTAACTTTTCCCGCTTTGGACTTTGGGTTAGTTTAGCCTATTAAGCCCAAGTTCCAACCCCCTTCTCCTCACTCTTCATAAATTCCTAACTAACTTGAAATTTGCATTAATGGTGAAGAGAATGGGAAATTAAAACTCCAAGCTCAAGTTTAATTGCTAATCCAACATTCAACTCCAAATTCAAGTAGAAGATATTGGATTCAAGCTTTGGATTGCTTCTCCATTGGCTTCAAGCTTCATCTTCATCCATTTTAGTGAAAAGGTGAGATTTTTATCTCACACTCTTGCTTATAACTATCTTGGACTGTTGGGAATGGTTCCCTATCACTTTAACATGCACATTTGCATTTGGTTTGGATTAGATTGGCGAAAAACTCCACTTTTTAGTGTCTTTGGTGAATTTCCAGCCTTAGGTCGTTCTGGACCCTTAGGTCACTCGGATTTGTGGCTTGCGCGCGTGGAAAAGTCGCCCGGACGTTAGGTCGTAGGTCGCTCGCGAGTTAAGCCTTAAGCCGAAGGTCGTTCGCGAGTTAAGCCTTAGGTCGTTTGGCCTTTATAACGTTAGGTCGCTCGCGTGTTAAAACTTTAGGTCGCGCTGGCCTTAAGTCGTAGGTCGTCTCCGACTTAATATTGCCTCTGCTATTTCACTAAGTCGCGTAACCCTATCACCTTTAAGTCGTTAGGCCTTTATGTCGTTAGGTCGTTACACTTATAACCCGTTAAGTCGCGAATACCTTTAGGTCGTGAACCCCATTAGGTCGCAAACCTCTTTAGGTCGTCTCTCCCTTAAGCAGTTAGGTCGTTCGACCTGTGATGCCTTAGGCCGTTTGACCCGTGTTACGTTAGGTCGCGTAACCCCTTAGGTCACTTGACCATGTTTCCTGTTAGGTCGCGTGACCTTGTTTTTCTTAGGTCGTGAACCTTGTTAGGTCGCTCATCCTTAGCTCGCGTACCTTCTTAGGTTGCGCACCCCCTTAGGCCCCCGTAGTGGCGGCGTTGCCCCCGCACCCCCACCTTGGGGGGTTGCCACCCCCCTGGACCCTCCCTCCGTAGGGGATCATATCTGAAAAACATTCAACAGAACTTGCTTTGTTGAGATGCTGAGTTGACCATTCTTCGAGACAACTTTAGAAATATGAAGGTTTCAATACTAGTAGTAAATATCAAAACTTGTTCATCAAAATGATTTCAACTTTATTTTCAATACCAAACTCGTTTATAAAACCGTTTTCCAGTCTATTAGTATATACAAACCTTTACCTCACTCGGATGAGAAATCTAATTAAACGGCCTAGTAAAACAAGTGGTATGAAACGCTTGCGTTTGCTTCGTCGGTTAATTCTTGGACTTGTTCGATTGAACCTCTTGTGACAATTTTCTAGTGAAGATTTACAGTTTATTCGTAAATATTTAAGTTAAGCAAGTGGTTATGGGACATGAAGCTAAACTTTTATATTTACTAGCTTAGTGTAATTGACACTTCTCGTTGATCATGACGATCATTCTTATGATTTAGACTAGCAATTGTGTGATGTCTCTTGTTTGCTTGGTTAGACTAGACACTACTTGTGTGATTTCATTCACACATACCTTTTTACCTTCTTGGTTAGTCTAGACACCACTTGTGTGATTTCACTCACACATACGTTTTTGTTTGCGAGGTTAGCCTAGACACCACTTGTGTGATTTCACTCACACATACCTTTTTGATTTTTGGTTAGTCTAGACCTCATCTGTGTGATTTCGACTCACACATACGGGGTAGCTCCCCATGGTCTTCGGACCGTCATGTGATAGGCCTCTTTCCCTTTTTCTGTGATTTCTGGATTTCTTGTGTTGATTTCTGGAATTTATGTCATTGACTTGTTATGAGTACAAGTTTAGGGTATGATGCCCTCTTTGGATCTTTGAGAAGATTCTTGTGATATCGATTTATCTCTTATTGATTGATCTTCTGTTGATCATCATTTGCATACTTATAGTAGTATGTCAGTATGGATATTTTATGTTTATGCCATATCTTTTATTTTATACCATGTCATCTGATATTTATAGCTAGACTGATCCGTTTATTATTTTCTTAAATAATACTCGGGTCAGACCGAGATGTTACAGGTGCTTCTGCTTGAATTCTTCCCGGGATTTGCTACTCTGACTTTTGGCTAACTATTTAGATTCGCAGTTTTTGTTGTATACACTTGAGACATAGACTCATAGTTGTATTCTTTTGTATAGCACGTGTTGCTTTTCTTTTGTATTATTGTGGATCTTTTTGGCCACTACTCTGATGTACACTTTCATGTGTTAGTTATATATTCATATCTTCTTCCGCCTCTGTGATATGGATGTCTGTGACTGATTTGTGTTATGCTTATTTCTATGTTTGTTTCCGAAGATTATTTATAGCCACCGTGTGATAAGCAATCGCATGGATGGTCGCTCCTCAACAGCCTTATTCTTCGTGCTAGTTGACAGCACTACACCGTAGTGTTCTTGGCTAGCGTGGGTATAGAGGTGGGGCGTCACATAGGGTAAATGAAATAATTTTACCCAAACTATTTTCGTATATAAAAGAAATAAATTTTCTGTGAATTATTATAATATATGGTTGCTTGGTTGCTAGGAAGCGATAATATTAAATTATTATCATTGTTGTATGAGGAATTGAAATCAAAACCAAAAGCTAAGAAAATAAAAATCCAAATGAGATTTGTAAATGTAAATTGTAAATGAGATTTATAATTTGAAATAGAATTCCAGAGAAATATTTGGAAATGTTCTTGAAAATATTTGAAATTCGGAAAGTTTGGAAATTAAATTCCTTATAGGATTGGAAATAGTTTTCAAGGGTTTGGAAAAATGTTTTTGGAGGGATAAAAGCTCTAACCTCTTTTCGGTCACTGGAAAATAATTCCGGTGATGATTGCGACATCATCGGTATTTATTTTCGGGTTTTCAAAACAGGAATTGCTGCCAAATTGTTTTAAATGGAAGTTGTTTGGAAAATTTGGGTTTGGTTTCGAAATTCAAAGGATAATTTGAATTGTTTCCAATAATGGTTTTGGAAAAAGTGAAAAGACGCTGGAATTTTATTAAAAAATAGTTATGGAATAATAAGTTTGAAAACTTAAGAAATTCAGATTTAAACTGAAATTGGCTTGAGTTAATTCGAATAAAGGTGAATTTTAAAAGTCTAATAGACTAAAATGATTGGAATAAAATTATTAAGATGGAAAATAAATTGTGAATGAATGAATAAATTTGCAATTGCAATTAAATGAAAATGAAATTGAATGTTGAAATTCATTTCAAATTTGTAAGCAAATAGGATAAGAATTGGAATTGAATTTGATTTGTGATAAACAAAGTGAAGTATTAAACTAAAATTAGTAAGTGAAACTAATTATGGTCTGAGATGAATTGAATTCATATGGAATTTGAAATCCAATTTAAATATAAGTGGTTGTAAACCAAATGGTGAATTGAAATTTAATTGTGTTTGGGAATGAACAAAATAATAAAACTGGAATTGAAAACTGAATATTGAAAACCAGTTTGAATTGTGTGAAATAAAATGAATTTGTAAAATTAGTTCGAAGAGAACTAAAGATGATAAAGGTGGAACAGAGTAATGGGTTGAGATAAAATGAATTGGAATGAATTAGTAAATGAAACTAATTTAAAATTAATGATATGAGTCAGTTGTGGATGAAAGATAATCGATAAAATTCAATATTCAGGAGATAAATTAAATCCAAATAGAATTGAAATTGTGAATTGAATTCAAGGGAAATCGAAAATGTAAAGTTGAATGAAAATGAATATATAACTTCAATAGTGAAGTGAAAAATGGTATAAGAAGTATATATTGAAAATTTTGTAAAAAAATGTGCAAAAATGATTTTTGAATGTTGAAATTGGACATTATGGATATCAGGATATACATGTATGTTAAAGACAAAGGATAAATTGGATTTTTATTCTGAAGATAATTTGAATTGCTCGACACAAAGGTATGTATTTAAATTTCTATATGAAATTTGATGATTTTCTTGTCTAGCCACTTGGCCTTTTGTTTTCTTTTTGAATCTAAGGGCATGTGGTGCCATTTGTAGTCGTATCGAGCTAGCCGCGCAAAGAAGACGCTGGCGAAATTTTTCGAAAATTTAGGGAGTTAGAAAAATTTTGAGAAAGTTTTGAAAATTTGAAATTTGAAATTTAAATATGAATTTGAATTGTGAAGTAAACAATATTGTTTGGAAACATATGATCAAATTTGGAGAGTTATTTGAAGAAATGATGGGTCTTAAATAAAATGATTTATTTTGGAAAGTTGAAACAGTTTGGTTTTGGGAAAATGATAAATGGGTTAAGGATCATTCTTCTTAACTAGTAATTTCAGGATGAAATTCTTTTAGGAGGGAAGGATGTGACGACCCAGAATTTTTGAACATTTGAAAATGAAATATTTAATCGATTTTAAATATTTGGAGGTTAGTTTAACTTGAATTTCAAAATTAACTATGAATTTGGAAATTTAATTATTGAATTTGATTTATTGCAGTTGGATAAAATATTGAATTTTCTATTTCTAAGCTGATTAAAAATAATTTGATGGCATAGAAAATTTATATTGACATCATTGAAGATAATGGAAGCTTCGGAATTTAATTTGGAAATGTTTTGTTTAGTTTTGAATTTTTATCATTTAAATCGATATTTAAAAATAGCCTTTGAGACACAGTCTTTGATTTCAACGAAACCAGTTCCATTGGATTGGTAATATTGTATTATTATAGGATTTCAATGTTCGTAGTGTTTGGAGTGATCGTTTGGCTGTACGATAAATAAACGCGTTGAAAATTAAATTGAAAATTTAATGTTTAACTGGTTCAAAACGCTATCTTTCCACACGATCGAGTTAGGCCTCGAAACCTTTACCAGTGTGTTCGAAATTGGGGTATAACATTATAAACGCCAAGCGGCATGCCTCGACAGGGGGTCGAGATTTTAAGTTGCGTTTATCGAGACAATTCGTATTTGAATTTAAAAAAAATAAAAATATATATAATAATAATATAAACATAATATACCCGAGTCAACAGCAGAGATTATTTTCTCATCCTACTTCCTTTCAACATCGAAACTTTTTGCCTTCTCTGTAGCAGGCATTCAATACAGAGGGAATCATGTCATCTTCTTCCCTCAGTGCAAAAATCAAATCCAAGCCGCCTATCGTCTGAAGCAAGCCGCTATCCTTGTCATAAATCGCGTTCCCCTATCTCCTTCAAATTCTATCTCACGAAATTATCTTCTTAAGCAAATCTAATCGTTCGAGAAAAATGGCCGAACTATACAAATTCAAAATCAAATTCATCTTTTTAAATGAAAATCAGTTCGTTCTTTCATAAGGGCTGAGATTAGAAAAAAAGGAGGGGATGGCGACTGTCTCACGATTACAAAACTTAAGCACGACATCGAAGGGTCGTCGAGCTTAGAGTCGCGATACCTCAGGTCGAGGCGATTGCCTCGCGCACATGAAATAAGGTGGAGACGAAGCTAGGGCACGCTACGGTGAATTGGGGGTCGCGATAGTAGTTTTCGAGGCGAGCTAGGGTTGCCGTGGGCTCGCGGTTGGTTTGGGGCCTCGCGAATGATCGGAGGTGCAATGCCTAGGGGGTTCGATGTCGAGGTGGGTCGTACGACGATCGTAGTGGTTCGTCGTGATATGTTCAAGCTCGGCCTGGTCGCAATTTTGATAGTAAGGTATCGACATTGTTTGATTTAAATTTAATACAAATACGTATAGATATAGATAGGTTTTAATCTGCACTGATGTTTATTTACAGATATTTCTTCAATTTAAATATATATTCACACATGCAGAAAGATATATGAATATATATTTCAGTAAGGTATTCCAAAAGATAGTTTGATTTTCAGAAAAGAAATTTTTAAATATAAATGGAAATGATAATTAGTTGTTCAATTTATTTTGATATCCATTTTAATTTAGATATTCTTTATAAAAAAAAGGGCGGGAAAATAATTAGTTTAATCAAATTATTGAATGTTAATAGATTGTTCGATTTATTCAAATATTAATAAATTGTATAAATTATTCACACAAGGTGAAAATCCGAAAGAAAACAAGCCGAAATGGAAATTGGATTGCATTCATATTAAAGGTGAGATCTTCTCAATCAATATTGTTCTGATTTAAATTTTGAATAGTTAGATTTAAAATTGATTGACTGTGTGCTTGGATGATTGATTTACAATAATTTTTCAGTGGATAATATTATATATATAGTAGTATATAGTATATATTGGGTGATTGATTTCCCGCATTATATAATGGATGAGACCCTATGGCCGCATAATAGCGGGTGATATTTTATAAATCCCATATACCGCGATATTCCATCTCGAAGTGGAATTGGTATTTAATTGTTGTGCTAACATCTGTGGATGTAGGGAAACAGGTTGGAGGGATCCAACTGGATTCCTCAAATATTGAATTTGTTTCATATGTTGTGTTGATAATCTTTGTGTAATTATATTGTGATTGAAATCATTGAAGGCTATAATTTAGCCGAATATACTTCTGGTATCGTAGGATAACAGAAATAAATCAAATTGGATTTTTTTGAAATTTAGTAGAAAATTTATAGTGAAGTAAATTTTGAAAATTGAGTAAATTTAAAAGAAGGGATTTGTTTCAAAAGATAATAAATTTGGTTTTTGAAATAAATTTGAGAATCAATTTGAAATTTGATTTGGTGTTTGGAAAATAAATTAGAAAATCAATTTGATAGTGATGTGGTAAAAATAATAATCATTTGGGAAATCGACCTAAAATTGACTTGATGTTTAAAAATAAATTTTGGGAGACCAATTCTGAAATGGATTTGATGTTGAAAGTGAATACTTGGGAATCAATTTGAAAATCGCAAATTAGTGGATATTTAAAAAAACAATTTAAACCCAAGATGGAAATTTTATAAAGGATAGGGAAATTTGTTTTAAAAATAAATATTGTTTTATTTTTAAAAGTGTGGAAAGGAAATTTACAGATTTGGAACGTAAATTTAAAGTAAGTCCAGAAGAATTTATAAATTGATTTGAATGAACCATTTTAGAATGGAAGGTGTACTTTCCTTGGAAAGCTGAGTATGATTTCGAAGTAGCATATAAATATAAACTGAATTTTTTTAAGGATGGTTTTAGAAAGGATACTTTGAATAAATTATTTTCTTAACTGGTTTCAAATCTTTAAAGTATGGATTATTTAATTACTTATAGAAGGGGTTATTTTAAAGAGTAAAATTGATATTTGTCTTAGGATACAATTATTTAAATAGTTATATCTTATCTATTAATTTTATTTTAAAATTAATTTGGACTTGAAATCTTATATGTGATAATTAGTATAGTGTTTTCATAACCAATATTTTAAGTAAGTATTTAAGATCGTTTTATTTTAAATGTTCCAAGAATATTGGATAAGTGATTCGAATTATTTTTAACTCGGTAGATTCCCAGTGGAAATGAATAAATATTTGAAAATGTTTTCCGCGTAAGAAAGGTGATTTGAATTTTTTTTTCAAATGGTTGAAGTGTGAAATATATATCTTGCGAAGATATTTTGAAAATAATAACTAGGAAATTATTTAGATCGTAGTGATTGTTGTGGATATTTATTGATAGTTAAATAACCAATTATCAATATTTGCTTTTAAACGACATTTGAATTTCGATGCGACCAGGGGTCGGATTCCAAGTGGATATCCGAAAACCACATCGAACCTTTGTGATTGTGATAGATCTTTTTTTTAAAAGATCATAGTGAATTTTTTCTGTAATTTGTTGAAATCTGAATGTAACACTTATTTTCAAAAATAAGCGCTCGTTATTCAGTTTAGCCGGGAGAGGACCTTGTGTCATAAAACCCATTCCAAATAATGATACGACGAAATGGGATTGCATTTAAAGATGGTATTGAAGACGGGTATTTTTCAAAAGTGAAAGGATTACCTATCGAATGTCTCTGCACCGGGTTGCTCCGGTATAGAGATTTTATCGCCCTTTGCGATGGGGATTCCAGACGTGATTAGTGAATATCCGGATTTGCAAGGGCTTCTTTTGAAGTGCCTTCGATTCCGTTCGATTCTGGAATGGACTTGTATGGATGTGCGTCTGACGTTACACTTTGGGATGTAACGCTGGTTTCTATCAAATACGTTTCTGTTGGTGGCAGAGAATTTATTCTCTTAGCTTAACACCCTTCTCTGAGACGTACGAGCTCAAAGGTTATGTAGTTGATTTTTACTAGTAATGCATTCCCAATTTGGTAACGTGACATACGAAGTGCTGCTGATCATTTGTTGATCAAAGCATGACTTTGTGAAAAGTGTAGCTTTGTGGACGAGACCTCATCGAACCTCACACCTCGGAAACGGTCGAAACAGGAAAGATGCGGCAAGGTTATGAGGGTCGTGCCCTTTAGGGTATGTCATTTCCTTCTGGAAAAGGGTGGTATCATGGTATGGAGCCCAGATACTTAACCTATGTTGTTGCCGCAAATATTTTATATATAATTTGTGGTTGTTGCTTTGAGGTTGAGGATCCTCAGATAAAGGTCCCAAAGGACCGGGGGATGACATACTCGAGTATTAGTTACCTAGTTACAGAGGTAACCCGGCCTTGTGTTGGTAGAGATCCGGGTAGGTTCTCGGCACGTCCCTCCAGAGGCGTACCCAAGTGGCAGTAAGAAGTTCCTTAGCCTGACCATTTGCTGGAAATCCAAACTCCAATACGCGCCTTGTACAGTTTTAGTTGCATAACCTTCCATTTACTTATGGTGGTCACCACTGTTTAGATCGTAGCTATAGTAGGCATAGTTCGGAATGTCTATGCCGACTAAGATTAATATTATACTTTCAAAATGTTTTATGCACTATGCTCTAATAATAATATCAAAAGGATTTTGCGTATTAAGCACGTTTGACTATCATGAGGAGAAATCTCCTGTAGTTCTGCGTTTGCATTGTGTGTGTGGCGGGAGGCCTTATGGTAGTTTCATTTTCCAAAAGCATAGTGGATTTCTTTCTATTTTCTTTGTAAAAATAATTATTTTTAAGATCTCACACCAGTCCCACGACTGAGCTGGAGTTTATTGTTCCATTAAACTTTGGGTGCCCACAATTTTCCACACTGGCAGCCTAGAATCAGGTTATCAGTTATAAGGGTGCAAAGTCGAAAAAGAGATGTGGAGATCAGGAGCAAGCTAGATGGCGAAGCATATCACTTATATATGTAATATTTCTTTCCGCTGTTTATTGTTGTACACTCTGATAATGTAATGTGATGTAATGTAATAACTGATATAGTTCTTTGTTTTAAAGATATTCATTTATCTATTATATTTTTTCCGCTGCGATATATGAGAATCTGTTTATTGTTTCCTCTCTTCTTCTATCTTCTTCTTCTTAAACCCTAACTATTCAGTTTTTCGGCATTCGGTTGTTCGGCATTTGATACAGTGGACGTATCGATGTCGGCTTTCGGACGTCGAAAAATCATATCACTACACTGACTTTCCATCAGTCTGTGCTTTTTGGATCTGACATGTGTGGTTTATTGTCGATTCAAAGGGTATGGATTTACGGACTGTCACAAAAGCTAAGTAAAGAGAAGTAAAAACTAATCTACTTGCATGAAAAATAAACTAACTACTAACAAAAAAGAAATAGAGCATGTAAATGTAGAAGAGAATTTACTAATATTGCATAAAAGAAAGGAAAATTACATGAAAAGAAATATGGCTAACCATGAAAAGAGAAAGAGAGCTTATGTTTTATTTTCAGCCTAAAACTAACTAAGTAAGAGGAAGAGAGACTAAGGGATGAGAGTGTTACATGAAACATAAGGGGTATTTATACATGTATGAAATCCTAATTCATATTTTTAGGAAATTCTCAAATTGCCCTTGAGGTAATGTGACCACCAAGTAATCATTAGCATGTCTTAATTCCTCAGTTAAATGTACATGAAGCTTTAATGGCCTTTTAGCATGTGCATGAGCTTCTAATTGAAAGTCAAGATAAGTGGGCTGGTGGGGTCGTCCATATTCATGAGTTTGAATTATTTTCATCTTCATTTGCTTTGTTTTCTTTTGTGTATGCATATCTTCATGAAACCAATTGTAATTTCCATCCAATTTTCCTACAAAATAATTTCCAATTAAATTTTCTCAAATTAATATTTTCACAAAGATGACCATTTTGCCCCTATATTAAAATGAATATGTGACAATTTGAAAATAATTTGAATTTGATTTAAACAAGTTAAAATATCCAATATCATCATTTATTTAATTTAAATAGATTAAATATAGTGGTAAACATATGGACATTTACGTGCACATCACAATCACTCTTTATAAAATAGTTTTCATGGGATTACTATGAACCTATTGGTTACTCCAATAACTTCCTAATCATAGTTTTCATCGATGCACCATGAACCTATCTCCTTGACAACTTCCATATTTAGGCATCCTATATTTAGGTCTTCCTGACCTCTTGGATGCAATTCTATTCATTCAGAATTTTAATCAATCTATATTCACTACTGGATCAACCTAGCTGGTTCTTCTACCCTTCATCCCCAAAATAGGTTATGGGTCTATAATAATAGCAATATTTTTATATCTGAAGAAGAAACCATAATTATAAAATAGTACCACTCCTATGGGTTTAATGTCCTTGAAATACTTTTCATATGAAACATGGTTAATCCCTTTACCCTATAATTTTATCAAGGAAAGCTTCTTCTAAAAATCATTTCAAAACTCCTTTAATTTAGCCATGGGTTTTTCCTTTAAAAATGAGTTTGAGTTACTTTGAAACCTTCAAAACATTGCTTTTGACCTCACTGGATACCCTCTTTCGAAAGCATAAAAATATATTTTCAAAGCATTAGGCCTTTGCCTTTTGAACACTTTAAAACTTTCTTTCAAAACCTTTCGAATGTATTAAAGCATTAGTGTTTAATCATTTAGAAGCATAACTTCAAAACCACTTGATAGTACCCATTTCAAAACCATTAGAAATAACCCTTCCGAAATCATTGAAAGCGCTCTTTCGAAAACAATTGGAAGTAACCCTTCCGAAATCGTTGAAAGTCCCTCTTTCAGAACAATTGGTTTTATACTTGAAATATTATTTGTGTCAAAGTGAATATAGGCGAAACCATCGTTTACCAAATAAAAATATTAGGGTAAACATGATGGTGTCAAGCTTCAAACCATTTAAACAAAACATTGAAGAATACCGTCAAAACCTCTTTCGAAGTCATTGCCTTCGAAACCCTTGGACCCTTTCGAAAGCATTTAGGAAGTAGCTTAAAACATCTTTAAAAACAACACTACCTTTCGAAATCATTGATGACTTCAATACCATCGAAGGCTAAAGGAAGACAGCAGGGCTTTCACTAGGTCAGAATCCCTTCTTTCAGAAGCAATATTTCATAGGTAAGGAATCCATTCAATAGTAAACATAAGTTGATACCAACCTCTTTGAAAGCTTTTAAAATCCCCTTTCAAAAACATATGCTTGAACTCTTTCGAAGGCTTAAATAAGAAAAAGGCAGGCGCTTCTTTTTAAAACAAACTAAGGTATCAACCCCTTCAGAAGCCTAGCATTTGAAACCAAACCTTTCGCCTTTCTCTGATCCAATATGTACCGTCTTTGTGATACCTTTTTTATTGGTTTCAGCTTTGTAGGTTTCGACTGGGTTGAAGGTGGAAACTTTGTGTCGGAAGGTACTCCTAAAGAAGGCGAAACAAACTTTTCTAGGTGAATCTGTTAACACTAATTAAAGCAAACCTTTTTCTTACTAACCTGCCACTTGTAAAAACCAGATTGTTTGTCTTAACATTCTTAATTCTTTACTAAAATAACTTCCGCTAATTTCACCTCTAAACCATGGTTAAGTTAATCAAATAACCCCTTCCATTAAGCAAAACCAATATTGCAAAGAAGTCACTCTTCTAAAACTATTTAATTTGCATAGGAAATCACTTTGAAAAAATCCCCAAAAATTCTAGAAATTCACTTTAATCATGTTATCTAACATATCAACATTTCAGACCCTAATTCTCAATATATATTTTGATATCAATTTATAAATCCAAATAACCATATTTTTCTTTGAAAATTCATAACAATCTTTCTATAGCTTGGAAAACTATCAAAATTAAAACCCAACTGAAAATTAATGTTTTACATAACATAAAAAAAATTCATAGCATTTAAACATCAACATAAATCGGTTTCTCTCTAAAACCGTGTATAATCCCATTTTAACGATCTTGTTTGAATTCAACAAATTCATATTCAAGTATATTATCATCTAATTCTTCGTAAAAACGAATTTACCCTCAAATCTGAAAACATATGATTCAAAACAAAATAGAGATGGAATTATTATTCACCTTAACTAAGATAAGGGGATTGGAATGAGATTGATTTCCCCTAAGCTTGGATCTCTAGCTTTTAATTAAATTCCTCTTTTCTTTGGTTATGGCTGGCTCCACTTAATATTTTTGGTTTGCGTTTTCAAAATGACATGAATAGGAATAAAATGGTAGGCACGAGAATATATAAGGATAAGGGTTATGTGCGGCAAATTCCTAATACATCCTTATGTTAATTAATTAACCTAAACCATTCTTACGCCCATTTAATTATTTTTATTAAGCATGGCCTTAATTATATTTATTCAAATCTCAACCCTCTTATCACTTAACATTTACATTATTCTATTTAATTTATCTAATTAAATTTCTTGAATAATGTTGTCAAAAAATAAGCGTGTTACAAGAGGTTTAAGGAGAAGTTTATGTCTTAGATTATGAAGACCACTTTGCTCGGGATGTTTGTTGAGTTGGAGCAGGAGAGATGACCATGCTGGAGTATGCTACAAGTTTTGAAGAGTGGGCGAGGTATGGGTATGCTACTCTTCGTGCCGTGGTTAAAAGGAATGAGAAGTTCATTAAGTGTTTAAAGGCTGAGCTTGCAAGGGCTACATTACCTCGTATTAGGGATCCTTGTAATGTTGTGTCAGAGATGGCTTTAATACATGAGGAGATGGTTGTTCTTCCAGAGATAAATACGGCAAAGGAATTCTAGGTGTGGTAGAGTCAGAAAAGTAAGTTCTTTCGTAAGAAAGGAGCTCAGAAGATTAGAGCTACAAAGAAGGGAAAGTCTGAGGTTGTCTGCTTTAAGTGTGATAAGAAAGAGAATTTTGCTAATGAATGTCGCTCTAGTGAAAGAAAGAATATGATCGGGAAGAAGAATATCATGTGCTTTAACTGTGATCATATTGGACATTAAAAGAACCAACGCAAGGAGCTTGCTAAGGACGGAAAGGGCAAAGTGTATGCATTGGAGCCAGCTCCCTCGAGGCCAATGATAGAGGAAAAAGGAAAAGCTGTGTTGGGAGGTACGCTTTTGATTCATGGTATGTTAGTTAGCATTCCGTTTGATACTGGTGCGTCACATTCTTTTTTATCTCGTTGTTTGGTACATATGCTTAACCTAGAACCCTCATGTTTAGTTACTTCCTTAAGCGTTGCAAATCCGATGGTAGGGTATGCACACTTGGGGTGAAGTGTGACCACTTAGAGTTTTATTTGTTAAGTCATACCTTTGTTTTCAGTTTGCATGTTTTTATTTTATAGGGCTCAAAATTAATTCGGATATGGATTGGTTAAGTAAGTACGATGCTAGGTTATTTTTCCATGATAGGAAAATATCGCTTAGACACGCTGACTGTAGTAATTGGATTGTATATACCATAGAAAGCCCTAGCTGTGAGATGAATGCTTAGTTGGGTGTTGTGGAGGTAGAAGACGAGTTGAGTCGAGTTTTCACGGCTAGAGAATTCGTAGATGTTTTTGAACTTGTAGCAGGATTGCCATTGAAATGAGCCATTAAGTTTATGATAGAGTTAGTACCTGAAGCGAAATCAGTGAGTAGATTGGCAAGCAGGATGACACCTACCGATATGAGGGAGCTGAAGATGCAGTTGGTGGATTTGGAAGGCAAGACTTTGATCAGACTAAGCAGCTCACCTTGGGGAGCAGTCGCGGTATCTGCTAAGAAGCTGGACGGATCATTAAGGTTATGTATCGATTATCGTAATTTGAATGATAAGGCGATAAAGAATCGATATTTTTCCTAGAATTGACAATTTGTTCGATTAGTTGAGTGGAGCCAAAGTATTTTCTCAGTTGGATTTAGCGACAAGTTTCCATAAGCTTAGAGTAGCAGAGGATAATATTCCTTTGACGACGTCTAGAACTAGATATGGATCGTATGAATGTTTTGTAATGCTATTCAGACTAACTAATGCGCCAGCATTCTTTGTTGATTTGATGAACCTTGTTTTCCAAGAGCACATGGACAGGTTCATGTTAGTTTTCATAGATGATATTTTGATTTACTCTAAGAATGAAAGAGACCATGAAGTTCATCTTACAGTGGTGCTTGAGACGCTAAGGCAACATCACCTAAAACCAAAGTTGTGAAGTGTCATTTCTGGAAGAAGGAAGTGAAGTTTCTTGATCATGTAGTCTCAGAGAATGGGTTGTCTGTAGATCCGACTAAGATTGAAGTGGTGAATAATTGGAAGAGACCCGAGACAGTGACTGACATAAAGAGTTTTCTTGGATTAGCTGGTTATTATCGGAGGTTCATAACGGATTTCTCATGAATAGTAGCATCAATAACCAAGCTAAGGTGGAAGGATGTGAAGTATGTTTGGACCGATAAGTGTGAGGAGGCATTCCAAAAGCTAATACACTTATTGACTAATGCCTGTTTTGTATGGGTCGTAGTGGACAGGTTAACCAAGAGTGCGCATTTCTTTTAGCTAAGTCAATTAGGATGACACCTATTTTAGCTAAGTTATTTATGAAGAATGTTGTAGAATGCATGGGATTCCTAGTAGTATAGGAAGTGATAGAGATTCCTTATTCACTAGCAAGTTCTGGAAGAGTCTGCATGAGGTTTTAGGAACCAAGCTCAAGATGAGTACCGCTTACGATCCATAGACTAATGCGCAAACGAAATGAGTTAACAAAGTGTTGAAAGATTTCTTACGAGCTTATGTGTTAGATTCTGGGGGATCATGGGAAGACCATCTACACTTAGTCGAATTTTCGTTTAACAACAGTTATCAGGCAAGTATAGGGATGACACCATTTGAAGCTTTGTATGGAAGGCCATGCAAATCTCCCGTTTGTTAGTTAGAGACCGAGGATAGATTGGTTCTTGGTTCGGATTTATTTAGAGAAGCTGTAGAGAAGATCGAGTTGATTCGAACTAGGAGAAGGAAGCTCGGTCTATGCAGGAGATTTATGCTGATAGAATATAGAAAGACT
This sequence comes from Allium cepa, assembly GCA_030765085.1. NCBI lineage: Eukaryota > Viridiplantae > Streptophyta > Magnoliopsida > Asparagales > Amaryllidaceae > Allium > Allium cepa. Next base: position 385,268,718 of record CM060931.1, read on the forward strand.
TAGAGTTCTTAGTAGGAGATCATGTTTTCGTCAAGGTATCATTGATGAATGGTGTTATTAGATTTGAGAAATCAGTGAAATTTGCACCGAGGTTTGTTGGTCCATTTCCTATTGTAGAGAAGTCGAGAAACTCGCACATAGATTAGAGTTACCGAACAGTTTTGTAGGATTCCACGATGTTTTTCATGCTTCTCATCTAGAAAGTGTATTAGAGATTCGAAAACTACTATAGCACCAACTATGTTAGAGGAACTAGTAATAGAGCCGAACTTGACTATAGTTAGAAAGCCAGTTTATATAGTCGCGAGAGATGAGAAAATGCTAATGAACAAGATAGTCAGATTAGTTAAAATCCAGTCGAGCGGCGATGAGAGAGATTGTACTTGGGAGACTGAAAGTTGGATTAGAGACGCTTATCCTGATTTTTTTTGATGGTACGTTTTACCTTTTTGGGTGATTTGTTAAGTACCTTATTGTAATTTCAAGGACGAAATTCTTTAAGGAGAGGAGCCTGTAACGACCCTAATTTTTAGTAACACTGTTTAAGATATTTAATCGGCTAAATTAAATAAAGTAATGCAATGGTTATGGGATTGAGTTTTGTGATTAATAGAAGGGTAGCATGCCTATTTGAACTAATGAACTAAGAGAACTAAAATGAAGTAAGTTAGGGTAGTAGACAAGGGCAATATAGGAATATATAATAATCTTATACCCAAAACCCTTTTACACATTCGTTTTACACGTACATTTTCACAACCTAAAGCAGAAGAAGAGGTCGATCGCCATTAAAGAAGAGAAAGGGAAAGATATGCTAAATCAAAAGGAAGAAGCTAATCAACTTAAATGAAGATCAAACCTCAACTTCTCAATCACAAAGCAAAGGTGAATAATGACTATATCTTATGTTTTTTTATTTTCGGTTTTAGATCGGAATCTGAATTATTTTGCAAATGTTTTGCGATGTTTTTTATAATCCGAATTATTTTGCAAATGTTTTGCGATGTTTTTTATTGTTAAAATGGATATATGTGCTTGTTGATGATTTATGTTAATTCGTGTAGATTTTATGATATGTTTTAATATGAAAAACCTATTAAATGATATCCAAATGCCTTGCGATTTTAGTATTTGATCAAAAATGATATTTTAGAGATGGGTTTCAATTTTCATAATTTTATAAATTAATGTGGATTTGATATTAATTTTCTAGTGAAGAAAATGGTTTTTTGTGTTTAAAATTAATTATGGCTAGTATATGTATGTTTTGGGTCAAAAAGTAATGTATGTTGAAAAAATATGTTAAAAATCATTTATGGGAATTTTTTGGATTTTTCCTATGTATTTTAATAAGTATATAAAATTATTTACGGTATCGGACTTAAATGTTTTAAATATTTATAAAAGGAGAAGGGGCATTTTGTAAGTAATTTAATTTGTTATTTCTAAAGTTTCAGCGGTACATTTAGAAAAGCTTTTAGCAACTGATCATGTTTAGACAAACAATGAAGGTTAGTTGAAAAGATTTTCTTTAAAAATTTAAAAATTAGTTTATGTATGCTTTTAACATGTTTCGCCACTTTCGGCACCTAGCTTTCGATGCCTTACTTCCGCCTCCATCTCCGTCGAAACTAATGCATAGGGTATCAAAGACTTGGTACGTAGTGAATTGGACATAGGCGAAAGGTACTGGGTCGAAACAAGGGGTTCTGAATGGGTCGAAGCCTTACTTTGCTTTTTAAATGAAAATGCACCTGCTTTGCTTTCGAAAGGATTTCTTTTGACTTAGTTAGCTTTCGACTGGGTCAATTGTTTTAAAAGAATGGTTTCGATAAGGGTTGTGCCTTTTTTAAGTAAATTCTTTCAAAGGGGTCGAAACCCCTTACCGCCACTTTCTACCTTTCGAAGCAAATGGTTTCGAAATGGTTACTTTGTTTTTAAAACCTCAGCCACTTCTCCAAAGCTTTCGAATGGTTGGTTTCAACACCATCACTTCTTTTATTACGAAATTGCTTTCGAAAGAGTGCTTTGGACTTAGTTGTTTTACGGCCCTTTGTTCTGTTGGAATTTAAACCCAAAGGTTTTGTATGGAATGGTTTTAAATGTTTTTTAAAGGTTATTCAACATGTTTTACTTGAACCCTAAATGCTTTCGAAAGGCTCGATTTTACGAAAAAGATTTAGCGCTTTCGAAAGGCTTAAGATAATGGTTTCAAAGGGGTGGCTTCCCAATGGTTTTTGAACAGAAGGTTCTAATGTTTTTGAAAGGCGATGTTTATAGTGTTTTGATAAGAGGATATCTAAGGTTTTAAAGCTTTCGAAAGAAAGGTTTTTTTAATGTTTTCAAAAGGTTTATTAACAATGGTTTCGAAATGTATGTTTTGGCCATTTGGCCTAAGGTTATAAGCAAAGTAGTTATTTGTTTTCGAAAGGGGTACTTTCAATGGTTTCGAAAGGGGTACTTTCAAAGGTTTAAGTGTTTTCATTAAAAAAGTTTTGTGCAAAGTATATATAACATGGCAAGGTAATTTGAGTAAAGCATAGAGTATATTTTCCTTGTATGAAGTATGATTTAAAGGTTTAAATCAATTTGAGATAAAATGTTTTCAAGAAAATTTTAAGGGTAGGTTAGTCTAAGTAAAATGACTCAGATATTAGAATACCAGATGGGACCGGTATGGAGCCGCACCCTATACTTTTGCTAGTAGCCCGTAGCTAATATAAGTCCAAAATTCCCGTATGTAGCACTTTATCATAGATAAGATTAAAATGATGTTACACATAGAAAGGAACTATAGAGAAGAGATAGGTTATTGGTGAGACCGCAAAACCATTAGCACCAGTTGACCTTGGAAGAAGTAAGTTAGGGACAGACCGTGTAGAAGAGGAGTATCTAATAGTAGTTAGATTATTTGTTTATTTTGTTTGGTAGGCCCGAGTCAGCCAAACGTTAGTAGTTAGCCAAACAAAACTAAAGTGTTCGGCAATATAGTCCATTTGTTACCTAATCTGTATGCATACATAAAATTGCTTTATTGTTTAAACCTGTTTTGGTTGTAGGATTAAGATTTGCAAAAGATATGTTTTAAAAGGATATTAGTGAGGGGAAACCCGTTTCGCTAAGCGGCATGGTCTCACTTATGTCATATAACTGAGATGTATAGTATTATTCGCACCAGGCTTTATGTCTGACTCGAAGTTTATGTTTTCCCCTTAAACTCCTGGGTTCTCAAAATTGATTTGAGTAGGCCAAGGGTTAAGGTTTATAGGTTTTAGTAGGTGGACGAATAAATCTTCTGGAGACGCGTAGGAGGCTGATGCTAGCCATATTTAAGAGTTGTTTTGTTTGCTTTATTCCGCTGTGTTGTATTAAGTTAGTTATGACTATCTAGTACTCTGGTCAATGAAGGGAGCATCTTCATATGTCACTGTTGATGTATTTATTTAATACTTATATTTGACTTGAACTTGGGAAACATTTGGGATTATGTAACTTGGATATGAAATGTTATTTTGAAATGTAATCAGAAAAATGTTTTAATCTGTGATGATTTTATTTCATATTCAAGTGCTTCTAATATTATGGATACCATTAACATTATCGTATTTGATTCACTAGAAGTTAATACCATGGATGACTCAGCATCTAAAGTGCTTAGCTTTGGGACTCTAGATAGGGGATGTTACACAAGCAAGGTAACAAAGCAATGCAAATAGGTAGTCAAACAAACGAATTGGAGGCACACAACATCAGTTGTGGTCTGCCCTGGTGCGTGATCGGTGCACTAGCCCTTAAGGACCGGTTAACTGATGCCTTGGTGAAGCCCCAGGCGATTTTTGTTCCTTCCGGTCGTCCGTTGGCGGGGGTTTTTTGGCGATTGGTGCCGCTAACTCGTAGACCGATATATTTGGCATCATGCAAACCTAGAAACCAATACATCTTAATGATTTAAATGATCATATGATAAGTATTTTAGCAAACAGAAAATACGGTTTCATATGATAAGAGATAGCACGCAAGATTGAGATCAGTTTCAACACTAAATTCATCTAATTCAAAGCATAACAACTAATAATTCCAACATGCAAAACAATTAGAGATAGATGTGAGATTTACTCACCTTAGTTCTTTTGATTTCCCCATTCATTGAAAATGGTTTGTCTTCTTATTAACAGCAATACCCATTATTTTATCTCAACCCAAAAAAGAAAAAACAACAATCAAAACCATTATAATTGAAAATCTATTTGACCAAAGAGTGAACTAGAGCTAGGCGAACCTACATAGGTTTTATCTAAAAAAATTGGAATCTATTTTTATTTTCCATGTTGATTTGCTTTCTAGGTTTAAAGAAGAAACTTTTTTTTTCTGTTTCACTTTTATTTTTCTGAACTTAGAAAAAGAACGTACGAGTTATGAGAAAGAAGAGAAATCTTCTTTGTTAACACTACAAATGCGCTTAAAAACCAATATGAACTAATCAAATTACTTATTTACATTAAAAGATCTATTTTACTTTTCCTTACCTAATTAACGACCAACTTCATATTTTATTTAATTACTTAATAGCTTTATGTATCAAAAGACTAAGTATTTAAACTATAGCCCAATGATAACATAACTTCATAAATTGTTTTGACACTTTACACAGTTAAATTAATTTTTATTTGAAATGAATTAGACAATATTTAGAAAATTCTATTCTCTTCTTTAATAAGTTTTTAAAATAAGAATTTTACAGCATTAAATTCCATATATTGCTTTTCCAATAAAATATACATTCTAGAGTTTTCATTTCAATTCAAATTCCAATTATTACTTAATTAAAACACTTAACTTCTAATTTCTCCAACTTTAGTACTTGACAAAATCAAATTTCTCATTTAAATAACCAATTTAAATCTTTATTTATTTACTTAAGAAAGACTAAAAAATCATGGTTGTTACATATTCACTACATATGTACTTCGACTTCCACATGTTTTTGTTCCCTGCAAGACAATGGTTATTTTTGTCATCTGCTTCCAAGCGGAAATAAAATCCAAACAAACAATCAAATAATAATATATAAACTATCGTCCAAGCATTTAATGATAATCTATAGCAACAGAGATATCATATAGTTTATTTAAAGGTGGTCGAACTCACCAAAATTCCAGTTGATGCTTTCATGTTCCAGTTTAATCTAGTATGAAATTCTACAAGCTCCAAACCCAACGAATCTAACTCTAATGCGTAGATAACGTCGATACGAGTCAATGCAAAAGACCGCGTTCAAATCTGACCTTGTATGGAAGAGTTATTGAATTTTATAAGTTTTCGATTTAAAAATATAAATTAATACTTAATTAATTAACTATTGACCAATTAGACACTAATCTACTCCTTTATCCTTTCTTCCCAATTCAAAACCTGCACTCTACTGTGCACTGTGCACAACATACATGTGCACGCATGCTAAACCTCCACTATTGCTCCACGATTCTTCAATCTGACTTCACAACCTTGCTCCTCATTGTCTCCACTTTACAACTCACACCACCAAAAGTCACTTGATCGCCTCAACCATGATCCGACCTAACAACATCACGCATCCCTGGCTAAAGCCGTCCTACCCAATTGGCTATCAAAGTCTACCGAAATTCGGCCACAACCGCTCAACATGACTAGAAAGGAGATGAAATCCAAGCCAAACGCTGATTGCTTCCCGATCATGTGCCCTAACCGTAGTTCATGGCTATAGGAGGGCTACAACCTCAAACATCACCACACCCTCTCTTCTCACGTAAAATTGAAGCACTCATCGACACAAATTCAAAGAAACTTGCTTTGCAATTTTTCGTTGAGTGGATGAATTGATTTGAATTTTAAAGTTTGAGGCCATTTCTTGGTTTCACTGTAAATGAAGAATGAAAAGAGCGAAGGGAAGTGGAAAAAATAAAAGAGGAAAAGCATGAATTTTTGATCAAGTGTTGAAGTTGCTTAATTTATAACAAACAATTACTTTACCTCATTTTCAAGCTAGCCTAATACTTCAAGCCAACCATCCTATCAAGCAAATCATCATTAATGCAAGTTGAAAATAAAGCTTTGCGATATTCCACTGCACAATATTCCATTCATATGAATCGCGAACGTCCGAAATAAAAATACGATCATGCGCCAAAATACGACACGATCATAAATCAAAATAAAATATACAGATTATTTTATTCTGTAAAATTCCGAAAAAGGCCAAATTTGGCCATAAAATTAAACGATAATTTAAATATTTTTCAAATTAAAAATTGTGGAAAAATCCGATAAATTCATTTAAAAATACGTCATTAAAAATCAAGTCATTCTATTAACAATTGATTTTGTTTTTATATATTCGAACTATTTGTTATTATAAATAAATTTACAAAATGAGTTTACCATTATTATTTATTAATTAAAAGGAGTTAAATAAGGCTATTAAATTCATTTAATGGATATTTTAATTCATAATTCAAATATTTAAATAATCCATATATTTGAATACAAATTATTTATATTTTAAAACCAATTATTTAAATATTTAAAATTAATTAAATATTCAAAATCAAAACGTTAAAATACATAGTTGGCATCTCCATAATAGTAAACACTAAACCACATGACAAATAACGCATTGTAAGTGTCCAATACAATTATTCGTTATATTATAATTGATGGCTTCTCCTTAACCATACAATTACTACCCTCTTGAATGTAGTAATAGCATCCACAATGGTTTACATTACATTTATAGAGTTAAGTTATTATTAATATCTTTCAAAGATATTAATTTCCAATATTTTGATTTTCTTTAAAACTCATTTGTTATAAATAAATCATTATTCAATAATAATCCATTTAACATGTTTGAAGGTGTTTTACTATTATATTTGATATTTACCATTCCTTTATTTATATAACCCATTTTACTACTATTATTCTATTATTTGGTTTGCTCAAATTTTTAACACAAAATATTAAATTATAGTGCACGAATATCTATTATTATTATCTTGCAAATTCGCTATAATAGATAATAATATTATGGGAATTTACTCTTTAAGTAACTATATTTTAGACTTTATTTAGAAGAAATTATAAATGGTTCTTTCAATGATATTTCTACATGTAGATTCTAGTAATCTAATACCAATACTCATTATATGGTATATACTATACTAACTAGCCAACTATACCCTATCGAAATTATCACATTTAATTATACAATTTTATGGATTTGACAATTTAATATATAAAGACCTATCAAGTCAAAATAACAATTAAGTAATTAAATAATACAGTCAAATTCAATTCAATCGAATTTCACTACAATTTATCAAAATATGTAAATTATCATTATATTAACATATATAATTGTATCAATGTACTGTATTTGTATCAGTAATAATACTTAATTAATATTTTAATATTTCAAATTGTAATGCGACGACCCAGGATTTTTGATATTTGAAATCGGAATTTTTGATTGATTTTAAATATTTAAAGGGTCAATTTTAACTTAAATTTCAAATATCTCCATTTATTGGATAATTAAATTATTGAATTTAATAAGTGGAAATTGGGTAAAATATTGAATCTTGATTTTTAAGCTTGTTTAAAATATTTAAATGGCTTGTAAAATTTATATTAATCATACTGAAGATAATAAAAATGTTAAAATTGAATTTAATAGTGTTCTATCTAGTTTTAAATAATTTTTAAATCGATATTTAAAAAAAGCTTTTCGATGCACAGTCTCGAAATTCGACGAAACCAATTCCATTGGATCCGTAATAGTGTTTTATTATCGGATTCCAAATTTCGTAATGTTCGGGGTTGTCGTGTGGCCGTACGGTTTGTAAACGTGTTGAAATTTATATTGAAATTCAATATAATATCTATGTCCAGAAAGCTATCTTCTCCATACGATTGAGTTAGGACTCGAAACCTTTTCCATTGCATTCCGAATAGAGGTATAAAATTATGAACGCCTAACGGCACGTCTTGATAGGAGGTCAAGTTGTTAAGCTTTGAATTCAAGACGATTTAAGTTTAAATTTAAATTTAAATATAATAAATACTTTATTTGACTGGTTAAATTAATTTCACATCAGACCTTTTTGATTTCACTTCAAAGATCACTGTAGCATATTGAATGAAACTCGTTAACGTCAAATCTTGTCTCCCTTCCCTTCTTCATTTTAAAACCGTAAGTAGATAAATTTAAAAAAATATAAGTAAACGAAGGATTGGAGTGATATACAATAAGGTAAAGATTTTTTAGACGGAAAAAGGAAATTTTAAAATATTGTAAAGTCCATATATAAATCTGATTTTTATAAAGTCTATATGGATTATTATTTTTAGTATATATGTAGTTCCAAAAATAAATAAATATACATTTTAAAAACTACTAGTTATTTTAAAAATATGTATTACGGAGGTTAATTTGTTTAATTCGCTTATTTAATCATTTTAGAAATTGTTAAAGGAAAATTAGTTTAAAAATAAAATATTAATCGATTGAATTTAAATAAAATTGACTGTTCGATTATTTCAAATATTAATAAACTGTAAATGTCTATACAAGGTGAAAAACCGTGAAATCAGTCAAGATTGGAGTGGACTGCAAACAAAAATCAAAGGTGGGTAAATCTCACTCATTTGGATTGCCGTTAATTTAAATAGTTTAAATTTAAATTATTGGATTGATTTTTTGAATTGATGAATTATTATCAGCCTGATGTGATATTATATATATATATATATATATATATATATATATATATATATATATATATATATATATATATATATATTTGGAGTGATTGATATTCCCGCCTTAGCTAGAGGATGAGACCCTATGTGCTCCGCATAATATTGGATGACCGTTTATACCGCGATACCCCCTTTGAAGTGGGATTGGTATTTTTATATTGTGCTAACATCTATGGATGTAGGAAAACAGGTTGGAGGGATCCAACTGGATTCCTTAAAATATTGGAACTTATTTTCATAATCTGTGATATGTTTTATTTGATAATCTATGATAGATTATATTTATTAAATTGGAACTGAAAATATTGAATGCTATGATTTGACTGAATATATTTTGAGTACATTGAGATGTCAAAAAAATATAAAATAAAAGGGGAAATTTTAAGTAAAATAAATATAGTGAAATTGGATAAATTAAAAGAATGAATTTGGGAAAGGATAAAGAGTTTGATTTAAATTCCTATCAAATAAATTTCGAGTATGGGAAATTTTTTTTTTGAATAAATAGAGATAAATGAATTTTGAGGACTTAAATGGTATTGTTTAAGAATTGAAGGATTTTTTTAATTCAGGATTTAATTGGTTTGGGAAGAAATAAAAGAAGAATTTTGAAATAAAGTATGAAATTGATATTTTCAGTTTTAAATAAGATTTAAAATCATAATTAAGAAGTAAATCTAGAATTAATGGATTTTGAATAAACTTGAATAGATCGAGAAATAATTCTATGGGGGATAAAATTTAGAAAATCGATTTTTAAATCGATTAAGTGATTTGAAACAGTAATTAAAAGAGAATTAGGGTATGGAAATTATTAACTCGGTTTATAAATAAAGTGAAATATTTATCAGTGGATAAATTTGAAAGTATAAATTCATGGTGGGAATATACAAAGAGATGGCAATTTGTTTTAAAGATAAATGGTGGTTTTATTTTTAAAAGTGTTAAAAAGAAATTTACGGGATAGGAACGTAAATTAAATTGTGATAAATCGAGCAGGATTTATAAGCAATTAGATGTCTATATTTAAATGGAAAGTGTATTTCCCTGAAAGGCCAAGTATATTTTCAAAGAAAGATTTCCAAGTATAAGTTAGAGGTTTCAAAGTGGTTTAGAAGAATGTTTTAGAAATAAATTATTATCTAGTGGTTTTAAAATTTTTAATAATTAAATTATTATTAAGTCAATTATATAAGTAAATTATTTTAAAGGTTTAACTAGTATTATGATTTAAAAGATAATTATTTACTATTTATACCTTATAGAATAACTTTTATTTTAAAATTAATTTTGGCTTACGTTTTACATGAGAAATTATTATAATTTCATAACAAGTATTTTAATTAAAGTGTTTTAAGTAGTTTTTATCTTAAGTGTTTTAAAGTATATATTCTTGGATAAAGTGATTTAAATTATTTTAAAACGTAAAGTATTAGGACTTGGTGATTTTGAGTGGAAGTAAAACAATTGAGTGGAAATTTATTCCGCGAGAGAAAAAGTGATTTGAAAACTATTTTCAAAGAGTTGAAATGTGGAAAAATATCTTGCGAAGATATTTTGAAATAAATAATTTGGAAAATTATTAAGGCCTAATGGTTGATTGTGGATGTTATATCATAGTTAAATAACCGACTATCAATATTGGCCAATGTGCTGATCGTATCGAAGATACCGAAATCGGGATTAATTTCCCAAAAACCATTTCAATCTGGTTTGAATGTTTCCATGACGAAGGCAAGAGCTTGGATTCGAAGATGGAGCAATGAAGTGCAATGGCTAATCGCTACAAATCCTAAGGGTGATTCCAAAATGGATGTAGTAGGAGTAGTGTCTTCGCTTCCGTTTGGACCGGGAATAGACTTGTATGGACGAATGCTATCAGAACATCGTCAAGGGGACAATGAGCATTCTAAGTGTATGTGTGCTAAAAAGGTAATGCATAGCCTCAAGCCTCATCAACTGGGAATGGATAAAACCGGGGAGGTGCAGCAAGGCTAAATGGCAAGCAACCAATTAGGGTGAGGTCATCCCTGTCTAGTTGTTCCTTTTTATTCGGTTGTGTAGGCGGTTACTGATCCCAACCGCGGGTGATCTTATTCGGACTATCCAGTAAGGGGTAGCTCCGGTCTTGTGTTGCAGGGGATCAAGGGGATCCTTGGTACTATGATCTAGACTAGGTACTGTGACGGGCGGTACCCCAGTAGCCCTATCATTGTATGAAATCCAATCTCCAACAAATGCCTTTGGACTTGTTTGTATACCTATTATGGTGGAATTTAATGAATGTAATAATTTCGGCTATTTGAATAAGTATTTGTATATAGACACTACTATAATATCAAAGGATTTGATAAGAAAAGTTTTGATTATCGTAAGGTAAAAACCTGACATGTTTATTTGTGGCATGGCCTTACGAGATACCTATGATTTTAAAAGGATTTTGAAAACTTTAATAATCCAATTGAGTGTGTTTTCTCATGCTGGTTTTCCAGACTTACTCGGGTGTTCTTTTACTATAATACTCGGGTCAGACCGAGTATTATAGAGTACAGATTCTAGATGGACTGCTATGGAGCTCAAGGGATGTGCTGAATGGCAAGACGTATTACACGTATCTGTCTTATTTCCGCTGTGTATGGCATGCTGTATAGTCAGCTTTTGTAAGGAAAAATTAATATAACTGTCCAGTAATTTGCTATTGATTGTGTTGCACTCTGATGATGTAATGTATAAAATTGATATAGTTCTTTCTGTATAAAGATCAATCATTTATCTATTATATATTTTTCCGCTGCGTTTGTGAGATTTTGATATTGTTTTCTATTTCTTCTTCTACCTCTTTCTTCTTTAACCCTAATGGTTCATATTTCCATCCACTTTGACTTGAACTGTTAGAGAATATTAGAGGCTCAAAGGGGTACGGATTTGCGAACTGTTACACTTGGTATCAAAGTTGAAGGTTAAGTGAGAACCTTGGCTCTGGTAGGAATTACTCATTTAGAATAGAGTCCGTAGTATCTAGAATGAGCTTGAGTGTATTAATAGATATGAGCGTGTATTTTTAGTGAATATTAAAAAAAAATTATATTGTGTCGATTGGTTTGTTGAGTGGCACATGGATTCTGGTCAATATGAGTAATTAAGTTATTGATAAGGATCTCTAAACACTTGAATAAAAAATTTCGACACTTATTGTTTTAAAAAGGGCGAATGAAATAATTTTGCCCTAAATTATTTTTATATATGAAAGAATAATAAATTATTATAGTTATATATGGTTGCTTGGTTGTTAGGAAATGGTAATATTAAATTACTATCATTTCTGTGTGGAAATTAAATGAAAAGTAATTAATGTTATAACCAAAAAAGTAAGAAAATAAATTGTAAATGTGAATTATAAATGTGATTTAGAATTGAAATGAGATAAAATACTAGAGTAATGTTTGAATATAGATTGAAAGGATTTGAAATTTGAAATTTTGGGAAAGTTTAAATTCCTTTTGGTTTGAAAATGGTTTTCAAAGGCTTTGGAGGAATAATAGTGATATTATTCGAATTTTTTTGTAACTTGATATGAAATCTGGTGGTATTTGGAATTTAAAATATTTAAAAAGGTATTTATAAGAGTAAAAGCATTGAACTCTTTTCGTTCGTTGGAAAATAACTTCGGCGATGACTGCAGCATCATCGATGTTCATTTTCGAGTTTGTAGGAGTGGAATTGCTGCCAATTTTTTTTATATTGGAGTTGTTTGCAAAAAACTAGGTTTGGTTTTAAAATTAAAAGGATAATTTTATTTGCAATTGAATTATGTATATATAATTGATTTCAAAAATGATTTTTAAAGGTTGAGTAATTGTATAAAAGACTCTGGAATCTTATTTAAAATGCTTATGGAATATAAGTAAGTCTGAAAATCTTATAAGAATTTGAAATGTGTTAGAATAAAATCTAACTTGAAGAATAATTAAATTAAAACAAAATTGAAAATGAAATAAGTTATGTAACAACCCGTATATTTGTACCATTTAAATTGACAATATTCCAACTTGTCAACTTAAATAATACAAAACATGTATCATTTATATATTTATATGCTCCATTAATGATTTGTATTTTGTATTATTTAAGTTGACAAGTTGGAATATTTTCAATTTAAATGGTACAAATATACGGGTTGTTACAAGTTAGAAAAGTAATACAAGTAAATGAAGTAAATTAAAGAGATTAGTAAATGGAATGTAAATAAGTTGGAAAACTTATAGAAGTTTAAATTTTGAATTGAATTAGGATTTCACTAAATTAAGTTAAACAAAAGAGAATTTGAGGAAATGAATCTAAGTTGATTAAATGGAATGACCATTAAAATAAAATTTATTAAATAGGAAATAAATTTATGAATGAACAGATTTGAAATAGAATTTGATTAGAAACGAATTAGTGGATGGAACTAATTGATTTAAATTGGTAAGAAAATGAATTGAAATTGAATATTGGGATGATATTTAATTAAAATTGTGTAAAGTAAAGTGATGTTGTAGAATTAGTTTGAAGTGGACTAAGAATAATTAAAGTTTGGAAATAAAATCCATAAAATAAATTAGTAAGTGGAACTAATTAAAGAAGTCGTTAATTAAATATGGTTTGATATGAGATGAACTAAAGTAGATATAAACTTAAGTGGTAAAGTGAAAATAATTATTTAAGTGTGTAAGATACTTATATTGAATTTAAGAAGTGGATGGTGAAATTTCTTAAGTAAAATTTGGTACTGGGAAAATGTACTAAGTTAATAATTGAATGAAGATTAAACTGGAAGTTGTGAAATGATAAGTATGGATAAGTGAATATAAATCAAAAAAAATGTGAATAAAAGAAAATTGATATAGATGATAATCAATTGAGATAAATACGTGGGATGTATGTATATTGTTTTATTCACATAGCGATTTGATCCAGATTCGAGCATAGAATTTCGATATAGTTATACCGAACCAAGCTGGCATTATTCACTCGATTTTTGACGGCGAACCCTGGATATGGATTTTTGATTGATTCTGAAAATTCTCTATCATAGTTTACGGCTATGAAAGGAGAATGATGGTTTCTGATCAAGAAACTAGATCTGAGTCCGCACTAGGAAGTCGGGTGGACGATACTAGTTCGGAAGTGAAATTGTGCGATAGAGCAAGCGATCGAATTAGATATTGCGTACGGATGATGTGTACATCATACAGGCTTAAGTAAAATTAATATTAAGAAATTGGTAAAAGAAATATATAAAATGATTTTTGTATTTTGTGATATGATATTATTGCTAAGTGGGGTTCAGGTAATTAAAAAGCAAAGGAAGTTGATGCCTTTGATTTCAAAAGATAATTATGAATTGTCCAACAAAAAGGTATGTATTTAAATTGTTATATGAAAATGGATGGTTTTCTGATCTTGCCCCTTGGCATTTTGTTTCCTTTTTGAAATTTGGGGACCCATAGAGGCATTTTTTAGTCGTATCGATTTAGCCGCGTAAAGAAGACGCTGGCAAAAAATTTCAAAATTTAGGGAGTTAGAAAATTTTTGAGATAATTTTGATAATTTAAATTTTGATTTTAAATTATAGTTTGAATGGTTGAATAAATAATATTGATTGGGGGCCTATAGATGAGTTTGGAAAGTTATTTAGAGTAATAGTGTCTTTAATAAAAAGTTTGTTTTAGGAAGTTGTTTAAAAACTATTTGCTTTTGGGGAAAATAGTAAACGGGTTATGGACCATTCTTCTAAACTAGTAATTTCGGGGACGAAATTCTTTTAAGGGGGGAGTAATGTGTCGACCCAGGAATTTTGATATTTGAAATCGGAATATTTAATTGATTTCAATATTAAAAGGGTCCATTTTAACTTAAATTTCAAATATCTCAATTCATTGGATAATTAAATTATTGAATTTAATAAGTGGAAATTGGGTAAAATATTGAATCTTGATTTTTAAGCTTGTTAAAAATATTTCAAAGGCTTGTAAAATTTATATTTGTCATACTAAAGATAATAAAAATGTTAAAATTGAATTTAATAGTGTTTTGTCCAGTTTTCAAATATTATTAAATCGATATTTAAAAAAATAGCCTTCCGAGGTACAGTCTCGGAATTCGACGAAACCAGTTCTATTGGATCTGTAATAGTGTATTATTATCGGATTCCAAATTTCATAATGTTTGGGGTTGTCGTGTGGCCATATGGTTTATAAACGCGCTAAAATTTATATCGAAATTCAATATAATAACTAAGTCTAGAAAGCTATCTTCTCCATAGGATCGAGTTAGGACTCGAAACCTTTTCCATTGCATTCGGAATATGGGTATAACACTATGAACGCCTAGTGACATGTCTCGATAGGAGGTCAAGTTTTTAAGCTTTGAATTCAAGACGATTTAAGTTTAAATTTAAATTTAAACATAATACATACTTTATTTGAATGGTCAAATTAATTTCACATCAGACCTTTTTGATTTCACTTCAAAGATCACTGTAGCATATTGACTGAAACATGTTAACGTCAAATCTTTTCTCCCTTCCCTTCTTCATTTTAAAACCATAGTAGATAACTTTAAAAAAAATATAAGCAAACGAAGGAAAAAAAATTAATGGCCGAACTATAATTCGCAGGCCTCCCTTTTCCTTCGGTTCAAAGATCGAACCCCTCCCCTCAGATCGCAAACCCAAACAAACCTACAGAGCCATTCACACTAACTTGAATCCTTCTTGCTAAAAATCAATAAGTCTTAGGCAATTCATGAATCGAATCCACATGGATATATATCATCAAAACTCGATCGTGATCGGTCGCATGTGAGTTTCGATTAGGGTCAGGGTTCAAATGTGATAGGATGGCACGAGTGAGGGTGGGGGCAGAGTGTAGTCGCGAGGTGAGTTTGAGCATAATGGTGGCTGTGAGATTTGGGAGCAAGAACGCGAGAGTGGGTGTCGAGGGTCTGTACATTTTCATCTCAATCAGGCAGTGAGGTATAATGTTTTTCCCAATTAAAATAAATATCTGTATGTATATAAATAGGGATCTGAAAGGAGAAGAAATATAGAGTGGAGTACAGCAATTTTAGTTTGAATTCTATATATGTATATGTACATATAGGTCATAAAATATATACATAACCCAGTATTGATTTTACAATGAGGTATTAAATAATTTGATTTTAAATTAAATTAAATGTATATAGATATATGTATATAATTGTACAGTAAGGTAAAGATTTTTTAAAGGAAAAAGGGAATTTTAAAATGTTGTAAAGTCCATATATAAATCTGATTTTTATGATGTCTATATGCATTATTTTTTTAGTATATATGTAGCTCCAAAAATAAATAAATATACATTTTAAAGACTACTAGTTATTTTAAAAATATGTATTATTGAGATCAATTTACTTAATTAACTTATTTAATTATTTTAGAAATTGTTAAAGGAAAATTAGTCTAAAACTAAAATATTAGTTGATTAAATTTAAATAAAATTGACTGTTCAATTATTTCAAATATTAATAAACCGTAAATGTCTACACAAGGTCAAAAACCATGAAATCAGTCAAGACTGGGGTGGACTGCAAACAAAAATCAAAGGTGAGTAAATCTCACTCCTTTGGATTACCGTTAATTTAAATAGTTAAAATTTAAATTATTGGATTGATTTCTTGAATTGATGAATTATTATCAGTTTGGATGTGATATTATATATAGTAGTGTATATATATTTAGAGTCATTGATATTCCCACCTTAGATAGCGGATGAGACCATATGCACCCCGCATAATTGGGGATGACCCTTTATAACGCGATATCCCCCTCGAAGTGGGATTGGTATTTTTATATTGTGCTAACATCTATGGATGTAGGGAAATAGGTTGGTGGGATCCAACTGGATTCCTCAAAATGTTGGAATTTATTTTCATAATCTTTGATATGTTTTATTTGATAATCTGCGATAGATTATATTAATTATAAATATTGAATGTTATGGTTTGACTGAATATATTTTGAGTATATTGAGATATCAAAAATAGTAATATAAAAATTGGATTTTTTAAAGGAAAATAAAAGAGGGAATTTTAAGTAAAATAAATATAGTGAAATTGGATAAATTAAAAGAATGAATTTTGGAAAGGATAAAGAGTTTGGTTTAAAATCCTATCAAATAAATTCCGAGTATGGGAAAAAAAGATTTTGAATAAATAGAAATAAATGAATTTTGAGGACTTAAATGGTATTGTTTAAGAATTAATAATTTTTTTTCTTAAATTCAGGATTTAAATGGTTTGGGAAGAAATAAAAGGAGAGTTTTGAAATAAAGTATGAAATTGGTATTTTCAGTTTTAAATAAGATTTTAAGTCATAATTGAGAAATAAATCTGGAACTAATGTATTTTGAATAAACTTGAATAAATCGACAAATAATTATATTGGGAATAAAATTTAGAAAATCGATTAAGTGATTTGAAACAGTAATTAAAAGAGAATGAGGGTATGGAAATTATAAACTGGATTTATAAATAAAGTGAAATATTTACCAGTGGATAAATTTGAAAGTATAAATTCACAGCGGGAATTTATAAATAGATGGTAATTTGTTTTAAAGAAAAAAGGTGGTTTTATTTTTAAAAGTGTGGAAAAGAAATTTACGGGATGGGAACGTAAATTAAATTGTGATAAATCGTGCAGGATTTATAAGTGATTATATGGCTATATTTAAATGGAAAGTGTATTTCCCTGAAAAGCCAAGTATATTTTCAAAGAAAGATTTCCAAGTATAAGTTAGAGGTTTTATAGTGGTTTTAAGAGAATGTTTTAGAAAGAAATTATTATTTAGTGGTTTTAAAATTTTTAAAAAGTAAATGTTTATTAAGTTAATTATATAACTAAATTATTTTAAAGGTTTAACTAGTATTATGATTTAAAAGATAATTATTTAATATTTATATCTTATAGAATAACTTTTATTTTAAAATTAGTTTTGGCTTAAGTTTTACATGAGAAATTATTATAAAATTTCATAACTAGTATTTTAAATAACATGTTTTAAGTAGTGTTTATTTTAAGTGTTTTAAAGTATATAATTTTGGATAAAGTGATTTAAATTATTTGAAAACCTAAAGTATTAAGACTTGGTGATTTTCAGTGGAAATATAACAATTGAGTGGAAATTTATTCCACGAGAGAAAAAGTGATTTGAAAACTATTTTCGAAGGGTTAAAGTGTGAAACAATATCTTGTGAAGAAATTTTGAAATAAATAATTTGGGAAATAATTAAGGCCTGATGGTTGTTTGTGGATGTTATATGATAGTTAAATAACTGACTATCAATATTGGCCAATGCGCTGATCGTCTCGAAGAGACCAGGATCGAGATTAATTTCCCGAAAACCACTTCAATCCGGTTTGAACGTTTCAGTGAGGAAGACAAGAGCTTGGAGTCGAAGATGGAGCAATGAAGTGCAAGGGCTAATCGCTACTAATCCTGAGGGTGATTCCAAAATGGAAGTAGTAGGAGTAGTGCCTTCGGTTCTGTTCGGACCGGGAACAGACTTGTATGGATGAATGCTATCAGAACATTGTCAAGGGGACGATGTGCATTCTAAGTATATGTGTGCTAAAAATGTAATGCATAGCCTCAAGCCTCATCAACCGGGAATGGCTAAAACAGAGGAGGTGCAGCAAGGCTAAGTGGTTAGCAACTAATTAGGGTAAAGCCATTCCTGTCTAGATGTCCCTTTTTTATTCAGCTGCGTGGGCAGTTGCTGATCCCAACCGCGGGGTGATATTATTCAGACTATCCAGTAAGGGGTAGCTCTGGTCTTGTGTTGCAGGGATCAGGGGGATCCTTGATACTCTGATCTAGATCAGGTACTGTGACGGCCGGTACCCCAGTAGCCCTGCCACTGTATGGAATCCAATCTCAAATAAGTGCCTTCAAACTTGTTTGTATACCTATTATGCCAGAATTTAATGAATGTAACAATTTCGACTATTTGAATAAGTATTTGTATATAGACACTACTATAATATCAGAGGATTTGATAAGAAATATTTTGGTTATCGTAAGGTAAAAACCCGGCATGTTTATTTATGGCGTGGCCTTACGAGATACCTTTGATTTCAAAAGGATTTTGAAAATTTTGATAATTCAGTTGAGTGTGTTTTCTCATGCTGGTTTTTCAGACTGACTCGGGTGTTATTTTACTATAATGCTCGGGTCAGACCGAGTATTATAGAGTATAGATTCTAGATGGACTGCTATGGAGCACAGGGGATGTGCTAGATGGCGAGACGTATCACATGTATATGTCTTATTTCCGCTGTGTATGTCATGCTGTGTAGTCAGCTTTTGTGAGGACAAGTTAATATAACTTTCCAGTAATTTGCTGTTGATTATGTTGTACTCTGATGATGTAATGTATAAAACAAATATAGTTCTTTCTCTATAAAGATCAGACATTTATCTATTATATATTATTCCGCTGTGTTTGTGAGATTCTGATATTGTTTTCTATTTCTTCTTCTACCTCTTTCTTCTTTAACCCTGATGATTTGTATTTTTGTCCACTTTGAGTTGAACTATTGGAGAATATTGTCGGCTCAAAGGGGTATGGATTTGCAGGATGTTACATGTAAATACTTAAATTCTTTGAAATTCGCTAAAAATCTTTCACCAGTAGTTCAAAACCAAGCAAACCTTATGTCAAAATGTCTGAAATCTCGCCATGAACCGAACCTAATAAATCACTTATAAAAGTAGCTCATATGCAAACAACATAGAGGTTAGATTACCGAGATTTTAAAACAAAATAAATTTTTAGGTGCTAAATGAAAAACTACCTCCCTTCCTATCACCTAGTCATGCATCCCATTCTCTCAGTCGCTTTGTTCATCTCACCATCGCGCCTCGTCGGAGCTGGCATCACCTAATCTACATTGCCATCATAACTGCCATCACCCGATCTACCATTTCCACCATAGCTGCCATGTCATCATTGACAAGTTCTACCCCACTTGAAGTGCTCCACCACCACTGATGGCCCTTCACCTCCTAAGGTTTCGTCTGTGTGACAAATTACGCCTTTGGACACACCGACCCAACACCCAGAGTGAATTTCGGGCTTGTGTCATGCCAAAAAGGACGAGTTATTGGGTTTTAAAAAATTATAGAAACTAAGATAAAATCAAAATATTCTGCATTTTCAAATCTCGTAACGGAAGAAAATAAATATTTCAGAAACACAGTCTCAAAAATACGTAGTTCATACACAGAGTTCCCAAAGTACCATATAAAGGGTGATAGATAATAAATATAATAAATAGTTACGTAGAGAATAACGAAGAATTACAAAACTTCAATGCTCAGCTCCTTTCACCACGTACTATGCCTGGGCGAAATCAACTATTGCTATATCTACCTTTGGTAAGGGAAAAGGAAATAAAAGGAGTGGGTCACACAAAAACCCGATGAATGAGCTGTATCAGTAGTGCATGGTGTTCACAAGCAATTAACTTCATCTATAATCTATGTGATTTGTCGTGTCCCAATTCGTATTTGTGAATTATCTACCTAGAATTGGTCATCTTAACCTATGGTATATAGTTCCAATTACATCTACACCCAAAACATCTGGCAAGGGTTCATACTCAAGGATTGAACAATGGATCGGTTAATAATCTCTTGAACTACTCCTAACATAAGATCGCGTGGAATATCACCCTTGGTTTGGCATTACCTATACAACGATTATGACTATCGTACTTACACAATGATTGGACCTCACACTGTCACGCTAGCACCGAACCTAATAACTCAATGACTTAGTGCATATGAATCTATGTCAACGATCACAATGGTAACATCTCTTGTGCATCGCTCTGAGAATCCATTAATAGTATATTGGCCAAATTTCCCATGTGGATCTGAGGAATCTCCCATTAGTGTGGGATAATGCACTGCATCAGGCATCCATGAACAGCATCCAGGTGCTTCCGAGGAATCTCCCATTAGTGCCTTGTGCTCTGTGCACCCTCGCGATCAAATCGCCTAAATATCAAATATCAAGTTCGCATGATGAATAGTGTACATGCCTAATTGCCTGAGTATATGTCTACGTCAATTCCATAGCGTCCAAAGGTCAAGAAATTGAGATTAATCGCCCAAATGCATATAAATTATATATTAAACCTGAGCCCTAGGTCCAGGTACAATCTACACCTGCAATAAAGTACCCGATTAACGGCTTAGCATATAACAACCGGCCGCTTGCTGTCGATAGGCTTATTGAATCTGTCGACCAGTCAGTTTCGATTTCTGTCTTTATTCGTTAATTTATATATTGCAGAGTTAGCATAAATTATTATTATACTTATTCTGACCAGATTTTTATCGTTAACCCATCTATAATTAACCCATCTATAATTCAAGAAGATTTTTGTGCATAAACAATAATTTTGTTCACGTGAATTTAAAACTATTAACTTTACTATGTGCATATTTATATCATTTTATACAAAACCAACATATATCTCCAACTACATATATATATATATATATATATGTATGTATGTATGTATGTAAAACCTCAAGATCAAATTAGGTTAATAGGGGATATATTCAACTTCACTTTATTTAATCAAATTTCTTATCAATAAGGGTTCAAAGAGAGGCGATCCAGTTTACTTTCCCCAATTTTTACTGTAAATAAAATCCATATTTTTCCTTCTTCTTTGTACATAGGTGAGTTTGATTGATCAAACATAATACGTGAATTGAACAGTTGTCTCATATCTGAAAAGAAACCAATCACAGGTTGTAACAACCCGAAATTTTCAAACCCGAAAATTCCAGATAGTCAGGAAAAAGAAGAAAGAGATAGAAGAATAAGAAGAACAGAAACACCAACATCTCACATTCGCAGCGGATAAAATATAATAAAAAAGAATAACAGTTTACAATGAATTTTGTATCTGTCAAAATACCTTTATAATACATCAGAGTTACACATATATACAGACACTGGATATACACAATCATCATGTCTCAGATATATAACAATATAATACAGCGGAAACACTCCATACGTTCTTTCCCTTCAGCCCGCCTCCTGAGCTCCAGAACGTTCTTACCTGAAAATCTGTACTACTCGGTCTAACCCGAGCATTACATCGAAGTAACACCCGGGTCAGGCTGGAAACCAGCGTGAGTAACCCATCTAACATAGAATTCAATGCATACAACTTATATAAAACCCAGGGAACTCGTATCAATCTACAAATTCACAATTTGTTATAGACATCACTTATTTCACACATCAATTTTCTAAGTACCAAAATTTAGATTAAATAGTCCAATTCACTTAAATCGTTCATTCCAGCTTATTGATTTCACATATCAATCTATAAAGAATCGAAGTGGTTTCGGGTATTTACTAATACCCGACTCCGATCTCTTAGAATCCAATGTCATCAAAACCCAAGTTATTCAATTAAATACAATTCAATTTTAAGTTACCGGATAACACTTTTATACAGCCATTTATAATTGATAGGTAATTACATTATCACTGTCCATCCAACATATCATATCACACAGCAATTCATATTAGAGATATCAACCAATCCAAAGCACTTATCATCATTCAATTAAGATTGATCACTTCCATTAATTACATTAATTAATTATCTTCTAATTACTCTCATTAGTTAATTATTCTTAATTACTTCACTAAGTGATTATTCTTCATTAACTACATTAAGTAATTATACTTAAAAAAATCATCCAGTGATTACCTTGAATTAATTAAACTTAATTAATTAACTTAACTAATCACATTAAACTTAATTAATTATATTGAGTAATTAATTCCTCTAATTACTTCCATTAAGCAATTATATTTAAACAAT
Source organism: Allium cepa (assembly GCA_030765085.1). Lineage (NCBI taxonomy): Eukaryota > Viridiplantae > Streptophyta > Magnoliopsida > Asparagales > Amaryllidaceae > Allium > Allium cepa. The sequence continues at coordinate 385,291,459 of CM060931.1, forward strand.
TTCCACAATTGATTATCTTTAATTAATTAATATAATTAATTATTAAAATTACTCGCATTAATTAATTATTTAATAATCCCAAGTTAATGATCTTCATTAACTATTAACAATCCTTTAATTACTTCTCTAAAGTAATTAAACTTGGATTAATCATTATTAATTACAAATTAATCAATCTTTAATAACCTATTAATTAATCTCTAATTAATTAAGTGCTCAACTTTATAAATCGTTAATTACCCGATTAAATTAATTTCTAATCATTAATTAATAATCTTCAATTATCTAATTAATGATCTTTATCTTCAATTTAATTAACTCTAACAAATTAGGTAACTTATTAATTTAATTTAGCCGGAATCATTATACCTTAATTAATCTTTAAAACAAAGTATTAGCCTTTATGCTTCTTTTAATTATCATTAACAAAAGGGCTTTGACACATTTTACCTTTAAATCTTCCTTTTAAATTTCATTTCAAATTTAAAGAATCAAAATAAATTACAAATTTAACTTTAACAAAATCTAAATTAAATTTACAGAACCTTTTTAAACCCAAATGTTAAAGAACATTTATCATTTATAAAAGAAAACTATAAGAGTTTTAAACCAATTCATTTAAATTCAAATCCTTTGTAAAATATACTTCAACATTTTAAAGTTGTTAAAACCTTTTAAATTTTGATACAACTTTATTTATCTCAAAATTAGGATAGAAATTTAGATTTGAATTCATATTTTAAAACTTTGATTTAAATTTGGTTTTAAATCATGCTTAACCCTTTAAACTTACTTTAAAATTTTAAAAACAGTGTCAGGTTTTAAAACTTAGCAACAACAATTTACCCGAGCCCTTCTTAAATACTTCGTGTTAAACGTCACACGACTTTGAGCCCAACACATATATTACTCGAGAAAAAAAGAAAAACTCGAATATCATCAGTTCAAACCAAACTCAAAACTTCACCAGAAAACCCAAAAAATGTGCACCATGCACATGCATCGTGCCGCCGACCGCCTCCGGCCATTCCCGATGACCTTCCCATATCGACAACCAACCTCGCATCATACTCCGACCCTCAAATCACCAGTACGAACTCGAAATCAAAATCGAGCCTTAAAGCCAAACTTGGAACAACATCGAACCCTGGAAAAACCTCTCATTCCCGCTCCGCCGCCACCGAAAATTCTACAACTTCGGCTATGCCTTCGCCCACCCACCTACTTCCATTTCCCAAAGTTCTGTTACACTCGATCATCTTGAGAAGTCACGCCGATCAAAAATCCTAACCCAGTCAAAACTAGGTTTACAGACTTTATTTATTAAGCACCGTCTCCACTGTGCCTGGAGCCCCAATCCAATATTTTTCCCTTGCTCTCCGATCACACTACTACCACCAGGGAGAACTACGACCTCCCGAACCACTGAGATCACTAGAAATCGCCACTTTCACATTTTTAGCTCAACCCAAAACTTCTCACTCATCCCATCACTAAAATTTATAATTTTAGTTTTAAAAATCAAGTTTTTAGATATCTCCTTAGATTATATGATTGAACCAGTGAATTTACATGTTTGAATTTTCAGTTACCTTAAGCTTACCCTGTTATTATGAGTTTCCAGAGACATTCAAGTTAAATTTTAATTTAATTAAAATTTTAAATATTAGTCTATGATCCAATAAACAACTTTTGTTTATAATCCAAGTTCTAACAGCAATTGGTTTAAGAGAATATGATTTTTGATCAAGTCTTGAGCTTGAAAACTAAGAACAGGGATACCCAGATTCAACAGCAATGCACACCTATATATATACACACATCCAGATAATTCAAAGCAGATTGTGCTTACATACACACAATACATATTTATCACAGAAATTAACTTACAACCATATTTATACTTAAGTTATATTAAAAAAACAAAATGATACTCACATGTAAAAAGAGCTCTGAACAGAGAACAAATTCTGGAAGCTGTTACTTGATTTACCTTTAAATTTCTTGCCTGATTGTTGTTTAAATTTGTAAAATGATGATGCTTACTTTTTTCTTGTTTTTCTGGCTTGTTATGTTTTTGAACGAACTAGAATAAGAAGAGATGTACATATAAAGGGGTTTAAAGAGGTAGGAGCTTCTGCTACAAGCTTGTTTTCTATGGTCCGAGTTTGTTTCATTGACTAGGAAAGATTTTTGTTTCTTTTTTTAGAACTGAAATGATTTTTACAGGTTATGAAATGGCCTTGTTTTTGTGTTTGAATTGATATCACTTAATGCATATGTTTCCTTCTATGTTTACAGCCTTATCCTATTTGATTTTGTATATAGATATTTTGTTTCTTTTTTTTCGCTCTTGCCTTACTTACACAAAATTCACATACCTACTTGTCTGGTTTGTTTTATACCTTTGTGCTTAATATAAAAATTATTATGGTTATTTTTATATGTTTATCTTAGGTTACTTACACACAATTAACATTTAAATACTTATTTCTAACATAAGCCCTTACTTTTTACTTCTAACATAAACCTTTGTTTTTATTTTTATTTCTATTTAAGCTTAACTATCTAACACTTTATTTATATTCATATATTCATTATATTTTTTATATTTATATTTATAAGATTGATTTTATTTCAAGCATTGTTATTTAGATTACATCATATGCCTATATTTAAATTAAATGTTAATAGGGTAGAGCATTAATTAAATTGAATAAGATAGATTTTATTTTAAATATTTTTAAAAGATTTTATTTTAAATTTTTAAATCATAGTTTCCTTTCAAAATACACATATGTATATATAAATAAATAAATGGTAATTGGCCCCAGTCATATTTGTTTTTAAAATGATAAGCTTGTATTTTAGTTAATTAGATTAAATGCTTATATAAATAATATTGCCAAAATGCCGGGTCATCACATTTCTTCCCCCTTGAATCTTTTCTTCCTCGAAAAGGAACGAAGCCAGAATTATTAAAATGCTTAAATCAGATAAATTTTCTTTGATCATTTTTAAACTACTTTAAAAATCTATAAAATATTACTAAAATAGATTTTATACAAATACTTTTATAACTCGATGTTTCGACAAGTCCATCCTTGTTCTTACAGAAATTCGGTCATACGTCGATCAGGCGTACGACTGAAAGTCTATAAGTGTTTGGCAGACCCGTTTTCAACATCCAGTGAAAATACTTTGAAAAAATAATTTTATTGAAAATATAGAAAACAATTTTTTTGAAAATAGATGAAATATTTTTGGTGAGAATGCTCTGGAAATCATCACCCCCATCCATAGTCGCAGTTACATCTTAGGTTATGTTGCCATTGAAGCAAAAGTCCATGTAACTGTAGGCACTCCGCGCCCCTCGATTACGCTATGGAACCCACAACAGATCGCAGTTACATTCCAAGGTTACGTTGCCATCACAGCAAAAGTCCATGTAACTGTAGGCATCAGCGCCCTCGATTTTCGCTGTCAAAAATGAAACTTCTCCACTCCCACATTGGTCGCAATCTACCAATGTAAAATCAAACGCAGACTGTTGGCTCTCAACGGCACACACAACTTTCGCTATGTTACCATAGGTCGCAGTCTACCGATGTAAAATCAAACGCAGACTGTTGGCACTCAACGGCACACACGACTTTCGCTATGTTACCATAGGTCGCAGTCTACCGATGTAAAATCAAACGCAGACTGTTGGCTCTCAACGGCACACACGACTTTTGCTATGGTCTGCAGTAGATCGCAGTGACATCATGTTACAATTTCATTACAGCATAACCAAATGCCTCTGGAGGCATCAGCGCCCTCGACTTTTCCTACTCTACACAAAATCCTCAGGAACTAGTTTTGTCCGGACTCCTCACAGGATCAACTTTAGAACCCCCTCTTAGGGTTCAAGGCAGCACCACCCTGTGGTACTCCTGAGAAGTTCATTTCAAGGGAGCGCCTTTTTCCCCAGAGCCATTATCAAAACACTTTATACTATACACATATAGTATCTTCCAAATCATACACCTAGTATGGATCTCATATAAATCTCCTTTCTCAAAATCGATTATCCCAAAATCGATAATTCTCAAACTAGGCTTTTTAAATTCCAATGTTGATTTTACCCAAAAATCAAAAGCCTTTCCAAATCCAAATGTTCCCAAAATATTTTTCCAAAATCCTCATAAGATCCTTTATATATATAGATATATATAATCCTTGATAAAAAAATCTTTGGATCATTTCGAACTTGTATAAAACCCTTTTTGTACTTCAAATACTTCCAAAAATCCTTTTCTTCCCGCAATAGATTCAACAAGGGGAGATTTATCTTATATAACAAAGATATATAACTTTGTTTATTCAAAATCAAATATTCAAATTTGATTACTCTTTTTTTTATAAAGTTGTTTCCATCTTACTTATCATCATAAAAATATCCAACTTTCGCTTTTATCCATTATATATTTCACAAAATATACTTTCATTTCAAAAGAAATCATTTCACATTTCTTATTCACAAATTTACAATATCAATTTAAAGTCATACGATGTACACCTATCATCCGTACGCTATACCAATCTGATCGCTCGCTCGACCATACAATTTCACTTCCGAACTAGTATCGTCCACCCGGCTTTCTAGTGCGAACACAGATTTAATTTCTTGATCAGAAACCGTCATTCTCCTTGCATAGCCATAACTATGATAGAGAATATCCAGAACCAATCAACAATCCATATCCAGGTTCGCCGTCGAAAATCGAGTGAAAAATCCCAACTCAGATCAACTATCTCGAAATTCTATGCTCGAATCTGAATCAAATACTATGCGAATAGAATAATATACGTACATCCTATGTATTTATCTTCATTGATTATCTGTTAAATCAATCCCCGTCTATTCACCTTCACTTTGATTTTATTCACTCATTCACATTTTCCTTAATCCCCATTTGGATTATCACTTCAATTCTTATCTCAGTTGGGTATTTAATCAATAACAGTTTGAACCGCGACCTGTTTATATTTAGAAAATAGTTTGAAAATTTTAAAAATAGAAAAGTAGTTGAAAATTAATTATTAGTTTGCAAAATAACTGTAAAATAGTGAACTAATTTTTAAAATAGTTGAAAAATAGTAATTAGTTTATAAAACAGTTGAAAAATTGTTAAATAGTATCAAAAATAATTGTTGGATAAGTATAAAATAGTTTGGGGTTTAAAAAGAATGGTTATATATATAGTAAATAGATAGGAAAATAGATTAAAAATAGTTTATATTAAAATATTTTATTTGGAAAAATAGTGCAGAGCCAAACCGTTCAATTCCAAACCTCTATTTTTAATTAATTCAATTTAAATTTCCACTCCTAACTAAATTGACTCGACTCCAATTTAAATAACTTCAATTTCCACTGAAATTGATTTAACCCCAATTCAAGTTGAATTAACCTCAATTTCTATCCAAAGTCAAATCAAATTCCATTAAATTTGAAACTATTCATCTTTAATCACAATTTCAATCAATTCAAGTAAATTTCAAATTGAACCAATTTCAATTCATATTAATTTAAATTTCGAATTAATCCCAATTCCCATTTGAATTTGAACTAATTCAATTCAAATTTCAACTTCAAATCATTTCGAATTATAAATACGAGTTAAATTTTAAATGTTGATTTAATCCTTCAAATCATATTAACTTTTATTTTTAAGTCAACAATCTAAATCTTTAAACAATTTAATTCTTGGTCAGAATTTCAAAATTCCATTTTAAATTATCTCTACTTAACTTATTTTAATGTTCAATTAAGAATTCAAAAACAATTTTATCGTCAGAATCCAATTTTACTACTGAATTTTAACTTCAAAACCCATTCTCAGTTTCATAGATTATTTATAATATCCGGATAAATAAACATCCAAATTTATCCAAACACCAATTTACAATATCCATCTTCAATTTCTAGATCTCAAACCCAATTTAAGATCACACAAACTCCCAATTTCATTTGAAATTTCGAATTCAGGTTGCTTGTTAAATTACTTAACTTTCCCATAGTTAAATTCAGTTCATTCATTCAGTCAACCTTACTCAAATTCGAATTCCCACTTCAAATTTTCAAATTTTTAATAATATTATTTCTTTCTTATAAGTTCAAAACTTATATCACTTTGGGTTTTCACATCACATTCCAAGGAAAATTCAAAACTCAACCTTAGAGTTTACTTCAAATATACATATTTATTTCCTTTACACACCAAGTTACTTTAAATTTTAAACCACTTTTAGTCTTAAATTCAAAACAAATTCCTACAAATTTTCAAGCAACTCTTGTTTGAATCAAGTTCTTTTATTCAAATAATACTATTTATATTTTTTTTTTAAACCATGGAACAAATTCCCAAAATTTTCTGGACTTAGATTTAATACTTCACCATTTAAACTCTTTTTCAATTTCAATTCATAAGTCATACTTACCTAAATGTTTACTTCCTTAAACATTTTAATTTTTTGCTAAATCATTAACAATCATTTCATCATTTTAGGAAAACAACTAATGTTATTACAACTGGAAACCAATTTATTATTATCTTATTATGAAACTTTTCCCACTTCAAGATTAAATTTTTAGTTTGGTTGTATTTGTATTACCACTTAGTTCTCATTGTTTCTATTTAATTCCAATGATTTAACATCCAATTAACTTAACATTAGAAAAATTATTGCTTTGTATACTAAAATATAAGCTTATATAAAATCGTTTAGAATCTTTATATAAGAAAATAACAAGTCCTCTCTCATACACACACACACACACACACACACACACACTCAACTCATTCTAGGGTACCATTGACCCTATCCTTGAAGAGTAATCCCAATAGAGCCAAGGTTCTCGCTTAACCTTCAGCTCTGGTACCAAATGTAACAATCCGAAATTTTCGAACCCGAAAATTCCAAATAGTTAGGAAAAAGAAGAAAGAGATAGAAGAATAAAAAGAACAGAAACACCAACATCTCACATTCACAGCAGATAAAATATAATAACAAATAATAACAGTTTACAATGAATTATGTATCTATCAAAATACCTTTATAATACATCAGAGTTACACATATATACAGACACTGGATATACACAATCATCATGTCTCAGATATACAACAATATAATACAGCGGAAACACTCTATACATTCTTGCCATTCAGCTCGCCTCCTGAGCTCCAGAATGTACTTACCTGAAAATCTATAATACTCGGTCTGACCCGAGCATTACGTCAAAGTAGCCCCCGGGCCAGGCTAGAAACTAGCGTAACTAACCCATCTAACATAGAATTCAATGCATACAACTTATATAAAACCCAGGGAACTCGTATCAATCTACAAATATACAATTTGTTATAGACATCATTTATTTCACATATCAATTTTCTAAGTACCAAAATTTAGATTAAATAGTCCAATTCACTTAAATAATTCATTCCAGCTTATTGATTTCACATATCAATCTATAAAGAATCGAAGGGGTTTCGGGTATTTACTAGTACCCGACTCCAGTCTCTTCGAATCCAATGTCATCAAAACCCAAGTTATTCAATTAAATACAATTCAATTTTAAATTACGGGATAATACTTTTATACAGCAATTTATAATTGATAGGTAATCACATTATCACTGTCCATCCAACATATCATATCACACAGCAATTCATATCAGAGATATCAGCCAATCCAAAGCACTTGTCATCATTCAATTAGGATTGATCACTTCCATTAATTACATTAATTAATTATCTTCTAATTACTCTCATTAGTTAATTATTCCTAATTACTTCACTAAGTGATTATTCTTCATTAACTACATTAAGTAATTATACTTAAAAAAATCATCCAGTGATTACCTTGAATTAATTAAACTTAATTAATTAACTTAACTAATCACATTAAACTTAATTAATTATATTGAGTAATTAATACCTCTAACTACTTCCATTAAGAAATTATACTTAAATAATTTCCACAATTGATTATCTTTAATTAATTAATATAATTAATTATAATTACTCACATTAATTAATTATTTAATTATCCCAAGTTAATGATCTTCATTAACTATTAACAATCCTCTAATTACTTCTCTAAAGTAATTAAACTTAGATTAATCATTATTAATTACAATTTAATCAATCTTTAATAACCTAATAACTAATCTCTAATTAATTAAGTGCTCAACTTTATAAATCTTTAATTACTTGATTAAATTATTTCTAATCATTAATTAATAATCTTCAATTATCTAATTAATGATCTTTATCTTCAATTTAATTAACTCTAATTAATTAGCTAACTTATTAATTTAATTTAGCCTGAATCATTATACCTTAATTAATCTTTAAAACAAAGTATTAGCCTTTATGCTTTTTTTAATTATCATTAACAAAAGGGCTTTGACACATTTTACATTTAAATCTTCCTTTTAAATTTCATTTCAAATTTAACTTTAACAAAATCTAAATTAAATTTACAAAACCTTTTTAACCCAAATGTTAAAGAACATTTATCATTTACAAAAGAAAACTATAAGAGTTTTAAACCAATTCACTTAATTTCAAATCCTTTGTAAAATATACTTTAACATTTTAAAGTTGTTAAAACCTTTTAATTTTTGATACAACTTTATTTATCTCAAAATTAGGATAGAAATTTAGATTTGAATTCATATTTTAAAACTTTGATTTAAATATGGTTTTAAATCTTGCTTAACCCTTTAATTTTAATTTAAAATTTTAAAAACAGTGTCAGGTTTCAAAACCTGGCAACAACAATTTACCCGTGCCCACCTCAAATCCTTCAAGTTAAACGTCACACGACTTTGAGCCCAACACACATATTACTCGAGAAAAAAAATTCAAATACCATCAGTTCAAACCAAACTCAAAACTTCACCAGAAAACCCAAAAAATGTGCATCGTGCACATGCACCGTGCTGCCGACCACCTCCGGTCATTCCCGATGACCTTCCCATATCGACAACCAACCTCGCATCATACTCCGACCGTCAGATCACCAGTACGAATTCGAAATCAAAATCGAGCCTTAAAGCCAAAACTGGAACATCGAACCTTGGAAAAAAACCCTCCTTCTCACTCCTCCGGCCACCGAAAATTCTACAACTTCGGCCAAGCCTTCGTCCACCCACCTACTTCCATTTCCCAAAGTCCTGTTACACTCGATCATCTTGAGAAGTTGCGTCGATCAAAAATCCCAACCCTGTCAAAACTAGGTTTACAAACTTCATTTACTAAGCACCGTCGCCACCATGCCTGAAGCCCCAATCCAATAATTTTTCCTTGCTCTCCGATCACACTACTACCACCAGAGAGAACACCAGAAATCGCCAGTTTCCCATTTTCAGTTAACCCCAAAACCGCTCATTCATCCCATCACTAAAATTTATAATTTTAGTTTTAAAAATCAATTTTTTAGATATGTCCTCAAATTATATGATTGAACCAGTGAATTTACATGTTTAAATTTTCAGTTACCTTAAGCTTACCCTGTTATTTTGAGTTTCCAGAGACATTCAAGTTAAATTTTAATTTAATTAAAATTTTAAATATTAGTCTATGATCCAATAAACAACTTTTGTTTATAATCCAAGTTCTAACAGCAATTGGTTCAAGAGAATATGATTTTTGATCATGTCTTGAGCTTGAAAACTAAGAACAGAGATACCCAGATTCAACAGCAATGCACACCTATACACACACACACACACATCCAGATAATTCACAGCAGATTGTGCTTACATACACACAATACATATTTATCACAGAAATTAACTTACAACCATGTTTATACTTAAGTAATATTAAAAAAAACAAAATGTTACTCACATGTAAAAAGAGCTCTGAACAGAGAACATATTCTGGAAGCTGCTACTCGATTTACCTTTAAATCTTCTTGCTTGATTGTTGTTTAAATTTGTAAAATGATGATGCTTACTTTTTTCTTGTTTTTTTGGTTTGTTATGTTTTTGAACGAACTAGAATAGGAAGAGATGTACATATAAAGGGGTTTACATGGGTGGGAGCTTCTGATATAAGCTTGTTTTCTCTGGTCAGAGTTTGTTTCATTGACCAGGCAAGATTTTTGTTTCTTTTTTTTAGAACTGAAATGATTTTTACATGTTGTGAAATGACTTGTTTTTGTGTTTGAAGTGATATCATTTAATGCATATGTTTCCTTCTATGTTTACAGCCTTATCCTATTTGATTTTGTATGTAGTATTTTGTTTCTTTTTTTTCTCTCTTGCCTTACTTACACAAAATTCACATACCTACTTGTCTGGTTTGTTTTATACCTTTGTGCTTAATATAAAAATTATTATAGTTATTTTTATATGTTTATCTTAGGTTGCTTACACATAATAAACATTCAAATACTTATTTCTAACATAAGCCCTTACTTTTTACTTCTAACATAAATCTTCGTTTTTGTTTTTATTTCTATTTTAAGCTTAACTATCAAACACTTTATTTATATTCATATATTTATTATATATTTTTTATATTTATATTTATATTTATATTTATATTTATATTTATATTTATATTTATAAGATTGATTTTATTTCAAGCATTATTATTTAGATTACATCATATGCCTATATTTAAATTAAATGTTAATAGGGTAGAGCATTAATTAAATTGAATAAGATAGATTTTATTTTAAATATTTTTAAAAGATTTTATTTTAAATTTTTAAATCATAGTTTCCTTTCAAAATACGCACACACACACACACACATATATAAATAAATGGTAATTGGCCCCAAGTCTTATTTGTTTTTAAAATGATAAGCTTGTATTTTATTAATTAGATTAAATGCTTATATAAATAATATTGCCAAAATCCCGGGTCGTCACACAGGTCAAATAGGAATATAAACAAATTCAATTATTTATGAGATAACATTCTTTAGTAATCAATCCACTCAACTCTTAAAAGCTTCCTTCCTCTCATTCTGACTTTAGTTGTCTTCTCTTAGCACGTTCCCTTTTATTTTTCAATTTCCTTCTTTTAATTTGAGTTTATTTTGAATTTTATTTTTATTTTTCTTTGACGTTTGGAGGAGGCAGAGAGATTTTTGGAAGAGAAGAGAATTTGGACGTACTCTGACTACTATATTAGAATTTCAGAAGAACAACAGTGAGGATTTACATCTCTGTTTATAACTTTAGGAATTAATTTTAACCATTGGATTTGAAACTACAAAATTCGAGTTGTTCGGCATATGCTAACCCTAGCCAACTCAACGCGACCGGTCGGCTGATAAATACGAGGTGGTTGACCGCTTATGTCAATTGCTCCTATTTTGGTCATCGGTCGATTAACATTAATTAATTACTTTTATTAACAATGATTTTATTTTATTTACTTCCTTAAATACGTTTTTCAATTATTTTTCATTTTAGTTTCTTTAAACATTAATAACTTTTCCATTTGAGGTTCGATCATAAAACTTTATATATGGAAATTGTTTAAAAAATCGCCAAGAAAGCAACGGTGCAAATTCAGTAGCCTAATTTTGAATTTTGCATAAATTCTATTTTTAGCTTTATTATAAATTGGTTAATTTCTCTTAACAAATTATCGACTAATTCTGTGAGGTGTTACAGACTGGCTTTAACAAATTTTTCTGCCATTTCATTACTGTCTGGGACGATTGGCCACCATGGATGCATTGCCATTCTTCATCCTTTACACAAGGGTATCTTTCGATCATTGATTGGTCATTATTTCACCACTGAATCAAAATTGACAATATGGACAACTAAGACTATTTGATCAATTTCGGACAACTGGAGCGTTAGACGGAAATATGGATTGCACACGTCTCTTTCGTTTCATTAAGAGATTTGATTTGGTATATTATAAGCCAGGATTTATAAAATTTGAATTTCAAAACAATATTTGATCATAGAAAATTGTCTACTATTAGAAGAGGATTAAAGGAATTTCGGGATTAGTGGATAACGTAGGATGTGATGGCTACCCTTAGTGTAGCGATCCCGGTTTCAAGCCAAATTTAATTTAGTAATTAATATAAATTTTTGGAAATAAATTGTGAATTAATTTGAAATTTTTCAAAAAAAAAATTAGATATGTGTTTTTATATATATATATATATATATATATATATATATATAAATAGAGTGTAAATAGAATTTTGATTTGAAATTCAAAAATAAATATCTTAAAACTAAATTGGATTCAAAAACTCTATATTTAAAAAAAATAATAATTTTTTTCTCTAATTATACATATACATATATATGTATATATATAACTGTGATTTGGAAGTTATATTTTGAATTTAATATAAAGTTTTCAAAAGCTAATTAAGGGTTAAATTATAGTATATATATGTGTTTATTTATTAATGTATAAATATAAAATCATTTTCTTTTATTGATTATATACATATCAATAAAAGGAAATGCATTAATTAAAAATAGAAAATATAAATCATATATATATATATATATATATATTAAACAAAATTTAAAATATAATATAAAATTATATAATAAACTATATAAAAACATTAATGCATGAATAAGGACAAGTGTAAGTTAATTTTATCATGAATTTAACATTTGTAGCTTAGTTATATCATGCATTAAACAAGTGTAAACCATGTAATATGAAATTAAACAAGTGTCATGTTTAATTAATTCTCTTTCATTTTTAAAGATAATAAAACATTCCTATATATATACATCTACTTCTATTCTTCTCATTTTCTTTCACAATAAAAAACTAAAATCTAAAAACCAAAACCTGAACAAGATTTCAGATCAAACAAGCAAACAACAAGCTCAAGTCTAAAAGCAAGCAGATCATCTCGGTTTAAAACAAGATTCAACTCAAACAATCTTCGAACCTAAATCTTAAGATCAGATCATTTCAATAATCAACAAGCAGATCAAAATATAAAGCAATTCCAGTTTTTAGAGATCAACATCATTTCCCAGTTTTTCAAATTTTCAGCCTTCTCTGTTTATAAACCAGTGAGTAAACTACCTTTAAGATACAGTGATATGATCAGAAATTAGAATTCTATCAATTTTTGATGATCGCGAGGTCGTGTAACCTCGAGGTTATGGCCGGAGGTTGCTAGTTGATCAATCGTCGTGGTGGCGAAACGGAGATGATTTAGGGTTTAAAACCCTATACGAGTCAACAAGTTTGTTGAGGGAAATGCGACGTCGTCGTCACATTGGATTGGATCGCGGGTGGGGGATTAGAAGCGTAGGCGAGTGGCGGAGGTCTGATCGTGATCTTGAAGTTTCTGGTGACCGAGATCTATGGCGCGGGGGGTTTTTCGTTGATTAAGTTAGGTTCCAATAGCGTTCGTCATGCTCGATTTTGATTTCTGGCATAATTGTTCGTTCTGGTTAGACATAATCTAAGGTGAGGTGATCGACGACATGTTGGAGGCGGTGGCGATGAATGGAGCATCGACGATGGTCTATGCATGTGCACGAAGGTCTATTGTACCAATGGTTTGCTGATGGGTTGAGGAAGATGAAGTTGAACTCGGGTTTGCTCTTGGGGAAAGTAAGGTTTGTCTCGGGTTTGCTACCGGGTAGCTCGCAAGTGTTAACTGTGCAATAGTTTTAAAATTTCAAAACAAAATAAAGTTTAAAAAGATAGAAAAATGGCTCGAGTTTGAGCCTGGGAAAGTTTGTGTTTGGTTCGGGGGATTTGAGTTTGGGCTCGGGTCAGGTTAAAGTCTTAACCAAATTTTAAGTTTTGAAAATAAAACAAGTTTTTCAAAATTTAAACTTAATCAAGTTTAAATACTTCCTCGATTAATTCTTTTAAAATAATAAATGTTTTATTCTAGTTTTGGAATTAGTTAAAGTTTTAAATAAATTGTTTTAAATTAATTAAGTTAAAGTGTTTTAATATATATCCTTTATTCTTAAGTTTATTTAAAATAAATTTAAATGGTATAATTAAGTAGGTAATTTAAAAGATGATGTGTTTTTAATTAACTTAAGAGTTTTAAGATAATTCATATGTTAAAAATAGATTTAATTTTCAAGGTTATTTAAATAAGATTTAAATGATGATTAAGTAATTAATTAAGATAAAGGGTTTATCTTTAATTAATTAGGGTCTTGATTAATTATAGGATCATTAAATAATGTGATTAATTAAGGGATCATTAATTTATTAATTAAGTAGAATTTAGAGGTAATTAATTTAATTTATTTGGTAATTAAATTAAATTAATTGGGAATTAATCAATTAATTATGGTAAATGGTTTATTTTAAGAATTGATTAAGATCTGAAGGTAATTGAAGGATCATTAATTAGTAATTTAATGATAATTACTTAATTATTGATTAAAGCATGATTAATTAATGTGAGTAATTAAAGGATAATTACTTAATTAAATTAATTAAAGGATAATTAATTAAAGGTTAATTAATGTAAGTAATTAGGGGTAATTAATTACTTAAAGGTTAATTACTTAATGAAAGTAAGTAAGGATAATTAATTAATGATTAAAGGTTAATTAATCAAGTGATTAAAGGATAATCACTTAATGTAAGTAATTAAAGGGTTAATTTGTTAATTAATTAATTAAGGGTTAATTAATTAATGAGATTAGTTAAAGGTTAATTAATTAATAATTAATGGTTAATCAATTTATGTAATTAATTAAAGGTTAATTAATTATTAATTAAAGGTCAATTAATTAAGTAATTAAAGGATAATTGATTTATAATTAAGGAGTAATTAATCAAGTGATTATAGGATAATTACTTAGTGTAATTAAATTAAAGGATAATTAATTACTTAAAGGTTAATTACTTAATGTAAGTAATTAAAGGATAACTAATTAAGGATTGGTTAATTAATGTAATTAACTTCAGGTTAATTAATTTATGTGATTAATTAAGGGACAATCAATTTATGGAGGATGATTAATTAAGATGGATAATTAAGGTTAATTAATTAATTTTCATTAATTAATTAAAAAATAACAAATGGCTTGTAACTAATTAACGTTAATCAAGCAGGATTAGGCAATAAGTTCATAAGTAATTAATTTATTTGGGTTGAATCAAATTAATTATAAATTGTGTGATAAATTAATCTTGTTTATAAATGATTGGATTATATTGAATGCCTTGAATTGTTTAATATCTCTTATATATGATGCTCTGTGATATGAATTGTTTTGGATTGAGCTATGATTATTGTAAGTTATTTATTTATGATTGATTTGTTGTGTGAATGTGAATGTGAATTGAAATTGTTTACTTAAACCACTTGGCCTTTAAAACGGCATTTGAAGTTCGATGCGACTAGGGATCGGATTCCAAAGGGTTATCCGAAAACCACATCGAATCTTAAAGGTGAATCTTTTGTTTAAAAGATTATAAATGGAAATTTGTTGTGACTTTATGTATCCACATGTTTTTAAAATAAGCGTTCATTATTCAGATTAGCCGGGAGAGGACATTAAGTCATAAAACCCATTTCAAATAATGATATGACGAAATGTGATGGCATTCGAGGACAGTGGTTGAAGACCGGTTATTTTTGAAAAGGAAAGGATTACCTGTCGAACGTCTCTGCACCGAGTGGCCCCGGTATAGAGATTTGGATTACTCTATGTAATGGGGAGTCCAGACTTAATTAGGGAATATCCGGATTTGCAAGGACTTTTTCCTTAATTGGACGAAGTGCCTTTGGTTCCATTCAGACCCCGGATGGACTGGTATGGATGTATGTCTGACATTACACTTTGAGATGTAAAACTGGTTTCTATCAAATACATTTCTGTTTGTGGCGGAGAATTTATTCTCTTAGCTTAACACGCTTCTCTAAGACGTACGAGCTTAGAGGTTATGTAGTTGATTGTTACTAGTGATATATTCTCAATTAGGTAATGTGGCATGCTAAGTGCCGATCATTGGTTGATCAAAGCATGGCTTTTGTGAAAAGCGTAGCTTTGTGGGACTAGACTTCATCGAACCTCACACCTCGAAAATGGTCGAAACAGAAAGGATGCGGCAAGGTTACGGGGGTCGCGCCCCTTAGGGTATGTGCATTTCCTTCTGGATAAAAAGTGATATTTTGGTATGGAGCCCAGATATTTAACTTATGTGGTTGTTGGAATTTGTTGTTGGCGCCTCGGTAAAGGTCGGTTACGACTGGGGGCTGACATGCTCGTGATAGTTAGTTACATAGTTACAAAGGTAACCCGACCTTGTGTTGGCAGAGATCCGGTTAGGTTCTCGAGGAGTCCCTCCAGATGTGTACCCATTCGGATAAAGGAATTTCCTTATCCTTGACCATTTGTTGAAAATCCAATCACCAATACGAGCCATGTACGATTTTTAGTTGTATAACCTACCATTTTTAAATGGTAGCTATAGCAGGCCTACTTTAATGGTACATATGTTGGCTAAGATTAATATTATACTTTCGAAATGTTTTTCACACTATGCACTAATAATAATATCAAAAGTATTTTCGTGTATCAAGCATGTTTGACTGCTATAAGGAGAAACCTCGCCCAAGTGTGCGATTGCATTGTGTGTATGACGAGAGAGCTTATGATAGTTTAATTTTCCAAAAAGCATAGAGGATTTCTTTTTATTTCCTTTTGTTATTTCATTTTGTACAAAAAAACTATTTTTGTTTGCCTACACCAGTCCCATAACTGACCCGGAGTTTAATATTCCCTTTCTAAACTCTGGATGCCCATAATTTTCTACAGGACAGCCTAGAATCGGGTTATCAGTAGATGTAGATGTGGAAGTCTTTAGTCTTTGAAGTCTGTGGATTTGGGATCGCATTTGCTTCATTGCAGCATGATAACTTTTGGTTTGAGCTTTTGGTTTGGAGTTTTGGCAATGGAGATGCAGTCCGTTGGATTCTATCTATCTTTCTCTCTTTCTTGGAAACTCTTCCGAAGATATATTTCCATTGTTGTTGCTCTTGTTCCCATTTCTATTATTTCTTTCCGCTGTTGTATCTATTTGGCTCTGATAATGTTGTATAATTGTTGTATCCATATTGTGTATCGATAAAATTCTTCATTTTGTTTTCGCTGTGTTGTTTTCACCTAATGTGTTATAAGCTCCGGCGAATCGGACTCCAACGTTTGAATCTCTGGCATTCGAATAAGGATGATGTATTGGATGCTGATTTTCGGACGCTGGAACTTGGGTCGTCACACTTATAGTTTTGTAACTTCGTTTATAAATAGTATGCCTGTATGGTTCTTTACATTCGCTTGGTCCAAAAGCGGTTTTGTATCCTATTTTAACACTGTAATGCTCATATGTCTCAAACTAGAACTCTGAATCAATTAAACTTGTATTATAAATAGATCATATTGGAAAGATCTATGCAACGGTTATAAATACAATATCCAAATTACTTATCAATTAAACATCCATTTTAATTAATTTAACATTGAATGTGTCAAATTTGTGGGTTTTTACATGCTCCCACTACTCCCGCTCCTCTGTAGTATAGAATACTATTATTTATATTCATATTCCCTAGAAGATTCCTCTACCTAGACTTGTAAATAAGAAGTGGATCTGCAAAGTGACCCCTAATGGTCATCTCCTCCTTTAGATATTTCTCCTCCTTTTCTGTCTTCTTTCGCATGGGCTACTTGTAACGACCCATAATTTTAGCGAGGTAATATTTAAATAATTTATTTAAAAATTTAATTGTTACATAAATGAGGTCCAAAAATATGTTTTTTCGCATAAGATCGAACAAGGA
The DNA here is from genome assembly GCA_030765085.1 of Allium cepa. Lineage (NCBI taxonomy): Eukaryota > Viridiplantae > Streptophyta > Magnoliopsida > Asparagales > Amaryllidaceae > Allium > Allium cepa. The sequence continues at coordinate 385,309,301 of CM060931.1, forward strand.
CTTAAGAGCACTTCCATTGAATTTGGATTAATATTGCAAATTAAAAGGGGTGTAAGGATCATCATATTTGAAGATCGGACAACCCAATGGTCGAAATGGTCCCAAAATGCATGAAATTAGCATCCTGAGGTGCTCTCAGATAAGAATGAAATTTATATCATTGGATTTGGAAAAATAAGTTAATGTACGCAGATGAGTTACACAGCAATCAGACGCGTCATATGAACGTATAGACTCAAAATGTACAACCATTTATTTGAGAAATTAAATAAATTGGATAAATATTATTATAAAAATTATTAAAATCCTTCCCTTCCTAATATCATTACCTACATTACTATCCTATCAAAAATCCATGGCCATTCCTCACATTTTCATTCAAAAAATAAAATCGACCTATCCACTCAACGCTAAACTGCGAAACCAGGCCCGCCAAGATTGTATGGAATAAAGCTTCGCGATGACTATGGTGGAATTTTGATTGATGGTGATTGGCGACAACGAACACTTCATTGTAGATTTAGGGTTTAAGATGGCTAGAGTGACGGTCGACGATAGGCGAAATGGAGATCGTCGTTGGATTTCTTTTCACAAATAGTACCTCTCAACCAAATCTCATCGAACCCTATTGAGTTTATAAAAATCTATTCATCGCCTAGCCAAGCTTTAATTCTTCAATTCGGAGCGTAGCGATTTTGTTGTGTTATTTGTTGATGAAGATGGATCTTGATTTCGTCAAGTACTGGCCAAGAAATCGGGGATTGAAGCATGCGGTTTGTTGTGCATATGCACGACTATGTACAAGGAGTATTTTGATTGGGGAAGAAGGATTAGAGAGGTAATTAAGTATTTGTATTTGTAATTAGTGAATTTATTATTTAATAATTTTGATACTTAAATTGGCCATATCTTTTGCACATGAGGTCCGTTTTAGATGCGGTTTTTTTTGCATTGTGCTAGTGATGGAGATCTATATTTTGGCATTAGGTGGGTGATATTGTCTCTTACCATACTACAATAGGCTGTATAATATCAGATCGACATTCTAGAATGATTTTTGGTTTTAGAATGTGATTTTCGTATACTTATATACCTATTAGATTATAAAAGAAAATAAAACTATTTTAAACTATTATATCAAGTATCACATATTTTCCATCGATGTGCCATTTCTGGGGAATTGTTAGATTTAGGCTATTTTTTATATGATTTGCCCATTGGTTGATATGGATGTATTATACATGTTTTATGCTATTTTGGATGTATGTATGGATGTTGGTTGCATGGTGCTTGTTTGGTTTTCTAGATTTTTTTGGTTGAAAACGTCGATTAGTGGTGATCGAGTGTTAAAGGATGTATTTTAGTGTTTCGCACATGTGAAAACCTAATGAGCAAGATAAGTTGTAGAGGGGAGTTAAGATATGTGCTGACGGATCTAAAGGTGGAAGACAATGCTTCATACTTTAAGAAGAATGCCAAACATTTTTGTTTTGTTTGTACTTATCCATTTTTGTTAAGTACAAGACCAAAGTTATTACTATAGACCATTGTATTGTAGTTAATGTCCATCACCATTGTTGATTGGCGATTTGGCCTATCTTTGGCTTAGACGTTAAAGAGATTTCATGTTGCCCTATTTTATGATTATTCATGTGACCGACTTAGAGTCTTGATGTTATTACTCTAGGACGAGCGACCGCGATGGTGAGGCAATGATGTGGCGCTTCGATATGAGAGTTGGTACTTTGGACTATAACTCGATGGTGTATGGAGTACGTTTTGAGGTAGATAGTTCAGGACTTAGTAGATTGTGCTAAAGGTGTTGGCTCGTTTTCATTATTGGAGGATGGTGATGTACAACGTGATGAAAAGCCTTGTATCTTCGGTTTGTGACTCATAGGGCTAGTAGCTACTGAAGATTAGACAATTTGTATCTTTTGCTTGTGACTCAAGTAGGGAGTAGGTACCGAAGAGGCTTATGGTGGGAGTTGTAGTGTGGAGGAATGTGGTGGGTTCTAGATTATGGAAATTATATTGAGCTAGTAAGGCTTAAATGGATATGCATGGGCTAAGGAATCGTTGATGACTAGAAGAGTTTTCTGTTGTACACAAAGCAGGGGTATTGTATAGCGGGAAAACCTATGGATTGGTAGCGAAGATCCGTATAACCCTGGACCTGTTGCTTTAGGTCTAATGTCCAGCTTCAGGCTATGAGACATGTATTCAACTATGGGAAGCGAGACATAAGAGTCTGACGGAGAACCGGGATTTGCATTTGTCCCTAGCTTGGGGGTCATATTAGTTAGCATATATTTAGAGCACAATGATGAAAGTTAGTATTGTTTGATGGATGCTATATGTGTTATGATTGCTTCACTAGCCACCTATCACCCTATGGATGTCATACATGGTATGTATTGTGCATAGGGATACCTAGACACCCTGTATAGATTACTTAGTATAGAGTAGGTATTGTGGATGGAGATACCTAAGGACCCTGGTAGTTGACTAAGTATGGAGTACCCCTTTATGATGTCGTAGAGTAGCATATTACTGATCTTATGTGTTAACTATTTGGTTGTAAGGACATGTTAGGTATGATTCGTGTAACCTCTATTCTATATATTATATCCACTTTCATAGTATACTGAGATTGTTTATCGCTCACACAAGACTGTTGTCTGGCTTAAGGTTTTATGTTTTGCTTCTTATTATCTCGAGTATTCTTAAATGAGTAGATTAGAGAGCAAGTGTGGATGACATATGGAGTTTTGTAGATGGACTAGTAGGAAGTGATGTTTACTCACATTTATATTTGAGCTTGTTATTGTATATTCCACCATAGAGCCTTGATATTGTTTAACTTATTATTATTAGAGAAAGTGTATCAATTGAGTTTATTTTCCAATTGTATAAACTCTGTTACCATATTGTATAACTTTATGGATCTTATACTTTGATGATTAGTTCACATTGTTATTGCTATCTCTGCATTTTTATTTCTGTGTTTCCTATTATATTTTGTCTAACGCGATGTGAGATATAAGACAGGTGATAGGTCATGTGATTATTTGATGTTTTCTTTTTCTTATTTTCCATTCTCTTATTTTCTATTTCTTCTCCTTTACTTCTTTCTTTCCTTTGACAACCTTTCTGCATTGTAGGTGTAAGACGGTCATTAAATTTTACATCAGAGCGTAGGTTATATGATTAAGTTGAGTAGATACTGCGATCCAATAGAGATAGAGTTGGAGTTATTTCCTTAGAGTTGATCTAGGGTGTTCATATATACGAGAGAGTCCACATTTGTTGTATATTTTGGTTTTCAAAACTACATAGTAGTATATATATCATATAAGTTGTCTTGCACACACGAGTGCTATTGATGTATTTTTCTTTGTGAGAGACTAATCATCTTCATTATAGAATAGGAATGATCTGGCATGTGAGAAATACTGCTATTGACTCTATCTTCAGAGTTGAGGAGTGGGCAGGATTAGGGTCACTAACCCTGATTTATAGGATATGTTCGCGGAGTTGGTGAGAATCATTTCCTGGAATTCCTAAGTTGTTTTGGATGATTACGGTGCTCAAGTAAAAATGGTTAGATTTAACTATATCGATCTTCATAAAGACTATGAGAGTCTAGGAGGTAGACTGATCATTGGAATGGAGTTGGTTATTAAAAAGTAAGATTAGATGGATACTTGCAAGAGGATCTACGATGACTTAGTGTTAGATGATGCAATGAGGTAGAAGATAACCTCTAGATAACTCTAGGGATGAACAATGAAATAGTGGAATGCTACTATAGCTTTGATTCCTGAGGGTCGATTTACTTGGGTTTAGTTCATAGTTTGCTTCGAAAAAGATTTATCTCGACTTTTCTAAAGTCAGTGTCGGTTAGGGAGATATCCCATTTGAAGTAACATGATATAGCTATTTCAAAGTATGTGTCCGAATTTGATGTGCTATCGATGTACAGTTTATTTTTCATTGATATCCGACACAGAAAGAATGGATGGTTTAATATTGGATTGAGCGATCATCTTGAAAAGCTATTGATTGGTCATATTGACAAGAGCTTCGAGAATATGACCGAGGAAGCTTTATCATGAGAGAGCCAGAACCTAGTGTAGATAGGTTATCTCGAACCAGCTATGTAGGGATAAACGTGGGAGCATATGTATCGATTGCCATTTCGATTTCATCCAGTGCTTCATCGACAAAAGGGAAGATATGCTTTCTATTTATGGCATTTTCATATGTGTTTTATTTAACGTCGAAGCTTCATATTCCTTCTTATCTAGTGATTTGATAAAGATATTGGGACTGAGACTCGAGATGGTTAACCAACCTTTGATTGTGAGATGAATCTAGTTAAGGCTCAGCTAACCTACACATGGCTTGTCAAGACTTTGTCTTATTGAGTTATGGATGTTTATTGTTCATTATTGGTTTGTTTTGGGTGTTGTTAGGTTCGATATTATAGTTTTGGAATGAACCGGCTAAAGGGGGTATGGAATAGCGATGGATTATGAAAGGCTTTTAGTGATGATTGGGGTTGTGGAGGAGCGAACTGCAATGATTGGCTACCTTAAAGGATAGGGTTATGGTTAGTTTTCTATATTCGCTCGATGTTCCACATGATGAGTTGTCATTTATGTCTATAGTGTTGAGACCTAGTTTTGATTCATGACACGAAGCTATCGCTACGACATACAGATTTGACGACTGCTACGACTAAAAAGACAAGGAGACGAGACTTTAAAAACCGGTGCATCAACTATGGTATTTTATTTTTTAAGTCTTAGGTCAATATTATTGTAATCTCTCCTCAATTATGTCTACATTAGCTTATATATTTAATCATTACATTTACTAATTATTTTATACATATATAAGCATACATTTAAATTATAAAAGTGTTTTAAAGTTATAGAAATTAATATATCTATGTAAATTGTGCAAACTACACAAAAATAACCAGGTCAGTCGGCTGACCATCTGAGACAGTCAATTGACATTGAGATGTTTGTGCAGCATGCACAGATACATAGTTATATGAATTTTAAAATTTTAAAATAACTTTGAATATTCAGTCGACTGACCTGGAGGCTCAGTTGAATGAATTTCTATAACAACCATTTTTAGAAAAGACACGACTTTTTGTGAAGAGATACGAACCATTAACGAAAAGATTCGGACGCAACACTTCGATCGAAACTCTTCACCAACAGTCGTTGGTTTCTAAACTTTATAGATACAAACTCCAACTTGATTTAAAATCACTGAATCATAATCGAATTCTCTTATTCTCTGATCTAACTTTTTGAATTCTATTTGCTATCATACTTTTAATTATTCTACACTAAAGCAATACTATACCTTTCTATTCTTCATATACTTCGAATATATACACACACACACACACTCAAGGAGAAGATTATAGGCAGGGTGTACTACAAGTGACAAATCTGTGTTATCAGAAAACCCATTAGACAAAACTATTTTTTGTATTAGTTGAAGTCCTGTTCTGCTGCTCAGACGAGTAAAGTCCTCTTCGGCTGTTGAGGCAAAATCTTGTTCTGCTGCTCAGGTCCCCGTTCAGCTGCTCAGGGGTGTATAAACCTATTCCTTCGGGTTAAGTGAGGGTTGTTGTTTTAGTGAAATTCCACAAAGAGTCTGGGACTGGACGTAGGACAGTGCTCCAAACCAATATAAAAATCTCTGGTATCATTTTATTATACTGCTTTTTATTCCGCACTATCTACAGTACTATTATCATCATTATACTCAGTATTATCATATATCCATATTGCACGATCCCTAGCACACTTCAATTTGGTATCAGAGTTTGGAATTCTATCGATCGTCACAACATCATAGAATAATGATCAGAAAACGATCCAGTCAAAATACAAGAGGCAAAATCCCTATCAAAGCCACCAGTGAGGACCACAAAAAGGTGCTTTCTGATTTACAAATTTTAGTAAAAGATAATAATGAATAAGTTAGTATAAGCAATAAGATTTCAAAGCTTAATTTTATTATTTTAGAAAAGATGAAATCAGTTGAACTTGAAAATGAGAAATTGAAAAATGAAAAGTTAAATTTAGAAAATCAACATGGTGTTTTAAAGAATGATTTTATAACCGTTAAAGATTTTCTAGATGAACAAAATACCATATTTGAAAAAGAGAGAGAAATATTTTCAAAAGAAATTTTTAATATGAAAAGACAAAATGATTATTACATTAATCCTCTTTTGATAATTCAGAATCTAAAAATTTCCTTCTCAAAAATGAGAATCGTACGTTAAAAAACGAGAATTCTGAATTAAATGAGAAAATTGAGATTTTGAATAATAATAATAATACTTATTTTGAAAATAATAGTTGTGACTTTAAAGCTTAATTTGATAAACTTAACACTGAAGTCACAAAATTTAATAAAGGACAAAATGATTTAAACATGATTTTATCTAGTTCTAGACCTGGTTTAGGATATAACAAAATTGATCATAGAAATAGCACTATATATGATTTCATGTATAGTAAATATGTTAGTGCTAGTACAAGATTACGAGTAAAGTCTAAATCTAATTTTTATAGAAATTCAAATACTGCTATGACCAATAATGTTTATAATTTCTTTAGAAGTACAAAATCATCGACGGTAAATGTGAATAAAAATTATCTAAGTATTTAGGTTCTTGTTAGTTGGAAAAATAGAGAAAATACATTTATGATTATTTTGATATGGTAGTTAATAATGAAAATTATATTTCTAAAGGTTCAACCACACCCAAATGGGTATGGTTTCCCAAAAATTAGGAAATTATAAGAACCCTGGGTATCGCATGCTTTAAATGTTAATTTTTTCTAATACCTTACGTTATAAGTAGTAGTTATTTTGTTTTATATTGTTCATGTTCTTTATTCCTTTTTGTCGATGACAAAGGGGGAGAAATATTATTACTAACATTGAGAATGCAGGATATAGAGTGTCAAAGATTCAGGGGGAGTAAGTATTTATATTATATATACAGTCGAAATCTATATCTATTTACAGGTGGTCATCAATCAAAAAGGAGGAGAATGTTGAGACTTGGTTTTTATTCATGACACAAAGCTATCACTACGACATATATATTTGACGACTGCTACGGCAAAAAGAGACAAGAAGATGAGACTTTAAAAACCGGTGCATCAACTATGGTATTTTGTTTTTTAAGCCTTAGGTCAATATAGTTAAAATCTCTCCTCGATTATGTCTACATTAGCTTATATATTTAATCATTATATTTACTAAATATTTTACACATATATAAGCATACTTATTAAAGTGTTTTAAAGTTATAGAAATTAATATATCTATGTAAATTGTGCAAACTACACAAAAATAACCAGGTCAGTCGACTGACCACCTGAGACAGTCGACTGACACCGAGATTTTTGTGCAGCATGCACAGATACATAGATATACGAATTTTAAAATTTTAATATAACTTTGAATATTCAGTCGACTGACCCAGAGGCTCAGTTGACTGAATTTCTATAACAGCCACTTTTGAAAAGACACGACTTTTTGTGAAGAGATACGAACCTTTAACGAAAAGATTCGGACGCAACACTTCGATCGAAACTCTTCACCAACAGTTGCTGCTTTCTAACCTTTATAAATACAAACTCCAACTTGATTTAAAATCACCGAATCACAATCGAATTCTCTTATTCTCTGATCTAACTTTATGAATTCTATTTGCTATCATACTTTCAATTATTCTGCATTAAAGCAATACTATACCTTTATATTCTTCATACAATTCAAGTATATATATTTATACTCGAGGAGAAGATTATAGGAAGGATGTACTACAAGTGAAAAATCAGTGTTATCAGAACACACATTAGTCAAAACTATTTTCTGTATTAGTTGAAGTCCTGTTCTTCTGCTCGGGCGAGTGAAGTCCTCTTTGGCTGCTGAGGCGAAATCCTATTCTGCAGCTTAGGTCCACGTTCGGTTGCTCAAGGGTGTATAAACATGTTACTCCAGGCAAAGTGAGGGTTGTTGTTTTAGTGAAATTCGAGAAGGAGTCTGGGACTAGACGTAGGATGGTGCTCCGAACTAGTATAAAATTCTCTGGTGTCATTTTACTGTACTGCCTTTTATTCTGCACTATTTACAATATTATTATCATCATTATACTCTGTATTATCATATATCCATATTACACGATCCATAGCACACTTTAATATAGCTCGAGTGTCCGGTCATATTCGATGAGATGAATGGATTACCACCGTATAGGGATAGAATTCATTATCGATCTGGTTAGAGGTGCTATACCAGTTGTTTTTCCTTTAAGGCATATGAGGCGCAAAGAGCATAGGAAGTTATAGGTGCAAGCGGATGATCTATTGAGATGATGGTTCATTCATATGAGCATATTTTGCTAGGATGCACCTATAGTGATTGCCACTAGGACAGATAGCTCTCTAGGGTTGTATGCAGATTGTCGTAAGCTGAATGAGAAGACGAATAAGTGTCCACTCTTTCTTACAATGGCTTGTTCGATCAGCTCTATAGTATGAGGATGTTCTCTTAGTTGGACCTTCCGATGGGGTTTTCACCAACTCAGAGTATTTAAGGAGAGTGTCGATTATAGCATTTCGTACGATATTTTGATTATTTGGTTATGACGTTCAGGCTAACAAATATGTCGGCGTGCCTTGTTAATCTCATGGTCTATGTTTTAGGAGATCACTTAAGGGGAGTTGCACTTGTGCTCATAGATGATAGTTTCTTTGGTCATTGACAAAGGAAGAGAATAGGTCACGATTGATCATTGTATGATTGGTGTTGAGAAGACACTGATTGATGATGGGATTTGGAGTATTCTACTGAAGGAGGGAAGTAGGATGCTTGGGTCATGTTGTTTTAGTGTGGGTCATTGCTGCAAACCCTGTAGTTAAAGTAGTCCAAAATTTAAATAGACCCAGGGAAGCGTAATCGTTAACCTATTTGATGAGAGAAGATAACTTTTACTTGAGATACAAGGTGAGGACACGCATTGGGGATTCTGACCAAGAGATTGACAAGTGTGCTAATGTTACTCATTCTAAGCGGGAGTGGGGAGATGATAGTACACATATGCCTATGATGCTTAACTGGGTACGGTATTTACAGCGAAAGGTAAGGTTGTCACATGTTAGTCGACAACTGAAACTGCACGAGAGGAAGTATCCGACTCTTGATTTGGAGTTGGAGACGACATAGTTCGCTTTCAGGATTTGGGGGCATTATCTATAAGGAGAGAGATTCAGTTATTTGGTGATTCCATAGCATTAGGGGTATCTCTTTTTTATTTAGGATTTTGACCTTCATCGGTAGCAATGGTTAGAGCTCTTAGCCTCCTATGACCTTGACATTTCCTATACGACCGTAAGAGAAATGTATTTATTGATGCTTTGAGTTGAAGACATACCAGTTTGGAAGAAAAATTTCTAAAGTAGGCATTGCTCAAGCTTATCACTGGTCATAATGTCAGAACACAATGGCTAGGACCAAAGGTGATGGCTAGTTTGACCGTTACACCTACTTTGGTTTAGCGGATTGGTACTAGTTAGAGGCGTTAGGCTAGACTAGTGGAGTTCATTGCTAAATTAGAAGAGCGAGTAGTGTTTATAGAGGTGATATAGTGTGGACCTGATAGGGACTGTTGGTTCCGTAGGGATAAGAGATTGTTTGTTCACGAGTAGTGGGAACATATACCTATAGACTACATTGATGGATAACCGATGAATGAGGATGATATGATAGCATTTGAGTCACTGTCGATTGGTTGAAAAATAATGATAGATTTATATTTATTAATTCCAGTGGAACGAAATTCATCTTTATTAAGTTATATGTGGGATGGATAATGTGATTCCATTGTACACCAAGAGCATAAGTGACCGAAACATATTGTTCTATAGTGGATTTTGGGAGAACTTAGAAGAGGCATTTGGGAGTTTGGCACCGAATCAATTATACGATACTGAGATTGAACCAAGGACTTCGAGATCTCATAGGCCTATTTGTATCGATAGATGTGATACAAATAGGTTAGGAGGAGGGCAGTGGAGTAATAGAGGTTCAGTGGAGTGAAAGTGAAGTGATTGTATACGAGATACCGAGAAGAGCATGAGGACCACTTGTCGAGAGCTCTTTAGATGGTGAAATTTCATTTTTATCGTCGGCTTTCATATTGGATCTCATTTCATGTATGCATGTTTGAAGGTGGATTGTTGGCATTTGATATGGTAGCTTATGCTTATGTGATTGTTAGGCATGCGGGATAGTTATAGTTGGATATAACATATTTATTTGAGACAATTGCTATACGTTATCTGGTATGTTTAAATATATGATGTGTGTGTGTATATATATATATATCCTTGTTGTATTGGGATTTTTCTCGGACCCAGCCATGCAAAGGATGTGCTACCGAATTTTTTCGGCATCAAAGAGGATTTTAAGTGCCTATGGGTTAAGAGATGTTCCCTTTGCTTTATGATTACGGGGAAATCCTATAAAAAGGGAAGAATGTAATGATCCGTATTTTTAATGAGAGGATATTCAAGTAATTGATCTAAATATGCAACCTTTAATTGAATGAAGGCCAAAAATTTGATTTTTCGCATACGATCGAATCAGGACTTAAGACCACTTTCATTGAGTTTGGATTGACATCTCGAATTAAAATGAATGTAAGGATCTCTATATTTGGAGGTCGGACGATCTAATGGCCAAAACAGTATCGAAGTGCAAAAATTAGCCTCATGAGATGCAGTCTCAGATGGCGATGAAATTTATGCCGTTGGATCCGGAAATATGAGATGATGTACGTAGATGAGTTTCATGACAATTAGATGCATCGTGTGATCATATGGAATCGAAATATACGACCATTCATTTGAGAAATAAAGTAAACGGGATAAATATTACTATAAAAATTATTCAAATCATTCCCTCTCTAATTTCATTATCCATTTTACTGTTCTATCAATAATCCATGGCCGCTCCTCATATTTTCATTCAAAAAATAAAATCGACCAATCCGCTCAACGATAAATTGCAAAACTAGATCCGTTGAGATTGTATGGACGAAAGCTTGACGATGACCATGGTGGAATTTTGATTGATGGTGATTGGAGATGACGAAATCTTCATGGCCGGATATAAGGTTTGAGATGGCCGGAGCTCGATGAACGGGCACAATGAAGATCGTAGTTGGATTTCACTTCGTGAAGAGCACCTCTACACCAAATCTCATCAAACTCGATCGAGTATATCAAAATCCATTCATTGCCTAGCCGAGCCTGTAGGATGTGAATGCATCGGGTTACTTTCTTATTGAGTTGATCGATCACCAAATCTTTAGGTCTAATGCATAAAGATTTTGTTGTGTGATTCATTAGCGAAGACGAATCTTTATTTCGTCGAGTATTGCCCAAGAAATTGGGGATTGAAGCACGCGTTTGATGTGCATATGCACGGCCATGTATAGTGATTATTTTGATTGGGGAAGAAGGATTAGAGTGGTAATTAAGTAATAAATATTTCTAATTAGTGAATTTATTATTTAAATAATCTCGATTCCTATAATGGTCATATCTTTTGCATACGATGTCCATTTCGGGTACGGTTTCTTACGTTGCACTAGTGATGGAGAGATCTATGCTTTAGGAATGGTTTGGGTAGATTTTATTGAGGTGATTGATACTGTCCCTCACCATATTATGATTGGTTGTATGGTATCAGATTGATGTTCTGGAATGATTTTTGGTTTTAAATCTGATTTTCCTATACTTACACACCTACTAGATTTTTATAAATGAAACTTAAAGTATTTTAAAATGATTTATACCGAATATCGCATATTTTCAATCGACATGCCATTTTTAGGGAATTATTAGATTTGAGCTATTTTTGATATAATTTACCCATGAGTAGATATGATGTATTATACATGTTGTATATATGTTGTTTGAATATATGTATATACGTCTATTGCACTGTTGCTTGGTTGGCTATATTTGGTTGAAAACAACGATTAGCGCAAATCGGGTGTTAAAGGAATATCTTATACCTTGGGGTTTCACACGTGAAAATCTAACGAGTGAGATAATTTATAGAGAAGGATTAGGATACGCGCCGATGGATCTAAAGGTGGAAGACAAAGGTTTAGACTTCAGGATGGATGTCGGACATTTCCGTTTGGTTTGAACTTATCTGTTTTGGTTAAGTACAAGACCAAGGTGGTTGGTGTTGACCATTGTAGAGTGGTCAATGTCCATCACCATTGTTGATTGGTGATTTGGTCGATATTTGGCTTGGACATCGAGGAGATTTAGTGGTGTACAATTTGATGATTTATTCGTGCGACCAACTTAGAGTCTTGATGTTATTACTATAGGATGAGCGATTTTAATGGTGAGGCGATGATGTGGCGCTTCGACATGAGAGTTGGTACTTTGGATTATGACATGATAGTGTATGAAGTAGGTTTCGAGGTAAGTGGTTCAAGACTCTGCAGATCATGCTAGAGATGTGGGCTCGTTCGCATCATTGGAGGATGATGATGTTCAGCATAATGAAAAGCCTTGTATCTTCGATTTGTAACTCATGGGGATAGTAGGTATCGAAGATTAGACACTCTATATCTTCTGTTTGTGACTCGAGTAGGGAGTAGGTACCAAAGAGGCTCATGGCGGGAGTTGTGGAGTGGAGGAACGTAGAGGGCTCTGGATTATGGAAATTGTACTGAGCTAATAGGGCTCAGATGGATATGCGTGTGATAAGGGATTGTTGATCTCAGAGAGTTTTCTGCTATACTCGAATTAGGGGTATTGTATAGTTGGGATGTCCATGGATTGGCAGTGAGGATTCGTATACTCTGGAACTGTAGCTTTGGGTTTAATCTCCCGTTTTAGGCTACGACACACGTATCTAGCTTTTGGACTACAAGATATGAGGGTACGATGCATAATCTGGATTTCCATTAGTCCCTGGCTTAAGTCATACGAGTTATCATATATTTATAGCATATTGGTGAAGATTAATATTGTTTGATGGATGTTATGTTTGTTATGATTACTTCACTAGCTATATCACCCTAGGGATGTCGTAAGAGGTAGATATTGTGCATATGGATACCTAGACACCCCGGATAGTTTACTTAGTATGAAGTAGGTATTGTGGATAGAAATACCTAGGCACCTTGACAATTGACTTAGTATGGAGTACTCCTTTATGATGATGTAGAGTAGCATATTACCAATGTTATGTGCAAACTCTTTGGTTGCAAGGATAGGTTGGGTGTGATTCGTATACTATGTATTCTATATAATGTGTCGATTTTTATAGTATTTTGAGACTGTTTATCACTCACACCAGATTGTTGTCTGACTCAGGTTTTATTCTTTGCTTTTTATTATCTTGGGTACTCTTAAATGAGTAGATTAAAGAGTGCGTATGGATGACATATGGAGTTCTGTAGACGGATAAGCAGAAGATGACATTTACTCATACTTATATTTGAGTTTGTTATTCTATATTCCGCTATGTGGCACTGTAAAGCATTGATAGTATCTGACTTATTATTATTAGAGACAGTGTATCATATGATTTTATTTTTTTAGTTGTATAAAATCTGTTACTATGTTGTATAACTTTATGGATCCTATGCTCTGATAATTAGTTCACATTGTTATTACTGTCTTTACTGTTTTATATCTATGTTGCCTAATATTTTTTATCTGATGCAATGTAAGATATACGACAGGTTATGTGATTATCTGATGTTTCCTTTTTCTTATCTTTTATTCTCTTCTATTTCCTCTCCTTTACTTCTTTTCTTTCCTTTGGCAATTGGTCTACATCGTAGGTGTAAGGTCGTTACACTACTATTGTCACTTCAAAATATATAGAGACGGTCGGTCCAATCTTTTGATATGATCTAGAGAAAATTTAGGTTCATGAGTCCACTCCACTCAACTTAGATAATCGTTTATTAGTGATACATAATTCAAATTTTAGTGGATATTGATGGAGATGAGATATTTATTTTACCAAATTAATGGGGATACCCATACTCCGACATTTGAAGGTGATATAGAAAAGAGCAACAAGGAAAACTTACTGGATGACAATTGGTAAAGGAGTTTCATTTATTTTGTTGAGTCTTTAGGTTATATACTATATCTTGCCAGGGTTTATTTAAGTTATGTACTTGTCACAGGCATCGGCCAAAGTCTTCATTCTAGTAGCTCTTCCTCTAAAGAGGAGGATTAGTCAAGTACTTTCATAGTAATTGAAACATCATAGGCTTTCACATGTTTTAAATCTTTGTAAGCTAAGGTGTTCAAGCCTCACACCAAGATAATGGTACATATACAATAAATGATCTAATATAAAACTAGCTTTCCTTCGTAATAATCGCACTATTTAACATTTATGAATTGTAGAAATTTAGGTTGCTGCATAAAGAATTCCTAAACTTCAAAATGATTGGGATCTCAGAAACCATTTAATGATTTTTTAGCAAAACTTCCTTGAAAAAATCTGGCATTCAAAAAGCTCCATCCTCCTATCATGTGATGATTTTTTCCTAGCTCAGTCATTCTACATGCCCAAGCATTATCTTTGCTTATGATTTTCTTGAAGCTGACTATCTAGGACCCAAAGCCTTATCATTGCTCATTATTTTCTTAAAGATTGGGTATTCCAAGAATCTAAGCCTCATTGTTGAACATTCTTTTCTTAAAGCTTGAGAATTCTTGGTGCCCAAGATGCTTTGTAGCTCATGTTTTGCTCCAAGGTCGGGAATTCTAGATGCTTAAACTTTCAATGATCCTAAGCCTTATCGTAGCTTATAATTTCCTCAAGCTCGGGCATTCTGGGTGCTCAAGCCTTCTTATAGCTCATTATTTTCACAAATCTTGTACATTATAATAAGTCTAGGCATATAGGTGTTAATTTTCTTGAAGCATAACCATTTTAGGAGCCTAATCCTTAACAAAGGTCATGATGTTGACAAAGCATGAGCATTCTTGGAGCCCAACCCTCTTGGTAGCACATGAATTTTTGGAAGCATGGGCATTCTAGGTGCCGAAGTATTCTAAAAGCTCAAGTCTCATCATAGTACATGATTTCCTCGAAGCTTGTGTATTGTAGGAACACTAGCCTCTTATTGCTCACAATTTTATTAAAGGTCTGGCACTCTAGAAGATAAGTCTCCTTTCATGTCATGTTTTTCAAAGCTTACTCATTTTAGAAGCCACAACCTCATTGTAACTCATGATTTTCTTGAAGCTTAAGTACTCTAGCACTACAATTCTCATGACACATGATTTTCCCCAACCGTGAGCATTCTAAGAGCTTAAGGCTCATTGTAGTTCACGATTTACTTGAAGCTCGAGTGTTCTTTCAACCAAAGCCTATTAGTAGTACATGGATTTCTGAGGCTTTGGTGAACTCCAAATAAGATCACTTGATGACATCGTCATTTAGAGCTCCCCTTCAACAATATTATTATGTTTTGAGCTAAAATATTCCAAATACTACAAAATTTTGTATTTTTTTAATCCACATTACGATTATCATACCTACAAAAATGAGGCCATCTTGAAATTTCTTACCTGTGCAAATTATAAGTAAAGATTCATTATTAAAACATTCAATTTTAGCCTCTAACTCTAAACATCAAACTTGTTTTTTGAAATCAATATATATTAATTTTGTGACCAAAAGTTTTGTTTGTTTGAAAAGAATTCAAGCTATTTCATAAAAAAATGTATTTTAGATAAACATTTGAACTACCAAAAACTAAAAAAGAATATGTGTGTGTAGACACTCACACACACAATATATGGGTATGTGTCTGTGAGGACAGCGATTGACTACACATCAATTTTGCTACACCTCAAATCCCCAAAGAGATGGGTTATGTTATTTAATTCAGAACATGCGGTTGAAATAATGAGGATTTGAGGTGTAGCAAAATTAAGATGTAGCTAATCTAAGCCATATATATCTGTAGATATATACATATACATGTGTGTGTGTCTCTGTATGTGCGCGCCTACATATATATATATACACACACACACACACATATACATATACATATATATACACACCACGCATAGAAAGTAAAATATATTCAGAATTCAAAGTTCTGATGAGCCATGTGATTTTATGTTTTGTCAGTGAACTTCTGTATGCATATAGTTTGTTCTGTATATAATTGGCGAACTAGCTCGGCTAACACATGGCAATTTTTTGGTATTGTTATTCATTATGTTTTTTAGCATTGTCATGTGTTTTGTTGTTCTTTTTTTACACTAAATGTGTTTTATCTTTCATTTTTACTCCAACTGAGTTAGTAATAAAGCTAACTTCTTCTTTCCTCTTTTCCATTTTTCTTCTTCTTTCCTTTCTTAATTTAGATTGTCGGTTGATTAGTTGGGTAATTGTCTAATAAGCTTTGCAACTTGGGTTCAAATCCTGGTTCTCACACAATATTTCTTTTTTAATGAAAAGAAAAGAAAAGGGAGGGTGAAGACTAAGTACTGAAGTTTGTGCATTAAATGGTGCAGTTGTCAACCTTAGTCGGTTTAAAACATCTTATATTCTTGAAAAGTCCATCATCAAAGATGCAAGATGACCCTGATTTGGATCAAAATATAATTCTGTTCTCACCTTCTACATTGACTTTATATTATATAATGATAAGTTTAAACAACATAAAAAAGTAGGAATAAGAACATAAAACATGTGTACTTCCTATAAATTTCAGCATACACCACAATGGAACTCATAGTGTATGAAATGTTGATTATTATTATTATTATTATATATTATATATATATGTACTTACTAGTCTATACAAGCCTTTAAAATTTTAAATTTAAACACAAGTTCAACCAATCTTCCTTCTCTCTAATACTTCTTTTTATTTTTGTATGGTTGATTTTCCTAGAAACTTTCGTCATAGCAAGAATCACAGTTCTAGGGCAAGGGGAATATATAACTGGGGCGCCTGTCGCAAATCTTTTTGGTCCAGCCTATTTTCTGCCTTTCATTGTCATAAATGACCATCATGTCCAGCATTGCTATATCTGCAAACATCCAACCAGTCATGTAATTTCAGTTATTAGTAATTTATAAGATGCCTTGTAATATTAATTAACTCAATTCATATAAGCATACCACCAATGAGGTTGAGATTATTTACTCCATATTTACTGCCTTCAAGTATTCCCAAGCACGCATTTCCATGTTCCTAAATCAAAAAACAGTAGACCAAGACCATGAAGATCAAAATGCTATAAACAATAATGTCAGTTAGTTAAATGCTAATGCTCACTGTGATAATGAGATAGTTCTCAGGTGGTATTTCATACTGTACGCCATCGAACTTTAAAACCAAAATATTAAATAATTTCTTGACATCGTCTATTGATTTGAATGGCTTTGCTCCTTTCCAGCAGACCATATCTGATTTTTGTTGATCAGTTACTCGTTTCAGCGGCTTGTTTTTTTTATCATTCTTCAACTGCAAGTAATGACAGACTTTTGTTTTTTTTAATAAGACAATGAAAATATAGTTAGTCACAAGATATTAAATCTATTATTAAGAAGCATTACCTGGAAGAGGACTTTTTTGTATGTTTGATCTGTTAAAAAAATAAACGTAGCTCCACTGTCAAATACTACAGGTGCAGGTTTCTCAATATCCAGATATTTTTTGCCATAGTAAAAACTTGGTTTCTGTATAGAATAATAGTTCCTATATCCAAGAAAAGATGAAAAATGTTGTAATTTCACAACTACAAATAAGCATATCTTGCATAATTTGCATAATTACCCAGATTGGATAGGAGCCATGAGAGCCCAATTTACGCCAGTAGCAGGAACTAAATCATCACCAAAGAAGAGATAACCAGCATTCTTTCTACTCAAGCAATGCCCGAAAATATTTTTTATGATCTTTTTGTTTTTTAACTGTGAGATGATGCTAGCTTTTCCACGTCCAAGTCCAAGGACTCCGTCTACTGCTACTTGCTTTCCTCCTTTCTGATTATATCCACACCTGTAATCGACGTGTAAAACTTTTAACAACAGATTGAAATGCACTGTAAATGAAAAATAAATACTTAAATAAGCTTACCCCAAAGCTAACAATTTGTCCACTTTATTATTATTGGAAAGCTTTAAGGTGAAAATATCAGTAACAAGAACACCAAAACTGTTGAGACCATCAGCGTACTCAATTTCATAATCACATTGATTAGGACATTTATGACAATTTCTATTATGCGGCGGAGGAGGATTAGGAACCCATGAACACTTTGCATCCCTGCATTTTACTAATCCACCCTTCCTTGGTTTATACTTCCGATGGTGTCCCTAATAATATAATCATAATAACATGAAATTTAAAATCAATGAAAAATATAAAGTAGATAAGAGATTATTAGATATCGAACCTTAAAGCGATTTTGGCATGGTGTATGTGCATCGCATCGAAGCCAGGTGAGATCGCTGCCAGTGTCCACATCAAGAAAATATGGCTTTGGTGGATTACCAATCGCCATTAAAACATAATACCCGCTACAGATATTGAATATATTTAGTTATTATTTCAAATCCTTTAGTCTATATTAAAGTATATGAAAAAAACAAAACAATTAAAAAAAAAAAAAAAAACATTAAACTGTAAAAATGGTTAAAGTTTACTTAATTTCGGAACTTATCAATTTGGCACTGAAGGGAAAAAAGACTTGTGGAATGCTTAAAAGGTTTTTATATGAAATGATTTTTTTTTTTTTCCGATTTTGTTTAGAAATTTAAATAAATAGATTATATGATCAATTCATACTCATCTGAATCGATGTTGCCTTTAAGGGGAAATACGGCAGAGGAGAATGATTTAATGGATATAACGTTGTCGGTAATATTTGAGGTATCCATCGTCAGGGCAGAAAGAGATATGGAAGAAGAAAGGAGGGTAATGACAGAGAGCAGTGCATGAAGCATGCTTGATACGTGGCTGTGTATTATTCAGTAAAGATTCAAAGGAGTTGATGCTGCAAAACTTCGAAGAAACTGAGGTCTATATATACTAGTGGGTATAAAAGTAACCTGCAGTAAACTGTAACTTTAATTTTCTAATGAGCCGATTAAATTTCAATTTACATTTCCACTTGTAGACGTCGCATTTTCCACTTCTTTTAATTTCCTTTGATATCATTACGTCCCACTGTTTTCTTGTATCAAATTTTGCAATTCCAGGTTTTGTTTTGGTTTTGTTTTAATTTTCATCCATAAACGGAAATCCGATGCGCAGGCTCCCGTTTTCCACTTTTCTAAAGTCTGCTGTCATTTTGTTGAATATAGTCGTTTATTAACGTATTATAAATGATAACCATGCCAAAATAAGTGTCGTTTACTGTCATTTTGCTGAATATTAGTTTTAAAGCGTTCGTTAATGTCATGAAGTAGAGTGATGTAACTATGTAAAACTTTATGATCAACATTGATATTGATTTGTATTCAATGTTACGAGCCAAAGCTTATCTGGATAATGTACATTTATTCGGACGTTCCAGTACAATTTACAGCTTACCTCAACACCGCATTTGATTAAGAATAAGAATGAACAAAAAGATTATCTTGGCATACTATAACTAATATGTATAATAAGGAAAGAATAGCGTAACCATAAATAAAACACTTAATTTGTTGTTCAACAATATTATTAGCTCCACAAAGGAAGCTTCGATTTTCTATACTTGTTTTAACACGTGATAATGCTGAAAAACAGTGAGTTTGTTTTAGTTTCACGCCTTTAAACTTTTTGTTTAGCTACATGGACCCAAGTGTCTGGTTCAACCATTAGTATCGGGTGCAAGATAAACAAAATACTTAGAAGTAACTGAGCAAACTATCGTTACTATTTGTACCTATTTAGAATATTAATTATGAGATCATTTTATACTTTTAAGCAATTCGCTCATAGAAAACATTCAGTTACTTTATACATTCCATTTCAACTTCCCATCATATTACATTTACAAACAACAAAAGATTTTGTTTTGCTTTGGCATAGACATGGCCTAGGAAAAACTTTTCCCCAATGCAACTCAATGCCAAAGCCGAAATTGAAAAACAAAGCATCCCAATTATTTTTCATGTGTTACTCATGCTAATGATGGATTTATCCCGATGGCTCTTTTTTCCTATGGTATTCATATGTCCAATATTACATATATCTTCGCTGCGTCTTTGCAAAGGAATTTTCTTCTTATTTCCTACAAATTTGTCTATGTCACTACAACAAAAAGACCATATTACAACTGTATTTTTACAACTGCCACAAAATGTCAGTTGTAATAAAGGTTTTTTATAACCCTTTTTTTCAGAAAGTTGTAATAACCTTATTTTCAACAACTCTTTTACTTTGCCAGTTGTAATAGATTCCTATTACAAGTTTTTTCTTTTTCCAGTTGTAATAGATGCATATTTTTAACAACTCTTCTTTTATGCCAGTTGTAATAAATGCCTATTACAACTGTTTTTACCAATTGTAGTAGATGTCTATTTTCAACAACTCTTTTTTCTTGCCAGTTGTAGTAGATGCCTATTAAAACATTTTTCGTTTGCCCGTTGTAATAATTAATTACAATTATATATTAAATAATAATATTTAATAATTAAATAATTAATAATAAATAAATAATAATTACTATTAAACAATAATAATTAATAATTAATTTGAAATATGAAATGATTACTATTATTAATTAATATTAATAATTACTATTCAATAATCAATATAATAATTAATAATTATTATTCAATAATTAATAATTATTATTCAATAATTAATAATTAATAAATAAGAATTAATTTTTAATAATTAATAATTACAAAGTAATAATTAATATTAATAATTAAGAAGTAATAGTTAAGAAGTAATATTTAATATTTAATAACTAATTTTTGATAATTATTAATTATTAAACACAATGTTTATTTTTTTAGAAAGTTGTAATAAACTTTTTTTGCCAGTTGTAATATAGCCCTACTAAATATTAAAATGTTTAATAATAATTAATAATAAATAATATTAATAATTTATAATTAATAATATTTAATAATCAATTATTATTTATATTATTATTTAATATTAACTGATATTTAATGATTAATAATTAATAATAACCCTACGAATTAATAATAATTAATATTTAATTAACATTTAATATTTAGTATTTAATATTAAATATTTAATAATTAATATTAAAAAATTTCTATTACATAATTAAATTTAATTATTAATTATTAGTATTAAATAATTTATAATTAATAATTAGTAAATATTAATTAGTTTTAATAATTAATATTAAGTATTTAATAATTAATAACTACTATAAAATATTTAATAATTAATAACTACTATAAAAATTTTAATAATTAATAATTGGTAAAATATACATAATAATTGACTTTCATCAATTAATATTCAATTATAATAATATGGTCTTTTTGTTAATAGTCCAGCTTGGAGCGGATTCTAATTAGTTTTACACCCTTCATATTCACATAAAATTTTGAGTTAATAGTCTACTTTAAAATTTATAATACGTCGACTTATATTTAAATCAATTTTGACTTCAGCCTTCCAAATTTTGGGCTCCAACTCTCTAAAATTTTGTCTAAAATTAGGCTCTCGGTTCTAAAATTTCGGCTCCAGCTTAAATTTTACAACTCTCCATTTTCTTCCCACTTACTTCTACGAACCCATATTTGCAAATCCCTATCTTTTGCCATGGCACCCAAAGCCAAAAAACCCCGTTGAGAAGAAGCCTCTGGCCGAACTTCTTTTGCTTCGTTCTTTGAAAATGGGCTGCTCGTTCTTTTCTTCTTTGCTCTAAAATTAGGGATTTGTAAATTGAGGCGCCGCTTCAATTGATCAATCGAGTGTGTAATCTTCCGTTTGCTTGCTTCGTCGATTGATCGTCTCTTCATTATACACATGGCTGCTTCAATCACTCCACCATCGCCACCTGATTTTGATAGCCTCTCCTCACCTGCAATAGCCTGCTCAATCACTCCACCATCGCCACTACAGATTTTGATTCTGGAGATCTCAATACCAGCGGTGGAAACAACGGTGGCACCAATAACGACGATGAACTTGCTCGAACCATAAAACGTTCCATACCCGATAAGCGATTCGTCATTGCAATCTCGCATCTGGGGATCGAGAATGCCGCTCCAAAAAAAATAATGCAGTTGATGAGCGTTGACGGAAAGTAATTTATGTCAAGGTCTCCTTCAAAAATCCTCTTGTGTCATCTAGTTTGTTTCTTGTAATCGCTCTTAATTTAATTGTTTTTAAACTGTTGTTTTTCAGTGTTAATGCTTGATTTTAGAGAATGGAGGGGATGGAGCTGCTGTAGGGTTTTCGAAGTGGATTGAAGAATTTAAAGGGTCTTTAGGTATTTGGATTTTGTTGATTGTTCAAGATTATCGATCTGGATGATAATGTTTTAGTGAATTCGAATATATATATGCAATTTAGGATTCACAATTGGTTAGGGTTTGTGGAACTACCTATTTTGTTTGATGTTTGATGAAATTGCTCTTAAGGACTAGCACTCCCAACTGACATTGAACATCAAAAAATTTCTTTATTACGAAAGCACCAGTAAAAATTTCACCTTTGTCAAGTTTAACCAATACTCATTATCGTATCTAAGCACCCAACAGTGGGATCTTCTCAAATGATCAGAGATTAAAACAAATCATAAAATAATTGTACTCCATTTTGAGGATGTGAATAGATAGTTAAAAGAGGAAGAATACGATAATTTTACCTACAAGTACGAGGGCGGATGCCATTAAAATAATAGAAAGAATATATAAATTTTGTTCTTATTTGTTGCAATAGGATCTAGTTGGAATCCGGTTATGAAATAGTAATAAAAACTATTGTAACAAAAATAGCATTTTTAACAATAATAACACTTGTAATAACAGAAAGAGTACACAATTAGATTCAATTGTAAAAGCTTCCATCTACTCAAAAACAGTAAATCCTTGTCTAAGTTTCGCTCTATTGCTTGAGGAACCATTATGATATTTATAATAAGAATGCTGGTGTAATACAGAAATGCAAGAATACATTTAGGAGGCATAGTATTTTGCATACTACTAGGTAAATGAAAATTGGTTGTGTCATATAGATAGTTTCTTTGGCCCTTGATTTGTCAATATTCATCATCTATCATTATTTAATTAATAGTAACATGGTGCAAAAATTATACCTTGGGCAATGATAGTGTTAGGATTTCATTTAAACAGAGCAAAAAGGGAATTTTGAGCAAAAGTAATTTAAGAAACCAACATACTCTTGAATAAATGATTCTCTAAACTTTCCCATAGTACAAATTCATAAACCAGAAGTTTTTTTTTTTAGGTTCACAGCAACATCCAATAAGCTTCACTAAATTATTATGCCGAAGCTAGCCTAGGAGCGTTACTTCTGCCTGCAAATCTACTTATATCGGTAACCATATTGACAAATACAATGTTATACATAAATCTTGTTTTTTGAACTTGAAGTTTCATACATTCCATTATGGCATATTAAACCATTTTATGACATTCATACAAAAATGAAGAATGACTAATTCAGTGTCCTATTTATTTTACTGTTTAGCCTGCACTAACAATCTATATTCATACAAAAGATCTGTATTGCAGTCATATTTTGCTTGAAATACCAATCCAAAGAGTGTTACGCGTAGGTTATTGGGTTTAGAGTAATTCCCATCCAATAAGCCTAATATTTCAGGAAGTTATGTGTGGTATAGAAAATTTCATCATATGAGAAATTCCAAGAGAATGGTTCGTCTACCCAAAACATTGAAACAAGTCACCGACAATAAAATTTCATTAATAGTTTGTAATATGAATATTTTCATTACAAGTTGAGAAATTAACAAGATATTAGAAAAGGAAGAAAAAGAGGGTATACATACAAGCCGTTCCTTGTGTCCTTGAAAGCTCTCTTTTTAGTTTCTTGATATCAACCACTATGCCAGTTCCAGGTTTGGTAGGAGCCAATGTTTTCTCATCAATCCAACCTTTAAACATCTATTTCATTTCACAAATACTAAGATTTAGGTATAGTGGGCAGACCTTTGTTACTTCAGAATTGAGTTCAGCGATCTTGCTTTCATCCTGATTTATTTTGGATTCTAACCGTGATAATCAAAGTTGTTCCTGTATGTTTTGTTATTATATGTTTCACAAGGGTACTAGTGTATTTGGAGTTGAGCACAAACTAATGTTTGTTTTTGTAAATGCAGGAAGATTTTGTAGTTTAACTCTATTGGTTTGTGTTGCTGGTGGTGCTGAAGTCGACGAGGATAAATGGTCGAGGGTGTATAGGGATCGGAAGGGAGGTGCGGCTGTGTTTGGGACGCTTGCTTGGAATGGGTGAGAGAGATATAGTTGCTTGGAATGTTAGAATTTAAGATTGACGCATATTTTGGTTACTTCCAGTAAGTTACTTTTATATTAATCATGTAAAAGACTTGTTGGTTATTTACTTTTTGATGCAAATTTAGTGATAATATTGTTAAGATGGAATTACAATTTTAATTGCACTTTCAATGTTTTTGTCAAAAACTGCATTATGGAAGATAACACTTCTTCCAATATTGTCATGACCTAAACAATCAGTACAAGTTCAAGTAACAACATTGCATAACTGCATGCCAAATTGAATAATACAGCTCTAAGTTATAACTTATTATTGTCAAATAATTTCATTACTTATTTATGTTGGTTTGTTGTTACTGTCTCCTTTTTATTTTTTGCATTGCAAAAAAATGGAAGAAAATATATTGGTGTACTCACTGTACTGTTAACCTATGATTTGCATCTGAAAGTAAGTTCAGCTGACTGTAGAAAAATTAGCAAGTTTATGAAGTTTCTTATTGCCATTATCAAAATATTATTAAACATGTCTAGTGTTTGGTTAGGTAAACTAAATTTCAGTTAAATTTAGTTGTAAAGCTCGTAATACCTCAACCTAGTTATTCAGTTTAAGTACAAAATTTAAGTTTGTTTCCAAACATTGCGAATTGGAAAAGCACACTTAAAAGTTAAAAGCATAAAAACCCAACTCGGTGAGCACACATCTAAAATATGTTCAAGATTAAGAGAGGTTGAAATTTGTCTATGTTGATTTGCAACATATATAAGTGTATGAAATATATGCTTTTGTTAATTTAGTCAACCAAAACGTGGTTTAACAGAATAAAGTTGCATACACCAAATGAGAGGAAAAATAAAACAACCGCCTTTTTACCTCTTATAGCTACTCATGTTTATGTGAGTGCCAGCACTCTAACCAAAGTTGAAAGTAAATAGTGTTTTGTTTTAGGATAATTGAATTCATTATCAGAGACACATTAACATTTGTTTGTTTTCGGTTACTAATATGCTTTTAGTATAAATAGATGAAAATAAATGTGTTACTAATATACTTTTGTATGAATAAGTAGTTGCTGAAAGAGCTGATGGTGAGATTCAAGCTGCTATTCCATATAGGCCTACTTCATATGTCTGTTGGACAAGCGGTTGGGAAGATTGTTGCTTAGCACGGAGAATTTATCTCTTTTAATTAGTACGTATCTGTATTTATATTGACGTATGTTATGGATTTAGTTATATTTTGTAATAAAATTATGAATTCAAAAATGGTGTAAAATTGAATTGTTTTAGCTTTTATTAAATGTGAATGGTTCATGTTGTTTCAAATAATGTTAACGACTGTAGTTATTATTAGTGAAATATCGATTTTAATTATAATGTTGTGAAATTAATGGTTAATGGCAGTTGTCGGAAGATGAATTGCAATTGTTGGTAGCAATTGTAAAAAGATTTATTGCAACTGTCAATAACACTTATAAATGAATCTATTACAACTGCCAAAAGCAGTTGCAAAAGTTATTTTTGCAACTGCTATTAGGAGTTGCAAAAGAGACCTATTACAAGTTGCAATTGCTATTAGCAGTTGCAAAAGAGACCTATTACAACTGTCAATGCAACAGTTACGATAGACTTTACCACAACTTTTAAAAGCAGTTGTAAAAAGCTTTTTTACAATTGCTCCTGTAACTGTCGACAACAGTTGTAAAAATATTCAACTCTGTTACAACTTCGGATATTAAGACTGGCGGCCGCCCATTGTAATAGACATATTACAACTGTTTTTGGCAGTTGCGAAAAGGTATTTTTGTTGTAGTGTGTTTTCCCTATGACTGATTGTATTCCCTACGCATCCCCTATGCATTAGCTGTGGGTTTTTCAAAGTGCAAAAGAATGAATTTTGCCTACACATTTCCTACACCTTTCTAAAGCAAAATATAGTATTTATTTTGTTGTTTTTTGCTTCATCCGATACAAATTACAGCCGAATATCATCTAAGCTAAACCGGTTATGCCAAACAAACAATACTATCGTCGAAACTTAATCAGACTTAATGATGGATTATTAAAGGAACTTAATCAGACTTAATGATGGATTATTAAACAAACAATAACCGGTTATGAAAAACAAACAACACTATCGTTTGGAACTTAATCAGATTCGACCTTGAACTCAATCAAACCTTCCTCGTGCATGAACCGGAGGTCGGACCCTCGAACCAGTGGTTCAACAATCCATTTTATCTAATGGAACTGCGGTTCTTTTATTTTTCCCTTACTATCCATCAAGCCATTATTTTCCATTTTCTTCCTCAGTATTAATCCTAAGAAAATAGTTAATCTGACATTGCAAAAATCATCATCAACTCAAAATTGAAACAGCGAAACAACAAGGTCCACCACTTCGTTCTTCATCTCTGCAAACTCCTCCAACATCACTGTAAGATTAGTAAATTCATTGTAACTAAAAACTTATATTGTTGTACGCTGCTACTGTGTGAAAAACTGCAGTTCTGATGCTGGAGTTGTGCTCTTAGCAGTGCACAACTTCATTTTTACAACTTGAGTTATAGATCCTGAAGATCCCTTATGACTCGCCTACATTGAGAGAGTTAGGGGTATGCTCTACGAGCAATTCTATAATTTATCATAAATTATTAAATCTATAATAAATCTCATTCAAATGTTTTTTTATTGTTTTTCTAGTATATACTTGTTATATTTGATAAAATGAGAGGTATACGCTATGAACAAAAATTTGTTACACATATTTAACTGTGTAATCAGTTGTAAAAAATAAAATTTGTTCAATTATATACTTGTTATGTAGCGATATAAATAAATAAATAAATAAATAATTTAAATTATATAGATGAAAAATCCTTAAATAAAATGTTATGTGTTAATAATTACAAGGTTTCGTAATCAAGAGAATTTTATCATATTGAAAATAATATATTGTTATAAACACTACAAGAATAGCTTGGAATAATAACGGCCATCGGCGACGACTTCCGACGGCCCAAGTGCGGCGGTTTTCGACGGCTTTCGATGGGCCATCGGAAATACGTGTTATATAGGTCTCGACTGAGACCTTTCTTTCTCATTCCAGCTGAAGGAGAAGAAAAATTCTAAAATACATAAAACCCATTTTCAAGCTTCCAAACCCTAATTCAAACTTGCGGATCTTGCACGGCTCCTTAATCACTCTCTATTACTTCCATTCTCAGGTAGAATTTCTACTTTCTACGAAATGCCTAATTTTCAACCTAAATCTAGATTTGCCTAATTTGATAAATTAGGGCTAATTAGCGATTCTAATTGTTTCTAATAGCCTAATTATGGTACATAGTACCCATGGAATACATATTTCATTTATTAGCTTTAAATTGTGAAAAATAGGTATAATTCGTGAATTTGTGTATATGTGTAAACCATTATATATGTGTTATTTTTAGCATTGTCCCGTGTTAATTAGAGTGTATATGTGTTCATATATGTGTGTGTATGCGTTAAATATTATATATACACACATACACATGCACACGAACGTATACTAATAATTAAATAAATTGTTTTCTATCGAAAATGTCGTAAATAAATAGTTACATATCTACTATAATATATTGAACTAATCTTGTTCGATAGAATATGCGGAATGTGGTAAATTAATAATTTTTTGAAATATATAAACTTAATAAATTTTCAAGCATTTACAAACAATATTATATTATGTAATAAGTAAGAAGTCGAACTATAAAACTTCCAATTTTTTATAAACTACTTTTTTATTACGTCCCTTAGAGAGTTTTTGACCCAATCCGACAAGTACTGTACGTAATCGTTATATAGATATTCGTTTTTGTCATATGACGGACATTTATATTCATCTGGTACAATACTTGCTGGATTTGTCCATGTATTGGACAAGTTATAAACACAGTAAATAATTACATTTCGTACATTATTTCGTTTTGAACGGTTTATAAAATTTCGCCATCACTTTATTTTTTGGTTTTTAGTACACACATTTGTGTAAAAAACACAGGGGAACCGTTTAAAACGAAATAATTTACAAAATGTAATTGTTTATTGTATTTGTAATGGGAAGCAGGATGACTGACCATCATAATAGAAAACTATAAACCAACATTTCAATACTGTATTCTTAAGTTGGATTAAATTGACGCGTATAAGATTGTATTAATAAATTGAAAAATAAAATGTCAATTCGTAAAATGGCCAATATTTATTTTTGAATTTGTGACATATTTTATTAAATAGAAAAAATGATCGATTATTTTGTTGATCGAAGGAGATGGATGTATCAAAGAAGGGGACCGAGAGGCTCAATAAAGGAAGATTTTTATAATGGTATAAACGTATTTGTTGAATTACTTTAAGTAAAAACGAAAACGATGCAGAAATTCATTGTCCATGTAGTAGGTGTAAACATTTGAAGTATTTGTTACCAGATATTGTGAAAGTTCATTTGTGCAAAAACGGCTTCGTGCCGGAGTATTATATTTGGGATCGTCATGGAGAAGTTGTAGCACATACTCCTGCAGAGTCTGAATTAAAGGTGGTTGGTAATGAAATTGTTATGGCGAATCGTGTAGAAAATATGGTTGAAGATGCAGCATGATCAATATTCCCTACAGTTGAATTTGATGATGACGATGTAAATGTTAAAGAACCAACAATTGAAGAAAAAATTTTTTACGATTTATTTGATGCTGCTAAAATACCTCTTCGGGATGGTTGTAAAAGTGGCGTTCAGCTATTAGTAACCGTAGAATACATTGTGATGAAGTCAAATATAACATTATTGAAGCCGTATTACAGTTGTTGTATAAGCTGCAAAATGACATATACCGTCCAAAAGTTTAATGTGTGAAAATCACTATGAAGTTAAAAAAGTTATGTCGGCCTTGGTTTACCATGTTAAAAAATAAATACATATTTAAATAGCTGCATGTTTTTTTTGGAAAGAGGACACCACACTTAGGAAGTGTAGAATATGTAATGAGAAAAGGCACAAACCAAGAAAAAAGAAGGAAGATGAAGCCCTATACAAACGTATGCATTACTTGCCCATCACTCCTAGGCTTCAAAGATTACACGCATCTTCTATGACTGCACCTCATATGAGATAGTATAGTGTGAGAACAGGGGAAGAAGGTATGTTGACACATCCCACCGATGGAGAAGCACAGAAGTATTTTGATAAAACTTATCCCACTTTTGCATTGGAGAGTCATAATGTTAGAATTGGATTATGTACTGATGGTTTTTCACCATTTTCTCAATTTGATGCTAAATATTCATCTTGGCCCATTATCATCACGCTTATAATTTACCTTCATGGATGTGTATGAAAACTCCATATATATTTTTTACTGTTGCCGTTCCTGGCCTTGACGATCTGACACAAGGAATCGATGTTTATTTACAACCGTTGATTGAGGAGTTAAAAAAACCATGGAACGAAGGTGAAGAAGCATACGATGCTTCAAAAAAAATTCTATGTTTGCTTCTTTGTTGTGCACTATAAGTGATTTTCCTACGTATGCAATGCTTTCAGAATAGAGTACATCCGGTCTTCTAGCTTGTCCTTATTGCAAGAAAGAAACACAGGCATTTTCTTTACTTAATGGTAAGAAAATTTCATGCTTTAACTACCACCGATGTTTTCTCCATATCAATTATCCCTTCAGATGAGATGGAAAAAACTTTTTAGCTAATCGAATAGAAACCAGACAACCACTAACGATATGGTCAAGCGTAGACATATATGAACTTGAAAGGGACTATCCAAAGATACATGAAACTGTAGTACAAACTAAAATTGCAGGTAAACCGACTATTCATAATTGATGCAAACATAGTATATTTTGGGAGTTGCCTTATTGGAAAGATCTTTTGCTTCATCATAATATTGATGTGATGCACAATAAGAAAAAAATATTTGATAATGCTTTTAATATAATTTTTAATGTGAAGGGGAAGACTAAAGACGATTTGAAATCAAAACGCGATATACAAGAATTACACAAACATCTTAAGCTTCGTATGAAACCAAACAACAGTAAAAAACCCAAAGCATGTTATGTGTTAGATAATAACCAAGTTAAAGTTGTGTTAAAATGGGTGGAAGGATTCAGATTTTCTGATGGAATTTCACCAAATCTTCGTAGATGCGTTGACTTTAAAGCCAGTAGATTGAGTGGAATGAAAAGCCACGACGGTCACATAATGATTGAAAATTTATTACTCGTTGTATTCAAAGAATTATTGCCCTTAAATGTTTGGAAGGTAATAATGGAACTTAGTCTATTTTACAAAGAGATTTGTTCAACTACATTAAAAGTTCAACGTTTACGTAAACTTGAAGAAGATATTCCTATATTCTTTGCAAATTGGAGAAAATATTTCCACTAAGTTTTTTATGTATTGTAACATTTACCTATTCATCTCCCATCTTAAGCACGACTTCGAGGTCCTACGCAATATGGATAGATGCATCCATTCAAGAGTTATGAAATATGTTACCTATTAATTTAATTACATTCGAAAGTTAAAGTTAATGTAAATAAATTTTTCATAGATACCTAAATCTTCTGAAGAAA
Organism: Allium cepa; assembly: GCA_030765085.1. Classification (NCBI taxonomy): domain Eukaryota; kingdom Viridiplantae; phylum Streptophyta; class Magnoliopsida; order Asparagales; family Amaryllidaceae; genus Allium; species Allium cepa. The sequence continues at coordinate 385,340,494 of CM060931.1, forward strand.
AAAGTAAGGCAAATATCATGAGTTGAAGGTACGATCTATAAGTCATACATCAAAGAAGTAGCTTCATTCTTTTTCTCTTACTATTTCAGTAACTATGTGAACATATCATTTGAAAGTGTTCCACATAATGATGAAGGCGACGAACAAGGATCCTCTCAAACAATATCATCTATTTTTAGACAACATGGTCGATCTTTTGGAAAATGTGTAGACGTATGGTTAGATTATAGAGATTTTCGTGTAGCATACACTTATTTTCTTCTTAACTGTGCCGAGGTTACACCATTTGTTAGGTAATGTGAAATACTAATTCTTAATTTATTCATTTCAATAATGCATGAACGTGTAGAATTTATTGCAATATTTTATTTATATATGCATTATTTATGAAAGAGAACATGCATGTGGAGATCTTAGTAAAGAATTTTCTGACTGGTTTTCAAAGTACGTATATAGCCATGAAATTGTGAGGTCGATGAAGGACTGAAATATCTTACGTTGGGATCGAAAAGAAATTTCGAGGCATATCCATATATTTCGTCAATGGATATTCACCAAAGAATATGGTGTTGAAAAATTAACTAATAATACAGGTGTATTTGTTAAAGATAGTAATGATTCGAAAAATCACATAAATGATTTTTGGCGTTTTAACCTAAATTTTGCAACTGGCTTTTTTCTCACAACCCACGGATGATGTTTTTCTATTTAGATATAATTGGTTCGGCAATGTTCCAGGTTCGGGTGCATAAGGATTATAATCTTATTGAAATAAAGCATACATCGCGTTATCACAAGTAGGGTCCTTTTGCACTAGCCAAAAAAGCATTGCAAGTTTATTACTCTCCTTATCCTTTTCTAAAAAGAGATAAAGTGGATTTGTGAGTATTTTTTAAAACAAAGGCAAGTTTTATGTTTGATGGAAAGAATATTCCAATCGAACAAGCTTATCAACAGATCTTGATCAAAGAAACTAAATAATAATAACAGACTCGTACTGATTTTGGACCAATGAATGATGAATCATACATTTTGGTATAAGCATTTAAGAGTAGAGAGGAAAATAATGTAGAACATTAGATCGAATCTGAATCAGAAGATGATGAAGATCGATAAAAATATTATGTTGAGTTTTGATGTATTATGCAATTTATGTAATTGATGACATTTATTTTGCAATTTATGTCATTTATGAAACCGAATCTGCTTATTGTCATTTACATAATTTATGTCATTTATGTCATTCACGTCATTTATACCATTTATGTCATTTATTTAGCAATTTATGTTAAAAATGCTATTGCTTATCGTTGGAATATGAGACCTGATCCGAATCATGTATATTTTGCAATTTATGTACTTTATGTCATTTACGTCATTATTATATAATATATTTCATTATTATGCTATTATTTTCTTATAAAATGTTTGTGATAGGTATCATGTCGTCCAGAAGGAGGAGTTCATCCCATTCATCTGGAGGCGATGACAGTGGCCCTCATAGCCGCCACAATGTGTAGCTGTGTACCTAGTGCCTAAAGCAGAGGGGTAAGTATTAAAAAAATTCAACATCATAAATATTTTATGTACGATATAATAATCTATATCATATTTAATATAGCGGGTTCGACCTACAGCCGTCATCTATAGTTCTATCTGTTTCTAAAGATTCATATAAGAGTAGGATGACGGGTTTTTGGCCCAGGTGGGATAATATCCCTTCCCACGTCATGGAGTGTGTATGGTAGGATTTCATTGTGAGTATAATCTTCTATTTTCCATCCTCAATTTGTTTGTCGCTTATTTATTGTTTATCTTATATTGTTTAATTATGCAGGCCACAGTCGACGTCCAAGCAGACGACATGCAGCTGGTACGACACTAATGGATGCAGAAGATTAGGTAGAATTATCGGGATTCTATGTTATCTATGAAGCATAAAGGGAAGAATCCGAACTGGATGGGAGTGAGTATGTAGGAGGGTTGGTTGGCGCATTGGAAGAGTGACGAAGCGAAGGTAGGTGTACTAATCTTTTATTAATTATTTGATTGATATGTAAATATCAAGAAATATTCGGTAAGTAAATAACATATTGTTTATTTAAATATATAGAGAGATTCGCAGAGAGACTCTACAAATAGGAACAGGAATCTGGTCACTCATCGAGGAGGGTCCAAGTCGTTCCAACAATATCGTCAGTAGTTGGTAAATTTATTAACTATGAATTTTAAATAGTTATTATGCTGCATAATTTTGAATATTGAATAATAGTACATAATAACCAATTTCAAGAAGCGAAGGCGCAGGCTCCCGTATCATACATAGATGTATTTACCCGTACCTATGTCGTCGAGCATGTCAATCCAGATGGGACTGTTTCATATACATGGCATGACAATAAATTGTGGAAGAGTCATTTAAACATATTTTAGTTTATATACTATTAGTAATTGTTTTAATCATTAAAGTATAATGAATTAAGATATTATGCTATTAATTTCAAATGTATTTTTATTTGTACATGCAGGAACGGTTTATGGAACAAATGCAGAAACTCGTAGAGAAAACAAGTCGAGAACAGCTGACTATGGACGAGGAAGATGTCATTTATGAGTCAGTCATGGACCCACCTTTAAGGAACAGGTGGTACGGTTTTGGCAATCAAGTGGTAATGAATAATATATTTAGATATAACAATCTAGTAATGTTTTAGTTTTAAAGTACTTCACATTGCTTTAGTTTTGATAATATGTTTATAGATATAATAATTAAAATATCATGCTATAGCTTTGATAGTCAGATTATAGTAATTGAACTTTTACTAAATTAAGTAAGTATTACAGGGTAGACGGAGGAGAGCCAACCAAAGCAAAGCTTGGATCGACCTAGCAGAGATCGAGGCATTGAGAGCTAGGGTGGCGCAACTAGAGGAGCAGAACCGTTGGCAGACCATTGAGATGACACAGCTACTGGACCAGCGTGTTGTTGAATACATGCAGTAGTATGGTGGCCGCTTTCCATATCAGCTGGTTTTGGAGGTGATTAACAGGAGTAATATGTATGTATTTTTTTTGTTATGCGACATTGTTTAGTATTGTTTGATGATACATTGAGATGGTCGGTTGGATACTTTGAGATGTTTTGTATATTATGTTAACGAAGTGTTGGTTGGTTTGATGTTATGTGAGTTATGGTTGGTTTAATTTTATTTTTTTTGATTTGAGCATATTTGTATAATTTGAGATTATATTGAATATCTGAATTCGATATGTGCTTGTGTGACTATATTATGTTCTTGAATTGTGTATGTGAGGCTAGCATATAGATGAAGTACGGAAAAATGCTTTAGGTATTCCAACAGTTTTCGATGGCCGGCGAAGGCTTACAGGTCAACATTTTCCAACGGCTTCTGACAGCTAGTGGCGTTTTTGTTGCTTCCTCTTGATCGGCCACGTGTCTTCGACGGCCGTCAAGTCCCGTCGAGTTTTCTGTTGGCTGCCGTCAAAAATTTTACGGTAGAGGCTGTCGGAAAAAAAGTGCGGTGACGGGACAAATTACAATGGTTCTTTACGTCGATTTTCGATGGCTACCGACAGCCGCCGACAGTTTTCAGCCATTGAAAATCGTACATTTTTTGTAGTGAAATATTCCTAGCCAAAATATATTTTGAGAAAGGATGTCAATTCATCTGTTGAGGTTAGGGTATGCAACACGCTTTAAATATTGGACAGTGTATTTCTCATAGCTGTTAGGGAAATCAAGAGGTTACGTACTGATAGTTATCGGATAATTTGGAATGACTCACTCGAGGGTGCTCTGTTGGTTAATATAAATAAAGTCAAACAGAAAATCTTCAATTGATGATGTTAAACAATTTCCTCGATCTGAAAATACTATGGAACTTCAACATGGACACTTCACTTTGATTACGTTAAATCATGGCATGGTGTCCATTGAACGACTATAGCTAGGTCTAAGTTGAAACTTTGAAAATGAAACACTATTTAATAGAGAATTCATCTCATTGATTATATGGCTACTGGTCAATTGTAGTCAACTCAAAATCAAATTCTCTAGCCACAGTAGTAATGATATTATTACTAAACAAGGGATTTTATGTTTGGAATTACAGAGTTGAATATGGATAATGTTGGAATTTTAACTGAAACAAAATATTATAAGTCCTATTATGATATAGTATTGACAAAAAGAATTAGGGTAAATAATCGGTACTACCTTGTTACGCTTATAATAGTTGGATTTATCGAAAAAGTCTAAGCGATAAGTTTGGGAAAATATCAATCCATTAACTAAGGTAACGAATGAATGTTAATATTCAAATAGTTCGCTATTAACCGCTGACTGAATTTATACCTGCGAATCGCACAACCCATTAATAGACTCTTCGAAATATCACATGATTCATTTGTTTTATAAATAGTTATTGTTATACCTGTAATTTCCAAATATTGTCAAAGGAAATCAAATGCACATATTGAGCCGAAAGAACTACTCCTGCAATAAAAGTTAGAATAAGAAAAGGAAACAAAAACGAAATCCAAATGGTACTGTGCCAAAATAATACAAGGATACAGCAAAATATAGAATCACACCCACACATTCAACATAACATCAGCACTATAATTTGAAATGGTTACAAGATGTAGGAATCGATCTACAGCCTTCATACTTACTTCAACGGTAGAACTACGGTATAGTTTCTAAGTAAGAACGAGATAAAGAAGTTATGTTGCGGCCATAAAAGCCACACTAACAATACAAGATTGTAGCACATCCCTTTAAACAATTATATGCAAATAGGGATGTGCCGCGATCTTAAACTAACATCTAAAATTGGCAAGTCGCACCACAATTTTGTATCAAAAAGCTATAAGGATGTGCCGCTATTTTATGTTAATGCGATAGAATGGTGCTGCAATCATATACCAATATCAAATTAATAAAGGATGCGCCACCGTTTTGATGTGATAGAACAATGCCGTAATTCTAAAACGTTGACCACAAGCATAAATATTCAAGGAATGAGGCAATGGAAAATAACTGTTCTGTGGCCAAGAACTAAATCTCATCCCCTCAAGGCAAACCAAGAGACCTCAACTTCATCCCCAAGATCATTAAATCTGGATTGAAGGCAAAGACAATAACGCAATGTACCCAATGTAAGAGGAACTCGAAACAAGTTCACGCAAGGCAATCACCCACCAGAATAGCAACTCAATCTGTCTTATGAAGCTATGCAACTTAATTTTAACCATCCCTATGATGTACTATGCTAATATCGCAGAGTGGACAGTGTAGTACAGCTTCAGAAGTATTAGCGTAGTTTAATAGCTATACGACATCACGACACCCAACAAAGTAAAGTGAAGTTCAAAAGTACCAATGATATTCTAAGCTTCTCTAGAAAAGAAGGGAATTTCTTCATCGCAACTCCATCTACCCATATGTGTAGAACATAGGCATGTTGCTTTGTAGAATAAAAAATGTACAAGCTATTCGAATTTGGGTTTTTCTTGCATTAAATCCAAACATTCCCGATATAATTTCAAGTTTCCCGCCTAAAGTCAAGATTTAACCACTCAAATTACAATTTCCCATGGAAGGCCACATCATAATTTCATGCACATTAAGTAAACAAGATATGTGTTTGACACATGGTGCCATCCAAAGGCAGAAATTAAAAGAGCAAAAGAATGACGTTGACAATCCACGTGCATCTCTACATTATAAATGGAAAGGACATTATAGTAGAAGGGAAGAGAAATATTTACTTTACTTTTTTCGAACATGCAAATCAAAACCTTGTATTCATTGCTATTACTATTTTGTACTAAAATAAAATGAGAGAATAGTGACATTTATCCATGGATGTAGGATATTTTTAACATTTGAACCATGTACATTCTCTGCATCCTTTTATTGTTTCCCTTACTTTACTTTACTTTTTTTGATTTTCCAGCTCTTATACCGTGATAATAAGCCTATCCCTAGTACTTCAAGTATTTCCTCTTTATTATAACATAAGCATTAAAGTAATATAATTATCCCTCCCTAAGGTAAAATTGACATTACTTAATTTTGTTGATTCATAATCATGAAAGCATTTAGTGTTGTGACTACTTTATAAAAATACTTAGGTGCTTCTGAGGCGAAAAATCTCACTAATATTTTGGTGCTAAAAGGAGGCCGATTTCTCTCTTCGGCAAAACTTACCTACAATTTCTTCAAATATCATTATAATACCATGAATCCTATAGATTCTAGCATGACACTTCCCCAAAAACAACTTCACCTTACCTCAAAACTATCAAAAAGCCATTCCTCTCCTCTATAGCCCAAAAGGAGGGCAACCATAGCCATTCCTCATCCCATCTTAACCGCGCTTTCAAGCATGCATGAGCCAAATGGACTAATGCATAGAGGGATTTGAGAAATTCATGGCCCATCATATCGCTCATAGGCGGATCTCATCCCAACTATCCACAGCTTACCACCGTCACTCACCAACTGCACTGGCTATGCAGCAAGAGTGTGATAAAGGCACATTCAGAAATGGGAATTGTGACCGAGGCCCAAAAACCGATGCCAAACACAAAGGCAAAATCCAGACCAACCCTCAGTTCAGATCAAAGCTTGCTAACATCAACCAACTACTGCTAAAAAAGCAAGGATAATCTATTCCTGATGATGATGATGTCACTTCACTTTACAAGGACGGTTTATCCCAAATGGATCCTAAGGAAGATGTGATCCGTGAGTTGAAAGCTCTTACAGAACAGCTGGAAAAACTCTACCGGCAAAATAACAAAGAAGAAGTAAGGGAGGAAGGATCCCCTCGATTTAGTGAAACCATCAGAGAAGTGGATTATCCTGACAATTTCAAAGCTTCGTCAATTGAGAAATTTGACGGAACCTGTAACAACCCTGGTTTGATACGTACCTAAAACAAAGAGTAAAATAATTTTTAAATTGGATTTTAAATGGGAATTGAGATTTTTATTTCATTCTTTTTTTTGATTTAGTATGAATTCATGATTTTTGTATTCTTTCAGAAAAGATAATGGAGCTTTTCTAAAATTATAACCCGTAAATTTTTATAGAATTGAAATTAAGATGTAATTAATATTTGAAAATTTTGAAGAAGTTTAATTATAAGAAATAGAAACACTAATTGATTCAATATTTTTATTTTAAAATAAAAGCAAATATAGAGAAAATAGATGTTACACCATTATTTCCACAAACTACAAATTAGGAAAAGAGAGTCCCTTAGCTTGTAGTCCTAGGACCCATTGTTTAGCTTCCATCGAGAGCTCAATCACCGGGTTAGTACCCGAGACTATACAGGTTTAGAATATAAATTTAGGCGACAACAAAGACCGAGATTATTGTCCAAATAGAGCAAGAGACTTATTCTAGAGCAGCAGTATTCCAACAAATCTCAACAATCAATGGCACAGATTGCCCTAGACCGAAATCAACTGTTGAGATAAACGAAAAGGAATAAAAGGATATATATATATATATATATATATATATATATATATATAAAAGAGCCATATCATCCATTTGTGTCAAAACACTTTCAACCAGATGATGACAAACGTTTGAATCAGAGCCGGCTAAAACAAGCTAAGCCATAAATCTAAGTGAAGTCCCTTACGCTAATGAGAGAATCTTAAAACTGCTATAAATAAAGGACCTTATGCTACTGAAAATGGTTGGCTAACGAATTTTTGACATTCTACATTCATTCAATATTCCTTACTCTTTTTAGAAAAGTTTCAATCAAAGATTCTTAATGGCAGATTTAGTATTTGATTCACTTGAACACCAAATTAAGGAGTAAATCCTGAAATAGAACCTTCCATGTGGACTTAGGGACCTTGGTCACGAACCATCATAAATCTTGTGTCTCCTTTACCTTTCGGCACTTATTTCCTACATAATCTCAACATTTACTTAATCTACCTTCATCTTCTTGGAATAAGCATCCGAGAACTTTAGGGCGTTAACTAAATGAAAATTTATCTAACATTTTTGGCATGAGAAGGAGGATCCAAACCTCCATTCTTTTCTAATCCAGCAAATTCTAACCTCTCAACCAAGGATGAAGTCCAAGCTATCCTCTCGAAAGACTCCTCGTTCCCTTACCTAGAACGATAAAGTTGAAGAATTGCCTACAAATGATGAAAATCAAGCAAAACTAATAAATCAATCTGTTTTGAAGAAACCACCATTCCAGTTTCCTACCAAAAACAAGTTCCAGACGATGATGTTGAAGTTCGTTTCTGGCACAACACAATGACTAGATAATTACCAGACCAAAGCCAAGAACACTTTTGCTGAATTAGATAAAAAGGTTTCACTATGCTAGAAGAAGATGAAAACCCACTAGCTTTCAGTCGAACCCCCAAAATTTATCAATGACTAATGAAACCTCAGAAGCTGGGTTCATGAAAGAAACAAAGAAGGCCGAGGACGCGAAAGCAGCAAGGATGGGACCTTCTGAGAGGTCCCTAAATCTATGTCTTGGAAGAGTGAACTCTGAAGGAAGGCAGCAAAATAGGCCCCAAACTCAAAAATGCCGAACTCGAAACTCTAAGACTCGATGGGATCGAGCAATAGAATCCTTATTAATGAAACTATCAAAACCGGTACAAAAGTTACAAGAAGATCGATCTGGTCTCAACGCCAAAATGAAGCTCCAAAAATTTCAACCTTTTTACCAGGAAATCATGAGAGACTCTATGCCTTTGGGATTCTGGATCCTAAAACTCTCCTATGATGGAACATCCGACCCTGAAGACCACATTACTTTATATGAAATTTGGATGCAGGGAATCCAAGCTTTAGACAAGATTAAATGCAGATTCCTACCCATAACTTTCAATGGACCTGCCTTGAAATGATTCCAAAGCAATCCTCCAAATTCCATTAGATCTTAGGAAGAGCTAACCACCGAATTCTTGATGCAATTCTTTGCTTCGAAAGACACTAGAACAAACCCTCAAACCTAGCTACCTATTTCATGTTTATAGTCAAAAATTACAGCCCCTATAATGGGCATTAAACCCATTTAAGCCCACGTAAAATTATTACACAATTAAATCTTATTCAATTGCTTATCAATATCATATATCGATTGATACCTTCATAACTATTATAATCATAACTCGTAATATTTATTTCACGAATCATATTCAAATTTATAATTAATATTTCATAAATATTAATTAAATTAATTTATAACAATTATAAACTAATTAAATCGTTTGGTCAAAGGAGAATTCATTGTTTGGATTGTGTGACTCGTCGGTGTAAATTTGGTCACCGAAGATCAAACTATTCGAATATTAATGTTCAAACGTTACTTAGCATGTGTGACATTTTGGTCAAATTTATCACTTACTTAGCTTCGGTAAAATCCAGTTTCACTCTGTTAAGCATTATCCGGTAGTGACTTTTATTCAGACCAATTCTCTTCGTCAAAACTATATCACTTTGGACTTATGCAATTTATGGTGGTCAAAATTCCAATATCATTCATATTCAATTTCATTATCCTAAAACATAATCCTTGATTCAATAATAATAATTATTATTAATCGAACTATTTTTGGCATAGATTTTAACTTTGAGTTGACTTGAGTTTACCCATGATACTAATCCCATATGACTGAGTAAAAGAATCCTCTCTTGAATAGTGTTTCGTTTTCAATACTTCCGCTTGACCCAATTATAGTCACTCTGTGGACGTCATACCATGATTTGACTATAATGAAAGAGGAGATATCATAATAAAGATCAACAGTATTCTCAAGTCGAGAGAACTGTGTACATCAGCCATGTCGATATTTTCTATTTAACCATAGTTATATAACTAACAGAAGTTTATCGAGTGAATCGTTCCATATTTATCCAATAACTATCAGTATATAACCCCTAGATGGCCTAGTAGTCATGAGGAATACATTGCCCAAATTTGGAGAACGCTACATACTCTAGTTTCAACAGATACATCAATATCCAGCCTCGATGCATCTTGACTATGAACATTTTAAATATATTTTTTCAATACGATAAATTACTCATGGTTAAAACACATTTTGTAACTACTACCACAAAACATACCATTTATGGATTTTCTATTAGTCCTTGAGATGATGCTTTTGATGACAACAACCTTAGGACTTGTTATAAAATATAAATACTAACATTATAGTTTAGACATATATGTATATGCAGGATATAAACATGCATGTACCAAGAATGAAGACGGTACAGTATAGAGATTCAAGATTCATGAGTATCAAGACATCAGGAATTCAACATTTCAATAGTCGAAGATAAATATTGAGTCTAGAATTATGTTGAAACTTCTCAAAAGCATTTACATCTTTATTCGAAATTTATTCGTGAAATGGAATCCACTTCGAGCCTGTTAAAGGGATGGAACCCTAATGGGATGGAACCCACGACAATATCTAGTGGGACATATAGTGGTCTTCTTTTGATATCCACTAATTTTATATAAAATGCTTTTCAAAAATGTATCTCTTGTTTTCAAAAAAAATGTTTTCAAGACTTTCTTTTCAAAAAGACATCTCTCTTGGTTTTAAATCATAAAACTATTTTTGTCATTTTTAATATTTTGATTTCAAAATTATCCTTGTTTTTAAACCATCTCTTGTGTTAAATATAGCTTTAAAATATTTATACTCAGATTTTAAATCACTTTATAGATTAAGATTATATATATATATATATATATTAAAATTACTTTTTGAACTCTTTTATATGTTTAAACTATATTCAAATATATTTACAAAGTTTAGAAATTATTTTGACAAATTATTAGAACCAATTTTAATAAGAAGCAAAACATCAATTTTTTCCTTGTGCATGTCAACATCCCTCAACCCTCCATGTCAACTTGGTGTCCATTAAATTCGAAATTCAAGTTTTCGAAAGAAGTGTCTATTCGTCGTATCCTTTCACGAAGAGATATGACAGTTGCTCTAATATGTATACTTGTTGTTTTGAATGAATTTTAATCGTAATTTTTACTTGTTTTCTCTCCTCTTCATCTTCCACATTTATTCTAAAGAATCCTAAACTATACTCTGACGTAATACCAAGTGAATCAAACTTGATTATCTCTTGTTTGATTCTCTGCCAATCTCTCCATAAGATATCAGTGTTGTTCAAAGTTATAGGATCTTTTGTAAATCAAACTACTGAGTAAAAGGTGCGGTTGGGCCTTGAAATCAATTGGGTGTGATTGTAAACTCGAAAATCAATTAGGTAATCTTGTAGCCTGGTGAAAGCAAGAGAGTTGCCCTAAACTCGAATACAAGAAGGTGTACCTCGTAGCCTTGAAACCGAGGGTGTAATCTGCGAGATTATTTTGATAAGAAATCCATACGATTTTTACGGGACTGGATGTAGGGTAACTCCGAACCAGTACAAAATCCCGGTGTGTTCTTTCCATTACTACTTTCTGTGTCTGATTCTATGATTATATCTGTGTTTGTGAATTGGATTTGTTGGTGATTAAATTACATAAGTTTTGAAAAGATTTAGAAAATCCACAAAACACTTTTCACCCCCTCTCTAGTGTTATTCCAGCCTTAAGATCTGTAATTCGCAATTTACACATTTGGTACCAAATCAAGGGTTTTCAAAGATTTAATAATTTGAATTTTGAAAAAGTTTTTAAAATGGCCATTTTTGGGGATTTTGTTAACACTAGTTTACAACTGTTCAAATCATCATTGTCTCATAATTCTGCATATAGTTATTATAGAAAATTAAGATATCTACCGAGTTTTTATTCTATGTAGAAAGAAAAATGTTATATGGCCTTTGAAGAATCAAAACTGTATGGACAAACTGTGCAAATCAAGAAGAATAAGGGGATTTTAGATAGTGGATGTTCAAGATACATGAATGGTAATCCAGATATGTTGAATGATATTATCTATAAAGATGGAGTATTGGTTAATTTTGGAGACAACTCAAAAAGATATGTGATTGGCATCAGCAATGTCAGTAACTCTAAAACTCCTACTATTTCTAATGTTTTATTAGTTAGGAATCTGAAACACGATCTGCTTAGCATTAGTCAACTTTGTGATATAGGATACAAAATTAAATTTGAAAAAGATAAATGTCACATCGCAGATAATAATTCAAATATTATATTTGAAGGAATTAGGAAGAAAATTATATATATTCTTAGTACGAAGATCTCAAATGATAATCTGTCTTTTGGCTAATACAAGTGACCCTTGGATTTAGCATAAAAGATTTGGGTATTTGAATTTTAAACTCTTATATAGACTTTCTAAACTTGATCTACTAAGAGGTCACCCTTGAATGAATTTTAAAATAGATGGTATATGTGATGCTTGTCGATTAGGAATACTTAGGAAGAATTCTTTCAATTTAAAAGATATGATTTCAACTTCAAAACCTCCTAAGTTACTTAATCTAGATTTATTTGGTCCATCTCAAATTCAATCAATAAATCACAATAAATATGTCTTTCTGATGGTAGATGATTATTCTAGGTTTACATGGACAATTCTTATGAAACATAAAAGTGATACATTTGATTCATTTAAAATTTTTATGAAAAGACTTCAAACCAACTTTCTTTAAAAATTATAACTATTCGTAGTGATCACGGTGGGGAATTTGAAAAAGAAAATTTTAAGAGATTCTGCAATAAAAAGGGAATAACTCATAATTTCTCTTTTCCAAGAACTCCACAACAAAACGAGTTGCAGAACACAAAAATAGAAGGATTCAAGAGTGTGCTAGAACAATGCTTTCAGATAATAATTTATCAAAATATTTCTGGGCTGAAGTAGTCGCTACAGCTTGCTACACTTTGAATAGAATATTAATTAGACCGTTAATTGATAAAACACCTTATCAACTTCTTTACAAGAAGAAACCAAAGGTATCTTCATTTAGAATCTTTGGAAGTAAATATTTTATTCTAAAAGCAAATGACAATTTGGATAAATTTGATCCTAAATCCGATAAAGGGATCTTTATCGGATATTCTAATAAAAGTAAAGCATACAGAGTTTTCAATTTAAGAACTAATACCATTGAAGAAACAACGCATGTTTCGTTTGATGAAAATTTCAAAGATGTTGAACAAATTAACGATGAAGAAGATTTCGCTACCCTAAATAATGAATCAATTGAAACAAATAATGAACTTATTCATCCAAATAAAAAGGTTAAGCTTTTAAAAGATCGTCCTATAGAAAATATACTAGGATGTATTGAATCTATTGTTAGAACTAGAAATCAACTAAATAACATGAGTAATGTATCTTTTATATCATTTATTGAACCTAAAAATCCAAAGGTAGCATCGTCTGATGATTCATGGATTTTGGCTATGCAAGAAGAACTGAATCTATTCACCAGAAATGATGTTTGGGAACTTATTCCAAGACTCGAGGATAGAACTATAATAGGAACTAAATGGGTTTATAAAAATAAAATGAATCAACTAGGTGAGGTCGTTACAAGTAAAGCTCGATTAGTCGCACAAGGTTATTGTCAAGAAAAAGGAATTGATTTTAGTGAAACCTTTGCACCCGTAGCAAGATTAGAAGCCATTAGAATTCTACTTACTTTTGTAAACTATAATAATTTCAAACTATGTCAAATGGATGTTAAAAGTGCTTTTCTAAATGGATTTATTAAAGAGGAAGTTTATAATGAACAACCTCCACTCTTTGAAGATGAAAAATTTCCAAACCATGTTTTCAAACTTAAGAAAGCTCTACATGGTCTGAAACAAGCTCCTAGAGCATGGTATGACAGACTGAGATCTTTTTTATTATAATCAAATTTCGAAATTAGTAAAGTAGATAATACTCTTTTCATTAAAATAAATAAAAATGATATCCAACTAGTATAAGTTTATGTAGATAATATTATTTTTGGTTCAACTAATCATGAAATGAATAAAGAATTTTTTGAAATAATGAAAAAAGTATTTGAGATGAGTCATATGGATGAACTTACGTTCTTCTTAAGTTTACAAATAAAACAATTAGATAATGATATTTTTATTGGTCAAGAAATATGCTAGGGATTTAGTTAGTAAACTTGGTATGGCTACTGCGAGTGGAAAACCCACTCCCATGGCAACCAACGAAGCTTTAAATAAAGATCTTTCAAAAGATGTAAATCAAAAACTATATAGGGGAATGATTGGATCAATACACTATATCATTGCAAGTAAACCTGATATCATGATAGTGTTTGTCTCTGTCTAAGGTACCAATCTTAATCCAAAGAGACTCGCTTAAAAGCTGTGAAACGTGTCATAAGATATGTTAAACATACTTTTGACCTTGGTTTATTTTACCCTAAAATTGATTCATTTGATTTAATCTCTTATTGTGATGCTGATTATGCTGGTTGCAAATCTGACCGAAAAAGTACAAGCGGAAATTATCACTTTTTGGGGCATTCTCTGGTTTCATGGTTTAGTAAAAAGCAAAACACCGTTTCTTTATCAACAACTAAAGCAGAATGTATCTCTACTGCTTTGCCTTGCTCTCAAGTCATTTATATGCAAAAAATCCTAAAAGATTTTGGATTAATAATTTCAAAATCACCAATTTGTTGTGATAATACTAATGCAATAAATTTATCTAAAAATCCTACTCATCATGATAGGGCTAAATATATTGATATCAGATATCATTTCTTAGAGATAATATACGTAAAGAGATCGTTTCTCTTGAATTTATCAACTTCGAGAATAAAATTGCTAGTGTTTTAACCAAACCCTTAAATCAACCTATATTTAATAAATTAAGAAGAGAACTAGGCATTTGTTCAATAACTGAGATACAGAATACAGATACAGTAACATATATTTTTAATGAATAGAGATATACAAGAAAACCAAATTTTTCGTAAGAATGTCGACATACCCCTAGCATCCATGTCGACATACAACGGTAAAATTTGAAAATTTGTTTTTCCCTCTAAAATCAGTTTCCTAGTCATATAAACCTCGAATTTTTTTGTCTTCTCACTTCTCATTCTCTGTAATAAACTTCTGAAAATTAAAACTAATGGCCTCCTCCACTGAATCAAACCAAAATGACACTGTTTCTTTCCCTTCTCCTCGTTCTGGTCCATTCCAATGCATTACACTGGCATGTGTGATAAAGGCTAAAGAATCTATGAAGGATGCCATGCAAATGCTGACTGAACTTCAAGTTTCACAAATAAGGATGACAAAAGAACAAGAAAGGCAAGGAAAAATTCTTCGAAATTTACAAAAATTCCTAATGGATAATCATGCAAATCCTATTGTGATTGAAGAAGATTATCCCAACATTCAAGTGCATAACCCTTTAGAGCACAGCGAAGAGGATGAAGAAGAAGAGGAAGAAGCACATATGGAAGAATTCAACAACGTGGTCTATGTAAGCGAAGTCTGTTTTGACAAAGATGAGAATTTAGTTGAACAATGTGGAAACTTGTGTATTCATTATCCAAATTGTTCGATTCACAAATCTCCAACTATTAAAAGCACTCATTAGTAGTGTTATTCTATAATTTATGTACTTAAATATATTTGTGTGTTTATGTTCCTTATATATATGTAAATATAACATCATTTATAATAATAAAAAATTGTTTCACTTGCTATGCTTCCTTATCAGTATTTAGTTTTGATAGTATTAGATTAAGGGAGAGTTATATTAGTTTAGGATAAGTTTTGTTGATGACAAAGAGGGACAAATATAAAATAGAGTAGTTAGAGTAGTTAGGCTTACATTAAGGGGGAGTTATTATTTTTAGGGGGATTTGTAGTGAAGGTGAAGTATATTTTATAAACATAGGTTATCATCATCAAAAAGGGGAAGATTGTTAGTCCTTGAGATGATGGTTTTGATGACAACAACCATAGGACTTGTTATAAAATATAAATACTAAAATTATAGTTTAGATATATATATGTATGTATATGCATGATATAAACATGCAGGTACCAAGAATGAAGATTGTACAGTATAGAGATTCAAGACTCATGAGTATCAAGATATCAAGAGTTCAAGATTTCAATAGTACAAGATAAGTATTGAGTCTAGAAATATGTTAAAACTTCTTGAAAGCACTTATATCTTTATTTGTAATTTATTTGTGGAATGGAATCCACTTTGAGCCTGTTAAAGGGAAGGAACCCACGGCAATATCTAGTGGAACATATAGTGGTCTTACTTTGATATCAACTAATTTTATATAAAAATGCTTTTCAAAAATATTTCTCTTGTTTTTTTAAAAATGTTTTCCAAAACTTTCTTTTCAAACTGACATCTCTCTTGATTTTAAATATTTTAGCCTCAGAACTATTTTTATCATTATTAATATTTTGATTTCAAAATTGTCCTTGTTTTTAAACCATCTCTTGTTTTAGATATTTAGCTTTAAAATATTTATACTCAGATTTTAAATCACTTTATAGATTAAGATTATATATATTAAAATTACTTTCTAAACTCTTTTATATGTTTAAACTATATTCAAATATATTTATAAAATTTAGAAATTGTTTTGACAAATTATAGAAACCAATTTTAATAAGAAAATCAAAACATCAATTTTTGCCTTGAGCATGTCGACATCCCTCAACCCCCCCATGTCGACATGGTGTCAGTTAAATTCAAAATTCAATTTTTCAAAAGAAGTGACTATTCATCATATCCTTTCACGAAGAGATATGACAGTTTCTCTACTATATATACGTGTTGTTTTGAATGAATTTTAATTATAATTTTTACTTGTTTTCTCTCTTCTTCATCTTCCACATTTATTTTAAAGAATCCTAAACTATACTATGTTGAAATACCAAGTGAATGAAACTTGATTATTTCTTGTTTGATTCTCTACCACTCTCTCCATAAGATCTCAGTGCTAATCAAAGTTATAGGATCTTTTATAAATCAAAATGTTGAGTAAAAGGTGCGTTTGAGCCTTAAAATTAATCAGGTGTGATTGTAGCCCTAGAAATCAATTAGGTGATCTTGTAGCCTCATTAAATCAAGAGAGTTGCCCTGAACTCGAATACAGGAGGGTGAACTTCGTAGCCTTGAAACCGAGGTTGTAATTTGGGAGATTATTTTGATAAGAAATCCATACCACTATACGGGACTAGATGTAGGGTAACTCCGAACCAATGTAAAATCCTGGTGTCTTCATTCCTTTACTGCTTTTATTTAGTATTTGTATCTATGTCTGATTCTGTGATTATATCTGTGTCTGTGAATTGCATTTGCTATTGAATAAATTACATAAGTTTCGAAAAGATTTAGAAAATCCACAAAACTCTATTCACCCCCTCTAGTGTTATTCCAGCCTTAAGATCCGTAATTCACATTTCTCACATTTTCTATTAAATATATTTTTAAATAAATTAAGTAATTAATATAACACATTATATCACGTATATAATAGAAAGAAAATACCTTTTATTTTGAACAAGATTAGTTATCGAGTTAGATATATGTAACAAATTACATAATTGCCCCTAAAGCATACCCCTAACTCTATCAAAACCTCTGTTTACCCACTTTTGTACCAAAGAAGGTTTCAAACAGACTTAGAAGATTAAAGCGAGGACGAAATGACATGAAATCTTAGAAACAAGCTTACAAGGAATGAAGAGACAACTCCAGAAAATTTGGCGGAGATTGGAGCACAAGATATAGATCGTACCGAGATATATAGTTTGGTACCGACATATACTTCTCACCCAATTTGTCCACAAAACTCCATACTTCTTATATACATATCCAATAGCTTGTAACCAAGTGATTTTCTTAGAGCTTGAACGATCAATTCCAAGGTTGATGAGAGGAAAGCCAAGAAAGCGAGACAATTCAAGTGAAAGAGGGAAGATTACTAGAATCAACAAACAAATCAACAGAAATGGCATGGAACACATCGAATAAAAGATAGAGGAGTAGGGCAAGTGCAAAGTTGGCTTCGTAATAACATTCATAGCTTGATACCAACCTATGTCCTTTGGTCATGGGTTTTTGATTTTGTTTTTGTGACATCGGGCCTTCTTCCGGACTTCATTGCAAGCGGAATTCTGACTCCATACCTATGTTTCTATATAAATACCAGCCTACCTACAACCAATACAAGTCTGATTTCTCTATTACTGGAAACTTCTTCCTCTTCTTCACTCCTATCCTCTACCTCTCAATCTCTCTAGAAACTGCATTGTCAAACTGAGATCCATTAGGTAGTGATCAGATCTAATATAACTAGTTGTCATCTGAAGAGAGCAACTAATAAAAGAGATTAAAGTGGACGTAGGACAGTGATTAGGCCGTACCATTATAAAAATTCTTGTGTCTTCCTTTACTTTTCTACCTTTTCTATTATTTTGAAAAGAATTGATGCTTTCATCTGCTTTTTGGGTGTTGGTCCATTTTCTAAGTTAACATTTAGGTTCTTTCACTAAGAAGGAAGCTAGATTTCAAAATCTAAAGCTTGAAACTGATATTTGGAGAAGATAAAGTTACCTAACACTAAACTAATGTTGGACCGAGCTAACCAAAGCATCGGGGCAGCCAGAATATGCCCTTAAATTCTCAATAATCCATTTACATGACTAGAGAAGAGATAGAGAAACTAATGAAGGAAATGCATGATGGATTAATGGCTCGACAACTAGAAAACCTTGAAGGATTTTTCCAAAGGATGGGATAACAAGGAAACTCTAGGACTATTGGAATTCAGAACTAAGGACAAGGAGCTAATGCAGGAGCATATGAAGTTGGAGCGAAGCAAACTAAAATAATGCCCTCATGACTTGGGGTATGATCGATTTGGATCAAGGATGAGCTTTAATGCTTGGAACGGGCAAGGCTGGAGCCAGAGAGGCAAATCAAAATGAAAACGCATGATAGCAGAAGCTGAATAAGAAGCTCACGGTAGGAACGGGGTGGAGGGGGGTAGAACGAATTATTAGATTAGAGACTTCCATTTGATGGCAACCTCATGATTAGGACGGATTGGGGTTAGGTTTGATTCTCATTACCCCTTCTTCTAATAAATAATGCTATATTAACCTTCGACTGCTTACACATGTACGGGATCACAAACGGTCCCTAGGAAAGCTCTGAGTTGGATTCCTGAGATGACTATTTACGATATTCACAAAATATCAACTTCGGACTGCTTACGTGTATGGGATCCGATCTATCTCTAGGAAAGCCTTAAGATGAAAGTCCGAAGGTAACCTTGATGGGATTATATTTTTGCTAGATGCCCTGACTTAGGCTCCATAAGTGATGACTGAAATTGATTAGGAAAGACCAATGGAGATTGATGACCCCTTGGAATTGATTATAATTTTATAAACCACTTGAACGTGATGTCTGTCTCGTCCAAAGAGACGGGATTGGAGTATAAATTGCACAATGGAAAACGAGTGGATGGACTTGTACGATATTGATCAGTATAAGTCCCATAAGAAGAGACAAGGCCAGAGTGTATGGTGCAAGTCCTCTCATTGGAGAGCAAGTGGATGGACTTGTATGATATTGATCACTTTTAGTCCTATCCAAAGAGATGGGACCGGAGCGTAAGGTGCAAGCTCCCTTGCCGAAGAGCGAGTGGATGGGCTTGTGCAAAAAGTAAGTCCCCTCACAAGAGAGTGAGTAGATGGACTTGCTTGACCATTGAGTTCCTTTGCCAGAGAGCAAGTGGATTTAGCAAGCATCAGAAGAGATCAAAACTTTAGATTGGGCGATAAATGATTCAGAGAGATCGAACTCTAGATTGGAAGTAACAGGCTGGAGAGATTGAAACCAAGATTGGATTATGAAAGATTCGGTGAGATCGCACATTAAATTGAATGTAAAATGATTCAAAAAGATCGAACCATAGAATGGAAACATATTTGACAAAAGGATTTGAACACCTTGTAATTAGAGTAGAACAGATAAAGCCCAAATAAAGATGGGATGATTTTGATATGTGATATGATAACTCCGAATGAATCAAAATGAGAAGGATGTATAAACAACACTAAAGCAATGAATGGAGTTCGAGAACTATGACGGGTCTAGAACGACCACTGACTTGTTAGAGAAACTGGATGATTCATCGAGATAGAGATCAAGGATAGCCGAGGAGCTCAACCATCAAAGACTAAGTACTGGAACTTGTTCTTGAGCAATGCATACCTTACATTCGAGAGGCGTACATCGGGGGCAAGTGTTCACCCCTTCTGAGCAAAAGTAGTTTTTAACTAGACTTAGAAGATTAAAACGAGGATGAAACAAATTGAAACCTTGGAAGCAAGCTTAGAAGAAATAAGAGACAAAGTTTGGGGGATATTTGAGTATAAGATATAGCTCAGGACCGAGCTATGACAGGTCAGTACCAACCTATATTTCTTACCCTATTTGTCCCCAAATTCCATACTTCTCATATATGTCTCCAATAACTCATGATCAAGTGATTTTTCTAGATCTTGAATTATCAATTCCAAGGTTAAGCCAACAAAGCAGGACAATTCAAGTGATAGATGGAAGATTGCAAGAATCAACCAACAAGTCAATATAAATAGCATGGAATGCATCGACTAAAAGATAGAGGAGTGGGGCAAGTGTAAAAGTTAGCTTCGCACCAACATTCATAGTTCAGTATTGACCTATGCCATTAGGTCGTGGGTTGTTGATATTTCTTGTATGACATCTATCCTTCTTCTGGAATTCATTACAAGCAGGCTTCTGATTCCATACCTTTGTTTCTCTATAAATACCCGCCTGCCCATAGCAAAACAGGATCTGATTGCTCTATAATTGAAGACTTCTTCCTCTTCTTCTCTCTTATCCCCTACCTCTTAAACTCTCTTAAAACTCCATTGTAAATATGAGATCCACTAGGTAGTGGTCAGATCTGGGATAACTAGATGTAATCCAGGAAGAGAACAACTAAGAAAAGTGATTAAAGTGGACGTATGCTAGAGATTATGCCAAACCACTATAAAAATTCCTGTGTCTCCCTTTACTTTTCTACCTTTTATTTTATTTTGGATAGAACTGGTGCTTTCATCTGCTTTCTGGATGTTGATCCATTTTCTGGGTTAACAATCTTGAACATTTTTGAAAGATCATCTAAATGGTTTCGCGGTCCTCATGACTTCACAAACATATCTTCCACATATGCCTCATTTGTCCATTCAATTTGGTTCTTGAACATAAAATTTACCAATCTTTGGTGTATGGATCTAGCATCCTTCAAACCGAATAGCATTACTGGTAGTAGTATAGCGCTAAATCCATTATAAACCTAATATTCTCCCGATCCATTATAAGCATCGAAATTTGATTATAACCTAAATAATCATCCATGAATGAGAGTAACTCATGACCTATAGCTCATCTACCAATTAATCAATCCTAGGTAGAGTGAAGCTATTCTTCGGGCATGCCCTCACACGTATGCCATTTTCTATTTGATTTCCTGACCAAAACAGAGTTGAATAACCATTCAGGGTATAGAGCATTGTCGATGAAGCCGTTTTCCAATAGCTTATCTACTTCTTCCTTCAATGTAGTGGATCGGTTCGGAGCCAGATTGCAACTTTTCTTTATGATCGATGAAAACTTTGGATCAATATTCAGTACATGACATGCTATCTCCGGTGATATCCCACAAATATCTAAAAACATCCAAGCAAATACATCGACATTCTCTTAGAAGAAATTAACCAATTCATTCCTTAAGTTAATGCCTAGTTGAGATCTAATTTTTAAACTTGAGTTGAATCGTCCATATCGATTGGGAAACCATCAGCTCAGCTGGTGTTGCCCGTACATCCCCTAACTACTTCCTAGAATCCATAGACTGTTAAACCTAATATGGTTCCCAAGCTAGAGATCGTGCTTTAGTTTGTATGCTTGCTGATCTCGAATGCGGAGAGTCCCCCTCTATATTCTTACCTTTTTCCTATTGTTTCGCCTCCCTTAGATGCATGATACAACCTTCTCTTTTGGGGCTCAGGTCTCCCCTTACCGATCCAAACCTATTCTCCATGGGAAACTTCATTGTTAGACATTAAGAAGCCAGTGCTATTCTAAAATCGTCCAAGGCTAGTTGGCCCAAAAAGTGTTGTATGCCGAGTACTAATTTACAACAACGAATTTCTGAATCTGGACTATCATGCGATCTCCTTCATCCTCCAAATTAATATTTGCTAGATGGCAAGCAATTTTATCAGTCTTTGACTTTGATATTGAATTTATAAAAGGATCTAATAATTCGGTTCCTGACTTCTTAACTCATGATTTTTTACAGGGAAAAAATGAATAAGGTAAAAGAAAAGAAAGAAAGCAATAAAACTGTTCAACCACAATCGACTTATAAGTCGATATCCTTAAAAAGGGAAAAAATATCAGAGATGAAATTCTAAAAAATGTTCCAGAAGAAGAACAACTAAGTCCTGAAGCTAATGAGCTTGCAATAAAATCTTCATATGCCAAAAAATATGTATATCCATATATTCCATCCACTACTATTTGGGTATGCCTCATAGAGAAGAAATACAACTATCTAACAGCTGAATAGGTTATGACTTTTTACTTAAAGAATTTTACGGATCCTTATTTATATGAAAAATATTTTCAGTTCTATCAAGACATATTAACCTATACTAGATCCATACAATTTAAATCCACTTCAAGCTCAGGAGGAGACTGGGCTTATTCTAATTCCATTTTTATTAAAGTAATAAAATATCAAACTTCATCAGTCTTAACCAGATATCTGTTATATCATTTCATATTAGTTTAGGTGTACGCCAATAATCACATAGGCAGCAGCGGATCCTATAGAAGATTTGTGATCGGAGCCAAGCACAAGCAAAGAAGTGTTGCCAAATATTCAGACCCCCGGGAGGGTGTTAGGTGCAATCCATTATCTAGCTTATCAGCTTGGCATTGTCATTCAGGTACAACCTTTAAAATTTTAACGCTGGTATTATTTTACTGTAACACCGACATAACACTATTCACCAAAAAAACTAATTTAATAAAATTTCTTTATTGCTGTATACCGTTATCTACTATTTTGATATTGTACCCAATGATAATTATCTGGCAGATCAATCTTTGTCTTACCTTTGAAATCGAGATTCGTCCTTAAGTCGCGTATCCATTATTAGTCTCTATTATCCATTTAAGTGTAAAGGCATTTTGAGACTTTAGGAGTAAATCGTTGACAGTGATAAGGAAAAGATAATGAATCGATTAACCAGAGCATTGTCATATAGAAACGATAGCGAAAATAGTTTAGATGATCTACAAATATAAATTAATAATAAAAACCAAGAAATTGTTGTTAAAGAAGATATAGAACATAATCTAACTAAGTGGAAAATACCGAATTATTGGCCATCAAAAATTTATAAGAAAACAGGTAGTTTTATTATGAAATCTGACTGTATAATCAAAACTGTTGAATAAGCTATTCCCCTTACGGAAGGATATAACACTTTTAGCTTACTTCCAAAAGGGCTTTCAAATCTACATAAATAAAAATAAAATTTATTCATATAGGCATGGTTCAAGTCGCACTAAAACCAGCAACTCGTCTAGGATAAAATACATCAGCCATTATTGCAGTGCGTGATAAAAGACACAACAAATTTTATGATTCTTTAATAGGAATCGTTGAATAAACTCTATGTGATGGACCAATATATTTTTCATGTTTTCCTAATTTCACTTTTTCTATAACAGACCCAAATGTAACCCAATCAATTTGTTTAGATATAAAAACAGAAGGTTTTAATATAAAACCTGGAATGCAAAATGTTATACTTATTTATAGAATATGCTATAAAGCTATGAATACTATTATAATAGATATTAAGAATATACCAGCTTAAAACAATGGTACAACAACGATGTTTATAACCGATGTAAGTAAAAGTAACATTGTTATCCCTAAATCCATAAAATGGAATGAGATTAATTTACCAAAAATGGCTTTTAGAAGAATCTAATGATCCAGTTAAAGTAGAAAATAAAACCTTGGAAGAAATCATTGAATATTCAGAAGGTGAAATGGAAATAAGATTTTCAAAAAATAGAATTACACACCGTACACTAAGTACTACCTCAGAATTAGAGGAACCGGTCCCCCAAAAAAGCCCAACTACTTTAACATTAAAATAAGAAAATGTAATTATTAGAAAAAACCAGACGGAGTAAGCCAACCTGAATATAGACTTGATGAATCTTCATCCCATCTTCTTTTGACATAGGCTACGATGAAGACAAGAGTATATTTGGTTTAAATACCTTAACCCTTAATTAAGAAATAAGATATCCTTTTTCGAAAATAAAACAACTAAAATTTTATTCAAATGAAAATAAAACTGAAAGAAAATGGATTTTTATGAAAACCCTAGAAATTCAATAAAAATGGTTTAAAAGATATAAATCATATCTCCAAAAAATATGAAACAATTTACCAGAAAATTATGATTTCTTCAAAATAGTAGAAGGATATTATAGAATAGAAAAACGTAACGATACTTTTTCTGATTTTGATGATTTTTTAACAACTGCCGATATAGATATAGCATATCAAGAATATACGATAAAAATAGGAAAAGTAATAAAATTATTCATCCTCCAGAATCTAAATTATTATTTAAAATTGACAACAAGTAATTAACTACAACTCCTTTTAGGAAAAATGGTAATATGGAAGCCATAACTGACAAAATAATTTTAAAAATTTAACTTTGCAATTAATAGGCATGCAACTCATTAGGATAGAACAAGAGGTTTGTAAGAATCTAGGACAAGAAAGAAATAAAATTCATAAAGAACAATCTACTATAGATAAGGCTTTATTTAAACCCTTACCTTCTGAAAAATTAAATCTTAACCTAAATAGGCCCGGAGAAATTACCGAGATGCTAGAAGAGATTATAAAAAGGTTAAAAACGAGTGAAAGAAAAAGACATGAAACCCATTACAGAGAAAATTTATAATCCAAAATTATCCTCTGATGAAGACTTTAATCCAAATTCAAATGAAGAAATTAATCAACTTCAAGAAATGTTTTTATCAGAACCAAAACAACAAGAAAATTCTTTTGAAATCAATAAAATAAATTATAAAAAATTTCCAAATAAAAAACCTTATTATGATAAACCGACTCCAGTCGATCTCCTAATAGAGGAGATGGATCCTTATATGCGAGCATCATATGATGGCCCATCGATAGTTGAATGGAACATCGATGGTTGCTCAGAATATAGAATTCAACTAAAACTACATTATATGGCTATGTATGTCATAGAAAGTAGAGTTAAAGGCAATAAAGGTGAAGATATAGAGAATGCCATAATTCAAGGATTCACAGGCCAATTAAGACAATGGTGGAAGAACTATATGACTAGCAAGGCTAGAAATCGTGTAATCAGAGCAGTAAAAGTAGTAAATGATAAAGAACTAGTTGATGTGGTTTGTACACTTTTTTACACAATCGCCAATCATTTTGTAGGAAAGACATCATTATTAAATTATAAAACAAGAGAAATATTAATGAAATTAAGATGCGATAATTTATCATAATTTAAGTGGTACAAAGATGATTATTTCTCTAAAGTATTTATAATGCATAATTGCAACGAAGACTTTTGGAAAGAAAAGTTCCTATCAGGATTACCACCCTTCTTTGCAACAAGGGTTAAAGAAAGAATAAAAAGCCAAAATGATGGAGTAATTCCTTATGATGAATAATCATATGGTGAACTAGCATGAGAGATGGTAGCAGAAGGGATTAATCTATGTAATGCAATTAAATTACATAAACAAACACAAAAGGGAAACCTATACGGTAAACAAGTCTTAGGTGACTTCTGTGATCAAGTATGAGTTAAACCCATCAGACGTGAAAACAGTTATAGGAAATCAAAAAAGGCAATTAAAAGAAAACCTTTTAAAAATAAGAATTTCCAAAAGGAAAGTTGTGAATGTCGTAAAACGACAAATAAAAAATAGTACAAAAGTAGAGGAAAAGGAAATAAAGATAAAGAAAATAAAGAAAATCCCAATATGCTGGAAATGCAAAAGGTAAGACATTATGTAAATAAATGTAACAAAAAAAGAAAACAAATAATCTTAATATAGAAAAGGAATTAAAAAGTTCACTAAAAAAATTACTTTTAGAAAGCTCTGATTCAGAAACTGAAGATTTAAACTAAACATTATTGTGGAAGAACATTCAGAAACAGAATCAGAAGAAGAATCACTATACGATGATTCCGAAGCTGATAATAATTATGGTTACTATAAAACTTTGTCTAAAGGTTTATTTGTCCTAACAAGAGAAGACAACTTCATCATAGATATAGTAGACAAAATATTAGACCTAGAAGAAAAGAAAATTATATTAAAGTTTATTTAGAATATTATCAAAATAAAATCAATGAGAAAAAATCAAAATTAAAAAACCAGAAACTTATAATATAAAAGAAATTTTAGATTGGGTAAGAAATTCAAGACCTAAAGTAAATTCAGTTAATCTGAGTACTGAAGCAACAATATCTGAATTAAAACATGAAATAAGAATACTTAAACAAGAAATTAAAGAATTAAGAGCTAAAATAATTTTACTTGAAGAAAGATATCATAATATCAGTGACGATAATGAAAGCAAATTACAAGAAAAGGAATTACATAATTTAACATTTGCAAATATACTAGATTGTATTATTACACATAAATGGCATACCAAAGTTGCTATAGTAGTACATAAAGAATATTGTTTTCAAACAAGTGCAATAATAGATTCAGGCGCTGATTTAAATTGCACCAATGATGGAATAGTACCTTCAATATATTTTACTAAACAACAAAAATTCCAAATGCTATAGATGGTAGAAAGTTATTGGTAAAATATAAATTAAAATATTAAAAAGTTTGTAACAAAGGGATGTGCCTTGAAATGCCATTTATAATGGTAAAAAATTTATCACATGATGTCATATTAGGAAATCCATTATTACATATGTTATGCCCTATAACAAAAATATCTAAAAAAGGTACAACAAGTACCGTAAATAATCAAGAATTAACATTCAATTTTGTTTCACAACCAAAATGTCATGAAATTAATACTATACAAAAAAACTATAGAAAGGAAAGAAAGTTTTTTGAATTCCTTATCCCAGGAAATAAATTATAAAAAGATTAGCGAAAATTTATCTTTACCTTATTTTTAAAAGAAAATAAAAGACTTGCAAAATCATATATAAAACACAATATGTTCAGATACTCCTAATGCATTTTGGGAAAGAAAGAAACATATTGCAAATCTACCGTATGAGTCTAACTTAAAGGAAAGTCAAATTCCAACTATGGCTCGTCCAATTGCTATGAGCCCAAGATACCTTGAAATATGTAAAAAATAAATTGATGAATTATTAAAAAAGGGGATTATCAGACCCTCTAAGAACCCATGGAGCTGCCCAGTATTTTATGCCGAAAATGCAGCTGAATTAGAACGTGGAGTTCCTAGATTAGTTATAAACTATAAACCTTTAAATAAAGCTTTAAGATGGATTAGATATCTTACTCCCAATTAAAAGGGCTTACTTGCAAGGCTTTATTCAACCAAAATAATGTCGAAATTCGACATGAAATCTGGATTTTGGAAAATTCAAATTGATGAAAAGGATAGATATAAAACGGCATTTACAGTACTATTCAAACACCATGAATGGAATGTCATGCCATTCGGGATTAAAAATGCACCATTAGAATTTCAAACAATAATGAATGATATTTTTAGTGCTTATACAGTCTTTACAGTAGTTTACATAGATGATGTTTTAGTATTTTCGAATTTAATTGAACAACATTTTAAACACCTAAATACTTTTATAAATGCCACTAAAAGGGCCGGTCTAGCTGTTTCAGCTAAGAAAATTAAACTTTTCCAAACAGAAATAAGATTTCTAGGGCATATTATAAAAGATGGAACAATACTTCCAATAGATAGAGCAATTATATTTGCTGACAAATTCCCAAATGAAATTAAAGATAAAACCCAATTAAAAAGATTTCTAGGGAGTTTAAATTATGTATCTGATTTCTATAAAAATTTAGCTTATGATGCTAAACCACTTTTTGAAAGATTAAAAAAGAATCCACCAACATGGTCAGAAAGACATACAAATGCAGTAAAAAAAAAAAGCCTGAGTTAAGGAAAATCCATGCCTAGCTATTCCTTACCCTGATGCCTTCAAAATAGTTGAAACCGATGCATCAGACATAGGCTATGGAGGAATTCTTAAACAAAGAATTGATAATAAATAATCACTTGTAAGATTCACATCTGGGCTATGGGAAGGTCCAAGAGCAAATTATTCCAATGTATAAAAGGAAATATTTTCAATTTTATTATGTATACAAAAATTTTGAAAGTGATTTATTAAATCAATTTTTTTTATTAAGGGTAGACTGTAAATCTGCTAAAGAAATCCTACAAAAAGACGTGCAAAATGTAGCCTCCGAACAAATATTTGCCAAATGGCAAGCAATTTAATCAGTCTTTGACTTTGATATTGAATTAATAAAAGGATCTAATAATTCGCTTCCTGATTTTTAACTCATGAATTTTTACAGGGAAAAATGAATAAGGTAAAAGAAAATGATAGAAAGCAGTAAAACTGTTCAACCACAATCGATTTATAAGTCGATGTTCCTTAAAAATGGAAAAACTATCAGAGATGAAATTCTAAAAACTGTTCCATAAGAAGAACAAATAAGTCCTGAAGCTAATGAGCTTGAAATAAAATCTTCATATGCTAAAGAATATGTACATCCATATATTCCTGCCACTACTATTTGGGTATGCCCCATAGAGAAAAAATACAACCATCTAACAGTTGAAGAGGTTATGACCTTTTACTTAAAGAATTTTAAGGATCCTTATTTATATCCAAAAGATTTTCAATTCTATAAAGACATATTGATCTATACCGAATCCATACAATTTGAATCCACTTTAAGATCAGGAAGAGACTGGGCTTATTCTAAAGCCACTGTTAAAAAAGTAATAACCCCTAAATAGTGGGACAAAGACTTATATAAGCCTAAAGATACCAACAGGATCAAAAAATCCTTATAACAAAATAAATTTTGATTGCTTTGATTATACTAAAGCTTGGAAAATTGGTTTTTACTATGAAAATAGACAAAAAAGGCATAGTTGGTTAATACAATTTAAAGAACAAAGTTCTGTAAATGATCCAAATTGGTTTTTATTCTAGTTCTCAAACTCCGGATTATATCCGATAATTTTAGCAGAAAAAATTAGAACAATTTACGAAAAATTTGTTGAAATTAACCCATATATGAAAAATCATGGTTTGATGCTTGCAATACTTTATCAAATACCCTGGATAATAAAATGGGATGTTATAATTTCCCCAAGAACACTACAAAAGTTAGGATTATCTTTGAAGTTCCTTGTTAAGGAAGAAGAATTCTAGTAAAATGGTAGGATAAACAAGAATTCTTTAATGACTCTATTTTTTAAGTAAATGGTTTAATTAATCATAAATCAAAAATTCCTTTACTTAAATCTCCCAAAAGATATGTTTCAAATTTTTTAAAAGAATTAATGATGAGTTCTTCAAAAACGGAAGTGAAACATCAACTTAAAGCAATTCTTGAATCCAAATCTCATGATAATGACCTTATGAGTGTCAACATAGATAAAAATTATGAAGAAAGGTAGAAGAAATGAAAGAAAATACGCTAAAACTAAGCATACTAATGTTATCTGCAAAAAAAATGTAAAACACGGTCAACCTATAATTTTGGAACCTCCCAACAGAAGAGGATTATTAATCAACACAATATCAAGCCCTACATCTTTTCCAATAGCACCACCAGGATTCTCTTTGCTTCTAGAAAGATAAAGATCTTCAATCATAATTTTGAACAGCAGTTTAAAATGCCAGCTCAATACTTATCAAGTAAAAAGAGAAAAGGATAAGCGCTAACACAAAAAGATCAAGACAGACAAATGACAGCTCATACAGACATCTCGATACTTATCTAGTAAAAAGAGAAAAGGGCAAGCGCTAGTGCAAAAATGTTAAAGCTTATCTATCTAAAGAGAGCCGCAGTATTTGAAAATAATCAAGGAATCAGAATCTTCGGACAAGCTTATCTATTTCTAGTTACCACTATAAATAGAGGTTATGTATTGAGTTATGGCATGTGTAAAAAATATATGCTTTGTAAGAAAAGTCTTAGTGTTTAATGGTGGAAGCCTTCCTATAAACTCTGCTTGTAAATATTTCATAGTAATAAAATATCAGTCTTTATCAGTCTCAACCAGATATCTATTATAACAATTTCGGCGAATTCCAATAATCACATAGGCAGCAGCGGATCCTATAGAAGATTTGGTATTAGAATCGAGCACAAGCAAAGAAGTGCCGCAAAATTTTCAGACCCCTAGGAGGGAGTCAAGTGCAACCCGTTGTCTAGCTTATCAGCTTGACGTTGTCGTTCAGGTAAAACCTTTAAAATTTTAATATTGTATTATCTTACTGCAGGAAAGTTACTGTAGCACCAACATAACACTGTTTACTGAAAAACAAATATAATAAATTTGCTTTATTACTGTATCTAGTTATCTACTATTTGGTATTGTACCTATTGATAATTATCTGGAAGACCGATCTCTGTCTTATCTTTGAAATCTAGATTAGTTCTTAAGTCGTGTAACTGTTATTAGTCTCTATTAGTCGTTTAAATGTTAAGACATTTTGAGACTTTAGGAGTAAATCGTTGACAGTGATAAGGAAAAGATAACGAATCAATTGAACAAAGCAATGTCATATAGAAACAATGGAGAAAATAGTTTAGATGATCTGCAAATGGAAATTAATAATAAAAACCAAGAAATTGTTATCAAAGAAGATTTATAATGGAATCTGACTAAGTGGGAAATACCGGCTTATTCGCTATCAAAAATTTATAAGAAAATAAGTAGTTTCATTATGAAATTTGACTATATAATCAAAATTATTGAACAAGCTATTCCTCTTACAGAAAGCTATAATACTTTTAGCTTACTTCCAAAAGGGCTTTTAAATATACATAAAGAAAAATATAAATTTATTCATATAGGCATGGTTCAAGTCGCGCTAAATCTATCAATTCGTCTACCATTAAATACATCAGCCATTATTGCAGCGCGTGATAAGACACAACAAATTTCGTGATTCTTTAATAGGAATCGTTGAATCAACTCTATGTGATGG
Organism: Allium cepa; assembly: GCA_030765085.1. Lineage (NCBI taxonomy): Eukaryota > Viridiplantae > Streptophyta > Magnoliopsida > Asparagales > Amaryllidaceae > Allium > Allium cepa. The sequence continues at coordinate 385,371,900 of CM060931.1, forward strand.
ACCAATATTTTTTTCATGTTTACCTAATTTCACTGTATCTATAACTAACCTAAATGTAACTCAATCAGTCTGTTTAGATATAAAAACAGAAGGTTTTAATATGAAACCTAGGACGCAAAATGTAATGCTTGGTTATAGAATATGTAATAAAGCTATGAATACTGTTATAGCAGATATTATGAATATGCCAGTTAAAAACGGTGGTACAACAATGATGTTTATAAATGATATGAGTAAAAGTAACATTGTTATCCCTAAATCCATAAAATGGAATGAGATAAATTTACTAGAAAATGGCTTTTAGAAGAAGCTAATGATCCAGTTAAAGTAGAAAATAAAACCCTAGAAGAAATCATTGAATATTCGGAAGGTGAAGTGGAAATAAGATTTTCAAAAAATAGAATTACACACCGTACACTAAGCACTACCTCAAAATTAGAGGAACCAGTCCCCCAAAAAAGCCCAACTACTTTAAAATTAAAATAAGAAAATGTAATTATTTGAAAAAAAACAGACATAGTAAGCCAACCTGAATATAAACTTGATGAATCTTCATCCCCATCTCCTTTTGACATAGGATACGATGAAGACAAGAGTGTATTTGGTTTAAATACCTTAACTCCTAATTAAGAAATAAGACTTCCTTTTTCAAAAATCGAACAACTAAAATTTTATTCATATGAAAATAAAACTAAAAGAAAATGGTTTTTTATGAAAACCCTAGAAATTCAAGAACAACAGTTTGAAAGATATGAATCATATCTCCAAAAAAATAGGAAATAATTTACCAAAAAATTATGATTTCTTCAAAATGGTAGAAGGATATTATAGAATAGAAAAGGATAAAGATACTTTTCCAGATTTTGATGATTTTTTAACCGTTGCGAATATAAATATGGCATATCAAAAATATACGACAAAAAAAGGAAAAAGTATTTAGCTTCCAGAATCCCATTCATTATCTAAAATAAACAACGAGGAATTAACTGCAACTCCTTATAGGAAAAATGGTAATATGGAAGCCATAATTGAACAAAATAATTTTACAAATCTAACTTTGCAATCAATGGATAAGCAACTCATACGGATAGAACAAGAGATTAGTAAGAATCTAGAATAAGAAAGAAATAAAATTCATAAAGAACGATCTAACATAGATAAGGCTTTATTTAAACTCTTACCTTCTGAAAAAATAAATCTTAACCTAGATAGGCCTGGAGAAAATACTGAGATGCTAGAAGAAATTATAAAAAGGTTAAAAACGAGTGAGAGAAAAAGAAATGGAACCCATTAGAGAGAAAATTTATAATCGAAAATTAACCTCTGATGAAGACTTTAATCAAAATTCAGATGAAGAAATTAATCAACTTCAAGAAATGTTTCTGTCAGAACCAAAACAACAAGAAAATTCTTTGAAATCAATAAAATAAATTACAAAAATTTTCAAAATAAAAAACCTTATTATGATAAACCAACTCTAGTCAATCTCCTAATAGAGGGGATGGATCCTTATATGCAAGCATCATATGATGGCTCACCGATTGTTGAATGGAACATCGATGGTTGCTCAGAATATCAAATTCAACTAAAACTACATTATATGGCTATGTATGCCATAGCTAGTAGAGCTAAAGGCAATAAAGATGAAGATATAGCAAATGACATAATTCAAGGATTTACATGCCAATTAAGACATCGGTGGGAGAACTATATGACTAGCGAGCGTAGAAATCGTATAATCGGAGCAGTAAAAGTAGTAAATGAAAGAGAAGTGGTTAATACATTTCTTTACACAATCGCCAATCATTTTATAGGAATAGCACCATTATTAAATCATAAAACAGGAGAACAATTAGTGAAATTAAGTTGCGAAAGTTTATCACAATTTAAGTGGTATAAAGATGATTATTTCTTTAAAGCATTTATAATGCATGATTGCTACCGGGACTTTTGGAAAGAAAAATTCCTATCAGGATTACCACCCTTCTTTGCAGCAAGGGTTAAAGAAAGAATAAAAGGCTAGACTGATGGAGTAATTCCTTATGATGAATATTCATATGGTGAATTAGTATCAGAGATAGTAGCAGAAGGGATTAATCTATGTAATGAAATTAAATTACATAAACAAATACAAAAGGGAAACTTATATGGTAAACAAGTCTTACGTGACTTCTGTGATCAAGTAGGAGTTAAACCCATCAGACTTGAAAACAGTTATAGAAACTAAAAGGAGAATTTAAAAGAAAACCTTATAAAAATAAGAATTTCCAAAAGGAAAGTTGTGAATGTCGTAAAACGACAAATAAAAAATATTACAAAATTGGAGGAAAAGGAAATAACGATAATGAAAACAATAAAAAATTCCAATATGCTGGGAATGCAAAAGGGCAGGACATTATGCAAATAAATGTAAAATGAAAAAGAAAATAAATAATTTTGATACAGACGAGGAATTAAATAATTCTTTTAAAAAATTGCTTTTAAAAAGCTCTGATTAATAAACAGAAGATTTGAAACTAAACATTATTGCGAAAGAACATTCAGAAACAGAATCAGAAGAAGAATCACTAGATGAAGATTCCGAAGCTGATAATAATTATGATTATTATAAAACTTGTCTAAAGGTTTATTTGTCCTAACAAGAGATTTGCCTTGAAATGCCATTTATAATGGTAATAACTTTATCACAAGGTGTCATATTAGGAAACTCGTTTTTACATATGCTATACGCAATAACAAAAATATCTGAAAAAGGTATAAAAAGTGCCGTAAATAATCAAGAACTAACATTCAATTTTGTTTCACAACCAAAATGTCATGAAAATGATACTATACAAAATACTATAGAAAGGAAAGAAAGTTTTTTAATTCCTTATCCTAGGAAATAAATTATAAAAAGATTAGAGAAAATGTATCTTTACCTCATTTTCAAAAGAAAATAAAAGACTTACAAAATCATATAGAAAACACATATGTTCAGATACTCCTAACGCATTTTGGGAAAGAAAGAAACACATGGTAAATCTACCTTATGAGCCTGACTTTAAAGAAAGTCAAATTTCAATTAAGGCTCGTCTAATTGCTACGAGCCCAAGACACCTTGAAATATGTAAAAAAAGTAATTGATATTTTAAAAAAAGGGCTTATCAGACCCTATAAGAGCCTATGGAGCTGCCTAGCATTTTATGTCGAAAATGCAGCTGAATTAGAACGTGGAGTTCCTATATTAGTTGTAAACTATAAACCTTTAAATAAAGCTTTAAGATGGATTAGATATCCAATTCCAAATAAAAAGGACTTACTAGCAAGGCTTTATTCAGCCAAAATAATGTCTAAATTCGACATGAAATCTGGATTTTGGAAAATTCAAATTGTTGAAAACGATAGATATAAAACAACATTCACAGTACCACTCGGATAATATGAATGGAATGCCATGACATTCGGGCTAAAAAATGTACCATCAGAATTTCAAAAAATAATGAATGATATTTTGTGCTTATACAGCCTTTATAATAGTTTACATTGATGATGTTTTAGTATTTTCGAATTCAATCGAACAACATTTTAAACACCTAAATACTTTTATAAATATTACTAAAAGGGTTGGTCTAGTTGTTTCAGCTAAGAAAATTAAACTTTTCCCAGTAAGATTTCTTGGGCATATTATAAAAGATGGAACAACACTTCCAATAGATAGAGCAATTGTATTTGCTGACAAATTCCCAAATGAAATTAAAGATAAAACCCAATTACAAAGATTTTTAGGGATTTTAAATTATGTATCTGATTTCTATAAAAATGTAGCTTATGATGCTAAACCACTTTTTGAAAGATTAAAAAAGAATTCACCAGCATGGTTAGAAAGACATACTGATGTAGTAAAAAGAATAAAAGCCAGAGTTAAGGAAATTCCATGCCTAGCTATTCCTCACCCTGGTGCCTTCAAAATAGTTGAAACTGATGCATCAGACCTAGGCTATGGAGGAATTCTTAAATAAAGAAATAATAATAATGAATCACTTGTAAGATTAACATTTGTGTTATGGCAAGGTCCAAGAACAAGTCATTCCACCGTAAAAATGAAATACTGTCAATTGTATTATGTATACAAAAATTTGAAAGTTATTTATTAAATCATTTTTTTATTAAGGGTGGACTGTAAATCTGCTAAAGAAATCCTACAAAAAGACGTGGGAAATATAGCCTTTAAACAAATATTTTCCAAACGGCAAGAAATTTTATCAATCTTTGACTTTGATAATGAATTTATAAAAGGATCTAATAATTCGCTTCTTGACTTCTTAACTCGTGAATTTTTACAAGGAAAAAATGAATAAGAGAAAAGAAAAGATAGAAAGCAGTAAAATTGTTCAACCACAATCGACTTATAAGTCGATATTCCTTAAAAAAGGAAAAAATATATCAAAGAAGGAATTCTAAAAACCGTTCCAGAAGAATAACAACTAAGGCCTAAAGCTTATGATCTTGCAATAAAATCTTCTTATGCTAAAGAATATGTATATCCATACATTCCAGTCACTACTATTCGGGTATGCCCCATAGAGAAGAAATACAGCCATCTAACACCTGAAGAGGTTATGACCATTTACTTAAAGAATTTCATGGATCCTTATTTATATCCAAAAGATTTTCAATTTATCAAGACATATTGACCCACACCGAATCCATACAATTTGAATCCACTTTAAGATGAGGAGGAGACTGGGCTTATTCTAAGCCGCTATTATTAAAGTAATAACCCCAAAACAGTGGGACGGAGACTTATATAAGCCTAAAGATATACCAATAGGATCAAAATAATCCTTATAAAAACAAGATAAGCTTTAATTATTTTGATTATATTAAAGCTTGGAAAATTGGTTTCTACTATGAAAATAGACAAAAAAGTCATAGTTCGTTTATTTATCCAAATTGGTTTTTATTCTTATAACGACCTTGAATTTTAGTCATTTGAAATAGGTATATTTGACTGATTTTAAGTATTCACAAGTTAAATTTATAAGTTGAATAAATTATATGTCGAATATCTTAATTTAATTGGATAATCAAATTGTTAATTTAATATTTGAAATTGTGGAAATAATTGAAAATTGTGTTATATGTGAATAAAAATGATTTATAAAGTTGAATTAAATTATATTTGAATTAGAATGATTTTAGAGAACTTTAGAAATTGTATTAAAAGTTAAATAGTAAAAATTAAATATTTTAATATTTAATTAACGTGTAAAAATAGTCATTTTTGAAACAGTCTCGGATTTTGACTAAACCAGTTTCATTGGATCCGTAACATTATATTATTTTAGGATTTCAAATTTCGTGTCAATCGGATTTACGGTTTTTCCGGAGAAAGCTAAAACGCGTAGAAATTATTTAAGTGAATTTTAAATTTAAATAAGTCAATTCGAAAACCTCCTTTCAAATATGATCGAATTGGCTCTTGATATATATTCCATTGCGTTCGTAATATGGGTAAACATTGTAAACGCCAGCCGGCATGCTTCTTTGGAGTTTGAAAATTTTGACGATGAATAGTGTCGTGAAATTTTCTATAATAAGGACCAAACTTTTTTACATTTGCAAAACATTAGGGTTTTAAACCGTAGCCGGCATTTCTACATTCAATGGCCGAAAATTTTGATTCTTTCTCCCTTAGTGTCCCTTAATCCATCAACAATTAGAAAAAACTTCCAACTACAAAGTGATAGAACTTCACGAGATCTTCAAATCCATACGGTTTTGATCGTCATCGATGCATCGTGGTGATCGAATTTCTATTGTGAAGTCACGATGTTCATATGCATTTTTTGAGAAGCACGTGCAACCGAGTTCAACAAAATCGTGGTCGAGGGGGGAGCTCATGTTGGTGCTTCAAATAATGGGGGTCGATCATCTTCTCGACATCGTTAGTGGGTGCGGCGTTCAAAAAAATCGAACGAAGTATGGGTTTTGTTCGCGAGAGGTGAACGATGGGGAGGAAGATAGGGGGTGGCCAGACTCTCTCAAGCAAAAAATGTGCTGCCTGGATTGATTCTAGGTTAAGAAAATGAAAAAAAATTTGAAATATATATATATATATATTAATTCATATAAACTTTATGACATCATAACTTTGTCATACGAGGTCCGTTTTGACGAAACAAGTTGCGTTGGGTCTATATTGACGAGCACTACATTTTAGAGCTAGTTTGGAGTTGGTTGGAGCTGATGTAAATTTTAGATAAAATTAAACGCTCGTTTAATTTTATTCGGAATAAAACACTACAACTACTATTGGAAATAAAGTGAGTACAACTCACTCTTTCTGGCTCATTGATATTTTTATATAAGTGAGAATAAATTTATTTTATGATGATTGTTTGGATGATATATGATATATTATCTATATATTGATTGGTGTTTGGATATATTGCTGCATATTGCAACAGATGAGACCCTACACGTTCCCGTGTACGAGCGGATGGCCTTTTGTATGCACGTCTGCCTCGAAGCGGACATTGTACACATATTCTAATATGTATATTTGTTGCAGATGACAAGTTGGAGGGATCCAATAGGATTCCTCACCAGTATTGGTTTTATTTACAGATATTGGGATATATGTTGTTATCATATGATATATGATGTTTTGGATGTCTAATTGATGTATTTGGTGTTGTTGCAGCATTGAGCCTATTTTGGTAATTTAAAAAAATGTTAAAGTGATGATTTCCAAATTTAAAAATATTTGTTAAGTGATTTTGAAAATAGATGTTTTTTAATTCTGAATTGTTAAGTAAACGGGTTTATTTCGAAATAAATAAATGTTATAATTTGTATGTTATAAAAATTATGATTTTTGTAAAATATATCAGAAATGTGATTTTTGAAACATGGAGTTAACTGTTTTGTAAAATAGTTTAAAATGAGAATTTTGAGATTATTATAAATGGTATGTACATAAGATTGATAAAATTGATATATCTTTACTACTAATAATGAGAATTCAACCAACGTGAATTCAACCGTGTCTTTTTGAGCTACAGGAAATGCCCTTTTCTTTTTTCCTTCCGTTCGCGTTTTCTTTTCAGTCTCTTTGCTTCATCATTCTCATTACTAACCCTAATCGCCATGGTGATTCAACGCCAAAATGCTAAATACACAATCACCATCTCCACCGAACCTATTCATCGCTAATTGACTAACAATCGACCACAATCACCAAATTTGTCGTTGCCTCTCATCACCTCGGCTACAATCCTCAAATCGATCAACAATCTTTTTACCGAATCACCTGACGCCATGTTGTCAACGTCAGTATATCAAAAAACTGAATGATGTTGCTGATTGACGCTGCTTCCATCAACTGAACGTCGTCATACCACATCGCCTTTAGGTATGGTGTACTTAGCCTTGATTTCATTAGCAATTTCCCTATTACCAATCGATGTTCAACTCTGTAACCCGACGCAAGTACTATGTTTGTTGTGTGCGTTGATTTAAGAGCACCCTTTAAACTTATAAGAATTACAAAATATGTGAGTCATTTATTCTTTTGTTGATTAACAAAGTGGAGATAAAGAGTTTTTAACTGATAACTAAAAACTCCCAGCAAATGGAGATAGAATGATAAAATCTACATTATCGTATAAAAATAGCGTCCAGAAGTTTGATGAAGAACAAGTTTGGGAGTGTTTAAGGAAAGTTTTAGGAAATAAATGGAGTTTCATTGATCTGGAAGGAGGTAGATGACTAAAATTAGTGAGACTGGTCAAAGAAGAATGTTTCAGACAATAAGTGATGCATAAGGGGGCTCTGAGAAGGTATAGAGTAGGCTGCCACTATCACTTGATTATAAATATCATTTGTGTTTTGTGCTGTGGATTGTTGTGCACTTTAGTTTAATTGTCATGTTTTAATTAAAGAGCGGTGCAAAATGAACGTTTCGTAAGAAATTAGGCTCTAAATTATTAAATAAATCTTACAAATTCTCAAGTACTATACCTGGATAATACATATATATTCACAAGTACTGTTAGTCTTACAAAATGAACATTTTGTAAGAAATCAGGCTCTAAGTGGTATTTGACCTTTATTTTTAGTATAATAGTATTCCTATTCAAATACAGCTGTATTATCGTGGATAATACATGCATAACACTTTTGTCTTAAAGCAAGGAATATATATATATGTGTATATATATATATATATATATATATATATATATATAAAGCAATAAAAGTGGTTTTGACCTGAAATTTCAAATAGTATATAATTATATTTTGTTATTAGCCGATTGCTCATTACTTATCATGTGCATATTCATTGTGAAATTTTATTATGTGCCAATATTCTATTATTTGTAAACTAAACGTTTACTTCCATCGTTAAAGATCTATAATCACTACAACAAAATAGTCTTTTTACAACGGGCAATGCCCATTGTAATATGGTTTTCGCAACGGGCATGCGCCCGTTGTATTAGGCCTCGTTGTAATAGGTCGACCATTTTTTACTACGGGCATTGAACGTTGTAATACACCTTTTTACAACGGTCATCGGCCCTTGCAATAGGCTCTATGGCAATAATTAAAGCCCGTTGTAATAGACTATAATACAACTAGCATGGCCCGTTGTAATACATGATATTGCAACGGTTTCTGACCGTTGCAAAATAAATGCAAATTTTAAAAAAAATTACAGCACCATCCATGCAATACATCCATACCAATAATGAATAATTTAACGAGTAATAAATATTATCATAAAACAACCAAAATCACATACGAAAAGAGTGAGTAAATATATCAACATACAATAATTTATTAGAATACACAATAATTTATTAGCATGTCCTTCAACGTATCAACATACAAGAGTGAGTAAATATAAAATACTGAAGATAAATAGTTGCATAACTACTGTACTGACTGACATGAAACTTACAATCTACAAAACTGAAGTGGGGCTTGAACCTGGTTCAACTTTATTTGCTTCTTCAAAAATGGAGCTAAAATTGTTGAGAACCAAAGAACAATGCATCAGCAAGAATGATAGCTCCAACCTGCATTTAAATAGATCATCCAATTCTATTATGCAACATATTTCGTATGTATATTATATCGGTATGTAGTAATGTAGTCCAAAATATTAGAGATGGTATGTAAGTATTTCAAGAAGCCAAGAATAGTTTGTAATTACCATTCTTACAGTGAAAAGAAACCTATACCCCCATCCTTCTTTAGCAGCATAAGCAAGTTGTTGATCAGTCCAGCTGCAAAGGAAACAGTTATAGCACAATCATGACCATGATGATTATGTCTTGTGTCAGCACATTTTCGTTTTTGATATGAATTTTCTGAATTATTATTATTTTCGTTTTGGGCTGAAGCAATTGGTACTGCATGTTATATATTAAATAGAATTTTAATAAGACCATTAACTAAGAAAACACTATATGAATTATTCTATAATAAAAAGTCTAAAGTATCATGCCTTAGAGTTTTTGGTAAAAAATGTTTTATTTCAAATACTAAAGATAATTTTGACAAATTTAATGCTAATCAATTAAAGGAATCTTTATTGGATATTCAAATAGAAGAAAAGATTACAGGGTTTTAAATGCTATTGGAGAAACATTACATGTCTGATTTAGTAAAAATTTAAAGTTTATAATCCAAATATTAATGAAGAAGAAAACATTGATAAATCAAACGAAATTGGTAATGATGAGACTACCGAAAACGAAAATAATAATAATTCAGAAAATACATATCAAAATAAAAGAACAAGATTTCCATAACTGAGAAATAGAAATAAAGATAATATTGATTAACAGTGATAAAAATGTACTGCAGTCTAAGGCTTCAACAGCAATTAAAGTCATAATAACAGTTATGATACTTGAAAAAAAACCCATAATGGTCAGATCTTTCTAGTTGATTTATTTTATTTTATTTTTCACAAATGTTTCCTTCCTAATGTAACTAGAGAATAACTTATAATCAAATTACCTAATAAACATTTGAAAATTCATCAAGCAATGATTGTAATACCTATTTGAAAACCATTAGGTGACAAGTCCTTAGGATATGCAAGAAAATTGCCTGCTGCTCCATAAACAAGAATATCAAGTTTCCCGAAGTGCTTGACTGTTGTTTCCAGAACCCCAACTGCATCTTCATTCTTGCGAACATCTCCTTCTAATCTAATTGCATATGCATGAGAACAAAGCAAGCAATTAGCTATATTAGTAACCTAAAAAGCAGCTGGATATTTCCAATATATGAACGTACCAGTAATTGTTATACTTATTGAATAAACAAAGGAAATATGATATTGCAGATGCCAATATGATATTTGAATTTAGCAAAGCGCTTTCATAATAACTCACATACAGTGAGCTACGATAAAATTGAGCACTGCATATAAAGATTTTGATAACGAGCAGAAACATTTACCTCCCAAAACTAAAAAGGAATAGCATATTCATTGTATACCTATGTAACGCTCTTCAAATTTAGTGTCAGCTCCTTGGCTTTATCTTCAGCTACTTTTGCAACTTCAACATCATGCTGTGTGAATTGGTCATTAGCATGTGATTCATTAATATTTTGTGCATTGTCCAACTTTGATGCAGTCAATTCCAAATCCTCTTTGATCCTCATCTAGGACCTAAGAACAGCAAGGTTGGCTTCAAGCACAGCACATCTAGCAATTGATCATCAACATTATTCATGGCTGAATCGATAGGACTGCCACCACTATGATAAGCAATTTTGCTTGAAGAACAACATTATTGAGATATTGACATTTCAAAAAAAGAAAAACATTTTTGGTCAGAATTTGGCTTTACAAAAATGGCATCACAGATCGGGGTGTTTTAATAGCTATGTCATAATTTATCTATTACTCTAAAATGTTAATGGGAAAATAGTCCTCTATGTCATGCTTTTGTCATAAAGTGATATATAAAGAACAAAGAATCAAATACTATAATTAGTGGGGTTGATAATGGAATATGCAAGTAAAGAGGTTATATCATTATATTGTGCACAACTATCTTTTATACCTCTGCTCTAAAGTTGGCGCTTCTTTAATATCCGCATAAGACATTTCTGCCAATCTATATAGTATATTGGCTGCAAGGATGTGCTGTCACTGCATGACATAATACATTGGGAGCACTGTACTGTCACGTGAAGCACTAACAACTGCCCACATTTCCTCCTCCATCAGCAGTTCCTTACTGTCAACAAGCCACCACAACCAACAGTGACAGTGCACATCACATACTAATCCCTTCATTCACAAACTTGCTTCAACATTCCTCTTCCTATAATCGAACCACTTCAATCACCTTACCGCTGCTACTCCACCATAACACAAGTTCAACCTCCAATCATACACAACTTCTTCATCAACCCCATTTCTCTGCCTATTGCCTTCCTTCACCATCCACCAGAAATACTACATCCACTTACCAAACCAACCACCACCTACGTTACAACAACAACATCTCAAACAATAACTTCCTCTCCTCTGACATATAACATTCAGTATCCAATCTTTGCACAGCCTTAAATCACTTCCTTACTGCATCTACCACTTCTATATGCACCATTTGCCTCACGGCAGTTCCACTACTAACTAAACTCCTCACTATATAACTTCTGTGCATCTTACATTACTTCAACTTCACTGTGCATATCACAACATATCACTTATGTGCATAGACTTTTGTCTACCTCCTCTACCATCCATAACTTTCTATAACATTTCCCATCAATTCTTACTACCATCACCATCGACCACCATAGTCGCCTTTATTCATCTACAACCACTGCAATTCCTTCAAACTGCTGCCTTCAATAGACTTCAACACTCCACTCACCTGAAATCTTCCATCTTGCTACACTTCAAACCACTGAACACCCCTGAACTATCCTCCATCAACCACTGCGACCAACACCGCACTTCACCATACACTGCCTTCCTTATTACCCCTTCTTCTTTTGGTTGCCACCATCAACCTGCACATTTATACCAGTCTTCCCTACGCACCATAATCTTCACCACATACCCACAGCCATCGTTCCATCACCGTCTTCCACTGAACACCCCTGAACTACCAGAATCAAAATCTTTCGAACAATCATGATAAAAAGGTATAATTGTTCAAAACAATCGTAGTACAAAATCAACCACATTTCACATAAATAAAAATGCTTACAGAAAACGAAATGAATTCAGTAAGGTTGACAATCACATAATATGTATTACGTTCACCAATCAAAAACAAGGTAGAATTTTGAAGGCACTAAAGACAGAATTGACGAAATCGAGAGAGCAAATTTTACCTACCTTACACTTAAAGAGTTCATTGTTCTTAGGAAAGCTACTGTTGAAATCCAAACTCGTCGATTCATCAGGCGAGCTAATCTTAGCTCGGCTTGAGTTTTCAAGCGGCGGGAGCTTCCAGTTCATGACGATAGCTCAAACTCTTCGGTAGCGCAAGTAGTAGGTGAAAGGATTTATTTTTGGAGGAAGGGTAGCAGAGGAGGAAGGGTTAAGGAGGACTAATGGTTTACAGATTTAGGGATTTGATATTTTGGTACTGAAATGGTGTTGTGAAGCGGGAGGATAAAAATGAAAGCGGGAAGTTTAATTTGTTGACCGCTTAATGAAAAATAGGAGGCTGTTTTATGTTTTAATATATTACAACGGGCATTTGCTGAATGTTGTAAAATATACTTCCATTACAACGGGCAGAAGTTGACCGTTGTAATATCTCTCTATTACAACAGGCAAATAATGCAAGTTGTAAGAAGGGCATTGGACAGAGCATCTATTACAACGGTCCTAAAATGACCGTTGTAACAGCCGTCTATTACAACGGGCAGAATATGCCCATTGTAAAAAGGACGTTGTAATAGGGTATTTTTGTTGTAGTGAATTGTGAAGTACAAAATAAATAAACAGAAATAAAAATGGTATTTGGCTTGAGATTTCAAAAAATTATTTACATTGTCGATTTGTATTTATCTTAACTAATGTACTATTCTATTTTATTTGTTTACATGTTTTATTTCGACTATAAAAACAGTCTTTTACCCATTGCTTATTACTGTAACTACCTCTTTTCCAATTACATCTACCTTTGAAATAACTTCTTTTCCAATTACATCTAATTTTGATTTTATTAAAGTCATTTCTACTCAATTGTCCAAATAGAATGATTGCCATTGCTGTAGCATATCAACACACAAACTCTTTTGGTTGTCCTTTTATGACTATGTTGTAGTATATTATAATCTTAGCTTTATACATTGTAAAGGTTGTTTATATTTTACTGTTGAAAGTTTCTGTCAAAAAGTATGACTACTTAAAACTATATTTTACAAAATTTGACTATGCTGCCAATAAATTCTGATCAAAGTATCCAAACATTTCTTATGGAAACTACCAATATATTGAGACCAAATCAGAAAGAATATACAGTGTCATTTCATATTGTTGAAATGTATATTTGTTTGTTCATATATATGTTAATAGAGAAGCAAGGCGCTAATTCATAAATATCTCAGTTATTTTATGTCTGCGAACAGTTGTTTGGATGTTTGAAGAACAATCAACAGAGTCATGTAAAACCTTTTTCTTAAAATATACTATAAATGATACCTGAACTAATTTATACTTAGTAGTACAAATATATTGCATAATGTATTACAGTAAGATATTTGTAGTTATTACTACTTTAGTCAACTATTTTATGATATTCATTTTTACACCATGAATTTCTAAATTAATCAACTGTGGTGCCAATTTAGTTGTACCAGTTAACTAACACTGCATTGTAAACTAAACCAGTCCAAGGGGTTCACTCTATAATTCCAATGTAATTTTTGATACCATTACTAAAACTATGCCTCTTTGGCCGCCTCCAAGTATACTGAAAGTAAGAGTACTCGACAAGGCAGCCAAATGCGATGTTATGCAACATAATGATTTTATATGCGTTTGTGTATTAAAATTAATTCTACATGTCTCTAATTACTCATATGATTATCATTCCATTTTAAAATTTCTTCTACAAGTCTTTCATGTCCTCATTGCAGAATTTTTTATCCTATTATTAATATAACTATATTTTTTGACTATACTCAAGAATAAAAGTATGGATGATAGTTCTATCGTATCCAAGTGAAGAAAAAGAAAAGAAAAAAGAGCAGCACGTATAAAACCTTTTACAGAAAACTAAAATAAACTTGAAGTTTTAACTGCCAATAAAACGGTTCTACAACCAAGTAAATCGAAGCTACCAATTTGTATTTATAGATTTAACATAACAATCCTCATGCTTCCTTCTTTGTTTGGATCTTCAAGTGACACGTCGACATGTAATGCATAATCCTCTTCAAACATTACTAGATTAAATACAAAAGGTGTTCCTAGTGAGATAAATGTGGAGATTTACTAGGACTGTAACATAAGTTCAAGCTGGTCAACCATTGATATAGGTATATTCCTTACTGTTCTTATTATCATTTATTTTGAGTCCTACAAGAAAGTGTTTTTCACCAACTTTATTTATGCTGCTATGACTATATTCCAGAAGTATTTGGTTAATTTAAAACTACTTTGTGACAATGATTTAGTTTTATGACTAAAATATGGTTCTCGTGATGGTGAACTTTTTCTGTAAGGATAATATGGATGAAATGCACAAGTATGAATTCACCTTTTGTTTGGAAGCTTTTGGTAATGTTAAGTTTATATATTACATAATGATTCAAATATTGAAAATCCAAGATAATTGGCTTTATTTAGTGCAGAAACATCAGTTTTGGAAATAGTCATGGAACGAAGTACACTTGAAGTAGCTATGAAGATAGACTTACGGACAAATGGACATCAGGTATGGCATTATTTAACTAAATGTTTATTATCTCTTTTTTATAGCATTTAAGAATTTTAACAGGGCTTTTATATTGGTGAAGGGGATATGGTATAGGTTATGTTGTTGGTAGAAACATTCATAATTATAAAGATGTGCCTAAAGACCTACAAAGAGCTATCTCTAACTGGAACGTTCGCAACAATCTTTCTTTCTCCATCAACTTCAGCGACATTATTAACGGCTTCTGCTTTGAAGATCAATCATTGAAAGCATTACACACCATAATCACAGAATTTGACAAATTCAATAGCCCTGTACATCGACAACCACTGTTTCTACAACCTACCTGGCGATAAAGTCATCTCATCACTAAAAATACCAACAATGGTACAAACACTTACAAAGACTTTTCACCTGTGCCCAAGTATAGTTTCATAGTCCTTGAAATGTACGATATCAGCGCCCTAGCATGGCCGGAAGATCATCCAAAGAGAGCCAAAGTTGAAAGGCTGGTCAAAGAGAGGAACCCGAACGAGAACAAGAATAGTCCTGAAGAGATGGAGGGTATCGACACCAAGTTTTTGATGCACAGTTGAGTGGTGGGGAAGAGCAGCTATAGTGGCTAAATGATATGCACTAAAGGATTGTAAGAAGAAGATGGAGAAAGTGGCTGTGTGCAGCCACGTGCCTTTGGATCCTGTAGCTTCTTCCAGGAAGGTGCTGCTGTAGAACTATGAAGAGGTGATGGAGATGGTACATGGGTATGAGTGTATGAAAGTGTGCATTTCTGGCCATGCTCATAAGGGTGGGTATTCGATCGATTCTCATGGGGTTCATCATCGGGTTCTTGAGGCTACTGCTTAGTGCCCTTCTGAGTTCGATGTATTTGGGTATGTGGACTTTTATGGTGATGGCTTGGCTCTTTTTGGTACTGGTGTAATGGCGAGTTTGAAGATGTTCAGCTAATGAGATGACTTACAGAAAAAAAGGATAAAATATTTATGATTTTTATATAAATAACTGTTTTGAGTTATGTACAGATGCTTTTTAGAAGCAAATGTTGCGATTCATTTGTTAATATTTGTGTGTTTCTGTACTAGTTATATTTTATAAAAAAATGATATGTTCAACCATTTTATAAAATAATATCCACTAATTATTAATGCATGTGCTTGATGTTGCCCAGCAGATAACTGTGGTTTGCTAATTGAAATGGTTTCGTTTTATTATGTAATTACACACTTGGATTCTAATGTAAACTCATACTAGGATAACCGATCAAAAACTTTTACCATTTTAAATATATTGTATGACAACATGTTTTTATGGTTTACCTATATTCTACTATATGATCACTAAATAATGATGAACAACAAGTGGTGATGCAATAAGAGAAAAGAAAATATAAATGAATGTGAATATATGCAGTGGGAATATAAATTCTAGATTTTGATGTAGGACAAACGTGATACAGGGAGTACAGGGAGAGAAGTTAATTACTAACATGGGCTTCCTTCTCTAAATTATTTTCTTGCTATGGCCCAAATTATATTTTTGCTTGGGCCTACAATCACAAATCTAATTTACTGTATGATTTTTTGATTTTGTTCAACTAGGGCCATGGCCTTAGCTTGCCAAAACACAGCTCCTACCCTGGAGCTTCCTACACAATTATTAGACCACTGCATATAACATCATCTATCAGATATGGGAAGCTAGAAATACATATCGTAGAGCTTAGCATAGTTTCCTGCCACCGATGAAAGTGAGAACATGCACGATACTGTGCAGCAAATAAGCTATGGTGATCAAGGAGATAGCAACAGCAGTAATTAAAGCAACTATGCAATTGGCATGGGAATCGATTGGTCCGGAGCAATGTTTAAGTCCTTCATTATGTCTAAAAATGAAAAGTAGGAGATGGACTTACCAGAGATGACTGCTTTCAATAATTGCTTCATCTTTTGAACTGTGTTCTTGAGTTAAAAGTAATGCATCACTTATTATGTGTCTTATAGTTTTGTCATTGTTGTTTGTTCCGTCAAACTTACGTTGTTTTCCGAGTTAACCTGCTTTTTAGTTTTAATGCAAATTACTATATGATTGGGCATCAAATTGTGTAAGATAAATATTGAGTGTTTATGCTACTGCTTGTTTTAAAAAAAATTGGCAAGGCATAATACATGTTCGGTGCGCGTACGCGTGCAAACAACCTGATAAATTTATCATTATGCTACGTGAATTTTAATGGTTAGCAGATTAATGGTTATGCACGCCTTACTCATCTACTTGCTCCTATAGTGCTATCAATCATCTATCATATAAAGTGCAAGACAATAAACCCAAAACCATAAAAAAAAAAGATGAACGATATGATTCTATCGATGATTAATAACTTAGAACAAAATAAAAGCAGTACCATTGATTTGCTTGGTTAAAGAGGGTTGTCAATGAATACCCCAAAAATTCGAAACCCGTCTGTATCTGTATACGACATATGCATATATCCGAAAATAGATACAGGCCATATTCATATCCGATAATTATTCGTCCGGTGTTTATCAACACTATAGTAATTTTTTGCATATTTTAGTATATAAAATGATCGTCATTTACCATTTTATCCAGGTAAAAAAAGTTATTAAGTATATAAAAATCGATATCTGTTGCTTTAAACTAATATTTCTTGGTATATTTATTATTTTTTATATTTGTAGTACTGAAACGAACTTATAACGAGTCAAATTTTCTATTTATTTTGTTTAGATTTATGAGTTGTGAATTAGTTGAAAAATATCCAATAAATATCTGATATCCATCCACATCCACGGGTACAAATATCTAATATCCGAAAATGTTTTTGAATATACAGATATGACATATCTGAATGCATGTCCGACCATTTACAAGCCTAAAAATACATTGATAGATACTTATGGAAACAATGTCAGATTAAGTCACGAACAGTTTCATTGTTTCAAAAGTGATGCATCTCAAACTGAGCATAATAATAACTACTTGGAAGCTACCATTCAAATTTAAAAATATAAACATAGTTGTATATAAGGATTACCTTTCAACTTTGAAATTTCAAAAACCCCGCTGTAAATCCTATTTGTTGAATTCCCGCTATTAATAAATAAAGGAGGTGAAGCCATGTTGTGAAGTGATGATGTGTTTAGATACATTTTTGCTTACAGCCCACATTAGCTAAAAGTGCATATGCAGTATAAGTATAAGTATTATTTCTATTTCCTGTAGTATAAAATGAACTAAACAAAAGAAACGAATGATAAAACTTTAGCATTACAAAAAAATTGGTTCGATGATCGTTCTTCAATTGTTTTGGTCTTCTTGAGTGGTGATTTAGGTTTGGTTTATGCTAGCAATGATACTGTCAAATCTACTTCAGGGGGCACAATTATAAATGCATGCACATTGTGATTAAATGCATGCCCATCTGGACGTGCATATATACTCGTTATAAATAAAACTAATGGAATTATAAAGGAATTTTGTAAAAATGAAGTTATAAATGGATTTTATAAGTAAATAAGATTTATGGATTTATATTTGTGAAGTTATAAAAAGAACAAATTTTGTAAATAAGAGAATTATAAGTAATTAATATATAATTTGGATTTTTTCATGTAAATGAGATAAATAAAATTTGGTAAATAAAGGGATTTTATAAATAAAATGTTTATAATATATAAACGGAATTTATAAACATTGTTTTATAAATCCGAAATCAATTGAATTTGATAAGTTAATTATTATGGTTTATTAAAGGAATTTCATCCATGATTTTGGACAGTGGATAATCCTTTAATAAATATGTAGAAGTGGTGAATTTGGGAAAGGAGATATATTCATAATTTTGGACAGTGGATAATCCTTTGATAAATGTGTAGAAATATTGGATTATGTAAATGGACTATATTCACGATTTTGGACAGTGAATAATCTTTTGAAATAAATACATATTTTAGGACATGATATTTCAAATGGATAAAATGGTTTGAAGATGTTTTAAATGTATTAAGTATCGAACCATAGATTTCAACATTCATTGTTGAAATAGACATTTTCGAGAAGTAAGGAAATGATGGACTATAACACTATTGTTATAATAAATGATTTTCGAAAGGGAATAATTTGTATAGTACAAGAGATTTATACATCTGTCTAATTTTCGAACCCCTACACTAGTGATTTTGGGTTGTCGTAACGATGTTTTATGCGACATTCGTTTCGACCCAAATAAATGTGTTTAAAGAGAAAGTTTTCCTTAAAGAATAAAATGTATACTTAATCGTGATTTTAGTACATGGAATATTTTTTAAGTGTTGAAAATAAACTAATTTGTGAATTACTTATTATTAAATAAGTATATGGAAATGTTTTCTAATATTGAGATGTTGAAATGGTTTGAGAATATATCTTTTTAAAGATAATTTGAAGTGAATATTTGACAAGTGATTTAATCAATTAAAGATTAATTAAAAGGGCCTGGTGATTGTTTATGGTGCTAAATATTCATTTATTTGTTTTGATAGTTAAATAACTGACTATTAAATTTGGCCATTTTAGTTCCTCGACTTGATGTGGGAACTATTTAGTCGTACACTTAGAGCCTTCTGTGTAGACTTGATTATCGTTTGTGTTAAGGATGTTGATTGGTGTAGTGTAGAGTATTACTCCAATCTATCTAGCTTCCTTCTTGTCACGAAGGATAGCTAGTTGAAAGTTGGAGACGTGATAAGTTTATGAGACTTAGTTTTTGTGTGAGGTTGAGAAATACTTTTGCATTGTTGGTGCGAAGAGACCAGATCAGATTTATTTGAAAACCACTTCGGACCAGCGTATATGCGTTCGATTGTGCAGGTTATTGATGATATTGATATTTAGGATTATCATAGTGCGGGACTGCTTGTTGATCATTTGGGGTTAAAATCCCAATATGCATGTAGTAGCGGTGGTCTCTTCATTATGAAATATCCAATGCAAGGACTATTCACTACTAATCCTAGGGATTTCCCGACATGATGTGATAGGAAAGTACCTTCGGTTTATCCTTTTCCTGGACAACTTGTATGGATATTTGTCTGATATTACATTTCTAAAGATTATGTACATTGGTTTTTAAAAACGTACATCAGTGGTAATGGGGGAAGGCAACTTCTCTTAGCTTAGCACCCTCCTTAGGACAAATGAGCTTAAGGGTTGTATTTTTGTGGAAGGCAATTAGTAGTCAACGGAAAAGGCCGTATGGCATTCAAGGTGAAGTAATATATGGTTTGTGAAAGGTAATTGTTACCTCAGGCTTCATCAACCGGAAATGACCAAAGCAGGGTTAGATGTAGCAAGGCTAAGTGGGTCGCTCTCAAGGAGGGTATGATCATCCTCTTTTAGATATATCTTTACACGCTATAATGTTGTATATTTGATTATTGTGGTTTTTATGCTTTGAGGGCCCTCGATAAAGGTCGCAGCGACGGGAGGATGATATTCGGTACCATGTAGTTATAGAGGTGGGTCGATCTTGTGTTGGTAGAGGGCAGATGTTCTGTTACTCGAGACATCTATCTAGAGGTGTACCCATCGGAAGGTAGTCTCTTTACCTGGTCATTTGTATGGAAATCCAAATTCCGCTACGTGCCTACCATTTTGATTGTATTACCCATTTTGGGCTATATGTTGGAATTTAATAATGGTAACAATTTTGCCTATTTTGAATATTATTTTTGCAATAGACACTACTATAATATCAGATGATTTGATATGAAATGTTTTAGCTATCGTAAGGTAAAAACATGTCCATGTTTAATTATGGACTTGTCTTACGAGATACTTTTGTTTTGATAAAGGAAAAGTTTGGTAATTTAATAAATTCAGTTGAGTGTATTTCTCAGGCTGGTATACCAGACTGATCCGGGCGTTCTTCCCTTTCAATGCTCAGGTCAAACCGAGTATATTTACAGGTTCGGATTTAGTGCTTTGGAGCTTCAGCAGGAGAGCTGGAAGTCTTCATTTTCGTATACACGTGTCGGTTTTGATTATTGATTATCCGATGTGCTTGGTTGTTTATATTATCGGCAATTGTGAGGACAGGTTATTATAATTGTCTAGGCTGATAACTAGTGACTAATTGTTAAACTCTGATTGATGTATGTATATACAGTTTCTGTTTTGTAAAGATCATTGACATGATATTATATGTTTTTCGCTACGATGTGAATTCTGTATTTTTTTGTTTGCTTCTATCTTCTCTCTTTCTTCTCTTCTCTCCTTCTCTCTTCTTTTTTTCTCTTGACTTTCCATCAGTTGGTGCTTTTTGGGTCGGACATGTGTGGATTATTGTCGATTCAAAGGGTACGGATTTGCGGGTCGTCACAATTCTGGTTTTCAAACTTCGGATTATATCCGATAATTTTACCATAAACAATTAGAACTATTTACAAAAAAATTATTGAAATCAACCGATGTATGAAAAATCATGGTTTGATGATTGCAATACTTTATCAAGTACACTGGATAATAAAATAGGATGCTATAACTGCCTATGAACAATACCAAAATTAGGATTATCTTTTCAAATTCCTTATTTAGGAAGATGAATTCTAATAAAATAGTGGGATAAATATGAATTCTTCAAAGATTCTATTTTTTAAGTAAATGGTTTAGTAAATCATGAACCTCAAACTCCTTTACTTAAATCTCCCAAAGGAGATGTTTCAGAAATTTTAAAAGCATTAATAATGAGTTCTTCGAAAAAGGAATTAAAAAATAAACTTAAAGCAATTCTCGAATTAGAATCTGATGATGAGGACCTTATGAGTGTCAATACAAATAAAATTTATGAGGAAAGATAGAAGAAATGGAAGAAAATATGCTGAAATTCAGCGCACTGATGTTATCTGCAAAACAAAACGTAAAACTCGTTCAACATATACTATGATAATTCTGGAACTTCCCAACAGAAGAGGATTAGTAATCAGCACAATACCAAGCCCTACATCTTTTCCAATAGCACCACCATGATTCTCTTTGCTTCCAAAAGGATAAAGATCTTCAATTATAATTTTGGACATCAAATTAAAATGCCAGCTCATATAGACAGCTCAATACTTATCAAGTTAAAAGAGAAAAGGACAAGTGCCAACACAAAAGGATCAAGACCGACAAATGACAACTCATACAGACCGCTCAATACTTATCCGGCAAAAAGAGAAAAGGACAAGCACCAACGCAAAAGATTAAAGCTTTTCTATCTAAAGGAAGCCACAATATTTGAAAATAATCAAGGAACTGGAATCTTCAGACAAGCTTATCTATTTCTAGTTACTACTATAAATAAAGGTTATGTATTGAGTTATGGCTTGTAAAAAAATATAAGCTTCGTAAGAAAAGTCTTAGTGTTTAATGGTGGAAGCCTTCCTATAAACTCTGCTTGTAAATATTTCATAGCAATAAAATATCAGTCTTTATCAGTCTCAACCAGATATCTATTAAATCAGTTCATATCATTTTAGGCATACGTCAATAATCACATAGGCAGCAGCGGATCCTATAGAAGATTTGGTATCAAAACCAAGCACAAGCAAAGAAGTGCTGCCAAATTTTCAGACCCCCGGGAGGGAGTCCGGTGCAATCCATTATCTTGCTTATCAGGTTCCATCATTAGGTCGTAGGTTATTGGTTTTTCTTAGATGACTTATGTCCTTCTTTTGAAATTCATTACAAGCAGGCTTCTGACTACATACCTTTGTTTCTTTATAAATACCAGCTTGCCCACAACCAAAACAGGATCTGATTGCTCTATCATTGGAGACTTCTTCCTCTTCTTCGCTCTTATCCTCTACCTCTCAAACTCTCTTGAAACACCATTGTGAACATGAGATCCACTACATAGTGGTCAGATCTTATATAACTAGTTGTAATCTAGGAAGAGAACAACTAATAAAAGAGATTAAAGTGGACGTAGGCCAGAGATTACGCCAAACCACTACAAAAATTCCTGTGTCTTCCTTTACTTTTCTACCTTTTCTTTTATTTTGAATAGAACTGGTGCTTTCATTTACTTTCTGGATGTTGATCCATTTTCTGGATTAACAATCTTGAACATTTTCGAAAGATCATCCAAATGGTTTCGCGGTCCTCATGACTTCACAAACATATCTTCCACGTATACCTCAATTGTCCGTTCAATTTAGTTCTTGAACATAGAATTTACCAATCTTTGGTATGTGGCTCTAGCATCCTTCAAATTGAATGGCATTACTGGTAGTAGTATAGCGCTAAATCCGTTATAAAGCTAGTATTCCCCCGATCTAGGATAAGCATCAAAATTTGATTATAACCTAACTAATCATCCATGAATGAGAGTAACTCATGGCCTACAGTTGATCTACCAATTAATCAATCCTAAGTAGAGCGAAGCTATTCTTCGGGCATGACCTATTCTGATTCGAATAATCGACACACGTATGCCATTTTCAATTTGATTTCTTGGCCAACACAGAGATGAATACCCACTCAGGACATAGAGCATTGTGGATGAAGTCGTTTTCCATCAGCTTATCCACTTCTTCCGTCAATGTAGTGGATCACTTCGGACGTAGACTGCACCTTTTCTTTATGATCGATGAAAACTTTGGATCAATATTCAATACGTGACATGCTATCTCCGATGATATCCCATATATATCCGAAAATGTCCAAGAAAACATATGTAGATTCTCTTAGAAGAAATTAACCAATTCATTCCTTAAGTTAATGTCAAGTTGAGATCTAATTTTTAAAACTTGAGTTGAATCGTCCATATCGATTGGGACACCATCGGCTCAACTGTTGTTGCCCGTACTTCCCCTAACTACTTCTAAGGATCCATAGACTATTAAACCTACTATGATTCCCAAGCCAGGGGCCTTGCTTTAATTTGTATGCTTGCTGATCTCGAATGCGGAGAGTCCCCTCTATATTCTTATGGTTTTCCCATCGTTTTGCTTCCCTTAGATGCATGGTACAGCATTCTCTTTTGGGGCTCTGGACTCGCCTTACCGATCCAAAACCTATTCTCCATAGGAAACTTCATTATTAGACACTAAGAAGCCAGTGCTATTCTAAAATCGTCCAAGGCTAGTTGGCCCAAAAAAGTGTTGTATGCCGAGTATTAATTTACAACAATGAATTTCTGAATATGGACTATCACGCGATCTCCTTCAACCAACTCTATAAGGAGATCGATCATCCTAATTGGTTGTTTGGCTTTGCTTGTAAACCCTTGGATTTTGCTTTTGCAAGCCGTAAACTCCTTCATGTTAATCCTCATTTGATCGAACGTCTTTCTGAATAGTATGTTCATAGAACTTCTTGTATCCTCCAAGACCCGACATACCGTTGCTGGCCCAATATCTACCATTACCACAATGGGGTCGAAAGTTAGTGCTTCAACTCCATTGGCATCTTTATTTCTGAACACAACATCATCATTATTAGTCTTTAATTTTTGGTCAGAGCTCCATCTTCCATGGTAAAGCAATCCTCCTACACTACGTGTTTTAATGAGTTCTTGCACTGTTCCATTTCCCTCCATCTTTTCTCCGTTGGACGAGTTCCTTCAATTAAGGTATTGGTAATCAATCTTCCATCAGTTCTCCAACGCCCTTCTCCGCTTGGTCCAGGCAGATTCCCTTAGGCGAACTGCCCTTGGGGTCTTGGAGTTTGAACACCTTTCTACGGTTCTTTGACATACTGTTAGAACTTATTATTCCTTATCAATTCTTTAATAAGATCCTTCAAATACGAGCACTCCTTCGTATTGCGTCCATGGATTTCATGGAAACGACAGTATATTCTGGAGCACCTATCCCGCTCAGTCGCCTCCCACCTAGGCTGCCTTTTGTATCATTCTGTTTCTTGAGTAGTAAGGTGTAGGCTCTCCTGAATATCAATTATGGGCATATAGTCTTCTAGTTTCATATTCCTTAGGCATATCTTGTTTTCGTTATGCCTACCGCCAAGGCATTGATTCCTTTTCTTCTGGCTATAAGAGTTGCCAGCATTAATCACCATGTTACTAGAGCTATATCCAACTTGTTTAATGGTCATGCTGCTCTGGATAACTTCCTTTGCTTGTTCTATCGACCTTTCCTAAAGTTAGACTCATCTCTTCTAGTCACAGAAATAAATTAGCCTTCCAATGAAACTACTCCATTATTGTAGGTTGTTTCATTTTCAGCTATCTACCAAAATCCATGTCCGGGTGTACGTCCTAGGCTAATGCTATGAATACCAGATCCTCCTTCGCATTATTTGCTTTTGTAACAGTAATATTAAACCGGTTCAAGAACCCCTTCATTGACTCCTTGGGTTCATTGGATAGTCATGACAAGGACATTACTTTCTTAGGGCGAGCAGCATGAAGCCAAAACCGGTCTATAAATTTTCTAGTTAACTCATGAAAAATTGATATGGATCTCGATACAAGCCTAATGAATAACATTGACGTAACTTCTTCCAAGAAAATAGGAAAATACCTATACTCAACAACATCTGTCACCTTAGCACCATCCATATGCCATTCGTACTTGAATAACTGTTATTTAGGATAAGCTGTTCTGTTGTACGATGGTATTGTCAGCATCTTTAATTTCCTAGGATATTCCTCCTTCGGTATGTTTTCCGCAAAAGGGTGTTCTACTTGGTATGAAACCATAATCCTCTTCTTTCGACCTTTGCTCTCCTCTGCCAGTGGCTTGACCATATCAGTTATATACTCCTCGCTAGAATTGTATTCTAAAGATCGACCACAAAGAGCTGCACCGATTATTTGACTCTGTAAAAGATCTTGATTTGCCCATTGGCATCAAGGTTCTCCAGCTTATGAGAGAATCACTCCTTTGGTATTCTGGTTGCGCATGGCTGTATCTATTGCAGGTGTTTGAACTCCAACATTATTAGATCCAACATCTAATTCATAATCATCATCATCAAGCTACAGATCATCCTTCAAGTCAGATAAGTCCAAAGCTTCGACTCCATGTCCGCCCTGCTGTCTAGAAAAGCTCTCGGTACCAAGCTGATTCCTCTCTATACAAAGTTGTTTTCTTTTGGAGGTAGCATTCTGACTTCCTCCAACAACCCCTTCCATTGGTTCAACAGCTACTTCCTTTTGTTTTTGTTTACCGTCTCTCTTGTTCTGACTAGAAATTGATGAGTTTTCTTCTTTAGATCTAGCAGGCAAAGCTTCTCTCCTCCTCTTGGTTCTCTATGGTTGTTGGGTTAGTAGTATGATGCTAGCATCCATCTTCTCCATCAAATATTTGTATCTATCAACCACTTTCTGGTTCAACTCCTACATCATCTTATCAAGCTCAACCCAAGTAATCACTTCATGTTAAGCAGATGATCTTAATATCGCCTATTTGTTACTAACTTCTAATTGGTGAGCACTTCCTTCATCACCACAAATAATTACTCCTGACAATCTTTCAGATCTCATAGATGCCACTGTTTTCTATCAACAAGTTTTTAAATTTTTCAAAGCAAATCTTCTGGATCTAACCACTAGATCTCTCTAAACCAAAAATAGCAAGCTAGTCTGACCAAGAATCAGCCTCCCAGTGGAAGCACCAAAATGTTGATTTTAAAAGTTGCACAGCACCTAAAAACCTATTGAAATATTGAGATCTAGTAAATACTAAAAGAAAAGTTAAGGATACGTAGGAAATTTTATAGTGGTGTCTAGCATATGTCCACTGTAATTTATTGATTATTTAATTGAGAGTCGCCTATACTAGGGACTGACAAGTTCTTAAAGCCTAGAATAACCAATAATGTCTTTCTTAGCGACTATAGAGAGGAGGGATAGGAGATGAAGAAAACAAAAGAGCCTAAAAGTCCTTTTTTGGTAGACATGGGGTCTGTATTTATAGGGAAACCGCCTAGCAGAGCTGGGGGCTCATGAAATATGAGATCCAAATCCAAGCCCAGGTGTTTAGGAGTAAGCTATGGGGTCCACACTTAATAAAAAACATCCGCTACAGAGAGGTTCGCCTGGTACTAAAATGTTTTTATTAGTTAGAATTTCCCTTCTTACTCTATGTTGCTTTTTATCTTTGATCAATTGTGCTCTGGGAACTTTTCCTCTAAGGTAGAGTCATTTTCGATTGTTTTGATATTGCTTTTTTTATCTCTGCTTTTTTTGCTTTCTTCTCGAGGACATTTGGAGTCATTCTTCTATCCTTCAGGAAAAGCATTCCATGGCGATCACCTGAGTTTGTGCTTTAGGTACAAGTGATTTTGGAGATTCATTGTTCAACAAAAAGGAGTCAGTACAGAGAGGTCTACTTTGGCCTTGTTCCTTTAAAACTTCCTAAGTATGTTCCTATTGTCCTTCTGTGCATTTTTCTATGTTCGTAAGCCATCTCATCTTCATCTTGATGGTCTAATTCTAATGAAAATGTGCTTAATTGCATTTTAGTTTTATATATCGATGATATACTATGACCGGTATCGATGTACCAATGTTATTGTTAATGAAATACTGGTTGTCCAATAATTTTTTGATGAAATATTTGGTAGAGGTATGCCAACAGGTTTGACTCAAATGGTTGGTAGTTCAAACTATGAGATTAAAGATCATAAGTTTGATCCTCGAGATTGGCACTTATTGGTAATAATAACCACGTTCAAAAATATATAATAGAGGTATCACTTATATGGCTATAAAGATCCATAGATATAACTAGAAAGTTACTAGGATTGTCCCAATCTATAGATCCAATACTAAGAAAGCTAATATGGAAAATCCAACCGCTGAAATGTCTATGTAGCATGGAATTGTTCTTTCTAGGAAAGAATCTGATCAACAGTTAAGGAGAGAAAGCATACGAGTAGGATTCCTTATGCTTCGGCAATAGGATCCATTATGGATGTTAAGATATCTATTAGGCAAGTGGTTGCTTTTGCACTAGTGTAGTTAGTCGATATTAATTAGATTCGAGTAAAAAATCATTGGACGGTAGCTAAATCATCCTAGAATGTTTGAGAAATACTAAGGATTTGTTTATAGCATGTGGAAATAATGAGAGCTCCTTCTAAAGGGTTACCCAAACTTGAGTTTTCAAAGTGATTTCAGTGATAGTAAATTTGTTTAGGGATTCATATTTACCCTTAATGAAAGGGTCGCAAATTGGAAATGTTCCACACAAGAAGTTGTGGAAGATTCGACCATGGTAGTTAAGTACATGACCTTAAACTATGTCCAAAATAAGCAATATGGATAGGAAAATTCATTAAAGAGCTAGGAATGATCCAAGGCATTGAAGGTCCAATGCTGATGTACTGTAACAAAAACACGACAATACATATTGCCAAGGAATCGCAAGCTCACTAGAAGTCGAGACACATTCTTTGTGAATTCCTTATTTTAAGGTGGTTTATTAATGATGGAGAGACGGTAATTGAGATACTAAAGATAACAACATAAATTTATTAACTACGGCTCTTTCTCAGTCTAATATAGGTATCTAATTGTAAGTATAGGCATAAGGCTCTATAATTGGCCCTAGATGCAAGTCGAAATTAATAGGGTTAAGGGTATGCCTTAGGGGTAGTTATGTAATTTATTATATAATTTAACTCTTGTATAAGTACCTTATTCGAAATAAAGTATGCTTTTGGTTTCGTTTTATCATATGTTTGTTGGTGTAATGTCATAGTAAAGATCCCAACACATTAAACATATATAAGTAGAAAATCTATAGGAAAAGTATTTAATCAATTGTAATTGTGAATATGTTCGTAACAGTGAGTTTTAAACTAAACGTTAAAAATAAATATCTGTAAATTGTTCCTAGTCAAGTTATATTGAGAAAAGAATATCGATACATCCATCCAAACTAGTGTACATAATAATAACCACACGATGGATGATGAATTACTCATGAAGGTTGAAGACAATAAGGGATTACATACTTATCTTTGTTTGGAACAATCATAGAATGACCCAATGAGATTATTCTATATGTTGAAACAACTAGACATAAAATATCTCAAGTAGTGATGTGCAGTATTCTTTGAACTTGAGAGTACAGATGATCAACAAGTATTTAAACACTATCTTATTTATGGTCAATCACATGACATCATGATCATGTTACGAGCATAGTTGGGTGCACTTTTGAACTACTTAAAAGTAAACACTACTCAAGAAAGGATTTGCCTCACTGTAATTGGTAATCAACATAAAGTCAAAATCTTTGTCAAGAGTAAAGCAGTTAATTAATAAATGTTATCGGATTCACCCAAGGGCTTTAGAGTGGCACTATCTAATTAACTACGTATATTATTGGAGGTTTTAACCATTGACCAAACTTCAGATATCTAAGTGATACTGTGATGACAAAAATAAAACATATCCAAAATATCGTTACAAATTATGTAGCTTAATAAAGATTAAAAAATAGATTTTGCCTAAATGATCTATAAACAATGAACTTGTGCCCGATACTACACTTCAAAAATGTCAGTATAGGCTTTTGAACTTATATTGTTTGGGTATTACCGAGGGTCAAGTTCACACCGGGGAGTCAACGCAATTATGTTGTTAGCTATTTTCCAAGTTTATCAAACTAATTTATAAATATTATAAACTAATAGTAAAAATTAATAAAAAATATTGTGTTATATTTCTCTTGCAATTAATTATTTATTTAGGACCTTTAAATGAAGTAAAATAAGGGGTTTTTAGATTCATGGAATGAGTTGTAGAAAAATTTAGTTTCAAGGGTAAGAAGTTTTCTTTTTTAGACTGATGGACACTTTTTAGTGTAAATCACAGAATGATAGTTGTAACTATCATTTTCTGTTTACACTAAAAAGTGTCCTTCAAACTAAAAATCAAACTTATTGTCCCTATGACTAAAAATTTTTGTAACGTCTTCCCTATGTCTATTTTCCTGAGTAAAATAATATATAATTGTTGTATATTAATTTAATAAAACTATTAGGCTTAACTGATTATAATTAAATATAACATATTAATTAGGTTAAATATCATGAAATGCCATGAAGGGGGGCAATCAGGAAGCAATTAATAAAATATCAATAGTAGTTGCTTAGGGGAAAAACCCTAACTAGAAAAATCTTGCAATCTTTAGTTTAGCATATGCTTTCTTTCTAATTTATTCTTCAATACAGTGTTACATGTTAGATGTGAGTAAGGAACCGAGTAAGAAGGCGGAGGATGTTGGGAAGAAATTGTGAGGAGAAAAGGCAAATGGCTAATGGATATCAAAGGATCTGGTGAATCTGGCTCCAAAAGCATAGATCCAGACATTGCTCCCCTAGATCTGGTGTAGGTAGAATATAGGCTTGGGTTGGGCATGAGGTACGGATTGTAGCTAGTTACAAAAACACTTAGATTAAATTTTTGGTTCTCACTAATGTAAAAAAGACCTCTTGCTGTGAGGCGGTTAGGGTTGGCTCAGCTATGTTCAAAAAAGTACTGGACTAGAATTTGTTGAATCAAACTCTAGAGAATGGTGGAAGGAGAGGGATCCTATCCTCTTAGCAATCAAGGAGGCAGAAGAAGATAGGCTAACGGTGTTATCCTTTATATCCTTTATATTGTGGGGCCATAAACCCTATTTTGAAACTTTTGAGGCTTATGTAAAGAGAGTGTGGAATACGAAGAATAATTTTGAAATTAAAACCAGAGAGGATGGTTTCTTGGTCGTTAGGTTTAGTAGTGAAGCGGATTGCCTTAAAGTGATCTAGGAAAGACCTTGGTTCTTTGATAAAATAACTTACCAGTATGAAGAGATTAACCCTGTCGATACGCATAGACCGGGATTTATTAACCACTATGCCAATTTGGATAAGGCTACTAGGACTAAATTTTAGGTTATAGGGTCCTGAAGCCATTAATGAACAGGTTAGTGCCATTGGTGTCCCAATTAAGATGGATGAGGCGACTAAGAACAAAACAAGGATCTCATTTGCGAGGGTCATTGTAGAGATTAATGCAAAGTCTGGATTCTCAGGAAATTGTAGCTATAGAAAAGAATGGAGAAATTTTCAAATAGGAGATAATAAATGGGAATCCTCCACCTCGCTATGTGAACTGCTGCTACTTTGGTCATTGATAACATCAATGCCCTATGAGAAAATCCTGGGTCGTGAAATAAACGTAGGGCAGAAAAATTTCTATTAAACAAAATAATGAAGGGCAGGGAGCGAATCATGAACAGAGGAAGGAAGCTGTATCGAAGAAGATGCAGATAAAAATGGGAGATCAATCAAAATCATGTAGGCCAAGCGAAGTGGGGTCAAACCTAGGTCAAATAAATAAAGTAGACTATAATGAAACGTCAGAGAAAATTAAGAATAGTCTGAAGCATAAGTAGCAAACATTAAAGGATATTGATGAAGCCATTGAACAACTAAAAGGGGCAAAACAAGCAGTTATATTAGAAAAGGTTGTCAAATCAGGACATAAGGATGAAGCGTAGATCAATCTGGCAGTTAAAAAGGTAGGTGGTAAGAGGGTGTTATTGTGGGATAAGTTTCCTCAATTAGACGTATTAAGGGCTAACCAGTTCGCCAACCATACTAGCGCATGCTACTTGTACCCTAAAAGATAAGGAAGCCATAGAACCAGTACGCTTGGACAATAAGTCATAACCAGGTCCTATTCATATATTGAAATGTCGTAATTCTTCATTAGACATCAACCTTTCAAACGAGGACCCAAAACTTTCTCTCTCACTAAATGATACTTTTATATATTCAAATTCTATAATATTATTTGTGCTAATAGTAATGTGGATTCTTTACAGGGATCATATCATTTGCCAAAGAAGTGGACAGGGGCTAATACTGGGACGACTGACGGTTCATATGATCATAATAAAAACATTGAACCAAATAAGTCCCTAGATGTTTCCAAGAGCCCTGCTAGTCAATCCAACAAATAAGAAACTGTTAGAAAAGAGCAACGGGTAACAAAAAAGTGGGATTGGGAGGTGATTGAGAAGGGGAAGGTAGTAAGGAATTCTAGTGCCAATCAAGGCAAGGTACTTTGTAGCTCCTCCGAGACCAAATAATGTCCATATCTTGCCGGATGTAAGGGGCTTTCACAAGCCCGATAGAACGTGTGAGTCGAATAAATAATTAACAAAGTTAATGTAAGCTATTTTGGCTTACTTGATCATAAGTTATGTTTCAAGGAGCTAGAAGAACTAAGAAGAAGAATTGAAAACAGTTGGAATTTAGTCGGTAACATCTCTTGCTATTTTAAATGCAGATTTTTTGTTTTTATAAACTTGGAAAGTTAGAGCCACTACATAAAGAGTATGAGGGATCAGCATATCACTCTGGGGTTGTTTTATGTGGGAGGAGTCAAGTTGTATTGTTTCTTTTGTTTATGCACAGAAATTTGAATGTCTTAGAGAGAAATTATGAAGGAATCTAGAAGATGATGCGTACAATATTTTTAGACCATGGTTAATACTTAGGGATTCTAATTGTATAAGGTTGATTGAAGAAAAGCAAGGAGGCAATCCCATGCCATTTAGCTAACTAAAGCAATAGGATATTTGGATAGTCAAAATTGGGGTAACGAAACTTGCTATCGGAGTTTTGATTTCTCATGGTGGTCAAGGCCTAAGAGAAATATCTTGAGAAAGATTGACAGAGCCTTCATGAATCTTCAATGGATGCGAACTTTCAATAACTCCTACACTTATATTTACCTTCCAGTGTTAGTGACCATTCTTCGATTAGTGTATTATTGGTGAATTTGAGTCAAAAATATGTTGAGACCTTTAAACCACATGAACCATAGGCTCTATTTGAAGAGTATCTTGGAAATTTTATCTACGATGGTAATAGGAAGTGGAGAGAAGATCTTTATACCAATTCATTTGTAAGCAGAAGGAAGTCAATAGTATTTTATGTCTGTGGTCCAGAGAAAAAAATAATACTAGAAAAGAAATGGAATTTTATCGTAAAGAATATGCCAAGATACAAAGCAGATTAGAGAAAGGCGATGGTGAAAACATAGAGTATGTGTTCATCCTCATGAAAGCCTACTTAAAAAGAGTGATCTAGTTGGAAATTTAAGTTGGAAATTTCGGACAAAAAGAAAAAGGCAAAATGTGACTGGCTACTCTTAGGTGATGAAGTAATAGCTTTATTCTATACAAAAATGTCAAACTTGAAGTGTCTTAATAATTAGGTGCAATAACATTTTGGTTAATGGAGAGTTATGTAATGACCATGTCAAGTTTGTAAACAAAGCAGTGTAATTCCATACTGAATTATTTAACCAAAATCAACAAACAGTCATGCTAAGGGTAATATGTAAGGCTATCATAAGGGACTATGGATGAGACTTCTTGAATGATCGTATAAAGTTAGAGGTGATTAAGCAGTGATTATCGATGTCAAAAAGGATTATGCCCCAGGTCCTAATGGTTTTAACACCAAATTATACAAAGTTCAGTGAAATAATATTAAGGGATTGTTACAAGAAGTAGTTAATGATACATTTCCAAAAGGTACAATATTGAAGGAGGTCAATCACACTTTTGTTCGTTTGATTCCAAAAGGACAAAATGCTTTTATGATCCAATATTTCAAGCCTACTGCTTGTTGTGATATGATCTACAAGATCATGGCAAAGGTACTATACAACAAATGGAAAATCTTCATGGACTCCCTTATCTCATAAAATCAGTGTGCATTCATTCATAATAGAAGCGTTAGAGATTGTATTATGCACACTCATGAAATTGTTGAAGGGTTTGGTAGAAAAGATAATAAGAATATGTGTATTAAAATTTGACCTTCGTAAAGCACATGATTCCACAGACATAATGTTTGTGTTATTTATGATGTAGAGTTTGAGTTTCTTAAAGGAATAGATTAAAGTTATTGGCTAGTTCATCAACACAACAGGCTTTTCCATTATTAGTCAGGGCTGTCCGTGTGATTTTCTCGAGAGTTTGAATGGGGACTGTGATGACTCGCAAATCCGTACCATTTGAATCGACAATAATCCACACATATACGACCCAAAAGGCACAAACTGACGGAAAGTCAAGAGAAAGAAAAGAAGAGAGAAGAAGAGAAGAGAAGAAAGAGAGAAGATAGAACCAAACAGAAAAATACAGAATCTCACATCGCAGCGGAAAATATATAATATCATATCAACGATCTTTACAAAATAGAAACTGTATACACACACACACCCCAATCTGAGTTCAACAATCAATCAATTATTATCAGCTTGAATAGTTATAATAATCTGTCCTCACAATTACCGATAATATACAATAACAAACAAAGCACAACAGATAATCAAAACAAGTTCGTGTATACGAAAATGAAGAACTCCAGCTCTCCTGCTGAAGCTCCAAAAACATCAAATCTGAACCCGTAAATGTACTCGGTCTGGGCCGAGCATTGAAAGGGAAGAACGCCCGGATCAGTCTGGTAAATCAATGTGAGAAACACACTCAATTGAATTTATTAAATTACCAAACTTTTCCTTTATCAAAACAAAAGTATCTTGTAAGACAAGTCCACACATAAACACGGACATGTTTTTACCTTACGATAACCAAAACATTTCATATCAAATCCTCTTATATTATAATAGTGTCTAGTATACAAATAATATTCAAAATAGCCAAAATTGTTACCATTATTAAATTCCAGCATACTAGGCTCTACAAATAAAATGGCAGGTACGTAGTGGAGTTTGGATTTCCATACAAATGACCAGGTGAAGGGACTACCTTCCAGCAGTACATCTCTAGAAGAATGCATCGAGGACCATCACAAAGGATCCTCTACCAACACAAAACCGGCCCACCTCTATAACTAGATGATACCGAATATATCATCCTCCGGTCATTACCGACCTTTACCGAGGGCCCTCTAGCATACAAACCACAATAATCAGATACACGACGTCATAGCTTGTAAAGATATATCTAGAAGAGGATGATCATATCCTAATGGGAGCGACCCACTTAGCCATGTTGCATCTAACCCTGTTTTGTTCATTTTCGGTTGATGAGACCTGATGAGGTAACGATTACCTTTCACAATCACATATCACATCACTTTGAATGCCACACGACCATTTCCGTTGGTTACTAATTGCCTTCCACAAAAATACAACTCTTAAGCTCATACGTCTCAAGGAGAGTGTTAAGCTAAGAGAAGTTGCCTTCTCCGCCACCACTGATGTACGTTTGTAGAAACCAATGTACGTAATCTATAGAAATGCAATGTCAGACAAACATCCATACAAGTTGTCCATGAATAGGACAAACCGAAGGTACTTTCCTACAAAATCCTGTCGGGAAATCCCTATGATTAGTAGCGAATAGTCCTTGCATTGGATATTTCATAATGAAGATACCACTGCCACTGGATGTATATTGGGATTTTAACTCCAAACGATCAACAAGCAGTCCCTCACTATGAAAATTCAGAATATCAATATCATCACAAGCAACCTACACAATCGTCGCATATACATTGGTCCAAAGTAGTTTTCGGATAAACCGATCCCGGTCTCTTTGCACCAACAACGCAAAAACGTTTCTCAACCTCATACAGAAACAAAGTCTCATGGACTTATCAGGTCTCCAACTTTCAACTTGCTAACCTTCGGGCCAAGAAGGAAGCTCGATTGGTTGGACTAATACTCCACACTATACGAATCAACATCCTCAACACAAATGATAATCAAGCCTACACAGAATGCTACGTACTAAGTGTACGACTAAATAGTTCCCATATCAAGTTGAGGAACTAAAATATTTGAGCAATTTGATAGTCGGTTATTTAACTATCAAAGCAAACAAACAAATATTCAGCACCATATACAATCACTAGGCCCTTTTATTAATCTTACATAAATTAAATAACTTGCCAAATATTCACTTCAATTTATCTATTAAAAATATATATTCTCAAAACATTTCACTTCATATTGGGAAACATTTTCAAATACTTATTTAATAATAAGTAATTCGCAATTCAATTTATTTTCAACACTTAGAAAATATTACATATACATAAATCACGATTAAGTATATATTTTATTTTTTAAGGAAAACATTCACTTTAAACACATTTATTGGGTCAAAATGAATGTTACGTAAAACATCGTTGCGACAACCCAAAATCAATAGTACAGGGATTCGAAAATATGATAGATATATAAATCCCAATACTATACAAAATTTTTTTTTTTCGGAAATCATCTACTATAACAACAGTGTTATAGTCCATCATTTCCTTACTTCTCGAAAACGTCTATTTCAACAATGAATGTCGAAATCTATGATTTCGATCTTTAACACATTTTAAAACATCTTTTAATCATTTTATTCCATTTAAAATATCACTTCCCAAAACACCTATTTTATTTAAAGATTATTCACTGTCCAAAATCATGAATATAATTCTCTAATCAAATTCAGTATTTCTACACATTTATTAAAGGATAATCCACTGTTCAAAATCGTGGATATACTTCTCTTATCCAAATTCAATACTTCTACAGCTTTAATTAAAGGATTATCCACTGTCCAAAATCATGAATATATCTCCTTTAATAATTTCTAAATTTAACTTATCAATTTCAATTGATTTCGTAATTATAAAACAATGTTTATAAATTTCATTTATATTATAAAAACTTCCATTTATAAAATCAAATTCCATTTATTGTTTTATAAGAACTTCAACTTGTAAAATCCCTTAATTAACAACCCTATTTATATCTCATTTAAATGCCAAAATCCAATTTATAAGTTAGTTACTTATAAATCGTTTATTTTACAAATTTATTTATTTTGTAACTTCACAATTATAAATCTTATTCACTTATAAAATCCATTTATAACTTCATTTTAACACTTAAAAAAAATCATTTATAATTCCATCATTCCGATTTATAAAAAATCAATTTTATAGATCTTATATATAAAATCATTTATAATAAATCAATAATCTAAATTTATACTATTTCACAAATTAGTTAACTTCATATTTCAAAAGTCACATTTCAATAATATTTCCCAAAAATCAAAATTTTTATTACAATAAAAATTATAACTTTTATTTTTTTAAAATAAATTCATTCTTAATAATTCAACAAAACGTATATATATCCAAAATCACTTGAAAATCCTTTTTAAATTTGGAAATCATCACTTAAACATTTTTAGAATTCCAAAAATAGGCCCAATGCTGCAACAGTACTAAACACAACAATCACGACATCCAAAACATCATATATCATATGATAACAGAATATATAACAATGTTTGAAAATAAATCAATACTGGTGAGGAATCCAGTTGGATCCCTCCAACCTGTCACCTGCAACAAATATACATATTAGAATATGTGTACAATGTCCACTTCGAGACAGACGCGCGTACAAAGGGTCATCCGGTCATACACGAGAATGTATATGGTCATCTGCTCCACTAGGCAGGTATATATCCTAATACCAATCAGCATATCATATATCATCCAAATAATCATCAATCATCATAAATAATATTTATTCTCACTTATATAAAAATATCAGTGAGTCGGAAAGAGTGAGTTGTACTCATATTGCTTTCAACAGCAGTTGCAGTGTTTTATTCCGAACAAAATTAAACGAGCGTTTAATTTTACCCAAAACTCACACTAGCTTCAACTAGCTCCAAACTAGCTCCATCGCGTTGTGTTCGTCAATACAAACCCAACGCAATTCGTTTCGTGCGAAATGGACCTCGTATGAAAAAGTTACCACGTTTTAAACATTATACGAATTAATAATATATAAATTTACAATTTCTTTTATTTTTTTTTAAAACCCTGACCATCTCGGCCGTTGATTTTGCATCAATAGATCTGGGCCGCGCCTATATTTCTTCCCCAACAAAAGATGCAAGCAGTTTACCCATTATCACGTTCGAATCCCTCAAAGTCGCACCTCCATCTTTCATCTATGTAACGATCAACGATCTCCATGCTGTAGCCCTTCGCGAGATCTACCACCAGACACGACGACGTTGAACTCGGTCGAGTATTGCCCTCGAAAAACGCGTATGAACGGTGAAGCTTTTCACTCGATTTGCAATTGATCCATCGACTTAAATTAGATCACAACCGTTGGTTTGAAAGCTCTCGACGAGCTTAACATTTTTCTAGTTGAAAGTTTTTGCTAATGAATTACGGATCGAGAGATAATTGGAGGAGAAAGTGGGACATTTCTAGCCATTGAAAAGCTTAGTGGCAGCTACGGTTTTGAACCCTAGGATTTGTGGAAAAAGGAAAAAGTGAGGTCCTTTTATAGAAAATTTCGCGACACTATTCATCCGAAATTTTTTCGAACTAGAAACGAAGCATGCCGCCTGGCATTTTATAATGTTTTACCCTTATTCCGAACGCAATGGAAAATATATCGGGAGCCAATTTGATCGTATTTGAAAGATAGGTTTTTAAATCGAATATTTAAATTTAAAATTTCACTTAAACGAATTTCTATGCGTTTTAGCTTGCACCGAACAAACCGTAAATCCGATTGACATGAAATTTAAAATCTTATAATAATTTAACATTATAGATCCAATGAAACTGGTTTCGTCAAAATCCGAGACTGTTTGAAAAATGACTATTTTTACTCGTCAATTAAATATTAAAATATTCAATTTCTTAATTTAACTTTTAATTCAATTTTAAAAGTTCTCTAACATCATACTACTTCAAAAAGAATTTAATACAACATTTAAAATCATTTTCATTCACATTAAATCTAATTTCTAATTATTTCATCAATTTCTAATATAAAATTAACAAATTAATTATCCAATTAAATCATTATATTCGAAATATTATTTTTTCAGCTTATAAACTTAACTTTTAAATATTTAAAATTAATTAAATATACGAATTTCAAATGACTGAAATTCTGGGTCGTTACATTCTCCCCTACTTAAAAGAATTTCGTCCTCGAAATTACCAAGTAAGAAAAACTCAAAAAATCCATTAAATTTTCAAAACAATTCGTTCAAATTAGATTTCAAATCCATCTAAACCTTTTAGCTTTTTCCAAAATCATTAGTTAAACTTCTTATAAGAACTTTACTAAGTTTTAAAATTTACTTAGATATCTTTTAAAATCTACTAATATCGTTTAACTTTCAACTCCAAAATCAAAAATTTAGTTATGAATTTTTTTTTCCAATTTTCCCAAAATTTCTAACTCCTTAAATTTTCAGAAAATTTCGCCAACATCTCCTTTGCGCGGTTCGATCCGGAAAAAAAAAACAATGTATATATCACAAATATACATCTCATCTACGAGGATGGGGCATCCCGAAGGGAAAAAAGTGTAAAAGTACGGTATGTAATCCGAGATATGTACCTTGTATATTATTAGCGAGCATATACGGCTAATATAGCGCGAAAGCGAGCTCCAAATGCGAAGAAAGTGTCATACGCACCTACTAAACACTCAACAAACAAATGAGAAACATGTATAGAAAGTAATATCAATGTACAACATATACCAACAACTATATATGTCAATATAACAAATGCATTCACCACAACAAATCCAACCATCAACCAACTATCATCCAACAACTCCATAACAAATCAATATAAATTCACTTCTCATTAATATTCATTGAATTGATTTTCAACTTATCCACATTTGATTTATTAACATTGGATTTTTACTGACATTCATTCGTTCATTTTCAATTATTTACATTCACTTAATCATATTCAAGTTTGTTCACTTTCAATTCAAATTAATTTCATTTCTATTTATTCTTACTTCACTTTCAATTTGAATTCAATTATTTTAGCTTTCAATTTTATTAATTCAATATCATATGAATTTTTCTATACAATCAATTAACATCCATCTAACAATCAATGCATATCCAACATTACCAAATTAATTTACTTTACATTCATTCAATTTGGTTCAACACTTTTAATTTCAAATTGGTTTAACATTCAATTGACTTTCATTCGATTATTCATTTCACAAACTTCTTAACTTAAATTTTATTCAATTCTTAACAACGTCATTTCTAATATTGATTCATTTTACAATTAAAGTTGAATTTCATAATATAACTCAAATTCATATTCGTCACTTCACTTACTAATTCACATTATTAATTTACTTTGATACCATAATCAACTTTATTTAACATCACTTATGTTATGTTTCATTTCATCTTCATTTACATTTACTTTCACTATACAACTTATGTTCATCTCTAATTCATTTCAAATTTCAAATCATTATTCAAATTCAGATTTGTTTTGCTTAATGAAATTGTTTAACCA
This sequence comes from Allium cepa, assembly GCA_030765085.1. NCBI lineage: Eukaryota > Viridiplantae > Streptophyta > Magnoliopsida > Asparagales > Amaryllidaceae > Allium > Allium cepa. The sequence goes on from CM060931.1 coordinate 385,412,201, forward strand.
TTTTAATATTTGATTTTACTTATCTTTTTCTCATTTTTATAAGTTGTACAACTTATTTATTCATAATTCCGTGAACATCTACCTAAGTTCACTTCCATTCATTAAACTCATTCTTTATAATTTCAAATCCAATTCACTTTATTAACTTTCCTTTAGTTAAATTTCAAATCATGTAATTCACTTACAAACTCAAATTTCTTTCAAGTTTACTAAAGTAAATTCTTACTTCATATTATAAGTCCAAAACTTATTTTACTCATATTTATCAATTACAACTTGGATTTTAAATCAAATTTGTTTATCAAAACAAAACTTCAATTTCAATTTACTTTGGTAGCAAATCAATCACACAGAAACTCGAAAATAATATTGATGATGCTGCAGTCATCACCCTTATTATTTTCCAGCAACAGTAGTGAATTCAGTGCTTTATTTCTTTTTCAAAAATAGTTCTTTTATTTATAAATCACATTTATAAATCTTTCACTTATATAGTTTCACTATTTTACTTTACTTACATAAGATCATTTCAAATTCATTTATCTTGTTTAGAGTTATAACAATATAATCTATTTAACGTTTGAAAAATATCTTTCAAAGTCAACAGAATTCAAATTTCCCAAATTCTTAGTTAAATCCATTTTCATTTACAACTCAAATAGTTTCATTTCTTAAGTATAAGATTATTTCACAATTGTAAATCATATTAATTATAATTCCATATTTATAGTTCATTTGTTTATATAATTTTATTCTTTTACAATTATTGTTTTTATTTAGATTATTCAAACTACTTTTATTAGCTTATATATATTTACATTTTCAAACAACCAAACTATTCATTTATATACACTTTAATAATTCTGAAAAATTATTTCTTTATATGTAAAATATAATCGAGGTAAAATTATTTCATTTACCCAATTTAAAACGATACTATGTCGACTTGCCTCGTTTAAGTGTTTAGAAATCCCTATCAATAACATGGCATCCCGCATCACGATCAGAATTCACAAACAGCTCAACGGGTAAGTAAACACAATATAAAATATTTTATATCACTAACAAATACGCGATCATATATATTATACACTCAAACACAATCTAGGGTGCTATCGTCCCTATCTATACTGAGTACACATCAAAGCTTAGGAATATACAAAATCTAAGCTCTCATACCATGTGTGACGACCCATAAATCCGTACCCTTTGAATCGACAATAATCCACACATATACGACCCAAAAAGCACAAACTGACGGAAAGTCAAGAGAAAAAAAAGTAGAGAGAAGAAGAGAAGAGAAGAAAGAGAGAAGTTAGAACCAAACAGAACAATACAGAATCTCACATCGCAGCGGAAAATATATAATATCATATCAATGATCTTTACAAAATAGAAACTGTATATATATACACATCAATCAGAGTTCAACAATCAATCAATTATTATCAGCTTCAACACTTATAATAACCCGTCCTCACAATTGCCGATAATATACAACAACAAACAAAGCACAACAGATAACCAAACAAGTACGTGTATACAAAAATAAAGATCTCCAGCTCTCTTGCTGAAGCTCTAAAAGCATCGAATCTAAATCAGTAAATATACTTGGTCTGACCCGAGCATTGAAAGTGGAGAATGCCGGATCAGTCTGCTAAACCAGCATGAGAAACACACTCAACTGAATTTATTAAATTACCAACTTTTCCTTTATCAAAACAAAAGTATCTCGTAAGACAAGTCCACACATAAACTCGGACATGTTTTTACCTTACGATAACTAAAACATTTCATATCAAACCTCTTATATTATAATAGTGTCTAGTATACAAATAATATTCAAAATAGCCGAAATTGTTACCATTATTAAATTCCAGCATACTAGTCTCTACAAATAAAATGGCAGGTAGGTAGTGGAGTTTGGATTTTCATACAAATGACCAGGTGAAGGGACTACCTTTCGGCAGTACATCTCTAGAAGAATGCACCGAGGACCATCACAAAGGATCCTCTATCAACACAAGACCGGCCCACCTCAATAACTAGATGGTACCGAATATATCATCCTTCGGTCATTACCGACCTTTACCGAGGGCCCTCTAGCATATAAACCACAATAATCAGATACACGATGTCATAGCGTGTAAAGATATATCTAAAAGAGGATGATCATATCCTAATGGGAGCGACCCACTTAGCCCTGCTGCATATAGCCCTGTTTTGGTCATTTCCGGTTGATGAGGCCTAATGAGGTAATGATTACCTTTCACAATCACATATCACATCACTTTGAATACCATACGGCCATTTCCGTTGATTACTAATTGCCTTCCACAAAAATACAACCCTCAAGCTCATAAATCTCAAGGAGGGTGTTAAGCTAAGAAAAGTTGCCTTCTCCGCCACCATTGATGTACGTTTGTAAAAACTAACATACGTAATCTGTAGAAATGCAATATTGGACAAACATCCATACAAGCTGTGCAGGAACAGGACAAACCGAAGGTACTTTCCTACCACATCCTGTCGGGAAATCCCTAGGATTAGTAGCGAATAGTCCTTGTGTAACAACCCGCATATTTGGCAATTTTATATTTAAATATTTTATTTAAATATTTTATCGATACTCGAAATTTAGTCCGAAAAGCTACTTTTTGCAAACAGCCGAATTGGTACTTGAGACCACCCCCATTGAGTTCAAAATGCCGTTTGCGACCTTTTTGAGTATAAGCTTCGATATGTTTGGAGAAAGTTGATTTTTGCCACTTTGTACTTAGGGCTTTTGGTTTGGGCTGAGCCACTTATGTATTCAGTCCCAACCCCTTCTCCTCTTCATTACTTCATAATTTCCTTATACATTCAAGCTTCATCAAAAGTGGGGGAAGAGAAAAAGAATTAGGAAATTCTAAGCCCTAGTTTCCATTAGCAAATCCATCTTCTTGCTCCAAACTCAAGTGAACCCATTGGTAAGCATTCTCTTCTTCTTCTCCAACTTATTCTCTTACCAATTTCAGAAATTCCTAAACCTAATTTTGGGAATGTTCTTGTTTTGAGCATAGATTTAAGCTCATTTGGGTTGTGTTGAAGAGAGGTTGATTCTCCATTTGCTTTCAAGCTTCTTCTTGTTTGATTTTTGTAAAAAGGTGAGATTTTTATCTCACATCTTTGTCTATAATTATCTTCGATTGTTAGGTATGAATTCCTAACACTTATTCATGTGCAATTGATTTTGGTTTGGATTGATTTCGTGTATATTCCAATTTTTGGTGTTTTGGTCTAATTTATGAAAATCCTATTATGGATATTTGGACATTGATATTTGAGGCGTATCGAAGAGCCGTTTAGGCTGGGTTGTCGTTCGACGTAATTCCTTAGTCATCGCCATTTGTTCGTTCGATCGTTTCCGATATTAGTTTGGTCATTTTTGGCCTAGGTTCAGGGAATGCCCTGAACCCCAGATTCAGACGTCTGAAACGTAATATTCAGACGTCTGAATATTATTCTGGGAAGATTTCTATTCCCAGATTCAGACGTCTGAATATATGGTTTCAGACGTCTGAATTGGTTCAATTGGAACCAGAGAGGAAATAAGCTAAAAAGTGCGTATTTCAGACGTCTGGATCCAAGGATTCAGACGTCTGAATTCTGTCTTTGGAAAATATTTATTTTTCAGATTCAGACGTCTGAATCCTTGATTTCAGACGTCTGAATCAGCACTATTTTGCCTATTTGCCTATTCGCTTGAGAATTCCAATTTAAATCGATTCGTTATGATCCTATTTGTTGTTATCATTTATTATGACTTTGATGACTCCTTTTAAGAGATTTTTGAATATCCATTTCGATGGATTCTTTATCGGTTTCTTTGGATTCTATTCACGTCTTCGAATGTGAATTTTAGTGATTGATTGTTCTTACAATCTTCTTTGTGATTTGTCACTTTAAAAATATAAATGTTTTCTATACTAGTAGTAAATATCAAAACTCTTTCCTCAAACGATTTCAATACTGTTTTAATACCAAATTCGTTTATAAAACCGTTTTTCAATCTATTAGTATATACAAACCTTTACCTCACTCGTATGAGAAATCTAATTAAACGACTTAGTAAAACAAGTGGTATGAAACGTTTGCGTTCACTTTGTTGGTTAATTTTCGGACTTGTTCGATTGAAACTCTTGTGACAATTTTCTAGTGGAGATCTACAATTTGTTCGTAAATATTTAAGTTAAGCTAGTGGTTATGGAACATGAAGCTAAGCTCATATATTTACTAGCTTACTGTAATCGACACTTCTCGTTGATCATGACGATCATCTTTGTGATTTAGACTAGCAATGTGCGATGCCTCTTTGTCTATGTGGAGGACTGTTCCTCATTTTATTGAGCTTCGTCTCATTTCTTACATGGGTCGTACCTATTTAGGTGCGTCGATGTTTGTTTACACATGGATCGTACCTTTTTAGGTGCGTCAATGTTTATTATGCATGGGGTGTACCTTTCTAGGTGCATCGATGTTTGTTTACTTCGTGGAGCAATCGGCTCAATAAGTCGGGGCATGGGACGTATCTTTCTAGTTGCGTCGATGTTCCTCTATGCATGGGGCGTGTCTTTCTAGGTGCGTCGATGTTCGACTTAGCATGGGGTGTATCTTTCTAGGTGCATCGATGTTAGACATTACATGGGGTGTATCTTTCTAGATGCATCGATGATTATTTATGCATGGGATGTATCTTTCTAGGTGCATCGATGTTTATTTATCCATGGGGCGTATCTTTCTAGGTGCGTGGATGCTAGAGCATGGGGCGTATCTTTCTAGGTGCGTCGATGTTCGACTGTGCATGGGGCGTGTCTTTCTAGGTGCGTCGATGTCCAGTTTGTGGGATTGGCCATCCTTTTTCTTGTGATTTCTGGATTTCTTGAGATGATTTCTAGAATTTGTGCTTCACCAATTTTCGTGATTTCCATTGATAAATTTTATCAATATTTGTGCATTGGTGAATTTGTGTGTCACTGACTTTTGTGATTGGCATTGATATAATTGTCAATATTTATGGTTTGGTGAACGAAATGAGGAGTATGACATTCCTTTTGATTCTTGTGTAGATTTGGTGATATTGATTAATCTCTTGTTGATTTTTCAATTACTTATTTATCACAGCTTGGCATTGTGATTATTATACGTTTAGTCATATCTCTTATTCTATATCATTTCATCTGATATTTATAGTTAGACTGATCCGTTTATTATTTTCTTATTAAATAATACTCGGGTCAGACCGAGATGTTACAGGTGCTTCTGCTTGACTTCTCCCCTGGGATTCATTACTCTGACCTTTTGCTTACTACTTAGATTAGTAGTTTTTGTTGTGTACTCTTGAGATATTGACTCATTGATGTATTCTTTTGTATAGCACATGTTGCTATTATTTTGTGTTATTGTGGATCTTTCTGACCACTACTCTGATGTACACTTTCATGTGTTATATTCATATCTATTTCCGCCTTTGTTATATGAATTGTCTATGATTGGTTTATGTTATGTTTATTTCTACATTTGTTTCTGAAGATATTATAGCCACTGTGTAGTAGCTTTGTGTTTGTGTCGGTATGTCGGATTTTCTCTTGAGATAAAACGCATGTTATACTATCTGACATATCGATGCTCACGCAAAGCAATTAAACGGATGGTCGCTCCTCAACAGCCTTATTCTCCGTGCTAGTTGACAGCATTCACCGTAATGTTCTTGCCTAGCGTGGGTATAGAGGTGGGGCGTCACAGCTTGGTATCAGAGCCAAACTTCAGAACAATATGGAATATTATAACAAGGATCATCGTCCTAAGTCCATCTTAGGAGTCCTGCTTTAGGATTTTATTCGGGTCTTCGTACCGTTCTATCCTACTTTCTTTTATGATTCCTTGTTTTATCTTTCAAGATTGCTTGATATTTATTTTGAGAATAACTTTTCTCCTTCTTTCTTTCTTAAAGAAGAGAAATGGTTAGACCAGGCCGTCCCAGCGCCGGTCAATCTAGTGCTACTCCTCAGGATGGAGTATTCATGTCTGCTCAGCAGCTTTTAGATCTAGTAAAGAACGCTCAAGCAGCCGGACCCATTCCAGAGCCTACTCATCCTAGATCCAGTTTTGCACGCTTGTGCATAGACTACACCGATTTGGGTGGAAGGCCATTCAGGGGATCCGAAAGTGTTATAGAAATTCAAGCTTGGCTTAAATCATGCGATCGCATCTTTTCTCGCATGAACCTTATTGACCTTCATCGAGTCCAAGTGGCTTCTAGCATGCTCCAAGAAAGAGCATTAGATTGGTATGAGCTTTTGGTTTCTAAAATCGTTGAGGCGGATCTCACTTGGGAGCAATTCCAGGAAAGATTCGAATTGAAATTTGTGCCGGAGGCTGAGAAAGTAACTTTAGCCCGGCATTTCATAGACCTTGTTCAAGGTGAATCTTCTGTGACAGACTATGTCGCATCTTTCGAATCTCTGTCCAAATACGGGGTTGAATACATCAACACCCCATTGAAGAAAAATCAGAGGTTTGTCTATGGCTTGAATAAGAACCTTAAGAAGCCATTACTCCTGAAACTTGAGGTTTCATTTGATCAGCTTATTGATATCGCTCTTCGTCTTGAAGAGGCCGATAATGAAGGTGATGTTGAAGTTGTGCGTGCCCAACGGAACTTCAACAATAACTTAAAGAGGCCTATCAAATTCAAGGGCCCCGATTCTAATAAGAAAGGGAAGCAACAAACTCTGATAGCAAAAGTTCCTACCTCTAGTCGTGGACAATGCTACAATTGTGGTTCCACGAACCACTATGCAAGGGAGTGTCCGAGACCCCTCTTTTGTCGCTATTGCAAAAATTCGGGTCACCATATTACTGCATGTCCTGTACTTCAAAATAAGAAGGAGGGAGAGCTCAATGTAGTGCAAGCTCCTGGTAACGCTTCTCGTGGTCAAGGTATTTCTCATTTAATCCTTGATTACATTTATTTTGTGATCTTCTTATTTGAGTTCTTTTTGATATGGGTTCATTTCATTGTTTTTATATCAAAAGAACTTGTAGATTCTTTTCTTTGAATATTTTGGGCTTGATGACTTCCTTGAGAGCTGCGAATCCGGATGGTTGATCCGCAACACTCAATTTGCTTTTTATTGATGTCGAAATTATTTTATGCGATTTATCTTTCCGAGCCGGTATTTTTACTTAGGCTTCGGAATTGATTTTTGTAAGGATTGGCTTAATCGTTGTGAAGCCCATATCCTATTTTGTCGTGTGGAATATTCCTCTTCGACATTTTCAATCTGTTAAGCAGATTTCTATTTTTCCTTTATGATTTTGATTCCAACTTGATGGCATCATTTTATTCCTTAAGCCCACTTATAAGGAAAGTGTTATTTCTCTCATTCATGTAGTTAGAGAAATTTTCCGGTATTTTTGAGCTTGTCTTAGGATTATCACCTAAGTAATCTTTTGTGTGATGCTAAGGTCTTTTCAGTTTGACCTTGCCACTGATTTTCATTTGGCTACGAGTCGCGTGAGTTAGGATTCCACTTACGCACTCCGCACTCGTTATGATTCTAATGAATGACTTATTTTGTCATTCAATTTGTCCAGCTTATTTCATCCATTTTATATATCAAATATTCTATGAATATTTCGATGAGACCATTCTTTTATTTATTGATTTTTGGATGAGAATAGCAATTTAAAATTTTGCAAAATCTTTTTCATAAGATTTATTTAGAAGTATAACCGGATTTTTGTTCTTAAAACGAACAAAGAATATTCTTAGAAGTTTTTGAGAAACTTACGTATCCTATAGAATACGATTTTGTGATTGTATTGCCCATTTAGTGTTTTAAGAATTTTGGTCGATGCGCTTGATCAACGTTATCGATAGGAATTTCCTAAACGCTTTGATGAGACAATCCGACACAGTATATTGACTTGAAAATAGTAAATTTTTCTAGAAAGATTATTACATAATGATAAATGTAATTTTGAAAGTTTTAACTTTTCAGGAAAGAGGATTATTTAAAAGAAATTCTTTCTTTTCGATACTCTTATTCTTGTGATTCCTGGAGGGGAACCAATACTTTGCTATTTGTACCGATCCTAGTCGTATTGGTTTGGATGCCGCTCTCTTGCAAAGGAGAACGTGCTATCACTTGTGCTTCTAAACCATTAAAGCCGATCGAGACTAGGTATGCCACTCATGATCTAGTGCTCGCGGCTATTGTTTTTACTTTTGGAATTTGGCATCATCATATTTGGATGATAAATTTGTTCTCTGCCTCGATCATAAATCTTTGGAATATTTATTTTCTCATAAGGAACTTCATGTCGACTCGAGCTCCTAGCATCTTATGATCTTGATATTCTTTTATCCCTGAAAGGGGAAATCGTGTTGCCAATGCGTTTAGTCGTAAGCAACAAGTGGTTGATTCTTTGGTGATGTCTGAATGGGATTATCTTTTTATTAAGTTCATCAGACGTTTTGATGTACTTCGTTTTATTGAGTTTCATCTCATTTCTTTTATGGACTAGCATCCGATGTTCTTTTATGGTATTCGATTCATTGGATGTACCGTATGTACTACATCAATGTCTTTGCTTTTGGATTCATTGGATGTACCGTTTGTACTACATCAATGTTTTTGCTATTCGATTCATTGGATGTACCGTTTGTACTACATCAATGTCTTTGCTATTCGATTCATTGGATGTACTGTTTGTACTACATCAATGTCTTTGCTTTGGTTCATTGGGCGTACCGTTTTTGTACTACGCCATTGCACCGGCTCAATTTTCTGCTATTCTTGACGTTCCCCACGTCTTTTATCTACGGAAATGCCTTAGGGATTCCGGTTTTCATTCTTGAGCCCGGTGATATGTGGAAATTGAAGTTTCACCAGATTTGATTTTTGAGCAACATCCTATTCGAATTATTGCTTCGGAGCTCAAACGACTTCGAAATAAAGATGTTCTTCTTGTGAGAGTTCAATGGTTCTCAAATCCTAGGGATTACTCTTGGGAATCTAGAGAATTCATTGAGCGATCCCGTTCTTGCTAACTCTTTCGTGCTCTTTATGCTGAACTTCTTATTTCAATTTTCTTTTGTGTTGATATGCTTCCATGGTTGTTACTTCTTATTTTCCTCTTAAGTATTGCGAGGATGCAATTTCTTTAAGGAGGGGAGTCTGTAACAACCCACATATTTGGAAATTTTATATTTAAATGTTTTATTTAAATATTTTATCGACACTCGGAATTTAGTCCGAAAAGCTACTTTTTGCAAACAACCGAATTGGGACTTGAGACCACCCCCATTGAGTTCAAAATGCTGTTTGCGACCTTTTTGAGTATAAGCTTCGATATGTTTGGAGAAAGTTGATTTTTGCCACTTTGTACTTAGGGCTTTTGGTTTGGGCTGAGCCACTTATGTATTCAGTCCCAACCCCTTCTCCTCTTCATTACTTCATAATTTCCTTATACATTCAAGCTTCATCAAAAATGGGGGAAGAGAAAAAGAATTAGGAAATCCTAAGCCCTAGTTTCCATTAGCAAGTCCATCTTCTTGCTCCAAACTCAAGTGAACCCATTGGTAAGTATTCTCTTCTTCTTCTCCAACTTATTCTCTTACCAATTTCAGAAATTCCTAAACTTAATTTTGGGAATGTTCTTGTTTTGAGCATAGATTCAAGCTCATTTGGGTTGTGTTGAAGAGAGGTTGATTCTCCAATTGCTTTCAAGCTTCTTCTTGTTTGATTTTTGTAAAAAGGTGAGATTTCTATCTCACATCTTTGTCTATAATTATCTTTGATTGTTAGGTATGAATTCCTAACACTTATTCATGTGCAATTGATTTTGGTTTGGATTGATTTCGTGTATATTCCAATTTTTGGTGTTTTGGTCTAATTTATGAAAATCCTATTATGGATATTTGGACATTGATATTTGAGGCGTATCGAAGAGCCGTTTAGGCTGGGTTGTCGTTCGACGTAATTCCTTAGTCATCGCCATCTGCTCGTTCGATCGTTTCCAATATTAGTTTGGCCATTTTTGGCATAGGTTCAGGGAATGCCCTGAACCCCAGATTCGGACGTCCGAAACGTAATATTCAGACGTCTAAATATTGTTCTGGGAAGATTTCTATTCCCAGATTCAGACGTCTGAATATATGGCTTCAGACGTCTGAATTGGTTCATTTGGAACCAGAAAGGAAATAGGCTAAAAAGTGCCTATTTCAGATGTCTGGATCCAAGGATTTAGACGTCTGAATTCTGTCTTTGGAAAATATTTATTTTCCACATTCAGACGTCTGAATCCTTGATTTCAGACGTCTGAATCAGCACTATTTTGCCTATTTTCCTATTCGCTTGAGAATTCCAATTTAAATCGATTCGTTATGATCCTATTTGTTGTTATCATTTATTATGACTTTGATGACTCCTTTTTAGGGATTTTTGAATATCCATTTCGATGGATTCTTTATCGGTTTCTTTGGATACTATTCACGTCTTCGAATGTGAATTTTAGCGATTGATTGTTCTTACAATCTTCTTTGTGATTTGTCACTTTAAAAATATAAAGGTTTTCTATACTAGTAGTAAATATCAAAACTCTTTCCTCAAACGATTTCAATACTATTTTAATACCAAATTCGTTTATAAAACCGTTTTCCAATCTATTAGTATATACAAACCTTTACCTCACTCGTATGAGAAATCTAATTAAACGACTTAGTAAAACAAGTGGTATGAAACGCTTGCGTTCACTTTGTTGGTTAATTTTTGGACGTGTTCGATTGAAACTCTTGTGACAATTTTCTAGTGGAGATCTACAATTTGTTCGTAAATATTTAAGTTAAGCTAGTGGTTATGGGACATGAAGCTAAGCTCATATATTTACTAGCTTACTGTAATCGACACTTCTCGTTGATCATGACGATCATCTTTGTGATTTAGACTAGCAATGTGCGATGCCTCTTTGTCTATGTGGAGGACTGTTCCTCATTTTATTGAGCTTCGTCTCATTTCTTACATGGGTCGTACCTATTTAGGTGCGTCGATGTTTGTTTACACATGGGTCGTACCTTTTTAGGTGTGTCAATGTTTATTATGCATGGGGTGTACCTTTCTAGGTGCATCGATGTTTTTTTACTTCGTGGAGCAATCGGCTCAATAAGTCGGGGCATGGGACGTATCTTTCTAGTTGCATCGATGTTCGTCTATGCATGGGGCGTGTCTTTCTAGGTGCGTCGATGTTCGACTTAGCATGGGGTGTATCTTTCTAGGTGCATCAATGTTAGACATTACATGGGGTGTATCTTTATAGATGCATTGATGTTTATTTATGCATGGGATGTATCTTTCTAGGTGCATCGATGTTTATTTATGCATGGGGCGTATCTTTCTAATTGCGTCGATGCTAGAGCATGAGGCGTATCTTTCTAGTTGCGTCGATGCTAGAGCATGGGGCGTATCTTTCTAGGTGCGTCGATGTTCGACTGTGCATGGGGCGTGTCTTTCTAGGTGCGTCGATGTCCAGTTTGTGGGATTGGCCATCCTTTTTCTTGTGATTTCTGGATTTCTTGAGATGATTTCTAGAATTTGTGCTTCACTAATTTTCGTGATTTCCATTGATAAGTTTTATCAATATTTGTGCACTGGTGAATTTGTGTGTCACTGACTTTTGTGATTGGCATTGATATAATTGTCAATATTTATGGTTTGGTGAACGAAATGAGGAGTATGACATTCCTTTTGATTCTTGTGTAGATTTAGTGATATTGATTAATCTCTTGTTGATTTTTCAATTACTTATTTATCACAGCTTGGCATTGTGATTATTATACGTTTATTCATATCTCTTATTCTATATCGTTTCATCTGATATTTATAGTTAGACTGATCCGTTTATTATTTTCTTATTAAATAATACTCGGGTCAGACCGAGATGTTACAGGTGCTTCTGCTTGACTTCTCCCCTGGGATTCATTACTCTGACCTTTTGCTTACTACTTAGATTAGTAGTTTTTGTTGTGTACTCTTGAGATATTGACTCATTGATGTATTCTTTTGTATAGCACATGTTGCTATTATTTTGTGTTATTGTGGATCTTTCTGACCACTACTCTGATGTACACTTTCATGTGTTATATTCATATCTATTTCCGCCTTTGTGATATGAATTGTCTTTGACTGATTTATGTTATGTTTATTTCTATATTTGTTTCTGAAGATATTATAGCCACTGTGTAGTAGCTTTGTGTTTGTGTCGGTATGTCGGATTTCCTCTTGAGATAAAACGCATGTTATACTATCTGGCATATCGATGCTCGCGCAAAGCAATTACACGGATGGTCGCTCCTCAACAGCCTTATTCTCCGTGCTAGTTGACAGCATTCACCGTAATATTCTTGGCTAGCGTGGGTATAGAGGTGGGGCGTCATAGCTTGCATTGGATATTTCATAACGAAGAGACAACTGCTACTGGATATATATTGGGATTTTAACCCCAAACGATCAACAAGCAGTCCCCCACTATGAAAATCCAGAATATCAATATTATCACAAGCAACCTGCACAATTGCCGTATATACGTTGGTCGAAGTGATTTTCGGATAAACCGTCCCGGTCTCTTCGCACCAACAACGCAAAAGCGTTTCTCAACCTCACAGAGAAACTAAGTCTCATAGACTTATCACGTCTCCAACTTTCAACTTGCTATCCTTCGAGCCAAGAAGGAAGCTCGATAGATTGGAGTAATACTCCGCACTATACGACTTAACATCCTCAACACAAAACGATACAGAAGGCTATGTACCAAGTGTACGACTAAATAGTTCCCACATCAAGTTGAGGAACTAAAAATTTTGAGCAATTTGATAGTCGATTATTTAACTATCAAAGCAAACAAACAAATATTCAGCACCATATATAATCACTAGGCCCTTTTATTAATCTTCCATAAATTAAATAACTTGCCAAATATTCACTTCAATTTATCTTTTAAAAAGATATATTCTCAAAACATTTCACTTCATATTGGAAAACATTTCCAAATACTTATTTAGTAATAAGTAATTCACAATTCAATTTATTTTCAACACTTAGAAAATATTACATATACTTAAATCACGATTAAGTATATATTTTATTCTTTAAGGAAAACATTCTCTTTAAACACATTTATTAGGTCAAAACGAATGTTACGTAAAACATCGTTACGACAACCCAAAATCAATAGTATAGGGATTCGAAAATAAGATAGATATATAAATCCCAATACTATATGAAATATTTCCTTTTGGAAATCATCTACTATAACAATAGTGTTATAGTCCATAATTTCCTTACTTCTCAAAAACCTCTATTTCAACAATGAATGTTGAAATCTATTGTTTCGATCTTTAACACATTTTAAAACATCTTTTGATCATTTTTTCCATTTAAAATATTACTTCTCAAAACACCTATTTTATTTAAAGATTATTCATTGTCCAAAATCATGAATATAATTCTCTAATCAAATTCAATATTTCTACACATTTATCAAAGGATAATCCACTGCCCAAAATCGTGGATATACTTCTCTTATCCGAATTCAGAACTTCTACACCTTCAACTAAAGGATTATCCACTGTCCAAAATCATGGGTATATCTCCTTTAATAACTTCTAAATTTAACTTACCAATTTCAATTGATTTCGGAATTATAAAACAATGTTTATAAATTTCATTTATATTATAAAAACTTTCGTTTATAAAATCAAATTCTATTTATTGTTTTATAAGAACTTCAACTTATAAAATCCCTTAATTAAAAACTTCTATTTATATCTCATTTAAATGCCAAATTCTAATTTATAAGTTAGTTACTTGTAGATCATTTATTTTACAAATTCATTTATTTTATAACTTCACAATTATAAATCTTATTCACTTATAAAATCCATTTATAACTTCATTTTAACACTTATAAAAACTCATTTATAATTCCATTATTCCGATTTATAAAAATTCAATTTTATAAATCTTATATATAAAATCATTTATAATAAATCAAAAAATCAAAATTTATACTATTTCACAAAATAGTTAACTTCATATTTCAAATGTCACATTTCAATTATATTTTCAAAAATCATAATTTTTATTACAATAAAAATTATAGCTTTTATTTATTTAAAATAAATTCATTCTTAACAATTTAACCAAACGTATATATCCAAAATCACTTGAAAATCCTTTTTAAATTTGGAAATCATCACTTAAACATTTTTAAAATTCCAAAAATAGGCCCAATGTTGCAACAATACTAAATACAACAATCACCGCATCCAAAACATCATATATCATATGATGACAGTATATATAACAATATCTGTAAATAAATCAATACTACTGAGGAATCCAGCTGGATCCCACCAACCTGTCACCTGCAACAAATATACATATTAGAATATATGTACAATGTCCGCTTCGAGGCAAACGCGCGTACAAAGGGTCATCCGCTCATACACGGGAACGTATAGGACTAGGCAGGTATATATCCAAATACCAATCAATATACCATATATCATCCAAACAATCATCAATCATCATAAAAAATATTTATTCTCACTTATATAAAAATATCAGTGAGTGAGAAAGAGTGAATTGTAATCACATTGCTTCCAATGGCAGTTGAAGTATTTTATTTCAAATAAAATTAAACGAGCATTTAATTTTATCCAAAATTCACACTAGCACCAACCAGCTCCTTCGCCTAGTGTTCGTGAATACAAACCTAACGCAATTCGTTTCGTGCGAAATGGACCTCGTATGAAAAAGTTATCACGTTTTAAACATTATACGAATGAATAATATATAAATTTACAATTTCTTTTATTTTTTTCGAAACCCTAACCATCTCGGCCATTGATTTTGCATCAATAGATCTGGGCCGCGCCTATATTTCTTCCCCAGCCAAAGACACAAGCAATTTACCCATTATCACGTTCAAATACCTCAAAGTCGCACCTCCATCTTTCGTCTATGTAACGATCAATGACCTCCATGCTGTAGCCCTTCGTGAGCTCTACCACCAGACAAGACGACGTTGAACTCGGTCGAGTATTGCCCTCGAAAAACGCGTATGAACGGTGAAGATTTGCACTCGATTTTCCATTGATCCATCAACTTAAATTAGATCACAACCATTGGTCTGAAAGCTCTCGACGAGCTTAACATTTTTCTAGTTGGAAGTTTTTGCCAATGGCTTAAGGATCGAGAGATAATTGGAGGAGAAAGTGGGACTTTTCTGGCCATTTAAAAGCTTAGTGGAGGCTAGGGTTTCTAACCCTAGGGTTTGTGCAAAAAGGAAAAAAGTGAGGTCCTTTTATAGAAAATTTTGCGACACTATTCATCCTAAAAAAATTCGAACTCGAAACGAAGCGTGCCGCCTAGCGTTTATAATGTTTTACCTATATCCCGAATGCAATGGAATATATATCGAGAGCCAGTTCGATCGTATTTGAAAGATAGGTTTTCAAATCGAATATTTAAATTTAAAATTTCACTTAAACGAGTTGCTATGCGTTTTAGCTTGCCTTAGACAAACCGTAAATCCGATTGACATGAAATTTGAAATCTTACAATAATTTAACATTATGGATCAATGAAACTAGTTTCGTCGAAATCCGAGACTGTTTGAAAAATGACTATTTTTACTCGTCATTTAAATATTAAAATATTCAATTTCTGTAATTTTACTTTAAATTCAATTTTAAAAGTTCTCTAACATCATACTACTTCAAATAGAATTTAATACAACATTTAGAATCATTTTTATTCACATTAAATCCAATTTCTAATTATTTCCATAATTTCTAATATTAAATTAACAATTTAATTATCCAATTAAATCACTATATTCGAAATATTATTAATTCAGCTTAGAAACTTAACTTTTAAATATTTAAAATTAATTAAACATATGAATTTCAAATGACTGAAATTCTGGGTCGTTACAGGGACCTCTTATCACCGCTTCTATTTACCTTTGTCATGGAGTTCTTTACATTACTCGTAGAGGAGAGAGCTAGAAACGATGAAGTGTAACTATTTCAAGCTGTTGGCAATAAGTTCGCTCAAATCATCTATGCTAACGACAACCTCATTTTTGTTCAACCAGACATAGATAGAGCGGAAGCTATTTATGACATATTTAATACTATGCTTGATTGTATAGGGCTTTGAATGAATTGTGATAAATCAAGTATCTTTTTTGGTGGAGAGGTTTCATGCAGTTGTGAAATAGATATGACCTTAAACATCATACAAGGGACACTTCCTATTAAATATTTAGGAATTCCACTATCTTGCGTCAATCTTAGAGATAAAGATTTTTGTGACCTTATTAAATCAAAAGGAGAATATAGCAACGGGAGACCAAATTTTTGAGTATAGTGGGTCGTCTTGAACTAATTAAATCAATAGCATACCTCATAGTGAATTAGTAATGTTTTAAGATTCCAAATGCAACTGTCAGTATGGTAAAGCATCTTTGCTTAAATTTTCTTCGCCAAGGAAAACTAAGCAAGGTGCCATAGGAATAGTTTATAAATAGAAGGGGCTTGGGGCTAAAGAAATTAGAAGACATGAACAATGCAATGAGTATCAAACTAGTATGGAAAGTGATTAACAAATAAGGAATCTGGTCGAAATGGACGCAGGAAAAATATGTCAAAAATAATTCATTTTTGGGAATTGAAAAGTAGAAACAAACATTCTAGGATATGGGTGTTTGTATTGGAACTGAGACCTTCACCCTTGCTATGCATGAAGCAGAGAATTGTTGGTGGAATGACAACTTCACTTTGGTACAACCCTTGGTTACAGGGAAGAAGATTGTTGAATAGGTTAGGTGCTAACACGGTGGTAAGAAGAAGAAGCGAGGGATTACTTGTTGGTGATATCTTAGATACTAGTCATTGGAGAAGCAATAATTTCAGCTTTTTAGGACACTTGGGCAAGAAATAGAAACTAAGGCTATCTATAACGACAATGAAAGTGATTTCTAAACTTTAACATGCCTCAAAAATAGCAAACACAACATTAGAATCGTTTAGGGAACTATCAAAAATCTCGTACAAAAACAAATCATGGGCTCCCTAAAATGGCTACGTGTTGTACAGAGCATTAAACAATTTTCTACTGACCAAACCAAAACTAATCCAACACCATATTAAAATTAACCCAATATATGTGAACAAAAGGAAGACATTACTCGTCATTAGTTCAAATGCAAATACATGACATTAACTTTTTGGATGCTCCTTTTTGATGGGATGGATGCAAGTGCTTCGAGTGTGATTTCTTTAGGTCGGTTTGCTTTGTATTTTGGTTGATTTTGTTTTACCTTTTTATGTTGGCTATATATACTTAGGTTGCGTTTTAATACCTTGTAAATACTTCGATTTTACTTCATTATAAAAGTTTATTAAATTTGTTCAAAATGAAGGAGCCCAACTAAAACATAGAGTGTGGCAAAGTTGAATGACACTTTGACCTATACCAGCCCAGATTTATACGATAGAAAAATGTAAAGATATATTATATTTGGTGGTTACAAATAGCCATTCCTTCTCTCATTCAAAATGCATGAAAACTAAATAACCCAAGCCTCCATTAAACATTTGTTAGATCTTTGAAGCTGGATTTGCACACCAAGTTAAAGAGGGAAGGATTGACAGTTCGAGTAGGAAGTGCTACCATCACAACATGTCAATAACCGACATATCTAAGTTAAAAGAAATTAATAATAATTATATATATACACACTCACAAATGATTTGGAAAAAGACTCAAATTATCATATGTGTATATGTATCTGTGTCCATGTGTATATATTTAAGAAAATACAAATTTAAAATCATGCACACGCAACTTTAACAAAAATGTCAACCTATTGATTATGATATATATATATATATATATATATATATATATATTAAAATAACATAAATTTAAAATGTTAAAAATATATAGTCTTTTTTAATCCTTCACAGCCTTAGATAACCTTTTTAATATATGGATAAGAATAGATTTAAATTTTAAATTACATATTTTCAAATGTCATATATATATATTTGTGTGTGTATAGTCTTATTTTTTTAAATTATTCGCAGCCTTATATGAACTGTCGGTTGGTAAAGGTAGAGTAGAAGAAGTCGAGTGGTTTGCTGCACCTGCTTGAGATTCTCGAGTGGAAATGGGAATAAGTTCTTATGGACTTCAT
The DNA here is from genome assembly GCA_030765085.1 of Allium cepa. Classification (NCBI taxonomy): domain Eukaryota; kingdom Viridiplantae; phylum Streptophyta; class Magnoliopsida; order Asparagales; family Amaryllidaceae; genus Allium; species Allium cepa. The sequence goes on from CM060931.1 coordinate 385,430,510, forward strand.
CAATGGATTAACGAGGAGAAAAGGAGGGTACGGTGGCAGTTGGGTCATAGTCGATAGATTGATGAAAAGCACTAGATTTATGCCCGTAAAGTCTAGTAGAATGGCATCCAAATTGGCCGAGTTGAATGTAAAGTGGTTCGTGCGATTGCACGATGTGCCGAAGATCATTATAAGTGAACGAGACCCTTTGTTCACTAGCAGGTTTTGAAAGAGCTTACAAAAGGCATTGGAGATGGAGTTGCTTCTTAGTATAGCTTATCACCCACAAACTAATAGGTGGATTATAAGAACCCGTAAATCAACTATGAATAAATAAATTGGATATGTTAATTTAAATAAAATAGGGGTAAAATAGAAATTTATCAAAAATTGAAATTTGACCGTGGAAGTTATGCCGTTGGGTTCATGGTGAAATTTTGATCACTTTCGACATATAATATGCTGAAAAGGAGCTCAAATGAAGAAGTAATTGATTTTGAAGTTTTCGGATTTAAAATAATTTAAATAAAATCCAAACTCAAATAAATAATTAAATCCCAAATTTGAAATTCAAAAGTTAACGATAATTATACTTGGGAGTTAAGTAAACATTAAGATTGATGTTAACCGTAAATAAAATTAAGAAAAAAATAAATTAACAATGGCAACAATTTTATTGTTTCCAAAATAAGGGAACGGTTGAACCCTTGACAATGACCGGTCGACCGCTAGTGGTTGATCGATGGATGGCGGTGGTCGATCGCTGCTTGTAAGTGGCGGTTAGGTTTTTGGTTATTTTAACGTACGAGATTTTATTATTTTTAACCGACCTTCATTAGATGGTTCTGGTGTGTTCCAACCACTATAAATAAGAGCCTAACCCCTTAATTTTATTCACACAATATTTTGAAAATAATAGTGAAGCTCTGTCACTTTGTCTCTTTATAGATTCAGGAAATTCCATTAGAGTTTCAAGTAAGAAATCCATTATATCTATTTTTGATTAATGTTTATTTTCTTAACCACTTCTCTTACAAACCTCTAATTTTCTCAATCTAACATATATAGAAATCTCTTACTATATATATCAAAAAGAAGAGATCTGAAAGGGTTTTTTGAAGGCATGTCAAATCCAAGAGAAGACAAAGCTAAAGACCTACATGGGTGGAAATCTTAATTTTTTATATTTTAGTAATTGAATAGTGTAGTTTAGATTTGACGTTTGCCTTGGGGAGTTTTGGATTATGAAAACATCGCAATAAAAATCTCCAAAATTCCCCTAAAGCGAAACGTCAATGTTTTGTATTAAAAATGGAGTTTTTGTGGATATTTTTATACATTTTACCTTTTATTCCACTTCTAATACTTTTTCTTTGTATTTGGTTAAGAGATTTGATTAAGAAATGGTGTGTAACGTACGAATTCTTATTCGTAGTTTGCACTACCTGTTTCTACAAATTGAATAGAAATTCTCTTGTCTAATTTGATGTAAAAAAGAGTTGAATAGAGTGTAAAATTAATTAAATTGTAAGTTTCCATTGTTAATTGTTTTATTATAATATTTTAATATAAAATAAGTTGGAGTGTACAAGTTTTCTGATTTGATTTTGAAATATTGGATTTATGGTAAAAATGCTATTGTGGAAATGAGACTTGTATGACATTGGAAGATTTGACATTTGAACGTTAGTTTAGTGCGTAATCTCTGCACATATAGAAATTAATAAATTCGTGTGCATGTGTTATATATATATATATATATATATATATATATATAAACTAGCATAAATAACGTATAATTACATGGTATTAATTACAAAGTTAATTAAGTTGATAATTGTCATTTAAATCCCCTTTAGGGAAGTAATTAATTAAGAAAAATAAGATGGATTTCTTATAAGGCCTAGATAATGAATATGGTGAGATGTGTGATAATACATGTAGAGATTATTTACACTATAAGAGAAACCAGCTATTCCAACGGCTTCCAGCCGTTGGCGGCCGTTGGGAGCCGTTCAAGCTTTCCAACGGCTTCCAACGGAAGCAACAGGGCTATCCAACGGCTTTTCCAACGACTTCAAATGGCATTTAGCCGACGGAGGCCGTTGGAAGCCATTGGTTTAAAATGACCAAAGAGCCGTTGGTAGCCGTTGCTAATCTGAGTGAATTTTTTTTTATAACAGCAAGTCATTCACCTTCCAGCCACACACAATCAATATATATCCATTTCCATTCCATTCCATTCCATTTCCATTCTATTTCCATTCCATTTCACATATATATCACATATCCAACACATAATACCACAAACAATATAAACAACCAAAAATCAACATCAAACATTACATTTTCAAACCAAACTCCAAGTCAATATGTACATAAACAATAAAACCCTCACCAACACCAACTCCAACTCCATATTCAAGTCAATATATACAATGCAAACACTTAAACCTCACCACCTCAAAGTCAATATATCCACAATAACCATCAAACACAATCCTCACCACCTCAAAGTCAATATATACAATAACCAACCATAAAGACAATAATCATCATACCTCTCAAGCATCATCATCACCTCCAGAAGCACCAGACGATGAAGGGAAGAAACCATGCCTCTGCGCATACTCCGCTAAATGTTGATTCAGCTGCTCCATTTGTATATCACGAAGACGGTCCTGCTCTTGCAGCTGCTCAACCATGGCTCTAAGCTCTTTTATTTCAGCTTTGTCATACGCCTTTTGAGCTGCCCGAACTTGCAAATAGAATGTGAGATGTTCATATTTGTATCATAATCATTTTCTTAAGCAATGCATATTTTAAAATATAGAAACGTAATGCATATTTTATTAAATGATAATGGTGCAGGATGATAAACGACAAAAAAATATTACCTTTTCAATATACCACAAGGAAATGCATATTTCCACTTGTTTTCATTTTGAATGAAAAATAAAAATGGAATGTGTTAGAGCTATACAAACTTGATTCGAACTATTGGAATTTTTTTGAGTTTACTAATTTATACAATAATGTCTTACATTGTTCAATTAAAATAACGTATCAAACGTGGAATGTTCTTTTGTGCAATTTTAGTTACTTTTATTGTACATTGCATTTTTATATCGCAACCTAATCTCGTCACTACTTTGGTTCATTGCATTATTAGAGTCTACGGTATAGAATGATTTTAAATTTTGTTGTTTTTGGTACAATAGTTTGGACATTATATCAGCAACGATAATACATTTCATAAAAAATTACATAATATAAACATACTAGATATTAAAAATATTATAAATTTGGATTGTACCTGATATTTTAATATTACAAGCAATTTGAATTGTCACCAGTGAAATAATTTGATTTTTTTTATTTGCATTTATAATTTAGATTATTGAATTTTTATTGTGATGAATTTGAGTTTGATTTCATTATTTTAAATTTTAGGGATTTAATTTACGACATGCAAAGAGATATGGAGATTTCATCTATTTTCATAAATAGCAGGGGTATAAAGCGTGAGTTTCCCTTTAACTTTGTCATATAAGACCTCCATTAGTGTGTTCTTTTTAGTTCCATTTTTTTATTGCTAATACTACTACTATTTTTTTGGTTCATGTTTTTGGTTCCTAATGTAAAATAGAAAACACTTTTCTTGGAATATATACCATAAGAAAATGGATTCTTTTTTATACAATATATATGTGTTAAAAGTATTCTTATATGTTTTTTGGTCCATCCATTTTCATCACATACCTTTGTATACTTTTCCTTTTTTACTTATCTAATGTTTATAAATCACGTATATGTTAGATTTAACTCAGGTAGAAATCATCATATATATAGTGTATCTATAGGTTAATTTATTAAATATAATATTGCAATGTTTATAAGATTACCGCTTGGTTTCCATAGCCATAGCGTCTATTCCGCTACGTCGGATCCATAATAACATCAAAAATATTATCTTGCTCCTCAACCATCAAATCATCGCGATCCGATTCCGAAAGCAGCTCTGCCCGTGCCTCCTGAAACATTGCCTAAAATAAAAAACAATTACAGGTTAAAATTAGTAGTATAGGATTTAAACATATCGACATTGATAAATTAAGATTTAAAATATGCATACATATGCATCCGTCGCCTTATCATCATCATCCCACTGATATGTAATATTGCCAGCATTGTCTGCTTGTCTTGATGCGTGGTTAAGGGTAAATACCTCCATCATAGACACAGGACGTCCAAGCGATCTTTCCTGCAATAAATAATTTATATATTTTAATTTTTCATAGCTAATTACTGAACTAATTAATATACAAAATGTAATAACCATTTAAATTCATAATTGATAAATTTACCAAGTCCTCACGGTGATGATGAAAAGATTTTGATCCGCCACGATGCGTTATAGGATTCCTATTTCTATTGGCAGAGTTCCTCTCCGACTCCACCGGCAATTTAAATTGAATATTATATTTACTAATTGCGAAATAATTAACTATATATTTGGTAGATTTACTTTGAAATCGTCGGTCTCCCACCAACTCATCCAAGAATCCCATACGAAAGCGCCCATCCAGTTCAGTTTCTTCCCCCATTTTTCAAGAGCTGACATTACCTTCCTGTAATTTTTGACCACCTTCGAATTCCAGTGGCGCTGAACCATGGCAACATCGGGGTCTGCGAAGTCCACTTACCCCTGTACAAAGAGAAAATATTACTAATTGTTCATTTATATTTATTTATATAGTAAAGTGGTATAAACTCACCAGAAAATCCTGCCAGATGGCCTCCCTGACTTGGTCAGGGATCTTACTCCACATAGGCCAGGATGAATATTTAGAACCAAACTAAGAAAACGGTGAGAATCCATCAGTACACAAACCTAGTCTAACGTTACATCTCTCCACTGTGAAATCGTGATATTTCTTATCAAAATACTTCCATGCTTCTCCATCAGATGGGTGTGTTAATGTATCTTTTTCAGGTGTTCTCACACTGTGCCATCTCCAATGATGCGCTGTTATAGATGATGCATATAACCTTTGAAGTCTAGGAGTGATAGGTAAACAATGCATACGCTTGTATGGAACTTCTTTTCCCTTTTCTTCCTTGATTTGTATCTTTCTTGATTACATATTTTACAATTCCGAAGACTGACATCATCTTTCCAAAACAACATGCAACCATTTAGACATGTATCAATTTTTTGATACGGCAAACCGAAAGATGACATAAGTTTTTTCACTTCATAATAATTTTCGCACATTAAATTATCTGATGGCATATGACGCTTAGCAGCTTGTACAACAACCGTAAATTCGGCTTCTGTGAGGTTGTACTTTGATTTCATTGCAATGTACTCTGCAGTTGCCGATAATTGAGTGTCGCTAGTATATCCATTCCAAAGAGGTTTCTTAGCAGCATTCAATAAATCAAATATATTTTTCGCTCCAACATTTGGTTCCTCTTTGACATTAACATCGTCATTATTAATTTCAACAGTGGAAAACATTGATCGTGCTGCATCTTCAACCATATGTTCTATGAGATTCATCGTACTAACTTCATCACTAATGACCTCTATTGACTGTTCTTCGTTACGTGTTATAATTCTTCATGACGACCCCCCACCAAATAATTGGTTACGAAACCATATTGGCGCAAATGAATCCTAACCATCTTCGGTACTAAATGCTTCAGCAATTTGCACCTACTACATGGACAACGAATTTCTACGTTGTTTCCAATATTATTTAAAGCAAATTCGACAAACACATTTACCCCGTTAAGAAAATGTTTACTTATTGAGCATCATATTCCTCTTCTTTGATACATCCAGCTTCGATCAATAAAATAGTTGACCATTTTTCCTACTGTAAAACCTATGATCAATAGTAAAAAAAGTATTAATCGAATTCGATAAACACATTTATATTTTTACTGTTTTTTATAATCCATTTTTGTTTATATATAAAGTTATATTTCTTGATATTTTGTTCACATTTTTGTACCTTTTGTGATGGTCAGTCATCCTACTTTCCATTACAAACACAATAGTAATTACATTTCTTAAATCATATCATTATAAACGATTTTCCAAATTTTCGACAGCACTTCCCCGTGTTCCTTGTATCGTACACATATGTATGTACACAAGGAACGAAAAGGAAATGCCATTGAAATTTTATGAACCGTTTATAACGATATGATTTACAAAACGTGATTACTTTATAGTGTTTGTAACTTGTCCAATACAGGGACAAATCTAACAAATATTGTATCAGATGAATATGAATAACCATTTTGCAATAAAAATGAGTATTCATACAATGACCACATACAACACTTGTCAAACGGGGCCAAAAATTCACTAAGGGATTTAAATTTTGTTTATATGTTATCGTTTTATTAAATATATAAAATAAAGCATATTATGAATTATTTTATTTATATTCTACTATTTTATTAAATGTATAGTAAATTATATGATTTTTACTATTTCGCAAAATATATAATTCATGTGTGTGTGTATACTAAATTATATACTTATCTAATGCTAATATATTTTGTAAAAGATATAATTCATGTTCATAAAATATTCAACTAATTCATGTTTGCCTAATATTTTACAAAACATACACAAAATAATTTAAATCAATCAAACTAATCTAATGCTAACTCAAATGCGCATTTACACTAAATTATCAACATATGTATATATGTGCATAATATATATACACAAACAATTTGGACATTTGGATGGTAATAATTGTAATTAGCACTTAGTTTGGTATAATAAACAATCAATAGGCCATTAGATATAACTATAACAACAAATTAAACGTAAAGTTAGTAAAATTTAAAATTTTAGGGTTTAAGGCAAAACCTGATTTTGGAGCTGTATTTGGATGGAGAGAGGCCACTGGTGTTGATTGATGGCGTCAGAGTGGCTGCCGATTGCGTGGGGAGGCAGGGAGCAAGAAAAGAGGAGGAGTGGAGGAAGATGGTGATGGATTTGGGTGTTTTTGGTAGGAAGAGAGGAATGATTTGTGCTCTCGGCTTGGCTGCAAGTTTACACGAATAATTCCAACGATTTCCAACAGCCGCATACGGCATTTTTACAACGGTTACCAATGGATACTTACGGCTTGTTAAAAAATAATGAGCCATTGGTAGCCGTTGGAAATTCCCGTTGGCGGCCGTTGAAACCCTGTCGTGTTTATATACTGTAGTTCTAGTAGTGTTATGAAATATGATTAAGTTATAGGGATGTGAGGTCAGTCAAAAGCACATAGATGTCTGCCCAGCTATACTGGCTACCAGTAGTTTGACTTTGAGGCTGATATGAGACATCGCCTATAATAAGTAATGAAAAATGAAGCGAGGTTAGCCCCAATTTTGTAGGGTAAATCTGCCTGGCTAACCTGGTTACCAATTCCTACGAATAACCGGACTGATGTGAGATGTCTTCATGGGGTACGGATCATGATACGAAGGACTTGATTTAGGGAATTTAAGATATTAAGTTGTTGTTTGAGGGCCCACCTTATTCCCTTACATGAAGTATTAAATGGTCGGGATTGAGCTTATGCACGATTGAGGTTATCTCAGAAAGGTCCACTTCAATTGAAATATTAAGTGTCCGATGAGATTTCCATGCAATGTCAGCTAGATAGAGACATGTATAGAGTTCTCCTCGGGAGTAGGTATTGAATGATGGAGGCTTGCCTCAATTGAGGTCTTAAATGGCCGTAGTTTGCCTATTTTCCATTAAATTGTATTACGTGACTTGGGTTCTACCTCTCACATTAGTAGATATTAATAACGATGATTATGGGTTATTGATAATGGGAAAACTTGCTTCGAGGATTGAAGGTATTAAATGGTTGTTTAAGGGCCCATCTATTTTCCTTATATGAAGTATTAAAAGGTTTTGAATATAGTTTAAATGCGAAAAACATATCCTTATTTAAATAATACTGCCCAAGTACTGATATAGAAAAGCGTAAGATTTTCTATTCGCCAAACATTATTGTTCTGACTCCCTCTTCATTACAACACAGTTAGGAAAGGATACGATGATCAAGATGGAGATAACATGAGAGAAGCTTGTGGTACTGGTTTATATATCTATTTATGTTAACTTCAGATGTATCCATTTGAAGTTAATAATGTAGTTTTGAACAAGATGATGTATTAGTTATTTTTGACATTATTTTATGGTTTTGGTTTATGACATCTGAAATTTGAAAAAAAAATGGGTACTTTTTATGCTATTATATTTTATCCTTCCGCTATGAGTTCTGAATGAATAGATAAATAGCCATGCATTGTTTTTTACCAACCAACAGCCAGCTTGGGAATGGGTCTAAGTTTCGATGGGCCTTTTCTGAATTGGGATTTAGGTCTGTTTCAAGGCGCGTTATTACATGAATCATATCCTGGAAGATCTCTTGCAAGCTTGCATTCTCAATTTCGAGGATGATCATTTGCATTTAGTAGAGTTCGTATACAACAACATTTACCAATCTAGCATCGGTTAGGCACCATTTGGGGTGTTATATGGTCGGTCGTTCAATGCTTCTTTATGTTGGTAGAAAACGAATGAGAAGCTGATACTTGGGCCAGATAGGATTTGGGAGACTTCGGAGAAGATCGAAATCATTCGGAAATGAACGAAAGCTGCTTAGGATAGGCAGAAGAGCTAAGCTGGTAGAAGAAGGTATAACAACCCACCTCGAAACGGACCTAATTTTCGACCCAATAGAAACCCATCGAAATTTAGGCCCTACCCAAAGCTGATTGTTGGTTGGTAAAATGAACAATATACAAAGCAATCTATTTATGCTATTAGAAAAAGGACAAAATATAATATTAGAAATAAGTACCCATTTTATAAAAATTCAAATCTAAAAAATACAACATATCATCTCGAATATCCAAAATACAATATCCAAAAAACAACATGGCTAAAACTGGGTATATCAAAATACATCAAAAACATAAATAGATAGGTCAACTACCACAAGACTTTGCTTCCACCTTCATCTTCTAAATCAGCATCATCTTTCCTAACCTGTGTGTTGTAATGAGAAGAGGGTCAGAAAAAAATGTCTCGTAAATAAAAATCTCAAGTCTTACTATGATAGTAGTTGGGCAATATCATTCAGATAAGTAATATGTCTTACGCATCCTATACTATATCCTACATAAGATACCTCCAACTACAAGGCCGAAAGCCTAACTCTACAACTCACTCTTTTTCATTCTAACTCTATAATTTACCTTCAACTATAGGCCGAAGGCCCTTTCCAGTCTCATGCAACTACCATCTAATATGTACTAATAATATGGGAGAAAGTACCTAAGCAATTTAATACATTTTTAATATGAATTAGGTATACTCCGACCATTTAATACTTATGTCCTACGTAGGTTCCCGTCATTTAATACCTAACCCAAGCCGGACCCCTCTCTGGTGGTCCCTAACTGACATCGCATGGAAACTCATTAGGCCACTTAATAATTATTTGTAGGAACTGGCAGATCCTAACATAGCTACTTAATACCTCAACCTCAGAGTGGACACCTCCCAAGACTTCCGATAAAGTTAAGGATATGCCGTAGGGCAATTATGTAATTTGTTACATATATCTTACTCGTTGACTAATCTTGTTCGAAATAAAGATGTTTTCTTTCTAGTATATACTTGATATAATGTGTTATATTAATTAATTAATTAATTAATTTGATTAAAAGTATATTTGATAGAAAATTCGTAAATGGTACATTTTGTGATAGTAGTTACAAATTGTTGTAACCGTGAGTAATTTATCACAATGAAAATAAATACAACATTTTAAATGTTCCTAGTCAAGATGCATCGAGGCTGGATATCGATGTACTAGTTAAGACTAGAGTACATAACACTCTTCAAATGTTGGGCAGTGTATTACTCATGCATAATGAAGGGCACCTAGGGGTTACGCACTGATAGTTATTGGATAACCATGAAATGACTCAGTCGATAGTTTTCTATTTGTTAATATAACTAAGGTCAAATAGAAAATATCGATGCGGCGGATTTACATAGTTCTCTCGACTTGAGAATACTGTGGATCATCAATATGAAAGCTCTGCTTTAATTATTGTCAAATCATGGCACAACATCCATCGAGTGACTATAATTGGATCAAGGGGAAGTGTTAGAAGTGAAACACTATTCATAAGAGAATTTGCCTCCTCGGTTATATGGGGTTTGTATCATGCTCAACTAAAGTCAACTCAGAGTCAAAGTCTCTGGACAGATCATTTCAGTTAATAATAATTGTTATTATTGAACCAAGGACTTTGTGTTTGGACTATAGAGTTGAATATGGACAAGTTTGGAATTTTGACCATTACCAAATTCCATAAGTTCAAAGTGGTATAGTTTTGACGAAGAGAATTGCTGTAAATAAATGTCACAATCGGGTAATGCTTAATAAAGTGCAAATGGATTTTAGTGAAACTAAGTAAGCGATAAATTTGGTCGAAATGCTACACCACTTTCTAAGTGATGTGTGAACATTAACATTTAATAGTTCGATGTTAATTGTTGGTTGAATTTATATCTAATGAGTCACACAGACAGAATGATGAATTCTCTTTAGACCAAAAGATTTATTTAGTTTATAATTAATATAAATTAACAAATATTTATGAAATATTAATTATAAAATTTTGAATATGATTTAAGGAATAAATATTATTGTATATATTTATAGTCGTAAATATATCAATCACTATGCGATATCGACAAGCAATTAAATTAGATTTAATTAATAATATTTATTTGGGCACAAATAGGCTATTAGACCATCATGTTAAGATGTTATTTTAACTGCAATAGGGCTTATAGGAGGTGGATAAAAAGGCTAGAGGGGTGTGAAGATGGATGGTTGAGATTTGATGAAAAATTGTATGAGATGTGATCCATATTTCTCTATTTCTTCCATTATAAAAGAACCTCTAACCCTAATGCAAAATGAAATTTTTGGCTACCATTTCCCCATCATTTATGGCTAACATCATCAATAAGGAGCTTCAACAATTTCATTTCAAATTAATTCAAAAGGCGATAGTTATTGGATAGCTAGAGGTCTACGGTTCAAGGATTAACATTCTGCCAAATCAAGAAGATTTCAAAGGAGGAAGAATTCCTCATTACAAGGTATTCTCTAAGACATTAGTATTAGGTATGTATTTACTACACTATATGAGTTATAATTTCTGCATAACATTATATTATATTATACATACATACATACATATATCTATATATATATGCATATATATATATATATATATGTTTGTGTGTGTGTGTGTATTTGAAGTGCACAGCCAAATAATAAATTTTATTTTAACAATTTTCATTTTATTAATTAATACATATGTATTAATATACCACCTAATTTTAATTATATAACTTGTATTTAATTATATCACCATATCATGTTAACATTTGTAACTATATTTTATAAATACATATCTACATAGGTTATATTTTTCGTTGGCTACAAATTAATTTTTAATATTTATTTAATATTATTTAATATTATTTAAATCAATATACTAAATAAATTAATCATACAAAATAAAATATGTTTTAAAAACTAAAATTTGAATTTCAGAAGAAAAAAATTGTCATTATATAAACTCTCAGCCAAAAAAATCATTTGTATATTTTTTATCATCAATTAAATTAGAATTTCAGTCAATTAAAAAAGTTAATCAAGACTGGATTCATCTTCTAAACCGCCTTCTTTTTTCCTTTTCCATCTCATAATCGTCCAATTCACTACTATCACTCCCAATTATTTCGCCTTTGCTCCATCTCAACCTAGCTTTCCCTATTATTGATAAATCTGAGATCACGTAAGCACTAACACAATAGGATTTGCAGAAAGAAAATTTGAACTTCTTATTTAATTCAATAATTACTGCTAGCTTTTATAGCTATTACAAAGGAGTGCACATTATTAACTACTCTGATAAAATGCCTAAGAATATGAAACTAACAAAGATAAATTCAAACACCGTCTATGTAGACGTGATCCTGAAGAATAGGCCATTATTATTCTTAAAATGCTGAACTCTCTAACAGTTGCATGGAATGAGTCTAACAATCCCTCCTTTAAGCTGAATACTGTGCCGTATCAGCTTACCTTCGATAACTCAATCAAACCCAATAACGCTCGAAATTTCACAAATTGTTCCTTCTTCAAGGGTTTAGTCATAACATCTGCAATCTGGTCTTGAGTGTTGCAGTAGCTTAACTTCACCGTTCCATCACTCACCAAATTCCTTAAAAAATGAAACTTAACATCAATGTGTTTGCTCTTACCATGAAACACCGGATGCTTTGACAGTTGAATTGTTGAGCTATTGTCGCATTGAATTATGCTGCCTTCTCCTTCTCTGTGCCCGAGTGCTACTAGTATCCTTCTAAGCCACACACATTGACATGCACATGCTGCTGCTGCAATGAAATCGGCTTCTGTTGTAGACAATGTCACAACAGGTTGTTTCTTTGACGACCAAAATATGGCACCTCCAGCAAGTAGAAACACTGAACCAGAAGTACTTTTCCTATCATCAAGGTCACCAGCGAAATTGCTATATGAATATGCTACCAGCTCCGATTTCTCTTCTCTTTTGTAGAGTATCCCTAGCTCAGTGGTACCTTGAATGTACCTTAGAATCCTTTTTGCTGCACACCAATGTTCTTCCAAAGGAGATTCCATATATCTGCTTACCAGGCTCACTCCATAAGTAATATCAGGTCTCGTTGCAGTTAAATACATAAGACTCCCAACCACTTGCTTGAATTTTTGTAGAATCTACCCTAGTACCCTCCTTGTCAGCTGCAATTCTTGTCCCGGGCACTATTGGATTCCATACAGCTTTGCTGTTCTCCATGCCAAATCTTTTTAGAATTTCCTTCGCATACCTCCTTTGACATACAAAAATTCCTTTATTGTTCTGTAAGACTTCCATTCCCAAAAAATATCTCATCTTCCCAAGATCAGACATGTTGAACTCTGTCATCATGGAACTTTTGAACTCTTCACATGCCCTTTTGTTGTTTCCTGTATATATCAAATCATCAACATAAAGACTCACTATCAATAACGTACCTCCCTCCTTCTCTTTTGTAAAGAGTGTATGTTCACTGGTGCATCTTTTGAATCCTTCTTTAATGAAATATGACTCAATTCGACTATACCAGGCTCGTGGCGCCTGTTTCAGGCCATAAAGAGCTTTATGTAGTCTATACACTTTATCCTCTGCTCTTTTTACTTCAAAACCAAGTGGTTGTTGAACAAAGACTTCATCTTCCAATTTCCCTTGGAAAAACGCACTCTTGACATCCATTTGAAAAACTTCCCAATTTCTTTGTGCTGCGGTTGCTAAAATAGACCGAATGGTGTCAAGACGAGCGGCCGGTGCGAAAACCTCTGTATAATCAATCCCATATTGCTGCAAATACCCTTTAGCTACAAGTCTTGCCTTGTATTTTTCAATTTCACCATTCTCATTCAACTTTGTCTTGAAGATCCATTTAGTGCCTACAGCCTTGCATCCTTCTGGTAAGTTTGTGAGTTGCCAAGTCTTATTTTTTTCTATTGACTCTATCTCTTTCACCATTGCCTCTCTCCATTTATGATCTTTCACTGCTTCATTATAAGTCATAGGATCTTCAGATTGTACTAACATAGCTGCCTCTTCTTCTACTTCAGATGGTCCATCCCCTTGAACATAGTCTGATAGCCATGCATGAGCTCTTCGAACCCTAGCACCGGGATATCTTGTAGCACTATTATTTGGTGTGTTTGATGATGAACTGCTCCCACTGGTGTCGGTTGATCCTGTGTCAGTAGACCCTGAAAATGTTGAATTACTTGCACGTGAAGTTTCCGCTTCCTTTCCTTCTTCGCTGCAATCAGGATCACTATCTGGCCACTCAAGCACATCTGCATTCTTTCCTTTCTCAATATTTTCCCAGTTCCAACCTTTATTCTCATCAAACTTCACATCTCTGCTCACAGTAATCTTCTTGGTGATAGGATCAACAAACCTATATGCTTTGGATTCTTTGCTTACACCAAGAAATACATGAATTTTACTCTTTTCATCAAGCTTGTGCCTCTTCTGATCTGGAACATGAACATAAGCTAGACATCCAAATATTCGAAAATGATCTACTTTTGGCTTTGTACCCGACCATGCTTCTTGAGGAGTCATGCTTTCTAATGCTGAAGTTGGACTTCTATTAAGAATATGCACTGACCAGTTGGCTGCTTCTGCCCAGAATTCCTTTGGCATCTGTTTCTCATCCAACATAGAACGTACCATGTTCATAATCGTCCTATTTTTACGCTCAGCTACGCCATTTTGTTGTGGCGTATATGCTGTTGTAAATTGTCGATTAATTCCATGCTTATTACGGAACTCATCGAACTCGTTTGAGTTGAATTCTCCGCCCCTATCTGTTCTCTAGCATTTGATGCTAGTGCCTGCTTCTTTCTCAATCAAGATTTTAAAATTCTTGAATTTATTGAATGCTTCCGAATTCTCATTCAGCAAATAAATCCAAGTCTTTCGAGAAAAATCATCTATAAAACTCAGAATATACCTCTTGTCACTGTTGGAAATAGGACTTATAGGACCACATATGTCTGAGTGTATGATTTGCAATTTTTGTGTTGCTCTCCAAGAAGACTTCTTTGGAATAAAATCACGTTGTTGTTTACCAACTAGACAATGCACACATAACTTCTGTGAAGTATTTACCACTGGTAGTCCTTCAACCATTCCATTATAAGCTAGCATTCTGAGACCTTTGTAATGCAGGTGACCAAACCGAGAGTGCCACAGTTGTGACTCATCTTCTACTTGAGTCTGATAACACTTAGCCGTCTTGGTTGCCATGACTGCTTTAAAGTAGAACATTCGGTTCCCACTCATTTCAGATTGCATGATCAGTCCCTTACTTGGATGAAAAACTTTACACATGTTGTGTTGAATCAAAATAGCCAGACCTTTTTCTTGTAATTGGCCTACACTGAGTAGATTAGTTTTTAGTTTAGGAATATAATACACATTAGTGATTACATGTGCAATGCCATTGACCTCCATGCGCACACTTCCTTTTCCAGTCACAGCAATTCGACTATCATTTCCTAGCTTTACTGTGTGTCTGAAGTTCTCATTCAAATCAGTGAACCATTCTTTGTTGCCACTCATGTGATTACTACATCCTGAATCAAAGAACCATACCTTTTCAACTGAAGCACCCTGACTTTCAATGTATGCCATAAGCAAAAGCTCCTCCTCTTCATCCACTTCTGCATAATTGGCCCTTTTCCTTCGTTCTGGACACTCGAATTTAAAATGTCCTAGTTTGTGACATTTATAACATTCTATAGTCTCTTTTCTTAGTGAGGATCTGCCTCTTCCTCGACCCCGGCCTCTACCGGTTCCATTTGCATTTCCACCTCGGCCTCTCCATGATCTTTCTTCTTGCGTTACCTTCAGCACCTGTTCTTCTTCATTAACCTTCCTTCAAAAATTTTGCTCATGCACTACCAACGAACTCTGAAGCTCATCAACGGAACGATTACCGATGTCTTTTGATTCCTCTATGGATACCACAATGTAATTGAATTTCTCTGTTAGTGTTCTCAAGATCTTTTCTACAATCTGTGACTCTTTCATCACTTCTCCATTGTTGCTCATGTTGTTCACCACCAGCATTACTCTAGCAAAGTAATCAGTTATTGCTTCTCCTTCCTTCATCTCTAGAACTTCAAATTCTCTCCTAAGAGCTTGTAGTTGAGCCCTTTGTACCTTTTCGCTGCCTTGATATTTCTTCCTCATTGACTCCCAAAGCTGCGCTGAGGTCTCCTTCTACAGAATAGTCTTTAAAATATTCTTGTCTATTGCTAAAAAAAGATAGTTTTTCACCTTTAGATCTTTCAGCTTCAGCTGCTCTCGTGAAGTTTTCTCAATCTCCGTCTCCCTTGCGCCTGCCGCCGGCTCAACATAGCCTGGTTCGATCAAGTGCCACCATTCCTTTGATCGAAGAAAATTTTCCATTAACATCTTCCAATGATCGTAATCCCCGTCGAACTTCGGGATGCTCAGCAGGTTCTGTCCTTCGTTTGACATGCCTGAATTCTTTTACCTTGTGAGGATGTTACTGTGTATGTTTACTTTTAGAAATCAGATCCCTTGGTGATGCTCTGATACCAATTGATAAATCTGAAATCACTTAAGCACTAACACAATAGAATTTGCAGAAAGCAAATTTGAACTTCTTATTTAATTCAATAACTACCGCTAGCTTTTATAGCTATTACAAAGGAGTGCACATTATTAACTACTCTGATAAAATGCCTAAGAATATGAAACTAACAAAGATAAATTCAAACACCATCTATGTAGACGTGATCCTGAAGAATAGGTCATTATTATTCTTAAAATGTTGAACTCTCATGGAATGAGTCTAACAATTATTGCAGCTGATTTTTGTGTTATTTTTGCATCTTCAAATTTCGGGCCTCTTTCTATTTTTGTTACGTGCCACCCTCCTATCGACTTCCAGCGAACTCCCTTTACCCCTCTTCAGAATCTCTGAAAATTCTTGGACTGTTGCTGCCTTGGATCTTGAAGTGGCTACAACGTACTTCTTTTCTGTCTGAATCTGGTTGGGTTGCCGCCTTTGATAGGTACTTTGGGCAATTTTTGGGTTCGTGATTTGGCAAGTTGGTGGATACCCAAGTTAATTATTGTTCAGCTCTTATCCTTAGATCATATTTTGTTCTTCTTTTGGTAATTCTTTTATGCGGATTTCGGTCTGTTATGCAAGTCCTGCCATTGGTTGTTGTAATAAATAAAGTTGTAATTGGTTTTTTGATGGAAACTCGTGGTTCAGCTGTACATTTTTTGGGTCATTTCTAGGGTTTGTGGATCCACCGAAGCTATTAAGTAGCCTATATTTTCAAGACATTGACTTCCTTCATGGCGACTGTCTACTATAGCAGGTGTGAGACTTTTGTCGTTTTTGTTTGTCAGACTTATCGGGGTATTGGTTGTTGGTTTTGGTGGTTTTGCTTTGCCTGCTTCGTCTAAAAAAAAACTGTTTTGCTTTTGGCTATAGGGTTGGGTTGTGTCATTCTCAAGTTCATTGTTGCTTTTAATATTGCATCCATGGTGACAGTGGATCATTGGAAATAACAATGTGTGAATGTGAATCTCTTCATGGCAATTTAGTCTCTTGCACTTTCAACTAGTTTTGCTTGGAATATTATAAGTTTGAATACATGCGAGGTGGCTGGTTTGCAAGTTTGAGCTGGCGTGATCCTACTTCTGATGGTGATTTGGTATGCAACTTGGAAGTAAGTTCGTTGACAGTAATTGTGTGTGGCCTGTTTGAGTTAGTGAGTTAGTTTGGTGAATGTATGTGTGTGCCCCTTATGCATCTATGTATGAGTGTTAGTGTAGTTGCACAGCTGCACAGCCTCGCACCTGTATCTATTTATTTATATAGTGGACGGGCCGCTTCAAAACTGACATTGCTGCTGAGGGCTTTCTCCCTCATGCCTACAATAATTTACAATTGGTACGGCCACTATAAATATGGCATGTCTATGCAAAGTAATAATATTTTGTTTTGCCTTTAAAAAAAATCAAAATTTAATATTCAATTTTTATAATTTAATAAAAAATCAATTCAACAAACCGTCAAACTAAATAAATTAAATAAAAACATTATTTTGACTTGGAAAATTTTGAATTTTTTTTCATAACTTTAAAATATCACCCCTGATTTTCTAAAAATTTAGAATTCGAATAATATAACATGAAAATATTATTATTATTATTATGATTTTATTGTATTTCGAATAATACATATATATATTAATGTAATAAAATATAAATATTTTTTTTTGTGTTGTGCATTCTATCTAAAGAGGTTAATATATATATATATATATATTAAATACATAATTGATATACATATATATATATATATATACACATATTTAGATATAATAAATATACTTATACATACATATATATATATATAATAATAAACGTGTTACTGTAATTCATACATACATATATGTATATGTGTGAAATGATTTAAAAAAGCTTTATATATTATATCTAATGCAATATGTGTGTATAAATCGTTAATACTTTTACATTAAGATATATAAATACACACACACACACGTGTGTGTGTATAATTTTACATAGTTTTAATATTAATATAAATAACAAGTTTACATACATACATATATTTGGACAACATTTAGCACATATAGGATGAGCTAATATGTCTGTTGTGATGTAAATTCCAATATTTATATACGGACATGTTATGCCATGCACAGATTGCTCTATTGCACATGCACATACATACATTCATGTATATGATACATATGCATTTTACAATATTTAATTAAATATAAATTAAATAAAATTCTATTTATAGTTTATAAATTTAAATGAAATAAGAGATTTTATTAAATTAAATTTAGAAATGTTCTAAATAAATTAGAATTCATAGGCCCAATATAGATTCAATAAGGAAACTTTTTTGAAATTCACTTATATCTTCCGCTGCAGACTGGCCCAGATCCAACAACTTCCACAAGCGCACCTAAACGATAACCTTGACTATTAAATACTTCTTAAGTGGGAAGGAGGTGGACCTACGATAACTACTTAGTACTTCAGACCCAAAAGCAAATCCTAAGCATTATGACCCATAACCCAAATTATGACATCTCACATTTGTCCAACTATTCATAAGCGCTGGTAACCAGATTTACTAGGCAAACTTACCCTATAGAATTGGGACTAACCTCGCATCCTTTGTGAATAATTATTATAGGAGAAGTTTCAGATCAATCCCAAAGTTCCACTACTAGCAGCCAGATTGATGGATAAACTTCTATGTTCTTTTGACTGAACTCGCATAACTTAGTCATAATTCCACTCTCCTCACATTCTGCCATACACATCTCACCGCATTTTGTATTAAGGCCATATAAGGAAAACTCCTTATCCGCCTTTAACTATGGATTAATCTCTATAATTATCCTTAACTTCTTTCTGATCGAATTTAATGCTATTTACTAACCTATTTATTCTATGCGATTAATATGTTATTAATTATGTGCTAATATTATATATATATATATATATATATATATATATATTTTATGTAATAATTAGGCTAACTAACATAGATGTGTCTATATATATACATTCCTAAGCGTACGTAGAATATTCATGTCCTATACTAATCGTAAAAATTTCAAAACTTCCAAATGTATGCAAGCTTAAATCCATACAACAACTGAATTAGCTAATATCCTTAGCCCCATAATAGACTTTTATTGATAAAATAGAATCTAATACCAAATTTATTTTATATTAATATAGTAAAATTAGCATCTCATTTCAAAGAATAAACTTACAATTTAAACCATTTTTATTATATTCAACTTTTAAATACACGAACTTGAAGTGAAAAAGGGATTCATATTTAAATTATGGAAATAGGTAGTGCAATCTACGAATAAGGCTATCCGTATCCTTCTCACCATTTCCTAACTTATTTCATTTCAGAAACCTTTAACACATCAAGAAAGAAGAGTTGGAAGTGCAGTAGAATATAAATTATTCAAATTGCAATAATTAACACATTATGCCATTTCAATACAAAATAACTGAGATTCCATTAAACATTAAAAAAATGACATTTTGTTTAGGGAAATTTTAGGGTTTTGGTTTTAGAGTTTTCATGGACAAAATTCCCTAAGGCATAAAACAAATCTAAGCTTCTATCGTAAAAATACTAACACGTGAGAAACTAAGATTTCCACTCAGAGAAAATTTGCCTGCCTTCTTTTGGATTTGATTATTTCTTGTCCAAGTTGCTCTTTCAGATCTCTTCCCTTTAAAATATACAACAGTTGGATTGTATATAAATTAGATTCAAAATCAGGGATTAGCGAAGTGTAGAATTAGAAATTGAATATGTAATTCCTAAACTCTCTTATCTCGAAATCCTTAGTGATTCTGAATCGTAGAGAAGAAGAAAATTGGCAGAGCTTCGGTATTATTCACTAATAATTTATGAATAAAAGTAATGGCCTAGCGTCTTATTTATAGTGGTTAGAAGGCATCAAAACCGCCGAAATCTAGTCAGTTTGAAATAATAAATTTCAGATTGTTCCTGGCATAAATTAACCATAGCCACCACCCTCTTACCATTCGACCGCTTGACCTTAAGCGGTCAACCGATCCAAATTCGTGATGGTGAACTATTTTGTTCCGTTTTTGTTTTATTTATTTTTTCCTATTTTACCCCTACCAATTACGTTTTCTTTTAACATTAATTTACGTTAATGTTAAATCATCTATTACCATTCTAATTTCAAGCATTAAAGTTATTTTATTTTTAAAATTTGAATTCATTTGAATTATTTTAAACTCAAAATTTTGAAACAGCAATAACCTGTTTGAGCTCCGATTTCAAAACTTTATATGAAAATTGATCCGAAAATTGCCACAAATGAATGATGTAACTTTTATGGACAAATTCCAACAATAAAAATTTCCATTTTAAGCCTTATTATTAATTAATTTCTTATTTTTTTTTTAGGGTGTTACATTCTCCTTCCTTAAAAAGGATTTCATCCTCAAAATCCCTAAGGGATAGATAGTGTAACGCGCACTCAACATCCAAATTATACAACCAATTTATCTACACAACCATCTACACAATCAAAAGTGTAGTGTGATTATGTACGCAACATACTATAGGTAAGCTCAGTCCTAGCGTGAATGTAAGATTTGACATGCAGGCATGTGTGCAAGCATCCAAAATATTCATAAAATCCTACATGAATGCAAAAATAATAGTAAAAAGTGTGGCAGCCATCCCACACCATCCAATCTACAAACATGATGCAAGCAAAATCCTAAATTTTAGAGATAAATAGTTTACCAAAGAAAAGATTAGATGAAAAGTCTTCATCTTCTCTTAAGTTTTCCACGCGCTTTCCATCGATTATCTCCCCATTATACTAAGATTAGCCTAATTTCTTTGTTATGGAGCTTCCTAGTTCCATGCTTCACTATGTTTGTAGTAGCACGGGGTGATATTGGCTTCGTCTTCGCATCTACTAACTGATCAGGCTCTATTATAGTGGTAGTGTCGTGAAGGCATCTCCTCAAGTGCGAAATATGAAAATTGTTATGGAATCCCACAACTTATCCGGTAGCTCAAGTTTCCCTGTTCTTTCCATGATTGGGAAAGGCCCAGCGAACCATAGCGCTAACTTCCCCAAAGTATCAAAGCTGATCGCCATTCCAAGAGGGAAGACCTTGACGAACACTATATCTCCTATCTAAAACTACAATTTTTTCTTTCGCTTGTCAACATAAGACTTCTAATGGTCCCATGCAACCTTCGATCACTGCCTAATAATCTTTATCTTTTCCGAGGTCTCATGAATCAAACCTAGTGCAAGTATAATTGTGTAAGTGGTTTGCCACCAACAATTAGGCGATTTGCATGGCCTTCCATACAGCGCTTCGAAGGATGCCATGCCAATCATCGCTTGGTAATTATTAATGTATGCGAATTCTACTAAGGGTAAATGTTGCTCCTTATGCCCTCCAAACTCCATGATGCAATCTCTCAACAAATCCTCCAAAATCTTATTCACCCTTCCAGTCCGACTATCGGTTTGCAGGTGATAAGCAATGCTATGATTCATTGTCATTCCTAAAGCTGAGTGCAAACTACTCCAAAATTTGCTAGAATAAGGAGTCCCTATCACTAATAATGCTAGCTGGAATTCCATGCATTCGTACTACTTCCTTAGTATATATTTGCGCTAGAGTTGTTGTATTTATATTACTCCTATTAGGAATAATGTGGGCGCTTTTACGGAGTCTATCCAATATTATCCAAATAGCTTCACTGCCTCTTTTTGACTCTTGGGAAACCTCATCAATAAAGTCATCCGACATAAGCTCCCATTTCCAAGTCGGCATCTTTAACGGAAATAGTAATCCTTTGGGCTTCTCTTGTTCTGCCTTTATCTTTTGGCTCTCAAACACCTAGAAACAAACTCCACTTCCCTCTTCTTCATTCCTGACTAATAGAAAATTTGCTTCATATCTTTATACATTTTATGCCCACTGGGATGCATCATCACCCTAGAGCAGTGATACTCTGCTAGCACTTCCTTCAAAACGTCCTCCACCATATGAACACAAAGGTGTCCATCTCTCCTCAAACATCCTCTTCGTTAATTGCATGGCTACTGCTATGGAAAAATGCACTCCTATACTTAGCTTGCGTAAAATGTCCACTATGATCGCATCCTTCTTCTGCTCATGCCAGACATGATCCACCAATGCTAGCCTAACTTGCATGGCTACCAAAAATATCCTAGGGTAGGTTCTGTTTGTGGTTGGAAATTGAAATTCAAGTGGAACTCCGACTACCCCCACTCATATATATAACACCAAGAGTGACATGCCTCCGGCTAAGGGAGTCGGCGACAACATTTCCTTTTCCCAGGGTACACTATATCACAAAGTTATATGATGTTATGTACTTCATCCACCTCTACTGCCTAATATTCAATTCATTTTGGAAAAATAGGTATCTTAGGGATTTGTGATTGGTGAACAACTCAAATCTTTCTCCCAAAAGATATTGCATCCACATCTTCAAAGCAAAGATGATGGCCACTAACTCTAAGTCATGAGTTGGGTACCTCTTCTCATTGTCCTTCGACTGCCTACTTGCATAGGCTATTACTTTACCCTCTTGTATAAGAACATCTCCTGACCTTGTACCAAAAGCATCATTATAAATGAGGAAAGGCTTTATCCCATTAGGAATGGTAAGTACTGGTGCATTAGTCAACAAATCCTTTAGCTTCTTGAATGCTTCCATGCATTTCTTTTCTCATGCAAAAATTAGATTTTTCTTGGTTAAGCGAGTTAAAAGGGCTACTATATTAGAAAAGTCCATGATGAACTTCCTATAGTAACCAGCCAGCCCAAGAAAACTTTTAACTTCCATGCCGTTCTTTGAAATCTCCAGTCTTGAATAGCTTCCACCTTTGCGGGGTCAATAAACTATCTCTTGTCGAAAAAAATTTGACTAAGAACTCTCACCTCCATCTTCCTAAAGTGATGCTTTGAGAATTTGGTTTTCAGTATGGTTCCTTCTCAAAATCCCAAGTACCTCCCTTAAGTGACTTTCATGCTCACCTCTACTTTTAGAGAATACTAGAATATCGTCTACAAATACTACGACAAACTTATTTAGTTGTCCCCTATAGGTCAAAGCTACAAAGTATGTAGAGGCATTCATACATTCGAAAGGCATTACTTCCCATTCATACAATCTATCCAAAGTGCGAAATACGATCATCTTTTTGCTATCCTCAATTGATGGAATCCCGTGGCTAAGTCCAATTAGGAAAAGATTTTGGCTCTAACAAGTTGGTTAAATAAATTATATATTCTAAGTAAAACATGCCTATTCTTCATGGTTAAATTGTTGAGTTCTCTATAATGAATGCATGGCCTTAAAGAATAGCCTACCTCGGTGGTAAAGACGATAGGTGCTCCCTATTCAAAAGTGCTTTGAAGAATAAATCCCTTCCTTAGTAACCCTAAAATATGTTTTTCCAACTCTCGCCTTTCTTTAGGGGCCATGTGCCTCAATGGCAGCGCGATAGGTCTAGCATCCTTCTCCAAATCGGTCCTAAATTCGATCTTCAAAGCAGGAGACCTGAGACTTCTTCAAAAATGTGAGGAAATTCTTGAACTATAGGTACAGAAGAGTGCTCATCTTGCGATAGGATCAGTGAATATAAAAACTTAACTCGATTGAGGTTTAGAGTATACAATGAACATCTATCTCTCGTTCCCTACAACTCCTTAACCATACAGTCCTCCTATTTCAATCTAAGATATCCCAATAGGTGGATAACCAATCTATCCCTAAGATAAGTCCATGCCCCTCAAAACCAAGAACATACGTGTTACATGTAAAATCGATGCTACATATATCCACAACTAGGTCTTTATAAATTATCGAAAGGTGTGTCGACATCCCAATAATATTTGATATGACTATTGGATTGGTGACAACTTAAATTTCTTAGACTGAAGGAGTTAACTATATTTCTAGCCATAAATGAATGTGATGCTCTCGGGTGAAATAAGGTATATATAGTATTTTCGAAGATAATAGTTCTACCTTCTATTGCAGCTTCTCCTTGATCTGTTAGAGGAGGTCTACTCGAGATAAGCACAACCTCAATGGCATAATCTTACAAACGCTTTAACCCTCCTTGGCTAGCTTTGAACACCGATTCTTATAGTGTCCCTCCTCATAGCAGTGGTAACATCTCCCTTTGAACTCCTCCCTCATCAAGCCCACCTTACAGTCTTTAGACATATATCCTCTCTTCTGACATTTACAACATGATATACTTCTCTTCTTAATCTTCCTTTTGGCCTTTTTATCACCCTAAAATCCTCTTTTCTTAGCTCCACCTCTATTTTTCGCATGTTCCAACTTTTATTTACCACTAGTGTTAGTGGTCTATAGTAGGGCCATTTCAGCTATCTCTCATAAGTGGTGCCCGGGAGTGCTCAGGTGAAAAGTAGCTCCATAAGTGGAGAATTCAAGCCTTTAACAAACTCATTAGCCTTCTTTATAGGGGTATCAATCAAACTCGATATGAAATTATCTAGCTTCATGAACTTGCCGATATACTCCTTCAACGTGGAGTCTCGCTGCCTAAGTTGTATGTAACGACCTATATTTTACGTATCGGAGGATCGTAGAATATTAGTTATTATTATATGTGGTAATATGATTCTATGATTTTGGAAAATGACTGCTATGGTCATTTTCTAGCACATCTCTACAGTAGCCACATACCGTTAACTCACTTGACAAAAAAGAGTTAGACTTTTACTTGAGATGCGAGTTGCGACCAGGCATTTGTGAGTCTGAAGGAAAATTTGACAAGTGCACTAGTATTGACCATTCCAAGTGAGAATGAAGAGACAATGGTATACACTGATGCTTGTGTTATTGGATTGGGTACGATATTCTTGCAAAGAGGTAAAGTTATTACATAATTTAGTCGACAACTGAAGCTAGATGAAAAGAAACACCTGTCCCATAATTTAGAGTTAGCAGCAATTGTGTTTTTGTTCAAGATTTGGAGGCACTATCTTTTAGTAGAGAGGTTCGAGTTATTCACTATAACGACCCGTAAATTTTCGATAATTAAAGTAGCTAATTTAATAAGATTTCGTGATTTGGTGTTAGAAAAAAATTTGTAAGTCGTTTGGAATAATAATAACTAGAATGAAATGCAACAAATTTATCTAGTTAATTTTTTATGAATTGAATGAAATCCCAAATCAATTGAAATAATATGTAGTCAAAGGTAATTGATTGGAAGTAATATAGTAAACCGACTGATAATGAAATTTTATTTAAAATTCCAATATTGAAATCCGTCAAATATTAAACAATTAAATTGTTAAAATTTAATATTTGGAATTTATTGAATAACGGGTTTAATATGATATAAAAGGATTTGTAAAATTTTATTTTATCATACTTAAGTTAGAATGATGTTGTAGAACTTTTAAAATCGAATTAAAAGTAAATTTGTGAAAATTGAATATTTAATATTTAATTATCGACTAGAAAATAGCCAAATTTTTGAACAGTCTCAGAATTTGACGAAACTAGTTCCATTGGATCCGTAATAGTTAGTTATTATCGGATTTCCATTTTCGTAGCAATCGGAGTTGTCGTTTGACCGTGGCAGCTCGAAACGCGTTGAAATTGTTTTAATATTAATTTGGCGAGTTAAAATAGTCATTTTTCAACGGTCTCGGATTTCGACGAAACAAGTTTCATTGGATCCGTAATGTGATATTATTGTAAGGTTTCAAATTTCAAGTCAAACGGATTTACCGTTTGTCCGGGGCAAGCCAAAACGCATAGAAATTCGTTTAATCGGTTTAATGTAAAATTGATCGTTTATTGCCGCAACTCACACATACGATCGAATTAGCTTCCGTAACACATTCCATTGCGTTCGGAACGTGGGGTAAACCTTAGAAACGCCTGCCGGCACGCTTCGTTTGGAGTTCGAAAAATTTTCGGTGAATAGTGTTTTGCAATTTTCTATAAAAGGACCCATCCTCTTTCATTTGCTCCAAACCCTAACTCATTTTGACCAGCCGCCACTTTCATTCCAATGGCCTGAAAATTTCAAAACTTTCTCCTCAATTATCTCCAAATCCATGAAGAATTAGCAAAAACTCTCAACTACAAAGTTGTAGAGGGCATCAAGATCTAGCTATCCAATGGTGGAGATCGAAAACGGAGCCACGGATCGACGGGAAATCACGTTCAAACCTGCTGTGTTTTTCACGTTTTTCGAGGTAAAATAGGAGGCTGAGTTCCACCATCTTACAGCCGAAGGTAGCCTTCGTCGTGAGCTTCAAAACCATGGTCGCTGATCGGCCTGAAGTTGATCGTGGTGGTCACAATATTTAACCCTAGGTGATGGCTTATGGGTTCTTTGTGCGTTCATTTTACTGGAGCATACGCGTTTGGGGAAGAAGCATATCACGCGGCCACGATTTGATCCAGAGATATCCTACGGCCAGAAATTTGTAGGGTATGAAATGTTAAAATAAAATTTGTAATATAGTTATATTTTAATTCGTGTAACTTTAAAAATTCATAACTTTGTCATACGAGGTCCGTTTTGGACGAAACGAATTGCGTTGGCTTCGTTTTGTCGAGCACTACGAAATGGAGCTGGATTGGAATCGTTTGGAGATAGTGAAAATTTCGGGTAAAATTAAACGCTCGTTTAATTTTATTCGAAATAAAACGCTGAAACTGCATTGAAATCAAGGTGAGTGTTTTATAACGCTCACACCGTAAATTTGATATTATAAAGTGTTATGATTTTATTTGTCGTTGTTTGGTAAAAATTTAATTGTCATATAGCTTGTCATTTGCATTAACCGTTGAAAAATTAAATTGACAGTTAAATTGAAATTAAAATTGAATTGCGATTAAATTACCTGACATTGATAACTATGAAACTGCCATGAATTGTATTGTTTATTGGATGATGTATTTTGATGAATGCTATTGGTTGATAATTGAATGCTTGGATGTTTATTTGCTTATATAGATCCTGTTATGCATACATATGATACTGAGATTTAATTTAAGTAATGTATACTCATCCCTGACATTTAATTGAAATAAATAATTACTTGGCCATAGGATAGAAAATTATATACGGACACCGAATTGGCTAAATTAATAATTTTTGAAATCGTCGATTTGAAATTTATTTAAATGTTTCGATTTAAAAGTGATAAATAGAAATCAATTTATAGAAATCGAATTTATCGAAAAATTGAGTTTGAAATGTTGAAATAAAATTTTAGTTAAAAGAAATTGTTGAATAAATTTAAGTGGAGACTTTGAGATTTAAAATTTGGATATGATTGAATTTCGGAAATTTATTTGTTTTAAAGATTGAACATTAAATTTGAGCTTTGAATATTACTAAGTAAAGTGACATAAAAATGATATTTTGAAATGAGCTTGGAATTGAATCATATTTGAAATTTGGATTTAAATTTGAATATTGAAGGATAATTTTGTTAAGTGTTATAAATTGATATTTTGAAAATCCGCTCTAAATCGATATAAATTGAAATTGAATTAATTGGAAGTGAATAAAAATTTGAATAAATTTGGAGTCAAAGTTGACATTGGTTTGAATTGAAATCGAAATTGAATCGGTAGAATGGAAATTGGAATTGATTTGAATTGGGAAGTTATAATTGAAATGGAATGATTTTGAAGCTGTTTTATTTTGTTTTCCAAATTACTCGGTTATATAAACCATTTTGAATACTTAAACTATTTTAATCTATTTTAAATCTACTTAACCCAATTTAAATTATTTTAAACTAAATTTATCTATTTCAAATCCATTTTAAGATTTTAAAGTATTTTAACTATTTAATTATTTAAAACTACTTTTAAACTACTTAAAACTATTTTTCTAAAATCCTAAGCTGGTCAATAAGGTGAAATGTTTATGTGTAAATCTTGAATTTAAATACGAATTGAGTTAAATGAAGTTGCATCCTGAATTGAAATTCGAAATGATTTTGAAAACGAAATGAGATATTGATGCGAAAATGATTTTTGAAACGAATCTTACATTTGAATAGATACGATGATATTTGAAATGGATTTTATTTTTGAAGCGAATATGATATTCTGATATCAATTATGAATCGATTTGAAATGTAAAAGAGCCAACGGTGTAATAATACGTAGTTATTAAAGAGACCGGGATCGGATATGGACATACTCTCTGTCGATACCGAAAACCACTTTAATAACTATTATACGCGAAGTGTTGATCCAGAATGAAGTGGATGGTTGGTGAACGCGTTGACTGAAGAAAGAGAACGATTATTGGATGACCCCTGACATGACTAAAACAGGAGCCGCGCCGGGCCATTGAGGTTCGCCACCTTTAGCGGACACACTTCTTCGATACCATTTCTATTACATTTGTGATTCGATTTGGGTGCACCCCTTGATTTGGGAGTGTTGTTTCGCGGTGTTGGGGTAGCTGCTGGCTATGCCCAACATCAGTCCGGATCATGCAACTACTAGTATCCTAGTTGGTATCGCCTCATGTACCTTGTCATACTGATTATCCTATTCGCGACCACTACGTTTTGATTTGTACCTTGAGTATATGGATTGCCCTCTGGTGACTTCCGGTTTTGGGGAAACTACGGTCTTGTATATGCTTTTGGGAATATAAAATGTGTTAAGGGGGATTATGGTAACGCCTTAATGCTATTTTGATACTTTATATTACTGATAGACATTATCTACTTAGCGTACATTACTACATAGTAGATAGTTTAATGGATTCTTGAGAGATGGAAAATCCCGTAACATCTCTTAAGTTATTGCACGCACGTTGACACTGGATAGGAGATGTCAAACCCCGTAAACATCTCTAACGCCGTTACACTCATATTTATTTACGATTGACTTAACTTACATGAGGATATTTAGTCCTGACTCGAGTGTTTGTCTTTTCATTACGCTCGGGTCAGTCCTGGGTTTTCAGTTTAGGTTGAAGATCATTTCCTTGGAGGACGGAGACGAAGATTTGGTATATTATCTACTACTATTATATTCATTCCATTCCGCTGCATTGTTGTATGATATTTGTTGTGTATGTAACTCTGATAAATGTTGTATAATAATAATCAAATGTATTCATTTCAAATGTATTCATTTAATTAACAGCTTCATGAACTGTTATTTTATTATTATACTTTAGCCTTCCGCTGTGAGATTCTGTGTTGTTTCATTTCCTTTATTTCCCTTCCTTTTCTTTTCTTAATTACCCCAATAACTATCTGCCCTTTTAATGGTTTGGAATCGACATGTGTATTTGATCGTCGGTTTAAACCGTCCAAAAAGGCGGGTCGTTACAGTTGGTATCAAAGCTTTGGTTTAGCGATAAACCTTGGCTCTAGTGGGGTATAACTCATTGAAATAGAGGTAGACTATATGAATGAGTTGAGTGTATATGAGAGAGCGTACTTGTTATTTGATATAAAATGGTTTTATATTGTGTTAATTTGTTCCGTTGAGTATTTATGAATTTTGGTCGATACTTGGGACGCCAAGGCATCGATAGGGATTTCTAAGCACTCAAATAGGACAAACCAACACAATATCGTTTTGGAATATATTTTAATATAAAAGAATTATTCGAATATTTATTCATTTTGATTGAATTGATTTTTAGGAGATGATAATATTAGATTATTATCGATATTGTTGATCATTCAACATTTACAACAATTGATTAAATAACAATGGATTCATGAAAATGAAATCTTACAAGCACAATTGATAATGAATATAAATGAATTTTAACTTGGATTTGGGAATTTAAATTCCGGTGTTTGAAATTGACTTACAAGAATTTGAAAAATATAATATGAGTATTATATGATAGTATAATTGAGTTGAAATTATTTTCGAAGGATTTTATTTTTAATAATAAGTGTTATATTCCCTTCTCTTGACGCTAGAAAATGATTTCGGTGATGAGTGCACGCATCATCGGCGTTTATTTTCGAGAGTCTGAGTGGGGGAGACCACTTAATAGCTTGTCTAAACCTTGTTTTGATTCAATTTTTTTTTTTTGTATTCTCTATAGTATGATTTGATATATAAATTATATAAGTATATATTATTTCAAAACTTGATTTGAAATGAAACCGGGATTGGAATTCTTAAGTCCTTTAATAATTAATGATTTTTTTTAATGATTGAAATGAATTTGGACTTGAATCATTAAGGAACTTCTGAATTGTGAAATGAGAAATGAACCTAAGAGCTAAGTGAAAATATCAATTGAAGTAGAAATCCTTAGAATTAGGAAATTATGAACTTAAAATAAAATTTGAAACTGTAAAACTCGCATAGTATTAAATTTCATTCTATAGCATAAATATAACTTACCAAATACTTAAAAAGTTTAAAATGCTAATAAGGATAAGTAAAGGAATAATATACCAAGTGTAATAATGAATAATAAAATGTGAAGGTCTATTGATAGTTGTAAATAATAGAAGGAATTTAAGCTGTAAAATGAAGGATATATACAAATGAATGAATAAAATTTAAAATTAATGAAAAATAAAACTTGTAAATGGAAACTAATTAAATTTGAATATAACTAAATGTCAATAAACTTGGAAGTGTATGAAATTAAAAAAAATTTGACTTGGGAATGTATAATCGATTTAGTGTAGATCTTGGAGGGATGTTAATGTTGATATGCATTGGTTGTTAGATGGATGATAATTGATTAACTTAATAAGTGTTAAATTAATTGAGAATTAATAAGCTAAAAATGAATTTAAATTTATGGAATGAAAATGATAAGAATATTTAACATAAAAAAAGATTAAATAAATTGAGATATGGACAAAAATTGAAATGAGGTTTACTGTAATAAAAAGTTATTAATATAAAATGAGTATAAAGTAAAAGTTAAAACTCTTAGAATTGGAATGTAGTAAAATTTGAAACAAACTAGAAACTGTAAATTCTTAATCGAATAAGATATTTGTGTAAGTATATTCAAATCTAATGAAGTAAACAAATAGTGAATCAATTATATCTTTGTAATGAATTTGAATAGAAAGGTAAATGAGAATTGGATGAAAAATCAATTCAATATGAAACGATCAAAATGGAAATTTAAGGTGAAACTAAATGGTTAAGTGAAATATGGAAAGAAACCTAAACTTCTTAAATTGAATATAATGGAATCAAATAAGTTTAAATCATTAAACATTCTTGTTAACAAAATTTAATAAGATTGATTTGTATAATACTCAAAATTTCATTTATATAAACGTATATAACTTGCCTTTTTTTTTAAAGAGTTGAAATGTTGATGTATATATGTAATAGAATGTTATACAAGTTGAAACTAAAATAATGGAATGTTTGATATTTAAATTTGTTTAAGGTTGGAGTGTGAATTGATTTTTTTTAAAAACAAAATGGATACTTAAAAGAATGTATAAATAAAATGGATATGTCTATGAAATAATTGTATACTTGAAAAATAGTTTAGAAATGTTCTACCAATATATCCAGCGTTAAATGAAGGTAAAAATGTGAAATTTGATATGAATAAAGTTATATATAAACTTGAATTAATCAAAACCACTTGAAAATCTATGTTACCAAATTTCTAGATCAAAATCGTTACACTAGTTTTGGTTGGGAAAAATTTGCACATAAGTGCTGTAGTAGAACAACGATAACTTGAGATTTATTAATCCGATTGAGTCCAAATTTTTTGCAAATGAAAGTTCTTTCAGTAAGCTAAAAGTCTTATTTGGATCGCTTTGACAGATTTTGTAATTTGATTAGCCTAAACTGAGTCTGAACTGGATGGACATTCCCTGTCCTATCTAAATTTTCTAAATTGAAAGCTGAAAGTAAACTGAGCATAACTTTCAAACCGTAAGTCCGATTTTGACGATCTTTATATCGCTGGAAAGCTTAGAACGAGCGGAACAACTTTTCTTTTATAAGTATTCCCAGATTTCGGAATTTACTGTGTCAAAAACCTGAGTCTTTGCAGCAGGTCTGAATTTATAAAATGTGAAATTTTAGGTTGCTGTCTTCTTAAGCTATGATTGTGATGTCTCATATTGATATTTCTTCTTATATACATGTTCTCATCTATTTATTGAGTATTTAGTAGGTATTGATGGCGTGCGGCACGTATGGAGCTCGTTTCATGCTAAATTGCTAAAATATGCTTGCTAATAACAAATAAAAGGTACATACCCGTATTACATATCGTATTTGATATTATATATTGTTTCCCCATGTTTGGGATGCCTCATCATTGAGATGAGATGTATATTTGTTATATATTGGTTATATTTGTGTTATATATTGAATTGTAAAATTTTTCTGATCGAGCCGCGCAAAGGAGACTCTGCCGAAATTTTTCGTAAATCCAAGTGTTAGAAAATTTTTCAAGTTTTAAAATTTTATAACTTGTTTTGATAACTAACTTTTAAATTTAGAAGCCGTTCGGAGTAGATTAGTGGAAGTGTGGTAACGATTTATAAATGGAAAGTCATTGTTTTATAAGTGGATAAATTTGAATAAAATATATCAAATGTTGAATTCTTTACTTAGTTCTTTTCTCTTCTTTTTTCCTTTTCGGGGACGAAAAGTTTTGAGTGGGGGAGAGTGTAATGACCCGTAAATTTTCGATAATTAAAGTAGCTAATTTAATAAGATTTCGTGATTTGGTGTTAGAAAAAAATTTGTAAGTCGTTTGGAATAATAATAACTAGAATGAAATGTAACAAATTTATCTAGTTAATTTTTTATGAATTGAATGAAATCCCAAATCAATTGAAATAATATGTAGTCAAAGGTAATTGATTCGAAGTAATATAGTAAACCGACTGATAATGAAATTTTATTTAAAATTCCAATATTGAAATCCGTCAAATATTAAACAATTAAATTGTTAAAATTTAATATTGGGAATTTATTGAATAACGGGTTTAATATGTATAAAAGGATTTGTAAAATTTTATTTTATCATACTTAAGTTAGAATGATGTTGTAGAACTTTTAAAATCGAATTAAAAGTAAATTTGTGAAAATTGAATATTTAATATTTAATTATCGACTGGAAAATAGCCAAATTTTTGAACAGTCTCAGAATTTGATGAAACTAGTTCCATTGGATCCGTAATAGTTAGTTGTTATCGGATTTCCATTTTCGTAGCAATCGGAGTTGTCGTTTGACCGTGGCAGCTCGAAACGCGTTGAAATTGTTTTAATATTAATTTGGCGAGTTAAAATAGTCATTTTTCAAACGGTCTCGGATTTCGACGAAACATGTTTCATTGGATCCGTAATGTGATATTATTGTAAGGTTTCAAATTTCAAGTCAAACGGATTTACCTTTGTCCGGGGCAAGCCAAAACGCATAGAAATTCGTTTAATCGGTTTAATGTAAAATTGATCGTTTATTGCCGCAACTCACACATACGATCGAATTAGCTTCCGTAACACATTCCATTGCGTTTGGAACGTGGGGTAAACCTTAGAAACGCCTGCCGGCACGCTTCGTTTGGAGTTCGAAAATTTTTCGGTGAATAGTGTTTTGCAATTTTCTATAAAAGGACCCATCCTCTTTCATTTGCTCCAAACCCTAACTCATTTTGACCAGCCGCCACTTTCATTCCAATGGCCTGAAAATTTCGAAACTTTCTCCTCAATTATCTCCAAATCCGTGAAGAATTAGCAAAAACTCTCAACTACAAAGTTGTAGAGGGCATCAAGATCTAGCTATCCAACGGTGGAGATCGAAAACGGAGCCACGGATCGACGGGAAATCACGTTCAAACCTGCTGCATTTTTCATGTTTTTCAAGGTAAAATAGGAGGTCGAGTTCCACCATCTTACAGCCGAAGGTAGCCTTCGTCGTGAGCTTCAAAACCATGGTCGCTGATCGGCCTGAAGTTGATCGTGGTGGTCACAATATTTAACCCTAGGTGATGGCTTATGGGTTCTTTGTGCGTTCGTTTTACTGGAGCATACGCGTTTGGGGAAGAAGCATATCACGCAGCCACGATTTGATCAAGAGATATCCTACGGCCCGAAATTTGTAGGGTATGAAATGTTAAAATAAAATTTGTAATATAGTTATATTTTAATTCGTGTAACTTTAAAAATTCATAACTTTGTCATACGAGGTCCGTTTTGGACGAAACGAATTGCGTTGGCTTCGTTTTGTCGAGCACTACGAAATGGAGCTGGATTGGAATCGTTTGGAGATAGTGAAAATTTCGGGTAAAATTAAACGCTCGTTTAATTTTATTCGAAATAAAACGCTGAAACTGCATTGAAATCAAGGTGAGTGTTTTATAACGCTCACACCGTACTAAATATCTTTATGCTAGTTAAATTTGATATTATGAAGTGTTATGATTTTATTTGTCGTTGTTTGGTAAAAATTTAATTGTCATATAGCTTGTCATTTGCATTAACCGTTGAAAAATTAAATTGACAGTTAAATTGAAATTAAAATTGAATTGCGATTAAATTACCTGACATTGATAACTATGAAACTGCCATAAATTGTATTGTTTATTGGATGATGTATTTTGATGGATGCTATTGGTTGATAATTGAATGTTTGGATGTTTATTTGCTTATATAGATCCTGTTATGCATACATATGATACTGAGATTAATTTAAGTAATGTATACTCATCCCTGACATTTAATTGAAATAAATAATTACTTGGCCATAGGATAGAAAATTATATACGGACACCGAATTGGCTAAATTAATAATTTTTGAAATCGTCGATTTGAAATTTATTTATTTGTTTCGATTTAAAAGTGATAAATAGAAATCAATTTATAGAAATCGAATTTATCGAAAAATTGAGTTTGAAATGTTGAAATAAAATTTTGGTTAAAAGAAATTGTTGAATAAATTTAAGTGGAGACTTTGAGATTTAAAATTTGGATATGGTTGAATTTCGGAAATTTATTTGTTTTAAAGATTGAACATTAAATTTGAGCTTTGAATATTACTAAGTAAAGTGACATAAAAATGATATTTTGAAATGAGCTTGGAATTGAATCATATTTGAAATTTGGATTTAAATTTGAATATTGAAGGATAATTTTGTTAAGTGTTATAAATTGATATTTTGAAAATCCGCTCTAAATCGATATAAATTGAAATTGAATTAATTGGAAGTGAATAAAAATTTGAATAAATTTGAAGTCAAAGTTGACATTGGTTTGAATCGAAATCGAAATTGAATCGGTAGAATGGAAATTGGAATTGATTTGAATTGGGAAGTTATAATTGAAATGGATTGATTTTGAAGCTGTTTTATTTTGTTTTCCAAATTACTCGGTTATATAAACCATTTTGAATACTTAAACTATTTTAATCTATTTTAAATCTACTTAACCCAATTTAAATTATTTTAAACTAAATTTATCTATTTCAAATCCATTTTAAGATTTTAAAGTATTTTAAGCTGGTCAATAAGGTGAAATGTTTATGTGTAAATCTTGAATTTAAATACGAATTGAGTTAAATGAAGTTGCATCCTGAATTGAAATTCGAAATGATTTTGAAAACGAAATGAGATATTGATGCGAAAATGATTTTTGAAACGAATCTTACATTTGAATAGATACGATGATATTTGAAATGGATTTGATTTTTGAAGCGAATATGATATTCTGATATCAATTATGAATCGATTTGAAATGTAAAAGAGCCAACGGTGTAATAATACTTAGTTATTAAAGTGACCGGGATCGGATATGGACATACTCTCTGTCGATACCGAAAACCACTTTAATAACTATTATACGCGGAGTGTTGATCCAGAATGAAGTGGATGGTTGGTGAACGCGTTGACTGAAGAAAGAGAACGATTATTGGATGACCCCTGACATGACTAAAACAGGAGCCGCGCCGGGCCATTGAGGTTCGCCACCTCTAGCGGACACACTTCTTCGATACCATTTCTATTACATTTGTGATTCGGTTTGGGTGCACCCCTTGATTTGGGAGTGTTGTTTCGCGGTGTTGGGGTAGCTGCTGACTATGCCCAACATCAGTCCGGATCATGCAACTACTAGTATCCTAGTTGGTATCGCCTCATGTACCTTGTCATACTGATTATCCTATTCGCGACCACTACGTTTTGATTTGTACCTTGAGTATATGGATTGCCCTCTGGTGACTTCCGGTTTTGGGGAAACTACGGTCTTGTATATGCTTTTGGGAATATAAAATGTGTTAAGGGGGATTATGGTAACGCCTTAACGCTATTTTGATACTTTATATTACTGATAGACATTATCTACTTAGCGTACATTACTACATAGTAGATAGTTTAACGGATCCTTGAGAGATGGAAAATCCCGTAACATCTCTTAAGTTATTGCATGCACGTTGACACTGGATAGGAGATGTCAAACCCCGTAAACATCTCTGACGCCGTTACACTCATATTTATTTACGATTGACTTAACTTACATGAGGATATTTAGTCCTGACTCGAGTGTTTGTCTTTTCATTACGCTCGGGTCAGTCCTGAGTTTTCAGTTTAGGTTGAAGATCATTTCCTTGGAGGACGGAGACGAAAATTTGGTATATTGTCTACTACTATTATATTCATTCCATTCCGCTGCATTGTTGTATGATATTTGTTGTGTATGTAACTCTGATAAATGTTGTATAATAATAATCAAATGTATTCATTTCAAATGTATTCATTTAATTAACAGCTTCATGAACTGTTATTTTATTATTATACTTTAGCCTTCCGCTGTGAGATTCTGTGTTGTTTCATTTCCTTTATTTCCCTTCCTTTTCTTTTCTTAATTACCCCAATAACTATCTGCCCTTTTAATGGTTTGGAATCGACATGTGTATTTGATCGTCGGTTTAAACTGTCCAAAAAGGCGGGTCGTTACATTCACCAACCAAAATCATTGAAATACTTATTTTAGATAAGGATCAGAATTTTTATTGATAGTGAAGGTTAGAGTTCTTAGCCTTCTATGACTTTGACATTACACATATACCAAGGAAAGATAATGCAATTTTTAATGCATTGAGTAAGAAACATACCAGCTTGGGAGTTATGTTCCTAGAGTAGATGCAATTAGAGTATATTGGTGGTTATGATTTTTAACCAAGATGAAAGCTAAAGCTAGAGATATTGGCAAGCTTGACTATCAGGCCTACTCTAATTGAGTGGATTGGTACTAATCTGAGGTGTGATGCTAGATTAATCGAGATCATTGCTAAGATTGAAGATAGAGCGGAGTCTGAATGATAAGGCAATATATACCCGATTGAGATGGTTGGCCGCGTAGGGATAGGAGATTATTTGTTTCTGGTGTCGATGAGGTAAGGGATAAGGCACTATGAGAATGCAATCATTTGAAATTAACTAGTTATCCTTTCACTAATAAGATCTACCGTTCTATGAGGTAGAACTTCTATTGGGAAAGGATGAGGAAAGACATTGGGACATTAATATCGAAATGCATGAACTTCCACTTTGTTAAGGTAGAGCAGAAGAAGCTAAGTGATTTGATGCAACCGCTAGAAGTCCCCAAGTGGAAATGGAAGCAAGTATCGATGGATATCGAGGACTCGAGTAGGGTATGACAACGTTTGGGTCATAGTTGATTGATTGACCAAGAGCACCGGATATATACCTTTCAAGTCAAGAAGAATGGCAACCAAAATGGTCGAACTATGTGTGAATGGATAGTATGATTTCATGGTGTACTAAAGAGCATCATGAATGATCAACACCCGTTATTCACTAGTGGGTTTTGGAAGATTTTACAAGAGGCGTTGAAGATAAAGCTATATCTGAGTAAAACTTATCACTTTTAAAATGACAGCCAAACTGAGAGAGTGAATTGTATCTTAGTGGATCTCTTACAACCTTGTATACTCGATTTTGGAGGCTCGTGGGATGATCACTTACACCTCGTTGAGTTCGCATACAATAATAGTTATCAGTTCAGCATCGATATTGTGATGACCCAGCATTTTAAACATTTGAAAAAGAAATATTTAATTGATTTTAAATATATGGAAGTTAATTTAACTTGAATTTCAAATATAATTATGAATTCGGCAATTAAATTATTGAATTTAATTATTGAAGTTGGATAAAATGTTGAATCATGATCTTTAAGCTGATTAAAAATATTTTAAAGGCTTAGAAATTTCATATTGATAATACTGAAGATAATGGAAGCTTCAAAATTGAATTTAAAAATGATTTGTTCAGTTTTGAATTTTTATCGTTTAAATCGATATTTAAAAATAGCCTTCCGAGGCATAGTCTCGGAATTCGAATAAACCATTTTTATTGGATCCGTAATATTGTATTATTATATGATTTTAATTTTCGCAGCATTCGGAGCGATCGATTGGTCGTACGATAAGAAAACACGTTGAAAATTTTATCGGAATTTAATTTAATAATGGGTCCAAAAGGCTATCTTCTCCACACGATCGAATTTGGACTTGGAACCTTTTCCATTGCGTTAGGAATAGGGGTTTAACATTATAAATGCCTGGCGGCATGCTTCGATTGGAGATCGAAAATTTCACTCACGAAATCGAAACGATTTGAATTAAATTTAAATTTAAATTATAATAATTGTTTACAAGACAAAGTTTATACGTTCTTCTTTCCTCTAATACCTGGCGTTTATTTTCAAACACTTGTCAAAAATTATTTACACGCATCTTCCTTTTCTTTTAAAATTTTAGCCATGCCTATTATAGTAAAAAGAAAAAAAAGAACGAACCATCTTCGTTTAAAATTTAAAACAAAATATTCTTCGTTCATCTCAAAAATAATGGCCGAGCGTTCCCTCTTTCATAAATAAGATAAAATCAATAAACTTCATTCCCCTTAGTTTTCAAAGTCGACTTCATCTCCCTCCAATTCAACTCGAATTCACGAACAAAGCGGAATGGACTGCTCGTAAGAATCGAAGGTCGACTTCGATTCAAAAGCCTGAGGAGGCGGCGACGAACTCGCAATTTTGGTCTTGGAGGTCGCAATTTCGAGGGCCGACATCAGCATATGGCGTAGAGGCGGCGAGGCGAGTAGTGAAGTTCAATCGTCGGCAGCGACGAGATCGACAGGCTCAAGGCAACCGCGTGAGGGCAGTATGATTGGGGTCGCTCTGTCTTTGGGTTTCACGTGCGAGTGTAGTTTAGGTTGCCGCACTATGGTGGCTGCGGCGCTAGGCATGTGGAGGGTCGTGCCTGAAGGGAGGTGAAGTCCAAAAGGGATGCTCGACCACGTGAGTTAGGTCTTGAGTTCAAAGGACGGTATGGTAATTCCAGTTTTGCTTAATTTGATTAATAAATATATATAGATTAGGAAAATGAAATGATGA
Organism: Allium cepa; assembly: GCA_030765085.1. Lineage (NCBI taxonomy): Eukaryota > Viridiplantae > Streptophyta > Magnoliopsida > Asparagales > Amaryllidaceae > Allium > Allium cepa. The sequence goes on from CM060931.1 coordinate 385,470,252, forward strand.
TTACAGTAAATGATAGAGGTAAGATTTTGAAAGTGGAAATTTTTAAATGTATATATACATGTAGTTTTTTATCAAATTCCAGAGTCTTTCCAATATTTCAAAATTATTTTTGAAATCAATTCAAATTATCTTTTGAATTCCCAAATCCAAACCCAGTTTTGCAAACAACTTTTATTTAAAATAATTTGGCAGTAATTCCTCTTTTGGAAACTCGAAAATGAATACCGATGATGTTGCGATCATCATCGGAATTATTTTCCAGCGATCCAAAAGAGTTTAGTGCTTTTATCCCTTCAAAACATTTTTTTCCAAGACTTTTGAAAATCATTTTCAAACTAAAAAGGGATTTAATTTCCAAAATTTTCTAAATTTCAAATCTTTTCAATCCACTTTCAAATATTTCTCTAGAATTCTATTTCAAATTATAAATCACATTTACAATTTACTTTTACAAATTCCATTTGCATATGGATTTTATTTCTCAACTTTAAGTTATGATTTCAACTTCTTATTCGATAATCAATGATAATAATTGAATATTATCACTTCCTAACAAACAATCAACCATATACTATAATTATTTACGAAAAATTATTCCTATTCTATACAAAAATAATTTGGGTAAAATTATTTCATTTACCCTATTTTAAAACAATATCGTGTCGAATTGTTCTGTACAAGTGTTTAGAGATCCCTATCGATAGAGTTGTATAGACCATACCGACCAGAATCCATATACCACTCAACAAACCAATCATCACAATATAAAACAATTTTATATTCACTAACAAATACGTGCTCATATCTATTATTACACTCAAACTCAATCTAGAGTACTACTGACTCTATCTTTAATGAGTACTCCCAACCAGAGCCAAGGTTGTCACTTAACCAATTGCTCTGATACCAATTTGTAACGATCTAATTCAACCCCCGAAAGTCGACATTAATACGTCCACTATCAAATGCCGCACAATCGAATGCCGAGAAACCGAACCGTTAGGGTTAAAGAAGAAGAAGATAAAAAAAAACAATAACAGAATCTCATATTTCACAGCGGAAAAAATATAATAGTTAAATGAATAATCTTTAAATTAGAAGCACTATATCAATTTATACATCACATTATCAGAGTTTACAACAACACAACAGCGGGAAAGAAATATTTTAATACTAGTGATACGCCTTGCCATCCAGCTTGAACCCCAGATCTCCACAGCAACTTCTTTATCGATTTCGCTCCAGAATAATGATAACCTGACTCTAGGCTTCCCGTATGGAAAATTATGGGAACCCATAATTTAGAAAGGGTAAACTCCAGGTCAGTCATGGGACTGGTGTGAGATCTTAAAAGCAGTTATTTTCACAAAGAAAGGAAATGAATTCTGCGATACTTTTGGAAAATGAAACTACCATAAGGCCTCCCGGCACACACACAATGCAAACGCACACTTGGGGGAGATTTCTCCTTATGATAGTCAAACATGCTTGATACGAAAAATCTTTTTGATATTATTATTCGTGCATAGTATGGAAAACATTTCGAAAGTATAATATAAATCTTAGCCAGCATAAGTACCATTATATTATGCCTGTTATAGCTACCTCTTGAGGAGGCAGGTTATACAATTGCATTCGTAAAGCGCTCGTATTGTTTCTTTAGATTTCCAACCAATTGTCAGGCTAAGAAACTTTTTAGGTCACATGGGTACGCCTCTGGAGGGATACCTCGAGAACTTAACCAGCTCCCTGCCAACACAAGGTTGGGTTACATCTGTAACTAGGTAACTAACTTTCACGAGTATGCCATCCTCTGGTCGTAACCGACTTTTATCCGAGGATCCTCAACCACAAAGCAACAACCACAAAGTAATAAATTTGCAGCATCCACATAGGTTAAATATCTGGGCTCCATACCATGATACCACCTCTTTCCAAAAGGAAATGAACATACCCTCAGGGGGTGCTACCCCGAAATTACCTTGCTGCATCCTTCATGTTTCGACCATTCCAGGTATTGAGGTTCGACGAAGTCTCGTCCACAAAGCTACGCTTTACACAAAATCCATGCTTTGATCAACAAATGATCAGCAACACTTCGTACGCCATATCACCAATTTGGGAATGTATCACTAGTAACCATCAACTACATAACCTTTGAGCTTGTACGTCTCAGAGAAGGGTGTTAAGCTAAGAGAATAAATTCTCCGCCACCAACCGAAATGTATTTGATAGAAACCAGGTTTACATCTCAAAGTGTAACGTAGACATACATCCATACAAGTCCGTTCCGGGATTGAAAGGAACCGAAGGCACTTCAAAGAAGCCCTTGCAAATCCGGATATTCACTAATCACGTTTGGAATCCCCATCACAAAGGGTGATAAAATCTCTATGCCAAAGCAACCCGGTGCAGAGACATTCGACGCTTTCATTTTCAAAAATTCCGGTCTTCAACACCGTTTTCAAATGCAATCCCATTTCGTTGTATCATTATTTGGAATGGGTTTTATGACACAAAGTCCTCTCCCGGCTAATCCGAATAACGAGCGCTTATTTTTAAAAAATAAGTGTTACATTCAGATTTCAAGTAAATCACAACAAATTTCCACTTTTTATCTTTTAGACAAGATCTATCTCGAAGATTCGATGTGGTTTTCGAATATCCATTTGGAATTCGACCCCCGGTCGCATCGAAATTCAAATGCCGTTTAAAAGCCAATATTGATAGTCTGTTATTTAACTATCAATCAACATTCACAACAATCACCAGATTTCAAATAATTTTTCCAAATTATTTAATTTCAACATATCTTTGCAAGATATAGTTTTAACACTTCAACCCTTTGAAAACAAATTCAGATCATTTTCCTCACGTGGAATAAATTTCCAAATATTTATATAATTCCACTGAAAAATTTGCCGAGTTCGAATACTTCAAAATAATTTAAAACGCTTATCCAAAAATATATATACTTGGATAAATTTAAAATAAAAACTATTTTTAAACACTTTATCTAAAACATTAGTTATGAAATATTATACTAATATCTCATATAAAAACTCAAGTGCAAATTAATTTTAAAATAAAATTAGTAGATAGAGTATAACTATTCAAATAACCATTTTCAAATCAAATATCAATTAAATCTTTAAAGTAATCACTTCTATAATCAACTAAATAAATCTTTACTTTAAAGATTTAAACATAACAACTTAAGAGAATAATTTCTCCAAAGTATCCTTTTTGAAACCAACTTTAAAACTTTTAATTTATATTCGAAAGCAACTTTAAAAACATACTTGGCTTTCTAGGGAAAATACAATTTCCATTTCAAAATGGTCCATTTAAATCAATTCATAAATCCTTCTTAATTTGTTTTAAATTTACATTCCAAATCCATAAATTTCTTTCCACACTTTTAAAAATAAACCAATATTTATTTTTAAAACAAAATTCCCTTTCCTTTATAAAATTCCCATTGTGAACTTAAATTTCCAAATATCCATTAATATACGATTTTTAAATCGATTTCAAAATACTCACTTTCAAACACCAAATCAGTTCCAAATTGATTTCCAAATTTATTTTCAAACACCAAATCAATTTTTTATATATTGATTTTCTAAATCAACACCAAATCAAATTCCAAACTGATTTCAAAAATCATTTCAAATACCAAATTAAATTCTAAATTTGATTTCTAAATTTATTTCCTTTTAAAATAAATTCCTTTATCTCTTTCAAACTATTTAAAATCCGAATTTTATATAAATTCTCCAACTTTTAAACAATATTACTCGAAATCAATTTATTAAAACTTTTCCCATATTATGGAATTAATTTGATAGGATTTTAAAAATAAACTTTATCCTTTCAAAATTCCTTCTTTTAAATTCACCCACTTCTTTAAAATGGATTTACTTAAAATTTCAAAAAATCCAATTTCATATTTCAGGTATTCTACGATACCAAAAATATATTTGGCCAAACCATGGCCTTCAAATAAATTCAAATCATCAATATAATTATTCACAGATTTTTCAATCGATCAACACAAAACATATGAAACAAATTCAACATTTGAGGAATCCAGTTGGATCCCTCCAACCTGTTTCCCTGCATCCACAGATGTTAGCACAATAATTAAATACCAATTCCACTTCAAGGTGGATATCGCGGTATATGGGATTATATTATATCATCCGCTATTATGCGGCACATAAGGTCTCATCCGCTATATAATGCGGTAAATCAATCAGTCCAAATATACATATATGATACCAACTCCACTTCGAGGTGGAATATCGCGGTATATGGGATTATATAATATCATCCGCTATTATGTGGTGCATAAGGTCTAATCCAATACAACTGATAATAATTTATTATCCAAGCACACAATAGATAATTTTAAATTTAACTATTTAAAATTAAACTAGAACTTCCAATTGAGTGAGAAGATCTCACCTTTGATCCTTTATTTTGCAATCCATTTCCAATTTGACTTGTTTCTTGATTTTAGACCTTATATCAAACAATTATATGATTTGTTAAAATTCAAAATAATCGAATAATCAATTTCTATTTACTAATTAATTAACTAGTGATTTAATCCTAAACTCATGATTAAATTTTGACTAATTTCTTTTAAATAAATTTATTTAACTAAAAATTTTAAACTAAATTTCATTTGAAAATCCTTTAGTAATTTTAAATAATTAATAATTTTATTAGACAACTAAATTACTTCTAATACATTATTTAAAACAAGTTAATTTCCTTAAATCAGTTTTCAACTTGAAATATATATATATATATATATATATATATATATATATATATATATATATATATATTCTTCTGTTTTACTGTAAGAAAACTGCATGTATATAAACATTTAAAAATTTCCACTTTCGAAACCTTACCTCCACCATTTACTGTAATCATCATTAAAATTTCCTAATATATATATATATATTAATCAAATTAAGCAAAACTAGAATTACCCTACTGCCCTCCGAACTCAAGCCTAACTCGCGCGGCCAAGCATCCTTTTTCGACTTCGCCTCCCTTCAGGCGCGACCCTCCACACGCCTAGCGCCGCAGCCACCACAGCGCGACAACCTAAACTACACTCGCGCGCGAAACCCAAAGATAGAACGACCCCATTCACACTGCCCTCGCACGGCCGCCTTGAGCCTGTCGATCTCGTCGCTGCCGACGATCGAACTTCACAACTCGCCTCACCACCTCTATGCCATACGCCGATGTCGACCCTCGAAATTGCGACCTCCAAGACCAAAATTGTGACTTCACTGTCGCCTCCTCAGGCTTTTGACTCGAAGTCGTTCTTTGATTCCTACGAGCACTCCATTCCACTTTGCTCGTGAATTCGAGTTGAATTGGAGGGAGATGAAGTCGACTTTGAAAGCCAAAAGGGAACGAAGTTTATTGATTTTATCTTATTTACGAAAGAGGGAATGCTCGACCATTATTTTCAAGATGAACGAAGAATAATTTTTCTAAATTTTAAAGGAAGATGGTTCGTTTTTTTGCTTTTCAATATAAAAGGCACGGCTAAAGTTTTAAAAGAAAAGGAAGATGCTTGTAAAGAATTTTTGACAAGTGTTTGAAAATAAATGCCAGGTGTTAGAGGAAAGAAGAACGTATAAACTTTGTCTTGTAAACAATTATTATAATTTAAATTTAAATTTTCATTCAAATCGTTTTTATTTTCGTGACAAAAATTTTCGATCTCTAATCGTAGCATGCCACCAGGCGTTGTTAAACCCCTATTCCGAACGCAATGGAAAAGGTTTCAAATCCAAATTCGATCGTATGGAGAAGATAGCCTTTTGGACCCGTTATTAAATTAAATTCCGATAAAATTTTCAACGCGTTTGCTTATCGTACGGCCAATCGATCGCTGCGAATGCTACAAAAATTAAAATCCGATAATAATACAATATTACGGATTCAATGGAAATGGTTTCGTCGAATTCTGAGACCGTGCCTCGAAAGGCTATTTTTAAATATCGATTTAAACGATAAAAATTCAAAACTAAACAAATCATTTCAAATTCAATTCTGAAGCTTTCATTATCTTCATTATTATCAATATGAATTTTCTAAGCCTTCAACATTTTACCCAACTTCAATAATTAAATTCAATAATTTAATTGCTAAATGCACAGTTATATTTGAAATTCAAGTTAAATTAACTTCCAAATATTTAAAATCAATTAAATATTTCTTTTTCAAATGTTCAAAATTTTGGGTCTTCATAGATATGCCACTATTTGAGGCATTATATGGTCGATCGTGCAACATACCTTTTTGTTGGTGGGTAGTGGACGAAAAAATGATACCTAGGCCAGATACGATTTGAGAAACCTTAGAGAAGATCGAGTTCATTCGACAACAAATGAATGCTTCTCAAGACAGAAATTAGAGCTACGATAATAAGAGACGTAGAGATCTAGAGTTCTCTGTTAACGATATGGTATTGGTTAAGAACTCTAAATTGAAGAACGTAATTCGGTTTAGTAGTAAAGGAAAATCGGCATCGAGATTCGTAAGTCCATTTTCAATACTAGAAAGGATTGGGAACCTTGCTTATTGAGTCGACTTGCCTTAAAGAATGGAAAAAGTGCATAATGTGTTTCACATTTCTCACTTGCCGAAGTTTTTGCACGACTCAAGCCCAACTACCGCACTAGATCAACTATATGATATCGAGATTGAACCTAAGGCTTTGAGACATCGTAGGCCTATTTGTATCCTTGGACGTGACATGAAGCAGCTTAAGAGGAAGACGATGAAGTTGGTAACGATGGAGTATAAGCGATAGCGATTGCACTTAGAAGACCGAGAAAAGCATGAGGACAGCTTATCCAGAGATCTTTACTTGGTGGAACTTTCTATTTATGCTTTCACTTTCACTTGTCAAATCATGAATTATACATTAGTATAGTATCCTGCATGCTAGGGATAGGCCTCGACGTTGCCTTTTCCATTTTTATTTATGTATGCATGTTTGATGTACGATGGTTGCCTATGCTTGAGTACGGTTATTAGGCATGCAGATGACTATTTTGATTTTTATTTAGGATTTTTGGGGTGAAATTATAAAGGAGTGAAGAATGTAACGACCTGTATTCTTCATATAGGAGGATCGTAGAAAACTGGTATTATTTTATATGTTGTCGTATGATTCAATGATTTTGGAAAATGACTACTAGAGTATTTTCCATCCTAAGAATTTTTATCGGATGATTTTGATACTAAAAATCTTGTATGGCCTATAAATTGTAACATCCCACCTTTTGAGGTACAAAACTAACCGCTACTGATACTGTAGTCATCCACAGTTGCAATTTCTTAGCGACCAAATGCGGCATAGTAAATATTGATACACAAGAACACATGAATATGAAAAAATTTAAACTTCCAATAATAGAATTTCTCATTTCATACAAATTACAATTTAAGATTTAATTACATAATCCCAGACGTTAACCACGTCTAGATCACATATACACGTAAAAATACGATAAGAGCGACATATGAAGATGTCTCCTTATGATGATCATAGAACCAATAATATGAACTTTACAGCTCTTTGTACATCACAGCGAAAAACACAAAATAGCTCATATATAGTTAACATTGCCTCTTGCATGTCTCCGAAAGTTTATTCGTCCAAAAACCTGAAAGTCTCCCACTCTAAGACCACTCAAATTAATTTTGAGTACCCAAGAGTTTGTGGAGAAACACAAACTTCGAGTCAGACAATAAGTCTAGTATGAATAATCCCCTATCGTCTCTTATCATAAATAAATATCTAGTGAGACCACGTCGCTTAGCGGAACGGGTATTTCCCTCACAAGTATCTAATACAAAACATGCAAATAATTTGTTATGCCCCTGCATCCAAAATGATCAGTCTTAACATAACATGAAATTAAGCCAAAAATAATATGCATTGGATATCCCATCCACCCATTTATTAGATATCCCATTAAAAGCAATTTATTAGATTTCCCATTTAAAAATCAATTTATTACGGGTACCCTCTAAAATCATTAAAATGACTACCCATCCTAATTTAATAAGATTATCCATCCCAAATCCATTTAAAATAAATGCAGATTATCCATCTTACACTGTTTTATAGAAGATGATGTGGACTACCCACTGCACACTCCATAGTTTTCCTAGAGTGGCTATGAATCCTTGGATGTCAAATCCCGAGGCTAACCACCTATGGCAAAACATTATTTACTTTAGAAATTTGATGTAGGCTATCCATCGCACATTCCATGGTTTTTCTAGGTTAACCAAGAACACATCACTTGGCTAATTAAAACATCATGATCCCCATGATTATCTATAAAAATTCATGATCCCCATGATTACTTATTTTCCCTAGGTATACCGCCGGTTTCACCTATTCCCATTGGCAGCACCAATTACGTTAAATTAAATAAAAACACATTGATAGCCCTAATATATTTTTATGAAAGTATATTTCTGTTTATAATCCCAAACTATGTATAGAAAACATTAAACACACCCCGGTGTCTTCAACGTTTATTGACATTCATTTTATATAAGGATCACCCTTACATATTCAAACAAGGATAAGTATTTTATACTATAACCCTTCGAAGTATCCCCTTTGACTTAGCAAACTTTTGCTTAAGAAAATGGCTAAAAAGAGCCCTTTACAACCCTTCAAATGAAATCTCATTCGAAAGCCAATAAACAACCAAAGTTAGACCCTTCGGAAACCTTTCTTTTGAAAGCATCGCAAAATCATACCTTTCGACCTTGTCTAAAAGTCTTACCTTTCGACCTTGTCGGAAGGTTTCTTTTTGACCTAGTAGAAAGATTCTACCTTTCAAACTAGTCAAAAGCTTGGGGTATCCCACTTATAAAATCATTTATAAACTTTATGAAAGCAATGAAACTCAAAACCTTTCGAAATCATTGAAACTCAAAAACTTTCGCAATCATTGAAGGTATCCCCTTCAAAACCTTTCGAAATCAAAATCTTTTGAAATCAAAAATTTTCGAAACCATTCAAAAATAATAAAGTATTGGTGTTGGAACCAACCCTTTAAATATATACTTCCGACCTTGTCGGAAGGTTTGCCCTTCGACTTTGTCGAAAGGTATTAAAACTTTTACTTCAAAAACAATGGGAAGGTCGGGATTCCTCCTCTTTCCCTTCGACTTTGTTGAAGGGTATAAAAATCTTTCTGAAATTATTTAAAACATTAACACTTAGGAGTTTTGGCTTTTGAAGATCCTCTTCGTGGCCGCTCCTTAAGTATATAAAATTTAGTCTTTTTTTATAAAAATTATTGAATCGAAGGATCCCCCTTTGACTTAGTTGAAAATATGTTTTATTTCCATTTGAAAGCAAAGAAAGTAGCTCCCCAACCTTCGCCCCTCTTCCCTTCGTCACCATTCCTACCCTTCGAATTAGATGAAGGGATAAAAGTGGCTTTTAGAGTCGGAGGGAACATCTGGGCCTACTGAAGTGATGTTTTATCTTGCTTGTCTAATTGTGAGTGGTCAAGGGGCTTCCACTTAATCTTTTGAATAGTAAAAGGTATAAAAAAATCAACCTTTTCCTGAAAACACTATACCTTTTCGAAATCAATTTTGAAAGTAAATTCCCTCCAGCTTTGACCAAGGCGGAAGCAATATTGCAGTTTAGCCCTTAAGCTTAATTAATTTAATTACCCTAGTTAACCACTAAGGAAAAATCTCCAAAAATCACCAAAAATCTTATAAACCTATACTTCAACATATTAAAATTTCAAAGCATATGAAGATCAGAACAACTTGGAATTTAACCAAAACCGAACAAAACGTGTTAACTAACCCATTAACATTTTAAAACACCTAAGTCTTATCCAAACAAAGGTTTAAATTGTTATATCCTAACCAAAAACACAAACATGAATCGTATACAACCCATAAACGATGTAAACACAGAAAATGAGATGATAAACATGATTATTCTTCTTGATTAGTTGATTGGAGATTGGGACAATTTCCTAGCTTTAATTCCTTAGCTTTGTCTTCTATTTATTGCTCTTCTTGGAGCTTTTAATGGCCGACTGAACGTTGGTAAGGAGTTATGAATAAAAGTTTGAAAATTTATTAAAGTGGAGGAAGAGATTTATACTAAGAAATGTAGCCCATTTTCAAGTTTACCCCTTAGTAAATTCCTCCTTAATTTAATTGAGTCTTATTTTATTTCATTCATTAAGACACGGCCATTGGATTTGTTAATCTCGTCTCCCGAATTATTCACATTATTCTATTTAATTTCTCTAATTAAATATCCTGAATAATGTTATTTAAAATTCAGGGGCATTACCTCCTTAAAGAATTTCGTCCTCGAAATTTCGGCAAGGACAAAGCAACAAGCATATAGCCCATGCAAGCAGAGCTAATATAACCTGCTAGCCATATTCTACATAAACCCTATATAGAACTTAACATCTAAAACAACCGATGAAAAGTAGCCCTAATCTTGTCTTTTGTCTGCCAAGTTTAGTCCTTCATGTTGTATATCCACTAACTTTCACCAACCTGACTGTCTTGTTCCTTAACCTCTTCTCATCTTTTGCTACAACATGAATTGGTTGCCTCACAAAAGTCATATCCGGTTCCACCACTAAGTCCTCTAGTGCCGTAGGAGCGATAGTATTTTTTGGATCATGATCACACTTCCTAAGATGAGAAACATGAAATATATTATGGACTCCGGCCAAACTGCTCGACAAATCTACTCGGTATGTGAGTCTCACAATCCTCTCCGATATAGGAAATGGTACAATATATTTCGGTGCTAGCTTCCCGGTTTTCTTGAACCAAACTACCCTTTTCGTCGACAATACCTGGATGAAAACCCTATCCCCGTCTAAGAACTCTAGGTCTTTATGCCTTTTTTCTATGTAACTCTTCTGCTTAGACTAAGCTTAAATCGATCTTATCCATCACCTCTTTCACCAAATCTTGACCAAGGACCAACCTGTCTTTAGTCTCTAACCAACATATTGATGATTTGCATGGCTTTCCATACAAAGCTTCAAAAGGGCCATTCCTATAGTAGTCTGATAACTATTATTATAGGAAAACTCCATTAAGTGCAAGTGATCTTCCCAAGAACCACTAAAATCCAGCACACAAGCCTTGAACAGAACTTCCAGTACCTTGTTGACTCTCTCTGTTTTCCCATCCGTCATAGGATGATACGCGGTACTCATCTTGAGTTAGTGCCTAACATACTTTGTAGGCTCTTCCATAACTTGTTAGTAAACAAAGCATCTCTATCACTGACAATACTACTAGGAGTTCCATGCAGTCTAACGATGTTCTTCATGAACAACTTAGCTAAAACAAGTGTCATCCTGGTTGACCTTACTGGAATGAAATGGGAACTCTTGATCAATCTGTCCACTCTGACCCATATACTTTTACTATCCGGTTTGACCTTGGCAACCCGTCAATAAAATACATGGATATCGAATCTCATTTCTAGATTGAAACATTCAAAGGCTGAAGCAAACCACTTCGCTTCTGATGTTCGGCTTTAACTTGCTGACAGTTTAAACACTGTTTTACCCATAAGCCAACATCCCTCTTCATTCCTTCCCAAAAGAAACTTCTCTTCATATCCTGATACGTCTTGGTTCCCCTGAGATGAATCGTAAACTTGACCACTGACATCCCATAAGAATTTCCTTCCTAAGGTTTCCAACATTCGATACACATAACTGTTCCTTCTTTCTCAATCAACCCTTGCCATCAAGAATAAAATCATTTAATTCATCAATCTCGGTTCTAATTTCTAACCTTCTAATCCTCTTGGCTGATACTGGATCCTCTTTCTTCCTAGAAGCAATTCGTTCGATCAACACTGGTCGAAATTCCAAACAAGACATCATGGCGATATTCTAGCTAGAACCTGGAGTCGACCTCAACTGTACACTACAAGCAGATAGTGCTTCCAAGTTTTTCCATTCTGCCAACATTGCTAACGCTGCCATTCTGATGTTTCCTTCTAAGCACATCCGCCACCTTATTTCCTTTTCCTGGTGCATATTCGATGCTAAAATCATAAGCTGCAAAAAACTCCAGCCATCTTTGCTGTCTCATTTTCAACTTCTTCTGAGAGAATAAATGTCGTAGAGATTTATGATCTGTAAATAACTCAATGCTTTCTCCTAAATATAATGCCTCCATACTTTCAATGCGAAGATTACCGCTGCCAACTCCAAATCATCAGTCGGGTATCTCTCTTAATGCGATCTAAGCTGTCTAGAAGCATAGCAATAACTTTTCCATTCTACATTAGCATAGCACCTAATCCAGTACCACATGCATTAGTGTAAACTACCAATCCTGATTCCCATTTGGAACAACTAACACAGGCGCATTGGTTAACAAATGTTTCAACTTAAGGAATGCATCCTCACATTTATCGGACCAAACAAACTTCATGTCCTTCCTGGTTAGCATAGTCAAGGATGCTGCTATCCGCGAGAAATCCTTAATGAACTTTTGGTAGTATCCTGCAAGTCTAAGAAAACTTTTAATCTCACTTACCGACTTTGGGCTTTTCCAATTGCTAACAGCTTCAATCTTACCCGGATCAACTGCTAACCCTTCCTCGAAAACTACATGACCAAGGAACTTTACTTACTTCTTCTAGAAATGACACTTGGAGAACTTTGCCTTCAACTAACGTTGCCTTAGCGTCTCCAACACTATTCTAAATAATCTTCATGATCCTCATCATTCTTAGAATATACCAAAATGTCATCACTAAAAACCAAAACGAACCTATCCAGGTGCTCTCGAAAAATCCGGTTCATCAAATCCACGAAGAAAACTGGCGCATTAGTAGGTCGAATGGCATAACCAACCACTCGTAAGACCCATGTCTGGTCCTAAACGCAGTCAAAGGAATACTGTCCTCTGTCACTCTTAGCTGATGGAAACCTATCGCCAAATCTAGCTTGAAAAACACTCTGGCTCCATTCCACTGATCAAAGAAGTCGTCGATCCTTGGAAAAGGATACCTATTCTTGATCGTCCTTTGTTTCAACATACGATAGTCGATACACATCCTTAACGACTCATCTAGCTTCTTCACGAATACCGCGGCCGTACCCCAAGGCAAACTCCTTGACCGGATGAAATTCTTTCCTTCCAATTCCACTAGTTGCACCTTCAATTATTTCATCTCGGTTAGTGACATCCTGCTAGGTGGTCAACTTACGGGTTCAGCTCCCGGTACGAGATCGATCTAAAACTCGATTGCTCTTTTCGGTGGCAAGCTCAAAACTTGTTCAAACACATCCGAAAAACTCTCTTGAAACATAAACCTGCTTCAACTATGCTTCCATTTCCCAAAAAAACCTCACTGCCCCCAACAATCTACAATCCCACATCTTCCTCCCACGTCAACTACTTCCACTGTGCAATCACCTAAGCACAACACTACATCTCTCCTACCGACCACTGTTCACACATTCACAGTGCATATCCCTATAACACTGCTTTTCACTTCATACCAATCACCTTCTACTGCCTCCACTACTATAAACTTCTGAATCAACAGTAGCAGTCATCTACAATCAAACACTACTGCTAACTGCACGCGACTTCAAGCCTTCGCCGCCATCCATTGCTCCCTGCCTGGCTCATACCCATTGATGTCCTCTGTGCATCTATGAACCATCTACATCAAACTGTGCACCTGCACCACCTCATTTACAAACACTGACAGTTTATGCTACGGCAACTGACCAAACTCCACTACTCCACTACCAAATTCACTAACACCTCTGCCTTGCTTCCCCGAGTGGAGCAACAGTCATACTTCAACACTTCCATATCAGTTCATCAAACAGTAGTTCACCACCACATCATTTCCTTTAATCCACTCCACTGTACACACGTCCAAACTCTTCACAACATCCATACTCAATTTCCTTGTTGCTACTGTCAACTTCACATCAACAGTCTTCCAAACACCAACAATCTTCCGCCACAACAGTCTTTCTGCCTCACTGCCTCACAACCTTTCCAGTTATACACAATTGTCAACCTTCCACATTCAATAACTTCTTGATCACAACCTCAACCATTTCACCACAAATTTCTCCAAACAGCAAGCACATACCACTGCATATACCTGACAAACCATCCCTCGTATCATTTCAGTTCACCATCATACAACTGCACAAAAGCAGTGACAACAACTACACTATCCAGTTGACAAACCAAAGCACTTCACTGCCTTTTCCTCCAGCCATCACTTCATCATTCAAAAGACCATCTTATACAATCAGTTCACCCATCCTCTTCAACCTGAACCACATATCCACCCAAACAAACCACTGCAACCACTCCACATATCACATGCCTTGGCTTCTTCCTCATACAACCAATCGCAACCACATCAAAAAAAACAAAGAGTTCTTACCCACCTGAAATCGCCGAAACCTCCTACTTGCTTGCTTGGACTTTCAATCGACCAACGCAACATTAACCACCTGTAGCCACTCGACAATCTCACTGATTCAATAACCTACTTGCACCCCACTGAACACAGTAACCACAATTCGACATCAAGCTTCTTAGATACCCAAACCAATTTACATACGATCGAACTCGCGACCGAAACCACCTCCACCTTCAAATAGCCCAATCCCCAAATCGACTTTGGTAACCATGAAGACGAACCCAAACCTCAACAAGCAACACCTAATTCCCTGAATTGCTAATTTGATTTTAATCACCTACAACTTGCTTACTTGCTCAAATGCTGATTTTAGTTTGGGATTTTTATTAGTTGAATTTGGATTAACTCTAAAGTAGAAAAAAAACTGTCGACTTACGAAAGTGAACAGATAAAATTGGTTGTGGGATTTTGTGAAATGAAAATTTTGGGTGTGCTGTTCATTTTAGTTTGTGGTTTTAGATTAAGATATCAAAATTAATTTGGTTTTATTCAATTTAGTGGGCCGGGCTGTAGGTTGGAACACGATTTATTTATTTATTTATTTTTTAAATTGTTTAGTTCAGTTTAGTTTTCTAATAAAAATAAAAAAAAGACAAAAAAGAGGTTTGTTTTGGTTTTATTTGATCATTGAATTTTGATTTTGGAAATTTACTTTGAGTTCCAAAATTTGGCAATTTGTTTATTTTCATTTGTTTTGTTTTGTTTTAGTTTGTTTTCTTTCTTCACCTAAGAAACAAAACTTGTATATATATATATCTTGTTTTTATTTTCAGGTTTCCAAAGCAGATTGGAAGAATTGCTTGCTTCGCTCCGCTGCCAAAAATAAATTGCAGGCTTGCTTATAAAAAAATTGCTGCTTTCATCTCTACTTTTATTTGAATTGCATTGTTGATTTCTTGCATTTGAAAAAGAAAAAAATTCAAAAACCAAAACATAAATCCATCGTAGTTGCATTGTTAATACACTTAATTTCTGCTTTGCATTACATCCTAGAATTTTGATTAATAATAACGGTTAGACATCGATAACACTTAATTGTATATTGACAATTTGTCTTCTTTGAACAATTTATTTCTTATTGTCTAGGCTACGACAGAGTAATAACCATTTACAAATATTACGGTGATTCATAAATATTATAGTGGTTGTTCCTCTGAAGGTACTTAAACCTTCGGTTGCATTGCTACTATGATTCGTGGTGCACTGATAACTCCTGCCCGTTACCTGGTTGAGAAATATCTTGTTTATCTAAGACAATGTGTGAGTATACAATTTTTAACTTAGGATAAATCATTTGTAATTAACCCTGCATTCATTTAGTTGCATTAGTTCATGCATATTTAAAAAAAAATTCAAAAATCCAAAGCTAAAAAGAAAATTGTAAATATTCCTTTTATTTTTCTTTGAAATTTTTAAATCCTTTCCTTTGAAATTTCAAAAATCCAAAAAAATTTAGAAAAACAAAAATCCAAAAAAAATATATAAAACCTTTTTAAAAAAGCCAAAAAAATTTGGAAATCCAAAAACAAAACAAAAATCAATTTTCCATTTTGAAAAATAAATTCTATTTGTAAATATTTTTATTTATTAAAAAAACCAAAAAAAATTCTTGAAAATGTCCGAGTATCCCCACTTACGTGAATTTTACGATAGTTGTGAAAATCAATATAATCCATACGATTTCACTCCAAATTCGTATGGATATTTTAACATCAACTATTATTTAAGCGATTCGAATTTTGAACCATAAAATTTTCAAGACGATGACCAACCCTCGAATCTCGAAAATAGCATTTCGTCTTTACTTGAAATCACTACACAACAAAATCAAATGATAAATGATTTGTGTAATTCGTATTTCTGCGATAACTCGAGTCAAAGTCTTCAAGGATTTCAAAATTTGAATTCAATTCAAAATTCAAACGATTTCGATGATAACCCACACCAATTTTGAACTCCAAAATGAATTTCAAAATCAAAACGAAAATGTGATCCACTTTTCAAATAATTTTGGCAATGAGAATAATCTTGATTCGATATGAGTGAAATTTTTTATTCTCAACGAATCCAAATCGAAAATTCTCAAGTTAATAACTATAAATTGGATTTTGTTGAGCAAATGAACGAAATTTATGATGATCACACGAATTCGTTGTTTGAAACATATAAGAAACAACATGAAAGCAAAATCAAATTCCAATGTGTGACGAGTCAAACGATAATCCATCTTTTACCACAATTGACGATTTTCAAACAACAGCTTTTGACACTGAAAATGATGATCTTAATGAAGTTGTTGAAAACACGGTAATTGAGTTGGATTTCAATTCTTTTAAGGGTGTGGAGCCAAATTTAAAATTCGACCTTCCTTTTCTCGATTTTGAAAATTTGAATACAGCAACTTTGGATTTTGAAATGGATATATACAATGAAGTTGTTGATAATCCAAAGAAGCAAGATGAATTTAATGAACACGAGTTTTATGGACTTTCCAAAAACGAGTCATTAAATTCTGATGGGGAAGATTTCGATCACCATTTTGACTTTGAAATCGATAATTTGGAAGAAGTTTTCAATGATAAACTTGAATTTCAATTTGGTGAAAATAAATGTGAATTTCAATCAATTGTTTTATCAATCCCAAAAATCGTCGAAAATAAAACAACTCATACGATTTTCAATAAAACGACATTCGTTTTTCCAAATCCATATTCAACTTCGAAATCTTTTATGTTTTGGTTTTTCGAGCTTATGCTGTGTCTCGTATGCTTGACGAGACAAATGAATCGGTCTTTAGAAGACCGTTTCATTTACTTTTTGACTGTATACTTTTTCATCTCTTGTAAATAATCATCCTTTCATGTAAATATAGGATTTTTATTTTTATTTTTCTTCTTTCTGCTTCCACTTGGGTTGACTGTGGGGACACAGTGAAATTCAAGTGTGGGGGGAGTCTCATTATCTTTTTGATTTTACATAGTTTATTTTACATTTTCTTTTCAAAACTTTCAAAAAAACGACAAAAAAACAACAACAAAAAACAATTTTTATTTTTTATTTTTAAAGAAACACTATAGGATAAATATATGGTTTTGGTTTATTAGTTTGAAAATTTTGAAAGTTTATTTATCTTAACAAAAATAAAAAGAAAGTTTGATTACAAATAACAATGGTTTGACTAGTATATAAGAAGATTCATAAGTGTTAATTATGAAATACATCCTAATTGAAAGTCTTTGTTTTAAAAAGTGGTTAATTCAAAGTAAAGATATAACATTTTTTTGTCTTCTAAGTTAAATGGTGCTAAGATGATTTTGCAAAACTCTCTCTCTCTTTAAATAATAATAATAACATCCAAAGTATTCACTCTCATTTAAAAGTCCTCACGGTTATGCATTGGTGAATTACTTGGAATCTTTGATTACGTGCCTTCATACTCATTTAAAAGTCCTCACGATTATGCATGTATGGAACACATGTAAAAAAAGAACAGACTTAATAAAAACCACCTACGGTTGATAGGTGTATGCACGAAAGTGTGTGCACTAGCCATGTTCTGTACTCCCCTCACATAAGCCCGAAAGGCGGTGTATGGGTGGTATATCTGGCCTCAGTTTACATGAGCTAGGTGTGTAATATTTCTTGCAAATAATAAGAAAGCAAGCAATTGAAATCCTAGCACTATTTTTACTCAGTTGATTTGATTTTTTATTGAAAAGAAATAAAAATACCACTTTGATAAAATTTGATAATCAACTAAGGATCCTTTTCATAATTACACTTTGTTATCAACCGAAAAAATGAGTTAAACTATAGTCTATTTATTATGATAACTTTGTTTTTATTGAAAATTTTGATGAGCAAATGACTAAAAAATTTCAAGATAATAACCAAAACCTATATTTAACTTATTTGTGTTGATGTAAAAGTAAATCCTTCATTGTAAATATTTTCAAAAATTCGCATTCATCTCTTTGTAAATAAATCTTGCATTTTGTAAATATATTCATCGTGCATGTGGATTTTGTGGGTAGTATCCGCTGAAAACCCTCACGAGAAAACACTCGTCCTACTGGGGACACCCAGAGGTTTAACGGCTTGTTGCATACGCTCAATGCTATCGTGCACCCTACGAAAACAGACTTATCTTAGTTTTTCTTTATTCGATGACGAATAAAAAGATAAGTGTGGGGGTATTTGATGTGCACGTAAATGTGCATATTTTTACCGCCATATTCACTCTACTTAAATTAAATAAATGATCATATTGGGTATTTTAACTTGTTTTAACCAAAATCCATATTAATTCCAAACTGTCACATATCCATCTTCATATATGGATAGAATGGTCATTTGTGTGCATATATTTCTTTGAGAAAAATTAATTGAAAATTTATATATATATTTTTGTAGGAATTTGATCTAAATAGGAGTGGTTTTATGAAGACGCATGCATGCAAAATGAATACAAAGGAATGGAGATGGAAATAATTCAATGTGAAGAACATGGAGGACCCCACCTACCCACCTACCTTAATGTACAAATTAGAGGCTAATGCGCATGCTTATGGAATTAATGGCTTCATGTACACTTAAATGGTGATTAGTAGAAGCTAATGATTACTTGGCCTCCACACTTTCTCAAGGGTATTTTGGGCGTTCCCCAAAAATATGGATTAGGGTTTCATGCTTGTATAAATAACCCCTTATGTTTCATGTAACCTTCCCTCCTCTTAGCTTAGTCTCTCTTAGTATAGTTTAGCTTAGAAATAAAAAGACAAGCTCTCTTTCCCTTTTCATGGCTACTTAGCCATTTTTATTCCATGTAAACTTTTTTTTATGCAATATTAATTTGTGTTTATTTTACTTACATGCTCTCTTTCTTTCATGCTAATAGTGTAGATTTTATTTTATGCAATTAGAATAGTGTTTTTTTCTTCTTTACTTTGCTTTCCTTTTCCTTTCTTTTTTCTTTCATGTTGCTAGCTACATTTGTTAATCAAATGACAAATATGAGAGGCTAAACCCTTTCAATTTAGGGGTAATGAAGCCCTCTAATTATGTAGCTTCAACTATTTGTTAATTCATGCTCTCTTTTTGTGCTTAATGATGATCAATGAAGTGGTTTAATTGTTGTTTTTGCTTTGAATGTGATAGCCTATATTGTTGACACCAAATAGGCTATGCTTAAACAATCACTGACACTAGTTGCCTCTTCATCAAAATATGATTATGGCAAAAGTAAGTGATTTGAAATTAAAATTTGATGGTCTATGTTTCTAATCAATAGTTAATAGGCCATACTTAAAATAGATTTCATTTTCATTGTCATTTTTCATGAGAGTTGTTTAAGAGGTGTGTTATAGTTTGATGGCTTATGCTGAGCTAATTAATAGCACAAATAGGTCATACTTATGATAAACACGTCAATTAAGCTAACTAATGACCATAAAAGAGAGATCATGATTTCATATGTGTTGAACTACATGATCTAGAGAGTGGATTTATTCTCTAAATTGTCAATTAACTCTTATATTTGCTTCTCTTTTCTTTTAGTTAGTTAGTTAATTCTCTAGCTTAACTCTCATTTGACTTTGGTTTAATTTGATTGAATAGAATTTTAAAATCATCAATTCTCTGTGGATCGACCCGTATTCGCCACGTACTACAAGTATACGCCGTGCGCTTGTGGTTATTTTTATTTCTAAATTCTTCGACGGTTTTCTAACTCGATAGAATTTCCGTCGTCGAACACATTCCTATAGTACCCAATAATGCCTAAGCATTTCCATTCGAACTCCTTACTGAGTAAATGAATCGGTTATGGCTATTTGGGTGTCTCAACGATATTTCCTCCTTTTGGCAAAATATCCCAGCACCATATCTATCTAACCAATCCATACCCAATATGATCCCAAACCCACGTAATCAAAAACATATAAACTGCATGCAAACATATGACCTAACAAATCAAGTTCCAACTGGTCATGTCTCATTCCCAGAGTTGCTTAACCTAGGATTTGCAACCCTTAAAATAGTAATAAGGTATAAAAGTTCCAGACATAACCAATCTGCCAAATACTAAGATATAAATGAATGCATGCACCGGTATCAAATAGTATTCTAACCAGAGTACTATGAATCATAAGCTACCTTCCACCATAGCTTTTTCTTTTTCAGTGGCCGTTGGCCTAGAGGATGATGGTTCCAATGCAGCGACCTTTCCCTTTCCAGCCTCAGCAGATTGTCCTTGTAATGCCCCATCTGGCCGCAGTTGTAGCACTTCACATTCGGCCTCACTACAACTGCTCTTCCATCGCCCGAGCGACACTCATTAGCATAGTGACGTTCTTATCACACTTGTAACAAACAATAACAGCCTTTCTCTTCTTAGCTGCTACCCCCAATTGGGCACCTTTCTTCTTGAAGAACATCCACTTCTTACCCTGAAAATTCTGAACCTAGGCTAGTTTTCCATTTCCAAAAGTAGAAAGCATCTCTTCATTCCAAATAGATATCTCAACAACAATATGACTCGGATCCTGGAGGTTTGGCATGGTTGCTCTAACGATCTCAGGATTCAACCCCCTGATAAACTTATCATTCCTCTGAATGATAGTATCCACGGTAGCATATCTGTAACGGGACAGCTCATCAAACTCTATAGCATACTCAGCCACCAATCTATCCCCTCGGACTAAATCTACAAATTTCATGAGCAATGCTGACTTGGCAACCTCTGATTGAAATCTTTCTCCAAACCTCCTTTGAAATTCAACCCAAGTTAGGTTGTCTTCTAGCTCTCCTACGGTAACTCCATTCCACCAAAACAATGTCCCTCCCTGCAATTGCCTTTAAGCAAGTCTCCTCTTATGCATATCCATCAAGCCGAGATATGCAAATATCCTTTCACAATGCAATAGCCAGTTCTCCACACCTACCACATCCTCGGTTCCACGAAAAGGCTTCGCTCCAAGACTAGAATATTCCCTGCTCATGTTGGCATAATTATTGCCAACTGGGGCTACCAGATTAGCTCCTCCAGCATTCCCTACAGCCATTCCTGTAGCTGCTCCAGCTTGCATCATATTCATGAAGAACTGATACATTATCCTCATATCAACTAGCGGAATCTCAGCACCAACATTAGCATTTGCATTTTAGTTTCAATTTGCATTTTCCAATCGACCCTAGTTGCTCCTAGTATTGGGTCTCACATTCTCACTTGTTACAGTGCGTCTCCCACTTTGATTCGCTCTTCTGTTTCCTGCCTCCATATCTTACTTCACTACTACCTGAAATCCAATCTTTATAAGATATAGAAGGACAATCTAAGAGAGTGGGGAATACATACATAGGTATTTATAGCAAAGTACACATACTTTATTATAACGCTTACCCAAGCCCAACCATATTTTAGATTCATTAGATTATCTTTTAAAAAATCTTTTAAAATTTAGATTCCATTTAAGTACATAAACCATGCTCTGATACAACCTGTAACATCTTGCCTTCTGAGGCTCAAAACTAACTGCTACTAATACTGCAGTCATCCATAGTTATTAATTCTTGACGACCGAATGCGGCATAGTTAATATTGATACACAAAAACACATGAATATGAAAAGTTTTAAGCTTCCAGCAATAGAATTTCTCATTTCATGCAAACAATTTAAGATTTAATTACATAATTTTAAACGTTAATCATGTTCGGATCACATGTACATGTACAAAATAGGATAGGAGTGATATATGAAGATGTCCACTTATGATAATCAAAGAACTAATAATATGAACTATGTAGTTCTTAGTACATCAAAGCGGAAAACACAAAATAGCTCCTATATGGCTAACACTATCTCCTGCACGACCCCGGAAGCTTAGACTACTCGATTAATTTTGAGTACTCGAAAATTAATGAAGAAACACAAACTTCAAGCCAGGCAATAAGTCTGGTGTGAATAATACCCTATTATCTCTTATCATAAAAAGATATCTAGTGAGATCACGCCGCTTAGCGGAACGGTTTTCCCTTCACTAGTATCCAAAACAAAACATGCAAATCATTTACCATGCCCATACATCCAAAATGATTAGTCTTAACATAATATGAAATAAAGCCACAAATCATATGTATTAGATATCTCATTCACCTATTTATTTGATATCCCATCTAGAAGCAATTTATTTGATTTCCCATTTAAAAATCAATTTATTAGAGTTCCCCTCTAAAATCCTTAAAATGACTATCTATCATAATTTAATAGGACTATCCATCCTAAATCCATTTAAAATTATTGCATATTATCCACTGTACATTGTTTTATAAGATGATGTCGGCTATTCACCGCATACTCCATAATTTTCCTAGGATAACTATGATCCCTTATGTGCCAAATCCCGAGGCTAACCACCTCTGGCAAAACATCTTTACTTTGGAAATTTGATGTGGGCAATCCACTGTACATTCCATAGTTTTCCTAGATTAACAAAGAACCCTTCACTTGGCCAATTAAAACAACATGATACCCATGAATATCTATAAAATTCATGATCCCCATGATTACTTGTTTTCCCCAGGTATACCACCTGTTTAACATGTTCCCATTGGTAGCCCCAATTAGGTTAAATTAAATGAAAACGCACTGCTAACCCCAATGTATATTTCCGAAAGCATATTATGTTATAACCCCAAACTATGTATCGAAAACATTAAACCGACCCCGGTGTCTCCAATATTTCTTAACATTTATTTTACATAAGGATCCCCCTCACATATTCAAACAAAGATAAGTATTTTATGTTATAACCCTTCCAAGTAACCCCTTTTACTTAACAAAGTTTTATCTAAGAAAATGGATAAAACAACCCTTTAAAATTCTTTAAATGAAGTCCCATTTGAAAGCAAATAAACATCCAAAGCTAGCCCATTTGGAAACCTTTCTTTTGAGAGAATCACAAAATCATACCTTTCGACCATGTTGAACGGTCCTACCTTTCGACCTTTTCGAAAGATTTCTTTTTGACCTAATCGAAAGATTCTACCTTTCAACCTTGTCGAAAACCTAGGGTATCGCTCCTTATAAAACCATTTATAAACCTTTCGAAAGCGATGAAACTCAAAACCTTTTGAAATCATTAAAACTCAAAACCTTTTGCAATCATTGAAGGGAGCCCCTTCAAAACCTTTTTGAAATCAAAACCTTCCAAAATCAAAACCTTTCGAAATCAAACCTTATGAAATCAAAATCTTTCGAAATCAGACCTTTCTAAATCAAAACCTTTTGAAATCAAAACTTTTCGAAACCATTCAAAAACAATAAAGTGTTGGTGTTGGAACCAACTCTTCGAAAGTATACCTCCGAACTTGTTGGAAGGTTTACCCTTCGACTTTGTCAAAATTTATTAAATTTTTACTTTAAAAACAATGGGAAGGTTGGGATTCCTCTCCCTTTCCCTTCGACTTTGTTGAAGGGTATAAAAATCCTTATGGAAAGCATTTAAAACATTAACTCTTGAAGGTTCTAGCTCTTGAAAATCCCCTTCGTGGCCCCTCCAATAGTATATAAAAATTAGTCTTTTTCATAATAAAAATTTATAGAATCAAAGGATCCCCTTGCGACTTAGTTGAAAGCAAATTTTATTTCCATTTGAAAGCAAAGGAAGCAGCTCCCCAACCCTTCGCCCCTCTTCCCTTTGTCACCATGCCTGCCCTTCGACTTAGATGAAGGGATAAAAGTGGCTTTTTGGAGTCGAAGGGAACATCTGGGCCTACTGAAGTGAAGTTTTATCTTGCTTGTCTAATTGTGATTGGTCAAGGGGCTTCCACCTATGTTTTGGAAAAAAAATTATACGAAAGTCAATCTTTTTCTTAAAATAATATACTTCTTCCTCAAATCAATTTTTGAAAGCAAATTTCCTCTGACTTTGACCAAGACGAAAGCAATATTGCAGTTTGGCCCTTAGGATTAATTAATTTAGCTACCTTAGTTAACTTAAGAAAAAATGGCCAAAAATCAAAAAAATCTTATAAATTGTATACTTCAACATATTAAAATTTCAAAGCATATGAGGATCAAAACAACTCGAAATTTAACCAAAACCGAATAAAACAGTTAGTTATCCCATTAACATTTTAAAACACCTACGTCTTATCCAAACAAAGGTTTAAATGATTATATGTTAATCAAGATAACAAACATGAATCAGAAATAACCCATAACTAATCCAAACACAGAAAATGAGACTATAAACATGATTATTCATCTTGATTTGTTGATTGGAGAATGAGACACTTTTCTAACTTCAATTCCTTAGCTTTATCCTCAATTTATTGCTCTTCCTGGAGCTTTTAATGGCCGGTCGAAAATTGGTGATGAGTTATGAATGAAAGAGTGAAAATTTATTAAAGTGGAGGAAGAGATTTATACTAAGAAACGTAGCCCCATTTCCAAGTTTATCCTTTAGGAAATTCCTCCTTCTTAATTTGGTTATGTCTTATTTTAGTTCATTCATTAAGACACGACCGTTGGATTTATTAATCACATCTTCCTAATTATTCACATTATTTTATTTCTCCAATTAAATATCTCGAATAGTTTTAATTAAAATTCAGGGGCATTACATAAGTTTTGAGAGGATCCAAAGTCGGTTCTGAAACAACTCCCATTGGACCCGGATGATGGTTTCCCAATTCGTAGATTGGTCATAATAAGAAAACAGACTTACCACTAGGAAGATATGGTCGTTTGAAGTTCCAGTTATTTCGGTCACCTTTGTGGATAATTATTGAGTTAATGGTAAGGCCCAAAGCTCATTTCGGGATTTGAATGGGTTTAGGGCTAATGGGACTACTCTCTATCACTTTACTCTTACCAAATATAGAGAGAATTCTCCATTAACCATCTTCTTAGCCAA
Source organism: Allium cepa (assembly GCA_030765085.1). Classification (NCBI taxonomy): domain Eukaryota; kingdom Viridiplantae; phylum Streptophyta; class Magnoliopsida; order Asparagales; family Amaryllidaceae; genus Allium; species Allium cepa. The sequence continues at coordinate 385,495,726 of CM060931.1, forward strand.
AAAGTTACCCTAATATTTACTTTAATTAGGCAAAACATGTCATTAGAGGAAGATTAGTGAGATTAACACCTTGGATTGGAGATTTTGCCGATGGAGATCATCTTGGAGCTGCTGTTTGTTCTTAGATTCACGCATCTATGGGAGTGGATTAGGTTACTTTGGATTTTTATGAGTGGTTTAATCCACTACTAACTAATTACCCACTATTTGATGTTTGTTTATGTTTTTAAATGATTTTCAAGTTCTAAAACATGTTTTAAACCTTCAGTAATAACATTTATAAATTTCAAACGATTTGGAAAAGTTTTGTGAAATTTGTGTTCATATGGATACTATCCATAGATTTAGGATTCAATCCGGCATGCTTGATTGTGCGCTTATTAGCATATATTATTTGTGATGATTACTTGAATGTGCGATGCTTGTTTAGACGAAAAGTGCGATATTTATTTGGTAGGAAACATCGATCAAAAGGCCAATTAGCATAGGTAAATATTAGGGATTGTTATGGATCGATTGGTATGAGCCTAAATTTATTGTGATCGATATGGGGTGATAAGGAAGGCCCCATAAGGCTACATTCCAAGTTTCAAGTCATTTGGAATCTATATGCTCAAGATATTGACGGATCAGTGGTGACTTTGAAGTGATGGATCATTAGTGGTTGAAGCTATGGATCGGTAGTACTTGTTCGAGTTAAGGAATGGATCATTTGGTGTTTTGAAAGGTTTTCTTAGAGTCACAAACAATAGAAAATGGATCACTTGGAGATAGGGGAAGAAATTTCAAGTAATGGATGGGTAGATTCTTATTTCAAGCTTTGGAGTGGGTGCTTTGAGTTACGAATGGTCATTTGGAGGTATGTGTTAGTGAAGTAGAGGAAGTCAAGCTTTGGCTAAGTTGGGGATCGATGCCCACCTTAGCCAATTTTAATCTATGGACATTGATTGGTATTGACATAGATCAATGAAGGATGGCCAAATAGTGGGGCATGATTTAGGTGTGTGAAATGTGGGTCTGATGGTTAAGGGTGGAGGAAAAGTGATGCTTCAACCTATTTAGAAGGGTGTCTCGAGTCTTCAAATGCTAGCTTCGAGATGTGATGGGTTTTGGCCCAACTCTTGGGTATGTGATTGCCCAAATTCATGACAACCCAAATACTTAGCCAAATATGGCTACGTATATGGTCAGTACCAAACCATAGAGTTAGGTGGCGATTATTGGTGACGATGGCCTATGATTTGATGATGATGATTCAATGATGGAAGTGACGAGTTTGATGATGGATAGCTATATTTTGAGATGCAGAGTAGAGGACTATGAGTCGGATTGAAGGAACTGTTTGAGGTAGGTTATAGGAAGAATGATGATATTCTACAACTCATAATGGCTATCTAGAATAGTTTCCAACCATGAAAACTTCAGACTGGAGTCATAAGATCAGTTCCAGGTGTGCTCTAAAATTAATGACGTGTGAAAGGACATTGAGACTCGAATGTTCATAAGTACTCGTGAGGTGGGGTATATATAAGGACTTGATGGTTCCTGGAGCGTGTTAGCTCTTTTTATATGAGAAACGTGATGGTTCATGGAGCGTGATGGATCTTTATTCTAGATATGACATTTGTTTACCTCGGACTGACGTGATGGTGAGTCTAGTTACTAGCCGACCGAGTGGCATGGACTTGAGTATCGAGGAACCAGAACGTGAGCCATTATTATGGATAGTCTAGTCATTAACCGCGATGGATTGGTGAGTGATTTTCAAACGCACTAACGGAATGAACGTGAGGATAGATGATGGATGCTATGTTTGATTGATTTTTTTATCACTTAGTGATGTCACATGATGTTGATGTTATTGACGTATATACTTGGACACCCCTTAGTACTTTGATGTATATCACACCTATGATGACTATAATGTAGAGTAGCATATATCTAGTGTATGTACTAACACTTAGGATGCAGCGACATGTCAGGTATGACTCCCCATACCCTATATCTCATACACTATATCGACTTTCATAGTATTTTGAGATTATTTATCACTCATACTAGATTGTTGTATGATTCAAGGTTTTATCCTTGCTTCCTACTGTCTCGGATACTCTTAAATGAGTATACTAGATAGCAGGTGGAAATAACACATGGAGTTGTGCAAAAGGACTAGCAGGAGGCGACGCTTTCTCATATTTATATTTTGGAGTTACTATTTCTTATTCCATTATGTGACACAATGGAGCCTTGACAATGTTTGACTTGCTATTACTAGGGACAGTTTATCATTTGAGTTTATTTATCCATTTTATAAGCTCTATAATGATTTCATATAAATGTATGGATATATGTACTCTGATTTTTGTATTACTCTATGGCCTAGTGCGATTGTGTATGTTCAAATAAGTGTGTGTATATATAATATAAGATTTAAAAAAAATTTCAAAAATAACGTGTATGCACTCTTACGTATAACATTCCAGATGATCAAATAACCTAAGTTCTGATACCAATGTAACAACCCGTCTTGAAATGGGCCTAATTTTCGACCCAATAAAAAACCATTGAACCTTAGGCTTATTCCAAAGATGGTTGTTGGTTAGTAAAATTGATACAATATACAATATATAGGGCCATCTATCTATGCTACTAGAATCACACAGCTAGAAGAATAAAATATAATATGAGAAATAAGTACTCATTTCATAAAAATTCAAATCCCAGTGATATAACATCTTAAATATCCAAAATACAATACCCCAAAAACAACATGTTTAAAATTGGGTACATGAAAGTATATCAAAAAATTAAATAGATAGGAAAACTGCAACAAGACTTTGCCTCCGCTCTCATCTTTTAAATCACATCGCCTTTCTTAACCTTTGTGTTGTAATAAATAAGCGGTCAAAAAAATAATGTGTGGTGAATAAAAATCTCAAATCTTACCATAAGAATATTTGCGCAGTATCATTTAGGTAAGTTATATGTCGTACGCATTGTATACTATATCCTAAGTTACCTACAACTATAAGCCCGAAAGTTATTCCAGTCCAACTCTATAACTTACATTCTTTTGTTCTAACTCTACGACTTACCTTCAAATTTTAGGATAAAGGCCTTTTCCGGTCCCATGCAACTACCATCAATCATGTCCACACAATATGAGAGAATGTAACGAAGTCACTTAATACATTTTTAACGGGAATTTGGCAGAATCTGGCCATTTAATACCTGTATCCTAGGCAGTGCTCATCATTTATTACCCAACCCAAAGTGGACCCCTCTCCGGTACTCTCTAATTGACACCGCACAGAATCTCATCAGGCCACTTAATACTTCTTTATAGGAAGAGGCGGACCCTAATATAGTCACGTAATACCACGACCTCGTAGAGGATCCCTTCCGAGAGTTCCACTACACCTAATTGATAATCTCGACCATTTACTACTTCTAAAGTGGGAAGGAGGCAGACCCTACAATAGCCACTTCCCCGACCCAGAAGCACGTCCCATGCATTATGACCCGTAATCTAAACTATGACATCTCACATTAGTCTGGCTATTCACAAGCGCTGGAAACCAGATTAAATGGATAGAGTTACCTTATAGTATGAGGACTAACATTGCATCCTCCATGAGTACTTATTACAGGCAATGTCCCAGTCAGTCCCAAAGTCACACTACTGGTAGCTAGATTAGTTGGACAAACTTCTGTATGCTTTTGGCTGATCTTGCATTCCTATAAATTTTTCATAATTCCACTCTCCTAATGTACTACCATACACCTCTCACTGCATTTAGTATTAAGGCCATATTAGGAAAACTCTTTATTTCATTTTAATTGTAGATTAATCTCCATGATTATCCTTGACTTCATTCCTATGAAATTTGATGCCAGCTACTAACCTATTTATTCTATGTGATTAATATGTTATTAATATATGCTAATATTATATATATTATGCAATAATTAGGCTAACTAATATATATATATTCCTAAGCGTGCGTGACTTATTCACATCCTATACTAATCGTAAAATTGTCAAAACTTCCAAATTTATGCAAGTCCAATCCATACAACAGCTAAATTAGCTAATATCCTTGGCCCCTACAATACACTTGTATTAGTAAAATAGAATCGAATACCAAACTTATTTTATGTTAATAAATAGTAGAATTAGCATCTCTATTTCAAGGAATAAAGCTTACAATTCAAAACATTTATATTACATGAAACTTTTACATACATGAACCTAAAGTGAAAAAGGAATTCATATTTAAATTACGTAAATAGGCAGTGCAAACTAAGAATATCGGAATTCGTACCCTTCACACCATTTCCAAATTTATTTCATTTTGGAACCTTTTAACATGTCAATAAAGACGAGTTAGAAGTGGAATAGAATATAAAATATTAAGATTGCAATAATTAACAAATTCTACTATTTCGTTATAAAATAATTAAGGTTCCAATAAACATAAGAATTAGCATTTCATTTTAAGGGAATTTTATGGTTTTGATTTTGGGATTTTCGTAAACAAAATTCCCCAGGGAATAAAAATTCCAAAATTCTACCGAACAAATACTAAAATATGAAGAAAAAAAAGATTCCCACTCGTGGAGAATTTGTCTGCCTCCTTTTGGATTTGATTATGCATTTTTCATGTTCTCCTTCAGATCTCATCTCTTTGAAATATATGACAATTGGATTGTATATAAATTAGATTCAAAATCAGGGATTAGGAAAGAATAGACTTAGAAATTGAATATTTGAATACCTAAAATCCCTTACCTAGAAATCATAAGTGATCCTGAATCGTAGAGAATAAGAAGATTGGCAGAGCTTTGCTAGCATTTCCATATAATTTGTGAAATAAAGTGAAGGGCTTAGCCTCTTATTTACATTGGTTAGAAGGCATCAATACAGTCAAATTTAAGTCGGTTTAAAATAATAAAATCCAAGCTCTTGCTAGCCTAAATTTACCTTAGTCGCCACCCTTCTACTCAATCGGTCTAAAGAAGGTGGTTGGCTGGTCTATATTTGTGGCCGTTAATAATTTGTTTTCGTTCTTATTTTAATTTTCTTCCTATTTTAACTCTATCATTAATGTTTTCTTTTAACGATAATTTACCCTAACATTAAATCATTTATCACCATTTTAATTTCTAACATTAACATTATTTAATTATTAAAAGTTGAATTTGTTTGAAAGATTTTAAACTCGAAAATTTCAAATATCAATAACTTTTCCATTTAAGCTCGGATTTCAAAACATATTGTATGCAAAATTGATTGCAAAGTCATCATGAATGCAATGGTTAACTTTCATGGCCGAATTTCAAATTTTATTAAATTTCCATTTTTAGCCTTATTATTAATTTATTATAAATTTTTATTGGTGTTACAAAAGGCGAGATTTAGAGTTCACCGTTGGAAATATGCTATTTGTCAAGATCTCTTTGCCGAAGAACGTTGTTCGAATCGATACTGAATGGAAGTTGGCGCCAAGATTCGTTGGTCCTTTTTCGATCTTGAAAGAATCAGGAATTTAGCATATATGGTCGACTTACCTTAGAAGATGGCAAGCATGCACAACGTGTTCCACATATCTCACTTATGGAAGTTTGTGCATGGCTCAAGCATCATAGTTGAAATGAATCATCTTGATGATATTGAAAGCTCGTGGACCTATTCATATCGTCAAACATCCTGTGAATCAGCTTAGGAGGATAATGGTAGAGCTGGTCAATTCAGTAGAGTGAGAACGAAGGTGATTATACATTGGAGACCACGATGACCACTTATCCAGAGCTCTTTACTTGGTGAGACTTTCTGTTTATTGCATTTCCTTTCACTTTTGATATCATATAGAGCAATTTAGTATCCTGCATGCCAGGTGGGCAAATATATCATTTCTTACTTCTATGTGTATGTTTGATGCTTGATATATTTGCTTATAGGTGTTAGGCATGCAGGGTAGCTATGTTTGACTTTACCCAGTTTGTATTAGGTATTTCGATGGTGGAATTCCTAAAGGAGGGAAGAGTGTAACGCCCCGTATTTTATGTATCGTGGGACCGTTAAGTATTATTATTAAATTCATATGAGGTCGTATAACTTTATAACTTTAGGAAATGCCTACTAGTGAAATTTCTTATCTTTAGAATTTTATTTGATGAATTTACCTCTAAAATTTTATAGAAGCTATACCTTTTGATAGAATCCGTATTAGCGACCCAGACCACATCCATTAAAAGGATATGTTATTTTTTCCTCTTATGGAAAGGTCATAATAGTGATTCGGACTTTTTGGTTAGGAGATATTACTATTTGAAGTTTGGTATTTTTGAGTCAGAATAATGGTTAATTAGCGAGATAGGGAGAGACCCAATAAACCGTTTTGGGTTTAGGGCAATACTAGTTTAAACAAACATCCCCGAGTCATTTTTACCATCTTCTAAGTAGATCTAAGCCTCCATTAACCAATTCTTCATCCAAAACTTTCTCTTCTCTCTTCCAAATCATGTTTAAATATAGAATAATAGTAGATTAGCTAGAGATCTTCATATCCACATTTATTGGGGGGGAAATTAGGACATGGCTGTTGGATTTTAGATTTGCCTTGATTTGCATGCGAAACTTGGATTTCAGAGGGTTCGATCAGTGATTTATCATCTCTTACCTTATTGTATATGTGTTCGTAGGTTTTGGCATGTTTTAAACTCATTTGTAGAGTCAAAATCATATTTTAGGACTGGTTTAGAATAAAACTTGAAGTAAAAATGAATTTAAAATGTTTTAAAGTGTTCTAATCATGTTAATTTGATGTATAGTTGCCTCAGTGTATGCTGATCTATACTAGAGATAAATTGTATGATGGTTTTCAATCATTTGTAGTATGTTTGCATAGTTGGATGTTGATTAATGTGCAAGTGGTGTTTGTATATATTCTCGAATGGTTGAAAACTCTCATTATAGCGAACTAGAGAGTGGCACTGTAAAACCAGACTTCGATGGATAGGCTCAGGGACGTTAAGAGTCGTATCGTCGCATATGAAATGCATATGGGTCAAAGAATAGAATGTAGAGGTGAAATTATTGTGAAATTGGAAGTTAGAGTTGTTACAGCATTTTGGTTTAGCGGCTTTGGTATGGCTCGGAGTTGTTCAAGGTTGACTTCGGGTAAGATAGGATAGGTCTCACCTCGATTTGGCATTGGAAGGACTGGACATCAAATGTTGTCTGGTGGCACTATAAAAGACCAGACAACAAATGTTGTCCGGTGGTGTTATTGTTCGGTATCTGAGCAGATAAAACGGTTTGGGAATGATTATGTGTGCTTCAAGATTGGCTTCGGGACTTTGGGGAAGTGACTTCGGGTCGATTGCATGGTTGACCCCGATGGAGTTTAGGCGGTTGGGAAACATAGGCTTTGGAGAGGCGCTGCTTGTGGGTTCTTCATTGCTTACTTTGGGGACCTTGTGAGTGACTTGGGGTTAAAGCGGGTGACTCCAAAAAACTCGAGATGGCCTAGAATTCTATATGGCGACAAAGGAAGCGATGGCATAATGCTTCTACACGATGACTTCGAGACCATAATGTGATGGCTCTATGACTTATGATGGATGTTTGGAGGTGTTTCGAAAATGACAACTTCAAAATGGGAATCGTGGTAGTGATTCAAAATGATAAGGTCAATGATGTGGGCTTACGAATAGAGTTTGCGACTGTGTTCTACTATAAAGATAATAGAAATGGAATAACGATAGGGTTCCATTATGTAGATATATGGAAAGGGATTACTATAACTCAAAGATTTCTAGTGTGCTCGTAAAGAAGGGGTATATGGGACACCCACCTGGATTTGCGATCGTGTCTAGATCTTACGATCGTAGATTAACCTTGGCTATTGCGATTGTAAGCCTAGTTCCTAGCCTTATGAAGTGGTATGGATTCAAGCACCAAAGAAGCTAGGATTTGAGTGAGTATCTAGTTTACAATTGTGTCATACGAGCTATCATATATCCAACACACACAAATGATGGTGAGGATTGTTTGCCGTGATTGTTTATCGCTCTTGGATGTCACATGATGTAGTAGTTTCAACAATATACTTAGGCATTGGATATCGTACTTTGACTGTAATACACTTATATGGCAATGAAAGTATATTGCATATATTGATTGTTATATACTAACTTTGGTTGTAGGAATAGGTCAAGTATGGTTCTTAATACCATATGCCCTTGTTTACTATGTACGATTTTTATAGTGTTTTTGAGATGATGTGTCACAAACGCCAGACTATTGCCTAATTCGAGGTTTTATGCTTTGATTCTTATTGTCTTTGGTACTTCTAAATAAGTTGATTACGGATAACTAGTCTGGATAACACATGGACTGTACGAAATATTAGCAGGAGGCTACATGTGACAACCCTATTTTCTACGCTGTAAGTAAATAAATTTAATTAAAATAAGATTATTAGAATTTGATAATTATTAATTTGAAATAAACTTTTTTCTTAATTAAATTATATTTAACAAACGATTTGGATTTAATAAATTAAATTAAATTAATCAATTCTTTTCAGCTAATATTTATCGTAATTGAATAAATTGCATTAAATGAATATAATTTATACAATGAGATGTGAATTAATTTAAATTAGTTTGGTATTTATTTACAAATAATTAAAAGGAATTATTGAAAGAAAGATAATTAAAACCAAATCCCAAATTCTTTTGGCCCAAGTCTATCTAGAACTCTCCCTGCTTTCGAATATAAGCACAAATCTTCCAATTTCTTCATTCGTTGAATATACTTGTGCCCTAGCTTGAAAACGAAAGGGGAAAGCATCATAAATAAATAAATAAATAAATATGTAAGTACGTATATGCATATGATCATGCATAAGCTCGATGTTGGAGAAGGATTCAACAACGACGATGAATGTGAGGGGGAAGGAGCCTGTTAGGAACCGGAGACAGTGGTTTTGATGACAACAACCTTTGTAACTTATTTTATTATAACTTATATACTAATACTATTGTCCAGATATATATGAATGTTATTATGCAGGATATATATAAGGCAGGTACTGATTATTGAAGACTATACAATATAAAGATCAAGAATGAAGAAATCAAGTTTGAAGACTCATGAGTATCAAGATCAAGATTTCAAGATAAGTGTCTAGTTTTGTTAAAACTTCATAATATCATGGAATCTTCATTCCAAATTTCGTTTGGGATGGAACCCATTTCTATCTTCTTAGTGGCTTATAAACCCATGATAAGTAGCTTACAAACCTACACAAGTGGCATATAAACCCACGAACATCCTGGTTTTGTACAAGTTCTCGAGTCCTGATGTGATGAGATATTCTATAGGAAGAAGCTTGCAAAACTACTTCAAAATTGTTTTTCATAATGATTTTCAATGCTGCTTTTCAAAATGTTTTGGCTTTAAAAGTTATCTTTTGAAATGATTTTCAAAAGGGTGTTTGACCCTTAAAATATTCTTCGTTTTTTGAATAAACCCTTGTTTTAACCTTCGTTTGCTTTTAAAACTATCTTCTGATAATATATACACACACACACACACACTTTAGATTTAAAGTCAAAATTATATATACATTCTAAAAATATATTTTTCTACTCTTCTTTATTTTAAAACATAAGAAAATTAGTTTATTTTACTCAAGAATCATTTTTTCATGTTGTTAGTGCCAAAATTGGTCACTAACACCAAAATCCAAATGAAAGCACCAAATATCAGTCACTGCTCACAGATAGAGTATATATAGAGAGTACAAATATGAAGAATAATAAATACTAAAAGGCGAATCCCGAGTTACTAGGCTTTCTGAGTAGTCTTGGCCCACCGAGACCTTGACCGAGTTCACACCTCTCATCTCGACAGACCTTAAGTAGTTGAAATGCTGAACGGCTCAAATGCTAATCCACTTATGTCCCTCGTCTCTGATCGAACCACCTTACTAAAGTCGGGCCATGTCACCTTGACCAAACCACCTCAACTAAGCCGAACTACCATTACCTAATCATCCTGACCGAACCACAACGTCGAGCCATCAATGCCGAGCCACTCATGCCGAACGACCCACAACTTCCAGACTGAGCTGCCCATGCCGAACGACCCACACCTTCCAGACTGAGCTGCCCCATCTTGATTAAACCATGCCTCTTCTCCACTTCTTAACCAAACCATACTACTACACTGAGCTACTAGCCTATGCCGACCCACACCGTTCGATCCAATATCCATCTTCCAAGCGTGCAACATCATCTATCCATCCAGTTGACTCAATCCTGTCGTATTCCATCCTCAACAGCCTAACAATCATTTTAGTTAAATTCGCATGTCCATGGCCTTGCCAAAAAGGTGGGTTAACATTTGCCCTCTAAAAAATGCCTTGCTATTGGAAGGTGTGTTTTGAATAGCCTCGAATCCGATATCCGAAGTCTATGTTCCGTTCATAACCATACTATTATATCCATGATTCAAGCCATCCTATCTAAATGTCATCGCCGCATTCTTATCCAAACCTACGACTGCTCTGAGTCGATATCTGATTCTGAATCCGATGACCAAACCCTGAGTCAATTCTATAGCCATCTGAACCTTTTCGAGTTTAGTATTTGAATCTGTAGACCTCGTCGGGTTGCGTCATCCCGTTCCAGCCTCAGCTCTCCGGTCGAGGGCTTGTATGTTCTTCGGCCTCGGCTCTCCGGTCAAAGACTTTTATATTCTCCGGCCAAGGACTTTTTATATTCTCCGGTCTCGACTCTCCGATAAAGGACTTTTATATTCTCTAGCTTCGACTCTCCGGTCAAGGACTTTTATATTCTCCGCCCTCGACTCTCCGGTCAAGGAATTTTACATTCTCCGATCTTGGCTCTCCGATCAAGGACTTTTATATTCTCCTGCCTCGGCTCTACGATCAAGGACTTTTATATTCTCTCAGCTCTCCGGTCAAGGATCTTTATATTCTCCGGCCAAGGAATTTTTATATTCTCCTACCTAGACTCTTTGGTCAAGGACTTTTATATTCTCCGACATCGACTCTCATGTCGAGGACTTTTATATTCTCCGGCCTCGACTCTCCGATGAAGGACTTTTATATTCTTCCGCCTCGAATCTCCGGTCAAGCACTTTTATATTCTCCGACCTTGGATGTCTAGCTAAGGACATTTTATATTGTGTTCGAGTCCATTCCATCGCTCTCCAGCGAAGGGACTCGTAACTTGCGATTACCGCCCCGTCTCTCCGGTCGGGACCATGATTGCGAGACCTGTACTATTTATTACGTTGATCCAAATCCAACCACTATAGAATTCAGTTATCAACGCGAAATTTTGTAAAACAAAGGGAATTAAATGTCCAAAGTACCAAGGAAGAAACCAGAGTTTGCAGAAAAATAGAAAGAAAACAGGATTTCATAGACCTAAGCAGTATGGTTTTCCGTCATATCAGAGCACGCCTAGGGACCGTCCTCGATCCCGTACGTGTGTAAGTGACCTAGTCGTATTACTTTGAGTTCTATTCCTTATTCAAAACCATCAGACCATTCAGTTGATAACAAGTCAGCTGTCACCAGATCCAGCGCCACCTTCATTCTCGGTAGGCGGTGGCCGCTTTCGTTCCATTGCTACAGCTCGATTCCTTATGTACTATTGCAGGTGACCATTCCTTACACGCTTCTCCACAATATCTTTCAAATGCCTACAATATTTTGTGTTGTTCCCATCTGCCTCATGGAATAGGAAATATTTCCTCGATGCCTATTCCTTACAGGTTTTATAGTGGTTCGGCTGACTCCGGCCTACGTCCACTCTAGAAATTTCCTTTTTATTACTGTAATAATCAATTTCAGTTACAAAATGGCATAGTAGTCCTAGCTTTAGAAAACAAAACGCCAACGAGCAGAAAGAAGATCCCCTTTTTGAAGACCCACATGCTGTATTTACAGGTGAATCCCGAGTTACTGGGCTTCCTGAGTAGTCTGGGCCCACCAACACCTTGTCCGAGCTCACACCTCTCATCTCGACTGACCCCAAGCAGTTGAAATGCCGAACGGTTCAAATGTCGATCCTCTTGTATCCCTCATCCCTGACCGAACCACCTTACCAAAGTTAGGCCATGCCACCTTGACCGAACCACCTCACCTAAGCCAAACAACCGTTACCGAGCCATCCTGACCGAACCACGACATCGAGCCATCAATGCCGAGCCACTCATGCTGAACGACCAACAGCTTCCAGACCGAACCGCCTATGTCGAATGACCCAAAACTTCCAGACCGAGCCGCCCCTACTGAACGACCCACAACTTCCCGACCGAGTCATCCATGCCGAACGACCCAGAACTTCCAGACTGAGCCGCCCCATCTTAATCGAACAATACATCTTCTCCGCTTCTCGACCTATCCATACTACTACACCGAGCTATTTTCCTATGCTGACCCACTCCGTTCAATCCAATATCCATCTTCCAAGAATACTACATTATCTATCCATCCAGTCGACTCAACCCGGTCATATTCCATCCTCAACAGCCAAGCAATCCTTTTATTTAAATCCGTCTGTCCACAGCCTTGCCAAAAAGGCGGGTTAACACTTGTTTTCCTCTCTATACCATTTTCGAAATAAATTTTACATTATTTTTAACCAAGGGATGTCGACATCATGGGATACCCCATGTCGACATGGTGGCCGTTAAATTCAAAAGTTTCAATTTTCAAAAGAAGTGTCTATTCGTTCAAATCTCTTCACGAATGGTTATGACCGTTACTACTCTATAAATAGCCTTCACAAATGATTTTTTTTAACAAACTAATTTCTTATTTTCTTTACTCCTTCTCCACAAATCCATATTCTAAAATTTTCATATTTTTAAGATCGTGCCGAAATTCTGCCGAATTCTCAAATGAATCAAATTAGAATCTCATTCTTGTTTGATTCTCTTCCCTCTCATGAAGATCAAAGTGCTATTCAGAGTTATAGGATGGATTTGTAATCAGAAGTTTATCAAGTCTCTTTATAAGGTGTGGTTGTGCTTAAAATTCAATTGGGTGATCTTGTGTCCTATAAATCAAGAGAGTTTGCCCAGGACTCGAAGATAGGAGAGTACCTCAAGATCTTTAGAAATTGAGGATTGTAATCCCGACTTTGGTATAATAAAAATCCGTACGAGGTGTTTTCCTTGGTGCAGGACTGGATGGAGGGCAACTCCAAACCCATATAAAATCCGGTATGTTCTTTCCTTTTACTGCTTTTTATTTACTTTCTGCATCTATGTTTGATTCTTTGATTGTTCTGATTAAGTTCTGCATCTGTTTGTTTCATAATTTTAATTTAGTCCTTATAAGTCTTAGAATCCATTAAACACTATTCACTCCCCCTCTAGTGTTAAATTAGCCTTAAGATCATTAGTCCGCACTCCCTTTCAATTGGTATCAGAGCACAGGTTCTTATAGTTTTCATAATCTGAAACTTGAAAAGTTAAAAAGGGAATGTTTAGGAAATTTTATTAATACTAATTTAAATTTATGCATTCCATCAGAGTATCGTAAGTCTGCATATATTTTTTATGAAAAATCAAGTTATCTACCGAATTGGTTTGTTATGCAGGAACAGACATGTTACATGGCTTGTGAAGAATCAACAACCAATGGACAAACTGTGCAAATTGAGAAAGATAAATGGATACTTGATAGTGGCTGTTCAAGGCATGTGACTAGAAATCCCGAGATACTTAATGATATTATATATCCAGATGGTGGATTAGTCAACTTTGGAGATAACTCAAGAGGATATGTGATTGGCATCGGCAATGTCGGTAATTCTAAAAATCCTTTTATTTCTGATATTTTGCTAGTTAGGAATTTAAAACATATTTTGCTTAGTATAAGTCAACTATGTGATAAAGGATTTAAAATTAAATTCGAAAAAGATAAGTGTCACATCGAAGATAGTAGGTCAAATATTATCTTTGAAGGAATTAGAAAGAAAAACATTTACATCCTTAGTATGAAAGTTTCAAATGATAACTTATGTCTTTTGGCTAATACAAGCGACCCTTGGATTTGGCATAAAAGATCTAGTTATTTAAATTTCAAACTGTTATCTAGGTTATCAAAACTTGACTTAGTTAAAGATCTTCCCAAGTTAAACTTTAAAGTAGATAGTATATGTTATGCTTGCCAATTAGGAAAACTTAAGAAAAGTTCATTTAAATTAAAAGCTATGGTTTCTACTTCTAAATCTCTAGAATTGCTTCATTTAGATTTATTTGGTCCATCAAGTTCAATCAAGTAATCACAATAAATATGTTTTTGTAATTGTGAATGATTATTCTAGATATACTTGGGTAATTTTTCTTAAACTTAAAAGTGATGCTTTTGAATTATTTAAGAATTTTGCAAAAAGAATTCAAAATCAACTTTCTTTAAAAATAAAACTGTTCATGGTGATCACGGTGGAAAATTTGAAAATGAAAATTTTGAGAATTTATGTAATCGGAAAGGAATTACTCATAATTTCTCTTTTCCAAGAACTCTACAACAAAATAGAGTGGTAGAACGTAAGAATAGAACGATTCAAGAGTGTGCTAGGACAATGCTTTCTGATAATAACTTACCTAAAAACTTTTGGGCTAAAGCAGTCGCTACAGCTATTATATACTAAATAGGATTTTAATTAGACCATTAACTAATAAAACACCATATGAATTACTTTACAATAAGAAACCCATAGTAGCTTATTTTAATGTTTTTGATAGTAAGTGTTTTATTCTTAATACAAAAGATAATTTAGATAAATTTGAATCTAAATCCGACAAAGGTATCTTCATCGGATATTCTGATAGAAGTAAAGCATTTAGAGTTTATAATTTAAGAACTAACACTATTGAAGAAACAATGCATGTATCTTTTGATGAAAATTTTAAACATACTGTACAAATAGAAGATGAAGAAGATTTTGTAACATTAAATAATGAACCTAATGAAATTAATTGTGAAATCATTCTACCAAATAAAAGAGTTACGCTATTAAATGATCATCCTGTAGAAAATATGCTAGCAAAATATTGAATATATAGTTAAAATAAGAAATCAACTAAATAGTATGAGTAATGTAGCTTTTATATCAACTATTGAACCGAAAATCCAAAGGAAGCATCATCTGATGATTCATGGATTCTTGCTATGCAAGAAGAATTGAATCAGTTCACCAGAAATGTTGTTTGGGAACTTGTTCCTGGAACCAAGGATAAACATATAATTGGAGCAAAATGGGTTTATAAAAATAAAATGAATGAACTTGGTGAGGTTGTGAGAAATAAAGCTCATTCAGTCGTGCAAGGTTATTGTCAAGAAGAAGGAGTTGATTATGTCAAAACCTTTGCACCCGTAGCAAGACTAGAAGCTACCAGGATTCTGCTTGCTTTCGCAAACTACAATAATTTAAAGTTATATCAAATGGATGTTAAAAGTGCTTTCCCAATGGTTTTGTATAAGAAGATGTTTATGTTAAACAACCTCCACTTTTTGAAGATAATAAATTTTCAAATCATTTATATAAATTAAAGAAAGCTTTATATGTCTAAAACAAGCTCATACTAAGATCTTATTTACTACAATCTGGTTTTGAAATTGGTAAAATAGATACAACTCTTTTTATTAAAAGAAACAAAAATGATATTCAATTAACACAAATATATGTAGATGATATAATATTTGGATCAACTAATAACATAATGAATAAAGAATTTTCAGATATAATGACTAAAGAATTTGAAATGAGTCATATAGGAGAACTAAGTTTCTTCTTAGGACTTCAAATCAAACAATTAGATAAAGGAATTTTCATTAATCAAGAAAGATATGCTAAGTATTTAATTTATAAATTTGGATGGACCATCTTTAGTGGGAAACCAACTCCAAAGATAGCTAATGTAGCTTTAAGTAAAGAAGATAAATCAAAAGATGTTGATCAAAAATTATATAGGGGAATGATTGGTTCGCTGCTTTATATAACAACAAATCATCCTAACATCTTGCATAGTGTTTGTCTTTGTGCAAGATACCAATCTCAACCTAAAGAAACTCACTTGAAAGCTGTTAGAAGAATTTTAAGATATATAAAACATACTTTAGATTATGGTTTATTTTACCCTAAAAATGATATATTTGATTTAATTTCATATTGTGATGCTGATTACACTGGTTGTAAATCAGATCGAAAAAGTACAAGTAGAACTTGTCACTTTCTAGGACATTCTCTGGTTTCCTGCTTTAGTAAGAAGTAAAACACAATATCCTTGTCAACAACTAAACCAGAATATATATCTGCTGCTTTGGCTTGTTCTCAAGTTATATATATGCAACAAACTTTAAAAGATTTTGGATTACCTATAACTAAATCACCAATTTATTGTGATAATACTGGTGCAATAAACCTATCTAAGAACCCAACTCATCATGCTAGAACAAAACATATTGATATTCATCATTTTCTTAGAGATAGTGTAAGTAAAGAAGTCATAACTCTTGAATATATTAATACTGAAAAACAAATAAGTGATATATTAACCAAAGCATTAAATGAACAAAACTTTACAAAATTTAGAAGAGAATTATGTATATGTTCATTAACTGAAATATAAATAATACAAATATAGTTAATAATTAATGTAAATAAAAATTTCTCAAAAATTGAACTGGCATGTCGACTTGACCCATCCCCCTATGTTGACATACATGCCGAGATTTTCAAATTTAAATTTCCCTCTAAAATTAGTTATTAAGTTATATATTTATATATTTTGACTTTTACTCCTTTTCTTTGTTCTGTTCTCTGTAGTAAAATTTTAAAATTGTAAATTAATGGTTTACTCTTCTAATAATGAACCTTCTTCACCCACTTCTCCTCGTTATGGTCCTTTTCAACGTTCCACACACGTACGAGTCATCAAATTACAAGATAAGATGAAAGATTTGCTTCAAATGATGATGGAAATTCAAGTACATTATTAATGTTCTTCCAAAGACAATCTTTGGTGTATAAAATATTGAATTCCATTTAACATAGGATGCTATACTTCACTCATACATGGTTATTATTCTTATGTCATATGTTTTTTATCTCATTTCTATTAAGTTCAAGGTTTATAGGTTATTTTTTCTTGATGACAAAGGGGGAGAAGTTATATAAAATAGTAGGCTTGGAGTAAGGGGGAGTTGTTGGCTTGGAGTAAGGGGGAGTTGTTGGTGTAAGGGGGAGTTATGGTATGATCGAAGTGGTAAGTATATTTTATAAGGTTGTCATCATCAAAAAGGGGAGATTGCTAGGAACTGGAGATAGTGGCTTTGATGACAAAAACCTTTGTAACTTATTTTATTATAACTTATATACTAACACTATTGTCTAGATATATATGAATGTTATTATGTAGGATATATATATATAAGGCAGGTACTGATTATTGAAGACTGTACAGTATAAAGAACAAGAATGAAGAAATCAAGTTTGAAGACTCATGAGTATCAAGATCAAGATTTCAAGTTAAGTGTCTAGTTTGTTAAAACTTATAATAGCATGGAAATCTTCATTCCAAATTTCATTTGGGATAGAATCCATTTCTACCTTCTTAGTGGCTTACAAACCCACGACAAGTAGCTTATAAACCTACAACAAGTGGCTTACAAACTCACGAACATCCTGGTTTTGTACAAGTTCTCGAGTCCTGATGTGATGAGATATTTTGTAGGAGGAAGCTTACAAAACTACTTCAAAATGGTTTTTCAAAATTATTTTCAAAACTGATTTTCAAAATGTTTTAACTTTAAAAATTATCTTTACAAATGATTTTCAAAAGGATGTTTTAGGCTTAATTTTTTTTTTGAATAAACTCTTTTTTAAACTTCGATTTACCTTTTGATTTTTATATATTCTTTATAATATATATGTATAATTGAGATTTAAAATCAAATTTATATATACATTTTAAAAATATATTTTTCCACTTTTCTTTATTTTAAAACATAGGAAAATTAGTTTATTTTACTTCAGAATCATTTTATCTTGTTTTCCTTTCAATACCATTTTCAAAACAAATTTTACATTATTTTAACTAAGGGATGTCGACATCATAGGATACCCCATGTCGACATGGTGGCCATTAAATTCAAAAGTTTCAATTTTCAAAAGAAGTGTCTATTCGTTTAAATCTCTTCACGAATGGTTATGACCGTTACTGGTCTATAAATAGCCCTCACAAACGAATTTTTTAACTACTAATTTCTTATTTTCTTCAGTCCTTCTCCACAAATCCATATTCTAACATTTTCATATTTTTAAGGCCGTGTCGAAATTCTGCTGAATTCTCAAGTAAATCAAATTAGTATCTCATTCTTGTTTGATTCTCTGTCCTCTCTTTAGGATCAAAGTGCTATTCAGAGTTATAGGATCAATTTGTAATCAAAAGTTCTTCGAGTCTCTCTACAAGGTGTGGTTGTGCTTGGAAATCAACTAGGTGATCTTGTGTCCCGTAAATCAAGAGAGTTTGCCCCTGAATCGAAGACAGGAGGGTACCTCAATGCCTTTATAAATTGAGGATTGTAATCTCGACATTGTTATAATAAAAATATGTACATGGAGTTTGCTTTGGTGCAGGACTGGATGTAGGGTAACTCCGAACCAGTATAAAATCCGGTGTGTTCTTTCTTTTTACTGCTTTTTATTTACTTTCTGCATCTCTGATTAATTCTATGGTTGTTCTATGATTAAGTTCTGCATTTATTTGTGTCATAATTTTAATTTAGTCCATATAAGTCTTAGAATCCATTAAACACTATTCACCCCCCTCTAGTGTTAAATTAGCCTTAAGATCCTTAATCCGCACTCCCTTTCAGAGCCATGACTTAATTTCGCTACTATAAAGGTGTGCGACCTAAATGGAGCGATGCTTACGATTGGACACATTGGGTCGTATGCATTCTGGTGATGTTATGATACCAAGAAGAAGCAAGCAACAATGGTGATTGAGGTGCAGGTGAAGGATGAAGAGGCGTGCATGTTTATGAGTTTGGGCAAAGTGGGTGCTAGGCTGAGATGTAATTAAAAGGTGGTTGGTGGCTATTGAAGGATGGTGTGCGTGAATTTGCAGTAGCGATTTTTGTTAGGCAGGGGACATGGAAGCTTGGTTTTGCAGTTATTACATTCAGGCATGGCGAACAGTGGTGTAGGATTGAGTGGTCATCGATTTGAAGTTCAACCATCGATTTGATGAGTTTCTCACTCACATTATGTATATATCATTTTTATTTATGCGTACTTACCTATACATCTACTTGTTAGTTATTTATTCCATTTGTCATTTAAACTGCTTGGTTAAATTGTTTGGTTGCATTGCTTGATTGAAATGTTCACTTAGGATAATAGATTGGTCGATATTGTATTGGATATGGATGTATATTTGAAATTGAGATTTTAGATATGTTGGATTATTAAAAATGCAAAGGAGATGTTGAATGTTTGCATTTTAATTTTGTATGATTACTTATATTGTGTGTATAGTGTATCGATGCTAAATTTTGATGTAATTCGAGTCGGCAATACAATAAAAGTTTATATTGATGAATTGTGGATGATTTTGAAGGATTTTACTCCACTAATTATATCTTGGACGTTTGATTAATTTTTTGAATTTATAAAAAATTTCGCAGCTTTAATAAATTATTTTTGGAATTTTAAAATTAAACCGAAGTATATTTATAAACAAATTAATTTGGTTGGTAAGTAACATGATTTCATAGAAATTATTTTGGTTATAAAAGTTATTTTGAAAATGGAAAATATTCTATTTTTAACAATTAGAATATAAAGTGAAGATTTTATATTATATTCTATGGTTTGAAATAAATATAATTTATTTTGTAACTTATAAATTTGTTTTGAAATAGTATTTTTATTGTAGAAGATTATTAAATAAATTTAAAGTGATATTAGTTGGATTTCTATATGAGCTATTTGATATTTTGAATGAAGGTTTGAATTATAAACTATAGTTAGAAATGAAATAAATTATACTTGGTGGTTTTATAAATTTATTTAAAGTAATATTTAGTTATTAAAAATTATGTACTGGTTTCTACAATAACTTTTGATGCGAAAAGTGTTCCTAGAAGTTATATATATATATATATATATATATATGGATTTAGGAATGAAATTTTGTAATTGAACCTCATATTAGGATTAAATAAACAAAGTAAAGGGAAGAAGCAATGATTAGAGAGAACAGACCTCTGTGTAGCCATTTGTTTAAAAGGATAAAGTAGTAATCAGAGTGCATTGCGGATGCTAATAAATAGCTTTGCGCTGAAGGTGTTTATTTGTTATTTGATTTGTTTTTGGTTGTATTAATTTTTATGTTCATTTGGATTACCTTAGAATATGGAAAATAAGTCAAAGTTATCACTCAAATATTCTAATCCAACTAAAATTAGACATAGCCAAATATTAATAGAAGCTGGCACTTTATTCCAAACTAAACTGCTAGAGGATAATAATTAAAAAATATGTTTAAGAAATAATAATAATGATGATAGTTATAATAAAATTGTAGAATATATAATTTCAGATGTGGAATGGAAAAAGTAAATTAAATTTGTTGATTACTTGAGTGTTATTGTAATTGTGTGATGATTGTACCGTTATGAATGGTTGTTGAACAGAATGTACATACGAATTTTGAAAATAGATATTTAAATACAAACAAGCATATAATTTAATAATAAAATAGAAATAATATCTTGTGTAGTGATTGAAAATATTTTAGTCGTTTATTTTGTTGTTAGTTTGTCCGTAGAGTGGGTTAAGAATTTTAGTCAATGGGGGTACACACGTATTTGATTGGTATTCCTAAATGCTTATACGAGGCAGTATGATACAATATTTTGGAAAAGGTATACTAAATATTTTATTTAAAACTACACGATGTTGAATAAAGTGATGCATATTATTTTAGAAAATTAAAAATATTATTTTTCGAGATATAAACATTTTAAACAAAATATGCAATCATTAGATGTTTGTGTGAAGTTAAGATCATTGGTTAGACAATGTTGATATATTATCCTAGGTAGTCAACACTGCAGCTGTAGCAACCCGATATTTTCAGCCATTCGCATCCACCATGTCGGACTTGAATTGCTCAAAATATCGCATTGTAAATAAATTTGGAGCAAATGAAATACAATCACAGAATCATAGACACAGAAATATCAGAATAACTCGCAGCGGAAATTAAAATACCATAGTAGTTCATGAAGCTACTATAACAAACTCTCAAAACATAATACATAATATCAGTCTGAAAGACATATACAATAGAAATCTCAAATACACAGCAGTTTATAAATACCAGAACTGAAATAGAAAAACTGAACTGAAAGGGAACAGATACAAGACAAGTAGAATCTCCTGCGATTCCTAGCTCCATGAAAGAAATCCAAAGCTAAGCTGTAAATACTCAGGCTGACCCGAGCATAAAGTAAAACACAAAACACTCGAGTCAGGACATATATACTTATATAATGTAAACCAACTCAAGTGAACTGTAGTAGTAATGTACAATAACTTAAAGAATGCTTGGGATCGCCCATCCTTTATGGATCAGTTAAACTATAAATTAAATACATCCCGTAGTTAAAATTTCAAAACTGTATTTTGTACTTCGAAATCAATTATCATTTCAAAATTCATTATCATTCAAAAATCCATTTCAAAATATCAAAATATCTTATCTTCCAAACCACGATCATTTATTTAAAATACCATTTCAACACACATTTCAAATAGTTTATATTTCAAAACAAATTACTTCATTTAAATCATAAAATGAAGTTATTTTATTTAATCATTAAATTATTAAATTTCCAAAATTTTAATCTTTCAAAGTTCATTTATTCACTTAAATTTATCAAAACAATGAAAATTCACCTTTCGCAGCATTTGGAAAATGCTATAGAAAGTTACATTCAAAACGGTTCAATTTAACAAAAGACAGCATTTAAAATGCTGTATACATCAGTTCAAATAAAACCTTAGTTAAATTCAACAATTATAGCACTTACAAGTGTTATTATATCCCTTTATTAAAATTTAGCGATTTGGTTCATTTATATCAACTACAGCATTACAAAATGTCGTAATATCATTTATATTAGAAATAATAGCATTTCAAAAATGCAGTTAATTAACTTCAAATATTCAATATAATTTCACAAACAATTATATTTTTATTTAAATCATTTTTAACTTATAAAATCACATATTTTCACTTTTATAACCATCATTCAAATACCCTTATATTCATGATTTTATAAAGTTAAATTTCCATTCAAAAATCAATATTTAATAATAATTCACTTATTAAATTCCACCATTTAATTTCAATTCATATAATTAAATTTAAAATTAACACTTAAGTTTAAATTTTCAAATATAACTTAATTTCATTTTTATTTACATAACTTAAAATTCACTTTTAAGCCAAATTTACAAATTTCCAATTTTAGTTATATTTCAAAATTTCAACTTAAATATCCATTCATTTCACTTTTAACTTTATTCAAAAATCATAAATATATTATAAAATCATTTTAAATTCATTTTCATCCAAATTATCATAAATTTATCATATTTTCATATTTAATTTAAATTCCATTTAAAATCAAATCAAAATTTCCAAAATAACTTACATTCAAATTTTCTAACCTTTCCATAAAGTATTTCACTTAAAAATTTTCAGAAAATCAATAATACTTTACAAAAATCATTTTTAATTAAGTTTAAATCAAAATATTATAATATTTACATTTCTAAAATATTTTAAATTTTTTAGAAAAACATATTTTTACAACGGGTCTGTATTTCATTTCTAGCCTAGGTAAAATGATACGGGTAATATATCATTTCAACCCGTAATTTACATAGAAAACCCGGGTTTGATCATTTCAAACCCGCAATCCTAAGTAAATGAAAATAATTGAAAATTATTTTGGCCTATCATTTTAGCCCATAACAATTTTCTCCTATTCTAAAGTCCGTTCGGGTATGTATCATTTCAACCCATAGTGATTCTAATCTAAAGGGAACTTGCAATGTGATAAACTGATATAAATAACAGAACAGCATAAAATAATAGTAATATATGACATAACAGGTAAATAAGCATGGGTGAACATCATATGATCATAACATAGCAGATATAACATGGTGATGCATTTTATAGATTCAAATGTGATCGATTTACTAGTTATATAAGTATAAAACTGTCTGGTGAGAATAACTCACTGGCATAAGCTGAAGACAACAACCAAAGCACACAACAAAGATCTTCGAAGTCACGAAAGCACGAATAAGATTTGAGTGTGGGAGAGACAAAGCTAATAGCTTTGCAAACATTCGAACAAAACAATATAAAAAACATAATTTTTCAACCCAAATATAATAAAACAATGTTATAAATGAATGCATAACACAATGCCAAAGTGTTTGCACTTGCTTTCAACCACTTGTGCTTCATCTATGGACTGGAAAGGAACAGCAAAGAGATGGTTTTGGATCAGGTTATGGTCATGTAGAGGTCGGCCTAGCATGGATGGTGATGGAGCAAGAGATATATGTACATGAAACTACAACTACAAGGCATAAAACAATGATTCAAGGCAACTAAAGGTCACAGCCAAGGCTAGCATGGTCATGGCCAGGCCTGGTGGGGTTAGGAGGTGATGTGGAAAAGGGTGTTAGGTCAGGAAAAGCTGGTGGTGGTGTTGGTGGTGGCGGCCAAGGAGGAGTTTGGAGGTGGCGGTGATGTATGGTGCTCGGCTATGCATATACAAGAGGAGTTTGGTGCATTTGTGTGTGGATCTACCTCATGGGATGGCTCGGCTCGGCTATGGGGTTGGAGAGGAGGTGGTGGTGGCTGGTTCAGGTGGTGGTGGAGGCAGCAACATTGCTAGAGTTGGCAGGCCAAACCAAAGAGGTGAAGGAGCAAGTGCAAATTCGCATGAAAACAAGCATAAAAATGAAAAAGAAAAGAAGATTTTTACCAAGCTTTTTGAAATGATGGTGGCCAACATTTTTTTGTGCGATGAGAAGAAAAGAAATCCACGTGAAAATGAGGAAGTGGTCGCTGAAGAGGGAGGTTATGGCAGCAAAAGTTGAAAGGATGTTGGTTGAAATGTGAAAAGACAAGAAGACAAAAAGCCTTAAGCAAATCAAAGGTCACAAACTCTTCAAATTACCATATTTTCTTTTGCAAATTTAAATATCTGAAAAATAAATATAAATTCAGATAAAAACACGAAAATTTAGTAAATAAACAAAAACAAATAAATAAATATTAATTATATATAATTAAATTAAGAAAAACAGCAAAAATTGCAAACTAGGCTTGAAAATTTGAAAATAAATGCAACAAGTTTTGGAAAAATTTTATGTACTTGAAAAATAATTATAAATAAAGATAAGAACATGAAATAAAAATGCATTCACAAAAATAAATAAATAAATTTTAATTAAATATAATTAAATTAAGAAAATAGCCAAAAAAAATAGAAACTAGGCTTTAAAATTGAAAATAAATTCAATAAGCTTTAGAAAAATTGTATCATCACTTTAAAAATATTTAAACGACAAAAATATATGTAACATAACATATAATAAAAACTATAGTAAGATATGACAAATAAAAATATATTTTATATAGATTAAAATAAACAATATTGTTAAATAAAACAATTTACATCCAATATTGTAAAAAGCATAACTTTCACAATATAACCCCGATTTCAACGAAACGAAAAGCAGTATTCTTAAAATTAATTTCATAATAAAAGATAAAATTCAAAAATTCAAATATTTAAGTTTTAAATTTAAAAGTCAAAGTTTGACCAATTTGACCAAAAATCCACTTTTCTGGAAATATCCTATTTATTCAGGTTTGAAATTATAATTCACACAAAATCAGAATATACTTTTAAAATAACAAAATTATTCATTTTAATAAATAAAATAAACTTTTTAAATCAACAATTCAATTTAAATAATTAAAATAAATAATTATAAATAATCATAAAATACTGGGTTGTTACACTCTCCCCCACTCAAATCTTTTCGTCCTCGAAAAGAACGGGTAAGGAAAATAAAGGGAAACAAGATAGAAAACAAAATACTACCTGAAAAGAACAATTCCGGATTCGAAGCACGAATGCTCTCCTTCGTGTCCCAGGTACGATCTCGATCGAGATTAACAGATTTCCTTCTAAGCTGCTTCGTACCTCTGTCGACAATACGAAGTGGCTTCCTCTCGACAGTCAGATTAGGCTCAATATCCCAACTATCAAGATAAGAAGGTTGGGCAATAAGATATGGATCATAAAGATGACGACGAAGGTGCAAGACATGGAATACATCATGCACTCCAGAAAGTTTCTCGGGCACTCTTTCCACAATGCAGAAATGGCCTCAAAGAAGAAGGTAGAAATAGCTGGAAGGGAGAATAGGTTGAAAGAAAAGGATGAACCATATTTTAAAACCATATACATTTCAAAAATTTATAATTTTATGTTTACAACATTTTATAATATGATGAATAGTCATTTGATTCAAATTTGTTAGTTCGAAGTAAACAATATTTAAAACATTTTAAATTATTTAGAAAAGAAGAAAAAAATGATCAAATTATCCTTTATGTTATTCTTTACCAAAATACTTTTATAACTCGATGTCTTAACAGGTTTACCGTCGTTCTTACAGACTCTGGCCTTGCGTTGATCAGGCGCAAGGCTAGAATTCTCCAAGTACTTAGTAGACCCGTTTCAACACCCAGTGAAAATACTTAAAAATATGTATGAGAAGTACCGCTCAAAATCCAATGTCAAATGATGATAATACGCTAGCAGTGGCCCGCTGCTGATCCAGTATTTACGCAATGGACACAAAACTTTCCAGAAGATCCTTCTACCATCCGGATTCCAGAAAAATATCGTAGCCAGTTCGTAAACAAGGGAGCATCGACCCCTGCTGCAGCGGTACGCTGCTGATTCAATGATTTACGCAATGGATGCACTTCCTTCCCGGAAAATCCATAAACAACAGATCCCAGGATCGAAAGCGCCTCCATTAGGTAAACTAAAGAACCATCTACCCTGGAAAAAAATCGAGGAACTCATGAGTTTCAGTCTAGACAACCATATCAGTTCGAATCCATTTCTGAATTCACCCAAGTCCATTAGGGTTTATCGGTCGAATCCATTCCTGGATTCCCCAAGTCCATCTGGGTCGAAGCATATCACTATACTTCTTCCGGAGGGTACTTCCCATACCTCTTACATCAAAATATAATATACCATGTATAGTAGCCCTTCAAAATCATAGCTTCAAATATCGCACTCATATAAATTCCATTATATATAAGATTTCATTTTCAAATCGAATACTTTCCAAAATCAATAGTATATCAAATCACACTTATATAGACTTTGATTATATAAGATTTCACTTTCCAAATTGAGTGCCTTTTCAATTCAACAGTTTTCAAATCAACTTCATACTTATACAAATTAATTTTATATAAGTTCGATAACTCCCAATTCAAGTATTTAATAAAACAAGGTTCTCAATTTCATTTCCATTTCAATATCAATTCAGTTTCAAAATCATATATGATTTCGCCAATCATTTTTTCCTAATTACATATATTCAGTTTCAAAGTTTCTTAAAACAATAGATTTAGAAAATAATCCAAATTTCCAAATCAACAAAATTTAGGTCAAACAAATTCATTTCCATTTCAAACATATATTCACTTCAAAATCATAATACTTTCAAAGTTATAAAATTTTCAAAACCAAAATACTTGAAATCATTACACTTTGAAAATCATAACATTTTGAAA
This sequence comes from Allium cepa, assembly GCA_030765085.1. Classification (NCBI taxonomy): domain Eukaryota; kingdom Viridiplantae; phylum Streptophyta; class Magnoliopsida; order Asparagales; family Amaryllidaceae; genus Allium; species Allium cepa. Next base: position 385,522,718 of record CM060931.1, read on the forward strand.
TCATACGTTTGAAATCATAAAACATTCCTTTAATTCTTTACATTTCACAAATATTCAATTAAACCCAAATCTAAAATTTCCAATTTTAATTCAATTCAAACCATCAGTTTCAATTCAGTTTAGTTTTCCAACAAAACCATTCCAAGCATTATCAAATTTCAAATAAAGATTTGATCCACAAAATAAACTATTCAACTTTAATATATTTCAAAGCTTAAATATACCATATTCCAAAACTAAATTTTATAATTTCATATATCTCAAATCTAGTTTCATTATTACTTAGTTTTGAAATATTCATTTCATAATCCATCATTTTTAAATAAACTCAAATTACAAGTAAACCCAATATCCTTTTATACAAATATGAACTTCAAATATTCATTTATCAAAATCAATTATCATTTCAAATTCACATTCTTTATCAAAATAAAGATTATATCATTTTCAAACCATTTCAATCATCAAAAATATCTAAGTATAAAACCATCTCTTTTTAAAACCTTCAAACTATTTATTTCTATATGGAAAAAACCAATTTACCATTGGAAAGATTTTTTTATTCTATATATATACTTTATTCAAAACATTTAAAATCTATATTTCATACCAGTATAATTCAAAATAGTCTTATTTATTTCACTCAACAAACAGTTTCAAACTTATATAAATCATATTACTTTATACTTTAATCATACAAAAATAAACTTATATACTTTATCAAATACCTTATACTTTTCAAAATTTCTTAGCTTTGAAAAGTTAATCGTGATTTGGAAGTGCGAAGAAATCATATTTTCAAATCCAAGAGTTGGAAAATCAGTAACAAATCAATAAATCCATTCCAATAGATAAGGTTATACCAAAACAAATCTGAATCTCGAGGATTGAACACCGGCTTACTTTAAATCATTTCAAATATATTTACATACATATACCTTTCGAATATCAAACCATACTTCGAAATCTGAAATCAAAATTTTGTTTCATAAAATCACTCGCATAGCAAAGCTACTAGAGTGGCCTCTCCCCCACTCAGAAACTCAAAAATAATATCGATGATGCATGTATTCATCACCGAAATTATTTTTCAGTAACATAAGTGGGTTCTGGACTTTTATTTTCTTGAAACTTCTTTGAAATCTCTTTGAAATCATTGGAATTCATTCGAATACATTTGAAACATTTCATATTTGAAAAAATATCTTTAAATCATATTATTATTATATATTTTCCAAAATCTTAAAACCCATTTCAAAACACCGGAGTTTGATTCCTCGAAATTTAAATTCAAAACGCTTCATTTATAAATCATTTTTATATAAATCACATTTTCTTATAAATTTTCAAAATTTCAAATCCTTTCAAAGCTTCAAATTTTCATTTTCAAAAGACTAAAAAAAATCCTTATCGAAAACATTCACTTTTATATACAAAATAGGGTCATCCTTATCAAAATAATAATGTCGATATTTGGACAATTTCAAAATACAATCAAACACAAATTTTAAAAGGATTATTCAAGGATGGATTTCAAAAAACAGTGATTCAAATCTAGAGGAACTCTAATCAAATAGAATTCTGGTTCGAAGATAAACTCGAACAAAGATAAGATAATTAAATTACAAATAGGAGTTGATAAGCCTATATAAATCACGGGCGACCTAAACCGGGTCAACATTGACTTCAGGAATATAATCAATTCGAAAATCTAAGGCAAATCGGTATTCGATCGCCAGAGAAAGAATCCAGATAAAGCAGAAGGTAGATAACATCGTAAACCGAGGATATAGAAATCTCCGGTGAATCAGTGCCAATTGTAAAGGAGTTTCACCCCTTTACAGATCATTCAAAGGTTTGTGGAATCACCGATCTTTATAGAGGTCATTCCAAAGTGGGGTTATGGAATGCTCCAAATCAAAGGAATACCAATATGGGAGACAAGAATGGATTTCAGAACAAAAGGAAGCGTTCCAAAGTTCAAGGAATCCTAATCGATAAGAATCCTAACCAAGTGATTTCTATCAAGGTGGATACCGAAGGGATGAAGCTTAGAAAATTTTGATTTCAAAGTAAGAAAATTTTTATACCAAAATAATCTTTGAAAATACTTTAACAATCATTTGGAAACCATTTTATATTTCAAAAATACGTTCTCTCACAAAGAAAGGATTCTGAGATTGATTTCACTCATTCTAGGGTATTTCTACCCTATCTCTAATGAGTTTTTTTTTTGCTCCGCAGGCTATGGTTTGCCTAAAACCAAAGCTCTGATACCAACTGTAACAACCCGATATTTTCAACCATTCGCATCCACCATGTCGGACTTGAATTGCTCAAAATATCGCATTGTAAATAAATTTGGAGCAAATGAAATACAATCACAGAATCATAGACACAGAAATATCAGAATAACTCGCAGCGGAAATTAAAATACCATAGTAGTTCATGAAGCTACTATAACAAACTCTCAAAACATAATACATAATATCAGTCTGAAAAACATATACAATAGAAATCTCAAATACACAGCAGTTTATAAATACCATAACTGAAATAGAAAAACTGAACTGAAAGGGAACAGATACAAGACAAGCAGAATCTCCTGCGATTCCTAGCTCCATGAAAGAAATCCAAAGCTAAGCTGTAAATACTCAGGCTGACCCGAGCATAAAGTAAAACACAAAACACTCGAGTCAGGACATATATACTTATATAATGTAAACCAACTCAAGTGAACTGTAGTAGTAATGTACAATAACTTAAAGAATGCTTGGGATCGCCCATCCTTTATGGATCAGTTAAACTATAAATTAAATACATCCCGTAGTTAAAATTTCAAAACTGTATTTTGTACTTCGAAATCAATTATCATTTCAAAATTCATTATCATTCAAAAATCCATTTCAAAATATCAAAATATCTTATCTTCCAAACCACGATCATTTATTTAAAATACCATTTCAACACACATTTCAAATAGTTTATATTTCAAAACAAATTACTTCATTTAAATCATAAAATGAAGTTATTTTATTTAATGATTAAATTATTAAATTTCCAAAATTTTAATCTTTCAAAGTTCATTTATTCACTTAAATTTATCAAAACAATGAAAATTCACCTTTCGCAGCATTTGGAAAATGCTATAGAAAGTTACATTAAAAACGGTTCAATTTAACAAAAGACAGCATTTAAAATGCTGTATACATTAGTTCAAATAAAACCTTAGTTAAATTCAACAATTATAGCACTTACAAGTGTTATTATATCCCTTTATTAAAATTTAGCGATTTGGTTCATTTATATCAACTACAGCATTACAAAATGTCGTAATATCATTTATATTAGAAATAATAGCATTTCAAAAATGCAGTTAATTAACTTCAAATATTCAATATAATTTCACAAACAATTATATTTTTATTTAAATCATTTTTAACTTATAAAATCACATATTTTCACTTTTATAACCATCATTCAAATACCCTTATATTCATGATTTTATAAAGTTAAATTTCCATTCAAAAATCAATATTTAATAATAATTCACTTATTAAATTCCACCATTTAATTTCAATTCATATAATTAAATTTAAACTTAACACTTAATTTTAAATTTTCAAATATAACTTAATTTCATTTTTATTTACATAACTTAAAATTCACTTTTAAGCCAAATTTACAAATTTCCAATTTTAGTTATATTTCAAAATTTCAACTTAAATATTCATTCATTTCACTTTTAACTTTATTCAAAAATCATAAATATATTATAAAATCATTTTAAATTCATTTTCATCCAAATTATCATAAATTTATCATATTTTCATATTTAATTTAAATTCCATTTAAAATCAAATCAAAATTTCCAAAATAACTTACATTCAAATTTTCTAACCTTTCCATAAAGTATTTCACTTAAAAATTTTCAGAAAATCAATAATACTTTACAAAAATCATTTTTAATTAAGTTTAAATCAAAATATTATAATATTTACATTTCTAAAATATTTCAAATTTTTTAGAAAAACATATTTTAACAACGGGTCTGTATTTCATTTCTAGCCTAGGTAAAATGATACGGGTAATATATCATTTCAACCCGTAATTTACATAAAAAACCCGGGTTTGATCATTTCAAACCCGCAATCCTAAGTAAATGAAAATAATTGAAAATTATTTTGGCCTATCATTTTAGCCCATAACAATTTTCTCCTATTCTAAAGTCCGTTCGGGTATGTATCATTTCAACCCATAGTGATTCTAATCTAAAGGGAACTTGCAATGTGATAAACTGATATAAATAACGGAACAGCATAAAATAATAGTAGTATATGACATAACAGGTAAATAAGCATGGGTGAACATCATATGATCATAACATAGCAGATATAACATGGTGATGCATTTTACAGATTCAAATGTGATCGATTTACTAGTTATATAAGTATAAAATTGTCTGGTGAGAATAACTCACTGGCATAAGCTGAAGACAACAACCAAAGCACACAACAAAGATCTTCGAAGGCACGAAAGCACGAATAAGATTTGAGTGTGGGAGAGACAAAGCTAATAGCCTTGCAAACATTCAAACAAAACAATATAAAAAACATAATTTTTCAACCCAAATATAATAAAACAATGTTATAAATGAATGCATAACACAATGCCAAAGTGTTTGCACTTGCTTTCAACCACTTGTGCTTCATCTATGGACTGGAAAGGAACAGCAAAGAGATGGTTTTGGATCAGGTTATGGTCATGTAGAGGTCGGCCTAGCATGGATGGTGATGGAGCAAGAGATATATGCACATGAAACTACAACTACAAGGCATAAAACAATGATTCAAGGCAACTAAAGGTCACAGCCAAGGCTAGCATGGTCATGGCCAGGCCTGGTGGGGTTAGGAGGTGATGTGGAAAAGGGTGTTAGGTCAGGAAAATCTGGTGGTGGTGTTGGTGGCGGCGGCCAAGGAGGAGTTTGGAGGTGGTGGTGGTGTATGGTGCTCGGCTATGCATATACAAGAGGAGTTTGATGCATTTGTGTGTGGATCTACCTCATGGGATGGCTCGGCTTGGCTATGGGGTTGGAGAGGAGGTGGTGGTGGCTGGTTCAGGTGGTGGTGGAGGCAACAACATGGCCGGAGTTGGCAGGCCAAACCAAAGAGTTGAAGGAGCAAGTGCAAATTCGTATGAAAACAAGCATAAAAATGAAAAAGAAAAGAAGATTTTTACCAAGCTTTTTGAAATGATGGTGGCCGACTTTTTTTTGTGCGATGAGAAGAAAAGAAATCCACATGAAAATGAGGAAGTGGTCGCTGAAGAGGGAGGTTATGGCAGCAAAAGTTGAAAGGATGTTGGTTGAAATGTGAAAAGACAAGAAGACAAAAAGCCTTAAGCAAATCAAAGGTCACAAACTCTTCAAATTACCATATTTTCTTTTGCAAATTTAAATATCTGAAAAATAAATATAAATTCAGATAAAAACATGAAAATTTAGTAAATAAACAAAAACAAATAAATAAATATTAATTATATATAATTAAATTAAGAAAAACAGCAAAAATTGCAAACTAGGCTTGAAAATTTGAAAATAAATGCAACAAGTTTTGGAAAAATTTTATGTACTTGAAAAATAATTATAAATAAAGATAAGAACATGAAATAAAAATGCATTCACAAAAATAAATAAATAAATTTTAATTAAATATAATTAAATTAAGAAAATAGCAAAAAAAATAGAAACTAGGCTTTAAAATTGAAAATAAATTCAATAAGCTTTAGAAAAATTGTATCATCACTTTAAAAATATTTAAACGACAAAAATATATGTAACATAACATATAATAAAAACTATAGTAAGATATGACAAATAAAAATATATTTTATATAGATTAAAATAAACAATATTGTTAAATAAAACAATTTACATCCAATATTGTAAAAAGCATAACTTTCACAATATAACCCCGATTTCAACGAAACGAAAAGCAGTATTCTTAAAATTAATTTCATAATAAAAGATAAAATTCAAATATTCAAATATTCAAGTTTTAAATTTAAAAGTCAAAGTTTGACCAGTTTGACCAAAAATCCACTTTTCTGGAAATATCCTATTTATTCAGGTTTGAAATTATAATTCACACAAAATCAGAATATACTTTTAAAATAACAAAATTATTCATTTTAATAAATAAAATAAACTTTTTAAATCAACAATTCAATTTAAATAATTAAAATAAATAATTATAAATAATCATAAAATACTGGGTTGTTACACTCTCTCCCACTCAAATCTTTTCGTCCTCGAAAAGAACGGGTAAGGAAAATAAAGGGAAACAAGATAGAAAACAAAATACTACCTGAAAAGAACAATTCCGGATTCGAAGCACGAATGCTCTCCTTCGTGTCCCAGGTATGATCTCGATCGAGATTAACAGATTTCCTTCTGAGCTGCTTCGTACCTCTGTCGACAATACGAAGTGGCTTCCTCTCGACAGTCAGATTAGGCTCACTATCCCAACTATCAAGATCAGAAGGTTGGGCAATAAGATATGGATCGTAAAGATGACGGCGAAGGTGCGAGACATGGAATACATCATGCACTCCAGAAAGTTTCTCGGGCACTCTTTCCACAATGCAGAAATGGCCTCAAAGAAGAAGGTAGAAATAGCTGGAAGGGAGAATAGGTTGAAAGAAAAGTATGAACCATATTTTAAAACCATATACATTTCAAAAATTTATAATTTTATGTTTACAACATTTTATAATATGATGAATAGTCATTTGATTCAAATTTGTTAGTTCGAAGTAAACAATATTTAAAACATTTTAAATTATTTAGAAAAGAAGAAAAAAATGATCAAATTATCCTTTATGTTATTCTTTACCAAAATACTTTTATAACTCGATGTCTTAACAGGTTTACCATCGTTCTTACAGACTCTGGCCATGCGTTGATCAGGCGCAAGGCTAGAATTCTCCAAGTACTTAGTAGACCTGTTTCAACACCCAGTGAAAATACTTAAAAATATGTAAGAGAAGTACCGCTCAAAATCCAATGTCAAATAATGATAATACGCTAGCAGTGGCTCGCTGCTGATCCAGTATTTACGCAATGGACACAAAACTTTCCAGAAGATCCTTCTACCATCCGGATTCCAGAAAAATATCGTAGCCAGTTCGTAAACAAGGGAGCATCGACCCCTGCTGCAGTGGTACGCTGCTGATTCAATGATTTACGCAATGGATGCACTTCCTTCCCGGAAAATCCATAAACAACAGATCCCAGGATCGAAAGCGCCTCCATTAGGTAAACTAAAGAACCATCTACCCTGGAAAAAAATCGAGGAACTCATGAGTTTCAGTCTAGACAACCATATCAGTTCGAATCCATTTCTGAATTCACCCAAGTCCATTAGGGTTTATCGGTCGAATCCATTCCTGGATTCCCCAAGTCCATCTGGGTCGAAGCATATCACTATACTTCTTCCGGAGGGTACTTCCCATACCTCTTACATCAAAATATAATGTACCATGTATAGTAGCCCTTCAAAATCATAGCTTCAAATATCGCACTCATATAAATTCCATTATATATAAGATTTCATTTTCAAATCGAATACTTTCCAAAATCAATAGTATATCAAATCACACTTATATAGACTTTGATTATATAAGATTTCACTTTCCAAATTGAGTGCCTTTTCAATTCAACAGTTTTCAAATCAACTTCATACTTATACAAATTAATTTTATATAAGTTCGATAACTCCCAATTCAAGTATTTAATAAAACAAGGTTCTCAATTTCATTTCCATTTCAATATCAATTCAGTTTCAAAATCATATATGATTTCGCCAATCATTTTTTCCTAATTACATATATTCAGTTTCAAAGTTTCTTAAAACAATAGATTTAGAAAATAATCCAAATTTCCAAATCAACAAAATTTAGGTCAAACAAATTCATTTCCATTTCAAACATATATTCACTTCAAAATCATAATACTTTCAAAGTTATAAATTTTTCAAAACCAAAATACTTGAAATCATTACACTTTGAAAATCATAACATTTTGAAATCATACGTTTGAAATCATAAAACATTCCTTTAATTCTTTACATTTCACAAATATTCAATTAAACCCAAATCTAAAATTTCCAATTTTAATTCAATTCAAACCATCAGTTTCAATTCACTTTAGTTTTCCAACAAAACCATTCCAAGCATTATCAAATTTCAAATAAAGATTTGATCCACAAAATAAACTATTCAATCTTTAATATATTTCAAAGCTTAAATATACCATATTCCAAAACTAAATTTTATAATTTCATATATCTCAAATCTAGTTTCATTATTACTTAGTTTTGAAATATTCATTTCATAATCCATCATTTTTAAATAAACTCAAATTACAAGTAAACCCAATATCCTTTTATACAAATATGAACTTCAAATATTCATTTATCAAAATCAATTATCATTTCAAATTCACATTCTTTATCAAAATAAAGATTATATCATTTTCAAACCATTTCAATCATCAAAAATATCTAAGTATAAAACCATCTCTTTTTAAAACCTTCAAACTATTTATTTCTATATGGAAAAAACCAATTTACCATTGGAAAGATTTTTTTATTCTATATATATACTTTATTCAAAACATTTAAAATCTATATTTCATACCAGTATAATTCAAAATAGTCTTATTTATTTCACTCAACAAACAGTTTCAAACTTATATAAATCATATTACTTTATACTTTAATCATACAAAAATAAACTTATATACTTTATCAAATACCTTATACTTTTCAAAATTTCTTAGCTTTGAAAAGTTAATCGTGATTTGGAAGTGCGAAGAAATCATATTTTCAAATCCAAGAGTTGGAAAATCAGTAACAAATCAATAAATCCATTCCAATAGATAAGGTTATACCAAAACAAATCTGAATCTCGAGGATTGAACACCGGCTTACTTTAAATCATTTCAAATATATTTACATACATATACCTTTCGAATATCAAACCATACTTCGAAATCTGAAATCAAAATTTTGTTTCATAAAATCACTCGCATAGCAAAGCTACTAGAGTGGCCTCTCCCCCACTCAGAAACTCAAAAATCAATATCGATGATGCATGTATTCATCACCGAAATTATTTTTCAGTGACATAAGTGGGTTCTGGACTTTTATTTTCTTGAAACTTCTTTGAAATCTCTTTGAAATCATTAGAATTCATTCGAATACATTTGAAACATTTCATATTTGAAAAAATATCTTTAAATCATATTATTATTATATATTTTCCAAAATCTTAAAACCCATTTCAAAACACCGGAGTTTGATTCCTCGAAATTTAAATTCAAAACGCTTCATTTATAAATCATTTTTATATAAATCACATTTTCTTATAAATTTTCAAAATTTCAAAATCCTTTCAAAGCTTCAAATTTTCATTTTCAAAAGACTAAAAAAAATCCTTATCGAAAACATTCACTTTTATATACAAAATAGGGTCATCCTTATCAAAATAATAATGTCGATATTTGGACAATTTCAAAATACAATCAAACACAAATTTTAAAAGGATTATTCAAGGATGGATTTCAAAAAACAGTGATTCAAATCTAGAGGAACTCTAATCAAATAGAATTCTGGTTCGAAGATAAGCTCGAACGAAGATAAGATAATTAAATTACAAATAGGAGTTGATAAGCCTATATAAATCACGGGCGACCTAAACCGGGTCAACCGTGACTTCAGGAATATAATCAATTCGAAAATCTAAGGCAAATCGGTATTCGATCGCCAGAGAAAGAATCCAGATAAAGCAGAAGGTAGATAACATCGTAAACCGAGGATATAGAAATCTCCGGCGAATCAGTGCCAATTGTAAAGGAGTTTCACCCCTTTACAGATCATTCAAAGGTTTGTGGAATCACCGATCTTTATAGAGGTCATTCCAAAGTGGGGTTATGGAATGCTCCAAATCAAAGGAATACCAATATGGGAGACAAGACTAGATTTCAGAACAAAAGGAAGCGTTCCAAAGTTCAAGGAATCCTAATCGATAAGAATCCTAACCAAGTGATTTCTATCAAGGTGGATACCGAAAGGATGAAGTTTAGAAAATTTTGATTTCAAAGTAAGAAAATTTTTATACCAAAATAATCTTTGAAAATACTTTAACAATCATTTGGAAACCATTTTATATTTCAAAAATACGTTCTCTCACAAAGAAAGGATTCTGAGATTGATTTCACTCATTCTAGGGTATTTCTACCCTATCTCTAATGAGTTTTTTTTTTGCTCCGCACGCTATGGTTTGCCTAAAACCAAAGCTCTGATACCAACTGTAACAACCCGATATTTTCAGCCATTCGCATCCACCATGTCGGACTTGAATTGCTCAAAATATCGCATTGTAAATAAATTTGGAGCAAATGAAATACAATCACAGAATCATAGACACAGAAATATCAGAATAACTCGCAGCGGAAATTAAAATACCATAGTAGTTCATGAAGCTACTATAACAAACTCTCAAAACATAATACATAATATCAGTCTGAAAAACATATACAATAGAAATCTCAAATACACAGCAGTTTATAAATACCAGAACTGAAATAGAAAAACTGAACTGAAAGGGAACAGATACAAGACAAGCAGAATCTCCTGTGATTCCTAGCTCCATGAAAGAAATCCAAAGCTAAGCTGTAAATACTCAAGCTGACCCGAGCATAAAGTAAAACACAAAACACTCGAGTCAGGACATATATACTTATATAATGTAAACCAACTCAAGTGAACTGTAGTAGTAATGTACAATAACTTAAAGAATGCTTGGGATCGCCCATCCTTTATGGATCAGTTAAACTATAAATTAAATACATCCCATAGTTAAAATTTCAAAACTGTATTTTGTACTTCAAAATCAATTATCATTTCAAAATTCATTATCATTCAAAAATCCATTTCAAAATATCAAAATATCTTATCTTCCAAACCACGATCATTTATTTAAAATACCATTTCAACACACATTTCAAATAGTTTATATTTCAAAACAAATTACTTCATTTAAATCATAAAATGAAGTTATTTTATTTAATGATTAAATTATTAAATTTCCAAAATTTTAATCTTTCAAAGTTCATTTATTCACTTAAATTTATCAAAACAATGAAAATTCACCTTTCGCAGCATTTGGAAAATGCTACAGAAAGTTACATTCAAAACGGTTCAATTTAACAAAAGACGACATTTAAAATGCTGTATACATTAGTTCAAATAAAACCTTAGTTAAATTCAACAATTATAGCACTTACAAGTGTTATTATATCCCTTTATTAAAATTTAGCGATTTGGTTCATTTATATCAACTACAGCATTACAAAATGTCGTAATATCATTTATATTAGAAATAATAGCATTTCAAAAATGCAGTTAATTAACTTCAAATATTCAATATAATTTCACAAACAATTATATTTTTATTTAAATCATTTTTAACTTATAAAATCACATATTTTCACTTTTGTAACCATCATTCAAATACGCTTATATTCATGATTTTATAAAGTTAAATTTCCATTCAAAAATCAATATTTAATAATAATTCACTTATTAAATTCCACCATTTAATTTCAATTCATATAATTAAATTTAAACTTAACACTTAAGTTTAAATTTTCAAATATAACTTAATTTCATTTTTTATTTACATAACTTAAAATTCACTTTTAAGCCAAATTTACAAATTTCCAATTTTAGTTATATTTCAAAATTTCAACTTAAATATCCATTCATTTCACTTTTAACTTTATTCAAAAATGATAAATATATTATAAAATCATTTTAAATTCATTTTCATCCAAATTATCATAAATTTATCATATTTTCATATTTAATTTAAATTCCATTTAAAATCAAATCAAAATTTCCAAAATAACTTACATTCAAATTTTCTAACCTTTCCATAAAGTATTTCACTTAAAATTTTTCAGAAAATCAATAATACTTTAAAAAAATCATTTTTAATTAAGTTTAAATCAAAATATTATAATATTTACATTTCTAAAATATTTTAAATTTTTTAGAAAAACATATTTTAACAACGGGTCTGTATTTCATTTCTAGCCTAGGTAAAATGATACGGGTAATATATCATTTCAACCCGTAATTTACATAGAAAATCCGGGTTTGATCATTTCAAACCCGCAATCCTAAGTAAATGAAAATAATTGAAAATTATTTTAGCCTATCATTTCAGCCCATAACAATTTTCTTCTATTCTAAAGTCCGTTCGGGTATGTATCATTTCAACCCATAGTGATTCTAATCTAAAGGGAACTTGCAATGTGATAAACTGATATAAATAACAGAACAGCATAAAATAATAGTAATATATGACATAACAGGTAAATAAGCATGGGTGAACATCATATGATCATAACATAGCAGATATAACATGGTGATGCATTTTACAGATTCAAATGTGATCGATTTACTAGTTATATAAGTATAAAACTGTCTGGTGAGAATAACTCACTGGCATAAGCTGAAGACAACAACCAAAGCACACAACAAAGATCTTCGAAGGCACGAAAGCACGAATAAGATTTGAGTGTGGGAGAGACAAAGCTAATAGCCTTGCAAACATTCAAACAAAACAATATAAAAAACATAATTTTTCAACCCAAATATAATAAAACAATGTTATAAATGAATGCATAACACAATGCCAAAGTGTTTGCACTTGCTTTCAACCACTTGTGATTCATCTATGGACTGGAAAGGAACAGCAAAGAGATGGTTTTGGATCAGGTTATGGTCATGTAGAGGTCGGCCTAGCATGGATGGTGATGGAGCAAGAGATATATGCACATGAAACTACAACTACAAGGCATAAAACAATGATTCAAGGCAACTAAAGGTCACATCCAAGGCTAGCATGGTCATGGCCAGGCCTGGTGGGTTTAGGAGGTGATGTGGAAAAGGGTGTTAGGTCAGGAAAAGCCGGTGGTGGTGTTGGTGGCGGCGGCCAAGGAGGAGTTTGGAGGTGGTGGTGATGTATGGTGCTCGGCTATGCATATACAAGAGGAGTTTGGTGCATTTGTGTGTGGATCTACCTCATGGGATGGCTCGGCTTGGCTATGGGGTTGGAGAGGAGGTGGTGGTGGCTGGTTCAGGTGGTGGTGGAGGCAGCAACATGGCTGGAGTTGGCAGGCCAAACCAAAGAGGTGAAGGAGCAAGTGCAAATTCGCATGAAAACAAGCATAAAAATGAAAAAGAAAAGAAGATTTTTACCAAGCTTTTTGAAATGATGGTGGCCGACATTTTTTTGTGCGATGAGAAGAAAAGAAATCCACATGAAAATGAGGAAGTGGTCGCTGAAGAGGGAGGTTATGGCAGCAAAAGTTGAAAGGATGTTGGTTGAAATGTGAAAAGACAAGAAGACAAAAAGCCTTAAGCAAATCAAAGGTCACAAACTCTTCAAATTACCATATTTTCTTTTGCAAATTTAAATATCTGAAAAATAAATATAAATTCAGATAAAAACACGAAAATTTAGTAAATAAACAAAAACAAATAAATAAATATTAATTATATATAATTAAATTAAGAAAAACAGCAAAAATTGCAAACTAGGCTTGAAAATTTGAAAATAAATGCAACAAATTTTGGAAAAATTTTATGTACTTGAAAAATAATTATAAATAAAGATGAGAACATTAAATAAAAATGCATTCACAAAAATAAATAAATAAATTTTAATTAAATATAATTAAATTAAGAAAATAGCAAAAAAAATAGAAACTAGGCTTTAAAATTGAAAATAAATTCAATAAGCTTTAGAAAAATCGTATCATCACGTTAAAAATATTTAAACGACAAAAATATTTGTAACATAACATATAATACAAACTATAATAAGATATGACAAATAAAAATATATTTTATATAGATTAAAATAAACAATATTGTTAAATAAAACAATTTACATCCAATATTGTAAAAAGCATAACTTTCACAATATAACCTCGATTTCAACGAAACAAAAAGCAGTATTCTTAAAATTAATTTCATAATAAAAGATAAAATTCAAAAATTCAAATATTTAAGTTTTAAATTTAAAAGTCAAAGTTTGACCAGTTTGACCAAAAATCCACTTTTCTGGAAATATCCTATTTATTCAGGTTTGAAATTATAATTCACACAAAATCAGAATATACTTTTAAAATAACAAAATTATTCATTTTAATAAATAAAATAAACTTTTTAAATCAACAATTCAATTTAAATAATTAAAATAAATAATTATAAATAATCATAAAATACTGGGTTGTTACAGCAGCCAACTGGCAAAATGGATTGCTAAGATTTATGGCACAACAATGTTGTATATTTTAATACCGAATTAAGTTATGAATTATTGTATGTAAGTATAAATATTTGTTTAAGTTTAGATCAAAAGAATTTTCTAGTGAAATATATTATAGTGGGAAAATAAAATAAGGTAAATGTGGTATTTGCTTTATTAATAGGTATTAATGGAAAAAATGTATGTAATTCAAAACATTTAGTGGTGTAAATGTTTGAAATTGTTTCATAAGCAAAAAAAAGTTATTGAAAAAATATTTATCATGTAAAATGTTTTGAAAGCATGGGAAAATAAATGAAATTCATAGGAAAAAATATATTTTTCATTCTATAAGTTAAATTTGTTAATGAGAGTTTGAATTTTAGCAACTTTCAAGTATTCAGGAACAAGATTTAAAATAAATAAAAATAAATATATATTTATATAACAAGAAAATATGGGAGAATGGAATGTATTTATGTGTTGTGAAAAGAATATAATACGAGAAAATATATAAATGTGTGAAGAAAAAGATATTCTATATAAAAAAATTAATAAACTAAACATAAAAGTTAAGTTTTCAAATATATGAAATAAAAGTTTAGGAAAAAGTGATTAATATGATCCCAAATTTCATGTGATGGTTGCTTGATGTGTGATGCTTGTTTGGTTGAAAAGGCCGATCGAATGGCGAACTAGTATATGTAAATGTTAAGGATCTGTATGGAGCGATCAATGTGAGTCAAAATTTCATGTGATTGATATAGGGTAACAAGGAAGAGGCCATAAGGCTACGTTCCCAGTTTCAAGTCACTTGGAGTACGTATGTTCAAGATATTGAAGGATCGATGGCAGCTTTGAAGCGATGGATCGGTTGTGGATTGAAGCTATGGATTGATAGTTCTAGCTTTGAGTCAAGGGATGGTTAGGTTCATGTTTTGGAAGGTTTTCTTGGAGTCGTGAATGATAGAAGATGGATCGCTTGGAGGTAGGGAAAGTAATTTCAAGTGATGGATTGGTAGTTGCTTACTTCGAGTTTTGAAGTGGGTGCTTTGAGTTATGAGCAGTCATTTGAAGATATGGGTTGCTGAAGTGGAGGAAGCCAAACTTAGGCTAAGTCAGGGATCGGTGCCTATGGATTGTTAATGATCTATGGACATTGATCGGTATTGACAATGGATGAATGAAGAATGGCTAAGGGTGGAGCATGATCTAGTTGTTTGAAGTGTGGGACCAAGGTAGGCATGGATCAGTGGTGATGGTTTGGGGTGGAGGAAAATGATGCTTTGAGCTATTTGAATGGGTGATTCAAGTCTTCACATGATTTCTTCGAGATGTGATGGGGTTTGGCTCGAGTTTTCGGTGTGTGATTGCCTAAACTCATGACAAGCCAAATACCTAGCCAAAAATTGCAAAGTATAGGGGTCGATACTGAACCATAGAGTTCGATGGAAATTTTTAGCAGTGACGACCCATGATGTGACGCCCCACCCAAGACCCACATTAATAAAGAGCATTACTGCGTAATGCTGTCTGCTAATGTGGAGAATAGGGGTGGTTAGAAGCGACCATCCGTTGCTATGTCTTTAACATCTATCGAATACGTTGATTGAGTGCTCTATTTTTTTCTAAAGTGGATCGACATATTCAATAAATGTTTAATAAAAAATTACAGTGGCTACTGGATCTATCAGAGAAAAATAAAACAACAATAAATACAACATTATCACAGAACAGCAGTCACATAGATATATATATACATATTCATAGATACATCCCAGCATAATACAAAATGATACAATAGAAGTGATACAAGGACCACGATATATACATTGAGTCAAAATAATAGATTCATATCAGAGTTTTACAAAGCGACTACAAACTACACAAAAGGTGACAAGTAGATATTCAAAGTGGAAGCAGCATAACAAAGGCCTATGGCAGGTATCTAACCTGAAATAACTCAGTCTGATCCGAGTATATAAAAATACACGGGTCAGTTTAGCTTAAAGAACTGATTAGCAAGATAAATGAAGTATAAGGGTAAAGGATAGTGATTCTTCTCGAATGATAATAAATAACATTATGAATATGTCATTACTTCATGTGAGCTAATTACACTAAAATATATCCTCGCTAGAGGAAAACACAATGATAAAATCAATTAAGCACAATAATTGCCTCCTATCATCGGCATAACATAAAAGCCAATATAATGGTTTCCATAAACCAAACACCTAAGTAAGAGATCACAAAACTAAATATTAGCCAAAGAATGGAAATCTCAAATAATTCTCACAATAGGAATCCCAAATCTCAAAATACGCCAAAGGATGGCAATCACATATATCTCCTAAAAAGGAGATTATAAATCTAAAAATAAACGTTAAAGCTAGCAATCACAGATCTCAATATATAGAACTCGATATGAGTCTCAAACGACTCAAAAGGCCAAATAATCTTGAAAGGCGATACATTTAGAAAATCACAAATAAATCATGAAATCGTCACAAAAGATAACACGTTCTTATAAAATGGCTAAAGCCCACCCAGTACTGTCCCTCAAAATAATAAGCCACCAGGTCTCAATGGACAAACATCCCGAAGAATAACATCCTGAAGGACAAAACAATCCAAAGGACAAACATCCCAAAGGACAAAACATCCTGAAGGACAAAAATCCCAAAGGACAACATCCCAAAGGACAAATGACCCAAAGGTGCAGTACTGGCAATAACTCGTGAATGTTTCACAAACTCTCAGATAGGAATCCGAAAAGTGTTAACTGGGCGTCCCATACCACACATTCTCACTTACCGGTTTACTAACTGCTAACAATGTCACATTAGAAAACAAAATCATTTAAATCACAATAATCGCCGCATCTCATCGGCATATACAACTCAAAAGTCAATGAATGTTTAGCTTCTAACGAATAAGTCTGAAATTAACCAAAAAAGTAAATGCAAGTGTCCCATATCACATGTTATACTAAATCATTTAATTCTCTTTCTCATACGCTCGAAGAGTGCAAAAATATGTATTTTATATCGTAAATACCTTGCTTTGAGAAAATTAGTTTTTAAAACAATTTTTGAAAACTGTTTGCATAACATTCCTTTGAAATTCCCTTTACTATAAGAATATATAATTTTAATAGCTTCGAAATAATTATAAATATTGTAAAAATATTTATTTCGAAAGCTATTTTATTATAAGAAAAAATCTTCTGAAAACGTTTTGGAAAACACATGCACAGAAACCACAAAAGTCAACAGAAATTCAATGAAATTATTCATAAAATCGTCATACGCAAATCACCTAAAGCTCACCAATCCGAAATACGGATAAGTGATAATATTGGCTCTTCCATCTTAAGATCAAGCCGATCAAAATGAACGTCGAAATTTTCTTCAAAAATCCATGTAAAACAATTCGAAAATTTCAGCTGGAGCAAAACATGCCCCGATTCAAAGTTCCAAGCAAATTTTCAACTAGGTACAGAGGTCTAAAAGCCTTGAAATATTACAGACATAGAATTAAAAAACTCTACTTTAAACAATTAAAAAGAATGGATACAATCGGACGAGAAACAAGAGAGATATAATGCCACAAAGTTGGACTTATAGCCAGATTTTATCGTAAACGGCTGGAACAAAACATGCTCCGATTCAAAGTTCCAGGCAAGTTTTCAACTAATTATAGAGGTCTAAAAGCCTTGAATTTTACAGACCTAGAGTTCAACAACTCTACTTTAATGGTAAAAAGAATGGATACAATCGAACGAGAAACGAGAGAGATATAATGTCACAAAATTGGACTGATAGCCAGATTTTACCGTAAACGGTAGGAGCAAAATATGCTCCGATTCAAAGTTCCAAGAAAATTTTTGTTAGGAACTGAGATGTTGGTTTTGATGACAATAACCTTTTTAACTTATATTATTATAAAATATATACTAACACCAATATCTAGACAGATATGTATATGCAGGAACTATGCAGGATATATATATACATATACACATATATATTTATGCAGGTATTGATTACTGAAGACTGATCAGTACAAAGACTCAAGACTCAAGATTCAGAATGGAGATAACAAGATTGAAGACTCTAGAGTATCAAGATCAAGATTTCAAGACAAGTGTCTAGTTTTTGTTAAAACTTTATAATAGCATGGAAATCTTCGTTCCAAATTTTATTTGGGATGGAACCCATTTCTATCTTCTTAGTGGCTTACAAACCGATGACAAGTAGCTTACAAACCTACGATAGTGGCTTACAACCCACGAACATCCTGTTTTTGTACAAGTTCTCGAGTCCTAATGTGATGAGATATTCTTCAGGAACAAGCTTGCAGAACTACTTCAAAATGGTTTTTCAAAATTATTTTCAAAACTACTGTTCAAAATGTTTTAGCCTTAAAAATTATCTTTTCAAATGATTTTCAAAAGGAAGTTTTAGCCTTAAAGTATTCTTTGTTTTTGTTTTTAAATAAACTCTTGTTTTAAACTTCGTTTGTTTTTAAAATTATCTTATGATTTTTAAATATTCTTTATAATATATATACACTTGAGATTTAAAACTAAAATTTATATATACATTCCAAAAATTTATTTTTCTACTCTTTTTTATTTTAAAACATAGGAAAATTAGTTTATTTTACTCCTGAATCATTTCATCTTATTTTCCTTTCAATACCATTCTCAAAACAAATTTTACATTGTTTTTTAACTAAGGGATGTCGACGTCATTGGATACCACATGTCGACATAGTGACAATTAAATTCAAAAGTTTCAATTTTCAAAAGAAGTGTCTATTCGTTTAAATATCTTCACGAATGGTTATGACCATTAATGGTCTATAAATAGCCTTCACAAACAAATTTTTTAATTAACTATTTTCTTATTTTCTTCACTCTTTCTTCTCCACAAATCCATATTCTAAAATTTTCATATGTTTAAGATCATGCCAAAATTCTTCCGAATTCTCAAGTGAATCAAATTAAAATCTCATTCTTGTTTGATTCTCTGCCCTCTCTCGAAGATCAAAGTGTTATTAAGAGTTATAGGATCAATTTGTAATCAAAAGTTTATCGAGTCCCTCTATTGCTTGGAAATCAATTGAGTGATCTTGTGTCCCATAAATCAAGAGTGTTTGCCCCGGACACGAAGACAGAGGGCACCTCAAGGTCTTTAGAAATTGAGAATTGTAATCTCGACATTAGTGTAATAAAAATCTATACAAGGTGTTTGCCTTGGTACAGGACTGGACGTAGGGTAACCTGTGACGACCCGGAGTTTTTTGGCATTTGAAATCGAAATATTTAATTGAATTTAAAAAATTAAAAGTTAATTTTTATTTTTAATACAAATATTATTATTATTTAGCAATTAAGTTATTAGATTTAATAAACTGAAATTGGGTAAATTGTTGAATCTGAAATTTTAAGCCTGTTAAAAATAATTTGAAGGCTTGTAAAATTTATATTGATAATAATGAAGAAAGTAAAAGTGTTAAATTGAATTTGGAAGTGCTTTGTTCAATTTTGAAATTTTATCGTTTAAATCGATATTTAAAAATAGCCTTCCAAGGCACAATCACGGATTTCGATGAAACCAGTTCCATTGGATCCGTAATATTATATTATTATCGCATTTCAATTTTCATAGTGATTGGAGTTAGTTGTGTGAGCATATGTTAAATAAACACGTTGAAATTAAATCGAAAAATCAATTTTATAACTGGGTTCAAAAGCTATCTTCCTCATACAATCGAGTTAGGACTCTAAACCTTTTCCATTGCGTTCAGAATAGGGGTTTAACATTATAAACGCCTAGCGGCACGCCTCTATAGTGGTTCGAGATTTTGAGGTGTGTAATATTGGAAATAAATTATATTTATATATAATTAAATCAAATCTTATCCAATTGTCTTCTCAGCCACCCTATGATCTGCACACCCTACCTTTCGTGTAAACCACGCCTCCTTTCTTTCACTACAGTTAAGTCACGACAGAAAATATAATGAAAATAAATCACTCAAGTTTTAATGGCCGAACTTCCTTCTTCTTTCCCATGTACCTCAATTTTTTTCAAATCCATCTTCAGATAAAACCCCCAAATTTAATTCAAAGAAAAAAATATAAATGGCCACCTCCTCCTCTTCAATTTCATTCCTTTATCACGACTCAATCGAGATAGGGGCATCGCGACTCGGAGTCGCGTGAAGTTGGGTGGCGCGACATTAGCGTGCGACATGACAGGGAGCTTGCGGTTGGGGGTCAGCGACATCGTCGTTGCGTGGGATCGAAGACGTCAAGGCCAATGCCGGAGAAGGGCTTGAGTCGAGCATGACGGTTCTATAAGGTCAGCAAGAGGGGGCGCGCTCTCGCATGGAAGTAGGGCGTTGTTCGCGATCGAAGTGGTGAAGGTCGAGGTGAGGTTTTTATTTTATTTTACC
Source organism: Allium cepa (assembly GCA_030765085.1). Lineage (NCBI taxonomy): Eukaryota > Viridiplantae > Streptophyta > Magnoliopsida > Asparagales > Amaryllidaceae > Allium > Allium cepa. Next base: position 385,543,568 of record CM060931.1, read on the forward strand.
TTGAGTTTTTACCTAATCAAATTTTAGTTTGAAAAAAAAGAGAATCTTGGGTTTAAAATCGACAGTATAGGCTTGTTAAATAAGATCACAAAGTTTGTGAATATTACTTATATACTTATTGAAATATAATAAGTCTGACTATAAGATAAGTCTGATTATATAAATAATTTCTGGTAATAATTGTGTATATTACTTATATACATATTAAAAAAAGAGATTATTTTTAAATTTCAGGATTTAATCGGTTTAGGAATGGGTTTTAGATATAAATGTACGTTATAAATTTACCAATTTATCAATAAATTAAGGAAATAATTTGTTTAACTGGTTAGTCAATTATTTTGGTTACTAAAGATAAATTATTAAAGGAAATCGGTTTTAAACCAAATCATTTGTTAATTGAATTTTAAAATAGTATATAATTGTTCGATTATTTCAAATATTAATAAGTCGTATAAATTGTTTATTTAAGGTCAAAAATCGAAAAACCATGAGAATATTGAAGTGGATTGCTAATGAAAAGCAAAGGTGAGTTAATCTCACTCGTCTGGGTTTAATTTAAATTTAAATGGTTAAATTTAAATAATTGGTTGAATAATTGAATTGATTTGATGTGTTATATTATATATAGTCGTATATAGGGTATATTGGAGTGATTGATTTCCTGCATTATATAGCGGATGAGACCCTATGCGCCGCATAATAGCGGATGATATTATATTAATCCCATAACCGCGATATTCCACCTTGAAGTGGAATTGGTATTGTGCTAACATCTGTGGATGCAGAGACACAGGTTGGAGGGATCCAACTGGATTCCTCAAAATTATTTAGATTATTTAATATTCTGCGTTATGAATATTTGATATTCTGTGATGACTTATATTTGGAATATTGAATGCTATGGCTTGCTTGAATATATTTCGGTACACCGAGTTATCAAAATATATAGAATTGGATTTTTGAAAGAAAATAAAAGAGTGAATTTTTAAGAAAAATAATCATAGAGAATTTAAATAAATTTAACAATGAACTGGATAAGAATAAAAGTGATTTTAAAATTCTAATAAATAATTTCGATTATGGAAAAGGGAATTTGAATAAACAGAAAATAATGAATTATAAAACTTAAGTGATATTACTTAAAGGAATAAAGAATTTACTTTAAAATTCAAGGTTTAAATTTATTTTAAAGGATAAAGAAGGAATTTGGGGAAATATGAAATTGGTATTTTCAGTTAAAAAGATTTTAAATCATAATTAAGTAATAAATCTGAAGTTAATGGATTTTGAAATAAATGGAGTAAGTAAGGAATTTATTTAAAAGTGAAGTAAATTGGAAATCAATTTGGAGATTGATTTAAGTGTGTAAAATCAGGATTTTTAAAAAAAGAAGTGAGACTTTGGAATTTATAGATCGGGATTATAAAGGTGAAGTAATATATCAGTGGATACTTGAAGAATAAATTCATGATGGGAATTTATTAAAGAAATGGAAAATATTGTTTAAAAATAAAAAGTGATTTACTTTTAAAGGATGTGAAGAGAAATATATTTCCCTGGATAGCCAAGTACGTTTTCAACGTAAATTTTTATATATAAGTTAAAAGTTTTTATGTTGTTTTAAAAAAGCATGTTTTAAAAAATTATTATTTTTAAATGTGTAAATTCTAAAGTAAGTATTTTTCAAATCTATTATCGTGGTAATTATTTAAAGGTGACTTGGTATTTTGTTTTAAAAAGAGAAAATCTAGTTTTATATTTTATAAAGTAACCTCAATTCAAATATTCCTAAATTATATATTTTTAATAAAGTATTGAAGTAGTTTTCAATTTAAATGTTAAAGTATTTTATAATAAAGTGTTTTAAATTATTTTAAAAATCTAAAGTTTTTGTGCTTGGTGTTTTCAGTGGAAATAAATATTTGAAAATTTATTTCATGAGAAAAGTGTGATTTGAGAACTGTTTCAAAAAGGGTTGAAAATGGAAATATACCTTGTGAAGATATTTTGAAGTTAATAAATAATTCAGGAGAAATTATTTATGTTTAATGGTTATTTGAGAATGTTAATCGATAGTTAAATAACCGACTATCAATATTGGCCAATGCGCTGATCGTTTTGAAGAGACCGGGATCGGGATTTATTTCCTGAAAACCACTTTGATCCAGTTTGTACGTTTTTGTGAGGTAGACGAGTTTGGATTCGAAGGTGGAGCAATGAAATGCAAGGGCTAGTCGCTACTAATCCTGAGGATGATTCCAAAATGGATGTAGTAGGAATAGTGCCTTCAGTTTCGTTCGAACCTGAGACGGACTTGTATGGATGAATGCTTTCTGAACATCGTTAGGTGGACGATGAGCATTCTAAGTGAAACGTTCTAAAAGGTAACGCTTAGCCTCAAGCATCATCAATCAGGAATGACTAAAAATCAGGGGTTATGCAGCAAGGCTAGGTGGGTAGCGCCCATGAGGGTGAGGTCATCCCTGTCTAGATGTCCCTTTTTTTTCGGCTTAGCGGTGTGGTTGCTGATCCCAACCGTGGGGCGATCTTACTCGGGATTATCCAGTAAGGGGTAGTCCCGGTCTTGTGTTGTAGGGGATTGGGAGTAATCCTCGGTACGGTGATCAAGGCCACGTACTGTGAGTGGTGGTACCCCAGTGCCTAGTCATTAGTTGAAAATCCATTCTCCCTACGTGCCTTTACGGGTTTGTTTGTATACCTATTAGCTGGAATTTAATAAATGTAACAATTTCGGTTATTTTAATAAGTATATGTATATAGACCCTATTATAATATCAAAGGATTTTATAAGAAATGTTTTAGCTATTGTAAGGTAAAACCTGACATGTTAATTTGTGGCGTGGTCTTACGAGATGCTTTTGTTTTCAAAAGGATTTTGAAACTTTAATAATCAAATTGAGTGTGATTTTATCACGCTGGTATTCCAGACTGACTCGGGTGTTATTTAACTATAATGCTCGGGTCGGACCAGGTATTATAGAATATAGGATACTATGGAGCTCAGGAGACGGGCTGGATGGCGATACGTACTTCCGTACTTGATTAATATTCTGATGTGTATTCAGTTTTGAGGACAAATTTATATGATTGTCCAATTGTATGTTATTGATGTTGTTGAACTCTGATGATGTATGTATTTTTTAAGTAGATATAGTTTTCTTTTGTGTAAAGATCAGTTATTATCTATTATATTTTATTCCGCTGCGATGGTTAGATTTTGATGTTGTTTTGTTTTCTCTTCTTCTACCTCTTCTTCTTTAACCCAAATGGTTCGTATTTCCGTTCATCTTGAGTTGATTGATGGAGAATAGTGTCGACTCAAGGGGTACGGAACTGCGGGTCGTTTAACTTGGTATCAGAGCTTAAGGTTAAGCGAGAACCTTGGCTCTAGTGGCAATTACTCATTAGTGATAGAGTCAGTAGTACTCTAGAATGAGTTTGAGTGTATTAATAGACAAGAGCGCGTATTTGTTAGTGAATATAAAAGTTGTTTTATATTGTGTTGACTTATCGGTTGAGTGTTTATGGATTCTGGTTGATGTATGGGACGCCATGTCATCGATAGGGGTTTCTAAACTCTTAAATGAGATAAACCGACACAATATGGTTTTCAAATAGGGTAAATGAAATAATTTTACCCAAATTATTTTTGTATATAAAGGAAATGATTTTTCATAAATTATTTAGTTATATATGGATGCTTGGCTGTTAGAAAGCGATAATATTAAATTATTATCATTGTTGTATGAGAATTGAATAAGAAATTGGAATTATAACCAAAGATTAAGGAATAAATTAATAAAATAAATGGGATCTGTAAATGTGAAGTATAAATGTGATCTATAATTTTGAAATAGAATTTCAGAGAAATGTTGAAATGTTTCTGAAAGAATTTGGGGTTTGAAACTTTTAGAAATTTAAATTCCTTTGAATTTGGAAATGGTTTTCAAAAGTTTTGGAGAAGTAATAGGGTAGTATTTCGGAGATATTTTTGAGTTGGGTTTGAAATCTGGTGAGGTTTTGGATTTAAAAATATTTGAAGGGATTTTAAAAAGATAAAAGCATTGAACTCTTTTCGGTCGCTGGAAAATAATTCCGATGATGATCGCGATATCATCGGTGTTCATTTTCGAGTTTCTAAAAAGGGGGATTGCTACCTGGATGTTTTGGATAAATGTTTGTTTGCGAAATTTGGTTTGATTTTGAAAATGCAGAGAAATAGTTTGGTTTAGATATATATGTTTTCAAAATTGAATTTGGAACCTTTTAGTAATGGTTTAAACTCTGGAGTTGGTTTGAAATGTTTTGGTATGTTTAAGCAATTGTTTGAAACTCTGGGATTTTATTAAAAATGGTTATGGAATAAGTCAATGAAATAAAATTTATTGGTTGAAATAAATTTTTGAATGAACAAATGAATTTATAATTGTAAGTAAATGAACTGAAATTGGATACTCAAAGGAGTAAGCCAAAATAAAATGTATTTGGTATTTTGGAAAGTGAAATAGAAATTTAAACTCGAATTATAAATCAGATTGAACTCAAGTAAAGTAATAAAGTGATTTTTTTAAAGATAAAAATCAAAGATTGAATTGTAAATTGGAAGTGAGCCAACTGGATAATTAATTATTTAATATGGAGATGGAACACTAGATGGATAAATAAGAGTTGAAATTTGAGTTAATGATGGATTTGTAAATGAAACCCGAGTTATAAATAGAAATTCAACTTGGAATTGTAAGTGAATTAAACATGAATTAAATATGGCCTTGGATATTATTTTCACGAATTGAGAATGGAACTAAAATTTAAATGAATTATGAGAATGGATAATTGAATTAAATGAGTCATGAATGAACTGAATTTGGAAACTAAAATTTGTAATGAACGAAACAAAAGAACTAATCAAATAAATTTGTAGATTGAAATGAGATTTGATAAGTTAAAGTGAAAAAGAAAATTTATTCGCAAATGAAGTGGGCTTAAGTTTTGAAGGTGGAATAAATTGAAGTAAATTAACTTAAGTTAGAAATAATTAGAAGCTCAACTTGGCGTAAGAATGAAAGTTCACTAAATAAAAGTTTAGGTTAAATTAATTTGGGAAGTGGTTATTAATATAAGAATTAAATGTTGTCAAGCTCAATGGAATGATTTTAAAATATATGGTTGGTGAATAAACTAGAAATGGGATGGAATTAAATATAAAATGAGTTGGAATCAATTGGATGTGGATAAAAAAAACTAAAATGCATATTCTATTAAGTGAATATCGTCAAATTGCATAGAATAAATTAGTCGTTCACCTTAAACGGAAGTAAATAAAAATTCTATGAATTGGTAAAGGTAAATAAAATTAATTTTTGGAATCAATTGAAATAAATGTGAGTTGTTTGGGTTAAAAATGAATTGAATGTAAACAATTGAGTTGCAAACCATTTAAATTGAATGAAGTTGTATACGAATTGGGTGTAAACAATTAAAATTAATGTTGGAACCCTATAAGTTGCTTATAAATATTGTTTAACCTGCATTGCTTATAGAAAACTTATATGTTTTCTAGTTAAATATGTTAAATGTTGTTAAATTACATGATTTTGGCACTTACATGTTTAAATTAAGTAAGTACAGGTACCTGGAAGCCGTTTGGCTGGATTTTGGGCGTGCCAATTGCTAAATAATAAGCCGCTTGCTTAAAATGCTAAATAGAGGTACGCCTACGCAATAAAAATAGGAAATATGAACTATTTTTATTTTTTCGACCATGTGGGTCGACGTATATATATTTACATCTCTTGTCAAATTGCAAAAGCTCCTCCGTACAAAGAAGACTTTGCCAAAATTTTCCGAAAATTTTGGGGGCTAGAAACAATTTTGGGAAAAATTTTGTTAGCGACAAAACGATTTCAAATTGGGAATTGAAATAAATTAGTGGATGAAACTAATTTAAAATAATGATATGAATCAGTTATAAATAGAGGATAAAAATTCAATATTCAGAGTTGAAGATAAATTGAATTCATCTGGAAATGGGAGAACCAATTTGAATAGAAGTAGATATAAACTAAAGTGGTGAAGTGAAAATAAATATAAGAAGCATATAAAATACTTATATTGAATTTAATAAGAAATGGTAGAATTCTTAAGTAATATCGGTGTTGGGAAATTATATTGAATAAGCATTTGAGTGAAGATTTAATAAAAATATGTGAAATGATAAGCGTTGATAAGTGAATAGAAATCAATTGAATATGAATAAAAAGAGAATCGATGTAGTCGACAACCAATTGAGATAAATACGTATGTACGTACATTATTTTATTCGCATAACGATTTGATCCAGATTCGAGCATAGAATTTCGAGGTAGTTGTACCGATCCGAGTTGGGATTTTTCACTCGATTTTCGACGGCGAACCCCGGATATGGATTTTAATTGATTTTGAAAATTCTCTATCATAGTTATGACTATGTAAGGAGAATGACGTTTTCTGATCAAGAACCAGATCTGAGTCCGCACTAGGAAGTCGGGTGGACGATACTAGTTCGAAAGTGAAATTGTGTGATCGAGCGAGTGATCGAATTTGATATTGCATACGAATGATATAGGTACATCGTACGGGCTTGAATGGATAGATATTGAAATGTTGTAAGGGAGTCAATAAAATGATTTTGAATGTTGTGATTGGATATTATTGCTAAGTAGGATATGCATGTATTATAAAGAGAAAGGGAAATTTGTTTTGATTTAAGAAGATAAATTTAAATTGCTCGACAAAAAGGTATGTGTTTAAATTTCTATATGAAATTTAATTGGGTTTTTGATCTAGCCACTTAGAGTTTTGTTTTCTTTTGGAATTTGGAAGCCCGTAGAGGCATTTTGCAGTTGTTTCGAGCTAGCCGCGCAAAGGAGACGCTGGCGAAATTTTTCGGAAATTAAAGGAGCTAGAAAAATTTTGAATTTTTTTGATAGTTTAAAATTTGGTTTAAACTATTTAAATTATTAAGGGGATAATATTATTGGAAACCTATGGATAGGTTTGGAAAATTAGTAAGGTGATAATGTGTCTTTGATAAAATGATTGTTTTGGGAAGTGTTTGAAACCGAGTGGTTTTAGGGAAAATAGTTAACGGGTTGTGGACCATTCTTCTTAACTAGTAATTTCGGGGACGAAATTCTTTTAAGGGGGAGGAATGTGACGACACGGAATTTTTTTAGGCATTTGAAATTGGAATATTTAATTGATTTTAAATATTTAAAAGTTAATTTTTAACTTGAATTCAAATATTATTATTATTTAGCAATTAAGTTATTGGATTTAATAAACTGAAATTGGGTAAATTGTTAAATCTGAAATTTTAAGCCTGTTAAAAATAATTTGAGGGCTTGTAAAATTTATATTGATAATACTGAAAATAGTAAAAGAGTTCAATTGAATTTGGAAGTGCTTTGTTCAATTTTGAAATTTTATCGTTTAAATCGATATTTAAAAATAGCCTTCTGAGGCACAATCTCAGATTTTGACGAAACCAGTTCCATTGCATCTGTAATATTGTATTATTATCGGATTTCAATTTTCGTAGTGACTGGAGTAGTTGTGTGAGCGTGCGGTAAATAAACGCGTTGAAACTAAATTGAAAATTCAATTTTATAACTGGGTTCAAAAGCTATCTTCTCCATACGATCGAGTTAGGACTTGAAACCTTTTCCATTGCGTTTGAAATAGGGGTTTAACATTATAAACGCCTAGTGGCACGCCCCTATAGGGGTTCGAGATTTTAAGGTGTGTAATATTGGAAATAAATTATATTTATATATATAATTAAATCAAATCTTATCCAATTGTCTTCTCCGCCACCCTATGATCTACACACCCTACCTTTCATGTAAACCACGCCTCCTTTCTTTCACTTCAGTTAAGTCACGAAAGAAAATGTAATGAAAATAAATCACTCAAATTTTAATGGCCGAACTTCCTTTTTCTTTCTCCTGTACCTCAATTTATCTCGAATCCATCTTCAGATAAAACCCCCAAATCTAATTCGAAGGAAAAAAATATAAATAGCCGCCTCCTCCTCTTCAATTTCATTCCTTTATCGCGACTCAGTCAAGATAGGGGCATCGTGACTCGGAGTCGCATGAAGTTGGGTGGCGTGACATTCGCGTGCGGCATGATAAAGAGCTCGCGGTTGGGGGTCAGCGACATCGTCGTTGCGTAGGATAGAAGGCGTCAAGGCCAATGCCGGAGAAGGGCTCGAATCAATCACAGCGGTGCTATGAGGTCGGCAAGAGGGGGTGCGCTCTCGCGTGGAGGTAGGGCTTTGTTCGCGATTGAAGTGGTGAAGGCCAAGTTGAGGTTTCTGTTTTTTTACCTGAGTTTTTACCTAATCAAATTTATTTTGAAAAAAAAGAAAAGAGAATCTAGGGTTTAAAATCGACAGTATAGGCTTGTTAAATAAGATCAAAATTTTTTTGAATATTACTTATATACTTATATACTTATTGAAATAAAATAAGTCTGACTATAAGATAGTCTGATTATAAAAAGAATTTATGGTAATAATTGTATATATTACTTATATACATATTAAAAAATTATTATTTTTAAATTTTAGGATTTAAATGGTCTAGGAATGGGAAGTTTGTATTAGATATAAATGTACATTATAAATTTACCAATTTATCAATAAATTGAGGAAATAATTTATTTAACTGCTTAGTCAATTATTTTGGTAACTAAAGATAAATTATTAAAGGAAATCAATTTTCAACCAAATTATTTGTTAATTAAATTTTAAAATAGTAATTAATTGTTTGATTATTTCGAATATTAATAAGTCATATATATTGTTTATTTAAGGTCAAAAATCGGAAAACCAGGGCAATATGGAAGTGGATTGCTAATGAAAAGCAAAGGTGAGTTAATCTCACTCATCTGGGTTTAATTTAAATTTAAATGGTTAAATTTAAATAATTGGTTGAATGATTGAATTGATTTGATGTGCTATATTATGCATAGTAGTGTATATTATATATTGGAGTGATTGATTTCCCGCATTATATAGCGGATGAGACCCTATGCGCCGCATAATAGCGGACGATATTATATTAATCCCATATACCTCGATATTCCGCCTTGAAGTGGAATTGGTATTGTGCTAACATCTGTGGATGCAGGAAAACGGGTTGGAGGAATCCAACTGGATTCCTCAAAATTATTTAAATTATTTAATAATCCGCGTTATGAATATTTGATATTCCGTGATGACTTATATTTGGAATATTGAATGCTATTGGTTTGCTTGAATATATTTCGGTACGCTGAGTTATCAAAATATATAGAATTGAATTTTTGAAAGAAAATAAAAGAATGAATTTTAAAAAAAAAATCATAGAGAATTTAAATAAATTTAAGAATGAACTGGATAAAAGTGATTTTGAAATTGTAATAAATAATTTCGAGTATGGAAAAAGGGGATTTTGAATAAACAAAAAATAATAAATTGTAAAACTTAAGAGATGTTATTTAAAGGAATAAAGAATTTACTTTAAATTCAAGGTTTAAATTTATTTTAAAGGATAAAGAAGGAATTTGGGCAAATATGAAATTGATATTTTCAGTTAAAAAAGATTTTAAATCATAATTAAGAAAAAAAAATTGAAAGTTAATGGATTTTGGAATAAATGGAGTAAGTAAGGAATTTATTTAAAAGTGAAGTAAATTTGAAATCAATTTGAAGATTGATTTAAGTGTGTAAAACTGGGATTTTTAAAAAGAGAAGTGAGACTTTGGAATTTATAAACTGGTTTATAAAGGTGAAGTAATATATAACAGTGGATATTTGAAGAATAAATTCATGATGGGAATTTATTAAAGAAATTGGAAATTTTGTTTAAAAATAAATAGTGATTTATTTGTAAAGGATGTGAAGAGAAGTATATTTCCCTGGATAGCCAAGTATGTTTTCAAAGTAAATTTTTAAATATAATTTTAAAGCTTTAATATTGTTTTAAAAAGCATGTTTTAGAAAATTTATTATTTTAAAATGTTTAAATTATAAAGTAACTATTTTTCAAATCTACTATCGTAGTAATTATTTAAAGGTGACTTGGTATTTTGTTTTAAAAAGAGAAAATCTATTTTTATATTTTATAAAGTAACCTCAATTTAAATATTCCTAAAGTATATATTTTTAATAAAGTATTGAAGTAGTTTTCAATTTAAATGTTAAAGTATATTTTATAATAAAGCATTTTAAATTATTTTAAAAATCTAAAGTTTTTGTGCTTGGTGTTTTCAGTGGTAATAAATATTTGAAAATTTATTTCATGAGAAAAGTGTGATTTGAGAACTGTTTTCAAAAAGGGTTGAAACTGGAAATACATTTTGCGAAGATATTTTGATGTTAATAAATAATTCAGGAGAAATTATTTATGTTTGATGGTTGTTTGAGAATGTTAATTGATAGTTAAATAACCGACTATCAATATTAACCAATGCGTTGATCGTTTCGAAGAGACCGGGATCGGGACTTATTTCCTAAAAACCACTTCGATCCTGTTTGTATGTTTTCATGGGGAAGACGAGTTTGGATTCGAAGGTGGAGCAGTGAAGTGCAAGGGCTAGTCGCTACTAATCCTGAGGATGACTCCAATATGGATGTACTAGGAAAAATGCCTTCGGTTCTGTTCGAGCCCTTGACAGACTTGTATGGATGAATGCTTCCAGAACATCGTCAGGTGGACGATGAGCATTCTAAGTGAAATGTTCTAAAAGGTAACGCTTACCCTCAAGCCTCATCAACCAGGAATGACTAAAAATCAGGGGTTATGCAGCAAGGCTAGGTGGGTAGCGCCCATTATGGTGAGGTCATCCCAGTCTAGATGTCCCTTTTTATTTTGGCTTAGTGGTGCGGTTGCTGATCCCAACCGTGGGGTGATCTTACTCGGGATTATCCACTAAGGGGTATTCCTGGTCTTGTGTTGCTGGGGATTGGGAGTAATCTTCGGTACGGTGATCTAGGCCAGGTACTGTGACTGGTGGTACCCCAGTGCCTAGTCATTAGTTGAAAGTCCATTCTCCCTACGTGCCTTTATGGTTTTGTTTGTATACCTATTAGCTGGAATTTAATAAATGTAACAATTTCGGCTATTTTAATAAGTATTTTTAAATAGACCTATTATAATATCAGAGGATTTTATAAGAAATGTTTTAGCTATCGTAAGGTAAAAACCCGACATGTTTATTTGTGGCGTGGTCTTACGAGATGCTTTTGTTTTCAAAAGGATTTTGAAACTTTAATAATCAAATTGAGTGTGATTTTCTCACGCTGGTATTCCAGACTGACTCGGGTGTTATTTAACTATAATGCTCAGGTCAGACCGAGTATTATAGAATACAGGATATCTAGCTGTGGAGCTCAGGAGACGAGCTGGATGGCGATACGTACTTCCGTACTTGATTGATATTCCGCTACGTATTCAGTTTTGAGGACAAATTTATATGACTGTACAATTGTATGTTATTGATGTTGTTAAACTCTGATGATGTATTCTGATGATGTATGTATAAAACAGATATAGCTTTCTTTTGTGTAAAGATCAGCTATTATCTATTATATTTTATTCCACTGCGACGGTTAGATTCTGATGTTGTTTTGTTTTCTCTTCTTCTACCTCTTCTTCTTTAACCCAAATGGTTCGTATTTCCGTTCATCTTGAGTTGATGGATGGAGAATAGTGTCGACTCAAGGGGTATGGAACTGCCGGTCATTTCATAACCCCGAACCAGTATAAAATCCGGGGTATTCTTTCCTTTTACTACATTTTATTTACTTTCTGCATCTTTGTTTGATTCTGTAATTGTTCTGTGATTAAGTTCTGCATTTGTTTATATCATAATTTTTAAATTAGTTCATATAAGTCTTAGAATTCATTAAACAATATTCATCCCCCCTCTATTGTTAAATTAGCCTTAAGATCCTTAGTCCGCACTCCCTTTCAATGGTATCAAAGCATAGGTTTTCATAATTTGAAACTTGAAAATTGTTCTAATGGCTGCCAAAACTGGTAATGTCAACTCTGGCACGAGTTCTGTTAACACTAACACTAGTTCATTTATAAAAGGTCAGTCTACTGTCAGACCATCATTTTTCAATGGCAATAATTATGCATATTAGGCTTGTAGAATGAAAATTTATTTACAATCAGTAGGATTAGACACTTGGAATATCACACAGACTGAGCATGTAGAACCAAGTACCGATTTTTCCTAGTGGAATGCTGAGCGAAAGGGTATTGCACAAAATAACTCAAAGGCCATGAATGTATTATTTTGTTCACTAGATAGGAATGAGTTTAATAGAGTGTCTGTTTGTAAGTCTGCATTTGAAATCTAGAAAACTTTACAAGTTACTCATGAAGGAACAAGCAAAGTTAAACAGACTAAAATTTCCATATTAACTAATGAGTTTCAATTGTTTAAAATGCATGCAAATGAGTCCATTTCCGACATGTAATATCGATTTAAAGATATTGTTCGTTCACTAATTGCACTAGGAAAAAGCTTTTTGGAGGAAGACCAAGTTAGAAAAATTCTAAATTCACTCACCCCGGAATGGGATCAAAAGATACTTGCAATCGAAGAAGCAAATGATATCAGTCTAATGAAAATAGAAGAATTGATTGGGAATCTGATATCTTATGAAGTTCAACTGCAATGAAGAAAAGAAAACAAAGGCTACAAAAAAGAAGTCATTGGCATTCAATGCAACAATAGAAGATTCGAAACCAGACAGTGATGAGGAGATTGCTTTCATAACAAGAAACTTCCGGAAATTCCTAAAAAACAGAAAAATGAATAATTACAAAAGAAATGATCAAAGGAATTCTAGAAATAATACGGAGAAAGTCAACAATGATAGACGCTACAATCGCACTAAATTCGGGCATCATAGGAAAGATTGTCTGTATCCAGATAAACAGTTATTCCTTCAAATAATGATTCATCAAGGAAAAGAAAGAAAGCATACACATCAACTCTTGATGACTCAGACTCATCATGCAGTGACGATGAAAATAAGATGGATAATTCAAATCTATGTTTCACTGCTATTCATGAATCAAATGACGATGGGAGTATGGATCTAAAAATAGGTACGCATTTACATTATTTTTAATTTTTTTTTGAATGGTTGCTCGTTTAGTTGCCTGATTTTTGAAAAAAAATTCCTTGAATTTTAAATTCAAATTTATCCCTTGAAATTTGAATTTTAAATTCAAAAAAAATATTATTTTAAAAATATTTTAAATATTAAATTATTAATATTTAAGTATGATTATATTTAATGGTATTACAGGAATTATATAGGTAGAATATAGGATATAATATATACATTTATTAGAAATTAGGAATAGACACTTGTCCTTTGATTCAATAGGCACATGTCGACATACCTGGATACCCCATGCCGACATGCCCCTCAAAAATTTGATTTCAAAATTTGAATTCAAACTTTGAAAATTTCCTCCACCTTTTCACCAACTTCAATGCTCTGGAAAGATGTCTCTTGACCAGAACATGTCTATGGAATCTCTATTTAATTCACTCTTGTGATGTCCCGGAAATTTAGGCAATAATTATTTAATAATTTCATTAATAATTATTTTAAAATGTGAAATATTGATTTAATAATTTAATTCAAACAGGAATTTTCTTTTGAAGATTAATAATCATTTAATTTGTCAAATGATATTCTTTTAAAATTTATAATAATAATAATTTAAATTGAGATTCTGATTGTTTTCAAATGATAAAAATATTTTAGTAATAAAAATTCATCTTTCTAAACTGATTTAAAAATATTTATTTATAATCTATATATGTGTATACATTGTATATAGGAATTTTGATTTTAATTTAGATTTATATTAAATAAAGAATATTTTCCAACTTATTATATATAAATGTATAAATTGTAAATTGATTCATTTGATTTAAATTAGTATTGAAAACTTTTCAAAAGTTTGTTTTAAAAATCTATCTTGTATCTTCATAGTAATGTAAGAAGTATTTACTTTGTCTATAAAAATATAGTATAAATTTTGTTTTATAATAAAAGTTTTTATTTTATTTTAAAGGAAATTATTTTTCTTTGGAATAAATTTAATTCATTCATGTTAAAGTATCACATTTGATTTAAAACTCTTGAGTAAGATAAACTCAACATTATTCTTCTTTTAAAAATCTTCTCTTTTGAAAATTTGTTTTAAATATTATTTTAAAAATAATTAAGCAAACATTTAAAATGTATAGTTTTATAAAGAAGTTTACAAATAAACATGTAATTAATTTCTAGGCTAATGTTAATAAATAATTGAAACATACTAAAACAAATTAGAAATGGTTTTAGATAAATTTAAATACATTTATAAATTTAGAATTTTCTTTTAAATATTGAAATGCATATGTGTTAGATTCTTAAACCATAAAGTGGACACCTGCAAATATTTACTATTGATAAGTCAACAAGTGTCATTGTTTTAGAAATTTTATTTAAATAATATTAATAAGAAATATAACTAATGCATTTAGTTAAAACATCCTCTTCAAATTAAAAATCTGAAAACAGATTTGTGAAAAGAATTTCAAAACCCAAAATTTCTAACTCATGTTCAAAAATCAAATACAAATCAAATCCAGAAAACCAAATATAAATCAAATCCTGCAAACAACTTCAAATCTGCATATCTGAAGCTAAGTTTCAACATCAAATTGGAAGTTCAACTTCAATTTGAATCTGAGCAATGAGAATGGGGTCTGCATGCATGTTCAAACTATTTACATCATCAGGCAAGCAACTTCAGTAACCATCTACAACTAGCAAATTGCATCCAAATTCAATATGCAGTTCCTGGAAAAAAAATTGAAATCTGCATCTAATCTGTTCTCTGCATCTTCCATATATGGTGAGTAAACCTCTATTTTTAAAAACAGTTCTATCCTTTAAAATCAATGCTTAAAGCAAGTATTAGCACTAAAGATTTTAATACAAACTGTTTTTTTTTTCAAAACTGCAATGAAATAAACTGCAGTACTACTATTATTATTTTTAGTGAGTAAGCTCACAATTGAAAAGTTACTTAGAATTTTCTGTTGCATGTGGATAAATTGGACTAAGTTTGCTTGTATGGTTTCTGTTGTGATGGATATTCTGTGAGATTGAATATACAAACACATATATATGCGTTACAGGTATCTTATTACCTGATTCTGTTTTTAGAAACTAAACCTTTAAATGAAATAAATGAAAAAAAAACCCATGACCTCTTGAATTGTTCTCTGTTGTATTTGTTATGAAAATGAGGGATGTTTGTTTAGTATAGATTAAATTTATAAATCACGATTAAGATTAAATTTGAAAACTGTTTCACTGTAAACTGTAAGGGACAGTTAACATAAAAATAAAAATAAATCAAGAATCTTAAACTTCTTAAATCATTGAAACGGGTTTATAACCAGAATACATGAATGAAATCATGATTTCTGAAACAAAATTCTATTTTTAAAAATAACTATGGGATTAGCAATTCTGTTTCGAACAGAATTACAAATTTTGAAAGTATCTATTAAGCTAGTAAATTTTAGGTATTAAGATACTTCCTGAAGGTGAAGTATTGAGGTAATAATGGAGGAATTTTGGCAATAGATGGTCAGAGAGAGAGAGGAGATGGGGATTGGGTTTTCCAGGTATCAAACCCTAGACTTGCAGTGTTGATGTTTTGGGATTCTGCTTATACACTCTGTTGCATCGAGTAATTCGATACTTAAGGGATGGAAAGTGGGGTCGTAGATGGATCATTAGCCGGAGATTTCAGTGAAGATGATGGTCAGAGGCAAGCCTATGGATGTTGACAGGTTTTGATAACGGTTTGTAGTTGTGTTTCAGGTTGTATTGATCAACCTGAAATTTTGGAATTTTGAGTTGCAGTGAAAGTAGGTGGTCGTAACCATGATAGGAGATGATCAGTGACTTGTAGCAGTAGATTGGAGTGACTGGTAGCCGCCGGAGCGACAGTGCATGTGCACCATACATGTGGAAGTCTGGTGAACTTTATGGGGTAGTGCAGTGTTTTATCTCGTGCAATCCTCGGGTTTTTGTGCTTTTGAATCGAAGCTGGGGGTTTAGAAACTCGAAGTAAGGGATGGGTTTCTCGGAATAGTGTAGTTGCAGATTGTAAAATTTGTAGTTTTGCAGTTTTTAAATTTTGAATGGATTCATAATTTAAAGTTGAAACTTGATTCAAGTGTAACTTGAGTCTGAATTCAAATGAAGTTTGAAATTCAAAGTTTTTTAAAAAAAATGAAAATTTTAAATTTTAAACAAGATTTAAATTGAGTTTTGACTCAAGCTTAAAAACAATTTCTGGTTTACTTTTAAAACCTGATTTATTATTCAAAACAGTTTTGTAAGTTTTTAAATTATGAACAAATTCAAATGTTTTTAAGCAAGATTTAAATTTAGTTTTAAATCAAGTAAATACAGTTTTCAGGTTTACTTTAGAAACAAGTTTTGAATTCAAAACAGTTTGTAAATTAAAAAAATGAAAAGTTTAAATGTTTTAAAAGTAAATTTGAAAATGAAATTTGATTTCAAATAAGATTTTAACTTGAAAGAATTTATTTCCTTTAATATTTGAATTAAAGATTTGAAATGTTTAATTTAAATTTGGAAGTTAAAATAATCAATCTATATTCAAAGCTTGATTTATTTTAATCAAGTAATTTTGTTTTAAACTTTTCTTTTATATTTAAGTAATGTTCTTTAACATTCATTTTATTTTAAGATTTATATTTATTTAAATTTGGATTAATGTTTAAATAGTTAAACATTTTAAATATCAAATTTCTAAATGGAATTTGAATTTAAAGTTAGAAATGTATTGTTTGAATATATTTTGAATGTAAATGAAGCCATTTGATAAGTAAATAAATTATTTTAAGAATAATTAAGATAATTAAGAATTTACTTAATTATCTGGTTTTAAATAATGGTTTAGATTAATTTTAATTGGAGATGATTTATTGATAATTAATCTAAGATAATTTTTCTTAAGTAAATATGTTGTTAATTAATAAAAATAATTATCTAAGGATAATTTAGTAATTAATTAATGTAATTAATTTTGATAATTAACTAGATTAATTGAATATAATTAATTGTAATTTGTTAAGTATAATTAATTGTTAAAGTAATTAACGAATTAATTACTTATTGTAATTAATTTTGATATTGTGATTTATTTAAGTTAATTAATTAGTTTAATTAATTTAAGTAAATCATCTAATGATTTTAAGAGTGTAATTACCTAATGTAATTAATGGAGCAGGATTACTTAGAGAAGTAATGAATGGTAATTACTGAAATGTAATAAGTAATTTGGATAATTACTTTTGTAATTAATCAAGAGATTAATTAATTAAGATAATTAATTATTGGATAATTAATTTTATTAATGAGTAATTAAAGATAGTTAATTACTAAATTGAATATTAATCAAAGTGATTAATAAATAGATTAATTAATAAATGTAATTAATTTTAGTTAAATAATTTATTTATATATTAGAGATCATTAATTATAATAATTAATGATGTAATTAATGATTATTTAATTAAGAAATAATAATTAATTTAGTGATTAATTAATTGTAATTAATTAAGGATAAATATGATTAATTATAATTAATTAATAAATGAGTAATTAAATGTTAATTACTTATGATTATGGTTAATTAATTTTTGAAGTCAATTAATTAAAGACTAATTACTTATTGTAATTAGAGGATGATTAATCTAAAGTGCTTAATCAAGTTAAATACTTGGTGGATAATTAATTAACTGGGTTAATTAATTAAAGGATATTAAGCAGGATTTAATTGTGTAATTAATTTAATTTATTAGAGATGGTTGTAATTAATTTAATTCATTTTAAATTAATTATAAATTGATGGTTAATGAATCATTGCTTATGGATGTTATTGATTGAATGGTTGTGATCTCAGTAATGAGATTAGTTGTATCTGTATGATATGGATGCTTGGTTTAGGTATGATGTTTTGTGATGGATTATTTGGTTGGATGATTATCTGTTTGTGATAATGATATAGATTATCCGTCATGATATGAATGTGATTATCTATTGTGATATGTAGTTTATCTATCTGTGCAAATTAGATAATAATGAAATGCGTTATTTGTTTAAAACTCTTAAGTACAACTTGGACATTAAGATGGGGCTTGGATTTCGGTGAGACCGGGATCGAGTTTCCAAATTTGGAATTCCGAAAACCACATCGATTCCAATTAAACGGTAGGTCGTTAATCCAAGTGGAGCAAGTGAAGACTCGAGGTGTAAGGGCTATACGTCAGTATAACTCTGTGGGCGATTCTGTAATGAGTTGACGGAATAGTACTTATAGATTCGAGATGGTGATTTAGAGTGCAAGAGTTATCGTCGTTAACTCTGAGGGTGATTCCAATAGGAGTGTAACGAGATAGTGCCTTCGGTTTCGTTCGAACCCGGAGCGAACTTGTATGGATTGAATGCTTTCAGAACATCGTCAGGTGGTGATGGGCATTCTAAGATTGATGTGTCCTATAAAGGTAATTGTAGCCTCAAGCCTCATCAACCGGGAATGGCTAAAACAGGGGAGGTGCAGCAAGGCTTCGTGGGTAGCCCCCACTGGAGAGCAAGATTTATCCATGTCTAGAGGTCCCTTTATATTCGGTTGTGTGGCAGTTGGCGACGGCCAATCTGCGGGGTGGTCTTGTTCGGAACTGTTCAGTAAGGAATGGTTCCGGCTTTGTGTTGCAGGGGAGCGGGCGTACTCCTCGATACGGTGATCTAGGCCACGTACTGTGACGGGCGGTACCCCAGTAGCCCTGCCATTGTATGGAATCCAAAATCCAATAAGTGCCTGTACGGTTTTGATTGTGCCCAACTATGTTGGAACGTGAGATGTAAGCATTCCAGCTATTTCTGTATTTTGTTTTGAAAACCCTAGACACTATTATTATATCACTGGATTTCCTATCAAATGTTTTGGTTAGCGTAAGGTAAAAACTATTCCATGTTTATGTGTGGGAATTCTTACGTAATACCTTTGTTTTCAAAGGATTTTTCTAAAGTTAAGCAACTTTTATCCCCGTTTACTCACACCAGACCCATGTCTGACCCGAGTGTTTATTTTCTGTTTTATTAAACTCTTAGGTACTCATGTTACGTATGAGTAGTCAAGTGTTTCAGGATTTCTTTGACGAGTTTCTGGAGGAGATAATGGAGTAGGGCTTCAGCGTGTAGATATATGTAGTGGTTCCGCTGTGTTTGAGTTGTATCTGTTTTCTCTAATATACTTGAATTGTAATTGCTAGATAGAAGTTTATAACTGTCTAGTTTGTGTTGTATTAGCTATTTAACTCTGATGTATATGATATTATGTAAAGTTTTATGTGATATAATATAATTTATTCGTTCCGCTGTGAGATTCTGATGTTGTCTGTTTTGTTCTTTCCTTTCTTTTCTCTTTTCTATCCCTTTCTTTCTTCTTAGCGATGCGACTTCCTGGAGTTTGGAAGTTGGGTCGTCTCATTGTGGTATCAGAGCACTAGGTTGAGCGAATACCTATGCTCTGTAGTGGTGTCCTTCTTAAGAGAGCGTATTTGTAATTTTGAATATATATATATGTATATATGTATGTATGTATATATATATATATATATATATATATTTCTACCTATTAGATTGGGTTACATGTTCAGGTTTTCCAATATAAGTTCTAAAGGTAGATAGGGTGGTGGTGTGTGTAACACGACTACCAATGGTTGGAGTTCGAGTGTTTGAGGTTGGAAGTAATCTGCTAGGGAAGTATTGGGCATCTTGAGTAGTTCTGCAGCTGGTGAGGAATTTCTACTAATCTCTGAAGGAAATCATTTCAAGATTCGGAGTGTATCTTTGGATTATAAGCTTGATTGCACTCGTGTGAGTGGTTTTTCTTGAGTTTGGATCAGTTGGGAGTACTGAAGCCAGCAATGGTATCTTGGGAACCTTAGGAAGGAGTTCTGTCTGTATTTGAGTTTGAGACTCAGTTTGGCAGAGTGTTTTGAGCTTGGTTTGGGAGCGAGCTTCCTGAAAGATATCTGTCTACTGGAATGCTCTATTGTGAAGAGGCTGGTGTAGCTTTGGGATTCGATGAATTTTTGGAT
The DNA here is from genome assembly GCA_030765085.1 of Allium cepa. Taxonomy (NCBI): domain Eukaryota; kingdom Viridiplantae; phylum Streptophyta; class Magnoliopsida; order Asparagales; family Amaryllidaceae; genus Allium; species Allium cepa. The sequence continues at coordinate 385,563,851 of CM060931.1, forward strand.
AAGGATGTCTTTGGCAGCAGTAGAAGCAGTGAGTGGCCTGTTCTTCGATGGTTCATAAGTCTCTGTGATTCTTCTATCAGTAGGCCGAGCAGACGGTGGAGCTTGTCCATTTCTTCTAGAAGCCCAGTTGGGAGTGATGTTAGTGGTTAAGAGGTGGACCACTAGTTCTTCTTTTGATTTGAAGGCTTTAGCTGTTCTGATTTTGAAGTGAGAATGATTTCTTGGAATCTGAACTGAGTGGGATCGCAAAAGTGACTTGCGATGGTTCGGAAGTTTTCTGAGTAATCTTTGTTTGGATTGAAGCATCTCTAGAGGATGTTTGGGTTATCGACGTGGTTTGATTTTTTGGATATCTTCGAAGAGGTTAAGATTTGCATCTATATCGGGAGTGTGAGTTCTGTTTCGACTTGATTCTTGGAGCTTTACAGGTGGTTCAGCTTTGTAGGAGATTCTTTGAGAATGAGATCTGTTTAAGTTGGTAGGATTTATTGGATCCAGTTTTCTGGTTGAATTTTTGTTGTAGTGTTGTGACCGAATCGGATAGGTTACTGATATTTTATGGAATTTGATGAACAATATTCCAGGATAAGTTGATCAAATTGTACTTGTGTTCATCAACAGCATTCTCAAATCAGAGTTGCGCAGTGGAAGCATGGTGGCAGCTATTCATGAATTGAAGCAACACCGATTCTTTGGGAATTTGAGTTTTGTCTTGGATCAGAGGATTTCTACAGGAAATTCATTTGGATCTGGAGGCTTGATTGTTTTGTGCATCTGTTTTGTTTTCCGGATAAGAGTAGTATGTTTGGAGTTTTCTGATGTTTGTGTGGTGGATTTTGTTTGATCTAGAAGTTGGAGGCAGCTCAGGATCGACAGGAAAGATGTGTAAGAGATTGGATCTTTCTGTCTTCTCTTAAGAGTTGAGTGTTTGATCTACTGGATAGAATTGGCAGATCGGATGGCTGGAATTTGGTATGTTTTTCACGTATCTCTGAGGAAGTACGTGTATGGTTTATCCCTGGTTTTAGACTCTGTAGTTCTGGGAAATTTGGAAGTTGATCAGGACTTGTCTGAGGTCCGGTATCCTGTTTAGATTTATAGATATAGATATATTGGAGCTCTAGACCTGAGTGGTGTAGCTAGTTTAGATTCTGTAGGACGAGTGTCCCAGTGTTTGTACCTGGGAAACTCTAGGGAATTCTATCCAGAATTTTATCTGGATAATTAGAATTGTTTGTTTGAATTGATTGTTATTGTTGCTAGTATTTGGTTGATAACATATGTTTGCTCTTTTAATTTTAAATCTATGTGGGATTATTAAATTACCTTTGCTTTTAAATTTCGGGGACGAAATTCTTTCAAGGGGGGAGGAATGTGATGTCCCGGAAATTTAGGCAATAATTATTTAATAATTTCATTAATAATTATTTTAAAATGTGAAATATTGATTTAATAATTTAATTCAAACAGGAATTTTCTTTTGAAGATTAATAATCATTTAATTTGTCAAATGATATTCTTTTAAAATTTATAACAATAATAATTTAAATTGAGAATCTGATTGTTTTCAAATGATAAAAATATTTAAGTAATAAAAATTCATCTTTCTAAACTGATTTTAAAATATTTATTTATAATGTATATATGTGTATACATTGTAAATAGGAATTTTGATTTTAATTTAGATTTATATTAAATAAAGAATATTTTCCAACTTATTATATATAAATGTATAAATTGTAAATTGATTCATTTGATTTAAATTAGTATTGAAAACTTTTCAAAAGTTTGTTTTAAAAATCTATCTTGTATCTTCATAGTAATGTAAGAAGTATTTACTTTGTTTATAAAAATGTAGTTTAAATTTTGTTTTATAATAAAAGTTTATTTTGTTTATTTTAAAGGAAATTATTTTTCTTTGAAATAAATTTAATTCATTCATGTTAAAGTATCACATTTGATTTAAAACTCTTGAATAAGATAAACTCAACATTATTCTTCTTTTAAAAATCTTCTCTTTTGAAAATTTGTTTTAAATATTATTTTAAAAATAATTAAGCAAACATTTAAAATGTACAGTTTTATAAAGAAGTTTATAAATAAACATGTAATTATTTTCTAGGCTAATGTTAATAAATACTTGAAACGTACTAAAACAAATTAGAAATGGTTTTAGATAAATTTAAATACATTTATAAATTTAGAATTTTCTTTTAAATATTGAAATGCATATGTGTTAGATTCTTAAACCATAAAGTGGACACCTGCAAATATTTACTATTGATAAGTCAACAAGTGTCATTGTTTTAGAAATTTTATTTAAATAATATTAATAAGAAATATAACTAATGCATTTAGTTAAAACATCCTCTTCAAATTAAAAATCTGAAAACAGATTTGTGAAAAGAATTTCAAAACCCAAAATTTCTAACTCATGTTCAAAAATCAAATACAAATCAAATCCAGAAAACCTAATATAAATCAAATCCTGCAAACAACTTCAAATCTGCATATCTGAAGCTAAGTTTCAACATCAAATTGGAAGTTCAACTTCAATTTGAATCTGAGCAATGAGAATGGGGTCTGCATGCATGTTCAAACTATTTACATCATCAGGCAAGCAACTTCAGTAACCATCTACAACTAGCAAATTGCATCCAAATTCAATATGCAGTTCCTGGAAAAAAAAATTGAAATCTGCATCTAATCTGTTCTCTGCATCTTCCATATATGGTGAGTAAACCTCTATTTTTAAAAACAGTTCTATCCTTTAAAATCAATGCTTAAAGCAAGTATTAGCACTAAAGATTTTAATACAAACTGTTTTTTTTTTCAAAACTGCAATGAAATAAACTGCAGTACTACTATTATTATTTTTAGTGAGTAAGCTCACAATTGAAAAGTTACTTAGAATTTTCTGTTGCATGTGGATAAATTGGACTAAGTTTGCTTGTATGGTTTCTGTTGTGATGGATATTCTGTGAGATTGAATATACAAACACATATATATGCGTTACAGGTATCTTATTACCTGATTCTGTTTTTAGAAACTAAACCTTTAAATGAAATAAATGAAAAAAAACCCATGACCTCTTGAATTGTTCTCTGTTGTATTTGTTATGAAAATGAGGGATGTTTGTTTAGTATAGATTAAATTTATAAATCATAATTAAGATTAAATTTGAAAACTGTTTCACTGTAAACTGTAAGGGACAGTTAACATAAAAATAAAAATAAATCAAGAATCTTAAACTTCTTAAATCATTGAAATAGGTTTATAACCAGAATACATGAATGAAATCATGATTTCTAAAACAAAATTCTATTTTTAAAAATAAGTGTGGGATTAGCAATTCTGTTTTGAACAGAATTAGAAATTTTGAAAGTATCTATTAAGCTAGTTTAGGTATTAAGATACTTCCTGAAGGTGAAGTATTGAGGTAAGAATGGAGGAATTTTGGCAATAGATGGACAGAGAGAGAGAGGAGATGGGGATTGGGTTTTCCAGGTATCAAACCCTAGACTTGCAGTGTTGAAGTTATGGGATTCTGCTCATACACTCTATTGCATTGAGTAATTCGGTACTTAAGGGATGGAAAGAGGGGTCGTAAATGGATCATTAGCCGGAGATTTCAGTGAAGATGATGGTCAGAGGCAAGCCTATGGCTGTTGACAGGTTTTGATAAGGGTTTGTAGTTATGTTTCAGGTTGTATTAATCAACCTGAAATTTTGGAATTTTGAGTTGTAGTGAAAGTAGGTGGTCGTAACCATGATAGGAGATGATCGGTGACTTGTAGCAGTAGATTGGAGTGACTGGTAGCCGCCGGAGCGACAGTGCATGTGCACCATACATGTGGATGTCTGGTGAACTTTGTGGGGTAGTGTAGTGTTTTGTCTCATGCAATCCTCGGGTTTTTGTGCCTTTGACTCGAAGCTGGGGGTTTAGAAACTCGAAGTAAGGGATGGGTTTCTCGGGTTAGTGTGGTTGCAGATTGTAAAATCCGTAGTTTTGCAGTTTTTAAATTTTGAATGGATTCATAGTTTAAAGTTGAAACTTGATTCAAGTGTAACTTGAGTCTGAATTCAAATGAAGGTTGAAATTCAAAGTTTTTAAAAAAAATGAAAATTTTAAATTTTAAACAAGATTTAAATTGAGTTTTGAATCAAGTTTAAAAAAAAATTCAGGTTTACTTTTAAAACCTGATTTTTGATTCAAAACAGTTTTGTAAGTTTTTAAATTATGAACAAATTCAAATGTTTTTAAGCAAGATTTAAATTTAGTTTTAAATCAAGTTAATAAAGTTTTCAGATTTACTTTAGAACCAGTTTTGAATTCAAAACAGTTTGTAAATTAAAAAAAATGAAAAGATTCAAATGTTTTAAAAGTAAATTTGAAAATGAAATTTGATTTCAAATAAGATTTTAACTTGAAAGAATTTATTTCCTTTAATATTTGAATTAAAGATTTGAAATGTTTAATTTAAATTTGGAAGTTAAAATAATCAATCTATATTCAAAGCTTGATTTATTTTAATCAAGTAATTTTGTTTTAAACTTTTCTTTTATATTTAAGTAATGTTCTTTAACATTCATTTTATTTTAAGATTTATATTTATTTAAATTTGGATTAATGTTTAAATAGTTAAACATTTTAAATATCAAATTTCTAAATGGAATTTGAATTTAAAGTTAGAAATGTATTGTTTAAATATATTTTGAATGTAAATGAAGCCATTTGATAAGTAAATAAATTATTTTAAGAATAATTAAGATATTTAAGAATTTACTTAATTATGTGGTTTTAAATAATGGTTTAGATTAATTTTAATTAGAGATGATTTATTGATAATTAATATAAGATAATTTTTCTTAAGTAAATATGTTGTTAATTAATAAAAATAATTATCGAAGGATAATTTAGTAATTAATTAATGTAATTAATTTTGATAATTAACTAGATTAATTGAATATAATTAATTGTAATTTGTTAAGTATAATTAATTGTTAAAGCAATTAAGGAATTAATTACTTATTGTAATTAATTTTGATATTGTGATTTATTTAAGTTAATTAATTAGTTTAATTAATTTAAGTAAATCATCTAATGATTTTAAGAGTGTAATTACCTAATGTAATTAATGGAGCAGGATTACTTAGAGAAGTAATGAATGGTAATTACTGAAATGTAATAATTAATTTTGTAATTAATCAAGAGATTAATTAATTAAGATGATTAATTATTGGATAATTAATTTTATTAATGAGTAATTAAAGATAGTTAATTACTAAATTGAATATTAATCAAAGTGATTAATAAATAGATTAATTAATAAATGTAATTAATTTTAGTTAAATAATTTATTTAAATATTAGAGATCATTAATTATAATAATTAATGATGTAATTAATGATTATTTAATTAAGAAATAATAATTAATTTAGTGATTAATTAATTGTAATTAATTAAGGATAAATATGATTAATTATAATTAATTAATAAATGAGTAATTAAATGTTAATTACTTATGATTATGGTTAATTAATTTTTGAAGTCAATTAATTAAAGACTAATTACTTATTGTAATTAGAGGATGATTAATCTAAAGTGCTTAATCAAGTTAAATACTTGGTGGATAATTAATTAACTGGGTTAATTAATTAAAGGATATTAAGCAGGATTTAATTGTGTAATTAATTTAATTTATTAGAGATGGTTGTAATTAATTTAATTCATTTTAAATTAATTATAAATTGATGGTTAATGAATCATTGCTTATGGATGTTATTGATTGAATGGTTGTGATCTCAGTAATGAGATTAGTTGTATCTGTATGATATGGATGCTTGGTTTAGGTATGATGTTTTGTAATGGATTATTTGGTTGGATGATTATCTGTTTGTGATAATGATATAGATTATCCGTTATGATATGAATGTGATTATCTATTGTGATATGTAGTTTATCTATCTGTGCAAATTAGATAATAATGAAATGAGTTATTTGTTTAAAACCCTTAAGTACAACTTGGACATTAAGATGGCGCTTGGATTTCGGTGAGACCGGGATCGGGTTTCCAAATTTGGAATTCCGAAAACCACATCGATTCCAATTAAACGTTAGGTCGTTAATCCAAGTGGAGCAAGTGAAGACTCGAGGTGTAAGGGCTATACGTTAGTATAACTCTGTGGGTGATTCCGTAATGAGTTGACGGAATAGTACTTATAGATTCGAGATGGTGATTTAGAGTGCAAGGGTTATCGTCGTTAACTCTGAGGGTGATTCCAATACGAGTGTAACAAGATAGTGCCTTCGGTTTCGTTCGAACCCGGAATGAACTTCTATGGATTGAATGCTTTCAGAACATCGTCAGGTGGACGATGAGCATTCTAAGATTGATGTGTCCTATAAAGGTAATCGTAGCCTCAAGCCTCATCAACCGGGAATGGCTAAAACAGGGGAGGTGCAGCAAGGCTTCGTGGGTATCCCCCACTGGAGAGAAAGATTTATCCCTGTCTATAGGTCCCTTTATATTCGGTTGTGTGGCAGTTGGCGACGGCTAATCTGTGGGGTGGTCTTGTTCGGAACTGTTCAGTAAGGAATGGTTCCGGCTTTGTGTTGCAGGGGAGCGGGCGTACTCCTCGGTACGGTGATCTAGGCCACGTACTGTGATGGGCGGTACCCCAGTATCCCTGCCATTGTATGGAATCCAAAATCCAATAAGTGCCTATACGGTTTTGATTGTGCCCAACTATGTTGGAACGTGAGATGTACGCATTCCATCTATTTCTTTATTTTATTTTGAAAACCCTAGACACTATTATAATATCACTGGATTTCCTATCAAATGTTTTGGTTAACGTAAGGTAAAAACTTTTCCATGTTTATGTGTGGGAAGTCTTATGTGATACCTTTGTTTTCAAAGGATTTTTCTAAAGTTAAGCAACTTTTATCCCCGTTTACTCACACCAGACCCATGTCTGACTCGAGTGTTTATTTTCTGTTTTATTAAACTCTTGGGTACTCATATTACGTATGAGTAGTCAAGTGTTTCAGGATTTCTTTGACGAGTTTCTGGAGGAGATAATGGAGCAGGAGGCTTCAGCATATAGATATATGTAGTGGTTCCGCTGTGTTTGAGTTGTATCTGTTTTCTCTGATATACTTGAATTGTAATTGCTAGACAGAAGTTTATAGCTGTCTAGTTTGTGTTGTATTAGCTGTTTAACTCTGATGTATATGATACTATGTAAAGTTTTATGTGATATAATATAATTTATTCGTTCCGCTGTGAGATTCTGATGTTGTCTGTTTCTTTCCTTTCTTTTCTCTTTTCTATCACTTTCTTTCTTCTTAGCGATGCGACTTCCTTGAGTTTGGAAGTTGGGTCGTATCAACTCTCTTTATCATCACTTTTCACTTTTATTTCAAATTTCAAATTTATCCTCATTATCTTCAACTCCTCTCAAACTTCTTCAATGGCCTCTTCAAGCACTCCTAACACCATTAGGCTTCCAAAAGCTATCAAAAAATTTCTTTGTAATGACCCGGAAGCTATCAAAGCTTACATCAACTATGTAAACTTTGGTAAAATTCATACCGGGAATTTGCTATTTTTGAAGATTTTCCTTCTTATGAAATTGAAAATATTTTTCAACAATGTTCTATTCTTAGTGTAGTAGATAACAAACAAAATGATTTTTTATGTTATCCAAATCTTGTTAGGTTGTTTTATGCGAATTTGAATTGTGGTTTTTATGATGGGAAAGATGGACAAATTTGGAGTAGTGTTAAAGGAACACAAATAGTTTTGGATTGTGAAATTTTAGAAAATATTTTAGGACGCAAATATACCGGAATGAATCTCTCAGAATTTCAAATAAATGAAAATGATCGAGAGACATTTCATCACATCTTTGGAGGGGATAACAATTTTGAATTCAAAAATCGTTATTTTCGTCCAAAAGCAAGAATTGTTTACCTTCTTATTCAACACACCCATATACCAAGATTGGAAAACTACGACAACCCAACTTTGAAATTTTGCAAAGCTCTTTTTGCAATTTTTGGAAATTATGATATCAATTGGGCTCAAGTTATTTTGAATGAGCTAAGGCCTAAGAATTTTACTATAGGTGAAACCACATTATATAATGGAGTTTACCTCACTCGGATTTTTAATTACTTTGGAGTTGATTTCAAAAGGAAAGAATTTATAACTAGAAAATTGTTCAACCACGGTAACATTTTCATATGCAAATTCCATTAGTGTTTCAACCATATGAAACAAATACAGAAAAGGAAGAATGGCTTGCTCACGAAGAGATGGAAGAAATAGAGGAAGAAGAAGAAGAAAAAAAGGAAGAGGAAGGTATGGAAATTGAAGAGGAGGAAGAGGAAGATCAAAAAACTTCCTTAGAGAGTATTGAATATCCGACTAATCCCGCTAATCCATCCACTAAGACCATTCTCAATAATCAGAGAATTATAGTAGATAATTAAAAGACACTCCAAAGATCAATGATTAAGAAAATTGATAAAATTTTCACTAAAATCAACAAGTTCTTCGGGAAAGTTATTAAAAAGCTTGGACTATCATCTTCTTCATCCTCATCTAATTAGTTTTAGTATATGTTATCTTCTTTGCTTCAAGATCTATCGATGTATTTTCCTTTATTTTAGTTAATATTATATTAGTTTATGCACTGTTGACTAGAATCATTAATGAAATCTTTTATTTCATGTTATTCAACATCGCTTGTCTCTGTAATTGCTTGTTTTTATATTATATAAATTTGAGTTGCATAGATTTGTTTGTAATATTAAAAGCGAAGCAAATCGTCACTTTAGGCAGAGGCATGTCGAAATCCACCATCCCCCATGTCGACATACAATAGGCAGAAAGTAGTTACACTTTCAAATTTTAATTTCATGTAACTAACTTGTGTCTATTCATTTTAGTTGACTTTCTACCCCTATTTATACATGTTTCTTCCAGAATAAATTATTAAACTTCATTTCTTCTCACTCCCTTTCATATTTCTTCCTATTTCTTGAATTATGGCTTCTCCGATTAAGAATCTAAGTGATAAACTTGAAGAAACTCTCATTCCGTCAAGAATATTCTTACGTTCATAATTTGTAATCAGATTCACTTAGAATTGAGTCAAATGCAGATGATCAAGGAGCAAGTGAGACATTTCGACGACCTTGGTTGGTTGATCTCAGCCCTTAACAAGGACAATCTCGAAGGAAATCCACTAGTCACTCCCGACAAAGATAAAGAAGAATGGGATGCCATCAAAGTAGACCCTATCTTTGGAGAATATGGATGGGTGGAATGTCCAAGGAATGTCTAGTCATTCTGTATGTTATTTGTTTGATTTGATTGGTATGTTTTAAATTTGATTGACTTGACTTATTTAAAACATTTGGTGTGGTTTGTATATATGATTGAATTGAATAATTACTGTAAATATGATTGGATGATGATTGATTTACTTCCGGATTACACTTATGATCACATCATGATCACATTTCACATTTATGATCACATTTCATACTTATGATCACACTTAGCACTTATTACAGTTATATATGGATTACTCTATTGTATTATGGTTGATTATCTTATATCAAGTTAAGGGAATTTATTAGTAAGAAATTTATGTTGATGACAAAGGGGGAGAAGTTATAAAATAGTAGTTGGCTTGGAGTAAGGGGGAGTTATGATTGGAGTAAGGGGGACTCATGGAGTAAGGGGGAGTTATGATAGGAGTTACGGTATGGTAAGTATATTTTATAAATACAGGTTGTCATCATTTAAAAGGGGGAGATTGTTAGGAATTGAGATGTACGTTTTGATGACAACAACCTTTCTAAATTATCTTATTAGAAAATATGTACTAACACTATTGTCTAGATAGATATGTACATGCATGAACTATGCTATATATATATATATATATATATATATATATATATATATATGCAGGTATTGATTACTGAAGACTGGTTAGTATAAAGACTCAAGACTCAAGATTCAGAATGAAGATATCAAGATCGAAGACTCTAGAGTATCAAGATCAAGATTTCAAGATAAGTGTCTTGTTTTTGTTAAAACTTCATAATAGCACGGAAATCTTCATTCCAAATTTCATTTGGGATGGAATCGATTTCTATCTTCTTAATGGTTTACAAACCCAAGACAAGTATCTTACAAACCTATGACAAGCGGCTTACAAACCCACGAACATCATGGTTTTGTACAAGTTCTCGAGTCCTGATGTGATGAGATATTCTGCAGGAAGAAGCATGCAAAACTACTACAAAATGTTTTTTCAAAATTATTATCGAAACTGCTTTTCAAAATGTTTTAGCCTTAAAATTTATCTTTTCAAATAATTTTCAAAAAGATGTTTTAGCCTTAAAATATTCTTTTTTTAAATAAACTCTTCTTTTAAACTTCGTTTGTTTTCAAAATTATCTTCTGATTTTTAAATATTCTTTATAATATATATATATATATATATATATATACTTGAGATTTAAAATCAAATTTATATATACATTCTGAAAAATATTTTTCTACTCTTCTTTATTTTAAATATAGGAAAATTAGTTTATTTTATTCCAAAATCATTTCATCTTGTTTTCCTTTCAATACCATTTTCAAACTAATTTTACATTGTTTTTTAACTAAGGGATGTCGACATCATGGGATACCCCATGTTGACATGGCGTCCGTTAAATTCAAAAGTTTCAATGTTCAAAAGAAGTGTCTATTCGTTTAAATGTCCTCATGAAAGGTTATGACCGTTACTGGTCTATCGATAGCCTTCACAAACGAAATTTTTAGCTAAGTATTTTCTTATTTTCTTCATTCCTTCTTCTCCACAAATCCATATTCTAAAAATTTTATATTTTTAAGATCGTGTCGAAATTCTATCAGATTCTCAAGTGAATCAAACTATAATCACATTCTAGTTTGATTCTCTGTCCTCTCTCGAAGATCAAAGTGCTAGTCCGAGCTATAGGATCAATTTATAATCAAAAGTTTATTGATTCTCTCTATAACATGTGGTCGTGCCTAGAAATCAGTTGGGTGATCTTGTGTCCCGTAAATCAAGAGAGTTTGCCCCGAACTCAAAGACAGGAGGGTACCTCACGGCCTTTTGAAATTAAGGACTGTAACCTCGACATTGGTATAATAAAAATCTATATGAGATGTTTGCCTTGGTACAGGACAGGATGTAGGGTAACTCCGAACCAGTATAAAATCTGGTATGTTCTTTCCTTTTACTGCATTTTATTTACTTTCTACATCTGCGTTTGATTCTGTAATTGGTCTGTGATTAAGTTCTGCATTTTTTTATATCATATTTTTTAAATTAGTTCATATAAGTCTTAGAATCCATTAAACACTATTCACCCCCCTCTAGTGTTAAATTAGCGTTAAGATCCTTAATCCGCACTCCCTTTCAATTTTCAACTAGTTACAGAGGTCTAAAAGCCTTCAAATTTTAAATTAATAGAGTTCAAGAACTCTAATTTCAATAAAAAAATGAATGGATATAATTGGATAAAAAAGGAAGAGATATAATGTCATAAAGTTGATTTCACTTGAAATGACAATTGAAATATGCTGTTAATTTGAACTGTTAATTATTTAATTATTATATATGATACGCCGGTATTTGTAACTGTTCACCTATGACATATGACAGCATAAACTGTTATTTATATAATATAATTTTGTTATTGATGATATATGCATGTTGTTGATATGTTATATTTTTATCATATTTGTTCTCACTCTGCAAGTTTCCTATTAGTTTAGAATTCCCTATGGGTTGAAATGATACATAACCAAACGATTTACAGATTAAGGGAAAATCATTATAGGTTAAAATGATAACCCAATAGATTTTTATTGATTTTGAATTTTGGGATGGCAGGTTGAAATGATATATACCCATAGATATTTAAATTATGGACTGAGATGATACATATCCGTATCACTTGACCATAGGATTGAAAATTATATACGGACACTAGTAGTCTATATTTTGAAAATGATTTTCAAACTTCTTAAAGGAAATATATGGTTTTTAATAAGTAGTGATTTTTAAAATATAATGTATATAAGTGTTATTTTTATATATGTCTAAATTTTAGATTTCTAAAATTATATGTTTTGGAAATTTTAGATTTATAAGTTAGTTTTGAAAATATAAATTTTAAGATTTAATTGTAATTTTATTATTTTAAAATATAAAAATAGATTTAATATAAAATAAATTCAATAATAAGATTTAATTTAATAAAATTTAATTTAAGTAGTATATAATATGTTTGGGTATTTATTTGAAATTATATTTTAGAAATAGATTTTAACAGCTTTAATAATAGTGGTTGGGAAGATAAATTAATTGGGAATTTAAATTAGTTAATAATTGAATTTAAATAAAAATTGATATGACAAAACTGATCCTTGAGATTTTAAAAGATATTATTTTATAGATTTGAAAGGAAAAAAGTAATTAAATGAATATTTTCAAATTTAAATAAAAATTGAGGCTTTATATTTAATATTGATTAAATTTATAAACTGAGATTTTATTTAATTATTTTTTAAAATAATTAAGTGAATATTTTCCAATTTAAATAAAATTAAAGTTAAATTTTGAAATATAAATGAAATTTATATTGAAATTTTTGAATATTTAAGCCTTAAATCTTATCGGAATTGAAACGATAGTTCAAACCTAGATTTTAAATCGAGATAAATTGAAATGGTTTATTTATAATTTAAATTGAATCTTTGAGCTTTAAATTTAATTGGTTAAATTAGAATTGATTTAAATTGAATTTTTTTGGAATTTAAGTTGATAGGAATCGATTTGGAAATTAGAGGAAACTAATTTTATTATATAATTTTTTTTAATATATAAACTATTCTAATTTATAATGATTTTAATATATATATATATATATATATATATAATTTTCAATATCAAAGCTATGTAAGTAGGAGGTGTTATGATTTCTAAAAGTGTTATGATTTCCGAAGTGTAATGATTTCAAAAGTGTTGTGATTTCGAAAAGGGTTATAGTTTTGAAAATGTTACTATTCTGGAAATGAATATTATATAAAGTGAATAATGATATCGAATTGATATGGTTTGATATGTATATGATATTTTGATTTGTAGTATGAACTATTTCAAATGAAATGACCACGGTGTGAAATAAACGTTTGATTGTTAAAGAGACCGGGGTTGGATATTGTCATACTCTCTGCCAATATCGAAAACCACTTTAACAACTACATAATTGGTGGAGATTCCAGAACGAAGTAGGATGGTTTGGCGTCGATTTGATAGGGTATTTACGTAGCCCCGACTCCCGTGAGTCAGCTTAATGTGACTAAAACAGGAGGTATACTGGGCCAAGTGGGGGTCATTCCCCCGATCGGGAACATTTCTTCGATACCATTCTGTTGCTTTTATGATTTGATTGGGTGCACCCTTTGATTTGGAAGTTTGTCACGTGGTGGGCGGTAGTAGCTGTTATGCGCTACCTCCAATATGAGAATGCAAATGGTATACCTACCCTAGCATTGCCTCGAGTGTCGTGTTTACATGCCCAATCGGGTCTTCTACGAGTTTGGTTTGTACCGTACCTATGGAGTGTCATCTGATTGCCCTCCAATTTACGGAGGAATTACGGTGTTGTATAGACTATGGGAATATATAAAAATGTGTTTAGAGGGATATGAGTTACGTCTTAACGCTATTGTAATAGTTTACTTTGCTATAGACATTATTATAATAGCGTATATTACTACATAGTAGATAGTTCCGCGGATCCTTAAAGGATAGGAATCTCAAACATCCTTTAAGTTATTTGTATCTCAGTTGACATTTCACTTGTGTCGAATTTATTATATAAGAATGTTAATCCTAACTTGAGTGTTTTGTGTTTTGCTTTATGCTCGGGTCAGACTAAGTGTCACAGCATTTGAGACTCATCTTTGGGGATTGGAGCTTTATCCGAAGATCTATATATCCATCTTTCAGTTATTTCGGTTTATTCCAGTCATTTATGTTCAGACTCTTCAGTTGCTTATGCACTAGAGATTTTGTATCTGAGATTCTATTGTATTTTGTTTCATACTCTGGTGTTTTATAGTTCTATTACTCTGTGTATGTGATTCTATGATTGAACTACTATTATCTTCATGAACTACTATTATCTTTCCGCTGCTTATTGTTCTATTACTCTGTGTCTGTGATTCTATGATTTATTTACTATATATGCTTAGTTGTGCTAAATATAAATTAACAATCTATTGTTTTGAGCAATCCAAGTCCAAAATGTGCGAATGAGAATGGTTCAAAATACCAGGTCATTACAAAACATGAGCAATGTTGAGGAAGATGAGAGTTGTTCTCTTGAATATACTTCAGGAGCCTGAAAAACAACAGTATGTAGGAATGCAAACAAAAAGATTCAAATTACATACAACCACAAACATCAAAATTAGAAATTAATGATTTAATCTTTGGTTTTTAGAGTGATTACCCGAGTTTATAGCTTCAATTTGATTAGTTATAGCAAAGAAATGGGTTAATTTGAAGATTCGAGCTTCAGTTTCGAAAGAGGAAACTCTTATTTTTATGCTCACAAAATTACAACATATATTTACATAATTTCAGCACCATAATATCACACAAACAAATTATTATGCACAAAAATATTTTATAACAAATGAATAGATTTTTTAGCTATAAAAGTTATTTTTTATTATTAAAGCTCTTATTTTAATTAAGTGCACAATTTATACAAATAATTAAATACAACAAGCCAAATAAACATCATTTTTGAATCTAAAAATTATTTTTACCCAAAATTCTACCTTTTTATTTACATTATTTAACGTTTAAAATTTTAATACTTCATTAAAATCTATAAAAGCTAATATTTGGCAATAATTTGGAAAATTATTGCATTATACCACATTATAACCATATAATGTTTATTTTTATTACAATTTATCATAATAAAGTTTTAAAAACTTTATTTTGCATTTTTACATTTATTTCCAGCATTATTTATTTATCTCAGCGAATTATCATTCAATCAATTCTTTACCTCACTTAATTAATTCAATTAACACCCAAATTAAAATATTTCCAATATTCGTAATTTAGAACTAACATCTCCCTCTTAATTCCACTTTATTTATTCAAAACTCATTGTTTGTTCACAATAAATGATTTTAATAAATATTCTATCTCCAATTTATTTTATTTCTCTATTATTAAATTAAAACCACCTTTATAATTTAATACTACTGGTAATCACCAAAACCAGGGTTGTTACACATGATTCAATGATGATAATTCCATGATGCAAAGTGACGGCTTCGATGATGGATAGTTGTTCTTGGGGATGCGGAGTAGAGGACTATGAGTCGGATCAAAGGAACCATTGGAGGATGGTCACCGAGCAAATGTTGATATTCTACGACTTATGATGGTTGTCTAGAATAGTTCATAACCACGTCGACTTCAAATGGGAGTTGTAAGATTAGTTCTAGGGTATGCTCTGCTATAGATGACGAATGCAATGGGATAGTTAAGACTTAAGGGTTTGTATGTTACTAATGAGCTAAGGTATATACTAGGGACGTGATAGTTCTTGGAGCTAGATAGCTCTTTATTATGCAGGGGACGTAATGATTCTTGGGGCTTGATGGCTTTTTATTCTAGATATGATGTTTGTTTACCATAGACTGATGTGATAGTTAGTCTTGTTCCTAGCCGACGAGTGGCATGGATTTAGTTACCGAGGAATCAGGACACGTCTATCATGATGGATAGTCTAGTCTTTGACTATGATGGCTCAACGAGTGATTTTATATCCAACGCACTGAGTGAGTGAACATGAGGATGAATGATGGATGTTATGTTTGACTGATTGTTTATCACTCTGGGGATGTCACATAATGTCGATATTATTGATGTATATATTTAGACACCCCTTAGTACTTTGATGTATAGTAAATCTATGATGGCTATGATGTAGAGTAGTGTATATCTTTTGTATGTGTTAACTCTTTGGATGTAGGGACGGATCAGGTATCGTTCCCCATACCCTATGCCACATACACTAAAAAACATTTGTAGTTTTTTAAGATTATTCACACCAAACTATTTTCTGACTCGAAGTTTTATGTTTTCCTTCTTATCATCTTTGGTACTCTTAAATGAGTAGACTATATAACAGGTGTAAACGACATAACAGGTGTAAACGACATATGGGGTTGTGCAGATGGACTATTAGGAGGCGACGCTTTGTCATATTTTTAATTCAGACTTATTACTACTTATTCTATTGTGTGAAATCGTGGAGCATTGGTAGTGATTGTCTTGTTATTATTAGAGATAATTTACCATTTGAGTTTATTTATTCATTATATAAGCTCTATTATTGTTTTGTATAACTATATGGAACCATGGACTCTAATTTTATGGTTCATTCAGTTACTACTGTCTTGCATGTTTTATATGATGACTATAATTTTTTTTCAATGCATTTTGAGAAATACGACATGTGCTGTAATTGTTTACTTATCTTACAAACCTTAACAGCCATCCTACATCGATTGGGCACCGTTGTAATGCTCTATACATGTATATTAGGTATCGATGGTGTAGGGAGGTCATCACATTTGGTATCAAAACTTATGTTGCATAGTTTAAGATATGGGATACCATGATCTAGTAGAGATAGGATAGGAGTTCTCACGCTGGACTGGATCGAGACCTTTTTCATGTGTATGTGTGTGTATACACACACGCGAGAGAGGACGCACTTCTTATATATCTTGATTTTCAAAACTATATAGTAGTAGGTGTGTGTGTGTGTACATATATATATATATATATATATAAAATATAATATAATATAAGTCTATTACACACACAAGTACTATTGATGCATTTTTTTCTTTATAAGGGACCGATTATCCTTATTATATATTAGGAACGATTTGGCATACGAGAAATGTTGTTATTGACTCCATCTGTAGAGTAGAGGGGTGAATAGGATCGGGGACTACTAACCTGGATGTAACAACCTACCTCTATACCCACATCATCGAAGTGTATCATTGGGTAATACTGTCAGATGATATGGATAATAAGGTTGTATTAGATACACATGTGAATATCACATTAGGCTAACACCGGTACATATCTTAAAAATCATAAACAACTCATATATATATATATATATATATATATATACACACGTACACAGTATTCACTACACCATAACAATCATTTCGCGAAACTTATTTTTTTCAATTGCCAACACTTATTTGCATTATAGATTAATCACAAAAATAAGCGTTGATAAGCAAGAAATGTGTGACCGAAAATACATATTTATAATTTTTTAATTGCCAACACGTATTTGAGTTGCAAATTTTGGCTAAACTGGAATTAACTAATATTGGTTGGGGCAAAAAAGTTATTAAGTAACGTTTTTAGTAGTAGCCCTAATTCCCAATCTCTCTATGCTTTTTTACTTCTACTGCTACGAATAAAAATCCATCATGCGATTCCTTTTCGTTCACCTTTCTCTCTAGCATTGAAGTTCAGGTGATTCGCTCGGGCAAACTAAGGATCATCTCCAACACTTATAACTTCAAGCGATTCGGCGAGGGTTATAACTTCAGGCGATTCAACATCTCGATTTCAGGTATCAATTTATCCCCGGTGACTTGATTTAGGTTGTTCTCTTTTCGTTTGCATTTATTTGATTTATTGAAGCATTAATATTATAGATTGTTCGAACCTGTTATTGTAGAAATTCAAAGACATTATCGGATTAAGTAGTTAATTATAGTTAACCTGTTGTTGAACTTCAATTGCATTTCCTTTTAAACAAATTTTTACAAATGGGCCAAACACTTTGTAGATCTTCATGTCGGTTATATAAAAGAATCTTCACACCTTATTATTAAATACGAGATCAAGGGATTTACCATATTCTTTCCACAATATCTTCATTTTAGAGTTCAATTGTTAAGAGTTTTAGTTGTTTGAATTTTAGGATTTAGAGCTTTTACCCTAACTTTTTATGAAGATCCGTTCTAAAAATTGTATGAGCCGAAAAATGAAAACCAAAGCAGAGTTCTTCTTCTCAAAATCGCATTGTTTTCCATTCAAGTACAAAACTATAGTCTTGTATTATTTAATTCTGTGATTGATCATTATGTAATCTATTGAAAAGAGATATACTAACACTGATTATCATTAGTTGAATCTAAGTGTTACCCTTTTTTACTTTTATGATGTGATCATTCTATGGCTCATGATATATGCGAAAGAAATAATAGAATAATTGATAATTATTATTTACTTTATCTTATAGAATGGTTTATTTCGTCAAAAAAGTATTCATGGCATCAAAAAATATAAAACTTAATCACATAGTGTGTTTCTTGTTGTTTACTAAATTGCAATTAAATCTGTCTGCTGAACATGATTAAGTCTCAACTCTCCTTGTAGTTTTAATAACTTTCCTTTTGAGACTGTGCAATGAAAACTTTTATGCTCAATAATATCAAACGATTTTAAGCTAACATATTAGCAAATTATATGGCATTACCCTAAAATCTACTAGATTAGTGTATTAAGGAATATATCTATAAATCTAGTAGATTAAGTGTGTTATAATTATTCTTGCTGGATATATTTCTATGTTAAGTTAGTAATTTTTATGAACGTACAAAAGCTATTTTATAAGGAGATTCGTCAAGTTATAAAGTCATGGTTTACTACCTATATCTAGCAATTGGAATTGGAATTGGAACTAAACCAAAAATTAAAATAATGTTTATTTCTAGTTGCTTAAACCTATACTGATATCAGTTAGAATTTTAGTTACCATATAAATTGGTCGACAATGAGTATTCATTATTTTGTTTTCTGGAAATGCACTCGCTTTGATGTACAACGTTCCTAAACATATTTTTACATGTAGATGAATCTTGAATTTGAAGTTAAAAAATTGGTTAGTAAAATGGCAACTAAAAAAATAATTTAATAAATCATGTGCTGTAATTGTCAATGTTTCAAGTACATCTAATATATCATCTGTCGGAGCAAAGACGTACTTAATCAGAAAGGCTGATAAATAGTTATAATTCTGACATAAAATATCCAAGATAAGTTTCTTTATTAAACATATGCAGTATTATTCATTTCAAATTTGCATTAATAATTAAAGTAGATGACAATGTTTACTTATAGGTTTTTCTTGTTTAGTGTACAACTGAATGCTGCATTTCATTTCATTGCTTGTAGGTTTTTCTTATTTAGCATACAAGTGAATGTTGCATTTCATTTCATTCTCTAATATAATATTATCCCAGTCATAGATTATGATGTTATACAGAAACAGAAAACTAGGTTAAAAAAATTAAATTTGATCATAAAATTGACATGTTGATTTTGATTGTTCAATGTACAGCTGAATGTTGCATTGTATATCAATTGAATTCGTTCATCTCGACCTTGACTTGGTTTGAAACCATTACCTTGATTTTTGTTCGAACTGCACCACTGGATTTTCAGAACTTGATTTGTTAAGTTCGAACTTGTTCTGCTACCTTGATTTTTTTTTCATGACTCACGACTTGTTCAATTCATGCTACTAGTATTTACTGTAAATATGTATGATTCTTTAGTCGTACATTTGGTTGAGCCTGATTGTTGTGTTGATGTTCATGCAGTTGAGTTAATTCCTTCGTGTTATATTGCTTTGTTTGATTGTCTCCATATATATATGTGTGCGATTGACTTGATTGCACTTGTATCTATTTGTGGTCATTCATATATAAGTCTAGTCAAAAGGCTGTTATCATTGCATTTCACATATTCATTGTAGTTGGTCTTTTGTACAACTGAAGTTCCTGTGTGCTGGTTCATGTCTTCATGTTTCTGTTCTGGTCTGATACATTTTTACATATGCACTTTTTATTCAAGTGCTTAGCATTTGTTAAACCTGGATTGGAGTCTCTTATCACGTGATCTAGTTTAGTTCATCATGCTCATCGATGCTTGAAATGTTGAGTTACTGTTTGCACTTCATTTTGATTGCATTTGAGTCATGTTGTCATGTGAACTTGTGTATCACTTCTGGTGTGTACATACATACATATGTATATGTGTATATATGTGTTGCTACAGTTTGGTTCGATACTGACTTTTGTTGTTGCTTTCTACTTGAAGTCTTGATTAAGGATTCGCTTCCATGCCCTGTTGTCATGTGATCTGGTATCATTTGAAACGACCCAGTACATTTATTTGATTTGGTTGCACCCCATACCTGAACTGATGTTGATGCTTCATGTTTTGCATTTACTTGTATGCTACCACTGATCTTTTTGTGATCTTCTTGGAGTCTGGTTCAAGTGTTCATGTGTACATTGATTTGAAAATTGCCTTGATTTCATTTGTACATACTTGTTTGCTCTGTCCTCTGTTCCATTTAGTTTTTCATTCATTCTGGACTGACCATGTCTTATATGATCTGGTTATACCCCATATCTGAATAGATGTTGCATTGAGTCTTTTTATTGTTGTAGTATTGCTGCTCTTGAATGCATTTGACACTCATCACTGTTTTTGCTTGGAGTTGAATTGTGTACATATCCATGCTAGGTTGCATTGTTGACGTTGAAACAGGTCAGTTCCTTTTCTGGTTTCATTGTCCATGGTTCCACTGGCTTGTTCATTGCTGATGTGTTGCTTTCTAATATGTTATCACTTCAGTTCTATATACTGAATTCTTGTTGTCTCGAATTTGAATGGTCTGATTCAATATTGAATCTAGTTTTATTCATATTTATGTGTACTAATGTCTCTTGGCTGAAATTTGAGATGCTAAGGCAGTGCACATATGTACGTGTACACATATGTATATGCAGGCTCTAGTGTATTTGAAACTTTATGACTTGTTTTCGTATTGCACCTGAGTTAAATCCAGCCTCAGCTCGGGTTTGACCTTGTGCTCACATGTCCCTGCAATTTTATCAAGTGTATATTAGTGTGTACGGCTTTGTGACATGTACAGTGATATACTGTGCATTTACAAGCTTTTCGTGTAAGATGAATTCAAAATAAATGATGACGAACAACCTAAATAACTGAGGCAAATAAAATTTTCAAACACACACTTTTATTGTACACTGCAAAATATTTATTTTTCAATTATACTGCATTAGTGTTTTTTTGCAGATAATTCAGATACTGAATACAAACTGGAGTAAAGTTGAAGACAAAAATATGATTATGAGTGAATATGTAGTGAGGTGAAAGTTGTAGATTGAAAGATGTGTTGTAATTAAAATTGTATTGTAATTGAAAATGTGTATATATATATATATAGTGAGAGCTTAAATTTGCACTATTCAAAGTTGTAATATAATATTTGTTTGGATAAAATATTTGTTTGAATATGAATCTGTGTTATTTATTTTATTCATCAAATATTTATTCAATTATGTGAAAAATAAAATAGTATAATAACAAATACATTTAAACGAATATATATATATATATATGTCTATTATCATCAAACAAAAATCATATACTAGCATATTCAACAATCTCCCTCCTTTAATGATAACAAACATATATTAAGATTTTGAATTTATTAAATGTATTTGGTCTATGATGACTCTATTTTCTCCCTCCTTTTTGAATGCCCTGTCTCTACAACAATGCTCTTCCTTCATATACGCATGAAAATAAATAAAAATATGAAAAAATAAATATTTGAACTTTATTTGCCAAAATCTTAACTTTTTTCTTCCACTTTTATTATCAGCAAAAGAGCAATAGTGTTAGAAAAATAGAGATAAAGTGGTAGATATTAATATAACATTAATAACCAATCGAGTATAAATATTAAATTTCAATAAAAAATCAAAAAAAAAAAATCATAAATACTCTGTTAGGCGCATATTCCACTTTTGAGTGATAGGGGTGATGTCGGCATATAAAACCATATAGTTGTGTCTATTTGTGGTATATTTATATCAGAAATTTGAATATCTACTAACCATGGATAACCATTAGGACTTTTAAATGAGATTAGTAGTATTTTCAATTTTTATAAAAAAATGAATTTCAAGCATCTGCTAATCACACATAACCGTGATGACTTTTAAATGGGATTAGAATCAACTCGTCTATTTAGTAACCAATTTTGATATGTGTTCCATACATGCATAACCGTGAGGACTTTTAAATGAGCATGAAAGCATATAAACAAATATTCCAAGTAATTCACTCATGCATAACCTTGAGGACTTTTAAATGAGAGAGAATACTTTGGATATTTTATTGCTAAAATAAAATAAGATAAAAACGAATAATTTCTCATTTAAAATACCACATTTTGACATACTATAATGGATTTTAATGAGTGATGGTCATTAGAAATATGATAGAAATCGAGATGGTCATGGGATTTTTACCAATAAAAATTATTATAAATCTTGTTTAATTTTTTAAAGAAATTTACTAAATATACTGTCTCGAGTAATAATATATGATTAATACCGACATTCATCGCTATTTAAATTACTATTTATTCAAATTAGTTAATGTATTAATTTACGATCAAATCCAAAAATAATTATAAAATTAAATTTTCTAAAATGCCTAATCTGAAATGAAGTCAACAAAAACTATTTTCTAAAAGGGGTTTTGTGAAAAATGTCTTCCCATTGAAAATCAGTTAAAATGAAAATTATGTGGATATTTTCTTTGAAAATGATGCAATTAAAGAATGTCTCAACGTAAAACACGTTCCACCGATACTTTTTCTATCAACTAGGCTACTAGTGTAATCTGCATTTGAATTCCCCTTTAACTTAAGGTTATAATTACATAGATATCGTAGTCCAAATCGTGGAGTGTGCAACAAATACCTTAAAATCCTTTTTACGGCTTTTAAATGAAATTATTTTGGATTTGAATTGAAACAGTGCAAATAAACAACTAGCGAACATAGTATCAGATCTAAAAGCAGCAAGATAAACAAATATATCCATGTGTATCTTGAGTAATCGTTAATCAATACAAAACAACATCTCTTATCACCTAAACTTGCAATATCGATAATCCAAAACAAATCTATATGAAATAGTTCAAGAAGGAAAAGATGATTCGTCAACATTATTGCACAAATCAAAATCAAAATCAACATTTATTTACTTGTCACATAACTAGCTTATTTATATTAGATTATGGTGCAAATTTTCACATTTAATATATCATTCAAGACAAATGTACCATAATCAATTCTACCTTTACCGATAATTTTCGTTGTTACCTATTGTGACTCTGCCACCTTTGTACTAGGCTAAGGAACTTTGATTTTTACCAATCAAGTGCTTGGAACCGTCAGAATCTAGATAACACTGTTGTTGTTCCTTAGTCTGCCACCACACCTACACAAGGAAAGATTTTTGAGACCTATTTGTTTTTATAGGTACATGATTGTTAGTGACAAAAGATTTTACAAAATATGTTAAGTAGGCCCAAAACGATCTATATTTGTTCCTTTTGGCACCCAAATTTGTCTGACTTTAAGGGATTTTATTTTCATGCCTTTTGGAACCCAAATTGGTATGGTTTTCACGTGTTTAGATCTATACCAACAATTATTGTGGCTGTGTCCAGTTTTTCTACAAATTGTGCACTTGGAATTGACTTTATCAATTTTGCTTCTAACACATTCAGATTGAATATACCCTAGTCCTTGTCTAACAGTATTGACAGTTTTTTCCCTAATAGCATATTTAGTGATTTTTCTCCTCTGAAGAATTTTTCTAATGTTGTAGACAATTGTTGGACCTGTGTTTTGAATTATTCATTTTCATTCAATAACAAGGTGCACTTTATAATAGAATTTTCTCTCCTAGCGGTTTCACTTTCTTTTAAAATCAGAATTTCATTTTCAATTGATTTAATTTTTATTTTCCTCATCAAGTGATGGACACTTATCACACTTAGGGCTCTTATTTTGACAGTTTTTAACCAATTGATCAAGATGTTTATTTAATTCTATCAAACTATCTCTTTGTGATTCAATTTTAGAATAATTTCTCTAAGTCGTTCAAAATAGCCATTTACTTCATGAAAATATATAAGTAATTCCAAATGAGTAAGTTTTGATACCTCGCTTGGCTCAGTGAGTAAGTTTTGATACCTAACTTGGCTCGTCATCATCACTGTCAGTTGTTTCCTCTTAAAGACGCAAATTTTCTTTTTCACCCTCACTACTAGTGCTTTTATTTTCATCTTCATCACTTTCATCCAAGTTGCTACAAAACTTCTCCTTTTCGGTTTCTTTCCATGGCTGAGTCGATTTTGAGGATAATTTGGCTTGATATAACCTGGTTTATTACACTTGCGACAAATGGTCTCCTATTTTTCTGAATTGTCTACAACTTTAATGATTCTGCTCTTCAATTGATGATTTTTGAGTGGATTTCCATATTTACATTTCCATCTTTTGAATCTCTTTATTAATAGTGCCAGTTCTGCTTCACCATCGTCATCGTCATCGTCATCATCATCTTCACTTTTAGTTGTTCCTTTGAGAGCTATTGATTTCTTTCGTGTATCACTTCCTTCACGTTCTTTCATGAATTTCATTCTAGCTCATAAGTGGTGAGATTTCCAATGAGTCCTTCAACTTTAACTTGTTTCAAATCCTTTGATTCTCAAATGGTAGTAACATCACTTCAAAATTTCATGGAAGGACTCTGAAGATTTTTTGGGCTATTTCCAATTTTGTGTATGGTTTTCGAAGAGCTTTTGATTTGTACACGAGATTAGAAAGTCATCCATATGTACTTATGCACGTGTGTACATGTGCATGTGTACACACATCCCTGTAGTTTTATCAAGTGTATATCACTGTGCACGGCCTTGTGACATGTACAGCGATACATTTTGCATGTTACAAGCTGTTCATGTAAGAAGAATTCAAAATAAATGATGACGAACAACCCAAATAACTGAGGCAAATAAAATTTTCAAACACACACTTTTATTGTACACTTTAAAAAATTTCTTTTTCACTTTTACTGCGCTAGTGTTTATTTTGTAGATAATGCAGATGCTGGATACAAATTGGAATAGAGTTAAAGATAAAAATACAAGTATGAGTGAATATGTAGTGAGGTGAAAGTTGTAGATTGAAAGACGCGTTGTAATTATAATTGTATTGTAATTGAGAATGTATATATGCAGTGAGAGCTCAAATTTGTATTATTAAAAATTGTAATAAAAAGTCAAAAATATTTGAAAATCGAAAGAGCGTGATGAACAAGCATCACAGATTCTAAAAACAATCGCAAGCCGTGATGACCAAGCAAAGTATATCAGAAAAATATTCGAATTGAACCAGTCAAAATAAATCACAAGCATTTAAGCAAAGTCGAATGGCCAAGCAAGAATTATGAAGAATTCAAACATATTTATACGAACGAAAATATTGGGTGTTTAATCCCTATATAACCCCAATCATCGTCATCGGCTTTTTATCATTCGAGTTCAAGAAAATACCAGAGGGAGCTAAATCATGAACAAATTTATAACCCGAGTTGAAGTCGAGCAAATTCAAAATTGAACAAGAAAATCACGTACCAAATCATAGCATTCAAGCTCGATGCAGCTTGAAGCCGCCGCATATTAATCGAAGCCAGGATCAATTGATGAAGCAAAGTCGAAGTGAATTCATCACTCGATCGATCAATTTTTGAATCGGCTCTTCAAAGTTCACGAAGCCCTGATTGTTGATGAGAAACAAAGAAAGAATGCCGACATAAAAGAAAAGAGAGGAGATGTCTTCTATTTTTAAATAGAATTGGGCCAGTCTCCGAATATTATTGGGCTATAATTTTTATAATAGGGTTTTGTTTAAATTTTTTTTATTTTGTAATTTCTATTTTGAATTGTGCTACTTTCTAGTCGTGTGACTAGGTTACGAACTACGGTGGTGTAGTTCGAGACTTCACAACTCGGTGGCTGAGTTGTGGGAGGGTTTTGAGCGTAGAGTTGGTTAGTCGTTTGGGGGTGTTGCAAGTTTACATGTGTAAGCGTCTGACTACTTAATTTCTAGTATAAACCTTGGGGGCAGCACATAGTTAGGGATTTGCCAAAGCGAGGTAAATCTGTGTTGATTTCCGCTTTTATTATTCTATAATTATCTGTGCTGTAATTATTATATATATTTCCACATTAATTATTATTGTTATTAGTATCACCCTATTCAACCCCCCTCCTCCCCCTCTAGGATGAAATTGATCCTACAATTTCATCCTTTGAAATAATAATATCTTGATCATAGATTATGACATTATACGTAAATTAAACTAAAAACTGGGTGATCCATAAAAAAGTAATGCAATTATATAGTCTATTATAGATTTATGGGAATGGTTAATTAATAAAGTTCTATTGCAGACAGTAAATGTTCGTAACATACAATTAAAATTCTATAACTTTTTGTTTAATTTAGCCCCCAAGAAGAGAATGAATTGCATTCAAATACACTTGCAATCTATTATTACAAATTTTCCTACTATTATATAATTAATAAAATTGAACCATTCCCGCTTTGCAATCTTTTATTACAAAGTTTTCAGAATTTTTTCCAGAATTGTCATATCTTCAAATGTTGTGGCTCTAACAATAAGAAAATTTAACCGACACATGACCTAGCTTTTTAACTTTATTTATTTTTTCTTGCAAAAACCCAATTTAACATTCATTTTTCACAATAAACGAGAAATCAAAATAGAACATAAACTGTCACCTTTTCCCTTTAGTTTTGCAATTTATTGAAATCGGTATGCTCATGTCTTTAGGTTTCAATTCAAACTTCTCCATTGCAATTTTCTCCTACATTACTTTTTTGGTGAAAGTTAATGCTCTTTGACACATGGAAGATGAAGATAAAGTCAAATAACTAGAGCTTTTGAGAGGGGAGGAGAGTCACTTCCAAATCTTAAAAAAGTGAAGCAGATATACTTACTAAAAAGGTAAGTGAATCACATTTATTTAAATACAATCTTTACTTATATTGACATTTATTTTTCCATTTTTTGTTTCGTAACATGCCTTAGTTTAGATCTGACAAATGTGGATGAAGTACTTCCAATTTTATTACATTTTTTCATTTTTTTTATTAAGTTGGAAAAGAAAACTCAATAGCTTTTGAATACATTTGTGGTCAAAATAATGAATAGTGTGAGATTTGTATCTTTTCAATTGATTTTCCATTCATACTCAAACATAACTTGGATTTTACATCACAAATCAGTTTCTAAGGATAAAAAATACTAGTAGCATACATTAAATCTATATATGATCGAAAATCAACAAACTTAAATGAAGGAGGGTTGGACTAGATATTGCGTAGGAAGACTCTATACATAAAGACACCCAACGAATTCTAAATTAACATTAATATTATCATTAATTCACGTTTGACAACATCATTTGTATTGTCTGCCTTATATTTCTTTTTTTACTTCCCTATTCAGTCAAACATTGAACTTGTTATATTGCGTTGTGTTCTTCTCTTTTCTTTTTGGCAGCATAGCTGATGTGAATTCATATATTTGAAAATGCAGAAAACTCAAAATATATGTTTCCTATTTGACTTACCAACAACATAAAAAAACAAATTTTCATATTTATCATAACAAATAAGGATAACAATTAACAGTTTTAAAGAGAAATTGGATTATATTTACAATTACTTCCAGCGATTATCCATATCAAAGTACTTAATGTTGTCGAAAATCCCTTCAGATGATCAGTCTAAGGGAATAAAAAACCCAACACAGCGGAAAAATAACGAACTAGATCGTGATTGTAGTGACACGGAACAAATAGAGATTAACACCAAACTAGACAGTCATAGATTAATGCAATGTAGAAAAATAAATAACACCAGTATTTATAGTGGGGAATGGCTCTGAAATTCGCTCTCAATTTCGACTGCCATTGTTGTCTAGAAGCTCCTCTATCTATAGAGTGAAGAAATGAGAAGGGTTAGCTGCTATATAGCAATCCTGGGGTTTGGTTCGGCATCATTTGGTTCGACATACATTTGATTCCGCAAAATGACGAGCGAAAAATTTGGACCGGTATCTTCCTTGTTGGTTCGGCAAATACCGAACAAAATATTTCGTTCGACATTACCAAATTACCAAACAAAATATTTCATTCGGTCTTCTTCACCGCTCCAACGCCTTGCTTTCATTCGTTCTTCTTCACCGCTTCAAATTAGAGTACTTCCTCCAAACGAGAAATCTCGTTCGATCTTCCTCCGTCGCTCGATAGTTTAGAGCGGCAGCTGCTCCAAACTACTTCACCAAACTAACGACGCCCTAGATTTCAAAATCATCACTGAACACTTCTTCTTGCTCTATCCAACATGATTTTAGTTTCTGCTTTAGGGTTTTGCCTACGTCTCTTCCTTCGCAACTCCTAATTCTTCATCTTCGTTGATGATTAGCTAGGGTTTCACTCGATTTGGAAATCTCAGGTATCAATTTCTAACAATCTCCACCTTGATACTAGATTTCCAAACAGAATTTCCAACTCCATCTACTCCATTATGCTCCAAGAAATAGATACTTATTCAATGAGCTTCGGCAATTGTTATCCCGCCTTTTAGCAAGGCCATGATAGCAAAAGATCAACTAATAACCAAAGACAGTTCGTCTCAAAGATCGGTTGTACACAGGGTCGCTATGGATATCGACGAATTTTGTCCTAGACTGAATCGAGCTATAATTAATGTGGGACGACGAGCAAAGCCGTAGAAGCCAGCATTTCAAATTTCAAGTTAATCCGAGTTCGTATGATTGAGATATGATCGATACAAGTTAGGGAAGGAACATTGTTCGTATCCATCAAAGAGCCATGATATCGATCTGTTCAAATCGATCAACTTCGTATCAATCAGAGTAACTTCGCCTCGCATCCATCCGATTTGAATCAATCAGAGTGAACCTATTTGTATCCATTATTTACCCGTAGTTTCGAATTGATCGGCAACGTCCACTTCGTATCGATCACGAACACTCTGTTTCGTATCCACTCGGCTTGGTTTTTCTTCGCATCCATCACTCGAAGTCAATTCGTATCGGTCCCAATTGAGCAGTTCATGTCAATGGTTAATGATTGATACAAATGGTCCATCAAACGACCAATACGAAGTAGTACCCCCAAGCATCGGTATGAAATGACCCCCAGCCAACGATGTGAAGTAACCTAAAAACATCGATGCAAACAGAGCAACAAATGATCAATACAAAATAAATAGATTCGATCGATACGAAATAAACACAAATCATCGATACGAACAAGGCGAAGGCCTTGGAATGACTCGGTCAACTCGGCATAAAATGTGGATTGATCCAAAGTATGCGTGCCACGTCAGCCTGCTAGCACATGCCTGGATCGATTCGAATAGATAGATATGAAGGATCAATTCGAACGCGACAACATTCATGAAAATGCAATTTTGCATTGATCATATCTCACAATCCACAAGTCCAAATGCAATGAAATTTTCATAGGAGCTTACGTGCAAGCTAAAGAATGTTCACGCCAAATTTCGTCTCCATTGGGTAAAATCTTGATCGATATGAGTTACGGTCGTATCGATCACGGATCGAGTTGAAATTGCATGGGATCGATTGCATGGGCCTGCTCACGTGCCTGAAGAAGTCTTTCGAAGTTTGGGCCAGATATTTGCATGGGGAACCTATAAATAGAGCCCCAGGGCCTAAAGAAGAAGGGTCTTTTAGCTTTGAGACGAGCAGACTCTACCGAATTCAACTTTGTACTCTATTGCTTCTGTTGTACTCGAATTTCGACACTATAATCTGCTGTAATCCATCACAATCATTTGTAAACAGCAAGTGAATATCAATAAAGTCACCAACTTCAAAGTGGACATAGGCCAGATCGCCGAACCGCTATAAATTCTGTGTTTTTTACTGCTTTCTTCTGAATTTTCTGAGTGTCCTTCATTTTTTATTCTCTACATAATTGTCATCCGAGATCTGTGATTGTGAACTGGCACTTTCATTGGAAATTGGGTGTTTGTGACCAATTTTGCCGTAAACATTTTGGTGCTTCCATTGAGAGGGCTAATTCGGGGATATTATCGCTTGGAAGTTGAATTTGGAGGCCTAAAGATTCAGATCTGAACAGCTATGACAAGGCAATCAAGTAGAAGGCAAAGACCGAAAAGGAGTCAACATGAAGGGAGTCAAGAGGCTTCATCAGGAGCAAATCAGACGTCGATCTTCATCACCAGGGACGAGATGGAAACGATGTTCAAGAGACAAGAGGAGATGATGCAGAACCTATTTCGATGAGTTGGACAAGTTGGAGTGCAGAATCAGTGGAACGCAACTACAGGAGATGCTGGAGATAGAGATCGGGAGCATGGAGCAACTAGAATTCAGAATGGAACAGGGCCATCTGGCACGGCCCCAGAGCTAGGGGGCACTTACGCAGAACATGTTGACCCAATCACGGGCAGGATACCAGGTGGAGCTGTGCAACACGGCATTGACAGAGAAATGAATACTCATTCTGGAAGGCAGATCCCAAGGATCCCGCGTGAACTCAGGTGGCAAAGAAGAAGCAACAGACAAGGGCTACAGCTTGACGACAGTGACAGATTGGCAAAGATGGTCATACGAGCCATGAGAGGTGGACTAGTGAACAGAGACCTGGAAGATGTTAATAGGAGCCCTTTCGCTCCAGCAATTAGGCAGGCCAAGAATCCACCGGAATTCAAGCTACCGATGTTGGAGATGTAAAATGGAAGGACAGACCCTACTGTTCATCTGACGAAATATATACGGCATATGGAAGTGCTGGGGGCATTAGAGGAGGTCATGGCCCGGTGCTTCCCATTGTCTTGGCAGACATTGCGGCGCTATGGTTTAGACAACTGGAGAGTGGCTCCATTGGAACCTGATCCGATTTAACAGAAAGATTTATGAGGCAGTTTAGAGTTCACATTTTGAGACCCAAGAATGTGATGAGTTTGGCAGCACTGAAGCATAGAACTGGGGAGTCTTTGAGGAGCTTTTTGTCACGATTCAATGCAGCGGCAGTATCGGTGGATCGACCAGATCCATCCATGGTTTTGACGGCAGCCGTATCTGGCATAGCTGATGGCGCAGAATTCAAGAATTCATTAACAAGGGATCCCCCTATGGATCTAGGAGAATTTTATCATGAGGCTGAAGGATTTTAACGATTAGAGGATGCAAATGCTGAAAGAGAGGAAGGAGAAGGAATTGATGTTTATGCAGTTAAAGGTGAAAAACCTCCTGAAAAAGGTATAGGAACTGGTAGAGGGAAACGAAAGACTGAGGATAACGGTGATGGATCAACGCGACCACGAAAGGAACCAAGATTCACCTCATACACGGAGCTGAACGAGACTTTGGAACGAATCTACATAGACACCGGGGGACAGGTTCCTTATCGAAAACCAACGAGAAGGGATTCGATCAGCAATGAGAGGAGATCAGACAAGTATTGCTAATTCCACGAGCTAAGTGGTCATAGTACGAATGATTGCAGGCACCTAAAGGATGAGGTTAAGGGGCATATCCAGAATGGTCTGTTATCGCGATATGTAAGAAGGGAAACAACAACGGTGGAATGGAGCGGCAACCACCCGCATCAACTGGGAATTGCTTAGGATCTGGGCATTAGCTTATTATCAATTGATTGAGATAATGACAAATGAGTGGAAAACTCCACACCGATGCGATTAAGTTGTTTACACATGTACATGACAGTGAATGATCCTCAGGCATGCTCTGATACGGCCATAAATCGCATCAATGTAGGTGTTTGTGCTCTGACGTCCCTGTTTCGCTTTTGTTTTCTATTTCTCGTGTTTGAAACTTGATTTTGTTGAACGTTTCAGTTGAAAATCTCAGTTGAATGGATATTTGATTTTAATAATTCTAAAACGGCCAAGTCACTTACGCATGTACAGGTTCGCGAACAGTCCCCAGGCCTGCTCTAAGGTGGCGATAAACCGCCATAACCAACAATTCAGAAATTCATTCGTATGTGAAATCTGACATTAATGATAGTAAGTCTCCCCCGGGCACACACAATTCGCCTCGAACGGCACCCGACTGCGAACGGTCACAATTCACATCGAACGGCACCCGACCGTAAATGGTCACATTTCGCCTCGAATGGCACACGACCGCGAACGGTCACAATTCGCCTCGAACGGCACCAGGTCGCGAACGGTAACAAATCGCCTCGAATGGCACCCCGACCGTGAATAGTCACTATAAGGACCCGATTCTTCGACTTTCGAAAATCGACATTAGTACGTCCACTGTATCAACCGCCGAACAATCGAATGCCGGAAAAACGAATTCTTAGGGTTTAAGAAGAAGAAGTAGGAAAGAAAGAAAAGCAAAAGAAACGATATCGGAATCTCACAGTCGCAGCGGAACAACATATAATAGATAAATGAATAATCTTTAAATCAAAAGAACTGTACATTTTATACATTACATCATCAGAGTCAATATACAACACAACACAATAATGAACAGTTATATAAACCTGTCCTCACAACTGAATACACAGCGGAAAAGATAATATCATATACAAGTGATTCATTTCGCCATCCAGCTCGCCTCTTGAGCTCCACAGCAACTCCTGAATTCCAGAATAATCTGATAACCTGACTCTAGGCTGCCCGTGTGGAAAATGATGGGCACCCAGAGTTTAGAAAGGGAACAATAAACTCCAGGTCAGTCATGAGACAGGTGTGAGAACTTAAAATAGTTTATCTTTAAAAACAAACAAAGAAATATTTTAAAATAGAGCCGCAATGCTTTTGGAAAATGTAACCACCATAAGGCCTCCCGCCACACACACAATGCAAATGCGGAATTGGAGGAGATTTCTTCTTATGATAGTCAAACATGCTTGATACGTAGAAAAATTTCTTTGATATTATTACTATAAGTGCAAAGTGCAGAAAACATTTCGAAAGTATGATATAAATCTTAGCCAACATACGACCATTATCGTATGCCTACTATAGCTAGCATCTAAACAGTGGTGACCACCAAAAGTAAATGGTAGGTTCTACAACTAAAACCGTACAAGGTGCATATTAGAGTTTGGATTTCCAATAAATGGTCAGGCGAAGGAACTTCCCATTGCCACATGGGTACGCCTCTGGAAAGACGACCCGAGAACCTAACCGGATCTCTGCCAACACAAGGCCGGGTTACCTCTGCAAAAGTAGCTAACTACTGACACGAGTATGTCATCCCTCGGTTGTAAACAACCTTTATCCGAGGATCCTCAACCAAAAACAATCACAAAGTCATATATATTTGCGATATCCACATAAGTTAAGTATCTAGGCTCCATACCATGATACCACTTCTATCCAGAAGGAAATGCACATACCCTAAGGGGCGCTACTCCCTATAACCTTGCTGCATCTTACCTGTTTTGACCATTATCGGGTTGTGAGGTCCGACGAAGTCTCCTCCACAAATCTATGCTTTTCACAAAAACTATGTTTTGATCAACAAATGATCAGCAGCACTTCGTATGCCACATTAACAAATTGGGAATGTATCACTAGTAACCATCAACTACATAACCTCTGAGCTCATACGTCTCAGAGAAGGGTGTTAAGCTAAAAGAATGAATTCTCCGCCACCGACAGAAATGTATTTGATAGAAACCAGCTTTACATCTCAAATTGTAATTACAGACACACATCCATACAAGTCTGTTCCAGGATCGAACGGAACCGAAGGCACTTCCAAAGAAGCCCTTGCAATCCACATATTCATTAATCACGTCCGGAATTCCCATCACAAAGGGTGATAAAATCTCTATATCCAAGATCGGCCGATGCAGGGACATTCGATGGTAATCCTTCCGTTGCTGAAAATATATGGTCTTCAACACCGGTCTTCAAATGCTATCCATTACGACGTATCACTATTCGGAATGGGATTTATGGCCCAAAGGTCCTCTCCCGGCTAAACCGAATAATGAGCGCTTATTTTAAAATAAGTGTAGCATTAAAATTCAAGCAAATCACAACAAATGCCCATTTAAAGGTAAATATTGATAGTCGGTTATTTAATTATCAATAGATATGCACAACATGACCAGATTCCAAATAATTTCCCAAATTATTTGTTTTCCAAAGATATCTTTACAAGATATATTTTTCCACACTTCAACCATTTGAAAACAAATTTCAAATCACTTTTCACCTTTACAACTTTTGAAAACAAACTTCAAATCATTTTCCTTACGCGGAAACACTTCCAAATATTTATTCATTTTCACTGGAAATCTGTCGAGTTCAAATACTTTAAAATAATTTATAACACTTACCCAAAATATATCGGGAAAACACTTTGAAATAAAACTATGTTTCTTTAAACACTTTACTTAAAATATTAGTTATAAAAAATATTATACCAATATTACAAATAACTTAAGTCCAAACTAATTTTCAAAACGAAATTAGCAGATAGAATATAACTATTTAAATAACTATTTTCTAAAACAATTATTAATTAAATCTTAGAAATAATCATTTCTATATCAACTTAATAAATCTTTACTTAAATGATTTAAAACAATTTAAAAAGTTAATTTCTCCGAAGTATCCTTTTCAAAAGCAATTCTAGAATTATATATATATATATATATATATATATATATATATATATATATATATATATTTCAAAGCTATTCAGAAATTTTATTCGACTTTCCAGGGAGAATACACTTTCATTTCAAAATGGTTCATTTAAATCGATTAAATAAATCCTTACCGATTTACTTTAAATTTATGTTCCAGATCCGTAAATTTATTTCCACGCTTCAAAAATAAACCAATGTTTATTTTTAAACAAATTTCACTTTTCTTTATAAATTCCATGGTGAATTTAAATTTCCAAATATCTATTAATATACGATTTTCAAATCGAATTATTCACTTTCAACACCAATTCAATTTTTCAATTGATTTCAAAAACAACCAAATCAAATTCCATATTGATTTTTTTCCACGAAATTAAACACCAAGTGAATTTCATTCAAATCTCATATTGAAATCAATTTCCACTAAACTGCAAATCAATTTTCAAATTGATTCCAAATTCTTTTCAAAACACCTAATAAATTTCCAAATGGATTTTCAAAAGATTTAAATTCAATCACCAAAAATCAATTCCCAAATGGGTTTCAAATTTTATTTCCTTTTTTAAAAATAAATTCCTTTTAAAGAAAACCAATTCTTTTATTTTTCAAACTCTTTAAAATCCGTATTTTGAGTAAATTCTTTAACCTTTGAATAATATTACCTGAAATCCATTTATTAAAGCTTTTCCCATATTTTGAAATTTTATTCAATAAGATTAAAAATAAAACTTTATTATTTTAGAATTCCTTCTTTTAAATTTATCCAATTCTCAAAAATAAATTTTAATATAAACTTTGAACATGAATTTTCAAAAATCAAATTTTTATTTATTTCCTCTATCCAACGATACCAAAATTATATTCGGCTAAATTTTAGCCTTCAACGATTTCAATCAAAGATAATCACACAGAGATTATGAATAATCAACACACAACATTGAAACAAATTCAATTATTTGAGGTATCCAGTTGGATTCCTCCAACCTGTTTTCCTGCATCCACAGATGTTAGCACAATACCAATCCCATTTGAAGACGGGGTATCACGGTATATGGGTCTATATAAAATATTATCCGCTATTATGCGGTGCAATAGGGTCTCATCCGCTATATAATGCGGGAAATCAACTCCAAGTACGTATATAATACCAATTCCACTTCAAGGTGGAATATCGCGGTATATGTGTTTAATAAAATAACCGCCGCTTAATATGCGGCGTATAGGGTCTATTTCAATACAACAAATAGAAATTTATCATCCAAGCATACAATCAAGAAATTTTAAATTTAACTATTTAAAATTTAAATTGAAACATATTCGGTTGAGTGAGAAGTTCTCACCATTCTTCCAATAGCGGTTTCAGCGTTTTATTTCGAATAAAATTAAACGCGCGTTTAATTTTACCCAAATTCACACTAGCTCCAATCTATCCCAATCTAGCTCCATCGCGTATTGCTCGTCCATACGATTCCAACGCAAGTCGTTTCGTCCAAAACGGACCTCGTATGAACAAGTTACAGAGTTTTAAAGATTATACAAATGTTAATATAATTAATTTACAATTTTAATTTATATTTTTCAAACCCTTGCATCATAGCCGCTGATTTCCTTCCCACCAGATCTGGCCGCACCTTCCTTTTCTTCTCCCCTTCGCTCTTTCACGTATGCAAGACCCATTGTAGCCGCCGAGAAACCCTAAATGACGCGACCAAACTGCTCGCCTAGGCAGCGATCAACTACCACCATTTCGTGCGCCACCGTCTCCTACACCCTAGGTCGAAGAATAGGCAAACTTGATCATCCCTGCTGCTCGAAATTGAGAACGAACGTATGCCCCTTCCATCGCGATTTGCCGATAATTCGAAGCTCTGATTTCGACCGCCATCGTCGAGATTGTAGTGCTCACCGCCCTCTACGTTTTTGCTTTATGGAGTTTCTCGAATCGATTGACGGATCGAGAGAAAATTGAGGAAGAAGATGGTGATTTTCTGGCCATTGTTTTTTAGGCCGGTAGCTAGGGTTAGGGTTTGTTTCTTTTTTTTGCAAAAAAGAAAGTGTTGTGGCCTTATATACAAAATTTACGAAACACTATTCACCCCAAATTTTTCGAACTCCAAATGAAGCGTATCGACTGACGTTTCTAGGGTTTAACCCGCATTCCAGACACAATGGAATAGGTATCGAGAGCCAATTCGATCATATGTGCAATTTACGGAAATAAATGATCAAATTTAAATTAAATCGGTTAAACTAATTTCTATGCTTTTTAGCTTGCACCGGACAAATCATAAATCCGATTGACACGAAATTTGAAATCTTATAATAATATAACATTACAGATCCAATGAAACTAGTTTCGTCGAAATCCGAGACTGTTTGAAAAATGACTATTTTTACTTGTCAATTAAATATTAAAATATTCAATTTCTACAATTTAACTTTTAATTCAATTTTAAAAGTTCTATAAAATCGTTCTAACTACAATATGATTTAATGCAACTTTACAAATCAAATTTATGACATTAAACCAAATTTCCAATTATTTCTTTAATTTCAAATATTAATTTATCAATTTAATTATCCAATTAAATCTAGATATTCGAAATATAATTTATTCGACTTACAAATTTTACTATTTAATATTCAAAATTAATTAAATATACGAATTTCAAATGACAGGAATTCTGGGTCGTTACAAACTTCCCCCCTTAAAAGAATTTCGTCCTCGAAATTGCCAAGTAAGAAAAAGTTATAGAATCCATTAACATTTCAAAACCATTTGTTCAAATTAAATTTCAAATTCATTTAAACATTTTAACTTTTCCAAAATCCATAGTTAAACTTCTTACGATACCTTTACTAAGTTTTCAAATCTTACTTATTTATCTTTCCGAAAACCAACTATATCGTTTAACTTTTCACTTCCAAAATCAAAGTTATAGTTTTCAAAAAAATTCAATTTTCTCAAAAATATTCTAATGCCTTAAATTTCCAAAAAAATTCGCTAACGTCTCCTTTACACGACTAGCTCGGTACGACTACAAAAATAGCACCACGACCCCCAGATTTCAAAAAGGAAAGAAAAAGCCAAGTGGCTGGACAAGAAAATCATCAAATTTCATACTAAAATTCAAATACATACCTTTTTGTCAAGCAATTCAATTTTTTTATCTTCGAAATCAAAATCCCAATTTCCTTTAATCCACCTGTATATCCTGCTAACCATAATATCCATTTTCATTCAATCTCACATTATCAATTTCATTTGAATTTAATTTACAATTTCAATTATATTTGGATTCAATTTACCTTCTAAATATTGAATTTTATCAATTATTTTTCATTCACAACTGATTCATCTTGCTATTTTAAATTAGTTTCTTTTACTAATTCATTACAAGTTCTAACTCATTTCATCTCGTACAATTCAAATTGGTTTTCGATATTCAGTTTTCAATTCCAGTTTTTATTCTTTTGTTCGTTCCCAACACAATTCAATTCACTATCTCAGTTTATAACCACTTATATTTAAACTGGATTTCAAATTCCATATGAATTCAATTTACCTTTTATTTATAATTATTGAATTTCAATTCATTTCAAACTATATCTAATTGGTCTTTTCTTCAATTAGTTTAATTTACTAAAAAAAAATTTCAATACTCTGCTTTACAAATCAAATTCAATTCCAATTCTATTTTATTTGCTTACAAATTCGAAATGAATTTTAATGTTTAATTTCACTTTCATTTATTTCCAGTTGCAAATTTATTTATTCATTTATAATTTTAATTTCCTCCTCAATAGATTTTATTCCAAATTTTTCAGTCTATTAGACTTTTCAAGTTCACATTTATTCAAATTAACTCAAATCTCGAATTTCAATTTCATTTTGAATCCATGCCATCATTTGGTTTCGCTTACATTTTCTCACTTTACAAGTTATACAACTTATTTAACTTCAAAGTTA
Source organism: Allium cepa (assembly GCA_030765085.1). NCBI lineage: Eukaryota > Viridiplantae > Streptophyta > Magnoliopsida > Asparagales > Amaryllidaceae > Allium > Allium cepa. The sequence goes on from CM060931.1 coordinate 385,602,688, forward strand.
TTTTATATAGATTTCCAGAGTCTTTTCAACTTTTCAAAAATCATTTTTGAAATCAATTCGAATTATTCTTTGAATTCCAAAAATCCAAGCCAGTTTTGCAAACAACTTTCATTTAAATCATTTGGCAGCTATCCCTCTTTTGGAAACCCGAAAATGAACATCGATGATGCTACAATCATCACCTAAGTTATTTTCCAGCGACCGAAAAGAGTTTAGAGCTTCTATCCCTTCAAAATATTTTCCAAAACCTTTGAAATTCATTTTCAAATCATAAAGGAATTTAATTTCTAAAATTTCCAAATTCTTTCAAAAACATTTCCAAAAACTTCTTTGGAATTCTATTTCTAATTATAAATCGCATTTATAATTTACATTCTCAAATTTCATTTGTATATGGATTTTATTTCTAAACTTTTGATTATGATTCCAATTTCTTATTCAATTTCAATGATAATAATTTAATATTATCACTTCCAAACAAACAAACAACCATATACTATAATAATTTACAAAACTTATTTCCCTTTATATACAAAATAGTTTTGGGAAAAATTATTTCATTTACCCTATTTAAAACAATACTGTGTCGGTTTATCTTTTTTAAGAGTTTAGAAACTCCTATCGACACAGTTAGCTAGGTTGCACCGACCAGAATCTATAAACAATCAACCGATAAATCAACACAATATAAAACGATTTATATTCACTAACAAATACGCGCTCATATCTATTATTACACTCAAACTCATTCTAGAGTACTGCTGACTCTATCTTTAATGAGTAATACCCAACATAACCAAGGTTGTCTCTTAACCAAATGCTCTGATACCAAATTATAAGGACCCGATTCTTCGACTTTCGAAAATCGACATTAATACATCCACTGTATCAACCGTCGAACAATCGAATGCCGGAAAACCGAACCCTTAGAGTTTAAGAAGAAGAAAAAGGTAGAAGAAGTAAGAAAGAAAGAAAAGCAATAGAAACGATATCAGAATCTCACAGTCGTAGCGGAACAACATATAATAGATAAATGAATAATCTTTAAATCAAAAGAACTGTACATTTTATACATTACATCATCAGAGTCAATATACAAAACAACACAATAATGGATAGTTATATAAACCTGTCCCCACAACTGAATACACAGCGGAAAAGATAATATCATATACAAGTGATACGTTTTGCAATCCAGCTCGCCTCTTGAGCTCCACAGCAACTCCTGAATTCCAGAATAACTTGATAAACTGAGTCTAGGCTGCCCGTGTGGAAAATGATGGGCACCCAGAGTTTAGAAAGGGAATAATAAACTCCAGATCAGTCATGGGACTGGTGTGAGAACTTAAAATAGTTTATCTTTAAAAACAAACAAAGAAATATTTTAAAATAGAGCCGCAATGCTTATGGAAAATGTAACTACCATAAGGCCTCCCGCACATACACAATGCAAACGCAGAATTGGAGGAGATTTCTCCTTATGATAGTCAAACATGCTTGATACGTAGAAAAATTTCTCTGATATTATTACTATAAGTGCAAAGTGTAGAAATCATTTCGAAAGTATGATATAAATCTTATCCAACATACGACCATTATCGTATGCCTACTATAACTACAATCTAAAAAGTGGTGACCACCATAAGTAAATGGAAGGTTCTACAACTAAAACCCTACAAGGTGTGTATTACAGTTTGGATTTCCAACAAATGGCCAGGCCAAGAAACTTCCCATTGCCACATGGGTACGCCTCTGGAAAGACGCCCCGAGAACCTAACCGGATCTCTGCCAACACAAGGTCGGCTTACCTCTGCAAAAGTAGGTGACTACTGACACGAGTATGTCATCCCCCGGTTGTAAACAACCTTTATCCAAGGATCCTCAACCAACAACAATCACAAAGTCATATATATTTGCGATATCCACATAAGTTAAGTATCTGGGCTCCATACCATGATACCACTTCTATCCAGAAGGAAATGCACATACCCTAAGGGGCGCTACTCCCTATAACCTTGCTGTATCTTTCCTGTTTTGACCATTACCGGGTTGTGAGGTCCGACGAAGTCTCGTCCACAAAGCTACGCTTTTCACAAAAGCTATGCTTTGATCAACAAATGATTAGCAGCACTTCGTATGCCACATTACCAAATTGGTAATGTATCACTAGTAACCATCAACTACATAACCTCTGAGCTCGTACGTCTCAGATAAGGGTGTTAAGCTAAAAGAATAAATTCTCTGCCACCAACAGAAATGTATTTGATAGAAACCATCTTTACATCTCAAATTGTAACGTCACACATCCATACAAATCCATTCCGGGATCGAACGGAACCGAAGGCACTTCCAAAGAAGCCCTTGCAATCCGGATATTCACTAATCACGTCCGGAATTCCCATCACAAAGGGTGATAAAATCTCTATATCGGAGATCAGCCGATGTAGAGACATTCGATGGTATTCCTATCATTTCCGAAAATATCCGGTCTTCAACACCAGTCTTCAAACGCTATCCATTACGACGTATCACTATTCGGAATGGGATTTATGACCCAAAGGTCCTCTCCCGGCTAAACCGAATAATGAGCGCTTATTTTAAAATAAGTGTAGCATTCAAATTCAAGCAAATCACAACAAATGCCCATTTAAAGGTAAATATAGATAGTTATTTAACTATCAATAGATATGCACAACATGACCAGATTCCAAATTATTTATTTTCCAAAGATATCTTTACAAGATATATTTTTCCACACTTCAACCATTTGAAAACAAATTTCAAATCACTTTTCACCTTTACAACTTTTGAAAACAAATTTCAAATCATTTTCCTTACGCAGAAACACTTCCAAATATTTATTCATTTTCACTGAAAATCTGTAGAGTTCAAATACTTTAAAATAATTTATAACACCTATCCAAAATATATCGGGAAAATACTTTGAAATAAAACTATTTTTCTTTAAACACTTTACTTAAAATATTAGTTATAAAAAATATTATACCAATATTACATATAACTTAAGTCCAAACTAATTTTCAAAATAAAATTAGTAGATAGAGTATAACTATTTAAATAACTATTTTCTAAAACAATTATTGATTAAATCTTAGAAATAATCATTTCTATATCAACTCAATAAATCTTTACTTAAAGGAATTAAAACAATTTAAAAAGTTAACTTCTCCAAAGTATCCTTTTCAAAACCAATTCTAGAATTATATATATATGTATGTACGTATGTATATATCTTTCAAAGCTATTCAGAAATTTTATTCGGCTTTCCAGGGAGAATACACATTCATTTCAAAATGGTTCATTTAAACCAATTAAATAAATCCTTACCGATTTACTTTAAATTTACGTTCCAAGTCTGTAAATTTATTTCCATGCTTCAAAAATAAATCAATGTTTATTTATAAAAATTTTCCCTTTTCTTTATAAATTCCATGGTGAATTTAAATTTCCAAAATATCTATTAATATACGATTTTCAAATCGAATTATTCACTTTCAACACCAATTCAATTTTTCAATTGATTTCAAAAACAACCAACTCAAATTCCATATTGATTTTTTTCCAAGAAATTAAACACCAAGTGAATTTCATTCAAATCTCAAATTGAAATCAATTTCCACTAAACTCCAAATCAATTTTCAAATTGATTCTAAATTCTTTTCAAAACACCTAATAAATTTCCAAATGGATTTTCAAAAGATTTAAATTCAATCACCAAAAATCAATTCCCAAATGGGTTTCAAATTTTATTTCCTTTTTTAAAAATAAATTCCTTTTAAAGAAAACCAATTCTTTTATTTTTCAAACTCTTTAAAATCCGTATTTTGAAGAAATTCTTCAACCTTTGAATAATATCACCCGAAATCCATTTATTAAAGCTTTTTCCATATTTTGAAATTTTATTCAATAAGATTACAAATAAACTTTATTATTTCAGAATTCCTTCTTTTAAATTTATCCAATTCTCAAAAATAAATTTTAATATAAACTTTCAACCTGAATTTTCAAAAATAAAATATTTATTTATTTTCGGTATTCAACGATGCCAAAATTATATTCGGCTAAATTTTAGCCTTCAACGATTTCAATCACAAAGATAATCACACAGAGATTATAAATAATCAACACACAACATTGAAACAAATTCAATTATTTGAGGAATCCAGTTGGATCCCTCTAACCTGTTTCCCTGTATCCACAGATGTTAGCATAATACCAATCCCATTTCAAGGCGGGATACCGCGGTACATGGGTTTATATAAAATATTATCCGCTATTATGTGGCGCAATAGGGTCTCATCCGCTATATAATGCGGGAAATCAACTCGAAGTACATATATAATACCAATTCCACTTCAAGGTGGAATATCGCGGTATATGTGTTTAATAAAATAACATCCGCTTAATATGCGGCGTATAGGGTCTATTTCAATACAACAAATAGCAATTTATCATCCAAGAATACATCAAGAAATTTTAAATTTAACTATTTAAAATTTAAATCGAAACAAATTCGATCGAGTGAGATGTTCTCACCTTGCTTCCAATAGCGGTTTCAGCGTTTTATTTCGAATAAAATTAAACACGCGTTTAATTTTACTCAAAATTCACACTAGCTCCAATCAATCCCAATCTTACTCCATCGCGTAATGCTCGTCCATACGATTCCAATGCAAGTCATTTCGCCCAAAACGGACCTCGTATGAACAAGTTACAGAGTTTTAAATATTATACAAATTTTAATACAATTAATTTACAATTTTACTTTATATTTTCAAACCCTTGCATCATAGCCGTTGATTTCCTTCCTATCAGATCTGGTCGCACCTTCCTTTTCTTCTCCCCTTCGCTCTTTCACGTACGCAAGACCCATTGTAGCCGTCGAGAAACCCTAGATGACGCGAGCAAACTACTCGCCTAGACAGCGATCAACTACCACCATGTTGTGAGCCACCATCTCCTACACCCTAGGTCGAAGAATAGACGAACTCGATCGTCCCTGCTGCTCGAAATTGAGCATGAACGTATGCCCCTTCCATCGCGATTTGCCGACAATCCGAAGCTCTGATTTAAATCACCACCGTCGAGATTGTTGTACTCACCGCCCTCTACGTTTTTGCTTTATGGAGTTTCTCGAATCGATTGACGGATCGAGAGAAAATTGAGGAAGAAGGTGGCGATTTTCTGGCCATTGTTTTTGAGGCTAGCTGCTAGGGTTAGGGTTTTGTTTCTTTTTTTTTGCATAAGAGAAAGTGTTGTGGCGTTATATAGAAAATTTACGAAACACTATTCACCCGAAATTTTTCGAACTCCAAACGAGCGTACCGAATGACGTTTCTGGGGTTTAACCCGCGTTCCGGACACAGTGGAATAGGTATCGAGAGCTAATTCAATCATTTGTGCGAGTTACGGAAATAAACGATCAAATTTAAATTAAATCGGTTAAACTAATTTCTGCGCGTTTTAGCTTGCCCCAAAAAAACCGTAAATCCGACTGACACGAAACTTGAAATCTTACAGTAATATAACATTACGGATTCTGTGAAACTAGTTTCATCGAAATCCATGACTGTTTTAAAATGACTATTTTTACTTGTCAATTAAATATTAAAACATTCAATTTCCACAATTTAACTTTTAATTCAATTTTAAAAGTTCTATAACATTATTCTAACTCCAATATGATTTAATACAACTTTACAAATCAAATTTATCACATTAAGCCAATTTTCTAATTATTTCTTTAATTTCAAATATTAATTTATCGATTTAATTATCCAATTAAATCTAGATATTCGAAATATAATTTATTCGACTTACAAATTTTACTATTTAATATTTAAAATTAATTAAATATACGAATTTCAAATGATAGGAATTCTGGGTCGTTACAGTCACCACTCGCCGAGAACGACGTCCGACCGTGAACGGTCACATATCACCTCAAATGACATACGATCCCGAACGATCATCATTCATGGTCAGATAAGACTATCAATTCCTTTGCAGGTCATCAACAAGATATGAACATCCAGCTTACAGCATAACAAAATACACCGTCCTACCGCATGGCATATTTTGGGGGGCAAGTGTTATCCCGCCTTTTAGCAAGGCCATTATACAAAAGATCAACTGATAACCAAAGACAGTTCGTCTTAAAGATCGGTTGTACATAGGGTCGCTATGGATATCGACAAATTTTGTCCGAGTCTGGATTGAGCTATAATCGATGTGGCACGACGAGCAAAGCCGTAGAAGCCAGCGTTTCAAATTACAAGTTAATCCAAGTTCGTATGATCGAGATATGATTGATACAAGTTGGGGTAGGCACATTGTTCGTATCCATCGGAGAGCCATGATATCGATCTGTTCGAATCGATCAAGTTCGTATCGATCAGAGTAACTTCGCCTTGCATCCATCCGGTTCATATCGATAAGTGTGAAACCATTCATATCCATCGTTTACCCATAGTTTCGAATCAATCAACAGTGTCCACTTCGTATCCATCGCGAACACTCTGCTTCGTATCCACTCGGCTTGGTTTTACTTCGCATCCATCACTCGGAGTCAACTCGTATCGGTCCCAATCTAGCAGTTTGTATCGATGGTTAACGATCGATACGAATGGACTATCGAACGATCAATACAAAGTAGTACCCCTAGGCATCGGTACAAAATGACCCCCAATCAACGATGCGAAGTAACCTATAAACATCTATGCGAACAGAGTTACAAATGACTGATACGAAATGGAACGCAGACCATCGATATGAACAAGGCGAAGACCTTGGAATGACTCGGTCAACTCGGCATAGAAAGTGGATCGATCCGAAGAGTGCACACCATGTCAATCTGCAAGCATGTGCCTAGATCGATTCGAATAGATCGACACGAAGGATCGATCCGAATGCGACAGCATTCATGAAAATGCAATCTTGCATCGATCATATCTCACAATCCACAAGTCCAAATGCTATGAAATTTCACAGGAGCTTACGTGCAAGCTAAATAATGTTCATGCCAAATTTCGGCTCCATTGGGTAAAATCTTGATCGATATGAATTACGTTCATATCGATCACGGATCAATTCGAAATTGCATGGGATCGATCGCATAGGCCCGCTCACGTGCCAGAAGAAGTCTTCCGAAGTTTGGGCCAGATATTTGCATGGGGTGCCTATAAATAGAGCCTCAGGGCCTACAGAAGAAGGGTCTTTTGGCTTTGAGACGTCTAGACTCTGTCGAATTCAACTTTGTACTCCATTGCTACTATTGTACTCGAATTTCGACACTATAATCCGTTGTAATCCATCACAATCAGTTGTAAACAGCAAGTGAATATCAATAAAGTCACCAACTTCAAAGGGGACGTAGGCCAGATCGCAGAACCACTATAAATTTTGTGTTTTTTTACTTCTTTCTTCTGAATTTTGTGAGTGTCCTTAATTTTTTATTCTCTACATAATTGTCATCTGAGATCTATGATTGTGAACTGGTGCTTTCATTGGCAATTAGGTGTTTGTGACCAATTTTGCCGCAAACAGCAACGCCATCACCCATTATACTCTGTCAACGAACTTCGGCGAGGCCACCGCCCCGTCAACAAAGTGTTCGAAGCACCCAGTCTGTGAAGAACCTATCAATATCCACCATGAAAAAAACGTGTTCCAGGGCAGCTCAATTCCCCCCCCCCCATGCCACCCGTGGCATCTAGCACTTCATTAAGCGAATCACGTCCAAGTAATGCTAGAACCTTGCGATAGGAAATGACTTGTTAAACATGTCTTCTGCATTCTCCTTTGTGTGAACTTTCTAAAAATGAAAAATCATCTCTTCACTCATCGAGACAAGAAACGACTCTTGCACCTTAATATGCTTTATCCTCATGCTGAACATTAGATTTTCAACTAAGTGGATTGCACTCTGACTATCACAGTACACATCCACGCCTTTATATACAAAACCCAAATCATACAACAATCGCCTCAATTAAAGCACCTATTTAGCTTCTTCAACCGCAGCTATGAGTTCTGCCTCTGTAGTAGACAAAGCCACGATCGTCTACAACCTCGCTGTACAACTGATCGTTGTCCCACCAATGGTGAAAGCATATCTGGAGGTTGACTTCCTTCGATCTCTTTCACTGGCATAGTCGAAATTGCAAAATCCAACCAAGATAAAATCACTTCGTCTGCCGCAAAGACAAGTCCATGGTTTAGATTTCCTGTAAGGTATCTGAAAATACACTTCACTTCTTCCCAATGCGTCCTTCCTGGATTGGCCATGAACCTACAACAACCTGTGCAATGTCTGGCCTGGTGCAGACCATGGCATGCATCAAGCTGCCAATTGCACTTGCATATGGGACCTTTGTCATATAAGCCTTGTCCTTTTTCGAGATCGAAGAGCCTTTACTGGAAAGCTATATGTGCAAGGCATGGGTGTGCTGATTTCTTTTGCCCCTTCCATGCTAGATCAAGCAAGCACCTTTCGAATGTACTCCTTTTGATTAGGGCTCAAAAGTCCTAGCTTTCTATCCCTTTGGATTTCCATACCCAAAACTTTGTTTGCTTCTCTAAGATCCTTCATTTCGAATTCTTCTTTTAGCTTTCGCTTTAAACTACCGATTTCAGCCTTATCCTTGGAATCAATCAACATATCATCCACTTACCAGAGTAGGTACATCCATCTAACATTCTTTAAATCTTGAAGTACACCTAAGGTTCTTTGATACTATGATCAAAACCAAGTGAAAGCATAAAAGAGTTAAACTCTCGTACCATTATCTAGGCGACTTAAGCAGTTTGTACATAGACTTCTTCAATTTGCAAACCCAATTTTCTTTCCTATTTACAACAAATACTTCTGGTTGCTTCATGTAGATGGTCTCATCCAAGTCTCCATGAAAGAAAGCGGTTTTCACGTCCAGTTGCTCCAGTCCAAGTCATGAGCTACGACGATAGCGAGCAAAATGCGGATGGACGTATGCCTCACTAATGCAGAGAATATCTCATCATACTCCAATCCCTTTCTTTGTGAAAACCCTTTAGAAACTAGTCTAGGCATGTATCCCCCGTCATCTTTTACCTTGAACACCCATTTGCAGCCTATGGCTCGGCTTCCTTAAGGTGGTGGTACCAAATCCCAAGTCTTGTTCTTCTTCAATGATTCTAACTCCTCTTCCATAGAGCATATCCACCTCGAACTGTCACATGACTTCAGAGGCTCCTCAAGAACCACATGTAGGGCATAGTCAAACTGATCACCAAGGCAAAGGTTCGCAAACTGCCAATCACCATACCTTTCGGACGGTCTAATAATTCTACGACCGACCCAAGTAGGTAGTGCTTCGTCTAAACTCCTTTAAGCTCCACCTTAAACTAAACTTCCGCTAGATTCAAGCACATCACCAGCACTACTAGGAGGTGCCTATGGACTATCATGTGATGTTTCATCAACTGCGTTTTCCTCGACAGCATCAACAACAACTCTATTATTTGGATGGAACACAGGAACTTCTTCCATCTCTTTAGGCCTATTAGAATCTTTTGATATGGTAGGTAGCTTCTCCTTTGGATTGAACATAGTAGACTCATCAAAAGTAACATGTTTGGTAAGAACTATCTTTCGATCAACAGGGTTCCATATTCGATAACCTTTGATACCATCGGTGTATCCCATTAGTATGCCCTTGTCTGCTCTAGACTCCAACTTATCATCACCTGTATGGTAAACGTACTTAGGATAACCAAAAATTCAGAAGTAACCAAGATATAGTGCTTTACCTCTGCAATTCTCCTCTGGAATATTCCCATTTATGGCTGAGCATGGAAATCGATTTATGATATGCACCGCAGTTGATATTGCCTCAGTCCAAAAGCCTTTAGACGAGCCCGCCATTAATCTTAAGCAACGAGTCTTCTCTAGTAGAGTTCTGCTCATTCTTTCTACAACCCCATTGGATTTGGGATCGCCAGGTGTAGTGAAATATCTCTAAATGCCATGCTGTCTACAAAAGTCGAGGAACTACCTAGAGACAAATTCATCGCCATTATCAGATTTTAGCAACTTCAACCTAGAACCAGATTAGTTCTCAACAAGTGCTTTCCATTATTTGAACTTCTCAAAACTCTCTAATTTGGCCTTTATCACATACACCCATTTTTTCTGAGAAAAGTTATCAAATAAAGAGATAAAATACTTTGCTCCTCCAAGAGAAGGAGTGGCAACCGGTCCCTAAACGTCTTTATGCACGTACTTAAGTACTCGCCTCAACCTATGGAGTCCAACTCCAAAAGATACTTTAGTTTGCTTGCCTAACACACACACTCTTGGCAAAAGTCCATCTTGTCGAAGCATTCTCCTTTGATCATCTTCTGTCTTCGAAACGACTCTAAGCTCTTCTCTAAAATATGACCCAACCTGAGATGCCAAAGCTTTGTGGCATCCAAAGTAGGAGAACTATCTACTCCAACACATGACTCTCCAACAACTATGGTTCTTTTTAACAAATACAGATTTCGAAACACATCTCCTTTCATAAGAACTAGTGCACCTCTCGGGAACTTCAGACTATGCTGCTCGATAGTTACCTTGCATCCCAAATATGCCAATTGTACTAAAGAAACTAAAGACTTCCAAAGACCTAGAACATATCAGACACATGTCAAAGTGTGTATCACTCCATCAAACATCCTGATCCTCACCATACCTTCACCCGTTGCTCTACAGCGAGAATCATTACCTATAAGATGAGCTTCCCTCTCGTCCAACGAAAGAATGAAAGTAAGCCTCCTGAGTCTAGCACCCAATTATCTAAGACACCTGATACTGCTGCAGACCACACATCGTCAGATACAAACTTCTCCGCCGCAAATGATGAAAATCCATCTTCTTCCTTCTTCTTAAAATCTGGATAATCATTTTTCCAAAAAAGATTTCTTGCAGATAAAGCACTTTCCATCCTTATACTTTCCTCTTTTTCCATTACCGGGCATCCTGGACTTGGAACGCCCTCTAGAATGCCAATTCTTCTTATATTCTCTACCTCGTTCAACAAATAAGCTGTGACTACTAATTTACTTCTACTTCCTTCACTTATCTCCTTCATCCGATCTCACAAGCCCTTAGATATAAGACCTGACTTCACATCTTCCACTGTCAATGTGTCTCTAGCGAAGATAAGGCTATTAGCAAAACCTATGTAATGCTATGGAAGAGAACAAAAAAGAATCATTGCCATTTGCTCCTCATCCATCTTCAAGTCAACAGTCTTCATCATCATCACGAGATCATCAAAGAAATTAAGATGTTTCTTCACTGAAATACCCTCTCTCATCCACATGGTGAAAAATGTCTTCAGCGATATCAGACGGTTAGTCAGTGATATCTTTAAGTAGAGATTCTCCAACATAGTCCAAATGCCCCTAGCAGTGGTCTCACTGCTGATCTCTGAGATAACATTATCTCCTATAGCAAGCTTTAAAGTAGTAAACACCAATTTCTCCATCTCCTTCCTTTCCATGACTGAGATGTCAGCCATCAACTCCTCGGAGGAAAACACTGCTGGATGGACTTCATTCCTTATTAGAACAGCCTTTATCCTCCATTTCCACTTCTCAAAGTCTTTATCCCTATTCCATTTCTCAATTGCCAATTATGATCCTTATGCGATATACATCCCTCTGTTATAGGATCATGTAACAAATGGAGTTGCTTCATCTCCTGCTACAGCGTCTAACACTCCTCAATCAACCTTGCAGCTCTAATACCAGACTATTGGGAAAAACCCTTTCCGATGATCGGTCAAATGGAATAAAAAACCCAACGCAACGTAAAAAACAATGAACTGGATGGTCATTGTAGTGGGACCGAACAAACAGAGATAAATACTAGAACAGAAAATCACAGATTAATGCAATATAGAAAAATAAACAACACCAGTATTTATAGTGGTTCAACTACCATGTGGCAGTATATGTCCACTCGGGGAGACGAGATTTTATTAATCACTAAAAGATTAGATTTACAAGATTGATTCACTTTTGGAGACTGAACAAAAGAAGAATTAACAATACAGACAAAATTGTAAAGAGTTTTAGCTCTCTAGGATGGCTCTAAAATTGGCTGAAATTAGCTTTCAATTTCGACTGCCATTGTTTTCTGGAAGCTCCTCTATTGATTGAAGAAATAAGGAGGGTTAGCTGCTATCTAGCAATCCTGAGATTTGGTTCGGCATCATTTGGTTCGGCACACATTGGTTTGATAGAACGTCGAGCGAAAAATTTGGATAGGTATCTTCCTTATTGGTTCGGTAAATACCGAACGAAATATTTCATTCGGCATTACCAAATTATCGAGTGAAATATTTCGTTTGGTCTTCTTCACCGCTCCAATGCCATGCTTTTGTTCGGTCTTCTTCACCGCTCCAAATTGAAGTACTTCGTCCGAACGAACTCACCACCGAATGAGATATCTTGTTCGGTCTTCCTCCATCGCTCGACAATTTAGAGCGGCAACTGCTCCAAACTACTTCACCGAACGAACGAAGCCCCAGCTTCCAAAATCATCACCGATCACTTCTTCTTCGTCTATCACAACATGATTTTAGTTTTTGCTCTAGGATTTCGCCCACATCTCTTCCTCCGCAACTCCTTCTTTTTCATCTTCATCAACGATTAGTTAGGGTCTCACTCGATTTGGAAATCTCACGTATCAATTTCTAACAGTTGAAGGTTGGGTAGCAAATGACCAACCAACTAAGATCAGGTCAGCTCAAATAAGAAAGAAGAAACAAACTCCTGTGCTCAATGTTTATGCACATTTTGTTTCTCTAGTGAATAATTTAATCATAAATATTTTAGGATACATAATACTTGATTTGCTAAATTTTCGTTTTTTAAAAATAAACACATACAAACACTCTAAATTTGATTCATCGTGATTTTTTTACACTTAGAAAAATATTGTATAACTTGTTTTCAGTCTTCTAGCAAGAAAAAACAATCGTGTAACACAGATCTTCCACTCATCATTTGTGCCCGGGAGTTGAAGAGAAAACTAGGTTATATATTTTGAACTGCAAGGAATATACATGTGTACTATGAGATATATAGATTTAAGATAAAGGTTTTATTTTACAATTTTATTTGCTTTTTTATCTGTCAGCGACCAATAAATGCACTGATATATAGTGCAAAATTGAAAACATTATTTTAGCAGGAAATCAAATGATGGTATATTGAATTGCATATACCCCTAAATGCTACGAAATTTTTCGTAAGAATTATTCAATAATGTATTTTTTTTCTTAATTCATTAAAAATATAGCTAAATACTTAATATATCAAAAAAATTCAAATAGCAAACACATCCAATAAAATGCCTATTTGCACTCATTAGCTCTTTAAAGATGGAGGAGCTACATTTAAATACATACAGAATATGTGGCACAAGAATTAATTGCAAAGTTTTCTTTTTTTGGTTGAGATGTTTCTATTGTTAGCTTTGATTTGTTCTTCTTAGGATGAAGTTAATTTATATCACTTTACTTCAATACACCGTTAACCTAAATATTATTTCAACAAATACAACAGCAAATTAAAGCCTTTAGTCCCAAAAGGCTATAATTTATTTCATAAAATATAACAACAACAATACACCCCTTAGATGCAAAGTTATGCGTAGAAGTGAAGCGAAGTGCTGTCGAAATTAGATAGAAGTATGGTGTATAAAGTCTTTAGTCCTAAAAGGCTTTAATTTTGTTTTATATTTGTTTATACTTAAATTGTTTTAATTATGAAATATTTTTCTTTAATAGGCCAAAGGGTAAAACTTTCGCTTTATGTCTAATTTAAATTCAAGAGAGTGGTTAAAAGTCCACATAGAAATACTGAAGAATATAAGCAAACCGTTCGAGACTTCATGAGTTTTGTGAAGAATCACTCGTCTCCTGATGCTAAAATATGCACTTGCCCTTGTATTAAGTGCAAAGACTCTAAAAAGCTCTCATTGGAAAATGTTGAGAAATACCGGATCATACATGGTATGGTTAAAACGTATAACAGGTGGTTTTTCCATGGAGAGATGAACACCAATAATACGGTGGTGAATCATACACAGATATTCCAGAGTCTCATATTCAAGATCATATTCAAACTGACCATTGCGTAGAGGGAGCTCTTAAAAATCTCATAGATGATGCTTTTGGAGTGCATAATATGCCATAAGCTAATGTTGAAGAGGATGTTCAGAAAACAAATTTAGGTAATTCTTGTTCTTTCCATGGAGAAAAGCAACAAGAGTACACAAATAAAGCAAATGAGAAACTCTATTCTTCTTGCGAAGGCGGGCTTACAATGTCAGGTGTAATTGTTAAGCTTCATAACCTTAAAAAAGAGTTTAATTGGTAGGGAATTAATATGACCGAGTTGTTGAAATGATTAAAACGTTGGCTTCCAAAAGAAAATAATTTACCCAACAAGTATACCAGGATGAAGAAAATGTTAAAAAGGAATGGAGGTGAATCATATACATGCATGTGAAAATGATTGCATATTATTTTGGAAAGACAATGTTGATGCAAAGGAATGTCCTCAATGTCATACAACAAGGTATAAAACTAAAAAAACATTGTTAGAAGAGGTCAAATTAACGAAGGAACCAAGAAAAGTTTTAAGATACTTTCCTATCATTCAAGATTAACTAGATTGTACACTATATCATGGATAGCTTGTAAAATGCAATGGCACAAGAAAGCTACACGCTCGTGGAATTCCATGCAACATCCTATAGATTCAGCTGAATGGAGATCAATCAAAAGTCGATGGCCAGAATTTGCTAGTAAAGGACGCAACGTTTAGCTTAGTCTTGCTACTGATGGGTTTAATCCAAATGGAGTCCTCTCCAATAGTTATATTTGTTGGCCCGTATATTTAATATCTTATAACCTGCCCCCTTCATTATGTATGAAATCAAAATTTCAAATGTTGATTCTATTAATTCCGGACCAAGAGCACCAAGTCAAGACATTGATGTATACTTAGAACCTCTTGTAGATGAATTGAAGCATCTTTGGGTCGGAGAAGCGTCTGTTTTTTATACAGATAAGAAATAAATTTTCAATATGAAAGCAATATTACTATGGGGAATCCATGATTTTCCAGCATTTGGTAAATTATCTAATTGTGTGACGCACCGTTATAAGGCGTGTCCTATTTGTGCCACCGAGACCAAATTAGAGCACATCGGCAACAAGATCGTCTACCAAAGTATAGAAGGTTTTTAAAGAATGGTTATCTATATAGAGCATTAAAACATGGATGGTATAAGAATGTTGAATGCAAAGAACCTCTAACTCGGTTAAGAGGCTCGTCTCTCTTAGAAAGGCTTGAGCGTATCAAATATGTTCCTGGCAAACTACCACAAAGCAAGAAGAGGATGATTTCTAAAGCCTACGATACTGTAGATTGTTTTGTCGATGAGGATAAAAGACCACGTGGTATAATAAGTCAATTTTATTTGACTTAGATTATTGGAGCAGTCATAAAGTTCGTCGTACTACTGATGTGATGCACACTAAGAAAAATGTTTCCGAACACCTCATCAATTTTATGTTTTATAAAGGAAAACAATCTTCTAAATATTCATGGGATAAGATTCAAAAGTTACAATGTTGTCAAGTTCTTAAAGATTCAAAACTTCCATTAAGTCTTCCAACTAAATTGCACGGCCTTATATGTCTTCAACCATCCAATTTGCAAAACAAGAAGACATATGATTATCATATTATTATCTAGTATTTGATCCCTATCATGGTTCAACATGCATATCCAAAGTGTCATGAGTTAAGACGAGCTCTTTTACAAGTAAGCTTGTACTTCAACATAATATGTTTAAAAGTTCTACCTCGGGAAAGTGCAATCTGCTAAAGATATAATTGCTGAAGAATTATATGTGTTGGCACACTATCTTCCAATGCAATTTTTTGATATAAGAAACCATCTGATGGTACATTTAGCCGATCAAGCTCTACTTTGTGGACCATCAAACTATATATGGATGTATCCATTTGAAAGGTAAAATATTGTTTTCGCATTCGAGTTATTTCACCTAAGGGCTATGAAGCAACTGACTATAAATATACATATTAATTTTTGTGTACTAGGGCTGTGAAGGATTGAAAAACATATCTAGTAATAAAAGATATGTAGCGGGATCAACTTCTGAAGCATATCTCGTTTCAGAATCAGTTCGATATGCAATGAAATATATGCCAAGCCCACATGATGGAAATCATAGCTCTACATGAGCATCCTTTTTAGATGAGAATGGTGATGATGTATATGAGTGTTCCATCATTGATGGCAAACCGTTAAAGTTATCTAGGGTGCAACGGTTGCAGAGTCAACGATGGATACTATTTAGATTTGATATACCATAATGAGATGAATACTATAGGTTATACTTTTTTTAACTTTTTTCATATACTTGTAGCATATTTAGTCAAGCATATATATATATATACACACACACACACACACACACACACCATGATATTCAATTTGTAGTGCATACCGCTTAACTTTATAGGATGGTCCTCGTAGTAAAAGGAAGATTATCACAAAGGCAGGAGTAATAGTCCAATCTGAATTTGTTGATTGGTTACACAAGAAGGTGTGCTACTTATACTCGAAAGTAATATGTTTCTTCTTCAACTGATGTTAGTTAATTAATTCTTTTTAATTTGTAACAATTAGTGGAAGAAAAATGCATGGACACAATGTTATGGATGTATATCAGTGGTCCAAAGTGGGAAGCCAAAACTTATCTTAAGTATAGAGTGAATGGCTACACATTCTCTCCTCGACATTATGACGGCACAATTTCAACACAAGATAGCGGCGTCTTGATGGATGCGATCACTACATTTGTTGCAAGTTCAAAAGACCTAAATCCTACAGATGATGACATTACTTGGTATGGTGTTATTAAAGAGATTATGGAGGTTGATTACTATAATTATCAACATGTAGTATTCTACTGTAATTGGGTGAATGTTGGAGATAAGACAAATGGTTGCAAGGTTTGCTCAGATGCCAATGTGTTGATGGTGAACTTAAAGAAGCTCAAGAATACAAATGGAGAATATGGTAAAACTGTTATTCTCGCATCTAAAGCAAGTCAAATATTTTACATAAAAAAATACAAAATCCTAATTGGTCCATTGTTCGATGATCTCCTAAACGCATGATGGATAATATAGACGGTTATAAAATACCAACTACCTTCCAATTTATTTTGAAGGAACAACGAAACTTAGAACCATTATTGAAATGTATTGAATCAAAATCAACTTGTTGATCAGAACCATTCTGCATGTATTTTGCTTATTTTGATCCATGAATTAACTCTTATTTATGTAACTTACGATCGTGTTGTATTATGAAATATTTTGCTTGTTTTGATTCATGTTTATTTTAATCCATGCATTAAATATTTAGATAGTTTGGATGTTATTCAGCTTATGATAAAACACGATGCATGATATCCTTTTATTTGATGTCTTACAAGTGTTATAGTACATTATATTATGTTTGCCTCTTTTTATATAGATTTTCACTAAAATGACAAACAATTCAAACATCAATGCAAATTTAAGTACAACAGAGACTACTGGATCTCACCCAACTAAAGGTAAAAAGTACTTTATAATGTTTGATGTTGAGGGTGCAAAGGGAGATGATGCGGCTAAATGGAGTTCACGCTATGGTGATTTGGTTCGTTGTCATATACCTATTGGCTACAAAGAATGGAGGAATGTAGGCGTCTTCTATAAGGATAACTACGGCAAGGACTTTTTTCACTCTTATTTACTTCTTAATTGATTTTTTCCATTTTTAGAAAAAGATCAAGTTATTATGGTATATATTGTCATTTAGTGATTTTTTTCTACCTTTCTGGTAATAGGAAGAATTTAACATGGATGTAGATCCTACCATAGCTCGACCGTTATTGGAAATGCACCATTTTATAAATCAATGAAGTCATCATTATGAAAAATTGTCTTAGGGTTGATGGAACTATGATTCCTAAACGTGTTGCTACTGATTGATGTCCAAAGGATATAAATACAGTGTGGTGGAAAAGTTTCTTGATATTGAGCATACCGATGAAAAGATGGAGCAATGTAAGAAAAATGCCAAAAACAAAGCAAAATATGTCTGATCACTCATACTCTTGGAAGAAAACCTTACTATAGAGTGCACGATGAAATGGTATTGGAAGTATCTTTTCTAAATATTCATTGATAATAAATGTTATGCTAATTATGTGTTAACTCCCAAAAAAATATTTCAAGAGCAATGGTTTGGAAGGTTGGACATAAAAGAAAATCAAGAAAAGTACTACCATGTGCCACAGAAGCATATGTAAGTGGTTTGGTTGAACCATTAAAATCCATTCTTATTTTTAAAATTAGCTATTAATTGGTTTGATGCTTTTGCAAAAATTAGTTATTTGAAATCATCGGTTTGATACTTGTTGTAGAAACCGAGGCCAGTGGCCTCGGTTTTACTAAGGCCACGGCCTCGATTTTAGCGAGGCCACTGACCTCAGTTTTACGGGGGCCACGGCCTCATAGTTGTAAAACTAAGGCCATTGGCCTCAGGTTTGCAACTGAGGCCACTTGCCTCGGTTTAAATGAGGCCACTACGGCCTGAGTTCATCACGGTAGTTTATCGCAGCAGTTTATTGCGGCATTGTTGCTGGTTTATTGTCCTTTTATTGTCAATAAGTGCTTTTTAATTAATGTCCTTTTATTGTTAAATCATGTGTTATCATCTTGATTACTATTTGTCATTATTTTAAGTACAAATATAATTTAATATGATATTGAATGCATATAAGCACTTATAGAAGAAGCAGAAGAAAAGAGAAAATTGGATGGTAGTTCTAATGGGAATGGTTAAGTAGAAGATCTTGAAAATGATCCAATTGTAGAAGTTTTTGGTTCCGATAGAATTAAAAAATATTGTCAAGCAATTAGTTCCACATCTTCTATGAAACAAGTAAAAATGACTCAAGCGGTGAAAGCTATAGCTGGAAAAAAAAGCAAATCGTGGATTTGTCAACTTGAAAATTGGAAATAGAAAGACAAGTAGCTAATCAAGTTAATGATGCCATCAAATCAATTACTTCAATTTTTATGACATCTATGCCTAATTTGCAAGAAAAACATGTTGCAACTCCTGTGGTGACTCCACATACAAAAGGTGCTTCTAATTTAGGAGTCTCATATGAACAATTATCTAATTGTCATTCAAACCGTCTCATGTAATGATATTCATTCATCTAGAACGGAAAAAAAATGTAATGTTATTGTCACAAGACTTAGAGATGGATGTAGCCAAAGGTTATGTTGGAACACAAAACAACTTGTCATTTTAGGAAGATGATACCGAATGTAGAGAAAGTTATTAGGGTGGTTGAAGTTCTTGAACTGGATGCACCTATTTACGATGGTCCTCAAAATGGTATGTACAAGCTAAGTGAATTTTTAGATGGAGCCTTCGTTATATGGCCAGAGTATCGTATTAGGTATTTGTAGACTTTATTATATCTTGTCTTTTGTTATTGCAATTTAATATTAGTATGGAATTAGCAAACTATGTATTCATAACTTAATTATGTATTTCATTTCTCTTTTGTTAATTGATGCTCTGTTTTATTACCATGATTATGAATACTGTTTATTGATATTGATTGGGTATAATTTGCTAGATTAAGATAATATTTCATATTAATCATAATCTACTTTATATTTTTCAACATTCACATTAGCGAAAAGTGTTTATTTGTTTGCAACGGTTATAAGCGTTGGTGAAAAATATGTTCCAATGCTTATAAGCATTGGGGAAAAATGTAATTCAAAGCTTATAAGCGTTGGGTGATATTTTTTCGCAACACCTATAAGCGTTGGGTGATATTTTTCGCAACTCTTATGAGCATTGGGTAGTATTTTCCTCCAATGATTATAAACATTGGAACATATTTTTCTCAACGCTTATAAGCGTTGGAAAAAATATATCAATCAACGCTTATAAGCGTTGCAAATAAATGTTCACGCCTCTATAGTGACATATATAAGTGTTACTGAAATTATTGGCAATGCTTATACTTGTTGGAAATCCTCTATTATGGTGTAGTGATTGGCACAAAGCAATAAACACATGGGTCTTCAGGATAGAACAATACACAATATAAAATAAATCATAGAGATAACAGAGTCATCAACACAACGATAACATATAATAATAAATATATACAAGTCCAAATAGGTCTGCAAAAATAGTCAAATGCCCACTATCATCAAAAATAAATTTAACATGTTCAATATAAATATCGACAACATATGAACACATGTAGATACAAATATACAAACTATATACAAATATTTTGTCCTCCATCTATGATCAACATCCACAATTTGGTCAACTCGTCCCTAGAACTGTAATGTCTCGAACTGACCTGATAATTATATAAATAACACATGGATCAAACTATGTCTAGAATGTAGATGTTAATATGAAGTAACAATGGCATGGTATAAACAAGTGCAATGCAAGTGGAACGTGCATATCCCTGACACGTATCTCAAAACTGTGCACACAAAAGATAACCATATCCAAGCATAGCCAATAAGCACGCCAAACGGGCAAATAATCAAGTGGGTAATACAAACATAATATAACTATCATCGGGTATAAAAATCAACAATAATATAGGATATGCTCTAAGCAATCCCTAGGTTATCCCTAAGATAATTGCAAAAGTAGACATACCTAGGTCTATCTCACTCATTAAATAATTATATATATTTATATAACACATAATAATCACCCAAATCAAACATATACGAAATATAAATATAGCATACCCTCGGTCATCAAGGTTATCACTCAGATAACCATGTAAACATTGGTATAAGATCCACCTCCGTGCTTTCGGCATCTCTAACTATCCTCAATAGCTATATAATTGAAGTGTATAGGATTACACTATTGCAGAGACTTTTGGTCTCATAAATTATTCAAGATCGATAGCTACATAATAACCATCTACACCTTCAACCTCGTAATAATCTACTTAGCTCTCAGCCAGTGAAACAATCATACGATCTCTCATACCTCTCTAATCCACTCGACTTTCAGTATTGTCGATAATATATCATCTAGACTTTCGGTCCTATGTGCTTTCAGCATCATAAATATCTCTTTCAGCATCGGTCGGGATAAATGACCTAATTGGCTCTCAACAGTAAACACAATGATCTCATATAGGTGAATAAGTAGGTGTCCATGGCATCTTATGCTATCTCATAAATAATAACCAAACGAAGACTAACAGCTCTCAGCCCGCTCCAGGAGTCTTCCTCACACTTCCACAATGCTACTTCTACAGTCTTAGCTACCTCGACGGCCATCATGACGAAATATCCATTAAGTACATGACAACGCTATGTGATGGTCACGACCCTGCAAGTGCCCTTAATGGTAACAGGCTGCTGGCCTAAGTAGCACAGGGGTAATGGCTCTCAGCCATGACACTCTACGATGTAGATCAATAGATTTGCCACGGATTCAGTGATCAACCCCACAATTAGGTCGATAGGATTAATACAAGCCAATTTGGTTTACTCCTCGACGTATAATAGGAGTATAGACAATAAATAGATACTCTTATGATTCTTAGCCTGCACACTCTCAGCATGCATCACCAAATACCTCATATACTTGACCATGTTAGACTGACATTTACTTACAGAAAGTAAACGAATAAATATCGACCCAGACATCCCAAAATCGCCCGGTGTTACTCACCCGCTTGTTCAATGCTCATAAATTGCACTCATCATCGCACAATTATTCTGCATAACAAATTCAAAGGATAACCGAAAAAATATTCTCGAAACTCGCACACCGGATGATACAATAACTCTGTTGGTTCTAATTCCTCGTTACACAGAAAAATAAATCATTCAAAACACATAGTCCTACTGTTTATTGATTTGGAATGAAAATACACTTTTCCCAAAATCTTATACGATTCCAAATCGCTTGAACTCCTGTTCGAAATAATTTATAAACTTTGAAATTATTCTTCAATGATAATAATACAAAAGATTTTTCATTATAATCTCATTTAAACAACAAATTTAAATAATTCTTATTTGAATCAAAATAATTTCGCCATTTTAATTTACATAGAAAGATAATATCAAACAGTTCTCTTTTGTAGCAACACTTCTAAATATTTAACATAAAAATATAAGGTTATAAAATTTACTGTACATTAAAACCTCAACATTTTAGGTCTTAAAATAATTAATTCAAACGCTTTGTAAATATATATTTTTTGAGCAAAATGAGTGATCCTCAAATGAAGGAGATTACTCATATAATTTTATTCTACACTTAAGAAGAAGCTGCCAACAAGCCTGACAGGTAGCAAAAACTGTCCATACAAATAAAAAGAAAGTAAAACGCCCCCACAAAAAACCTATTGCTGAAGTCCAATAAAGTTATATACAAACAAAACAAAATGTGAAAAATGCTCAAATCCTCAAGATCAACAGGCTCCAACCAATCTAGTATACATATCGGTAGCTGCTAAGAAAATACACAACAAATGTAGGAACAATACATACACACACATATATATAAACACACACATACGCATATATATACACACACATACGCGTGCACACACATATGTATATATATACATATATCTATATACATATATTATATACATACAAACATATGTATGTATGTATGTATGTGTGTGTGTGTGTGTGTGTGTGTGTGTGTGTGTGTGTGTGTGTGTGTGTGTGTGTGTGTGTGTATATATATATATATATGCTAAACGAAATAAAATAAACTAAACTAATTATATTAGACATAGAATAAGCAACATTTTCTAATATTGAGTAAAAATCAAAAATAATATATATTTTAAAATGTAGGACATGTATGCACTTTATGAATGTTGCGAACTATAATTTCATCTCTTTAATGTCTTAGAACAATAATTTCACATCAACTTCAATCAGCATTCAAACTATAATTTCATCTTGTTTAATGTCTTATAAAAATGAATAAATGTGTATCAACTTTATTCATTTGCTTCACAGTTAAACAGAACCCCTACAATTCTAAAATAAATTCTGTTTGCCACTTTCAAAACCAAGGGTTATAAAATCTAAACAAATATTTACAACTTCCAACCAAGTAAGCAGCACGCTATTAAAGTAAAATCGGTAACCAAATATGTAAAACAAACCAAATCAGGCAACATATAATCACTGGACAAAACTCTGCTATATAACAGTTGAAAAGACTTGCATGATTCTTGGATAGACCATTTTGTAACAAGTAAAAAAGGTATGATGAACCATCTATATAAGAACAGTCATGCAACATATTTGCCAAAACAGACAGATTCAAGGCTATGCTATACTCAGAAATGAAGCTTGCCATTATAATAAATAAGCATAAGAAACAAGCTTAAACCATGCACTACTAGAAGAGAGCATTAATACAAAGTCTGATTTGACTGCAGAACTCATCCAATATTCATATAAACTGGATATATGATTTCAGTAGTAAAATAATATACGACCAGATATAAACAGACTTAGTGGATGCATGAACCAAACCATATCATAATGCATAATGTAGAGAACCAACAACCTATGACTGCAAAATATTCTGCCGTCACCGAAATGCTCTACTTAGTGTACTTAACCAAACAACTATAAACATACTATGCAAAACCGAACTATATTTTTCTATTTTTAAATATACTATGCATTATCCCCAATCCATATCATACACTCTGTTTAAAGCAAGAAAACATACTACTATGTAACTTAAAACATGAACATATGCTGCTGTGACAATATGAACAAGCACATCCTTTAACTTGTTATTTTTCTTGCCAAAACAGCATGGTTCTACTCAGTAAGAAACACAACCATGGTATACTTCAGAACTATCGAAATAAATTTGTTATGGAGCAAATTATATTTGCTTAGGCTGCCAAAACATATCAAAGTATTCGATTATAAAACAGTGAATGAAACAGTGAATGAATCGGTGAAAGGACATACAACAAAGCATTCAGCATCTTTTAGTATATCAAAATAATCACAGTGAAACTCCTGTACAAGGCAAGGATATGTATTAGATTCAACCAACAGTTCAACAAATGCACAGTGCAAGGAAGTGCAAGAATATATATCAGAAGTATTCAAATATATATCAGTCAATGAATAAGTGGCTGAATCAGTGAATGGATATGGGATAATGAATGTATACAGTCCACAGAAAGTACACTAACATATCTAAATACATATATGTATATACACTTATACATGAACTCAATGAATCAGCTATAATGAAAATGAAGCAGTGAAGTGAGCATCTACATCAAACATACGTGTACACAGTGAATTGGTGAAGTGAACATCTCAACATGGTAAAATATAGTGTTAACAAAACTGAACTAGGCAGGAATTATGAAGAAACAAAAGAGTTATGACAAGCATTGTTTTTCCAGGAAGAATTTGATGGTTAAGAAGTTGTGCATGTAGTATACTTGTTAACATCAACTCAAGCCACTAATTGTGCATATATATGACAAATTAGAAAAGAAAATGTACTAAGTAATAAGATTGTGACATAATCATGAATAAATAGCAATAAACAACTTGCTATCTTGTAAATAGAAAATCCTAATAACTTACATATATATAAACACAGTTGCACATACAAAGAAGAACCTCCTTACGCTTTGAAATATCATAAAATCTGTTAATTGTATAAGAACACATTTATATATGAATGTATAAATATATAAATATGTGTGTATATGTATTTATTAATATATAAATTTAGTTGAATAGACATAAAATATAATATTCTAAAAATAAAAGATATGTCAAACATAAAACAAGCAAATGAATGAAAAACTTTGCTAATATCCTAATAAAGATGAAGAACTAGACGTCTCCCAGATTAAATTATCCAATTAATCTAAATATAGCGTTATACTATTGTTTCTATTGTTTGGAGTATTTTGTATTTGAAATGGTCAATCGAGATTTTATTTTATTTTATTTTATTTTTTTAAGAAACTCTTTAAAACTTAATTTTTTTTTTTGATTTACTACTGGGATTTGATATCCAATTAAAAATATAAAAAAAGTACATATATTAAGTCATCTAAATTCATACTAAAATTATTAAACACCCGTTGGTTCCTTGTAGGATCGATTTCACCCTGCGAGGGTGAATAGGGTGATGCTATTAATTATAAAAATTATTGCGAAAGCTTATAAAATTATTTCAACACAGATATATCAAAATTATAGCAGCACAGATAATAGCAGAATAATAAATGCAGAAATATAACGACACAGAATTTACCCACCTTCGGCAAAACTCTGCCTACGTGTTGGCCCCAAGGTTTCTACTAGAAATTAAGTAGTTACACGCTTATACATGTAAACTCGCGACACCCGCTACTGACTAAGCTAACTCTACGCTCAAAACCGTGCCACAACTCAGTCACTGAGTTGCGAATTCTCAAACTACGCCACGTAGTTTGTCCCCTAATCACACGACTAGAAATTACAACTGTTTAAAAGCAAAATACAAATTAAAAGATAATTAAAAACAAAAACCCCTAATTTTATAAACCAAAAGCCTTTGTTTATATAACCGGCCCAAAGTATTATCACTAAGAAAAAAAGTGCCCCCGTTATCTCCTTTATCTATTTTGTTCTGAGAAAAAAATGCCAGCCTAACTTCCTTCTTTTGTTCGATCCTTTTAGCTCTGAAATTAGGGCTTGTGAAGTTGCCTCTTAATTGATGGTTGATGCTTCGATTTGCTTACTTCAATTTAATTGTTCGCAGCTTCTCCTCCTTGATCGAGTTCAGCTTTGATTTAGTATGTAAATTTTTTCCTTTGTTTCTACTGATTTGCTTACTTGAACTCGATGTCGATTGCCGATGATGTGTACTTGATTA
Source organism: Allium cepa (assembly GCA_030765085.1). Classification (NCBI taxonomy): domain Eukaryota; kingdom Viridiplantae; phylum Streptophyta; class Magnoliopsida; order Asparagales; family Amaryllidaceae; genus Allium; species Allium cepa. The sequence continues at coordinate 385,628,800 of CM060931.1, forward strand.
TATAGGATTCGAGATCCTTGATTTTCGTTTGTATACATCTATTTGAATTCGTCTTCGGCCATTAGATTTTGTTTTGATGCTTGAGATTTATTTCTGACTTTTTCAATTCACTTGAATATTTGTGACTTGATTTCCACGGTGTTGATTTCTGACTTGGTCAATTTCTTGGCCACCACGGTTTCGAATTGATTTTGCTGATGTTGATTTTGTTCTTTGTTTCCTTTGACTCCGGTCAGTTGCTCACGGCTTTAACTTGATTTTTGATATTACCAGACTTTGACTTGATTTTTACGAGTTTGATTCTGTTGTGATTTTTGCATCACTACAACCTGTACTTTTGAAGCTTGATTCTCTGGTCTCTGACTTTGTCTTGTTCAGCATGTGTGTTAAGCCTGTATACGTATCACCGCATATGCTGTTTACTTTGTTCTCGAGTTGCACTACTTGCATATCCACATAAACTTGTTGTATCACCATTTCATGTTTACTTGAGGCTTGCACTTGAATGTCAGTCTGGTCGATACTTGTATTTTGTTGCACTGTGTTTGACATGGTCTTGTAGCATTGAAACTGTAACTTGATTTTGTTCCATTTTGCTTGTACTCTGCTTGATTTTCTATTGTACTGTCTTGAGCTCGAGTTGCTTCAATGTGATGTTTACACTGCTGCATATCACTGCATTGCTTCGAGTCATGGTAGCAGTCGAGTCTTGTTCAAGTCTTCATGCATTGTCCACTGGTTCATTGTAGTTTGATTTGGGTTGTTGTGCCATTTACTGATTCTCTTGAACTTCATGTAGAGGCTGCATTGTGTATGTACATTTGAATTTTATTTGAGCTTGCACTGTGACTTGCATCAACCATTGTTGTATCTTTGGTGCACTTGGTTTGTGATTCACTGTTGCATTCCTGTATATACACTTGAGTCTGATACTTTTCAAAGCTTGTTTTGTCCAGTTTCATTTGAACTTAGTTGTATTTGTACATTTTGATTTTGGTCGAGGCTTGTTAACATTACCGCTGCACTGACTTGAGTTGCTTTGAGTATTTGTGTTATGCTCTAGTTTAGTGCACATCCTTGACCTATTACAGTGTTCTTGTATGGTTGTTTACAGCCATTTCAATGTTGAGGCTGTGTCACTGATGTTGGCTTTGAGCATTGTTCATGTCTTCACTGATCTGATCATGCTTGCATATCACGGCTGGTATGAGTTTTGCTAGTATACTTCATGTGTACTTTGGAGTTTTAGTCGAGGTCGCATGTATGAGCTGGTACATGTTTGTATACATGTGTATATACATATGTGTGTGTATATATGTATATTTGTGCATTTTCAAGTGATGCACCGCTTGGCCATATGTATTTGCTTGCAGTTTTGCCCCTGTTTAGTTTGTGTTGTACTGTTTTAGTATTTGCTTCAATAGTTTGATTCACTTTGAACTTCATGTTGATTTTTGAAATCACAACTTAGTTGAATCCAGCTTAAAGCTCGGGTTTGACCTTGTGCTGATATTGTGACATTATTTTTATTGCACTTGAGTTGAACCCGGCGTTTTGGGTTTGACCTGTGCTCACATGTCCCTGTAATTTTATCAAGTGTATATATCGGTGTGCACGGCCTTGTGGCATATACAGTGATACACTGTGTATGTCACAAGTTGTTCGTGTATGATGAATTCAAAATTAAATGATGACGAACAACCCAAATAACCGAGACAAATATTATTTTTAAAATCCACATTATTACATACTGCAAAAATATTTTATTTTCAATTTTACTACGTCAATGTACATTTCTGCAGATTTGACGCAGCGTGGGAAGCGAATTCGATGATGTAAATCGAATCCGGCCAGGATCTCACACGATTAGTGAAAATAATCGGTGAATCGATAATAAATCGATGAATTTAAGAATACCGTAAGGCCCAAATCCGTTGATCACGAAGATACCGGACTTTAGCAATCTTCGACACGTTGATCGCGCACGATACCGTGAGAGAAGATCTTCAATTCTTCGAACATTGATCAAGCGCACTTGATTCCGTGAATTGGCTTCAACAATCGTTGATTCGAGCGCACTCGAATATCCGAAAGTGGAGATAGGAGATAACACTCAACTACCAATTTAATGGAGGCACAAAGCTTCACAAACAAAATTTATTCAAAATTCAACAACCTTACAAATGACCAACACATCCCTATTAATAGGGTTACACTCACACTACACACTTACATCACAAACACGACTCAGTACACGAATGCAACATGAATTACAATATAATATGTACACGACATAAAGCTACACAATACAAACAACTCAACAGTCTCGTTTGCGACCTAAAAAAGACAGCACGCGACTTAAAATTGTCATGCGAGCTAAGCTATGTCGCTTCGCGACTTAAGAAAGTTCATTCGCGATTTAATAAAACTCGGCAACGACTTGTGGGAGGCGGCACGCTACATAAGGGAAAGAAGATTTTTCACGCGATCTACTGAAGCTCATTCACGCGATCTACTGAAGCTCGTTCACGCGACCTATTGCCGATCATGACTTAGGAAATCGTTCGTAGCTCGTGCGCGACACTCAGAGAAGGAGAAGGAGGAGCGACCTATGATTTCGCGACCTAGGTTTGGTCCACGACTTACTGGAGGTGACTCAAGCTGAAACGACTTAGGGCTTGCGACATTTGCGTCATAGGAAGGTCGTTCGAGACTTAGCTGGAGCGATTTAGGGCTTCGCGAGTTGAACAAAGTTGCGGGAGGGAACGGGAGACAGGCCGATGGTACTAGGTCGCATAGCGACATAGGGTAGGTCGTTGAATTGCCGAGCAATGCTGGAGTTGAGTCGTGGGTTTGATGAAGGTCGCGGAGAGGCAGAGTTAGGTCGGCGAACGACCTACAGGTGAGATTTCCTACTTCTTTCCTTTGATACCCTACATCATCCTCCCTGGGTACGAAAGAATTCGTCCTCGAATTCGCATTTTCTTGGTCATCAGCATAATACGGAATCAAGTGCTTCACATTAAACACATCAAAAGTGTAAACATCCTTTGGTAGCTTCAACTTATAAGCATTTTTATTAATCCGTCTTATAATTTCTACTGGTCCAATCTTTCGAGCTTTCAACTTGTTATAAGTACCCACTGGGAAACGATCCTTCGTTAACACAGCATACACCCAATCACCCTCGTTGAATTCCACACTTCTTCTCTTTTTGTTTGCAGCTCATTTATACTTCTCATTCGTCTTCTCTAATCGTTCCTGAACGATTCTATGGCATTCTGTCAATCCATCAACAAAATCAACAGCCCGCTTAACTGTCCCCTTCGGTTGTGGTGCTATTGTTAAATCAAACGGCCCCTTTGGTAAGTTAGAATATACAATCTGAAATGGACTGAAACCTGTACTCCGGTTAACTTCGTGATTGTGTGCGAACTCAACTTGACACAACTTCAAATCCCAACTCTTCAAATTATCTTTCACAAGACATCTCAACAAGTTTCCCAACGACCTGTTAACCACCTCCGTCTGCCCATCAGTTTGCGGATGGTAAGCGCTACTAAAATTCAGCTTCGTTCTGACCATCTTCCACAAACTCAACCAAAAATGGCTTAGAAATCTAGTATCTTGATCAAAAACAATAGATTCGGGTAAACCATGCAATCGATACACCTCTTTAAAGAATAATTGAGCCACTCGGATGGCATCAGCTGTCTTCTTACAGGCTATGAAATGCGCCATCTTCGAAAACCTGTCCACTACAACATATATAGAATCATTTCCCCTCTGATTTCTCGGCAAACCCAAAACAAAATCCATGCTAATATCAACCCATGGTTTAGTTGGCACGGGTAATGGCATGTATAATCCCGCATTCGTCGTTGTTCCCTTCGAAACCTGACAGATATGACATCTCTCCACAAATCTCTCTACCTCTTTTCTCATTGACGGCCAAAAATAAGATTGAGAAATCAGCTGCAATGTACGATCTCTGCCTACATGGCCTTCTTCATGTAACTCTTTAACAATCTTTATTCTCAAGCTACAGTCTGGTATGCACAATCGATTCCCTTTGAACAAGAATCCATCAACCAACACAAATTCATCAGTACTCCCATCATTAACTTTCTCAACAAACTTCGCAAAGTAAGGATCCTCCTCAAACAACTCTGGCAATAATTCGAATCCTGTCACTTCAACCTTCAACGTTGTCAACAAGAGATTCCTCCTGCTCAAAGCATCCGCTACACGATTTGTCACCCCCGATTTGTGTTTCACAACGAAAGTAAATTGTTGTAGATATGTTATCCACGAAGCATGTCTCGCTGAAATCTTGTCCTGCCCTTGTAGACGTTTCAACGCCTCATGATCAGTGTAAAGAACAAACTCCTTCTGAAAAAAGTAATGTCGCCAGTGCTTCACAGCTTGAACAATCGCGTAAAACTCTACATCATATGTACTATATCTCATCTTGGCTCCAGATAATTTTTCACTGAAATAAGCAACTGGTCTTCCATTCTGACTCAAAACTCCACTAATTCCAACCTTCGAAGCATCAGTATGCATCTCAAACAACAATTGAAAATTCAGCAGTACCAGAATTGGTGTTGTCGTCAATAGTGATTTGATCTTTTCAAAAGCAACCCCTACTTCCTCTGACCATGCAAACTTATTTCCTTTCATGCAATCAGTTACAGGTGCCATCACACTGCTAAAGTGTGGAATGAATCTTCGATAAAAAGACACCAACCCATGAAAACTTCGCACTTCAGTAATTGTCTTCGGTTGTGGCCAACTTCTGACAGCTTCTACTTTATTCTCGTCCACTTGAATACCTTCCTTCGACAGAACATACCCCAAAAACAAAACACTGTCCGTCATAAATACGCACTTCTTTGTTGCTGCATAGAACTGCTCTTGTCGTAGAATCAACAGTACTTCTCGCAGATGCTGGATGCGCTCTTCCATACTCCCACTATAGATTAAAATATCATCAAAGTAAACAACCACGAACTTCCCAACAAATGGTATGAAAATCTGGTTCATCACTCTCATAAAAGTACTAGGAGCGTTTGACAAGCCAAACGGCATACCCAACCATTCGTATATACCCTCCCTGGTTTTAAAAGCAGTCTTCCACTCATCACCCGGTCTAATATGAATTTGATGGTATCCACTCTTCAAGTCAATCTTGGAAAACACAACTGCTCCACTCAACTGATCAATCAAATCGTCAAACCTTGGCATAGGAAACCTGTATCTCACAATGATCTTATTTAAAGCCCGACTGTCCGTACACATCCTCCACGTCCCATCCTTCTTGGGTACCAATAAGGCCGGCACAACACATGGACTCAAACTCTCCTGAACACGCCCTTGTTCTAACAACTCCTCCACCTGCCTTCTTAGTTCTTCATGCTCTTTAGGACTCATCCTGTAATGTGGCCTGTGAGGTAAAATTGACCCTGGCACAAGATCAACCTGATTTTGAATATCCCTCAAAGGCGGTAGCTCCTTTGGTAACTCTTCTGGAAATACATCACTGAATTCTTCCAATATCGGTTTTACTTCCTCTGGAACTTCAACGGATTCAGTAGCTTCATGTTCAATCAACAAAAACACCTCTGGACTCTCCTCAACTTCTTCAACAAATTCCTTCAAAGTCAACAAAGTTTTAAGCTCCTCAATCTCTTCTGACTTGCTCTCTCCCTGCTGTCTCTTCTTTGGAACTAAAATAATCTTAACGCCTTCAAACATAAAACTGTAGCTATTGGTTCGACCATCATGCTGCACTGCTCGATCATACTGCCACGGTCTTCCCAAAAGCAAATGACAAGCATCCATCTCAACTACATCACACCAGATCTCGTCTTTATATTTCTTCCCAATAGAAAATGGAACTCGAACTCGCCTGTCCACCTTTACCTCTCCTCCTTTTCTTAGCCACGCTAACTTGTAAGGATTAGGATGTTTCTCCGTTTTCAACTTCAACTTTCTCACAGCTTCGGTAGAAATGATATTGTCACAACTCCCTGCGTCAATTACAAACTTGCAAACTTTTCCCAGTATAGTGCATGTCGACTGAAAGATGTTACTCCTCAACCAACTAGCCTCATCCTCTTGCTTCGGTGTTAAACAAGACCTCCTCATCATTAGATTACATCCTTCATCTCCTGACGCGATATCCTGTTCATCTTCCTCCACTGGACTAGAATCACCTTCACCAACATCCTCACCTTCAACTTCAGTAATCGTCGTTCTCTTCTTTGGTTTTGGACATTCGTTACTTTTATGACCCACTTTCTGACAATTGTAACATTTGAAACTGCTGTTGACCATTGCCTTCTCAACCTCTTTCACAACTGGTTTACTAACAGCTTTAGAAACATTGAAACTCCCACTAACACCTTTGCTTTGAATATTGGAACTTGTAAACACACCACCTCCTCGTCTTCCCTGCTTCTCCCAAGCCAACGCTTTCTGGTGCGCTTCAGCCACAGATCTCGGATCAAACATATTAACCATATCCTGGATCTGCGTTCGCAACCGTCCAACAAAACTAGCAGTCAACTGTTCCTCTGTCTCCATAATGTCATTTCAAGCAATCAGTTGATAGAACTCGTCAGCATAATCATTAACAGTCTTCGTCCCTTGCCTCAAGTTCTGCAACCTCTGATACATGAGTGATTGATAATTGTAAGGTAAAAATATAGCTTTCATCAATTTCTTCATTTTCTCCCAATCAACAATCTTCGACTTCCCTATCCGTTCTCGTGTAAGTTTGGTTTACTGCCACCACGCCATAGCTCTCCCCCTCAACCTAGTAGCAACCAATTTCACTCGACGATCTTTCGGTACCTCCTTGAAATCAAAGATCTCTTCAACATTAGACAACCAATCCAAAAATTCTTCTGAACCATTCCACCCTTGAACTCTGGAATTTCCATCTTCATCCCTGATTCCCATCTACGATCGTATTCTTCCTCTCGATACTGACGTCGTACTTGGTTTCGATCTCGGAAATGAATACTTCCCCTATCACCATCAAATTCCTCATCAAAATCTGATGCATATCGATGTCGATCATGACCACCAACATCTCTACCACCACCATTCCTTCGATCTACATTCCTCCGATTTTGTTCATCAACATTCCTATCACGATCGTCAACATTTCTATGACCATGATCTTCTCTTCTCTCCCAATCTGAATGTGGTGAAAGTCTACTTCCCCCATGACTCGATTCAGGTGAAACCCTTCTTCTACTTTGATTCATTTCAAGCATCATTCTCTCTAATCGACCAATCTCTTCATTCAACTTGTCAGTGAAACTCTCGTTGATTCGTTGCTTCATTTTATCGGCCTCTTCTCTTCCATACAAAGCATTAATGTTGCGATGACGTTGAGCTCGTCTCGGAGGCATGATTGTACTTCAAACAAACTCAAAAATAAATTTCAAACACTTTCCGAACTTTGATCCAAAGTGAGATGGATCGAAACTCCCAACTTGTTGCAACTTCACGATGAACACGATGAACACTAAACTTCTCAACAATTGCAAATCTGAACTCCAAACTATAAATTCTCGAAACCCAATTCTCCAAATGATACAAACTTCTTGCGATCTAGCTTTGATACCAAACTGACGCAGCGTGGGAAGCGAATTCTATGATGTAAATCGAATCCGGCCAGGATCTCACACGATTAGCGAAAATAATCGGTGAATCGATAATAAATCGATGAATTTAAGAATATCGTAAGGCCCAAATCTGTTAATCACGAAGATACCGGACTTTAGCAATCTTCGACACGTTGATCGCGCACGATACCGTGAGAGAAGATCTTCAATTCTTCGAACGTTGATCAAGCGCACTTGATTCCGTGAATTGGCTTCAACAATCGTTGATTCGAGCGCACTCGAATATCTGAAAGTGGAGATAGGAGATAACACTCAACTACCAATTTAATGGAGGTACAAAGCTTCGCAAACAAAATTTATTCAAAATTCAACAACCTTACAAATGACCAACACATCCCTATTTATAGGGTTACACTCACACTACACACTTACATCACAAACACGACTCAGTACACGAATGCAACATGAATTACAATATAATATGTACATGACATAAAGCTACACAATACAAACAACTCAACAGTCTCGTTTGCGACCTAAAAAAGACAGCACGCGACTTAAAATTGTCACGTGAGCTAAGCTATGTCGCTTCGCGACTTAAGAAAGTTCGTTCGCGATTTAATAAAACTCGGCAGCGACTTATAGGAGGCGGCACGCGACATAAGGGAAAGAATCTTTTTCACGCGATCTACTGAAGCTCGTTCACGCGATCTACTGAAGCTCGTTCACGTGACCTATTGTCGATCGCGACTTAGGAAATCGTTCGTAGCTCGTGCGCGACACTCAGAGAAGGAGGAGGAGGAGTGACCTATGATTTCGTGACCTAGGTATGGTCCGCGACTTACTGGAGGTGACTCAAGCTGAAACGACTTAGGGCTTGCGACATTTGCGTCATAGGAAGGTCGTTCGAGACTTAGCTGGAGTGATTTAGGGATTCGCGAGTTGAACAAAGTCGCGGGAGGGAACTGGAGACAGGCCGATGGTACTAGGTCGCGTAGCGACGTAGGGCAGGTCGTTGAATTGCCGAGCAATGCTGGAGTTGAGTCGTGGGTTTGATGAAGGTCGCGGAGAGGCAGAGTTAGGTCGGCGAACGACCTACATGTGAGATTTCCTACTTCTTTCCTTTGATAGCCTACATCAAGATTGCTCCGATGCTGGATTCACATTGGAATGAAGTTGAAGATAAAGATAAATACTAGTTGAGTGAATGAGTGATATGTAGTGAGGTCAAATGTAAATTATAAATTGTGATGTAATCAAAATTGTATTGTAATTGAAGTTGTATATATATAGTGAGAGCTTGAAATTTGTACTATACAAAAATTGTTATAAATATTTTTTTGAATAAAATATCCGTTTGAATTCAAATTCCGTGTTATTTATTTTATTCATCAAATATTTATTTAATTTGTGAAAATAAAATAGTATATTAACAAATACATTTAAAAGAATATATATATATATATATATGTATACGTTTATTATCATCAAACAAAAATCATATAGTCGCATATTCAACAGTCTCCCCCTTTTGATGATAACAAACATATACTTAAGATTTTGAATATGTTAAATGTATTTGATCATTGATATACTCTAATTGCTCCCCCTATTTAAATGCTTCCTCTCTACACAAAGCTCCCCCTTCATATATGCATACAATTAAAAATATGCAAATTATCCTAGATGAAATAGAAAATATTTGACCTTTGCTTGATTTTATTTGACAAAATCTTAACTTTTCTCTCCCTTTTTTGTTATCAGCAAAAGAGTAATAGTGTTAGAAAAATTGAGATAAGATGATAGATATTAATCTAACATTAAAACTCAATTGAATATAAATATTAAATTTTAATAAAAAATCAAACAAAAATCATAAATACTTTGTTAGGCGCATATTCCACTTTTAGAATGATGGGAATGATGTCATCATATAAAACCATACAGTTGTGTCTATTTGTGGTATATTTATATCAGGAATTTGAATATCTACCAACCATGCATAACCGTTAGGACTTTTAAATGAGGTTAGTAGTATTCCAATTTTACTTTAAAAAAATGAATTCAAGTATCTTCTAATCATGCATAATCGTAAGGACTTTTAAATGGGATTAGAATCAACTTGTTTATTTTTAAAAAATCAATTTTGATATGAGTTCCATACATGCAAAACCGTGAGGACTTTTAAATGAGCATTGAAGCACATAACAAATTCCAAGTAATTCATCCATGCATAACCATGAGAACTTTTAAATGAGAGTGAATACTTTGGATTTTATTTTATTTTATTTATTATTATTATTATTTATGTTCTTTTATCTTTTTATTAAAAAATGTAAAATGAAAATGAATGATTCCTGTTTAATGTACCACATATTGACAAACTATATTAAATTTTGATGAGTGATGGTCGTTAGAAATATAATAGAAATAGAGATGGTCAAGGAATTTTTACCAACAAAAAGTTTTATAATTCTTGATTAAATTTCTAAAGAAAATTACTAATTATACCGTCTCAAGTCATAATATATGATAAATATCAACACTCATCACTTTTTCAATCACTATCTATCTTTTTTATATTCATTAGGTAGTCAGATTAGTCAATGTAGTTTATCGAATTCAAAAATAATTGTAAAATAAATTTTTCTAAAAATGACCAATCTGAAAATAAGGTCAAAGATGATTTTCTAGAAGGGGTTTTGTGAAAAAAATTCTGCTCGTTGAAAAAATTATGAAATGTAAAATATGCAGATATTTTCTTTGAAAGATGATCCAGTTACTAAATGTCTCAACAAATCATGTTCCACTCGTAATTTTTCTATCAACTAAATTACTAGTGTAATCTGCATCTGAATTTCTCTTTCACTCAAAATTATCACTAATTGAATTTGATAGACCAGACCATGAAGTGTGCAACAAAATATCTCAAAATTAATTTTAACAGCTTTCTAAATGACATTCTCTTGAATTTGAATTGAAGCCGTGTAAATAATCAAAAACCATGAATATAGAGTCAGCCGTAAAATAACCAAATGTATTATCATCCAATAGAACACTATTATTAATCCAAACTAATATATATGAAGTATTTCAAAAAGCTCTATAGATTTTTATAGTGTTCTTGGCATAAGAATATAATCGGCCAATAATTTTGAATAAGTCAGAATCAAAATCATCATTATTTCATCATCACATTATTGGCTGATTTAACTCAGATTACGGTGCAGATTATCACATTTAATATATCGTTCAAATAAATGTACCATTACTTGTTTAACCTTTACGATATTTTTTGTTGTTGTCCATTGTGATTCTGTCACCTTTATACTAGGCTTAGAAAGTTTGCTTTGTTGCCCGTTGTGTTTCTGGAACAGCCAGAATCCAGATAACACTATTGTTGTTCCTTAGCCTGCCACCACTCCTATACGATAAAAGATTTAAGTGACCTATTTGTTTTTATAGGTCCATGATTGTTAGTGACAGAATATTATGAAAAATAATTTTGTGGAGACCCAAAACTATTTATATATGTTCCTTTCGGCACCCAGATTTGTTTAACTTTGAGAGATTTTATATTTGTGCCTTTTGAAACCCAAATTGGTATAGTTTTCACGTGTTTGGTGAAAGAGGCTATGCGGTAGGATCGTGTAATATGGAATAACAAAATTGTCTAGGTAGATAAAGTAAGTAAAAGAAAGGTAGACACCAAGATTTTATACTGGTTCGGACATCTAGTCCTACGTCCAGTCCCTAAGCTTCACTTAGAAATTCTACTAACTAAAACCCTCACTTAACCCGGAGGAATAGGTTTACAACTTACCCGAACGACCGAACGGGATTTCTTGCCTCAACTACCGAAGAGGACTTCAACTCAATTACTAAAAAAAATATTCGACTTGTTGTGTTCTTGTCAAAACTAATGAGTCTAATGTAGTACAATATTCCTATAATCTTATCCTCGAGAGTATGCAATGTGTTTGTGAAGATTTAGGAAATGTGAATTGCTATGAATCAAAAGAATGTTAAAAACAAAGCAGTGATTCAAGCAATAGATGTGTGATTGCTTTGAGAATTTCTAGGTAATATGTTCAAGAAGATTGTAAGATTAAAGCAAGAGAATTCGGTGAATTGAAGATGTTAGAATTATGTATTTATACATGTAGAAGAGGTGCATCTGTTAGCTAAGGGTGCAGACAAGAGATGCTTCCATTTCCATTGGTGAATGGTTGCAACTCTTGGGAGGAAGAAGGTGTCCATTCAGAGAAAATTCACAGGTTTAAATTCAGTCGACTGAACAGAGAATTCAGTCAACTGAAAATATGAAGTAAAATTTTCAGGAACAAATTCAGTCGACTGGGCAGGGTGTTTCAGTCGACTGAAACTGTACATGTTTGTATATATGTAACAGGTTCAGTCGACTGGTCATCCCTGTTCAGTCGACTGAACTACTAAACTGTGCACAATGAATGTGTATTAAAAAATGTAATTTATAAAACGTGTTCTAGTGTTTGTGCAAGCCTCTTGAGGATAGATTTTAACAATAAATCTAAACTAAGACCTATATAAAAATCATACTTATGTTTATTCTTGGTCTTCATCGTTCTTTCTTTAGCTTTGCACATATCTCTTCCTTTTTGTTGAAGCACATTGTCATTGATCAAAATCTTAGCGTATCAACATTCTCCCCCTTTTTGATTGATGACAATACTCATGTGTATAGAGATTATTTCCTCCCCCTGAATATATGCACTATCTTTTCTACAAAACAAGGTTAGTAACATAGATTTCTCCCCCTTTGTCATCGACAAAAAGGAAGTAATAATCACAGAAGTATACTGTCAAAACAATCACTGATATGCATGTCTATCGTTTAAGAATGTAGCATAGAATATAGCATAAAAATGTAGCATGAGAAATAAAATATAGAATGTTGCATGAATGAATAAAACATAAAATGTAGCATGAATAAAACAAAAAAGGCTATTTATACAAGCCTTGTGATTAGTGTTTTTTTAAAACAATAAAAAAGCCACAAAAGAGTTTATTCATCTTTGTCCCAAGAGAGAAGTTAAACCTCCCCGATCCGTTAATGCTTGGATGTTGTATGTCTGAAGGCCTTGAAAATCAACGAAGGAGTGCTTGAAAATGCGAGAATTTTTCATTTTATTCAACCTTGTTATAGCTACGCCATCATAGATCCATTGTGCTATTTGAGTATCAAGTGGCTTGGAGGATAAAGAAGATGAAGCTCTTGATCTTTTTGGGGCCATTTTTCATGAAATTTGAGAGTAATTTGTGAATTGGGGGCTAGGGTTTTAGAAAACAATGGGGAAGAGAGAACTTTTGGAAGGTAAAAAGTGAAGGTAAAAGGGAAAAAAATGGTTGATAAAAGGGGAAAAGTTGCTTGGGAATTGGCGTTCAATTGACTGAAAAAGTTTGTTCAGTCGACTGAAATTTTGGCCGAAGTTTTCTGTGTTAAATTCAGTCGATTGAACAGAGTTTTTAGTCGACTGAACTATTGTGTATTTGTTTTCTGCCTAGTGTTCAGTCGACTGAGCAGGAAGGTTCAGTCGACTGAACCTTGAGTTTTTGGAATTCTAAAATTTGTTAAAAAAATTTCAATAAATGATTACAACAAAATACAACATGATTTGGCCACCAAAATAATCATTTCTTTGGAGATGGACTATTTTTCTTTTTGTGTCCTTCATTCTCCATATAGTTTACATCCCATGAATTTGGACTACACCGAGGAGTTTTTGGAGACATCCAAGGATTCACGGGATCGGCTGGTGTACGATAAGACGAAGATGGACCATACGAACTAATCGGTCGAGGTAGAGGCTCGGTCACTTCGTTTTTCTTGGAGCCACAAAAACGAAAACCGATTTGCTCTAGGAAGCTTAATCGTCTAGCCGTTACTTTTTGTTCGAAATATAATTCTCGTTGAAGATCAATTTGTTATTATTGAAAGTGATGAATCTCATCAATCTTTCTTTTCGTATCTGGTGAGATAAAAAGACCACGTTTAGCCTTCTTCGATTCCGGTGTGTAACCAGTTCTATAGTTGTCCCATTTATAGACTGGCTCATGCTTTGTTGTTGGAGTAGGGAATTTTGGTGATGTTGGTGAGTTATCGACCGAAGAGGTGATGTTGATTGGGGAGAATGAGTTGTTTGAGGACATTTTTATATCAACTTTTCAATTTTTTGTAAGTGTAATTGAATTGTGAAAATGAAAATATGTTAAACGTGTATTTATAGGATGGATATTCTAAAAATATTGTGGTGATAATTTATCAAAATTTTTTAACCAAGCAAAGATTTAATGGTTAAAATAAATTAGTTAGAAATGTATGGATTACAGATAACCCTTATATTATTATGTATAATGTATCATTATTTGAAAATATAAATTGAAAGTCATAGTTTCCTTTATTCAGTCGACTAAGCATATAGATTTAGTCGACTGAATTGTAAAAAAAAAATTGATAACTTTATAAAATATCTTTAAAAGAGATTATTCCTAATTCTCATCGTAACTTTATAAAGGAGTTTTCTAATAAAGGTTTAGTAAATATATCAGCAATTTGATTTTTGGTAGAAATATGTTCTAAATTTATGATTCCTTTTTCGATATTGTCTCGTAGAAAATGGTGACGAATATCTATATGTTTTGTACGAGAGTGATTAACCGGATTTTTAGATAAATTTATTGTACTTGTATTATCACAATATATTGTAGAGTTTGTTAAGTTTATATTAAAATCCTTAAGTGTTTGTTGCATGTAGATAACTTGAGTACATGCTAAGGCGGTTGATATATATTCCGCTTCACACGTGGAAAGAGAAACACAATTTTGTTTCTTACTAAACCAAGATACAAGTGATTTGCCGATGAAATGGCACGTACCACTTGTACTTTTTCTATCTGTTCGAGATCCACCAAAATCAACATCATTGAATGATACTAACTCAAATAGACACTCTTTTGGATAGAAAAGACCAAAATCTTTAGTATTATTAAGATATCGCATAATTCGTTTTATCGCTCTTAAATGTAATTCTTTAGGATTAGATTGAAAATATGCACATAAACATACACTCATCATTATGTCTGGTCTACTAGCGGTTAAGTAAAGTAAGGAACCTATCATGCTTCTAAATAATTTTTGATCTATACTTTTGCCATTTTCATCTCGATCGAGATGAGTAGTGGTACTCATAGGAGTAGTTTTAACAGAAGTGTTCTCCATTCCGAAACGTTTAATTAGATTAGCACAATATTTTTCTTGGTTTATGAAAATTCCATTTGTAAATTGTTTAGTTTGAAGTCCGGGAAAATATGATAATTCTCCTATATGAGACATTTCGAACTCCTTAGTCATTATATTTGAAAATTCTTTACATAAATTTTCAAATGTCGAACCAAATATAATACATCTACGTATACTTGAATTATCAAAATATCATTAGTAGTATTTTTTATAAAAAGCGTTTGATCAACTTTTCCAATTTGAAATCCCGAATTTAGTAAGTAGCTTTTAAGTCTTTCATACCAAGCACGTGGTGCTTGTTTAAGACCATATAGTGCTTTCTTTAATTTATATACATGATCTGGATATTTTTCATGTATAAATAAAGGAGGTTGTTCTACGTATACATTTTCTTTTATAAAACCATTTAAAAATGCACTTTTAACATCCATTTGATAAAGTTTAAAATTGTGAAAACATGCAAAAGCTAATAGAATACGTATTGCTTCAAGTCTTGCAACGGGAGCAAAAGTTTCTTCAAAATCAATACCTTCTTCTTGATTATATCCTTGTGCTACTAGTCTAGCTTTATTTCTGGTTATATTACCTTGTTCATCTATTTTATTTTTGTAAATCCATTTTGTTCCTATAACAGATTGATTATTTGGACGGGGAACTAATTCCCAAACATCGTTACGTTCAAATTGATTTAATTCTTCTTGCATTGCAATAATCCAATAATCGTCTGTTGATGCTTCTTTAGGATTTTTAGGTTCTATTGTAGAAATGAAAGCTATATGTCCCATTTGATTTAGTTGATTTCTTGTCTTAACTTGAGAATTGATTTCGCCTATTATGTTTAGAGTAGGGTGATCTCGTAATATTCTTGGTGACGATCTTAGTTCATTATTACAATTTTCAAAAGATTTGTATTTTCTATATTTATAAATTCTTCATCATCTTTTATACTTAATTCTTTGCCAAAATTCTCATCAAAAGATACATGTAAGGTTTCTTCGATTACGTTTGTTCTTTTATTAAATACTCGATATGCATTACTTTGTTCTGAATATCCTACAAAAATTCCTTCGTCGGCTTTTGGATCAAATTTACTTAGTTGATATTTTGTATTTAAAATAAAAAATTTTGATCCAAATATTTTAAAATAAGATATATTTGTCTTTTTATTATTGAATAGTTCGTATGAAGTATTTTTAGTTAACGGTCTAATTGATATTCTATTCAAAACATAGCATGCAGTAGCTACGGCTTCTGCCCAAAAATGTTTTGGTAGAAAACTTCCATTTAATAATGTCCTAGTGCATTCTTGTAATGTTCTATTCTTTCTTTCTACAACTCCATTTTTTTAAGGAGTTCTAGGAAATGAAAAATTATGATTTATTCCTTTCTTTTTACAGAAAGTTTCAAAAGCTTCATTTTCGAATTCGCCTCCATGATCACTTCGTATATTTTTAATTTTCAAATATTTAGTGTTTTGAATTCTTTTGACAAATATTTTAAAATGCTCAAAAGTATCACTTTTATTTTTCATAAAAATAGTCCATGTATATCTTGAGAAATCATCTACTATTACAAACGCGTATCAATTATGATTAATGGATTGAACTTGTGTTGGTCCAAATAAATCTATATGTAGTAATTCTAATGGTTGTAAAGTCGAAATATTTTTGTTAGATTTGAAAGAAGATTTCGTTAATTTTCCTTTTTGACAATCATCACAAAGATTTTTTATTTTAAAGTTTATTTTGGGTAAACCTCTTACTAACTCATTTTTGTAAAGTTTTCTAATAGTTTTAAAATTTATATGACAAAATCTTTTGTGCCATAACCAAGGATCATTATCTTTGGCTAGTAAACACATACTTGTATTATGATTAATATTCATATTTAAAACGTAAATATTCCTATCTCCTTTTCCTTCAAAAACAAGATTTTGGTTTTGATAAAAAATACTACATTTATTTTTCGAAAAAAGTTATTTTAAAGCCTTTGTCACAAAGTTGACTTATGCTAAGTAGATTATGTTTTAGATTTTCAACTAATGAAACATTCGTTATAAAAGGTAAATTAGATGTACCGTAATTGCTCACATCTCCTTTACCAATGATATAGCCTTTTGAATTGTCTCCAAAGGTAACCGAGCCACAATCAAAGTATGTGATGTTTATAAGCATATCTCAGTCTCTGGTCATGTGTTTTGAGCAACCACTGTCTAATATCCATTTCTTCTTTTTAAGTGGGACCTGAAAATAAATACAAAATTATTGGTACCCACCTTTTAATAGGGTCCTAAAAAGTTAGAGCCTAGGAAGCCAAACCCAATTTGGTTTAGTATCCTTTTTATAAATATAGTTTTTATTATAATGAGCACTATCCATAAATGTTTTAATATATTTATTCCTAATTAAAATATTGTTAGTCTTTGGAACCCAAATTTTGACTATCTTGATTTCTACTTTTGTTTTAATAGGTTCTTTTAATAACATTTGTTGTTTTGAATCAATATTCCTCTTAAAATTTGTATTTTTCTTTTTAGGAATTTTTGACTCCTTTTTATATCCTAATCCATGTTTATTTGAAGAGGATTGAGAATTTTCTAAAATCTTAGATAAATTTTCTCTTCCTTTGTTAAAGTTTGAAACGTTTTTAGTTATGTTATCTAATCTAGCTTGAAGACTATTATTTTCTAACTCAACTTGTCTAATCTTAGTTTTTAACTCATGATTTTCAGAAACAATTATATCATTCTTTATCTTTTGAGTTTCAATTTCTTGACTTAAAAGTGATAATTGAGTTTCCGAATTTGAATGAGATTCTTGAACGTTTTCAAGTTCTTATTCTAAAATTTTCTTTTCATCTTTTAACATATCCATTTAAAATTCAGCTTTGTTTTGATTTTCATGAGTTTCTTTGAGTTTCTTTTTAAGAGTTTTTATTGTGTTCAAAAGTTTAGTGTTTACTTCAATTAAGTCATCGAAAGTTAAATTACTTACTTCAGATTCTTGAGCCATGAAGCATACATTTGCCTGTTCATTGTCGCTATCATTTTCACTTTCGGATGAAAATGAATCTGAATCATCCCATGTCACAGAGAATGCCTTCCTTTTGAATTTCTCTTTTTTTTTTTTTTTGTTGAGAGCTTTTTGATTCTCCTTCTTTTGCTCTGGGAAATCCTTGTGCATGTGACCTTTCTTGTGACAGTTGAAACATTCTATATTCGAGGATGTAGGTTTGTTCAAGAACTTCTTATTGAATTCGTTTTTATTTGCTTTTCTATATCTTAACAATTTCTTGAAATTTTTGGCTATAAATGCTAAATCCTCATCTTCAGACTCTGATTCTTCCTTTTCTGCATGAAAAGCTACATTCTTCTTTCTTGAGCTTGATCTTTCTTAGCTTGCATATTTACTTCATACGACATAAGATTTCCAATCAATTCCTCTGGTTTCATTGTAGATAGATCATTTGCTTCCTTGATTGCTAGTACTTTTCTCTCCCATTCATCAGTGAGTGAATTTAGAACTTTAGACACAATGTCAAAATCCGTGTATTTTCTCCTAGTCCGATTAAAGAATGATGAATGTCTTGAAATCTCGAGTACATGTCATTGATGGATTCATTTTGTCGCATTCTAAAGTTTTGGAATTAATTCTTTAGCATGGATATCTTTGTTTGTTTAACCTTGTTTATGCCTTCATGTATGACTTTAAGTGTTTCGTAAATTTGATATGCAGTAGTACATATGCTAACACGGTTGAATTCGTTTCTATCCAGGGCGCAAAATAGCATATTCATAGCTTTGGCATTTGCACTAGCTTCATTCTTTTGAATTTGTGTCCATGTAGGATAATCGGTTGTGGGTACAACGAACTCTGCTTGAGTAGCATTCCAGGCTTCGAAACTTGTTGCTTGCATATAAATCATCATCCTTGTAGCTCAATAGTTATAGTTTAGTCCATTGAATAGAGGAGGTCTTTGGGTAGATTGTCCTTCCGCAAATGTAGAACTATAGGCAGATGTTGTGCTTGTACTTGCGTTATTTTCCATATTATCAATATGTATAATAACGGTGTTATGGTTATAGCACGGCCTTGCTCTGATACCAATTGAAAGAGGCTATGCGGTAGGATCGTGTAATATGGAATAACAAAATTGTCTAGGTAGATAAAGTAAGTAAAAGAAAGGTAGACACCAGGATTTTATACTGGTTCGGACCTCTAGTTCTACGTCCGGTCCCTAAGCTTCACTTAGGAATTCCACTAACTAAAACCCTCACTTAACCCGGAGGAATAGGTTTACAACTTACCCGAACAACGGAATGGGATTTCTTGCATCAACTACCGAAGAGGACTTCAACTCAATTACTAAAAACAATATTCGACTTGTTGTGTTCTTGTCAACACTAATGAGTCTAATGTAGTACAATATTCCTATAATCTTATCCTCGAGAGTATGCAATGTGTTTGTGAAGATTTAGGAAATGTGAATTGCTATGAATCAAAAGAATGTTAAAAACAAAGCAGTGATTCAAGCAATAGATGTGTGATTGCTTTGAGAATTTCTAGATAATATGTTCGAAAAGATAGTAAAATTAAAGCAAGAGAATTCAGTGAATTGAAGATGTTAGAATTATGTATTTATACATGTAGAAGAGGTGCATCTGTTGGCTAAGGGTGCAGACAAGATGTGCTTCCATTTCCATTGGTGAATGGTTGCAATTCTTGGGAGGAAGAAGGTGTCCATTCAGAGAAAATTCGTAGGTTCTAATTCAGTCGACTGAAAAGAGAATTCAGTCAACTGAAAATATGATGTAAAATTTTCAGGAACAAATTCAGTCGACTGGGCAGGGTGTTTCAGTCGACTGAAACTATACATGTTTGTATATATGTAACAGGTTCAGTCGACTGGTCATCCCTGTTCAGTCGACTGAACTACTAAACTGTGCGCAGTGAATGTGTATTAAAAAATGAAATTTATAAAACGTGTTCTAGTGTTTGTGCAAGCCTCTTGAGGATAGATTTTAACAATAAATCTAAACTAAGACCTATATAAAAATCATACTTATGTTTATTCTTGGTCTTCATCGTTCTTTCTTTAGCTTTCCACATATCTCTTCCTTTTTGTTGAAGCACATTGTCATTGATCAAAATCTTAGCGTATCAACATTTAGGTCTATACCAACAATTATTGTGATTGTGTCCATATTTTCTACAAATTGTGCACATAGAATTGACTTGATTAATTTTGCTTTTAACATTTTCAGATTGATTATATCCAAGTCCTTGTCTAACTGTATTAACAGTTTTCTTCCCTAATAGCATATTCAATGATTTTTCACTTTTTGAAAATTTATCTAAAGTCGTTGACAATTGTTGGACTTGTGTTTTGAGAGATTCATTTTCGTTCAATAATTGTGTGCACTTTTTAATAGAATTTTCTGTGCTAGTATTTTTACTCTCTTTCAAAATCGAAATCTCATTTTTAAGTGATTTTATATTAATTTCTGATTTTTTTATTTCTTCTTCAAATAATGGACACTTATCACGCTTAGGGATCCTACTTTGATAGGTTTTAACTAATTGATCAAGTTGTTTATTTAACTCTATTAAAGTATCCTTTTGCGATTCAAGTTTGGCATACTTCTCCCTATGTCGTTCAAAACAGCCATTTACTTCGTGGAAATATATAAGTAATTCTGAGTGATTGAGTTTTGATACCTCGCTTGGTTCGTCATCGTCACTATCAGTTATATTACCTTGAAGGCACATATTTTCTTTCTCGTTCTCACTGCTAGTACTTTGATTATCTTCATCACTTGTATTCCATGTAGCTGCAAAACTTCTCCTTTTAGATTTCTTTTCAAAATCGCGTCGATTTTGAGGACAATTGGGCTTGATGTGTCCGGGTTGGTTGCACTTATGACAGATGATCTTCTGTTCTTCAGGATTGTCCAGCATTTTGTTTATTCTGCTTTTCAATTTTCGATTTAGAGCTGGATTTCCATATTTGTAATTCCATTTTTTGAATTTCTTTATTATCAGCTCCAATTCTGCTGCTCCATCATCATCATCACCATCACTTTCTGTTGTTCCTTTAAGAGCTATTGATTTCTTTCGAATGTCACCTCCTTCACGCTCTTCCTCGAATTTTATTTCTAGCTCATAAGTGGTGAGATTTCCGATGAGTTCTTCAACTTTCATTTATTCTAAATCTTTTGATTCTTGAATGGTAGTCACTTTGGCTTCAAAACTTCGTGAAAGGACTCTGAGGATTTTTTGGACTATCTCCAACTCTGTGTATTATTTTCCCAGAGCTTTTGATTTGTATATGATATTGGAAAGTCGTCCATACATCTCTCTGACATTTTCTTCCTTCGCCATTGTGAAGTTCTCGTATTCGCTGCTTAGCATGGCAAGGCGAGATTCTTTGACTTGAGATGTTCCTTCGTGACTCACTTCTAGTGTGTGCCATATTTCCTGCGTAGTTAGACAATGTGAGACACGATTAAATTCAAATTGATTCAATGAATAGATAATAGAATTCATAGCTTTAGCATTAGCATTTTGTAATTTATTTTCTAGTTTTGTCCATTGATCCTTTGGTTTATCTATTTCCTGATTATCTACAATTATAGTTGGTACTCTATAAACCCGCCTCAACAATATTCCAAGCGTCAATGGTTTTCAGAAAAATTTTCATTCTATTTTTCCAGTAGGCATATTCACCATTGAACATTGGTGGTCTAACTATGGAATGACCCTCAGCAAAAGAAGTATCAAAAGAAGCCATTTTAAAAATTCAACTTTTTAAAACAAAAATTGAAAAAAAAATCAAATTTTTAAAAACAAAAGCTGACTTCTATTCCTAGCTCTGATACCACTTGTAGGATCGATTTCATCCTAGAGGAGGGTGAATAGGGTGATGCTGTTAATTATAAAAATTATTGCGAAAGCTAATAAAATTATTTCAACACAGATATATCAAAATTATAGCAGCATAGATAATAGTAGAATAATAAATGCAGAAATAGAACGACACAGAATTCACCCAGCTTCGGCAAAAACCCTGCCTACGTGTTGCCCCTAAGATTTCTACTAGAAATTAAGTAGTCATACGCTTACACACGTAAACTCGCGACACCCGCTACTGACTAACCTAACTCTACACTCGAAACCCTGCCACAACTCAGCCACTGAGTTACGAATTCTCAAACTACGCCACGTAGTTTGTCCCCTAGTCACACGACTAGAAATTACAACTGTTTCAAAGCAAAATACAAATTAAAAGATAATTAAAAACAAAAACCCCTAATTTTATAAACCAAAATCCTTTGTTAATATAACCGGCCCAAAGTATTATCACTAAAGAAAAAACGTGGCCCCGTTATCTCCTTTATCTATTTTGTTCTGAGAAAAAAATGTCGGCCTAGGTTCCTTTTTTTGTTTGATCCTTTTAGCTCTGAAATTAGGGCTTGTGAAGTTGCCGCTTAATTGATGGTTGATGCTTCGATTTGCTTACTTCAATTTAATTATTCACGGCTTCTCCTCCTTGATCGAGTTCGGCTTTGATTTGGTATGTAAAAAAATTTCCTTTTGTTTCTACTGATTTGCTTACTCGAACTCGATGTCGATTGCCGATGATGTTTACTTGATTATATAGGATTCGAGATCCTTGATTTTCGTTTGTATACGTCTATTCAAATTCGTCTTCGGCCATTAGATTTTGTTTTGATGCTTGATATTTATTTCTGACTTTTTTAGTTCACTTGAATATTTGTGACTTGATTCCCACGGTGTTGATTTCTGACTTGGTCAATTTCTTGGCCACCACGGTTTCGAATTGATTTTGCTGATGTTGATTTCGTTCTTTATTTTCTTTGGCTTCGGTCAATTGCTCATGGCTTCAACTTGATTTTTGATATTACCAGACTTTGACTTGATTTTTACGAGTTTGATTCTATTGTGATTTTTGCATCACTGCAATCTGTACTTTTGAAGCTTG
Organism: Allium cepa; assembly: GCA_030765085.1. Taxonomy (NCBI): domain Eukaryota; kingdom Viridiplantae; phylum Streptophyta; class Magnoliopsida; order Asparagales; family Amaryllidaceae; genus Allium; species Allium cepa. The sequence goes on from CM060931.1 coordinate 385,651,720, forward strand.
ATTCTCTGGTCTCTGACTTTGTCTTGTTCAACATGTGTGTTAAGCCTGTATACGTATCACTGCATATGCTGTTTACTTTTTTATCGAGTTGCACTACTTGCATATCCACCTAAACTTGCTGTATCACTATTTCATGTTTACTTGAGGCTTGCACTTGAATGTCAGTCTGGTCGACACTTGTATTTTATTACACTGTGTTTGACATGGTCTTGTAGCATTGAAACTGTAACTTGATTTTGTTCCATTTTGCTTGTACTCTGCTTGATTTTCTGTTGTACTGTCTTGAGCTCGAGTTGCTTCAATGTGATGTTTACACTGCTGCATATCACTGCATTGCTTCGAGTCATGGTAGCAGTCGAGTCTTGTTCAAGTCTTCATGCATTGTCCACTGGTTAATTGTAGTTTGATTTGGGTTGTTGTGCCATTTACTGATTCTCTTGAACTTCATGTAGAGGCTGCATTGTGTATGTACATTTGAATTTTATTTGAGCTTGCACTGTCACTTGTATCAGTCATTGTTGTATCTTTGGTGCACTTGGTTTGTGATTCACTGTTGCATTCCTGTATATGCACTTGAGTCTGTACTTTTCGAAACTTGTTCTATCCTGTTTCATTTGAACTTAGTTGTATTTGTACATTTTGATTTTGGTCGAGGCTTGTTAACATTACCGGTGCAATGACTTGAGTTGCTTTGAGTATTTGTGTTATGCTCTTGTTTAGTGCACATCCTTGACCTATTGCAGTGTTCATGTATGGTTGTTTATAGCCATTTCGTTGTTGAGGCTGTGTCACTGATGTTGGCTTTGAGCATTGTTCATGTCTTCACTGATCTGATCATGCTTGCATATCACGGCTGGTTTGAGTTGTGCTTGTATACTTCATGTGTACTTTGGAGTTTTAGTCGAGGCTGCACGTATGAGCTGGTACATGTTTGTATACATGTGTATATACATATGGGTGTGAGTGTGTGTGTGTATATATATATATATTTGCGCATTGTCAAGTGATGCATCGCTTGGTCGTATGTATTTGATTGCAGTTTTGCCCCTGTTTAGTTTGTGTTGTACTGATTTGGTATTTGCTTCAATTTAGTTTGATTCACTTTGAACTTCACGTTGATTTTTGAAATCACACCTGAGTTGAATCCAGCTTAAAGCTCAGATTTGACCTTGTGCTGATATTGTGACATTATTTTTATTGCACTTGAGTTGAACCTGGCGTTTTGGGTTTGACCTGTGCTCACCTGTCCCTGTAATTTTATCAAGTGTATATATCGGTGTGCACGGCCTTGTGGCATATACAGTGATACACTGTGTATGTCACAAGCTGTTCGTGTATGATGAATTCAAAATTAAATGATGACGAACAACCCAAATAACTGAGGCAAATATTATTTTCAAAATCCACATTCTATTTTATACTGCAAAAATATTTTATTTTCAATTTTACCGCGTCAATGTATATTTCTACAGATTGCACATATGCTGGATTCACATTGGAATGAAGTTGAAGATAAATACGAGTTGTGTGAATGAGTGATATGTAGTGAGGTCAAATGTAAATTAGAAATTGCATTGTAATTGAAGTTGTATATATACAGTGAGAGCTTGAAATTTGTACTATACAAAAATTGTAATAAATATTTATTTGAATAAAATATCCGTGTGAATTCAAATTCTACGTTATTTATTTTATTCATCAAATATTTATCTAATTTGTGAAAATAAAATAGTATATTAACAAATACATTTAAATGAATATATATATATATATATATATATGTTTATTACCATCAAACAAAAATCATACAGTCGCATATTCAACATTCCTTTCAAACCAAATAAATCAACATATAATCGTGTAAATAGTGTCAAGTAAAATCTGATGGTGACCCTTTAATAAAATCAATTTTTTTTCCAATACAATTCACAATTAATTCTGTAAAATTTGTATCAAAATCAAATAAATTTAGAGTTTTTACAAGAATAAATCTAGCTGAATTACAATCAAAATATAAGTGTATAATATCTTCCATTTTATTATTACAAAAATAACATTTTCTGTCATTTTGTATATTCTTCTTTTTTAATAATTCTAAATAATTCAACTTCCCGTGCAAAGTCAACCGCATGTGCACTTTAGCTTTGGATGGGACACTAACTTACCAAATGTAATTAAATATTTTCAACTTAATTCCCATAAAAGTTATAAATTTATAAAATTAATGAGATGTATATTTCTTACCAATATCCCAACACCAAGTTTTAATGTCTTTTTCATTATCAAAAGTGTATAATTCAAGTTTAGCACATAATAAAGCAAATTGTGTAAAAACATTTCCTGTTAGCAATCAAATTAAACTAAATTCTCAAAGAAAACTCAAATTAGGTCCATACACATCAGAAATTAGTATGTCTTTAAAATTGCAAATTTCATATACTTTTTTAACTTCCACATTAAATGGAATAACCGATAACCAACTTTCATGCCAAAAAGAAGTGTTATTACTAGAATGTACAATATTATTGATTCCTAAATTATAAATATTAAAATTTAGAATTATCGATTTCCAAAATAACAAGAGATATTATTTGCATTATTTATTGAGGTGTGGTATAAATTAATAGTACCTCCATACCATTGATTTACTAGTTCTTTCAATAACAAACTTTCATTATTATTGTTAAATTTCCATAACCATTTTTCCAATAATGATATATTTAAGTTATGTAAATTCATAATTCATAAACTTCCCTCGTTTTTAGACTTACAAACCATATCCCAATTAACAAGACACTTAGAGCTACTGTTTGAATTGTCTCCACTCCATAAAAACTCTCTTCTAATTTTATCAATTACTCATTTAGGAAATAGATAAAATGACATCCAATAAACGGGTAATGCAGATAAAACTGAGTTGATAAGAACAATCCTACCTGCCCTTGATTAGTATTTATCAGTCCATTTGGTTAATCTTTATCAATTTTATCAATGATATTATTTCAATCATCATGTTTAAGTTTTTAAGGCTTAATTAAAAAACCTAAATATTCTATAGGAAATGTCATTGTTTTACAATGTATCGTAATTGCGATTTCGTTTTCTATATTATCAATGTCCTTTAATACAAGAACTAAACTTTCGTCAAAATTAATCTTTAAACCGGAAAAAAGTTCAAAATTATATAAAATAAATTTAAGCGTTATAATATGTTTAGGCAAATAGGACGTAAAAAATATAGTATCATCTGCAAATTATGAAATTGAAAGGCCAGTTTAGTGATCTCATTACCTATGCTATCTAGTGTCCTATTACTAGTAGCTAATTTGATAATTCTAGAAAAAACATCAGCGGCTAAATTGAATAGTAAAGATGATAATGGATCCCCTTGCTTAATTCCACATTTTGATTGAATTTTATTTCCTACTATAGTATTAACCATAATACTAGAATTATCCGCTTTAAGCAATGACGTAATTCATCCTACCCACCTAAACTAAAACCCCTAGCCAATTATACATCATGAAGAAAAACTCAATTAACTGGATAAAAAGCTTTAGAAAAATCTAGTTTTAAGAGTGCACAAATAATATTATCTTTGTAGTTAATATATTCTTAAACCACTGCTACATCATTCATGATATTCCTACCCTTAATAAATGTTGTTTGAGAGTTGTCTAATTAACGCATTCATTTTAGTATTTAATATATTAGCTAAAATCTTAGAAATGATTTTAAAAAACAATTTAGTAAAGAAATAGGTCTAAAGTCTTTTAATTGATTCGCACCTGGTTTCTTATATGTAATAGGATTACATTTGTGAAATTAAATCTACCTAACTGTAGTGAACCATCATAAAATTCAATGAATTTTTTTACTACATCCTCTTTTAGCACATTCCAGAAAGTTTCATAAAATAAAATAGAAAACTCATCTAGGCCCAGAGCTTTATCATTAGGCATACCATTTATAGCCTTTACAATTTCCTCCTCCGTGAATGAATTATTTAACCGCACTAAATCAACCTTAGTATCCTCCGTAAAGCTTATCCCAATTAGATTTAATTCTATGTTTATTTGTAGTTCCAAAAATATCTTTATGATAATAGTTAACTCATTATTAAGTTCCGTTTGATCAAAAATATCAATATCATTAATTAAAATGGAATTAAATATATTACTATGTTTTCTACCATTAGACACTATAGAAAAATTTAGTATTTATGTCCCTCATCCATTCATTGAACTCTAGATCTTTGTTTAATTTTATTTAATTCTTCTTTTAAATTATAAAGCACATTTTTACTAAGATTTATATTTCTTAAATTTTCAATTTTATCATTAACTTTTCCTTTTTATTCTAATGTTACCAAAAATATTTTCACTCCACTTTTTGAGAAATAATCTTAAATCTATAAATTTTCCAACCAATAATTTTGCTATGTTAATTGAAAATCTGTAATTGTAGTTATTCATGGAAAGCCATTTATTTTCAACTAAATTCTTAAAATTATTTTCTAAAAACCACATTTTTTGCAAATCTACAAAATTTATTCTTAAAATTGGTGTTAGTACACGAAAGGATTAATGGATAAATGTCCGAATAAATATTCGAAAGCCCTGCAATCTTATGAGAAGAAAATTCGTCCTCTATTTCATGATTTATAAAAAATTGTCTAACAAAGTCATCGATGGAAATTCTCAACCATTTAACCAAGAAAATTGCCTATTACTTAGTTTATCTCTATTAAATTCCAATTAACAACAAATTAGTCAAATTCTTCCATCGCACCAAAATCCCCTTCTCTAGAGATCATTCATCCAAAATCTAGTTACATTAAAGTCAACCTCCATAATCAATGGTCCAGGAGCGAGTGTTTCAAAATCTAAACATTCATTCCACAGAACCTAACGATCTATTTTTGAATATGGCTCATATAAATCTGTAAGATTAAGAATAGAATCATCACTAGTATAAAAAAATAACAAATGCATTAAGTGATCTTAATAATATATTGTGATAATCTAACATAATTATCTTTCTATCCTAACATAAGGCCGCACGCACTACCCCTAGCAAGAAGATAAGCCCAATCATCAAAAAATGACCCCTTAAGCTCCTAAAAATACAATAATTATGATACTCAATTTTAGTTTCTTGAAGTAAAACCATACCAATATTATTATCTTTGAAAAAGATTTAATTTTACCACATTTCCCTAAATTATACAAACCCCTTACATTCCAACTAATTAATCTCATATTCCAAGTGATCTAACCCGTTATAATTCCTTAATTTTAATAAATAATCAACATCTAGGTGGCTATCATAAAAAATTAACCGAATTCTTAGCTAAGAAATGCATATGGATAAATTATTCAAAGCATATGAACCATAAGTACTACCTATAAGGGAATCCTTACCTGAGCTAAAGTTATTGGATGCTTTAGAATCAACTCTAAGAAGGCGTGCACCGATCTATGCTCAAGCAAACAATGGATAAGTTCACTACTACTCCCAAAACTAGCCTTTCTACTTAACTCTATTTTCAAAATGTAAGCTCGCCTGACGTGAAATGCTACACTTTGTAAATATTTCAAAAGGAATTTAAATCTATTCTTTTTGTTTAAAATAATCAAATAAAAAACTATACCTAACAATATGTAATCAAAATTCCAATACTAATAATTTCCATTCAGTAAACTATCTTCTTCAAATTTATTATCACTCTTAAAATATTATGTTATAAAACATCACATTTATTTATTTACCATAAAAATGAACTCTTCATTTCATGATATAAATTTTGAATCCCTTTTATAAAATCCTTTAGATATTTTTACAATCAATAATAAACAAATAAAAATAAAAATATGCAATGTACTTATTTAATAAAATGACAGAATTCATCATTTTCAAATAATTTTTGTTCTTGTAATTCTCGAAATTATCTCATATTTTCTATATAACAACAATTTCAGTATTAACATTACAATATATATTCAAACATTTTATTTTATTCAAATCTTTCAACTTTAATTCATTATCTCCTTCTAATCGGTTCCTGGTGTCGTGTCTAACTATTGCTAACATCTACTTATTTCGCACATCTAATATTAGCATGTTCAACAATCAATCAACTAATATATCACCATACCAACCAAAAGTTAATGTACACAATCCAATATCATCCAATTCATTCATACAACCAACAACTTATCATTCAATAATTAGATGAAGTGATTAAAGAACATCATACCTTAGGATTCTAAACATCACATGTGAGTTATAGAATAACTCATCTTAACTTCCAAGCTCGATACCAATAATCGCAGCCCCCAAAAAACCAAGCTCGGACCACCAAAACTCCACCCAACTAGCATCGATGGCCTATGCCACTAGAGTCGCGCATCACGGTCGTCACTGCCTATGGTACCAAGCTCGCCACTTCGCTAGCACCTTCGCATTACGATCACACCACCACTAGCAACCCATTCGACAGCGTGCCACCCTCTTACTCATGCACATCATCGATCGAAGCTTCGGTGCAACAACAGCATGTCGTTGCACCTCACTGTAGCTGATTGGAGTCTCCATCGCTCGTGCCAGTCAATGTCGCGGCGTCCCATCACCGTCGCTAGCCTTCACGATCACACGCGTAGGTCGTGTCATCCACAGTTGTGGCATTTTTGTCCTTTTTGGATGCAATTTCCATGTTTGGAGAAAATAAAGCAAAGCAAAATCGGGTTAGGCTTGCATAAATAGTAAGAAGAGAGGTTTCTGGGGAAGAAACGAGTAAATTAAAATGGGCTTTTGGACTTTTAAATTTCTCATTTTCCTATTTACTAACTCTCTTTTCTTTTTATTTCAAATGATTCTTTTATTTATTTGTAATTATATTCCGATTAAATTTACAATAATTTGCACTTTACTGTATTGAATATATTTCGATAATTAAACAATTCAGTCATTTCAATATTCTTTTGTTATTTATTTAATTATTCGTTGTTCCAACGTAAAGTAATTCATTTTTCAACTATTTCAATCATTTAAAATTATTTACACTTCAAAATACTTTATACATAATTAAAACAATTTATTCAACTTCAATAAATTATTCGAAAAGAATTTATTAATTAAATTCAATTTATTAAATCGAAATCTTTTAAATAATAGAGTTTAGTTAACTGAAAAAATTATTCTCAAAATTTAATTATTGAATTTGAAATTTTTTTTTAATTAAATTTACATTTTTTTGAAATCGTACTTTATATACAATTTGTCACTGGGACAACATATCATATGCCAATAAAGATTTGAATCACGCTACGCAAGTTTCAAACTTGTGACATTTCGCACCAAAGCCGAATCACTTAGCCACTTGGACAATGGCGCTTGTCAAATTTATATTTTTATTATGGCAGAGAAAGGAGGATTGTTACAGATTTCCTCCTTAAGAAAATTGCATCCTCGTAATTTCTAATAAGGAAACATCGTACACAACTCATATCATGACTTTCTTCGTATTCTACAAAATTCTATCAGATCAAAGCTTACTCAATCCTCTATATTGCTATCACACTCCAATACATATGCTATTATTTCAAATAGATTCAATTAACAACTTTCTATTTTCCGCATACTATACATTTTTGTGAAAAAAATTCCGTTGTCGAATTTTTCGATAAATTTCAGCAAGTCTCTTTTGCATAGAGAGCATTCCAAAAAAATCAAAACATAATATATATGTATGTACGTATATGTATACACATTCCAATCAATGAGGCATCTCAAAACATTGGAAAAAATATAGTATCATAATATATACATACATACATAGATATATATGTATCATAAAAACATACCTTTAAATTAGCGTTTGAAGCAAGTTTGCTATTATTAAGCGAGCAACAATGAGCCAAGGTTGCCATTACGCCCAAACACACTTCATATCTATTAACCCGTCTTTTGGCTAGGCAGCATACAGACGGATTTAACCCCATAGACTTCACGATTATCGATGTTGGAATGTCATGGACTTAGTTCAGATGAATGGATGAACAATCAATTACGGATAATAATATGAAGCCGGGATTAAGCATGGTCGGTGGATAAACAATGCATGGTACTTAGAATATGGATTTTAGCAAGGATGGAAATTACTTCGGGTCAACATGTGGTTTGCTTCGGATCACCATATGGTTTGCTTCGGATCCTACTTGGGGTCGGCATGGTATTTACTTTGGGTTCTACTTCGGGTCGCTACGGGTCGGCATTGTTGAGTCACGTGGGGTCAATATATAACTTGCTTCGAGTCTTACTTGGGGTTGGCATCGTGTTTACTTCGGGTTCTACTTGGGGTCGGCATGGTACTATCTCGGGTCGGCATTGGTAGAGTCACTTGGGGTCGGCACCTTGTTTACTTCATGTCGACATATGAACTACTTCGGGTCGGCATAGGATGGAGGAGTTGGACCCGACAATCTTCATGGTGGGCCTATGTAGGTGAGGAGGCCCTGTAGCCGAGATTTTACCTATAAATACAGCAGACTTGGCTTCAAAAAAGAAATCTTCATTCTGCTTCTCTACATCTTCTACTGAGAGACTACTCTGCCATTGTTATCCTGGAATTCCAAATTATAACTGTAATCAAATTTCAGTATGATAAAAAGGAATTTTCTAGAGTAGATGTAGGCCGAAATTAGCAAAACCACTATAAATTTTGTTTTTTTATACTTGCTTTCATTTCAATTTTGGCTATTCTTTATATTATATTCTCTAGATACACTCTATCTGTGATCTGCAACTGGATATTGATGCTTTCACTTATAATGTGTGTTGGTGGCTAATTTTGACGCCAACAATATGTACCTATACTCAACTCAAATTTGCATATTAGCTTCATATGAAGAGAAAATACGAAGAGAAAATATGGATATAAATTTATTTGATTTCAAGGCATCATAGTATTTAAGTTTGTAGCCATATTCCGACCAAATTTCAACAATCAAAAACACAAAATTTGGAAATGACATCAGAAAGTTAATTGTTGCATAATGTGTTAGATTTTCACAACATCTCCTGGATTACAAAAATGTCAAGTGGATCATGAGTTACGGGAGTTTTTCTTCAAGTAGTAAACTCATATTTTAAAGAAAATACATAGGCCCACTTTGGGAATTTATATTTTTGACCTTGGAAACATCAAAATTTTGTGAAACTCTTAAAAAAATTGTTGCTTATTTTCTTAGCTTTCCAAAATAGGCATGGTCATTAAAATTATATAAACCGCTCATAAGTTATGAGCATATTAGTCCATCTTAGTTTTACGCAATTTTGCATTTCGAAACAGCGACATGTAACTATTTTAATTCATGTATAAATCATAGCTAACTTCAAAATTTTGAAAAGTGATTAGCATGAAAGTTGTTTCATATTAAGATATATTTTAAATGGAAAAAGAATCGTCAGAATTGGACAATCAAACCAAAAGTTAAGGTCGAAACAGTTAAGTGTTTTTATATGGATTTTGCACTTTGGAATAGCGATACACATACATGTTAATTCTTGCTTAAACCATAGTGAATCCTAAAATCTTACATCGCATTTTCAAACAAAAATGTCTGCAATGACATAGCTTTCTAATTAAATTAAAATCGTCGAAATGAATCACTAGTTTGAGATATATTGTTAAAACTAAATATAGTATTTCAAAAATACTATATAACAACTTTACTTTAAATATATTTCACAAATCATTACCAAACAGTAATTAAATTTGCAAATCTCTCTCGGTTACAATTTATATCTCTTTGAAATACATCCTTGTGATTTCACAATTTTAAAACAATTCGAAATCAATTTCACAAAACTTCCTTTAAATATATTCAACAGAATATATATTATTATTTCTTCAACACAAACCATTTCAATATAGTTCATTAGCACCAAAGTCCATACACACACACACACATATTCATTTTTCAAATTACCAAACATTTCTTTAAATAATTCTCCCACAACTCAGATTTCAAATTCATGAAATATTTATTACTTTGCTTTTTTAAAAATTCACCTCACTACAAAATCTAGGCTGTAAAATTAAGATTTTAATACAAAATTCTTGATTATTCACATCGTAGTATTCTCAAAACAATCGAATTCTTATTTTATACTTTGTAATGTTGTATTGGTTTCAAAATTTATTTTAGTTTAAAACTTTTACATATAAACTTTCATATCACAATGTATCATCATCATATCATAAAGATATTCACATCATTCAACTAAATCACAATCAGAAATACTACATGGCCGGCATATAATCACATCACATGCCATACAATTTCAAATTTCACCGAATAGCACTGTTCTTACTCAAAGCCTAAAAAAGTCTAACATTCATTGTCAATATGGAAATTACTGGCCGTATTAACTACTTCTATCTTCATAACATTCATCAACTACTATGTATCTCATACAGAGACTTACCATCAGAAAAAGGTAGATGAAATATATTATTATTATTATATAAGAAAAATACAAATACGTCCCTAGATGATTACCGAGTAATCATCGTATACTCCTACTACCACTTACGCATAAATAATAATCTACCACACACCTATGAGGATATAGACTTTAAGTCTCATCTAAGGTCAGGACTCGTGTCTTCTACACTATATTGTTCTAAACTTGCTCTGATGCCAACTATAACACCCTACCTCTATATTCATATTATCCAAGAGTATTGTTGGGATATTACCAGATAATACGAAGAATAATGTTGTATGGTGTACACATAAATATTCCATTGGGTTAACATTGGAACGTATCTCAAAATCATAAATTGCTCACATATACGTACGCCGTATTGGCACAAGGCAATAAACATGTGCGTCTCCAAGATAGAATAATGCAAAATATAAACAAAATCACAAAGATCAAGCATCATCAATACAGCAATAGCATATAATAATAAATATACACGAGTCTAAGTGGGCATAGAAAAATAATCAAATGCCTACCATCATCAATAATAAAAATATATTCAATATACATCTCAACAACACATAAACACATGCAGATATAAATACACAAACTATATACAAACATTCTATTCTCTATCTACGCCCTACCTCCACAATCTGTAATGTCCCGGACTGATCCAAGTATTATATAAATAAAACGTGGATCAAACTATGTCTAGAATGTGGATGTTAATATGAAGTAATAACGGTATGGTATAAACAAGTGAAACACAAGTGGCACGTGCATATCCCAAGTGTCAACATATCTCATAACCATGCATATAAAAATAGCTCATATCCAAGTTCAACACACCAAACAGGAAAATAATCAATAAGGTGATACAAACATAATATAACTATCATCGGGCATAAAACTCAACAACAATACAAGACATGCTCTTAGTAATGCCCTATATTATCTCTCAGATAATCGTAAAGTAGACATAAAAAGGTCCATATCACTCATTATATATATAATGCGTAACAATCACGTAAATCAAACATGTATGAAATATAAATATGGCATACCCTCGGTAGCTAAGGTTACCTCAGAAAAAACCATGTAAACATAGGTACAGGGCCCAACTTCATGCTCTTGGCATCTCTAGCTATCCTTGATAGCTATATAATCGATATGTACATAGTTATACCACTGCATAGCCTCAATCTCATAAATAATCCAAAGTATCGATAACCTTATATTAATCATCTAGACCTTCAACCTCATAGTAATCGACTTGGTTCTTAGCCAATGAAATAATCATACGGCCTCACAGACCCCTCTAATCCACTCAACTCCTTGTATTGTGGATAATCATCTAGACACTCAGTCTTATGTTTTCATAGCATCATAAATATCTATTTTTCGTTATTGATCTTGACAAATGATCAAATCGGCTCTAAATGGTAAATACAAGGATCTCATATGGGTGAATAAGTAGGTGTCTATAGCATCTTGTGATATCTTATCAATAATAGAAGACTGACAGGTCTCAGTCTACTCTAGAAGCCTTCCTCACATGCTCTCAATTTTTTTTACAGTCTTAGTTAACTCGATGGCCATCGTGATCCAATATCCATTAAGTATATGACTATGTTATACGATGGTCATGACGCTGCAAGTGCCCGTAATGGTAACATATTGTTGGCCTAAGTGAAACAAGGGTAGTGGCTTTCAGCCATATACATCCGTAGGTGTGCGATGGATTCGAGTAGCGGCCCCATAATCAGGCCACTATGATTGATACTTGCTAATATGGATTAATCTTCGATGTGTAATAGGAGCATACACAATATATAGACACTCTTATGGCTCTCAAGCTGCACACTCAGCGTGCATCACCAAAAGTATAATACTCTGTACACTCGACCCTCTTAAAGAGACATCTACTTACAGAAAGTAAGCGAACAAATATCAGCTTAAGCATCTCATATCACTTGTTGTTACTCACTCATTTACTCAATGCTCGTAAATTACATTCATCAACGCATAATTATTTTGTATCACAAGTCCAATTTCTCGTTACATAGAAAAATAAATCATTCAAAACACACAATTCTACTACTTATTGATTCGAAAGGGGTTTTATAATACAGTTGTCCCAAAATCTTCAATACAATTCCAAACCCCTTAAACTTTTTTCAAAGTAATTCGTAAACTTCGAAATTATTCTTCAATGATAATAATACAAAAGAATTTTTTAATAATCTCCTTAAAAAGGTTTAAATAATTCATATTCCAACCAAAATAATTTCCCCCTTTTACGTTACCATAGAAAAATAATATCAAACAAAATCTCCCTTTTATATCAATACTTCTAAAAATTTAGCATAAAAATATAGGTTCATAAAATTTACTTGTACACCAAAATCTCAAAATTCCATGTCTTAAAATAATTTAATTCAATCGCTTTTTAAATATTTCCAAAGGAATTTAAATCTATTTCCTTTTGTTTAAAATAATCAAATAAAAATTATACTTAACAATATATGTAATAAATTTCCAATACTAATAATTTCCATTTAATAAACTATCTTCTTCAAATTTATTATTACTTCCAAAAATATTATTTTATAAAACATCACGTTTATTTGATTACCATGAAAATAAACTCTTCGTTTCATAATATAAATTTTAGATCCCTTTTATAAAATCCTTTAGATATTTTTAAAATATTTTTAAAATCGATGATAAATAAATAAAAATAAAAATATTTAATACACTTGTTTAATGAAATCATAGAATTCATTGCTTCCAAATAATTTCCATTCTCATAATTCTCGAAATTATCTCACTTTTATATTTTCTATTAATAACAACATTTTTAATATTAAATCATGTTATATATTATATATTCAAATATTTTATTTTATTCAAAATTTTCCAACTTTAATTCATTATCCCCTTGAGATCAATTCCTAGTATCGTGTCTAACTATTGCTAACATCTAATTATTTTGCACATCTAGTATTAGTGTGTTCAACAATCAAACAACTAATATATAACCATATCAACCAAAAATCAATGTATGCAATCCAATTCATTCATATAACAAACAATTTATCAACCAATAATTAGAGAAAGAGATCAAAGAAAGTCATAGCACAAGAATTCTAAACATTAAATATGAGGTATATAATAACTCATCTTAAATTCTAAGCTTGATATCAATGATCGTCGTCCCTAAAAAACCAAACTTGGATCACTAAAACTCCACTCAGCTAATATCAATAGCCTATACCACTCGAGTCGCCATCGCGATCGTCATCGCTTACAACGCCAGGCTGGGACTTCACCAGCACCTCCGCATCGCGACTTGGGCTGTCAAAATTCAACCCGACCCTTCAACCCAACCCTTCTAACCCAGTTTTAATAGGGTCAGGTCTAACATAATTCAATTATTTTTGATAGTGGGTCAATACCCATTCAGGTAAGGAAAAAAACAATTCAACCCTCTTTACCCTGATACCCATCAAATCCCTAAATTTCGTCTCTCCTTTCTTACAAAACTTCCATATCTCTCTCTCAAAATTGTAATCGCTCGATCCAGGGACTCACTCTCGCTCAAGCTTATGTAGGTTCTCTCTCCCGACTTAAGAATCTCGCTCGACTTAAGCCTACCATCACTTCACGTGAGATTCAGACCTCCTTTCGTCTTGTTCTTCCTAGCGAGCTTGCAAAACACGCTGTGTCTGAGGATGCAAAGGTTGTTACCAAGTTCACCAGCGATTAGATTGGTTGTTTTTAAGTTTTTTTGTTATCTTATGTTTTCTTAAATCACTTGCTATGTTTTGTAGTGTTTCAATGTTGTTCTGGGTATTTCAGTTTGATTATTTAAAGTTTTAATGGTGTTTGTCTTCTTGATCCTTTATGTTGTTCATGCTTTATTAGAAAACTTATAATTAACTGATACATTCATATATCAACATTTTCCATTTAACGTTGAAACAGATGACATCCAACGATTCCAAACCATCATCCTCCAATTAATGTGGAAACTGGTGGTTGAATAGTTTAAATATAAATCAGTTGAAAGTGTAATCTTGCTTATTATATTACTTTTGTTCTTGTTAGAACTGTTGGCTAGTAGAACTTTTGGATTTGGTTTGGGTGAAGAAAAAAAAACCCGATCAAACTTAAATTGAACCGAATCGTCCTAAATGATCTGAATAAAAAATACTGAGAACGGGTCAGTTTAATTTGTATGTTTTATCTTTTAGTTCCCTATATTTATATGAAAAATAAAGACCTGATCAAGCATAAATAAAATATATGGCTATATAAGTGCAATTGTGACATCATGTTCATCATTCCTTTAGCTCCCTCTATTTTATTTATCTTTTAGTTGTACAATGTTTTGAACTTTTTCACTCGGTTTTTGAATGTAGTTCTGAAGTTAAGAATCTTATTTTAATTTGCTACAAGTTTATTATGTTCACATGCATGATAACTCCTTTAGAGGACATTAGTATGAATTTAATACAAAATGCTTCTTGTTATGATTTAACTGAAATTAGTTTGGTTTTTAGTTTTCTTTTTGATTTAACACCTAGAAACGATATGTCTAAGGTGAACTAATATTTAAGATCATCATAAATTTGTAATATGGACCACTGAATAAACTAAATCAGTATGACAAAGCATATTCGGTGCCTATAATTGATATTTTTTCAATTTGCACAAACATGCTTGAAAATTTTAACGGTGATGTATAATTTGAAGTTTAGGAAGTCAGTTATGGCATATTGAACAGTATGCTTGCAGGTTGTTGCTCTTTTAATGCAAAATATTATGGATATTATTGCCAAATAATCCGGTGTATAACAGCGGCTGTTATCATTTAGCACTGTCCATTCCACATGGGTGTGGCCGAACCTCCATGCATGAAGTTTATCAATCTTTGCCCTTTCACTTGTCTGTTCCATCCAATGACAAATTTACTTGAATACCAGGCACATGCTAAAATGAAATTTTTGATAAACATCATAAATATTGTACTTTAAAATCCTCTATTTAAGAATTTAAATCACATATGATGATAAGATCATGTCATGAATCAATTTTATTTAAATCTTTTTTTATTTTTATTTTTTATTTTAATGCTTACAACCTAAAGTGTCCAACTTAAGTTACATCATGAGCTCGTATCTATAATGCTACTTAAGTTGGATTCCTTCACCTGTAAAATAAATTATATTTAAATTCTTGGATTATTTTCACCGATTACCATGCATTTTCATAATTTATTAGAGTATCCAACGATGATAATGTATCTTTGCAAAAATTGATGAGGTAACTTCATATATTTTGATGCAATCCCAATGGAGGTAGCAAGCAAAATGACTTGTCCGATTTTCGGAAACTCTGATAAATCCATAGCCATTGATTAATTTGTTTATTTATGCACATATGTGTATATATAAACAAATCCATAGCCAATGTACAATTTTAAAAAGTATGGTATAATGGTAGGTTTTCAAAAGGCTTTCGAAAAAAGTGTAGCCTACCGATTTTACTGAAAATGATAAATTCAATACGCAAAAGATTGTCTTGCCTGAAGCAGTTCAGCGCACGTGTTCTGTTGAGCATACTGCTACAGGTCAGTGCACATTTCAGCAGGTTATTCTTGTTATGGTGCTGTAGTGGTCTGCCTGAAGCCACTGTTATGCTGTTTTTCTTCAACCAATCGATTCAAACGCCTTATTCTGCCTCAGCCAACTTGTTTTCAATTGATAATTTTTCATAATATTTGCAACTATTTTTACACTATTGCCAGCACAGAGGGCAAATCTCTTCAACAAATAGAAAATTGAGCTCGTACTAACTGAGTAGAAATGTCCCTTTTTTCTTGATGTATGCTTGAAAATGAGAGAATATTTTTGGTCTACATTAATATTATATTTGTATCCGCATTTGCATGTCATTTCTTGAGGTGCATTTCTATTTTTTAGCTAACTGACGCACTACTTTTGTTTGCAGCTAGTTCTTATGCTTTCATGTTTCAATGATATGCACTAATCTATACCACACATTCAGGTAATATCATATTATGCTATGCTCTTCTTCTTTTTTCCAGTTTACTCTTACTGAGTTTTGTGTTTCTACATACTAAAAATTTCTCGGATTAGGATTTGATAATCTTTTGATGGCATGGGAAATTGCATCAATTTTTCGGTGATCGACCACATATAACAATCAAATACCGACAAAAATAACTTACTAACACAATTGTATTTGCTTTAGATTAGAGTTCAGTATCTGTTACTAATATCTTTCCTGTATGCCATATTTTACTTGAGTTCACTTGTGGATACACCACCTGAATGAGTTGAATCACCATCTTAGAATCATTATTATAAGCTAATCATGTAAGGTAGATGGTAAATAGAGTTGTGTAATATGTTTGAATTATTAATATATCTGTACACTGATATTGTAATTGCAAATTTAATAAACAGACATGACAACTTTACGGGTGGAAACCCTTTTTTAAACTCTTATGCTACCACCCTAATGATTTTTGGACAGCTTTTTGGTTGGACTTATAATGATGCTATATAATATGATTTGGAATATGCAGTGGAAAATTTTGATATTTTTTCAGATCTTTTGGTTCAATACTTATGGCAAGACAATGTTAAATCTGTAGTTTTTTACAGATTTTTTTCAAGAAACAACAGAGGTGTACCAGTCTGGTTTTATGCTTCTATTTTCTGGTTTGTAATTAAGTAGACATTTATACTTTGCTAGATGTTTGATGGTCACAATTGTCAGCTCTTGTGAAATGTAAAATTAGCTTTCACATTTCCTCAGTCTTTTACAAATGGTAACGATTCTCCCTCTTTGTAAAACTGGTATTTCTCTGCTTCAAAGATGGCTTCTGTTGATGTTGAATTTTATATGCCCTCTAGGTTATTACTTTTACTATGTTATTTATGCATTGGATGTTTTTTACCGTTCTTTTATATTTTCACTTTTTGATGTTTTTAAATGGGTTAAACGGGTTGACCCATGTATGAAACGGGTTGGGTCATATTGACCCTTTTAATAAATGTATTAAAAGGGTTGAGTCACAAAATGGGTCGGGTCAATTTTGACCCGACCCATTATGACCCGACCCGACTCGTTTGACGGGTCTAATCGCGACCACACCACCACCAGCAACCTAATCGACAGTGTGTACCACTCTTACTCACGATTGTCATCGATCGAGGCTTGGGTGCCTCAACAGCTTGTCGTCGCACCTCTCTTGAGCCGATCGGGGTCTCTATCACTCATGCCAGTCGATGTCGCAGCATCCAATCTGTGTTGCCAGCCTTCACAATCGCACGCATAGGTCGCGTAGTCCACAATCATAACACTGTTTTTCTTTTTGGACGCGGTTTCTAGGTTTGGAGAAATTACGGAAGAAGATTAAATTAAAATGGGCTTTGGACTTTTAAATTTCTCATTTTGATTATTAACTTTTTTTTTCAAATGATTTCTTTTTGTTTATTTGTAATTTACATTGATTTGCACTTTATTATATTGAGTATATTTCGATAATTAATCAGTACCGGTCATTTCAGTACTCTTTTGTTATTTATTTAATTATTCGTTGTTCCAACATAAAGTAATACAATTTTCAACTATTTCAATCGCCTAAAATTCATTACACTTTAAAATATGTGGAAATTAGGGAGGCATCCCTATCATACTTTCATATTATAAAGCGGGTCCCTATCAAAGTTTCATTGTAAAGTGGGTCCATATTTTCTAGAAACGAAAAAAAATTATTGCTGAAATGTCAGCAACTTTTATAAATAAGTGCTGATATTTCAGCAACTTTCCCTGTCAAAGTTTCATTGTAAATCTGGTCCCTATTTTCTAGAAACAAAGAAAAACTATTGCTGAAATGTCAGCAACTTTTATAAATAAGTGCTGATATTTCAGTAACTTTCATAAACTGTGTTTACAGTGTACATACATGTTGCTGAAATGTCAGCAACTTTTATAATAAGTAATGATATTTCAGCAACTTTCATACACTATGTTCACAGTGTACAGATACGGAAATGCCAGCAACTTTTATGAAAAGTTGCATCATTCTCTGTAATAATCGTGAATAAAAAACATAAACCTAACTTACATTGAAATTTAGCGAAGGACTTTTCGTGAATTTCGAAACTTAATAAGGACCTATGCCAAAAGTACCCTTAAAATATTCTATACACAAAAAAACAATTTATTCAACTTTAATAAATTTTTCAAAAAGAATTTATTAATTAAATTTAGTCTGTTAAATCTAAATCTTTTATTAAATAGAGTTTAGCTAGCTAAAAAAATTATTTTCAAAATATAAATTATCGATTCAAATAATTTGATTTTAACTAAATTTACATTTTTGTTACGACATAGAAAGCAGGTTTGTTACACTCGATTTATAGAACATGTTTGTTAAGATGATGTGAAACATTATCTAGAATGCCTAAGTTGCTCCAAATGATTATTGTGCTCAAGTGCGAATGCCAAGAGGCGACTTTGCCGGGCCGTATAAAGATACGTGATTCTAGAAGGCAGACCGTTCCTTAAAATTGATTCGGTTGTCGAGGTGCAAGACTGGTAGGATACTTGCGAAAGGATCTACGATGATTTAGAATTAGATGATGCTTTGAAGTAGAAGTTGGCCTCTAGATAACTCTAAGGATGGATAATGAACTGGCAGAATGCCCTTATAGCTGCGATTCTAGGATCAATTACTTGGATCGATTCATAGTTCGCTTTGAAGAGAAATTCATCTTGACATCTCAAAATTCGATGTTGTTTAGGAAGTTTGTCGACTTGAAGTAAGGTAATGTGTTTGTGATGGAGTATGTGGTCGAATTTAATGTCTTATCGTAGTATGGTCTATCCTTCATTGATACTCCACTCAGAAAGAATGAAAATTTTATCAATGGATTGAGTGATTATTATGGGAAGCAATTTATTGGGCATACTAACAAGAGTTTCGGAAGTTAATCGAGAAGACTTTGCGATACAAGTGCATGTACCTGGTGTAGAAGGACTGTCCCAAACAAGCTAAACTGGAGCGGACAATGGAGGTACATGCATTTACTGTTGTTTCAATTTTGTTGAGTGCTCCATCAGCGAAAGAGAAGGGAAATGACATTATCGTCTAAGGTATGCTTTCCACTTTTTCTTCTATTTGTGTTTTATTCGATATCGAGGTTTCACATTCTGTTGTATCTAGTGATTTGATAGATTGATTGGGATTGAGACCTTAAATAGTTGACCAACCTTTAGATTGTGACAAAACCTATTGGTGGTTTAGCCAGTCTATGCATGTTTCGTCTAGATGTGGTCTTATCGAGTCAGTGATGTTCTTTTAATTGTTTTTTTTTTGGGTTTGGCATTTTTCTGGGTATAGACTAGCTCCATAAATACGAGTAATGGTGGATTGTGAGAAGTCATTGGTGACGATTGGGGTAGATGATGGGCTAACAGTAGCATTAGGCTACCTTTCAAATGATGATGTAATGGCCAGTATTCTATATGCGCTTGATCCCCCCTTGACGAGTTGTCATTAGTACTTATTTCTCAGGAGTATCCAGACATATTTGAGGGTTCATTTGTAGTAGTTCTGAGTGGGGAGTACTCGTAGTACTTGCCATGAAGGCAGATGCTTTCCTTCGATTATGTGTTGACTACCATGAGTTGAATAAAGTGACGAGAAAGAATAAGTATCATCTTCCACATATTGATGACTTGTTTGATCAGCTTCATGATGCTAGAGTATTTTCTAGGTTGGATCATGTGACATGAATTCACCAACTGAGAGTAGCAAGGATGAGTATGCCGATTATAGCGTTTCGTATATGTTTGGTTTCCATTAGTGGTTGGTTATGCCATTCAAGCTTACCAATGTGCCGACATATACTTTTTTGATCTCATAAATCGTGTTTTCAAGGGTCGGTTAAATAAAATTGTGCTTGTGTTCATTGATGAATTCTTGTCTACTCACGAACAAAGAAGGAACACAAGGCGCATTTGAGAATCATGCTAAAGTTGTTGAGAAAGCATCAACTGAAAGAAATTTTTTCAAAATGTCACTTCTGGACGAGGGAAGTGTAATTCTTGGGTCATATTGTTTATGAGTAGGGAATTCTGGTAGATCCTGCAAAGTTGGAGCTGTCCGTGTTTGAATGAGACCCAAAAATGCTATGGACATGAGAAGTTTCTTGGGGTTAGCTGGATATTATAGGCGATTCATCCAAGACTTAGCCAAAGTAATTGCACCACTAACTCACTTGATGAAAAGGAAACAGACTTTTATTTGGGATGCAAAATGCGACCAAGCATTCGTGAGTCTGAAGAGAAAATTGACAAGTGCACCAGCATTGACCATTCTGAGCAAGAATGAAGAGACGATGGTATGCACCGATGCTTGTGGTACAGGATTAGGCACAGTATTGATGCAGAGTGGAAAAGTTGTTGCATACTATGTTATATTAAGCACTAAGCAAGGCGAAGCGATAGAAATCTCTCTTCGCTTAATGTCGCTTAAGAGCCGCTTAAGCATCGCCTAAGCGCTGCTTAATTTCTTAACATACGTTATTTGTACCAATATAAATTTATGTAGAGAGATTATATTAAGTTCATCATCCGTGTGTGTGGAAATTGATTACAAAGAAGTAGAATTTAATTTTGAACTTAATGTTAGCACCAGGTTTGGTCACTAACACCTTTGAGTAGAGTTATGTAGAGAGATTAATGAAGACAGTGAATTAGAGCAGAAGAATAGTGTAATTCAATGCAAAAAGAACAAAAAACGAAAACAACAGATTCATAGTGGTTCGGCGTAATTGCCTATGACCACTTTGAGTTTAATCTTTATTGATTTCTAAATCACTTGAATACAGATACAATCCGTAAACCAATCACTTGCATACAAGTTTGAATTAAAAAGAGGAGAGTATCAAAAATGATAGGGTCTCCCTGGTGTTCTATGAAAAAGGTCCCTTTCATTGTTCCCATGCCCTTCTATTTATAGACGAAGATGGGTTGGACTTCCCTCATGGGCTTAGGAACAAGGTACATCGGCCCATAGTAGGTGACTTCTGCGCACCGGGCTAGGCATGCCGAAACATATCGATTGCATCACACCCTTATACCTTCGGGCTTTTCTTGGTCAGAATCTTGTCTAGTGCTAATAATAATATCTTCAACTGTCGTTTTGTAGCCGGCCCAAGGTGCCGGGTAACACTTGCCCCCCAAAGTGTGTCGTGTGAAGCAACATGACATGCTTTGAATCAGTGAGTATTCCTTGTTTATAGAAAAAAAATCCATCATGTTTCCTAAATAGTCATTATTCTTCAATTTTATCCTCCCAAGGCGTCGTATCCTTCTTTGGTTGTCATGACGCTTGGTCGATTCCTAATATTATAAATCCAGGGTTGTAGTTCATCAGTGGCCATCCACGTCCGGTTCTACAGGGCCAATAAGCTTTGGCTATTTGATCCAGTCTTTTCTTAATAACCTTAAGTGAGAATTCAATTCCCTGTTGATTTTAAGAAGTCGAACTTTTTTCGGATGTACACATGCATGTTCGGGTACATGTTCTTGCCATTGACTGTTAGATGCGTTTTATATGCTCATAAGTCGTCGTCAATTCCATTTAGTTTAATTGCAATTCAATGCGATTCCTTATTTGCATTTTTGTGAATAATCAGCCACTTAATGAGAGCGCACTTCAAATTTTACATGGATGACGATCTCAGAGTAGTAAGCAATGGTGAATGGAGTACGGTCGGTCATGGACTCATGGGTAGTTCTATTACCCCATAATGCTGTTGGAAGCTCATCCACCCATTTACCTCTAGCCTTTTCCAAACTTCTCTTCAGAATAAGCTTTATGATTTTGTTGATAGCTTCAACCTGTCCATTTGCAGTTATAATGGATCATGGAAAGTCATAAGGACAGATGACGTTACGGATAATGAAGCTGATTATTTTCCTCATCTTGATCGTGGTTAAAAGTTCTTAATCTGCTCATTCGGTGAAGTAATCAACTGCTATGATGGCGTATTTCGCACCACCTTTAGGATCGGTAAGAAGGTGATGTCAATGCCCCTAAGTGGCAAACTGCTATGGATTAGCCATTTGAGTAATTTCCATCGACGGGCTTCCCGTATTTTTTGCAAACATCTTGCACTCGTCGCATTGCCTAACATGATCAACTGCATCTGGATTGATAGTTGGCCAGTAGTACCTGTAGCAAAGTATTTTCTTTATCATGGTTTTCCCTTTGATGTTATCGCCGCATTCTTCTTCATAGACTTTGCTCAAGGTATCATCATGGGCGATACACCGAAGCATGGGGATGGATAAACTCCTTTCTACACACGACTTCTTCTTGGATGATTTGGCATGTAATACGTGAAGTCGGTGAGTAGCTCTTGGACCTGGCCGAGGTAAGGAGCAGGACAACGCCCCTTAGCAAGATCTACATCCTTACTTTGCGTACCATTAATCGGAATGACAAAAGATGTGCAAAATTTCCACTCCATATCCTCTAGCAAGCTTGAGGCTTGTGGTCGAGGCTTCATAATAAGCATTGTTGTTTGTTACAGGGAAATCAAGTTTCAAGACGTAGCAGATCGATCATTCCTCATGAGTCATTAACATGACTCATGTGCCATAACAGTGATCACTAGATGCTCCATCCGCGTACATTTTCCATCTGCTAGTTGGTTCTCTACTAACCTTCGAGTAGTCATCTGATGCAGTGAATTCGGGTGTGAAGTCTGCTAATTTCCATCATTGGATAGCCCTTCGAGGGAAATAAGTGATATCGAATTGGCTTAGTTCGATATTCTATTTAAATAGTCTTTCAGATGTCTCAGGTCGTTGCATGCCCTGTCGCAACGGCTGGTAGGCATAGACATTGATGGGGTGAGCCTAAAAGTAAGAGTGGAGCTTTCATGATGAAATCAATAGATATTGTGCTAGCTTTTGTAGCTTCGGGTTGATATCTAATGCATGGCTCGCGATAGTTAATGAAATCACATATGCTTGTCAGAATGGGTCCAAGGGAACATATCATTATTTATTCAGAAAAATCCAACTAATTTTTTTATCATCGCTGCACTAAGCTGTGATCCGATATTCAACACCCGAAAAGGGTTGCCATGGCAGACTGTAATGTCGACTGTTAGCTTAGCAGGTGCAATACCGGATTCTTTGAGTTCATATGTAACCATTTTGCATAACATTCAATGTGAAATATGGTTGGGACGGTCAATGTTCATGGTTACTCTAGTCGAATCCTATAGTCTTATCATGAGTTATTAAGTCTAATAGCGATGGGCTCTAAATGCTCTAATCAACTATCTGTAAATGGCCAAAGATTAGGCCTTAAAGCAAGTTGAAGGAAATGTCAAGTAGGGGTCAGCCTCAAGTAGCTTGCAGCTGCATAGCTGGATCTTGCTATGAGTTTGAATCTGCTTTTATATTCGAGTAACGCACTTTCTACTCAATGCATTCATGGTCCTTTACCCATGCTTTGGGTTGGAGTGATAGTCAGATGCCCACGAGCTTAGGTATCGATTTAACGATTCTATTCTAGGCATTCTTTCGGTTGTAGCTTTGTGTAGCTATAAGCACTATATATAAGTTTCAATATTGAGCTATCGTAGCCAGTCTCTGGATGACCATGCGTCTGCTCCCAGTCTCGGGTTGCAAAATGTACTGCATGGATGGTTGAGTCTCTCCCTAGCTATGTTTATATTCCCGCCTAAACTCCAAAGACATAGAGTTGATCAGTGAATAGTCGGTTCGCATTCATCTCCCTTCTCGCTCGTGCCCCCAGCTCTGGAGCATATACCGATAAATAGGAAGGCCAGCCATGCCCACTTTAGCTTTACTCTATTTCCCATTGAATTGTGGGATCAGGTCAGTCGATGGGAGACTTAGAGTACTCTAGTCCGCACTCTGGGGACGAAGAGGTTTTCAAGTCGTTTATACTCTAGCCCACATTCAGGGGACTTAGAGTACTCTAGTCTGCACTCTGGGGACGTAGAGGTTTTCAAGTCGTTTATACTCTAGTCCGCACTTAGGGGACTGAACGTACTCTAGTCCGCTTCAGGGACTTAGAGGTTTTTAAGTCATTTATACTCTAGTCTGCACTCAGGGGACTTAGAGTACTCTAGTCCGCACTCTGGGGACGTAGAGGTTTTTATGTCGTTTATACTATATTCCGCACTCGGGGGACTGAGAGTGATCTAGTCCGCACTCTGGGGACGTAGAGGTTTTTAAGTCATTTATACTCTAGTCCGCACTCAGGGGACTGAGAGTACTCTAGTCCGCTTTAGGGACTTAGAGGTTTTTAAGTTGTTTATACTCTAGTCTGCGCTCAGGGGACTTAGAGTACTCTAGTCCGTACTCTGGAGATGTAGAGGTTTTTAAGTCATTTATAATCTAGTCCGCACACTCTAGTCCACACTCAGGGGACTGAGAGAACTCTAGTCCACTTTAGGGACTTAGAGGTTTTTAAGTCGTTTATACTCTAGTCCGCACTCAGGGGAATAAGAGTACTCTAGTCCGCACTCTGAGGGACGTAGAGGTTTTAAGTCATTTATACTCTAGTCCGCACTCAGGGGACTGAAAGTACTCTAGTCTTCTTCAGGGACTTAGAGGTTTTTTAGTTGTTTATACTCTAGTCCGCACTCAGAGGAATGAGAGTACTCTAGTCCGCTTCAGGGACTTAGAGGTTTTTAAGTCGTTTATACTCTAGTCTGCACTCAAGGGACTTAGAATACTCTAGTCCGCACTCTGGGGACATAGAGGTTTTTAAGTCGTTTATAGTCTAGTCCGCACTCAGGGGACTTAGAGTACTCTAGTCCGCACTTTGGAGACTTAGAGATTTTTGTTAAGAGCAGTCGTATTTCCACTCTTTAATTTGTATTTTATCTACCGTATCGAGGCTAATGTTGTCGAATGAACGATCGAACCATGTTTTATCATGAAATGGGATTCTGCCCCCAGCATGAGGGACGTAACTTGAAAAATGGAAGGTCGATTCTCGTCCGCTTGGTGATTATAGCTCTTCCAATCTAGTCAAGGAATGAGGTATATGATAGATGGTTGGATCACATCCATGCTGGGTGAGATAGTCAAATCTCACACAATTTGCTTCGTATCTCTTTCTAGAAAATAAGGATAATGGATTATTGAGAGCGATGGTTGACGAGTAGGTAGTCCATCACAACTACTCTGAGTCGGGCTTTCAAACAATCTTTTGTGTTCATGGTAGGATTTGATGTGGAGATGATCAAACCTCGTCTATTGTAGATAGATCCCGACGTCACTGAACTTCAGGAAAGGCATCTGTATTTTGTTGAACTTTGTTCTATGACTTGATTTGAGTGGATGATCGGGCCATACTCATTCCAAGCCTTGCTCAGGTCTCCAAGTCAAATGTGGAGTTCAATGAATGGATGGTCAGTCATGTTGACTTTGTATTAGTCTCTAATCGTTATGAGCTTTTCAATCTCTAGTTCTTGGCCCCAAATTAAAGGAACGTGGTTGATGGTGAGCGATTGAATCATGCTTGTCTAGATGAAACTCCACACGTCCGATCATGATTTGCGTGGATTGGTTGGCGTCCAAATCATAGTACCTGGTCACCTGCATCATTTTGAAAGAGTTTAATTCAAGCTGGTCGTAATTCATAGAACAATTGAAATAGAAATAGAAAATGGGAATAATGCAAAGAAGATTGGAATATATCTCATTGATAAGTGAAGCAGCATTGTGTGCTCGCTATTCAACTTTGCCCCTGGCTCCTTTCAAAGGGATGTCGGGCATCAGCCATCCAATTAATAATGATAGCCTTTATTAATAGGCATCGGATGTTCGCTGCCCGCCATTCTGCAGGACTTGTAAATACTATTGACGCTTTCCTTTCCAGATCGGCTTTTCAATTACACCTCGGAGGTGTTTGTAATCGCCTGTGTTAGGATCAGTGAGCATCTTAGAATATACAACATTCCCCTGATTTTATTTAGACTTTGGTGTACTCTCTCGAGGTTGGTTTCCAGTGCCATTCTGAGTCGCGAGTCTTCAAGTAGAGGTCATCGATTGAATCTTTCAAACAGCATATGAGTTGAATTTTGAGATCTTGTTTTGTCTACTAAGATCAGCGTCCTTAGCCAACAGGCCTTCAGTATTATTCTTCCTAGTCTATTCTGCTCTTCCGCACTTTGGTTTTGATTCATTTTTTTCATAGAAACGATCCATGGTCGTAAGAGGCTCTCCAGCTAACTAGCTACCAAAATATATATGGAGGTCGATTCTCTTCTAACGTGATCAGTATGATATCCCTTTGAGAGTATCGTTTGAGTAGCGATTGTTTGTTCGTTCACTTATTGCCATTCAAAAGCTGCCACTAGATCCTCTATGCCTTATTCGATCATGGGATGAAAGGGAAGTGGGTAGAATGTTGCTTTATTAAGTTGATTTTTGAATTCACTATCCAGAAATATATATTTTTTGAAAATAGGGGTCGTATAAGACGTGTGGCTCGGCCTAGATGTCGTTCGGTCTGGAAGTGTCGCTCGGCAAAGAAGTGTGGCTCGGTCTGGATGCCGCTTGGCATAAACGTGTGGCTGGCCTAGATGTCGCTCGGCATAGACGTATGGCACGGCATTCAGATGTCGCTCGACATAGAATGCGGCTCGGCATGGATGCCATTCGGCATAGGCTTACGGCTCCGCCTGGATGTCGCTCGGCATAGGAATACGGCTCGGCCTGGATGTCGTTCGGCATAGGCTTGAGGCTCGTCCTAAATGCCGCTCGGTATAGGAATGCGGCTCGGCCTGGATGTCGCTCGGCATAGAAATGCGGCTCAGCATGGATGCCGTTCGGCATAGGGTTGCGGCACGGCCTGGATGCCGCTCGGCATAGGAATGCGGCTCGGCCTAGATGTTGCTCAGCATAAAATGCCGCTCGACATGGACGTCGTTCGGCATAGGCTTACGGCTTGGCCTGGATGCCGCTCTGTATAGGAATGCGGCTCAGCCTGGATGTCATTCGGCATAGAAATGCGGCTTGGCATGGATGCCGTTCGGCATAGGCTTACGGCTCGGCATAGGAATGCGGCTCGGCATGGATGTCGTTCGGCATACACTCTTGCATGGCATACACTGTTGCACGGCATACAATCTGGGTCGCTCGGTGTAACCTCGCTCAGCATATGCCTTTTCAGGCGCGATCGACGTATACTTTTTCTGGGGCGATCGGCTGAATTGCCTTCAGAGGAGGGTCTGCCTTCATTCAACTTGAGTGTAGACTTTAACATCCAACCACCTGATCTTGCATACATCAGTGAATCTAATCTACGACTATCAGCTTCCTTTATATTTCTTTCAAATCTGAGTAGAATAGGAAGTTTTTAGTAAACAACTAGATCTATCTCGTGAATATGGAAATCCATTAGTAGACGATGAGATCCAATCGAGGTGATAATTCAATTCTCAGTGAAAGCACCAAAATGTTAGCACCAGATTTGGTCACTAACATCCTTGGGTAGAGTTATGTAGAGAGATTAATGATGAGAGTGAACTAGAACAGAAGAACAGTGTAATTCAATGCAAAAGGAACAACAAAAATGAGAACATCAGATTTATAGTGGTTCGGCGTAATTGCTTACGTCCACTTTGAGTTTAATCTTTATTGATTTCTAAATCACTTGAATACAGATACAATCCGTAAACCAATCACTTGCATACAAGTTTGAATTAAAAAGAGGAGAGTATCAAAAATGGCAGGGTCTCCCTTGTGTTCTCTGAAAAAAGTCCCTTTCACTGTGCCCCTGCCCTTCTATTTATAGACGAGGATGGGTTGGACTTCCCTCATGGGCTTAGGAACAAGGTACCTCGACCTACAGTAGGTGGCTTCTGTGCACCGGGCTAGGCATGTCGAAACATGTCGATTGCATCAAACTCTTATACCTTCAGACTCTTCTTGGTCAGAATCTTGTCTAGTGTTAATAATAATATCTTCAACTGTCGTTTTGTAGCCAGCCCAAGGTGCCGGGTAATAGTCAACTTATGAATTCATAGGTTGCAAAATATGTATATTGAATAGTGCTATTCATTAACTTAAGAATACTCGAGTTGAGACAAACTAAGCACATCTGTCAAATAAATATAATCATTTCTTAATGCAAAAACTACTCATTATCCATCAGCCTATATGATAAAATTGAAGAAATTTTTATAGGGAATGTTGCTTTTTTATTATAATCCTATTCCTTTACATTTTAAAATAATATTTTTTTTCTAAGTAGCACCTAATCATCTTTTAAATTTAAGCGAAGCGCATATAAGCGCCAATTTAGTGCGCTTAAGCGCTCACTGCTTAATTCGATTGTTTTTCAAAAAATTAAGCAATGGCCATGCATTCGACGCTTAAGCGATGCTTAAGTGCGCTTTTAATAAAATAGGTTGCATATGCTAATCGAAAACTAAAGCCACATGATAAGAAATACCCAGCCCATCAGTTAGAGTTAGTAGCAGTTGCGTTTCCACTGAAGATTTGGATGCACTATCTTTTAAGAGAGAGGTTCGAGCTGTTCAACGACCATAAATAATTTAAGTACCTCTTTTTAGAAGGATCTTAACCATCATCGGCAGCTATGGTTAAAGTTCCTAGCTTTCTATGACTTTGATATTGCGTATACACCAAGAAAAAGTAATGTAGTTGTTGATGCATTGGGACATGCTAGCGTGAGAACTATGTTCCTAGAGTGGTCACATTTATAGTATATGGTTGGTTCTGATTTCCAACCGAGATGCAAGATAGATCTAGAGATACTGGCAAGCTTGACTATCAAGCCTACTCTGATTGAGTAGATTGTTACTAGTCAGAGATGTAATGCTAGATTAGTCGAGATCATTGCTAAGATTAAAGCTGGAATAGAGGCTGACTAGACGTGGTAGTACGTACTCAACCGAGATAGTTGGCTTCGTAAGGACGTGAGATTGTTTGTTCTTGATGGCAATGGGTTGAGAAATGAGGTGCTACAAGAGTGTCATCATTCAAGATTGACTATTCATCTTGGCGATAATAAGACGTACCATGATATGAGGTAGAGCTTCTTATAGGAAGGGATGAAGAAAGACATTGGGACATTCATCTCAAAATGCATGAACTGCCAATTGGTTAAGGCAGAGCAGAAGAAGCCTAGTGGTTTGGTGCAACTACTGGAAGTTGCCATGTGAAAATTGGAGCAAATATCAATGGATCTCATCAATGGATTACCGAGGACTTGAGCAGGATACAATAGCATTTCCGTCATTGTCAATCAATTGACCAAGAGTGCCAGAATTATAGCCGTCAGGTCAAGTAGAATGGCAGCCAGACTAGCAGAAACATTCATGAAGTGGATAGCACGATACTATGGTGTGCTGAAAAGCATTGTGAATGACAGAGATGCATCGTTCACTGTGGGTTTTGGAAGAGCTTACAAGAGGCATTGGGGATAGAGCTATATCTTAGTGCAGCTTATCACCTTCAAACTAACGGCCAAACTGAGAGAGTGAATTGTATCTTAGAGGATCTCTTGTAGGCTTGTATATTCGACTTTGAAAGCTCATAGGATGATAACTTGTACCTCATTAAGTTTGTATATAACAATAGTTATCAATCAAGCAACGGTATGGCACCATTTAAGGTATTACATGGTCGAACTTCTAATGTTCCTTCTTGTTGGTTGGGATGTGCGAGAAATTGATACTTGGACAAGATATGATTAGAGAAACCTTGAAGAAGATCGAGAACATTCAACAATGAATGAAAGCGCTCAAGACAGACTAAGAGCTACGTTGATAAGAGATGTAGGTATCTAGAGTTCTATGTCAATGATATGGTATTCATCAACATCTTTCCATGAAATAATTTAATTCGGTTTGTATTAAAGGGAAGTTGGCATCGAGATTCGTAAGTCCTTTTTCGATACAAGAGAGGATTGGGAACATTGCTTATAGAGTCGACGTACCTCAAAGAACAATGGAAGTGTACAGTGTGTTCCACATTTCTCACTAGCGTAAATTTGCGCGTTACCTAGGCATAATATCCCATATGATCAACTGGATGATATCGGGATTGAACCTAAGTCTTCGAGACCTTATTGGCCTATTAGTATCGTCGGACACGATATGAAGCAGCTTAAGAGGAAGATGACAAAGTTAGTGAAGGTTCAGTGGAGTGAAAAGGAAAGAGATTGCACTTGGGAGACCGAAGGGAACGTAATGACAGCTTATCCAGAGCTTTTTACTTGTTAGACTTTCTATTTATCACTTTTACTTTCATTTATAATATCATAAGTATACCTTAGTATAGTATCCTGCATGCTAGGATAAGCTTGGATGTTGTCTTTTCCAATTGTTATATTATATGCATGTTTGATGCATGATGGTTGCCTATGCTTGTGTATGGTTGTTAAGAATGTGGAATGACCCTATTGATTTTTGTTTGAGATTTCGGGGGCCAACTCATAAAGAGGGAAATATGTAACGACCCAAATTCTATGCATCAAATGATCATAGATTATTAGTATTATTTTCATATGAGGTCGTATGATTCTATGATTTTGGAATATGACTAGTAAGGCCATTTTCCATCCTTATAATTTTTATTGTGAGATTTTTACCATGAAAATATTACATGGCCTATAGCTTTTGATAGGAGCCAAATTGGTGTATGAAACTACTTCATTAGATTGAGATGATGGTTTTCCTTTTCGTAGAGTGGTCATAATAGGAAAACAAACTTACCATTAGGTAGATATAGCTATTTGGAGTTTCACATGATTTTGGATAGTTTAACGGCTAATTAATAGGTTAATTGTATTTCCCAAAGCCCATTTTGGGGTTAGCATGGGGTTAGGGCTAATAGGACTTCTCTCTATCACTTCACACTTTCTAAAATAGAGGGAATCCCCCCCCCCCATTAACCATTTTCTTAGCCAACAAGTTACCATAATCTTACTTTAATTAGGCAAAACATGTCAATAGAGAAAGATTAGCGAGATTAACACCTTGGACAGAAGATTTCCGGCTAGAGATCTTCTTAGAGCCGCTGTTTATTCTTAGATTCGTGCATCGATGGGCTTGGATTGGATTACTTTGGATTTAGGTGAGTAGTTTAAGCCCCTACTCACTAATTTCCTACTATTTGATGTTTAGTAATGTTTTTAAAAAAATTTCAAACTCTAAAACATATTTTAAACCTTTATTAATAACATTTATAAATGTCAAGCGATTTGGAAAAGCTTTGTGAAATTAATGTTCATTTGGATACTATCCTTAGATTTAGAATTCAAGTTGACTTGCTTGGTTGTGTGCTTCTTAGTATATATTATATGTGACGATTGCTTGAATGTGTAATCCTTGATTGGTTGAAAAGTGTGATGCTTATTTTGTTGAAAACACCAATCAAATGGCAAATTAGTATGGGTAAACATTAGGGATTGTTATGGATCGATTAGTATGAGCCTAAATTTATTATGATCGATATGAGGCGACAAGAAAGGCCTCATAAGGCTATGTTTCAAGTTTTAGGTCATTTTAATCTGTATGCTCGAGATAATGATGGATTGAAGGCGACTTTGAAGCCATGGATCATTAGTGGATTGAAGCTACGGATCGGTAGTGCTTGCTTCGAGTTATGGGATGGATCGCTTTGTGTTTTGGAAGGTTTTGTTGGAGTCACAAATAATAGAAAATAGATCGCTAGGAGATAGAGGAGGGAATTTCAAGTGATGGATTGATAGATTCTTATTTCAAGTCATGGAGTGGGTGCTTCGAGTTACGAATGGTCGTTTGGAGGTATAGGTTAGTAAAATAGAGGAAGCCAAACATTGGCTAAGTCGGGGATCGGTGCCCCTGGATCGATATCGATCTATGTTCATCGATTGGTATTGACAATGGATTGATGAAGGATGGCCAAGGTATAGAGCATGATCTAGTTTTGTGAAGTGTGGGGTCAGAGTAGGTATGGATCGTGGAGATGGTTTAAGATAGAGGAAAAGTGATGCTTCGAGTTATTTGTATGGGTACATCGAGTCTTCAAATGCTTGCTTCGAGATGTGATGAGTTTTGGCTCGAGTCTTGGGTATGTGATCGCCTAAACTTGGGATAAGCTATATACTTAGCCAAATATAGCTAAGTATAGGGTCGATACTGAACCATAGAGTTAGGTGGAGATTTTTGGCAGTGATAACCCATGATTCAATAACGATGATTCCATGATGGAAAGTGATTGGTTCGATGATGGATAGTTGTATTTTAGGATGCATAATTGAGGGCTACGAGTCAGATTGAAGGATCTGTTTAAGGAAGGTCATGGGATGAATGATGATATTCTATGACTCATAATGGCTGTCTAGAGTAGTTTCCAACCACGACACTTTCAAACTGGACTCATAAGATCAGTTCCTCGATGTGTTCTGTAATAAATGACGTGTGCAAAGGGAGAGTTGATACTCGAGGGTTCGTAGGTACTCATGAGGTGGGGTATATATGGGGACATGATGGTTTATGGAATGTGTTAACTCTTTATTATATAAAGAATGTGATGGTTCCTGGAGCGTGATGGCTCTTTATTCTAGATATAATGTTTGTTTACCACGGACTGACGTTATTGGTAAGCCTGCGAAACCATTAGGATTAGTTGACCTTAGGAGAAGTAAATTAGGGACAGACCGTCCAAAAGAGGAGTATCTAACAGAAGTTAGATTATTTGTTTATTTTGTTTGGTAGGCCCGAGACAGCCAAAGGTTGGTAGTTTGCCAAACAAAACTATAGTGTTCAGACAAATAGTCTATTTATTACATGATTTGTATGCATACATAATATTGCTATTAATATTGATATTAGTGAGAGGAAACCAGTTCTACCAAGCGGCATGGTCACACTTTGAGAGAAATGTGTGATCCTCAAAAGTAGAGGAGAGAACACATGAGTATATATGTATATATAACTGAAAACAACACTATAAGAAAACATAGTTTTAGTAGCATAGTCTAGCGGCGTTTTACTAAATAAGCTGTGATTATCTACATGGATCGTTAAAAAAACTTGTAAAACACTGCACATAAACATATGCAGGAGAAATAAAAAAAATTTGCGCCTCATCTATTCCACTCTCTTTCTATCTTCTATGCCTCCTTTCCTTTTTCCCTCTTTTAATTAAAAATTCTGACCTACCTCTCCAACGTGCTCGACAACTCCATCTCTCCTACATCCACTACTCCATCGTAGACCAGGCCTAAATCTCCCCTCGTTCCCCACATCCGCGACTCCACATCCGCCATCGACCACATCCACGACTCTACTGCGCACCTTTATCCCTCAGCGTCGACTCTTTTCCTCCCTCGTACACATCCATGTTATTCAGTTAATTGAAAAATAAGCCTTGCATCTCGCCTCAGTCGAATTTTACAGGAGAAGATAGGGCAGTTTTCGTTGGATCCTGCTGTCACGACCTGAAATCAAATGTTTAAAAATTGACATCAAATACCTCACTTGTATTCGACTGCCTAAGATTCAAACATCGAACTCCAGTCAGATGGTGCTTATAACAACATTAGATGAATATAAAACAGCGGAAACAAAATGAATATCATGCATTACATCACAGATACAACATCATCATAATATCCGTTACAACATCAGAGTATCATAATACATATATCACAACTCCAAATTGAACATCATAACAGAACAACAAGTGATCATATGCCAAAAGTCTTCAAGGAAATAGAGTGATAGTGAACTTCCAAACTAAGCACCTTGAGATCCAAAAGCTTTCAAAATATCTCCAAGGTAAAAAGCCTCCAAAAATCGATAATCTCCAAACCAAAAGTCTCCAAAATACAGCTAATACCAAAATATGGAAAACCTGCTACTAGGCTGCCCATGTGGAAATGATGGGCACCCATAGTTTAGAAAGGAAACAATAAACTCCGGGTCAGTCATGGGACTGGTATGAGTAAACAAAGATAGTTGCTTTTAAATAAATAGATTTATAAAAAGAAAATCGTTTATGCTTTTGGAAAATGAAAATACCATAAGGCCTTTCGGCACACCACAATGCAATCGCACACTTGGGAGAGATTTCCCCTTATGATAGCCAAATATGCTTAACACGAGGAAAGTTCTTTGATATTATTATTTGTGCATAGCGTGAAAACATTTCGAAAATATAATATTAATCTTAGATAGCATAGGTACCATGATACTATGCCTACTATAGCTTCCATGTTAAATGGCTGGTTCTACAGCTAAAACCGTATTGGGTTCGTATTGGGAATTGGATTTCCAACAAATGGTCAGGATAAGGAACTTCCTTTGCCACATGGGTATGCCTCTGGCGGGACGTCCCGAGAACTTAACCACTTCTCTGCCAACACAAGACCGGGTTACCTCTGTAATTAGGTAACTACTAAACGAGTATGCCATTCCCCGGTCGTTTGCGACCTTTATCCAAGGTCCCTCCATCACAAAGCAACAACCACACAGTAAATGAGATTGCAGCAGCCACATAGGTGGAGTATCTGGGCTCCATACCATGATACCACCTTTTTCCAAAAGGAAATGACATACCCTAAAGGGCGCGACCCTCATAACCTTGCCGCATCTTTCCAGTTTCGACCATTTCCAGGGTGTGAGGTCCGATGAGGTCTTATCCACAAAGCTACGCTTTACACGAAAGCCATGCTTTGATCATAAATGATCAACAAATGATCATCCACACACAGCAGCACTTAGCATGCCACACTACCAAATTGGGAGTATAACGCTGATAACCTTCAACTACATAACCTCTGAGCTCGTACGTCTCAGAGTAGGGTGTTAAGCTAAGAGAATAAATTCTCCGCCACCAACAGATATGTATTTGAAAGAAACCGGCTTTATATCTCAAAGTGTAGTGTTAGACACACAACCATACAAGTCTGTTCCGGGTTCGAACAGAACCGAAGGCACTTCCTCCGAAAAAGGAAGAAGCCCTTGCCAATTCGGGTATCCCCAATTCCGATCGGACTCCCCATTACATGTGGAGTTCCCTATACCGGAGCAATTCAATGCAGAGACAATCAATAAGTTATCCTATCGTTTTCGAAGACACCCGATCTTCCAGACTGTCTTCAAATGTTATCCATTTCGTCGAATCACTATTCGGAATGGGTTATATGACACAAAGGTCCTCTCCCGGCTAATCCGAATAGTGAACGCTCAATTTTAAAACATGTGGGTGCATCAATTACAAGGATTCACATTCAGGGTTCGATGTGGGTTTCTGATAACTGACTGAAATCCGACTCCCTGTCGCATTGAAGTTTAAATGCCATTTACGGGCAAAAGGATTTTCATATACTTATAGGAACAAATCACAAATCATAGTTCAGCACAAAGCAATCACAGTATTACAACAGAAATATCAATCCAGTACAGAATATTTGATGATAGTCAATCATCTTCGATTAAGGTGAATGTGATTTAAGTGAATTAACCCTATAATTATCTTTATTAATTACTTTAAATCAATTATTAATTTTACTTAACTATGAATTAATGAAATCTTAATTGGCTTTATTAATTATTTATTCTTTAATTGATTATCTTAATTTATTAATTCTTAATTTGTTAACTAATTAAGTTTAATTACTATTATTAATTGACTATTCTTAAATTAATTAATTATTATTTATAATATCATTACAAAACATTAATTGTTAATAACTATTTCATCATTGTTTGGTTTTTTTAAGTTAACGCTTGAATATTTGATTTACTTCTACATTTTTATCAAGTTAAATGTAAAACAATTTTTGTTTTAAAAATATAAATTTGAAATATCTTTGAACCCCATTAATTTCAATAAAAACATTTCAATATCATTTACTTCATCCTCCATTAACAACTACCTTTATTTAATAAGGAATGTATTCATAAAATTATTTAACTTATATTTTTAAAAAATTTGTTAAAACTGTATTTTGCTGATTCATAGCCAACCCGAGGCCGTCTTGAGTCGCCCTCGAGAAAAAATCCCCCCTGCTTCGAGTTTTTACCCAATTCAACCCGTATAAAAAAAATTCATCTAAAATTTATTAAAGTTTTAAAGAAACCCGATGCAATGTTTAAATGACACGAGCTTGGCTTCGAGTCTTCACTCCCAAACCCTCGAGTTGTGCTTCGAGTCACCCCTTTACTTCCCCAAACCCAACAACACTGATACAATGACAGCCATGTGCACGTGCACGGTCAGAATCACCATCGTTGGTCGAAGCTACAACCACCCTCAAGTCGACGACCATCCACCTGAACCCCACAAGCACCTAGAACTTGAATTAATTTCGAAAACGAGAATCGAGTCGTCTCGACCCAAACAACCCAGCATAACATCATCAGAAAACGGTCTCGCCCCACCTCCTCTGACCGTCAGCGGTCACCAGAACTTGACCGAAGCTTTGCTCATGATAGACGCCGCGATTGGCATCATTGACATGCAGTCTGATCATCTAATGATGGCGCAACACCATCATTTCAAACGTGAACAGAAATGGGTTATTAAACCCTAATTTGATCTCGAATCAAAAATTTAAAGATTTATAAATTCTACTCGTATTTTTCTAATGATCTCGAACATTCAATCTAACTATGACAACGAACTCAAAGGCCACAAACGTTTAAATCATCAGAATTTGGCAAAAGTTCATTTTTCTGATCAACTACCATTTCTCGATGCAAACTTAATGAAAAAAATTGAATTTTACTTTCCAAAATCATTATTTTCAAAGGGGATTCAAATAACATTACTGAAATAAAAGCCTGTGAGGTTCGAATTTTTGCCTTATTTTGATTGTGACTGTGTTTTTCACAGTTTCCAGAAAAAAAAACTATATAACTTTTGCTTTAATTTTTTATTGAAATATAGTGCAGGGTTAACGATACCTTGACTTGTTTTACAATCCATTTTTTTCAGAAGAAATGAGGGAGAGAGAGATTTGGATTGGCCATGGTTTACTCTGTAAACCAGAGAGTTAGAAGAAACAGGGAAGAAGATTCAGATCATACATTTCCAGGCATACGTTCTTGATTTTAGTTTATACAATTATTTTTAAAATTCAATTTTAGTGAACCTGAACACTTTTCATTTTAACACTTCAATCGAAACAAAGCTAGAAACAAAGAATTTTGGGGTTTTGACAGTTTTTTAAAACCTGAAGCTAAAACAGGGATTTACAACCCTGTACAGCAACATGCACAGGCAAAATTCATCCATATATTCACAAATTCTTGCATGCAAACCAACGTTTAAACTTTCCTACATCATTCAGGCATTCATATAATCACAAATGGTCGAAAAGATCAGGGGTTTACACACCTTTTTTTCCTGAAGATAGAAAATTCCTGACAGTTTCAAAAGAAGGATGAAAGCTTGTAAATTTTTCTTCTTTTCCTACTTTAAATTTTGGAGTTTAGATCTGCAAGTTACAAATAAAAATTCTTGCTAACTCTTTGTGGTATATACTTAATTCATCATTAACAGCAATTTTAAATTACTTATAGTTGAATTCTTTTATATAACAGAGAAGCTTCTTTTTTCTCTTCCTGCTACTTGAAATCCAGAAATAAATCTAGCCTTTGAACTTGATTTTTTCCTGCAACTGATTGATAATATTATTTTAAATTCTTTCTTCATTACTGATTATAACTTCAAATTCAAATTTTTAAAAAGAAAGTTACTTGCC
Source organism: Allium cepa (assembly GCA_030765085.1). Taxonomy (NCBI): domain Eukaryota; kingdom Viridiplantae; phylum Streptophyta; class Magnoliopsida; order Asparagales; family Amaryllidaceae; genus Allium; species Allium cepa. The sequence continues at coordinate 385,690,046 of CM060931.1, forward strand.
TTAAATTATTTCAGAAATTTACTGCATTGTTTCTTTGGCCAAGAACTGAAGCCTTGTTTAACTAATCTGCAGTTGAATTTGTTGTTAAAACTTGATTTTAAAATCATAATTTCATTAAACTATGAAGTATAATATTTACCTAAGAGATGGAAACATACACTACAGCTTGACGCTTTAAGATGATTTTCAGATTTTTAACTTTTGAATTGAAAGAAAGAAGGTTGGCGGTTTTTTTCTTTTTTCTGATTTTTACTGTTGCCTTTAAATATTAAGATTTGTGATGCTCAATCTTTTGGTCACTGTAGAGATTTGGAGGCTAAATAATTTGAAATTAGAAGCTAAAAAGTTTTCTATAATTTTTTAATTCTATTATTTTATTCAAGCAATGATATGGAATGCCATTTGTAAACAATAATCATGAGATCTCAATTATGTTAATTTCTTTACTCCATCTCCCATGTGTATATTTAGCATTTGTGATTTTACAAGACAAAAGAATTTTTATAAATTTTTATATCATATTCATTTTATAAATGAATACACCTCCTTATTTATTTGTACACACACACACACACACATATATATATATACATATACACAATGTTAAAAGAATTGCTTTAACCAATATTTACATTATATACATTACTCCTTAATGATTTTGAAAGCCACTTATTTTTAAAAAACATATTTTAAATTCAAATTCAAATTTCAATTCAAACTTGAAATATAACCATTTATGTCCATTTATACATTCACACATATCTTAAACAATTTAAATTCAATTTCAATATATATTCAATTCTACTCATATATGCAATATATATATATATAAGATTTTAAATTCAAATGACTTTTTAAAACATTCGTTATTTCAAAATTTTAAATTCAAAATAAATTGGAATTTTATTCATATAAAATTTACCGCTTATTTTATTTGTTTGAGATTTTTTTCAATTTATTTTCAAATTAATTCCAAAGGTTTAACTATATCACTAATTTAAGTTGATAAAATTTGGGATGTTACACCAGCATATTTTGGGCACATGATAATTAGGTAAATTTACTGATTTTGCTAGTATTTCTTAGTTCGTTGTTTCTTAATTAGATAATTTACTGATTTTGCTACTATTTCCTAGTTTATTGTTTGCTATGATTCTTCTGCTTTCGTTTTTGTTCAGTTTATTTTCTATATGGTTTGTTTAAGAATGAGTTGTTGGCTATGTTTAGTTTTATTTAACCAATGATTGTATTTATTTCTAGTTCTATAATTGTATTTAGTTGGAATGCACCTACATATATTTATATATATTACTAACGTGTGCGTTTTTTATGCTTGTACCTGCTACGTTTAGTCATGTATTTAACCAATGCATATATTTATATATTACCTACATGTATTTATATATTTAATCAATGCTTATGCTTGCTGTATTTAGTTGGAATGTTCAGTTTATTAGCTGATCAAAAAATAGTAAACCTTTTATACAAATAAAAATTGCTTACATTACATTGCAGCAACAAGTTGTATCAAAATCTATGTTTAAGCTTGATTTTTTCAAAATGTTTGATTTACAAACAATCTATTTGCATATATAATTCAATTTGTATATGCTGCGTATAATATGATTATACATAGCGCATGACATTGTATTTTGTAGTCCAAATCATACACAAATAAACACTATACACTAAACCACCGCAAAAAAAATATGAAATTGGGACCAATGATAGGTGCAACAATTCTGATCATATGGAAATCATGTGAAATGCTAGTTCGATTGTGATGTAGGTTAATATGCTATGTAATTCTTGTTATAGTGAATTAAATATTATATTATTTAACACTTATCAAAAATGACTTTACACTAGATAAATATCTAGAAACAAATTCCATGCCTGAAGACAAGACCGTCCGTTGCTGCTGCTAATAGATTGAATTCTAGCACTTATTCCTGGCGAACATGCGAATGCTTGAACCTAGAGAGTTTGTGACTATATATCAGAGCAATGACTCCTTAGGAGTAATGGAGTGATTTGGCTTCTTAATCAAATGAGAGCCATGACTCCTTAGGCATCAGCTGAACAAGAAGGATACAAGTAAAAAAACTATGAAATACCTATGAGTAGGTGGAAAAACTTGTTTTTTTAATTTAATAATAAGTTTCTCACATCCAAAGGCCTATTTAACTTTATGATATATTGATATTTAATTCTATTAATTGGAGGTAGTAGATGCAACTTTAAAATAAAATAAAATAAAAAATATGTTTTTATATGATTAAACATGAAGCTGTAAATAATACTAAAAATTAACCATTATGGACCCGTGATGTCATAATTTATAAGAATATTAAACGATATGCACCCGTGAGGGCACTGCGCAATCCTTGACATGGTTTAATTTGGGCAAAAGAATCCAAATTACTATACATAGAAGGAAATGCTTCGTTGTTATTTGGTTATTAGGTGATATTTGAAAATCAACAGGTCTAAGTCATGATATCATCCTTAGAGAAATGAAATATATATAAAAAGAAAAATAAGGTCTCATTTGTTTTTACTTTCTCTGCCTGATCGAAACTTCTTTTGCTTGCTGCGACTTGATAAGAAATTTGCTCAGAAAAATAATAAATTTCCATCATAAGTGGAAAATATTACTACCAGAGATACCAGATAATATTAAGTTTGATAAGGGTATGAATGAAGTGACATAGCTTTTCAAAGCATAAATTTGTCACTTTTAGCATCAAATGTAGACTAACTCTTTTATGCTAGGGAAATAAGAGCCTTGAATAAAATTCCATTAGCGGTTTACAGACTCTAATATATATCATTAACTTCATTTCGGAAAAAAGGAATTAAGAAGCTTGTGATGCTCGTGTTAAAACTTACACTAAGACTATACATTAATTCAAGTTAATATTTTCTAAAGATATATCTAATTCTATGTGAGGAAAACTAAAATACTAATGAACAGTCCTTTGATTTAGGAAAGTAATTTATACGAGGCTGTTTTTTGTATCTTCCTTGAGATGGCCCTTAATTTTTTTTGTCAAATTTGTTTGTGAGTCATCGGCACAATTGCTAACATAAACTTGACATTTAGATTTTTCTTTGTATAAGAACTATTTGGGCAATAGTTGATCTTCTATCATCGTATGTTTTAGCTATAACAAGTTTTTATAACTATGTTCCAAAAAGCCTATGCTAGTTAGGCAGTTGATTCTACCATATGATATTGGTTACAACTTACGACAGATTAATTTTGATAGATCTTAAACTTAAATATTTTGAAGATGCAAATTATTTAAGTGAACAGACTAATGGCCATAATGTAAGAAGTGTACATAGAAGACTAGTGGAATTATACTGAAATATATAATGCAAGCAGTGTATATGAGCACTTCTTATGATATTTTTATTTTTTAGTGATTGTATGTTTACCGACAAGAGATCTATTGTCTAATGAAAAAGAGTAGGATTTCCTTTTTTTCTTCTGCAAATGTGGATCATAGTACTCATGTAGGACCTTTGATTGAGCCATCATTTTCATGCAAAATTTTGTTTTCAATAGATAAATGATTTTGTTGTTTAGGAAGGTGTTTGCTTTTTGGATTGCTGCACCCGTATCATGTACAATGAAATCATACGATTCTCTTTTATTTTGGTTTCATGAAACAGTAATTAATTTATTTTTGTCATGAACATGGCATGATGGCAATAGCCTTGACTTATTTATATTACATGTGGCAGACTATTTATATATATCATATCCTTATCTTTTTGACATCCTCAACTTACTCAACTTCATGGTTGCCCCTTCCTTTAATGGGATATATGTTAACGTTTTGGCATTATAAATCCACATATTTTATGGCTGTATATAACTAAATTGACTAGTTATGGGCCATTATTACTTGGGCACAACTTGAATAGCACACTAAAAAAAGATATATGTATATATATATAATAAATTAGTAAAATAATTATCTCAATAAACTAAATTTCAAATAACAAAGGAACATTATTACATTTCAGATTAATTAGAATTACAATCCTAATTAGTTTAAACCAATTGATGAAAACAACATAAGTTGCAAACAAAAAACAAAATAATGCATACAAATTTTATGCGATTTAGAAAAATTTGTGCAGTCAAGATATTACTTGTAATTTAGAAAGATTTGTGTAGCATATAACATCATTACATTTCAAATAACAAAGGAATATTATTACATTTTGAGAAACATCTATTTACTACTGTGATTATACAAAAATAAGTAATGCTATAGAATGAAAATTATAAACAAAAAATATAGACTAGGACAAAAGATGTTACTTCTCTGTCTTGAGATTTCAGATTTATTCTATTTTCATTTTAGTCTAACTTTTTAGGTGCAGCAGTTATGTCATGTTAACCATTAACCACGTGTGTTGCAAGAAGACTTATTCCACTCTCTAAAGTGACATTAATGAGGTTCACTCTCTTTTTTATCTTTATCTGTTGATTCATTTATTTTTATTTTTTTGGTTTAAAGGGAATTGAACTTCCATAGTTTTGGGTATGTAGAAACTATACTTGTATCAGTTATACAATCTGAAATTAAGTTGTTTTCCATCTTCGGCCGTATGTAATCACTGGGCTCTGCTCAAGAAAATGTTTAGATAGAATGAATTTGGTACTACGTTTGCATAGCCTGATTTGTTGCAGTAGCTAGAAATAAAGCAAGGTTGATAAATCAGCAATTTCTTTGTGTTCGAGTTGTAATTAAGTGTGAGTAGCCCAATTAATTAAATCAATTGTGTAATGTTAGAATTTGATATCCGATTATGATAGTTGGCATGATTACATTTATTTAATAAAGATCATTTGTTCTTGAAAGCTTCCAATTTTTCTAGTAAATTCGAGCAGTGTGTGATGGATAATGTATGTTCTAAATAATTTTAAAAGACAATCACCTAATCGACATCCATTCAAGTTATGAACTGAATGTATACTTCACAGAGTTGAAAAGGAAAGGGTGAATTATGTTCTAAGTCTTTAGTTTGAACTTAAGAACGAGGGAAGGATATTGACTATCATCAAAGTTACATACTGACTGAAAATATCCTTCTTGATTTCAATAATTATAATTGCTTATTTGTTCCCATGTGATATTGACTAAGCGTACAGAAGCAATGATCATTTATATTTTGTCAATGTTCTTTTACAGGTCTGAACACAATAAAAATAAATCAGCAATAAAGATAAATTGAGAGGTATGAGCACTCAAATACGTTGTATGCTTATATTTTGTGACGACCCGAACTCGATGCCCGGCAATCGACATCGAAATCCATATCGTCGGAGCATCTAACAACGTTAGCCGATAAACAACACGGTGGAAACAAAGGATGATTACATTGATATACAATATAGATACAATGTCAGTTACATCATGATACATCATTTCTATAAATATCAGAGACCACAAACAACAGCGGAAAAGATAACAACGGAAGAGATAGCTTCGATATGCTCTTTGATAGAGAGTGAAACCATAATCTGCAACTCCCAACCAAAATTCCAAAGCCAAAGCTCTAAACTCCAAGCTCGAACCACCATCAAGCTGAACTTGTAGAAAATCCAATCCCAAACGCGATTACCAAACCAATAACTTCAAAGATCCAAAGATTGAAGTAGATTTCCAAATGCTACCAAACCAAAGACTTCGAAGGCTATCAAATCTACACCTACTATTTGATTATCTGAAAACCCAACTCTAGACTGACCGTGTGGAAAATTGTGGGCACCCAGAGTTTAAGAAGGGAACAATAAACTCCGGTTGAGTCATGGGACTGGTGTGAGCAAACGAAAACAAATTATCTTTAAAACAAACAACAAAAAGAATTTAAAATTGAAATCCATAATGCTTTTTGGAAAATGAAACTACCATAAGGCCTCCCGGCGCACACACCATGCAATCTCACACTTGAGGGAGATTTCTCCTTATGATAATCAAACATGCTTACTACGCAAAATCCTTTTGATATTATTATTAATGCATGGTGGAAAAAATTTCAAAAGTATAATATTAATCTTAACCAGCATAGGTACTATTACATCAAGCCAGCTATAGCTACCACCTGAGGTGGCAGGTTATACAATTGCAATCGTAAAGGTCTCGTATTGGTGATTGGATTTCCAACAAATGGCAAGGCTAAGGAACACCCTAATGCCACATGGGTATGCAGCTGGAGGGACGCCCCGAGAACCTATCCGGATCTCTGCCAACACAAGGCTGGTTTACCCCTGCCCGGAAGTAACACCCACAAGTATGCCATCCCCGATCATTTGCGACCTTTATTTGAGGATCCTCAACCACAAAGAAACTACAAAGTAATAAATTTGCAGTGTCCACATGAGTTAAGTATCTGGTCTCCATGCCATGATACCACCCTTTTCCAGAAGAAATGGACATATTCTAGGGACACGACCCGTGATAACCTTGCTGCATCTTTCATGTTTCGACCATTTTCGGGGTGTGAGGTCCTGATGCAGTCTCGTTCACAAAGCTACGCTTTATACAAAGCCATGCTTTGATCAAAAAATGATTAGAAGCACTTCATATGCCACATTGCCAAATTGGTAATGTATCACTAGTAACCATCAACTACATAACCTCTGAGCTCGTACATCTCAGAGAAGGGTGTTAAGCTAAGAGAATAAATTCTCCGCCACCAAATAGAAATGTATTTGATAGAAACCAGCTTTACATCTCAAAGTGTAACGTTAGACACACATCCATACAAGTCTGTCCCGGGTTCAAACAGAACTGAAGGCACTTCACAAAGAAGCCCTTGTAATCTAGATATTCACAATCCCGATCGGACTCCCCATCACATATGGAGATCTCTATACCATAGCTACTCAGTGCAGAGTCATTCGATGGGTAATCCTTTCATTGTCGAAAATACCCGGTCTTCACCACCGGTCTTCAAATGCAATCCATAATGTCGTATCATTATTCGAAATGAGTTATATGACACAAGGTCCTCTCCCAGCTAAATCAAATAATAAGCACAATATTTAAAAACATATGGATATATGGATCTCAGTTAAGTCACAGCTTATTATCCAAAACCTTTCTTTCAAATGGTTTAAACCAATTACCATTTTCAAATCTTTAAACAAAAAAAATTCACTTCACAAAGTTCACCTATCTTTCACAAGGATTCATTCATAGATTTCAAAACAATTTCCATTTCAATTTTTTTTAAGAAAGGATATACTTTTAAGATCCCTTTTCAATTTGGAAACAAAGTATATCAATCTTTAACAAAGATTCATTCATATTCTTTCAAAACAATTTGTCTTTCAAATTGGATTAACTCATCCAATCTTTAAATCAAAGATTTAATTCATAGCTTTCAAAACCATTTCCAAAAATTTAGAAACCCATTTTTTTCAAACTTGAAATCCTTTCAACATAAATTGAAAATTCTTTCCTTGTATGAAAGCTATTATTATTTGAAAACAAATAGTTTTCATTTCGAAAAAATCCAATTACATTTGTACAAGTTAAAGCCCTTGGGTTAAATTCAAATTCTCAAAACAATACCTTTAAAATGTTTAAAACCCATATAAATACATTATATAACTTGTTAAAACATAATTCAAATCTTGAATTCAAATTCAAATTGAATTATTTAAATTTTCAAAACTTTATCAAATTATTCGAAATAACCTTTATCTTCAAAACTCCTTTTCAAAAGTTTTTCATATAAAACCCAATTCCATTTCCAAAACCATTTGGATTCAAAAATCAACTTTAAAACCATTTCAAAAAAAATATGTGTGATTTAACCAATTCCCTCGTGCAAACCATATTTGTGTGTGTATGGTGTAGTCCAGGGGTTTTACATAATAGTGCAACATCATTCAATCATCACAGATTCAAGCACAACAATTATAGATAAGTGGTATATTTCTATAACGTTGATCTTCCATTTACACATCCACAGATAAATAATATACATTCATCAGAGATAAAATAAATTAGATTCATCACAGCTCGAATCAAAATAACTCATATCACTAAGCATCACACATCAGGGATATTCAAACAATTCAAAGCATTTCATACAATTCAAACACCATAAGTAGGATTAGTTATTCATCTGATTAATTTCATCAGATTAATTACTTATGAATAAACTACTAATTCTAGTTAATTAATGTTAATTAATTACAAACCACCTAATTAATTACCCTTAATCATTTATTAGTTAACCTCAATTAATAGATTAATTAACTTTTTAGTTATTAATTAATCAACCTTAATTAATAAATTAATTAACCTTTAAACCATTAAATAATTAACCTTAATTATTAATCCTTAATTAATTACATTAATTAATTATCCCTTAATTAAGTACCATTTATTTAATTAATCTTAATTAATTACAATAAGTGATTATCCCTTAATTAATTTCATTAATTAACTATCCTTGAATCAATTAATTACCCTCAAATTAATTACTTTAATTAATTAATCACACAAACTGATTATCCTTTAAAAAATTAAGGAAGTAAATCTTCAATTAATCACATCAATTATTATTTTAAAAAAATTATCCTTAATTATAAATTAATTACTTAATTAACTTTTAATTAAGTAATTATTAAATTACAAATTAATGATCCTTCAATCTTAAGATAACCCATTTACCTTATTAATTGCATTAAATAATTCCATTTGAAAACAAATAGGAATCATTTTGATTAATTACTTAATATATGATTATTCGAAAAACAAAATAACCGATCTTGAAAACATTTAACTTTTTGAAATAAAATTATTATTAATTCATAAATTAACTTTAGACTTTAAAGTCAAATAATAATTTAAAACATCACCCATTTAAATTAATTTCTTAATTAATTTGAAAAAAAAATATTTTAAACCTTCAACTAGTTTCAAAACTAAACAAAAACAATTATTTAAAGAATTAGTTAACATTTACTTTGAGACCTTTGATTTTGTTTTAAAGTTTTAAAACTGCTAATATACTTACCCAACCAAAGACCAACTCCCCCAAGTGCCACTTCGAGCCCACTACATAATTTTTCTGAGCCACCTTATATTTTTTTTAAAAACTTATTTTTATTAAATCTTTAAAATCCTGATTCAAACAATTCTCGCATTTCCAACATGATAACACACTCGAGCTAATACTGAAATTACTCGAGTTATTCCCCAAGAACACTTCATCTTCTCCAATCCACAAAACCTAGAGACGTGAAAATGTGCATGTGTACAACCACCTGAACATCCTCTGACCAAACTCGCCCCCCTTGACAAGTCGTTGATGTCACCGCCGACCAGCCTGACCCACCTGGACTTTCAAATTTGCCGTGGATCGAAATCGAGCTACCCACCATCAATCTGGAACCAACTTAGACACCAAAATCTGCCTTGCCCCGATCATCTCGACCATCTAACGCCATGTCTCCACATCCACAGCCTTGCCACTCCCCCACGAACCAATCCCCCTCGGTCTGGTCATGTCCGATGCTCCCTAGATTGTAATGACCCGATTCTTCGACTTACGAAAGTCGAAATTAATACGTCCACTGTATCAACTGCCGAGCAATCGAATGCCGGAAAACTGAACCCTTAGGGTTTAAGAAGAAGAAAAAGATAGAAGAAGAAAGAAAGAAGAAGCAATAGAACAATATCAGAATCTCACAATTGCAGCGGAACAACATATAATAGATAAATGAATATCTTTAAAACAAAGAACTATATCAGTTATTACACTACATCACATTACATTACATTATCAGAGTTTACAACAACAAACAGCGGAAAAGAAATACTATATACTAGTTGATACGCCATGCCATCTAGCTTGCTCCTGATCTCCACAGCAACTCATGAATTCCAGAATGACCTGATAACTTGACTCTAGACTGCCCGTGTGAAAATTCGTGGGCACCCAGAGTTTAGGAAGGAAACAATAAACTCCAGGTCAGTCATAGGACTGGTGTGAGAACTTAAACAGTTTATCAATTTTTTTTTAAAAACAAACAAAGAAATTTATTTTAAAATAGATTCGCAATGCTTTTGGAAAATAAGACTACCATAGGGCCTCATACACACACACAATGCAAACGCAGAATCGGAGGAGATTTCTCCTTATGATAGTCAAACGTGCTTGATACGCAAATTTTCTTTGATATTATTACTATAAGTGCAAAGTGTAGGAAAATATTTCGAAAGTATGATATAAATTTTAGCCAGCATAGGCATTTCGCACTTATGCCTACTATAGCTACCATGTTCAATAGCAGGTTACCGCCACATTCCATGGCAGGTTATACAACTGAAACCGTACAAGGTGCGTATTGTTTCTTTGGATTTTTCAACAAATGGTCAGGCCAAGAAACTTCACATTGCCACATGGGTACGCCTCTTGAAAGACGCCCCGAGAACCTAACCGGATCTCTGCCAACACAAGATCGGTTTACCCCTGGCTGGGTAACCACTGACACGAATATGCCATCCCCCGGTCGTAACCGACCTAAATCGCGGGATTCACCAACAACCACAAAACAATAAGTTTGCAGCAACAACATAGGTTAAGTATCTGGGCTCCATACCATGATACCACCTCTATCCAGAAGGAAATGAATACACTAAGGGGGAGCTATCCCCTAATGACCTTGCCGCATCTTTCCTGTTTTGACCATTACCGGGGTGTGAGGTCCGGCGAAGTCTCGTCCACAAAGCTACGCTTTTCATAAAAGCCACGCTTTGATCAACAAATGATCAGCAGCACTTCGTATGCCACGTTACCAATTGGGAATGTATCACTAGTAACCATCAACTACATAACCTCGAAGCTCGTATGTCTCAGAGAAGGGTGTTAAGCTAAGAGAATAAATTCTCCGCCACCATCAGAAATATATTTGATAGAAATCATCTTTGCATCTCAAACTGTAACGTCAAACACACATCCATACAAGTCCGTTCCGAGATCGAACGGAACCGAAGGCACTTCCAAAAGGAGCCCTTGCAATCCGGATATTCAATAATCACGACCGGACTTCCCATCATAAAGGATGATAAAATCTCCATATCGGAGATCAACCGATGCAGAGTCATTTGACGGTAATCCTTCCGTTTTCGAAAATATCCGGTCTTCAACATCGGTCATCAAATGTTATCCATTTCGACATATCACTATTCGGAATGGAATTTATGACCCAAAGGTCCTCTCCCGGCTAAACCGAATAACGAGCGCTTATTTTAAAATAAGTGTAGCATTCAAATTCAAGCAAATCACAACAAATACACATTTAAAGGTAAATATTGATAGTCGGTTATTTAACTATCAATAGATATGCACAACATCACCAGATTCCAAATAATTTCCCAATTATTTATTTTCCAAAAATATATTTACAAGATATAAAAATTTTCACACTTCAACCATTTGAAAACAAATTTCAAATCACTTTTCACCTTTCCAACTTTTGAAAACAAAATTTCAAATCATTTTCCTTACGCGGAAACACTTCCAAATATTTATTCATTTTCATTTCAAAACGGTTCATTTAAACCAATTAAATAAATCCTTACCGATTTACTTTAAATTTACGTTGTAAATCCATAAATTTGTTTCCACACTTCAAAAATATATCAATGTTTATTTTTAAAACAATTTTCCCTTTCCTTTATAAATTCCCTGGTGAATTCACATTTCCAAAATATCTATTAGTATACGATTCTCAAATCGATTTCAAATATTCACTTTCAATTTATCTTTAAAAGATAAAATCTCAAAACATTTCACTTCATATTGGAAAACATTTCCATACTTATTTAATAATAAGTAATTCACAAATCTATTTATTTTCAACATTTGGAAAATATTCAATATACTTAAATTACAATTAAGTAGATAATTTATTCTTTAAGGAAAACATTCTCTTAAACGCATTCATTTGAGTCAAAACGAATGTTGCGTAAAACATCGTTACGACAACCTAAAATCACTAGTATAGGGATTCGACATTTAGATAGATATATAAATCCCAATACTATATAAAACATTTCCTTTCGAAATCATTTACTATAACAACAGTGTTATAGTCCACCATTTCCTTTTATTTCTCAAAAACGTCTATTTCAACAATGAATGTTGAAATCTATGGTTTCGATACTTAATACATTTTAAAATATCTTTAAATCGTTTTAATTCTATTTAAAAGATCACTTCCTATAACATTCCTTTAATATATTATTCACTGTCCAAAATCGTGAATATAAATCGATTACCAAATTCAACACTTCTACGTATTTAATTTAAAGGATTATCCAATGTCCAAAATCATGGATATATCTCCTTAAATAAGCTTTCATGTTTACTTATCAAATTCAATTGGTTTCGGATTTATAAAACAACGTTTATAAATTCACATTTACATATATTTTATAAAAACTTCGACTTATAAAATCCCTTAATTGACAAATTCTATTTATTTCTCATTTAAATGCCAAAATCCAATTTATACGTTAATTACTTATAAATCTTTTATTTTACAAAATCTATTCATTTTATAACTTCACAATTTATAAATATATAAATTTCATTCACTTATGAAATCCATTTATAATTCATTTTAACACTTATAAAAACTCGTTTTATAATTCCAACATTTTAATTTATATATATCAATTTTATAAATCTTTTATATAAATCATTTATAATAATTTCAAAAATCTATATTTAAACTATTTTATAAAATTCATTGACTCCATATTTCAAAAATCAATTTTCAACTATATTTCTAAAAGTCATAATTTTTATAACATTAAAATTATAACGTTTATTTATTTAAAATGAATCAATTCCAAAATTCAATAAAACGTATACTTTCAAAGATCACTTTAAAATCCTTTTAAATTTGAAATTCATCACTATAACATTTTTAATTTTTTCCAAAATAAGCCCAATGCTGCAACAGCACTAAATATAACAATCACGGCATCCAAAACATCATATATCATATGATAACAGAATATATCACAATATCTGTAAATAAATCAATACGGATGAGGAATCCAGTTGGATTCCTCCAACCTATTTCCCAGCATCCACTGATGTTAGCACAATACCAATCCCGTTTCAAAACGGAATATCGCGGTACATGGGTTATATAAAATATTATCCGCTACTATGCGGCGCAATAGGGTCTCATCCACTATATAATGTGGGAAAATCAACTCCAAGTACATATATAATACCAATTCCACTTCAAGATGGAATTATCGCGGTATATGTGTTTAATAAATAACATCCACTTAATATACGGCGTATAGGCTATTTCAATACAACAGATAGTAATTTATCATTCAATCACACAATCAAGCAATTTTAAATCTAACTATTTAAAATTTAAATCGAAACACAATTCGATTGAGTGAGAAGTTCTTACCTTACTTTCAATAACAGTCGCCGTGTTTTATTTTGAATAAAATTAAACGTGCGTTTAATTTTACCCAAAATTTACACTATCTAAAATCAACTCCAATCTAGCTCCATCTCGTAGTGCTCATCAATACGAACCCGGTGCAATTTGTTTCATGCGAAACGGAACTCGTATGAAAAAGTTATTGCATTTTAAAGTTTGAACGAAGTTAAATATAATAATTTACAATTTTTTTTTATTATTTTAAACCTACTTTCAATCCAGGCCGCACGTTCCCCTTTAGCAAATCATGGCTGTGTACTTCATCTTCCCTAACACAGGTTAACACGCACGACATCAACCCATATAGCCGCCGTCCTCATCAAATTATCGAGCCTCCATCGTTCACTTTTGCCATGATTAACAACCACCGTCGCATAGCCCTTCTCGAGCTCGACCAATACCATGAACGGTGTTGCACTCGGCCATCCATAGGCCTCGAAAAACACGCATACAAGATGAACGAACGGGAGCAATTTGCCGTTGATCCACTCAACTAAAATCGATCATCACCGTATAGAATCGAAGCTCTCATTACGCTCTTCAACATTGTAGTTGAGTGTTTTGGCTAATTGTTTCAGGATAGAGAGAGATCAAGGGGAAAAGAAATGAAATTTCTGGCCATTAAAATTATAATGTGCGGCTGAAGAACCCTAGCTCGGTTTTGTTTGCAAATGTGAAAATCTAGGTCCTTTTATAGAAATTTGCCAAAACACTATTCATCTCCAAATTTCCGAACTCCAAACGAAGCATGCCGGCTGACGTTTCTAAGGTTTTACTCGCATTCCGGACACAATGGAATAGGTATCGAGAGCCAATTCGATCATATGTGCGAGTTACAGAAATAAACGATCAAAATTAAATTAAATTGGTTAAACTAATTTATATGCGTTTTAGCTTCCCACTGACAAACCGTAAATCCGATTGACACAAAATTTTAAACCATACAATAATATAACATTACGGATCCGATGAAACTAATTTCGTTGAAATCCGAGACTGTTTGAAAAATGACTATTTTTACTCGTTAATTAAATATTAAAATATTCAATTTCTACAAATTAACTTTAAATTCAATTTTAAAAGTTCTATAACATCATTCTAACTCCAACATGATTTAATACAACTTTATAAATAATTTTCAATCACATTAAACCCAATTTCCAATTATTTCTAAAATTTCAAATATTAAATTATCGATTTAATTATCCAATTAAATCTAGATATGCGAAATAAAATTTATTCGACTTACATATTTTACTTGTTAATATTTAAAAATTAATTAAATATACGAATTACAAATGACAGTAATTCTGGGTCGTTATAAACTTCCCCCCTTAAAAGAATTTCGTCCTCGAAATTACCAAGTAAGAAAAAGTCTTGAAATCGATTAACTTTTCAAACATCCATTCAAATTAGATTTCAAGTTCATTTAAGTGTTTAACTTTCCCAAAATCCAATAGTTAAACTTCTTATAAAATCTTTACAAAGTTTTCAAACCATACTTAGTTATCTTTTCAAAACCAACTATATCGTTTAACTTTTCACCCCAAAATCAAAGTTATAGTTTTCAAAATTTTCCAATTTTCTCAAAAATATTCTAACGCCTTAAATTTTAAGAAAATTTCGCCATAGCCTCCTTTGTGAGGCTCGATCCCAAAAAAATGGCAATATATATATATATATATATATATATATAACAAACATACATCTCATCAAAGTAATGAGACATTCTGTAGGTGTAACGATCTCGAATTTTAATTAATTTTAAAGTGATAATTAAATTAATTTTTGAATGAAAAAAAATGTAAATATATCTATGAAGCTTACAAAAGAAGGAAGCTTGCTTAAGAAGACAAATAATAATAAATACAAAATATAAGAATGAAGACATAAGTACCTTGGCATTAAATGCCATCTATTCACAATTGCTTTCAGCCAACAAAAAATAAAATAAATAAATAAATAAAGTGAAAAATAAAAATAAGTGAAAGCTTATGAAGGAAGACATCAACTATCTTCATATCATGTACAGCCGAAACAACATGGAGAAAATTATAAATATATGGTGCAATACAATTAATGCAAGCATACAAAACAAGATTAAATAAAATAGTGACACATAAGCCTATTAGGTGTCCATGTGTAGAAACATCTTAAGACACCTAAGTAGACATGTGTCAACACTCTAAAGCTTGTGCAAAAGAAAAGTAATATAAAATCACTTCAGCCTCCAAACTTAGAAAATATCTCTGATTTATATTTGTACAGACAAAAGAATTGTCACCCTATTGTACAAACAAACATTATAATCCCTGTGCATTTTTCCTATATATCAACTTCTCCTTATCTCAGTTTCGTTCCATCAAAACTGAATAGCATCTGAAGCAAACTTCATTTGAAAACTTAAACAAAAACTTTAACTACAACAACAGAAGCAAATTTCAAGCATGCAGAATCAAGTCTGCAACCAAATATTTGAAGTATTCAAATGCAAAGAAGTTTCCAGGCCTCTGTTTCAAAACCCATATGTGAGTAATTTTTCTTTTAAAACCTTAAGTACCTACATTAGTTTCAAGTTTATATCTGGAAAATTTGCATGTTGAATTTATTCCTGGGTATATATATATATATATATATATATATATATATATATGAATGTATAAAATATGTATGCCTGTACAAATTTGAGGCACCTCTATTCTTATTTTCCCAGGCTCAGATGTGCAATCAAATCCTTATCTCTTGATCTAACAAACTATTAACACTTAGGATTAAAACAAAAAAACTGTTTGTTATAGCATCTATTAAAGTTTAGAAATTTGTTTAAGTTAAAACAATTTGCAAATATTCTCTGGAAACCCAAATTTTTGGAACAAACTTAAGATGAGTAAATTTTCGAATCTCTTAATTTTCAAATTCAGGTACGCGAATGAAATATCGATGCTAAAACGTGATTTTTAAAGTTTAAAACCTGATTTTTAGTGATAAGGATTAAGAGTAGTTTGTGTTTATTTGTATTTGACATTTCGAGTTGCCATGGGTGATCTAGTCGACTGGAGGGGCGGATTTTTGTCAGGAGTTGGAGGAGCCTAGCGTGGGTCTGGGAAAAATACCCGGAGGTTGAACAAAGCCTTGTGGTGGCGGTGGGTGGCGTTTGAACTCCGATGACCTAGTTTCGAGGGGGTCGGAAATTTTTGTTTCGTTCGACACCATTGCTCGATCGAGTGTCATGTGGTTCTTGAAAATGGTGAGTGGAGTAGCGACGGATAGATGGCCGAAGTTTGAGGTTCGCTGGTTGTCGCGGTGGTGAGGACGGCGGCAGTTCCAGGTTTCGACCTGATGCTCATTTCTGGTTCCAGGTTTGGGGCTCGGGTGCTCGAATTCAAATTCGAGTTGTTGTGTGAGTTTTGATGGTCGGGGTCGTTAAGGAGGGGTGGCCGCCGATGTGAGGAGGCCAGTGAGGTCGACCGGAGTTGGTCGAAACCACGGTGCACGTGCACCGTGCACATTTTGTTCTGATGGTGTTGGGTTGAAGTTGAAGGAGGTAAGTATGCATTTTTCTCGAGTTATTCCTGTGTTTTGCTCGAAGCGCGTAGGGGAGTGACTCGAAGTAAAACTGAGTTGCCTCAGGATGGTTTAACTGGGTACAGTTTTGTTCAAAACTGTCTGCAAAGTGAGATTAGACCAAAGCTAATGAATTTAAATTTGTAAGCTTGATCTAAATAAAGTTAAATCAAGTTTAAGTTAGATTCAAATGGTACTTTGAATCTTCAAGTTTAAAAAAAAAAGGAAATTTGTTTTTATCAAAGTTGTGAATAATTAGAAGTGGATTTTCAGATTTAATTTAAAATCCGAAACTAAAACTTAAATTGGGTTTAAATTTAAAGTTAAGCTAGTTTTTAACAAACTTTTAAATCTTAAGTTGAAAAAAAGCAAGTTAAATCAAAGTTTTGAATCAAAGTTCAAAGCCAAGTTTAAATCAAATGTTTAGGTATGGATTCATGTATTTTTTTGAATTCAAATCAGTTTTAAATCTGAATGGTTTAAACAAGTTCAAATCAAATAACTTTTTAAAGCAATTTATTTTCAAATAAATACTTGAATTCTAGATTTTGAAATTTAATGAAGGTTTATAAATTTAAATGTTTAAAAAAAAATTAAAAGGTAAGGTATATTTTAAATATGTGAATTTAAAAGTGGATTGAATATAAATGTTTTAACATATCTGTGAGTGAGAATAAAATCACTAATAAGAATGAGATTTATCTTAAGTTAATGAAGATATAATAAGGATTTATAATTCATTAATTATTAAGTTAATTAAAAATGGATAATTTATTTATTTAATTAATTAATGGTTTGGATTGATTAAATAAGTAATTAAAGGTTTAGACTACTTAACAAAGGTTTAAAAAAATAATTAATTAAGGAATAATTAATTTGTAAATTAAGGATTGTTAATTGAATATTAATTAATAATTAAAGGTGATTAAACAAGTGATTAAACAATATATTTATTAAGGACTAATTAATAAATGAAAGTGATTAAGAATAATTTAATTAATTAAAGTGTTTGATGAAATTATTTGTATCAAATGATTTGAAATTTATAAATCGGAATTGGATAAATAATTCATAGGTAATTTAATTTAAGTGGAAATAAATTGAATTAATTAGGATTAAACAATCCTGCTTATAAATAATTATTGAATGCTTGACCTTACTTATGAATGGTTGTATTGTATGAATAGCCTTGAATTGATTGTCCTATCTGATCTGTGATATTTTATTCTGTGAATTGTGCTATGTATAATTTATGCATTTATTGATGATACATCTGCATATTATCTGAGAATTGTGAATGGAAGATAAGCGTTATAGTTTATATCGCTTATCAACTATATTTCTGTGGTTGATCTATGATGATTGAATAATATTGCACTATTGTGTTAAACCCCTGGACCACACTTATACACACACAAATATGGATTTCACGAGGAAATCGATCAAGCCATAGATTTTGAAATAGTTTTGAATTTGAAATTTAAATTCAAATGGTTTGGAAATGGATTGGGTTTAAAGTAGACGGCTTTTGAAACGGAATTTCAAAGATGAAATTTATTTTGAATAACTTGATTTTGATTTGTGGAACTTAAATAATTTGATTTAAATTTGAAGTCAATATTCGAAATTGAATTCTATGATCTGGGAACTAGGGACTAAAGATGTTATACCAGTTTATATAGGTTAAATTATTTTAAAGATATTGATTTGGGAATTTGAATTTAAATTCAAAGGCTTTAACTCGTGTAAATAGAATTGGATCTTTCTAACACGAAAACTATTTGTTTTCAAATAATAAAAGCTTTCATATAGGAAGTGAACTTCCAAATTGTGTTAAAGGGATTTCAAGTTAAAAATGAAAATGATTTTCCAAGTTATGGGAACGATTTGAAAGCTATAAGTTAAATCGTTAATTTAAAGATATTAAACGAGTTAATCCAATTGAAATGGAAATTGATTTGAAATCCATTATGGATCTTTAGGAATGGGGTGAACTTTATGAATTAAATCTTTTGTTTAAAAGATTAAAGTGTGGAAATTATTAAAACCATTGAAGGTTTTTGAAATAAATCTTTTGTTTAAAAGATTTGGAAATGGTAATTGGTTTAAAACCATTTGAAAGAAAGTTTTGAACCATTAAGTTGTGACTTAATTGAAATCCCATATCCATATGTTTTAAATGTTGCGCTCACTATTCGGTTTAGCCGGGAGAGGACCTTTGTGTCGTATAACCTATTCTGAATATGTGATTCGACGTTATGGATAGCATTTGAAGACCGGTGTTGAAGATCGGGTATTTGTGAGAGCGATAGGATAACCTATCGATTGTCTCTGCACCGAGTAGCTACGGTATAGAGATTTCCCTTAGTGGTGGGAAGTTCGATCGGGATTGTGAAAACCCGGATTGCAAGGACTTCTTTGGAAGTGCCTTCGGTTCTGTTCGAACCCGGCTCTGACACTACACTTTGAGATATAAAGCAGATTTCTTTCAAATACATTTCTGTTGGTGGTGGAGAATTTATTCTCTTAGCTTAACACCCTTCTCTGAGACGTACGAGCTCAGAGGTATGTAGTTGAAGGTTATCAGCGATATACTCCCAATTTGGTAGTGTGGCATACTGAGTGTTGCTGTGTGTTGATGATCATTTGTGATTAGAGCATGGCTTTTGTATAAAGCGTAGCTTTGTGGACGAGACTGCATCAGGACCTCACACCCCGGAAATGGTCAAAACAGGAAAGATGCGGCAAGGTTATGAGGGTCGCGCCCTTTAGGGTGTGTCATTCCCTTCTGGTAAAGGGTGGTATCATGGTATGGAGCCCTGATATTTAACCTATGTGGTTGCTCCAATCTCATTTACTGTGTGGTTGTTGCTTAGAGGTGGCTCGGATAAAGGTCCCAAAGGACCGGGGAGTGGCATGCTCGAGTAGTAGTTACCTAGTTATAGAGGTAACCCGGCCTTGTGTTGGCAGAGAGCCGGGTAGGTTCTCTGGACGTCCCGCTAGAGGCAATCCCATGTGGCAGTAGAAAGTTCCTTAGCCTGACCATTTGTTGGAAATCCAATCAAAACAATACACGCCTTGTACGTTTTTAGTTGTAATACCTGCCATGGAATGTGGTGGTAACCTGCTATTGAACATGGTAGCTATAATAGGCATACGATAATGGTCGTATGCTAGCTAAGATTAATATTCTACTTTCGAAATACTTTTCTGCACCGTGCACTTATAATAATAATATCAAAGAAATTTTCTACGTATTAAGCATGTTTGACTATCATAAGAAGAAATCTCCTCCAATTCTGCGTTTGCATTATGTGTGTGGCGGCAGGTCTTGTGGTAGTCTCATTTTCTAAAAAGCATATCGGATTTTCTTTTATAAATCTTGTTTTATTTAAAAGATAAACTGTTTTTGTTAATCACACCAGTCCCATGACTGATCCGGAGTTTATTGTTCCTTTTCTAAACTCTGGGTGCTCACTATTTTCCACACGAGCAGTCTAGAGTTGGGTTTTCAGATAGTTAGGTTCAGTGGATTGTCTGGAGCTAGTTTCAGTCTGTGGATATGGACGAGACTTGCTTGTCTTAGGGTATCGAGTTGATGGTTCGAGCTGCTGCTGGAGTTCTTTTTTGAAGACTATCTTAGAATTGTTTGTTCTGCTGCTAGGGTTATCTATTTTTCCTTTCCGCTGCTATTATATTGTATCATATCTATGATGTATATCGATATCTATTGTATCATCTGTTGTATCAAGATGTTGTATCAGATGTTGTATATTGGTATTCATTATTTCTTCCGCTGTGTTGTTTACTTAATTGTGTTATAAGCTCCGGCGAATCGGATTTGAACGGTCGAATCTGCGGCATTCGAGTACGATGTAAAGTATGGATGTCGATTTTCGAACGGGCAAAAATCGCATTCCTTACATTTGGTATCAGAGCTAAGGTTGAACTTTAGCTCAGGAGTATGACACATTAAGTAACTCATTAGAGATAGGGTGAAGTATCCCTAGAATGAGTAATCCCTAAGATATCTTTCTATATGCCTCAGTAAATTCTCTTTCTATCCACTGATAGTGAGTATGAGTGCAAGAAGAGAACGAGATAGGGGACAGGGAAGTACCACTGTAATTGGTCAATACCCTGCAACAGTGGAAACATTCTTTCTCTATCAATTTTCTTTGATTCTTTCCCAAATTCTTATGATTGCTTCGTAACAGCTCCAGAAGAAGTTATCGGTGTGATGGTGGCCCTGCGAATCGTTGTAGGAAATTCTTACTTCGTATCTTTGTCGGTTTCTTATCAGTTTTTGATTTAAACTTTAATGAATACACTGGAAACTGAAAATTATAAATTGGAAATTTTAAATTGAGTTAACTTGATTAATAGAATATGAAGGATAATTTGAATTGAATCGATAAAACGATATCGGTTAAAACCAAAATTAAAATTCTATTGTAGTTTCTTGGGTTGATCGAAGTCCAAAGAGGGACAAATTGGTATATACTTTGAGATATTCCGACTTGAATTTGGAATCCATTCCTGGTATTTGAAAAATGGTAGAAGATTGAATCTATCTCTTTTGTTCAACATCTCTTGTCAATTCTTCGATGGATCCTGGTAAATACAGGAAGAAGAGTTTGATATATTTGTATGGGACACAAACTCCAAATAGGCCAAAAAAAAATTGTTTGTTTGGATGTATTGGTTGCTTTGTTTGCTTTGGTTGCTATGGTTGATAGATATACTTTGGTTTCTAAACTAATTTTTTTGAAATTATACCCAAAAGTAGACAGATATGTGAATACAATTTGAGTCCGGATATATTCTACGAATGGTTAGTTATCCCTTCGAACTAACCAGTGTCCCTACATATTCATAAATTTGATAACCCGAATATCTTATGAAGTGTTAAATAGATTCGTTCTTGTATCAATTATTGACATTCTGATTTGGTAAGCCAAATGCGGAATAAATATATCTAGTTGATCTCGAAAGAATATTTCTCTTTCATCTATCTTCGTTATCTCTCTCTGACGAATTTCGAGGACGAAATTCATTTTAAGGGGGGAAGTCTGTAACGATCCCGAATTTTAATTAATTTTAAAGTGATAATTAAATTATTTTTTGAATGAAAAAAATGTAAATATATCTATGAAGCTTACAAAAGAAGGAAGCTTGCTTAAGAAGACAAATAATGATAAATACAAAATATAAGAATGAAGACATATACCTTGGCATTAAATGCCATCTATTCACAATTGCTTTCAGCCAACAAAAAATAAAATAAATAAATAAATAAATTGAAAAATAAAAATAAGTGAAAGCTTATGAAGGAAGACATCAACTATCTTCATATCATATACAGCCGAAACAACATGGAGAAAATTATAAATATATGGTGCAATACAATTAATGCAAGCATACAAAACAAGATTAAATAAAATAGTGACACATAAGCCTATTAGGTGTCCATGTGTAGAAACATCTTACGACACCTAAGTAGACATGTGTCAACACTCTAAAGCTTGTGCAAAAGAAAAGTAATATAAAATCACTTCAGCCTCCAAACTTAGAAAATATCTCTGATTTATATTTGTACAAACAAAAGAATTGTCACCCTATTGTACAAACAAACATTATAATCCCTGTGCATTTTTCCTATATATCAACTTCTCCTTATCTCAGTTTCGTTCCATCAAAACTGAATAGCATCTGAAGCAAACTTCATTTGAAAACTTAAACAAAAACTTTAACTACAACAACAGAAGCAAATTTCAAGCATGCAGAATCAAGTCTGCAACCAAATATTTGAAGTATTCAAATGCAAAGAAGTTTCCAGGCCTCTGTTTCAAAACCCATATGTGAGTAATTTTTCTTTTAAAACCTTAAGTACCTACATTAGTTTCAAGTTTATATCTGGAAAATTTGCATGTTGAATTTATTCCTGGGTATATATATATATATATATATATATATATATATATATATATATATATATATATATATATATGAATGTATAAAATATGTATGCCTGTACAAATTTGAGGCACCTCTATTCTTATTTTCCCAGGCTCAGATGTGCAATCAAATCCTTATCTCTTGATCTAACAAACTATTAACACTTAGGATTAAAACAAAAAAACTGTTTGTTATAGCATCTATTAAAGTTTAGAAATTTGTTTAAGCTAAAACAATTTGCAAATATTCTCTGGAAACCCAAATTTTTGGAACAAACTTAAGATGAGTAAATTTTCGAATCTCTTAATTTTCAAATTCAGGTACACGAATGAAATCTCGATGCTAAAACGTGATTTTTAAAGTTTAAAACCTGATTTTTAGTGATAAGGATTGAGAGTAGTTTGTGTTTATTTGTATTTGACATTTCGAGTTGCCATAGGTGATCAAGTCGACTGGAGGGGCGGATTTTTGTCAGGAGTTGGAGGATCCTAGCATGGGTCTGGGAAAAATACGCGGAGGTTGAACAAAGCCTTGTGGTGGCGGCGGGTGGCGTTTGAACTCCGGTGACCTAGTTTCGAGGGGGTCGCAAATTTTGTTTCGTTCGACACCATTGCTCGATCGAGTGTCCTGTGGTTCTTGAAAATGGTGAGTGGAGTAGCGACGGATAGATGGCCGAAGTTTGAGGTTCGCTGGTTGTCGCGGTGGTGAGGACGGCGGCAGTTCCAGGTTTCGACCTGATGCTCATTTCTGGTTCCAGGTTTGGGGCTCGGGTGCTCGAATTCAAATTCGAGTTGTTGTGTGAGTTTTGATGGTCGGGGTCGTTAAGGAGGGGTGGTCGCCGATGTGAGGAGGCCAGTGAGGTCGACCGGAGTTGGTCGAAACCACGGTGCACGTGCACCGTGCACATTTTGTTTTGATAGTGTTGGGTTGAAGTTGAAGGAGGTAAGTATGCATTTTTCTCGAGTTATTCTTGTGTTTTGCTCGAAGCGCGTAGGGGAGTGACTCGAAGTAAAACCGAGTTGCCTCAGGATGGTTTAACTGGGTACAGTTTTGTTCAAAACTGTCTACAAAGTGAGATTAGACCAAAGCCAAATGAATTTAAATTTGTAAGCTTGATCTAAATAAAGTTAAATCAAGTTTAAGTTAGATTCAAATGGTACTTTGAATCTTCAAGTTTTAAAAAAAAAGGAAATTTGTTTTTATCAAAGTTGTGAATAATTAGAAGTGGATTTTCAGATTTAATTTAAAATCCGAAACTAAAACTTAAATTGGGTTTAAATTTAAAGTTAAGCTAGTTTTTAACAAACTTTTGAATCTTAAGTTGGAAAAAAAAGCAAGTTAAATCAAAGTTTTGAATCAAAGTTCAAAGCCCAGTTTAAATCAAATGTTTAGGTATGGATTCATGTATTTTTTTTGAATTCAAATCTGTGATTCAAATTAGTTTTAAATCTGAATGGTTTAAACAAGTTGAAATCAAATAACTTTTTAAAGCAATTTATTTTCAAATAAATATTTGAATTCTAGATTTTGAAATTTAATGAAGGTTTATAAATTTAAATGTTTAAAAAAAAATTAAAAGGTAAGGTATATTTTAAATATGTGAATTTAAAAGTGGATTGAATATAAATGTTTTAACATATCTGTGAGTGATAATAAAATCACTAATAAGAATGAGATTTATCTTAAGTTAATGAAGATATAATGAGGATTTATAATTCATTAATTATTAAGTTAATTAAAAATGGATAATTTATTTATTTAATTAATTAATGGTTTGGATTGATTAAATAAGTAATTAAAGGTTTAGACTACTTAACAAAGGTTTAAAAAAATTAATTAATTAAGGAATAATTAATTTGTAAATTAAGGATTGTTAATTGAATATTAATTAATAATTAAAGGTGATTAATCAAGTGATTAAACAATATATTTATTAAGGACTAATTAATAAATGAAAGTGATTAAGAATAATTTAATTAATTAAAGTGTTTGATGAAATTATTTGTATCAAATGATTTGAAATTTATAAATCAGAATTGGATAAATAATTCATAGGTAATTTAATTTAAGTGGAAATAAATTGAATTAATTAGGATTAAACAATCCTGCTTATAAATAATTATTGAATGCTTGACCTTACTTATGAATGATTGTATTGTATGAATAGCCTTGAATTGATTGTCCTATCTGATCTGTGATATTTTATTCTGTGAATTGTGCTATGTATAATTTATGCATTTATTGATGATACATCTGCATATTATCTGAGAATTGTGAATGGAAGATAAGCGTTATAGTTTATATCGCTTATCAACTATATTTCTGTGGTTGATCTATGATGATTGAATAATATTGCACTATTGTGTTAAACCCCTGGACCACACTTATACACACACAAATATGGATTTCACGAGGAAATCGATTAAGCCACAGATTTTGAAATAGTTTTGAATTTGAAATTTAAATTCAAATGGTTTGGAAATGGATTGGGTTTAAAGTGGAAGGCTTTTGAAACGGAATTTCAAAGATGAAATTTATTTTGAATAACTTGATTTTGATTTGTGGAACTTAAATAATTTGATTTAAATTTGAAGTCAATATTCAAAATTGAATTCTATGATCTGGGAACTAGGGACTAAAGATGTTATACCAGTTTATATAGGTTAAACTATTTTAAAGATATTGATTTGGGAATTTGAATTTAAATTCAAAGGCTTTAACTCGTGTAAATAGAATTGGATCTTTCTAACACGAAAACTATTTGTTTCCAAATAATAAAAGCTTTCATATAGGAAGTGAACTTCCAAATTGTGTTAAAGGGATTTCAAGTTAAAAATGAAAATGATTTTCCAAGTTATGGGAACGATTTGAAAGCTATAAGTTAAATCGTTAATTTAAAGATATTAAACGAGTTAATCCAATTGAAATGGAAATTGATTTGAAATCCATAAATGGATCTTTAGGAATGGGGTGAACTTTATGAATTAAATCTTTTGTTTAAAAGATTAAAGTGTGGAAATTATTTAAACCATTGAAGGTTTTTGAAATAAATCTTTTGTTTAAAAGATTTGGAAATGGTAATTGGTTTAAAACCATTTGAAAGAAAGTTTTGAACCATTAAGTTGTGACTTAATTGAAATCTCATATCCATATGTTTTAAATGTTGCGCTCACTATTCGGTTTAGCCGGGAGAGGACCTTTGTGTCGTATAACCCATTCCGAATATGTGATTCGACGTTATGGATAGCATTTGAAGATCGGTGTTGAAGACCGGGTATTTGTGAGAACGATAGGATAACCTATCGATTGTCTTTGCACCGAGTAGCTACGGTATAGAGATTTCCCTTAGTGGGGGGAAGTTCGATCGGGATTGTGAATACCCGGATTGCAAGGACTTCTTTGGAAGTGCCTTCGGTTCTGTTCGAACCCGGAACAGACTTGTATGGTTGTATGTCTGACACTACACTTTGAGATATAAAGCAGATTTCTTTCAAATACATTTCTGTTGGTGGTGGAGAATTTATTCTCTTAGCTTAACACCCTTCTCTGAGACGTACGAGCTCAGAGGTTATGTAGTTGAAGGTTATCAGCGATATACTCCAAATTTGGTAGTGTGGCATACTGAGTTTTGTTGTGTGTTGATGATCATTTGTTGATCATTTGTGATCAGAGCATGGCTTTTGTATAAAGCGTAGCTTTGTGGACGAGACTGCATCCGGACCTCATACCCCGAAAATGGTCAAAACAGGAAAGATGCGGCAAGGTTATGAGGGTCGCGCCCTTTAGGGTGTGTCATTCCCTTCTGGTAAAGGGTGGTATCATGGTATGGAGCCCTGATATTTAACCTATGTGGTTGCTCCAATCTCATTTACTGTGTGGTTGTTGCTTAGAGGTGCCTCGGATAAAGGTCCCAAAGGACCGGGGAGTGGCATGCTCGAGTAGTAGTTACCTAGTTATAGAGGTAACCCGGCCTTGTGTTGGCAGAGAGCCGGGTAGGTTCTCTGTACGTCCCGCTAGAGGCAATCCCATGTGGCAGTAGAAAGTTCCTTAGCCTGACCATTTGTTGGAAATCCAATCAAAACAATACACGCCTTGTACGGTTTTAGTTGTAATACCTGCCATGGAATGTGGTGGTAACCTGCTATTGAACATGGTAGCTATAGTAGGCATACGATAATGGTCGTATGCTAGCTAAGATTAATATTCTACTTTCGAAATACTTTTCTGCACCGTGCACTTATAATAATAATATCCAAGAAATTTTCTGCGTATTAAGCATGTTTGACTATCATAAGAAGAAATCTCCTCCAATTCTGCGTTTGCATTGTGTGTGTGGCGGGAGGTCTTATGGTAGTCTCATTTTCTAAAAAGCATATCGGATTTTCTTTTATAAATCTTGTTTTATTTAAAAGATAAACTGTTTTTGTTACTCACACCAGTCCCATGACTGATCCGGAGTTTATTGTTCCTTTCCTAAACTCTAGGTGCTCACTATTTTCCACACGAGCAGTCTAGAGTTGGGTCTTCAGATAGTTAGGTTCAGTGGATTGTCTGGAGCTAGTTTCAGTCTTTGGATATGGGCGAGACTTGCTTGTCTTAGGGTATCGAGTTGATGGTTCGAGCTGCTGCTGGAGTTCTTTTTTGAAGACTATCTTAGAATTGTTTATTCTGTTGCTAGGGTTATCTATTTTTCCTTTCCGCTGCTATTATATTGTATCATATCTCTGATGTATATCGATATCTATTGTATCATCTGTTGTATCAGGATGTTGTATCAGATGTTGTATATTGATATTCATTATTTCTTCCGCTGTGTTGTTTACTTAATTGTGTTATAAGCTCCGGCGAATCGGATTTGAACGGTCGAATCTGCGGCATTCGAGT
Organism: Allium cepa; assembly: GCA_030765085.1. NCBI lineage: Eukaryota > Viridiplantae > Streptophyta > Magnoliopsida > Asparagales > Amaryllidaceae > Allium > Allium cepa. The sequence goes on from CM060931.1 coordinate 385,717,974, forward strand.
ACGATGTAAAGTATGGATGTCGATTTTCGAACGGGCAAAAATCGCATTCGTTACAGTAGGAAAAAATGTGTAAAAGTACGATATGTAATCCGAGATATGTACCTTATATATTATTAACGAGCATATACGGCTAATATAGCACGAAAGCGAGCTCCAAAAGCGAAGTAAGCGCAATCCACACCTACTAAACACTCAACAATAATGAGAAACATGCATACGTGAAAGTAATATCAATATACAACATATACTAGTACAACAACATATGCCAATATAGAAAATGCAACAAAAATAAATAAATGCAACCACCAAACAACTATCATCCAACAACAATTCCAATCATCAAATCAATATACATTCACTTCTCATTAATATTCAATGAATTGTTTTTTTATTCATTTAATCACGTTTGATTCATTAACATTGGACTTTATAAACATTCATTTATTCATTTTCTATCAGTTTATATTCACTAATTTACATTCAAGTTAGTTCACTTCCACATTCAAATCAAATTTCAAAGCTTTCCATTTATCAATTCAACTTCATTAACTTCTAATGAATTAACACTTACATTCATTATTCTATATCAATTCATTTACATTTGATTGATTAACATTCAATCCATTTATTAATTCAATTGCTAATTCATTTAACAAATAAGGTTGAGTTTATATAACTCAAGTCCATATTCATCGCTTCACTTTATTAATTACTTCGATACCAAAATCAACTTCATTCAACATTACTTAAGTTATATTCCATTTCAAACATCATGTGATGCCCTACCTCTATACCCACGCTAGCCAAGGACACTATGGGGTAATGCCGTCAACTAGCGCGGAGAATAAGGCTGTTGAGGAGCGGCCATCCGTATAATTGCTTTGTGCAAGCACCGATATGCCAGATAAAAGTATAACTTTTCATCTCGAAAGGAAATCCGACATACCGATGCAAACTCAAATCTACTACACAGTGGTTATAATATCTTCGGAAACAAATATAGAAATAAGCATAACATAAATCAGTCACAGAAGTTTATATCTCAAAGGCAGAAACAGATATGAATATTACACATAGAAGTGTACTTCAGAGTAGTGGTCAAACAAGATCCACAATATCACAAAAGAATAGTTACAAGTGCTACACACGAGAATAAGTATACATCATAGAGTCTATATCTCAGATGTATACAACATAAAGAACTACTAATCTAAGTAGTTAGGCAAAAGTCAGAATAGTAAACACCAGAAGTGGAGTCAAGTGGAAGCACATGTAACATCTCGGTCTGACCCGAGTACTATTTAATAATAAAATAATAAACGGATCAGTCTAGCTATAAATATCAGATAAAATGATTTAGAATAAGAGATATGACAAAATCGTATAATAACCATAATGCCATACTATGAAAGTATGTAATTGAAAATCAACTATAGATTAATCAATATCACAAGAATCTTCTCAAAAATCAAAAGAAATGTCATAATCTTTATTTATATTCACCAAACCATAAATATTGACAATAATATCAATGCCAATCACAAAAGTTAATGACACACAAATTCACCAATGCATAAATATTGATAAAACTTATCAACGTAAATCACGAAAATTTGTGAAAACACAAATTCCAGAAATCATCAATGGAAATCCAGAAATCACGAAAAGGGGGAGGCTATCACAAAACGGGAGTATGAAAACTCACCAACACGTGTATCACAACATGGAAAGCTATTCCATGGTTGCTAACCATTAATTTTGAGCCGAGGCTCCACAAAAACGGTCCGAAAACCATGGGTCGCTACCCGACCAAATTGAGCCGAAGCTCCACAGAAATGGGGTTTAGTCTCCCTCGTAGACAAAGAGACATCGCACATTGCTAGTCTAAATCACAAAATGATCATCATCGATCACAAGAAGTGTCAGTTACAATAAGCTAGTAAATATATGAGCTTAGCTTCATGTCCCACAACCACTTGCTTAACTTAAATATTTACGAACAAATTGTAGATCTCCACTTGAAAATTATCACAAGAATTTCAGTCGAACAAGTCCAATAATTAACCGATGAAGTAAACGGAAGCGTTTCATACCACTTGTTTTACTAAGCTGTTTAATTAGATTTCTCATACGAGTGAGGTAAAGGTTTGTATATACTAATAGATTGGAAAACGGTTTAAGAAACGAGCTTTGTAATAAAATAGTGTTGAAATCATTTTGATGAAAGAATTTTGATATTTACTACTAGTACTGAAAACCTTTATATTTTAAAGTGACAAATCATAGAAGTGATTGTATAAATGATCAATCATAAAAATTCACATACGAAGACGTGAATAAAATCTAAAGAAATCGATACCGAATCCATCAAAGTGGAAATACCCAAAAATTCCAAAAATAGAAGTTATCAAAGTTGACAAAGGTGATAACAACTAATCGGAGAAGAAGAATCGATTAACAATTGGAAAAACAAAGCAAAACGAGCATAAATAGGCAAACAGGAAAATAGGAGCAGGTTGGTTGACCGGACTTCCTGAGTCGGCCGACCGAAATAGCCCAGAATGTTTCGGCTACAGCTTCGGTCGACCGACCCAGGGGGTTCGGTCAGCCGAACTGCAAATTTCTGCAATTCCTACCCTATTTAATAGAAGCGCAAACTCTCACTCAATTTGCAACCGGTCGAGCACGGACGCTAGGGGATTACGCCTATCGGCTACCCGGGCCTATTGGCTCCTCGATGCATCACCAAAAACACGTTCAAACATCAAAGTTAGGATCTTTAAAGATTTGAACCCAAAACACTAAAAATTGGGATATTCACCAATTCAATCCAAACCAAAAGCAAATGCACATGAATAAGTGTTAGGAATTCATACCCAACATTCAAAGATAGATATAAGCATAGATGTGAGATAAAAATCTCACCTTTTCACAAAATCAATGAAGGAGAAGCTTGAAAGCAAAGGAAGAATCAACCACACTTCAACACAACCCAAATGAGCTTGAATCTAAGCTCAAAAGAAGAACATTCCCAAAGTAAGGTTTAGGAATTTCTGAAATTGAAAGGAGAATGAGTTGGAGAAGAAGAAGATGATGCTTACCAATAGCTTCTCTTTGGATTTGGAGTTAGATGTTGGATTTGCTAATGGAACTAGGGCTTGGAGTTTTAGGAATTCTAATTTCCAATCTTTTCCCCCATTATTCTCTTGAGCTTGAGAGAGTTAAGAAATGAGGAATGAATGAAGAGAAGTGGAGAGGGGTTGGGTTGATATAATTAGAATTAGGCAAATGGGCTGAACCCAAACCCAAAGCCCTATAGAAAAAGTAGAAAAAATCAACTTACTCCAAACATATCGAAGCTTATACTCAAAAAGATAGCAAACGACATTTTGAACTCAATGGAAGTGGTCTCAAGTCCTAATTCGACTGTTTGCAAAAAGTAACTTTTCGGACTATAATCCGACTAACGATAAAATATTTAAATACTCAATCGTAAAATATGTGGGTTGTTACAGACTCCCCTCCTTAATGAAATTGCATCCTCGCAATATTTAAGAAGAAAAAATATATAGTAACAACCATAAAAGCATATTCAACACAAAAGAAATTTGAAATAAGAAGTTTACCTCAAAGAGCACGAGAAAGTAAGTCTGGATGTGTTCGCTCGATTAATTCTCTAGATTCCCCAGAGCAATCCTTAGGATTTGAGGACCATTGAACTTTAGCAAGCGAAACACCTTCATTTCGAAGGCGTTTGACCTCCGAAGCAATAATACGAATAGGATGTTGCTCATAAGTTAAATTAGGCGAAACTTCAATTTCTTTCACAACACCGGGCTCAAGAAAAGAATCGGAATCTCGAAGGCATTTCCGTAATTGAGAAACGTGAAACACGTCATGAATAGCAGAAAACTGAGCCGGTAATAAGAGGCGATAAGCCACGGAACCAATACGTTCGGTGATAGGAAATGGACCAATATATCGTGGTGCTAGCTTTCCCGATCGACTGAAATGTGCAACACTCTTCATAGGTGAAACACGAATAAACACAAGATATCCCACTGAAAATTCTAATTTCCTTCTCCGGTTATCGGCATAGGATTTTTGCCTACTTTGGGCTTCTTTCATCCTATGACGAATAAGATCAATCTTTTCTGTGGAATCACGAATAAAATCTGGACCTAAAACTAGCTTCTCACCGGCCTCAAGCCAACAAGAAGGAGATCGGCATGGTCTTCCATAGAGTGCCTCAAATGGTGCCATACCAACACTAGATTGGAAGCTATTATTATAGGAAAACTCAACAATAGAAATATGATCTTCCCAACTTCCACCAAAATCAAGGACACATGCACGAAGAAGATCTTCAAGAGTTTGATTCACACGCTTGGTTTGTCCATCGGACTGAAGATGATAAGCGGTGCTAAAATTAAGCTTCGTTCCCAAAGCTTTTTGAAGACTCTTCCAAAATCCACTAGTAAACAATGGATCACAATCACTAACAATAGAAGTAGGAACTACATACAATTTAACAATTTCTTTGATAAAAAGTTTGACCAAAAGAGGTACGGTTCGATTGGGTTGAATGGGAATAAAATGGGCGGATTTAGTAAATCTACCATCTATCACCCATAAGCTATCATGACCCGAACGAGAACGGGGAAGGCCGTCTATAAATTCCATGGAAATTTGGTCTCACTTCCAAATTGGAATTTCTAAAGGTTGTAATAACCCACCGGGCCTTTGATGCTCGGCCTTAATGAGTTGGCAAGTCATGCAACACTTAACAAAGTTAGCAATATCAGATTTCATTCCCTCCCAATAATAAAGTCGCTTCATATCCGCGTACATTTTACTACTATCGGGATGAATGGTAAATTTAGAACGATGAAAATCTTCCAAAATGTCTTTACGAAGATCACTAATATTTGGCACGATAAGTCTACCAAAGTTTCGAATACCACCACGAGAATCAGTATCAAAGTCTTTCAAACCTTCAATATCAATTTTATCCCTAAAATTTTGGCCAAGAAGAGCCAATTCGGGATCTAGCTTTTGAGCTTCAATAATGTGGTTTAAAAGAGAGGGATGAGCCTCAAGGCTACATAAAACAAGAGATGAACATAAATCGAAAACACGATCTCAAATCTCACAAGTGGATAAAACTCCGAGATCATTCCATTCGGATATCATCATAGAAACAACCGCTTGTTTCTTACGACTAAGTGCATCGGCAACATGATTTCCCTTTCCGGGAGTATAAAGAATATCAAGATCATAAGATGCAAGGAATTCGAGCCAACGTTGTTGATGCAAATTAAGTTCCTTTTGAGAAAATAGATACTTCAAAGATTTATGATCGGTGTAAAGAGTAAATTTTTCTCCCAAAAGATAATGATGCCAAATTCGAAGGGCGAAAACAATAGCCGCGAGCTCTAAATCATGGGTGGCATATCTAGTCTCGGCTGGCTTCAATTGCCTAGAAGCATAAACAATAACACATTCTCTTTGCATAAGAACGGCACCCAAACCAACGCGACTAGCATCGGTATAAACAACAAAATCTTGATTCCCCTCGGGAATAACAAGAATAGGAGCATCAGAAAGGAGTTCTTTTAATTTCTGAAAAGAAGCTTCACATTTGTCCGACCAAATGTATTTAACACCTTTCTTTGTTAAGCTAGTAAGAGGCACGACAATTTTAGAAAAGTCTTTAATAAAACGACGGTAATAACCCGCCAATCCGAGAAAACTACGGCTTTTCGTCACACTCTCCGGTCTCTTCCAGTTTTGAATCGCTTCGATCTTTGAAGGATCCACGGAAATTTCGAATTCGGAAATAATATGACCAAGAAACTTCACACAAGATCGCCAAAAGTGGCATTTAGAAAAAATTTCTTTCAATTGATTGCTCCTAAGAGTTTCCAACACAATCTGAAGATGCTTTTCATGCTCCTCCTCGGTTTTTGAATACACAAGAATATCATCAATGAAGATGAGAACAAACTTATCAAGGAAGTCTTTGAAAACTCTATTCATAAGGTCAATGAAATAAGCCGGAGCATTCGTTAAATCAAATGGCATAACAATCCAATCATAAGATCCATAACGAGTACGGAACGATGTCAAAGGAATACTATCCTCTGCAATACAAAGCTGATGAAAAGAGCCAAGTCCAATTGTGAAAAGACTCTAGCACCACTAAGCTGATCAAATAAATCATCAATCCGAGGTAAAGGATATTTATTCTTGATAGTAAGATCATTAAGCTTGCGGTAGTCAACGCAAGCCTAAGTGTACCGTCGGATTTCTTCACAAAAATAGCCGAAGCTCCCTAAGGAGAGGAACTAGAGCGAATAAATTGCTTCGTCTCTAATTCGGATAATTGTTTGTGCATCTCCTAATTTTCTTTATTGGACATACGATAAGGAGGACGAGTGATAGGTTGAGCTCCAGGGGTGAGATTAATTTTGAACTCAATTGCTCGCTTAGGTGGTAATCCTAAAACGGGCTCAAATATGTCGGAAAATTCACGAACAACATGAATAAGAGAAATGACATCTTCCTCATCATCATTATCGTCATCATGAGGATTTAAAGAATATAAAGATGCAACCAAGCTGGAATCCGAATCTTTAAGATTAATAGAAATCTGCTTAACAGATTGAGGATGTCGAAGATGAATAGTCCACTCAGGAAAAAGGATTTGAGCTTCATAGCAGTTAAGCCAATCCGTTCCCAAAATCATTCCAAAGCCTAAGTAGCGCATAACATGCAAATCGGCTCGGAAAGAAAAAGCACACAAAATAATCTCGACATCTTTACACAATAAACTGATTGTTGCGGATCCACCAACTGGATTCGCAATTCTCAATGAAGTCATTAAACACATAACATCCAAAGAAAAAGTATCAACAAGATCTTTAGAAATAAAAGAATGGGACGCACCCGTATCAAAAAGAACTCGAATAGGATGATCATGAAATAAAATAATGTCATTAAGGATAGAATGAAAAATACCTTGACCACAAAAAGTGTTACTAGGAGTTTGCACCACATTAAGCTTTCCCTCCTTCCTGTTTTGAAGTTTGGGACACGAAGATATATAATGGTCCGGGCTTTTGCAATAGCGACAAGCACGTGGCTTCGAACACTTATTCGCATAATGGTCCTTAGAACCACAGTTGTAGCATTGCCCACCACTTGAGGTAGAAGTCTTAGTTGCCTTGAGAGGCTTGCTTCCCTTTCTTATTGTTGGGATAAGGACCTTTGAACTTATTAGGCCTTTTCTTGTTGGTGAAGTTCGGTTTAGCACTCACAACCTCAACATCACTTACTCTATCAGCCTCTTCAAGTCGAAGAGCGATATCAATGAGTTGATCAAAAGAAACTTCTAATTTTAGAAGTAATGGCTTCTTGAGATTTTTGTTCAATCCATAGACAAATCTTTGGTTCTTCTTCAATGGGGTGTTTATGTATTCGACCCCGTATTTAGAAAGTGACTAGAAAGATGCAACATAATCTGCCACAGAAGATTCACCTTGAATAAGGTCAATGAAGCGACGGGCCAATGTCACTTTCTCGGCTTCTGGCACAAACTTTAATTCGAATCGTTCCCGGAATTTCTCCCAAGTAAGGTCCGCTTCAATAATTTCAGGAATAAGGAGCTCATACCAATCTAATGCTCTTTCTTGGAGCATACTAGAGGCCACCTGAACTCGGTGAAGATCAATAAGGTTCATGCGAGAAAAGATTCGATCGCATGATCTTATCCAATCCTGGACTTCAATAATGGTTTCAGAACCTTTGAATGGCTTCCCACCCAAATTGGTATAATCGTTGCACAAACGTGCAAATCCAGGCTTAGGGTGAGTAGACTCTGGATTAGAAACGGCTGCTTGAACATTCTTTACTAGATCAAAAAGCTGCTGGGCAGACATAAATACTCCATCTTAGGGAGTAGCACTAGATTGACCGGCGCTGGGACGGCTAGGTCTAACCATTTCTCTTCCCTTAGAAAGAAAGAAAGAAGAAGAAAAAGGTTATTCACCAAATGGATATCAAGCAATCTTGATAGATAAAACAAGGAATCATAAAGAAAATAGGATGAATCGGTACGAAGACTCAAATTAAATCCTAAAGCACGACTCCTAAGATGGACTTAGGACGATGATCCTTGTTAAATTATTCTATATTGTTTCGAAGTTTGGCTTTGATACCAAGCTGTGACGCCCCACCTCTATACCCACTCTAGCCAAGGACACTACAGGTAATGTCGTCAACTAGCGTGGAGAATAAAGCTGTTGAGGAGCGACCATCCGTATAATTGCTTTGTGTGAGCACCGATATGCCCGATAAAAGTATAACTTTTCATCTCGAAAGGAAATTCGACATACCGATGCAAACTCAAAGCTACTACACAGTGGCTATAATATCTTCGGAAACAAATATAGAAATAAGCATAACATAAATCAGTCACAGAAGTTCATATTTCAAAGGCGAAAACAGATATGAATATTACACATAGAAGTGTACTTCAAAGTAGTGGTCAAACAAGATCCACAAATCACAAAAGAATAGTTACAAGTGCTACACAAGAGAATAAGTATACATCATAGAGTCTATATCTCAAATGTATACAACAAAATGAACTACTAATCTAAGTAGTTAGGCAAAAGTCAGAATAATAAACACCAGAAGTGGAGTCAAGTGGAAGCACCTGTAACATCTCGGTCTAACCCGAGTATTATTTAATAAGAAAATAATAAACGGATCGGTCTAGCTATAAATATCAGATAAAATGATATAGAATAAGAGATATGACAAAATCGTATAATAACCATAATGCCATACAATGATAAGTATGTAATTGAAAATCAACTATAGATCAATCAATATCACAAGAATCTTCCCAAAGATTAAAAGAAATGTCATACTCTTTATTTATATTCAACAAACCATAAGTATTGACAATAATATCAATGCCAATCACAAAAGTTAATGACACACAAATTCACCAATGCACAAATATTGATAAAACTTATCAATGTAAATCATGAAAATTGGTGAAAACACAAATTTCAGAAATCATCAATGGAAATCCAGAAATCACGAAGAGGGGGAGGCCTATCACAAAACGGGAGTATGAAAACTCACTAACACGTGTATCACAAACGGAAAGCTATTCCATGGTTGCTATCATTAATTTTGAGCCGAGGCTCCACAAAAACGGTACGAAGACCATGGGTCGCTACCTCACCAAATTGAGCCGAAGCTCCACGGAAACGGGGTTTAGTCTCCCTCGTAGACAAAGAGACATCGCACATTGCTAGTCTAAATCACAAAATGATCATCATCGATCACAAGAAGTGTCAATTACAATAAGCTAGTAAATATATGAGCTTAGCTTCATGTCCCACAACTACTAGCTTAACTTAAATATTTACGAACAAATTGTAGATCTCCACTTGAAAATTGTCACAAGAGTTTCAATCGAACAAGTCCAAGAATTAACCGGCGAAGTAAATACAAGCGTTTCATACCACTTGTTTTATTATGCCGTTTAATTAGATTTCTCATACGAGTGAGGTAAAGGTTTGTATATACTAATAGATTGGAAAATGGTTTAAGAAACGAGCTTTGTAATAAAATAGTGTTGAAATCGTTTTGATGAAAGAATTTTGATATTTACTACTAGTATTGAAAACCTTTATATTTTAAAGTGACAAATCATAGAAGTGATTGTAGAAATATCAATCATAAAAATTCACATACGAAGACGTGAATAAAATCCAAAGAAATCAATACTGAATCCATCAAAGTGGAAATACTCAAAAATTCCAAAAATAGAAGTTATCAAAGTTGACAAAGGTGATACGGAGAAGAAGAATCGATTAACAATTGGAAAAACAAAGCAAAACGAGCATAAATAGGCAAACAGGGAAGTAGGAGCAGGTCAATTGACCGGACTCCTGAGTCGGCCGACCGAAATAGCCCAGAATGTTTCGGCTACAGCTTCGGTCGACCGACCCAGGGGGTTCGGTCGGCCGAACTGCAAATTTCTGCAATTCCTACCCTATTTAATAGAAGCGCAAACTCTCACTCAATTTGCAACCGGTCGAGCATGGACGCTAGGGGATTACGCCTATCGGCTACCCGGGCCTATTGGCTCCTCGATGCATCACCAAAAACACGTTCAAACATCAAAGTTAGGATCTTTAAAGATTTGAACCCAAAACACTAAAAATTGGGATATTCACCAATTCAATCCAAACCAAAAGCAAATGCACATGAATAAGTGTTAGGAATTCATACCCAACATTCAAAGATAGATATAAGCATAGTTGTGAGATAAAAATCTCACCTTTTCACAAAATCAATGAAGGAGAAGCTAGAAAGCAAAGGAAGAATCAACCACACTTCAACACAACCCAAATGAGCTTGAATCTAAGATCAAAAGAAGAACATTCCCAAATATAGGTTTAGGAATTTCTGAAATTGAAAGGAGAATGAGTTGGAGAAGAAGAAGATGATGCTTACCAGTAGCTTCTCTTTGGATTTGGAGTTAGATGTTGGATTTGCTAATGGAACTAGGGCTTGGAGTTTTAGGAATTCTAATTTCCAATCTTTTCCCCCATTATTCTCTTGAACTTGAGAGAGTTAAGAAACGAGGAATGAATGAAGAGAAGTGGAGAGGGGTTGGGTTGATATAACCAGAATTGGGCAAATGGGCTGAACCCAAACCCAAAGCCCTATGGAAAAAGTAGCAAAAATTAACTTACTCCAAACATATCGAAGCTTATACTCAAAAAGATCGTAAACGGCGTTTTGAACTCAATGGAAGTGGTCTCGAGTCCTAATTTGACTATTTGCAAAAAGTAACTTTTCGGACTATAATCCGACTAACGATATAATATTTAAATAATCAATCGTAAAATATGCGGGTTGTTACACATTATTTGTTTAACTTGACTAAAATTTCCACTTATAAATCCAATTCAAATCTGATTTAATTTATTTAACTTTTACCAAAGCTAGATTTATTATCTCATATTGTAAGTTCAAAACTCATTTCACTTATATTCAGCAATTACAACTTGGATTTAATTTCAAATTTGTTTATCTCAACTAAACTTTAGTTTTCTAATTTACTATGGTAGCAAATCCATCACACAGAAACTCGAAAATGATACTGATGATGCTGCAATCATCACCCTTATTATTCCCCAGCAATAGTAGTGAATCTAGTGCTTTAAATTCTTTCAAAATATTTCTTTTTATTCGTAAATCACATTTACAAATCTTTTACTTATATAATTTCACTATTTTCTCTTTACTTATATAAGATCATTTCACAATTGTAAATCATATTAATTATACTTTCATACTTATAATTCTTCTCTTATACAATTTTTCTTTTAATTAACTTATATTTAATCTTACATTTTCAACAACCAAACAACCATATATTATAAACATTTACAGAAAATTTATTTCTTTTATATATAAAATATAATCAAGGTAAAATTATTTCATTTACCTAATTTTAAAATGGTACTATGTCGGTTTATCTCGTTTAAGAGTTTAGAAACCCATATCAATGACAGTTAGCAAGACTGCATCAACGAGAATCTATAAACAATCAACCGATAAGTCAACACAATATAAAACAATTTCATATTTACTAACAAATATGCACTCGTATCTATTATTACTCTCACACTCATTCTAGAGTACTACTGACTCTATCTCCAATGAGTTATTCCCAACAGAGCCAAGGTTATCGCTTAACCATATGCTCTGATACCACTTTGTAATGACCTGATTCTTTGACTTACGAAAGTCGACATTAATACGTCCACTGTATCAACTGCCGAGCAATCGAATGCCGGAAAACCAAACCCTTAGGGTTTAAGAAGAAGAAAAGGATAGAAGAAGAAAGAAAGAAAGAAAGAAAGAAGAAGCAACAGAACAATATCAGAATCTCACAATCGCAGCGGAACAACATATAATAGATAAATGAATATCTTTAAAACAAAGAACTATATCAGTTATTACATTACATCACATTACATTACATTATCAGAGTTTACAACCACAAACAGCGGAAAAGAAATACTATATAGACTGGTGTGAGAACTTAAATAGTTTGTCATTTTTTTTGAAAAAAAAACAAACAAAGAAATTTATTTTAAAATAGATCCACAATGCTTTTGGAAAATGAGACTACCATAAGGCGTCCTGCACACACACACACAATGCAAACGCAGAATCGTAGGAGATTTCTCCTTATGATAGTCAAACATGCTTGATACGCAAATTTTCCTTGATATTATTACTATAAGTGAAAAGTGTAGGAAAATATTTCGAAAGTATGATATAAATTTTAGCCAGCATAGGCATTTCGCACTTATGCCTACTATAGCTACCATGTTCAATAGCAAGTTACCGCCACATTCCATGGCAGGTTATACAACTGAAACCGTACAAGGTGCGTATTGTTTCTTTGGATTTTTCAACAAATGGTCAGGCCAAGAAACTTCACATTGCCACATGGGTACGCCTCTGGAAAGACGCCCCGAGAACCTAACCGGATCTCTGCCAACACAAGGTCGGTTTACCCCTGGCTGGGTAACCACTGACACGAATATGCCATCCCTCGGTCGTAACCGACCTAAATCAAGGGATTCACCAACAACCACAAAATAATAAGTTTGCAGCACAACATATGTTAAGTATCTGGGCTCCATACCATGATACCACCTCTATCCAGAAGGAAATGACATACACCAAAGGGGCGCTATCCCCTAATAACCTTGCCGCATCTTTCCTGTTTTGACCATTACCGGGGTGTGAGGTCCGACGAAGCCTCGTCCACAAAGCTACGCTTTTCATAAAAGCCACGCTTTGATCAACAAATGATCAGCAGCACTTCGTATGCCACGTTACCAATTGGGAATGTATCACTAGTAACCATCAACTACATAACCTCGAAGCTCGTATGTCTCAGAGAAGGGTGTTAAGCTAAGAGAATAAATTCTCCGCCACCATCAGAAATATATTTGATAGAAATCATCTTTGCATCTCAAACTGTAACGTCACACACACACATCCATACAAGTCCGTTCCGAGATCGAACGGAACCGAAGGCACTTCCAAAAGGAGCCCTTGCAATCCGGATATTCAATAATCACGACCGGACTTCCCATCATAAAGGATGATAAAATCTCCATATCGGAGATCAACCGATGTAGAGTCATTTGACGGTAATCCTTCCGTTTTCGAAAATATCCGGTCTTCAACATCGGTCATCAAATGTTATCCATTTCGACATATCACTATTCGGAATGGAATTTATGACCCAAAGGTCCTCTCCCGGCTAAACCGAATAACGAGCGCTTATTTTAAAATAAGTGTAGCATTCAAATTCAAGAAAATCACAACAAATACACATTTAAAGCTAAATATTGATAGTCGGTTATTTAACTATCAATAGATATGCACAACATCACCAGATTCCAAATAATTTCCCAATTATTTATTTTCCAAAAATATCTTTACAAGATATAAAATTTTCCATACTTCAACCATTTGAAAACAAATTTCAAACCACTTTTCACCTTTCCAACTTTTGGAAACAAAATTTCGAATCATTTTCCTTACGCGGAAACACTTCCAAATATTTATTCATTTTCATTTCAAAATGGTTCATTTAAAACAATTAAATAAATCCTTACCGATTTACTTCAAATTTACGTTCCAAATCCATAAATTTATTTCCACACTTCAAAAATAAATCAATGTTTATTTTTAAAACAATTTTCCCTTTCCTTTATAAATTCCATGGTGAATTCACATTTCCAAAATATCTATTAGTACACGATTCTCAAATCGATTTCAAATATTCACTTTCAATTTATCTTTAAAAGATAAATCTCAAAACATTTTACTTCATATTGGAAAACATTTCCATACTTATTTAATAATAAGTAATTCACAAATCTATTTATTTTCAACATTTGAAAAATATTCAATATACTTAAATTACAATTAAGTATATAATTTATTCTTTAAGGAAAACATTCTCTTAAACGCATTCATTTGAGTCAAAACGAATGTTGCGTAAAACATCGTTACGACAAGCCAAAATCACTAGTATAGGGATTCGGCATTTAGATAGATATATAAATCCCAATACTATATAAAACTTTTCCTTTCGAAATCATTTACTATAACAACAGTGTTATAGTCCACCATTTCCTTTTATTTCTCAAAAAAGTCTATTTCAACTATGAATGTTGAAATCTATGGTTTCGATACTTAATACATTTTAAAATATCTTTAAATCGTTTTAATTCTATTTAAAAGATCACTTCCTATAACATTCCTTTACTATATTATTCACTGTCCAAAATCGTGAATATAAATCGTTTACCAAATTCAACACTTCTACATATTTAATTTAAAGGATTATCCACTGTCCAAAATCGTGGATATATCTCCTTAAATAAGCTTTCATATTTACTTATCAAATTCAATTGGTTTTGGATTTATAAAACAACGTTTATAAATTCACATTTACATATATTTTATTAAAACTTCGACTTATAAAATCCCTTAATTGACAAATTCTATTTATATCTCATTTAAATGCCAAAATCCAATTTATAAGTTAATTACTTATAAATCTTTTATTTTACAAAATCTATTCATTTTATAACTTCACAATTTATAAATTTATAAATTTCATTCACTTATGAAATCCATTCATACTTCATTTTAAAACTTATAAAAACTCGTTTTATAATTCCAATATTTTAATTTATAAATATCAATTTTATAAATCTTTTATATAAACCATTTATAATACTTTCAAAAAACTATATTTAAACTATTTTATAAAATTCATTAACTCCATATTTCAAAAATCAATTTTCAACTATATTTCTCAAAAATCATAATTTTTATAACATTAAAATTATAACGTTTATTTATTTAAAATGAATCAATTCCAAAATTCAATAAAACGTACACTTTCAAAAATCACTTTAAAATCCTATTAAATTTGAAATTCATCACTTTAACATTTTTAATTTCCCAAAATAGGCCCAATGGTGCAACAGCACTAAATATAATAATCAGGGCATCCAAAACATCATATATCATATGATAACAGAATATATCACAATATCTGTAAATAAATCAATACGGGTGAGGAATCCAGTTGGATTCCTCCAACCTGTTTCCCTGCATCCATAGATGTTAGCACAATACCAATCCCGTTTCAAGACGGAATATCGCGGTACATGGGTTATATAAAATATTATCCGCTATTATGCGGCACAATAAGGTCTCATTCGCTATATAATGCGGGAAAATCAACTCCAAGTACATATATAATACCAATTCCACTTCAAGATGGAACTATCGCGGTATATGTGTTTAATAAATAACATCCGCTTAATATACGGCGTATAGGGTCTATTTCAATACAACAGATAGTAATTTATCATTCAATCACACAATCAATCAATTTTAAATCTAACTATTTAAAATTATATCGAAACACAATTCGATTGAGTGAGAAGTTCTCACCTTGCTTTCAATAACAGTCGCAGTGTTTTATTTCAAATAAAATTAAACGTGCGTTTAATTTTACCCAAAATTTACACTATCTCAAATCAACTCCAATCCAGCTCCATCGCGTAGTGCTCGTCAATATGAACTCGACGCAATTCGTTTCGTGCGAAACAGGCCTCGTATGAAAAAGTTATTGCATTTTAAAGTTTGAACGAATTTAAATATAATAATTTATAATTTCTTTTTATTATTTTAAACCAACTTTCAATCCAGGACGCACGTTCCCCTTTAGCAAATCATGGCCATGTACTTCATCTTCCCCAACACTGGTTAACACGCACGACATCAACCCATATAGCCGCCGTCCTCATCAAATTATCGAGTCTCCATCGTTCACTTTTGCCACGATCAACAACCACCATCGCATAGCCCTTCTCGAGCTCTACCAATACCATGAACGGCGTGGCACTCGGCCATCCATAGGCCTCGAAAAACGCTCATACAAGATGAACGAACAGGAGCAAGTTGTCATTGATCTACTCAACTAAAATCGATCATCACCGTATAGAATCGAAGCTCTCATTACGCTCTTCAACATTGTAGTTGAGTGTTTTGGCTGATTGTTTAAGGATAGAGAGAGATCAAGGGGAAAAGAAACGAAATTTATGGCCATTAAAATTATAGGGTGGCGGCTGAAGAACTCTAGCTCGGTTTTGTTCGCAAATGCGAAAATCTAGGTCCTTTTATAGAAATTTGCCAAAACACTATTTATCTCCAAATTTTCGAACTCCAAACGAAGCGTGCCGGCTGACGTTCCTAGGGTTTAACCCACATTTCGGACACAATGGAATATGTATCGAGAGCCAATTCGATCATATGTGCGAGTTACGAAAACAAACGATGAAATTTAAATTAAATTGGTTAAACTAATTTCTATGCGTTTTAGCTTCCCCCGGACAAACCGTAAATCTGATTGACACAAAATTTGGAACCATGCAATAATATAACATTATGGATACGATGAAACTAGTTTCGTCGAAATCCAAGACTGTTTGAAAAATGACTATTTTTACTCGTCAATTAAATATTAAAATATTCAATTTATACAAATTAACTTTAAATTCAGTTTTAAAAGTTCTATAACATCATTCTTACTCCAACATGATTTAATACAACTTTATAAATCATTTTCAATCACATTAAACCCAATTTCCAATTATTTCTGAAATTTCAAATATTAAATTATCGATTTATTTATCCAATTAAATCTAGATATGCGAAATAAAATTTATTCAGCTTACATATTTTACTTGTTAATATTTAAAAATCAATTAAATATACAAATTTCAAATGATAGGAATTCTGGGTCGTTACATAGATGACGCAAATGCCTCGACTATGACGTCGACCAAAATGGGTCGTTAAACCCAATTTCGACCTCGCCGCGCCGCCATGGCATTTAGTAGAATTCCTAACTATTTTTCCTCGCATCCCCGTACCTTTAGCCTCCTCCAGTAAAAATCCCGAGGTTAAATGATTACGCAATCATCAGAAATCGAGCAAATTCTCGATTCCGATCAACTTTCGATATCTTGTGATACACACAGTTAAAAATCATGATATTTGTCTTAAAAATCGTACTTTTTACATTCGAATCTGATGATATAATCAAAACTTGAAATTTTAATACTTGATTTTTTTGATTTAAAATACTCATTACTGTAGTTTCTATTTTCACCATATTTATTTCATATTTTTTCTTGGAATTATTTTTAAAAATAGCTCTACAATGTTATCAACATTTTCTTTTCAGGATTTATGGCTTGAATCAGTTTAAACAAGGAGATATGGATTTTTCCTTAAAATTTGATAACATGTTACTAACAGAGCTATAAATATATATGATATTCAGACATGCACCCCTGAATCCTTACACAAATAAACATATCAGCAAATTTCTAATCAAACTTCAAGGATACTCACAAGCATCAGTCACTAAACCATGTTAAGGGTTTTAAAAGAGATAGTTTGCTCACGGTGTTGTTTTTAAACAGAGAAGTTGAATCTGTTTTGAACTGTAATGCTTTGAATTTGTAATTGATGTTTGATTCTTGTTTTGATTTGATCCCTGATTGTAGAAGTTTCAAGTTGCTTGATCTTTACTGATTGATCTTGTTTTGCTTGCTGAGTTGCTTATTGATTTGCTTTGATATTTTTCCAGGTTTAGAAAATTCTGAGATGATTTCTTTTTTTCCCTTGATTAGGTTTTGGTTTTGTTAATGAGATGATTTTTTTTCTTTTTTTTTTCTTTTTTTCCTGTTTTCAGGTTTGATGTTGAAGATATGAGAAAATGAATGTAATTTAGTTTTTTACTCTTCAATATATAAAATTTTAATTTATTTAAAAAAAAATTAATGCCACTAGTTACCACAAATTAACACTTGTAAAATTTGTATCTATTTCTTTACACTTATTATTTCCTATAATCCCCACCTTACAAATGTTCATATGTAAGAAAATTTGTGTCTAAACCTTGTCTTGAATTTATTTACAAATTATATTTTTAGACCTTACTTTGTTCCAATTTTTGAAACATATTTAATTTGATTTAAATGTTAAATATAAAGCTTTTATACTTAATTACTAATTAATAAATACTTATCTAAATATATATATATATATATATATTTCTTTAAAGAAAAATATTATAAAACAAATTATGTACCTATAAAATTTCATGTGTGTTTTATGTTAAAACCCTTTTATCTTATTTTTATTTACAAAACATATGTACATTCTAAAACTTTATCATATTCCCTATTTAAATAAATACATGTCCTGCATTAATCATTTATATAATCTTTTAAAGAAAAATGGTTTTAAAATTTAATTACACATGAATAAATATATTAGAATTTTATTCTTAATTAGCCTTTGAAAAATTTATTATATCCAATTCAAAATATCATTCCCAAATCAAAATGCATATTTAATAAAATTAGAAACAAATTCTTATTTGCTTAAAAATAAAATTTGAAATCCAGTTTATCTCCAATATATCTATTATTGAGTTTTCAAATTCAAATTTCAATTAAATAAGAAATATATATATTTAAACAACTAATATTTTATTTTATTTTGCAAAAACTCAATTTAATTCACAATTTGATTTCAAAAATTAAATTATTTATCAATTTAATTTGATTTAAAAATCGGGATCGTTACAGATTCCCCCTTAAGAAAATTTCGTCCCCGAAATTTGCCAGGGAGACAACCAAGAATAGATGAAAGATAGAGAAATGTCTTTTCAGATCAAACAGAATATCTATTCTGCATTTGGCTTACCAAATCAGAATATCAATAATAGATACGAGAATGAACTCATTCCATATCTCACAAGATACTCGGGTCATCGGATCTACGAAATATGCAGGGCATTGATTAGTTCTAAGGGATAACTAACCATCCATAGAATATATCGAAACCCAATGAAATAGACAAAAATAGGTTCGTCTACGATCTCAGATTCAAGATTTAACTCATTTACGATTTACTGAGAAATAAAATTATGTGTAGCTCTCGTGTCGAACAAAACTCGAATAATTTTATCGTAAACGAGAAAGTTGCCTTCTAAAATTCCTTTTCCTTTATTAGCCTTTGAGGTTGAAGAATCATCTTTGATTGCATACACCTTCGCTACTTGAGCTTGCTTTAGTGTCGGGCAGTCCTTGATCCAATGTCCTGGCTTGTGGCAGTAATAACATTCCCTAGATTCATGTTCTGGCTTCATAAATTGCTCCCACTTTCCTTGCTTCCTGGGATTCTTGCAACTGTTCGAGTAATGGCCTTTCTCCAAGAAATTGAAACAAGTAACATCTTTCACCTTGTTATTCTGTGTATTCTTCTTTCCTTTGCCATGCCACGGTTTCTTTCCACCAAACTTCCTTTTTCTCCAATTCGGATTGCTTGCATTTTCCTTCTCCTCTAAAACTTCTTGTTCATCTAGAGTGGCATATCGATAGCCCATATCTATTAGATCAGAAAAAGATTCCTTTACTTAAGCAGTCATTCTATCGTGGAATTTCTTGTTCATTCCTTGAATAAACCTTTCATTCTTTTTCAAAGGTGTATTCACTAACTCCAGACCAAAATGAGATAGTTCGTTGAATTTATTCAAGTATTCCTCAAACGCTAAGCTTCCCTGCTTCAAATCCATGAACTCATGGTACATTCTGGAGATACCAACAGATGGCATATATCGCTGCTCGAACACTTCGTTGAAACGACTCTTAGTAAACTCATCCGCCGGCTCATCTAATGTAATTGTTTCTCACCATGCTGAAGCCTCTTCTTGGAGTTTCTAGGACGCTATCAATCGCATATGATCATCTTCCAATTTTATTTCTTTGAAAATCCTTTCGCACGATCGAATCCAGGCTTGTGCTTCGATAATGGTTTCCTTGCCTGTGAATGGCTTTCCACCAAGTCTGGAAAATCTTCGATATAAATCAACTAGATTCGGCTGAGGTTGAGTGAGAATAGCTGCTCCCGTTGTTGCAGGGCCTTGACCAGTTGAAGTGGTACTTCCCCGTCCCCTACCTCGTCCTCTTCTTCCACTCATTCTTACTATTTGTAAATAGTAAGAAAACCTATTTAGGCATTCAGACGAGATATCTTAGGGAATAACAACAGTTAAAGAAAATAAACTGAGTAATTTGGGTTTTCGGTTTCACGGGTTGTACTCATTCTAGGGTATACTTCACCCTATCTCTAATGAGCCATCTAATGTGTTTCACTCCGTAGCTAAAGTTCTTCTCAACCTTTAACTCTAATACCACTTGTGACGACCCAAACTCGATGCCTGACAATCGACATCGAAATCCGTATCGCCAGAGCTTGTAACAACATTAGATGATAAACAACACGGCGGAAACAAAGGATGATTACATTAATATACAATATAGATACAATGTCAGTTACATCATGATACATCATTCCTATAAATATCATTGATCGTAAGCAACAGCGGAAAAGATAACAACGGAAGATATTATCTGAAAATCCAACTCTAGACTGCCCGTGTGGAAAATTGTGGGCACCCAAAGTTTAGGAAGGGAACAATAAACTCTTGGTCTGTCATGAGACTGGTGTGAAAAAATGAAAACAGTTTATCTTTAAACAAACAACAAAAGAATTTAAAATTGAAATCTGCAATACTTTTTGGAAAATGAAACTACTATAAGGGCTCCCAGCACATACACTATGCAATCGCACACTTAGGGGAGATTTCTCTTTATGATAGTCAAACATGCTTACTACACAAAATCCTTTTGATATTATTATTAGTGCATAGTGGAAAACATTTCGAAAGTATAATATTAATCTTAACCAGCATAGGTACCATTATATTATGCCAGCTATAGCTACCACCTGAGGTGGCAGGTTATACAATTGCAATCGTAAAGGGCTTGTATTGGTGATTGGATTTCCAACAAAAGGGCAGACTAAGGACTTTCTATTTCCACATAGGTACGCCTCTAGAGGGACGCCCGAGAACCTACCTGGATCTCCGCCAACACAAGACCGGTTTACCCCTCTCCGGAAGTAACACCCACAAGTATTCCATCCCCGGTCGTTTGCGACCTTTATCTGAGGATCCTCAACCACAAAGCAACCACAAAGTAATAAATATGTAGTTTCCACATGAGTTAAGTATCCGGGCTCCATACCATGATACCACTCTTTTCCAGAAGAAATGGACATACTCTAGGGGCGCAACCCTTGATAATCTTGCTGCATCTTTCCTATTTCGACCATTTTCGGAGTGCGACGTCCTAATGCAGTCTCATCCACAAAGCTACGCTTTACAAAAAGCCATGCTTTGATCAACAAATTATCAGCAACACTTCGTATGCCACATTACCAAATTGGGAATGTATCACTAGTAACCATCAATTACATAACCTCTGAGCTCGTACGTCTCAGAGAAGGGTGTTAAGCTAAGAGAATAAATTTTCCGCCACCAAAAGAAATGTATTTGATAAAAACCATCTTTACATATCAAAGTGTAATGTCATACACACAACCATATAAGTCTGTCCCGGGTTTGAACAGAACCGAAGGCACTTCACAAAGAAGCACTTGCAATCCGAGTATTCACAATTCCGATCGGACTCTCCATCACATATGGAGATCTTTATACCATAGCTACTCAATGCAGAGTCATTCGACGGGTAATCGTTTCGTTTTCGAAAATACTCGGTCTTCACCGTCGGTCTTCAAATGCAATCCATAACGTCGTATCATTATTCGGAATAGGTTATATGACATAAGGTCCTCTCTCGGCTAAACCGAATAACGAGCGCAATATTTAAAAACATATGGATATATAGATCTCAATTAAGTAACAACTTATCATCCAAAACCTTTCTTTCAAATGGTTTAAACCAATTACCATTTTTAAATCTTTAAACAAAACAAAAATTCACTTCACAAAGTTCACCCATCATTCACAAGGATTCATTCACAGATTTCAAAACAATTTCCATTTCAATTTTTTTTAGAAAGGATACACTTTTAAGATCCCTTTTCAATTTGAAAACAAAGTATACCAATCTTTAACAAAGATTCATTCATATTCTTTCAAAACAATTTCTCTTTCAAATTGGATTAACTCATCCATTCTTTAAATCAAAATTTTAATTCATAGCTTTCAAAACCATTTCCAAAAACTTGGAAAACCATTTTTATTTCGAACTTGAAATCCTTTCAACATAAATTGAAAATTCTTTCCTTATATGAAAGCTATTATTATTTGAAAACAAATAGTTTTCATTTTGGAAAAATCTGATTACATTTGTACAAGTTAAAGCCCTTGGGTTAAATTCAAATTCTCAAAACAATACCTTTAAAATGTTTTAAAACCCATATAAATACATTATATAACTTGTTAAACCATAATTCAAAACTTGAATTCAAATTCAAAATGAATTATTTAAATTTTCAAAACTTTATCAAGTTATTCGAAATAACCTTTATCTTCAAAACTCCTTTTTAAAAGTTTTTCATATAAAACCCAATTCCATTTCCAAAACCATTTGGATTCAAAAATCAACTTTAAAACCATTTCAAAAAAAAATCTATGACTCAACGAATTCCCTCGTGCAATCCATATTTATGTGTGTATGGTGTAGTCCAGGGGTTTTACACAATAGTGCAACATCATTCAATCATCACAGATTCAAGCATAGCAATTATAGATAAGCGGTATATTTCTATAACGTTGATATTCCATTCACAGATCCACAGATAAATAATATACATTACAAATAAAATAAATTACATTCATCACAGCTCGAATCAAAATAACTCATATCACAAAGCATCACACATCTGGGATATTCAAACAATTCAAAGCATTTCATTAAATTCAAACATCCATAAGTAGGATTAATTATTCATCTGATTAATTTAGATCAGATTAATTACTTATGAACAGACTACTAATTCTGGTTAATTAATATTAATTACAAACCACCTAATTAATTACCCTTTAATCATTTATTAATTAACCATAATTAATAAATTAATTAATCCTTTAACTATTAATTAATCAACCTTAATTAATATATTAATTAACCTTTAAATCATTAAATAATTAACCTTAATTATTAATCCTTGATTAATTACATTAATTAATTATCCCTTAATTATTACCATTTATTTAATTAATCTTAATTAATTACAATAAGTGATTATCCCTTAATTAATTTCATTAATTAATTATCCTTGAATCAATTAATTACCCTCAAATTAATTACTTTAATTAATTTATCACACAAATTGATTATCCTTTAAATAATTAAGGAAGTAAATCTTCAATTAATCACATTAATTATTCTTTTAAAAAAATTATCCTTAATTATAAATTAATTAATTAATTAACTTTTAATTAAGTAATTATTAAATTACAAATTAATGATCCTTCAATCTTAAGATAACCCATTTACCTTAATTAATTACTTTAACAAATTCCATTTGAAAACAAATAGGAATCACTTTGATTAATTACTTAATATATGATTATTTTAAAAACAAAATAATTGATCTTGAAAACATTTAACTTTTTGAAATAAAATTATTATTAATTCATAAATTAACTTAAGACTTTAAAGTCAAATAATAATTTAAAACATCACTCCTTTGAATTAATTTCTTAATTAATTTGAAAAAAAAAAATATTTTAAACCTTCAACTAGTTCCAAAACTAAACAAAAACAATTATTTAAAGAATTGGTTAACATTTATTTTGAAACCTTTGATTTTGTTTTAAAGTTTTAAAACTGCTAATATACTTACCCGAGCCAAAGACCAACTCCCCTGAGTGCCACTTCGAGCCCACTACATAATTTTTCCGAGCCACCTTATATATTTTTTTTAAAAACTTGTTCTGATTAAATCTTCAAAATCCTATTCAAACAATTCTCACGTTTCCAACATGATAACACACTCGAGCCAATACTGAAATTACTCGAGCTATTCCCCGAGAATACTTCAACTTCTCCAATACACAAGACCCAGAGACGTGAAAATGTGCACGTGCATGTGTACAACCACCTGAACGTCCTCCGACCAACCTCGCCCCCCTCGACAAGTCGTTGACGTCAACACCGACCAGCTTGATCCACCTGGACTTTCAAATTTGACGTGGATCGAAATCGAGCTACCGACCATCAATCTGGAACCAACCCAGACACCAAAATCTGCCTCGCCCCAATCATCTCGACCATCTGACGCCACGTCTCCACGTCCACAGCCTCTCCACTCACCCACGAACTAATCCCCCTCGGTCTGGCCATGTCCGATGCTCCCTAGATGACGCAAATTCCTCTACTATGACGTCGACCAAAATGGGTCGTTAAACCCTATTTCGACATCGCCACGCCACAATGTCAATTAATAAAATTACTGTCTATTTTTCCTCGCATCCCCATTCCTTCAGCCTCCTCTAGTGTAAATCCCGAGGTTAAATGGTTACGCGATCATCAAAAATCGAGCAAATTCTTAATTCTGATCAACTTTCTATATCTCGTGATACACACAGTTAAAAATCATGATATTTGTCTTAAAAATCATAGTTTTTATATTCGAATCTGATGATATATTCAAAACTTGAAATTTTAATACTTGATTTTTCTGATTTAAAATACTCATTACTGTAATCTCCATTCTCACCATATTTATTTCATATTTTTTCTTGGAATTATTTTTAAAAATAACTCAATGATGTTATCAACATTTTCTTTTCAGGATTTATGGCTTGAATCAGTTTAAACAAGGAGATATGGATTTTTCTTTAAAATTTGATAACCTGTTTCCAACAGAGGTATGAATATATATGATATTCAAACATGCACCCCTAAATCCTTACACATATAAACATATGAGCAAATTTCTAATCAAACTTCAAGGATACTCACAAGCATCAGATCACTAAACCATGTTAAGGGTTTTAAAAGAGATAGTTTGCTCACAGTGTTGTTTTTAAACAGAGTACATGAATCTGTTTTGAACTATAATGCTTTGAATTTGTACTTGATGTTTGATTCTTGTTTTGATTTGATCCTTGATTGTAGAAGTTTCAAGTTGCCTGATCTTTACTGATTGATCTTGTTTTGCTTGTTGAGTTGCTTAATGCTTTGCTTTGATATTTTTCTAGGTTTTGAAAATTCTGAGATGATTTCTTTTTTTCTCTTGATCAGGTTTTGGTTTTGTTAATGAGATGATTTTTTTTATTTTTTTTCTTCTTTTTTTCCTGATTTCAGGTTTGATGTTGAAGATATGAGAAAATGAATGTAATTTAGTTTTTTACTCTTCAATATATAAAATTTTAATTTATTTTAAAAAAATTATTGCCACTTGTCACCATAAATTAACAATTGTAAAAATCTGTATCTATTTCTTACACTTGTTATTTTCTATAATCCCCACCTTACAAATGTTCACATGTAAGAAAATTTGCGTTTAAACCTTGTCTGGAATTTATTTACAAATTATTTTTTTAGACCTTACTTTATTCCAATTTATGAAACATATTTTACTTTATTTAAATGTTAAATATAAAGCTTTTATACTTGATTAATAATTAATAAATACTTATCTAAATATATATAAATTTCTTTAAAGAAAAATATTATAAAACAAATTATATACAAATGAAATCTCATGTGTGTTTTTTGTTAAAACCCTTTTATCTTATTTTTATTTACAAAAGATATGTACATTCTAAAACTTTATCATATTCCCTATTTAAATAAATACATTTTCTTCATTAATCATTTATGTAATCTTTTAAAGAAAAATGGTTTTAAAATTTAATTATACATGAATAAATATATTAGAATTTTATTCTTAATTAGCCTTTGAAAAATTTATTATATGCAATTCAAAATATCATTCTCAAATCAAAATGCATATTTAATAAAATTAGAAACAAATTCTTATTAGCTTAAAAATAAAATTTTAAGTCCAATTTATCTCCAATATATTTATTATTGAGTTATCAAATTCAAATTTCTATTAAAAATCAATATATATATATATATATATATATATATAAACAACTAATATTTTATTTTATTTTTGGAAAAACTCAACTTAATTTCAAAAAATAAATTAGTTATCAATTTAAATTTGATTTAAAAATCGAGATCGTTACATATTTATATTATTCTATGTAGAAAACTTAAGAGAATTGCCTATGTTATTTTCAATGGCATCTCCAATGGCATACATACTTGAATCTCCAGTAATATCTTTCCTTTCAGCGAGTGCCGAGTAATACGCTCGACACTCATTTTCTGAAATTTTGAATTTGCACATAAAATCAACTTTAATGTACATAATGTTTAATACAGACAAGTTAATGGGTTATATATGCAGTTCCATAGATAAAGTGTATTATAAATTATTTATCTAATGTGAAATGCACAGTAATGCAAGCATAAATTTGCAATATTAACATTTATGCCTAAAGCACATTTTTCTCTTTTGATCCGTTTTTATTTTGTTTAAGAAACATTAGAATTGAAATTGTGGATCAAGATAAGAATATTGAATATGTACTATTGATTGAATGAGTTTTCTCAAATATGGTTTTAATTGAGTTTGAATCCACACGTAAATCGAATTGGAAGAGGAAAGATCCATTCTCTAACGGATATTCTTATTCAAGGTTTTCGATATCAATGATGAGGACAAATGGAAAAGTAGAAAAATTGATATAAAAGATATATTTAAAAATGTATATTAGGTTTTAGTTGATATCTAAAAAACTGAAAGGATTGTCTTGTGTGATTCAAATGAGATATTAGACTACATTTTTTATTCTAGACGAATGTCGGTTGCTTGTATCCTTTATAAATGATTCTAAACATATAACGATCTTCTTTCCATGTCTAACTGCAAATTAAAATTGCCAGTCAAACTTGTGTACTTTTCTTTTGTATTGTATGATATAATAGATTTGTTATTACTGAGCTACCTAATTTCTAGAAGAGAAGACTAAACTTAATATGGGGCACTAGATATGCTTGATATCTTTTCTCTAATTATCATTAATTATGAATTTGATTGATGTTCTTCAATCTATTGGTTTTCACTTTATGGAACCATAATTTCAAAGTTTATTGGCACTTAGTACTTATATTCTTGGCTATTGTAGTTAATAAAACAATTGTAGCAGTAGTTACATTATGCTCTACACCACCTACATCAATGTCAGCTGAAGGTGATACTTAGGCATCAAGCTTTCTCAGGTAAATTTCTTTGTTGAAAAATTGATTGAATGTTTTAGTTAGATGAAGTTTTGTATTTCATTTACAAATTTTAATGAGAGTGATCAAGACCACGAATCCTTCCATCTTTATGCGCTTTGTCATAATACACATCAATTATGTATGCCTTCAGGCTTCTCTAAGTTGTATGGAGAAATCATTCCGCATGCCGCAATTCTTCCTTTAATTCTGATGTTCAAAAGCACTGCATCTAGCATCGCTCCATATGTTATAAAATTTCGCAGCATAATGTACAATACTTAAATATTGATGAATCATGCCATTTTAATGCTAGATTAAGGTCCATCTTCTTCTTATGACTGAAAGCTTCATCGAACCCAATTTGGTCTTCATAGATCAACCTACACATATTATGAAATAAAATAATGTGCACAATTGATAATCTAAACAAGTAAGTGTGTTTGCTACTGTTACCTTTTCATCAGAACTAGCACTTCCAACAACATAACAACCCATTAGCTAAGCAAATTGTCCAATAAGCTGGCCAACTGTACCTGAAGCTGATGATACAAAAAAACGCTCTCCTTTCTTTGGAGAACATACCTCATGAAACCCATTATATGCTGTTAGACCTGGCATTCCTACATCAATTATATGCACAAGTAAATGAGACGAGAGAACAGTTGTTTGTTTTAGAAAAGAGAAACTAGTTGAATATTGATTGTATATAGACCTATATAATTTTTCTTCAAATTATCTAGTGAAATAAAGTAAAACTTTCTTCTTCTTCTCGGTTTATTAATTAATATATACATATTATAAGCTACCGTCTAATCTATGAAGAAACATATTCACCCAGAACATTGAGGTTTCAATGAGAAGTACAGGAATAGGGCAGTAAATATCTTTGCCAATTACCTCAAATATGTGTTTGCCTTGACACCTGAGGTACAGTTTTTTTTGCTATAGACACTCTATTGACGAAATTTCAATACGAAGTTTTGAGTCCAACTTTTGTGGTGTGGACTACTATTGTAGATTTGAAATTTTCCCCCTAAGAAAATCCTACATCTGCCTTTTGTTCTATCTAAACTAGAACTGATTCTGAAATGGCATCGTGAGACTGCATTGCTTCTTTGATTGGTTTGTCAATTTGTTTCAATCCCCAACCTCATTAATTTTTAATATTTTTCTGCAGTCGAAAGAGTTTATGTTTATCTTTGTTATAATTTAAACTTAAAAAGATTTAAGATGAAAGAAAATTTGAAAAATATAAATTAAACACAGCCCAACATGGTCCAAAAGCCCACACTCCAATACATTACCAGCCCCTTCTCTTCTCTATTTAACACAACGTGATTCATTTCGTAGAAATAAAATAAAAGAAGAGGAAGAGACGCTAATTTTTAAAAAAAGTTACGGCGATTGAAGGTTTGGGATTGAGGCGATCAAGGTAATTGCGGTAATGATTTTGGTGGTGGAGCGGTCGAATGATTTAGGCAAGATTTAGTCGTATTGAAATTGTTGGAAATGAGGCTGTGGATTTAAATTGGAGGCAATGAATTGATTAGGTGTCGATTTGGGTGTTTGGTGATTAATAATTGGTCGATTGGTTTGGGTTGACTTAAGATTCTGCTATTGCCGAAGAAAGCTAAAAGCTTGATTGGATTTTGGTTGGTGATTCGGTCGTAAGATCGTTGAGGGTTGTGTCGGCGACATGTTTTGTTGAAAGTTGATGCGATGAAGGAGGGTTGGCAGTTGAACACAGATAAGCTGTAGAAGGATGGTGGAGTTCATGGTTTTGAAATAGATGAGGCAATTTTGAATTAGTGATGCAAGTGCTATAGGCTTTTAGGGTTGTAGTGACTATAGAAATTGTGGGAGGAAGTGGCAGAGAAGTTTACAATGGAAAGGGGCCAATGATGTTGGAAGGAGAAGTGCAGTGAGGAAGTAAAATGTGCAGGTTGGCTGTGGTGGTGATGATGGGAGCGTGGAGCAGTTCTGAAGTGGTTGGTCAGATAAAGAAGTGATGTGATATGAATGATGGTTATTGAAGTGATTTGGAGGAGAAAGTGTTGCAATTAGGTTGGCTGAAGTAGGATGGAGGCAATAAGAGTGATGGCAGAGGCAGGGAGGTTGTGAATCGAGTTTGAGTTGCAGAAATTGGATGTTGCTAAGCGTTATTGGGTTGATATTAGCAAGTAGTTGGTAAAATATGTTGGCAGAAGTGATTGAGGAGATGGTTGCAATGTTTGTAGGCAGAGGGTTTGCTGGTTCTTTCAAACGGTGTAAAGTTTATAGATTAAGGCATGCAGAGCCAATAAATTAAGGCATGTCGAATATATAAATATAATCATGCAGAGCCTATAAGTTGAATACAGAAGTAGAGCCTGCTGTGCATATAAGTTAAAGAAGAAATAAATCATGCATGGCCTGTAGCTAAGGCTGCCGAATATACAGTCATAGCATGACAAGATATAGGCAAAGGATGGCAAATTTGTTACTAGCAGTAATATCAAACTGGAAATAAAACTGTAGCAGAGTCATGTTTATAAAATGGCGAGCTTGTAGATCAAAGCTGTATGATTTTATGATGCCAAAAGGTTGAGGTTTCGAATCTGTATCATATCAGACAAGGATTCAGAACAAATATCGTAAAATTTCAAATATACATTTCGAATATATATGTTTTGAATATATAAGTTTCAAAAATACAACCCCGTAACAGTTTAATATACCAATGCCGCAGTTGGTTGATGGTCCGGACTGCGTGATCGAAGGTCACGAGTTCGAGCCCCGAAACTGACAACCCTGTAACAAGTACCCGAAGTATGTGTTTGGCAGGCACATACTTCCTTTGAGTTTACAAGCGAAGCTTGGTTCTCTAAGTAATTCAAAAAAAAAAAAGTTTCAAAAATACAAGATTTCCAACGTTGTCGAGTTTTGAGATTTCGAATATATAAAGCTTTAAATATATAAGTTTTGTATGTAAATACATGTTTTCGAATATGCACAGTTTAATATACCAAGCTTTTGAAAATATAACTTTCAGTGGTTTCAAATATGTATAAAATTTCTTAAATTGACAGTTTCGGATGTATAAAGTTAAATGTTTAACAGGCTTCAAAAATATATTATCAAGTTTCGAATATACATGGTTTCGTACATATATGATTTTGAATATGTATATGGTTACAAGAATATGTAGTTCCATATATATAGATTTCGAAAAATATGTACATCTCGAATATGTATATGTAGTATTTAGCTATGAACATATGTCAGCTTCGAAAGTACCAGTTTTGTATATATCAGATTTAACGTTGAAAGGTGAATTGAAATGGTGAACTGCAATGTTTGTAATGGTTGAAATGGGCAATGCATAGTATGAGCAAGGCAATGCGATGTTCGTAGAGGTTCAGATTGATGAGGGATTTGGAAAGGGAAATGCTGGTTGAATCTTACGAGGTGAGAAAGTGGAAGTATTGAAGGGGACAATGCCTGTAACAACTTATGTAACAGAACACAGAAATGTAAATGTGAACACAAAAGAAATGCAAATTGTTTTGGGGATTTGAAACCTTTTTGTGAATGAAATGAAACAGTAATGCAAGCTAAAATGATATGCAACTGTAACAGTAAATGAAAACAATAAAAAGAAGTGTGGTAGAGAATGAAAACATTGAATGAAAATTAGATGCAGCAGTGAATAAAATAAGTGAAAACAGAAAACAAATGAAATGCAGAAGAACTGAGACTGTATGAATTGAGAAAATGTAACAGAATGAAATGCACATTTAATTTTTGTTTTTTTGTATTGTTTCTTTTTTTAATGAAAACTAACATCGATTGTCAAATTGACATGGTACATATTTATTTTAATATATAGATATAAAACTGCTGTACATGTGTGTTTATTTGTCATACATTATGGCTTCTTTTATCAGTACTGGTTAACGATATCAAAGGCTTTATATGTGTATATGAGTGGAAAGTCAGTGTGTTGCATGGAGCTTATGAATTGGTTATTGGATTATGTTTGGTAAATATTTGGATTATGCTTTTAGATTGATTGTATGTTTTAAACTTTGATGAACTCTGTTGAAATAGTATGAGTATGCAGGTCGTTATTGTTTGAATAACCATTCTTGTTATGTTTGCTGAATGGCCATTTCCAAGCACTATATGACATTCTTCCACCATTTATCTCTAATTGTTTTTCTTTTCTTGTAGGAATATTGGACTTTTGAAGGAGAAGAGTTTGGACTTTCCTTGATTTATATTATGCTCTTTTAACAAGCTTTTTTCTGTAAAATTTTGTATCGCTAACATTTGAGTTAAAACACGGTTTTTAAAATTTTGTATATGACTAAATCTTATAGTTAATGAAATTGATGTAGTTTTGATTATGTTTAATCTTTATAGCTGTTTATTACCTCACATTATATCCATTATTGTGTTATAAATTGTGCAACTTGTTATTGAATTCATTAGCTATAACTGATTTAAAACTGTTGCAGTATACGAAAATAATAAGCATAATTTTGATATACCGCAATGTTTTCGAAGTGATGCAAATTAAAATAGCAAAATGCTGCAACACAACAATCACTCGCAATATTTAGAAAACATAGCATTAACAACTTTTCGCGGCGTTTAATAAAACTACAGTATCCATTTTTAGCAACTTTTCAAAAATGTTGCGGTATATTAGTACTCTTTTGCAGCAGGACATAATACAGCGTTCTTCGAAACGCTGCGGATGATAATGGCAGCAATTCTAAAACGCTGCAATTGTCCCTTTTGTTGTAGTGCAAGGTGTTGCTAACTGGGCTGGCAGGTAACTAATCATAAAACAAAAACAATAAAAAAGGACTCAGGTACATTTAGAATGAGCTCCGATAAGGGCATCACCCATTACACCTCAATATCGAGCTCTGGCAAGGCCACCGTCTGGTAATGAGGTGTTAGAAGTACCCAAAAAAGCAATGACGCAACCTAGTGCAAATAATAAGCATAGACAGCTTCGGCTAAGAAAGAACTCCTCGCCGCGAACTCCGAAAATCTAGAGTGAACGCTTCCCTGTAAATGCGGATGATTTAGAATGAAGAAAGCCACACTAGAGACGCGATAGAACTGGAAAGAATGCCTCACTGCAAATGCGAATGATCCATAATGAAGAAAGTCACACTGCATACGCGAAAGAACTAGAAAGAACTCTTCGGTGCAAATGTGGATGATTCAGAATGAAGAACGCCACACTGTAGACGTGGAAGAACTGAAAAGAACTCCTCACTGCGAACACGAAAGGTCCAGAATGAACGTCTC
Source organism: Allium cepa (assembly GCA_030765085.1). Classification (NCBI taxonomy): domain Eukaryota; kingdom Viridiplantae; phylum Streptophyta; class Magnoliopsida; order Asparagales; family Amaryllidaceae; genus Allium; species Allium cepa. The sequence continues at coordinate 385,750,676 of CM060931.1, forward strand.
ACAGCAATCCTGTCAATAGCAATCCTAAAAACCTACATACAGCAGTCTAGCACCATTTTTGGCCTAAACCAATATTTGTAAAAGGAACTAAAGAAAATTATAAGAATAGTACACATATATGTACATAAATGAAGTTTATATACATATACATATATATATATATATATATATATATATATGTATTAATGAAGTAAAAGTAATAAAACTTAAGCTAAAATTATAAGACAGAAAAGCAAATGAATAAGAAAAAGACTAAAAAAAATCCAAGCCCGTTATGCAATATCTTAACCAACACTAAACATGTAAAAAAGAGATATCGAAGTCAAAAGGATAAAATTAACATACTATGAAGTTAAAACCTATAGACTAAATTCTCTTAAAATTGTCCTCGTGTTCCTTTAATCAAAAGAACATTATGATAATTAGTAAAATCATTATTCAAATTTCAGAAAATGTTAATGTTATAATTAGTAATGTCAAAAAAATTATTTTACACTTAAATAGCTTAATGCTATTACTAACCTTATTAAGATATTCTTTGAAATGATTATTTTTAGCTAATTTGTATTTAAGATTTGAGATCCAATTAAAACAAAACGACAATATTGTAAAAATTAATTTATTAATATGACTATGATTTTTATTAAAATGTCTCTGGTTTCTCTCAAACCAAATGTACCAACAAATTATAATGAATAAAGTATTAAGTAAAAATCTATTTTCCTTTTTAAACTTAAATCTTATATTGTTCCAATAACAATCATAATCAGGAACTTCAGCTACAAGACTAAAGTTAAAGATTTTGAGAGCATTATTAAGAACGTTCTAAGTATCTATGCTATCATAATATACATGTTTAATATCTTCAAAATGCAAATAACAAAATGAACATTTATTATCAATTTGCAGAGTTTTCTTTTTAAAAATTAAATAGTATTTAATTTCTCATGCATGATTAACTACATATGAATTTTAGATTTAGGGGGAGTGTTTGTTTTCCAAATAAGTTTAAAATTATTAGTTACGTCCGAGAAATTAAGAAAATTATAAAAAGAATTTGAAATGAGTTTCTTACACTTATCAGATTCCTAGTTAGTAGTATCATTTTCATTATCAATATTATATAAATTTAGTCTAGCTAATAACAAAGAAAATTGTCTAAAAGTTGAACCTTCTAAGATTCTATTAAAGCTAAAATTCTAAGGGGGATCATTATCTGGAGAATAAACATCTGAAATTAAAGCATTCTTAAAGTTACAAATATTGTAATGCTCTTTAAATTATACCCCAAGAGGAATGACAGATATCTAACGAACATGCAAAAAAGGCGTATTATTACCTAAATGAACAATCGTATTAATACCAAGGTTTAAATTTCATGACATTTTAAAATTGATTTCCAAAAATTAGAAAATTTATTGGTAACAGATGGTGTAATTTGGTATAAATTACTATTACCATTATAATACTATTTCGAAATTTCTTTCCAAATAGAGTTATCATTAACATCCTTAAATTTCCATAACCAGTTTCCTAACAAACACATGTTCATGTTACGCAAAATAATGATTCCTAGACCACCTTCCTTTTTTATTTACAAACTATTTCTCAATTAACTAAGCATTTAAGACTACTATTAGAATTATCTCCACTCCATAAGAAGTCCCTTCTAATTTTATCAATTCTGTTAATCACCCAATCAAGAGAAAGATGCATAGATATCCAATAGACTGGAAGAGCAGATAATATAGAGTTGATGAGAACTAATATACCCGCTCTTGATAAAAACCTCCATTCTAGTTAGAGATTCTTTTTTTAATCTTATATATTAATTAACCAATCATATTTCTTAAGTTTAGTTGGTCTAATCAAAAATCCAAGATAATCAAAAGGGAAAGACATAGTTTTACAATTAAGCGTATTAGCAACTAAACCTTCAAATTTATCAACATCATTTAACAATAAAATGGAACTTCTATCAAAATTAATTTTTAGCCCTGAAAGAAATGCAAAGCTGTATAAAATAAATTTAAGGGAAATGATATGATTAAGCAAATAAGAGGTAAATAATAACGTATCATCCGCAAATTAAAGAACAGAGAGACCATTGCGTTAGATTTCATTACCAAAGTAGTCTAAAGAACCATTTTCAGCTGCTTTTTTAATAATCATAGAGAAACGTCTACAGCTAGGTTAAACAAAATAGGCAATAAATGATCACCCTGCCTTAAATTATGTTTTGATTGTATTTTATTTCTCAAAATACCATTAACCATTATGTTAGAATTACCGATTTTAAGCAAAGTCATAATCCAACTAATCCATATGCTACTAAAACCTCTAGCTAGAAACATATCAATAAGTAATCCACCGAGTCAAAAGCAATGGCGTGGTCTCACTTAATATTAGATAACTGTGATGTACAGTGTCATTCACACCAGGCTTTATGTCCGAGTCGAAGTTTAAGTTTTTCCTCTTAAACTCTCGGGTGCTCAAAATTGATTTGTGTAGGTTGAGAATTAAAGATTTTAGTATGCGTATGAATAAAGCTTCCGAAGATGAGCAGGAGGCTTATGCTAGCTATTTAGGAGTTATTATGTTTTTATTTCCACTATGGTGTATTAAGATAGTTTTTTTGTCTATTTAGTACTCTGATCAACTAATGGGGGCATCTTCATATGTCGCTCTTGGCATATTTATGTATATATTTGATCTGAACTTGGGAAATGATTGGGATTATGTAACTGGGTAACATGATTTGGTGAAATGTAATCAGAAAATCTGTTTTTGAAATCTATTATTTTGTTTCATATTCATGTGCTTCTAATATTATGGATACCATTAACATTACCATATTTTGTCGTCGAAAGTATATACTATAGATGACTGCAGCATCTGTAGCGCTTAGCTTTGGGCCTCAAGATAAGTTGTTTTACAACATAGTATCAAAGCATAGATTTATGAAAAACGTTGAACTAAAATGATTTTTGAAAAAAATAATCCTAAGGAATTAGAGAAAAGATCGGGGTATGGGATAACCCTATAGTAACGTACTTGTATTTGTTGTATATAAGTATACGTGATATCTCTATTCTCCCATCTCTCTTAAGCTATACTTTTGTATCTTACGAAGGCTCGAATGTAGATATAGATGCTAGAAGTGGAAGAGTTAACTTTGGCGAGGGAAGCACCACAGCTAATGGAAATGCCAGACCAAATACGAGAGGGAACTAAGGTCAGGCACAAGTTGGAATTGTGGGTGCTGGAGTCCTGCAAGTTGACATGGAAGCGATGTATCAGTTCTTCCTAAACATGATGCAAGCGGGAGTTGCTGCTGAAGTAGTCGAAGGAGGAATTCAAGAAGCTCTAATGGTAAATAACTAGCTGTTTTGATTAGAGATTATGCTCGGCTGGGAGGAAAGTCGTTTATTGGTGCTAAAGACGCAATTGAAGTAGAGAATTGGTTGCTTCATTACTAGAGAATTTTTGCTGATTGAGGGCTCAATGATGAGCAGAAGTGAAGGCTCACTTCTAGGCAGCTATATGGAGCTTCACTTTATTGGTGGAATAATATTACTGCTAGAGTTAATGTGGAGATAATGACATGGGGTGAGTTCAGAAGGAGATTTGACGAAAGGTCACGTTGGAGATTGCGAAGTCCACTCTGCTCAGGAGGTTTGTTGAGTTAGAGTAAGGAGACATGACTGTGCTTGAGTATGCAACGAAGGATGAGGAGCTAGCGAGATATGGTTGTGCTACAGTGGATATTGTGATTAAGATAAATAAGAAGTTTATTAGGGGGTTGAAGCCCGACCTTGCTAAGGCCACATTACCGTGTATCAGGGATCCATGTGATGTTGTAGTGGAAATGGCTTTGAGGAATGAAGAGATGCTTGCTTTTCTGGAAAGGAATAAGGCAAAGGAAGTTCAAGGATGGCAATGTCATAAGAGAAAGTTTTTCCATAAGAAAGGAGCTCAGAAGAGTAGAGCTGGCAAGAAAGGAAAGACAGAGGTTGTCTGTTATAAATGTGACAAGAAAGGGCATTTTGCGAATGAATGCCGCTTAGGAGATGGGAAGAAAGTGATTGGGAAGATGAATATTAGATGCTTCAACTGTGATCAAATTGGACATTATAAGAACTAGTGCAAGGATCCAGCCAAAGATAGGAAAGGTAAAGTGTTTGCATTGGAGCTAGCTACCTCAAGACTAACGGCAGAGGAAAAGGACATGGCTGTGTTGGGAGGTATGCTTATCATTCATGGTATGTCAGTTAGAGTTCTACTCGATACCAGTGCATCGCATTCTTTTATATCTCATTGTTAGGTAGATAAGCTTAACCTAGAACCCTCATACCTAGTTACTTCCTTAAGGGTTGCAAATCCGATAGATGTAGCCACCTAGAGTTTAAATTGTTAGGTCATACATTTGTTTGCAGTTTGAATGTGTTTGATTTTATAGGGTTCGGAATTATTTTGGGTAGGGATTGGTTAAGTAAATACGATGCTAGGATACTTTGCCATCACAGGAAAAATATCAGTTAGGCATCCTGACTGTAGTGATCAAATAGTATACTCTACAGAAATGCATATTTTTGAGGTTAATACTTTATTGGGTGTTGTGGAGGTAGAAGATGAGTTGAATGGAGTTTCTGTGGTTAGGGAATTCGTAGATGTTTTTGAACCCATTGGGATCGCCGTCGGAACGAGCCATTGAGTCTCTGATAAATTTGGTACCAGGAGCAGAACTAGTGAGTAGATCGCCAAGTAGGATGGAACCTACAGAGATGAGGGAGTTAAGGTCTAGTTGGTAGATTTTGAAGGCAAGAATTTTATCAGGCCATGCAGTTCGCCTCAAGGAGTAGCCCTAGTGAAGTATCTAGGTCATGTAGTCTCAGAGAAAGGGTTTTCCGTATATCCATCTAAGATCGAAGCGGTGAATAAATGGAAGAGACCCGAGACAGTGACGAAGATGAAGAGTTTTCTTAGATTCGCTAGTTATTATCGAAGATTCATAAAGGATTTTTCATGGATAGCAGCTCCATTGACCTAGCTAACGTGAAAGGACGTGAAGCTCATTTGAACTGATAAGTGTTGGGAGGCATTCCAGAAGTTGAAACACATATTGACTAATGCACCTGTGTTAGGTGTTCCAGAAGGGAATCAGGATTTAGTAGTGTATACTGATGCATGTGGAATAGGATTAGGAGCTATATTGATGCAAAGTGGTAAAGTGATGGTCTACGCATCTGGACAGCTTAGACCGGATGAGGTTAGATATCCAATGCATGATTTGGAATTAGCCACTGTATTTTTGCATTAAGGGTGTGGGGACATTATCTTTTGGGAGAAAGATTCGAGTTGTATACGGATCATAAATCGTTGAAGTATTTATTCTCTTGGAAGAAGTTGAATATGAGACAACAGAGGTTATTAAAAATTTTAGCCGCTTATGACTTTGGAGTTGAGTACACACCAGGAAAGGCAACAAGGTGGAAAATGCACTTAGCAGGAAACATCAGAATGCAGTGCTAGCAATGACAGTTGAGTGGAAAGATTTAGAAGCATTGATGATATGCAGAGTGCAGTGGAGATCTGAAGCTAGATCTAGTAAGGAGACTGCTATGTTGTCTTGTTTAAAAGTTCGACCACTGATGATAAAAAAGATTGCTTCTAAATAGATGGAGGATCCACTATTAGTGGAACGGATCAGAAATTTAAGAGATGGAACAGAGGGCAATGACTTGAAGGATTTTAGTCCTGACCAGAATGGGTGGTTAAGGAATAAAGGAAGGTTATGTATTTTAAATATAGGAAGCACTAGAAAGGAAGTTCCTAAAGAATGCCATCATTCGAAGTTCACCATTCATTCGGGAGGAACTAAGATGTATCAGGACATGAAGAGGAGTTTCTTATGGGAAGGTATGAAGAGAGACGTAGGCTAATGGGTAAAGCAGTTCTAACTGTCAACAAGTGGAAGCCAAACATCAAAAACTTAGCGGGTTGCTTCAGCCTTGAGATATTCCAGTATGGAAATGGGATTCTATCTCAATGGATTTTATTGACAGTTTGCCCAGATCTAATAGAGAAAATGAAAGCATATGGGTCATAGTGGACTGTTTAACCAAGAGTGTCCATTTCATTCCATTTAAGTTAATCACGATGGCACCTATTTTAGCTAAGTTTTTCATGAAGAATATAGTTAGACTGCATGGATTCCTGGTAGTATAATAAGTGATAGAGATTCCTTATTCACTAGTGAGTTCTGGAAGAGTCTACATGATACTTTAGTTACAAAGCTCCAGATGAGTACTGCTTATCGTTCGCAGATAAATGGGCAAATGGAAAGAGTTAACAAAGTCTTGGAAGATTTGTTAAGAGCTTGTGTGCTAGATTTTGGGGGATCATGGAAAGACCATATACGCTTAGTTCAATTTTCGTATAGCAACAGTTATCAGGCTAGTATACGGATGGCACCATTTAAAGCTTTGCATGGAAGGCCATGCAAATCTCCAGTTTGTTAGTTAGAAACTGAGGATGGGTAGTTCTTGGTCAAGATTTGTGACGACCCGGAATTTTTAAGCAATTTAAATCGGAATATTTAATCGATTTTAAATATTCAATAGTACGATTTTAAATTGAATTACAGATATCACAGATTATTTGATAATTGAATAATTAAATTAAATAAGTGAAGTTGGGAAAATTGTTGAATCTGGAGTTTTAAGCTTATTAAAAATATATTTGAAGGCTTATAAAATTTATAGTGATAATACTGAGAATAATAGAAGTCGTAAAATTGAAATTAACAGTGATTTGTTCAGTTTTAAAATTTATATCGTTTAAATTGAACTTCAAAATAGCCTTCCGAGGCACAGTCTCGGAATTCAATGAAACCAGTTCCATTGGGTCCGTAATACCAAATTATTACTGGATTTCAAATTTTGTATTGATTGGAGCTAGTCTGTGAGTGTACGATATAATAACGCGCTGGAAAAAAAATTAAAAAAATTAATAATAATTTATTCATTCAAACTTTTCTTATACGCCATCTTTTACTCGTTTCAAGCACGCTACCCTCGTCTTCTCTCGGATGCTAATGCCTTTATTTTAAAAACCCAGCCTCTCCTTCTCTTTCAATAATCAATCGGTGATGAGAAAAAAATATACAAACCATGGCCGAAATCCCCTCACCCAAATAAATTAAATTTGGCATATCTAGCCTCGCGTAATTTCTCCCCTTCTCCCTGCTATAGATTGATCGTCGCCTATTCAAAAAAAAAATGGTGAACAACACCGAACCCGTTTCTTGCTTCAGGAATCGAATCGTTCGATTCAAGTGAGGGTGAGTTCGAGCTCAATTTGGTGATGTCATCGATCGTGGTTACTCGACCCTGGGCACGCGATTATGGGGAGATTTCGTCACCTTTAGGGTTGTTCAAATCAGGCTATCGAAGGAGCCTGGGTACTCGTTCACGCGCGACTGGTTTCGATGGGGAGCGTGGACGAGCAGAGGTTGGAGGAAGGGTGTCAATAGGTTGCGACTGGGGTTTGCATCAGAAGCAAGCAGTAGGGGAGCGTATTCGTGGGTTAGGGTTGGTGATTCTGGCGAGTGCGTAGGCTCGAGTTCGATTTGGGTGTGGCGGCGCGTCGAGGAGTTTCAGAGGTAGTGGTGGTTAGGTCAAGTTTGTGGTGGGGTTTGCTTCGATCGTAGCCATCATTACATGACCGTGATGTCATTTGCAAGCTCGAGTAGGGCAAGGGTCTGTAGCCAAGATCCGTTTGTACGTTGCAGTAAGGTATTTCTGTTTTTTTTATAATGTTGATTCACAATAGTAAGTTAACAAATATATGTACATATAGGTATTCAGATGAGGTAAAATAAAAATATATATATGATTTTGATTTACAGCTAGGTACAAAACAAGGGTGTTTTAAATTTATACATATATGTAAAGATCAAAAAGGATATAACAATACGTATGGATATTTTAACTCACTGTTTGAATGTAAAATATGTTCAATGTTAATCAGGATATACATCCTGATTGTAAAATTAATAAGTGGAAACAAAGTGTAAACTAGGTTAGTAAAATCATCATTTTAATGGTAGATTAATATCCGATAATGCAAATATTAATAAATTGTATAAATATTTATTCAAGGTCAAAATGGGGAGGTAATGGTCGAGATGGAATAGGATTGCTAAAAAAAAAAAAGCAAGCAAAGGTGAGTTAATCTCACTCAGTTAAATTTAAATTCAAATTGAATTTAAATAATTGTTTGAATGGCTGAATTGACTGATGTGATATAGTAGGATATTTTGGAATTGACATATTATATTGTGCTAACATTTGTGGATGCAGGGAAAACAGGTTAGAGGGATCCAACTGGACCCCTCACATTTATTTAAATTATTCAATATTCTCTGTTGTGATTATTTGATAGCCTATGATGAGTTATATTGGAATATTGAATGTTATGGTTTGATTGGATATTTGGGTATAATGAATTACCAAAATATATGAATTGGATTGTTGAAAAGAAATTAAAAGGAAGTAAATTGGTAAGCAAAGTAATTATAGAAAGTTTGAATAAATTAAGAAAGAATTGAAAAGAAATAGAAGTAATATGAAATAATAAATAACGTCGAGTATGAAGAGAAATGGAATTTTGAATAAATGAAATTGATGAATTGTAAACTTAAGTTATATCAATTAAAGAAATAAAGAATTATTTTTAAAATTCAAAGTTTAAAATTTATTTAAAAGAATAAAGAAGTAATTGAGAAATCTAAAAATTGGAATTTTTAGTTAAAATATTTTTAAAATCATAATCAAGAAATGAAATTTGAAATTAATAGATTATGAATTAAAAGGGAATAAATTGGAAATCAATTTGGGAAATCAATTTAAGTGATTGAAGTTGGGCTTTTTTTCTCTGTATAACCAAGTACATTTTTTTAAAGTAAATTTTTAAATAAATTTAAAGGTTTTAAAGTTGTTTTAGAAAATTTATTATTTCTAATATTTTAATTCAAAAGTAAGTATTTTCTCAAATCTATAATAGTAGTAATTACTCAAAAAGTGACTTAGTATCTCGTTTTCAAAAGTGAAAATCTAGTTTTATATTTTATTAAGTAACCTTAATTTCAAATATATTCATATAATATGTAATTTTAGCAAGTACTGAAGTAGTTTAACTAAAATGTTTTTAAGGTATATTTTCAAAGTAAAGTGTTTTAAATTATTTTAAAAATCTAGTTTTGTGCTTGGTGATTTCAGAGGAAATAGAAAATATTGGGAAAGTTTATTCTGAAAAGATGATGGTTTTGAAACTGTTTTTAAGGGTTGAAAATAGAAATATATCTTGTGAAGGTATTTTTGAGGTTAATAAATAATTCGAAAAATTATTTATTGTTGGATGGTTGTTTGTGAATGTTAATTGATAGTTAAATAACCGACTATCAATATTGGCCAAATGCGTTGATCGTTTCGAAGAGACCGGGATCGAGATTTATTTCCCGAAAACCACTTCGATCCGGCTTGTACGTTTCGTGAAAACGATTTTGGATTCAAAAATGGAGCAGTGAAGTGCAAGGGCTAATCGCTACTAATCCTGAGGATATTTCCAAAATGGATGTAGTAGGAATAGTGCCTTCGGTTCTGTTCGAACCCGGGACGGACTTGTACGGATGAATGCTTGCGAAACATCGTCAGGTGGACGATGGGCATTCTAAGGGATATGTTCTAAAAAGGTAACGCTTAGCCTCAAGCCTCATCAAATGGGAATGACTGAAAATCAGGGGTTATGCAGCAAGGCTAGGTGGGTAGCACCCAAGCAGGGTGAGGTCATTCCAGTCTAGATGTCCCTTTTTATTTTTCGGCTTAGTGGGCGGTTGCTGATCCCAACCGCGGGGTGATCTCACTCGGGACTGTCCAGTAAGGGATGGTTCCGGCCTTGTGTTGCAGGGGATGAAGGGAGTAATCCTCGGTACGGTGATCTAGGCCCCGTACTGTGACAGGTGGTACCCCAGTGCCTAGTCATTAGTTGGAAATCCATTCTCCCTACGAGCCTTGTACGAGTTTTGTTTGTATTACTCACTTTGTGGCTAGTAGCTGGAATTTAATAATGTAACAATTTCGGCTATTTTATAAGTACTTGTATATAGACCCTAAATATCAGAGGATTTCTATAAAAATCGTTTTAGCTATCGTAAGATAAAAACCCGTCATGTTTATTTGTGGCGTGGTCTTACGGGATGCTTTTGTTTTTCAAAGGATTTTTGAAACTTTAATAATAAATTGGGTGTGATTTTCTCGCGCTGGTATTCCAGACTGACTCGGGTATTATTTAACTGTAATGCTCGGGTCAGACCGAGTATTATAGGATACAGGATATGATGCTGTGGAGCTCAGGAGACGAGCAGGATGGCGATACGCACTCCCGTACTTGTATATATATATATATATACATATTCCGCTGTGTCGAGTTGTTGTGTACTCATTTGTATGATATTGATGTTGAGTTGTGATTAATGTACTCTGGTTGATGTGATATATAAATAGAGATATATTTGATTGAGTAAAGATTATTTATTATCTATTATATTTTATTCCGCTGCGATGGTTAGATTCTGTTATTGATTTCTATCTTCTTCTTCTACCTCTTCTTCTTTTACCCAAATGGTTCGTATTTCTGTGCAACTTGATTTGTTTGTTGTAGAATAGTGTTGACTCAAGGGGTACGGATTTGCGGGCTGTTACACTTGGTATTAGAGCTTAGGTTAGCGATAACCTTGGCTCTGGTGGGAACTACTCATTTAAAATAGAGTCCGTAGTACTCTATAATGAGTTTGAGCGTATTAATAGATATGAGCCCGTATTTTTTAGTGAATATAAAAAGATTTTATATTGTGTTGATTGGTTTATTGAGTGGTTTATGGATTCTGGTCAATACGAGTAATTAACGTTATTGATAGGGATCTCTAAACACTTGAATAGAACAATTCGACACAATATTTTTTTAAACAGGGTAAATGAAATAATTTTACCCAAATTATTTTTGTATATGAAAGATATCATTTTTGTAAAGTATTATAGTATTTGGATGCTTGATTGTTAAGGAATGATAATATTAAATTATTAACACTATTGTGAAGAAATTGAATAAGAAATTGGAACTTATAACCAAAGTTAAGGAAATAGACACATTATAAAATATAAAATTCATAAATATGAATTATAAATGAAATTTATAAATTGAAATATAATCAAATAAGAATTTGTATGAGCATAAATTGTACAAATGAATTATAGTTCAAATTGATTTGAGCAGGATTTGGGAATTTAAAATCCCGGAGATTTGGAAGTATTTGAAGATAAATGATAGTATTATTGTTTTGGAGGTATTTCTGAAAGGAAATTTGTTTAAAAATGGATTTTTGAAAGGGAGATAGTATTGAATTCACTTCAGTCACTGGAAAATAACTTCGGTGATGACCGCAGCATCATCGATGTTCATTTTCGAGTTTCTAAGTGATGAATTGCTGCCAAATTATTTGATCAGGAAAACCTGTGTTTTTGAAATTTCAAAGGAAATTTGTTGGGAATAAAACCAGAATTGGTTTAATTTTTGAGAAATATGATTTGAGATGTTGGAGATTTCAAAACAATTTGAAACCAAAGCTGGGTGTTTAAAAATCCGGATAAGATAAGTTGTAAGCTTATAAATGGAAAGGATTTGTAAATCAGGAAGAAATTTAAGCTTTGGATAATGGAATTAAAATTTAAAGAGAAGAGTTAAAAACGAAATTAACTTGAATGGGAAATAAAAATTTAACTGGATTGGAATAAATTGAATAAGTTGAAAATAGTATCCAGTTGTATCGAATCAAGTTGGAACCGAATTGAATTAAATAAGACTGAGTTAAAGCAAAATTGGATTGGAATGAGAATTCAATTGAATTAGTGAATGAAATTAAATTCTTACCTGGATAACTGGAAAATAAGTTGGATAAGAAATAAATTGGGTAAGAATTTGATTGAGTTAAATAAATCAGAATAGCATAAAAAAGAATTAAAAATGCATGGAATAAAAATATGCTTGAGTTATAAATAAGTGTAAAACTCGAGGTAAAAATAAAAGAGGAATATATTCAAGCCTATAATGAATGGAATAGTGTAAATAATAAGTTGTGACTTATAAAATTGAAAATGGAATACAAATCCAAAATAAATATTTTGATGAATTGGAAAATGAGAGGAAAATCCAAACTTGAATTGTAAAGTATATTGAACTTAGGAAAATAAATGAAGGGATATTTGGAATAAAAAATTGAAGTGTTGGATTATAAATAAGGGAAGAACTAATTAGATAATAAATTAGTTAATGAAATTGAATTGTGAGTTTATAATGAAGATTGGAAATAGAACTCAAGTTATAAATTGAATTCGACGTAAATTGCCAGTAAAGTAAACGTAACTGAATTGTGAGTTCATGAAATTTGGTGGTAAATTGAAAATGGATTATGGATCCAGAACTTGAGTTATTAATTAAAATTTAACTTGAAGTGTTAACAAATTAGATATAATTGAAATGTATCGAATAAAAAAAGAAGAAGAAATGGGTTTAAATAGTAATGGTTTGGATTGAAAATAAAATCCAACTAAGTGGAAATAAATTGGAAATGGCCATGTAATAAATTGGATGAACTGAATCTGGAAGGTTAAATTTGATAATAACAAATCAAATGAAGTTGTAAATTTTAAAATGAGATTTAACTAAAATAGAATTAAATTGAATGGAAGAGAAAGATTTACAAGTAAAATGAAAATGAGCTTAAGTATAAAATTTGAAGAAATTGAAGTAAATTGACTTAAGCTGGATAAATGGAAGAGAGTAGAATTTAATTCAACTTAAACTAAGTTTAATAATAATGGATTGGATTTAAATCAAGTAATAATAAATTTTAATTGAAATAAATTTCGGTGTGATGCCGATAATATTTAATGGAGTGAAAATGCTTAAATAAATAATTGTAAACCATTTAAATTATTAAGGGATTGAAATAACTTGAGACAATAAGGAAAATAGAATGTTTCGAGTTTATTAGAATGGTTTAAGTGAATGTGGATAAACTAATTATATTGAATAAATAAATGATGGAATAAATAAGTATCAAAAGAAATGTGGTTTAAATAAGTTGAGAAATGGTTATGGAATGAAATAGCTTAGATTGTTTCCGAGCTAAATAAAATAGTTTGGAATAAACTAATATGGAATGAAATGTAAATAAATGGATTGTAAATGAAATTTAGATGGAATGTGTCGGGCTAAATAAATGATTGTGAATGGATTAAAATAAAAGGGAAATTTAAGTGGCAATCAAGATGAACCTAAATTGTTAATGGTTTTGTATGGAACTTGTTTGGATAATGGAACTAGTTGGTTAATAAAATGAAATGCAAGTGAATGGATTCAAATTTAAAATGCAAGGAAAATGAGAATATATAGGTTGTGAATAAATTTAAAATGGAATAGAATTAGGTATAAATTGAGTTAAAATCCATTTAAATTGGTTATAAAACATAAAAACTTATTTATTCACCTAAATCTCGTCAAATTGCATGGAATAAATTGTTGTTTGTTGTAAATGGGGTAATTAAACATTCTATGAGTGAGAGTAGTAAAATAAATTGATTTTGAAAGCAATTGAATTAAATATGAGCTCAGTTTGCTTAAAAATAAATTAAATGTAAATGATTGAGATTAAAACCATTTTAAATTGATGAGGTTGTATACGAATGGATTGAAAACCATTCAAATTGCATAAAAATGGTTTATAAATAAATTGGAACAGTTGAATTAACATGGAAATTGTAGAAGTTGCTTATGGAAAAATGTTTGGTGTGAATTTCTTTTAGAATTCATATGTTTTAACTATTGCAAGTAAGTGAAACGTGTCAAACTTCTTATATTTGGCACTTACAAGTTTAAACTGAGTAAGTACAGGTACCTGGAAGCCATGAGGCTGGATTGGGTTGTGCTATATGCTAAAAATAATAAGCCGCTTGCTTAAAATGCTAAATAAGGTACGCCTACGCAATAAAAATAGGAAATATGAACTGTTTTTGGTTTTTCCGACCGTGTGGGTCGATGTATATATATTTATCTCTTTTGTCAAATTGCAAAAGCTCCTCCGTACAAAGGAGACTCTGCCAAAAAATTTCGAAAATTTTGGGAGTTAGAAAATTTTTGAAAATTTTGGACAATTTTGTTAACGACAAAACAATTTCAAACTAAGAATTGAAATAAGTTAGTAAATGGAGCTAATTAAAATAATGACGTGAATTAGTTACAAATGAAAAATAAAATTTAAAGTTAGAATTGAAAATAAATTGAATTCGTATGGAAATGAAAGAATCAATGTGAATAAAAATGAGTATAAACTAAGTGATAGGACGGAAATAAATAAAAAAAACATATAAAATGCTTATACTAGCTTAAGTAGGGAATGAGACATTCTCAATTGAAAATTGATATTTCAAATATAATCTAAGTAAGTATTTGAGTTAATGGATATTGACATCTGTAAGTGAGTCGATAAAATGTTTTGGGATATTGTGATTGGATATTAGTATTAAGCAGGATATGCAGGTAATCTAAAGGAAAAATAGAATTGGATGGATTTCAAGAGATAAATTTGAATTTCTCGACAAAAAGGTATGTATTTAAATTTGGTATGGAATTTGATTGGGATTTGGATTGAGCCACTTGGCTTTTTGTGTTTTCTTTTTGGATTTGGGAGGCCGTAGAGCCATTTTGTGGTTGTACCGAGTCAGCCGCGCAAAGGAAACGCTGGCAAAAATTTTCGGAAATTCAGGGAGTTAGAAAAATTTTAAGAAAAATTTGATAATTCAAAATTTAGTTTTGACTTATAATTTAAATGATTGTAAATAGAGTTGTTTGGGAACTAGGGAAAGGTTTGGAAAGTTAATAAGAATGATAATGGGTCTTTTATAAAAAGATAGTTGGATAGATGTTGAACTGTTTGGTTTTAGGGAATTGGTAAACGGGTATTGGATCATTCTTCCTAATTAGTAATTTCGGGGACGAAATTCTTTTAAGGGGGGAGGAATGTGACGACCCGGAATTTTTAAGCAATTTAAATCGGAATATTTAATCGATTTTAAATATTCAATAGTACGATTTTAAATTGAATTACGGATATCACAGATTATTTGATAATTGAATAATTAAATTAAATAAGTGAAGTTGGGAAAATTGTTGAATCTGGAGTTTTAAGCCTATTAAAAATATATTTGAAGGCTTATAAAATTTATAGTGATAATACTGAGGATAATAGAAGTCGTAAAATTGAAATTAACAGTGATTTGTTCAGTTTTAAAATTTATATCGTTTAAATTGAACTTCAAAATAGCCTTCCGAGGCACAGTCTCGGAATTCAATGAAACCAGTTCCATTGGGTCCGTAATATCAAATTATTACTGGATTTCAAATTTTGTATTGATTGGAGCTAATCTGTGAGTGTACGATATAATAACGCGCTGGAAAAAAAAATTAAAAAAATTAATAATAATTTATTCATTCAAACTTTTCTTATACGCCATCTTTTACTCGTTTCAAGCACGCTACCCTCGTCTTCTCTCGGATGCTAATGCCTTTATTTTAAAAACCCAGCCTCTCCTTCTCTTTCAATATATCAATCGGTGATGAGAAAAAAATATACAAACCATGGCCGAAATCCCCTCACCTAAATAAATTAAATTTGGCATATCTAGCCTCGCGTAATTTCTCCCCTTCTCCCTGCTATAGATCGATCGTCGCCTATTCAAAAAAAAAATGGTGAACAACACCGAACCCGTTTCTTGCTTCAGGAATCGAATCGTTCGATTCGAGTGAGGGTGAGTTCGAGCTCAATTTGGTGATGTCATCGATCGTGGTTACTCGACCCTGGGCACGCGATTATGGGGAGATTTCGTCACCTTTAGGGTTGTTCAAATCAGGCTATCGAAGGAGCCTGGGTACTCGTTCGCGCGCGACTGGTTTCGATGGGGAGCGTGGACGAGCAGAGGTTGGAGGAAGGGTGTCGATAGGTTGCGACTGGGGTTTGCATCAGAAGCAAGCGGTAGGGGAGCGTATTCGTGGGTTAGGGTTGGTGATTCTGGCGAGTGCGTAGGCTCGAGTTCGATTTGGGTGTGGCGGCGCGTCGAGGAGTTTCAGAGGTAGTGGTGGTTAGGTCAAGTTTGTGGTGGGGTTTGCTTCGATCGTAGCCATCATTGCATGGCCGTGATGTCATTTGCAAGCTCGAGTAGGGCAAGGGTCTGTAGCCAAGATCCGTTTGTACGTTGCAGTAAGGTATTTCTGTTTTTTTTTATAATGTTGATTCACAATAGTAAGTTAACAAATATATGTGCATATAGGTATTCAGATGAGGTAAAATAAAAATATATATATGATTTTGATTTACAGCTAGGTACAAAACAAGGGTGTTTTAAATTTATACATATATGTAAAGATCAAAAAGGATATAACAATACGTATGGATATTTTAACTCACTGTTTGAATGTAAAATATGTTCAATGTTAATCAGGATATACATCCTGATTGTAAAATTAATAAGTGGAAACAAAGTGTAAACTAGGTTAGTAAAATCATCATTTTAATGGTAGATTAATATCCGATAATGCAAATATTAATAAATTGTATAAATATTTATTCAAGGTCAAAATGGGGAGGTAATGGTCGAGATGGAATAGGATTGCTAAAAAAAAAGAGCAAGCAAAGGTGAGTTAATCTCACTCAGTTAAATTTAAATTCAAATTGAATTTAAATAATTGTTTGAATGGCTGAATTGACTGATGTGATATAGTAGGATATTTTGGAATTGACATATTATATTGTGCTAACATTTGTGGATGCAGGGAAAACAGGTTAGAGGGATCCAACTGGACCCCTCACATTTATTTAAATTATTCAATATTCTCTGTTGTGATTATTTGATAGCCTATGATGAGTTATATTGGAATATTGAATGTTATGGTTTGATTGGATATTTGGGTATAATGAATTACCAAAATATATGAATTGGATTGTTGAAAAGAAATTAAAAGGAAGTAAATTGGTAAGCGAAGTAATTATAGAAAGTTTGAATAAATTAAGAAAGAATTGAAAAGAAATAGAAGTAATATGAAATAATAAATAACGTCGAGTATGAAGAGAAATGGAATTTTGAATAAATGAAATTGATGAATTGTAAACTTAAGTTATATCAATTAAAGAAATAAAGAATTATTTTTAAAATTCAAAGTTTAAAATTTATTTAAAAGAATAAAGAAGTAATTGAGAAATCTAAAAATCGGAATTTTTAGTTAAAGTATTTTTAAAATCATAATCAAGAAATGAAATTTGAAATTAATAGATTATGAATTAAAAGGGAATAAATTGGAAATCAATTTGGGAAATTGATTTAAGTGATTGAAGTTGGGCTTTTTTTCTCTGTATAACCAAGTACAATTTTTTAAAGTAAATTTTTAAATAAATTTAAAGGTTTTAAAGTTGTTTTAGAAAATTTATTATTTCTAATATTTTAATTCAAAAGTAAGTATTTTCTCAAATCTATAATAGTAGTAATTACTCAAAAAGTGACTTAGTATCTCGTTTTCAAAAGTGAAAATCTAGTTTTATATTTTATTAAGTAACCTTAATTTCAAATATATTCATATAATATGTAATTTTAGCAAGTATTGAAGTAGTTTAACTAAAATGTTTTTAAGGTATATTTTCAAAGTAAAGTGTTTTAAATTATTTTAAAAATCTAGTTTTGTGCTTGGTGATTTCAGAGGAAATAGAAAATATTGGGAAAGTTTATTCTGAAAAGAAGATGGTTTTGAAACTGTTTTTAAGGGTTGAAAATAGAAATATATCTTGTGAAGGTATTTTTGAGGTTAATAAATATTTCGAAAAATTATTTATTATTGGATGGTTGTTTGTGAATGTTAATTGATAGTTAAATAACCGACTATCAATATTGGCCAAATGCGTTGATCGTTTCGAAGAGACCGGGATCGAGATTTATTTCTCGAAAACCACTTCGATTCGGTTTGTACGTTTCGTGAAAATGATTTTGGATTCGAAAATGGAGCAGTGAAGTGCAAGGGCTAATCGCTACTAATCCTGAGGATATTTCCAAAATGGATGTAGTAGGAATAGTGCCTTCGGCTCTGTTCGAACCCGGGATGGACTTGTATGGATGAATGCTTGCGAAACATCGTCAGGTGGACGATGGGCATTCTAAGGGATATGTTCTAAAAAGGTAACGCTTAGCCTCAAGCCTCATCAAATGGGAATGACTGAAAATCAGGGGTTATGCAGCAAGGCTAGGTGGGTAGCACCCAAGCAGGGTGAGGTCATTCCAGTCTAGATGTCCCTTTTTATTTTTCGGCTTAGTGGGCGGTTGCTGATCCCAACCGTGGGGTGATCTCACTCGGGACTGTCCAGTAAGGGATGGTTCCGGCCTTGTGTTGCAGGGGATGAAGGGAGTAATCCTCGGTACGGTGATCTAGGCCCCGTACTGTGACAGGTGGTACCCCAGTGCCTAGTCATTAGTTGGAAATCCATTCTCCCTACGAGCCTTGTACGAGTTTTGTTTGTATTACTCACTTTGTGGCTAGTAGCTGGAATTTAATAATGTAACAATTTCGGCTATTTTATAAGTACTTGTATATAGACCCTATTATAATATCAGAGGATTTCTATAAAAATCGTTTTAGCTATCGTAAGGTAAAAACCCCTCATGTTTATTTGTGGCGTGGTCTTACGAGATGCTTTTGTTTTTCAAAGGATTTTTGAAACTTTAATAATAAATTGGGTGTGATTTTCTCACGCTGGTATTCCAGACTGACTCGGGTATTATTTAACTGTAATGCTCGGGTCAGACCGAATATTATAGGATACAGGATATGATGCTGTGGAGCTCAGGAGACGAGCAGGATGGCGATACGTACTCCCGTACTTGTATATATATATATACATATTCCGCTGTGTCGAGTTGTTGTGTACTCATTTGTATGATATTGATGTTGAGTTGTGATTAATGTACTCTGGTTGATGTGATATATAAATAGAGATATATTTGATTGAGTAAAGATTATTTATTATCTATTATATTTTATTCCGCTGCGATGGTTAGATTCTGTTATTGATTTCTATCTTCTTCTTCTACCTCTTCTTCTTTTACCCAAATGGTTCGTATTTCTATGCAACTTGAGTTGTTTGTTGTAGAATAGTGTTGACTCAAGGGGTACGGATTTGCGGGCTGTTACAAGATTTAGTTAGAGAAGCTGCATAGAAGATCGAGTTAATTCAAGCTAGAATGAAAGAAGCTTGGTATAGGCAGAAGAGCTATGTTGATTACAGATGGAAGGACATAGTATTCTCAGTAGGAGATCATGTTTTCGTCAAGGTATCACCAATGAAAGTTAAATTCAATTAAGGAGATCAAGGAAATTGGCGTCGAGATTTATTGGACCATTTCCTATTGTAAAAAGGATCGTGAAACTCGCATATAGTGTAGAGTCATTGAACAGTTTGGCAGGAGTCCATGATGTTTTTCATATTTCTCATCTAAAGAAATGTGTTCGAGATACGGAGATTACTATAGCACCAACTATGTTAGAGGACTTAGCAATGGAATCGAATTTGACTCAAGTTAGGAAGCCAATTCGTATAGTCGCGAGAGATGAGAAGAGATTAAGGAACAAGATAGTAAGATTAGTTAAGATCCAGTGGAGCAACGATGAGAGAGACTATATTTGGGAAACCGAGAGTTGGATTAGAGACTCTTATCCTTATTCGTTTCATGGTATGTTTTACCTTTATGATTGATTTTTTGTATATCTTATCGTAATTTTGAGGACGAGATTCTTTAAGGAGGGGATTCTGTAACGACCCTAATTTTGATTAACATTATTTAGGACATTTAACTAGTTAAATTCAATGAAATAATGAAACGGTTATGGGATTGAGATTTATATTAATAAAGGTAGCCGTGCCAACTTAAACTAATGAACTAAAAGGGGATTTAAAATTAAATAGATAATGGTAATATGTAAGGGCAAAGTAGGAATAAGTATA
Source organism: Allium cepa (assembly GCA_030765085.1). Classification (NCBI taxonomy): domain Eukaryota; kingdom Viridiplantae; phylum Streptophyta; class Magnoliopsida; order Asparagales; family Amaryllidaceae; genus Allium; species Allium cepa. The sequence continues at coordinate 385,770,831 of CM060931.1, forward strand.
TTCCTATCCTTAAACCGTTAAGCCATATTCATTCTCACGTTCAAAACAAAAACAAAACAAAACAAAACATAGGCTGGCAACCATTAAGGAAAAACAAGAAGAAGATAAAAGGTAGAAGCTTAAGCAACTTAGGATCAAATCTCAACTCTTTAATCACAAGCTAAAGGTGAATAATAGGATACATCTCATATTTTTGATGTTTTTGGCTTCTAAATAGAATCTGAATATTTTTGCAAAGTATTATGCCATGTTTTTTATTGTTAAAATGGATATAATTTATTCACAACACCAGAATTATCAATTCACAACACTTAAAATGTTACAAATTAAGTTTGTAACGCTCGTTAAAAATAGGTACATGACAAAATCTACAATATATTTCCCAACGGTTATAACCGTTGCAAATTCATAATCCCAATGGTTATGACCATTGGTTAATATATTACTAAAATTCATGATTTATAACATCAGACAGATTTCATTTATAATACAGATTTCATTCATAATAGAAGTCCAAATTTGACAACAAACATCAGACAGATTTCATTTATAATACAAATTCAAATTTATATTAATGACAAACATGTAACCAAATTTCAAATCTGTTGCACCAAATTTCAAAACAAACATCATGCATACTAAATAATTCATATCTTTTACAAAGTTCATGATAATTTCGAATTTTACTAGTACAAAATGTCTAAAGGCTTGTAAACAACAAATGCGACTTTTCGACCAAATTACAAAATTTTCTATCAACTAACTCGGCCAAATTTTACTTGCTTCTGATTTTTTCTTTTCTTCTGCACCTTCTATTAAAGCTTACATATGCAGAAACAATGGTCAGTTTATAAATCAAATAGAAGGAAAGCTTCATTGTACTTGAAAATAGAACTGCACCAAATCTGATAATAAAAACCAAGCGCTTTACTCAGTTAAAAATTGTGCTTTACAGATCAGTTTATAAACTAGGCTAAGCTTTGTTTTTAACTGAGCTTATGGCTCAATTTGTAACCAAGATTCAACGATCAGTTTGTAATTGAGTATTAAGCTCAATAAAAAAACTAAGATATTAGTTAATGAGAAGTTATAATTTAGATCACCAACGAGAAGTATAATAAAAAAAACTAAGATATTTGTTAATGAGAAGTTATAATTTGGATCATAATCAATACTTTTCAAGTCACATAACCAAATAATATTAGTTAACGAGAAATATAATAAAAAAAGAGCTTCATTGCTTAATTTGGATCGTCGAAGATGAATCTATCTCTGTCATATACTTCCTGGAGACGGGTTAAATTTTATAACAGTCATAATGTGATTTAAGTGAAAACTTGAAAATTTATATACAGTTAAATAGGTCTTCTACACAAAGAGTTAGTTGCTCATCCCATTCTGGATTTTGATTTTTCTTTATCACTCAAGTCTTCAACTTCTGTCGCAATAATTCGAAATGATGACATAAAGCAAAATTTTGAATTTCAACTCCATGTTAGTTCAGAAACATAGTTAATGCAACTTTCGAGCGTTTGAATTTTGGCTCCGTACGTAGTTGATTTAAAAGTGTTTCTTGTATCTTGTTACATTACATATGAATATACTTTATGAATAGCAACTATAGCTTTAATCAGTTTATACTGGTTTGTCTAAACAACATGAAAAAAATCAGAAAAGGAGAGCTGATTATTCCATTGATGGATCTAATAAAAACTGTGAGAAAGGGAATGTATTTGTCACTTTTTCTTTGTTCATAAAATGACAAAATCCTTCATAATTGGTCTATAAAAAAATGTGTGAAAAACTGACTTCACTTATATAAATATAATATAGGGGGAAGCTTGAACGTTGAAGTATTATAGTTGAAGAAATTATAGTTAAGTAAAACCAATAAAGACTACTAGACAAGACACGTTAGCTTTGGGTAAGACTTGAGCCACATAATGATGTCTTAAAGATTAAAAATAAGAATAAATATTTACAACAAAAATCCTGAAAGAAGTTAAGAATGCTGGAAAATCATGAAATTATTGCGCATGAAAGCTACAACATTTAAATTCAAATGTTCGTCTGCATACTTTGACATTAGACCAATATCAAATGTTAATATTGAATAAACCTCCAGTTATCAAATAGAAAGTAAGTTAAGTAAAATTAAAATATTTAATTTTAAGTTAATGATTATAAGTAACTAGTTTAATTTTGACTTTATTTTAAATTTAGTTTAAAATTTAGTCAACTTAGTCAACTTTGATTTAAAGTAGATTTAGATATACTAGAAGTCCAATATTTCAACAAATAGAATCTTATTCAAATGGGAATCCCAAATTAGTTTTTGAGGATTGAGAATGATAGTGGGATAATAGTTTCAGATCTCTTACATAAAAGATGGGGTAAGTCACAACAGTATAGCTTACATGCAAGAGACAATCTAGGCCAGGCATGTATTTAATTCATGTTTGATTTTATACACTTCCGAAATCCTCAACTTCATGATTTAGTAAAAAATGTTTAAACAAGAAGATAAAATAAAAAGATGAACATGTTTTGAATTTTAATGAAGTATCATCAACCTTTAACTTGATGAAACATATAAAATGCTGCGTATAATCACCAACAAACTGCATTCCTCTAAAAATGACTTGCAACAATCACTTTGCTCTTAATTTAGATTATGGACATGCACAAATAGAACTGGCCTTTAGTGTAGAATATTACATGGATTGAAAATAATCATAGGAGACTATCATATTAGTAGAAGAAATGAGAAACCCAAACCAAATTCTATAGTCCATTTCACAGTGTGTTACACCACCTATACTTTTGTTGATTCCTCACTTTTATATGTTTTCTCTGAATTAAATATTTCTTATTTCAAAACATATGCTTTGAAAATAAAGTTAATTCAGTTCGGTATACAAAGATCATGCGAATTTTTTTTAAATTAGGTACTATTGTATTTTTATTTTATTTTATACCATTATGAAATTTGTTTTCTTACTTCATTGGTTGGTAGCATTTCATCTCACAAGTGTAATGACCCATAAATTTTAGTGGTTTTATTTATTTAGTTAATTGATTTTTTGTGAAATTTTAAATAATAATATTTGGAAATAAATTTTTTATATTTCGAATACGTCCACTTAGACATAGCAACTGGTAAACTTTCATCAGATAATATGAAATTTATTTTCTTGTGTAATTTGAAATATAGCTTATTTTGGAATCAAATAAAGGTGAATTTCTTTTGAATATAATAAATTGAAATCTACCATTTAACAACAATAGAATTTTATGATGGGAATTTGATATTTGCTATGCGTCCATCTAGACATAGCAAATGGCAAATTTTCGTCGAATAATATAGATGTTCCATCAGTCGCTAGAAATTCAGTTTAAATCAGTTAATAACAGTGGAATTTAAAAGTATTTCGAAACCTAAATATGTCAACATGAGAAAATTTATTTAGAACACTTTGAATCAGACTGCTAAATTTGTTTCGCGAAATTCGGACGTTTCTAGCTCCGTTTGGATTTTTCCGTACGTAATAGCAACGTATATCGGTACCAATTATTGACTTTTGACTGGATGATCGTACCACTGATATCTATATGCCGTTTTGATCGCCTCGTCGTGCTGATGTCTATGGTATATTCAATTTTGTATTTTGAGGTCCGGTACGCGACGGAAATGATGAAATGGTACGTCGTATAGGTATCCTAAATTGTGACCGTTAGCTTTCCGCGCCTTTTCAAATTGAAACATGCAACCAATCAAGCCATAAATTATTCAGCTCAATTCAAGGAGATGGACCGTTGAATTAACTTTATTTATTTTTAGTTTTGACTTTTTTTCATTGGTTCCAACTTTTGCCAGTTTATATTTTATCTGTTCATTGCTTTTATCTCTGCTTCAATTTGAAACGTAGAATAACATAAAACTAATATACGTGTTGCCTTATGAGCCGAAGGCTACTTATCTTCCTAACTTTTTAACTTCATTTCCAATCAAATATATTGCAAGATACGTTCATTCATTTGTTTGGAACTCACGTCCATTGTTCCCCTGACTTTTCATTCTCAAAACCCAGCTGTGACTTCCCCAGTCCGCCATGCTTTGAAAAAAAAACAAACAAATTTAGTTTCTCAAGAAAAGTGATAGCACAAATTATCTAATTTGTGACTTCTCCCCTTTCCTCCACACGTGAGCATTTTTCCTTCGCAACTTCAACTCCACCTTACTAGCCTTCGTCGCAGGCAGATCTACCGAGAACCATAGTGTAGGCCAAGCCAGCCGTCACAACTAGGTCGCTTCCATGTTTTATTCCGTCGAGCCGTACCGTTGTAGCCTAGTCCTACCGGGCCTAGCCTCTCGCTGCCATCAATTTCCCCTGGCTTTCCTTCCTCCTATCGTGCATCTTGCTTCCAGTCTCCAGCCGAGTCCTCTTCTTTTCCTTTATATAGGTTAGCGTATATGGGTTCAGAATACATATATGTTTTATTTTCTTCCAAATGGGTCTATTTTACATAGTTACAGTAAAATGTATAAGCTTTGTGTATAAATTTTGTTGTACAAGTTATTTTTTTCTTCTTGCTGTTATATATGTTGTCTGCATATGCGTACACTAATGTATAGGTCTGGTTGTGATATATATATATAGCATGTTATCTATAAATATGTTGAAATGTTACGTACTGTCGTATTTTATAAAAATAGTAATTTTTTTGAAAGTATGGGATTAATATATTTATATCGTTGTATACATTAATAGAGTCTGCATATATATATATATATATGTATGTATGTATGTATGTATATAATCCTATATATTTAGTTGTGTATAGTGTTTATATTTTTATCAGTTATAACTGGTTGCTGTTTATGTGTGTGTGTGTGTGTGTGTTAATGTATGCAAGTATATAGATTTTGGAATATATATATATATATATATATATATATATATATATATATATATATATATATACTTGATTTTGGGACACATACGTTTTAAAATAGTTTTTTGTGTAATTGTTACAGCTGCTCATCAATACTCTTCAACCTGCACCTGGAATAGCTTTAAAATACATGTGTTTTGAAAGTTTAATATATATGTTTAAGATTTTGATTTTTATATTGGTTTCGGATATGGAGATATTGATAGTAGTCATAAGTTGTTAGTAATATGTTATATGTATTTATATACATTGATTTTTTTTAAGTATTGATTCTATATAAGGCCAGTATGCATACAAAGTATATTAAGATCTACATATATGATGTTATTTGATATTTACAGTAGATAAAAAAGTATATACATATACGATGAATTAGAAATAGTGTGTATATATGTTTGTTTCTAATGTGCGTGAGTCATTATATGCTGTTGCAAAGTTATACTATGTTTTATATATAACACGTGCATACATATATATGTCATATTAGATTTATATATTTCGGTTTGAAGTATGAATTCCCTGAAATGCTTGTACTTGTAACAATTATATATTAGTATACCAGTAATACATCTAATTTTAAGGAATGATTTCATTTACAGTACATATAATATAATATATTTTAATAGGTGCTTTAAAATGTTGTTTATATATATATATAGATTTTGAAAAGTTATTTGTTTATTTTAAATTATAGGTTGTATATGATTTTTATATATAGTTACTTATAGCTATATATAGGTTCACATATAACAATTATCCACATCGATTCAGTTCTGATTTGAACTCGTCGATTTCTGTAATCAGCCCTATCCGTCGCATCCGTTTCCATCTTGCTTTATTTTGAAATTCGTGCTTGGATTTGTAACTCAATTTCAGTGTCTGTATCTGTGTTCGTATCAGTGTTATCTCCTATTCTCTCTAGCCTCGAAAAATTAGCAATCACTAACGATTAACGTTCTTATATTTATTAAATTTGATTTCAACTGAAATGACAATTGAAATATGCTGCTGTTTGTTATTTACATTGCCATATATATGATGTTATCTATATCAGTTCACCTATGCTATCTGACACCATTATCTATTATTTATACTGATGATATATGCCGGTTGTTATATTATTATCATATCTGTTATCACCCTGCAAGTATCCTGTTAGGATAGAATTCACTATGGGTTGAAACGATACATACACGAATGGACTTTAGAATAGGAGAAAATCGTTATGGGTTGAAATGATAAATACAAGTGATTTTCATTTGAATTGAATTTGGGGTTGCAGGTTGAAATGATATATACCTGTACATATATATTTAAACTACGGATCGAAACGATAACTATCTGTATCACTTGACCATAGGATAGAAAATTATATACAAGCACCGCTGGTCTGTATATAAATATTTTGAAAAGGATTTCTATGGTTTTGGAAAGAAATGATGGTTTAGTAGATATTGATTTTAAAGATATATATATATATATATATATTGGAAATGATGTCCAAAGTAATTTACTTAAGAATTATACTCAAATAAGTTTAATAATAAAGTTTAATTTTCTTAAATATAATAAAGTTAAGTATTTATTTAAATTATATTTTAATGTAGAGTTCATAATGATTTATAAATTAAGGGTTGAGAAGATAGATTTGAAATTGATTTGGAATTTTATTTAATTAAGAATTATATTTAATTAAATCAATCTAAAATTTATGGAAGTTGAGGTTTTAAAAGATATGGTTTATAACTTGATTTTGGTTTAAATGGATTAAATGAATATATCAAGTGAATGAATTGAGGTGTGACGTCCCGCCTTTTCGTACGCTTTAAATCGACACACGTGCCAGTTCAAACCATATGGAAGGGCGGATTATTATGGGGTAAATAAAAATGAGAAAGAAATAAAACAAAACAGAATCTCACAGCGGAAGAATAAAATATAATAATCAAATATACAGTTCATGAAGCTATTTTTCAAAATATTTAAGTATACTTACAATATATATATATCAGAGTCATACATACCATAGAATATCAATAATGCAGCGGAATACAAAAGTGTAGTGGGACAATATAATATATATTAATAATAATACTGAAATCTTCGTCTTCGTCCTTCAGAGATACGGCCTTCGATCTTGAAATGCTCGGACTGACCCGAGCGAATTGAAAAGACAAAACACTCGAGTCAGAACTAAAAGATATTATGTAAGTTAAATCAACAGAAGTAAATATGAGTGCAGTAACTCAAGAGATGCTTGGGATTTACATCTCTTAAGGATCCGTTAAACTATTTACTATGTAGTAATATTTCGCTATTATAATAATGTCTATTTATAAAATAAACTTACTTTTAAATAGCGTTAAGGCTTTACATTTTTCACCTTAACACGTAATAGTCCTAGTAGTCCATCCAGTATTCGCGCATCTCCAGATCGGGAGACTACCCTAAATACTCCACGGGCTATGGGAGAAAACCAAACTCGTACAAGGCACGATAGGGTAGGTGACACGGCACAACTAGACGATGCTAGGTTAGATATACCAATTACGCATCCGGGCTAGTGGTAATGCGTAGCCGCAGCTACCTCCCACCTTGAGCCACACCCCAAAAAGAAAATCAAAAGTGGCCACCGAGTCAATCCAAAAGTCAAGGTATAAAATCGAAGGGATGTGTCCGATCAAATGTGCTACCTCAATTGGCCCGAGAATCGCTCCTGTTTTAGCCACCTTATGCCAATTCATGGGAGTTGGGTCCACATATTTTCCTCAAAGGAAATGCCGCCACCATCCTACTTCATTTTGAAATCTCCACCGCATACACGGTTGTTAAAGTGGTTTTCGGAGTTGGAAGAGAGTATGACAACTTCTGATCCCGGTCTCTTCAACAACCAAAAGTTATTATAACTCCGCGGTCCTTTCAAAATAGTTTATACTTTAAAACCGGAATAAAATATCCATTTCAAAACTTATAAATACGATATCATTTCCATTTTTAAAACCCAAATCAATATGATATCATTTTTATTTCAAATATATCTTTTCCAAAAATCATAGCATTTTCAAATCTTTATACCTTGAAACCATAGCTTTGAAACATTACTTTTAATACTTAATGGTTTAAATACTATATTACTTTATATAATAAAATAGCTTTTTTAAAGTTCACAATAAATTCCCAATATCAATTTGAACCTCCAAATAAACCATTTTAATTCCCATATATTTCAAAGCTTAAATATTCTATATTTCAACTTAAATTTTCATAGTTCATATATTTCAATCTTTAAATATTCCACAATTTCAAAAATGGATTATTTGATAATTTAATATAAATATCAAATCCAATTCCTATTATTTAAATTTGAAATGTTTACTTAATAAAACAAATATTATTTAAGTAAAACCCTTAAACCTCAATAACAAGATATTCTTTTAATTGAATTAACTTGATAATATTCTTTAAAACAATTTGATATTCATTTAAATCCTCTAATCAAGTTATAAAATCATACCTTTTTAATCTTAATTTATTTACATTTCAAAAAAAAAATTTCGAGGATAATTCTTAAATACTTTAATTCAAATCATATTCACATTTATCTTCAACCTTACTTTTATTTGAGTTATTATAAACTCTATATACAATAGAATTTTAAATAGATACTTAACCATATTAAATAAAAGAAATCAAACTTCATTCTTTAGCTTATTTTATAATTCAAACAAATTTATACATAGCTAAATCCAATAATAAAATAGCATTTATATAATATCTGAAATCAATATCTAAATACCCATATATTTCTTTACAAACCACAGAAATCATTTTTAAAATCATTTTACATATAGAACGCGGTGTTTGTATAAAATTTTCTATCCTGTGGTCAAGTGATATGGATATTTATCATTACAATCCGCAATTTAAAATAAAATTTATGGTTATATATCATTTCAAACCGCAATCCCGAATGAGATGAAAATGCATAATAACTTGCAGTTTGTAACTATATAAAATACAACATCCATTCATCCAACCATCAACCATTTCTTACAATCATCATCACATTCAATCAATAGCATCAATATAGAACAGATAATAAACAACAGGTATTAAATAGCAGTTTATTATGCAAAATAAATTAACTGATAATTTAACTGGCAATTTATATGCAATAATGAATTAAATAACAAGTGAAGTAAATGAATGCCAATTTAACTGAGATAATGATGAAATATATGCCAAACAGCTATAAATAAATTTCTAAACACATCATAAATCAATTTAACAAACATAAAAAATCTTAGAAGTTGTGAGTCGTTACTAGCTTTGGTCACATGTAGCATGCAGCTGAGGTGGCGATGTGGTAGGGTTTTGGGTTTGTGTCTGTGCTGCTTGGGTTTGGGGAAGATGGATGGTAATTTATGAAAATCCCCTTGTTTTATTTTTAATTTAAATTTTGAATTCAGTCGTTCTAACTATCATAACTTTTCCATATGAGCTCGTATTTGGATGCGGTTTCTTACATTGAGATCGTATCGAAATTCTAGACAATATGGAACTAGTTTGGTCAAATTCTAAGTGTATTAGATTGTTGGGCTTTATTTGAATTTTAGATCGACGATAAGTCAAAAGTGAGTGATTTAACCCACTTACAAATACTAAACCTCCTTATGTTAGTTGAATTAAATTTATGATGTGATAAGAATATTATTGGTTACTGTTTGGTCGTTTAATTCGATATTTTTATTGAAATTGAATTTCATTGAATTAATTTGCCATTTAAATTTTTATCGAATCTAAACTTCTAGTTAAATACCTGATAATGATAACCAATTAATTGTTGTGATTTATTGGCTGATTTGGATGATGATTGTGATGGATGCTTAATTGTTGACATTTTGGGATGATTTGATATTATGTTTATTTTATATGTTGTTATCAAACTGCAAGTTCCCTTAGTTATTATTTGAAAAATCACTATGGGATGAAATGATACATACCCGAACGATCTTATAGATTAGCGAGAAATCTTTATGGGTTGAAAAGATAAACCAGAGCGATTTTATAGATTTAGAAAATTGTGACTCGGGATACGGCTTGAAATGATATATATCCTAAAATTTAAATTTATTGAGGGTTGAAATGATATATACTCGTATCACTTGACCATAGGATAGAAAATTATATATGAGCACCATTGCTCGGTATTAAACTATTTTCTAAATGGAAAAGTACGTTTGATTTATAAATTTGGTTTTTTTTCAATTTAATTTAATGATCTTACTTAAAACTTATATTTCAAAAATTAATTATTTTGTATGTTTAAAGTTTAAAATTATAAGCTAATATATGATTTTAAATGTAATCTTAAGATTTTAATTTATATTTTTATTTATTTTTAAATATATAATATGAATATTTTAAAATTTTAACTTAATAAAATATTTAATATAGTTGTAAAATAATAAATTTAGTTTTATTTAACATAATAAATTTAGTTTATTTAGTAAAATTAAATTTAGTCTTAATTTAATATAATAAATTTAGTTCAAATTTAATATAATAAATATGGTTTTAATATAATATAAGAAATATAGATTTTATACAATAACTTTAATAACTAAAAATTTAATATAATAAAATAAGATTTAATAAAATATATAACATAGTTTTAAAGATTTATTTAGAAATTTAATTTAATATAATGAATATAAACTTTATAATAACTTTAACAAATAAAATATTTTTGTAAAAGAATTTAAACTTTTGAAAAAGTTTTGTAAGAAATTTTATTATGGATTGTATAAAAGTATTTTTTAAAAGATATTTATAAAGGATTTTATAATGGTTTTATAAAGGAGTTATAACGGTTTTAAAGGATTTTATGAAGGGTTTATAAAAGAACTTATAGAAGAGATTTAGAGGCGTTTTAAAGGAACTTGTGTAAAAGTTATAAAAAGGAGGTGGAGTTGCAAACTGCTTTGGAACTTGAAATTGCTTTATAAATGGTTTTAAAGCATATAAATAGTTTATAAATGGTTTAAGTAAGATTTATAAATTATTTTGGAAATCGACCGAAAGAAATCTTGCTCGTCATTTATGAATATATATGTACTTTTGGAATAAGTATATAGATACCTTGACGTGAAGGTCTATTTTTTGGACTTATTATTGAAATTGCTTTATAAAATGGCCACGATGTGAAATAAGCGGTTGGTTATTAAAGACACCGGGGCCGACTATTGGCATACTCTCTATCAATACCGGAACCACTTTAAGAATTATGTACGTGGTGAAGAATGCAGAACGAAGTAGGATGGTTTGGCGAACGCTACTGGTATGAGGTAAGAACACAACCTTGACCTTCGGATCAGCTTGAGATGACTAAAACAGGAGCAATTGACGGGCCATGTGAGGTCACTCCTCCATCGGACACACTTCTTCGATGCCATATCTATTACTTTGTGATTGACTTGGTGGCCATCTTCGATTTGATTATGCGAGTGTTGTTTCGAGGTGGGCGGTAGCTATGGCTATACATTACCACCAACCTGGAAGTGTAAACGGTAGAGTCCTAGCCTGACATTGCCTCGTTGTGCCTTACCATCTGCCTTATCGAGCCCACTATGATTTTGGTTTGTTTTGTACCTATGGAGTGCTCCCTGATAGCCCAGTAGTTTATGCTGGAATGTACAGTACTGTGTAGACTATAGTATTATACAAAATGTGTTAAGAAGGATATGGATAATGCCTTAATGCTATTTTAATACTTTACTTTACTATAGGTATATTATAATAGCATATTGTATTATATATGTAGATAGTTTAACGAATCCCTAGGAAATGGAATTTCGAACATCTCTTAAGTTATTACACGCACGTTAGACAGTGGATAGGAGATGTAAAATCCTATTAACATCTCTGAAACCATTACACTCACATTACTTATTTTGATTTAACTTACTTAAGAACTTTTAGTTCTGACTCGAGTGTTTTGTCTTTTCATTACGCTGGGGTCAGCCTGAGTATTTCAGTGCTGAAGACCTTATTTCTAGTGGACGAAGACAGAGTTTAGTATTATATTATTATTATTCCACTATAACATGTTGTTCCACTTCATTATTTATTTTTTTCCCGCAGTATGTATAACTCTAATTGTATTGTAAAAGTGTAATCAAATTTTATTCGTAAAACAGCTTCATGAACTTTATTTGATTATTATATTTTTCCATTCCGCTATGAGATCCTATGTTTTTTTTTCCTTCTTTCCTCTTATTTTCTTATTTACCTCATTAACAATCCTTCCTTTTGAATGGTTTGATTTGATATATATGTTTATTGTCAATGTAAACCGTCCAAAAACATGGGTCGTTAAACTGATGCTAGCTATTTAGGAGTTATTATGTTTTTATTTCTGCTATGATGTATTTAGATGGTTTTTTTTATCTATTTAGTACTCTGATCAACCAAGGAGACATCTTCATACGTCGCTCTTGGCGTATTTATGTAATAATTATATTTGATCTGAACTTGGGAAATGATTTGGATTACGTAATTGGGTATGAAACATGACTGTGATTTTGTTACACATTCATGTGCTTCTGATATTATGGATACCATTAACGTTACCGTATGTTGTCGCCAGAATTTAATAGTATAAATGATTGCAACATCTATAGCGCTTAGCTTTGGGCCTCAAGATAAGGGGTGTTGTATTTTGCTTATATCGTTGTGTGACACTATAGAGCTTGACAATGTTTGGCATGCTATTATTAGAGACAGTTTATCATTTGAGTTTATTTATCCATTGTATTAGCTCTATTATGGTTTTGTATAAATGTATGGATACATGCTCTTTAATTTTTGTATTACTGTATGGCCTAGTGCGATTGCGTATGTTCAAATAAGTGTATGTATGTGTATGTATAATAAGGTTTTAAAAAATACTTTTAAAAATAACAAGTAAGCACTCTTACATGTCACTATCCCTGCTGATCGGATAACCTAATCTCTGACACCAAATGTAACAACCTACCTTTAAATGGGACTAATTTCGACCCAATAAAAACCCATAAATCTTAGGCCCATTCTAAAGTTGGCACTTGGTTAAAATGAACAATATATATAGTTATCTATCTATGCTATCAAAATGTTAGTGGAAATAATAAAATATACTATGAGAAACAAGTACCCATTTCATAAAAATTCAAATGTTAGAAATATAATATATAATCCTGGATATCCAAAATATAATATCCCAAAAACAACATGTTTGGATTTGAGTGCATGAAAGTACATCAAAATATAAATAGACAGGTAACTTCAACAAGACTTTACCTCCGCCTTCATCTTATAAATTTGCATCGTCTTTCCTAACCTAAGTATTGTAATAAGGAGGGGGTCAAAACAACAATATGCAGTGAATAAATATCTCAAGTCTTACCATAATAATATTTGGAAGGTATCATTTAGATAAGTGATATATCTTACGCATCCTATACTATATCCTAAGGTACCTCCAATTGTGACCCTGAAATTTATTCCAGTCCAACTCTACAACTTACACTCTTCTATTCTAACTCTATAACTTACCTTCAACTATAGGAAAAAGGCCCTTTCTACTCCTAAGCAACTACCATCAATTATGTCCTAACAATAAAAGAGAAAGTACCCAAATTACTTAATGCATTTTTAATGGGAATTAGGAAGACTCCGACCATTTAATACCTATGTCCTAAGTAGGCCCCCATTGTTAATTGCCTAACCCAAAGTGGACTCCTCTTTGGTATACTCTAATTTACATTGCACGAAATCTCATCATGCCACTTAATACTTCTTTATAGAAAAAGACGGATCCTAATATAGCTACTTAATACCTCGACCTCGAAGTGGATCCCTCCCGAGACTTCCACTACTACGCCTAAATGATAATCTCGACCATTTCCTACTTTTAAAGTGAGAAGGAGGTGGACCCTACAATAGCCACTTAATACCCCTGACTTGAAAGCGGGTCCCTATGCATTATGACCCCTAATCCAAACTATGGCATCTCATATTAATCCGACAATTCGTAGGCGTTGGTACCCAGATTAATTAAGTAGAGTTACCATATAGAATTGGGACTCACCTCGCATCCTCCATGAGTACTAATTATAGTAAATGTCTCAATCAGTCTCAAAGTCACACTATTCATAGCCAGATTAGCTGGGCAGACTTCTATGTGCTTTTGACTGGCCTCGCATCCCTATAACTTAGTTACAAATGCACTCATCTAACATACTACCATACACATCTCACTTCATTTGGAATTAAGGCCATATAAAGAAAACTTCATATTATGTCTTTAATTATGGATTAATCTCCATTATTATCCTTAACTTTGTTCCTATAAAATTTAAAGCTAGTTACTAACCAATTTATTTTACGCAATTAATTGTATGCCAATATTATATATTATTCAATAATTAGGCTAATTAATATATATATATATATATATATATATATTCCTAAACGTGCGTGAAATATTCACATCCTATACCAATCGTAAAACTGTCAAAACTTCCAAATTTATGCAAGTCTAATCCATACAACAACTAAATTAGCTAATAACCTTAGCCTCACAATATACTTTGGTAAAATAGAATCGAATATGAAACTTATTTTATATTAATATAGTAGAATTAGCATCTCTATTTCAAGGAATAAAACTTACAATTCAAAGGCTTTATGTTCTATTCAACTTTTACATACACAAAATTAATGTGAGAAAAGGATTCGTGTTTAAATTACGGAAATAAGCAGTTAAAACTAAGAACAAGGGAATTCATACCCTTCACATCATTTCCAAACTTATTTTCTTTCATAACCCTTTAACATATCAATAAAGAAGAATTGGAAGTTGAATAGAATATAGAATATTCAGATTGCAACAACTAACAAATTCTACTTTGTCAATGTAAAATATTTGAGATTCCAATAAACATAAGTATTAACATTTCATTTTGAGGGAGTTTTAGGGTTTTGGTTTTAGGATTTTTGTGAACAAAAATTCCCCATGACATTAAAATAATCCAAACTTCTACTATACATATACTAAAATATAAAGAAGAAAAATTAAGATTTCCACTTAGAACTTGTTTGCCTCCTTTTGGATTTGATTAGGACTTTTCTTAGTTCTCCTCCATATCTCATCTCTTTGAAATATACAGCAGTTGGATTGTATATAAATTAGATTCAAAATCAGGGATTAGGGAAGAATATAATTATAAATTGAATATTTAAATACCTAAAATCCTTACATATAAACCCTAAGTGATTCTGAATCGTAGAGAATAAGAAGATTGACAGAGCTTTCCTGGCATTTTAAAATAATTTGTGAATAAAAGTGAGGGGCCTAGCCTCTTATTTACAGTGGTTAGGAGCAACCAGAACCATTGAATTTAACTCAGTTTAAAATAATAAAATCCAGGCCCTTCCAACTTATGAGCGACTTGGGGTTATGGCATGTGACTCCAAACAACTTGAGATGGTCTAGAATTCTATATAGCTACAAAGGAAGCAATGACGTGATGATTCAACATGATGACTTCAGGACTATAGTAAGATGGCTTTACGACTTACAATAGATGTTTGGAGGTGTTCAGAAGATGACAACTTAACAATGGGAATCGTGATAGTGATCCACAAGGACAAGATCAACGTTGAGGCTTACGAGCAGAATTTGCGACTATGTTCTACTATAAAAATATCCGAGATGGAATAACGATTGGGTTCCATTATGAAGATGTATGGAGAGGGATTGTTGATAACTCGATGCTTTCTAGTGTGCACGTAATGAAGGGATATATGGGACACCTACCTAGATTTATGATCGAATCAAGATCTTACGATAGTAGATTAGCCTAGGCTTTTGCGATTATGAGCCTGGCTCCTAGCCTTACGAAGTGGTAAGGCTTCGAGCACCAAAGAAGCTGGAATTTGATTGAGTCCCTGGTTTGTGATTGTTCCATACAAGTTATCATATATCAACACACACAACTGATGGAGATGATTGTTTGATGAATGTTATGTTTGTCATGGTTATTTATCGCTTTAGGATGCCACATAATGTTGGCATTTTCGACAGTATGCCTAGACACTGGATATTCTACTTTGATTGTAATACACTTATATGGAAATGGCAGTATATTAGCATATATTGACTCTTATGTACTAACTCTTTGGTTGTAGGGACAGGTCAAGTAAGGTTCTTCATATTATATGCCCTTATTTATTTAGATGATTCTTATTGTGTTTTCGAGATGATGTATCACTCACACCAAACTATTGTCTGATTCAAGGTTTTATGCTTTGATTCTTATTATCTTAGGTACTTTTAAATAAGTAGATTAGGGATAACAGGTCCGGATAACACATGGAGTTGTACGTAGTATGAGCAAGAGGCTACTTGTGACCACCTTATTTTCTATGCTATAAATAAATAGATTTAATTAAAATAAGGTTGTTCGAATTTGATAATTAATAATTTGAAAATAAATTATTTTGTTAATTATATTATAATTAATAAATTATTTATATTTAATAGATAATAATTTATCATAATTGAATAAATTGCTTTAAATGAATAAAATTTGTAGAATGAGATGTGAATTAATTTAAATTAGTTTGAAATTTATTTACAAATAATTAAAAGGAATCATGAAAAGAAAAGGAAAATAATTAATTAAAACCAAAGGCAAATTTCTTTTGGTCCAGGCCCACTTACTTTTTAGAACTCTTTCTACTTTCGAATACAAGCACAAATCTCCCAATTTCTTCATTCGTTGAATATACTTGTGCCCTAGCTTGGAAATGAAAGGGACAAGCACAATGCATATATATATATATATATATATATATATATATATATATATATAATCATGCATAAGCGCTCGATATTGGAGAAGAATTCGGCGACGACGGTCGATGTGACGGGGAGGAGCTATAGCCTGATGTCACAACTTAAAAGGTGCATGACCTAGATGGAGCGATGCTTGCAATTGGAGAGATTGGGTCGCATGCATTTTGGTGACGTCAATGCAAAGAAGAAGCAAGCAACGACTGTGATTAAGGCATAGGTGAAGTATGGAGATGCATGCATGTTTATGAGCATTGGCGATGTGGGTGCTGGGATGAGACATAATTGGATGCGGTTGGAGGCTGTTAAGGATGATGCATGTGAATTTGCAGTAGGCGATTTTTGTCAGGCAAGGGACATGGATGCTTGGTTTGTGGTTATTTCACTCGTCCATGGCGGCGATGTAATGTTAGCAGTGGTATAGGATTGAGTAGTCGTCAATTTGGTGTTCAACCATCGATTCGGTGAGTTTCCCACTCACACTATGTCAATATTATTTTTATTTATGCATATTTAACTATATATCTATTTGTTAGTTATTTGTTCCATTTATCGATTAAACTGCATGATTGAATTGTTTGGTTGCATTGCTTGATTGAAATGTTCGCTTATGATAATAGATTGGCTGATATGGTATTGGATATGGATGTAGATTTGATGTTGAGATTTTATGTATATTGGATTATTAAAAATTCAAAGAAGATGTTGTATGTTTGCATTTTAATTTGTATGATTATTTATATTATGTGTACAGTGTATTAATGACCGAAATTTGATGTAATTCGACTCGGCAGCATGATAAAAGTTTATATTGATGAATTATTGATGATTTTGAAGGATTTTACTCTACCTGTCTTATTACCTAAAAGTGGAATAGTTGTTGTCATTCGACTCCTGCTTCCTGGCTTGAGACTTTCTCGCTTCCTCACTTCGCTCGCCACATAAGCTGCTTCGCTCCCTTACCGCTTGACGAACAAGCTTGGAGACTCCAGTCATATTTTTGGACGTTTGATTGATTTTTTGGATTTATAATATTTTTGGACGCTTTGATAAATTATTTTTGGTATTTTAAAATTTAATTGTAGTATATTTATAAACAAATTAAATTGGTTTGGTAAAAATTATTTTGGTTATAAATGTTATTTTGAAAATGGAAAATATTTTATTTTTAATAGTTAGAGTATAAAATGAAGTTTTTGTACTATATTCTATGATTTGAAATAAATAGAATTTATTTTGTACTAATAAAGTTATTTTGAAATAGAAATTTTGTTATAGGAGATTATTAAGTAAATCTAAAGCGATATTAGTTGGTTTTTTATTTGAGCTATTTGAGATTTTGAATGAAGGTTTGAATTATAAATTATAGTTCGAAATGAAATGAGTTATTCTTGGTGGTTTTATTAATTTATTTTAAAGTGTATGTATGTGTGTGTGTGTGTGTGTGTGTGTGTGTGTGTGTGTATATATATATGCATGTATGTATATATATGGATTTGAAAATGAAATTTAGTAATTGAATCTTATATTGGAATTAAATGAACAAAGTAAAGTTATTATTTAATATTTGTTTGGTATTTATTTCTAAGTATTTGGTTTTTTATTGATGATTCATTATTAAATAATGAGTTATTGGTGGTTATGTTTATTTATTTGAATAATTTAATGTATATTGCTTTCCTTTTTTTTCTTTTTTTAGCAAAGCTAAGTAGAGTTTTACTGGGCCCCTACTAATTTTATTGCAAAGAACAATAAAAATGTGAACCATACATGCATGGAGCATAAAAAGAGAAAAATAAAAATAAAAGGAGAAAAATGAAATACAATAAAGTCAAGCAGAAGTAAACTAACGATAAGCCACAGCTTCACCCCCATTTCACAACCGTGTCCAAACTATACTTGTAGTTGTCATGTTTGATAGCATCAACTAAGGCAACCATAATTCTGCGTCTTAAAGCAATTTCACTTGTTACAGTAGCATTGAAAATTCTATTGCATCTTTCTTTCTAAATAATAAAGAAATGCTTCCTCAAAACGGGCTGTAAAATCATTTCAATTTCACTCTTCCATCTTGTAGCCTTATACAGAATGCTCCATTCACTGATACTAAGTCTCCTTATATCATTTATTCCTATCATGATCATTAGATCTTTCCAAATTGGATGAATGAAGGAATAGTTAAAGAATATATGCAAAGTAGTCTCCATCTCCTCAGTGCAAAATACACATAAAGGATTAACCTGCATACCCAACAACACATGCCTATCCGATGTATTTAAAGCATTCCTTAGAACCTTCCACACACAGAGGTTATCAGACTGTCTGAAATGATTAGACCAGACTCTTTTATTCCACGAGAAAAGTTCAACAGCTGAATAATAATGCAGGCAATTATATGAAGATGATATGGAATGGTCTTTGAGATCAAGATGCCACAGAACCTTCTCAACCTGAACCATTGGACATTATTGCATCTGAATTTCGTTCCATAGCTTTCTGATGAATTGATTATTGGAATATGGGAGGATGATGGTATCATTGTCAATATAGTCAATAGCCTTTGCTTGTAAAGGGATTTCGGACTGCAGAACTTGGCTATGAGATAGAAGTTTGGCAAGAATCAAACTTTGCCTAGCCCAAGGATCATACCAGAATTTTGCCTTACCACCGTTAGTAGTTACAAGTCTTATATGAGGAAGAATAAGAGGTCTAAGTTTTAGGATAGCCCTCCAAATCCAACTGGAACATTGTGGGATATCCATAACCTAGAAATTTCTTTCTTTAATGTTATATTTGATTGTCCATTGCACATGAACGCTTTGTTTCCTATTTAAGAGATTATCTATATGTTTACTGAAAGTAGCTTGATTCCAAATACGAAGGTTTTTTACTCCTATCCCGCCATATTTCTTATCCTTCTCAACTTTGCTGAAACTGATGGGCTTGAGCTTGTTAGATAGGATGGAGCCAGTCCATAAAAAATTTCACATAGCTCTCCTTATTACCATGATGGGTTTTTTGGGAAATAGAAATGTCCTACACCAATAAGGAGTGTAATAAAATATAACAGAGTTAAGCCTCTCTACCTAGGAGAGGTATCTGTTAGACCAGCAGCACATAGAGGAGGTTATTTTGTTCTAAAGACCAATGCACTGAGAAGTGGTGATTTTGGTGGAAGCAATTGGAATGCCAAGATAGGAGTCAGAATTACTGGATTATTGAAGCCCAAACAAATGTCTAATTTGCTCAGCTTGGATCCAAGGAACTCAAGAAATCATCATGCTAGACTTTGTAGGGTTTATGGATAAGCCAGAAAAATAATGGAATTTTTCTAGAACATCCACAATGGATGAAATAGATTCAGAAGTTGGTTTGGTAAATGCGAGGAGACCATATGCATACATGAGACTTATGATAGAGGGATCTTTACACTTAGGGTGAACAGAAATCCTCTTATTAGCAACTTCCAGATTGATCATATGTGTAAGCACCTTCATAACCAAGATGAATAAATATGATGACCAGGGGTCACCTTGCCTTATACTTTGCTTACCTTTGAAATAACCCACAGTATAGCTATTATATACAAGGGACAAGTGAATGGTAGAAAGGAAGAATAGATCCAAGAGGCAAAATGAGCAGGAAATTTCATATAGGCCAACACTCTGGAGATAGAGGTCCACTGCAATGTGTCATAGGCCTTCCTGATATCAAGTTGTATCATTGTTTTAGGGAGGTATTGGTCTTGTTGTAGTCTTTTATTAATTCGTGAGTAATCAGAACATTATCTAAAATGCTTCTATCTTGAAGGAAAGTAGCTTGGTTGTTAGATATCAAGGATGGTAATACATGTTTCATCCTATTGGCAACAATTTTTGAAATGCATTTGTATGTTATATTGCAACATGCAATAGGCCTAAAATCAGCAGGGGAGGAGGGGAAGTTACATTTAGGAATAAGAGCTAAGTTTGTAGCATTGATACCCGAGAGCATTTTGCTCTTATCAAAGAAATTAGTTATAGCCTTAGTAAGATCATCCTTGATTATATCCCAATAGGAAACAAAGAAGTTAGCATTATATCCATCAAGCCCTCCACAAGAGTCCCTATTCATACTGAAAATACTTTCTTTGATTTCAGATGGAGAAACAGCAGAAGAAAGGAAGGAAATTTGTACAGTAGATAGAGTAGGAATTTTGAGACCATTTATAATTGATAAACCTAGGGAGAAATTTTAACAATTTCCAAGCAGACCGATGAAGTAAGAAATAAATAATTATTCAATTTGTTGAGGAAAAGTAACCAGGTTGCCACTCTGATCATAAACACTGTGCACTTGAGCCTTAGCTTGCTTAAAATTCAAACTATCATGATAATATTCGGTATTTCTATCTCCCATAGCTTCCCACCTCTGTCTAAGTTTATGCCTCTTCATATCCTCCTTAGTAGCCAAAGCCTTTTTGTATTGCTGAAGAATATTAAATTCATGGTCTGCAGCTTGCGTATCATTGGGATTATTGATGTAGTGAGTTTGAGCCTGGGCAAGCTTGCATTCCATGGTGTTAGATAGGAGATCTCCCTTACCATACTTCGTTGCCGCCCATTCTAAAAGCTTAGACATAAGGAGCTACATATTTTGCTAAAAGACAAACATTAGATTACCAAAAATATTAGTTTGCCAAGTGTTTTTAACTATATCAAAAAAATCAGGACCAGATAACCAAGCATTAAAAAACTTAAAGGAGGACTTCTTTCTAATAGTTTCCAAGCCAAAAGATAAAATAAGAGGGGAATGGTCAGAAAGCAAGGGAGGGGGGAGGAAATAAGAAATGGTAGGTCAGGAAGAAAGGGCAGAGAAATTACAAAACGCATGATTAATCTTAGAATAAATTTTGTTATCAGTTCTACTCATATTATTCCAAGAGAAAGGAGAACTATGGGAGGGGATGTTTATGAGGGCGGAGGTACTAGCAGTATTATTAAGGGAGGGATCTTTTTAAATGATATATGGTTGCCATTCATTCTACCATTAGTAGAAAACAGGCAGTTGAAGTCACCAGAGATAGCCCAAGGGAAGGAATGTTGAGCAAGATGAGGGAGATAGTTAAAAAAACTATGCCTTGAATTTTGTTGATCAAGGGCATAAACAACAGTGAGGTAGAAGGAAGTGTTGGAGGGAACATGATTGAGATGGTAGTGGAAAAACTGCTGATAGGATAACATAGAGGATAGAGTGTATATGGCAGGGTCACGCAAAAGCATAATCCTTCCATATGGAGCTTCCAATTAGGTTGAATAATTTTAGCAGCTCTATAACTTAATTTTTCATCTAACTTTTGGCAACAAAATGAAGATTGTATTTATGGATAAGATTTCTGAGTTGGTGTAATTTTGTATCATGGTAGGCACCTCTAATATTCTACGTAGCAATATGGTGTATCGTCGATGATACTTTTTGTTTTTCTTTTTTGCTTTGTTTCCCCTGGTAGCAGAGGTAGGGAGTTACTTCCATCAGTGGAAAAGCTGGAAGAAGGAAAAATATTATCCTCATTTAGATCAGCCAAATTCTTGCTTTTAGATTTATTGATGACCTTTTTGGGTCTGTTAGAGGAGGGACAGGATGCTCTGTTGGCAATGGAAGTTGTAACAAATGGTAAAAGGGTTGAGGAATGGATGTTTACAAGTGTGGATGTGGCAGGAGGACAACTGTCTTCAGGGAAACAAGGAGGAGAAATAATGTTAGAACATGGATTTGCAGGTGGAGATGAAAGCACATTTAAAACAATGTCATGTTGATTGGATTGAGGAAGAGCTTTACATTGAGGAAGCATACTGTAGATAGGGTTGGAGGGACGGTTTGGATCAGTGAGAGATAAATTTGGAAATGAGGATGGAATTTCATGTGTTGGATTATTTTGTTGTGTGCACGCATGTAAGTGATTTGCATGGACCTGTATGGGTAGTAAGCTTTGTATTGCTACTTCATTTCTATCACCCACAGAAGTTTCACTATCATCATTTGTATCTATAGTTTGCTGTGTGCATGCATGTGTATGTTTACCATGAATTTGAATAGAATGTAAGCATTGTAATTCTATTACTTCTCTCTCACCAGCAGTTGCTTCATTCTCTTCAGATCAATCCTTTTATTTCATAATTTCATTTCCATCATCATCAGTCAAACTTGATAAAACATGGAATTTATTACCTCCATGCTTATCCATTTCTTCAGGAAAGTGAGCATGAGAAGCACTTTCATCACAATAGCCCACCACATGAGTTACCTCTGCAGAAAAACCATCTCCTTTTACATTCCTTTGTGAAATTACGTGTTTTGAGTTGTATTTGCTTCATTAAGTACAACAGTTTTCCTTAAAACTCCTTTCCTCCTACTTGCTCTTTTCCACACTTTTTTATGTCTTAAAATGCTAGTCTTATCAGCATAATCCACTTCCTTTTTATCATTCAACCGTTCCTTTCCCTCCTCATTCCCCAGATACAAGGACGTTTTATTTGAAGTAGCAAAAGACAAGCAGGTAGAAGAATCATGCCTAAAACATTTGCAGTGCACACATATGTCAGGCTTCCATAGATAATTAACATAAACTTGTTGCTCAATTCCATCTAAGTGCCTGACAGTGAAGCTATAAACTAGAGCCTGATCGGGCCTTATTTCTAACATACATTTTGCATAGGATGCTCTTTTAAGTTTTTCAGTATATGCATCTATGCAGAGAAGTTTACCAATTCTCACCGCTAACCATTTATTCCATGATGTCACCAAGAAAAAATTGGAATGTTAGATAATTGTAACCAGACAGGAACAGATTTAACTTGACCACATACATTTCCCAATTCAGGAGGCCATTATTAAATTATGAAAATCTTGTTTTTCATAATAATGGGATCAACCATTAGATTTTTTTTCGCTATCCTCACTATTAGAGAGGAGAAAAGAAACATAAACTCATCAAGTTAAACTGCACAGTTCCTTTTAATTCCAAAACTTCTTTAGATTTTCAACTACAGCAGTAAAGGAAAGATGTTTATCTAGAAAATAACCAACCACATAATGTTTCCATACTGCAATATCAGCGTCGATGACATCTTCCAGGGCACCAAAGCATCACCATTAAACTGAAGCTGAATATCCAGAGGGGAGTAAGAACCTGCATTACGAGGTTTAGTTATGAAAAGACCAGGCCTTGGCAAATGGGGGAGGAGGAGGAGAAATAGAACTAGGTAAGGAGGGAGGAGGAAAAGGATCAGATAGAGGAGGGAGAACATGAATGGAGGTAGAGGAGGAAGCAGAGGGAAGGGAAATGTCAAAAGGAAATGGTGGCTGAGGTGGTAGAGAAGACTGAGAAGAAGGAGGGAGGGGTGGAAGGGGGACAGTGAGGACAGATGATAAGAAAGGAGAGGATGGATAAGGAACAGTTAAAGAGAAGGATGAAATAGTGGAAGGTGAGTGAAGAAAGATAGTGAAAAGCTGGCAGCCATGAGAAGTCGATGTATATTTGATTTCTGGTCATTCTTCTCTTGTATATTGATTTGGACCTATAAATGATTCACCGTTGAAGCTGATTTGATTAGGGTTTCAAAATGATAATGTGATGACATATTTCTATTTGATCGGTGTTATTTTATTCCATATGATGAGAAATTTGAATAAACGGTATAGTGATACTATATAGTATAGGACTTTCGGTAACACTTTTTTTATTTTTTGGACTCGTTATATAGATAAAGAAGGGCGAGTGTGACGTATGAGCATTGAAGAAACAGATTAGTAATGTGATGGTATGGGATATTGTTATGTTATTTATTTGGTTATTCATTGCTCGTGGATGACACTCATACAGGGGTGTGACTCGCTACAGTGAGATTATGTGAAGGCTAGATGCAGCTTTAGATTATATATATACTATGTGTCTGTCTACCTATTGGCCAGTATGTACCTGATGACCCGATCTAGGAGATCGCACCTTTGATCCGCAATACTGCTATTATTATATTATATTTGATTCGCTTCATTGAATTTGGTTGTCCCTTGTGTCACATAGGCCAGTAGCCAATTACCATTGTAGCGCATATCGGTAGTCGTGACCGAAGAGGCTGCGCATTGTCAAGTCTATGGTGGATCATTGTTATGACACTAAAAAGGGAGAGGTAATGGTAACTGATGACTATAAGAGTCATGTCATATGGACCACGTGTGGCTCCTGGAGCAAGCAGATGTGCTTTCAGTCCCTCCTCTGGTTCCTGTGTATGTGTGGATGATAGATTGTTAAGTATTATGCATGGACGAGACTATACCCGAGACTTTGTTTAGAATATGGTCAACTATGTATCCTTCTCAGCCAAACGGCCTATTCTTTACAAGCAGATGACCTACTTATTATTGATTAGATTTGGATATTGTTATGAGCCAGTTCAAATCTTTCTAATTAATTTTATTGGTTCAATTATGGTATTTTGTAATATGATATTGAGAGAGATTGTACGCATTGCTTCGTTACTGCCTGGCTTCACTTGAGGATATCTCATTTAGTTATATTTCTTGATTTGATGATGTTTTTCTGGATATGTATGATTCACCCAATTATGTTGATTATGTGATTTGTGATTTGATATGTTTCTATATGGGTGACGACATCCTTATGCATGGTTTGTGATATTTGATGTTATGTAATAAATTTGTGATTTTCTAAGATATATTTAATTACATACCATCATATGTTACCGCATATGTACGATATTATGATTGTCCCATATTGTTAGTATACTTCGCATATATTGAATCATATATGTTTATTACCCTTTATTTAGATATAATCTGACCAATGTGTTATTTATATAATACTCGGTTCAGTCTGAGACGTTTCAGCTATAGGGACGTTACGATCAGGTTGTATAATTTGGGCATAGAGGAGATTAGTTATTAAGTATTACTGTATATTAATTTGTATTGTATAAACTCATTTATGTACATGACATGGTAATGTATATTATACTTTGTATATTATATATTATCATTGCGATTGACTCTGTGATCTCTATTATCTATTGTATATTGTGTATGGTTCTATCCTGCAAGCACATGTGTTTATTATTTTGTGTCGATACTGTGTATGTATGGGTAAGTTATTTATTCGATGTTTTAATATGTACCCGTGTTAGCCCAAGGGAACATTCAAGTGTGCACCTCATATCCCCTTATTCTATGTATTATTCGATAGTATTATGTTTTAATACTCTTAGATGGTATAGGTATAGAGGTGGGGGTGTTACAAAATGGTATCAGAACAGGTACATAGAGTCCCTAACCCTTGGTTGTGTTGGGTAGTTTTCTATAATAAGAGGTATTGTGTATGTATGATGATTTCTGGGGTAATCATCTAAGGAAATATTTTTTATTTTTCCTAATATATATTTTATTTATCACTATTATTTTTTGTGTTAATCCCCGTATGGAATTTAAATCGTTGATGGAAATAGTGAAATAAAAAGCATAGCCAGATCAGCAGTGTCAGCATTGGTGAAGGTGAATAGACCATTGTGTGACCAATTGAGTAAAAGGATAAAGTAGTGATCAGTGTGCACTGCGAATGCTGATAAATAGCTTTACCCTGAATGCGGTTTTTTATTTCATTATTTGATTTTTGTTTGGTTGTATTTATTTTTGTTTTCATTTGGATTAGCCTAAAATATGGAAAATGAGCCATAATAATCATTCAACTATTATAAATCCACCTGAAATTGGACAGAGCCACATCTTAATGGAAGCTAGCGGTTAATTCAAAACTGAACCGCTAAAGGACAATAATAAAAAAACCTATTTTAGAAATAAGAATAATAATAGTTATAATGAAATAATAAAATATAATTTAAGATGTGGAATGGAAAAATCAAATTATAATTTTCAATTACTTGAGTGATATTCTAAATATGCGACGATTATGCTATTATGATGATTATTGAACTGAATGTACATGCGAATTTTGAAAATAAATATTTAAGTACAAACAAGCATACAATTTAATAATAAAATAGAAATAATATTTTATATAGTTATTGAAAAATATTTTAGTGGTTTATTTTGTTGTTAGTTTGTCCATAGAGTGGATTAAGAATTTTAGTCGATGTCAATGCCTTTGTATTCGATTGGGATTCCTGAACGCTCATACAAGGAAGTCAGGCACAATATTTTGGAAAAAGTATAAGAAATATTTTTTTTAAAATTACACGCTATTGAACAAAGTGATCATTATTTTGAAAAATTAAAAAAATTATTTTTCTAGATATAAATATTTTGAACAACGTGTGCAGCCATTGGTTGTTGGTGTGAAGTTGAGATCACTAGTAAGACAATGTTGATATATTATCCTAGGTAGTCAACATTGCAACCAGTTGGTGAAACAGATCGCTAGGATTTATGGCATGACAACGTTGAATATTTCAATACAAAATTAAATTATGAATTATTGTATGCAAGTATGAACGTTTGTTTAAGTTTTGGTCCAAAGAATTTTCTAGTAATATATGTTCTAACGGGAAAATAAAATAGAGTAAATGTGGTACATACTTTATGAATAAGTATTTATGAAGAAAAGATATATATATATATATATATAATTCAAAACCTTTAGTCATGAAAATGTTTGAAATTGTTTCATAAGAAAAAAATATTATTGGAAAAATATATACTATGTAAAAAAAAATTGAAAGCATGGGATAACAAATGAAATTTATTGGAAAGTTTATAGTTTCACTTTATAAGATAAATTTATTAATGAGAATTTGAATTTTTGCAACATTCAACTATTCTGGAACAAAATTTAAAATAAATAAAAATAAAAATATATTTATATGTCTAGAAGTAATGAGAGAATGATATGTATTTATGTCTTTTGAAAAAAATATATGAGAAAATGAATAAATGAGTTAAGAAAAAGATATTCTATGTAAAAAAATTGATATAATAAACATAGAAGTCAAGTTTTCAAATATATGAATAAAAGATTTGGGGAAACAAAGAGGATAAATTTAAATTTTTATTTTAAAAATTTTAAAAATGAATCAATATGTAAGCCAAAGTCTTCTTCTTAACCACAGAAGAGATGATACGAGCATTTAATTTTAAATAGAAAAACAAAATGTAGCACAATTATAAAGAGTGGAATTATATTGATTGAAAATTCATGTCACTACTAATTGTTCATGTGACCTTGGCCTTTTTTTTGTTAATTGTTTTTGTTGTGGAGTTAAAATTATAAGTGAGCTTTGCAAATTGTGTATAAAGTAGTTGGAAAAAACATGGGAAGTTCTTTAGTTGATTATTCTTATGTAGTTTCAATTTGGTAAGTGTAGATCCTGATTTTGAGTGATAATTTAGCTATTTCAAATGTTATATTCCTGTTTTTTGTAATTCGATGTGAGTTAAGCATAACTGTACTTTTTTAGGGGATTTTCACTTAAAGGGCTTTTTGTACAGGGTAATAAGTTTTAAGGACGACATATTTGACAAATTAGTTTATGGGACAATCTACCGGAAAAGATAAATGAAGTTATCATTTCAGTTATATAGAAATAATGATAAATGAATTTATCATTTTTCTGTATAACTTAAAAAGATTAATGAATTTATCGTTTTTCTGTAAAATGTTCTTAAAATTAACTACTCATAAGTGTTGTCCTTAAAACTTATTATCCTATAAGGAGAACCCCTCCAACCTAATTTCCAATTTTTTATATGCTTAAGTAAAGCATGATTTTCTTTCTTCTAAAAAAACCTCAAACCTGCTTATGCTGAGCATATATGCATTAGCCTAATTTTCGTCGGGCTCTACTTACGAATATGCCTATATCATTCTTGTAGTGACACTCAAGACCACTTGCTTCTACTCTTTGAGTCCTATCTAACATTTGATTCGATCTATCAAGCTCAACAATCTATTTTACTTTTCTTTTCATCTCTTATTTTCCAGCCCTGTATATATATTTGATTATCTTGAATCTATAAACTTGTAATCGTAATTTACTGAGGGAATTATGAACTACAGAGATAGACTAATTCATTGTAAACTTTAATAAGGAAATCAAAGTGATACTTTAGAATGAAAAAACTGCAGCAAAACAGTTGAAACAAATAACCAGTGTCATTTTTAAAGGAACAAGCTGGAATTTTAGATAGGAGTATGAGACATTTTATTTTTTTGATCTACCTACCTCATCATTGAAAAAATTCTGCTTTATTTTTCTGAAATAAAGAAATTTTGGAACTTAAGGCAGAAACATATAGCCTAACGATAGATTCCTTGCTGCATTTTAAAATTCGCATCGAACAATGCAATATTAGGCTGAGATTTGGATCCAAATAGTTGATTAGAAGTAAAGATAAGCTTTGGGAAATAAAAGGAAGGAAGTCTAGGCTGCTACAAATATTGATCCAAAACAAGATGCGAGTCAAGACACACTCATGAATAATAATCAGTATATTGATTGAATTTGGTATATCTCAAATTAAACCATGGACAAGCAGTACATAGTTCATCCTTCAAATGGAAAGCTTCTTAACTGCACTAAGGTATTTGTTCTATGTGAATGTATGCATATTTAAATATATATATATATGTGTGTGTGTGTGTGTGTGTGTGTGTGTGTGTGTGTGTGTGTGAGAGAGAGATCTTACATGGTTTGTTTGAGTTAAGTATAGGTACATAAAGATCTTATGGACAAATTTGGCTCATGCTTACATATAATTAAGCAAACATGCTTAATAACGCAAAATAAAGTAGGTTTTACATAAAAGAATGATATATAGTGAAATATATGTCGTGCGACAAAATTTTGATACATAAATTATTTTCGACCATGTTTTGGTTGATGTATATTTATTGTACCATATTGTGATTGTTCGAAACGCTCCCGTATAGGGAAGCCTTTCTGGAAATTTGGCTCTTAGAAATTTTTTCACAAACTTATCATGTGTGGAAAATAGAAAGTCGTTCATTGAATTCGAAGCATGCGATAAGAGTAATTTGTGAGAGTTACGTAGAGGATCATATAGAGTAAGCTTAGAGAATAGTGTAAAATGCAAGGGATGTACAGGGTATGAGTTGTAAAAGATGTTTCCCTGAGGGGGGATTCTGTGACAACCATATTTCTACACTATAAACAAATACATTTAATTAAATTAAAATTATTCAAATTTGATGATTAGTAATTTAAAATAAATTCATTTTGTTAATTAAATTACATTAAATAAACGATTTAGATCAAATTTGATAATTAGTAATTTGAAAATAATTTCATTTTGTTAATTAAATTACATTAAACAAGCGATTTAGATTTAATGAAATAAAATAAATTAACGAATTCTTTTCAAATAATAATTTATCATAATTGAAAAATTGCTTTAAATGAATATAATTTGTAGAATAGATGTGAATCAATTTAAATTAGTTTGGAATTCATTAACAAATAAAAGGATTTGTGAAAAGAAAAGAAAAATCAATTAATTAAAACCAAAGCTCAAATTCTTTTGGCCTAGACCCAACTTACTTTCCAGATCTCTCCCTTACTTTGAGATACAAGCCCAAATCTCCCTTTTCTCATTCATTGAATATACCCGTGCCCTAGCTTGGAAATGAAAGGGGCAAGCCTTGCGAATATATGTAAAATCATACATGAGCACTCGATATTGGAGAAGGATTCGATGATGACGATCGATGTGAAAGGTGAGGAGCTACAACCTGATGTCACGACTAAAAAGGCGCATGACCATGATGGAATGGTGATTGACGCGCAAGTGAAGGATAGAGATGCATGCACGTTTATGAGTACTTACAACGTGGGTGCTGGATTGAGACGCGATTAAAGGTGATTGGTAGCTGTTGAAGGATGGTGTGCATGATTTTGCGACAGGTGATTTTTATCAGGTAGGGGACACGAAAGCATGGTTCTACGGTTATTGCACACAAGCATGGCACGGACCTAATGTCAGCAGTTGTTGCAGGATTGAGTCGTCATTGATTAGAGTTCAACCATCGATTCGGTGTAGTTCTCACTCATATTATGTCTATATTATTTTTATTTATGCATATTCACTGGTATATCTATTTATTAGTTATTTATTCTTTTTAATGATTAAATTGCTTGGTTGAACTGTTGGTTGCATGCTTGATTGTTCGCTTAGGACAATGGATTGGACGATATGGTATTGGATGTAGATTAGATCTTGAGATTTTGTCTATGTTAGATTATTAAAAATGCAAAGGAGATGTTTTATATATGCTTGCATTTTAATTTGTGTGATTATTTATATTGTGTGTACAGTGTATCGATGACTTGAATTCGATGTAATTCAACTCGACCACATGATAAAAGTTTGTACTGATGGATTGTTGAAGATTTTGAAGAATTTTTACTCTATAATTCATATTTTTGGACGTTTGATTAGTTTTATAGATTTATAATATTTTGATTTTGTAAATCTTTGATAAATTATTTTTGGTATTTTAAAAATTATATTGAAATGTATTTATAAACAAATAAAATTTGTTGGTAAGTAAAATGATTTTTTTGAAATTTTTTAGTTATAAAAGTTGTTTTGAAAATAGAAAGTATTTTATTTGTAATAGGTGGAGTATAAAGTGGAGATTTTTGTACTATTATATGGTCTGAAATAAATATAATTTATTTTCTTATGTATAAATTTATTTGGAAATTGTATTTTAATTATAGAAGATTATTAAACAAAGTAAAAACGATATTATATGGTTTTCTATATGAGATTTTGAATGAAGGTTTGTGTAACACCCACGATTTTAAGGCATAAAACTAAGTGCCACAGATGCTGCAGTCATTCATACTATTAATTTTCGATGACAAAATGCGGCCATGTTAACCCAGGAGCACATGAATATGAAAAATTATAAACACAATTTAATAGAAAACTTTAACATTTCATTTCATAAATAACATTTCATATTTATTACATAATCTCATTCATAATCTCACGTTCAGAGGAAATATAATTATTATAAAATAGTCCAAGAGCAATATATGAAGATGCCATCTTATTTGATCAGAGTTTAATACTTGGCAATTATACAACTTTGCCATTACAACAATACATGACAAATTAAACAACATAACGGGTTCGTATATAACTCCTAATTAGCTAGATTGCCTCATGCATGTCTCCAAATGGTCATTCGTCATATTGGAAACCTAAAAATTCTTACTCTCGACCTATTCAAATGAGTACCTAAGAGCTTAAGGGGAGAGAAAAAACTTCGGTCAGACAAACAGTCTAGTGTGAATAATAACCTACCATCTCAAATCAAAAATAGATATGTAGTGAGACCACGCCAACGAGCGGAATGGGTTTTCCCCTCACTTGTATCTTAATCAAAATACATTAACCATATATTGTGCTCCTATTAAAATACCCTCACGCTTAATTCTTCTTTTATTGAAATAAATGACATATTAATGTATTTTTACACGTTTTAACCAAAATACAAAAGTGTTTTCAAATCATCATTCACTCATCTACATTTGGGAAAAAACGGACATTTTGTGTGTATATTTATTTTGAGAAAATTTATTTGCACAATTTAATTTAATTTTATAGAAAATTGTGTGCAAATTAGAAGATGATTCATGGATGTATGCATGCATAAATAGTGGAAGGCAAAAGAATGTAGAGAAGAAGGAATTAAATCAACATGGAAGTGCCCACTTACCCACTTGCTAATGGACCACATTTAAAAGATAAAACACCAATCGCGAGAGATTAATTAAATATTAATGATGAGTTGGATGCTACACAAAGTCTAAGTCATTTTGGTAGCTCCCTAAAAAGAGATTAGGGCTTTAGACTTGTATAAATACTCTTATGTTTCATTTAGTGGATCTCATCTTTTATGCATAGCTGTAGCCACCAAATAGTAATAAAAGTTCTCTTACCTTCAATGGCTTCTTAGTCTTCTCTTTTATTCTATGCATTATTATTTCATGCTTTTTTCTATGCTATTTTATTTCGTGTTTCTTTCTATTTCATGTTAATAGATTAGATTTATCTTATGCAATTACAGTAAATTTATTTTTTTGTAATTAGTTAGCTCTCTACTTCTTTTTAATTAGCTCTTCTTCCTTTTTATTAGTTTTTCCTTTCATATTTCTTTTAATGTTGAAATCAATTTATGTTGAAATAAATTCAAGTATAAGAAGCCAAATCCCTTCAATTTAGGAGTAATGAAGCTCTAATGAATCATGTAGAATCATAACGATGATTTCATTTATGAACTCTTCTGTGGTGCTTAATGTAAATTTTCATGTTAATGGAAGTTTGTTATTTATTAGTAAATTTGATAGTCTATGTCATTAATTACAAATAGGCTATACTTAATCAAATATAAATGCAAATTAAATTTTCATCCAACTAATTGATTTTGGTAATGGAACTTAAAGTAGAATCGACATCTTGATCAAATAAAAAAATAATATATCATGCTTAAATTAGATTTTATTTTTAATTCATAGTCATTTACACTGGATTTGACAAATGGGGTTGGATAATATATTAAAGTTTGATGGTTTAAGTTATGTTTGTTAATATCACAAATAGACCATACTTGTAATAAATACATCAGCTAATTCTACATGTGACAGAAAAGAGAGATTACAAATTTATTTTGTGTTGATTTAAATGAAAGTGAAAGTGAATTTACTTCAAAATTGCTTTTAATCTCATAGTTTTTATTCCAGTTTTTCTCTAGTTTTTTTACACTTTTTCGTTAACATATTTTCAATCTCTAGGGATGATTTGGTTGATTAATTTTGAAATTAGTGCTTTCCTCGTGAAATCCACCTCTACTCGCAAACGGACTACGATTATACGTCGTGCACTTGCAGAATTTTATTTTATTTAATTCGATGGTATTCTAACCAATAGAAAATCCATCCGAATAAGTTTTTAGCGCCGTTAATGGAAAAAGGAATTTAATTTTAATTTTATTCTTTGAATTAATTGTTTTTCATTTATTTTGTGTTAGCCATTTTAAAAATTATTGTTTTGTTCACTTTTGTTTCCATTTAATTTTATGCATTTTATTGTGTCCATTAATGTGCCTTTTTTTGTTTTCGTCTTGTGTTTCACTTGTTTTTGTTTCTTTAATTTTCATTAAACAAATTACGTTTTGTATTTTCATTTTGCATTTGTTCCAAAAAAGAGAGTTTGCATTGCAGTTTTATTTTTTTACATTCCGTTCATTGCATTTGCATTCTTATTATTACATATGTATATTACATCCCATTTGCTTCATTTATTGAAATAAACCTCATTTCCATTCATTTTCTGTTCTGTTATGCATTTTTATTCCGTTTATTTCCAAAAAGTTCCTTCGTTCGACTTTGGAAACGATAAAAAAATTTGCTTCTATTTTTGTTATATCCTTATAAAAAATCAAATCATTTTCAACATTTTTACGTGTTGCAAATTGCAGGAATTCAGAAGGAAAAGAATGCCGAAAAATAAAAAAGAATTGCTCTAAAAATAATTTCGCTGCTTTTAGATAATATTTCTAATAATGTTATACGCTTTGGTTTCGTGTAGTTATATTCTGTTTTTATTTTTCTTACATTGTTAGTTGCTTGCATTTAAAAAAAGTAAAATAAAAATCTCATTTGTAGTTGCATTTTTAATGCACATTTAATTTTAGTTTTGCATCATTTCATTTTTTTACTTCTAAGAACAAAACCCAACTTCATATAAGGTGGGGATTTCATCACATTTTACTTGGCCCATATAATATATTTCATTATAGAAAATTACTTAAATAATGAAGGTTAGACGTTTGACTTAAGAATGTCACGGGCTCATCTAGGACAAATTTATATTTTGACAAGTTGATTTCTTTTAACAAACAATTTTTTGGTATCTAAGGTGACGACTGAGCAACAATCATTTATAATTATTACTGTGATTCATAAGGTATTATTGATAACCTTAAGCTGCATTGCTATGGTAATTCATGGTGCACTGATAAATCATGTCCGTTATCTAGCTAAAAATTATTTCGTTGAATTAAATTAAAGTGGCACAATACAATTTTGGGATAGGACCTACTAAGGACAGAAATTTTTTGCTTAAGTTCTTACATTCATCTAGTTGCATTAGTTTCATGCATATATAAAAAACAATAAAAATCCCAAAACAAACATTTTCCTTTTGTTAAAAAAATAGTTTTCTTATCTTTTCTCTTAAAAAACAAAAAAATGAAAAAGAGAAGGAAAAACATATTTTTTTTAGTAGAGGAAATTTTTTTAAAAAAAAATCTCCCTTTCTTCTAAAAAAATCTTTCACTCTTATTCTCTTACCCTTGTTGTTCATATCTTTCTCTCCTTAACCTTTATATTCTCTCTTATGCACGAGTGTTTGGACTCGTGATAACTCACAAGACACCTAGCTCGAATAAACAATATTTCCATAATGGTGAATAAAAATACACCTCATACTTTCATGGACAGAATCTTCCCTGATCGAGTTTCTGTTCCTTCTTGCGTTACTTTACCCACCTTAACTGGTAATTACTGAAATCCATTCAAGTCGCATTAACACGTTTCCAAAATTTGGCAATTTTGAAAATGATGATCCTTACATCTTTTTAACGAAATCTAAACAAGTTTGTACAACTATAAAACTTCAACAAGTATGCAATGATGAAATAAAATTTAGGTTAAATCCATTCGCACTTAACGACTACGCTGAAAAATGGTTATATAGCTTGCCTTTAAATTCGATTAGAACTTGGGACAAATTTTTAACTTTTTTTAAAGAAATTCTACCCTTAGAAAAGACAACCAAACTTCAAAATGAAATAGTAAGTTTTCATTTTTTTGGGTTGAATCCTTTAAAAAATATTTTGAAATATTTAAGAAATTTTTGACCAATTGTCCACACCACATTTTAAAGAATGGATTCTTTGCCAAATTTTATATGACAAACTTTAAAATAGCTCTCGGACGATGCTTGAATCAATGTGCCAAGGAAACTCTTTAGCACGACATCATGATGCTGCTTGGCAATTCCTTGAAAACCTAGATGAAAAAACATCTCAATGGGAAGGATATAACGAGAAATCAATATATTGAAGATTAAGCGCACACTCGATAGGATCATCATTAGCCTTAAAAGCGAAAATCGATGCGATGATAAACAAATTTGATAATGTTCTTTCATCTAATCCAATGAACCATCTTCACAAATCCCCTGTTATAAATGTAATGATCCAAATTACGCTGCTGATCAACATCCTCCCTTGTTAGAACAACTCAACACTTTTAGCAAAATTAGGAACAATCCATTCTCACAAACGTACAATCTTGATTAGGGAAATCATCTAAACTTCGTTGGGTACCAAAACAATTCAAATATGAATTTGGTTCAACATATTTTTAAGCATTTCTAAACAATGCTTCATTCCTCCATTTCAACCAAATCGATTTCAAAAAAACTTTGCCCCGCCTTCTCAAAATCAAGCGCAATGATCTTTTATTCCTAAAGATAACTAAAGAATGACATCACTGGAGAAAAGTTTGGAAACTTTAGCTAAACCAACTACTCAAAATCTTCAATCGAACAACAATTTGAAAATTTTGCCAACCTCGTACATGCGAAATACGAGTCAAGATTTCTAAACTCGAAACGCAAATGAGTCAATTAACCACTTCTGTGAGTGAATGAGAAAGCGGTACATTCTCGAGTCAACCTATTTCGAAACCTAGAAATCACAACACAAGCTCAAAACAAGCTCATATTATTCAAGATAGCAATTTGAATCAAATGAATGCTATCACTAGTTTGAGATACGACAAGCATATTAATAACCTAATTGTCAATCCTAATGACTTGCTGAAAATTTCTTCCAAATCTCCAATACCCTCAATTGAGTCCAACTCGAACATCGAATTCAATTGTAAATCTTATCCTTCGCCAACTCAAGTAGACCGACCTACTAAATTAGAGCTCTATTTTCCCATAGAATTTATGCTAAGAAACATATGGAACAAATGGAAAAGGTGTTAGAAATTTTTAAGCAAGTTAGGTTCAATATTCCTTTGTAGACATAATTGAATAAAACCCAGCCTATGCTGAATTTTTGTAGGACTTATGCACTCAAAACGACACATTCAAGTACCTAAAAAAATCTTCTTTGTGGCAGGTCTAAGTGAAGTCTTGTCTCAATCCATTCCTATGAAATACAAAGACTGTAGTTGCCCCATAGATCTCGTTTACGATGGGAGACAATAAAATCAATAAATGTCTTTTAGATTTAGGTGCTAGCATATACATGCTCCCATATTCCGTTTACCGGCAACTAGGTCTAGGTGATCTTAAATCGACAAAAGTTATCCTTCGATTTGCCGATAGTTCTGTAGAAAAACCAATATATGAGAGTAAGGATGTGTTGATGAAAGTAGGATAATTTATATTCCCTATCGATTTCATTGTCTTAGATTCACAACCTGTAAATAATCTCATAAGAAAAATTCCTTTGATTTTAGGATGATCTTTTTTAGCCACTTCGACTGTTTTGATCAACTGTCGCAATGGTTCAATGAAAATTTCCTTTGGTAACATGACCACGGATTTTAACATCTTCACTTTAGAAAATCAATCATACAAATCATTCGACCACACTTTGAAAGTTAGCGTTGTTCACGAAAACTTTGAAAAAGAAACAATTGACCTTAATAATGAACACAAGGTGGAGTTTGAAAAAGTTTTCAAAACATGTCAAATGAGATCATAGACACGCTTCCATTCGAATCTCTCACTATTGAGTCCAAAATTCAACCAATTTCACTGATCGAACTATCTCCTAAATTAGAGCTCAAAGCTCTACCATCTCACCTTAAGTACGCACACTTAGGTGACAATGAACTTTTCCTATCATAATTTCTCCTGATCTTTCTCTTGACCAAGAAGCATCTCTTCTTTCAATTTTTTCAAAAAACAAAGAAGCAATTGGGTGGTCCATCACCAATATTAAGGGAATTAACTATGCAATTGTTCAACATCGCATTCACTTAATTGACAAAGCCAAGCCTACTTGTGATGCGCAATGAATGGTTAACCCCAAAATGAAAATGCGCTTCGAGAAGTAATTCTTAATTTCCTTGACAACAGTATCATTTACCCCATATCCGACAACTCATGGGTTAGCCCAGTTCATGTCGTGCCTAAAAAATCCAAACTCACCATTATCATGAATGATGCTAACAAACTCATTCCAACTCATATTCAAACGGGTTGGCGTTTTTACATTTATCATCGAAAATTACATTTTGCAGCATGTAAAGATCATTTCCTTCTTCCTTTCATCAACGAAATGCTTAAACGGTTAGTCGGTCAAGAATTCTACTATTTTTTATGGTTATTCGGATTATAATCAAATCACAATCGCTCCCAAAGATCAAGAAAAAACAACTTCCACATGTCCTTTTGGAACTTTTGCTTTTCGGCGCATGCCACTCGGTATTTGTAATGCCTTGTGACTTTCCAAGGATGGATGAGTATCATCTTTTCTAATATGATCGAACACTTTCTAGAAATTTTCATGGACGATTTCTCCATCTTTAGAGATTCCTTTGCCAAATGCTTACATCATCTTGAGCTGGTTGTAAATCGATGTAAAGAGAAACATTTAACTTTGAATTTGGAAAAATGACGCTTTATGGTAAAACAAGGCATAGTTTTCGGGCATATCATTTCAAATAATGGCATTGAGGTAGATAACACAAAATTGATGTCATTTCAAATCTATTTATTCCCCAGTCCCTTAAGGACATTCGATCACTTACAGGACACGCTGGCTTTTATCGACACTTTATAAAAGACTTTAGCAAAATTGCTCCACCTTTGAATACTCTTTTGGGAAAGATTTCCCTTTTGATTTCTGTTCTAATTATGTCTCTTCTTTCGAACATCTTCAAAATGAACTCATTTCTTCTCCAATCATTTGCTAGCCCAAATGGGATCTTCCTTTTAAAATAATGTACGATGCTTCTAACTTTGCGATTGTTGTTGTCCTTGGACAATGCATCAACAAAATTCTCCACGTCATCTATGTTGAATCATAAGTTTTGATTCATGGAAAAAGAGCTTAAACATATCATTGATGAGACTATATGATCAAACGACAAAAAGAGAAAGATGTATGATACTAAAACTACAAAGGAGACGACTTCAAAACTGAGTATAATATGTTTATTTGTTGAAGTTTTTTAGTCTTAGAGTTACTAAAATCTATCCTCAAGTTGAAACATTCCTGTTTTTAAATCAAATTTAAATTGTTAATTAATTTAATTTTTGAAATTAAATTTTGAAATAATTTGGTATTTTTCAAATTTAATAGATATTTGTTTGTTTATTTATAAATGTATATAAATATGATTTTAAATAGAATTTATAATTGGGAACTCAAAAAAAGTAAATATTTTGAATAATATATTAACTATAAATTTAATTGTGGATTAATTTGAAAATGGGTCTAAAAATACTTTCTTTAAAATTATATATGTGGATAAATTATAGTTTGAATATATATATATATATATATGTTATAATATAAAAACATTTAGTTTGGGCATTTGTAAAATTTTAGTTTGTAAATATAAGTATGAAAATATAAATTGATGAAAAAAGGAATGTACTGTAAAATATAATGTAAAAACTATATCAATATAAATGTAAATATAAAACTACCTAAGGATATAAACATAATTTATAAATAAATTAGAGCAAGGGATTTAAACATAAAAAAAATGCTCATTTTAACAAGTGTAGAAAACTTAAATCATGCCTTTGCAAGTGTAATTAAAATAAACATGTGCTAAGAAAATTTCTTTTCTTTTAATCTAAAATTTTTAAACATGTATAAGAAAGAAAATAACCAGGCTGATCATTATCTTCATTTCTCAAACCTGAAAACTAAAACCATAAGACAAAAGAAGAATTTTTTTTACAAACCTGAGATCAATAGAAATCAATTCAACAACATCAAACAAGCAATAATGATTCAACCTTGAGCAAGTACAGGTTGTCTAAAACAACAGTCTTCAACCTGAGAACCAAATTTTAAAAAATAATCAAAAAGCTAGGAAGAGATCAAAAGCCTGGAAATTAAAACCTGATCAAAGCAAGGATTCAACTGGAAGCTAACAGATCTGATTCAACTAAAAAAAAAATTCAAGTTCTTAGACCCAAGTTCCAAAATTTCAAAACATAAAACAATTTCCAGTTCTAGGTTTAAATCTGTCCTCTGTCTTAAAAAAGGTGAGCAAACTTTCCACCCATAATCTATTTCTATGTTGATGCTTGTGAGTAAACTAAAAAACCTCTTGATTTAAACTAAGTGCATGTGATGATTTATGAAATAATGATGTGGTAAATTGTTTACATGAAGTGAATTTAGACTTGCATGTTAAAAATGAAGTGATAAGTATGTATGTCTATATATCTGTGTTCATTCTATTTTTTTACAAAGTTTATATTTTGAATCAAAAATTCCAATCTCCTCATCTAATCTCTTATAGGATGTAGTATTAAAACAAATTGTTTTTGTTTAAACATAAATTAAGTTTTTTAAAAAAAATTAAGTGAAATAAGTTAGTATATTTTTGGAAAATAAGAAAAAGCAGGCATGAAAATTTAAGCATCACAATTCCTTGATTAACTTATATGATCAAAATCACTATCTAAAATCATGAATTTTAAGAGCTAAATCCAGATTTTTAGTTGGGAAACGAGTGAGATTTTGGTAGTTGATCAGTTTTGGTGTTTTGGGATTTTTTGGTGATCGGAGGACTTGGGGAGGTCGAAACTGATACAGGAGATGGCAACGGAGTTGGTGAGATTTGGAAAATTTTAAGGTAGTTTTTTTTTTACTACCGAGGTGGAGTCGCGACAGTGGTTTAGGGTTTTAAATCTAGTTTTGGTAGAGGCTGGAGTCATCTCTGGAGCATCAGGGTTGATCGGAGGTTGGGGGATGTTAGCGTGGGTCTTCGGCGGAGCTGGTGGTCACGGGCTCGTGACTTCTGGTGGTCGGAGCAGGGAGGACGAGGAAGATTTTGGTCGAAGTTTCCTGTTCCAGTTCG
This sequence comes from Allium cepa, assembly GCA_030765085.1. Lineage (NCBI taxonomy): Eukaryota > Viridiplantae > Streptophyta > Magnoliopsida > Asparagales > Amaryllidaceae > Allium > Allium cepa. The sequence goes on from CM060931.1 coordinate 385,811,853, forward strand.
ACCAAATGTCTCGATTTTGATTGAGGATTTGTGACGCCCCACCTCTATACTCATGTTATCCAAGGACACTATGGGGTAATGCCGTCAACTAGCGCGAAGAATAAGGCTGTTGAGGAGCGACCATCTGTATAATTACTTTGTGCGAGTACCGATATGCTAGATAAAAATACAACTTTTCATCACGAAAGGAAATCCGACATACCGATGCAAACTCAAGGCTACTACACAGTGGCTATAATATCTTCGAAAACAAATATAGAAATAAGTATAACACAAATCAGTCATAGAAGATCATATCTCAAAGGCGGAAACAGATATGAATATTACACATAAAAGTGTATATCAGAGTAGTGGTCAAACAAGATCCACTATATCACAAAAGAATAGTTACAAGAGCTGCACAAAAGAATAAGTATACATCATACAGTCTATATCTCAAATGTATAAAACAAAATAAACTACTAATTTAAGTAGTTAGCCAAAAGTCAGAATAATAATCCCAGATGAGGAGTCAAGCAGAAACACCTGTAACATCCCGGTCTGACCCGAGTATTATTTAATAAGAAAATAATAAGTGGATCGGTCTACCTATAAATATCAGATGAAATGATATAGAATAAGGGATATGACAAAAACGTATAATAACCAAAATGCCATACTGTGATAAGCATGTAATTGAAATCAACAAGAGATTAATCAATATCACAAGAATCTTTTCAAAGATAAAAAGGATTATCATACTCTTTATTTCATTTACCAAACCATAAATATTGACAATTATATCAATGCCAATCACAAAAGTTAATGACACAAATTCACCAATACACAAATATTGATAGAACTTATCAATGAAACCACAAAAATTGGTGAAACACAAATTTTAGAAATCGTCAATAGAAATTCAGAAATCACAAAAAGGGGGGAGGCCTATCACAAAACGGGAGCATGAAAACTCACCAACACGTGTATCACAAAAATGGAACGCTATTCCATGGTTGCTAACCATTAATTTTGAGCCGAAGCTCCACAAAACGGTCCGAAGACTATGGGTCGCTACCCCACCAAATTGAGCCGAAGCTCTACAGAAACGAGGTTTAGTCTCCCTCGCAGACAAAGAGACATCGCACATTGCTAGTCTAAATCACAAAAACGATCATCATCGATCATCAAGAAGTGTCAATTACACTAAGCTAGTAAATATATGAGCTTAGCTTCATGTCCCATAACCGCTAGCTTAACTTAAATATTTACGAACGAATTGTAGATTTCCACTCGAAAATTGTCACAAGAGATTCAATCGAACAAGTCCAAGAATTAACCGACGAAGTAAACGCAAGCGTTTCATACCACTTGTTTTACTAAGTCGTTTAATTAGATTTCTCATACGAGTGAGGTAAAGGTTTTTATATACTAGTAGGTTGGAAAACGGTTTTATAAACGAGTTTGATATTGAAAATAGAGTTTAAATAATCTTTGATGAAGAGTTTGAATATTTACTACTAGTATAGAAACCTTTGTATTTTAAAGTGACAAACCATAAAAATGATTGTAGAACAATCAATCATAAAATTCCACATACGAAGACGTGAATCAAATCCAAAGAAACCGATAAAGAATCCATCGAAATGGATATTCAAAAATCTCTAAAAAGGAGTCATCAAAGTCGTAATAAATGATAACAACAAATAGGATCATCGCGAATCGATTCAAATTGGAAATTCAATCCCAAAAGGCAAAGTGGGCTGAAACAGCAAATTCAGTTGACTAAACAGAGATTTTGGTTGACTAAACAGCAAATTCAGTTGACTAAACAGAGATTTGCAGTTGACTAAATTCTACCTGGAAACTTTCTGTTTCCAGGTTCAGTCGACTAAACAGAGAATTCAGTCGACTGAATCATGCCTGGAAACATTCTGTTTCCAGGTTCGGTCGACTAAACAGAGAATTCAGTCGACTGAATCATGCCTGGAAACTTTATGTTTCCAGGTTCAGTCGACTAAACAGAGAATTCAGTCGACTGAATCATGCCTGGAAACTTTCTGTTTCCAGGTTCGGTCGACTAAACAGAGAATTCAGTCAACTGAACTGGGGATTTCAGTATTTTCAGCGTAAAAATGAAGATGCAATCTCTTTGCAAATGCAACCGGACGATCATTGGCTCTAAGGGTTTATGCCAATAGGAAACGCGGCCCTATATGCTCCTCGATACATCACCAAAATATGATCAAAACATCAAAGTTAGGATTTTAAAGATTTGAACCCAAAACACTAAAAATTGGAATATTCACCAATTCAACCCAAACCAAAAGAAAATGCACATGAATAAGTGTTAGGAATTCATACCTAACAACCAAAGATAATTATAGTCATAGATGTGAGATAAAAATCTCACCTTTAAACCCAAAACAAATGAAGAAGAAGCTATAGAGCAATGGAAGAACAATCACTCTTCAATTACAACCCAAAGATCTTGAATCTAAGCTTAAAAGAGAAACATTTCCTAAATTAGGTTTAGGAATTTCTGAAATTGGTAAGAGAATGAGTTGGAGAAGAAGAAGTGAGGCTTACCAAAGCTTCTTCTATAAATTTGGAGCTAGAACCTGATTTGCAAAAGAAAACTAGGGCTTGGAGTTTTAATTTCCCATTCCTCTCTCCATTGTTGTTAAAGCTTGAGTATTAGGAATTAGAAATGAAGTAATGAAGAGGAGAGGGGTGAAGCTTGGGTCTAATGGGCTGAAACAAAACCAAAGCCCTAAGTGAAAAGGTGGCAAAATTCCACTAACTCCAAACATATCAAAGTTTATACTTAAAAGATCGCAAACGTCATTTTGAACTCAATGGGAGTGGTCTCGAGTCCTAATATGACTGTTTGCAAAAAGTAGCTTTTTCGGACAAAAATCCGACTAACGATGCAATATTTAAATAAAATATTTAAATACTCAATCGTAAAATATGCGGGTTGCTACAGGATTCTTGATGGAGTCCGGAGGGTCGGAATCGAAGGTGCAGGCGGTCGTCGATGTATGGGGAGTATTGGCGATGGTCGGGGATTCGCCATGGATGGTGCACGGTGCACGGTGCACAGGTGTAACTTTCATATAAAAGATTTGGAATTGAAATAGTTTTGAATGTTATGCATGAATCTTTGTGAATGATTGTTGAACTCTGTTTTGAAATTGAAGAGGATCTTAAAGGTGTATCTTACTTATAAAAGATTTAAAATGGAATTTTTTTGAAAACTATGAATTAATCTTTGTGGAAGATAGGTGAACTTTGTGAAGTGAATCTTTTTGTTTAAAGATTTTAGAATGGTAATTTGTTTAAACCATTTGATGAAAGGTTTTGGGCTTTAAGTTGTGACTTAACTAAGATCTCATTATATCCATATGCTTTTTAAACTAAGCGCTCATTATTCGATTTAGCCGGGAGAGGACTTTGTGCCATAAAACCCATTCCGAATAATGATATGATGAAATGGATAACATTTGAAGACCGGTGGTGAATACTGAATATTTTCTAAAGAGAAAGGATTACTCGTCGAATGTCTCTACACCGTCGGATCCCTGGTATAGAGATTTGATCACATTTTGAGATGGGGAGTCCAGACGGGATTAGGGATTATCCGGATTGCATGGGCTTCTTTGGGAAGTGCCTTCAGTTCCGTTCAAACCCGGAGCAGACTTGTATGGATGTGTGTCTGACGTTACACTGAGATGTAAAGCTGGTTTCTATCAAATACATTTCTGTTTGGTGGCGGAGAATTTATTCTCTTAGCTTAACACCTTTCTCTGAGATGTATGAGCTCAGCGGTTATGTAGTTAATGGTTACTAGTGATACATTCCCAATTTGGTAATGTGGCATACGAAGTGCTACTGATCATTTGTTGATCAAATCATGGCTTTTGTGTAAAGCGTAGCTTTGTGGACGAGACCTCGTCGGACCTCACACTCCAGAAATGGTCGAAGTAGGAAAGATGCAGCAAGATTATGAGTGTCGCACCCTTTAGGGTATGTCCATTTCCTTTTGGAAAAAGATGATATCATGATATGGAGCCCAGATATTTAACCTATGTGGTTGCTGCGAATTTATTACTTTATGGTTGTTGCTTTTTGGTTGAGGGACCTCAGATAAAGGTCGGTGGCATATTCGTGTAGTAGTTACCTAGTTATAGAGGTAACCCGACCTTGGGTTGGCAGAGAGCTGGTTAAGTTCTCGGGGCATCCCTCCATAGGCGTACCCATGTTGCCCAGGAAGTTCCTTAGCCTGACCATTTGTTGGAAATCCAATCTCCAATACAAGCCTTGTACGGTTTTAGTTGTATAACCTTCCATTTACTTATGGTGGTCACCACTGTTTAGATGGTGGCTATAGTAAGCATAAATAATGGTTGAATGCTGGCTAAGATTAATATTATACTTTCAAAATATTTTCTGCACTATGCACTAATAACAATATCAAAAGGATTTTGCATATCAAGCATGTTTGACTTTCATAAGGAGAAATCTTCTCCAATTGTGCATTTACATTATGTGTGTGGCAGGAGGCCTTATGGTAGTTTCATTTTCTAAAAAGCATTGTGGATTTCTTTTTAAATCCTTTTGTTTGTTTTCTTTCAAATAAAACTAATTTTATTTGCTCACACCAGTTCCATGACTGGCCTGGAGTTTATTGTTCCCTTTCTAAACTCTGGGTGCGCACAATTTCTACATGGGCAGTCTAGAGTTAGATTTTTCAAATAGTTAGATAATAGATATAGATTCGATATCTTTCGAAGCCTCTGGTTTGGTGGCACTTGGAAATCTTCTTCAGTCTTTGGATTTTAGCACTCGCATTCATGACTGACCTTGCTTAATACAACTTGATGGTGGTTTGAGCTTTGGATTCGGAGCATTGGTGATCTTTGGAGCTTTGGCTATGGAGTTGCAGTTCTGGATTCTTTCTTTCTATCCTTTGGAAGATCATACTTGAGATTCATCTTTCCGCTGTTGTATATCTTTGATAGATATGGATATTCACTGTATCATTGATGTATCAAATGTTGTATATCAATAAAGTTGTTCATTTCCACTGTGTGGTTGTACTTAATGTGTTATAAGCTCCATCTGAACTGGTATTTGAAGTTTGAATCTACAGCATTCAAATACGGGTGAAGTATGAATGTCGATTTTCAAACGTCGGATTTCGGGTCGTGACAATTAAATATCTGTGATGAATTTATATTATCTATCTATGATTCAATGAATGAAGATAAGCATTATAAGATTATACCGCTTATTGATATTATTGTGCTTGAATTTGTGATGATTAACGATGTTGCGCTATTGTGTAAAACCCCTAGATCACACTCACACACACAAATATGGATATTCGGAGGAAATTGGTTAAGTCATAGTTTTCTTTTCAGAATGATGAAAAGATTTTGAAAATTGAGTTTTGAATCTAAAATGGTTTGGAAATGTATTTGGGTTAAATATGAAAGCTTTGCTAAATGAAAAGAACTTATCGATGAAACCACAAAAATTAGTGAAACACAAATTCTAGAAATCGTCAATAGAAATCCAGAAATCACTAAAAAAGGGGGAGGCCTATCAACAAACGGGAGCATGAAAACTCACCAACACGTGTATCACAAAAATGGAACGCTATTCCATGGTTGCTAACCATTAATTTTGAGCCGAAGCTCCACAAAACGGTCAGAAGACCATGGGTCGCTACCCCACCAAATTGAGCCGAAGCTCCATAGAAACCGGGTTTAGTCTCCCTCGCAGATAAAGAGACATCGCACATTGCTAGTCTAAATGACAAAAATGAGCATCATCGATCATCAAGAAGTGTCAGTTACACTAAGCTAGTAAATATATGAGCTTAGCTTCATGTCCCATAACCACTAGCTTAACTTAAATATTTACGAACGAATTGTAGATTTCCACTCGAAAATTGTCACAAGAGATTCAATCGAACAAGTCCAAGAATTAACCGACGAAGTAAACGCAAGGGTTTCATACCACTTGTTTTACTAAGTCATTTAGTTAGATTTCTCATACGAGTGAGGTAAAGGTTTGTATATACTAGTAGGTTGGAAAACGATTTTATAAACGAGTTTGATATTGAAAATAGAGTTTAAATAATCTTTGATGAAGAGTTTGAATATTTACTACTAGTATAGAAACCTTTGTATTTTAAAGTGACAAACCATAAAAATGATTGCAGAAACAATCAATCCTAAAAATCCACATACGAAGACGTGAATCAAATCCAAAGAAACCGATAAAGAATCGAACGAAATGGATATTCAAAAATCCCTAAAAAGGAGTCATCAAAGTTGTAATAAATGATAACAACAAATAGGATCATCACGAATCGATTCAAATTGGAAATTCAATCCCAAAAGGCAAAGTGGGCTGAAACGGCAAATTCAATTGACTAAACAGAGATTTCAGTTGACTAGCAGCAAATTCAGTTGACTAAACAGAGATTTTCAGTTGACTGAATTCTGCCTGGAAACTTTCTGTTTCCAGGTTCAGTCGACTGAACAGAGAATTCAGTCGACTGAATCATGCCTGGAAACATTCTGTTTCCAGGTTCAGTCGACTAAACAGATAATTCAGTCGATTGAACTGGGGATTTCAGTATTTTCAGCCTGAAAACGAAGATGCAATCTCTTTGCAAATGCAACCGGACGATCATCGGCTCTAAGGGTTTATGCCAATAGGCAACCCGACCCTATATGCTCCTCGATGCATCACCAAAACATGATCAAAACATCAAAGTTAGGATTTTAAAGATTTGAACCCAAAACACTAAAAATTGGAATATTCACCAATTCAACCCAAACCAAAAGAAAATGCACATGAATAAGTGTTAGGAATTCATACCTAACAACCAAAGATAATTATAGTCATAGATGTGAGATAAAAATCTCACCTTTAAACCCAAAACAAATGAAGAAGAAGCTATAGAGCAATGGAAGAACAATCACTCTTCAATTACAACCCAAAGATCTTGAATCTAAGCTTAAAAGAGAAACATTTCCTAAATTAGGTTTAGGAATTTCTGAAATTGGTAAGAGAATGAGTTGGAGAAGAAGAAGATGAGGCTTACCAAAGCTTCTTCTATAAATTTGGAGCTAGAACCTAATTTGCAAAAGAAAACTAGGGCTTGGAGTTTTAATTTTCCATTCCTCTCTCCATTGTTGTTAAAGCTTGAGTATTAGGAATTAGAAATGAAGTAATGAAGAGGAGAGGGTGAAGCTTGGGTCTAATGGGCTGAAACAAAACCAAAACCCTAAGTGAAAAAGTGGCAAAATTCCACTAACTCCAAACATATCAAAGTTTATACTTAAAAAGATCGCAAACGTCATTTTGAACTCAATGAGAGTGGTCTCGAGTCCTAATTTAGCTGTTTGCAAAAAGTAGTTTTTTCGGACAAAAATCCGACTAACAATGCAATATTTAAATGAAATATTTAAATACTCAATCGTAAAACATACGGGTTGTTACAGACTCCCTTTCTTAAATAAATTGCGTCCACGCAATATTTAAGAAGAAAATATATAGTAACAACCATGAAAGCATATTCAACACAAAGAAATTTGGAATAAAAAGTTCACCTCAAAGAGCACGAGAAAGTAAGTCTGGATGTGTTCGCTCAATGAATTCTCTAGATTCCCAAGAGCAATCCTTAGGATTTGAGAACCATTAAACTTTCACAAGCGGAACATCTTTATTTCGGAGGCGTTTGACACCGAAGCAATAATACGAATAGGATGTGGCTCATAAGTTAAATTATGCGAAACTTCAATTTCTTCCACAACACCGGGCTCAAGAATAGAATCGGAATCTCGAAGGCATTTCCGTAATTGAGAAACGTGAAACACGTCATGAATAGCAGAAAATTGAGCCGGTAATGAGAGGCGATAAGCCACGGAACCAATGCGTTCGGTGATGGGAAATGGACCAATATATCGAGGTGCTAACTTTCCCGATCGACTGAAATGCACAACACCTTTCATAGGTGAAACATGAACAAACACCAAATCTCCCACAGAAAATTCTAACCTCCTTCTTCGGTTATCGGCATAGGATTTTGTTTACTCTGGGCTTCCTTCATCCTATGACGAATAAGGTCAATCTTTTCTATGGAATCACGAATAAAGTCTGGACCTAAAACCAGCTTCTCACCGGCCTCAAGCTAGCAAGAAGGAGAACGGCATGGCCTTCCATAGAGTGCCTCAAAAGGTGCCATACCAATAGAAGGTTGGAAGCTATTATTATAGGAAAACTCAACAAGAGAAATATGATCTTCCCAACTTCCACCAAAATCAAGAATGCACGCACGAAGAAGATCTTCAAGAGTTTGATTCACACGCTCGGTTTGTCCATCGGACTGAGGATGATAAGCGGTGCTAAAATTAAGCTTCGTTCCCAATGCTTTTTGAAGACTCTTCCAAAATCCACTAGTAAACAATGGATCACGATCACTAACAATAGAAGTAGGAACTCCATGCAATTTAACAATTTCTTTAATAAAGAGTTTGGCCAAAAAAGGTACGGTCCGATTGGACCGAACGGGAATAAAATGGGTCGATTTAGTAAGTCTATCAACTATCACCCATAGGCTATCATGACCCGAACGAGAACAGGGAAGGCCGTCAATGAAATCCATAGAAATTTGATCCCACTTCCAAATTGGAATTTCTAATGGTTGCAATAACCCACGTGGCCTTTGGTGCTCGGCCTTGACAAGTTGGCAAGTCATGCAACGCTTAACAAAGTTAGTAATATCAGATTTCATTCCATCCAAATAATAAAGTCGCTTCATATCCGCATACATTTTACTATTACCGGGATGAATGGTAAATTTAGAACGATGGGAATCTTCTAAAATATCTTTACGAAGATCACTAATATTTGGCACGATAAGTCTACCAAATTTTCGAATACCGCCACGAGAATCAATATTAAAGTCTTTCAAACTTTCAGTACCAATTTTATCCCTTAATCTTTGGCTAAGAAGAGCCAATTTGGGATCTAGCTTTTGAGCTTCAAGAATGCGGTCTAAAAGAGAAGGATGAGCCTCAAGACTACATAAAGCAAGAGATGAACACAAATCGGAAACGCGATCTCGAATCTCACAAGTAGATAAAATCTCGAGATTATTCCATTCGGATATCATCATAGAAACAACCGCTTGTTGCTTACGACTAAGTGCATCGGCAACACGATTTACCTTTCTGGGAGTATAAAGAATATCAAGATCATAAGCTGCAAGAAATTCGAGCCAACGTTGTTGACGCAAATTAAGTTCCTTTTGAGTAAATAGATACTTCAAGGATTTATGATTGGTGTAAAGAATAAATTTTTCTCCCAAAAGATAATGACGCGCAATACGAAGGGTGAAAACAATAGCCGCGAGCTCTAAATCATGCGTGGCATATCTAGTCTCGGCTAGCATCAATTGCCTAGAAGCATAAGCAATAACACGTTCACTTTGCATAAGAACGGCACCCAAACCAACACGACTAGCATCGGTATAAACAATAAAATCTTGGTTCCCTTCGGGAATCACAAGAATAGGAGCATCGGAAAGGAGTTATTTTAATTTCTGAAAAGAAATTTCAAATTTGTCCGACCAAATGTATTTAACACCTTTCTTTTTTAAGCTAGTAAGAGGCACGACAATTTTAGAAAAGTCTTTGATAAAACGATGGTAATAACCCGCCAATCCGAGAAAACTACGAATTTTCGTCACACTCTCCAGTCTCTTCCAATTTTGAATCGCTTCAATCTTTGAAGGATCTACTGATATTCCAGATTTGGAAATAATATGACCGAGAAACTTCACACGAGATTGCCAAAAATGGCATTTAGAAAATTTTGCTTTTAATTGATTACTCCTAAGAGTTTCCAACACAATCCGAAGATGCTTTTCATGTTCCTCCTCGGTTTTTGAATACACAAGAATATCATCAATGAAGATGAGAACAAATCGATCGAGGAAATTTTTGAAAACTCGATTCATAAGGTCAACGAAATAAGCCAGAGCATTCGTTAAACCAAATGGCATAACAAGCCATTCATAAGATCCATAACGGGTACGGAACGATGACAAAGGAATGTTGTCCTCTGCAATACGAAGCTGTTGAAAACCGGTAGCCAAGTCCAATTGTGAAAAGACTCTAGCACCACTAAGTTGGTCGAATAGATCATCAATCCGAGGTAAATGATATTTATTCTTGATAGTAAGATCATTAAGCTTGCGGTAGTCAATGCAAAGCCTAAGTGTATCATCGGATTTCTTCACAAAAATAGTCGAAGCTTCCCAAGGCGAGGAACTAGAGCGAATAAATTGCTTCGTCTCCAATTCGGATAATTGTTTACGCATCTCCTCATTTTCTTTATTGAACATACGATAAGGATGACGAGTAATAGGTTGAGCTCCAGGGATAAGATTGATTCTGAACTCAATCGCTCGTTTAGGTGGTAATCCTAAAACAGGCTCAAATATGTCAGAAAATTCACGAACAACGTGAATAAGAGAAATAATATCTTCCTCATCATCATTATCGTCATCATGAGGATTTAAAGAATATAAAGATGCAACCAAGCTGGAATCCGAATCTTTAAGGTCGATAGAAATTTGCTTAACATATTGAGGATGTCGAAGATGGATAGTCCGCTCAGGGAATAAGATTTAGGCTTTATAGCGGTTAAGCCAATCCATTCCCAAAATCATTCCAAAGCCAAGGTAACATATAACATGCAAATCGGCACGGAAAGAGTAATCACACAAAATAATCTCGACATCTTTACACAATAAACTGATTGTTGCGGATCCACCAACCGGATTCGCAATTCTCAAAGAAGTAATTAAACACAAAACATCCAAATAAAAGGTATCAACAAGTTCTTTTGAAATAAAAGAGTGGGACGCAACCGTATCAAAAAGAACTCGAATAGGATGATCACGAAATAAAATAATGCCATCAAGGATAGAATGAGAAATACCTTTACCACGAGATGTGTTGCCAGGGGCTTGAGCAACATTAAGCTTTTCCTCCTTCCTATTTTGTAGTTTGGGACAAGAAGATAAATAATGATCCGGGCTTTTGCAATAGCGACAAGTACAAGGCTTTGAACACTTGTTCGCATAATGGTCCTTAGAACCACAGTTGTAGCATTGCCCACCACTAGAGGTAGAAGTCTTAACTGCTGGAGAGGCTTGCTTCCCTTTCTTACTGTTGGGATAAGGACCCTTGAACTTATTAGGCCTTTTCTTGTTGTTGAAGTTTGTTTTGGCACCCATAACTTCAACATGACTTTCTTTATCTGCCTCTTCAAGTCGAAGAGCGATATCAACAAGTTGATCAAAAGAAACTTCTAACTTTAGAAGTAATGGCTTCTTGAGTTTTTTATTCAAGCCATAGACAAATCTTTGGTTCTTCTTCAATGGGGTGTTTATGTATTCGACCCCGTATTTAGAAAGTGACTCGAAGGATGCGACATAGTCTGCCACAGAGGATTCACCTTGAACAAGGTCTATGAAAGGATGAGCCAATGTCACCTTCTCAGCTTCTGGCATAAATTTTAACTCGAATCGTTCTCGGAATTTCTCCCAAGTAAGACCTGCTTCAATTATTTCGGAAATCAGAAGCTCGTACCAGTCTAATGCTCTTTCTTGGAGCATACTAGAGGCCACCTGAACACGGTGAAGATCAATAAGATTCATGCGTGAAAAGATTCGATCGCATGTTCTTAGCCAAGCCTGGACTTCAATAATGGTTTCAGAACCTTTAAATGGCTTCCCACCCAAATTGGTATAATCGTTGCACAAGCGTGCAAATTCAGACTTAGGGTGAGTAGGTTCCGGATTAGAACCGGCTGCTTGAGCATTCTGTACTAGATCAAGAAGCTGCTGGGCAGACATAAAAACTCCATCCTGTGGAGTAGCACTAGATTGACCGGCGCTGGGACGGCCAGGTCTAACCATTTCTCTTCCTTAAGAAAGAAGAAGGAAGTAGAAAAACGTTGTTCACAAATTGAATATCAAACATTAATGATTGTTAAAACAAGGAATCATAAAAGAAAATAGGATAGAACGGTACGAAGACACGAATTAAATCCTAAGGCACGACTCCTAAGATGGACTTAGGACGATGATCCTTATTAAATTATTCTACATTGTTTCAAAGTTTCGTTCTGATACCAAGCTGAGACGCCCCACCTCTATACTCACGCTAGCCAAGGACACTGCGGAGTAATGCCGTCAACTAGCGCAAAGAATAAGGTTGTTGAGGAGCGACCATCTGTATAATTACTTTGTGCGAGTGCCGATATGCCAAATAAAAATACAACTTTTCATCACGAAAGGAAATCCGACATACCGATGCAAACTCAAGGCTACTACACAGTGGCTATAATATCTTCGGAAACAAATATAGAAATAAGTATAACACAAATCAGTCACAGAAGATCATATCTCAAAGGCGGAAACAGATATGAATATTATACATAAAAGTGTATATCAGAGTAGTGGTCAAACAAGATCCACTATATCACAAAAGAATAGTTACAAGAGCTACACAAAAGAATAAGTATACATCATGGAGTCTATATCTCAAATGTATACAACAAAATAAACTACTAATCTACGTAGTTAGCCAAAAGTCAGAATAATAATCCCAGATGAGGAGTTAAGCAGAAACACCTGTAACATCCCGGTCTGACCCGAATATTATTTAATAAGAAAATAATAAACGGATCGGTCTAACTATAAATATCAGATGAAATGATATAGAATAAGGGATATGACAAAAACGTATAATAACCAAAATGCCATACTGTGATAAGCATATAATTGAAAATCAACAAGAGATTAATCAATATCACAAGAATCTTTTCAAAGATAAAAAGGATTATCATACTCTTTATTTCATTTACCAAACCATAAATATTGACAATTATATCAATGCCAATCAGAAAAGTTAATGACACACAAATTCACCAATATACAAATATTGATAGAACTTATCAATGAAACCACAAAAATTGGTGAAACACAAATTCTAGAAATCGTCAATAGAAATCCAGAAATCACAAAAAGGGGGGAGGCCTATCACAAAACGGGAGCATGAAAACTCACCAACACGTGTATCACAAAAATGGAACGCTATTCCATGGTTTCTAACCATTAATTTTGAGCCGAAGCTCCACAAAACAGTCCGAAGACCATGGGTCGCTACCCCACCAAATTAAATCGAAGCTCCACAGAAACGGGGTTTAGTCTCCCTCGCAGACAAAGAGACATCGCACATTGCTAGTCTAAATCATAAAAATGATCATCATCGATCATCAAGATGTGTCAATTACACTAAACTAGTAAATATATGAGCTTAGCTTCATGTCCCATAACCACTAGCTTAACTTAAATATTTACGAACGAATTGTAGATTTCCACTCGAAAATTGTCACAAGAGATTCAATCAAACAAGTCCAAGAATTAACCGACGAAGTAAACGCAAGCGTTTCATACCACTTGTTTTACTAAGTCGTTTAATTAGATTTCTCATAAGAGTGAGGTAAAGGTTTGTATATACTAGTTGGTTGGAAAACGGTTTTATAAACGAGTTTGATATTGAAAATAGAGTTTAAATAATCTTTGATGAAGAGTTTGAATATTTACTACTAGTATAGAAACCTTTGTATTTTAAAGTGACAAACCATAAAAATGATTGTAGAAACAATCAATCATAAAAATCCACATACGAAGACGTGAAACAAATCCAAAGAAACCGATAAAGAATCCATCGAAATGGATATTCAAAAATCTCTAAAAAGGAGTCATCAAAGTCGTAATAAATGATAACAACAAATAGGATCATCGCGAATCGATTCAAATTGGAAATTCAATCCAAAAGGCAAAGTGGGCTGAAACAGCAAATTCAGTTGACTAAACAGAGATTTCGGTTGACTAAACAACAAATTCAGTTGACTAAACAGAGATTTTCAGTTGACGGAATTCTGCCTGCAAACTTTCTGTTTTCAGGTTCAGTCGAGTAAACAGAGAATTCAGTCGACTGAATCATGCCTGGAAACATTCTGTTTCCAGGTTCAGTCGAATAAACAAAGAATTCAGTCGACTGAATCATGCCTGGAAACTTTCTATTTCCAGGTTCAGTCGACTAAACAGAGAATTCAGTTGACTGAACTGGGGATTTCAGTATTTTCAGCCTAAAAATGAAGATGCAATCTCTTTGCAAATGCAACCGGACGATCATTGGCTCTACGGGTTTATGCCAATAGGCAACCCGACCCTATATGCTCCTCGATGCATCACCAAAATATGATCAAAACATCAAAGTTAGGATTTTAAAGATTTGAACCCAAAACACTAAAAATTGGAATATTCACCAATTCAACCCAAACCAAAACCAAATGCACATGAATAAGTGTTAGGAATTCATACCTAACAACCAAAGATAATTATATTCATAGATGTGAGATAAAAATCTCACCTTTAAACCCAAAACAAATAAAGAAGAAGCTATAGAGCAATGGCAAGAACAATCACTCTTCAATTCCAACCCAAAGAGCTTGAATCTAAGCTTAAAAGAGAACATTTCCTAAATTAGGTTTAGGAATTTCTGAAATTGGTAAGAGAATGAGTTGGAGAAGAAGAAGATGAGGCTTACCAAAGCTTCTTCTATAAATTTGGAGCTAGAACTTGATTTGCAAAAGAAAACTAGGGCTTGGAGTTTTAATTTCCCATTCCTCTCTCCATTGTTGTTAAAGCTTGAGTATTAGGAATTAGAAATGAAGTAATGAAGAGGAGAGGGGTGAAGCTTGGGTCTAATGGGCTGAAACAAAACCAAAGCCCTAAGTGAAAAGGTGGCAAAATTCCACTAACTCCAAACATATCAAAGTTTATACTTAAAAAGATCGCAAACGTCATTTTGAACTCAATGAGAGCGGTCTCGTGTCCTAATTTGACTGTTTGCAAAAAGTAGCTTTTTCGGACAAAAATCCGACTAACGATGCAATATTTAAATAAAATATTTAAATACTCAATCGTAAAATATGCGGGTTGTTACAGGATTCGTGATGGAGTCTGGAGGGTCGGAATCGAAGGTGTAGGAGGTCGTCGATGTGTGGGGAGTATTGGCGATGGTCGGGGATTCGCCGTGGATGGTGCACGGTGCACAGGTGTAACTTTCATATAAAAGATTTGGAATTGAAATAGTTTTGAATGCTATGCATGAATCTTTGTGAAAAATTGTTGAACTCTGTTTTGAAATTGAAGAGGATCTTAAAGGTGTATCTTTTGTATAAAAGATTTAAAATGGAATTTTTTTTGAAAACTATGAATTAATCTTTGTGGAAAATAGGTGAACTTTGTGAAGTGAATCTTTTTGTTTAAAGATTTCAGAATGGTAATTTGTTTAAACCATTTTATGAAAGGTTTTGGGCTTTAAGTTGTGACTTAACTAAGATCTCACTATATCCATATGCTTTTTAAACTAAGCGCTCATTATTCGATTTAGCCGGGAGAGGACTTTGTGCCATAAAACCCATTCCGAATAATGATAAGATGAAATGGATAACATTTGAAGACCGGTGGTGAAGACTAGATATTTTCGAAAGAGAAAGGATAACTCGTCGAATGTCTCTACACCGTCTGATCCCTGGTATAGAGATTTGATCACATTTTGAGGTGGGGAGTCCAGACGGGATTAGGGATTATCCGGATTGCATGGGCTTCTTTGGAAAGTGCCTTCAGTTCTGTTCGAACCCGGAGCAGACTTGTATGGATGTGTGTGTGACGTTACACTGAGATGTAAAGCTGGTTTCTATCAAATACATTTCTGTTTGGTGGCGGAGAATTTATTCTCTTAGCTTAACACCTTTCTATGAGATGTATGACCACAGCGGTTATGTAGTTAATGGTTACTAGTGATACATTTTCAATTTGGTAATGTGGCATACGAAGTGCTACTGATCATTTATTGATCAAAGCATGGCTTTTGTGTAAAGCGTAGCTTTGTGGACGAGACCTCGTCGGGCCTCACACTCCAGAAATGGTCGAAATACGAAAGATGCAGCAAGATTATGAGTGTCTCACCCTTTAGGGTATGTCCATTTCCTACTGGAAAAAGATGATATCATGATATGGAGCCCAGATATTTAACCTATGTGGTTGCTGCGAATTTATTACTTTATGGTTGTTGCTTTGTGGTTGAGGGACCTCAGATAAAGGTCGGTGGCATATTCGTGTAGTAGTTACCTAGTTATAGAGGTAACCCGACCTTGGGTTGGCAGAGACCTGGTTAAGTTCTCGGGGCGTCCCTCCATAGGTGTACCCATGTGGCCCAGGAAGTTCCTTAGCCTGAACATTTGTTGGAAATCTAATCTCCAATACAAGCCTTGTACGGTTTTAGTTGTATAACCTTCCATTTACTTATGGTGGTTACCACTGTTTAGATGGTGGCTATAGTAGGCATAAATAATGGTTGAATGCTGGCTAAGATTAATATTATACTTTCAAAATATTTTCTACACTATGCACTAATAATAATATCAAAAGGATTTTTCATATCAAGCATGTTTGACTTTCATAAGGAGAAATCTTCTCCAATTGTGCGTTTGCATTATGTGTGTGGTGGGAGGCCTTATAGTAGTTTCATTTTCTAAAAAGCATTGTGGATTTCTTTTTAAATCCTTTTGTTTGTTTTGTTTTAAATAAAACTGTTTTTATTTGCTCACACCAGTCCCATGACTGGCCTGGAGTTTATTGTTCCCTTTCTAAACTCTGGGTGCCCACAATTTCTACATGGGCAGTCTAGAATTAGATTTTTCAAATAGTCAGATAATAGATATAGATTCGATATCTTTCGAAGTCTCTGGTTTGGTGGCACATGGAAATCTTCTTCAATCTTTGGATTTTAGCACTCGCATTCATGACTGGCCTTGCTTAATACAACTTGATGGTGGTTTGAGCTTTGGATTCGGAGCATTGGAGATCTTTGGAGCTTTGGCTATGGAGTTGCAGTTCTGGATTCTTTCTTTCTATCCTTTGGATGATCATACTTGAGATTCATCTTTCCGCTGTTGTATATCTCTGATAGATATTGATATTCACTGTATCATTGATGTATCAATAAAGTTGTATATCAATAAAGTTGTTCATTTTCTTCTGCTGTGTGGTTGTACTTAATGTGTTATAAGCTCCATCCGAACTGGTGTTCGACATTTGAATCTACGGCATTCGAATACGGGCGAAATATGAATGTCGATTTTCCAACGTCGGATTTGGGGTCGTGACAATTAAATATCTGTGATGAATTTATATTATCTATCTATGATTCAATGAATGAAGATAAGCATTATAAGATTATACCGCTTATCGACGTTATTGTGCTTGAATCTGTGATGATTAACGATGTTGCGATATTGTGTAAAACCCCTAGACCACACTCACACACACAAATATGGATATTCGGAGGAAATTGGTTAAGTCATAGTTTTCTTTTCAGAATGATGAAAAGATTTTGAAATTTGAGTTTTGAATCTAAAATGGTTTTGAAATGTATTTGGGTTAAATATGAAAGCTTTTCTAAATGAAATTTTGAAAACTATTTTGAATATAATATAACTTGTTAAAGTTTTGAAATTGATTTAATTTGAATTTGAATTTGAATTCATATTTGAAGATTGAAATTTATACTTATATATAAGTTTAAAATTTTGGAATTTCTGCCAAACATTCTTGTATATGGATTTCAAATTTGTTTTTGGAAATAATGAAATTTTAAAAGATGAATTGTTGAGAAATAAATAATACTTTGAAGCTATGGTTTGAGGCAACTCGATCCTATCTTTTTAAAGGGCTATAACTTGGATAAAATCGGATTGTTCCGAAATGAAAAACCCAGGTTTTCAAATAATAACTGCTTTTGTATAAAGACAGGATTTCCAGTTTTTTTTTTTCAAAAAAAAATTCCAAGTTATGAATGAATCTTTGGAAATGGTTTTGGAAGCTATAAATCGAGTTTTGACTTAAAGATTGGCAAATCTTGTTTTGTATTAAAGTAAATTCCAAAGATGAATTCTTTGTGTAAATATTATAAATGAATCTTTGTTAAAGATTGGGTGAACCTTGTTTTCAAATTGAATTGGGTTGTATTAATAAAACGATTTTCGATCGTCGGATTTCGGGTCGTGATAAGTGGTATCAAATTGAATTGGGTGAACCGTCTTGTTGTGCCTTTTGATTCTGCACTTAGGCATGACATTCTCTGTGACTATCATTGTTCTAAGCATAGCATTCATCCTGGCAGTAGTAAGATGTACACCGATATGTGTTGCCTTTATTATTCGGAAGGCATGAAGAGCGATGTGGCGAGTTATGTGAGTAATTGCATGACCTATCAAAGTATAAAAGCCAAACACCAGCGCCCTTCTGGTCTCCTTCATCCTATGGGGATTCCATTGCGGAAATAGGATCAGATTCGATGGATTTCATTGATGGCCTACCTCGTTCGAGATCGGGCTATTATAGCATTTGGGTTATTGTTGATCGCCTCACCAAATCAGCTCATTTCATTCCTATTAAGTCTAGGAAGTTGTGAAACTTCATGGAGTTCCTAGTTCGATCGTGTGTGACCGTGATCTGCTTTTCACGAGTCATTTCTAGCAGAGCTTCAGCAAGCTTTGGGAACAAAGCTTAACTTCAGCACAGCATATCATCCGCAATCTGATGGACAGACTGAACGGGTAAATCATATTCTTGAGAATATTCTCCATGCTTTCATTCTAGATTTCGGTGGTGGTTTCGAGGATCATCTACCTCTTGTGGTATTCTCCTACAACTATAGTTTTCAGTCCAGTATTGGTATGGCTCCTTTCGAAGCCTTATACGGAAGGCCATATCGATCACCTTCTTGTTGGTTGGAATCTGGAGAGAAGCTTATTCTTGGTCCAGATTCTATTCATGATTCTTCAGAGAAGATTTTTCTTATTAGGCAGAGAATGAAAGTGGCACAAAGCCGCCAGAAATCCTATGCGGACAATTGTAGGAAGCCTCTCGAGTTCTCGGTTGGTGATTTCGTTTTCATTCACGTTTCTCCTCTGAAAGGGGTTATGCGTTTCAATACGACTGGGAAACTGGCTCCTTGCTTTATAGGACCATTTCCTATTACTGAACATATTGGCCCTGTGGCTTATAGAGTTTCACTTCCAGCTCATCTATCTAGCATTCATGACGCATTTCACATCTCTCAGCTTCGAAAGTGTCTTCAAGAGTTAGAATCTGTTATTGATCCTCCTAATCTGCAAGAGCTTGAGATCTCACTTGATTTATCTATTATGCAACATCCTTTCCATATGCTTGCTTCGGAGGTCAAACGCCTTCAAAATAAGGATGTACCGCTCGTGAAGATTCAATGGTCCGCTAATCCAAAAGACTATACATGGGAAACCAGAGAATTTATCGAGTGATCTTATCCCGGTTGTCTATCTTCTCGTGTTGAGGGTGAGAATTTTAACTCAGGCCTATCCATTTTCCTTTGCTAGATGAAATAAACTGTATTGAACACAACTCTTCTTTAAGAAATTGCGGGGTTGCAATTTTTATGGGGGGAGTCTATAACAACCCTGGTTTTGTGATTACCTATGAAAATAAATTATAACGATGGTTATACTTTAAAATGGAGGAATAAAATAAATTTGGAGATGTAAAATTTTGTTAAAAATTGTTTGTTTTACATAAACAATGTGTACTTGGTGAAATAAAATGGCAACAAGATGGAATTTTCTTTTAAAATAAGTTTTAGTTATAAAATTGATGTTAGAACGAATTATTGCATTTTATTATGCAAGAAAATAATTTTTGTACGATTCTTGGTATTAAAATAGTGTTTTGTGGAAATATTTGTGCAAACTGGATATTTATTTAAAAATGAGAATTTTGGATAATAAAAATAATTTATATAATAAAATTATCTTTTTATTAGTTGTAAAATGTTTTATTAAACATGAAAATATATTTTTGTTGATTTGTTGTGTTGAAACTTTGTAAAAACATGATGCTTTGATTTATAAACATAGTGCATATGTGTTTTAGAGCTAATTTATTTACTTAGGCTAATTATTCGGTTATGGGTCCAAGCTCACTTAACAAAACAAACTAGAAATGCGAAGGACTTTCTCTTCTTCTTCACTGTACGTTCAACAGAAGATAGAAACTAAAACTCATTCCTCTTTCAACCTAGCTCAAAATAAAAATAAAAAAATTTCTCCATATTAATCCAGTTATTATTGTTTTCAATCAAACTGAAATAATTTTTATCAGGTAATCACTATGAAAACCATCTCTATTTCATTAAAATATGATTTTCAAACTTCATTTCCTTCTTTGCATGTTTCTATTTTCTCCTCTTTCAGGTTTCTAACTCCAAATCAAGGCCAAAGTTCCCTACTTTGCTTGCAAAATCCGCTAAATTGCTGCAAATAAATCTTGATTTTTGGGTTTCTATGCTTGCTGAAAATGAATCAGAAAAATGCATAGAAGTAAAATAGTGATATCATACATGTTTCTAACCTGTTTGAGCTAATTCTTCTTTGGTAAGAAAATAGACTCAAGGAGATACGATTTCTCTGTTGGATGCATTTCGATTTATGGAAGTGTAATTGACTTGAAATAGAATTGAAAGTAAAAGTGCAACTCTGTCCTTAAGGAAAATTTCCTGAGTTTATACCTGAAATATATTTTGCCATATCTTTTACACTACTTATCCAAATTTGATAAATTTTTCTGATATGAAAAGCTTAGACATTTTTCTACAAGTTTCTTGTTTTGAGTTTTACAAAATTTTGTAGTTAAGTTAGCCAAAATTGCACTTTTTCTTACTATCCCGAGAGCAAAGTGACAGTTTTGTAATTTTAGACCTGAGAATTGAAATCGTCATAACTTTTGACTCGTATTTCCAAATTTGGTGAATCTTTTCCTAACTTCTAGCTATGGAAATGCTCTTAAACTTTCATGTTTTGTGATTTATCAAATTCTAGGTTCTACAGGGTCAAAATGGACCTTTAATCCGCAGCCCTGTTGTTATGCACATTGTTCACAGTTTTGTAACTTTAGACCTGAGAATTGAAATCGTCATAGCTTTTGACTCGGATGTCCAAACTAGGTGATTATTTTTCTAACTTCCAGCTATGACAATCCTATTCAACTTTCATGTTTTATAAGTTACCAAATTCTTTGACTTACAGGGTCAAATTGGCTCTTTAAGCCGCAGCCCTGTTGTTATGCACATTGTTCACAGTTTTGTAATCTTAGACCTGAGAATTAAAATTGCCAAAACTTTTGACTCATTTGTCTGAATTAGTTGATTCATTTTTATTGCTTCAAGTTATGGAAATTATCTTCAACTTTTTAGTTTTATGTTTTCTCAAGAGTCTGAGTATAAAAGGGGCAAACTGGCAAAACATACCGCTGGCCCAAGTTCTTTTGCAAAGTTTGGGCACTTACGGTTGAATTGTTTTTGCAATCAATGATTTCAAGCATTTTTTTGAGATGGTTCTAAAAGGATAACTCCAACTAACAGAAAAGCCGACATTAATTCCAATTCGCACTGTGAATTGATGGTTTCATTTGGGTTTTGTCGTATGTTAATTTTATTGAATTTTCATTGATTTTTGCTGTTTCTGTGCACGTGTTTTCTAAACCATTTTCGGAATAATTTTTAAAATGCAAAAGCTTTCGAAGTAAATGTTTTACAAAAAATTTATAGTTACTTTTAAAGCTATTTATATATATGTACTCTCTATAATAAAGAGAATTTTAGAGCAATAATTTCCAAATAATTTTCAAAATCATTTAAAAACCCGTTTTCTCAAAGTAAGTATTTTCAATATAAAAACACATAATTTTTACACTCTTCGAGAGAACAAGGAAGCGACTTTAACGATATAATAAACCACGTGGTATGGGACACGTATTATTGCTATATTGGTTAATTCTTGACTTGTTCCTTTGAAGCTACACATATTTGGAAGTTGGTAACACATTCCGTTGTTGTTGCCAGTACTAGGCCGGGGGGCCACTAGCGCTAGGTCGGTGGGGCCATAAATACATTATGCCGGGAGGGCCAACGTTGATAAGCGTACTATTATAGTACTTGGCAAGGACCGGAGGGCCACTTGTTATATGCACATGCAGTTGTTATTGTTATGAATTGTAACAACCCGCATATTTAACGATTTTATATTTTAATGTTTTATTTAAATATAGCATCGTTAGTCGGATTTTTGGATCCAAAATGTTACTTTTTGCAAACAGCCAAATTAGGACTCAAAACCACCTCCATTGGTTCCAAAATGGCGTTTGCGATCTTTTTAAGTATATTCTTTGATATGTTTGGAGTAAGTTGAATTTTGCAACTTTTTCTAGTTGGGTTTTGGATTGGGTTCAGCCCACTAACTATCTAATTAACCCTAACTCAGTCCCTCTCTTCACTCGCTTATTTCATTTCATAAAACTTAAGCTAAAAACTAAAAATGGGGGAAGAGAATGGAAATTAGATATTCCAAGCCCTAGTTTCTTCTTGCAACTTGAATTCTTGCTCCAAAAATCAAAGAGAAGCTATTGGTAAGCTTCTTCTTCATCTTCTCCATCTCTTCTCCTCTTCAATTTCTGAAAGTTTTCCTAAACCTAACTTTGGGAAATATGTGTTTTATTCTTAGATTGAAGCTTGTAGAGTGAAGTGAAGAGTAGTTAGTCTCCTTCTTATGTTTGAGCTTCTTCTTCTTTGTTTTGTGATAAAGGGTGAGTTTGGAACTCACATCTACTTCTCTTGATATTATTGATGTAAGGTGAGATTTTTATCTCTCAGCTATGCTTACATCTATCTTTGATTGTTGGGTATGAATTCCTAACACTTGTTCATATGCACTTGCTTTTGGTTTGGATTGAATTGGTGAATATCCAAATTTTTAGTGTTTGGGTTCAATTCTTTAAAGATCCTAACTTTGATGTTTGAACATGTTTTTGGTGGCGAATCGGAGAGCTAATGGAGCTGGGGTATCTATTGTCTAAGGCTCTTTAGATCCATTGCTCGACCGGTTGCGTTTTGGAAGAGTTTGTGCTTCGATGAGAAAGGGCAGGAACTGCAGAAAATTGCAGTTCGGCCGACCGAGCCCTGTAGTCGGTCGACCGACCTGCTACCCCGAGCATTTCTTTCTGCTTCTGGCCAGTCGACCGAGCCCTGTAGCCGGTCGACCGACCTGCTCCTATTTTGTTGTTTTGCCTATTTTTGCTCATTTTGATTGGTTTTTCAAATTTTATCGATTCAAGTTGGTTCTTAGTGGTTGTCATTGCATATTTGGCTTTGATAACTTATTTTTGACTTCATCCACGGGTTTTTATAAATAATCTTCTAAAAATTACATTAAAAGCTCGTTTCTCTAATTTATAAATTCTATTAAAACGCACATACACAATTTCGCACTTCGAGCAGAGTGGAAAAGAGATTAAATGGTTGGGTAAAACACGGACCATGAATCCATGCATTTATCTTTCCGATTAGTCCCCGACCTATTCGATTGATCGTTTTGGCCTTTTGGTCTGGTTTACTGATGAGATGAGGTGAACTTTGTACTACTTTGAGTGTGAAATTAACTAACGGATAGTAAACCGTTTAGTGCGAATGAGTGGTTATGGGACTCACGTTACCACTTTTTGGATTCCTTTTTGAGAGTTATGACACATTCCGCCAGTTAGTGGTGTCCAGTACTGGGCCTCCGAGCCTTCACCACTACGGTTTGTTGCCTTCGGGCGTGTTGCCTTCGGGTTTGCACCTTCAGGTTTGTTGCCTTCGGGTATGTTTCCTTCGGGTATGTTGCCTTCGGGTTTGTACCTTCGGGTTTGTGCCTTCGGGTTTGTTGCCCTATTGTATCGCTTTCGGAGTAGGTCTTTATGAGCCGCTCGAGTGATATTTGGGTTTGGAGTCTTCGAGCTCATGGATCCTTGTTTATACAGTACTGAGCACGTGCAAATTTTATGATGTTTCATTGATATGTATATTCCCTAGGTATCATCCTTCGGTGTTGGTCTTTTTGAGCCGCATGATATGTGGCGATTACCTTGTGGAACTTGTGTTACCTTCATTGGTATTTGTTATTTTCCTTTATGGCTTGTTTTGGGATATTCCTATCCTTTATTTCTATGAGTTGTCGATGATACGAGGCTTGTTATCATATGATTCATATTTTGTTAGATGATTGTGTTATCTCTTTCAGAGATATGTGTTATACTTTGTGACCTTGCAGGTTATTGTTGTTCAGTTTATCTAACTGATTTGTTTAGCTAGACTGACCCGTGTATTTTATACTCGGGTCAGACCGAGATGTTTCAGGTTAGGTGCATTTGGACTTAGCCTATTTTGCTTCCGCATGGACTATTGAGCTCGTTCCTTTTTGTTGTAGCTTTTTGTGTAGTCCTTTTTGTTGTAACTCTGATATATGTATTATTTTGAATTCGTCTGTGTATTGTGGTTTACTATACCACTTGACATGTATTATTTTGTATACTCTGTTATGTATCAATACATGTGTATATGATAATCGACTGTTCTGTGATGTATATTACATTTGAGTTGTTATATTCTGTTCTGATAGATCCTCCAACCACCTATGGTTTTGTTTTAAGTATTCATTGGGTAAGTCGACCTGCTTGGTATGTCTATTGTCGATGTATTCAATAGATAGTTAGAGCAAGGCTATAGATGGTCGCTCCTAACCAGCCTTATTCTCCGTGTTAGTTGACGGCATTACCCTGTAGTGTCCTTGGCTAGCGTGGGTATAGAGGTGGGGCGTCACATGGATCCACACCGTTGTTGTTGCTATTTCTAGATTTCATTCTTATTGATTTTTAGATTTTGTTGTTTTCCATATGTTCACCATAATGTTGTTCTTGGAGTTATACATATATATATATAGCCTATGTGCTATTCGAAGATTTTCATATGGTGAATACATTATGTGGTTGTTGGGACCTTACGTGTCCCATTTGGTGCTATGATGCGGTTTCCATCTTGTTGTTTGGATGTTGATTGTGGTTATATATATGGATTAGCCATGGAGTCTAGCATTCCATTATTGATGGAAGCCTTTTATTATGTCGATGTTGAAGCAGATGATATGAGGCTTTATACATGATTTAATCGATGTTGTTGTTGTTGCCCTTTTCATGAGACTTTCATATGATATTTTAGTTGTTATCATCTCATGAATTATGAGATGACATATGTTGTTGTTGCATCTTCTCTATTGAGAAGAATTATCATTTATTATCCTTATGCTTCACCTATCTTTCTCTAATCAGTTTATTTAAGCTAGAATGACTCGTGTTACCACTCACTTATGTATCACTATGTAGTGTACTGACGATGTATCTGTATATACGTGCGTTTGCTGTTCTTTGACATGTTGTATATTTGTTGTTATTGTAATTTCTTCTGAATAGATCCATTAGCCAAAATAATTTTATGTTAAACATTTTTTGGGTAAGCCGATCCACAAGAAAAAGGTAAAGAGAAAAAAATCATTACACCCAATCGACATATCCAATACCCGTTTAAGACAAAGTTTACGGATGATTGCACCTAACCAGCCCTATTCTCTACACTAGCAGACGGTATTACTCCGTAATACCCTTTGTTAGACTGTAACGCCCCACCCCGAGACCCACACTAACAAAGGATATTACAGAGTAATACTGTCTGCTAATGCAGAGAATAGGGCTGGTTAGGAGCGCCCATCCATAAATTTTGTCTTAAACAGGTATTGCATACGTCGATTTGGTGCACTGATTTTTTTTCTCTTTACCTTTTTCTTGTGGATCGACTTACCCAATAAATGTTTAACACAAAATTATGGTGGCTGATGGATCTATTCAAAACAAAATTCAACAACAACAAATATACAACATATCATAGAGCAGCAGACGCGCTTACATACAGATACATCGCCAGTACACTACGTAGTGATACATAAGTAAGTGGTAGCACGGACCACATATATATACATCATGTCCCAAAAGAATATACATAGATCAGAGTACACAAAAGATGCTAATTGACAACATAAAAGGTGGACTAGCATCTAAAACATAGCAAAGTGGACCATAGCGAAAGCAGCTACACAGGAATCTACAGCAGGTGGTTAACCTGAAACAACTCGGACTCACCCGTGTAATGTAAAGACCTAATTTTTCGACGTCCAAAAGTCGACATCAATACGTCCACTGTATCAAATGCCGAACAATCAAATGCCGAAAAACCGAACCGTTAGGATTAAAGAAGAAGAAGATAGAAGAAGAAACATAAACAATAACAGAATCTCACATTTCGCAGTGGAACAAATGTAATAGATAAATGAATATCTTTAAAACAAAGAACTATATTGGTTTTACATTACATCATCAGAGTTTACAACAACACAACAAAACAGCGGAAAAGAAAAAAATATTATTCATACGCCAGGCCATCCAACTTGCCTTCAAATCTCCACAACAACTTCTTGACTTCGCTCCCGAATAACTGATAACCTGACTCTAGGCTGCCCATGTGGAAAATCTATCCTCAAGTAGTCCACACAAAATCAAAGTTGTTTTAAAATTCAATTTCTTCAAAAAAATGTGTGAACTGTGCACTGTTAGTCCCTGAGAAGATGGTTTTGATGACAACAACCTTAGAATAAGATTATAAAATATAAATACTAACATTATTGTTTAGGTATATATGTATATGCCGAATAAATATACAGGTACCAAAGAATGAAGACTGTACAGTATAGAGATTCAAGAACTGATAAACTCAAGATCGAGGATATCAAGATTCAAGACTCGTGAGTATCAAGATTATCTAGAGTTCAAGATTTCAATATAAGTAATTTAGTTAGGAATTTTGTTAAAACTCCTAGAAAAGCACTGGCATCTTAAAATCCATTTTATTCGTGGAATGGAATCAACTTCGAGCACGTTAAAGGGATGGAACCCTAAGTAGAATGGAACCTACGAAAAATCTAGTGCAACATTGTTTTGTATCCACTAACTTTTATTCAAATGTTTTACAAAGTTATATCTTATTTTCAAAATGATTTCAAAACCTTCTTTTAAAGAAAAGATCAAAAACATCTATCCTGGTTTTAAAATACTTTTAGCCTCAAAATAATCTTTATTTTCAAAATCAAATTATCCTTGGTTTTAAACTATCTTTTAATTATAATATATTTAAGTTTTAATATTCATACTTAGGTTTAAATATAAAATTATAGTAAATTTTATATATACCAAAATATTATTCTCTATACTTATTTATGTATTTAACTATAGTTAAGTATATTTATAAAGTTTAAAATATTTTTAATACAAGATAAAGTTATTTTCAAAGAAAAACAAAATTACCAAAAACAACTCAGGCCTATCGACAACCCCAAGGGACCCTTGTCGACAAGGTGACAGTTTATTTCAAAAATTTGAATTTCAAAGGAAGTGTCTATTCATCATACCCTTTCATGAATGGACATGGCTGTTGTTCTACTATAAATAGGGGTTATTTTAAACGAAGTTATATTCATATATTCTCTGATTTCAATCCTCTTCTTCTTCCACATTTCTTTACATATATTTTTACCATTACTCTGCCGAAATCACCATTGAATCTAACTAGATCATCTCTGGTTTGATTCTGTATCACTATCTCAACAAGATCCCAGTGTTATTCAGAGTTATATACTTCATTGTTATTAATTGAGTGAAAAAGGTGTGATTGTAGCCTATAAAATCAATCAAGCGAGAAAAGGTGCGATTGTAGCCTGAAAAATCTATCGGGTGAACTTGTTGCCGTAAAATCAAGTATCTCTACCCAGAGAATTGTGAATTTGGAGTGGCGTACCTCGTGGCCTTGAAATCGAGGGTGTAATTGTAAGAATTGATTTTGAAAGGAAATCCATACTTATATTGCGGGTCTAGATGTAGGGTAACTCTGAACCAGTATAAAATCCCGTGTGTTCTTTCCTTTAATGCTTTTACTTTATATCTGCATCTGTGTTTGATTCTGTGATCATATCTGTGTGTGAATATTGCATACATTTGTGTTCAAATTAATATAAATTCAAAAAGAATTAGTAATTCCTTAAAACTCTATTCATCCCCTTCTAGTGTTAATTCTAGCATTAAGATCCGTAATCCGCATTTCTCACATTTGGTATCGAAGCTAGGTATTCAAGGTTTCATAATATGATTTTTGAAAAAGCTTTTAAAATGGCTATGTTCAAAAAACTTGTTAATGGTAACATTCCTGATATTAAGGCTAGATTAATTTAATAATTAATTTGATCTTGGGAATTAAACTTCAAATATTTGGTAATTAATATAAAATTTTGAATTAAATTGTGAGATTAATTGGTAAAATTTATTTGAGTTTCTCCAAAAACAATTAAAATGTGGGTTTTATAAATAGAATGTGAAAACAGTGATTAATAAAAGCTTTATAATTTATATATATGTACATAAATGGATTTTAAATTGAATCTGGAATTTGACATTCAAGAATAAATATTTTGAGAAATAAATTGGATTTAAGAATTTTATAAACTAGTAGAGATTTGTTTTCTATTATATATACATGTATGTAAATATATACATTATGATTTGGAAGATAGGATTTAAGATCAATATAAGGATTATTTTCTTAAAGATGTATAAATAGTTATAAAAGGAAATATAAATAGAAATTAATATAAAGATATTTGAATTTAATTTTATGAAATGGATTTTAAAAGTTGTTTAAAGTTAAACCTTTATTCAAAAGACCTATATACATATATAATCTATATATGTGTTTATTATTAAAATACAACTAACCTTTGAAATCAATTTCTTTAAAGTTATGATTTGTTCAACGACTTGAATTTAAAATTTAAAACAAGAATAAATATAAAATATATACCTTTTGAAATTTAATAAATGAATTGTAAATAAAATTTGTTTGATAAATAAATTTTTAAAAGCTTTATAAATTAAGAATTTTATGTGTATGTGTGTATATAAACAAGAATGAAAGTTTTAAAACTTGCATATATGTGTACATATCTTTTGAAAAACAAGTATAGTTTGTAAATGAATTCAAGATAATTATGTAAACATAAATTTTTAAGTGAACAAGGGCTAAAAATATAGTTTGTATGTAAATAGATAATCCATACAAATAATAGAAACATGTATATGAAAACATATGTATTGTAATAACTATATGAATATAAATGTAAATATAATAACAAGTGGGTTTAAAACCAAATTTACAAAATAAATTGCATTAGGGATGTAAACATAAAATGGGTTGTTTTCAACAAGTGTAAGCCATGCATAAGTAAATTAAACAAGTGTAAGGATTTTGGCATGCAAATGAACAAGTGGCATCTTATTCTTTTAAATTAAATTAATGCAAAACATGAATATGTAAAAAGGAAACTAAACTATTTTCAGATTTCAAATCTGGAAACAAAAGAAAAACACAATAGAAAACAAACAAAAAATCTGATCATTCAAAGCATTTCAAAACACAAACCAGAAGCAAATTTCAACCTATAATTGAGCAAGAAATCAAATCTGGAAGTTTTTAGCAAACTAGAGCAAAGCAACAAATTCAAGTTCTAGTTCGAATTCATCTTAAATCTGTAGCGTATTAGAGCATTCATATTAATTTAGATCAAGGACAGATCTATTTCAACTTCAGATCATCTCAGCAATCTTCAGTTCAAGTTAGAATTCCAGATCAAAACAACTACAACCTGAAGAAAATAAAAAGCAATTCAAAACAAAACTTTAATCTGGAAGTCAAACTTCAAATAAATGCAAAGTTTAGATCAACCTGGATCAAAAGCATGCAAATGCATCTCAATCAATCAAAGCATTTCAAACCAGATCCAGATCAAACAGGTAGATCAAATCCAAGCTCAAACAACACTCAAGTTCACTTTAGTGTTAAATCAAATTGCAGATTTTTCAAACAAATCATTTCTAGGAAAATTTCTCTGTTCCTTCCCAATCCAGTTGAGAAAATCACCTAAACCTGTTTTATATCTTAATGCTTGGATTTATACCGAAAGTTATGAAGTATATATAATTGTGTGAAAAATGACTACATGTTTTATATAGATAAGTAGTTGTGTGTGTACAGGCTTGTGTATACCCCTGTTTGTTGTTTGCAGGCACAAGTTAACTTCAAAAATTCAAATCTCTCAATAGAGTCAGTATTAACCTTTGACATATAAATAAAAATTGTTTGTTAAAGTATAATGATTATTACAAAAATAGTTTCAGAATTTTATATTCAGCAAATGATTTTAGAAATGAAATTTACAGTAAAATTTCTTCAACCCAAGAAAAACCAAATATCAGGATTTCAAACTCTGATTATAGGGATGAATTCGTATGGTAAAAAGATGATTTTTGATAATCATTTCAGAGTTTTAAAGCTTATGTTTAAAGAGAATTCACGAGATGACCAAATTTGGGGTTTTTATCAAGTTCTGACGATCAACATTGTGCTGATCATCAAGCTTGAACCTGGAGGAGGCTTAGGTGTCGAGGGTTACGAGAAAAATGCTCGCTTGGATTTTAGATCGCTGTCGTGGTTTGGGTTTGACATTTTAGGGTTTAGACTAAGGTTTCTGTTGAGCCTGTTCTCGGGAAGATTTCGTTGTCATCATCGAATCGGTCTTGATTGAGGCTGGTGGATTTGAATTGTGGTTCGTTGGCGAAGTGATGAGCAAGATGGCGAAGGTTCACGTGGGATGGATCGACTAGGTGAAGTAATTGTTTGATCGGAGTTGTGTTTAGGGTTGGTTACAGTTTCAGTTGAACGACTCAATTCGATTTGCTCTAATTTGCGTCGAACTAGGTAGTCGTGGTGATCGGAAAGGTCTTGGGTGGTGCATCGAAGGTTACGGCGATGGTCGGAGCATGATCAGTTGATCGTGCACGTGCACCAGTAGCCCATTGTGTCAGTGCTGAGTGAAGGAAGAAAAGGAAAATGGATTCTAGTGTTCGATCTTGGGGTTGAACTCGAAGCTATAAGTGGGTTGACTCGAAGCGGATGTTAGTTTGACTCAGGAAAACATCGTATGGGCTTGGGTTTATTTCGTATATTATCAGTTCTTTGATTTTAAATATATAACCTATTCAGAGTTTAAAACTTAACCAGATTTAAAAAAAAAAGGTTGTGTCCAGATTTTGAACTGGAGGTGATTGGTATCAGGTTTTTAAGTTAATTTTTTTTTTCAAAGTTAAGCTTTTAAAGTCAAGTTACAAAGTTTAAAATGTTTAAAGTTAAATGTCTTTGAATTGTTTTTTCTATTTGATTAGGTGAGTGATTTAAAGGTAAAGATATTAATTTTAATAAAGGATATCAGTTTATTTTGTAATGAATCAATTTCAAGCTTTTAACATTTAAATGAGATTCAAATGTTAAAATATATAGTGATCAGTTAAGGTAAGAATTTATCTTGATTTATCAATGACTTAAGTAAAGGATAATTGTTTTATGTGATGAAGGGATTAAAGGTAATTAATTTCTTAAAGATAATTACGTAATTAAAAGTGATTAATGATTAAAGTTAATTAAATAATGATTTGAAGATTAATTAATTAAAGTGATTAAGAAATGATAATTAATTATTGGTAAGTTGATTTATGTAATTAGTTAAGGATAATTAATTAAAATGGTAATTAATTAAGGGTTAATTAATTCAGGATAATTAATTAAAAGGTAATTAAGTAATTAATACTTAATAATTAAAGGTTATTAATTAAAGCACTTAATAAGAGAATGATTAATTTAATGTGATTAATTAAGGAATAATTAAGTAAATGAAGGTAATTAATTAAAATAAATAATCAAAGTTGATTAATTACATTAATTAATATCAATCGATTAGTAATTAATTAATCAAGATTTGATAATTAATTCATAAGCAATTAATTTAAATGGAAATTAAATTGAGTTAATTAGGATTTGAATAATTAATTAATCCTACTTATAAATGATTATTGAATGCTTGAATTGTTTGTATTGTATAAAGTGCCTTAAATTGCTTGTTACCTCTGGACTGTAATATTTTGTTCTATGAATTAAGCTATGTGTAATTTATTATTTATTTATTTTATCTGTGATACATCTATCTGTGAATCTGTGAAAGAAGATAAGCGTTATAAGATTATACCGCTCATCGTTATTGATGTGCTTGAATCTGTGATGATGGATGTTGTTGCACCATTGTGTAAAACCCCTGGACTACACCATACACACACAAATATGGATTGCACGAGGAAATTGGTTAAGTCACATATTTTTATGATTTTAAAGATTGAATTTTTGAATCCAAAATAGTTTTGGAATTGGAATTGAAAGTTTTCGAAAATGAGTTTCAAAAATAAAAGTTATTTTGAATAACTTAATAAAATTTTGAAATTTAGATAATTTAATTTGAATTTGAATTCAATATTGAAATTGAATTCAATGATTTGGAAATTATGGTTTAAAAAGATTATACAAGTTATAAAGGTGTTTATATGGGTTTTTAACCATTTAAAAAGTATTGTTTTAGGAATTTAAATTTAAACCCAAGTTTTATACTTGAATGGCTTTAATTATGTAAATGTAATCAGGTGTAACTTTGTGAAAGATTATTAAACCTTGTTTTGAAATCAAAGAGAGTTTTAAATGGTATATCTTTCACATAAAAGATTTGGATTGGAAAAGGGTTGAAAGTTATGAATTAAATCTTTAATTTAAGATTGGATAAGTTAATCCAATTTGAAATGGAATTGTTTTGAAAAGTCGTGAATGAACCTTTGTGGAAAATTGGTGAACTTTGTGAAATGAACCTTTTTGTTTAAAAGATTTGAAGTGGTAATTTGTTTAAATCATTTGAAAGAAAGGTTTTGGATAATAAGTTCTGACCTAACTGAAAACCTATATCCATATGTTTTTAAATATTGCGCTCATTATTCGGTTTAGCCGGAAGAGGACCTTGTTTCATATAACCCATTTCGAATAATGATACGTCGATATGGATAGCATTTGAAGACCGGTGGTGAAGACCAGGTATTTTGAGAACGAAAGGATAACCCGTCGATTGTCTCTGCACTGAGTCGCGCCGGTATTGAGATTCCCTAAGTGATGGGAAGTCCGATCGGGATTGTGAATACCCGGATTTGCAAGGGCTTCTTGGAAAGTGCCTTCGGTTCTGTTCGAACCTGAAACAGACATGCATGGATGTGTGTCTGACATTACACTTTTAGATGTAAAGCTAGTTTCTATCAAAAACATTTCTGTTTGGTGGCGGAGATTCATTCTCTTAGCTTAACACCCTTCTCTAAGACGTACGAGCTCAGAGATTATGTAGTTGATGGTTACTAGTGATACATTCCCAATTTGGTAATGTGGCATACGAAGTGCTGCTGATCATTTGTTGATCAAAGCATGAATTTGTGAAAAAGTGTAGCTTTGTGGACGAGACCTCATCGAACCTCACAACCCGGTAATGGTCGAAACAGGAAAGGTGCAGCAAGGTTTCAGGGGTCGCACCCCTAGGGTATGTCCATTCCTTCTGGAAAAGGGTGGTATCATGGTATGGAGCCCAGATTCTTACTCATGTGGACACTGTATATTTATTACCATGTGATGTTGTTGGTATAGAGGGCCCTCGGATAAAGATCGCAAACGACCGCGGGTGGCATATCTTAGGTTTTACCCCTGGGAAGGGGGTAGACCGGCCTTGTGTTGACAGAGAGCCGGGTAGGTTCTCGGGGCGTCCCTCCAAAGGCGTACCAATGTGGCAATAGGAAGTTCCCTAGCCTGATCATTTGTTGGAAATCCAATCATCAAATACGAGCTTTGTACGGTTTTAGTTGTAGAACCTTCCATTTAACATGGCAGCTATAGTAATCATAGTATAATGGTACCTATGCAGGCTAAGATTAATACTATACTTTCGAAATGTTTTCCACTATGCAATAGTAATAAAATCAAAAGGATTTTTGCGTAGTAAGCATGCTTGACTATCATAAGGACAAATCTCACCCAAGTGTGCGATTGCATGGTGTGTGTGCCGGGAGGCCTTATGGTAGTTTTATTTTCCAAAATGCATTGCGGATTTCAAATTTAAATTATTCTGTTTGTTTTAAAAATAAACTTTTTTTTGCTCACACCAGTCCCACGACTGACTTGGAGTTTATTGTTCCTTTCCTAAACCCTGGATGCCTATAATTTTCCACACGGGCAGTCTAGAGTTGGGTTTTTCAGATATTCGAATAGTAGAAATTGATTCAATATCCTTCGAACCCCTTTGGATTTGTGGATCGCATTTGCTACACTTCAGCATCCATGACCGACCTTGCTTAGCTTTGTGCAACTTGATGTGGGTTCGAGCTAGCTTTGGATTGAAGATGGAGTTTTTGAAGTTTGGCATTGAAGACATTATCTTTCCGCTGTTATTTCTTGTATCTCTGATACTATTAATGTCTATTGTATCATTCTATTGTATCATCATTGTATCTGAATATTGTATCAAATGTTGTACATCAAATGATATTATTTCATTGCTTTCTTCCGCTGTGTTTTACTTAATTTGTTATAAGCTCCGACGAACCAGATTCGACATTTGGATCTACGGCATTTGAATACGAGTGTCTATTCGGTGCCGATTTTCGAAGGTCGGGTCAGGGTCGTTATAGTGGTATCAGAGCAAAAAGTTGAAACTTTAGCTCAGGAGTATAACACATAAGTAACTCATTAGAGATAGGGTGAAGTATACCCTAGAATGAGTAATCCCTAAGATATCCATTCGAATGCCTCGGTAAATTCTCTTACTATTCACTGATAGTAACTATGAGTGCAAAAACAAGAGGACGAGATAGGGGACGGGGGAATACCTGTACAAATGGTCAATACCCTGCAACAGTGGAAACAACTTTCTTCTCAATCTCCTTTGGTTCGTCTTTCCAAATTCTTTGATTGCTTCGTGGCGGCTCGAGGAAGAAGCTTCGGTGTGATGGTGACCCAAGTATCTTTTATAGTATTGAATGAGTTTGTTCTCATATCTATTAGTGATATTCTGGTTTGGTGAGCCAAATACAAAATAGATAATCAGCTTGATCTATGAGTCGATTCTCTATCTTTGTGTATCTATCCATTCTTTGTTGTCTCCCTTGCAAATTTAGGGACGAAATTTTCTTAGGGGGGGAACCTGTAACATTCCTTATTTTAAGGCCAAATTAATTTAATAATTAATTTGATCTTGGAATTAAACTTCGAAATATTTGGTAGTTTATATAAAATTTTGAATTAAATTGTGAGACTAATTAGTAAAATTTATTTGAGTTTCTCCAAAAACAATTAAAATGTGGGTTTTATAAATAGATTATGAAAATAGTGATTAATAAAAGCATTAAAATTTATATATATGTACATAAATGGATTTTTAAATTGAATCTGGAATTTGAAATTCAAGAATAAATATTTTGAGAAATAAATTGGATTTAAGAATTTTATAAACTAGTAGAGATTTGTTTTCTATTATGTATACATGTATGTAAATATATACATTGTGATTTGGAAGATAGGATTTAAGATCAATATAAGAATTATTTTCTTAAAGATGTACAAATAGTTATAAAAGGAAATATAAATAGAAATTAATATAAAGATATTTGAATTTAACTTTATGAAATGGATTTTAAAAGTGTTTGAAGTTAAACCTTTATTCAAAAGACCTATATATATATATAATCTATATATGTGTTTATTATTAAAATACAACTAAAGTTTGAAATCAATTTCTTTAAAAGTTATGATTTGTTCAACGACTTGAATTTAAAATCTAAAACAAGAATAAATATAAAATATTTACCTTTTGAAATTTAATAAATGAATCGTAAATAAAATTGGTTTGATAAATAAATTTTTAAAAGCTTTATAAATTAAGAATTTTATGTGTATGTATGTATGTAAACAAGAATGAAAGTTTTAAAACTTGCATATATGTGTGCATATCTTTTGAAAAACAAATATAGTTTGTAAATGAATTCAAGAATATTATGTAAACATAAATTTTTAAGTGAACAAGGGCTAAATATATAGTTTGTATGCAAACAAATGATCCATACAAACAATAAAAACATATATATGAAAACATATGTGTTGTAATAACTATATGAATATAAGTGTAAATATAATAACAAGTGGGTTTAAAACAAAATTTACAAAATAAATTGCATTAGGGATATAAATATAAAATGGGTTGTTTTGAACAAGTGTAAGCCATGCATAAGTAAATTAAACAAGTGTAAGGATTTTGGCATGCAAATGAACAAGTGGCATCTTATTCTTTTAAATTGAATTTATACAAAATATGAATATGTAAAAAGGAAACTAAACTATACTCAGATTTCAAATCTGGAAACAAAAGAAAATCAAAATAGAAAAAAAAAACCTGATCATTCAAAGCATTTCAAAACACAAACCAAAAGCAAGTTTCAAACTGTAATTGAGCAAGAAAATCAAATCTGGAAGTTTTTAGCAAACCAGAGCAAAGCAACAAATTTAACAAGTTCTAGTTCGAATTCATCTTAAATCTGTAGCATCTTAGAGCATGCAGATTAATTTAGATCAAGGCTAGATTTGTTTCAACTTCAGATCATCTCAGCAATCTTCAGTTCAAGTTAGAATTCCAGATCAAAACAACTGCAACCTGAAGAAAATAAAAAGCAATTCAAAAAAAAACTTTAATCTGGAAGTCAAATTTCAATAAAATGCAAAGTTCAGATCAACCTGGATCAAATGCATGCATCTCTCAATCAATCAAAGCATTTCAAACCAGATCTAGATCAAATAGGCAGATCAAATCCAAGCTTAAACAACACTCAAGTTCACTTCAGTGTTAAATCAAATTCCAGATTTTTCAAACAAATCATTTCCAGGCAAATTTTCCTGTTCCATCCCAATCCAGGTGAGCAAATCGCTTAAACCTGTTTTATATCTTAGTGCTTGGATTTATACTGAAAGTTATGAAGTATATATGATTGTGTGAAAAATGCCTTCATGTTTTATATAGATAAGTAGTTGTGTGTGTACAGGCTTGTGTATACCCCTGTTTGTTGTTTATAGGCACAAATTAACTTCAAAAATTCAAATCCTCAATAGAGTCAGTATTAACCTTTGACATATAAATAAAAATTGTTTGTTAAAGTATAATGATTATTATAAAAATAGTTTAAGAATTTTATATTCAGCAAATGATTTTAGAAATGAAATTTACAGTAAAATTTCTTCAACCCAAGAAAAACCAAATATCAGGATTTCAAACTCTGATTATAGGGATGAATTCGTGTGGTAAAAAGATGATTTTTGATAATCATTTCAGAGTTTTAAAGCTTATGTTTAAAGAGAATTCACGAGATGACCAAATTTGGGTTTTTTATCAAGTTTTGACGATCAACGTTGTGTTGATCATCAAGCTTGAACCTGGAGGAGGCTTGGGTGTCGAGGGTTACGATAAAAATGCTCGCTTGGATTTTTGATCACTGTCATGGTTTGTTCGACATTTTAGGGTTTAGACAAAGGTTTCTGTTGAGCCTGTTCTCAGGAAGATTTCGTGTCATCATCGAATCGATCTTGATTGGGGCTGGTGGATTTGAAACGTGGTTCGTTGGCGCAGTGATGAGCGAGATGGCGAAGGTTCAGGTGGGCTGGATCGACTGGGCGAAGTAATTGTTTGATCGGAGTTTTGTTCAGGGTTGCTTACAGTTTTAGCAGAACGACTCAATTTCGATTCGCTCTCGTTTGTGTCTAACTAGGTAGTCGTGGTGATCGGAAAGGTCATGGGTGGTGTGTCGAAGGTTACGGCGATGGTCGGAGCACGATCAGTTGATCGTGCACGTGCACCAGTGGCCCATTGTATCAGTGCTGAGTGAAGGAAGAAGAGGAAGATGGATTCTCGTGTTCGAGCTCGGGGTTGAACTCGAAGTTATAAGTGGGTTGACTCGAAGTGGATGTTAGTTTGACTTGGGAAAACATCATATGGGCTTGGGTTTATTTCGTATATTATCAATTCTTTGATTTTAAAAATATAACATGTTCAAAGTTTAAAACTTAACCAGATTCTAAAAAAAAATAGATTTGTGTCCAGATTTTGAACTGGAGGTGATTGGTATCAGGTTTTAAAGTTAAAAATAATTTCAAAGTTAAGTTTTTATAGTTAAGTTACAAAGTTTAAAATGTTTAAAGTTAAATGTCTTTGAATTGTTTTTTTTATTTGATTAGGTGAGTGATTTAAAGGTAAAGATATTAATTTTAATAAAGGATCTCAGTTTATTTTGTAATGACTCAATTTCTAGCTTTTAAAATTTTAATGAGATTCAAATGTTAAAACATATAGTGATCAGTTAAGATAAGAATTTATCTTGATTAATCAAGGACTTAATTAAAGGATAATTGTTTTATGTGATGATGGGATTAACGGTAATTAATTTCTTGAAGATAATTTCATAATTAAAAGTGATTAATGATTAAAGTTAATTAAATAATGATTTGAAGATTAATTAATTAAAGTGATTAAGAAATTATAATTAGTTACTGGTAAATTGATTTATGTAATCAATTAAGGATAATTAATTAAAATGGTAACTAATTAAGGTTAATTAATTCAGGATATTTAATTAAAAGATATTAAAGTAATTAAAAGTTAATTACTTAATAATTAAAGGTTATTAGTTAAAGTACTTAATAAGAGAATAATGAATTTAATGTGATTAATTAAGGAATAATTAATTAAATGTAGGTAATTAATTAAGATAAATATTCAAGGTTGATTAATTAAATTAATTAATATCAGTTGAGTAGTAATTAATTAATCAAGATTTGAAATAATTCATAAGCAATTAATTTATTTGGAAATTAAATTGAGTTAATTAGGATTTGAATAGTTAATTAATCCTACTTATAAATGATTATTGAATGCTTGAATTGTTTGTATTGTATGAAGTGCCTTAAATTGCTCGTTACCTCTGGACTGTAATATTCTGTTCTGTGAATTAAGCTATGTGTAATTTATAATTTATTTTTTTTATCTGCAATACATCTATCTATGAAGCTGTGAATGAAGACAAGCGTTATAGGATTATACCGCTTATCGTTATTGATGTGCTTGAATCTGTAATGATGGATGTTGTTGCACCATTGTGTAAAACCCCTGGACTCATACACACACAAATATGGATTGCACGAGGAAATCGGTTAAGTCACGGATTTTTATGATTTTAAAGATTGAATTTTTGAATCCAAAATAGTTTTGGAATTGGAATTGAAAGCTTTCGAAAATGAGTTTCAAAAATAAAAGTTATTTTGAATAACTTAATAAAGTTTTGAAATTTAGATAATTTGATTTGAATTTGAATTCAATATTTGAAATTGAATTCAACGATTTGAAAATTATGGCTTAAAAAGATTATGCAAGTTATAAAGGTGTTTATTTGGGTTTTTAACCATTTAAAAAGTATTGTTTTGGGAATTTGAATTCAAACCCAAGTTTTATACTTGAATGGCTTTAACTTATGTAAATGTAATGAGCTTTAACTTTGTGAAAGATTATTAAACCTTGTTTTGAAGTCGAAGAGAGTTTTAAATGGTATATCTTTCACATAAAAGATTTGGATTGGAAATGGGTTGAAAGTTATGAATTAAATCTTTAATTTAAGATTGGATAAGTTAATCCAATTTGAAATGGAATTGTTTTGAAAAGACGTGAATGAACCTTTGTGGAAAATTGGTGAACTTTGTGAAATGAACCTTTTTGTTTAAAAGATTTGAAGTGGTAATTTGTTTAAATCATTTGAAAGAAAGGTTTTGGATAATAAGTTGTGACCTAACTGAAAACTTATATCCATATGTTTTTAAATATTGCGCTCATTATTCGGTTTAGCCAGAAGAGGACCTTGTGTCATATAACCCATTCTGAATAATGATACGTCGATATGGATAGCATTTGAAGACTGGTGGTGAAGACCGGGTATTTCGAGAACGAAAGGATAACCCGTCGATTGTCTCTGCATTGAGTCGCGCCAGTATAGAGACTCCCTAAGTGATGGAACGTCCGATCGGGATTGTGAATACCCGGATTTGCAAGGGCTTCTTCGAAAGTGCCTTCGGTTCTGTTTGAACCTGGAACAGACTTGTATGGATGTGTGTCTGACATTACACTTTGAGATGTAAAGCTGGTTTCTATCAAATACATTTCTGTTTAGTGGCGGAGATTCATTCTCTTAGATTAACACCCTTCACTGAGACATACGAGCTCAGTGGTTGTGTAGTTGATGCTTACTAGTGATACATTCCCAATTTGGTAATGTGGCATACGAAGTGCTGCTGATCATTTGTTGATCAAAGCATGACTTCGTGAAAAAGTGTAGCTTTGTCGACGAGACCTCATCGAACCTCACAACCCGGTAATGGTCGAAACAGGAAAGATGCGACAAGGTTTCAGGGGTCGCACCGCTAGGGTATGTCCACTCCTTCTGGAAAAGGATGGTATCATGGTATGGAGTCCAGATACTTACTCATGTGGACACTGTATATTTAATACTGTGTGATGTTGTTGGTAAAGAGGGCCCTCAGATAAAGGTTGCAAATGACCGGGGGTGGCATATCTTAGGTTTTACCCCTGGGAAGGGGGTAGACCAGCCTTGTGTTGGCAGAGAGCCGGGTAAGTTCTCGGGGCATCCCTCCAGAGGCATACCCATGTGGCAATAAGAAGTTCCTTAGCCTGACCATTAGTCGGAAATCCAATCATCCAATACGAGCCTTGTATGGTTTTGGCTGTAGAACCTGCCATTTAACATGGCAGCTATAGTAGGCATAGTATAATGGTACATATGCTGGCTAAGATTAATATTATATTTTCGAAATGTTTTCCACTATGCACTAATAATAATATCAAAAAGATTTTTGTGTAGTAAGCATGTTTGACTATTATAAGGAGAAATCTCCCCAAAGTGTGTGATTGCATGGTATGTGTACCGGGAGGACTTATGGTAATTTCATTTTCCAAAAAGCATTGCAGATTTGAAATTTAAATTCTTTTGTTCAATTTAAAAATAAACTATTTTTTATTTGCTCACACCAGTCCCACGTCTGACCTGGAGTTTATTGTTCCTTTCCTAAACTCCGGGTGCCCACAATTTTCCACACGGACAGTCTAGAGTTGGGGTTTTCAGATGGTCAAATAGTAGGAATTGATTCGATAATCTTCGAACCCCTTTGGATTTGTGGATCGCATTTGCTACACTTCAGCATCCATGACCGACCTTGCTTAGCTTTGTGCAACTTGATGAGGGTTCGAGCTAGCTTTGGATTGAAGATGGAGATTTTAGAGTTTGGCATTGAAGACTTTATCTTTCCGCTGTTATTTCTTGTATCTCTGATAGTATTAATGTCTATTGTATCATTCTATTGTATAATCATTGTATCTGAATATTGTATCAAATGTTGTACATCAAATGATATTATTTCATTGTTTTCTTCCGATGTGTTGTGCTTAATGTGTTATAAGCTCCGATGAACCGGATTCGACGTTTGGATCTGCGGCATTTGAATACGAATGTCGTATTCGGTGTCGATTTTCGAAGATCGAGTCAGGGTCGTTACATTAATAATAGTTTAGAAATATTCAGATCATCATTGTCTTTTGAGTCTGCATATAATCAATATTCAAATTCAAGTTGTCTACAAAAATTGTATGATGTGTAGGAAACATGTTTTATGGTTGTTGAGGAATCAATCCACAATGGACAAATTGTGCAGATGAAAAAGAATAAATGGATACTCGATAGTGGATGTTCTAGACACATGACTGGTAATCCAGATACGCTGAATGATATAATATAAAAAGACGAGGACTGATAACTTTGAAGATAGCTCAAAAGGATATGTGATTGGCATCGGCAAAGTCGGTAACTCTGAAACTCCTATTATTATTAATGTTTTGCTAGTTAAGAATCTGATGCATAATCTGCTAAGAATTAGTCAGCTTTGCGATAAAGAATATAAAATTAAATTTGAAAAAGATAAGTGTCACATTGAAGATAATAATTCAACCATAATATTTGAGGGAATTAAGAAAAAGAATATTTATATTCTTAGTATGAAAGTTTCAAATGATAACCTGTGTCTTTTGGCAAATACAAGTGACCCTTGGATTTGGCATAAGAGATTTGGGCATTTGAATTTCAAACTCTTATCTAGACTGTCAAAACATGATCTAGTAAGAGGTCTCCCTAAAATGAATTTTAAAGTAGACAGTTTATGTGATGCATGTCAATTAGGAAAACTTAGAAAAAGTTCCTTTAAATTAAAAGATATGACTTCAACTTCAAAACCTCTTGAATTACTTCATCTTGATTTATTTGGTCCACCTCAAATTCAGTCAATAAATCATAGTAAATATGTTTTTGTAATTATAGATGATTATTCTAGATTTACATGGACAATATTTTTGAAACTTAAAAGTGATACTTTTGAATGTTTTAAGAACTTTACAAAAAGGATTCAAAATCAACTTTCTGTAGAAATTATAATTATCCGTAGTGATCACTGTGGTGAATTTGAAAATGAAAAGTTTGAGGAATTCTGCAATAAAAAGGGAATAACTCACAATTTTTCATTTCCAAGAACTCCACAACAAAATGGAGTAATAGAACGTAAAATTAGGACGATTCAAGAGTGTACGAGAACTATGCTTTTAGATAGTAAATTACTAAAATATTTTTATGCAGAAGCAGTTGCTACCACCTATTAAATTTTAAATAGAATTTTAGTTAGACCTTTAACTGATTAGACATCTTATGAACTTCTTCACACAAAGAAACCTAAGGTGTCTTATTTTAGAATTTTTGGAAGTAAATCTTTTACTTTAAGTACAAAAGATAACTTAGATAAATTTGATCCTAAATCAACAAAGGTATCTTTATCGGATATTCTAATAGAAGTAAGCGTACAGAGTATTTAATTTAAGAACTAACACCATCGAAGAAACAATGCATGTTTCATTCGATGAAAGTCTCAAAAATTTTAAAGATACAAATGAAGAAGAGGATTTAATCACTCAAAATCAAGAGTCAACTGAAACTAACAATGAAATTAATCATCCTAATAAAAAGACAAAACTTTTAAAAGATCATCCTATAGAAAATATACTAGGAGATATGCAATCTGTTGTTACAACTAGAAATCAACTAAGTAAAATGAGCAATGTAGCCTTTATATCAACTGTTGAACCCAAAAATCCAAAAGAAGCATCATTTGATGATTCATGGATTTTGGCTATGCAAGAAGAACTAAACCAATTTACTAGAAATGATGTTTGGGAACTTGTTCCTAGACCTGAAAATAAAAGTATAATTGGAACTAAATGGGTTTATAAAAATAAAATGAATGAACAAGGTGAGGTTGTTAGAAAGTCCGGTTAGTCGCTCATGGTTATTGTCAAGAAGAAGGAATAGATTTTGATGAAACCTTTGCTCCCATAGCAAGATTAGAAGCCATTAGGATTCTACTTGCTTTTGCAAATCATAATAATTTCAAATTATTTCAAATGGATGTTAAAAGTGCCTTTTTAAATGGATTTGTAAAAGAGGAAGTATATGTTGAACAACCACCACTTTTTGAAAATGAAAAATTACCAAATCATGTTTACAAACTTAAGAAAGCTCTATATGGTCTAAAACAATCTCCTAGAGCCTGGTGTGATAGACTAAGATCTTACTTATTACAATCAAACTTTGAAATTGGTGAAGTAAATAATACTTTTTTTACTAAAAGAAATAAAAATGATATTCAGCTAGTACAAGTTTACGTAGATGATATCATTTTCGGATCAACTAATTTTGAAATGAATAAAGAATTTTCTGAAATAATGACAAAAGAGTTTGAGATAAGTCATATGGGTGAATTAAACTTCTTTCTAGGATTGCAAATAAAACAATTAGATAATGGTATCTTTATCGGTCAAGAAAAATATGCTAAAGACCTAGTTAGTAAATTTGGTTTGACTACTGCAAGTGGAAAACCCACTTCTATGGCAACCAATGAGTACCTAAGTAAAGAAGATCTCTCGAAAGATGTAGACCAAAAATTATATAAAGGAATGATTGGATCACTACTTTATATCACTGCTAGTAGACCTGATATCA
The DNA here is from genome assembly GCA_030765085.1 of Allium cepa. NCBI lineage: Eukaryota > Viridiplantae > Streptophyta > Magnoliopsida > Asparagales > Amaryllidaceae > Allium > Allium cepa. Next base: position 385,856,155 of record CM060931.1, read on the forward strand.
TGCATAATGTTTGTCTTTGTGCAAGATATCAATCCCAACCTAAAGAGACCCACTTAAAAGCTGTAAAACGTATCATAAGATATGTAAACACACCTTTGATTATGGCTTATTTTATCCTAAAAATGATTCTTTTGAATTAATATCTTACTGTGATGCTGATTATGCTGCTATAAATCAGACCGAAAAAGTACAAGTGGAACTTGTCACTTTTTAGGGCATTGTTTGATTTTTTGGTTTAGTAAAAAGCAAAATACGGTTTCTTTATCAACAACCGAAACAGAGTATATTTCTGCTGCTTCGGCTTGTTCTCAAGTAATATATATGCAACAAAATTTAAAAGATTTTGGTTTAAGTATCTTAAAATCACCAATTTATTGTGATAATACTAGTGCAATAAATATATCCAAAAATCCGACTCGTCGTGCTCAAACTAAACATATTGATATTATACATCACTTTCTCAGAGATAATATAAGTAAGGAACTAATTACTCTCGACTATATCAATTTCGAGAACCAAATTGCTAATATCTTAACAAAACCCTTAAATGAATCTATATTTACTAAATTAAGAAGAGAATTAGGTATTTGTTCAATAACTGAAATATAGAATATAAATAACAAAGTATAATTAAAAAATTAAATTAAAATAAATCAAATAGTAAAAATATAGGTACCTTGTCGATAACCCTCTTTTACCCCTGTCGACATATAACGATTTTTTTCTTTTGAAATTTTCCCACCAAAATTCAAATGGGTGGTTATATATTCTTCTTATTTCGAAATTTTGTTCATTCTTTCTATCCTTTCTCTAATCTAACTTCTGAAAACAATAAAGCATTGGCCTCCTCCTCCAAATCAAATAAAAACTCAACCTTTTTTTCCCTTCTCCTTCTACTGGACCATTTCAACGAAGAACGCTTGCATGAGTGATAAAAATGAAGGATTCCTTGAAGGATGCACTGTAACTAATGACAGAAATTCAAGTAGTGCAAATCAGAATGGCCAAAGAACAAGAATGGCAAGGCAAAATCCTTAGAAACTTGCAAAAGTTTCTGAAGGACAATCACGCCGATCCCATTTTGATTGATGAAGAATCTTCAGGTGGTCAAGTGCAAGAGGACAGTGAGGAAGAAGAAGAAGAAGCCCTCATGGAAGAAGAGCAGGCTGAAGATGACGACAAAGTTGTTTGCGTTGGTGAAGTGTGCTTTGACAAGGATGGAAATCTAGTTGAACAACGTGGAAATTTCTGTTTCCACTACCCAAATTGCTCAGTTCATAAATCTCACATTTTTAAGGATACATATTTGTTTCTTTTCTCTCTTGCTTATCGTTATATATCTTACTTATGTCTTCTACGCAAATGTAAATATAACAATATATAATTAATAAATAATTTGTGTTCTTATATTTGAATTCACACATTGTCTCTATTATGAGTATTATCATATATGGATTCTTAGCTAGGATAGTTAGTAATTAAGGACTAAATTTTAGTTTCATAATTAAGTGTTGATTATTTATGATAACACTATCATTATAATCACATGTCATATAGTATTAGATTAAGGGGCAGTTATATAGTTTGGAGTTAGTTTTGTTGATGACAAATGGGGAGAATTATAAAATGGGATAGTTAGGCATAGATTAAGGGGGAGTTATTAGTTTTAGGGGGAGTTATTAGGATAGAAGTAATATTTTATAAACAAAGGTCGTCGTCATCAAAAAGGGGGAGATTGTTAGTCCTTGAGAAGATGGTTTTGATGACAACAACCCTAGAATAAGATTATAAAATATAAATACTAACATTATTGTTTGGATATATATATGTGTGTGCGCGTATGTATGTATGTATGTATATGCAGGATATATATACAGGTACCACAGAATGAAGACTGTACAATATAGAGATTTAAGAACTGATAAACTCAAGATTCAAGACTCATGAGTATCAAGATTATCAAGAGTTCAAGATTTCAATACAAGTAATTTAGTTAGGAATTTTGTTAAAACTCCTGGAAAAGCACTGACATCTTAAAATCCATTTTATTCGTGGAATGGAGTCCACTTCGAGCCCGTTAAAAGGATGGAACAATAAGTAGGATGGAACCTAAGAAAAATCTAGTGGAACATTGTTTTGTATCCACTAACTTTTATTTAAATGTTTTACAAAATTATATCTTGTTTTCAAAATGATTTCAAAATCTTTCTTAAAAAAAAGATCAAAAACATCTATCCTAGTTTTAAAATACTTTTATCCTCAAATAATCTTTATTTTCAAAATCAGATTATCCTTGGTTTTAAACTATCTTTTAATTATAATATATTTAACTTTTAATATTTATACTTAGATTTAAATATAAAATTATAGTAAAATTTTATATATACCAAAATATTATTCTCTATACTTATTTATGTATTTTAACTATAGTTAAGTATATTTATAAAGTTTAAAATAGTTTTAATACAAGATAGAAGTTATTTTCAAAGAGAAACATAATTACCAAAAAAAAACTTAGGCCTGTCATAACCCCAAGGGACCCTTGTCGACAAGGTGGCAGTTTATTTCAAAAGTTTGAATTTCAAAGGAAGTGTCTATTCGTCATATCATTTCACGAATGGACATGGCTATTGTTCTACTATAAATAGGGGTTGTTTTAAACGAATTTATATTCATATATTTTCTGATTTCACTCCTCTTCTTCTTCCACATTTCTTTACATACATTTTTACCATTACTCTGCTGAAATCACCATTGAATCTAACTAGATCATCTCTGGTTTGATTATCTATCACTATCTCAACAAGATCCCAGTGATATTCAGAGTTATAGACTTTTTTGTAATTAATTGATTGAGAAAAGGTGTGATTGTAGCCTGTAAAATCAATCAAGCGAGAAAAGGTGTGATTGTAGCCTGGAAAATCAATCGGGTGAACTTGTTGCCCATAAAATCAAGTATCTCTACCCAGAGGATTGTGAATCTAGAGCGTTGTACCTCGTGGCCTTGAAATCGAGGGTGTAATTGTAAAAATTGATTTTGAAAGGAAATCCGTACTTGTGTTGCGGGACTGGATGTAGGGTAACTCCGAACCAGTATAAAATCCGGTGTGTTCTTTCCTATATTGCTTTTACTTTATATCCGCATCTATGTTGGATTCTGTGACCATATCTGTGTCTGAATATTGCATACATTTGTGTTCAAACTAATATAAACTTAAAAAGAATTAGTAATTCCTTAAAACACTATTCACCTGTCCCTCTAGTATTAATTCTAGCCCTAAGATCCGTAATCCGCATTTCTCACATGCACTGACAACTAGGTCAATCGACTGACCAAATATGACCAGTCGACTGAACCTACTTAGTTGCACAGATACACTCTGTTTTGCACCAACTTTAAATATTCAGTTGACTGGTTTTTTTAGGTTAGTCGACTGAACCGCTCTAACAGCTATTTTTTCTGAATAGACACTTCCATTTGCCAAGAGATACAATCCAATTTGAAGAGTTGTGGCTGCATCTTTTGGTCAAAACTCTTCTTGAATGGTTGTAGCTATTTATCTACTATATTAACACATGAGATTCACTTCTCAAAATCATTGAATTTTATTCTATTTTCTGATCATACTCTCTACTATCTCTGCATTCTACAAACAATCACAATTTATATATACTATTTGAATCTCTGAATCATTTAACTTATTCTTTGATTCAATGCAATATTTTCTTTTCTAAATCTTTACACACACAATATACACTTGAGGAAAAGATTATAGGAAGGGTGTACTATCAAAGACAAATCAGTATTATCAAGAACACAAAGTGTCAAGCAATTTTATTGAAACCGTTGAAGTCCTGTTAGTTTGTATCAGACAGAAAAGTCCTCTTCGGCTGTTGAGGCAGAAAAATCATGTCGGTTGTTCAGGTGTTGTTTACCTATTCCTCAGGTTAAGTGAGGGGTTATTGAGTGAAATTCTAGAGGGAAGTCTGTGACTGGACGTAGAGCGGAAAGTTTGAACCAGTATAAAAACTCTTGGTGTGCTTACTCTTATTTACTTTACTATTATTATCTATTTCCGCATTTAGACTGTAATACATTCCATGTTACACGATCCAAAGTGATAAATAGCCACACAATAGTCACTTTCATTTGGTATCAGAGCATAGCGACTTTCATTTGGTATCAGAGCATAGCGACTTTCATTTGGTATCGGAGCAGGACATCCTATAACCGTAACATGGTTATTTGATAAATTATTTTACTAATATGGAAAACAACACCAGCACAAGCACTGTCATTAACACTAGTTTTATTGAAGGACAATCTACTGCATGACCTCCACCATTCAATGGCATGAATTATAATTACTGGTCAACTAGAATGAGAATATATGCAAGCTAATGGTTTTGACACTTGGAATATTACCCAGAATGAATATACCATTCCAACAGAAGATTTTTCAACTTGGACTACTGCATAGAAAGCTGATGCTACTACAAATTGCTAAGGCTATGAACATGTTATTTTGTGCATTAGATAAAAATGAGTTTAATAGAGTCAGTATGTGCACAACTGCTTATGGAATACGGAGAACTCTAAAAGTAATTCATGAATGAACTAACAAAGTTAAACAAAGCAAAATTTCTATGTTAAATAATCGGTTTCAAAATTTCAAAATGAAATCAAACGTAAATGACATGTACTCTAGATTTCAAGATGTATATCACTCACTATTGGCACTAGGAGAAATATTTTCTGACTTTGATATAGTATCAAAAATCCTAAACTCTTTAACGGATGAATGGGAAAGAAAGGTCTTAGCTGTTGAAGAAGCAAACGATCTTTCCACTATAAAACCAGAAGAGTTAACATTAAATCTAATGTCATATGAAGTAAATTTACAGGCAAAGAAAGTTCAAGCACGGGATAAGAAGAATCTAGCATTTCAAGCAGAAAAAGATGAATCCGAGTCAAATGAAGAGGATATGGCACTTACTGCTAAAAATTACAAAAAGTTTCTGAAATTCAAAAAGAATAATAAGTTCAGGAGTTACAAAAATAACTCTAATAACAACAGTAATAGCAATAAACATCATCTTCCGTCATGGAATGTTATGAATGTCATAAAAAGGGTTATATGAAGAAAGATTGTCGAGAGAAACAGAAAAATAAATTCAAGAAGAATAAATTCAAGAAGAAAGCATTTTCAGTAATATGGGATAATTCAGATTCTTCTTCATCGTTAGAGAGTGTAAATGACACAGAGCAAGCAAATGTACGCTTCATGGCTACAAGTGATGATGTAAGCGAACTAAGTTTTGAAGATTTGGTTGAAATTAATTCAGAACCAGCGGACTTTGTAAAATAAACTAAAAGGAAAAATAAGGAGTTACAAGGAAAACTAAATTGATCTGAATTAGAAATTTGTATGCTAAGAGATGAAAAGAAAATTCTAGAAGAACTTGAAAAATCTCAAGAATCTAATTCTAATTTAGCATATCAACTTTCTATGATAACTCAGGAATTAGAAATTCAAAAAAATAAAAATGATGATTTATCAGTTGAAATTAATGATTTAAAATCTAATACTATAGTATTATAGTTAGAAAAGTCTAGTCTCAAAACTAAGTTAGAAGATATTAATAAAAATATTTCTAATATTAATAAAGGACGAGAAAATCTTTCTAAAATTATAGAAAATTCTCAGTCTACTTCAAATAAAAAGGGACTAGGATATAAGAGAATTGAAAGTCCAAATAAATCTGGAAAATTTAAAAATAAGTTTAAAAACAAAATTAAGAAAGATATTAAGAAATTAGTTTCTAAAGATTTTAAAACTATTAAAATATGGATTCCTAAAACAAATAGTAGCTTAATTAGGAATAAGCATATCAAAACATTTATGGAAACTGTTCATAAAAATGAGAATTATGTTTATAAAGGGAATTATGAACCTTCTTGGTTTTGGTTTCCTAAGGCCCAACTCTTAGGACCCTAAAAAGAAAAGTGGGCACCATCTTAATCTTTATTTTTTGCAGGTACCACTTGAAAAGAGAGGAAAATGGATTTTAGAAGTGGTTGCTCGAAAACACGTGACTGGTAATAAGGGCATGTTAACAAACATTGCCTACTCAAATGGAGGATCGGTTACTTTTGGAGATAATTCAAAAGGTAATATCATCGGCAAAGGCGATGTGAGCAATAATGGTATCTCTAACTCAACTCTCATTACTGATGTTTTATTAGTTAAAAACTAAAAACATAATTTATTACGCATAAGTCAATTATGTGATAAAGGTTTTAATATATCCTCTTCAGAAAATAAATGTAATATTTCTGATAAAAATAAAAATTTAAATTTTGAACGTATAAGAGATAGAAATATTTATATTTTAAATATGAATATAAAGTATAACACAAACATGTGTTTAGTAGCTACAGAGAATGATTCTTGGCTATGGCACAAAAGATTTTTTCATATAAATATTAATACTATTAGTAAAATAGCTAAAAATAAACTTGTTGAAGGACTACCTGATATGAAGTTCAAGATTGACAATATTTGTGATGAATGTCAGTTAGGGAAATTAACAAAATTTTCTTTTAAATCTAAGAAAATCATATCTACAACACAACCACTTGAACTACTACATATGGACCTTTTTGGCCCTACTCAAATTCAATCTATTAATCACAATAGATATGTGTTTGTTATTGTAGATGATTTTTCAAGATATACATGGACTAATTTTATGAAACATAAAAGTAATACTTTGAGAATTTTAAAAATTTTGTAAAAGAATTCAAAATATAAAGAATTTAAAAGTTAAAAATATTAGAAGCGATCATGGAAGTGAATTTAAAAATGAAGCTTTTGAACATTTTTGTAACAAGAAAGGAATTAATAATAATTTCTCCTTTCCTAGAACACCACAACAAAATGGAGTTATAGAAAGGAAAAACAGAACATTGCAAGAATGTGCAAGAACTTTATTAAATGGAAGCGCTTTGCCTAAGCATTTCTGGGCAGAAGCTGGTGCAACTGCCTGTTATATTTTGAATCGTGTTTCTATTCGATCATTAACAAAGCATACTCCATATGAACTTTTAAATGGTAGAAAACCTAATATATTATATTTCAATGTTTTTGGTTCAAAATGTTTTACACTTAACACTAAGATCGGCTTGGTAAGTTTGATCCAAAATCCGATGAAGGAATAGTCATAGGATATTTGGAAAGAAGCAAATTTAGTCAAGTTTTTAATACTAGAACTAAAGTAATCGAAGAAACTCTTCATGTTTCATTTGATGAAAATGCCAAAATTTCTTCTAAAAATACAAACTTGGAAAATAATTCAAATCAAATTCTAACAAATAATTCAGAAGATGATGATATTATTTTTCAAAATAATAATACTGATAATACTAGAGAAAATGAAAACATTGTTCATAATTAAAATATAGTAAGATCTCCTCCAAGAATTCTTAGGGATCACCCTGTTCAAAATATAATTGGAGAAGTAAATTCAAATGTAAGAACAAGACATCAATCAAATCAAATGGGCCATATAGCTTTTCTCTCTAATATAGAACCCAAAAATATTGAAGAAGCCTCCACTTATGACTATTGGATTATTGCTATGCAAGAAGAGCTAAATCAATTTAAAAGAAACGAAGTTTGGGAATTAATTCCTAATCCAAGTGATCAATCCGTCATTGGTACAAAATGGGTTTTAAAAAACAAAGCTGATGAACAAGGTAACATGACTAGAAATAAAGCTAGATTAGTAGCACAAGGATATAATCAAAAAGATGGAATAGACTATGAAGAAATGTTTGTTCCTATTGCGAGATTAGAAGCTATACGTATTCTATTGGCTTTTGCATGTTTTCATAACTTTAAATTATATCAAATGGATGTTAAAAGTGCTTTTCTAAATGGATATATAAAATGAAATTTCTATGTTGAACAATCTCCTCTTTTTACTTATGAAAAATTTCCAGATCACATTTACAAACTTAAGAAAGCTTTATATGGTTTAAAACAAGCACCTCGTGCCTGGTACGACTGACTTAAAAGCTATCTAATAGAATCTGGTTTTGAAATTGGAAAATTTGATCAAACTTTATTTATTAAGAAATCTAAACAAGATATTTTAATTATTCAAATATATGTTGATGATATTATTTTTGGTTCAACAAATGAAAAATTATGTCAGGAATTTTCGACTATCATGACAAATGAATTTGAAATGTCACATATGGGAGAACTATAATATTTTCTTGGAACACAAATCAAGCAATTGCAAAATGGAATTTTTATTAATCAAGAAAAGTATTGTAATAATCTAATTAAACGTTTTAGTATGGAAAACACTTCTGCCAAACCAACTCCTATGAGTACAGCTAACATCTCGACAGAGATGAAAATGGTAAGAGTGTCGACCAAAAACTATATCGTAGCATGATTGGATCATTGCTTTACTTAACTACTAGCCGACCTTACATTATGTTGAGTGTTTGTTTATGTGCTCGATTTCAAGCAAATCCTGAAGAATCACATATGCGAGCAGTAAAAAGCATAATTTGTTATCTTAGCAAGACCACTGATTTAGGACTCTTTTATCCAAAAGATTGTCCTTTTGAATTAGTATCTTACAGTAATGCTGATTTTGGAGATAGTCGGACAGATAGAAAAAGTACAAGTGGAACTTGTCATTTCATTGGACGATCCTTAGTATCTTGGTTTAGCAAGGAACAAAATTGTGTTTCACTATCAACATGTGAAGCAAAATATATATCTACAGCTTTAGCTTGTGCTCAAGTAATCTACATGCAACAAACATTGCAAGATTTTGATATAAAATTAATAAATCTATAATATATTGTGATAACACCAGTGCAATAAACTTGTCTAAAATCCTGTCAATCACTCATGAACAAAACACATTGACATTCGTCATCATTTTCTTCATGATAATATTGAGAAGGATATAATAAATTTGGAATTTGTAAATTCTGAAAATCAGTTAGCTGATATTTTCACTAAACTACTCAATGAAAATTGTTTTATAAAACTAAGAGAACTAGGTATAATTTCTTTAAAAGAATTATACAATTTATAAAATAATTTTTTAATATATATATATATATATATATTTCTAGTACTTGAACTCAGCACCTCTAGTTTGGAAATCCTATGTCTCTGCCATTTGACCATTTGTTGTTTCACAACTGTTTTTATTATAATTTTTTTCCTTATCTATTTTTCACTTTTCTCTTGAATAATTCTCAGCCACAAAATTTGTGTTTTGTTTTCATCCTCTAATTAATTTTCAGTTTATCCTTTAATGCATCAACCTTTAACTACTTTTTCACTTATACATATCTCCAGACTTCTTTTTTCCATCAAATTTGCTTCAACCATATATTTTTTCTACTACAATGTCTTCATAAGAAAACTCCTCAAATGGCTCTGCATATTCCTTTGCTGATTTCTCGACACCTACCTCTGGATCGTCAAATTTACCTACACCTACACCATATCATGAACTGGCCTGACCCTTAAACTATCATACTGGCCATACTCCAAAAAAAAAGGCACGTCGTTTTCTGTTCTTCGGTTCATCACAAACAAAGAAAAAGATTGATGATTTACATCATTATCAGAGGGAATCAATAGCAATTCAACATGAAATGTAATATGAACAGAAGATGAATTCAAGACGACTTAGCTTTCTGGTGCAACTTGGATGGAAATTCTACGGGTCATCTTCATCTGCTATTCATCAACCTACCACCTCTTCCTCTCGGAATCTATGGGATTGGTGAAAAGAAGACGAAGTTGAACCAGACAACTCGAAGTCTCCATCCACTCCTTCATCATAATAATTTATTCTCTTTCTATATTTTTTTAATTTATTTCACTCTTATTTGTATGCATTATTTAATATATTTGAATGTATATTTTTTATGCAAAATATACTGCATATGCCAAAAAAAGGGAATTCGGTCGACTAACCAGATTCGACAAGTCGACTGAATCTAGAAACAGAAAGCTTTCAGGCAGTATTCAGTCGACTGAACGAATTTGGCTAGTTGACTGAATCATGAAAAAGAGAGTTTCGGGATATTGATCAGTCGACTGACCATATACGTCCAGTTGACTGAATGACAAATCCAGGATTTTTACACCTTTTCACCTATCTTTTTACCTCTCTAACCCACTATCTCCTTTTTCACTCTTCACTTTTACCTTCTCCCTTCATATTTTCAAAACCCTAGCTCCCAAAAATTTCAAATTCCTTTACTCCATTTTTATTTCCAATGGCTCTACGTCAACCTAAACGATCTAGACATGCCTCTGCCTCTTCCTCTGAGCCAATTGACATCCTAATTGCTCAATGGCTTTACGATGCTACAGCTCTCCAAAGATGGAACAAAATAACGGAAGCACGCTTTTTCGAAGGATCTTTTGTTGTGTTTCTAGACTTTGCTCCGTATATAATTCAAGAGCTTGCTAGGAGAAGTCGTCTAGAATCTCTTCTTGACCACAATCAGAATAACCTCAAAATTTATCATACCTTGGTAAAACTTTTTTATGCAAATTTAAATTTGGTCATCAAAATCCACGTAATCGTGATAATTGCATATGGAGTTTATTTTGCGGTCAACAAGTATTGTTGTCTTTAGATAGAATTGGACACATTCTCCATACACCAACTAATGGTATTCCATTGGAAGAATTAAATGTTCCTATAGGTGAACGAGATGAAGTAAGTCATAAGTTTTTGGAAGATGACATGACTGAACAAAAATCTATCGCCTTACGCCCTACAGCTCGAATTGTGCATCGAGCCTTAATGCACACAATTCTTCCTCATACTAGTTCTTATGAGCTAGTATATCAAAATAATTTTAGAGCGTTATATGCTATTTGGGGAGATGTCCAAATAAATTGGCCTAAGCTCATTCTAGATGAATTCTTGTGTTTTAACAAAGGTCGAATGAATATCATCTATTACGGTGAATATATTATGCGGCTACTTATGAACCTATAGGTTCCTATTCCGGAATTCGATACCTCCATTTCCAAAACTCTAAATAGCCGCACAATAAGTCTAATGAAATTGCCTCCTACACCTCTAACTATCGTGTCTTTTTAAGACTGGCAATCACGACCCCGTCAACAAACTACTACTCCACAGCAACAAAGAGATGTTATTCGTACACCAACCCCATCCCAAAGCACCCGAGAATCCATTGATCTAATTGTGCGAAATCAAATCATTTTGGATTCTTGCATCAAAAATCTACAAGAAAATCGACAAGAAATTTGACAAAATTAAAAACTTTTTGGGAATTTTATGGGATGCCATCTCTTGTTCTTCTTCCATAACTATGGAAACTTCACAGCGTGATCCGAGTAAACGTCCATCTTATCGCTTTATTTGGTTAACATCCTAAGAACACACAAGTTCTGTCACAAGCGGAAATGGGGGTGGAAGACAATTTTTGGAAAGTTCTTCAAGAAGCAAAGAACCTATGCAAGTGGAAGAAGAAACGGAGTCTGACCCTAATGAGTGATATCGATATTTCTTGGTGGTAGTAAGTTATATTTATTTGTTTCAAACATTCTACTTCTGTTTATTTTTAATGAGCTTGTATAAGTAGCTCGGATATGTTTCTTGGTGGTAGTAAGTAGTTCAAACATTCAAAACATTGTTTTTATGATTATTATGTTGTTAGTTCAATGATGATGTTATTGTTTATTTCCTTTTTGCCGATGGCAAAGGGGGAGAAATTTGTATGATTAACCATTTCTTGTAGGATTAGATACGTCACTAGATATTTAGGGGAAGATATGTATAACTTCTGTTATATGTTTATTAAAATATAGTATCATCTAAAACTGGTTGACATCAATCAAAAAGGAGGAGAATATTGAATCATAAGTTTTGATTCATGACAAAGAGCTTAAACAAATCATTGATGAGACTATATGATCAAGCGACAAAAAGAGAAAGAGATAAGACTTCAAAAATGAGTATAGTATGTTTATTTGTTGAAGTTTTTTAGTCTTAGAATTGTTAAAATCTATCCTCAAGTAGTCTGCACAAAAACAAAGTTGCTTTAAAATTCAATTTCTTCAAAAAATGTGTGAATTGTGCACTGATGACTAGGTCAGTTGACTGACCAAATATGACCAGTCGACAGACCCTACTCAGTTGCACTGATACGCTCTGTTTTGCACCAACTTTGAACATTTAGTTGAGTGGTCGTTTTGGGTCAGTCGACTAAACCCTTATAACAACTATTTTTTTTGAATAGACACTTCCATTTGCCAAGAGATACAATCCAATTTAAAGAGTTGTGGCTACATATTTTGGTCAAAACTCTTCATGAATGGTTGTAGCAGTTTATCTATTATATAAACACATGAGATTCACTTCTCTAAATCATCGAATTTTGTCCTATTTTCTGATCATACTCTCTATTATCCCTGCATTCTACAAGCAATCACAATTTTTATATATTGTTTGAATCTCTGAATCATTTAACTTATTCTTCGATTCAAAGCAATGTTTTCCTTTCTAAATCTTTACACACACAATATATACTTGAGGAAAGATTATAGGAAGGGTGTACTATCAAAGACAAATCAGTGTTATCAATAACACAAAGTGTCAAGCTATTTTATTGAAACCGTTGAAGTCCTGTTAGTTTATATCAGGCAGAAAAGTCGTCTTCGGCTGTTGAGGCAGAAAAATCCTTTTCGGTTGTATAGGTGTTGTTTACTTATTCCTCTGGGTTAAATGAGGGGTTATTGAGTGAAATTTCAGAGGGAAGTCTAGGACTGGACGTAGAACGGGAAGTTCGAACCAGTATAAAAACTCCTAGTGTGCTTATTCCTATTTACTTTACTATTATTATCTGTTTCCGCATTTAGATTATAATACATTCCATATTACACGATCCAAAGTGATAACTAGCCACACAATAGTCACTTTCATTTGGTATTAGAGCATAGCAAATTTCAATCTACTACGCTAGTATGACTATGAATTATGCTCAACTCAACTACACAACCATCAAAAAATAACTTCTAGTCGTAGTTTTTGCACAAGAAAAGTTACAACCTTATTTGATAGGCTCACATCACGGTCTATACTGATCATTCTTCTTTTAGGTACCTTTTTTCTAAAAAGGATGCCAATCTCATTTGATTCATCGGATCTTACTACTTCAAGAATTTGATCCTACAATCAAAGATGAAAAAGGATCCGACAATGTCATAGCCGATAACTTGTCTTGTCTTCCAAAAGAACCATCTTCTTTCCCCATCAGTGAGAACTTTCTCGAAGAATAACTCTTTACAGTTTCCATTGATCCATGGTTTTCCAATATAGTGAACAATTTAGCCACTAAAGAAACTCCTACATTTTTGTCCAAACAAGATAAATACAAATTACTTTACCAAGTGAAATACTCCTATTGGGACGATGCATACTTGTTTAAGTATTGTTCCAACCAAATCATTCGACGATATGTTTTGAATAGAAAAATCAAGAGTGTTCTTTCGTTATGTCATGACTAATTATGTGGTGGACATTTTGTTCCTAAGAAAACCACAGAAAGGGTGCTTCAATGTGGCTTTTATTGGCCTTCACTTTTCAATGATGCGTTCATGTTTTATAAAACATGTGAACGTTGTCAAATGTTAGGAAAAATCAATAAACAAAACATGATGCCTTTTACCTCCATCCTTACGATCAAAATCTCTGACGTTTGAGGAATTGACTTTATGGGACCTTTTCATAACTCTTTCGGATATCTTTACATTCTTCTTGCCAGTGATTACATTTCTAAATGGATTGAATCCTTTCTGTGTAAAATAATTGGTCATAAAGTAGTTGGGAAATTCATAGAGAAAACATCTATGCTAGGTTTGGCATACCTCGCACGATAATTTGTGAGAACGGAACCCATTTTTGTAATCAATCTTTTCGATCTTCAATGAAGAAATACTCGATAACCCAAAAGTTATACACTCTTTATCATCCGCAAATTTATGGTCAAGTCGAATTTTCAAATTGGCAAATCAAACAAATTTTGGCGAAACTATTAATAAAAATCAGAAAGACTGGTCTCAAAAATTTACAGATGTGCTTTGGGATTATCAAACTACTTTTAAAACTAATATTAGGATGTTCCCTTTTCGACTAATATATGGTAAAGCATGTCACTTTCCAGTCGAGCTTGAATATAAAGCATTATAGGCAATAAAGTACATAAATTTTGATCTTGAAAAGTCTAGTAACAACAAAAATTGCAACTCAATGAACTAGAAGAGATTAGGAATGATGCGTATGAAAATGCAAAAATTTACAAGGAAAAAACAAAAGTTTTTCGTGACAAGCCAAATCAGAAGTTCTTTTGTATGACTCTCGACTTCAATTATTGCTTGGGAAATTAAAATCGAGATGGATAGGACTATATGTTGTACGTACTGTTTTTTAATACGGTACCATAGAAGTAGGAAACCCTGAGATGGATTAATTTATAAGGTCGATGGTCATCATTTATAGCCTTACCTGGAATTGGCAAGTGACTGAGAGGAAGAGCTCATGATTCTTCATGAGCCACAATACGTCTAGAAAGGAATTTTAACCCTCTCTTATAAATATGTATATATTTTTCTCCTTTACACTCACTAATCATGCATTGCCTATGTGGACACAGTCAAAATCAAGTGTGGGGGTACATGCTTTGATTTTTCATTTTTCTTTCCTTTTTTCTCAATAGAAAAAATAAATAAAAATAAAAGCAATTTTATTTTCTTAAAAAATGTTTATTTTTTTAGCTTTTGAAAAGGCATGATAGAGTAAGCATACTATTTTTTCATGAGATTTACATTTTTAAAAACTTACTTAACTCAAACAAATAACAAAAAGAAAAGTTTAAATTACAAGCAACTATGGTGTAACTATTATATAGGGAGATTCATATGTGATGACTATGAAGTTTGTTCTAATTTGCAGTCTTCGGGTTAAAAAGTGGTTGATTTAAAGTACTTGCGTTAAAATTTTTAATCCTTAAAGTCAACTAATGCATATGATTTTTCATAACTCTCTCCTTTCTAAAAAAATTCAAAAAAAAATTATCAAAAAAAACAGAACGAGTAGAGTTAGTGTATACATGTAAGTGTGTACACCCGCTATGCTATGTACTCTTCTCATGTAAGCCCAAAAGGCAGTGCATGAGTGGTATATCTAACCTCGGTTTTTGTGTTAGGTGTGTGTGTATAATGATAATAATAGACACCTAGAGTCAGTATTCGCACATAAGTGTGTACCCTCGACACGCTTTGTACACTTCTCACATATGCCCATAAGGCAGTGCATGGGTGGTATAGCTGGCCTCGGTTTTCGATTTAGGTGTATGTAAATAATAATGGTGTTGATATTTTTTTCAAATAAAGAGAGAATAAGCAATTGAAACCCAAGCATTATTCCAACTTTATCGATTTGACTTGTTTTACAAAAGGAAATGAAGATACCACTTTACACGCTTTGACAATCAATTAGAGAATTTATTTCTTAGTTGCACTATGTTATCAATCGAAACAACTAGCCAAACTAAAATCCAATGTGGTGATAACTTAAATTTTTTTGGAAGTTTTGATCGAGTTTCTTGATGGTAACCGAGACTTGTATATTAGTATTTCATGTCAATTTAAAATGTATGTTCTACATTTTGTAAATAAAATTTGCATTATATATCCATAAATAAAACTTGCACTGGGAACTTTGCATATTCATTTGAATTTTGTGGGTAATATCCACTGAAAACCCTCACGAGACAACATTCATCCTATTAGGACACCTAAAGGTTTAACAGCTTGTTATATGCGCTCAATGCAATCGTGCTTCCTATGAAGGTGGATTTATCCTAGTTTTTGTTTATTTGTGGAAGAATAAAAGGATAAGTAATGGGATATTTGACGTGCATGTAAAAATATATATTTTTTCTCTCATGCTTAATCTTTTTTAATTAAAATAAGAGACCTATTGGGGTATTTTTAGGTTTTAACCAAAATACAAAAATGTTTTCGAATCATCATTCACCCATCTGCATTTGGGCAAAACGGTCATTTTGTGTGCATTTATTTTAAGAAAAGTTATTTGCACATTATTATTTTAATTTATAGGAAATTAAGTGCAAATTAGAAGAGGATTCATAGATTGCGCAAATAGTGGAAGCCAAAAGAATGAAGAAAAGAAGGAACTAAATCAACATAGAGGAGCCCACTTACCCACTTGCTAATGGACCACATTTAATAGCTAAAGCACAGTTAGTGGGAGATTAATTAAACATTACTGATGGCTTGGAGGCTATACAAAGTCAAGGGCATTTTTGGTAGCTCCCTAAAAAGCGATTAGGGTTTTAGACCTATATAGATACCCTCTTATGTTACATGTAATGGATCTCATCTTTTATGCATAACAATAGCCACCAAATAAAAATAAAAGTTCTCTTACCTTTAGTGGCTTCTAGCCTTCTCTTTTATTTTATACACTCTTATTTTATGCTTTTTTCTATGTTATTTTATTTCATGTTTGTTTCTATTTCATTTTAATAGATTTGATTTATCTTATGTAATTAGAGTAAATTTATTTTTATGTAATTAGTTAGTTCTCTACTTCTTTTTAATTAGCTCTCTTTCCTTTTTATTAGTTTTTCCTTCCATTTTCTTTTTAATGTCGAAATCAATTTATGTTGAAATGAATTTTAAGTATGAGAAGATAAAACCCTTCAATTTCGTCGTAATGAAGCTCTCAAGAATCATTAAAATCATCATAATCATTTCATTTATGATATCTTCTTTGGTGCTTAATGTAAACTTTAATATGCTTAATGTAAATTTTTATGTTAATGGAAGTTTGTTTTTTATTAATGAATTTCATAGCTAATGTCGTTAGTTACAAATAGGCTATACTTAATCAAATATAAAGACAAGTTACATTTTCATCTAACTAATTAATTTTGATAACGGAAGTGAAAATAGAATCAAAATTTGATGTTCTACGTTTCTTGATTAAATAAAAAGGTAAATAGTGCATTCTTAAATTAGATTTTATTTTTATTTTCATAATAATTTTCATTTGATTTGATGGGTGCGTATGGATAATGTATTAAAGTGTACTTACCTCTAAATTTAGTATAAACACAAGTTACATTTTCATTTAACTGATTAATTTTGATAATGGAGTGAAAATAGAATCAAAATTTGATGTTCTATGTTTCTTGATCAAATAAAAAGGTAAATAGTGCATTCTTAAATTAGATTTTATTTTTAGTTTCATAATAACTTTCATTTGATTTGATGGGTGCGTTTGGATAATGTATTAAAGTGGACTTGCCTCTACATGTGATAAAAAAGAGATGTTATAAATTTATTTTGTATTGATTTATATGAAAGTGTAAGTGGACTTACCTCTAAATTGCCTTTTAATCTAGTAGTTTTTATTCCAATTTTTCTCTGGTTTTTTTACACTTTTTAGTTAACCAAATTTTTGGGATATTTCGATTGAGTAATTTTGAAATTTGTGCTTTCCTCGTAGGATCAACCCGTACTCACATACGTACTTCGATTGTACACCTTGCGCTTACGGTATTTTATTTTATTAAATTCGGCGGTATTCTAATCGATAAAAAATCCATCCGAACAATCTACAGTCATGCAACATATATTGGACTAACTATCCTAATTAATTAGCATATCCATCTTAATTCTCATACAACTAACTTAAATACAAATGACTATCCGTCTCATATTTATGTGGACTACCCATCTCACATGCAATTATTTGGATTAGCTTTTCCCTACCATATGGACTACGCATCACATATAGTTTCTTTATCGAAGTTATGTGTAATATCTTCCTACTTTGCGGCCCAAAATTAACATGCTAAGGTCATCCATAGTTATTAATTATCAACAACCAAATACAGTGGTGTTAGATTCATTGATACACAGAAACACATGAATATGGAAAAATCTTAAAACATCAAATACATTTCCAATTCATTACATCATCCCACATTCACAAATCACATTCTGAGAAAATATATTTATTACAACATACGCCTACAACAACATACGAAGATGCCTTAATATAACAACTTTGCCATTACAAACAACACAGCGGAATCAAAAGAAAAGAGAACTCTAAATATCTATCATGCCTTCTGCATGTCTTCGGAAGCTTATTCGTCTCAGAGGTACTTAAAAACATCAAATCTCACAGTACTCAAAATCAATTGATACCCGAGAGTTTAAGGGGAAAACATAAACTTCAAGTCAAACATAAAGTTTGGTAAGAATAATAATCTACCATCTCAAATCATTTAGATATCTATTGAAACCACACCGCTAGCGGAATGGGTTTCCCCTCAATAGTGCCTCAAAACCTTTACAAAACCATATACTGTGCTCCTGCATCCACAATGGTTAAAACAATTCAAAATAGTATAATATGATGATATGCAAAACAATTGAATAAATTCTGGATTACCCAACCACATTCAATTTTAGACTTATATTTTCTAGGATCACTATTAACCTATTAGTTTTCATGGGTTGACTAATAACCGGTTGAACATATAAGGACTCCTTGTCCAATTACATAGTTTTCATGGGATCATTATGAACCTATTGGTAACTCCAATATTACTCTTATCCTATTTTTCATGGGTTGACTAGGAACCTATCGGTAACCCCAATATCCTTTCTTCTTACCATAGTTTTCAAGGGTTGGCTAGGAACCTATTAACATCTGTCAATATTTAATCCGGATATAGTTTTCATGGGCTAACTACAAACCTACTGGCCCTGCCAGTATCCAATCATAGTTTTCATGGGCCTGTTGTGAACCTGTCTATCTGATATCTTCCTTTACACATAGCTTTCAAGGGCTAACTATGAACCTATCTAACTGACATCTTCTCTTATACATAGTTTTCATGGGCTAACTATGAACCTATTGGCCTATACTAATATCATACAGTTTTCATGGGCTTACTGTGAACCTATTGGCCCCATCATAACAGCTCAGGATAAGTATTCCTAATCATGTCCTCTATCTCTCAAGTATACTCGTTCTTATTGTCACTCCATTAGACTTTCACTAATTTTGCTGTCTTGTTCCTTAACCTCTTCTTATCTCTGGACACAACAAAAATTGGTCGTCTCACAAAAGTCAAATTGAATTCTACTACTAAATCTTCCAATATAGTCAGAGCAATAGTAGTCTTTGGATTATGCACATACTTCCTAAGATGAGAAATGTGAAAAACATTATAGACTTTTACAAAACTACACCGCAACTCTACTTGGTAGATGAGTCTCTTAATCCTCTCTATAATAGGAATGGTCCAACATATCTCGGTGCCAGTTTCACTGAATTTTCAGTCTTATCAAACCCTTCATCAATAATACCTTAATGAAAACATGATCTCTAACTAAGAACTCTAAATCTTTACGCCTCTTACCTACGTAACTTTTCTGCTTGGATTGAGCTTCTCCCATCCTAGCTTTCAATCTTTTCAATGGCTCTCTCACCATATCTGGACCAAGGACCAATCTATTTTTATTCTCTAACCAGAATGCTGATGATTTGCATGGCCTTCCATACAAAGCTTTGTAAGGTGGTATTCCTACATTAGTCTGATAACTATTATTATAGGAAAACTCAACTAAGTGCAAATGCCTTCCCACGACCCACCAAAATATAGTACACAATCTCTCAACAAATCTTCAAGTACCTTATTGACTCTTTTGGTATGTCCATATGTCCATGAGTGATAAGCAGTACCCATCTTATACCTCCTGTAGACTCTTCCAGAATTCACTAATGAACAAAGCATCTCTGTCACTGACTATACTACTAAGAATCTTATGCAGTCTAACAATATTATTTATAAACAACTTAGTAATTACATATGCCATCTTGGTTGAGTTAATGGGAATGAAATGTGCATTCTTGGTCTCTATCCACTATGATGCAAATACTTCCATTTTCCATGTTCGACCTTGTTAACCTATCAAAAAAATCCATAGATATCGAATCCCACTTCCAAACTGGTATATCTAAAGGCTGAAGCAACCCACTCGACTTCTGATGGTTGGCTTTCACTTGCTAGCAATTTGACCACTGCCTTATCCATAAGCGTACATCCCTTTTCATACCTTCCCAAAAGAAACTTCTTTTCATATCCTCAATATCTTAGTTCCTACAGGATGTATAGTAAACATCAATCGTTGACATTCCCTAAGAACCTCCTTCCTTAGGTCACCAACACCTAGAACACATTAACCATCCCTTCTTCCTAACCATTCTCTCTACTCTCGACTAAAATTTTTCAAACCATCAGTCTAAATTTCACTTTCCAATCTTCTAATCTTTTCGGCTAACAGCAGATCATCTCCTTACTTAGATGCAATCCTTTCAATTAATGTTGGTCGAACTTCCAAGTAAGACAACCGTTAGTACTTTGACTAGAACCGAAAGTCGATCTTAACTACACACTACAAGTAGTAAATGCCTCTAAATCTTTCCATTATGAAAATATAGCTAACATCACATCTGATGTTTTCTGCTAAGTGTATATGCTGCTTTGATTCCTTTCACTGGTTAACACTTAGTACCAAAATCATAAGCTACTAAAAACTGTATCCATCTCCATTGTCTCATATTCAACTCTTTCTAAGGAAACGAATACCTCAAAGACTTATGGTCTGTATACAGCTCGATCTTTCTCCCAAAAGATAGTTCTCCACACTTTCAATATGAAAATCATCACTACCAACTCCAAATCATGAGTTGGATATCTAACTTAATGTGGTTTGAGCCATCGGAAAGCATAGGCAATCATTTTACCCATTTGCATCAATGTAGCTCCTAATCCTATTCCACGTGCATTTTTATACAATACAAAATCCTGATTCCCATCTGAAACAACTAACATGAGCGCATTGGACAACAACAGCTTTAACTTAAGGAATGCTTCCTTGCATTTATCAAATGAAATAAACTATACGTCCTTTCTGGTTAGTTTAGTCAGAGGTGATGATATCCATGAGAATTCTTTAATAAATCTCCAGTACTAGCCAGCTAATCCAAGAAAACACCTTATCTCGATCACCATCTCGGGTCTCTTCCAACCTTTGTATAGCTTCGATCTTAGCTGGATCTACTAACAACCCTTTTTCTGAAACTATATGATCAAGAATCTTCACTTCTTTCTTTCAAAAGTGACAGCTTGAAAAACTTCGCTTTTAGTTGATGCTGCCTCTATGTCTCAAGAACTATTCTAAGATGAATCTCATGATCTCTTTCATCCTTAGAATATAACAAAATGTCATCAATGAACAGTAAAACGAACCTATCCAACCGCTCTTAGAAAATTTGGTTCATTAAGTCCACAAAGAAAGAGGCACTTTAGCCAATTCGAATGTCATCACTAACCATTCGTATGAAACATATCTTGTTCGAAACACCATGACCCTCAATTGATGGAACCTTGCCAAGTCCAATTGTGAAAATACTCTGGCTACACTCAGCTGATTAAATAAATCATCAATTCTCGGCAGAGGATACCTATTCTTTATTGTGTTCTCACAGCTTACGATAATCAATACATAATCTCAATGGCCTGTCGGTTTCTTTACAAACACCATGGGCGCTTCCCAAGGAAAATTGCTTGGTCTACAAAATTCTTCCCTTCTAAGTGCACTAGCTACACAAACCCCATTTCTGTAGGTATCAGCCTACTAAGTCGTGTACTCACAGGTTCAGTTCCAAGTACAAGATCCATTCGAAACTCAATAGCTCATTCCGGTTGTTGTCCTATATTAGGTTATAAAATATCTATGAATCTTTTACAACATAAACCGGATTTAACTCATCTTCCATTTCCGTGGCACCCAATAAAGCACAAACTTCTAAACTCGAATTTTTAGTTGAGTATATGATTCGGTCACTACTATCATGGCGTCTTGATAATTTTTTCCATTCTGGCAAAATATCCTAGCATTGTGTTTGCATAAGCAATCCATACCCAATATAATCCAAATCCTAGCTACAAAATCAAACACAAACATACTTCATGTAACATTCCTGAAAAATAATCACGTTTAATTTGATAACTAATTTAATTTTGGAATTAAATTGTGGATTTATTTATGAATTAATTAGAAAATTTCTAGAATAAATAAATAAAATTTAGGTTACAAGCAGCAATTTGATTTGAAATAATAAGAATGAGTATTTTATAAACAAATATTGAATTTAAAAATAAATATATTGGAAATAAAAAAAAATTGATTTACTAAATAAATCAGATTTAAAAAGCTTTATAAAATTAAGAAATACACATGTACGATTATTTACTAAAGTGTAATTTAGTTTCAAACCTTTTTCTTTAAGGATGTATAAGATAGATAAAGTAGTTTAAATATAAACATTTGAAACATAACACATACATAAATAAAAGAAAATAATAAAAAGTATGATTAAATATGAATAATTTTCAAAAGTTGTTCAAAGTCAAAATTTATATTCTAAAGACTTATATATATAATCTATACACACTTGTGCAATTTATTTTTTAAGTCAATTTCTTTAAAGGATTTTATCAATGATTTATAAAGAAAAATGTATTTATTTAAATAGGAAATATAATATAAAGTTATGTTTAAATACTATTTAAAGTGTTCAAAAGATAAACATAAGTACTTAATTCAAACAAAAGTTTAAAACATAAAAACATGTTTACAAATCAAAATAAAGTGAGGGTTGAAACTATAAAATAAATAAAGATTTAACAAGGGTTTAAAACTAATTTTTTTTCCTAATTAAACTAAAGGGCTGAAACATAATTTGAGCAATTTTTGATAAGTGTAGAAGGATTAATTCATGCATATAGACAAGTGTATGCATATAGACAAGTGTAAGAGGATTCATATCTTAACTTACATGTGGCAAAGGATATTTATTTTATTTTAAAATATAAGTAAATATCAAAAGAAATCTGAAGCCTGAGTAGTCATCTGGAAGCTACAACCTATTAGCTTCAAATCATAAACATCAAACAAACGAAATCATTTAAAACTCACAATTAAATCTGAAAAGCAAAGTTTTAGATTTAATTTCAAAAGCTTGAGGCAAAGCAAACAATTTCAAGTCAGGAAAGTTACAAATCAATTTATAAAGCCTGGGAAGAGATTCAACTCAGTCTTTTGCAAACTCAAATCTGAAGCAAGTTAAACCATCAAGACCTGAAAAGATAAAAGAAGGATTAAGAAACTCAGCAGAGAAACAAAATTCAAAAAATCGGACTTAAATCATCATTCCAAATCCTCTGTTCTTTCAGGAAAGCAGGTAAGCAAACCCCACTTAAACTTGTTTTTATGGTTTGATGTTTGATTTAAGGATTATATGTTTAGATCTGTGCATATATACATAAATATGGGATATATGTCCGTATACATCTCTCTGGTGATCCAAACACCAAAATTCCTAACAAAAATTCCTATCTTAAATATAAAAACAGATTAGTAATGACCCTTAAATGAAATATGTTGCATGAAGTGAATTCCAACCTGCATGTTAAAAATGCCAGTACTCTGTTGTAAGTCCCAGACCCAATCAAATCAAAATTCAATTCAATTCTCTATATACAATAAATTATAGATTTTGATTTTTAAATAAAAGATGATGTTGGTTATGTAAACTAAATTTTAAAGATAATTATAAGTTTAATTAGTTAAAGGTTTACTGAAAAATTGGAAAATCATAGTAGGAAATCAAGTTTGATCAAAAATCAATCATTTCAATTTTATGTTTTGATCATTCTGTCTGATTCGTGATGGTGAAAAATGAATTTTAATGGCAATAGCTTGATTTTTAATTTGATATCAATTGGAATTTTTAAGTTGAACTGAAATTGCATTTCTGTCATTTGTCGACCATCGGTGGTAGTAGGGTTGTCGTGGTTGATACGGGAGAGGGCTAGAGTACCAGGGATCATCAGAAAATTGATAGATGAATTTATAATTCATTATGGTAGATGGGCGAGATCGATTTAGTATTTAACCCTAATTTTTGTTATGGTCGGAATTCGAGTAATTCCGACGACGTTAGTGCATCGAGTCGTACCAGATCGAGAAGAATAGGAGTGTGGCAACGGGACGTAGCTCGTGGTCGGTTGGCATGAGTTCTGATGAACTATATCGGCGGTGCGAGGTGGATCCATGATCGAGGTTGGTTTCCAGTTCGATGCTGATAACTCTATTTTGATTTCGAACTTGCTTTGGGTTTTAGGTGGTTGAGATCGAGGGTGGAGATGGTCAGTGACTTGTCAGTAATGGCGACGATGGCCGGAGGTGATTGCGGCAGAGGTGCACATGCACATGGTTCTAACATGTTTGGGTTGTGGCTCTGTATTGGGGAAGCAAGGGTTGAGCTCATGTTTTTCTCAGGGAAAGATGATGAATTGCTCGAGTGTGTTATTGGGATGGTACGCGCGAGTTAATGTGTACAGGATTTTAACAATTTAAATAAAAATAGAAGAAGAAGAAAAAAAAGAGAGGAAAAGTAGCGACCTGGGAGGATGCTCAGGTAAAGTTGGAAAAAACTCAAAGTAGGGCTCGAGTACTTCAGTGTTTAGCTCGGGTTTGGCTGGGGTTTTATGTTTCCATTTTTAAAACTTTAACAAATTAGTTAAATAAATTTCTAAAATTAATTCTTTTTGTAAATGATGATTTTATTGTTAAGTTAGAGGGTATAAACTAAAGGTTTTGAAATAAAGGATCTTTAAAACAGTTAAGTTTTAAACTTATATTTTTAGCAAGTTATTTTAAATAAAACTTAATAAAGTGATTTAGGAATAAATCAAATGTTTTAAAAAAATTTAACTTAAAAGTAAGTTAATGTATATTATTAATGATAATCAAGTAATTAATAATTTAAAATTAAAATTAATTTATTAATAATTAAGAATAATTAATTAAAGGATAATTAATTATAATTAAGATTTAATTAATAATTTAGGATTTATTAATTAAAGTAATTAATTAATGAATAATTTACTAAGATTTAATTAATTACAATTAAGGATAAATTAATTTAGATAATTAATTAAGAAATGATTAATTAATGAAGGTGATTAAGACTTAATCAATTGTAGTTAATGATAATTAATCATTGATTAAAGATTACTAATAAAAGTAGTTATGTGGTTGATAAATTAAAAACCACACAATTTATTCATCTTAATT
Organism: Allium cepa; assembly: GCA_030765085.1. Lineage (NCBI taxonomy): Eukaryota > Viridiplantae > Streptophyta > Magnoliopsida > Asparagales > Amaryllidaceae > Allium > Allium cepa. The sequence goes on from CM060931.1 coordinate 385,881,498, forward strand.
GAAGATCTTGATTGTTATTGAATGTTGTATGATGGATTGATATATTTGATATGTGATGTGATGCTATGTAATATGAAATGCTTTGTGTTGAGCTGTAATATCTGTGATGAATATACTATAGTATGAATATGAAAACCCCTTGGCCCGTAAAACGGCGTTTGAATTTCGATGCGATAGGGAGTCGGATTCCAGTTGGTTATCCGAAACCCACATCGAATCGTAATGGTGAATCTTTGTGATAAATTTATTTTATCTACGAATCTGTGAATGAAGATAAACGTTATGGGTTATACCGCTTATCGATATTGATATGATTGGATCTGTGATGATTGATGTTGTCCACTATTGTGTAAAAACCCCCGGACTACACTATACACACACAAATATGGGTTGCACGTGGAAATTGGTTAAGTCATAGATTTTTGAAATAGTTTTAAAATTAAATTTTGAATCCAAAGGGTTTTGGAAATGGATCGGATTTAAAGTGAAAAGCTTTTGAAAGGGTGTTTTAAAAATGAAAGTTATTTTGAATAACTTAATAAAATTTTGAAATTTAATAATTTGGTTTAAATTTGAATTCAAAATTTGAAATTGAACTCTATGTTGAGAACTTATAATTTTAAAAAGGTTATACAAGTTTATATGGGTTTTTAAACCATTTTAGAAAGTGTTTCTTTGGGAATTTAAATTAACCCAAGGTTTTAACTCATATAAATGAAATCGGATTTTCCCGAAATAAAAACTATTTGTTTTCAAACGATATAAGCTTTCATATAGGAAATAAATTTCCAATTTGTATTAAAGGAATCTCAAGTTTAAATTGAAACGGTTTTCCAAGTTATGAATGAATCTTTGGAAACGGTTTTGGAAACTATAAATTAAATCTTTGATTGAAAGATTAAATGAGTTAATCCAATTAAAATGGAAATTGTTTTGGAATCCGAGAATGGATCTTTGTGAAACTGGGAGAACCTTGTAAAATAAATCTTTTTGTTTAAAGATTCGAAATGGTAATTTGTTTAAACCATTTGGAAGAAACCTATGAATTTTAAAGTTGTGACTTAACTGAAATCCCATATCCATATGTTTTTAAATTTTACGCTCATTATTCGATTTAGCCGAGAGAGGACCTTTGTGTCATTTAACCCATTCTGAATAATGATACGACGTTATGGATAGCATTTGAAGACCGGTGGTGAAGAACGGGTATTTGCTCTCTGCACTGAGTAGCTACGGTATAGAGATTTCCTAAGTGATGGGAAGTCCGACCAGGATTGTGAATACTCGGATTGCAAGGGCTTCTTCGGAAGTGCCTTCGGTACTGTTCGAACCCGGAACAGACTTGTATGGATGAGTGTCTGACATTACACTTTGAGATGTAAAGATGGTTTCTATCAAATACATTTCTGTTTGGTGGCGAAGATTTATTCTCTTAGCTTAACACCCTTCTCTGAGACGTACGAGCTCAAAGGTTATGTAGTTGATTGTTACTAGTGATACATTCCCAATTTGGTAATGTGGCACACGAAGTGCTGCTGATCATTTGTTGACCAAAGCATGGCTTTGTGAAAAATCGTAGCTTTGTGGACGAGACCTCATCGAGCCTCACAAACCGGTAATGGTCGAAACAGGAAAGATGCGGCAAGGTTTCAGGGGTAGCTCCCCTAGGGTATGTCCATTCCTTCTGGAAAAGGGTAGTATCATGGTATGGAGCCCAGATACTTACTCATGTGGACACCATAGTATATTTATTACTGTGTGATGTTGTTGGTGTAGAGGATCCTCGGATAAAGGTCGTAAACGATCGGGGGTGGCATATCTTAGGTTTTACTTCTCGGGAAGGGGTTAACCGGCCTTGTGTCGGCAGAGAGCCGGGTAGGTTCTCGGGGCATCCCTCCAGAGGCATTCCCATGTGGCAATAGGAAGTTCCTTAGCCTGACCATTTGTTGGAAATCCAATCATCCAATACGAGCCCTTTATGATTACAGTTGCATTACCAGCCACCTCAGGTGGTAGCTATAGTAGGCATAGTATAATGGTACCTATGCTGGCTAGGATTAATATTATACTTTCGAGATGTTTTCTACAATGCACTAATAATAATATCAAAAAGGATCTTGCGTAGTAAGCATGTTTGACTATCATAAGGGTAAATCTCCCCCAAGTGTGCGATTGCATGGTGTGTGCCGGGAGGCCTTATGGTAGTTTCAATTTCCCAAAAGCATTGCGGATTTCAAATTTAAAATCTTTTATTTGTTTTAAAGACCAAATGTTTTTGTTTGCTCACATCAGTCTCATGACTGACTTGGAGTTTATTGTTCCGTTCCTAAACTCTGGGTGCCCACAATTTTCCACACGGGCAGTCTAGAGTTTGGTTTTTCAGATAGTCAGGTAGTAGACATCGTTTTGGTAGCCTTCAGCCTTCTGTTTGATACATTTTTGGAGTCTTTGGAGTGCACAGGCTACACTTGCTTATCTTTGCGCAACCTTAATGGAGATTCGAGCTTGAAGTTTTGGAGCTCTAGCTTTGGAGTTTGGATTGGGGTTGCAGTATTAGATTCCTTTGAACACTCGTCTTATATTGTGTCGTGTTCCGTTGTATTTTGTGTTGTATATTCTCTGATGTTGATGATTACCGTTGTATCAAATTGATGTATTGGATATTGTATTCATGTTGTATCAGTGATATCACCTTTTGTTTCCGATGTGTTATTTATCATCTAATGCTGTTGCAAGCTCCGGCGATACAAATTTGATGTTGTTTGTCGGACATCGAGTTCGGGTCGTCACACTGCAGGTAAATATAACCTAGCAAATCAGGATCTAGATTTGTCACATCTCATCACTAGAGTCGCATAACCTCCTTATGGGTTAACCACCCTTAAGGAAGTAACAGGGTATGATGGTCCTAAATCTATTAAACTCTACGAAATAAATGAATGCGATGCTCCAATATCAAACAATAATCTAACGTGTATGATATGAATCAAAAGTGTACCTTCCATCATAGAATTTCCTTTCTCAACAGTAGTCAATCTCGATGTAGACAGATCTAAAGAAAACACGTTTCGTTTATTAGCCTTGGCTGCATCTGGGCATTTGTTCTTATAATGCTCCACTTGGCCATAGTTAAAGCATGTCACATGCCTCAACACTCAGATGAACTTCTCATTCCTCTTGATCATAGTGTCGATGGTAGCATATCTATACCTAGATAGCTCATCAAATTTAGTAGAGTATTCGAACACTGACATTCCCCTCACTCTAATTCCATGAACTTTTTGAGCATGGTGAACCTGGCTACCTTAGATAAAAATCTTTCCTTGAACCTCCTTCAAAAAAATTCCTAAGTCAATTCCTCTTCTGGTACACCCAACACCTCCTCGTTCCACCAGAATAAAGTAGCTCCTTGCAACTGTCTTGAAACCAACCTCCCTTTTAGCTTGTCATTTAGACTCAAATCAGTATAAAATAATTTCATAATGCAACATCTAGTTCTCCACCTCAATAGCACCCTCAATTCTGAGAAAAGGTTTGCCACCAAGACTAGTATAATCTCAGTTCAGCTTAGCATGGTCATTACCAACCGATGCCATGAGATTAACTCCTACCGCATTTGCAGTATTTCCCCAGCCACTCCTGCAATTGCTCCAGCTTGCATCAAGTTGACGAACAACTGATACATAGTCCGCTATCTACTGGTGGGGTTCCAATATCTACATTAGCATATTCATTTTGATTAGCATTTGCCTGTCAGCCTTGGTTCTTTCTGTTATTGGGTCGAGCGTTTCCATTGGTTGTAGTGCTTCCTGCACTCGGATTCACTCTTCTATTTCTTACGTACATATCTTGCTTTCTCATAATCTGCATACGGGCCTTAATAAGATATAGAAGAACAGTCTAAGAAAGGGGAGAATACATGTTTATATATAATAAATATAAGCATGTTATTATAGCATTATCCCATATCCCAATCTTGTTCTCTACTTCAGTAGGATTTTGTTTTCAAAAATCTTTTAATCTTCTAAGTTTTAAATAAACCTATGCTCTGATACCAACTTGTGACATCCTTCATCTTAAGGCTGAAAACTAAGCTCTACGGATACTGCAATCATCAATGGTATTAATTTATGATGATAAAACATGGCTATGTTAACCATATTAGTAACCTGGAGCACATGAATATGAAAAATTATATATACAATTTAATAGCAAACTTTCACGTTTCATTTCATAAATAACATTCCATATTCATACATAATCCCATTTGCAATCTCAGATTTAGAGAAAATATAATTATTACAAAATACTAAAAGAGCACCAGATGAAGATGCCCTCTTGGTTGATTTGAGTTTAATACTTGGTTGATCAGAGTTTAATACTTGACAATTATACAACTTTGCCCTATACATGCCAAATCAAACAACACAGCCTGTTATTTAAGAATTCCTATTTAGCTAGATTGCCTCCTACAAGTCTTACTAGAAACTTGAAAACCCTTACTTCTAACCTACTCAAATAAATACCCTAAGGGGAAAACAAAATGATCGGATCAGACAAATAATCTAGTGTGAATAATAACCTACCATTTCAAATCAAAAATAGATATCTAGTGAGACCATGCCACTAAGCGGAATAGGTTTTCCCCTAACTAGTACCTTAATCAAAATATTTTACCCATATACCAGGCTCCTGCATCCACAATGGTTAGAAAATAGAAAAAAGCGTTTGTGGTCATGCAACATATATTGGACTACCCATCCTAATTTATTTGACTAGTCGTCTTAAGTCTCATCTGACTATCTATCTTAATTATAAATAACTATCCTTCTTATATTTATGTCGATTACCCGTCTCACATGCAATTATTTGGATTACCCATCCTTACCATATGGAGTGCCCATCACATATGGTTTCGTTTTCGAAGTTATGTGGATTATCTATGTAACCTATTTCATTTATTTAAAATGATGTGGATTATCCAATTCACAGCCTATTATTTTCTTAGGATGACCATGAACACTTTATTAACCATATAGAAACTATCCATCCTCGGCATGATTTGATTTATCTATCTCATATCCCATAGTTTTCCTGAGATAATTATGAACCCGTCACTTATCAATCTAAATCACGTCTAACCTAAATGTTTAACCTATGCCTATTGGTATCCTCAATTAGGTTGTCACCCTTTAAACGTATAACATCTCGAAATGATATGTATTGGTATCCCTAATGAACAATGTTGAAATGAAAACATAATTTTGTTAATATAGAAGATATGAGAATTCATGCCGCACTATATAATGTTGAACTTCTATCCAAGGTTAGAAAACAAAATTATTAGAATTTTATAAATATGGCTAACTGCCGAAATCATATGTTAATCGACCTTCTTGAAAATTTTCTATGTCGCCCCTTTTAAAACATAGTTTTAAATTTACATAAAACAAGTCTTTCCAGCAATAAAGCATAGAGATGGGGCATCCATGCCACACAAACTCATAATGAACCTTTATCCATGGTTTGAACACAAAAACTTAAAATTCTTCCAAGTATAAACTTTATGTCGAAAACAAGGCTATCGTCTTCCTTATGATATAGGCTATCCTCCTTATATATCTTAACTTTATAACTAGTATGTTATCTCGACCTACCAAGCCTTATTGGCGACATCAAAGAAATATGGCAATGAAACTAGGCGGCATCATTACCTAAAATAATGACTTATAATACTTCGGCTACCACACAATATAACATATAAAGTCGGTATTAAAACATGCGTCGTCACTGCCTCCTATATAATGACATCGAAAATAATCAAAATTGTGGTATGCGGCATCATTTAAAACAATGGTGAAAACATGCGACATTAATGATTGCGACAATAAAACCTCAAACACTTAAATGATTTACGAGATTGTGATGCCGCCAATAATTGGTTGCCGACGAGGTCCACTTTGACCTGGTTGGAATCATTCCATAAATACATAAGTAGTTATCATAAGCTTCCTTCTATATCGACGCCGACTCTCATAGCTGCTGCATTATCTTAGCTTTGATATGGATAAATGCAGCATGTCATTGTTGTAGTTATTGTGAAAATTAATTTGTTACTACTAAAAGCAATTAATTTTCATCAAATCTTAACTCATGTCGAATTCCTAATGGACAAGCCTATGCTTTACCCAAAAAAATTTCAAAAAGCTGCCACAACCCATTTTTCCTTCCCAAAACATATATGAAAATAATTAATTAATATCCTTAATTAATTATTAATCTAAATGCTTATCTGGCATAATAAATTCATAATTATTCGAAATCACTTAGTAAAATCATTAAAATTGAGAATTTTCATGCGCATTACCATATATAAGTTTCGAGGCCAAAAACTTTATTTAATTATTTTATATAATTAAACCCGAAATAAACCCAATATCTGATTTAGGTAGTTCGTAAAATATTTATTTTAACTTGGAAAATTATGAAACTAAAAACCCAACTTCATATCAATTTACATAACACCTCAGAAAATGAAAGCAATTGGAGAATAAAAACATAGATTTTACCCTTACACTCGTTCAAATAATTTCATAAAAATTCCATAAATCATTATCCTATCCAAACAATGATTATTCATCCAAAACTCGGTAAAACATATTAAAACAATTTAGATACTACCCGTATTAAAGAACAAGAAATGGAGATAATCTACTTATTATTCACCTAAGATTTGATGTTGGAATTGAGATTTGATAAAGCCTTTAATTCCCTTAGTTCCCCCTTTGATTTGCCTTAGTTTTCTTCTTCTAGTTTTTCTAGCAATCGCTGACCACTTTCCTTAGGTTTTAAATAGTTTTGATGTTGCAAAATGAGAATGAATGGGAGGGTGAGGGTTTTAGAGATAAAAGGTGGATCTATTCCTAATTTACCTTTCTCATTTATTCCTCCTTAGATTAAGTTTAAACAATCTTGCTTAACTGATTAATTTTCACATCTCATCTCTACGACCCGCTATATTATTCTATTTGATCTATTCAATTAAATTTCCTAAATAATTTTAACCTAATATTAGGGGTGCAACAATTTGAGCTATAAATTATAGTTTGAAATGAAATGATTTGACTTTGGTGGTTTTATAAATTTATTTTAAATTATTTAGTTATAGAAAATTTTGTTTTATTTCAATGATCACTTTTGATGTGAAAAGTGTTCCTGGAAGTTTTGGATATGTATACACGCACACACACACACACACACATATATATATACGTGGATTTGGAAATGAAATTTAGCAATTGAATCTTATATTAGGATTAAATAAACAAAGTAAATTTAATATATATTTGGTATTTATTTATGAGTATTTATTTTTATTATAAATTCTTAATTATTTAATAATGATTTGTCGTGGTTATGTTTATTTATTTGAATTATTTAATTTATATTACTTTTCTGATCATTCTTTTCTTGTATATTGATTTAGATCATATGAATGATACACCATTGATATTGATTTGGTTGATGTTTTAAAATAATATGGTGATGACATCTTTCTATTTGATCAGTGTTATTTTATTTTATGTGATGAGAAATTTGAATAAATGGTTTAGTGTTACCGTCTGATATGGGAATTTCGATAACACTTTTTCAGTTATTCTTTGGACTCATTATATAGAATAAAGAAGGGCGAGTGTGATGTGTGAGCACTGAATAAATGGACTAGTAACACAAGGTGATATAGCATGCCGTTATATTATTTATTTAGTTATTCTTTGCTTGTGAATGACACTCATACGGGGGTAAGTTGTACGTGACTCATTGCGGTGAGCATAGTGGAGGTTAGACGTAGCGTTACATTATATATATACTTTGATTCCATCTACCTATTGTCCAGCTCCCTTTATGTTTCAAGATTTAACCATATTGGCCAATATCCACCTTAGCTGCCTGATTGAGGAGGTCGCACCCTTGATCAACGACGGCGTTATTGTATTATATTTGATGTGCATCATTTGATTTGGTTCCCACTTAGGTCGCATAGGCCATAAATCAGTTACAATAAGGGAATATGTCGGTAGTCGTGACTGAAGAGGCTACCTGTTATCGAGCTTATGGTGGATCATTGTCACGACATTAAGAGGGGAGAGGTAATGGTAACAAATGATTATAGAAGTCGTGTCATATGGACCACATGTGGCTCTTGGAGCAAGCAGATATGTTGTTAATCTCTCGTTTGGTTTCGATGTATGTGTATCTGTGTGTGGTAGATAGACATATATTATGTATGAAGAAGATTATACTTGAGATTATGTCTAGAGTATGGTCGACTTCGTATCCTTTTCGGGCAGACAAACTATTCTTTACAGGAAGACGATCTACTTATTTGATTAGATTTGGATATTGTTATGATCAAGCTTAAATTTTTCTTATTAATTTTATTAATACAGTTATGGTATTTTATAATATGAATTGAGAAAGATTGTGGGCATTGCTTTGTTGTTGCCTGACTTCACTTAAGGATATCTCATTTAGTGATATTTTTGGATTTGATGATGTTTTTCTGGATATGTATGATTCACCTAATTGTGTTAATTATGTGATTTCTGATCTACCACTTGTGTTGATTATGTGATTTTTGATGTGTTTCTATCTGAGTGATGACATCTTTATGCTTGGTTTTGTGATGTTTGATGTTATGTGATACATTTGTGATTGTTTAAGATATATTAAAATACATACCATGCATATGCTACCACATATTTATTGATATTATAAATATCACAATATTGTTATTATACTTTCCATATATTGAATCACATATGTTTATTATCCATGCTTTAGGTATAGTCTGACCCATGTGTTATTTATATAATACTCAGGTAAGTCCGAGATATTTCAAGTACAAGGATGTTGAGACTAGGTTGTATTATTTAAGCATAAAGGAAATTAGTTATTTAGTTTTGTATATTAATTTGTATTGTACAAAATCATGTACGTATATGATATGGTAATGTATATTATACTTTGTATATCGTATATTATGTATTATCATTGTGATTTACCCTGTGATCTCTATTATTTACTGTATATTATGTATGGTCCTATACTGGACGCATACGTGTTTATTGCTTGTGTCAATACTGTGTATGAATAGGTAAGTTATTTATTCGATGTTTTAATACATACCAGTGTAACCTAAGGGAATATTCACCTATGTACCTCATATCATCTTATTCTCAGACTTATCCAATAGTATTATTATGTATTACTCTTGGATAGTATGGGTATAAAGGTGGGAGTGTTAAACTATACTTTCATATAGCTGTACTTTGGAGCTTACTATCGCTTATATTCTGCTGTGTAGTATTGTGGAGCTATATCAACGCTTGTATATAATATAGTTATAGATTTTATTTTAGAGACTTGGGATGTATAAACTATTTTTTTCTCCAATTTTTGTATAATCTATGAACTTGATGCACCATGCTATTCTTATTTATAGTTTATTTTTTTATTTTACTATTTCGCCTATTTTACATCAATTTGATTATTATATTTATTCCTGTGTTGTAAGATGTTCTATAGGTTCTGTCTTTGGAATTTTATTTCTTTTCACCCTTAGCTATCATCCTATTTCGGTCAGGTACCTCGGCACACTATACATGTATACTGGATACCAAGGTGTAGGGTGGTCATCACATTTGGTATCAGTGCTTAGGTTGAGTTGACAACCTAAGTTTATACTTAGATCCTTTAGAGATAAGGAAGGAGCTAGTTCCTTAGAATAGATCAAGCAATATATGAGATAGCATAGTTGTCATATTTTGGTGTTCAGAATTATATAATGGAATATATATATATATATATATATATATATATATATATATAAGTCCCATTGCAATTACGAACACCATATTCCTTATAGAGAGGCTGATCATTCTTATGATAGCTTATAAGAATGAGCTAACTAATGAGGAATGCCTTTAGGAACTCCATTTCTAGAGTTAAGGATGGGGCAGGACCGGAGGCTGCTAACCCTGACTTGTAGAACATGTTCATTGAGATGGTGTGAAATGTAGTTCAAAATGCGCAAGTTGCTCCTATTGTGGCTGTTAGTAGTGGCGCTCCAGTGCAAGAGCCGAGGGCTGACTTTGCCAAACTAAACAAAGATTAATCCATTCTAATAAGCAAACTATTCCTTGGAACGGTATCAGCTGTCAAGAGCAGCAATGGTTAAAAACTTATGAGTGCATCTTCGAGGATATGGAGTACGCGACCGAGTTCGACATGTTGTCGAAGTATGGTCTATCTTTTACCGATACTCCACTCAAAAAGAATAAGAAATATATTATTGGCTTAGATGACCACTTAGAAGAGAAGTTGGTGGGACACATTGATGAGCCCTTTTAAGAGGTTAGTGGATAAGGCACTTTGACATGAGAGTTTGCATCCTAAGCCTAAGTCGGTTGTTACTCATGAGCTAAATTAGCAAGCATGCAAGGGAGGCAAGACGAAGTGGAATAACAATAATAGTAAGAGGAAGCAGCTGTAGATCAAGGGTGGCCAGAAGAACGGCAATTAGGAGCCTGCTTACTATATTATGGGAAGATAGGCCATCTTATCAGAGATTGTAATGTGAAAGGCAAGAAGTGCTACAGATGCAAAAAGTTGAGGCATATTAAGAAGGATTGTCCAAAACTACCAAGGAATAAGTAGGTTGTGTCTGCTTACATTTGATCGTTGTTTCAGCTTCATCGAGTGCTTCATCGACGAATGAGAAGGGGAAGAGTGTCGTTATATTTGGTATGCTTTCTATTTCTAATACACTTATACATGTTTTATTCGATACTAGGCTTCAAATTTCTTTATGTCTAGTGATTTGCAGATAGACTGGGATTGAAACTAGCAATAGGTGACCAACCTTTGATTGTTACAAACCCTTTGGAGGATCGACTAGCTTTTGCATGGTTTGTCAAGATTTAGCCTTATTGAGTCATGGATGTTTGTTTTTTATTGTTGATTGCTTTGTTTTAGGTTTTGTGGAGTTCGGTATTATATCGAGAATGGACTGGCTATAGAAATATATAGTAGAAGTGGACTGTGGGAGGCCGTTGGTGACAATAAGGATAGATGATGTGCATAGGATGGAGACAAGCTGCCAACCTGACGATAAGGTGATGGTTAGCTTTTTTTATTCGCTTGAGATCCTACATGATGAGTTGTCATCTATGCATGTAGTGAGGGAGTATCCAGATACATTTGAAGAGGTGACTGGATTACCACCACATAGAGATATTGAATTTTGTATGGAGTTAGTGAAGGATGCAAATTGATTGTTATGACATTAAGGCATATGGCATTGAAAGAGAAAAAGAAAGTAGAGGTGCAAGTGAATGACCTATTATGATGAGGGTTCATTTAATGGAGTATATCTGAGTGGGGAGAACCTATATTGTTCGCCAATAAGGAGGACAGATCTTTAAGACTATGTGTAGATTACCATGAGCTGCATAAGATGACAAGGAAGAACAAGTATCCACTCTCACATATTGATAATTTCTTCGATCAACTCCATGGTTTTAGGGAGTTCTCTTAGTCGAACCTTGGGGTTTCATCAATTTAGAGCGGCGAAGGAAAGCGTGCTGATCACAGTGTTTCATACTTCTTCTGGATTCTGTAAGTGGTTGGTTATACCATTCGAGCTGATCAATGCATTAGCATACTTTGTTAATCTTATAAGTCGTGCCATCATGGATCAGTTAAACAAGTTTGGACTTATGTTTTTTGACGATATCCCTATTTATTTGTGGATGGAGGAAGAACACAAAGAGCATTTGAGGATTGTGCTTGAGGTGTTGAGAAAAACACGGGCTGAAGGAAAAATTTTCAAAGTGTCACTTTTAAAGGAGGGAAGTATGATTCTTAGGTCACGTTATTTCTGAGCAGAGATTGTGTAGATCCTGCAATGGTGGCAGTTGTATAGGATTGGGATCGACCTAAGACTGCTACAGACGTGAGAAGTATTCTTAGATTGGCAGGATATAATAGAGATTTATCAAGTACATTTCTAAGGTAGCAGCCCCATTAACCAACTTGACGAAGAAGAGTCAAATTTTGATTTAGGGAGTAAAGTACGGGCACGCATTCATGAGTCTAAAGGAGAGGTTGACGAGCGCACTGATATTAGTCATTATAAGCGAGAATGGTAAGCCAATAGTATAGACAGATGGTTATGGTAGTGGAACGAGTGTGGTATTGATGTAGAAGGGAAAGTTTTTTGCCTATGCTGGTCGGCAACTAAAACCGAATGATAGGAAGTACATGATTCTAGATTTAGAGTTGATGGTGATAGTATTTTCTTTGAAGATATGGAGGCATTATTTACTTAGAGAAATGTTCAAGTTGTATACAAACCATAAATCATTGAAGTATCTCTACTTCCAAAAGGAACTTAACCTTCGTCGACGGCGATGGTTAGATTTCCTGGCCTCCTACCACTTTGGCATTTTCTTAATGCCTGGTAAGCGAAATGTGTCCATTGATGCTTTGAGTGGAACACATCTAGCTTGGGAATGATGTTCCTCAATCGAAAGCGATTGGAATTTATCGTTGGCTATGATTTTAGACCTCGATGTAAGCTAGAGCCAAAAGTGTTGGCTAACTTAACTATCAAACCTAATCTGATTGAGAGGAATCATAGTAGTTTAAGGCGAGACACTAGACTAGCCGAGATCATGGAAAAAATAGAGGAAAGGGTAGAGTCCGAATGAGATGAAACAGGACGGGCTAGACCATGATGGTTGGCTACATAAGGATGGGAATTTTTTGTTCTTAATGTTGATGGGTTGATGGATGAGGTGCTACAAGAGTTCCATCACTTGAAATTGACTATACACTATGTATAAGGAAGACATTTTATTAGGAAGGGATGAAGAAGAAAGTTGGGGCATTCATCTTGAAGTGCATAAAATATCAGTTGGTAAAGGCAGATATAAGGAAGCCGAGAAGTTTACTGCAATAGCTTGAGATTCCTAAATGGAAATGGAAACAAGTTACGTTGGACTTCATTGATGGATTGCCGAGGACCAAAGGAGGATACGATAGCATTTGGGTCATAGCCAATAGACTGATGAAGAGTGATAAATCTAGTAAAACGACATCCAAATTGGTCGAGTTATATGTGAAATCGGTTCTGCGATTCCATGGTGTGCTGAAGAGCATTGTGAGTGACTGAGACCATTTGTTCGCTAACGCATTTAGGAAGAGCTTAAAAGAGAATTGGCTACAATGTTGCATCTTAGTATAGCTTATCATCCACAAACTAACGGATAGACCAAGAGAGTGTATTATATCTTAAAGGATCTCTTGCGAGCTTGCGCTTTCGATTTCGGTCACTCATGGGACGGTCATTTGCATTTAGTAGAGATTGCACACAACAACATTTATCAATCCAGCAACGGTATGGCACCATTTGAAGTGCTATATGGTCGACCGTACAATGCTCCTTCATGTTAGTGCAAACCAGGCAAGAAACTATACTTAGGGCATACATGATTAGAGAAACTTTAAAGAAGATCGAGATCATTCAGCAATGAAAGAAAGACGCTTAGGATAGACAGAAGAGCCACGCTGATAGGAGAAGGTAGGATTTAGAGTTCTTCGTTGATAATATAGCGTTTCTCATGATCTCTCCGCTAAAGAATATTATTCGATTCAATTCTATGGTAAAGATGGTGTCGAGATCCATCCGTCCTTTTTTGATACTCGAGAGGATCAAGAATCTAACATACATAGTTGATTTACCTTGAAAGATGGCAGACGCGCACAACATGTTCCACATATCTCATTTATGGAAATTTGTGCATGGCTCAGGGAGATATCGAGATTGAACTATAAATTTGAGACCTTTAGGCATATTCATATCTTCGAATGTAATACGAAGCAGCTTAGGAGAAAGACGGTAGTACAGATGAAGGTTCTGTGGAGTGAGAGAAAAGACAATTATAAATGGAAGACCAAGGAGATCATGATGTCTACTTATCCTGAGCTCTTTGCTTAGTGAGACTTTGTGTTTATCGCATTTCCATTCACTTTCGATGTCATATAGGGTAGTTTAGTATCCTGCATGCTAGGGCAGGCATAGATATCATTTTTTTCTTTTGTGAGCATGTTTGATGTTTGATATGTTTTCTTATAGGTGTTAGGCATGCAAGGTAGCTATGTTTGACTTCGTCTTATTTGTATCGGAGATTTTAGAGGTGAAATCTCTAAAGGGGAAAAAGTGTAACGACCCGTATTTTACATATCGAAAGATCGTAAAATATTATTTTTAAATTCATATAAGGTTGTATGAGTCTATAACTTTAGAAAATGCCTACTAATGACATTTTTTATCTTTAGAATTTTATCGGACAATTTTACCATTGAAAATTTGTCATGGCTATAATTTTTGATCGAAGCTGAATTAGTGTCCCACGCTACTTCCAGTAGAAAGATATGATGATTTCTCTTTCCGTAAAGCGATCATAATAGTGATTTGGACTTTCTGCTTAGGAGATATAGCTGTTTGAAATTTGGTAGTTTATGAAGCAGCTTGGTGGGTAATTGGTGAGATTGGATTGAGGCCCAATAACCCATTTCAGGTTTAGGGCCTATGTTGGATGAAACAAACATCCTCATATTATTTTTATCATCTTCCAAATAGATCTAGGCCTCCATTAACTCATTCTTCACCCAAAACCATCTCTTTTCTTCTCTAAATCTAGTCTAAATCATATATTAAGGGTAGATTAGCAAGAAGATTAGCTAGAGATCTTCATTTCTACATTTTCCGAGAATAAAAATGGGACTTAGCTGTTAAATTTCGAACTGCCTTGATTCGCGTGCAAAACATGGATATTGGAGGGTTAGATTAGTGATTTTTCATCTCTCGCCTTAATATATATATAGAGGTTTTGTTTTGTTTTAAACTGGTTTTTAATGTCAGAAACTGTGTTTAGGGACTATTTATGACAAAATCCAACATAAAAATGAATTTAGAATGTTTTAAAGTGTTCTAATCATGTTATTCGATGTATGGGTGCCTCAATAAATGTTATGATTGTTGAATCATGGTTTTGATTCATGACGAAGAACATCAAACAATTATTGATGAACATAGATCACAAGATGGTGTAACGTGGCGACAAAAAGAGAATGGAACTTCAAACAAGACAAGACTGAAATTCATAATGTAGTATGTATATTCATCTCGATTTTGAATCTTAGTTATGTAAAAATATTTTAAAATCATTCCTCAAGCGGTCACACACACACACAAATGGGTTTAATTTAAAAATATAATTTTTCTATTGTGATCTGTGCAATATAGCACAAGTCAGTCGACTGACCTGTGTTAATGCATAGATATTTGCTCTATAGTACTTTTTTTGAAATTTAGTCGACTGGCACTTCTGAGTCAGTTGACTGAATGAAAAATAACGGCTATTTGACTGAAAAGACGTGTTCTTTCACGAAGGGGTTTCAATCCAATTTCAAGAGGAACGGATGCAACTTTTGATCTTTCACAAATAATTGCATCTCTATATCCTCCATATAAACATGTTTTGATTCTTTTCAAAACCACTGAATTCTTTCTTTATTCTCTTAATCTATTCTTACTCTATATTCTTTGAAATTAAAAGCAATCACAAACACTATATCGCTTGAATCTTTGAGTTAATCTATACATACTTTGATTCTAAGTGATTATCTACCTTTCAATCAATACGCACACAAATACTCTTGAGGATTTGATTATAGGAAGGGTGTACTTCAAGACATATCTGTGCTATCAAGAACATACTAGTCAACAAAGCTTTTTGTATCAAGTAGAAGTCCTGTTCGGTTGCTTAGGCAGAAAGTCCTCTTCGGCTGTTGAGGTGGAAATCCTGTTCAGGTGTTGTATAGACCCGTTCCTCCGGGTTAAGTGAGGGTTATTGTTTTAGTGAAATTCCAAAAGGGGTCTGGGACTAGACGTAGGACGAAGCTCCGAACCAGTATAAAAGTCTCTGGTGTTATTTTTTTATTACTGGATTTATATTCCGCACTATTAACTATATAACTATCTTTATTATTCTTTGCATTATTGTATATCCATATTGCACGATCCATGGTGTAGCACACTTTGAATTGGTATCAGAGCATAAGGTCATCCTATAACCGTCACACAGTTATTCGATATTTTAGTAAAAAGGATAGTAACACTAACACCATTTTTATAGAAGGACAATCCACAGCACGACCTCCATTGTTTAATAGCATGAATCATAACTATTGCGCTACACGAATGTGTGTATATATATATATATATGCAAGCAAATAGTTTTGATTCATGGAACATTACACGATCAGAGTATTTCATGCCCACAACTGAATATTCAACATGGTCAAACACACAAAAACAAGATGTTTCTTCAAATGCCAATGCCATGAACATGTTATTTTATGCTTTAGATAAAAATTAGTTTAATCGTGTTAGTATGTGCAACACTGCCTATGAAATATGGAGAACATTAAAAGTCACTCATGAAGGTACTAACAAAGTTAAACAAAACAAAATACCTATGCTTAATAATTAATTTCAAAATTTTAGGATGAAGCAAGATGAATCTATAAATGATATGTATTCCAGATTTCAAGATATTCATCATTCTTTATTAGGACTAGGAGAAATATATTCCGACTTTGATATTATTTCAAAAATCCTTGACTCTTTGACGGATGAATGGGAAAGGAAAGTCTTAGCTATTGAAGAAGCCAATGATCTTTCTACCATTAAACTAGAAGAGTTAATAGAAAATCTAATGTCCTGTGAAATAAATTTACAAGCTAAAAGAGTACAAGCACAAGACAAAAAGAATATAGCTTTTCATGCTGAAGAAGAAGACTCGGATTCAGATGAGGAAGACCTAGCATTCATTGCCAAAAACTTTAAAAAGTTTTTGAAATATAGAAAAAGGAATAAGAATAATAGAAAACAAAGTTTCAACAACAATTCCAACAAACCATCAACCTCAGCAGTAGAATGTTTCAACTGTCACAAAAAGGGACATTTGCAAAAAGATTGTCCAGAACAGAAGAAAGCATACAACAACAAAATTAAGAAAGACAAGTTCAAGAGAAAAGCTTTTTCAGTAACATGGGATCTCGGATTCTTCATCTTTTGAAAGTGAAAGCGACAGTGATAATGAACAAGCAAATGCATGCCTCATGGAAAAAGATAATGAGGTCCCACTTAAAAAGAGAGGAAAATGGATACTCGATAGCGGTTGCTTAAAACATATGACTGGTGACAAAAATATGCTATCAAACATTACTTACTCAAATGAAGGCTCGGTCACTTTTGGAGACAATTCAAAAGGATATATCATCGGAAAAGGCGACGTCGGCAATATCGGTACGTCTAATTTACCTCTTATTTCCAATGTTTTTTTAGTTAAAAATTTGAAACACAATTTACTTTGTATCAGCCAATTGTGTGATAAAGGATTCAAAATCACTTTTTCTGAAAATAAGTATATCATTTTTTATCAAAATAATAATCTAATTATTGAAGGTTTTAGAGACAAAAATATTTATATTTTGAATATGAATATAAATTATAATAGAAATATGTGCTTATTAGCTAAACAAAATGGTCCTTGGTTATGGCACAAAAGGTTTTGTCATATAAATTTTAGAGCTATTTCAAAATTATCTAAAAATGATTTAGTAAAAGGGTTACCAAAAATGAATTTTAAAGTAGACCATATTTGTGATTCATGTCAGTTAGGAAATTAACTAAGTCATCTTTTAAATCTAAAAAGGTTATTTCAACAATGCAAACACTTGAATTTCTACACATGGATCTATTTGGACCAACACAAGTACAATCCAAAAATCATAGTAAATATGTGTTTGTAACTGTTGATGACATTTCTAGATATATTTGGACAATTTTTATGAAAAACAAAAGTGATACTTTTGATCATTTCTTATTGTTTGTATGACATATGTGTTATGACTATATAATTAGTGATTGTATTTCATCTATATTATGTTATCAACAAGTTATTCTACATTTTTATAAGCAAAAAGTCACTAGTATCTAATTAAGCCCAGGTCAGTCAATTGAATAGTCTGAGTCAGTCAACTGATTGTAGAGTGTAAAAACTCTAGGGTTCAGATTCAGTCGACTGACTCAGGTAATTCAATCGACTGAACGGTGTTTTCTGGATAATAACTGCCCCTACCTACCATTTTTTAACCCACCTTTTCATCTTTTTAACTTTCATCTTCATTTCTTCAGCCATATACTTCAAAATTTACCTCTCCAACATTACAAAATTTCAAATTTTTCCAATTTTTCTTACTTCTCCATGGCCCCTAGATAATCAAAGTGCATCAAAAAGGCTTCTTCTTCATCTTATACTCTAATAGACTCTCAAATTGCTACTTGGCTTGTCTATGATAAAGCCATTCAAAGATGGATAAACATGCAAGACTCCTGTATTTTCGAAGGCTCCTTCGTTCATTATCCCGACTTCAATTCTTATGGCATTCGGGAACTTTCAAAATGAAACGGTTTGGATACTTTTCTCGATTACAAGAAGAATTATCTAAAAATCAATCATACAATGGTCAAGTTATTCTACGCAAACTTGAATCTTCAAGAACCGACACCTAGGAATCGAGAAAACTGCATTTGGACTTTGGTATGTGGAATTTTAGTTTTTCTTTCTCTAGATCGTATGTATCATTTTCTTCAAACTCGAGTTGAGGTTATTAATCTTCGGGATGTTAATTGTGATATGAGAATTTGGGATAATATAAGTCATTTATTCCTAGAAGATGATGCTATAGTTGTTAAATCTATGTCACTTCGGCCAAAAGCTAGACTCATGCACAAGTTTCTTCTCAAAAGTATAACTCCACGAACAGGGTTGTATGAATTAGTATATCCCGATAATTTCCATGCTCTATATGCTATATAGGGAAATTTGCGTGTAAATTGGACTCAACTTCTTATGGATGAATTCTTAAGTTTTAACTAAGGAAAAACAAATGTGATTTACTTTGGTGAATATATATAATATGACTTTTAAATGATTTTGGGATAAAATCTCTTGAATCTGAATTCTCCAAAGTCGGATTATACAATATTCATACCATAAGACTCATGCAACTCCCTGATCCTCCGAAACCCTTTATCACATTTCAAGATTGGTAAGAAACACAATGTCAAAGGCGATAAGGTATCCACATTGCCAAACAATCTTCTTCTCAACATCAATCTCAACAATCCGAAGAAGAAGTTATTCGTCGTCCGGTTATTGGCCAAATGTCAAGGGAAGCTATTGATTTGCTCGCGCAAAACCAACTTATTCTTGACTCTCGCCTCAATAAAATGGATAGGAAGCTTAAAAAAATTATGGGGTTTTTCACAACTTTATGGGAAGCAATTTCTTGTGCAACTTCTTCTAACGGAACTTCACATTTGGACCATGGAAAAAGGCCGGCTCCACATTTCTCATGGTCTACTTAAGAAGCCATAAGCTCCGGCACAAGTGGCACTGGCGGAACATCTCGTGGCATTGCTAAAGGGAAGAAACCAGCTCAACCGAAAGAGGAAGATCCCTTTAATTGGGATGCAGGGTAAGTTGACTTTGTTCTTTTGGCTTAATGGTTAGTAAGTTATCTTTCTACTTATTCACAAACAATCTTGTTTTAACCTAGTTTATCTATTTTTCAAAACTACATTTGTAATGTGCTTTGGTATTTGTTTGAATTCATATGACTATGAATTGTGTAATATATTGTGATATTGTGATGTTTTGTATGAATTTTGTGTTGACATTATACGTGTATGTGATTATGTTTATTATGGTATATTGGCTATCTCTAAGTATTCCTTTTTGTCGATGACAAAGGGGGAGAAATTATTGTGTTTACTAACAATTTTTAGCAGATTTAAATCATTACCATACATTCAGGGGGAGTAAACTAATATTATATAACTCGTATTACATATCGCCAAATATATATGTTGTCATCAATCAAAAAGGGGGAGAATGTTGAATCATAGTTTTGATTCATGACGAAGAAAATCAAACAACTATTAACGAATATAGATCACAAGATGGTGTAATATAGCGACAAAAAGCGAATAGAACTTCAAACAAGATAAGACTGCAATTTAGAATATAGTATGTATATTTATCTCGATTTTGAGTCTTAGTTATGTGAACATATTGTTAAAATTATTCCTCAAGTAGTCACATACACACAAATGGGTTTAATTTCAAAATATAATATTTCTATTATGATCTGTGCAATATAGCACAGGTCAGTCGACTGACTCAGGTCAGCCATTTGACTAACCTGTGTCAGTGCACAGATATTTGCTCTACAATACATTTTTTTTAAATTCAGGCGACTGGCACTTCTGAGTCAGTTGACTGAACGACAAATAATGGCTATTTGACTGAGAAGACACGTTCTTTCATGAAGGGATTTCAATCCAAATTCAAGAGGAATGGATGCAACTTTTGACTGAGATATTTCACGAATAATTGCATCTCTATATCCTCCATATAAACATGTTTTGATTCTTTTCAAAATCACCGAATTCTTGCTTTATTCTCTTAATCTATTCTTGCTCTATATTCTTTGCAATTAAAAGCAATCACAAACACTATATCGCTTGAATCTTTGAGTTAGTCTATACATACTTCGATTCTAAGTGATTGTCTTCCTTTTAATCAATACACACACAAATACTCTTGAAGATTTGATTATAGGAAGGGTGTACTTCAAGACATATCTATGTTATCAAGAACATACTAGTCAACAAAGCTTTCTGCATCAAGTAGAAGTCCTGTTCGGTTGCTCAAGTAGAAAGTCCTCTTCGGCTGTTGAGGCGGAAATCCTGTTCGGCTGTTCAAGCGTTGTATAGACTTGTTCCTCCGGGTTAAGTGAGGTTATTGTTTTAGTAAAATTCCAGAAGGAGTCTGGGACTGAACGTAGGACGGAGCTCCAGACCAGTATAAAAATCTCTGGTGTTATTTTTTTTTATTACCGCATTTATATTCCACACTATTGACTATATAGCTATCTTCATTATTCTATGCATTATTGTATATCCTTATTGCACGATCCATAGCATAGCACACTTTCAATGATATAAAAGAGATATATTTTACGATGATTTTCAATGATTTGATTTATTTGCATGTTTGAATGTTGGTTGATGTGTGTCTGTTGTTTGTGCATATGCTTGAATGATTGGACACTCTCATCAGACCAAACTAAAGGTAGGAACCGTGAAACCAAACCTCAATGGATAGGCTCAAGCATGTTAAAATTTGTATCCACGCATATAGAATGCATAATAGTTAACGAATAGAGCATAGTAGTGAAATCAAAGTGAAAATGGAAGTTGTAGACGTCGCAACATTTATGTTAGGCAGTCTCAATTCGGATAGGAGTTGTTCAGGGTTGACTTCATGTAAGATGGGAATTAGCCCAGGTCTCACCTAATTTCGGCATTGGAGATGGACCGGACAGCAAATGATGTCTGGTTTCATAGTTAAGCACGGATAGCAAATATTTTTCGATAGTGTTGTTGTTCAGTAGCCGAGCAGGGGAATTGGTTCGAGAATTGTTGTGCGATATTACAAGGTTAGCTTCGAGACATTGGGGGAGTGACTTCAATCCGGTTGCATAGTTGACCTAGATAGAGTTTAGGCAGTTGGAGTACTTAAGCTTAGGAGAGGCATTTGCTTTGGGGTTCTTCATAGCTTACTTCGAGGCTTCTATAAGTGACGTCAGGATAACGCAGATAACTCCAAATGACTTGGGATGGTCTTGAATTCTATATAAAGGCAAAGGAAGCAATGGCATGACACTTCAACACGATGACTATAGGACTGCAGCACGATGGTACTGCGATTTACGACGGATCTCTGGAGATATTTCGAAGATGACAACATAACGAAAGGATTTGTGATAGTAATCCACAAGGACAAGTCAAATGATGTTGGCTCATGAGTAGAATTTGCGACTGTATTTTACTTTAGAGATAGCTGAGATGGAATAACTATTGGGTTCCATTATGGAGACACGTGCAAAGGGATTGTTGACAACTTGGAGGTTTCTAGTGCACACATAAAGAAAGGGTATGTGTTTGCGCAAAAAATGGGCAAACACCCCAAAGTCGTATGATTTAGTTGATTATATGTTGTTCTTAGTGATTTGGGTGATTTATGCAAATATATAAAAAGCAGGGACTAAACTGTAAAAGACACACAGATTTATAGTGGTTCGGCCAGAACGTGCCTACGTCCACTTTATATGTTATTCTCCTTTTTCTCTTCAGATTACAAATACAAAGCTTTGATTACAAGTATCTAAAGTTGTTTGAGAGTTCCTTCCAGGCTTGAGCTCTCAAACTCGTCCCCCATTGTTGTACCCCTGCCCCTCTATTTATAGAGTGAGGTAGGGGGCAGGGGTCTTGGATGTATATACCTGCTGGTGGGCCCGGGCTGAAGCAATCTGGCCTGGTAGCGTTCTGGTTCGGCCGTAGTTGGAGAAGGTTGGGCCGGTGGAGTTTTGGTCCGGTGATGGGGAGTTTTGGTCCGGTGATAGCATGGCTCGGTGGTATGTGGTTTGGTGGAGCATGGAAGTGGAGCTTGGTTCGGCTATGGAAGGAGGAGAGGTCCGGTTCGGCATGAGCTGGTCCGGCATGGAGGTGGAGAGGTCCGGTTCGGCTATGGTTTGGGGGGAAGGTTGGTTTTGGATCGGTACTACCGAATGAATAGGGAAAGCCGAATGAGGGGAGTGTCGGACGAGCTCTTAGAGGTTCAATTCCGAATGGGCTATGCCGAATGGAATATGTGGTGTACTACCGAATCAACCTTTAAACCTTTGATACCGAATGGACTTTTATACTTGAATCATGAGTGAAATCCCTGACATATATACGCTTGCTTGCTTCTTTTTGTTCTAGTCGCGGTGGAAATGCGCACAACATTGATATTCCAGTTTTGTCCAAAAAATGGGATAACACTTTGCCCCCCAAAATATGCCTTGCGGTAGGAAGACGTGTTTTGTAATGCCATGAGCTGGATGTTCGTATCCTGTTGACAACCTGTAAAGAGCTTGATATTTTATATGGCCCCAAATGACGACCGTTCGGGATCGAGCTATTTGGGATGAAGCGCGGCCGTTCATGGTCAAGCGCCTAACTTCAAATGACGATCGTTCGTGATCAAGTCATTTGAGGTGAAGTGCGACCGTGCGCGGTCAAGCGCATAAATCCATGCGTCGATCGTTCGGGATCGAGTCATCTGCAGTGAAATGTGACCGTTCAAGGTCAAGCGCTTTACTTTAAATGACGACCGTTCGGGATCGAGTCATTCGAGGTAAAGTGCGACAGTGCGCGGTCGAGTGGGGACCGTTCAAGGTCAAGCGCTTAACTTCAAATGACGATCGTTCGTGATCGAGTCATTCGAGGTAAAGTGCAACAGTGCACGGTCAAGTGGTGGTCCTCAAATGACGACCGTACGCGATCAAGCCATTTGAGGTAAGGCGTAACAGTCAGTGATCAGGTGGCGGACCTCAAATGACGACCGTTCGCGATCGAGCCATTTGAGGTAAGGCGAGTTGTGCCGTTCGAGGCGAGTTGTGCCGTTCGAGGCGAGTTTGTGACCATTCGCGGTCGGGTGCCGTTCGAGGCGAGTTGTGACTGTTCGAAGTCGGGTGCCGTTCGAGGCGAATGAGTGTGCCCGGGGGGGACTTTATATTATCAGTGTTGGAGTCATTGTTTGGGGGAATTTTTCGAATCAAAGACTTCGGCAGTTCGTTGCCATGCAATAGATGCTCGTGGACCATTCGCGATCCAACGGGCATACAAGTAAATAATTTTTTCATAGAATTGTAAATGTTAAAGCAATAGTACCTTACAGCAGAAATGTCCAAACAGGAAGAATTCAAATGTTCAAATCGAAACAAAAGCAAAGCAAGGATGTCAAAGTGTAAGTTCCCACTCCGAAGCAGTCAATGATCATTCAGAGCATGGCTGGAGATCGTTCGTGATCTCGTACATGTGTAAACGATTTAATTGCGTTAGTGGGAGCTTACGACATGTTCATCGTTATTTTAATCAAGCAATCAATGGATAATCAAATGGTGCCTTGATCCAGGGTCACCTCTAGCTGACGTAGAGGGCGGTCGCTCTGGCTCCACCGCTGAAGTTCGCCTCCTCACATACTGAAGGAGCATACCGTTCCTGATATGCCCTTCTACCTCGTCCTTCAAATGCCTACAATCATTAGTGTTATGACCATTCAATTCATGAAATACACAAAACTTATCTGATTTTCTTTCGTCAGAGGTTGGATCCCTTCGCATTGGTCTACGATACGGAACCTGCCCCTTGGTATCCTGATAAATCCGTTCCAAACTCTCATTCAGCTCTGAATAGGTGGTGAAGCGTGGTTCTCTTCGTAGCCACTTTGTCCTGTCATCATTATCCTCAGCCTTCCTTTTTCCTTTGCTAGTCTTCGCACCCTTTCCAGGTGGGTCTCCGCTCTTGATTGCGTAAACGTCATCTTCTTCCTCTCTTTCTGCACTAGCATCTTCCAAACGCAGAAACTTTTCAGCCTCATGATAGAACTCTCCCAGATTCATAGGCGGGTCCTTGGTTAATGAATTCTTGAACTCTGTATTACCAGCTATTCCAGATACAGCCGCCATCATGACCATAGATGGATCTGGTCGATCCACTGATGCTGCCGCCGCATTAAATCGCGTTAGAAAGCTCCTCAAAGTCTCTCCAGTTTTCTGTTTCAAGGTTGCCAAAGTCATCACATTCTTGGGTCTCGCAATATGAACCCTGAATTGCCTCATGAATCTCTCAGTTAAATCTTCCCATGTTCCTATGGAGCCGCTCTCCAGTTGCCTAAACCATAACGCTGCAATGTCCGTCAAATACAGTGGAAAGCACCGGGCCATAACCTCCTCTGATGCCTCCAGCACTTCCATATGTCTCATGTACTTCGTTAGATGGACCGTGGGGTCCGTTTTCCCGTTGTACATGTCCAATGATGGTAGCTTGAATTCTGGTGGGTTCCTAGCCATCCTAATCGCAGAAGAAAAAGGACTCCTGTTTACATCTTCCAAGTCTCTGTTTACTAAACCGCCTCTCATAGCTCTTCTAACCATCTCTGCTAATCTGTCATTGTCTCCAAGCTGTAGTTCTCGTTCACTGTCTTCGACCTGCCCCCCAAGTCCGCGGGAGTTTTCATGTGTATGCCTCCCTGGCTGAACGTTCATTCCTCTATTGCTACCAGGTGGTTCGGATGACCCCATCTCACTTCCCGGGGTCGGATCAACATGCTCTGCGTGAGTGCCCCCTTGCTCTGGTGCTGCGCCAGATGGTCCTGCCCCGTTCTGAACCCTAGTTGCTCCTTGGATTTGTGCTCCAATTTGCCCAATTTGTTGAAGTAAGTTCTGGATCATCTCTTCTTGTCTTCTCATCATGGCCTCCATCTCATCCCTAGTGATGAAGATCGACGCTTGATTCCCTCCTGAGGAAGCCTCTTGACTTCCTTGGTGTTCACTTCTCTCTGGCCTTTGCCTTCTACTTGTTTGTCTCGTCATAACTCTTAGATCTGAACTCTTAGATTTTCAAATTCAACTTCTATCCGATGTAGCGGGAGCTGGTTCTTCTCAGTGAAAGCACCAAAATGTTTGCGCAAAAAATGGGCAAACACCCCAAAGTCGTATGATTTAGTTGATTATATGTTGTTCTTAGTGATTTGGGTGATTTATGCAAATATATAAAAAGCAGGGACTAAACTGTAAAAGACACATAGATTTATAGTGGTTCGGCCAGAACGTGCCTACGTCCACTTTATATGTTATTCTCCTTTTTCTCTTCAGATTACAAGTACAAAGCTTTGATTACAAGTATCTAAAGTTGTTTGAGAGTTCCTTCCAGGCTTGAGCTCTCAAACTCGTCCCCCATTGTTGTACCCCTGCCCCTCTATTTATAGAGTGTGGTAGGGGGCAGGGGTCTTGGATGTATATACCTGCTGGTGGGCCCGGGCTGAAGCAATCTGGCCTGGTAGCGTTCTGGTTCGGCGAAGCTTGGTTCGGTCGTAGTTGGAGAAGGTTGGGCCGGTGGAGTTTTGGTCCGGTGATGGGGAGTTTTGGTCCGGTGATAGCATGGCTCGGTGGTATGTGGTTTGGTGGAGCATGGAAGTGGAGCTTGGTTCGGCTATGGAAGGAGGAGAGGTCCGGTTCGGCATGAGCTGGTTCGGCATGGAGGTGGAGAGGTCCGGTTCGGCTATGGTTTGGGGGGAAGGTTGGTTTTGGATCGGTACTACCGAATGAATTGGGAAAGCCGAATGAGGGGAGTGCCGGACGAGCTCTTGGAGGTTCAATTCCGAATGGGCTATGCCGAATGGAATATGTGGTGTACTACCGAATCAACCTTTAAACCTTTGATACCGAATGGACTTTTATACTTGAATCATGAGTGAAATCCCTGACATATATACGCTTGCTTGCTTCTTTTTGTTCTAGTCGCGGTGGAAATGCGCACAACATTGATATTCCAGTTTTGTCCAAAAAATGGGATAACAGTATGTGGGATGCCTGCCTGGATTTGTGACCATATTTGGATCTTGCGATAGTAGATTACCATGGGATTTTGGATTGTGAACTGGTCCCTAGCCTTACGAAGTGGCATGGATTCGAACACCATAGAAGCCGGGATTTTATTGAGTCCTGCGTTTGCGATTATGCCATACGAGTTACCTATATCCAACGCACATGAGTGATAGTGAGGAATGTTTTATGGATGTTATATTTTCCATGGTTGCTTGTCCCTGTAGGGTATCACACAATGTAGATTTTTTGACCGTATGCCTAGACATTAGATATGGTACTTCGATTGTGGGACACTTATATGGTAATGATAATATATTAGCATATATCGATAGTTACGTGCTAACTCTTTGCATATAGGGGTAGGTCTAATATTTTTCTTTATAACCTATGCCCTTATTTACTATATATAATTTTTATATTATTATTGAGATGATGTACCGCTTACACTTGTATGACCCGAGGTTTTATGTTTTACTTCTTACTTCTTGAGTACTCTGAAATGAGTATATTAAGGATAACAGGTTATGATAGTGCATGGATCTATATAGAGTACGAGCATGAGATTGTGCTTTTATATATCTATACTTTAGAGCTTACCATCGCTTATATTCCGCAATACAGTACTGTGAAGCTATACCACTATTGTATGTTTTAGAGACAATTATGGAGTATTTTGGATACATGGGGTGTATAAACTCTTTTATTTCAGTTGTTATATAACCTATAAACCTAATGCACCTCGATATTCTTATGTTTCATCTGATTATATTATTGTTTTATATGTTTTACATCAATTTGTTTATTATATTTCATCTATGTATTGTGAAGTGTTCAATAGTTTTGTATTTAAATTTTATTTCTTTTCATCTTTGGCTATCATCCTACATCGACTAGGCACCTCTACAACGTACTATACATGTATGTTGGATACCGAAGGTGCAGGACAGTTGTTGCATCACCTGGTGATAGATGAAATAAATGGTGGATGTCAAGAGAAAGATGTCTAAACTTTCATTTCCCAAAGACAGGAAATGGTGTGAAGTTAATAATTCTGTAAATGTAGCCTTGTCTACGGTCGAACAGAGTACATCTGAATGAATATAAACAAGGTTGGCCTTAGAATTAGCCAAAGTGATATAGGTCTATTTACGATTGATTAAGATGCACTCAGCCAAAGATAGGTAGAGCTAGCCAGATAAACACGATTTTGTTTAGCTAAGTAAGAAATGTGTTAGCTACGATAAACAGAACCGAGTGATGAAATAATGCTGCGAAATTGTAAAATTTTAATTTTATGTACAGAGTAGTAGTAAATAACGGCATCGCATAGATACATGCATGTATAATTTAAATATGATCGAATTGCATATGATTATATTATATATGTAGATAGGTATGTAGGAAAATCAAAACAAAAGGAATAGTAAGGTAAATATAAAAAGACTAAACAGAAGACATTCTTTTATTTATGTGTCTTTTGTACAAGAGCTGCAGGGGCCACTCCCCCATAATGACGGTCTTTATATAGAAAATGCCAAAAAAGAACAAAATATAGGAAAGGAAAAAAGAAAGTATTTTCCCAAAACTGGGATGATTGCCTACTTCTTTCCCTTGTTTACTGCACCTGATAGCTAGCTTGGCATGGCGCTTTTTCGTGATAGTCTTTGCTTCCTCTTTCTCCTCCTCCTTGTCTGTAAAGCTTTCCGTAGATGGAGAAGCTTCCTCCTCATTTGTTCAATGGAGAGGGTCTTTAAGTTTTTCGGAGGTAGTATCGGAGTTCTTTGAGGTGCTACAACACAATCATAGGGAGGTTTGATTTTCAGAGTAGGAAATTGGGAGTAGGTATGGATTTGCTTGAGCTGGCTGGGTGCTTCTCTATTATCGGTCCCTTCTTAACCCTAATCTTTTCAAAGTCGTGCTTTAACCTCTTTGCCATTGTAATAGAATCCGGGTCCTTCATGTTCATGATTATCACCTCCTCTTCTAAAGATGGGTTAACATCCTCCAACCCTTTTAGCACCCCTTATATTTTTGGAGTTTTTGTTGGGGCCAAATAAGGAAGAATTGGACCAGTGAGCATTGTGGTAATGGAGGTGGACACTGTTGTGTTGGAACTTGAGCCTGGAGTTTGAATACCTACCGGTAGAGGAGGCAATGATGGATGACCTATAACTTAACAGAGAGAAAAGTAAAACTTAGTGACGTCCTTGAGCGAGAATTGAAGTTTCTCGAAGAATAAAGAGACTAGAGATGTACTTTGACTAACTGGAGTGTCCTTTGATGGGGACTTGACAACTTATCCCTCCTTGGGACTAGGTTGGATCGGTTAAGCATTCGAAGGAGTGAGATATGGAGGATCAGCACCAGGCGTAGTATGAATTGGCATCTCAGTCATGGCGGCCTCAAAGTTGGTTACATAGAAGTTATGATGCCTGTTGAGGGATCTTTTAATTTTGGAGTAGAAGTTTCCACATGATCCAATGCACTAGGACTAGTGGGAGTCTTAATAGCTTCTTTCCCTGCAATTACATCTTGTGCTATCAAGATTGTCTTTCTCTTTTCCAAGGCCACAAGCTCATCCTCATCCATAAATATCAATTTAATATTGTCTTCTTGGACGTCTTGGCCGGATCTACTGGCCCTACGCAAGATTATTCCCAAGCATCGGCCAATGTAACTAGGTAGCTATTTCTAACCATTTTAGATTTTTCATTTCTATGAGATTGGCAAAGAACTGGAGGAGAGTAACTTTAATATCTTCTTCGTTACGAGTAGTCTTTTCTTTAAGCTCTGTAATTTCTTCCTTGGTGCCGATGAGCTTGATCTATACTTGGACTTTTGACTTTGTCTCGGCTTTCAAGCCAGTTTTAAGATCATTCCCTTCAGCCCGAAGTGTCGTAGGTTGTTCGTCCTTTTCTTTGATTTCTTCTTCATACTTAGCATTTACAACATGGTTGTTCTTCAGCTGGTCATTTATAACCATGGTCGTTTACATAGACCCTTGATACTAGCTTGGCCATTCTTTCTTTAGATTCCTTAACTGATTTTTTTGCTTCTTCCTTTTTCTTTGTAATTTCAACCAAATCCCATTTGTAGCCTTCTACTATCTTATCGTGGCTGGCCCTCTCCAAGTCGAGAGATCGACTGATTACCTAGTTATCTCGATTGACGTTGGAAATTCCCTTTGCAAGTTTTTACCATTCAAATGCCTGCTTCACGACCTTTTTATATCTGTTAAGGCTTCCATTGGCTTCCTTTCTTGAGATGCTCCTGACATTATAATCGAACATTACCCCCTCTAGCAGAAGTTGGGTACCACCTACATCTTTGTGCAAATAGTTGAAGATTGGCCTTTGAGGGGATGGGAGGGTGGAGAAGGAGCAGCGTGACTTGAAGTTCCTATACTGGCCCTATGAGATGGAAGAATTTATATAATGCTGACCACTTTGGATTGATAGGTGATCTAAACAGTAGTTAAAGGAGATTGAGACGACGGCAGTTGTTGTTGAGAAGATTGAGAGTGAGTGTGTGACATATATGGGTCAGAGTCATGCCTGGAGTGCTCATCTAAATCCTATTGCTTATCTATGCAGCACTGTTTTCTTTCAACATCACATTGTTCCTGATCATCACGATAGCTCTGCTTATCCTTTATATCTTGCGCTCCTTTTCTTTTCTTCTTTTCAAAATCTGATCCTTATGGGAGCTAGAGCATTGGTAGTAAGCCTCTAGAGTTGAAGAGCGATATTGATCTATGCATGAACTGAGATGGCTAAAGTGTTCCATGAACATTATACCAGGAAAAAAGGGTTATGTCAGAATTAAAACACAATATTAAGAGCAAATGCTTGTGCTCGTGATCCAAGAAGTACGTGAAGTGTTGGTATTTCCTAAGGACCATTCTTAGGGGCTCCCAAATATGGAATTTCATCACACTTGGCAGTCGTAAGAATATCCCTAAAAGGGAAGCTAAATCCATAGGGGCTGGTGTTTAGATTTTCTCCAAAGCTTATTCTTCCAAAGCCAAAAGCGACAGGTTTCTAGGGTTGCCTAAGGAACCGAAGATGTTCTCAGAGGAGCCTGTAGGAGGAGTTGATTCTTCGATTGGTGTAAGGATCTGGCATGGTGCAAGCTATAAAAACTTGATGACTAATCATTTTGAATGGGGAGGTGCTATGACAACAGTGCCCTCGGGGGATGTATCTCCATATTGTTTTTCCTGGCTAATACCATAATATGCATCATTGTCGTCCTTATCTTCCTCTTCGTCTCCTCATTCCCCGTATCCTTGCTCCTCTCCTCCTTCCTCTCTCCCATCATCATTCTCCTCAATAATATTTTTTCTTCTCTTCTTTCCTCCCCTCTTAGATTGACCTCGCCTTCCTGACCTTCTACATTTACTAGTCCTCATCATTAAAGTTGTGAACTAGGGTAGAGGGACTCAATGTGGTTAGAGATCTTTTAGTAGGGAGTCTGTTGGGAACAGCACTCCTATTGTCATACATAAAATGATATTGACAAAGACAAGCATTCATAAGAAGTTAAGAAGTTGTACAAAGTTCATAATAAATCCTCTTCAAGAACTCCAAAGTGTCACCATAGGTATCATTAGCTTCTCGTTCGGGGAGATCTATAAAGGATACATAATGGATGTTAGATGCTTAGGGGAAAAAATATGTACAGAGGGGACAATGGATAAGAAGACTTATGATTAGACAACTAGAAGCGGTTGAAGCCTTTAGGATAGCAAACAAAGAACCACTCACTTTTGAAATAGATGTGCTTATTATGGAGCACTTCGATAACCTTACAATGGTTATATGCTTTAACTATTAACAAATAAGGTGAATCTTCCCTCGTCTTGAAACTCAGAAGGTTGATGAGTTCTCTAAAGGTAGTACGACAAGCCAACTGCATCATGAAAAGGATGTATAAAGAATTGAGTATGGCATAGCCGTTAGGATGTACTTGTGTAGAAGCCATACCGATCTCTTGAAGAAGGAAGTTGAGAAATTCATTGAATGGCGGCACGGCTCTAGATAGGCACATTTACCTATTGCACATCGTATAGCCTAGAGATCGGATGAGCTCGTTGGCCGAGTGTTGGTAAGAGGACCCCGCCCTCGGGAATCTCATGTTTAGAACATACATAGTGGAGTGCCTATGTGGTCAACTTAGATGATGTCTGATCTTAGGGATTATTTAAGACTATAACAACAAGTCATACGTCTATTAGAGGAGCTTGACCATGAGATTATGAAGCTAGAAAGCCCTGAAGTTGAAGTTCTTCAGTTGGAGAATGCATCGCTCCGAACGGTGTAGACATAGCGGCTTGAGCAGTTGAAGAGCGCACCTTTGGAGGGGTTAAAAGGCCAGTGATGAATCTAAAGCGGATATCATCTATTCATTTTGAACTAAAAAGAATGATGGTGAACGCGGTTAGGTATTTTTTACTTTAATGAAATCAAATCCTCTACAGCTGATGTACAGAATCTAATGGATGTCAACATGTGTTGACCGATTAAATTCTGTACATTAATCGGGGTAGTGTAAGGTGTCAATCTATGTAGTGTGTGTCCCACATTTAAGCTCAGTGCTTATAAATACTCTGTCTAGTTAGCTCGCTGATGTTGGAAAACAAGCTCCATCCGCTATGGAACCGTATGTCAGATTTTACCCGTTATCATAGAATATATGATAACATCACCGTTATCTGAAGTGACATAAATTTTTCTTTGCATGAACACAAGATCATGACATTCAACTTGAAGTGTTGGCACGTGTGTTCTATCCGGATGCCGAAGTGCAATCAATGCAATCTTTCCTCGGAACTATCTCAACGAGATAGTTCCATCAGTCCACATTCAACCAAAGTTCGATGAATGTTGATCGCGCCACTATTATTTATGAAATTTCATCAGATGTTCAAATTCAAGGCCAATGATAGAAAAACTTGGAGCAAGGGCAATAAAGACACGAAGCTAGCATTAAGTATAGATGAATTAGAAGAACTCTTTTGCAAGCACTTGAGTTCTCCCCAGACCTAAGTTTTAATCTAACCTTGCAAACTGGGGCAACGAACTATGGTCAGTCAAGGATTAACAACGGCAGCCTTAAGATCAGTCGCAACATGAAGGTGGTGTCGACAACGATGAGACAGTGGCAGTGGCCATGGCGCCACCAATGGCATCGAGATTAGGAACATACCTAGATGTTAAAATTAAGATATGAAAGTTGTTAGAGTGAGATATTCGACACCAACCTGAAGTCAACGTTAGTGAGATCGACGCCGATGGCGAAAATAGGTTGTGGTGGAAAATGACTTTGAGGTGATGGCAATGGAAGCAAGAAAGTGGCAACGGTGGCCTAAAGTCAAGAATGTGGAGAAGACAAAGTATGCTTAGAAATGAATTTAGGTGAAGAAATTTCCTAAGTATTGGATTATATAATACTTTCCAGGAATCGTGTCAGTACCGACATACTTGTGGTCGGTCCCAACATGATTATGGTCAATACTAACATGTTTTAGTAACCAACTATTAAAAAGGAAAAAAAGAAAAAGGATAACCAACCTGATCAGGGTACGACATAGCTTCATGAGAGTTGAGAACTCCAACGTTACTGTATAAAGAATGGTATGCCAACTATTTAAAGTAACAAACATATGTTCTCAGAATGGATGCAATGCTTCAAAGATGATGGTTGGTCGACCGGTGAATCTTATGCGGCCAAGACTATACAGTTGTCTTAATCCAAAGCATGCTTTGTTTTCATGAAAGCATACTTTAGGGGCCAAGTGTTATCCAACATTTGAATCGAGTGATTTCTTGGTGAATATAGAAGTTCAAATGAAAACAAAATGGATCAAGAACTTAAACGGTTAGTTGGGATGATGGAGCACAAGAAATTGGAGCCAATATGGAGCAAGACAATTATGGTCAGTATTGACCACAATTATGGTCAGTTCTAAGATGATTCTAGAAGGGGGACCCACTATTGAATAGTTAAATAAACCATTATATTACTTTTAGAAGAATAAAAGCCTACATAAGACAAATCATATCAGTGTCGACATGATTTGGTGATGCAACTTTGACAACTAAGTTGAAAACTTAAAGAAATGAGCAAGCGTGAAGAAGAAAGTATTTTGGTGATGAGAAACTATGCAACTGTGCGTGGTACCAACATATTATGGTCATAACGCATGGTTTTGTTCACAAGAAGCATTCGTTCTTCCTTCCAATTCATATGGATCTGAGTTTTTACTTTGCCTTCCACGATCTAGTGATTATGATGGACGGTTTCGAATATAAGTACGAGTGATATTGTAATGATAAAAGGAGTTAGAAACTTTTAGGCTCTTGACCTTGAATTTTATTCTTCCCTAGATCTAACTTCATAAAAATTGCCATCAAACCCGAAATTGCATTGTTTTCTAGATCTAAAAGCTTGTAATTCGCTTGTACTCTTATCGAATCTCTAATAATAAAATTAAAGTGGACGTGCGAGTGACTTGAGGGCGAAACCACTATATATGTGGTATTATTGCTGTTTTGATTTGGTTTTACTTTATTTACTCTTGTTTTTGATCAATTTTGTTGGGGAAAAAACTATTTTTCATTTTAAACGTGTATGGCCAAAAGAGTGTGTCTCTACATAACCCTACAAACATGCAAAGTGTATTAAGAATATATTGTATTAGTTATAAATATTGTATGTTCATTTCTGTTACGTGATCATAAACCCCAATATCACAAAAGTACATTTCATATGCTACTTAGTATATTTATATCATATATTGACATTCATATTGTAAATGTGAATTTCAAACGAATAAAGTAAAGTAAAATGAACTTAAATTACATGACAACTAAATTAAATTTACATATATATTAAATGAACAAGATATAAATCAAAATAAAACAAAATAAAATTCAAGTAATAAACTCTACATTATCAATTTTCACCTAAATATGATTTCGTGCGAACAAATTATTCATGTAAACAAATATTAATAAAAAAGATTTGTTTTTGAAACCTCTCCCTTGTACTCCGCTGCTAATGTAAGTGATACAACACCCCTTTCCCTACATAATTTTAACTTATAATTGATTCTACCCATAAATTGCATTTTCTTACAAACATGAAATCTTAAACCATAAGGTAGTTTGTATCTCAATGCTTGTGTAGTACAGAACTGGATAGGCATATAAAAACATCATTAAAGTTTAAAAAATTGGTAATTACTAGTTATTTTGTATGGAATGATTAAAAGGTAGATTCATTAAGAAATGATCTTCTTCTATGTGATAATAAATTTCGTTCCTGCTGAAAGTACCATACAGCTCTACTAAAGTTCCAAGACATATCTAACTGGCTTCAACTTTCAAGCATGATATGAGTTATAAAACTAATATTTTATCCAAAAATAATTCAGACAGTATAAGTAAAACAAAGATAAAATCTTTCGTTTTCTTTTTTAGAAAATAAATAAATAGATGAATAAAATATCTTGTTGATACTATATGAAAATGTAACATGTTTGGACCAAAAATGGCACAATCGGCCCCATCAAGCAATAAATATGAGAAGTATAAAAGAAAAGAGGATAAAAACAAGAAAGGATACAAATCTCTATTGTTAGTTGTTGTAAATAAAAAACATGATCAAAATTTTCATCAATGCCTTACTTTAAAAAACCCCGCGAGATGAAATAATTCATTTTAGTCTCATTTACCGTATAAGCGCTGAAATCTATTGTTGTTAGCAATGTATTCTTGTCGGTGTATGATCTTAAGAAGAAGACTCATACATAATAGGTCAATTCATTAGCCTTGTATGCAATGAGACTTATAGTTCAGTAACAAAATGGTGATAAGAGCTAAAAACTGAATTCAAAACAATACACAATCTTACAAGTCTTCCAAAACTAGTACAGATGACACATTATTAAACACTGACCCGGTCAACACAAATAGTGCTTAAGTTTTTTCGTAGAATGATTGCAAATAGGATAACAAGCTAGTTGTTTGTGATAAGGTGGAATTTTCTAATCATCATGTATATATTGTAGAGATGAATGTGTAAACCAAATGGATTAGTAGTTAATAAAAAACCATAACTTCCAGCTAACAATCCATGGAGTAAAAAATGGTAAGGAATATCGAATAAATGAATCACTTTTAGTAAAAAGGACATTTGCAACAAGAAATTTTTAATGAATAACACTAAAAAGTAATACCTCACTTTAGTCGGGTAAGGCTTGTATCTTAATTAAAACCAAAGACAAAAAACTTAATAGCATTAGAAAATTACCGGAAAGGCTTGTCGTCTTCCACTTGTGATGTCCTGTGTGTCCTCAGGTCTTACAAGGTCGTCATCTCATTGCGGTCAGGTGTAAATACAAGAGTTGATGGCTTTCCTATATCACTTCTAACAATGAATTTCCTGTCTCACTTCTAGTACCTATAACAATGACTTTGGCGGAATCAGTTTGATGTAGCTGAAGGAATGGTAGCAGTTTGATGGATTCGAAGGGGGTGAAACGGTAGTGAAATTTGAGGAAAGATGCAGCAACAGCAATTTGGGAGTAAAGTGATAACAATTTTTTATTTTACTAAAATATTAAGATTACAATATGTTAGGAGTTTATTTAGGAATTATGTTGTTAAAATGGAATGGAGGGAAATGAAAATATAAGCGGGTAAATGTCTTAGGCAGCATTTAATAAACTATTTCATATCATTTTAAGTTTTAAAATACAAATGGACAACATATTGCCCTAAAGCGCTATATTTAAAAGCTGTTAAAAATCTTGTAGTGAAAACATAATTTTTATAGTGGTTCGAAAAATACTCCATCCCACGTCCACTTAATTGTTTTCTATTGATTATACTTTGTTTCTCTAAATGTCTTTTACAACTCGATAAGAATCTAGCAAAGTATTTTTCTAGAATTATATTTCCCCACTCATTGTAATTCAGAGTTCAGAATGGAGATCAAAAAAGAATTCCTTTTTCAAGTGAGCCTCTCGTTCTATTTATAGATGGAAATCCCGAAGTAAGCTCGTGAATATACTCCAGCATGTTTTCCACGTTAACCACATCCTTCCCCGAAAATCCCGTGACCAACCGACCCATACACTTCAACTCGAACCCGAGCTATACCCTTCAACTCGATGTTGAGTTGAGGTTGACCCAGGCCGAGTTGGGGTTTGCTCGAGCTTGACTCGAGCCTGCCTTAAAGTTGCTTTGCTCTTGTGTTTTTTCATTCTTTTCTCCAAGTTTTACTCGGATTATTCACCTCTTTTCCTAGGTTCCAACTCTGGCTTAGCTAGGGCACAACTTGTATTTGGCATTCCTACTTCCACTTTGCTTTCCATTCCTTGAATGATCATGTCAATTTTACTTTATCTTACATTACAACTCAAAATCAAGTTGAGGAGGGCTGAGTTGCAACCTTTATCCAAATTTCACTATCTTTTATACTTCTTATTTTACCATCTCATGATGTATTTCTGAGCCTTCAAACCTATTCCCCCTCATTCTTTATTCTAGTTTATTTGTTCGTTCAAAGACTGTGGAAATTTGTTAATAACATTTTCTCCCTAAAGCACACCTTATGAATAGAAGGTGTGCTTTGTTTGAAAGTAACTATAGAAGGTGGTAAATCATTATCAACCGAGCTCTCTGGCCATCAATTGAACCAATCATGGAGAATCATCTGGTTCCTTTGGATTCATCTGTAAATCAGAGGTCATTCTACACCTATCATTGCTAAGGATTCAAGTACTTTCTTAAGTGTTAGTCACAAATCATAATCATTTCGAGTTCCTTCAAAACTATTATAGTGTATGTAACGACCCGTAAAATTTTGTTAATTTTTAACG
Organism: Allium cepa; assembly: GCA_030765085.1. Classification (NCBI taxonomy): domain Eukaryota; kingdom Viridiplantae; phylum Streptophyta; class Magnoliopsida; order Asparagales; family Amaryllidaceae; genus Allium; species Allium cepa. The sequence continues at coordinate 385,919,083 of CM060931.1, forward strand.
GTTTTATTTAGCGTATTTAATTTGATTTTTGAGAAATTTTAAATAATAATATTTTGAAATAAAATCTTACATTTGGATTACGTATAGTTAAATGTGGCAAATAACAAATTTTCATCAAAAATTAAGAAAGTATATTTTAGGTTGTGATTCTGTTCAATTTAAGTCATTAATAATTTATGTTCATAAAATAATTTATTTTGGAAAATTCAAGGCACGGCTGTTTTATTTGCCATCATTTCTTTTATTTATTTTCAAACGGTTCATTTTGTAGCGTGTCCTTCCATATTTATTCTTGCTGTCCAATCAAGCTATTAATTGCTTTGATTGTTTCTAAAACAATGTGTAGCTGATACTTTTTCTACCGATTTCAATTGCTTAATAATTTTTCCAATTCACAGGTAGACTTTCCCATTCCTAGCCATTAATAAACTTTGAAATCATCGTCCTTGCCTTTCGTTATTCCCCTTTCATAATAATAATTGAAATTTATAGCCGTTTTAGTATATAATTTTTACACGTTTTATACTCATTTAATTTCAGCAGTCCATTGCCTTTAATTTTTAAAATTTTCCATTTTCTTCCCAGGCAACAACTCACATTTCATTTCGCTCATAAATCAGTTTCCACTTTTACTCGCCTGCTCACCTTTTCTTCCATCTATCCGTTTAATAGTTATATATAAGTTATAATACGTTTCCCTAATTCATCTCCTTTCCTTTTTTCATTGACATATTAATTCTGGGAAGTGATTAATTTAAAAAATACCATCTTCCCCTCATTTTTTTAAACTTTCAGCTAAATTTTAGCTTGTGACCGTTGTTGTACATTTCATTAAAGAGGTACGTTATCTTATTTATCTCCGGAATTTAAGGGTGAAAAAATTATTTTTCTAACCTTTTCTTTCCTACGCTCCATGTTTCCACTTCTTTCATTATGACCGTTCATTATATATATACACTACAGTTGGAAAGTTATAAATGTATAAACTTAGATACGTTTTGTATTTATTAAAAATTTAAAGCTTACCTTTAATTGTGACCTTTTGGTTCCTTGCTTTCAAAAAAAATTTGAACCATAGCCACGATAATAAATTATTATAAATTTTTCAACTTAATCTAAGATGACCGCTGCTACTAGAATCGTTACTTTTCTAATATATTCATTCCTACTTTCACTGACCTTTTATTTCTTCATTTTTCCACCGTCTAAAATAAATAAATTAATGGTTATTCGTTTTATTTTATTCAGTAATCAACATGACTCTTTCCATTTACACTACACCATATTTGACTGTTGATTTTCGTTCAGCATTCTTATTTTAAAAATATACCGCAGAGTAACGTTGCCTTCACAATTTAAAAATTGCTTTAATAGCTCTTGAATAAATGTGTAGCTGTTACTTTGATATTTTTTCGAAATTGTAACTTTTCTCTTTCCTTCCGTTCAAATTTGAAACGTGCTACCATTTATTTGCTTTGATTATTTTCCTGGATCAACGTGAATATTTTGCCTTAAATCCTCCACTGAATCATAGCACGTGATTGTGCTATTTCTTTGGTTATTTTTATTTAGTCGTTTCCATTTACTTCTGTTCATATTTTCTTCCCTTTTTTATTGCTTCTTCCCAGATTTCTCTTCTTTCCCTCTTTATCGTTTCTTCCTCTTCTATATAAACTTGCTTGGCACTACAAATTTCGACCTCTCCTTCACCTTTTCCAAACTCCGCTCCTCCACCGAACCCACTCTTCCCCTTGCGCAATATCCATCGAAGACGCAGCGACCCTCCCCTGTTTCCTCTACTGTTCGCATAACCAGGCATAGGTAAGTTAAGTTTATATTTGCAAGTGTTATTTATATATATATATATATATATATATATATATATAGTTTTATATTTAGTTATGATATGGATGATTTTATCAATACACGTACGTTGTACGTGTTGTTGATGCATATTCTAGCATTCAAAGTTGGTACGCATAATTGTTTATATGGAGTATAGTTATGATATATTGATAGTGGTATAAAAATATAAGATGCATACATATAGTGGTTTATATAAAGTTGTTGGATTTGAATACATATATATACCAAACGTGGTTTCCATTTTTTTTGAAAAGTTTGTTTTGTTTCTAGAAGTGTATGCATATTTAATATGTGTGAGTTGTGTTGGATCTGCAAATGGAGTCTGCATATTTGGCAAGTAGATTTATATTCATTTTTGTTTTGAGTCCATATATGTATATTTTAAAAACCATATTGTATGATTTATTTTATAAGTTTTGTAAATCCGTTATTATATATATATATATAGTTTTATAATAAACAGGTTTATAACTTTTATTGAAGGTCAATTTACATCTTATTATTATGGAAGTTGTATAGGATTTTTGAAGTTGTTTATTTTCCTAAGTTCGTTTATGACATATATTTATATAAAGTTATAATAATTATAGATATATATTTATGGCCTTATATATATATACACACTTTGCATACACTTATGTATGGAGTTAGTTTTCTAATATATAAGTTTTCATTTCAGTTGACATGCATGTTTGCATAAAAGTTATGGGTGTATATGTGTTTTAGATTAGACCAATTGCTTTCGCAAAAAAAAAAATTAAAGTTATATTAGTTGCTATTTATATATATTGTGTAAAGTTTACATTCTAACTTATACTTTCGGTCTGCACAGGTTACAGTATTATATATATTTATAAAATAAGTTATAATATAAGTTATATAAGTAATTCGTACGTCCGTTGTCTAAAATTTTATATAAGTTTGTGTATAGGCTTTACTGTTTATGTATGGGTAGTTATATATTAGTTTATATATATAGGTAAAGTGTTTAAAATTTATAATTGTATTGTGAAGTGGATTTTGTACCATATGTATATAGTAGTTTATAAATGAGATTTGAACAGTGTAATTTGTTGAAGTTTTATATATTAACCTTATTTTAAAATATAAATCTTAATGATATTATATACATAGGTCGTATGGGGTGGTTTGGGTCTTAGATTTGTAAATAGAAATTTTGATCTATGTGTAAAAATTAAAATGGTTTGGAAAAATTATAAGGATTTTTATTTAACATATATGTTTTATTTCAAATGTTAAAACTATTGGTTTATGTATGAAAAAAAAGGTAAATTATATACATGTGTGTGATTCGATTTTAAATTTTTCTTAGGGACGCAATTTTGATTTTTATTAAAATAGCAAAAATTTCTGTATATATCAGACTGATTCTGATTCAATTCATAAATTCTTGATTATCAGCCTTGTTCGTCCAATTCGTGTCAATCCTACTTTGCTTTGAAATTCATGCTCGGATTTATAATTCAAATTTCAGTGTCCGTATCAGTGTGCATATCCATGTCATCTTCTGTATTCTCTAGCCTCAAAAGGTGAGCAATCACCCACGACTAACATTCTTTTATTTGTTAAATTTGACTAAATTGAAACAACAATTGAAATATGATACTGTAGTTATTTAAATTGTTATATATGCTATTATCTGTAACTATTCACTTATGGGATATGACACCATATCCTATTGTTTATATTTATTTTTGATGATATATGTCTGTTGTTATTATTATTTCATATCTGTTATCACTCTGCAAGTTCCCTGTCAGTATAGAAATCACTATGGGTTGAAATGATACATACCCGAACGGATTTTAGAATAGGAGAATTTCGTTATGGGTTGAAATGATAAACCCAAGCGATTTTCATTTGAATTGAATTTGGGATTACGGGTATATCCACCCGTATATATTTAACTTACGGATTCAAATGATAAATATCCGTACCCCTTGTACATAGAATAGAAAATTTTATATCGACGCTGTGGTCTATATGAATGTTTTGAAAATAATTTATATGGTCTTGAAAAGAAATATATGGTTTTAATGAATATTGATTTAAAGGTTATTTTATATATAGATTTAATATTAAGATAATTTAATTAAGATAGATTTTATAAATATGAAATATGTTTAAGGATTCATTAAATTAGTATTTCTGAAATAGATCTGTGGAATATTTAAAGCTCCTAAATATATTAACTTCGAATTATATTGAAATTTAAATGGTTTATTTTGTGGTTCAAATCCGTATTTAAAATAGATAAAATTTGAATTAGTTTAGTCAGAAACTAAATTGAATGGAAATTGATAAATTTTGATGTAATTAAATTTGAATGGGAAGGTCGAGTTGATTTTTGAAGCGATTTGTGAAGTTTGAGGAAATAAAAATATTTTACTTCATAAATTATTGGATATATATATATACTAATTTGGAAAATAGAGATATTTGAAATGAAAATGATATTTTAGTTTTGAAATATAAATAAAATTGAAATGACCACGGTGTTTTAGTGCATATTTCTACCCTGTAGATAGTTCCTTGGATCCTTAAAGGATGGGTATCCCAAACATCCTCTAAGTTAATTATATTTCAGTTGATATTTCACTTGAGTTGGATTTATAGATATAAGAATGTTAATCCTGACTCGAGTGTTTTGTGTTTTGCTTTACGATCAGGTCAGACTGAGTGATACAACATTTGAGACTCACCTTCGAAGTTGGAGCTTTTCTTGAAGATCCAGCTACTATCCTTTTAGTCATCCAGTCGATTGGTTCAGAGAAGTCATCTGCCCATACTGGAGACTTCACTGCATCTGGGATTTTCTGATTTATTTTATTTCTAACTTTGTTTATATAGTAGCTTCATGAACTACTATTCATTTATTCCGCTGCGTATCATTGTACTACTCTGTATCTGTGATTCTGTGATTGATTTATTTACTGTATATGTTAAGAATTGCCAAATTTCAATTAACAATACGATATTTTGAGCAATTCAAGTCCGACATGTGCGGATGCGAATGGTTGAAAATATCAGGCCGTTACAGTGTATATCATAAATCAAAGTCAACCCGTGTTTGTCAAGAATCAAGTTATCACATGTATTGATGTCAATATTATCCCGTGTTCACCTAGGATTATCATATCATAAATCAATATTAGCATCATCCCATGTCCCTTAGGATTTCATTATCATATCATAAGTAAATCGTATGTCAAGTGATTATAAATTATCAATTATAGGAGTACATGGAAATCGATTTAAGCACCACTTATTAATCATCTAATATCGTCTAGTACCTAATCGTAAGTGCGTCCAATCAAATTGCTGCAACGATATAATCTGGTAACCATTATCAGATCATTTTAAAGTCGAGAGGCATTCAACTTCCCAAGTCCAATTTCTAGTCTCCCTGGATCTCGTAATCATATATTCAGTTTGATTCTTGACCTTTTCGAAACACGTAATTAAAAATCTAATCCAGTTTTTAGATCTCTTAGGATCACATAATCAGTACCCATCTTAATTTCTGATCACTCCCAATCACATAATCATATATTTAGATCATGCCTAATCCGTTTACTCTTCGGTGAGGGGGGCCTATGAGAAGACTCGCTATATGAGCCTATCCAATCACTCACTCTCCGGTAAAGAGACTCGTTATCATGTATAAAGCTTCACGAACAGAGTCGGGATTCAGTCACAACCTTATCCCGAACTCCAACCTACAAGATGATGGTCGATACAAATTTCCATATAACACTACGAAGGGAGTCATACCGGTGCTAGATTGACCACTATTATGGAAAGAAAACCCAATAAGAGGCAGTGGTTTTCCCCCAATACCATCACATATGATTGCATAATCGCAATTCGTAAAATTATTGCACAAAGGCAAGATAAGACTCAAGGAATAGCTTTTTAAACTCTGTCCTACTAATCAAATGTTCTTAAAGTTTTCGAAATAATTCTATAATTTCAAACCCACAAGTTTTAATACCACTTAGTTTAAACAAAACTAGCTCAACATATCATTTTATAAGGATAAGCAGTAACAGATGCATAAGGATAAGGGTAACGTTCTTCTTAAACAAGAAGGAATAATACTGAGTATAAACATGAGTATAAGCATGGTATGGTTATTTTAAGTGATAGGATGATGTCACTTACACAAACATATAATCTCAAAAGAGATAAGACAATCCATAAAACGCTAAATATAGCAAGGGTAAATATCTTCTCAAACGAGGAGAAGTAACATTGACAATAAATTTTTACTTGAGTATATCCACTCGCACTCCGATAGAGAATTTGTACTTCAAGATTCATCGCCCCATCTCTTCGGTTGGGTAAACAATGTACTATTAATTCATACATCGGTTTTGAGGAATAACCAATCTTTGTTGGTGTTTCGAAACAATATCAAAATCAGTTATCATGTTCAAATGATTTTTAGACCCAAATATCTATCAGTCATTCATTCACAAAATCCAAATCAAAGCATCAAACAAACATCAAAACATATAATCTATCAAGGATTATTCCCAAACTTTCAACTCAAAGCATGCTTTGGGACCAATCGAGATTCCGTAAATATGTAAGCAGTCTTACAGTAATCCTACATCATTTATTTAAAACAAGAGAAAGGTACAAAAACTAAACCTGACCCTAGTCTATCCCAATCATGGAATAATCACCCTTGACCCAGATCCATGACCACATCCAAATGCATTCACTATATATGGTTATGCTATAGTAATCTGGCTTTTGATATATCACGAATAATGTTACTTCGAACCTTTTCTTCAATCAAATCGCACAGGTGTCTGCACTCATTCGTTTCATGCCCATCCAGCTCATGGAATAGAAAAATATTTAGAACCTTTCTCCTAATTCATGGGCGCTCTCTAAAATGGCTTTCAGTAGGGAATCTACCCCTAGTGTCCAAGTATATCCTCTTCGAGGTTTCTTTTAATTTAGTATAAGAGGGAAACATCATTTCCCACTTCATCCCCTTCGGTCCTCCAAAGCCATCATCGGCTCTCTGCTTTCCTTTGTCCTACCCATATCACGTTTTTTATGTTCCTCCATCATCCACAATATTCACATTGGCACTTTCAGCTTCTCCATCATCCTGGCATAAGTATTTCTCTGCTTGATAATAGAAATATACTAGATCTACTTCTGGATCTCTTTCTAAAGCAATTTTGAAATAAGTCTTACTCACGACTCCTGAAACCACCGCCATCAGAACTATCGATTGATCCAGCATGGGGACCATAGTGGCTCCTGCGTTAAACCTAGTCAAATAACTCCATAAGATCTCACTTACCCTTTGTACATGGTCGAAAGCATTCACATTCGGTGGTCGTGATATATGAACTCTGAATTATTTCATGAACTTATTCACCAATTCGGTCCACTTTCTAATGGACTTACTTTCCAGCTGTCCAAACCACATTGTTGCCAAATCTGTCAAATACAATAGGAAATACCATCCCATTACATCCTAGGATGTGCCCAACACTCTCATGCGTTGGATATATATATCATCAAGTGAACAGTCAGATCTGTCCTTCTATCATACATTTCCAACATCGATAGCTTGAAATCAGGTGAGTTCCTTGCATACCGAATGTTTTAGTGAATGGATTTCTATTCACATCCTCCAAGCTCTGGTCTTTTGGTCTATCTCTCAGCACTTGTCTTATTATCTCAACAGTCCATCCATTGTTTGCTAGAATCTTGTTTTTATGAATGTTTTGATGATGACAACTATATATGTATGTATGTATGTATGTATGTACATACATACACACACACACACACACACACACACACACACACATATATATATATATATATATATATATATATATATATATATCAATGACTCAAATAAATAAGGAGAAAACCGAAGTGATCATCTATAAATCAAAGACAAGTGCATGTAATTGTCTTTAGACTTATTTGTAAAATCTCGTAGATGATTTATATGTCTTGATGAACTTTTACAACTTCCTGATATGTACTTTTTCCATAATTTGACATAATTTTTTTATACGAAATAGTGTAGGAAGTTTATTAGGCTCGCCTGGGGAACATAAACACAGCAATTATTTCAAATTGCACATGAGTTTAGACATAATGCAAACGTAAGTGACAATAATCTTAATATATTATCTACTAAATATAATGATCATACCCTAATTTTGTCCATATATATCTATTATTATTCTCCCAAACTACCCTTTTTTCATCTAAGTGCTAAAAAATAACTACTTTGGCACATTCTCCACAATTCATCGCCAAACTCCATTTTTTTATCACATCAAACTCCATCGCTGCTAAGATACGACTGTTGCTGCTCATTGAAACTCTACACTGCCTTGACATCAACATCCCAAAATGCTTTGTCTTCATCTAAACCTCAAACTGCAGGTCATAGCCAATGCTCACTCTACTTCACCTTTCATCGTTTGTCTATCATGGTGAAATCATTTTTGATGTAACAATTCTATGAACTCTAATTTACCTTATGCTCTTCTAGTTAGAGCATTTGAAAAAAAAAGAAATCTTTATCTAAAAGCTAATGATATTTGGTTGAATGTGTGCTATTTAGTTATTTTTCTAATACATGATCACTCTTTTGTTTATTTGAATTATTAATAATAAAATACTTTGAGTTAATAAAATAGTAGCTCTTGATAAAGTAGTCTTTAATTCAAATTAAGATTTCAACTGTAGAGTACAGTACACCTATACTTTTCTTCTTTTATTAATTTTAAGAGTATATTACTATATTTGAAAGAATTAAACATGGTAATTTATATATAATACCTTGCATTCAACCATGTTTTCTAATCTTGAAAAGACTGTAAAGGTAATATAAGTAAATCTATCAAATTACTACGCAAAATTATAATATTTTAGTGGATCGAGATTGTGAAACTTGGATTCGATGTTCCTATTCTATAGGGTTGCATTATTTGATGAATGAGTGGAGAAAAAGAGTAAAACTGCCATGTAATCAACTTTGCAATGTTGTTGACTATTGCTATGCTCTATCAATAACTATAATTGCTAAACATAGTGGAGGAACTTCTGCATATTATCGCCTTTGAATATAATTTATGTAATGTTTTATATTGTTATTCAGTGAACTAGATGGAATTTCTCCTACCAAGTCATTTAAATAAGAAATAAATATGAAGTCATATGATGTGGGTGCCAGACAATATACTTTTTATGTTTAGTTAACAGTAATTTTTTACATTTATTTGCTCATATTTACATCGGTCGTGGAAAACTAAATTGAGGTGATCTTAAGATATACCTATACTAATCATTACACATAATCTTCTAATTTATATTTTGATTCAAACGATAATAATGTTATACGTCTAGTATACCAAAACAGAGACGAATCAATAATAAACTTGTCTCATAAGTTTACAACTCAGATTTCCACTACTCTGAAATTCTGTATTAGTTATTTTAACACTAAGTATGCTGTAATTAATTACAACAACAAAGTAACAACTATAGCAATAATAACCATAGTGCTAAATCTAACGTTATACTATTTAAATAAATGGTATAACGCAGAAAGAAAACGATATATATAAATATATAAATCAATAATAAACCTAACCGGTTGAAGAAGAAAATTTCGTCTGAGGCTTGTCGTAACAATTTCCTTAAGACTTTATTTAAAGTCTCCCAAGATACAACAGACGTAATCTGCACAAGATTGTAATGAGTATGTCAGCTCTGTAATTTATCATATAGAAAAGTAGAAAAGAAGAAGCAGAAGAAATTAAAATTGAAATGGAATGAGAATGTTATCAGTATTCTCTTCTATTTATAATTTCGTCATCACCCTTTCGAACAGTCGCGTCCACTTGACGGTTACACCCGTTGCCTTTCATTGTTGGTGTTCGCTAACGGGCCACACCCGTTCGCTACTGGTTCTGCGTTCGCACCCGCTGCTGCCATAAGTCGCACCCGTTCACATCTAACAGGTCGCACCCGCTTCCGTCTGCTAATGGATGCGTCTGTTCGCCAAAAAACCCGCGCCCGCTTTAGAAGTTACACCCCCTCAGTCAATCCGCGTCCGCTTCTGAACAGATTCGCACCTGTTCGTATAGCCTGCAACTGTCAGAAAACCCAGCTCAGTTTTGCAGTAAAAATATGATCATATTAGACCCAAACCCGAACCCGAGCCTAGCTCGGATCGGTTCGGTCGGACGGACGGCGGCGGCGCGCGCGCGTGTGTTGGTGATGCATGATCTCCCTCCTCACAATGAAGCAAACATTTGGGTTTCCCAAGGCCCCAACCCCTTCATTGGAAAGCTATTAATATACTTTAGCTTTGTTTGAAGTTTTGGCGATGTGGGACAAGTGTATTTCATTTATAATTTATATTGAGAATTCTGACAACCCCCACATAAATGATAATATACTTTTCCCCCATACAGAGCGAAATATCACAGAGTACATATGGAATCATGCTTTATCGTGTAGATATTTCACTTTGAACTTTCCCTAGTTAAAACTTATCGGATCTACTTGGCTAATCGGTGGATTATTTCATCTTGAACCGTCGTCCTTTATTGTGTATCCAGACAATAAGCTTTACGAAGCATTGATTCCCTTCCCATCCAATCTCTTGGTTATGTTCATTTTGGTCCTAAATAATTTTTGGTTCTGCGAGTGTTTATAGAAAATATAAGCCTTTAATATTCTCATAGAGTCGATCCACTCACACTAACATAGGTGATCGCAACCATTAAGAGTATCATACATATACCCCACTTGTTATTTCCAAGATATGGTCATCATTAAAAAAACATAGTTTTAACCTTTAATGTAGGCATGCATTTACATTGTACACCATAGGAATGGAGTTGGACTATGTCCAAGCATATGCATTACGTCTTGAGTTACTCAGAACCAGTTTGCCTATTGATCCTAGTCCATGGGATTTCCAGTCGCAAGGATAGGTTTCCGTATAAGATAACTCTTATTGGTTTAGGCTTTTAAACTCATTCCCCTCGATGCGCAGTCAATTTTTCTCTCTTGATAAACTTTAGTAAATGGATCTGCTAGTTTATCATTTGTTCTTACATAATCTATGGAAATGGTTCCATTTGAGAGTAACTGCCTATCTGTGTTATGGCGTCGACGAATATGTCGTGACTTTCCATTATACACAAAGTTGTGCGCTCTACTTAGCGCAGCTTGGTTATCACAGTGTATGCGTATGGCCGGTACAGATTTAGGCCAAAACGGAATATATTCTAAAAAGTGACGAAACCATTCTACTTCTTCGCCTGCTTTATCTAAAGCGATGAACTATGATTCCATAGTGGACTGAGCTATGCATGTTTGTTTAGTTGATTTCCATGATAATGTTGCCCCTGCTAAGTTAAGCCATAAACACTCGTTGGTTTTGATTCCTCTGAATCAGCAATCCAATTTGCATCACTATATCCTTTTAAGACGGTAGGATATTTTGCATAATGTCAGGAATAATTTGTGGTATTTTTTAAATATCCAAGCACTCTCATTAGTGCTTTACAGTGTTCTTTTCCTGGATTGCTTGTGTACCTGGTCAGTCTACTTAGTGCATAAGCTATATTTGGTCTTGTGCAATTCATGAGATACATGAGGCATCCTATTACACGAGAATGTTTCAGTTGCATTACACTCTCATTAGTGTTTTTATGTAGTACTTCCGATGGATTAAAAGGTGTTCTTACTCCTTTAATTCCAAAATTTTAAAAAATTTCAATCACTTTATCTACATAGTGTGACTAAGATAATTAAATTCAATTAGGTGTTCTTATTATTTTGATTTTCAAAATAACGTCTGCAACTCCTAAGTCTTTCATATCGAAATTGCTAATTAACATTTTCTTTATGGCCTCTATTGCTAATTGAAATTATTTATTTTAAATGAAATTATTTATCAATTCAGCCTTCTAGCTCATTATACGACTGATATTGAGCAAGTGACAACCCATTGATAAATTAATATTTTCATGTTCTTAAACATCTTTCATCTTCCAGAGTAAACAATAATTTATTTATTTTATATTGTATTGGTGTGGTCCCTATGATGTATTTTTTATCATTACCTTCAACATTACATAGATTTATGTAATTGTTTCATAACATGGTTTGCTACAATTATTCCCAGTGCATCCTTGTAAATTAAATCAATGATGTAAATGTGTCCTAGAAACTGTGTTAATATTCCATCATTTTTCCCAAAATATTTGTAGCTTCAAATTTCGTTTTACTTCATTTGTACTGACACACATATACATTTAAATGAAATAGTGATTTTACTGCACTATATGTACCTCCATCGCTCTCTTCTGATATCTTTAAAACTGCTCCTCAAGTTTAAAATTGTGCTGATTTTGGCTATGCTTCTCCTACACAATAAAAAATCAATGTTCATAATTTAATAACCTTCTTAATCCTATTTGTTTAATCAATCCAGTACTTACAATTAGATTTGAAAGTTGTATACTTTATATACCTTTAGTCTATGCTTCTTTTCATTAACGTCCAATTGTAGTTTACTATGATTACGTTCACTTACCGGTGTTTTAACCAAAATGCTTTAATTTTCTCATAGTATCGTTTACTTTTTCATAGGTACATAGAATATTTTCACCATTTAGAAGGGTGAAGTACGGATCCACACTAGCAAGCTAAAATTAGCGGTAGAAAAAAATAAAGATAAAATGACCAAACGGAGGAAATGCAGGAATTTGGAAAGTTTTTTGTGTGAAGGTTAAAAGTCGGTGCAAATAGCTTGCGCCTTTTATCCAACGCACAAACTAGTAAATTGCACATACAAGAAGCGCCAAAGTCACACTCACTCGTATCCTCTCATTCACTACTTATTCAGCAACTCAAAATTAAAAACAACAATAATGGGAGCCGACCAAAAGGAGGTAAAAACCGACCAGCCTATTCCTAAAAACCCACCACCCACAGCACCAATGCAAATTCCAATGCTAACTCCAATTACAATGAAGCAAATGAACGCCCTGCATCCAATGACGCGTCCACCCACAGACTACACCCTCATCGAAACGAAACCCCCTATCGCAGGTCGGATCTGCACCCGCAGCCTCATATCCGGAACCTATTTCGGATTCAAACCCGACAAGATTTCCTCCACCTACGACTTAGTGGAGCAAATGCACTTTCTATACGTCCACGTCGTAAAAGCACGAGACCTGCCCGCGTCAGACCTATCCGGATCCGTCGACCCATACGTGGAGGTCAAACTTGGAAACTATAAAGGCGTAACCAAACACGTTGAAAAGAATCAGAACCCTGTATGGAATCAGGTGTTTGCCTTTTCCAAAGAGCGGCTCCAGGCTCATTTTCTAGAAATCGTTGTGAAGGACAAGGATCTAATGAAGGATGATTTCGTGGGCCGGGTCGGGTTCGACATGGCAGAGGTTCCGGTTCGGGTACCACCCGACAGCCCGCTTGCTCCGCAATGGTACAGGCTGGAAGACAAGAGGGGGAACAAAAATGGCAAAGGGGAGTTAATGCTTGCAATATGGATGGGCACTCAAGCTGATGAGGCCTTCCCAGACGCTTGGCATTCGGATGCGCATTCGGTTTCCTTATCGGATCTCGCCCAGACCCGATCCAAAGTGTATTTTTCACCTAGACTGTGTTACTTGCGAGTGCAGGCCATAGAAGCACAAGATTTGGTGCCTTCGGATGGATCCAGACCGCCCGATGCGTACCTCAAAGTGCAGCTAGGTGGGCAGACAAGGCGCACGCGCCCGTGTAACACACGTTCCATTAACCCGATATGGGGCGAGGAGTTGGTGCTCGTGGCCTCCGAGCCATTGGATGAACCTTTGGTGATTACCGTAGAAGATCGTGTGGGCCCCGGAAAGGATTACACAATTGGTGGGGTAGTCCTGCCAGTGTCAGCAGTTGCCCACCACAGAACTGATCACAACAAAATGGTGGAATCCCGATGGTACAATCTAAGCAGACCAAAGAATGTTGCAGTTGAAGAAGGCGAAGAGAAGAAGGAAAAGGAAATGTTCTCCAGCAAGATTCATTTACGAATATTCCTCGATCTGGGGTACCACGTGCTCGATGAAGCAACGCACTACAGCAGCGATCTTAGACCATCCGAAAAGAATGTCAGAAAGCCAAGCGTTGGAATTCTAGAACTAGGCATCTTGAATGCTAGAAATCTGGTTGCCATGAAAGCGAAAGAAGGCAGAGGTACAGATACATACTGCGTCGCTAAGTATGGGCCAAAATGGGTGCGGACACGCACGATTCTGAACAGCCTAGGTCCAAGATGGAACGAGCAGTACACCTGGGAGGTGTTCGATCCATGCACCGTGATAACCATAGCAGTGTTCGACAACAACCACGTCAATGGGAGCAAAGACAATGCCGTGAAAGATCAGAGAATCGGCAAAGTGAGAATTCGTCTCTCTACGTTACAAACAGATAGAGTGTACACGCATTACTATCCTTTACTGGTGCTGCAGCCGACAGGACTGAAAAAGATGGGTGAACTGCACCTGGCAGTTAGATTCACATGTACGGCGTGGGTGAACATGATGAGCCTATATGGGAAGCCGCTGCTTCCGAAAATGCACTACATACAACCAATTCCGGTGATGCAGGTAGACTACCTACGGTACCAAGCAACCCAAATAGTTGCGGCTAGATTAGCACGGGCTGAGCCAGCGTTAAAAAAGGAAGCGGTTGAGTACATGCTCGATGTGGATTCGCACATGTGGAGTTTACGGAGGAGCAAGGCCAACTTTTACCGGATCACGGCGCTTCTAGCTGGGATTGGAGCGACTGTGAGGTGGTACGAAGGGATAAGGAGCTGGAGGAACCCGATCACGACTGTGCTGGTTCACGTGCTGTTCCTGATACTGGTGTGTTTTCCGGAGCTGATACTGCCGACCGGGTTCCTGTACCTGTTTTTGGTGGGGTTGTGGAACTACAGGTACAGGCCGAGGAATCCGCCGCATATGGATGTGAAGATGTCGCATGCGGAGATGGCGCAACCGGACGAGCTGGATGAGGAGTTCGATACGTTCCCGACGTCGAGGGCGCCGGACGTGGTGAGGATGAGGTACGATAGGATGAGGAGTGTGGCAGGGAGGGTGCAGGTGGTGGTGGGGGATTTGGCGACGCAGGGGGAGCGTGCACATGCACTGTTGAGCTGGAGGGACCCGCGTGCAACTGCGGTGTTTTTGATGTTTGCAGTGCTGGCTGCGGTTATTTTGTACGTGACGCCTTTTCAGGGGGTGGTGGTTGTCGTAGGGTTGTATTTGCTTAGGCATCCGAGGTTTAGGAGTAGGATGCCCTCTGCTCCTTATAATTTCTACAGGAGGTTGCCTGCTAAGTCAGATATGCTGCTCTGAGATGGGATTATGGTTTTGCTTGTATTTCTGGGATTATGCGGCGTTGTGGGATGATGTGTTGATTAGTGAAAATTTTGCCAGTTACTACGTTCTTTTGTGTTTGTTATGTGAGCACATTTGTGAATCATTCAGCTGTGTAACATATCAAAATTAGGATCAAGTATCAGAGCAGATGGAACCTATGTTTAAAAGAAAAGAAATAAATGTTTAAAGCACAAGACATGCAGTATGAAACATATTACACTGGTAAAAAAATTTGGGGCTGTGAAATAGGAACATCGATTGGCAGCTTTTGTAATGAGTCTAAAGACAGATGTTGACAGCCTGAACAGGTAAATCTCTGATTATTGATTCAGTGGAATTGGATTTGAAGGTGGGGTTAAAAGATGGTTCTCTGTCTCAAGTGTGATGGGAAAAGGACAAAAAATAATAATAATAATAATAATTATAATAATAAGAGAGTATAACTTGGTTGGGACGGAAATCCTCTGTTGAAGAATCAACTGTTGACCCAGATGCTAATGTCTAAATAAATTAGCTTTTTCCCTCTCTGTTTTCATTTTTTATCTGTTCTCATTTCATTTTTCATTTTCGTTTCATCTCCATTTCTCTTCGTTTCAAACTAGAATATCGTTCGTTGAACCCTATGATGAAAATAATCATTAAAATTTTAATTTCGAACACTTCGATAAAATACAAGTTACCATGAGACTTAGAATGCTACCAAAAATTTCTACGAATCGACTTCCTACTCCAATTAAACCAAATTTCGTGACAATCTTTGAGATAACATACCAAATGAACTAGTTGTTGCTATGTTATAGTAAAAACTGTTTGCATAACATTAATAATTTGTATTTTGTAACTACAATTTTATCGTTATTGCATCTGTAATTCGAAATTGTTGTATTAATATAACTATTTTGTACCATTAACGTATTTAAATTATCAAATTTTCTGAATAAGTTACATTTTCAAATTACATCTATTTTAAAACAATACAAAGAAGTTAACAACGTAATTAATAACAAAATTAATAATTTTCTTTCATGGCTCTTTTAAATGACTCTTTCGTTAAATAATATTCTTTGGCCCTTGTTCCTTTGCTTCTGTGTTTTAACAAAAGAATGCATCCAAAATTGACGTTGAACTTTTATGAAGACACAAAACACAAAAGTTGTTTTCCTACCAAATACTAACTAGTATTTTGAACTTTTATGATTATTTTCAAGTAATCAATTATCACCGAAGGTGAGAGTGTCAAAATTTACATAATTGTATCACTGATCAAACCTATTTGTCAAAACACTTGTACATGCTTATAATACCTTACACATAGGGTAATCTTCTGTAGACGACCTCCGCATTATTTAATCATCTGACGTTAGAAGAAGTGTAATGCAAACTTCACACGATTTCTCTAAAAGAAATGTGCTACACAGTAATCTTATTTGGCTGAAAGTGATAACATGTGTAGGCCTGTAAACGGATGCAGTCGGATACGGATAGTGATGTATCCGTATCCGTATCCGAAAATGAAAATCCGTATCCAAATCCGTATCCGATATCCGCGAATATCCGTTGAATATTATCCGTATCTGTATCCGTTAATATTTTCGGATATCCGAAAATATCCGTATCCGGCTTAGCGAATACGGATATTTTTGGATATCCGAAAATATCCGTATCCGTATCCAAAAATATCCGAAAATTAATCAATATGATGCATATTTCATTTTTTTGACTGAAAAAAGATGAAAAAAACTTGTAATACATAAATTACATCAAATTAACAATAGGTAATCCAATCACACAAAATCCGTACAATAAATTAGTGTATTTGTATTAAATTTATGGATATAAAATAATATATTAATGTATAAATATTTAATTTCAAACCGGACGGATATTTATCGGATACGGATACAGCCATATCCGTATCCGTATCCGAAATATGTTTCGGATATCGGATATCCGCATCCGCTTTTCGGATATCGGATATTTTTCATGTTTTCGGATACGGATGCGGACGGATTTCGGATATTTCGGGTATTCATTGACGGCCTAAACATGTGTAAGGAAATGTAGCATAAATAAGAAACTTTACCTTTGCACGAATCAGCAATCATATTTCAGATATCTCTCTTTTTGAAAAACGGGGCAACTTGCTATCAGCAACTTTTAGAGATTGATCACAGCTTGCAGATCCATGTGGTACAGATCATCAAAATTTGTATGTACTCTATAAAGAGCAGGCAATAGCATTGTGTGTATCAGTATCTTTTCCTTTTTTTTATGTCAGATTCTTTGTAGCTTTAGGTCAGATTTTGAACAGTTGTTGGACTGCATGTGCACATCTTATTATGTGAATTTTGCAGCAGATGCTGCCAATCTAAAAGAACATTTGAACCTTTATCACTTTATGCATGCAAGGTTTGGAAAGTGTGCCAACT
Organism: Allium cepa; assembly: GCA_030765085.1. Lineage (NCBI taxonomy): Eukaryota > Viridiplantae > Streptophyta > Magnoliopsida > Asparagales > Amaryllidaceae > Allium > Allium cepa. Next base: position 385,936,865 of record CM060931.1, read on the forward strand.
AAAGGTGATGAGCGAAGATGGATTGAAAGAAAACATTGATAAAAGGTTATTACACATAATATATATTTTCAAACGAAATATTAATTGAACGGTATTACACATTCGTAGTCCAACAAACGCGTTCAATTTTACGCATCTGTTGTTCTACGAACATTTTTTGTTTCAATAACCGTTTTATTTCCACTCGTTTTTGAACTTGACCTTCAGCTTGAATTTGCGTTTTTTTTTTATATTCAATATAAAATATTAAAATAAAAACGTAGCGTTGGGGTGTAATTTTAAGTGTGTTTTGAAATTGTGTGGTAATAAAATCGTCTTTGTTTGACACGTTAAACGCAAAGTTAACTAAAGTAAAATATTTGGTAAACACAAAGCACAAAACGCTTTGAAAATAAGATTCATATCAGTTGTGCTAACCCTACATTCGAACTTTTCAAAACAGAGAGTTTAAATCAAATGTAAACCTTACATTCCGCTTATTGGTCAAGTCAAAGGTGGCTTTTAGAGTATTTGAAAAGAACTGAAAAGGGAAAAGTTGAGATGAGTGTTTTTGTGTAGGGAACCATTTACTGAAGAAAAAAAATTAAAAGGAAATTTGTACTGAAATAATTATTGCTATTGCTTATTCCATTTTGAACAGTTAGTACAAAATATAGTTAACAACTAGGAAAATAGTTTCAAGGATAAAATTTCTCAGCATTTTAACCTCAATTACCGACCTTCAGTATTTAGTGTAAATGACAACTTTTGAATTTCAATTCGAAGGTAGGACAAGAAATTAGCGATCAGGACAAACAGTAAATGAGCCTTGAGCAAAGTCAAGTTTAGATGGTGTTGTTGGCAAGGACGGTTAGGGTTTTGAAGTGGTTCGATTTGAAGTCATCCGATAATAGAAAATCGATGGCTCAGGTGGAAGAGACACCATGGTGAAGTGATGTTTTAGAAGAAACAACAATTCGAGGAAAAAGTAGATAAGTCGATGAAGAAGAAGAGAAAGCCATGGAAGAATTAGTGGAGAAGAAGTGGTATTAGCTGTTAGGTATCAGTTTTCCAATTTGTAGGAATCATTTTCGAAAAATATTTGTTATTTTAGAGTTTGTGATTTTTGTTGTATAAGAAAATTATTATACTGTAATAAATTGAAGAGAACATTTTTTTAATAATTATTTTGTTTTTTTGCATTCATATTGGTTTGATTAATAATGTATTGTAATAAATTCATGTATCACGCTGTTTGTGTGTTTGATTATAAAAAAATGAAGTTGTTACATAGTAAATATGATGATCACTGAGTTGAATTAATATTTTGTTAGTATCAAATATTTAATAAATTTTGTTTGAGTATCAGTTTTACTGTTAATTTGAGGATCAGTTTTTAGGTATCAGTTTTTAGATATAAGTTTTAGTGACAATATGTATCATTTTTGTAAAAACTGTTTTATTTTTTACCTAGAAATGAACCACTGTCGTGCTCGTCATTATGCACACTGCCTTAATTGAATGGAATCCATGCTTATACCGAAGTGGAGCCACTCGATATGGCTTGCATCAGAGAATGGAGATACTTGAGTCAAAACATCGTTATATGAGATAACGATGCAGTTTCATGAGCTTGATAGATGTTGATTATGGGTGGTTTATTTGTGCTATGAACTGATTTTCTATATAACAACAACAACAAAGCCATTATTTCCAAACAAGTTGGGGCCAGTTAGAGATAGAAGCCGAAACTAAATGAAAAAGGTAATTTAAATGTTATAATAATAACAATCACAATAGCAATAATAAAATAAAGTCAAATAAATAAATTATTATGAATCGATTTTCTATAAGGATGATTAATATGATTGAAATGTTTGTTCAATAATAAACTGTAAAGTTAGATGATGATGATCGAATTTGATAAATTTGAGAATTTAGGAGATTATGAGTGGTTTACTTGAGTATCAGCTGTTAGGTATCAGTTTTAATTGTCGGTGGCAGTTTTTAGGTAACACGTTTTATGTATCATTTTTTAGCTACCCATAACAGTTTTTAGGTATCGGTGTTTAAGTTAAAAATTATCGGTGGCATGTGATGGAGGTGGCGGCGAGGCTAGTGGTACATGTGATGGAGGCGGCGGCGAGGCTGGTGGTGCATGTGATGGCGATGAATGGTAATGCGATCAGTGGTGATTGATAATTTTGACAGTTTGCCCTTATGACTAGTTTTGAAAGAATGTTTGTTCTTATCATTAATTTTTCGAAGAATGTTTTGTCCTTATAGTTAAATATTGAGATTGTATCCTTGATACTAAAAAACACAAATTTTCGTTCCTTATGGAAAAAAACCTCATTAACTACGCATTAGCATATGAGATATGTGGTTTAGGCAGGAGTACTGAGAAACGAACTGTTACTACAGATTTAGGTAACGTTTCGCTACCAACACACGCGGAGTTCTCTTTGTGAACTTCTCAAAATGGAGAGTTAATAAGAAGTAGACCCCACTTTCAACTTTAGCTGGTTAAATCGAATGTAAACATGAATATTTTATTTTTCTATTTATAAATTTGCTTACAGTTTATTTTATATATATCTGTGTGTGCGCGCGCGCATGTAATATTGATATTGTTGAAACAAATATTATAATTTATTTTGTAAATTATTGATCATAGATTTTAAATTAATAATTACTAGTTATAAGTTATGATTTGATTATTTATTAAATTTTAGTACAAATTATAAATTTCTATTTAATTTCATCTATTAATCATTGTATTTAGATTATAAATCTTTAAATTAAATTTATTAACTTTTAAGATTAATTGTCACAATTAATTATTAATTTCAACTAGTAACTATCCGCCTCAAAATTTTATAGTGTAAATAATTAACTTCAATTATTACTTCTACCATTTTAGTTTTAAACTATGCAATTTAATCAAATAAAAATACAATAACTATTTGAATTATTTAAATAAACATTATAATCTAAGATCAAAACTCAAGCATTGCATTCAGATCGTCAGAAAAGGCTAGATCCCATTTGTCAAAAACACGGTCTAAGCTTAATAATCAGAAACAGATTAAAATGTATATCAACAAAATATGAAAATGCAACGCAACTTTGTAACAGAAAAACAAAAGAAGATAAACGAGTTATTGAAAAGGGCTTCAACACATTCATGCAACAATCATATATTGCAGATCAAAACTTGGTAACAAAAAGATCTCCATTCATGAAAGAAGAAAACCGCACAACTAAACCAGCTGCGACTCATTATAGCAATCACAAAATAGGGCAAAAAATCCAAAAGAAACCAAATACAATACAGATATGCAAAATTATTTCAAATTTATCACTTATTGTTTTGATAATCACCAGTGTTGCAATTACTAGAAACACAAGAATGAATAAGGAACTTAGAGTTTGTATCAGATATACAATAAAAAAAGCAGCACAACAATCACTACGCAACTACTAATTAACATTCCAGCAAGCAGTATCCAGTCAAAAGTAGCCAACCTACTGAGCCAGTTTCTTTCATGCTTGTCTACACTCTGAGATTCATGTTCATCATTTTTCTTATCTGATTGAACCCTTCTCCTCGTTATCAGGGTCGAAAGAGAATTAACAAACATTTTACTTCTTAAGGTTCCAGTTTTTACAACTCTATTGACGGTATTATCACAACTGACTTCATTATCACAGCTATTCTGACAACAATTCTGTGAAGACTGCGGTACCGTATTGCAAGGTTCCGACTCTCTGGAACACGTACAATCGTTGCATTGCATAGAGGTGGTCTGTGGTGTAGATTTTGTAGATGGTGGTGGCTCAGGGGATTCAAGAACTTCACCAAATACAGACCATCTTCCAACAGACGTAATTATAACATCAGTCGAAGTACCTAGCATACTTTCTGGAGCAATTACGAGTACCTGAATATATCCTTTAGTATGTCCAACCTAATACGGTTAAGGACATTGAAAATCATTATTAGTTCATATCATAGAAGAAAATTTGAAGCATGAGCTGCATCAGCCATTAGATTGTTACTTGGCCTAAAAATAAGTATTTTAATTTATGTTGTGCCAATTATTTGGTATAGAAGTACGTTGTTGCGCAAACCAAAAACTCACTGAGCAGCAATCTGAGTTTATTACAATGTAAATATATACACAGGAGCATTCCTTGTAGGAAAAAAGACAAAGATAGGAGAAAGTACATACCAAATGAATCCCGTCAGTTGCAATTTCAGTAATCCAAATTTTCTCAATTCGACCCTCCATTCCTTTGTAAGGGTTGAATGATTCAAATACAGCAGTTAATTCTCGACTACGATTTTTAACTACAGTGCTAGGGACTTTCTTCATCCTTGCAGCAGGTGTGCCTAGATGATTGGGAAACAGAAAATACACAAATTACTTAATGAGCCAATTTAGTTTATATACTTTCCAAACTAAACGAGCTTACAAATTTGTTTTGACCCTAATCAGCATAATCAAGCACCTTGTTAAGTGCATAAATCTAAGTTTTGAGGACTGACAAAACAGAAGGTATCAAAATATTGGGTTTGAAAATTTCTTGGCATACAACTGAAAATATTGGGTTTTAGATTATAGGACTAGAGAACATGAGCCTAAGACGTAGGTTTAGTCTTTGATCAATATTACTGTTAGTATCATTATTGCTATTAGTATTATTATTATCATTCCTCTTACATATACATATGCATTTTTATTTTATCTTATTTTACTTAGTTATTATTATTAATTTACCTATTTGACTTTATTTTATTATTGTTATTATTATTATTATTATTATTATTAAAATCTTTTATTTATTAATTTATTTTTTTTTGGGTTCCATCTCTAACCGACCCCAACTTGTTTGGGAATAATGGCTTTGTTGTTGTTGTTGTTGTTGTTGTACAAGCGATGGAATATGTAATCCAAATGCAATACAAAACAACTGAACTGATTGAACTTGAGAGATTGTATGAATAGAAACAATCACGAAACATACATCACATACCCGGTCTAGGGTAAAACTGGGAAATGTGAACTTGAGAGAAGCAATACTCCTTGATGAGGTTGATAGTTTGGGCAAAATCTTCATCGGTTTCTCCTGAACAATCAAGAGTGCGATTAAGAATCAACTTATTAAGATTGTTTATTCTATTTTTACACATTGGAAATTAATTTACAATTAAACCGTATGTTATTGATAAAATAACCTGGAAATCCACATATTATGTCAGTTGCAATAGTCATCCGAGGTACAAGTTCATTAAGAGTATCCACCACAGTTCTGAACTCAGCAACGGTATATTCACGATTCATTGCCTTACAGGAAAAAAAATCGAGGACCAGAAAGCAAAACATTAATAATGAAAAGTATATGTAGAAAGAAACGTGATCTAAAGGACAAAAACCACATTTATAGAAACCAGAAACAAATTCAGATGCAGGAAAGCATGGCTAGTTGGAAGAATTAAATGCTATAAACAAGATGGGAACACGATCAATATTTTTTATTTTATTTTATTGAAAAATCGGTACTTTATTCACTACAATTTTATACAACTATCACAATAGGAGGTACCCAAACAAGTGCAAGAGAAACAACAACACAACTCAAAAAGGCCCATACGGGATCTCAGATATGATGGTAGTAATACAATATTACTACAAGACAAAAAGATTGTATATCTAATTATCTATTAATTATTAATATGAGAATTTTTAGACATCCTATTAATTATCATCTATAAAGTTTATATAGTTAGCTGAACTTTGTACTTCTAAGTTTAAACTAAATCATGTTAAACGTTCCTCAAACATACAATACCATAAAGATGGATGGATTATTATCAATAAAAATGATTGTCGCAGTAGGCTGTTTCCATCAATTTGTTGTCATATTCCCTAGGAAGTTTTGACTTTCAAGGTCTCTTTAACATTGTTCTCAAAAATCTTACGATTTGAATTCCATTTCAAATCAAATCTCTAACAACGATTCGATTCTCGTATTATGGCTCAGAGTTAAATAAAAGTACAATTGAGAAAAACAACTCAATTCATGCTGATATAGAAATTATTAAGATACTTATTTGAATCTATAATTTCAATTTCACTATTTTCTAAACAAAAAAATAATAATAATAACTTCTAGGTTTATATGTAGGAGTTCAAGAGCAAAAATCAATTTCAAAAAATTGAAATTATTACAAGGGACAGAAGAATTAATGGTTGATACACTTCAATGTTATTTAATAACCTACATAAAGTAGTTGTTCTAACATGAAAACATATAAAATCATTAAATATGAGTCCTCTGAATCTACGGTTCATGATATAAATTCAGTTCCGATTTAACGATTTGAATCCCATTTTTAAAGAACTCGCTCCTTATCATGCTTGGATGAACAAAAGCATCATTAAACAATGTTAATTACTGAATCATCATTTATAAAAATGCACTAAAAGTACTTACCTCAAGAACTGAGTCACTCCCACTTTGAACTGGCACATGCAGAAATGAATATACAGAAGGGTGACACATGATTTTTGCTATTTCTTTTAAGTGTTCCAGTATATACGGTGGATTGGTCATGCCTATACGAAGCATGGTGCTTCTATCAGGAGGAAGTTCTGCAACTAATGCATTCAGTAAAATTGGAAGATTTGTTCCAATATCCCGTCCTATAAAATGTTAAAAGATAATGAATTAAAAATATCAATATGGTTTTACGTTGCAATAAGAACTGAAGACTTCTCTTTTAGTATGGCATATTACCATATGCACCGGTATCTTCACTGCTTAACCATATTTCTTTCACTCCTTCAGAAATAACAACTTTTACACGCTCTACCTATAAAGATACTGTTACAATGTAGCATATCTAGATGTCCGTAATTTAATGCATACATTTCAGTAACCCAACTTACGAGGCTTTTGATTGTGTAACTTCCCAAGTGACCACGAGCATGCTTGGTCTTGCAATAAGTGCAAGCACCTAAGCAACCAACATTAATTGGAAGAATCTCAATGAATTTGTTCTTCCTCACCTGTTGCATAAAAAGATGACCATTTACTGCATGGACTTGTAGACAAAACTAAAAAGATATTCTAAAATGTGCACAAACATATACCTTAGGAAGATCTAACGACGGCAATGTCTTACGACTTAATAGCCGCACCTCATGCCCTTTTAATGTCTCTTCAACAACTTCTACCACACGATCTATTTGTTGTACTCCGATTACACTGATGCCTTCAAGTTCTTTCAGGTCACGACTTCCTTGAGGAACACATCCAGCTACAACTAAAGGCTTTTTTGCACTTCTACATTTCGTTATCAGAGTGTCCATGGCAGATTGACTAGGTGACTTTACAGTACACCTGCATAAAGAGAATGCATGGTCAACGTTAGAAGTTAGATTACGGTCGAAAGTGTCAGGAGATCACTTTATTATCTATGAGGTTATCATCTGAACATTGATAAACTTGGGGTTATGGCAATTTTTCATGGCTGTGTAGCATATATTATTTGACACAATTTTGCAGAACCACCATTTAATTTATGATGACAACTATCTTGGAATGGCATCTTCGCTTGGATCCACTTACCGAGTGTCCACATACTGATATCTCTGACCTACTTTATAATTGTTTCAGGAATACATTGTGGGGGAAATTAGAAGAAAATGATGCAATTTGAAATGTGCATGCTTCCTGCTAGACTAAAAGAAATACAATTTTCTATCAAATAACATGTATTAACATGAGTTGAATAAAATAATGTGCAAATCTAGATAAGTATGCTTGACATAACCAATGTTCTAACATTGAAGACATGATGAATACACCAATTTAAGAGATGAAACAAGAACTACAATTGCTAGGGACCACACAAAAATAAGTGAGAGAAGGAGGGTGAGCAGTACGTGTTTATCAACCACAAATCTGCCTCATCAGGACTGTCGGTAACTGCATACCCAAATGACGAGAGCTGACCAGCCATATATTCACTATCACTCTGTACATTAACCAAGAAGAAGTTAGAAAAGCAGCAATCAAAAGATATACCACTTTACATGACATTTGTGCATCAGATCACATGAAAATGTAAGAGCAAGTGAGCAACATTTATATAGCTGCCCACAAATAAATTTCGGCTCGACAAAGCTGTAAATTATATCTCAAGTAGAAAATATTATGAGAACTGGAACAAAAAGCTCTTGCTCTCCTCTAACGAATGAATTCTACCAAACATTGCTTATTAATTAGAATTATTATTTTATAGATAGATGGACTTGAAAAGGCTATAATAAAAAGTTAGCAGAAAACAACGAAAAACTAAATGCTTATTCATGCCAGTAAAAAAAAAAGTAGTAAAGGAGATAACATTATAAATAAATAAAATGAAAGCAATAATATCGAAGGGGTTTTAATCAAGATTCAAGATCTCGGTTTCGGTATTTTATAATTTTAGGAATTTTGATTTAATTCGTAAATTTCGGGAATTTCAATTGCAAGTTTGGTTTTAGATCTTGTTATTTATTTTTCATATAATTACACATATTTGTTTGATTTATTGAAACAAAACGTATAATTCATATTTAATTGAAAAATAAGATATAAACGGATAATATTGATAATGTATAAATATTTATGATACTAAAATATGTTTAGTGATTGCTTCATTTTCAACATTTTTTGGTTACGCTGTTTATATGTTTTGTGAATTTTTATGTTTCCTAAGTTAAAATTTCAATTTTTTTGAATATTCTTATATTTTTGAGATTCAAATTAATTCTTTTTCCGAGTCTCTTCAATAAATATGAAGTTAAATAGTTTTTTTTTTTTATTGAACCGGGATCTCAGGGAATGACCAGAATCTTGGTGTTCCAATAAATACCTCAAACCTTAGTTTTAATACCAAAACCAAAAAAAAAATCAAGAATAAAGGAGTTTTGTACAAAATGCTTCAAAAGTTTTGGCACAATCAAAGATGTCTTTTGCTAATTAGATTTGAACTTTGAACATGTGAATTGGGAATGATACAATTACCAGCTAAGCCAATTCTCTCTTTATTTATTAATTTATTTATTTTTATTTTATATTGCTAAGCCAATACTTCTTAACAAACATAATAAAAATAACTCTATATGTATGCTTTATATCAGTACCCCCACTCCTCCTATTCACCTCTGAATTATGAGTCTCTAACCTTCTGTATGCCTAATTCGAAGGACTGCATTGATTATATCACATATACAAATGACGTGTTAGCATTTTTAAAGCATGTCAACCAATCCAAAAGGAAACAGCATATATAAAGTAAAGCGATAAACTAATTTCTCACCTACTCTGCAAAGGATAATTGGAATGTCAGAAGTTGGAAGGTTATAGAAGACCAATGTTTCAAACTGGACGGAAACATGTTATAAAGTAGAAGATAACACAATTCTTAGTAGATGAGAACCTTCCATATCTATTCTATTATATTATATAAGGAAATGAATAATTGACCATTAGTATTCTGCTTTCTCATTCACTCTCGGTCAGAAACTCAATTCTCCTTAGTCTTAGCATCAATTTTTCAATTTAACCCTCTATGTGTTCTCATTTTTTTTCTTTTCACCATGAAGATATTAATTCATACCTCTTAGAATTCCCATGATACACCTCAAAATGTTACAAAATCAATTATGCAGTATTCATTCTCAGTTCATATAATGATTCATTTTCTTAATTCAAGTGATTATTTAGCATTCATTTACCTCTTTTTCTCGCTGCTTCTTATTTCATATATATATTCTTCTCCTTCATTAAGTACTTATTATGCATACATTTTTTTTTTCTCCATACTCCTCATTTCATATCTATATATTATCCTGCTTATTTCTTCTTCTATTTTTCTTAAATTCAAACCTGAAAATCATTTATTTCATATCTCTCATCAAATCCAAGTCATTTCAAGACTCAAATTCCTTATTCTCTTAATATTTAATGTTTCAACATTGAGTAATGAAGTGGATAAGAACATCTCAAGGTAAGATTCAACTATTAGATTTATTTATTTTAGATTTTGTTTAACTTTTTGAATGTCGTTCTTAAATTCTTATTTAATAATGATGAAAATATATTTATGAATCCAAGACTTTCTGCTTTTTCGAATTTGTATAGTTTTTTATGTTTGCTTTCTCTTTAAGAGTAAGTAGTTTAATATCTTCATAAAAATAAATAACTTAAATGATAAGTTTGTAAGTCCAACTATTTATTCTTGGATTATGGCATGAATTTTATAAACAAATAATTTTATATTGAAATATATTATAGCTTAGCAATTGTATATTGTTCTCTATCATATCCATAATAAGATTGTTGACTTTTTTATTTGTTTCATTATACCTACTTTTAACTATTATCCATTTACCTGAAACAAAAAAATCATGTTATAAACTAATAAAAAATTATTCATCCGGTAACTTTTTATTTTTGTGAAATCAAGTGAATAATTTTTTATTAGTTGATTGCGTGATTTTTGTGATTTTGTATTGAAATTTATTATTAGATTTGTTCATGATTGTGTTTCCTATCATATCATCTACTCATATACATCATTGGTTTTGCTATTCTTTCATGTTAACCACTTTTAACTATTATGCATTTATATTTGAACTATTGTTATAACTACAAATATATCTTGATGGTGATAAATGTCTATAAATACTAAGTGCTAATAGTTGTGTGTTATTTTAGTTTTTATATTCTTACTTTGTATTTTTGGTGTTTATCATATAAATTTTGATAATCATGTTTACTGATTGTTATGATCTGTTATGAGATACATCAGTCAATTATTCTTGCTATAGATATTATCTGATATTGTATATGATTGAATTTTCCAAGGTTTTTTCTTTTTTATTTGCTAATTTAGGTTGTATCTGCTAATTTTTAATTTTATTGGTTTTTTATTCAGACCTTTGTTTTAACTTTCTTCTTTTTTACAATACGGTTGGTTTTTCATCAATTTCATGTTGGCTAATTCGTAAGAAAGATTAAAAGTAACAACAGAAAGAGTTCTCATAAACAGTAAGACCATTACCACTATTCATTGTAACTCATCATAATTTAATTTATTTATTTCATAATACATACAATTGCTCATTTTTATTGTAATAAATACATAACAATGAATGCATTAATTAGCTATTCTAATTTAATCCAACTCGGGTTTTTTTCCTCTTCTTAGCTCATTCAATATCAGAAAAATCCTTATTTCCTCAATTTATCCATCTTCAATTTGTTCTTCCTTCTTTCACAAATGTGTTTATTCCTCATCTTCGACTTAACATAAAAAATTCAATTTTAAATTAGAAATAAATTAGAAGTTATTTTCAAATAGTTTATTTATTTATCCCATAATTTTTTAACATGATTATAATTTGATTGAATACATCAATAGTTCTTTACCTTTTATATTCACCTTAATTGTTTTTACCTTAATTATTTTTTTGTTTTATTCACATTATGCAATGGATGTACTACTATATTTTGCTTTAGGGATAAAATTCTTATGGATAAATTATCTAAATGTTGCCAAAAGACATTGGCTTATTGGACCAACAAGCTCGATCTACAAGTTAGATGTTTATTTTATTGTATGTTTTTTCTGCCAATTCAAGTTTGAAATTATTTCTTCTATCCTAAATTTATGATTTTACTTCCTTGATTCAAATTTTCTATGCTAAATTTTTGTTTTCATCTTATTTTTATTTTGATTAGTACAGAGATTTATTCATTTATTTTGTAGAATTTTATTAAATTTATTAATTCACAACCACCGTAGAAGCTTCTATTAATTTATAAAATTTATTATATGTAATGTTGAGTTATTTCTTATTTCTCATATATTATGTTCAAATCATATTTTTGTTATGACCCTAATAATAACCTCCTTTATAAGGTAATACCTTAGAAAGGGAGTTACTATTTGGAGGTAATTTGTTCTCTCTTCTACATTTATTTTACGGAGATTTATTGGTCTATTAATTCTAATACATGGATACCGAAAGAATCTTTAATGTTTTCCATAACCATATAAATGTAAAGTTGTTCTTATTTCATTCTCAAAAATACGTATATAAGAAAATCAAGTTGGAATAGAGCATAATATCATTAAAAGAAATTTCATATAATAAATTCCATACTGTATTATGGGGAGATGTATAAAAGTATAAGCAACGGTGTTGTTCTGCTTCCAGTACACAATTCTAAATTTGGCAAAAATTTAGTGTTAAATATGTATTTTAAAAACTTATTTACTTTAAATGTTTTATGTAGTTTTAGTCAATCTAAACCTTTTTTTTGTAAATTTTGACATTGTTCTTATTCAATAGAGGCTTTTAATATTTTTCTATTGTGTTATTTAATAGATTATAATCTTTCATGTGCAAAACAAATCAATGGTCATCATCAAATCTTAGTTATCTAATGCAACAAGGAGATTCATAAATAGCTATAATTTAGAGATAGTTATTCATAACGGTTCTATCATACAATAAATGAAAGTAATTAATTGTTTTTAATTTAGATTAATCTGAATCCAAGGTAATCTTAAAATTAAACTATAATTCAACATAAGGAGAGAATCAATTACACATTTCAGTCTTTTAATACTGATCAATTACAATATTAATTGTAGATAATTATTGTTTTTGTTCCCTTTTATCAGCAATATTTCAAATGCATAACAACCCTAGAAGCTTCTATAGTTCTTTGAACTCTACTAGAGGTAAAGTTGAACTAATTATTTTTTCTCATGTTTTATATCAAATTCCCTTTCAATATTTTTCTTTTTATTGGTAAGACTAGGAATTTAAGTTCTTTCATTTATTTTGCATGGAGTTATTGGTTTATTAATACATATATACAAAAAAGCCTTAATTTTTTCTACATAATCAAATAGAGGTTAAGTTGATCTTTATTTCATTCTCACACATAAGTATGTAAGAAAATCAAGTTAGAAGGAAAACATTATCTTTGAAGTAAAATAATATTCAAATACATTATTTTTGAGAAAAATTAAATATAAACAACACTTTTGTTCTTCCTTTAGTAGATAATTTTAAAATTTCGTTAAGAATTTAATTTTAAATACGTGTTTTAAAGATTTGTTTATTTTTGAAATGCTTTATGAACACTTTGAAAACTTAATTAATGTAAACTTCAACTTTTTAATAAATTCTAATATTGTCCGTTTTAATCAAACTAGGCTTCTAATATTTTTCTACATTGTTATTTAATGGGCTATAAAATGTCCGTAGGCAACACACATTCATGGTTATCATCAAAGTCTTGGTGCTCTTATGCAACAATTGGATAATTATCTACGATCTTTTTATGAAATTTGGTTTTATGTTACATTACTTCGAATATTTTGGAGTTTTAAACTGTTTATAGATAACCGATAACTATGAATTATAGAAACTATTGCTCATAATGGTTCTAATAAACCATTTTGAATAGAAAGGTCCTACCATACATAATTACCAAGCAATAAATGAATGAAATTAATTGCTTTTAATTTTTATCAATTTGGATTCAAACTATAAACATTAATTCAAATTAACGAGAGAATTAGTTACATATCGCTTTTCTTTAATGCTAATTAATTATAGAATTAGTATGTAATCAATTACTTCTTTTTATTTATTCCTTTATAAACAACATTTTAGATGCATAACTCTATCATATTAGGAAACATGTAATATAAAGTGTTACGTAGATTTAACAAATGTAATATGAAATGTTATGTAGATTTAAGAAATATGTGTATCAAAGAGAAAATAGTAACTTTGGAACTCATTAACTATTCATAACAAATAGTTTTTCCTTTTACTTTAACAAGGCTGGTAAAAAAACTAAAATGATTGAGAACAAATATATTTATAGATAATTTTCTTAACAAACTTACTAATCTAACATTTGGTTAATGCTTATGCTTTTATGGCAACATGATATTTTTGATATATTTGTTTATGCTTGAGAGGAAACATTATATATTAAATATATTTCAAACAAATTTATACTTCCAGTGTTTACATGCATAACAATAGTATTGGGTTACAAATATTATAAAATGTCTGTGTTAGATGTACAAACAATTTTGTTGTAAACATTTGTAATGGCATATGGTTGCATGATATTGTAATAGTTCGTTACGCTGACTGTATTTTCTTATGCCATTTAATCTTATAATTATCTTCAATGTTACATCATATGTATATTTTATGTGTCCACATGTAATTTTACTTATGGAGATGTATTATTTTTATTTGAATTATGCTAAATTTTGTATTACTTAATTATTATGGCGATATAATTATTTGAAATAAAGGAAAAGGTTATTTGGTTGTCCTAGAAATTAGACTATGATGTCCTTAAGTGTTACCTTATTGGCTAATCACATTAATGATACAAGTGGTGTAAGGATTGATTCCAACTGCAAGATCAAATCAATTTGTTAATTACCCAAAGAATAAGGATTCTATGGCATACCCACATAAGAGTGAATGAAAATGTTTGATTTAAATAGGTATTCAAAAATAGCCTTTACATATATGTCTCATGTTATATTATGTTATATGTATTAAAAATATAACTTTTCATTCCGCTTAAATATTATTAGCATTGGATATCGTGAGATAGTGTGCTATTTCAGATGTTAGACTATTGTTTATTCAAATTGACTTTTTGAAACATTATTTTTCTTCTAGCATGATTTTTTTATGTCATATATGGAATACTATTATCACATTAAATGCATACATATTTGGATTTATATTTTATATAAGATGAATCTTTTGGGCTTAAGCATTACTTAAATTAATAGACATGCTCAGTAATGCAATGCTTAAGAAATAAAGAATAATCAGTAGTTAACATTAGTGTATTTTATATATGTCCATTATTTTCTAAAAAGAGTTATTATATTTTGTGTGATTAGAATTACTAAAGTGGATATTTTAACGAAAGTGAGCCAACATGTTTAGAAAAAATGCTAATATGAATAATTTCTATCCATAAATATACGTTTCATTTTCATATTGCTATGAAAATAAAAAAATGTACGTTAAATAAGTTATGTTGTAAACACCGTGTGCGTGGCACGGGTTCGCACTAGTTTAATTGAATGAGGAAAAAAACAATTCTCTTTATTGCTTATCTATAACTAGATAATGATTGTTACTATATTCTATTAAATTAAACTTAAAGACATTTATATATTTTTCATATACATTCAACGGTATTAGTTTATCATATTTTAAAAGAATACTAGTGCGCTCGGACTGAATTTCATGTATTAGTTAAATTTACTAACCTTTCGATAAACATTAAAAGATTTCAAATATTTGAGAAGAATACTAGTGCGCTCGAACTGAATTTCATGTATTAGCTAAATTTACTAACATTCCAATAAACATTAAAAGATTTCAAATAAGAGCACTTTTTTGAAAGAAAAATAGATGACTATCATGCCCATATTTAATTGAATGAGGAAAAAAATAACAATTCTCTCTGTATTGCCTATATAATGATTGTTACTATATTCCATCAAATCAAACTTAAATACATCTATATATTTTTCTTATACGTGCAAAGGCATTGGTTAAATAGAAGTTGGAGAAAAAAATAATGCTATATAGAATCTAGATAAAATAAACTAATATATTAAAACAAACTCATGATTATTCCTAACAATAGTTGGAATATCGTTACAGTCATACTTCTAGAGCAAACGCAAACTTTTAATTATGTCCAATTAAAAAAAATATCCGAAAATTCAAAATAAGAGAAATAGGTATGGATAAGAGTAAATTCAACTAAAGAAAATATTGTATTACAATAAATAAAACAAGGTTAGGAAATTCAAAACAAGAATAAAACAAGGGACAAGATAAAACCCAAAATAAACCAAAAGGTAAACAAAGGAATACGAGTAACATTTACTTTAAAAACAATTTAACGAATGTACATTCAAGGCACAACATTTCCTACCATGATTTATAAATACTTGGTTTAAAATTAAGTTAGAATTATAATTTTCAGTGTAACAAATCATTAGCTGAAAAATCAGAATATGATGGCACTTACATGGTTTTGTATAAGTTTCTCATTTCCACATATTTAAATTTATATTTTAACACTTCAATTAGATTCTTACAACGTTATGCCAATTTTGTTTAAATATATTTGTATAATAACTTTCAATTTATCATGTAATACCTTGTGTTACTTTTATCACTTAAGATAAATTTATAACATATACAAATATAATACATATGTCCTACTAATAAAGTTACTAATTTTTTGTGCAATATTTTTATTTATTATTAAATACCTTAATTTCTTAATAGTAGAGTGCTAAGTCATCCAAAATTGCGTACTTTTATGTATCATCTCTTTAACAAGATCAATCAACTAATAATGCAAAATTAACTTTGTCAAAATTGCGTACTTTTATGTATCATCTCTTTAACAAGATCAATCAACTAATAATGCAAAATTAACTTTGTTTTCTTGGTGGGACATTTTTAAGAAGTTTTTATATACATTTGAATCGTAAATGCCAAACTATTGGTACTGATAAATATTACGTTTCAATATTCATAATAATTATTTAATAGATCTATAACAATATTAAATAATATAACATATTCAAATTTTAAATAAACTTAAAACTATATGTGTGTGTACAAAAGCATATCTTCACTTCATTCTGAACTTCACTCTTTTGTCAAAGTTGCGCTTCCCTATTTGCATACCTCAATATTAAAATATGTCACGTACTTGCATTGGACATTGACATTTAGGAATTTAAAATTCTGTTATCTAGGATTTGTGTAGCATGGCTCATCATCAATATTTAGGGTATGGGATATTTTAAATTAGTAACAATGGTTTTCAAAATTGAGAACTAATCAAGGTATGAAATCGCAAATTTCGGTATCAAAAGCTTTTTAAGAAAAAACATTAAAGCTACGTTTGTGAGAAAGTTTAGCAAAAAATTAATTTGGTATGCTAGTTGAGACATTAACTTCCAAACATTGTTTAATTGTCATATTTATGTTTACACACACTCGACGTGTATTTATTTTAGAAAACCAGCACAAGTTTGCAAAAATATCATCTTCAAAGTTATTGCCCCAAACCCTCTAGCTTAAGATGAATAGTTCCATCAAGGTTCGAGATCTTGGTTTTGGTCTCGGTTTCTGTTTTTTGTAATTTTAGACATTTCGATCTAGTGATTTCAAAAATCGTAAAATCATACGATCCAACTCGCGATTCAAATCGAGTCGCAGCCCTATCGATCCAATTTTCAATTTGAATCGCATTTCTTAGAAATCGTACGATCTATTTGTATATCGAAAATATTTATGCCCTAAACCAGATCACGATTTCAGCGTAAAAAGTCGAATCGAATATTTACTTAAAAATTGAAACGTTAGTTCTTCGAAATTGGAAAAAAAATCATTATGCTTTTGAAGTTGAAGCATCACACAGGTTGGAAATTGAAGAATCTCCAGAAAATCCATTTTGAGCATTATAAAAATGAAGATCAGAAACTAGCATTCAACAAAAAAATTCAAGGCAGAAAAAAAGAGATAAAGCATCAGAATCAAACTTGATGGAAGCATCAGAACTCGGTGGAAGCATCAGAGAGAGGTAATTAAATTTTGGTATTCTTTTTTTACTCTCTTCTAACTTTACTTTCGAATTGTTTTCTATGTCTTTTTGCAATTTCTGGGCATAAGATTGTAATGTGTGAACTGCTGCTACAGTAATTTAGTGCTACAGTAAATTAGTACTACAACACTGCTATCTACCTATATTCAACTTTATATCTTTTGACTTCTATTTTCAGCTTTGTTTTTTATTTTATTATGGCTATACTCTAGACACAGCCATATTTGAGCAAAAACTACGGCACAGCAGCAGTACTAGTTACTACAGTGTGTAATTTCAGAATTTAATCAACTTTACCATAGTGTTTAATGTATACATATATGTGTCATGCAAGTGGGACTGTGGGAATGTCATGCAAGTGGGGATGTGGGGTAATGCATTGCAGCAACTTGCCATATTGTTTAATGTGTTGCTGCCAGCAAGTAATATATATTAGTTTGAATTGTTTAATGTGTAGCTGACAACAAGTAACATATATTACTATTAGTTTGAATTGTTTAATGCGTTGCTGCCAGCAGTTTATATTAGTTTGAATTGTTGATGTACTGATGTTGTACATGTACAGTATGTTTTCATACCTATTATTTTGTACTTTATTTGAAATGAAAAGGTTACTGATATATTTGTGTGTTGTTTTTTATATTGTTTGTAGATGCCTAGAGAAGTAGATGTTACATGAGATCATTGTAAACAGTTAACGAATGAAACAAAAGAGTTAATAGATGCAATTATTGTTCAAAGGAGATAAGCGGAGGTGTTTTTAGAGTTAAACATCACTTAGCTCAAACATCCGATTATGTGAAAGCATGTACTAATTTGTCGGAGGAAGTAGCCATAGTTTTTAAAAATTGTTGAAAAAGAGTAGATTAAATGATGACGATGAGGCGGATGAACTTGATGGAGATGAAAATAAAGCTTGCGATCATAATGAATTGAAGAAAAAAGGAAGGGCATTGCTACCATTAGTTTAAGAAAACAAAAAAAACTAAACGCTGTGTGGAAGAAGGAAGATAGAGAGGATGTTTGTTTGAAAATTTATCGTCTGATTTATGCAAATGCATTACCCTTATCCATAGTGAAGAGTCCATACTTTAGTAACATGGCAGATAGCATTGCATCTTATGGAAGAGGTTTAAAACTTCCTAGCTATCATGAGATTCAGAATACATACTTGATGAAAGAAGTGGAAAATGTGAAGAAGTAGGAGAAATACAAACTAGAATGGAAAACAACGGGTAATGTTTGTGTTTTAAAAATATATCAAAAAATATCTTTCTTTTTCATTCTATAGTCTATAATCTTATATTACTATATTTTTTGCTGTAGGATGCACAATTATGTCGGATGGATGGACCGATAGAAAGCATTGAAGCATCACTAATTTTTTTGTAAATAGTCCTAAAGGAAATGTATTTTTGAAGTCTATTGACACAACATCCATTGTTAAAATTGCTGAAAACATTTTTGGCATTCTCAAATCCGTATCCGTGGTTGAAGAAGTTGGAGAAGAAAATGTGGTTCAAGTGGTCACAGATAGTGTGGCCGCCTATGTAAAAGCAGGAGAAATGTTGATGAGGGAAAAAGACAGTTATTTTGGTCTACATGTGCCGCTCACTGCCTAGATTCGAAATTAATGGATATCGGTGAGTTGCCCACTCATCATGAAATTGTGAATTATGCAAAAAAGTGACAGTTTATTTATAAACATAGTTGGCTTTTAAATCTTATAAGAAAGTACACAAAAGGAAGAGACTTAACAAGGCCAACGGTCACTAGATTTGCAACACAATATTTAACTTTGAAAAGTGTGTTGGAAAACCGCAAGGAATTGCGGAAAATGTTTACTTCTAGCGAATGGGAGGATTGTCAATTTGCTAGAAAGATGGAGGGAATTGAGGTTCAAGATATTATTTTAGCTAAAAATGAATTTTGGGATGACATAAAATATTGTTTGAAAAGTACTATTCCATTAGTTAAGGTACTTGGATTAGTGGATGGAGATGCAAAACCCGCAATGGGTTATATTTATGAAGCTATGGACCAAGCCAAAGAAAAAATTGCACAAAATTTTGATAATGTTGAGCCTAGATATAAAGATTGATGAAATACCATAGACAAAAGATGGAATGCGCAACTTCATAGGCCTTTGCAGACCGTCGGAATGTTTTTGAATCCAGAGTATCGATATGATGATAGGTATTCCATGGATATGGAGGTGAAAAAAGGATTATATGACACAATTGAAAGAATGGTTCAAAGCAAAAAAGAAAGGGCTATCATTGACCGACAACTTGATATTTATTCCTCAGGAGAAGGCGAGTTTGAAAGGGCAATGGCCGTTGCTAGTCGCACAACCAAACAACCTGGTAAGATTTATACTCAATCTTTTTTTCAAATGTATCATTGTACATATCATATAAACTTTTTTGTATGACTTGTAATATGTGTAACGTTTATAAATGATCCAAATGAATAGTTTTATGGTGGGAGAGCTATGGTGGTGAGCGCCCCGAGTTGCAAAAAGTTGCTATAAGAGCTTTGAGTTTGACATGTAGTTCTACCCGTTGTGAGCGTAATTGGAGTACATTTGATCAGGTATAAATATAAATGATGTAATATAATTTAGTTTTTGGCCATTTTAACATTCTAATATTGAAGTACAACTACAAGTTCATACCAAAAGACGCAACCGTTTAGAGCAAAAAAGACTCAATGTTTTGGTTTTTGTAAAGTACAATCTTCAACTTGAGCTTAGACATGAAAAAAGAAAGGCAAAAGATGGACTTGATCCTATATGCCTTTTGGATTCAAATAGTGACGACGAATGGATATACGAACTAGAAAATCCAACCCTACCCATTGATACTAGTTGAATGGATGTGCATGAGTGTTTTAAAACTCAAGAAGGAGAGGCAAGTCGAAAAATTCCAAAGAAAAGAAAACGCGGTAATTTTAAATTAAAGATACCTAAATCATATAACTTCTTAATTAAGTTTACAATTTTGTTTTAAGAAATATTTTGTTGTATCTATTATTGATTAGGTCTAAGAAACACTCAATATAAATGTAGTAATGTGAAAGGAAAAGGAAAGACGATATTAGTCGAAGAAGATGATGGAGAAGAATCTGACTATGCTTACTCAACAGATGGTCAACTTGATGAAATGGATGTTGGAAATGAAGATGGAAATAATAATAAAGGAAGAGCTAGAAATGAGGATGATTAGGAGTTTGTGGTTTATTTTGTTGTTTTGACTTGCTTTATATCCATCTTTTGTAGTGTGCATTTCATTTTGTGCTAAGTATTCAATACGAATCTACTTTCGCTACTAATGCAACTAATTAACATGATATATGATTATTAATCTTCGTAAAAGAAACCAAAACTACTAGTTACATAACACAACATACAAAAGAATAGATAATAATTACTAACAATTATTTATTACATCATTCTTATGACATCATTAGTGACGTACAAGTAGAAAAAAAACATAACGGTAGTATATTTTCATTGAAAAAAATCAACATGTATTATATGCATGCAATATATCTATATATAATGAGAAAACCTCAAAATGAAGCTTTTGAAATGTCTAAATTACCCTTTAATATTCTAAATCATGGCAGTGATATTTTGGCCATTTGTATCTATCACGTTCTTATCCACTATCTTCAGCTGCAATATACATGTTTTCTTCCAAAACCTAGCGCGACAGAATTCTTTTTACAGAAATATTAAACAAAGAAAAAACCTCCTCATTCGAAACCTAATATAATCCTTCAAACCACAACCAATTTCTATCCTTTGTCGGCCCCTCAGTTTGATTCTTCTGACTGCAATAGTGAAGGTACAAAAGACACAAAATTTGCAGCTTAAAAAAATGTGAAATCGAAAAGAAACAAATAGCAAATCGATTTGACTTGCAGGTTCAAATCTTTGATTAGGAGAAACTTAACTTATTCTCGAAGCTGGAAGGTAACTTTGCTAATTTTTGCTACCCTTTGTCTATTGCTTTATCTAATGTCTATTTGATTGTTTTTAATTTAGTTTTTTGTGATTTATTCTGAGATATGTTATATGATGATTCTTTACGGTCGAATTGGACTGAGTAGGATTTATAAGATCCTATTGGCATGCTCACCAAGGCCACAACGAGCTTATCCATCATCTCTAAATTAGGGTTAGATTTTATTTTGCTTTACTTTAAATACAGATTAAATGCACTATGTAGGTACTATTATTTTCCCCTATGGTATGGATGAATTTAGGACTCTAGGCGCTGAAGTTTTACAAAGTCAAATTCTTAAATATGTATATGTCAATTATCGTGGCTAATGCACAAAATTATTGTTTTAAACAATGCAAAAAGTCTTTAAAATATGCCTTTAACCAATTTTAGTGAATTGTAGATGTATTGCATAAATAATAGCGCACATATCCAAGAATTTGTATCTATATACAAAACTAATTTGCAAATGAAAAAGATTAGTTTGAAATGTTTTTTTACTGCTTTTGTGCATTTAGATTAATGCAGTTTCTCTATGTTTAAGTATATTTTACATAAAACCAACAAAAGTCACAGCCGCCGATTCATAGAATCTAACAAATGCTTAGGTACAGTAATAATGTACAAATATTCTTCTACGGTAAAGAATATTTTTCTTTAGCTGTTTTAGTACATTTGAATTAAATATGATTCTCTTTATTTAACTATTCTAGATGACAATTGCTTGAGGTTACAACTTCTACCTCATTCGGTCATCAATGAAGACCAGGGTAAAATATATGCAAATAACTATTTGCTGATTACATTTCCAGTATTATTGATTTCTGTTTTTTTTTTCATTTCTATAAATTTTGTAGTTCTTCCATGTTTGTTTAAATATGAAAATATTTATATGTTAGATGCCTAAAGAGTAACCATGTGATTAAATAGACAGGTGTCATGTGTCGGAGCTAAACATAATAATTTGTCTTCAAAACTTTGGTCTACATTATCTTTAGTGTCAGGGATACCCAAAGGTTATAATAAGAATAGGTTAATCCATAGAATTTATTTAGAAGTCCATTTCATGCGGTACAAAATGTTTGTATTATATATGAGAATTAAGTGCAGTAGGTTGTAGCCCTTAAGCAAGAAAATTCCTAGGTAGATTATAGTTATTGAAACAATGCAACTTGCAGTATATTTACGAACCTCTTAGACTATGCATATACATTTCCAACTAGCTTAAAAAACCAGAGCAACTTGAACGGGTTTTATTAAATCTTCAAGCAAACAGTAAAGAACCTGGATGAGAGTATTCAATAGTTTAGTTTGTTATGAACTTCGGTGCAAAAACTCATTTTCTATTAACATTTCTACTGTAACTAACTGATGTAATTTTTTTCTTTGCTAGGTATTGATGGCTATGTATCATGATTAATGTGATGCACAACCTTCAAGTTACACCAATGCAGTTGTTGGAATGACTTCAGAAGCTATGGCAATGAAAATGATGAGAGTAGTTTGTTCATGGAACAATGGCTTTAACTGGATCTTTTCAATATAGCATAAAAGGCATTAAAAAATAAATATGATCAATATGTACCATATTCACAAGAGATGAGTTATTGAGTTAGAAATTATTTCATCATATTCTCAGACATCAGACATAAATTTACTTGATTTCACACAACATAAGCTTTCTCACTTGGTCAATGGTTTGATGCATGATTATGTTTACTTTTTTGTGTTATTTTTTAATAAAGAATTATTTGTATGCTTATTGTTTGTTTTAGTGTTAAGGGTTAGAAAGAAGCTGCAAATTTCACAAATAATGTCATTTGCTAATGTTGAATATTATAGTGGTACCAAAAGAATTTTGTGTATATCTGAAAATATTAACTTATGGTTTGAAACTATCGATTAGATAGTTTAATTCATATCTATATGATGTTTTTGTATTTCTATTATCTAATATCACGAATTATGTATAGTACATATGTTATATAAAATTCATGAATTTGCACAAATTTTATGCACACGTGCAAAGCACGTACCATACATACTGGTGTATATATATATATAGTAAAAATCTACGATTTATAATTTGAATCCCGTTTCGATTCAAAATATATAATTTTCGATTTACGATTTGAATCTCATTTGGATCTACGATCCACGATTCAAATCCCATTTCGATCTAAGTTTTGAACTTTACGATTTACGATTTGAATCCCATATTGAAATCATTGTTTCGATCTAATTTGTAAATTTCGAGAATTCCAATTTCAGCCTCAGATTTCATTTTTTATTGTTCATATAATTACATCTATACTTGTTTAATTTATTGAAATAAAATGTAATATTTATTTTTATTTTAGAAATAAGATATAAATGAACAATATTGATTAGTTATAAATATTATAACACTAAAAATTGTTTATTCATTGAATCATTTTTAACTTTTTTTTAGTTACGTCATTTGTATTTTGTGATTTTGTATATTTTCTAAGTTAAAATTTTAGAATTTGAATGTATGTGTGTGTGTGGGCAAGGATCGACCACATCTCATTCTTACCACACCTCTACTCCTTTCGATTTCAACCACACATTTCGAATTTAAATAATATAATGATGTGAAAAGAGAGAGAAAATATATTATTTAAATCAGAATGTGTGGTTAAAATCAAGGGAGAATAGATGTGTAACAAAAATGAGGTGTAGTCGATCTTTGATCTTTGCCCTGTACATATGTATGTACTTTCTTTTTAATTTCTTCTGTAAAATTTGAAGTTTAGTAGTTTTTTTTATTGAATCGGAGTTTTGGTTTAGTTTGGTTTCGGTCTCTATTAGAACTTAGGAGGAACGATCAAAATCCGGTATTTCGATCAAAACCCCAAACCTTGGTTCCCATGTCAATATTCCCGACTAGGCCCACCAGTGATCCGAGGTATGGCCAAGCATAAAGTTGCGGTATTGTCAAAAAGAGTAAAAGTAATCTTTCAAATTGTAAAAAAAAAAAAATCTCGGTATGTCTTTTGCCATGCCTGGAATGTATCTTCATATGCCTCTGGCAGCACATGTCGTAAGTATGAAGTACATGGACACCACAAAGTGTTGAGCACAGGGAAAAAACAGACTCAATCCCCACCATGATAATTTCAGCATGTACACATTTCATTATTCATAACCTATTTAAGTTCTATAGACTGTATCACTAAAATCTTACTACATCCAAATATAAACGTTTGAACAGTCCAAATAGGTAGATGATAAAAGAGTAATTACCTGGTTATGGGAGCAACCGAAAGTCTTGATATATATGGTCTGCACGCAAATCACATAACACATCCCTTAAATAAACTATTTTAAAATAAAAATAAAAATAAAAATAGAAAGGAAATATGACAGTTTCATTAACTGATCATCGTCAATACAAAAACCTGTGTTCCTGGAATGTGAACATTGTTAAGAAGTGGATCTTGAACAAGACGAGCTTTCACCTTCTTCTTCGGTTTGATTCCGACCGCCGCCATTATCGGAAGGCGAAGACCTGGGGGTGCTCCGGCCGTCGCCATGTCTTCTATGTCTTCCATTTCTGCTTACCTCAGACGATTTGAGAAGTTGGGAATCTAGTGATGCTATGACTTTAGGGTTTTGCGAAAGATGGTTGAGTTTGAGCTGCCGGAGCTTAGATTTGGGCCATAGTAACAAAATTATGGTTCGGCCCGTTTGAACGATAGGGTCAGTGTGTTTGGTTGTTTGGGTTTTCGGTCCACACTGGCCAATCAGCAAACCATTCGTACGAATGGATTGGAATTGTAGTGTCATGTGATGTCCAAAGTTTCTGTTGTTCAATTTTCTTGCAAGTATAGAATAGACTGGCTCGTGTAGTTCTACCAACCGCCGTGAATTAAACTGCCGACATATTGGCCCACATTCTAGTTCGAAGCTTGACCCTAGTTTTTCCGGAAGCTAGTATTGTTGCTCGCCTATTTCACGATGCCCGCAACCGAATCGAACGATCAGTTCTTCTGTCAAAGCAAATCGTTCGACATCAACACACACAAATCAAGTAAAGCCCCGAATGGTTATTAGCGGACAACGACGATAGATAGCGACTGGACAAGTAAAATGATAATAGCAGTTGGGCAGCCCTACCAACGAATTACTCTCCAGCAGGTCTCATGCATATTGTAACAACTTGTACTTTAATGGACTCGAATTTCGACTAAATCGAAACTCAAGTCCATTAGAATGGTTAGGTATTTGTAATAAACATAAGTATATTAGAGATCGATCAATATAAACTCGCGGCAGAATGGAAAATATAATAAAACATAAATACCAACTGAGGCTGCTGCGTTAGATTCAATATTATTCATTGGATATCAAATTGTCTTGTTAGTATCGAGCATGAATAAGAAGACTTCTCCATCTACATTCTCGTCTTGCTCTAGTAACATGTCCCTCTAATCTACCATGTGTGTTGCAACGAGGAGAGGGTTAGAACAACATTCCGGTGATTGAAACATTGCAGACTTTACTCATAACACTAATCTATGCCGACTGATTTCCATTTAAGTGTTATGTCTCTTATTTACGGTTAATCCGTTAAATCATATGTGCACATACGATATATCCAAGCTACATTCTTCAAGGTATAACTATATATGTACATAGTCACACACACCCCCCTACATACATATATATCTAAATGATGTACTACCCGAAAACTTTGACCATTTAATATTTCTTAAATGGGAAAGAGGTAGACTCAACAGTCATTTAATACCTTAATCCACAAAGAGGACCCTCCGCAAGGTAAACGCTGGTCAATTGGTCCTAACTACAGAACCGATGACCCATGTAACGGCTTTATAATTCATAATTTTATTGGCGTGCTATTCATGCGTCTCAAAGACTCATCTAAGGGTTAACGAGCCCATCTTCGACAAACAAATATCTAACCAACTAACTTTGAGGTTTATGCATATCCCATACGGATTATACACTAGCAGGAAGCGAAATCCATCAGGGCATAAACCAAGTCTTTGCTACCGCTTGCTCGGGATTGCTGGTGATCATAGCCTATACGCCAGCTGTTAACCCAAAATTTGACTCAACACCCAAGATGTTGTACAAAGTTGTATTACTAAAAAATGTTCCAATTATACCCTGTGGTCTTGTTCAAAAGTTAAGTCACATGTTCAAGGGTAAAATAGGTGAGTCACATAAATGTGCAATAGTTCTTCATTTATATATCAATAGGCAAGATAGGAAATTCACACATGTTACAGTCCCTTGTTCATATGTCAATGGCGCATATAGGCGATATGCAATGAAAGCTTCAATTTAAACAAGTGTTTAAGTGGCCTTGTGCAAATAAATAATATGCAAGTCCGAGTTCAAGTCCAAGTCTAAAGATAAAATCATATGCATATCGATAATTCAATAATAGTCAATGATACACATTCAAGGGAATTATGCTATGCAAAATTTATTGTCCAAGTCCTTAAATGCAAAAGTTACAATAGTCACAATCGGCTCTAAAAATCCCCAAACTGATTTAGGGTTTTCAACATTGAGTTGAGAAATAGGAAAGAAATTATTCGCCCCCTTCTAAGTGGTCATGGGGATCCATTTATAGATGTAGCAGCAGACGAGATAGTCGGCATGTGTCCACCCAGCTAAGTACTCGTCATCTCCTTGCATAGTAGATATTCGACACCCTTCGCGGTTGTTGATACTCAACATCCCGCAGCATGGAAGTCAGTCGATAACCTTCATTGTAGATACTTGATATCTTTTACGCCTTCTGAGGTTCGACATTCTTTGTTGCTTGTAAAAGCTCGAAATTCCCTGCTAGTGTTGTAGCCTCTTATTCTTGTGGAAGCTCGATATCACTTACTGCTTAAAGATGCTTTACAACAATTACTATTGTAAAGGCTCGATAACAATTACTGTATCTAAGGCTTGTTTTTCATAGAGACTCGATATTCTCTGCTTATAATTAGATGCTCGACATCCTTCAGTGGTGCTGCACGCTTCCTTTGTTTTTAACTTTGCAGCATTTTGTGTTGTGGTGGTTCGATATCTCCATTGCCTTTTCGAAACTCGATACCTTCTTATTGTTAGGCTCTCGATACCTTTCTTCATTGTCAATATTCGACGTCACCTTTCACTTGTGGATGCTTGATAATACTTACCATTGATGTGGTTCAATATCCTTTAGAGGCTCGATATCTCTTCTCTCTCTATTTGGATGCTCGACACCCCAATTGTCATAAAGATTCGATACCTCCTCTGCTTTAGATGCTCAACAACCTTTATGGTTGTTGAAGCTCGATACCTCCTCTGCTTTTTATGCTCGACAACTCTTATGGTTATTGAGGCTCGACACCACCTCCTTTATATTAGTTGCTCGATACCTCCTTTTGATGGAGTACTATTAGAGGCTCGCTACCTTAGAAACTTAATATATCATCATAAGTTATTGGTTCACCATATCGTCGCATGCTTATAGGCTCAATGCCTGCTTTTTGGAATGTTTCCATACCTTTCCTATGAACTTAGTGACTTCTTTTTCTCTTGATGACTTCTAAATCATATTTGGTAGTCGGAAAGTATGCGAATAACATTTACCCCCCTCCTTGTATAAAAGAAGCTTTATACACTTTAGTGTAAAACTATGTTCAACACCCAAAATGAATCGATCCAACAGGAAGGATTGGTGATACCTTTGGCCTAAGGAGTCATACCAATTATCATTCTGAGAATGGTGAGCTTGGATTAAAAGAGCAAATCTTCTAATAATAAGGAAACCAAAAGTCCAAAAAAAAATTATTGCTACGTAGAGGCGAGTCTAAATTCATGCCTTGAGATTAGGAATTTGGCAATAATAGTAAGGATTCCACAAACTTCATTTCGAGGCCAATGTTTATAACCTAGAAACTCGTTTGATAAGAAATCCAAAATTCATCTAGTAAAAGACTAGAAACTTAACCAATAAGAAGTCCAAAAATCCATTTAATATGAAAACTAGAAATCATTCTGATAAGAAGACCAAAAATCCATATGGTTATAAAATCAGAAATTCATTTGGTAAGAAAAACAATAATCTAACTGATAAGAAGATCAGAAGCCCATATAGTATGAAGACCAGAAATTTCTATTTTAATGGTAAAATTCCTATTCTAGTTAACAGAAGACCAAAAATCCAACCAATAACGATGATTCCCTTTATTTGATAAAGAACTTAGATTTCAAACCACAAATAAAAGATTGAGAGCTAATTTTCTTTGGAGAATAAAGCCTCGGGCTCAAAAATAATTTACCTTTTGACAAGAAAAATTCAAAATTTCTTTTGCGGCCTTTGAAAATATTTCATCGCAGTAGCGAGCTGACCTTTCCTTTGAAGGTTGCTTTAACTTTGCCTTAGGGTAAGATTGATCGTGCTTGATTGTGCTTCCTCTGGAAGATTTCTCTGGCCCATCTTTAAGATTGAATTAGACTTGCCTAAGTGATTTCTTTTGTCCTTTCTTACCCATGATTTAAGCTTTGATTGGTTTATTTTGCTCCTTCTTACCTTTTTGGTAAGGATTTAGGCTGGTCGGTGCATTCGGTTAGCCATCTTAGGTAGAACCAAAGTCATACTCATCTTTCCTTTAAGAGGCGCTACGGTCAGGCCTTATAGGCAAAACTGAAGGCGGGTCAATGCTTTGGCCAGGCCATCGTACGCGGAACCAAAGGCTTACTCTGTCCTCCCTCTAGGAGGTGCTCTGGCCAGGCCACATAGGTGAGACCGAAGGCTTGCGGTATTCTAGCCAGACCTTATAGACGGGACCAGAGCTTGCTCTACGCTCTCTAGGAGGTGCTTTGATCAAGCTTTATATGCGGTACCAGAGGCTTATTATGCTTTGACCGGGCCCGTGTGGTAGGATCAAAGGCTTTTACTTTATATTATGTGTTCCATTCTCTTTATCAGATATCGATTTCGTAGATATACATGTCTTCGTTTCTTTATTTATCCAATGTAGGAACTCAGATGCTCGACATTCCAAGTTCTTATTATTACATTACCATCGGGTCGGCTTAGTTAAATGCACTTATTATAGAAAATGTATAATTTTAATAGCTTTAAAATAATTATAAATATTAAAAAATATTTGTTTCGAAAGATAAAAAAATCTCCGAATACGGCTTAGAAAATAGTTTTAAAAAGCAAGATAGTTTTGGTTTTCATCCTCATGCAGCACCTTCTTCGGTTAGAGTTTTAGCTTGCTTCAATTGTGGTTCTCATGATCGCCTAGCTAGAGAGTGTCTTCATCCCCACAAGTGTGCCTATTGCAAGAAGGAAGGACATATGGTTTCTTCGTGTCCTAAGAAAGGGAAAGATTCTAGTTTGGAGAATTTTAATGTGACGAAGGCTTCTGGTAGTGCATCTCGGTCTTGGGGTAGGGCGTCACAGCTTGGTAAAGAGTAAATAAAGTTTGAGTTTAAAATTTGATATATCCATTAGCCACCTATAGTTTTGTATTACACATTTATTGGATATGTCGATTCACTTGAAATAGAAAAAATAATATAAAGCATTTGCCGACTTATTTAGTAGATGTTTAAGACAAGATTATAGATGGTCGCTCCTAACCAGCCCTATTTTCCGCATTAGCAGACAATATTCTAGTAATACTCTTTGTTAATGTGGGTTTCGAGGTGGGGCGTCACTGTCTAATGCGGAGAATAGGGTAGTTAGGAGCGATCATCTATAGCTTTGTCTTAAAAAAAGAACGGATACAATCGGACAAGAAACGATAGAGATATAATGTCACAAAGTTGGACTCATAGCTAGATTTTAATGTAAACAGCTGGAGCAAAACATGCTCTGATTCAAAGTTTCAGGCAAGTTTTCAATTGGTTACAAGGGTTTAAAAGCCTTGAAATTTTACAAGCATAGAGTTCAACAACTCTGCTTTAAATAAAAAAAGAAAGGAAACAACAGAAAAAGAAATGTAAGAGATATAATGTCACAAAGTTGAACTCACAGCCAGATTTATACTGTAAATTCAAAACACTATTCACTTGTAGAAACGATTTTTTTTTGCATCTCAACATGCGATTTTTGCTTGTTTGAACTAGCATTTGTGAGATTATTACTCACCTTGGGATTATAGAGCAAAAACCCGGATTAACAGCTGCAAGATAGAAGCTTGGAGATGGAAATGGCTTCAACAACCTGTAAAAGCTCAAAACACAAGCATGCAAGAGAAGAAACAGTAGTTACAGACAAACCCATTCATCAAAATTGTTGAATTCAAGTTATCGGTCTTGAGTTATCTTTCTTGTTTTTCATTGTTTTCGAGCATGGTTTTCATTAAACCGTTTTTGAAGTGATTTTTGAAATAAATGGACATTTTAAATTATTATTATATAGTGTGGTCTCTGTACCACTTTTATGTATCAGTTTGTATCATACTGGGATGCGTCTGTGTATATGTATTTATATATATGATGGTTATTGTTCTGTGATGTGATATGCATTCTGTTATTATAGTTTGTTTTGATAGATCCAATAGCCACCTATAGTTTTGTATTAAGAATTTATTGGATATTCCAATCCACTTGAAATAGAAAAAAAAAGCATTTATCGACATATGCAGTAGATGTTTAAGACAAGATTATACATGGTCGCTCCTAACCAGCCCTATTCTCTGCATTAGCGGATAGAATTACCCAGTAATTCTCTTTGTTAACGTGGATCTTGGGGTAGGGCGTCGCGGCTTGGTTCATAGTGGGATTGCTTCATGGATAACAAGGGGTCTTCCCAGTTTGCTCCAAGTGGTCTATCTGCTGGATTTTTGGTGTTCGTCATGACTTTTTGAAGCAATGAATCTCCTTTATGAAATGATCTCCCTTTGATTTCAGAGTTATAATATCTTGATATCCTTTGTTGATATTTGATCGTTCGTATGGTCGCCTCATCTCTTAGTTCATTGACCAAATCTAGGGATTCTTTTCTTATCTCTTGATTAAGGTCAAAAGCATATGCAATCCTTTGATGGGTTGGTGTCTCAACTTCGATTGGAAGCATTGTTTCACATCCATATGTCAAAGAAAATAGGGTATGTCATGTTACAGTCCTAGTAGAAGTTCGATATGCCCAAAGCACAAGTGGCAGTTCTTTCACCCAATTTCCTTTTGCTTTGTCTAGACATTTCTTGTGGACAACCTTAATGGTTTTGTTGGCGACTTCAGTGGCTCCATTATCCTAGGGATGAGCTGCTGATGAAAATCTTTTGATTATCTCATTCTTATCACATAATCTTGTGAATTCTTCACTTTAACATTAGATCCTATTGTCAGAGATTATCTTATTCGATATTCCAAACTGGGTGATTGTGTTCTTGATCACAAATTTTAGCACTTTCCTTGAAGTTATATTTGGCAATGATTTTGCCTTCACCCATTTGGTGAAGTAGTCGATGGCTACCATTGCACACTTGGCTCCGCCTTTTGATATAGCCAATGGTCTGATTAAGTCTATTCCTCACACATCAAAGGGCCATGGACTTAAGATCGGGTTAACTCATTTGGCTTGGTGGTATATGTGGGATTGTTGAAAACTTCTGACATTATTCATATCTCTTTACATAATTCACCGTGTCGTTATTCATAGGGGTCTAATAAAATCAATACCTCGTGACCTTTTTGTCCAACTCCATGCCATTAGAATGATCCCCATAGAACCCTTTATAAGCTTTGCTTGACAGTTTTTAACCATATTTTGGACTAACACACCTTCGGTAAGGAAGCGAATATCCTTTTTTATAAAGTATTCCATCCAACACAGTAAAAGTTGGAGCTTGATGCTTTATCCTTCTAACTTCTCTTTTATCTCTTGGTAATTTCCCTTCCACCAAGCATTCGACAATGTGTGTCATCCAATTATTCCCATATTGATTATTTAATTCTGTATGAATGGTTCCTTCCTGGTTTTCATCATTACTGCTTCCTGGTTCATTTTCTTTTTCCACATATATAAGAGCTTGGTATCTAATCATGGTCTCATTTTTGGTTCGAGGGCATTTTCTTCAATGTTAGGATTTTGCTGAAGGCCTACTGGCATAATTCGAGTTTTTGAGGCTCCTCGCTAGTTAGCTAATTTGGTCAAAGAGTTGTCGTGAGAATTCCTTCTTTTAGGTACTTGGTGTATCGAAAAATCCTCAAACTATGCTAACATTTTCCATATCTTCTTGACATAGAGGATCAATCTTGCATCCTTTATTTGAGAAGTTTGATTCAACTAATTAATCATCAAGTGGGAATCACTGAAAATTTCAATCCTTAGGATTTTTAATTAAAGAGTAAAGGGTAGTCCTGCTATCATTGATTTATATTCAACCATGTTATTGGTAGTAGGGAAACCAAACTTCATTGCATAATGTAATCGGTATCCATCAAGGGTAATGATTGCATGTCTCGCACCAGCCCCTTGCTCATTTCAGGTTCCATCAACAAATGGTTGCCATTTTGGTTTCAGATCTGTCTCCTTTCTCCATTGTTCTTCAATAAATCATATGCATTCATTAATGAAATCAGACCATGCTTGTCCTTTGATTGCCACTTGGGGTTGAAACTCAATCTCACACTAGCTCAGCTTTATTCCCATTTTACTAGCATTCCTGACGTTTAGGGCTTACTGAAAATTTGTTTAAGTAGAAAATTAGTTAAGACCTTGATTGGGTACGTTTGAAAGTTGGCTCTTAGTTTTCGAGTAGTGAGAATTAAACAATATGCCAGCTTCTCTATAACTGGATATATAGCTTTTGCTTGCTTAAGTCTTTTACCAATCAAGTACAATGGAAGTTCAGGTTTAGTTTCTTCTCTTACTAGAACCAAACTCACTGCATGTTCGGAAACTGCCATGTAAATTCTCTCATTCTATAGGACTAGATAAGATTAAAAGTTTTTCAAGATAGTCTTTTAATTCTCTAAAGGCTTTTTGGCAATCTTGACCCCATTCAAAGTTCTTCTTCTTAACCACATCGAAAAAAGGGATACACTTA
Source organism: Allium cepa (assembly GCA_030765085.1). Taxonomy (NCBI): domain Eukaryota; kingdom Viridiplantae; phylum Streptophyta; class Magnoliopsida; order Asparagales; family Amaryllidaceae; genus Allium; species Allium cepa. The sequence goes on from CM060931.1 coordinate 385,970,664, forward strand.
TCAATGGCCTTAGAGATAAATCTGTTCAAAGCCGCTACCTTTCCATTTAGGCTCACCACATCTTTACTTGTTTTCGGCTCCGCCATGTTCTTAATTGCTTTGATTTGGTCGGGACTAGCTTCAATTCCTCGAGCACTGACAATATATCCTAGAAATTTCCTAGATTGTATTCCGAAAGAGCATTTTCTTCATTTTGTACTTCCTTAGTAATTTAAACATTTCCTCAAGATCTTTCAAGTGGTTAACTTCCACTTGGGACTTAATTAGCATGTCATCTACGTACACTTCTATATTTCGTCCGATTTGTTCTTTGAACATTCTCTTTACTAACCTTTGATACATAGCCCATGCATTCTTCAGTCCAAAAGGCGTAACTTTGTAGAAATAAGTTCCCTAAACTGTTATAAAACTTGTATTTTTCTCATCCGGTTTGAACATGGGGATTTGATTATATCCTGAGTATGCATCCATAAAAGATTGTAGCTTATGTCCACTTATGCGATCAACTAATTGATCTATTCTAGGCGAAGGATAGTAACCTTCGGGGCGTGCCTTACTTAGATCGGTATAATGAATGCATGTTCTCCATTTCCACTTGGACTTTTTAACTGGTACCCGATTAGCCAACCATTTAGGGTAAAGCGTTTCTCTAATGAACCCATTGTCAATTAATCTTTTATCTTCTTCCTTTAATGCATTAGCTCAAATTTTATCAATCTGCCTTTTCTTTTGTCGAACATGAATGATTTTTGGAACTATGTTTTGAGTATGCCTTATAATTACTGGATCTATTTCGACCATGTTTGAGTGGGTCCAGACAAACACGTCTTTACTAGATTGGAGGAATCAAATAAGATCTCCTTTGAGTTTATCGCCTAGTCATTTTCCAATTTTTACTATTTTGATTAGGTCAAGAAAATCTAGGCTTTCCTCTTCTTGTTCTTCAGCAGATTTCATTCTTTCTTGCTCATTTCTACAATCTAATTTGGTAGTAATTTCCTTATCTTCTATCTCATTGGTCATTTGGTTTACTTCTTTTCGCTTTCTTTCTCTCTCAAAGAAGTTGAATCTTTTTAACACATTTATAGGCTTTTCACCCGCCTCTGCTTGTTTATTTTCCTTAAATAGGAGGCTCGAAAGGCTACCATTCAAGGGCTTTTTGGTTGGGTTCAATATACTTTTCTTCGAGTCGTAACAAGAAGTGTCATCTTTTTTGAATTGCTCGAGCATTGCAAAATATAGTTTTGGGAGCTAAACTGCTCCCCCTTATGGTTCCCAAGCTATTTATAGTTAAGAACTTCAATAATTTGGGTGAGTCCACTTCATCTAGAGTAGGCCTCCCAAAGAAAGCATTATAATATGAGGGTTGGTCCCTGATTATGAAAATAATTTCAAAGGCTTCGAAATATGGTGGAATTTCCACTTATACAAAGAGCATTATTTGCCCCATTGGAGTCGATCCTTTGTTATTGAACCTAAAGATGTGGTTCCAAATTTCCTTCCAGAATATCCATATGGTCAAATCCATGTTAGAAAATGACAATCACTACACTTTCAGTGTCTACCAAAATCTTTGTCAACCATAGAGAGTCCAATTTGAGTAGTTATCATTGGTGGGTCGTTATGCAGATGATGGATCCCCCTTAACTCTTGTTGAGTTATTGTTAAGTTGGGCATTTGAAGTTGGAACTTGTGATTCTTGAATGGTGGTTCCTCTTGGATGGAGAAGATTCCATCCTTTGCTTCCCTTGCATACCTGCTCTTAGCCCCTTTGTTATTCTCGGTAATGTGGGGACCTCCATGAATGACATCTATGCGATTAACTGAAAGAATAAAGTCTTGTTGGAATCATTCTGCTCAAAGGCCTCTAATTTTTGTCTTTGGGACAGGAAGGCTTCTATATTTCCTTAACAAACTCCTTAAGAGATCCTGACCTGATCATGTTCTGAATCATACCTACCAAGACATGGCATTCGTCAGTCTTATGTCCATTTGCTTTATGATATGTAGAATAATCTCCTCCGCTTTTAGGTTCATGATGGTTCCTTGCTTTAAGGAGGTAAGGAATTTCCAATGTTTTTAGCCACAACGAAATATTAGAGATGAGTTTGTGCAAGTCTACATAATTGGATTTTGGGATCTCCTCCCATCTTCCTCCTATACTTTCGTCCCATTTTTGGCTTTTTGTTAGGTTGATCGAAACCAAACTTTCCTCCTTTCTTTGGTTGAGACTTCTTCTTGGCATGATACATTTCGTACATGTGGATAAACTTATCGGCTTGAAAATGAAAGTCTCATAGATCTCTATGCATATGAGCATACCTTTGTAGAAAGGAGTCTACTCAGTTAACCCTGAATGCACCACCATCAGCTTCTCCCTCTTGATCATATTATTTGCTTTCAATGCTTCTATATTAAATCTCCTTAGATATTCACTAAGCAATTCTCCCAGCCTTTGCTTGACATTAGTTAGCACATTGATCTATGGTAGGGTCTTTGCGTATGCAAAACTGCACTGAAAATTCATAAGAAAATTGTTTTCAAGAGTAGATGGTCTTTTCTCGATAGTGCCTATACCATTTGGCAATAGATTCATAGAAAGTTGTAGGGAAGGGCCTGCAACGAGCTGGACTAGAGGCGCTATGCAAGTCCATTTGACTTTCAAAAGCTAAAAAATGATCATTGGGATCAGTGATTCCATTATACTTCAATGAAGGGATTTTAATGTAGGACGGGATCATGACAGTCATTATCTCATATATAAAAGGAGCTTCTCGAAAATTATTATTAACCCTTGGGTTAAGGGTCCTTTTCCTTTTAAGGTCGAGCATATCTTTCACCATTTTGTTGGCCATGTCTTTTAGGTAAGTTTCATTAACACGATAATCCCTTATATAGGGCCTATATTCTTTGCATAAGACCGAGCTACTTGATTGCTCGAGAGATCTTTCTGCTAGCTTTTCTTGGTTTTCCTTTCGACAGTTCATTTTTTGCCTTATTGTCTTCTTTCATTTGCGATTTGGGAGAATACTTTACCAAGCGATATCCTGAGGGTAAGATCCGGATGGTGTGAGGATGTGCTAGTGGTTCGCAGCAGTGCCATGGATTGGGTTGTGGTTGTGGAGGGGGGGTTGGGTTTAGATTTAGAGAGAGGGGATTGGGTCTGAAACGCACGAAAGTTGTTGGCGTTTAGAGGTGTGGCACTTGCTGTTGGAGGAAGGAGGAGGGCGGCGATCACATTTTTTAGAGGAGAGAGAGGATCAAAGGAAGGAAAGAGAAGGGAGGCGGAGGAAAATGGGGGGTTCGAAGCTTAGACGCGGCTATATGCCGCGTTTGAGGCTTGGATTGTGCATTTTACACTCATCAAACTGGTCGACTGCTCTAAGGTTATTGGTCGACCACTACAGGTCGATCATTTGCTAGATTTTGGGCCCTAAATCAGGAGAGGAGCTGCACATAGGTCAAGTGCTTTTTCAATCCTACATGGTCAATGGGAAAGACAGGGTTACACCTAATGGACTTCGCCTCATATTAGGTTAGGCACCATTAGGTAATGCACCGCTATAGTTGTTTGCTGGTTTATTTGTTAGAACAAGGCTAGTTAACCCATAAAAGAGTTCTTTTAGAAACGAATGAAGTCATCTGAGGAGTTGAATCTTCTATAATAAATAGGAAGCAGACAAGTAGTAAATCTCTAAAAGAAGATATAATATGACTAAGCTATTATGAAGCCGTGTTAGGCACTATGAGATGCACGACAAGGCGTAAACTACCATTGAGAGGTGGATATAGGTGAAAACGATGAGACACATCAACAAATCGACATTTTGGATTCCCCTCCCTAATGCGTAGTTGTATAGGCAGTCGTAGTATGAGATATAGTTTTATACGGACATGACATTGTGTTGATGGTGGATTTTGACATGGTGTCAGATTATGGATACTAGTAGGGATAGTATCTTGGTCCAAAGGGAGACTGTGGTACTTACACACGTAGTTACAGTCTACTTCAGGTGGGTGGGGCATATCGTATGCGAACGTGGAGTCGAGATGACTAAGTAAAAATGAAAAGACATAACATGTAATGGAAGACAATCAACATCAATTAGTGATACACATTTATTTATTTAATTATAGGATACCAAACCAACGATCCGTATCTTGGTGGATTTGGGTTTTCGATTTAAGAAAAATTTGGGCCCACTAGGGTGCAGGTTGTTACACTTATGGGTTAAGCAGTCGACCATAGCTGTGAAAAATCAATCTACGGATGATATGTTCAAGCCGGGGTGATTGGTTTCTTTGTTGCCAGGTTTTTAGGGAGCATACCTGATAACTCTAAATATTCTCTACACTAAATCCAACGTCTTAAACTATTTGCTAACCTCTATAAACGCAAGAATAACCTAATCCTAAAATCCATATAATAGTCCACTGTAACAAAACTCTGCTTAATTCTAACCTCTCCTCTCAACCTATAATTCTTTAGAAATAAAAATAAAATCAACCTATAAGAGCATAATCAATTGGTTCTAGACGAAGCAAGCAGAGCAAGCGTACAGGGGGGGAGGGGGGTGGCGGTTCTCATGCAAAGAAAGTAGGAAGAGTTTAGGCTTAAGGTGAGTGGAAACAAATTTAATTAGATGATTATCTACAATTAAATTTACTCTATCCTATATATGATCTAGGATGCTAGAAATCTAGTTTTAAACTGTAAAACCCTAAAATTGAAAATCTATAATCTAGGGTAGAATTGAAATTACGTTGAATTGTTAAACCTAATTTTTATCTAGCATACCCCTTTAATTTAGTTAACTTTAAATCTTAAAATTAGTAAACCCTTAAACATGAAAACCCTAAATTAAAGAATTGAAATGGAAATTTCATAAATATTGATTACTCATGCTTAACATAAATTCTGAAATCAAAAATCACTAGAATAATTGATTAACGTAGAACCAAATTAAAAATCAAAATCAAAAAACAATGAAACCCGAGTTTTTGACCACGATGGATCAACCCTCACCTCGAGCGGTCACCAGTTGTCACCTGAAACTTGCGATTTGAATCTCGATCTAAGAACATGGCTATTTGGATGTATGTTAGGAGTAGTAGGGAAACTAGTTTCCTATGAGCGGACGTTAGTTCATTACAGTGTTAGGTAAATGTTCTTTACCCAATCTACGATTGAGTAATCGCTTGAAGGCAATGTATTTTCACAAATGACACTCACAAGAGGTTCCATGGTGGACCCGCGACACTGATTAGGATGCCTGATAGAGTATAGTCTAGCATAACGAGAATCCTAATATGCATGATTTCCAACGTGACGTGATAAAGTTCAGATGGAGGATCCCGACGGGTGCAATAAAAGGCCAACACTATGATCGAGAGGTAGAAGCGTGTGCAGACGATGAAACACACCGACAAGTCGACATTTTAGGTTCTTCCTCTCTAGGCATAGTGGGAAATGGATGGTCGTAGTTGGAGGGAAAAATCGATTCCCCAGTAGCCTAGTAGCAGTGACAATAGTGGGAATTTATTTCCATAGTAGCCTAGTGGTGGTGTTTTCTTTGTTAGTAGCCAAGGGGGCGGTGTCTCCATGTTTAGTAGCGTTGTAGCGGTGTTTCCATGTTTTAGTAGCCCAGTGGCGGTGTTTATATTAAGTAGCTCTAAACGCGGTGGTCGATCGTTAGTTGTGAGTTCAATCCGTAGTTCGATCCTTGGAATAGTCTACACAAATGGTAGTGTAGGTATGTATTAGACAAGAACTGTAACGTTTGCGATTTTTCGACGCTCGAAAACCGACATCAATACGTCCACTGTATCAACTGCCGAGCAATCGAATGCCGGAAAACCGTACCGTTAGGGTTAACGAAGAAGAAAAAGGTAGAAGAAGAGAGAAAAAAATAGAACAGAACAGACAGAAACAACAGAACAATATCAGAATCTCACAATCGCAGCGGAACAACATATAATAAATAAATGAATAATCTTTAAACAAAAGAACTATATCAGTTATTACATTACATCACATCACATTACATTATCAGAGTTTACAACAACAAACGGTGGAAAAGAAATACAGCATATACTAGTAATATACTATGCCATCCAGCTTGCCTCCAGATTTCTATAGCAACCCCCGAATCCAGAATGACCTGATAACCTAACTCTAGACTGCCCATGTTAAAATTGGTGGGCACTCAGAGTTTAGGAAGAGAACAATAAACTCCAGGTCAGTCATGGGACTGGTGTGAGAACTTAAAACAGTTATTTATCTTTAAAACAAACAACATGAATATTTTAAAATAGATTCGCAATGCTTTTTGGAAAATGAGACTACCATAAGGCCTCCCGCACACACACAATGCAAACGCAGAATAGGAGGAGATTTCTCCTTATGATAGTCAAAGATGCTTGATACGCATTAAAAAGAAACATTTGATATTATTACTAGTGCATAGTGCATAAAACATTTCGAAAGTATAATATAAATCTTAGCCAGCATAGGCATTTCACACTTATGCCTACTATAGCTACCATCCAAACAGTGTGGCGCCACCATAAGTGAATGATAGGTTCTACAACTAAAACCGTACAAGATCGTATTGTTTCTTTGGATTTTCAACAAATGGTCAGGCCAAGGAACTTCCCATTGCCACATGGGTACACCTCTGGAAAGACGCCTCGAGAACCTAACCTAACATTACGGTTAGATTTCTGCTAACACAAGGCTGGGTTACCCTTCAAACTGGGTAACTACTGACACGAATATGTCATTCCCCGATCGTAACCGATCTATATCCGAGGATCCTCGATTCCAACAACCACAAAGTAATAAATTTGCAGCAACAACATAGGTTAAGTATCCGGGCTCCATACCATGATATCACCTCTATCCAGAAGGAATGACATACACTAAAGGGGCGCTACCCCCTAATAACCTTGCCGCATCCTTCCTGTTTTGACCATTTCCGGGGTGTGAGGTCCGATGAAGTCTCGTCCACAAAGCCACGCTTTATACAAAAGTTGTGCTTTGATCATCAAATGCTCAACAGCACTTCGTATGCCACATTACCAATTTGGGAATGTATCACTAGTAACCATCAACTACATAACCTCTGAGCTCGTACGTCTCAAAGAAGGGTGTTAAGCTAAGAGAATAAATTCTCCGCCACCAACAGAAATATATTTGATAGAAACCAGCTTTACATCTCAAATTGTAACGTCACACACATCCATACAAGTCCGTTCCGGGATCGAACAGAACCAAAGGCACTTACAAAGAAGCCCTTGCAATTCGGGTATTCACTAATCACGTCCGGACTTCCCGTCACTAAGGGTGATAAAACCTCTATATCGGAGATCAACCGATGCAGAGTCATTCGACGGTAATCCTTCCGTTTTCAAAAATATCCGGTCATCAACACCGGTCTTCAAATGCAATCCATAACGACGTATCACATATTCGGAATGGGTTATACGACCCAAATGTCCTTTCCCGGCTAACCCGAATAGTGAGCGCTTATTTTAAAAATAAGTGTAGCATTCAAATTCAAGCAAATCACAACAAATACACATTTAAAGGTAAATATTGTTAGTCGGTTATTTAACTATCAATAGATATGCACAACATCACCAAGTTTCAAATAATTTTTCAAATTATTTATTTTCCAAAAATACCTTTACAAGATATATATTTTCCACACTTCAACATTTGAAAACAAATTTCAAATCACTTTTCACCTTTACAACTTCTGAAAACAAATTTCAAACATTTTCCTTACGCGGAAATACTTTCATTTCAAAATGGTTCATTTAAACCAATTAAATAAATCCTTAACGATTTACTTTATATTTACGTTCCAAATCCGTAAAATTCATTTCCCTTTCTTTTATAAATTCCATAGTGAATTTACATTTCCAAAATATCTATGAATATATGATTTTCAAATCGATTTCTAATATTCATTTTCAATTTATCTTTAAAAGACAAAATCTCAAAACATTCACTTCATATTGGAAAAACATTTCCATACTTATTGAATAATAAGTAATTCACAAATCCATTTATTTTCAACACTTGGAAAATATTCAATATACTTAAATCGAAATTAAGTATATATTTCATTCTTTAAAGAAAACGTGCGCTTAAACACATTTATTTGAGTCAAAACGAATGTTGCGTAAAACATCGTTACGACGACCCAAAATCACTAGTATAGGGATTTGAAATTAAGATAGATATATAAATCCCAATACTATATAAAACATTTCCTTTCAGAAATCATTTATTATAACAACAGTGTTATAGTCCACTATTTCCTTCTATTTTTCGAAAACGTCTATTTCAACAATGAATGTTGAAATCTATGGTTTCGACACTTAATGCATCTTAAAACAACTTCAAATCGTTTTAATTCTATTTAAAATATCACTTCCCCAAAACACTTTAATATATTATTCACTGTCCCAAAATCGTGAATATTCTTCGTTAACCAAATTCAACATTTTTCTATATCTCCTTAAAAATCTAAAATAATTGACTTATCAAAATAAGTCGATTTCGGATTTATAAAACAATGTTTATAAATTCCCATTTATATTTTATAAAGACTTCAATTTACAAAATTTAAGAATCTTACTACTTATAAAATTCCATTTATAACCTCATTTTCAGCATTAACAGAACTCCTTTTATAATTCCATTATTTCGATTTATAAAATATATATTTTATAAATCTCATCTATAAACCATTTATCTTATTCAAAAATCTTAATTAAAGTGCCAAAATCCGATTTATAAGTTAATTACTTATAAATCTTTTATTTTACAAAAATCTATTTATTTTATAACTTCCCAATTTATAAATTTTTAAATTTCATTTACTTATGAAATCCATTTATACTTCATTTTAGCACTTAATAAAACTCGTTTTATAATTCCTATATTTTTAATTTATAAATATCAATATTATAAATCTTTTATATAAATCGTTTATAATAATTCAAAATCCCAATTTAAACCTTTCTTTTTAATAATTTACAAATCGTTATTAAAGCTTATATATATCTCCAAAACCATACTTAAGTATTATTTTCCAAAAATATAACTTTTATAATAATAATAATTTTAACGTTTATTTATGACAACAATTCAAAATTTAATAAACGTATACCTTCAAAAATCACTTTAAAATCCTTTTTAAATTCAAAATTGTTACTTTATATTTTTAAGACTCCAAAAATAGGCCAATGCTGCAACAGCAACAATATATCAATCACGACAATCAAAACATCATATATCAATATGATAATCAACAAATATCACAATATCTGTAATCAAATAAATATTGGTGAAGAATCCAGTTGGATCCCTCCAACCTGTTTCCCTGCATCCACAGATGTTAGCACAATACCAATTCCGTTCCAATATGGAATATCGCGGTATATGGGATATATTAAATATTATCCGCTATTATGCGGTGCAATAGGGTCTCATCCGCTATATAATGCGGGAAAATCAACTCCAAATACATATATAATACCAATTCCACACAAGTTGGAATTATCGCGGTATATGTTTTTAATAAATAACATCTGCTTAATATACGGCGTATAGGGTCTATTACTATACAACAGATAATTATTTATCATTCAATCATTCAATCAAGCAATTTTAAATCTAACTATTTAAAATTTAAATCGAAACAAATTCGATTGAGTGAGAAGTTCTCACCTTGCTTTCAATAACAGTTTCAGTGTTTTATTTTGAATAAAATTAAACGTGCGTTTAATTTTACCCAAAATTTTCACTAGCTCCAATCAATTCCAATCCAGCTCCATCGCATAGTATTCGTCAACATGAATCCAACGCAATTCGTTTCGTGCGTTTTCGACCTCGTATGAAAAAGTTACACGGTTTTAAACATTGAACGAATTATAATATATAAATTTTACAATTTTTTTTTTTAATTTTATAACCTAATCTCGGCCGCACGTTTCATGATTCCAGATCAGGGTCGTTCGCCCCTATGTCTTCCGCAGATCAAAGAACGCGACCGAACCCAAAGCTCTCCTTAAACCCTAATACACGCGCCACACTACGACGATCCAGGTGACGATCAATGGCCTTCAAATCGAAGCTCAAGTCGAATGCTACTCACGGCTGGAGTTTGGTGGAGCTCGGCACCACCGTGGTCTCGGAATTCACGCATGAACGTGATGGCTTTGAGGGCGAATTGCCGCTGAACCAGTCAACTTCATACGATCATCTCCGTATGGATGGATAGATCTTACGAAGCTCTACAAATCTCGCGTTGGAAGTTTCTTGAAATCGTTTATGGATTGAGAGATTTTTGAGGGAAAATGAAATTAAATTTCGGCCGTTGGAGGTTGGAGGTGGCGGTTGAAGCAAGAATTAGGGTTAGGGTTGAATATTTCTTGCAAAAGTGAATATTTGAGGTGCTTATATAGAAAATTCTCAAATTACTATTCACTTGAAATTTTCCGAGCTCCAAATGAAGTGTGCCGGCTGACGTTTCTAAGGTTTACCCCGTGATCCGGACATAATGGAACGTGGTTCAGAAGCTAATTTTGTCATCTGTGCGAGTTACGGAAATAAACGATCAAATTTAAATTAAATCGATTAAACCAAATTTCTATGCATTTTGGCTTCCCCGGACAAACCATAAATCCGATTGACACGAAATTTGAAACCTTATAATAATATCACATTACGGATCTGATGAAACTGGTTTCGTCGAAATCCGAGACTGTTTGAAAAATGACTATTTTAACTCGTCAATTAAATATTAAAATATTCAATTTTCACAATTTAACTTTTAATTCGAGTTTAAAAGTTCTATAACATCATTATAACTCCAATATGATATAATAAAATTTTACAGATCATAATTAACCCAATTTCCAATTATTTCTGTAATTTCAACCATTAAATTATCGATTTAATTATCCAATTAAATCCAATTATTCGAAATAAAATTTATTCGACTGTTTAATTTCACTTATTAATATTTAAAATCAACTAAATATACAAATTTTAATTAACAGAAATTCCGGGTCGTTACAAGAACCTTTAGGTAATAGACTTTATGAATTCACGAACACTTACAATACACCTTGTGTCATCTAGAGTAGAATTAAAGTAAACTGCATATGATCATCACATATTCAACTTGTACTCATTCACCATACTTTTTTTCTGACCCACCCCATTCTTTCCATTTTCACCACTATAGGAGGACAAGTTAGAAGTTGATTGGGCATAGTATATAGAGAAAGGAGCTTCATATTGGAGTTCCCATATTATTTATTATTCATCATGTAGTTACTTATTGTATTGCAAATCTGTAAACCATATATTGTATTTTGGAAACGATGTATATGACAATTAAGTATTTTCAAGGTTGTTTTCCGAAATGTCTATATTTAGTACTTACATTTTAATTTCTTCCATTGTGAGATCTGAAGGTGTAGATTATCTTAGAATTTACCTTATCATCATGCCTTGTGATGTTCTGAAAAACTAACGACTTGTATTTCTTGGCATGACACAAGTCTGAAAGTCGCCTTAGGATTTGGACGAGTGTGTCAGGAGGTGGGGATTATTATAAGTGGTCTTAAAAGTACTGTAATACGTTGATCGCATATTTCATATTTCTTGAGTTTCTCACACCATACTTATGTCTGAATCGTGGTTTTATTTTTCCTTAACTCCTCAAGTGCTCTTTCGAATAGTTTGAGAAAGCTAGGTTTTTGTTGAATATTCTTTGGAGCTCAAGGAGACGAGTTGGATGTTTTATCTACCATAGTATTCTTATTACCATTGTAATATTATTGTATATGTACCAGCAATTGTTTGGACAGGTTGTTACAACTATCCCCGCTGATGGTAGAACTTAGGGTTATAACTTTGAAATGCTATGCAACTTAGAGTGACAATTTGTACTGTCATTTGATATTATATGTTATTGTTCTGCTATGAGATTATGATGTTGTGTTCTGTCTTCCTTGTTCATTTTATTTTTCTTTTTATTTACCATAACAATTTTTCTTTTCAGCAGTTAGGTGTTTGATGCGTGAATACCGTGGATGTATTAGTGTCAATATTTAGGGGTCGAAAAGGCGGGTTGTTACAACTATTCTCCCCCCGCTAGTGTATTAGTACCCTTAAGTTATATTTTTCATTAGCATGTAAGGGTAACTCACATACCCCATATTTGTATCACGGCATACAATTTCAAAAAATCATTATCAGAATTTAGAAAAGTTAAATGGCTTGTATCATTAATAACACACTTTTAAAACAAATGTGGAAGGACAGTCTACTATTAGGCTACCACTATTTAATGGCGGCAATTATGCATATTAATCATGCAAGATTGAAATTTATTTACAATCAAATAATTTAGATATTTGGTTTATTACATAAAGTTATTTTATTGAGCCTTGAACAAATTATGCAAAGTGGACAGATGACAAAAACACTTTTCTCAATACATACACTTATCTCAATAGATATATTGATATCGTTTTCTCAATACATCTTGATGAGGAACACTTGAGAAGTCAGTGATATGTGTGTGTGTGTATCATTATATATGTATCAACTCAATACTCATGGTTACGTACACTTTTGTAACTGCAATCGACAAAATACTTCTTCTAAAGATGTCTACTTATATATGTTTAATGTTTTTAACTCATTTTTTATATCTTTATATAAAAACATATATAAAAGAAAATAAAACCAGATGCCTACATCATTTCAAACAAGATCGTCTTAATAGATTTAAGTTATGTAATAATTAAATAATTCTACATAGAGCACACCCTCAACTCTATCATGGATCCGGAAAAATTAACACTTACATAACCAAGCTATGATTTTTTAATTGGTAAGTATATTTTATATTTATTCATCAATCTTTAATTCGGTTCTTATAGTATATCAAATCAATTTTATTAATTATATAAACTGTGCAAATTTATTAAAGTATATTTTATATTATCACATCTGTTCTAATAATTACTACACTCATTCATTATATTTATCGAGTAAGACTCCCACTGATTTCTGCAACTCTCAAAAACTCTTTAAGAGATATAGAAATTTCACAAATTCTTTTAGTGTGTTTTAGGATCAATTTATCATGTTACTACAACCTTAATATTGCTCAACAGACAAGCACCATTGTCCAAGTGGTTAAGTGATTCGGCTTTAGTGCGAGAGGTCACAAGTTCGAAATTTACGTAGCCTGATTCGAATGTTTATTGATATGTAATATGTCGTCCTGTGACATATTTTATATAAAGCACCGTTTCAAGAGAAAAAAAATTTGCTCAACAAATTATACTTCCCATAAACGGTATGTAACACTTTACTAATTTATATATTACTCCTAACTAACTTTTAGTTGTGTTTCTAATCATTTTCATAACTTTGAGGTTTCTCAACAAATCATGAAGTACATTAAAACCCCAAACCCATCATTTCTAGATACCTTAAGGAGAGTTATGTAGGTTGCTCAATAAAATCATAAACATTCTTACTTATGTTGAAATAATATAAATAACAACTTCGATATTTTATGGATTAAGGATGCTCAACAACCATAGATGTAAGGTATTATATTTATATTATAAATGATAGAGTGCATATTTATTTTGAATGTATAATTTAAAATTGACTTTATAGAGTAATATCGACTACTAAAGGGAGATGTGTATAACTCATAATACTATATATCTTTTACATACAACCAATGTACACTCCCTTAAGTCTCGTGGGTTTTGTGTATTTAGCTCCCATTTTTCTTATACGTATAGTATATATGCACATTTAATTATTATAACATTTGATACACACACACATCTATATTCTTTTATTAACTAAAATAATTAATAATTTATAAATATAACATTTATATTTATTTAAATTTAAAACAATCATTAAATTTGCATTTATAACATTTTATAAAATTATGTAATTATTAATTTAAAATAATTTTATAATATTAAAATATTCTTATTTGAGTAATCTAAGACTCAAAACACTTCTAAATCTTCCACATAGGCAATGCCAAGAAACGGACCATTCTGGTGAGTTAGGTAAAGCCTAAGAGATTGAGAGATTTTCCATCAAGAGTGGTATTTAATTAGAGTAACATTCTCCTTAGTTTAACCACAATTTCCATAGACATCTATCTACTTTGAACTTTCTAAAAATAGTTCCTAACGTGTTAGTTAATTATTCAAATAAACACAATACATGCTCTGATACCATTGATAGATCAAGTGCATTGGTAGAGAGGTAAAATAGGCAAATTTCAAAAGATCTTGCTTTTTGTTTATGTAAATAAAATTTATTTATACTAAATTAAATTTAGCATTTTATTAATAAAAGTGTTTAAAGAATATCTTATATTTATTTTATATAAAATATTTATTTGTTGTTGATGTTTAAAATAATATTTAACAATAGTTTAGTTTAAAATTAATTTATAACTTATTTTAATTTCATATTTTTTATTATTTTGTGATATTCATATTCGTAATACGAAAATCCAACAATATAAATATTTAAATTATCCTAAAGGTATAATGGGAAAATTGATTGTTGTATCCCACGGTCAATAAAATGTCAATGTTGTGTAATGATGTCAATATAATGTCATAAAGGGAAACATATATTATTTATAATTATACTATTATAAGCTAAATATGTTTTGGTCATTTAAAAATCTTGTAAAATAACATCTATTTTGAATATATATATATATAACTTAATATATATATATATATATATATATATATTATGTGTGTGTCATCACAAAATATTATTAAATAGCTACCCCTAGGGCACATCCTTAACTCTACCATGGCTTATTCTAAAATAGGGATTACGCTCAGTAATTGTTAAAGTAACTCTCCAGAGGTCGATGTCAAGTGTTGATTGGACTAGGGGCAATGGTGTTTTAAATACCACCAAAGTTACATATATACTCTTCTTCGTAATTAAGGATGGGAGTTACCACGGTCATTATCTAATTACTAGTGTGAATCCATGCTTCGCACATGGATTCCTACCAAAAGATTTAGGAACATTACATTAATGTTTTAGCTTATCGATTAAGGCATTCAGGTGTTGCAAATTATGAGCGGTGGTGTGTTAAAAGTGGTGTGGAGGTTATACTTTGTTGGTTATATTCATCTGAAAATATAGTGATAGATGTAGCATTTTCGTCGCCAAATATAAGGGCTGTTGCATTATTATTTGCATACAGTAGTTGGTACAGGCTAAAAAAGCACAATTGGACATGGGATTAATTCTCTTAGTATGATTTTTTGGAGTACAAAAGTATAAAATAGCAAAAAATGCGTAGAATTTTATATAAATGAAAATATCCATGATAGAACATTATATAAATATCCATGATAGAACGCTATTTAATTTGTTTATATAACAATTGGCTTTCCTAATCCCATATACTACAACATACCAAATTAATGAATAATAGGAATAAAAAGATAGATTAATAGCTGGAGTAAAAATTTGCAAGATTAAGATGGGGTCCTTTAATAATGTGTGGGCTGTCATCTTATTTGGGAATTTTGTATATTTCTTTAGTGCATTCCTTCCTGCAACTTCTAATCCTTTAGCAAACTCAATGTTCCCATTGCCTTCCTGTTAATAATTTGTGAAAAAGATGTTAAAAGAAGAAATTTAAAACATGTTAAGCGCAGTGCAATAAGTGAGAAATATTTAAATATTTAAACTTTACAAAAACCTTATCTGCGGTCAAATCTGTTTTGAGCATTTAAACTATTTCAATGGGTCAGACTCGATAATAAACATGTATATCATCTCATAAGTTTAGAAATTCCAAATTATTTATGATAGTAGAAGAGTTATATGGAGTCAACTATATTATAATCGAGGTTTTCAAAATAGGATTGGGTGTAAGAATTGCTAAATTAATCAGTGAATTGTTTTACAGTTTTTTTTACATGAAATGATCATTTCATTACTTGTGAAACATACATGAATAGATCAAATCTACAAACTAATCTTCTATGTTAAAAATAAATGAATAAAAAGAAAGACGCTAATAAAAAGAAAATTAAGAAAAAAACATTTCAGATTTCTCCCTTTTGCCTCATGGTGAGCTATTCATACTTCAATGGTTTTTTGGATCTGAACCATAATCTAGTAATTGGCTCTAACAAAGAATACGTCATACATTTTTTCAGTGAACAAATTTTATCCCAACATAACTGGGAAACAAAATGAAGTTCAAACGTATTTATAATGATGATGTACTTCCATGGAAACTACATTCACTCGCTTATGGTAAGTTGAGCATGTTGAATATTAAATGTGCTTGAGAGAACCATTTACATGTATGCTGTCAAATCTAGCTACGTAACCATAATCTACAATCTGAACATACATATTAATTGATCAATATCGCAAAAGGAATGTAAAAATAACATATCGGCATGCTAATTTCTACAGTAAAAGATCAACGTACTGAAAAAAATTCTATTTGAGAGGTAAATGATTTCAAAATTGCTTGTAGTATTTAAAACTTAAGAAACAAAAAAATGAACGCGAGTTACTATTTAATAGGTTTTACAAACGTCATAAATGTGCATTAAGAGGTGTAAATTTTGACGTAAAAGACTTGCATACTGCTAGACTGACATTCTTATTATTCATGAAAGTAGTCAAATACCTTTAGCACGAAACTTCTCTTTCAAAAGATCACGTCGGTATTTTGTAATTCACGCAAGTAAACATATTAGTTTGCTTAACTGGCAAAATTCAATTAGCACTAAGTGCGCAATTGTTTTTTCCTAGGTTCTACGTGTTAAAAGTTGCTTAAGCTTACTAACAAAATAAAAGTGTATAAAAGGTATAGATACTGGACCTAAAAAATTGGAACCCAATAAGTAATGAAACATACTCTAATCAAGAAGAGGAGCAGCATATGATGAATTTGACAAAATTTTAAAATTCTCAACGACATAAACACTTTGATGCATACGGCCAAAAAGAAAGTGATTACCTTATGAATAAATTTAGAACGGTAGTGAAACTGACCATTGTAAAAGTTGTTAGCTGTTGTCCTCTATATATGTAAACTGTAAGAAAAAAGCCAGTTGCAAATGAATGCACACAAGCATTGTTTGAAACAAAAATTAAATGTGCGCATTATACATTATTGTGGTAGTGAAGAAATTTTCATTGACCTAAAAGCCAAGAAAGCATTTGCAAATTTTCTAGTATCCCATGAGGAACAACTTCAATGAATAAAAATTGCTTTGCTTTCATTTTTTATAAACCTTGGAGCTCATATTTATAATCTGGAAGCTTAAATTTTGATATAATCATGTATTGCATCCTGCAATACGTTAAACTAATTTATTGTTTCATTGATCAGTTATAATTATTGAGTTTAGTACCTGAAAAATGACCATGGTCGGATCAAAAAAAAGAAGAAGATGCATAAGTGACGGTATGACTAAATCATATTCAAGTATTTCAGGTGAACCGTGAGATAAAAATCAAGTAATCTTCGTAAGTCCTACTTTTGCCCCTAAAACATAGTCACACTAAGTCAATATTGTCATCCCTAATTCGGTCATCATAGAATTGATTAAAATGTGGAAGTAAAATCTTATTTCTATTTTAGAATTACGCTAGTGTTAATTTTAACTTTAAGTATCTGACACTTAGTTATTCGACTAAGCATGGTATCAAATCCTTTAGTATCCATTTTTCACTCATGTTTTTCACTACGACCAAGATGATAACTCATCGATAAAATATATGTTGAAAAGGTTATAGTTGAAAATACTAAAGATTGGTTGCAAAAATCACATAGCTGATAAAGAAGTAGTTACCAAAATTGGTTCGAATGATATCTGTGGCCAACGGTTGAGAAAAAATCCTAATATGCAAGAAGATAAAGGAAAAGCATACAATTTTTCATTAATTATCCGGCGAAATAGAAAAGTGCCACTTTGACCCTTTATTGAGTATGAATACGTACCTAAAAATACATCAATAGTCCCATGGAATTTGGATTTCCAATGCCCTTGTCTTCCCATGTGTAAATCAATTCTTCATATTTGATCAAAGTAGCATTGTCCAGGGAAATATGACTGTAAAGTAAAGATTTGCATATCTCAACGATTTTTACTTGTAGACTGAGTTGCACACAACAATTGTAAATATATAGTAACCTAAAGTATAACTCTATTAAATAAGGTGAACACGTATTAAATTGGTTATGTCAAGAAAAGATCTTGCATTGTATGAATTCACACTTTGAAGTGAATTTAGGAATGCTTACTTTTACTTGCATTTTGTACAAAGAGACCAAAAGAAAGTATAGAAGAAAGTTGTAGCATAACTAAAGATGGAACAAAAATAAAATTACTTGATATGAAGTATTTAGAAATAAAAGAAAGTAATGGATATTATCAAGTAAATCATAAAATAATAATAAGTCATAAAGATAAGTTCAAATCATATGTTAATAACTAAAAATTTAGAAAGTTAACTTTGGCTTTTGTTTATTTTAGTTATGAGTCCCTTTGACATAATAGTTTTACCATTTATTGTAGTGACATGGAGTATACTAAGGTAACAATTAACCATTACATTCGATGTTAAAGGCAATAGCTGAATGTACTAATTTTTTTATATTTGAACCATGGATAGTAGTGCTGAATAAAAAACAAAATTAAGGGAAAAAGATAAAGTCTTCAATAATACATCTCGTGTTATTCACATTGAACAATATGGGTCTGCTCATGTTGTAATGCTACCCAAGAAAAGTAAAGATTTTGATTTGAAAAATGTAAATTAAAATAAATTCATTAGATACATGCCTGCCACATATATCCAAAGAGCAAGGATTACAATATAGGAGTAATCAAAAGAGAAGTTCAACTTGTTTGGCATCTGTATGCAGTAATTTTTCAGAGGCCTATTCAAACCACAAACCATAAACGAAAGCATGAATTCATTATCTTACTTACTAAGAAATGAAAGCATGGATGGATCATAGTAAGTGATACTATATTGAATGATTTTAAAAAATTCATTTCAATAATTTATTATGGTGAATGATACTTACCTATGCAATTTCAATGGTAAAGAAAGAGATCCATACTTTTTATGCTCCTTAGTCTCTTTGAGTGACTTTGTTAAGCCATCACATAAGAAAAAGTTAAAAGTTCACCTTCAATATGTCGGTTGGATACATACATTCTGAAAACTGAACCACATCAAGAAAAATTCATCAGTTCAAAAGATTTAAACTCCTTTATTGAAATAAATGTTTGAACGACACTAAGAAAAATTCATTTTTTCAACATATTTAAACTCATTTAGCGAAATCAATATTTGACTAAACATAGAAATTAGATGGAATAATTAAGATGAATATAAAAAAGGATCTTATTCGCTGAACTATGATTATGTACTAAAAATGAAGGTAACGAAAAATATTATAAAGATGGCACAAATCACTTTTTTTTCATTCATTAATATGGAAGATATGAAAACAATGTATATTTGATCTTTTTAACATATAAAATGCTTGGTCATACTTGGACAATTAAAACAATCCATTGAAGATCACTGCTACCATAGAGACCAAGGAGCTCAAGTACACTCCACGGCACTATAATGTACAAATCATATTTGTAATAATCACATCATTTGTACTTAACAAGTAAATGTAGTTCTAAACCATTTCCACTATCATTATAAATATAAAGGATATACTTCAGTAAATGAATATTTAACAAAAAAACCAAGGTGTCAGGGTTAATTTATTATTCCTAAATTTTAGGCTAATTTGTACATATTTAGTTAGGAATCGTAAAGTTTTGTCCTAGTTAATAATGAATGTTTGAGCTAGAACTCGGTTGATAATTAATTATTCACAACTTGTAGGAAAATTTGATTACCTTCAATTGATGATTATGATTTTTCTTACTCAGTTTTAGACCGAGAGTCCAAAACTCAAAAGTAGTTCACTTTGGTGACATAAATAAATACATATAGCATTTGTGTTGCCTTTATGTATACAGCACTGCGACCATATTCATTTTTCAAAGACAATCAATTTATTAAGTGATGATTAGATGTCAGCATTATAAAAGAATAAAATGTAGATGAATACAATGATGCACTAAGATATTTAATAAAATTCATTTTTTTACAAACTTTAATAAAACAATTGGAGATAATGGGCACATTCCTAAAATTCAATTCATATGAAGAAAATTTTTGTTCTTTCAAAAGATACGATGTATTTTTATAAAACTTTAATTTCTGCAAAAAAATCGAGAGTTTACAAAATGATGGAAAAAAGAACAAAAAAGGTAAAGATTCTCAACAGCATTCAAGAGCCCAATTATCTTTTTTTTTTAATTAGAAAAAAATGAAAAATGAAATAAAAAACAAAACTGCAAAGCAATCTATTAGAATCTGAATACTCAAGTTTTCTTATGTTTGGATTTATAATATTAAATAACAAAAACATTCATAAGTCTGTTTCCCACCCCGTAGTAGTACCATTTGACAAATCAGTGATTGATTATTTATGTACTTATATATACCAAAAAAATATCCATACAAAATATGCAAAGTATAGCTGTTTGGTTAATTATTAAGTGTTACTTAAATCGAAGGTTCCTAAAATATATTACTAAATTCAATGCAAGTAAATCATGTGGTAACTTAAAGCCAATATAATTAATTGTTTTATGAAATTCAATAAAGGAATATGCATTGAAATATTCTCAAATTATTGTTATTATTGCAAAATTTTAAATTCAATTTCATATGGAATCAAAGAATAGAAATTCCATCACTCAAGGAATTAAAGAATACAAATTCTATCGCTTACCATATAAGTCAAATCTGTAAGATTCGTCCGTAAAATGGAAGCAAAAGCAGTAAGCAAGCAATAGTAATAAGAAAAAAATGCAATAGGAGTAAAGCATTCATACATGAGGAATACGGTAAATACGCATAAAGGTTTTTGATATATTATTCAAAATCTAACCACGACATGTACATATAATAAAAATAAAATTGAAAGTAGAAAGTAAAACTGAGATGAAATACAACAGGCAACAGGCATGATCTAGTTAAGGATGAAAGCAAAATGCAATTTTCTTTGCGAAAATGTTATTTAAGATTTAATCTAAACATAATTAAATAGCCATATAAAAAAGCATCATAACATCGTACTTGGTTAGCATATAATTATACAAAAAAATATGAAGTATAACTAGTATGTAAATGCACAAAATCACTGTGAATTTAGTCAAGGCAATGCAAATCATGAGAGTAATACATGATTAATCTTTCTGTTCATTCAATCAAAGAAGAGTGAAAATAAATATCAGTGTCATCTGAAAAGGCAAGCTCATCATTTCCATATATAATTCAAGTTAAGATATAATGTTCCAAAGTAGATAAAAAATGGCTATGGTAGCAGAGAGGAAAAGCTTCTTATTGGGAAACAACCAAAAAAGTTAATTCTTCTACAATTTTTATAACTTAATTGTTGAATTTTCAAGGCGTGTTACCTTATTCGTTCATTTGTTTGAACCGCATTCATCAATGGCATAATGTGATACCCTACTTAGGGAGAAGAAATTGTGGAAGAATGATTTGGCAAACAATCGGCCTCTACAGGAGATGTTGTCTGGCATTAGTAAGGATGGATGAGTTATATATTTGGGTCGCCGCGGAACTGAATTTGGGCAACTAGGGTTTCGAAAGAAAAGTCATTTGGTTTGTGGAAAGAATTGGGTTATTCGCAAGTAGGAAATTCTATACTAACAAAAATTAGGACGTAATAAATTGCGAATCTGCCGCCTCATAGATTCATTGTGGGCAAGGCCATAATGGTTGCAGAAAAGAGCAGTGGAGGAAGAGAAAGAGTGAAACCGTCGAGGTAGATGTGAACAATAGTGGTCGGAGAAACCCAAGCGTGCCTTTTAGGTATGATTATGGGTAGAAGATTTGGGGAAACTGGTGCTCTATGTTAGAGGGAAGAAGGATCGGGTCGTAGGTCTAATCTGGGAATAGAAGAGAAAAATTGACATGACATCATCGCTTAGAAATAATCTATAGATGCTAAAACTTAAACGTTTTCGATCTCAGTAGATGAAGAAGATTAGGGGTGCTGATTGCTCTAGGATCAGAGCATGAGACCCGTTAAAGTAACCTAACCGCGACAATCATTATTGAAGATTAGGGTTAGGATGAGAAGAGATGATTAAAAGGTGGTCTTTCGTAAGAATGGTGGATAGAATTAAAAGGAACAAAAGAAGCTGGGCAGGAGATAGTAAACGCGACTATTCATTTCACAAAATATCTTGGAGGCTTATGTGATATTGAAATGCAACTTAGTAATAATATAATAGTATAGATTTAAAACGTAAAAACTTAGCAATCATAATTATTTGGACCAAAAATGGCATAAACATCCAATCGGGTAATATAAAAAGTTTAAATATCGAAAAGGTCTAATAAAGAGAGCAAATTACTGGTTTGGCAAATACTTTGACCTACGTCTGCTTGATCCATTTTATTGATCGCACTTTGCTCATAAAAAGTATATTTTACAACTCAGTTGCCTACAAATTGGGCATAAGTTATATAGAGTTTAGCTAAAGACCGAATTACTCAAATTATTTAGAGTAGCCAAGATCAGATCTTTTTTCCAATGCATCTCCTCCTCTATTTATAGATGAAAGCCATCGTTGAAATCGCTTGAAAATACTCATCCACATTCTCTACCTTTGGCACAAAGTCATAGCATTATTTTTGGGTCAAATCGCTAATCATCTTAATTCGGTATCAAGTTGTGCTTATAACTCAGTGCCGATATATGTGATTCATGTCCTCTTGTATTTTGCTCCTTCTCATTGTTTTCCATCACCCAACTATTCTATATCGACTCATTACGTATTGCACTGTAACTTGGTACCGAGTTGGAAGGATTAGGACCGATTTATATTACTTTGTCAAACTTTGGTTGTTTCCTTTGCACTTCTTCACTTCATCATTTCACATCATTTTATGAGTTTCTAACCCAATTCTTTGTCATTTCTTAGTTCAGTTCATCCATTTGAGTCTGTTCTGAGATTATGGAAAATTTATCGGTTAATACTTGCCCGCAAAGCACGCATTGTGAATATCCGGTGTGCTTTGCTTAAGAACAAACATCGAAGCTGGTAGATTATCAACAATTGAGCACTCTGCCTATTTATTAGACCAATCACAATGAATCATTCAGTTCCTTTGAATTCACCTGCTAAACGAAGTTCATTCTAGACCCATCATAGTTAAGGACTCAAGTCCTTCCTTATTTAGCCATAAACTATAACCATTAGGCATTCCCTTAGAATTTAATATATCGCATATCATAAATCAAAGCCATCCCGTGTTCGCTTAGGATTAGATCATCATATATCAGTATCAATATCATATCGTGTTCCTTCAGGATTTAACTACCATGGGTAAGTCATGTTTCATGCAGTCTGACATCATTAACCATAGTTGTGTACTGCCACCAATTAGAATGTTACTTATAAGTCGTCTAGTATCGTCCAACATACCATCTTAAGTATGTCCAACCGAATCGAGACAATGACAAAATCCAGTAATCATTATAATATCAATATTAGAATCAAGAAGTGTTAAAATGCCCAATCACTACAAGAAAACATACTATCAACAGCATCCAATATCAGCGTTTCTCCTTCAAATGCGGTCATAGAATTTCTGGAGGGAAAATGTTTCCGTCCCAAACGCTGAGGAAAACCTAATTATCATTTGCCGCCTGCTTTTTCCCACTTTCCCCAATTAATTCTATCGCTCTTTCATTTCGTTACCGCCTTCACAACCCAGAGCAAATTAAGTCTCTCTTCCAATCACCGAAGTTTCCATTCGTCACTGCCCTCATCGTTCATGCATCTTCCTTCACCTCTCTTTCGATGTCGACTCTGAAACGTCACTGCTAGCTGCTCATCTCGGGTACGTGTTTCAACTAATCGTCGATTTTTTTTTTCAACTAATCATTTCTGTCGATGCCTTTTACATACAGTCGGATTAGGATTCACAACCGGATTTCATTTCAACTAATCGTCTCCATCTCAGGTACAAAGGGCACCTCAGATCGACTTTGTATGTAGGTTTGAAGTTTATAAAAAACCTTTCCAAGAAAGTATTGAATTCGAAATTCAATAAACGTTTATACCCTAAAATCGATTTGTTTGATTCCGTAGCCACTAAAAATGCTTACGAGTGTATATTGACTGCCTTGTCAAAGCCTGGTGGAGGTGAATTTGGGAAATATTATAGCTTGCCAGCACTTAGTGATCCTAGAATTGGTGAGTTTGATTTGCTTATTGACTAGTGAATTCATTTTCTAAACTTACTTATCCTGCTATTATTTCTTACTAAAATTTAAAACAAACGCAGACCGGTTGCCTTACTCAATAAGGATTCTGTTGGAATCGGCAATCAGGAATTATGATGGGTTTCAAGTGACGGAGAAGGACGTGGAGAAGATTTTGGATTGGGAGAATACTGCTCCTAAACAAGTGGAGATTCCTTTTAAGCCTGCCAGAGTTTTGCTTCAGGTGTTAATCTGTGATTTTTTGGAAGTTAGTTATGTTGTATTTGGGAATCTGGACTTACACCCTTTTTACTCTACTTGATGCTTGATAGCGAGTAAAGGGATATATAAGGTAGAACCCTGCTTATAGCGCAGAACCGTAGTAGGAAGGCTTTCATCTAACCTTCCCCCTTTTAGGTTTACAAATTAATTTCTATTACTGAAGTTAGGTTTATAACATCTGAACTGCCCTCGCAACAACAAAAGGGTGAAGGATTATTCTTTTATTTTTTCTGTTGGATCTTATGCGATGCTATACATCCGAGCTTCTAAAATAGAAGATGCTTTTAACAAAAGGAACTGTTTTTTGTCTTTAATGTATTTTTATGTTGAATACTTGCTTCTTTCGTAATGAATAATAAAATGCTACTTAAATACATAGTAGTTGACTTATTTACACTATGATATGTCAGGTGTATAATTTATGTAACTTGGTTGGAATGCCTTGCACATATGCTGAATATTTATTTACTTAGCTGTCCTTCCTTTTTTGTTTAACAGGATTTCACGGGTGTTCCAGCTGTTGTTGATCTCGCATGCATGTGTGATGCAATGAACAGACTTGGTGGTGATTCAAATAAAATCAACCCTTTAGTAAGTGTTTTAACCTTATTTTGCTTCTAAGGAATGAAAAATCTGATCCAATCACCATAACATTAAACTTTATTTGTACAATTATTAAATACGTGTTCAAATTGGCTGAGCGCATATTTTGAGAGCTCAATCAATATTTGTTAAGACTATAGATTCAAATAGGCCGTGAATATTTTTTATTTTTTTCAAAGAAGTTATTGTTGATTTTCTTAGGCAAAGATGTTTGATGTCTTCCTTATTAATTTTATATGCACCTAAAACTTAACAAAGCAACATAAGTGTGCACTTATAGTGGACTTCTTTTTCTGTACACAATATTTAGGGAAAGACATAATAACACATTACAAAGATGAGTTTTTGTTGCGCTCTATTATTTAACATGATGTGATTGTGTTCGAATTAGTCGACTGTATTTGATAAGAAGCCCATTTGAATTTCAGTTAGATTACTTTAGTTGGTGAAAAGAAAACAATGAAGGCTTATCATTCTTATTTTTAAATTTTGAAAGATGGCTGTCATTTTACTTGAAGTAAAATGGTTTTTCATTTATTTTTTTAAAAATGAAGCACTTTGTCATATTTTTAACATATTACTCGCTAATATACTGTATGATTTTGTTCAATATACTATAACCCTATTTTGTATCACATACGTTAAGTTATCATTTTATTTCATATATAAGTTATAACATTTTTGTTTCTTGCTTTGTAGCAAGATAGCAGCTTCACATAAATTGTACAAACCACCCATGTTCCACCTCACCCTTTAATCGCAAGAAGCAAGAAAGCATGTAAAGAGCGCTATCGAGAATTCCGGCAATGCAAAGAGAGTGCGTAAGAAATGAAAGAATATTAGGAGTAGAAATTCTACTTTATTGCAATCTTATGCTTACATTTTCTAACTAGAAGTATCCTTTGTGCTAAACTATGTTCTATCTCTCAGGTTTTCCTGAAGATTTTTTTGATAGATTTGAAGCATTAAAGCTTGTTTGGGTTACATGCTACATTATGCAACGTAATTGATAGGTTTTGATAGATTTTCTGCTATTTATTTCTTTATACTGATTTAAAATAAACTCTACTCTACATACTACATTATGCAACGTAATTCAACAAGCTCAAATAAAATTTTAGTAGGCTATTTCAAATGAAGTGCTTGAATTATAAGGTATCATTGTGCAATTTGATGGTTCATTTGTATTATGCAACAATGAGTGTAGTTGTATTTATTTAATTAGAACTACAGTAAGTGCTAATCCTGTTGCTTGAATAGTTCATGGAAAGACTTCTAGAGTAGTACACATATGTTTGTAATGCTCAACTACAGTAAGTGCTAATCATGTTGCCTCAACTCCACGATGCGCGTTCTCACATCCATCTCCACTCAGTAGCGAAGCTATCTCATAGCAGCCACTGTAGCAACAGCAGCCATACTGCAAAACCAATGTTTGATGGACTGGTGCTTTCAACTCGAACATGCTGTACTTAGCCTCACTTTATTAGAGGATCGGAATGGCTAGCTCTACTCTCAGGTGAATGTTATACATGTTGTACTTAGCATATTTTTAATCTTTAACTCTTTTTGCTTCTTTTTTTAGGCGCTTCATAGCTTTAGAAATAATTATATTTATTCTTTCTCTTAATACCGTCTCTATTGAATTTATTGCTCTATTTAGATTTAGGTGTACATAGTTTAGCTCATATACGACAATTTTTACATTACTCATTCCTCTCCCAAAAGAGCCATTTACCCTACATGATCTTCTGCTTCCTTAAGAAAGATGTCTTTAAGTATATAACTATACACTTATGTTTTCCTATGTATTTAGCTATAAAACTATATATAAAGATCGTTTGTGTTACAAGTTGTAATTTATTTATGTTAGAATTACTGTAAATATCTATTTATGATCATTATTTTCTTCTACCTGCAACCACTGCATGTACCTAAATTTGGTAACGTGGATAGTGATAACATCCTATACACATTATACCAATTGAAAAAAGCATGTCAGCTCTAATGACCTGAGAAAAATCCCAATGTTACATGTCTTGGATATTCCCTACTTAATTTGAATTGAGAGCAAACAATAACTATGAGTCTAGTGATGAGAATAAATTAATCAAGTTTTATAAACATCCGACTAAATTAAATAAATTTGTAGAATTTAGCCAAGTTTAATAAAAAATTAAATATGTTAATCTAGTCTACAGAGAGATTTTGAACTTAATGCTGAATCTTCAAAGTGATTTCCATCAAAGCTAACTTTGGATTCTATTTAATTGGTTTTAGGAAATTAGTGTGAACTTGCACACAGTTCATTATATAGCATTGATAGGTAGTAACATTATAATTTGGATTATTAGTGTAGTATAATGTCCTTCCATGTTACTGAACACATCCTCTAGTATCATATGTTTTTTCCTAGAGTACTTTCAATTATTTAATAAGTATATCTTAAACAACCCAAACCATTTTTATTCAATTAAAACTGTAATTAAATTTGGCATTGAACTGTTGAGCTTCATATATATAATTTTTTTATAGAAATATGACTTAATTTGGAGTAAATGTTGGGAGTACATGTTACTTTTTCTTTCTTTTTTGGTTGCTCCCTGGTAAAGGAAAGCTTATGAAATATCTCTCAGTTTATTGTGTGAACTGATCCTTGCCATGTTGAAAAATAACAAAACTTGGAGTATCTTTGTTCATATGCAAATGAAATATATTGTTTTATAGGTTTTATTGTGCTATGGTCCATACAGTAATATTCATCAAAAGCAAAGAATTTCTAAACTAGCATATGACATAAGTTTAATTTCCTTGCAATCCATAAACCATCTTTTCATGGGTATTATGTCTCAATCGTTGTAGTTGAAACTAGTTTGACGTTGCAAGTTTAAACGATCTCTCATTGATTGTTTGGAAAATTTTCGCCCCTTTCATGAAAATTTGTAAGCATTTCTTTTTACGGTATGATGAAGTAAATATCATTTGTGATCTTGACACCAAAGTGGAAAAGATATTTTATCAATGGTATTTGATTATTTGGAAACTAAATACTTTAAACTGTAAAACTATCCTCTTAAATAATAATTCTTTTTTTCTTCCCTTCATAAAACATATGTGATATTTAGACTAGTTTTATTCATGGTGCTCGGCAAGTAGGGAGCATGCTTTCTACCACTCTTTATGTTGTCTTTGCTTTTAAGGAGCTTTAATTGGGATTGGTTCATTAATCTACAAAGAATCCTCTTAAATTCCCACTCAATATCTTTTCTCATCGTTGTTGGTGTTTGATAGTGAGAAATAAGGGTTTAGATGCCTTAGATGCCAACGTTGATCGAATGCAATTTATAACTGATAGATTAATTGTTCTTAACAAGCCATTAATTTATAACTGAATGGAATTCATAAACGATAAATGAATTAAGTGTTTGATGCCTCAAATAGCAATAAGTGTTTAGTCTATGCACTTGTATTATATTTGTTGCATGTTTGGGAGCTAGTAGATATCAACTGTAAACGTTATATTTATTAAAATTTGATGTATGCATTAGTTTTCCTATTAATATCAATTCTTTTACACATATTTTGAATGGTCTGAACTCAAATTAGCAAAACTGAAAATGGTCTAAACATTCATTTGTCATATTAATTGTCCTATTAATTCCAGATAGCATAACTAATTAGGGGATGCCAACAAACTTTCAATTCATTCTGCAAGAGAAACTTAGACTTAACACCATTTTTGAAATGGACTAAACTCAAACTAGAAAAACTTCAAATGGATTTTGGAAAATAGTTGTGCATTGCCAAGTAATATCATTATTTCTTTTTGACACAGGTCAGGTTTTTGACACAGGTCAGGTTTGCTTGCTTATGAGCAAAGAAAAAGGTAAATAACATTCTTAATCCTCCACAATTATGAAGCAGGCAAGTGATATATTATTTACACTTGAATATTACATCATTTGTCCAAATAATTGGATCCCACATCACCATGATTGTGCCTTTGAGCCGTTCCTCGTTAGTACTTTCAATTAGGATTTATTATCTACCACTTTTTGCATGTTGGATATATAAAGTTTACTCTCAAGAATAACAACCATTAAACATTTACTTTGTCTAATAGTCTGCATCAAGCCAAGCTGTTTGGAAGGGGAGTTTGACTTTGATCCCCTAATGTCCCAAACTAACATGTCTATTAAATTAATTTGAAGTAGAAGTACTCCTATTTTCTGGAAAAGGAGTAACACCATTCAGTCTTGTTCGTTTTGATTTGCTGCTTTTATTTTTGATTTGAGTCACTAGATTACTCCATACATGATTTTCAATGACGTCATCTTATTGAGTGTCTTAAATTCAAAGAGGATTTGGCCGTTTCTTGTCTTCCTAGTATTTTTCTGTCCCATGGTGTTGATTCTGCTGTCATCTACTTCTATTGACTTATCATTTTCATTCATTGCGTCTTCACTTTTCAGGCAGAAGTCCATGTCTTTATGAGTTTGTTCAATGCTTCTATGACTAGTGCCGGGCTGAGTTGAACGGGCAGTTGGCTGTGTGTTGACCTCAGTTGATATTTCAGGGCTAAGATTGGGATTACTGGGATTTCAGGGCCAAGTTGATTTTTAATGCGAAAGCTATTTCAGTTGATTAATGTTAACTACAGGTTTGCTGTTTAAGCTTTATGTTCTTAACTATCAATTATTAAATTTAAAGAATGATTACTATTTTAATGTCATAAATTAAATGTAGGTTGTGTTATTAAAGTTGCCATGTTGAATTTGGTATAGTTATCGGGACATTGATGGTAAAGACTAAGCCTGTTCATGCCAATTATATGTTGAGCCAAGTTAGGATTTCAAAACACTGTATAAATTAGGGCTCTGTGGAGCATTGAAAGCATCTCACACAAGCACAACGTCAAATTAGCCTTCCAAAAAATTAACGTACTTTTTTACCTGCTTGCTTTTATTTCATATATAAATAGTTTGGTTTCAAAGTTGGTGATCTTCCACTAATCAGTCATGATGAATTAAATATTCCACAGTTTAAGAACTTGCCTTCTTACTTATGTCTCAGAGCTACTGCAAGCCTGCAAATTGCTTGGTTGGATCATGAATAACTGCTGCAACTTGCGGACGCATTGTGATTCTATGACAGTTGACTTAGAGTTTTCATGCAACTTAGGGTCTATGACCATATTATATTTCATTTTCTTGCCGATATTTTAGGTTATGAACTATGTACAATATTGTATTGTTGCTGCCTACCTTGTTGAACTTTGTACTATATGTATTATTGTTGAACTGGGGAGTGAGTACTATCTGAATTGGATTACATATGGTATTATGTATTATTGTTGAACTGGGGAGTGAGTACTATCTGAATTGAATTGTACTATATGTATTATTGTTGAACCGGGGAGTGAGTACTATTTGAACTGAATTGCACAAAGTATTGTAATTGTAATGTACTGAGTATAGAGCATTTTCTGAATTCATTAGAAAAAAAATGCATATCCCTACGACAGCGTTTATACATTGCTGTCAATTCATTGGAAAAAAAATGCATATCCCTACGACAGCGTTTATACATTGCTGTCAATTCATTGGGGAAAAAAATGCATATCCCTACGACAGCGTTTATACATTGCAGTAGAAAACTATTAACAGCGTTTATACCTTGCAGTAGAAAAATTATTAACAGCGTTTAATAAACGCTGTAGAAAGTTGGTTTTTGACAGCGTTTATATTTTTGCAGTTAAAACTTTAGGGTCAACGACAGCATGTCGTTATACAGCGTTTCTAAAAACGCTGTGAAAACTTTTAACAGCGTTTCTCAAACGCTGTTAAAAGTCTTTTTTGTTGTAGTGAATGTTAGGCTTTGATCTCTCCATGTTACACAACCACGTTTCTAGATTGAGCCCAATCCGCTCACTCTCTGACGAGGGGACTGTGGAATATGCCAGTATATGATTTTTGTTTGATGATAATAAACACATATATATATATATATATTCATTTAAATGTATTTGGTAATGTACTATTTTGTTTTTCATAGATTAAATAAATATTTGTTGAATAAAATAAATTACACAGGATTTGAATTCAAACAGAATAAGTTACACAGAATTTGAATTCAAACAGAAATTTTATTCAAACAAATATTTATTACAATCTTGAATAGTACAAATTCAAGCTATCACTATACATATACAGTTTTGAGTACATCACAATTATTTTTACATTAATAACCTCACTACATATCACTCACACTCGTATTTTGTCTTCAACTTCATTCCAGTTTGAATCCAGCATCTGAGCAATCTGCAAAAATATTCACTAACGCAGTAAAATTGAAAAAGAAATATTTTTGCAATATAAAATGAAATATGATTTTTGAAAATATTATTTGCCTCAGTTATTTGGGTTGTTCGTCATCATTTACAATTGAATTCATCATACACGAACAATGTGACATGCACAGTGTATCACTGTACATGCCACAAGGTCGTGCACATCAATATACACTTGATAATGCTACAGGGATAGGTGAGCACAGGTCAAACCCAAATGAAAAAATGGATTCAACTCAAGCGAAATTTCAAAAATCAACATGAATGCAACAAAGACCAAGCTGCAGCATACTAGAGGTGCAGACAACTCAAATGAACACAGTGCACAAAGGCATAGCAACTACAACAAAGACCAAGTCAAAGTCCAGTGATGTAAACAGTGAAGAACATGGATGTCAAAGGCAATACACAAGTGACAGTGCACTAATAACCAGAAACTCAAGATCACACAAGCAAATGTCCAAACAACAACTCAACAGCACATGACTGCAACATAAAGCATGTCGAGCTCAATACAATCTAGTATGCAAAATGGAGAATATACAAGTGCAGACCAAACAGAAGACAAGTGCACAACAAACCCAAATGACCATACTCAAGTAAAGTACACAAGTACAAGATCAACACAGCAATATGTTATAAACATATGATCCAGCAAAGGCCAAAGTTTAACAAAGGCAAACACACCAGTATGTAGTGATACAAATGCAACAACCAAAGTCAAGAGCCGAGCAACAAAATCAATTATGCAACAGTGAATAAAAATGAAACATACAAAATGCTCAAGTGAAGTTCATGTTAAACCGACCAAAGAAGATGGCCAGAGATGAAGACTACAAGATGAACGAAGTTCAACAAGTACAGAGAAATTCACAGTGAAGACGAAATCATGGAAGGGCCAGAGAATTCGAATTCATGATAGTGTACAATAAAAATAAAAAAAATCTAAAACGTATCTTTGAAATAGTCAAAGAAAATTAAAAAGGGAAAGTTTTTGCCGTAAGGATCGAACGCTCTCAAGTTAAAGCCGTGAGCATCAAGGTTGAAAATATATCAGGAAAGTCGTGCGCATCAGGAAAGCAGAAATTTGGAAAGTATCGAATTGATACGAACAAAATCAAGTGTCACGAATTCATATAAATACCACACCCAAAAGAACATCATAGGCATCGAGTTCAATTGAAGCAATCATTAAACCATCAACGAAAAAAATTACATACCGAATCAACAACGAACTCGATCATCAGAGAACGAGCGAGCCAAGCAACGAGAATCGATCAACAGAGGAGCAATGCAAACCAGAATCAATTATCAGAGAACGAGCGCGAGCAAACCAGAGAATTGATTTGGAAAAAGTCCCAATTTGGATCGCAAGAGCCGAAGCCCTAATTTCAGATAGTAGAAAACAATTGGGCGGGCCTTTATTCTTATTAAAGAGGCTTTAGTTATTTTATTTAGGGTTTTATTAAAGGGGTTTTTTTTTATTCGAGCAAAAATCATGGATTCAAGTTTGTATTTTAATTTTTGCTCCTGCTTTTATTTTTGAAGTCTGTTTTTTTCGAGTCAAAGAATTGGTAAATCACCACCTAGGTTGTAGGTAGTGTCAGATTGTCTAGTTAGAATTAGTTTAGTGAGCAGGGTGTGCGAGTTTGCAAAACTCTATAGGCGGGAGCAGAGTTTGCGAGTTTGCAAAACTCTATAGGCGGAGCAGGGGGTGCGAGTCTAGTAGAGTGTTTGTGAGCGGGAGCAAGGGTTTGCGAGTCTAGTAGAGTGTTTGTAAGTGGGATACTGTTTAATTCTAATAGAAATCTGGGAATGCAGCAGTAGGCAGGGGTTGCCGAAGCTGGGTAAATTTTGTGTGTGATTTACATTTCAGCATATTTATTTTTGTAGCCTGTTTCTGTGTTTAATTCGAGAAAATTTGCTATAACCCTATTCACCCCCCCTCTAGGGTTAATCCAGATCCTACAAGTGGTATCAGAGCACGGTATTTTTCTTTAACTCTAGAGTCATGAATCCACCAAATAATGCTTTTTCTAAGGGGCAATCTATTGCTAGGCTACCCATGTTTAATGGGAATGATTATGCTTCTTGGAAAGTTAGGATGAGTATTTATCTTAGTTCTGTTGATTATGATGTTTGGGACATTATTGAAACAGGCTATAAATCTCCCACCATAACCGTTGGTGATACTGAGATTCCTAAACCTAAGAATAGGTGGGATGCTAACGATAAGAAATTAAAAACTACAAATGCTAAAGCCATGAATGCTTTGATCTGTGCTCTTGATAAGAATGAATTTAATAGAATTTCTCATTGTAAAACTGCACAAGAAATTTGGCATACCTTGGAGGTGACACATGAAGGAACTTCTCAAGTCAAGGAGTCTCGTCTAGCCCTATTCAACAATGAATACGAGAACTTTGTGATGGACAAAGGCGAGAGCATAAAGGAATGTTTGGACGCTTTTCAACTTTGGTGTACAACGCTAGAGTGCTTGGGAAGGTATTCACCGAGGTAGAGCTTGTGAGGAAGGTGCTACGAATCTTACCGATAAACTTTGAGGCAAAAGTCACGGCAATCCAAGAATCGAAAGATTTGAGTAAACTAAGCATGGAGGAGTTGATTGGTAACTTGATGACATATGAGCTTGAGCTAAAAGTACAGGAGGAACGCAACAACTCCGAACCAAAGAAGAAGACGATTGCCTTAAAGAGCAAAGAAGAGAGCGATGAAGAAGAAGATCTGATTGAAGAGCTTGCAATGGCTGTCAATAAACTTCGAAAATGGTCAAGATTCAAGCCACGCAAGAAGAAAACAAATGGTAATAGGTCAAAAGATTCTGACAATTCCGATAATGAATCGACATGCTTTAACTGCAACAAGCCTGGCCACTTCAAACAACAATGCCCACTTCTCAAAAACAACAAAGAAAAGAAAAAGAAGAAGAAGAAGGCATTTGCAGCGACTTGGGATGATGAAGAAGGAGAGGAAGTTTCGAATAATAGCTCAGAGGAGGCTAACTTGTGTCTTATGGCAAAATCAGATTCAGAAGCAAGCTCAGAGGAATCTAGTGAGGTAGGTGACTATTCTTATAAAGATCTTATTTTTATGTGTCTTGATCTTACTAAAGTAGTTGATACTCTTGAATCTAAAATTGAAAAACTGAAATCTGATAGGAGAGAACTTGCTCGTGAAAATTTTAGGTTACAAACTGAACTTGAAAACATTCAAAATCTAGACTGTGAAAAATGTAAAATTTTAGATTTAGAATTATCAAGAATTAAGAATAGCTTTGAGAATCTTGAAAAAGAAAACTTGAGTCTTAAGGTAACCATTGACACTAGGAAAAAGGATTTATAAATAGATGTACCTCACTTGTCACTGAAAACCAAAGTCCAAAATCTTGAAAAATCTCTGAATAACTTTTCAAGAGGAGAAAAATCATTCAACATGTTATTGGAAAATCAAATTTTTGCTAACAACAGAAAAGGACTAGGTTTTGAAAAAACACAAGCTGATGATGATGAAATAGGTAAGAGTGTCTCTACTAGATGTGAAATAATTGGACATCATGTTGGAAACTGTAGTCATAGGAACAAGAACACAAAATTTATACAAGTTTGGGTTCCTAAGAATTCTACAAACAAATTTCATGTCTATTGGAACAAGAATAAAAGGACAAAACAAGTTTGGGTTCCAAAGAGACTATTTATTCACAATGCTTCAGTCACTAATATCATTGGACCTAAGAGTTTCTCTAGGTCATTCTCCTCTCTCTCTATGTAGGTCTATTGGCGGGCTAAGGAACAACAAGAATGGTTTCTAGATTCAGGTTGTTCTAGACATATGACATGTGACAAACCGAAGTTCCTTAGCCTAGAGAATTTTAAAGGTGGAAATGTGATCATGGGGGACAATAGCAAGTGTAAGATTATTGGTAAAGGTAAAGTAGGTAATAGTATTTTTTCCTTGACTAGTGTTTTATACGTTGATAATTTGCGCCACAATCTCATTTCTATTAGCCAGCTATGTGACACAAGTATGAATGTGGTTTTTGATAGTGATACTTGCAAAATCATTGATAAAATCTCTAATAACATTGTTTTTATGGGAAAAAGAAAAGGAAATGTTTACTCACTTTCGTTTGATAATCTAAATCTTTCTAGATGTTTGGTAGCCACTGACGAAGAGGCATTTTTATGGCATAGAAGACTTGGACATGCTAGCATGAGCCTCTTAGAAAAACTTGAAACGAAAGAATTAGTCAGAGGGTTACCACATCAGAAATTTAAAAATAATAAAGTGTGTAAAGCATGTTCCTTTGGCAAGCTTAGTCGATCATCATTTCGCCCTAAAAACATTGTTAGCACATCAAGGGTCCTTGAATTAATTCACATGGACTTATTTGGACCAAATGAAATTGCAAGCTTGAATGGAAAACGTTATTGTTATGTATTGGTTGATGATTATTATAGATTTACATGGGTTTATTTCTTAGCCAAAAAGTCTGAATCTTTTGAGTGTTTTTCAAAATTTGCAAAACTTGCTCAAAATGAAAAAGGAGTTTCTATTAAAATCTTGAGAAGTGATCATGGAGGCGAATTTGAAAACTTGGAATTTGAAAGCTTTGTGAAGAAAATGGTTTAAAACATGAATTTTCTGCTCCACGAACACCTCAACAAAATAGGGTGGTTGAAAGGAAAAATCGTACATTACAGGAGTTGGCTAGATCCATGTTAAGTGAGTATAAACTGCCACTAACCTTTTGGGCAGAGGCGGTGAATACTTCGTGCTATGTAATAAATAGAGTAATGATCAGGCCAATACTTGGCAAAACGTCTTATGAATTGTGGCATGAAAGGAAACCTAACATTTCTTATTTTCGTGTATTTGGATGTCCTTGTTTCATTCTTAACACAGGTGATCAACTTGGAAAATTTGAATCAAAAGCCGATGAGGGAATTCTCATGGGCTATTCAACAAGGAGCAAGGCTTACAGAATATACAACAAACGAACAAAGACAATTGTTGAATCAATCAATGTGAAATTCGATGAATCTGACCTGGAAAGGACGACTGGAAAGACGATTGATGATGGGGTAGATCATGAAGTCATTGAAGAAGGGACATCTAGTAAGAAAGCTGAAAATAGGGCTGTTGATGCTGATAGATTGAAGTTCAAATCCAATCACCCTCCTGAATTGGTTATAGGTGATCCTACGGAAGGTATACGCACTCGCTCTTCGTTTGATAAAAATTTGTGTGCATTTTGTTGTCACAGTGGTTTTATTTCTGAAATCGAACCTGATTCTGTTGATGTGGCTCTTAGTGATGAAAGTTGGATTTTAGCAATGCAGGATGAACTTAATCAATTTGAAAGAAATAAAGTTTGGAAATTAGTTCTTAGGCCTAATGACTATCCAATTGTTGGAACTAAATGGGTGTACAAAAACAAACTTGATGAATCGGGAAATGTAATTAGAAACAAAGCTAGGTTGGTCGCTAAAGGATATAACCAAATAGAAGGCATAGATTTTGATGAAACATTTGCTCTAGTAGCTAGGTTAGAAGCCATTAGGATTTTGCTAAATTTTGCATGTTATAAGGGTTTCAAACTTAAACAAATGGATGTAAAAAGTGCCTTTCTAAATGGTGATTTGAAAGAAGAAGTTTTTGTGGAACAACCCCCCGGTTTTGAAAATCATGATTTTCCAAATCATGTGTATAAACTAGAAAAAGCATTATATGGTCTTAAGCAAGCTCCTAGAGCTTGGTATGACTGCCTTTGTACATATCTTTTGGAAAATGGTTTTAAAAAGGGGAGTGTTGACACAACACTGTTTCGATTACATAATGGAAGTGAATTTTTGATTGTTCAGATTTATGTGGATGATATTATTTATGGTGCTACTAATGAACTCTTGTGCGACAAATTTGAACAAGTCATGCAGGCTAAATTCGAGATGAGCTTGGTTGGAGAATTGAAATATTTTCTTGGATTCCAAATCAAGAAAAGCAGTGATGGTATTTTTATCTCACAGTCCAAGTATGTATTAGAACTGTTGAAGAAATTTGGAGTTGAGAACTCCAAACCATTGAGAACTCCTATGAGTCCATCAACGAAGTTGGACAAAGACGAGAAAGGAATTGCTGTTGATCAGAAAAAATATCGAGGGATAATTAGTTCACTTCTCTATCTTACTGCTTCTAGACCTGATATTATGTTTTCTGTGTGTTTGTGTGCACGTTTTCAATCTAATCCTAAAGAATCTCATTTGAAAGCCACTAAACGAATTTTGAGATATCTTTCACACACACAAATTTGGATTATGGTACCCTTCTTGTGAAAATTTTGATTTAGTTGGTTATTCTGATGCTGATTATGCTGGTTCATTGGCTGACAGAAAAAGCACTAGTGGGACATGTTTCATGCTAGGACATTCATTAGTTTCATGGTCAAGTCGAAAACAGAATTGTGTTGCATTATCCACCACTGAAGCAGAATATATTGCTTTAGGAAGCTGTTGTGCTCAAATTTTATGGATGATGCAAACTCTTTCTGATTTTGGCATAGTTTATAAACAAGTTCCATTAAAATGTGATAGTAAAAGTGCAATAGACTTGTCAAATAATCCTGTTTATCATTCACGCACAAAACACATTGATGTGAG
Organism: Allium cepa; assembly: GCA_030765085.1. NCBI lineage: Eukaryota > Viridiplantae > Streptophyta > Magnoliopsida > Asparagales > Amaryllidaceae > Allium > Allium cepa. The sequence goes on from CM060931.1 coordinate 386,009,039, forward strand.
ACACCACTTTCTTAGAGATCACATTGCTAAGGAAGACATTTGCATTGAATATATTTCAACTGAGGCTCAACTTGCTGATATTTTCACAAAACCCCTCCCCGAAGACAGATTTTCCAGATTACGTTTGGATTTGGGGATTATAGAAATTGACTGATCATTTTCAATTTTTAGTTGAAATATTCTTGGATATATACTTTCAACTTCAATTTCTAGGATTCAAACAAGTTTTGGATATTATCCAAAGATTAACACCATTCTTTGAATTACTTCATACATATTTGTTTGGATTAAACATTGTGTTTTGTTGGATACATTTGGTCATAATTCGGCTAACTCTATATTCTCAGTTTCTGATTATTTACATGGCTTCAATTCAAATTCAAAGAATGTCATTTAAATTGTTGCTAAAATTGGGTTTGAAATTTTTGATGCACACTTCATTTTCTGGTTTATCAATTTTAGTTAGTGATATTTTGGATTGAAAGAGAAACTCAGATGCAGATTACACTGGTAATCTAGTTGATAGAAAAATTACCAGTTGAACGTGATTTTTGAGACATTTAGTAACTGCATCATTTTTCATAGAAAATATCTGCATATTGTTCATTTTTAAATAATTTTTCATTTAGCAGATTTTTTTTTCTCATATAACCCCTTCGAGAAAATAATTGTTTGACCATATTTTCAGATTAGTCATTTTATTTGATTTTAAATGACAAATTTTGACTAATCCGACTCCCGACTAATTATCAAAAAGATAAATAGTGCTTGAAAAGGTGATAAGTGTTGATATTTAACATACATTACTCAAGAGAGTATATTTGGAAAATTTCTTTAGGAATTCAAACAAGAGTTATAAAACTTTTTGTTAGGTAAAGATTCCATAACCATTTCTATATCTATCATATTTCTATTGACCATGGTTTATCAAAACTTAAATATAGTTGGTCGATATGTGGTACTATAATCAGGAATCATTTGTTTTTCATTTCACATTTTTTAAAAATAAAAAATAAATATCCAAAGTATTCACTCTCATTTAAAAATCCTCACGGTTATGTATGGGTGAATTACTTGGATTTTTGATTATGTGCTTCCATGCTCATTTAAAAGTCCTTACGGTTATGCATGTATGGAACGCATATCAAAATTAATTGATTAAATAGACAAGTTGATTCTAATCCCATTTAAAAGTCCTCACGGTCATGCGTGGTTAGAAGATACTTGATTTCATTTTTTTAAATTAAATTGGAATACTACTAATTTCATTTAAAAGTCCTAACGGTTATGCATGATCAGTGGATATTCAAATTCCTGATATAAATATACCACAAGTTGATACAATTGTATGATTTTATATTAGAACATCATTTCCATTCTTTCTAAAAGTGGAATATGCGCCTAACAAGGGTAGTTATAATTTTTGTTTGATTTTTATTGAAGTTTAATATTTATATTCAATTTGAGTTTAATGTTGGATTAATATTGATCACTTTATCTCTATTTTCTCTAACACTATTATTCTTTTGCTGATAACAAAAGGGGGAGAGAAAAGTTAAGATTTTGTCAAAAAGAATCAAGCAAAGGTCAAATAATTTTCCATTTGCATCTGGCTTATTTGATTATTTCTATTTTCATGCATATATGTAGGGGGAGCATCATGTAGAGAGGAAGCATTTAAATAGGGGGAGCAATTAGTGTATATCATTGTTCAAATACATTTAACTCAGTCAAAATCTTAAATATATGTTTGTTATCATCAAAAGGGGGAGATTGTGGAATATGCCAGTATATGATTTTTGTTTGATGATAATAAACATATATATATATATATATTCATTTAAATGTATTTGGTAATGTACTATTTTGTTTTTCATAGATTAAATAAATATTTGTTGAATAAAATAAATTACACAGGATTTGAATTCAAACAGAATAAGTTACACAGAATTTGAATTCAAACAGAAATTTTATTCAAACAAATATTTATTACAATCTTGAATAGTACAAATTCAAGCTCTCACTATACATATACAGTTTTGAATACATCACGATTATTTTTACATTAATAACCTCACTACATATCACTCACACTCGTATTTTGTCTTCAACTTCATTCCAGTTTGAATCCAGCATCTAAGCAATCTGCAAAAATATTCACTAACGCAGTAAAATTGAAAAAGAAATATTTTTGCAATATAAAATGAAATATGATTTTTGAAAATATTATTTGCCTCAGTTATTTGGGTTGTTCGTCATCATTTACATTTGAATTCATCATACACGAACAATGTGACATGCACAGTGTATCACTGTACATGCCACAAGGCCGTGCACATCAATATACACTTGATAATGCTACAGGGATAGGTGAGCACAGGTCAAACCCAAATGAAAAACTGGATTCAACTCAAGTGAAATTTCAAAAATCAACATGAATGCAACAAAGACCAAGCTGCAGCATACTAGAGGTGCAGACAACTCAAATGAACGCAATGCACAAAGGCATAACAACTACAACAAAGACCAAGTCAAAGTCCAGTGATGTAAACAGTGAAGAACATGGATGTCAAAGGCAATACACAAGTGACAGTGCACTAATAACCAGAAACTCAAGATCACACAAGCAAATGTCCAAACAACAACTCAACAGCACATGACTGCAACATAAAGCATGTCGAGCTCAATACAATCTAGTATGCAAAATGGAGAATATACAAGTGCAGACCAAACAGAAGACAAGTGCACAACAAACCCAAATGACCAGACTCAAGTAAAGTACACAAGTACAAGATTAACACAGCAATATGTTATAAACATATGATCCAGCAAAGGCCAAAGTTTAACAAAGACAAATACACCAGTATGTAGTGATACAAATGCAACAACCAAAGTCAAGAGCCGAGCAACAGAATCAATTATGCAACAGTGAATAAAAATGAAACATACAAAATGCTCAAGTGAAGTTCATGTTAAACCGACCAAAGAAGATGGCCAGAGATGAAGACTACAAGATGAACGAAGTTCAACAAGTACAGAGAAATTCACAGTGAAGACGAAATCATGGAAGGGCCAGAGAATTCGAATTCATGACAGTGTACAATAAAAAAAAAATCAAAAGCGTATCTTTGAAATAGTCAAAGAAAATTAAAAAGGGAAAGTTTTTGCCGTAAGGATCGAACGCTCTCAAGTTAAAGCCGTGACCATCAAGGTTGAAAATATATCAGGAAAGTCGTGCGCATCAGGAAAGCAGAAATTTGGAAAGTATCGAATTAATACGAACAAAATCAAGTGTCACGAATTCATATAAATACCACACCCAAAAGATCATCATAGGCATCGAGTTCAATTGAAGCAATCATTAAACCAGCAACGAAAAAAATTACATACCGAATCAACAACGAACTCGATCATCAGAGAACGAGCGAGCCAAGCAACGAGAATCGATCAACAGAGGAGCAACGCAAACCAGAATCAATTATCAGAGAACGAGCGTGAGCAAACCAGAGAATTGATTGGGAAAAAGTCCCAATTTGGATCGCAAGAGCCGAAGCCCTAATTTCAGATAGTAGATCGGCCGCAACTTTCTTCACATAGCAATGGAAAGAAGATTGGGTGAAAGAAAACAATTGGGCCGACCTTTATTCTTATTAAAGAGGCTTTAGTTATTTTATTTAGGGTTTTATTAAAGGGTTTTTTTTTAATTTTTTATTCGAGCAAAAATCATGGATTCAAGTTTGAATTTTAATTTTTGCTCCTGCTTTTATTTTTGAAGTCTGTTTTTTTCGAGTCAAAGAATTAGTAAATCACCACCTAGGTTGTAGGTAGTATCAGATTGTCTAGTTAGAATTAGTTCAGTGAGCAGGGTGTGCGAGTTTGCAAAACTCTATAGGCGGGAGCAGAGTTTGCGAGTTTGCAAAACTCTATAGGCGGAGCAGGGGGTGCGAGTCTAGTAGAGTGTTTGTGAGCGAGAGCAAGGGTTTGCGAGTCTAGTAGAGTGTTTGTAAGCGGGATACTGTTTAATTCTAATAGAAATCTGGGAATGCAGCAGTAGGCAGGGGTTGCCGAAGCTGGGTAAATTTTGTGTGTGATTTACTTTTCAGCATATTTATTTCTGTAGTTCTTTTTTGTGTTTAATTCGAGAAAATTTGCTATAACCCTATTCACCCCCCCTCTAGGGTTAATCTAGATCCTACAGGGACCCACTATCCGAGCGAGTACGTCTGCTCTCTCTGGTGAGGGGATTTGCTAGCCCATATAAGTTTATCCATTGGCTCTCTGGTAAGAGAACCCATACCTCATGGTTCGTCGCCCATCTCTCCAATTAGGGGAACCATGTCTTATTAGTTTATATATCGATTTAAAGAATAACCAATTTTTGTTTATATCCCGTGACAATATCAATACCATTTATCATGTTTGAATGATTTTCAAGTCCAAATATCCAATAGTAATCATAAAGTTCTGCATCAAGCAAAAATTCAAAAATTTGATCTAGTTAAGGTTTACACCCGGACCTTAATCCAGAGCATTCCTATGGGACTATTGGGGAGCCCGTGCATGAGTAAGTGGCCTGGTGATATTACATCATATCTTATTTGAAGAAAGAAAAGTGCGGAAATCAAACCTAATTTCAATCCATTCCGATCATGGAATAATTGTTCTCGACGCAGATCCCCGGTCATATCTAGAAACATCTACTACATATGGTGATTGCTCCTCAGAACCACCGCAATTTGTGCTATACTATTCTGGTTTATAATATATTGTTGTAAGTGATTACTCTAAACCTATTCTTCGATCAAATCTCGTAGGTGCCTGCATTCATTCGTTTCATGCACGTCTGACTCGTGGAATAGGCAAAACATTCATGACCTCTTCTCCCAATCTGCAGGCTCTCTTTGGCAGTTTTCTGTAGAGAATCTACCCCTGGTATCCACGTAAATCCTTTTTGGATTTTCAACTAATTCAGTGTATTAGGAAAACCAATGTTCCCTCTTTATCTTCTTTGATCCTCTGAAGCCATCATCAGCTTTCCGCTTTCCTTTAGCCACCCATATCCTATTTTGGATGGTCCTCCATCTTCCACAACATTAACTTCAACACTCTCAGCTTTAGAATCCAACTAGCGTAAATATCTTTCGGCTTTGTAGTAGAAATCCACGAGATCCACTTGTGCATCTCTCTCTAAAGTGATTTTGAAATCAGTCTGGTTGGCAATTTCGGATGCCACTACCACTAGGACTATTAATAGTTTCTATACCGCAGCGGCAACCGTGTTGAGTGTAGGTAAGTAATTTTATAGGATCTCATCGATCCTCTATTTCACGCTCGAAAGTGTCATCACATTCTTTGTTCGTGCTATATGAACTCTAAACTATTTCATAAACTTATTCACTAATTTGGTCCATGTGCTAACGGACCCATTCTCCAACTAATAAAACCACCACAAAATCCATCAAGTATAATTGGAAACACCATGCTATTACTTCCTCTGAAGAACCCAACACTCCCATGTGTTGGATATATCTCATCAAGTGAACAGTTGGATTTGAGCTTATGTTATCCATTTCCAACGTTGGTAGCTTAAAATCAAATGGGGTTCCTAGCATATCGGATATTTTGGGTAAAAGGGTTTCTATTTACATTCTCCAAACTCCAATCTGGTTGCCCACCTCTCAGTACCTGTCTTATCATTTCAGCAATCCTGTCATTGTCATTTGACGAAAATCCCTGGGGCTCTACGCATCCCTGATCCAAATCGTTACCATGTCACCCGTTCTTATGGGAAACTTCTATTTCATCTCCTTGCTTCCATAAAATTACATGACGGTCTTCTTCCCATGGTTTGACATCATCCCTCATCATGCTCTTCGTTGCCCATTTTCAAAAATCACCATGCTCCTTAGACAAACAGCACCGAGTAGTCTCAAGTCTGTACCGAATTGTGGTGTCTCCGGAGGGTTTATCCCATCTCTTCCTACCCCATCCCTAGTGCATTTATTCCACCTTCTAGCCTCTAACTTTTGTTTCCAACTACTTCGGTTATTCTATCCTCCTAAAGAACCATTTCGTCGTCCCTTCCTATCGAGCCACCAGCCTATCTTGCATCTTTTTCATCATTCTCTCCATCTCTTCTCTAGTCACGCGGATTGAAAGAGGGTTTGAATTTAAGAACACTTCTTGGCTTCCCCTATTCCCTTATTAACTTCCTTCAGCAAGTATTCTTGTATTAGGCCTCTTTATCTTCTCCAAATTTAATCTTAAGTCCTTCTCACTAAAAGCACCAAAGTGTATGGACCAAAAATGGCATGAAAACCCAATCGAGTAATCTAACAAGTTTAAATATGAAAAAGATCTAGAAAAAGAGAATAAAACACACAATTTTTATAGCGGTTCAACAAATACTCCGACTTACGTCCAATTGATCCATTTTTATTGCTTGTATTTTGCTCTTACAAAGTATATTTTACAACTTAGTTGCTTACAACTCCAGTATGAGTTATCAAGAGTTTAGTCAAGGATTGGATAACTCAAATCATATTGATTCACAGTAGCCAAGATCAGATCCCTTTTCCAATGCATCTCCTCCACTATTTATAAATGAAAGCCATCGCCAAAATCACTTGAAAATCCTCATTCATATTATCCACTCTCGGAACAAAGTCATAGCAAAAAGACCAAAGTCGAAACCACTAATCACTGCAACTCGGTACCATGTTGTGCTTATAACTCAATGTTAAGTCATGTGATTCTTGCCTTCTTGTGTTTTGTTTCTTCTCTTAGTTTCCATCTCCCAACTAGGCTATTTTAGCTCACCATATGTTGCACTAGAACTTGATACCAAGTTAGAAGGATTGGGACAAAATTATATTACTTTATCAAACTTTGGTTGTTTCTTTTGCACTTCTTCACTTCATCATTTCACGACGTGTTCTAAGTTTCTATATCCATTTCTTTATCATTCCGTAGTCCAGTTCATCCGTCTAAGTCTGTTCCGAGGCTATGGAAAATTTGTTGGTTAACAGTAATATAATGAAAAAAATCATAAGGTCTAAAAACTAAATAAAACAAGCTAATAGATATAGAGCGCGTGAATTATTATAAAATCTCAAAATTTTCAAACATAAAAACAAATGAAAAGATGTTTTTCAATTATCAAAATATACAGTAAAAAAATAAAAATCAAAAATAAAAAATTCTCTTCATATTAAAAAATATTTTTTCATAAGAAATAAAAAGAAAATTAATTAAAATACACTTAGATGTAAAATAAAAGGTAATAAGATGTAACATCTCCTATTTTGAAGCCTGAAGCTAAGCGCTACCAATACTACGGTCATCCATAGTATTAACTTCCAGTGACAAAATACGGTAACGTTAATGGTATCATAACATCAGAAGCATGTGAATAAGAAATAAAATTAACATAGATTTAAAACAACTTTTTTATTACATTTCAAATCAATGTTTCATATTCAGATATATAATCCCAAAATGATTCTCAAATTTTGATCAAATATAATTACTAGAAAATACGCCAAGAGCGGCATATGAAGATGCCCCCTTGGACGATCAGAGTACTAAATAGACATATCAGTCTTAATACATAACAACGGAAATAAAACTAAATAGCTCCTGTATAGCTAACTTTTCCTCCTGCACGTTTTAGGAAACTTTATTCGTCCAACCTACTAAACCTGAAAAACCTTAACTCTCAATCTACTTAAATTAATTTTGAGCACCTGAGAGTTTAAGAGGAGAACATAAACCTTGAGTCAGACATAAAGGCAGGTGTGAATAATGCTATTACATCTCGATTAACTGATATTAAGTGAGACCATGCCGCTTAGCGGAATGGGGTTCCCCTCACTAATATCCCTTTAAAACATAACTTTTTGCAAATCCAAATCCTGCAATCAAACTGATTAAAACAATAATAGCAATATCATATATGCTCATAAATATGGTAATAAATGGACTATATGTCTGAACAATATAATTTTTTTTGGCTAACTACCAACCATTGGATGACTCGGGCCTACCAGACAAAATAAATAATCTAACATCTGTTAGGCACACTTCTGCATGGTCCGTCCTTAACCTACTTCTCTCAGGGTCAATTAATCCTAATGGTTTTGTGGGCTCACCAATAACCTATCCTCCTTCTCTGTATATATTCCTTTATGTGTGCAACATTATTTAAGTCTTACTTGTGACTAAGCCCCACACGCTGGAATTTTGGATTAAATTAGCTAGGTGTTATATCTAATGTATAGGGTGCGACGCTATACCAGTCCCATCTGGTATTCAAATATCCGAGTCATTTACTTAGGGTTAACCACCCATCAAATTTTCGTTGAAAACATCTTTCAAATTGATTTAACCCTTTAAATCATACTTAAATAAGGAAAACGTACTATTTTCTTTACTCAAATCTCTTTTCCATGATATATGTTTTACTCAAAACATTATTGATGAAAACCTTCGAAACCCTTGTTTAAAATCTTTGAACAATCTCTTTCGAAACCTTTGAAAGTACCCCTCTTTCGAAACTATTGAAAGTACCCCTTTCGAAACAAGTAAACTACTTTGCTTTGTAACATTAGGCCGACATGCCAAAATATACCTTTCGAAACCATTTACAAAAGACCTTCCGAAAACATTGAAAGTGTCCCTTTCAAAAGCTTTATAAAACTTTAGACATCCTCTTTTAGAAAACTTCGAATTTTCCTTTCAAAAACATTGGAAACCTTCCATTCAAACACTATGGGTAAACCTTTCGAAAACATTGGGGAATCACCCCTTCGAAACCTTCATTAGGTACCTTTCAAAAAAATTAAAGTCCTTTATTTAATCAAACTTTAGAAAGCATTGGGTTCAAGTGAAAGCTTGTGGAATTATAGTTTCGAAACCATTTAAGACATTCCTTTCGAACCATTTGGGTTTATCTTTCAAAATATCAAAGGGTCTTAAAAGAAGTGGGATGAAAGCATCTCTTTCGAAAGAATTTTCCTAAACAAAAGAAAGTGGATGGTGTCGAAACCAACCTCTTCGAAAGCATTGGAGAAGCGGCTTCAAGATTTAAAACAAAAGAACCCTTTCGAAGACATTGCTTCGAAAGGCAGAATGCGATAGCAGGGGTTTCGACCCCTTCAAAAGTTTCTTTTTAAAGCGGCAACCTCTTTCAAAAGCTCCTTTCTTTAAAACAATTGACCAAGTCAAAAGCCTCAATGTCTCAAGAACCACTCTAAGATGAACTTCATGCTCCCTTTGATCTTTAGAGCATATCAAAATATCATCTATGAATATCAATACAAACCTATTCGAGTGCTCTCGGAAAACTCGGTTCATCAAATCTACAATGAATGTTGGCGCATTAGTTAGTCCGAATGGCATCACTAACCATTCGTACGATCCATATCTGGTTCTGAACACCGACAAAGGAATACTATCCTCTGCCACTTTAAGCTGATGGAACCCTGTTACTAGATCCAAACAGGTTTGGCTCCACTCAACTGATTGAACAAATCATCAATTCTAAGTAATAGATATCGATTCTGTATCGTATTCTCATTTAACTTACGATAATCGATACATAAGCTTAACGATCCGTCCAGCTTCTTCGCAAACATCGTGGCTACTCCCCAAGGAGAACTACTTAGTTTGATAAAATTCTTTCCTTCCAAATCCACCAACTGCACCTTTAAATCCCTTATCTCGGTTGGTGTCATTCTACTTGGCGGTCTGCTCACCGGTTCTGCTCCTGGTACAAGATCTATCCAAAACTCAATTGCTCATTTCGACGGTAATCCTACTACAGGTTCAAATACATCAGATTCTCTAACAATGAAAACTCGATTCAGCTCGTCTTCTACCTCCACAATACCCAACAAAGCATTAACCTCAAAATTAGGGTTTTCTGCGGTGTATGCAATCCGATCACTACAGTCAGGGTGTCTAAGTGATATTTTCCTATCATGACAAAATATCATAGCATCATATTCACTTAACCAATCCATACCCAAAATAATTTCGAACCCTACGAAATCAAACACATGTAAACTTAAACAAATGTATGGCCTAACAATTCAAACTCTAACAGGTCACGTCTCATCCCAAGAGTTATATAACCTATGATCGGATCTACAACCCTTAAGGAAGTAACTAGGTATGAGGGTTCTCGGTTAAGTTTATCTACCAAAAAATGAGATGTAAAAGAATGCGATGCATCAGTATCAAATAGAACTCTAACTGATACACCATGAATCGAAAGTGTACCCACCAACATATTTTTCCCTTCTCTACTGTTGGTCTCAAGGTAGCTGGTTCCAATGCAAACATCTTGCATTTCCCATCCTTCGATGGCTCCTTGCACTGGTTCTTATAATGTCCAATCTGATCACATTTGAAACACCTTACTCCTTTCTTCTCAGCAGCTTTCTTCCCTTTGCATGTCCGACATTCATGAACATAATGTCCTTTCTTACCACAGTTATAATAGACAACTTTTCCCTTTTCCTTCTTAGCATTTAAGGCATGAAACCTTTCTCATTCTTTTAGTCGAAACTTCCCTAAGCGATTCCCTTAATTTTTTTCTCTCTCTCTCCACTCCTCTCTCTTCGTATGGTATGACTGAAATTGATTACCATCAAATGGCATAAAATTTTCATAAATCCCTTTATGCGGCTATCTTTTATTTAAACCTATTTAAAATTACACTGATATCGTATATCGATGATTGCAAATATAAATTTTATAAATACACTCAAATAGTTACAAACAAAGAGAATTACCGGGTAATTATGTTTGTTAATGTGGAGAATAGGGCTGGTTAGGGGCGACCATCTATAGCCTTGTCTTAAATATCTGTTGAACACGTCGACAATTGTTATTTGTTTTTTTACTCAAGTGGATCGACATACCTAATAAATACTTAATACAAAACAATATGCGGCTAATGGATCTATCATACAAAATACAATAACAGAATGCATATCACATCATAGAACAGTAATCATCATATATATAAATACATATGCACAGATACATTCTAGTATGATACAAGCAGATACACAAAAGTGGTACAGAGACCACACTATATACATCCAATCAAATATATATATATATATCAAAGTCAAGCGGAAAGAAATATAAACTACACAAAAGTGCTAGGTTGATATCCAAGTAGATGCATCAAAGCTAAGTCTCTTAATTGATAGCTAACCTGAAATAACTCAATCTGGCCCGAGTATAAAATACATAGGTCAGTCTAGCTAAAACAATAAGTTAATGAGGATAGACGATAATATGAAGCATACGATACAAGGTGATAATTTTGTTCGAATGAGAAGAGGCAACAGAAAGAATACAACCCAAGATTTAAGTGAACTAATGTCACTTAAGTATACAAAGACCTCAAAAGAGGTAAATTAAATAATAATACTCAAATAATATAAACATTCGTCTCATATCATCGGCGGCATCCCAAAATATCTACATGATTTTCATGACACATATCTCCTCAAAAAGGGGAAACATCAATACAAACTCTCGCCAAAATGGCAAACATAAAACATTATCAAATAGGATGATCCAAAACTCAAGTACATAAAAATCTCCAAATTCTATTATACCTCCTCTCATCGGTATAAATGTATTTAAGTCTCAATGTCAACTCGCCAAAATGGAAAAACCCATAATATCCTATAAAATCATGAAATCATCCAAACTCAGAGCTCAAGGAACTTGATAAGATTTCAAAACATCATAAATGAAATCGCCATATAACCATCAATACATGTAAGCCTTTATCTTACTCAAGACTCTAATAACATCCTCATAAAAAGGTGAAATCAAAACATTTAAAACTTCATGGGAACTGCACGTGCTTACATCGTGACTAGTACTAATATTTGGTACCATAAACATCGTGATGACTGGAGTCAAGTAACATCATAACATCACAAACATCGTGATGATTATAGTCTATATATTTGTAGATCTATGTCTGTAATTTTCTGAACATCCAAAATTATTTAATTTGGTTAAGAAACGAAAGAGTTATGGCCAAAACAATTCTCAGGTCTGTGATTGTTGTTGCTGTCGATTTGTTCTCGGGATAGCAACAAACAAGCACAATTTTGATCAAGCAAACTTAAAAATTTCAAAAAACTCAAAACACGGTACTTGTAGATCTATGTCTTTGCTTTACAGAACATCTAAAATTATTGAATTAGGATAAGAAACTAGAAAGTTATGGCAGAAACAACTCTCAGGTCTGTGTTTGTTGTTACAGTCGATTTGATCTCGGGACAGCAAACAAGCATGATTTTGATCAAGCAAACTTCAAAATTTCAAAAAACTCAAAATATAAAACTTGTAGCTCTATGTCTAAACTTTCCAGAAAATCCAAAATTACTGAATTTGGATAAGAAACGAAAAGGTTATGGCCAAATTCGTTTCAGCTTAAATCTCAAACAAATTATTCACAAGATTATCATTTTCAACTAGCAAATTGTTGAATATGCGCTTATATGATTTTTGTTTGATGATAATAAACATATATACATTCGTTTAAATGTATTTGTTAATGTACTATTTTATTTTTCACATATTAAATAAATATTTGCTGAATAAAATAAATAACATAGATTTTGAATTCAAACGAATGTTTTATTCAAACAAATATTTATTACAATTTTGAATAGTACAAATTCAAGCTCTCACTATACATATACAATTTTGATTACAAATACATCACAATTTCATATTTACATTTAACCTCACTACACATCACTCATTCACTCAATTCGTATTTTATCTTTAACTTCATTCCAGTTTGAATCTAGCATCTGAGCAATCTGCAAAAATATTCACTAACGCAGTAAAATTGAAAATAAAATATTTTTTCAATATAAAATAAATGATGGTTTTTGAAAATAATATTTTGCCTCAGTTATTTGGGTTGTTCGTCATCATTCATATTTGAATTCGTCATACCCGAACAACTTGTGACATACACAGTGTATCACTGTATATGCCACAAGGCCGTGCACACCGATATACACTTGATAATGCTACAGAGACAAGTGAGCACAAGTCAAACCCAAATGAAAAGCCGGGTTCAACTCAAGTGCAACACAAATAGAGTCACGACATCAGCACAAGGTCAAACCCGAGTTTTAAAACTGGATTCAACACAGGTGCAACTCAAATGCACACATGAATGCTATGATCAAAGTATGCATGTATACATATCGACCACGCAGCAAACAAAGTCAACAAAACATGCATTATATACATGGCAACCAAACTGAAGTATAGAGCATAAGCAAGTATCAATGAACTGGTCAGAACAAAGCCATATGAAGTAGACATAGATATGCAGGCATGTCAACAAGACCACATACAAGTTGAGAACCAAGATAATAGTTACACAATGCATAGCAACATCAATGCAAACCAGAGAGCAACATGTACACATTGACAATCAATCAGTGCAGTTCAATCCAGTAAAACAAGAAATGAACTCAAACCAAGTGCATCACTGACCATACACCAAAGCTAACAGCAGTGCCAAGAGACTCAAGTGCTACCAGATAACAAACAAGCATGAAAAAGTCATGAACAATGCACAGCTAGTCCAAACATGTATCAGAGAGCATATGCAAGGGTCAAGCAAGTGATATAATAAAGCAAATCAACAGTAATGTATGCAACATACAAACAACAGATGTACAAACTGAAACTTCAAAAGAACCAGGTTAATGCAATCTACAGCAAACAATGCATGCAACAGAGACCAAGGGTTAATATGCACAAATATGCAAATGAAACCAACATGGCCAAGATGAAATACCAGTAAGCATTACAGTGACATATTACAGAAACAAATGACCGAGGCTACAACTTTAAATGACTCAGATGAACACATGGCCGAGAAACAACAAACCAGACCAAGCCTCAGCATCAACAAAACCAAACTCATTGAACTTGAATGACCAGACCAACCAATGTATGAACATATGTATATGCAACAAAGCTGCATATCAAATATCCTCGGGGACGAATACAAAAATGAACAGAGTCGAAGCAGCACAACACAATTTGTTAAAACATGCAAAACAAGAATGCAAAGTTTACAAAGTATCAATGACTGAGCCGATAAATCAAAATATATAACCAAGTCAAAGCCGGTGGTCATCACAAAATCCAAGTCGAAGTCAACCAGAGAAAATCACGAAATTGGATCAACACTGTGTCAACCAAGTAACACAAGTATATACGAATTGAAGAAGACAGAGATCAATCTCAGCATCAAAATAAAATCAAGTGGCCGAGATGAATATTTGAAAAATTCAAATAAGTTTATACGAACGAAAATAAAGGAGGTCGAACGCATATATAACCCAATCATCATCGGCAATCAATGCATCGAGTTCAAGTACAAATACACAAAAGCACAAAAGCATAAAATTACATACCGAAGCAAGGAGACGAACTCGATCCAAATTGAAGAGCCGTGAGCAAATCAAAGAGAATCGGAGTCTACTATTGAGCAGTATCGAGCGGCCCTTCAATTCGACAAAATCCTAAATCTGGAAAAGGAACGAAGCCCTAAATTTGCAAGAGGAACGACCACCATTATACAAGCAAACGAACGAAGCAAAGAAAAAGAGACGGGTCGAATTACAAAAGGGGGTCGACCTATTTCTCCAAAGGGATTTTTTTTAAAAGGGCTTTATATTTTTAAATAGGGTTATTTTAGTTTTTAAATTGTTTTTAATTTGTAATTTCTTTTTAAACCATTTAAATTTCTAGTCGTGTGACTAGGGGACAAGCTACATGGCGTAGCTTGAGAATTCGCAACTCAGTGGCTGAGTTGTGGCAGGGTTTTGAGCGTAGAGTTTGATTTAGTCAATAGCGGGTGTCACTAGTTTACGTGTGTAAGCGAGGGACTATCTAATTTCTAGTAGAAACCTTGGGGGCAGCATGTAGGCAGGGTTTTGCCGAAGCTGGGTAAATTCTGTGTCGTTCTATTTCTGCATTTATTATTCTGTATTATCCGTGCTGCTATTGTTCTATGATCTGTGTTGAAATTATTTTATAAGCTTCCGTGATTAATTTTAATAATTTATACCATCACCCTATTCACCCCCCCTCTAGGGTGAAATCGATCCTACAAGTAGTATCAGAGCTAGGAACAAAAGCCGTTTTTGTTTTAAAAAATTTGATTTTACAAAAACCAATTTTTATTTTAAAAAGTTGAATTTTTAAAATGGCTTCTTTTAATACTGCTTTTGCCGAGGGTCAATCCATAGTTAGACCACCAATGTTCAATGGTGAATATGCTTATTGGAAAAATAGGATGGAAATCTTTCTGAAAACCATTGACGCTTGGAATATTGTTGAGACAGGTTATAGAACATCGACTATAACTGTAGACAATCAGGAAGCAGATAAACCAAAGGAAAATAGACAGAACTAGAAAATAAATTACAAAATACTAATGCTAAAGCTATGAATTCTATTATCTGTCCATTGGATCAATTTGAATTTAATTCTGTCTCACATTGTCTAACTGCGCAGGAAATATGGCACACACTAGAAGTGACTCACGAAGGAACATCTCAAGTCAAAGAATCTCGCCTTGCCATGCTAAGCAGCGAATACGAGAACTTCACAATGGCAAAGGAAGAAAATGTCAAAGAGATGCATGGACGACTTTCCAATATCGTTTACAAATCAAAAGCTCTTGGAAAATCATACACAGAGTTGGAGATAGTCCAAAAAATCCTCAGAGTCCTTCCACGAAAATTTGAAGCGAAAGTGACTGCCATTAAAGAATCGAAAGATTTAAAACAAATGAAAGTTGAAGAACTCATCGGAAATCTCACCACTTATGAGCTAGAAATGAAATTCAAGGAAGAGCGTGAAGGAAGTAATACTCAAAAGAAATCAATAGCTCTCAAAGGAACAACTGAAAGAGATGACGATGACGATGATGAAGCAGCAGCAGAATTGGAGCTATTAATAAAGAAATTCAAAACGTGGAATTACAAATATGGAAATTCAGCTCGAATTCAAAAAGCGAAAAGCAGAATAGCCAAAGCACTAGACTACTCAGAAGAACAAAAGATTATTTGTTATAATTGCAACAAACCCGGTCATATCAAACCCAATTGTCCATAAATTAAAATCTGCCATGGAAAGAAACAGAAAAAGAAAAGTTTTGCAGCCACTTGGGATGAAATAGACGAGGATGATCAAAGCACTGGCAGTGAAAGCGAAAAAGCAGAATTGTGTCTTCGAGGTGAAACAACTGACAGTGACGAGCCAAGTGAGGTATCAAAACTTACCCATTCTGAGTTGCTTATATATTTTCATGAAGTAAACGGCTGTTTTGAACGACTTAGGGAAAAATACGCTAAACTTGAATCACAAAAAGACACTTTGATAGATTTAAATAAACAACTTGACCAATTAGTTAAAACCTATCAAAGTAGGATCCCTAAGTGTGATAAGTGTCCAACATTCGAAGAAGAAATTAAAAAATCAGAAATCAATATAAAATCACTTGAAAATGAAATTCTGATTTTAAAAGAGAATGAAAATACTAGGAGAGAGAATTCTATTAAAAAGTGCACACAGTTGTTAAACGAAAATGAATCTCTCAAAACACAAGTTCAACAATTGTCAACGACTTTAGATAAATTTTCAAAAAGTGAAAAATCGTTGAATATGCTATTAGGAAAGCAAACTGTTAATACGGTTAGACAAGGACTTGGATATAATAATTCAAAAATTGTTGAAAGCAATATTAATCAAGTTAATTCTATGTGCACAATTTGTAGAAAATATGGACACAATCACAATAATTGTTGGTATAGACCCAAACATGTGAAAACTATACCGATTTGGGTTCCAAAAGGCACAAATATAAAATCTCTCAAAGTTAAACAAATTTGGGTGCCGAAGGGAACAATTATAAATAGTTTTGGGTCTTTACAAAATTGTTTTTCAAAATTTTCTGCCACTAACAACCATGGACCTATAAAAACAAATAGGTTACATAAATCTTTCATCGTGTTGGTGTGGTGGCAGGCTAAGGAACAACAATAGTGTTCTCTGGATTTTTGGCTTTTCTAGAAACACAACGGACGACAAAGCAAAGTTCCTTAGCCTAGTTCAAAGGTGACAGAATCACAATAGACAACCATGAAAAATATCATAAAGGTAAAACAGGTAAAGGTATATTAATTTGAGCGATATATTAAATGTGATAATCTGCACCATATTCTGAATTAAAATCAGCCAATATTGGGATGATGAAAAGATGATGATTTTGACTCTGACTTATTCAACATAGTTGGCCAATTATATTCTTATGCCAAAAACACTATAATAATCTCTAGATTCTTTGAATTACTTCATATATATCATTTTGGGTTAAAAATAGTGTTTTGTTGGATAATAATACAATTGGTCATAATTCGGCTAACTCTATATTCACGGTTTTTGATTATTTACATGGCTTCATCTCAAAAGAATGTCATTTAAATTGCTGTAAAAATTGAGTTTAAAATTTTTGGTGCACACTTCATGTTTTGGTCTATAAAATTCAATTGATGATAATTTTGAGTGAAAGAGAAATTCAGACGCAGATTACACTGGTAATCTAGTTGATAGAAAAATTACTAGTGAAACGTGATTTTTGTTGAGACATTTAGTAACTGCATCGTTTTTCAAAGAAAATATCAGCATACTTTTCATTTCAAAAAAATTTCAAATAGTAGAATTTTTTTTCTTTTAAAACCCCATGGAGAAAATCATTTTTGGGCATATTTTCAGATTAGTCATTTTCAAAAAATTAATTTCATAATTACTTTTGAATTTGATTTTAAATGACTATATTGACTAATCTGACTCCCAAATGATTATCGAAAAGAAAAATAGTGATTGAAAAAGTGATGAGTGTTGATATTGATCATATATTATAACTCGAGAAAGTATAATTAGAAAATTTCTTTAGAAATTTAAACAAGAGTTATAAAACTTTTTGTTGGTAAAAATTCCATGACCATCTCTATACTATCATACTTCTAACGACAATCACTCATCAAAATTCTATATAGTTTGTCGATATGTGGTACTTTAAACAGGAATCATTCGTTTTTCATTTTCACATTTTTTTAAAAAAAAAGGGTAATAATAACAATAATAATAAATACCAAAGTATTCACTCTCATTTAAAAGTCCTCACGGTTATGCATGGGTGAATTACTTGGAATTTGTTATGTGCTTCCATGCTCATTTAAAAGTCGTCACGGTTATGCATGTATGGAACGCATATCAAAAGTTGATTTTTAAAATAAACAAGTTGATTCTAATCCCATTTAAAAGTCCTCACGGTTATGCGTGGTTAGAAGATACTTGAATTCATTTTTAAAAAAATAAAATTGGAATACTACTAATCTCATTTAAAAGTCCTAACGGTTATGCATGGTTAGTAAATATTCAAATTCCTGATATAAATATACCACAAATAGACACAACTGTATGGTTTTATATGATGACATAATTCCCATCATTCTAAAAGTGGAATATACGCATAACAAAATATTTATGATTTTTTTTTGATTTTTTATTGAAATTTAATATTTATATTCAATTGAGTTTTAATGTTGGATTAATATCGATCACTTTATCTCTATTTTCTCTAACACCATTATTCTTTTGCTGATAACAAAAGGGGGAGAGAAAACCTAAGATTTTGTCAAATAAAATCAAGCAAAGGTCAAATAATTTTCCATTTGCATCTAGGGTCATTTGCATATTTCTATTTGTATGCATATATGTAGGGGGAGTATTGTGTAGAGAGGAAGCATTCAAATAGGGGGAGCAAATTGAACGATCAAATACATTTAACATATTCAAAATCTTAAATATATGTTTGTTATCATCAAAAGGGAGAGATTGTTGAATATGCGCTTATATGATTTTTGTTTGATGATAATAAACATATATACATTCGTTTAAATGTATTTGTTAATGTACTATTTTATTTTTCACAGATTAAATAAATATTTGCTGAATAAAATAAATAACACAGATTTTGAATTCAAACAAATATTTTATTCAAAAAAATATTTATTACAATTTTGAATAGTACAAATTCAAGCTCTCACTATACGTATACAATTTTGATTACAAATACATCACAATTTCATATTTACATTTAACCTTACTACACATCACTCATTCACTCAATTCGTATTTTATCTTTAACTTCATTCCAGTTTGAATCTAGCATCTGAGCAATCTGCAAAAATATTCACTAACGCGGTAAAATTGAAAATAAAATATTTTTGCAATATAAAATAAAAGATGGTTTTTGAAAATAATATTTTGCCTCAGTTATTTGGGTTGTTCGTCATCATTCATATTTGAATTCGTCATACACGAACAACTTGTGACATACATAGTGTATCACTGTATATGCCACAAGGCCGTGCACACCGATATACACTTGATAATGCTATAGGGACAAGTGAGCATAGGTCAAACCCAAATGAAAAGCCGGGTTCAACTCAAGTGCAACACAAATAGAGTCACGACATCAGCACAAGGTCAAACCCGAGTTTTAAAACTGGATTCAACACAGGTGCAACTCAAATGCACACATGAATGCTATGATCAAAGTATGCATGTATACATATCGACCAGGCAGCAAACAAAGTCAACAAAACATGCATTATATACATGGCAACCAAACTGAAGTATAGAGCATAAGCAAGTATCGATGAACTGGTCAGAACAAAGCCATATGAAGTAGACATAGATATGCAGGCACGTCAACAAGACCACATACAAGTCCAGAACCAAGATAATAGTTACACAATGCATAGCAACATCAATGCAAACCAGAGAGCAACATTTACACATTGACAATCAATCAGTGCAGTTCAATCCAGTAAAACAAGAAATGAACTCAAACCAAGTGCATCACTGACCATACACCAAAGCTAACAGCAGTGCCAAGAGACTCAAGTTCTACCAGATAACAAACAAGCATGAAACAGTCATGAACAATGCACAGCTAGTCCAAACATGTATCAGAGAGCATATGCAAGGGTCAAGCAAGTGATATAATAAAGAAACTCAACAGCAATGTATGCAACATACAAACAACAGATGTACAAACTGAAACTTCAAAAGAACCAGGTTAATGCAATCTACAACAAACAATGCATGCAACAGAGACCAAGGGTCAATATGCACAAATATGCATATGAAACCAACATGGCCAAGATGAAATACCAGTAAGCATTACAGTGACATATTACAGAAACAAATGACCGAGGCTACAACTTCAGATGACTCAGATGAACACATGACCGAGAAACAACAAACCAGACCAAGCCTCAGCATCAACAAAACCAAATTCATTGAACTTGAATGACCAGACCAACCAACGTATGAACATATGTATATGCAACAAAGCTGCAGATCAAATATCCTCGAGGACAAATACAAAAATGAACAGAGTCGAAGCAACACAAAAGCAATTTGTTAAAACATGCAAAACAAGAATGCAAAGTTTACAAAGTATCAATGACTGAGCCGATAAATCAAAATATATAACCAAGTCAAAGCCGGTGGTCATCACAAAATCCAAGTCGAAGTCAACCAGAGAAAATCACGAAATTGGATCAACACCATGTCAACCAAGTAACACAAGTATATACGAATTGAAGAAGTCAGAGATCAATCTCAGCATCAAACCAAAATCAAGTGGCCGAGATGAATATTTGACAAATTCAAATAAGTTTATACGAACGAAAATAAAGGAGGTCGAACGCATATATAACCCAATCATCATCGGCAATCAGTGCATCGAGTTCAAGTACAAATACACAAAAGCATAAAATTACATACAGAAGCAAGGAGACGAACTCGATCCAAATTGAAGAGCCGTGAGCAAATCAAAGAGCATCGGAGTCTACTATTGAACAGTATCGAGCGACCCTTCAATTCGACAAAACCCTAAATCTGGAAAAGGAACGAAGCCCTAAATTTGCAAGAGGAACGACCACCATTATACAAGCAAACGAACGGAGCAAAGAAAAAGAGACGGGTCGAATTACAAAAGGGGGCCGGCCTATTTCTCTAAAGAGATTTTTTTTAAAAGGGCTTTAAATTTTTAAATAGGGTTATTTTAGTTTTTAAATTGTTTTTAATTTGTAATTTCTTTTTAAACCGTTTAAATTTCTAGTCGTGTGACTAGGGGACAAGCTACGTGGCGTAGCTTGAGAATTCGCAACTCAGTGGCTGAGCTGTAGCAGGGTTTTGAGCATAGAGTTAGATTTAGTCAATAGCGGGTGTCGGGAGTTTACGTGTGTAAGCGAGGGACTACCTAATTTCTAGTAGAAACCTTGGGGGCAGCACGTAGGCAGGGTTTTGCCGAAGCTGGGTAAATTTTGTGTCGTTCTATTTCTGCATTTATTATTCTGCTATTATCTGTGCTGCTATTGTTCTATGATCTGTGTTGAAATTATTTTATAAGCTTTCGCGATTAATTTTAATAATTTATACCATCCCTATTCACCCCCCTCTAGGGTGAAATCGATCCTACAAGTGGTATCAGAGCTAGGAACAAAAGCCGTTTTTGTTTTAAAAAATTTGATTTTACAAAAACCAATTTTTATTTTAAAAAGTTGAATTTTTAAAATGGCTTCTTTTAATACTGCTTTTGCTGAGGGTCAATCCATAGTTAGACCACCAATGTTCAATGGTGAATATGCGTATTGGAAAAATAGGATGGAAGTCTTTCTGAAAACCATTGACGCTTGGAATATTGTTGAGACAGGTTATAGAACACCGACTATAACTGTAGATAATCAGGAAGTAGATAAACCAAAGGAACAATGGACAGAACTAGAAAATAAATTACAAAATACTAATGCTAAAGCTATGAATTCTATTATCTGTTCATTGGATCAATTTGAATTTAATCGTGTCTCACATTGTCTAACTACGCAGGAAATATGGCACACACTAGAAGTGACTCACGAAGGAACATCTCAAGTCAAAGAATCTCGCCTTGCCATGCTAAGCAGCGAATACGAGAACTTCACAATAGCAAAGGAAGAAAATGTCAAAGAGATGCATGGACGACTTTCCAATATCGTTTACAAATCAAAAGCTCTTGGAAAATCATACACATAGTTGGAGATAGTCCAAAAAATCCTCAGAGTCCTTCCACGAAAATTTGAAGCGAAAGTGACTGCCATTAAAGAATCGAAAGATTTAAAACAAATGAAAGTTGAAGAACTCATCGGAAATCTCACCACTTATGAGCTAGAAATGAAATTCAAGGAAGAGCGTGAAGGAAGTGATACTCAAAAGAAATCAATAGCTCTCAAAGGAACAACTGAAAGAGATGACGGTGACGATGATGAAGCAGCTGCAGAATTGGAGCTATTAATAAAGAAATTCAAAACGTGGAATTACAAATATGGAAATTCAGCTCGAATTCAAAAAGCGAAAAGCAGAATAGCCAAAGCACTAGATTACTCAGAAGAAC
The DNA here is from genome assembly GCA_030765085.1 of Allium cepa. Classification (NCBI taxonomy): domain Eukaryota; kingdom Viridiplantae; phylum Streptophyta; class Magnoliopsida; order Asparagales; family Amaryllidaceae; genus Allium; species Allium cepa. The sequence continues at coordinate 386,031,627 of CM060931.1, forward strand.
AAAAGATTATTTGTTATAATTGCAACAAACCCGGTCATATCAAGCCCGATTGTCCATAAATTAAAATCAGCCATGGAAAGAAACAGAAAAAGAAAAGTTTTGCAGCCACTTGGGATGAAATAGACGAGGATGATCAAAGCACTGGCAGTGAAAGCGAAAAAGCAGAACTGTGTCTTCGAGGTGATACAACTAACAGTGACGAGCCAAGTGAGGTATCAAAACTTACCCATTCTGAGTTGCTTATATATTTTCATGAAGTAAACGGCTGTTTTGAACGACTTAGGGAAAAATACGCTAAACTTGAATCACAAAAATACACTTTGATAGATTTAAATAAACAACTTGACCAATTAGTTAAAACCCATCAAAGTAGGATCCCTAAGTGTGATAAGTGTCCAACATTCGAAGAAGAAATTAAAAAATCAGAAATCAATATAAAATCACTTGAAAATGAAATTCTTATTTTAAAAGAGAATGAAAATATTAGGAGAGAGAATTCTATTAAAAAATGCACACAGTTGTTAAACGAAAATGAATCTCTCAAAACACAAGTTCAACAATTGTCAACGACTTTAGATAAATTTTCAAAAAGTGAAAAATCGTTGAATATGCTATTAGGAAAGCAAACTGTTAATACGGTTAGACAAGGACTTGGATATAATAATTCAAAAATTATTGAAAGCAATATTAATCAAGTTAATTCTATGTGCACAATTTGTAGAAAATATGGACACAATCACAATAATTGTTGGTATAGACCCAAACATGTGAAAACTATACCGATTTGGGTTCCAAAAGGCACAAATATAAAATCTCTCAAAGTTAAACAAATTTGGGTGCCGAAGGGAACAATTATAAATAGTTTTGGGTCTTTACAAAATTGTTTTTCAAAATTTTCTGCCACTAACAACCATGGACCTATAAAAACAAATAGGTCACATAAATCTTTCACCGTGTAGGTGTGGTGGCAGGCTAAGGAACAACAATAGTGTTCTCTAGATTTTTGGCTTTTCTAGAAACACAACGGACGACAAAGCAAAGTTCCTTAGCCTAGTTCAAAGGTGACAGAATCACAATAGACAACCATGAAAAATATCATAAAGGAAAAACAGGTAAAGGTATATTAATTTGAGCGATATATTAAATGTGATAATCTGCACCATATTCTGAATTAAAATCAGCCAATATTGGGATGATGAAAAGATGATGATTTTGACTCTGACTTATTCAACATAGTTAGCCAATTATATTCTTATGCCAAAAACACTATAATAATCTCTAGATTCTTTGAATTACTTCATATATGTCATTTTGGATTAAAAATAGTGTTTTGTTGGATAATAATACAATTGGTCATAATTCGGCTAACTCTATATTCACGGTTTTTGATTATTTACATGGCTTCATTTCAAAAGAATGTCATTTAAATTGCTGTAAAAATTGAGTTTGAAATTTTTGGTGCACACTTCATGTTTTGGTCTATAAAATTCAATTGATGATAATTTTGAGTGAAAGAGAAATTCAGATGCAGATTGCACTGGTAATCTAGTTGATAGAAAAATTACTAGTGAAACGTGATTTTTGTTGAGACATTTAGTAACTGCATCGTTTTTCAAAGAAAATATCTGCATATTTTTCATTTCAAATAATTTTCAAATAGCAGAAATTTTTTTTCCTTTTAAAACCCCATGGAGAAAATCATTTTTGAGCATATTTTCAGATTAGTCATTTTCAAAAAATTAATTTCATAATTATTTTTGAATTTGATTTTAAATGACTATATTGACTAATCTGACTCCCAAATGATTATCGAAAAGAAAAATAGTGATTGAAAAAGTGATGAGTGTTGATATTGATCATATATTATAACTCGAGAAAGTATAATTAGAAAATTTCTTTAGAAATTTAAACAAGAGTTATAAAACTTTTTGTTGGTAAAAATTCCATGACCATCTCTATATCTATCATATTTCTAACGACCATCACTCATCAAAATTCTATATAGTTTGTCGATATGTGGTACTTTAAACAGGAATCGTTCGTTTTTCATTTTCACATTTTAAAAAAAAAAAAGGTAATAATAACAATAATAACAAATACCAAAGTATTCACTCTCATTTAAAAGTCCTCACGGTTATGCATGGGTGAATTACTTGGAATTTGTTATGTGCTTCCATGCTCATTTAAAAGTCCTCACGGTTATGCATGTATGGAACGCATATCAAAAGTTGATTTTTAAAATAAACAAGTTGATTCTAATCCCATTTAAAAGTCCTCACGGTTATGCGTGGTTAGAAGATACTTGAATTTATTTTTTTTAAAATAAAATTGGAATACTACTAATCTCATTTAAAAGTCCTAACGGTTATGCATGGTTAGTAGATATTCAAATTCCTGATATAAATATACCACAAATAGAAACAACTGTATGGTTTTATACGATGACATAATTCCCATCATTCTAAAAGTGGAATATACGCATAACAAAATATTTATGATTTTTGTTTAATTTTTTATTGAAATTTAATATTTATATTCAATTGAGTTTTAATGTTGGATTAATATCGATCACTTTATCTCTATTTTCTCTAACACCACTATTCTTTTGCTGATAACAAAAGGGGGAGAGAAAAGCTAAGATTTTGTCAAATAAAATCAAGCAAAGGTCAAATAATTTTCCATTTGCATCTAGGCTCATTTGCATATTTCTATTTGTATGCATATATGTAGGGGGAGTATTGTGTAGAGAGGAAGCATTCAAATAGGGGGAGCAAATTGAACGATCAAATACATTTAACATATTCAAAATCTTAAATATATGTTTGTTATCATCAAAAGGGGGAGATTGTTGAATATGCGCTTATATGATTTTTGTTTGATGATAATAAACATATATACATTCATTTAAATGTATTTGTTAATGTACTATTTTATTTTTCACAGATTAAATAAATATTTGCTGAATAAAATAAATAACACAGATTTTGAATTCAAACGAATATTTTATTGAAAAAAAAATTTATTACAATTTTGAATAGTACAAATTCAAGCTCTCACTATACATATACAATTTTGATTACAAATACATCATAATTTCATATTTACATTTAACCTCATTACACATCACTCATTCACTCAATTCGTATTTTATCTTTAACTCCATTCCAGTTTGAATCTAGCATCTGAGCAATTTGCAAAAATATCCACTAACGCAGTAAAATTGAAAATAAAATATTTTTGCAATATAAAATAAAAGATGGTTTTTGAAAATAATATTTTGCCTCAGTTATTTGGGTTGTTCGTCATCATTCATATTTGAATTCGTGATACACAAACAACTTGTGACATACATAGTGTATCACTGTATATGCCACAAGGCCGTGCACACCGATATACACTTGATAATGCTATAGGGACAAGTGGGCACAGGTCAAACCCAAATGAAAAGCCGGGTTCAACTCAAGTGCAACACGAATAGAGTATCGAGCGGCCCTTCAATTCGACAAAACCCTAAATCTGGAAAAGGAACGAAGCCCTAAATTTGCAAGAGGAACGACCACCATTATACAAGCAAACGAACGGAGCAAAGAAAAAGAGACGGGTCGAATTACAAAAGGGGGCCGGCTTATTTCTCTAAAGAGATTTTTTTTAAAAGGGCTTTAAATTTTTAAATAGGGTTTTTTTAGTTTTTAAATTGTTTTTAATTTGTAATTTCTTTTTAAACCGTTTAAATTTCTAGTCGTGTGACTAGGGGACAAGCTACGTGGCGTAGCTTGAGAATTCGCAACTCAGTGGCTGAGTTGTGGCAGGGTTTTGAGCGTAGAGTTAGATTTAGTCAATAGCGGGTGTCGCGAGTTTACGTGTGTAAGCGAGGGACTACCTAATTTCTAGTAGAAACCTTGGGGGCAGCACATAGGCAGGGTTTTGCCGAAGCTGGGTAAATTCTGTGTCATTCTATTTCTGCATTTATTATTCTGCTATTATCTGTGCTGCTATTGTTCTGTGATCTGTGTTGAAATTATTTTATAAGCTTCCGCGATTAATTTTAATAATTTATACCATCACCCTATTCACCCCCCCTCTAGGGTGAAATCGACCCTACACAAATTTGTGAGCTTGCACTCACCTTATGAATTAGCAGCGAATTTGGATGGCAAGAGGCAAGCTTTGGCGATGGATTGGGGATCTAAGGACCTGCAGAAGCTAAAAAGAAGACATGCAGCAGGAAATAAACTTGTTGTATACAATTTCATATCAAGCTCAAAAATTTTGATGAAATTTGGTTTGGATTACCTCGTATAATCTTGGTTTAATTGATTCTCACTATGACTTCGCAGCGATTTGAGTGCGATTTGATTTTAGTTTGAGGAAGCTATGGATTTCTATTTTATTTTACTGTAAAGTTTGTTTTTTGAGAAGGAAGAAGGAAAACAATGTACTATATGTTTTCCTCTTACCGGAAGTATCCAGATTAAGGGTTAATGGATCCAAACCTAACCCAAAAGCCCAACTCCTTATATACTTAGAGAAAATATTAAGATATGCACATTTCTAACGCATTTTATCATAATATATGCATATTTCTCAATATAAACTCAAACAAAATTGTTATTAAACCAAAATATAATTTATTTCAACAATAAAACATTTTTTTTACAAATAAAACCTTATCTTTATCTATATTTCGCAATTTATACAATTTTATTATAAAACACTATTTTTACTACAACAATTTGTACAAAAATTGTTTTCTTGTCAAATAAATTACAGTAAATCATTTTAACTCTTTTTAATCATCAAAATATTATTTTCAACTAATATTTCATCTTTTATTTTAATAAAATGCATATTATCTCCATACTTATCATTTTAAATTCAATAAAAGATTAATATTGGCAATACTTTCCAATATTGTTGTATTTACTCAAATAAAATTACAAATTGATTATTTTCACTCCAAACTCTCAAAATAAAGTTTTTAAAACTTTATTTTCATGAATCTATATTTATTTTAACAATTACATGTTGAAACACATCACTTGATTAACTTAGTCACTCTAATTTAAGAAAATCCCATTATTTTCAATTTATTAACCAAATTTGCGAATTATAAATTCTAAACCAATATTGATACCCAATCAAAATGAAGTTCCGAACTATATTTTTCCCATTTTATTTACAAAATTCATTGTTTATTCCCAATAAACAATTTAAAATTTCCAATTATATTTTAATTTACAATATTAAATTATAACTTCCAATATAATTTAATATACATATAGGTAATCTATAGATCAAGGTTGTTATAGACTCTTCTCCTTAACAAAATTGTGTCCTCTCAATTTATAGAGAAGAGTTTGTATTCAATATATTGATTTCATCAATCAAAGAAAGGATAGACAAGCACAAGATCAAAATTCCTCACTCTCTACTCAAGATGAAAAAAGACCAAGATAAAATTGCTCGGTAAATTCAATAATTATCCTATGTATAAATACTGGGATTTGCACAGCATTGAATTTCTTAAGCAATACATCGTGATTTCAAAGGCATCTCACTTTCGAAACAAAAACACAATGGGGTGCTAGTCAAAAATCTATCGAAGGAGATTGATTTCACAAAATGTTGTCTAATAGAGTTGGGATTTAGCATCGCTTTATCCAAACTCCAACAACAAACCAATAATTTTTCATATGTCACTACGGAAGGAGCCATACTGATACTAAGACAACAACCATTGAGGTAAGAATACTCGATAAGAGATGGTTACTTAAAATACCACCCTGCTTAAATGACCACAAATTGCTAGTCGTTTGTCGATAGCACTAAGGCAATACAATCACGAGGAATAAATAGATATAAATTTTAATTTACAATCAAAATTTATTAGAGTTTTAAATTCATTATCTTCAAAACGATAATCTAAATTTTTGTTTACAGCCAAACTTCTTAAAGTTCCAAAACTCATTGCCTTTAAATTCAAAATCTCAATTTTCAACACTTGGAAATTTTCCAAACTCCTTCCTAAAGTTCTTATAAAAATGACAAATAATTTCAAACTCATATTCCCCTTTATTCCAAAATTAAATTTTCAAAAGAATTTTATAATTCATTTGAACAATCCTTAAGATAAAATTTAAACATTTACTACTCTTTACTTTCAAATACCCAAATTCTCATAACAAAGACCATCTTTAACAAGTACAGCTTATTTTAAAATAATCAATAAACATTTATACTTTAAACAAAGTATTATATCATTATTTCAACAATATAACATAACTATATTCAAACTCATAAATTTCAATTATCATAATGGCATTGCCTCGCCATTGATTTATAATAAATAATCCTATCGATTGGCTGCACCTTTGACCAAATGATCAAAACCACCTCACCACTCAGCCAATCCCATTATGGTTCAGTGGTTGCACATGTCATCCAGAATAAAATTTAATTCACAAATCCTTTTAATTTATTTCCAAATTTAGTCTCATTAAAACTCAATTTATCATGTCTGATTGTCTCATCACAGCGTTTAGGAAATTCCTATCGATAACATTGATCAGGCATATCGACCCAAATTCTTAAAGCACTTGATGGACAACCCAACACAAAAATCATCTTCTATAAAAGAAGTATCTTATCTTTAGTTCTCAAAATGTTCCTTTATTTATCCCAAAAACCAAACCCAATTTTTCTTAGAAATATATCTTCAATTTTTTGAAAAAATTGAAAACATAATTCTTTACATATACCCAAAATAAAAAACACAAAAAGTTACTCATCAAGATGTACCTTGAATATACTCGACTCACAAGATTTAGGGAATAGATTAGAGAGTTCGTCATTCCTAACGGTATAATGAACTACTCAAAATCCATAACGAGTGCAGAATGCGATAAAAGAACACTATCCTCCGTAGCTCGTAGCAAATGAGAATCGGTGTAGGGTCAAGATGAAGAAGGACCCTAGCACCACCAATAGATCGAATAAGAAATCAGCAAGAGATAAGGGTAAAATATCTTCTCGAATGAGAAGAAGAACACAACGGTAAATCATTACTTCGAGTGAAGTAATATTACTAAGCCTATAAATGAGTATCCAAAAAGGTTATCACAAAAGTGGTAAGAATGGCAATATCAATTAAATTCCAAGGATTGCCTCATTTCCTTAGTGGGTATCCTCATGGAAGGATGACTGAATAACTAAGAACCGGGAATGAAGTCAATGCAATATTCGATTGCCCGATTGGGTGTCATCCCCGAACGGACTTACAGAAATCAACAAAGTCACAATGACAGGAATTCGATATATATCATAAACATCTCGAAACTCAAGAGTGAATACAGATACTTCAGAATCATCATTAACATTCCAAAGAGCAAGAAACAACAAATCAGTCAAAATTAGGATACCTAAATATAGGATCCTTCAGATCACAAAATGCAACTTGAAAATACCCAAGCTACCCCATCTTAAATCATCCCAAACTCTAGATAGGAAAAAAACATGCTAATTCGCACGAAAAGATAAGCTATACGGAAAATCCCAAAATCCTCAAACATCATACCAAATATTGCGGATCCCTCAATAGGATACACAATCCTTAAAGAAATTACAAGATAAGAACATCAAAGATCATCAACAAGCTCCTTCGATATGGATGGGTGTCAAGCACCCATATTAAAGAGGACTCGAATAAAAAATCATGATTAGGATTACTCCAAAGATAAGATGTCATCAATTAAATTTAGGAATATTATGGAATAAAATATATTCCTAGACATATCCCAATTATCTACTCCAAAAGACACGATAAGGTAAAGGACACAATGATTAAGAGATTCGTAACACTTGTATTACACTAAGATGTACCGTAATGTGTTTCTATTCTGTGTTTATCATACTTTGTTTTGAACTCAGCTCTAATACCAAGCTGTGATGCCCCACCTCGAGACCCACATTAACAAAGAGAATTACCGGGTAATTTTGTCTGCTAATGCGGAGAATATGGCTGATTAGGGACGACCATCTATAGCCTTGTCTTAAATATCTGTTGAATACGTCGACAATTGCTATCTGTTTTTTCCTACTCAAGTGGATCGACATACCTAAAAATACTTAATAAAAAAATATAGGTGGCTAATGGATCTATCAGAACAAAATACAATAACAGAATGCATATCACATCACAGAACAGTAATCATCATATATATAAATACATATGCACAGATACATCTCGGCATGATACAAGCTGATACACAAAAGTGGTACAGAGACCACACTATATACATCCAATCAAATACATATCAGAGTCAAGTGGAAAGAAATATAAACTACACAAAAGTGCTAGGTTGATATCCAAGTAGATGCATCAAAGCTAAGTCCCGTAGCTGATAGCTAACTCGAAACAACTCGGTCTGACCCGAGTACAAAATAAACAGGCCGGTCTAGCTAAAACAATCAGTTAATGAGGATAGACGATAATATGAAGCATAAGATACAAGGTGATAATTTTTTTCTAATGAGAAGAGGCAACAGAAAGAATACAACCCAAGACTTAAGTGAACTAATGTCACTTAAGTATACAAAGACCTCAAAAGAGGTTAATTCAATAATAATACTCAAATAATATAAACATTCGCCTCATATCATCAGCGACATCTCAAAATGTCTACATGGTTTCCATGAAACATATCTCCTCAAAAAAGGGAAACATCAATACAAACACCCGCCAAAATGACAAAATAAAACATTATCAAATAGGATGATCCAAAACTCAAATATAGAAGAATCTCCAAATTCAATTATACCTCATCTCATCGGTATACTTGAATATAAGTCTCAATCTCAACTCGCCAAAATGCGAAAACCCATAATATCCTATAAAATCATGAAATCATCCAAACTCAAACTCAAGGAACTCGATAAGAGTTCAAAACATCATAAATGCAATCACCATATAACCATTAATACATGTAAGCCTTCATCTTACTCAAGACTATAATAACATCCTCATACAAAGGTGAAATCAAAACATTTAAAACTTCATGGGAACTGCATGTGCTTACATCGTGACTAGTACTAATATTTGGTACCATAAACATCGTGATGACTGGAGTCAAGTAACATCATAACATCACGAACATCGTGATGACTATGGTCTATAATATCATAATAACTCCCAGTCACAAAGACCTGAGTTAATAACATCGTGATGATCAGAGTCGCAACTACATCATGATGACTCCAATTGAGTACTTGTGGTCTATAGTACTAGTAAACATCGTGAATGTGTCTAAACTTCTCGCATAGGAACCCAATAGGCATTAATGTACGTCCTATACCATACGTTCGCACCTAACGGTTTACTAGCCATTAGTTGGTGCCACACTAGTAAAACTTCATGAAAATATACTCTGCCTCATCTCATCGGCGAGTAAATACAATACCCTACTCATCTCATCTCATTGACAAGTACTAGTGGCATTGCGACTTGTCTCATCTCATCGACAAGTAAAAGCTATCATAATACATCTCAACATCATAAAATCATCATAAAGAAGCTTACCTCATCTCATCGGCAAGTAAAAATAACATCTAGATGGTTATTTATAATCATAATTCCAAATAGAAATTTTTAGCTCTTAATTTGCCTCATTTCATCGACGATTAAGAAATACATCTAAAACCGATCCTTCATCGAATATACTCCTAAATTGGAGTTCTCGGTTCATATAATCTACCCTAAAATTTAATAACATCTTGAATCGTCTCAAACAGTTCATCGATAGGGTTTCGATCGTATAAGTCTATTATTAAACGATAAAGCAAATCCATGTGTCCTTACCAAATGTTTTACTTTACCACTTAATTGTCTTTCTCGTACGTTCGAAATTCATAAAAATAAGTAATTTTATTTATAAAATAATTTTATCAAAGGAAAATAGGAATTTAAAACGATTTTCCAAAAACGATTATTAAAACTAATATTTGAAATTTCTTTATTATAGGAAATAAATATATTTTTATTTAGAAAAATAATTTTAAAATACTATATAATAATAATTTGAAATGTCCATATATTTCAAAAATGGTTTAGTGAAAACTGTTCTCGGAAACAATAAAAATTAAGAAGGATATCTCAAAACCGGTAACTTGAATTCAATACGAATTCAATTCAAATTTATCCTAAAATCAATTCAAATTCCATTAAAATTTGAATTTCAAATTCTTCTGATACAGCTAGCCTATTGATAGGCATCATAGCTCTCAAAATATCTCAAAAACAACATCAAAACCAAACGAGAATGAGAGCAAAAACGAGCTAATGCAATTCTAAGGTCGATGATTGTTATTGCCTTCATTTTGCACTCAGGACAGCAACATGCAAACATAATTTCGACCAAGCAAACTTCAAAATTTCATAAAACTCAAAATAGGAAACTTGTTGCCAATAATCTAAGCTTTCCAGAATATCCAAAATTATTGAATTTGGTTAAGAAACGAAAGTGTTATGGTAAATTCCATTTTAGATTCAAACACAGAGCAAATGTTAGTTTTGCTCTCTGGATAGCAATAGAAACACTCAATTTTGACCCAGATAACTTCAAAATTCTAGAAATCTCAAAACATGAATATGTAGCTCTATGTCTATGATTGTCTGAGCATCCAAAATTATTGAATTTGGTTAAGAAATGAAAGAGTTATGGCCAAAACAATTCTCATGCCTGTGATTGTTGTTGCTGTCGATTTACTCTCGAGACAGCAACAAACAAGCACAATTTTAACCAAGCAAACATCAAAATTTCAAAAAACTCAAAACGCAAAACTTGTAGCTCTATTTCTATGCTTTCCAGAACTTCCAAAATTATTGAATTTGGATAAGAATAGAAAAAGTTGTGGCAGAAAAATTTCTCAGGCTCGTGATTGTTATTACTGTTGATTTGCTCTCGTGACAACAACAAACAAGCACAATTTTGATCAAACAAACTTCAAAATTTCAGAAAACTCAAAACATGAAACTTGTAAATATACGTCTAAGATTTCTATAACATCTAAATTTTTTAATTTGGATATGAAACGAAAAAGTTATGGCCAAATATGTTTCAGCTTAAATCTCAAATAAATTATTCACAGGATTATCATTTTCACCTAGCAAATTTGTGAGCTTGCACTCATCTTATGAATTAGTAGTGAATTTGGATGGCAAGAAGCAAGCTTTGGTGATGGATTGGGGGCTCTAAGCACCTGTAGAAGCTAAGAAGAAGACATGCAGTAGGAAATAAACTGGTTATAGACAATTTCATCTCAAGCTCAAAGATTTTGATGAAATTAATTTAGTATTGGTTTGGATTACCTTGTATAATCTTGGTTTAATTGATTCTCTCTTTGACTTTGTAGCAATTTGAGCGAGATTTGATTTTAGTATGAGGAAGCTATGGATTTCTATTTTCTTTTACTGTAAAGTTTTGTTTTTTGAGAAGGAAGAAGAAAAACAACGTACTGTATGTTTTCCTCTTACCGAAAGTATACAGATTAAGGGTTAATGGATCCAAACCTATCCCAAAAATCCAATTCCATTTATACTTAGAGAAAATATTAAGATATGCACATTTTTAACATATGTTATCACAATATACACATATTTCTCAATATAAACTCAAATAAAAAATGTATGCAACCAATTGTGTGAAAATAAAATTGTTTTAAAACAAAATAAAATTTATTTCAACAACAAAATATTATTTTTATAAATAAAACCTTATCTTTATCTATATTTCACAATTTATACAATTTTATTATAAAACACTATTTTTACTACAACAATTTGTACAAAAATTGTTTTCTTGTCAAATAAATTACAATAAATCATTTTAACTTTTTTTAATCATCAAAATATTATTTTCAACCAATATTTCATCTTTTATTTTAATAAAACACATATTATTTCCATATTTCTCATTTTAAATTCAATAAAAGAATAATATTGACAATACTTTCCAATATTGTTTTATTTACTCAAATAAAATTACAAATTGATTATTTTCACTCCAAACTCCCAAAATAAAGTTTCTAAAACTTTATTCTCATCAATTTATATTTTTTTCAACAATTAAATGTTGAAACACATCACTTGATTAACTTATTAACTCTAATTTTAGAAAATCCCATTATTTTCAATTTATTAACCAAATCTTCGAATAATAAATTCTAAACCAATATTGATACCTATATAAACAAAATGAAGTTCCAAACTATATTTTTTCCATTTTATTTACGAAATTCATTGTTTATTCCAAATAAACAATTTAAAATTTTCGATTATATTTTAATTATATATAGGTAATCTCCAAACCAGGGATGTACACACAACATCAAATAAATTGTAATCAATATTTCCTAAATAGTAATTTATTTATTTAATTTAAAACATTTTATAAGTATATTTAATCGCATGGTTTTTGGTAGGACTCATCATTACAGTCATTTTACTCAAATGTGTAAATTCAGTCAACGAGTAATATCAAACAACTCAAATATTAATTTTCACGCGTCACTTTACCTAGTAGTGTGAAAGTTTGGTTAAATTTACGAATTACACAACTTTTTGGTAATCTTGCTATTTTAAGTGGTACTTGGTATTAGTGATTATTTACATCAATTCTCTTCGTCAAATATATATCGCTCTAGGTTTTTGGAATTTGGTTTTGGTCAAAATTACAATTTCATCCACATTCAACTTGGTTAATCCAAACACAAAATCTTTGGTTCAATTATAACATTTATTATTAACCGTACTGCTCTGGCTGAAGACTTTGACTTTTGAATATAGTTGACCGTGATACTACCTTATGTAACTGAGAAGATGAATTATCTATTGAATAGTATTTTAGTCCAATGCTTCAACTAAGGTCCAACTATGTATAGTCACTCGATCGATTGTCATGCCATGACTTAATTATAATCAAAATAGAATATCACATTGTAGTCTCCTAGTATTCTCAAGTCGAGGAAACTATGTAACATTGTCACTTTGGGATCTTCCATTTGACCTTAGTTATGATTAACCATTCGTAAACTCTTGAGTGAGTCATTTTATAGTTATCCAATAACTAAATATGTAACCTCTTGGTCCCCAAACAACCATGAGTAATATACTACCTAATATTTGAAGAGCGCTGCATACTCTAATCTCGACGAATGAATTGATATCCTTTCTCAAAACACCATGATTATGAATATTTAAAATAATATGTTATTTTAATGCGATAAATCTCATGTTTACAACACTCTGTAACTACTATCCTATAACATATCATTTAAGGATTTTCTATTTAATATACTTCAAATTAATTATTTAATTGATTATACCACAACATAACAAAATATATTATAGAGTCAAACATCTTTATTATGAAAAAATTGAGTTAGACATATGTAAAAAAATACATAATTGCCCTTAGGGAAAACTCCTAACTCTATTAATCTTCCACTTGCACTTGGAGTCAATCATGGAATCTTATTTCAACTTCTTTAATCAGTTTTCTCAAAACTTATCGAGTTAGTCCCTTAGTGAACAGATATTCTATATTGTTTTAATTATCCTCTCTATCAATTAACTCTCTCCAATGTCGACAAACTGCCTTTATTAACTGGAACTTTTTGGCATATGTTTTTCAACTTTCGATGAGCTCTAGTTTCTTTAATGAACTATATCGTGACATTATTATCATATAACAATGTCATGGGATCTCAGCATTTGAAATTACTTCCACCCCACTATAAATTTGAGAATTTATTTATACTTCTTTTATTACAATGCTATTCAAGGCGATGTGCTTAGCCTTTGGTTAAATTAATCACTACTTATGTTTGGAACTTATCCAAATTTAAGTTACGAACATAAGATCGAACATGAATCTAGAACTAACATACTATACTCAATATCACTTATGAAGTGTGAGTCTATGCACTTCTTCATAAGGAGTTCGTTGTATCTATAAACAGTTCTTTATTATTTCATAAATACCCTAGAACACTATAAATTGTCTTTTAGCGATCTTAAATTGGATCTGATACTTGCTCTATGTATCAAATACATAAGAGAAATGCGATGTTGTTGGCAATTAAATATGTACAATAATTCATATTGCCAATGCATAAGAAATCCATCTTGCATACTCTCTATTAAACATTTGAATATGATGTCCATGTATTCTGTTTTAGGACACTCCCAACATATGTCAATTTGAAATCTAATATATCAAGAATTTAAAAATAAAACTAAAATGATTTTAATACGAGTACATTGTTAATAATCATAAGTTTGTTATTTACCTGTAGTTTTGAAATATTTTAGTATCTTTATAGTGCTTTCTTATAGACATACACTTCCTCTGCATTTTGACTGAAATTCAAGCCGTTTGTCTTTCTATCAATTTTTTTTCTCTACTCTTGATGCTCATCGAACAATACTTTTGTATAAGTTATTGGATCATATTTGAAATCCACAAACTCGGTATTGCTCCCACCGACTTTGAGACACTTTGCATGTTATGTGCAAACAGTCTATTTTAAATGATTATTTAGAATTTATTTTCAACATAAATGTCCCAAAACTCAAAATCATATTAACAATAATTTTGATAGTAAAATCTGAATTAGCTCAAGCATGTTGAATGAAAAATCTATCAGGAGTAATAAAAATCCTCCTATTTAGTTTGCGGTCTCCCTGACTCCTCCCTTTGTTCTTTGCTATAACCTTGATTTCCTCTATCGCTTCCTCCTTCTCTGATGTCACCTCTTCTCCCTGCTTTTTTTAATTCCATGCCCTAATTTATTATAGGTGGGATGCCGTAAATATTGCCCAAGCTCTATGTTTTGAACCAGATTTCTGTTACTAGGTCAGGATCTAAGTTCCGTGCTCCTCCTTCCGGTGACAATGATTTTCAGTGCGGCCCAAATTCCTTCCCGCAACTATCTGATTCTGCCTTTGCTTCTATTGGTCCAGGGCTGCGCAACGACCCAAAATTTCGGTTATTTGAATTTGGAATATTTAATTGATTTTAAATATTGAAAATTTAATTTTATAAGTTAAATGACTCGAATTTCAATTTCGATGATTTATTTGATAATTAAATTGTTGAATTAATATTTGGAGATATTTAAAATAATTAAATTCTGAATTTAATGTGAATAAAAATAATTTCAAACGCTTATTTAAATTCTATTGGGTAAGAATGGTAGTAATTTTAATTTAGATTTAAAAGTGATTAATTTGGTTTCTAAATAATTCATTTTAATTAACGTGTAAAAATAGCCTTCTGGGACACTGTCTCGGATTTTGACGAAACCATTGTCATTAGATACGTAATAGTGAACTACAATTTTGCTATCGAATTTTGTGGTGATTGGACGTATCATTTGGTTGTATGAGCTCAAAAATCTTAGAAACTAATTATAGAATTTATATAATATAATGGGTTTAAAAAGTTATCTTCTGTATATGATCGAATCAGGTCCCGAGACTAGTTCCATTGTATTTTAAATAGAGATATAACATATAGAACGTTACGCGGCATGTTTCATTTGGAGTTCGAGATTTTCAGACGTTTTATAGCTTGATATTCTAAATTAAAATAATATATATATATAATATATTTACACCTTACTGAGCCCATGCCCTTTCTTTTTTAGACCCATACCCATACACGTTTAGGTCCATACCACACCATACTTTCCCTTTCCTTTTTAAATCACGCTGAATATAAGAAATAAAAATTTCTTTACAAATAAAAATTTCAAAAATAGAGAGCAAAACAATACTTAACAGAAAAGTAAAAATGAGATCTTTGATCTTACTTTGGCCTAAGCTTGTTTTGGTGGGCGGTTTGAAGGTCACGATTCATGTTTGGCATCCAACAGTAATGGATGGGAAGCAATTAACTAGGGTTTGGGATTCTTAAAAATTTAGACAACGGTTTGCGAATTGGTGATCAGATTTGAATTTAGGGTGGCGCATTGCATCGACGGTCAGAGTTTGAGGGGGTGTGGCACGTTTTCAGATGATGCAACATGTCATACAACAAGGTGGAATATCCTAGGTCATGAAAATTTTGGATTGTGCGGACTCATTGCGATGGGGTCCAATAGATGAAGGGTTTAAGGAGGAAGAGAATGGCGGTGGTTGGGGTTGCTCTGGTGAGGAACGACGTTGATGAGGAGGCCTGCAAGTATCGGCCATGGGGAGTGGAGCTGCTATTTTAGTTAGGGTAATTTTATTTGGAGGAGAAGGAGTTAAGTGTAATTAGTATATATTTTATATTATTTAAAGTTGTAAATCTTATAAAATTGAAAACTCGTTCATATTTGGTCGAAATTTAACGTGATCTGTCGCCTTAGGATCGTGTTGTTCGATTTCAGACAAAACCAGAACGTCTCGGCGACAACTAGAATTTTGGTGAGTAAATCTCACCTTTTTGGTTAATTAAAAAATATTATATAGTCAATTAAATTATTTATTAGATGTGTGAATATTTTATTATTGATTGTTATTGACTGTTTGGATGATTTACTAATTTATATGGTTGGTTTGGATATTATCCCCCTAGGGAGGATGAGACCCTATTACGTTCCCGTGTAAGAGAGGATGACCCATTTTATGCGAATCCTGCCTCGAAGTGGTTGATTTATATTAATGATTTTATACTGTATGTGATGCATGGGGACAAGCTGGAGAAATCCAACCGGATTCCTCAAATTGTTGTTTATTTTCATACAAATTGATATATGATATGCTGGATGCTATATTTGATGACATGGATATGATTTTTCTTATTCAGTGCTTAGGTGGCATTGGGCCTTATTTTTGGCATTTTATATCATAGGGAGGTGTAACATCCCCTTACTTAGAGGTCCAAAACTAATAGCTATGGATGCTGCAGTCATCCACAGTTATTAATCCTCGGCGACCAAATATAGTGGTATTAGATACATTGATACACTGAAACAGATGAATATGGAAAAAAATTAAAATATCAAACAAGATCACATTTCATTTTTAAACATTCCAAATTCATTACATAATCCCACCATCGTTAACCTCGTTCAGAGAAGATATATTTATTACAACATACGCCGAGAGCGATATATGGATATGCCCCCTTGGATGATCAGAATATATAAAGGCAATTTAACAACTTTTCCATTGCAAAAACCACATCAGAGTTAAATAAAAGAGAACCTTATATATATATCCCGCCTCTTGCACGTTTCTAGAAGCTTTATTCGTCTAATGAGGTACCTAAAAATCTCAACTCTCAATCTACTCAAAAATCAATTGAGTATCCAAGAGTTTAAAGGGAAAACATAAACTTCGAGTCAGACATAAAGCTTGGTATGAATAATAATATGCCATCTCAAATCATATAGATATCTAGTAAGACCACGCCGCTTAGCGAAACGGGTTTCCCCTCACTAATATCTTAAAACCTTTTTATAAAACCATATATTGTGCTTTTGAAACCACAATGGTTAAAACATCTCAAAATAATAGGACATGATGATATGCAGAATAAATAAATAAATTCTGGATTATCTATCTCCATTCATTTTGACTATCTGTCACAATTATAGTTTCTAGTATTACTATTAACCTAATAGTTTTCATTGACTGGCTAATAACCTGTTAAATGTTTATGGACTCCTTGTTCAATTACATAGTTTTCATGGGATTATTATGAACCTATTGGTAATTCCAATATCTTTTCTTTTATCCTAGTTTTCATGGGATGACTAGTAACCTATTGACTATCTGTCAATATCTTAATTTCTTATCCGGATATAGTTTTCATGGACTAAATATTAACCAATTAACCCCTGCCAATATCAAATCATAGTTTTCATGGGCTAACTATGAACCCGTTGGCCCCTACCAATATCTTTTTTTATATTATTTTAGCAATATTTTGGTCTTCCTGACCTCCTGGATGCAATTCTACTCATTCAGGAGTTAACTTAATTTATATTCACTATTGAGTTAACCTAGCTGGTTATTCTGCCCTTCCCCAAAAATATAGTTATGGATCCAGAACAATGTAAATATATATATATATACATATAAAGAAGCAAACATAATAACTTGGTTAATTCCTGCCATGGTTTTTTTTTAAAACGAGATTGGGTTATTTTTTTGAAAAATTAGGCTTTGAAAACCTCGAAACCTTTGAAAGTACCCATTTTGAAACCTTTGGAAGTATCCCTTCCGAAACCATTGGGTTATAGTTAAAATATCATTTGGGTCAAAGTGAATATAAACAAAAGTACCTATTTTTTATCATGTAAAAGTATTGGGGAAAAACTTGATGGCGTCGGCACCATCCCTTTCAAAAGCTTCAAAACATTTAAGCAAAACACTGAAGGATATCTTCGAAACCCCCTTTCGAAACCATCGCCTTCGAAACCCATGAATCTTTTCGAAAGCATTTAGAAAGTGCCTTAATACATCTTTCAAATGAATACTATCATTCGAAAGCATTGATAACTTTAATATACTCGAAAGGCAAAAAACAATAGCATGGCTTCGACTAGGTCGGAACCCCTTCTTTCGAAAGCATTTATTTACAGCTAAAGGAACTCATTCGAAAGCCCTTATTTTTTAAATAGAAAATGGCAACCCCTTCGAAAGCTATTAGAAAACTCCTTTTGAAAACATATGTTTTGAATATGTCGAGAGCTTTAGTATAATAAAGGCAGGCGCTTAACTTTTTAAAACAAACTAAGGTATCGACCCCATCGGAAGCAATGCTTTCGACACTATGCCTTCCGCCTTTCATCCAATCCACTACGTACCATCTATATGATACCTTATGTATTAGTTTCGGCTTAGTAGGGTTTCGACTTGATCGAAGGCAAAAGGTAAGAGTCGAAAGGTACCCCTAATAGAGGCAAAACCTGTTTTTTGTATAAAGGATGACTAAAGCCACTTAAAAGAAGTTATATCTAACTAACCTGCCTATGTAAATACGTGATTGGTTGCCTCAGCTTTTTCCATGCTTTACAAAAATTACCGCCTCTTAATTTTTGGATAAGTATCAAGATTTATTTTTGTAGATAAGCTCTTCCATTAAAAATACAATTAAATCATCTAGATCATCCTCTCCAAATAATTTTATTCGTATAGTAAATCACTTACGAAAAATCCCCAAAAATTATTGAAATTCACTTTCATCATGTTATCTAACATATCAAAATTTTAGACCCAAATTCTTTATATAATTTCTGATATTAATTTCTAAACCCAATTGACCATATTTTCATTCGAAAATTCATATTGATCTTTCCATAGCTTAAAAAATTATCAAAAATAAAACCTAACTCCAAAATCATGTTTTTCATAACATATAAGTTTTTGCATGGCATTTAAACATCAATTTCTATCGGTTTTGATCTAAAGCCGTATAAATCTTAATTTAAACAATCTTGTTTAAATTAAGCAAACTATAATTCAAGCATATCATCATCCAAACATCGTATGTACGAATTAAATCTTAAATCCACGACATATATTCATAAAATGGAGATGAAATTATTATTCACCTTGATTATAATAAGGAAAGTGGATCGAGTTTGAGATTGATTCCCCTTCTTTAATTTCTTTAACTTTTCTTTGAATTTCTCCTTTCTTTTCTTGTCAGTGGCCTTCTCCCCATTACACTTTATTTTTATGAAAAATGAGACATGAATGTGAATGGCCTAAGAGGAAAATCTATATATACATATAAAAGAGTAAAGATTATGTATGTTAATACCCAATATACCCTTGTGTAGATTAACTATCATATAAACCATTCTTAAGTCCATTAAGTAATTGATTAAGCACGACCATTTAATATTTATTCAAATCTAAATCACCTTATCACTTAAAATTTTCATCATTCTATGTAAGTTATCTAATTAAATCTCTTGAATAATGTTATTAAAAAATAGGGGTATTACAGACTCCCCTCTTTAAAGAAATTGTCATTGAAATTCAGTAAGGACTAAATACTAAACATAGCAATTATCGATAACAACTCCCAACAACATACTAGTCTACCTAACCAGTAATTTTCTATATAAATCTAATTTAGACTTACACTCAAAGCATATCAAGATAAAAATCTCAAATTATGTCTTCTGTCTCCCAAGTATAGTCCTTCTCGTTGTTGCTCCACTGAACTTTCACCAACTTGACTGTCTTGGATCTCAATCTTTTCTCATCTCTCACCACAACATGTACTGATTGTCTAACAACTATCAAATTAGGCTCTACTTCCAACTCTTCCAACTCTATTGGAGGAATGGTAGTCTCTTAATCATGCACATACTTACGAAGGTGAGACACATGGAATACATTATGGATACCTGCCATATTGCTTGGCAACTCTACTCTGTATGCGAGCTTTCCTAATCTCGATGACAGCTTCCCTGACTTTACGAATCGTATCACACCCCTCATCGGTGACACCTTAATAAAAACCCTATCTCCAACTGAGAACTCTAGGTCTCGGATCAACTCAATCTTCTTTGACATCCCTCTAACCATCTCTAGACCTAAGATCAATCTACCTTCAGTCTCTAACCAACATGCTGGCTATTTGCATGGCCTTCCATACAAAGCTTCAAAAGGCGCCATTCCTATACTAGTTTGATAACTATTATTATAGGAAAACTTAATCAAATGTACGTGACCTTCCCAAGGTCCACCAAAGTCCAATACAAAAGCTTTTAATAAATCTTCGAGTATTTTATTGACACTCTCGGTATGTCCATCCGTCTGTGGGTGATATGCTGTACTCATCTTGATCTTGATACCTAATATTCTCTGCAGACTCCTTCAAAATTTGCTAGTGAATAATGCATCTCTATCACTGACTATGCTACTAGGAATTCCATGAAGTCTAACTATGTTATTCATGAACAACTTCGCCAAAACAGGTGCCGTCCTGGTTGACTTGATTGGAATGAAATAGGCGCTCTTGGTCAATTTGTCCACTATGACCCATATACTTTCATTTCCCCTCTTGGCAACATATTAATGAAATCCATGGATATAGAATCCCACTTCCACACTGGAACCTCTAAGGGCAGAGGCAACCCGCTCGGCTTTTGCTATTCAACTTTCACTTATTGATAGTTAGCACACTGCCTAACTCTCAAGCCAACATCCCTCTTTATGCCTTCCCAATAGAAGCTCCTCTTTATATCCAGATACATCTCGGTCCTCCCAGGATGAATCGTAAACTTGGATCGATGACACTCTTCTAGAACTTTTCTTGTCAAGTTCTTTATATTGGAACACATAAGTGTCCCTTCTTCCTCAACCATCCTATCGGGTCGATGCCAAAATCTTTTAGATTATTGATCTCTGATCCCACCTCAATCTAATTTTTTCGGCTCATACTGGATCTTCTTTCTGCTTAAAAGCTATCCTTTTGATCAGCACTGGTCGCACTTCTAAACAGACTAACATAGCGGCACTCCGACTAAAACCAGCAGTCGATCTCAACTTTATACTACAAGTAGTCAAAGCTTCTAAATCTTTCCATTCCACCAACATAGCTAACACCATATTCTGATGTTTCCTAGTAAGAGCATACACTACCTTATTTCCTTTTCCAAGAGTATATTCTATACCAAAATCATAAGCAGCCAAAAACTCCAGCCATCTCTACTGTCTCATATTTAACTCCTTCTGAGAGAATAAATATCTTAAGACTTAGATCCGTGTATAGCTCAAATCTCTCCCTAGGAGATAATGTCTCCAAATCTTCAACGCAGTGATCACCAAAGCCAACTCCAAATCATGAGTAGGGTATGTCACCTCATGCGATCTAAGCTGTCGAGAAGTGTAGGCAATGACTTTAACTTTATACATCAACACAACTCCAAATCCGGTTCCACATGCATTAGTGTACACCACCAACCCTTGATTTCCATCTGGAATAACTAACACCGGCGTACTGGTCAACAAATTCTTTAACCTAAGGAACTCTTCCTCACATTTGTCGGACCAAATGAATTTCACATCCTTCCTGGTCAACTTAGTCAATGGTGCTAGTATCCGTGAAAAATCCTTAATGAATCTCCGACTATAGCCAGCAAGTTCGAGAAAACTTCTGATCTCGGTCACCGTCTCTGCTCTCTTCCAATTATTGACAGCTTCAATCTTAACTAGATCTACTGCCAAACCCTTCTTTGAAACCACATGACTAAGAAATTTGACCTCTTTCTTCCAAAAATGACATTTGAAAAACTTCGCCTTCAGCTGATGCTGCCTCAATGTCTCAAGCACTACTCTCAGATGATCTTCATGCTCCCTTTTAACTTTCGAGCACACCAAAATGTCATCTATGAATATCAATAAAAACCTACCCAAGTACTCTTGGAAAACTCGATTCATCAAATCCACGAAGAAAGCAGGTGCATTTGTCAACTCAAATGCATCACTAACCATCCATAAAAACCATACCTAGTTCGAAATTCTGTCAAAGGAATACCGTCCTTCGCCACTTTCGATTGATGGAACCTTGTCCAAATCCAATTGGGAAAACACTCTAGCTCCACTCAATTGATCGTATAGATCATATATTCTTAGCAAATGGTACATATTCTTTATCGTCCTTTCGTTCAGCTTATGATATTCAATGCACATTCTTAACGACCCATCCGACTTCTTCACGAAAATCGCGGTCGCTCCCCAAGGTGAGCTGCCTGGTCTAATAAAATTTCTTCTTTCTAGATCCACCAACTGCACCTTCACTTCTTTCATCTTAGTCGGTGTCATCCTACTAGGTGGTCTACCGATAGGTTCAGCTCCTGGCATAAGATATATCCGAAACTCAACAACTCGTTTCGAAGGTAATCCTATGATCAGTTCAAAAACATCTGCAAACTCTCTTGCAACTCGAACCTGACTTAGCTCTACGCCCACTTCTGTAGCACTTAACAAAGCACAAACACTTCGGTCGGAATTCCCCACTGAGAAAATGATTCAGTTATGACTATCTTGGTGCCTTACTAATATTTCCTCATCTTGGAAAAATATCCTAGCCTCATATCTACCCATCCAATCCTTTCCCAAAATGATCCTGAAATCTACGAAATCATATACATATAGACTGCATGCAAACATTTGACCTAACAAATTAAGTTCTAACTGGTCACATCTCATCCTTAGAGTTGCATATCCTCCTACTGGACTCGCAACCCTTAAGGAAGAAACAAGGTAGGTGGGTTCTAAGCATAACCTATCTACCAGATTCTCAAATATAAATGAATATGACGCATCGGTATCAAATAGTATCCTAACTGGAATACTCTCAATCAAATACGTACCTTCCATCATAGTCTTTCCTTTATCAGCTACAGTTGGCTTGGCAGATGATGGTCCAACAGCAAAAACTTTTCTTTTGTCCGCTCTAACTAGTTTTGGACACTAATTCTTGTAATTCCCAACTTGATCGCAGTTATAGCACTTAACATGCTTCTTATCCGCAGTCTTCTTCCCCTTGCCTGACCGGCATTCATTTGCAAAATGACCCTTCTTGTCGTAATTGTAGTGGACCAAATCAGCTTTTTCTTTCTTGGCTATATTTCCCTTCTAGGTTCCTTTCTTTTTAAAGAACTTCCTCTGCTTTCCCCGAGGACCCTAGGATAAATGGCTTCTCTCTAGCACAAAAAGAAAGCATCTCTTCATAGCGGATTGCCATCTCTACCTCTACATTACTAGGATCTCAAATATGTGTCAGGTTTGCCTTAGAAAGCTCGGGCCTTAGTCCCCGGATGAACCTTTCATTCCTTTTGATGTTAGTGTCTACAGTAGCGTATCCATATCGAGATTGCTCATCAAACTTATTAGCATACCCAATAGCCGACATATCTCCCTGAACTAAATCCAAAAACTTCTGCATCAATGTTGACTTAACAACCTTAGAAATAAATCTCTGTTTAAATCTCCTTCGAAAATCAACCCAAGTCAACTCTTCCTCCGTAACTCCGGGAGTCACACTATTCCATCAGTGAAGTACTGACCCTTGCAACTGCCTAGAGGCCAACCTTCTCTTTTGCTCATCTTCTAAACCCATGTCAGAAAATATTCTTTCGCAGTGCAACAACCAATTCTCTACTTCAATAGCATCCTTTATTCCCATAAATGGCTTTCCACCCAAATTGGTGTAGTCTCTGCTTAGTTTGGCATAATTATTTCCAACTGGAGCCACAAGATTAAATCCTCTAATATTTCCAGCAACACTAGTAACAGCTCCAGCTTGCATCAAGTTAGCAAAGAACAGATACATCATTCCCGCATCTATTGGCGGATTTCCAACACCCCCATTGGCTTCTGCTTTTGATTAGAGTTAGCCTGTTGACCTTCGTTCCTTTAGGTGTTAGGTCAAGCATTTTCATTGGTTGTGGTGCTTTCTCCATCCAGATTTCCTCTTCTATTTCCTGCTTCCATATCTTCTTTCTCATAAATCTGCATACGAGCCTGAGTAAGATACAGAAGAATAGTCTAAGAGAGGGGAATACGTACTTATATATAGACACACCTTTATATATATATATATATATATATCAAATACAAGTACGTTACAATAGCGTTAACCCAAACCCCCATCATATCTCTGATTCATTGGATTACGTTTCAAAAAACTTTTAGGTTTAAATTGCATAAGTTTTCATAAATCTGTGTTCTGATACTAACTTGCAACATCCCCTTACTTAGAGGCCTAAAAATAATAGCTATGGATGTTGTAGTCATCCACAGTTATTAATCCTTGGCGACTAGATACAGCGGTGTTAGACGCATCGATACACAGAAATACATGAAGATGGAAAGAATTTAAAATATCAAACAAGATCACATTTCATTTGAAAACATTTCCAAATTCATTACATAATCCTACCATCGTTAACATCGTTCAGAGAAGATATATTTATTAAAACATACGCTAAGAGTGATATATGAAGATGGCCCCTTGGATTGGAATATATAAAGGCAATTTAACAACTTTGCCATTACAAACAACACAGCGAAGTCAAATAAAAGAGAACCTTATATATATGTATCATGCCTCATGCACGTCTCCGGAAGCTTTATTCGTCTAATGAGGTACCTGAAAACCTCAACTCTCAATCTACTCAAAAATCAATTGAGTACCCGAGAGTTTAAGGGGAAAACATAAACTTCGAGTTAGACATAAAGCCTGGTATGAATAATAATATGCCATCTCAAATCATTTAGATATATAGTGAGATCACGCCGCTTAGAGGAACAGGTTTCCCCTCACTAACATCCTAAAACCTTTTATAAAAACATACCGTGCTCCTGGAACCACAATGATTAAAACTGTTAGTCGTGAGATGATGGTTTTGATGATAACAATCTTAGAATAGATTATAAAATATAAATACTAACAGCATAAGTTTAGATATATATGTATATGCAGGATTTAACCATACAGGTAACAAGAATGAAGACTGTATAGTATAGAGATTCAAGATATCAAGATTGAAGACTCATGAGTATCAAGATTATCAAGAGTTCAAGAATTCAAGTAACTTATTATTTAATTAGAAATTTTGTTAAAACTCTTAGAAAAACACTGACATCTTAAAATCCAATTTATTCGTGGAATGGAATCCACTTCGAGCACGTTAAAGGGATGGAACCCTAAGTAGGATGGAACCTACGGAAAATCTAGTGGAACATTATTTTGTATCCGCTAACTTTTTATTCAAAATGATTTTTCAAAATTATATCTTGTTTTCAAAATGATTTCAAAACCTTCCTTTTAAAAGCATCAAAAACCTCTATCCTGATTTCAAATACTTTTAGCCTCAAAATATACGTTAATTTCAAAATCAAATTATCCTTGTTTTTAAACTATCTTTTAAAATAAAAGTATATTTAATTTTTATATATTTAGATTTAAATATAAAAATATAGTAAAATTCTTTATATATATTATTTACGTATTTTAATTATAGTCAAGTATATTTATAAAGTTTAAAATAGTTTTAATATAAAATAAAGGTTATTTTCAAAGAGAATCAAAACACCAAAAATCCCTTTGGGATGCCGACATACTCAAGTACCCTATGTCAACATGGTGTCAGTTGACTTCAAAATTTAAATTTCAAAAGAAGCGTCTATTCGTCACAACTCTTCACGAATGGACATGGTTGTTGTTCCTCTATAAATAGGGGTTAGTTTCAATGAATTTCAATTCAGTTTTTCCGGTTTTTCACTCCTCTTCTTCTTCCACATTTCTATATATAAATTCTTATCATTCTTCTACCGAAATCAACATTGAATCTAACTAGATTATCTTTGGTTTGATTCTCTATCACTATCTCAACAAGATCCTCAGTGCTATTCACAGTTATAGTGTGACGATCCGGAATTTTCGAGCATTTAAAATCGTAAAATATAATTGATTATAATTATTTAAAGGTTAATTATCAACTTAAATTATGAATATCATAATTTATTTGACAATTAGATTGTTGAATTAAATAATTTGAATTGGATAAAATATGAAACCTGAGATTTTAAGCCCGTTAAAATATATAATTTGAAAGCTTATAAAATTTATATTGATGACATTGAATATAATAGAAGTGTTAAAGTGGAATCTAACACTGAATTGGTCAGTTTTGAAATTTAATCGTTTAAATTAAATTTAAAAAGAGCCTTCCGAGGCACAGTCTCGGAATTCGACGAAACCAGTTCCATTGGATCCGTAATATTGTACTATTATCGGCTTTCAAATTTCATATTGATCGGAGTTAGTGTGTGAGTGTACAACATATAAACGCGTTGAAAATTTAATTGGTAATAATCGATTCGTATTTGAATTTTAAATATAAGTGAGCATTGTAGCAAGGCGTCTTCAACACGCTTCCTTTGCCTTCTCGAACTCACTATCCCTTATCCTGTTTCTTTTCGAACACGAGACCATTATACCACTAAAGACAAGCCGATCTACCCTTATTAGCTTACCCCGTACGCTCCCCTTCCTTTAAAATTCATCTCCCCCGTTTTGCTTCAGGAATCCAAACGAAAGAACAAATCAAAATCAAAAATCACGTTCCCCTTTTCCTCTTCACTACCGTTTGACTTCACGAGTATATATAAAAATAAAAAAAATCAAACGCGGCGAACTGCAAGCATGGTAGATGGCGATT